>CM037588.1:8916708-14874208 GCA_021018995.1 Chloranthus sessilifolius
ATATCATTTTATCAGAGATATGATAGAAGATAGAGAAATGTCGGTTGGGAAGATTGATATGAAAAAGAACGTAATGGACATGTTGACCAAGCCAGTTACACAAAATAAGTTTAGGCACTGCCTAAACTTGATTAAAACTTGTAGCAGATGTTGATGCCCGTTGGGGTGGTGGAGCGGTTGTGGATGAAACCTCTTGAATAAGGTTTAATCCCAATGCACAGATTTATCAGTTTGCTCACTGGTGGAAATTGATCGATCAAGCTTGGGAAGTCGATCGATCAATCTGAGCATTTAATGTTGGGTTGCTCACGGACTGAAGTCAATCGATCGATTCTTGGCAGATTCAGTTTCGCATTTTTGAATATTTGATTGTTTTAAAAGATATTTTGGGTCTTTATTTAGAGCCTATTTGCAGAAGGTTTCTCTAGGGTTCCTGTATTGCTTGAAGAGAGTTTTCAAGAGAAAAAACTAATGAGAATACTTTGAGAAACAAGGTATTGAAAAATTTCTTTGGGATTAAAGATCTGATTGAAGTTGTTCTTGTGCCAGAATTGTTACTATATTCCGGCAGATCTCTTCTCTATTCTTTGAAGGACTGCATCCTTATTTTTTACAGCATGCTGGCTGTGGAAGATCGTGTTTGATCTTGATTGAGTTTATACTAGAGAGATGATCGATTTTAAATATAACCCTTGCAAGTGCACAAGATCTATTGCAGTATGGCAAGAACAAAGGTGTCGAACCCACAGGGAAATGTGAATTTTAATTAATTCTTTCAGAGATTTAAAAACGTCTCCAAGGAAGTACCAAATGGCAGATTCAATTTACTAAAAATTTATCACACTTTTTCTAAAAGCAAGAAAAAAAAATTAATCTAAACAACTAATTACCGATGAATCTAAAATAATAATTAAATGAGATCAAGGAATATGCTATCCCAGATTTGTACCCCTTTTCTACCATTAAAACCTACAGTTTCATTAAAGCATCATTCACACCATCATTCATCTATAAAAAATGATTCGAAATAAAATATGATCATCAATCCGGCATACCCTATCTAAAAATAATGACTCAGCCTATCATCGCGGTATGAGTCATGTAAGAAACATAGCATATCTCATGATGTTTAGATCACAACAGTAAAAACATAATCGCTCCGCAGCCTAGATCAGTCTGCAGGTCCAGATCTAGCGATTATAGCCGTTGATACGCGCCATCAACGATCATAACAAACATTCAATATATTTTCAATAACACAAACTTTTAGCAAAACGATTCCATGATGACAATAAATCGACTATGATATTAATCATAAATAAGGGTACTTATCTGGGGATCGCATCTTCCCCGATCTCTCGATTAGTAGCTCATCTTTGGTGTATGATCTCCTTGTTCATTCAAAGTCATTCCTCTTTTTATTTCTTCCAAAAATCTTTGTTTACAATGTCTTTTCCTAAATACAATCTATGCTTTCATGAACGTAAAGGAAAAACAATGCAAATCCTAGGTACAATCTACCCAGATGGAACCCTAGAAGAAGGAGAAAGAAGAACTCTTGAAAAGATGCCAAGAGGAGTCTAAAACCAAAAATAATAATAATGAATAATAATCTTCTAAAAAATTCTCTCCAAAAACTCTAAAAAAAGAAAAGCTAAAACTAACTCTCTAATTATCTATCTCTAATTCCTCCCTCTAATTCCTATCTCTAATTCTTGCTCTAATTTTTGCTCCCCTTTTCGAAGTGTTTGATCCGCTTTAAATAGAGCCGAAGTTTCCCAGCCGCAGAGGTGTTCCAACTCAAAAATTTAGGGTCGATTAATTGACCCAATAGGGTCGATGCATCGACCTCCCAGATTTTCGTGAATTTCCGCCGAACTTTACATCAGACACTACTTCAGTATTTTGGCCATAACATTCTGCCCTAAACTCGGATTGAGGCGATTCTTGCGCCGTTGGAAAGCTGACAGAAAACTCTACAACTTTTATGTTTTGACAATTTCATAATTCTGGAATTGTGAAGGTCCAAATTGATCTGTAAGTTGCACTAAGTTCTCGATGACCCAAAGTTACAGTGTTTTGACATTATTTTCAGAATTCTTGGACTGTTTTCTGCACTTGGCTTGTATTTACCTGAAATACTTCAAATCTAATAATTCTTATCAGATAGCCTTCATCGGATAGCTAAATATAGGTATCTAGGGGTGAAATATCATCATATTTCACTACTCATAACACCCCCAAACCTACACTTTGCTAGTCCTCGAGCAAAGCAAACTAAAGAAAATAAATGCCACTTTCGTAGGGAACACGATTGCACTTAGCGTGTGCAACAAACCTTTAAACCCCTAGGTGATCCCTAGTGGAGGAGTTGTGTCTCCTGAGGGTTTACAATGAAGTTACCCACAAACTTCCAAAAATTTCAAACCATCGGCAAAATTGAGTTTTCAAAACATGATTTTTTTTTAACATATATATTATTCAAAAATAAAAATATTAATTGTTTCAATATGTGAATCATCAATCTTAAATATTAATGTCATGTCAATCATGCTAGTATCCATTCAAATTAATCTAATGCTCAAATTATTAGACAACTCATCCATTCATGCCTAAACGTGAAGTGTGTGCATACCCAAATCAAGATTCATCCATCTCAGAACTAGTCCAAACGGAAAACCGTCGGCATTGTCTAAACTCAATCCTCACTTTAGGTATACTCTCAAATAAAATCACTCCGATGATGGGTAAGCTTTACATATGTGAGAGATCAATACAAAACAAGCAAAAGGTCTCACATGATAACCTAAACACGATATAATCAATGAACAAAATCAAATCTCATAGAGCAATACTTATATCCTAAGTATGTCATATCAAGTGTCATAAGTATCATATATTTACTCTCCACAAGGCGCTACCAATGCAAGATCGGATCATGAAGGTCTTTTATAGGGTTGTAATGGGGCTCGTGAAAGGGTAAGAAAGAAAGGAATTGAGATTCAAAATTTACGAGAAATCGAAAAAGAAACAAACTTCGATTTTCTATTTCTCTTCTTTTCTAATCTCTCACTATTTTTCTCAATATTTTCTATTTTCTCAACTTTCTTTTCTTTTGAATCACCTCACATTTTTCATTATTTTTCACAATTTTTTTTTCTCCCCTTTTTCTTTTATATTTTTACCATACACTCTCAGTAAACACCACAACTCAGTATCTCTCCACTTACTCTCTTTTCGTTCATTTTCATCTCTCGTTCCTAATTTCTCATAAATAAGAAGAGTAAACCTGAATTTTCAGAAATGGTGAAGGGTTAAAGGTTAACGTGGCTTATCAAAGAATGTATAAAGATAAATTTTCCAATAGGCTCAAAGGGGAACTAGAAGGATAAATTTATATGAGGTGGGGCATTTAAGCACAAACGAGCCAAATATGGCCTTCAATCATGTCCTTAAAAGATGGTAACCTTGCCTATTTGTCTTGAGTAGATATGTCTGATGCGTTCTAACACAATAATATGAATTTAATATCATGCAAAGTCACAAGTCAAAATAAAATATATGAGATTATGCAAGATAATTCGTATTCAAAGAAAACTCCGAGTTTATGTATTCACTCATCAACAACGGATATTTGTCTCTAAAGCTTCCTGGGTTTAGTCTCCACTAAGAACCTAAGATTCACCGTTCAAAATAGTTCATCGATTTCTAAATCTTAGCTTGGTATAAGTGTAAAAATTCTAAGCATGAATATCAAAATTACCCACAAAATATCACATTAAGCTTCATTATCCTAGATACAAGCATTCAAAATCTGACATCGATATTCTAAAAATTAAATTCACATGCATCATCAACTAAAGTTTGAAAACTATCGAAAAATAATTCATATATGATGGTTCAAAATTTATTTTTTATTTGTTATTTATTTTTTTATTTTTTTATATGAAGAAAAATAAGAAAGTGACACAAGATAGAGAATCATACCCCCAAACCTAAAAATGACAATGTCCTCATTGATTGGAATAAGTAGCACACCCCCAAACCTGTTGAAAAGTACCTCAACACAAAGATCAGGTGCAGAGAATATGTGCATAAAATTAGAACATGACCAAAAATAGATTGAAGGTAATGTGGCTATACTAATTTGGAAATTAAAAACAACCTAAACTAAACTAAAAACTAATATTCTAGAACTAACAAAAACAAAAATGAAAACGAAAATAAATAAAACACACTGGGTTGCCTCCCAGGAAGCGCTGAGTTTAAGTGTCGACAGCTCGACCTCTTCATTGATCAAGAATCGGGGTCACTAAGGTGCATTGCCTCAATTCTCATCTGGGTCATGGGCTCAAAAACCGATTTAAGACGTTGCCCATTCACTTTAAAAACTCGATTGTCCGTGAGACTGCGGATCTCAATCGCACCATGCACACTAATAGAAACAACTTTGATCACGGGCCTTCCATCTCGATTTGATTTTCCGGGTGAAGCTTTAATGGAATTAAATAGCCAAACCATTTGCCCAATGTGAAACTCTTTCAGAAATTGACTCATCATGACTTCTTATACCTTTCTTTGTACATCTTTGAGTTTTCATACGCACCATAGCGTAGCTCTTCCAATTCACTTAATGTAGCCTTGATTTGATCCTGCGCTTGCATATCGAAATTTAATCTTTTGATGGCCCAAAATGCTTTATGCTCCAATTCAACAGAAGATGGCATGCTTTCCGTAGACAATTACGAGCGGAGACATTCCAATTGGGATAGGCCCACGAGCATCGAGAGCCGATTTGACGGTCTCTCTTCTATCCGATCGTCGCATCTTTTCTAAAATTCGTTTAATCTCTCGGTTCGACACTTCCACGACCACTAGTTTGCGGTGATACGGCTGCAACCTTGTGGGTGACGCCGTATTTCTTCATTAAAGTAGCAAAATGGCGGTTGCAGAAGTGTGAACCGCCATCACTAATGATCGCACGTGGAAACCCGAATCTATTAAAGACATTTTCCTTCAGAAATTTGACCACCACTTTGTGATCATTTGAACGGGTTGCACGGCTTCAATCCATTTGGAAACGAGTCACTACGAGAATGTATGAATACCCAAAAGATGGGGAAAAGGACCCATGAAGTCAATCCCCAAACATCAAAAATTTCAACAATCAAAATCGGGTTAAGGGCATTATATTCCGTTTTGAAATATTTCCAAGCTGCTGACATCTTTGGCATTCTTTGCAAAATTGAGCAACATCACGAAAAATGGAGGGCCAGTAGAATCCCCTTTGAAGAATTTATTGTGCGATTTTTTGTCCTCCAAAATGGCCTCCACTTCCAAAGATGGCAGAAATCGAGAACGCTAAGTTACTCTTCTGTTGGTACACATCTCCTGATGATTTGATCTGAACAGATCTTGAACAAATGTGGTTCATCCCAAAAATAGTATTTGATCTGGGAGAAGAAGAGGTTCTTATCATTCTTTCCCCATTCAGTAGGGATTTTGCCTGTGACCAAATAATTCACGATATTGGCAAACCAAGGAACTTTCGTAGCGGTCGCGTCAATTGCCATTAATTTCTCATCCGGAAAAGTGTCCCGGATAGGTTCAGGTGTAACCAATTCTTCAAGCAAAATATGAGACAAGTGATCAGCCACAACATTCTCGACTCCCTTTTTATTCTTGATTTCGAAATTAAACTCTTGAAGTAGCAGAATCCAGCGGATCAATCATGGTTTGGCATCCTTCTTTGCTAACAAATATTTCAATGCAGAGTGGTCTGAAAAGACCGCTATTTTTTATCCAAGCAGATAAGAACGAAATTTATCCAGAGCATACACCACAGCTAATAGTTCTTTCTCAGTGGTGGTATAGTTAAGCTGTGCATCGATCAACGTCTTACTGGCATAATATATTACGTGAGGTAATTTGTTCACCCTTTGCCCTAAAACAGCTCCGATAGCATAATCAGATGTATCACACATGAGTTCGAATGGGAGAGAATAATCCGGTGGTTGGATTATTAGTGCAGTTGATAAGAGTTCACGCAGCTTCAGAAATGATTCCATGCAATGCTCATCAAATTCAAAAGGGACATCTTTACCAAGCAAGGTACATAAAGGTTTAGCCACCTTGCTGAAATCCTTAATGAATCACCTATAAAATCCAGCATGCCCTAAAAATGATCGAATTTGGCGAACACTCTTTGGTGGGGGCAAATTGGCAATTAGGTCGACTTTGACCTTATCCACTTCAATTCCTTTCTTGGAAACAATATGCCCCAGAACAATTCCTTGTTGAACCATGAAATGGCTCTTCTCCCAGCTAAGAACAAGTTTAGAATCCACACAACGTTGTAAAACTTGTGCGAGGTGATTCAAACAAGAACCAAACGTTTTCCCGAAAACCGAGAAGTCGTCCATGAACACCTCGATGAACTTGTCAATCATATCCGAAAATATGGCCAACATACATCGTTGGAAAGTAGTAGGTGCATTACATAAGCCGAACGGCATCCTTCGATATGCAAAAGTACCGTAAGGGCATGTGAATGTCGTTTTCTCTTGATCAGGTGGAAAAACGGGCACTTGATTGTATCCCGAATAACCATCAAGAAAACAATAAAACTCTTGCCCTGCTAACTTCTCGAGGATTTGATCGATGAACGGAAGGGGAAAATGATCCTTTCTGGTAGCTGTGTTCAATTTTCTATAATCAATGCAGGCACGCCACCCAGTAGTTTCACGAGTAGGCAACAATTCTTCTTTCGCAGTTTCTTTCACAGTGATTCCGGACTTTTTTGGGATAATTTGGACTGGACTAACCCATTCACTATCAGAAATCGGATAGATGATTCCAGCATCGAGTAATTTAATGATTTCCTTTAAAACAATTTCTTGCATGTTCGGATTAAGTCGCCTCTGCGGTTCTCTCGATGGTTTACTCTCATCTTCCAGATGTATTTTGTGCATACATACTGATGGGTCAATCCCTTTTAAATCAGCTAGAGTCCATCCGATAGCCTGCTTGTGATCTAGAAGCACTTTCAACAGGTCATGCTCTTGTTCTTCAGACAACGTGGATGAAATTATCACCGAAAACGTTTCTCGTGGCCCCAGAAAAGCGTATTTGAGCGATTCAGGCAACTGTTTCAATTCCACAGTTGGTGGCTCCTCAATTGATGGAGTCGGTTCAGCTTTTACTTCAATGGGTAACGGTTCTATCTTAGTCACAACTTCACATAAGTTATCATATGGACATGATAAACTCAACCTCGTCTCTTCGGACTGCTTCCTTTCAGATCCTTTTTCTTCATAGATGGCCAACAAAGCGGTTTCAAATTCTTCTTTGGGGAGCATTGATGGTAATGCTTCATCCACCACTTCGTCCATCTGATCGATGTAAAAACATTCGACCTCATCCTCGTTAGGGAAATGGTTCATCGCATGAAATATGTTCAATCTGACCTTCATGTTCCCAAAAGAAACGTCCATGACTCCCGTTCGACAATTAATGCAAGCGTTTGCAATGGCGAAACGGACGCCCAAGGATGATGGGGACTTGATTAATTGATTTAAGCGGTTCCATGTCTAAAACAATAAAGTTCTTTGGAAAGACAAACTTGTCTATTCCAACCAAAACATCTCGATAATTCCCCTAGGTCTTCTTTCTCGACCTATCGGCCCGGTTGGAGTGTGACCGTGGGTTGCAATTCACCCAATCCGAGTTTCGATATTGAGTATGGGATTAGATTCACACTTGCTCCCAAATCCAATAGCGCTTTTCCAATTGGTTGCCCATCAATGACACATGGAACAGCTTGGAACCTGTGGTCTTTCAATTTTTGGGGTTTCCAATTGTAATATTGAACTGACTTGATTAGTCAAACACTTTCTTGGAAATATGAGTACGCCTTTCGCTATTTAGTGTATAAATCTTTGAAAATTTTGCATACTCAGCACTTGTTTGATTGTTTCAAGCAATGGAAGATTTATCTTTACTTGCTTGAATGTTTCAAAATTTTCTTCCATTTTTGCTGGTCCCTTTCCCATTCTAGATGGAGGAGTTAGGCATTGAGGGAATGGTACCCTTGGGACATAAGGTGCAAGTTCCATTTTTTATTCTTGTTCATGTCCTAGTTAGACAGTTGAGGGAGACTCATCCCCATTACTTTTTCTTTTCCTTCTCTTCTTTGCTCTTTCTCTTCTTTTCTTTTCTTTCTCTGCTTTCTTTTCTCCGATTTGTTTTCTTTCTTTTGCCGCTTCTCTTGCTTCATCTTTTCCCGATCGATTCCATGTGCATTTCCACTTGATTATCAACTTCTTCCACTTCAAAGACCGTAATGCCTTTCAACCGTTGACTATTCGATGGTCCCGCATCGTGGTGCTGACCTCGAGGATTGTTGACGGGTTGGCTAGGAGCCTACCTTCCTCTCGTTGACTCTTGATTTGTCTTGACTAAATTGATCTATCATCATCTGTTGGAAAGCATGCATGCTTCAGATCACCTTTTCCTCCAAATCGTAATCTCTAGAAATGGTAGCCCGAGGTTGATTAAAATTCGATTTTTCAATTCGAAATTCGGATGATAATAAGGAGAGTTCTGCTGGAAATTAGAATTCTGCTGGGTAGTGAGATTCTGTTGTGGGCGGAAATTTTGTTGTCCACCCATTGTGTTGGCTCTGTACTGCTGGTTTACCTGACCAGTTTGGTTCGAACCACCCCATCCTAAGTTGGGGTGATTTTTCCATTCCCGGTTATAGGTATTGGAGGATATGTTTCTACCCGCGTTGATAAGATTGAGTCGATTCACCTCCTCTTGAGGAGTAGGTTCATCGTGAATAATGACAAGGTAGTGGGGCACTCATTAGCCATGTGACTGGGTGGTCACAAATTGAACACACGGGGGGTGACAGGAGCTTTAGCTTGCTTGGTCGCAGCTAACAACATATTCATTTGCTTGGACAACATATCAACCTTTGTCGATAGATCAGAGGTATTATTTTTGACATTATACAATCCATCTCTTGTCAACACATGAGATTTAGATGCCAAATCCAAGTTAGTTCTCCCCAGAGTTTCACTTTGTATCGAAGTTTGGTATAACTTCTCAAACAATGCCCACAATTCATCAGCTTCTTTTGTGGCACATGATCCACCACACGATGCATCAACCATGCGTCTCTCTTCAGGAATCAGTCCATTATAAAAACTTTGGACCTGTTGCCACCTTGGAACTTGATGATTTGGACAACTCTTAATCAATTCCTTAAAACGTTCCCAACATTCATGGAATGTTTCAGTAGGTTGTTGGGAAAAGAATTGAATTTTCTGATGCAACTCAATGGCTTTGGTCATGGGAAAATATTTTTAAGAAACGGCGGTGTAGCTCTGCTCAACTCTCGAATAGATTGCGTTCTAAAGAATAAAACCACGTTTTGCCTTGTCCCTTAAGAGAAAGGAAAGAGTCGGAGTTTAGCTATCTCATCGCCGGTGACATTGTGGACTCGAACATTTTGCATACCCGTGAATTCATTTAGATGAGCGTGGATTTTCATTTACTAACCCATGGAAAATTTGTAGCATTTGGATCATCGCTGATTTGAATTCATAGTGGTTTCCTGGAATGGGATCATGCATTATACATTCCTGATCCTCGTAAAAACCAGGATCATTATAATATTCGGGTGTTCTAGGGCCCTCATTGTAATTGTTATTCCCATCATTTCCATTATTTCCATTATTGCCATTATTGATATTCTGGTTGTTCCCATTCATTTCTTGCCTTTGATCAGCCATGGTATCAGTATGATGATACTGATTCCTTTGAATTTTGCGATTCTCTCTACAAGATCGTTCGATCTCAAGATTAAATGGTAGCAGATGTGGGTGATGAGAACGAGTAAAGCTCATACACCACGCTCACAAACAAAGATTGATGAATCCACAACAAACTCAAAATATTCAGCTTCAATCGATTAAAGCAAAGATTTTCAATCGATTGACACAAGCGCACAATTTTTTTTTTTTTTTTTTTTTTTTTTTAAATCCGAATTTCAAAAATTAAAATTCAAATTTCAAATTTTTTTTAAATTTTTTTTTTTTTTTTTTAAATTTAAAATTCGAATTTAAAATAAATTTATTTATTTTATTTTTTTTTAATTCGAATTTCAAAAATAAAAATTAAATTCAAAAATTAAAATATAAAATTTAAATTTCAAACCTAAAGACAATCCTTCAAAATCCTATAAAATCTTACCTAAAAGAGAAAAAGAAGGGAGAGAATAGAAAGATTCCTACAAAGCCTAAAGCAAGTAGTCCCACAAAAATTAATAACTAGATTTTAGAAAATCCTACAAAATATCTAAAAGAGGAAAATAAGGAAAATAAACTCCTAAAAAATTTAAAATAAGAAATCCTAAAAATCTAAACTTCCTAAAAGAACTCCATAAAAATTTACCTAAGAGAGAAAAATAAGGAAAAGAAGATTTTGTAAAGCAGAAATCCAAATCTTGATTTTTTTTTTTTTTTTTTTTAATCAAAACACAAAAATCCCAACCGAATTAATCAAAATTTCGCCGATCTCCCCGGCAACGGCGCCAAAAACTTGATCGATTTTAAATGTAACCCTTGCAAGTGCACAAGATCTATTGCAGTATGGCAAGAACAAAGGTGTCGAACCCACAGGGAAATGTGAATTTTAATTAATTCTTTCAGAGATTTAAAAACGTCCCCAAGGAAGTACCAAATGGCAGATTCAATTTACTAAAAATTTATCACACTTTTTCTAAAAACAAGAAAAAAAAATTAATCTAAATAACTAATTACCGATGAATCTAAAATAATAATTAAATGAGATCAAGGAATATGCTACCCCATATTTGTACCCCTTTTCTACCATTAAAACCCACTGTTTCATTAAAGCATCATTCACACCATCATTCATCTATAAAAAATGATTCGAAATAAAATATGATCATCAATCCGGCATACCCTATCTAAAAACAATGACTCAGCCTATCATCGCGATATGAGTCATGTAAGAAGCATAGCATATCTCATGATGTTTAGATCACAACAGTAAAAACATAATCGCTCCGCAGCCTAGATCAGTCTGCAGGTCCAGATCTAGCGATTATAGCCGTTGATACGCGCCATCAACGATCATAACAAACATTCAATATATTTTCAATAACACAAACTTTTAGCAAAATGATTCCATGATGACAATAAATCAACTATGATATTAATCATAAATAAGGGTACTTATCTGGGGATCGCATCTTCCCCGATCTACTGATTTAGCCGCTCATCTTTGGTGTATGATCTCCTTGTTCATTCAAAGTCATTCCTCTTTTTATTTCTTCCAAAAATCTTTGTTTACAATGTCTTTTCCTAAATACAATCTATGCTTTCATGAACGTAAAGGAAAAACAATGCAAATCCTAGGTACAATCTACCCAGATGGAACCCTAGAAGAATGAGAAAGAAGAACTCTTGAAAAGATGCCAAGAGGAGTCTAAAATCAAAAATAATAATAATGAATAATAATCTTCTAAAAAATTCTCTCCAAAAACTCTAAAAAAAGAAAAGCTAAAACTAACTCTCTAATTATCTATCTCTAATTCCTCCCTCTAATTCCTATCTCTGATTCTTGCTCTAATTTTTGCTCCCCTTTTCGAAGTGTTTGATCCGCTTTAAATAGAGCCGAAGTTTTCCAGCCGCAGAGGTGTTCCAACTCGAAAATTTAGGGTCGATTAATTGACCCAATAGGGTCGATGCATCGACCTCCCAGATTTTCGTGAATTCCCGCCGAACTTTACATCAGACACTACTTTAGTATTTTGGCCATAACTTTCTGTCCCGAACTCGGATTGAGGCGATTTGTACGCCGTTGGAAAGCTGATAGAAAGCTCTACAACTTTTATGTTTTGACAATTTCATAATTCGGGCATTTTGAAGGTCCAAATTGATCTGTAAGTTGTACTAAGTTCTCGATGACCCAAAGTTACAGTGTTTTGACATTATTTTCAGAATTCTTGGGCTGTTTTCTACACTTGGCTTGTATTTACCTGAAACACTTCAAATCTAATAATTCTTATCAGATAGCCTTCATCGGATAGCTAAATATAGGTATCTAGGGGTGAAATATCTTCATATTTCACTACTCATCAAGAGACGAGAGTGTGTGCATTGTAAAC
This sequence comes from Chloranthus sessilifolius, assembly GCA_021018995.1. Classification (NCBI taxonomy): domain Eukaryota; kingdom Viridiplantae; phylum Streptophyta; class Magnoliopsida; order Chloranthales; family Chloranthaceae; genus Chloranthus; species Chloranthus sessilifolius. The sequence goes on from CM037588.1 coordinate 8,928,908, forward strand.
ATTCATAAATAGTGCATATACTCCCGTGGATGTAGCCCTAGATTGGGTGAATCACGTAAATCTTTGTATTGTATGTAATTGTTCTTTTGCATCTTCTTATTTTTCCGTATTCATCGCGATAATAACACTTCACATATTTCCATGGTTCTGATAGTTGTGTAAACAAGGTTTTTAATAAATTGAAAGGATAAGATGCTCCACATTAGTCCATCTAATGACTTGATAGGTGCCTGTATTTGCACCCAAATTTTGGGTCTCTGCAGCTGATGGTTCCACCATTAAAAGAGTTGACTGACTTGAAACTGACAATGTTAATCATTTTTCTCCCCAGTATTTCAGACAATAGGTCTCTACATCAGCACTAAGTTCTCGATGACCCAAAGTTACAGTGTTTTGACATTATTTTCGTAATTTTACGGGCAAGTCGCACTTTTCAAATCTAATAATTCTTATCAGATAGCCTTCATCGGATAGTTAAATATAGGTATCTAGGGGTGAAATATCATCATATTTCACTACTCATCAAGAGACGAGAGTGTGTGCATTGTAAACATTCATAAATAGTGCATATACTCCCGTGGATGTAGTCCTAGATTGGGTGAATCACGTAAATCTTTGTATTGTATGTAATTGTTCTTTTGCATCTTCTTATTTTCCCGTATTCATCGCGATGATAACACTTCACATATTTCCATGGTTCTGATAGTTGTGTAAACAAGGTTTTTAATAAATTGAAAGGATAAGATGCTCCACATTAGTCCATCTAATGACTTGATAGGTGCCTGTATTTGCACCCAAATTTTGGGTCTCTGCAGCTGATGGTTCCACCATTAAAAGAGTTGACTGACTTGAAACTGACAATGTTAATCATTTTTCTCCCCAGTATTTCAGACAATAGGTCTCTATATCATCTCCCACCTATCAAATGGTGAAATATTGCACACATATCCAAAAGTGATCGTGATCAGGGCGTAATATTAGAAGGTTCTCGAGTATCCATGGGGATGTGTGCCATGTGGATCCAACAGTTAGCAGTATGGATACTTGAAAGATCTACTGTATGAGAACTTCCGACAAAATTAATCTATGTCGTCTGATTCAAGACAGTCAATATTATAAGAAAGAGAGACAAAAATAAAGAAATAGAGAGAAAGAGAGGAGAGACAAAAATAAAGAAATAGAGAATTTAAACTTGCTCTTTTAAGGGGGTGGCTCTTTGGCTCCAAAGAGCAATCCCAAACACAGATTAATGTCCGTCAGAAGCAATTATCTCTTTTTGTTATCATGTTTTCTGTAGCAAAGTTAGAATCAAATTGGGTTTCATAAGTAAAATTAGTTATCGGTAATTCGATTCACTGATACACATTGTTGGCTTGACCGAAAGTGAAGTTTGTTATCAGGCTACAACCACTTTCTCCCTAGCTTGACCCGATTAAAATGGGCCGCTTGAATTAGATGTGAATAATCCTCTCAATGCAAATGCTCAATTAGAAGTTGGTTCAAAATGGGCCGGTTGAATTCGATATGGATATTGGACCAAAACAGTATAAGGGAAGAGCATTCTTTGCTAGATTTAGGCCCAACCCGACCTTTTCCCTTAATCTAGTCAAGCTTTGTTGATTCGGGCTGGCTTCAAGCCAAACATGATGAACGCACATGATCCAAAGATTGGGAAGAAAGAAGATCTCCTGAAAATAGAAGGCCATTATGTAATTATAGGGTGTTGGATGGAATATAGACCTAATTAACCTCTGCCTTTTATAGACAAAGTGGCTGCTATCCGTAAGGTAGACTCAAAGATATTGCTTGGCATACGCATACATTTGTGTGAGTATCAAAGATATGCTCTATAAGATAACTATTTGCAACATTTCTAATAAACACTTTTCTAAGTTTCTCTTTAATCAATGTGGGACTTTCAAGGTCTTCAACTCGGCTTGTAAGGATAAACCGAGCTAGTGCACCTGAAGCTCTAGTAACATAAAATCAAGCCAAATCGAGGCACTTAAAACTACCTCTAGTAATATAAAATCAAGAAAAATCAAGGCACCTAAAACTTTGTTCGAACTCGACTCATGACAACCCTAAGCATATCACTCACATACCAAATTATATATATATATATATATATATATATATATATATATATATATATATATGAGCACTGGGTTTGAATCAATTGAACAACAAGAGGCATCCATCTAAGGGATTAGGTTCTACGGCAACTTTCCAAACCAAGATTAGAGGCCACCCAAAAAAAATAGGCATGATCTGTGCATATACACCGTTCAAATTATGGTCAAAAGAAGGGGAAAAAATTCAATGCATCAAGATGTGTGGGCGGTACCAAAACTTTAACAACCAATAAAAAAATTGATTATTTTTATAGATCACATGCCACATGATCTCAAAAGGGGTGTTATTTTATAATCACGTGCCACGTGACATGTGATACAGGGTTCTAACCCACCGCCCTCAATATGGGTTCAAACCCATTGTCCCATTTACCAATAATTATATACAAATATTTAATTATATACAAATCAATGGCAAGCAAACAACACAACAAGCAAAAAACGCAAAGGCAAGATTTACGTGGTTCGGCAATTTTCCTACGTCCACTAGTGATTTGAGTCCTTTCACTAATCTGTGAAAAAGTGGGCTTACAAATCTCTCAGATCTCTCCTCACTCAATATAGAAAATAAAGAGTGTTCTTCTTTTCTCTAACCCTCTACCACATCACATACACCCTAATCACTAATTAGGTTTATATAGTGCATGTATAAGCCCTCAAAAACATAGGACACAAATACCCTTCAGTAACCCTAGCAGAATAACAAATCTCAAAATTCGAGCTAAAACATGGGGCCATGATCTCGGGGCTCGTGGCCGCGAGAATGTTCCCGAGAGTTTTCCCTAGTTCATGATCACGAAATTCAAGGCAAAATCCCAACAATCTCCACCTTGTCTTGAATCCTCACAAGTCACTTCGAAGATGTCAACATAATGTCTTCTCGCTGTTCTTTCTTTCATCTTTCCTTTCGCATTCTTTCACTTAGGATGCAAGGTTCTGCACTCTTCAAGAGTACAACATAACCTTCAACATTTAGTGAGATTATTCAAGTCCAAGCAATGCTTGAACTTCTTCCTTGAAACATTTTCTTTATCAATCTTAGCTACTAACTAAGCTTTGTGTCGATTATTTTCCTGTTTCAATGATGCTTCTTTCTTTCTAAATACCCACTTGAAACCAACGGCTTTCTTTCCCTTTGGAATTCTACTAGAAGTTTCTATTTTTGGTGGCCGTCACTACGGTCAATCCATTGACCGATGAATGGTGTAAGATCAATCTTGAAATATAATAGTTGCTAATTCGGTAAATTTGGGAGAATAAGCAATTAATAATTAAGTCTTTTAGTTAGGGTATGATTGTTATTTTCAATCATAATATAATTAATAATTTAAGTCCTTAATGGGAAGGACTCATTGGTTACAAATATAAGGGATGTTTCGCCTCAACGATTGCTCGACACACTTTAACCCTCCTTATTAGCAAAAGCATCCCCATTGTGCTTAGAGGTATTGAGAACGAGAAGATCGTTGAAGATCCAAGAGTCAACCCATCTTTCATGGCTCACACCCAAGGTGAGTTAAAGATCTTTTATTTTAAAGCTTCTAATAAAATCATGGCCATCACGATCTTCGCGATAAGGTACGCACATATATTTCAATTTATGGATTGTTGATTAACTATTTTGATTGATCATATGCCTAGATCCTAAGGCAAATATTTAGGTGTCTGGATCAATAGATCCATCAATTGGTATCAAAGCCAACGATTGTTGTATGGTTAGTTGAAACATCGAGTTATGTATTCATATGTTGTGTATCGATATGTGGTTTTGAGAAATTAGAATTGATTAATTACCAGCATTTCACAACAAGACTAAAGGGTGGGGTTCCCAGTTCTAGTTGTAGAGTTCACGGTATTTGTCTTTGGCGCAAGCCATGTCCAGGTTATATCGAAGAACCATACAGAAGACCTGATTGCTACTCTGGATTGCATCCTAGTTGTTTTGAGGGTTTAATTTGGCCAATTGAGATCCTTCATTATTTAGAATTTTATATTAGAATAGGATGCTAGTGACTAAGAAGAGGCAGAGATACATGTCCACGATGCAAGGATACTTGTTTATGAAGCTGCTTAGACTTCTACTCTGGGATGCGTGGACGAACTTTGCCTGTTAGCTTCTTATTTGTAAAACAATAAAAGAGGCCTTATGATCTCTGTTTGCTTTTCGTTTGAAGAAGACAACTAACCCTACCATGGGTTCATGACCCGACCCGTCATATAGTCCACATGCTTGACCCGGCCCATGGATCCATATTAAGGCCCATACCTAACCTGATTTGTGACTCGGCCCGGTCAATAACCAAACTTGGGTCATGACCCGATATAGCCCATGGTTCGATCCATCACTCAACCCAACCCATGATTCATGATCCGATTCAGCCCGTTCCGTTAGACACAATCTGTTTGCCCTTAAGGCCCAATTCTTTTCAGGTCATTTCTAGGCTATTTATAGGTCCGATTTGGGGACATTATATATAAATTTTGACTTTCTCAGACATTTTAGATCTATTTTTTAGGTCTATTTTTATAAAGGAGCTCTCTGTTATGATGTTTTATGACCTGATGTGCTTTTGACATTTTTAATCGGGTATGGACTAGCCACTAATTTTATGAATGTCTGGTCGTTAATATTTAATGATATGTATATATACATACTCGTGGGCCTTTTATGCATTGGTTTTGTTGGTGGGACGAATCCCATGTTAATCATTTACACCTGTGATTTAAGTTGGGTTTGTGAGGAGATATTGAGTTGGGTATTGTAGGTTGTGCTCTAGCACCTATGCTGGTACTTATATAATGTTATCTATGATTATTATTAATTTTTTGGCATAAGCTAAATTTGACTACTTGTATCTCTTAAGTGGCTTATTTTTAATTATTATTTAATCACTTTTGTGATCATCTAAAATATTATCAAATCGAAATAGAAAATATGGCTTTGAACGATTCTTCTGCCCAACGGTGATGATCTTTCCTAATATTGTGGTTTTCATAGTGAGATTTATTTTTGTAAAAGATTGTGTCACAAATTCAGTGAAAGTGTGTAGTAAACGTCGACATCACAACTTGAGGGATTATTTCTGCCCAACAGTGATGAATCATTTAATGTTATGTGATGGTTGTATTTTACTATTCATTATTTTGTGTGTGGGTACTCCTAGCGTGTTGTGATTCGACTCAACGGAGGGTCATAACGAAGCAATTAGTACCATAATCAATAATATAGATTGAAGAAGCGGCTAGTGTGTTATGACTCGACCCAACAGAGGTTCATATTGATACAAATTGCTTCTCAATCCAGCAAGAAGCTAAGTAAAGACAAATGAATCATCAAACTCAAAAATGGAGTAGAAGCAGGCATGGAGGCCATTGGGACTCGCCGTCTTATTTTAGATAGTGATTTTATTTTAAATTTAGTTGATACTATTTATGTTTCAAGTATCACTAAAAATCTTATATATGTTTCTAAATTGGATTCATTAGATTTTGAATTTAAATTTGGACGTAATATTTTTACTCTATTATTTGATTCCTATATTGTAGGTAATGGCTCACTAGGGGCAATCTTTATAAGTTGAACCTGGATTCATCTTACGCCCAATCTTTAGTTTTTATATAAGTGGATGATAATGTTAATAAGAAATAAAAACGAGAATTCGACAACTCCTCCATTTTATAACATAAACATTTAGGCCATATATCTACAGATATAATGGAGAGATTAATTAAAGATGATATAATCAATGAGCTCGATTTCTCTGACTTCAATACTTGTGAAAATTATGTTAAAGGAAAACTCATGAAGACTAATAATAAATGAACTATCAGGAGCAACTCCTACTATTGGTAACCAAAAATATTTTATTACCTTCATTGATGATTTTTTTCGTTTCGATTATATATTTCTCATCCATGAGAAATCTGAGGCCCTAGATATGTTTAAGATCTATAAAGTCAAAGTTCTGTTACAACTCAATTCGAAGATTAAATTGTAATACCTGATAGAGACGGTGAGTACTATGGTAGATATTCCGTATCAAGTTGCAATCGAGGATCATTTAAAGGGTTCACTCAAAAGGAGAAAATAGATTATAACGAGACATTTACCCCTGTCTCTCGAAAGGAATCTTTCAGGATAGTCATAGCATTGGTAGCTCATTTTGACTTAGAATTGCTTCAAATGGATGTAAAAATTATTTTTCTAAATGGTGACTTGCATGAAAATTTCTTTATGACACAACTTGAAGGATTTCAAGTTGGGAGAGAACCATTTAGTTTGCAGCATGGGTCAAAATTTTGTCCGATACCGATATGTATCAGACGATACGTATCGATATTGGACCAGGACGATACGGTACATTCCATGTACAGTATCGTCCATTTTATATACAAATGCTCGGACGATACATTCAATGTATCATCCGGTAAGTTACTGTTCCGATACGTATAGTCTGATACATATCGATTTGGAGCTCGAATGATACGTATCGGATACCTGACATTTTAACCCTTGATTTGCAGCCTCAAAAGGTCTATTTATGGTTTAAAGCAGACATCTCGCCAATAGTACTTAAAATTTCACGAAGTCATTTTAAACTTTATTTTTAAAGGAAATATTATGGGTCAATGCATATATCTGAAAATCAATTTGAGCAAGTTTATCATCCTTGTTTTATATGTTGATGATATATTACTTGCTAGTAGTAGTTTAAGCATGTTACATTAGAGAATGAACCTTTTATCAAAGAATTTTAATATAAAAGATCTTGGTAAAGTTTCCTACGTAATAGAAATTGAGATTTATCGAGATAGAACCCGTGCCATATTGGGATTATCTCAAAGAGCTTATATTGATAAAGTTCTCGTCCAGACATAACGTAGTAGTTGACATGTTTGGTAGGTATCAATGTAATCCTAATTTAGACTATTGGAAAGCAGCCAAGAAAGTTTTTCGCTATTTACAAGAGACAAAAGGGCACATGCTTACATATAAAAGGTCGAATAACCTTAAAGTTATTGGTTATTCAGATGCCAACTATGCTGGATATCAAGACACTCGTCGGTCCACATTAGGTTATATTTTCATGCTTGCAGGTGGACTTGTATCTTAGAAGAGCGTTAAGCAAATGCTAACTACTGCGTCTACTATGGAAGCAGAGTTTGTTACATGTTTTAAGGCAACATGTGAGGTGCTATGGTTGAGAAATTTTATCTCAGAGCTTCGAATTATTGATAGTACTTCAAAGCCACTGAGAATCTTATGTGACAATTTCACTGCGATAGCTGTCTTTAATAACAACAAGACTAGTGGAGGTTTCAAATATATTGATATCAAATATCTTGTTGTAAGGGAGAAAGTTTAGAATCAAATTATATATATTGAAAAGATCAGTACGACACTCATGTTGGTTGGCCCTCTCACTAAAGGCTTACCTCTCAAGCTCTTTTCGGAGCACGTTGCGCGCATGGGATTAAAGGATAGTTTTGATAGTCTTTGAGAATGAATGTATAAGAGCGAATAGATTTGTTTAATTGATTCAAAAATAAGGATTATTTTTTTATTTTTTTATTTTTATGTAAATAAAATTTTGGAACATACGGTGTCAATAGATGGCAACAAAGTAGGACCAATAATAGATTGAGTTAACATGTAATCACCATTCAATTTATAAACATGCAATCTATGTGAAATCATGCTAGTCAGAATCTATGTTGATGATGAATTCTAATACGGTAACTAATGAACAGCCATGTATCGATGACATGATGCATTGACTATATTAATTTTGCGTTAGTATTCTCACTGGACCAGACTGATTATAAAGACTTTGATTGAGATTGATTAGGATTTATTATTCAAAGAAAGTTAGCTAACATTTGGTAATCGGAGTTTATTGATATAGTGTGACCAAGTGGGAGATTGTTAGAAGTTTCTATTTTTGATGGTCGTCACTATGATCAATCCGTTGACCGGTGAATGGTGTAAGATCAATCTTGAAATGTAATAGTTGCTAATTTGATGAATTTTGGAGAATAAACAACTAATAATTAAGTCTTTTAGTTAGGGTATGATTGTGATTTCCAATCACAATATAATTAGTAATTTAAGTCCTTAATGGAAATGACTCATTGGCTATAAATATAAGGGATGCTTCGTCCCAATGATTACTCGACACACTTCAACCCTCCTTATTAGCAAAAGTATCCTCATTGTGCTTGGAGGTATTGAGAACGAGATCGCTGAAGATCCAAGCATCAACTCATCTTTCATGGCTCAAACCCAAGATGAGTTAGAGATATTTTATTTTAAAGCTTCTGATAAAACTATAACCATCGTGATCTTCGCAATAAGGTACGCACATATATTTCAATTTATGAATTATTGATTTACTGTTTTGATTGATCATATACCTAGATCCTAGGACAAATAATTGGGTGCTTGGATCAATAGATCCATCAAGTTCCTATTTTCCTAAAAAAATTCCATCTCTTCCATCACAGATGTCACACACGCATCTCTTTCCTCCGATTTTATCGCTTCCTGAAAATAAGATGAATCTTCATTTCAAGTAAATAGTACAAAAGAAACCATATCTTCAAAGTCATACCTGACTAGTGGGCTTTTACCTGTTTTGCTCCTTTCCTTTGGATTGCTTCGTGACACTTGATGTTGTTGGTGGTGTTGTATGTTGGATAATTATTCATGTGAAGGCTATAGTAAATTATCTGTTTTCTAAGATTTTGAATCATCAACCTCCACCTCAATTGTACTAGGTCCCTTGAGAATAGTTTCTCTAATTTTTCCTACTCAAAAATTCTAAGAGTAGAATAATCTGCAACTTTTCTCATCCAAACTTCTTTTGATGTTCTGAAATCGATCATCGTAGAAGGTGACCAATTTATGATGAAACAAGTCATGTTCACTGCCTCCGCCTAAAAACCTTTTTCTAGGCCTGCATTTAATCTCATGCTCCTTGCTCTTTCCAAGAGAGTTATGTTAATTCGTTCTGTAACTCCGTTCTGCTGTGGAGTCCCTAGATTACTAAAGTAGCGAAAAATGCCCTCATCTTTGTAATATTCCAGAAATTATGTAGACTTGTACTCTAACCCATTATCTGACCTAAGACACTTCAACTGTCTTCCAATCTGTTTCTCAACCTTTGCTTTCCACTGTTTGAATTTTATGATTACTTCTAACTTGTGTTTCATGAAGTAAATCCAAACCTTCCTTAAGAAGTTGTCAATGAATGTGACAAAATAATTTACACCTCCCTTTGATGGTACTACTGCAGGTCCCCAAACATCTGAATGTACGTAGTCTAACACCGCTTTACTGTTATGGACTCCTGTATTAAATATGACACTGCACTGCTTTCCATATATGCAATACTTGCAAAACACAAGCTTACTGTTCTTAACGCCCTTTAACAAATTTCGTTAGTGAAGTTCCATTATTCCTTTTTCACTCATATGCCCTAAGCGAATATGCCACAGATCTGTGCCATTCATACTACTATCTTCTGTAGTACATACAGATGCACCACCTACCATGGTATTCCCTACCAATCTATGTAGGTTTCCAATAATCTGACCTTTCATAACAATCATGACTCCTTTAACGACGTTGAATGCTCCACCTTTTGAAGTGTATTTACAACCATTGAAATTTAATGCACTCAAACAAATTATATTTTTCTTTAAATCCAGTACATGTCTTACATCAATAAGAGTTCGAACCACACCATCAAACGTCTTAATTTTTATGATTCCGATTCTAAAAGTTTTGCATGAAATATTATTTCTCATCAACACAGATCTACCATTGAACGATTAATTTGTATGTATCAAACCATTTTTTATTAAGACATATATGTCAAGAATAACCAGAATCTAAAATTCATGCATCAAAAAATAAATTTGTACCTATTGTAGACACCCAAATCTGGCCCAAGGCATGATCGACTCGTTCTCTGAGAGGGACACGCCTCCAGGCTTCCTAAAGCACCTCCCATAACCTTTTAGAGACCATTAGAACTGTGACAACCCAAATTTTCATACTCAAAAACACGTGCCATCAGGATTATGTTCTGGATGATCCCCAGGACAAATCAAGAGTGTCTGCTCGTCTAGCAAAAATCATAGCAGACACAGTCCAGTAATGGCAGATCGAGTCATCATATAAGACTTTTTAAAAGAAAGAAGAAATAAAAAAATGCATACATATAAAGACAAAAGAATATATATCCTCAAAAAGGAACAAAAAAAAACCGCTGGTGATGGACATCCATCACCCAAAATAATGGTTCCCGATAGTGGTTCATATAGAATACATAATAATACAAGTAAGTATCTATAGTAAATAATACAGACGGTGGCCACCAGATGCACAAATAATCTAAAAATACAGTACAAAAATCTAAAAATACAAGACTAATATACCCAGGCTAAGGCTAAAACTCGTTGGCCTGGATATCAGTCTCCTTGTCCTCAGCTTCTGTCTCTGGCTGATAGTCTAGGTCGCTCTCGGTAACCGGTGCCCGAGCCTCAGAACCTATGACATAGAGTCAGGAGTGAGCTAATCATCTAAGCTCAATAGAAGAAATTCAGTTAAATTTATATCTTAATTGTAAAACATGATTGCAGAATATAACTCAAACAGCTAAGCAATTGCAGAGTATAGACAGAATTGGACAGATGCAGACAGAAAATCAGATATGTAGAATATAAGAGCAGACATAACCTCAGAGTTTGCAGAATGCCATGCGTATAGTATTTAAATGACTTAAAATAGTATACTCAAGTAACTCCCATGAGTATAGCATGTGGTAGCCAGATTTGGGCCGATAGGTAATCCCGACCATCGTCGTTCAATGAATAATTTTAGGAATGCAACAATGCCTCATTTAAGGAGTGCAATTGTGCCGAGGGATTTTCAAAGCAGATACACGAATGTGCCAGTCACGGATATATCGCCGAGTCGATGGGATTCGTCAGATTATTAAACTTAAAATCGCATGCATACATATAATAATAACAGGAATCTGATAACAGATAGCAGATAACATGAATCAGATGTGATGGATCATTCATGCATATGCAAGACATGATTTAGAAATAAAATCAAAACATGCGGCAGAATCTAGGAACTCATGAGATCAAAAATAAATGCATGTTCAATTGAATTTTCCCTATCTCAGATCAGACCTTTTGAAGCAAATCCAAAACTTTTTAATGCATCACGGTCTGATCCTAGACCATAGACATAGTATACTTAGTGTCATAGATGTCAGGACATCAACTGGTACAGTGTCCAATAGTGTTTTACCCATAATACTAAAACAGCTGAAATAGGAGTGATTGATCGATCAATATCCTTGTTTGATCGATCAATCATCCAATTTGATCGATCAAATACCTCATTTGATTGATCAAATACCTCATTTGATTGATCAAATACCTCATTTGATCGATCAATCTCCCAAATAACTCATACTGAACAGAGGAAAGTTGATCGGTCAATTTCCCAATTTGATCGATCAATTACTTAATTTGATCGATCAATCTCTCAAATAATTCACATGGAACAGAGGAAATTTGATCGATCAACTTCCTTGTTTGATCGATCAATCTTGAAATTTGATCGATCAATTTCCCCATTGATCGATCAATCAAGTCAAACTTATTTTTCTCAAAATTTTCTGCCTGCAGTTTGCACACTTAATTATAAAATTTGATCAATCAATTTCCTAATTGATCGATCAATCCTTCACATTGATCGATCAATCCTTCACATTGATCGATCAATGTTTACATTGATCGATCATTCACACCCTTGATCGATCACTTCCCTATGATCTATCAACCTCTCATATTGATCGATCAATTCTCAAATTGATCAATCAATTTTCGTCGAGCATTAACTTTCAGAAAACACACCTACTGTTTTATTAATTGAAAATAAAATTTGATCGATCAATCTTTCACATTGATCGATCAATCCTAGGCTTGATCGATCAAATACTAAATTTGATCGATCAATTATGACAGTTTTTGCCATAAATACCGATCATGAATCTTGACGTATTTTTATCTTGAATCCTTAATGATTCCTAACAAACTCTCATACACATTCATTTACACATTTATGAGGTCTTAACCTCTACAATTTTAATCTAAAAACTCACCTCTTTAATGTCCCTTTCGGATTCTCGGTGAATGCGATCTGGAGAGGGTTTCGAATTCGAAATCCCAGATTTGTCACCGTCACGACTTGGAAGAGTGAATGCAATGCTCCGCTTCAACACACAGCGATAGCACACATCTTCGCAGAACAATTACAATGTACCGACGTCAATCTAACACTCTTAGCTCAATAATCACCAACCTAGGTTCTCCTCTTTGTTTGTTTTCACACGGAAGAATTTCAAAATCCAATCCTCTTAGCCACAGATTACTAGAAATCAAGAAGAAGAAGATGAAAGTAGGTATTCCAACCTTCTTCCTTCTCTTATAAGCTAAGAAAATGAAATATCCTTGATATTTCAGTTTTCTCCTAACTTAAGCTCTGGTGTGGAGCACATACACAACTTCTTCGGCGTACCACACCTCATCGACGTCCTACAAAACTTGAACTTACACAAGAAATCACACATGACTTCATCTAATCGTGGATTAATATTATTGTTAATAATATTAATATAAAATTTTAATTTGTCTCGATTTTTGTGTCAGGCATGCTTATCAAAGCAGTCTAGTTCTGTTTTAAAATTTTAGGGTCATTACAAGAACCCTTAGAACCCATACTGAACCAATCCGAGCCCACAAGCCACAAGTCAAAATTTTTGGAAAAAATAACTCATGCATGCATAGTATGCACGTATGAGTAATTTAACCCATGCGTGCATACTATGCACGCACAGCCAACTTCGTCTTTTCTAGAATTCAGCTCCGACGCGGGCCCTGAACTTCCCATTTAAATTATATGGATTTAAAGCATACGTGCATAGTATGCACGCATGCCTTAAAAACCTGCACATCTGAGATGATAGTTTTTTAAGTTGGATTTTTTACTTGTGGACTTTTCCAAACTTTGGGGAGAATTTCCTTATTACCTTTATGCTCTCATAAGCCTTTAAAACCACCTTTGTACTATTCAAGTGGCTACCCCATCATCCACCATTGGAATCCATTTTCACCTTCTCTAAACCCTCAAAATCCCCGAATCCTTAAAGTGGCTTATAACCTAATTTTAAACTCCAATTAGAGCCTTAAGAGCCCATTAATCCCCCTCACCGCTATAAATAGAAACCTCCACCCCTCATTTTAACCATTCCTAATTTTCCTAAGGTGAAACCCTAGCTCATCTCTCTCATACTATCGTACTTCCAATTCCCCTACTTCCAAGCCTTAGCAACTTAGGAAACCCTAGCTCATCTCTCGTACCACCACACTTCCAACTTCCCTACTTTCAAGCCTTAGCAAGTTAGGAGTCCCCTTTACCTTATTGTACTTTCATAAGCTCACCAAAGTTAGTTCAAATGCGAAGTTCCAGCGGCGATGATATAAGAACCCGAGGGTTCATCTCTGATTCTCCTCTCCTCCTCTATTATCTATTTTTCTCTCTTGCTTTTCCCTTATCCTATGATTTAATCCGTTACGTCGTCGAAATTTTGGTTGTTGCAGAGAGCTTAATAGGATCCAAGTGCCTTCGGGAAAAGAAAAGTGTTGCCCACTTCTTCTTTTTATTTTTATTGGCCATAATAGAGACCACTTACGAGTGGGCCGATTAGGTACCTAGCACCTTCCTAATCAGTAACCGAATTCTTTGCTTAGGGCTTTGGCCTAGACTTGTGATTAAAGTCAAATCTAGCACTTCAATGCATATGATAGTGATTTAGGTATCCTGGAACACCAAAAGCTCTGGGTGATGACTCCTTATTTCATCCCATCGTCACGACGAATCCGCAAGACCCATGGTTGAACACCCATGGTGACAGATAAAATGTCACCATCATCTCCGTCCTCATTGTTTTCTGCAATGCTCGCCTAATCTGATGTGGAGGCCTTTCATTTTCCCTTGTTCTTCTCTTCATGTTCACGAATAAACAGTTTGCAATTTCTCTTCATGTGTTCCTCCTTGCAATAATAACCAAAAAAAGGTTCATGTATTTCATCCCTTATTTTTGATCGAGATCTGTTTCTGCTGCTGAAACTATTTTCCCTTTATCTAACTCTGTTACTGTAATTTTCCTGCTCTACAAGACCCTTCATTTGTGGTTTCTCAATACTTGATTTCTTTCTCAACTCGTTTGACAGAAGCGCAATCGTAATCTCTTCTATTTCGAGAGTATCCTTCCTGTAGAGCAATATTGTAACAAGATGCTCATACGAAGAAGGAAGAGATGCAAGAATAAGAAGAGTCTTATCCTCATCTTCCACCTTAACTTCAACGCTAAGTAACGAAGATATAATCATGTTGAAGGTATTGAGATGCTCCAATAGATTCGATCTTTCTTTCATCCGAAGCGTGTAGAGTTGTTATTTTAGAAACAACTTATTCGTGAGAGATTTCGTCATGTACAGTCCTCATTCGTGAGACAAAGACGGATCGTGCTGACCGCCTTCAACTCTAATTCCTCCCAGTCATCATCTTCCATGTTTGTCAGCTTCTTCGATTTTCCATGCAATGTTTTGTCGAGACTTTATTACATGAGCAGATCTTTAACCCTTCTCTGCCACAATCCGAAGTTACTCTTTACGTCAAATTTTTTGACTTTATACCTACTTGTAGATTTTGTTGTCATCATGCAGAGAATAATGAACCACCGCTCTGATACCAATTTGTAGAAATCAATAGCAAGCAAACAACACACAACAAGGAAAAAACGCAAACACAAGATTTACATGGTTCAACAATTTGCCTACGTTCATGGTTGATCTGAGTCTTTTCACTAATCTGTAAAAAATTGGGGTTACAAATCTCTCAGATCTCTCCTCACTCAATACAAAAAATAAAGTGTTCTTCTTTTCTCTAACCCTCCACCACATCACATAAACTCTAATCACTAATAAGGTTTATATAGTACAGGTATAAGCTCTCAAATATATATGATGCAAATATCCTTCAGTAATCCTAGTAGAATAACAAATTTTGAAATTCGAGCCAAAACTCATGACCACGAACTTGGGCCTCATGGCTGTGAGAATACACCCGAGAGTTTTCCCTTGTACACTCGTAGCCACGAGATTCAAGGAAAAATCCTAACAATATATATGAGTCGTGAAAGTTGGTAAATAAAATTAAAGTGGGTATTTATCCACCACTCAAAAGTTGGTCAAAAGTGCAAATTCAATGCCCCATGTTCAAGTAATAAGTAGTGAATGAAAAACCTTGACCTATGATTTAAAGGCCAAAAAAGTCTGAAAAATAAAATAAAGGTAAGTTTTGGAGGCCAACTCTCGTCCCCATAAAGAATGAGTGATCCGTTCCCTACAGACCATGGCCTACGACTCGGTCCCTAATGGCTAGGGGAGGATTCAATATAGCAGCTAGCGTTTGTTTGCGTTGCTCATTCCCGCTGGACTCGACACTACAAAAAATAAGACTACTAGCGACAGATTTTCGCAACCAGAAATTGCCGCTATTAACCAAAAAATTATTAAAGGTTATTAAGATTATTAGCAGCAGTTTTTTTCTTAATAGCGGCAGGTTCTTGGGTCAGTTTCGGGAGTGTTTTCCACGTGGAATCCACATCTGACCATCTGATTGTTCCGCCATGATCGTAAGATCTATTACATGAAAGATTGTGACGAAGAAACAATCTCCATTATCATATTCAAGGCCGTCAACAGTGTGAACGGGGGTTTTAAAATCTATTAATATTGGCCTACATCTTGGCCGATATTTATCAGCTGATAACGAAAATTATCAGCCTAAGTTGGGCCGATTTTATTTTTTATTTTTTCATGGGCGCAGTTCTGCGAATAATGCTGGATTTATCGGCCGTTAATATCGAATTTATCTGCCGATAATATGGATTTCCTTTCTTCATGAATACAAATGGCACCGTTATTCTCAACGAAAAACTGCTTTCTCACTACATATCCTTTAGCAGGTATGCATTGGCAGCCTTTGAATCATACAATGTAAGATAGTTTTTCATCTAAATCTTTCACACAACGGATCCTAAGATCACTTTTGTTCCATCATAAGGTCAGTTTTCTATTCCATGTCAATATATCCAAAAAAGTGCCCCTAAAATTATGTGACACACATTACACTCAAGCATGATTTTAAGATCACTTACTGAGATGTGTGCCATGTGAAATCAAAATCTGACCATCCGATGATAAGCACATTATTTCAAGATCCACTGTGTGGAAGATTGGAGCAAAAAGTGAGTTTTATCGGACAGCTTAGAACCAATCAACTCTCTCTGCATGGCAACTCGGAGTGAAAAAAAAAATGTGGATTGTTAATAAATTAACCCACAAGTCTCCCATGTGTATATATTATATCGATTTTATCCGATAATACCAGGCATTCCTAAAATTTCGGTCGATTTTTCTGATATTGGTAAGTTATCGATTGATTTTATATGCCTGGTCATATCGACGAGGCATATCGGATCAGATAGTGATGAATCCGAAAATTATGGCCCGATTGTATCGGAATCGGCCAATAATTAAAACCATGGTGTGAGCACCATCAGTTATAGCGAAATAAAATGGCTCTCCTTTTAATAAAAGGCTTTTATTCTTTTTAGTATGGGCTTTTTTGCAAATACCCCTGAGTTATCCTGAGTTATGCTGATATTACAAATATCCTCCGAATTATATTTATTCGCTTTAAATCCTCTAATTAGTATTTTGGTGTTTATAAAATACTCTCTTTAACATATGCAATTTTAAATGGTTAATCAGTCATTAAAGAATAGCCTAAATTCCATATTTATCATTTTTAAAATTATATTACTAAATTGCCACCCTTTACACGTGGTTAGAGTTTGCGCCCCTCCTCTTTCAAAAAAGAGTAATTTTAAAACCCACCCATCAAATCTTTGAGTTCACCCACTCTGAAAAACATTGACTGCATTGAATCGGACAATGGAGATCGTTTATCGTCCTAACCTTTCACACGATGGATATTGAGATCATGGTGGCGCCATTAGACGGTTGACTACATTGAATCGGGCGATGGAGATCATTTATCGTCCCAACCTTTCACACGATGTATCTTGAAATCATGATGGCACCATCAGACAGTTGACTGCATTGAATTGGATGATGGAGGTCGTTTATCGTCCCAACCTTTTACACGATAGATCTTGAGATCATGGTGGCACCATCAAACGGTTGACTGCATTGAATCGGACGATGGAGATCTTTTATTATCCTAACCTTTCACACAATGGATCTTAAGATCATGGTGGCACCATCAAACGGTTGGTTTTTTATTTCATGTGGTACACACCTAAAAAAATGACCTTAAAATTAATTTTAACCGTGTACGTGATGTTAAGGTCACTTTTTTGAGATGTGTGCCACGAAATAAAACATTGATCGTCTAATGGTATGCCTAAACTATCGTCATCGTCTGATTCAATGCAATCAATGTGTTTTAGCGTGAGTGAACTCAAATATTCGGTGAACGGAAGCAGACGCGATTAGGCAATCCAATTCCTAAAATAAAATGAAAAGATAAATTTTTTGTACAGAATGATAATATGAAGCACTACACCATTATTATATTATGGTTACCATTATACCAATAATGATATGGTAGTGAATCCGATCAATTGTGTAACTAGTGATTCATCAAATTGTAGCAACCAATCGAATTTGAAAATTTTCTAATCCATAACTGGGCCTCAAAGCTCGGGTTCTGTGGGGTGGACTAAAAGGTTGGATGAACACGATATTTTATATACATTCTAGGAAATAAGGGGATTTTGAGCCGGATCGGGTCAGATGAAGTAGGGGTTCGAGTTCGGTTGACTGTCAAAATTTTGGCCTACCCCGACCCATTGACAACCTAGTCTTCACTGATTTTTAGGGTTTTGATTTGAAAGAGCAAGTTTTCGACCCAATACGCTCTTCATAAGCTTGATATTCTCTTGATATCAATAATAGCCCAATAATGAAAATATTCAATCTGCATTATGAGTTATGACGTCACTTTTAGTAAACTCCACTGGAATACAATAAAGCTGGATGATAAACTGATAAAATCGGCCTTGTTTGGCAACCCGGGTTCTAAGGATCGGTCAATACCGAGAAAAAAATTATATCGGTAAGTATCGGCCAATACTAATTGGTCTTTCATTTGATGGGTCTTGAATCATATAGGAAATTGGAGGGACAGGTATTTTGAGTGGAACATGTAGATTGAAGATTTTCTTTTCAAGAATAATTGCATCGTTCGCCACAAATCCTCCATTGGTTGAGTATTCGTCCAAACGCTGTCATGCTTTAATGGGGGAATCACTCATCTGATGAGTCTTGAATATGATGGGTGAATGAAGGACCTTTTACAAGAGTATCTTTAAATCCACCCACTGAATCTTTAAATTCACCCACGCTGAAACACATTGATTGAATTGAATCGAACGATGGAGATCATTTATCCTCCCAATCTTTCACACGATGGATCTTGAGATCATGATCGTACCATCAGACGGTCAGTGTTTTATTTCACATGGCACACATCTCAGAAAAGTGACCTTAACATCACACGCATGCTTAAAATTGATATTAAGGTCACTTTTATGAGTGTGTACCACATGAAATAAAAAATCTACCGTCTGATGGTACACTCATGATCTAAAGATCGATTTAATGAAAGATTGGGATGATAAACAATCTCCATCGTTTGATTCAATGCAGTCTATGTGTTTCAACATGGGTAAACTCAAAGATTTTGTGGGTGGATTTAAAGGTACTTCTTTTAAAATAGTGGTAAATTATAATGGCATGACTTATAAATAAAGATGAATGAAAGGCCTTTTAGAATGGTGATAAACTTTAATGGCATGACTTGTAAATATAGATGAATGGAGGGCCTTTTAGAATGATGGTATTTTTAAAATATTTATTTCATTAAAGGCAAAATAGGCTTTCCGTTCATAAGCTCACAACTAGTTATCCGCAGGGGTTATATGAAACAAAAATAGAAAAGTAAGGGCTACAGAATAAATATCCATAACCAAGACACGTTCTTATAATATTAGCATATTATGGGGAGTATACGCAAAAAACCCTTTTAGTTTTTACTAATTTAATATTTGACCGTTGTCCTTCTACTTTAACCTTGCTATTTGCAGACAAGAAACGGTGGCAGAGAAGTGTAACTTTTGGTGTAAATCCAGCCATCTGCAAGCCACTTGTACCAAATGTACCGTATTGATTGAGATGGATGCCAATATAAAATCGCAAATAGGAGACCATTCAGCCGACTGCTTATGTGGCGTGATGCAAGTACAGTGGGTCCTGCAATGCATCCACTTGTATCGAGTCACGTAAGCAGTCCGTGCAGTGGGTCCTGCAATGCATCCACTAGCATCGCACTGTATAAGCAATCCGATGAGTGGTCTGCTGTTTACAATTTTACACCGGCATCCATCTCAATCAATACCGTACATATGGTACAATTGGCTAGCAGATGGATGGATTTACACCAAAAGTTACACATCTCTACGACCATTATTGTCTCACCCAGAGTGGAAATCGCAAGGTTAAAGTAGAAGGACAACTGTCAATATTAAATTAGTAAAAAGAATAAAAGGAGAACGATTTGTTAGTCTACTGTACGAGGTCTGCGCTTTATAATTTTTCATATTAGAATCGGACCCGAGTGCCAAGGCTTTTACTAGGCCTTTATCTTGCTAACCTATCCCAAAAATATACGGATTAATCAAAATTTCAGAAAATTTATCCCAAATTCTCAATAGGTGAACAGCTGAGCTTTTGGTCGAATATTTGCTTGATTGCTTCACTCGTATATTCTTCCATTTGTTTTTTAAATTTTGTTGAATTTGATTAAGAGTACCTCTGTTTATGCCCAAGCATTTGCCAAAAGCACTCATGTCGAAAACCCTTTAAAACTCATTGATTGAGTCAGAGCAAATGATGGAGAATGTGCTTCACCCAGGTCTTTGGCACAAAGGATCTTGAGATCACACCGCACCTATTAAACAGTCAATTTTTTATTCTATATGTCACATATCTTCAAAAAATGACCCTTTAATCATATGGTACACATTAAACTCAAACGTGATTTTTAGTGCCATATTTTGAGTATCTATGACCTGTGGAATAAAAAAATGAACGTATGATAGGAGCTGACATGATCATAAGATTCTTTCTATGGAAAATATGGGTGAAACACGATCTCCATCATCTGATCCGACCCAATCAATGAGTTTTAAGGTGTTTCGGATGTGGGCGCTTTCAGTAAACACGTGGGCACGACCAGAGGTACCCTTTGATGAATATTTCGACTTTTTTTTCAAACACGAAAAACTGTGGTGAGTAGCAGCCCTCTTAACAAAGCACAGGTGCAAAAGAGTAGGTATATGGTTCATGGCTCAACAATGCAGCAAGGGGTGCGCGTAGTGAACTTTAGTTTGACATATACACACACTTCACACGTCTCAGCATAGGTTCTGTGCAGGATGAAGTACCCATATCCAAACTCAGTGCACCAAAAAGGGCAGGATTCATGGAAGGGTATGTGCATTTGCAACAATGGAGATCGTTTTTTATCCTAATCTTCAACACAATGGATCTTGAGATCATGGCCCACCCATCAAACGGTCAGATATTGATTCGACTTGGGATACATCCCTAAAGTGACTATCATCATGGCATACAATGAGAAAGGTTTTGGGGTCACCTTTGGGGATGTGTGCTACGTTGAATCAACATCTAACTTTCAGATAGGTTGGTTATGATTTCAAGATTTTTTGTTTGAAAGATTTGGACAAAAATGATCTCCGTCGCCTGATTTAAGACAGTCAACAATATTAACGGTGAAACTATCACATGCAGAGGCTGAATCTTCGATTTCAACCTTCCTCAAAAAGCTATAACAGCACTTAATTTTTTATATTTGATGGTAAGCTTAATCATTAAGATTTTTATTGAAGGTGAAACTACTAGTGACCTTGAGCTAGAGGTTGCAATATTGTCAACCACTACAGGCCCAAGTCCAACACTTTTCAGGTGATGCTGATTTCGTATTCACTAAGGCCTCATTTAAGTGTTTTCTGACTTTTTTCAGTATAGATCTGAATCTTGGCAAATCAGAATTTTGCTGATTTTTAGGAGACTCTGATTGTTATCTTTTCTTAGATGTGTCCTTAAGTTGTTCTGATTCCTGATTCTACTCTGAAATGCTAATTTCTCAATTGTTTTAAGTTCTTTTTTGAAAAGCTCATAATCGGTAGTTGTGCTACCGCCGTATAAATATTAATGATTAGATTATTTGTCGAATTCAAATTTGACTAAAATTTTACGAGTTACTCATCCATGCGAGGTTGAACTTAATTAACGGATTTATTGTCAAATATAACTTCTCGAGACATATTTACTAAATTATATACTCAAATATAGTAGTATAATGTCATGAATATTATGAAAGTATATATATATATATATATATATATATATATATATATATGTGTGTGTGTGTGTGTGTGTGTGTGTGTGTGTGTGTGTAAATTGGGTAGCTTTAAGCGCACCCACCAAATATTTCTTAGCACTTATTCAAATCATTGATTGCTTTAAATTAGATGATGGGAATCATTTTTCGCTCCAATCTTTCATACAAGGGATCTTGAGATCATGGCGGACATATCAGACGGTTAGTTTTCAATTTCACATGGCACAAATGCTAAAGATGTAGCCCTAAAATCATGTTTGATCATGAGGTGTGCCATGCGATTTTAGGGCCCCTTTATTGGAATCTGTGCCACGTGGAATTGAAATTTACCGTCTAATAGGTGCATCGTGATCTCAAGATTCCTTTTATTGAAGATTAGAGTGAAAAACTATCTCCATCATCTGATTTAAAGAATATAGTTTTTAGCATAGGTGCCGAACAAGATTCAATGGTTGCGGTAGAAGCTAACATTTTAAAATCGCTAGCCGTTGGTACTCACAAATGATGGAGCTGCAATAAGGTATAATGCTTTGGGAGGAGTAGACAACGTTGGGGTAAGAATCCTAGCTTTTCTAGGACTTTTGGATAGAAAAAGAAACGTTGCTTTCGGAAGGAAAGTGGCATTTTTCATGCGGGGCCCACATAAACTTGCGTACGTAAGAAACCCGGAAAGGTGGTCTCTTACCCCACTTTCTGAGTTGAAATCAAGAATCATGATGATTCGGGGCTCTCGAACAAGCCCTAAGACTTTATCAATAATAGTTGGCAAACAACAACCGAATACAGCGTTGGAGCAGTGGCCAGAACCACGCCTCAAGAAGCGTAGGTTTTGAGTTCGAATTTCACCCCTTATTAGCCACTCGCAAGGATTAATCCCTAATGACTGGTACATGTGATGTGCAAGTGTTGCACGTATGAGCTAGGGCATCAAAATTAAATGTATGTTGTGCCTCGAGTCGGGTAAAAGTTAACAATTAAAGCCTCTGCTTATCAAACAAAATAATAATAATAATAATAATAAGGGTTTTTTGCATATACCCCCCCTGTGTTATTCTAATATTATAAGAAACCTCCTGAGTTATGGGTATTTATTCTGCAGCCCTTACTTTTATGTTAACTAGCAGTGAGTTTATGGACGAAAAGCCTATTTTGCCCTTAATAAAACCAATATTTTAAAAATACCATCATTCTAAAAGGCCCTTCATTCATCTATATTTACAAGTCATGCCATTAAAGTTTATCACCATTCTAAAAGGCCATTCATTCACCTTTATTTACAAGTCATGCCATTATAACTTACCACTATTCTAAAAGGAGTACCTTTAAATCCACCCACAAAATCTTTGAGTTCACCCACGTTGAAACACATCGACTGCATTGAATCAAACGATGGATATTTTTTATGGTCCCAATATTTCATGAGATCGATCTTGAGATCATGGGTATACTATCAGACGATCGACTTTTTATTTCATATGGTGCACACCCCTAAAAGTGACCTTAATATCAATTTTAAGCATGCACATGATGTTAAGGTCACTTTTCTGAGATATGTGCTACGTGAAATAAAACGCTGACCGTCTGATGGTACGATCATGATCTCAAGATCCATCGAGTGAAAGATTGGGAGGATAAATTATCTCCATCATTCGATTCAATTCAATCAACGTGTTTCAGCGTGGGTGAACTTAAAAATTCAGTGGGTGGATTTAAGATTCAAGACTCATCAGATGGGTGATTCCCCCATTAAAGCATGCCAAAGTTTGATGGTGCCACCATGATCTCAAGATCCATCGTGTGAAAGCTTGTGACGATAAATGATCTCCATCGTCTAATTCAATGCAGCCAACCGTCTGATGGTGCCACCATGATCTCAAGATCCATCGTGTGAAAGGTTGGGACAATAAACGACCTCCATCGTCCAATTCAATGCAGTCAACTGTCTTATGGTGCCACCATGATCTCAAGATACATCGTTTAAAAGGTTGGGACAATAAATGATCTCCATCGTCCGATTCAATGCAGTCAACCGTCTAATGGTACCTCCGTGATCTCAAGATCCATCATGTGAAAGGTTGGGACGATAAACGATCTCCATCGTCCGATTCAATGTAGTCAATGTTTTTCAGCATGGGTGAACTCAAAGATTTGGTGGGTAGATTTAAAACTACTCTTTTTTGTAAGTGGAGGGCCGTCAACTTTAACCACATGTAAAGGGTGGCAATTTAATTTAAAAAATGATAAATATGGTATTTAGGCTATCCTTTAACGGATTAATCATTTACTCAAACGGATAGTTGTAAGGATATTTTGATAACTTATATACAAGGTATCAAAATCGGTATCAGTCTCGGGTATCGGTTTGCCCAAAACTAATACGTATCGACTTTTTTTTTTCAAAAAAAAGAAAAAAAAGAAGACTCAACGTCTCGGTAGAAATCAAGACGTATTGGCTGATACGGTATCGGATACCCGAGTTGGGATACCGATACGTATCTATTTGCCGAAAAACCGATACGTATCGGTGTCGGCCAATTTTTTATACCTTGTTCATATATCAATGATGAGAAATTTTATGAGTTGGAAAATGTTAGCACAAAGAAAATGGTCACAAAAACGGAAGAGTTTTGCAACCTATCGTATCTTTTAGGGCATCTAGGCTAAAAACCATTAACAACTTTGAATGAGATGATGCAGATCTATTTTTCTCCTCACTCTTCCATATAATGGATCTTGACGTCATGAACGTATCATCAGATGGCTAAGTTTTGATTTTATGTGGCACACATCCCTAAAAGTGACCTGAAAATCACCTTTGAACATGTGTGCTACATGATTTTTTCAGTCAATTATTTAAAATGTGTGCTATATGGAATAAAAATCTGACCATATGATGATATGCCCATGATCTTAAGATCCATTATATGAAAGATTGGGGCGAAAAACAATCTCTAGTGTCTGATTCAAAAGAGTCAATGATTTTTCATTTTCATATAGGCGCCCTTAAAAATTGGTAAGTGCAAATAAAGGTACCCGTTTTTGGCACTACTTTTTCACCAAGTGTGCCACTTGATGTATCTAAGTGAAGAACGTGATGCCCAAATCCAATGGGTCGAAGATTATATTGAAAAAAATGTAGTTTGTCATGTGCCTCAAAAAATACCTTTAAAAATAAGTGGCTAAAATAGATTTGAAAATTTTGTAAGGTAATTGTTCATTTCAAAAACATTTAAGCATCTTTCAAACATCTAAGCATTATTATCTTTGCACGAATTAGGATTCTTATAAAAAAACATACCATATGTCCGATTTTGGTGACCTGCCAAAAGAAATCGGATAGGTTACCATGTACCCATTCATGGAGCAGTTGGTTTTAGTTGCTTTCGCCCGGACAAGAGGGTTTGGTTCACATGGATCATTCATACAACGCATGTATAATCAAATTTGCACCGATCTAAATCGTCCACATGGAAGGTTCCCTTGTGGGTCTGATGGTCCCCAAAATTATGTTGAAAAAAATTATTAAGAAAATATGACGAATTATAGAGCGAAACGTGGGTTGTCTTTAAATTAATATTTGTCCAACCAATTACCACTTGGCCGTCCAGTCTAGGCGCAGCGCACGGATGTCAAAGGGCACAGAGTGAGGAAGATGCAGAAAATTGGGTGCTCCTAGTGGAAGGCTATAAGCTTTCATGCCAAATCCGCCAGGGATGAAAAAAAATGAAACTCGAAAACTGACCGAAAACCGATTCGGCCCTGTTCAGTTTTGGTTTTGACGGCTGAAACCGAAACCCGGTGAGGAAGGATGAGAAAACCGACCAAAAATTGAAAAAATAAAAAAATATGAAAAAAAAAAAACCGAGAAACCCACCTGAAAACTGAAAGTTTTGTTTCGGTTCAGTTAACCAAAATCCACAGTACATAAAGGACAACTCAAAAAATTCATGAGAAGAAAAGTGCTACTTTTGCTTTGTAAAAACTTCAAATATCCAACAAGTTATTCAAACCAATAATCTGATCAATGTACTTATTCACACTAAACATGGATCATTGTCCAAATTCAGGTCAACACTTCATTACAAGCTGTTGATCAGATGGTTATGAATATTTGATCAATGCATACAGATGATCACATGGTGTGACCTTCCTCCTCGAAAATCTGGACTGAAGTGCATTACTGCCATTTATGTTTTCTATCAAAGGCTAAACACCATCCTTGGTACTCAAGCAAGACACCTAATAACCATGTCATAGTATATTCAGGCATTCACCAAACCAGAAATGATCAGCTTTCATACATATAAGATGATACACCAGTCCCTATTCTATTTCATATAAGAATACATTTAAAAAAAAATATCCATAAAACCTTAAACTAATTCACAGTAAAAATTCCCAAATGAGTCGAAATCCCGAACAGAAGGGCATTGTAGTTCTCCGATTTCACCGCTGTTCTTTTCTTAACTAAGATCAGAGAACCTTCTTCTATGTCGACACAGTGGAACTTTTAGATTTGGATTAGACGTAGAAACCTTGTTTCGGGGTGTGGATGGCAATTTGGAATCCAAGCTCTTGCAATTTGAATCCTCTGTCAACAGCGGGTTCAATTCCCCAAGCCTAGATTTTCGGTTCGTTGAACTCCGGATTACTTTAAAGTGAGAATCAGAATAACTGAGAGATTGAGACCCAAATAATTCGACCAAATTCCTATTTCCTGGTCTCGAATTTCTTACTCTTCCGTTGTTTTCTCCATCTAGACCTGTCCTTTGGCGACTACATGCTGTAGATGTCATGAATCGAGGCTGAGAGTTAGAACCAGTTTTGCGAATTGCTTTATCCACAGTTCGAGGGGTCTCTACGATTTCTCCAGGATCTGTTTGGACACATTCTGGGAATTCTTTCTCGTCTTCAGGAAGTCCATAAGTCATTGCAAAAAGCTTCTTCTTTTCCTGTACCAGGTACTCGGCTTTCTGTATAAAGCTTCTGATTTTCCCGCATTCTTCTTCAGTGTCTCTAATCTGTAGATCGAGTTCAGCTATCCTCTTTTCTCTGTGCTTCTTTAAGTCCTGAACAAAGATGGGTGATGATCAGGGATTGGGATATCAGGCGGGTCCCATGCCGATACGAATTGGATATATCGGATACATATAGGCCAAATCGGCCGAGTAGGCACCTTTTTTTAAAAAATAATAATAATAATTTTTTTTTTTTAAAATTTTTTTGGCAAAAAGGGTATTTGGGCATTTTATCCGTTTCATATCCGATACATATTGGCCTATATGACCCGACGTGGGCCGATATTTGACCCCATAGCAAATCGTGGGTGGATATCGTATCGGATGGGACCTAACCAGATACATAGCGGCTGATATGTATCAGATATGCCTGATATTTAGAACCATGGTGATGATTCTAATGATTCAGAATTTTCACAAGTTTAACATTGTTGAAACAGAAGAAAAATTTACGAGGGCATAAAAAATTTGAGAGTCGGGTTACCTCTGGAAATTCTTTACTGGATTCTATTGCTCTTGCTCTTTTCGCAAAGTTCAAAGAACATATCGTCTCCCCGATATCGTTTTCACTTGGACTGATGTGAACAAGCATTAAAGCTTTGGAACTATCACCTACATAAATCCCAGGAAGAGAGTTGATGTGTTAAAATCATTTACTGAATTAAAAGCTGCTCAATGAGTAACTTTTGTATCTTAAGTGCTTTACCTAGAGAGTCTCTGAGAAGTTGGGTCAGTTTGCTGTTCCTGCAAAAGAAATAGAAATTGAAAGTCATCTTAAGAAATATCCATTCACTCCAAAAGTGACTAGCCTCAAAACAGTTCGGAAAATAAGTTGGCGGTGGTCACAAAATTCTCTGAATTTTAAAATTTTTGGAAATATTCTCTTAAAACCAATTCGGTGTAGGTTGAGATGGATATGTAGAATAACAAAATAGGATAAAATACGAAATGAATACATAGGAGAAAATTTGAGAGTGGCACCTACGAAGGAAAAATTATTGAATGTCGCTTGAGGTGGTTTGGACATGTTCATCGGAAGCCAAAAACCAGACTCGGTATGAAGGGTCGAGATGCTACAAGCACAAGGACGTAGGAGAAGAGGAAGACCTGGAGGGAAGCTGTGAGAAAGGATATGAAGGATTGCGAAGTTACTAAGAGCTTAGCACTAATCAGAAACGAGTGAAGACATAGGACTCGCAAAGCTGACCCCAAATAGATGGGGTAAGGCTATGATGATGATGATGATGATGATGAATAGACCAATTTGGCGATTCACCAAATTTTCTCTAAATTTTTTAATTTTTTATTATCGCGATACATGCCTAAATTTTTTTTTGTTTTTGTTAAGCATTGTGTTACACCTGCCTTACTTATGCTTTGTATTGTTTTTTATGGTTTGTGAATTTTGTGATGCGCATGGATTATGTAATGCACCTATCTTAAGAAAGCATCATTTTTAATTTCAAAAAAGTTATGTATTTTCTGTTATTCACAATTTTTTTAATTATTTTTTATAATCTCCGAATAAAAGGTGTGGCTGATTATGGTTGCGATGTGCACAAAGAAAATGGCCCAAGTACGAGCCTCACTACTCAACTCAGTATGTTTCCCTTCTTCAGATTCATTTGAGAATTATGAATCAATGGATGGATAAGCTAAGGAAAGTTTATCGAATGAATCGTTCAATATCCAGAGTTACCTAAGGATTCCTCTATTGTCGGGAAAAGAATGCCACTTATTCAAGAAACGCTAAACGAGAAAAACAGAATTTTGACATGCCTGTAGGGTATGTGATTCCGCTTCCTTTTTAATGCTGCAATAACATCTCCAAGAGCAGAGAGAGAAAGATTTATGGCTCTCCCTTCATCTAGTGTCTGTCCAGTCGCTCCTGTCTTCAGCACTCGTTCACTTCCTCCAAGGTCCACCATCCACAATTTGCTGCGTGTTTCTTTGACCCCCATATCCCCGGACCGGCCAATGGAAATTCTAGTTAAGCTAATTAGAGGGAACTAAACAAATAAAAGAATTGCCAATCCAAATTAATCCAAAAAAAGAAGCAAAAATTAAGAGAAGCTCGAGAACCCACCAGTGTGATCTGCTAGAGGCCTCATTAACGTTTGTCCAGGACGTAGATCGGACCTTTCGTCCCTTAGTATACCAACGATTTGCTTGTGTAGAATCAGCTACCATTACTTCCTTGAGATTCTCAATTTCAACTAAGCCACTAGAATCTGTTTGAATGTTGAGACCACTGTAGAGCCAATTAGAGACGGGTAAGCTAGCTACCAAAGGAGCCAATAAGTATGAAATCAAGGAAGCAGAGGCAGAATTAGAGCGTGAAGCTTAGCACCACAAAATTAGGATAATCCAAATGAGGCACAGTCCATATTTGGATGATCCTAAGTTCCTAACCATATGATCCCATCAATGGCTTCCTTACAGGCTTACCTGTAACACTAATAACTGTCCAAAGGTAGGCGATTGATCAAATGATATGACTATTTGATTGGTATGAATTTTGGCCTATAGTCGATCAGGATGTGGCCCATTCATTGGATGCACCACCAACTTTGATGGTTTAAAGGAATCACACTAGAATTGCTCAACTATAAATCATAATTAACAATTTACCAGATAGAACATACGCCCATACCATTTAGAGACAGAGTCTGTTGTCCTGGCCATTGGCTTTTGTGCTAATAGGTCCCTAAGATTACCCATGTAAACCTCCAAAATGCTCATGGAGATGGTGAAAGAAACTGAGTTATCCTGAGAAGCGAGTCGAAAGAGCTCTTCAATAGCCCGAGGAACAATTCCCAGTTTGTTGTTTGTCCCTTCCTGAAGAATTATCCTGACCAATAGTTATAAATGATAAATGAGGCAAAAGCAAAAACCATGATCTAAAGCTCTGTGGTGTCAAAGATTGCTTGAAAATCTCTATCATGTGATTCAAAGTGGCAAATGCCTGCAAAATGAACAGAAAACATTGATTTGGAAATTTTACATAGAAGTTGTTCATTTAAAAGGCATTATTTAACCACTTTGAATCACACGATGGGGATGTTTTTTTATGCAATCTTCGACCCACCAGATCTTTGTATCAAGTCTTTTGCATTACATGGCACACTTGATGAATAATAGCATCAAGTGTTAGAAATCAGTGACCCCTTCTCGATCTAGATTAGGAATGGGTAAGCTACCCTATACAAAATCATAGGTTTAGATGATAGGTCACGTGAAATGCATAAACATACAAATGGAGAAGAAGCCAATTTGTGGTCTCACTAACCATAGTAAATGTCTTCCCAGTTCCGGTCTGTCCATATGCAAAAATGCATACATTATGCCCATCAAGCGCAGATCTGAGGATCGGTTCAATCTCTATGAAAACATCCTCTACAAAAATAACAGTTTATCAACCAATTAAGTTATTTACTTGAAAACAGAAATGTAAGATGATTAAGAGATTCAAATCAATTACCTTGGGTTGCTTCTTGGGGAAACACCTTGTCCAAATAGAATTCTTTCCTAATTCCGGGAGATCTAACTACAATCTTCTCAGATCCAATTAAAATGGGTTCTCGAATTTTTCTATTAACCCTCGAAAAATGAGGTCCAACTCGACAGAAAACTCTAATGCTGCCTGGAATCCCAAAAGTTCAATCATTTAATAATGTGATTCAAAAGTGGCTTGAACCTTAAAGAGACCCAATTAGATTCAAAGTGAGATCCCAGTACCTTTGATGTCTAACAACTTATTCAGGGCTTCTCTCCTTTTTTCATCTAAAGATCTCTTCTTCAATCTCAATTCCACAATATCTCCTACAAAGCAGAATATAATTGAGTTAAAAACACATTATATAGATCGCCAAATCAAATCACAAATGACATACATTGTAGCTTTGAGTGTAAATCTTGCCTTCGAGATCCCAGATCATCCGTTCGAATTCTTTCTTTTCGTGCTCAGGAATCACATTTACATCAGTGTAAACAGCTAGATTAGGGGGCGATTCGGGTAACTCGGATACGGAAGGCAACCCATCAAAAGAATCAGAATGTGATACAAGATGTGGTTCTAAAGACTCTCCTATCTGTTCTACAGGCAGGGAGATCTGCTCCGAAGGTTCATCGGTCGGAATCGACATCTTTTCACTAATTCACAAGAACCAGTGAAAGAACAGTATTACCTACAGAATTATAAACTGCAAAGTTTCAATTTTTTATCTAAAAAACAAACACATATTAAAATTCAACAATTCAAACATACCCAAAACAACAAAATATATAAAATCGCAAAAAGAAGAAACCAATCTTACCTAGAAACCCTTTATAGGGCAGTTCATGGGCTAAGCTGAAGGATTCTCTCCTCCTTCTGAGAAACAATAAGCTGGCGCTCCAATTTAATAGAAAGTAAAAAAAAAAAATGGAGAGAGAGAGAGAGAGAGAGAGCACTTCACCTAAGTAGCAGTAAAAACAAAGATACAGAAAACAAAAGGCACTGTAGCCCCTCCCTCCTGAGAAACAAGAAGCTGGCTCTCCAATTTAATAAACAGTAAAAAATAGAATAAAAAATTTAAAAAAATGGAGAGAGAGAGAATTAATAAACAGTAAAAATAAAAAATATTAAAAAAAAAGAGAGAGAGAGAGAGAGAGGGCTTCACCTAAGCAGCAGTAAAAGCCAAGATACAAGAAACAAAAGGTACTCTAGAGACCTTCCCTACTGAGAAGCAAGAAGCTGCTCTCAAATTTAATAAATAGTCAAAATTTAAAAACTAAAAAAATGAAGAGAGAGAGGGAGAGAGAGAGAGGAGAGACAGAGAGAGAGAAAGAGGGTAAAAACAAAAAACAGTACGCAGAAGATACTGTATATTCTTGCATGCAATAAAACAACAAGGGCTGAGTAGTGTGTACTAGAACCTGCTTGAACTGAAAAAAAAAAACAGACAAAATAAATATAAGTAAAAATAAAAAGACCCTATATAATCCTAGAAACAAGCAATCAACAAAACCCTAAAAATACGCCATCAGAAATTTTTTTAATGGTATTAGGTGAAATCAGTATATATAAAATAGCAAACAAAGCATGCATTTTTTGCTCAGATCTATACGATTCATCACTAGATTCAATATACATGGAATGTGAAAAAAGTAAGCTAGCTACCTACCTGCCTTGGAAATAAAAGCTAAAGATCACACGTAAAGCACATACAAATCATAGCCTATAAATGTTATGGTATCTGTATTTGCAGCTGAGATTCTGCCATTTGCTCTCTGAGTTATCACCTGTTAAAACAGTTGCCGGTTTTGAATCAGGCAAAAGAGATTGTTTTTTGTCCAAATCTTCCATAAAATAGATCTTGAGATCATGGCCCACCTATCACATGGTCAAATATTGATTCTACATAAAACACATCCCTAAAATGTTACCCAAGAACTCTTCGCATGGTACAACCAGGATCACCATCCCTTTTGAGTGATGTATGCCGCGTGGAATCAACATCTGACCGTCCACATGGAATCAAATCAGATGATTCACATCCACTTATAACTATGTTTCTTTGAGCTCAGACATGTTTCAATGATAAATTGTCACATGAACATTTTAGATTGATCACCCACATCTTAGACTCTTTGAAGATCATTGATTGCTTCAGATTAACGATGGAGATCGTGTTTCAGCCCAATATTCCACATAATAGATCTTGGGGTCATGGCGCACCTATCAGACGATAAATTTTTTATTTTATATGTGACCGATCCAAAAAAATGGCCCTAAATTGGCGTTTGGGCATAATGTTTGACAAATGATGCAAAGACCATTTTTTGGAATTTGTGACACTTGGAATAAAAATCGATCGTCTGATAAATGCGTCATGATCTCAAGATCTCTTGTGTGGAATATCGGGATGAAACATGACCTCCATCATTTTATCCGACTTAATCAATGGTTATCAAAGGGTCTATGATGTGGGCGCAAACAAAGTACCCCTTTCGCTTTTCTTATAGAATAAAAGATTTCTATTTAGGAGTAATGTGGGCTCCACTTTCTTAATCGTTTTTAATGATAAAATCTTTAGCTAAAGTTTAGTTGATTTTTTTCGCCCAAAGTTGTAGCTAATATCTTAAGGCCACTAATTTACTTTAAATTCATCCATCAAATCTTTGAGTTCACCCACACTGAAACACATTGACTTGGTAGAATTAGATGATGGTGATTGTTTATCCTCTCAATCTTTCACAAGATGTATCTTGAGATCATGGGCTTACCATTAGACGGTTAGTGTTTTATTTCTCGTGGCACACATCTCAGAAAAATGACCTTAACATCACGTGCAAGCTCAAAATTGCTTTTAATGCCCCCTTTTTTGGGTGTGCACCACATGAAATAAAAAGCCTACCGTCGGATGGCACGATCATGTTTTCAAGATCCATCGTGTGAAAGATTGGGACGATAAACAATCTCCATCGTTCGATTCAATATAATCAAAGTGTTCCAGCATGGGTGAATTCAAAGATTTGGTGGGTGGATTTAAAGGTACTCCTAATTTATTTGCAATCCTTAAAATTCGAGATTCTTTCTTCTCAACTCAAGTTTTACATGCCACAACCAGTTGACTGTTTTGAATTTGATGATGAAGATATATTTTAAGCCTAATTTTTCACACAAAAAATATTGAAACCATGGATTTGCCATCAACCGCTAGTTTTCTCTACGTGGCACACATCCCATTACATAGCCCAAATTTGGTGTGATGTGTGCCTCATGGCTTTTTAGTCACTTTATTGAGATTTGTGTCACTTAAACTAAAAAATTGACCATCGGATGGTACGCTTATAGTCTCAAGATCCATTGTATGGAAGATTGGAGTGAAAAACGATCTCCATCATCTGAGTCAAATCAATCAATTGTCGATGAATAGAAAATCCTATGAAAAAAAATTAAATCGATGATCAAAAGATCATAAGTAGGAAAGACCATCTAAGCCACCAGATTTGAAAGTCATGGTCAAAAGATCCTACGTTGAAAAAATTGGCACGAAACATGATTTTTATGATACTTAGTAATTTAAATATAATATTATATATTTTAATATCTTTTAAAATTATAAATATATATATATTTTATATTTTTTTTAATCCTAACAATTTTTTTGAAAGTAATTTCGAAATGAATCGAAATTAAATCTAATTCATCTTGCGCCCTGCCTAGATGAAAAACCTGATTTCGCCACTGATCACTGATGTTCAGTGCATGGCATAATAAAAATAGAAGGTATATGAGTTTTAACAAGCGATTTTTTTCCATCTGACACCAGCGTCTATGGAAGGGTAAAACTGTAAAAGTTGGCTTCAGAAAAGGAGGAGAGCATGGTTGTCTTTTTATTTATGTTTTTGTTTGGTTGGAAAACTCCCAGGTGTCTGCTTCAGTCACTCAAAATGCCTTTGAAAACTTTGTCACCAATTATAGAATATAGATGGGGTAAGGGTATTTGCAACCTAAGATTCAGTCTCTGTGGACATAAGGGTAACACAGTTGACGGGATTGAATCAGGAGATCGATTTTTTAGTCTCAATCTCTCAGACAAAAGATCTTAAGAGCATGGTGTATTAATCATAGAATGAAATTATAATCATTGAGTTCACCCACGGCAGAAACACATCAATTGCATTAAATTAGATGATGAGATTGCTTATCATCCCAACATTTCACGCAATCGATCTTAAGATCATGGGTGTACTATCAGACGGTCGATTTTTATTTTATGTGGTACACGCCTATAAAAGTGACCTTAAAATCAATTTTAAATGTGCACGTGATATTAAGATCACTTTTTTGAGATGCGTGTTGCGTGAAATAAAACACTGGCCGTCTGATGGTACGCCGATAATCTCAAGATCCATCGTGTGAAAGTTTGGGAGGATAACTGCTTTCCATCGTCCGATTCAATTCAATCAATGTGTTTTAGCATGGGTGAATTTAAAGATTCTGTGAGTGTATTTAAAGGTACTCTATAGTAAACCGTCAATGGTTCTATTAGCTATAAAAGTGGTTTCGGAGGATTCAAACCATGCTCTTTTGATTTGATTCATGATCATCTTGATTTGGTTCATGATCATAATTTTTCGACAGTTTTAAATTGCCGTCATGAAAATTTTCTAACTCTAGGAGCTAGAAAGATTGACCTTTTCTCTACAGTTATTGCCGACGGTATAAAACTGCAGGGAACACCGTCGGGTATTAGTACTGGCCAATTTTAGAAGTAATGATCATTAAATCAGATTCAAAAAAAGACTCCATCAAATATGCTCACCCCTATCTCAATTGGTTGCCCATAAATTTTGATAAAAATTCGAGTACGGCACATAAACTGATGATTAGATCAATATTCTATGATTATAGCATAATCAATGATTGAATCGATTCTGAGAATTTTCTGAGATGAATTTAAAAACAGAAGATTCTAAGTTTTATAAGAATCTGTCAGAAATCTGAGTAACTTAAGAACATATATAGAAAAAATCAGAAATCTGAGTTTGCTAAGAGTCTGTCAGAAATCTTAGTGTCCCAAAATCTAAGCTTTTTTGTGAAAAATCAAGAAATACCTGAACGAAGCCGAAGAGATTGTGATGAAAAGGAATCTCTGATTCATGCCTTTAATTGTATTAATGTTGGATCCATCAGTGGCATAGATTAAATCTCCGATTGCAAATACTTGCATCTAAAAGATGTTGTACACTCAGAGCAATACGATAGCTGCAATATGGATATATCCTACATCATCCTTCCTCGATGTCATCATCTTGTTCAATTATTTGGAGTGAGATATGCTATTTTTATGGGAAATTTATACGATCGACCTTGTCAAATATACATTTTCCACCATAAACCGTATATTTTTACCTTCATTCAAACAGATTAGTTTCAACTCAAATCAGTTCCAACTCGCACAAAATGCCTCAAATACCTTTTTGTACACTTTTTATTGCTCTATATAGTTTAAAAGTTTAAAAAAATTTACACTTTTTTATATTTCCGCGATGTGAAACAACATCCATGTCGTCTAATTTAAAGATCACAATATAAAGATCGATAATGTCAAAGATTAACACGAAAAAATGGCGATATCACCTGTTAAAAAAAAAATCGCATGTTTAATAGTCGATACCGACTGTTTAAACAAGCGAAACAGTCCGCATCACCTGTTTAAACATGCGATTTTTTTTTAACAGGCAGTATTGCTATTTTTTCGTGTCAATCTTTGGCACCATCAATCTTTATATTATGGCCTTCAAATAAAACGGCATAAATGCTGCTTCACATTGTGAAAATACAAAAGAAATGCAAATTTTTAAAATTTTAAATCATGTAGAACAATAAAAAGTATAATAAATGGTATTTGAGACTTTTTTGTTAGCTGGAACTCGCCCGACTTGGAGCTGGTCGGTTTGGGTAAAGGTGAAAATATAGAGTTTCCGGCATAAAAGGTGTATCTGATAGGGTCGATCCTGTAAATTTTCCTACTTTTATTTCTTCATTCTATTTTATTTGGGTTGTTGCATTTACAACCAAAGATTCTCATGGCACATAATTAATGGGTAACCGTGTTAAGATGTTGATTGCCTTAAATCTGATGATCGAAATGATTTTTCATCTTAATCTTTCACAAAGTGGATCTTGAGATCATGGCCAACCTATCAAGACGGCCATATATTGATTTCGTGTCGGACAAATCTCCAAAAGTGATCATGATAATGTACATATCATGAGAAAGATTCTTGGGCCACTTTTGGGGATATATGCTATATGGAATCAATATCTAATCATTTGATAGGTGGACTATAATCTCAAGATCAAACGTTGTGGAAGATTAGGACGAAAAGGGATCTCAGTCATATGAATGAAGGCAGTCAAAGTCTTTAGCTGTGGAAATCATTAGTTGAGACTTTGTAAGCACTACAAAAAATAAGACTATTAGCGGCAGTTTTTTATTACGCTACAAAAAACTGCCGCTAGTATTTTTGTAGCGGCAGTTTTTTATAGCGACAGTACTAATAGCGGTAGTTTTTTATAATAAAAAATTGTCGCTAATAGTCTTATTTTTTGTAGTGACGTCACCCTTGGTTTTTGAATTCTGCCTACTTACAAATTATTTCATGACAGTCTAGGTATTACACCAATCCAATTTTTTAAGTCATCAAACTGATAGTTTTTCTACTGAAGTAAGCGTAAAATCACATTTAACAATAGATACTAATCATTGGATCTATGCGCTCTAAAATGAACGATAATTCACATTTTTTATGGTCGAAAATAATGTGCACCAATCGAATGGATCGAATCTTCTGATGGGCGTGATGTATTTGATGAGATACGTGTAGGGCTCTCAATGGGTCGGGCCAGCCCGAATTTTGGCCTACATCCGATCTAAAACAAGGAATACTTTCTATCAAGCAAACCCGGTCTGATATCCGGATTGGGCTAAATATGTTGCAACTAGGATAAATCCAGGCTGGACTTGGGTTGAGTGTTGCAACACCCGGCCCAGATATATATATATATATATATATATATATATATATATATATATATATATCCGCTTAAAGTCATAAAAAAAAAATCTTTTAATTAAATATAATTTACTTAAATGTCTTGAGATTAATCGTTGTCCGTTATAATCGTTGTTTAACAATTTAAAATGAAATGTTTAAATAAAAGTATGTATGTAAGCCTTCATAATGTTAATATAATTATTTAATTAAAATTTTAACTTTTTTCAACCTTTTATTAACAAAAAAAAAAATAGTGCAAGCCCAACCAAATTTTATTAGAAAAAATAGTCTAAAAAAACAATCCAATAAAATTTTATTACAAAAAAAAAAAAATGAAACAAACTCAGAAATATGCCTAAGCCTGGCCCGACATGATAGGAGTCGAGCTTGGGCTGAGTATATCGCAGCTTGGATTAGGAGTCGGGCTTGGACTGAGTACATCGCAGCTCGGATTAGAGCCGGGTTGAAAAATTGCCCGGCCCTAATCCGGTCCATTGAGAGCCCTAGATCCGTGTCAATGATGACATCCTAATTGGCTAAACTTTTGTGGATGAAAAATATGTGCCACATGGCAAACAAGTGGAGGATCATGTTACAATCTGTTTAAAGCAAGTCACTTTCTTGAATTAATTGCTACCCCTTCAACATTTAGTATAGATGGCATAATATTTATCATCACCGTCATAGACTGGCTTTCCAAGCAGAATATTGCCAAGCTGATTGAAACCTTGGCAAAAAAGGCATTTTATTCATTGTTGACCTTCAAATTTGTCAGGAATCATTATCATCACCGTTACAGCTTTACCCATAACTTTCGAATAGGGAGTCATTACTTGCATACGTTTTTGAACTGATTGCACCTAATTTAACGAAAGATTTAGTATTTTAGAGACATCTTATATGTAAAAATATAATATGAATTTTCTAATTTGAAGTTTATGATCAATAGATCAATAGATCTCTAGTACATAAAATTATTTTAGAGACATCTTATATGTAAAAATATAATATGAATTTTCTAATTTGAAGTTTATGATCAATAAATCAATAGATCTCTAGTACATAAAATTAGAGCAAAACACAATACTAGTCATATTATCTATTGTAGTCAACTGTTGAATTATATAATAATCTTTGGCTCCATTATTCAAATGATGAAAAATATAATTTATTCTAATCATTTACAATTGATATTTTTAAATTATGGCTTTCAAATTAAACAGCTTAGATGGTGTTTTCACATAATACAGATCGTCAATCTTGTAAGTCTTTATTTTAAATTCGATGCAATCACTTGAAAAGCATGTGCGAGTAATGGCTCCCTTTCGAATAATCTTTGTGAGTCTTATTTCTCAAGTCAGCTTATCGCTAATGCTTAGCTCTTCGTAGCTCCCCAAATCTCCGACACTCAATGCTTTTCTTCAAGTCTTCTATGTTAAAATGGCAGCTTCTAATAGAATCTAGCCTCTAAAGGTATAGAGTTAAATAAAGCCTATAGCATGGTATAAAAAATCGCCCAATACCGATACATATCAACAATACATATTGATTTTTAGCCACACCGATATGTATCAGTCAATGAGTCTCAATTTCGACCGAGACGTATTTTTTTTTTTATTTTTTTACAAAATCGACCGATACATATCGGTATCAGCCGATATGAATCGGCTGATTCATAGGCCATGGGCAAATCGATACCAATTTTAATACCTTGGCCTATAGTACCTAAAATGTCTTTCACAAATTTTATAGTATTTTGAATTATTTATACACTTTACAAATATTTTATAAAAAAGAAGGGCACTTTAATATCAGTTGATTTTGTCCGATACGTATAAGATATATTCGATAAGAATTGGTCTGACCCAGCTAATATGGTCAATACATATCGATTTTAAGTCCCTGGTGATATCAATGATTGATCAAGAACAGGAAAATGGACGATTGAGATGTGTATAGATAATAGGCACACTTAGATGACTAAATGTAGCTAATATTATGAGTCGTGCACCAAGGTTGGTGCACTCACCGGCAAGATAATACTCGCTCGAGAGTTGAGAGGGTACAGTGCACAAGCATGACATTCACGGGAACACTGCAATAAATGGGGCGCCGCGCAAGGGTTGGTTTTCGGCGTTTGGAATTTAAAATTCAAGTTTTTAGAGAAGTATTATTGTCACACCCTTTTTTTTTATAATGCCACACCAATTACATAAAGAAAATATCTTTGATTGTTTGAATAGAGATCGTTTCTTATTCCAATGTTTCACACAATAGATCTTGAGATCAAGGATCAAAATTTCAGTTTAGGGCATGACCGAAACCGAAAATTTGGACCAAAATTTCGGCCAAAAACCGATAATTTGGCCGAAAATTTGAGTCTCATACAAAATATGTCCGAAATCGATAATTTGGACTGAAATTTTGATCCTTGCTTGAGATCATGGGCCTATCATTATACAAATGTTGCTCTCATATGACGCGCATCCCAAAAAGTAAACGTGAATCACTTTTGATGGTACACCATCTTCACATTTTGTGAGATATTTGTCACGTGGAATCAATATCTGACCATCGAATAATATGCCCATAATCTCAAGATCCATTGGGTGGAGGATTACGATGAAAAATGATATTTGTCGTCTGATTAAAGTAATTAATGAAGTTTTCTTTTCTTTAGGCCAAGGTGTCAAAATTGGTATTGGACTCGAGTATCGGTCCATGGAAGACCGATACGACTCGGACTATACGTATTGGCTGATACTAATATATATCATCCTATTTTTATTTTTTTTAAGAAAACAGAGGTATCAGCCGAAACCGGTATCATATCGGCCAATGCCGATATCGAGTTGAGATACCGATACATATTGGTTTGCCAATAAACTGATACGTATCGGTATCGGTCGATTTTTTATACCATGGCTTAGGTAGTGTGGCAGTAATAGAAACAGTTGTGGGAGTAGTAGCTCTCAAAAAGCGGCATTAGTGGCTCTCAATTTTAAATGCCTAATTGAAAGTTCCTAGAAAGTCAGGACACAGTGAATCTTTATTTGTGCTAATTTAGATTAGGGAGACATTACTTGCACACAAAAAGTTTGCCCATTGTACAATATTTTGAAGAAAGACTTAGTAATTTAGGGACTTGTGGCATGTGAAACCCACATTTAAGCCGTATGATTTGAAGGTCATGATATGAAGATCTTTTTTGTAAAAGATTGATATATAGAACAAGATCTCTAGTATTTGATTATAATGCGGTCAATTGTTAAATCAAAGAATAGCTTTTGGTTGTTGTTACGACCAAGAATCCTTACCCGATCTCAAGGGCTTAGAATTCCGTGTTATGAATCTACACGCTTGTTAAGGTAATAAGCGGACATACACATAACTCATAAACCGACTTAGCATATAGATCAAGGCATTTAATATTGCATTTAATGGCAAATGACTCATAAATTAACAACGAAAAACGTAAATAACCATTAAAAAGTAATAAACTAACCATACATCTAAGAAAAAGTAAAACAAGTTTCAAGTAGGGTTCAATAGTCTCAAACGCAAACTTACAAGAAGTATCAAGAGACTAAAATATGTCTCTCAAATAAATAACAGAAACTAAAGCTAAAGTTGTGTTCATTGCTCATAAAAGTCTGTTGGATCCACGCTTTCATCCAAATGGTAGCCAATGTCCTGCTCTACATAAGTCACCTCCAGTACAGCTACCTTTGCATCATCATAAGCAGGATAATCGGAGTCTTCACTTGAAACTGTTAGATTTTGAGGGGAGTGAATTTATTCATTCGCATAAACTCAGTGGGTTACATAATCGATCCATCATAATTTACTCAGGTGATCGTACGTACAATAGCTTAAGTTGTGGTACATTTTGAAATAACAAAACATTTCTATAGGATGTTAAAAATATCTGAAATCTTATAACATATCATATAAAGATTGAAAAGCATAGAATGGAACGTGAGTGAATGCTTCTATTTCTTATTTCTTTTCCCATCTGTCTCATCAACTTATCATACGTGACATATTGGAAGTCTTATTATTACTTCATTAGCCTACACAACGTACTTCATAACATAAATCACCATTCAGCCAGATGAGGTTGTCTGCATAGTAATCACAATGTCGTCTTAGTTTAAGATAAATCTAAAATATTGTCCTTAAGACCCGTCTCGACTGCAGACGTTGGGCCTTTACTGTGGTTCGTAAGGTATGACACGTGTAGAACTTAATTCATATTCAGCTGGCCTTCACAACGTGTATTAACA
Organism: Chloranthus sessilifolius; assembly: GCA_021018995.1. Classification (NCBI taxonomy): domain Eukaryota; kingdom Viridiplantae; phylum Streptophyta; class Magnoliopsida; order Chloranthales; family Chloranthaceae; genus Chloranthus; species Chloranthus sessilifolius. The sequence continues at coordinate 8,970,561 of CM037588.1, forward strand.
TATTAAAATAGTATTCGGTTCTGAGCTTAGGTCCCCGCCCCGATTTTATTCTTAACATAGACATTACGTATCGCTGTCCCCATATCATTTATCCAATGGGCGCTATATATCGCAACCCCCATTTCATATTTGCGTGGGCTTAAGTCTCCACTTTCTTAATATATAGTATCTTAACATATTTATTTCTCATATTTTCTTAAAACTTAATTAGAATGAGTCACGATCCTATAAGCTTTACTAGACTACGCTTTTCAAGGGACTAGTTCTGTAATAATCTGAATGTACTTCGTGTGACATCTCATATTACCATAAAAGAGTTGCATCCGTATATGAATGTTTACATTTTAAGTTTCACGTGACCATAAAAGAAATCGCACCGTAAGGAAGGCTTTATGTCATGTGTCATATATTAATTCTCGATTTATCATGCACATGCCCTAACGTAATTTTCTATATGATATATGCCATATAATCATAGTGAAACATATATCAGAGAGAAACTAAGCATACATCCTAAGTATTGGTATACATAAAAATAAAATTGATATATAGTAAAAGACATAAAACATTGAAATAAAATAGAGAATAAAAAATATTTATCCACATTTATTTTATGATTTAGTCAAAAATATTCTTCATTCAGGTTAGTTTTGTTTATGAAACTTAGTGATTGATTTGTATAGCAATCAAATTTATTTTGAACTCTAAAAGGCATACCAATATAAATATAAAATGAGTACAGTCCCAATGTAAGCGTGATGAAAGGCTCTGATTTTGACTTCATAGATAGCGTCGAAATTCTAAAGTTTCTATGTCAGTATGAAGATCACAACGAGATGATAAAAATTGATATATAATACGTAATGATCGGACAACTATGAAAAAAGATACAACGACTTCAAGTTAGAATTATCATGACCAATCATGGATTACGATTTTATGCAAGAGGTCACGATTAAACTTGACTGTGCACAAAGGGGTCACGATTGATTACACAATGTCACGATTTGAATGAACATCATTACGATTTAGGTGAACAACATCACGATTTGAGTTAACAATGTCATGATTTGAGTGAACAGTGCCTCAATTTGAGTGAACAATGTCACAAATTAAATCGTAACTGTCATAAATGGCTATTTCGACCAATTGTGGTTAGATTTTTCAGGCATATTTCTAGATTTTCAACTGCTATCCAAGATTTCTTTCTTCCATAATCTTTCTTAGGTTTAAATTTAGGGTTTCTTTATTTATTTGAAAAAAGACTGAATAATTTAAGATGGATTGAGAGACAGTTACCTGTTGAAGTGTGAATCGATTCCTGCAGCGTTTTGATTTGATAAAGATCGGATTTGAGTGACGATTTGCCCGAACCCTTTTTACGAGAATTCTTTTCTTACGATCGAATCTTCACAATGATGAAGATCCTTGATAGGGGAGATTAGGCTTTAGAATAGGATGTATGGGTCGCCGTTAAAATTAAAACCTGCTGAGTAGTTCCATTGTGAAACCCGATAGTGATGGAGATCCGACGTGGAGGGAGTAGAAGATTGAATTGCCATAGCTTTTGCATAGAAGTGAAAACAGAGAAAGAGACGACTGAGAGAAAGAATGGTGTATAAATTTCTAAATCTCTCTAGGTTTTGTATTTATAAAGAAAAAAATGAATTAGTGAAAGAGTCTCAAACGACAGGCTAATCTTTGCTAAAGGAACAAGAGTCCTTTTAGGATTTTAATTGCTTACCAAAAGAAATCTCATGAATATTGGGATTAAAATTTGGCTTAGTTGTTTAAGGTAACACAACTCTTAGAAATTCGGTTACTATTTCTGTGTAGCCCAGATTTTAATTAGAAATTTCTAAATTTATATTATAGGTCATGATATGGTGTGAGCTCAAGTACTGTGTCTTAGTGCTTCACCCATCTATTACCATTAAACGGGTTTAAAAAAAAAAGACTCGAGTCATAACAATTGCATTGAATTATATTGACAAAGATCATGTTTCGTGCCAATCTTTTGCGTAGATCATGACATTAAAATAAGACAACTTAGATTTCACATAGTATAGGTCCCAAGAAACCAAAGGGTATAAGTATTTGCAGTTGAAGATTCGGTCTCTGGCTCCCAGCTAATGAAGGTTCCATCGTTAGCTCTGTCCACCTATCAGACCGTCATATGTCGATTCCACATGACACAACCCCAAAAGTCACTCAAGAACCCTTCTTATAGTATGCCAGGATCACAGTGTTATTTATGGATATGTGCCACATGGAATGAATATTTGACTATCCGATAGGGAGGGCATGATCACAAGATCTATTGTGTGAGTGATTGGGACGAAAAGACATCTTCATTGTCTGATTCACAACAATCCATTTTGTTACGATGGAACCAGCAGTTGCAGACATCGAATCTTTACTTGCAAATATACCTATCCAGTACCAAATCTTTCTTTTAATTTATACAGAAGCACAATGACAATGTCGGGTAAATTAGCTTGAAAAAAATAAGCAAAATTCGTCAAATTCGGGAAAAATATGATCAGAATTTGGAAAATAAATAAAAATACATTAATCAAAATTTTAAACAATAAAAAAATGAAATTTTGTAACCAAAATCGAGAATAATTCAAAAAAGTCATTTACTTCGCGAATTATTCGTAAAATTCGCGATTTATTTGAAAAATTAGGATTTTATTTGTTTTTTCAAAAAATTTTGAATTCTTTCGGATTTTTTCGAAAAGTCAGGAGAATTTAGTTACTATGTATGGAAGGGACAACTTCTCGTGTGAAAGTAATGGCTTCCTTTAAAATTAAGGGTACCTGTGATCGCGCCCACGCATTTATTGAAAGCGCCCATGTCGGAAACCCCTTTAAATGCATTGATTGGGTCGGATCAGATGATGGAGATCGTGTTTTACCCCAATCTTCCGCACAAAGGATCTTGAGATCATATCGCGTCTATTACACGGCCCATTTTTTTATTTCATGTGTCAGATCCCCAAAAAATGGCCCTTGAATCATATGGTACACATCATGCTCAAACGTGATTTTAGGATCATATTTTGGGAATCTGGGAGATGTGAAGTAAAAAAAATGACTGCCTGATAGGTGGAACATGATTTCAAGATTCTCTGTGTGGAAGATCAGGGTGAAACATGATCTTCATCATCTAATATGTCCCAATCAATAATTTTTAACCAGGGCACTTCCAATAAACGCGTGTGCCAACTGAGGTACCCTTAGATTAATTAGTCCCAAGGTACCACTTTAGTAGGTGCTTCATTTTACAATTTATCTACACTTATTTGGAAGGTATAAGATGACGAGCTTTGGTAAATTTTGTGAGATTTACAAAGGTTATATATATATATATATATATATATATATATATATATATATATATATATATATATATATATATATATATATGTATGTAAAGGAGTTGGTTGTTGGTTCACTTCCTAATGCGACCTTATTTATGATCATGGAAGTGCAAGTATAGGTTTCACCATCGTATTTGCATTCACTACTCGCATTGTAATCAAAATAGGGCTTTGGTTAGGCCCAATTGATTAAACTCTAAATGCGGGTCAATCAATTTTAAAACCTTTGGATGCGAAGGTTCCAAAGAATATAAACTAATAAAAAAAAAAGTCTAAAATCCCTTCAACCAATGGTCTCAATTAAAAATTCAGTTGAACCTCATTTAGAGTTTGGGCATCTTTGTTTGCTGTCACGATCCATAACTCTCGAAAATCATTAATTGCTTTGGATTAGATGATGGCGATCTTTATTTACCCAAACCTTTCACACAATAGATTTTGAGATTATGTCATCATTTTCTTATTCCATGTGTCATAATTCTCCAAAAAAATGGCCCTCAAATCATATGGCGTACATTGCGCTTAAACTTGAATTTATGGCTATTTTTGGAGATCTATAACACAAAATATATGACGTACATCACGCTTAAACATGAGTTTATGGCCATTTCTGGAGGTCTATAACACAAAATATATGGCGTACATCACACTTAAACGTGAGTTTATGGCCATTTTTGGATATCTATAACACATAAAGTAAAAATTGATCTTCTTATGGGTGACAGATTTGTGCATGAGAAGAAGCAATGTAGAAGTCAATGTTTCAATGTTTAACTTTAGGGGCACAATAATTTAGTGGACTTGAAATAATCATGTTTGTCGTCTAGTAGGTGCACCATGATTTATCAAGCGAAAGATCGTCTAATTCAAAGCAGTCAGACGCCATTTGAAATAAATGGCATGCAAGATTTACATGGTAGTTGTTAATTATAGATGTTTGATTGCTTTGAATCACGAGAGAAACATGCTAAAGATCCTTAGCTACAAAAATAAGGTATTTTAGCGGCACTTGCTGTTAAGACAATTTTTGGTAGCGACAAGACTTATAGCAACAGTTTTTTGTTAAAAAAACTGCCGCTAATAGTCTTATTTTTTGTAGTGTAGGTAATGGAGGTTGTAATTTGTATAGGTACTTGACAGGAGTTCATGGAGTTTGTAATTTGTATAGGCAAGTTATCAAAAATCGGCCAATATCGACATGTATCAGCTTTTGGCCAAACCGATGCATATCGGTATTCCGTGTTGGTATCGCAGATACGGGCCCGTATCAATCGATATGTATCAGGTTTCGGCCGATACATCTCAATTTCGATTGAGACTTTTACTTTATTTATTTATTTTTTTAAATGGCCGATACGTATCGGTATCAGCTGATAGGTATCGGTATCAGACAAACTGATACCTGAGACCGATACGGATTTTAATACCTTGTCTATAGGTACTTAGACATAGTTCATCCTTAGCATTCCAAATTGACCCATTACTCTAAATTTTCAATGGGTCATCAATCTTCTTACATTCTTATTTTAAAATAGCGAAAATTATTTTTCAGTGATTTTTATGCTAATAGCTATTTGATTCTCAAGGTTTGACCAATTTTGAAAAAGTAGATTACCTAATTATCACGTGAGAATGAAAAGGTCAATTATTCTACCAGCCATAGTGAAAAAGTGTATTGTAACTACCCGAAATCTCTCTTAAGGAAAAAAGTGAAATTTCAAGTCGCTACTCACATATCAGTTACCTATTACAGGCCGTAAGCTTGATGATACTTGAAAAATGAGGGCAATATATATATATAAATTAAACTCAACGTCAACAATCAAGTACATAAAAGAGCAGCATATAATAATGTCATCCTCAATATTAAAAGAATATAATACTATGCAGGAACTTTATTAAATACTCACAATGAGTAAAGGGAGAAAAGTGAGTCCTCAAGAAGCTCGTCGATCACCCTATATAGTCCACGTCTGCACCTCACCCAAACTCGATGTCAGTAAGATCTATCGACATAAGTCGTGGGATGAGCGTTTTGCCACGGTGCTTAGTAAGGGTAACCATTGAGCACAAAAGATTAGGCTCAATCATAACATGGTCGTATCTTAGAAATTTGAACTTATATAATTTCATTACATTTTCTTATTATATTAAAAACATATTTCTTATATAAGACATGCGACTGAACTTTGGAAGCCGCCTATGTATCCGAATTGGGATCAAGCCGACCGTAGTTCTAAAACTTACATATTCATAACATAATAGATGCATAAAAGGTGCCCAAAATGCAGTAAGGGTTACAAACATCACTCAACCAGATAACCGCATCTTTTTACGTGGAAGCAATTCTATATGCCCCATTCCGTATTGAGGAAACTTCCAGATCGGATGACTCGATTAGGTCTTGTGAAAACCTGTGATGGTAACTATACCATGGGTAGAACGTAACATAGCTTAATCTTACTATTGAATTTATAATTTATTGATATCGCCGCGTATCATATCTTAGCTTATTTCGCCAGTGGCTTAGGTCCCATAGCTTATCTTAACTTATCTTAGTTTATCTCGCCTGTGGCTTAGGTCTCGTGGCTTATCTTAACTTATCTTAGCTTATCTCGCCTATGGCCTAAGTCCCATGGCTTATCTTAACTTATCTTAGCTTATCTCGCCTACGACTTAGGTCTCGCGGCTTATCTTATTTTATCTTATCACCGGCTTAGGTCATATGATTATACTTTAAGGTTCACGGCTTAGGTCTTGTTCACATTTTCTTAACTTGACTTAACTTATCACTTTTATTCTTAAAAGAGAACACATTCAACATATCATTATCTTAAATTGTAACTGAAAATAGTTTAGGCGCATAGACAATAGCCTAAGACTACATATAATAAGACGAGAATACCTACTGTCGATAGTTGGCCAACTCATATCACCAGATGTGAACATCCTACTATGTCACCGAAGGCCGCAGACCCTTTACTAATCACCAGAGGCGAACCTCCTACTAATCATTGGATGCGAACCCCCTACTAATCACTGGAGGTTGCGATCCTCCTATTATGTCACCGGATGCAAGCATCCCACTAAATGGATATGGTATTCGACCTAAATCATTAAATAATTTATTCACTTGGTTTCAAAGTATTATTTTCGTATCTTGACTTATCTTTCTTAATCTTGTCTGTATCTTGACTTTGGATGAGGCATTATATGATTAAACTCTCAATCACATCCTATTACAAGTCATGAAGTTATAACACGCTCCAGTGTTCCTCCTACAATCCTCGGTCTTGTGTGGTTTCCCGCACCTTAGGCACATAGTGATCGAAACAAAAGATGGTGCACGAGAGGATCCTTGTGCCACTAAAGCTCCACTAGCCGTAGAACCCGCTGGTCGTACGGATTGCACAGGTGATGATGCTGCCAATCTCTGATAAGGGGTCGGTCCAGAAGAAAATGTTGGTCTAGAAAATGCAGGTTGAATAACGTTCACTGGCGGCTTTGTAAACTTGGCCCTCTTATTTTCATAAGTACCTGACTGCCCTTGTACAACCCTGTCCTTGTTCGACTGACTGCTTCTCAAAAATCGCTTTTGAATTTCTTCCTCTGCTATGAGGGCCTTTGACAGTACTCCTCCATATGTTTCTATTTCCCACATAGTCCCGCTCTCCTGTATACTCGGCCTAAGACCCAGCTGAAATTTTCTGGCCTTCATCATATCGGTGGCCACATGTTGAGGTGCAAACCTTGAAAGTTGCGTGAACTCATCTCCATACTCACGCACTGACATTGTCCCCTGCTTCAGCTCGATGAACTGAACTTCCATCTGATGCCTAACGATCTTGGGAAAGTACTGATCGTTGAACGCCTCGATAAACTCAGCCCATGTCCAAGGAGTATTGGGAAACTCCTGCTACCGGTGTCTAGCCACGGACTTCCACCATGGTCCAAATTGTCCATCCTTTGAAGGTTGCCCATCTAACCTTCTCGACATCGGTGCAATCAAGCACCTCAAGATCTTTCCATCTCATCCAACCAACCTTCACTTCCATCGGATCGGTCTCCGTCTGAGAAAAATTTGGAGGTCTCATCCTCCGAATTCGCAAATCGATGATTGTTGTTGTTGTCCATCAGAAATCACGCTTCTTTGGCGATTCAGCATCATCTTGAGCCATAGATGCGGTCTGCTGAGCAATGTTGGTGGCCAGACTTTCCAACACTTGTTCCATTCTTTCACCCTGACCTCTATCAACTCCGGTTCCTATAGGGATTGCATTAGAACCGATTGCGAAGGCAACTCCCCTTGATGTACCGACACCTCCAGGAATGTCCTCTAAAGGCACCGTCCTACCTCTGCCTCTGCCTCTGCCTCTAAATCTTGGGGCCATACTGATATGTCATTGTGAACACCACAACATCAGTCAACATTGATTGTAAAGAAAATCATAAATAGTACTAGTGATTCTGGACCTAACAACATGACTCTGATGCGAACTGTACCGGGTCACGGTTGGTTCTCATGGGTCCTTAGAGAATCTAAAAACCATAGCTCTGATACTAATCATTTTCCAATCCTCGTATAGGAAAGGCGGTTCACCAACCTATCGAATAAACGATAGTTTCACAGAGTAAAGCGTAATAAAAATTCATAGCTAAAATAAATGCGGAAGTAATTAAAAGTAAAGAACCACCGATGATGGCCGATCATCATCGAAACATGGCTCATAACAGAAATCAACGTCAAGTATAAAACTATGATATCCAACTAAAATGGGCCCACAAATTCAAGTCTAACTCTCACCACAAATAAGAAAATCAGTAAGTTCTATACTGGGAAAAACTCCTCAGGAGGAACCTCAAGCTCTTCCTCAGGCACGTAGTCGATCGATCTCACATTACACGAATAGCCACGCCGATTCGAACTCGTGACGTATAGTCGGAGTGAGCTAACCAACAAAGCTCAGTAGAAGAAAGACATCTACGACATTTTACTTTAACTAATATGGTTTCAAAACAAATATCAGAATATAGCTTGTCAAATATATAAGCAGATAATAAACTGAATTTAGGTGCAGAACTCATATGTAAGATTTATTTCTAAATGTGTGAAAACAGTTTCAAGAATGTATGCGTTTCAGGTCTTAGTTTCCCTAACTTCTATATGCAAAGTTCAGTAATTCATGACTTAATCCTCAACTTAAAATACCTCCCGAGTAAACTATATCTCGAGAGCAGGAATATAGCCGATGGGAACCCCTACCTACCATCGTCGTTCATGAACCCTTTTTCAAGATGCAACAAGCCCCTGCGTAATGAGGAAAACTTGTGCCGTGAAATTGTTCGTAAATTTTTTGAGGGTCGTCAGTCAATCATAAAATAAATGCAGATACTAATATAAATCAGATGCAAGTGTCTTATTCATAGTTCGGGTTCTTGATTTGATTTTGAGCTTAAGCGATTTGTTTCGTGATTCGTAGATTTAGATTTTCACCATTCATATCAATTTCAGTTTACAGATGTGATTTCAATGGCATATGCAAGTTTAAAGATTTTAATTCAAAATATCCATGCGAATTAAAATAAAATACTGTAAAGATGAGATTCTCCTACCCAAAACTCGGAGTTATGCGAAGTCAAGCAAAGTTCTATTGATGGCCTCTCGCCCTCAATCTACATCACAATATACGTTCAAGCATTAAAATTAACTCTAATTACTAATAATATAGACCTATTTAAGTGTTTCCTCAAAAACAAGTCAAAACAGGCAAGTTGCGCCAATCCTAGAATTTGACGTAACATTCTCATATATTTTTGATCATCAAGACGATTGATCCATGAGTTTATCAAAACATGAAAGTTGTAGATTTTGCTATTAGCTTTCCAACGCAAAAAGAATTGTCTCAATCGGAGTTCGGGATAAAAAGTTATGACTAAATTACTAAGGCAATGTCGGAGTTCGGTGATACTTCGCTCGAGCGATGATAATAGCTCGCTCGAGCGATTTGATGTAATATTCTTATATATTTTTGACCATCAAGACGATTGATCCATGAGTTGGTCAAAACATGAAAGTTGTAGATTTTTCTATTATCTTTCCAACTCAAAAAGAATCGTCTCAATCGGAGTTCGGGATAAAAAATTATGACTAAAATACTAAGACAATGTCGGAGTTCGGTGATACCTCGCCCGAGCGATGATAATAGCTCGCTCGAGCGAGCTCTGATGACAACGATTTCATTTGGTTTTCACCCGAATCGAAACCCATATATCCCAAAGCAAAACCCATGGCTAATCTAATGATTTAATCAAAAAGTTTAATTAAAACGTACCTTTAATCTAAGGATTCCTAGATTAGAAATGAGTCACGCGAATGGAGCTTCGGAACGAAACCGACGGGTTTCCTCAACGATTCGCGCCGCGATCGATCCCACGAGTTCACAGAGACAACTCCAACACGCCCCCAATGATCTCAACCTCTCCCAATAGCCAACTACGAATCCAAGGTTGATTCAAGTTCTTTATAAGGTTTAAGTGTTTTCAACAAAGAGGGTTCTAGAGAAGGAGGTTTTCTAAACCGATCTCCTACGATGATTGAAGAAGAGAGAAGACGGAGTTTCACACGGTTGGGTAACTATCAAACGACTACGGTTCTTCACGGCACTCACGTCTCTTCCTCTCTTAACAAAACCTAGTATAATACGGGAATGCAATTCCTTCTTATAATAGGATTGCTCACAAAGTTAAACACACACATACATCTTATGTATTATACACTTCTAATTTTAAAACTCAAGTCCGGTGTTGAGCGGCCACACCGAGGTCGGTGCACAACTTTCGCATGAGGGTCCAAATGGGCTCTAAATTAAAATCTGTCCGCACAATCACATCTAGATAAAATCCAAAACAAATGGTGACGTCGGTTGTCGAGCCGAATACACACACAGGGTCAGTCTAACTTGGGTTCAAAATACGGGTCTTTACAAACAGTGTTGAATATTTTATCGCAATCACGATCAAATCTAGAAGTGCTCTAATATACCAAGTAAAATAAGTGGTTCGGATGGACGGACGTCCGTGAGTGATTCACGGACGTCCGTGTTCCGGCGGTTCCGACGGTTATAGGAAGTTAGCGGCGGTTTCGGCGGTTATTGGAAGTTGGTGTCTCAAGGACATTTTTGGTTAAGGACATTTTTGGTCAAGGACATCCTTACCCCGATAGTATAAAAAGGATATGTGTAATTCGGGATGTAAGGTTTTGGGGAGAAAAATTCTCTTCACGCTAAAAATCTCTTCAAAGTTTCCCATTTCCTTCTCTTTGAGATATTCTTGTTTTTGTTCGGAATTGATGTAAATCTCAAAGAATATTTTGCCTTAGTATTTCAAACATGTATTAGCTCATGTGAATCGAGTGGGCTCGTATGAATCGAGTGGACCATCGTGAGAGACGATGGTTGAAGGTGATAAGCATTGTCACTATGGAAGAGATGATCGTGAGATGCGGTCAATGTTGGTGAAGAAGAGTGATAGGGATTTCATTCTTAGAAGCACTGTAATATATTTTTTCATAGTGGATTGTGTGCTTTGGATCTGAGATAGATCCCGTGATTTTTACCTGTGAAAGGATTTTTTCACGTTAAAATCGGATGTATTTTTTTGTGTGATTGTGTTTACATTAATTTCTCTTTTTATATCATCTTTTTAAAATCGGATGTATTTTGGTGTCGTGAGAGGGCACGAGAAGAAGAAAGCATCTATGTTCTCATTTCTTCTAGGGTTAGGGTTCTTGAATAATAGAATAGTAGGGCTTTTATAAGAGAGCGGTAGAGATCTTTTTAAAGTGGACGGATGGGATTAGAGTCTGATTGTGCAAGAGACCTTATTGGTTTGGCAAAAGTCCTAAGGGGTTTAATTTGCTTCCATCAAGAGGATGGGTCTCGGTGGCAAATGATTTGAGGAAGCTAAAGATGTTAAGTGGTTGAGATCTTCTATTATATTAAGGGAGTGGAGAGATTTGTGTGTTGCTCTTCATATTGAATATGTGTATATGAGAGAGAGGACCCATATTTAGCGAGAGAAAGTGAAAGTGGACGGCTGGGATGGATACCACAGAGTTGCGACTTAACGGTATCCAGTGGCTTATGATTCAATTAGAAAGAGGTTGAGAAAGGAAGGTAGTCGATGGTGTGAGGTTGCCAACAATAGGGTCTTATAAGATTCTATCTAAAATTAAAAATCCTATTATAATTCTCTAAGGCTGCGTTTGGGAACATGAATTTTGATTTGCGGATTCTAAATTCAAGTATTTCAAATTCAGAATTTGAAATATTTGGATTTGCAAATCTCTTGTTTGGATGTTTAAGCATTACCTTAAGATTTGGCCTAAGGATTTATAGATACTTTATTTGACTATTTTTTTTTATAAAAATAATTTATATTTCATTGATTTCCTTCATTCTATGTAGGTAGGGATGCAAGTTCGGTATACCGAACCAAACCGAATCCAATTTTTTTGATTTTCGGTTCGGTACACCACAAACTGAAACCGAACTAAAATATATCGGTATTGGTTTCGGTACACAAAATTCCTCCAACGCATAAACCGTTCCCGAATTGAAACCAAATTTTTCGGTGTTCAATTTGGTTTGCTTCGGTTTGGGTTCAAGGGGAAAAAATAAAAATAGGTGCAACCAGCAATTTCTTGATTGCACCCAAGGTGCACTCTACACAGGTGGGCTGTAAAAATAGAAACAAAAAAAATTAAAAGTTAAGAAATTAAAAAAAATTAAAAAAAAAACAAAAATAAGTGCAGCCAGCAATTTATTGGTTGCACCCAAGATGTGATATACAAAGGTAAGCGGTAAAAAAAGTAAAAATATATATATATTTTAAATCAAATGGGTGCAACGGGAATTTTCTGATTGCACTCAAGGTGCATTGTATAAAGATGGACTAAAAACAAAAACATAAAAACTAAAATTAAAAAGGGTGCAACCAATAATTTGTTGGTTGCACCCAAGACACAATGTACAAAGGTTAGTTGTAAAAATAAAGACAAAAAATTTTAAAAAAATGGGGGGAAAGGGTGCAACTAGCAATTTCTGTGTATTCAAGGTGCACTGTACAAAGGTGAGCTGCAAAAACAGGAAAAAAAAAACTAAATGGGCGCAACCAGTAATTCCCTAGTTGCATCCTAGGTGCACTATGCAAAGGGTGGGCTGCAAAGTCAAAACAAAAAAAAGCAAAAAAAAGTTTAATTTTTTTAATTGGTGCACCTAGCAACTTCCTGGTTGCACCCAAGGAAATCCTGATTGCACCCAAGTTGCAATGTACAAAGGTGGGCTACAACGATTATAAACTAGTTGTTGCAGCCCAATGGCTAGTTTTCTAGTGGTTGCAGTAACTAATTAAGCTTGGGGTGGGTCAGTTTGGGTTGGGTCGGGTTGGTACCTATTCAATCCGATCCATTTACCATTGGATCAACCCGATTCGATTTGGTTTAATTCGGGTTGGGTACCATCGGTTCGGGTTAGTTTCGGTAGCAAGTCGAATCGTACCTATGTTAACACTGGGTAACAACTTTTTATTCACTAAACATAGCCAATTATATGTTGATGTAAGATTTGAATTTTCAAATAATGCCTAGGAGGTGTCATTTACAAATCCATGTTTTTATAATATATCCATGGATTTCTAAATTCCGGTGGATTTATCAAATCCAAATTCCAACAAAAAAATGGGGAGCCAAACGGTGGATTTGGATGTAGGAAATCCAAATCCAAATTCCCCAATCCAAATTCATGCTCCCAAACGCAGCCTAAGGGAATTTGGACATCTGGTGCATGGCTTGCCTATCAAAGAATGTCCACTGGGACTTTTTTAGTAAGCTTTTCCTTCTTCATTTAAGCTATACGGGTGGAGTCTTGGGTTTATTTAAAATCATTATAAAAGGATGTTAAAGGAAAACAAGGAACAAGGAGTTTGGTTAAAGCTTTGAGAGCCATGTATGTCAAGTAGAAATTCTTAAAGAGTCCTTTCCTATGTCACCTGGCACTTCTCCAAATATAACAAGGATCTCGGCTCCAGGAATATCGCATAGTCAATTAGGAAAGGCAGGTGACTTTTGGCAACTTTCTTGTTTGGTTCAATTGGGTACTGCTTGTATATCTGAATTTGGAGATTTAGATGTATTATATATACAAAAAAACATTAGTTTGGGTTATTAGGGTCGGACTCGATCTTCATTCTAGTTGGAATTCGGGTTGAGGCCTAGATTTAGGCTTGAGTTAGTCTCGGGTGCACATAGTCACACCCGATTGCACATGCCACTTGATTATAATGTTCAAAACAATATTCTATCTATTAAATGAATGCATTATAAGTTACAACACTTATACATATGCACTTACGTTTATTATTATCAAGATAGGCTGGTGATGGCATCTCAGCAGGTCAAAGGGTTGATCATGATAAAACAAATCATACTAATAAACAATTCTTCCCAAAAGTCAACAAGTCATCATGAGAAAAAATTACACTGTATGGTATAGCCATATAGGAATAAAGTGACTTTGAAAATATATGAAAAAAAAGGTAAAATTTGGGGCAAAATTGAAAAAAATATTGATAGTTACAAAAAATATATAATATAATGTGTATGTCTTCTTACCTAAACAAGTTTATATTAAAAAGTTTATGTTTTTCTTATTGAAAAACATGTTTTAAACGCTAGCCTGAAATTTATAAGAATTATGTTTGATGCTTGATCATCAACAACACATGCACCTTAATTGGTGCATTGATCCATCATTTTGTGACCCTTATAAGGTCAAATTCATATTTTTACTGATTTCGGGGTCTTAAATATTTGCAAAGCATAGGTTGAGCAACAAGCCAAAAATATAAATTCAAAAATTATTAGGATCACGGGTGTGACAGTCCGAATTTCGGCTCCCCGAAACCCGTGTCATTAGCACGATCTTAAAAGCCGTGTCCCATAAATCCTGTACGGAACATTGGTACAACCAAGCAATACGCTATGAAATAAGGCATAAGGACTGAATCGAATTAAATCTCCATGCATTAATGATATATTATAGTAAAAGTTACCAAGGCAGTTCAAATCTCATGCCACTGCATGAACAGAAGAATCGGCCCAAACTATCAGTGACAAAACAAGGTCACCCCAGATGGTTCGCCAAAGGAATATATTATTGTATAATTACATTTTTCTCAAAAAATAGCTTGACATACCAAGCCGTACAGTATGTTCTTAAAATAAATCAATCAAAGTACGCAGGGGTCCTCTAGAAGAAATCCTTAGGAGGGGGCTCCAAATCCTCTTCGAGTATGAATCCGAATCCTCCAGATCAACGCCTCCAGAAGTAGTAGTAGTCGCAAGCATGCGACCTGTGACGTATAGTCTAAAGGGTGAGTTACATCCTAGCTCAATGGGGAAACAACCGAATGAACATATAAATTAATCTCACATATATTTCATGATATTTAACAGCATGATGTATCAATGAATTTACTAGAAAAGCAGTTTAAATGATTGAAAAGATGCACTGTAGGTTACTGTTACTTTACATGTTTCATTTATCCTCATTCTACTCATAAAAGACAATGATTCGGCCTAAAGACTTAAATTATAACTTAAATATTCTCCGACTTACTATAGCGTCGGGTACCCGATGGAATTCCCTCCATTGTCGTCTAATTAGACTATTTTCATATCCTTTTTCATTCATTCAATACTACACATGTCCCTTTCTTATAAGCGATGGGGTTCAAGTCTTATACATAAATACATTCCTAGGATGTTCAACTGGTGTACGGATTGGCCGCCGTACCGGTCACAGATATCCTGTCGAGTCAGTCATAGGTATCCGGCCACGTTGGTGGTGTATTCTCCAAACCTTAAATATCAAAGTGTACTACATATAGTTATTCACCGTGTGATTGTGCTAATTATAGTAGATTAGGCCTCATCAATCTTATTCACTTTACTTTACATTTTCACATACATCCTTAAGATATCCAACTCAATATATCACACAGATGCCTTTATCGCATTCACATCTCCTGGGGACGTCACATACTTATTTCACTTTACTTTGTATTCACACATATACATACACACTTAGGATTCATATTTTAGATGCATATTTACTTATTTCAATATCACTACATACATGCTCTTGCTCTTAAATTACATGCTCAAGGCGTTCCCTACCTCACGTGTTTAAATCTCCAAACATCAAGGTCTAATGTGGTTTCCCATACTTGCACTCACTCGTACAACCTATGATACACCATAGCATAAGCAAAGCATTAAAAAAGATGCAACAAAAAAGATACAAGACCCTCCTTGATCAATCTCCAAAATCGATCAATCGAAATCCCAAAATCGATTAATCGAAATTCCAAAATTGATTGATCGATTTCTCAAATTGATCAATCGGTTTTTCCAAGCTCTGATTTTTCAGCCACTTGGAGTGCTCAGACGATTAATCGATTAATCGAAATTCACAAATCGATTGATCGATTTCAAATTGATCAATCAGTTTCGGGCATCCTTGTCTAGCTAACTTTCAGGCCAAAATTGATTGATCGATTTTTCAATTCAAGCAATCGATTTGATCAGAAACTCAACCCTTTGCGGGCATTTCTTCTAGCTTTCATTCCTTTTTATTTTCCTTTATTTTCTATATTTTTAATTCAACATCTTACCAATCTATCCTAGAGTTAATGTACAGTAACACATTCATTAAAATTTCACAAAAGCTCACCTCAAATCAACCCTTAGTTGATTCAATGGTTTGGCTCAAAGGCTAGGGCTCCTAGCTTCGACTCTAATGAACTCCAATGCGTCATATCCGGAGTGATTGCTCAAGCCCTCCCTTCAATTCCCAACCCACACAACTCCTCTAATATTTACCCCACTTCTTACTCTCTCTCTCTCTCTCTCTCTCTCTCTCTCTCTTCTTATCTCTCTACCAACCAACCATCAAAAGAGAAATAAATTCTCTTAGTTGTTTAAACCCTTTAACCCCTCTTATATTTTGGTGTTAAGCACATACACCCAAGATAGGTGTATGTGATCTCTGACTAGTTCCAACACTACACACACGTATTCATTCACATCAAGATTTCTTTAATCATAGTCATTGTACTGACTATCAGTTGGTCAAACCTACGATCAAATCGGACATGCATCTTGAGGACACTGTTCAATGCCCATTTTCGGGAATGTTACAATGGGTGTCTGTATATCTGTTTTGGTGTAAAGAGACTTGTGTGAGGTCACGCATACGACACATGCCATCATTTAAATAATTGTAATTATATGATAAAATTTTAGGGCACTTTAGAAAACAATGCCTCAAAAACAAACTTTTTAGCAAAAAAGACCCAACCTCAAACGTTTTAGAAAAAGAGTGCTTTCACAGATTTTAGAGCTCCATAAAACCGTGAAAATACCATTTTTCGTAAACGGTGCTTCACCATTTTTTTTTTATAAAAATAATTCTTTCACGGTTTTCTAAAGTTCCAAATTCTGTGAAAATGTTTGAGGTCTGGTCTTTTTTGCTAAAAAGTTTATTTTTGAAGCATGTTTCTCTAATTATCCCAAAATTTTATTTATGGACCTAACTCTTTGACTTAAAATAATGGTATAAGATCATTTAAACACCATTTTCTAGTTTAAAAATGTCGATTAAGAGCTATTATCCTTTTACTAAAGTGTTAATGATTCCTCACCACTATTTATAAACTAGACTGATGTTTAAATAATCTTATATCATTAAAGTTACACTTGTAATCTCACCCCATTGAAGTGTGATTTTTATTATGTCATGTGGTGAATATCAGTGATCAATCTAAAATGTACTTCAGGAGGCAATCTATCATTGTAACATAACTCAGCTCAAAGAAACATGACCATAAATATATGTGAACCATTATTAAAATAAAAAATAATTGTTGATGTTAAAGTTCACAGATCACATGATTTAAATCTTCCTAAAACACAATTTTTTAGCTAGTTGCACTATAATCTATGATCCATTACTTTAGCGGTATCGATCTCTCACATCTTTAACCATTGACGGTGTGTGATGATCATCTAAACACTATTTTGGTGTTTAAAATGATTGTCCGGAGAGTCGGGCCCTTTATTAAAATGTGTCAAGATTAAATTATTCAATACTTATTCTTAGGACATTTAAGAAAAAGATAATTGAGTGATGTATCCAGATGAAACCTTGGAAGGCTGCACTAGGATGCTAAATCATATGCCGCATGACATGATCAGCCCAAAACAACACTCATTTTTGGTCGATCAATCATAGGGCATGTAATATAAATATATTTCTTTAAATTCTTCTTTTGACCTTTTTGACGTTCGAAGGGTCAAATATAAGGTGACGCCCAACTAAGTTGGTGCATTGATTTTGGACACCTTTGACCATATTTTTAACGATGGAAATATTTCGGATCATGCCCAATTTTTTTTGGGTGGTTCCTGGTCGATCCTAATTAAATTGTTGTGGCACCCAATTCTCATGATGGGTGCCACATTGGGGCGAGGAGGGGAAGCTGCCCCTCCATACTTTAAGAGAGTTCTTGCATTTACAACTCAAGATTCTTCCTTCTCAAATCCGGGTTCACATGCTTTTGTAACCATTGATTGAAATTAGACGATGGGGATCATTTTTTGTCCAGATCTTCGACAAATTGGATCTTGAGATCATGGGCTTGCCATCAGATGGTCAGATTTTAATTTCATTTGGTACACACCTAAAAATGAACATGATCAGTTCAATTTTCATGATCTGTGCTACGTGAAATTAAAATTTAACTGTCTGGCAATAGGCTCAAAATCTATTTTGTCAAAGATTGGGAGGAAAAGTCATCTCAAACATCTAATTCAGATTATTCAACTATTTAAACATGTAAAACTCGAGTTGAGAAGAAAGGATCTTGGGTTGAGAATAAAGGTAGCCTTACTTAAATTAAAGCCTTTTTTAAACTGGTCGACTCAACTAAATCTGAAAAGGGAGAGAGGCTCCCGACTCTAGCTCTTGCATCCCTAAAACCCACCCCTAAGTAACTGATACCCCCATCCGATGATGTCCTATGGTGGACCTTCAACATTTTTAACGAGATCCAGTCCCTCCAACATCAACTCCGACTACATATAATTTTTTGTAAAATATTTATTTATTTTATTTTTATTAGTGTATTTCTCTCAATATTTTATTCATTGGAAACATAGGGATGCAAGTTTGGATACCCGAACCGAAACTAAAATTTTTAGTTTTAGGCTAATTTTTTTAATCTTTTGACATCGAAACTTGAAACTTTTGTTTTTTTTTTTTAAGTTCAATTTTGGTAGATTTTATTTTTTATTATGTTTTGTATTTTAAGCTATTTTATTTTTTAAAAAATTCCAGTTTTTTTGGATTGTCTCACCTGACCTAATCGGTTTTTGATTTTTGTCTCGATACTAGACCGAACCAGAATCAGTTTGGCTTTCAAATCGATTTTCGGGTCGGTTCGAGCTGACTCGGTTCACTCGATTTTCGGGTCGGCATCTGCCCCTCCTTTAAAAAAATTATGGCACTGCTCCTGGTGCCACATGGTGCTCATCTGATTTGGACTTATCCCTTAAGGTTGCGTTTGAATACATAGTCCTCGGACCTCTTAGAAAAATACCTTTAATAAAATATATATTAAAATATAATATCCTTACTACTATATAAAAGTAAGAATAGTATATGCCAAGTTTTGTTTTCACACTTTAGGAACAAAATACCCTCCTTAACCAGCTCAATCTGGCCCCTATATACACTCCTAAGCCTTGATAATAAAATTAAAATAGGTACCATTATTTACCATTCATAAAACTATAACCTCATTGTAGACACCCAAATTTGGCCCAAGGCCTGATCGACCCATACGTCGAGAACGGTGTACTCCCGAGCTTCCAAAAGCACCTCCCAAACCCTTAGAACTTAATCTAACCTTTAGAACAATTTCCAAACCCTTATAACTTAATCTAACCTTTAGAACAATTCATAAACCCTTAGGAAGCAACCCTAACCTTCCCAAATCTTTAGAAAGCCTAAAACGGACCCATAGAACCAATTTCTAACCAATCAAAATAGCTGATTAAAAGAGGAGCGTCAAGGTTTGCACATATAGTTGCCTAATCTAAGGCCTATACTATTGGAAAGTAGCGGTTTCCAGCTTTTCAATGAGCTAAGAATCGCCTAATTTGGAGTTGCACATCAAAAGTTATGGCAATTTGAAAAATACAGATTTGTGCAGAAAATTATAAAATCGGGCCCTAACTTCTCAAAATTGAGAAAAAACCAATTTTCTTAAAAATGATTAATTTTTGAATTGGGGGTTTGACTTGCAGATAATCCCAAGGCTTGGGGTGTAATGACCCTAAAATTCGGAACTGAACTCGACTGCTTTGATATGGCACTTGGCACGGAAATCGAGATAAACTTAAAATTTTATATAATAGTATTAGTATCAATATTATTAATCTGTACATGTGTGAAGCCATGTGTCACGTGTGAAGCAAATCCGAAACCTGATTTGATCTGTGTAGAAGACTATGTAACTGAGTGTATTGTATGTGCTCAACAACGAAATTTAAATTAGGAAAATAAAAATATCAGAGATATTTCTCTGGGTTAGCTTATAGAGGAAGAAAGGTTAGAGTTTTCTCTACTACCTTCCTTGCAATTCTGGTTGATTTAGTTTGAGCTACAAGAGTGAGTTGTATGCATCACTTGATCTCGCATTGGCAAATATGAGTTTCGGAGAACTCTCCCCTGTGAAAACCAAGGTTAGAGGAAACCTAGAATTGTGATAGTCTGGCTTAAAGCGTGAAGGAGTCGACATGAATGCGTCGTATCTCGTCTGGGAAAGAGTACCCTCTCTGTGTGTTGATGTGAAGCCGCGCATCTGTTTCTACGGATCGCAAACGGCGAAAAATTTCTGATCCGAAACCCACCTCGAGTCAAGGTTACCTTGGATCACGGAAGCAACTTTAAAAAGGTGAGTTATTACGTGCTTTTAGTAGTTTTGATGCTTCAGATGTATAGATGCATGAGCTTGTATGATTCGATAAGAATCATAAAAAGTTAGAGATGAAAATAGGTTAAACTTAACGAACTGCATTTATGATAGAAACCGTCATATCCGATTGATCAAATTTAGTATTTGATCGATCAAATTATAATCCGATCGATCAAACTTAAAAAATGATCAATCGAATTATATAACACCCTATAGAACATAAGGGTATTTTTCTAGAAGTTTAAAATCAATAAATTGGATCGATCAAATTTTGGAATTGATCAATCAAATTGAGAACGGATCGATCAACATTGAAAATGATCGATCAAACTTGGAAAATGATCAATCAAATTGAAATTCGATCGATTAAATTTATAAAATGATCGATCGAATTGTATATTTATATATACAAACAGGAAGTCTAAAAATTGGAAAAATTAGGCTCTGAAAGGTTCGATCAATCAAATTGAGAATCCGATCGATCAAATAAGATAAATGATCGATCGAATTCCCCTATTCAGCACATATTGGTTTCTGGGGTCCTATCGATCAAACTATGAAAATGATCCATCAAATTGAGAATCCGATCGATCAAATTCCCTTGTTTTGTCTGTTTTTATTTTCTGGGTAAAACACTGTTGGACTTGGTACCAGTTGATATTCTGACACCTCTGACACTTAGTACACTGTATGTATGGTCTAGGTTAAAATTGAGACGCTTAAAAAGGCTTTGAATTTGCTTAGAAATGCGTGGTTTGAGGTAGGAGAAATTTAACTTAACTTGCATTTGATACTGACTCATGGACTTATAACATTTGTATTCTTACGCATGTTCTGATTTCTTTTTTCAAAGCATACCTTGCATATAAAATAAAAGTTCTATCATCTCTGATTTCTGCTATCTATTTTTTGACACCTGATTTTCGAGATTATGTGATATGCATTTGATTTAAAGTTCATGTGATGAATCTCACCGACTCGGCGGTATATCCATAACCGACACAGAGGAATATCTGTGTATCTAATCTGTAATCTACATGGCACAAGTTGCTCTTATTACGCAGAGGCTTGTTGCAATTTCTATAATTGTTCATTGAATGACGATGGTCGGGGTTATCCATCGGCAAACATCTGACAACCACATGCTATATATACGGGAGTTATTTAAGTATACAATTTAAGCCATTTAAATACTGTATGCATAGCATCTGAAAACTCTGAGAATAAATCTACTTTCTGGTATTCTGTATTTGTTCTGTCATTTAAATCGTTGCATCTGTTATCTAATCATTCAGTTTGAGATATCTGTTCTTAATCATCTGTTCTGAGATATGTTTTGAAAATCATGCTTTATAGTTAAGATGTAATTTAATTGAGTTTCTTCTATTGAGCTTAGATGGTTAGCTCACCCCTGACTCAATGTCATAGGTTCTGAGACTCGGGTTGTTGGCACCGAGAGTGATCTTGACTATTAGCTTGAGGCAAAGGCTGAGGAGGAGGAGGATACTGATATCCAGGTTGACGAGTACTGCCGTTAGTTAGGGTACTTGTCTTGTATTTTTTGGGATCTGTATTTGATGCTTTTGGATTATTTGGGTATGGAGGCCTACTTTGTTTTGCATTATTCTCTGTAAATACCTTTATTTTCATTGATGTATACATCTTATAGGAACCGTTATTGGGAACCATTATTTTGAGTGATGGATGGCCATCACCAGTGGTTCTTCTTCGTTCTTTTTTGAGGATGTATATTCTTTTGTTGTATCTATATTATTTTTCCTTTCCTTTTTATTTGGTGCCTTATATGTTGACTCTATCTGCCTCTTTAGATAGTGTTTGCTCTGAGTTCCACTACATGAGCAGACATATGTACGTTTGTTCTGGGGATCGTTGGTGACGATGATCCTGATGGCACGGGTTTTTGGGTACAAATATTCGAGCTGTCACAGTTGATATCAGAGCCTAGGCATTAGATCAGGAACCACGGGAATTATAGGCTTGATTGTTTTTATAATCTATGTACTGATCAATGTTATTGTTTTTACAATGACAAACCGGTATGGCCCCAAGGTTCAGAGGATGAGGCAGAGATAGAGACGGACCAAAGATGGTTCGTGTAGAGGAAATTGATGAAGGCATTGGTACTTCATGTGGAGCGAGATTTGCTACCACTTCAAATGCCGTTCCCATAGGAACCAAGAGAGAAGAAGGTGGGAGTGAACGGATGGAGCAGGTGTTGGAAGCATAGCTTTCATCGTGGCTCAATAGACTACTGCAATGAATTAACAAGCAGCAAGACCACCTTATCAACCCGGAGGTTTTACAGAGTTTAAGAAAATGAGACCCCCAACTTTTTGGGTCAGACTGATCCGTTGGAAGCCGAGGGTTGACTTGATGAAATGGAGAAGATATTTGAGGTGTTACAGTACACCGATGTTGAGAAGGTGCGTTGGGCAACCTTCAAGTTAGACACTGAAGATAGTCCTTGGTGGAAATCAGTGTTCAGAACTAGGGAGCAAGAGATCCCCAATGTACCGTGGACCTGGGTAGAATTGGTTGAGGTTTCAATGACCAATATTTTCCCAAGATAGTGAGACACTAGTGGGAGGCTCAATTCATTAGACTTGAGCAAGGTAACATGATTGTACGTGATTATGGTGCAGAGTTTATGAAACTCTCTAGGTTTGTACCTCAGCATGTGGCCACCGAGTTGATGAAAGTTCGAAAATTTCAGCTTGGCTTAAGGTCAAATTTACAGAAGGAAGTGGCTATGTGGGAGATGGAGACTTATGGAGGTGTGGTGTCCAAGGTTCTCATTGCAGTAGCAGAGAATCAGAAATAGTTTGCATAGAGGAATCAACAGAACAAAGAGAGGTCATTTCAAGGACAATCTAATACTTTCGATCAGGCAAACAAGAGGACAAGATTCTCGAGACCTCCTAGGTACCCTACGCACTCTAGACCAGATGTGTCTTCACGACCGAGTACTTACTAGAGGTCATCTGTACCTGTGTCATCTAGACCATTCAGACCATCTGGTTCATCAGCTAGTGGAGCTTTCATTGCACAGGGATCTTCACGGGTCTCATTGTTTTCTCCGGCTCCATCATGTGCAAAGTGTAGAAAGTCACACAAGACAGAGGACTGCAGGAGAGACACGGGAGCTTGTTACAGGTGTGGCAAGATGGGCCACATGGTTCGAAATTATCATGAGGAAAGTAAGGAAAGAACTGGATCGGCATCCACCCAGAAATCTTCTCGACCTACTGTTCAAGGTCGAGCATATGCCGTCATAGCAACTGATGCCCAGACATCAAACGATGTCATTTAAGATATCATTATGCTTTGAGAATTTTTTTTTTTTTTTTTTTATATATCTGTTATATAAAATGTTCTAATAGATTATATACATAGTAATATTTTGGAATGTAGTACACTAGGGTTCTATAAATTTTATATGTTTTGTTATATAAATTTAAGGTACTCTTCCAATGAGACAAGAGAGGGATATATGTGAAATGGAGGCAAGAGTGTTGAACGACCTAGGGTCTACTCACTCTTTTATTACCTCAATATTCTCAGCACGTATGGGTATTACGCCTGAGACGTTAGATTTCATTTTAGCGGTGACAGTTCCTACGGGTAGTTCAATAAAGACAGATACCGTGAACAAGTCAGTCATCATTCAAGTTGAGGATCAGGAGACTCGAGCAGACTTGATACTATTGGATATGGTCGGATTCGATGTAATATTGAGAATGGGCTGGCTATCCGCATACCATGCAAGCGTCGATTGCCTTAGGAAAGTGGTGGTTTTTCGTCCTCCAAAGATGAAGTCGTTTCGATTTTTCAGAGTGATGTCTAAGGTAGCACCTTTCATTTCAACGATTCGGGCTGCACGCTTGATAAAAAATTGGTGCAGTGGTTACATAGCCTTTCTGCAAGAGCAACGAGAAGAGAAGAATATCATTGCTGACATTCATGTTGCTTGCAAATACTCTGATGTATTTCCTGAGGACCTACCGGGACTACCACCTGATCGCGAGATCGAGTTTGCCATTGACTTAGCTCCGAGTACTGAGCCAGTGTTAAAAGCTTCGTATCTCATGGCTCCAACAAAGTTAAAGGAATTGAAGGAGCAACTGCAAGAACTTCTAAACAAAGGATTTATCCGACCTAGTGTGTCTCCTTGGGGAGCATCAGTGTTGTTTGTCAGGAAGAAAGACGGTTCGATGCGGCTCTACATCGATTACCGTCAGCTGAACATATTGACGATTAAGAATCGTTACTCGCTTCGGAGAATAGATGATCTCTTTGATCAGTTACAAGGAGCGAGGTTCTTCTCTAAGATTGATTTGAGATCGGGCTATCATCAGCTGAGAGTCAAATTTGAAGACATCCAAAAAATAGTGTTCATAACTCGATATGGACACTATGAATTCTTGGTGATGCCATTTGGGTGACAAATGCTCCTGCGTTATTCATGGACTTGATGAATCATATATTCAAACTACATTTAGACAAGTCTGTAGTGGTTTTTATAAATGACATCCTCATCTATTCAAAGCCGCAAGAGGAACATGAACAATACCTGCACGTGGCTCTACAAACCCTTAGAGATAAAAAACTATATACAAAGCTCAGCAAGTGTGAGTTTTGGCTTGAGCCGGTCAGTTTCTTAGGCCATGTCGTCTCTGAGAAGGGTATAACAGTCGATCCTGCAAAGATCGAATCTGTGGTGAATTGGGAGCAACCAAAGATGATGACTAAAGTCTATAGTTTCCTTGGCTTGGCGGGATACTATAGACGATATGTAAAAGGGTTCTCCAAAATCTCGGGTTCACTTACGCAGCTTACAAAGAAGAATGCGAGATGTGATTGGACGAAACAGTGTGAGCAGAGTTTTTAAGAACTCAAGAAGCATTTGATTATCGTACCGGTACTGGCTATACCTTCAGGTGATGGAGGTTTTGCAATGTATAGTGATGCTTCCTATAGTAGATTGGGTTGTGTTCTCAATCAGGATAAGAAAGTTATCGCTTACGACTCTAGACAACTTAAGGACAACGAGAAGAACTATCCCACTCATGATCTTGAGTTAGCAGCTGTAATCTTCACTTTGAAGATCTGGAGACATTATTTATACGGTGATATATTTGATATCTTTACCGATCATAAAAGCCTCAAGTACCTCTTTACTCAGAAAGACTTGAATATGAGGCAACGAAGATGGATGGAGTTCTTGATGGATTATGATTGTTCCATCCAGTATCACCCTGGGAAGGCCAATGTAGTGGTGAATGCTTTGAGTCGGAATTCTTAGGCTCAGTTATCACATATCATTACTAGAGTGCATCGGTGGCACTTGAGAATATGGCCTTATGTGACAGGAGGTTCGATGTTAAAAGTTCAGGAGCATTGATGGCCACCCTTGTTATCAGGCTGACGTTATTTGAAAATATCTGTAAGCTACAGATGATTGATGATGAACTTATGGCTATCCGAAAAGGGATGATCAGCGGGACTAGATCAGATTTCTTCATCAGGAATAATGGTACCTTGTTATTTTAAGAATGAATGTGCATACCTACCAGCGTTGAGCTTCGGGATACTATTTTAGAAGAGGCTCATAAATCAATGTATGTCATACATCCCGAGAGTACCAAGATGTATCAGGATTTAAAGAAAAACTTCTGGTGGAGAGGCTTGAAGAAGGACGTTGCGGAGTATGTGTCCAGATGCTTAGTCTAACAGCAAGTAAAGGTAGAGTATAGAAATCCGGAGGGATTATTGCATCCGTTGCTGATACCTGAGTGGAAATGGGGAGTCATTTCTATGAATTTTAAATTGGGGTTGCCGAAGACGTTGAGGAAGCACAATGTCATCTGGGTCATTGTGGATAGGCTGACTAAGTTGATGCATTTTCTGCCATATAGTACTACGTATACTGCCAGCAAGCTTGTAGAGTTATATCTTAAAGAGATTGTTTGACTTCATGGTATACCAGTCAGTACAGTGCCTGATAGAGATCTGCTCTATACATCACAGTTTTGGCAGAGATTCCAAGAAGGCATGGGTTTTAGACTTGATTTCGGCTCAACGTTTAATCCTTAGATTGATGGGCAGACTGAGAGGGTGAATCAGATCATAGAGGACATGTTGCGTGCATGCATGTTAGACTTTCATGAGTTATAAGATCAACACTTATCTCTGATTGAGTTTGCCTATAATAACAGTTATCAGGCTAGTATGGCATGGCTCCCTATGAAGCCTTACATGGACGACTATATAAATCTCCATTGAATTAGGAGGAAGTCGGCGAGAAACTCATTTTGGGACCTGACATCGTGGACAATACAATTGAGACGGTTCGGTTGATCCACGAGAGATTACGAGTTGCTCAAAGTCGCCAGAAGAGTTATGCCAACATTCATAGGACGCACATAGAGTTTCAGGTAAGCTTGATTTTGTTAAATAACTTATGTCTTACTTGTCTGCTCAATTAAGTATGGAGTTAATACCAGTTTTTATGTAGGAGACAAGGTGATGTGTTTTGGTAAATGTGGAAAGCTAAGCCCATGTTACGTTGGACCTTTTGAGGTGTTAGGTCGGGTTGGAGAAGTTGCGTATCTGATCGCCTTGCCACCACAACTGATAAGTATGCATAACGTATTTCATGTTTCAATATTGAGGAAATACGTGAAGGATCCAACCCACATCCTGGATTTTTAGCCTATTGAGCTTTAAGAAGATCTGACTATGATTGAGGAGCCTATGCAAATCTTGGACCGTAAAGAGCAGGTTTTATAGACCAAGCTGATTCCACTAATGTTAGTGCAGTGGCAGAACCATTCAACTATAGAGGTTACTTGGGAGCGTGAAAATGAAATTCGCTAGCAGTACCCACAATTGTTTAACTGATATGCGAGGTAACTTTTAAAAATTTTGACTTAACTCCCTTTTCTTTAGTAATTTTTTGTCAAATACAATGGTGTGCATGTTAGCAAGTGAATTACGATCACTTAGTAGATTGGGAGTGATATTTGGTTTTTATACTTACATAGAGCACTTGTGTAGCATTGGGAAATAACCTCTGGTTCCTTAAACGATGCTAATCAGAGTTAAAGACCAGTGCTTTAGAAAATAGCTTTACTGTCAAATTTGATCGATCAAATTTAGAATTTGATCAATCAAATGCTAATCTGATTGATCAATCTGAAGGAATCAAACATTGTTAGGCTTTATTCTATTTTAGAACTGTCTGATTGATCAAATTTGGGATTTGATCGATCAAATTGAAATCTGATCGATCAAATTAAAGAATTGATCGATCAAAATTTGTCGGGCTAGGTTATTTTTATTTTGAATCCAATCGATCAAATTTGAAAATTGATCGATCGAATTTGTTGATTTAAGTTGCAGTGTGGTTTATTTTTCCCATTCGCACAATTAGGAAATCCAATCGTTTGAGGTTGTCTTTCATCCCTTGAGTTCAAAGGTCATTTCCGGTTACTTTCGACTGCTAGCGCGTCGCATTTTAACTCTGTGGATCACGTATTGACCGTCTCTCACGCTAAACCCTAAATTTCTTTAACATTTTGAGTTTTTTGTGCATTTTTACACCTTTTAAACTATGTGACCGCGAACTAAGAATGCCTCACGCAAGGTCCCTACGTCGCAGGTTCGTGCTGCCCGTCGAACCGGTCGCACAACCAATTGTGCCACCTGTGGCACCACCTGATCCGATTATGCCACCCGTCTAACCTCAACAGCCACCACCAATTAACTGAGAACTTCCAAACGAGTGGTGGGCTTCCAAAACCTTTCTTCCTGAGTATTCCTTTGACCCTACATTATTTGAGGACTTAACTGAAATGAGTTGGGCGATTGAATACGTTACAAAATTAGGGTTGCAACCTATGCAAAAACCCTTCCAATCTCACTACTGCCCTAGAATAGTTCGACTATTCTATCAACATCTTTGAAGGGGCAGCGACCGTCACCATTTAACCACCAAAATTGATGGGCTCGAGTATAAATTCAACCAATTTCATGTTGCAACCGCCTTGCAATGCCCTTCTGGGTATGTTGAAACGAGTATAAATTCACCACCATACATTAAGGGCGTCCCATACCATGACGTCATTGCTAAGATGACGCATGGACAACGTGGGTTGGGTCAATCAATTACCCGAGCTCAACTCCCTGATAACCTATGGATGCTTGATACTTTTATCAAGTGCACAATTTAACCATTTTTGCACAAGTTTGAGCGTAGCAAGGTTATCCAACAAGCGTTGTCTTCGACGTTTGAAAACCGTTGGTTTTCTGTTGCCGACGTCACTATAGATGGCATCATAAATGTCAAGGATAGTATGGTTGAGAAGAAGGCTGCTCCAAAGAAGGAAATACCATACGCTCGATTGAGTACCCGTATGGTCGAGCAATATAATGCGGTACGAGAGGCTAATTGCATGGCACCTGCAGAGCCAAGATTGAATAATAACATCAAAATCTTCAAGCTCAAGGACTAGACAAAGAGTTACAATCTGTTGGTGCAGAGGTTGCCTGAAGAAGGGGGTGGGTATAAGAACAAGCTATAGCTAAGCCTATAGAGCAAGCTCCCGATCTAGGGGGGCACAACCTGACATTCCACCTCAGGGTGACGTACCTGCTGGATTTGCTCCCATTCCTCCCCCACAACGTGCACCAACTCGGACACCTAAACGTCGTGAACCACCTACAGCTGATCTCGCTGACACGCTCGCCGCGCTTCTTGAGGGAAATCATCGGATACATGAGCGGCTAGATGGGTTAGAGGAGCACAACCGATAGGTGCATCGACGGTTAAACTTTCATGAGGGGATGTTTTCTCTTTTGATGCAGCAGGCATACCCTACCACAGCTACCCCCATGATCGGACATGCTCGCTTGCATGTTGCTGATCCAAGTGACTATCGTACCCAGCTACCTCGACCTAGTAGACCTGCACCTGAGGAGCCTGGACCATCTACTCCATCGGCAGGTAATCACACTGGATCTTTTCGTTCTTTTTATAATTATATACATATACTTCTGATTCTATATTTACTTTTGTTCTGATCTATATATGTTTTCCTACATGATCTGTTTGAAATTCTCTGACTATACCTGCCTGCACTATTAGTTATTTGTTTTGCGTGCTTTATATATCTGCTGTTCATCTGCCCTGTATTCTATTTCTGTCTATGACCTATGAGTTTTGTTAATTGTCTATGTGTGTGATCTGTGTGAGTTTGTTTGAGTCACGGTGGAGTGTTCTTTCGAGCAGGTGACACTTGGGAAGGTTTGCATCTATGTACGGATGCAACTCCTCTATGGTGTTATGGGATGCCACACGAAGTACATTCAGGTTACTACGAATTTCGACCTTTGAAAAGCGTGTTTAGCGGAATCTATTGCACTGTGACCCACTCTTTACAGTTCATACTATTTTGTATATGTTTTGATAGGAGCGGTTATTAGGATTAGGGCTCATAGTAGGCCTGTCTGAATATGTCAAACATTTTCGAGGACGAAAATTTCTGAGGGGAGAATGTAATGACCCTAAAATTCGAAACCAACTCGATCGCTTTGATATCCGTGCTTGGCACAAAAATCGAGACAAACTTAAAAATTTATATAATGATAGTAGTATCAATATTATTAATTTGTACATGTGTGAAGCCATGTGTCATGTGTGATGCAAATTCGAAACCTGATTTGATCTGTGTAGAAGAGACTATGTAACTGGGTGTACTGTATGTGCTCAGCACTGGAATTTAAATTAGGAAAATAGAAATATCAGAGATATTTCTTTGGGTTAGCTTATAGAGGAAGAAAGGTTAGAGTTTTCTCTACTACCTTCCTTGCAGTTCCGATTGATTTAGTTTGAGCTACGAGAGTGAATTGTATGCATCGCTTGATCTCGTATTAGCAAATATGAGTTTCGGAAAACTCTCCCCTGTGAAAACCAAGGTCAGAGGAACTCTAGAATTGTGATAGCCTGGCTTAAAGCGTGAAGGAGTCGACCTGAATGCGTCGTATCTCGTCTGGGAAAGAGTACCTTCTTTGTGTGTGGATGTGAAGCTGTGCATCTGTTTCTACGGATTGCAAACGGCGACAAATTTTTGATTTCGTATCTGAAACCCACCTCGAGTCAAGGTTACCTTGGATCACGGAAGCAATTTTAAAAAGGTGAATTATTGTGTGCTTTTAGTAGTTTTGATGCTTTAGATGTATAGATGCATGAGCTTGTATGATTCGATAAGAATCATAAAGAGTTAGAAATGAAAATAGATTAAACTTAACGAACTGCATTTATGACAGAAACTGTCGTATCCGATCGATCAAATTTAGTATTTGATCGATCAAATTATAATCCAATCGATCAAACTTAAGAAATGATCGATCAAATTATATAATACCCTATAGAACAGAAGGGTATTTTTTTGAAAGTTTAAACTTGATAAATCTGATCGATCAAATTTGAGAATTGATCGATCAAATTGAGAACTGATCGATCAACTTTGAAAATGATCAATCAATTGTAAAATGATCGATCAAACTTGAAAAATGATTGATCGAATTGTATATTTATATATACAAACAGAAAGTTTGAAAATTGGGAAAATTAGGCTATGATAGGGTTCGAACGATTAAATTTGGGATTTGATCAATCAAATTGAGAATTCGATCGATCAAATAAGGGAAATGATCGATCGAATTCCCTTGTTTAGCACATATTTGTTTCTGGGGTCCAATCGATCAAACTATGAAAATGATCGATCGAATTCAAATAAGGGAAATGATCGATCGAATTCCCTTGTTTTGTCTGCTTTAGTTTTCTGGGTAAAAGACATTGTTGGACTTGGTACTAGTTGATATTCTGACACCTCTGACACTTAGTACACTGTATGTATGGTCTATGATAACATCGAGACGCTTAAAAAGGCTTTACATTTGCTTAGAAAAGCGTAATTTGAGGTAGGGGAAATTCAACTTAACCTGCATCTCATTCTGACTCATGGACTCATAACATCTATATTCTGACGCATGTTCTGATTTCATTTTTCAAAGCATGCATTGCATATAAAATAAAAGTTTTGTCATCTCTGATTTCTGCTATCTATTTTCTGACACCTGATTTATAAGATTATGTGATATGCATTTGATTTAAAGTTCATGTGACGAATCCCACTGACTCGACGGTATATCTGTGACCGGCACGACGGGATATCCGTATATCTGATCTGTAATCTACCTGACATAAGTTTCTCTCATTACGCAGAAGCTTGTTGCAATTCCTACAATTGTTCATTGAACAATAATGGTCAGGGTTACCCATCGGCAAACATCTGGCTATCACGTGCTATTCTGAAAACTATGAGAATAAATTTACTTCTGGTATTCTATATTTATTCTTTCATTTAAATCGTTGCATTTGTTATCTGATCATTCAATTTGAGATATCTGTTCTTAATCATCTGTTCTGAGATATATTCTGAAAACCATGCTTTATAGTTAAGATACAATTTAATTGAGTTTCTTCTATTGAGCTTAGACGGTTAGCTCACCCCTGACTCTATGTCATAGGTTTTGAGGCTTGGGTTCTTTGGCAAAGTGATCGACTATCGACTGAGGCAGCGGTAGAAATTTGAGGAGGAGGAGATCTTGATATCCGGTGAAAAACCGCCTTAGTTAGGGTACTTGTCTTGTATTTTTTGGGATCTGTATTTGATACTTTTGGATTATTTGGGCGTGGAGGGCCACTCTGTTTTGTATTATTCTTTGTAAATACCTTTATCTTCATTGCTGCATACATATTATAGGAATCATTATTTTAGGTGATGGATGACCATCACCAGTGGGTTTTCTTGGTTCCTTTTTGAGGATATATATTCTTTCTTTTTTATTTGGTGCCTTATATGTTGACTCTATCTGCCTCTTTAGATAGTGTTTGCTCTGAGTTCCGCTACATGAGCAAACATATGTATGTTTGTTTCGGGGTTCGTTGGTGACGATGATCCTGATGGCACGGGATTCCGAGTGCGAAAATCCGGGCTGTCACATGGGGTTTCTTTCCTTAGGACTCTTATGCCCCCAATAAGCTTTGAAAACTACTATTTTGCCACTAAAGTCATCACCTCATCATCCACCGTTGAAACCCAACTCCCTCTTCTCTAAGCCCTTAAAAACGTTAAAAACCTTAGATTCACCATTACCTAATTTCTAAACCAATTAGAATCTTAAGCACCCCCCCTAATCACCTCTTCATATATAAATAGAGGCTCCCTCCCTCTTGTTTAAGCCACTTGAAAAATCTCCAAAGGAGAGAGAAAACTCTAGAGAATTTCCTCCCCGTTTTCAAGCCCTAATCTTTGCAAGCTTTGAAACTTATCCTCTCCCTCATACCATCTCATCCTCCACCATTAATCCATCACTCTTAAAGCTTTGAAGCCTTAGCCTATATCATTATCATACCCTCATACATAGCCTTCCAAACCTTGAAGCCTTAGAAGTTAGAACCTTGCTCTAACCATTGTGTTATCAAAAACTCATCGGAATCGGCACCCACGTGAGGATCCATGGCGGTGCAATAAGGGCCCGAGAGCTCCAGCTCTCTCCTATATTCCTCTATCTTCTTTATTTGCTTTTCCTCAGTCCTACAATTTGAGCCGTTATACCGTCAAAATTTCGGTGATTGCAGGGGGGTCAAATATGATCGAAGTGCCTTCGGGCAAGAGGAAGTAGCGCATGTTTTTATACCTTTTTTTTACACTTGGCCATAGTAGAGACCACTTACGAGCAGATCAATCGGGTGCCTAACACTTTTCTGATTGATAACTGAAACCCTTACCCAAGAGCCTTTGACATAGACTGGATTGGAGTCAAATCGAGTGCTTCGGTGCATACGATTATGATTTTTGATATCCCGGGATACCAAAAGCTCCAGGTGGTGACTCCATTTTTTTTTTAGCACATTATCTCGACGAATTGATGAAATCCACGATTGCACAGATGGTGACTCTACTGGGGATAACTTGTAGAGCTTCTCCTTGAAGTGTTGGCCTTCATTTTGCATGAGTTTTTATTTTCCTTTCTTTTTTTACTAACTTTTTATTAGAAATGCTAGCCTGAAATTTATAAGAATTATGTTTGATGACTTGATCATCAACAACACATGCACCTTAATTGGTGCATTGATCCATCATTTTGTGACCCTTATAAGGTCAAATTCATATTTTTACTGATTTCAGGGTCTTAAATATTTGCAAAGCATAGGTTGAGCAATAAGCCAAAAATATAAATTCAAAAATTATTAGGATCACGAGTGTGACAGCTCGGATTTCGGCTCCCCGAAACCCATGCCATCAGCACGACTCTCAAGGCCGTGCCCCATAAATCCTGCACGGAACATTGATACAACCAAGCAATACGCTGCAAAATAAGGCATAAGGACTGAATCGAACTAAATTTCCATGCATTAATGGTATATTATAGTAAAAGCTACCAAGTCAGTTTAAATCCCATGCCACTGCATGAGCTGAAGAACTGGCCCAAACCATCGATGACAAAACAAGGTCACCCCAGATGGCTCGTCAAAGGAATATATCATTGTACAATTATATATATTTCAAAAAATAGCTTGGCATACCAAGTCGTACAGTATGCTCTCAAAATAAATCAATCAAAGTACGCAGGGGTCCTCTAGAAGAAGTTCTCAGGAGGGAGCTCTAAATCCTCTCCGGGAATGTAATCCGAATTCTCCGGATCAATGCCTCCAAAAGCAGTAGCAGTCGCAAGCACGAGACCTGTGACGTATAGTCTAAAGGGTGAGCTACATCCTAGCTCAATAGGGAAACAACCGAATGAACATATAAATTAATCTCTCACATATATTCCATGATATTTAATAGCATGATGTATCAATAAATTTACTATAAAAATAGTTTAAATGATTGAAAAAATGCACTGTAGGTTACTGTTATTTTACATGTTTCATTTATCCTCATTCTACTCATAAAAGACAATGATTCGGCTTAAAGACTTAAATCATAGCTTAAATATTCTCCGACTTACTATAGCGTCGGGCACCCGATGGAATACCCTCCATCGTCGTCTAATCAGACCATTTTCATATCCTTTTTTATTCATTCAATACTGCACAGATCCCTTTCTTATAGGCGACGGGATTCAAGTCTCATACATAAATACATCCCTGAGATGTCCAATTGGTGTACGGATTGGCCGCCGTACCAATCACGGATATCCTGTTGAGTCAGTCGTAGGTATCCCGCCACGTCGGTAGTGTATTCTCTAAACCTTAAATATCAAAGTGCACTACATATAGTTATTCACCGTGTGATTGTGCTAATTATAGTAGATTAGGTCTCATCAATCTCATTCACTTTGCTTTACATTTTCACATATATTTATGAGATGTCTAACTCAATACATCACACAGATGTCTTTATCGCATTCACATCTCCTGAGGACGTCACATACTTATTTCACTTTACTTTGTATTTACACACACACACACACACACACACTTAGGATTCACATTTTAGATACATAATTACTTATTTCTATATCACTACATATATGCTCTTGCTCTTAAATTACATGTTTAAGGAGTTCCCTACCTCACGTGTTTAAATCTCTGAGCATCAAGGTCCAACACGGTTCCCCATACTTGCACTCACTCGTACAACCTCTGGTACACTATAACACAAGCAAAGCATCAAGAAAGATGCAACAAAAAAGGTACAAGACCCTCCTTGAACCTCAAAATCTAAAATAAAAACCAACAAAAACTATTCAAATCGATTGATCGATCTCTAAAATCAATCAATCGAAATCCCAAAATCGATTAATCGATTCCAAATCAATTAATTGAAATTCCAAAATTGATTAATCCATTTATCAAATCTATCAATCGATTTTTCCAAGCTCTGATTTTTCAGCCACTGGGAGTGCTCAGATGATTAATTAATCGATTTCAAATCGATTAATCGAAATTCACAAATCGATTGATCAATTTCAAATCGATCAATCGGTTTCGGGCATCCTTGTCCAGTCAACTTCTAGGCCAAAATCGATTGATCAATTTTCCAAATCGATCAATCAATTTGGTCAGAAACTTAGCCCTTTACGGGCATTTCTTCCAGCTTTCATTCCTTTTTATTTTCCTTTCTTTTCTATATTTTTAATTCAACATCTTACCAATCTATCATAGAGTTAATATACAATAACACATTCATTAAAATTCCACAAAAACTCACCTCAAATCAACCCTTGGTTGATTCAATGGTTTGGCTCAAAGGCTAGGGCTCTTAGCTTTGACTCTAACGAACTCCAATGCGTCGTATTGAGAGTGATTGCTCAAGCCCTCCCTTCAATTCGCAATCCACACAACTCCTCTAACATTTACTCCACTTCGTACTCTCTCTCTCTCTCTCTTCTTAACTCTCTACCAACCAACCATCAAAAGAGAAATAAATTCTCTTAGTTGTTTAAAACCCTTTAACCCCTCTTATATTTTGGTGTTAAGCACATACACCCAAGACATGCGTATATGATTTCTAACTAGTTCCAACACTACACACACGTGTTCATTCACATCAAGATTTCTTTAATCATAGTCATCGTATTGACATCACTTGGTCAAATCTACGACCAAATTGAACACGCATCTCGAGGACACTGTTCAATGCCCAATTTCGGGGATGTTACAACGAGTGTCTGTACATCTATTTTGGTGTAAAGAGAGTTGTGTGAGGTCACACATACGACACATGCCATCATTCAAATAATTGTAATTATATGATAAAATTTTAGGGCACTTTAGAAAACAATGCCTCAAAAACAAACTTTTTAGCAAAAAAGATCCAACCTCAAACGTTTTAGAAAAATAGTTTTTTCACAGATTTTAGAACTTCAAAAAACCGTGAAAACACCATTTTTTGTAAACGGTGCTTTCACCATTTAAAAAAAAAATGATGCTTTCATGATTTTCTAAAGTTCCAAATTCCGTGAAAGCACCGTTTTTCTAAAATGTTTGAGGTCGGGTCTTTTTTGCTAAAAAGTTTATTTTTGAAGCATGTTTCTCTAATATCCCAAAATTTTATTTATGGACCTAACTCTTTGACTTAAAATGATGGTATAAGATCATTTAAACACCATTTTCTAGTTTAAAAATGTCGATTAGGAGCTATTATCCTTTTACTAAAGTGTTAATGATTCCTCACCAATATTTATAAACTAGACTGATGTTTAAATAATCTTATATCATTAAAGTTACACTTGTAATCTCACCCCATTGAAGTGTGATTTTCATTATGTAATGTGGTGAACATCAGTGATCAGTCTAAAATGTACTTCAGGAGGCAATCTATCATTGTAACATAACTCAGCTCAAAGAAACATGCCTATAAATATATGTGAACCATTATTAAAATAAAAAATAATGGTTGATATTAAAGTTCACAGATCACATGAT
The DNA here is from genome assembly GCA_021018995.1 of Chloranthus sessilifolius. Lineage (NCBI taxonomy): Eukaryota > Viridiplantae > Streptophyta > Magnoliopsida > Chloranthales > Chloranthaceae > Chloranthus > Chloranthus sessilifolius. The sequence continues at coordinate 9,007,566 of CM037588.1, forward strand.
TTAAATCTTCCTAAAACACAAATTTTTAGCTAGTGGCACTACAATCTATGATCTATTACTTTAGCGGTATCGATCTCTCACATCTTTAACCATTGATGGTGTGTGATCATCTAAACACTATTTTGGTGTTTAAAATGACTGTCCGGAGAGTTGGGCCCTTTATTAAAATGTGTCAAGATTAAATTATTCAATAGTTATTCTTAGAACATTTAAGAAAAAGATAACTGAGTGAATGTATCCAGATGCAACCTTGGAAGGCTGCACTCGGATGCCAAATCATATGCCGCATGACATGATCAGCCCAAAACAACATGCATTTTTGGTCGATCAATCATAGGGCATGTAATATAAATATATTTCTTTAAATTCTTCTTTTGACCTTTTGGACGTTTGATGGGTCAAATATAAGGTGATGCCCAACTAAGTTGGTGCATTGATTTTGGACACCTTTGACCATATTTTCAACGATGAAACTATTTCGGATCATGCCTAATATTTTTTGGGTGGATCCTAATTAAGTTGTTGTGGCACCCAATTCTCGTGATGGGTGCCACATTGGGGCGAGGAGGGGAAGCTGCCCCTCCATACTCTAAGAGAGTTCTTGCATTTACAACTCCAGATTCTTCCTTCTCAACCCGGTTTCACATGCTTTGTAACCATTGATTGAAATTAGACGATGGGGATCATTTTTGGTCCAGATCTTCGACAAATTAGATCTTGAGATCATGGGCCTGCCATCAGATGGTCAGATTTTAATTTCATTTGGTACACACCTAAAAATGAACATGATTAGTTCAATTTTCATGATCTGTGCTACGTGAAACTAAAATTTAGCTGTCTGGCATAGGCTCAAAATCTATTTTGTCAAAGATTGGGAGGAAAAATCATCTCTAACATCTAATTCAGATTATTCAACTATTTAAACACATAAAACTCGAGTTGCGAAGAAAGGATCTTTGGTTGAGAATAAAGGTAGCCTTACTTAAATTAAAGCCTTTTTTTAACTGGTCGACTCAACTAAATCTGAAAAGGGATAGAGGCTCCCGACTCTGGCTCTTGCATCCCTAAAACCCACCCCTAAGTACATGATACCCCCATCCGATGATGTCCTCTGGTGGACCTTCAACATTTTCGACGAGATCCAGTCCCTCCAACATCAACTCCGACTACATATAATTTTTTGTAAGATATTTATTTATTTTATTTTTATTAGTGTATTTCTCTCGATTTTTTTTGCATTGGAAATATAGGGATGCAAGTTTGGATACCCGAACCGAAACTAAAATTTTTAGTTTTAGGCTAATTTTTTTAATCTTTTGATATCGAAACTTGAAACTTTCATTTTTTTTTAAAGTTCAATTTCGGTAGATTTTATTTTTTATTATTTTTTGTATTTTAAGCTATTTTATTTTTAAAAAAATTCAAGTTTTTTTTGGATTGTCTCACCTGACCTAATCGGTTTTTGATTTTTGTCTCGAAACTGGACCGAACCAGAATCAGTTTGGCTTTCAAATCGATTTTCGGGTCTGTTCGAGCTGACTCGGTTTGCTTGATTTTTGGGTCAGCATCTGCCCCTCCTTTAAAAAAATTATGGCACCGCTCCTGGTGCCACATGGTGCTCATCTGATTTGGACTTTTCCCTCAAGGTTGCGTTTGAACACATAGTCCTCGGACCTCTTAGAAAAATACCTTTAATAAAATATATATTACAATATAATATCCTTACTACTATATAAAAGTAAGAATAATTTATGTCAAGTTTTGTTTTCACACTTTATGAACAAAATACCCTTCTTAACCAACCCAATCGGCCCCTATATACACTCCTAAGCCTTGATAATAAAATTAAAATAGGTACCATTATTTACCATTCATAAAACTATAACCTCATTGTAGAGACCCAAATTTGGCCCAAGGCCTGATCGACCCATACGTCGAGAACGGTGCACTCCCGAGCTTAAAAAAGCACCTCCCAAACCCTTAGAACTTAATCTAACCTTTAGAACAATTTCCAAACCCTTAAAACTTAATCTAACCTTTAGAATAATTCCTAAACCCTTAGGAAGAAACCCTAACCTTCCCAATTCCTTAGAAAGCCTAAAACGGACCCATAGAACCCGTTTCAAACCAATCAAAACAACTGATTAAAAGAAAAGCGTCAAGGTTTGCACATATAGTTGCCTAATCTAAGGCCTATACTATTGGAAATTAGAGGTTTCCAGCTTTTCAACGAGCTAAGAATTGCCTAATTTGGAGTTGTACATCAAAAGTTACTGCAATTTGAAAAATACAGATTTGTGCAGAAAATTATAAAATCGGGCCCTAACTTCTCAAAATTGAGAAAAAACCAATTTTCTTAAAAATGGTTAATTTTTTAATTGGGGGTTTGACTTGTAGATAATCCCAAGGTTTGGGGTATAATGACCCTAAATTCGGAACCAAACTCGACTGCTTTGATATGGTGCTTGGCACGAAAATCGAGACAAACTTAAAAATTTATATAATAATATTAGTATCAATATTATAGATCTGTACATGTGTGAAGTCATGTGTCACGTGTGATGCAAATCCGAAACCTGATTTGATCTGTGTAGAAGACTACGTAACTGAGTGTAGTGTATGCGCTCAGCACCAGAATTTAAATTAGGAAAATAGAAATATCAGAGATATTTCTCTGGGTTAGCTTATAGAGGAAGAAAGGTTAGAGTTTTCTCTACTACCTTCCTTGCAGTTCCGATTGATTTAGTTTGAGCTACGAGAGTGAATTGTATGCATCACTTGATCTCGTATTGGCAAATATGAGTTTCGGAAAACTCTCCCCTATGAAAACCAAGGTTAGAGGAACCCTAGATTTGTGATAGCCTGGCTTAAAGCGTGAAGGAGTCGACATGAATGCGTCGTATCTCATCTGGGAAAGAGTACCCTCTTTGTGTGTGGATGTGAAGCTGTGCATCTGTTTCTACAGATTGCAAACGGCGACAAATTTCTGATTTCGGATCTGAAACCCACCTCGAGTCAAGGTTACCCTGGATCACGGACGCAACTTTAAAAAGGTGAGTTATTATGTGCTTTTAGTAGTTTTGATGCTTTAGATGTATAGATGCATGAGCTTGTATGATTCGATAAGAATCATAAAGAGTTAGAGATGAAAATAGATTAAAATTAACGAACTGTATTTATGACAGAAACTGTCATATCCGATCGATCAAATTTAGTTTTTGATCGATCAAATTATAATCCGATCGATCGAATTATATAACACCCTATAGAACAGAAGGGTATTTTTCTGGAAGTTTAAAATCGATAAATTCGATCGATCAAATTTGGGAATTGATCGATCAAATGGAGAACTGATCGATCAACTTTGAAAATGATTGATCAATTGTAAAATGATCGATCGAATTGTATATTTATATATACAAACAGGAAGTCTGAAAATTGGAAAAATTAGGCTCTGAAAGGTTCGATCGATCAAATTGAGAATCCGATCGATCAAATAAGAGAAATGATCGATCAAATTTCCCTGTTCAGCACATATTGTTTTCTGGGGTCCTATCGATCAAACTATGAAAATGATCGATCGAATTGAGAATCCGATCGATCAAATAAGGGAAATGATCGATCGAATTCTCCTGTTTTGTTTGTTTTTGTTTTCTGGGTAAAACACTGTTGGACTTGGTACCAGTTGATATTCTGACACCTCTGACATTTAGTACACTATACGTATGGTCTAAGTTAAAATCGAGATGCTTAAAAAGGTTTTGAATTTGCTTAGAAATGCGTGGTTTGAGGTAGGAGAAATTTAACTTAACTTGCATTTGATTCTAACTCATGGACATATAACATCTGTATTCTGACGCATGTTCTGATTTCATTTTTCAAAGCATGCCTTGCATATAAAATAAAAGTTATGTCATCTTTGATTTCTGCTATCTGTTTTCTGATACCCGATTTTCGAGATTATGTGATATGCATTTGATTTAAAGTTCATGTGATGAATCTCACCGACTCGGCGTTATATCCGTGACCGACACGGCGGAATATCCGTGTATTTGATCTGTAATCTACATGGTACAAGTTGCTCTCATTACGCAGAGGCTTGTTACAATTCCTACAATTATTCATTGAATGACGATGGTCGGGGTTATCCATCGGCAAACATCTGGCTACCACGTGCTATATACACAGGAGTTATTTAAGTATACGATTTAAGTCATTTAAATACTGTATGCATAGCATCTGAAAACTCTGAGAATAAATCTGCTTTCGGGTATTCTGTATTTGTTCTGTCATTTAAATCATTGCATCTGCTATATGATCATTCTGTTTGAGATATCTGTTCTTAATCATCTGTTCTAAAATATGTTCTGAAAACCATGTTTTATAGTTAAGATGTAATTTAATTGAGTTTCTTCTATTGAGCTTAGATGGTTAGCTCACCCCTGACTCAATGTCATAGGTTCCGAGGCTCGGGTTGTTAGCACCGAGAGTGATCCTGACTATTAGCCTAAGGCAGAGGCCGAGGAGGAGGAGGATACTGATATCCAGGCTGACGAGTACTACCCTTAGTTAGGGTACTTGTCTTGTATTTTTGGGATCTGTATTTGATGCTTTTGGATTATTTGGGTATGGAGGCCCACTTTGTTTTGCATTATTCTCTGTAAATACCTTTATTTTCATTATTGTATACATCTTATAGGAACCAATATTTTGAGTGATGGATGGCCATCACTAGTGGTTCTTCTTGGTTCCTTTTTGAGGATATATATTATTTTGTTGTATCTATATTATTTTTCCTTTCCTTTTTATTTGGTGCCTTATATGTTGACTCTATCTGCCTCTTTAGATAGTGTTTACTCTGAGTTCCGCTACATAAGCAGACATATGTACGTTTGTTCTGGGGATCATTGGTGACGATGATCCTAATGGCACAGGTTTTTGGGTATAGATATTCGGGCTGTCACAGTTGGTATCAGAGCCTAGGCATTAGATCAGGAACCACAGGGATTATAGACTTGATTGTTTTTATAATCTATGTACTGATCAATATTATTATTTTTACAATGACAGACCGGTATGGCCCCAAGGTTCAGAGGACGAGGCAGAGATAGAGACGGACCGAGGATGGTTCGTATAGAGGAAATTGATCAAGGCATTGGTACTTCATGTGGAGCGAGATTTGCTACCACCACTTCAAATGCCGTTCCCATAGGAACCAGGAGAGAAGAAGGTGGGAGTGAACGGATGGGGCATGTGTTGGAAGCATTAGCTACCATCGTGGCTCAACAGATTGCTGCAATGAATTAACAAGCAACAAGACCACCTTATCAACCCGGAGGTTTTGCAGAGTTTAGGAGAATAAAACCTCCCAACTTTTTGGGTCAGACTGATCCGTTGGAAGCTAAGGGTTGACTTGACGAAATGGAGAAGATATTGGAGGTGTAACAGTACACCGATGTTGAGAAGGTGCGCTGGGCAACCTTCAAGTTAGACAGTGAAGATAGTCCTCGGTGGAAATCAGTTTTCAGGACTAGGGAGCAAGAGATCCCCAATGTATCGTGGACTTGGGCAGAATTCGTTGAGGTATTCAATGACCAATATTTTCCCAAGATGGTGAGACACCAGTGGGAGGCTCAGTTCATTAGACTGGAGCAAGGTAACATGACTGTACTTGATTATGGTGCAGAGTTTATGAAACTCTCTAGGTTTGCACCTCAGCATGTGGCCACCGAGTTGATGAAAGTTCAAAAATTTCAGCTTAGCTTAAGGCCAAATTTATAGAAGGAAGTGGCTATGTGGGAGATGGCGACTTATGGAGGTGTGGTGTCCAAGGTTCTCATTGTAGAAGCAGAGAATATACCTGTGTCATCTAGACCATTCAGACCATCTGGTTCATCAGCTAGTGGAGCTTCCACTGCACAAGGATCTTCATGGGGTCTCATTGTTTTCTCCGGCTCCATCATGTGCAAAGTGTGGAAAGCCACACAAGACAGAGGACTGCAGGAGAGACACAGGAGCTTGTTATAGGTGTGGCAAGATGGGCCACATGGTCCAAAATTATCATGAGGAAAGTAAGGAAAGAACTGTATCGGCATCCACCCACAAATCTTCTCGACCTACTGTTCAAGGTCGAGCATATGCCGTCATAGCAACTGATGCCCAAACATCAAACGATGTCATTTAAGGTATCATTATGCTTTGAGAATTAATTTTTTTTTTTTATATATCTATTATATAAAATGTTCTAATAGATTATATACATAGTAATATTCTGGAGTGCAGTACACTAGGGTTCTATAAATTTTATATGTTTTGTTATATAAATTTAAGGTACTCTTCTAATGAGATAAGAGAGGGATATATGTGAAACGGAGGCAAGAGTGTTGATCGACCCAGGGTCTACTCACTCTTTTATTACATCAATGTTCTCAGCACGTATGAGTATTACGCCTGAGACGTTAGACTTCATTTTAGCAGTGACAGTTCCTACGGGTAGTTCAGTAAAGACAGATACCGTTAACAAGTCAGTCATCATTCAAGTTGAGGATCGGGAGACTAGAGCAGACTTGATACTATTGGATATGGTCGGATTCGGTGTAATATTGGGAATGGGCTGGTTATCCGCATACGATGCAAGCATCGATTTCCTTAGGAAAGTGATGGTTTTTCGTCCTCCAAAGATGAAGTCGTTTCGATTTTTCGGAGTGAAGTCTAAGGTAGCACCTTTCATATCAGCGATTCGGGCTGCACGCTTGATGAAAAATGAGTGCAGTGGTTACATAGCCTTTCTGCAAGAGCAACAAGAAGAGAAGAATATCATTGCTGACATTCATGTTGCTTGTGAATACTCTGATGTATTTCTCGAGGACCTACCGGGATTACCACCTGATCGCGAGATCGAGTTCGCCATTGAGTTAGCTCCGGGTACTGAGCCAGTGTCAAAAGCTTCGTATCGCATGGCTCCAGCAGAGTTAAAGGAATTGAAGGAGCAACTGCAAGAACTTCTAGACAAAGGATTTATCCGACCTAATGTGTCTCCTTGGGGAGCACCAATGTTGTTTGTCAGGAAGAAAGACGGTTCGATACGGCTCTGCATCGATTACCGTCAGCTGAACATATTGACGATTAAGAATCGTTACCTGCTTTCGAGAATAGATGATCTCTTTGATCAGTTATAAGGAGCGAGGTTCTTCTCTAAGATTGATTTGAGATCAGGCTATCATCAACTGAAGTCAAATTTGAAGACATCTAGAAAATAACGTTCATAACTCGATATGGACACTATGAATTCTTGGTGATGCCATTTGGGTTGGCAAATGCTCCAGCGTCATTCATGGACTTGATGAACCATATATTTAAACCACATTTAGACAAGTCTGTAGTAGTTTTTGTAGATAACATCCTCATCTATTCAAAGACGCAAGAGGAACATGAACAACACCTGCACGTGGCTCTACAAACCCTCAGAGATAAAAAATTATATGCAAAGCTTAGCAAGTGTGAGTTTTAGCTTGAACAGGTCAGTTTCTTAGGCCACATTGTCTCTGAGAAGGGTATAACAGTCGATCCTGCAAAGATCGAATCTGTGGTGAATTAGGAGCAACCAAAGACGGTGACTGAAGTCCATAGTTTCCTTGGCTTTACGGGATACTATAGACGATTTGTAAAAGGGTTCTCCAAAATCTCAGGTCCACTTATGCAGCTTACGAAGAAGAATACGAGATTTGATTGGACGAAGCAGTGTGAGCAGAGTTTTCAAGAACTCAAGAAGCGTTTGACTATCGCACCGGTATTGGCTATACCTTCAGGTGATGGAGGGTTTACAGTGTACAGTGATGCTTCGTATAGTGGATTGGGTTGTATTCTCAATCAGGATAAGAAAGTCATCGCTTACGGCTCTGGACAACTCAAGGACCACGAGAAGAACTATCCCACTCATGATCTTGAGTTAGCAGCTGTAATCTTCGCTCTGAAGATCTAGAGATATTATTTATACGGTGAGACATTTGATACCTTTACCGATCATAAAAGCCTCAAGTACCTCTTTACTCAGAAAGACTTGAATATGAGGCAACGAAGATGGATGGAGTTCTTGAAGGATTATGATTGTTCCATCCAGTATCATCCTGGGAAGGCCAATGTAGTGGCGGATGCCTTGAGTCAGACGTCTTCGGCTCAGTTATTATATATCATTACTAGAGTGCACCGGCGACACTTACTTGAGAATATGGCCTTATGTGACACGAGGTTCGATGTCAAAAGTTCAGGAGCATTGATGGCCACCCTTGTTATCAGGCCGACGCTATTTGTGAATATTTGTAAGCTACAGATGATTAATGATGAACTTATGGCCATTCGAAAAGGGGTGATCAGCGGGACCAGATCAGATTTCTCTATCAGGAATAATGGTACCTTGTTATTTTGAGAACGAGTGTGCATACCTACCAGCATTGAGCTTCGGGATACTATTTTGGAAGAGGCTCATAAATCAATGTATGCCATACATCTCAAGAGTACCAAGATGTACCAGGATTTAAAGAAAAGCTTCTAGTGGAGAGGCTTGAAGAAGGACATTGCAGAGTATGTGTCCAGATGCTTAGTCTACCAACAAGTAAAGGTAGAGCATAGAAATCTAGAGGGATTATTGTGTGACAGCCCAGATTTCAGCACTTCGAAACCCGTGCCATCAACACGATCATCTTGACCATGCCCCTTAGCTATGCATGGAACATTGGTATATCAAGCAATGAATTAAATTGAAATAATAAATGAAGCTGCAGAATTGAATTGTCATGTAAATATTTCTCAAAATACAGTTCTACCCTCATGCCTCTACATGAACGGAGAACCGATCCGAACCATCGATGATAGCTAATCATCACAAATGGTTCGCCCAGAAGAAAAATCCCAAGTTTGCACATATACACTGTTTAACCAAAAACAAGGCTTGACATACCAAGCCGTACAAACAATCTCACAAAACTCTCAAAGCTGCACAACGGAGTCTTCTAGAAGAAGCCCTCAGGAGGTGGCTCCAACTCGTCTCCGGGTGCAAGGTCCGACTCACCGGGGTCAACGTCCCCCGAAGCCTCGGCAGCTGCTAGTAGTGGACTTGCGACGTATAGTCTAAAAGGGTGAGCTACATCCTAGCTCAATAGGGAACATAACGCAGTTGAACATATAAATTACCACTCATATATATTCCATGATATGCCATGCATGATGTGTCTATACAGTTACTGATGAAAGCAGTTGAAAAGGATCACATTTTATTGGTAGTTTACTCATGTCTTTTACTTATTCATGAATGATGCTGAAAAGGCCTAAAGCAAAACTTAAACTTTCCACTTAAGTAATCCCCTAGCAATATAGCATCGAGCCCCGATGAGATACTCATCATCGTCATCTATATAAACAGTTTTAAACGTATTCCCTGGAAATACAAATAGTACCCAAGCCCCTTTCCCCTAGGGATTGGTGGCGGGGTTTCACTTGTCTCAACTCAACACCCCTGGGTGTGCTTACTGTGTACGGATAAGCCTCCGCACTGGCCTACGGTTTCGCCGCCATATCGGTCACGGATATCCTGCCGCGTTATCCCGCCACGTCGGAGGGGTACCCTATCAAACCTTAAATAACAAAAGTATCAGGTGCTTTACATATAGTTATTCACCGTGTAAGTGTGCTACCTTATATCAGTTAGGCCCTATCAGACATAATTCAATCTTGGATACATCCCTGGGATGTATCCATTCACTTGCATCACACCTGATGCTCTTATCTCTTTACGTCATCATCCCCTGGGGATGGCTCATTATAATTACTCTTATTGATGTCACACACACACACATTTCACAAACTTTTAAGCAATAAACATTTTGAATTGAATTCTATATCACTACATACATGCTCTTGCAAAATAAAGTACATGTTCAAGGTGTTCCCTACCTCAAGTCTCTGTTTGATCATGTATCAAGGTCCCACGTGGCTCCTTGTGCCCAAGCTCACACGTACCACCTATGGTACCACATAACATATGAAATACATCACTAAAGATGTAATAAAGAAGGTCCAAGACCCTCTAAGAATCTTAAAGTCAAACTCAAAAGTCCACAAAAACTGGCACAGTCGATTAATCGAACTCCAAAATCGATTAATCGAATCTGATTCGATTAATCGATTTCCAAAATCGATTAATCGAAATTCAATATCGATTAATCAATTCTCAAATCGATTAATCGAGATTCCCATTCGAATAATCGAATTCCCATTCAATTAATCGAAATTCTCCATTCTATCCAGTCGATTCTCAATTTGAGTAATCGATCCAAAATCGATTAATCGATCCCAAATCGATTAATCAAAATTCTAAATCGATTAATCGAACTCTCATTTCGATGAGTCGATTTCTCCTAGCTCTTTTCTTTCCTCCACTGGAGTTCACTGTAGGTTCCCAGTCGATTAATCGATACCCAAATCGATTAATCGATATTCAAAGTTGATTAATCGAGAAATGGCCCGATTCAACCTTTGGTCGTTTCTTCCCAATCTTTTCCCTTACTTTTTCCTCCATTTTTTTAAGTCTTTATCTTATGCTTTAAACCATTTCTAACTACAACCTAACCCTTCAATCTATGCATTTAATCTACAAGAATTTTACCTTTAATCAATCTCAAATTGATTTAAATCAAGTGGTTGGAAAGGCTAGGGTTCGAGCTTTGGCTTGAACAGATCCTTCGCGTTGAATCGGTCTCTTTAATGCTTGAATCCCCCTTCCAATCAACCATAATAACTCCTTGCTCAAACCCTCTTTACTTCTCTCTCAACAACTAAACAAAAGAAAGCTAGGGTTATTAAACCCTTTTATCTCTCCTCTAACTTGTGTGTTGAGCACATGCACCGCGATAGGTGTATGTGACTTCACATTTACATCACACACCACATAGTCAATCGAATTTCTACATCTCCTCCGATCATCACACCCTATGCTAACTATTGAACTCCTATTTGGTCAAACCTGTGACCAATCAGCACGGATCTCGAGGTCACTGTTTAACGTGATTTTTTGGGATATTACATATTGCATCTGTTGCCGATACCTGAGTGGAAATAGGAAGCCATTTCTATAAATTTTATATTGGAGTTGCCGAAGACGTTGAGGAAGCACAATGCCATCTGGGTCATTGTGGATAGACTGATTAAGTCGGCGCATTTTCTGCCATATAGTACTACGTATACTGTCAGCAAGCTTACAGAATTATATCTTAAAGAGATTGCTCGACTTCATGGTATACCAGTCAGTACAGTGTCTGATAGAGATCCGCTCTACATATCACAGTTTTAGCAGAGATTCCAAGAAGGCATGGGGTCTAGACTTGATTTCAGCTCAATATTTAATCCTTAGATTGATGGGCAGACTGAGAGGGTGAACTAGATCATAGAGGACATGTTGCGTGCATGCATGTTAGACTTTCGTGGGTCATGGGACCAACACTTATCTCTGATTGAGTTTGTCTATAATAACAGTTATCAGGCTAGTGTTAGCATGGCTCCCTATGAAGCCTTATATGGACGATGATATAAATCTCCATTGAATTGGGAGGAAGTCGGCGAGAAACTCATTTTGGGACCGACATCGTAGACAATACAACTGAGACAGTTTGATTGATTTGCGAGAGATTACGAGTTGCTCAAAGTCGCCAGAAGAGTTATGCCAACATTCATAGGACACACATAGAGTTTCAGGTAAGCTTGATTTTGTTAAATACCTTGTCTTATTTGTCTGCTCAATTAAGTATGGAGTTAATACCTGTTTTTATGTAGGAGACAAGGTGTTCGTGAAGATCTCACCAACAAAAGGCGTGATGCGTTTTGGTAAATGTGGAAAGCTAAGCCCACGTTACGTTGGACCTTTTGAGGTGTTAGGTCGGGTTGGAGAAGTTGCGTATCGGATCACCTTGCCACCACAACTAGCAAGTATGCATAACGTATTCCATGTTTCAATATTGAGGAAATACGTGAAGGATGCAACCCATATCCTAGATTTTCAGCCTATTGAGCTTCAAGAAGATCTGACTATGATTGAGGAGCCTATGCAAATCTTGGATCGTAAAGTGCAGGTTTTACAGACCAAGCTGATTCCACTAGTGTTAGTGCAGTGGCAGAACCAGTCAGCTGTAAAGGTTACCTGGGAGCGTGAAGATGAAATTTGTGAGCAGTACCCGCAATTGTTTAACTGATATGCGAGGTAACTTTTGAAAATTTTGACTTAACTCCCTTTTCTTCAGTAATTTCTTGTCAAATACAATGGTGTGCATGTTAGCAAGTGAATTATGATCACTTAGTAGATTGGGAGTGATATTTGGTTTGTATACTTACATAGAGCACTTGTGTAGCACTGGGAAATAACCTCTGGTTCCTTAAATGAGGCTAACTGGAGTTAAAGACCTGTGCTTTAGAAAATAGCTTTGTTGTTAAATCTGATCGATCAAATTTAGGATTTGATCGATCAAATGCTAATTCGATTGATCAATCTGAAGGGTTGATTAATCAAACATTGTTGGGCTTTATTCTATTTAGAGCTGTCTGATCGATCAAATTTGGAATTTGATCGATCAAATTGAAATCCGATCGATAAAATTAGAGAATTGATCGATCAAATTTGTCGGGCCAGGTTATTTTTATTTTGAATCCAATCGATCAAATTTGTCGATTTAAGTTGTAGTATGGTTTATTTTTCCCATTCGCACAATTACGAAACCCAATCGTTCGAGGTTGTCTTTCATCCCTTGAGTTCAAAGGTCATTTCCGGCTACTTCTGACTGTTGGCACGTCGCATTTTAACTCTGTAGATCACGCATTGACCGTCTCTCACGCTAAACCCTAAATTTATTTAACATTTTGGGTTTTTTGTGCATTTTTACACCTCTTAAACTATGGGACCGCGAACTGAGAATGCCTCGCACAAGGTCCCTATGTCGCAGGTTCGTGCATCCGTGCTGCCCGTCGAACCGGTCGCACAACCAATTGTGCCACCCGTGGCACCACCTGACCCGATTGTGCCACCTGTCTAACCTCAACAGCCACCACCAGTTAACCGAGAACTTCCAAACGAGTGGTGGGCTTCCAAAACCTTTCTTCCCCAGTATTCCTTTGACCCTACATTATTTGAGGACCAAACTAAAATGAGTTGGGCGATTGAATACGTTACAAATTTAGGGTTGCAACCTATGCATAAACCCTTCCACTCTCACTACTGCCCTAGAATAGTTCGACTATTCTATCAACATCTTTGAAGGGGCAGCGACCGTTACCATATAACCACCAAAATTGATGGGCTCGAATGTAAATTCAACCAATTTTATGTTGTAGCTGCCTTGCAATGCCCCTCCGGGTATGTTGAAACGTGTGGCTTGTCGCCACCATACATTAAGGACGTCCCATACCACGACGTCGTTGCAAAGATGACGCATGGACAACGTGGGTCGGGTCAATCAATTACCCGAGCTCAACTCCCTGATAACCTATAGATGCTTGATACTTTTATCAAGTACAACATTTATCCATTTTTGCACAAGTATGAGCGTAGCAGGGTTATCTAGCAAGCATTGTTTTCGGCGTTTGAGAATCGTTGGTTTTCTGTTGCCGACGTCACCATAGATGACATCATAAATGCCAAAGATAGTATGGTTGAGAAGAAGGCTGCTGCAAAGAAGGAAATACCATATGCTCGATTGAGTACGTGTATGGTCGAGCAATATAATGCGGTACGAGAGGCTTATAGCATGGCACCTGGAGAGTCAAGACTGAATAATAACATCAAAATCTTCAAGCTCAAGGACTGGACAAAGAGTTACAATTTGTTGATGCAGAGGTTGCTTGAAGAAGGGGGTGGGTACAAGAACAAGCTGCGGCTGAGCCTATAGAACAAGCTCCCGATCTAGGGGGGCACAACCTGACATTTCACCTTAGGGTGACGTACTTGCTAGATCTGCTCTCATTCCTCCCCCACGACGTGCACTAACTAGAACACCTAAACGTCGTGAACCACCTACAGCTGATCTTGCTGACACGCTCGCCGTGCTTCTTGAGGGAAATCATCGGATACATGAGCGGCTAGATGGGTTAGAGGAGCACAATTGATTGGTGCATCGACGATTAAGCTTTCATGAGGGGATGTTTTCTCTTTTATTGCAGCAGGCATACCCTACCACAGTTAACCCCATGATTGGACACGCTCGCTTGCGTGTTGCTGATCTGAGTGACTATCGTACCCAGCTACCTCGACCCAGTAAACCTGCACCTGAGGAGCCTAGACCATCTGCTCCATCGGCAGGTAATCACACTGGATCTTTTCGTTCTTTTTATAATTATATACATATACTTCTGATTCTATATTTACTATGTTTTCCTACATGATTTGTTTGAAATTCTTTAACTATACCTGCCTGCACTATTAGTTCTTTGTTTTGCGTGCTTTATATATTTGCTGTTCATCTGCCATGTATTCTGTTTTTGTCTATGACCTCTGAGTTAATTTTGTTAATTGTCTGTGTGTGTGATCTGTGTGAGTTTGTTTGAGTCACGGTGGAGTGTTCTTCCGAGCACGTGACACTTGGGAAGGTTTGCATCTATGTACGGATGCAACTCCTCTATGGTGTTATGGGATGCCACATGAAGTACATTCAGGTTACTACGAATTTTGACCCTTGAAAAGCGTGCTTAGAGGAATCTATTGCACTGTGACCCACTCTTTATAGTTCATACCATTTTATATATGTTTTGATAGGAAAGGTTATTGGGATTAGGGCTCACAGTAGGCCTGTCTGAATATGTCGAACATTTTCGAGGATTAAAATTCTTGAGAGGAGAATGTAATGATCCTAAAATTCGAAACCAAACTCGACTGCTTTGATATGCGTGCTTGACATGAAAATCGAGATAAACTTAAAATTTTATATAATGATATTAGTATCAATATGGTTAATTTGTACATGTGTGAAGCCATGTGTCATGTGTGATGCAAATTCGAAACCTGATTTGATATGTGTAGAAGACTATGTAACTGAGTGTAGTGTATGCGCTCAGCACCGAAATTTGAATTAGAAAAATAGAAATATCAGAGATATTTCTCTGGGTTAGCTTATAGAGGAAGAAAGGTTAGAGTTTTCTCTACTACCTTCCTTGCAGTTCCGATTGATTTAGTTTGAGCTACAAGAGTGAATTGTATGCATCACTTGATCTCGTATTGGCAAATATGAGTTTCGGAAAACTCTCCCCTATGAAAACCAAGGTTAGAGGAACCCTAGATTTGTGATAGCCTGGCTTAAAGCGTGAAGGAGTCGACATGAATGTGTCGTATCTCATATGGGAAAGAGTACCCTCTCTGTGTGTGGATGTGAAGCTGTGCATCTGTTTCTACAGATTGCAAACGGCGACAAATTTCTGATTTCGGATCTGAAACCCACCTCGAGTCAAGGTTACCCTGGATCACGGATGCAACTTTAAAAAGGTGAGTTATTATGTGCTTTTAGTAGTTTTGATGCTTTAGATGTATAGATGCATGAGCTTGTATGATTCGATAAGAATCATAAAGAGTTAGAGATGAAAATAGATTAAAATTAACGAACTGTATTTATGACAGAAACTGTCATATCCGATCGATCAAATTTAGTTTTTGATCGATCAAATTATAATCCGACCGATCAAACTTAAGAAATGATCGATCGAATTATATAATTCCCTATAGAATAGAAAGGTGTTTTTCTGAAAGTTTAAACTTGATAAATCCAATCGATCCAATTTGAGAATTGATCGATCAAATCGAGAACTGATCGATCAACTTTGAAAATGATCAATCAATTGTAAAATGATTGATCAAACTTAGAAAATGATCGATCAAATGGTATATTTATATATACAAACAGGAAGTCTGAAAATTAGGACAATTAGGGTCTGAAAGGTTCGATCGATCAAATTTGGGATTTGATCGATCAAATTGAGAATCCGATCAATCAAATAAGGGAAATGATCAATCGAATTCCCTTGTTTAGCACATATTGGTTTCTGGGGTCCGATCGATCAAACTATGAAAATGATCGATCGAATTGAGAATTCGATCGATCAAATAAGGGAAATGATCAATCGAATTCTCTTGTTTTGTCTGCTTTAGTTTTCTGGGTAAAAAATATTGCTGGACTTGGTACCAGTTGATATTCTGACACCTCTGACACTTAGTACACTGTATGTATGGTCTAGGTTAAAACTGAGACGCTTAAAAAGGCTTTGGATTTGTTTAGAAAAGCGTAATTTGAGGTAGGGGAAATTCAACTTAACTTGCATCTCATTCTGACTCATGGACTCATAACATCTGTATTATGGCGTATGTTCTAATTTCATTTTTCAAAGCATGCGTTGCATATAAAATAAAAGTTCTGTCATCTCTGATTTCTGCTATCTATTTTCTGACACCTGATTTATGAGATTATGTGATATGCATTTGATTTAAGTTCATGTGAAGAATCCCACTGACTCGACGGTATATTCGTGACAGGCATGACGGGATATCGGTATATCTGATCTGTAATCTACTTGGCGCAAGTTGCTCTCATTATGCAGAAGCTTGTTGCAATTCCTATAATTGTTCATTGAACGACGATGATCAGGGTTATCCGTCGACAAACTTCTGGCTACCACGTGCTATATATATGAGAGTTATTTAAGTATACGATTTAAGTAATTTAAATACTGTATACATAGCATCTGAAAGCTCTGAGAATAAATTTACTTTCTGGTATTCTGTATTTGTTCTGTCATTTAAATCGTTGCATCTGTTATCTGATAATTCAATTTGAGATATCTATTCGTAATCATCTGTTCTGAGATATATTCTGAAAACCATGCTTTATAGTTAAGATACAATTTAATTGAGTTTCTTCTATTGAGCTTAGATTGTTAGCTCACCCCTGACTCTATGTCATAGGTTCTGAGGCTTGGGTTGCTGACACCGAGAGTGATCCTGACTATCAGCCTGAGGCAGAGGTAGAGCATGAGGAGGAGGATACTGATATCCAGGCTGACGTGTACTTCCCTTAGTTAGGGTACTTGTCTTGTATTTTTTGGGATCTGTATTTGATACTTTTGGATTATTTGGGCATGGAGGCCCACTTTGTTTTGTATTATTCTCTGTAGTTACCTTTATTTTCATTGCTGTATACATCTTATAGGAATCATTATTGGGATCCATTATTTTAGGTGATGGATGACCATCATTAGTCGTTTTTCTTGATTCCTTTTTGAGGATATATATTCTTTTGTTGTATCTATATTATATTTTCTTTCCTTTTTATTTGGTGCCTTATATGTTGACTCTATCTGCCTCTTTAGATAGTGTTTGCTCTGAGTTCCGCTATATGAGCAGACATATGTACATTTGTTCTGGGGATCGTTGGTGGCGATGATCCTGATGGCACGAGATTCCGAGTGCGAAAATCCGGGCTGTCACATGGGGTTTGTTTCCTTAGGGCTCTTATGCCCCCAATAATATTTGAAAACTACTCTTTTGCCACTAAAGTCATCACCTCATCATCCACCGTTGAAACCCAACTCTCTCTTCTCTAAGCTCTTAAAAACCCTAAAAATCTTAGATTCACCATTACCTAATTTCTAAACCAATTAGAATCTTTAGCACCCCTCCTAATCACCTCTCCATATATAAATAGAGGCCCCCTCCCTCTTGTTTAAGCCACTTGAAAAATCTCCAAAGGAGAGAGAAAACTGTAGAGAATTCCCTCCCCATTTTCAAGCCCTAATCTTTGCAAGCTTTGAAACTCATCCTCTCCCTCGTACCATCTCATCCTCCACCATTAATCCATCACTCCTAAAGCTTTGAAGCCTTAGCCTATATCATTATCATACCCTCATACATAGCCTTCCAAACCTTGAAGCCTTAGAAGTTAGAACCTTGCTCTAACCATTGTGTTATCAGAAACTCATCGGAATCGACACCCACATGAAGATCCATGGTGGTGCAATAAGGGCGAGAGAGTTTCGGCTCTCTCCTATATTCTTCTATCTTATTTATTTGCTTTTCCTCTATCTTAGAATTTGAGCCGTTATACCATTGAAATTTCAGTGATTGCAGGGGGGTCAAATATGATTGGAGTGCCTGCGGGCAAGAGGAAGTGGCGCTTGTTTTTATATATTTTTTTTACACTTGGCCATAGTAGAGACCGCTTACAAGTAAATCAATTGGGTGCCTAACACCTTTCTGATTGATAACCGAAGCCCCTACCCAAGAGCCTTTGGCGTAGACCGGATCGGAGTCAAATCGAGTACTTCGGCAGACACGATCTTGATTTTTGATATCCCAGGATACCAAAAGCTCCAGGTGGCGACTCTATTTTTTTTAGCGCATCGTCGCGACGAATTGATGGAATCCACTATTGCACAGATGGTGACTCCACTGGAGATAACTTGTAGAGCTTCTCCTTGAAGTGTTGGCCTTCATTTTGCATGCGTTTTTGTTTTGTTTTTTTTTTTTTACTAACTTTTTATTTTTTGCATACGTACCCCTACAATTCCGTACTTTTTTATACTTACCCCTACGGTTCGAAAATTTTTATACTTACACTTATATTTTCGTCATGTAGATGCCTTAGCAGTTTGGCGGACTTACTTGAGTATTTACGTTTTTATCATTTACGCACGCCTTAGCCGATCGGCGAGCCTATTTGAGCATTTTTGTTCTTTTTTTATCATTTTATGCACCTTAGTCGATTGGCGGGTTACTTGCTAACTTAGAATCATATTCTAACAGTGGACGCCGGCCCGTAGTGATGGCAAGAGATTGTCACCACCCATTTTCAAACTAAGAAAAACTCCCTTAAAATTTAATTCTAAAATTGAACAAAAGGACTTAATTAATTTATTTTTGCGAGGATAGATTTTACGAAAGGGTTGAAAAATCAGGCAGTGATACAATCATCTCGGTTCTAAGTAGGGTGGTAGCCCTAGTGGTTATGATTCCGAAAAGAACCACCCCATCCAGTATTTGAGAAGGCATTCGTGTCGGAGGTATATCGGGTGGGTGATCGAACTTTTAAAAGCCTTAAAACCCTTGGGGAACGCGTTAAAATACCCCGAAAAAGCCTTGTATCCTTTAGGCACGAAAAGGAGGGACCCGAAAAGTGAAGAACAAGTCCCAAGGGGCATTGGCTCGACCCCCTGCTTAGTGGTTTAATACTCTCGATAAATCCCACACGTTTGACAGCCAATATGCCCTCACTGGTCAAGAGAGGTCCCCCTCTTTTCGACTCATCCAGGGGATCGGGTCATCGCGTGAATTTCATGCTCTTACATAGATTAAAGGATTTCCTTTGATTCTTCTAAGGTGCATTGGGATCCTGTCGTGGGAGGCATTTGGGGTGTGAAAACCACTCGAAAAGGGAGTTTCAAGGCCCCAAAGATTTCCAAGATTCATTTTTTTCATAAAAATTCAAAAATATAAAAAATCATATATAAAAAAAATCCAAAAAGAAAAAAAAAACTTATGGTGTCGTAACCACGTCATCGCCGCACCCCAACCATCATCCCATAGGGGAAGGAGAAGAAAAGTCTTTGGGCCTTACCCAAGAAACCCTTATCCTACCCGCAACTAAACCATGTCGTGGGTGGTCGATCCGGCCTATGCTAACCCCGATTCATCCCCATCACATTCTCATCACTCTCATATAGAGGAAATTCCCATTTCTGATTCCCCCACCCAATCTCGTTTCAACGTCACGGGACCATTCGGTACACCCATTTTCCCATCCACATCCACTCAAAACACCCCATTTTTTTTTCCTCCACATCCATTCAAAATACATCCATCTTCCCCCCTACACCAATCCAAAACATCGTCAATTTTCCACCCGGCTTTCCATCCACCTTCACCCAAAGCTTGCCCACTTCTCCACCCCCATCTGCCCAACAATTACTACATTTTTTCTCCACACCCAATTTCCCCCATTTTACCTCCACCCAAAATACACCTAATTTTCCCCTACCTCCTCATTAAATCCTCCCCCCACGATCATCCAAAATCCAACCCAATCCCCCCCATTTACCCAACGCATATCCAATTTTCCCTCCCCTCAAAACATACCTATCTTTTCATCCACCCTAAATCCCCCACATTTTCCTCCATCTATCCAACCCATGCCCAAATTTCCACATCCCTCCACTTCAAATTCACCCCACTCTTCACCACATTATCCCAACCCAAATACCCCTAATTTTCCCTCATTCAGTCAACACATACCTAATTTTCCCCTATCCACTCCACTTACACCCCACTTTCCCTCCGATCCAAACACACCCAATTTTCCCCCATCTACTTGGGTCATGCCCAATTTTCCTCACCCATCCAACCCGGCCATGCCCACTTTTCCCCACACACCCCCTCATTAGAAGGGTCATCCATTTTCAACCCCATTCCCGACCCCATGTCTATGATGGAAGACATGGTGAGAGCTTACACCATTTGGAAGGTATCCCAAAACCTTCCTCATCCACCTCAAATAGCAAAACCCCAACAAACATCCATACCCCATTCACCCAAAATCTCAACACCAATCAACCACCCATAATCCACACCACTAAACATCAGCCATGAGACCATTCAAGTAGATCTCAAAGGCCCATTGCCCAACCCTAAGTCCAAATCCATGCCCATTAAAATACAATGGCCACATTCCTAAACCCACCCCAAGTCCCCCAATTTCCTACATTCACCTACACCCAACAAACCCTCATTCCTCCTCCAATTACAAACCCATCTCATCCAATCCCCCAACCCGACACAAACCCTATTCATCCACATCCAACCCAACATGGGTACCCATCTCAACCCGTACAAAATCCCCAATTTACCCATCCACCTACTACCCAACCAAATCCTCATCAACCATAATGGGCCCATTCGGCACCCACTCAACCCATCCAACATCCCCAATTCACTCATGACATCACCCCACAAGCCGCTCATCAAAACATTCCCTACATACATTGGCCTCATCAGACACTCGTCCAAAATCTCCGTTCACTCACCTCCTAATCCCACAAACCAGTCACCCAAATCCTCAAGCACAATGGCCTCCTCAGGCGCCTACCCAACCCATCCAAAGCTCACATGCTAATCTTATCCTTCCACCACCCTATGCTGATCAATAGTATGAGGAAGTTGAGATCAGAAATAGTAGGGCCTATACAGGGGCATTTGTCAATTCCAACCCCCCGTATCCTATTTTTGTCAACCAGCAGACAACCGTAAATGATTGGGAGCAGCCTAGTGGGGGACCAGCTCCAACAATATAATTCAGAGAGTCAGAGCTGTTGAAAGAACAAATGAATAAAATCTACAAACAACTAATGAAGATTGGCGAGACCTTTGCCACAAATTTTTTAAATCTATGCCTATTCCCTGATGTGCCTTTGCCACCTAAGTTTAAAGTGTCGACATTCGATAAATACGACACCAACAATCTCATCACACACCTCAAGTCAAATTGTGAGTAAATGTGCCAATATGGAGGGGATGAGCGCTTACTCATAAAGGTTTTTCAGAAACGTTTCACGGGACCTGCACTAAGTTGGTTCACCTCCCTTGAGCCGTCAATGATAACAACCTGGAAGGACCTAACCCTTATGTTCTAAGAATAATACATCTACAATATGGACATCGAGTCACGCAAATCTGATTTGGCTAGATTGAAACAAAAGCCCGATGAAACATTCAGTGAATACCTTGGGAGATGGCGTGCCCTAGCAGCCCAAGTAAGAAACCGAATCCCGAATAATGAACAAATCGAGATGATCTCGAAAACAACCCTACTCGTCATCTTCGATTTCTTGGTATACCAACAACAATCCAGTATCGCTGACCTAGTAAGGAACACCAACCACTGCAAGGATGCAATAAGAGAGGATCGATTAGGCAAAAATACAACTAGTGGGGCCAATGGGTCCGAAAATTCGTCGAGCAAAGGAATGAAAAAAGGAAAGGGGCATATGTCTAGACAATAATGAACATCCAACCCAACACCGACATGGTGCCTTTTCAGTTTGCGGTAGCACAGCCAGCACTAACACCAACAAATCAGACTCCCAGGCATAACAATGTCCCCTGGGGATAAATGACCTTTGAGCAAAGAAGGGCCTGATACAACCGAGTGTTTACTCCCCTAGGGCACTGTCCTTTTACCCCTGCTAGTCGAAAAGGTTTTGGTCACCATACTCTAGCAGTGACCTCCGCCGAATTCGATCCCCAAGAACTATGATCCCAACACACATTATAATTTCCATAAAAAATCGGGACATCCAACCGATCGTTGCTTCCCTCTGAAACATGCGATACAAGATCTGATAGAGACGAGCAAGCTCATTCCCCCGGCACCGCCCCAGGCCAACACCAATATCATGTAGGCGCCATTACCGTTGCACCCATCGGGAGGAATGGGCCCGAGGGCCACAATTAATATGCTAGAGGAAGCAAGGGAAGAGGTCGACCCCTCAGAATATATCGGCACAAGGGAAAGTTATGATAACTCATGGCTGTGGGATCAGGAAAATGAAACCATCGGGATAGTTGAGCCTCTAAATTTGACTGACTATTTTTCCAATTCAACACCCCAGATGGCATCCTTAGACTTAAATCTATACTTTTCCACACCAGCTCCCATTAATCAAGTCCAACCCAGCTAGGCCTCACCCCCGATGTACCAGCCATATTCGACACCAACTCTCGCCAACTACATGGTGCCCAATTTTACCTCGCATTCTGAGTCAACTCCCATCAACCACGCTTGGCCCTGGTTTGCTACACCATCACCAGCCTATCCACCTTCACCTCCAGCACCAACCCAATACAGCTGGCCCAGTACTGCAACACCACCCTCAATCAATCCATCTCCAACACCAACCCAATACAATTGGCCCCATTTTACCACACCATCGGCCTGGCTGCCTCCAACACCAGTCAACCATGTTTGGCCCAGCTTCACCACACCAGTCCCACCAGTTCAACCATACTCGATGCCACCATCCATTCCATTCTAAATCCCCGGACCTAACTATAACCCCCATCAGGTCCCACTCGACTACAACCAAACAAACGCCAATGCAGGTGGTAACAGAGAAGGGGCAGTCAAATTTATAACCCAGTCAGGTAGAATTTCCAAACAAGTCTAGGAACCGATACCAGCTCAACCAGAAGAGAGAAGGGAACCAACATTAGTACATCTCATGGAGCGCATGCATCGGGAGTATACAATAGAAACTCAATTAAGGCGACCTCTGAACCACATCACCATTTGGGACCTATTGATGAAGTCTGCGCCCCATTTCCAAGCTCTAATGGGGGCACTTAAAGACGCTCACGTGTTCAATAAGGTCTCACCAGATGAAGAGGCCAAATATTTAGACAGATTTTGGTCCCTAACGCCATCTCATTTTCAGACGTTAACCTTCCAGCAGGATGGAACCACTTCAGATCCCTCAATGTCACGGTCGAAACTGAGAACTTAATGATACCGCTTGTATTGATAGATAATGGTTTGACATTGAATGTATGCTCGCTACGGACCGCCACCAAGATTGGGGTCGACCCGTCTATGTTTCGACCAGGCTGGACAAGCACAAGAGGGTTTGATAACACAAGGAGGGATTGAAGTCGACAGAAGAGGCATTAAAGTCGACCCAATCAAAGTAAAAGCCAATGTCGAAATGCCACCGCCATCGTCGAAATGCCACCGCTATCTACCGAGAAAGAAGTTAGAGGATTCTTAGGTAGAATACAGTACATTAGTCGGTTCATTGCACAGTTAACTCCTATCTATACATCCAATTTCAAGCTACTAAGAAAGGATTGGCCCATCGAATGGATTGATGACTGCCAAGCCGCATTCGATAAAATCAAAAGTTATCTCCTCAACCCTCCAGCGTTGGTGCCGCCTGTACCAAGGAGACCCCTCCTAATGTACCTCTCAACAATAAAATTTTCGATGGGGGTGTTTCCTCGAGTAGCACGATGAAACCGATAGAAAAGAATAAGCAATCTACTACTTGAGAAAGAAGTTTACTGATTACGAGACATGTTATTCTCATCTGGAGAAAGCATGTCTGACTCTCGTGTGGGTCACACAGAGGCTTCGCCACTACTTGCTCTCTCAGGCAGTACTCCTTCTGACGCGAATGGATCCTCTGAAATACATGTTTGGAAAGCCAACTCTTACTTGACGGACGACACATTGACAACTTCTCTTATCAGAATTTGACATCACCTATGTCACTTAGAAGTTAATCAAGGGACAAACACTCGCTAATCATCTTGTCGAGAATCCTTTACCTGATTACGAGCCTTTGAGAATCGAGTTCCCTGATGAAGACATCTTGTCCATGACAGAGGATGACACAGAAGAGGCAGAAGAGTTATGGGTAATGCACTTTGATGGGGCATCGAATGCAGAAGGTCAAGGAATTGATGCTATTCTAATTTTGCCGAAAGGATCCCACGTACTAGTCTCCATCAAACTCAATTTCCCCTGCACCAATAATATGGCCAAATATGAAGCCTGCGTAGCTGGATTACAAGCAGCTCTTGATCTGAACGTAACTCATCTCAGGGTGTTTGGCGATTCACAACTGATAATATGCCATACCAACGGAGATTTGAAGACAAAGGATGAAAAGTTAATCCCGTACTATGAGTACCTCGAAGATTTGATAGCATGCTTCGAGGAGGTTACCTTCTCCTATGTCCCACGAGCAAGGAATCATTTTGTCGACGTGCTTGTGACATTAGCATCAATGGTCAAAATTCCCTACGACGTCGAGATGAAGCCTATCATGATCAGGTAGAGAAATGAGCTGGCCTTCTACCTCCAGATCGAGGAACCCACAAAGTTATATGATGAGCCTCCGTGGTTCTCATACATAAAGAATTTCCTTGAAATACATGCTTTCCCTGAGGGCACAACCAAGGCAGACATACAGACCATCCAATGTCTAACATAAAATTATGTTATCTGCGACGAGTGCCTCTACAAGCGATCATATAATAACATCCTGCTTAGATGCTTAATGGAAAGAGAGGCAACCAACGCTATAAAAGAAATCCATGAAAGAGTATATGGTGCCCACGTCAACGACCACATGCTAGCTAAAATGATTATATGGCAAGGGTACTTTTGGACCACCATGAAATCTGATTGTTGCAAGCATGTTTAGAGGTGCTACTGTTAAGAACAATTCAATTTGATAGATGCTCTAGCCATAGATCTACACAACATGACCACTCCATGGCCATTTGCCACTTGGGGCTTCGACGTCGTCGGAAAGACTAATCCGAAAGCTTCCAACAGACATCAGTTCATCCTCGTTGCCATCGAGTACTTCACAAAATGGGTGGAAGCAACATCCTACACAAACATCACGACTAGTCATGTTGAAAAATTTATCAAGAATAACATCATCTGTCGATTCCGCATGCTTAAAGACATCATCACGGACAATGACATCAATTTCGTGAACAAGCGCATCAGAGACTTATGTGAGCAGTACAAAATCAAACATCACCACTCGTCACTATATAGGCTGCAAACTAACAGAGCTATCAAAGCAGCTAACAAGACACTTGTCCGCATTCATGAGAAGATGGTTGTCACATATCGAGACTAGAGCGAAATGTTGCCATTTGCACTATGGGCCTACCGAACATCGATCTGCCCCGCTACATGGGCAACACTGTTTTCCCTTGTGTATGGAACCGAGGTCATACTACCAGTTGAGGTTGAAGTACCTTCACTCCGGATCCACATTGAGTCTGATTTATCGAAAGTCGAAAGACAGAGATCTCGTTTCAAGCAGTTGAACTTACTCGATGAGAAAATGCTCCTTGCTTTGTGTCACACTCAGTTCTATTGAGGAAGGATTGCACGCGATTACAACAAATATGTTCGCGTTCGAGATTTAAAGGTGGGTGACACGATACTCAAGAAGATCTTCCCCTCTCTCCACGTTGATCCGAGAGGGAAATTCAAATCCAACTGGGAAGGACCCTATGTCATTAGAGAAGTACTCCCTGGGTATGCGCTTTGTCTCACCACAATGGATGGAGATCACTTTTTCGAGCTCATCAATGCTGGATACGTGCGACGATTCTATTCCTACTCCCCCAGGATAAGGTAAGTACTGATAAAAATAGATACGTTACTGCTTAGGGACCCCTTAAAAGAAGCCATCATTTCAAAGACAAGTAGCCAAAAAGTGTTCCTGAATACTCATACCCTTTGCTACACCCATTGAGCCAATAGTTTTTCTCCCAAAAAGAGAGAAAAGGTAGTGAAAATGTATATACCAAAAAAAATAAATAGAAAAGAGTTATCATAAAAAAATATACAAAAAAAAATAAAAAAAATAAAACTCCAAAAAATAGAGGTTTGAAAAGAAAGTAAAAGGAAAAAGAAATAGAAAAATCATGAGGCATGTACAGTAAAAAAAACTTTCAAGAAAGAAGTGTATTACGGCATCTGGAACACAATCAAGGAAAACCTTTAAACCCAAGAATACCTTCAAAATTCATAACCTATCCCTTTTTAACCCATGGCATGATACAACCTTGAAGAAAGCCCTCTTTAAGGTCTACAAACAGTCATAATATCCTTTGAGTCAGTACGAGCTCAGCTGAGAAACAACAAAATAATTTCATCCAACCGGCTATGACGGAATCAACATCTATGTTGTGTCCTTTAGAGAAAAGAAAAAGAAAAATGTACGAGATCAAAGCAAAGAGGACGTGGTGAAAACCCGCAAGGGCGCCACGGGTAAAAAGAGCGAGCTTGTGCGGACTAGGTAAAAACTTGAAAAGGCGCCTGGGGTAAAATTACAAAACCCATGTAGGTAGTGAAAACTCGAAAGGGTGCTACGGGTAAAAAAGAGGGTGACATCGGGCATAGCGAAAATCTCTTAGGCGCTGTGAGCAAAAATGCTTAAAGAAAAAAAGAAAAGAAAAAAAAAAGAGAAAGAAAAGGAAAAGAAAAATTGGTTACTTCTTCGGTTACACATTTCTAGGCTATTTGGTCTTCAAATTCGGCCGCTTGTGTTAGCTCAAGTCGGGTCTTGATCAGATAGAGTTTCAGGTTGCACCATCAAACGTATGACCTGAGGCAAGGATAAAAGGTTAACTCAATCCGAAGGGATGGATGCTTTGACCTTAGTAAAATTTGGATTCTCTCCAGGCCCAATCGCACGAGCCGGGTTCAACTATTCTCAAAATGGGACCCGATTGCCTCCTCTCGCGATTAAGGCACCAATAAAAAATAGAGAAAAAAAAATCAAAAAATTTATTTTGTATAAACTTTTGCACTTGAAAAAACTACAAAAAGTAAAAAAGAGAAAAAGAAAAACAAAAAAAAATTCGATTTTGTGCTTTGTAGAAACCTTGTAAATACTCTCAGCCATGACACTTGAAAACCAAAAAAGAGATAAAAGAAAATGCATTCAAAATAAAAAAAAATTCTGTTAGAGTGTTTTCGATACCCTTTTTCCTTTGTATTTGATATGTTTGTAAAGTATGTACAGGTCAAGTCCATAAGATACGCATTCGACAGAGGAGCATGTTTTTCACGAGCATTACTGTCACTTCAATCAAGAAGGCCCTCATGACACTCTCAAAAGCGCTAAGTGACAGTAAGTGACACACACTCTCAAAAAAGGTAAGTAACACACACTCTCAAAAAACGGTTCGACATCAATATTCGATCAGCTCGGGCAGTTGTGCTAAAATAAAATTTGGGTCGATGAGTGTGCTAAAAAAAATCTCGAACAAAAAATACATGAAAAGAAAAAAAATGTGGCTTGTTATGGTGTCACAGTCTCTCAAAAAGTGTTGTGATATCAATATTCGTTCCGTTAGGGTAGTTGTGCTAAATTAACTTCGGCATCAATGGGTTCGCTCAAAGATCTCGAACCCTACCTTGCATAGGGGCACCCGTGTCCTATCAAGTGGGGCAATCGATGCCTCATGAGATTGGACACAAACATTGGATCTTCACGTCTTTGCTTTACGTCAATCTTTAAGTGTGAATCGATCACTCTCCCGCTCGTGGGACTATTTTATTCAGAATAAAACTCAATCATCAAACATAATCACATCATTTTGGTTATGCTCAGTAATGTCGCTAAGCGCTTGGGGACCGGTGATCTCGAGGAGCTGAAGTTTTCCCAAGTGTTGGGGTTTCCGCTACTATCCTTCTCGAGTGACGCACGCTATCCCAAGTGTTGGGCTTACGTCACTCTTTTTTTTTTTTTTTGATATTTGAGGTTTGTTTTGAATGTTTGTTTTGAATATGGTGGATCCGTTAGCGTGCCTTGGGCCTTGTCGGATGTCTCTTTCTTTGACAAACCATCGTTACTGATCGGATACCAAAGAGGGGCATCCGTAGACATCCAAATTTGGCCCAAGGCCTAATCAACCTATACGTCGAGAACGATGCACTCCTGAGCTTTTGAAAGCACCTCCCAAACCCTTATAATTATTCTTAGACCTTTAGGAAGCAACTCTAACCTCCCCAAACCCTTAGAAAACCTAAAATGGACACATAGAACCCGTTTCAAATCAATTAAAATAGTTGATTAAAAGAGGAGTTCCAAGGTTTGCAAAAATAGTTTCCCAACCTAAGGCCTATACCATTGGAAAGTAGAGGTTCCCATCTTTCCAACGAGCCAAGAATTGCCTAATTTAGAGTTGTACATAAAAAGTTATGACAATTTGAAAAATACAGATTTATGCAGAAAATTGTAAAATCGGGCCCTAACTTCCCAAAATTGAGAAAAAACCATTTTTCTTTAAAATTGTTGATTTTTGAATTGGGGGTTTGACTTGTGGACCATCCCAAGAAAAATGGTTGATTTTTGAATTGGGTTTGACTTGTGGACCATCCCAAGGCTTGGGGTTTGTTTCCTTAGGACTCTTATGGCCCCAATAAGCTTTGAAAACTACTCTTTTGCCACTTAAGTCATCACCCCATCATCCACCGTTAAAACTCAACTCCCTCTTCTGTCAGCTCTTAGAAACCCTAAAGCCTTAGATTCACCATTACCAAATTTATAAACCAATTAGAACCTTAAGCACCCCCCTAATCAGCTCTCCATCTATAATAGAGGTCCCCTCCCTCTTGTTTAAGCCACTTGAAAAATCTCTACAGGAGAGAGAAAACTTTAGAGAATTCTCTCCCCATTTTCAAGCCATAATTTTTCCAAGCTTTGAAACTCATTCTCTCCCTCATACCATCACATCCTCCACCGTTAATCCATCCTTCCTAAAGCTTTGAAGCTTAGCGTAGATCATTATCATACCTTCATACCTAGCCTTCCAAACCTTCAAGTCTTAGAAGTTAGAACCTTACTCTAACCATTGTATTATCGATAGCTCATTGGAATCGGCACCCACGCGAAGATCCACGGCATTGCAACAAGGGCCTGAGAGCTCCGACTCTCCCCTCTATTCCTCTACCTTCTTTATTAATTTTTCCTATATCCTAAAATTTGAGCCGTTATACCGCTGAAATTTCGGTGATTGCGGGAGGCTCAAATAGGATCGAAATGCCTTCAGGTAAGAGGAAGTGGCACTTATTCCTATACTTTTTTTTTTTTACACTTGGTCATAGTAGAGACCGCTTACGAGTGGGTCAATCAGGTGCCTAACACCTTCCCGATTGATAACCGAAGTCCCAACCCAAGAGCCTTTGGCGTAGACCGAATCAGAGTCAAATCGAGCACTTCGGTGTACACGATCTTGATTTTAGGAATCTTGGGACACCAAAAGCTCCGGGTGGTGACTCCATTTTTTTGAGCGCATCATCGCGACGGATTGATGAAATCCACGGTTGCACACTCATCCCACTCCTTCAGTTTGAATGTATTGATCGCTTCAAATCATACGATGAAGATTATTTTTTGTCTTAATCTTCTATATAGTTGATTTTGACATCCTGGTTGTATCATCAGACGGAAATTTTTTATTTCACTTGGTACACAATCCAAAAAGTGACTCTAAAATCGTATGGCCTACATCACTCTCAAATGTGATTTTAATATCATTTTTTAGACGTGCGTCATGTAAAATAAAAAAACAACAGTCTAATGATACTCTCATGATCCCAAGATCATTTGGGTAAAAGATGGCGATAAACAATGATCTTCATCTTCGGATTCAAAGTGGTCATTTCATACCTATTAGAGGATATAGGTATTGGTGCGCATTTTTTCTGGGTTTCTCTCGGTCCCCGTTGAATCAGTGGCCCAATTATGTCCAAGTGGACTCTGAAAACGCAGTGTTTGGAATGTTGAAAATAAATTCAAAAGGGGATTTCTAGGAAGGTTCCTAGTTTGTTGTGATCGCCAGCTGCAGATATTTAAAGACGCTGCAACATGTCAGTGATCACGCTTTAGAGCAGGTGTGGGTTACTTCTTTACTGAATCGTCCGCCTGCGAAGGT
Source organism: Chloranthus sessilifolius (assembly GCA_021018995.1). NCBI lineage: Eukaryota > Viridiplantae > Streptophyta > Magnoliopsida > Chloranthales > Chloranthaceae > Chloranthus > Chloranthus sessilifolius. The sequence continues at coordinate 9,038,101 of CM037588.1, forward strand.
TAGCAGCTATGACTCTTCTTTATAGTTTAGATAGTTTAGTTTTCCTTTTCTTTCCTTATTATTGCTGCAATTCTAATTGGTTTAAGTTTCCTAATCCTACTATGAGTCTAACTGTGAAAATTTATTATAGTGGATTAATCTAATATTTTAATCCTATTAGGAGTCTAGTTAATTTTAAATATTTTTAATCCCTATTGAAAGTCTAATTAATTAAGTCTCCTAATCCTACTAGGAGTCTAATTGGTTAAGTCTCCTAATCCTATTAGGAGTCTAATCAATTTAGGTGTTGTGGTCTTATTTGAAATCTAATTAATTTAGTTTCCTAATGCTACTAGAAGTCTAATTAATATTAGTCTCCTAATTATACTAGGAATGCAAATATATTAATTATAATGGAACTCTAATTAAATCAAGCATGCTCATTATGCTGGAATTCTAAGCAGAACAAATATATTAATTCTACTGCAATTCTAACTAAGGCAAGTATCCTCATTTGATTGAAATTCTAATTAAAACAACTATATTAGTTCTATTGAAATTCTAATTGAAATAGAGGACTAGTTTTACTAAAACTCTAATTAAAGCAAAGGAACTAATTTTATTGAAATTTCGATTAAAGCCAATAAACTAATTTTACTAAAATTCTAATTAAAGCAATAAATTAACTGATGAGTAGTGAAATATGATGATATTTCACCCCTAAATGCCTATATTTAGCCGTTCGATGAAAGCTATTTGATGAGAATTATTAGATTTGAAGTGTTTCAGGTAAATACAAGCCAAGTGCAGAAAACAGCCTAAGAATTCTGAAAATAATGTCAAAACACTGCAACTTTGGGTCATCGAGAACTTGGTGCGACTTGCAGCTCAATTTGTACCATCAAGACGGCCAAATTATGAAATTATCAAAAACACAAAAGTTGTAGATCTTTCTATCAGCTTTCCAATGGCATAAGAATTATGCCAATCCGAGTTCGGGACAGAAAGTTATGTCTAAAATACTGAAGCAGTGTCTGATGCAAAAGTGGGCTGGAATTCATGAATTTCTGGGATGCATCGACCCTTTTGGTCGATTAATCGAGGACAAAAGGAGTCTGACACAGAATTGACTACTTTAAAGCTGATTTTTAGCCTCTTTTGCAGGGTCGATGCATCGACCCTGACTTTGCGGCTGGGAGACCTATGCGACCGGGAATCTATTTAAAGCGACTCAAACACTTCGAGAATTAAAGAGAAGGAATTAGGAGATTAGAGAGTTAGTTTTAGTTTTTCTTTTTCATAGTTAGACATAGAAATAGAGAGTTTTTATCATTCTTTTTGAGAGCTTTGTTCCTTTAATTTTTCAGTACTCATTCCTTCAGTTTATTATTTTTATTCAAGTTGATTTCTGCATTAATTTCGTTTTTGAAGATCATCGTACTTTTGGATCAAAGTAATTTCTGTTGAAGTTTGAAATATTTTTAATTCCTTAAATTAATGCTATTTTCTCTTCCTTATTTATTAATGTCATTTAATTACAATATGTGTGGCTAAATTCATAGGGATGGAGATCTAATGATTCCCATCCGAGGGATATACTTTTAATAATATAAATTTAGGATTAAAATATGAGATCTTATTTTATGATCGTTGTGCTATCATGAACGGATGAAATCCCCACCACTAACTGGGATCGCGTGTGCCGAGCCATGCCCGGGATCTCAGATCTGTGACGGTAATTTTATCCAATCATTGTTATATGGTCTTTTTGCTTTCATCGTGTGGATCTAATTACGATTATGATTCGGGATCGAGTGTGCCGAGCCATGCCCTGGATCTTGGATCTGTAATGGTAATTTTATCTTAATTACTCCCTAATATGAAATCGAGTGTGCCGAGCCATGCCCTTGATTTCAGATCTATGGTGGTATTCTTGTTGGAATTTTCACCCACTTTGGCGATGATTTTTATTTGAACCTGAGATCAAGTGTGCCGAGCCATGCCCTTGATCCCAGATCTATATATGAAAATCATCTAAGTCCTGATTGCAGGGATGCAACGTGGAACCTATTAGGGTTTTGACCATTTATCTTCCATAAAAGATGTGTTTTAATGGTATATCTCATAGTTTAATCCTTAGATTTATATTATGGGAAGAACAGACCAAAGATGGGAGGATTTAGTATCTTCATCTTTACCTTTATTTTTGAATTATCAGTTAAGTTTTAGTTTGTAGTCAGTAATTATCATCTCATCAAACCACTTAAATCATAAGACTGGTAGAATACTGTTAGATCTTGATAGATTTCTTGAATTACTGTCTTGTCTTTTTAGATCTTTCAAAATTAGTCCTCGTGGGAACGATCTCGTACTCTGCACCCACTATATACAATCCGATTCGTGCGCTTGCGAGTAAAACATTACAAATAAAAAATCACACCAAGTTTTTGGCGCCGTTGCCGGGGATTAAATTAAGAAAATCTGAATTTTTGGTAGACAGTAAATTTTAGGAATTTTCGGGGATTAAAATAGTATTTCTGCTTTAAAAAAATAATAATAAATAAATAAATAAATAAATTTCTGTCGATTGATCGAGTATACTGCTCGATCAATCGACCCTGTCTCGATCGATCTAGATTCACACTCGATCAATCGAGATTCCAAAAAAATTTTAATTTTGAAAAAAAAAAAAAATTAATAATAATAAAAATTCAGAAATTTCAATTTTAAAATTTAAAATTTAAAATTAAATTTTTTTTTTTTTTTTTTGAGGTTTTTCTACCTGAAACCTCCACTCTGTGCGTCATTTGCATGCACACTAGGTCTTCTAAAGAAAGAAATTTAGAGCCTTTAAATTCTGAGATCGAACGTGCTTGCCGTTCAAATCGTAAGGACGCTAGATCAAGGCAGAAATTTTTAAGTGAATCATCTATTGAAGTCAATATGACTGACAATATGAATGAGCAACTCGAACAAGAGGAAGAACCAACATTGAGAGAACTGTCTTCTCCAATAACTACAAATACCCCATCATGCATTGTATACCCCGCCACACCTGGTGGCCGATTTGAAATTCGTACAAATGTCATCCAAATCCTTCCAATCTTTCATGGCATGGAGAGAGAAGATCCATACCAGCACGTTAAAGACTTCGTCGAAGTCTGCTCATCTGTTTACCAAAATTTCAGCGAAGAATCTGTTAGGCTACGCTTGTTTCCTTTCCCTATAAAGGATAAAGCAAAAGCCTGGTTAAACTCTCTACCATCGGGATCCATAACCACCTGGGATCAGATGGTCAAATTTTTTTTATCAAAGTTCTTCTCTATGGCGAAGACGAATGCCCTTAGACGTGAAATCACGGATTTCACGCAAGAGGAAGATGAGAGATTATATGAAGCTTGGGATAGATTCATGGATCTCTCACTCAAATGTCCACACCATGGATACTCAAAGTGGAGATTGGTCCAGTGTTTCTATAATGGACTGAGTCAACCAAATAGACATCTGGTGGAGTCAATGAATGGCGGAGGATTCCTGAGCCTTAAGGAAACCGAATCTTATGCTTTCTTAGAAAAGCTGGCTGAGGATTCTCAGCACTGGGATTTCACAAAGACTCGGGAACAACCAGTCAAAACCCGTGATCAAGTCGGGAGTTCAACCAAGAAAGGAGGACTATACGTAGTAAAGGATTCCCCAGATCTGATGGCTAAAATTGATTTCCTCCCTCAACAAGTGGAGGAATTAAAATTAAAGAAGAATGTGCATATGGTAAATACACAATCTGAGCCATGTTCAATTTGTGCAAGTCCAATGCATAAGGCAGATGATTGTCCTTCAATGCAGAACTATCATGAAGACACATCTGAACAGCTAAATGTTGTTAATAATTATGGGCAGAATCAAGGAAATATTTTCAATGAGAATAACCCAAATAGCTGGAGAAACCACCCAAATTTCTCATGGAAACAAGATAATCAAATAATACAGCTCAGGAAACAGGGGACGAACTTTTATCCCCAATAAAATTTCAACCAAGGATCGCAGCAGAACTACGGTCAAGGGCAATTTCAATAGTAAGGGTTCAATAATTCAAATCAATTCCAATACAGTCAAAATCAGGTTGGGCAGTCACGACAAATGAACCAGAATTTTCAGTTTGCACAACCAATGGGAGGTTATCAAAACCAACCACAACAAAATTTTGTGCCAATATTTCCACCACCTGGATTTACCAATCCACAGGGAAATGCTGCCCAACGTCGTCATACACAAACTCCTTCTACTGAGGACCTGATGAAACTCATTCATTCTCACACATCCTCAATCTCTAAAATAGAGACCCAAATTGGGCAATTGACAACTTTTCTCTGTGAAAGAGAAAAAGGATCGTTTCCGAGCCAACCAGTTCCTAACCCAAGGGGCCAAATGGTTGTTGAACAAACATCAACTTCAACAAGATGATGATCAACAATAAATTCGGGCAATCACAACGTTGAGATCTGGTAAGCAGGTCGATAACAAAGTAGTGTTGTCAGAGAAGGAGGAAAAGTTTGATGGAGAGAAGCAATCTGAAGAGAAAGAAGAAATTGAGGAAAAAGTACAAGCAAAATAAACATCAGAAGAAAGGAGTGAACAGAAGAAAAGTTTTGTTCCTAAAGCACCGTACCCGCAAAGATTGATGGCACCACGAAAAAATCACGATGTGGAAGGAATAAATGAGATTTTCAAGCAATTAAAAATTAATATTCCCTTCCTAGATGCCATCTGCCAAGTACCTACTTATGCTAAAATTTTGAAGGAATTGGTCACAATCAAAAGAAAGACAAATATTCCGAAAAAGGCTTTCTGAGCCGAGCAGGTTAGATCAGTGTTGCAAGCAAAGCTCCCAATCAAATACAAGGACCCAGGTTGTCCTACAATCTCGATCATCATCGGCGATAACCGTATTGATCAGGCCCTTTTGGATTTAGGAGCAAGTATCAACTTGCTGCCTTATTCTGTGTACAAGGAGCTCGAATTGGAAGAACTTAAGACCACTGTGATGACCCTTCAGTTAGCTGATCGGTCCGTAAAAATCCCTCGAGGAATTGTGGAAGATGTCCTCATTAAGGTGGATTCTTTCTACTTTTCTGTAGATTTTGTTGTTCTAGACACTGAACTGGCATCAAATTTGAAGAATAACATTCTAGTGATTCTAGGAAGACCATTCCTAGCAACCTCCAATGAGCTGATCAATTGTCGAAACGGGATTATGAATTTGTCCTTCGAAAATATGACAGTGGAACTCAACATTTTTAATATTGCCAAGCAGCCCATGGAGGATGATGAACATGCACAAGCATGCATACTCGATGAAATTGTAGAAGAGATATTTCATGCATCCGAAACTGAAGATCCTTTAACAGCTTGTCTTGCACATTTTGGAGAGAATTTTGATGTGTATCAACTGATCCAAGAAGTGAATCACATGTTGGACTCCACACCACTTCTGGGAGAAGAAAAGGAAATAGATTGTGGAGCTCAAATTGAATTAATCAAGGAAAAGCCGAAAGAGGAGGAGAAAGTGTCCTTATAACTTAAACCTCTTCCGAAAAATCTTAAGTATGCCTACCTGGGGGAGAATGAAACTCAACCCGTCATAATCTCATCAAAATTGGATGCGAATCAGGAAGGCCAACTCATGAATGTACTCAAAGAGCACAAAAGTGCCCTCGGATGGTCGATAAAAGATATCAAAGGCATTAGTTCGACGGTGTGTATGCACCGAATCCATTTGGAAGACAATGCTAAGCCTTCTAGGGAACCTCAGAGGAGACTGAACCCTATAATGCAAGACGTGGTCCGAAATGAGGTAATAAAACTTTTAGATGCTGAAATCATATACCCATCTCTGACAGTAAATGGGTCAGCCCCACACAAGTGGTCCCTAAGAAATCGGGAGTCACAGTGGTAAAGAATGAGAAAAACATACTAGTCCCTACAAAAATTTAAACATGGTGGAGAGTGTGCATTGATTATCGAAAGTTAAATTTGATGACGAGGAAAGATCACTTTCCACTTCCGTTTATCGATCAGATGTTGGAAAGATTAGCTGGGCATGAGTACTATTGCTTCCTCGATGGCTATTCCGGTTATAACCAAATTGTCATTGCACCTGGGGATCAAGAGAAAACCATGTTCACATGCCCTTTTGGTACTTTCTCCTACCGACGAATGTCGTTTAGGCTTTGTAATGCACCAGGTACATTCCAAAGATGTATGCTGAGTATTTTTTCGGATATGGTCGAACGATTCCTCGAAGTCTTCATGGACGACTTCTCGATCCATGGAAACAGTTTTGCTGATTGTCTGAATTATTTGTCGCTAGTGCTTGCACGATGCCAGGAGAAGAACCTTGTTCTTAACTGGGAAAAATATCACTTCATGGTTAAAGATGACATTGTTTTGGGACACATCATATCGTCCCAGGGTATCGAGGTCGACAAGGCTAAAGTTGATTTAATTGCCGATCTACCACCACCGAGGACAGTGAAGGAAATTAGATCTTTTCTGGGCCACGCCGGTTTTTGTCGGCGTTTTATTAAAGATTTCAGTAAGATAGCGCGACCGCTATGCAGCTTACTTTCAAAGGATGCCCCATTTCTCTTTGATGATAAATGTTTACGAGCCTTTGAAACCATTAAGGCCGAATTGATAAAAGCTCCAATAATTCAATCTCCGAACTAGGACTTCCCGTTCGAAATCATGTGCGACGCCTCTGATTATGCAATTGGAGCTGTTCTGGGACAACGAATAGAAAAATTACCACATGTAATCTACTATGCGAGTCGTACTCTCAACGATGCCTAGTTGAACTACTCGACCATTGAAAAGGAACTTTTGGCAGTAGTTTTCGCGTTGGATAAATTTTGATCGTATTTATTAGGATCTAAAGTCATGATATTCACAGATCACGCTGCTCTGCGTTATCTGTTTGCTAAGAAAGACACTAAGGCACGTTTAATTAGATGGTTCTTGTTGTTGCAAGAGTTTGATTTGAAGATCAAGGACAAGAAAGGCTCAGAAAATATGGTGGCAGATCACTTGTCCCGAATAATTATTGAGAAATCTGACGATCCTGATCCGATCTTGGAGCACTTCCCGGATGAACAGTTGTTCAGGATTGATTGCCCACCTTGGTATGCGGATCTTGTCAATTACCTAGTCACCGAGAAATTACCTCACCATTGGTCGAAGAATGAGAAATCCATTTTCTTAGCTCAGGTGAAACACTACTTTTTCGAAGATCCGTACTTATTAAAATACTGTCCTGATCAAATCATACAAAGATGTATTCCTGAATCTGAGCAACCACGAATAATCTCATTCTGTCATGAGTTAGCTTGTCGAGGTCACTTTAGTTCCAAAAAGACTGCAGCAAAGATCTTCCAAAGTGGTTTTTACTGGCCGACGATCTTTAAAGATTGTCATCAGCATTGCAAATCTTGTCACAACTGTCAAATGCTGGGCCGAATTTCAAAGCGCAACATGATGCCGCTTAATCCAATTTTAGAAGTTGAATTATTCGATGTTTGGGGGATTGATTTCATGGGTCCTTTCCCGAATTCGTTTGGAAATACATTCATTCTTGTCGGTGTTGATTATGTCTCGAAATGGGAGGAGGCCGTGGCTTGTAAATCGAATGATCACAGAGTAGTGATCAAATTTCTCAAGGAACAAGTATTTTCACGTTTTGGTATTCCAAAGACGATAATCAGCGACGGTGGAAAGCACTTTTACAATAAAGTGTTCACCCAATTAATGAAGAAATATGGTGTCACACACAAAGTTGCTACACCATACCATCCTCAGACAAGTGGCCAAGTTGAAGTCTCTAATCGAGAACTTAAGCAGATTTTAGAAAAGACAATCCATTCGAACCGTAAAGACTGGTCGCTAAAACTGAATGACGCTCTATGGGCGTATCAAACTGTGTTTAAAACTTCGATTGGCATGTCGCCGTATCGGTTGGTCTTTGGTAAAGGATGTCACCTCCCGGTTGAGCTGGAACATCGAGCATTGTGGGCCATTAGGTCATTGAATTTCGATCTCTTGAAATCTGGTACCCAAAGGGGTTTGCAAATAAATGAATTAGAAGAAATCCGTGCTGATGCATATGACTGTGCTAAATCGTACAAGGACCGTATGAAACGGGTTCATGATCAATCTATTCTACGAAAATCTTTCATTGTTGGTCAACAGGTTTTACTCTACAATTCCTGACTTTATCTATTTCTCGGGAAACTAAACTCCCGTTGGAGCGGTCCTTTCAAAATCTCGCGAATACTCCCCAATGGGGCAGTTGATGTTATCAACTCGGGACACGGGAATGTTTTTCGAGTTAATGGTCAACGATTAAAATCGTTCCTTGAGGATGCAATTGCATTCTCTGACACTCTTCCCTTGAGTGATCCAATGGCTCACCCCGACTGAGCAATTCACATGGTCGAGCTATCGATTAAACTAGCGCTCATTGGGAGGCAACCCAATTTTGTGTAATTTTCTTTTCGATATAAAAAAAAAAAAAAAAAAATTTGTAACTTTAGGATTTAGGATTTCTTTATTTCGTATGTTTATTTCTAGCATATTAGTTTTTGTTTAGTTTAAGTTGTTTTTAATTCCCTAAATAGTGTAACCATATTCCCTTCAATAAATTTTTGGTCATGTTCCAAGTTGATGCATATATTCTCTGCACCTGATCTTTGTGTTGAGGTACTTTTCAATAGGTTTAGGGGTGCGCTACTTATTTCAATCAATGAGGACATTGTCATCTTTAGGTTTGGGGGTATGGTTCTCTATTTTGCGTCACTTAATTTTTTTTATTAAAAAAGAAAAAAAAAGAAAAAAAAATAATTTTGAAGTCATCATGCACATTATTTTGCGATTGTTTTCAAGCTTTAATCGATGATGCATGTGAATTTAAGTTTGAGAATATTTATGTCATATTTTGATTACTTATATCTAAGATGATGAAGCTTAATGTGATATTTTGTGGATAATTTTGATATGCATGCTTAGAATTTTTACACTTATACCAAGCTAAGACTTAGAAATCGATGAACTGTTTTGAACGTTGAATCTTAGGTTCTTAGTGGAGACGAAACTCGATGAGCTTTAGAGCTAATTTCCCGTCATTGATGAGTGAATACATAAACTCAGAGTTTTCTTTGAATACGAATTATTTTGCATGATCTCATACACTTCACTTTGACTTGTGACTTTGCATGAAATCAAATTCATATCATTATGTTAGAATGTACTGTATATCTACTCAAGACAAGTAGGCAAGGTTACTATCTTTTAAGGACATGATTGAAGGCCATCTTTGGCTCGTTTGTGCTTAAAATACCCCACCTTATATAAATTTATCCTTCTAGTACCCCTTTGAGCCTATTGAAAAATTTACCTTTATACATTCTTTGATAAGTCACGTTAACCTTTAACCCTTCACTATTTCTGAAAATTCAGTTTTACCCTTCTTATTTCTGATAAATTAGGAACGAGGGATGAGAATGAACGAAAAGAGAGTAAGTGAAGAGATACCGAGTTGTGGTGTTTACTGAGAGTGTATGGCAAAAAAAAAAAGAAAAAAAAAGGGGAGAGAAAAAGAAAAAGAAAACTGTGAAGAACAAAAAAAAAAAAAAAAATATATATATATATATATATATATATATATATGAGGTGCTTCAAGAAAATAAAATTCAAAAGAAAAGGAGTGAGAAAAGAAAAAGAGAAGAAATAGAAAAATCAAAAGGTGTTTCCTTTCTGATTTCTCAGAAATTTTGAATCCCAACTTCCAATTCTTTTTTACCCTTTCCTGAGCCCCATTACAACCCTAAAAAGACCTTCATGATCTGATCTTGCATTGGTAACTGCCTTGTGGAGAGTTAATATGTGATACTTATGACACTTGATATGGCATGCTTAGGATATACAAGTATCTTCTTATGAGATTTATTTTTGTTCATTAATTGCATTGTGTTTCATTTATCATGTGAGACCTTTCTATTTGCTTTGTATTGATCTCTCACATGTGTGCGAAAACTTACCCATCATCGGAGTGATTTTATTTCAAGAGTATACCTAAAGTGAGGATTGAGTCAAAACAACAGATCCGACGATTTCCCGTTTGAACTAGTTCTGAGATAAATGAATTTTGGTTTGGGTATGCACACACTTCACGTTTAAGCATGAATGGATGACTTATCTAACGATTTGAGTATTAGACTAATTTGAATGAATATTAGTATGATTAGTATAACATTGTGATTTAAAATTGAGGATTCGCATGTTGAATTGATTAATGATTTTGAAGTTTTGAATGGTATATATGTTATCAAAATCATATTTTGAAAACTCAATTTTATCGATGATTTCAAAAATGTATTGAAGTTTGTGGGTAACTTCACTGTAAACCCTCAGGAGACACAACTCCTCTACTAGGGATCACCTAGGGGTTTAAAGGCTTGTTGCACACGCTAAGTGCAATCGTGTTCCCTACGAAAATGGCATTTATTTTTCTTTAGTTTGCTTTGCTCGAGGACTAGCAAAGTGTAGGTTTAGGAGTGTGATGAGTAGTAAAATATGATGATATTTTACCCCTAAATGCCTATATTTAGCCGTTCGATGATGGATATCTGATGAGAATTATTAGATTTGAAGTGTTTCAGATAAATACAAGCCAAGTGCAGAAAACAACCTAAGAATTCTGAAAATAATGTCAAAACACTGCAACTTTGGATCATCGAGAACTTAGTGCGACTTGCAGCTCAATTTGGACCATCAATATGGCTGAATTATAAAATTATTAAAATACAACAGTTGTAGATCTTTCTGTCAGCTTTCCAATGGCGTAAGAATCATGTCAATCTGAGTTCGGGACAGAAAGTTATGGCCAAAATACTAAAGCAGTGTCTGATGTAAAAGTGGGCTGGAATTCACGAATTTCTGGGAGCTCGATGCATCGACCCTTTTGGTCGATTAATTGAGGACAAAAGGAGTCTGACACGGAATTAACTACTTTAAAGCTAATTTTTAGCCTCTTTTGCAGGGTCGATGCATCGACCCTGACTTTGCGGCTGGGAGACCTACGCGACCGGGAATCTATTTAAAGCGACTCAAACACTTCAAGAATTAAAGAGAAGGAATTAGGAAATTAGAGAGTTAGTTTTAGTTTTTCTTTTTCATAGTTAGACATAGAAATAGAGAGTTTTTATCATTCTTTTTTAGAGCTTTGTTCCTTTAATTTTTCAGTACTCATTCCTTCAGTTTATTGTTTTTGTTCAAGTTGATTTCTGCATTAATTTCGTTTCTGAAGATCATCGTACTTTTGGATCAAAGTAATTTATGTTGAAGTTTGAGGTATTTTTAATTCATTAAATTAATGTTATTTTCTCTTTCTTATTTATTTATGTCATTTAATTACAATATGTGTGGCTAAATTAATAGGGATGAGGATCTAATGATTCCCATCCGAGGGATGTACTTTTAATAATATAAATTTAGGATTAAAATATGAGATCTTATTTTATGGTCGTTGTGCTATCATGAACGGATGAAATCCCCGCCACTAACTGGGATCGCGTGTGTCGAGCCATGCCCGGGATCTCAGATCTGTGACGGCAATTTTACCCAATCATTGTTATATGGTCTTTTTGCTTTCATCATGTGGATCTAATTACGATTATGATCCGGGATCGAGTGTGCCGAGCCATGCCCTGGATCTTGGATCTGTAATGGTAATTTTATCTTAATTACTCCCTAATCTGAAATCGAGTGTGCCGAGCCATGCCCTTGATTTCAGATCTATGGTGGTATTCTTGTTGGAATTTTCACCCACTTTGGGGATGATTTTTATTTGAACCTGAGATCAAGTGTGCCGAACCATGCCCTTGATCCCAGATCTATATATGAAAATCATCTAAGTCATGATTGTAGGGATGCAACGTAGAACCTATTAGGGTTTTGACCATTTATCTTCCATAAAAGATGTGTTTTAATGGTATATCTCATAGTTTAATCCTTAGATTTATATTATGGGAAGAACAGACCAAAGATGGGAGGATTTAATATCTTCATCTTTACCTTTATTTTGAATTATCAGTTAAGTTTTAGTTTGTAGTCAGTAATTATCATCTCATCAAACCACTTAAATCATAAGACTGGTAGAATACTGTTAGATCTTGATAGGTTTCTTGAATTACTGTCTTGTCTTTTTAGATCTTTCAAAATTAGTCCTCGTGGGAACGATCTCGTACTCTGCACCCACTATATACAATCTGATTTGTGCGCTTGCGAGTAAAACATTACAAATAAAAAATCACACCATTAACCATACCAAAAACCTATTTAAAATAAAGGAACTAACTTTACTAGAATTCTGATTAATACAATTATACTAAGAACCTAATTAAAATTCTAATTAAAGCGATGGATTACTTTCTACTAAAATTTAAGAAAAAGGATTTTGGGCCCACTATGCTAAGGAGGATTGGCCTCGTTCCCGAGTACCTTTCATAAGCTCCATTGGGCAAATTGGGTGGCTTAAGTTAAAGCAAATCGAATATCGGATCATCATATTATATTTTTTTGGATTTTTGGAGTCGATTTTGGATTATAATTATGGACTAAATTATAAAACTAAAGTTTTAGAAAACTAAATTAAGAATTTGGGATTTTAGAGATCTTAAATGAAGGAATTAAAACTAGAAACTTAAAATCTAAGGATTGAATTCGGGTCCGAAATCAGAAAATCAGACCGTATGATTAAGAACTGGTTCTAGAAACTAAGAATTAGAACAATAGATTAATGATAGGACTGAAGATTAAGATTTTAGCATAAAATTGAGGTTTTAGGTCGGTGATTAGATCGTCAGATTAAGGACCGGTTCTAGAAACTGAGGACTAGAACCAGGGATTGAAATTACGGTTTAAAAAGGGTGCTACGGGCTAAGACTAAAAATTTAATACTAGTAATGAAGAAAACCTAAATCTAAGAACTAAAAAAATTATGGGTCGAGAACTGAAGACTAGATTTTTACCTAAGGTCAGGGCTGTGGAGAGGAATCTCAAAAATTCGAAGCTTAAATATCAAAATCATGGTTATGTTTCTCTATACGTTCGTTCTCGAAATTCTCTATTTTTTTTCGTTCTCTCTCTGTAATTAATCTGCCTCTTGTTCATGTGTCCTGAGTCGAATTAAAAAAAAATCTTTTATAGGTTTTTTTGGAATTAAAAGCCCTATTTCAGGCGTTTAACTGAATTGCGTGCCGATTTTCCAGTGCTTAATCGTTTTGAGTCGGTCATCGACTCAGTGAGCAACCGACTGAGCTAGTCAGCCGAGTTCCTATTTCTAATAATGTTAAGACTAATTGCGCGCCTGGTGTGGAGTGCACAATCTGATTAAATACTTCATTTGAAGCGCTTAATCATGGATTCTTGGGGGTCAGGGATAGTGAGGCTAGGTCGGGTGTAGGCCAATTGCGCGCCGGTGGTGGGGCACTCAATCTGATCGCGCGTCTCATGTGAGGCGTGTAATCGAGTCTCGAGGTGGTCTGGGGAAAGAAAGTCTGGTCTGAAAAGGAACTAATTGCACGTTTATGGTTTTGCGTATAATCGAATTACGAGCGTGATTTTAGGCGCATAATTCGGGGTTGTCCAGGTCAGGTCTGAAATGTCAGACTATTGTTTCAGCTTGTATTTCGACTATATACTATTTTTTCAGCATATAATCTCCCTACGTCGGGATTTGTGCCACAGAGCTATTGTTTCAGCCTGTGTTCAGCCATGTACTATTATTTTAGTGCATGGTTCCTAATTTAGGATTAGAGGGTCTGAGCCATAGAGCTATTATTTCAGCATGTGTCTAGCCATATACTATTATTTCAGCATATGGTCCCCACGTTAGGGTTAAAGGATCTAAAATGACAGACTATTATTTCAGTATGTATTCTGACTATATACTATTATTTCAGTATATAGTCTCCCTACGTGGGAATCTGAGCCACAGAGCTATTGTTTCAGCTTGTGTTTAGTCATATACTATTGTTTCAGTGCATGATTCCCACGTTAAGGTCATGAAGCCTGAGTCACAGAGCTATTGTTTTAGCTTGTGTCTAGTCATATACTATTATTTCAATATATGGTCCTACATTAGGATTGTGAAACTTTTAAAGAAGGTAAGTCCGGGTGAGGTCAAAGGTTGACCGAATAGATTTGTATATTTCGAGAGGGCAAAATGAGAGTGTCTACAATAGATGAGGTCACAATTTTAAGGGGTGTAAATAATGATACCCAAATAGAATTCCTTAAGTTGTCTTTCCTTATTTTTAGCACCTTCAAAGAAACCCACAAAGTTAAGAGAATTAACAATTTTGTCATAAAAGTTCTCTTTCCTTCCTTATTTTTAGCCTGTTCAAATAAACCCACAAAGTTATGAGAATTAATAATTTTACCATAAAATATTTAACTTGCTTTGAATTATGTGGCATAGATCACATAAAAATAGCCCAAAAATTAAATTTGAGCAATGATGTATGCCATGTAATTTTAGGACCATATTTTGGGATCTGCGCCACATGAAATAAAAAAATGATCGTTTAATGGTAAGCCCATGATATCAGGATCTCTTATGTGGAAGATTGGGCAGAAAAATGATCTCCATCAACTAATAAAAAGAGTCGATGATTTTTGGCATAGGTGCCCTCTAAGTTTCCGAGGGTGTTAATAAAGCTATATAAATAATAATTGACTGAAAAGTTGAAAGCCTTTGAGCCACGATTAATGTACCCCTGATCAAATTTTCTCATCCTACCTAATCGATTTCGACTTTTTCCACCTAAAGTCAAAATCAAATTGAATTAGAATTGGTTCGGTCTGAATCGATTTTCGGGTCAATTGTGGCTGGTTTAATTCATTAGGTTTTCGGGTCGAGTTCGAATTTCAGTTCAAAACTTGCACCCATACGTATTTTGGTCGTAAGACTTAGGTGAGAACTTAACTTTATTTGACTTGGACAAGTATATAATACTTCTACGTAGGGCTCTCAACAGCTCGAGTAGACTTGATAGTCGACGTACTCGAGACGAATTTTTTATTCAGTTAGACACTAAATTTGACCTGTTGGGCTAAGTTAGGCATGAAGTGTCAGACACAATCTATAGGTATGATTGGATCGATTTAAGAAAAAATTTGGTCGACTAAGCTCGAGTTACAAGATTTTATATAATAATAATAGTAGTAGTAGTAGTAGTAGTAGTAGTAATAATAATAATAATAATAATAATAATAATAATAATAATAATAAAATAGAGTGTTTTCAGCCAGGCAAGGTCAGGCGTCAGGTCAGGTGTCAGGTCGGGTTGGGCATATACCCTTGACTCTTTAGGTTGAGATTGGGATAGGTTTTAGGTCGGGTTGGGCATATACCCTTGACCCTTTAGGTATTAGGTTGAGTCGGGGTGCACTATCAGGCCAGGTCAGCATATGCCATTATCAATCGGACAGTCAAACCCTTAACATGACCTATTGGCAACCCTATTTTTAGGTTCTAAATTATATATTCATTTTTACTTTTTAATACTACTTTAACATAAATATGATTTATATGATGATCATGTGAATCATGTGGCTTTAAAATAATGACATGTATATAAAATTAAGGTTAAAGATTTATATATGGGGTACCATTTTGACACCATGTACTGATACATGGTGCAAGTGATTTTTATACATCTTCTGTCACATTTTTCAGTTGAAAATTTGATTTTAGAAGCATGTGCAATGCATATGCATTTTTATGAGATTTATAGTTAATGATTCTAAGTTTTTAACTATATAATCAATAAATCGATTGAATGTCAAATGACATGAGGTAGTCTGCCAATTGCATGAACCAAATTATGATACATGTTCCAAAAATTAGTAAGCTACATGAGCTCTTTGCCCTTTTGATGGTATGCTCATGATCATGTTTAAGCATTCGTATGTTATATATAGTTTCCAATTATTTTTTGAGATGAAAGATTAAAACGAAAATCGAACCATTCTATCTACAGTGACCAAATTTTTAATAGTATTATAACCGAAAATCATTGACTATTGTGAATCAAAAGATGAAGATCATTTGTCGCCCGGTCTTCCCCATAACGTATGAGATCATGGGTGTACCGTCAATCAACTTTTTATTTCAGTTGTTGCGCATTTCAAAACGTGATTAAAAATCATGTTTGAGCATAATGTCTGCCACATGATTTTTAGTTACTGTTTTGGGAGGTGTGTCATGCAGGTTAAAAGTTTACCGTCTAATGGTACACCATTTACCTCAGGATCATCATGTGGAAGATTGAATTGAAAATCAAGTTTGAAGGACACCATAGCCGAATACCATTGACTGTTTTAAATCAAACAATAACGATTATTTTCGTCCAAATCGTAGATTTTGAGATCATGAGTGTACTGACAGTCAATTTTTATTGCATGAGGTACAAATAAAACATCTCAAAAAGTGATTGAAAATCACGTTTAAGTATGATGTGTGCCCCATAGTTTTTGATCACTTTTTTAGGATGTATGCCACAATAATCATAAATTGACCGTCTGATGGTACACCATTAATCTCAAGCTCCATTATGTGAGAGATTGAAAAAAAAATCGATCTTCATCATCTGGTTCACATCAGTTAAAGATTTTTCGAATGTAGTGCATTAAGAGATCTGATTGGTATAATTAAAGTTATCTTTTAAATGAAAGATTTGATATTTGGAGGACTTAGACAAAGTGGAAACTTTATCTCAGCCATCGGATTTGAAGGTCAAGATCTAAACATATTTAATACAAAAGATTGATATAAAATAAAATCTCTATTATATACATATAATTCGAAGCACTCAAATATGGATGAAATGATAATCATTTATTGTGTCAACTTTGATAATGTTTTTTCGAGGATGAAAGAGTTATGATTTTTTTTAAATGATGACTCTAAAATGCGTGTTGTTTTGGAGATGAGGCATATGGTGGCAAGTTACCAAACATTTAAACGCAGATATCACATCCTGCATAGGAGTATCCCACTTTCAATAAAATGCATTATAAATATTGGCAGCTTTAATAGCTGTCATGGAATCTTTCAAAGGGCACCTACACCGAGAAACATTGATTGCTTCGGACAGATTACAGAAATTATAGATTACCTAGGAGACGATTAGTTATAAATTCCACATGACATATATCTAAAAAAATATAGCCCTAAAATTACATGTCACACATCATGCTCAAATGTGATTTTAGCGCTGCATCTTTGGAATTTGTGCCATGAGAAATAAAAAATTGAGGCGCGCTATGATCTCAAGATCTCTTGTATGGAAGATTGGATTGAAACACGATCTCCATCATCTGATCCAAAGTAATAAATGATTTGGGTGAAGGTGCCCTGGATGATTCCTTGAGTGCTATTACAGCTACCCTAAAAAGATTCATATAATATGAGATTGGGCTGAGCTGGGCCGGATGTCATACCTTGTAGTCCTTGCATGCTTTAGCCAGTTCTGGGTAACTGAGTTGGTCAGAAACCCTACAAAAGGTCTGAAATCAGGACCCGTTCAGGGCGGGGACTATGGGCTAACCCGGCACATGGATACGGTCCACAACTTCCCCTACACCACATCACTGCTAAATCCTAAGCACGCGAAGAGGATCGCTTGTTCTGTGAGTTCTTATTTTATTTACATTTTTGATATTCATTGTACGTTATTTTTCATCGTGCATACCCTCATCCTAATCGAAATCCCTACACATTCCCTAACTAAACCCCAATCCTAAGCGAAATCCCTAAACCCTTGTATTTTCAACCCCAATCTTCAAGGAAACCCTAAGCATACCCTAAACTAAAGTAATCCCTATATCTTACCCTAATTCTAGTGGAAATCCCTAAATAAACCCTTATTAAATTCTAAATGCTAAACGAAACCTTCGATTTAATATTTCTAAATCTAATGAATACTATATTAGTGTATCTACAATAGGGTATACACTAAATAAAACGAGAAAAGAAATCTACAATAGGGTAGCTATGTTCAGGCCTACCTAATTACTGAGGGCACCGTTGACTGCATTGAGTTGAATCAGACGGTGGAGATCAATTTTCATCCCAATCTTCCTCATGATTGATCTTGACACCATGGGTGTACCATCTCGGATCGTGAGTTTTGTATTTAGGTGGCACAAATACCAAAACGTGAACCTAAAATCATGTTTGAGCATGTTGTATGCCAGTATGCCACATGATTGAGTCACACTTTTTGGGATCTGTGCCACGTGGAATACAAAATTGACGGTTTGATGGTATGCCTTTGGTGTTAAAATCAATCGTGTGGAAGCTTGAGATGAAAATCGATATCCATCATCCGATTCAATGCAGTCAACAAGTTAATAGCGTAGGCACCCTTAGAGCTACCCTCTACTCTATTTGATTGCTTATGATAGGGTACCTTTGTTCGCGCCTATAGGATTAATGAAAGCGCCTCCATCCGAAACCCCCTTGAAACATTTTGACTAGTTGGAATCAGACGATGGAGAGCGTTTTTCACCCAAATCTTCCACACAATGGATCTTGAGACATTAGCATACCATCAGATGACCAGTTTTTGATTCCAAGTGACAAGGATCCCCAACGAGGGGCCCTAAAATCACATGGCACACATCACACTCAAACATGATTTTAGGGCCATTGTTTTGGGATCTGTGCCATGTAGAATATAAAACTAACCATCTAATGCTAAGATCATGGTCTCAAGATCCATTGTGTGGAAGATTGGGATGCAAAACGATCTCCATCGTCTGATTCCAAGTAGCCAATGGGTTTCAATGGGTTTTGTATATAGGCATCTTCAGTAATCCTGTAGGTGTGAACAGACGTACCCTTTATAATAGGGTACCTCTGTTTGCGCCCACTCATTCTCTAAAAGCGCCCACGCCCCAGACCTCTTGAAAATCGTTGATTTCTTCTTATCAGATGATGGAGATTATGTTTCACCTCGATCTTCCACACAATGGATCTTGAGATCATGGTGCACTTATCAGATGGTCGGTATTCCATGTGTCACAGATTCCCAAAAGTTGACTCTTCATATGGCACACATCACACTCAAACGTGATTTTAGGGCCATTTTTTGGAGATTTGTGATGTATGGAATAAAAACTGACCGTATGATAGGTGCGCCATGATCTCAAGATCCATTATATGGAAGATCGGTTGAAACACTATCTCTGACATCTGATCCGAAGAAATCAACGATTTTCAAGGGGTCTGGGACGTAGGCGCGAACAGAGGTACCCTTTATAATACGGAAGCCGTTACTTGCACACAGAAAGCTGGCCCAAGCACACAATTGAGAGAAAGACTTTGGAATGTAACACCATCTAAGCCATTTGACATGAAGGCGTTGATCTAAAGATCTTTGGTGTAAAAGATTGGCATAAAATATGATCTCTGATTCTCTCTCAAATGATTTAAAGTAGTCAAATATTGAATCAAGTGATGGCCTTTGTGATGGGGACATCCAAGCTAATGCGCACATCATTTGTTGGAGGCGCAAGAAAAGGCTGAAAGGGACCCAATCTTTATGGATGGATGCATGAGTACTCCGAGACGTGTGTGAAGGACGTGTCGACTGAGCGAATTCCTAATCGCCCAATCAACCCGAGATAGTGTTTTGGCGAAGAAAGGATTCAACCAAGAGAATTTGAAGTCGCTCAAGTGACCAGAAGCAGAATTTTGGCAAAACCTTCTCGCCCGGGCGAATATCAAATCGCCCAAGTGACTTTTGCATTAGGACCTTGTTTTGGTTGCGAATTTTATTTTTATTTTCTGAGTTCGATCAGTTTAGTTTTCTTTAGATATGAGTCTTTAGCTTTAGGGTTTTTGACGCGAGACGATAACCCTAAAATGCGTGATTATGATTTTATGCGATTTTGCCGAAATTAAATAAAATTAAATCAAGCTTAATCTCAAAACTATCTTAAATACCTTAGGGTTCAGAAAATTCAGGTTGGTAGATCACGCGAGATCCAGTTAGGGTCCAGTCCGATGTGCAAGTACTATTAGATTTGAGGCGAGATCAGCCTAGAGATAGAACTCTAGCTTTTTCCAGGCTTGGGCATTTGTCTTCGATCCGATGTAGATTCGCAGGCTTTAACTAGGGTTGTGAAATGGATTTATGGTTTTGTAATAGGCTTATGGTTTGGTTTAAGTTTATGGTTTATAAAAGGGCTTTGGCTCTGATTGATTTAGAGTTCAAAAGGGGTTTAGGATTTTGGGATCGAAATCAATAGATTAAAATTTATGGTTTAAAAAAGGGCTTTGGCTCTGATTGATTTAGAGCTCAAAAGGGGTTTAGGATTTTGGGATCGAAATCAATAGATTAAGATTTAGAAATCTAAATCAACACAGAGAAAGGTTAAGAAAACAGAGATAGATAATAGAGAAGATAACAAAGATTGCTTTTGGGAATCACTCCCTTGGCCTCACACTAAACCCATCTCAGGCAGAGAATACTCAAACATAAAAGCATTCAAATATTTAATCAACTAAATTAAAAAGTCTTTGCAAGCCTCAATATATAGGCTACCAATACTAATAAAACACTAAAAAGGAAAGTTTTCGCAATAAAAAACTCAAAATTAGAAATCCCGTCACGACGTCCACGGACGTCCATCGTGCCCCATGGACGTCCGTGACCTACGGACAGTGAGGGGGCAAAATCACGGACGTCTGTCACAGTTTTACAGATGTCCGATACTGTTCATCACGGACGTCCGTCATTGTTCACTGTGAACAGTAATTTTTTTTTTTTCTGAAGTTGAAATTCTATTGCGGCTCAACTTCAATGCTCTTGATCTTGACGTCTCCGTCATTCTCCTCCACTCAAAATATTTCATCACTGATGAAACACACATATTGTACTTGGGCTCTCTCTCCTCTTTTTTCAACGCCGGTAGAAATGATATGGTCCGAATCCAATGTCCATGTATGTAGCGTCCCCGTCAATTTCCCTAGACCAAAAAGGTTTCATCACTGATGAAACATGCTCGTGGTAGATGTCTATCAGGTCAAGGTTCAAGCGACGAACTTCATTCTCGTGGATCAAAGTGTTTTCGGACTCCGATTTGCCGACCCATTTAATCAAGTACTTTTGGAATCTCTCGTCATGTGTAGAGGCGACATGATCATTGATTATATCCTCTATTTCATATGTTCTTTGTCTGCTTGGGGAAGGAAGAGGTACAGGCTACAAGGTTGGGTTGGGGTTGGGACTAGGAGGTGTCTGGAGTGGATTTTCAGGAGGTGGGGTGAAACCCAAGTAAGGAGTCAAGTCCTCTACATTGAACGTTGAACTAACACCCGTACCTGGAGGAAGCTCGAGCACGTATGCATTAGTACCACTCTTAGCCCAAATTTTAAAAGGCCCAGCGCCTCGAGATTGGAGTTTCTTTGCGGATCCCGATGGGAACCGCTCAGGCCTAACCCGGACCATTATATAATCACCCATGTGATATTCTTTGAAACGCTTGTGAGTATCTGCAGATAATTTATATTGACTATTGTTTGAATTAATCTTTTGTTTAATTTCGGTATGCAAGCTATGTATGTGTTGTGCAAATACATCGGCAGACTCTGACACTCTATTGGATGCAGACATGGGGATCAAATCTAATGGGGTCCTAGGCCTATGACCATGTACTACTTCAAAAGGACTCATGCCTATGGACCTATTGACAAAATTATTATAGGTAAACTCAGCTGTGGGTAAAATGGTATCCCAGGTCCTAACGTGATCACCGACAAGACTACGAAGGAGATTCCAAGGCTCCTATTGGTGCTTTCGGTTTGGCCATCCGTTTGAGGGTGATAAGCAGTCGAGAATTGGAGCAAAGTGCCCATCATGTGCCAAAGTGTCTTCCAAAAATAACTAGTGAATTTAACATCCCTATTAGACACAATGGTTTTGGGCAACCCATGAAGACGTACTACCTCCACGAATTTTAGGGTTATCATCTCGCGTCAGTTTTGGTATCAGAGCCAGGTTAAGAAAACTTAGATAGATAATAGAGAAGATAACAAAGATTGCTTTTGGGAATCACTCCCGTTGGCCTCACACCAAACCCATCTTAGGCAGAGAATACTCAAGCATAAAGGCATTCAAATATTCAATCAACTAAATTAAAAAGTCTTTACAATCCTCAATATATAGGCCACCAATAATTAAATTCGAAATAAATAGTCCTAATACTAATAAAACACTAAAAAGGAAAGTTTTCGCAATAAAAAACTCAAAATTAGAAATCCCGTCACGACGTCCACCGATATCCGTAGTGCCCCACGGACGTTTGAGGGGGCAAAATCACGGACGTCCGTCACTGTTTCACGGACGTCCGGTACCGTTTATCACGGACATCCGTCACTGTTCACTGTGAATAGTAATTTTTTATATTTTTATTTTTATTTTTCTTGAAGTTGAAATTCTATTACGGCTCAACTTTAATGCTCTTAACCTTGACATCCCCGTCAGTTTTACAACTATATATAGCCTTGAAAACCATGGAATTAAATTAATGATAAATTATTGAATGCTTTGAATCTTGTTCAACTTTGAGAGAGTGATTTTTTCTTTAGAGGAGTGATTCTTCTTCCCCTTATAGGTTTGGTGCGGGGCCAATTACCTCTTCAATCTATCTTCTTTGTTCTTTGACCAAGTGATTTAAGTTTAAATTTCATATTTTTTTATTCCCGAATTTGCTTTACAATTCTGCTTGTGCGATCTTCCTGAACCTTATTAAGTCCTAATTGTGAAGCCAATTCAATTTGAGCCAATTTATATCGTTCTTTAGTTTAGTATGAAATCGAAAGTCCCTACTTTGGATTCGTTCGATGCCCTAGATTAGCGGATATCTAGCCGTTCGTTTGAACCCTAGTCTTCTAGACCCGCAAGGAACATGCTACTGATTTAAAACACTAATTTGGTTCATTATAAAATTGCAATACTTAAATTCGTTTAGTTTTTGTTGTTAATCTGTTTAGAACACGAGTACTGATCTTTATTCATATTAATTAAAATTAATCTCAGCCACATCATCTTAGATTAGTGTTTTGTCCTGCATCACTTTAACTGCATTGAATCATATAATAGAGATCGTGTTTTGTGCTAATCTTTTGCAGCAAATATCTTTAGTTTCTGGACTTCAAATCAGATAGCTTAGGTGATGTTTTCAATTGACACAAGACCTAGAAATACCAAGTGTTACCTATGTGTGAGTGCAAGTAATGGCTCCCTTATAGTATTTACTAGTATATATATCTATATGATAGATTGTCCATATATTAGGATTTTATATCAGAACTATTATACTGATTTCCTATTTATCAGTATATGTGTGATATTTATATTGATATTCTCTCACTTATCAATCTTGATTTAGTGATAATATATTGGTAAATTTTGATATATACCTATAAACAAATTTATTAGGCTTAAACCTGGTCTGGCCTGAGGCAAGCCTGAGCTAGGGCTTGGAAAATTCATTCCCGAAGGGCTAGGGCCAGGCTATGGCTTATATTTTGAATTGTAGGGTTGGGCTTGGACATATCCGAGCTGGTTCTTTGACAACTGTAGTCATAAACTGGCTTGAAGCATCTACGAATCATTTTTAACTTACTGCCGGCAAGGTCCCAAAGAAGTCAGCATGTCATTGATAGATTGAAGGTGGATTATTTGCAGTCACCTATTCATCACGTCTCAGAAGAATTTTTTATTTTCTCACCTTGAAATTGACCGGGCCAAACCAAATCACTCCCAAATTGGCCTCTATAGTTTTCCTTAGGATATTTGACCCTAGTTGACACACTCCCATCTTTTTCACTCATTTCATTGAATTTTTGGCCTTCCATGATCTCCACCCAATTTTATCCAAAACTCCCCAATTAGCTCATCTAAGCCTACCCAATTAGTGCATCCTTACCCCTTAGCAATCCTAGGAATCTTAGCCCATAATAATTTACCCTTTTACCCTCAGTCTCATTTGTTTTCCATTGGAGCACCTTCTAGAATAATTCTTGGATGAGAGACATGTCTCTATCCAACGGTTATTCTTAAAGGAAATTAACACAATTCTTGTGCTCTATTTGTGGCAAAGCATGGTTTGACATTTGTCTTCCCACATGGCAAGGACCATGTGACACTTTCTCCTCTCTTTTTAAATAATTGTTGGATGTTTGACATTTGTAACATCCAAGGGCTATTCTTTTAAGAGGATAGCATTAATCCTTGTGAATTCTTAAGGCTCCACTTGGGGCTTGCCAAATGTTTCACCCTTGGCAAACCTCAATTGACTCATCTTTCTATTAGCACTAGTCTTGGATGAAGACCATTTGTCTAATCCTAGGGTTGTCATTAGAGGAGAAAATTACAAGCTTTTGTATTATTGAATGTACCAATAGGAGCTTGCCATGTAACCCTAGATACTTAATTGCTTATAAATAGAAGCTTTCTCCTTGAACCAAAGGGCTAGAAACTTTATAATTTTTGCATATTTTAAATTCTAAACCCTAGTTCTTCCATAGCAATCTCACACCCTTAGCTTAAATCTAGATCTAAATCCAAACCCTTCATCCAAACAAGAGCTCCTAGGACCTAAATCCTCCAATCCACACCATCAAAACCTCTCAATCCAAGCCACCGGTCAAGATCAAGTCTCCCAAATCCCCTCTTCTTCTTCCCTTTCTTTATATTGCATAATTTTTATATTTCTTCTGCTTGCCCCTTTGTTAAGGCCTTACTCAGTCAGAATTATCGTGGATTAAGGCTTATCTTAGTGGTCCAATTGCCTTCGAGCTAGTCTACCGAAAATTTAGGGTGGAATTTAGTTATTTTTGCCTTTATCTTAGCCGTTACTCCACCCATTTGTCACCGTATGACTTATATTACTTGCCAAAACACTTCCCCCATACATAATAGGGTCGCTTCCCTAGTTCCCTAGGCGAGACCGGTTTGAAGTCAATATATATATAAGGAGCCGGTTCCGTCCTCCATGGGAGGATAGTCACCGTTCTCTAAGGCCCACGTGGAGGTACACATGGCACCCAAAACACTCTTTGGTTGCCACGTGGAGCACAGGTGGATGGTTTAGATCAATGTTAAAAAAAGAAATTTCGAAAAAAACTTTTTGAAAGCATAAGTCAATGTTTGACTAATTTCAATGGTCTACATTTCACAGCTCAAAAAACACACGGTGCATGTGGCATTGAAACAACGTTTTGGATGCCACTATACTTCCACCTGGAACCTTGGAGGATAGTGATCGTCCTCCCATGGAGGACGGACACCTTTTCCATATATATATATATATATATATATATATTCACGTATATTGCTGTCTCCCTGGCGCACCCCCTATGCATGCAGGTTCGCGGTCTCTACTGTGGCCCTCAAAAGAAGAAAAGAGCAATATAAGGCCACTATCTAAGTCACTATGGTGCGAACTATCTAAGTCACTATGGTGCCAAATGGGCGGAGTAACGACTAATATACAGGCAAAATGAATAAATTCAACACCAAAATTTTTGCCCGAAGGTAATTAGACTACTAATTTAAGCCTTAATATACTATAATTTCGGAAAAGGGGAAGAAATGAAGGGATGAAAAAGAAGGGATTTGAGAGCCTTGATCTTGACTAGTGAAAGAAATAGAGTTTAGCGATTTAAAAGTTATAAAATTCTAACAATTTCTAGCTCTTTGATCGGAGGAGAAAGCTTCTATTTATAGGCAAAAGGTTATCTAGGGCTACATGGCAAGCTCCTATTGGCTCATTCAATAGCATAAAAACTTGTGTTTCTCGCTTTTAATGATAACCCTTGGATTAGACAAATGGTCTTCATCCAAGAGTTGTGCTAGTAAAGAAAATGAGTCAATTGAGGCTTGCCAAGTGTGAGGTATTTGGCAAGCTCCAATTGGATCATATTGAATTCACAAGGATTTATGTTATTTTTTTAAGAAAATAACGCTCAGTTGTTAGAAGTGTCTAACGTTCAAGAATTATTCTAGAAGGAAGGAGAAGAAGTTACATGGTTCTTGCCATGTGGGAAGACAAATGTAAAAATAATTGGTCACATGCATATAGAGCACAAGAATTATGCTAATTTCCTTTAAGAACAACCCTTGGATTGAAACACATGTCTTTCATCCAAAAATTATTCTAGAAGGGGATCAAATGGAAAACAAATGAAAGGAGGGTAAAAGGGTAAATTCTTAGCAGCAAAAATTTCTAGGATTGTTAAAGAATAAGGGTTAACTAATTGGATAGGTTTGGCTAGGATAATTGGGTTTTAGATGTTTTGGGTGAAATTTGGCAGAGATCATGGGAAGTAAAAGATTCAAAGAATTGAGTGAAAAATGATGGTGGGTCCACTAGGTCAAATATTTTAAAGAAAACTATCGAGGGTAATTTGAGAATAAACTGAATTGTTCAAGATCAAGGTGAGAAAGTTAAAGAAAAAAAAAATTGGTCGCCTCTCCCCGAGGTCCGGGGATTGCCATCGTCAACCGGTAAATGGTTGAAAAATGGTGCCAGATTTGGATGTCTACAATAACAAATCACACTTCATCCCTAAATATATTAACTGTTTTGAACAGCTTGGATTTGACTCTGTATATTTCTTCTACCGCTAGTGAATCCAATTGCTAGCAAATGATGCAACAAAATATGACATCCCCACTGGGTACCAGAATTAGGAGTATAGCTTTGGAAGTGTGGTCATAGTGGTGGGAGGTAAGCAATCAGAAATACCAACTTCCCATGGTCATGGCAGGACTTCTGTTTATCATTGCATTAGTAGCAATGTCATGGTTCTACATGCTAATGTATCAAAACGGAAAGAAGAGAAGGGTGGGACCGTTGCCACCGGGTCCACCCGGCGTGCCTTTGGTTGGGAACCTCCCCTTCCTCGACCCGAAGTGGCAAAACTATCTCAAGCCTATGGCCCCATAATGAAACTTCAACTAGGCAGAAAAACCTCCATCATAGTAAGCCCACCCTCCACAGCGAAGGAAATACTCAAAGACCACGACGCCATCTTTGTCAACCTTGGCATTCCAATTATATCAACAGTCGTCAGCTAAGGCGGCCAGGGCATGGTGTGGGCTCCTTATGGTCCAACATGGCGCATGCTCCGCATAATATTTGTGAGGGAGATGATGAGAAAGAAAGGCTCAATTCTCTCTACGAGCTCCACTGATGGGAGGTTCGCAACACAATAAGTTACATAAGTACAAAGGCTGAGACACCCATTAATATCGGAGAGCCAGTGTTCATAACAATGCTCAACTTGTTATTGAACATGTTATGGGGTGGTATGATCAAAAGTGATGGGGAGAGAAGTAGCGTTGGTGCTGAGTTTCGGAATGCTGTGTTGGAGCGCTCTCTTATTTTTTCAAAACCTAATATTTGAGAGTTTTTTCCAATTTTTTCCCAGTTTGATTTGCAAGGTGCTGAACGCCGAACAAAGAAGCAAATGGTTTGGTTCGATAAAATCTTTGACTCCATCATAAATCAAAGACTGAGTAAAGATACAACTGGCATAGTCACAAAAGTTTCCTTGTCTTTCAAACGCTTAGAATCTCCGATTAAATCAAGCTTTTTCGAATTTTATCAAATTTAAATGGGACATGAACTATATAATTATAGATGTGTACTCCTCAAAGTAGCGTTGCATGAACTATATAATTATAGATGTGCCTTTCATGGAATATCTTACAGATTATTTTATTTATTAAAATCATTATTTTTACATATAATATATTATTATATATATATATTTATATTTGTATTTTTTTTTTCTTTCTAAAATTTTACAGAACTTTCGCGAATTTGTCCAGAATTTTCGTAATTGACCCTTGTTGAATTATTGTTGCATCTTGACTTTGTGACTATGATAATAGGCCACAGTTTGGGACAAGGCGCGGACAAAGAATGCACTGATTTTCTGCAGATTCTTTTACAGCTTAAGGAGGAGGGAGATCCCAAAACGCCATTGCCCTTGAACCACGGTAAGGCTCTGTTATTTGTAAGTTTTTTGATTTAACAAAATTGATTAGCCTGATTACCCTAATGCAATGGCTATTTTTTCTTGTGTGTCCGATAACTCGAAGAGCTAGTATATAGACGTTCAGCTAATCACCACCCTGGTGGACTTTGATTTGACAAACATAAAGAGCATGGAGTCTGTGTACTCCTCAAAGTCGGAAGGGACACTATAACATCAAGATTTCCACAATGTAGCCTCTCGTGCAGCCTCTCTTCTCTCTTTCCATCTTATTTCTTCTTTATTTTAGATTTTCTGCATGTACCAATGATCAAGTTGGTTCTACTAGATCTAATTCTAGTATTAGCTTGGCCATAGGTGTAGAAAAAGAGTGAAAAAAAAGTAACGAGGCCTTATGAAATCTTTTCCAGAATCAAGGTCTTATATTTCATAGAAATGACTTAAAAAGTCTCTAGGATAATTTACCCATAGTAACCCTAAAAGAGGTTACTTGACTGCATAACTGTTACTATGTGTATAGTATAAAATCTAAATTATCCATCAGTAAAAAAATTGGCATGAAAGAAGACACAATTTTAATCAAAGACATCTGATTTGAAGGCCATGATATAAATATCTTTGGTACAAAAAATTGGCACCAAACTTGATCTCCATAATAGGATTCAATGCAGTCAGAGATCAACATTTGATTCAACCATTGACTAGTGTTAAATCATAAAAAAAAATAATGGTGTGCAATTCCTTTGCACCAAAGACCTTTAGATCATGGCCTTCAAATTCGACAGCTTAGACGATGTTCCCACATGACAGAGCTTCCCAAATACCAAGTCTTTCTTTGAAATTTGGGTGCTTGGGCTAACTTTGTATGTGCAGTTCGCCAACTTTTGTTAGTCTTATAATATGTGAAGAGCTTGAATAGTTTTGAAGTCACGCATTATGTCCATCTTTTATAATAAAAATAAGAAACTTGCTTTATAAATAGGGAGTTGAAGTAATTTATCATAAATGTTGTCATTGACAGGATATTGTGGCTGCTGGAACTGAAACGACTTCGTCGACGTTAGAGTGGGTGATGGCCGAGTGGATGGAACATCCCGAGACTGCAAAAAGCAGAAGAAGAACTAGAGGATGTCGTGGGGATAAATAATGTTGTAGAAGAGCCTCATCTGCCCAAATTGCATAAATAATGCTGTATTGAACGAAGTTCATCGTCTTCATCCGGTTGTTCCACTCTTGCTCCCTAGATGCCCAAGTGAGTCATGCGTAGTAGGTGGGTATGAGATCCCCAAGGGCTCACAAATCATGGTGAACACATGGGCAATATATAGGGACCCTCTTATTTTGGACGAACCCTTGGAATTCCACCCTCAAAACTTCTTGAAGTTTGGGGAACCATTATAAAGTCCTTTGGTCTCAGCTGGGTCAACCCGGAGAACTTACCAGATTTTATTACTTTTTGGAATGGTTTGAAGTGGGATGCTTTCTGGAGGGTGAGAGTTTATGTAGTGCTTTGGAACCTATGGCTCGAAAGCAATGTTCGGGTGTTTAATTGCAAGCGAAAGCCAATTGGTTCCATCTTAAGGCTAGTTAAGGATACGATGTGTCATTGGGTCTCCTTAGACAAGCACGGGGGGCAGGAATGGGGTGATTTTTGTATATGAGATTTTTTTTTGTTTCCTTCTCCTTCGGGCTCGGGGTTGTATTTGCCTCCTTTGAGCCCCTAAGCAAGGTTTTTTTTTTGTTATTTTTGTCTTCTCGGCTTTTTGTTTGTGTAGTATCTTTCTTTTCCAGCGTCTTGCTGGTTTTCTAATATATTAGTGTTACTGATAAGAAAAAAAGTTCTTGAAGGTAACTAATGATAAATTTGATTATAGTTTCAATGATTATCGTTACTTCCCGTTTGGATCTGGGAGGAGGATATGCATTGGGGTTGCAATGGCGGAGAGAATGCTACCATGTACACTGGCTTCACTCATTCATTTATTTATTTGATTGGAGTTTGCCCGAAGGGCAAAAACTTGATCTTATGGAGAAGTTTGGGATAGTAATAAACAAAGCCATGCCCCTAGGCGTAATCCCTTTCCCACGATTGTCTAACCCAAATCTTTCCCCTAAAATACCCTACATCCCCATAATTTTCCTAAATTAAAGATAGGGCACTTTAGAAAACAATGGCCCCAAAACAAACTTTTTAGCAAAAAAGACCCGACTTCAAATGATTTAGAAAAATGGTGCTTTCACGGATTTTAGAGCTTCAAAAAACTGTGAAAGCATCTTTTTTAAAAAAGGTTTTAGAAAAAGCAGTGCTTTCATGATTTTCTGAAGTTTCAAAATCTGTGAAAACACCATTTTTCTAAAATGTTTGAGGTCAGGTCCTTTTTGCTGAAAAGTTTTTTTATGAGGCATGTTTCTCTAATTATCCCTTAAAAAGATAATCTCGAGTCTCGTCTACGCATGGAGTACCCTATGCTTACTCCTCGAATGTAGGAGGTTTAAAGTTCCCTTCTGTTTTATTAACCATATAATTTCCCTAATTGTGTTTTCACACTTTCATGCTTATTAAAAAGAGTGTTGGATGGAGGATAGATTTGTTGTACACAAAGTGCAGGCTGCTGATGTGGTGGGACGCAAGTGGCTGCAAGTGCGGTGAGGCCATCAGCCGCCTGCACTTTGTCCTTAACAAATCTGTATTCTGTTTATAATTTTGCTTATTAAAATGCCCTTCAAAATCTTCAATGTTTAAAGAAACCTCTCTTTCAAGGTTCCAATTTATTTAACCCCAGTGTGGATCCCAGAATCAAAATCTGTGATGTTTTCAGCCCGGATGGTTCAAATCAATGGCAAATCAACTTCAAAAAGCGCCTCACTGACGTTGAAATTGCAGAATTCACAGAGCACAGAAGACGATTATCGGGTCTGGTTTTGTAGCGAAAACAAGCGTTTTTCTGTCGAAGACAGGCCTTTAAATCTCTTTCTCCGAGTGTTAACAAGGTCGATTGGGCATCTCTTGTTGGGTATTTGTGAGCCACACAATAATTTTAACCTTTTTTTCTATTTTAATTAAAATATGATTGACTAAAGACTTTGAGTTTTCTTTTTAAGATGATTCCACTCCACTGATTTGTGGTAAGTTAATCCTATCTACTAGTAATACACCTGTTTCTTGAATCCTTGATGGGTTAGGATTCAAGGGCATGCTATAAAAGAGGATAACGTCCCCCCTTTATCTCCACTCAATATAATCGTGCCCATCACTTAGAGGGAAATAGAAGCGAGGTAGAATTGTCCTAAAGGAATTCCACGGAGGCTGCTTCTCTAATTTTATCGGGCGAATATTCTCTTAAAATTAATTTGAAGATTAATTTGCCTAAGATATTGTTTTGTTTAACAATTGGTATCAGAACCCGATTAGGGCATATTTATTTTCAATCAAAAAAAAAATCGGCGCCGAGGCCGGTCGGACTGCACCGAACTACATGCCGGTGATGCAATGGTTTTATTGAGCCCAAAGGGCTGCGACTGTTCCTGCAATTCAAAAAAAAAAAAAAAAAAATTTTGCCATCCTTTATGCCGACGGTCCGGCGCAGTGATCCGCCGGCCTCGCCACCGATTACCGATCGACGTTCTCAACGGGGCCGACGGCGACCGCAAATCGGCCAAGGTGACCCGATGAAGGGCGCGGTAAAAGCCCCATATGTCATCGCTGTTATACGCAACTACTGTGAAAATCAAAAAAAAAAAAAAAAAAATTTTTTTAAGGAAAATGAACAGTAAATGGGTTAGGGTTGGCTTCTCGGACCGGGTCGGGTCCGTACCCGGCCCAAGGACCCGACCCATTGACTCAGCCCAATGAACTGGCCCACTGACTCGGCCCATTTGGCCCTGGCCCATTTGGACTCTAACTGTTCAAACTTTGTTTGCAACCATTTGTCTGAACTGCTTCCGCCGGTTGCAGACAAAACTTTTAAACTCAGAACCTGTTTCTGCCACCAGATTGAACCATTTTTCGACTCAAACTTTAAAACGCGATCTCTTGAGATATACAGCTCTGTTTCGCGCATATGACCTATCGATTTTAGTCTACTCGACGAGCTCTACACTTTGAAATGATTTATAGGACTGTTTAAAACTGTTTTAGACATGAAAATTCTAGTCAAAGGTTGATAAATTTATTTTTGTTCTAAATACATAGTTGAACCTTTTTGAATATTCTGTATGAATACCCTTACACTATCATGTCATTTTTTGTAATTACTGCATGTACATCTTAACTTTATGACTCTGTTTTTCCCTAAACTCTGTATATGATTTATTTAGGGTATGAAACATTGAACTAATGACATGATAGAATGCCTAAGAATTTTAGTTCTATCTATAAAGGGGTTTAGATAGAACGGTAAAGCAATCATTTTGGGATGCGTAGTCAAAGTAGGTTTGTAGTCTGCCCAAAGGTGTGAACTATTCATGCTTAGAATTTTTACACTTATACCAAGCTAAGATTTAGAAATCGATGAACTGTTTTGAACGGTGAATCTTAGGTTCTTAGTGGAGACTAAACCCAGGAAGCTTTAGAGCCAAATAACCGTTGTTGATGAGTGAATACATAAACTCGGAGTTTTCTTTGAATACGAATTATCTTGCATAATCTCATATATTTTATTTTGACTTGTGACTTTGCATGATATTAAATTCATATTATTGTGTTAGAACGTACTGTATATCTACTCAAGACAAATAGGCAAGGTTACCATCTTTTAAGGACATGATTGAAGGCCATCTTTGGCTCATTTGTGCTTAAATGCCCCACCTCATATAAATTTATCCTTCTAGTACCCCTTTGAGCCTATTGGAAAATTTACCTTTATACATTCTTTGATAAGCCACGTTAACCTTTAACCCTTCACCATTTCTGAGAAATTAGGAACGAGAGATGAAAATGAACGAAAAGAGAGTAAGTGGAGAGATACTGAGTTGTGGTGTTTACTGAGAGTGTATAGCAAAAATATAAAAGAAAAAGGGGGGAGAAGAAAAAAAAAATTATGAAAAATAATGAAAAATATGAGGTGCTTCAAAAGAAAAAGAAAGTTGAGAAAAATAGAAAAATATTGAGAAAAATAGTGAGAGATTCTAAAAATTCAGGTTTACCCTTCTTATTTCTGAGAAATTAGGAACGAGAGATGAAAATGAACGAAAAGAGAGTAAGTGGAGAGATACTGAGTTGTGGTGTTTACTGAGAGTGTATGGCAAAAATATAAAAGAAAAAGGGGGGAGAAAAAAAAAAATTGTGAAAAATAATGAAAAATATGAGGTGCTTCAAAAGAAAAAGAAAGTTGAGAAAAATAGAAAAATATTGAGAAAAATAGTGAGAGATTAGAAAAGAAAAAGAAGAGAAATAGAAAAATCAGAAGTTTGTTTCTTTTCCGATTTCTCAGAAATTTTGAATCTCAATTCCCTTTCTTTCTTACCCTTTCCTGAGCCCCATTACAACCCTATAAAAGACCTTCATGATCTGATATTGCATTGGTAACTGCCTTGTGGAGAGTAAATATATGATACTTATGACACTTGATATGACATACTTAGGATATACAAGTATATGTTCTTATGAGATTTGATTTTGTTCATTGATTACATCGTGTTTCAGTTATCATGTGAGACATTTTTGCTTGTTTTGTATTGATCTCTCACATATGTGCGAAAGCTTACCCATCATCGGAGTGATTTTATTTCAAGAGTATACCTAAAGTGAGGATTGAGTCTAGACAACAGACCCGACGGTTTTCCGTTTGAACTAGTTCTGAGATGAATGAATTTTGGTTTGGGTATGCACACACTTCACGAGTAAGCATGAATGGATGAGTTATCTAACGATTTGAGCATTAGACTAATTTGAATGGATGCTAGTATGATTGACATGACATTAATATTTAAGATTGATGATTTACATATTGAAACAATTAATATTTTTATTTTTGAATAATATATATGTTAAAAAAAAATCATGTTTTGAAAACTCAATTTTGCTGATGGTTTGAAATTTTTGGAAGTTTGTGGGTAACTTCATTGTAAACCCTCAGGAGACACAACTCCTCCACTAGGGATCACCTAGGGGTTTAAAGGCTTGTTGCACATGCTAAGTGCAATCGTGTTCCCTACGAAAGTGGCATTTATTTTCTTTAGTTTGCTTTGCTCGAGGACTAGCAAAGTGTAGGTTTGGGGGTGTGATGAGTAGTGAAATATGATGATATTTCACCCCTAGATACCTATATTTAGCTATCCGACGAAGGCTATCTGATAAGAATTATTAGATTTGAAGTGTTTCAGGTAAATACAAGCCAAGTGCAGAAAACAGCCCAAGAATTCTGAAAATAATGTCAAAACATTGCAACTTTGGGTCATCAAGAACTTGGTGCGACTTGTAGCTCAATTTGGACATTCAAAATGCCCAAATTATGAAATTGTCAAAACATAACAGTTGTAGAGCTTTCTGTCCGCTTTCCAACGACGTAAGAATCACCTCAATCCGAGTTCGGGACAGAAAGTTATGGCCAAAATACTGAAGCAGTGTCTGATGTAAAGTTCGGCGGGAATTCACGAAAATCTGGGAGGTCGATGCATCGACCCTATTGGGTCAATTAATCGACCCTAAATTTTCGAGTTGGAACACCTTTGTGGCTGGGAAACTTCGGCTCTATTTAAAGCGGATCAAACACTTCGAAAAAGGGGAATTAAGGAAAGGGGGGATTAGGAGCAAGAATTAGAGATAGATAATTAGAGAGTTAGTTTTAGCTTTTCTTTTTTTAGAGTTTTTGGAGAGGATTATTTATTCATTATTATTTTTGGTTTTAGACTCCTCTGAGCATCTTTTTAAAAGTTCTTCTTTTCTTCTTCTTCTAGGGATTGATTTGGGTAGATTGTATGGATTTGCAATCGCCTTTCTTTTACATTCATATATTGTATTTAGGAAAAGACATTGTAACCAAAGATTTTTGGAAGAAATAAAAAGAGGAATGACTTTGAATGAACAAGGAGATCATACACCAAAGATGAGCGGCTAAATCAGTAGATCGGGAAAGATGCGATCCCCAGATAAGTACCTATATTTATGATTAATACCATAGTCTAATGTTTTTATTGTTTTGATCTACACATCACGAGATCGTATATAGCTTCTTACATGACTCATACCGCAATGATAGGCTGAGTCATTGTTTTTAGATAGGGTATGCCGGATTGATGATCATACTTTATTTCAAATCATTTTTATGAATGAATAATGGTGATGGTGTGAATGATTCTTTAATGAAAGGGGGGTACAAATCTGGGGTAGCATATTTCTTGATCTTATTTAAATATTGTTCTTAGATTCATGGGTAATTAGTTATTTAGATTAATTTATTTTTCTGCATTTAGGAAAAAGTGATAAATTTTTGGTAAATCGAATCTGCCCCTTGGTACTTCCTTAGGGACGTTTTTAAATCTCTGAAAGAATTAATTAAAATTCAAGATTTCCCTGTGGGTTCGATACCTTTGTTCTTGCCATACTGCAATAGATCTTGTGCACTTGCAAGGGTTACATTTGAAATCGATCAGTGGGACCTTGACGCTTAGACCTTCAGAGAATTGAGGTAGGAAACACCTTGAACATGTACTTTAATTTCAAGAGCATATATGTAGTGATATAATTACCAGATTTGAAGTTGTTTTAAATTATGAAAGCTTTGTGAAAATGAGTGTGTGTGTAACACTAAGAATGTGAAAAAGGCATCGGTGTGATGCAAGTGATTAAGATCAAGTAATCTAATAAGAATGAGACATCCCCAGGGGATGAGAAAATAATAAAGGCATCAGGGGTGATGTGGGTATATATACATCCCAGAGATGTATACATGTGATTGAATAATTACTGTTGAGGCCTAACTGATATAAGATAACACACTTATACGGTGAACAACTATATGTAAAGCACATATTATTTTTGTTATTTGAGGTTTGATAGGATACCCCACCGACGTGGCGGGATACCCACGACTAACGCGGCAGGATATCCGTGACCGGTACGGCGGCCAATCCGTATACTAGTGCGGAGGTTTATCCGTAACCGTAAGCACATCCCAGGGATGTTGAGATGAGTTTTTAATCCTGCCGCCTAGTGAAAAGGGGCTTGGGTCGTATTCCCAGGGAATACTTTATAACAACTATCTATTTAGACGACGATGAAGGGTATCTCATCGGGGCTCGATGCTATATTGCTCGGAGATTACTTAAGTTGAAGATTTAAGTTTTACTTTAGGCCTGTTCAATGTCATTCATGATAAATCAACAGTAAAGTAAGACATTCTAATTACCAGTAAACTTGAATGCAACTCATCAGCTTTTAAACGGTTTTCTAGCAAATGTTTAGACACATCATGCTTAGAATATCATGGAATATATGTGAGTCTTAATTTATATTTTCATTGTGTTTGTTCCCTATTGAGCTAGGATGTAGCTCACCCCTTTAGACTATACGTCGTAGGTCCATTGATAGCAGCTGTCGAGGCTTCGGGAGACGTAGATCCGGGTGATTCGGATTACGTATCTGGAGACGAGTTGGAGCCTCCACCTGAGGACTTCTTCTAGGAGACTCTGCTGTGTACTTTGACAGAGAGTAGTTTGAGAGCAGATTTATACTGTTTGGTATGTCAAGCCTTTATTTTTGATAAACATGTAATTAGATTGGATAATTCTTTTGGCAAACCATCTGGGGTGATCTATTTATCACCGATGGTTCAGGTCGGTTCTCTGTTCATGTAGTGACATGAAAGTAGAACTGTCTTTTGCGTATGCCAGTTGGGCATATTAACCGTTTTCGCTTTATGAGATTAATTGCTTTATATATTTAATTGTGCTTATTATACCAATGTTCCGTGCATAGCTTTGAGGCACGGTCTGGAGGATCGTGCTGATGGCACGGATTTGGCACCAAATTGTCATAATATCACCACATACATTGTGGGCATCGATATGGATGCACACTAAATGTGGACAAACACACAACTCGATGTGAACAAAATTAAAAAGCATCTGGAGGTGAACGTTCGAAACAAATTATTTGCAAAAACATTTTGAAGGAGCTTTAAATGGTAAAGGCATAGGCAAAGGGGCAGGTGTAATGGTAGCCTTGTTAGCCAACACATGATCGATCCAACATGGCACACAATCTTCCTAAGGGAGATCTACACTGATTTTTAGGGTAGAATGTGACAACTAGATATGACAGACACTCATTATAGACCAACACTTTGCATTTACCCCTTGATATATGTCTTATTTGCACTTCACCCCGTGTTTTACCTATTTACATTACAACTCTTGTCTTTATTTTTCCTTTACATATCACCCCTGATAGTGATGAAATCACCGACAAAACAATATTTGATTGCTTTGAATTAGATGATAGAGATTTTTTTTCCTTAATTTTTTATCTAATTGGTCTTGAGATCATGGACCTACAATCACAATGTCAGATTTGGATTTCACCTGACACACATTTCGAAAAGTGATTTAAGAACTGCATTTGATGTACACCATGATCATCATGCGGAATCAAAACTTGACAGCTTGATGGGAGGCTTCCGAACTCAAGATTTATTGGGGCGAAGTTTGTGATGAGAAACAATCAACATCATTAGATTTAGAGTAATCAAAGATTAGTTTTCTAAGTTTTCTAGGGGTACTAAGTAAAGAAAACACAAAAGTAAGGGGTCGCAATGTAAATAGGTGAAACACGGGGGGTGGAGTGCAAATAAGTCACATATCTTGGGAGGGTAAATGAAAACACCCTTCTTTTAGTTAATTTTTTTTTACTTGAAAACATTTTTCGTTCAATTAGAGTGAAGTTAGTTTTTAAGGATAATTTCATAATTAATATCAATTCCCTGTGGGTTAGATAGTCTTGTATTTGCTACTTGTTATAAAACACTTGTGCACTAGCAAAGACAACATAATATATTAATCACCACGCAGAAAAATCATTGGTTGCTTTAAATTAGACGATATAGATCATGCTTTGCTCCAATTTTCTACAGAAGGGATCTTGAGGCCATGAACATACCATCAAATGGTCAGTTTTAGATTTAACAAGATAGAGATCCCAGAAACGTAGCCCTAAAATTACATGGTACACATCATACTCAAATGTGACTTTGGGGCCACGTGTTTGGGATGTGTGCCATTTGGAATCAAAATCTCACCAATTGATGGTATATTCATGGCCTCAAGATCTCTTGTGTGAGAGATTGGAGTGAAACACGATATTCATCATCTTATTTAATGGAATTATTGTTTTTTGGCGTAGGTGTCCAGCAAGATTCCGTGAGCGGTACTCATATTGGCATCCTATATGCTATATTAATTTTGAAATATTTTTAGGTCAATTCATCGCAGGTTCATATATTGCCTAATACGCCTTTTTGATGTATAGACCAATGACAGTTGGTATAAAACAACGACACCTTCAACTCTCTGAATAGAAATCAGTCCATGTGGCTTTCGAATGACGATTGTGAAGGAAACTGAAGGCTTCGCTGTTTTGACAAAACCTTCAACTATCTCAATAGAAATCAGTCCATGTGGCTTTCTAATGAAGATTGAATCAACCACCACTTAATACCAACTCTTAGGTTGACTATTAGTGTTGCTTACACCTGCCACTTGTCACTAGTCTTCTTGTAACGATGTTGGACGTCCACATCCTATGATGAGGTCCAAACAATCTGACGCTGGCTTATTGAAGAAAAATTAAAAAGACATCATAGCAGTCAATGGCGGAGCAGATAGGAACATTTGCCTCTAAAGTCTGAACTTTTGAAATCAAATGTGACGTAGGAGCCAAATAGGAAATTTCGGGGCAATTGCATTTAGGATATGTTTGGGTAGGGAAAAAGCAAAAGAAATCGGTGAAAATAATCGGAAAAAGATAAAATCTATATTTCATAATAAAAATAGGGCATGAAAAATGAGCAGAAAATAAATCAGTTTTCATCTCCTTTGGAAATGGAGCAATCCCCTAAAAATCAAAGGATTTTATTTTTTTAAGGGAAAACTCACTCAAACTTCTCGTCGAGCAGCCAAAATTTTGACTCAACACAGCCAAAATGTTATAATAGGCACTATCTTCAGGTGAAGTCACTCGAGCGGGAACTAAATTTGTTCGAGCGAGGTGTGCACTAAAACAAGGGTGTTTTTCGGGTCAAAAGTAGCTCAAGCGACTTTTGTTGTCGCTCGAACGACCCGCGACGTCAAGTTACGTGCCGACTCTGTTTTTTTGAGCAGTTTCTCTTGGGTTAGAAGTAGTATTCGCGACTTCTATATAAGGGAAAGCTCATGGACGAATTATAGACTTTCTGTGAGAGAGAAAAAGCTTTAGAAAATCTACTTAGGATTTTGAAGAGAGCTTTGATGAGACTTTGAGTGTTCTTGTATTCTTGTGTAATCATCAATGTAATGGATCATCGCTGCCCGTTGACGTAGGCAAATTGCCGAATCACGTAAATATTGTCTCTTGTACATTTGTGGTTGATTTTCTTCTATTTTGCCTTCTTATTTAATCGTTCATCATGAGATCGTTAATTAATTTGTGAGCTTTCGCGCAAAAAATTAGTATCAGATCGAGGTTTCTGTTTTATAATCGGAAATGACATTGAAGTTCGCAAAAGTTTCGAATACGAAAATCGAGGTTGAGAAATTCGATGAGAAGATTAATTTTGGCTTATGACAAGTATAAGCCCGACATATCTTGATTTAACAAGGGCTACCCAAGACATTGAAATGACTTTCAGGTAAGCCGACGGATATGTCCAATGGTGATCGAAAAGAATTAGAACTTTAAGCGTATAGTACGATTCAGCTATGTCTAGCGAAAGAGATTAAGTACAATGTGATGCGGGAGAATTCGACGGTCTCGCTATGAGCCAAATTGGAGAGTTTCTATATGACGAAATGTCTGACGAGTCGCCTATATCTCAAGAAGTAACTGTACAAGTTGCACATGAAGGTAGGTACTTCTCTCAACGAAGAGTGATGCTACCTTTGATGAATCTGTTATGCGAACTTCTAGTAAATAGATTATGAAAATTGGAGAAGAGGTGGCGGAAGATCATTTTGAAGTGGAGTTAGAAACTCTTACAATTATTATAACTGAGAACAGTGTAGAAACAGTTGAGAGAGAGTCAGAACCATCCTTAGCAAGTGGAAGACCCAAAAGATATATTAGAGCACTAATTCACTACGATTACAAGGATATGGTCACATATGCATTAACGTTGGATGGTAATGAACCGTCTTCATTCAAGATGCAATCAGTGGTAGATGTGCGCAGGAATGAAAAATCGCAATGAGTGAAAAGATAAATTCTCTTTACAAGAATCAAACTTGGGAACTGACATAATTACCTAAGGGAAAGAGAGCGATTGGGTGCATAGATCAAAATATCGTCCGATACCGATATGTATCGATTTTGGACATGAACGATACGGTAAATCGGGTACTCAAAAAAATCATATATTTATCGGACAATATAGTGAAATTATCGTTCGTATCGTCCGATATGGACACTAATTTCAAATTATCAGACGATAATTTGAATGTATCGTCTGATAATTTGACAGATTGATAGGGACCCTATTTGGCCAAATTATCAGACGATACATTCAAATTATTGTCTGTATCATCCGATACAGACGATAATTTTAAATTATCGGACGATAATTTGAATGTAACGTCTAATAATTTGGCAGATTGATAAGGACTCCATTTAGCTAAATTATCAGACGATACATTCAAATTATCGTCTGAATTGTCTGATACAGATGATAATTTGAAATTATCATACAATAGTTTCAAATTATCACCTGATAATTTAATTTTTGAGACTTTTTTGAAAAAAAAAAAATTATATCAAAACGATACATTCAATGTATCGTCGATACAGTGAATGTATCAGATGATACGTGTTGCGTATCGTCTGATACATGATTGGGTGTAACTGGGATTATAAGAAGAAAGAAGGCTCTCCGATAAGTAGTGCTGCAAGGTACAAAGAATAGTTGGTAGCAAAGGGCTATACGTAAAAGGAAGGCGTTGATTATAATGAAGTGTTCTCACCGATTTTGAAACATACTTCAATCCGAGTTTTGTTGTCAATTATGACATAGTTGGACTTAGAGTTAGAGTAACTCGATGTGAAAATAATGTTTCTATACGGTGATATGGAGGAGGAGATTTATATGAACAAACTTGAAGGGTTCAAGTCTCCTGGAGAAGAGAGGTTAGTGTGCAAACTGAAGAAGTCCTTGTACGGGTTTAAACAGTCACAGAGACAATGGTACAAGACGTTTTACATATTTATGGTAGGCAAAAATTATATTCGAAGTGAATACGATAATTATGTTTACTTCAAGAGATTAGCGGATAACTCATTTGTTTACTTTCTCTTATATGTTGATGACATGCTCATAGCTACAAAGAGCATGATTGAGATCAACAAGTTAAAATCTCTACTTGGTATGAAGTTTGAGATGAAAGATTTTAGCGCATCGAGAAAGATTCTTGGGATGGAGATTCAAAAAGACAGAAAGAAATGGTAGTTGTATTTGACACAGAAGAGTTATTTAAAGAATATACTCTCACAGTTTTGGATGGAGAACTTAAAGGCTGTGAGTACTTCTTTAGCAGCTTACTTTCATCTTTCAGCTAGCATGTCTCCTACTACAGATGAGGCGCATGAATCCATGACTTGTGTTCCTTACGCGAGTGTGGTTGGTAGCTTGATGTATGATATAGTATGCACTCGATCAGATATTTCATAGGTCGGTAGCGTGATTAGTAGGTATATAGCTAATCCAGGCAAGGAGCATTGACATGCGGTGAAATGGATTATGAGGTACATACGTGGTACCAAGGATGTCAGGTTGGTTATTCGTAGTGGTATAGATTATCAGTTATACAATTACGTAGATTCAGAATACGCAGGTGATTTGGATAAGCGTCAATCTACAATGAGATGTGTTTACGCTATCAAGTTATCCGATTAGCTAAAAGTCGATGTTGTAGGATACAGTGGCTTTGTCTACTATAAAGACAAAGTATATAAAAGTAACGGAAGCACTGAAAGAAGCATTGTGACTTTAAGGCTTAGTTGAAGATTTGGGGATCGCACAGGAAAGTATTAATGTGTTTTGCGATAGTCAGAGTGCTATTTACTTAGCAAAGAATCACGTATATCATGCTCGTACCAAACACATTGATATACGGTATCACTTCATACAGAAAATAATTGAAGATGGTGAAATTCTTTGAAGAAGGACAAAGGACAATTCTGCTGATATAATGACAAAAGTGATATCGATGGTCAAGGCTAAACATGGTTTGGAGTTGATCAATGTTCAGTAAGTTTGAGTGCCCTCAAGGTGCTAGTGACAACGGTGATATGACTATAGCGATGATCGAAAGAAAAAATACATGATAAATCTTAGAGCTAGGTGGAGAATTGTTATAATAGGCTTTATCTTCAGGTTAAGCCACTCGAGCGGAAACTAAATCTGTTCGAGCGAGGTGTCACTACAAAAATAAGGTGTATTAGCGGCACTTGCTATTAAGGCAATTTTTGGTAGTGACAAGACTTATAGCGGTAGTTTTTTGTAGCGACAGAACTGATAGCAGCAGTTTTTTATTAAAAAAAACTGCCGCTAAAAGTCTTATTTTTTGTAGTGTGTGCACTAAATCGAGGGGGGTTGAGTCTAAGTTGCTCGAACAATTTTGGTTGTCACCCAAATGACCCGCGACATCAAGTTACATGGCACCTCTATTTTTTTGAGCAATTTCTCTTGAGTTAGAAGTAAGATTCGGACTTCTATATAAGGAAAAGCTCATGGATGAATTATAGAGCACGGGCTTTGGAAAACTTATCTAGGATTTTGAGGAGAGATTTGATGAGACATGATTGCTCTTGTATTCTTGTGTAATCATCAATGTAGTGGATTATCGCTACCCATGGACGTAGGCAAATTGTCGAACCACGTAAATATTGTCTTTTGTGTGTTTATGGTTGATTTTCTTTTATTTTGCGTTCTTATTTCACTATAAAAAAGTAAATTATTAGCGGCAGTTTTTTAGAGCAAAAAATTATCGTTATTAACAAAAAACTATTAAAGGCTATTAGCGGTAAGGATATTAGCGGCAGTTTTTTGTTAATAGCGGCAGTCAAAAACTGCCGCTAATAGTCTTGTTTTTTATAGTGTTTGATCGTTTATCGTGAAATTGCTAGTTAATTTGTGAGCTTCTGTATAACAATATGTGTCATTTGAAATAAAGATCTCATCGCTTAATGGTACGTTTATGGTCTGAAGATCTTTTGTGTGGGACATTAGAGCGAAACACGATAACCATCATCTTATTTAACGGAATCATTATTTTTTGGCGCAAAGTGTTTAGCAAGATTCCGTTGGCCGCGCACATATAGGTATCGTATTTGCTATTTTAATTTTGAAATATTTTTAGGTTCATGCATCGATGGTTCATAAATTGGATAATTTACCTTTTGATGTATAGCCCAATAACAATTGGCATAAAACAACGACACCTTCAACTCTCTTAAAAGGAATCAGTCCATGCGGCTTTCTAATGACGATCGTGAAGGAAAGTGAAGGCTTCACTATTTTGATAAAACCTTCTAACTCTGTAATAGAAATCAGTCCATGTTGCTTTCTAATGAAGATTGTGAAGGAAAGTGAAAGGACAAAAGGAGATAGACTCGACCACCACTTAATGCCAAGTCTTAGCTTGACTATTGCAGTTGCTGACACCTGCCTCTTGACACTTGTCATCTTGTAACGATGATGGACATCGACATCTTAGGAAGAGGTCCCAACAATCTAACGCTGGCTTATCATAAAAAAAGACATC
The DNA here is from genome assembly GCA_021018995.1 of Chloranthus sessilifolius. NCBI lineage: Eukaryota > Viridiplantae > Streptophyta > Magnoliopsida > Chloranthales > Chloranthaceae > Chloranthus > Chloranthus sessilifolius. Next base: position 9,082,157 of record CM037588.1, read on the forward strand.
GTAGCAGTCCGTGACGAAACCAGATAGGAACATTTGCCTCTAAAGTATTTACTTTTGAAATCAAATGTGACTGGAGGATCCGAATAGGGAATTTGATGGCGGTTGCATTTAGGGTCTGTTTGGATAGGAAAAAGGAAAAGAAATCGGTGAAAATAGACGAAAAAGAGATAAAATCCATGTTTAGTAACAAAAATAAGGCGTGAAAAATGGGCAGAAAATAAGTCAGTTTTCATCTCCTTTGAAAATGGAGCAATCCCCCAAAAAATCAAAGGAATTTATCTTTTCTAAGGAAAAGCCCACTCAAACTTCTCGTCAAGCAGCCAAAATTTTGACTCAACCCGGCTCGACCCATTGATAGCCCTACACGGTAGGATCTCTCTCTCTCTCTCTCACTCTCTCTTTACATCCTCTAGGTAGTTCTCTCTTTCTCCCCGTAATCTCTTATCCCATTCTCTCTCCTCTCTCTATGCTCTCTCTCACTCCTAGTAATCTCTGAGCACAATCCTTCTCTCTCTCTCCACAATATCTCTTTCTCTCCACTCTCTTTCCTTTCTCTCACTCTCCTCTCTCTCTCTCTCCACGATCTCACTCTCTCTCCCCTCTTTCTCTGGCTCTCTGTGTCTCTCCACAATCTCTCTTTGTCTCTCCATTCTCTCTCCTTTCTCTCTCTTCACGATCTCTCTCTCCCTCTCTCTCTCTCTTTTAGAATGTCTCTCTCTAGGAAGCTCTCTCTCTCTCTCTCTCTCCCTCTCCCTACTTCTTTCCTTCTCCCATACCTAGGGCTGCAACAGAGTCGGTCGGCCCGGCTCTGGTCAGCTCTAACTCGGCTCTACCTTATACGAGCCGAGCTGAGGTCGGCTCTGGGCTCTTCGAGCTCGAAAATTTCAAACTCTAGCTCAGCTCTCCGAGCTCGAGCCGAGCTCGGGCCGAGCTTCGGGCCAAGTATGTTTTATTATAAAAAATTTTTCTTCTAGTACTTTTTAAAACTTCTACTCAATTAAATATGCATTCTATAAAAGATTTAAATGAACGATTAAACACAACGCAACATATGAAATATATAAACGATTGCCGGAAATTCAGTTTTTTCCCTCTTGGTGTTGGGCCTGTTGGTAGTCGCCCGATAACGGCGGGTGCTTGTGTGTGAGAGAGAGAGGAGGCAGCAATATCCCTTATGCATGAGAAAGAATGTGAGAGAGGTTTAGAAATCACTCAAATCAGAGAGGAGTAGGAGTTGAGTTGCACGATCCGATTGGCGTAGCCTGTATGCGTGAGACTATGACTTTGAGAGAGAGAGAAGGTGAGAGAGCTTCATCAATAAGAGAGTAGGAGTTGAGTTGCAAGAGGCAGCCGTAGGTAGGAGTAACAATGCGTACTATATATATAGTGAAAATTAGGATAAGTGGGGGGCAAAAGTTCCAATTTTACCCTTTAAAGTAACCGTCAGATAAACTTAAATGATTATTTTGAAGGGTAAAATATACCTCTCAAAGTTAATTACTTATTATATATATATAAACCGAGCCATAGAGCCAAGCCGGGCCGAGCCGGCCTTAGCTCGAGCTCGGCTCTCGAGTCGAGCTCTAAATAGAAAAGCTTTTATTTTTCGGGTTGAGCCGAGCCGAGTTGTCAAGCTGGCTCAACTCTGTTGCAGCCCTACCCATACCCTTTTATTTTTTATGCATTATTAAACAATTCAAACGCCAAAAAACGATGAATTCCTATTGATATCTAAAGGATTGAAATCCATAGCATCTTCAAATTCATTTCCATCATTTTCCGAAAAAAATCCAAATAGAACCTTAGAAAGGAAAAAAAAATCATGGGAAAAAAAGGAAATATGGTAATTTTGTATGTTTAGCAACAAAGTTGTGCTACCGAAAATAGTAGGAAAATTCAAAATATTATTTTCCATTGAAAAAAGATAAATCCCTCGAAAATAGGGAGATTTCATTGGAAATCTTTTACCTCCCTCCCCTCTTTTTGTTGGATGAGAACTCTCTCTCTCTCTCTCTCTCTCTCTCTCTCTCTAGATATACGATATCTCTCTCTCCGCGATTTTATTTTTTCTCTCTCTCTTCTATCTCTCATTCTCTCTCTTTTCTGATGAATAAATTAAAATAAAATCAATTGGCAAAAAAATAAAAATAAAATAAAGGAATAAAAAAATAAAACATAAAATGAAAAATAAAAGTAATGAAATAATAATAATAAAAAATTAAAAATAATGAAAATTAAAAATAATGAAAATAGTAAAAATAAAAAAATAAAAAAAATAGAAAATAAAAATAAAATAAAATAAAAAATAATAAAATAAAATAAGAGAATGATAAAAAAAAAAAAAAATTTAAAATAATAATAAATAATAAAATAAATAAAATAAAAATATAAAAAAATAAAGATAAAAAATTAAAATTTAAAAAAATAATAATAAATAAATAAATAAATATCTCTCTCTCTCTCACTCACTGAATCTCTCTCCCCACTCTCTCTCTTCTCGATTCTCTCTCTCTCAAATTTTTTATTTGGTGTGTTGTGTACACCAAAGAGGGTCTCTTCTCTTCCTTATTCTCTCTTTTATAGATTTCTCTTTCTCTGAATCTCTCTTTTTATCTCTTCGAATCTCTCTCTCTCTCTCTCTCTCTCTCTCTCTCTCTTATATCCTCTCTCTACGTTTCTCTTTTAATTTCTCTATCTCTCTTAATTTCTCTTTTTGGATATCTCTTTCTCTCTCCGAATCTCTCTCTTCTAATCTTTCTTTTTTAGATTTCTCTTTCTCTCTCTTTCTCTCTCTCTTCCCTAATCACTCTCTACGTTTCTCTCTTTCTCCCCAAATCTCTCTCTCTATCTCTGTCTCTCTCTGCTAATCTCTCTCATAATTTTTTTTTCACATGGAATCTCTCTCATAATAGAAAGCTAGATTTATTGGGTGTGTAAGATGTTCACTATTGATGGTGCTCATTTTTTATTTTCTGTGTGCAATTACTCAATCCAAACATCGAAAAATGATGAATTCCTATGAATTCCTAAAGAGCCGAAATCCATTGGATCTACAAATCCCTTTTCCTATGTTTTCTGGAAAATTGCCAAAACAAACCCTTAAAGCATTTAATGTAAACTTTTCTAGAAAGTTACCTCTAGCTATATATCTATCACACTTTCCACCATTGTTGTTGTTGTCAATACCAACCTCACCATCTTGCCACCACCACAACCACACCACCAACCTCTATCCTCACCATCACCTCAAAAATATATTGCCATCAACATCACCACCACCAATTCTACTATCACCACCTCTACTCTAACACCACTACCATCACCTCTGCACTTCAACAACCATACCACCACCACCTCGCAACCACCATCGCCACCACCACTTCCACAGTCACATAACCAACTCTTCTTTTTTTGGTAATTCAGCGTGAGGTTGTAGGGGTCCTCACCCTTATTATTAAAAAAATAAATAAAAGAATGATTACATTCTAGTATATGCAATAAGTAAATCATCCCTTATAATAGAATTCAAAATAATCGTTAAGATTTGACCATGATTCAAATTGGGGTAGTTCTCTCCCTGTTCTGGCTAGGAAATCTACCAACCGACTAAGTTCTCGCCAAGTATAAACAGATCTACATTCCTCAAATTCATCCATAAGTGTTTGACTACGCAAAGTAAGATGCTTATATCTCCACAGGCATTCTATTAACTTGTTAATGCAATTCAATGCAATCTGACTATCAGATTCTATAATAATCTTATCAAAATTCTTCTTCTTAGCGACTAGTAATCCATCCAGAATAACTTATAATTCCACCCCTATAATGTTATATATCATCGGTTGATGGGCCACTGAATCTTCCTAAAGTTGTACTTAAAGTTGGGCCACTAAATCTTTTGAACACAACCAACTCCTCGACTGTTACCGCCAACACCACAACTAGCAAAACCTCTAGCAAATCACCACCACCTATCGTAAAACCTCCCAACTACCACCATGACCTCCTCACTACCATCACACCATAAAAAACAGATGAAAAGTAATTTAAATACAACGGAAAGTTTTTACTATTATCAGTGATTAAATAAAGAAAAAGCAATAAAAAAATTTTAAAATAAAAAAACAAAGGGAAAATTAGAAAAACAACTTTAAAAAACAAACGTTTTAGCAAAAAATCCAGAACTTAAACATTTAAAACAAGGTTTTCATTTTGAAGTTCAGAGATTTGTGAGATCCTCATTAAAGTGGATTTGTGAGTTTACAAATTTGCCCCTGATTTTACGAATCTCAGAACTTCAAAAAACAGTGAAAGCCTTTTATTTTTAAAACGTTGAAGTTCTGGATTTTTGGCTAAAACGTTTGTTTTTTAAGGTTATTTTTCTAAAGTGCCCAAAAACAAAAGCAAGAACTCTATTAAAAATTGTTATTATCTCAAAAACCATAAGATGGACAATCAAACCTTAGGATTGTACTTCCAATTCAAGTTTCTTCAGTCATCAATACAGTAAACGCAAATGAACTCAGATCCTTGAATGTCAAGATAATATTTTATTATTGATCCTTTTAAATTTTAAATACCATATCTACCACTCATGCAAATATCTAACTTCTAGGGATAAATATGAACATCATTTAGTAGGAATGAATACGTAATTTTTCTGTAAATAATGTCATTTACAAGATTTTATGGTCGCTGGTTCCGAGACGACATCACTGGTGATAGAGTGGGCAATGACCGAGATGATGACATATCCTAAGATAATGCAGAAGGCGAGAAAGGAATTAGAGGAAGTTGTGGGGCTAAAAAATGTTGTAGAAGAGTCGCACCTACCTAAATTGCATTACTTGAACGCTATCGTGAAGGAAGTCCAACTCCTTCACCCAGTGCTCCATTGTTAATCCCCAGAAGACCAAGTGAATCATGCACTATCAGTGGGTACATTATCCCTAGCTAAAGGCTCAAATATCATGGTTAATGTATGGGCAATACATAGGGACCCTATGATTTGGGACAACCCCTTGGAATTCCAACCAGAGAGGCTCTTGAATAATATAATGATAACAATGTTGGTTAGGTTTAATCCCAATTGTACCTTTTGAGACACTTTAAAGAGTAGTCTTTGGACTTAGTCAATCGATCGATGTTGGGAGCAATCAATCGATTCTGGATGAAAATAAACAGTATGCTCGTGGGTCGAAATTGATCGATCGAGCTTGGAAGTTGATCGATTGAGTCTGAGCATAATTGTTGGGTAACTCTTAAGTTGAAATCGATCGATCAATTTTGGGCGGATTAGTTCCGTGAGTTTGGACTCTTGGCTCTTTTAGAAGATTTTTTGGTCAATGTTTCCTAATACAAATTAGAACCTATTAGCAGAAGGTTTCTCTAGGATTTCAAGAGAGAGTTTTATATAGAGTGAAAACTGGTGAATACTTTGAGAGGCAAGGTATTGAAGAAAAGCTTGGGGATCGAAGCATCCGATTGAAGTCGTTCTTATGCTCAAATCATTACTATATTTGAGCAGATCTCTTCTTTGTTATCGAAGGACTATGTCCTTATTTATTTAGCATGTTGGCTAGTGAAGATTGTATTAGATCTTGAGTGAGAGTGCACTAGAGAATAGAGAGTGTGTGTGTTATAAATGTTTATAAATATAGTGCATATAATCCGTGGATGTAGCCCTAGATTAGGTGAATCACATAAATCCTTTTGTGTTGTGTGTGATTGCTTTTGCGTCTTCTTATTTTTTTTATTCATCGCGATAGGGAGTTCGGTGTTTGGTTGAATTCCTAATAAGTGGTATCAAAGCGAGGTTTACGCTACAATAACGGTGAAGGTCTCGATTGCACGATTCAATGTAGAAAAGTTTTCGGAAAAGAATAACTTCACTTTGTGGCAAGTCAAGGTCATAGATCTCCTTGTTCAATAAGGCTTTGACGAAGCTCTACTTGGAAAGAAGGCCGAGACGCCCGATGAAGAGTGGATCTCTCTTGATAAGAGGTCCATAAGCACTATCCGATTGTGCTTGTCCGATGATATTCTGTACAATGTTCTTTACGAGAAGACTATCGTGAATCTGTGAAAGAAGATGAAATCTTTCTACATGACCAAGTCATTGTCAAATAGGCTCTTCATGAGGAAACAACTCTACATGCTTCGTATGAAGATTGGTACATGTATTCATGATCATTTGAATTTGTTTAATAAAATAGTTAGTGAACTATCGAGCATTTAGGTGAAACTTGAAGAAGAAGATCTTACACTTCTTCTGCTTACCTCATTGCCTGCATCTTATTTGTACCTTGTTACCGCATAATTTATGATAATGATACTATAGTCGTCGAAGAAGAGACTGCTGCACTTCTTTTAGACGAATTGAGAAAACAACCTAAATTTAACTCCTAAGGGATTAATCTCTTTAGCAAAAGGGGTCAAAACTATGATTGCAAAAGAGATAAGTCCAGAGGAGATAATAAATCAACGAGAGGAAATAATAGGTCCAAATCTAGGGGTGCCAGAAAGGATATTATTTGTTACTTCTATAAACAATCTGGACATATTCGCAAATATTACATTTAGAGATTGAATAAAGATAAGAGTGGTAAAGGAACTTCGCATCAGACTAGTGTTGCTAAGTTTGATTCTGGTGAAGATCTACTGTGTGAACTATTAGGCTCCAGTCAGGTTGATGATAGATGAATCCCAGATTTAGGACCATCGTATCAATTGTGTCCGTACAAGGATTGGTTTTACTAGTACAAGGTAGCCAATGGTGGGATGATTTTGATGGGGAATGACAGTATATGTCAAGCTGTGAGTATTAGTTCTATCAGAATAAAGATGTTTGATGATTGTATTTGTACTCTTACTGAGGCTAAGCATGTACCTGATCTGAAGAAAAATATGATCTCATTGGGGGCATTGGATGATATATGATGTCGAGTCATCCTAGAATATGAAAAACTGAATGTCTCACGAGGTGCTATGACTTTGATGAAAGGAGAAAAGATGGAGAATCTTTACATTCTAATAGGCGACACAATCAGTGGCAGTGGTGTTGTGACTACGAAAGATTTCAAAGATCTCTCAGATTTATGGCACAAGAGGGTTGGTCACATGAGTGAACGTGGGCTAATAAAGCTCATAACGAATAAAATACTTTTTGATATTCAAACTTGTAAAATAAAATTTTGTGAAGATTGCATTTTTGGGAAGCAAAAGAAAGTTAGTTTCTCCATAGGAAAATATACTTCTAAGGGGCTGATTGTTTACATATATTCAGATGTATGGAGACCGACTAAAGTCCTTTCAGTAGGTAGAGCCAACTACTTTGTGTCAGTCATAGAAGACTATTCTAAAAAAGTTTGGGTGTATCCGATTAAAAATAAGTCAGATGTGTTTCAGAAATTTAAGCAGTGGTAGAGTATGGTTGAAAAGCAAACAGACAAAAAGGTAAAGATTCTTATATCAGATAATGGTGTGAAATACTTGTCATCAGATTTCAAGGCTTACTGTGAAAATCAAGCGATTGTTAAGCACTTCATAGTTCCTGAAAATCCTCAACAAAATGGCTTAGCTGAGAGATGAATAGAATACTATTAGAAAAAGTGCGGTGTATGTTGAATCATTCTGGCTTGAGTCATAAGTTCTAGGCAGAGATAGTGAGCACAACATATTACTTGATCAATCGATCGCCATCAGCGGCATTAAACTCAAAGACTGCAAATGAGATTTGGTTTGGAAGGCAGGAAAGTTGCTCTCACTTAAGGGTGTTTGAATATGCCGCGTATACATTACTTTAGGGAAGTGAATGATTCAGGTTTGATCTAAAATCTAAAAAGTGTGTCTTGATTAGCTATGGTGACAGAATAAAAGGTTATCATTTGTGGGATACACAACCTCACAAAGTGATAGTTGCAAGAGATGTTACTTTCAATAAAGATGAGTTTCCGACGAAAAAGGTGAAAAATAAATCTCAGTCATCTGGTGAATCACAAGTATAAGTTGATGTTGAAAGGCATGAGCAAGATGAAAAAAATAATGAAGACTCCGAGATAGAGCATGATGGAACAATTTCTCAAGACTTGAAGTCCCAGGTAGCAGTTCCAGTTCAAGCTACCTTGAGAAGGTTAGAAAAGGCGAAAAAACTTATTGAAAAGTTTAAAGATATGATTTCTTAGCACTTGTACTTATCACAGAGAATGAAGAATCAAGCACAGTTCCAGAAGCTTGAGTGGATACAGATGCAGTAAAGTGGCAGTTAGCTTTGAAAGAAAAATAACAGTTATTTTTGAAGAATGAGACTTGGGATCTCATGGAACTTTCCAAAGGGAAGAGGTCCATCGGTTGTACAAGGGTCTTTCAAAAGAAATAATATAATAAGAAACAAACTCCAAAGTTCAAAACAAGGCTAGTTGCAAAGGGGTTCTCTTAGAAAGAGAGTATTGATTACAATGAGATATTCTCTCTGGTTGTGAAACACACACCAATTCGCACATTGTTGGTCGTCATTTTTCAGAAAGATCTGGAACTAAAATAAATGGATGTAAAAATAACTTTTCTCTGTGGAGATCTTTAGGAAGAGATTTATATGAGACAATCAGAAAGATTTATAGCATAAGGGTCAGAATTGCTCGTTTACAAATTGAAGAAATCTTTATACGGTCTCAAACATGCACCAAGACAGTAGTATAAGAAGTTTGATTCATATATGCTGAGCATAGGGTATCACAGGGGGCAGTATGATTATTTATTTACTGGAAAGAGTATTGTGATGGGGAGATAATCTTTCTAATTCACTATATAGATGATATGCTGATAGCAACAGAAGGCAAGGTTGAAATCAATAAGCTAAAATGATCATTGTGCCAAAAATTTGAGATGAAGGATCTTGGTTTCGCAAATAAGATCCTAGCTATAAAAATCACGAGAGATCGTGAGAATAAAAGGCTTTATCTAACTCAAAGAACTTTTATCCAAAAGCTCATTGAGAAGTACAATATGAGTAATGCTAAATCGATATCAACTCCTCTAGCAGGGCATTTCAAACTGACAAAAAAGATGAGTCCATCTACACATGCAGAAAGAGAACACATGAACAATATTCTGTACGCAAATGTTGTTGGGAGCTTGATGTATGCCATGGTGAGTACACGACCAAATTTAGTATAGGCCTTGAGTGTGGTTTGCAGGTATATCTCTAATCGGGGAAGGGAGCATTGGCTTGTGGTTAAATGGATACTAAGCTATCTAAAAGGTACAGCTGAAAATGGGTTGATATTTGAAGGTGGAGATACATGCGAGTTGGATCTCTACGGTTATGTTGACTCTGGTTATGCTGATGAACTTGACAGAAGGTCTACCACGGGATACTTGTTCATATTGGCACGTGGAGCATCAGTTGGAAGTCTATGCTTCAAGGGATAATTGCGTTGTTAACTACAGAGGCCGAGTATATAGCAGTTAAAGAGGCTGCCAACGAAGCCTCATGGCTTAAGAGTTTGGTCAGTGAATTTGGTAACGTTGATGAGAGCACTGATATCTTCTGTGACAGTCAGAGTGCCATTTACCTAATAAAAAACTAAATCTTTCATGCTAGAACAAAACATTTAGATGGCCTGTATAATTTTATCAGAGATATAATAGAAGATAGAGAAGTATCGGTTGAGAAGATTGATACAAAAATAAACGCAACGGACATATTGACTAAGCCGGTTATATAGAATAAGTTTAGGCATTGCGTAAACTTGATTAATATTTGTTGCAAATGTTGATCCCTATTGGGACAGTGACGCGGTTGAAGATAAAACTTAGGTGGAGATTATTGGTTAGGTTTATTCCCAAGTGTACCTTTTGAGACACTTTAAAGAGTGGTCTCTAGGCTTAGTCGATCGATTGTTGTTGGGAGCGATCGATCGATTTTGGATGAAAATAAGCAGTATGCTCGCGAGTTAAAATTGATGGATCGAGCTGTGAAATCAATCGATTGATTCTGGGAGGATTAGTTTTGTGATTTTGGACTCTTGGCTATTTTAGACGATTTTTGGTCAATGTTTCCTAATGCAAGTTGGAACTGATTAGCAGAAGGTTTCTCTAGGGTTCCGAGAGTTTTATACATAGTGAAAACTGGTGAATACTTTGAGAGGCAAGGTATTGAAGAAAAGCTTGGGGATCTAAGCAGCTGATTGAAGCCGTTCTTATGCTAAATCGTTACTATATTCCAACAGATCTCTTCTCTATTATCGAAGGACAACGTCCTTGTTTATTCAGCATGTTGGCTATTGAAGATCGTGTAAGATCTTGAGTGAGAGTGCATGGGAGAGAAGAGATTATGTGCATTGTAAATGTTCATAAATATACTGCATATACTCTGTGGACGTAGCCCTAGTTTTGGTGAACCACATAAATCCTTTTGTGTAGTGTGTGATTGCTTTTGCGTATTCATATTTTTTCCGTATTTATCGTGATAGGGAGTTCAGTGTCTGGTTGAGCTCCTAACAAACAAATGGGTTGATTACCGTTATCTCCGATTTGGATTGGGGAGGAGGATATGTGTTGGGGTTCCCATGGTAGAAAGGATGCTACCACAGACACTAGATTCACTTATTCACTCATTTGATTGGAGTTTTCCAGAAGCTACAAAGCTCAAGTTTCTAGAAAAGTTTGGGATATCTGTAAAGAAATAGATAACCCTCGTTGCAGTGCCCTACCCATGATTGTTCAACCCGAATCTCTACTCATAAAATCCATGTATGGTTTCCCCTTATCTCTATTCCCTACTGGAGTTTATCTAATCTAGAGATGCTACTAATAATCAATTAAGTATGACTAATAATGTAAGGAATACTCTTTTCCTGTATTACGTCATCCTTTGTTTACAACTAGAGATTATTTCTTCGCACCTATTACATGTATGATAATGAGTACCTACATTTGCAAACGGGATTATTTCTTTGAAACTAGGGTTTACACTTGCGAAAATCAGTGAGTACTTTGAACCAAACGGTGGAGATCATTATTCGTCCTAATCTTCCACAAAATAGCTCTTGTGATCATGTGCCTACAATTAGATGGTCAAATGTTGATTTCACATAGCATTCATCTCCAAAAGTGACCCTAACACTGTGTTTTACGGTACATCGACGTTCAAGTTTTGGGATGTGTGCCATGTGGAATCATAATTTGACCGTTTGATCGTACCCTGTGGCCATAGTTTATAAGATATAATAAATAGTTTGTTTTTCCCATTTTCATCTAATCCAAACCAAACGCTGCATGTTACATTGAAGACTCAAGTTAAGCTAGTTATAGTTTCACAATTAGAAATGAAAATTGTTTGATATTGGTCGTTAGCCAAGGCCCCCATAAAATGGACTTTGGCTAATGATTTCAACCAATTAAGCTAGGTGATGCTGAAATTTTAGGCCTAAATTTATAGTTTGTAGGCTTGAAGTGACTCTTGATATTGACATTCATTGAAGTGATTGATGAAGCTTTCAATCATTCGATCTACTTTGGCTTGTACTCTGATCAACCTTCAAAACTTTACATTTTAGACTTGAATCTTGACATTAGTAGTGGTAGCTCTTAAACTATTCATTGTCTTAACCTATTGCAAGCGCACAACGGTATTGTAGCACAAGTATAGGATCGATCTCACAGGAAAGTTTATATTTCCGAAAGCTTCTATTTGCCTTTAAAGAATAAAAAATTATTGTTTTTGTTTAAACTACGGTGCAGAAAATAAATATATTCTATCAATTTAAAAAGTGTTACACTTGATCACAAGTTTCCTAGATCTTAGGCGTCAATTAAAATCTGAAATTCTCTAGATATCCTAATTTGCTGAAATAAAATTACAGAAAAATAAATCTCATCCTCAGCCTTCCATATTCTAGTTGTCAATTAAAATCTGTAAATCCTCGGATATTTACGTGCAGAAAAGTAAATTGCAGAAAAATAAATTTACAGGAAAGTAAAATTGCAGAAAAGTAAATACTACACTACAATGATCTTCCAAAAAATCTCCCTTATTTGTCAATTAAGTTTAAAAATCCTTGGATGTAATACAAACAGAAATGAAAACTATTCTACTTTGTAGAAAATAAAAGACTGAAAATAAAATCTATTTTAAGTTTGATCTTTCGTCCTCCCAATCTTAGTTGTCAACTATGATCGAGAATTCTAGGATGCTTATTCATGGGCGCAAACCCTCTTATTTATAGATTCGCAAGAGACATGTTACAATAATTTAGGACTCTAAAGAAAGAAAACTACCTAAGATAAATCTTCCAAAAACTACTCTTCCTAAGACATATCCTTCTTGGTTCGGATCCTTCTTGCTTCAGCTACTAGAGGCGTGTATGATTTCTCCTTTTGATCTTCAACAAAAGTGATTCTGGCCAATTCTCTCATATATGTGGAATGGATGGATTCCTCTTTTAAAGTTTACGATTTTGTGCATGGTTGTGCATCTCTCACGTGACTCTCCAACAGTAATGCATGAGCTTTATAGTATAAAATCGAAGGCACGATTTTGTATTTTTCTCTGTTTCTTCATTCTATTTCTGCTCGATCGCTCGTACTTCAACTTGTTCTCTTCCAGTCTTCTATTTAGCAGAATCGTAAGGTTACGATTCCTTTCATTCTTTGATTCTGGCTCTCGATTTTGCTTCGACTGGCTCATAGGCTTCACGATTTTTCTTCGTCAGCTCGAGAATTGGTGTTTCAGCTATGATTCTTATGCGATCTTCTTTCTTATTGCTTTATGAGTTCATTTTAGCAAATATTAATATTTTATTCTTCTTCTACATGTTGTTCTAAATATTCATCAACAACACATCATTAGTATCAAAATATGGACTATCAACACTTAATTGAGGGTTCTAAACTGGTAAAATATGTGACTGATCAGGTAGCTCTTAAAAGATGACTAATGTTTTCAATTAGTTGACTTTCATGGATAGGAGTTTTGAAGAATCGAAGGTAAGAAAAGAGCTAAAAGATGGATAGAGGAAAAAAGTAGAAGCAAAAGCCGAAAAGAGAAGAAAGGAAGAAAAGAGCTAGAAAACTCTCAAAACTGACTGATCGAAATCCCATTTCAACTAGTCGAAACCTCAAGAAGAAATTTGAAGAAGCTATCAAACTCAACAGCTCGAAATCCCATTTCAATAAGTCAAGATTCTAAGAAGACTTCGAGAATTGACAGAACTCGACTTGTTGAGATTATAGAACAGAGAAGAGAAAAAGCCATATACAAATCGAAGGGTCGAAATTAGAACTCAACCTGTCGAATTCTAAAGAAGCAATCCATTTCAGCTGGTCGAGATTGAATCGCGACCTGTCGAGATTAGGAATTTTAGTGCAATACATGATTAGCAGTTCTGTAATTGCAAAGTTCGAGAATTCTTTCTTTCCCAATAAAATATAGAGTTATTTTAAGAATTCTTTCCTAGTTTATCTCAATGTACTAGGGCCTTATGCATCTGTAAATAAGGAACCTAGGTTTAGTTTTAGAAGAGAGCCTTTAGTTTTCAAGTTCTTTAGTTCTAGTATAGTTTTCTAGTTTCCAGATTTAGAGAGTTTGTGAGATTGAGGAAATTATAAACCATCGTTCTATGGTTGAATCAGAGATGATGAAGATTCGAACAACGATGCGTGACTACTTTCTAAAGTTTGGGATCTCTTGTAAATCAAAGATAAGTTTTAATTCAAAGTTCTACTATCTTTTCTAGTTTGAATTTATGTAGTAACGATCGCATGATTCGGATTCACTTTGTTTTTATTGTGAATGTTTCTAAAGCGTTTTATTTCTATTTTTGATAATGATAATCGCCTTATAGGGATTAAGATTAGATTTGATAGAAAATTCACCATCGAATTAGTACTTGTAGTCTAGTTTGATAGGTTTCATGCAATAATGTTTACGGATTAGATCACTATAAATTAGATGGATTATTTCATCCCGACTAGTCCATGATTGAATAAGATCTGATTATTTTACCTAGCTTTAGCTTGTAGTAAAAAGAAGGTTATTACCTAGAATTCAAATTAGATTATTAGGAGTAGAATTGTGAATTATTACAAATCTGCGATTAAGAGAGATCCTAAACTGCTTTCTCTATTGCTTTCCAAATTTGTTTTTATTGTTTTTACTAGGTAATCATAGTTAGAATTACTTCTAAAACCTTTTTTTGTCCAAGGTTTTAATTTAGATAAGCAGATAGTCCATGTGGTTTGACACCCTTAGTACTTGCCCGAGATTTACGAACTTGTGCACTTACAAGGTTTACATATTTTAACGATCATACTCCCAAACCTCCTCTTGAAGACAACCTAGATGAAAGAGAGGATGGGATCCTTTTTTCATCCATATGCATGTACAGTGCATTGTTGATTGCAATTTGGATAATTGGTGACCACCTAACCTTAAAACTGTGCAATTTTTATTATATTATCAATTAGTCATAAAAAATAAATTGATAAAATAATAAACTATGAAATTTCACATTTAGAATATTCTAAATCAATAAAATTGACTATATCATGTCCAAATTTCAATGTACCAAAGATATTCAAGTTAACCCCCCCACTCGACATGCTCTTTTTCTAGGATTCAACCTCGGCTATGTTTTCTGAAGTTCGTAACTTTCCATACTTTCATTCTATGTTTTACAGGTTTATGTTGATGGTTGAAACTTGTAAGACCAAAGGGGAGAAATATACTCAAAACTGGTTTCATAGCTTTCCGATACATGGTCTAGCCTTGTCTTGTATGGGCATTCCGTAAGCATGCATTTTTAAGGTACTTAGCTTTGTAAAACTAGTTAATGGTTATTTTGTAAGAACCTATATAATACATTTACACTGCATTCCATTCACTTTAACATTATAATATGGGTATGACTATTCTCCCTCGTTCTCGGAGTAAGGACGACACAATTATTCATGGATGAAAACCATTGACTGTTTTGAATTAGACAATTGTAGACGCCCCATTTTTTATCTCTCGGGAATATGCAACCGTGTTCAAATCACCTCATAGCCTCGCTTGCCCAAAATTTTTGAAAAAGTCAAACTTTAGGATAAATCACAAAAATCTGTAACTTTGTAAGTATATGCTGAAATCTCAGTGTATAATTGATCATACACTGAAATCTTAGCTTATAATTCAAGTTAACCTAGATCTTGACCCATTTGAGTCTCGAATTATATGCTAGTTTCCCAACGTATAATTAGATTATACACTCCCCAACATATAATTAGTTTGCCTTGGACTAGGGATGTACTTCCCTCAGTCGAGCTCCATACTGCCTCCTAAATTATACGCTGGTACCCCAACGTATAATTGATTATGCCTTGGATTCTTAGCGTATAATTAGTCCTCTTTAGACTAGGAATTTACCTCCGAGCAAATTAGGATGGCTCCGCTAGCCGAGTTCCTAGCCGCCGCTTGAGTTACGCTGAACTTTCAACGTATAATTCAATTATAGTCAATTTGGTAGGCGTATAATTCGCTAATTAAACACTGGATTTCAGCGTATAATTAGGCCGATACTATAAATAGGTCTCTACCTCTCTCATTCAGCACATATGATTCTTTTGCTTATTCTCTTTGGGATGTTCGGGGTAGGCTCTGAGATTCTGAATTAGAAAAAGTTGAATTCTAAACATTGGGTTTAGAACTTTGACTTTCTTTTAGGAATTTTGTTGAGTATTCGTTCTAGTTGGGGTTGGTCCTTCTACTTCGATTGTCACACCTCTCAAAGAAAAATAATATTAACCCTAGAGCTTTCCCCTAGGATACCCTTTCTAAAATCCTTAGCCCTAGATCCAATTAGGTTCATATCTGTTTTCCTTGCATATTTTCTAAACACAATAGACTTTCAACTTATTTGCCCATGGGAGCAAACTGAGGGTACTTGGGAACAGGTTCAATCCTCAAGTGCATAATGGGCCACCGCATCCCATCCCTTTTATTAATTTAGTATTTTTAGGTTAGATTTCCGTATTTGTCAAACTTTAGGCAACTCTAGCTGCTCAAATCGATAGGCCGGTGTTTAGTATAGGAGTCTGATCCCCAATCCCCGAATCCTTGCTATCAGTGACGTTCTACAACGTCGATAAATATCTGTAGGTGGCGATCACAATTAATATTTTTTAGTGGGTTTGTTTGATACTAACATCCTTTTTTACAGGATATTAATGGGTTTGTTTGTCACTGATACCCATTTATTTGCAGGTTTATTAGAAAATCCGTGTGTTGCTAATTTATGCATATTCATATTTACATCAAAGTGAGTATGTTTATCACTGACGTTGGATTTTTAGGTGTGTTTTATGCATTACCCTTTAATTAAGTATTAGTATATTTGTTTGTTACTAATACTCAACTTGGTAAGTCTGTTTGTTGCCTTACCTTTATACTGGGCAAGTCTGTTTGTTGTCAGTTTACCTTCACCCCGTTTTAAATCGAGTCTAAAGTGACCACATTGGGCGGTTTTTTTGAATCCGAGAGGGTTCTCGAAAATGCATACCAACAGATTGGCAATCACGGTGGGACTCCTTTTGCTAGGTTTGTCCCATTTTAAATAATTTAGAAATTATAATAAATTTTATTTATTCTTTTAAATATCACTTTTTAGCACATACTACATACTTGCTATGCATTTAGGAACCATTCTCTTATTCCTCTCCTCTAGTGTGAAGGGGCCGGTGTGATCATCTCTACAGGGATTCGATCCGGGGAACTTCCTACACATTAGACCTTCTTGTAAGACCGAATCAAGCGAAGATTGTACCCACCCCACAGTGACCCGAAAACACTCTCATATTCGGGAAGGAAAGCTTAGGCACTCGGAGTAGAATAGGAACATTCTTCTACCCTAGTTCTAAAAACCTTTGAGATTGAGAGCTCGTGTTATCGTTTTTTCTTCAAAATATCAGGCATTCAAAAATTAAACTTTAATAATAATTCATCTTTATGGGACTTCCATGATAATCCCAAGTATGATGTTGGGCTGTCTCAAGAGATAGTCCAAGATTGTCCTTTGGTAAACATGGCAGGTGAAAGTGGAGATTCCCCTTTTACTCCTCTAGTGAATAGTAGTGGATTATCAGCTAATCAAATTGTGGTTCTTGCTACTAATACACTGAATAAAGGAGGTAAAGAAGATGATTACCTACTACAATCATTATCCTGTCTTTAGAAAGATCTCGTCGATCGCAAAGTAATGGATGAAAAAGGTCGTTTAATTGGTGAACGAGTCACTTCAAGTAATGAATAAAAAGAAAAGCCATTAACTCTTCCACCTACTCCGACGCCTCCGCTCTCACCTAAAAGGCGTGCCATTCGAACTTGGTTTAGCGATAACTGCAGAGGTCCTCTCTTTCCTGAATCATCTAAGAAAAATCATAATACAGCTGTTACCATGGGGAACCTTACTCAATTCTTTGACGGGTATATGGCTAAGAGACCGTCCAAATCAGTCTTTAGGATTCGACAAATTTTGCAAGAATGTTGAGTTCTCCCTTCCTGCGAGTTTCAAAGATCGAGACGCTCGATGATCTAGTCACCCGATTCATGGATTAATATAAGCATCTGATTCACGAGGAGATCAGCCTCAGTGATTTAATGGCTATAAAACAAGAAGTTGGGGAAGACTTTGCGACTTTTGTTAGTCGTTGAAGAAGACTTGACGGTCAAGCATGGAATCAAATGAAAGAGAAGGATGAAGTAGATGTCGTAATCGATAATATCCGAGAGTCCCTTCAGAGTGCTCTTATTCTAAGTGACTGCCCTGACTTCTTTAGTCTTTATTTACGTGCTTCGCGCATATAGCGTTGCATTAAAAATTGGGACTTTAACTTTTCTGCATTAACATCTATGGGAGCCTCCTCTAACTACCCTAAAACAAAGACCCTAGGCTCTGAGCAAATCAATACAAATTAGGAACAAAACCAAGGAAACAAAAACTTGATGTGAATCAGATTTAGCTATTCGAAACAGAACCAAGGAAACAAAGACCCTAGGCTCTGAGCCTCCTCTTCTCATCGATTAGATTTAGCTATTCGAACAGGCTCTATCTCTCTGACGTCCCAAAAATTTGACTTCCGAATAGTCGAACTTGATGTGCATTCCCGACTGGTCACGCACCTAAGAATATATAAATGTTAAAGTGAGTTAAAGTTAGATTAAGTTTGGAGTGAGAAAGAATGATGTTACTTATGATATGGACCATTAGAAGGTGTGCCATACACCGAAGTACGGAGTATCGGCATAACATCCTAAAGTATGCTTTTAAGTATAAAAGCCATTTTGCCAAGAGAATTCATGTCTCTTGTTTTAAGTTGTTGAGAATTTATTGAGAAGAGAGAGAGAGAGAGAAGATGAAGAGTTATAAATTAAGAGTGTGTGTGCAAGATTGGAGCTGTGCGTGAGATTTGAGGATTTAGGGTCAAGGAGAATCCCAACATTTCAACTCTGAAATCCTAGCTTGGTCGTGAACTCGTGAATCGAGGAATCGATCAATTAAATGTGAGAAAACTTGTGAGAAATTATGATCTTTAGTTATGTCAGACTTTAGGTATGATGTGTGTGGAAAATTAAAAGAAAAGAAGTTAAATTTGAAGAAAAATGAGTTTGGGAGGTTGAAACCAGTGAATGAGAGAAATCTGACAAAACCAATAAATCGAAATAAGTATCCGATCGATCGATTTTATCAGAGCAAAGATATGAAGGTTTCTAGAGAAACCAATTGATCGAAATGAAATTCGATCGCTCGACTTGAAAAATCGATCGATCGGTTTGAACACTGATCGATCGATTTGAGAAAACAGTGAGGGTGTTAAAAGGTTCCTGGAGAAACTGACCGATCGAAATAGAATTTGATCAATTGATTTGAAAATCGATCGATCAATTTGGGAACTGATCGATCAGATTGTGATATTAGAGATATGTACATTTTCTGAAGGAACCGACCGATCGAAATAGATTTCGATTGATCGATTTTGGAAATTGATCGATCAATTTGGGATTCGACCGATCGATTTGGTCAGTTTCTGATATCTTTCTATTTTTTTTTTAGAAAAAGATTTGGGGAGACTTTAGGGCTTTCTGTTTTGCATCCTTTCCGACATATAGGATGTAAATTGAGGTGTTCTAGGTTGTGATCAAGGAGACATGATAGGAATGTCACCTTGAGAAGAGGAGGTGTTATTTTGGCTTCGAGTTGAGGTAGGAGAAATTTAATGTCCATTTACACTTTTGATTTTGATTCATAGATGTCTTTGATATTTGTTCAACTCGCTTCTTGACTCGTAGCTAGTATGATGTTCGTTGGTTTTGCTTCTTGACTTGTAGTTTGTAAGATATTTGCTTCGTTTTGCCTCTCGACTTATTGCTGAAATGATATTCATTCTACCTTTTTCTAACTCGTAACTCAAAACGCATTAGTTTAATTGTAGAAGAAAATGGTTTATGAACTTCTGACAATTTGCATGTTTGTGACAATCTGCATGTTCATCATGAAAGCTTTGGAAAATAAGTTCTGCATATAAGTCTTGTGTTGTACATACGAAATTGAGATTTTTCTGTGAGTTATTGAGTATTATGTGTTAGCATATGCATTTGATTTAAGGTTTAATGTGGACGAATACCCTACCGACGCGGCGAGATATCCATGACCGACGCAGCAGGATACTCGTGACCAGTACGATGGGATATCCCTACAAATTCTACCAGCCAACGGTAATTTCACTTCGCCAAGTATCCCTCATAAAGCAGGGGCTTGGGTATTTTTGCAAATATTCAATTGAGCGATGATGATTAGGGATTCGCATCGAAAAATTCATGGCTCTCAATGTTATATATGCTTGAGATTATATTTAAGTGATCAGTTTAAGTTTTCTTTGTGTCATGAGAAAAGATTTAGAAATTTGGTGAACACCTTTGAAACCTACATTCGCGATCAGTTTTGCTTAAATTCAAATGTTTTTAAAATTGTGTTAAGTTGTGCATGACATGATAAGTGAGCAAGAAATTAGACAACACTTTGGGATCTTTATGTAACACACCGTCTTGGACTATTGAAATTTCTTTGAGATTCTGTCTTGATATAAATTTCAGTTATTTCCATGAAAGTCCGTTTTTGAATTACCTTTCAGTTCTATTATTGAATCTATGCTTCTATATGATGAAATGTGAATTTTGCATTGAGCTTTCCCTTACTGAGCTTAGACTGTTAGCTCACCCCGACTATACGTCACAGGTGTAGATCTACATCTAGTGTCGGAGAAAAGAGCAGGATCTCCCGTTTGGGGATTCTACCCTAGGTACTGGAGTTGGACTAGGAACACTTTGGGTTTAGTTAGTATACTTTTGGACTTGGACTTGGTACATCCTATAATCTGATACAGTGACAACTGTCGGTTTTGGTAACTATGTTTTGTAGCCACTGTTTTGGTGATGGTCGGGCATCACCGACGATTTCTTTTGGGCCTTTTTGTTCAGTTATTTTGTATAGAAGGAAACATTTATTTTGCCACATGTATGCTGGCTTTGATTCTATATGTTGTAGGTATACCAAGTAAATTCTGTATTTGGATTGTGAGTACGTTCCTACAGTCCGATTTTTCCTGAATTTCAGGAGTAATATAAATATATATATATATATATTATACAAGATTTTGTGAGAACAGAAAAATCGGGCTGTTACATTCTTGTTCGGCCTCCAGCATATTGGATTCGATGAGGATTCAAAGGGAAGGTACTTCGACCTCGAGCAGTAGCACAACCTAAGTTCCATATATGAGGGAAAATAGTGTTGCCCTCTGTAGCGATACAAATTGATGTTCAATAGGCCCATAGTGGAAATGGTAACATTTCACTCTAGTCCCGATAGGTAATAACCATCTTCTCAAGGATGCAGATGATTATTTTATTGGTACCTTCGATGGCCCCACTGGTCTGTGGTCGAAATGGTGATGAGCGATAATGCTTGATTTTGCACTGCTTGCACAAAGCTCTTATTCGCTTATTTGTAAATGATGATATCTTTGGACATGTCAAACTGATAAACGATGTTGTTCTTGATAAATTTATCGACATGACTAGTCATGATGCTTGTGTAGAACACTGCCTCTACCCACTTTGTGAAGTACTTGATAGCGACGAGGATAAATTGATGCCCGTTGGATGCTTTCAGGTTCACCTTTCCAACGACGTCGAAGCCCCAGATGGCAAATGGCCATGGAGTGATCATGATGTGGAGATCTATAGTAGAAGCATGTATCAGACTGAAGTATTCCTGACATTTGTAGCACTTTTGAACATGCTTGCAACAATCAATTTTCATGATAGTCCAGAAATATCCTTGCCATAGGATCTTTTTAGCAAGCATGTGCCCATTGACGTAAGCCTCACATACTACCTCATGGATCTCTTTCACGACGTTTGCTGCCTCACTTTCAGTTAGGCATTACAGTAAGATATTATTATGTGATCGCTTATAGAGGCACTCACCATAGATAGCATAATTCAAAACTAGGTTTTGGATGGTTCGCTTGTCTGTCTTGGACGTGCCCTCAGAGAATGCTCGTGTTTTTCAGAAATTCTTGATATCTGAGAACCATGGAACCTCATCATTTGGTTTTGCTGATCCTTTGATCTGGAGGCAGAAGGTCGGCTCATTCCTTTGTCTGATCATGATTGGTTTCATTTCGACTCCATAAGGAATCACGATGATTAATGCCAAAGTTGCTAGTGCGCCAGCAAATCAATTTCTCGCTTGCGAGAGGTAGGAGAAAGTAACATCATCGAAGCATGCGATCAAGTCTTCTAGGTGCTCATGGTACGAGATTAACTTCTTATCCTTTATTTTTCAATCTCCATTTGTTTAGCATACGATTAGCTGCGAGTCGCCAAATACCTTGAGGTGGGTCACATTTAGGTCAAGAGCAGCTTGCAGGCCGGCTACGCAGGCTTCATATTCGGCCATGTTTTTGGTGAAATTAAAACAACCCCTTGACCTTCAGAGTTTGATGTCCCATCAAAGTGCATTACCTAAGACTCTTCTGCCTCTTTCGCGTCATCCTTTGCCATTAATAAGATGTCTTCATCAGGGAATTTAATTCTCATGGGTTCATAATTGAGTAGGGGATGTTCAGCAAGTGCTTGCCCCTTGATCAATTTCTGGGTGACATATGTAATATCAAATTATGATAGGAGAAGCTGCCTGCGTGCGGTCCACCCAGTGAGCGCCGACTTTTCAAATAAGTATTTCAAGGGATCCATTCATGTCAGAAGGAGAACTATCTGGAATAATAGGTAGTGACAAAGCCTCTGTGTCACCCAAACAAGAGTCAGACATGCTTTCTCCATATGAGAATAGCGTGTTTTATAATCGGTGAATTTCTTACTCAGCTAGTAAATGGCTTACTCTTTTCTTTCGATTTCATCGTGCTGTCCTGGGACACATCCCATTAAAAATTTCGTCGTAGAGTGGTACATGAGGAGTGGTCTCCCTGAGACTGGTGGTACCAAAACTGGAGGGTTGAGAAGGTAGCTATTGATCTTATCGAATGCTGCTTGACAATCATCATTCCATTTGACCGGTGAATCTTTCCTTAGTTACTTGAAAATCAGAGTGCAGATATGAGTTAGTTGTGTAATGAACCGACTGATATACTGAATTCTGCCCAAGAAGCCTCTGGCCTCCCTCTCAGTAGACGATGGGGGAATTTCTATGATGACTTTGACTTTTATTGGATTGACTTCGATGCCTCTCCTGCTGATGATGAAGCTTAGTAATTTTCCTTACATGGTGTCAAATGCACATTTCTGAGGGTTTAGTCACAACCTATACTTTCTCAATCTTTCAAACAATTTCTGGAGGTTCACCAGATAATCACCTCTTTCTTGTGACTTGGCGATCATGTCGTCGATGTACGCCTCGATTTCCCTATACATCATGTCATGGAATAGCGTTGCCATTGCCCTTTGATAGGTTACTCTGGCCTTTTTTAAACCGAAAGGCATGACCCGATAACAGGAAGTTTCCCATGGAGTGATGAAAGTTATCTTTTCTCAGTCCTCCCCCACCATTCTGATTTGGTTGTATCTGAAAAAATCGTCCATGAATGAGAGCATCCCATCCCTAACAGTATTATCGATCAAGATATCGATGTGTCACAAGGGAAAGTTGTCCTTAGGGCTCGCTTTGTTAAGATTTCTGAAATCAATGCACATGTGAACCTTTCCTTCTTTCTTCGTTACTGGCATGATGTTGGCCAACCACTGCGGGTATTTGGAGACCATGAGGAAACTTGTGCTATATTGCTTGATGACCTCGCTTTTCACCTTCAACATCCATTTGGGCCTGAGACGCCTCAACTTCAGCTTAACAGACTTTACATCGGGATATAGCGGCAACTCATGCTCGACGAAATCAGTATTCAACTCTGGCATATCCTCATATGATCATGCGAAGACATCTCAGTATGACCGAAGGAAATCAATCATGCCTTATCTTTCCTTAGGAGACAGTGACATTCCGATCTTCGTAATTTTTGAATCCTCCCATGCCCTCAGATTGATATCCTCGATCTCTTCAATGATTAGGGTATGACCATTTTCAAAATCGTTATATTGCTCAAGGAGCTCGCTAGGAAGCTCTTCAACTGAGACCTCCTCGTCCAGATCCGTGACTCCTACCTCTTCTTGTATTTCTACAGGAAAGAGGTCAATTTCACGTTGGGTGTGCTCTTCATTTAAGGTATCATTTTTTTTTTTTTTCCGAAATTTTAAAAGACAATATTTTTTAATTGTTTTGTGTTTTTTCGATTTTTAAAATTTTTTCCTTTTCTTCGGAGACGGGCCCTTGGCAACGAAGGTTTATAAACATGTTTGACATTGCTTGCCAAGGGCTATCTTCTCTTTTTATAGGCTATTTTTTTTTGGGGGAAGCTAGTGCCAAATTTTAGGCTACTTGAAGCTTCCAGCGTTATGGGAACCGATGCCTAATTTCTTACCTGTGGTGCCATAACCCTACCTGGTTTTGTACGGGGGGGGGGGGGTGGATTAAGATGGCTCTTCTGCCTCCAACATGTTCCAGATAGGCTCTTCTAGAACCTGGTCATCAGCCATTAAAGCGGGCTTGGGGTGGGTTAGGATGGGTGGTTGGGTCAGCAAGGATACATCCTCCTCAAAGAGTGATAAGGAGGCGAGGTCTATTTCTTTCTCTGGAGGGACGATTTGGGGGTTGGCTATCTGGATATCAGCTTTTTTATGTGGGGTGAGTTGAGTCGCCCCACTCTGATAGATTTTTATAACTCCGACACTCACAAATGTGCTTCGGATGTGCGACCATGGATGGAGTTCATCTTCTTCAAGGTCTATCCCCGTGGTTCTGGCTATAGAGGTAGTTTGAGCCTTTTCCTTGGCTTCTTGGATCTCCTCGTCGGTAGGCTTGTATCCTAAATCGAACTTAATCTGATGCCCCCTCTTGCTCTGATTGGGCCCCTCCTGCCATGCAGGCGAGGGCCCAATCCCTTTCCTCTTTGGTAACTCCCTTTCTAGAGAATTGCAACTGTTGTCGTCATCCCTCCTCCTGTTCTCAGAGTGACTTTCATGAGAGGTTCTTGTGCCACGGTTGTCACGTCATATTAGAAGTTATCAAGATCCGAGTCTCCATTGTATTTGGCACATCCAGAACTTTGAGATTCTCGATGTTTTGCGTGACTCTCTCTCCTTCTTCTTGTCCCTCACCTAGGATGGCTATGACCTTCTGCTCAAATATGCATTTGAGCTTCTAATGTAGGGTCGATGGTACTACCCCAATTTCATACAGCCACGGGCCCCAATAGAAAATTGAACGTGGATTTGATATCCATGGCCTGGAAGGGGATAGAGAAGGTTATTGCCCCAATGGTGAGCTCAAGGTCAACTTCTCCTATGACTTCCCTCCTAGTGTTATCAAATCCTTTGACCCCTGTCTTGGCCGGCCTAAACGTGGATGGATCAACCCCTATTCAGGTCACGATCCTTAATGAGTATACATTCAGTGTTGATCCATTATCTATCAGTACTAATGGGATCACCAGGTTCTCGATTTTTGCCGTAATATTGAGGGATTAGGAATGGTTGGGCCCTTCGAGCGGAAGGTCAGCGCCAGAGAACGAGATGGCATTAGGGGCTAACACCTGTCCGATCATTTGTCCCACCTCATTCGAGGAAACCTTGTGAGAGACGTAAGCATCTTTCAGAGCCACCATTACAGCTTTGAGATGTGGTGGAGATGTCATTAGTAGGTCCCAGATAGAGATGTGAACCGGTATTCTCTTAAACTGTGTTTCCAGCGTGTATTCTTGACTCATTCTTCCCAGTGGGTGCACTGCTGCAGGTTCTTTCCTACCCTTGGCTTGGTCTGGTACTGGCAATTCTAACTGCTTGAAAATTCTTCCTGATCATGTGATGAAATCGATTGTCCCCTCATTCCTACTGTCAGCATTAGCATCTGTCTAATTGTAATTGAGCAGGACTTGGTGGGGGTCATATGACGGCCCGGGGATATGAAATGGGATGAATAGAGGTGTTGGAGTTGGATGGAATGGTGGAGGTGAGGTGAAATTGGGCCAAATGTGATTGATGGGGGCTGGTGAAGTATATCCTTAAGTCTAAAGGCGCCACTTGGAGTTCAGGGTTTGGAAAGTAATCGGCCAAATTGAGGAGTTCGACCACCCCTACTATCTTGTTCACTTGATTCCATTGACATGGGATTTTCTCCTTTAGTGATAAATTCGGAGGGATCAAATTCCCCGTATCTTCCTCGATCATGTTAATTGTCGGCCTAGGAAAAAATAAAGACGGTGTCTTTTTTAATATTTATTTTATTTTAATCTGTTATTTAAAAAAATCACTGCGGTATTAGCAGTAGCCCCCTCCACTATTAAAGACTGCCGTTATTTTCCAAGACAATAGTCATCAACTGTTGTTTTTATTGGCATTTGTTTTTACGTAGTTCTCCCCCCTGCCTAGATTCTCTGGGCATCCATATAAAGCCCAACGAAATTATTTTTTTGCTGAATTATAGAGCCTAACGAATTGATATTCAATATCTTTGCTTCTTCGTTTCCCATTCTTCGTTTACCATTATTAGTTAGCTAGGCATGAGGGATTGAAATTTATTTTTTTTATTTTTTTGAAGTTAATTTGTATTAAGTTTAAAAAGCTGGTCGAGTGCCTCGGGGAGACCGATAAAAGCACTTGCTAGCACCGCAAGCATTGCTATTACAAAAAATGAGGGAGATCGAGGAAAACCCTAGAGTTACTTGGGAAAGCGTTGGATGCACTGGGGTAATAAAAAGAGTACCTTTAATTCCACCCATCAAATCTTTGAATTCACCCACACTGAAATCCATTGACTAATTTGAATCCGACGATGCAAATAGTTGTTCATTCCAATCTTTCACATAATGGATCTTGAGATTATGAGTGTGCCATCAAACGATATGTTTTAATTTCATGTGATACATATCTCAAAAAGTGACCTTATTTGAGTGTGAAGAGTTTCAGGTGATGTTAAGGTCACTTTTTTGGAAATGGATACCATTTAAAATAAAAAAATCTGCATTGTCGGATTCAAAGCAGTCAATGGGTTTCAGCGTGGGTGAACTCAAAGGTTGGGTTGGTGGATTTAAAGGTACTCATTAAAAAAATGTTGGGCGTGGGGGCATGGACAGCAACAAGGCATTATGTTTTTTTAAATCTTTTATAATCATAGTTACAAATTTCGCCGCATTAATTTGGTGAAATTCGCCGAAATAAGTGTCAAACAAAAATTTCGAAGAAATTTCGAAACTTATCGATAGTTTCGTGAATTTCATAATTTTTCGACGAATTTCGATAAATGTCAGTATTTTTTTTTTCAATGTTTAATGTTTAATTTTAGTTTAATTTTATTTTTTTTTAATAATATGGAGAAAGAGAATAGTTGCTTTGTGCAATTGTGCTCACCAGGCAACACACAGCTGGTAAGATGGCTTGACCTATATTATATAGGTGGCGTCTCATGTCAAGTTATTGTTCCCAAAGATGTGGGACTAAAAAACTGAATGCAATTTGCTCAATGGGTAGTTTACCCACCTAAAAGATTGTTTTTTCACCCCACCTCCTCTACCTGGTATATATTGACTGCCTTTGAATTAGATGGTGAAGGTCATTATTCGTTCCCATATTTTTCACACTGGATCTATGGATCGTGGTCATACCATCAGATTGTCGGTTTTTCATTACACATTGCACACATCTCAAAAAGTGATGCTAAAATCATGCTTGAGCGTGATGGAGGTCATATAATTTTAGGGTCACTTTTTGAGATATGTGCCTTGTGTAATAAAAAATCGATCGTCTAATGGTACGCGCACAATCCATAGGTCCATTGTGCAGAAGATGAGGACAAAAAACGACTTCCACCATCTGTTTCAAAGGCGATCAATGCATATCAACTGAAGAAGGTGGGGTGAGAAAGCAGCCTGGTGAGGTGAGTATAATGGTATCCTTTATCAATTTATCTTTTATAGTTCT
The DNA here is from genome assembly GCA_021018995.1 of Chloranthus sessilifolius. NCBI lineage: Eukaryota > Viridiplantae > Streptophyta > Magnoliopsida > Chloranthales > Chloranthaceae > Chloranthus > Chloranthus sessilifolius. Next base: position 9,109,740 of record CM037588.1, read on the forward strand.
ATACTTGAGTTCGGCATCAGTGCTTGGATAAATTACTAATTTTTTAAAAAATTATTAAATATATTTTTTATATGTTTTTAATTCTCGAAAATTTTCCAAACTTTTTTCAAATTTTTTTTGAAATATATCAAAATTAATCCAAAATGTACCAAAAGGACCCCCACCGAAAAATGACCGAAAACGAATTTTGTCACTGTGTTTATAATGGGGTAATCGGCCTCTTGGAGGACCCTACTACGTTCCGTGATCAAGAAAGGTTTATAATTCTATTATAATGTCCTGAAGAATGTCTAGTGACACCCCATAGGAGATAGCCGCTCTCTCTACTTTCATGTCGGAATGTAGTGGCCTCTGGACAATGACCATTTTAAATAGACTAAATTTGTTGCCAAATCTCCCCCACTCCCTTCCACGTGATTGTATTGACTAAATTAATCTATGACGGAAGTTAAATAAAATTATTCAGAGAATTTGTTATCGACTTCTACTACACCACTTCCCGCAGTCGCAGCATAGAGACTGTCTGCACGACTGTCTATATAGTCGATGCGACTATTTTTACAGTCGGTATCAACTATCTAAACAGTCAATAACGACTCTTAAAATAATCGGTACCGATTATATTAAGAGTCACCATCAATTGTTTTAGGAATCGTCATCGACTCTTTTAAGAGTCGTCATTAATTATTTATATATATATTTTTTTTGAAGAGGCAATATCGCCTTTTTTTCGTGTCTATCTTTGGTGCTATCAATTTTATATTGTGGCCTTCAAATCAGATGACATAGATCCCGCTTTACACTACATAAATATAGAAAAGCATAAATATTTAAAATTTTAAATCATGTATAACGAAAAAAAAAAAGTACAGAAGGAGTATTTTGAACTTTTTGTGCGAGCTCAAAATGATTTGGCTAAAAGCTGGTTAGTTCGGGTGAAAGTGTATCTGACAGGATCGATTGAATAAATTTTTCATTCAATTTCTACAAAATTTACTCTACCTGCCTTTTAAGACTGACAATGATTAAATATATTTTAAGTAAAAAATTAAAAATGCTGAAAAGTTTTAATAGACAATGTTATAGACAGTGTTTGTGACATAATGTAGTGTCTCAGACCTACTATGTGTACAGCCAGCCAAGCCAGCTAAGGCGCACCAGATAAGCTGTCTCCAACATTATCTATTAAAAATTCTCCATCATGGTATTAAAATTGGTATCGGTCTAAGGTTTTGATTTGCCCAAGACCGATACGACTTGACCGATATATATCGGCTGATACCGATATATATTGGCTTTTTAAAAAAAAAAAAAAAAGTCTATATTTTAATCGAAACCGAGACATATCAACTGATACGGGCCTTTATCATCGGATACAATATCAGATTCCTGAGTTGGGATGCAAATTCGGATTTTTATACCTCTGTCAAATCTTTTACAAAGTCCCTAGATATATTCCATATAGGCAGGCACCCGCTAGGCTGCTACCGGGAAGTCAAGACTCAAGAGCCATTATTGCATTCAAGATTCGGCTATCTTTTTACAGTGAAACGACCCAAAAGGTTGAACTTTGAATAATGGAAGGCATCCCATATTAGGATCTCAACCAGCTTGGCTTGAGCCTCGCCTGGCTACACCCGGTCCTCAATAAGCTGGCCCTCGACCGGGGCCGCAGAGGCAGCTGCATTAAAACAAAAAAATATTAATAGAGAGAACGGACCGCCATGCCGAGTTGCTTACTTTAATTTTTTTTCGTTTATTTTATTTTAATAACGCCCAGCCGCCATCGGCACCACTTTATGCATTTAGTAATTCTACAAAATAAGAAATAATATATGTTTATTTCCATTAGGCTTCGTTTGGGTGTGGGAAGGTGGATTTGGATGCGGGATTTTGGATTGGGATCTCCTAAATTCAAATTCACCGTTTGATTCTCCATTTTTGTGTTTGAATTTGGATTTGATACATCTAAGTAAATCTATCGAAATTTAAAAATTCATGATTATATTATAAAAACATGAATTTGTAAATGACGCCTAAGAGTTATTTGAAAATTTAAATCTTACACTAACATATAATTGACTATATTTAGTGAATAAAAAATTATTATCCAGTGTTATCATAGGTACGGTTCGACCTGATATCGAAACCAATTCGAACTTATAGTACCCAACCCGAATTAAATCGAACCAAATCAGGCTGAATTGATGGTAAATAGATCAGATTGAATAGGTATCAGACCAAACCAAAACTAACCCAACCCAAACTTAATTAGTTACTGCAACGATTAGAAAACTAGCCATTGAACTGCAACAATTAGTTTATAGTCTTTGCAACCCACTTTTATACATTGCACCTTGGGTGCAATAAAGAAATAACTAGTTGTACCCATTTTAAAAATTTTTTTGCTTTTTTGTTTTTGTCTTTGCAGCCCACCATTGTATCAGCCCACCATTGTATAGTGCATCTGGGGTACAGCCAAGAAATTATTGGTTGCACTCATTAATTTTTTTATTTTTAATTTCTTTTGTTTTTGTTTTTGCAGCTCACCTTTATACAATGCACCTTAAGTGCAATCAGGCAATTGCTAGTTTCACCTTCCCCCATATTTTTTATATTTTTTGTAGCCCACCTTTGTACATTGCATTTGGGTGCAACCAACAAATTATTGGTTACACTCATTTAAAATTTTCCATTGTTTATTTTGATTTTTTTTTATTTCTATTTTTGCAGCCCACCTTTGTACATACACCTTGAGTGCAATCAAAAAATTACTGGTTGCACTCATTTTTTTTTTTTTTTTTTAAAATTGCAACCCACCTTTGGACATCACATCTTGGATGTAACCAAGTTACACCCATTTCCAATTTTTTTTGTTTTTATTTTTGTAACCCACCTTTGTACAATGCACTTGGGTGCAATCAGGAAATTATTGGTTGCAGCCATTTCCATTTTTTTCCCTAAACCCAAACCGAAGCAAACCGAACACTGAAAAATTCGATTTCAGTATGGGAAAAGTTTATGCGTTGGAGGAATTTGGTGTACCGAAACCGATACCGATATATTTCAGTTCAATTTCTGTTTGTGGTGTACCGAACCGAAAATCAGAAAAATTAGATTTGGTTCAATTCGGTATACCGAACTTGTATCCCTACCTACATAGAATGAAGGAAACCAATGAAATATAAATTCTTTTTATAAAAAAAAAGGAGCCAAATGAAATATTTATAAATCCTTGGGCCAAATCTTAAGGCAATGCTTAAACATCCAAACAAGAGATTTGCAAATCCAAATACGCCAAATTCTGAATTTGAAATGCTTGAATTTGAAATCCCTAAATCCAAATACACGTTCCCAAACGTAGCCTAGGGTCATTCTCTAAAGAAAAGGGAAAATTTTATTGGAAAGATTAATAATAAAAATAAAAATAAAAAAGAACATTAAAAATTTGATGACTTAAGGAAAATTCAAGAATTATTTGAGAATGGATAGTTATATAGAAATCCGCTTATATATTATAAGCTTATATATTTTGCAAAAATTATTTTATATAGTGTTAGTAACTTACCTTTGTCTCAAACCCCGTGTTTGTAGTTAAGAAATATCACACTCAAATCATGTATAATAGAAGTTATCCGTCTTGAGTTGAAAAAAGAAGCAAAAGATAGAAAAATTCATTCAACCTCAAGCATAAGCCATTGACAAATTTTTTGGAAGTAATAAACAAACAACAGTTATTAGTTATTGTGAATGCTAATGAAGAAGAAGATCATGAGCTCAAAGACTTGAGCAATAACGAAGAAGATGACAAGAATGAAGTGTTAGAAGTTTCTATTTTGGTGGCAGTCATTATGGTCAACCCGTTGACCGGTGAATGGTGTAAGATCAATCTTGAGATGTGTAGCTGCTAATTCGGTGAGTTTGAAGAGAATAAGCAACTAATAGGTAAGTATTTTAGTTATGGTATGATTATGATTTCTAATCACACTATAATTAGTAATTCAAGTCCTTAATGGGAAAGGACTTTTTGGCTATAAATATAAGGGGTGCCTGGTCTCAACGATTGCTCGACACAATTCAATCCTCCCTATTAGTAAAAGCATCCCCATTGTGCTAAGAGATATTGAGAGCGAGAAGATCGTTGAAGGTCAGCAACCCACCATTAATGGCTCACACTCAAGGTGCGCACATATATATTTAATTTATGGATTGTTGATTTATTATTTTTTATTGATCATGTGCCTAGCTCCTAGGGCATATTTTTGGATGGTCGGATCGATAGATCCATACAGATCCATCAATTGATATCAGAGCCATGACTGGTGTTTGATCGGCCAAAGCATTAGTATATGAGTTTTATCTTGGTGTTCGATTATTTTTTGATTCAAGATGATATGATCTTCGCTCATGAAAAAGGGTCAGAATTTACTTGTTAACTAGTTTATGAGTGTCGATTTCCTTTTTATGCGAGATTGGTATAATCGGTTTCCCCTAATTATTTTGTTTTATTATCTTTGAGCTGCTATATGAATGATTTGGCACATATCAAGATGACAACGTCCCATCTCTATCGGAAATTGGTCCATGTTACTTAGTAATTCAAACGGTCAAAGTGATTGGTGATCCAAAATTATTACCAGTCGAATAGATTTCTTGCAATTTTGATGTGCAAAAGAAATCATTTCTTCGCTATTGTTTCACTATGAGGCTGTGGAATGATTTGAAAGTTTGTATATATATTATCTTGCCTATGTAAGTGTTTAAATTTAAGTATTTTTTAATGCGCGGTGGTTTTTCGTCAAGATAAATCATGGAGGATTCAATCATCTAGTGTATTGTGGCTGGCAACTTTACTTGGTTTTTGGAATTGAATTGGCTAATGTTTTATTGATATGGGCACTTCGTACATGTGATATGGGCGCTTCGTACATCACGTGCACTTTTGGAGCCGTTATGGCTAAGGCTAATTAAGCGTGGATATGGATTAACTTGGTAGCCTCACTTGCCACGTTGTGGCCTTCATCTTATACTCTGCTTTTTAGGCAAATAAAAGTTCTTTATAAAGAAGGGACCTAAAAGGCCTGTTAGTTTAACTCATGACCCGGCCCAATTTTGATCCATATTTTCTCTTATTCTTTTCGGGCCATTTCTAGGCTATTTATAGGTCCGATTTTTAGACATTATATATGAATTTTGACTTTTTCGGGCATTTCGGATCTATTTTTGAGGTGTATTTTTTAAAATGAGCTCTCTATTGTGATATTTCTATGACCTAATGTCATTTTGATAATTTTTAATTGGATAATTATTATATATTTGAGTGCATTTAATTAAAATTGGGTATTGGAGGTTTTGCTCTAGCACCAAGGCTAGTACTTACATAGTATTACTCGTGATTATGATTATTTTTCAGCACTCACTCATAACATGGGCTAAATTTGATTACTTACATATCTTAAGTGGCTTATTTTTATCATTGTTTAACCACTTTTGAACTACTTTTGTAACCATCTAAAATATTATCAAATGGAAATTGAGAATATGGCTTGAAAAGTTTCTTCCGTCCAACGGTGCTATGATCTTTCCTAGTGTTGGGGTTTTCAAAGTGAGATTTATTTTTATAAAAGACAGTGTTACAAATTTAGTGAAAGTGTGTAGTGAACGTTGACGTCACAACTTAAAGGATAACTTCTACTCAACGGTGATGGATCACTTAATATTGTTGCTGGTAGTATTTTACTATTTTTTTTTTTTTTTGTGGGTACTGCTAGCGTGTTGTGACTCAACCCAACGGAGGGTCATAACCATGCAGTTAGTACCACAATCATTAATGTACATTAAGGAAGTGGATAATGTGTTATGACTCGACCCAACGGAGGGTGATAATGACACAAATTATTTCTCAATAAAAATCACATTGGTTTTAATTTTTATTATATTCCTTGACATATTTTAACTCTTGCATCACATACTATAATTATAATCTTATGGAATTGATAGTTACTTCAATTGTATGTGGACATAATAAAGCCCTTAATTATTGTGTAACATTGAACCCGTCTTTTATAACTAATATGATTGGTGGAATTGAACTTTTAAGTGACTCAAATTATGACAAATGGAAGGAACAAGTTACAATTATTCTAGGTTGCATGGATCTTGACTATACTATACGATCTGATAAACTAAAGGTGCTCACCGCTAATGCCTCAGGTGAGGATCTGGCAGTGAACAATACGGATTTGGAAAAATGGAATAGATCAAATCGTATGAGCCTCATGATCATAAAGAGTTCCATTACTGATGCGATCCGGAGAGGCATTCTTGACTCACACAATGCAAAGGAATACATGCAAGCCATTCATGAATAATTTCAGGAAACTTCTAAAGCAATTGCCAGTAGTCTTATTGTTAAAATGGAAATCATGAAATATGATGGTCATAGTAGCGTACGGGAGCATATTAGGAGAATGAGTGGCATGGCGACTGAATTGAGAGAAATGGATATGAGTTTTTCTGAGGGTTATCTTGTTCACTTCATTATGACTTCTCTTCTTGCACAATTTGACCCGTTCAAGATTAATTATAATACGCAGAAAGAGAAATGAAAGATGAACGAGCTAATCGCTCACTATGTCTAAGAAGAAGAAAGACTTCGGACTGAAAAATCTGAAAGTGTTCATTACACCGCTCTTGGACCATCGAAAGAAAATTTCAAGAGAAAAAAATGATCATATAAAGGAAAGAGCATAAAAGCTTCCCCACCGAAAACCAAACAAGGAGAAGCAAGCGAATCTACTTCTGGCATCAAGTGTAACTTCTGTAAGAAGAAGGGACACATCAAGAAGAATTGTTAGAAATACAGAGATTGGCTGGTTAAGAAAGGTGACGACCTAGTCTTTGTGTGTTTTGAATCACTTTATGTTGATACTCCACGCAATACTTGGTGGATAGATTCTGGTGTAACTATTCACATAAGTAATTTAATGCAGGGATTTCGATCCAGCAGAAAGCTAAATAAAGGCGAATGAACCATCAAACTCGGAAATTGAGTAGAAGCAGAAGTGGAGGCCATTGGGACTCTTTGTCTTATTTTAGATAGTGCTTTCATTTTGGATTTAGTTGATACTATTTACGTTCCAAGTATCGCTAGAAACCTTATCTCAATTTCTAAATTGGATTAATTAGATTTTGAATTTAAATTTGGAAATAATATTTTTACTCTATTATTTAATTCCAATATTGTGGGTGGTGGCTCATTAGTGGGCAATTTTTATCAGTTGAATTTGGATTCATCTTACGCCCAATCTTTAGTTTCTATGCATGCGGATGATAAAATTAGTAAGAAACAAAAACGAGCAATCGATAACTCCTCCATTTTATGGCATAAACATGTAGGCCATATATCTAAGGATAGAATGGAGATGTTAATTAAAGAAGATATAATTGATGCACTCGATTTCTCTGATTTCAATACTTGTATTGATTGCGTTAAAGGAAAATTCACAAAGACTAATAAGAAAGGGGCTATCAGAAGTACAAGTTTGCTGGAAATTGTCCACACTGATATTTGTAGACCATTTCCAACTCCTGCTATTAGTGGTCAAAAGTATTTTATTACCTTCACTGATGATTATTCTCGTTTTGGTTATATATTTCTCATTCATGAGAAATCTGAGGCCCTGTATATGTTTAAAATCTATAAAGTCGAAGTTGAGTTACAACTCAATTTGAAGAATAAAATTGTGAGATCTGATAAAGGCGGAGAGTATTATAGTAGATACTCTGAAACAGGTCGCAATCCTGGACTATTCGCCCTGTATCTATAAAAGCATGACATTGTTGCTCAATACATTAGGCCGGGAACACCTAAACAGAATAATGTAGCTGAGTGATGAAATCGTACTCTTATGGATATGGTGAAAAGCATGTTATGCAACTCTAAGTTGTCTATGTTCTTGTAGGTAGAAGCCTTGAAAACAGCGGTGCATATCCTGAATTGGGTTCCTAGTAAGGTGGTTTCCAAAACTCCTTATGAGCTATGGGTAGGAAGAAAACTGACTTTAGGATATTTACACATTTGGGGCTCTTTAGCTGAAGCAAAGGTATATAATCCACAATTAAGAAAATTAGATCCTAAAACTATAAGTTGTCATTTCATTAGTTACCCTGATGGATCAAAAGGCTAAAAATTTTATTGCCCACTCATAGTACCTGGATTGTTGAGACTAGATATACAAAATTCTTTGAGGATCGTAAGACCAGTGGGAGTATTGCGCATAAAAACATCACTTTTGAGGAGAATCGGGTTATAATTCCTATTCCTTTTATCCAAGAAAAAGTGACACCAATACCAGTTATTCAAGCAAGTGTTCATGCACCTATGGCTATACCTATTGAAACACCGCACATTGAGGAGGCTCTTGCTCCTATGACGACTGCCAATGATCAACCATTGCGTAGATCAGAGAGAGTGAAGAAGCTAGTCATTTCTGATGACTATATCATCCACCTCAATAAGAGTGAGTATGATTTTGGAAAGAAATTAGATCTTGTTTCCTTTAGCCAAGCCATGAGAAGCGACAAATCCACTCAATGGCTTGACGCCATGAAAGATGAGTTGGAGTCAATGAAACATAACTCGGTTTGGGATCTTTATGAGTTACCTGAAGTAGTTAAGCCTGTAGGCTGTAAATGTGTATATAAAACCAAGCAAGACTCCAAAGGTAATGTAGAAGGATATAAGGCCAGGTTAGTCGCTAAAGGTTTCACTCAAAAAGAGGGAATAGACTATAAAGAGACATTTTCTCCTGTCTCTAGAGAGGAATCATTTCGGATAGTCATGACATTGGTAGCTCATTTTGACTTAGAATTGCATCAAATGGATGATAAAATTGCTTTTCTGAATGACGACTTGTATGGAAATATCTTTATGACACAATCTGAAGGTTTTCAGGTTGAGGGGGAGAGTCATTTAGTTTGTAGACTCAACAGGTCTATATATGGTTTAAAGCAGGTATCTCGACAATGGTACTTAAAATTTCACAAAGTCATTTTAAATTTTGATTTTAAAGAAAATACTGTGGATCAATGCATACATCTTAAAATTAGTGGGAGCAAGTTTATCATCTTTGTTTTGTATGTTGATGATATATTACTTGCGAGTAGTAATTTGAGCATGTTACATGAGACAAAGAACTTTTTATCAAAGAGTTTTGATATGAAAGATCTTGATGAAGCTTCCTATGTGCTAGGAATTGAGATTCATTGAGATAGAACTCATGGCATATTGAGATTGTCTCAAAGAGCTTATATTGATAAATTTCTTAAAAGAGTTTAACATGCATAATTATTCTGCTACTGTTGCTCCTGTCATTAAGGGTGATAAATTTAGTCTACTTCAGAGTTCCAGGATCGATTTGGAGAGAAAACAGATGGAGATAATTTCCTATGCATCGGCAGTTGGGAGTCTCATGTATGCACAAGTCTGTACTCATCCATATATAGCGTATATAGTTGGCATGCTTGGTAGGTATCAATGTAATCTTGATTTGGATCATTGGAAAGCAGTCAAGAAGATTTTTCGCTATTTATAAGGGACTAAAGGACACATACTCACATACAAAAGGTCGAATAACCTTGAAGTTATTAGTTATTCTGATGCCGACTATGCTGGGTGTCAAGACACCCGTAGGTCCACATCAGGTTATATGTTTATACTTGCAGGTGGACCTGTATCTTGGAAGAGAGTTAAGCAAACGCTGACTACTTCGTCTATTATGGAAGCAGAATTTATTGCATGTTTTGAGGCAACTTGTGAGGCAATATAGTTGAGGAATTTTATCTCAGGGCTTCGAGTTATTGATAGTATTTCAAGGCGACTGAGAATCTTATGGGACAATTCCGCTGCGATAGCTATTTCCAATAACAACAAGACTAGTGGGGGTTCTACATATATTGATATAAAATATCTTGTTGTGAGGGAGAAAGTTCAGAATCAAATTGTATCTATTAAAAAGATTAGTACGACACTCATGTTGGCTGACCCTCTCACTAAAGGCTTACCTCCCAAGCTCTTTTCGGAGCATGTTGCACGGATGAGATTAACGGATAATTTTGATAGCCTTTGAGAGTGGATATACAAGAGTGAATATATTTGTTTAATTGATTCAGAAATAAGGATTATTTATTTGCTTTTCCATTTTTTACAAATAAATTTTGGAACATATGGTACTAGTAGATGGCAATAAAGTAGGACCACTAATAGATTGAGTTTACATATAATCACTATTCAGTTTGTAAACTTATAATCTATGTGAAATCATACTAGTTAGAATCCAGGCCGGTGATGAATTCTAATACGGTAACTAATGAACGGTCATGTATCGATGACATTGTATATTAACTACATTGATTCTGTGTTAAAATTTGCACTGAACCGGACTGATTATAAAGACTTTGATTGAGATTGATTAGGACTTACCATTGAAAGAAAGTTAGCTAACATTTGGTAATCGGAGTTTATTGACATAGTTTGGCCAAGTGTGAGACTGTTAGAAGTTTTTATTTTGGTGGCAGTCACTATGGTCAACCCGTTGACCGGTGAATGGTGTAAGATCAATCTTGAGATGTGTAGTTGCTACTTCAGTGAGTTTGAAGAGAATAAGCAACTAATAGGTAAGTCTTTTCAGTTTTCCTTTTTTCCAAATCAAACCCAAACCGATACCCGTCCAAATTGGACCAAACCTGCCGATTTGGTCCGATTCGGTCGGTTTGGTTGGTTCGACCTAAAAACTGCACAATCCTAGTTCTCTCCTAGGTTGGTAACCGTTTCTAGTTCTAGGAGGTTGATTGGGGTTTTGTGGTGGAGGAACGTTGTTATAGTTTACCGACGGATTTGTTTGGTTATGAGTTGCGTTTTTGTTTCGATTCTGATTTTGGTATTGGTTGAGATAGGTGTTCATGTCGGGGTATTGGTTTCTGTTATGATATTGGTTTTGGTTAAGGTATTGGGTTTGGATTGGTTAGGGTATTGGGTTTGGTTTTGGTTTTGATTAGGATATTGGGTTTGATTGTGGTATTGGTTGCTATGATTTTGATATCTTGGACAAAAGCTTCTGCTTCCCGAATTTTTTCCGTGATTCGTAACAATATTGAACTGTTCAGAACCTAAAGTTTTCTTTTTGTTATTTGTTTTAGAATCATTAGAGGAGGCTTCCTCTGATGCTAATATTGAGAATGAGAAGTCTCTATTCTTAATGTATCCACTGTATGCTTGAGGTACATAAATGGGGACTACAAAAATCAGGGTAATCTCTTAAAATAAGAGTGCTTCGAAGAGACTTGCGAATATTGTCAACGATGACATCGATTGTGTCATTTTCTTTCATTTGACTCCCAGTTTGAGCCGCGAGCCTTCTCCAATGACTAACCAAGACTGGGAAATCTTCTTTAGCCTCTTGTATTGTGGTGATTAAATCACTGAGACTAACGGCCTCATGAGCCAAATGTTTATAATGGTCTAAAAATCGACTAGCTAGGTCATCAAACATCCCGATTTTATTGAGTGGTAGGGTTGCAAACCAATCAAGGGCTGCTCCTTCTAATGATCTTTGAAAATAATAAATTAGGAGCCCTTGCTTGTCGTGTATCAGTCAATAACCATTGCAAAATAGTGCCAAATGGTGACTCGGATTTCCCGTCCCATTATATCTATTGAATTTTGGAGGTTTAAAACCAACGGACACGGTAAATTCGATATTTTGGCAAAACTCGTCGAATCCGAATGACTAGCTGGGACGATCTCTCTTAGCCATATAACCATCCAGGATTTGAGTAAGGTCCTCCATATTTATATTGGTATTCTTTTTAGATATTTTAGGGAAGAGTTGACCTCGGCGATTATCACTGAATAAAGTTCGGAAAGCATGCCTATTAGGTGACACTTGGGGTGTCGAGATGCGTGGAGGAGTTGTCGACCTTTCCTCATGTTCATTTCTTGGAATGAGGCATTCACCGATGGTATATCCCTTCTCATCCACTATCTTCTGATCAACAAGGTCTTTATACATACTAGTCAGTGAATGTAGCAGAGTATCGACTTCTTTCCCTCATTTTTGTAAGTGTATGGGCAACAAAGTCTAAGATTTGATCGGCGGTATAGTTCTGCCCAATGCCACTTTCTCTTCTATTATTGCAACTAGTGTTCCTTGGAGGAGTAAAACGTAAATTTCCACCTTCACTGGCCATGTTTACCTGAGGATGATCTTCGACTATCTCTTGAGACGACCTAACAACATACTTGGGATTATCATGGAAGCCCCATAAATATGAGTTGTTATTAAAGTTTCGTTTATGAATTCTAGACATTTTTTTTTTGAAAAAGCGATTACATGAGCTCTCAATCTCAAAGAATTTTAGAACTAGGTTAAAAAGGGTGTTTCTATTCTACTCCGGGTGCCTAAGCTTTCCTTACCAAATATGAGGGTATCTTCGGGCCAACGTGGGGTGGGTACAATCTTCGCCTGATTAGGTCTTACAAGAAGGTCTAATGTGAAGGAAGTTCCCTGGATTGAATCCCCATAGAGATGATCACACCGGCCCTTTCACACTAGATGGGGGTAATAAGAGAATGATTCCTAAATGACTTATATGCGTGTTGTGTGTTAAAAAGTGATAATTTTAGAACAAAATAAATAATTTTTGAGTTAATTAAAAGAAGGCAACCCTAGCAAAAGGAGTCCTACCGTGATCGTCAATCTATTGGTATGCATTTTGGGAAACCCTGTCGGATTCTGAAAAATGATCCAATATAGTCACTTGAGGCTCGGTTTGAAAGGGGGTGAAGATACATTGGCAATAAACAAACTTACTAGTGGTGGTTGGACAACAAACACACTTGCAGAAATCGAGCGTTAGTAACAAAAAAACCTACTAGCACTCAAATCACGGGTTATGCAGCAAACTAACCTACAAAACCAACATTAGTGACAAACAAATTCACTTTGGAGTAAATATAAATGATAAGATAAACTAGCAACAAACATATGTTAGTGACAAACAGACTCACTAATATCCTGCAAGAAAGTGATGTTAGTAGCAAACAGACCTACTAAGGCTACATCAGTGGCAAACATACTCACTTTGATGCAAAATATGAATAAAGGTGAATTAGCAACAAGCATACTTGCTAATAAACCTATTGTAATATATGCCCCTCAATTTCTGTGTTGGGTCAAATCTAGACCCATAAATTTGAGAAAACTAGATGCAGTAATATTTAAGGTTAAGTGTTTGTGCCTTACAATGAGCAATGAGATTTCATGTATGAGCTAATTTCCTAATTTTCTTAATTAGAAATTAGATTTTTACAAATCTCTATCAAATCCTAACCCTTTATCTATTTGACCCAACTTTGACCCATCTTACACCATAGAATAAGTTTGGGGAAATCTAGGGCGAGAGATGCACTCTCACACATGCACCACAAGATGGGTTAGAGAAAGAGAATTTCACAAATTTTGAGGGCATTGAAGGACACAAAAGATAAGATTTGACTAAGTGAATGGTGGGAAGTGAACCCATGTGGGGTTTGTGGACACCCCATTTTCGCCCTCTCGAAATATACAAACTTGTTCGGTCTACCCTTGACTTTGTCCATGACTTTTGGAAATGAACCAACCCTCTCTAAGAGTCCTAAAACCTTAAAAACCCCACAATCCAAGAATTATGCACCATAATAATAGTGTATAATTAAGCCCTAGGTCCTGTTGACCAAAGATCAAAGGTCGAGCCAGAGCCATGACAATATATTCCTCATTTGAAAGACCAGATATGAGCTTTTTTTTACCAAACTTTGATATTTTAATAATACTTTAATATGATAGAATTTATGGGCTTTAAAATTTCATAAAAAGGCTTGCCATTTGAAAGTTAGAAATTTGACTAAATTGCAAAAAATCAGATTTTGCTCTTAAACTGGAAAGTTGACTTTTTATTCTTTGAGATTTTTTATTCGAGAGTATTTTTATTCAATTCAAATGAGGGGTATTTCGTTATATACATGTAATATCTTAAGTAAATGACATTTACTTACATGTAAATATATATATGTCTGTTTGTCTTGATCTGCCTACCTGCATGTCAATCCTTAACCTGAAATGTCTGTCTATCCTTAACCTGAAATTTCAGGTTAAGGTGAGGTGGTACTGTCGCACCGCCGTCGCGGACTGTGAGGTGCAAGGCCCGGGAGGGACAGGCCGAGGGGCTTGACACACTGGAGTTTGTATCAAAGATGAAAGTTTGTAAAAATTCTTTTGAATTATGCATGTTGTTTTCTAAAACAGTTTTTTGAAAGCCTGAAGTCGGTGGTCACTTGCTCCTTCGATTTGAGTGCTAAAAATGAAAGGTATCAAGTATACTTTAGTAACTCTACTGCTTACTCTACTGCTGCTGTAGTACTCTATGACGATTGGCGAGGCTTGTAGCCTCGTACTCTATAGGGCACTTTTCTCTATTGTAGAGTAGATTTGTAGGTTTGTAGCCTTGTACTCTAGTAACTCTACTGCTTACTTTACTCTGTTGCTGCTGCTGCTGCATAGTGGACTCAACACTATGTACCATTGAAAATTTGCTGCTTTGCATATCAGTACTTATCCATCTGCTGCTCTACAGGGTACTCGTACTCTATAGGCTTGTAGTCTTACACTAGTGATGAGTCTACTATGCACTTTGCACATCAATACTTGCCCATCTGCTGCTCGAATCAAAGGTAAAAAACTATCAAGTATCCCTCTATATAGGCATTGACTGATATGTATCGGCCGATTTGTATAGGTCCTCCATTGGCCAATACTCGGTACTGATACCCGAGTTGATATCTTATTCCTGAGAGAAAAAAAATGGGGTGTAATACGCTAGGAAAAATTCGAGAGGTACTTGGGTAAAGCGTTAGATGCACTAGGGTATTAAAAAAATGTTGGGCATGGGCATGTATAGTAACAAAGGATTATGTTTTTTTTAAAAATCTTTTATAGTGGGGTAACTAGCCTCTTAGAGCACCTAACTATGTACCGTGATGCGTCCAACACTCACACATCACACGTATCACTCAGTAGAAATAAATTCGCAACACTCCCACATCACACGTATTAGTCAGTATTCAGTAGAAATAAATTCTACTAGTGATCAACAAAGGTTTATGATTCCACTATAATGTCCTGAATATCTAGTGAAAGTGCCATGTAGACCTATAGGAGATAGCCGAGAGCTTAAGCTCTGTATTGCATAGCTCTCAGCTAGCCCCTGTCATAACAGAGTTCACCTGTTTTAGCAGGTTCCCCTCTTTTTTGTTAACATCATGCTATTTGCTTGAACAGGTACCCCTTCTCCTTAATAGCTCCTTACATAGCAAGATTTTATGCAAGATTTATATGTTCAACAATTTATCATCCTCTCTACTCACTCCTTGTCGGAGTAGATTTTATTTACCCCTTCTCCTTAATAACTCCTTACATAGCAAGATTTATATGTTCAACAATTTATCATCCTCTCTACTCACTCCTTGTCGGAGTAGATTTTATTTACTCTGATAAAGAGTTAGTAGAGAACATCAATGAGGTTGCTCCTAGAGCATATAAATCCTCCTTTGCAGGAGTTAGAAAAGAGAATGGAAACCAACTAAAAGCATGTGAACTCAGCTATGCCTGTGGGTAGCAAAGAATTATGTCATACACATCCTTAATCTATATAGTGCGGGTGTGGGAAGTAGGGCAATAGAAGTCTGACAATAAATGGAAAATTTGCATTTTCGGCTCTATTAGTTTGCTTATTTGTAAAAACGGCCCTATAATTTCAATCCTTGCACAATAGACCAACTCCAAGCCAAGCCGTTTCCACGTCAGCACCAACCTATTTTTTTATTATTATATATTTATTTTTCCAAAATTAAATGTAGAATCTCTAATATTTAAAGAATCCCTAAGAATTTCCACCGTAACCTTCTCAGCTATAGTATTTAAAGAATCTCTAAAAATTAAATGTAGAATCTCTAGTATTTAAAGAATCCTTAAGAATTTCCACCGTAACGCTATCTTAAGATAGTGTATAGCAATCCGCTATCTTAAGATAGCGCCCGCTTTTGTTTATTCTATATTTCTATATTTTCCTTCTTTCTTTAATTACTTTTTTATTTTCTTCCGTATTTTAAATAATTACAATTTGCTGGTTTAGATAATTACAATTGGTTAAGAAAAGTAATGTGGTAGTTATGTATTTTTTATCTCTTTTATCTTATTTGATAACTATCATACATCAGTTATCTCAACCAATTATAATTATCTAAACCAACTAATGTAGTTAATTTAAAATACATAATTTCTAAAAATTAAATGTAAAATCTCTAGTATTTAAAGAATCCCTAAGAATCTCCACCGTAACCCTATCTTAAGATAACGAGCCGCTAACTTAAGATAGCGGGTCGCTTTAAGATGGTTGAGATAATTCTATATTCTTCTCTCTTTCATTTTATTTTTTATTTTCTTCTATATTTTAAAATTTTAAGATGCGTTACAATTAATTGAGATAACTAATATATGATAATTATTATAAAACAAACTAATGCATATTAGTTATCTTAAAGATAACTAATGTGCTATCTTTAAGATGGTTGAGATAGCGGCCCGCTAACTTAAGATAGGGGGACCGCTATCTTAAATTAACGGGACACTATCTTAAGTTAGCCATTAAGTTAGCGGGCCGCTTTAAGATGGTTGAGATAATTCTATCTTCTTCTCTCTTTCATCTTATTTTTTATTTTCTTCTGTATTTTAGAATTTTAAAATGCGTTACAATTAATTGAGATAACTAATGTATGATAATTATTAAATAAGATACACTCTAATAAGATTATCAGTGAAAAAAGAATGACAAAAAAGAATGAAAAATAAATATATAATAATAAGAAAATAGGTTGGTGTTGACGTGGAAACGATTTGACTTGGAACTAACTTATTGTGTAAGGATTGAAATTATAGGACCATTTATATAAATAAGCAAACTTATAGGGTTGAAAATATAAATTCTCGGCCTATAAATTTTAGATAATTGTATTTAACTTGCGTCATAACTTAATTAGCTCAGAGAGAAGGGGAGATGTGCCTCAAAAAATTAATAGCTCAGATTCAAAGACCCACCACATTTTTTGACATGAAAGCTAGACTTTGAAGAGAAAAATTAATAGCTCTCTTGTCCATATCCGCACGTTCTCGATGGCTACTAAATTTACTCCGCCGACCTATTAGGACCACGAAATGATTAAATATATTTTAAATAAAAAATTATAAATGACGGACAATTTTTAATAGACAATGTTACAGACAGCTGCTTATACCAACTATGTGTCCAGCAAGTGACGTCGCCGCACATAAGCTGTCTGCATCATTATTTATTAAAAATTGTCCACGTATAACAGTGCCAATTTTAAATATATGTTAAATCTTTTAAAAAAGAAAAAAAACTGTTATGGCGTAAAATCTTTGACCCTAGATATTTTAAATATTGTCACCTGCTACGTGGAAGGCAACGCAAATTCCTCTATATATATTTCTTTAAACTCTGGCATATCCACTGCAAGTGAGAAGTAGTTCGAAAAAAAAAGCATATGGCATCCCAATTTGGTACTAGTGTTAGGAGCATAGCTTTGGAAGCGTGGTCATCACGGTGGTGGGAGGCAAGCAATCAGAAATATGAAGTTGCTTTTTTCATTGCATTAGTATCAATATCATGGTTCTACGTGGTGATGAGAAGCAGACAGAAGGGAGAGGTGGCACCCTTGCCACCTGGTCCGCGCGGCTTGCCTTTGGTTGGGAACCTCCCATTCATCGACCCCGAACTGCATAGCCACTTGGCAAAACTATCTGAGGCTTATGGCCCCATAATGAAACTTCAACTAGGCAGAAAAACCAGTGTCATAATAAGCTCCCCTGCCACAGCAAAGGAAATACTAAAAGACCAAGATGCCATCTTTGCCAACCGCGACATTCCAATAGTAGGAAGAATCGCCAGCTACGGCGTGCAGGGCTTGGTGTGGTCTCCTAACGGTCCAAGTCCAACATGGCGCATGCTCCGCAGAATATGTGTGAGGGAGATGTTTAGCAAGAAGACCCTCGACTCTCTCTATGACCTCCGCAGGCGCGAGGTTCGCAAGACCATAAGCTACATAAATACAAAGGCCGAGACACCCGTTGATATCGGAGAGCTTGGGTTCGGAACAATGCTCAATTTGATATTGAACATGTTATGGGGTGGTATGCCTAAAAGTGATGAGGAGCGTACCCGTTTTAATGCAGAGTTTCGGGAAGCTGTGTCGGCGCTCGCAGTTATTTTTGCCAAAACCAATATTTCGGATTTTTTTCCAATTCTTTCCTGGTTCGATTTGCAAGGTGCTCAACGCGGAGCGAAGACGACAATGGTGTGGTTCGATAGACTCTTTGACTCCATCATAAATGAAAGACTCAATAAGGGTACAACAGGTATGGTCACAAAAGCCGCTCCGTTTTTCCAAACACAAAAAATCTCCCAATTAAAGGTGTATTAATTGGGCATTTTCTAATTTTACCTAATTTAAATGATATGAATTATGCTTATCCTTTTAAGTTGTTGCATGGATTATATAATTATAAACGTCCCTTTCATCGAATATCGTACAAATTCTTTTGCCTATTAAAAGTGGTATTTTAAACAAGAATATCTTACAAATTCTTTTGCCTATTAAAACTAGTATTTTAAACATAATATATATATATATATATATATATATATATATATATATATATATATATATATATATTATATTATATTAGAGTACTATGCGCCAACATCCCCGAAACGAAGCGCCAACGCTCTTAAAATATAGCGTCGGCACATCCTTCTAGAGGCGTCGGCGCTTTGTTTAGGGGCATCAGTGCTTTGAAAAAAATAAAATAAAATTTATGAAAGCGCTGACACTCCTAAAACAAAGCACCGTCTCTTCGTTTTAGGGGTGTCAGCGCTTCCATAAAAAAAAAAAAAAATTTGAAGTGCGCTAGCACTTTCATAAAAATAAATTTCAAAATCGAAGCGCTGGTGCCATGCTGGCGCTTCTATACAAAATTAAAATTAAAATTAAATTGAAGCGTTGACGCTCCTAAAACGAGGTGCCGATGCTTTCTGTAAAGGTGCTAGTGCTTCGCTACGGGATGGCGGGTGCTCATATTTTTTTTTGTAAAATATATCTGAAAAAATAAGTATGACCCCTTTTTAGAAAAAGAGAGAAGAGAGAAAAAAAAAAGTTTAAAAAGACTTTAAAAAATCAAGAATGACGGCTGAAGAGGAATATAACTTTTAAAATATTTTAAAAGTTTAATTTTAGTTAGTAAAGTGGTTTCATGCCACCCATCACTGATGGAATTTAAATGGATCTAACGATCCGACCATCCAAAATTAAGCCTAAAGATCTAGGCGCACGATCAATCAAAAACAATAAATTTATAATCTATAAATATGCGCACCTTGAGCGTTAGCCATTGATGGTTGGTTGCCGATCTTCAACGATCTTCTCACGTTCAATATCTCCTAGCACAATGGGGATGCTTTCGCCAATAGGGAGGATTGAATTTTGTTAAGGGCTGAAATTACTAATTGTAGTGTGATTAGAAATCACAATCATACCTTATCTGAAAGACTCAACAATCAGTTGCCTATTCTCTTCAAACTCACCAGAATAACAATTGTACATCTCAAGGTTGATCTTATACCATTCATCGGTCAACGGATTTGACCATAGTGATGGCCACTAAAATAGGAACTTCTAACAATCACTTCACAAAAAAAATATTACGTGTCGCGCTCATATAAATTGGCATAGAGATATCTCTACGCCTAAGTGCATTTATCTTTTTTCCATATATATATATATATTACTTGCCGAATTAAAGACTTTGAGTATGATAACAGGCACTTGCGAGGGACAGGACAAGAACAAAGAACACAGTGATTTACTGGAGCTTCTTTTGCAGCTTAAGGAGGAGGGAGATCCCAAAAATCCACTGACCATGAAAAACATCAAGGCTTTATTGTTTGTAAGTTTTATTTTTATTTTTTAATACTTTAACGAAGCTCTTCAGCCCTCATAACTCTACTACACTGCTGTTTTTCCTGTGCAACCCATAACTCAAAGAGCTACCATACAGAGGCCCACCTAGTCACCACCCGGATGGACTTTGATTTGGAGACACATAAAGAGCATAGAGATCCATGCAAGCCTCAAAGTCTGCAATGGACACTGCTTGCTTGCCGTGCTAGATCGAATTCTAGCATTAGCTTAGGTTCACGGGCAGTTCTAGGGAGGGTCTTTCATCCACCCCATCCTATAATAAAGGGCTCTCGAGAAAAAAAAAAAAATGCCTACTTAATTTCAATCAATTTTAGGAAAACATGTCTATTTCAAACAATTTATAGAAAATAATACCTACACATTTTTCAAAAAATATGCTTATTAATTCATGGGCTCCATGTGGCACCCATATGGGATCGGATGCCATGACAGCTTGCTCAAAGACAATCAAGTACCACCCAAAAAGCTTGGGCATGATCTGATACATATCTACCTATCTATCTACCGTTGAAAATATAGTCAAAGATATTCAAATTCAATGCATGCCCTATTTGTGACCCATCAAATAAAGGGCCAAAATGTCTTTAAAAAGTTTATTTTTAAGAATAATCACATTCCAAGTGGCTGATTTGCTCCTATCTATATGTATGTATGCATTGTTTTCCTAAAACTATTTGAAGCATCCAAGTTTTGGTAAAATTTATTGAACAAAGAAAATTTGTTTAGAAGCATAGGTGTAGAAAAAGGGCGAACAAAGAAAATAATAAAGAAAGTAAAGACCACAGTATAGATTTACATCGTTCTAAAATTTCCTAATCTCAAGTGATAATGAGATCCTTTTACTATTTATTGTGATATCTGAGGTTATAATATATATATATATATTATAACCTCCTAAGAGTAAATTATCCCCAAAGGTTTTGAAGTCTTCTCTACAAAATATATAACCGTGATAAGTTTCATTGGTCTTATATATATATATATATATATATATATATATATATATATATATATATATATATATGAAGTGTTTGAATGGTTTTGAAGTCATGCATTATATCCATGTTTTTGGGGGTAAATAAGAAACTTGCTTTAATTATAAGTGGGGTTCTATTGTATATGTTTTATTCATAAAATTGCCATTGACAGGATATTGTGGCTGCCGGAACCGAAACGAGTTCATCGTCGTTGGAGTGGGCGATGGCCGAGTTGATGGAACAGCCTGAGTTGATGAGAAAAGCTGAAGAAGAATTAGAGGAAGTGGTGGGGCTAAATAACGTAGTAGAAGAGTCTCATTTACCTAAATTGCATTACTTGCGTGCTATATTGAGGGAAGTTCATCGTCTTCATCCAGTTGTCCCACTCTTGCTTCCTAGAAGTCCAAGTGAGTCATGCATTGTTGGGGGTTACAAGATCCCTAAGGGCTCACAAATCATGGTGAACGCATGGGCAATACATAGGGATCCATTAATTTGGGATGACCCCTTGAAATTTCGGCCTGAGAGGTTCTTGAATCCTAACGAAAAATTTGATTATAGCGGAAATGATTATCGTTATTTCCCATTCGGATCGGGGAGGAGGATATGCATTGGGGTTCCCATGGCGGAGCGGATGCTACCATATACACTGGCTTCAATCATTCACTCATTTAATTGGAGGTCGCCGAAAGGAACAAAAGTTGATCTTGCAGAAAAGTTTGGGATAGTTTTAAACAAAGCCATACCCCTTGTCCTAATCCCTTCCCCACGATTGTCTCACCCAAACCTTTACTCTTAAAATTAATCTTAGTATCTCTTTTTTTTTTGTAATGGAAAAAACATAATCTTAGTAGCTAAGTTTAATAAATTTTTCCTTTTTTTTCTTTTTTGATATGTAAGTTTAATCAATTATGTATGAAATAAAACGAAGGAATATACTTCAGGCCGACTTGTGTTTGTTGAAATATGATGGTCTATAACGCGTTGGTTGTTTAAGCTATATATTTTGTTGAAACCAAGGTATCAAAATGGGTATCTGTCTCGGGTATCGATTTGTCCAAAACTGATATGACTGGGCCGATACCAATACATATCTGCCTATTTAAAAAAGAAAAAAGAAAAAGGAAAAGTCTACGTCTCAGCTACGGCCGAGACGTATCGCCAATACCTGATACATATCGGATGCCCGAGTTGGGATACCAATACGTATCGGTATTGACCGATTTTTGATATCTTGGTTGAAACCATATTAAATGTGCCTCCTTATATTGAACGCCCAAGGTATGCTAATGATCATTTCATTATTACTAGTAACAATAGTTCAAGATGACTAGAGAACTTGCCCTTCTAACATGACAGATTTATACCATTTAGTAGGCGGAGGATATCGGAAGATCGCTCTTTAAAGATTTCGGCTATCTTTTTCCAGCCATATGACCCAAAAGATAGCACCTGGTAGCAAGGTATCAAATATCTGCTGATACGTATTGGTTTTCGACTAAACCGATACGTATACATATCGAGTATCGACCAATATGTCTCGATTTCAATCGAGTGTTTGTTTTTTTTTTTTTTAAAAACATATTGGCCGATACGTATCGGTATCGGCCGATTCGTATCGGCCTTGAGCATTCCGAGACCGATACCCGATTTGACACCTTGCCTGATAAAAAAGAGCAAAGACCCTTGGACCTCTAACAGCCACTGAACTTTGCCAAAATTGATTTACGTACAATGGAAGGCATCACATATTAGAATCTCACTCGGCTTGGCTTGAGCCTCGCCTGGCTAGACCCAGTTGGTAATGGGCCAGCTCTAAACCAAGGCCCAGGAGGCTGCTGCCTCCGTCACTGATTTTTTGCGGGCCCCAAACTGGGATCCCTGACTCTTTGGTGTATGGGCTTTAATAAACAATAAATAAAAAATTTAATAGAGGGACCGGACCACCATGCCGAGTTGCCTACTATTTTTTTGTTTCTGTTTTATAATGCCCAGTTGCCACGGGCCACGCCTGCATTTAGTCATTCTATAAAATAAGAAATCATAAATGTTGATTTCCATCAGTGTCATTCTCTAAAGAAAACGGGACAATTTATTCGAAAGATTAAAATTAAAAATAAAAAAGAACATTAAAAATTTGATTATTTAGGGAGAAATTCATGAATTATTTGAGAATGAATCATTACATATAAATCCATTTATATATTCTAAGCTTATATATTTTACAAAAATCATCACTACAAAAAATAAGACTATTAGCGGCAGCACAAATATCTACTATCAACTAAAAAATTGCCGCTAATACCCTTATTATTAATAGCCTTAATAGCCTTTAATAGTTTTTTATTAATAGTTGTAGTTTTTGACCCTCGCTAATAGTCTTATATTTTGCATTGCATTTTATATAGTATTAGCAATTTATCATTGTCTTAAATCCCCTGTTTGTAGTTTAGAAACATCGCACTCAAATCATATCTAATAGAAGTCATCCTTCTGGAATTGAGAAAAAAAGGAATAAACAAAAGACAAAACTTCATTCAGTCTCAAGTAGGAGGCCTTGGTAAGTTTTTTAGAAGTAGTAAACAAACAATAGTTGTTGTGACTGCTAATGCAGAAGAATATAAACTCAAAGACTTGAGTAATAATAAAGAATTTGACAAGAATGAAGAAAAAAACTTTTTGAGTAAAGGGGAATATGAGGGTGAAGATAAAAATATAAATAAAAATGAGAATGAGATTGACGATAACAAATTTTGGCCTTTAAATATTTATGATCCGATTAATTGGAACAATGTCCAGTAGAGCCTTGGAGACTTCTTAATAGAGAAGGGTTCTTTGAGAGATAATAATGAAAATATTTTGAGAAATATTTATGGTCGAGAGCACTACAAAAAAAGGATCCTACGTCGACGGTTACTAGTCGTAGGCATAGGGTACACTGGCCGTCAGTAAAAAGTATCGCCGAAGGTAAGGAACTTATTGCCTATGGCTTCCAACCGTCGGTGAATACCTTAGCCGATGGCTGGAGCCGTCGACATAAGTCAAAGATCCTATGCCAACGACTCAAGTTGTCGGCGTAATATATATATGATCCTACACTGACGGCTCCAGCCACCGACAGTAGAGGTTTTTTTTTAAAAAATAAAGCCGTTGACCTAGGTTTTATTTATTTACCCTATGCCAGTCGTAGGCATAGGGTACACTGACCGTCGGCAAAAAATATTGTCGAAAGTGAGAAACTTATTGCCTACGGCTTCTAGCCGTCGGCGAATACCTTAGCTGACGGCTGGAGCCGTCGGCATAAGTCAAAGATCCTATGCCGATGGCTCTAGCTGTCGGCGTAGGGTATATATATATATATATATATATATATATATATATATATATATATATATATGTATTCTAGCTGTCGGCATAAGTCAAAGATCCTATGCCGATGGCTCTAGCCGTCGGCGTAGGGTATATATATATATATGATCTTACGCCGACAGCTCCAGCCGCCGGCGGTAGAGGTTTTTTTTTTAAAATAAAGCCGTCGACTTAGGTTTTATTTATTTCCCTATTGACCAACCTCTCATTTTTTTAGCCCCTATTGCACGGCCATTTTTTAAGCCCCTATTGATTATAAAAAAAAATTGATCCCATTATATCTATATTTCCAATAAAAGAAATGAAAAATACAGTGGATCAAAGAAGGTATGCCCGTTAAGAATAACAACTCGGATAGGTGTCGATCTCTCCACATTCAAGCCGACCATGACAGGGCCCATAGGATTTGATAACACCCGGAGAGAAGTCATCAGAGAAGTTGACCTTGAGCTCACATTGGGCCAATGACCTTTTCCATCCCCTTCTAGGTCATAGATATCAAATCCACGTTCAATCTGCTATTGGGGCATCCATGACTGCACGAAATAGGGGTAGTACCCTCGACCCTACATCAGAAGCTCAAGTTCATATCTGAGCAGAAAGTTATAGCCATCATTGACGAGGACAAGAAAGAGAGAGAGCAACGCATAACATCGAGAATATCAAAGTGTTGGATGTGCCGCACACAGTTGAGGACATGAATCTTCACAGTTTCCAGTATGATGTGGCTATCGTGGTATTGAAACCCCTCAGAAAGGTCACTTTGAAAATCGGGAGAGGAATGACTGCAGCGGTTGCTATGCTCCAGAAATGGGACTACCAGAGAGGAAAGGGATTGGACCCTCGTCTACAAGGTAGAAGGGACTCAGTCAGAGTAAAAGGAGGGTAGCAGATTAAGTTCGGGATATGATACAAGCCTACCGAAGAAGAGATCCAGAAAATCAAGAAAAAGACAAGAACTACTGCCATAGCCAAGGCCAAGGGGATACACCTGGAAGTAGATGAACCCCGTCTGCGGCTGCACATCAAAAGCACCTTCGTAAGCGCAGGGGTCATAAAAATCAACCAAAATGTGGTAACTCAGCTAACCCCACATAAAAAAGCTGCCATCCATGATGCCAACCTCCAAATCATTCCCTCGGAAATTGAAATAGACATTGCCTCCTTGTCACTTTTTGAGGAGGAGGAGGTATCCCTGTCAGCACAGCCAACCATCTTAACACACCCCAAGCCTGTTTTAATGGTAGATGACCAGGTTCAAGACGAGCCTATGGTGAATATGATGGAGGTTGATCTAGGAGAACCATCTCAGTCCACCTCCTCCATAGAGCAAGGTAAGGGTGTGGCACCCCAGGTAAGGAATTGGGCATCACTGCCCATAACTCTGAAAGTTTAAACCTGCCATCAGAAACACATTGGCTCGCCTCCATCGCATTCACGACACGGTTGATATAAGCCCCATCACACTATAGAACTCTTCTCAAGGGAGGTTGCATCGCGAGAAACCTTATCCGGTGATCGAAAGGTGATCTATATCAATGCGATTGAAAACCGTCCGCTCGAGCCCTTGCGATACCAACTGTTCACGCGTCAACAGGTAGGTGTTCTGTTATCCATCTCAAATTACCCAGTCACACCACTAGATATCAATCTAGGGGTCACTGATGGCCATTCGATTGGAGAAAAAATATTTTAAAAATTAGTATTTTAGGCATTTTGCACACTTTTTGATTTCATAAAAGTCAAAGGGTTGACCCCATGGTCAAACCCTTTTACCCAGATGTCGGATACACTATACCCTTAATTTGGCCTCAGAGGCTGTTCGGGAGAAAATGGCCTGAAGATCCCCGAAACACAGACTGAACTGCGCCCAGGCCCCACAACACACCTTGGGGCACCCCCTCTTCACACTTGCACTCATGCAAAACCTGTACACAACGCTCTCACAGGCGTGTGTAGGCGCTGGTACAACTCTGTTGCGCTGGTGCCAACATCGGCGTGATCCCATGCGCGCAACCCCATTTGGGTAGCTTGTTGTTTGTGGAATCTAGGTCAGTTTGACCTACTTTGACAACATTGATCTTTATAATTTGGGTCAATTTGAGATTCGAATAAGTAGAGCTTCATTATAATTTTACATTATATAAATCTATCGGATTAGTTTAAGTTCATAGTTTTTATTTTGGCATTTTATATATTTCGAATATCGGTGAAAATATTATTCTAACACTTATTACTGTAAACTATACATAAGTAGACTAAAGGGTCTATTTTGACCCTTTGAATTCAGAAAACCTTGGACCCATGGGCCAAAATCTATGAACTTAGTTACTTGCCATATTACCATCTGTCGATCTAATGGTTACATGTTTATTTCGATAAGCCCAACTCGAATTTTGTGCCATACAAAATAGTACACATAAACTAGTGGAATTATACTTCAATTCCATGTGACACCTAAGCCAAGGGTGTAAATTGTCCTGAGTTTAGGGCCAAATTTAGCCAGGGTCTATCAAGATGAACACTCCTTAATTTCCAGCCCTCTTCTCATTCAACGGATGCAATTGTATGAAATAATTTTTGTCTAGATTTAGGGATTGTTCAATATTCCCCAAAAATCAATGCCCTTAGGAATCTAGAAAAAAGGGTGACTTTGACCCTTTGTTAGACCTTGTAATAGGTCAAACCAATGAGAGGTCCGAATAGAAGTGTAATAGCTCGAAAAATCACACTAAACGATGACCTCGTGATCCGTGCCCGATTGGTCATAGGTTTGACCAAATAGAAGTTCAATAATTAGCATTGAGTGTGATGAGCGAATGAGATGAGATGGTTTGTGAAGCTATGTGGTGTGTGTTGTGAATCTGAAGTCACATACACCTATTGAGGTGCATGTACTTAACACACAAGCTAGGGGGGGATAAAAGGGTTTAATAACCCTAAAACCAATAGCTTTGGTTGTTGAGAGAGAAGTAAAGAAGAGAGAGAGAAGGAGAGCATAGTTAATGCAAGGAGTAAATGCTAGTTGAGGAAGGGGGATTCGAGTAATAAACGTCGGATTCATCGCAAGGGATCCGCTAGAAGCAAAGCTGGAACCCTAGCCTTCCAACCACTTGATTTGAAATCAATTTGAGATTGATCCAAGGTAAATTTTTGTGAATAAAATGCATAGATTGTAGAGGTTAAATTGTAGTTGAAAATGGATAAATCATAGGAAAATGGTTTAGAAAAATAGAGAAAAAAGTGTGGAAAAAGATTGGGAAGAACAACTCGAAAGGGGCTGAATCTGGCAATTTCGATTAATCGAAATTGGGTTTCGATTAATCGAAATTGGCCAAGAAGTTGAAAAGTCAGGAGACCCCGATCTCGATTAATCGAATTGAATTTCGATTAATCGACTTTGGATTTCGATTAATCGATTTGGGTATCGATTAATCGACTAGGAACCTCCAGTGGACCCCAGGGGCTGGAGGAAATGACTTGAGGAAAATCGACTAATCGAAATGGGATTTCGATTAATCGATTTCAATTTTCGATTAATCGAATTGGGATCGATTAATCGATTTTAGGAACTCGATTACTCGAATTGAGAATCGACTTGGCTAAACAGAGAATTTCAATTAATCGAATTAGGATTCGATTAATCGAATGAAAATCTCGATTAATCGATTTGAGAATCGATTAATCAATATTGACTTTCGATTAATCGATTTTGGAAATCGATTAATTGAATCAGTTTCGATTAATCGATTTTGGAGTTCGATTAATCGACTGAGCTCAATTATGTTAACTTTTGAGTTTGACTTTAAGATTCTTGGAGGGTCTTGGACCTTCTTTATTGCATCCTTAGTGATGTGTTTCACATGTTATGTGGTACCATAGGTGGTACGAGTGAGCTAGTGCACAAGGAGCCACGTGAGACCTTGATGCATTAATCAAATGAAGACTTGAGGTAGGGAACACCTTGAACATGTACTTTATTTTACAAGAGCATGTATGTAGTGATATAAAATTTAAATTCAAATATTTATTGCTTAAGAATTGTGAAAAGTGTGTGTGAGTAACACCCATAAGAGTAAACATAATGAGCCATCCCCAGGGGATGAAGAAGTAAAGAGATAAGAGCATCAGGTGTGATGCAAGTAAATTGATACATCCCAGGGATGTATCCAAGATTGAATCATGATTGATAGGGCCTAATTGATATAAGATAGCACATTTACACGGTGAATAACTATATATAAGGCACCGATATTTTTGTTATTTGAGGTTTGATGGATATCCACCCGACACGGCGGGATATCCGTGGCAAATCTTGCGGTAAAACCGTAGGCCAATCACGGAGGCTTATCCGGTACCGATAAGCACACCCCAGGGGTGTTGATTTGAGACAAGTGAAACCCCGCCACCAATCCCCAGGGGAAAGGGGCTTGGGTACTATATTGTATTCCTAGGGAATACGTTAAAAGAGTCTATATAGATGACGATGAAGGGTATCTTATCGGGGCTCGATGCTATATTGCTCGGGGATTACTTAAGTTGAAAGTTTAAGTTTTACTTTAGGCCTTTTCAGCATTATTCATGAGTAAATAAAAGACACGAGTAAACTACCAGTAAAATGTAATACTTTTTAACTGTTTCATCTGAAATTGCATAGACACATCATGCATGGCATATCATGGAATATATGTGAGTAATAATTTATATGTTCAACTGTGTTTTGTTCCCTATTGAGCTAGGATGTAGCTCACCCTATAGACTATACGTCGCAGGTCCACTACTAGCAAATGCCGAGGCTTCAGGAGACGCTGACCCCGGTGAGTCGGACCTTGCGGCCGGAGACGAGTTGGAGCCACCTCCTGAGGACTTCTTCTAGAGGACTCCGTTGTGCCACTTTGAGGGCTTTTTGAGAGAGATTGGTACGGCTTGGTATGTCAAGCCTTGTTTTGGTTAAACCATATATATGTTAAGTTGGGATTATTCTTTTGGGGCGAATCATCCGTGATGATTGCTATCATCGATGGTTCAGATCGGTTCTCCATTCATGCAGAGGCATGAGGGTAGAACTGTCTTTTGGAGAATTACTTAATATAGATTTAAATTCCGCAACTCCTTTATTGTTTCATTTTATGCTTGATATGCCAATGTTCCGTGCTTAGCTAAGGGGCACGGTCAAGATGATCGTGCTGATGGCACGGGTTTCGGGGTGCCAAAATCCGGGCTGTCACAAGAAGCCCCTCTCATTTTTTGAGACACTATATGGTTACCCAACCTGATGTCCTATAACCAGTTTATTCAAACTCTTAAAGTACGCCTCAAATTTGGTGTAAGCATTGATAGAATCCAAATCTTGGGACTGTCATTTCATGTGAAGGTTTTCATATCTGAAAAATTCTCAGCAGGTGAAAAAGACTTCTTTTCCCAGATTAAGTTCACAACAAATTTTAGATTAAAATTATTCACATGTCCCAAGATGTGTGAAAGGCTAGATTTATGACCATTGGGTACCATTAATAAAAACCTGAATTAAGGCTGTTTTACTACAACTGATCCATAACCGGGGCACATGAGGCCTAAACCACTAACCGTATGGGTCATTCAAGACCCCTAGTCATTACAAAGGTCTATTGGCCTTGTAGGCCCGTCTAGTTTATAGACTCTTAATGGGCTCATATACCTAAAGTAACCAAACATGCACTTTGAGAAACCACAGACTAAGCTTCAAGGATAGACCCAACCCACCTTTTAAGTCTTAGAATACTCATTATGCTATAAGGAGTGTGGTATCCCATGACCATACGATGAGACAATCATGATCGCGAATTGATGAACACTGGATTAAGGGTGTAAACGAACCAACAAGAGTCAAAACCAAAGAAAACCCCTAACATTATCTTATGATAATTGCATTTATAAGTTTAGATTAATTGAAACTTGATCTAAATTACATCGATATCTGTGAATTTAAATCTGATGGTCTATACGAAATCGAGTCATACATGATTCAAATTTCATTGGAATTGCGCGTACGATTAGTTCAAATTCATCATGTCGAGATGATCTATTGGATGAGATGAACTCATCCTCGTTCGAGAAGCATGTCTTAAGGTCAATCATATTTATGAGAAATTTATTATGTTGTTTATATAAAATTATAAAGGATTCACTTCCACTCATGAGGTGGTACTCACGATCACCTGAGTAGATTGTGGTGGATCGGTTGTGCAACCTAAGTCTACGTGACTGAGTAAACTCATCCCACGAAAATTTAATAACTGCAGGTAAAGATATGGACTGTATTGACACGGTGGACTTGATGCACCAGTAGATGATACGGTTTATAAGGGTGATAACGTGGATGTCCAGCTAGAGATGTCAGGTATGTATTAATTATTTAAAAAGACTTTTCAGTAGTTGATCGTATCTTTATTTCTGATTATTTAGTATAATTAATGAACTCAAAATTCAATGTAAGTTTAATGAAGGGAATTTTAATGGGAGAAGAAATTTTTGTTCATAATTTTTGGGAGCCCAATTTTATATAAGATCTAGTAAGATAAGTATGTCAGCTTATCGCCTTAACAAACTTGCTATTTCAGAACACGAAATTTTAGGCCCTTGAGATTGGCTAGGATTCTAGGTCATGACATAAATATACTGCCAATATCAGATGTCTTCTAATATAGGATGTAATTGTAGGCAAGTTATAAACCATATATTGGGCAATGATCAAGTCCAACTAGTTGATCCGGATATTGGGTTCAACTAGTTTTAAAAGCATTGGATATAACAGAATCTTGATGCATATCCAATGGTTGTAAGATTGGTTGAACACGAAATCAAGTATGACGGCATATCCAATGGCTGTAAAATTGGTTGAACACGAAATCGAGTTCAACATGTTGGACCTGAGCATTGCCCCTGCTACTTTACCTCTTCTTCAACTCGGCCCATGTGGAGTAGATATTGACGCACAAGTTGAAGATACTCTTGAGTAGATATTTTGTACACTGATCCATGCACTGTGGGCAGTAGGACCAATTTCAATTCATTCTGCTGCCCAATTGTATCATGGATATATATATATATATATATATATATATATATATATATATATATATATATATATATATATATATATATATATATACTAGTGGACCCTGCACGTGCAAATGCACGTGAGAGCAGTTTATTTGAAGAATGAATCGTTACAATATAAATTTTAAAAATATTTTTGCATTTAAAAAAAAAAATTATTGGGCACCGAAATTTCGGTTTGGTTAGGATTGAAACCAAATCTGGTATGTTCACAAAAATTTCGGGATTTCGGTTGAACATCCTGGACGAAATTTCAGCTAAAATGTGGTGGGGCAGGCCGAAGTTTCGGTGCTCATACTTTTTTTTTTGTTTTAAAACAAAAAAATTATTGTCCTTCAAAATATTAGCCAATAATTTGGCCAATAAACCGAATCTGGTATGCTCACTGAAATTTCGCGATTTCGGCTGAACATCTCGGAAGAAATTTCAAAATGTGGTGGGCCGGTAGAAGTTTGGTGCTCATACTTTTTTTTGTTTTGTTTTAAAACAAAAAATTATCGGCTTTCAAAATATTAGCCAATAATTTGGCTAACAAACCGAATCTGGTATGTTCATTGAAATTTCGGGATTTCGGCTGAACATTTCGGATGAAATTTCGAACGAAATGTGGTGGGCCAGGCCGAAGTTTCGGTGCTCATACTTTTCTTTTTTTTGTTTTAAAACAAAAAATTATCAGCCTTTAAAATATTAGCCAATAATTTGTTGATTAGCAAATTATCGACTGATAACTTCAAATTATATCGGTCATGAATTTGAAGGCCACAATTTTTGACCGAAAATTTCGAGATTTTATTTGGTCTTGATTCAAACCCGATGTGTTTCGGCCGAAATTTTGATCCTTGACCCCAACTAAAATGAAGTCTTTATCATTTGTGATGAAGGTAGCAAACTCGATATTGGCATTAGGTATCGATCCACGGAAGACCGATACGAATCGGCCGATACGTATTGGCCCTTTTTAAAAGAAAAATAAAAGCGCAAGGTCTCGGCACAAACCAATATGTATTGACCGATACGGACCTGTATCCGTCGATACCGATCGATAATTTGAAGTTATTTGCTGATGATTTGCTAATCATCAAATTATCGGTCGATATTAAATCATCATATATATTATCGGCCGATAATTGTGGGTTTTTTTAAAAAAAAATTGGCATTGAAATTTCGGCCTGGACCACAAGAATTCGATTGAAATATCGTCTCGGATTTTCGGCCGAAATCTCGACATTTCGGTGGGGTTTGAAACCGATTCGTTTCATCCAAAATTTTGATCATTGTTGTAAGGCATGACATCTTGGGCGATACTGATACATAACGGCGATACGTATCGGTTTTTCAATAAACCGATACGTATCGGTTCTGATACTTCTTGGTCCTCCAACTCGGTATCAGTATCGGCTGATACAAGCCCGTATCAGCCGATATGTATCGGTTTGCGCCAAGACCTTGGTTTTTTTTTTCACAAGGGCCAATACGAATCGGCCGATTCGTATTGGTTCTCCCTAGATTGATACCCGATACCGAGTTTGGCACCTCAATCCCAAACGATAAACACTTTATTTTAGTTGGGGTCATAGATCAAAATTTCGGTTGATAACTTCAAATTAGCGGGCCAATAATTTTGGATTTTTTAAAAAAGACAATTTGGGCACCGAAATTACGGCCTGGATCACAAGATTTCGATTGATAATTTGATGATTAGAAAATTATTAGCCGATAACTTCAAATTATTGACCGAGAATTTGAAAGCCATGATTTTTTATCCAAAATTTCGGGATATCGGCCGAAAATCCCGGACGAAATTTCTGTCGAAATCTTATGGTCCAGGTCAAAATTTTGATGCCCAAAGTTTCTTTTTTTTTTAAAAATATAAAATTATCAGCCAAAAAAAAAAAACTCAAAATTATCGGCCGATAATTTGATGATTAGCAAATAATTGGCCGATAAGTTCAAATTATTGGCCGATAATTTTGAGTTTAAAAAAAAATTCATAGGGCACCAAAATTTCGGTGGAAATTTATGTGGCACACCTAAAAAAGTAACCTTAAGATCAATTTTGAGCGTGCACATAATGTTCAGGTCACTATTTCAAAGATGTGTGTTTTGTGAAATAAAACACTGATCGGCTGATAGTACTCGCCTGATCTCAAGAGCCATCATGCGAAAGATTGAGAAGATAAACGATGTCCATCGTTTGATTCAACGCAGCCCATGTATTTCAGCGTGGGTAAACTCAACTATTCGGTGGGTGAATTTAAAGAAACAAAAAACCAATAGTAGCTCTTTTGTCTTTAGTGATAGAAAGAAATCTAAACAAAATACCCTTCTCACTTTTATATAAAGGTATATATATATACACGCATTTTCATTGAGCTAAATATATAGTAACCAACTCGTTCATCAAATGTTTCATTTAATGAGGACTTGATATAAGGGTCTAGTAGGCCAAACATTATATTTGAAGAAACATCTCAAATATGTTTCTTCAAGTAGTGTCGCTATTAATAAAAAACCTATTAAGACTATTAGCGATAATTTTTTGTTAATAGTGACAGTTTTTGACTGATGCTAATAGTTTTATTTTTTGTAGTGAATTAATCCTTGCGAATTGGATTCATTTAAAGTTTTAAACAAATAAAATGATGGTTTTATCTTAAGATTTTATGTAATTAATGAATACTTTTAGAACTCATCGTGCCCCATCAAATTGGATTCGGTTAAAGTTTTAAACCAATAAAGAGATGGTTTGAACTTAAGATTTGATGTAATTAATAAACACTTTTACAACTCATCCTACCCATCAAATTGGATTCGTTTGAAGTTTTAAATCAATCAAGAGATGATTTGAACTTTAAGATTTTATATAATGAATAAATAATTTTAGAACTCATCCTACCCAGTGAATTGGATTCATTTAAAAATAGCGAAATATAAACCCGAATTGGAATCAAGCGAATTAGAGATCTAAGTAACTATGAACTAGGTTGCTAGAAACACACGGCACCATTGGTAAAAAAAATGATGCCACAAGTTAGAAAAGTGACCCATTCCAATAAAATATTAGAAACCATATTTAAGGATCAATTTGGCAAATCTAAATTGTCCGAGTTTAATAATTGAAAAATTGGAGGAGATTACAAATTAGTAAGAATGGTGTACAGATCTTCATCCAATACACAGGCACAAGTAGGTAGCTGATCCAATATAAGCCAGTGTTGTCAACTGGCCGGGCGGTTGGTCGGGCCGCCCATATAGAATTTCGAGCTAGGCTCAGCTTGGCTCTTTTTGGGCTCAAGATTTTTATTTAAGCCCAAGCCGGCCTGAATCAAGTTCGGTTCTCTTAAAATAATCGAGATTGGTCGGACGGTGCCGGATAGAGTCTGAAGCATGGGTCAAAATCTTGTTTTCTGCATCACTCGCCCACCCTCAAAACTGATACGAATTGTACGGGTATCGCCGGTACATTGAATGTATCGGCATTAGAATGAAAAAAAATTAGGCACAGGCCAACAGTACAAATGATATGTATCGTGTACCGCTTACCGCTGCTGCCGATTCGATCCGATACGTACTGTTATCGTCCGGTAATTTAATCCATGGTTCAAAGCAGGCTTTGAGTGGCTCGATTATTTCTAATCCCGAAAATGTGGCCTGAGCTTGGCCCAGATATATAATCGGGCTGTGCTCATCTTGAGTGCATGTGGACCTGAGATTTTTATTGAAGCCCAAAACGGCCTGACCGGGTTTGGGCAGGGGCTAGGTTCTGGCTTAGCCCGATCAGTTGACAGCCCTAATAACACCCTAATGCTCGCATCTGCTTCCTTTCTAGCTAAACAACTCTACCGCAAGTTGGAACTCATAGGAAATAGCAGTAAGCTCGGTAAGCACTATGGCCTTATGATGATTTTCCAGCAGGTCATGGAAACTAAAAATATGGGTGCCATTATCATCACGGAGAACCCTACGAAGAATCACAAGTTGGTGTATCTAAAAATTAATGTCATATAACGCGATAAAAAGGTGAATATGAATATGTCGCTAGATTGGTGTTCACTTATCGCGGCTCATCCGATCAGTTTAGGCCTTATCGTGTGTGTTCATGCACACTTTTCCGCACTCTTAACGTCGCTTATAAAAGCAAGGAATATAATCTATGGATTTCCCAAGAAGAGGCCTTAATCACCTTATGTGTAAGTGCAATAGGTATTAATTCATTCTCAATTAAAACAAGATCACAAGTGTTGGATGACACTCATAGACACATTCCAAGCCCTTCTCCCAAGTGTCTGTAAGTGCCGGGCAAATAGTCATGTATATTAGACGATTTAAACCGTCCGATTG
Source organism: Chloranthus sessilifolius (assembly GCA_021018995.1). Lineage (NCBI taxonomy): Eukaryota > Viridiplantae > Streptophyta > Magnoliopsida > Chloranthales > Chloranthaceae > Chloranthus > Chloranthus sessilifolius. The sequence continues at coordinate 9,145,677 of CM037588.1, forward strand.
ACTTCAATTTTAACCATTAGATAAAGGGTAACTTTAATAGAACTCACGGAATCTTTTAAGGCACTTGCACCTAAAATCATTGATTACTTAGGATCAGATGATGGAGATTGAGTTTCGCTCCAATCTTCTACATAATGACTCTTGATATCATGGCGCACTCATCAGACGGTCAATTTGCGATTCCCGTGGCACATATCCCAAAAAGGTAGCCATAAAATTATATTTGAGCGTAATATGTGCCATGTGATTTTGGGGCTAATTTTTTGGGATATTTGCCATGTAGAATCTAAAATTGGCTCTTTGATAGGTGCACCATGATCTCAAGATCCCCTATGTGGAAGATTGGAGGGAAATGAGACCTCCATCATTTAATCCTAAGCAATCAATGATTTTGATTGTAAGTGCCCTGGAAGATTACGTGGGCGCTATTAAAGATATATATCATTAGATAAATAGGAACAACCGACCCTTTTAGGGTGGCATTCAAGTCTCCTAATGAGTTTGGTTTTTGGGATCACTTTAACATAATAGGACCGAACTCTCCTAACTGTCATTTAAACACCAAATCGTATGTAAACGATCTTTCACTATTAATGATTTAAGAAGTGAGTGATATGTACTGTCCAAGTGATACATCATATTGAGGAGCATTGGGCCAACCCAAAAATAGTGTTCTAGCTAGGGAGATTTAAACCCTCAGTTTTGTGAACTATAATATCAACCATTGTTCTTAGTTTTTGACGACTAATATTAAACTTTACCAATTGGATGGCTCACATGCATGTTTCTTTGGCTTATAGATGTTCCAATTAATGAAGGAATGTCACTTGAACAATTTAGATTAATCACAAATGTGCGCCACATATATGCTAGAATAATAAATCACAATTCAATAGTGTGAAATGAAAAGTCTAATTTTAATGGTGTAAAATCATTTAAACACCATTTTGGTGGTTAAGTGGGAGCCATTATTCCGGATAAGATAGGATAATGGCTCCTAACCGACGTTTAAACACCAATTGGTGTTTAAATGGTCCTCCACCACTAAATTGAAAATTTTGATCTCATACCATTGACGTGGGGTTTGCCATTGTGGCATCACTACAAACAACATGTCTATTAACAAAAAACTGCTGCTAGTAGTCTTTAATAATTTTTTGTTAATAGCACTCGAAAAAACCGCCGCTAATATATAATCTGTTTTTTGTAGTGCATGTGGGGCATATTTATGATCAATCTAATTCTCAAGTGGCAATCCATCATTAGAAAATACTTTAGTCAAAGAATCATGCCCATTATTGACTGTGAACTATCTGATTCGTGATTTTTAATATCAGTCGTTGAAACTAAAAAACAATGGTTGCTAGTAGAGTGCACATATAGATAGTTCAAAACACCTCAAAATATGTGATTTTTTTGATCTATTGTTTTTCAATCTATGATCTACCACTTTGACGGTGTAGATTACCGGCATCTTCTTCATTGACGGTATATGATCATGTAAACACTAATTTGGTGTATAAATGATGGTCAGGAGACTTGATCCCTATTAAGGATCTCAATGGGCTGGCCGGCCCGAATTTTGACCCGCACCTGCCCTGGATTCTAAGGTCATTTTACATTAATTTGTTTCACTTTTTTCAAAGTTTTATATAAAAAAATTATTTAAAATTGATTGGGAGAAGACATCATAAAGTCTAAAAAATCTACTCACAAAAAAAAAACTATGATTCCTATAAAAACTAGGTTTAATATGAAAGGAATTTTATTATGGGCTATATATGATTTTCCAGCATATGGTCATTTTTCGGGTTGTAGGACAGCAGGAAGATATGGCTGACCTATTTGTAGTGAAGAGGTTGACTCCGTATGGTTATATCACGGAAAGAAATTTGCTTACATGGGCCACCGAAAGTTCCTTACAGATTTAAATCATCCTTTCAGAACTCAGAAATCCCAATTTAATGGTAAGGAAGAATATAGGAAACATTCACGTCGTATGAGCGGTTCAGAAGTTTTAAGCAAAATGGAAACAATTCAGACCACGTTCGGAAAGGCAGCAGGAAAGAAGAGGAAAAAGCTCACGAATGAAGAGAGTTGTGCATGGTCAAAACGATCAATCCTATTTGACTTATCATATTGGAATGTGATAAAATTTTCTTTTCATTTTATTATGTGATCTCCAATAAACTTTGTTTGAATACTAATTTTTTACTTTATAAATGTAGGATCTTCCCGTTCGTCATAATTTGGATGTAATGCACGTGAAAAAGAATGTTACGAAAAATTTAATTACAACGATTATAGATATAAAGGGTAAAAGTAAGGAGGCCCGATATGATCTTAAATATATGAAGATAAAGAAAAATTTATGGATTGTGCAGAAAAATGACAAGGTGTATAGCCCTAAAGCTCCATTTGTCATATCTCGGGATGAAAGAAAACTAATTTGTGAAATATTATATAATTTGAAAGTTTCCATTGGATACAATGCAAATTGGAAGTATAACGTAAGTTTGGAGGATTTTCAACTGAAAGGTCTGAAGTCACATGACTATCATATCCTCATGCAATAATTGCTACCCGAGTTGTTGATGCATGCATTCAAGAAAGAAAAGTCATTGAGAGCAGCTATCCGACAAATGTCAATATTTTTTAATGTCCTATGTTCCAAAGTTATAAATTGGGTTGAGCTTATAAACATGAGGAGACGCATGGTCGAAGCACTGTGCGTGTTTGAAAAGTACTTCCTGCCTTCATTTTTTGTTTCTATGATACACCTTGCTGTTCACTTGGCGGATGAGGTGCTAACATGTGGTCCTGTTCGATATCGATGGATGTATCGATTCGAAAGGTAAACCTTCATAATAGGACTATTAAAGTATTTCTTTTCACTAGTATTATTGATATCTAATTAAAAAAAATTGTGTAGGATGATGAAGACTTACAAGCATTATGTAAAAAATCAGACTTATAAAGAGGGGTCTATTACAGAGCAATATCTAATGGAAGAATGTATGAGGTATTGTATGGAGTATATGCTAAATGATAATGAAGTAGGGCATAAGTGAGGAGATACAATATTCATGGATTATGATATTACATGTGGTTACCCTCTCGATAAAAAAGGAAAAGTCTATTACCTTCAAAACTTGTAATACCAACAAGCACGTAAATGGATTCTCACACATTCTTTAGAAAATGTTGAATGGAAGATATAAGTAATATTTTTAAATATCGTCATTAATTTTCCTCAATTAATATTGAAATACTTGATCTAATTAACATTTAACATTTATAGGAAGTACCAATCTAACCTCCAAGGCCACAAGTCATGTGATAAATATCTGAGGGGCAACTACATTCCTTAGTTAAGACAACAATTAGAAAAAGAAGAGTCTTCTATCTTGAAGAGTCTTGCTGCTGGTCTAGACTTCAAAGCCATATCGTATAATTCTTACGTGGTTAATGGATATCTTTTTTATACGATGGAGTCAAAAATGAGTACAAGCACGCAGAATAGTGGAGTCTCCATGAAGGCTTTAACTAATTTTAGAGCTAGTGTCAAAGATAAGAACCTTGTGGAAGAAGTTACTTATTATGACATCCTTAAACAAATACTTGAACTGAATTATGGTAACTTTAAAGAAACAGTCTTTTATTGTGATTGGGTACATATAGAAGATAAAACGAATGGATGTGTTGTTGATCCAAAAACAGACTTAATTTTTGTTAATCTTGGGAGGCTTATGAGGAGTTCACATGAAGATGACGAACCATTTATTCTTGCCTCCCAAGCCACCTAAGTCTTCTATTGCAAAGATCAAATCAGAGCTGATTGGTATGTGATCTTAGATGCTCCAAAGAAATTGACTCGAGATGTAGATGCTTATGAAGATCCATTAGTATTTCAGACAAGAACTAATGCAGATACTTTAGTATTACCATTGGTCGCTGATGTCGTGGAAGATGATAAATACTAAAATATATTTCTCATTTTTTTTGTAATTACCATTGGAAGATGATGAATACTAAAATACAATTATCTTTTTTTTACAATTTTGTTCCCTCTACATGCCTTTGAAAAACTCATGTGGTCCACTCTATGTTCTCTCTACATGCTTTTGTAATTACCATTGGAAGATGTACTCTATTTTTACTAATAAACAAGATTTTGACATGTCTTAATACATTACATGATTTTGGCAATACTAATTACTTATTTTCAGTAAAGAGTTGAGCATGGAAACATATGAACCTCAATCAAATGGTTTAGAACAAAGCGAGACTGCTGAGAAAGGTTTGTTCAATCTTTTTTTTTTAATCTATTCTTTTTTTAATAATTGCTGTTTAGATGTATTGCTAATAACATATATTTTGTCTAGGCATACGGAAACAAGTTAAGTTTAATGAATATGGGCAGCCAATTGGAACATATTCATCAAGTTTGTAGACGTTAATAGGTCAGGTGGCAAGGACACATTGTCCACCTACATACATGACATGGCATGATGTGCCAAAAAATGTAAAGGATAAGATATGGAGCACTATCTTGGTGAATACATATATTATTTACTTATATTATTTTCGGGTCTATTTCCTCCATAATTTTAACTTACCTTTATATTATTACAGGATGGATATGATATTGAAATTCCATACAAAGCTATAGTATTTTCGAAAGCTAACGGATGTTGGAAGCAATGGAAGCATGAGCATCGAAAAAATATGATGAATATGAGGCGGATGCAGAGCGGGAAAAACATCTACCAAAATGTGTGAAGTTGAAAGATTGGAAGACATTTATTCACATATGTTCTACCAAAGAATATGCCGCACGTCGAGAAAAGGGGAGAAGTTCTAGAGAAAAGACGATAAACCCACACACCATTGGTCGACGGGGAGCAGCTAAGATGGCAGAGGAGTTGGTAATATCACTAAAATATTATTTTAGTATAATTTTTTAAAGAAATAATGTTTACTTATGATCATTGAATTGTATTGAAAATACAGAATCCTAATGGTATAGTTACCAAGACAGAACTGTTTATAGCCACACATACCAAGAAAGACGGGACATGCCCTTCACAATTTATGATTGAAAAATTAGTGTGCTCCTATATGTTATAGTTCATTTCATAAACTTTAATAATTACAAAGGAGTGTGAGACTTTATCATTATAATATTTTATCATTATTTATTTTTTATAGGATGAAATTAAGAAAATGGTTGAAGATAATCCGGTTGAAGGAGAAGCAATTTTAGATGATGACCCTGTTGCACATGTAAATGCCTTCCTCTCAAATTAGATGATGGAATTATTGCTCTTTAAATCAATATCATAATTATAAATAAAATTGTATCATAAGTTTTTGGTCGTGATAGAAGAGGTTATGTACGAGGTATGGGTAGAGGTATATCGAAGATAACTTTTTCCTCATCAGCTCCTTCTAAGGAAATAACTTCACTAGAGAAGAGAGCATGTGAAAGTGTGAAGTCGAACTATGAAGCAATTATGCGACGACTTGATGAGGAGTCTAAGGCACGTAAGGTGCTTGAGGAGAAATTCAATGCATTACCAATATATGATAGTTCTCATGGATCACATATGACTCGTTTGAGTGATCAATTGAGTTTTTCTTATCAGGTAAAAATTTATTTGTCCAATCAAAATTTATAATTTACGTCATATCATTATTGAATATCAATCATTTCATTTATTTTTCCTATATTTCTATAGGAAAGGAGACAATCATCGATTCATCTAGACAGTTTCATAGAACAACTACCCTCTCAGTGCATATTAAAGAATTTCAAGAATAAGAATGTTGCCATGGGACGTGTCGATAGAAAAATGAATCAATCAAACTTATCATATACAATCATAGTAGATGACATATATGATATCACTGCAGAATTGTATGCTCGTGATGGAGCCTTGGGAGATATTACACTGGGTGATATAATTACGTGGCCCAAAAGTCTTGTTCATTTTAGTTGATTGTTCTTAGAAGTATATGATTTTTTTTTTATGTGATCTTTTATTCAAATGTATCTATAGAATTATGGACTATTTGTATGATTCTTAGAGGTATATGAATTTTGGTGGTTCTGATTTATCTGTAGAATTATGGGCTAATTGTATGTTTGGCCTTTTCAATAGAAGAGTTTATAATGTTGATAGTAGCATTAGTGAACCTGATTGTGAAAGTTAGGGCTAAGCATGCACATATATTGACATTTGTGGAAGAGTATGCTTGAGGAATTTTTAGCTTTTAAAGGATCTTATTTGAATCTGGTGTCATATATTTTGTGGTCGGATGAAGGTGAGGCCTCATAAATGTCTTTGGTTCTGAAAGCTGTCAATCCTATGGGTATTGCTTACATTCATAATAGCTGATCTTGCTGCTTGGTGCTACTGTGTAGATTGATGTGGGTGTTAGAGATTTATGTTGGTTTGTTTTGTAGCATGTTATTGTGCACTCGATTGTGTTGATGTTTTTGATCCATTAGATAACCATTGTAGCTGTCGTATGTGTGGTTGCTGATGGAATTGTTGATGGAGACACTAGCTAAGTTTAACAAGGTAATTTACATTAGTTTTTAAACTTTGAACTCAAAATATTAAAGTATGAAATTGATATGTGAATTTATTTTTTCTACACAGCTGAGTGTACCTGTACAACTGGCTTCGCGTGTAGATTTCAAAAGGCCTTTTGGAGAAGTATGGCTTCCCGTGTAGATTTCAAAACTTTGAACTACCAGCTTTTATGGTGCATGATTTTTTTATTTGATTTGATTTTTTGAATTTGGTGTATATAGGTATAAGAGTGTTATGACATAGGATGTGCCTCGCATATTCGAATCTGTTTTTGAATGCACACTTGAGGTGAGGATTTTTGGCTTTTGATTGAATGGACCATGACTGTATATCCTTGTGCACTGGTTTTCTAGTAGACATACGAAATCATCCTTTTCTACAAATGATAACAAAAAGTTTTAATTGTTAGTAACAATTTTCTTTTATAAATAAAATATGTTTCGACATTAAAAGAGATTAGGTCCATTAAAAAACAGAATGTATATAAAAAACCACTAGAAATGTTTCATACCAGTAGCCCATTCTAGTTTGTTTAGTGTATAAAATTGATCTTCTATCTCTGCATTTTCCTGGGTGATCCAAGCTTTTAAAAGGAAGAACCATCTCTCAGACGTACCATGGCCCACAAGCATGCACTAATCATATAATTTCATAAGTCCTATCAACTGCTTACTTTTGGAATATCCACTGAAATATGTGTGATGGTCAGCTAGAAGAAGCTCCATGGACGGTTATGACTTATGAACATCCTATTGTTGTAATTTCTGGGCTATGACCATTTTTGGTAAGAACCATCCATTGCACTCCATGGTGAACTGTTGCACAGTTTTGGTGGACAGTCCAACAATAGGCAATTGATTGGAATTTAAACGCTTGTATAATAACTGAAATTCATGGGCCATTATCCATCCAAGAGATGGCCATCTATTTGATGGTTTGGATCGAAGAGTACATGTACAAATATGTAACTATCATCTTTGATGGTGATAAGCATCATCCCACTCTTTAGCTTTCCATGTATAGATAATCATCTCAAGCATTTTCTTTTTTGTACGTACCGGGATAGTTATGGAGTCATATAGTTATCTTTCTTGATCTTGCAGAGTTACAAGAGGTAGATGCTGCCAAAAATTGGCCTTTGGTTTGATCCTTCAACGTCCCAAACTAGTGGATTATTTGTAGCAAAGTTTGTGAAATTGGCAAAGTAGTCTAGGTATTTTATCTTAGAGCTGCTAGTAATATTATGTAATTATTTTATCTTTACTTTACTTTAGTTTAGCATATTTACTTTAGTTTAGCATATTTTCTACTGCTAGAATGTCAGTGAGGTAGCTAAAGAGTGGGATAATTCATCACCATATTCCATGCACTTCAGTCAGTTTTTCACCCTCTTAAATCCCACATAATATAACTAATCTAAGATTTTCTCTCTCTCTCTCTCTAAGAGACAAAGGAAGGAGACACAAGAAGTTCTCTAGGGTTTGCAAAAGAGATAATTATTAGGTATTAATGGCATCTATATCATCTCCCAATAAGATAATTGAAACTTGTACTATACTACAATGGCTTTGATATTTACACCCATGCTCTTTAGTAAGTCAGTCTCCCACCCTCTTGCTTCACTGAAACTAGAGATGTGAGAATTCTATGTTAATGTAATGTGATAAATTTTAACTAAGAAAATTCTCAAATTAAATTTATATTTTACCTATTTTTGTTGGTGTAATTGCATATGGTATTGCTTTTCTCTTTCAGAATAACAATGGATTGATTAGAGAACTATCCTCTTTTTCATATCTAACTCACAGAGATTATATATAATCTTGGTCAAGGTAGAAATATCATATTTTATTTTCATAAGCATAAACAGTAAGAAAATTATATGTTATTAGAAAGGTAATTAACTGGAATTTTGATCAAAGTGCAACATCTTATGTTCATGAAAGATGTTCTTTCCATTCTATTATGCGAGGGCCACTATGTTAACAGTGATGACATGAAATCAAAAAGGCCATGACAGACTAAGAAATCTTCTCAAGGAGAGAGGCCTAAGCCATAATGTAAAAGCAAAGAAGGGAAAAAATGAATAAAAAGATGAGTAATATGTTCATTCAAGCACATGGGTTCTTCAATTTTACTTCACCTTTGGCCGATCTCCGAGCCTAACCTCAAGATCCAACTCCTCCACTGGGCTAGGGCCAAGTCCACAAGTATGTGTACGACTGCATGTGGCTGGTATGCCTTTGGAAGTCGACTCGATTGAGTCGTATCAAATTCGTGCAAATCGCACCCGAGTCGACTCGGTATCGGTTTCGTTTCTTATTTGTTTTTGTTTTACTTTCTTCTCTGAACAAAAAAAAATTGGAATTTGGTAGTTGCTGTTGACAGCAAAAGCAAGCAATATGATTGTTGGTGTCATGAAAAAGCCTTTCACCCAATCAATTTTGTCAAAACCTGTCTTTCACAGATATCAGGGTCCCTGCAAATCTACTAAATTAATCTTTTTTGCAATATTTTGTGGCTTAAAAGTTCACACCATGATGCACTTTGTAGCTACAGTATAGCCAAAAGCTGATTTCCTCATATTTCAAGGCTCCTAAATTCAGTGTCACTGAGATTTTTGCTCTGTTTTCGGAAATTTGGTCAACTATATACAAACATCTCCTTCTTCAATTTTAATAATTATAAGGATCTAGGCCAGATTTGAATGATCAAATGACTAAATATAGAGAGCTTATGTAATTTCAGCCTTTCTTTTATGAGCAGGCTTCTTCCAAATGAAACAACATTTGTATAATCTACTAATCTATCAATCCCTTTGCACCTTTGGACGTAGCCTCATAGTGATGAACCACTATTGCTTTGTATGTTTATTCTTTTTTTTTAATGAGACACTAACCTGAACATGATAGGGCCATGACCTCCCACTTATGTGCACATCATTGATAAATTCGAGCAGTCCGCCTAGCAGCTCATCTTTGCCACATGTCCTACAAATGTGATGGTCATATTCCACTAATCCTTGTATAATTCATTTCTCTTATTTTTTGAACAACATAAAAAACTCCTTTATTTGTTTTTTTCCCAATAGAGTTGTAGTAATGAAGTATCTGCTTTGATTGGTTTCAGATGAAGACAGCTGCAGATGTTTGTGTTCTTTATGACGAGAACAGGAGGCAGAGACCTTGAAGCTCACGTTCTCCTTTCAAGGCCCTAGAGGTCTATACTTGCTTCTTGTATTACATTTTTACGCTTGAAAGAATATATATATATATATATATATATATATATATATATATGTTAGACGTTTCTTACATTTTACATATAAAAAACTGTTCTGATAAACAATTTGTTATTAATTTTGTTTGTTTCTACTGGATGTGCACTCTGAAGCGTGGCCAGCTCTGTTGCTATACTCTGTTGCTTTGTTGAGAATAGGATTGCAAATGGGTCCCATTCTCATCTATTTTCTCTGCTTCTACAGTGAATCGATTAGGGCAGCAAATGGGTTGAGGTCATCCTGACGTGTTTTCTAGATCCATCCTGCTACGGGTCTGGTCCAAGTTTAGATATTTCAAGCTGTTGGGTGACTTGGGTCAATTTGGATTGAAAATTTTGAGCTGTTAAAATAAACAGGTCAGGCATGGGTGTCCCAAACCCAACCCTGTGTGCAGCTGTTATATAATGTTATGAGTCTATTTTGAGTTGAATTTTATTAATTTTCTAATGAAGTTTTCTATGCGATTTCATGGAATCTGGCTCTGCTTGTATTGCATGTTGTTGATGTGGGTAGGCCATCTTATGCGCGCTGATGGTCATGATAGTAGGATTACAAAAACAACATCAAAAAAATCTGATGTGCGCTGAAACACATCCTATATGAATCAAATAAAATACCAAGATGCCCTTTAAAGAAATCTTTTTAATATTTAATAAATTTTTAATAAAAAAATAAAAAAAGGCACTCTAATATTGAGTGGTTTGGGCGATACAAGGAATGCCACTCCCAAACTGGAGGAGGTTAAAGTGGTGGATTTTGCAGCAGACAACACTGATGATTCTGAAGGTGGATCTGCTAACAGACCGCTCAAGTGGAAGGTCTTTGAGGATGATGAACAAATGGCAGTCGAGCAAGAGAAGCAGGTAGTTGATATGATACATGTGGAGGCAGTTTTAGAAGGTGATGCAAGATCCTTGGATGTTTCGTATCAGGTCAGTTCCAGTAAGGAGGCTAAATGGGAATCGATAACAGGATGCAGTGAGGTTATAATACAGAGCCTCGAAGAGAGTGCCAGCCGCGTGTCTGTGCAGGGTGAACAAGCATGTGACCCAGATTCGGAGGCACTCTTGGAGAATGGGAGCTTAAACAACAATGCAATATTTCCAAATGGCTTGACTGAAGAGTTAGAGGTCTTCCACCTACTGCCCTTTTTGCTGCTATTTCCCTTTTCTTTTAAATTTTATTGATATTGATAAATTGATTTCAAGATTTCATGTGTGCCCGTCAGTGTCTTGACTGAAGAGTTGGGGTTTTCTATTCTCTGCTATGTTTGCACTTCTTCTACTTGGCCAAACCTTTGTAGTGACCTACACATTTTCTTATTTTAATTTTCCGTCTCTTGGATTTTGATTTATGAAGCCAAATGTTGCTCTTGGGATGGTCCTAAAAGCCCGTAGTGGTGTCAATTCTGAACCTGTGCAAAAAAGGGTGATAAGGCATGTGTTTCTAACCTTTAAATTTCATCCAAAATGTACATACTGTGTTATCTTTCTACTATTATGTTTGCTTTTTTTGCCTTGGTTGTCGCAGGTTGAGTTTGACATCAACAGCGTAAAGGTTTTGCCCAAGTGGCCGCTGCTGAGTTGACGTTGAGACTTGGATGGACTTGGCCAGAAATGTGGAAATGATAGCCAGCCGTTTGGAGGGTAAGTTCTTTTCATTGCGGGCTTTCAATTTTGTTTTCAGGTATGAGAATTGGGGCAGCTGACAAACAATCTAGAAACCGTGGTTGAGGGTTGCTGGTTGGTTGTGTACAGTAGTTCTTTTGTATTAAGCTGCAGAAGCTGCGAGTAGCTAATATATATATAGAGCTCTTCGAAGGAATTGTGTTGGTGTGCGCTTCTAGACTCAGTTGGCAGCAGGGTGTGGGTGGGAGTTGTTTCCTTGTTAGCATTTGTTTTAGCAGTTTGGGAGTGGCATTCTAGGTTAGGGTTTGTGAATGATTGATTTATTATAGATTTGGGCTTTAGGGTTTTTTTATAGTCACTTTTATCTCCTCGTTATTAAGTCTCTAGTTGTGTTTGATTTGCAGCTAGAAGAAGCAGCTAGAGCTTATGATGCTCTAGTTGTGTCTGATTTTCACAAAGCCCACTGAATATGGAGAACAAGAGATATGGTTTTCAGCTATTCCAGACAGCTTGATTTATGGTTCCTGAAAATATAGGTATAGTTTCTTTGGTCTTTGTTGCCATGTCGATTTATTTTTGTTTTTGGGTATATGGATTTGGGTTCATAGTTCCTTATGTGGATGGTTTTGTGATCAAACTCATAGATCCTGTTGTTGAATTCTTCTTTATTTTTTGCTTCTTAAGATGATTTATTGTTTGTTGGTGGAATCAATTTTTAGTTTTCTTGTTCTTTGTGATGGCATGGAAGACCTGTTTGAATGCATGAATGACCACATTTTTGGTAAGGGGGCAAAGTTTGATTTGCACAAAGCCCTGGTCAAATAGTTAATTGACTTGTGCTTCCGTCCAAAACATGATTAGTTTGATTTCTTGAGAGAGAGAGACCAGAAAATGGTTTTGGCATGTCCATACCAGAAAATTGGTATTTTTGCATCTCTTAATTTTTGAACCTTACAATTTAGCATCTTTGGTCAAGTATTAGTTGGAATCAAACTGCTTGTACAGTTTATTATCCAGGAAAGATTTGCAACAAAATATGTGCAGGAAAAACCTGTAGAAAAAAAACAGAAATCTGACTGTAAATTTTTTTAAAGAAAACAGTACACACAGAATATATGGAATCAGATTAATGGCTGACAATGGTGCATTGTCAGGCATTAATCTGGAAGAAATTTAAGAGGGCAAAAATTGGAGAAAAGGGACCTTAGTCACTGAAATTTAGGAGGGCTACACTAGGATTTGGGCCCCATCAGCCTCAGCCCGGGAATTAATTATTCTGTGGGCCTCACAAGCGCTGTGGGGCTCACAAGCGCTGTGGGCCTAATTCATGCCTGAATTTTACGCTTGAATAACAAGTGGGCTAGGGCTTGGGCTGGTTGTCGTAAAATGTCCTTTCAAAGGCTGGCAGATCTTTCAGTTAGGGCTGATGATATCTTAATGTGCCTGCTTGGTCTTGGTCTATAGTTCAGACACAGTTGATTCTCGACAGCCCTCGACAAAGACCAGTCTGACCTTTCTACACCCTATTTATGTGGTCTCTTTTCTTTGTTTTAGATAAATAGAACATGTTCTTCTCTATGCTTTAGGAAATATACTTGTTTATTCTCTGAAGCATATAGTCTAGTACTATAAGTTCAACATGTAGTGCGTTGTATGTCAGAATGGCCTCTCATTCCCTTGCATGCTGTATTAGGTCTTGTAGCATATAAGAACATTTTTACGTGTGATGTTTACATTTATTAGAAATGATGATAACAATATAATTCTTTGCGTTCTCTTTCTTCTATTTATGTCTGAATTCGTAGAAAAAATGAGCATAAATGCCTAGCGTTATGGATTCATATTATTCCAGTCTCATCCATCTTAGGTCTCTTTTTACTCAAAACATATTTGATTATAATATTGGTTGTATCTGCCCTTCATATCAGCGATTTCTATTTCAGGTTCAAGTGTATAGATTTGGATGCGAATGGAGTGCTGACATGCAATGAAATGCGGTTCTTTTATGTGGAGTAGTTGCATCGCATGGAATGCATGGCACATGAACCTGTGTTCTTTGAGGATATACTGTGCCAGATGGTTGACATGATTGGACCAGAGGTCAGTTTATTTCTACTAATTGTCATTTGGATAGTATTTCTTTTTCCCCTTGCTAGAGATTATCCTTAACACTTTGAGCTGCTTGCAGAAGGAGAGCCATTTAACATTACGTGACTTAAAAGAATGAAAACTTTCAGGAAATGTTTTCAATATCCTTTTCAATCTGAATAAGTTCGTAGCCTTCGAAAATCGTGAGCCATTTCTCATTCGTCAGGTAAGTGCAGCATCCACATCTTGCATGGTTGTGTCCTTAAGTCCCTGACTGATAATAACTATAAAAGGTTGAAGGAGTGGTGGTATACTTCTAGTTCATAGCTGCCTTATCTATGCTTGAAATGAGCAGGAACGTGAAGATCTAACCCTGACAAAGTGGGACTGCTTTGCACATAGAGAATACATTAGGCTTTCTATGGAGGAAGATGGTGAGGATGCCTCCAATGGAAGTGCAGAAGTTTGGGATGAATCACTTGAGGCTCCATTCTGAATTCAATTCCAGGCAAGTCATTTTCCCTCATTATTATAATCTTTCAGTTTTTTATCCTTATAATACTATATATATATATATATATATATATATATATATATATATATATATATATATATATATATATATATATATATATATATATATATATATATTCCACCTGTTTCTTGTCGTCATAGCCTCTTATAATTCTCTTCTTTTTCGAACTTCAAAATTTATGGTTTCTATGGGTGAAGCTCTCTCTCTCTCTCTCTTGTATATCTCATGAGAAATACACACACACACAGACACATATATATGCACATATCATTCAAATACCATGAAATAGTCTAAATCATGTCTTTTGATAGTTGTTACAAATGTTATTTTCACTCGTTACATCAGTTTTTGCTGTCACTACCTCGCCCTCATCTTCACATGGGGTAATTGACTTAGGTGCTATTGACCATATAAGGTGTATGTATCGGTTGAAGTAGTACATTAATCCCCATTAATCCCCATTAATCCCCATGTTTTTGTAGGACATGTGGCCCTACATGCCGTTCAACAAAGAGGCATTGGACACCAGATGAGGTAGAGTTCTATTATGGTGGACTGTGCTTAAAATGATCAAAGCTATCACAAATATAGGAACTCTATTGCATATTTTATCTTTCTTTAGGAAAGAAAGTGTGATTCTTTTCATAGAAATTCCACTCTTGCTAAGTTATCTTTTTTAAGTTTTGGGTTTTGGGATTTTGTAATTTTTTGATGGATGAGAAGGGTATTCTGGGGGTTCAGGCTTCCATAATACATATGTTTCTCCAACAGTTATTGCTCTTAATGCTTCCATAATACATGCTTTAATAAGTGTTGTATGCGATTTGTTGCAGACAGAGAATGGAGATATCATTGATTGCATGGATATCAACAAGCAACTTACTTTGGATCATCCTTTGCTTAAGGATTATAAAATCTAGGTAATTTTTTTTTTCTTCATTGTTGAAGTAATAAGGACTATAGCTGTTTTGCTAGGAACTAATAAGTTGAGACGAAAGTTTGATTATCCTTTGTTTATAATATTCATTTTTTGTGATGTCTTTCATATGTTTAATATTACAGATCATGGGAGGATTAGATACTGTTACGAAGAAGACTCATAATATAACGCAAGAAGTAACAGTGAATCTGGCTGGACCATATTGATTGACTCCTCGATGCATGGTGCCGATATTGCTGTTGAAGATGGAAGTGTTTGCTTGCTCAAATCGGCTGCATGTTTTCGAAGCTGTTTACCAAGTTTAATAGCTATAAAAAAGAATTAGTTTACATTTGATCTGTAAAATAATTTAGGAAAGTGTTGATTCTTTAACTGTCTGAATTTCTAAGGAACTGTAAATTACTATATATTTTTGTACATTTACATTTCCCATTGTACCAACTGCAAGCAATTTTCGCGCCACAGTTTTCTGATTTTAAATTAATTTTGTTTTTGACTTATTATTTTTTTATTTAGTTAAATAAAGTACGCTTTTTTTTTTCCCTTCTAGGGTGATATGTGATTGATACAATAGTTATAACAGGTTCCAATTACAAAAATAAAAATGGAAGCTATGCATTTTTAAAAAAGAAAATTTTTAAGAAAAACAATGGTCCATAACTGTTGTTTTTATAGTAAATTATCAACGGCTCAAAACCGTTGTACTTTTGTAACGAATATATACCACTGACTTAGACCGTGGTTTTGGTAGAAAAATAACAACCCTTTTCTGTAGAGAACAACGGCTACAAACTGTTGTACCTGTGCAATGGACATATACCACTGACGTAGGTCATGGTTTTGGCAGAAAAATAATAATTCTTTTCTACAAGGAACAACGGCTCACAACCGTTATCCATTTGCAATGAACATAAACCACTGACTTACACCGTGGTTTAGTCAGAAAAATAACAACCCTTTTTTGTAAGGAACAACAGCTCATAACTGTTGTAATTTAGCAACTGACATGGGCCTTTGTTTATGAGGTAAATATACAACGGTTTTGGGCCGTTGTTTAGCAAAACCACTTTTCTATAAACAACGGTCGTCACCACGGCTCAAAACCGTTGTTTAGGAAATTTACAACGATTTTGGGCCATTATTATTTTTTCGATTTTCATGTAGTGTTCATCATGATGCCCTAGGACACATCCCATCGAAAGTTTCATCGTGGAGAGGTATATTAATAGTGGCCTCCCCAGCTTGGGTGTTACTAAAATCGGTGGATTGAGAAGTTAGCCCTTGATCTTGTTGAAAGCGGCTTGACAATCATCGTTTCATTCAATGGGAGAATCCTTTCTCAGTAGCTTAAAAATTGGTGTGCAGATTGGAGTGAGTTGCGCAATGAACCGATTGATATACTGTATCCTTCCTAAGAACCCTCTGACCTCCTTCTCGGTAGACGGTGGCGGCATTTTCGTGATAGCTTTTACCTTGATCGGGTCAACTTCGATACCCCTCCTACTGATGATGAAGCCCAAGAGCTTTCCCGACATGGCGTCGAATGCGCATTTCTAAGGATTTAGACACAACCTGTATTTTTTCAACCTTTCAAATAGCTTTTGGAGGTTTATAAGATGGTCATTTTGCTCTGGTGATTTGGCGATCATGTCATCGACGTACACAGCAATTTCTCGATGCATCATGTCATGGAATAGTACTATCATTGCTCTTTGATAGGTTGCCCTGACATTCTTCAATCCGAACGGCATGACTCGATAGCAGAAAGTTCCTCATGGAGTGATAAACGTCGTCTTCTCTCGGTCAGCTTCTGTCATCTTGATTTGATTATATCCAGAGAATCCATCGATAAACGAAAGCATCCCGTGCTTAGCAGTGTTATCAACCAAGATGTCGATGTGGGGCAATGGGAAGTCGTCCTTCTGGCTTGCCTTGTTCAAGTTTCTGAAATCTATACACATGCGGACCTTTCCATCCTTTTTCGGCACTGGGACGATATTGGCTAGCTAGCCATTGAGGGTACTTGGAGACTATGAGAAATCCTGCGTCGTACTGCTTTATGGCCTCGTCCTTTACTTTCAGCATCCACTCGGGTCAGAGTCATCTCAACTTCTGCTTGGCCGGCTTGATATCAGGGTAGAGCGGCAACTCATGCTTGACCAAATCGGTATCCAAACCAGGCATGTCCTCGTATGACCATGCGAAGACGTCTTGGTATGACCGAAGGAAAGCAATCATGCTTTTTCTTTCTTCGAGAGACAATGATGTTCTGATCTTAGTTATTCTGGGAATCTCCTCAGTCCCTAGATTGACGTCCTCGATTTTTTCAACAATAGGGGTAGGATCGTGCTCGAAGTTGATAAATCGCTCGAGGAGCTCATTGGGATGCTCTTTAGTAGGGATCTCCTCATCCAGACTTGTGACTCCTACCTCTTCTTATATTTCTATAGGAAAGGGGTCAATTTCACGCGAGTCGGGTATTTCGATTAAGGCATCATTTTCTTTAACTTTCTTTGGAATTTTAAAAGACAATGTTTTTGAATTTTATATTTTTTCTATATTTTTGAAATTTTTGTTTTCTTCAAAAACGGGCCCTTAGCCAAGCGAGTCCCTATATATGCATGGTATTTCCTGCCAAGGGCTTATCTTACTTTTTATAGGTTATTTTTTTTTTAAAAAATCGGTACCGAATTTCAAGCCACCTGTCGCTTCCAGAGTTTGGGGCATGGATGCCCAATTTTGTACCTGCTTTGCTGCTTCTTTACCTTTTTGGATGGAGGAGGCTGGTTGATGTAATTCTTCGGAGTCAGCCTCCATCATGTTAATCATAGGTTCATCTGAGATTCTATCCTCAAACATCAGTAGAGTCCTGTGGTGGTTTACCACAGGAGGAGATTGTGCAGATATGGGACAGTGCTCTTCAAATAGGGATAGAGCAGCTAAGTCTATATCCAGATTAGGAGGGAAAATTTAGGGATTGGTGGGCTGGACAGGTGCTGAGGGTTTGTGTGGGGTTAATTATGTTGCCCCATTCCTGTCAATCTTCACGATCTCGGCGCTAACAAAAGTATCTCGGATGTGTGGTCTAGGACGGGGCTTCTCCTCTAAGTTGATTCCTCGAGCTATAGTAGTTGCCGTGGCTCGGGTTTTCTCCTTGGCGTCTTGGACCTCTTCTTCAGTGAGTTTGTATCCTAGCCCAAATCGAACCTGCTGTTCACCTTTTGCCTTAACTGGCTCTTTCCTTCCTTGCAACCGGGGTCCCAGCCCCCTTCCCTTCTGATAGCCCCACTGCTGGAGCATGGCTACAGCTGCGATCATTCCGCCTCCGATTTTTAATGTGATGCTTTCTGGGGGCTTTGGGATTACCACCGATATCTCACATTCAAAGTTGTGAAGGTCGGTATTTTCAGTTGTGTGCAATACATCTAGCATTTTGGGGTCCTCAATGTTGTGGGTGGCTTTTCTTTCTCATCATGCCCCTCACCTATGATGGTTGATGTAAATTTTAATTGTGATGTTTTACTCGCAAGCACACGAATCAGATTTTAGATAGTGGGTGCGGAGTATGAGATCGTTCCCACGAGGACTATTTTGGAAAATCTAAAAAGATGAGACAGTAACTCAAGAAATCTATCAAGATTTAATAGTGCCCTACCAATATTATGATTTAGGTGGCTTTATGAGATGATAATTACTGACTACAAAATAAAGTTTAATTGATGATTCAAAAATAAAAGTGAAAATGAAGATACTAACTCCTCCCATCTTTGGTTTGTTCTTCTCATAATACAAATCTAAGGATTAAACTATAAGATATACCATTGAAAAGCATATTTTATGGAAGATAAATGGTCAAAACCCAGATAGGTTCCACATTGCATCCCTGCAATTAGAACTTAATTTCATAGATGATTTCCGTATATAGATCTGGGATCAAGGGCATGACTCGGCACAGTTAATCTCAGATACAAATAGAAATCATCCCCAAAATGGGTAAAAACTCTAACAAGAATACCACCATAGATATGAGATTGAGGGCATGACTCGACACACTCAATTCCAGATTAGGGAGTAATTAAGATAAAATTACCATTACAGATCCAAGATCCAGGGCATGACTCGACACACTCGATCCCGGATCATAATCGTAAGTAGATCTACACGATAAAAACAAAAAGACCATATAACAATGATTGGGGTAAAATTACTGTCACAGATCTGAGATCCAAGGCATGACTCGACACACTCGATCCCAGTTACTAGCGGGGATTTCATCCGTTCGTGATAGCATAACAACCATAAAATAAAATCTCATATTTTAATCCTAGATTTATATTATTAGAAGTACATCCCTCGGATGGGAATCATTAGATCCCCATCCCTAAGAAATTAGCCACACATGTTGTAATTAAATGCATAAATAAATAATAAATGAAAAATAACATTAATCTAATTAATTAAAAATACCTCAACCTTCAATGGAAATTCTTTGATCAAAGCTTAATCCACAAGTACGATGATCTTTAGAAACGAAATTAGAAATGCTCTCTACTATTCTTTAAATTTAAACTCGGAATCAATTGAACAAAAACAATATTCTTGAAGAAAGGAATGCTAAAAAGGTTAAAGGAACAAAGCTCTTAAAAAGAAATAAAAATAAATCTCTATCTCTATGTGTGTAAAAAAATAAAAACTCTAATCTAGCTCTCCTTCTCGAGTTGTTGGTTTGACTTTAAATACTCTCCAAGTGGCGCAGGTTTCCTAGCTCGAAAAGTCAAGGTCGATTAATCGACCTTATAGGGTTGATGCATCGACTCTCCTAAAAATCTGCACTACGGAGTCACTTCTGTTTCAAACTCCTTTCCTTACCTCGATTAATCGAGTAAAGGGTCGATTAATCGACCTCCTATAATTTTGCAACCAAAAAGGTGCTTTTTGTGTCAGACTCTATCACTTTCCTCGATTAATCGAGTGTAAGGTCGATGCATCGACCTTCCTAGATTTCCGTGAACTCTAGCCCAACTTTGCATTAGATACTGCCTCGGTATTTTGGCCATAACGTTCTACTCCAAACTCGGATTGATATGCTTCTTATGGAATTGGAAAGATGACAGAGAGCTCTACAACTTTTGTGTTTTAGCAATTTCATAAATCTGATGTCTTGAAGGTCCAAATTGAGCTGCAAGTTGCACTAAGTTCTCGATGACCCAAAGTTGCAGTGTTTGACTTTATTTTCAGAATTCTTGGATTGTTTTATGCACTTGGATTGTATTTACCTGAAAAACTTTAAATCTAATAATTCTTATTAGATAGCCTTCATCGGATGACTAAATGCAGGTATTTAGGGGTGAAATATCATTATATTTCACTACTCATCAATGGTGATTATCTTCTGCCTAGATACAAACTTAAGCTTCTGGTGTAGTGTCAAAGGTACTGCCCCTACTTCATTTAACCAGGAGCGTCCCAATAATAATTTAAAGAAGATTTGGTATCCATTACTTGAAAATGTATGAAAAAGGTCATTGGCCCAATTACTAGCTCAAGATCAACTTCCCCAATTATTTTCCTTGTATTATCAAACCCTCTAGCTCTAGTTTTTGTTGGCCTCAGCATACAAGAGCCCCAACCTATTTTGGTGGCAGTTTTCAATGGGCATACATTCAGAGCGGGCCCATTATCGATCAGTACCAGTAGAATTATCATGTTCCCGGCCTCTACAGCGATGTTGAAGGATTTAGAATGATTATTTCCCTCCTCCGATAAATCTGCATCTGAAAAAGAGATGGCATTGGGAGCCATCACCTGCCCAATTATTTACCCAACCTCATCCGAGATAACTTGAAGAGACACATGTACATTCTTTAATGCCCCCATTAGAGCTTGAAAATTGAGTGAGGACATCATTAGTAAATCCCAAACTGTGATATGGGCCGACATTCTTCTGAGCTGGGTTTCCAATATGTGCTCTCAACTCATTTTTTTAAACGGGTTTGCTGCAGTGGTATCCTTCTTTCCCTATGGTCGGGCCAGTGCTAGTGCTGGTGCGTCCGATTGTTTAGAGTTCTTCCCTGATCGAGTGACAAAATCAACTGCCCTTTCCTGGCTGCTGCCAGTATTGACGTCCGTTTGATTATAACTGAGGGGGGCCTGATGAGGATTGTACGTTGGTCCTGAGATTTGGAATGGGGCAACTGGGGGTACTGGAGATATTGAAGTTGATGGATTGGGATGGGTGGGCCAAACCTGGTTAATTTTAGTAAGGGATGGACAGGTAGAAAAAGTAGGCCAACTGAGGTTGGTGAGGTTTGTGGATGATTGTATCGGGAATGATGTGACGGGGGTGGGCCATTGATAACTAATGGGTGATGGAGGGGGATGGGGAACATAATCAGCCATTGGGTAATTGGTGGAGGATGTAGTGTACGGTTGATAAGAGTTTATTTGTACATAGTTGATGGGAGTTGGTGCTGGGAAATATGCCCTACGATCTAAGGGTTCTATTTGCGGCGCGGGTTTAGGAAAATAATCGGCCAAGTTCAGAGGTTCAATCACCCTGATACTTCTATCTTCCCAGTCTCTTTGCAATGGTGCCAAAAAAGTTTCCTGATTGGAGATGTAATCCGCTGGGTCAAACTGCAACTCTTCATCATCCTCTTCTATCATACCAATAATGGGTCTCAGATCTGCCCCTCCAGGAGGGTGTGGGGTCAGCGGTACCTGATGTATGTTGGCATGCATGCTGGGTGGCTTGGAGAAGTGTCGAGGGATGATTTTACCTGCCTCAATGAGGTCTTGTATAGCATGCTTTAACGGATAACATCGATAAGTTGGGTGCCCAAGTTCCTAGTGGTAATTGCAATGTGTACTAGGATCATAACCTCTAGGGGGCGGATTTAGCGAAGGTCATGGTTGGAGAATGGTGACCAAACCATTTTCGGCCAATAGGAGCAAAAGGACATTCAGGGATTGCCCTAAGGGAGTGAACACTCAGTTATATCGGGCTCTTCTTTGCTTAGGGGTCTACTGCCCCTAGGGGACATTATTCTACCTCAAAGCCTGATTTGTTAGTGTTGGGGCTTGCGGTTCTGCCCCAAACTGAAAGGGTACCATGCTAGTATTGGGTTGTGTGTTCTTTATAGTTTAGACATCTGCCTTGGTTCTTTTCTCATTTCTCTACTCTATGAATTTTTAGACTCCACTGGCCCCATTGGACACATTCTTACTTAAACGTCCCTCTCTAATTGCGTCCTCACAACGATTGGCGTTTCTCACCAAATTAGTAAAGTTGGACAGTTGTTGGTAAACGAGGAAGTCTGAGATGACTGGCAAGAAATTTTTTCAGATCATCTCAATCTGCTTATCGCCAGGTATTCTATTTCTTACCTAAGCTGCCAGTGCTCTCCAATGCCCAAGGTAATCGTTGAAGGTCTCATTAGGGTTCTGCTTTAATCGGGCTAGATCTGACTTGCAAGGTTCAATATCAATGTTGTAGACATATTGCTCTTGGAATAAATGCGTCAGATCTTTCCATGTCTTTATCATGGATGGTTTTAGGGAAGTGAACCATCTGAAGGCCGGTCCCATCAGACTTTTCTGAAAGACCTTTATAAGCAGGCGCTCGTTCCCCCCATATTGGCACATGTCCCCACAGTAGGACTTGAGGTGTGCGATAGGGTTGCCTGTGCCATTATATTTATCAAAGGCCGACATTTTAAACTTTGGGCGTAATGGGTCTTTTGCAAGAAAACACAAGTCCGAAAAGTCAGTGGCATGGATTTCGGCTCCACCCATCTTCATTAGTTGCTTCTGAATATTTTCCAGTTTCTCTTTCAACTGCTTTGACTCTTTAGACAGTGGGGCCATCTTTTCAGTAGTCGGTCTTGATTCGCTCTGTGTTATCAGGGGGTTGGTGATTGTGGGTGGAGGATTAATGTTGGCCAATGCCGCGGCGTAAGCCCTACTGTTCTTGATCTCGTCTTCCTCATATTGTTAGTCTACATATGGTGTAGTGAGGATGAGATTTTCCTGTTGGTGCTGTATGGATTGAATGGGGATCGGGTGTGACCATTGTATGTGAGAGAAATTTTGTAGAGTGATAGGATGAGTGGAAGTTGGATTTTGGGTTGGGCCTTGAGGGGGTCACTGTGTATGGGGGAAAGCTTAGAGATGGCTTTGGGGTGTAGGGACATGGGTGAATTGGGGTTGAAGCAGGGTATGGGTTTGAGCTGGGTATGAGGGTTGTGGGTGGGTGAAAATTTGAGGGAATTGTGAAGGGTATTGGAGTGAGGTTCCAAGGTTTGGGCCTTGCTGGGCTTGGGTGTAGGGTAAAGAGCTTTGATGGGTTTGGGCCATAGAGCCTTGGGAAGTTTGGGCCATGAGGCCTTGGTGGATCTGGCCCATTGGGCCTTGATGGGTCTAGGCAATTGGACCTTGTTGGGTTTGGCCCATTAGGCCTTGGTGGGTCTGGCCCATTGGGCCTCTGGTATATGGGTCATGGGGCCTTGGATGGTATGGATGATAGGGGATTGATGGTGGTCATGGGGGAATGAGGCATGTAGGCTTGATAGTGTATGAGATGGATTTAGGAATGAGTGGAGTGGATGAGAGGGCTTGTTTTGGGAGGCTTTCTAACTAGTGTAGGCCCGGACCATCTCATCTATCATGGCCATTGGAGAGGGATTGGATGGAGATGGTGCATCTAAGGGATGCTGCGGTATGGATGAGATGGAAGTGGTAAGGAAATTAGGCATGGCCCTGGTAAAATCGGGCATGATCTGGGAAAATGGTAGGATATGGGGTGGATTGGAGAAATTAGGTGGGGCATTGGTGAATGTGGGTGGGTCGGGTACATATTGGGAGGATGAAGAATGGTATGATTGTGGGGGATGTATGAGAAAAATTGGGTATGATCCCGAAAAAAATGGGCATGACCTGGGTAGATGGAGGGATGTATGGGGGATTGGAGGAATTAGGTGTGGCATGGGTAAGTTTAGGTGGATTAGGTATGTGTTGGGAAGATGGGAAATGGGGTATGGTAGTGAAGGCCAGGAATTAGATCAAGTTTTGAATGGGTGTGGATGGAAGATGGAATGGATTAGGAATGGCCATGGATGGGGGAATGGGTATAATTTGGGAAAATGATGGGGAATGGGGGGTGGACTTTGGGTATTTTGAGAGGTAGTGGATGGGAAAATGGGGGCACCGAATAGGCCAGTGATGGTAAAAGAGGATTGGGTGAGGGGGATGGATGTGAACATCTCCTCCTCATGGGAGTGAGTTGGGGAATCTGGCAGGGATGAGTCGGTGTATGCCGGATCCACTGCCCACGACATGGCTCGGTGACGGGTAGGGTACAGGTGCCTCGGATGGGGCCCGTAAAGTTTTCTTCTCCTTCCCCTACGGGATGTCGGAGGGTAAGGCGATGCCATTGTGCCGACACCACAAATCTCCTTTTTTCGGTTTTTGGTTTATTAAATTTTTTTGGAATTTTAAAATAGGATTTTTATAATGAACAACTCCGGGGCCTTTGGATTCCCGTTTCAGGTGGCATTTGTACCTTAAATAAATCTCGCGGTGAGATCCCAACACGCTTCGAAAGAGTCCAAGGGGAACCCTTTGATCTATTGAAGACACGAAAATCAATGCAAACAACCCGATCCCTCGGAGCGGATCAACTAGAAGTCACCCTCTTTTGATCGACGGGGGCGTATTGGGTGTCGGATAGTGCGAGACTTAATCAGAGGTGATAAACCACTAATTGAGGAGTCCGGGATGGTGAGATAGACCTCAGATTTGGGTTGCACTGCTCAAACTAGGTTTGGCACAAGTATTAGATGCGCCAGGCCAAACTGGTTAGATTTTAAGCTTGGTGCAAGTATTACATGCGCCAGAGCAAACCTGGGTTTTTTTTGCTTAGGGCATGTATTAGTTGCTCTAGGTATAAACAATGGGGTCAAATTTGTTTGACAATAGAACAACAACCCGAAATCCAGCGACAGAATTCTTAGTTGTACCGGGTCTCTCCTCACTGAACCTAAGGGATACAAGGCCGATTCGGGATCACTAACGCTCTTCCCCAAGGGTTTTAGGTTTCGTAACAGGATATGTTACCCACCCAATATACCTTCAGCGCAAGCGCTTTCTTAGATACTAGGTGGGGTGGTACTTTTTCGGATCATCACCACTAGGGGTTGCCGCCCTACTAAGAACCGGGAGTTTGTATCTTTGCCTAGAATTCCCAACTCTTTGAAAATCTAACCCCATAAAATTCAGTTAAGTCCCCCTTGCTCGTTCAATTTTAATTTTTAATTTTTAAGGCAATTTTCTTTAGAGTCCAAAAACGGGTGATGATGGTCCCGTGCCACCTCTACGGGCTGGCGTCCACTGGTAGTATATGATTGCCAAAATTAAATACACACGTAGGCCCGCCAATCGGCTAAGGCTTGTAAATGACGAAAAAATTAAAGAAAAGTAAAGACAATGCGCAAGTAAGCCTGCCAATCGGCTAAGGTAGTTAAATGACGAAAAAAGTAAGTAAAATACAAAGATAATGCACAAGTAGGTCCGCCGATCGGTTAAGGCACGTAAATGATGGAAAGGTAGGGGTGAGAAAATTGACGGAATCGTAGGGGTGAGTAAAAACACAAAAAAAGCTAAAATGTTAGTAAAATAAAATAAAAGGCTAAATTTCAAGGGAAAGCTCTACTAGCTACTCCCCAGCAGAGTCGCCATCTATGCAACTGTGGGATTTGTAGTGTTCTCGTCCCATCAATGCGCACTTGTAAAAAAAATAAAGAGTCACCACCCAGAGCTTTTGGTGTCTTGAGAAACCTCAAATCAATATTTAAATGCACTAAAGTGCCAAATATGACTCTGATTCACCGGTCTACGCCAAAGGCTCTTGGGTAGGGGCTTCGGTTATCGATCGAGAAGGTGTTAGGCACCCGATCAACCCGCTTAATGCGGTCTCTATATATGTCCAAAAATAAAATAGAAAAATAAAAAGGAAAGAGCACTTCTCCTTGTCCTAAGGCATTTGGATCCTACTTGTGCCCCTCCGTTCTTGCCGAGATTTCGGCGGCGTAACGGCACAAATTAGCAGATAAGAGAAAAGCTAAAGAAGGTAGAGGAGTATAGGGGAGAGCCGGAGCTCTCGGGCCCTTGTAGCACCTCCGGGAACACCTTGCGTAGGTGTGCTTTGATGACCCTCCGATGGCTTGGATGGTTAGATCAAGTGTCCTAGCTCCTAGGGCTTGAAGGCTAAGAGATAGAGAAGGGAAGCTAGATGATAGTTCTCACCTAAACTTGGAGTTTTTAAGTAAAGATGAGGTCTAAAGGGGATATTAGAATTCTAGAATTTATATGGGAGTGGTGCACCAAAGGGGGAATGGGAGCTCTTTCTCTTTTTCTCTCTTTGGAAACTTTTTCAAGCCCTTTCATAGGGAGGGGCGCCTCTCTATTTATAGGAAAAGGAGAGGTTAGGAGAGTGCTTAGAGGCTAAATAAGTTTAGCAATTAGGTAATCCTATCATCTAAGGTTTCCTAGGTTTTCAAGAGCTTAAAAAAGTGTGAAGGTAGGTTCAATTGTAGATGATAGGGGTGAGGTTTCAAATGACTTAAGGGTTGCAAATAGGATAAGGAGGGGTATAACAATCCTAATGAAACCCACCCTACATTTTGAGATGGTCAACAAGTCAAACCTTAGAAGTGAAATTTGAGCAAAAACCCACAGTCACTGTAGCTAAGCCTAGCGCATGTATTACATGCGCCAGGCAAATGTACAGTGTCTGAAAGTTCAGAGCTCGCAAGCGGCCCACCTGCATGTGGCGCAACTAAGACTTGCACCAGGCCATTTTCTGGGAGAAAATGGCTTGGTGCATGTATTACATGTGCCAAGTATACCTTGATTTTCGGGTGATTCTCGCGAGGCTCAATGTATATCTTGCGAGGCTTATCCCAAAGCCTATTTTGTGCTCAATCTTCGAATCGCGATAACTTTTGATGTACAACTTCGATTGGAGTGATTCTTAACTCGTTGGAAAGTTAGGAACCTCCACTTTTCAATGGTATAAGATTTAGTCTCAGTAGAAGTCCCTGTCGGTTCCGATGCATCTCTCTCTGACCATTGCTCGGGAGGGTTGACTAATGGGTCCGGAGAGGTTTCTAAAGATTAGGGTTACCTCCACTTTTTAATGGCATAAGATTCAGTCTCAGAAGAGGTCCCTGCTAGCCCCGGTACATCTCTCTCTGACCATTGCTCGAGAGGGTTGACTAATGGGTCCGAAGAGGTTTTTAAAGATTAGGGTTAGCTCCTAAGGTTTTGGGAAGGTTCCTAAGGTTTAAGGGAAGGTTCCTAAGGGTAAGGGAAAAGCCATCGGAAGCTCGGGGGTGCACCTCTCTCGAAGTATGTTTCGATAAGGCCTTGGGCCAAATTTGAGTGTCTACAGAGAGTTTTATTTTAGGGATTACCTGGGCTATGCATTTTTGGGATTTTTTGGATTTTAAATCTAGGGATCTATTGGGTTTTGATTTTAGCCATTTGTTGGTTTTCTTTTTAGGGATTTGATGATTTTTAAGAAGGAATTTGATGGGTTTTAAATCTAGGGATTTACTTGGGCTTTGCATTTTAGGAATTTTTTGGATTTTAAATCTAGGGATCTATTGGGTTTTGATTTTAGCCATTTGATAGTTTTCTTTTTAGGGATTTGATGGGTTTTAAATCTAGGGATTTGATGGTTTTTAGGAAGGAATTTGAGGGGTTTTAAATCTAGGGATTTGATGGTTTTTAAGAAGGAATTTGATGGGTTTTAAATATAGGGATTTGATGGGTTTTAAATCTAGGAATTTGATGGTTTTCAGGTAGGAATTTGATGGGTTTTAAATCTAGGGATTTGATGGTTTGTTTATATAAAAATCATGTATTTAAATTTAGGGATTTCATGGTAAAAATTGACATTTTAAAATTGATGGGTTGTTTGTATAAGAATCATATATAGAAATTCTCTTTTGGCCAGTTGTATATGTAAATCTGCATAAGCTAATCCCAAAATGATTGGGTTTGAGGCAACGAAGATGATGGTGTATTGGAATTCTGTAGTTTAATGTGAAATCAATGTTAGAGTTGCTTGTTTCTTTAAAGGTGTGGGATGGATCTGTTAAGACATGAAAAGTACCACTTTTCACCCCTTAACTTAGCCTCTGTTAGACCCTTAGCCATCTAATGAATGTGTGTTAAGTCATTTATGTAGGTAATAAACAGCAGCTACAATAAAGTCCTTAATCCTGCTAAGGAGCCTACTTTTGCCCCAGAAGTCTCCCAGAAAAATGGAAGACAGAGAGCCTGACTGGATGAAGGCTGAGCACAACAACAGCAAAGAAAGAAATGAGCCTCGCGTAGCTGTCACAAGGTTCACAAGACTTAAAAAGCTTGCCTCGCGAGTTTCCCAAGGCTTCATACCAATTGTCCGCGCTATTCTCGCGCAGTTCAGTGACAGAAGAGCTTCAAAATCATGTCTCGCGCAGCTCCCGTGAAGCTCAAATATAAATACTCACGCAGCTCAAGAAGGCAGCTCTCAAACCTCGCATAGTTCACTCAGATCAGCTGAGGAGAGAGAGAGTTCCAGGTATTCCGCTGCCTTGTCAGGATCAGGTGGATGCAAGACTTCAGGAACACCTCTCGCACAGTTCAGAGATCAATGCACATTACGTCCTCGCGAAGATCCATTGAGAAACAAATTGCTCGCACAATTCCCACGCCATTCAGAAGGAAAGTGCAATCTCGCGAAGACCAGAGCAATCCAGCGAGGATTCAATGCTCTATCGCGCGACTGTTTCAGCTGCAAGCTAAGACAACCCTGCGACGGTTAGAATTTCAATTTAATCTAATCTCGCGAAGACTGTGCTACCACGCGACAGTCTTGGAAACCAGTGCTACCTGGTGAGGCTCTGGACTCTAACTCTCCCTCACTTCTGCAGAGGACATTCTAGGAACTTCTAGCAAGTAGGGCACGCACTCCAACGCTCTAATTTCTATGCGCGCACCTCGAGGCATCCAAGGAACAATATTAGGGCATCATTAAGATTAGGGTTTCCTAACTCTAAATGTGCCGCCAAAGCTGACTGCTATATAATCCTAAGCCTGGTTTAGGTTTAGGCAGCTTTTTATTCCTGGTAGTATAGAACTGAGTTTTTCTTCTTCTGAAATCGGCTGTAGATCTCCAGTAAGTTTAGGTTAGGTTTAGGTAGTTTCTTTTCATCTTGTTCTTCTCTCCATAGTCCAGCATTTGCTGGCTATGCCTATGTATGATTATTTGGAATATATTAATGGAGTTTTATAATAGGGTGTTTTACATTTATGGGATTTCTGTTTGTGAGTTGTTCTGTACAAGGCTGCTACCTTGAGATCCTCCATTGCTAGGATGCATTGCAAGCAATGGAAGACTGATTTTATGGTTTACTCAGATCCAAGTGACCTGTGTGTCTGGGCTAACATGCTCCCATACAGGCCTAGCCCCACCATAGGACCCACTAGATCTGAAATCCCCATGGGAGCAATGAGCTTTTGTAGCCTTGTGAACATGGTGGTGGCAGCAATGTTTCTTGTTCTATCTTGAGTTTTGTGAGGAGGATAGCCTCTGGGATAGTCTGTGACCATTCAAGTGGACAGGTTATAGCCTTAGGGTGAAGCCAATCCATAGACTCAAGACGGATTGTTCTTCTCTACACCTATGCTTGTAGCCCTGTGAGAGATTGTGCAGAGACAAACTCCCTTGTATGTGTATAGACCCCCCATCAGATGGCAGATCTGGTTTGGTTATAGAGATTGTAGGCTTACGACTGGACCACTGCAGTTTCTCTAAAGCAGTGGATAGCTGGATCTAAGGCTGCACTCAAACTCTTGGTTTCATGTGTGGTGGGCTAACATGCTACATCTGTGCCTAGCCCCACACATAGCACTTTAGAGGTTGAGGTTCCCTATGGATTCTTGTGCTTGTAGCCTAGATGAAGTAGTGCCTACAATAATAAACTCGTTCTGGCCCATCTTTGGACTATGGTTCCCCAATTGGATAGTCTGTGATCATTTAAGTAGACATGTTATAGCCATAAAGGGATTGGATCATGGCACGAAGATGAGTTGGATTCTTTCTCCTCAGTGGTGATAATGTAGCCATTGGACAGGACTTCTATAGCAGTAGATCTGAATCTGAGTTATGAACCCATAAGATCTGAACCTAATAACATACTTCTCACCCTTTTATATTTATTTTCTCACTCCATCTTCTTTCTTATCCCTTTCTGTAGCTTAGACTTTAGGATACCTTATAGTTTAGATTTTAGTGACCCTAAATCCCCTTCCATTTAGGATTGCTAGATCTGGAGAGCCTACTAAAGATGGCTCCCTTGGAGCCTAAGATCAACTTTCCTGTGGGACAAACTCTTACTTATCAAAACTTGCTACAACAGGCCCTGTATCTTGCAAGACTGCATATTTTAGGCTTGCTGCTGCATAATTCTCACTCTATCTTTCATTCATTTTTATTCATCCCATTCTTTTCACTGTCTTCAATAAAGCTAGTAGCAAGCACTTCCTCTAAAATACCTCAACAAGTTTTTGGTGCCGTTGCCGGGGAATATTGATCTTTTAGTAGACTCTAGGTTTTTGATTCTTTATTCTTTGGTAGCTGTACTTGTGAATAATTGATACTGCTGAATTACATTTGAAAATTTTCATGCAGATCTGGACCGTAGCAGAGAAGGAGAGTAGAATTGCACTGGGAGTCTGGCTACCTCTGTTTGCAATTCTCTAACCCTCAAAACTCAGTCTATTTCTCATTTGAAGATTCCATAGCAGTTGATTAGGATAGTTGCAATTTTTATTAAGTGCAATGTGCCTACGAATAGTCTCCCCTGTTGTTGGTGTGTGTGCATGTTAGGAAGGAGATCTCTCAGTTCTACATTAGAGCCTGCTAACCCTGAGATTGAAAGGGGTAGAAGACCGAGAAGACACAGACACACCACAGTCGAGCCCCCAATTGAAATAGAGATAGCAGTTATGGGTGAAGAGTAACCTAGAACATTGAAGGAGTTGAATGCTCCGGATGATTACAATTCTCCATTCAGCATTCAATTCCCAGATGTTCAGGGTAATTATGAGATCAAAACTTTCATCATCCAAATGCTTCCCTCTTTCCATGGGCTTAGCAAGGAAGACCCTTACAAGCACATTGAACAGTTCTTGGCCCTGTGCACCACATTCTCCATTGCGGGTTTGGGACCAGAAGCCACTAGGTTAAGGCTCTTTCTTTTCTCCGTAAAGGACAGGGCCATGACCTGGTTATCTACTCTCCCAAACAACAGCATCACTTCCTGGAAAGACCTCCAGATAAGATTTCTCTCTAAATTTTTCCCAGAGACCAAGACCAGCCAGTTGAGGAAAGGCATACTTTCTTTTGCCCAATCCCCAACTGAAGATTTTAACCAATGCTGGGATAGATTTAAAGAAATGCTCAAACAATGTCCCCACCACAAGATCCCTGACTGGCAGCTTGTCCAGAGCTTCTACAATGGGATTGATGAGAAGAGCAGAGACATGGTAGATGCCTCTTGTGGTGGAACATACATGCATAAAACAACTGATGAGGCATAGGACTTGTTCGAAGTAATAAGTGAAAATGCTTTCCAGAAGATGTCCTTTTCTAGAACTGTTCAAGAACCTTTTCTTAAGCCGGGAGTTGCTGAGACTTCTAAAGGAAAAATGTATGAAGTTAGGGGAAATGATGATTTGAGAATGCAGATGGCCAATCTTGCTGAAAGATTTGATAAACTTTTGACTGTGGTGCAGCCCAGAATGGAGGCATGACTGATATGCCAATCCCCACAACACACAGTAGAAGAGTGTCCATCTGCGGGGCAATACCCTGAGTTTGTAATGGAGCAATTTCTCATTTGTCCAATCTTTTGATGACAATAATCTGATGGCTACAATAAACAACCATATGGATACCAGCACCAAAATGCTGGTTACCAATGGAGAGACCACCCAAATTTGAGGGGGAGGCAAGACAATTATATGCAGCCACAACAGATGTTGGCCCTACCTCAAAGGCCACAGCAGCAGTTTAACTAAGGTTATGCCCAAAGGTCAAATTTCCAACAACAGCAGCCCTAATAACAAAATCAATTGGTAGTTCCCCCACCTCAGCCCCGAAGTGCTTCTTTCGAGGACCAGGTTTTAGCCCAGTTGTAAAGCCTTGGACCTTTGAATCAGACTGTGACTTCTCATAGTCAAAGCATTAAGAAAATAGAAGAGCAGCTTAGCCAAATAGCCAATGCTCTGGCTAAAAGAGAGGAGGGCAGGTTGCCAAGCCAACCAGTAGCTAACCCAAAGGGCTAGTATTCCATTGGGGAAGGCTCCTCAAATTTTGAGGGGGCCAATGCCATTACGGCCTTAAGGTCTGACAAGCTGATTGACAACAAGGTGGGAAAAGAACAAGGAGAGGTCATTCCCAAGGAAATGTCAAATGAAAGTAATAAGGATTTTGTTAGGGCACAGAGTAAAGAACTGCCTGCTACCCTTCAACAAGAAAAAAATAAAGAGGTTGTAGTTGAGCCTCAGCAGGAGATAAAAATAGAAAAAAGAAAAAAACAAAAGTTCAGCCATGGGCTTGCAGCTGAGGAACCAACATAACCTCAGCTGCCATTTCCTCAAGCTTTGAGTGGCCCTGCCCCTATTGATAAAGGTCAGGCATAGATCGAGGAAATGATGGAGACCTTTAAGCAGGTCAAAATAAATTTATCCCTGCTTGATGCAATCCGACAGGTCCCAGCCTATGCAAAATTTCTGAATGACCTCTGTACTCAGAAAAGGTAGGCTAGAGGCCATTTGTCCAAAAAGGTCTTTGTAACTGATACAGTTAATTCTGTATTCACAATGACAATACCTGAGAAGTTGCAAGACCCAAGGATACCCACTATTCCCTGTATTATTGGTGACCGCACAATTAGAAAGGCCCTTTTAGACCTTGGAGCTAGTGTTAACCTGCTGCCATACAATGTATATTAGCAGTTAAGTTTGGGGGAGCTTAATCCCACCCCCTTTGTTCTATTGATGGCTGATAGGTCTGAGAGGAGACCCATGGGAGTGGTTGAGGATGTCCTAGTGGCGGTAGACAAGTTCTTCTACCCTGCAGACTTCCTTGTTTTGGACATGGGTTGTAACAAGAGTACATCTCCGATTCCTGTTATCCTGGACAGACCATTTTTGGCCACTGCCAATGCCTGCATTCAATGCAGGTCAGGGATCATGGAGGTCACTTTTAGACATATGAAAGTTGAGCTTAATGTGTACAACAATGTAAAGTACCCTCAGCTGGACAATGAGGAATGCTTTACAGTAGATGTACTAGAAGAAATTGTTGAAGAAGAACTGCCCACTCTGCTGGAGTGGAGCAACATTGTCACTGATTTAACTAAAGTTTGAAACATGGTGGAGGAAGGAAGCCTAGCTTTAATGCCAGAAGACATACCCCTAGTGAGGTCTTCTGTGGGCTTAGTGCAGCACTCCAATTGGAAACCTACATTGCTGTCCCTTCCTCCAACCAACAATACACCAATCCTGCCATCCATACAATAAGCCCCTGATCTGGAGCTCAAGAAGCTGACAGAGACATTAAAATATGCTTTCCTCGAGAAAGAAGAAAAACTTCCTGTGATTATCTCCTCTTCTCTTACCAGTGAGCAAGAGGAGAAATTGCTAACAGTTCTGAGGAAGCACAAGAAAGCAATTGGCTGGACCATTGTTGATCTGGGAGGGATTGATGCATCAATCTGTATGCATATGATTCATCTGGAGAAGGGCTCATCACCCTCCAGGGAAATACAGAGGAAACTTAATCCTCACATGCAGGAGGTGGTCCTGAAAGAAATCATTAAGTTGCTGGATGCTGGGGTAATTTATCCCATCTCTGATTTTGAATGGGTGGCACCAATCTAGGTGGTACCAAGAAATCTGGCATAACAGTGATCACAAGCGAGTCTGAAGAGTTGAGACCAGCCAGGGAAACCACTGGCTGGAGAGTTTGCATCGATTATCGAAAACTCAACACCAAGACCAGAAAAGACCACTTCCCTCTCCCTTTTATTGATCAAATTTTGGACAAGTTGGCTGGGAAGGCTTTTTATTATTTTCTTGATGGGTACTCAGGGTACAACCAGATCCCTGTGCACCCTTTGGATCAAGAGAAAACTACTTTTACTTGTCCTTTCGGCACCTTCTCTTACAGAAGGATGCCTTTCGGACTGTGTAATGCCCCAGCCACCTTTCAAAGGTGCATGTATGCCATTTTTTCTGATATGATTGACAAATTCTTGAAAATTTTCATGGATGACTTTTCGGTTTATGGGGATAGCTTTGACCAATGTCTACAATACCTCCATCAGGTCCTATAGAGATGTGAAGAGACCAATTTGGTCTTAAGTTGGGAGAAGAGCCACTTCATGGTAACACAGGGAATTGTGTTGGACCATGTAGTCTCTAAAGATGGGATTGAGGTAGACAAGGCAAAAGTTGACCTCATTCAAAATTTACCCCCTCCGAGAACAGTCAAGCAAATCAGATCATTCCTTGGGCATGCTGGATTCTACAGGAGGTTTATTAAAGACTTCAGCAAAATTGTCAAGCCATTGTGCCACCTGCTCTGCCAGGATGTGCCCTTTAACTTCTCTACTGAATGTCTGAAGGCTTTTGAAACTCTAAAAATCTGCCTCACCTCCTCAGACTCCAACACCGACTATTCTCGCCTTTGAGTTGATGTGTGATGCATCTGACTTGGCAATAGGTGCTGTCTTGGGCCAGAGAAAACACAAGTTGCCTGTGGTCATTGCTTATCTCAAAGAAATCACTTGTCAAGCTCACCAACTACACAACCAATCGAGAAAGAGCTTCGGCAAGGGTTTTGTCAGGACAAGTTTAGACCTTACCTACTTGGGTCTAAAACTGTCATCTTCACCGACCACTCAGCATTAAAGTACCTACTGTCCAAGAAGGATGCAAAGCCCAGATTGATTAGATGAATACTCCTGTTGCGGGAGTTTGACATCGAAATCAAAGACAAGAAAGGTGTAGAAAATGTGGTGGCTGACCACTTGTCCAGAATTATGTTGGAGAAAGGTGTTGATGAGCTCACTACAAATGATGTCTTCCCGGATGAGCAATTGTTTGCCATCCACTCTTTAGTTCCCTGGTATGCACATATTGTCAATTATCTAGTTATAGGCAAGATCCCTTCCCATTGGACAAAAATGGATAAAGACCTATTTTTCTCACAGGTCAAATTCTTTTTCTGGAAGGAACGTTGCTTGTATAAGTATTGTGCAGACCAAATTATTCGGAAATGTGTTCTCGAAAGTGATATCACCAGTATTCTGGCCATGTGCCACGAAATGCTTGTGGGGGTCATTTTAGTGGGAGAAAAATAGCTGACAAAGTGTTGCAGTGTGGTTTCTATTGGCCTTCTCTTTTCAGAGATGCCCATACACACTGCAAGGCCTGTGAAAGATGTCAGAAATTAGGAGGGTTGTCCAAACAAAATTCAATGCCTTTACAGCCCATCCTTGTTGTTGAACTGTTTGATGTGTGGGATATTAATTTTATGGGCCCCTTTCCTCCTTCAAATGGTTTTCATTTCATCTTAGTGGCAGTGGACTATGTTTCCAAATGGGTAGAAGCCATTGCTATTAGAACTAATGATAATCAGGTTGTCCTCAAGTTCATAAAGTAGAATATCTTCTCCAGATTTGGCACCCCCAGAGCCATTATCAGTGATGGGGGGAGCCATTTTTATAACAAAAATTTCGAGAGCTTGCTCAAGAAATATTCTGTCACCCATAGGATTGCTACTCCCTACCACCCACAAACCAGTGGGCAAGTTGAAATTTCAAATAGGGAGATCAAGCATATCCTTGAGAAGACTGTGAGGACTGATAGGAAGGATTGGGCTGACAAGCTTAATGATGCACTGTGGGCTTATAGGACTGCCTATAAGACTCCCATTGGTATGTCCCCATTCAGAATGGTTTATGGCAAGGCCTGTCATCTCCCAGTGGAGTTAGAACACAAGGCCTATTGGGCCATCAAACATTTAAATTTAGATCTAACTTCTGCTGGTCATCACAGGTTGCTGCAGCTGTTGGAATTGGAAGAACTAAGGATGGATGCATATGCCAATGCCAGGATCTACAAGGAAAGGTCCAAAGCTTTCTTTGACAAAGGGCTGTTGCGAATGAGTTTCAATGCTGGTGATAAGGTTTGGTTGTTTAACTCCAAACTTAAATTTTTTTCAGGCAAATTGAAATCTAGATGGGAAGGTCCTTACATTGTCATGCATGTTTCCCCATCTGGTGCTGTGGATATCAAGGACCAAAAGTCTGGGAGACTCTTGAAGGTGAATGGTCAGAGGCTTAAGCCTTGTTTTGAAAAACCTGCCGACCTGTTGGACACCATTCACTATCAAAGGGATCCCTCTTTAAACTGACTCCATAGGTGTGTCATTACTGTAGCATATGTACTTAGTTTTTAGTTGATGTATCTTGCTTTCTTTAGTTTCTATTCTCTAGGATTTGCTAGTAGTCTTATCTGAATTTTGCCTTATCTGTTTTGAACTTTTGATGCTTGGCTTGCTCCTTACTATTGTTGAATTGATCTCTTATGCTGAATGACTAATGTGGGAGGTTATTTTTGTTGATGCAAAGGGGCAGAAGAGAGCACATTCTCTCACTGTCGCTGGGTCCAAAATGGACGCCTGGGAGACTATCGCGAGCTTCAACAGCTCTCACGAGGATAAAGAGGAAGCCTGGAAACCTATCGCGAGGTTCAAAAGGAAACCTGGGAGAAGTTGCGCAGTTCACCTGAACACATTCTATGTACTGTTGCGAGATTCATGTGTACCTGAAAGCCTCTCGCGCGATTCATATACTCCAGTGAACCTCTCGCGCCATCCCCATAAAGATTCAAAGGCTGTCGCGAGGTTCACAATGTAATCTGGGAGACTCTCGCGCAATTCAAGAGATTTACTTCCTATCGCGAGATTCTAAGTCTGTCGCGAGATTAAAAATGAACTTCAGAGTTGTTCGCGCGATCCAAGTAGAGCCTTGGGAATCGCTCGTGCAATTCACATAAGTTAATCTCACTCTGTCGCGCGCTCCAAGAACAACTTTAGAAATTGTCGCGCACTTTAGATGTAATCAACACCCTCGCTAGGTTTATTTCCAATCCCGCGACCAGATGTTCCAAAGCGCGCCGAGCTTCGCGATAAGTATTTGAACCCCTCGCTTTATCCCTTTCTCATTATTTGCTTCCTTCTTCCCTTTGTGAAACCCTAGCTTCTGCCGCTCTCCCTTCTCTCCTACAGCATCACTCCTACAACTCATCATTCGCTCCACAACTCTATACAATTGTTCCTAGCATCCCCCTCATCTCTTGCCCTCTGCTCTGCGATCTTTAGGTGCCCTGTGCGTCACATCAAACCAAACCCTAGATCTCAGTCTCCATTGCTCATACTTGAAGACCGAGTTAGAAATGACTTCCAAAATTGCACAAAAGAGAAAGGGGAAGGACAACGAACCTGCAGTGACCACCCCTAAAAAGGGCAAGACTTCAAAATCCTCCAAAAGAGGAAAGGAAGTGGTTGAGGAGGCGGAGGTATCAACCACTAAATTCTCTACCCCTTCTGAGCTCATGGAGTCAATCCCATTAGAGCCTGAAACAACCTTTGATGTAGCATTTTTTGAGAAAGAACCTCTCTCTGCCCCTGCAATTCAATTCATGAGTAAAGCAGGCTTGATGCCATTGATGAAAGCAATTTCAGCACTAGCCTACCCCAGGCTAGTGCAGCTGTTTTACCAGCACATCCAGGTCGAGAAGGACACCGATGGACAAGGGTGCTTGGTGGTGAAGATTGAAGATTTTACTATGTTAATGGGCCCTAAGATGATTGCTGAAGTTTTGGGCATCCCAGCAGCATTCAATCCTAGCTGTGGATATGGCCCCCCTCTGACTACATCAATTGACACAATTGAAAGGGCCCTAACTAGAGGAATCAAAGCCGCACGGGACTCAATCAGAAGGAGGGAACTAGAACCTGAACTACTGTTCATTGATCAAGTCCTGCGGAAGAACATATATTGCTCAGGACATCAGCAGGAGAGGAGAACCCTAATTGCGGATGCTGTCTACTCCTACCACATGGGCCATGGCTTCCATGCGGCCTGACTGATTTTTAAGGCTATGAAGGACGTGGTGGAGAAGTTAGGATCCAACAAAAAGCCTCACACCCTACCCTTTGCAAGAATCATCACCCTGTTGCTGATCAAGGGGGGCTACAAGATAGGGAGAACTGAAGAAAACACCACCCTTACCCTACCACATTTGCGAAGAGGCAATAGGGCATCAGCAGGAGCTTGATGGGGGGTCAGAAAAAGAAGAAAGCTGAGGCTCAAGCCCAGCCCAAGCAAGCAGAAGCAGCTGCATCAGGGTCTACCCCTGCTACAAAGGAGGTGCCTCTAGAGACTATCACTTCCACCCCTGCAGCAGCACCCACTCTCCCTCCACCTTTTATTCTTGCATCCACTAATCCTCTTGCATCCATCTCTCATTCCCCTCTGTTTCCACTCTCCATGCCCACTCCCCCTTCCCCTGTGCTTGGTCCATGGGAGGACTCACCATCCCCTACCTTACCTCAGTTCCTAGCCACACTTCCTCCCTCATTTCCACAACAGCCTGCCAGCCCCCCACTCATCTCATACAAGAAACGCAAAACCACTGAAACCATCCCAACCATCTCCCAGACACCACCCTCAATCCCTTCTATCCCCGACATTGACTTAACCCTCAACACATCCATAGGCTTCCAGGCCTTCATCTCCACCTTTCTTGAAACCATGCCTACCTCTACACCCCTCTGCCAGACTCCCCAACTACCTCACAGCTCCAATCCCCTGAACCCCACTCTTCCCCTCCCTCCACTTTCCATCATGCTCCCTCCTCCCCTTTCCAACCAGTACCCTCTTCTTCCCAAAGCCAACCTCCTAGCTTTGACACACTCACCCTCATCCTACCCCTCATCCAAGACATCCAAGCCCAATTATCCACCAATACTAAAAAACAGGACCAGATGCAGACTGAACTAGCCTCCATCCAATCCACCCTACATACCTTAACCACTCCACCCATCCCTACACCATCTACTTCAACCCCCCTGGTCCTGTCCATTGACAAAACCACCCAAATAGACTTCCCTCCTGAATCATTACCCCCCCCCCTCCACCATCACCATTACCTCCTCCCCACCCATTCCCTTTACTCCCTTTCACCTTTCCAATTTTCTATCCCCCATCACCCCCACCTCCTGTTGAGCCTCCACCTTCACCTTTCCCCCAATTCCCTCCAAATTTCTCTTATCCTACCCCCTCCCACCTTCTCTACCAAATCTACACAAACAGACCCAGAACCTGACCCTCTTTCCCCACCACTTGACTTCCCCACTATCACCCCCCCTCCTCCCCTTCAGGACCAAACTCACTCTGCTCCTTCGACCTCTTATCTTCCCATTGCCCCAAAACATCATTTCTACAGTCCTCCCTACCTCACCATCCTCCACCATATGAGAGATAATGCTTACCTGAGGAAGGATGTCCTGAGGGGCATGGCCAAGCTATGCCAATCTATAGAGACCCCGCTGCTGAAGCAGATTGATGAGATGATGGAGGCCCACAGAAAACAAATACTGGGCATCTCCTTGGGGTGGCAAAATATCTTGGAGGAATATCAGAAGACTAAGGCTACAACTACATACTATCAGATCAATTGGGAGTATGAGAAATCCAATGCCACTGCAGCAGCTGTCAAGGCGCGAATGCTTGAAAAATGCCTTAACAATGCCCAGGAAATCCAGAAAATTCAAAAGGAGATCCATGAGACTGACGTTCTCAAATTTCAAATCAAGATAGCGTCCTTGGAATCCGCTTTGGCTGATGCTCGCAATGAACCTTACAATCCGACTCCCATCAATGTTCAAGTGCCTGTACCTTCTACTACCCCAGCTCCACCTGCCCCCACTGAGGAGATCCCACCTCAGTCCCAGAAAGATAAAGGCAAAGCTCCTGCTTCACCTCCTAAGGAGCATCCCACACCTACTGAGCAGCCTCCACCTCCCAAGGCCTCTGTTGCACCTCCACAAGAACAAACTTATCCTCAGCGGAGGAAAGTCATAGCCAAGAGGTCTGCTCCAAAAGTTGTCCCTTTAAAAATTGGTAAAGAGCCTGCTGCCCAGTCTGAAGAGGCACAGGCCCATGCCAAACCTGAGTCCACTGGAAAAGGAAAGGCACCAGTGGTCCCCACTGAGGAACCCAAAGCTAAAGGAAAAGCAAAATCCTTAGTGGTCTCCCCTGCAGAAGCTGAAGCCAAAGGCAAAGGTAAAGGAAGATCCCCTGCCACCCCCCTTGCTAAGCGAAAAGGCAAAGCCCTTCAAGAACCCAAGGAACCAAAGGCTCCCAAAGCACCAAAAATGAGGGTGATGGCACCTAAAGCTCCATCTGTAGCGAAAACCCTAGCTGAAAAGAAAAAGGAGAGGGAGGAAAAGAAGAAACATGACAGAGCTGCCCTTAAGGAACATGCTAAAAAGATGGGCTGGGATTTCCTTACAGATTCTGATTCCGATTAGATCCTAGCTTCTAGATTGTATCTTAGGTTTTTCTTTTTGTAATTCCACTTGTAACTACTTTTCTTACACTTTCATAGAAATTCTAGTTTTTCTATTGCTCTGTTTTGTGTATTTCTTTCTGACTGTTTTGTATTTTTGTTTTTAATCCTTTTGCCATTCATGAGAGATGAGTTTTTGGGAGGATATTTTTCTTTCCACCTGTAATCCATGTGGTGGACAGATGTCGTTGGTGGCTGATTAAAACTTGTGCATTACCTGCCTCAGGGATTTCAATGGCTCCTTCTTCCAGTTGCTGTGCCACATTAAGTGTATCTCGCGAAGATCCCCAGCTCAGCTGCGCGAGAAAAATCCTTTACTCTTATCTGATTGCTCTTCGCGAGGTTCCCCGCGTGATACACTTACTTCTTTTAATACCATGCCTATCCTTAGACATTCATTTAATGCTCCTTCTCCTTTCCAAAGAGCCAGTGTCTGTTTCCTCTTTCCCCAAACAACATGCATTTATTTCTAGGTTTGAAAAGGGACACAATTTCAACTCCGCCGCTTCATGTTCCCTTGTCCTTTTCTTTTTAAGCGGCCATTAGTCCCTTTTCATCTCATCCCTCCTTCTAACCCTAGAAGTCCATTCCTCCTCAAACTTATGGCGGATGATGGCCCCTTCGGTTTTCCAATCAAAATTTTCCCCATCTGGGACGATCCCCCACCGCCCAAAGAGCCGGACCCCTTGCAATTCCTATCGGATGAATTTGATGAGGTCCAGCGGATCCTGGCCAAGGAGGAAAAGAAAAAGAAAAACAAAGAGAAGCGAGAGAAAAGGAAGAAGAAAAAAGGGCACCACCTGCATCTCCCCCCCCATCTTCCTCAAACCCTTCCCCCGGCTACACCTTGACCCCCCCCCCCCCCCCCCATTTTGTCTTTTCCTTTTCCATCTTTTTGTCTTATTTTCTTTTTCTGTTAATGAAAGATTTCTTTTAGTTCCATACTGTTCAGTTTTGCATTTTTATTTCACTCTCTTCTTCTGTGTTTATGTCTGTATATTTTCCTGGACTCTACCTTTTATTCTCACCTCTGAACCAGTGAGGACACTGCTCCTCATAGGTTTGGGGGTGTGGCAGGTAGGTTTGCCAATAACATAGTTAACTTAAAGTGCAGCAGATTCATGTGAGTAACATAGAAATGGAGCTGTGTTCACTTAAGAATTATGAAAATTAAGGAATTTTAAACTTTTTGCAAATCTTTAGACATTATAAATTTCTAAAATTTCACATTTCCATGATGAGAATACCAAGAAAACTCACTGGCATCAACACTTAGTGAATCATTGAAGAGAGAAAAAGGTAAGGACATACTTAAAAGTTCAAAGGAAGACCATAACCAGTGAGAATTGGGCCTACAAATTTCTTTATTTGAGGAGTGACTGAGGCAAATTTCTTCTAGCCTTAAGGACTGGCTCAGTCAATGTGTTCACTAGAAGTTAGGTAACTCCAAGTTGAAACAACTGACAACACTCATAACACTTAGGAAAGGATCAAGGCCTTCTCTTGGACAGTTTGAGCCTAAACAGACCAAACCCTAAAGCAACTGCCCTTGTTCATACACTCTTTGAGCTTCAAAGTTCAATTTTCTTCAAAACACACCTGAGTACTTGTACCTGAACCTATGGATCTGATTTAACCTTGCCCTCACGCTGAGAAATCAGAAGGTAAAGAAGAAAGAGTTAAAGATAGACTAGCTAGGGTCAACATTGGATGAGTGGAGAAGAATTATCTGAAGTTCTAGCAGTGTAACAACTGAGGAAAAAGGTGGCAATTCATCAAAGCAAAAACAAAAATAAAAAAAAGAAAACTGCATCAGAAAGAAAAGAAAATAATAATGAAAAGGAGAAAGAGAGGAGTCAAGAGGAAACATTCATTGGAAGAAAAATCAAACAAGAGGAGATACTGATCACTTCAAATCTGAAGATTTCAAAGAAGATGAAAGGAGCTGAATTAAAGAAGGTAAAGTCATGAATCACCTCCTTCACCTACTGATTTCTCAAATTTTAAACCCCCTTTTCAACCTTCCAATTCTGTTTATAACCAAGACTATAAGCCACATTATAGCCCAGTTAAAGCCCTTGTGATCCAAAGTTGAATGAGCCGTCATGTGGAGGTAATGAGTTGTCCAATCTATGGTGAAAATCTGCCAATGATGCCGGAACTTAAATGCTATGCCTATGCTCATGCTTACAGACCCATTTGGGGGATGTAACTGCTCTTAAGCTTGAGAGACAATGAAACCCTCAGAAGTTCTTTATGAGAGTATGCTCTGGAGAGTTTTGGGTCTGATATTGAATGTATTGGGTATGACCTACAACCTAATTTTTAATTTAATAATGAGCTCAGTGCTGACACACATATGAAGTTTCCCCTGTTGAAGAACTGATTGGAAATGCTGTGCTATCATGTGAAGTTTATGTGGCTTAAACATCTGTGCAGACAATGTATATAAATTTCCTATCTTTTTATTGATTCAAGGGTGAACTGATACTCTATTTCTTGACTGCTAACTAGATAATCTTGCACTACGGTTAACTGTTTTATTGAGAAGTTTGTGGGTATCTTCACTGAAAACCCTCAGGAGACATCACTCCTCCACTAGGGATCACCTAGGGGTTTAAAAGGCTTGGTACATATGCTAAATGTATCCGTGCTCCCTCCGAAAGTGGCATTTAATTTTTATAGACTTTTAGTGTATCTTTGCT
This sequence comes from Chloranthus sessilifolius, assembly GCA_021018995.1. Lineage (NCBI taxonomy): Eukaryota > Viridiplantae > Streptophyta > Magnoliopsida > Chloranthales > Chloranthaceae > Chloranthus > Chloranthus sessilifolius. The sequence goes on from CM037588.1 coordinate 9,189,210, forward strand.
AAGAGACTAGCAAAGATTAGGCTTGGGGGTGTGTTAAGACATGAAAAGTACCACTTTTCACCCCTTAGCCATCTAATAAATGTGTGTTAAGTCATTTCTATAGGTAATAAACAGCAGCTATAATAAAGTCCTTAATCCTGCTAAGGAGCCTACTTTTGCCCCAGAAGTCTCCCAAAAAAATGGAAGACAGAGAGCCTGACTGCATGAAGGCTGAGCACAACAGCAGCAAAGAAGGAAATGAGCCTCGCGTAGCTGTGGCAAGGTTCACATGACTCAGAAAGCTTGCCTCGCGCAATCCTCGCGAGTTTCCCAAGGCTTCATACCAATTGTCCGCTACCGTTCTTGCGATTCAAAGGATGTAAGAGCTTCAGAATCATGTCTCTCGCAGCCTCATGCTCAAATATAAATACTCGCTGACTCAAGAAGGCTCTCAAACCTCACGCAGTTCACTCGGATCACTAAGGAGAGAGAGAGTTTTAGGTATTCACGCTCGTCACAAGTAAGGGTCATGGATGCAAGACTTCAGGAAAACCTCTCGCGCAGTTCAGAGATCAATGCACATTACGTCCTCGCGAGGATCCTCGCGAAGATCCATTGAGAAACAAATTGCTCGTGCGATTCCTATGCCATTCAGAAGAAAAGTGCAATCCCGCGAAGACCAGAGCATGCCCAAAATGATTGGGTTTGAGGCAACGAAGATGATGGTGTATTGGAATTCTATAGTTTAATGTGAAATCAATGTTAGAGTTGCTTGTTTTTTTAAAGGTGTGGGATGGATCTTAATTTTGGGTTTTTATTTGTGGAGATCATCTTCAGTCCATGGCGGACCCTCTAATAGTGAGTTTGCTAAATTTCAAGGAAAGCTGAAGGAAATGGAGGAAAAATTGAAAGAGAAAGATGCTGAGACAACACAAAGAGATGCCGAGATTGCAGATCTTAAGAATATATTACTTGTTGTAAGTGCGCATGCATGATTATCAACCGGCAAACTTAATATTTTTGTTAGGTTTATTAAATGATAGATGATTGATTTTATTACTAATTGGTTCATGGATATGTAGTCTAACTATTTTATATTTTTTTAATTTACAGATTTGTGAAAACAATAATGCAGCATCACATATTGATAGAGAAGATAACTATAGAGACATGGAGGTCTTGGTATTTAGAGATGACTTGTGGTATATGGAGAGAGCATTGGAACTATTTCTTTTAGAGTTTTATTTAGCATTGAATTATGATAACTTATTTTGCTTAAACATTCATTTTATTGGTGGCGTCTTTGATTGATTATTTTAAATAATTGAAAAGTGTTGAATTAGTGACCATTACAGAAACTAGTATTTTGCCATTTACTTTTACTATATATCAACAACTTTATTGCATAAATAGTAGTGGTACTAGCTATTAGAAGGGCTGAAAATTTTTCCAATCCATCTCATCTTTTTTCTATATTGTTAATAAAGCCATTTTTATTATCCTACTGTTTTTGTATGATGATTGTGTTTGGCCTCTCTTAGCTGCGCTCAAGTGTCGTGCCAGCTTGGAAAGTGTTTTTGGAGTCCTGCAGGGAGGGGACGGAGAGCTGATGGGCCCTGGGGATGATTAGATAGAGAAGGTTTTACCAGAGCGGGTAAAACGTGCTTTGTTGGGGAGCGAGTGGCTCGCTAACTTAAGCTTGTCCATCTCGTTTCCAAATACGGTCTTAGTTTTAGAGACCCAAAGACTGATGATAGTGCTAATTAGGTCGGGATAAAATTTTGGCTGCCTAACGGAAATGCCCAACCCGACCCGATACTACATCTAACCTGACTCGAAGTTTGGATTGGACGCCTCATGCCTCATGTTCCAAGTTTTTTAGAGAATTTAATCTTCTTTATTCTTATTATTGGTGGGTACATCTATTAGGAATGAGGAAAAAGGTAGCTATATCCGGGTACCTACCAAATCTTGAAGGGCGCATTGATTGCTTTGAATAAGATGATGGAAATAATTTTTCGTTTCAATTGTTCATAGATTGAATCTTGATACTATATATGTACCATTAGGCAATCAAATTTTTATTCCATATTGCACATGGCAAAAAAAAGTGACCATTAAATCACATGAATCACATGTGCACATGAACTGGTTCATGTGCACATGTGATTTAATGGTCACTTTTTTTGGGTGTGGGTGCCCTCGAGGTTCAGTATGTGCAACTAGGGCCAATTTAAAAAAAAAAAAAAAAAAAAAAAGATTTAGCGGCGGTTTCATAAAATCGCCGCTAAAAGGTTACTTTACCGACTATTTATTATGCCAGTACCCGCCCAAAGAAGCTCCTTTAGTGGCGGTCAAATATTGCCAGTAAAATGATATAATGGCGGTCAGAAAGTGTCGCTAAAAAAATACACTTTTAGCGGCGGTTCCACAAAAATCGACACTAAAAGAATTACCGATGCCATTTTTAGCTACGTTCTTGGCCACCGCCACTAGGAGTATTAGTAGCGGTTGATCTAGCTTTAGCGGCGGTTTTTAGCCACCAGTAAAACCCTTATATTTTGTAGTGAACAATATTCATTCTCTAAAATTGGAGATGAGAAGATTGGAGCTGTGGCAATAAATTGTTTCAAAGAGATCTCGGCTCATCTCGATCATGTCAAGTTAATTCAACCATCCCTTTTAAAAGAAAGCTTACACACATGGATGCTGCTGAACTTTCGAAGCATGCCACTAAGGAGGAGACAAAAGAGTAATTTTTGAAGCACCAAGAAACAAAGCTCCAAAACCACACGATGGGTTTCTTGTTGAATTTTTTGTTTCATTTTGGAAAATCAGTAGCTTTAACATCACCCTCGCCATGCGTAACTTTCTCTTTAAACATTAACTCGTCTAAGCTACACTTTGTTGAAAGCGTTGCGTAAAATTTATATTACAAGAGAGAAAAAGGAACTAAAACATCATATAAAGAGTCTATGAATGCAACTCTTTTCAAGTTCATTATAGAAAGACTCTAATTCTTGAAAAATAATTTATCATGGACGAAGATTAGACTTACAATAAGTATGTTAGGGTCAAAACAAGTTTACAATCTTTAAGGGACTTAAACCATTTTAAAACGATCTCAAACAGCCCCAGTAATTAACCCATTGGGTATATTTTGTTGAGTCGGACATAAAACAAGCACGTTAGGGCAGACCAAAAGGAGATTATGGTCAAAATAGGTCAAACTATATTCAATTTTATCTTTAAAATAATTTTTGTATCACTAAAATTTGTTAACAATTCAGTCAGGGTTGCCTGTTAGAGATTTTAGTGACAGAGAATCCTGCAAAAGTCAAGCCAAGGATCAAAAAATCAGATTTCGTTTTGGTTTCGGTGGGGTATCAAAACCAAAATTTCAGCCCAAATTTTGAATTTGGGCTGAAATCTTCAAAGCAATCCAAAAAATACTGAAATCTGAAGTTTTCATTTCAATTTCGTTGGGGACCGAAACCGAAACATTTCGATCGAAATCCAAAAATTTTGACGCATGAGTCAAACACATGCCCGCCCGACTTTGTGACTCATGCGGACTTCCATGCACTTCAAAGTCGCGCGACATTGAGGTAGATTTTTTTACTGTTCTTTGCATATTCTAAATTTATGAGCAATGCTGAAACATTGAGGTAGATATCTTACTATTATTATAAAAATATAAGAGTAGATCCAAAAATTGGCATGCACATTTTGAGGCAATGGTCATTCATCGAATGTTCGAGAATCGTCTCAGCTTTGCTTGGTCATCTTAATTAAACTATTTAAATAGACTATTTGATATAAGTTTAGGGAGGGTAATTGCCCAATTAAAAATGACCTTACTAGTTACAAAATTGATTATGCAAAATTTGAGATTGAATGATTGGAAATGGTGATAATAATCAAAATTAACTACATAAGAAATATACTTTTGCCTAGATTTAGTAAAGAAAGTACATCTTATGTTCTATTGTAAAGATTGTCCTATAATTCAAGAGTATTTCTAAGAGAGGTGGGCACTCAGCGCGACCATGTGATGCGTGTGGACTTTCATGTACTACAAAGTCTATGTGCCTAACATTGTGAAGATTTTTCTATTTTATTGTATTGAGATTGTGCCTTGAATTCTGTTAGTGGAACTGATCAAAGGGTGGACTATATACTCAGCCACAATTACAGTGCTCGAAGGTTACTATGGGTATTTTCTTCATATTTTATACTGGGCAATTATACTTTGCATTAGATATAAACTTTAATTATAAATTTTGTTTTTGAATTGTACTTGTGGTGTGTGATATTTTTATTGCCATTTTTAAATTTATGAGCTCTGTTGAGACATTGAGTTAGATATCTTAGAGTTAGAAGCGGACTTATTATAGCATAGAATTGTTATCTTAAAAATAGATATAAAATTAGATTTAAAATGTTGACTTATGCATTTTGAGGCAATGGTCATTTATGGAATGTTAGAGAAACTTCTCGGCATTGCTTGGTCATGGAAACCAATTTGAATTGTACTATTTGGCTCTTTCACTCTCCTAAAGACGTAAGAGCACCTACAATCAAACACAGTATCATACTAAAATATTTTGCACAAGTGAAGAGAACTGATCTTTTCCTCCAAAGAGCAATTCCAAACACAACCTGAATATGTAGTGAAAGCACAACGTATGGCTCATGGCAGACAACCATAGCTTGATCTATGCTGCGAATGCTGGAAGTGGGGCTATAGAAGCCCACAATAAATTGGCCACTCTTAAAGTTATTAATTTGTATGATGACTTGAAGTGAAGAGTCTCTTCTATCCGGTGGCTGCAAATCTGGTTGAACATAAAATCTGTTAAACTAGTTATACCTGACCATTTGAAATCAAGAGTTTCATTTATTTAATGGCTGCAAATCTTGCTGAACACGAAATCCATTTCAACTACTTGGATCTGACCATTTCCCTTTGTAACAAATAGTTTCACCGATCTTGTTGATAACCTCAATAATTTTCTTGTAGTTGCATTATAAGTAATTAATATAAGTACTTATATAATAATGATAATGGCTCCTGACCAACGTTTAAAAATAACCAAATATTTAAATGGTGTTTAAATGATCTTATACCATCAGTAATATATTTTTTACCATTGAAGTGTGATCATAGTGGCAAAACACACATTTTTTTATGAAAAAATGCATTTAAAACACGTGTTTTTGAAAAAACGAAAAAAAAAACACGTTTTTTCACAAATTTCTCCTATTTTCCAAAAAATAAGAGTTTTAAACCCGACATTCTCGAAAAATACGTTTTAAACCCCTTCTTCAGTTTAAAACCCGTGTTTGGTCAAAACATATATATATATATTATTTTTCATAATAATAATTATTTTTTTTAATTTTCAAAATTTTCCTACTTTTTTCCCGAAATTATTGAAATTTACCATTTTTTTGTATATTTCCGAAGACATTTTATTCCCGTACCTATACTTGGTCGCTACGAGTGTCATTACCATTTTGCCACATGGCCCGTGTTTGGTCAAAACATATATATTAATTTATTTTATTTTTTTTAATTATTATTAATTTTTTTTAAATTTTGCAATTTTCCTGCTTTTTTCCTAAAATTACTTAAATTTACGTATATTTCTGGAGACGTTTTATTCTCGTATCTATAGTTGGTCATTATGAGTGTGATTACCATTATGCCATGGGGTGCACATTTGTGATAAATCTAAATTGTCCAAGTGGCAATCTCTCATTGGAACATGTCTCACCCCAAAGAAACATATATGCATATAATGGATGTAAACCATCCGATTGATAAACTTTATTAGTAACCATTAAAACTGAAAACAATCGTTGATATTATAGATCAACAAATCGGACAGTTTAAGGTTGTGTTTGGGATTGCTCTTTGGAGGCAAACAGTAGCTCTCTGCTCTTGTACAGAGCACTTTAGTATGGAACAATGTTTGATTGTAAGTCTTTCTAGCTCTTTTGAAGGGTAAAAGCTGAATTTGGGTCTCTTTAAAACTATAATTTAAACATGCTCTTTTAAGTGGGCTGCTCTTTGCCTCCAAGAGCAATCCCAAACATAACCTAAATATCCCTAAAATACCACTTTTAGGCATCATGTACTTCAATCTATGATCTATCACTTTGACGGTAAGGATTATCCCCATCTTAAACCATTGATGGTGTAAGATTATTTAATTAAATACCATTTTGTTTGTGTTTAAATAACAGTTAGTAGAGAGTCTTTTTGCTCTGAACCCCTAAAAATCGTGTACCCTCTTCTTCCTTGTTCCCAGAGGTCATTTGGGGTGACATTAGGGCTCCAATCCTTCATAGCCCTTAGGGGATTGCTCCGCTAAATATGCTGGCTACAGTTCTTAGTGCATCATTCCCTTCCTCAAACGCAACCGGAATTTATGCGATTCAGTGGATTTTTACCTTAGTTTTTCCTTTTTCCCTGGCCTGCTATAATGGCGACAAATGATTTTGGTAATGGAGATGAAGGAAAGTGGGCTTCGTTGTTTCACTCGAATCATATTGCTACGTCTACTGTACGTTGCTATGTTTGGTAGAATGGAATTCAATGAAGGTTGTAACAGTTTGATACATTTCATGTCCTGAAGATGATATCCTTGAGGAAATAAGACAATGGAAGCACACTTTAATGAGATATGTGCTAGGTACAAGACCATACTAGCATGGCTTGAAGAATGCAGTTGAACGGATGTGGCGTCTTCGGGGACAGGTTCAAATTATTTCACTAGATGATGGATTCTTTCTCTTTAAATTCTTTTTAGAGGATTATTTGAATGTTCAAAACAATGGTGTTTGGACTATTGGTGGATGTCCACTAATTCTTTGTAAATGGAGTCCTAATAGTAAGCCATATAAAGGAAACTTTTATTGTCTATACCAATATGGATTCGCCTCCCCAAATTCCCATTATGTTTCTGGTCCAAAGAAATTTTGAGTTGAATTGGGAGTGGACTGGGCATTTCCATACATGTTGATGGGCCTCTAACTAACCGCTCTAGATTATCTTATGCGAGGATATGTGTTAAGATTGATAGTGTTTTCAAGTACCCAAGTAGTGTAAAGCTTCAGAAAGAAGCTGGAGAGATATGCAATCAACCCATTCATTATGAATGGAAACCTAAGAATTGTTATGGGTCTGTGTTCAATCACGATGATAATATGTTTCCTAAAAACTCAGCCAGATATGTTAAACCGACACAGATATGGACACCGGTGAAGAGAACCACTGAAGTGGGAGAACCAGCAAGAGCAAATGATTTGGAGATCACTGGAGATGCTAACCCAAAAGACAGTATGGAAGCGCATGCTAAATAAGACATTGGAGAACCGATCATTCTTGAAGAGGAGGATGTTATTCAGGAGATGGACGATCATGCAGATGCACAAACATCTGGGGGTTCTGAAAATCGTCAAGATGAGATACCACATAATTCAGGGGATGAGGAGGAAGATGCGCAAAAGATTACTTCGTCTACAATCTCGAATACCAGCCGGGCATTAGACACCCAATGCAAATTTGATGGCGTAAACGGTGGAGTCAATATTTCAAATTCCTTTGAGCAATTGGATATATTTCCTGAATTAAATGTTGACTTAGAGATTGAGGATAACCAATTATTCTTATCACACAATAAAAAAGGAAACAAAGAAAAGGGATATAAAAAGCAGCAAACCATCTTTATCTAAGCTTTACCATTTCAAAAAGGGCAATCAACCGAGAAAATTAAGGATAGAAGATCAAGTAGGATCCCTAAAAATCAAAAGTGATGTTGATTGCTAGTTGGAAGATATGGGGGATGAATCATCCTTTTTGGGACTTATGGAAACTAAGATTTTGGAAAGGAGAAGTCATAGGGTACCTAGGAGAATCCATCATGACTGGCATGCTATTTTCAATAATGAGGCTCATCACTATGGGAAAATCTGGATCATCTGGAATCCACAAATTTTTGAGGTCCATAAAATTTCATCATCTAAAAAGCACGTGCACACTAAAATTGACGGGCTTGCCGATAACTTCAAATTTGAATATACTGCGATTTGACTCAAACCTAGCTATGGACAGAAGTGAATTGTGGGTTGAACTTCAGAATTTGTCACAAACCATCATTGATCCTTGGGTTGTAATGGGAGATCTCAATTTTATCAGATATCACTTGGAAAAAATCGGAGGTAGAATGGTACCAAACCGTATCCTTAATGAATTTAATTGCAGTTTGGAGGCCTTGAGTCTCTCTGATTTAAGGGTAACTCGCAATACATGGTCTTGGAGAAATCATAAAGCTGGGCTACAAAGAATTCTTTGTCGCTTAGATCGAACTCTTGTCAATCCACAATGGAAAATTTTGTATCTGAATGGGGATGTGATATATCTTTCGGCTAGCATCATTGATCATTCGCCTCTATTAATGGGATTTATAAATCCTCCTACTATACCTAAACCGTTCAAATATCATTGTGCTTGAAATAACCAGCTTGGGTTTAAAGAGGTAATCAAGGAAGCATGCTCGAGGAAATTCTGCTTTCATAGTGACTCAAAAGTTGAAAGAAGTCAAGCGTTAGATAATGGAATACTAACAAATTTGGTAGAATCCAAAACCGGGTGAAGGAGGCTAGAATTGAACTTGAGTTAGTACATGCAAATATCCAACGAATACCTTTGGATTATACTCTGGCTAAAATTTGGAGAGAAGGTTGGCTTTAAACCTTTAAAAAGAACTCAATGTTGAAGAAAAATTTTACCCAAAAAAAACAAGGAACATTGGATCTCAAGGGTGATAGGAATACTCAATTTTTCCATGCGTCTATTGCGACCAAAATTTCAAGGAATACCATATCTAAAATAAAATTAACCAATGGTACTAGATTGGTGGATCCTGATCAGATTGGGTAGCTACTGAATATTATTTCAAAAGTATTTTCACTCCTAGCTCAAATGACCCAATCTCGGTGATTCCTTTCAAAAGCAAAATTAATCAAGAGGATTCCAGAATGCTGACTGCCAAAATCGCATACGAGGAAATATGGAAGGTTATATCTGAAGCGGCTCCAAACAAACCTTCGGGGCCAGATGTGTTTTGCTGGTTGAACTCTTTAGAGATCGCTGGGACATTGTAGGCATGGATGTCACTAAAGTTGTAAGGAACTTCTTGAAAAGGCATCTGATAAAATCTTTGAACTCCACTCTTACTGCTCTAATTCCAAAAGAGAAAAATGTGATTACGCTAGACAAGTTCAGACCAATCTCTCTATGCAACTTTTTGTATAAAATGATTGTTAAAATACTGGCTAACAGATTGGCACTGGTTCTCCCTAAAATTATTAGCCCAAATCAATCTACTTTTGTGAAGGAAAGAAACATTGTTGAGACCATCTTACTCACTCATGAGATGATTAGAAAGTTTCGTCTGAAGAGCGGTCCCAAAAGGTTTATTGTCAAGATTGATATACAAAAAGTCTACGACTGTGTCAGATGGGATTTCATTCTTCAAATCATACACCAGCTTGGGTTTGATGAGATGTGGAATGATTGGGTTAAAGATTTTATTACTACTCCTAAGTTTTCAATTAATATTTACGAGACCCCGAAGGCTTTTTTTGATAGCCAATGTGGATTAAGACAAGCAGATCCACTATCTCCTCTCTTATTCACTTTGGTTATGGAGGTGTTTAATTGATTGCCTGGAAAAAATATTGGTGATGGGATTGTTAGAATATCCTTCGAAATTAATTGTCCAATAGTTTCCCACGTAATTTTTGTGGATGATTTGCTCATTTTCTCAAATGATGAGGTTGGCTTAGCTGAAGGCATTAAATGATCTCTAAGAGAATTTTATGAATGCTCTGGTCTCAAAATTAATGAACTCAAAAGTACTATTATTTTAAGCGAAGCATGTGTGCAGACACCCCAATTTTACCCTCTCAGAGTATACAAACCTATTCCGTCAACCTTTGACCTTGCCCACAATCTTTAGAAAAGGACCGACTTTCTCCGAAGGCCTTAAAACCTTAAAACCCTAAATACAAAGACCATTACTAAAACAATAGTATATGGTTGAGACTGAGGTTGAAACAATAGCCCTATAGCTCGAACCTGATCTGACTTGGGAAGAACCCGAATTCTGTGCACTTACAGACGCACGAAATTTGATTATAGGTGTGGAGACACTCGCACAATTGGTCTCACTTGGACCAAGCTCACTCTTCCCGTGAACCACCCTAGGACTTGGATTATGCGTAAGCTACTATGCGCTTTATTCAATTACACACAGGCCACTCTGTGGGAAATTACTCCCACTTGGACTGGGCATAGGGTTCCGTGCACCGCCTGAAGTCCACGATTCCACGCATACACGCCTGATCGAAATTGATTCCATGTGTGAGACCACACACGGAATTAGTCCAGAACTGAACTAAGACTTTACTTCCCAAGACCACCTGAACTCATCGATCTCACGCAGACTTCCCTCCGCAAAATCGGATTCCACGCATAAATATATGCGTAGAATTGGTTCTCGGGTACACTAGAGCTAGGACACCCGCTCAGCCGGTCACTCCCGAGTTAGTGACAGACTCAAAGCGAATTAAGCACATTGGACTATGTGTGGAATTCAACTGAACGCGGTAGGTTGTGCACGTAATTCAATCATTGCGCACATGGTCTCATACGTGAAATTAGTCTGATACCTATAAAAAGACCCCCCTACCATGCCCAAATGACCAATTTCGATAGCAATCTCCTCTCTCTCGAGCTCAGGCCTCCCTCAAGCTCGAGTCATTTCTCTCTGCGGCACTGGAAGGAGGAAGAAGAGTTTAGCTTCAAGTAATCTCTTTCTAGTTTTTAATTTCTAGCTCTAATTCTTACATTTTTAATTTCTAGATCTAGCTCTTAGGGTTTTAATCCTAGTTCTTAATCTCTAGTTCCTAGTTTTTAATTTCTAATTCTAATTCTTAGTTCTAATTCTTAATTCACAGTTATAGTTCTTAATTCTTAATCCTTAACCTTCAAATTTCTTAGTTTCGATCCTTAGATTCGTAATCTCTAATTCAAATTTAATCTTTAATTTCTAATATTTATAAAATAGCTCTTAGCCAATCGATTTGCCTAAGGGAGCTTACAGAGGGTACCCGGGAATGGGATCGATCCTCCTTAGCATAACGGGCCACAAACCCTTTTATTTTTCCTAGTTTGAGTAGTATTAGGAGACTAAATTAATTAGAATCGGAATAACACTAGGAGACTAGAATAATTAGAGTTAAAATAACAGTAGGAAAGTCAATCAGTTAGAGTTAGAGTAGTATTAGGAAACCCATAATCAGTCAAACTTAAAGTAGTACTAAGAAACCCATAATTAGTCAAACTTAGAGTAGGATAAGAAGATAAAACAACTAGACTTAGAGCAAGATTAGAAGGCTAGGCAAGACGGACTATAGCTATTGGAGTCGGTTGGTCGGCGTTCAGCAAAGGAGTCAACCCACACCCCGTGTAAAGCATGATCAGTGACGTGTTGCAGCGTCGATAAATATCTGCAGTTGGCAAACACATCATCCAGGTACTCTCCATTTAATATTCGCCCCTTTATTTTTCTGGATTTAAATATTTTATAGTTTATTACTCCATCGCCCCTAGCCAGAGTCCACAGGACCGAATTGAGCCGCTCATTTCGGGGACTAAAAGAAACCCAAAAAAAGCGTATACCAATAATGTGTGAACAAAGCTATCATTTACAATGCACTCTCTTTCAAGGAAGGAAGTCTGCCCATACGATATTTGGGGCTACCTCTGTTTTGCACCAGAATGACATATGGTATGGATGCATCACTTATTAAGAAAATCAGTGACTACCTAGAAAGTTTGAAAGGGCACTTTCTCCTGTATGTTGGGAGGGTGGAATTGATCAATTCGGTCTTGAACAGTTTCCAAGTATTTTGGTCTAGAGCATTCCACTGTGCATGAAAGGTGTTGGATAATATTCAAAATTTATTTTGTAATTTCTTATGTGGTGGCCTGGAATTAACCCATAGATTACATCCTATCAGTTGGGACATGGTTTGCCTTCCAAAAAATGAAGAGGGTTTGGAGATCCGTATCCTATGCAACTGGAATGAAGCTGGCATGGTCAAGCTCTTTTGGAATATTATTAATAATGTAGACACCAACATTTGGCCCAAGGCCTGATCGGAACACACTTCGAGAAGGGTGCACCCTCGAGCTTCCGAAAGTATTTCCAAAACCCTTAGAAATCATCCCAAAACCTTTATGAATCATCCTGAACCCTTAGGAATCAATCCCAACCTTCCCAGACCACTTAGAACCAACCCGGACCAGTTTTGGAACCCTCAAGAACAGTTGTTGGAAGAGGAATGCCAAAAATTTACACAAACCTCAACTAGAGCTGAGTTATATATCATTAGAAAGAGGACTTTCCCAGATTTCCAACAAGCCAAGAATTGCCTCAATCGGAGTTATATATCAAAAGTTATGGCGATTTAAAAATCAAGCAATTTTGCAGGATATTGCCAACGCATGTAATACATGCGCCAAGCAATTTTCCCCCATAAATGGCCTGATGCATGTATTAGTTGCGCTAGGTATAAGTGGGTTCCCCCTCGGGCTCCGGACTTCCAAACACTGTATTTTTGCTTGGCGCATGTATTAGATGCTCCAGGCTTAGCTATAGTAACCTGATGGTTTTGGCTCGAATTTCACCTTTGAGGTTTGACTTGTTGACTATCTCAATGTGTAGGATGAGTTTCATTAGGACTGTTGCACCCCTTGTTACCTTATTTACAACCCTTTAGTCATTTGAAACCTCATCCTATCATCTACCATTGAAGCCATTTCACACTTTTTTAAGCTCTCAAAATCTTAGGAAATCTTAGATTAGAAGATTAACTAATTGCTAAACCCAATTAGCATCTAAGTAGCCTCCTAACCTACCCTTTTCTATAAATAGAGAGCTCCTCCCCTTAGAATAGAGGCTTGAAAAAATTCCTAAAGAGAGAAAAGATTTAGAGAAAGCTTTCCACCCCTTTGGTGCACTCCTTCCTTACAAATTTCAGAATTCAAAAAGTCCCCTTAGACCCCATCTTTCATAAAAAAAAACCTTGAGTTTAGGAGAGAACTATCCCCTAGCCATCTTTCTCTACCCATTAGCCATCAAGCCTTAGAGGTTAGAACCCGTTATCCAACCATTCAAGCTATCGGAAGCTCACCAAGACGCTTTCGTGCAAGGATCCACATCGGTGCTACAAGGGCCAGAGTGCTCCGGATCTCCCCTCTATTCCTCTACCTTCTTTGCTTTTCCTCTATCATAGAATTGAGCCGTTATGCGACCCAATTCGGCAAGCGGGAAGGGCTCAATAGGATCGGTGTGCCTTCGAGCAAGGGAAAGTGCCGCTCATTTTTCTTTTCTTTATATATATATATATATATATATATATATATATATATATATATATATATATATATATATATATATATATACATCCAAATAGCCATAGTAGAGACCGCTTACGAGAGGGTTGGTCGGGTGTCTAACACCTTCCCGATCGATAATCGAAGCCCCTACCCAAGAGCCTTTGGCGTAAACCGAAATTAGAGTCATATCTTTGCACTTCGGTGCTTTCAATATTGATTTAGGTTTCTCGGGACACTAAAAGCTCAGGGTGGCGACTCTATATTTTTTTAGAGAGTGAGCATCGATGCTACGGGTTTGACCTGAATCCACGGTTGAACAGATGACAACTCTGCTGGGGATTGCTTGTAGAGCTTTTCCTTGAAGTTTTGGCCCTTTTTCATTGCATGTATTTTTTATTTTACTAAATTTTTATTCATTTCTTACTTACCCCTACGATTCTGTCATTTTTTACTTACCCATATTTTTTGTCATTTACACGCTTTACTTTCATTTATTTTCCGTCATTTACGTGCCTTAGCCGATTAGCGGGTCTACTTGAGCATCGTCTTTACTTTTATTTAGTTTTTGTCATTTACGTGCCTTAGCCAATTAGCGGGTCTACTTGAGCATCGTCTTTACTTTTATTTAGTTTTTGTCATTTACATGCCTTAGCTGATTGGTAGACTTTCTTGCACATTTTAGATGCCTTAGCCATTTGGCGGGCCTACGTGAGCTTTTAATTTTCGTAATCATATCCTATCAGTGGACGCCGGCCCGTAAAGGCGGCACGGGACCATCACCACCCATTTTTGGACTTTAAAGAAAACTTCCTTAAAAATTGAAATTAAAAGTGAACTAAGAAGGGGGGGCTTAATTGAATTTTACGAGGGTAGATTTTCAAGGGTTGAGATTTTTACACAAAGATACAAACACCCGGTTCTTAGTACAATGGCAGCCCCTAGTGGTGATGATCCAAAAAAGTACCACCCCATCTAGTATCTGTGAAGGTGCTTGTGCCAAAGGTATATAGGTTGGGGAACCTATCCTGTTACAAACCTTAAAACCCTTGGGGGAGAGCATTAGTAGACCCGAATCGACCTTGTATCCCTAGGGTTCGGTGAGGAGAGACCTAGTGCAACTAAGGAATCAGTCCTCAGAAGCATCGCTTCCCAAAAAACCCAAAAGCAGACTGAATTCGGGCTTGTTGTTCTGCTATCAAAACATTTGACCTCACTATATATACCTGGTGCATCTATTACACGCGCCAAGCCTGGAATCTCTAGATTTGTTCTGGCGCATGTAATACATGCGCCAAGCATAAATCTAGCCAGGTTTGTTCTGGCGTAGGTAATACACGCGCCAAGTGTATTTTTTCTCATTTGAGTAGTGCAGCCCGATATTTGAGGCCTTTTTCACATCTCCGAGTTTCCCACTAAGTGGTTTAACACCTCTGATTAGGTCTCGCACTATCTGACACCTAATACGCCTCCGTCGATCAAAAGAGGGTACCCTCTTATTGACTCGCTCTGGGGGATCAGGTTGTTTACGTTGATTCTCGTGCCTTCAATAGATCAAAGGGTTCCCCTTTGATTCTTTTGAAGCGCGTCGGGGTCTCGCCACAGGATTTACATAGGGTACAAAAGCCCCCCGAAATTGGAATTCAAAGGTCCTGGAGTTGTTCATCGTAAAAATTCATTTACAAAATTTCAAAAAAATTAAATAAACCAAAAAACCGAAAAAAGAGGAAATTTGCGGTACTGGCACAAAGGCATCGTCTTACCCTCCGTCATCCCGAAGGGGAAGAAGGAGGAAGCTTTATGGGCCCCATCCGAGGCATCCGTACCCCACCCGTCACCAAGCCATGTCGTGGGCAGTGGATCCGACATACACTGATCCCGACTCATCCTCGCCACATTCCCCAACTCATTCCCAGATGGAAGAAGTTTTCACATCCATCCCCCTCACGCAATCTCTATTTATTGTCACTAGCCCCTTCGGTGCCCCCATTTTCCCATCCACCACTTAAAATACCCAAAATTCAACACCCCATTCTTCATCATTTTCCCAAGTCATGCCCAATTCTCCCATATCCACTCCACACTTTCCCTCCAATCCAAACCCACCACATATATCCCCGTTACCCAGGTCATGGCCAATTTTCCCAACCCATCCACCATGCACAATTTTCCCCCACTTACATCCAACATACCCCTTATTCCCTCCACTTCCACCATACCCAATTTTCCACATCCATCCATACAACATACATCCCAACCCTCTACATCCAACCCAAATTTTTCCTCCACATCCAATCCTCATAACCCCCATTTTCCCACATACACCCAAGCCATGCCCAATTTATCCCAATCCCCTCCAAATACACCCCATTTCCCCTCATTCACCCAAAATCTATCACATTTCCCTCCATTTATCCGAGTCATGCCCAATTTTCTCCAATCCACCCAAACAATGCCCAACTTTCCCTCATCAACCATGCACAATTTTCCCACCTCTATCCGGGTCATGCCCATTTTCTCCCATACACCTCCCTCATTAGGTGAGCCATCCACTTCCAACCCCATACCCGACCCCATGTCCATGATGGAGGACATGGTGGAAGCCTACACCATTTGGAGGGCCTCCCAAAGCCATCCTCTTCCACCCTAAATATTCAATCCCCAACAAACCCTCCAAAATCTCCATACTTTCTTCTCCCAAAATCCTAATCAACCTCCCATTGTCATACCATTCAAGCCCCCATCAACCATGGGGTCATTTGAGCAGGCCTCAAGGCCCAATACCCCATACCCAAGCCCATCAAGGCCCAATAACCCATACCTAAGCCCATCAAGGCCCAACACTCTGGGCCCAAGTCCATCAAGGCCCAGTATCCTATGCCCAAGCCCATCAAGGCCCAATACCCCAAGCCCATCAAAGCCATATACCCCAAGCCCAGAAGCTCAAGGCCTAATACCCCATACCCAAGCCCATCAAGGCCCAATACCCCCAAGCCCATCAAAGCCCATATACCGAAGGCCCAGAAGCTCAAAGCCCATATGCCCCAAGTCCACAAGCTCAAAACCCACAAGCCCGAACCAGACCAAGCCCAAGGCCCACATCATTAAACCATCCACAATTCCCCCAATTACCCACATTCACCTATACCCAACAAACCACCATTCCCCCTCAAATTGGCAATCCCCCTCACCCCTCTCATCCAATCTCTCAACCCAGCATGGGCCCCATTTATCCACATGTCTCACACCCTTCCCAATATGAGGATCTATCTCATACTATTAGCCATCCCCAATTTACTCATCCTCTCATCCCTCAACCCAATCAACAAAATTCTTATCAAGCCCAGTTGCCTCATGAGGCACCCGCCCAACATCCACAGCTCACCCATCCCCTTACCCCATAAACTCATCATTAAAGATTCTCCCACATACAATGGTCCCACCAAGAACCCACTCAACCCCTCCAAAATCCCCCATTCACTCATCAAAATCCTCACCAACCCTGATTGCCTCATCAAGCACCTGTCCAACCCATTCAGAATCAGCAGGGTAACCTCACCCTTCCTCCACCGTATGTTGATCAATAATACGAGGAAGATAAGGTCAGAAATAGTGGGGCCTATGAGGGGACATTCGCCAACTTTAATCCCCCACCACCCACACTTACCAATCCCTAGGCTGTCCAAAATGAAGGAAGGCAGCTTCTTGAAGGAACAACCCCAGCCCCATCATCCAGAGAATTCGAGCAGCTAAAAGAACAAATGGATAAAATCCAAAAGCAGCTGATGAAGTTAGGGGGAACCGAGATTCGTGTCACAGACTTCTCAGATCTGTGCCTTTTTGCTAAGGTACCACTACCACTCAAATTTAAAATGCCCATATTTGACAAATATAATGGCACGGGCAACCCCATTGGACACCTCAAATCCTACTATGAAGACATGTGCCAATACGGCGGAGGCGAACGAATCCTCATCAAAGTGTTCCAGAAGAGTCTTGCAGGCCCAGCTTTGAGATTGTTCACTTCTCTTGAACCATCCATGATTAAAACATGGAAAGATCTGCCCTACCTATTCCAAGAACATTATGTCTACAACATAGACATTGAACCCCGCAAGTCAAATCTAGCCCGACTAAAGCAGAAGCCCGACGAAGCATTCAGTGACTATCTTGGGCGGTGGAGGGCATTGGCAGCTCAAGTCCGAAACAGAATACTCGATGATGAGCAAATCGAGATGATCTCGAAAAATACTCTACTAGTCATCTCAGACTTCTTGATATACCAACAGTAGTCTAGCTTTGCTGATTTGGTAAGGAATGCCATCTGTTGCGAGGGTGCGATGAGAGAGGGCGACTGAGCAAGAATGTGGCCAGTGGGGTTCGCAAATTTCAGGAACAGAGAACTGAGAGAGGAGCAGGGGCGAAAGTCCAAGCTGTAATGACCACACAACCCAATACCAACATAGTACCATTTCAGTTTGGGGCAGCATCGCAGGCTCTAGCACCAACAAATCAGGCTCCGAGGTAGAGCAATGTCCTCTGGGGGCAGCAGACCCCAGAGCAGAGAAGGGCCTGCCTTAATAGAGTATACACCCCATTGGGGCAGTCCTTGAATATCCTTTTGCTCCTATTGGTCGAAAAGGGTCTAGTCACCATACTCAAACCACAACCTCCGCTAACTCCACCCCTAGAGGTTACGATCCTAGCAAACATTGCAATTACCATCAGAAACTTGGGCACCCAACTAATCGATGTTATCCGTTAAAGCATGCGATAGAAGACCTCATTGAGGCAGGGAAACTCATTCCACCGACATCTCCTCAAGCACATCAGCACAGTAACACTCAATAGGTGTTGTTACCACCGCACCCACAAGGAGGGATGGGCCCAAGGGCCACTATTAATATATTGGAGGAAGGGATGAAAGAATTCGATCCCTCCGAATCTATCACTAAGGGAGGGAATTTTGCAGCACCAGGGCAGCAAAGTCATGAGAATGAGATCATAGGGGTGATCGAGCCATTAAATTTAACTGATTATTTCCCGAGCCCTATACCACAAGCAACACCTTTGAATTTAAGGATGTATTTCCCTATACCCGCTCTTGTTTTCCATGTGTAGCCCAGTTTTACTCCACCCCCATAATACCAAGCATATCCGGCACTAATCTCGGTTAATTACATGGTGCCTAATTTTGTCCCATCTCTAGCACCAAGCCAATATAGTTGGCCCACTTTTGCCATATCATCATTAGTCCAATTGCCTCCTGCACTAGTCAACCCCATCTGGCCTAATTTTGCCACACCAGCCTCACTGGTTCAATCAAAACCCTGGACCAACGTATGATCCCCATCAGGTCCCGCTCGATTATAGTCAAACAGACATCAATGCGGGTAGTCGCACAGAGGAAACAGTTGATTTTGTTACTCGAACGGGAAAGATTTTCAAACAACATAAGGTATCGGTACCAACCTGGCCAGAAGAAAAGAAAGAACCTACTGCGGTGCACCCCTTCAAAAAAATGAGTAGAGAGCACATATTGGAAACATAGTTCAAGAGAATGTCAGCCCACATTATTGTTTGGGACCTTTTAATGACATTCCCACTTCACTTCCAAGCTTTAATAGGGGCATCGAGAGATGCACACGTATTCGACAAGGTCTTGCCAGATGAAGTAGGGAAAATGATTGGACAAGTGTTGGCTCCCAATACCATCTCATTTTCAAATGATGACTTGCTGGAAGAGGGTAATAGTCATTCCAAATCCCTCAATATCATTGTGGAATCTGAAAACATGATAATCCCCTTGGTGTTAATTGATAACGGGTCTGCATTGAATGTATGTCCCCTCATAACTGCAACCAAAATAGGGGTTGATCCCTCCACATTTAGGCCAGCCAGAACAAGTACAAGAGGATTTGATAATACCAGGAGGGAGGTGATAGGAGAAGTTGATCTTGAGCTCACCATTGGGCCAATGACCTTTTCAATCCCATTCCAGGTCATGGACATCAAGTCCTCCTTCAATCTGCTACTAGGATGCCCATGGCTGCATGAAATCAGGGCAATGCCCTACACTCTACACCAACAGCTCAAATTCATATTCAAAGAGAAAGTTATTACCATAAGAGGTGAGGGACGAGAGGAAGGAAAGAAGATGGCCCACAACATAAAAAATCCTAAGGTGTTGGATGTACCCCACACAGCTGAAGACACAGATCTCCACAGTTTCCACTATGATGTGTCAACATTGATGCCATAACCTATCAGAGAGGTCACCACAAAGGCCAGAGGTGGAATGACTGTAGCAGTCACAATGCTCTAAAGGTGGGGCTATAAAAAAGGAAGAGGTTTGGGTCCTCGTTTGCAAGGCAGGAGAGACCCAATCAGAGCGAAAGGCGGTCAACATGGCAGATTTGGGTCAGGTTATAAGCCCACTAATGAAGAAGTTCAGGAAGCCAAGGAGAAGGCCAGAACCGTAGCCGTTGCCAAAACTCGGGGGATAGATCTAGAGGATGAACCCCACCCAAGACCTCACATTCGAACCAAAATGGGGCAACGCAGTTGATCCCATATAAGCAAGTGGCCATCCACCAAACCAATCCCCAAATCATCCCTCCAAAAATTGAAATAGACCTCACCTCATTATCACTTTTTGAGGAGGAGATACCCATGCCTGTGCAGCCACCCATCATGAACCATTCCAAACCAGTGTTAACCTTTGAGGATCAGGTTCAAGATGAACCAATGATAAACATGATGGAGACTGACTCTTAAAAGCCATCTCAATCAGTCTCCTCCATCAAACAGGTAAAGGAGGAGCACCATAGGCATGGTATTGGGTGACTAGTCCCTTAACTCTGGAGGCAACAATTGGCCTGAAATCTGACACTCGCTTCCTAAAAAAAATAACCTATAAAAAGTGAGGTGAGCCCTTGGTAGGCAATACCATGTGTATATAGAGATCAGCCTTGCCAAGGGCCCACCTTCGAAGAAAAAGAAAAATCTAAAAAAAAATAAAAATAATACAAAATAATCCAAAAAATAATCCTTTAAAAATCTCAATAAAATCAAGAAAAATAATGCTTTAATAGAAAAGTTCGTCTCACGTGAAATCGACCCCTTTCCTGTAAAAATATAAAAAGACGTAGGAGTCACGAGTCAGGACGAAGAAATTCCTACTAAGGAGCTCCCCAATGAGCTCCTTGACCGATTTGTCGATTTTGAGCATGGCCCTACCCCGATTGTTGAATAGACTGAAGATGTCAATCTGAGTGCTGAGGAGGTTCCTAGAATCACTAAGATCGGAACGTCGCTGTCTCCCGAGGAAAGAAAAAGCATGATGGATTTCCTTCAGTCATACCAAGACATCTTCGCATGCTCATATGAGGAGATGCTTGGTCTGGATACCGATTTGGTCGAGCATGAGCTGTCGCTATATCCAGATATTAAGACAGTCATCCGCATCCTTGAGAAAATAATCGTCACCTACCGAGATTGGAGTGAAGTGTTACCATTCTCATTATGGGCCTATTGAACATCGATCCGTACCGCTACAGGGGCAACACCATTCTTCCCTGTGTATGAAATCGAAGCTGAAGTCAAAGTACCCTCACTCCACATCGCCATCAAATTCGGTCTACCAAAGGCTTAAAGAGAAAGGTCTCGCTTTGAGCAGCTGAACTTGCTAGACGAGAAAAGGCTCCTAGCCTTATGTCATACCCAAGTTTATCAAGGGCAAATCGCACGCGCTTATAGCAAATGTATTCGCATTCGAGATTTGAAAGTGGGTGATACTGTACTCAAGAAAATCTTTCCTTCTCACCACGCCAATCCGAGAGGGAAATTCAAGCCCAACTAGGAGGGACCTTATGTCATTCGAGAAGTACTCCCAGGATACACGCTCTGCCTCGCCACCATGGACGGAGATCACTTTCTTAAGCCAATCAATGTTGGATACATCCGACGGCTCTACTCATAGTCTTCTGCGGCAAGGTAAGTGTTGGTAAAATAGATACATGATTGCTTAAGGTCCCCTCAAAAGAGGCCATCAATTCAAAGCTAAGTAGCCAAAAAGCATCCTTGAACAATCATACCCTTTGCTACCCAATTCGAGCCATGAGCCTTTCTTTCATAACCCCTCCAAAAAAATATGTGTATACCCACCAATAAAAATGAAGAAAAAGAGTTACCATTAAAATCTAAAAAAATCAGAAAAGCAAAACACCAAAAAGAGATTATCTGAAAAAAGTAAAATAATAAAAAATAGAAAAGAAAAGATATAGAAAAATCATGGGGCATGTGCAGTAAAAATCTCCAAGGATGAAGCGTATTAAGGCGGCTAGAACCCAGTCAAGGAAATATTTTTTAAACCTAGAATACCTTCAAATCCTAACTTTACCCATGGCCACAACACATCCCGAGGAAAAGCCCTCTTTAAGGTCAACAAGCAGTCACAATATCTTTTGAGTCAGCATGAGCGAAGCTGTGAGACGACAAAGAACTCCGTCCAGCCGACTATGACAGAACCCATGTCTATGTCTTGGCCTTTGAAAGATAGAGCACTACGTGAAAAAGCCAAAAAACCCACTGCCTTAAACAATGGTTTTTTCAAAAAACCACTGTCTTGGACAGTGGTTTTTTTTCAAAAAACCACTGCATTAAACAATTGTAAAAAAAGGAGTGGTTTTTTTTTACCACTATACAAAACAGTGGTTTATGAACTTCATAAACCCTTTGTCATATAGTGGTAAAAAACAACTCTTTTACAATGAGGCGATGGTTTTTATGTAAATTTTTTAAAATATATATATATTTTAAAAAAAAAAAAATTACGTCGACAATTTTTTATGCAAAATTTTTTTAAATAATATTTTTTTATGCTTTTTTTTAATGCAATTTTTTTTATGCTTTTTGTAATACTTTTTTTAATGTAATTTTTTAATGCTTTTTTTTTTAATACTTTAAAAAAAATTATATAAAGAAAAAAAACTATTAATCTCATATTTAAACACATCCATTCAACTCAAATGCAAATCATTCAATGCCATCAATAAATAAAATAGATGCCCAAGTTTTTTATTCAAGCAAAAGATTGCATCTCAACTTATGATCCAACCTTTCAAATCAACCAAATATTTTAAACTTTACATACTCAATCCTTTTATTCAAACAAAAAAAAAGAAGAAAAGAAAGAGAGTTAACAATCTAAGGACTCCATGACCTATTTTCATAATTAAAAAAAAAAAAAAAATGTGCTTCGCCTCTCCTGCCAAGTATCCCCGTCCCCTAGTGATCCGTTTGAGGTGAGCTTCAAATCGAAAAGCTTTGCCTGAAATCGAAAGGAGAACGTAATTAAATATTTATAATATTAAGCAATTAAGTTAAGATATTTATGATATTAAGGAATTAAACAAATAATACTCTAAGCACATAACAAATTTCAAACACATACTTCACATAAGGACAGAAGAGCCATAGAATCAGTCTTACTTTTGCGATACAATTGAAATCCCCACAAACAATAACAGGAGCATCATTCCAATCCCTAGAAAAAATAGATACCCAATGACGAGTTGCCTTGTTTTAGGGTCCAACACCATGCTAACGAATACTATTAATACGAATACAGTAAGAACTACCACCAATAGCCCTGACATTCTCACCTGCCATTACAAGATTTAGAGTCTAAATAAGTTTAAGGTTTGGTAACCCACATATAACAATACAAGCAAATTACTAGGAGAAAAAATATGCACCTTTTTTGGATTCTCAGCATACATAATGAAGAGGAAAATGTACATTAATTGGAAAAAAGCCCCGATTGAATTGACGGTGAAAACTAAGATAATGTCGGATGATACAAAGGGAAGGCCATACCATGAACAGATCAAGCTGTGATTTAACACGCGGTCTCAATTTTCTCGAGCTTGAACTTCCAGAAACCTATGAATAAGTAATGAGAAAATGTTTAACATGCAGGCATTAAATAGATGAACCTGGAGCATAGAACAGCTAGGTTCAGTAGGGTCTACAAAAGCAGCTTGATATTTGGGCTGATAATTTTGAGTACCAAATAGATGAAAGGTCAAAAGTGAACTTCCAAGGCTTGACCATTTGGACAGAAGGAGATTGAACCAAGCTACCGCTTGAGTCAACTTATGAAAATCAAAGCCAATGTTTCCTTTATCCAATGGTTCCGCAATCAGTCGAACCAGTTTAGGGTTGCAATTGGCCAAAGGCCAAAACTATAATATAAATATGCAGGCTACATTTGAAAATACCATTTTACCCGTAAAATTAATTCTATTTCCTATGAAAAGACCAACAGAGACGAGTTGCTGTCATACGACCATTAATTTTGGTCACCGAGTTGTATCATCCAAACCAATACGCTTGTCCGTCATATCGGTTTTGAAGCTGGTCGATACATACTGGAAAACCGAGATTTTGAAACTTGATTCTCAGACAATGCCATTATTTATATTTGTTTTTAGGAGCAGAAGTGCAGAAACTCCATGGCATAAGTTAATTCCACAACAACCCTATTCCATATGTGCGGAAAAAGACTTCATGGTGAAGGTTCCCTTCTCAAGTTTGAAGCTTTTGATGCTAGGAAGGTGGCAACATAAGCAAATTTTTAAGTTTCTTCAAGTGGGCTATCTGATGCTAACGTGCATATGAATATATTTGTTATTGAGAGTAAGGTGCCAAATTTTTGGGATTTGCTCCACCAAATAAACAAGCAGGATAGAGTTATTGATGGCTGAGAAATCGACTCTGTTAATAGATTGAGAGCTGATTCATCGACATTGACAAGAAGCAAGCAATGGTGCCAGATCTTTGTGGTAATTGACATATTCACGATAACGATCATCAACCATGCTCGGAGCAACAATTATTGGTTTAAATCTATATTAAAGGAGATAATTAAAGAAAAAAAATATGCTTGGTTATCTTCTTGTCTCAGACCAATTTAAAAAATTTAAAGGTTGTCCTATTAAGAGGTGTATATGTTTGTCGCCCATACACTTCACAAAGAATTTGTATTGGCTCATGGGTCCATTTGAGTCGTGAACAAGCCAAGCCGACTTAGCCACTTTAGTTGAACCAAGTATGAAGCATTATACGAAATATTTTTGTATTAAGATTTGGTATTATCGCACTATCAAATCCATCTGAAATCCAATTTTCGATCTTCTGAGGCTACATAATTCTTGAATTGATGTGTAATGCTGTAAGAAGTCATAGAAGAGATCATGATTATCATCAATTGGAGATATGGAAATCATAAGGGAGTCCATACGTATGACAGCAACTCATCTCATGAATGGTCAGATTTATGGAACTTGAAATTAATTTTAACCAAAATTAATTTATGAAATCATAAGGGAGTCCATACGTATTACACTAATGTCAAAGATTTATCAGTGATACTCTCCATGGAGCATCAATACTTAGCTCTGATCCCTGAAATCACCATAAATTATTTTGTTGATTGTGGTACCATATCTGATTGAACAGCTTGTTCTAGTCATGATTATAACCAACTCTCTCCTTACAGTTATTGCCACCTTTTCAACTTCAGCTACTACTATTTCTTCAATAAATTTCGTCAAGTTCAAAATCAAGTCAAGAGATGGCTACAGTTATTGCCTCCTTTTCAACTACAGCTACTATTATGGCTTCAATTCATTTCATTAGGTTCAAAATCAACTCGAGATGGTGGTAAAGTTCGGAAATCGTAAAATACAGTAATCCATATAAATGAAAAATATGAACCAAACAGCCTCTGTGGAGGATTAGCACAAATATGGGGACAATTGAATATAGCAAGATTTCAATCACTATTTGGTCTTTCAAGAGAGTGTACACCGTCTTCCGATTGATCCCGACAAGCATGATAGTACTAGTTAAGCAATAATGAGCAAGCCCTCTTCTTCGCCTAACCTAGTCTGAAAATCAATTGGTAAATCTTCCATCAAATATGGTTTCGCATAAGCAAGTAAATAGTTGAGGCAACAAAGAAGCAAATCCTTATTCTTTTTTTACACTATCATAAAAAAATGCCCACCTCAATAACATGAATGGCATCCCATGAACCTTCTTGCAAATAACCTCTTCGACCATGCCCTGACTTGGAACCATCTTCATCCCCAAAACCCAATCATATCATGGAAATTATAAGAACTTTTCTTTAAAAAACAAAAAAGATATAGTAAAAGGCTTACCTTTCTTTATTAAAAAGCAGGCTATGAAGCCTTCATTATCCTCTTCCCACATGTATACTGACGAAACTCCACCTTCATAATACCTACCAATTAAGTTGCGGAAAAGAGTTGCTATTACTTCTTCAGAAACAACCTTTCAACTTCTGCAAGCAGGCACTACTTGCACAGCTATTTGTTAGGCACATATGCTTTTGAAAAATTTGTTTGCTACAGATTTGAGTTACTACCAATTTGCTCTAAAATAAGCACAATAAAATTCCAAAATGAAACCAACACATAAAGTTAGCAACTGAAAATTGATGGATATCCAGATACCACTTCCATTAGTCCATCTTGTAGCAAAAAAATCATGGTTTTCTTCTTTGAAGTGGCCCTTGGATGTCACTTGTGACAAATATCAACCATCCAAGAAGGGATCGTCATGCCCCAAATTACATACATAGACCTCGGGGTGTGAGCTCAAAGAATATTAAAGGATCTGCAACATGGAGTTAGAAACAACAAAATAATAATAAATACTTGTAGTACAATTGGAGCCGAAGTTAAATTTTCTTATAATTTGTGCCTTAAATTTGACTTTCTCCTTTTGGCTGACATATCGATCTTTCCTCAACGGTCTTTCCTCTAATAGGGATGAAATGATCTCCATGTGGCTGTAAACAACGGCTATAAACAATGTAACAGTTATTGATATGTAGGGAAGACATCATTTGCTTTCTGCAAGCAAATGGTGAAGACATCATTGCTTCAACTTCAAGTTTTCTCAAATCTGCGGATGGGAGGGCACCATCTTCCAAGGGCGGATGGTATTTATTTGACCAAGGTGATCTACAAAGAAAATGAAAATAAAAAAAGACCACACTATGTAAAGCCCATTTCTTAATAGATTGCTACAACAATGGAAGAACTTCAAAGCATATCAATATCTGAAATCTGATTTCCATGAGATAAAAATGCCTCTCTACACCATTACCAGCAATTTAATACTAATTAACAATATAGAATTCATTAGGATGTTTACCTGTATGAATCGGCATCTCGGTTGTATTCACACAATATGAACTCCTTTCCAGACTCCACATCACATAAAACCTGTTCTCATGGCCAACAAAATATTTAAATGATTCAGGAGCAACAAGAAAACACAGAAATATTTAGTAGCAGTGAATTAAGGAATTTTAGAAAGCAATCCATTCTCAATAATTCCCTCAGCCAAATTAATGACTAGGATGGAAGATTACTCGACGCCCCTGTAGACTTACCCAACATTGAAGATGAAAAATACAGCCCATGCTCAAGATCTTTCCCAAAATACAGCCCATGCCAAAGCTTGCGGAGTCAACTTGACAATATATAAAGAATGAAAGAAAAAATTGATAACTAGTTCAAGTGGACCAAGCATAATATATAAAGAATGAAAGAAAAAATGAGAAGTAAAAAATCGGCCAAATTAAAAAAGTACCTGACAATGAGATTACAGGTTTCCTTGGTGTAAAGGACACCAATCTGAAGACACCTACAGACCTACTATAACTGCAAAAGTATTTCATATATTTTCCCTAATCTTCTTACATGCTAATAATAGTAATAGCAATATATCCGATGCATCTACTGAACAAACTTCCAAACCTTCACCCAGCCTTGATGTGAGCTGCTCTAGAGGCCCCTTGGGCATGATATGAAGCTTGCAGACATTTTTCTTGATGCAACTGTTTGTGGAATCAATTCCTACAGATAAATAAATAAATAAACAAAAATAAACAAGAGTTAGTGTATATATAATATAGAGGAAGCTTGGAATCTGATAAGCAAGCAGCGACAAAGAAGTTGAAACACCTGCGAGGTAGGCTCACTATCTACAGACCCATTGTGTGAAAGATTGGGGCGAAAAATCATCTCTAACATCTGATTTAAAATAGTTAACAGTTTAAGCACATGAACTGCAGGTTGAGAGGGAAAGATTACATGTGTGAAAATGAAAAATCTGAAGATTCACATTTGCATGACTAATTGAAGTCAACATCAAAGTAAAAGTTGAGTTCATTAGCATGTAGCATGAAGAAAGGATGGCATAGTACTATATACCACATTGAAGCAAATTGCAAACCTTCCTTCAAGAAGTTGGTATTCTGTGGACAGGCCCATGCACGGATCATCCATTATGGCACATGTGGCTTACATACTATCCAATACATTAGATGTAGTGCATTTTCAAAATTTTACTACAGTTGCTTCATAAAGAAAAATAATGCTAATGGTACAAGAGTGTAAGATAGATCATATATCAATCATTGAACACCATCACTCAATTGGCACATCAAAAACCATCGATTCATTAAGTAGTTTGATGCCTTAGTCTAATAAATCAACTAGGCCTATGAGACTCGGATTGAGTAATATTCTAAGATCACCAAGCTCAATACATGGCGGTCACACCAAAAAAGATAAAAACTAGTCAACGGACCATTAAAAACCTGCATCTTTCAACTCATAATCTCTTCAAACACAGCAGCCACTGTGATTGAACGAATTTACAGTGAGCCAAGGATATGAAAAGAAGGCAGTTCACTACTCTAAGCAGTCCAAACAAGTTCATCAACGAAAATTTTACCTCTAAACAAATTTACCCCTAAACAAGATCAAATAAAATCTATAAGTCCCTTGGGCCAAGTAATAATATCACCAATTGTAACATCGCCAAATGTTCCTTCGCTCGCATATAATTCTGTATTGATCTCGAAAATATTATCAATAATGATGGCGTATGAATCTCTTGACGTTGTCGCCTCTCTATGCATTCGCCCTAGTGTAATGGCTTTATTCTTTAAGTTTTTCAATAGACAACGCATGGATGGTTGGTTCACAAGTATCTCGGGCTGAACCGATGACGGTCGAGTTCCCTACAAAAATTATAGCCTTTAAACTGTAGAGTTTAAGAGAGACTAAGACAACAATGCATAAGTGCTTTCAATAAGATATGACAATGACAACTCCAATGATTATCATTTCATAACATTGAATTTATACCTGATAAGAATCGAATTGGTCAACCGATGTGGATATAGATGTCCCTTTAGAAGGAGCTAGAGGTGATAGTAAATTCACTTTTTCCTCAAGGATCTTGCGTGCTCTACGCTCCTCATCAAGCTCATGTCTAAGCATATCAACCTGTGATTGAATGCTCTCACGTGCTATCTTTTCCTAGTGAGCAATCTCCCTAGCCTGAGCGGACGCTTGAATGGAGGTCTTAGATACACCCGTACTCATACCCCGTATGTTGCCCCTTCCATCGCGCCCACAAACCGTAGCAACAGGGTCATTATCTAAATCTTTTTCTCCGAGGAATGGATCAGATAAGGCAAGCCTCCTAATTTCATCCTGAATAAAATAAATAATTATTAAATATAGTGATACTAAAGATCAATATTAATTATTTATCAATGACAAATGAATAATTAAAATAATCTTACTATTTGCATGCCCAAGGACGTTCCATCCTTCTTAGTATGAGAGGCTAAAAATATTTGTGTCCTCGTCACTGCATCGAACTCTTTTTACGTACAATAAGGTCATAAGCAATTGTGAATATTCTAATAAATTTATTTATAAAATTTATGTGGTAGATTTTACCATCTCTTCGCCATCTTAGGATCCTCGTCTACCCGGTGGTGTGTGGGTTCATCATCATTTTCCTACAAGTCTTCCCTTTTCTCGGCTTTATCTTCCTCTCTGTCGAGCACATTTTAATAAACGCTTTCCAATCATCTCCTTCACATTCTTTGGTCGATACTTCATCCGCTCTGCGTCCATTTCATATTTATCATAAACGGTGAAGGTCATGTTTCCATTGCTTCCAAGTCAAATTCGCTTCGTTAAAACCATCTTTTTTGACTAATTGGAACATTATATTTATCCTATAATGAAAATAAAATGATATCAAAATTATTTGTAGAATAACTAAATGAAAATGGCATGAACAACATGCACTCACCGAGACAAAGCGCCATATTTTCTCCTTTATAGAAAGCAGTACAATTTTCCAAGACTCATATGCGGTGGACAATGAGTCCTCGTCATCGACCAACAAATGTGGCAAATTGAGTTGAAGCATCTCCAATAGGCTGCCCATATTCATTCATATGAATTTTCAAGCGATACTGGATAAATAAAATATTATTAATAATTTGTATATAACATTTACCAAACAATAGAAAATAATAGACTCACCACTCTCTTGAGTTCCAATGATTCAGATCCACTGTTACGATCCAAACTGTGCCATTATCTTTTGCTGAAAACATTGGCAAACTCTAGTTGTTGATCAAACTATCATTTAAGGATATAAAATGCATTAATAAGATAATTGAAAATTGTAGCTAACTTATAACAACATTAAAATGGGAAAATCAACAATAAGAAATGAAAGTTATTCTTTTGTTACAATTATTGGATAGAAGAAATAAGGTTCAAGTGAACAATATGAAAGAACTAGATTAATCTTCGTCCTCGTCCTCATCCACAACATTAGTTGCTAATGCCAATGCTAAAGCATCTGCTTTTGGTCTTCCTTCAAGTTCTAAGGGATCTTCATAGGCATCCATATCCCGAGTCAATCTCTTTGGAGCATCCAATACGACATACCAATCATCCCTAGTTTGATCTTTACAATAGAAGACTTGAGTGGCTTGAGAGGCAAGAATAAACGGCTCATCATCTTCATGTGAAATCCTCATAAATCTCCTAAGATTAACAAACACTAACCCAGTTTCTGGGTCAACCACACAACCATTTTTTTTATCTTCTATACGAGCCCAGTCACAGTAGAAGACTGTTTTTTTAAAGTAACCATAATCCAACTCAAGTATTCGTTTGATAATACCTAATAAGTAACTTCTTCTTCCACATGGTTCTTATCTTTCGCACTTGACCTGAAGCTAGTTAAAGCCTTCATGGATACTCCACTATTTTGTGTGCTTTTATTCATTTCTGATTGTGCGGTACAAAACTGATAACCATTGATCATGTAAGCATTATATGATATGGCATTGAAGTCTGGACCATCAGCAAGGCTCTTCATGATAGAATTTTCTTCATTTTCTAATTCTTTTCTTAACCAAGGAATGTAGTTGTCCCTCTGATGCTTATTGCTTGACTTGTGATCTTGAAGGTAAGCCTGGTACTTCCTGTAAATATTAACTCTTAATTATATTATATCATTTTAAAAATAAAATATATCATTTAAAAATATAAAATAAATTACTTACTTCTCCCACTCAATATTTTCTGGATAATGCTTTAGAACCCATCTACGTATTTGTTCATATCTTGCGTGTTGAAGAAGATAAGTTTTTCCACTTCCATCAATAGGGTACCCAAAAGTAACATCTTGTTCCACGAACACATTTTCTCCTTTCTTATGGCTTCCTCTGCTAGAATTTGGCATATATTCCATGCAATACCTCGTACATTCTTCCATGAGATATTGCTCCATAATACACCCCTCTGGATATGTCTGATTTTTCACATAATGCTTATATGTCTTCATCATCCTGCACATTTTTTTCAATTAGATATCAATGTTAACGTTATTAACTAAAAGAAGTTATTAATTTTACTGCGATAGTTTACCTCTCGAAAGGATACATCCATCGATATCGGACAGGTCCGCAAACAAGCGCTTCCTCTGCTAAGTGAACAACAAGGTGTATCATAGAAACAAAAAATGACGGCGGGAAGTACTTTTCAAATACACATAGTGTTTCGACTATATTTCTTCTCATGTTCAAAAGGTCAACACGGGAGATAACCTTAGAACATAAGACATTAAAAAATATTGACAATTGTCGAATAGCAGCTCTCAATGGTTTCTCTTTCTTGAATGCATGCATCAGCAAGACTGGCATGAGGATATGATAATCATGTGACTTCAAGCCTTTGAGTTGGAATTCCTTCAAACATACCTTGTCCTTCCAATTTCCACTGTATCCAATAGGAACCTTCAAATTGTGCAAGGTTTTATAAATTATTTCTTTTTCTACTCGTGACAAACAAAATGGAGCTTTGGGACAATACAACTTATCATTTTCTTCCACGGGCCACAAATTTTTCCTTATATTCATATCTTTGAGATCATAACGTGCTTCAACACCATCTTTGGTTTTACCCTTTGTGTCCATAATTGTAGCAATTAGGTTCTCTGTGACATTTTTTTCCACATGCATTACATCCAAATTATGACGAATAAGAATATCCTACAAACATAAAGGACATGTGTTAATATTTGAGTGAAGTGAAGTACAAATTTCATATTAGAAAAATAAAATATATTAATTATCCACCTTCCAATATGGTAAATCATATAGGATTGATCTCTTTGACCATGCACTGCTCTTATCATGCTCAGTCTCGGATCTCTTCCTCTTCTTTCTTGCTACCTTTCCAAATTCTGTTTTGATACATCTCATTTTGCATAGTACTTCAGAACCACTCAACCGGTGGGGATGCTTTCTATGTTCTTCCTTCCCATTAAAGCTGACTTTTGAGTTACGAAAGGATGACTCATATCGATAGAAATTTTCTTAGCCCATGTACGCATATTTCTTTCCATGTGATAACCATGTCGAATCAACCTCTTCACTACAACAGACAACCATACTTTCCTGTTGTCCTACATCCCAAAGATGGCCATATCTTTGGAAAATCATGTGTAGCCCATAATAGAATTGCTTTCATGTTGAACATAGATTTTTATAAGAGTCATATGTTGAAGCACCGGACCATAATTCATTTAACTCGCAATCGGTACGTAAGTAGACATCAATGTTGTGCCTGGACCTTTTGGGCTGGAATTAATAGAGTTAACATTGTAAACTCTTTTTGCATACACATAGATGGAGGAAGATTAAATGGAACAATCATAACAGACCAGCAACTATAAGAATTACTCTTGTTACCGAAAGGATTAAATCCATCTGCTGCAAGTCCTAAACGAACATTACGTGTCTCAAGAAAAGTCACTCCAACGAGCATTGATTGATTTCCAACTTGAAGAATCCACTGGATGACCCATGTAACTTTCATTTTCAATTGCATTTGCATGCCATGTCATCGTCTCTGCAATCCATGGTACACTATATAATCTTTGAAGTCTTTGGGTTAGTGGAAAGTATCTTAACTTCTTCCACGGTAATTGTTTAAAATTTGGCTTTGAAGCTTCCATGGGTCTCCATCTGCTCTCACCACATGTAGGACACTCATTTTTATCAGCATGATCTCTCCAATATAATATACAATCACAAGCATGAATAATCTCATGTTTCATGCGCAAAGACTTAACTAACTTCTTTGCATCGTAGGTGCTATTAGGTAAAGTATTTGACACGGGCAAAATTTCTTTTAGCATTTTTAATAACTCCGTGAAACTTTTATTAGACCACTGATGTCTAGCCTTCATACTCAACAACTCAACTGTAGTTGACAATTTCGTATGCTCACCCTTACATGACGGATATAGTGGTTCTAATGCATGTTTCTTCAAATTACTGTACTCCATATTCTCAGGTAAATCATGTGGATCCTGATCATCACCTTCATCCTGATCATCATCTTCATCCTCAGGTAAGTCTTCAAGATGAACATGTCCAAATGTGTTGTTCAACATTTCTTCCATTCTTGGAAACATATCATTATTTTGGTTACTAGTTGAACTACTAGAAACCCCAACATCGACACGATTTGTAGAAGACGACTCCCCATGATACGTCCATGTCGTGTACGAACTATCCATGCCATCACAAATTAAATGCTCCATAATGGTTTCAAGGTTATGCTTTTGAAAATTTTGACATTTAACACACGGACAACAACACCAATTAACATCCTCAACATTTTATTTTACAAACAAAATAAATGATGCAACGCCATCGAGATATTCAGAAGACAGACGTTCTACTATTGTCATCCATTTTTTGTATGGGATTGCTGGAGGCATCTTCTACGAAAAAGAAAAAAAAAAAAAAAAAAAAAAAACTCAAGTAGGAGAATTGAGGGAAAAGACAAGTATCAACAATATTAGCCATTAAAAACTAAAAGTGACAATTTGTTCAACAAAAATGCACAACTCTATTGCAATCTAATTATCTACACATTCATGCTACTATAATTCTAACTAATATATTTTTTATAACCAAAACTTTATGGCGGGCTTAAAGGGGTCCAAAGAATATGACCCGAGTGATCACTTTAAGTGATCATGTGAGAGTGAAAATACAGTGAAATGAGATCCAAGACATCTCAAACCTTTGCACAGAGAAACTCTCTCTATGTAATTATTTTAGGCTCAAACTCTCCTCACCTCTATTTCCCTCATTCGACTCCACAAAATACAGTGATATGAGTGGAATATTATACCACTATTTTAAGTAGTAGTTTATTTTATATAGCTCAAGTAGTTTTTTCCTCATTTTGACGTAGTGCGTTTTCATAAATCAGGAAGGTCAGCACATTGATTCTTATTCAGGACCCACCACAGACGATATAAATCAAGTAGAACTAAAATCCACTAAACTTGGATCAGTGATCGTGATTGAACAAGACTATAGTATGCCAAATGTAGAATCTGATTCGAAACTTGCGATTTGTTGCATAAATAGAAGGTCTGGTATGTATATATGGCGAGAAGTTAACTCTTGTGCTGATTATCTAGCTAAATCC
Source organism: Chloranthus sessilifolius (assembly GCA_021018995.1). Classification (NCBI taxonomy): domain Eukaryota; kingdom Viridiplantae; phylum Streptophyta; class Magnoliopsida; order Chloranthales; family Chloranthaceae; genus Chloranthus; species Chloranthus sessilifolius. The sequence goes on from CM037588.1 coordinate 9,223,605, forward strand.
AGCATGGAAAATCTATAAATAGAGATAAAAATATTTGTGTGGTCTAAATGGAGCCACATGGATGCATGCATGTGTGGGTGTCAGTGAAGGAAGGGGAAGGGGTGGGCCCCACCTAGGAGGTGTCACCTCTTATAGATTTCCCACCTCTTGGGAAATCTATAAATAGGGAGAGGAGGATGCAGTTCCATCCATCTCCAATCACCCCTTCAAGAGAGAGAGAGAGAGAGAGACAGAGAGGTCCATAGATTTCAAGGCCTCTAGTTTGTAACAGTCAGTTTTTGATGGGACTAGTAAGGATCCAATACCACAATCAATGCTGCTGTTTTCGCATATAAATTAGTACACGTCTAAAAAAACTAGGCCTAACTATGACCAAAATCTCATACCACAAGATGATGATCCTTACTAATTTAATATTTTGGCTATACAAGATGGTCCCATCAATTGATACTGCTCCAATCGATGAGCACATGCATTGATTGCCAGTAGAGTTGAGTACTGATTTTTCGAGAACCAAGTAACATTCATGACAAGCAAAAGTTTTCAGACTATATGACAGGTAAAAATAAATATATTTGATTTTGAGCAACTAACCAAAATACTGTCGTAGAACATTGGAATGTCTGGTAAAGAAAGTAACGGAAAATTAGAAGTCTTGATTTGAATATGACAATATATTTTTTAATCAATTTAGTTTTTTTCTAAGGGGCCATTTGGATCTTGGGATTAAAATTTGCATTGATATTTTGACCAAAGTATCGAATTGAAGGAGACTCCCTCAATACCATAAGGTGGCTAAATAGTATGTTATACGTCCTTGGAAGCATGTGATAAAAGATTAGAGAAATGCATCGTATTTTAGCCAATTTGGATGAGCTCCATATAACACATATCCATTAAGAAGGCAATGTAAAGGAAGTGAGCTAGCTATTAAGAAGGCAATGTAAAGGGAAGTGAGCTAGTAACCATTAATACCATGAGAGGTTTTCTAGATTGTAGAACAAGTTAGATCCATTCTGTCTCTTTATTTCTCACAGATAAGTAATCATTGAAGCGGTCGCATTGTCCACTATTCTTTATTTCATTTCAAGTAAGTGTTATCTATATTTACTGCAATCATTGTGTTTTCCTTTCTTCGCAATTAATAAATATGAAATGTTCCAAGAAAAAGAACAGCCTAAGCAAAATTCCTACTAGTTGAATGGTTTGGGCCAATACTACTAGGTTTGATGGTTTGCTCAAGTTGGATTCAGGTTAAGAAGATGAATCTAAGTCATTGATCAAACTATGCCCACGGATTCTAAGGTAAATGATGTTAGTTCTCAACGATCTTCCAAAGAAATTGATGATGATGAATTCAACGAATCAGAATCTGGGAATGACAATAAAATTGAAAGTTCTGAGGAAATAGTTCTCGAGACCCTTGACATCCCAGAGAGTCCCGATCGAGGAAATGTTGTCAATAGTTAAAAACCCAAGGGTATTAAGAAACACGTGTCGCGAGATTATGGTAGAAATAGTTGCAGAATTATCACAACATAATAATTTTCAACTCTCGGACTCGATAAATTTGGATCAAAATTTCAAAACTCCTAAAATATGATGGTTTTGAAGAAAGCTACACTTAATAAAAGAAAATCTTTAGAAAATCCTAAAGCTAGGGGCCTGGATTTTTTAAATGAAGATCATGAAAATGTGAGGATGCTTGTTAAGTTATATTGCCTATCTAAGAATGTAAAAGTGGAAAATAAAGTTGTCCTTTAGGCATTAAGAGCAGAAATCGCTCCTGAAATCATTTGAGAAGCTACATTAAGGGAGGAGGATTCTCAAATTAATCAAGGTAATTAAAGTCAAATCTAGCTAGTTGGGATGTTAGAGATATGTAACTCTATGGCATGTGAATGGGAGTCTACTTATAGAGAAAAAAACCAAACACATAGGCTTGGAAAATATGAATACCAAGGTATCCATGTAAATTCAAATTGAAGAAAATCCATGAAACTGATGAAAGGATTCACGGTATTTGAAAATTTGATGATGCTGAAACTCATTTTGTAGCAGTGTATGTTTCAAACCTGTATTCTGAAAGACTAAATCCGTTCAATCGTTGCTTCTTGATCTGGATCTAGAACTGACAAAGCCTCAGGGCTCAAACTCTCCTCACCTCTGTTTCTCTCGTTCGACTCCGCAAACTCCAACTCATCTCCCACCGCCAATTTCGAAACCGACAAACACGATCTCAGATCTCGCCCTCTAGCACTCAAAAACTCCTCGTCTCCTCCATTTTCTGCCTTGAATTCTATGAATTCCGTCTCCTCTCTCTTCGACTTTGAAACCGACGAACTCGATGATCCTGATCTAGACTTGCTACTATTGTACGAAGCTTTCAAAACTTCCAACGAATCTGGAGGGTACAGAGAGAGAGATTGCGATCTGTATATATTAGTTGGGATTTAAAATTTCGTAGCTAAGAAAAAAAACCTAATCGGGAGCACTGCAAGGGTAAAAATCAATAGAGAAGAGAGATTTGACCGTGGAGATCAAAGAGATCTGAGTCAGGAGATTTGAAGAAGAAGAAGATCGGGCAACCTCGATTTCGTGCGAGCTAGGGTTCGTTGAGAGAGAGGACGACGAGAGAGTGGCTAGGGTTTTCTCAGAGAAAAAGAAGGAAGGGAGGAGTCTCTGAGGCGTTGATGTTAGAGATAAAGAGATAAAAAGGGCGGTTGGGTTATCTCTAAAAAAACCAAAACCAAAAACAAAAAGGGTGGTTGGGAGTTCGACCCGATTAGATTTGCACGTGTTATATCACGTGTAGTGGAGATTATTTATTAAGTAAATTTTTAATTTCAAAAACCACTGCATTAACTTAAAATACTATTGTTTTAGGCAGTGAAATATTACACCACTATTTTAAGCAATGGTTAATTGTATACTGCCATAGTGGTTTTTCCTTCATTTTGACGTAGTGGAGAAAAAGAAAAAGAAAAAGAAAAAAATAAATAATAATAATATATATATATATACGAGTTCAAAGCGAAATGGACGTGGTAAAAACCTGCAAGGGCGCCACGGGTAGAAGCAACGAGCTTGTGCGAACCAAGTGAAAACCTGAAAAGGCATCTGAGGTAAAAAGGCATACCCATGGACGTAGTGAAAACCAGAAAGGGTGCTACGAGTAAAAAAGAGAGGGCAAAATGGGCACGACGAAAACTCCTCTTGGGCACTGTGAGTAAAAATTTTCAAAGGAAAAAGAGAAAAAGAAAATCTTCAGGTACTCCCTTAGTTACAATTTTGAATTTTCTGGTCGCCTACTGGGTCGCTCATGCTCAAATCGGATTTTGATCAGGTGCATCTTTAGACCACACCGTCAAATGTATGACCCGAGGTAAGGATAAAGGGTTGATTCGATTTAAAGGGATGGATGTTCCGACCTTGGTAATATTTTTAAACCTCACTCAGGTCTGACCGCATGAATGGGTTCGACTATGCTCAAAAAGGGACCCGTTACTTCGTCTCACTATTAAGGCATCAAACAAAAAAACAAAAAAAAGCCAAAAAAAGAACAGAAAAAATCAATAAAAATCCAAATACAAAAAATATATATTTCTACTCTTTTTCATGTACATATTTACAGCATTATACTTTCATCTCAAAAATTGAAGAAAAAGAATAAAAAATCTCTGAAAACAAAAATCCAAAAAATATATATATAAATCTTGAAAATCAAAAAAAATATATAGGTAAAAGTTTGCTTCTCCTTCTGTTGATTAGGATGCACATTTTTTATATAAACAAAAAAAGGACTGACATTTTCTCGAGAATGTATAGGAACATCAAATAGTCCAAAGCCTTTAAGCAAGCAACCTCTTAGGGATGGACAAATCAGATGAAGCATCTCACCACCAACGTCCGGTTTATTCAAAAAAAAAAGAGGAAGAAAATATGGGAAAAGAAATCATGTGAAAAGGAAAAAAAAAGATAGTTGTGTTTTCATTATACTTTTTTTTCACACACAGCTACACATGCATATTTCAAATGCGGTAAAATGTCAATATTTTATTGGCAACGCAGCTGTGCCAAATTAATATCCTAAGTCTAAGGTTCGCCTCGGATCTTTGGATCCTACTTTAAAGTAGGAGCAACGGTGTCAATCCTTATCAAGAGGTCAATGTTTCGATCAGGTTGATTCCACTGCTAAATCTTCGAGCTAAACACTTTGTCTTTGGATTCATATGAACGTGTGTCTAAGCTTCATATTTTTTACGAACTTTTCGGAGGTGTGGACTCTTGGTCTGTGCAGTTTGGGCGTGCACCCTATGGGGTTTGAGGTTCGGGTAACTCTGTTGAAGAAGGTCAATCATTGGTTGAGACCAACCTATTGAAAATGAAACTACATATCAATCAACTATATGCAAACATGCATGTAGAAGGGTTCTTTTCTCCTATTTTTCCGCAGGCTTAAACCTGTATGGGCGCGGTATCCCTATAAAGTGTATGCCATGCATCTAGGTATCTGTAGGATAGTCGTTTGTTCTCATAAATTATACCTAGATGAGATCTTGGTCAAGATTCCCATCGCCTTTGTTGCTTATCGCCCCTAATGGGTGCATGCTTATGCATAGTTAAAAGATTTGTAAGATCATTGTTGGCAGAGACCAGGATTGCGTGTCTCCATTGGTAGGCACCCAATCTTGGTCGAATCTGTTCAATGGTATTTGAAGTTGGATGCTCTAGGTCATGATGATTCGGGGCACATTATCAAAAAAGGTACGCACTCCTAAAAAGCATTGTGATATCTATTCGCTCCGCTGGGGTAGTCGTGCTAAAATAACTTTGAGATCGTTGGGTTCGCCCAAAGACTTCGAACCCTGCTTCACGTAGGGGCACCTGTGGCCAATCAAATGGGGCAATCGATGCCTCAGATGATTGGACACAAACTGTGGACCTTGGTGTATTTTGCTTCGCGCCTATCTTTAAGTATGGGTCGATCACCCTCTTACTTACGGAGCTGTTTTATTTAAAATGAAACTTGAACATCAAACATCTTTCAATCATCTCAAGAAGTAAACATTTTTCTCAGTATATTGGGCTTTCGCAACTTGCTCCATTTCGATTATGCCCAATAATATCGCTAAGCGCTTAAGGATCGATAACCTTGAGGAACAAATATTTTTCCGACATACAGGGCTCCCATTTACTCACCATGTTACTCACCTGATGTTTGACATTCGTTTTGAGTACAACAGACCCGTCAGTAATGCCTTGGGCCTCTTCGAATGTCTCTTGTCTTTGGCATTCAATCATTAGTGATCGGATATCAAAGAGGGGCATCTGTTGTGACAGCCCAAATTTTGGCACCCCGAAACCCGTGCCATCAGCACAGTCATCTTGACCGTGCCCCTTAGCTAAGCACGAAACATTGGCATATCAAGTATAAAATAAAATAGTAAATGAAACTGCAGAATTTAAATCTATATAAAGGCATTTCTCAAAAGACAGTTCTACCCTCATGCCTCTGCATGAATGGAGAACCGATCCGAACCATCGATGATAGCAAATCATCACGGATGGTTCGCCCTAAAAGAATAGTCTCAATTATATAGGTATATTGTTTAGCCAAAACAAAGCTTGACATACCAAGCCGTACAAATCTCTATCAAAAAGCCCTCAAAGCGGCACAACGGAGTCCTCTAGAAGAAGTCCTCAAGAGGTGGCTCCAACTCTTTACCGACCGCGAGGTCCGACTCACTGGGGTCACCGTCTCCTGAAGCCTCGGCAGTTGCTAGTAGTGGACCTGCGACGTATTGTCTATAGGGTGAGCTACATCCTAGCTCAATAGGAAACAAAACACAGTTGAACATATAAATTATCACTCACATATATTCCATGATATGCCATGCATGATGTGTCTATGCAGTCACTGATGAAAATAATTAAAAGCATTACATTTTACTGGTAGTTTACTTATGTCTTTATTTATTCATGAATGATGTTGAAAAGGCCTAATGCAAAACTTAAACTTTCAACTTAAGTAATCCCCGAGCAATATAGCATCGAGCCCCGATGAGATACCCATCATCGTCATCTATATAGACACTTTTAACGTATTCCCTGGGAATACAAATAGCACCCAAGCCCCTTTCCCCTGGGGATTGGTGGCGGGGTTTCACTAGTCTCAATCAACACCCACAGGGTGTGTACTTCTTTATGTGGATAAGCCTCCTCAGCCCTACGGTTTAGCGCCGTGTCGGTCCGGGTATCTTTGCCGTGTCAGTCGTGGATATCCAGCCACGTCGGTGGGGTACCCTATCAAACCTCAAATAACAAAAATATCGGTGCCTTACATATAGTTATTCACCGTGTAAATGTGCTATCTTATATCAGTTAGGCCCTATCAAACATGATCCAATCTTGGATACATCCCTGGGATGTGTCCATTCACTTGCATCACACCTGATGCTCTTATCTCTTTACTTCCTCATCCCCTGGGGATGGTTCATTATAATTACTCTTATGGATGTCACGCACACACACTTTTCACAATTCTTAAGCAATGAAAACATTTTGAATTGAATTCTATATCACTACATACATGCTCTTGTAAAATAAAATACATGTTCAAGGTGTTCCCTACCTCAAGTCTTCGTTCGATCAATGCATCAAGTTCCCATGTGGCTCCTTGTGCACTAGCTCACACGTACCACCTATGGTACCACATATCATGTGAAACACATCACTAAAGATGCAATAAAGGAGGTCCAAGACCCTCCATGAAGCTTAAAGTCAAACTCAAAAGTCAACATAGGCTAGCCCAGTCGATTAATCGAACTCCAAAATCGATTAATCGAATCTGATTCGATTAATCGATTTCCAAAATCGATTAATCGAAAGTCAATATCGATTAATAGATTCTCAAATCGATTAATCGAGATTCCCATTCGATTAATCGAAACCCAATTCGATTAATCGAATTTCTCTACTCTATCCTGTCGATTCTCAATTCGAGTAATCGAATCTCCAAAATCGATTAATCGATCCCAAATCGATTAATCGAATTCCCATTTCGATTAGTCGATCTCTCCAAGTTGTTTTCTTTCCTCCACTGGAGTTCACTGTAGGTTCCCAGTCGATCAATCGATTTCCAATTCGATTAATCGAAATCTAAAGTCGATTAATCGAAACTCAATTCGATTAATCGAGATCGGGGTTCTCTGACTTTTCAACTTCTTGGCCAATTTCGATTAATCGAAACCCAATTTCGATTAATCGAAATTGTCAGATTCAACCCCTTTTTGGCTGTTCTTCCCAATTTCTTCCCTTACTTTCTCCTCCATTTTCTAAGCTCTTATCCCACATTTTAAACTATTTCTAGCTACAATTTAACCCTTTAATCCATGCATTTCAAACTACATAAATCTTACCTTTAATAAATCTCAAATTTATTTCAAATCAATGGTTGGAAAGGCTAGGGTTCCAGCTTTGGCTTGAACGGATCCTTCGCGTTGAGTCGGTTTCTTTAATGCTTGAATCCCCCTTCCAATCACCCACAATAACTCTTTGCTCAACCCTTCTTTACTCCTCTCTCTCTCTTCTTTACTTCTCTCTCAACAACCCAAAACACAAATTTAGGGTTATTAAACCCTTTTATCTCTCCTCTAACTTGTGTGTTGAGGACAAGCACCGCGATAGGTGTATGTGACTTTGCATTTACATCGTAAACCACACAGTCAGTCAAACTATCACATCTCATCCATTCATCACACTCTATGCTAACTATTGAGCTCCTAATTGGTCAAACCTGTGACCAATCAGGCACGAATCTCGAGGTCACTGTTTAATGTGATTTTTTAGGATATTACATCCTCCCCACCTTGGGAATTTTCGTCCTCGAAAATAACCCAAGGGTACATGCTCCCCCCCACACACTGAGGTGAGGTGGTCTAGTTGACTCAGATGCATCCAAGTAATTACACGAATACAAGCATTGGATTATAATTTGAGGAAAATGAACGATTTACACAAAAAAATGGATTTCCATTAATATCTGAAAATTTTTTACAAGGCGCCACATGTGTTGGCGTACAAAATCTACATGTATATAATCATGACGCATACAAAATAAAGACACGACTCATGCAGTCCCCTCGAGTGGTGGTCTTTGGAGCAGTGCTCCATGAGCCGACGGCATTATTTGGGCTGGTGGGTCTGGCTTGAGTGGAGGTGGAGGTGGTGGCGGCCGTGGAGGTAGATGTGGAAGGAGCCGCGTCGATAGTGGCAGTGGTGGGATGGAAGACGGGACCCCTGTGGAAGGCGGTCCGTCCGGCAGTCCACTCCTCCTGAGCGAGGTAGCAGTGGTAGTCGGTCGGGTAGATGTAGCGGAGGGTATGGAACATAAGGAAGTCCATCCTCCGGTTCATCCGCTCGTTGTTGGCCTCCATGCGTGCCAACACGTCCTCGATGGTAGGACCGAACGAAGCGGCGCGCCGGCGGTATGATGAAGTGGGTTTAGCGGGCGCGGAGTGAGCTGGCGGTGTCGGTGAGGCTGTGGTGTGAGAGGTAGCCCTCTCCACTGATGGCTCTGCCGGGTGTGCCCCACCCACGGGTGGGTCCTGCTGTGGTGGTGGGGGTGGTGGCGGTGCGACTGCTGCTGCTGGAGCGGGACTCGGAGCCGATAGGGTCCGCTTCAATAAGTTATAGCTACGGGTCCATGAAGACTTTGAGAATGTCTTCACCCGGTCCATCGCCCGCACCTCGTGAGGCGATACCGCATACTCGGGAGCGTTGGAGTAACACTCCAACATGCTCGAGATCAACCGAGCATACAGCATTTTCTCCTTGGGCCTCAAATTGCCCTTCATTAATTTCCCTTTTATATATCTCATCCCCTCTAGGATGAGCATGGTGGCGTCGAACCACCGGCTACAAAAGGCCACATATAGTGCCTGCTGCACTACATCTATCCGCTCGGTGTTGTGCCGCAACGGATAGAGATTACACTTGATAATGGAATCAAGCATCCACATGTAGTGGGGAAGGTCGACCCTCTTGATGGAAGATCCCGACCCCTTTTTCCCGTTTGTCATGCGGGTCATGATCTCTTCAAATCTCACTTCCTCTTCGAAGGGTGGGAAGAGGGTGGTCTCAGGGGTAAAGTCGAGGTAGCATTCAAGCACCTCGTGTATGTGACGACGAGTGATCGTGTACTCTCGACCCTCGATGGTGGTCTTGATCACATCGTCGGTAGGGCCGTCCACAAGCCCTTGGTAAAATAATCTCACCAATCTAGGGTAGTAAGAACCCCAGATTGGTTTGAGAAGGTTGCCGAGACCGGCATTGTTGAGGTAATTACGAGCCCATTGGGTCTCGCCCGGTACATCGGGATTTGTGAAGAGGGTAGGGTTGATGAGGTACTCGACCTCAAAGGTCTTTGCGGCCCACCATTCATTTGGTTGCACCACGTTAGTGGGTGGTGGGGGCATGGGGGTCGATTCGCGGGAAGACTCGCGCGAAGATGCGCTCGTCGAACCGGAGGTGGTCTCCGATGCAGACGGTGATGGAGTCCTCACCGGCGATGGGGTAGGTGGTGGTGGTGCGGCGTTCTTACGCCGAACCGGTAGCTTAGAGGTTGCCTTCTTCGAAGACAACCGGGTTTTGGGCGGCATTTTTGGTAAAATGGCAAAAATCTAGGGTTTATCTAGCTCAAATTGAAAAAGATTACAAATTTTAGGGTTTACCGTAGGTTTTGGAGGTGGTGCGATGTGAATGCGAGCAAAAAACCGACGGAAAAGGGAACCCTAGGGCGCCGGATGGTCGGAGAAGAAGAAGAAGATGAAGCGCCCAAATATCCGAGCAAAAATGATTTCGAATGGGGAATGAAATCCCTAAATTTTTATATATAGGCCTCGGCTCGATTAATCGAAATTTAGAATCGATTAATCGAGATTCAAAACTAGGTTAAGCCGCGTAAAATCGATTAATCGATTTCCCAAATCGATCAATCGAAAGTCAAAATCGATTAATCAAAAATATTTTGATTAATCGAAATCGTATCCGTTTAAAAATTTAAGTTTTAGACGATTAATTGAAATCCATTTCGATTAATCGAAATTTCAAAATCGATTAATCGAAATTCACTTCGATTAATCGAAATCGTGCAGTCCCTTCCAAAATTTTCAGGATTCTTTAAGTTATTCGATTAGTCGAACTATGGTTCGATTAATCGAAATCTCAAATCGATTAATCGAATTCCACATCGATTAATCGAAATTGTTTCTCTGACTCCAAATTTTCCTAAGTTCCTTAAGTAAATCGATTAATCAAACTTCCAGTTCGATTAATCAAAATCTCAAATCGATTAATCGAAACCTCCTCGATTAATCGAAATTTCATTAATTCATTCCTAATTTGTTCTAATATTCCCAGTATGTTCGATTAACCGAACATGTAGTTCGATTAATCGAATTCCCAATTCGATTAATCGAATTCCCAAAATCGATTAATCGATCCTAAATCGATTAATCAAAATTATAAATTGATCAATTGAAATTGTATTATGTGTCTGTCCTAACTCTTATCCAAATTTCCAGTCACTGGCATATGCCAGTCGACTAATCGAACAAAATCGATTAATCGAAATTCCAAATCGATTAATTGATTTGAAATTCGATTAATCGGTTTTGGCCAATTTCTACAGATTTTCAAGTTCTTTGGTTCTTTGATTTCTTTTGGTAGTTTATGAGATCAAGTGGCTCATAGTTCTATAAAAACACATTCACTTGGTCATGTACATACAAAATCTATTCCTTTAATCATACTTTTGATCGAGACTTCCATTGAATTACAAGTATTGTGGAGATTTCACAAACATGCTTGTGGTTTACATTGGATTCTCACGTCGTTGGAAACAAGGCTGGATATTGTTCTTTCACATCGGCCTCTCGTTCCCAAGTAGCCTCTTCTTTTGGATGATTGTTCCACCGAACAAGCACTAAGGGAATCACTTTAGTGCGCAGTACTTGTTCCTTTCGATCCAAGATTTCCACTGGTTCCTCTATCATGCTCATGTCCTCACACATCTCCATAGGTTGTTTTCCTAACACGTGAGATGGATCATTTACATACTTTCTGAGCATTGATATGTGGAAAACGTTATGTACCCGATCAAACAGCGGTGGTAAGCCAATGCGATACGCAACTTCACCTACACGTCCCAAAATTTCAAATGGTCCAACATAACGTGGGCTTAACTTCCCTCTCTTGCCAAATCTCATTACGCCTTTCATAGGTGACACTTTCACAAACACGTGCTCACCCACTTTATAGTCGACACTAGTCCGCTTCATGTCGGCGTAACTTTTCTGTCTACTCTGTGCTGACTTCAGCCTTTCTCTGATTATTCGAACGACGGTGGCATTGTCTTCAAGTAGTTTTGGCCCTAACACAAATTTCTCACCTGTTTCCTCCCAATTGAGGGGTGATTTGCATCGTCGTCCATACAGAGCTTCATACGGTGCCATGCCAATGCTCGTTTGGAAACTGTTGTTGTATGTGAATTCGAGCAACGGTAGATACTCGTCCCAGTATCCTTGCATATCTAGCATGCACGCTCTGAGCATGTCTTCTATCACTTGGTTCACTCGCTCTGTCTGCCCATCAGTTTGAGGATGGAAAGCTGAACTAAAGTCTAGTCGTGTTCCCATTCCTTCTTGAAATTTCTTCCAAAACTTGGACGTATATAGTGAATCACGATCTAAAACTATGCTGCTTGGAATCCCGTGTAGTCTTACAATCTCCCTCATATATAAGTCTGCCAGTCTTCCTGCCGTATACATCGTATGTGCTGATTTGGTCAGTCGGTCCACAACGACCCAAATGGCATTGTGTCTCTTGGCAGTACGAGGCAATCCAACAATGAAATCCATCGAGATTGATTCTCATTTCCATTCTGGGATTGGTAAAGGCTGCAATAGTCCAACAGGATGTCTATGATCAATCTTCACTTGTTGACAAGTCAAACACCGTGACACGTATTCGGCCACGTCTTGCTTCAGTCCTCTCCACCAGTAGTTCTTTTTCAAGTCTTGGTACATTTTGGTGCTACCAGGGTGGATAGCATAATTTGACTTATGGGCTTCATCAAGAATTGTTCGTCTTAGATCAGCATTGTCCGGAATGCATAGACGGCCCTTAAACAATAAAGAATCATCTTCTTTAACTGAGAAGTCCGACCTGATGCCTTCACTGGCTTGATGAATCTTTGTTAATGCCAGATCTTTCATCTGTAGATCGTGGATATGCTCAAATATCACTGGCTTTATCGATATGTTAGCCAAAAAGGATCCGGTGGCTTTTGACTCAATGTTCGCATCGTAGAATGTCAGGTCTTCCAATAATTTCCATCGGTGCATACCCAAAACCAAACAAGCTAACTGAGCTGGACCCTTCCGACTCAATGCATCGGCTACTACATTCGCCTTGCCTGGATGGTATTGTATGGAGCAATCGTAATCCTTGAGGAATTCCATCCACCTGCGCTGTCTCATGTTGAGCTCTTTCAGTGTAAACAGGTATCGGAGGCTCTTATGATCGGTGAAAATTTCAAAAGTCTCACCATACAAGTAATGTCTCCAAATCTTCAGCGCAAAAATGACTGCTGCTAGTTCCAAGTCATGAGTCGGGTAATTTTTCTCGTGTTCTTTCAGCTATCTTGATCCGTAAGCTATCACCTTCTTGTGTTGGTTGAGTACACAACCTAGGCCATTGTATGACGCATCGCTGTACACGGCGTATCCTCCACTGCCCGAAGGAATAGCTAGCACTGGTGCTGAAGTGAGTCTTGTCTTGGGTTCTTGAAAGCTCTTCTCGCATGCCTCACTCCACTCAAATCTTGAATCTTTTCGTGTCAGCTTTGTGAGAGGTCCCGATATCTTTGAAAACCCCTCAACGAAACATCGATAATAGCCTACTAAGCCCAGAAAACTTCGGACATCGGTCACTGTCTTTGGTTGCTCCCATTTAACCATTGCTTCTATCTTTGCTGGATCTACAGTGACACCATGCTTTGAGACGACATGTCCCAAAAAGCTAACCTCTTCCAACCAAAATTCACATTTGCTGAGTTTGGCGTACAATTGGTGTTCACGTAGCGTCTGTAGAGCAATCCTCAAATGTTCTTCGTGTTCCTTCTTGAATTTGGAGTATATCAATATATCATCAACGAACACTACGACGCAGGAGTCCAAGTGTGGTTTAAACACTCGGTTCATCAGATCCATAAATGACGTCGGAGCATTCATCAACCCAAACGGCATCACAAGGAATTCATAGTGTCCATACCGTGTCCTGAAAGTTGTCTTCTGGATGTCCTCTGCCTTGACTCATAGAATCGATGATATCCGGATCTCGGTCGATCTTGGAAAATACCTTGCTCCTTGCGGTTGGTGAATAGATCGTCAATTCTAGGCAAAGGGTAGCGGTTCTTCACGGTGAGTTTGTTCAATTGTCGATAGTCAATGCATAGCCGCATTGACCCATCTTTCTTCTTGAGGGTGCTCCCCATGGAGACACGCTCGGTCTAACAAACCCCTTGTCCATAAGCTCTTGTAGTTGTTCCTTCAACTCCTTTAACTCAGCAGGAGCCATTCTATATGGCGCTTTCGAAATAGGCTCCGTTCCCGGTGCTAAGTCAATGGCGAATTCCACTTCTCTCTCTGGAGGTAGTCCAGGCAATTCCTCTGGAAACACGTCGGCGAAGTCTCGCACAACTGCTATCTCAGAAATGACATTCTTTTCTTCCTTGTCCTCCTTTAAGAAAGCCAAGTATCCACTGCAACCCTTTCTGATCATTTTCTCGGCCCTTACTGCTGAGATCAGTGGCACAGATGACGACCTCTCTCCTTGGAACCGAAATGATCTTCTTGTGTTGGGTCTGAAAATGACTACCTTGTTCTTGCAATCGTTTGCTGTACTTGTCATGCCAAACTACCCATGCCAAGGATCACATCAAACCCTTGCATGTCCAACAGTATCAACTTTGCTTCCAATCCATGCACCTCTAGGTCTCGAACTGCTACAATGATGGATTTGCAAGCTAACTCCGTGTCTACTAACTCTCCAGGCGAAATAGACACAGATAAGACGAAGTCCAACGCCTCTGGAACAATCTTCATCCTCTTGGCGAAACGTGGAGTGACGAATGAGTGGGTAGACCCTGGGTCTATCAACACTCTAGCGTCATATCCAACAAAGCATCCTTTTTCATATATAGTTAAAGTACCTATAGTATACATACATACATATAATAATTTACACATCAAAATACACCCTTAATTCACATATAGATTTAGTATTGAGATAAAGAATCTATACAATTCCTAATGCATGCACCTTCTCTATCTAAAATTTTAATGAAATGAAAATTTTCTTTAATTTAAAAGGGTCTCACCTTGGATGACGTCATGCACGTTCCCTGCTTCCTGAGCAGTGACTGCATAGGCTCTCCCCTGAACGATCGGCTTCCTTGCTTGAATGGGTCGTGGTGCTGCAACTGAAACTGTCTTTCTTTTATCCGTCTCGGGGCAATCCTTGATCAAGTGGCCCACCTTGCCACATCAGAAACAACCCCTAGTTCCCGCTCTGCAATCCACTATTCTATGAGGCTTGCCACACTTTGCGCAAGTCTCCCGAGGTGAAGAAAGCGACGAGAACCACTGTGATAGTGGCGCCAGTAGACATGGCAGGGCTCTCATAGCGTAAAGGTCTCCCCGACGCAAGTAGTGGAAACCTCTGTTGGTGTTGTTGTTGCGCCGGCCTTCCGAAACCCCCCTGAAACTGTGGTCTCTGATTTTAGGCCACGAACCTCGGCTTTTTGTTCACCGGTTCATAGGTCCCCGTCCTTCCTTGTTCATTTCCTCCTCTCTGCTGCTCTCTCTGTCTATATCTGTTATTGTTCTCCTCCTCTACAACCAACGCCTTGCTCATGACCTCTTCATAGGTCCTCAACTGAAATGGAGCTACGCCTCCCCTAACCTCAAGCTTCAAACCTTGCTGAAACCTCTTGGATTTCATCACGTCGGTAGCGACGTAATCCGGACCAAAACGGGTAAGTCGTAGAAACTCTACCCCATACTCTCTCACTGTCATTCTCCCTTGCACTAACTGTAAAAATTGTATCTCAAGCTGGTTCCTCACCACTTCTGGAAAATATTGTTTGTTGAACTCCTCAACAAACTCCTCCCAAGTCCAAGGCAACTCTGGGGTCTCCTGAGCCCGAGTCCGTATCACGGACTTCCACCAAGGCCCAGCCTCTCCATCCAACATATAAGCTGCCCATCTCACACTCTCATCTTCCATGCATGTCAGCACGCTAAAGACTTTCTCCATCTCCATAAGCCATTGTGTCTCGCCATTTGCCGTAAAATGAAGGAGGTCTCATCCTCCTAAACTCAGAAGGATGAAGGCACAGCGGCAGTCCTAGTGTGTGGTGTAGGTGGTGCCATTTCTCTTGAAGCATTAGCTGCAAAGGATGCGGCTTGTTGTGTCATGACAGCTGCCATAGTCTCCATAGTGTGCATCATCCATTGTCGCTCCTCTCTATCTTCCTGTCTTTCTCTCACTCTCTCTTGTTCTCTCAGATCTTGATCCTGACGATCTCGATCCTCTTCATCATGCTGTCTACTACTACTGCCCCCTGGGGCCTCAGTACCTCCTAAAGGCACTCTATTAGTAGGAGAGATGTAATCATCTCCACTACGTAGACTCCTCTGTTGGCCTCCCCTTGGTCGGCCCCTTCCTCTAGATGATATTTACGGCTGCATTTGAAATTAAAGTTTCGTTAGCAGAAGCCCCTATGTTCTGACCAAAAGAACAATGGTCAGAATTGCTAAAAGAAATAGCTTTGATACTAACTGTGACAGCCTAAATTTTAGCACCCCGAAACCCGTGCCATCAGGACAGTCATCTTGACCGTGCCCCTTAGCTAAGCACGAAAATTGGCATATCAAGCATAAAATGAAATAGTAAATAAAACTGCGGAATTTAAATCTATATAAAGGCATTTCTCAAAATACAGTTCTACCCTCATGCCTCTGCATGAATGGAGAACCGATCCGAACCATCGATGATAGCAAATCATCACGGATGGTTCGCCCCAAAAGAATAGTCTCAATTATACAGGTACATTGTTTAGCCAAAACAAAGCTTGACATACCAAGCCGTACAAATCTCTATCAAAAAGCCCTCAAAGCAGCACAACGGAGTCCTCTAGAAGAAGTCCTCAGGAGGTGGCTCCAACTCTTCACCGGCCGCGAGGTCCGACTCACCGGGGTCAGCGTCTCCTAAAGCCTCGGCAGCTGCTAGTAGTGGACCTGCGACGTATAGTCTATAGGGTGAGCTACATCCTAGCTCAATAGGGAACAAAACACAGTTGAACATATAAATTATCACTCACATATATTCCATGATATGCCATGCATGATGTGTCTATGCAGTCACTGATGAAAATAATTAAAAGCATTACATTTTACTGGTAGTTTACTTATGTCTTTATTTATTCATGAATGATGCTGAAAAGGCCTAAAGCAAAACTTAAACTTTCAACTTAAGTAATCCCCGAGCAATATAGCATCAAGCCCCGATGAGATACCCATCATCGTCATCTATATAGATACTTTTAACGTATTCCTTGGGAATACAAATAGCACCCAAGCCCCTTTCCCCTGGGGATTGGTGGCGGGGTTTCACTAGTCTCAATCAACACGCATCGTGGTACTGGATAAGCCTCGCATCGGTGTATAGTTTACAGTCGGTCACGGGTATGCTGCCGTGTCAGTCGTGGATATCCAGCCACGTCGGTGGGGTACCCTATCAAACCTCAAATAACAAAAATATCGGTGCCTTACATATAGTTATTCACCGTATAAATATGCTATCTTATATCAGTTAGGCCCTATCAAACATGATCCAATCTTGGATACATCCCTGGGATGTGTCCATTCACTTGCATCACACCTGATGCTCTTATCTCTTTACTTCCTCATCCCCTGGGGATGGTTCATTATAATTACTCTTATGGATGTCACGCACACACACTTTTCACAATTCTTAAGCAATGAAAACATTTTGAATTGAATTTTATATCGCTACATACATGCTCTTGTAAAATAAAGTACATGTTCAAGGTGTTCCCTACCTCAAGTCTTCGTTCGATCAATGTATTAAGTTCCCACGTGGCTCCTTGTGCACTAGCTCACATGTACCACCTATGGTACCACATATCATGTGAAACACATCACTAAAGATGCAATAAAGGAGGTCCAAGACCCTCCATGAAGCTTAAAGTCAAACTCAAAAGTCAACATAAGCTAGCCCAGTCGATTAATCGAACTCCAAAATCGATTAATCGAAAGTCAATATCGATTAATCGATTCTCAAATCGATTAATCGAGATTCCCATTCGATTAATCGAAACCCAATTCGATTAATCGAATTTCTCTACTCTATCCTGTCGATTCTCAATTCGAGTAATCGAATCTCCAAAATTGATTAATCGATCCCAAATCGATTAATCAAAATTCTAAATCGATTAATCGAATTCCCATTTCGATTAGTCGATCTCTCCAAGCTGTTTTCTTTCCTCCACTGGAGTTCACTGTAGGTTCCCAGTCGATCAATCGATTTCCAATTCGATTAATCGAAATCTAAAGTCGATTAATCGAAACTCAATTCGATTAATCGAGATCGGGGTCCTCTGACTTTTCAACTTCTTGGCCAATTTCGATTAATCGAAATCTAATTTCGATTAATCAAAATTGTCAGATTCAACCCCTTTTTGGCTGTTCTTCCCAATTTCTTCCCTTACTTTCTCCTCCATTTTTCTAAGCTCTTATCCCACATTTTAAACTATTTCTAACTATAATTTAACCCTTTAATCCATGCATTTCAAACTACATAAATCTTACCTTTAATAAATCTCAAATTTATTTCAAATCAATGGTTGGAAAGGCTAGGGTTCCAGCTTTGACTTAAACGGATCCTTCGCGTTGAGTCAGTCTCTTTAATGCTTGAATCCCCCTTCCAATCACCCACAATAACTCTTTGCTCAACCCTTCTTTACTCCTCTCTCTCTCTTCTTTACTTCTCTCTCAACAACCCAAAACACAAATTTAGGGTTATTAAATCCTTTTATCTCTCCTCTAACTTGTGTGTTGAGCACAAGCACCGCGATAGGTGTATGTGACTTTGCATTTACATCGTAAACCACACAGTCAGTCAAACTATCACATCTCATCCATTCATCACACTCTATGCTAACTATTAAGCTCCTAATTGGTCAAACCTATGACCAATCAGGCACGAATCCCGAGGTCACTGTTTAACGTGATTTTTCGGGATATTAGACACCCAAATTTAGCCGAAGGCCTGATCGGAACACACTTCTAGAAGGGTGCACCCTCGAGCTTCTGAAAGTATTTCTCAAACCCTTAGGAATCATCCCAAATCCTTAGGAATCAACCCCAACCTTCCCAGACCACTTAGAATCCGTCCCGGACCAATTTCTGAACCTTCCAGAATAGTTGTTGGAAAGAGGAGTGCCAAAAATTTATACAAATATTTTCTAGATCTAAGTTATATGCCATTAGAAAGAGGGCTTCCCCAGCTTTCCAACAAGCCAAGAATCGCCTCAATCAGAGTAATATATCAAAATTTATGGCAATTTGAAACTTGAGCAGTTTTGCATGATATTGCTCGGCGCAAGTATTAGTTGCGTCTGGTATAAGTGGGTCCCCCCTTGGATTTCAGACTTTCAGACATTGTATTTTTGCCTAGCATATGTATTAGATGCGCTAGGCTTAGCTACAGTAACCTGATGGTTTTGGCTCGAATTTCACTTTTAGAGTTTGACTTGTTGACCATCTCAATGTATAGGATGGGTTTCATTAGAACTGTTGCACCCCTTGTTACCCTATTTGCGCTCCTTTAGTCATTTGAAACCTCATCCTATCATCTATCATTGAAGTTATTTCACACTTTTTCAAGCTCTCAAAATCCTAGGAAACCTTATATTAGAAGATTACCTAATTGCTAAACCCAATTAGCATCTAAGTAGCCTCCTAACCTACCATTTTCCTATAAATAGAGAGCCCCTCCCCGTAGATTAGAGGCTTGAAAAAAAATCCAAAGAGAGAAAAGATTTAGAGAAAGTTTTCCTCCTTTTTGGTGCACCCCTTCCATACAAATTTCATAATTCAAAAAGTCGCCTTAGACCCCATCTTCCATAAAAAAAAATATTGAGTTTAGAAGAGAACTATCCCCTAGCCTTCTTCCTCTATCCCTTAGCCATCAAGCCTTAGAGGTTAGAACCCGTTCTCCAACCATTCAAGCTATCGAAAGCTCACCAAGACACTCTCGCGCAAGGATCCACATCGATGCTACAAGGGACCAAGAGCTCCGGCTCTCCCCTCTCTTCCTTTACCTTCTTTGTTTTTCCTCTATCCTAGAATTGAACTGTTACGCTACCCAAATTTCGACAAGCGGGAAGAGCTCAATAGAATCGATGTGCCTTCGGACAAGGGGTAGTGTCGCTCATTTTTCTTTTCTTTATATATATATATATATATATATATATATATATATATATATATATATATATATATATATATATACATCCAAACAACCATAGTAGAGACCGCTTACGAGCGGGTTGGTCAGGTGCCTAACACAACACCTTCCCGATCGATAACCGAAGCCCCTACCCAAGAGTCTTTGACATAGACCAGAATTAGAGTCATATCTTTGCACTTCGGTGCTTTTAATATTGATTTAGATTTCTCGGGACACCAAAAGCTCTAGGTGGCGACTCTATATATTTTAGAGAGTGCGCATGAATGTGATGGGTTGCCGAATCCACGATTGCACATATAATTCGAAGTCTATATGGGTGCAGTGGGTGAAGGCTAAATACATTGGCAATCAAGATATATGGACTTGTAACCTCCCTAATGATTACTCATGGCCATGGCGAGGGAACATAAGGGCTAGAGACAACATTAAAGAGAATGTTTTCATTAATGTTGGTAATGGGAGAAATATTAATGTGTGGAAGGATCCTTGGCTTGGCAACTATTCTGTAACTGAGAAATATGACAGGAGAGACAAAATATATGCTAGCCTTGAAGAAATCGTCAATGTGTGTGTTCTGATTCAAAATGGGGAATGGAATCTTCCTAAACCCACTACATTGCGCATGAAAATGGCCTAGGACGAGATCTGAAAACAGCCTATCCCAATCGAGGGATATGATGATAAGGTAATTTGGATGACTTCAAATAGTCGGGAGTTCTCATTGAAATCGGCTTCAGAGCAAATTCGGGCATCTACTAGTAAGTTCGATTGGCACAAATTCATTTGGCACCCCAAATTTATCCCAAGATATTCGATGTGTGCTTGGCTTGCGATTCATTATAGGCTTTCTACGATTGAAAATCTGATAACGTGGGTTCTATATACCATCTTGGTGTGTGTTATGTTAGAGTGACTGTGAAACTAATAGTCATATTTTTTACCAATCACTCTAACACTATTCAGGTTGAATTGGAGTATTGTATGAAGGTCACTAAAAGAAAAGCTATTAGAAATGATATGGTCAAATTGGGGTTTGCAACATTTATTTGGCATATTTGTGCCAAACGAAATAAACAAAATTTTGAGAATGAGCAGATGAACAAGAAAGAGGTCCTTAAAAGATTTGTGGAGGACATTACATTAATCAAGATTGTGAACTCAAAGATGGAAGGGATCACCATTGAAGATCAGTCAATTCTCTCTCAATTGAACATTACCCATGAACTTAAAATAAAGGAAATTAAGCGTTGTCGCCGAGCCACTCCTGGTGCTGGGTACATTAAACTCAACACTAATGGGCCACTCTTTGATGATGCGGCACGATATCACTACAAAAAACAAGACTATTAGCGACAGCCAAAAACTGCTGCTATTAACAAGAAACTAATGCTAATACCCTTGCTGCTAGTAGTCTTTAATAGTTTCTTATTAATAGCAACAACTTTTTTGGAGTAAAAAATTGCCGCTAATAATCTATTTTTCTGTAGTGTATGGAGGCATTTTTAGAGATGGGCAAGGATATATCTTGGGGTGCTATGCTGAAGGCGTTGGTATTCTAGAAATTGAAATTTCTTCTTTTCTTTATAGAGTGCAGTTTGCAAGAGAATTGGGCATTGATAAGCTACTTGTGGAATATGATAATCAGTCCTATGCCGGACTATATGAAGGCATTGATATTCTAGAAATTAAAATTCCTTCTATTATTTATGGAGTGCAATTTGCAAGAGTATTAAGCATTGATAAGCTACTTGTGGAATAATCAAAAAGACATGCAATGTATTCAAGCAAGGCGTAATGTGCCCGGCGATTATTTTAGAAAATAAGAACGAAAAGAAGCATCCATGTTAATAGATGTGTGGAGAGAGGTCAACCGATGTGCTGATTGGTTGACGAATCGTGAGGCGGAGATGGATAGTATATAAAAATGGGCTCGTGGAAGGAGTTGGGCCACAAATTTAACTTGGAAGGAGTATCTAATTAGGCTAAATAGTCCTTGTCAAATGGTCGTTCATAGAGAGCCACTACTTTTTGACATGAAAGCTGGGCTTCTACGAAAAATTAAGACATTGAAAGAAGTAATGGTTCTCTTGACGATATCCACAAGTTTATATAGAGAACTCATATATGGTAACAAGTGATTTGGAACGGCCCATTGATTGTGTCCACGTGGCCTTAGTTTTCATCTTGATATAAAGATCTGGTGACTCGAAGATTATAATGTCAAAACACAATCGCTATTTTATGACATTTTCCTATTCATGCTTTCAAACGATCGGATGTGTGGCTATCACAATTCAACCTTTCAACGTTTTAAAATGAAAGGCCAAAAGGATACAATATTTTCAACGACCCGTTCAATCACATGGTGATGATAATGGTAAACCTTCTCTTTTTATTTTCAAAGGAGACCTTTATTTGCACCGATCAAATCTTTGAGGGTGCCTACATTAAAAATCATTGAATGCTTCGTATCAAATTATGGTAATCATTTTCCATCCTAATCTTCCTCAAAATGCGTCTTGGGAATCTCATAGAGTGGTCAGTTTTTTATTTCATGTGGGACACATCCCAAAATAGTAATCATCAAAAAATCATGTAGTGTGGATCATACTCAAATGTGATATTCAGGTCACTTTTCTAGATGTGTGCCAGGTGAATTAAAAAATTGGTCATCCAAAGGTGCACCTATTATCTTAAGATCTATTGTATGGAGATTAAGGCAAACCACGTTCTCCAATGTCTCATTCAACAAAGCATTCAACCATTTTGGTGGCGGTTAATACAGGCAACCTATGAAAAATAGAGTTGCTCTTACATAAAAATAAGGTGTCAAATTTGGTATCGGTATCGGATATTAGTCCATGGAGGACCGATACGAATCGGCCTATTTTTAAAAAATAATAATATAAAATACGTGTAAATAGTTAAAAAAATAGGAAAATTTACTAGATCGACCCTATCAAATATACCTTTTTCGTCAGAGATCGACCCTATATTTTCACCTTTACCCAAACTGACCAGCATTTAGCCGAGCCCTTCTCAGCTAGCACAAAAAGTCAGAAATACCCCTTCTTACACTTTTTTTCATTCTACATAGTTTAAAATTTTAAATAATTGCATTTTTCTATATTTACGCGATGTGAAACAAGATTCACTACAAAAATAAGGTGTTTTAGCGGCACATGATGTTAAGACAATTTTTGGTAGTGGCAGTTTTTGGTAGCGACAAGACTAATAACAACAGTTTTTTGTTAAAAAACTGCCGCAAATAGTCTTATTTTTTGTAGTGATCTATGTCGTTTGATTTGAAGGCCACAATATAAACTCGATGGTGCCAAAGATTGACATGAAAAAAAAGGCGATATCGCCTCTTTAATAAATATATATATATTTTTTTAAACAGTCAGTACCAACTGTCTAAACAGTCAATGCTGCCTCTTAAAACAGTCGGTACCGACTGTGTTAAGAGTTACCATTGACTATTTTAAGAGTCAACATCATCTGTTTAAAAAAATAAAATTTAAGAGGCGATATCGCCTTTTTTTGTGTCTATCTTTGGCACCATCGATTTTATATTTTGGCCTTCAAATCAGACGACATAGATCCCGTTTCACATTGCGTACATATAGAAAAATGCAAATATTTAAAATTTTAAACTATGTAGAATGAAAAAACGTATAAGAAGGGGTATTTCTGACTTTTTGTGCTAGCTAAAAATGGCTCGACTAAAAACTGGTCGGTTTGGATAAAGATAAAAATATAGGGTCTCTAACGAAAAAGGTGTATCTGACTGAGTCGATCCGATAAATTTCGCAAAAAAATAACTTAGTTGCTAGTTAGTACTGTATCAGCTGCATGTGGTGTGGAGCTGATACTTGCCATACTATTTAAATGCAAAAGATATGAAAGATGAACATATTTCCTATCCTGAAAAAATTGTGCAGGTTTTTAAGGCTCAAAAAGTGATATAGGGGTAACTTTGTTTGCACCCACCTATTTTATAAAAGCGTAATGTCGCAGGCCCTTAAACCGATGATTGCATACAATCAGATGACGGAGGTCTCTTTTCACCCAGATCTTTCACATAATAGATCTTGGGACCAAGATACACCTATCAGACAGTTGATTCTTGATTCCACAAATTACAGATCTCAAAAAATAGCTTTAAAATTACGTTTGAGCATGACATGTGCCATATGATTCAAAAGCCGTTTTTTTTTATCTCTCACACATATAATCAAACATTGACCGTCTATAAGTGTCCCACTATCCCAGCTCAATAATATGCTGCCGACAATCTGCTATCAATTAGCCAAATACATGTCAAAGCATCCATTCTTCACAACGCACCCGAAAATATGGCATCCCACTTTGACAGTAGAATTAGAAGCGTGGCATTTGAAGCTTGGTCATGGAGGTGGGAGGTGAGCAATCAGAAAGACCAACTTCCCATGGCGGCACTTGCGTTTTTCGTTGCATTAGCATCAATCTCATGGTTCTACATGCTGATGAATCGAAGCGGAAAGAAGGGAAGCGTGGCACCCTTGCCGCCAGGTCCACCCGGCTTGCCTTTGGTCGGGAACCTCCCCTTCCTCGACACCGAACTACATACCCATTTGACGAAACTATCTCATACCTACGGACCCATTATGAAACTTCGGCTAGGGAGAAAAGTCTGCATCGTAATGAGCTCCCCTTCCACAGCCAAGGAAGTACTCAAAGACCAAGACGCCATCTTCGCCAACCGCGACACTCCAACGGTAGCAACAGTCGCCAGCTACGGCGCCCAAGACATCGGGTGGGCTCCTTACGGTCCAACATGGCGAATGCTCCGCAGAGTATGTGTGAGGGAGATGTTGAGCAAGAAGAGCCTCGACTCTCTCTACGAGCTCCGCCGAATTGAGGTTCGCAGTATAATTAGTTACATAAATACAAAGGCGGAGACACCCATTAATGTCGGAGAGCTAGTATTCATAGCAATGCTCAATTTGATACTGAATATGTTATGGGGTGGTGGTGTGGTTACTGGTGAAGAGAGGCTTGGTGTTGAGTTCCGTAAAGTTGTCGAAGAACTCGTTGAGCTAGTTTCCAAACCCAATATTTCCGACTTGTTTCCAATTCTTGCTAGGTTTGATTTACAAGGTGCAGAACGTCGAATGAAGAAGTTGCATGTTTGGCTTGACAAAATCTACGATTCGATCATAAATGAACGATTGGCAAAGAAAGAAGGGAATGATTTTCTACAGATTCTTTTGCAGCTTAAGGAGGAGGGAGATCCCAAAACGCCACTCACCTTGACTCACATCAAGGCTTTGTTCACGGTAAGTTTTACATTTATCAAAATTGTAACCTACGATAATAGTTATTTTTCCTTGGACAATTTGCCAGATTCAGCATATAATCTTAGTTATTTGTTGATTCTCGTATGTGTTTTCCAAAATCTCCGGATCCAATATGAAAAAACAGTCAAAACTGCACTAATAAACGTTTTTCTAACTAATAAATTAAATCTCTGCTTTTCACAAAGCTGACGAAATAAAAAATATATTTAAACCACTCCTGAACTGTTTTCGAATTACGTAGCACTCTCTGCCCCAACTTAAAGTTGTTCCCAGCGGACCCGTTCAGTTTTCTACGAGCTCAAAGGTATTTTCTACGAGCTAGAATAGACTGAAGTAGCATAATAGACGCTTGCAGTTTATAGTAGATCGTTTCCATTTATCATGGATCGCTTTGATCAATATTTGGCCATATGTGAAAGATAAATGTATGAACATATTATTAAGTGTTTTAATGGAAAATCTTGGTTCATAGGTCAAAATAATGGTTCTAGGCTTCTAAAAGACCAACTCGGCTTTTCAACAACTGGAGGAATAGGTATATATAGGCGGGGATCAATTGCTCTAAGGCCTAAAATCATCGATAGACGGAAGATCAAATGTTTCTAAAATCTTTGCCCCTGACAAGCTGTAATATGATTAAATTTATACATAAACTTCTCTTGTGAAATATGACCAATACCAAATACCTCTTGGGTGAAATCTCCGTTTCTCTTACTCGTTGTCTCCCTTGCTTGGCCCTTTCCCTAAGGGGTTGTTGTGTAAAATGTGCATGATGCCTATTGAAATGTAATTGAATTTTATCAACTTGATGAATTAATATTAGGATATCTATCGAATAAATACTACAAAAAATAATATTAGTAACGGCAAAAATAATAGCGGCAGTTTTTGGTAGCGACAAGACTAATAGCAACAGTTTTTTAAAAGCTATTAGTCTTGTCGCTACCAAAAACTGCCGCTATTAATTTTGCCGTTACCAAATATTGCCTTAACAGCAAGTGCCGCCAAAACACCTTATTTTTATAGTGAAATTATAAATTCAAAAATCATAAATCCATAAATAGATCTACTACAAATGACAATTCAACGAAACGGTTCATGATAGACCTGCAATCCATTATAGACCGCCAACAGACTATAATATACTACAACAGTCTATTTGTAATGATCCGTAAATTTGAACCCGAATTAGACCGACCCCGTGTGCGTGTCCGGCACGGCGATCGATATCGCCATAGACTTTTAATTAGTAATTAAATATTATTTGGATAAACTGTGCGGATCAGATTTAAGTTTAGAGTGTGACTTAACCCTTAGTGTGAATGCAGCATACCGACTTGCGGTGTGCCACTCAATGTCAAACTTGAACATTAGAAGTTAAGAACTAAACACACAAGGTAGTGTGTGTGTGCTCAACACTAAATGAAACTCAATGATAAAAAAAGGGTTGCTTCTCCCGTAAGCCTTTGGGCTTGCTTTTGCTAGAGAGAGAGAGAAACTTGAGAGAAGAGAGAGAGAATGAGGGTTGAGGAAAATGACCCAACTGTGTAAATCCATCTCCTTCCCGAGTTCTTGTGAGATTTGTATTGCGTGATCGCCGTAAGCTCCAACATTGTGAACCCCGATCATTGGAAACCCCATTTCTTAGAAACCCCTTCTTGATTTGAAAACCGTGAGCTTAGAACGAGCGTGAACCGAACGCTTGTGCTCGTCTTCAACGATTTTGAGAGGTTAGGATCGACGTGTGCGAAAGGATGGAGTCACCGTGAGCTCTTGAGATCAAATTGTAAAAGAATCCGAAGGTTTCATTCCGAAACCCACGTTTAGGGCATCTTTCCTCATTCGTGAAATCGATCGGTTAAAGTTACAATCTCGTTGATATTAATGGTCTAAATTAGTAGAATAAATCTTTGGTTTAGTGTTGAAATGATGTGTGGACAATTTGGGTGAAAAAAATGGTGAGAAATCACAAGAAAAAATGAGTAGTTACGAACTTTCTTGTGGCAGAAGCTTGAGGCTAAACTCACGCTGTGAGCAACCTTCAAAAAGACTCCCAAGTGTCCTTATATTGAAAAGTGAAGTCCAGTGAACCTCTGCGTCTCGCGTGCCCGAGCTTAAGTGCTCGTTCATGCGTGGGGTCGCATGCTAGGCACCAGTACACTAAAAATCCAATGGCTCACCCAATCTTGTAATGTCTCTGTGTCTCATGCGCACGAGCTTAAGTACTCGCTCGCGCGAGAGGCCTTCAGGTGATACATGTAGCCTTAGAGATCCTGACACTCGCTCGCGCGAGGGCTTGTGTGTATAAGAGGTTTGCTCGCGCGAGGCCTCGCGTGCCATGTGTAGTAAGGGAAAATCCAATCGGTCGCGTGAGGTTTAGTGTGTTGTGAACTCGTGCGCCCGAGGTCTGTACCTTGCTCGTGCGAGAAACAGAGTAGTCTGTTTGGTTTATTTCACTTTTTCTGTTTGAATCTTCAGATTGTATGCTATCAGACCTTTGATATCTGGTCTTTAATTGTCTTAGGATATGTCTTGAGCCTTGACATCGGATAGTTTTGCTTCGATTTTGTGTGAAGCGTTTTAAGGTAGGAGAATCTCATCATCACTTGCATTCTACTTTCAATTCACATGAATAATTTGGATTATGATCTTTCGAACTTGCATATGACATCTAGAACTACATTTGTAAACTTGAATCTGATCAAGAACTTTGAATCCGAAATAAAAACTCTGAAATCTGAATCTGTTCTGAATCTGAAACTCTGAATTATGTATTAGAATTTGCATTTGACTTATGTATTAGAATTTGCATTTGCATTTGATTTATGATTCACCTGAACGACTCCTTAATTCTTGAACAACTTCCTAGCGCAAGTTACCCTCATAACGCATGGGCTTGTTGCAGTTCTGAAAAAGGGTTCATGAACGTCGATGGTAGGTAGGGTCCCCATCGGTATTATTCCTACTCTCGATATATAGTAACTTGAGAGATAGATTAAGTTGAGACTTAAGTCATGAATTTGATAAACTTTGCATATATGAATCAAGAAAATCATGAGCATCTGAATTCGTTATCTGCTTGAATCTATTTTAGAAAATTTAGAACATGAATTAGCATTTGTTTTGCATACTTGAAATTCAGTCATTTTTGCATACCTGTTTGGACATCAGATTAGTTGTGAATCTCTGATTTGGACATAATGTACTATGAAATTTGTTTTAAAAATCATGTCAATTGAGATACAATGCTTTTGATGATTTTCTTCTATTGAGCTTAAATGGTTAGCTCACTCTGACTATACGTTACAAGTACAGATTCTGACATAGCGGCTAGGGCCTACGAGACCGATCCAGACTACGTTCCTGAGGAGTCAGATATTTCTCCTGAGGAATTCTTTTCGGTTTAGGATCTCGTTCTTTTGTGTACTTTTTGAGAGATTACTTGGGCTTCGTATGTTTGGCCTGTTTATTAAATGTTTTAAATTTTGTTTGTAAGATATTGTTCTTTTGTGAACCATATTTCCGTGATGGTCGGCCATCACCGGTGGTTCTTTTCGGTTCTTCTGCCCATAGTTTTACCTAGAGTTAGAATCGTTATTTTGTGTTTTATTTTCCTTATAAAAATGAAATTATTTTATGCTTTAACTCTGATGTTTGTTTATCGTCCGACTTATCGTTTAATTGATAGGTTGGCAAGCCAGCCTTTCCAATACCTTGAGGATTGGAAAAGTCGGGTCGTTACAGTATTATAGACCGTTGAGCTCATAGTAGAATGAATCAGTCCGCCGGGAACCGCTTTATGTTGAGTGGAGATCGCTACGAAGTTCAAAACCAATTTGAGAGTGATTTCAGTATTTTCTGCTTTGATTTGATTTTTTAAAAGCAAAGCATTTTTTCCATTTTGTAGCTTTGGAATTCATTTACTGTGTTTTGGTGATTTTAGCTATCTTATATTGATCTGGAGATTTTTTAAATCACATTAAGGAAGACTAGATACTGGCTCTAACAAATTATTATCCATTACCCTTTTGCATCGAATTGTTTTAAAGTCTGTGCAAGCATGCTTTCCACCATTTTGGTGGACTGAGTTTGACTATTCATTTAGTCACTGAAATGCATCACAAACTACAAAGATTTTAAGGCTAATAAATAGTAACAATCATCTTTTAAAGGGAGTGGGTAGCTAAAGGTGCTTCATAAGTGGCCATGCATTGATTCATCAAAAACTACAAAGCGTATGCGGTTGATGTGGCACAATGTGATTGGCTGCAAGTGCAGTGAGGCTCAATTAATGTAGGTATGAAGCAAGCAGTCATATTGCGCCATGTCAGCAGCTGGCACTTTGTCTTCAACAAATCTCTCCCCCTTTTATAATTTTCCTATTTTTAAATCTCAGCAGTCACATAAAGGCAGCCGCTGGCACTTTGTCTTCAACAAATCTCTCCCCCTTTTGTAATTTTCCTATTTTTAAATCTCAGCAGTCACATAAAGGCTTGGTCTTGTGTACTTGTACGGATCGGTCTCTCCTACCAAAAAGGAATCTGTTAGAAATTGATGTGCTCCTTTTTTAAATGGACTCGTAAATGTTTTGTATCCGCAACTGGATATTTGGGTACCTCTAAACGCGTCACATGTTTCCTGAAAGCGCCAACAATGAAAATCCCTTCATACTTATTGATTATTTTATGTCAGATGATGGAGATTGTTTTCACCCAGATCTTCTACACAACGGATCCTAAGATCAATACTCACACTACAAAAATAAGGGGAAATTTACCTTACCGACCCTGTCAAATGTACCTTTTACTGCAGAGACCCTATAGTTTCATCATTACCCAAATTGACCAGCTCGAAGCCGAGTCGACCCTAAGGAGAATAAAAAGTCCATATTACCCCCTTCTCTGACTTTCTTTAACCCACGAATACATCCCCTTTTTCCTCATTTTAATCTGCGCTAGAGTTACTAAGAAGTTAGAGGTGGTGAAGGTGACGACGTCTTCTGCCTCAGATCTGCTACCTGGAAGAAGAAAACAGAGGTTTGGGAGTTGAAGATCCTGCAGTTTCCCATTCTGACGCGAGGTATCTTCAGATCTAGTGTATATTTGAAAGTTATTTTGGAAAATTGATTTTACTGGTTAAATAAATGCAAAGAGTCGATATCGATTGCATAAAATCTATATCGACTCTTAACACAATCGATATCGATTGCTTATACAATCGTTATTGACTTCATAAACAATCGATACCAATTGAGTATCAAATCGTTACCGATTGCTTATCCACTCGATATCGATTGCGTATAAAATCGATATCGATTGTTTATGAAGTTGATACCGATTGGATAAGCAATCGATATCGATTGTGTATCAGTAGTTTTGCTATCAAATTATCATTCGTTTTGTTCATCCGTCTTATGACTCCTTCCTACTCCCTTCTCTTTCTTAAATAGGCGATGTCTAGTGTGGAAATTCTTCTTCTCTGTCACTTTGATGGTCATATTGTAAACGATGATGGTTTGTATCAAGGTGGCCGCCTGTAACAACCCAGATTTTTAGATTTTATTTTAACGGTGGTAGATGATGCACCACACTATATACTGTGCTAACGCTCCACATCAGAATCGAAACCCACCTTTTAAAATAGAAAATTTCTAATTTTTCCCATATCAAAATTAGACTCATTGCGAGTGCTCGTCGATACGATTCCAACGATATATAATTTGATGATTTCTTATAAGAATATAAAAAGTTATGCCCATTTTAACTGATCAAGCAAGTCAAAGGGTATAATTGTAATTTCGGGAGAGAAACATCAATTGGTTTCGTGCTTATGCAAAACGCTGGAACGAAACCTTTTCTCAAGCTATCCAAGTTACGTATGAATTCTTATTCCGTGTAAAAATCTCCTATTCTATTAAATCTCCCACGAAAAGTGTTAATTAGAGTTGACCTAAAATTTTATACCATTATAAATAAAACTTTAAAAGCTCTCTCGTCTCTATAATAAGAAATTATTCTCTCTGAAGACTTAGACGAATCGACGCCCTAGGCATCGACCTTTTCAACCCGAATCGCCGTTGATCTTCCGTTCACGCTTCAAGAGGTGGGTACCCATCAATCCATCTTGTTCTTCTCAGATTCCGTCGCGTAGGATGCGTTCGATCGCGCATCGACGGGTTTAAAAATCTTATTTAAACCCAAATATCTCATAAATTAATAGATCTATATATTTAATATATGCTTTCCCTTGAAAGTTATATATTTTGTAAATTGGGTTTATATGTTATTTCTCTTTTCTTTTCAAAAATTCCTTTTGTTTGAGCCATTAATATTCTACCTTATATTAGGTCTGTATATTTAATATGTTTACTTCCTCTTTTATGTCTGTAAAATTAATTAAATTTTAATACTTATAAATTTGATAGATTGACTTAATTGACATAATATCATATTGATATTATTTATTTCTAAATCTATATAGTATAAATTTATCCTTCTACTAAGACTATAATAATATATATTATTGTTGCAAGTTTATATTATTATTTATTTAAAATTAATTAAGCCCAAAAATTAAATTATATTTTTATTTTATTTAAATAAATAATAGATTATACCAACTTAAAGTTTCGGGTCCGAACTTGCGGCTACGAACCCGAATTCACGTCCATGAACCCGACCTCGCGACCATTGATGCACCTGTTTTGGTATTTGAGTCATAACTTTTTACGCCGACCTTGGATTAATGCGATTCTTGCGGCATTGGAAAGAAGACAGTGAGATTTACAACTTTGTGTGAAATAGCCATTTCACGAATCTGACGTTTTAGAGGTCAAAATAGAGCAACAAGTCGGGTTCAATTTTGAATGAATCAAGGCTATTCGAATTTAAGATTATTTTCTAAATATCATGACCAAAGTTCTTATGTATATTATATTGTAAAGTCTTTCGATCGATGGTCATGATAAATCATAACTTAATAAGTATAAATATTATTTAATTTAATTATCTAATTGTTATATATATATATATATATATATATCAATTTTATCGCTTCAACGCGACCTCTTCGATAATACAAAGTGTTAGAACTTCGATGTCTTTATGAAATCGAACTCTGACTTTTACGATTATCGAAATCACACTTATAACTCTATTCTATAATTATATTGGTGTGGTATGTAAATAAACATAAATATAAGCATAATCAAAATCTAAGTATAAATCGTTCTGTATGTGTGATACTTTTGTATTTACAACTTAATCAATTTATACGAGTTAAGAATATGTTAGATCATGAGTACGAGAGTGTATGAGATCATGCCTACGCTTGGGCGTGGTGATTCGCCGAGATGGTATCGAAGCGAGGAATACACCGTATTCACATGCCTTATAACTCATGGTGGAATGGGACCCATGACGAGTCGGGTGAGTGTGAATTCAGTGTAACTTCGTACACGGTGGCATATACAGTGATCCTATCACCCCGAGTTTTAATACGAGAGGATAAGATATGAGATATGATATGAGAATCGGGCGTTGGGCCTTTAGCTGTGGTAAGGTTTCTTTTACGGTCACGTGAAACTCAGAATATTGGCGTCTATGTACGGATGCAACACCTCTATGGTAGTATAAACTATCACACGAAGTACATCCAGGTTACTACGGAACCTTTTTCTTGGGAAGCGTGAATTAGGAAGGTTGCCTCACTATAGTTTGTCATAGGATTAAGTATAAGAGTATGATAAGATATGAGTATGAGATAAGATAAGTTATGATACGAGTACGATAATAAGACATCGCTGTGTAGGCCAGCAAAAGATAAAGAACTTAAGTCTCTGTACGTGCCGTTCCTTGCGTAGCCACCGTAAGGGCAACAACGTCTTTCAGCCAAGACGGATCTCTGGGAGAGATTATGAGTATGAGTGCGTTATGAGTGAGTTTGGCCATTATGTCTCCCCATTGGCTGGGTGGTGGAGTATGAGTATGACACGAGGGCGTTATAATATGGTGGTATGATACTATGTTGACCCTCCCATAGTAGCTCGAGCAGCGACTCTGGCACAGGTCGTTTAGGATTTCACTAATATATTAGTTACGCTCATGCGATGTACAGACGTATGTGCGAGAATGATAATAAGACATGATATAATATGTTATGAGATATGGTAAGGTACGTTAGGATATGAGTGTCTAGATCATTGTAATATCCCTAATATTTTCGGTATATTTTCGTTTATCTCGGTAAGTGTGCCCGGAAAATGCTGTAGAATATTTTTGGACTTTTGGTAAGCTAAGGCTTTGGTAAGACTAATGGCAAAAGGAAATTGTCGGAAGATGTGTGTAAGTCACGTAACCAATGACTTACACAATAAGGTTTGTGTTTGTGTTTAGTACCGGATAGGTTTTCAACTCTTGTGGATAAGTTAAAAGTATAAAAATCTAGATATTTTTATTACTAGTTTTTGGTTATAAGAGAGAGTGAAAGAGAAATTTCACTTCTCTCACTCGTTAGAAATTTAAGCTCTAAGGCTTTGCCTCATTTGATCCTTGATCTAGAGAGTTTTAGAACCCCTCTTCACATCTCAACCATTAATTAACCTTAGATTTGTATTCGGATCATTTTGATCTATAGAAAGGGAAGAGTGATGTGAGAGTGAGAACCTCTGTGTGTGATTTGGTTGGTGATGAGGTGTGGTCACCTTATTGGATGGGTGATTTGAAGATCTCGAACCATTGAAGTGGAGATTGGTTCCGTGTGTGAATCGGTGCAATGGGATCAACGGTTTAAGCTACAAGAGGTAGGTCGTTGAAACCTCCATGTAAATTTAATTATGTTTTGTTTAGAGTAACATATATGTGAAATAAAGAAGAGGTTTAGCTGTGAAAAAGATCGGAAAAAGAACCGTGAATGTCAAAGTGCATGTACCAGAACACGAGAATTCATTTGCCGATTTCAAAATCGATGTCGAAATTGAAATCGACAGTCGATTTGAAAATCATCGTCAATTGATGAATTAACGATGCGAGAATTTGGGAATTCGATGGTCGATTTTGGATTCGACCATCGAATTTCAAATCGACCACAAATTGAATTCGAGGTAATTACATCTGTTCGGCATTCAAATTTTTGTTGGATTTTTGATCCGCAATCTCTTAGTTTGATTTTTTTGGTTTTATATTAACACTGAGAGTGTTAATATAGGTAGGTTTTGACCGTGGGAGTCCTTGGTGAGGATTTGTTTTGTGCTTGATTGGAAGCTCTTTGATAAGGTAGGGAACCTTGTATTTTATTTGCATTAAATTGTAAGTAAAGACATTTCTTTGTTAAAATAAGAAGTATAATTTGGAAATTCAGGTTGCACGATGAATGAAACTCGATTTTATGACACAAATCTGAAAATTTGGAAACCTTGTTATAACTAAGAACTTTGCAAATTGAACCTCGTAACCTCGTTAAATCTTGAATCGAACTTTTGAATCGTAACTTGAAAATCAAGATTATGTTATGAATACAAGTATTGAAATACGTTAGCATTTGCATTTGATTTGAGGTACGTCAGAACGATGCCCTAGATTCTACCAACCGTGTTGACGGTATAACTTTGGCCCAAGTTTCCCTCATAGCGTAGGGGCTTGTTGCATTCAGAAAAAGGGTTCATGAGCACGATGATGGTCGAGGGTTTTCCCATCGGTAATACACCTTGCTCTCATGCTATAGGAAATTTGAGAGATAAAATTAAGTTATAAATTTAATATAAGAAGCATGCTCAGTCAGAAAATTTCGAACACATCAGATTCATGTATTCAGTCTTAACTCAGGATTAGTACTGGAGATTTCGTTTGCAAAGCATCATTTGAAAACCATATTTGATCGAATTACGTCCTTTGAAAAACCTTTACTTATAATGAAATGCAAATAGATCTGTTTCCTCTATTGGGCTTTGTTGTTAGCTCACCTTAGCTCGTCACAGTCTTTGAGACTGATCTGGGATCGGAAGATTTGGAGGATTCTGACTATATTCCTGAGGAGGAATTAGATTTACCTGCTGAGGAGTTCTTCCCTTGATCTCTAGATCCTATATTTTTGGTATTTTGTTTGAATATTGTGTTGAATATTGGGCCCTAGGCCTTATTTTGTTCTTTTGATATCACTTGAGGAACCATCATCGTGAACCATTAGTTTAGGTGTTGGATTGGCCATCACCGGTGGTTCCTTTTGGTTCCTCATAGTGATAGATTTGTTATATCAAGCTTTTGATTTATGGTTTATCTCTACTTTGCCTCTGTTTTTAGATCATTGTTATGTGCTACATTTGAATACGACATTGAGCAATCAATAAGTTGATGAACCGGCCTTTCCTATACCGTAAGGATTGGAAAAGTCGGGTCGTCACAGTTGGTATCAGAGCCATGCTCTAGGTTCAGAGTCTTAGGACTAGGGACGGATTGTCTTGACAATCTTACTGATCAATTGTTATTGTTTTTCAACAATGACAGATCGATGCTACCTCCATGATTGAGGCAGAGGCCGAGGTAGAGGGACCACGCATGGCTCACCTTGAGGAGATCGGTGAGGGTGTAGGTACCTCACGTGGCAGAGGAAGAGTTGCCACAGGTGCGAATGCAGAGGCCCTGGGAGCTGGTAGGCCACAGGGAGGAAATGTGGACCAGGTGCTGGCAGCCTTGGCCACTAACATGGCTCAACAGACTGCAGCCATTGATAGACAGACAGAGATTTGGCTGACATCACCAGGGAGGATTCACGAGTTCGGGAGGATGAGACCTCCTACATTCTCGTATGCGACGGATCCTATGGAAGCCGAGGCATGGCTGGATGAGATCGAGAAGATATTTGAAGTGTTATGTCTGGAGATATTGAGAAAGTACTGGGCATCTTTCAAACTTTTAGCGAGGCTAGCCCATGGTGGAAATCTGCTTTCTAGGATGAGAGAGCAGACTACCTAATACTCCATGGACTTGGGCGAGTTTGTGGAGGCGTTCAACGATCAATATTTTCCTAAGATCGTGCGTCATCGGAAGTCCAGGTTCATCGGTGAAACAGGATGAGATGTCTGTCGTAGTATGGCGCAAATTTGATAGACTTTCGATTTGCACCCTTGCATGTGGCCCGAGGTGATGAGAGCTCGAGAATTTGAGAGGTCTGAGGCCGAACATTCAGGAAAGGGTGTCGATGTGCGAAATGGAGACCTATGCCGGCGTGCTGTCCCAGGCCCTCCTTGCACACGAACATATTCAAAAACAGTACCTGAGGCCAGAGCAGAGTAATAAAAATAGGTTTGGCCAGGGACGTGAGTGCTTGAGGCGGGTGAACAAAAGCCGAGGTTCTCAGACCTCCTCCTACTACCCTAGTCACCATCATACTCTAGACCATATTTGTTGCAGGACGAGCGTCTTCATATCGAGACCGCGAGTTCGTCACCAGGACAACCATTCAGAGCTGGGAGCACTACTGCGAGTGGAGCTTCTGTGGCTCAAGGTTCAACGAAGGGATCAGCTGTTACTCCTGTTTCTACTCCACTGTGTGCAAGATGTGGGAAAACACATAAGCAGAGGATTGCGAGAACAGGAGCATGCTTGGTGTGGGCAGTTGGTCATATGATCAAGGATTGTCTGTTGTTGAGAAAGGACGGACTCTGACGGTCTCTGCGATCGACCCGACCTACGTTCAAAGGTCGGGCTTATGCACGATCGCCAGATGCCCAAACGTCGAATGACGTCATTCAAGGTATCATTAAAGTTGAGATGTCATTTATGCATTGATTCAATTATTATTGTTTAAAATTTGAATTCAAGTCAATTATGTTGAACCACATAGAAATCATTGCATATAATTAACAAAACTTTTTAACTAAAGGTACCCTTATGATGAGTAGTCGAGATGACATGGATAAAATTGAAGCACGAGTACTTATAGACCCTGGGTCTACACACTCGTTTATTACTCCTTCTTTCTCAGAGAAGTTGGGACTTACTCCTGAACCCCTTGCTTTTATTCTGGATGTCAAGATTCCTACGGGGAGTTGATGTACGTCTGACATGTCGATGTCGGTCATTGTGATGATTGATGAGCACGAGACATTGACCAAACATGATTACGTTGAGCATGGAAGGGTTCGGCGTCATTCTCGGAATGGATTGGTTGGCGACTTATCACGCGGCGTGGACTGTCGGAAGATAGTGACCTTCCACCACCAAAGCGAAAGTCCTTCCGATTACGTGAGTCAAATCCAAGGTTGCGTTGGTTTGACCATTAAAGCGGCGTATGATGAAGAATGGAGTGCGATGGTATCGGCCTATTTGCAAGATTTTACCGAGAAGAAGAACGACTTGGCTCTTATCAAGGTGGTTTGCGATTATCCTGATGTCTTTCCAGAGGACTTACCTGGATTACCACCTGACCGAGAGATTGAGTTCGCGATTGAGCTAGCGCCGGGTACAGAACCGTTATCTAAAGCTCCATATCGGATGGCGCCTGCTGAGTTGACAGAGCTCAAGGAACAGCTTCAGGAGCTGTTAGACAAAGGCTTTATACGACCGAGTGTTTCTCCTTGGGGTGCACCAGTTCTATTTGTGAAAAAGAAGGATGGATCGATGCGTCTGTGTATCGATTATAGGCAGCTCAACAAGATGACGATTAAGTTGAACCACATAGAAATCATTGCATATAATTAACAAAACTTTTTAACTAAAGGTACCCTTATGATGAGTAGTCGAGATGACATGGATAAAATTGAAGCACGAGTACTTATAGACCCTGGGTCTACACACTCGTTTATTACTCCTTCTTTCTCAGAGAAGTTGGGAATTACTCCCGAACCCCTTGCTTTCATTCTAGATGTCAAGATTCCTACGGGGAGTTCGGTGTACACTGATACAGCATGTCAGTCAGTCATTGTGATGATTGATGAGCACGAGACATTGACCGACATGATTACGTTGAGCATGGAAGGGTTCGACGTCATTCTCGGAATGGATTGGTTGGCAGCTTATCACGCGAGCGTGTCTTCGAAAGATAGTGACCTTGAGCCACCAAAGC
This sequence comes from Chloranthus sessilifolius, assembly GCA_021018995.1. NCBI lineage: Eukaryota > Viridiplantae > Streptophyta > Magnoliopsida > Chloranthales > Chloranthaceae > Chloranthus > Chloranthus sessilifolius. The sequence goes on from CM037588.1 coordinate 9,261,626, forward strand.
GAAAAGTCCTTCCGATTCGTGGAGTCAAATCCAAGGTTCGGTTGGTTTGACCATTAAAGCCGGCGTATGATGAAGAATGGAGTGCGATGGGTATCCGCCTATTTGCAAGATTTTACCGAAGAAGAACGACTTGGCTCTTATCAAGGTGGTTTGCGATTATCTGATGTCTTTCGGAGGACTTACGGATTACCACGAGAGAGATTGAGTTCGCGATTGAGCTAGCGGGTCTGAGCAGTTATCTAAAGCTCCATATCGGATGGCGCTTCTTGAGTTAATGAGCTCAAGGAAACGACTTGAGGATGTTAGACAAAGGCTTTATCTGACCGAGTGTTTCTCCTTGGGGTGCATTCTATTTGTGAAAAAGAAGGATGGATCGATGCGTACGTGTATCGATTATGGCGACTCAACAAGATGACGATTAAGAATCGTTATCCTCTTCGCGGATAAACGACTTGTTTGATCAATTGTGGTGCAAGGTTCTTTTCAAAGATTGATGCGAGGTCGCTATCACCAACTCAAGATCAAGCGGAAGATATATCCAAGGCTGCGTTTGGACGCGTTATGGCCACTATGAGTTTCTAGTGATGCCATTTGGATTGACGAATCTTTGCATCTTTCATGGACTGATGAGCAGGTGTTCAAACCACATCTTGATAAATTTGTGGTAGTTTTAGATGATATCCTCATCTATTCGAAAACCGAGAGGAGCATGTACAACATCCAAGATAGCTCTTCAAACACTCGGGACCATCGATTGTATGCCAAACTCGGTAAGTGTGAGTTTTGGCTTGGCGAGTTAGTTTCTTGGGACACGTAGTCTCCGGAAGCGGGTATCTCGATGGATCCTACAAAGATAGATTACGTGGTGACATGGGAACAACCTCACGGCGATTCTGAGAGGTCCAAGTTTCCTTGGTTTGGCGGTACTATCGGCGATTTGTCGAGGGTTTTCAAAGATATCGTCCACTTACGACTCACAAGAAAGAATGCTAAGTTATTTGACCGATGTACAGTGTGAGCGAGTTTCGGGGAGTTAAGCGTCTTGACTCTGACACCGATGCTTGCTATACCTTGAGCGATGGAGGTTTTGCGATATATAGTGATGCTTCCTATGGCGGACTAGGTGTGCTTAATCAACACGGGTCATTGCTTATGGTTCTAGGCAGTTGAAGGACCATGAAAGAAACTATCCGACGCATGACTTAGAGCTAGCAGCAGTTATATTCGCCTTGAAAATCTGGCGACATTACCTCTACGGTGAAGTTTTTGATATATTCACCGATCATAAGAGTCTCAAGTACCTCTTCACTCAAAAGGACTTGAATATGCGGCAGCGACGGTGGATGGAGTTCTTGAAGGACTACGATTGCTCGATTCAGTACCAACCGGGAAAGGCAAATGTCGTTGTTGATGCTCTCGATGAAAGGTCTTGACCGATTATCACATCTTGTGAGCCGGATTCAGCGATGGAAGCTATTGGAAGATATGGCTTTGGGCAGCTCACGGTTTGATGTAAAAGGCTCGGGAGCATTGATGGCTACTCTTGTACTACGCCCTACGCTCTTCGAGAATATTAGAAAGCTTCAGATGACCGATGATGAGCTGATGGCGATTCGACGAGATGTCGAGTGTGGCAGCAAGAAGGATTTCTCCATTCGTGCAGATGGAACCTTGTTGTTTTGGCGTGTATGTGTACCGACAAGCTCAGAGCTTCGGGACACTATTCTAGAAGAGGCTCACAAATCCATGTATGCCATACATCCTGGTAGCACCAAGATGTATCAGGACTTGATGAAAAGTTTTTGGTGGCGAGGTTTGAAACGCGACGTCGCTGAGTACGTATCGCGGTGCCTAGTTTGTCAGCAGGTTAAGGTTGACCATCAGAATCCAACAGGGTTATTACAGCCTTTACCTGTGCCTGAATGGAAATGGGAAGCCATTTCGATGGACTTCATTCTAGGTTTGCCGAAAACACTAAGGAAGAAAAATGCCATTTGGGTCATTGTCGATCGGCTAACCAAATCTGCTCATTTCCTACCATACAATACCTCGTATACAGCTAGTAGACTTGCAGAGTTATACCTCAAGGAGATTGTTAGACTGCATGGGATACCGGCTAGTATTGTGTCAGACAGGGACCCGTTGTTTACTTCACACTTTTGGCAGAAATTTCAGGAAGGAATGGGTTCTCGTCTTGACTTTAGTTCTGCATTTCATCCACAGACGGACGGCCAGACTGAGCGAGTGAATCAGATCATTGAGGACATGCTGAGAGCTTGTATGTTGGATTTTCACGGGTCATGGGACCAACACTTGCCTCTGATCGAGTTCGCCTACAATAATAGCTTTCAGGCTAGCATCGGTATGGCTCCGTTCGAGGCTTTATATGGACGACGGTGTCGATCGCCGTTGAACTGGGAAGAAGTGGGTGAGAAGCTCATTATTGGACCTGAGATAGTTGAGCGCACGACCGAGACGGTTCGGTTGATACGCGAGCGACTACGAGTAGCTCAGAGTCGTCAGAAGAGCTACGCCGATCTCAAGAGGCGACACGTGGATTTTGAGGTTGGCGAGAATGTCTTTGTTCGGATTTCGCCTACGAAAGGCGTTATGAGGTTCGGAAAGCGAGGGAAGTTGAGTCCTCGGTACGTTGGGCCTTTTGAGATATTAGGCGAGTGGGAGGTTGCTTATCGAGTGGCGCTACCGCCACAATTGTCTAGCATGCACAACGTCTTCCATGTGTCGATGCTTCGTCGATACATACGTGACCCGACTCACGTGCTTGATTACCAACCCATTGAGCTTCAGGAGGGTTTGACGGTGATTGAGGACCCGATTCAGATTTTGGATCGCAAGGAGCAGATCCTACGCACTAAAACGATTCCTTTGGTTCTTGTACAATGGAGGAATCATACACCGGAGGAAGCCACTTGGGAGCGTGAAGCTGAGCTCCGGGACCAATTTCCGAGCCTTTTTGCTTAAAAATTTTATATTTCTCACTTGTGTAGACTGTGTAATAATTTGACATTTATGTGTACCTATTGGTTTTATATATACATATAAATATTTCTGTGAGAAATTTTGGAGGATCAAGGTATTTTTACTGAGTGGGTCTATATCGAAATCCCTACATTATAGAAATCGGAAAAATTTTTGGGCCTTCGACCCAATTCTGGTATGCTACTCACTATAGGTCTAGTGACCTAAATTCGGTCTATGGTCACTTACCTATTTGGACATTTACTGAACCATTTGGCCTTGACATGTCATGGTCATGGTCCAAAATATGCTCAGTTTGTAACTTTTTCACGAGTCCAATCAGACCCGGACTTGCTATTTTCCTTCACAACAAATTTTTAAGTTTATTTTCGTAAAACTTTTTAGTCCAAATTGGACTGACATATAGCTATTATCTGTAACTGAGCTGTTTTGCATGAAATGGACACACAAATGATCCATTTGACCCAAGGTAATGCTTAAAATGTCAAAATTTTGAAATTTTGAAGACCTCGGACACTTGAAAAATCGAGGTCGATTTATGAAATCGAGGGTCGATTTTTACGCATTGATATAGGCATTTTAAGGCCAAATTTAGGCTGAGAAATTTTCAAAAAATCAGTGTCGATTTTTGAATCGTGATCAATTCAATTCGACCCACAATTTGAAATCGGTCGATTTTCTCGATTTAAGTGAGGTTGAAACCCTCTGTTGCCATTCAGGTTTTAACATTTTGGGGATTTTGAGCTAGGGTTTGGGCGATTTGCGATTTGGGGCTCTCTTTGTATTTTGGTGCAAATCTAAGGAGGAGTGCACTACTTTGTCAAGGGATTCGAATTCCTTTATTGCAAACCCGATTTGGGGCTTTTCCTAAGGTAAATACCTCCCTCATCTCAAGATTTCGTGGGTTTTTGCATCTGTTTTGAGGGTTTTTCTTGCATTTTTTTTTGTTGTTTTATTTGCAATGGGGCCTAAGAAGCAGACCCCTATTCGCAACCCCACCTCTAAGAGGCCGGCATGGTTCCTCTAGCCGCCCTACACAAACAGCCACACAGCCCCGGGAACCACCTCAGTCGGTTCCACCACCTTCTCAGCCCACACCATCTGTGCCCCCTCCAATGCCTGAGCAGCCCAATGAATTTTGGAGCATCAAGGGCTTCGCCAATGAGTATGTTTTTCACCCGGAATTATTTGACCAACAAACTACCACACAGTGGGCGAGTGAATACCTTGAAAAAGCCCAGCTAACCTTCCTGTGCACTGACTTTAGTGCCCATTTTTATCCTCGTTTAGTGCGCCTGTTTTACCAACATATGCGCCGCGAGGACGAGAAGAAAATTTACACTAAAATTGATGGGCGAGATTATATTTTTGACTTAGATGACATGGCTGTGGCACTACGTTGCCCGTTGCAATACTCTAAAACCATGGGTTTAGGTCCTCCCTTTCCCAAACCAGTCCCTTCTCACGAGGTAATGACTCAAATGACGCAAGGACGTCACGGGTCTGGTAGGTCCATTGTTCGCACACATATGCCAGAATCTATGTGGATTTTGGATAAAATTTTTAAGACTACCCTTTACCCTCTTGGACATAAATCTGGCGCCGGTCCTCCAACAGATTTTATTTGCTGCTTTTAAAGAGCGATGGTTTAGTGCTCCTGAGGTACTTTTAAAGGGGCTTATTAAGGCACGTGAGAAAATGGGAAAGCAAATCAAAACGCCGAAGAAGGGCATTCCCTATGCCCGTTTAATTTCTATCATGATTGAAAATTATCAAGCGGGTCCCGAATATGACATTTCTCCTACCGAACTCAAGTCTCTGCTTTGGTAGAAAGATGTATAACCGTCAATTGGGGTCAAACCTACAGTCGCCTTGTGAAACCTCTTAAAGAACCAGCAGTTCCTGATGCGGATGCACGTGATGCCCATGGGGATCCTGCTCATGTTGCCTGCCCAGAGCGATATCCTTACGCTCTCGAGTTCACCTGACGAGATGACCGCGATGAGCCATCGATTCAAGAGCTCACCCACCACACACGCTCTATCGTCGAGTTGGATGTCCATGGCGCTCTCTCTTACCTCATGCAGCATGCATTTCCCGATGACTACACCACGTATATGGCCGATATCCGAGCTTCAGTATATCGCCCTTCGACATCGGGCGCTGATACTAGTATTCCTCCTTCGGCCACTACTGATGCGGGTGATGATGCTGCTGTTGACGGAGGTGGTGTTTCGGGTCGGGGGTCCATCTGATTGGGGCTTCTTAGTATGCTTGGTAGAGGGTTCTTGATTTATTTTTTCACTACTATCTGCATTACTTATTATCTGACTTGGATTATTAGGACACGTGGTCCTTCTTTTGTTATCCTTTATTTTTACGTCTTTGATCCCTTGTTTAGCCTTGTTTGTATATATGGATCATTCCGCATGAGTTTACTTTTGCATCTATTTTGGTAAATATTTCTTTTAGACACTTGTGTGGGTTTGCTTCTGTCACTCTGATTCTACATGTTGGTTTTGATACATTTTGATCTCTTTATGACTTCATGCGTCACTGTGCATCGGTCTCCCGGCACGTGACACTTGGGGTGTGGGCATCCATGTACGGATGCAATCCACTATGGCTTTTTCATGCCACATGCAGTACATCCATGTTACTACGGATCCCATCCCTTGGCTTACGTGCCCTGTGGGATCGTACCACGGTGCCCATGTTTTCTATTCTTTTATTGTCTGGTGTGTATCATGTTCAATTTTCGCGGACGAAAATTCCTAAGGAGGGGTGAATGTAATATCCCTAATATTTTCGGTATATTTTCGTTTATCTCGGTAAGTGTGCCCGGAAAATGCTGTAGAATATTTTTGGACTTTTGGTAAGCTAAGGCTTTGGTAAGACTAATGGCAAAAGGAAATTGTCGGAAGATGTGTGTAAGTCACGTAACCAATGACTTACACAATAAGGTTTGTGTTTGTGTTTAGTACCGGATAGGTTTTCAACTCTTGTGGATAAGTTAAAAGTATAAAAATCTAGATATTTTTATTACTAGTTTTTGGTTATAAGAGAGAGTGAAAGAGAAATTTCACTTCTCTCACTCGTTAGAAATTTAAGCTCTAAGGCTTTGCCTCATTTGATCCTTGATCTAGAGAGTTTTAGAACCCCTCTTCACATCTCAACCATTAATTAACCTTAGATTTGTATTCGGATCATTTTGATCTATAGAAAGGGAAGAGTGATGTGGAGAGTGAGAACCTCTGTGTGATTTGGTTGACTGATGAGGCTGTGGTCACCTTATTGGATGGTGATTTGAAGATCTGAACCATTGAGTGAGATTGGTTCCGTGTGTGAATCGGTGCAATGGGATCAACGGTTTAAGCTACAAGAGGTAGGTCGTTGAAACCTCCATGTAAATTTAATTATGTTTTGTTTAGAGTAACATATATGTGTGAAATAAAGAAGAGGTTTAGCTGTGAAAAAGATCGGAAAAAGAACCGTGAATGTCAAAGTGCACAGCCACAGAACACAGGAAATTCGACTGTCGATTTCAAAATCGATCGTGAAATTCGACGATCGATTTGAAAATCATCGTCAATTGATGATTTAAGGCCTGATGCAGAATTTGGGAATTCGATGGTCGTTTTTGGATCTGACCATACAATTTCAAATTCGACCCTCGAATTTGAATTCGAGGGTCTAATTCTGTCCTGTTTCTGGCATTCAAATTTTTGTTGGATTTTGATCCAATCTCTTAGTTTGATTTTTTGGTTTTATATTAACACCGAGAGTGTTAATATAGGTAGGTTTTGTTGTTGGGAGTCCTTGGTGAGGATTTGTTTTGTGCTTGATTGGAAGCTCTTTGATAAGGTAGGGAACCTTGTATTTTATTTGCATTAAATTGTAAGTAAAAGGCTTTCTTTGTTAAAATAGAAGTATAATTTGGAAATTCAGTTGCACACAGCATGAATGAAACTCTGATTTTATGACACATATCTGAAAATTTGGTAACCTTGTTATAACTAAGAATTTTGCAAATTGGACCTCAGCACCTCAGTTAAATCTTGGATCAGAACTTTTGAATCAGAACTTTCCAAAATCAGTATTATGTTATGAATATAAGTATTGAAATACGATAGCATTTGCATTTGTTTTGAGATGCGTCGAGCGATGCCCTAGATTCAACCAACCGTGATGAAGGAATAACTTTTACGCAATTTTCCCTCATAGCGTAGGGGCTTTCTCGCTTCAGAAAAAGGGTTCATGAACGACGATGGTCAGTAGGGTTTTCCCATCGGTAATACACCTTGCTCTCATGCTATAGGAAATTTGAGAGATAAAATTAAGTTATAAATTTAATATAAGAAGCATGCTCAGTCAGAAAATTTTGAACACATCAGATTCATGTATTCAGTCTTAACTCAGGATTAGAACTGGAGATTTCGTTTGCAAAGCATCATTTGAAAACCATATTTGATCCGAATTCTGTCCTTTGAAAAACCTTTACTTATAATGAAATGCAAATAGATCTGTTTCCTATTGGGCTTTGTTGTTAGCTCACCCTACTATCGTCCACGAGTCTTTGAGGCGATCTGGGATCGGAAGATTTGGAGGATTCTGACTATATTCCTGAGGAGGAATTAGATTTACCTGCTGAGGAGTTCTTCCCTTGATCTCTAGATCCTATATTTTTGGTATTTTGTTTGAATATTGTGTTGAATATTGGGCCCTAGGCCTTATTTTGTTCTTTTGATATCACTTGAGGAACCATCATCGTGAACCATTAGTTTAGGTGTTGGATTGGCCATCACCGGTGGTTCCTTTTGGTTCCTCATAGTGATAGATTTGTTATATCAAGCTTTTGATTTATGGTTTATCTCTACTTTGCCTCTGTTTTTAGATCATTGTTATGTGCCGGCTTCTGTTTGAATACGGCTTATTGAGAAATCAATAAGTTGATGAACCGGCCTTTCCTATACCGTAAGGATTGGAAAAGTCGGGTCGTCACAGTTCATGGTCTTGCATTTATGATATGAGTTTTACGATATGCACGTGATTTTGTCTTCCTTTTGTTATCTGCTTTGAGATATTATGTTTATCACTCACAAGATGCACCCACAATGCACCTGAGTAGTATGGGGTGGATTGGTGGTGTATCCACTGAGTTTACGTGACTGAGTAAACTCATCCCACGATAATCTAACAGTTGCAAGTGATTACGCTGGTGGAGTAGACGCTGGCCATCTAGATCTCGCCGACGCTGATTTCATTGATTCTGCGGGCGTTGAGTACCAGGAGCCTTTGGAGGGCGACGCTGCCGGTTATCAGGAGGACTACGGTGCCGATCTTGATTCGAGTGCCGATTACTGATCATTGTGGACTTGGTATTGAGTTTTATTGATACTAGTATTGCGGATTTTATAGTTTATTTTATCGGATTTGTCTCCGACTTTCATTATCATTTTATTGGCGGATTATGATTTTATTACACTTATTCAGCATTTATGATTATTTTATATTTCACTTTGGTATGTTGGCTTTCACGGATTTTGTGGAACCATTATTGCGCGAGAACTCTGATTAGGTGTATGTCCGCTTAGCATATCCGGGATATGTGCGGGTCATAACTCGGAATTCTAGGCCCTCGGGATGGGGTAGAATTTCGGGTCGTGACACCGCCGGAGGGTTATTACAATTTCGACGGGTATATCTTATGAACGGTTCAGAAGGTAAATTTCTGCTGTCAGTTTTGTGAGAACAGATGAAACAATTTCCATAAAGTTCTCTATGAAGATAGTGAATACCCCTGTGCTTGCCAACGTTTTAGATTCGGTTGATTTGGCCACCCTATTTTCGTTTTATAAATCCGGGTCGGACATTATAAAGGTATTCATCATTACAGAACCATCCTCCTTCCGATTCGAAGCTGAACAAGTACCTCTAGTACCTCTAGGTAGGAGTGATTTTATGAGTAAATCATTCCTTCCAGCCATGTAAGTTTGAGGAGGAAGGACTTACATATGATACTGTTCAGTTAAGTGATGACGGCGATTTTGTGACAAACATATCCACCATAAAGACAACTATTGATCTAAACCATGCCCCAGTTGAATCATATAATGACTCACTACAAAATATGCATTGGGCACATTGTAGTCAAGAGTTAGACTACACGTCTCTAAGAGTGGGGGATGAAGATGATTTTCATCATATCTTTTCCGGTGGATTTACAACTTGGATGACTCACATCCTCCCACGCACTGTTAGATTAGTCCCACATCGTTTGTGGGCCGGAGGCATTGAGTTATATATATAATCAATTTTGTGAGGTTGAGTTAGGCCCATGGAATCACTACAAAAAATAAGACTATTAGCGACAGGTTTTTTGAACAAAAAACTGCTATCATGTCGCTACCAAAAACTACCGCTATTAATCATGCCGCTACCAAAAATTGCCTTAACAGTAATTGCCGCTAAAACACTTTATTTTTGTAGTGAATTCTTCATGATATCAGAGCAAGTATTTCTGCACTCCACGTCACCTAGTCCAACTGTCCACGTGATTAGGCTTGGCTGCCAACATGTGCGAGGGCTTGTTAGAATAGTCCCACATCGGTTGTGGGCTCGAGGCCTTGGGTTATATATAACCTGTACAAACCTCCTTACAAGCCGATTTTGTGAGATTGAGTTAGGCCCATGGATTTCTTCACCCACTATCTAAATAAAATTGCCATCACCACCTCCACCAACTGTAACTTTGCCACCTTCACACCACCACCACCACCTGTCACTACAAAAAATAAGACTATTATAACTGCCACTATTAACAAAAAACTGCCACTAATACCCTTGCCGCTAATAGTCTTAATAATTTTTTTATTAATAATCGCAGTTTTTTACGGCCAAAAACTGCGGCTAATAGTCTTATTTTTTGTAGTGTGTCCACTTCCACCACCACTTCACTACAAAATCTCCACCATCCATAACCACACAGCCAAGTCTTCCACCATTTCCCCTGCCAAAACCACCAGCAATACCTCCACCACATCCCCATCATCTGACAAACACTCCAAAATATTGGCCCCACCACATCATCACCTCCCAACCACCATTAACATCACCTCCCCACTACTCTCCTATCACAAGTGAGTGTTTTACCAAAATAACTTACAATGTCATGATGTTTTGAAAGAAAAAAGAAACTTGAAATAAAAACAAGAATTCTCAATTAAATATTGTTCGTATCTCAACAATAATAACATGACCTCGAATCCATTCGAGGTCATTGTCTTGTGCCTTTGTATTCTTCACTTTATTCTTTAATGAATTTTTTGCTTACCAATAAAAAAAAATAACATGAACAACCAAACTCAAATGCAAATGAACTCCAACCCTTGAATATGGAGAAATTTTTTTATTACTGATCCTTCTTTTATTTTAAATACCACGTCTACCTTTAATGCAAATATCTAACTTCTTGGGATAAGTATGAAACTCCGTTTATAGTAGGGATGAATTTATAACTTTTCTGTAATAATGTCATTAACAGGATTTTGTGGTCGCTGGAACCGACGCGACATCAACGGTGATAGAGTGGTCAATGGCCGAGATGATGGCGCATCCTGAGAAAATGCAGAAGGCGAAAAAGGAATTAGAGGAAGTTGTGGGACTAAGTAACGTTGTAGAAGAGTCACACCTACCTAAATTGCATTACTTGGATGCTGTGTTAATGGAAGTCCAACGTCTTCACCCAGTTGGCCCGTTCTTAATCCCCAGATGCCCAAGTGCCACATGTATTGTGGGCGGATACACGATCCCCAAAGGCTCAAATATCATGGTTAATGCATGGGCAATACACAGAGACCCAACGATTTGGGACAACCCCTTGGAATTCCAACCTGAGAGGTTCTTGAAGATCACTAACGATAATAAATGGGATTATAGTGGGAATGACTTTCGTTATCTTCCTTTTGGATCAGGGAGGAGGATATGTGTCGGGGTTCCCATGGCAGAAAGGATGCTACCATATACACTGGCTTCACTCATTCATTCATTTGATTGGAGTTTGCCAGAAGGAACAAAGCTCGATCTTACAGAGAAGTTTGGGATAACTTTAAAGAAAGAGATACCCCTCGTTGCAATGCCCTACCCACGATTATTCAATCCCAATCTCTACTCTTAAAACTCTTACATGCATGGTTTCCCCTCATCTCTATCTCCTAGCTACTTGAGATTATCTAATATTGAATAAAAAGCTTCTATGGTGTCCCCTCATCTCTATCTCCTAGCTACTTGAGATTACCTAATATAGAATAAAAAGCTTCTATGGTTTCCCCTCATCTCTATCTCCTACTTGAGACTATCTAATATAGAGATGCTACCCATCATGAATTATGTATGGCTAATAAGTAACGAATACTCTTTTTCTCTGTTAAGACTTCATGTTTCTCTTTTTTTTTTTTTATAGATAAGCTTGAGATTGTAGGGTCCTCACCCATTTTATTTAAAAAGGAAGTAATATACTACAAAGAATACCAAACAAATCAAACTTTAAGGAACAACGGGAGCTTCGGCAATGCCATCACCCCTATTAATCCTCATAATCACCCTAATGCATATTCCATATCGACCCAATACTATCGTCATCATCGAGAAGCTTTAAAGAATCCACTCGGAAGGAGACTTCTCTAATAATATTAAGAAAAATATTTTTCTTTTGAGTAATCTCATCATTGAAGATACGGTTATTCCGTTCTCTCCAAATAAAGGAGATGGCAGTGCAAAAGGAATTGTGAATCAAATTATCCTTCTTTTTCTTCCCCTTAGATTTTTTCATACAGTCCTTCAACTCATCAAGCAACGGAAGTTTGTTGGTAGTTCTGATTCCCAGCCTGGATTTGATGGATCTCCAAATCCATTGAGAATAACCACAACTAAAAAATAAGTGCTCAGTGTTCTCTGAATCAGCCCAACATAAAACACACCTAGAAGGGATACTAATACCCCTTTTGCAAAGATTGTCCATGGTCATGAGCTTAGAGTTTATTGCTTGCCATGCATTGAAAGAGTGCTTTGGAATATTTCCGGAATTCCAAATGAAGGCTTTCCATTCAACCACTAATCCTTTGGTTCTAATAGCATGCCAAGCCGATCGAAGATAAAATCTTCCATCCCTTGAGGGCTCCCAACTTCACCTATCATGACGATCTGAATTTGGCGCAACAATAGTATAAACAACCTTCCAAGCTTCTTCCAATCGAATCGTTGATGGATGTGGCAACATCCACACTCCATCATGGGCCACTCCGTTAACCATCAAGACCTGAATGAAGTAGCAGTCTTCTGCTAAAGGTAGGAATAAGAGATTTGGCATTAACCCAAGGATCAAACCAGAAGCTAGTAGTAGCCCCATTCCCCAAAACTATATATCCGATAGTTTCTTAAAACAATATCTCTGACAGCAAGTATTCCCCTCCATGCCCATGAAGGATCCCGTGATCAAGCACAATTCCAAATGCTTTGTCTTCCCACATAATTAGCCCGCATAGCTTGGGCTAAAAAAGAATCATTTTGAACAATAGACCAAAAGAGTTTAGTCATACCAGCACAATTTCAATAAGCAAGATTGCAAATGCCAAGACCTCCTTCCTCTTTCGGTTTACAAACTCTCTTCCAATTGATGGGATGCATAGACTGGGCCAAAGACGGTCCTCGCCAAAGAAACCGACAAAAGATATGTTCAATCTCTTTAATAATTCTCTTTGGAATGAAAAATGCACCTGTCCAGTACACCTGAAAACTGCTTAAAATTGAAGAAATCAAAACAAGTCTGCTAGCATGAGAAAGAAAATGTCCCTTCCAACTTTCCAATTTGTTCCTAATTTTTTGAATGAGAGGACTGCACATAGAATGAGTCATTCTTAAAGAGAATAAGGGAATGCCTAAATACTGAATGGGTAGAGATCCTTGCTTGAAGTTTAAACCATCCAGGATATCTTTCTTGGCCTGACAAGCATCACTAAATATGACAGCCCGATTTTCTGCACCCAAAAATTCGTGTCATCAGGATCATGCTCTGGATGATCTCCAGGATAAATCACAGGGTGTCTGCTCGTCTAGCAGAAATCAGAGTAGACATGATCCAGTAGTGGCAGATCGAGTCATCATATATGGCTTTAAGAGAAAGAAGAAATAAACATGCATGTATATATATATCAAAAGAATATACATTCTCAAAAAGAAATCAAGAAGAACCACTAATGATGGACATCCATCACCCAAAATAATGGTTCCTAATAGTTGTTCCTATAGAATGTATAACAATATAAGGAACAACATCTATAGTATAAAATATAAAAAGTGGCCACCAGACCAAATTATCCAAAATACGAATACAGACCCAAAAATACAACTAAGTACCCAAGCTTCTAATAAAACTCGCCAATAAGGGTATCAGTGTCCTCCTCCTCTGCCCCAGCCTCCAGATCAGGCTAGCAATCAGGGTCGCTCGCCATGTCGGGAGCTCTAGCCTCAGAACCTATAAAATTTATAGAAAACAGGGTGAGCTATCCATCTAAGCTCAGTAGAAGAAATTTAGTTAATTTGCATCTTAATTGTAATACATGATTGCAGAACATATCTTAGACAGATAAGTAAAGCAAAGTATAAATAGAACAGAATAGATACAGATGAATGATCAGACATGCAGAAAAATTAGAATGCAGAACTGGCAAGAGCAGATAGAACCTCAGAGTTTGTAGGATGCTATGCGTATAGTATTTAAATGACTTAAATCATGCATATCTCTAATTTATGTAACTCCCGTGAATATATAGCAAGTGGTAGCAAGATATGTGCCGATAGAAAACCCCAACCAATCGTCGTTCAATGAATAATTTCAGAAGGTGCAACAATCCTCTACAATAGAAGAGTAACTTGTGTTAGGAGGAATTAATTTCCAAGCAGATGCACGGATATATCGCCGTGCCGGCCACGATTATACCGCCGAGTCGGTGGGGAACGTCTGGATTCAAACTTAAAATCAACTACACACATATAACCTCAAGAATCAGGTATCAGAGCAGATAGCAGAAATCAGAAACATGCATCAGAATACAGGGATCAAAGTTTGACTGAGCTTGATGTATATGCAGACGTGTTTTTTAAAACCAAAGCCAGAATACAGATGTTAAGATATCATGCAGTCAAAATTAGATACATTTTAGGTTGAATTTCCCGTATCTCAGAACAAATCTTTCTAAGCAAATCCAAAGCTTCCTAAGATGTCCAGGTCTTGACCTAGACCATACATGTAGTATACTACGTGTCAGAACAGAATCAGACACATTGCCCAGCAGTGTCTTTCTCGAAAACCAAAACAGTATGGAAACAGGAGATTCGATCGATCAATCCCTTTATTTGATCGATCAGACTCACATCTGATCGATCAAATCATCCTTTGATTGATCGGATGCCTTACACTTTAATAGATATAACAGAGTACATCTGATCGATCAATTTCCCAATTGATCGATCAGATTCCCTAATTGATCGTTCAATTTTCCTAGTTGATCGATCAAACCCATCATTTTCACCTTCACAAAACTGACCTAACTTTGATCGATCAGTCTTCTCCTTGATCGATCAAGTCCTAAATTCGATCGATCAATTCTCATGTTTGATCGATCGGGTCAAATTTTCAGAAAAACATATTCCCTATTTTCAAATGTGCTTATAAAATTCGATCGATCAAATAACTGATTTGATCAATCGGATTTACAGGTTGATTGATCAATTTTTAATTGATCTATCAGTTCAAACCTGATTGATCACTTCCTTTTCTGATCGATCAACACCAAATTCGATCGATCAAATACCTGATTTGATCGATCGAGCACATCGGGCTTCAATTTCTTAAGAAAAGTACCCTCCTGTTCCATAAGGGCCTTATAAAATCTGATCGATCAAATCCCATCTTTGATCGATCGGATTTACAGATTGATCGATCAATCATCTGTTGATCGATCGGATATGACAGTAAAGTTGTCATAACGGGGTTTGTTGAATTCAAACCCAAATCAATCCTAGCAATTATGATTCACCATGAATCATTCAAACACTCTTAAATGCATCCCTATGACATTAAAGACTCATTATGATCATAAAACTCACCTCCTTTAATGGCTATTTCCTTTGTTCACGGCATCCTTGGTTCACGTGGTTTTCGGATTCGAATCGGAGAGTTCGTTGAGGTGGGTTCTCCGATGAACCAAGTGCACAACTCTATGCTAACGCATAGATGTCGACTCCTTACGCCCTAAGTCAGACTATCATGAATATCAGAATCTCTCTTACACAGATTTCACAGAAGGAGCTTCTCTAGGGATTCTCAGACAGGTTAACGGAACATCCTAGCCCTAAAGTGCATAACAAAATAGAACAAGCAGTGTCAAGTAGAGAGTCGAGGGCCAGATTCAAGGAACTCAGAGTAAGTAGCATGGAAAACATAGATCGAAAACAACATATACAAGCAGTCAAAACAGAAGGCATGTAGGAAACAATCGTGCTTGTAGAGCAGAATTTGATAAGGGAAACAGAAGATACATATAGAGATATACATACATAGATATAAACACAGATAAAATGAGAAGCATGACATAGTATTGAAAGTAATCACCTGCCGATGGAGTGGAGGATGGACCTGGCTCCATAGGTGGGGTAGGGCGGCCCGGTCTGGCTGGCACAGTGCGATAGTCGCGTGGGTCAACGGTGTGCTGACGGGAATGAGCTATCATCGGGGTCGACGTGGTAGCATACAAATGATGTATCACCAGCTCGAGCATCCCCTCGTGATAGTCCAGACGTCGATGCACCTGACGCTAGAACTTGTCCATACCATCCAATCGCTCGTGAAGCCTCTTGTTGTTCTCGTTCATGACGGCTAGGAGGGCTTCAAGCGTAAGGGTGGAAGGCTCGGCGCGACGCGATGTAGTAGCATGGGTAGGGCGGCGCGGAGTAGTAAGGGTAGGGCATGTAGGCACCACGTGCTGAGGTGGATGATCATGTTGTGCCTCCCCCACACCTAGAGTGCCCGCAGCTGGCTCAACTCCCGCCTCAACTGGAGGAACCTCCTCCTCAACAGGCAGTCGCTTGACCAAAAGATCATAGCTTTTGGTCCAATCTTTTAGCAAAAAAACTCTCACATTATTGTTCAGTTGAGGCTCCCCAGGAGCCATGTTGTAGGCCTCCCGCATGGAATTGTATTGCTTGACCATGCGGGTGATCAAGCGTGCATAGGGCATCTCCTTCTTAGGCGCCACCTTCCACGTCAACCGATCAAAGGCATCCAACATGCCATCGATAATAATGTCGATGACGGAGAACCAACGGTTCTCAAAGTTGGAAAATAAAAACTATTGTACAATGACCGTACGTTCCGACTTGTGGAGGAAAGGGTAAATGGCACACTTGACATAGGTGTCAAGCATCCATAGTTTATCCGATAGTTGGGCCCTCTTAACCGATTGGCCCGACCCATGTAATCTGCATGTCATCTTGGCGATGACATCCTCATAAGCAACGTCCTTGATGTAGGGCGCTGCTAATCCACATGTCTCTACGTACCTAGAGGGGCACTGTATAGCTGCGGCGATGTGGAAATGGGTGAACCGGTACTCTAACCCATCGATCGTGGTGACCATGTGATAATGGCTATTCCCACGTCGAAGGTGTTGGTAAAACAGGCGTACTATGCATGAGCAATAGTAGTCATGGTAGGTCTTGAGCATGGGCTTGAGCCCTAGCTTCCCAATGTACTCGATCGCCCAGGCCATCTCAGGGCGATCATTAAAAAGAGTTGGGGTAAACTCTTGGTCAGGTAGGAAGCTCTTGGCATTCCAAAAGTCTGTTGGCAACTCACGCTCGATGAGTTGCGGTTGGGGTGATTCAACGGGCGGTATTGGGGGATTAGGAGGTGCCACGGGTGGTACCAAAGGTGGCATGATAGGTTCAACGGGCAGAGTTGATACTCGAGCCCGTGAAGTAGGGATTTTGTGCGAAGCATTCTTCGTGCGAGGTCCCATAGTTGCAAAAGGAGAAAAATGCAAGAAAACCCCAAAGAATTTGCAAAATATAGGGTTTACCGTGCAAGGAATGCGAAATGTGATCCGAAGAACCAAGAATCCTGAGCTCCGATAGCCGGGAGTCATCAGAAAAGAAGCTCGAATGCACGGGAGATAAAAGGCTCTTGCTCAATGGGCTTCGTTTGATCGTTCAAATAACATTTTAAAAACCCAAGCGTCACTTAAATCGACAGATTCGATCGATCGATGCCGCATATTGATCGATCGGATGTATAATGGCAAAGCCCTAGCCCAATAGATTGATCGATCAGTCCTTGAGGTTGATCGATCGGATTCCAAGATTGATCGATCAATTCGTCCAATTGATCAATCGGACGTGTATAAAAATCAAAATCCACCTGATCGGTCAACCCTTGAATTGATCGATCAAACTTGGTAATTGATCGATCAAATAGTTCATTTGATCGATCGAATTAGTAGAACTTCAAATTTCAAGATTGATCGATCAGCTTGTAAAGTTGATCGATCGGACTCATAGTTGATCGATCAAATTGCCACTTTGATCGATTGGGCATGACAGTAAACTGTCCTTTCAAAATGTAGGTGCAATAGACCCGAGGGTACCACTATAGTTCAACGGTAATACTCTAAGGTCGTGCTAAGGCTTAAATCATGCATGCACATCAAACATAAGTTCAATAACTTATTAAAGACAGAGCACTATTAATGATAACTCAACTGAATATCACGCGTACCTTGCATATCAGTCAAATAAGTGTGGGTACTGTTCGCGAATCTCAGTTTCGCGCTCCCAAGTAGCTTCCAAAGCTAAATGATTTCTCCACTTTACCAACACGAGTGGAATCAATTTGGTCCGCAAAACCTGGTCCTTGTGATCTAAAATCTCGACCGGTTCCTCAATCACGGTTAGATCCTCTTGCAGCTCAATCGGTTGGAAGTCCAACACATGAGTCAGATCTTGCACGTATCGTCGTAGCATGGAAACATGGAAGACATTATGCATACTTGCCAATTGTGGGGGCAAAGCAATCCTGTACGCGACTTTGCCAACCCGTCCAAGCACATCAAATGGTTTAATATAATATGGACTCAAATTTTCATGTTTTCCAAAGCGCATCATGCCCTTAGTTGGCGAGATTTTCACGAACACCTTGTCTCCCACCTGAAAATAAGTGTTAATTCCATAACTAATCGGTGAAACGATGGAAACTCAATCTCTTGAACGCAATTAAGTATACTTGAAACTCAAGGTGCGTCCGATGAAGATAGGCATAACTCTTTTGGCGACTTTAAGCAATGCGTAATCTCTCGCAAATCAACCAAACTATCGCGGTTGCACTATCCACAATATCAGGTCCCAAAATAAGCTTTTCACCGACATCCTCCCAGTTCAAAGGAGATCTGCATCGTTGTCCATACAAGGCTTCATAAGGTGCCATCCCAACACTGGACTGATAGCTATTGTTATAAGCAAACTCAATCAGAGGTAAATGCTAATCCCATGAACCATGAAAGTCCAACATGCATGCACGCAACATATCCTCTATGATCTAGTTCACTCTCTCAGTCTGCCCATCTGTCTGAGGATGAAATGCTGAGCTGAACTCCACTTTAGAACCCATGCCTTCTTGAAATCGTCACCAGAATTGCGACGTATAAAGTAGATCTCGATCGCACACAATGCTGACTGGTATGCTATGTAACTGAACTATCTCCTTCATGTACAACTCTGCAAGCTTGTTGGCTATATACATAGTACGGTATGACAGAAAGTGTACAAACTTCATCAGTCTATCTACAATGACCCAGATGACATTGTTCTTCTTCAAGGTACTCAACAACCCCAATATAAAATCCATAGAAATGGCTTTCCATTTTCACTCAGGCACGGGTAAAGGTTGTAACAAACCTATTGGATTTCGATGGTCTACTTTTACCTACTGGCAAACCAAATATCGAGAAATGTAATCCGTAATATCTTTCTTCAGCCCTCTCCACCAAAAGCTCTGCTTGAGATCTTGGTACTCTCAGGATGTATAGCATACGTTGACTTGTGCGCTTCTTCCAAAATAGTATCTTTAAAAATATTGTTAGCAGGTATGCGCATCCAATGTCTAAATAGCAATGTACCATCATCCTTGATGGAGAAATCAGGTCTGATCCAATTGATCATATCCTTTCTAATGGTCATAAGCTCATCATCTATCATCTGGAGCTTACGCACGTTATCAAACAACATAGGCTGTATCATGATGGTAGCCATCAATGCTTCTAAACCTGTGACGTCTATCAGTATTTTGCACAAGGCCAGGTCCTCAAGTAGATGCCACCTTTGTACTCTGATAATAAGATGTGACAACTGAGCCAAAGATTTTCTACTCAAAGCATCCGCCACAACGTTGGCCTTTCCAAGATGATACTGGATGAAACAATCGTAATCCTTTAAAAACTTCATCCATCTGCGCTCTCGCATGTTCAAGTCCTTCTGGGTAAAAAGATACTTGAGACTCTTGTGGTCGGTGAAGATGTCAAACATCTCACCGTATAAGTAGTGCCTCTATATCTTCAAAGCAAAATCACCATTGCTAACTCCAGATCATGAGTCGGATAATTCTTCTCGTATTCCTTGAGCTATCTAGATCCATACATGATAACTCTCTTGTGCTAATTGAGGATACAACCCAAACCACTGTATGATGCGTCATTGTATATAGCAAAACTTCCTCTGCCAGAAGGTATCGCTAGCACAGGTGCTGTAGTCAGGCGCATTTTGAGTTCTTGAAAACTCTTCTCACACTAATCTGTCCTGTCAAACTTAGCATTTTTCTTTATGAGCTGAGTGAATGGACTGGATAGTTTAGAGAACCCTTCGACAAATTATCTATAGTATCTCGCCAAGCCAAGGAAACTATAGACCTCGGTTAGCGTTCTCGGTTGCTCCTAATTCACTAACACTTCAATCTTCGTCGGGTCAACTGTTATACCCTTCTTAGAGACAATATGACCCAAGTAATTGACTTGGTCAGGCCAAAACTCACACTTACTGAGCTTTGCATACAGTTTGTGATCTCTGAGGGTCTATAGAGCTGTGTGCAGATGTCGTTCATGCTCCTCTTTCGTCCTTGAATAGATAAGAATGTTATCCACAAAGACGACCACTGATTTATCCAAGTGTGGTTTAAACACTCGGTTCATTAGATGCATAAATGACGCAGGTGCATTCGTCAATCCAAATGGCATAACCAAGAACTCATAATGCCCATATCTGGTTCTGAACGTCGTCTTCTCGATATCCTCTACCTTGACTCTTAG
Organism: Chloranthus sessilifolius; assembly: GCA_021018995.1. NCBI lineage: Eukaryota > Viridiplantae > Streptophyta > Magnoliopsida > Chloranthales > Chloranthaceae > Chloranthus > Chloranthus sessilifolius. Next base: position 9,282,034 of record CM037588.1, read on the forward strand.
CTGATGATAACCCGATCGTAAGTCAAATCTTCGTAAAGAACCTCACTCCTTGCAATGATCAAAGAGATTATCTATTCTAGGAAGCGGGTAACGATTCTTAATCGTCAACTTGTTCAACTGACGGTAGTCGATGCACAGACGCATCGAACCATCCTTCTTCCTGACAAATAGTATTGGTGCTCCCCAAGGAGACACTATAGGTTGGATGAACCCTTTATCAAGCAATTCTTGCAGCTGCTCCTTCAATTCTTGTAATTCTGTCAGAGTTATCCGATACGGAGCTTTAAATACTAGCTCAATACCCGGAACTAGGTTGATCGTAAATTAAATCTCTGGAGTAGGTGGTAGTCCTGGTAAATCCTCGGGAAACACGTTGGGGTACTCGTAAGCAATATGAATGTCGGATATCACATTCTTCTCTTCCCGTTGTTCTTACAGAAATTCCATATAGCCCTTGCATTCAATCTTCATCATCTTCTCAGCTCGAATAGCTGATATCAACGGGGCTACCTTAGACTTCACCTCGAAGAATCTGAACGACCTCCCTTTTGGAGGGCGGAAAACTACGACTTTCTGAAGGCAATTTACGCTCGCATGGTAAGCGGATAGCAAATCCATCCCAAGAATAATGTCAAACCCTTGCATGTCTAATAAAATCAAATCTGCCATAGTCTCGTGGTCTTCTACCAGCACAATTACTGATTTACACCCTATGCCTATATTTGTCGAACTCCCTGTAGGAGTAGACACCGTCAATATGAAGTCTAAGTGCTCTGGAGTGATTCTCAATTCTTTCGTGAATTGAGGCCTGACAAGCGAGTGTGTAGACCCTGGGTCTACCAAGACTCGTGCTCGATGAAAGCATATATCACTACGCTGATATACCTTCAACACACCTAAAGTTTACTCACAGGATTCAATCAACTGTTTACAAGGTGTATGTGTAGTGTGCATCATTGTTATAAATCGCTAAATAAAATAATTTTACATTAATAAACTTCCAATCCATTCTACTAAGAAAATAATTTAACTTTGAAATTTAGTTATACCTTGAATGACATCATTCGATGTTAGAGCATCAGTTGCGGTAACAACATATGCTCGACCTTGAACAACAGGTCGAGAGGATCTCTGACTATACACTGATCCAAATCGCTCCTTGCTCTCTTTACTCTCCTCTGGACAATTCCTAACTATGTAGCCTATCTTGCCACACCTGTAACACGCCCCACTCTCTCTCTTTTAGTCCTCTGTCTTGTGTGGTTTCCCACACTTAGCACATAACAGGGTCGGAGTGAATGACGATACCCTCGAAGATCCCTGAGCTACAGAAGCCCCGCTGCCAGAAGAACCTGAAGGTCGGAATGGTCTAGAAGATGCAAGTACTACTGGCCTCTGATATGAACTAGGCCTTGTAGATATCGCTGGTCTGGAGTGTGTAGGGTATCTCGAAGGTCTAGAGAATCTAGCCCTCTTGTTTTGTTGAGGGTCCTGAGATTGCCCCTGAAATTACCTCTCTCTGGTTTGCCTATTTCTCCAGGCAAACTGCTTCTGATTCTCTTCCTCTGCGATGAGAGCTTTGGACATAACACTCTCGTATGTCTCGATTTCCCACATGGCTACATCCTTCTGTAGATTCTGCCTCAAGCCAAGTTGAAATTTACGAGCCCTCATCAGCTCAGTGGCTACATGTTGTGGTGCAAATCTAGATAGTCTATCAAACTCAGCACCATATTCCCTTACTGACATAGCCCCTTGTTTAAACTCGATAAACCGAACCTCCTACTGATGCCTCACTATCTTTGGGAAGTACTTGTTGTAGAAGACTTCAGTAAACTCTTCCCAAGTCCAAGGAGTATTAGGGAGTTCTCTCTCTAATCCGTGATACCGACTTCCACCAAGGTCCGGCGTCACCGTCAAGTTTGAAGGTCGCCCAATGCACTTTTTCTACGTCAGTGCACTGGAATACTTCAAATAACTGATTTGATCGATCGGATTTACAGGTTGATCGATCAATTTTAAATTGATCTATCAGTTCAAACCTGATCGATCACTTCCTTTTCTGATCGATCAGCACCAAATTTGATCGATCAAATACCTGATTTGATCAATCGAGCACATCATGCTTCAACTTCTTAAGAAAAGTACCCTCTTGTTCCATAGGGGCCTTATATAATTCGATCGATCAAATCCCATCTTTGATCGATCAGATTTACAGATTGATCGATCAATCATCTATTGAGCGATCAGATATGACAGTAAAGCTGTCATAATGGGGTTTGTTCAATTCAAACCCAAATCAATTCTAGCCATTATGATTCACCATGAATCATTCAAACACTCTTAAATGCATCCCTATGACATTAAGGACTCATTATGATCATAAATCTCACCTCCTTTAATGGCTATTTCCTTTGTTCACGGCAGCCTAGGTTCACGTGGTTTTCAGATCCGAATCGAGGAGTTCGTTGAGGTGGGTTCTCCGATGAACCAAGTGCATAACTCTACGCTAACGCACAGATGTCGACTCCTTACGCCCTAAGTCAGACTATCATGAATATCAGAATGTCTCTTACACAGATTTCACAGAAGGAGTTTCTCTAGAACCCCAATCGTGTTCATCTTGTGATTTGCAAGCATAAAACAGACCAGACCAGAGGAAGGAGATGAAGAGACGTGAAGTTCCCATCCCTTCCTTCCTTTATAAGCTAACCATGGAAATATCTTGGATATTTTCATTTCCTAACTCTTTCGTTCTGGTGTTGAGCACACACACATTCACACATATTATGCATTGTCTCAAGGATCCAATCGGATCTCGGACTGTGTCGCAAGTGATCTATCACTTCGCACGCACATAGATTAAAAGTATTAGTATTTATAATCTTGTTTTCAAAATTTTAAATTTGTCTCGATTTCTGTGTCGTGCACAGATACCAAAGCAGTCAGAAGTTCTCGAAAATTTTGGGTTGTTACACTAAATGTCACTGAGCTTTTGTTATCATTTGCCATAAGACCGGAGCATCTATGAAAGAATTCAAGAGATTCTTTCACCACTTATGCAGAGCCAACGTCATCATCCAAAAAAAGGAGATCATTTGCAAACATGAGATGAGAAATACTAGCCCCACCTAACAAGTTAGGAACACGAATCTTCCCTTCATCAACCCTTTGCTCAGAATACAAGTAAATGCTTCCATTACAAGAGTAAATAATAAAGGAGACAGAGGATCCCCTTTTCTAATACCACATGTTCCACTAAAGAAATCATGTGGGGACCCATTGACAAGGATGGAGAAGGTGGGGGTAGTAATACATTGGGTAATCCATGTTATCCAGATGTCATCAAACTCAATTTGTCTAAGGATATCAATAATGAAATCCCATCTCACTCGATTGTATGCTTTTTGGATATCAATTTTTACACACAAAGCCTTCAAACCAGTAGTGAGGTGGAACTTTCTAACCATCTCATGAGCAAGTAAAATATTTTTCGTGATACCTTCCCTTCATAAAGGCGGATTGATTCAGGCTCACAAGATTTAGAAGCACCAAAGCTAGTCTATTCGAGATAATTTTAGTGATGACTTTATAGACGAAGTTACAAAGGGCGATAGGTCTCAACTTATCAATGATATTCGCATCCCTCTCTTTCGGAATGAGTCTAATAAAAGTAGAATTAATAGACTTTAAAAAAAATTTCTTATGAAAAAAATTCCTTACCGCACGCAAGAAATCCTCCTTGACAATATCCCAATAGAGCTTGAAAAAATCACCAGGGAAGCCATTAGGTCCAGGCGCTTTTCCATTTGGTGAAGCAAACACCACCTTAGTGATTTCATCATTAGAAACCGGTCGTGAGAGCATTGAGGCACCATCGGGAAGAAGCCGTCTCTTTAAAGGAATGGCTGAAATGGGATCTGTACTGGAAGGCGTGTAAATATTTTTCTAGTGCTGAACAAGATAGTCTCCAATCATATCTGGATCAACAACTCGGTTCCCACCATCATCCACCATCTCATACAGATTATTCACAACCCTTCTATTGTTGACAGTAGCATGATAATACTTGGTGTTTCGGTCCCCATCATTGATGCATTGATAACGAGACTTTTGGAAGTAGAATTTCGCTTCTGTATTTAGTTCTCTGTTAAGATCAATCAATGCAGTCCTCTCTTGCTTTGCTAGTTCCCCGTTTAGAGGATCTCCTTGAATGGAATTCTGAATGTTGGTGGCGTTAGATCAGGCAACACGAACTCTAGCTTGAATAGACCCAAAGTCCATTCTATTCCATTCCTTAATGGCTTCCTTGACGAATTTAAGTTTCTATTGCAAAACAAACATTTCGGTACCTTCAACTGACCATTCCCAAGCTTTAACAATGACCTCTCTGAGCCCAGTGTGAGATGTCCATGTCGTAAAGAATTTGAAAGGTTTCAGTCCCGATGGAACAGAAAAGTGAAATCTAGTGATCAGAGATTCCAGTAGGCAAGTATTCGACCAAAACATTTGGCCATAAAGTTTTCTAATGTACATTAGCCAAAGCCCTATCAAGTCGACAAAGGATACGCCTATTACCAAGAAATCTATTGGTCCAAGAAAGCGAATTACCAATAGCCCTAAGATCCCCCAGCTGACAAGTATCAAGGCAACTGTTAAATTCAATCATAATTCGTCTTGGGAAATCGTATACAGTTAAAGTCTCCATTCAGAAGCCACAGTCCATTGATGGTAACTGCAATGTTTATGAGGGAATTCCATAGAGATCTTCTATCCGACGCTAGATTCGAAGCGTATATAGCAGAAAGGTAAAATTGTAATCCATCATTCCTAGTAACATTGGCATGAACCATTTGATCAGTTTCGACCAGTTTGTCAATCAAGAATTTGTCAGGATCCCACATAATCCACACCCACCCAAACGCGTGACTGTTATAATTTGTTACACAATTCCAGCTTCTTTTTATCGATCTCATAATCCTATCACTTCTAGGCTGGCTGATCTTAGTTTCCATTAGGCACAAAATACCAAGCTTTTGTTCCTTGATTAATTGTTTCACCTCATTTCCCTTTGGTCCGGTTATTGAGGCCCCGGACATTCCACGACCCACAATTCATCTAGACGGGTCAGAGTGCTGGGTCATCCCAGCCCTATTTCCTTTGCCCTTTCCCTGCGATTTAGATTTAGTAATGGGTTGCTTGGACTTATCAATATTTACTTCTTGGACCCCCATAATTTGGGATATAGACCCAATGCCAAACTTACTATTTTCTAGGATTCCAAAAGTAATCGAATCAATACCATTCAATATATCAATTTTATTTTGTGAAGGACGATTTACCTCGAAGCTAGGTGGCCGAGAATAACAATCCATTTCCTTAGGCGTATATCCGAAGTGTAATTCTGTATTGCCCAATATAGAGTTTGAAGTTTCCAAACCTCTATTCGAGAATCTTTCCACGCCCATCAAACCACCTCCCTGAAAGGAAGGTGATTCCACAACTCTATCTATAGCAGGAAACCGATCTTCCACGGACTTTGAGTCAGCACTATCGCAGCAATTCTCCACAATATTTCGGTCCATGTTTGAATGCAAAACAACCAGTTCACTTCCCTGAAAGGAAGGTGATTTGCTATAACGGTTGGGAGAATATATCTCTTTCCATTCCCCACTTTTAGCATGATTATCCAACGCCTATTTTTCAGGCTCCAAACCTTCCGAATCAAGAAGTTTCCCATCTTTTTGCCCCTCGAATCTGCATTTCCTTTGACTTTCATAAATTCGTGCATCTATAGAATCACCACCTTCCATTGTCCTTGCAATCTGGTTCCATTCCCCACTTTTAGAATGCTTATGCAGCGCCTGTTTTACAGGTTCCAAACCTCCCGAATCACTAAGTTGCCCATTTGTTTGCCCCTCGTTTCTGCATTGCCTTTGACTCTCAGAATTTCGTGCATCTATAGATTCACCCCCTTCCAGTGTCCTTGTAATCTGGTTAACCATGGGATTCCTCATACTTGGTGTATCTTCTTTGTTGGTCGAACCAGGGCCCCCATGAATCGAATTCTTTTTCACCGACTGCCAGACTTGTCGTTGAATACCCCCAATGTCTTCTTTCTTACCACAATCTGAATGTAATAATGATTTGCAAGATGGGCATGCACGAGGCCGCCATTCATATTGAATAAACTGAAAATGAGAAGAACCATCAAACAGTTCTAACTCAACACAGTCGGGCAGTTGCTTACCAATTTCTACTTCCACACAGATTCTCGCAAACACAAGTTTGGACTTGTTTGCCATTTGTTTGTCCATTCTCAATGGATTCCCAATGCAGCTGCCGATATTGCTAAGAGTGCTTTGGAACGAGCAAATCAAAGGTAGCCTAAGCAGTCTAGCCCATACCGGGATCGATGAAAATTTTTCTTTTTCCATGCGGAGAGTAGGCTCCCATTTCTTCAATATCAAAGGTCTGCCCCTAATAGACCAAATCCTTGCTTCCAATATAAACTTCCAATCTTCCTCCATACTAAAGTCAAACAGGAGAATACCTTCATCCATAGAAAGGATCTGAACCGTACCTTTAATCTCCCACATACGAGAAACAACTGCCTCAACCCCTTGATAGAATAATTTCCTCCCTATGGAATACCCAACAAGGGTATTCTCCCATCGAGCAGCCTCAGCCTGTACATCTCTATCATCACAAATAACCGTTGAGGATTCCTGCACCGAGAAGGACAACGTACACGAAGGCTCAACAGAAGATCCGTTAGAAAAAAGAGAGCTCCATTTAAGAGCAGGTCTAGAAGAACCAGGATCAAGAGGCTTAGAAGAAGCCATGAAAACCAACAAAGAGATCTCAATCTCGCATGAATCCCCGACTCAACCCCAGGAAGAGACCCTGTGGTGAAGCAAGGAAGAAGATGGCCACACGAAAATTAAGACCCTAGAGCAACACTTCCACCTAGTAACATTATTATGTCGCCTTGTCTGCATGTTTGTTGAGTACCTTTATTTGCAACCAAAGATTCTTTTTTCACAGCTAGGGTTTCCATGTGAGAAAACATTGACTGCTTTGAACCTGATGATTGGTATCATTATTCATCCCAATCTCCAACATAATAGCTATTGTGATCATGGGCTTACCATTCGACTGTCAGATGTTGATTTCACTGGCGCACATGTCAAATCATACTAAAACCATGTTTAATGGTAGGCCCATGATCATGTTAACATTTTGGGATGTGTTCCAAGTGGATTCAATTTGAAGCCCCCAATATGTAGAAGATAAGGAAAAAAAGATCTCCATCTGATTCAACCCATCAACAGTTTTCATACTTACTGACCTTGATTGCAAAGAAAGAATATCTCGTTACAAATAATGGTACCCTATGATATACTTTATGAGATATATTTTATAGTTTGTATAACTAAGAAGGCAAGAGTCCTTATAAGACTCTAATTGGGCCTCCAATCAAGCACGGCGGGCCCTGAGATTTTAGGGGCCCAAGTTGAGTTCCTAAAATGGGCCCCTGTTACATACAAATTTATTTTTTTTAATTGTCAGATTTTTTTTTTTTAACGAATAAAATAATACTCAATGCTTCTAGATTACAATTATCTCAATGTTTATAATTTGAAAATGCAACTAATAAATTAACGAAAGTATATATTAAAGAAAAATGCAACACCAAAACAAGAAAAAAAATGGTAAAACGTACCCAACGGTTTGAGTAACCCAACCATTAACATTTTAACAATTTTTATTATTTTAAGTGTCATTGAATTTTTCACTGTCATTTTTAGCATTTTCACAATCTCAAAAAGTTTTAAAAATAGGCTCATTGGATAAGTCTCATCGAATAGATCAAAATTTATAGGTCATTTGCAAAAACTGGAACTGTAACGAGCCTGAAATCACCATTTTAAGTTATGATCATTAATAATAAAAATGTGTGTGTGTGAGTGTATATATATATATATATATATATATGGGAGCCGGTTCCGTCCTCCCTCCAAGATCTCGTGGAGATCAATGTGGCTTCCAAAATTCTATTTGGGTGCGATGGGGAGCATAAGGGAACGACTTAAATCAAACTATTGAATCCTTCTGGTCATATGATGGAGATCATTTTTTACCGACATCTTTCACTCAATAGATCTTGAGATCATGGTGTACCTATCAAACAGTCGGTTTGTGATTCAACCTGTTATAGATCTCAAAAGTGGCCATAAAATCACATTTGAGCGTGATGTCTGCCATATGATTCAAGGGCATTTTTTGGAGATTTGTGACACATGAAATAAAAAATTGACTGTTTGATAGGTGGGCCATATCTGAAGATCTATTTTGTGAAAGATAGGTATGAAAAACCATTTTCATCATCTCATTCAAAGGAATTAATGGTCTTCAAAGGCTTTTGGACGTGGGTGCTTTTGGAGAACGCATAGGCGCGTTTAGAGGTACCCTATATATAAAGGATTTGGTCAAACAAATCTGGTTTGATCAAAATTGGGCTAGAGAATCTACTGGGTCAATACATATGGTTGGCCAACTATGGGACTTGAGAAGAGTTGAACTCACAACCCACCGGGGAAAAAGTAAAGCAACAATTGTCACTTAACCGACTACGCAACTAGATTAATCGAATGTTATTGTACATTAAAAATTATAAATTATATTAAACAACTGCGCCTAATTTGGGGGCTCCAAAATTTTGGGGGACCGAGGGGCTACCTCTTGGGCCTTCGTCCAGGGGCCCTAGTTACATAAATAGATTAAAAAATAGATACAATTATATAAAAATATAAAAATATGTTATTAACTATGGATGTTGGTGTATATGTTCAACAAGGTAACCCACTCATCAACTTCTTCTCAAATCTCGCGTCTCTGTAAGAGGCATAGAAAGAAAAAAACTAAATAAAAGAATTACCGTGAGAGAGAGAGAGAGAGATATAAGACTGAGAGAGTCAGAGAGGCACTCAGCTGTGGAGAGAGAGAGAGAGAGAGGGAGAGAGAAGTGAGAGAGGCGTTGAGTTGTGGAGAGAGAGAGAGAGAGGCGCAAGAGCTTGGACTCTGGAGTTTCAGTGGAGAGGAAAATGGGTATTGGGTAAGGGTAAGGGTAACTAAATTCGGGACCCTTTTAACTTTAAAGAATTTTTTTTTTTTAAACCCTATTTTTTAATGGGGAAAATAGCATTTGGGGGCCCCTAAAATTCGGGGGCCCAAGGCTCTCGCCTTTCTGGCCTTGGTCCAGGGCCGGCCCTGCAATCAAGGAGACAATTCATGGCATAAAATCGGATGGTTTCATCCCCAAATCCATCCATATATGGATATAGAGGGATGCTAAAGTTGGGTAGCCGGTTGGGGGTTTGTATGTATAGTGTTGGTCCTTAGAGAGAAAGTGCGAAGTGGGGTTGGGTTATTGGGTCTTAGGCTTGTGTGTTTAGCACACACATTGCATGTATACATAGTACATATAATATATTGAGAAAATTGATTGATGTGGTATGTTGGGCTCCATAAAAATTAGGAATGTGGGCATATATTTCTACTTGAAACTAGAGAGAGAAAGGGCTAGAGAAAGAAGGGTATGAATTTTACTAGGAAGAGAGAGAGAGAAGGCTCGAGTGGCGGGCAATAATTTGAATTGAAGGGAAGGAGTCCCAAAAGGACTGCAATTAGTTTCGTAAAACGGGGAGGTGCCAACTAAGGCTATAATTGTAGCATCGATTCCATTTCCTTGCTTTGGGTACCCGAAATCCTATTTGTTTGTCTTTTCTTTTATTATTGTTATATATAAATGGGAGGACTTTTCTCTCTTATTTCGCATAACACACAAAAGCTATATAACTGCATCCTACACCACTCATGCACAGGCACATATATTTATTTTAAATGATATATATATATATAAGTCAACAGTAATAAATAAAACGGTCAAATTCAATATTAAATTGTGTAATGTTATGAACATTAGCTCTCCCATATTAATGGGTGTCTCGGCCTTTCTATTTATGTAGTTTATGGCCTTGCGGACCTCTCTTCAGATCGAAAGGGCGTTCTGTTTGTCAATTCAAAATTTCTTGGTTTTAAGAATATGTGGTAGCCAATTATCTAAACCCCAAACAAAAAGGATGGAAAATTTGCATTTTTGACCCTATAAGTTTACTTATTTATAGAAACGGTCTTATAGTTTGAAACTGTGCAAAATAGGCCAGCTCCAAGCCAAGCCATTTCCACATTTGCATCAACTTATCTTTTCATTATATATATGTTTTTTCATTACATATAAAATACAGAAGGAAATTAGAAGAAGATGATGAAAGAGAAAAGAAAATAAAAATATAAAATAGATAAATCATCACAATTTTTTTTTTTTTTTATGAAAATAAATTAGCACTAATTGATTACATTGCTTTGCGTTATAATATTCTAACAAGAAAATGTATAAATAAGATTACAAATATAATCATGAGTGGTTACAATTGGTTTAGTTATCAAATAAGGTGTACTCTAATATTTATTCTCAAGAAAAAATCAAATAATCTTAAATAAGATAGGGCCGCCAACTTTTTTTTTTGAGATAAAATTTTATCCTTTTCATTTGAAATAGAGAACAGTTACATAATAGATCGCGCTAATAGTAAAATACATTGAATGGCATCTAAGACCCATCTAGCATCGACACGGAATTTAGGGACCTTCAAAGTAAAGTAAAAATTCAAAAATCACCATCCTGAAGATCCGTCGGTAACCAACACCGAAGATCCATCCGAAGAGACGCCACCACCATCAGCAAACTCTCGATCTATAAAAACTCCCACCACGTTGGAAACGGGGGCAAACACCAACCAAAAGCTTCACGCATCGCTTCAATCGAAGCTTTTAAACAATGTCTCATGGCGTAGAAATAGTGCATGTGTTAGCGCAACAACGAAGGCGTCAAAACGTCGGTAAAACCTGTGACCAAAACCATTTCAGAAACAATTATGGATTGCAAAAAAACCTTCGTAGAGTCGATCTCTTCGAAAAAGAAGACACTCACTAATGAGAGGATAAAACTCCCATATTCTACCCCTAAAATAAGGAAAAAATAAAGAGAGAAACATGGAAAACCGAAACCTCCAAGCAAATGGCGATCCCTAAAGGATTAATTTATTGAAAGCATAAAAAAATTGGATGGAAAGGGATTAAATCCCCCCTTCCCACCCCCTCCCATAAAACTTCTTTTCCCGACTCTCAACTTTTTATCCGTACGACAATTTTTTTTTTCTTTTTCTAATCGACGATAGGGCCGCCAACTTAAGATAGCGGCCCAAGAAAGTATATAAATAAGATTACAAATATAACCGGGAGTAGTTATAATTGGTTTAAATAAATAAGATTATAACAATTAATTTAGATAACTGACGTAAGGCGTGGTAGTTATGAAATAAGGTGAACTCTAATATTTTTTATTTAAATAAATAAGATTATAACAATTGGTTTAGAAAACTGACGTAGGGCGTGATAGTTATCAAATAAGGTGTACTCTAATATTTATCCTCAAGAAAAAAATTAAATAATCATAAATAAGAAGCGAACTGTTATCTTAAAATAACGGTAGCCAACTTAAGATAACGGCATAAATAAAACGTGGTAGTTATTAAATAAGGTGTACTCTAAAATTTATCCTAAAGAAAAAATCAAATAATCAAAAATAAGATAGCGACTGCTAACTTAAGATAGCGGCATGTTAGCGGCAAGATAGTGGCTGCACAAGAAATTGTATAAATAAGATTACAAATATAACCGTAAGTGGTTACAATTGGTTTAGATAAATAAGATTATAACAATTGATTTAGATAACTAACGTAGGCGTGGTAGTTATCAAATAAGGTGTACTCTACTATTTATCTTCAAAAAAAAATCAAATAATCATACTAAGATTAAGATTTTAAGATAGCGGTCGCTAACTTCAGTTAACGGCAAAATAGCGGACGCACACGAAATTGCATAAATAAGATTACAAATATAACCATGAGTAGTTACAATTCGTTTAGATAAATAAGATTATAACAATTGGTTTAAACAACTGGCATAGAGTAATTATCAAATAAAGTGTACTTTGGTTTAGATAAGTGACGCGTGATAGTTAACAAGTAAGGTGTACTCTAATATTTATCCTAAAGAAAAAATTAAATAATCATAAATAAGATAACGGCCACCAACTTAAGATAGCGGCAAGATAGTGGTCCGTTATATTACATTAGCAACTCGCTATCTTAAGATAGCGTCCCACAATTGTAAGACGACGGTTACTATCTTACAATAGTGCATGCTATCTTACGCATTTTTATGTTTTGTGTTTTATTTATGTTTGCTATGAAGGATTTTAGGTTATCAGTGCTTGGTTATTATTCACTGGGCTACCTACTATAATTGAAACTGAAAAAAGGGATGACAAAAAAAAATGAAAAATAAACATATATATAATAAAAAAATAGGTCGATGCTAACGTGGAAACGACTTGACTTGGAACCGACTTATTCTGCACAGTTTCAAACTATAAGGCCGTTTCTGCAAATAAGTAAACTTGTAGAGCCAAAAATGCAAATATCCCAAAATGGATTATACATGCAGATGGAGGAAAGGACGATCCCACCCTCTCTTTCATCTATGTTGTCTTCAATAGGGGTTTTAATACGAGTCAAAGGAGATCAATTGGTCGAAAGCTTCGTCAATCACATCAATCGACATAACGTCAAGTGTGACGACCCGACTTTTCCAATCCCTAAGGTATAGGAAAGGCCGGTTCATCAACTTATTGATTTCTCAATAAGCCGTAACAAACAGAAGCCGGCAACATAAACAAAGGTCTAAAGACAGAGGCAATATTGTTAATCCAAAAACAAAAACTTCATATAACAAAATTAGATATATCACTGTGAGGAACCAAAAAGAACCACCGGTGATGGCCAATCCGATCACCTAAAATAGAGGTTCACAATAATGGTTCCTCAAGTGATATCAAAAGAACAAAAATAATAGCCTAAGGCTCAACATTCCATAATAATATCCAGACAAAATACCAAAAATACAGAATCTAAGATCACGGAAAGAACTCCTCAACTGGTATGTCCAAATCCTCCTCGGGAATATAATCGGAGTCCTCCGGATCCTCTGACCCAAGGTCAACTTCAGCACCTGTGACGTATAGTCGAGGGTGAGCTAACAACCAAGCTCAATAGAGGAAGACAGATCTATTTACATTTCTTTATAAGTAAAGGTTTCAAAAGACGAAATCGGATCAAATATGGTTTTTCAATGATGCTTTTCAAATTAAATCTCCAGTTCTAATCTTGAGTCAAAACTGATAATATAATCTAAAGTGTTCAAAACGTTCTGATTTAGCATGCTTCTTGTCTTAAATTTATAACTTAATTTTATCTCCCAAATTTCCTATAGCATGAGAGCGGACTACGTGACCGATGGGAAGACCCTACTGACCATCGTCGTTCATGAACCCATTTCGAAAATGTAACAAGCCCCTACGCTATGAGGGAAACTTGCGCCAAAGTTTTACCGTCAACACGGTTGGTAGAATCTAGGGCATCGTACTTATGAACCCTAAATCAAATGCAAATGATAATACATATCAAAGCTTATTATTCATAACATAATTCTGATTTTCAAGGTTCTGATTCGAAATTCTGATTCAAAATTTAACTGATGTTCTGATTCAAAATTTAGCTGAGGTTCTGATTCAAAATTTAGCTGAGGTTCTGATTTCCAAAGATTCTTATTTATGACAAGGTTTACAAATTTTCAGATTGTGTCATATGTTCAAAGTTTTAATTATACTGTGTGCAACCAAATTTCCAAATTTTATACTTCTGAAAGAAATTGTCTATAACAGTTTGTGCTTATAAATTTATGCAAATAATAATTAGGGTTCCCCTACCTTAACCAAGAAGTTTCAAAAGCATGTACAAGCAGTCCTCTCCAAGGACTCCCAATCGTCAAAACCTACATATATTAACACTCTCTGTGTTAATATAGAACTAAAAAATCAACCCAAAAGCTCATAGAAGAAAAATCCAACCAAACTTTTAATAGCCAAAAGCAGATTAGACCACCATCGAATTCAAATTGCTATTAATTTGAAATTGGATGGTCGATTTTAAATTCGACCATCGAATTTCAAAATTCTATATCAGGCCAAAAATTCTCTTTTCGACTGTCGATTTCCAATTCGACAATGATTTTAATTTCGACAAATGATTTTCAAATCGACAAATAATTCTCCTGCCTGTGGTCATTAACTCAACATGCCCGGATTCTTTTTCTTCATTTTCAAACATAGCTTTAGATCTCCTTTAAACATACCACATACTATTCTAAACCTAATTTGAATTCAAAAGATAAAAGGATGTTTAAAGGTCTACCTCTTGTAGTTTAAGCCGTTGCCTCCGTTACACCAATTCATGTCCGGAACAAATCTCCAAGCTCAAAGGTTTAGATCATCAAATCAGTCCATCAAAAGGGGCTGTTAACTCAACATGATCACACAGATTTTTCTCTCACTCTCCACATCACTCTTCTCTTTCAATAATTCAAACTTATCAGAATTGAAGCACTAATCTAATCAATGGTTGAGATGGAGAGAGGAACTTTTAAGCTCTCAAGATCTAGGATCAACAAGGAGGCAAGGCCTTAGAGACTTGATTTCCAACGAGAGGGAGAAGTTAACTTCTCTTGCACTCTCTCTTCTTATAAGATAAAACAATTCTTAACAAAAATCTAGATATTTTTGTTTACAACTTATCCTCTAAATTTGCAAAATATTTCATGTTGAACACATACACCTATCCTATTGTGTAAGTTATCGTTTTCATGACTTACACACATCTATTGACAATACTATTTTACCATCATTCTCATCAAATACAAAGCTAACCAAAAGTCTAACAAAACTCGTAAAATTTTTTGGATACGCTTATCGAGGTAAATGAAATTAGGTCAAAATATCAGGGATATTACATCAAGTGTAACTTCGAACCTATGAATTCAGCCTTGAAACTGTCCCAACTATAAATTTGAGCCTGAACAATCAGCAATTCAAGGATCAAAATTTCGAGTTTCATTTCGGTTTCGGATCGGGGCGATAATTTCAATCTCATACTAACAATGACCGAAATTTCAGTCTTATATTATCGTTTTGGTGGGGATCGAAACCAATAATTTCGGTTATTTCGGCCGAAATTTTGATCCTTGATCAGCATAACCTAGCTCAATAGGTTGAAATCATTTGCCAAATTCCAATTTGTGTGGGTTTGGGCTAACAACTAATCTCGAGCCATGGCCATTTCTAATTGTGAAATGATAACTAGTATAACTTGAGTCTTCACCATAAAGTGTTATGTTTGGTTTGAATTGGATGAAGATAGCATAAACAAATTGATTTGCATGCACATTTGGAGAGAGGCAAATGGGTTCGCAGATTTCCTGGCTAAGAGCGGGCTTAATGCGGACCTATGTCGAACGCAATTGATGATTGGCAAAGGATGTTTTAATTTCGCAGGCAATATAAGGTTTCAATTGCAGCTGAGGGTGATGACCCTCCAATCTCAAGCTTAATGATTAAAAAAAAAAATAGCATGTAGGCCTTGCCCAGTTGGGCTCTTTCTTCCTCAATTCTGCCTATTTGCACACGAGAGCAAGGATCACCTACTTCTAAGAGACCCTCCAGACCTCCCTGATGGAATCTATATGGATCTATTGATCCGACCATCTAAATATATGCCCTAGAATCTAGGTGCATGATCAATCAAAAATAATAAATCAACAATCCATGAATTAAAAATATATGCGCACCTTGAATGTGAGCCATTAATGGTGGGTTGCCGATCTTCAATGATCTTCTCGCTTTCAATATCTCCTAAGACAATGAGAATGCTTTTGCTAATAGGGAAGTTTGAATTGTGTCAAGCAATCGTTGGGACTAGGCACCCCATATTTTGATAGCCAAAGAGTCCTTTCTCATTAAGGACTTGAATTACTAATTATAGTGTGATTAGAAATCACAGTCATACCATAACTAAAAGACTTACCTATTAGTTGCTTATTCTCTTCAAACTCACCGAATTAGCAACTACACATCTCAAGATTGATCTTACACTATTCATCAGTCAACGGATTGACCATAGTCACGGTCACCAAAATAGAAACTTCTAACAGTCTCCCACTTGGCCAAACTATGTCAATAAACTCCAATTATCAAATATTAGCTAACTTTCTTTGAATGGTAAGTCTTAATCAATCTTAATTAAAGTCTTTATAATCAATCCAGTCCAGTGTAAATTTTAACACATAATCAATGTAGTCAATATATCATGTCATTGGTACATGATCGTTCATTAGTTACCGTATTAGAATTCATCACTGACATGGATTCTAACTAGTATGATTTCACATAGATTATGAGTTTATAAACTGAATGGTGATTACATGTAAACTCAATCTATTAGTAGTCCTACTTTATTTCCATCTACTAGCACTATATGTTCCAAAATTTTATTTGCAAAAAATGGAAAAACAAATAAATAATCCTTATTTCTGAATCAATTAAACAAATATATTCACTCTTGTATATCCACTCTCAAAGGCTATCAAAATTATCCATTAATCTCATGAGCGCAACATGCTCCGAAAAGAGCTTGAGAGGGAAGCCTTTAGTGAAAGGGTCAGCCAATATGAGTGTCATACTAATCTTTTCAAGAGATACAATTTGATTTTGAACTTTCTCCCTCACAACTAGTCTTGTTGTTATTGGAGATAGCTATCGCAGCGGAATTGTTACATAAGATTCTCAGTGGCCTTGAAATACTATCAATAACTCGAAGCCCTGAGATAAAATTTCTCAACCATATCGCCTCACAAGTTGCCTCAAAACATGCAACAAATTCTGCTTCCATAGTAGACGAAGTAGTCAGCATTTGCTTAATGCTCTTCCAAGATATAGGTCTACCTACAAGCATAAAAATATAACCCGATGTGGACCTACGAGTGTCTTGACACCCAGCATAGTCGGCATCTGAATAACCAATAACTTCAAGGTTATTCGTCCTTTTATACGTGAGCATGTGTCCTTTAGTCCCTTATAAATAGTGAAAAATCTTCTTTACTACTTTTCAATGATCCAAATCAGGATTACATTGGTACCTACCAAGCATGCCAACTATATACGCTATGTCTGGACAAGTACAGACTTGTGCATACATGAGACTCCCAACTGCCGACGCATAGGGAATTGTCTCCATCTGCTTTCTCTCCAGATTGATCCTGGGACTCTGAAGTAGACTAAATTTATTACCCTTAATAACAGGGGCAACAGTAGCTGAACAATTATGCATGTTAAATATTTTAAAAACTTTATCAATATAAGCTCTTTGAGACAATCCTAATATGCCACGGGCTCTATCACGATGAATCTCAATTCCTATCACATAGAAAGCTTCACTAAGATCTTTCATATCAAAACTCTTTGATAAAAAGTTCTTTGTCTCATATAACATGCTTAAATTACTACTCGCAACTAATATATCATCAACATACAAACAAGGATGATAAATTTGCTCCCACTGATTTTAAGATATATGCATTGATCTACAATATTTTCTTTAAAACCAAAATTTGAAATGACTTCGTGAATTTTAAGTATCATTATCGAGATGCCTGCTTTAAACCATATATAGAACTGTTGAGTCTACAAACTAAATGACTCTCCCCC
This sequence comes from Chloranthus sessilifolius, assembly GCA_021018995.1. Taxonomy (NCBI): domain Eukaryota; kingdom Viridiplantae; phylum Streptophyta; class Magnoliopsida; order Chloranthales; family Chloranthaceae; genus Chloranthus; species Chloranthus sessilifolius. Next base: position 9,299,816 of record CM037588.1, read on the forward strand.
TCAACCTGAAAACCTTTAGGTTGTGTCATAAAGACATCTTTATGTAAGTCGTCATTCAGAAAAGCAATTTTAGCATCCATTTGATGCAATTCTAAGTCAAAATGAGATACTAATGTCATGACTATCCGAAAGGATTCCTTTCTGGAGACAGGAGAAAATGTCTCTTTATAGTCTATTCCATCTTTTTAAGTGAAACCTTTAGCAACTAACTTGACCTTGTATCTTTCTACATTACCTTTGGAGTCTTGTTTAATTTTATATATCCATTTACAACCTACAAGCTTAACTCCTTCAGGTAACTCACAAAGATCCCAAACCGAGTTATGTTTCATTGACTCTAACTCATCTTTCATGGCGTCAAGTCATTAAGTGGATTTGTCGCTCTTCATAACTTGGTTAAAGGAAATAAGATCTGTCTATTTTATAAAATCATACTCACTCTCATTGAGATAGATTATATAGTCATAAGAAATGGATGGCTTCTTCACTCTCTCTGATCTACGCAATGGTTGATTATTGGTAGTCGCCATGAGAGTAAGAGCCCCCTCAATGTGGGGTGTTTTAATAGGTATAGCCGCAGGTGCATCAATACAATCTTGAATAGCAGTTGATGGTGCCACCTTTTTTTGGATAAAAGGGATAGGAATTATAACTCGATTCTCCTCAAAAGTAATTTTTTGAGGCTCAACACTCCCACTGTTCTCACAATCCTCAAAGAATATTGCATATCTAGTCTCAACAATCCTAGTACTATGAGTGGGGTAATAAAATCTGTAGCCTTTTGATCAGGGTAACTAATGAAATGGCAACTTATAGTTTTAGGATCTAATTTTCCTAATTGTAGATTATACACCTTTGCTTCAGCTAAACAGCCCCAAATGTGTAAATATCCTAAAGTCAGTTTTCTTCCTACCCATAGCTCATAAGGAGTTTTGGGAACAGCCTTACTAGGAACCTGATTCAGGATATGCACCGCTATTTTCAAGGCTTCTCCCCATAAGAATATAGGCAACTTAGAATTGCACAACATGCTTCTCATCATATCCATAAGAGTACGATTTCGTCGCTCATCTACACAGTTCTGTTCAGGTATTCCCGGTATGGTGTATTGAGCAACAATACCATGCTCTTATAGATACAGGGCGAATAGTCCAAGATTGCGACCTGTTTCAGAGTATCTTCTATAGTAATCTCCGCCTTTATCAGATCTCACAATTTTAATCTTCGAATTGAGTTATAACTCAACTTCGACTTATAGATTTTAAACATATCCTCGGTCTCAAATTTCTCATGAATGAGAAATATATAACCAAAATGAGAATAATCATCAGTGAAGGTAATAAAAATACTTTTGACCACCAATAGCAGGAGTTAGAAACGGTCCACAAATATCAGTGTGGACTATTTTCAGTAAACTCGTGCTTTTGATACCCCCTTTCTTATTAGTCTTTGTGAGTTTTCCTTTAACGCAATCAACACAGGTATTGAAATCAGAGAAATCGAGCGCATCGATTATATCATCTTTAATTAATCTCTCCATCCTATCCTTAGATATATGACATAAACGTTTATGTCATAAAATGAAGGAATTATTGATTGCTCGTTTCTATTTCTTACTAATTTTATCATCCACATACATAGAAACTAAAGATTGGGCGTAAGATGAATCCAAATTCAACTGATAAAGATTGCCCACTAATGAGCCACCACCAACAATATCAGAATTAAATAATAGAGTAAAAATATTATGTCCAAATTTAAATTCAAAACCTAATGAATCCAATTTAAAAATTTAGATAAGGTTTCTAGTGATACTTGGAACGTAAATAGTATCAACTAAATCCAAAATAAAATTAGTATCCAAAATAAGACAGAGAGTCCCAATGGCCTCCACGTCTGCTCCTACTCCATTTCTGAGTTTAATGGTTCGTTCGCCTTTATTTAGCTTCCTGCTGCATTGAAATCCCTACATTGAATTACTTATGTGAATAGTTGTACCAGAATCTGTCCACCAAGTATTGCATGGAGCATCAACATAAAATGATTCAAAACACACAAAGACTAGGTCGTTACCTTTCTTAACCAGCCAATCTTTATATTTCTGACAATTCTTCTTTATGTGTCCCTTCTTACAGAAGTGACACTTGATGCCAGAAGTAGATTCTCTAGCTTCTCCTTATTTAATTTTCGGTGGGGAAGCTTTTATATTCTTTCTTTTATATGATCCCCTCTTTTGCTTAAAATTTCCTTTCGATGGTCAAAGAGCGACGTAATGAGCACTTTCAGGTTCTTCAGCCCGAAGTCTTTCTTCGTCTTGGATACAATGAGCGATTAACTCATTTATCTTCTATTTCTCTTTCTACATATTATAATTAATCTTGAACGGGCCAAATTGTGCAGGAAGAGAAGTCATAATAAAGTGAACAAGATAACCCTCAGAAAAACCCATGTCCATTTCTTTTAATTGAGTCGTCATGCCACTCATTCTCATAATGTACTCCCATACGCCACTATAACCATCATATTTTATGGTTCCCATTTTAATAATAAGACTACTAGCAAGTGCTTTAAAAGTTCCCTGAAATTATTCCTGAATGGCTTGCATGTATTCCTTTGCATTGTGTGAGTCAGGAATGCCTCCCCGGATCGCATCAGTATTGGAACTCTTTATGATCATAAGGCTCATATGATTTGATCTATCTCATTTTTCTAAATCCGTATTGTTCACTGTCAGATCCTCAGCTGAGGCATCAGTGGTGAGCACCTTAGATATATCAGATCGTATAGCATAGTCAAGATCCATGCAGCCTAGAACAATTGCAACTTGTTCCTTTCATTTGCCATAGTTTGAGCCACTCAAAAGTTCAATTCCACCAATCATATTAGTTATAGAAGACGGGTTCAATACTGCACAATAATTAAGGGCTTTATTATGTCCACATACAATTGAAGTAACTATCAATTCCACAAGGTTATAATTATAGTATGTGATGCAAGAGTCAAAATATGTCAAGGAATATAATAGAAATTAAAACCAATGTGGTTTTTATTGAGAAATAATTTATGTCATTATAACCCTCCGTTGGGTCGAGTCATAACACACTAGCCACTTCCTTAATGTACATTAATGATTATGGTACTAATTGCGTTGTTATGACCCTCCGTTGGGTCGAGTCACAACACGCTAGCAGTACCCACATACAAAAAAAAATGAATAGTAAAATACAAGCATCACACAACATTAAGTGATCCATCATCGTTGGGCAGAAGTAATCCCTTAAGTTGTGACGTCAACGTTCACTACACACTTTCACTAAATTTGTAATACTATCTTTTACAAAAATAAATCTCACTTTGAAAACCACAATACTAGGAAAGATCATCACGTTGGGTAGAAGAATCTTTTTAAGTCATGTTCTCAAATTCTATTTGATAATATTTTAGACGATTACAAAGGTGGTTAAACAATAATAAAAAATAAGCCACTTAAAATATGCAAGTAGCCAAATCTAGCTCATGTTGTGGGTAAGTGCCAAAAATTAATAATAATCGGGGTAACATTATGTAAGTACCAACCTTTTTGCTAGAGGACAACCTCCAATACCTAACTCTAATTAAAGGCACTCAAATATACAATAATTATCCGACAAAAATTGTCAAAAAGACATCAGGTCATGAAAAAACGTCACAACAGAAAGCTCTTTTTCAAAAATAGACTTCAAAAACATATTCAAAATGTTCGAGAAAGTCAAAAAACATATATAATATCCGAAAATTGGACTTATAGATAGCCCAGAAATAGCCCAAAAAGAATAAGAGAAAATATGGATCAAAATTGGGCTGGGTCATGAGTTAAACTAATAGGCCTTTTAGGTCCCTTCTTTATAAAGAACTTTTATATGCCTAAAAAGCGAGTAGAAGATGAATGCCACAACGTGGCAAGTAAGGCTATCAAGTTAATCCATATCCATGCTTAATTAGCCTTAGCCATAACGGCTCCAAAAGTTCAAGTGTCTTCAACATGTACGAAGTGCCCATATCACATGTACGAAGTGCCCATATCAATAAAACATTAGCCAATTCAATTCCAAAAACCAATTAAAGTTGCCAGCCACAATACACTAGATGATTGAATCCTTCATGATTTATCTTGACGAAAAACCACCACGCATTAAAAAAAACTTAAATTTAAACACTTACATAGGCAAGACAATATATATACAAACTTTCAAATCACTCCACAACTTCATGGTGAAGCAATAGCGAAGAAATGATTTCTTTTGCACATCAAAATTGCAAGAAATCTATTCGACTAGTAATAATTTTGGATCACCAATTGCTCTTACCGTTTGAATTACTAAGTAACATGGACCAATTTCCGATAGAGATGGGATGTTGTCATCTTGATAAGTACCAAATCATTCATATAGCATCTCAAAGATAATAAAATAAAATAATTAGGGGAAACCGATTACCAATCTCGCATAAAAAGGAAATCGACACTCATAAACATTTAACAAGTAAATTCTGACCTTTTTTCATGAGCGAAGATCATATCATCTTGAATCAAAAAATAATCGAACACCAAGATAAAACTCATATATTAATTCTTTGACTGGTCAAACACCAGTCATGGCTTTGATACCAATTGATGGAATCTATATGGATCTATTGATCCGACCATCTAAATATATGCCCTAGAATCTATGTGCATGATCAATCAAAAACAATAAATCAACAATCCATGAATTAAAAATATATGCGCACCTTGAATGTGAGCCATTAATGGTGCGCTACTGATCTTCAACAATCTTCGGGTGCCACAGCAACTTGTCCAAAGATTATCAAATACATATAAATAAAAATAAAACGATAATGGATATCCACCGTAAAAAATGTGGTAAAAGAAAATTTTCAATGCACTAGGATGTATGGGCGTTACCCAAACTTTGACCATAATTTGCACCACCTAAAAACTATTTTAAACTTTTTTTATAAATCGCATCCCACATGGCACATGATCTGAGTTGGAATGCATGGGTTCACCTATGCGTCCGAACCCATATATATATATATATATATATATCTATCTGTGTGTGTGTGCGTGCGTGTGTGTGTGTGTGTGGAGGGCCGACCATAGGGTATAGCGATGGTGGCGGCTACCATAGGCCCATCAAAAAATAAGGTACAAAGGAATCTTTTAGTACTCGGGGTATTAGTATCAGTATCAAGTATTGGTCCATCTTGCACCAATACATATCGACTGATATGGATACGGTACCACCAATACCAAATTGGTCTTTTTTGAAAAGCATGTAGAAAAAAAATTATATCAGTAAGTATCGGCCAATACCAAGAAAAAAGTTGTATCGGTAAGTATCGGCCAATACCAATTGGTCTTTCATCTTATGGGTCTTGAATCACATAGCAAATTGGAGTGTCGAATATTTTTAGTGGATAGATTGAAGGTTTTCTTTACAAGAATAATTGCATCGTTTGGCCCAAATCTTCCATTGGTTGAGTATTTGTCCAAATGTTGGCATGCTTTAATGGGGGAATCACCCATCTGATGGTTCTTGAATATGATGGGTGAATGAAGGGCCTTTTAGAAGAGTACTTTTCAATCCACCCACCGAATCATTGAGTTCTCCCACGCTGAAACACGTTGATTGAATTGAATCGAACAATGGAGATCATTTATCCACCCAATATTTCACAGGATGGGTCTTGAGATTATCGACATATCATCAGACGGTCAGTGTTTTATTTCACACCTTACCATCACGTGCACGCATAAAATTGATTTTAAGGTCACTTTTATGGGTGTGTACCACATGAAATTAAAAATCGATCGTTTGATGGTACACTCATGATCTAAAGATCAATTTCATGAAAGATTGGGACGATAAGCAATCTCCATCGTTTAATTCAATGCAGTCGATGTATTTCAACGTGGGTGAACTCAAAAATTTTGTGGGTGGATTTAAAGGTACTCCTTTTAGAATGGTGGTAAACTATAATGGTATGACTTGTAAATAAATATGAATGTAGTGGTAAACTTTAATGGCATGACTTGTAAATATAGATGAATAAAGGGCCTTATAGAATGATGGTATTTTTAGAATATTGGTTTCATTAAGGGCAAAATAGTCCTCCCGTCCACAAAAACTCGTGGCTAGTTAATGACAAGAGGGTTATATGAGAAACACAAAAATAAGGGTTGCAGAATAAACATCCATAACTCAGGAGGTTTGATATAATATCGGCATATCTCGGGGGGTATACGCAAAAAATCCAATCCGATAATCAAATAGCCGTACAATGTATTCAAGGAAGGTGTAATGTGCCTTGGCGAATACTTTACAAAGTAAGAATGATAAGAAGCATCTACGATTGCAAATTCAATCATGTGTGGAGAGAGGTCAACAGATTTGCAGATTGGTTGACGAATCTTGGGGCGGAGATAGATAGTATATAAAAATGGTCTGATCCTAGTAATTTTCTAAATCTTATTTGTAATCTCTCTAGACAAAATCTGTGTAAAAACTATAATCGGCTGTAATCTTTTCATCTTTTTTATAATAAACGGGAGGGACCTATCAACCCTGCGGAACTAGCAAAAATGAATAAGTTAGCATTGTGAACACCAGTATGGCCCAGACATGTGGCCCAGACATGAAAGCTGGCCTTAAATTTTGACACTGAAGTAATGGCTCTCTTACCATATCCACGAGTTTATATAGAGAGCTCATATATGGTAACAAGTGCTTAGGAACGGCTCTTTGAATGTGTACACGGGGCCTTATTTTTCATCATGTATGGCTTCTGAGACAAGGATCAAAATTTTGGGTTTTGTTTTAGTTTCTGAGGGGACCGAAACTGAAAATTTGGACCGAAATTTTGGTCGAAAATTGAAATTTCGGCCGATAATTTGACCAAAAATTTCACTCCCATATATTCTATGACCGAAATTTCGATCTCAAATTATCATTTCGGTGGGGATCGAAACTGATAATTTCGGCTGAAATTTCAGTCATATCGGCCGAAATTTTAATCCTTGTTCTGAGGTATATGCCCTGATTTGGAGATATGGTGGCGCGACGATTATGTCAAAACACAATCTCTATTTATGACTATTTTTATATCCAATGTGGGACTATGACAATTTACCCCTTCAAAGCTTTCAAATGAAAGGCTATCGGATGTGAGACTGTCACAATTTACCCCTTCAAGGCTTTCAAATGAAAGGCTAAAAGGATACAAGATTTTCAACGGCCACGGTGGGCGTTCATTTGAAAGTGATACAAGATTTTCAATGGCCACGGTGGGCGAATAGCACATGGTGATGCTAATGGTAGACTTTCTCTTTTGATTTCCAAAGGAGAACTTTATTTGAACCCATCAAATCTTTGAGAGTACCTACATCCAAAACCATTGACTGCTTTGTTTCAAATTATAGTAATCATTTTCCGTCCCAATTTTCCACAAAATGCACCTTAGTCTTGGGAATCCCATCTAGTGGTCAAGTTTTTATTCCATGTGACACACATCCCAAAAAAGTGATCATCAAAAAATCATGTGACACACATCACACTCAAATGTGAGTTTCAGGTTACTTTTTAAGATGTGAGTAAGGTGGAATAAAAAACGGTGGTCCAATGGTACACAAATGATCTTAAGATCCATTGTGTGGAGATTGGGCCAACCGACGTTCTCCATTGTCTCAGTCAACAAATTATTCAACCGTTTTGGTCGTTGGTGGGGTGCAAATAAAGGTACCCTATGAAAAATAGAGCTACTCTTACATAAAGTGGTCCCAACTCACCAACGCTGCCATAACGCCTGCCAATAATGCTGCAATAACGTCTGCCAATAATGCTAGAGACAATCTGCTATCAACCAGCCAAACATATGTCAAAAGCATCCGTTCCTCACCACACACACCCAAAAATATGGCATCGCTTGGTATACTAGATTCCAATGGGCTCAAGTTTACAGCTCAAGGTGGGATTTTAAAGGTGACAAAGGGATTTCTTGTAGTGACGAAAGCGAAAAAGGTTGAGAACCTCTACTTTTTATCAGAGAGTACAGTGACAGGTGGAGCAGTGATATCAACGTCAGATGATAACAGTTTATCCTCTACACAACTATGGCACATGCACCTACGGCACATGTCAGAAAGGGAAATGACGGAGTTGAGCAAGCAAAGCTTATTGAAAGGTGTAAAGGCTGACAAAGTTGAGTTTTATGAGTACTATATTTTCAGGAAACAATGCAGATTTAAATTCAACACAACGGTTCACATTATAAAAAGCAAACTGGATTATATGCATTCAGATGTATGGGGGGCTTCAAAGGTTCCTTCTAAAGATGATGTCAGGTACTTCATTTCCTTCATCGACGATTACTTTCAGTATTTATGGATCTACATAATGAAGAGTAAGGATGAGGTGTTGAAAATCTTCAAGAGATAGAAAATATTGAATCAGACTGGAAGGAAGGTCAAGCGGTTGAGAATCGGTAGTGGTGGTGAATACACCAGTAGAAAATTTCTAGAGTTCTATAAAGAGAACAGTATTGCTAAGCACTTCACATTGAGGAATATACCATAACAGAATGGGATAGAAGAATGTATGAATAAAATTCTACTTGAAAAGGCAAGATGTAAGTTATACAATGCGGGATTGGGTAGAGTTCTGGGCTGAGGCAATCAATACGGCGTGCTATCTAATAATAAAAATCACCGTCTATGGCAATAGAGTTCAAAACTCCGATTGAGATGTAATCAGAGCAGCCTACAGATTACAATGCATTAAGGGTCTTTGATAGTACAATTTACTATCATAGCAGAGATAGTAAAATTGACCAAAAAGCTAAGATGGTGATTTTCTTAGGATATGCAAATGGTGTGAAAAGATATCAGTTATGATGTCCCGAGCAGAATTAGATTGTGATCAGTTGAGATGTGATATTTGATAAATTTGTTACGCGAACTTCTAGCAAACAGAGTATGAATATTGGAGATGTGGCGGAAGATCAGTTTAAGGTAGAGTTAGAAACTCCTATAATGATTATATCTGAGAAAGGTGTAAAAACAGTTGAGAGAGAGCCAGCGCAATCATTAGCGAGTTGGATGGTAATGAGTCATCTTCATTCAAGGATGCATTCAGTGGTAGATGTTCACAAGAATCGAAGACCGAAATGGGTGAAGAGATGAATTCTTTTTACAAGAATCAAACTTGAGAACTGACAAAGTTATCCAAGGGAAAGAGAGCGATTGGGTGCAAGTGGGTTTATAAGAAGAAAAAGAATTTTCGACAAGTAGTGTAAGGTACAAAGCATGATTGGTAGCAAAGGGTTGTGTGTAAAAGAAAGGCATTGATTACAATGAGGTGTTTTCACCGCACTATAAAAAATAAGACTATTAGCGACAGTCATAAACTGCTACTATTAATAAAAAAATTGTCGCTAATACTATTGTCACTAATAGTTTTAATAATTTTTTTGCTAATAACGATAATTTTTTGCTGGAAAAACTACCGCTAATAGTCTTATTTTTTATAGTGTCGGTTGTGAAACACATTTCAGTACGGGTTGTATTGTCAAGTGTAGCACAGTTGGAATTAGAGTTGGAGCAACTCAATTTTAAAATGGTGTTTCTACATGGTGATCTAGAGGGAGAAATCTCAATGAACCAACCTAAAGGATTCAAGTATCCTGGAGAAGAGAGGTTAGTGTGCAAACTGAATAAGTCCTTGTACGGATTGAAGCAGTCATCGAGACAGTGGTATAAGAGGTTTGACACGTTCATAGTGGGCCAAAATTATATTCGAAGTCAATACGATAATTTTGTTTATTTCAAAAGGCTAGCAGATGACTCATTTATTTATTTATTTTTGTATGTTGATGACATGCTCATAGCTGCTAAGAGCATAGTGGAGATCAACAAGTTAAAATCTCAACTTTGCATGGAGTTGGAGATAAAGGATCTTGGCACAGCGAGAAAAATTCTTGGGATGGAGATTCAGAGAGATAGAAAGAAATGACAGTTGTACCTGACACGGAAGAGTTATCTAGAGAAGGTACTCTCATGATTTGAAATGAAAAACTTAAAGGTTGTGAGTACTTCATTAGCATCTCATTTTCGTCTTTCGGCTAGCATTTCTCCTACTATGGATTAGGAGCGTGAGTCCATGACTCGTGTTTCCTATGCGAGTGTGATTGGTAGCTTGATGTACGCTATGGTGTGCACTCGACCGAATATTTCACAAGTCGTTAGTGTGGTTAGTAGATATATGACTAATCCGGGCAATGAGCATTGGCAGACAATGAAATGGATTATGAGATACATACGTGATACTAAGTGTCGGGTTAATTTTTTACAGTGGTATAGATCATCAGTGATGCAGATACGTAGATTCAGATTATGCGAGTGATTTGGATAAGCGTTGGTCTACAACGGGATATATGTTTACGCTATCAAGTGGTCTAATTAACTGGATATCGATATTACAGGATACAGTGGGTCTGTTTACTACGGAGGCAGAGTATGTTGCGGTAGCAAAGGAAGTGAAAGAAGTGTTATGACTTTAGGGCTTAGTTGGTGATTTGGAGATCGCACAGAAAAGTATTACTGTATTATGCGATAACCAGAGTGTTATTTACTTAGCAAAAAATCATGTATATCATGCTCGTACCAAGCACATTGATATACGATACTATAGACACCCAAATTTGGCCCAAGGCCTAATCGACCCATACATCGAGAACGGCGCACTCCCGAGCTTCCGAAATCACCTCTCAAATCCTTAGAACTTAATCTAACTGTAGACACCCAAACTTTGTCCCAAGGCCCAATCGAAACTCATTTCGAGAGAGACACATCTCTGAGCTTTTGATGGCATGTATGAAACCCTTAGGAATCCTTTCGAAATCTTAGGAACCATTCCAAACTCTTAAGAATCACCCTAGATCCCTTAGGAACCTTCCTGAATCCTTAAAAATCAATCCCGACCCTCGAAACCCATTCCGGACCTAAACCTAGCTTTCTCGAGCCATGGATGAAGATGGATGCATCGGGACTAGATGCAACCTTTTACTATAATCGAATCTCATACCATTGAAAAGTAGAAGTCCTCAGCTTTCCAACGAGCCAAGAATCACCCTAATCAGAGCTATATACGAGAAGATATCACATCCCGAACCCGAGGGGCATAATGATAATGTCATATAGGCCCCTTAGGGATTTGGCGCAACTATTAGTTGCGCCAAGCCATTTCTAGGGAGAAATGACTTGGCACAACTAATAGTTGCGCCAGTTATAAAAGTGGACCCCACCTCAGGGAGCCAACTTTCAGGTACTATTCAGGCACTGTTTTATTGTGTATATGCCTGGCGCAACTAATAGTTGTGCCAGACATATGAATCAATAACCTCTGGATTTTGTCTTGAAAATCAAGATTAGGATTTGACTTGTTGACCACCTTGATCTTTGGGGTGTGTTTTGCTAGTTCTGCTGTACTCATTTACTACCTATGTGCAACCCCTTAAGTGATTTAAAGCCCCACCCTATCATCCACCATTAGAGCACCTTCTCACATTTTTCAAGGCTCCAAAAACCCTAGAAAACCTTAGATGACCCATTACCTAATTGCTAATTTCAATTAGCCTCTAAGCACCCTCCTAACGCACCCTTTTCCTATAAATAGAACCCCCTCCCCTTGAGTTAGAGGTTGAGAAAATTTGCCTAAGAGAGAAAGAGCTTAAGTGAGAAGATCTTTCTCCCTTTGCTGCATCATTCCCATACAAAATTCAGAATTCTAAAACCTCCTTTGAGTCATATTTTTCACCTTAGATCTCCTAGTTTAGGTGTGTGCTTCCCATTTGCCTTCTCCCTCTACCACTTAGCTATCAAGCCTTAGGAGTTAGAACCTCATTCCATACCATACAAGCCTTCAAAAGCTCACCGAAGCATGCCAACACAAGACTCTACAATGGTACAACAAGGGCCTGAGAGCTCCGACTCTCCCCTCTATTCCCCTACCTTCTCGATTTCTCTTCTATCCCCCTATTTGTGTCGTTACGCCGCTAAATTTTTGGTAAAAATGGAGGAGCACAAATAAGATTTTAAGACTCATTTAAGCAAGAGGAAGCCTTTTTCATTTCATTTATATTATTGTTGTTTTGGCCATTAGTAGAGACCGCATTAAGCTGGTTGATTGGGCGCCTAACACCTTCCCAATCTATAACCGAAGCCCATACCCAAGAACCTTTGGTGTGGACCGGATCTAAAGTCATATTTGTAGAACTTTGGTGCTTATAAAAATATTCTAGGTTTCCTGTGACACCAAAAATTCTGGGTGGCGACTCTCTATTTTCATTAGCGAGCGCCTCGTCGCGACGGGATCGTTAAAAATCTCACGGTTACACAGATGACGACTTTGCTGGGGATTTGCTAGTAGAGCTTTTCCTTGAACTTGGTCTCGTTATTTTTTATTTTACTAATATTTTATTATTATTATTATTTTTTTTTTACTCACTCCTCTGATTACGTCATTTTACTTACCCCTACTTTTACGTCATTTACAAGCCTTCGCCGATGGGCGGGCTACTTGCGCATAGTCTTTAATTTTCTTTACTTTTCTGTCATTTTAAGTGCCTTAGCCGATTGGTGGGCCTACTTGCGCTTTACATTTAAATTTCTTTACTTTTACTTCATTTAAAGTACCTTAGCCGATTGGCGAGCCTACTTGTGCAATCATATCCTAACAGTGGACGTCGGCCCGTAGTGGCAGCATGAGATCATCACCCCCAATTTTTGAACTTAAGAAAACTTCCACAAAATTTAAAAAAAAAAAATTAAAATTGAACCAAGAAAGGGGACTTAATCAATTTATTTTTTTACGGGGTAGATTTTTTGAAGGGTTGGGTTATTAGGCACACATACAACCACCCGGGTCTTAGTATGGTGGCAGTCCCTAGTGGTGATGATCCAGAAAAGTTTCAGCCCACCTTGTATCTGAGAAGGCGCTTACACCGGAGGTATATCGGGTGGGTCACCTATTCCTACAAGCTTAAAATCCTTTGGGGAGCGTGCTAGTAAGTTATACCAGACTCAAACCCTTAGGTTCGGTGAGGAGAGAACGATTTACTAAACAAATCAGTTAGTTTCTGGAAGCCCAGCTTCCACAAAAAACCAAAAGGAGACTCATTTCGGAATGTTGTTTGTTGCTGTCAAAAAATTTGAAGCTTCATTTTAGCCTGGCGCAAGTAATAATCGCGCTAGTACAAAAATCCCGGAATTAACACTGGCGCAACTATTAGTTGCACCAGCTTTAAATCTGGCCAATTTTACCTTGGTGCAACTTAGAATAGGGGCATTTTTTATGTGGCACATGTATTAGTTGCGCCAAGTCTATTTTGGAGAGCAGCAGCCCGAGTCTATGACCTTTTCCACATCTCGAGTCCTCCGATTAGTGTCTTAGTGCCCCTGTTTGGGCCCCGCCATCTCCGACACCCAATACGCCCCCGCCGGTCAAAAGAAGGTAACTTATCTTTGACTCATTTCGGAGGATCGAGTTGTCTGCATCGATTTATGTACCTTCAATAGATCAAAGGTCTTCCTTTGATTCTTCCGAAGTGCTTCGGAATTGTCACCGCGGGTCCTAAATTAGGTTACGAAAGCCACCCGAGAAGGGAACTCCAAGGCCTTGGAACCTTTGTTTTCACTTATAAAAATTCAACTCAAAAAATAAAATAAATAAATAAATAAAATCCTAAAAACTAGAGTCTTTGTGTTGCCGGTATAACGACATCATCTTACCCTCCATCATCCCGTAGGGGAAGGAGGAGGAAATTTTTTGGGCCTTATCCAAGGCACCCATACCCAACCCGCCAACAAACTATGTCGTGGGTAGTGGACCCGGCATACGCCGGTCTCGATTCATCCCCACCACATTCACTAACCCATTCCCATTCAAGAGAAATTTCCACCACTATCCCCATTTACAATTACCAGGTCCTTTTGTGCGCCCATTTTTCCAATCACCACTTTCCAAAATATCCGAAATCAACCCCCCCCCCTCCCATCTTTTTCACAAATCATGCCCATACCCCCTCCTATATCTATGCCAAATCCGACACATTTCCCATCCCCATCTATGACAAACCCAACCCAACTTCCCACATCCACATCCATGCCCCATTTTTCATTTTCCCCATATAAGCCCTTCACATATGTCACCTCCACCCTATCCAACCCCCCACAAATCCCCCCATCTACCATAGTCATGCCCATTTTTACTGAAGCCATGCCCGGTTCTTTCCAAACATCCACACCTTACCCTTCATCATACCCATCCCCCTTTTCCAATGCCCCACCTCATTCCTCCAATCCTCCCCATATCCCATCTCCTACCCGAGTCATGCCCGATTTTATTTGGATCATGCCCAATTTGCCCTCCACATCCACTCCATCCATGCCCCTCCAAACCTCAAATAACCTGACTCCATCTGATCTCCCTTCCATGGCCATGATGGAAGAAATGGTCCAAGCTTACAATAGGTGGAAGGCCTCCCAACACATCCACTCTTATCCATATCACACACCCATGTGTCCATCCCATACCCTATCAAGCCTCCATGCCTCACTCTCCCATGACTCCCATCAACCCCCCATCATCCACACCATTCAATCTCCCATTATCCACATGTCTCAGGGCCCAATGGCCCAAACCCTCGTTCCCTACATGCCCCAAGGCCCCATGGCCCAAAACCCCATAACCCATACCTATCAGGGACCCATTGCCCAGACCCACCAAGGGCCCATGGCCCAGACCTATCAAGGCCCATTGGGTCAAACCCACCAAGGGCCTATGACCATACCCATCAAAGCCCAATAGGCCAGACCCACCAAGAGCCTATGGCTCAGACCCATCAAGGGCCCATGGCCCAAACCCATCAATGGACCATGACCCAAACCTATCATGACCAAGGCTTTGTGGCCCAACCCTCCCCAAAGCTTCATGGCCCAAACCCAAGCCCAGCAAAACCTTTGAACCTTACACTCATTCACAACCCTCATACCCCGATCAAACCCATGCCTTATATCAACCCCAATTTACCCATGTCCCTACATCCCAAAGTCAGCTTCAAACCTTTCCCAATGCTCAATGGCCTCATTAGGCCCCACTCCAAAATTTGACTTCCACTCATCTCATCTTCCAACAAACCCTCCCTCATCCCCAATGGACTCACCCAACCCCCACTCATGCCATCCCATCCAGTCCATGCAACATCAGCAAAAAAATCCTGCCCTCACTGCACACTATGTTGACTAGCAGTATGAAGAGGACGAGATTAGGAACAACGAAGCCTATGTTGGGGCATTGACCAGCTTTAACCCTCCTCCTATCATTTCTCACCCCCTCGTAGCCCAAAGTGAAGTCCAATCAACTGCAGCGAAAGTGGCCCCATATCTAAGGAGTCAGAACAGTTGAAAGAACAATTGGACAAAATACAGAAGTAGTTGATGAAAATGGGTGGTGCTGAAATCCACGCCATGGACTTCATAGATTTATGTTTGTTCGCTGAGGTCCCCTTGCCTCCCAAATTTAAAATGTCTGCTTTTGACAAGTACAATGGCACTGACAATCCTATTACACACCTCTAGTCCTATTGTGGGGACATGTGCTAATATGGAGGGGACGAAAGACTGTTGATAAAGATCTTTCAAAAGAGTTTGACTGGTTCGACCCTGAGGTGGTTCACATCTTTGGAACCATCTATGATGAAAATGTGGAAGGACTTAACGCACTTGTTCCAGGAACAATATGTCTATAACATTGACATCGAACCACGTAAATCTGACTTGGCCCGGTTAAAGCATAATCCAAACGAGACCTTCAATGATTATCTAGTGTGGTAGAGAGCACTAGCAGCTCAGGTCAGAAATAGGATACTTGACGATGAGCAGATCGAAATGATTTTCAAGAATACTTTATCAGTGATCTTAGACTTTTTGGTGTACCAGCAGCAGTCCAGCTTTGATGATCTGGTGAAGAACTCCAATCGCTGTGAAGATGCCATCAAGGAGGGGCGCCGCCTAAACAAAAATATACCAAGTAGAGCCTGTGGGGTTAGAAGGTTTTCGAAACAAAGGAATGATAAGAGAACCGGGCTCGATGTCCAAAATATTGCCAATGCCAGGCCCAACAATAATATGGCCCCCTTCCAATTTCAAGGGCCCAGCCAGCACTGGCTAGAACATAGCAGATGCAGAGAGCAGGGAACGGTCAAGGAATGCAGATGACTCCAGAGCAAAGGAGAGCCTGTTATGGCCGAGTGTTCACACCCTTGGGACAATCATTAAGTGTACTTTTACCTTTATTAGTAGAAAAGGGATTAGTCATTATTCTTCAACCGCAACCTCCTCCTCATTCAATCCCAAAGAACTATGACCCCGAATACCCACTGTAATTTTCATCAGGGTCTGGGTCACCCAACTGACCGTTGCTTCCCGTTAAAGCATGCAATCCAAGATTTGATCGATACTAGAAAAATCATTCCACTGGCACCTTCACAGGTAAACGAGCAAGCCAACATCCATCAAGTGCCATTGCCCCCACATCCTACCGGAGGAGCAGGCCCCATACCCACCATCGGGATGATAGAAGAGTATGAATTTTGACCCGTCTGATTACATCAATGATTGGGAGAGCTATGTGGCGCCATTGCCAAGGAATGGTGAAGAAAGGAACATTGGGGTGATTGAACCCCTGAATTTATCGGACAATTTTCCCAGCCCAACCCCACGAGCTGTCTTAGGGTTTATTTTTCATTGCTCACTCCTATCAATTATGTACACATAAATGCATACCAACCATACACCACCACCCCCGTCAATTACCCGATGGCTCATCATACCCCTAATCTCCCACCAGCACCTATCAGCTACCAATGGCCTACTCTTACCCCTTTTTCCCCTGTACCACCACCCTCAAGCTTCACCACTCAAGGGTGTGAACACTTGATTCACCTCGGCAAGCTTGTTCACACCCCTTTTTTCCCTGTATCAGGAGGTGTGGACAACACTTGATTCACCTCGGCAATAGCTGGTTGAGTGGCGAAGCTTGTCCGCACCTCCTGAGCCTGCAGTACAAGTGCCTCCGATACCAGCAGCTATACCATTTCAAATCTTGGGACCAACCTATGACCCTCATCAGGTCCCGCTGAGTTATGAACAAACGAACTTCAATGCTAGCAGCCACAAAGAAGGGGCGGTGGACTTCGTGACTCGATCCGGGAAGATTTCAAAGCAATTGGAAGCACCGACAACAGCACAAGCCCAACTCGAAGGAAAGAAAGACAGCGCAGTGAATCCTTTCAAGAAAATGAGTAAAAAAAACATACTAGAGACTCAGCTGAAAAGAATGCCTATCCATATTACTGTATGGGATTTGTTGATGACGTCCTCACTCCATTTTCAAGCATTAATGAGGGCATTAAAGAACATGCATGTATCACTTCAGGTCAGCCCGGTGAAGTCGGGCAAAAAATTGGTCAAGTGATGGCCTCGAATGTCATTTCTTTTTTAGATGTCGATCTACCAGAAGTGATACATGCCCGCTGGTTTTGATTGCCTTATTAATAATGGGTCTGTGTTAAACATATGCCCGCTGAGAACCGCCACCAAGATCGGGATAGAACCATACATGTTAAGGCCCACAAAAATCAGTGCCTGAGGTTTTGACAATACCAGGAGAGAAATAATGGGAGAAGTTGATCTTGAGCTATTAATTGGGCCAATGACCTTCTCCATCTTGTTTTAAGTGATGGACATCAAATCCTCATTTAATCTGCTATTAGGGCGCTTGTGGCTACATAAAGTCGGAGCCATACCCTCTACATTACACCAGAAACTCAAATTTACAGTTGGGCACAAGATCATCACTATCATCGGAGAGGGGCACGGCAAGAAAGAAAAGTCCACCAATAGCATTGAAAAACCTAATATGATGATGTGCCGCACACCGCTAAGGATGTCGACCTCCACAATTTCAAATATGAAGTGTCGACGATACTCCCAGAGCCCATCGAGGACATCATTCCAAGAATCGGAGGAGATATGGTAGCGGCAGTAGCTATGCTCCAAAACTGGGGCTATAAAAAAGGAAGGGGTATTGGGCTCAGATTATAAGGAAGGAAGGAGCCTGGCACAACTAAGGGCAGACAGAAAGTCAGGTTTGAGCTATGTTACAAGCCCACGGAGGAAGAGGTGTGGGAGGCTAAAGAGAAAGCTCGTGCGACGGCAGCTGCAAAAGCCAGGGGGATCCACATAGAGGAGAAACCTCGGCCCAGGCCTCATATCAGGAATTCATTCATAAGTGTCGGGGTTGTGAAGATTGATCGGAATGGGGTAACCCAATTGACCCCACACAAGCCTAAAACGCCAGTTCACCCCACCAATCCCTACATCACCCTTTCCCGCCTGGAGATAGACTTGGCCGCGTACCTAAACTAACCCTCTTGTGGTGAATCACCACAAAACTGTGCTAATGTTTGAGAACATCATCTCAGATGAGATGGGGATAAACATGATGGAGGCTGACTCTGAAGAGTCGTATCAGTCAGCACCCTCCATCCAAATAGGTAAAGGAGCGGCCTCTCAAGTACGCAACTAAGCATCTTTGCCCTAAACCTTAGAAGCGGGGAGTGGCCTAACATTCGACACCCATTTTCCAAAAAAAAAAATCTATAAAAAGTGAGATAAGCCCTTGGCAGGCAAAACCCTACATATACATAGACTCGTGCCACCAAGGGTTCCTCTCCAAAGAAAATAAAAATCTCAAAAATATTGTAAAAATACAAAGGCTAAAAATATTGTCATTTAAAATTCCAAATAAAATCTCACAAAAAAATACCTTAATCTAAATATCTGTCCCACGTAAAACCGACCCCTTTCCTATAGAAATACAAGAAGAGGTAAGAGTTACGAGTCTGGACGAGGATGTCCCCTTAGAGGAGCTCCCCAATGAGCTCCTTGACCGGTTTGCTGAATTTGAGCATGGTCCTACCCCCATTATCGAAGAAACGGAAGATATCAATCTAGGGACTGAGGAGACTCCCTGAATTACTAAAATCGGAACGTCGCTGTCTCCCCGAATTACTAAAATTGGAACGTCGCTGTCTTGGTATGATCGACTTCCTTCGATCATACCAAGAAATTTTTGCCTGGTCATACGAGGACATGCCTGGTCTGGACACCGATTTGGTCGAGCATGAGTTGCCTCTCTACCCTAATATAAAGTCGATTAAGCATAAGCTGAGACGTCTCCGACCCGAGTGAATGTTAAGAGTCACGGGCGCAATCTTCAAGTAGTATGACGCTGGGTTTCTCATGGTCTCCAAATACCCGCAATGGCTAGCCAATATTATGCCTGTACCGAAGAAGGATGGAAAAGTTCGCATGTGTATCGATTTCTATAATTTGAAAAAAGCAAACTCGAAGGACGATTTCCCATTACCGCACATCGAAATCTTGGTCGATAACATTGCTAAGCACGGGATACTTTCTTTTATGGACATATTCTCTAGATACAATCAGATTAAGATGGCCGAGACAGATCGAGAGAAGACTGCTCTCATCTCTCTTTGGGGAACCTTTTGCTACAGAGTCATGCCGTTTGGGCTGAAGAATGTCAGCGCAACGTACCAGAGAGCTATGACTGCGCTATTTCATGATATGATGCACCGATAAATTGAAGTATATGTCGATGATATGATAGCCAAGTCTCCGGAGCGAAGCGATCACTTGGTAAACCTTCAGAAGTTGTTCGATAGGTTGAAAAAGTACAGGTTACGTCTGAATCCATAGAAGTGTGTGTTTGGTGCCATGTCTGGAAAACTATTGGGATTCATCGTCAGCAAAAGAAGGTTCGAGGTCGACCCAGTCAAAGTCAAAGCTATCACTGAAATTCCACCACCATCTACTGAGAAAGAGGTTAGAGGGTTCTTGGGCAGGATACAATATATCAACTAGTTCATTGCACAGTTGACTCTAATCTGCACGCCGATCTTCAAGCTACTAAGGAAGAACTAGCTCGTTGAATGGAACGATGATTGTCAGGCAACGTTCGATAAAATCAAAAGCTACCTCCTTAATCCACCTGTGTTAGTACCACCCGAGCTAGGGAGACCACTCTTGATATATCTCTCCATGATGGAAGTCTCGATGGGATGTGTCTTAGGACAGCATGACGAGACGAGAAGAAGAGAGCAGGCCATCAACTATCTGAGCAAGAAATTTACTGATTATGAGATGCGCTATTCTCATCTGGAGAAAGCATGCCTGGCTCTTGTATGGGCTACTCAGAGGATTCGCCATTACTTAATATCCTAGGCCGCCCTACTCTTGGCCCGAATGGACCCGTTGAAATACCTTTTTGAGAAGTTGGCCCTTACTGGACAAACCGTACGATGGCAGCTTTTGTTGTCTAAGTTTGACATTGCATACATCACTCAGAAGTTGATCAAGGGGCAGGCACTCGCCGATCATCTTGCCGACAATCCTTTGCCAAATTATGAACCTTTAAGAACTGAATTCCCTAATGAGGACATCTTTTTCATGATGGAAGACGATACTGAAGAAGCAGATAAATCATGGGTAATGCACTTTGATGGGGCAGCTATTCTGATTTCTCTAAAAGGATCCCACGTACCCGTCTCTATCAAGCTCAACTTCCCTTGCACTAACAACATGGTCGAGTACGAAGCTTATGCTGCTGGTTTACAGGCGACTCTCGATCTGAGTATAACTCACCTCCAAGTGTTTAGCGATTCGCAGTTAATCATATGCCAGACGAATGATAACTGGAAGATGAAGGACGAGAAACTAATCCCCTACCATTAGCACCTCAAGGATCTAATAGTTTGTTTCGAAGACGTGACATTCTCTTATGCCCCCTGGATAAGGAATAACTTTGCCGACGCACTACCGACGTTGGCATCAATGATAGAAATCCCGTATGGTGTTAAGATGAAGCCGATCATGATCGAGCAAAGGAACAAGCCGGCCCTCTGCCTCCGAATTGAGGAACCTACAAAGCCTGATGATGAGCCACCTTAGTTCTCAGATATCAAGAATTTCCTCGAGACACTAACTTTCCCTGAGGGTACGTCCAAGACGGACCGATGAACCATTCAATGGTCAGTGAAGGGCTACGTCATTTGCGGTGAATGCCTTTACAAGCGATCATACAACAACTTCTTACTCAGGTGCCTTACTGAAAGAGAAGCGATCAATATCATGAAAGAGATCCACGAGGGAGTATGCGGTGCCCACGTTAGCGGTCACATGCTCGCTAAGAAAATTCTACGGCAGGGATACTTTGTGGCCACTATGGAATCAGATTACTGCAAACGTGTTCAGAAATGCTACAAGTGTTAGGAACACTCCAATCTAATACACGCTCCTGCCATCGATCTACATTGCATGACCACTCCTTGGCCATTTGTTACCTGGGGCCTCGACGTTCGTTGGAATGATTAATCCAAAAGCATCCAATGGACATCGATTCATCCTCGTCACTATTGAATACTTTACCAAGTGGGTAGAAGCGGCGTCATATGCCAACATCACGGCAAGTCACGTCGAGAAGTTTCTCAAAAATAATATTGTGTGTCGATTTAGAATATCCAAAGATATCATCACAGATAACGATACAAACTTTGCGAATAAACACATCCGAGCCTTCTGCGAGCAATATAAAATCAAGCACCATCGTTTGTCACCTTATCGGCCTCAAACTAATGGAGCCGTGGAAGCTGCGAACAAGACAGTCGTTCGCATCCTCGAAAAGATGGTCATCACTTATAGAGATTGGGGTGAAATGCTACCATTTACTTTGTGAGCCTCCAAAATATCGATTTGTACCGCTACAAGAGCAACACCATTCTCCCTTATGTAGGGAACCGAGGTCGTCCTATCAGTAGAGGTCGAAGTACCGTCACTCCATATTCTCATGGCATCGGGCTTACTCGAACCAGAGAGATAAAGATTCCGCTTTCATCCGAGAAGTGCTGTCGGGATACGCCACCTGCCTCACCACCATGGACGAAGATCCTCTTCCTGAGGCCATCAATGCTAGATATGACCGATAGTTTTACTCTTAGTCTATCACGATAAGGTAAGTATTGACGAAACAGATACGTGACTGCTTAAGAACCACCCAAAATAGGCCATCATTCCAAGCACAGTAGCTAAAAAGCATCCCTAAAAATGATGATATCCTTTTTAAGCCTGAGCCCTTTTCTTTCAATAAACCCCTTCCTCGAAAACGAAAAAAAACGTGTGTGTACATATACAAAAAAGGGGAAGTAAAGTTACCATCAAAATCCAAAAAAATCGAAAAAGAAAAACCTCAAAAAGAGATTACTTGAAATAAGATAAAGGAAAATGAAAGAATCATGCGGCATGTATAGTAAAACCCTCAAGGAATAAAATATGTTGAGAAAACTGAAGCCGTATCAAGGAAATCCTTTTTAGCCCAGCATACCTTCATATCCTAACCTAGCCCATAGCCAAGCTACACCATGAAGAAAGCCCTCTTTATAGATTCATAAGCAGTCATAGTATCTGTTAAGTCAACACGAACCGAGTTGTGAGACGACACCAGAACCCCATCCAGCCTGCTATGACGGAATCGACGTCTATGTCGTGGCTTTTAACAAAATGATAGAAGAAATAAAAAGAAATAAATAAAATAAAAATACAAGCTCTAAGCAAGATGGACATGGTGAAAACCCAAAAGGGCACTACGGGTAAAAATAGCGAATTTGTGCGAACCAGTTGAAAACCCGAAAGGGCCCTTGGGGTAAGAGTGTTAAACCCATAGATGTGGTGAAAACCCGAAAGGGCACCACGGGTAAAAAAAGGGCAACAAACGGGCACGACGAACCCACCTTGGGCTTTGTGAGTAAAAGTGTTTAAAAAAATATATTAAAAAGAAAGGTATGATTTGGTTGATAGATTGATGTTTGAGAGGCCCTCTTGGTTACTCTCCCTGATCCCTTTTTTTAGCTGGGCCGCTCATGTTAGTTCAAATCGGGCCCCGACCAGAATTGTCTTTATGAAACGGCTTCGTCAAACGTATGACTCAAGGTAAGGAGAAAGGTTTGACTCAGCCCAAAGGGGATTGATGTTCCAGTCTTGGTAAGGCCGCTGAAACTCCCTCAGACCCGACCATTCAAAAGGGGGTTCGACCATGCTCAAAAGGGGACCCGGATCTCACCCTGTGATTGACGCATCAAACCAAATGAAAAGAGAATAAAGGACATGGCGGAAGCCCCTTTTGTCAAAGATAATAATTTCCTTTTTCCACTTTCATGCCCACACTTTGTGCACCTGGGCAGAAAAGCCACTTTTTGTTAAAGATAACGATTTCCCCTTTCCATTTCCATGCCCAGGCTGGGCACATTCCAAAAGGAGACCCATCAATCAAAAAGAACAATAAAGAAAAGAGAAGAAAAGCCAAAAAAAGAAAAAAAAATCAAGAAAAATCTAAATACAATTTTTTTTTTATTTCTACTCTTTTCCATGTACATATGTACAACATCATACTTCCATCTCAAAAATTAAAGAAAAAGAATAAAAAAATCTCTGAAAATAAAAATCTAAAGAGAAAAATATATATAAATCTTAAAAAATGAAAAAATACAGGTAAAAGTTGGCTTCTCCTTCTGTTGATTAGGATATATTTTTTTTATATATATAAACAAAAAAGGGACTGACGTTTTCTCAAGAATGTGCGGGAACATCAAAGAGTCAAAAGCCTCGAAGCAGGCAACCTCTTGGCGATAGATAAATCAGATGAAGCATCTCACCACCAACGTTCAGTCTATTCAAAAAAGAAAAAAGAGAAGAAAGGAAATAGTTTTGAAAAAGAGAAAAATATAGAAGAAATCTGTGTTTTCATGCGACGCATAGCTACGAACATGTGGATTTCAATACGGTAAAATGTCAATATTTTATCAGCAGCGCAGTTGTGCTATATCAATGACCTAAGTCTAAGGTTCACCTTGGACTTTTGAATCCTACTTCAAAGTAAGAGCAAAGGTATCAATCTCGGTCAAACAATCAATATTTCGATCGGATTAATTCTACCGCTAAATCATCAGGCTGATCGCTCCATTTTTGGTTTCAGGTGAACTTGAGTGCCTTGAACTTCAAGTTCGTCATGTGATATTTTTAGAGGTGTAGACTCTTGGTCTAAACTGTCCGGGTGAACGCCCTATGGGGTTTGAGGTCTGGATAACTAAAGGGCCCATTTTAGGGCACAGGCTTAAAACTTGCACGGTATCCCTGTAAAGTATATGCCATGAGTTTGGGTATCCATTGGATGATCGTTTGTTCCCATAAATTATACTCGGACAGGATCTGAGTCAAAACTTCTATCGCCTTATTATTTATAGCCCCCGATGGGTGCATATTTATGCATAATTGTTCGTTTGTAACTTCATAGATTGAGAATGCCAAGATTGAGTGTCTCCTTCTGTGGACACCCAATTCTAACCCAATCCTTTCGATATCACATGAGACTTGAGTACGTTGGCTTGGTTTCGTCACAAACTATTTCGAGGGCACGGGTTCTTGGTATGCTCTGTCTAGGCGTGCTGTCATGGGGTCGCACTTCCGCAACCTCAGTCCCGTGCCGGCACCTAACGCACGCTTCGCTAGGTCAGCCTACTCCTGATACCAATAGTCACAGGGCGCGTCCTTTGACGCACTTTTAACCCGTGCGGTGCTTCGCTACCGCGTGCAACGAAGCCAACCCATTTACACATCAGCCCTGATACCACCGGCCTAGATGACGGGAACTCCCCTAATGTGGTTACCTCTGTTTCACGGCCTACCACCCAACTGTACCGTGCCCCTTACGACACACCATCTGCACCACTGTGCTAAACTTGGCCTGCTCAAGCTTCATCCTGTGCACTGTACTAGTACCTCACTCACAACAGTCTTGGCATGCAGCTCCTCATGCCACCATGTCATGCTCGCATACCGAACCAAGCCCACAGCCTTCTGCCTCGTCGCTCGTGTATTCAACTGAGTCCCATGCAGCTTGCCTTCGTGTGCATTCCGAATTACTAGCACGCGTTCATCCTTAGCCCACATGCTGTCGTCCTCAACTGAGTCTCACGCGGCGCCCTGGTGTTGTCACGCGAGGTTGCCCAATCGTATGAATAGCGACGGTAATCCGGGGCCATACTTCAACCTCCCATGGGTGCCACACGGGCATCGCTGCATCGACGTCCTAAGCCCACCCTTTTAGGCCTAGGAGACACTTGCGCCCCCTCTGGCAATGCAAGGCCCCGTATGCGGGGGAATAGCTCTCAAGCTCCCTTCCCCTATATAAGGATAAAACAGTCATTCAGCCAGAATGGTAGGATAACCTCAAACCCCTTGGTTTGACATACCGCAACGCCTCTTTCATCGCTAGCCCACCTTGGCTATGTCGCATTCGTGTCGCGACCGTGACGTCCCCGCGTCCTACCCTCATGCGACCGTGTCGCGACCGTGACGTCCCCGCGTCCTACCCTCATGCGACCGTGTCGCGTCCTCACAGCGCAACCACGTCGCCAGGACCACTTGGCCCCATGTCGCGTGCCCTCCTGGCACCACACGTCGTGCTCCAAGCATCATGCTGCAAGCTCGAGTATTGACCCCGTCACATCCTCCACCACTCCATAAATGTCAACGTCCTCGTTGATGCATGATCGCAGTGAACTGACCCCGCCAACTCCTCCGAGCTTGTTCGCATCTCATTTCTAGTTCTTAGGTCCGCACCTTCCCACTAGCTCCCCACTGTCACCCCGGTCGGGTCAACTTGGTTCTGCTGTCACAAGGCCCTCACCTGTTAACTAGCTCAAGGATGTCGTGTGTGTCTTGACACCACATCATGTGCCTTCGCACCAATTATTTAAAGACGTCGCGAGCCTCTTAAAACCACATCGCGTGCCTTCGCACCAATTTGCTCAATAGCATCATCGCTTTAAGATCGAACTTGGCTTTGATACCAAAATGTCACGGGGTCGCACTTTCTCAACCTTAGTCTCGTGTCGGCACCTAACGCACGCTTCCCTAGGTCAGCCTACTCCGGATACCAATAGTCACGGGGCGCGTCCTTTGATGCGCTTTTAACCCGTGCGGTGCTTCACTACCGTGTGCAACGAAGCCAACCCATCTACACATCAGCTCTGATACCACTAGTCTAGAGGACAGGAACTCCCCCAATGTAATTACCTCTATTTCACGGTCTACCACCCAACTATAACGTGCCCCTTATTACACACCATCTGCACCACTGTGCTAAACTTGGCCTACTCAAGCTTCACCCTGTGCATTGCACCAGTACCTCGCTCACAACAGTCTTGGCATGCAGCTCCTCATGCAACCATGTAATGCTCGCATACCAAACCAAGCCCACAGACTTCTACCTCGTCGCTCGCGTGCTCAACTGAGTCCCACACAACTTGCCTTCGTGTGTATTCCGAATTACTAGCACACGTTCATCCTTAGCCCACATCAGTGCTCAATCGAGTCTCACACACAGTGTTGTTGTCACAAGGTTGCCCGGATGCACATGACGCGTAGTCTGGGGCCATACTTCAACCTCTCTTGGGTGTCACATGGCATCGCTGCGTCGACGTCCTAAGCCCACCCTTTCAGGCCTAGGAGACACTTGCGCCCCCTCTGGCAACGCAAGGTCCCATGTGCTGGGGAATAGCTCTCAAGCTCCCTTCCCCTATATAAGGGTAAAACAGTCATTCAGCCAGAATGGCAGGAGAACCTCAAACCCCTTGGTTTGACATACCGCAACACCTCTTGCATCGCTAGCCCACCTTAGCTATTTTGCATTCGTATCGCGACCGTGACGTCCCCGCGTCCTACCCTCATGCGACCGTATCGTGTCCTCGCAGCGCAACCACGTCACCAGGCCCACTTGGCCCCATGTCACGTGCCCTCCTAGCACCACATGTCGTGCTCCAAGTACCATGCTGTAAGCTCGAGTATTGGCCCCGTCACATCCTCCACCACTCCATAAATGTCAACGTCCTCGTAGACGCATGATCGCAGTGAACTGACCCCGCCAACTCCTCCCAGCTTGTTCGCATCTCATTTCTAGTTCTTAGGTCCGCACCTTCCCACTAGCTCCCCACTGTCACCCCGGTCGGGTCAACTTGATTCTGCTGTCACAAGGCCCTCACCTGTTAACTAGCTCAGGGATGTCGTGTGCGTCTTAACACCACATCGTGTGCCTCCGCACCAATTATTTGTAGATGTCGCGTGCCTCTTGACACCACATCGCGTGCCTCCGTACCAATTTGCTCAATAGCATCATCGCTGCTGGATCGAACATGGCTTTGATAACAAAATATCACGGGGTCACACTTTCGCAACCTCAGTCCCGTGCCGACACTTAACGCACGCTTCGCTAGGTCAGCCTACTTCTGATACCAACAATCGCGGGGCGCGTCCTTCGAAGCGCTTTTAACCCGTGTGGTGCTTCGATACTGCGTGCAACGAAGCCAACCCATCTACACATCAGCTCTGATACCACCCGCCTAGAGGACGATATCTCCCCTAATGTGGTTACCTCTGTTTCACGGCCTACCATCTGCACAACAGTGCTAAACTTGACCTACTCAAGCTTCACCCTGTACACTGCACTAGTACCTCGCTCGCAACAGTCTTGGCATGCAGCTCCTCATGCCACCATGTCATTCTCGCATACCGAACCAATCCCACAGCCTTCTACCTCGTCGCTCGCGTGCTCAACTAAGTCCCACACAGCTTGCCTTCGTGTGCATTCCGAATTACTAGCACACGTTCATCCTTAGCCCACAAGCTATCTTGCTCAACTAAGTCTCACGCAGCACCCTGGTGTTGTCACGCGAGGTTGCCCAGCCGTATGCACCGCAACGCGTAGTCCGGGGCCATACTTCAACCTCCCTTGGGTGCCACACGGCATCGCTGCGTCGACTTCCTAGGCCCACCCTTTTAGGCCTAAGAGACACTTGTGCCCCCTCTGGCAACGCAAGGCCCCGTGTGCGGGGGAATAGGTCTCAAGTTCCCTTCCCCTATATAAGGGTAAAACAGTCATTCAGCCAAAATGGCAGGAGAACCTCAAATCCCTTCGTTTGATATACTGCAATGCCTCTTGCATCGCTAGCCTACCTTGGCTATGTCGCATCCGTGACGTCCCCACGTCCTACCCTCATGCGACCGTGTCGCGTCCTCACAGCGCGACCACGTCGCCAGGCCCACTTGGCCCCATGTTGCATGCCCTCCTAGCACCACATGTCGTGCTCCAAGCACCATGCTGCAAGCTCGAGTATTGGCCCCGTCACATCCTCCACCACTCCATAAATGTCAACGTCCTCGTTGACGCATGATCGCAGTGAACTGACCCCGCCAACTCCTCCCAGCTTGTTCGCATTTCATTTCTAGTTCTTAGGTCCGCACCTTCCCACTAGCTCTCCACTGTCACCCCGGTCGGGTCAACTTGGTTCTACTGTCACAAGGCCCTCACCTGTTAACTAGCTCAGGAATGTCGCGTGCGTCTTGACACCACATCGCGTGCCTCCGCACCAATTATTTGTACATGTCGCGTGCCTCTTGACACTATATCGCGTGCCTCAGCACCAATTTGCTCAATAGCATCATCGCTGCTGGATCGAACATGGCTTTGATACCAAAATGTCACGGGGTCGCACTTCAAGAACCTCGATCCCGTCTTGCAAGATAACGCACGCCGCTAGGTCACCTACTCGATACCAACCAGGTCGAGCGCGTCCTTGAGCACTTTTAACACGCGTGGTGTGCCGCTCTGCAGCAACGGTTAACCCATCTACACATCAGCTCTGATACCACCCGCCTAGAGGACGATATCTCCCCTAATGTGGTTACCTCTGTTTCACGGCCTACCATCTGCACAACTGTGCTAAACTTGACCTACTCAAGCTTCACCCTGTATACTGCACTAGTACCTCGCTCGCAACAGTCTTGGCATGCAGCTCCTCATGCCACCATGTCATTCTCGCATATCGAACCAAGCCCACAGCCTTCTGCCTCGTAGCTCGCGTGCTCAACTAAGTCCCACGCAGCTTACCTTCGTGTGCATTTCGAATTACTAGCACACATTCATCCTTAGCCCACATGCTATCTTGCCCAACTGAGTCTCACGCAGCGCCCTGGTGTTGTCACGCGAGGTTGCCCAGTCGTATGCACCGCGATGCGTAGTCCAGGGCCATACTTCAACCTCCCTTGGGTGCCACATGGCATCGCTGCATCGACGTCCTAGGCCCACCCTTTCAGGCCTAGGAGACACTTGCGCCCCCTCTGGCAACGCAAGGCCCCGTGTGCGGTGTAATAGCTCTCAAGCTCCCTTCCCCTATATAAGGGTAAAACAGTCATTCAGCCAGAATGGCAGGAGAACCTCAAATCCCTTGGTTTGACATACTGTAATGCCTCTTGCATCGCTAGCCCACCTTGGCTATGTCGTGTCCGTGACGTCCCCGCGTCCTACCCTCATGCGACCGTGTCGCGTCCTCACAACGCGACCACGTCGCTCGGCCCACTTAGCCCCATGTTGCATGCTCTCCTAGCACCACATGTCGTGCTCCAAGCATCATGCTGCAAGCTCGAGTATTGGCCCCGTCACATCCTCCACCACTCCATAAATGTCAACGTCCTCGTTGACGCATGATCGCAGTGAACTGACCCTGCCAACTCCTCCCAGCTTGTTCGCATCTCATTTCTAGTTCTTAGGTCCACACCTTTCCACTAGCTCCCCACTGTCACCCCGGTCGGGTCAACTTGGTTCTGCTGTCACAAGGCCCTCACCTGTTAACTAGCTCAGGGATGTCGTGTACGTCTTGACACCGTCGCACGGGGTCGCATTTCGGTAACCTCCGTCCCGTAACGACACCTAACGCACGCTTCGCTAGGTCAACCTACTCTTGATACCAACAGTCGCGAGGCTTTTCCTTCGACGCGCTTTTAACCCATGCGGTGCTTCGCTTGCGCGTGCAACGAAGCCAACCCATCTACACATCAAATCTGATACCACCAACCTAGAGGACGGGAACTGTCCCAATGTGGTTACCTCTATTTCACGGCCTACCACCCAACTATACCGTGCCCCTTACGACATGCCATCTGCACCACTGTGCGAAACTTGGCCTGCTCAAGCTCCACCCTGTGCACTGCACTAGTACCTCGCTCGCAACAGTCTTGGCATGCAGCTCCTCATGCCACCATGTCATGCTCGCATACCGAACCAAGCCCACAGCCTTCCGCCTCGTCGCTCGCGTGCTCAACTGAGTCCCACGCAGCTTGCCTTCTTGTGCGTTCCGAATTACTAGCACATGTTCATCCTTAGCCCACATGATGTCGTGCTCAACTGAGTCTCACGCAGCGCCCTGGTGTTGTCACGCGAGGTTGCCCAGTCGTATGCACCGCGACGCGTAGTCCGGGGCCATACTTCAACCTCCCTTGGGTGCCCCACGGCATCGCTGCGTCAACGTCCTAGGCCCACCCTTTCAAGCCTAGTAGACACTTGCGCCCCTTCTGGCAATGCAAGGTCCCGTGTGCGGGGGAATAGCTCTCAAGCTCCCTTCCCCTATATAAGGGTAAAACAGTCATTCAGCCAGAATGGCAGGACAACCTCAAACCCCTTGGTTTGACATACCGTAACGCCTCTTGCATCGCTAGCCTACCTTGGCTATGTCGCATCTGTGTCGCAACCGTGACATCCTCGCGTCCTACCCTCATGCGACCGTGTCGCGTCCTCGCAGCTCGACCACGTCGCCAGGCCCATTTGGCCCCATGTCGCGTGCCCTCCTAGCACCACATGTCGTGCTCCAAGCACCATGCTGCAAGCTCGAGTATTGGCCCCGTCATAGTGCGCCCCCTGGGGTTTAAGGTTCGAATAATTCTTGTTTTAAAAAAAATAAAATAAATAAAAAAATAAAAATGGAAAAAACAATCATTAGAAAAAGAAAAAAAAAAGAAAGAAAGAAGAAGAAACATGTGTTTTCATGCCACGCACAGCTACGCACATACGTGTTCCGATGCGATAAAACATCAATATTTTATCGACAACGCAGTTGTTCAATATCAACGTCCTAAGTCTAAGGTTCACCTTGGATCTTTGGATCCTACTTTAAAGTAAGAGCAACGGTGTCAATCCTGATCAAACGGTCAATATTTCGATTGAGTCGACTCCACTGCTAAATCTTTGCGATGAGTGCTTTGTTTGTGGATTCATAGGAGCGTGGATGTCTAACTTGAGATTCAGCACGAGCTATTTCGGAGGTGTTGACTCTTAGTCTGTGTTGTCCGGGCGTGCGCCCTACGCGGTTTGAGGTCCGGGTAACTCCGTAGGAAAGAGGTCAATTGTTGGTTGGGTTGAGACTAACTTGTTGAAAATAAAACTACACATCAATAAAACTATGTGTAAACATGCATGCAGAAGGGTTCATTTCCCTTATTTTTATAGGCTTAAAACCTATATTGGCACGGTATCCCTGTAACGTGTATGCCTTACGTCTGGGTGTCCGTAGGATGGTCGTTTGTTCTCGTAAATTATACCCGGATGGGATCTAAGTCGAGACTTCCATCGCCTTTGCTGCTTATCGCCCCTAATGGGTGCATGTTTATGCATAGTTAATTGATTAGTAAGATCATTATTGGCAGAGATCGGGATTGGATACCCCCTTCAGGGGACACTCGATTTTTGGTCGGATTTGTTCTGTGTTATTTAAGGTTAGATACTCTGGGTCATGATGATCCGGGGCACGTTGGAAAAATAACATACACTCCTAAAAAGTGTTGCGACCTCTATTCGCCCAACTCGGCAGTCAGGCTAAACAAACTTTAGGATCTTTGGGTTCGCCCAAAAACCTCGAACCTTGCTTCCTGTGACCAATCAGATGAGGCGGCCAATGCCTCATATGAGTGGACACAAATTGTAGAACCTTTCATACTTGCGTTGCGCTAATCTTTGAATGTGGGTCGATTACCCTCCCTACTTACGAAGCTGTTATATTCAGAATGAATCTTGAACATCAAACTCCTTCAATCCATCTCCAGAAGCGACCATTTTTTCTGATTAGCGGACTTTCACAACTAGAGAAGCTAACGTTTTTCTCAACTCATTCCACCTAGGTTATGCCCAGTAATGCCGTTAAGTGCTTGGGGACCGATCACATTGAGAAACGATTGTTTTTCCCGACATATAGGGCTTTCGTTTTCTCACCACGTGACCCATTTGATGTTTGAAGTTTGTTCTGAATGTAGCAGACCCGTCAGTAGTGCCTTGGGCCTCTTCGAATGTCTCTTTTCTTTGGCATTCGATCATTAGTGATTGAATATCAAAGTGGGGTATCTGTAGACACCCAAATTTGGCCCAAGGCTCGATGGAAACACATTTCCAGAGAGACGCAGCTCCGAGCTTTTGATGGCATGTATGAAACCCTTAGGAACCCTTCCAAAACCTTATAAATCCTTTCAAACCCTTAGGAATCATCCTAGATCCCTTAGAAACCTTCCCGAACCCTTAAAAACTAATCCCGACCCTCGAAACCCATTCTGGACCTAAACCTAGCTTTCCCGATCCATGGATGAAGAGGGGTACACCAGGACTAGCTGTGACCTTCTACTATGATCTAATCTCATACCATTGAAAAGTAAAAGTCCTCAGCTTTCCAACTGGCCAAGAATCACCCCAATCAGAGCTATATACGAGAATAATATCACATCCCGAACCTGAGGGGCATAATGATAATTTTATATAGGCCCCCTTAGGGATTTGGCGCAACTATTAGTTGTGTCAAGCCATTTCTGGGGAGAAATGACTTGGCGCAACTAATAGTTGCACCAGTTATAAAAGTGGACCCCACCTCGGGGAGCCAACTTTCAGGTACTATTCAGGCACTGTTTTACTGTGTATATGCCTGGAGTAACTAATAGTTGCGTCAGGCATATAAAAAATAACCTTTGGATTTTGCCTCGAAAATTAAGATTGGGGTTTGACTTGTTGACCACCTTGATCTTTGGGGTATATTTTGCTACTTCTGTTGCACCCATATACTACCTATGTGCAACCTCTTAAGTGATTTAAAGCCCCACCCTATCATCCACCATTGGAGCACCTTCTCACATTTTTCAAGGCTCAAAAAACCCTTGAAAACCTTAGATGACCAACTACCTAATTGCTAATCCCAATTAACCTCTAAACACCCTCCAAACCCACCCTTTTCCTATAAATAGAACCCCCCTCCCCTTGAGTTAGAGGTTGAGAAAATTTGCCTAAGAGAGAAAGAGCTTAAGTGAAAAGATCTTTTTCTTTTTGGTGCACCATTCCCATACAAAATCCAGAATTTCAAAACCTCCTTTGAGCCATATTTTTCACCTTAGATCCCCTAGTTTAGGTGTGTGCTACCCATTTGCCTATTCCCTCTACCTCTTAGCTATCAAGCCTTAGGAGTTAGAACCTCATTCCATACCATACAAGCTTTCAAAATCTCACTGAAGCAAGCCAACGCAAGGCTCCACAAAGGTGCAACAAGGGCCCGAGAGCTCCGGCTTTCCCCTCTATTCCTCTACCTTATCGGTTTCTCTTCTATCCCACCATTTGTGTCGTAATGCCGCCAAATTTTCGATAGGAACGGAGGGACAAAAATAGAATTTTAAGACTCATTTGGGAAAGAGGAACCCTTTTTCATTTCATTTATATTATTATTGTTTTGGTCATTAGTAGAGACCGCATTAAGCAGGTTGATTGGGTATCTAACATCTTCCCAATTGATAACCGAAACCCCTACCGTTTTATGCGGTCCCAATTGGGGCAAAATCATAAAGTCACAAAAGGGTTTTTGAGACGTGCATCGACGCGGTCCATTTTACAACCGTTTGGGGCACTATATCGTAATTTTTTTTAAAACGACCAAAATCATATTTAAAATATTTTTGGGGCGCTTTGTCGTACTTTTCTCTAAAAGAAAAGCTATTAGAAATTATATGGTCAAATTGGGGTTTGCGGCATTTATCTGGCATATTTGAGCCGAAGGAAATAAACAAAATTTTGATAATGGGCAGACGAACAAGAAAGAGGTCCTTAAAAGATTTGTGGGGGATATTACATTAATCAAGATTGCAAACTCTATGATGGAAAGGATCACCATTGAAGATCAGTCAATTCTCTCTCAATGGAACATTGCCCATGAACTTAAAACAAAAAAAAATTAAGCATTGTCGCTGAGCCACTCCTGATGCTGGGTACATTAAACTCAACACTGATGGGTCACTCTCTGATGATGTGGCAAGATATGGAGGTATTTTAAGAGAAGGGCAAGGAAATATCTTGGGCTGCTATGCTGGACTATATGAAGGCATTGATATTCTAGAAATTTAAATTCATTCTATTTTTTATAGAGTGTAATTTGCAAGAGAGTTAGGCATTGATAAGCTACTTGTGAAATCTGATGATCAAATAGGCTTGCAATGTATTCAAGCAAGGTGTAGTGTGCCCTAGCGATTAATTTACAAAATAAGAACGAGAAGAAGCATCCACGTCAACAGATGTGTGGAGAGAGGCGGTCAACAGATGCTGATTGGTTGGCAAATCGTAAGCCGGAGATGGATGGCATACAAAAATGGGCTCGTGGAAGGGGCTGCGCCACAAATTTAACTTGCAAGGAATATTTAATGAGGATAAATAGTCCCTGTCAAATGGCTGTTCATAGAGAGCCACCACTACTTTTTGACAAGAGAGCTGCGCCACCACTACTTGTTGACAAGAAAGCTGGGCGTCTGCACAAAAATTTTGACATTAAAGAAGTAATGGTTCTCTTCACCATATCCACAAGTTTATATAGAGAAGTAATGGTAACAAGTAGTTTGGTAGTTCATTGATTACGTCCACGGCCTTATTTTTTATCTTGATTTGAAGATCTTGTGGCTCGAAGATTATGTCAAGACACAATGACTATCACAATTCAACCTTTCAACGCTTTCAAATGAAAGGCCAAAAGGATACAAGATTTTCAACGGCCTCAGTGGGCGTTCATTTTGAAAATGAAATTAATTTGATCCGTTTTATCACGTGGTAATGATATTGGTAGACTTTTTCTCATTTTATTTTCAAAGGAGGCCTTTATTTGCACCCATCAAATCTTTGAGAGTACCTACCTCGAAAACCATTGACTGTTTTGTCTCAAATTATGGTAATTATCTTCCTTCCCAATCTTCCCAAATGCGCCGTAGTCTTGGGAATCCCATTGAGTGATCAGTTTTTTATTTCATGTGGGATACATCCCAAGATAGTGATCATCAAAAAATCATGTGATATACATCATATTCAAATGTGATTTTCAGGTCACTTTTTTAAATGTGTGCGGGATGGATTAAAAAATTGATCATTTATACACTCATGTTCTTAAAATCCGTTGTATGGAGATTAAAGCAAACGACGTTCTCCATGTTCTCCATTGTATCATTCACCAAAGCATTCAACCGTTTTGGTCGTGGGTGGGGTGCAAATTAATAAAGGTAACCTATGAAAAATAGAGTTGCTCTTACATATACAAATTGGCCTATATTAAAAAAATAATAATAATATAAAATACCTATCGGTAGATTAAAAAAAATAACTTAGTTGCTAGTTAGTAGTGTATAAGCTGTATATGGTCTGCAACTGATACTTACCATAATTTTTAAATGTAAAAAATAGGAAAGATGAGCATGTTTTCATAAAAAATTCCAGGTGTTTGAGGCTCAGGTGACAAGGCACCGCCTGGTGCTAACGCTCGACTGAAAACTATCCATAGGGGTAACTTTGTTTGCCACCTATTTTCTAAAAGCACAACGTCCCTAACCCTTAAACCGTTGATTGCATAGAGTTAGATGATAGAAGTCTCTTTTCACCCAGATCTTTCACATAATAGATCTTGGGATCATGGTGCAACTATCAGACGGTATGTAACTGATGTGATGATTTAAGTTGTACTTACAAGTGCACGAATCGTGATATGGTCAGTGAGTGCAGAGTACGAGATCGTTCTCACGAAGATTGATTAAAAAATTTTAAAATAAAAAATAGCAATTAACTAAAAGAATTTTCACAGATCTATCACAGTAACCAACAACCTAGAATTTTGAGAGCTTCTAATAAATGAGATAAACACTAACAGATAAATACTAACGGAATTTAACAATTAATGAAAGAAAGGATTGGGATGCTAAATCCTCCCATCGTAGGTTTATCATTTACAGAATACCAATCTGTTGATTGAGATGTGAGATATTTAACAGATTTCTCAAAAGAAGCACTGCCCCATACACACATGAGTTCTAAAATATAGATCTGAGATTACAGAGATGTATGATTAACATCTCATGAGTGTATGATTAACACTCACACCTCGGAGAACATTTAGAACCCAATCTCTAAGGTGATTTTTAAAGTACGATCTAAGATCAAGGAGATGTATGATTAACACCCCATGAGTGTGTGATTAACACCCACACCTCAGATAGTGATTGGAAATCACCACTGGGATAAAGTCACACTATCAATCCGAAATCACGGAGGTGTATGATTAACACCCAATGAGTGTGTGATTAACACTCACACTTCAGATGATAGTAAAACTTCACCCCGAGATGGGTAATAATTATGATAAAATCATTATTACAGATTTGAAATCATAGGGCATGATTAGCTCCTAGATCTCAGACTGAAATAATGATTTCACCATTTTCAATGAATATTAGGGTCTTAACAAATATCTGACATCTCAATCACAAAGATTTATATTAATATAAATGAATACCTCGGATGGGGTTCATTAGATCCCCATCCTTAATGAAACTAGTCACACATAGTAAAAGTAAATAACATGGTTGAAATGAAAATAGACATTAACACCAATATTTAAAATACCGTAAAGAGCTTTAATATTATCCACAAAGAGCTTTAATCCAAAGTACGTATACCTCCTTCTTGAAAGTGAATCCAAATCAAAAAACTAAGACTTATCTTCTTTTCAAAATAAATATTAAAAAAATAGTTCAAGAAATTGGAACTCAATGCCCTTACACTTTGAAAACACAGAAAATAAAAACAGAAGAATGCAGAAAAATGAAAAAACTCCCAAAACAGAAGACCCGGAATGAATATAACTCCAAGAATATATTTTCCCTTAATTGCCAAAACGGAAGCCCCTTTTTCCTCCTTTAATCCAAGATTTTATTCCGTGAAAAGAGTACCGAGATTCTCGCGGCCAAACACAATTTCGAACTCAAATTCAAACTTGGTCAATCAATCGACCAGATCAGATTTTTTTTTTAATTTCCAAGACCTCCGGATTAGGTCGATCGATCGGCCAAAAAGGGTCGATCGATCGACCTTCCCAGATTTTCGTGAACTCCCGCTAAACTTTGCATCAGACGCTGTCTCGATATTTCGGCTATAACTTTTTATCCGAAAGTCAGATTGAGGCAATTCTTACGGCATTGGAAAGAAGACGACGAGCACTTCTACTTTGGTGTTTTAACCATTTCGTGAATCTAGTGTTTTAAAGGTCAAAATTAAGCTCCAAGTCGGGATAAGTTCTGAATGATCCATGGTAGCACGAATTTGACGTTATATTCTGAACTTTTGGGTTATTTCATGCTCAACGCATCTCCAGACCTGTAAATCACTAAAACTATATAAAACATGTTAAATGGCTTTCATCGGATAGCTAAATGTAGGTCTTTAGGGGTGAAATATCATTATATTTCGTTGCACATCAGTAACGACCCTAAAACTTCAGAACATAACTCGACTGTTTCGATAAGCGTGCCTGGCATAAAAATCGAGACAAACTAAAAATTTTAGATTGATATTATTAGAAATAATATTAATCCACAGTTAAATGAAGTCATGTGTGACTTCTTGTGTAAGTTCGAGTCTTGTAGGATGTTGATGAGGCATAGTACGCCGGAGGAAATATGTATATGCTCAACACGACAAATTAGAATATTAGAAATGGAAATATCAAAGATATTTCTATTTGTTTAGCTTGTAAGGAAAGGAAGAGGGTTAGGTTCATCACTCCATCTTCTTCTTGCTTCCTAAGAGTCTGTAGTTAGGAGCTGTTTCTGAAGTGCTGTTGTTGTGAAACCAAGGGTTGGGAATACCCTAGATTGTGCATTTTTCTGAAATATAGTGTGAAGGGCGTCAAATTAAACACTTCATATTTAGTCTGGGAATGTGTGTTGTCTCTGTGTGCTCAAGTGGAGCCGAGCGCCTGCTTTTCCGAGTCGTAACAGCGATAAACTCCGAAATTTAGATCTGAAACCCTCTTCGGATCGCATTTGCTGAGAACCCGAAAGGACATTTAAAGAGGTGAGTTCTTTTATTTAAATTGTGGAGGTTAAGACCTCATAAATGCGTAAATGAGAGTGTGTGAGTGTTGGCTAGGAATCATTAAAGATTCAAGGAGAAAATAAGTCAATATCAGTGATCGCCATTAATGACAGAAACTGTCATCCTTGATCGATCAAATTAGTGAATTGATCGATCATGCCTGGGATTGATTGATCAATGTAAAGGATTGATCGATCAATTCATATATTCAATTAATGAGAACAGTAGGTATATTTTCTGAAAGTTCAATGCCCGATAGGCATTAATCGATCAAATTGATATTTGATAGATCAAATCTGAAGATTGATCGATCACAGTGAGGTGATCGATCAAAGGTAAGAATGATCGATCAATGTGGACATTGATCGTTCAATATGGAAGATTGATCAATTAATTTGGGAATTGATCGATGAAATTTTATAATTTAAATGTGCAAACAGGAGGTAGGAAATTTGGGTATGATAGGATTGATCGATCAAATTGATGAATTGATCGATCAAACAAGGATATTGATGGATTGATCGATCAAATCCCCTCTGTCACATGTGAGTTAAATGGGGACATTGAACGATCAAAGGAGGTATTTGATCGATCAAGTTGGAAGATTGATCGATCAAATAAGGCTATTGATCAATCAATCATCCCTGTTTTCTGCTGTTTTAGTTTTGTGAATAAAATACTACTGGATACTGTGTCAGTTGATGTTCTGACATCTCTGACAATAAGTATATGATGTCTATGGTCTAGGATCAGACCGTGATGCTTTGAAAAGTTTTGGATTTGCTTAGAAAGGTCTGATCTGAGGTCGGGGAATTCAACTGAAATTGTATTTATTTTTTATCTCATGATTCCAAATCTTCTATATTTTGCTACATATTCTGATTTTACTTTTCAGTCATGTATAGCATATGTGTGAAAACTTCATCATATCTGATTTCTGCTATTTGAAATTTGTCACATGATTCCTGTTATGTATGATATGTATGCATGTAATTTCAAGTTTGATAATCTGACAAATCCCACCAACTCGACGATAGATCCGTGCCTGGTACAATCGTATATCTACTTTAGAAATCCCTCAGTATAATTACACTCCTTAATTGAGGCATTGTTGCATTCCTTAAATTGTTCATTGAACGACGATGATTGGGATTACCCATCGGCCCAAATCCGACTATCACATGCTCTACTCACAGGAGTTACTTAAGTATACTATTTTAAGTCATTAAATATTGTACGCATAGCATCCTGCAAACTTTGAGATTCTGTCTGCTCTGATAAGTTCTGCATTCTCTTTATTCTGCATATCTGATCATCTGTCTGCATTTGTTTAATTCTGTCAATATTCTGCAACTGCTTATCTGTCTGAAATATGTCTGCAACCATATTTTACAATTAAGATGCAACTTTAATTGAAATTCTTTATACTAAGCTTAGATGATTAGCTCACTCCTAACTCTGTGTCATAGGTTCTGAGGCTCGAGCACCTGGTACCGAGAGTGACTCAGATTACCAGTCGGAGACCGAGGTTGAGGCTGAGGATGAGGAGACGGATATCCAGGCAGACGAGTTTTACCCTTAGCCTGGGTATATTAGTCTTGTATTTTAGATTTTTGTAATGTATTTTGGATTATTTGTGTGCCTGGTGGTCACCTTTTATATTTATTACTATAGATGTTTTTCTTTACTTGTGTTATTATACATTCTATAGGAATCACTATTATAAACCATTATTTTGGGTGATAGATGTCCATCACCAGTGGTTCTTCTTCGTTCCTTTTTAAGGATGTATATTCTTTTGATATGCATGTACATGCATTGTTTTACTTCTTTTCCATTTTAAAAGTCTTATATGATGACTCGATCTGTCACTATTGGACCGTGTCTGCTCTGAGTTCTGCTATACAAGCAGACACTGTGATTTGTCCTAAGGATCATCCAGAGCATGATCCTGATGACACAGATTTTCGGGTGTGAAAATTCGAGCTGTCACACGGTAGGTTCTTGATTCCACAAATTATAGATCCCAATAAATGGCCTTAAATTCATGTTTGAGCGTGGCAGGTGCCATATGATTCAAGGGTCATTTTTTTGGGATATGTGTGACACATGTAATCAAACATTGACTGTCGGATAAGTGTGTCACTATCCCAAGATTTATTTTGAGAATGATCTGGGTGAGATACCACCTACATCATCTGATCGATGCAATCAATGGGTTATTAGGGGTTTGAGATGCAAGCGCTTCCAGTAAACTGATAGCCCTCGTAGGAGTACAGATGTCAGATGTAGGTGCCAACTCGATGAGAAAATGCATTAAAGCGAGTGCAAATGTCCCTTTCAATACTAACTCGATGTCAAAGTATGAAAATCGAAGGAAAGAAAAGTAAAATCGATTTTTGATACCATGCATAAAAGTGGTCCCGACTCAATAATATGATGCCGACAATCTGCTATCAACTAGCCCAATATATATATATATATATATATATATATATATATATATATATATATATATATATATATATATATAGGGAGCTGGTTAGGTCCTCCAATGGAGGACGTCACATCTCCAAGATTCATGGAGCTCGCACACACAAAACACTTTTTGGATCATATGGGCAAAGTGATTTAGATCAATATTAAAAAAAAAAAATTTAGAATTTTTTTTTTAACCTATAAGTCAAAGTTTGACCATTTTTATTGGTCCACATTTTACGGTTCAAAATATACACGGTGGAGATGAGTTAAAATTTTTTTTTTTTTCAAAGATGATCTAAGCAATGCACCCAAAGTCTGTGGCACCCAAAAAATGTTTTGGGTGCCACTTGGAGCTCCACGTGGAAGGTTGGAGGATGGTCACCGTCCTCCATGGAAGCCTTTTCCATTTATATATATATATATATATATATATAAGTGGTCCCGACTAAATAATATACTGCCGACAATCTGCTATAAAAAGCATCCATTCCTCACCACACACCCAAAAAAATGGCATCCCACTTTGACAATAGAATTAGAAGCGTGGCTTTTGATGCTTGGTCATGGTGGTGGGAGCTGAACAATCAGAAAGACCAACTTCCTATGGCGGCACTTGCGTTTTTCATTGCATTAGTATCAATCTCATGGTTCTACATGCTGATGAATCGAAGCGGAAAGAAGGGAAGGGTGGCACCCTTGCCGCCAGGCCCACCGGGCTTGCCTTTGGTCGGGAACCTCCCCTTCCTCCACACCGAACTACAGACCCATTTGACAAAACTGTCTCATACCTACGGACCCATTATGAAACTTCGGCTAGGCAGAAAA
Source organism: Chloranthus sessilifolius (assembly GCA_021018995.1). Classification (NCBI taxonomy): domain Eukaryota; kingdom Viridiplantae; phylum Streptophyta; class Magnoliopsida; order Chloranthales; family Chloranthaceae; genus Chloranthus; species Chloranthus sessilifolius. The sequence goes on from CM037588.1 coordinate 9,341,599, forward strand.
ATCTGCATCGTAATGAGCTCCCCTTCTGCAGCCAAGGAAGTACTCAAAGACCACGACGCCATCTTTGCCAACCGCGACACTCCAACGGTAGCCACAGCGGTCAGCTACGGCGCCCAAGACATCGTGTGGGCACCTTACGGTCCAACATGGCGAATGCTCCGCAGAGTATGTGTGAGGGAGATGTTGAGCAAGAAGAGCCTCGACTCTCTCTACGAGTTCCGCCGAAGTGAGGTTCGCAGTGCAATGAGTTACATAAATACAAAGGCGGAGACACCCATTAATGTCGGAGAGCTAGTATTCATAGCAATGCTCAATTTGATACTCAATATGTTATGGGGTGGTGGTGTGGTTATTGGTGAAGATAGGCTTGGTGTTGAGTTCCGTAAAGTTGTCGTCGAACTCGTTGAGCTAGTTTCCAAACCCAATATTTCCGACTTGTTTCCAATTCTTGCTAGGTTTGATTTACAAGGTGCAAAACGTCGAATGAAGAAGTTGCATGTTTGGCTTGACAAAATCTACGATTCGATCATAAATGAACGATTGGCAAAGAAAGAAGGGAATGATTTTCTACAGATTCTTTTGCAGCTTAAGGAGGAGGGAGATCCCAAAACGCCACTCACCTTGACTCACATCAAGGCTTTGTTCTTTGTAAGTTTTACGATTATCAAAATTGCAACCTGCGATAATAGTTATTTTTCCTTGGACAATTTGCCAGATTCAGTATATAATCTTAGTTATTTGTCGATTCTCGTATGTGTTTTCCAAAATCTCCGGATCCAATATGAAAAAACAGTCAAAACTGCACTCCTAAACGTCTTTCTAGCTAATAAACCTCTGCTTTTCACAAAGCTGACGAAATCAAAAATATATTAAAACCACTCCTAAACTGTTTTCGAATTACGGAGCAGTCTCTGCCACAACTTGTGAAACGCGTTTCAAAAGCCTGTCAAAAGTGCCCATAGGCTAGGTCTCGTGTACTTGTCAGAATCGGTCTCTCCTACCAAAAAAGAATCTATTGAATTAAGAACCCGACATACATATACAGTTAGAAATTGATGTGGTCCTTTTTTAAATGGACCCGTATCCACAACTAGATATTTTGTATCCGCAACTGGATATTTGGGTACCTCTAAACATGCGACGTGTTTCTTGAAAGCGCCAACATCGGAAACCACTTCATACCTATTGATTGCTTTGGGTCGAATGACGGAGATTGTTTTCCACCCAGATCTTCAACACAATGGATCCTGAGATCATAGCTCGCCTATCAGACGGTCTGACTTCATATGTCCCGAATCCCAAATAAATAGCCCTAAAATCACATTTGAGTGTGATGTTTGTTATATGATTTAAGGGCCATTTATTTGGGATATGTGACACGTGAAATCCCAAATTGACTGTCTAATAGGTGAGTCATGATCTCAGGATCCATTATGTGTCAAATCGGGGTGAAAAATGATCTCCATCAGCTGTCCCAATGCAATCAATGATTTTCTGTGGGTATGGGATGTTAGTGCTTTCAAAAAACGTGTGGGCGTGTTAAGAGCTACCCTATTTTGTATGACAGCCATGATTTTCAAATATGAAAGTTGTGGACTGCTTCCAACCAAGAGTTAGAATTGGTTTTTTGGCCCAATCATCCTCATAATAGGCATGCATTCCTAAAAGAGACCTGATAAGTCCTCATAGCCATGATCATAATAACTTTTGGAAGTGTGTGCTTTGTGGAATCAACATCTAATAGTCTAATAGATGAGCTCTGACATAAATACCTGTTATGTGGATCACGAAGGAAAACCATGGTGTTCAAGGTAACCTTTGATATTTTGGTTGGCCTCATAAAAACAAAACAAAACCCCTTTTTAACTTTCGAAAGAAAAAAAGAGTAAAAAAATTAAAAAATTAATAAGGGTACAGTTTTTAATGGACAATTTTGCAGTAGCTAAAGCGGCACAATGGGCCCTATTGTGCGTGTGGCTAATCATGTCATGCTACGTAAACTGCCTGCAAAATTGCCTATATATAGCACTGTCCAAAAATTAACTAGGTAGTCATGATCTCCCAAGAAATATATACTTAAAAGATGATTAATTAGGTAGAAATAGTCTCCTAAGTAATATATACTTAAGTAGCGTTTGATGGCCGTTTTGCAAAAACCTTTTCGTAGCGCTTATGCCTATTTTATCGAGCACTTAATGTAGACCTCAGCAAACCATTTAACCGACCTCTTATGTAGGGCGGTGCAAGCACAATAGGTCCCAACAATGCAGGTGGGCGAATCACTTGCATCGCGCCACATAAGCAATACGTTGTTGATCTAGTAATTAGGCTCGTTTATTATTATTTTCCTTTTTAAGAAGTAAAAAATATTTGTTAACTTTTTTAGAAAGTTACCTCTCTCTTTCACCACTCCCATCGTGGTCACCACCACACTTACCATCTCGCTGTCATCACTCCCGCCAATACCTCCAAACTACACCATTAACTCCTCGGTCCACTACAAAAAATAAGAGTAGCTATTAATCATGTCGCTATAAAAAAATGCCACTATCAAAAATTGCCTTAACACCAAGTGCCGCTAAAACACCTTATATTTGTAGTGACCATTGCCACCAGCTCCAGACCACAGCCCTCCACCACAACCACCACACCACCAACTTCATCCCCTCCTCTCACTCACTGTAAGAATAGTCCCACATCGTTTGTTGGTGGGAGGCATTGGATTATATATATAATTGGTTTTGTGAGGTTAAATTAGGCTCATGGAAGTCTTCATGGTATCAGAGTAGATATTTCTCCACTCCACGTCACCCAGATCAATTGTCCACATGATTAGGGTTGGCCACCAACACGTGCAAGGGCGTGTTAGAATAGTCCCACATCGGTTGTGGGCTCGAGGCCTTGGGTTATATATAACCTGGACAAACCTCTCCTTACAAGCCGATTTTGTGAGGTTGAGTTAGGCCCATGAATTTCTTCACCCACTACCTAAAAAAAATTGCCATCACCACCTCCACCAACTCTAACATCACCACCTTCACACCACCACCACTACCACCACCGCACCACAAAATCTCGACCATCCATAACCACACAGCGAAGTCTTCCACCATTTCCGCTTCCAACACCACCAGCAATACCTCTACCACATCCCCATCCTCTGACAACACTCCTCCAAAATATTGCCCCCCTCCCCCCCACCCCCCTTCATAAATATTGGCCCCACCACATCATCACCTCCCAACCACCATTAACATCACCTCCCCACTACTCTCCTATCACAAGTGTTTTACCAAAATAACTTACGATGTCGTAAAGTTTTGAAAGAAAAACGAAAATTGAAATAAAAGCAAGAATTCTCAATTAAACATTGTTCCTATCTCAACAACAATACCATGACCTCGAATGGAGTAAATCCATTCGAGGTCATTGTCTTGTACTTTTGTACTCTAGCTCTTCTTTAATGATAACTCGTTTCTAATCATCTCTTATTATTTTCTTCAATAAGGGTGAGGACCCTACAACCTCAAGCTGATCTACCAAAAAAAATAAATACTCTAGCTCTTCTTTGTTCTTTAATGAATTTTTTACTTACCAATCAAAAAAATAATAATAACATGAAAAACCAAACTCAAAATTTTATTTTAAATGCAAATGAACTCAAACCCTTGAATATGGAGACGATTTTTTATTACTGATCCTTCTTTTATTTTAAATATCACATCTACCTTTAATGCAAATATCTAACTTCTTGGGATAAGCATGAAACTCCGTTTATAGTAGGGATGAATTTATTACTTTTCTGTAACTAATGTCATTAACAGGATTTTGTTGTCGCTGGAACCGACACGACATCAACGGTGATAGAGTGGGCAATGGCCGAGATGATGGCGCATCCTGAGATAATGCAGAAGGCGAAAAAGGAATTAGAGGAAGTTGTGGGACTAAGTAACGTTGTAGAAGAGTCACACCTACCTAAATTGCATTACTTGGATGCTGTCTTGAAGGAAGTCCAACGTCTTCACCCAGTTGCCCCGTTCTTAATCCCCAGATGCCCAAGTGACTCATGTACTGTGGGCGGATACACGATCCCCAAAGGCTCAAATATCATAGTTAATGCATGGGCAATACACAGAGACCCAACGATTTGGGACAACCCCTTAGAATTCCAACCTGAGAGGTTCTTGAAGATCACTAACGATAATAAATGGGATTATAGTGGGAATGACTTTCGTTATCTTCCTTTTGGATCAGGGAGGAGGATATGTGCTGGGGTTCCCATGGCAGAAAGGATGCTACCATATATACTGGCTTCACTCATTCATTCATTTGATTGGAGTTTGCCAGAAGGTACAAAGCTCGATCTTACAGAGAAGTTTGGGATAGCTTTAAAGAAAGAGATACCCCTCGTTGCAATGCCCTACCCACGATTATTCAATCCCAATCTCTACTCTTAAAACTCTTATATGCATGGTTTCCCCTCATCTCTCCTACTCACTACAAAAAATAAGACTATTAGTGGCAGTTTTTTATTAAAAAAACTGCTGCTATTAGTACTGTCGCTACCAAAAATTGCCGCTGTTAGTTCTGCCGCAACCAAAAAATGCCTTCATAGCAAGTGCCGCTGAAATCCCTTATTTTTGTAGTGACTTGAGATTATCTAATATAGAATAAAAAGCTTCTATAATTTCCCCTCATCCCTATCTCGTACTTGAGACTATCTAATATCGAGATGCTACCCATCATGAATTATGTACGGCTAGTAAGTAAGGAATACTCTTTTTCTATGTTAACTCTTCATGTTTCTCTATTGGAATAGGTTGTTGAGTACCTTTATTTGCTACTAAAGATTCTTTCTTCACAACTAGAGTTTGGATGTGCGAAAATGTTGACTGCTTTGAAACTGACTATTGATATCATTATTCATTCGAATCTCCTACAAAATAGCTATTGTGATCATGGGCTTATCATTAGACTGTCAAATCTTGATTTCACTGGCACACATGTCAAATCACCCTAAAGCCATGTTTAATGGTAGGCCCATGATCATGCTAACATTTTGGGATGTGTTCCAAGTGGATTCAATTTGAAGCCCCCAATATGTAGAAGATAAGGAAAAAAAGATCTCCATCTGATTCAACCCATCAACAGTTTTCATACTTACCGACCTTGATTGCAAAGAAAGAATATCTCGTTACAAATAATGGTACCCTATGATATACTTTATAAGATATATTTTATAATTTGTATAACTAAGAAGGCAAGAGTCCTTATAAGACTCTAATTGGGTCTCCAATCAAGCACGGCGGGCCTTGAGATTTTAGGGGCCCAAGGCTAGTTCCTAAAATAGGCCCCTCTTACATATTAATTTTTTTTTTTAACGAATAAAATAATACTCAGTACTTTTAGATTACAATTATCTCAATGTTTATAATTTGAAAATGCAACTAACAAATTAACAAAAATATATATTAAAGAAAAATGCAACACCAAAACGAGAAAAAAAATGGTAGAACATACCCAACGGTTTGAGTAACCCATCCATTAAAATTTTAACAATTTTTATTATTTTAAGTATCATTGAATCTTTCACTATCATTTTTTAGCATTTTCACAATCTCAAAAAGTTTTTAAAATAGGCTCATTGGATAAGTCTCATCGAATAGATCAAAATTTGTAGGTCATTTACAAAAAAATGGAACTGTAACGAGCCTGAAATCGCTATTTTAAGTTATGATCATTAATAATAAAAATGTGTGTGTGCGTCTCTCTCTCTCTCTTTATATATATATATGGGAGCCGGTTCCGTCCTCCCTCCAAGATCTCGTGGAGATCAATGTGGCTTCCAAAATACTATTTGTGTGCGATGAGGAGTATAAGGGAACGACTTAAATCAAAATATTGAATCCTTCTGGTCATATGACGGAGGTCGTTTTTTGCCCATATCTTTCACTCAATAGATCTTGAGATCATGGTGTACCTATCAAACAGTCGGTTTGTGATTCAACCTGTTATAGATCCCAAAAATGGCCATTAAATCACATTTGAGCGTGATGTGTGCCATATGATTCAAGGGCATTTTTGGAGATTCGTGACACATGAAATAAAAAATTGACCGTTTGATAAGTGGGCCATGATCTGAAGATCTATTTTGTCAAAGATACGTATGAAAAACTATTTTCATCATCTCATTCAAAGGAATCAATGGTCTTCAAAGGGTTTGGGACGTGAGTGCTTTCGGAGAACGCATAGGTGCATTTAGAGGTACCCTATATATAAAGGATTTGGTCAAACAAATTTGGTTTGATCAAAATTGGGCTAGAGAATCTACTGAGTCAATACGTATGGTCGGCCAACTATGGGACTTGAGAAGAGTTGAACTCACAATCCACCGGAGAAAAAGTAAAGCAACAATTGTCACTTGATCGACTACGCAACTAGATTAATCGAATGTTATTATACATTAAAAATTATAAATTATATTAAACAACTGCGCCTAATTTGGGGGCTCCAAAAATTTGGGGGACCGGGGGGCAGCCACCTCTTGGGCCTTCGTCCAGGGGCCCTAGTTACATAAATAGATTTTAAAAAATAGATATAATTATATAAAAATATAAAAATATGTTATTAACTATGGATGTCGGTGTATATATTCAACAAGGTAACCCACTCATCAACTTCTCAAATCTCACGTCTCTGTAAGAGGCATAAAAAGAAAAAAAATTAAATAAAAGAATTACCGTGAGAGAGAGAGAGATACGACTGAGAGAGTTAGAGAGGCGCTGAGCTGTAGAGAGAGAGAGAGAGAGAGAGAGAGAGAAGTCAGAGAGGCGCTGAGTTGTAGAGAGGGGGAGAGAGAGAGAGAGAGAGGCGCTGGAGCTTGGACTCTGGAGTCTCAGTGGAGAGGAGAAATGGGTATTGGGTAAGGGTAAGGGTAAGGCTAGGGTAACCAAATTCGAGACCCTTTTAATTTTAAAGAATTTTTTTTTTTCAACCCTATTTTTTAATGGGGAAATAGCATTTAGGGGCCCCTAAAATTCGGGGGCCCAAGGCTCTCGCCTTTCTGGCCTTGGTCCAGGGCCGGCCCTGCAATCAAGGAGATGATTCGTGGCACAAAATCGAATGGTTTCACCCACAAATCCATGCATATATGGATATAGAGGGATGCTAACACTACAAAAAATAAGACTATTAGCGGACAGTTTTTTTTAATAAAAAACTACCGCTATTAGTCCTGTCGCTATAAAAAACTGCCGCTAGCATTTTTGTAGCGGCAGTTTTTTATAGTGTAGTGGCAGTTTTTTATAGCGACAGTTTTTTATTAAAAAAAACTATCGCTAATAGTCTTATTTTTTGTAGTGTAAAGTTGGGTAGCCGGTTGGGGGTTTGTATGTATAGTGTTGGTCCTTAGAGAGAAAGTGCGAAGTGGGGTTGGGTTATTGGGTCTTAGACTTGTGTGTTTGACCCACACATTGCATGTATATATAGTACATATAATATATTGAGAAAATTGATTGATGCAGTATGTTGGGCTCCATAAAAATTAGGAATGTGAGCATATATGTCTACTTGAAACTAGAGAGAGAAAGGGCTAGAGAAAGAAGGGTATGAATTTTACTAGGAAGAGAGAGAGATGGGTCAAGTGACGGGCAATAATTTGAGTTCAAGGGAAGGAGTCCCAAAAGGACTGTAATTAGTTTCCTAAAACGGGGAGGTGCCAACTAAGGCTATAATTGTAGCATCGATTCCATTGCTCTGTTTTGGGTACCCAAAATCCTATTAGTTTTTCTTTTCTTTTATTATTGTTATATATAAACGAGAGGACTTTTCTCTCTTATTTCGCATAACACACGAAAGCTATATAACTGCATCTTGCACCACTCATGCACATGCATATATATTTATTTTAAATGTTTTATATATATATATATATATATATATCAAAAAGTCAACAGTAATAAATAAAACGGTCAAATTCAATATTAAATTGTGCAATGTTATGAACATTATATATATATATATATCAAAAAGTCAACAGTAATAAATAAAACGGTCAAATTCAATATTAAATTGTGCAATGTTATGAACATTATATATATATATATATATATATATATATATATATATCAAAAAGTCAACGGTAATAAATAAAACGGTCAAATTCAATATTAAATTGTGCAATGTTATGAACATTAGCTCTCCCATATTAATGGGTGTCTCAGCCTTTCTATTTATGTAGTATATGGCCTTGCGGACCTCTCTTCGGATCGAAAGGGCGTTTTGTTCGTCAGTCCAAAATTTCTTGGTTTTAAGAATATGTGGTAACCAATTATCTAAATGCCAAACAAAAAGGATGGGAAATTTACATTTTTGACCTTATAAGTTTACTTATTTATAGAAATGGCCTTATAATTTGAAATTGTGCAGAATAGGCCAGCTCCCAGCCAAGCCATTTCCATGTTTGCATCGACCTATTTTTTCATCATATACATGTTGTTTCATTACATATAAAATCCTGAAGAAAATTAGAAGAAGATGAAAGAGAAAAGAAAATAAAAATATAAAACAGATAAATTATCACATTTTTTTTTAATGGAAATAAATTAGCACAAATTGATTACATTGCTTTGCGTTACAATATTCTCACAAGAAAATGTATAAATAATATTCCAAATATAATCGTGAGTGATTACAATTGGTTTAGTTATTAAATAAGGTGTACTCTAATATTTATCCTCAAGAAAAAATCAAATAATCTTAAATAAGATAGGGCCGCCAACTTTTTTTTTTTTTGAGATGAAATTTTATCCTTTTCATTTGAAATGGAGAACGGTTACATAGTTGAGGGCCACAATAGTGGTAGTTAGAATAACTAATAATATAATACATTGAATGGCATCTAAGACCCATCTAGCATCGACACAGAATTCAGGGACCTTCAAAGTAAAGTAAAAATTCAAAAATCCACCACCATCCTGAAGATCCGCCGGTAACCAACAACGAAGATCCATCCGAAGAGACGCCACCACCATCGGCAAACTCACGATCCACAAAAACTCCCACCACATTGAAAACGGGGGCAAACACTGACCAAAAGCTTCACACATCGCTTCAATCGAAGCTTTTAAACAATTTCTCATAACGTAGAAATAGTGCATATGTTCGCGCAACAACGAAGCCATCAAAACGTCGGTAAAATCTATGACTAAAACCATTTCAGAAACAATTATGGATTGTAAAAAAGCCTTCATAGAGTTGAACTCCTCGAAAAAGAAGACTCTCACCAATGAGAGGATAAAACTCTCATATTCTACCCCTAAAATATGGAAAAAATAATGAGAGAAACATGGAGAGCAGAAACGTCCAAGCAAAAGGCGATCCCTAAAGGATCGATTTATTGAAAGCATAAAAAAATTGGATGGAAAGGGATTAAATCCCCCCTTCCCACCCCCTCCCATAAAACTTCTTTTCCCGACTCTCAACTTTTTTATTCATACGGCAATTTTTTTTATTTTTTATTATCCACGATAGGGCCATCAACTTAAGATAGCAGCCCAGGAAAGTATATAAATAAAATTACAAATATAACCTTGAGTAGTTACAATTGGTTTAAATAAATAAGATTATAACAATTAATTTAGATCCACGTAAGGCATGGTAGTTATCAAATAAGGTGAACTCTAATATTTTTTGTTTAAATAAATAAGATTATAACAATTGGTTTAGAGAACTGACGTAGGGTGTGGTAGTTATCAAATAAGGTGTACTCTAATATTTATCCTCAAGAAAAAATTAAATAATCATAAAAAAGATAGCGAACTGTTATCTTAAAATAATGGTAGCCAACTTAAGATAGCGGCATAAATAAAACGTGATAGTTATTAAATAGGGTGTACTCTAATATTTATCCTCAAGAAAAAATCAAATAATCATAAATAAGATAGCGGCATGTTAGTGGAAAGATAGTGGTCGCACAGGAAATTGTATAAATAAGATTACAAATATAACTGTAAGTGGTTACAATTGGTTTAGATAAATAAGATTATAACAATTGGTTTAGATAATTGATGTAGGTGTGGTAGTTATCAAATAAGGTGTACTATAATATTTATCTTCAAGAAAAAATTAAATAATCATAAATAAGATTAAGATTTTAAGATAGCGGTCATTAACTTCAGTTAACAGCAAAATAGTGGACGCACACTAAATTGCATAAATAAGATTACAAATATAACCATGAGTAGTTACAATTCGTTTAGATAAATAAGATTATAACAATTGGTTTAAATAACTAGTGCAGAGTAATTATCATATAAAGTGTACTTTGGTTTAGATAAATGAAGCGTGGTAGTTAACAAGTAAGGTGCACTCTAATATTTATCTTCAAGAAAAAATCAAATAATCATAAATAAGATAACGGCCACCAACTAAAGATAGCGGCAAGATAGCGGACCGTTATCTTACATTAGCGGCCCGCTATCTTAAGATAGCGTCCCACAATTGTAAGACAGCGGTCACTATCTTACAATAGTGCATGCTACCTTACGCTTTTTTATGTTCTGCGTTTTATTTATGTTTGCTATGAAGGATTTAAGGTTATCGGTGCTCGATTGTTGTTCACTGGGCTACCTACTGTAATCGAAACTGAAAAAAGGGATGACAAAAAAAAAATGAAAAATAAACATATATATATAATGAAAAAATAGGTCGATGTTGACGTGTAAGTGACTTGACTTGGAGCAGACTTACTCTGCATAGTTTCAAACTATAAGGCCATTTCTGCAAATAAGTAAACTTGTAGGGCCAAACATACAAATTTCCTGAAATGGATTATACATGCAGATGGAGGAAATGTAATATCCCATATATTTTGGACATGTTTTTGTTTACCTCGGTAAGCGTGCTCGAAAAATTTACGGGACGAGTCTGATTTATTTGGGTAGGTTAGAATACGAGATGGTTCGTAGTCAAAGGATTTCGAGTTTAGACTTGTGGAAGTTTTGTTTTTGGTAACATATACGCTAAGGCGGGTGTTTGTGTTTAACACCGAAAACTAATGCAAGTTCAGTGGATATAATTGTATTTTTTAAATATCTAGATATTTGGTTGCTAATTAGTATTATAAGAGGGAAGAGTGGAGGAGAAGTTGCATCCTTCCTCCCTCTCGTGAGAACCTGATTTTTGAACCTTGCAACCCTTTGCTTCTTTTGCTTAAAGCCTTGTGATCATAATCCCTCTCCCCATCTTGGCCATTGAAAAGCCTTGTAAATGGATTTAGATTAGTTTGATGTAATCAGAAGGAAGGCTAGGGGAGAGTGGAAAGTTATGTGTGTTGTCTGGGCTAAGCCTCTGCTCCAGCAGCAAGGCTATAGATGAACTGAATTGGAGTCTAACTAACTAAACCTTGCGGATTGGTCCGGTGCTTGGAATTGGATCAACGAAGGCTAATTTCGACCGTGATAGGTAGGCTCTATAAACACCTTTGATTAGTGTTATATATGCCTAGCTTAGTAAAAGTGCATCTAGAAAAGATAGGTTGAATGTGTGTTTTGGAATGAACACAAGTCAGATAAACAAAAATCCGGACAAGCACAGACTTGGAGAAATTTGAGGGTCGAATTTGAAATTTGACCATCGAATACAAATTCAAGGGTCGACTTTGGACTTTTAAAGCCTGATGCAATTTTGGGGAATTCGAGGGTCGAATTTTGCTCTGTTTCAGGACTTAGGAAAATTCTTGGAAAATGTTTTGGGGAGTCCTTGGGTTGACTTTTTGGGCTTCAGTAACACCTTTGGTGTTAATCCTTGTAGGTTTGGTGTGAAAGAGTTCATTGTGGGGACTTCTTTGCATGTTTTTGGACCAAATTGATTCGAGGTAGGGGAACCCTAAACCTAATTTGCATTCTATTATAAGTTTAGGTTATTTTGCTTGCAAGCATGAAATCTGAATTTTGATAAACGTTGCATGATTAGGAATTCTGAAACTTTGATATAAGAACTCAGAATTTTGAACTTCCGAACCGCATCTTCGAATGTGAACTTTGAATCAGAACTCCGAAAATTCGAAAATGTATTAATTACATAAAATATGATATGTTTAGCATTTGCATTTGATTTGAGATACATACGACCGAAACCCTAGATCCTACAAACCGTGTTGACGGTAATTTCAGCTTTGCACAAGTTTCCCTCATTACGTAGGGGCTTGTTGCTCTTTCCGAAAAAGGGTTCATGAATAACGATGGTCAGTAGGGTTCATGAATAACAAGTTTCCCTCATTACTCGTGCTCTCATGCTAGTATATAATTTGAGAGATTATGCTTAAGTTATAAATTTAAGACAAGAAGCATGCTTAATTTAAGATTTGAAAATATCAGAACATCAGATTTATTGAATCATCTTTTGGCTTTCTATTGTAGAACTGGAATTTAGACATCAATGCATCTTTTGAAAACCATATCTGATCTGATTTTGTCTTTGAAAAACCTTTACTTATGATAAAAGTACAAATTGATAAGTTTCCTCTATTGAGCTTCGATGTTAGCTCACCCCGACTATACGTCACAGGTGCTGAGACTAACTTAGGATTGGGCGATCTTAATCTGGAGGACTTTGACTACATTCCTAAGGAGGAATTAGAGACCCCAATAGAGGAACTCTTTCCTTGATCTGGATTCGTTCTTTTGGTACTTTTGGATTTTGAATTATTTTGAATTATGGGCCCAAGGCCATTGTTTTGTCTTTTTGATATCATTTGAGGAACCATTATTAGAAACCATTATTTTAGGTGTTTGGATTGGCCATCACCGATGGTTCTTCCTGGTTCCTCAGGATGATATATTATTTAGCTTAAGCTTTGGATCTTACTTTTATTAGCTATGCCTCTGATTAGACCTATACTTACACTGCCGACTTTTGTTTGAAATACAGCTTATTGAGAAATCAATAAGTTGATGAACCGACCTTTCCTATACCTTAAGGATTGGAAAAGTCGGGTCGTCATAGTTGGTATCAGAGCAAGGCTCTAGGTTCAGAGTCTTAGGACTAAGGGCATGATTGTTTCTTACAATCAATACTGATCTATTATTATTGTTCTTTAATAATAACAGATCAGCATCACTCCTTGGTTCAGAGGCAGAGGCAGAGGAAGCCGAGACGGACCTAGAACGGTTCGTATGGATGAGGTGCATGAGGACGTAGGTACCTCACGAGTGAGAGATGGAGTGGCTACGGGTCCTAATGCAGATCCGTTGGGAACTGGTAGAGGTGGAGGAGGAAATGTTGACCAAGTATTGGCGGCTTTGGCCACCAATATGGCTTAGCAGCCTGCAGTAATGAATCGACAGACAGAGTTGCTGACAGTCAGAAATCAGCCATGGGGTTTTACAGAATTCCGGAGGATGAGACCGCCCACCTTCTCTGGTCAGACAGATCCCATAGAGGCCGAGGGATGGGTTGATGAGATGGAGAAAATCTTTGAGGTGTTGCAATGCACTGATGTTGAGAAGGTGCACTAGGCAACCTTCAAACTATTGGGTGAGGCCAGTCCTTGGTGAAAATATGTGTCCAGGATGCGAGAGCAAGACTACCCCAACACTCCATGGACTTGGGCAGAGTTTGTCGACACGTTCAACGATCAGTATTTTTCAAAGATCGTACGAAACTAGTGGGAAGTCCAGTTCATCAAGTTGGAACAGAATGTGAGGTCGGTGTGCGAGTACGGTGCAGAATTTGATAGGCTTGCACGATTCGCACCCCTCCATGTGGCCACTGAGTTGATGGGGGCCCAGAAATTTCAGAGGGGCTTGAGGCCAAACTTTCAAGAGAGGGTGTCAATGTGGGAGATGGAAACTTTTACGAGAGTTATATCAAAAGCCTTCATTGGTGAGGAAGACATCCAGAAATAGTATCTGAGGCGAGAAAAGGGAAATAGAAATCGGTTCGGCCAGGGACAGTTGAGTGTGTCTGAGCAGGCGAACAAAAAGCTGAGGTTCTCAAAACCTCCTCAGTATCCTACTCAGTCATCGTATTCCAAGCCGGCTGTTACGTTAGGACCTGTATCTTCTTCCTATAGGTGACCGCAGAGTTCTTCACCAGTGCGACCTTTTCGAGCTACAAGCACGACTGCGAGCGGGCTTCTGTGGCTCAGGGATCATCTCGTGGACCAGCTGTTACTCCTGTTCCCACTCCAGCATGTACACGATGTGGGAAACCACATAAGATGGAAGATTGTCGAAGGAACACTGGAGGATGCTTCAGATGCGGACAGGCTGATCTTATGATTAGGCGGACAAGGGAAAGACTATGTCAGTCTCTATGCAGAAATCGTCGTGACCTACAGTTCAGGGTCGAGCCTACGCAGTGACTGTGCAGAATATCCAAACATCGAATGACGTGATCCAAGGTATCATTAAAGTTCAGATTGTCAATTCTTGTATTAGTTTATATTGATGGCAATTGTGAATTCATTAAAAAAACTTTTGAAAACTAAAATCATTGCATTTAATTAATGATAAATTTCTTGATAAAAGGTACCCTGGTTATGAGTCGTGAAGGCGACTAGAGTAAAATAGAAGCACGAGTATTGATAGACCCCGGGTCTAGTCACTTGTTCATTACTCCTCTTTTCTCCGAGAAGTTGGGTATCATTCCCAAACCCCTTGCTTTCATCTTGGATATGAAAGTTCCTATGGGAAGCTCGGTGAGCACGGATACAGTGTGACAGTCAGTGATCGTGGTAGTTGATGACCACGAGATAATGACCGACATGATTATGCTGAGCATGGATGGGTTCGATGTGATTCTCGAGATGGATTGGTTGTCCACATACCATGCGAGTGTGGACTGTCTACGGAAGATCGTGACCTTCCGACCTCCAAAGCGAAAATCCTTTCGATTTTATGGAGTTAAATTAAACGTCGCGCCTCTTATCTCAGCTATCCGAGCTGAGCATATGATGAGGAATGATTGTTATGGGTGTCTTGCTTACTTGCAAGATCATAAGGAGAAAAATAAAGACATCGCGATTATCATGATTGCTAGTGAGTTTCCCGATGTCTTTCTTGAAGATCTGCCTGGATTGCCACCGGACTAAGAGATTGAGTTCGTGATTGACTTAGCTCTGGGTACATAACCATTATCCAAGGCTCCATATCGGATGGCGCTTGCAGAGTTGAAAGAGCTCAAGGAACAGCTACAAGAGCTATTGGATAAAGGCTTCATTAGACCGAGTGTTTCTCCTTGGGGAGTGCCGGTACTCCTTCTGAAGAAGAAAGATGGATTGATGTATCTGTGCATCGATTATCGCCAGCTCAACAAGATGACGATTAAGAATCGTTATCCTCTTTGGCGGATAGATGATTTGTTTGATCAATTGCAAGGTGCAAAGTTCTTCTCAAAGATTGATCTGAGGTTAGGCTATCACCAGCTCAGGATCAAGGCGAAAGATGTATCCAAGACCGCATTTCATACGCGATATGGCCACTATGAGTTCTTAGTGATGCCATTTGTGTTGACGAATGCGCCAGCATCATTCATGGATCTGATGAATCGCGTGTTCAAGCCACATCTGGACAAGTTTGTGGTAGTTTTCGTAGATGACATCCTCATCTATTCAAAAACCAGAGGAGCATGTGCAACATCTACAAGTGGTTCTTCAAACACTCAGGGACCATCAGCTGTATGCCAAACTCAGTAAGTGTGAGTTTTGGCTTGATCAGGTCAGTGTCTTGGGCCACGTTGTCTCTGAGACTGGTATATTTGTTGGTCCTACGAAGATCGACGCTATGGTGAACTGGGAACAACCTACGACAGTTATAGAGGTCCGTAGTTTCCTTGGTCTTGTAGGGTACTATCTGAGATTTATTGAGAGCTTCTCGAAGATATCTGGTTCTGCGACGACCCGACTTTTCCAATCCCTCAAGTATAGGAAAGGTCGGTTCACCAACCTATCGAATAAACGATAAGCCGGACAAACATGGCATATATAAAAGTAAAGAGCAATAAATATCCATAGCTAAAATAAATGCGAAAGCAATTAAAAGTAAAGAACCACCGATGATGGCCGACCATCATCGAAACATGGCTCATAACAGAGATCAACGTCAAGTATAAAACTATGATATCCAACTAAAATGGGCCCACAAATTCAAGTCTAACTCTCACCACAAATAAGAAAATCAGTAAGTTCTATACTGGGAAAAACTCCTCAGGAGGAACCTCAAGCTCTTCCTCAGGCACGTAGTCAGGACCAGTCTCACATTACGAATAGCCACGTCGATGCACAGAACACATGGCGTATAGTCGGAGTGAGCTAACCAACAAAGCTCAATAGAAGAAAGACATCTACGGCATTTTACTTAAACTAACATGGTTTCAAAAATAATACCGGAATATAGCTTGTCAAACATATAAGCAGATAATAAACTGAATTTAGGTGCGAAAATCATATGTAAGATTTATTTCTAAATGTGTGAAAACAGTTTCAAGAATAGATGCAGCGTTTCAGTGTCTTAGTTTCTCTAACTTCTATATGCAAAGTTCAACAATTCATGACTTAATCCTCAACTTAAAATACCTCCCGAGTAAACTATATCTCGAGAGCAGGAATATAGCCGATGGGAACCCCTACCTACCATCGTCGTTCATGAACCCTTTTTCAGGATGCAACAAGCCCCTACGTAATGAGGGAAACTTGTGCCAGGAAGTTGTTCAGAAATTTTGAGGGGTCGTTCAGATGAATCGTAAAACAGATGTAGATAAATATCATTCGAATGCAAGTTTCTTATACATAATTCTAATTTTTGATTTCGGAGTTCAGGCAGATTCTGCTTTTCAGAGCTTATATCAGGTTTTTGGTTTACAGATGTATTTTCAGATGACAGATGCAAGTTCAAAATCTAATACAAATTATCCATGCGAATTAAAATAAAATACTGTAGAGATGAGATTCTCCTACCAAACCTCGGAGTTATGCGAAGTCAAGCAAGATCCTATTGATGGCCTCTCACCCTTAATCTACATCACAATATACGTTCATGCATTAAGATTAACTCTAATTACTAATAATATAGACCTATTTAAGTGTTTCCTCAAAAACAAGTCAAAACAGGCAAGTTGCGCCAATCCTAGAATTTGATGTAACATTCTCATATATTTTTAACCATCAAGACGATTAATTCACAAGTTTGTCAAAACATGAAAGTTGTAGAATTTTCAATTAGCTTTCCAACGCAAAAAGAATCATCTTAATTGGAGTTCGGTCTAAAGAGTTATGACTAAAATACTAAGATAATATCGGAGTTCGGTGATACCTCGCTCGAGCGATGATAATAGCTCGCTCGAGCGAGATCCTTCAGAACTTTCTCGCTCGAGCGATGAAAAAAGCTCGCTCGAGCGAGGGTAGGGAACACCTTTTCGAGTATTTTAGTGTATCCTTGCTCGAGCAATGATATTAGCTCGCTCGAGCGAGCTACAGCGACGCGATTTCGCTCGTTTTCACCCGAATCGAAACCCATACATCCCAAAGCAAAACTCATGGCTAATCTAATGATTTTAATCAAAAAGTTTAATTAAAACATACCTTTAATCTAAGGATTCCTAGATTAGAAATGAGTCTTGAATGGAGCTTGAGCAAACCAGCGGGTTTCCTCGATTATTGCGCGATCGATCCCACGAGTTCACAGAGACAACTCCAACACGTCCCCAATGATCTCAACCTCTCCCAATAGCCAACTACGAATCTAAGGTTGATTCAACTTCTTTCTAAGATGCAAGGGTTTTCAACAAAGAGGGTTCTAGAGAAGGAGGTTTTCTAAACCGATCTCCTACGATGATTGAAGAAGAGAGAAGACGGAGTTTCACACTGTTGGATAACTATCAAACGACTACGATTCTTCACGGCACTCACGTCTCTTCCTCTCTTAACAAAACCTAGTATAATACGGGAATGTAATTCCTTCTTATAATAAGATTGTTCACAAAGTTAAGCACACACACACCTCTTATGTATTATACACTTCTAATTTTAAAACTCAAGCCCGGTGTTGAGCGGCCACACCGAGGTCGGTGCACAACTTTCGCACGAGGGTCCAAATGGGCTCTAAATCAAAATCTGTTTGCACAATCACATCTAGATAAAAATCCAAAACAAATGGTGACGTCGGTTGCCGAGCTGAATACACACACAAGGTCAGTCTAACTCTGGTTCAAAATACGGGTCTTTACAGGTTCGCTTACACAGCTTACGAAAAAGAATGCAAAGTTCAATTAGACAGAGCAGTGTGAGCAGAGCTTTCAGGAGCTGAAGCAGAAATTGACTACGACTCCGGTACTTGCTATACCTTCAGGCAGTGGAGGCTTCATAGTGCACAGTGATGCTTCTTATGGTGGATTAGGTTGCGTGCTTAATCAACATGAGCGGGTCATTACATATGGTTCTAGGCAGTTGAAGGATCATGTGAGAAATTATTCGACGCATGATCTCGAGTTAGAAGCAGTTATTTTTGTCCTAAAGATCTGGGGACATTACCTCTACGGTCAGATATTCGATATATTCACCGATCACAAGAGTCTCAAGTACCTATTTACTCAGAAGGACTTGAATATGCGGCAGCGACGATGGATGGAGTTCTTGAAGGACTATGATTGCTCTATACAGTACCATCCGTGAAAGATGAATGTCGTTGCTAATGCTCTCAGTAGGAGGTCTTCAGCATAGTTATCACATCTTGTTAGTCAGATACATCGATGAAAGCTCTTAGAAGATATGGCTTTGGGCAGCTCACGGTTTGATGTGAAAGGGATAGGAGCATTGAGGGCTATGCTTGTACTACGCCCTGCGCTCTTTGGGAATATAAGGAAGCTGCAGATGATAGACGATGAGCTTATGGCGATTAGGCGAGATGTGCTTGGTGGAAGCAAGAAGGATTTCTCCATTCGGGTAAATGGGATCTTGTTGTTTAGAGACCAAGTTTGTGTACCGACGAGTACCGAGCTTCGGGACACCATTTTAGAAGAGGCTCACAAATCGATGTATGCCATACATCCTGGTAGCACTAAAATGTATCAGGATTTGATTAAGAGCTTCTGGTGGTGAGGTTTGAAATGCGATGTTGCTGAGTACGTATCGCGATGCTTGGTTTATCAACAGGTCAAAGTAGATGATCAGAATCCAGTAGGGTTGTTACAACCTTTACCTGTACCCGAATGGAAATGGGAAGCCATTTCAATAGACTTTATTCTGGGTTTGCCGAAAACACTAAGGAAGAACAATGACATTTGGGTCATTATCGATCGATTAACCAAGTCCGCTCATTTCCTACCCTTCAATACGACGTATACCGCCAGTAAACTCGCAGAGTTATACCTCAAGGAGATCGTTCGACTACACGGTACACCGGCCAGTATTGTATAAGATAGGGATTTGTTGTTTACTTCAGCTTTTGGCGGAGGATGGGTTCTCGATTCGACTTCATCGCATTTCACCCGGCACGATGGCGGTGAGCAAGTGAATCAGATCACTAAGGACATGCTACGAGCTTGCATGTTAGATTTTCATGGGTCATGGGACCAACACTTACCTCTGATCGAGTTCGCTTACAACAATAGCTTCCATGCTAGCATTGGTATGGCACTGTTCGAGGCTTTATATGGACGACGGTGCAGATCGTCGCCAAACTAGGAAGAAGTGGGTGAGAAGCTCATTATCGAACCTGAGATTGTAGAGCGTACGACCGAGACAGTTCGATTGATTCGAGAGAGACTACGTGTAGCTCAGAGTCGTTAGAAGAGCTACGCCAATCCCAAGTGGAGACATGTAGATTTTCAGGTAAGCTTACATCAGCTTACGTGCATTTCTTCAATTAATACATCTTTACACGATAAACTTGTTGCTAACACATACCTTTCAGGTCGGTGACAATGTGTTTGTTCGAATCTTGCCTACGAAAGGCGTTATGCGATTCGGCAAATGAGGGAAGCTGAGTCCTAGGTACGTTAGGCCTTTTGAGATATTAGGCCGAGTCGGAGAGGTTGCATGAGTGGCGCTATCATCACAATTATCTAGCATGGACAACGTCTTTCATGTGTCCATGCTGTGGAGATACATACGCGACCCGACTCACGTACTTGATTACCAACCCATCGAGCTTCAGGATGGTTTGACGGTGATCGAGGACCCGATACAGATCTTCGATCGTAAGGAGCAAATCCTACGCACTAAAAGGAATCCTTTAGTTCTCGTCAGATGGAGGAATCATACACCTGAGGAAGCCACCTGGGAGCGAGAAGCTGAGCTCTTAGAATAATTCCCGAACCTATTTGCTTAAATTTTTGGGAAATTTTATATTGGATGTCTGACACATTGAGGGATTTTGATGTACTTGACTTTTTATATATACAAAGTTTTGGGGTACAATGTAGTTGTTAAAGTCCCTATCAATTCTGAATTGCAACTTACGTATTCTTCGTTCATACAAATATATATGATTTTTTTTGAAATTATACCTACAAGTGGGTGTTTACTCTGACTTATGATCATGGGAATTAATCGGGCCAATTTTTTTTTTTATTTGCTTAAATTCGTAAGCAAAAATATGGTTTTGCACTTGCATTCGAGTCGAGTTCAATGTTTAGCATGAAAAGGCACAAGGGAAGCCAGTTCAAACACAAAAATAGTGGACAAACCTCTCAAAAGTTGAAATTTGGAAGGAAAAAAGACTCTAAGAAATTTGAGGATCGAAATTTCAAATGGAGGGTCGAATTTCTATGAATAGTACTTAAGCAATTTGAGGCCAAAAACACAGCCTGACAGAGTTTTGGGAATTCGAGGGTCAAAATTCAATTCGACCATCGAATTTGAATTCGAGGGTCGAAATTGTCGGGTTTAAGTGGGTTCTATTTTGGGGTTTTGGCATTTCGAGCATTTGAAAATAGGGGTCTGAGCTTGGGTTTTTGAGGGTTTTGGGGGTTTTTTTCTTTTTCTTCCACATTTTTTTGGTTGAGATCAAGAGGGCTTACACTCGGATTGGCTTTGGGCTTGGATTGCATGCATAGGCAACCAATTTGGGGGCTTTTCAAGAGGTAAAACCCTCTTTATTTGTGGCTTGTAGTTAAATTATTATTTTTTTTTGCATATTGTGTTGCTTTTCTTGCATTTTAATTTCATGGGACCAAAGAAACAAACCCTTGTTAGGGTCCCTACATCAAAGAGACCAGCTTCTAAGGATGGGCCTTCAAGCCAACCTCCACAGCCCCCACCATAGCCGGTTCAACCCCCTATGCCACCCATGCCCCCACAAATCCGTGAGCATCCCAATGAGGATTGGAGCACTAAGGGTTTTGCTGACAAATGGTTCTTCGATCCCGAACTTTTTGATCAGCAGGACTCTACACAATGGGCTTCTAATTACCTTGAAAAAGCCCAATTAACCTCACTGCTAAGCCCTTTCCACACACACTTCTATCCTCGTCTAGTACGCTTATTTTATCTGCGTATGCGACGAGAGGACGGAAAGAAAATTTATACACGATTGATGGGCATGATTATGCCTTCGATATTGACGACATTGCCTCGGCAATGCGCTGTCCAACGAAACATGCTACGACCCATGGACTAGCCCCACCTAAACCTAAACCTATTCCAGTTCATGAGGTCATAACACAGATGACCCAGGGTCACCATGGGTCCGGCAAAGTTATTGCCTGTTCACAAATGTCGGATACCATGTGGATGCTTGACGTCATTTTTAAATCAACCTTCTACCCTTTTGGCCATCGATCGGAGTGACGGGGCCCCATGCAGCAGATTTTGTTTGCTACATTTAAAGAACGTTGGTTCAGTGCCCCGGAGGTGATTTTTAAGGGGATTATAAAGGCTCACGAAAAAAATGAGTAAACGGATCAAGAAATCGGCCAAGGGCTTTCCCTATGCTTGTTTGATTTCATTGATGATTGAAGAGTATAGGGCGGGACCGGCCTACGATATTCCCCCTACTGAGCCTCAGTCCACAGCGAGTCTTAAACATTACGGATTGGTTGATTGGGGCCGCACTTACAATAAGTTGGTCAAGGCTCCTAAGGGCACGGTCATTCCTAATGAGGATGACGAGGATGGTGATCAGCCTGCTCCAGAGCCTGTCACACCTACTACAGATCTGCCCCCATTTACTGATGTCCTCACCCTGTCAGAGTTTACTCGCCAGATGACTTCTATGAGTCAGCAGATTCAGGAGCTAACTCAGCATACAAGCTCTATGAGTCGGGAGTTGGAGGTTCATGGCGGGGCTTTGACGTACTTGGCAGCACGCGTTTCCCGCCGGCTATGCGACTTACATGGCAGATCTTTGGGCGTCAGTTCACCACCCTTCTACATCGGGAGCAAGCCCGGTGTCCCTGGATGAGTGATGATGACACTGATGATGATCTTGATGGTGGAGAGAGATGACCGCTCAGTGGTCAGTCAGCCGAGGAGAGGATTAGATCGACCGGTGTCTTTATTATGCTTCCTTTTTGTCATTTCTTATGGATTGTAATTATTTTATGGATTCGCTAGAACCTCGTGGTTCTACCTCTTTGCTACTTTTTATATATATTTGTTTTGGATTCTACGATCATTGTTGGTTTGCTTTTGTTGCCTCGCATATGTAATCGGTTTTGTTATTATACTTATGGTAGTTTTGGCTATGGATTGTGGGTTATGAGTTTCTTTTCGCCTTATTTGCTTTTCTTTTATTCTGTCTTCGTGTTGGCGATTGGTTTTGCATTTTGTTCCATTTCACCCTATCTATTACATATTCTGTTTTGTGTAACTTTGCTTTTCGCCTTGCTTTCGCTCTGGTAAGTTCACCATGAGTCACGGTGGGGTTGTTTCCGGCACGTGACACTCAGGGTGTCGGCATCCATGTATGGATGCAATCCACTATGACCCTTCAGGTGCCACATGCAGTACATCCAGGTTACTATAGATCCCATCCCTTGACTTACGTGCTCTGTGCGGCCATCGCACTGTGACCCATGTACTTTTGCGTTCACCTTGTGTTTTCGTTTTGTTATCATTTTTTTTGCTTCAGGTGGATTTCCTTGTAGCTATGGTTCTGTGTCTTTTTCCATTTTAGAGGACAAAAATTCCTAAGGAGGGGAGAATGTAATATCCCAGATATTTTGAACCTGTTTTCGCTTACCTCGGTAAGCGTGCCCAAGAAATTTACGGGACGAGTCTAATTTATTTGGGTAGGTTAGAATGCGAGATGGTTCGTAGTCAAAGGATTTCGGGTTTAGACTTGTGGAAGTTTGTTTTTGGTAACATATACGCTAAGACGGGTGTTGGTGTTTAACACCGAAAACTAATGCAAGTTAAGTGGATAGAATTGTATTTTTTAAAAATATAGATATTTGATTGCTAATTAGAATTATAAGAGGGAAGAGTGGAGGAGAAGTTGCATCCTTCCTCCCCCTCGTGAGAACCTGATTTTAGAACCTTGCAACCCTTTGCTTCATTTGCTTAAAGCCTTGTGATCATAATCCCTCTCCCCATCTTGGCCATTGAAAAGCCTTTTAAATGGATTTGGATTAGTTTGATGTAATCGGAAGGAAGACTAGGGGAGAGTGGAAAGTTCTGTGTGTTGTCTGGGCTAAGCCTCTACTCCAACAACAAGGCTATAGATGAACTTAGTTGGAGTCCAACTAATTAAACCTTGCAAATTGGTCCGGTGCTTGGAATTGGATCAATGAAGGCTAATTTCGACCGTGAAAGGTAGGCTCTATAAACACCTTTGATTAGTGTTATATATGCCTAGGTTAGTAAAAGTGCATCTAGAAAAGATAGGTTGAATGTGTGTTTTGGAATGAACACAAGTCAGATGAACATAAATCTGGACAAGCACAGACCTGGACAAATTCGAGGGTCGAATTTGGACTTTTAAAGCCTGATGAAATTTTAGAGAATTTTAGGGTATATAAATTCAAGGGTCGAATTTTGCTCTGTTTCTAGACTTAGGAAAATTCTTGGAAAATGTTTTGGGGAGTCCTTGGGTTGACTTTTTGGGCTTCAGTAACACCTTTGGTGTTAATACTTGTAGGTTTGGTGTTAAAGGGGACTTCTTTGCATTTTTTTGGACCGAATTGAGTCGAGGTAGGGGAACCCTAAACCTAATTTGCATTCTATTATAAGTTTAGGTTATTTTGTTTGCAAGCATGAAATCTGAATTTTGATAAACATTGCATGATGAAAAATTCTGAAACTTTGATATAAGAACTCAGAAATTTGAACTTCCGAACCTCATCTTCGAATGTGAACTTTGAATTAGAACTCCGAAAATTCGAAAATGTATTAATTATATAAAATATGATATGTTTAGCATTTACATTTGATTTGAGGCACATACGAATGAAACCCTAGATCCTACCAACCGTGTTGACGGTAATTTTAGCTTTGCGCAAGTTTCCCTCATTACGTAGGGGCTTGTTGCTCTTTCCGAAAAAGGGTTTATGAACGACGATGGTCAGTGGGGTTTCCCATCGATGATACTCGTGCTCTCATGATAGTATGTAATTTGAGAGATTATGCTTAAGTTATAAATTTAAGACAAGAAGCATGCTTAATTTAAGACTTGAAAACATCAGAATATTATATTTATTGAATCATCTTTTGGCTTTCTATTGTAGAACTGGAATTTAGACATCAATGCATTTTTTGAAAATCATATATGATCTGATTTTGTCTTTGAATAACCTTTACTTATGATGAAAATGCAAATGGATAAGTTTCCTCTATTGAACTTTGATGTTAGCTCACCCAGACTATATGTCACATGTGCTGAGGCTAACTTAGGATCGGACGATCTTGATCTGGAGGACTCCAACTATATTCCTGAGGAGGAATTAGAGATCCCAGCAGAGGAATTCTTTCCTTGATCTGGATTCGTTCTTTTGGTACTTTTGGATTTCGAATTATTTTGAATTATGGGCCCAAGGCCATTGTTTTGTCCTTTGGATATCATTTGAGGAACCATTATTAGGAACCATTATTTTAGGTGTTTGGATTGGCCATCACCGGTGGTTCTTCCTGGTCCCTCATGATGATATATTATTTAGTTTGAGCTTTTGATCTTACTTTTATTAGCTATGTCTCTAATTAGACCTATGCTTACGCTGTCGGCTTTTGTTTGAAATACGGCTTATTGAGAAATCAATAAGTTGATGAACCGGCCTTTCCTATACCTTAAGGATTAGAAAAGTCGGGTCGTCACTGTTGGTATCAGAGCAAGGCTCTGGGTTCAGAGTCTTAGGACTAAGGGCATGATTGTTTCTTACAATCAATACTGATCTATTGTTATTGGTCTTTAACAATGACAGATCAGCAGGGCTCCTTGATTCAGAGGCAGAGGCAGAGGAGGCCAAGACGAACCTAGAATGGTTCGTATGGATGAGGTTCATGAGGACGTAGGTACCTCACGAGTGAGAAATGGAGTGGCTATGGGTCTTAATGCAAATATGTTGGGAAATGGTAGAGGTGGATGAGGAAATGTTGACCAAGTATTGACAACTTTGGCCACCAATATGGCTCAGCAGCCTGCAGCAATGGATCGGCAGACAGAGTTGCTAGCAGCCAAAAATCAGCCAGGGGGTTTTGCAGAATTTCGGAGGATGAGACCTCCCACCTTCTCTGGTCTGACAGATCCCATAAAGGCCGAGGGATGGATTGATGAGATGGAAAAAATCTTTGAGGTGATGCAGTGCACTGATGTTGAGAAGGTGCACTGGGCAACCTTCAAACTATTGGGTGAGGCCAATCCTTGGTGAAACTCTGTGTCCATGACGCGAGAGTAGGACTACCCCAACACTCCATGGACTTGGACAGTGTTCGTGGACACGTTCAGTGATCAGTATTTTCCAAAGATCGTATGAAACCAGTGGGAAGTTCAGTTCATCAAGCTGGAACAGAATGAGATGTCGGTGCACGAGTAGAGCACAGAATTTGATAGGCTTGCATGATTCGCACCCTCCATGATGTGGCCATTGAGTTGATGAGGGCCCAAAAATTTCAGAGGGGCTTGAGGCCAAACATTCAAGAGAGGGTGTCGATGTGGGAGATGGAGACTTTTGTGGGAGTTATGTCAAAAGCCCTCATTGGTGAAGAAGACAACCAGAAACAGTATCTGAGGCAAGAAAAGGGAAATAGAGACTGGTTCGGCCTGGGACAGTTGAGTGTGTCTGAGCAGGCAAACAAAAAGCCGAGCTTCTCGAAACCTCCTCAGTATCCTACTGAGTCATCGTATTCCAAGCCACTGTTACATTGGGACCTGTATCTTCTTCCTATCAGCGACCGCAGAGTTCTTCACCAGTGCGACCTTTTCGAGTTGCGAGCATGACTGCGAGCAGGGCTTCTGTGGCTCAGGGATTATCTCGTGGACTAGCTGTTACTCTTATTCCTACTCCAGCATGTACACGATGTGGGAAACCACATAAGAAGGAAGATTTTCGAAGGAACAGTGGAGGATGCTTCAGATGCGGACTGGTTGGTCATATGATTAGGGATTATCCTAAGGCGGACAAGGGAAAGACTACGTCAGTCTCTATGCAAAAATCATTGCGACCTACAGTTCAGGGTCGAGCCTACGCGGTGAGTGCGCAGAATGTCCAAACGTCGAATGACATGATCCAAGGTATCATTAAAGTTCAGATTGTCAATTCTTGCATTTGTTTATATTGATGGCAATTGTGAATTCATTAAAGAAACTTTTGAAAACTAAAATCATTGCATTTAATTAATGATAAAATTCTTGATAAAAGGTACCATGGTTTTGAGTCATGAAGGCGACTCGAGTAAAACAGAAGCACGAGTATTGATAGACCTTGGGTCTAGTCACTCGTTCATTACTCCTCTTTTCTCCAAGAAGTTGGGTATCGTTCCCAAACCCCTTGCTTTCATCTTGGATGTGAAAGTTTCTACGGGAAGCTCGGTGAGCACGGATACACTGTGCCAGTCAGTGATCATGATAGTTGATGACCACTAGACAATGGCCGACATGATTATGCTGAGCATGGACGGGTTCGACGTGATTCTCGGGATGGATTGGTTGTCCGCATACCATGTGAGTGTGGACTGTCTACGGAAGTTCGTGACCTTTTGACCTCCAAAGCGGAAATCCTTTCGATTTTGTGAAGTTAAATCGAACGTCGCGCCTCTTATCTCAGCTATCCGAGCTAAGCGTATGATGAGGAACGATTGTTATGGGTATCTTGCTTACTTGTAAGATCATAAGGAGAAAAATAAAGACATCGCGCTTATCACGATTGCAAGTGAGTTTCTCGATGACTTTCCTGAAGATCTGCCTGGATTGCCACCGGATCGAGAGATTGAGTTCGCGATCGACTTAGCTCCGAGTATAGAACTATTGTCTAAGGCTCCATATCAAATGGTGCCTGTAAATTTGAAAGAGCTCAAGGAACAACTACAGGAGTTGTTGGATAAAGACTTCATTAGACCGAGTGTTTCTCCTTGGGGAGCGCCGATACTCTTTGTGAAGAAGAAAGATGGATCAATGCGTCTGTGCATCGATTATCGCCAGCTCAACAAGATGACGATTAAGAATCGTTATCCTCTTCCGCGAATAGATGACTTGTTTGATCAATTGCAAGGTGCAAAGTTCTTCTCAAAGATTGATCTGAGATCAGACTATCACCAGCTCAGGATCAAGGCGAAAGATGTATCCAAGACCACGTTTCATACGCAATATGGCCACTATGAGTTCTTAGTGATGCCATTTGGGTTGACGAATGCGCTAGCATTGTTCATGGATCTGATGAGCCGCGTGTTCAAACCACATCTGGACAAGTCTGTGGTAGTTTTCGTAGATGACATCCTCATCTATTCGAAAATCAGAGAGGAGCATGTGCAGCATCTACGAGTGGTTCTTCAAACACTCAGCTATATGCCAAACTCAGTAACTGTGAGTTTTGGCTTGATTAGTTCAGTTTCTTAGGCCAAGTTGTCTCTGAGACTGTTATATTTGTTGATCCTACGAAGATCGACGTTGTGGTGAACTGGGAACAACCTACGACAGTTACAGAGGTCCATAGTTTCCTTGGTCTGGCAAGGTACTATCAGAGATTTGTCGAGGACTTCTCTAATATATCTAGTCCACTTACACAGCTTACGAAAAAGAATGTAAAGTTTGATTAGACAGAGCAGTGTGAGTAGAGCTTTTAGGAGCTAAAGCAGAGATTGACTACGACACCGATACTTGCTATACCTTCAGGCAATGGAGGCTTCGCAGTGTATAGTGATGCTTCTTATGGCGTATTAGGTTCCGTGCTTAATCAACACGAGTGGGTCATTTCATATGGTTTTAGGCAGTTGAAGGACCATGAGAGAAATTATCCGATGCATGATCTCGAGTTAGCAGCAGTTAATTTTGCCCTAAAGATCTAGAGACATTACCTCTACGATCAGATATTCGATATATTCACCGATCACAAGAATCTCAAGTACCTATTCACTTAGAAGGACTTGAATATGTGGCAGCGAAGATGGATGAAGTTCTTAAGGGACTATGATTGCTTTATACAGTACCATTCGGGAAAGGCGAATGTCATTGCTAATGATCTCAGTAGGAGGTCTTCAGCACAGTTATCACATCTTGTCAGTCGGATACAGCAATGGAAGCTCTTAGAAGATATGGCTTTGGGCAGCTCACGGTTTGATGTGAAAGGCACAGGAGCATTGATGGCTACGCTTGTACGATGCCCTATGCCCTTTGAGAATATCAGGAAGCTTCAGATGACAGACGATGAGCTTATGGCGATTAGGCGAGATGTGCTTGGTGGAAGCAAGAAGGATTTCTCCATTCAGGCAGATGGGACCTTATTGTTTAGAGACTGAGTTTGTGTATTGACGAGTACCGAGCTTCGGGACACTAGTTTGGAAGAGGCTCACAAATCGATGTATGCCATACATCCTGATAGTATTAAAATGTATCATGATTTGATGAAGAGCTTCTGGTAGGTTTGAAACGCAACGTTGCTCAGTACGTATCGCGATGCTTGGCTTGTCAGCAGGTTAAGGTAGATGATCAAAATCTAGCAAGGTTGTTACAACCTTTACCTGTACCTGAATGGAAATGGGAAGCCATTTCAATGGACTTTATTCTGGGTTTATCAAAAACACTGAGGAAGAATAATGCCATTTGGGTCATTATCGATCGGTTGACCAAGTCCGCTCATTTCCTACCCTACAATACGACATATACTACCAGCAAACTCACAGAGTTATACCTCAAGGAGATCGTTCGACTACACGGTATATTGGCCAGTATTGTATCAGATAGGGATCTATTGTTTACTTCACAGTTTTGGCAGCGATTTCAAGAAGGGATGGGTTCTCGTCACGGCTTCAGCTCGACATTTCACCCACAGACGATGGCCAGACTGAGTGAGTGAATCAGATCATTGAGGACATGCTACGAGCTTGCATGTTAGATTTTCATGGAACATGGGACTAACACTTACCTCTGATCGAGTTCGCTTACAACAATAGCTTCTAAGCTAGCATCGGTATGGCACCGTTCAAGGCTTTATATGGACGGCAGTGAAGATCACCGCTAAACTAGGAACAAGTGGGTGAGAAGCTCATTATCGGACCTGAGATTATAGAGCGTACAACCGAGATAGTTCGGTTGATTCGTGAGAGACTACGTGTAGCTCAGAGTTGTCAGAAGAGCTACGCCGATCTCAAGCGGAGACATGTGGATTTTCAGGTAAGCTTACATCATCTTACGTGCATTTCTTCAATTAATACGTCTTTACACGATAAACTTGTCGCTAACACATACCTTTCAGGTCAGCAATAATGTGTTTGTTCGAATCTCGCCTACGAAAGGCGTTATGCAATTCGGAAAACGAGGGAAGCTGAGTCCTAGGTACGTTGGGCCTTTTGAGATATTAGGCCGAGTCGGAGAGGTTGAATGAATGGCGCTACCGCTGCAATTATCTAGCATGCACAACGTCTTTCATGTGTCCATGCTGCGGAGATACATAGGTGACCCAACTCACGTGCTTGATTACCAACCCATTGAGCTTCAGGATGGTTTGACGGTGATCGAGGACCCGGTACAGATCTTGGATCGCAAGGAGCAGATCCTACGCACTAAGAGGATTCCTTTGGTTCTCGTCAGATGGAGGAATCATACACCTGAGGAAGCCACTTGGGAGCGAGAAGCTGAGCTCCGAGAATAATTCCCGAACCTGTTTGCTTGAATTGTTGGGAAATTGTATATTGGATGTCTGGCACATTGAGGGATTTTGATGTACTTGTCTTTTTATATATACAAAGTTTTGGGGTGCAATGTAGTTGTTAAAGTCCCTATCAATTCTGAATTGCAACTTACGTATTCTTCGTTCATACAAATATATATGAATTTTTTTTAAATTATACCTACAAGTGGGTGTTTACACTCACTTATGATCATGGGAATTAATCGGGCCGATTTTATTTTATTTTTGCTTAAATTCGTAGCAAAAATATGGTTTTGCACTTGCATTCGAGTCGAGTTCAATGTTTAGCATGAAAAGGCACAAGGGAAGCCAATTTGGACCCAAAAACAGTGGACAAACCTCTCAAAAGTTGAAATTTGGAAGGAAAACAGACTTTGAGAAATTCGAGGGTCGAAATTTCAAATGGAGGGTCAAATTTCTATGAACAGTACCTAAGCAATTTGAGGCCAAAAACACAGCCTGGCAGAGTTTTGGGAATTCGAGGGTCGAAATTCAATTCAACCATCGAATTTGAATTCGAGGGTCGAAATTGTCGGGTTTAAGTGGGTTCTGTTTTGGGGTTTTGGCATTTCGAGCATTTGACAACAGGGGTCTGAGCTTGGGTTTTTGAGGGTTTTGGGGGTTTCTTTCTTTTTCTTCCACATTTTTTTGGTTGAGATCAAGAGGGATTACACTCGGATTGGCTTTGGGCTTGGATTGCATGCATAGGCCACCAATTTGGGGGCTTTTCAAGAGGTAAAACCCTCTTTATTTGTGGCTTGTATTTATATATTTTTTTTTTTTGCATATTGTGTTGCTTTTCTTACATTTTAATTTCATGGGACCAAAGAAACAAACCCCTGTAAGGTCCCTACATCAAAGAGACCAGCTTTTAAGGCTGGGTCTTCAAGCCAACCTCCACAGCCCCCACCACAGCCGGTTCAACCCCCTGTGCCACCCATGCCCCCACAAATCCATGAGCAGCCCAATGAGGATTGGTGCACTAAGTGTTTTGCTGACGAATGGTTCTTCGATCCCGAACTTTTTGATCAGCAGGACTCTACACAATGGGCTTCTGATTACCTTGAAAAAGCCCAATTAACCTCACTGCTAAGCCCTTTCCACACACACTTCTATCCTCGTTTAGTACGCTTATTTTATCAGCGTATGCGACGAGAGGACAGAAAGAAAATTTATACCACGATTGATGGGAGTGATTGTGCCTTCGATATTGACGACATTGCCTCGGCAATGTGTTGTCCAACGAAACATGCTACGACCATGGGACTAGCCCCACCTAAACCTAAACCTATTCCGATTCATGAGGTCATAACACAGATGACCCAGGGTCAACATGGATCCGGCAAAGTTATTGCCCGTTCACAAATGCCGGATACCATGTGGATGCTTGACGTCATTTTTAAAGCATCCCTCTACCCTTTTGGCCATCGATCTGAGCGACGGGGCCCCATCCAGCAGATTTTGTTTACTGCATTTAAAGAACATTGGTTCAATGCCCCGGAGGTGATTTTTAAGGGGATTAAAAAGGCTCGAGAAAAAAATGAGTAAACGGATCAAGAAACCAGCCAAGGGCATTCCCTATGCTCATTTGATTTCTTTGACTATTGAGGAGTATAGGGCGGGACCGGCCTATGATATTCCCCCTACTGAGCCTGGGTCCACAGCGACACTCAAACATTACAGATTGATCGATTAGGGTCGCACTTACAGTAAATTGGTCAAGGCTCCTAAGGGCATGGTCGTTCCTAATGAGGATGGCGAGGATGGTGATGAGCCTGCTCTAGAGCCTGTCACACCTACTACAGATCAGCCCCCACTTACTGATGTCCTCACCCTATCAGAGTTCACTCACCAGATGACTTCTATGAGTCAGCAGATTCAAGCACTGACTCAGCATACGAGCTCTATGAGTCGGGAGTTGGAGGTTCATGGTGGGGCTTTGACGTACTCGATGCAACATTCGTTTCCCGCCGACTATGCGATTTACATGGCAGATCTCCAGCCGTCAGTTCACCACCCTTCTACATCGGGAGTAGGCCCCAGTATCCCTATAGATGCAAGTGATGACAACACGACTGATGATGATGCTGATGGTGGAGACGATGACCAGGCTCAGGCTGGTCAGGCTGCTGAGGGAGAGGATTAGATCAGTCAGTGTGCTGCTATGTTTCCTTTTTGTCGTTTCTTATGGATTGTATTTATTTTGTGGAATCCCTAGAACCTCATGGTTCTACCTCTTTGCTACTTTTTATATATATTTGTTTTGGATTCTGCAATCATTGTTGGTTTGCTTTTGTTGCCTCGCATATGTAATCGGTTATGTTATTATACTTATGGTAGTTTTCGCTATGGATTGTGGGTTATGAGTTCCTTTTTGCCTTAGTTGCTTTTCTTTTATTCTGTCTTCGTGTTGGCGATTGGTTTTGTATTTTGTTCCATTTCACCCTATCTGTTACATATTTTGTTTTGCGTAACTTTGCCTTTCGCCTTGCTTTCGCTTTGGTAAGTTCACCATGAGTCACGGTGGGGTTGTTTCCTGGCACGTGACACTCGGGGTGTCGGCATCCATGTATAGATGCAATCCACTATGGCCCTTCAGGTCCCATATGCAGTACATCCAGGTTACTACGGATCTCATCCCTTAACTTACGTGCCCTGTGCGGCCATCGCACAGTGACCCATGTACTTTTGCGTTCACCTTGTGTTTTTCGTTTTGTTATCTTTCTTTTTGCTTCGGGTGGATTTCCTTGTAGCTATGGTTCTGTGTCTTTTCCATTTCCGAGGACAAAAATTTCTAAGGAGGAGAGAATGTAATATCCCAAATATTTTGAACCTGTTTTCGTTTACCTCGGTAAGTGTGCCCGAAAAATTTACGGGACGAGTCTGATTTATTTGGGTAGGTTAGAATACGAGATGGTTCGTAGTCAAAGGATTTCGGGTTTAGACTTGTGGAAGTTTTGTTTTTGGTAATATATACGCTAAGGCGGGTGTTTGTGTTTAACACCGAAAACTAATG
This sequence comes from Chloranthus sessilifolius, assembly GCA_021018995.1. Taxonomy (NCBI): domain Eukaryota; kingdom Viridiplantae; phylum Streptophyta; class Magnoliopsida; order Chloranthales; family Chloranthaceae; genus Chloranthus; species Chloranthus sessilifolius. Next base: position 9,374,888 of record CM037588.1, read on the forward strand.
CAATTTAAGTGGATAAAATTGTATTTTTTTAAAATCTAGATATTTGGTTGCTAATTAGTATTATAAGAGGGAAGAGTGGAGGAGAAGTTGCATCCTTCCTCCCTCTCGTGAGAACCTGATTGTGAAACCTTGCAACCCTTTGCTTCTTTTGGTTAAAGCCTTGTGATCATAATCCCTCTCCCCATCTTGGCCATTGAAAAGCTTTGTAAATAGATTTGGATTAGTTTGATGTAATCAGAAGGAAGGCTAGGGGAGAGTGGAAAGTTCTGTGTGTTGTCTGGGCTAAGGCTCTGCTCCAACAGCAAGGCTATAGATGAACTGAATTGGAGTCCAACTAACTAAACCTTGGGGATTGGTCCGGTGCTTGGAATTGGATCAACGAAGACTAATTTTGACGAAAGGTAGGCTTTATAAACGCCTTTGATTAGTGTTATATATGCCTATGTTAGTGAAAGTGCATCTAGAAAAGATAGGTTGAATGTGTGTTTTGGAATGAACACAAATTAGATGAACAAAAATCCGGACAAGCACAGACCTGGAGAAATTCGAGAGTCGAATTTGGACTTTTAAAGCCTGATGAAATTTTGGGGAATTCGAGGGTCGAATTTTAATTCGACCTTCGAATTAAAAATTCGACCATCAAATATAAATTCGAGGGTCGAATTTTGCTTTGTTTATGGACTTAGGAAAATTCTTGGAAAATGTTTTGGGGAGTCCTTGGGTTGACTTTTTCGGCTTCAGTAACACCTTTGGTGTTAATCCTTGTAGGTTTGGTGTTAAAGAGTTCATTGTGGGGACTTCTTTGCATATTTTTGGACTGAATTGAGTCAACGTAGGGGAACCCTAAACCTAATTTGCATTCTATTATAAGTTTAGGTTATTTTGTTTGCAAGCATGAAATCTGAATTTTGATAAACGTTGCATGATTAAGAATTCCGAAACTTTGATATAAGAACTCAGAAATTTAAACTTCCGAACCTCATCTTCTAATGTGAACTTTGAATCAAAACTCCGAAAATCTGAAAATGTATTAATTACATAAAATATGATATGTTTAGCATTTACATTTGATTTGAAGCACATACGAACAAAACCCTAGATCCTACCAACCGTGTTGACGGTAATTTCAGCTTTGCGCAAGTTTTCCTCATTACGTAGGGGCTTGTTGCTCTTTCCGAAAAGGGGTTCATGAACGACGATGGTCATTAGGGTCCCATCGGTGATACTCGTACTCTCATGATAGTATGTAATTTGAGAGATTATGCTTAAGTTATAAATTTAAGATAAGAAGCATGCTTAATTTCAAATTTGAAAACATCAGAATATCAGATTTATTGAATCATCTTTTAGCTTTCTATTGTAGAACTGAAATTTAGACATCAATGCATCTTTTGAAAATCATATCTGATTTGATTTTGTCATTGAAAAACTTTTACTTATGATGAAAATGCAAATGGATAAGTTTCTTCTATTGAGCTTCGATGTTAGCTCACCCTGACTATACGTCACAGGTGCTGAGACTAACTTAGAATCAGACGATCTTGATCTGGAGGACTCCGACTACATTCCTGAGGAGGAATTAGAAACCCCAGCAGAGGAATTCTTTCCTTGATCTGAATTCATTCTTTTGGTAGTTTTGGATTTTGAATTATTTTGAATTATGGGCCCAAGGCCATTGTTTTATCTTTTTGATATCATTTGAGGAACCATTATTAAGAACCATTATTTTAGGAGTTTGGATTGGTCATCACCGGTGGTTCTTCCTGGTTCCTCAGGATGATATATTATTTAGTTTGAGATTTTGATCTTACTTTTATTAGTTATGCCTCTGATTAGACCTATGCTTACGCTGTCGGCTTTTGTTTGAAATACCGCTTATTGAGAAATCAAGAAGTTGATGAACCGGCATTTCCTATACCTTAAGGATTGGAAAAGTCGGGTCGTCACAGGAAAGGAGGACCCCCCCCTCTCTTTCATCTATGTTGTCTTCAATAGGGGTTTTGGGAGTACGAGCCAAAGGAGATCGATTGGTCGAAAGCTTCGTCAACCACATCAATCGACATAATGTCAAGAGTAACTTCGAACCTATGAATTCAGCCTTGCAACTGTCCCAACTATAAATTTGGGCTTGAACAATCAGCAATTCAAGGATCAAAATTTCGGGTTTCATTTCGGTTTCGGAGGGGACAGAAACTGAAAATTTGAACTGAAATTTCGGCCAAAAATTTGAATTTCGGCCGATAATTTCAATCCCATACAAACAATGACCAAAATTTCGGTCCTATATTTTCGTTTCAGTGGGGACCGAAACCGATAATTTCGGCCGAAATTTCAGTCATTTTGGCCGAAATTTTGATCCTTGATCAGCATAACCTAGCATGATAGGTTGAAATCATTTGCGAAAGTCCAATTTGTGTGGGTTTGGGCTAACAACTAATCTCGAGCCATGGCCATTTCTAATTGTGAAATGATAACTAGTATAACTTGAGTCTTCACCGTAAAGTGCTATGTTTGGTTTGAATTGGATGAAGATAGCATAAACAAATTGATTTGCATGCACATTTGGAGAGAGGCAAATGGGTGCGCGGATTTCCTGGCTAAGAGCGGGCTTAATGCGGACCTATGTCGAACACAATTGATGATTGGCAAAGGATGTTTTAATTTCACAGGCAATATAAGGTTTCAATTGCACCTGAGGGTGATGACCCTCCAATCTCAAGCTTAATGGTTAAAAAAAAAAAAAGCATGGAGGCCTTGCCCAATTGGGCTCCTTCTTCCTCAATTCTGCCTATTTGCACACGAGAGCAAGGATCACCTACTTCTAAGAGACCCTCCAGACCTCCCATCTTCTCCCTCTTCACGACTGCCCAAGCACAGCACCGCCATCCATCTTCTTCTCTAAACACAGCCAATAGTAGCCAACTTCAAGCATCCATAAACCCAGCCCTCCTCCTTCAACAATTCCCGAAAGCACCAGCAAGCAACCATACCGACCCAACCTCTTCTCTCTTTTCTTAGAGACCGATAGCTGCCCAGCCCTCTCTTAATGCATAGATTGGCCACTACACTTTTATATTTGGGTCTGAATAGGTAGCCCGTGGCCCCAAACGACCCCCTCCATCTTCTTCTTCTTCACCTTCAAGGCAGCCATTGCCTCTTGCATCGAGAATCCACCATTGGAACTGCGTTGAGAGCTTCCATCATCGAGTTGCCAACTTCGAACACCCTTCACAATACCTGATTCGAGTACGGAAGCCTTGCTGCTCAAACAAACCGATCTGAAATCGATGCTTCAAATGCAAACTCCTCCTTCGACGTGGATCACACGAATCATTGTGCACACGCTACAACAAGTGGGTTCTCTCTTATCAATTTCAATCTACCTTCCTCACATTTTAATTTCATAAGATATATTACACCGTAATCCCTTTAGTGATAAACATTAAAAATCAGATTTTGACACCTTTATATCGATTGGCGATAGCATATCGATAAAAAGGTTGATCCATAGATCAAACCCTTTCACCCATAGATCAAATACATTGACCATTTCAAACGACACATTGAAATTACCCAGGTGTGTGCAGGGCCTCCTTTTTATATGCGTGTTCCCAAAATTCAGCAAGAGTCTATTTGACCAATTGGAATCAATCTGGGTCAACTCACAGACCCCTTTCAATCTAGTTACACATCACATTCAACAGCCTAGATTCCCCTAAACCTTTCTTTTATTATTTTAATAAAAGAAAATCTATAAAACTGATTTGTATAGATACAATGCTTGTGTACTTAAGTGTAATAATAATCGAACATAACTCTCGGTAGAAAGAGTGAGAAATGACTTCTCCTATCACGGACAATTGTGTGGTGGCATCTAGCACCACACCTAATTTACTCACACTTAAATATTGATATTTGCACGCGCCTAACTTACACTTTGTATATACGTATTTATACAAATACAACCCTAACCTCAAATCCGAACTTAAAAACCTATGTGAAGTGAACATCTACACATGAGTATTGTATACGACTCGAACCTCGAGACCAAATTGAGACCCTACGTCGGTCCCTTAAAATCAAATAAAATAATAATGTCATACCTATATATATATATATATATATATATATATATATATATATATATATATATAAGTGTATGTAAGCATCTTGTGCTAATAGTATATAGTAAGAGTGGATGTGTGATGTTGGACGCATGCACACCTCTATGTATTAGTGATCAACAAAAATAGCTCATGTGGCTGGGCTCTTCTAAGAGAGATCAAAATTAGTAAATAAAGGAAGCTAAGTTTGGGTCCAATTGGATGTTTAGGAAATACAGTCAATCAATTGGTGCCAATTTTCTCTCATTAGAACATGGACGGCCAACCACACTCCTTTACTGAAAATCGCCTAAATTCCCATTGCTACAACCTCGGGTCCACTTCTTCTACTTGTCGGTGCTAATCTTACATTATCTTCCTCCCGGCTGCCCAACATACTAAACAGGCATGAGCCCAAGGCCTTATGAAATAAATGCCCTTTATTACCATTCTTAATAGGATTCGAACCCTTTAATTTAAAGCTCATGACTAGCCCTTTCATCAAGTTGAGTTAGGCCCAAGGTACCCTATGTTGTGAGTTGGGCCCAATCACCTGTTTAGGCCCAAGCCACTTTCTAGCGTTAGAGAACGTTTTAGATAAATCTTAAACTTATGTCAAGATGGGGCAGGTCACTCAATGATTGTATAATGATACAATCTTGATCAAAACTCTTGCCCAATCAATTAATAGTCTAAACGATTAAACCAATAGTGGAAATAATAAGAGGCCCAAACATCCATTACACTGATGATATCGGTAGAACTAGATTGTTTTAAACTCGATGTAAACTACACCAAAATCCATGAATTTATATTCGATGGTCTATACGAAAGCAAGTCATACAGGGTCTGATTCTCATCAGAATTATGCATATAACTAGCTCATTTTCATCAGATCGAGATGATCTATTCAATGAGACTAACTCATCCTCGCTTCGAGGAGCGAATCTTCAGGTCAATCATATATTCATAACATTCAATCAATAAATGTAAAGCTTCCAACGTCACGAGTGAAAGTTTGACTTATGTTATAACTTGTAACTGACTTGTGATCAGTTAATTACCTCTTTTATTCTTGTATATTACTTGTTTGACTTTTACGTGACTTATGAATAGTATTTTTTATAATTAGGCATCAATTATCGAGATATGTTTCTAAGTTATATAAGGTGTAAGTTCTATTAAGTGAAATCATCAGTATTATATTATATTCATATCATAGAAATACGATAGAGCATATATGTGAAAGGATAAAGTAATAAGACTACACATGACTTATAAGACTTCGTTATGGTGGGGTTCCTTTCACGGTCACGTGGAACTCAAAATGTAGGCTTTCATATACAGATGCAACACCTCTATAAGTGAATGAGCTGTCACACAAAGTATATCTAAGTTATTATAGAATTCATTCCTTAAAAAGCATAGTTTAGTGAAGCTTATCGCACCATAGCTTAGACTAAATTCACGTTGTATAAAATTGATAAAAAAGATATGTACGATAAGATAAGATACAAATATTATAAGATATGATGTAAAGGCTAGCGTCATATGAAATAAATTCTATGTATGTCATACCTTACAAGTCACCATAAGGTACAATGTCTGTAGCCAAGACAGGTCTTAAGGACAATATGATATGGCAGTATCCAGAACTCAAGGGGACATTAATTTATATTGCGCACATCGGGCTGGATGGTAGTTTATGATACAATGTGGAGGGTAGTCGATTATTTATACTTGGACCTCGCATTGTAGGCTGGAGCAATGGCCATGGCATAGGTCGTTTACGTAAGATATGTATGATGCAAAGTACATTGTGTAGGCATATAGAGCTATAATAAGACTTAAGCTAAGCCATGTATGCTAAGCTAATAAGACATTTAAGAAGAAAAATAAGCATTAGAAGCTTCATATGCATTACAATCTATGTTACATCTTTTCAATTTTAGTTATATTGTGTTCAAGAGATTTTTATTTGTCTTTTATTTTGTATAACTACTAAATTTTAAAGGATTCACTTTTACTCATTAAGTTGCACATACGATCACCCTGTGTAGATTGTGGTGGATCGATTGTGTAACCCACTAAGTTTATGTGTGACAGCCCGGATTTCGGCACCCCAAAACCCGTGCCATCAGCACGATCCTTCAGACCGTGCCCCAAAACTATGCACGAAATATTGGTATAACAAGCATAATTAAACAATTAAAGCGAATAATTTCATTAAGCGGAAGTAGTTAATATGCTCAGCGCATTCAAAGTTCAGTTCAACCTCCTGCATGCATGAATCAGAACCACAACATCGGTGATAAGCAGATCACCCAAATGGTTCACCAAAGAATATATATATATATATATACATTATTTGACGTATCATACCAAGCCGTACAATTTTACTTTCAAAGCTTTATTCTATCAAAGTAATTACTGAGAGTCTCTAGAAAGTCCTCGGGTGGAGGCTCAACTAGTCTACGCGGTACATCATAACATATGCAATACATCACTAAAGATGTAATGAAGAAGGTCCTGGACCCTCCATGAATCTCAAAGAAAACTTAAAAAGTTAAGTAAATTTTCCAAAGTCGATTAATCGATTCCCAAAATCGATTAATCGAAACCCAATTCGATTAATCGATTCCCAAAATCGATTAATCGAAACCCAAATCGATTAATCGATTCTCAAAATCGATTAATCGAGATTCAAAATCGATTAATCGATTCTCGATTAATCAATTTTGAGATTCATGGAGGGTCCAGGACTTTCTTCATTACATCTTTAGTGATGTATTGTATGTGTTATGATGTACCATAGGTGGTACGTGTGAAAGCAAGCACAAGGAGCCGCGTGGGACCTTGATGCTTGGACCATGAGAGAATTGAAGTAGGGAACACCTTGAACATGTACTTAAATTTCAAGAGCATGTATGTAGTGATATAATTATCAGATTTGAAGTTATTTTAACTATGAAAAGCTTTATGAAAATGGGTGCGTGTGTGATACCAAGAATGTAATAAAGGCATCTGTGTGATGCAAGTAATTAAGATCAAGTAATCTAATGAGAATGAGACATTCCCAAGGGATGAGAAAGTAATAAAGGCATCAAGTGTGATGCGAGTATGTATACATCCTAGGGATGTATATATATATGATTGAATATAGTTGTTCACGTGAGGCCTAATCTGATATAAGATAGCATACTTACACTGAACAACTATATGTAAAACATATGCTATATATTTTGTTATTTGAGGTTTGATAGGATACCCCATTGACATGATACCCACGATGGATGCTTTATATCCATGACGATATCTCATCCGCATACCAAGAGGTTTATCCAGTCTTAAAGCTTACATCACGTGGATGTTGAGATGAGTTTTAACCGCCGCCTAGTGAAAAGGGGCTTTTCATATTCTGTGGAATACTTTATAACAACTGCCTATTTAGACGACGATGAAGGGTATTATATCACTCCATATATTGCTCGGGAATTACTTAAGTTGAAGATTTAAGTTTTGCTTTAGGCTTGTTCAGTGTCATTCATGATAAATCAATCGTAAAGTAAGACATGCTAATTACCAGCAAACTTGAATGCAATCCATCAGCTTTTAAACTATTTTCTTGCAAATGCATAGACACATCATGCTTAGAATATCATGGAATATATGTGAGTCTTAATTTATATGTTCACTGTGTTTGTTCCCTATTGAGCTAGGATGTAGCTCACCCGACTATAATCACAGTCCACCGATAGTCAATTAAAATCGGAGACGAGATCCGGGTGATTCGGATTACGTGCCTGGAGACGAGTTGAAGCCTCCACCCGAGGACTTCTTCTAGGAGACTCTGCTATATACTTTGATAGAGAGTCAGTTTTAAGAGCAGATTGTACGGCTTGGTATGTCAAGCCTTTATTTTTGTCAAACAATGTAATTAGATAGATATTATTCTTTTGGCGAGCCATCTGGGGTGATCTGTTTATCACCGATGGTTCGGGCCGGTTCTCTGTTCATGCAGTGGCATGAAAGTAGAACTGTCTTTTGAATGTGTCAGTTGGGCATATTAACTACTTCCGCTTAATGAAATTATTCGCTTTAATTGTTTAATTATGCTTGTTATACCAATGTTGAGAATTGTTGATAAATTTTAATTTTGTTAGAACATAGGGACTTCTGCTAATGAAAACTTTGTTTTCACATGCAGACCGTTATGTCTTCTAGAAGAAGGGGCCGACCCAGGGGCGGCCATAGTAGAAGCTTGCGTAGTCGAGATGATTTTATCTTGGATACCAATAGAGTACCCATAGGAGATGGAGGGGCTTCTAGCGGTGGTGGCCAAGGGAGCCAAGATCAAGCAGAGGCTCAGGATCGAGATCGTCAAGATCGAGATTAGAGAGAACAGGAGAGAGTTAGAGAGCGAAACGAGGACAGAGAAGAGCGTCAGAGAATGATGCACACCATGGAGACCATGGCAGCTGCTATGGCTCAACAGGCAGGATCTTTGGCAGCTCATCTGACTCATGAGCAAACATCACCACCGACACCTCCAAAGGGCTACACCGCCAAAGATCTTCAGGATGAGACCTCCTAGCTTTTCTGGACAGGGAGAGCCCATAGTGGCAGAGCATTGGCTGGGAGAGATGGAAAAAGTTTTTAGTGTACTCACTTGTACAGAGGACGAGAGCGTCCGTTGGGCAGCCTACATGCTAGACGGAGAAGCTGGGCCTTGGTGGAAGTCTGTTTCATGGACTAGGGCTCAGGAGACTCCAGATATGCCCTGGACATGGGATGAGTTTATCGAGGAATTTAATAAACAGAACTTCCCTGAAGTGGTGAGGAACCAAATGGATGTTCAATTTTTGCAATTGGTTCAAGGGAAGATGACTGTGAGGGAATATGGAGTGGAGTTCATGCGACTCGCTCGCTTCGCGCCCGACTACATCATCACAGAGATGATGAGAGCAAAGAGGTTTTAACAAGGATTGAAGCCGGACGTGAGGGGAGGAGTAGCACCATTCCAACTGAGGACCTATGGAGAGGTCATGAGCAAGGCCTTGGTGGTAGAGGAAGAAAATAACAAGTACCGCCAAAGGGAGCAACAAGGAAGGTGAAACACTGATCAGAGCAGAACGGGGAATTATGAATCGGTGAATAAAAAGCAGAGGTTCATACCATACAATCAGAAACCACCGTTCCAAGGAGGTTATGGGAGACCGGCACAGCAGAGCAACCAGCAGAGATTTCCATTGCTCGCGTCAAGGAGACCGATACGCTACGAGAGCCCTGCTATCACTACCGGCGCTATAGTCACACAGGGTGCTTCTCGAGCAGCTTCTTCCACACCTCATGAGACTTGTGCCAAGTGTGGCAAGCCTCACAGGACAACGGACTGTAGGATAGGCACTCGAGGTTACTTTCGATGTGGCAAGGTGGGCCACTTGATCAAGGAATGCCTTGAGATGAACAAAGGGAAGACAGCTTCAGTACCTATTCCACGATCGATACAAGCAAGGAAGTCGATCGTCCAAGGAAGAGCCTACGCAGTCATAGCTCAAGAGGCTCAGAACACAAAAGATGTCATTCAAGGTGAGCTTCTTTTAAATAAAGAATTTTAATTCTTGAAATTTTTAGATAGAGAAGGTGCATCTAGATTTAGAAAAATATAAGAAGAAACTTACATGTGATAAATTCTAGTATAATGATAGAAACTATATATGTGTGTATGCTTGAGTAGGTACATTACAAATATATAAGAAGGGAAGCGACGTGACATACGAAGCTCGAGTGTTGATAGACCCGGGGTCTACCCACTCATTTATTATCCCTCGCTTCCCAAAGAGGATGAAAGTCGACCTAGAGGAGTTAGACTTCGTTTTAATCGTGACTGTTCCTACTGGGAAATCGGTTGATACCGAGAAGGGTTGCAACTCCATGATCGTGAGGTCATGGATGGAGATGTCTTTGAGCTACCGGCGAACCTAATCCTTTAGAACATGCAAGGATTCGACGTGATCCTTGGCATGGATTGGTTATCGACTCACTATGCGACGGTAGATTGCAAGAACAAGGTCGTCATCTTCAGACCGAACACGAGGAGATCGTTTAGATTTTGAGGAGAGAGGTCGACACACCTACCACTTATCTCGACAGTCAGGACCGAGCAATTGATCAGAAAAGGGTATAGTGGATACTTAGCATTTTTTAAGGAGCAAAGAGAGGAGACGAATGTGATCTCTGAGATAGCCGTGGTGAGAGACTTCGCCGATGTGTTTCCGGAGGAGTTACCCGAATTACCTCCAGAGAGAGAAATAGAATTCGCCATCGACTTAGCACTAGGAACAGAGCCTGTTTCTAAAGCACCATACAGAATGGCTCTTGCTGAGTTGAAGGAGTTGAAAGAGCAGCTGCAAGAGCTAATGGATAAAGGGTTTGTTAGACCGTGCATGTCTCCATGGGGAGCACCGGTCTTGTTTGTAAAGAAGAAAGATGGGTCAATGCGTCTATGCATTGACTATCAACAATTGAACAAACTTACCATTAAAAATCGATAACCTTTGCCTAGGATAGATGACTTGTTTGACCAACTGCAAGGAGTGAAGTATTTCTCTAAGATCGATCTGAGATCGGGATGCCAGCAGTTGAGAGTCAAGACAAAGGATATTCATAAGACTGCATTCAGGACTAGATACGGACACTATGAGTTCTTAGTGATGCCGTTTGGGTTGACAAATGCCCTGGCGTCATTCATGGATCTGATGAATAGGGTGTTTAAACCACACCTAGACTCTTGTGTCGTAGTGTTTGTTGATGACATCCTGATCTATTCAAAATCAGAAGAACAGGAAAAGCACTTGAGAGTAGCCGTACAAACTCTACGTGAACACCAGTTATACACCAAACTCAGCAAATGCGAGTTCTGGTTAGAAGAAGTTAGCTTTTTGGGACATGTCGTCTCAAAGCTTGGTGTCACTGTAGATCCAGCAAAGATCGAAGCAGTAGTAAATTGGGAGCAACTAAAGACCGTGACCGACATCCGTAGTTTCCTAGGATTAGCAGGTTACTACCGGCATTTCGTTGAGGGTTTTTCAAAAATATCAAGACCACTCACGAGACTTACACGGAAAGAAGCAAGGTTCGAATGGAGTGAGGCATGCGAGAAGAGTTTTCAAGAACTCAAGAAGAGACTCACTTCAGCTCTAGTGTTAGCGATTCCTTCAGGTAGTGGAGGGTTTGCAGTGTATAGCGATGCTTCGTATACTGGTTTGGGTTGTGTGCTTAATCAACACATAAAGTTGATAGCGTATGGGTCGAGACAGTTGAAAGAGCATGAAAAGAATTACCCGACACATGACCTGAAACTAGCCGCGGTCATTTTCGCACTCAAAATTTGGAGACATTACTTGTACGGTGAGACTTTTGAGATTTTCACCGACCACAAGAGCCTCAGATATCTGTTTACATAGAAGGAACTAAATATGAGGCAGCGTAGATGGATGGAGTTTCTCAAAGACTATGACTATTCTATATAGTACCATCCAGGCAAGGCTAATGTAGTAGTTGATGCCTTAAGTCAAAAGAGTTCAGCTCAATTGGCTAGCTTAATTTTGGGTATGCATAGATGGAAACTGTTTGAAGATCTGACACTATATGATGCAAACATTGAGTCACAAGCTACAGGAGCCTTCTTGGCTAATATCTCAGTGAGCCGGTGATATTTCAGCATATCCATGAACTACATATGAAAGACCCGGCGCTAACAAAGATTCATCAAGATGTAACTGAAGGCATTACATCTGAGTTTTCGATCAAGGAGGATGGTTCCTTATTGTTCAAGGGCCGTCTTTGCATTTCGGACAATGCCAATCTACGACGAACAATTCTTGATGAATCTCACAAGTCAAGCTATGCTATCCACTCGGGAAGCACGAAGATGTATCAAGATCTGAAAAAGAATTACTGGTGGAGAGGCTTGAAACAAGATGTGGCAGAGTACGTGTCGCGGTGTTTGACGTGTCAGCAAGTCAAGATCGATCATAGACACCCCGCAGGACTATTGCAGCCTCTACCTATACCAGAATGGAAGTGGGAATCGATCTCTATGGACTTCATCGTTGGACTCCCGCATACTGCGAAGAAGTACAATGTCATCTGGGTAGTGGTCGATCGATTGACTAAGTCAGCACACTTTTTGCCTTACAACACGATGTACACGGCGGGAAGACTGGCAGAGCTGTATATGAAAGAGATTGTCCATTTGCATGGGATTTCGAGTAGCATTGTTTCAGACCGTGACCCATTGTATACATCAAAGTTTTGAAAGAAATTTCAAGAAGGAATGGGAACGCGACTAGATTTTAGTACGGCATTCCATCCGTAAACTGACGGACAGACTGAGAGGGTCAATTAGATCATTGAGGACATGCTTAGGGAATGTATGTTAGAATTTCAAGGATCATGGGATCAACACCTACCCTTGATTGAGTTTGCATATAACAACAGCTTTTAGACGAGCATTGGGATGGCACCATATGAAGCTCTTTACGGACGCGATGTAGATCGCCCATCAATTGGGAAGAAATCGGGGAGAAATTTGTTTTGGGACTCGAAATACTTGAAGACAATGCCACCTATGTTCGTATGATAAGGGAAAAACTCAAAGCAACTCAGAGCAGACAGAAGAGCTACGTCGATATCAAGAGGACGAGTGTAGACTTCAAGGTGGGTGAACACGTATTCGTAAAAGTATTGCCTATGAAGGGCGTGATGAGGTTTGGAAAGAGAGGGAAGCTAAGTCACCACTATCTTGGACCTTTTGAAGTTTTGGGTCGAGTAGGGGAAGTTGCTTACCGCATTGGATTGCCACCGTTATTCGATCAAGTACACAATATGTTCCACGTGTCTATGCTCAGGAAGTACCTTAACAACCCTGATCACGTGTTGAGCGGTCAATCATTTGAGATGCATGAGGATATGACTATGATCGAAGAGCCGGTGGAGATTTTAGATCGAAAAGAACAAGTGTTGCGAACAAAAGCGATTCTATTAGTACTTGTCCGATGGAAGCATCATTCGGCCAAGGAAGCTACATGGAAACGAGAGGCTGACGTAAAAAAACAGTGTCCAAGCTTGTTTGCGATAACTTGAGAGTCGAAATTGTATCACCACAAGCATGTTTGTGGATTTAAATCGTATGTTGTAATTCAATGTCGATCTTATGATCAATTTATTAAAAGGACAATATTATCCATATGGAGTCTCAAATACAGTGTTGAATGCGAAATTGGAATTCATCATGGCCATGACATGGCCGTGATGATATGTTTTGTAGAACCAATGACCAGTTGGTATCATAGTTTACTAAGAGAAATCAAAGAGACATGAAAATTTTTAAATCTGAAGAATCTGATCAAAATCGATTAATCAATTTTCAAATCGATTAATCGATTTGGGAATTCGATTAATCGATTTTGGACAATTAGTCGACTGGCATGCGCCAGTGAGTGGAAATTGGTACAAGATTCAGAAAAATGACAAAGTAAAATTTTGATTAATCGATTTTGGTTTCGACTAATCGATTTATGTTTTTGATTAATCGATTTGGGGATTCGATTAATCGAATAACTTCAGAATTTTAGAGAAACTTGAACAAATTTTACGATTTCGATTAATCGAAGTAAAATTCGATTAATCGATTTGGGATTTCGATTAATCGAACTGGGGGTTTGACTAATCGAGTAACTTAAGGAATTTAGAAAATTTTTGAAGGACTGCACGATTTCGATTAATCGAAGTGAATCTCGATTAATCGATTTTGGGATTTCAATTAATCGAAACGAATTTTGATTAATCGACTGGCTCACACCAGTGAGCTCCAAAACTTAAAAATTTAAACGGATACGATTTCGATTAATCGAAATGATTTTGATTAATCGATTTTCAGTTTCGACTAATCGATTTTCGAAATCAATTAATCGATTTCGCGCGACTGAACCTAGTTTTGAATCTCGATTAATCGACTTTGGAAATCGATTAATCGACCCGGCGCCTATATATAAATCGAAGGGAATTTCTCCCCATTCGAAATCATTTGGAGTTTTACTTTTGCGCGCCTTCTTCTTCTTCTCTCCGACCGACCGAGCAAGCTAGGGTTTTGGGCATTTCGAGCCGATTTCAGAACGAAATCGCGCTACATTGAGTCAAATACTTAAGGTAAAACCCTAGTTTTCGCTTCTTTTCCGTTTCAAACCACATAAACCCTAGTTTTTGTGAAGTTTCACCTAAAATGCCGCCTAAAACGCGATTGTCTTCGAAGAAAGCAACCTCCAAGCTTTCGGTCCGGCGTAAGAACGCTGCACCGCCACCACCTACCCCATCACCGGTGAGGACTCCATCACCGTCGGCATCGGAGACCACCTCCGGTTCGACGAGTGCGACATCGCGCGAGTCTTCACGTGAGTCTACGCCTATGCCACCACCACCCACCAGTGTACTTCAACCCAACGAGTGGTGGGCGGCTAAGACCTTTGAGATCGAGTACATTATCGATCAAACCCTATTTACAAACCTCGATGTACCAGGCGAGACCCAATGAGATTGTAATTACCTTGTAAAGGCCGGTCTCGGCAATATCTTGAAACCAATCCATGGGTCCTAGTACCCTAGATTGGTTCGACTGTTTTACCAAGGTATCGTCGACCAACCTATCGATGACATAGTCAAGACCACCTTCGAGGAAGAGGTTAGATTCGAGGAGATCATGACCTGCATGACCAACGGGAAGAAGGGGTCGGGATCCTCCATTAGGAGGGTCAACCTTCCCCACTACATGTGGATGCTTGATTCGATAATCAAGTGCAACCTTTACCCACTGCGCCACGACACTGAGCGGGTAGAGATGGAGCAGCAGGCACTTTACACGGCCTTCTGTGGCCGTTGGTTTGATGCTACTATGGTCATCCTCGAGGGGATGAGATATATTAAGGGCAAGTTGATGAAGGGCAACTTGAGGCCCAAGGAGAAAATGCTCTACACTCAGCTCATCTCGAGCATGTTAGAGTGTTACTCCAACGCACCCGAGTATGCCGTGCCGCCCCATGAAGAGAGGGCTACAGACCGAGTGAAGACATTCTCGAACTCTTCATGGAGCCGTAGCTACAACCTGCTTAAGCGGACCCTACCGGCTCCAGGTCCCGCACCAGCAGTAGTAGCAGCAGCAGCACCTGTGGCACTGCCACCACCCCCACCACCACATCAGGACCCACCCGTGGGGGGGGGGCGCACCCAGTTGACCCACCAGTGGAGGGGACACCCTCCCGTACCACTGCCTCACCTACGCCGCCAGCACGGTCTGCGGCAGCTACACCCACTTCTTCATATCGCCGGCAAGCGGCTCGCCAGGCTCCGACGATAGAGGACGTGTTGGCCAGGATGGAGGCCAACAACGAGAGGATGAACCGACGGATGAACTTTTTTATGTTTCACACACTGCGCTACATCTATCCGTTGGATTACCAGTAGCGCCTCGCACAGGAGGCCGATTGGACTGCGAGTCAGACTGTTTTCCATATGAGTGTCGATTTCCACGTGAGTACCTCTGCGGCCGATACATCTGGCTCGGCGCCGACCCGGCGGCCGGTGAGGCAGGTCACCACCTCGAGGCGACCCAGCTGAGCCACCAATTACGCAGCCCGCATCGAGACCCGGCCGGAGAGGGGACGGCCTCAGAGCTTGACGACGGTTTTTATTTTGTGGTCACTTTTGACATTTTGTACTATTGTAATTAAATTGTAATTGTCATCCTTGATAGAAACTTGTAAAATTTGAAAAGTTAATGGAATATAGATCAGTTTTGAATGTCTTACTTTAGTTTTGAATGTCTTTGCTTTAGTTTTATTTTTGTACTGTGTGATGCGTAAGTAAGTTTCATAACTGAGTAGCTACGTGACACCCCAGGGTGTGGGGGCACCCAACCAACGACACACCTTTGGGTGATTTTCGAGGACGAAAATTCCCAAGGTGGGGAGAATGTAATATCCTAAAAAATTGACCATTTGACTTTGACCTCGAGATTCGTGCCCGATTGGTCATAGGTTTGACCAAGTTATGGTCAAACATTGAATGCAAAGAGTGATAAACTGATGTAGTACAAATGTGATCCAATTGTGGTGTATAGTGTAAATTAGTGGTCACATACACCTATCTCTGGTGCATGTGTTTAACACACAATTGGAAGGAGAATAAAAGGGTTCTAATAACCCTAGTTTCTTTTTCTTTGGTTGTTGAAAAGAGAGTTAAGAGGAGAGAGAGAGAGGAGTAAAGAGGAGTTATTAAGGAAGAAGTGAATGCAAATTAAAGGACTAATTAGAGCATTCATTGACGGATTCAAAGCGATTGGGATCGTGAAGCAAATGATGGAACCCTAGCCATCAAACCCAACAAATCAATCCCTCAAAGGGATTCTTGAGGTAAGTTTTCAATTAAAGTTAATGCATAGATGTATGATGGTTAAGATTCAGTCAATATAGTTTAAAAAGGATAGATTAAAGGCTTAGAAAAGAAGGGAAAAGATTTGGAAGAAACGACTGAAAGTTGAATCACCAAACCGATTAATCGAGTGGGATTGATTAATCGATTTTAGAAGTTGAAAAGTCATGAAAGCCGATTTGATTAATCGATTTGGATTTTGATTAATCGATTTGGAAATCGACTTCATTTACCTCCGAGGTGGAGAAAAGACCTCAAAATCGACTAATTGAGTTGGAAATCGATTAATCGATTTTGGATTTGATTAATCGATTTGGGATCGAATAATCGATTTCGACTTTCGACCACTCGATTTGAAATTGACCTTATTATGTTAGAGACTTGATTAATCGATTTGGGATCGATTAATCAATTTGAATCTCGATTAATCGATTTCTTTCTCTTTCTCTTTTTACCTCGATTATCTTTAAATTGACTAATCATCTAACCATCGATTAACTTCAATTGAAAACTTACCTCAAGAATCCCTTCAAGGGATTGATTTGTTGGGTTTAATGGCTAGGGTTCCATCATTTGCTTCACGATCCCAATCGCTTTGAATCCATCAATAAATGCTCTAATTAGTCCTTTAATTTGCATTCACTTCTTCCTCAATAACTCCTCTTTACTCCTCTCTCTCTCTCCTCTTAACTCTCTTTTCAACAACCAAAGAAAAAGAAACTAGGGTTATTAGAACCCTTTTATTCTCCTTCCAATTGTGTGTTAAACACATACACCAAAGATAGGTGTATGTGACCACTAATTTACACTATACGCCACAATTGGGTCACATTTGTACTACATCAGTTCATCACTCCTTACATTCAATGTTTGACCATCACTTGGTCAAACCTATGACCAATCGGGCACGGATCCCGAGGTCAAAGTCAAACGGTCAATTTTTCGGGATATTACATTATGTGACTGAGTAAACTCATCCCACGAGAAATTAACAGCAGCAAAGCGAAGATATGAACTATACTGCCCCTGAGAACTTGATGCACTAATAGTTAATACGACGTATGACACTACAAAACTAAGGTATTTCAGCGGCAGTCAAAAACTGCCACTATGAACAAAAAAATTGTCGCTATTAAAATAACAAGTTTTTTTTGTTAATAGCAGCAATTTTTTACTGCCAAAAACTATCACTAATATTCCCATTTTTTGTAGTGTGAAGGCGTGGACATCAGGGACCATCTAGACTAGGGTGTAGATCCTGTTGATTATTACAAGCACTGATAGCTCACGTGCTTAGTTTTCTATATACTATTTGGGAGAGTTACATTTCAAGTTGAGTTGATTTTTTCTTATATGTTGTAAGTTATTCTTATTTATTTTCTATCTCTTAGATGGATGTTTAGGATGCTACAGTTATTATTAATTTTACTTTCCTATTTATCTCTTAGATGGATGTTTACGTTAAAAGTGATTACGAATCTTAAGGACTCACTTTAATGATCTTTATGAGATAGTATGTATGTCCGCTTATCGCCTTAACAAGTGTATGATGCCATAACACAAAATTCTAGGCCCTTAAGATCGGTTAAGATTTTGGGAGGTGATAAGTGTCTTATGAACCTTTTCTCTAGGCTTTTAAATCCACTACCGTTGTTGATCAATTGTAGATAAGTGCAAAAGAATTTTAATACCTCTTGGTCATCTATAAAAGGAGCTCGAATCAATTTTTTTTACTCACTTCAAAATCTCTTTTCTTCTCTCTCTATTTACTATCTTTAAAAGTTTTAATCAGAACATTGGTGTTTTGATTATCATGAGCAGATTCACCAAATCCTTCACTAAAATAAAATATTAATTTGTTGTATCCTGAAATCAGTTTGTTGATAAGCTACTGGTGACCACTTGCACCAAGTGGGGAGACAAATATTAGTTTAAAGACTATAACATTTCTCGTGCCCTAGATCAATGACATGTATATCCGAGTGTACTTTTTTCATATTTTCCAACAATATACTCTTCAACAATTTGTTGGGGACTATCTGGATTTTCCTGGTTTTAGATTTAGTTAGAATATTTTTGTTTTATGCTTCCCTATAAATGAGGGTGATGGTTATGTCAAAGTTCTTTGATGTATGATTAATTAGCTTATTTGTTTGTTGTATTTTTTTTACTTTTTAGATTAATAAAACTGCTTATTTAGTAAAAAAAATAACATGATATAATATATGATAGATTAAATGCGACTATGTATGATATAAGTACTTTTTTATGAATATTAATTTTAAGCACCTCATAAGCTCCTTCCCACAAATGTTTTGATCTCATTCCATGTCTTTTAGTGAGTGTATATATATATATATATATATATATATATATATATATATATATATATATAAGGAAATGATTATTTGAGTGGAATCATGGGACATAAGTCCATGAATCGAGTTCCTATTGGTTGCATGTTTCATAAAGTGACTTAGAAAGGCTCTTGTATTTATGTTCATTGCATGGTGGATCCATGCATAAGAACCAAGTGAGGTCCACATGTCACCCATCCAAGGTTCGGGTGCCACAGCAACTTGTCCAAGGATTATCAAATGCATATAAATAAAAACAAAAAGATAATGGATATCCACCGACAAAAATGTGGTAAAAGGAGAAAATTTTTAGTGGACTAGGATGTATGGGCGTTACCCAAACTTTGATCACAATTTGTACCACCTAAAAATTACTTTTAACTTTTTTTATAAATCACATCCCACATGGCACATGATCTGAGTTCGAATGCATGGGTTCATCTATGCGTCCAAACCCAAATGTTGTTTATATATATATATATATATTATATATCTGTGTGTGTGTGTGTGTGGCGATCATGGCGGCTACGATAGGCCCATCAAAAAATAAGGTACAAAGGAATCTTTTATATATTTAAAATTTGGCCCCCAAAACTTTTTAATAAGCCCCAATTTACTTAAAAGTCCCCCAAATTTTTAATAAAGCAACCACTAAAAACTTTGAGCGCCAAAAGCGCCTTACTCGCGCACACCCTATTTCAGAGAGAAACCTTTCAACATGGGTTGTGCTATTATATGATGCTAAACACCGATTTTAGGTGTATAGGTATTGGTTGTGCTATTGTATGGTGCTACACACCGATATTAAGGTGTATAAGCTCTAATATATTTAATGAAAATAAAATTGATCAGTACCTTTATTTCCACCTACCAAATCTTTGAGTTCACCCACTTGTGCGGGTGTACAACTTTAGAAAAATAAAATTT
Source organism: Chloranthus sessilifolius (assembly GCA_021018995.1). Classification (NCBI taxonomy): domain Eukaryota; kingdom Viridiplantae; phylum Streptophyta; class Magnoliopsida; order Chloranthales; family Chloranthaceae; genus Chloranthus; species Chloranthus sessilifolius. The sequence continues at coordinate 9,394,761 of CM037588.1, forward strand.
TTAAGTTCACCACTTATTTGGGTTAATATTTTATAAATGATTCACACACGTAAATTCTTTCGGCACACCCTCCCCACTCGAAGACGGCGATGCCGGTGAAAACAATACCATTGCTAGTGATGTCGATGCCTACACTGGCACTGCCGAGAAAGCAGAAGCCTACGAAACCACTTGAAACATTAAGAAGAAGAATTCATGAACTTTTGATATCCTAAGACGAAGAAGTCATGAAACCCTTTTGAAACACTAAGAAGAAGAAATCATGAAACCCTCTTAAAACCTTTAGAAAAAATAACAAGGAGGAGAAGAATAGAAAGTAAGCTTCAAAACTCATGTACTCCTTTTGAAAAAAAAATCTAAAAAGAAGGAAAAACGTAAGAAGAAGAAAAAAAAAAAAAAGGAAAAAAAAATGTCTGTGCGTGATGGTAGGAACCCACTGTCAATGATTTAGAACTGACAGTGGATACCCCCTGCAAGTTTTTTATATCTGACAGTGGGTACCCATCGTAGTTTAAAACTGACGGTGGGTACCACTGTCAAAATTAAATAATAGACAGTGGGTATCAACCGTCACACATATAGACAAGGGTCTTCTTTTTCTTCTTTGTACGTTTCTCATTCTTTTCAGGGTTTTTAATAGATTTTTGTAAGTTTAAAGAGGAAGGAGAAGATGAAGAAGTGAATTTCTTCTCTTTTGATAAAGATGTATGACTAGCCTGAATAGATGAAGGAAGAAGATGAAAAATAGCACCCAAATAAGTGGACGTGGGTGAACTCAATGATTCGGTGGATGGAAATAAAGGTACTAAATAAAATTAACTAATATATTGTGCCTAAATAAGTTTGAACTTAGGACCTAGGAGTCACCAAGGAATTACTCAACCACTATAACACTATACTAAGTTGTATACAATATATATTTTTTAATATAGTATAATGGCTCCTGACTGACGTATAAACACCAAATGGTATTTAAATGATCTACTAATCGGCTTACTATGTATGTCTAATTAAGTCTTAACTTATTGCAAGCACACAATGAAAATTGTAGAGCTAGTATAGGATCGTTCCCACGAAGAAGTTTTATCTTTTATATATATATATATATATACTTCTATTTCTAAAGTTATATTTATCTTTTAAGATTCTAAACTACTTGAGAAATATGAATAAAAGAATAGTTTCTTAATATAAATTGCAGAAAATAAATTCTAATCCTCCTTCAGATTGAGGTTGTCAATCTCAATCTTCAGCCATCGGATATTTATAAAAATAAATAGTACCGTTACACCGTATTACAGTCTTCTAGAATTTGGGCGTCAATAAAAATTAAAACTCTTTAACACAGATTTAATCTAATCAACAATTATCTAAAATCTAGGCGTCAATCAAACTCTAGAAAATTGAAGATAGAAAAGTAAAAACCATTACACTAATCTACAAATTTCTAACATGAGTCGTCAATTCAAATTAAAACTTGAAGATGTTTACAAATCATGTAAATAAAGCAAATAAAATCTAAACTAGAAAGAAAATAAATATACATTTCACCCCTCAGCCGCAGTCGTTAATTGCTTCTGAGAAACTAGGATATCTACACTAATCTTCAGCGCCCAATAGTAGTCGTCAATTACTTTTGAGAAACCTCTGATATTTAATCTACTAACTATTTTACACTACTGATTGGAAGAAAATCCAACCTCAGTTGTCAATTGATGTTGAAATTTTTCGCTGCTTATTCCTACATCGGGCTCTCTTATTTATATATCATAATGAGTCAGTTTACAAAGACTTTTAATTCTAATAAAAGAAATTAATAAAAATAAAAGATTCCTAATATAACTCTAATTCCTAATTTTATTCTTCCTTGCTATCAATGGTTGATGTGCTTCTGAATTGTTCTTGTTTATCTCAACAATCGAAATTTCCCAAGAGTTTATCTTCATCAATCTTCTCAGATCCGTTATTCACCAAACTTCTAATTTCATATATCTTCTAATTCTATTCTTGGCGGTGATAATCTTCATTCACGTGATCAGCAATAGCAACAATAGTAGGAAAGCTTCTTTTCTAGAAAATCACAAATCACAATTTTCTATCTTTCACAGTTTCCTATTCGAGTGATTCTCTGGATTACGATTTTTCGCTTTTCTCCTTTTGTCTCTATTGCAGAATCGTAAATTACGATTTTCTGGTTTTTAGTAGACTGAAAATCGTATTTTTCGCTCAATCATCTTTCGTACTACTTTTTGAGTTCATTTTGATGAATATTAATATTTTGGCTCTCTTTTACTATTTTTCTTTAATATCTATACATTGTTAATTTATTAGTAACAAACTAAATCCTAGCATCACTAAGTTAAGGGTGATAAAATGATAAATTAGGTGACTGATCACACGCCCAAATTTAAGTTTTGCTAGTCCCTAGCAAACAAGCAAAAATAAAATATCTAAACTATGAATTTAAATGTCACTTTCGTACGGAGCATGATTGTATTTAGCAGATGCAACAAGCTTTTAAACTCCTAGGTGATCCCCAGTAGAGTAGTTGTAATCTCCTAACCGTTTTTAGTGAAGTTACCTACAAACTTTAAATATTTTTAGATTTTTCAAAATATATTTTTCTTTAAAAGTAAAAATCTAACTAATCTACTTAATTGGTCAATTCATAGTCTATTGCGATTTTCTAAAATTACCAATTCTTTGTCCTTATTTTTCATTATAACAGTTATCCTTGATTAGAACTCCAACAATTTCAATTCATATTAAGCACAGAGTGTATATGCACTAATGAACAGTTTATTCTTCATAAAATTTTCTAAACTGTAGATTTAAAAAATATTTTCATTTTAAAAACTTACAATTCTCAAAAAGATATCGAAACTTTTGGATTCTCTCAGTATATTTTTTAGAAGAATTCAGTCAAAGATAATTACAAAAATAAATCTCATAAAAAAAATAATCTTATCTTATTCTTATGATTCCCTGTACAATCCATAGTATCTATTATCTTTATCTCTACTAGGCTTATGCTTTTGCAAATCATAAATCACAAAGTTCTTTTCTTCAGCTTGTAATGGGATTTTGGGTTAAAAGGTATCAAGGAAAGGTAGAAAAGAATTCCAAATTTTTATGAGAATTTAGCTCTTCTTTTTCCTCTCTTCTTCTACTATTTTATTTCAGTAAGTATCAATTATTGGATAACTTCTTCCCATATACTTATTCTTTTTATATATATATACATACATATCCCAGTTCTTCAGCTATAAAATCGTCATTTACGATTTTTCTTTTTTTCTTTTTTTTTTCACAGTTTTTCCCTAAAGAATCGTTTTTCTTTTTCACTCCTTTCCCATATTTTCTTTTTCTTTTTTTTCTTTTTTCCTTTTTGTGTACCTCTTTTCTAACATTCCTTCTCTGTTTCATCCTTACTCCTTTCACTCCCTCTTATTCCCTCTCTTTTTGTATTAAACTCTAAGAAATTATAACGGTTAAAGGTAGAAAGCTTTGAGTAGTACATATGGTTAAAGGTTTATAAAAATTTGGTACAAAAAAAAATTATTTTAAGTTTCTAATATGGGTTCAAAGGATCAAATGTTTAAGGATTTTAACTTTTTTGGCTTTAGTTTAAACCAAACATGGCCTTAAATCATTTTCATGATTTGCTAACATAGATGCCTTATTGCTTTGATATTTCTAATAGATAGTTCTAGATAAAAAATCAGTTCATCATATTCATGAAATAATTCGATTCTAAATTTAACAATATGAGATTTCATATCAGTATAGAAGTTCAAAGAAATTTTTTACGATTTTGAATAGAAATAGTCTCTCTCAGAATAAAAGAGGAAATATGGCTCAAAATTTCACTGATTTATAATTTTGAAACTAGAGTCTAAATTTTTACAGTTTAGATCAATCGGGAGTATCACGCTTGTATATGAAAAACGTATGGCCGAAAAATCGCAATCACTACGATATCTCGTACCCTCAAAACATATATTGAAATATGCAGTCACCTAATATTGTAGAACTAAAATTAGGGAAGTAATTTACATAAAATCGCTATGGATGAGTCGGTAGTGCCCAAGAGCATATCAGACATACTTCGGATCTTTTAGTAACATAGTGGTCACTGTCCCTTTTTCTTGTAAAGATATCATAGGTTTAAGTCTTTGCCCATTAACCTTGAAAGTACGATTATCTTTGGGATCCTGAATAGTGACAGCCCCATGAGGCAATGTTTAGACCACATTATAAGGTCCGTCCCAACGACTTTGCAGTTTCCCTGGGAACAATTTTAACCTTGAATTGTATAATCAAACTTGTTGGCCTTGCTCAAAAATATTCCTCAAAATGTGTTTATCATGAAATGCTTTAGTTTTGGCCTTGTAAATTAAAGCATTTTGATAGGCATCATTGCAAATTTCTTCCAGTTCATCAAGCTCAAGCTTCCTTTGTTCTCCAGATGTGTCTAGTTCAAAATTTAATACTTTGATAGCCCATAAGGCTCTATGCTCTAATTCCACAGGTAGATGGCAGGCCTTACCGTACACTAGTCAAAAAGGGGACATGCCAATAGGTGTTTTATAGGTCGTTCTATACGCCCATAAGGCATCATTTAGTCTCAGGGACCAGTCTTTTCTGTCAGGTCGGACAATTCTTTTCAAAATTTTCTTTATTTCTCGATTAGAAACATCAACTTGCCCACTTGTTTGCTGGTGGTAAGGGGTTGTGATTTATGGGTGACACCGTATTTCTTGAGCAAGCTCTCGAAATACCTATTGTAAAAATGGCTTCCGCCATCACTTATAATGGTGCGGGGGTTCCAAACCGCGAAAATATGTTTTCCCTAATAAAAGAGACTACCACCTTATGGTCATTTGTTCTTGTAGCTGTTGCTTCTATCCATTTTGATACGTAGTCAACGGCTACTAGTATATACATGAATCCGAACGAAGGTGAAAATGGGCCCATGAAGTCTATTCCCCATACGTCAAAGGATTTGTGATCAAAATCGATTGGAGGGGCATCATGTTCCTTCGAGACATAGCTCCTGACTTCTGGCAACGATCGCAGGCCTGACAAAAATTTTGTGCATCCTTAAATAATGATGGCCAATAGAATTCAGATTGCAGTACTTTGGCAATTGTTTTCCTCCCTCCGAAGTGGCCCCCACAAGCATATGTGTGACAAAATTATAAAATATTGTGGGTGTCACTATTGGACACACATTTTTGAATTATTTGGTTCGGGCATATTTTGAATAAGTCAGGATCCTCCCAAATATAATATTTTATATTAAAAAAGAAAATGTACCTGTCCTAATTGGACAAGGTCGGGGGAATCTTACCTATTATCAAATAATTTATGATGTTTGCATACCATGGCACTGTTGTTTGGATGGCAAAAAGTTGCTCATTTCAGAAGGAATCATGCAAAGACTCTCTATTGCTGGCTCCAGGTAGTTCGATTATAGACAAATGATCAGCTACCACATTTTTAACGCCCTTCTTATCCTTGATTTCGAAATTGAATTCCTGCAAAAGTAGGATCCACCGGATTAGTCTTGGCTTGGTATCCTTTTTAGACAATAAATATTTTAGTACAAAATGATCAGAGAAAATGATGATCTTTGATCCCAATAGGTACTGTCGAAATATATCCAATGCAAATATGACAGCAAGAAGCTCCTTCTCTGTGGTAATGTAGTTAACCGGAGCTTCGATCAAGGTACGACTTGCATAATAAATTACGTGAGAGATATTATTTTTCCGCTGTCCTAGGAGGACACCTATTGCGTAATCAGAAGCATCGCACATTACTTCAAAAAGCAAGAAGTAGTCAAGTGATTGAATGATTGGTGCTGATGAGAGAAGGGCTTTAAGCTTATTAAATGCGTCAAGGCAGGCATCGTCGAAGTTAAAAGGTACATCGTTTGCTAATAAATGGCAAAGAGGTCTCGAGATTTTTGAGAAATTCTTAATAAACCGACGATAGAAGTCGGCATGGTCAAGGAAAGATCGAATCTGCAGTACCAAAGTTGGTGGTGGCAGATTTGATATTACGTCAATTTTAGCCCTGTCAACTTTTATTCCTCTTTTGGAGACAAAGTTCGCTAAGACTATGCTTTCTTGAACCATAAAATGACTCTTTTCCCAACTTAGTACCAAGTTCGTCTCCTCACATCTTTTTAGAACGAGGGAAAGGTGATCAAGATGGGAATCGAAGGTTCAGCCAAATACCGAAAAGTCATCCATTAATACTTCTAGAAATCTGTGTATCACATCAGAAAAGATGATCATCATGCATCTCTAGAAGGTTGCGGGTGCATTGCAAAGCCCAAAGGGCATGCGATGATAAGCAAATGTCCCAAAAGGGCACATGAAGGTGGTATTTTCTAGGTCTTCCGGATAGACCGAAACCTGGTTATACCCTGAGCAACCGTCTAGAAAATAAAAATATTCCTGACCCGCAAGTTTTTCCAAAATTTGGTCAATGAAGGGTAGTGGGAAATGATCCTTGCGTGTCATGGAGTTAAACTTCCTGTAGTCAATGCAGACACGCCATCCTGTGATTTTTCGTAATGGTACTATCTCACCGGATGTATTTTCTTTTACGATAATCCCAGATTTCTTTGGGACTACCTGAATGGGACTCACCCATTCACTATCGAAAATCGGGTAAATAATACTTGCGTTTAATAGTTTCATGATTTCGTTTTGGACTACTTCCCTCATATTTGGATTCAACCATCACTGAATTTCACGTGAAGTTTTGGCATTGTCCTCTAGATGAATTCAATACATACAAATTGATGGATCAAGCCCTTTAACGTCGGCGACAGCCCACTCAATTGCCCTTTTATATTTCATAAGTACAGCCAGCAACTTGCTCTCATGTTCCTTGTTAAGAGCAGATGAAATTTTCACTAGGACTGTTTCATTAGGCCCAAGAAAAGTGTAAAGACCCATATTTTAAACTCGAGTTAGACTAATCTTGTGTGCATATTCGACTCAGCAACCGACGTCACCATTTGTTTTGGATTATTATTTAGATGTGATTGTACGGACGGATCCTAATTTAAAGCATGTTTGGACCCTCGTTCGGAAGCCGTGCACCGACCTGCCAGTGTGCCGCTCAAACTCCGAACGTGAAATACTAAAATTAGAAGTTTAACACACTAGGGAGTGTGTGTGTGTGTGTGTGCTTAACACATGTGGGAGACCCATTATAAGAGAAGAAATCCCTCCCATTTTACATTAGGTTATGTTATTGCTTAAGAAAGAAAGAGACAAGAGCCCTACCGCCTAAAACCCTAGCCACATTTAGAGTCGTTTGATATTCAAGAAGCATTGCCATCGATCATCGTAAGAGATTCGTTCCCAAACCTTCTCCTCTAGAAAACCTTTTTCATTTGAGATTCATTAAACTAAGAACGAACTTGAATCAATATTGGGTTCATTTTTTACGTTTGGGGAAGGTTGAGATTATTGAGAACGAATAGGAGTCGTCCTTGTGAACTCTTGGGATTGATCGCGGCGCGAATCGTCAAAGAAATCTATCGATTTCATTCCGAAACTCCGATTCAGTGACTCGTTTTCAAATCGGAAAATCCTTAGGAAAAGGTATGATTTTGATTAAAATTATTGGATTAGATATGGGTTTTGCTTTTGGGATGTATATGATTCGATTTGAGTGAAAACGAGGTGACAGATCACAGTTTTACGTAAAATTCTGAAGCTGCGATCACGCAGTTGTTGTAGCTCGCGCGAGCGAGGATTATCATCGCTCACGCGAGGAATCGCCGAGGTTTGACTTTAGAAGTCGTATACTCAAAAAAGTTAATTATACTGTAGTCTCTGTGCTCGCTCATGCGAGTTTAACTTATCGAGCTAGCGCGTGCGAGGATTATCATTGCTCGCGCGAGTACAGAATATGATTTTATCATCATTTTTTTATCTCTTTCCAAATTTTGTGATTATTATGCTACTAGACACATAACATAAGATCTGTAAAGTTGCTAGGTTATAGTGTGGGTCTTGTACCATCCGTTAAGCTTTGTTTGGACTTCAGTTTTGTGTGAAACATCCCGAGGTAAGAGAATCTCATCAATATCGCATTTTATTTTAATTCGCACGGATATTTTGAATTAGAATCTTTGAGGTTGTATATGCCATTAAAATCACGTCTGTAAGCTAAAAATCTTATATAAACTCTAAAATCTAAAATTTGAACTATATATAAGAAACTTGCATTTGAACTATATTAGTATCTGCATCTATTTTATGATTCACCTGAACGACCCCTCAAAATTTCTGAATAATTTTCGGATACAAGTTACCCTCCTGAGTGTAGGGGCTTATTGCATCCTGAAAAGGGGTTCATGAACGATGATGGTAGGTAGGGGCTCCCATCAGCTATATTCCTGCTCTCGAGATATAGTTAACTCAGGAGGTATATTTAAGTTGAGGATTAAGTTATAAATTACTGAATTTTGTATATAAAAGTTAGAGACACTATGATGCTGAATATCTGCATCTACTTTGAATCTGTTTTCACCTATTTAGAACTTGATCTTACGTATGATTTTATGCATTTAAATTCAGTCTTTTACCGCATTATCTAGTTTTGACATATTATATTCTGAAATATATTTTAAAAACCAAGTGGGTTAAAGTACAATGCCTTTGATGATATTTTTCTACTGAGCTTTGTTGGTTAGCTCACTCCGACTATACGTCACAGGTGTAGGTATTGACATGGTAGTTCAGGGTTGCGAGACTGATCTTGATTACGCACCCAAGGAAGAGCCTGAGGTCCCTCCTGAGGAGTATTTTTCGGCTTATGATCTAGTTTATTTATTTGCTTTTGGTGAGAGTTTTGGAATTGGAGTTGTGGACCCATTTTATTGGATATTATGGATTTATGCTTGACTTTTATTTACGGTTATGAACCATGTTTCAATGATGGTCGGCAATCATCGGTGGTTCTGCACTTTAGTTGCTTCCGTATGTTTCTTAGCTTTGGTTAATTATTGCGCTTTACTCTAATATGTGATCCGTTTGTCCGGCTTATCGTTTTACCGATAGGTTGGAGAACTGGCCTTTCCTATACATGAGGGATTGGAAAAGTCGGGTCGTTACAATTAGTATCAGAGTCGTGGCTTTAGATTCTCTAAGGACCATGAGAACCCAACAGTGACCCCGGTACAGTTCACATCAGAGTTATGTTGTTAGGTCCCGAGTCCACTATGACGGTGTGCATGATTGTGATTACAATCTAAATACTGATCGATGTTGTTATTTTCACAATGACATATCAGCATGGCCCCAAGAGTCAGAGGTAGGACAGTTCCGTTAGAGGACATCCCTGAAGGTGTCTTCGGTACCTCTAGGGGAGTTGCTTTTGCAACCGGTTCCAACGCAATTTCGGTTGGAGTTGGAAGAGGTCAGGATGGAAGAACGGAGCAAGTGTTGGAAAATCTGGCCACCAACATAGCTCAGTAGACCGCATCTATGGCTCAGTAGACTGTTGCCATTGCCCAGCAAGTAGAGCTGATTTCTACTGGAAAGTAACAACAATCTTCTGGATTTTCCAAATTCAGGAGGATGAGATGAGACCTTCAATTTTTTTTGGACAGACTGATCCGATGGAGGCCAAAGGTTGGTTGGATGAGATGGAAAAAAATCTTTGAAGTACTTCAGTGCACCGATATCGAGAAGGTTCGTTGGGCAACTTTCAAACTGGATGGACAGGCTGGACCATGGTGAAAGTCTGTGGCTAGACACAGGGAGTAGGAGTTTTCCAATACACCTTGGACATGGGCTGAGTTTATCGAGGCGTTCAACAATCAGTACTTTTCTAAGATCGTCAGGCATCAGATGGAAGTCCAGTTCATCAAGCTGGAGCAGGGGACAATATCAGTGCGTGAGTATGGAGATGAGTTCATGCGACTTTCGAGGTTTGTACGTCAGCATGTGGCCACTGATATGATGAAGGCCAGAAAATTTTAGCTGGGTTTGAGGCCGAATATATAAGAGAGAGTGGCTATGTGGGAGATGGAGACATATGGGGGAGTGATGTCAAAGGCCCTCATTGCTAAAGAGAAAATTCAGAAGCTGTTTCTGAGAAGGAGTCAACAGAATAAGGACAGGATTACGCAAGGGCAGTCTGGTACTTATGAGAATAAGAGGGCCAAGTTTTCGAAGCCACCTGTGAATCCTGTTCAACCTACATTTTCTAGACCAACAGTTTCTTCTGGACTGATCTCCTATTAGAGGCCAACAGTGTCTTCGCCTGTGCAATCCGTACGACCAGCGGGTTCTACGGCTAGTAGAGCGTCTATGGTACAAGGATCCTCACATGCGGCATCTTTAGCCCCAGTCATTTCATGTCTAAGGTGTGGGAAATCACACAAGATCAAGGATTGCAGGAGGAACACTGGAGCATACTTTCTGTGACAGCCTAAATTTTAGTACTCCGAAACTCGTGCTATCAGCACGATCCTCCAGACCGTGCCCCACAACTATGAATGGAACATTGGTATAAAAAGCACAATTAAATAAATAACGTAATTAATCTCATAAAGCGGAAAACAGTTAATATGCCCAACTGGCATACGCAAAAGACAGTTCTACTTTCATGCTACTGCATGAACAAAGAACCGACCCGAACCATCGGTGATAAACGGATCACCCCAGATGGTTCGCCAAAAGAATAATTTAGTTTAATTACATGTTATAAAAATAAAGGCTTGACATACCAAGCCGTACAAATCTGCTCTCAAAACTGACTCTCTATCAAAGTACACAGCAGAGTCTCCTAGAAGAAGTCCTCGGGTGGAAGCTCCAACTCGTCTCCAGACGCATAATCCGAATCACCCAGATCTACGTCTCCCAAAGCCTCTACAGCTGCTATCAAAGGACCTGCGACGTATAGTCTAAAGGGTGAGCTACTTCCTAGCTCAATAGGGAACAAACACAATGAACATATAAGTTAAAACTCACATATATTCCATGATACTCTAAGCATGATGTGTCTATGCTTTTACTAGAAAAACAGTTTAAATCTGATGAATTGCATTCAAGTTTACTGGTAGTTAGCATATCTTACTTTACTGTTGATTTATCATGAATGACACTGAACAGGCCTAAAGTAAAAAACTTAAATCTTCAACTTAAGTAATCCCCGAGCAATATAGCATCGAGCACCGATGAGATACCCTTCATCGTCATCTAATTAGACAGTTGTAAAAATGTATTCCCTGGGAATACGACCCAAGCCTCTTTCTCACTAGGCGGCGGGATTAAATATCACGCAACATCCCTGGGATGTACTTACGGTTAGGGATAAACCTCCGTACTAGTGTACAGATTCGCCGCCGTACCGGTCACGGATATCCTGCCGCGTAAGTCGTGGGTATCCCACCACGTCGGTGGAGTATCCTATCAAGCCTCACATAACAAAAATATCATGTGCTTTACATATAGTTGTTCACCATGTAAGTATGCTATCTTATATCAGTTAGGCCTCAACAGTAATTATTCAATCCTATGTATACATCCCTGGGATGTATACATACCCGCATCACACCTGATGCCTTTATTACTTTCTCATCCCCTGAGGATGTCTCAATCTCATTAGGTTTACATGTTCTTAATTATTTGCATCACACAGATGCCTTTATCACATTCTTGGTGTCACACACACACCCATTTTCACAAGCTTTTCTCAATTTAAAAACAACTTCAATTTGATAATTATATCACTACATACATGCTCTTGAAATTAAAGTACATGTTTAAGGTGTTCCCTACCTCAAGTCTTTGAAACTCCTAGCATCAAGGTCCCACGCGGCTCCTTGTGCTCATGATCATACGTACCACCTATGGTACAACATAACACATGTAACTCATCACTAAAGATGTAACAAAGAAGGTCCAAGACCCTCCCTGAATCTCAAAGTCAACTATAAGTTTAAGTAAAACTGTCAAAGTCGATTAATCGATTCCCAAAATCGATTAATCGAAATGCAATTCGATTAATCGATTCCCAAAATCAAATTGATTAATCAATTCTTAAAATCGATTAATCGAAATTCAAATTCGATTAATCAATCCCAAATAGATTAATCGAAGTCTCTAACATAATGGAGTCGATTCTCAAATCAAGTGATCGAAATCACAAAATCGATTAATCGATCCCAAATCGATTAATCGAAATCCGAAATCGATTAATCGAAATTCCAATTCGATTAGTCGATTTCCCCAGTTTACTTTCCTCCAGTGGCTGGAGCTTCTCAGTCGATTAGTCGATTTCCAAATCGACTAATCGAAATCCAAATCGATTAATCGAAATCGGGCTTCCATGACTTTTCAACTTCTGGGCCAAAATCGATTAATCGAAATCTAATTTCGATTAATCGATTTGGCCAGATTCAGCCCCCTTTCGGGTTGTTCTTCCAAATCATTCTCAAACAATTTTTCCTTCTTTTTCTAAGCCTTCATCCTATGATTTTAAATATTTCTAACTGCAATTAAACCTCTATGATCTATGCATTTAATTCTCATAAAATTTACCTCAATCAAATCTCAATTTGATTGGATCTCAAAGTTGGAATGGCTAGGGTTCCAGCTTTAGCTCCAAAGGATCCTTCGCGTTGAATTCAACTTTAAATACTCGAATCCATCTCCCTTGGCTTGCATTTACTCCTTGCTTAACAACTCTCTTTACTTCCCTCTCTCTCTCTCTTCTTAATTCTCTTCAACAACCCAAAACAATGAAGTTAGGGTTCTTTAAACCCTTATATCCCTACTCTCTTTATGTTGAGCACATACACCTAGAAAGGTGTATGTGACTCCAGATCTACACTACACTCCACCCACTTACCTGATATTCACATCATATACGTTCATCTTTTCTCAAGTCAACTAGTGAACTCCTAGTTGGTCAAACTTATGACCAGTCGGGCACAAATCCCGAGGTCAAAGTCAAACGATAATTTTTCGGGATGTTACATTCTCCCTACCTTGGGAATTTTCCTCCTCGAAAATAACCCAAAGGTGTCTGCATGGGTACCCCACATACTGGAGTGGCACATACCCACACACATAAAAACTGACTGACACATTACATAGAGCGAGTAAACATAATTAAATTCAAGTACATCCTTAAAAAATTTTATTTTTTTTGTATTTCATTTATTTATCAAAATTTTTACAGGTCTCTTTCAGTTTGCTCCATAATTACACTGAGTAACCATCGTCAGCTGCTCACGTCGTCCCCTCTCCTGGCTGCTCTGATGTAGGGGCAGGCTGCTCTAGTGGAATCGACTGGACTGGTGGCTATGGCTAGACTGGCGGCTCGACAGGTACTGGGTGGGGCGTCTCCGTAGGCTGCTCTGGCTGCTGTGGCGACGAGCCAGATGCATCGGCGGTAGATGTACTCACGTGTAAACCGGCACCCGTATGGAAAACAGTTCGGCCCGCGGTCCAATCGGCCTCCTGTGCGAGGCTTTGCTAGTAGTCCGACGGATAGATGTACCGTAGAGTGTGGTACATCAGAAAGTTCATCCGTCGATTCATCCGCTCGTTGTTGGCCTCCATGCGGGCCAACACATCCTCAATGGTAGGGCCGGAGTGAGATGTGCGGCGGCGGTTGAATGAAGTCGGTGTCGTCGCGGCTGATCGGGATGGTGGTGTAGCTGATGTGGTGGAAGGTGGCACAATGGGCTGTTGCCCAGCTGACACTGAGGGGTGAGTTGGGGCTCCCTCAGGTGGTGGAATGACTAGTGGGGCGTCCCCCACTGGTGGTGCTCTCCCAACGGTTGGATCCTGCTACGGTGGTGGAGGTGGCGGTGGTGCGCCTACTGTCGGTAGGGTCTTCTTGAGAAGGTTGTAGCTACAGCGCCATGAAGCAATGGAGAATTGCTTCAAGCAATCCGTAGCCCTCACCTCGTGAGGCGATACGGCATAGTCGGGGGCGTCGAAGTAGCACTCCAACATGCTCGAGATGAGCCGAGCATATGGCATCATCTCCTTGGGCCTTCAATTGCCCTTCATTAGTTTGCCCTTTATATATCTCATCCCCTCTAGGATGAGCATCGTCGCATCAAACCAACGGCCACAGAAGGCCACGTAAAGTGCCTGTTGCACTTTCTCTACGCGCTCGGTGTCGTGGCGCATGGGGTAGAGGTTGCACTTGATTATTGAATCAAGCATCCACATATAGTGGAGAAGGTCGACCCTCCTAATGGAGGATCCCGACCCCGTCTTCCCGTTGGTCATACGGGCGACGATCTCCTCAAACTTAACCTCTTCCTCGAAGGGTGGAAAGAGGGTGGTCTCGGGTGTAAAGTCAAGGTAGCACTCAAGGACCTCGTGGATATGACGACGGGTGATTATGTATTCCCGACCTTCAATGGTAGTCTTAATTACGTCATCGGTAGGGCCATCCACGAGCCCTTGGTAAAACAAACGAACCAAGCGAGGGTAGTATGACCCCCGGATTGGTTTCAAAAGGTTGCCGAGGCCGACATTGTGAAGGTAATTACGAGCCCATTGGGTCTCACCCGGTACCTCGGGGTTGGTGAATAGGGTTTGGTCAATGATGTAATCGGTCTCAAATGTTTTAGCCTCCCACCACTCATTGAGTTGAAGTACATTGGTGGGTGGTGGCGGCATGGGTGTGGATTCGTGTGAAGACTCGCGTGAAGACTCGCGCGAAGACGCGCTCGTCGAACAGGAGGTGGTCTCCAATGCCGACGGTGATGGAGTCCTCACTGGTGATGGGGTAGGTGGTGGCAGTGCGGCTTTCTTACGCCGAACCGGAAGCTTAGAGGTTGCCTTCTTCGAAGACAACCGAGTTTTGGGTGGCATGGTTGTGAAAATTTTGAGAAAACTAGGGTTTATATACCTTGAAATGAAAAGAAGAACGAATCTAGAGTTTTTACCTTAGGTGTTTGAGCCGAATGCAAACGATTTCATTCCGAAATCGATCTAAACCACAGAAACCCTAGCTCCTCAAGCCGTTTGGAGAAGAAGAGAGCAAGGAGTGCAAAAATAAAAAGCAAATTTGGTTTCAAATGGGGAGAAATCCCTTCGATTTGTATATATAGGCTTCGGCTCGATTAATCGATTTCCAAAGTCGATTAATCGAGATTCAAAACTTGGTTAAGCCGCGCAAAATTGATTAATCGATTTCCAAAATCAATTTCCAAAATTGATTAGTCGAAACTCAAAATCGATTAATCGAAACCATTTCGATTAGTCGAAATCGTATTCGTTAAAAATTTTAAGTTTTAGAGCTCACTGGCATGAGCCAGTCGATTAGTCGAAATTCATTTCGATTAATTAAAATCGTGCAGTCCTTCCAAAATTTTTAAAAATCCTTAAGTTACTCAATTAGTTGAACTCCAGTTCGATTAATCGAAATTCCAAATCGATTAATTGAATTGTTCTTCGATTAATCGAAATCACATAAAATTCTTCAAATTCTTCAAAATTTCCTAAGTTGTTCGATTAATCGAACCCCCAGATCGATTAATCGAAATCCAAAATCGATTAATCGAAACCAAAATCGATTAATCAAAATTTTTTCTTCTTTCATTTTCTGAATTCTCATAAATTTTCCAGTCACGGCACATGCCAATCGACTAATCGACCAAAATCGATTAATCGAAATTCCAAATCGATTAATTGATTTGAAAATCGATTAATCGGTTTTGATCAGATTCTTTAGATTTAAAAGTCTTTCATGTCTCTTTGATTTCCCATGGTAAATTATGATACTAACTGGTCCTTGGTTCTACAAAACACATCATCACGGCCATGTCGTGGCCATGATGGATTCCAATTTCGCATTCAACACTGTAATTTAGACTCCATGTGGAATAAACTATTCTCTTAAGTAAATTGATCATAAGATCGATATTAAATTACAACACATGATTCAAATCTACAAACACGCTTGCGGGGGTACAATTGACTCTCAAGTTGTCGGGAACAAGGCCGGATATTGTTCCTTCACGTCAGCCTCTCGTTCCCATGTAGCTTCCTCGGTCGGATGATGCTTCCATCGGACAACTACTAATGGAATCACTTTTGTTCGTAACACTTGTTCTTTTCGATCCAAAATCTCCACCGGCTCTTTGATCATCGTCATGTCCTCATGCATCTCGAATGATTGATCGTTCAACATGTGATCAGGGTCATTAAGGTACTTCCTGAGCATAGATACATGGAAGACATTGTGTATTGGATCGAATAACGGTGGCAGTCCAATGCGGTAAGCAACTTCCCCTACTCGATTCAAAATTTCAAAAGGTCCAAGATAGCGGGGACTTAGCTTCCCTCTCTTTCCAAATCTCATCACCCCCTTCATAGGTGACACTTTCACAAACACGTGTTCACCCACTTTGAAGTCTACACTCGTCCGCTTGATATCGGCGTAGCTTTTCTGTCTACTCTGCGCCGCTTTGAGTTTTGCCCTTATCATACAAACATAGGTGGCATTATCTTCAAGTATTTCGAGTCCCAAAATGAATTTCTCACCCGTTTCTTCCCAATTGATGGGCGATCTACATCGCCGTCCATAAAGTGCTTCATATGGTGCCATCCCAATGTTCGTCTGAAAACTATTATTATATGCAAACTCAATCAAGGGCAGATGCTGATCCCATGATCCTTGTAACTCTAACATTCATGCCCTAAGCTTGTCCTCAATGAACTGATTGACCCTCTCAGTCTGTCTGTCAGTTTGTGGATGGAATGCCGTACTGAAATCTAGTCACGTTTCCATTCCTTCTTAAAATTTCTTTCAGAACTTTGATGTATATAATGGGTCACGGTTTGAAACAATGCTACTCGAAATCCCATGTAAACGGACAATCTCTTTCATATAAAGCTCTACCAGTCTTCCCGCCGTGTACATTGTGTTGTAAGGCAAGAAGTGAGCTTACTTGGTCAATCGATCGACCACTACCCAGATGGCATTGTACTTCTTCGCAATACATGAGAGTCTAACGATGAAGTCCATAGAGATCGATTCCCACTTCCATTCCGGTATAGGTAGAGGTTGCAATAGACCTGCGGGGTGTCTATGATCGATTTTGACTTGCTGACAAGTCAGACACCGAGACACGTACTCTGCCACATCTTGTTTCAAGCCTCTCCACCAGTAATTCTTTTTCAGATCTTGATACATCTTCGTGTTTCCCGGGTGGATAGCATAGCTTGATTTGTGTGATTCGTCCAAAATTGTTCGCCACAGATCGGCATTGTCCGGAATACAGAGGCGGCCCTTGAACAATAAGGAACCATCCTCTTTAATCGAATACTCAGATGTAATGCCTTCAGTCACATCTTGACGAATCTTTGTTAGCGTCGGGTCTTTCATCTGTAGCTCATGGATATGCTCAAATATCATTGGTCTCACTGAGATATTAGCCAAGAAGGCTCCTGTAGCTTGTGACTCAATGTTTGCATCATATAGTGCTAGATCTTCAAACAGTTTCCATCTGTGCATACCTAAAATCAAACTAGCTAACTGAGCTGAACTCTTCCGACTCAAGGCGTCAGCTACTACATTAGCCTTGCCCAGATGGTACTGTATGGAACAGTCATAGTCCTTGAGAAACTCCATCCATCTGCGCTGCCTCATATTTAGTTCCTTCTGTGTAAACAGATATCTGAGGCTCTTATGATCGGTAAAAATCTCAAACGTCTCACCGTACAAATAATGTCTCCAAATCTTAAGCACAAATATGACCGCTGCTAATTCCAGGTCGTGTGTCGGATAATTCTTCTCATGCTCTTTCAACTGTCTTGACCCATACGCTATCACCTGTTTGTGCTGATTAAGTACACAGCCCAAACAGTATACGAAGCATCACTATACACTGCAAACCCTCCACTGCCTGAAGGTATAGCTAACACTGGAGCTAAAGTGAGTCTCTTCTTAAGTTCTTGAAAACTCTTCTCCCATGCCTCACTCCATTCAAACCTTGCATCTTTTCGTGTAAGTCTTGTGAGTGGTTCTGATATTTTTAAAAAACCCTCAACGAAACACCGGTAGTAACCTACTAATCCTAGGAAACTGCGGATGTCGGTCACTGTCTTTGGTTGCTCCCAATTCACTACTGTTTTGATCTTTGCTGGATCTACAGTGACACCAAGCTTTGAGACGACATGTCCCAAAAAGCTAACTTCTTCTAACCAAAACTCACATTTGCTGAGTTTGGCATATAACTGGTGTTCACGTAGAGTCTATAGGGCTACTCTCAAGTATTTCTCATGCTCTCCTTCTGATTTTGAATAGATCAGGATGTCGTCGACAAATACTATGGCACAAGTATCTAGGTGTGGTTTAAACACCCTATTCATCAGATCCATGAATGATGCCGGGGCATTTGTCAACCTAAACGGCATCACTAGGAACTCATAGTGTCCGTATCGAGTCCTGAATGCAGTCTTCTGAATGTCCTCTGCCTTGACTCTCAACTGATGGTATCCCGATCTCAGATCAATCTTTGAGAAATACTTCGCTCCTTGCAGTTGATCAAACAAGTCATCTATCCTAGGCAAAGGGTATCAGTTCTTTATGGTAAGTTTGTTCAACTGTCGATAGTCAATGCACAAGCGCATTAACCCATCTTTCTTCTTTACGAACAAGACCGGTGCTCCCCATGGAGACACGCTCGGTATAACAAAACCCTTGTCCATTAATTCTTGTAACTGCTCTTTCAACTCCTTCAACTCAACAGGAGTCATTCTGTATGGTGCTTTAGAAACAGGCTCCGTTCCTGGTGCTAAGTCGATGGCGAATTCTATCTCTCTCTGGAGGTAATCCAGGTAACTCCTCTGGAAATACATCGGCGAAGTCTCGCACAACTGCTATTTCAGAGATCACATTCTTCTCCTCTTTTTGCTCCTTCAAAAATGCTAAGTGTCCGCTACACCCCTTTCTGATCAGTCGCTCGGCCCTGACTGCCGAGATAAGTGGTAGGTGCGTCGACCTTTCTCCTCGAAATCGGAATGATCTCCTTGTATTTGGTCTAAAGGTGACGACTTTGTTCTTGCAATCTACCGTCGCACAGTGAGTCGATAGCCAATCCATGCCAAGGATCATGTCGAATCCTTGCATATCTAACAGAATTAGGTTCGCGGGTAGCTCAAAATCGCCTCCATCCATGACCCTCACCATCACGGTTAAAACGAAGTCTAACTCCTCTAGGTCGACTTTCATCTTCTTCGTGAAGCGAGGGGTAACGAATGAGTGGGTAGACCCTGGGTCTATCAACACTCGAGCTTCGTATGACACGTCGCTTCCCTTCTTATAGATGTGTAATCCACCTAATTATACATACACATATATATATTGTTTATTATCATTATACTAGAATTTATCACATGTAAGCTTTTTCTTATGTTTTCTAAATATAGATGCACCTTCTCTATCTAAAATTAGAAGAATCAAAATTCTTTATTTAAAAGAAAGCTCACCTTGAATGACATCATTCATGTTCTGAGCCTCTTGAGCTGTGACTGCGTAGGCCCTTCCTTGGACGATCGGCTTCCTTGCTTGTATTGGTCGTGGAATAGGTGCTGAAGCTGTCTTCCCTTTGTTCACCTCGGGGCATTCCTTGATCAAGTGGCCCACCTTGCCACATCGAAAGCAACCCCGAGTGCCTACCCTACAGTCCGCTGTCTTGTGAGGCTTGCCACACTTGGCACAAGTCTCACGTGGCGTGGAAGAAGCTGCTCTAGAAGCCCCCTGTGTGACTGTAGCGCCTGTAGTAATCGCAGGGCTCTCGTAGCATATCGGTCTCCCCGACGCAAGCAATGGAAATCTCTGCTGGTTGCTCTGCTGCGTCAGTCTTCCATAGCCTCCTTGAAATGGTGGTTCTTGATTGTTTGGTATGAACCTCAGCTTTTTGTTCACCAGTTCATAATTCCCCGTTCTGCTCTGATCAGTGTTCCACCTTCCCTGTTGCTCTCTCTGGCGATATCTATTATTATTCTCCTCTTCCACTACGAGCGCTTTGCTCATGACCTCACCATAGGTCCTCAATTGGAATGGCGCTACTCCTCCCCTCACGTCCGGCTTCAAACCTTGCTGAAACCTCATTGCTTTCATCATATCGGTGATGACATAGTCGGGCTCAAAGCGAGCGAGTCGCATAAACTCCACTCCATAGTCTCTCACTGTCATCTTCCCCTGAGTAAGCTATAGAAATTGGATTTCCATTTGGTTCCTTACCACCTCAGGGAAGTACTGTTTATTGAATTCCTCAACGAATTCATCCCAAGTCCATGGCAAATCCGGAGTCTCCTGAGCCCTAGTCCGTGAAACGAACTTCCACCAAGGCCCAGCCTCCCCGTCCAACATATAGGCTGCCCAATGGACACTCTCGTCCTCGGTACAAGTGAGCACACTGAGCACCTTCTCCATCTTACTCAACCATTGCTCAGCCACTATGGGCTCTCCCTGTCCAGAAAAACTAGGAGGTCTCATCCTCCTAAACTCGATGAATCGAAGATGTCAAGGCGCAGAGCCTCTTTGGAGGTGTCGGTGGCTGATGCTGCTCATGAGCGGTGTGAGCTGCCAAAGATGCTGCCTGTTGTGCCATGGCAGCCGCCATGGTCTCCATGGTGTGCATCATCCTCTGACGCTCTTCTCTATCCTCATTTCGCTCTCTAATTCTTTCTTGCTCTCTTTGATCTTGATCCTGACGATCTCGATCACGGCCCTCTTCCTGGTCTTGGCTTCCTTAGCCACCACTGCCAGAAGCCCCTCCATCTCCTATGGGTACTCTATTGGTATCCGAGATGAAATCATCTCGACTACACAAGCTTCTACTATGGCCGCCCCTGGGTCGGCCCCTTCCTCTAGAAGACATAACGGTCTGCACGTGAAAATAAAGTTTCTATTAGCAGAAATCCCTATGCTCTGACAAAAGAATGATCGTCAGAGTTTCTAAAAAAAAATGTTCTGATACCAACTGTGACAGCCCGAATTTCGGCACCCTAAAACTCGTGCCATCAGCACGATCCTCCAGACCGTGCCCCACAACTATGTACAAAACATTAGTATAACAAGCACAATTAAAAAAATAACTCAATTAATCTCATAAAGCGGAAAACAGTTAATATGCCCAACTGGCATACGCAAAAGACAGTTCTACTTTCATGCCACTACATGAATAGAGAACCGACCCGAACCATCGGGGATAAACGGATCACCCCAGACGGTTCGCTAAAAGAATAATTTAGTTTAATTACATGTTATAAAAATAAAGGCTTGACATACCAAGCTGTATAAATCTGCTCTCAAAACTGACTCTCTATCAAAGTACATAGCAGAGTCTCCAAGAAGAAGTCCTCGGGTGGAGGCTCCAACTCGTCTCCAGGCGCGTAATCCGAATCACCCGGATCTACGTCTCCCGAAGCCACTACAGCTGCTATCAAAAGACCTGCGATGTATAGTCTAATGAGTGAGCTACATCCTAGCTCAATAGGGAACAAACACAATGAACATATAAGTTAAAACTCACATATATTCCATGATACTCTAAGCATAATGTGTCTATGCTTTTACTAGAAAAATAGTTTAAATCTGATGAATTGCATTCAAGTTTACTGGTAGTTAGCATATCTTACTTTACTGTTGATTTATCATGAATGACACTGAATAAGCCTAAAGCAAAAACTTAAATCTTCAACTTAAGTAATCCCCGAGCAATATAGCATCGAGCCCCGATGAGATACCCTTCATCGTCATCTAATTAGACAATTGTAAAAATGTATTCCCTGGGAATATGACCCAAGCCCCTTTCTCACTAGGCGGCGGGGTTAAATATCACACATCCCTAGGATGTACTTACGATTCCGGATAAACCTCCATACTAGTGTACAGATTCGCCGCCATACCGATCACGGATATCCTGCCGCGTCAGTCATGGGTATCCCGCCACGTCGGTGGGGTATCCTATCAAACCTCACATAACAAAAATATCATGTGCTTTACATATAGTTGTTCACCGTGTAAGTGTGCTATCTTATATTAGTTAGGCCTCAACAGTAATTATTCAATCCTATGTATACATCCCTGGGATGTATACATACCCGCATCACACCTGATGCCTTTATTATTTTTTCATCCCCTGGGGATGTCTCAATCTCATTAGGTTTACATGTTCTTAATTATTTGCATCACACAGATGCCTTTATCACATTCTTGGTGTCACACACACACACCCATTTTCACAAGCTTTTCTCAATTTAAAAATAACTTCAATTTGATAATTATATCACTACATACATGCTCTTGAAATTAAAGTACATGTTCAAGGTGTTCCCTACCTCAAGTCTTTGAAACTCCTAGCATCAAGGTCCCACGCGGCTCCTTGTGCTCATGATCATACGTACCACCTATGGTACAACATAACACATGTAACTCATCACTAAAGATGCAACAAAGAAGGTCCAAGACCCTCCCTGAATCTCAAAGTCAACTATAAGTTTAAGCAAAACTGTCAAAGTTTATTAATCAATTCCCAAAATCGATTAATCGAAATGCAATTTGATTATTCGATTCCCAAAATTGATTAATCGAAACCCAAATTGATTAATCGATTCTTAAAATTGATTAATCGAAATTCAAATTCGATTAATTGATCCCAAATCGATTAATCGAAGTCTCTAACATAATGGAGTCGATTCTCAAATCGAGTGATCGAAATCACAAAATTGATTAATCGATCCCAAATGGATTAATCGAAATCCGAAATCGATTAATCGAAATTTCAATTCGATTAGTTGATTTCCCCAGGTTACTTTCCTCCAGTGGCTGGAGCATCTCAGTCGATTAGTCGATTTCCAAATCGACTAATCGAAATCCAAATCGATTAATCGAAATCGGGCTTCCATGACTTTTCAACTTCTGGGCTAAAATCGATTAATCGAAATCCATTTTCGATTAATCGATTTGGCCAGATTCAGCCCCCTTTCGGGCTGTTCTTCCAAATCATTCTCAAACAATTTTTCCTTCTTTTTCTAAGCCTTCATCCTATGATTTTAAATATTTCTAACTGCAATTAAACATCTATGATCTATGCATTTAATTCTCATAAAATTTACCTCAATCAAATCTCAATTTGATTGGATCTCAAAGTTGGAATGGCTAGGGTTCCAGCTTTAGCTCCAAAGGATCCTTCGCGTTGAATTTAGCTTTAAATACTCGAATCCATCTCCCTTGGCTTGCATTTACTCCTTGCTTAACAACTCTCTTTACTTCCCTCTCTCTCTCTCTCTTCTTAATTCTCTTCAACAACCCAAAACAATGAAGTTAGGGTTCTTTAAACCCTTATATCCCTACTCTCTTTGTGTTGAGCACATACACCTAGATAGGTGTATGTGACTCCAGATCTACACTACACTCCACCCACTTACCTCATATTCACATCATATACGTTCATCTTTTCTCAAGTCAACTAGTGAACTCCTACTTGGTCAAACTTATGACCAGTCGGGCACAGATCCCGAGGTCAAAGTCAAACGGTAATTTTTCGGGATGTTACATTCTCCCCACCTTGGGAATTTTCGTCCTCGAAAATAACCCAAAGGTGTCCGCATGGGTACCCCACATACTGGGGTGGCACGTACCCACACACATAAAAACTGACTGACACATTACATAGAGCGAGTAAACATAATTAAATTCAAGTACATCCTTAAAAAAATTTATTTTTTTTGTATTTCATTTATTTATCAAAATTTTTACAGGTCTCTTTCAGTTTGCTCCATAATTACACTGAGGAATGTAAATACAACTGTACTACAATGTCCAAAAAGATGACAAAATAAAACCATCGTCAGCTGCTCACACCGTCCCCTCTCCTGGATGCTCTGATGTAGGGGCAGGCTACTCTAGTGGAATCGACTGGACTGGTGGCTTTGGCTGGACTGGCGGCTCGGCCGGTACTGGGTGGGGCGTCTCCGTAGGCTGCTCTGGTTGCTGTGGCGCCGAGCCAAATGCATCGGCGGTAGATGTACTCACGTGTAAACCGGCACCCGTATGAAAAACAGTCCGGCCCGCGGTCCAATCGGCCTCCAGCGCGAGGCGCTTCTAGTAGTCTGACGGATAGATGTACCATAGAGTGTGGTACATTAGAAAGTCCATCCGTCGATTCATCCGCTCGTTGTTGGCCTCCATGCGGGCCAACACATCCTCAATGGTAGGTCCAGAGTGAGCTGCGGGGCGACGGTAGGATGAAGTAGGTGTCGTCGCAGCTGATTGGGATGGTGGTGTAGCTGATGTGGTGGAAGGTGGCACAATGGGCTGCTACCCAGCTGACACTGAGGGGTGAGCTGGGACTCCCTCAGGTGGTGGAATGACTGGTGGGGCGTCCCCCACTGGTGGTGCTCCCCCAACGGTTGGATCCTGCTGTGGTGGTGGGGGGTGGCGGTGGTGCGACTACTGCCGGTAGGGTCTTCTTGAGAAGGTTGTAGCTGCGGCGCCATAAAGCAATGGAGAATTCCTTCATGCAATCCGTAGCCCTCACCTCGTGAGGCGATATGGCATAGTCGGGGGCGTCGGAGTAGCACTCCAACTTGCTCGAGATGAGCCGAGCATATGGCATCTTCTCCTTGGGCCTTAAATTGCCCTTCATCAGTTTGCCCTTTATATATCTCATCCCCTCTAGGATGAGCATCGTCGCATCAAACTAACGGCCACAGAAGGCTGCGTAAAGTGCCTGTTGCACTTTCTCTACGCGCTTGGTGTCGTGGCACATGGGGTAGAGGTTGCACTTGATTATTGAATCAAGCATCCACATATAGTGGGAAAGGTCGACCCTCCTAATGGAGGATCCCGACCCCGTCTTTCCGTTGGTCATACAGGCGACAATCTCCTCAAACTTAACCTCTTCCTCGAAGGGTGGAAAGAGAGTGGTCTCGGGTGTAAAGTCGAGGTAGCACTCAAGGACCTCGTGGATATGACGATGGGTGATTATGTATTCCCGACCTTCAATGGTAGTCTTAATTACGTCGTCGGTAGGGTCATCCACGAGCCCTTGGTAAAACAAACGGACCAAGCGAGTGTAGTATGACCCCCGGATTGGTTTCAAAAGGTTGCCGAGGCCAGCATTGTGAAGGTAATTACGAGCCCATTGGGTCTCGCCCGGTACCTCGGGGTTGGTGAATAGGGTTTGGTCAATGATGTAATCGGTCTCAAATGTTTTAGCCTCCCACCACTCATTGGGTTGAAGTACATTGGTGGGTGGTGGCGGCATGGGTGTGGATTCGCGCGAAGACACGCTCGTCGAATCGGAGGTCGTCTCCGATGCCGACGGTGATGGAGTCCTCACCGGTGATGGGGTAGGTGGTGGCGGTGCGGCATTCTTACACCGAACCGCAAGCTTAGAGGTTGCCTTCTTCGAAGACAACCAAGTTTTGGGTGGCATGGTTGTGAAAATTTTGAGAAAGCTAGGGTTTATATGCCTTGAAATGAAAAGAAGAACGAATCTAGGGTTTTTACCTTAGGTGTTTGAGCCGAATGCAAACGATTTTGTTCTGAAATCAATCTAAACCACAGAAACCCTAGCACCTCAAGCCATTTGGAGAAGAAGAGAGCAAGGAGCGCAAAAATAAAAAGCAAATTTGGTTTCGAATGGGGAGAAATCCCTTCGATTTGTATATATAGCCTCCGGCTCGATTAATCGATTTCCAAAGTCGATTAATCGAGATTCAAAACTTGGTTAAGCCGCGCAAAATCGATTAATCAATTTCCAAAATCGATTAATCGATTTCCAAAATCGATTAGTCCAAACTCAAAATCGATTAATCGAAACCATTTCAATTAGTCGAAATCGTATTCGTTAAAAATTTTAAGTTTTAGAGCTCACTGGCATGAGCCAGTCTATTAGTCAAAATTCATTTCAATTAATCAAAATCGTGCAGTCCTTCCAAAATTTTTAAAAATCCTTAAGTTACTCAATTAGTCGAACTCCAGTTCGATTAATCGAAATTCCAAATCGATTAATCGAATTGTTCTTCGATTAATTGAAATCACATAAAATTCTTCAAATTCTTCAAAATTTCCTAAGTTGTTCGATTAATCGAACCCCCAGATCGATTAATCAAAATCCAAAATCGATTAATCGAAACCAAAATCGATTAATCGATATTTTTTCTTCTTTCATTTCCTGAATTCTCATAAATTTTCCAGTCACTGGCACATGCCAGACGACTAATCGACCAAAATCAATTAATTGAAATTCCAAATCGATTAATCAATTTGAAAATTGATTAATCAGTTTTGATCAGATTCTTCAGATTTAAAAGTCTTTCATGTCTCTTTGATTTCTCATCGTAAATTATGATACTAACTGGTCCTTGGTTCTACAAAACACATCATCACGGCCATGTCGTGGCCATGATGGATTCCAATTTCGCATTCAACACTGTAATTTAGACTCCATGTGGAATAAACTATTCTCTTAAGTAAATTGATCATAAGATCGATATTAAATTACAACACATGATTCAAATCCACAAACATGCTTGCGGGGGTACAATTGACTCTCAAGTTGTCGGGAACAAGGCCGGATATTGTTCCTTCACGTCGGCCTCTCATTCCCATGTAGCTTCCTCGGTCGGATGATGCTTCCATCGGACAAGTACTAATGGAATCACTTTTGTTCGCAACACTTGTTCTTTTCGATCCAAAATCTCCACCGGCTTTTCGATCATCGTCATGTCCTCATGCATCTCGAATGATTGACCGCTCAACCGACCCAGTAGGTGTATGTGACTCCAGATCTACACTACACTCCACCTACTTACCTCATATTCACATCATATACGTTCATCTTTTCTCAAGTCAACTAATGAACTCCTACCTTGTCAAACTTATGACCAGTCGGGCATGGATCCCGAGGTCAAAGTCAAACTATAGTTTTTCGGGATGTTACACTTTCGGTGTGGTACAATCGGGCACATGGTTAAGGACTGTCCTCAAGAGGACAAGAGAAGAACTAATTCGGCATCTACTCAAAGATCGACCCAACCTACTATTCAAGGTCGAGCTTATGCCGTGACGGCTCAAGAAGCCAAAACGTCGAACGACGTGATCCAAGGTATTATTAAAAGTCGAGATGCCTTTTTATCTTTATTTTGTAATATATTGCTTTGTATTTAATAAATTCTTTTAATAAGTCATGCATGAATACCAAATGCTTAGAAAATTTTAATTAAAACGGTTGTATAATTCTAAGGTATCCTTTTTATTCATCGTGAGGGCGACGTAAGCAAAATCGAAGCACAAGTGTTGATAGACCCCAGGTCTACCCATTCTTTCGTCATTCCATTATTCGCTGAGAAGTTGGGCATCATTCCAAACGCCCTTGATTTCATCTTGGCAATGTCAGTTCCTACGGGTAACTCAGTGAGCACCGATACCTTGTGTCAATCTGTGATCGTGATGATCAAAAACCGCGTGATCGTGATGATCGAAGACCGCAAGACTGTAGCTTATTTTAATTATTTTAAGCATGGAAGGGTTTGACATGATACTATAGATGGATTGGTTATCTGCTTACCACGCGAGTGTGGATTGTCTTCGAAAAATTATAACCTTCCGTCCTCCAAAGAGAAAATCTTTTCGATTCTGTGAAGTCAAATCCTGCGTGACACCGTTTATCTCCGCTATTCGAGCATACCATATGATGAAGAGCAGGTTATGGTTATCTAGCATACTTGCAAGATCATAAGGAGGAGAAGAAGAATATTACAAACATTA
The DNA here is from genome assembly GCA_021018995.1 of Chloranthus sessilifolius. Lineage (NCBI taxonomy): Eukaryota > Viridiplantae > Streptophyta > Magnoliopsida > Chloranthales > Chloranthaceae > Chloranthus > Chloranthus sessilifolius. The sequence goes on from CM037588.1 coordinate 9,422,559, forward strand.
TGATTATTTGTGAGTATTTGGACATTTTTCCTGAAGATCTATCTGGATTACCACCTGATCGGGAGATTGAATTTGTGATTGAATTAGCATCGGGTATCGAACCTGTATCGAAAGCTTCGTATCGAATGGCGCCTGCAAAATTGAAAGAGTTGAAGGAGAAGCTTCAGGAACTGCTAGATAAGGGTTTTATCCGGCCGAGTGTGTCACCTTGGGGAGCACCAATTTTGTTTGTGAAGAAGAAAGACAGTTCAATGCAGCTTTGCATTGATTACCTTCATCTAAATAAGTTGATAATTAAGAACCGTTATCTGCTTCCGAGAATTGATGATCTGTTCGATCAGTTACAAGGAGCAAGGTTCTTCTCGAAGATTGACTTGAGGTCGAGCTACCATCAGTTGAAAGTCAAATCTGAAGACATTCAGAAGACAATGTTCAAAAGCCGATATGGACACTACGAGTTCTTAGTCATGCCATTTGGGTTGAAAAATGCACCCGCGTCATTTATGGACTTGATGAACCGGATATTCAAGTCACATTTGGACAAGTTTGTAGTAGTTTTTGTATATGACATCCTCATCTATTCAAAGACACGAGAACAACATGAGCAGCACCTGCGAGTGGTTCTACAAACCCTCAGAGACCATCAGTTATATACAAAACTTAGTAAGGATGAGTTTTGGCTTGAGCAGGTCAGTTTCCTAGGCCATGTTGTCTCTGAGATGGATATTACAGTTGACCCAACAAAGATTGAGTCAGTGATGAATTGAGAACAACCAAAGATAGTTATAAAGGTTCATAGTTTTCTCAGTCTGGCAATTTACTACAAAAGGTTTATAGAGGGTTTCTTCAAGATATCAGGCCCACTTACATAACTTACGAAGAAGAACACTAAGTTTGATTGGACAGAGAACTGTGAGAAGAGTTTTCAGGAACTCAAGAAATGAGTGACTACTGTGCCAGTACTTGTTATACCGTCAGGCAGGGGAGGCTTTGCAGTGCATATTGATGCATCGTATGGGGGTTTAAGCTGTGTGCTTAACCAGAATGAGAGAGTCATTGCTTATGGGTCTAGATAGCTCAAAGACCATGCGAAGAATCATCCGACACATGACCTTGAGTTGGCTGCAGTGATCTTTGCCTTGAAAATCTTGAGGCATTAGCTTTATGGGGAGACCATCGATATATTCACCGATCATAAGAGCCTCAAGTATCTCTTCGCACAGAAGGAGTTGATAATGAGACAATATCGATAGATGGAGTTCTTGAAAGATTATGATTGTATCATCTAGTATTACGCCGCGAAAGCAAACGTAGTGGTAGATGCATTAAGTCGGAAGTTCTCTATTTAGTTATCACATCTCACCGTAAGGGTGTGACAATGGCATCTATTGGAAGATATGGCTCTAAGTAGCACAAGATTTAACGTAAAAGGTTCAGGTGCGTTAATGGCTACGCTGGTGATACGTTCTACTCTCTATGAGAACATTCGCAGACTTCAAATGACGGATGATGAACTTATGGCTATCAAACATGATGTGATTGGGGGAGGTAAAACAGATTTTTCTATCAAAGATGACTACTTTATTGCTTAGAGACCAGATATATGTACCAATTAGTACTGAGCTACAGGACACCATTTTGGAAGAGGCTCATAAGTCTATGTACGCTATTCACCCTGGCAGTATCAAGATGTACCAAGACTTAAAGAAAAGTTTCTGGTGGAGGGGTTTAAAGAAAGATGTCGCTGAGTATGTCTCGAGATGTCTTGTGTGCCAGCAAGTAAAGGTGGATCACCGAAATTCGACAGGACTGTTGCAACCACTATCGATACCCAAGTAGAAATGAGAGGCCATTTCTATAAACTTTATTTTGGGATTGCCAAGGACATTGAGGAAGCACAACGTCATTTGGGTCATTATAGATCGATTGACTAAGTCTGTATACTTCCTGCCTTATAATACCTCGTATACCGCCAACAAGCTCGTAGAATTATACATCAAGGAGATAGTTAGATTGCATGGTATACCAGTCAGTATCGTATCTGACAGAGACCCAATGTAAACATCTCATTTTTGGTAGTAATTTCAGGAAGGGATGGGTTTCAGGCTCGATTACAGTATGGCATTCCATCCTCAGATCGATAGGCAGACTAAGAGGGTGAATCGGATTATAAAAGATATATTACTTGCTTGCATGCTAGATTTTCAGGGGTCATGGGACCAACATTTACCGCTGATTGAGTTCGCCTATAATAACAGTTACCATGCTAGCATCGGCATGGCACCCTACGAAGTTTTGTATGGACGACGGTGCAGGTCTCCACTTAATTAGGAAGAAGTGGGTGAGAAACTCATTTTAGGCCTTGAGATCATGGAGAGTATGACCGAGACAGTTCGGTTAATCCAAGAGAGACTATGCATTGCTCAGAGTCGTCAGAAGAGCTACACTGATCTTAAAAGGAACCATGTTGAATTTCAGGTGAGACAACGTATTTGTCAGGATCTCGCCTATAAAAGGCATAATGCATTTTGGGAAGCGTAGAAAGCTGAGTTTGCATTTTGTTGGACCTTTGAGGTTTTAGGTCGAGTCGGTGAGGTCGCTTACCGTATAGCCTTGCCACCGCAGCTATCGGGCATGCATAATGTGTTTCACGTGTCCATATTACGGAAGTATGTGAAGGACCCGACTCATGTATTGGACTACCAGCCCATTGAGCTCCGGGAATACTTATCTTTGATTGAGGAGCCGGTACAAATCTTGGATCGCAAAGAACAGACCTTACGGATTAAGAGCATCTCTTAGTACTTATGAAGTGGAGGAACTACTATTTAGAGGAAGCCACTTGGGAGCGCGAAGTGGAGATTCGCGACTAATTCCCACAACTTTTTGAGTGAAGGTATATTGTAACCTAGGAACATGTAAATCTAGGTACCTTTAAAATTTTATCTGTTTCTTTGCAAACCAAACTCTTCTTTTAAATTATCAACGTTAATTGGTTAATAACTTCGATGATCTACATATATCTATTACTATCACATAATAAAATCTTAGATATCGTTATAATTTTGTTATCAGTTAGAACATGTGTTTATCGGGTATGTAGTTATGTTTTTGAATAAGTATTCGATTCTGACATCTGAAATTTATGCTCGAGTAATAACCGATTTAGTGTATGTGGCTTAGTGAGAAAAGAGTGAGGTTTGTGTGCGCTAGGTTTGATTCACAGTGGAATATGTTTCTAGGCACGTGACACTCGGGAAGGTATGCATCCATGTACGGATGTAATCCTCTATGACAGTATGGGATGTCGCAGGCAATACATCTAGGTTATTACGGATCTCGACCCTTGAAAAGCGTGCCTAGTGAAGGGTATCGCATCGTGACCTAATTTCTTTTAGACTTCAGACTATTTCGACTATGCCTTGATAAGAACTAGTCTTAAAATAACGGCGTACGTAGACTTACTTAAGCTATCTGTTATATTTTCGAGGACAAAAATTCCTAAGGAGGGTAGAATATAAAGACCCATATTTTAAACCCGAGTTAGACTAACCTTGTGTGTGTATTCACCTCGGTGACCGACCTCGCTATTTGTTTTAGATTATTATTTAGATGTGATTGTGCGGACGGATCCTGATTTAGAGCATGTTTGGACCCTCGTGCGGAAGCCGTGCACCGACCCCGATGTGCCGCCCAAACACCGGACTTGAAATACTAAAATTAGAAGTTTAACACACTAAGGAGTGTGCGTGCGTGTGTGCATAACACATGTGAGAAACCCATTATAAGAGAAGAAGTCCCTCCCATTTTATACTAGGTTATGTTATTGCTTAAGAAAGAAAGAGACGAAAGCCTAACCGCTTGAAACCCTAGCCGCATTTATAGTCATTTAATCGTCACGAAGCATTGTCATCGATCATCATAAGAGATCTGTTCCCAAACCCTCTCCTCTAGAAAACCTTTTTCATTTGAGATCCATTAAACTTAGAAAGAACTTGAATTAACATTGGGTTCATTTTTGACGTTTGGGGAAGGTTGAGATTATTGAGAACAAATAGGAGTCATCCTTGTGAACTCGTGGGATCGATCGCGGCGCAAATCCTTTACAAATCCATCGATTTCGTTCTGAAACTCCGATTGCATGACTCATTTTCAAATCAGGAAATCCTTGGGAAATGGTATGATTTTGATTAAGTTTATTGATTAAAATTATTGGATTAGAAATGAGTTTTACTTTTGGGATGTACATGATTCGATTTGGATTAAAACGAGGCAAAAGATCGCAGTTTTACGTGAAATTCTGAAGCTGTGATCGCGTAGTTGTTGTAGCCCGCGAGTGCGAGGATTATCATTGCTCGCGCGAGGAATCGCCAAGGTTTGACTTTAGAAGTCGTATACTCGAAAAAATTAATTATACTGTAGTCTCTGTGCTCGCTCGTGCGAGTTTAAGTTCTCGAGCTCGCACACGCGAGGATTATCATCGCTTGGGCAAGTACAAAATATGATTTTGTCTTCGGTTTTTTTATCTCTTTTAGAATTTTGTGATTATTATGCTAGTAGACACATAACATAAGGTCTGTATGGTTGCTAAGTATAGTGTGGGTCTTGGCACCATCCGTTAAGCTTTGTTTGGACTCCAGTTTTATTTGAAATGTCCTGAGGTAGGAGAATCTCATCACTACCGTATTTTATTTTAATTCGCATTGATATTTTGAATTATAATTTTTGAACTTGCATTTGTCATTGAAATCACTTCTATAAAATGAAAATCTGATATAAATTCTAAAATCTGAAATCTGAACTATGTGTAAGAAACTTGCATTTAAACTATATTAGTATCAGCATCAATTTTATGACTCACCTGAACGACCCCTCAAAATTCTTGAACAATTTCCTGGCGCAAGTTACCCTCCTGAGTGTAGGGGCTTATTGCATCCTAAAAAAGGGTTCATGAACGACGATGGTAGGTAGGGGTTCCCGTCGGCTATATTTTTTCTCTCGAGATATAGTTAACTCGGGAGCATGGATCAAAAAATCGTCCGATACCAATACGTATCGTCCAATATGTATCGGTTTTGGACCTAAGCGGTACGATACATTGCCTATGTATCATACCCCTTTAAAAATAAGGTAATTATCGTCCGATACAGGCAATGTATTGCCCGTATCGAACGATACGGCGATAATTTGAAATTATCATCCAATAATTTATTTTATTTTTTAATAAAAATGAATTTATTGGGCGATATGGGCAAATTATCGCTCGTATCATCCGATACGGCCGATAATTTCAAATTATCGAACGATAATTTCAAATTATCGGTCGGGCCCCACCTCATTTTTTTTTCTTTGGTTTTCTGTCGAATTCTGTTTGTTTTTTTGTTTTTTTATTTTTATAATCATTACATTCTCCGCAAATCATGCAACGGATATAATTTTATATCAGTTGCATAGTATTTTGTTATTATTTTATTAATTAAAAGTTAAAACGTTACAAAAGCAACGGTTATAATAAATTATATCCGTTGCATAGTATATTTTTTTATTATTTTATTAATTAAAATATTACAAAAGCAACGGATATAATAAATTATATCCGTTGTATAATATTTTTTTATTATTTTATTAATTAAAACGTTGCAAAATCAACGGCTATTAGCAAACCATCCTCTATAAAACTCACCCGCTATTAGCAAGCTGGCAAGTGGCAACGGATAAAATCCACCCGCTATAAAACCCACCGGAGAGGGATTCTTCATTTGCAAACCATCCTCTTCTTCTCCACTTGAAAACCACCCCAGAATATCTTCTTTTTCTTCACTTGCAAATCACATGAGGATCTCTTCTTCTTTACTTGCAAACCACCTGAGGATCCCTTCTTCTACACCAGTATACTTCTTCTTTTGCCACTTGTAATTCATTATACTACTTATTTCTTAGCCATCGGAGACCAAAATCGTAGAGACCGGATTGTCACACTTATATTTTCGTCGGATATTTAAGAGAATGTATGATTTTCCATCATCTAACTTGTATTTTTAATTATTTTTTCATTAGATCTATTATTTTTAATTTTTATTTTTTAAATTAATTTTTATTTATTACTAATTTTATCATTAGATCTATTACTCTTTTTTTTTAAACTAAACTTTTTTTTACTAATTTTATTTTATAACTAAACTTGTTTAATTTGTATTACTTATTTTGTATTACTAATTTTGTGTTATTAATTTTTTGACCCATGCATGTGACACATATCACGTGTGATGTGTCGCGACACATATGACACGTGTCACGCGTGATGTGTCGCGACACATATGACACAATGACACAGGTGTCACGGCACATGTAATTGATGTGTCACACATGTGACACATAACCCATGACACATCAATTAGACTAATTTTTTGTTACTAATTTTGTGCTACTAATTTTTTGACCTATGCATGTGACACATATCGCGTGTGATGTGTCGCGACACATGTGACACAGTGACACAGGTGTCGCGGCACATGTAATTGATGTGTTACACATGTGACATATAACCCATGACACATTAATTACACTAATTTTTTGTTACTAATTTTGTAATACAAACTTTAGCTTTAAAAAAAAATTAGTAATACAAAAATTACTAATTAGTGATAAAAAATTAGTAACCGAAAATAAAAAAAAAGTTTAATTTTAAAAAAAAAAGTATAGTTTTAAAAAAAAAATTAGAACTAGTTTAGTTTTTAAAATTTGTAACACAAAATAAAAAAATTTAGTTTTAAAATAAAATTAGTAAAAAAAAAGAGTTTAATTTTTTAAAAATATTAGTAACACAAAATTAAAAACAATTTTAAAACTAAAATTACTAATAAAAAAAGTTTAGTTTAAAAAAGTAATACTAAAGTTAGTAACATTAAAAACTAAAAAGAATTTAATTTAAAAAAAAATTAGTAATACAAAAATTACTAATTAGTAACAAAAAATTAGTAACCGAAAACAAAAAAAAAGTTTAATTTAAAAAAAAAAGTATAATTTTAAAAATAAATTTAGAACTAGTTTAGTTTTTAAAATTTATAACACAAAAAAAAAAAATTTAGTTTTAAAATAAAATTAGCAAAAAAAAAAGAGTTTAGTTTTTTAAAAAAATTAGTAACACAAAATTAAAAACAATTTTAAAACTAAAATTACTAATAAAAAAAGTTTAGTTTAAAAAAGTAATACTAAAATTAGTAACATTAAAAACTAAAAATAATTTAGTTCAAAGAAAAATTAGTAATAAAAAAATTAGTAATACAAAAATTACTAATTAGTGACAAAAAATTAGTAATCGAAAATAAAAAAAAAGTTTAATTTAAAAAAAAAAAGTATAGTTTTAAAAACAAATTTAGAACTAGTTTAGTTTTTAAAATTTGTAACACAATAAAAAAATTTAGTTTTAAAATAAAATTAGTAAAACAAAAGAGTTTAGTTTTTAAAAAAAATTAGTAACACAAAATTAAAAATAATTTTAAAACTAAAATTACTAATAAAAAAAGTTTAGTTTAAAAAAGTAACACTAAAATTAGTAACATTAAAAACTAAAAAGAATTTAGTTTAAAGAAAAATTAGTAAACTTTTTTAGGGGGTACGATACAATCATACAATGCCTATGTATCATACCGTCGAGGTCCAAAACCGATACATATTAAATAAATTTTAGTTTCTACTGTTATCTAAATGTTTTAATTTAGTCCAATCGTTTGGTCATTAATGCAGGTGAAAGAAATAAACATGGTACGATCATCAGATTCAGCCTGGCAATACGGCACAGCAATAGATGGTGATAGACTCGGAATAGAATGTAAACTTTGTGGGAAAAAATTATTGGGAGGAGGTATCACACGGTTGAAGGAGCATTTGGCTCACGTACGGGGAGAGACAAAATGGTGTCCCAGTGTACCCAGAGAGGTAAGAGAAGAAGTCAGAGCCAGTTTACAGGCGGCGTAGGGAAAGAAAAAGGCAGAAGCCGATCGTGATAAAGAAATATATAACAGAATAAGGAGGGTAGATCCAGAGTTTTCTGCACCTGAACGTGGGAATGATGAAGATGAGGATGAGGATGTTGTGACAGCGAGAGTCATGAGGGAGAGTGCTAGAGAAGCACGACAGCGACGAGATCAAGAAAAAGTTGATTATCGGTTTCGATCCAGCTTGAGGGGCCCATCCATGCGTACTACTGGTGGTCGATCTAGTCAAAGGCCACATGTTATTGATGATGATGAGGATATTCATGACACTGTCGGGTTGCATAGGTCAGCATCAGTGAGGGACACCAGGCCGTCTACTACAGGTTGTACTATAGGTCCCATGGATCCGTTCATGCATCAAACAGAAAGCTCAAAGCAAAGTAAATTGAGCACAATTTCACTGAAAAATGCGGAAAGAGGCTTGGATAATCGATTGCAAAGTTCGTGATATACAGTTACATTCCGAGTCAAGTTGTGGAGTCACCGTACTTCAAAAGTATGATTAATACAAGTGCAGAAGCTGATCCAAGAGTTAAAAAACCCTCTGCATAAGAGGTATTCGGGCCCCTACTAGATGATGAGTATGCAGAGATAGGAACTTATGTGGACAGCTTCCACGAAGTATGGGATGAGAGAGGTTGCACAATTATGTACGATGGATGGACAGGTCCCACAAAGAAGAGTTTGATCAACTTTTTGGTCTATAGCAATGCCGAGACAATATTTCTAAAATCAGTTGATGCTTCAAAACACGTGAAGACAGCTGATTACCTCTTTCAACTAATGGATAAAGTAGTTGAAGACGTTGGAAAGCACCGGGTTGTGCAGGTGGTAACAGACAAGGCCGCCAATTATAAAGCTGCAGGTCGTCAGTTAATGTTGAAGAAGTTGGTGAATTTGATGAGAGAATTCACCAAGAACGAGCTGCTCCGGCCTACGATTACACGATTTGCGATATAATTTTTAGCCCTACAGAGCTTTGCTAGATATAGGCGTGAACTGAAAAGTATGATCTCTTCTAAAGAATGGAGAAAATATGAGCTAGAACTCCCACGAGCAAAGAGACCTGCTTGCAATAAAGTTGCCAACCTGATCTACAGTCCCCAATTTTGGGCAGATGTTGACCACCAGATTGCCGTCACTATCCTGTTGGTACAAGTGTTTAGGTTGGCAGATGGTGATGAGAAACTAACGATGGGATACATTTATAAGTCGATGGCTAAAGCCAAATTGGCTATTAAAAGTAAATGCCCGACAAAATATAAACGATATTGGACAATCATCGACAAGAGGTGGGATGCACAATTCTACCAGTACTTATATGTCGCAGGTATAACATGCTAAACTACTTATGAAGTGATTTTTATTTATTTTTTATTTTTTATATTATTCATTGTTTCTATATATTAATGAGATTGTTCATATTTGATGTATAGCACACTACTTAAATCCGGCCTTCCAGTATACGCGACGCTTTGAGTTGATTGAGGCCGATGACGTGTACAATGGTTTGCTCAATGTGATTCAGCGAATGCTCCCTGAGTTGGCAAAGCAAGGTCAAGCATAAGAGATGTGAGTAATAGTATCTTATAAGTAATAATGCAGGTGTCATATGATCTATTTATTGATATGTGGATTATTGATATATAGATTGATATATTCTGCAAGAGACAAGGGTCATTTGGGACCTCATTGGCGCAATCCCAAATCAAGTATGATAAACTTGCTGATTGGTGGATGCATTATGGAAGTGATGGCCCGATATTAAGGCGGGTTGCCATGAGGGTTTTATCGCAAACTTGTTCCTTGTCCAACTGTGAGCGAAATTGGAGCACCTTCTCTCTCATTCACACAAAGACAAGGAATAGGCTAACTATTGAACGATTGGAAAAGTTAGTCTATTGTCACTACAACATGAGATTAAGGGTCAAAAATATACAGAGGGCCAATCACGGTAAGATATTATATGAAGTCTTAGTTCATACAATTTTTATTTGATCTAATTTATGAAGCATTAGACATGTACTAATTCATCTATCATATTTTACCTTACAGATAGTGAATATTTTGATCCTATCCAGTTGGATTATATATTCATGGAGGATGACCCTTTAAATCAGTGGATCGAAGAGAGAGAAGAGCCAGTGTTGGATACTGAGGACACCGCATGGCTGGATAATGTTGAAAGAGCAACAGATGAGCAGGCTTTCCAACCACCGAGGCGAAAACAGAGATTGAATCGTCATTCAGTGGTTGGATCTGATGACGAAATGCAGCCTGGTAGTGATAATGATGATGGTGGGGGTGATGATGGAGGCGATGAAACCCACGCTAGCACTAGTGGTGGAGCGGATGATATTGATCCCTATACTTCTGGAGGTATTGCCACATGGGATGAGGACCCGCTTATAATGTATGACACTCCTACATTTAGAGGTGAAGGGATTGAAGGAAGAGGAGCGTTAGAATCTTACCAAGCACCACCTCCACTACCACCACAAGGTCCACAAGATGATGTGGGTTATATGACTTCTAGCTTCGGGGGATTTAGTTTGCAAAATACCGGAGATTCAACAGCAAGTAACCCATACTATCGGCCTCAACCAACCTATCCCGGGCCATATGACTTCGTTGGTCAAATTTTTGGAGGACCAACCTTCACCTATTACACTGAGCCATATTCATTGCTAATGCCTCAATTTTAAGGAGGCACACATAATCATGGGTATCAATATGGCCAACATTATAGGGAAAGCTCACGCACCGATAATGATGATAACGAGGGCCAAGAACCACCACGAAATTCAATGTGGCTCTAAAGTAATTAATTTTTTTTTATAATATATCTTTTAATTTTCATAATTAGTCATGTATAATAAAAATTTGATCATTAGTCATGTACAATGAATCAATTATGTTAAGAGTGATCTGTCTTTTGTTGTGGGCTTATATCCTAATATATTTTTGTTGTTTGTTAATAAATTTTTTATTTATTAAACAATAAAAAAGAAAGAAAAAAATTGAAAGCTTTTAGTCATAATTATGCAATACTTTAATTAGGGATCCGTCCTATTATGAAATATGCATCAAATAAGCTTTAAATATATTTTTAAAAAAGTAAAAAAAAATAGAAAATCATTAAATTTATTTTTCTTAATTTTTTGAGATTTTTTAGGATTTTTTAAAAAATAAATAAATAAATTCAATGTATCAAACCGATACATTCAATGTATCGCCGATACATTGAATGTATTGGCCGATACCCGATACGTATCGTCCTGGAGGTCAAGACGAAACGTATCGGAAAATCGATATTTTGACCCTTGCTCGGGAGGTATTTTAAGTTGAGGATTAAATCATGAATTACTAAACTTTGCATATAGAAGTTAGAGACACTAAGACTCTGAATATCTGTATCTGCTTTAAATCTATTTTCACCTATTTTGAACTTGATCTTACGTATGATTTTTTGTATTTAAATTCAGTCTTTTACCGCATTATCTAGTTCTGGCATATTATATTTCGAAATATGTTTTGAAAACCATGTGGGTTAAAATATAATACCGTTGTTGATATTTTCTACTAAGCTTTGTTGGTTAGCTCACTCCGACTATACGTCACAGGTCCAAGTACTGACGTGGTAGTTCAGGGTTGCGAGACTGATCCTAATTACGTACCCGAGGAAGAGCATGAGGTCCCTCCTGAGGAGTATTTTCTGGCTTAGGATCTAGTTTATTTATTTTCTTTTGGTGAGAGTTTTGGACTTGGAGTTGTAGGCCCATTTTGTTGGATATTATGGCTTTATGCTTGACTTTTATTTACGGTTATGAACCATATTTTGGTGATGGTCAGCCATCATCGGTGGTTCTGCACTTTAATTACTTCTGCATTTTTCTTAGCTTTGATTAATTATTGCGTTTTACTCTGATATGTGCTCTGTTTGTCTGTCTTATCAATTAACCGATAGGTTGGCGAACTGGCCTTTCCTATACTTGAGGGATTAGAAAAGTCGGGTCATCATAAAAAGTGTACTTGAGGGTGTTGGGAAGTAGTTTCAGGTCTAGGGATGGTCCTTTTTCGATGGATAGTTGTAATGGTTCATTGGAGGTAGTGGGTAATGGTTATATCCACGGCTTCCATGTTTTGGACTGGAGTTCGTAGACAAAAGTGTCCAGCACAGAAGTTACCTCCCTTAGTTGGTAGTTTAATTCTTCCGGGTCCGTATACCATAATGCGGTTTGAAGCACATCCTTAGATAATACTAGAGGTAATGCCTCTTCCACTAGTTCTTCAATTTCATCTATGCTGAAGCATTCCTCATCGTCAATTGAGGCCATTTGGTTGGCTACCGAGAAAACATTTAACTGAATTCGCTTATCTCCAAAAGAAACTTCCATTACTCTGATTTTGCAGTTGATGCATGCATTGGTCGTGGCCAAGAATGGTCTACCGAGTATAACGGGAATTTATGTTTGAGATTTCAAACTGGGTTTTATGTCTAGTACTAAGAAGTCGACAGGAAAAATAAATTTGTCGACCCCAAGCATAACATCTTCAATGACTACTACTGGCCTTCTTTCTGATCTATCGGCTCATATCTCTCAATCCCAACTTTTCATAGACAGAGTATGGTAGCAAATTTACACTGGCTCCAAGATCAAGAAGTGTTTTATTTATAGCATGATTTCCTATAATACATGGAATTGTAGACACTCCAGGATCCTCTAGTTTAGGCAAGGTTCTGGCTTGCAAGACTGAGCTTACTTGCTCTGTCAAGAAAACATTTTGCGAGATATTTTTTTGCCTTTTTCTTTTTTACGTACACATCTCCTTCAGGAATCGTGCATAAGCGGGGACTTGTTTGATTGCTTCTAAGAGAGGTAAATTAATTTTTACTTAATTGAAGATTTCAATAATTTCTTCTATTTTTTTTTAATGTTAATCAAAAGGAGATGGTGCACCAAAGACATTAGGAAAAGGTAGCTTCGGTACATAAGGTACTTCAGCCACAGATTTTGGTGTACTCTCCTCATTACTATTTTTGGTATGGGTTTCAGGGGCAACTAATGGTATAGGCATCTCTACCTTATTGTTAACTATTTTCCCACTTCGTAGAGTTTGAACAGCCTGAATGTGAGGTGTAGGAGTTGGTGTAAATCCCTTACTTGACAGTTCTCTTAAATTGGTCCCTGTTGGATAACACCATTGGTTGTCTCCCGTTTTGTCCCATTGCATGGCTATTTGTTCAACTTTGGTCCCTAAATTTGCAATGGGTTGTGAGCAGGACTGTAGGTCTCGGAAAATTTGGGTTACTTGAGATAGTTCCTTAGATAGTTAATGTGCCTATTGTTACAAGTCTTGAAGGATCTAAACAATAGTAGCATTGTCATTTCTAATGGACTGTTGGTCAAACTATTAGTTTTCGACATAGGATTGTTGCAAACCCTGAGGGTCTTGTAGATATGCACACGAGAAGTCTTGCTGGTTTGCCCTTGCGAAGTCATAATGGGTTCCCCATTGAGAGTTGTAGGTACTCCTGTAATTACCCCAATGAGAAGCGAAAACTTGTTCGATTTCCTCCATGAATGGATAGTAAGGGGTAACTAGGTATTCTACCGGGGCATAGGTTGGTTAATAGATTGGCCAAGATAAATTGTCGTGGCCTTGCATGATAATTAATTTATATATATATATATATATATATATATATATATATATATATATATATATATATATATCTTTTAGAAGGCAGGGAGAGAAAAAAATCTGAGCTTCTAGTCTCTGTGGCCAGCAGGAATGTTGAAGTTCTTATCCGTTGCTCCGAATAAACCCGCGAAAGCTTAAGAAGTGATCAAAGAAAGTTAAAAATATAAAGAAATATAAAAAAGAGAAAGATAAATATTTATTTTTAAAACGAAAATATATAAAAAAGATAAAGACTTCCCCGACAACGGCTTACTATATATGTTTAATTAAGTCTTGACCTATTACAAGCGCACAATGAAAATTGTAAAGCTAGTATAGGATCGTTCCCACGAAGAAGTTTTATCTTATAAATATATACTTCTATTTCTAAAGTTATATTTATCTTTTAAGATTCTAAACTACTTGAGAAATATGAATAAAAGAGTAGTTTCTTAATTTAAATTGCAGAAAATAAATCCTAATGCTCCTTCTTCAGATTGAGGTCGTCGATCCCAATCTTCAGCCATCGGATATTTATTAAAATAAATAGTACTGTTACACCGTATTGCAGTCTTCTAGAATTTGGGCATCAATCAAAAACTAAAATTGTTTAACATAGATTTAATCTAATCAATAATTTCCTAAAATCTGAGCGTTAATCAAACTCTAGAAAATTGAAGATGAAAAAATAAAAACCGTTACACTAATCTGCAAATTCCAACATGAGTCGTCAATTCAAATTAAAACTTGAAGATGTTTACAAATCATGTAAATAAAAAAAATAAAATCTAAACTAGAAAGTAAATAAATATATCTTTCACCCCTCAGCCGTAGTTGTCAATTGCTTCTGAGAAATTAGAATATCTACACTAATCTTCAGCACCCAATAGCAGTCGTCAATTGCTTCTGAGAAACCTCTGATATCTAATCTACTCTAACTATTTTACACTACTAATCGGAAGAAAATCCAACCTCAGTTGTCAATTGATGTTGAAATTCTTCGATGCTTATTCCTACACCGAGCTCTCTTATTTATAGATCATAAGGAGTCAATTTATAAAGACTTTTAATTCTAATAAAAAAATTAATAAAAATAAAAGATTCCTAATATAACTCTAATTCCTAATTTTATTCTTCCTTGCTATCAATGGTTGATGTACTTCTGGATAGTTCTTATAACAACAATCGAGATTTCCTAAGAGTTTATCTTCAACAATCTTCTCAGATCCGTTATTCACCAAACTGCTAATTTCATATATCTTCTAATTTTGTTCTTGGCGGTGCTAATCTTCGTTCACGTGATCAGCAGCAGCAACAATAATAGGAAAGCTTCTTTTCTGGAAAATCGCAAATCACGATTTTCTATTTTTCATAGTTTCCTATTCAGAAGATTCTCTGGATTACGATTTTTTGCTTTTCTCCTTTTATCTCTTTTTGGAGAATCGTAAATTACGATTTTCTAGTTTTTAATAGGCGGGATATCGTCTTTTTCGTTCAATCATCTTTCTTACTGCTTTTGAGTTTATTTTGATGAATATTAACACTTTGACTCTCTTTTACTATTTCCCTTTAATATCTGCACATCGTTAACTTGTTAGTAGCAAACTAAGTCCTACCATCACTAAGTTAAGGGTGATAAAATGATAAATTATGTGACTGATCATATACTATAACTAAATTAGAATTTTTTATCTCACACCATTGAAGTGTAGTTTCCAAATATTCCATGCAACACCAATTTATGATCAATCAAAATGGTTTAGGGTCAATCTATCATTGGAAAATGTTATAGCCAAAGAATCATATCTATAATTGAATGTTAACAATCTGATAGGTGAGTTTGAATACCAGACATTAGAACTACATACAACGGTTTATATTAGAGTGCACAAATCGGATGGTTAAAACCTCTCAGAAAATTTAATTTTGAGCCCACTGTCTTTCAAGATATGATCTAACACTTTGACGGTATGGATTATCCACACATTGAGCCCATCAACGCATACGAGCATTTAAGCACCATTTTGGTGCTTAAATCACACTCAATAAAGTCATGCCCATTTAATATATATATATATATGTTGTTAATAGAAAAGGGGCCATCAACGATTTTTTTAATTTTTCAATATTTTCAAGGGTTTGTTTGATTTTTTGTGGTTTTCATTTTTTTTCTTTCAGTTTTCTCATCCTATTCGGTAGCCAAAATTGAAATCGAACGAAATCTGAATCAGTTCGGGCCGGTCCAAATCGGTTTTCAGGTTGATTCAAATTGGTTCAATTTCCTCATTTTCGATTTAGTTTGAGGTTTCAGGTCAAACACTCAAACCATGAATCCCTAACTTCATCCGTAAATTCGAGATGCGAGCGAAAAAATAGAAAGGACAAAGTAGAAGAAGGTGTTTTCATTTTTCAAGGAAGACAATTCTCGACAGCAAAGCATTGTATTCTCCCTTTACAAACCATAACTGGTAACTGTCAAAGAAGAAAGAGTTGTTCCTCTCAGCAAGAGCTTAATGTCTCAGTCATTCTCTCTCGCACTAATTTGTTGAACCAGGTATACCATTGTTTCACTATGGATTCACTATGTTTTAGCGATTTTTTTTTTTTTTTGAGGGGGTTGTTAGGTTATGGCATAGAGATTTTGCTCAAAATGGAAAAAAATTAGGGTTCGATAGGATTTGAGTATATTATCTTTTCTTTGAAAAATTAGGGTTTCGTTATGGTATTTTGTTGCCCAAAAGCTCACAAACTAGCCAAACGATCTCACGATGAACGATCAAATAAGAATACAAAAATAGAAGAAAATTAACTACAAACACACAAGAGACAATATTTACTTGGTTCGGAAATATGCCTATGTCCACGGGCAACAATGATTCACTATATTGATGATCACACAAGAATAAAAAAATACTCAAGCCTCACCAAAGTTCTCCTCAAAATCCTAGATAAGTTTTTTAAAACTTTATAATGATATCTCAACTCTATAATTTGACCAAAAGCTTTCCCTTTATTTTGAAGACACAAATCTTACTTTTAATCCAAGAGAGACTAGTCTTATATAGAATATCTACATCCTACTTCTAATATAAAAGACACTACAAAAAATAAGACTATTAGCGGCAACCAAAACTATCGCTATTAAAAAAAAACTGCCGCTATTAGTCCCGTCACTATTGAAACAACAAGATTTTTTATTAATAGCGGCACTTTTGGCTTTCGTTCATAGTCTTATTTTTTGTAATGAGAAACTAGCTTTATATAGAGTTTGAATGTAACTAGGTCGTCGCAGGTCCTCCAAGTTAGAGTGAAACAATAATTCAACCTCTAAGTTAGAGTCAAACAATAATTCTCCACCTGACTCTAAGCTTCACCATGTACTCTTTCTTCTGTTCATCACTATACTCGTATCACCACTGCCACTAGCACCCCGAGGGAGCTCAAATTTGCTAAACATTGATCAAATCCAAACAATGTTTAGACTAGACCACCGATACCACCTTTGTCATCATATCCGTAGGATTGTCCTTCGTACTCACCTTCTTCAAAAATATATGTCCATCTTCGATTATTTCTCATACAGAGCGATACCGTATATCAATGTGCTTAGTACGAGTATGATATACGTGATTCTTTGCTAGGTAAATAGCACTCTAACTATCATAAAATACATCGACACTTTCCTATGTGATCCCCAAGTCACCAACTAAGCCCTGAAGCCACAATGCTTCTTTCACTACTTCTATTACTACCATATACTCTGCCTTTGTAGTAGACAAAGTCACTGTATCTTGTAACATCGACCTCCTGCTAATCGGACCTCCTGATAGTGTAAACACATATCCTGTTGTAGACCGACGCTTATCCAAATCACCTGCATAATCTGAATCTACGTATCTGCATAATTGATGACATGTTCCACTGCGAAAAAATAAACCAACATCCTTGGTACCACGTATATACCTCATAATTCATTTCACTGCTTGCCAAAGCTCTTTGTCCGGATTAGCCATATATTATTGACCACGTAACAACCTGTGAAATATTCGATCAAGTGCATACTATAGCGTACATCAAGCTATCAATCGTACCCGCATATGGAACACGAGTCATAGACTCACGCTCCTCGCCTGTAGTAGGAGACATACTAGCCGAAAGATAAAAGTGAGCTGCTAATGGAGTACTGACAGCCTTTGAGTTCTCTATCCCAAATCGTGAGAGTATCTTCTTCATATAACACTTGTATCAGACACAACTACCCTTTCTTTCTGTCTCTGGGAATCCCTATCCCAATGACTTTTCTCATTGCGCCAAAATCTTTTATCTCAAACTCCATGTCAAGTTGAGATTTCAACTTATTGATCTCCACCATGCTCTTTTTAGCTATGAGCATGTCATCAACATACAAGAGAAGGTAAATAAATGAGTCATCCGTCAGCCTCTTGAAGTAAACATAATTATCATATTCACTTCGAATATAATTTTGCCCCACAATAAACATGTCAAACCTCTTATACCACTATCTCAGTAACTGCTTCAACCGATACAAGGACTTCTTCAGTTTGGACACTAACCTCTCTTTTCCAAGAGACTTCAGGTTAGTTCATATAGATCTCCTCCTCCAAATCACAGTGTAAAAACTTTGTTTTCACATCTAGTTGCTCTAACTCTCAGTCCAACTGTGCTATAATTAATAACAAAATCCGGATTGAAGTGTGTTTCACAACCGGTGAGAACACCTCATTGTAATCAATGTCTTCCTTTTGCGCATAGCCTTTTGCACATAGCCTTTTGCTACCAACCGTGCTTTGTACCCTCAATGCAATGTAATCTGCAACCTTCCTTGACCACATCTCAATCAAAGTCTTACACTCTATTGTTGTAGACAGTGATCTGTTTATCAGATAGTATGTTGTACTGACTGCCTCGGCTCAGAACTCTCTACCCAATCCCGCATTGGATAATATACATCTTATCTTTTCAAATAGAGTTTTATTTATACATTCTGTTACCCCATTCTGTTGTGGTGTATTCCTCACTGTGAAGTGCCTAATAATACTGTTTTCTTCACAGAACTCCTGGAACTGTCCATTAGTGTACTCAGCACCATTATCAGTTCTCAACCGTTTGACCTTCTTTCCAGTCTGGTTCTTAAACAGTAATTTAGACATTTTGAAGATTTAAACCGCATCCTTACTTTTTATCATGTAGATCCATACATATCAAGAGTAATCATCAATGAAGGAGATGAAGTACCTAGCACCAACTTTAGAAGGGACCTTTGAAGGATCTCATACATATAAATGTATATAATCCAGTGTGCCTTTTCTAGTGTGAACTGTTGTGTTGAACTTAACCCTGCACTATTTATCGAAGATAAAATGCTCATAAAAGTCTGACTTTACACCTTTCAACAAGCCTTGCTTACTTAACTCTATCATCCCTCTTTCTGACATGTTGCCCCATGTACATGTGTCATAACTGTGTAAAGGACAAACCACTATCATCTGACGTAAATACTGCTGCTCCACCTATCATTGTTAGAAAGTAAAGGTTCCCAACCTTTCTCGCTTTCATCACAGCCAGAGATCCCTTTGTCACATTTAAAACTTTACATTAAGCTGCAAACTTGAGCCCATTGGAGTCTAGTATACCAAGCGATATGAGATTCTACTTCAATTCCGAAATATGGCGTACATCGGTCAATGTTCTCACAACCCCATCATGCATCTTTATTTTGATACTCTCCTTTCAATTATTTTACAGGCCATATTGTTGTCCATTAAAATCGTTCCACCATCCACCTCTTTATAAGATGTGAACCAGTCACTATTTGGACACATGTGGTAGGAGCAACCTGAATCAAGTATCTATACATTCTATGAGCATTTATCAAAAACCACTGGTAACATGTTTCCATCATCATCCAAAGCTTGTTCAGCTATTCCAGCCTCATCAATGACCCCTTTCTTATCCTAAGCATCAATGTCACGGGGTCACTCTCCCAACAGTGTCAGCCCGTGCGGCACCTAACGCCCGATGCGCTAAGTCAGCCTATCTCTGATACCAACTGTTGCGGGGGCATCCTTCGACATGCCATTAACCTATGTGGTATTTCGCTACCACATGCAACGAAGCTAACCAATCTCTTTCATCAGCTCTAATACCACCCGCCTAGAGGACGGAAACTCTCCCTCGTGGTTACCTCTATTTCACGGCCTACCATCTGATGAATCGTGCTCCTTACAACACACTCTCTTGCACCACTGTTCCCTACTTGGCCTGCTCAAGCTTCACCCTGTGCACTACACTAATACCTCGTTTCGCAACAGTATTGGCATGCAGCTTCCCATGTCGTCATGTCTTGCTCGCATATCGAACCAAGCCCACAATCGTGTGCCTCCCTCATGTTGTTGTGCTCAACAAAGTCCCACACAGCCCTCATGCTGTCGTGTTCTACTGAGTCTTACGCAGCGCTCGTGAAGTTGTCCAACCGTATGCACCGTGACGTGTAGCTTGGGTCATACTTCAACCTCACCTTGGGTGCCACACGGCATCGCTGCATCGATAACCTAGGCCCACCCTTTCAAATCTAGGAGACACTTACGCCTCCTCTAGCAACGCAAGGCCCCATGTGGAGGGAAATAGCTCGCAAGCTCCCTTCCCCCATATAAGAGTAAAATAGTAATTAAGATAAAATGACAAAAGAACCTCAAACCTCTTGGTTTGACATACTTTACTATTTACACTGCAACGCCCCGGATCGCTAGCCCACCTGGCCATGTCGCGTCCGTGTCACGACCCCTATGTGACCGTCACTATATGAAAATCAATAAAAAATAACGGCCCAAAACCATTGTAAGTGTCATAATCAACGATTTTGAGCAATTATAAGGGCCGTTGTTTATAGACCAATGATTTTTATAAATAACGGCCCGCAACTGTTGTTTATATACCAGATAAACCACGGTCCATGTCCGTTGCAAAATAACAAGGTTTTTAAGCCGTTGTTTTAACGAAAAAAAATGTTGTTATTTTTCTTTCGAAACCACGACCTAAATCAGTGGTATATGTAAACAACGGTGACGAACTGTTGTTAATTTTCTCCAAGAAATAACGATTATGGACCGTTGTTTGTGACTGTTGCAAAATAACAACAATGTTGAGCCATTGTTCCTAATGGGAAAAAGGTTGTTATTTTTATTCCAAAATCATGACCTAAATCAATGGTTTATGAAAACAACTGTTATAGACCGTTGTTTTTTTTATTTTTAAAAGTGCACAGCTTCCATTTTTTTTACAGTAACGAGTCATTTTACCTGTTTCAAATATTATATCAACCACATATCACTCTACAAGGAAAAAAATTCATAATCCATTCAACTAAATGAAAAAATAATAAGGTAAAAACAAAATCAACATCGTATTAATACATTTAACATCATCTCATTAAAATATTCAAAGAAATTATATTAATATATTCAACATCCTATAAATACATTCAACAGCGCCCTATTCGAGCATGACTCTAGTTGCCAATAAACCCAATGACATAAAATTTTAATGTCTCATTGCTTGACACCTTTGATTGAGCACCTTTCAACTCATTATCGAGATGACTTTTCTTTTATGATTTGTCCGTCCACTTCTTGTGTATTTTCAGCTTGCGCCCAGCTCCCATACCACGAGTTTTCCTGCCATAAAAATAAATTCAGTCACATCAACAAATTTTATAATAAAATAATACTTAAAGTTTGCATGTGTTCAAGAAAAAAAAAAGTGTATATAAGAGCGACTTGCATAAGAATTTTTATATAATTACATTAGAAACTTAAAATTGGAAAAAGAATATGTAAAAAATGATCCACAAGAAAAAATGATCCACAATAGAAAATGAAACCAAGGAGATTTATTGCCTTCATACATTGTAGAGAAAAAAGGCACCAATATAAAAACCAAATATACATGCAAAATGAGCTATTACTCAAGGATAAGTCTTTGGATGAATGGTAAATCTGGAGATAAATATAACTGAAGCGGCAACCATTAAAAGCAAAAAGCGCACACAACCATAATCTAACAAGCTTGCTCCGCAAGGTAACTGCCCAAGAATTCTAGTTGCAGAGATTCTGAAGCTTATGCACAAATCAATGGTTAGGAGGCTCACTTTGCAAAAAATTATGAATTTCCAAATGTTGAGTATAAATTAATAAGAAACTTAACCTAGTTAAAAATTTATAGCTTTCCAACCTTGTATTAGATTAGATTTTCTAATTAAATGTGAACTTCTAAATTCGCATTTAAAGATTTTTTATTTTTTGAAATCTAAAGATTCCTTATTTTTAAAAGAAATTTAGTTTCACTTGAACCAGCTGAAATGTATGGTTCATCAAAAAACTGGATGGCTCACCATGTAAACCTAAAAAGACTGGACTGGTGGTACCAATTTAAGTTGAACTAGATTAGATCACCTAGTTCCGTTTGGTTGTTAAATACTTTCATATTCATTAAGGGAGTGGAAAAATCATACTTGGGTATTTTACTTCAATCTTCTCGTTTGGAAAACCGTGATTCTTATTGTCCACTTGGCGTTGCGGCCATTTCTTACAAGCATGAACTCATTAAGATATGTCACCAGTTTAATAATTAAGTTATCAACATGAACTAAACAATAAATGACAAATCTATTGATAGAAATAAATCCTGAAGTTTAAGACCATCAATATTCAAATTAGCATGCAAACATAGCCATTTTCTGTAAGGATGAACTCATTAATAAATGTCACCAATTTAATAATTAAGTCATCAACATGAACTAAGCAATAAATGACAAATCTATTGATAGAAATAAATCCTGAAGTTTAAGATCATCAGTCTTCAGATTAGTATGCAATCACTGCCCAAGCTCATATATCTTGCAGTACCTAATAAGTAAGACAGTCACCAGCAAAGAGCCTCTTTCCACTCACAAATAGGCTCCAACTAGCTGTAAGTAAGTGCTGTTTTGGCTGGCCTACAGTTGTGAAAAAAGGGAATCAATTAAAGATTTTAGGCATGGAATGGAAGAATGAAAGCACAAAAAGTCATACATGCTTATAAACCTCAAACAACTATACATATGGATTCAAAAAATGGCCATTTGAATGGTCATAATTAGGAAAGATGATGCGGAAACTTACTAAATGCAATGCTAGGGCTGAGATTAGGATTAAAATTAATTTAATCAATTAAAAAATAATAATTTCTCATAACAAATTACCACGAAAATTCTAGAAATTAATTAGGTGATTTAATTTCCCTATCGCAGATCTAGAAGACTAGGGTTCTTATGAACGGCTAGATCTCTGATAGTTTTAGGGCGTCGAACGAATTCGCAAACGAGTTCTCTCGATACCAAACGAAAATAAAAGGCTAATAAAATTAATGATGAATAAAATATTGATTTAGGACTTTTATGAGATCAATAAAATAATTAGGATTACGCTACTTACGTAAACCGTAGATCTAAAGAAGATAGAGATGAAAGAAGAGTTGGCCTCGCACCAAACCGCAAGCAGGAATCGAAGAATCGCTCTCCGTTTTGAGAGAATCACATCCTCACGAAAATTAAAAACTCTTAATTTTTCATAAGCAATTTTCATTAACCAAAAAATAATAATAAAAGTGTTTACAAGCCTTTAAATATTCTAACCAATGCATAAAATTAGAAATCCTAATATAACTCTAATTCCTAATTCAAATAAAAGAAATATCATAATTCTTCTAAAACAATAAAGTCCTAAACAATAAGGAAACTAATCTTATTTCTAATAAAAGAAACAACTCTTACTTTCTAAAATAAAATAATAAAAGAAACTAATCATAATTCAATTAGGATTCTTGAAATTCGTCACTTTATGTGCAGCCTCCAAAAACTAACCATAACTTCTTCAATACTTGTCAAAATTGTTCAAATTTTAGCTCGTTGGAAAGCTACCTCGATAAGCTTTCAAATATGATCAATTTCGTATCAATCCGACATCGTTTAACACTTTAAAATAGGCCAAACATAAAAGTGACGGGATTGAAAGTTAAAGACCCTAATAAATTTTGAAATTTTTTCTTTTTGATCAAACAGGTCTTTTTTAAAAAAAAAACCCATTCGTGGGTCCACTTTCTCTTTTGACGTCTTCTCTTTATCCGATCACGATTCAAACAGGCAGATCTAAAATACGCATCAATCCCCTCTACTTTGAAAAAGTTCGACCTAGAACTTTGGTTGGCATGAGTTTTCACGGTCGCGATCACAAACAATATATATATGGAACTTCGATCAGAAGCAGCTGGAATCGAGCGTCCCCATGGTTGTGATAGAGCTCTAAGAGATCCGGGTCAATCTGCTGAAACTCTTGTGTAATCCACGTATTCTTTGTGTCGGCCTTGTTCTTCCACTTGACCAAGTACTTCTAAAATCCCCCGTGATTGATGGATATAATCTGATCTTCCAGCACATCTTCGAAGATCTCACGGATTTACCGAGTAGGTGGGAAGAAAAATAATTGGATCATCGGATGTAGAAGGCACAAAGGGGTTGACAGAGATGGTTGAAGAGCCATGGAATGGAACAAGGTCCTCCACATTGAAAGTCGTGATAATCCCCAATTCCGGCAGAACATCTAAGATATAAGCATTAAAATCGGCACGCTTCAAGATCTGATAGGGTCCAACACCATAAGCTTGTAACTTCTTTGCAACTCTTTGTGGGAATCGCTTGGGTATATTTCGAACCATCACAAAATCACCCTCTTGGAATTCTTTGAACCGTCTATGAGAATCTGCAGATAATTTATATTTTTCATTCTTTAAATTAATTCTTTTCTTAATCTCAGCATGTAACTCATGAATGCAATATGCAAAACTAGATGCTGACTCTTATAACCTTCGATGAATGGACATTGGGAGAAAATCTGTGTGTTCTAGTTTTTAGCTTACCCTTCCACTGGATGAGGTATGCCTGATGTTCCTCAGATTACGTTCTCCTTGCAGACCAAGTGTTATCAATTTTTGGTTTACCTTTCCACTTAAGAAGATACTCTCGATATGCTTGGTGTGTCTTTACCTTAGTAACAAAATATGGATCTCCCAAAACTCTTTCATCTAACCTCTTCACATATTGTTCAAGCGGGTATTTGCAAATCAATGAGTAGATAGGATTGGGCTCTATAGGCTCATGTGTAAGTGACACTAACGACTCTTGTGTGAATGATGCAAATGGCACTAATGGCTCATGTACACTCGACTCGATTAACTCATGTGTATTCGCTTCAACCAAAATCAAACTCTTGGGTACTTGATTCAATTGACACTAATGGTTTTTGTGTACCCAGTTCGATGGACTCACATATATTCAACCCAATTGGCACCAACAAGTTGTGTGCACCCAACTCTACGGGTAGCAATGACTCATAGGTAAGTGACTCAATTGATTCAAGTGTGAGTGACTCAACATCACTACTCACAAGGGAAATAGAAGTCTCTTTAACACAAACTAGACATTCATCAGCTTCTTCTATCTCCTTTTCATTCAGCACGGTACTAGGGTCATACACTTCTTTCACTTTTCTATTCTCCGGCTCCTTAAGACTCACTCTTTTAGTCAATAAATTCTGAGTGAGAAATTTTGTGGGGCATTGGTATGCAAAGTGTCCAAACCCTTGACACTTAAGGCAATCATGACACTTATCCGTCTTGGTTTTCGAACTCCGAAGAAGGTGACAGTGTGTTAAAGGAACATACTTTTCAATAAGTCTCACCTTCATGTCCTCCCATGTGGAGATGTATTTATTTCGAAGAGATTCAATACGATGTTCTACACGAGTCCAAAAATTTTTGGCATTACCCTCCAACTTTATTTTTACTGGCCTAATTTTGTACTTATTTTGTACGTCATACCAATCAAAATATTCCTCTACACTAGACAACCACTCCACGAAGGTTTTGGGGTTTAACCATCCCTCAAAACTTAGAACCTCATTCCGAATAGATTTAATAAACTTCTCGACAGGGTCATACTCGGGTTCACAATGATGAGGGTATCCCCTAACTCTAGTCTCATCACGATTTTTGGGACTTTGGCAAAAATTTGGAGTGTAGTGGTTTCCTTATTTGGCTATTACCCTTTCATGACGGGTAAGGAATTCACGGTGACGTATAAGTGACTCATACATGATGCTTGACACAAACACAATTCAAACACAATACTAAAAAGACACTATGAACCAACAATGGATACGGACTTTTGTTAAACACTAGACATGCACACTAATGAACACTAATGAAATAAAATGTAATAAGATTGAAATGACATGCAATTATGAAACTAAGTGATGTAAAACAAAAGTTAGACAAAGCCTAGATGAAAGCTAGACAAAAAAAAAAACTTAGACGAAAGCTTTAAAAAAATTATTTTTTTTAAATGTAGACAAAAAGCTAGATGAAAATTTTTCGACAAAAGATAGACGACAATTACAGACAAAAGCTAGACACATTTTTTTTAAAGACAAAGCCATACAGAAATTACAGACAAAAAGGTAGACAAAAATTTTCATACAAAAATTAGATAAAAAAATAGACGAAAATTTTCAGACAAAAATCAAACAATTTTTTTTTTTTTTTTGACAAAAGCTAGACGAATTTTTTTTATAGACAAAAGCTAGACTTCTTTTTTTTTTTTTTTTTTTTAAACCTAAGAAAAAAAAAAAACCTAAAACCTATATGAGCACTAAAACCCTAAAACTAAACTAATGCTCTGATACCAATTTGATGCAGAAACTTACTAAATGCAATGCTAGGGCTGAGATTAGGATTAAAATTAATTTAATCAATTAAAAAATAATAATTTCTCATAACAAATTACCACGAAAATTCTAGAAATTCAATTAGCTGATTTAATTTTCCTATCACGGATCTAGAAGACTAGGGTTCTTTTGAACGGCTAAATCTCCGATAATTTTAGGGCGTCGAACGAACTCGCAAGCGGATTCTCTCGATACCAAATGAAAATAAAAGGCTAATAAAATTAATGATGAACAAAATATTGATTTAGGGCTTTTATGAGATCAATAAAATAATTAGGATTACACTACTTACGCAAACCGTAGATCTAAAGAAAATAGAGATAAAAGAAGAGTTGGCCTCACACCAAACCGCAAGCGAAAATCGAAGACTCGCTCTCTGTTTTGAGAGAATCACACCATTACGAAAGTTAAAAACTCTGAATTTTGCATAAGCAATTTTCATT
This sequence comes from Chloranthus sessilifolius, assembly GCA_021018995.1. Taxonomy (NCBI): domain Eukaryota; kingdom Viridiplantae; phylum Streptophyta; class Magnoliopsida; order Chloranthales; family Chloranthaceae; genus Chloranthus; species Chloranthus sessilifolius. The sequence continues at coordinate 9,449,520 of CM037588.1, forward strand.
AACCAAAAAATAATAATAAATGTGTCTACAAGCCTTTAAATATTCTAATCAATGCATAAAATTAGAAATCCTAGTATAACTCTAATTCCTAATTCAAATAAAAAAAATATCCTAATTCCTCTAAAACAATAAAGTCATAAGCAATAAGAAAACTAATTATATTTCTAATAAAAGAAACAACTCTTACTTTCTAAAATAAAATAATAAAAGAAACTAATCATAATTCAATTAGAATTTTTGAAATTCGTCACTTTATGTGCAGCCTCCGAAAACTGACCATAACTTCTTCAATACTTGTCGGAATTACTCAAATTTTAGCTCGTTGAAAAGCTACTTTGATAAACTTTCAAATATAATCAATTTCGTATCAATCCGACTTCGTTTAACACTTCAAAATAAACCAAACATAAAAGTGACGGGATTGAAAGTTAAAGACCCTAATAAATTTTGAATTTTTTTTCTTTTTTATCAAACGGATCTTTTTTTAAAAAAAAAACTCGTTCATGGGTCCACTTTCTCTTTTGACGTCTCTTCTTTATCCGATCACGATTCAAACAAGCGAATCTAAAATAAGCATCAAAAGACTTCTACTCGGGTCTTAACAAGCCAAATCTGGTGGCGATTTAGAAAGGAAAAAAAAATATTGGTTATAAAAATAAATATACATAATCGATACAGATGCACCACAGCTGAACCTAATATACCAAACATTTCAGAATTTCACCAAGTTGAGTCCAATAATAAAAAACTCAAACGTAATAAAAAGCTAAAAAGCGATGCATCTTCACCAAGCGTTTAAAGCTTATGCTTATTAAATAGTGTTAATATTTGTGGACTAAGATGAGCCTAATTCATTCGTAGCCATTGGATATAGTCATAAAGGCTATGTATAAAATACTCCACATCATAATTCCTTCTATCTAACTATTTTAAAATCAGTTGAACTATGAAATATTGGTAAACTGAATCATCCTCAGTTTACTCATTTTATTACTGCATAAATGATCATCATCAGTTCACTCATTTTAGTTTAGTAATTTGACATTACTACCAAAAAAAATGTGATTTCCAAAATTTGGTTCAAACTGAATTATTGCATAAGTGACCATCATCTCACTAATTGCACTAATTGCACTCGCAACATTGATGTTTTCGACGATGTATATAAGATGTTTGTTGATCTCTCTGTATCAAGAATGTGATCGATGACACACTTGAACCCTGACGTGCTTGATGAACCTTTTGTATTTGAAAGCTTCATGTAGAAATTCATATATGCCATTAAATTAGAAAACAGCTCAGTTAATACACCCAAGTTTACCTAGGTTCCAATCAGTTCCACCCACATGGTTTGCAATTGGTTACATCTCGGAGTAAACTAAGAGATCAATAATCCAAACTGAATACTTAGCTCACTAAAAGTGATCGAGCTATCTTCTAAAGCTGTGTATCTTCAAGCACCGATTGCTCCCTACATGGCACAAATTGCAAATCTGCAACTAGGGCATCTGCACAAGGATTAAAAAATATAAGAAAGAGAGCATCCAGCATGTAATAAGTTAGGATAATTGTCAGTCTATTAAATTAAATTCAACATGTTTCCCCATATGTTGTACTAAGGGTCCCTGGAGCTGAATAATGGCATTTAAAGAACAGAGGAATTTTTATTGTTCTACATGGCTCAGTGCTGGACTCATGGTACATATGATAGCAGTCGGAGCATTTCCACCCAAGTGAAAGCTGCAAGATACGTGTGAGCGTTGAATCCCTGTATGGTATGTGCCCACTTAATTTCCCACCACTGCAATAAATAAAAAATTCATCATCCAGACATGTAATTGATTAATCTCATGGGCATATATCTAAAAGTGCTACCAAATAGTAAAAACAACTGTGTACCACCGGTTCGAAATCGTGTAAAGGCATTGAAGCAGTGTCATTCGCATTCAAAACAAGGTCTTAAGCCCTCCTGTTCGGAAAAAGAATGGATACAAGTCTCAGCTCCAATGCAGCCAAGTTCACAACAACCTCAATTGATGCATATTGTCATATCATCGAAACCCACAAGCATCGCGTGTTGATTCAACAACCAGCAGTTATGGGTATCTGAAACTCAAACTACATTTAAAACAGTTTTCGCCTTTACGTCTTAAAAAGTCTCTCATAATGACAAATAAATAAGTGATGGTCGAAAACAAGGCAATAGGAGAATATTAACATGAATGGTTCCTTGTTTCCTCTATTAGTCAATGGATATGATCATGGTCCAAAATCTCATCCGAAACCGGCATGTACCAGACAATACATATTGGTTCGGAGGTCACTGGTTCAATACTTTGAATGCATCATACTGGTACATTACATATATTTTGGTAATGTTTCGGATGATACAGACCACTGTATCGTCTAGAACCGGTACGTATCGTTCGGTATGTACCAGTTTTGGAGCTTGACGATACGTACAGGAAAACCAGAATTTTAAACCATGGATATGATATTGAGCTCTTATTGATTGCTGATCATCAGCTTGTTAGGTTCCTATGAATGATTACACATCAAACTGTAGGATAGGGTACTTTCTATGGGAGCCCATTCTGGCTTTCTTTGCAGAAATTCACCATAGGTATCTCCTGACGACAGGGATCCCTCTGCCTGTGCCATCAATGTCTTGAGGCAATGGCCTTCCTAAATTATGTGCAATATGAATGGAAGCTTAAGAGTTGTATTCAATGTCAGAATTATAATCATCACTATTACAAAATTATGGGCTCCGAAAACCAATGCACAGGTTAGTGAAGATATGATAATATGACAATTCGATGAAAGGGTAAATTCTGAGCAAATTTCTATTAATGGCAATGGCAATCCTCAGAACTCCAATGACGAAATCGCAAGTGATAGAGAAGGCGATACAGGCACGGATCTTGAGGAAAGTGGAAAACAAGTAGGGTAAAAGGAAGAGTAGATGGAAGGTGAATCTGAACGTGGAGAATCAGATCCCCAAGATAACGGTCAACGTGAAGATTGGCAAATTGTCCACTGAAGGGTAGGTCTCCTGGCAAGAACTCTGCGTCAAAGCTTATCTCTCTTCTCCAAAAAAGGCTTCTACATCAAATTAAATCCCTGATTTCTCTCCTTCGCGGGTATATCTCTGATGCTTCGAAATTTAAATTTGAATATTTAATTCATCCTATTTGAGTCGAATGTTCCAAATTTATTAGACACAAAAGGTCAGTCAATGGATATGGCCCATTCAAATAAGACCCCGGAATGTAATCAAAGGTCCAACAAAAAGTTAGACCAATAATAGATTCATCCTATTAGAGTTGAATATTCCACATTTATTAAACGCAAAAGGTGGGTCAATGGATAGGGCCCATTCAAATTAGACCCGGAATGTAATCAAAGGTCCAACAAAAAATTAGACCAATAATAGATTCATCCTATTAGAGTCGAATATTCCACATTTAAATCAAAGGTCCACCAAAAAAAGAGACCTGCTATTCCGACGGACCGAGCCACTAGATCCAGTACCCCTGCTGGAAGAGAATCATCCCAAAAAACTGTTTCCCAATGGCTATTGAATGTTGGAATGTGTGTGGGTTAAACCACAAAATAAAGGTAACAGTTTTTAAAGATTTCATTGGGGATAATAATGTTTAACTTATGGGTACAGATGAAACAAAACAGGGCTCCTAGGGTGAGAAGATCTATTTATGGAGAGTGGGGATTTCTTGAAAACTACAATACCATTAATTTGGGTGGAATTTGGGTTGCTTGGAACTGTCTTTCATATGGTGTTCAGAAAATTGAAGAAGACAGCCAACTTCTTCATTGCTTCGAGAGACATATTTTGGATAATTTTGTATTTCATGTTACTATCCTATATGCCTCTAACATTGCTATTGACATATCAATCTTATGGAACAAATTATTAATATATCCACCAACATTGATGTTCCCTGGCTTGTCATGGGTGACTTTAATGAGGTCTGTTCCCAGGAAGAAAAGATTGGTGATAAGCCGGGGTTGCATCAAAGGGTGGCTGAATTTAATTTCTGTATAAAGTGGCCTTACAGATATGCAATGCTCTAGAGTTTCTTTATTATTGGTGCAGCAAAGCTTCTGGGCATCAAAGGGTTCATTGCAAAAATGGACAAAATGTTAAATCAATACCAGTTGGTTGAATCAGTTTCCCCAAATTCAAATTAATTATAACAACCCAAGTATATCTGATCACTGCCCCCTGGTGGTCAATCTTGATGATTGAATTCCTTTGGAAAAAAAAACTTTCAAATTTTTTAGGATGTGGGTCGGCCAGCCAAGATTCGAAGATCTTATCAGAGATAATTGGGCTATTCAAGTTGAAGGTAATCCAGCTAATTCTCTTCATCCCAAATTGAAGCATCTGAGAGAAGCGATTCGTAATTGGAGCAAAGATCACTTTGATGTTGTCCAAGACTGCTGGAATAGAGCTGCAGAAAAGCTCAATCTTATCCAATCTGATATCCAAATGGACCCTTTGAATGATTTGCTCGCGAAGGAGGAGAAGGTGGCTGCTAGTGAACTCCATGAAGAACTACATATTGAACGTCTCAGAAAGCAAGAGTCAGGTGGCTTAAATTGGGGGACAAAAACTTAAATATTTTTCTACTCTTCTATTAGTTGGCATATAGCCAGGAACATCATCAAAGAAATTATTGATGGGCATGGTAAAAGAGTCGGATATCAACGATATTGGCAGGGAAGCAGAAATGTTCTTTTGTGAGATCTTTTCTCCACAGTCCTCCTTGTCGACGCCCATTATCCCTGGTCCCAAGCTCCTGAACAGTCTGCTGATGTCACCAGACGTTTTACCAAGGAAGAAATTGCTAAAGCAGTCTTATCTGCTCCAAAGATAAAATGGGCTTCCTGCTATTTTTACCACGCTTACTGGCATATTGTGGGAAAGGACGTTATAGAAGTGGTGCAAAAATTTTTCAAGAAAGGTAAATTATTGCAGTCTATTAATGCTACATATCTTTCTTTAGTTCCCAAGGAGCCGAGAGTCACTATAGTTTTGACAAATTCAGACCCATCGCTCTCTGTAATTTTGTATATAAAATTGTTACAAAGCTGATGGTGGATAGATTTGCAATTTTTTTTCAGAACATCATGAGCTTAAATCGAACGACATTTATCAACGGTAGATATATTACTGCAAGCATCCTTCTACCGTAAGAATTGATTCGTAAACTACACGTGGAATTGGGCCCTCGACTGTTTTGCGTCAAAATTGACCTACAAAAGCCTATGATAAGAGTTAGATGGGATTTCATCCTCCATATCCTCAAACAAATCGGTTTTAATGATTTATGGGTCAAATAGGTGGAAGAATATATCTCCACGCCATGGTTCTCCACTCTAATCAACGGATCTACAATGGGTTTCCTAGTGAATGCGGCTTTCGTCGAGGGGACCCCATCTTGACCTTTTTACCATTTTCATGGAAGTCTTTTCCTGCATCTAACAAGAGAAAATCGATGGATGTGAGATTAGTATTCCGTCATTCCAAAATTGCTCTCCAATATCTCACCTTCTTTTTATGGATGATATTTTTTTTTTCTCGTCTGATGATCCGGATTTGGTTAGAGGTATCTGTGATTTGCTTAAGTCTTTCATTGATTTCTCGGGCCTTCAAGCTAATGCCTTTAAGAGTTTTCTTTAGCCCGGCCTGTCAATTCAAAGGTGATACTTTGCAGTCTTTGATTTTTTCTGTAGGTACTCTCCCCCTTAAGTATTTTGGGCTTTCTTTATTCGGCTCTAGATTAACTAACTTGCTTTTTCAACTTCTTATTGACAAAATTCAAACTCCTCTAGAGGGATAGAAAACAAACTTCTTATTGTATGTAGGTAGATTGGAACTCATCAGGCATGTCCTCAATAGCCTTCAAACCTATTGGTCAGCTGCTTTTTTTATCCCAAGGAAAGCTATAAAGAAGGTTGAAGCTCTCTTTGCGAATTTTCTTTGGAAAGATCTCTCTCTTAGCAGCTCTATGCATCCTATTACTTGGATCCATGCGTGTAGACCTTTCTGGAAGAAGGGGGACTTGCAATGAGAAGAATAAAGACTGGAATAATACTTCCTTAATGAAACTATTATGGAATCTGGCCTAAAAGAAGGAGCTCTACGGTGTACTTGGTCAAGAGCTAGGTATGTCTGAAATGGTGAACTAAGGATGGACATATCCTCGGGAACTAGGTAAGTTTGAAACTTGTTTGTCGTCTTGCTCTTTCATTGGTAATGGTATAAATTACTACTTCTCAGAATATGGAGGATCTACTATAAGCTGATTCCTGCTCTTTAACCCTTATTCATCATGTTCACTATTGCCCACATGTAGTTTATATGCTCACGCACACTCTCTATACTAATGCTAGGTGAAAATACACATTGCAGATTACAGATCACAATATAACTGAAAAGTACCTTGATGGCCATTTTAATCAATGGCCCATTTTAATAAATGTAATAGGGAAATTCAAACATGTCAATATGTCATCCAGGGAGAAACAAACTGCTCATGTAATGGATTTTAGGCCAAACAACAACAAATAAATAAATTATATATGTGCATATTTGTGTATGTAAGTAAAAATTAAAAAAGTAAGTCTACAATGGGTGCCCACCCATCATGTGCATTAAGCAGTCCACCCATATGTGTGACTGTGACGTGCATGGACTTCCATGGATTGGAAGTATTATTCCAAATCAATGCAGCCCTGGAAAACAAGTATTATTCCAAATCAAAGCAGCCCTATGGACATGAACAAACCCAAAAACAAGTATTATTTCAAATCAAATCAAACATATAATCGTAGAAATGACAACATATTCAAAAAAATGTGCCCTATATTAAGCAAAAACAAAACAACGTGTAAGAATAGGGAGAATACCATATATAATGAAACACCACAATGAAACCTTTGGAAGCAACATAACGAGCCTGCAATTTTGTTAGAAACAGGAGATCTAAGGGAGACGGCAGTTTTGTTAGAATAAAGAGAGAAGAGTTTGGAATTAGGGTTCCCAATAGATTTGCACGTGACTTGAGGAAAGAGTACAGTTTACAATTTTTTGCATGCCTAGTGCTGACAACTCTGTCAGCTGCATTATTTTCTTTTTGATAACTAAGAAACTGTTATAGCATATATAAAATTTATTGACCCATACGAGAATGTGGTTGTGCAACCCATCTTATCTTTCATGAACGGGAAAATGTGGGAATATTTAAACTTCTTAATACTTGTGTTTTAATTATAATGGCCCGAATTTTCACCTAAAGCCATAGTTGGAAATTGTCGTCGTTACCTTCATATATTAGCTTACAAAGTGCAACATTTTTATAGGAATTAAGAGGTTTTTTTTTGGTTCAGTTATAGGACATAGAGATTTACGAGCTACTTTTTTTGAAAACATATAACAAGTAGGAATTGAAGAAATCTAAAGGCAAATAACTAAAGAGTATACAATTTAATGGTTACTAGAGGGAGAGAGAAGAGAGCGCAATAACATAAAAAATATATACCACATACACACATGTATGGAGGGAAGGAAGGAAGTCATCATCCAATAGAGAGTGAGTAGCACCAAGTAACTTCATTTGCTATCTTCATGGATCTTGAGGCAGCCATAATATCTATCTCAAGGTAGAATCATAAACTGTCCCAACAACAACACAAATACCATCATAAATCCCAGTGAAACTTTTCACCAAACAACAACTATGCAGTCTCCTTCAACAACAGTAAACCATCAAATACATCCAAACAATCCACACTAAGTGGCTCAAAAAACTTCCAACAAACACATGAGCATTTACCCAAGTAGATTCAACAACACAAGAGTCTAGAAAACTAGACAATGGTCAATATCCTAGCAGCCACATACATCCAACATCAAATTTGATTGGCCATCCAATAAGAGGGAATACTAACAATAAAAGAGATACATGCTGATCATTGCATGAAACAGCAACAACAGTCAAAGAGTTGAAAACTCTGAAATTCTTGAAAAGGAAAACGGCCAAAAACCTCATATATGGAGCAGCTGGGCAACTCCCAATCAATTAATATGCCACATAACAGCCACAATAGTAAAATGAGTCTCTGGAAGCTTAGATATGAGAATAGACTACAAATAACCTCAAGAACAGTAACTATTGTGTGGCGTACCTCCATAAACTCTATCGTATATTCTTCAAATCTCCCTATAGTGAGACAAGATCAGATCAAAATGCTTCTAGGAGAAAAGCGATCCATACCCCATTACCCATATTTGCAAATATAGTAATAAATTATTTCCATATTCCAAATTAATGGGTTTTGATCTTGCATTTCTATAAAATATAAAACAAACAAAACACCATATTCCAAATTATAATCCCCCTGCATCAAATCTCAGTAAACTGATGGATCAAAAGGGAAGTCAAACATCTGAAAAAAATAATATACCTTGGAGGTTCTGTATTTGGGTGAACAGAGAATAGGGCGACGAAGAAGAAGGGCTTCTGCTGCTAGGGTTTCCCCTGGGAAAAGAAGATGAAGAAGTCGGCTGCTAGGTTTCCGTTGGGAAAAGAAGACAAAGAAGAAGGGCCTCCGCTGGATATTTGCGCTCTAATCTTCTATCATGTATTGAATATCTCCGGTTCATGATCGGCAACTTGTGTATGACATCCCCATCGAGAAGCTGTTGCTACGGTTTATGCAGGAAAGTGATTGATTTGGAAAAGAAGCGGAAGGGTCTCCGCCGGGAATTATTTTAAGGGCCGTTGTATTGATTTAACTTACGCGATATAAATATTTTAGAGATCAATTTCACGGGTTCGAATTCAACTACATTACAAATAATATATTTAAGTGGGCCGTTGTATTGGTTTAATCACCAATATGGGTTATTATATATGTGAATTACTTCTACGACAATCGATGTCTGTGATATTTTAAAAGTAAGCAGTGTTATTTTTTTTTTGTTTTCAGATAGCGTGTTGCGTCCTCACAGTGTGATCACGTCGCGAAGCCCTCTTGATCTCATGTCGCGTGCCCTTGTAGCACCACATGTCATGCTATCCCAGCACTAAGATGTCGCATGTCTTTTTGGTATTACATCGCATGCTCCAGACACCATACTGCAAGCTCGAGTATTGACCCCGTCACAATCGTCCCTCTTTATTCATAATTGTGGCCAATACCTTCTTATGTGACCCTTTTCATGACACTTATAGCATTATACTATCTTTCTACTTTTAGATTTAAATATGAACTTTGATTTATCCCTTCTGGATTTACGGTCCTCTGTTCTCCTCCTAACCAATAAGTCATCTGCTTGTGTATTACTATCTGAACCTTTCTTTCTCATGTCGTTATAAAGCAGTGCCACTGTAATCGACTCTAATTCGATAATATCATTTCTGTAGAGCTGCGTAGTATAACAAGGTGCTCATAGGAATCGGAGAGGAAAGTAATAGTATTTTGTCTTCATACTTAACCTTTTTTTCAATATTTAATAATTCAGATATTATTTTATTGAATTCATTAAGATGTTCGCTGAGAGAAGTATCTTCCTTCATGTACAATTTGTACAGTTGCTTCTTGTGATATAAATTACTCGCCAGAGATTTCGTCATGTAAAGACTCTCCAATTTTGCCCACAGCAAAGCTGTCAAGTTCTTCCACATCACAATGTACGTAATCTCCTTCGCTAGACATAGTCAAATCGTACTACACGTTTGAAGTTGGAATTCTTACGAATCACTATCGGACATATCTATCAGCTTATCCGTATGCCCTTTCAATGTCTTATGCAGCCCTTGTTGAACCAAGATATCCTGAACTCGTACTTTCCACAAGCTGAAATTAATCTTTCCGTCGAATTTCTCAACCTCAAACCTCGTGTTTGAAACTTTTATAGACTTAGATGTTATCTCCAATCGTATAACAAAAACCTCATCTATCTTTGATACCAATTTGTTGTGCGAAAGCTCACAAACTAATCAACGATCTCACGATGAATGATCAAATAAGAATGCAAAAACAGAAAAAAATCAACCATAAATACACAAGAGACAATATTTATGTGATTCGGTAATATGCCTACATCCACGGGCAACGATGATTCACTATATTGATGATTGCACAAGAATACAAGAACACTCAAGCCTCACCATAGTTTTCCTCAAAACCCTAGATAGGTTTTCCAAAGCTTAATTTATAATGATATCTAAACTCTAAAATTCAATCAAGGGTTTTCCCTTTATATAGAAGACATAAATTTTAATCCAAGAAAGACTAGCCTTATATAGAAGATCTAAATTCTACTTCTAATATAAAAGAAACTAGATTTATATAGAGTTTGAATGTAACTGGGTCGTTGCAGGTCCTCCAAGTTAGAGTCAAACAACAAGCCAACCTCTAAGTTAGAGTCAAACAACATATATTTTCTTAAAAATTAAGGAAACACTACAAAGAATAAGACTATTAGCGGCAGTTTTTTTAACAAAAAACTGCTGCTATTAGTACTGTCGCAACCAAAAATTATCGCTATTAGTCCTACCATAACCAAAAAATGCCTTAATAGCAAGTGCCATTGAAACCCGTTATTTTTGTAGTGAAAAAATTAGGATTTCTTTTGAAAATGGGGTTTTACTAATTTAAAAAAAAAATTATTTGAATATAGCAAGCCCCATTTTAGAGTTTTGCTGTAGGCCCCCGAAATATCAGGGCTAGCCTTGTGTTTGTGTGTATTATCTACTATTTGATCAAATGTTTTAGCTATTAATTAAAATCAAGTAAGGACAAAACTAAAATCACATATTATGTCAATTATTAAACAACTTATAATAATTAATGTTGCCAAATAATATAATGATCTTAATAATTCGTCAAATTTATTCTTTTTTGTAATAAGTTAAACTGATAATTGAATTGAAAATTGCCTTGCACAATTGTACATATATATGTCAGAATATTAAACTTGAAATTGTGACTGATGAAAATAAATAATCAAGAGCTTAAAAGGACTCAAAAAAATGATATGTTTAACAATATTAAAATATAGTTCTCAAGCCTTACTTGTTGATAACTTGGATTAGTTATATTTTAGGCAATCTTAGAGTCGGATCCAATCTCTAAACTGCATCGTGTACCAAGTAACACTAAAATTTATATTTTTTTTAGTGCGAACTAAGTAACATGGGTGTAAGAAACAGGTCCGTAATCTATATGATGTATTTGTATACGTCAGCAATTATCCAGTCCCCTAAAAAAAAACCTATTAAAGGGCAGTTTCGTACCTTCATTTATATTACCCTTATTTATTTTTGGATACTCAAGCACTAATAAATGAATGATTACGCACATCATATAGGTATTAGCCCGGTTGGTCCGCTCTCTCCAACGAGAGAGTAGGTCGTCGGTTTGATTTTTGTCTTTTACACTGTTTCTCAGCCTTATTTTTACAAGGTATCGGTTGGATTTTGTTAGTTAATCATCACCATTATTTCCACACGCTGCTCCGTAATTATCATCTGTATGTGTGTCTGCTCACTACAAAAAAAAAAAGACTATTAGAGCTGCTATTAGTCTTATCGCTACCAAAATCTGCCATTATTAGTCTTGCCGCTACAAAAAACAGCCTTAACAGCAAGTTCCGTTAAAACACTTTATTTTTGTAGTGGCTCCTCTGTTCTCGAGATTGTCTCGTCCAAATGCCTTGTCTTTATAAGGGCTCAGTTGGGTTTTGTTAGTTAACCATCACCACGATAGTTGGTGCTCTCTCACGTTGCTATGTAACTGTGGGCAAAACTTCCAATTGGCAATGAGAAACCGAATTGATGACATACTTGACACGGTTGCATTGCTTAGATCATATTTGTTTTGAAAAAAATGAAAACTCATCTCTACCATGTATTTTTTGAGCCTTCAATTCTAAATCGTTGAAGTCAGTCAAATTTTGACAAAAACCTTTAAAAAATTGATTTTCTATAATAATAAAAATTTATCTAACCCATCTCTCGTACTCAGCTCTATATATATATATATATATATATATATATATATATTTATTTATTTATTGTGTGATAAGATTATGATCACAGTGACAAATTTCGGCGAAATTTTGCGAAATGGGGGTCAAACGAAACTTTCAAAGAAATTTTGGTACTTTTATGAAATTTCAATTTTTTCGGCAAAATTTTGATTTTTTGGGTAAAATTTCGTTAATTTATATAGATTTCAAAAATTTTGAATTTTATTATTATTATTTTTATATTAGTAATTTACTAATAAATGGCAAAAGTAAAGTTGACTCGGCTGTTAAGTGTAGAGTTGAAGCAAGAACCTATCATATAGAAGGGTTAGAGTGTCCAGATTTCTTTCCCCAACGATGTGGGACTAAAGCTACAAATACACTTTTTCTATATGCCTTCTAACTTTATGCTTAAGTTTCAGTGCTTAGTACATTACTTAAATATATTATTTTATATATTTTTTATCCCCGAAATTTTTTCGAAATTAATTTAAAATGTGCCGAAATTAATCTGAAATATACCAACAGGGCTCCACCGAAAAATTATCGAAAATGAAATTTGTCACTATGATTATGATCTATAAGACTTACAATGGTACAGAGAGATGAATAACATTTTTATAATGTGATTCCAAGCACTAAATGCTTTTTAAAAATAAAGGGTTAAAATAATTTTTGAGCTTTAAAAACTTTTGACATTCCCAGCAGCTGTCTTCAGTGTGGGTCCCTTACCTATGTGAGCAAAGTGATTAATGACTTTGGCACCTAGCAGCCCTCTTTATATGTAAGAGTTGGAAGTCGTGGGCCTATGGCGGCTCCTTTACACACGTCGTTAACATCGTTCATTTGGTGTGACCGTTTCCCATAAATTGGCTCTTTTCATGCATACCCGTCCAGATATTTCTAGATAGAATTGTTGGTAGGGCAATGATTAGGTCTAATTAAGGTGACTCAAATTTCGAGTTCAGCCTCATCTGCTCCCTTGAAAAAAAAGAATCTTGACTGCACGTCATTCTATAAAAAATAAAACCAAGAAAAATAAGATTCTCATATTTACAAGCGAAACAGATGGGGTTAATCTTGAAAGACCATTTCTTAGATAAAGTTGCCTGGGAGGCAATGGTCGGGTCCAACGAACTTGAACCAGATTTCGTGTTCAACGACTTTTACATCCAGGATTCTCCCATATTCAAGGGCAGCAGATGTGACTGAACTCGAAATCCTGTTCAACCTAATTAAACCTGACCATTGCCCATTACTACCAAGTAATTATACAAAAAGCCATTGCCGATTTGCCTAGGTACCAAGTTATTATACAGAAAGAAGTATATTTCATTAATGTCGGAACATACACTATAGGAGGTTATTTGTGGGGCTTCCTGATCATAGAATAATGGTCATGATCAATTGACTATCTTCCTTTAGGTATCAATATTTGCAACCAAATAAGGGTAACTGCTCCCTTCTCTGTACTCGAACTCTACCTTCTCTAATAGTCGAGTTGTTAGCATACTAGTCTTTCTTTTAGGGTAGTTTACTACCCGAGAACTCCTCATGTTATACCCATTATGACAATAATTTTTTTAGGATTGTGTCCCATGGAATCAACATTCATTCTAATCATCTGATGGGTTTAAATTTAATGATAAGTTTTGTGGAAGATTACGCTGAAAAACGATCTCGCTTATCTAATTCAATGCACATAACTGTCGTAACCTGTGAAAAACTATGATAGCGTTATTGAATCTTTGGTTGCAAATACTGATACCCTTTTCGTTTGAGCTTATGTCTTTGTCCAAAGATATAAAAAATGCTTTTGATCAAATGGGTGACAAACTTTTAAATATTAGCCAGTGAGGGGCACGTGACATTGCACTTGAGGAGAATGATTACGACATGCACATGAGGAGAGAGTGAGAGAGAGAGATTTTCTACCCATATATATATATATATATATATGAGAAAAAGAGAGAAAAAAGGGTCGTAAATTAAGATTTTTTCAAAAAAGAGAAAAAGAGAGAAAAATGGGTGGTAAATTAAGATATTTTCAAAAAAGAGGGGAGGAATATTTTAAAAATTAATATTTTTGTCTCATGCTTTCCCTTTCGCATTTTATATTTTGTAACGTAAATATAAGCTGAATCTCTCGTCTATTTGTCGGCCACAGGACCGGTTGCCGTGTTTTACTTTTTACCCAATCGTTTGTCTTTAACTCTTCGAACGTGCTATATTTGCGCTTTTTTATGAGTTGGATCGGGTCTCTGTCGGGTCGGTGTTGGTCATGGGTCGAGTCATTTTTCTCACTGAGACAGGCTAGCCTTATATTTTGACCCAGTGAATTCTTTGGCCCCATTTTGATCAGTTAAATTTGTTTGATTGGATCCTCACTACAAAAAATAAGACTATTAGCGGCAGTTTTTCTAAAAAACTGCTGCCATTAATAAAAAAATTATTAAGACTATTAGCGGCAAGGGTATTAGCGATAGATTTTTTTTAATAGCGGCAGTTTTTGGCTGCCGCTAATAGTCTTGTTTTTTGTAGTGCCTTTATATATATATATATATATATATATATATATATATATATATATATAAATTTGGATCTACTTGACCAGGCTAGCCTTAAAACGACGATTTCGTGCTCGTTACAACTCAATTTTTCGCAAATGAACTATCAATTTGGATCTACTTGACCAGAGCTATCCAATGAACCAATTTATGGAGCCCTTTGAGGCTGTTAAAGTGCTAAAAATGGCAAGAAAGTTTCAATAGCAGTTACAAGTGCTAAAAAATGCCACAATTTAGTTGGGTTACTCGATTCGTGAGATACGCTCTACAATTTAGCTTTTCTCTTTTTGTGTTTTATTTTCTTTTAATATATATTTTCTTTAACTCATTAGTTGAAGTTTCAAATTATAAACAATGGAATGAAATATGTTGATACTCGTAATCTAAGAGCAATCATTATAGCAAATATCAGTTTCAGTTTCGGCAATATTTCGGTATTTCAGGAAAAAATCGAAAAGTTTCGGAAAAAATTATGAGAGTACAAAAAATATTATATATAAATTATATTTAATATTTATAAAAAAATATCTATTATGCAAAAAATGACTAGAATTAAAAAAAATATATCATTAAATTCGACCAAATTTCGTTAATTTCACTTAATTTCGTCGATATTAATGAAATTTGGTAATTTCAGAGAAATCATCGAAATTTCGTTGCAAGTTATGTCCAACTTCTGTTTGAGTAAATTTAAGCAAAATTTAAAAAAATATCGGAGAAATTTATCACTACGGGAGAAATGAGAATTATTTCATTTGTTAAAAATAAAATTTGTGACATTTTTTTTTGGATTAATATAAAGGAGGACCCACTATTTTACTAACTAGGCTCCTAGCAGTTCTCTTTAGGGGCCATTGTTTGGTGGATTTATAAAAGGTTTGAGCCTTCAACTATTGAATAAGGTATAATCCCAACCATCGTCGTCAATCGATTGACGTTGAAAAGTCAATCGATTGAGGTTGGGATGTCAATCGATTGAGGTTGGGATGTCAATCGATTGACTGATGGGCTGATATAGATCCGAAAGTTTATATAATTGGCTATTTTCGGGAATCTCACTTTAGCCAAGGTTTCCTAAGTTATTAGGAGACTATTTTGGAAGTGTTTTGAATACTTGCAACTCTAAGGAGATTTGGTAGATACGTTTCCAAAAGAGAGAGCTTGGAAAAAGTTTCATGGTGAAAAATCTGTGAGAGTACTTTGAGAGAAAAAAGTATTGAAGAATAGCTTGAGGATTGAAGCCGTTTTTGTGTCGGAATCGTGATTATATTATGGCAGATCTCTTCTCTATTATTTGAAGGACTGCGTCCTTGGTTTAACGACGAATTTATTGTTGAAGATCGTGCTAGATCTTGATTGAGTTTGCACTAGAGAGAAGAGAGTGTGTGTTGTAAACATTCAGAAAAATAGTGCATATACTCCCGTGGGCGTGGCCCTCGATTGGGTGAATCACGTAAATCTTTGTATTGTGCGTGTGATTAATTTTTGCCTGAATCTTCTTATTTTTCTGCATTCATCGCGATAGGGAGTTCGTAGTGTGGGTAGAATTCCTAATAATTGGTATCAGAGCGAGGTTTACGCTACAATGGTGATGAAGATATCGAATGCACGATTTGAGGTGGAGAAGTTTTCTGGGAAGAATAACTTTGCTTTGTGGCAAGTCAAGGTCACAGATCTCCTTGTCTGTAATAACCCGTAAAATCAGACCCGAACTCGACTTACCTCGTGTGTGTGGTCGACACGAAAACCGATGTCATCATTGATTTTATATAATAATAAATATTTAAATAATATTAAGATAACTTTGTGCGGACGGATTAAGATTTAAATGTGCGTTTGGGCCTTTAGTGTGAAAGCCATGCACCAACGCACCGTGCGCCGCTCAACACCGAAGCCAAGCCTAAGTTAAAGGGATAGAACTTAGATTGGAAATATCTTTAGATATTTTGGGTTTTTTTTGGTTGCTTGAAGGCTAAGTTTAGCCTTGCAAATTTGAAAGCTAGAGAGAGAGAGAGAGAGCTCCCGTCAACCTTCAAACCCCTTCTCGTGAGATTTCGATCGCGAGATCGCCATCGCGCAGAGAACTCCGCACTCGTCGCAAGGCTCGTGACGTCGGTATCTATGGTGTTCCGCCATTTATAAATCTGGACCGTTCAAGCCCCTTTTCTTGAGAAACCCCATTTTTCAATAAGCGTTCCACCTCGCGATCACTAACCAAGCGTTGAATAGGTTAAGATCGACGCGTAAGGATGAGCAACGTCATCTTGAGTTCATAGTGATTAATCTCTGTGGATTCGCTGTAGAGATCCGGAAGTTTCGTTTCGAAACCCTTTTAGACAACGATCCTTAAAGGCGCAAAATTGATCAAAGAAAGGTTAGTTTTTATTTGATTTTAATGATTTAGATTATAGAATAAATCATTATTTTAGTTTAGTGTGGATGTGTGTGTGATTCGATGAAGATCGGAGAAGATTTGGATGAAAATAGATCAAAAATGACAAAACCGTATGGTTGTGCATTTCTGAAGGTTTTTGATCGATCAATGGGGTGATTGATCGATCAAAATTGGGTATTGATCGATCAATCTAGGTGATTGATCGATCAAATTTGGTATTGATCGATCTATTTGAGTGATTGATCGATCAAATTATATATACAATTGGAAAAACAGCAAGTTTGGTTGCTGGACGTTCATTCTCGACAGCATTGATCGATCAATGGTGAAATTGATCGATCAATATGATGGTTGATCGATCAATGGTAAAATTTATCGATCAATGTGATGGTTGATCGATCAATGGTGAAATTGATCGATCAATGTGGTATTGGTCGATCAATATGATGTGTTGATCGATCAATTTGACTGTGCCGACACTACTTCAGTATTTCAGCCATAGCGTTTTACTCCGAACTTCGATTGATGCGATTCTTACGGTATTGGAAAGAGGACAACTAAATCTACAACTTTTATAAATTAACTAACTAATGAATAAATTTTTTTGATGATCAAAATTGAGCTGAAAGTTTGGCCAAGTTCTAAGTTAGCACGTTTTGACTGAAGTATCGATATAGCTTCGGTATTTTAGCCATAACTCCTTGTCCCGAACTTCAATTGACGTGATTCTTGATGCGTTGGAAAGAATACGACGAGATCTAACTCTTTTATAAATTAGCCAAATCTTTAATCAAATTTTTTGAGGGTCAAAATGAAGTGGGAAGTTGGGTCAAGTTTCGAGTCAACACAAAATTACCCATTTCCGTCTCGGTTTTGAGAAAACACTTAATACGTCAATATTATTAATAATTAGGATCAATTTTTATACATCATCATGTGTGTGATATAGACTAAGAGTGAAGGCCGTAGATAAGAACTTTTGGACTGCTTTAGAACGGCATTGGATTTGCTTAGAAAGAGGTCTGACCTGAGGTAGGGGAAAACCAACCTAAACTGCTTTTGAGTATGATTTCATGTTTATTTCATATTTGCCCCCTGATTTCTGTTTTCAATAAGCATGTAAGCATATAATAAATTCCTGTTATCTCTGATTTCTATTTTCTGATTTGTTTCTGAAACCTGCTCCTGATTTTTGCTTTCTGATCTGTGAGGTCTATGCGTGTATGTGATTTGATGATTTAACCAGATGATCCCCACCGACCCGACGGTATATCCGAGCCTGGCACACTTGTGCATCTGCTTGTGATCCCTTGGCACAATTGCACTCCATAGATGAGGCATTGTTGTAATATAAAATTGTTCATGTGAACGACGATTGGTTGAGGTTTCCTATCGGTAAATTCCTGTTTACTCCGTGTTATATATTCACGGGAGTTTCTTAAGTTAGAAAATAAATACAATTTAAGTCACTGATTATATATCTGCATCACAGCTGTTTCTTGTTTACAAATTCAATATTTACTCTGATTTTACCTGTTTATACATTCTGATTTGATTTTCTATTTTGAAATATCATGTCTTGCATATTCATTACACTTTAGTTGGTATTCTTCTATTGAGCTATGATGTAGCTCACCCTGTTTCCATTAACATTTTAGGTTCTGAGACTAGACTTCCTGACACTGAGACCGACCCTGACTACCAGCCTGATCTAGAGGTGGAGAGAACGAGGAGGCGGCGTCGAGCGGCGATTTTTATCCTTAGTCTGGGTATACGAGTCTGCTATTTTTGGGATTTTATGTAAACCTTTGGATTATTGTGCGCCTGGTGGCCACTTTTGTATTTACTTCTGTAGATATTTTCTTTCTTTTATAGTATTACTATACATTCTATAGGAACCATTATTAGGAGCCATTATTTTGGGTGATGGATGTCCATCACCATTGGTTCTTTTTGGTTCCTTTTTGGGGAATGTATATTTTTATATATTTAGATATATGTTTGTTTTGTTACTTCTTTCTATTTTAAATGTCTTGTGATGACTCGATCTACCACTGCTAGACAGTATCTGCTTGATTTCCGCTATACGAGCAGACACTTCGTGATTTGTACTGGGGATCATCCAGAGTATGATCCTGATGGCACGGATTTTCGGGCGCAGAAATTTGAGCTGTCACAGTTGGTATCAGAGCCTAGGCTTTAGGTCGTGTTAGGACTTTAGACTAGGCTATGGATGTACGTATGGTTGGGAAGTGAGTTTTCTATGACCCAATTAGGACTTTAGCAAAGTTAGTGGAGTTTTGGTTTTAGCTTCTATAGGGAACTCGCAGCTATGGCTGGAGATTTAGAACTTCGGATTCGATTTAAGACTTAAATTGTGGATCTCATAATCACTTTTAAGGGAAATATTAGATGATTTGATAAATATACGGCTATTAGATAAAATATGTTTTAAGATGTTGTTGGAACTTTGGGCCATTGTGACTATGACAATTATTGATGGAAATTTTGTGTCATGTTAACAGATCGAAATGGCACCATGAAAGAAGGCTAAGATTGTACACATTGGAGGAGGTGAGCCGAATAGGCAGTTGCTTGAAGCGATGCTTAGCACTATGACTCAGGAGGCTGCGTTACTTACGGCAATATTGAGAATGACAAGTCACACCTCTCCATCGACATTAGATGAACCATGTTTTAGGTGTGACGGGAGACACCTAGCGAGAGATTGTAGATGATCTACTGGGGCTTGTTTTAGGTGTGGACGAATGGGACACTTGATAAGACATTATCCTGCTTTGAAAAAAGAAGCGATTACCTCGACAACCACTCAAGGTAGTTCTCGCTCTTTACATCCGGCGATGACTAGAGTTGCTCCAACACAGCAGGTCTTACCTGTCTCCTCATCTACTCCATTTGTAATATGTGCGTGGTGTGGGAAATCTCATAGAACGGAGGCTTGTAGGCTTCTCTCGGGTGCTTGTTTTAGATTTGGTGAGCAAGGACACCAAGTCAAGAACTACCAAGATAAGCGACAGAAGCAGGAGACCTCGACGTCTACTTCCAAGCAGATTCTTCCTGTGACTCAAGATGCCCAAGGTATAAGTTCAATATTAATTGTCAAGATTTTGTTTTAATGTTCAGATGATTTATGAATTTTATTGGTTTTGACACGTGCTAAATATCATAACATTATCGCTTGTGTATCAACTTAAATCACTTGCATGACATAAACGAATTCTAAATTCATAAGATTAACTACGTAAGTGATAGTTATATTGGCAGACTTAATAAATCTTGACAGTTACAATAACTTTTTTAAGGACAATTGTTTAGTGAATTTGAAATTTCCTTAATACTTATGAGAAATGAAGTTGAATTAGCAGACTTAATCCTAGTATTTTTCTTCCTAACTAATGAGTCATGATTATGGTGTATTTAAATACGTTCCTTCTAAACGTGAGTTCGGTTGTTAATTGTTGTAGTTTACTCTGAAAGTTTTTCGAGAATTGGAAAAGTCTAAGACAATCATGTCGGTAATTGATAGAGGATAGGAAAAAAATTTAATTACAGATATCATGAGAGAGCAGAATTGGATGTCGCTATGGTGGATTCCATTGTTTTCACCTAAGCTATGATGAATGACTATAGATTTTCAAGGAATATATGGAGATTTAGTTAGTATAGGGAGTGTGTTGAGAGTTGTGCACATGAAGAGTCGATTAATCATGCCTAAGTATTTATGTATGACATTGAGAGCAATCATTTGCAATCATCTCCTTGATTTGAAAGGCTAGAAGTGTCACACTCTTTTGCCCTTCCTGTATGATCGGAATTCTATTCGCGTATCATAAGATTGGTTAAAGGCATAAAGTTTGATGATTTTACGATCGTTGTGATAGATTTTAGAGGTTCTCATATTGGTGATAGCTTTATCTCATTTTACTGATGGCTTTATCTCATGTTGGCGATGGCTTTATCTCATTTTGCTGATGGCTTTACCTCATTTTGGTAATGGCTTTATCTCATTTTGGTGATGGCTGTACCTCATATTGGTGATGGCTTTATCTCATCTTGGTGATGGCTTTATATTATTTTGATGATATCTCTTACCACCGTTGCGTATCAGAAAATGGGTGAGTGTGAACATTTGTTTGTAGACAAATGAGACCTATTCCGAGTTATGAGTTGATTTATTCTAATAACGATAGCATCAATGTGGTGAATTGGATTTTTCGGATGAATGGTATGTTTTAAAATTGGTCCACTGTGCTCCATGAGTATTTTTACAATCGCAAGGGGCCACTGTGATTAATACAATGGAAATGATATATGATCCCTAATGATTAACATCATTGAAGTGAAGATCTGTTGAATGGACAACACATTATATGTCCTTCAAGGTTTGGTTGATCTTATTTATAGATATATTCTGGTTAAATAGTCTTAATCTCACGATCAATATACAATTCTTTCTGGAATGAACACCAGTCAAGTAAATAAGGGAGAGCGTCCTTAATGAAAAGCCCAACAACTAGTTTTTGCCTATGTATGAATTTTGAGGGCATTATGATCATTTTCTTTTGACTAATGGTTAACGTGATGGTGACATACTACTGTATATAATTGCTTATGGAGGTGTGATATGAGATACTCGGTGCATGAGAAGACTGTCACACTTTTTCAGTAGATTTGGGATGAGCTTAGCGACCTGTACATTAACCCGACAATTTTACCTATAGGGGTCGTGTGGATACACTGATTTTGGGGGAAACTATTTCAACTCTGGATGCGTGTGAGTCCATTGTGGATGTGTGGACTCAGAGAGAGGGGTTGTGCATATATGATCATGGACTATTTCACACATAATACCTCTGCGTGTGTACATTGACGCTACGAACAATTGAGTTTTACTCGGGATATCTTTAGGGTATTTTCGAGGAGGAAAATTCTTCCCAGATGGGGAGCTTATGATAACCCTAATTTGGAGGACGTTGAAATTATGATGGGGGCTTCTAAATTGTATGGCTTCCTGCAAGTAAATTTCCAATCTGCGGATTATAGATGTGCGTAAGTGTGGATGGTGGAAGGACTCTTGATGCATCTTCTTTACCCACATGTTACTACTTAGGGAGACGTGCTCGTCTGGTAACTGGTTCGGCTATGTGGAAGTCAAATGTAATAGGTGTGTTAGATTACGTATGGGTGTACCGTGCACATGTGTGTAGGGTGTGGACCATTGATGTGATCTTGCACACCTATGGGGGGTGTGTATGCTTTACATACTAGCGGTTAGAAGTTTAAAGGCTTGGCTAGGAATGGGGATTATTCCTTTTGCTTTAACTCTTGCAATTATGTTGAGTGGTGGAATTTAAGAAGAAAGAGAAAGAGATTTGGTGAGGGCGTTATTGCTCGTGAATGTGGAGCATGGACGCCATGCGATTGTGTCGAAGCTAGCAAGGATCGCCACTAGTTTTGGAGATTTTTAAATCATTGGAACCCTGGAGCTTGTCGAGTTCGTGGGCCAAGAAATTGGCTGACCCAAAGTACGATACTTTAGCAGTATGTTCTTTATGTTATTGGTGTTCAATGGTGTGAAAATCATGGGGTGGGATGGAGGATAGAACCCTAAACCATAGAATTCGCGAGTAAATCACTCAGCTATTGAGGCAAACTGGGAGCGCGAAGCCAAAATTCGTGAGTCATACCTGCTTTTGTTCACCTAATGCAAGAGGAAATTTTTGCGATTTTTAATTCTAACCCATTATTGCTTTATGTACGTGACAATTACAATTCCATATAGTTGGAGTTGTCTAAATAGCACATACTGATACTCTATATGTGGTGAAATAGGGACTGGGTAATGCCTCCATTAATGAGGTGTGTTTAATAAAACAGCTTGACTGTAATGATTGATCGATCAATTTGATGAATTGATCGATCAACTACGCATTTGATCGATCAAATAAGAAGGTTGATCGATCAAACCAGTTTATACTAAGTTCTGTGAAAAAAAAAAAAAATGACGGTGTTGACTATAAATTTAACCAATTTTATGTCGTCGTCGCTTTACAGTGTTCTTCACAGTATGTGGAGACTTGTTGTTGCCACCATATGTCAAAGATGTCCCATACCATGATAGACTTGTGGTTAGTATAGTTCAGGTCAAGCTCTTATTGGGCCCAATTCCCTGATAGACTATGGATGTCTGATACTTTTATCAAGTGTGTCATAACCCCGTTTTTGCACAAGTTCGCGAGCTTAATGGCAGAGATTTGTTGTTTGAGACACAGAAGACTGCTTCAAAGAAAGAGCTGCCATATGCTCAATTGATAACAAGAATGGTCGAGCAGTCTATCACATTGAGAGAGGAGTATAGCCTGGCTCCTAGCGAGCCTCGATTGACCAACAACATTAACGTTTTCAAGCTCAAGGACTGGAGCAAGAGCTATAATCTATTGGTCAAGAGGTTACTTGAGGAGGGGGTTATACCACCAACTCCAGTTGCGGAGGTGCCTGATGGACAAGCGCCAGATGATGGGGGGCATAGCCTAACGTTGCACTTGAGGGGGATGCATCTGCTGTCCCTGTAACCAAACATTCATTTTGATGTTTTGTGCACATTTGCTAGGGTTCAAACTGTTAGTGTCTGTTAGACATTTTCGGGGACGAAAATTTCTAACGGGGGGATAATGTAATGACCCTAAAATTCTAAACAGAACTCAACTGCTTTGATATACGTGTCTGGCACGAAAATCGAAATAAATTAAAATTTTATAATAATATTATTAGCAATAATAATTTAGAACTTAGCTATTCTATCTTGATCTATTACTATAATACAATAAAATTTTGTGACATAATTATCACTGCTTTGTTTAAACCTGTGTGGATAGTAGATCTGTTTAGGTATGTTTTGCAGTTTCGAAAGCAAAAATTCCTTGAAGAGAGGTAAATGTCATGACCCTAATTTTTGGGCATATTGAATTATACTCATACCTTTTTTAAACTGGCATGTCAATTTTCGAGGACGAAAATTCTTTAAGGTGGGAAGAATGTAATAACCTGTAAAATCAAACCCGAACTCGACTTACCTCGTGTGTGTGGTCGACACAAAAACCGATGTCATCATTGATTTTATATAATAATAAATATTTAAATAATATTATGATAACTTTGTACAGATGGATTAAGATTTAAATATGCGTTTGGGCTTTTAGTGTGAAAGCCGTGCACCGATGCACCGTGTGCCGCTCAACACCGAAGCCAAGCCTAAGTTAAAGGGATAGAACTTAGATTGGAAATATCTTAGATATTTTGGGTTTTTTTTGGTTGCTTGAAGGCTAAGTTTAGCCTTGCAAATTTGAAAGCTAGAGAGAGAGAGAGAGAGAGAGCTCCCGTCAACCTTCAAACCCCTTCTCGTGAGATTTCGATAGCGAGATCACCATTGCGCAGAGAACTCCGCACTCGTCGCAAGGCTCGTGACGTCGGTATCTATGGTGTTCCGCCGTTTATAAATTTGGACCGTTCAAGCCCCTTTTCTTTAGAAACCCCATTTTTCAAGAAGCATTCCACCTCGCGATCACTAACCAAGCGTTGAATAGGTTAAGATCGACGCGTAAGGATGAGCAACGTCATCTTAAGTTCATAGTGACCAATCTCTGTGGATTCGCCGTAGAGATCCGAAAGTTTCGTTTCGAAACCCTTTTGGACAACGATCCTTAAAGGTACAAAATTGATCGAAGAAAGGTTAGTTTTTATTTGATTTTAATGGTTTAGATTATAGAATAAATCATTGTTTTAGTTTAGTATGGATGTGTGTGTGATTCGATGAAGATCGTAGAAGATTTGGATAAAAATAGATAAAAAATGACAAAATCGTATGGCTGTAGATTTCTGAAGGTTTTTTATTGATTAATGGGGTGATTGACCGATCAATCTAGGTGATTGATCGATCAAATTTGGTATTGATCGATCAATTTGAGTGATTGATCGATCAAATTATATATATAATTGGAAAAACAGTAAGTTTGGTTGCTGGACCTTCATTCCCGACAGCATTGATCGATCAATGGTGAAATTGATCGATCAATATGATGGTTGATCGATCAATGGTGAAATTAATCGATCAATGTGATGGTCGATCGATCAATGGTGAAATTGATCTATCAATGTGGTATTGATCGATCAATATGATGTGTTGATCGATCAATTTGACTGTGCCGATACTGCTTCAGTATTGCAGCCATAACATTTTACTCTGAACTCTGATTAATGCGATTCTTATGGAATTGGAAAGAGGACAACTAAATCTACAACTTTTATGAATTAACTAACTAATGAATAAATTTTTTTGATGATCAAAATTGAGCTGGAAGTTTGGTCAAGTTCTAAGTTAGCACGTTTTGACTGAAGTATCGATATAGCTTCGGTATTTTGGCCATAACTCCTTGTCCCGAACTCCGATTGACGCGATTCTTGATGCGTTGGAAATAGTACGATAAGATCTAACTCTTTTATGAATGAGCTAAATCTTTAATCAAATTTTTTGAGGGTCAAAATGAAGTGATAAGTTGGGTCAAGTTTCGAGTCAACACGAAATTACCCATTCCCGTCTTGGTTTTGAGAAAACACTTAAATACGTCAATATTATTAATAATTAGGATCAATTTTTATACATCATCATGTGTGTGATGTAGACTAAGAGTGAAGGCCGTAGATAAGAACTTTTGGACTGCTTTAGAACGGCGTTGGATTTGCTTAGAAAGAGGTCTGACCTGAGGTAGGGGAAAACCAACCTAAACTGCTTTTGAGTATGATTTCATATTTATTTCATATCTGCGCCTCGATTTCTGTTTTCAACAAGCATGTAAGCATATCTTAAATTTTTGTTATCTCTGATTTCTGTTTTCTGATTTGTTTCTGAAACCTGCTCCTGATTTCTGCTATCTGATCTGTGAGGTCTATGCGTGTATGTGATTTGATGATTTAACCAGATGATCCCCACCGACCCGGCGGTATATCCGAGCCTGGCACACTTGTGCATTTGCTTGTAATCCCTCGGCACAATTGCACTCCATAGATGAGGCATTGTTGCAATATAAAATTGTTCATGTGAACGAGGATTGGTTGGGGTTTCCTATCGGTAAATTCATGTTTACTCCGTGTTATATATTCACGGGAGTTTCTTAAGTTAGAAAACAAATATAATTTAAGTCACTGATTATATATCTGCATCACAGCTGTTTCTTGTTTACAAATTCAGTATTTACTCTAATTTTGCCTGTTTATACATTCTGATTTGATTTTCTATTTTGAAATATCATGTCTTGCATATTCATTTCACTTTAGTTGGTATTCTTCTATTGAGCTATGATGTAGCTCACCCTGTTTCCATTAACATTTTAGGTTCTGAGACTAGAGTTCCTGGCACTGAGAGCTCCCCTGACTGCTAGCCTGATCTAGAGGCTGAGGCCGAGGACGAGGAGACTGACGTCCAGGCGGACGATTTTTATCCTTAGTCTGGGTATACGAGTATGCTATTTTTGGGATTTTGTGTAAACCTTTGGATTATTGTGCGCCTGGTGGCCACTTCTGTATTTACTTTTGTAGATATTTTCTTTCTTTTATAGTATTACTATACATTCTATAGGAACCATTATTAGGAACCATTGTTTTGGGTGATGGATGTCCATCACCATTGATTCTTCTTGGTTTCTTTTTGGGGAATGTATATTTTTATATATTTAGATACATGTTTGTTTTATTGCTTCTTTCTATTTTAAA
This sequence comes from Chloranthus sessilifolius, assembly GCA_021018995.1. Taxonomy (NCBI): domain Eukaryota; kingdom Viridiplantae; phylum Streptophyta; class Magnoliopsida; order Chloranthales; family Chloranthaceae; genus Chloranthus; species Chloranthus sessilifolius. Next base: position 9,476,332 of record CM037588.1, read on the forward strand.
TGTCTTGTGATGACTCGATCTACCACTGCTGGACATTGTCTGCTTGGTTTCCGCTATACGAGCAGACACTTTGTGATTTGTCTGCTTAGCCAGTGAGTGGCACGTGACATACACTTGCGGAGAGAGATTATAATAGGCACTTAGGGGAGAGACAGAGAGATTCTACCCATATATGAGACTGAAAGAGAGAAAAAAGGGTCATAATCTACATTGAACCTGGCTTTTTATTTCTGTAGGATATTTTAGCAAATTAAGATTTTTTCAAAAAAACGTGGACGAGTCTTTAAAATTTTAATATTTTTGTCTCAAGGTTCGCCTTTCGCATTTGATATTTTGTAAAGTAAAAATAAGTTGAATCTCTCGTTTATTTGTTGGCCTTGGGACTGGCCCTGGAGCAAGGCCCATTAGGCGGCCATCTCGAGCCCCCGAAACTTTTAGGGCCCTTTATTTTTATAAGTTTTTACAAGATATTTGATAATAAAATTTTTAATGTACAAAAATTGTAAAACAAGTCAATGGCTGGTTAAGTTACTTGTGTTATTTTATTTTTTACCCAATCGATTATGTCTTTAACTCTTCCGAGGACCCATATTTGCATTTTTTTACGGGTGGGATCGGGTCTCTACTGGGTCGGTGCTGGTCATGCGTCGGGTCATTTTCTTCACTAAGTCAGGCTGGCCTTATGTTTTGACTCAGTGGATTCACTGGCCCCATTTTGATCAGTCCAATTTGTTTGACCGGATCCTTTATATATATATATATATATATATATATATATATATATATATATATATATATATATATATATATATATATATATATATATATATATATATATAGAAAAGGGTTTCGTCCTCCATTGGAGGACGGTGAGCGTCTTCCAAGATCCTACATGGAGCTCAATGTGGCACTCTTAACACTATATTGATGCCCATGGAGCACAAGTGCATTACTTAGATCTTTGAAAAATAATAATTTGGAAACTCGTACCATGCATTTAAAAAAAAAAATTAATTTCAAAGAAGTATTTTTAAAGCACAGGTCAACCTTGGAACCATTGGAGGACCTAACCGGCTCCATATATATATATATAGCTCCACGTGTATCTTGGAGCTAGGACCATCACCGTTGTAATATCTCGGATATTTTAGGCCTGATTTCGAGTACTTCAGTAGGCATGCCCAAAAAAGTTAGTGACGAATTATGAGGATTTGGGTATGTAAACCTAAATGAAGAAATTTGGTCAAATTTTTTTGTTTTGGACTTAGAGAAGTCATACTTGTAGTAACTTATACACTGTTGTATGTTTGCGCTTAACATGGAAAATTTATGCAAGTTAAGTGGATAGATTTTGATCATAAAAGATCATGATATTTTGGTTTGCTAAATAGTATTATAAGAGTGAATAAGTGGAGGAGAAGTTGTATCCTTCCTCCCACTCGTGAGAACCAGATTTTAGGCTCTTGCAACTCCCTTGTGTCAATTGCTTTGATTCCTTGTGATTACAATCCCTCTCCCCATCTCTACCATATACAAGTTTTGAGAGCAGCTCCTGATTGATTAGATAAATTGAGAAAGAAGAATAGGGGAGAGTGGGTACTTGTGTGGATAGTCTAGGCTAACCTTTGCTTTAGCAGCAAGGTTGGAGATGGACTAAATTTTAGAGTCCAACTGATTGAAGCTTGGATTTGATCCAGTACTTGGTTTTGGATCTACGGGAGTCAAAGGAATTTACTTCAAGAGGTAGGCTTTTAAATTTCTTTAATTAAGTTATTTGTGCCTAGTTTAGACTAGAAAAATGGTGAAAATAATATTTGATAACAGTTTTGTTTTTGGAAGAAAGAAAGCAAGTAAGGAGGACAATTTTTTTGAACAGTACTGACCTGAACAAATTCGAGGTTCGAATTTATATGACTAATGCACTTTTGGGTGAATTCGATGCTCGAATTCAAATTCGAGCATCGAATTAAAATTTGACCATCAAATTTGGAATTCAATGATTGAATTCTGTCCTGTTTTCTGGCCTTCGAAAAATTCTTGGAAAACTTATGGGAAGCTTTTGTTTGGACTTATGGACCCTATTAACACACTGTGGTGTTAATCTTTGTAGGCTTTGAGTAGAAATAGTCCACTGTGAGGACCTCTTTGTGTGAACTTAGACCGAATCAAAGTCAAGGTAGGGGAATCCTAAACCTAATTGGCATTTTATTCCAAGTATTGGTTATTTCTTTTGCAAGCATAATTTCTGAATTTTGTTAGACATGGCATGATTTAGAACTTCAAAACTGTAACATAAATAAGAACTCGAAAACTTTAAACTTCCGAAACTCACCTTTGTATGTGAATTATGTATTAGAAACTCAGAAAATTTGAAAATATATTATCTACATAAAATCCGATATTCTTAGTATCCGCATTTGATTTGAGATTAATTAGAACGAAACTCTAGATTCTACCAACCGTGTTGACGGTATTTCAACCTAGCGCAAGCTTCCCTCATTACGTAGGGGCTTGTTGTACTTTCAGAAAAAGGGTTAATTGAACAACGATGGTCAGTAGAGTTTTCCATCGGTAATACTCGTGCACTCATGCTAGTATGTAATTTGAGAGATATAATTAAGTTATAAGTTTAAGACAAGAAGCATGCATGATATCTGAATTTGAAAACATCAGAACATCAAACATATTAAATTCTCTTTTGGCTTACTGTTTTAGAATTTGAATTTAGAAATTAAGTCATCTTTTGAAAACCATAACTGATCCGATTTTTGTCTTTGAAAACCTTTACTTATGATAAAATGTAAATTGATAAAGATTCCTCTATTGAGCTTTAATGTTAGCTCACCCTGACTATACGTCACAGGTGCTAAGACTGACTTAGGTTCCGACGATCTTGATCTAGAGGACTCTGACTACATCCTTGAGGAGGAGACAGAGACCCCAGCGGAGTTCTTTCCATGATCTAGATTTGTCTTTTGGTACTTTTAGGTTAGAATTATTTTGAATTATGGGCCCAAGGCCTTGTTTGTTTATTTTGATATCATTTGAGTAACCATCATTAGGAATCATTGTTTAAGTGATTAGATTGGCCATCACTGATGGTTCTTCCTGGTTCCACTTAGAGATATATATTTTATATAAGTTATTAATTTGGTTCCTTTTAGTTTTGCTTATGTTTAGAACTATATTTATAGTGTCGGTTTTTGTTTGATATGTAGCTTATTGAGAAATCAATAAGTTGGCGAACCGGCCTTTCCTATACCTAGAGGATTGAAAAAGTCAGGTTGTCACAACCGTCCTCCATTGGAGAACCTAACCGGCTCCCTATATATATACAAATTTTCCCTTATTAATGACCCAACTTAAAATGATAATTTCGTGCTCGTTATTGCTCAATTTTTTGCAAATGATCTATCAATTTGGATCTACTTGATGGGAGCTATCCAATGAATTAATTTATGGAACCATTTGAGGTTGTTAAAGTGTAATTTAGTTGGGTTACTCGATCCGTGGGATACGTTCTACAATTTAGCTTTTCTCTTTTTGTGTTTTATTTTCTTTTAATATATATTTTCTTTAACTTATTAGTTGAAGTTTCAAATTATAAACAGTGGAATGAAATATGCAGATACTCGTAATCTAAGAGCAATCATTGTACAAATATAAGTTTCGGCAATATTTCAATATTTCGAGAAAAATTCGAAAAGTTTTAGAAAAATTTCGGGGAGTACAAAAACATTATATATAAATTATATTTAATATTTATAATATCTATTATCCAAAAAACGACTAAAGTCAAAAGAAAATTCATTAAATTTGACAAATTTTCATTAATTTCGCTTAATTTCGTCAAAATTTCGCTGAAAGTTACATCAAACTTCTGTTTCAATGAATTTCAGCAAAATTTTAGCAAATATCGGAGAAATTTGTCACTATGGGAGAAATGAGAACTATTTCATTTGTTAAAAAAATATTTGTGGCAAATTTTTTTTTGGATTAAAATGAAGGAGGACCACATTCTAGGAATTCACCTTGGGTCCCCAAAATGACAGGGCCCGCCAAGTTAGCCTCCAGCCTTGAAGTAAATTAGATCTACCACTCTTTACACAATTTGCTAAGGTTGCATTTGGGTTAGCTCTCCCGAGCCAAAGGGCTGCTCTTTGGCTCAAGCGGGGAGCTAAAATTGTATTTAGTATTACAACTTTCCACCCCATTTACTTTGCAGAAAGCTATTTTAAGTGATAATATAACTCTTCAACTGTTTTCAACAACTAAAATCTGCTTTGGCGGAAGGCATGTAGAGAGAAACACAAAATTACCAAAAACTTCAATAACAAATACATTTTCTCTCTACCTTCTGTCTCTAAAATTAAAGTCTTGAATTCCCTTTCTCACACACAACACCGGCCTCCACGGTCTCTCTCTCGCTCTTTCTCCCTCTTTTCTTTTCTTTCTATCTCTGTGGCAGTTTGGATTTTTACACTCAGAAATCCGTGCCATCAGGATCATGCTCTGGATGATCCCCAGGACAAATCACAGAGTGTCTGCTTGTCTAGCGGAAATCAGAATAGACACTGTCAATAGTGGCAGATCGAGTCATTATATAAGGGTTTAAAAGAGAGAAAAAATTAACAATGCCTATATATAAAAATAAAAGAAAATACATCCACAAAAAAGAACCAAGAAGAATCACTGATGATGGACATCCGTCACATAAAAACAATGGTTCCAAGTAGTGGTTCCTATAAGATGTACACAAAAGAAAATAAAGTATCTATAAAGTTTTAAGTATAAAACCGTGGCCACCAGAACCATAATAATCCAAAACATATACAGATTTCAAAATATCCAGTCTAATAAAAAACCATAGCTACGGGTGGTGCTCATCAGCAGGGGTATTGGTATTCTCCTCCTCAACCTCAACCTCCAGATTAGACTGGTAGTCAGGGTTGCTCTCAGTGCCGGGAGCTCTAGCCTTAGAACCTATTAATATTATAGAAAACAGGGTGAGCTACATCTAAGCTCAGTAGAAGAATCACAGCTAAAATTGTATTAAAAATGTAAGACATGATTTGCAGGTAGTATCTCAAACAGATAATCAAATCAGAATATACAGACAGGATAAATCAGATGACATGTACTAAGTTTTCAAAGAACAAAACAGGTACTATTAGTATATAATTTGTGACTTAAATCATGCATATTTCTAACTTAAGAAACTCCCGTGAATATATAGCACGTGGTAATCAGGTGTATGCCGATAGGAAACCCCAACCAATCTTCGTTCATATGAAATATTTTTAGATTGCAACAATACCTCATCTATGGAGTGCAATTGTGCCGAGAGATTATCAAAGCAGATGCACGATTGTGTCAGGGCATGGATATACAACCGAGTCGGTAGGGATCATCTGGATTAAATACTTAAAATCACATACACACATATGACCTCAAGAATTAGATATCAGAAATCAGAAACAGGCTTCAGAACACAGAAATCATAATGCTGGAATCAGAGATGACAAAGATTAATTGATATGCAAACATACTTTTAAAATAAAAATCAGGATACAGATGTTAAGGAATCATGAAATCATATTCAGATATATTTTTAGGTTGGATTTTCCCTACCTTAACAGACCTTTCTAAGAAAATCTAACACCGTTCTAAAGCAATCAAAAAGTTCTTATTCACGGCCTCCATTCTTAGTCTATATCACACATATGATAATGTATTAAAAATTGATCCTAATTATTAATAATGTTGACGTATTTAAGTGTTTTCTCAAAATCGAGGCGGAAATGGATAATTTCGTGTTGACTCGAAACTTAACCAAACTTTCCACTTTATTTTGAACCTCAAAACATTTGATTAAAAATTTGGTTAATTCATAAAAGAGTTAGATCTTGTCGTACTCTTTTCAACGCATCAAGATTTGCGTCAATCGGAGTTCAGGACCAAGAATTATGGCTAAAATACCGAAGCTATATCAATACTTCAGTCAAAACGTGCTAACTTAGAACTTGGCCAAACTTCCAACTCAATTTTGATCATAAAAATAATTTACTCATTAGTTAGTTAATTTATAAAAGTTGTATATTTAGTTGTCCTCTTTCCAATGCCGTAAGAAATGTATCAATCAGAGTTCGGAGTAAAACGTTATGATCAAAATACCGAAGCAGTGTCGGCACAGTCAATTTGATCGATCAAACCATCATATTGATCGATCAATTCCACATTGATCGATCAATTTCACCCTTGATCGATCAACCCATCACATTGATCGATCAACCACCTAATTTGATCGATCAATGCAGTCGGAGATGAACTTCCAGCAAACAAACTTTCTATTTTTATCATTGTAAATATAATTTGATCGATCAATCTGGATGATTGATCGATCAATACCAAATTTGATCGATCAATCACCTAATTTGATCGATCAATGCCAAATTTGATCGATCAAAACCTTCAGAAATGCACTGCCATAAGGCTTTATCATTTTTTATCTATTTTCTTCCAAATCTTCTACGATCTTCATCGAATCACATACATATACGCGCTAACTAAAATAATCTAAACCATTAAAATCAAAGAAAACTAACCTGTCTTCGATCGACTTCGCACCTTTAAGAATCGTTGTCCAAAAAGGGTTTCGAAACGAAACTTTTAGATTTTTACGGCGATTTCACAATGATTGATCACCACATGTTCAAGATGAAGTCGTCAATGATCCACGCATCGATCTTAACCCATTCAAGAAGCGAAAGACTATCCAAGGTGATCGGCTCTTTGAAAATGGGGCTTCTATAGAAAAAGGGTTTCTAACGAAAAAAGGGTTTGAACGGCTTGAGGTTTTCAAGAGCGAAACTCAAGTCATGATCGCGTTAAATGCTTCACGGAGAGTGCGGAGATCGCTGCGATTGCACGATCTTGCGGTCAGAATCTCACGAGGGTTTGAATGGTGACCAATTTCGGAAATGGGGCTCGGCTCTTGCTTCCTTCTCTTCAAATTTTCAAACGGCTAACATTTGGCCTCTAAGCAACCCTCTCCTTATAACCAAATGAAACCCCAAAAATATCCTTGATATTTTTTTGTCAAAATTCTATCCTCTTATCTTAGACTTGGCTTCGGTGTTGAGCGGCACACGGTGCATCGGTGCACGGCTTTCACACTAAAGGCCCAAACACACATTTAAACCTTAATCCGTCCGCACAAAGTTATCCTAATATTATTTAAATATTTACTATCATATAAAAATCTATGGTGACATCAGTTTTTGTGCCGACCACACACACGAGGTCAGTCGAGTTCGAGTCTAATTTTACGGGTCATTACATTCTTCCTACCTTAAAGAATTTTCATCCCCAAAAATTGACATGCCAGTTTCAAAAAGGTATGAGTATTATTCAATATGCTAAAAAATTAGGGTCACTACATTCAACCCTCCTCAAAGGAATTTTTGCCCTCGAAACTGTAAATCATACGTAAACAGGTCTACTATCCACACAGGTTTAAACAAAGTAGTGATAATTATGTCACAAAATTTGATTATATAATAGTAATAGATAAAGATAGAATAGCTAAGTTCTAAATTATTATTGCCAATAATATTATTATAAATTTTTAATGTATTTCAATTTTCGTGTCAGGCATGCATATCAAAGTAGTCGAGTTCTGTTTAGAATTTTAGGGTCATTACATGATCCCCCCTTTAGGAATTTTCGTCCTCGAAAATGTCTAACAGACACTAATAGTTTAAACCCTAGCAAATGTGCACAGAACATCAGAATGAATATTTAGTTAAAGGGACTTCAGATGCATCCCCCTCAAGTGCAACGTTAGGCTATGCCCCCCCATCATCTGGTGCTTGCCCGTCAGGCACCTCCTCAACTGGAGCTGGTGGTACAACCCCCTCCTCAGGTAACCTTTTGACCAATAGATTATAGCTCTAGGTCCAGTCCTTGAGCTTGAAAACTTTAATGTTGTTGGTCAATCGAGACTCGCCAGGAGCCAGGCTATACTCCTCTCTCAATGCGATGTACTGCTCGACCATTCTTGTTATCAATTGAGCATATGGCAGCTCTTTCTTTAAAGCAGTCTTCTGCTTCTCAAACTTCAGATCTCTGGCATTAATCTCGCGGACTTGTGCAAAAATGAGTTTATGGCACTCTTAATAAAAGTATCAAGCATCCATAGTCTATCAAGGAGTTGGGCCCAGTAATAGATTGACCTGAACTACACTGACCACAAGTCTATCATGATATGGGACATCTTTGACATATGGTGGCAACAACAAGTCTCCACATACCGTGAAGATCACTGTAAGGCAGCGGTGACATGAAATTAGTTAAATTTATAGTCAAAACTGTCAATTTTGGTGACTAATTGGTGATGGTTGTCACCTAGGTGAAGATGTTGATAAAAGAGTCTCACTATACGAGGATAAAAATGGACGTAAAATGACTCATGCAATGGTCTCAACCCTAGCTTATCAATATAATCGATCGCCCATTCCATTTCGAGCCAATCCTCGAATAGCTTAGCGTCGAAAGCACATTCATGCAACAATGTTTTAGAAGCCCACCACTCTTTTAGAAGTTCTTGTTGAATTAGTGGTGGCTATAGGTTTTGAACGGGTGGCACATCTTGTTCGATTGGCGCCATGGGTTGCACTAAGGGTTGTGCGACATGTTCAACGGTTGGCACCGATGTACGAGCCTGGGATGTAGGGATTTTACGCGACGAATTCTTCGTTCGCTGTCCCATAGTTTAAAATGTACAAAAATACACAAAAAAACCCCCTAAATAAGGAAAAGATTAGGGTTTACCACAATAGCCGAGCAAAATGCGATCCAATGAATCAAAGCAAGAAGTTTCGATAGCCGGAAATATCCCTTGAACGCAAAGGAATCAAACTCTCTCGAACGATTGATATTCTTAATCGTGCGAGTGAAAAATAAAAAAAAACCCAAAATATAACTTAAATCGATAAAATTGATCGATCAATGCTCAATTTGATCGATCAGACAATTCTTTTTCACAGAACATAGTATAAACTGGTTTGATCGATCAACCTTCTTATTTGATCGATCAAATGTGCAGTTGATCGATCAATTCACCAAATTGATCAATTAATCATTACAGTCAAGCTGTTTCTTTAAACACACCTCATTAATGGAGGCATTACCCAGTCCCTATTTTACCACGTATAGGGTATCAATATGTGCTATTTAGACAACTCCAACTGCATGAAATTGTAATTGCCATGTACATAAAGCAATAATGGGTTAGAATTTAAAATCGTAAAAATTACCTCTCGCATTAGGTGAACAAATGCGAGTATTACTCACGAATTTCGGCTTCGCGCTCCCAGTTTGCCTCTGTAGTTGAGTGATTTACTCACGAATTCTATAGTTTAGGGTTCTATCCTCCATCCCATCCCATGATTTTCACACCATTGAACACCAATAACATAAAGAACATACTGCTAAAGTATCTTACCTTAGGTCGGCCAATTTCTCGGCGCACGATCTCAACTAGCTCCAGGGTTCCAATGGTTTTACAATCTCCAAAACTAGTGGCGATCCTTGCTAACTTCGACACAATCGCATGGCTTCCATCCTCCACATTCACGAGTAATAACTCTCTCACCAAATCTCCTTCTCTTTCTTCTTAAATTCCACCACTCAACATAAATACAAGAGTTAAAGCAAAAGGAATAATCCTCATTCCTAGCCAAGCCTTTAAACTTCTAACCTCTAGTGTGTAAAGCATATACACACCCCATAGGTGTGCAAGACCACATCAATGGTCCACACCCTACACACATGTGCACTGTATACCCATACTAATCTAACGCACCTCATTACATTTGACTTCCACATAGCCGAACCAGTGACCAGACGGGCATGTCTCCCTAAGTAGCAACATGTGGGTAAAGAAGACACATCAACAGTCCTTCCACCATCCACATGTACGCACATTTATAATCCGCAGATTTACAATCTACCTGCAGGAAGCCATATAATTTAGAAGTCCCCATCATAATTTCAACGTCCTCTAAACTAGGGATATCATAATCTCCCCATCTGGAATGAATTTTCGTTCTCGAAAATACCCTAAAGATATCCCGAGTAAAACTCAATTGTTCGTAACGTCAATGCACACACGCAGAGGTATTATGTGTGAAATAGTCACAACCATACAGTCGCCACTCATATATGCGCAACCCCTCTCTCTGAGCCCACACATCCACAATGGACTCACATGCATCCAGAGTCGAAATAGTTTTCCCCAAAATCAGTGTATCCACACGACCCCTATAGGTAAAATTATCGGGTTAATGTACATGTCACTAAGCTCATCCCAAATCTACTGAAAAAGTGTGACAATCTTCCCATGCACCGGGTATCTCATATCACACCTCTATAAGCAATTATATACAATAGTATGTCACCATCAAGTTAACCATGAGTCAAAAGAAAATGACTATAATGCCTGCAAAATTCATACATAAGCAAAAACTAACTATTGGGCTTTTCATTAAGGATGCCCCCCGAATTTACTTGACTGGTGTTTATTCCACAAAGAATTGTATATTGATCGTGAGACTAAGACTACTTAACTAGAATGTATCTATAAATATGATCAACCAAACCTTGAAGGACATACCATGTGTTGTCCATTCAACAGATCTTCACTTCAACGATGTTAATCATTAGTGATCATGCATCATTTCCATTGTATTGATCACAGTGACCCCTTACGATTGCAAAAATACTCATGGAGCACAGTGGATCAATTTTGAAACATACCATTCGTCCGAAAAAAAATTTGATTCACCAAATTGATGCTATCGTTATCAGAATAAATCAACTCATGACTCAGAATAGGTTTCATCTGTCCACGAACAAATATTCACACTCACCCACTTCTTGATATGCAACGGTGGTAAAAGATATCACCAAAATGAGATAAAATCATCACCAAGATGAGATAAAGCCATCACCAATATGAGGTATAACCATCACCAAAATGAGATAAAGCTATTACCAAAATGAGGTAAAGCCATCAGTAAAATGAGATAAAGCCATCACCAACATGAAGTAAAGCTATCAGCAAAATGAGATAAAGCTATCACCAACATGAGAACCGCTAAAATCTATCGCAACGATCGTGAAATCTTCAAACTTTATACCCTTAACCAATCTTATGATACGCGAATAGAATTTCGATCATACAGGAAGGGAAAAAGAGTGTGACACATCTAGCCTCTCAAATCAAAGAGATGATTGCAAATGATTGCTCTCAATGTCGTACCATTTAGGTGCATCAGGGTAAGGTCGTATATAAATACTTAGGCATGATTAATCGACTCTTCATGTACACAACTCTCAACACACTCCCTATATTCACTAAATCTCCATATATCCCTTGAAAATCTATAGTCATTCATCATGACTTAGGTGAAAACAGCGCAATCCATTGTAGCGACATCTAATTCTGCTCTCCCATGATATCCGTAATTAAATTTTCCTATCCTCTGTCAATTCCTGACATGATTATCTTAGACTTTTCCAATTCTCGAAAAACTTTCAGAGTAAATTACAGCGATTAACAATCGAACTCACGTTTGAAAGGAATATACCATAATCATGACTCATTAGTCAGGAAGAAGAATACTAGAATTAAGTCCATTAATACAACTTCATTACTCATAAGTATTAAAGAAATTTTTAATTCACTAAACAATTGTCCTTAAGAAATTTATTGTAACTGTCAAGATTTATTAAGTCTGCCAATATAATTATCACTTAGTTAATCTTCTGAATTTAGAATTCGTTTATGTCATGCAAGTGATTTAAGTCGATACACAAGCGATGATGTTATGTCATTCCACACGTGTCAAAACTAACAAAATTTCTAGAGGCTACAACAGGTTGCCTCGGTCTAAAGAAACCCATATGTGACATCTTTAGGGTCATTTCCTATGATTCTTGGCCTCCCTGTAATAGGTTTCTCATGACCAATTTTGCCTTCTTTTGTGTTTTCTTTAAGATAAGGAGTTAATTTTTTGTTTTTTTTTTTCATTTTTAGAGTTGGTGACTTTCATGGACCTAGTTTTTAAGTTTCTCGATGGAGCTGATAGGGTAGATAGATGCATTGTGTTCGGGACTTAGTGCCACATTGTGAATCACTTTTATATTTATTATTTGTTCATCTATATAAAGAAGCTTAAGTCTTCACATGTTTTCTGATTCGATAAGAATACCTAGATTGCTTTTTTTCACATTTTTTGTTTGTTCTTTTCTAAGAAGCACGAACACGGGCAGGACCGGCCCTGGGCCAAGGCCCAAGAGGCGGCAACCTTGGGCCCCCAAATCTTGGAAGTCTTTACCAACTAGTTGCTTAATATAATTATTAATGTATAAAAGTATTGAATCAATCAAATTGTTTACTTTATAATTAAGTGACTAGTGCTGCTTACTTTTTACTCAACAGGTTGTTGGTTCAGCACTTTCCAGGTCTCATATTTGTATTTATTTTAATGGGACTTAGACAGGTCGGTGCAGGTCATTGGTCGGGTCACTATCCTCACTGGGCCAGACCAGCCATTTCTATTGACCCAGTAGATTCTCTGGCCCAATTTTGACCGGACCAGATTTGTAGGGTACCTCTAAATGTGCTCATGTGTTCTCCGAAAGCGCCCATGTCCCAAACCCCTTGAAAACCATTGATTCCTTAGAATGAGATGATGAAGTTCGTTTTTCATACCCATCTTTCACAAAATATATTTTCAGATCATGCCCCACCGATCAGACGGTCAATTTTTATTCTGTGTTACAAATCCCCAAAAAAGGTCTTTGAATTATATGACACACATCACGCTCAAATGGGATTTTATGGACATTTTTTTTGGATCTATGACTAGTTGAATCACAAACCAATTTTTTGATTGGTGCACCATGATTTCAATATCTATTGAGTGAAAGATATGGGTGAAAAATGATCTTCGGCATATGATTTGAAGGATTCAATGGTTTTCAAGAAGTCTAGGATGTGAGCGCGTTTAGAGGCACCCTTATATATATATATATATATATATATATATATATATATATATATATATATATATAAATTTTTCTTAACCCTAACATAAAATAGTGATTTTAGGCTCGTTGCAGTTTCATTTTTTGCAAATGACCTATCAGTTTTGATCTATTCGATGAGACTTATCCAATGAACCTATTTTTTGAACTTTTTGAAACTGTTAAAATACTATAAAATATCAGTGAAAGATTCAATAGCAGTTAAAGTAATAAAAAATATAAAAATATTATTGGTTGGGTTACTCGATCCGTCGGGTCCCAACTCTTTCTAATCTACCCACCAGGGTCCCAACTTCATGAAATGACCCAGCAGGGTCTTGACCCTAAACTTTCTTTTATTATTTACCTGCAAGGATCCCAAAATTCTGCACATGTCTATTTTGTTACTTTAAGTTAATATTTAGAGGACCAAAATACTATCTAAGCAGTCTATGACTCAGAGATTCAACCAAAGGATTTTTCTTGTTCTTTTTTTTTTTTTCTTTTTTCCCCTTTCTCTTGATTGGATCTACTTCATTTTCGCAAAAACCAAAATCATAACTATAAACCCTAAAGAATAGACTTCATTTCCAAAAAACCGAGATCATAACTCTAAACCTTAAAGATTAGAGTTTTACAAATGGAAACAAACCAAAATCATAACCCTAAACCCTATAAATTATAGTTTTACAAATGAAAAAGATAAAAAAAATCGACCTTTATGGATTTCTCTGCAATATCAGAAGCTGGGGAGTGAAAAGGGATCTGAGACTCCACCTCTGCAATGCATAGATGACAGCAAACCTTCTCTTCTCCTCAACGGCGACGACCTCCGGCAACAAAAACGAATGCCCTTAGTTGCGTTTAAAACAGGGGCCAACACTCCACCTCTGTAATGGCTAGCGACAAACTTTTGTCAACGACGACGATATCTGGCAGGGATTGCGAATGCCTTGGGAGGGTAGAAGGGTTTCAAACGAAGATGAGAGGAAAGAAGGGAATGCTCGCTCATCTGGTTTAACATGATGGCATTTTCGTTATTTCATTCATTTATAAGTAATGACATTTTTGTCATTTCACCTTTTTTGAATATTGTCTCTTTTACCCCTTTTATTACCCATGTTTCATCTTCGTTTGAAGTTAAAAACCACAAACTAAAAAGTTTGAGGGTCTCAGACCCTGCTGGGTTATTTTATGAAGTAGGGACCCTGTCAGGTAGATAGTGCTACAGTTGGGACCTCGCTGGGTATTTTTCTCTCGTAAATCTGATTTATAAATGGACTGGCCCAACTCGGCGCGATTAGGGATCAGTCCGAATATGGGATAGCTTTAAAACTCCCGATTAAAATCAGCCCATTTAAAGCTCGACTCGAACCTGGCCTGGCCCATTGAAACCCCTAATGGAAACATGGTGGCCTACACAAGCTCAGCTCACATAACTGGTCAATAAATTCATGTGGCGTATAGTTTCATTAACTGTTGTGTGAATCTAAGGACCTACCTAATATAAAGATCTTGTGCATAGAAGATCTCATTGTAAGAACATTTCCACTCTGTGATTTGAAGGAGGTCAAATGCTCTTAAGTGGATGGTTACTATGTAAATTTTTAGCTATTTCTTAAAGGGTACCTCCAATGGCTTTTCTGAAACCACCAACGTATTGAAAGCTTCCACTTATGAAATTGAAATTTGTAGTAGTCACACACCTTCTTTTTTTTTTTTCCTTACCTTACCTGAAAGCACCCACCATCCTTCTTCCTCTTCTTCTTAATCGCTCGACGGCATCTCTGAAGCACCATCTTTCTTCTTTCCCAGCACTCACTTGATGGCATGTTCAGGGCAATCACTTGACGGCATCTCCGAAACACCATCTTTCTTCTTCTTGTTCTTCACTTCTTCCTTTTCTTTATCTTCTTTGTCAAATTTGGCAAGTCGAAACGACTATGTCGGTCACTAGCATCACTTCGATCAAAACCTAAAAGACTCTAAAAGAATATATATATATATATATATATATATATATATATGTATATAAATAAATAAATAAATAAAATCTCAAAGCCTAAAAAAAGTTCTAAATTCATGACGGTGGTATCCATTGTCAGATATAAAAACCTGGCAGTGAGAACCCACTACCAATATTTTACATCTGACAGTGAGTTCCCACCGTCAAATTATCACATCTAACAGTGGGTGGGTACCCAGTGTCAAGAGTTTCAGTTTTTTTGAAGCAGGGCTTTTGCCCCCTTTTCTAGATTTCTTCTTTGTTTCTACAGGATTTTTTAATTTTTCTTTAAAGTTGAGGAAGAAGTGGGCGTTTCAGTGAAGCCAACATTGTCGTATGTTGCGAGTCACCAGAGTTCAAGATGTAAAACAAAAGGGCGAAGAAGGTGAAGCCGGCGTGTATATTGGGAGTCGCCGGAGTTGAAGAATAAGAAAAAAAAAAAAAAGGTAATTTGGTGATGCCAGCATCGTCGTTATGGTTGCTGGAGTTGAAGAAGAAGAAGAAAAGAAAGAGGAACAATGAAAAAAGTAATGTTTACACATGTTGGTGCCCACGAATTAAAAAGACCATGAGTGCCCTATTTCTTATAGGTGTGAAAAAAAATCGTTTAAAAATCATTTTTTTCTTTTCCCACATCACTTATGTGGGGGCTTTTAGAAAAGTGAGGGTGCGAATAGAGGTACCCTTTATTAAAAGGGGGCTACAAATTACACACGAGATTTGTTCCGTAGCACATAATTCAAAAAGAAAGACTTAGCATGTTTGGGATCTATGCCATGTGAAATACCATCTAAACCATCTGATGTGACAGTCGTCATGTAATAATCTTTGTTGTCAAAGAATGGCGTGAAACATGATCTCTATCATCTTACTCCCATCATCTGATTCAATAGTTGATTATTAATGAATCATATGATAGAGATCATAGTTTGTGACAATCTTTGGCAGAAAGATCTTTACACTATGACCTTTAAATTAGACAGCTTAGACTGTGTTTGTAACACCCTACAAATTCAAACTCGAATACGCCGGGTATGTACTTGTACTCGAAATCGGAAGTGGCCTGCACCTTAGACTTTGGAACCAGTCATTCTATTTAACCGGTTAAATTGTGTGCCTTCACAATAGGATATGTGTATAGACTGTGAAATTAGTGCACTGACTCCTTGAGGGCACCATTGGTAAAGCACTTGGGATGTGGACGTATGGTCTTGGTATCAAAACCTGTCAAGTGCATTAGGCCTTGACTGGTATTATGTTATTTTTATTATTTTAATCAAGACCAGTACACTGTGCTTGATGTGCAGGCTGCACACAAAATTAGTACCCTCTTGTATATCAAACCTTCCCACGCATATTGCATGAGTTTCAGTTCTAAGATTGAAAGAGAGGAACTGGCCCTTTTGAGGTAAAGGAAACCATCACTCCTCTTCACCACTTTGAAAACCAACCGTTGGATCACTGCTCCAACCAATCATCTATCACGAGAAGAATCTCCGTTGTTCCTATCCTCGCAACGCAGATACGATCTCTGAAATTCTTTGATCAAACAATCAGACAAGAGATTACTTAACGAACAATAAATTCCGACGCCGAAGACGGAGACTTCGCATGGGAAGAATCTACGAAGGTATAGGCCTTAAACTGATTCCGTAAATCTTGATTAAATAAGTTTAGAGTTAAATCATTCTAATTCTGAAATTCATACAAGAAAAACTCTGAAGATCGGACTCGTGAGAGGCATAGTGGCCGATTTACTTTGATTCTGATGTTTTCGGATGTTGCATGTGCAGTATTCTGAGGTAGAAATCTAAGATTTCACCTTATTGTACGAAATTAGGTTAGACTAGATGCTTAGAATGAAAATTTGTCAATGGATTAAGATTTCGGACTAAGAAGAAGCAGCCAGTGGTTTTCAAGTTCTGTCAGGCTCATTGTAGTGAGCTTTGGAGCTCGCTGTAGCGAGGTCAATTCTAAAACCCTCGCTATAGCAAGTTGTCACGGGATCACTTGTCCAACAGTGTCAGCCCATGCGGCATCTAAAGCCCAATGCGCTAAGTCAGCCTAATTCAACTCACAACCCTGCTAGGCAACGCAGCAGGTTAGAGAAGTCTTGTGCGGATTTTCGAAGGCAACTAAGAATGGGATAGGCAGCGACGATTAGAGGGGCAGCCCCACATCGGGGGTAGACCCGCACCGCGAGGGTGGCTGGAAGTCACCCTAAACATCATGGCCCTAGTATACGACGTAACTAGAGCGACCAAGCACCAAGCAAGGCCCGGATACACACACTCAAGCCCACAAGTCTAATGCACATGTTGGGTCGGCAAACTCTGGCTCATGTCCCCCTATATAAGGGTAAAACAACAGTTATGGGGAAATAACGAAAGAACCTCAAACATATTGGTTTGACATACTGCCCACATGGCACACATCCTCTGCACCAATACGCTCGCAACGCCCCGCATCACCCCCCCCCCCATATGACCATGTCGCAACCATGTCGTGTTCGTGTCTCAACCCTTTATTCCATTGTCTCGTGATGCCCTCGTGGCCCACGACCAACACACTTGGCACAACCCTCCTAACTCATGATGCATCAAAAAGGCTCTGACGCAGAGAAGAAAAAATAGCCCTACGGTTGACCCGGATGGCCGTGCCGCATGCCCCCATCACATCCCCCCCACTCAAAATCGTCAACGTCCTCATTGACGCCAAGGCACTCTTCCACTCATGCTGCAGTCTCCAAACTGAAGTCTTCACTACACACACTTGATAAACTGAACCGCACTGCTCTAGTCCCTCGGAAAATGAAGCTTTCACCTGGAGTAGTAATCCTAAAACACAAAATACTGCCCACGGTCCCTCAGCAACCCACACCTTCACTTTGAGTAGCGAAATTGTACACTTCAAACTCTGTACACAATTGGTGTCTAAATCTTCCCACTGCCCACGCCAACAAGACCGAGGTGTCCCACTTCGTTCTTGGCCTATCTTCTCTCTTCCTTTCATATCTACCCTTTTGCTGACCAAACCGCTCATATCTATACTCTTTCAGCTTCCTCACCTTCTTGTCAACATCCTCTATGGGCGCCTGGTCCGCCTTCTCTCGCACTTAGCGGTGCTCAGTTAGCCGCTCAGCAGCAGCCAACATGTCATCCAGGTTGGTCAGTCCTCTACGAGTCAACTCATGTTGCGCCCATAGCGCCAAGCCATCAATAAAGTAGAAGACCTGACCCTTCTCGCTCATATCGTCAATGTCTAGCATCATGCTCGTGAAGGTCTTGATGTTCTCATGTAACGGTCTCGTGTGTTTCAACGTCGACAATGCCTTTCGTGTTGTCCATCCGACGTTGGTAGGTAGATATTGAGCCCGCAAGTCCTTCAAATCAGCCCAAAAATCAACTACCCCATTCCCTAAATGTGCCTCTAACACACGATGCCTCCACCACAACTTGGCATCTCCAATCAAGTATCTCGATGCAATCCTCAACTTGAATTTTCCATTGAGGTCCCCCAAAGATTCAAGGTATTCCTCTACATCCCAAATAAAGTTCTCGAGGTCTTTCATATCGCGAGATCCCTTAAATGTTTCTGGCTCGAGGAACTTGAACCGGGGCGTCGGCGTCCCTGCCAACATTGTAAGGATGAGCTTCTTCAATACGCTCATGTCATCACGCATCGCCTCCAATGTGACTTTTATCTCCCTCACTTCTGCGGACAGCTGCTCTACGGTCTCAGTTAAGGCGGCATAGCTTCTCTCATGCACATTAAGTCGATCCCCTTGGGATGTTACAACTGCCACCACCAAATCAAACTGTTCCGCGTGAGCTTCCAAATCCTCTAACCGTTCCCTGTTGAACGTCGTCTCGCATCTCCACTTGTTCCTTCCACCTCAGCCATCACAACTTAACTTTGATACCAACTTTCACGGGGTCACTCGTTCAGCAGTGTCAACCCGTGCAGCACCTACGCCCAATGCGCTAAGTCAGCCCAATTCAACTCACAACCCTACGAGGCAACATATCAAGTTAGAGAAGTCTTGTACGGATTTTCGAAGGCAACTAAGAATTCGATAGGAAGAGACAATTAGAGGGGCAGCCCCGCATTGGGGGTAGACCCACACCGCGGGGGTGACTGGAAGCCACCTCAAAATGATGGCCCTAGTACATGGCGTAACTAGAACGACCAAGCACCAAGCAAGGCCCAAGTACACACACTCAAGCCCACAAAGCTAATGCAAATGTTGGGTCGAGGGACTTTACCTAATGTCCCCCTATATAAAGGTAAAATAGCAGTTATGGGGAAATAACGGAAGAACATCAAATATATTGGTTTGAAATACTGCCCACATGGCACACATCATTCGCACCAATACGCCCGCAACGCCCCGCATCATCCCCCCATACGACCATGTCATGACCATGTCGCGACCATATCATGTCCGTGTCTCAACCCTTCATTCCATTGTATCGCTATGCCCTCGTGGCCCACGACCAACACACTTGGAACAGCCCTCCCAGCTAATGATGCATCAAAAAGGCTCTGACACAAAGAAGAAAAAATGGCCCTACAGCTGACCCGGATGGCCGCGCCACATGCCCCCATCACAAAGTGCTACTTGAATTTTTAGGCCAAAATGGCTCTGTGAAAGCCCACTATAACGAGCTGGAGGGTACCTCATGAGCTCGCTATAGCGACCTGGGATGCTCCCTGTAGCGAGTTGGATTTTGAAGGACTCGCTGTAGCAACCCTGTGAGCTCGCTGTAGCGAGAACCCCTGTTCTTGAAGGGGTATATTTTTTTTTCTGTTTAAGCTAAGAGGACCCTGTTTCATGCAAGGCTTTGTCACTAACATCTAGGATAAATGCAGGGGATCGTAGATAAGATCTCCGCCTTGATTTACGCTATTTATTTCACACGACCTCGATATTAAGGTAGGGAAAATCTCGAGGCTCGATTATATTCTTTCTTGAATCATGGCTAATGATGCGATTATTAAATGCTTTTATGTTTTCAGTATCGTGATATATATATGTACATTGAAACTCGGTAAATGATTAAGATTTGACTTTTGCACATGATCATAGCATTAGAACTTTGGCATATTGATGTATATCTGTCATTCAGTTCAAACTCTCGAAATTTGATTTGTGGTATGTGCTATATGATTCTGAGATCATGTGCAAAGAGGAGATGATCCTCCATGACAGGGGTGGAGTCCCTGGGGTTTATGAATCTATTCCCACTACGGGATGCTCAGTTCTCGCTACGGGATGCTCTGCCATAAAACCTATACTCGATATTTTGAGCCCGCGCTAGTTGTAAGGGGAGTGGGGTCTCCAAGAGAGGGGTGGAGTCCCCGGGGCTTATGAACCTATTCCCACTACGGGATACTTACACTAATGTTTCTAAATTCCGAAGATATGAAATGATCCGATATATTTTGATTCTCTGACGTGTACTTCTTTTTCTCATATACTTGTTTTCACAAATACATGCTTTGGTACCCGTTTGGATTCCTTGCTTTGCTATGTGCTCATTTCGCATATCATCGACATTATGACATAAGATATTGTGAGATTCATGAGTTAGTTCATTGTTTTCTTGATGTATGTGATATAATGTTAATTCAAACTATTTTTACTTATGCATTAACACCATGAAGTAGAATAATAAGATATGATTTAGCACTATTTTCTCTCTACTGAGCTTGGACTGTAGCTCATTCCTCGACTATATGTTACCTCTGCAGGTGCTGACCTAGAAAAGGATCTAGAACAAGAAGAGGATCCTGATTACAACCCTGAAGAGGAGGAAGAACAACCCGAGGAGTTCTTTAACTAGCTCGTCTCTTTGGAAATCCGCTTGGTGCGATTTTATTTTGTACTTTTGATACTAGGTACAGTTTTTTGGATTAAATCTTGTATAGTTGTAAACCATTGTTTAGGTGATGGTCGGCCGTCACCGATGGTCCGTATACCTTTGTTATGTTGTGGAATGATGGAAATGTTATGGTTATAATGTCATATTTTTACCGCTTTGCTTCCACAATTGCATAAACTTATATCATGCTTGATGGCCCGATCTTTCCAATTATCAAATTAGGGGAAGATCAAGTTGTCACAAAGGTATCAAAGCACCCCGATACCAAGGAAAACTCTGAAATTAGACTATGTTCTATGATCCGATGGCATGGATTTTGGGGTAAAGAAATCCGAGTCATCACAGGTGGTATCAGAGCCTTGGCTATAAGTCTAATGGGAATCCAGAACTATGGCTTAGGTTTAGGGCAATGCCATTAAATTCCATCGTACGTTAGGCTAGATTCTTACGATCACCTGGATTAAGCCTTTGTTTGATCATGACAGGCCAGTATGCCTCCCAGAAGAGGAAGACCAAGGATCGTGCATACCAAAGGTGTACCAAATGGCGAAGGGGTAGCCACTGGTTAGAATGCGATGCCTGTAGGCAATAACAACCATGTCTCTGGTGTGGGAAACAACGTCGGCAATACATCCGGAGTAGGGAACAATGCTGGGAATGACCAACAGTTATTGGAAACCATGGTGAATACTATGGCATTACTTGCCGAGAGGCGTCAACCCTCGAGCTTCCAAGAGTTTAGGAGGATGAGGCCTCCTAGCTTCTATGGGCAGACGGATCCGCTGGAGGCGGAGAAGTGGTTGAACCAAGTGGAAAAGATTCTACAAAGAGTCAGGTGCACCGAGGAAGAGAATGTGTGTTGGGCTTCTTTCCAACTCAAAGGAGAGGCGGACCCTTGGTGGAAATTCGTCGAGACAACCAAGGAGCAAATGACACCAAAGGCCCCATGGACATGGGCAGAATTTGTTGAGGTGTTTAATAAACAATACTTCCCTCTTCAAGTCAGATATTAGATGGAGGTGAATTTTACAATGTTGGAACAAGGTCAGATGACGATGCACAAGTATGAGGCCAAATTTACCAGGCTCTCTCTTTTTGCACCATTACACATAGCCACGAAATTAATGAAGGTTCAGAAGTTTGAGAGGAGCTTGAAGCACATGATTAAGGAAATGATCTCCCTATTCAGGGCAACAACCTACTCAGAGGTCATGTAGTTAGCCCTTATAGTGGAAAGGGATATTGAGACGGTGTACAAACAAAGAGAGGAATAGAATCATAATAGGAGAGGCTGAACATAATCGTGTGCCTCCGAACAGGTTAACAAGAGGCATAAGCTATTAATTCCACCAGCCTCTCAACCCACTCAAACTATATCGTCGAGGCCACCTATTCCTACACCCACTAAGCCTTTTTGCCCTACAGTTCCCACAACAACTGGGGTGTCGAGAGCCCAACCGACTTCCCAAGTCACGTCATCAGCACCGGATGTGCGAAATGTGAGAAGTAGCACAAGACTGAGGAATGTAGGAGAACTACTAGAGCATGCTTTCATTATGGGAAAATGGGACATAGAATCAAGGAATGTCCCAAAGTGAAGAAGGAAACCACTACAGTCACGACTCATGCGAGACCTTTAAGGCCTACAGTCCAAGGCCGAGCTTATGCTGTTTCAGCACAGGATAGCCAAACCAGCAATGACGCGATCCAAGGTATGATTTCCTTTGGATTGTCGATCTAATTTCTTTTATTTTAGATGAAGAAGGTGCATAGATAAAATAGTCTTTGAAATTGCTACTTTTGAATACCATGACATTGTGCGTGTACATCTGATTAAATAATATTCATGAAATTAAGTACCATTCACATGCACCAGAAGAATGACATCTGTTCTCATAAGGCACGAGTGTTGATAGACCCGGGGTCTACCCACTCTTTTGTCACACCTTAGTTTGTAGCAGAATTAAGTGTCACTCCCGAGCCTCTAGAGTTTATCCTAGCAGTGTCAATTCTAATGGGGAACTCTGTCAGTATTGATACAGTGTGTCGATCAGTCATTATTGATATCGAAAGTCACGAGACAACAGCTGGTTTAGTTTTGCTAGATATGCAAGGATTTGATGTAATCCTTAGCATGGACTGGTTATCCACCCAGTAGGCCAATATTGATTGCCATAGGAAGGTAGTTACTCTTTGGCCCAGGAAAGGCAAGTCATTCAAATTCTATGGCACCCGACCAATCGTCACACCCTTGATATCTGCAATTTCAGTTGAACGGTTATTAAACAAGGGAGGTAGTGGGTATTTGACATTCTTACACGGCCGAAAAGTGGAAAAGATTCATATTACCAACATCCCTATCGCAAGTGAGTTTCCCGATGTATTTCCTGAAGAATTACTGAGTTTACCGCCAGACCGAGAAGTAGAATTCACAGTAGACTTAGCTTTAGGCACGGAACCGGTGTCAAAAGCTCCATACCCCATGGCACCAGTCAAGTTAAAAGAATTCAAGGAGTAGTTTTAAGAGATTTTAGATAAGGGATTTATTTGGCTGAGTGCTTCACCATGGGGAGCACCCGTGTTGTTTGTCAAAAAGGACGGATCCATTCGACTCTGTATCGATTATCGCCAATTAAATAAGCTGACGATAAAGAACCACTACCCGCTCTCGAGGATTGATGATCTCTTCGATCAGTTGCAAGGGGCGAGATTCTTCTCCAAAATTGATTTGAGGTATGGTTACCATCAGCTAAAGGTGAAAGTTGAAGATATTTCAAAAACAACCTTCCGCATGAGATATGGCCACTATGAGTTCCTAGTGATGCCATTCGGGTTGACAAATACACCAACATCCTTTATGGACCTTATGAACAGAGTTTTCAAGCCTCATCTTGATCAGTTCATAGTTGTCTTCGTGGATGATATCCTTATCTATTAGAAGACGAAGGAAGAAAACAAATAATACATGTAAGTAGCTCTATAAATGCTTCACGATCACAAATTATATGCCAAGCTAAGCAAGTATGAATTTTGGCTGGAGTAAGTGAGTTTTTTGGGACATGTCATCTCAGAAGCCGATATAAAAGTGGACCCAGCCAAGATTGAGGTCATAGTGAAATGGGAGCAACCCAGGACCATAATGGAAATTCGTAGCTTTCTGAGATTAGTTGATTACTATCAAAGATTCGTTGAAGGATTCTCCAAAATTGCTAGACCACTCACACAACTCACTAGGAAGAATGTAAAATTTGAGTGGACTGAGTCATGTGAACAGAGCTTTCAGGAGCTCAAGAGAAGATTAACCTCCGTGTTAGTACTCATTCTACCATCAGGTAGTGGGGGATTCATAGTGTTCAACGATGCGTCACACAGTGGGCTAGGTTGTGTGTTGAATCAAAATGATAAGTTCATTGCCTATGGTTTGCGTCAGTTGAAAGACCATGAGAAGAACTATCCAACACATGACCTTGAGCTGGCAGCAATCATCTTTACCTTAAAGATCTGGAGACACTATCTCTATGGTGAAACATTTGAAATATTCACTGATCACAAAAGCCTAAAGTATCTGTTCACCCAGAAGGATCTGAATTTGAGGTACGGGAGATGGATGGAATTCCTTAAGGATTACGATTGTATTATTCAATACCATTCAGGAAAGACAAATGTGGTAGCAGACACGTTGAGCCAAAAATCATTTGCCCTGCTATCACACCTCATCACCAGAATCCACAGATGGCATCTACTAGAAGATTTAGCCTTGGTTGACACTGCAGACACTCAAATTTAGCCCAAGGCCCGATCGAGACACATTCCGAGAGAGGCGTATCTATGAACTTTTGATGGCATGTATGGAACCCTTAAGAACCCTCTTGAAACCTTAGGAGTCATCCTGAACCCTTAGGAATCACCCCAGATCCCTTGTGAACCTTTCCGAACCTTTAGGAACCCGTCCCTACCCTTAGAACTCATTTCGGACCTAAACCTAGCTTTCTCGAGCAATAGATAAAGAGTGGTACACTGGGACTAGATGTAACCTTCTACTATAATCAAATCTCATACCATTGAAAAGTAGAAGTCTTCAGCTTTTCAACGGGCCAAGAATCACCCCAATCGGAGCTGTGTATGTAAAGATATCGTATTCTGAACTCGATGGGAAAATTGGTAAATTTAGTAGAACCAACCTAGGGATTTGGAGCAACTAATAGTTGCGCCAGTTATGGGTGGGTCTCCCACAGGCAGTCAACTTTCCAAATGCTACTGTATAGAACTGTTTTACTGTACATATGCTTGGTGGATCTAATAGTTGCGCCAGGCATATGAACAGTAACTCTGGGTTTTTACCTCGAATTTCGTGATTAGGGTTTGACTTGTTGACCACCTCGACCTTTGGGGTGTGTTTTGCTAGTTCTGTTATACCCATGTACTATCTATGTGTAACCTCTTAAGTGGTTTAAAGCCCCACCCTATCATCCACCATTGGAGCAACTCTTCATATTTTTCAAGGCTCTAAAAACCCTAGGAAACCTTAGATTTTCCATACCTTATTGCTAATCTCAATTAGCCTCTAAGCACCCTCCTAGCCTCTCTTTTTCTTATAAATAGAGAGGCAACCCTCCCTTTATAAAGACTTGAAAAAATTTGTAATTAAGAGATTAAGGAATCCCTTCTCTCTCTCTCTCTCCTCTAGTGCACCATTTTCATATAAATTTCATAACTTCAAAAATTCCTTTAGACCTTAGCATTTCACCAAAAAGCTCTAGGTTAGAAGTGTGTTATCCCCTAGCCTTCCCTCTCTACCTCTTAACTATCAAGTTATAGGAGTTAGAACCCCATTTCTTATCATACAAGCCATCAAAAGCTTACTGAAACAAGTCAACGCAAGGCTCCACAGCGATGCAACAAGGGCCCTAGAGCTCTGACACTTCCCTCTATTCTTCTACCTTCTCGGTTATTTCTCTATCCTCCCATTTGTGTCGTTATGTCGCCAAATTTTTGGTAGGAACGGAGGGGCACAAATAGGATTTTAAGACCCTTTGGGCAAGAGAAAGCTTTTTTCTTTTCTTTTATATTATTTTTATTTTGGCCATAAGTAGAGACCGCATTAAGCAAGTTGATTGGGTGCCTAACACCTTCTCAATCAATAACCGAAGCCCCTACCCAAGAGCCTTTGGCGTAGACCGGATTCAGACATATTTATGGCACTTCGGTGCTTATAAAAATGATCTAGATTTCCCGAGACACCAAAAGCTCCGGGTGGAAACTCTAAATATTTCATTAGTGAGCGCATCGTCATGACCAGATCGTCAAAAATCTCACGGTTGCACAGATGACGACTCTACTGGAGACTAGCTAGTAGAGCTTCCCCTTGAACTTGACCTATTTATTTTTTAGTTACTAACATTTTATTGGTATTTTTTATTTTATTTTTACTATTTTTTTACTCACCCCTTCGATTACACCATTTTACTTGCCCCTACTTTTACGTCATTTACGAGCCTTAGCCAATTGGCGGGCCTACTTGCGCACCGCATTCAATTTCTTTACGATTTCATCATTTTAAACACCTTAGCTGATTAGCGGGTCTACTTGTGCATTATCATTTAATTTCTTTATATTTCTGTCATTTAAAGTGTCTTAGCCGTTTGGCAGGCCTACTTGCGCTTTTAATTCCGCAATCATATTTCGCCAGTGAATCGGCAGCCCGTAGAGGCGGCACGAAATCATCACCTCAGTCTTTGAACTTAAGAAAATTTCCTTAAAGAAAAAAATAAAATTGAAGGAACAAAGGGGATTTAAATTGATTTTTGCGGGATAGATTTTTAAAGGGTTGGGCTATTTAGGCACACATACAAGTACCCGGGTCTTAGTACGGTGGCAACCCCTAGTGGTGATGATCCGGAAAAGTCCCAGCCCACCTAGTACCTGAGAAAAGTACTTGCACTTGAGGTATATCGGGTGGGTAACCTTCTCGTTACCAAGCTTAAAACTCGAGAAAAAGTGAGCGATAGTGAACCCAATTTGGCCTTAAACCCTTAGGTTTGGTGAGGAAGAGAGCGGATCATATGCACAGTCAGTCCTCGGAAGCCCAGCTTCCACCAAAAGCCAATTTGGAGACCTATTTCGAACTGAGGTTGTTGTTGTCATACAAACTGGAGAACCATTTTGCTTTTGCGCAAGTATTAGTTGCGCCAGCTTTAATCTGGGAATTTTTGCTCTGGCGCCACTATTAGTTGCGCCAATGTGGTTCTGGGCAGTACTAATTCAGATCTGAGGCCTATTTCACATCTCAAACTCCCCGATCAGTGTGTTTTGTGCCTCTGTTTAGGCCTCATAATTTTTGACACCCAATACGCCCTCGTCAGTCAAAAGAAAGTAACTTCTTTTTTATTCGTTTCGGGGGATCGGATTGTTTACATTGGTTTTCGTGCCTTCAATAGATCGAGGGGTTTCCCTTTGATTCTTCTGAAGCACGTCGGAACCTTTATCGCGGGACCTATCTAGGGTACGATAGCCACCCCAGAAGGGAATTCAAAAAGGCCCTAGAACCCTCATTTCTTTTTTATTTGTAAAAATTTTTAAAATTAATATTAAAAATTAAAAATAGAGTCTTGATTGGTCCCGACACAACGACATCATCGTACCATCCGTCATCCTGTAGGGGAAGAAGGAGGAAGCTTTATGGGCCTCATTCGAGGCACCCGTATCCAACCCGATACCGAGATATGTTGTGGGCTGTGTGGACCCGACTTATGCCGATCCCGACTCATCCCCACCACATTCTCCAACCCATTTCCATACCGAAGAAGCCTTTGCTTCCACCCCCCTTGCCCAATCAAACCTCACCATAACTAGCCTGTTCGGTGCCCCCATTTTCCCTTTCACCATTTCCCAAAATACCCAAAGTTCAAATTTTCCATCATTTTCCCAAACCATGCCTTCATCCATAGCCATCACCAACCCATCCCACCTTCCTTCCACACCCATTCAAAACTCATCCTCTACCTTGACCAACATGCCCCATTTCTCATCTTCCCAACCCGATCCACCCTCATCCATCCATACCATATCCAATCCTCCACACATCCCTCCATTTACCCAAGCCATGCCCATCTTTCCCGAAGCCATGGCCAATTTTTCTCTCTCATACATACCTAATCCATCTACCAATGCCCCACCTCATTTCTCCAATCCACCCTATATCCCACCCCTCACCCTGGCCATGCCAAATTTTACTGATGTCATGCCTAATTTTTCATCTTCCCACACCCCATCCATACCCCTCCAACCATCAAATAGTCCATCTCCATATGATCCCCCTTCCATGCCCATGATAGAGGAGATGTTTCAAACCTACGATAGGTGGAAGGCCTCCCAATACATCCCCTCTCATCCACACCACACATCTATGGACCCATCCCGTACCCTATCAAGCCTCCATGCCTCACTCCCCCATGACCCCCATCAACCCCCCATCATCCACACTATCCAAACCCCCATTTCCCACATGTCCCAAGGCCCAAACCCCCATGTCTCAATGGCCCAAACCTCCCATTTCCCACATGTCCCAAGGGCCCATAGCCCAGACCCATCAAGGCCCAATGTGCCAGACCCACCAAAGCCCAATGGGTCATACCCACCAAGGGCACATAGCCCAGAACCATCAAGGCCCAATGGGTCAGACCCCATCGAGGCCCATGACCCAAACCGATCAATGGCCCATGACCCAAACCCACCAAGGCCCCTTGGGCCACACATATCATGGCCAAAGCTTTGTGGCCCAACCCTCCTAAGGCTTTATAGCCCAAACCCAAGCCCAGCAAGACCTTGGAGCTCACACCCATACCCTTCACAATTCCTCCAAATTTTCACTCATTCACAACCCTCATACCCAGCTCAAACCCATGCCTTACATCAACCCCAATTCACTCATATCCCAACATCCCAAAGTCAGTTTCAAGCCTTTCCCTAGGCCCAATGGACTCATCAGGCTCCACTCCAAAATCTAACTTCCACTCATCTCGTCATCCAACAAACCTTCTCTCATCCCCACTGGACTCACCCAACCCTCACTCATGACATTTCCATCCAGTCCATGCAACACCAGCAAGAGAATCCTGCCCTCACTGCACCCTATGTAGACCAGCAGTATGAAGAGGATGAGATTAGGAATAGTGGAGCCTATGCTAGGGCATTGACCAGCCTTAACCCTCCTCCTATAATTGCCCATCCCTTGGTAGCCCAGAGTGAAGTCCAACCGACGGCTGAGAAAATGGCCCCCATGTCCAAAGAATCATAGCAGCTGAAAGAACAGTTGGACAAGATTCAGAAGCAGTTGTTGAAAATGGATGGTGCTAAAATTCAGGCCACGGACTTCACAGATTTGTGTTTGTTCGCTAAGGTCCCCTTTGTAGACACCCCCATTTTACCTTCTAGGAGTATACAAACTGGTTCAGTCAATCATGGTGTGGGACCATACAATAGTGCATGGCTGAATGCAGGCTGAAACAATCACTTTGTGGCTCAGATCCCAGCGTATGGAGACTATATACTAAAATAACAGTATATAGCCAGAATGCAAGCTGAAATAATAGTTTTACATTTCATTCTAGAGACCATACCCGGATAATCTCGAATTACGCGTATAAAACCCCACGTGCAATTAGATTGCACGCAAAACCATAAGTGCGCGATTAGTCCGCCTTTCAGACCAAACTTCCTTTTCCAGACCAATTCGAGACTCGATTACGCGCCTAAAATAGGACGCATGATCGAATTGAGCGCTTCACCACCAGAGCGCAATTGCCCTACGCCCGACCTAGTCTTACTACCCTTGACCCCTATGTTTCCTTGATTAAACGCTTCAAGTTAAACACTTAATTAGATTGAGCGCATGCTAACATGCGCGTAATTAGCCCTAATTTGTTAGGACTAGGAGATTCGCTGAGCAAGTCAGTCGGTCGCTAACTGAGTTGGTGACCGACTCAAAGCGATTAAGCACTGGAATGCAGGCGCGCAATTCAATTAAAGGCCCATAAACAAGTGTGTAATTGGAGGAAAAACCTATAAAAGCTTTTTTTCTCGAAGAGAGAAGGAGGCTGCAATTTTGAGAGAGGAGATGGTAAATTTCGAAACCAAAGAACTCTGAGCACGAACCCACATAACCCAACCATGATTTCGAGATTCAAACGGTCGAACTTTCGAGGATTCTCTCCACAGTCCCGACCCCCTTAGGTAAGGATTTAATATTTTAGTTTCCGACCGTAGCTTATAATTTCTAGATTTATTAATTCTTAATTTTATTTTCAGTCTTAGACCATAGCACCATTTTCAGGCCGAATCTTCTATTTCTGGTTCTAGTTCCCTGCTTTTAGAACCGGTCTTTGATTCGTCGGTCCGATATACCGACTCTTAAGACTAAATTCTACTCTAAAATCATAATTTACAGTCCTATCATTAATTTATGGTTCTAACCCTCAAATTTCAGAACCAGTCCTTAATCATATGGTCTGATTTTCTGATTTCAGACCCGAATTCAGTCCTAAAAGTTTTTTTTAATTTCAATTTCTTAGTTTAATACCTCCAAAAATCTAAAAAAATTAATTTTAGATTTCATAATTCTAATTTATAATTCAATTTGCCCCTATTATTTCGAAATCAACTCTAAAAAGCCTAAAAATATGACTTTACCCTCCAAAATTTATTTTTTTCTCTTTAATTTCAGCCACCCGATTTGCCCAAGGGAGCTTACGAAGGGCACTCAGGAACGAGGCCAATCCTCCTTAGCATAACGGGCCTAAATCCCTTTTTTAGAGTTTTTAGAATTAATAAATTGCTTTAATTAGTTTATATCTAGACATAATTGATTATTCGCATTAATTAGGCCTTGATATAATTATTAAAGTGTTAAATCAAAATTTCCTTTCCATTAGATTAGTTAATTGATTATTCCAAATTCGAATTCTAGGAAATTTAGTTTATTCATGATTAGTTATATTTTGTCATTATTAATCTGTCAATAATTAGGAATTTTGTCATAGATAAATCAGTCATTTTATTTCTGTTGATATTATAATAAAATATTAAATTATTGCTTTAATTAGGCCCATAGAAAAATCAGTCTTTTTATTTCAATTAGAATTATAGCAGAATTATTATGAGTGCTTTAATTAGAATTATAGTAGAATTACTATAATTGCTTTAATTAGAATTTCAGTACAATTAGCATGCGTAATTTTAGTTAGAACGTTATTGGAATTGATACATATGCACTCCTAGTACCAATAGGAGACTGAAACCGATTGGACTTTTAGTAATACCAGAACCTTGATGATCACTGGACTCTTGACAGCATTAGAACACTAAAATAACTCACCTTAATAAGATCACACGATCAGATCATAATAATAATAGAATTAGGAAATCTAAACTGACCAAAATTATAATTACAAAGGAAAATAAGAGGAGAATTAAACTAACTAAGCTAAAGAGAAGCACTGCTGCTGACGTTCGCGGGCAGACAATTCAGTATAGAAGTAACCACACCCGCTTCACAGCGTGATCACTGACGTGTTGCAGCGTCGTTAAATATCAGCAACTGGCGATCGCAATCAAACTAGGAACCTTCCTAGAAAAATCCTCCCTTTTTTTTTTGTCATTCCAAACACCACATCGCTAGAGTCCACCTGGACAAGAATTGGAGCCACTGATTCAACGGGAGCCGAGAGGAACCCAAAAAAAGCGCACACCAACAAACTGGCGATCGCGATGGGACCCTTTTGCAAACTTTTTTTAGATAGTTAGTTTTATTTTATTTCCTTATTTCCTTTCCCGTCGTGTCATTTAGATTCCTTTTTAGATATATGAGTCTTCGTCAAAGACTTGAGATGCCGGACATACGTAGAGTAAGTTTAGGAGACCCTCCATTGTGGGGACTTCATGATAACCCCGCATACGAGGAAGAACCGCCTTATACTTTTAGCCCATGACAACCTGAAGTTAACATGGCTGATGAACAAGAGAATCCCTTCTCTACACTGCACGCTGGTAATAGTCATAAAGATAGAAATAATAGCTCTGGACAAAACCTCTTCAAAGAATACAAAGAGGAGGTGATGACTCTGAAGAATTGCTTCGAGAATTAGCCACTGCATACGAAACCATTAGGGGACAACAAAATTTGAAAGAGCAAGAGTGACAAGAAAGATCACCGCCTACACCGAGTACGGTGTCAGCTCGCGCCGCGTCATTGAGGCGGCATGCTCACACATTCTTTAACGACGACGCACTAGATAGGGCTAGCTCACAGCTCGCACCAAAGGACAATTTCATTAAGATCGAAGATCTCCCTAAAATGCTTGACGAGTACATGGCCAAGAGGGAGTGCCCTAGTCATTCATTCGGGTTCGATAAATTTTACAGGGATGTCGAATTTAACCTGCCTATAGGAATCAAACCACCAAAATTTATCAAATATAATGGCACGGGAAATCCGAACCATCACTTGACACTCTTTTGTAATGACTGTCGGCTCATACGCGACAACCAAGGACTTTTCATTCACTACTTCCAACGTTCATTAGAAGGGGAAGCTCTAGACTGGTTCATGGGACTCCTGCTCTATAAGATCGAAACGTTTGACGATTTAGTTGGTCAGTTCTTAGACCGATATAAACACTTGATCCAAGAGACAGTCAGCCTCAGCGACCTGATTGCTGCCAAGCAAGGACCTGATGAAGAGTTTGTTGACTTTGTCGCTCGATGGAGAAAACTTATTGTGAGGATCGGCACTTCAATGAAAGAGGACTCGGTCGACATTATCATCGACAATACTAGAGAACCGTTAAAGAGCGCGCTTGTCATAAGCGATTGCCTCGACTTCACTGCACTTCACTCCCGGGCATCCCAACTAGCACGATACATTAAAGGCGGAGACCTTGCCCTATCTATCGTTACGTCCAAAATAGAAGGATCGGCACTTCAATGAAAGAGAAGGACTCGGTCAACATTATCATCGACAATACTAGGGAACCGTTAAAGTGCAAACTTGTCATAAGTGATTGCCCCGACTTCACTGCACTTCACTCCCAGGCATCCCGACTAGCACGACACATTAAAGGCGGAGACCTTGTCCTATCTATCATTACATCCAAAATAGGCTCCTCTAGTGAGTCAAAGTCGAAAAATAATAAGAAAGTCTTAGGAACTGAACAGGTTAACACCGTTGTCAACCAAGTACAAAATTCTAATAACGGTAGCTTCCAACCGCGCAACTTCAGACAAAATAAAAATCAACAATGGTATACCAACCAGAATCAGGGCGCTAATCAATCCAGATACACAAACCAGAACCAAGGCTAAAATCAGGGTCAAGGCCAATACCAAAATAGAAATCAATATCCCAATACCTATCAGAAACAAAACGCAACACAGAATCAACCGGCTCATGCGCCGAATTATAATAACGTCCCCCCACCGTAAAATTTTAATCCGGCTAGAGGCCCCTACCAATCAAGGCGGGAAGATTATCCCCCTCTACCTGATATAATCCCCAATATCTTTCAATTTCTTAACACTCAGAACCTCCTCCGATTCTCACCAGAAAAACCTTGCCCATGGCCTGCAAATCTAGACTACAGTAAATACTGTACATTCCATTGATATGTTGGACACAACGTCGAGGACTATTGGGTCTTCCGAGACGTGTTCTACGACATGAACGATCGGAATCAAATCGGCTGGGAAGCGTTAAGGAATCCTAACCCGAGCGACAACCAACCCCAACAAAATTTAGGGATCATAAACAACCCCATGCCTAACCCCAACCAAGGGACACCGGCCCAGGTCACTACCGTAGATCTCCCTAGTCAACCCTCTTTCTAACCCTCTACTTTAATCACTCGCATCCAACCCTCTGACGTTTCTGCTACCCCTGTGAGAGTCTTTTCACCCCCACATCTCTCGACCTTGATCATTCACATCGCTCTGCCAAACTCGCCTCCTTATCTGAAGTTCGCTCAGATATGGGTCTACTCTTTTAGGGCCAGAAAACCATTCCTCCATCGTCACCCACCAGAACCTTCGACCCCTCCAAATCTTGAACTGACACCCTCAACACCTCCATCATCTGATTCTGATTCCGAGTTTGGAGATCACTGTAGACACCCTCATTTCGCCCTCTCAGAGTACACAAATTTGTTTGGTCAGCCCTTGACCTTTTTAACCCTCGATACGGGACCATGCAGCAGTATATGGCTGAACACAGGCTGAAACAATAGCTCTGTGGCTCAGATCCCAACGTAGGGAGGCTATACACTAAGCAATAGTATATAGTCGGGATGCAGACTGAAACAATAGTCCTGCATTCCATTCTTGAGACCATACCCGGACAACCCTGAATTAAGTGCCTGAAAACCCGCACGTAATTCGATCACGCACAGAACCACAAGCGCGCGATCAGTCTCCTTTCAGACCAAACTTCCTTTCACAGACCATTTCGAGACTCGATTACACGCCTAGAACCAGACGCGTGATCGAATTGAGCGCTACACTATTAGCGCACAATTGGCCTACACCCGACCTAGTCTCCTACCCTTGACCCCTACGTTTTCTCGATTAAGCACTTCAGGTAACATGGTTAATTGGATTACGCATGTCCCATCATGCGCGTAATTAGCCTTAATTTTGTTAGGACTAGGAAACCCTCTGAGTAATTCAGCCAGTCGCTCACTGAGTCGGTGACCGACTCAAAGCGATTAAGCAGTAGAAAACTAGCGTGTAATTCAATTAAATGCCTAGAAATAGGCACGTAATTGAAGGAAAACCTATAAAAACTCTTTTTCTCGAAGAGAGAGAGAGGTTGCAAAATTTAGAGAGGAGAGACTGTAAATTCCAAAATCGGAGAGTTCCGAGAGCGAACCCCATAGAGCAAATTAGCCATGATTTTGAGATTCGAACTTCGAGACTTCTCTCCGCAGCCCCGACCCCAGGTAAGAATTTAATTTTATTTTAGACTTAGGATTTCCCATTAGTTTAATTAATCAATCCTATTTCTAATTTTTAGACCGTAGCACCCTCTTCGGACTGAAATTCTCTATATTCAGTTCTAGTTCTCTGTTTCTAGAATCGGTCCTTAATCTAGCGGTCCAATATACCGATCTTATGCTCTGATTCTACTCTAAAATCTTAATTTATAGTCCTATCATTAATTTTTGGTTCTGACTCTCAAAGTTCAGAACTAGTCCTTAATCATATGGCCTAATTTTTCTTATTTCAGACTCGAATTCAGTCCTAAATTTTTAATTTATAATTTAATTCTATATTTTCATACCGTCACAAATTCAAAAAAATATAAATTTCAGTTCATAACTTTAGTTTCTCAATCTAATTTCTTATTATAATTTTGAATTCAATTCTAAAATTTCCCTTTTATTATTTAACTATCGATCTATCTTTTATCTCATCCATCCAATTTGCCCATGGGAGCTTAAGGAGGGAATTCGAGAATGAGGCCAATCCTCCTTAGCATAGCAGGTCCAACCCCCCTTTTGTTTAGATTTTTTAGGGTTAACTAGTTAATTATAGGTAGTTTTTTCTATTTCAATATAATTGGCTAATTGCATCAAATAGGCCTTCATATCATTATTTGCTTTGATTCAATTCAGTCTTCTAGTTCAGCCAATTTATTATCTCAATCCGAATTTAGGAAAGTTAATTTATGTATTATTAGTTAGATTTTTACCATAATTGATCCATAGATTATGATTCAAAAAAAAAGAGAGTTAATTTTGTTGTCTTGATCAGTTATTTCTATTTTAGTAAATTGATTTATTGCTTCAATCAGAGTCGCAGTAAAAAAATTAGTCTTTGTTTTCTTCAAATTAGAATGCTAGTAAGATTACCTTAAGTGCTTTAGTTGTGATTGCCATACAATTAATACATTTGCTTATCTAGAATTGTAATAAAATTAGCATACCTGCTTCATCTAGAATTGCGATATAATTGGACTCTTTTATTTAATTGGAATATTATTGGAACTAATACACATGCACTCCTAGTACCAGTAGGAGACTGAAACTGATTGGACTCTTAGTAGTACCAGAACTTTGATATTGATTGGACTCCTGATAGCATCAGGACACTAAAATAACCCATCATAATAAGCTCACCTAATCATAATCAATAAAAAAAAAAAGGAGAATCTAAATCGACCATAACCGCAACAAGGGAAACTAAAAAGAAAGTTGAAACTATCTAATTAAAAGAGGACACTGCTGCTGACGTTCGCAGGCGGACAATTCAATATAGAAGTAACCCACACTCGCTTAAACGCGTAATCATTGACGTGTTACAGCGACGATAAATATCTGTAGCTGGCGATCACAAATCAACTAGGAATCATCCTAGGAAATTCCTCCTATTATTATTTATCCCCTCCTTATCACATACACCGCATCGCTAGAGTCCAACAGGATATAATTGGAAGCCACTTATTCAACAGGAAGCGAGAGGAACCCAGAAAAAGCACGCACCAACAATCACGTTCTTCAAATCGTAGCCCAAGTTGTCGCGTGGGTAGAAAGTGTCACTCGGAAGACTCCAAACCTAGAAAATGAAATGAAGACTGAGTGCTCACTAAACATAAAGGAAGGCGAGCGAGAAAATTTTTTCGACCCATATGAGACCCTAGTCTCAGCTTTCTTAGAAGAAGAGGATTACACGCAGTACCTCCCACCTTGGAAAGGCGCCGTGCAGGCTCACGCTGTGACCTCTAATTTTACTCGCTTTGTAAATACATCGACGTCGAGCCACGCTAGGTTCAGTCAACAGCCAACTTGCCCAATTCTCAAATCCGGAACCAATACCCACCTCCTCCTTTCCCTCAAAACAAAGATTTCACGAATGCATCACAACTAGACGGGAACGCAAGAGAAAGAGAGGTTAACATGCTGCCCCCACCTCATATCATCCCTCTACCAATTCCCGCACCTCAACCACTTCAACCACCCGCACCTAAGGCTCATCGTCCAAGCAAAGAGATTACACTCGAGCCAGGATAAGAATACGACTTGCTATGGCACCTTCAAAAGATCCCAGCTCGATATCTATATTAGAGCTCATCAAGAAATCCACTGATCATCACTGATTGTTGGTAAGGACACTTGAGGATACACAGGTAGATGAGGACACGACCCTAGACGAGCTTCATCAAATTGCCTCGGTCATGGCGCAACCTCCAGCACTCACGTTCACCGACGCGGACATGCCTAAGGAGTCACTCCGTGGGAGTGCCGCTCCTATATATATCATAGTCATCATTAGAGGATTCTCTGTACCTCATGCGTTAGTGGATACCAGAGCAGGACTCAATATTTGCCTGCTCATAATATTAAAGACGCTTGAATACACGAAACAAGATGTCAGACCCTCAGCCCTGTCACTCATAGCTTATGACAGCCCACGTCGTTTTGTTAAAGGGACTATTAAACTCCAGGCTTGCCTCGGACCTGTGACAAAGGACGTCACCTTCCATGTTTCCGATTCTACTAGCACGTACAATCTCATCTTAGAAAGAAAGTGGTTGGAATCAATGAAGGTCGTCGCGTCTATGTATCATCAACGTGTCAAGTTCCCATACGAGGACTCCATCGTCCGTATATACGCCGGTGCACCTCTCTAGGAAATGAATACTTATTATACGACAAGCATTCCTACCACCTATGATTCCATATTATATACGGGATACATTCAAAAGACTCAAATCCCAGATGAGACAATCATAGCGGAAATCCCCCCTACCCATCCTAGTTCTCCCCTGGCGTGTCGACAAGAGTTGATATGGAGAGAGGTTGGTCCAGACCTTGCCAAGCTTAATGACATCAACCCCACCGCAACAAAGGGGTGGGATCTTATGTACCAACTTGGATACATTCCTCACATCAAACTCAAAAAGAATAAGCAAGGTCGTGTAAGACCTGTCGCCCCAATGAAAACACGTAAGTATATAAGGCTAGGTTACCAATCGGACGGATTACAAGCTGACTTATTCCCTACCTCACCAAAATGGTCTCTATATGATCACTTCGTCTATGGGACCACTGAGAAAGCCGATGTGCCTAGACAGAAAGAGATATCCTTCACTAAATCCCAAGAAGCGAGAATTGAACAAATGGCTAAAGCATTCAGCGATTTGACGAATCTAAAAGATGACATTGATAAACCCCTTGAAGGAGTCAAACCCTTGTTTGATCTCAAAGAGCCCATAGAGGAGAGGAAGGAAGAACCCCCTGAGCCTGACCAATAAGTAAAAGATTAGGAATCTATTGATGATGAGGACTTTTACATAGCTGCCTTGTAAGAGGATGAAGAGCACCTATATCCACCATGGGAAGAAGATGATGCGTTACAAGCAGAGTTTAACTCGTATAGCATCAGCCTCTGCCTTGGCCTTAAAGGATGGGAATGCCCGTGGGACTCACCTTGTATCTCTCACCCATATCAACCCCGTTGTGAGGCATGCACTCACATAATAGAGCAATTCGCTAGTGGGATCTGATATTCTACGATGACAGAAGTGAACGGCTCTGACCTTGTAACGATGGAAACAAGCAACAACTCACCGACTTTGCTATCGATGTAAGAAAAAGAGAATTCTGACAGCCAGTTGACTAACCCAGGAGGAAATACCCACGTCGCTTTCTTGGGGTTTGAAGAGGAGTTTGAATTAGACTCTATTTCATCTCCAGATGCACTACCACTCCAAATATTTTAGAAATCGCTCGAGGAAGAGTGGCGACCTCCGCCAAGTGATGATGAGGACTACTGGATAGACCTCCCCGCACTCGAATTAGTAGAACAAGCCAACCTAGGACTTCAAGCCTTATCAAATCAAGAAAGTGAATTCGATATTATCATCGATTCTAAATTTGAAGGATGGGAACGCCCTTGGAAATCTCCTTGCATGTCTTACCATTACCAGCCTCGTTGCCGAGCATGTGTACTCATCCCGACATATTATGAAGATCAAGAGAAAGAGCTCGCTCTCCTTGGGGATCCTATAGGAGACTCCCCTTCACGGGAAGAGCAACCATATCATATCTTCGAGGATGATAGTTCAATCAATAACAATCTCCAAAGATTCTTTGAGGAAGAGGCAATCAATGTGGTAGAGGGAATCCAAACTACAATACCCCAATCACCCACGTCATTTATTCAAAAGATCTCATTAGATAAAGACTCGAAAAAAAAATATCAAATTCAGAACAAGTCTATATCTCTCGAATGGCTCCAGCGGCCGTCTCGCTCCCTTAAATTAGAGGAAGCAACTCTCCCGATGCCTCTTGAAGCGACCAACTCTATACCATATTTATTATCAAAAATCAAAAAATAAAATAAGTCGAAAACCCTAAAAAATTAAAAATACAAAACTCAAAAAAATTAGAAAACCTCAAACAATAAGGAGACTTTTCTCCTAAGACTAGCATCCTATCTTCTACACTAGGACATAAAGCATCCCAACTAAACAACAAGCCGGTGATCATATCTGACGAGATACTTCATGACTTTGAGAGAAGAATCAATAGCCTTGACCTTCACCTTACTAAAGATCTCTCGGTCATAAATTTCGCCGATGAAGGGTTACTTCTCACAAAATCGAATCCCCAGTGTGGTAATTTGGTAGTATACGAGCTTATCGATGAGGAGGAACCCCAGTCGTCGAGGGGGCGCCGGACTTTCAACGGGTTATCAAGCATTTCGACGAGCAAACTCAAGCTGCCGTGGAACCGACAGAAGAAATTAGCTTCAGCATCGAAGAGAAACCTAAGAAATTGCTAGTTAGTGCAACGCTTAACTCTAAAGAACGCCAACATATTGTGCAAGTCTTGCAAGAACACCTTGACTCTTTCGCATGGTCCTCTGAAGATATGTCTGGTTTAGACCCCAACTTGATAGAACATCGGCTCATCTTGGAACCCGACGTGAAACCCGTAATGCAGAAACTCTGTAAGATGCACTCACAAACAGCGCTGCATGTTAAAGAGGAAGTCGACAAGTTACACAAAGCCAAATTTATCCGTGTTGTCCTCTACCCTAAATGGGTCGCCAACATAGTACTTATCGCTAAGAAGGATGGCAGAGTAATGGTTTGCATTGATTTTTAAAACCTCAACCAGGCATGTCCAAAAGATGACTTCCCACTTCCATACATTGACACTCTAGTCGATAACACTGTTGGGCATGAGATGCTATCCTTTATGGACGGTTTCTCAAGATATAATCAAATCAAATTAGTCGAGTCTAACCAAGAGAAGACTTCTTTCACCACACCCTGGGGAACTTATTGTTACGTCGTCATGCCTTTTGGGCTCAAGAATGCAAGAGCTACGTATCAACGTGCCATGATGGCTATTTTTTATGACATGATGCATAAATACTTATAAGTCTATGTCGATGTCATATTAGTGAAGTCCCAAACGCGGGCAGGACATGTTGAAGCACTCCAACTAGTGTTACAAAGAGCTAAGAAATATCAATTGAAAATGAATCCAAAGAAATGTCTTCGTGTCTTCGGAGTCACTTCCGAAAAGTTACTCGATTTTATAGTTAGCAAGCGAGGGATTAAAGTTGATCCTGCTAAAGTTAGAGCCATCCTTGAGATGCCACCTCCCCGTGATATCAAAGAATTACTAGGCCTGATAGGAAGATTACAATTCATCAGGAGATTCATCTCCCAGCATTCAGACAGATGTGATCCTTTCTACAGACTACTTAAAGGAAGAACAAAGTACAAGTGGGATGACTAGTGCTAGCAAGCCTTCGATAAAATTAAAAGGTACCTCCTTAACCCGCCAATACTATTGCTCCCAATTTCTGAAAGACCCTAAACCTTTATCGCTTAGCAAACGTCAAAGCAATGGGAGTAATTATGGGACAATATAAAGAAGATGGCAAGAAAGAGAAGGCTATCTACTACCTTAGTAGGATAATGGTCGAATACTAACGAAAATACACTCCCATGGAAAAAACCTGCCTCACACTGGTATGGGCTTCGACCAAGTTGCGACACTACTTCAAGCGCATAAGATATTAGTACTAGCCCGAATAGACCCTCTGAAGTATGTATTCGAAAAGCCCGCAACATTCGAAAAGATCGCTCGCTGGCATATGCTATTACAAGAGTTTGATATCACCTGCGTCACGCAGAAGTCGATCAAAGGGTAGGCAATCGCCGATTACCTTGCAGATCTCCTACTCTCGAATCATTAACCTACACACGCAGACTTTCCCAATGAAGACCTACTTACAATCCACAATGAAGAGTCTGATAAGACTTCATGGACCCTTTATTTTGACGGCGCTCTAAATCATAAAGGAAAAGGCATCGAGATAGTCCTCCTGAGTCCGAAAGGAGTTGTCATATCTAATGCTTTTCAATTAGACTTTCCTGTCACTAATAACGTTATCAAATACAAAGCCTTCATAGCTGGACTACGAGCAACATTACAATTAGGCGTTACACAATTGAAAACCATCGGTGATTCTAAGCTAGTAATCTCACAAGTCATAAGAGAATGAGAAACTAAGGAAAGGAGACTAATGGTATATTTAGAAACCGCTCAATATCTAGTAAACAAATTTTAAAGAATCTCTTTTACGCACATCCCTAGATTAGAAAACGAGCTTAAGACTCCTTAGCTAGACTAGCCTCGGTCATTCAGATACCCCTTGGATAAAGTATCAGAACCTTCGTCATAGAAAAATTAACAATACCCGCCCGCGAGGTGGCATGGACTGTCAAGAGAGAATTACCAATCCTTCCCACGAGCATGACATCAAAGGAAGCAATTACTCCGAAAAAGCATGACAAGTCAGGAGCGGAAGTCGCTATGTTCAGATTTGATAGATCACCAACTGATGACGGGCAGCCATGGTATTTTGACATTTAGAACTTTCTCAAACATCAGCACATTCCTCCCCACGCTACAAAGATCGAACGAAAGACTATAAGGAACCAATATGCCAGATTCTATATACTTGGAAGCATTTACTAAAGGAGTACTGCTACGATGCATTTACTAAAGGAGTACTGCAACGATGCGTTATAACCACCGAAGGACAATACATCATCTGAGAAGCACACGCCAGCGCCTGCGGTGCTCACACCAGTAGACAGAGACTCGCTGGTAAATTGCACGACAAAGCTACTTATAGCCGACAATGACAAGAGATTGCCACCTCTACATCCAATTCTGCAAGCAATGCCAAGAACACGCCACACTCATCAAAGCTTCATCAGTTGCATTAAACACTATGACCTCGCCATGACCGTTCTTGATGTGGGCCTTCAACGTCATTGAACTGAATACTGTACTAAATAGGCAGAAGCTGAATCATATGTCAAAATCACTACTTCCATGCTCGTAAGGTTTATCGTTCAGAATATCATCACCAGGTTTGGAGTACCTAGGATGTTTGTCACTGACAACGAACCGCAGTTCATTACAAAGAAGACAAAGAAGTTATGAAAGAAATTCGACATCGATTTATGTCACTCCTCACCGTTCTACCCTCAAGGAAATGGACAAGCAGAAGCCACTAACAAAACGCTGATTCAAATTCTGAAACGTACAGTAGAAATAAGCAATAAAGCCGATTGGTCTGATTGACTACTAGAAGCACTCTGGGCCTATCGGACTTCTATTCGTACGACCACTAGCCAAACTCCCTACCTCCTTACCTACGAGATGGAGGTCGTCCTACCATATGAGATATAAGTATCATCCTTACGAATCCAACTCGATGATAAGCTATCCTTAGACAAGAGGAGGATTTCCCTACTCACGCAGCTAGAGCAGCTCGATGAAACACGTCTAAGGGCAGCCAATCACTCTCAGGTATATCAGAGGAGAGTGGCCAGGGCTTATGGCAAGAAAGTCCTTGAACGAACCTTCAATATCAGAGAATTAGTCTTGAAGAAAATCATGCCCTCTAAGCATGCCCATCCGAAAGGAAAACTGAAATCGAACTAGGAAGGCCCTTACGTCATAACAGCCGCATGGAAATGCCTACAAACTGATGAACCAAGATGGGGAAGAACTCCCTAGCCCTTTGAACGCCATGTACCTTAGAAAATATTACCCTTAGCCCTATGATCATCACATCCCGTGATTAAATACTTATAGCTATCACCCCCGTAGTCATCACGACCCACTCATTGGTCGTATGCCTTTAATCCCTAGAATATTCTTGTGACCTCTCATTTATCGCCCACCTCCTTATTCGAGTAATCTGACCAAAGGACTAGTGACCTACCTAATCTCTTTCAAAAGTATAAGTAACACCTAATCCTCGTTCCCCTTCCTCTGCCATTGGAGGAGATGTTAAAGCAAAAAAAATAAAGATGTTAGGTTCAATCAAAACTCATTATTCTTGCGCTAGCAGGATGCTTTCAAAATATATCTACATATCAAAAGTTGAGCGAGAGTATTACGACGAATAAAAAAGTCAATGAGCTCAGGGAAGCATAAGGAGGCCGTGAGGACATCTCTAGTAATTTCACCAAAAGTGTATAAGCAAGTTGCGAGGGCACCCTTGATATCTCTATACTACTAGATGTCGTCGTAAGGTGGCGGGAGGAGGACAAACTCCTGCTAACCATATAATGTGAGATTTTGATGGTAATGAAAGATGACGGAAAGCTCAATTATGGCACCCCGCATTCCCTCGAAAAGAAGACTGTTACTCATCTCATTTGCAGAGTATTAGGAACAAGCTACTCCCCACATCAATGAGCCTTATCTTTTTTCTACTTTTTATATTTTGGACGATAAGTTGGAAGCCTCGCAAGATATTCGAAGGAATGAAACCGAAAACTCATGAATGACGACTGATGTAATCACCTGCTATAATTATCATACTTTTTCCTAATAACCACGGGATAGGATGACCACTACCCTAAGATAGACCCCGTATGCAACTGACCTGATCAAAGAGACCTCCCCCCAGTTTGATGACAGTATTGATGAATGCTCTCTTCAAGATTAACTCACCTAATAACCACGACTTCATATAGACCCACAATGCTCATCAAAAGCCCAGAAAAGCTCCATTGCATCTACACGCTGGGGCATTTTTTGGATCAAAAGGAGAATC
Organism: Chloranthus sessilifolius; assembly: GCA_021018995.1. NCBI lineage: Eukaryota > Viridiplantae > Streptophyta > Magnoliopsida > Chloranthales > Chloranthaceae > Chloranthus > Chloranthus sessilifolius. The sequence goes on from CM037588.1 coordinate 9,520,462, forward strand.
ATATCAAAATTGCCGATTCGTCTACTAAAAGATGAAGAACGTCAAAGTTACTATGCAAAGAGAGCTACCGAAGACACTGTACTGTCGATACAATCACGCCCCTACACTAGGGCATTTTATTTTTATTTTTAGTTCTTGTTTGCTATGATAGTTATTTACTTTCCCTGTTGCATTACTTAAAAAAAAAAAAAGGAAATAAAAAAGAGAAAAAAAGAAGTAAAAAAAAGAAAAAAGAAGAAGAAAAAAGAGCATATATCTACCTTTGTTACCAATCTTCGGTCTGAGATACTTACCCCCTTGACAACTAACAAGGGGGGGAACAAAAATTACTAATGGCGTTACCTTTACATGTGCATATACAAAGCGACCTTCAACCACCACCGGGCCAGCTCACAAAGCATCCAAGTCCCGATAATGATTGACGGCACCAGAAATAAAAGTAAAAGTAGACGCAAGAGGTAACTAAAAGAAAAGCAGCTGATCAGGTACACCTAAACCCAAAATCTCAATATATATGTGTCAAAAATTTTCTTTCCTATTTTTTTCTTTACAATCATCACTGGGGGCATCCCCCCTGTATATACAATGCGCACTCATAATGGACAAAACATACACATGCACACACCTACTTCCTACGCTACCGCTGGGACACGAGCACCTTGTCCCAAAGTATCATTAGCTCAAGGTCGTATGGTCCTCTAAAAATGATCCGTGCAGGTCGTTGGAACCTCTAGACGGCGTGACCCCACTATAGAGCTCCCCTCACTCGCCTGACTGACAGTTCGCCTCGACCGAGAATGAGGGGGATACCCACCTGGATACCCACGAGTGACAGAATCCTCGTGAGTATCACTCCTGACATGATCACGCGATGTGTGACGAGACTACTCGGATGAAGTCCCCGTAGCCCTCGACTCTGAACCCTCAAGCCAACTAGTTGATCTACACGCCCCTCGCTCCCTCCCCAGACGATGCCGCTACCGCGCGATTGGCTTGCTGCTGACTACGATAGACCGCCAGCAGAGCCGCCTAGCGAGCGACCTCAAACTCTCTCGCAGACTTTCCATAATAAAATAAAACAACCATATAAAAAAAAAGCACATCACTAGAATAAGCTAATATAACACGTGGATGAATTAAACTAATAAATTAACTCACCAGGACCTCTCGAGTCTTCGCTAGCCGAGCCCCCAACTCATCCTCCGCCACCCTGGCCCTAGCGACCAAGTCGGTCAAAGAGTGCAACATATCATCATCAGGAAGAGGAGCCTGCCCCATCTGCTCCATCTCCCTATGGAGAGCATCCAATGCTCCCCGCACACTCGCTGTGAGATGGCCCTCCTCCAATGCAGCCAACCTCTCCCTCAATGCCGACGCTGACTCCGACCCACTGATCGCGAAAGAGCCGCTACCATGAAAGGGACGTGTGAAGAGGAGCCCACCACCCAACGCACTGAACCACCTCCTATACTCTTATACATCTGCCTCGTCACGCGCCCTTGTGAACCTGGTCCCCACAGCTCTAAAATTGACTATCTGGAGCGCCATCTGCTCTACAAAATTCTGACCTGGAGGGTCGGTCATCCTCTTCGTCACTCTGTGGCTAACCTCTGGAGGGACTCCCTGAGCGAGCCCCAACTGTCGTGCCGCTCGAGAGGTGTGGATCCTCTCCACCCTCTCAAAATAATGGACCCATATGTCCACATCAAAGAAGGGCTGGCCAGACTCAATCACCGCCTCACCCGCATCCTCCTCATCATCGTAGGGCCTGCAGATCACCTATCTAAATGAACAAATCGACCCATTAACAAAGCATAAGAATCTCAAAACAAAATAAAGCCAAGCGAAAATATGATGATATATACCTGCCCCGCATGAATATCCTTGAAGAGGCCTTACGCAGTCTGAAGATCAGTAGACCACCGACGACCCTTCAACGCCTCTCTCCACACGTGCATCCATGAAAAAGTGAACTCAACCCCCACCGGAACCCCCGAACGAAGAAAAGAAAAATGATCATATGCCTAAAACTGAAAAAAAAGCAGCAATGACACACAAAAGGACCATTAAAAATCACTAAGACCATATATTAGCAAAACTAAAGGACCACCATGATACCAATTAAACTAAAACTAACCTGGAGGAATGGAAGGAAACCTCTGATTGACGCGATGCCCTGTCCCCGACGGTAGAACTGCTCATAGAGATGTACCAACGCTGTCGCATCCCACGCATAGGTATGGACCCGATCCAGATCCCCGAGAACGATAAAAAATAACCCGGTGACTCATCCCTGATTCGAAGACGAAAAGAGTACTGCACCCAAGAAGTGCATCAGAAATGCTCAGGGCACCCTATATGTAGCCAACCCTGGCTCAGTCACGGGCTCCCGACCCGCCACTACCACACACTGTGCCTCATAGGGCACCCTCACCTCTAAATAATGCCTTGGAGGGATGAATCCACTTGCAAACGTATCGAAGAACCAAGTGGCCCGAACCACACCTGACCCCGACCCACTCGACCTATAAGGGACGCCCAAAATCTCCTCACACACCTCCAAAAATTGCCCTCCATCCGCCCTGTGATCGACTCCCCCTCAAAACAAAGACCGGTGATTCGGACCCAGTCCTCCGGGTTTGGCAGCAACATACCACTGGGAAGAGAAGCCCCTGATGCCTCTCGCTCCACCTCTCTATGATCACCGCAATCAGGCCTCGATCAGGCCTCGATCGACCTAAAAGGGCTCCAGCCCTAGAATCGTCCCAAAACCAAAAGACACACCAGCCGCTCTTGCTGAAACTCCGGCAAGGCACGGTACCAAGCATGAGACTCACCCCATGCCGAGCTGATAGCTAGCTGCGGAGGCTCCTATCGACCACAACGACCAAAAAGAATGACAATAACAATAAGACTAACACGTGCTTATGATGAAAGATAAATGAATTGAGGAGTTGAAAACGAATAAAACATGTCTCAAACGCTATGACAACTTACAACAGGCACATAAAACGTGATGAGAATATTGAGCATAAGCATGACCTATCTCTAGATGTGAGCATGATGCATGAGCGAGCATGCAACAAATAATCAATGCAGGTTCGACGTAAATTAGAAGGGTTTACAGATCCTAATAAGCCTATGTCATAACCTGAATGCCTAGGAAAATGAAGGAACTCTTGCTTACGGGAACCTACCCGCCCTCTGGCAAAGAAATCCTCTAGCGGATAGTGCTTACGATACTGAGGCTCCGTGCCTGGCTGCTCCTCACCCTGCTCACCCTCAGCTCCCTCACCCTTAGCTCTCTCGCCCTCCTCCTCAGCTACTCCTGGCTCAACCTCGGGTACCTCCTCCCTAACAACCATCTGGTCACCCTTAGGGACCTCCACTACGATCATCTCCCCAATATCCTCCTCCATGGTGATAGCGCTAGTCTGAGCCTTAGAAGTCTCGCCCACATCCATCATCAACATCCTCTCCAACTCAGAAATAGTGACCTCATGCCTGACACTACCCTCACCCTCCATATCAGAATAAAGAACTCAAAAAACTAAAGTAAATGGAAGAAACGGTGCAACAAACGGATGACCAGATCACGAGATATCGCGAAAACTCGAAAACCTTAGCACAAGAAAGCTAGGAAACTGGAGAATCGAAGACTAAAATGGACAATGCAACGAAAAATGAAAGGTTTCAACTATTTATATAACTCACCCGAATTGTGCGCCTAAATCCTGACGCTCTATCTAATCACATGTAGTACACTATGTGTTTAATTCAGATCAAACACCCTATCCTGAGCGCGCAATCTAATCGTCGCCTGCTCATTATAACTCGACCACTTGGTTGCGTGTTTCCCACTAGGCGCACAATCACATTAAGCGCCCAAAAAGTAGCGCCCGAATGCCAAGGGTCAGCTGATCCAGCATATTAAACCAGGCGCTTAATTCGTTTAAACGAGACTGAACTGACGCTTAATAACCTCCTGCACCTTTAAATGCGCGTTCACGCCCGAGCGCGCAATTTATTCAAGCGCCCGGACTGAAGCGCGTAATTTCTCAGAAAATGAAAATTTTCATATGCCCAGAATAGTAAACTCAAACCTGAAATAAAGACATTCTGACACTCACTACTAACCTAAATTACGCCCTTGATAAGACCAACCCAAAACACTCTTAATTTAAGAAAACATACGGCCCAAAAACCCAAAAAAAAATGCCCTTTACTTCACAATAAACAATTAAAACCCAAGAAAATGCCCTCTCCTTCACTTTCCTCAACCAAAAAATGCCCCCAACACCTTCACGTGTCCTCAATAAGATTAAATACTCACATTGCCTCTATAATACTCAAAACTAAACGAAAAAAAAACTATCCTTAACAGGTCCCCAGATCTAAAATAAACAACCAAATTAAAACCAAAAGCATCACAGCCACAATGAGATGAACGAAATATAAATTAAATCAAACAAAAAAAAGATTATTGAATAACCACAAATGAAATAAAAAAAATATAATCACTCCATAGATTAATAAAAATCATTATAACACACACCGAGGGCATACCCTCTAACTATACAACTTAGAAATAAGAATGTTAAAATCAGCACATTCAATCAATGCCCGAATCCGGACGTATTCGAGAGACTAGAGATCTCGGAGAAGCCTAGAGGAGGAACGCACCCTGAACGAATTCTAATCAGTGACCTCTTCCCCTCGCCCTAAGCCGACAGAAAGGAAAGAGTGGTGTACAGAAAGCCACCCAGGACTTGCGGGACCCATTGTTAGAAGCTCCCCTTGGACATATTAAAAATGAGGAGCAACTAACACTGAATCCGCTGAGCCTACTGAGGAAAAATAGGCATCGGTCACGAGAACTCTGACCCTGCCTTATCCTTGGATTTCCTCTCTACCACCTTTTTCTCCTCCACCTCATCTCCCGCTGGGGTGACACTTCGAGTTAGATTGATAGCACCAACCCTAGTATCACCCCGAATTTCCAATCCCGTCCATTCTCATGATCCACTTAATAAAAACTATTCCTCGGGTTCAATACCCGGGAAACGAAATAGAAAGGAATAAAAGACATTAATGAACAGAAAATGCCCAAAGTTACAAACACAAGATATGCCCCCAAACTTTCAATCTCTAGACTTGAAATAAGAAAACAACAAGCCAAAAACCTTAGACTCATGTATTTATAAATCATACCCCTTAAATTGACAAATGTCACATAGTTGAAACCCTTCCAATCTAATTAAATCTAAAACCAAACACATGCCCCTCTGCAAAGCACAAATCCTCAAAATTCGGATAAACGAATAGAAATGAAACACCCAACTACCATCTAGAACCCATGAAAACTCACAACATTTTAACAAGTATCATTCTAAAAGAAAAAAACAAAAAAACCCTCAAACAAAACACCTTAAATAAAACAAGAAAAAAACCTTAAATAAAATAAAATAAAATCTAACTTGTTTAAGAGCACCCAAATAAGGTGAACTGATCTAAAAAATAAACCCTAAATAAATCCAAAAATATAAAACTAAGCTAAATCAAATCCTAAAACTACGTCAAAACAAATCAGTCCAATTAATCCATTAAGGAAATTTAAACCAACTAGCTGAGCACAATAGACAATAGACAATAAAAAATAAAATAATAAAAAATGCCCCTTTATTCATAATTCAAAATTTTACAATATTGCTGGAGGCATACCTCTTGAATTACAACCCAAAATGAAAACCTAGAACCTAATATACAACCTAAAACGAAAACCAAAACCACAATGAGCCAAAGCGAGGAGCAGAACGTCCAATCGAAGGCCTCATAAATGTTGCCACCAGACTTGGAGGACTCAAACGAGCCACCAGTAGAAGAAATGGAAAATGGGTTAGGGATACATCCCTCCATTTACAACACCTCCTCTCCCCGTCATCTTCACCTCCTCTGCCGTCGCTCTGCAACACTGCCTTCACTGCTCCCTAAAAAGGAACGGTGTGAAGACTAGCACCCTCATTCCCAATATCGCCCATTCCCAAGACAATATCATCCCTGAGCATCACCTCAGGGCGAAGATCACACCAAATAGTGAATATAAGAAGAAACCCCATCCCAATCTGACAGTTAGATCATTCAATATCACTGAAACACGAATCTCAGAACACCAGAACACTCAGAAAAGCCAATACTCGAGACTAAACCAGAGAATGAGAAATAAATGAAGCCTCCCATGCTTATATAGAGTACGGCCCCAATCGCGCGCTTAACTATGCGCGCTTAATCTAATCACGTGCCACACCTATCACGCTTAATCTAAAACGCGCACTAAGATTCAAGTGCACAATGAAACTGTTGCCCGCGTAGACGGCGCGACCTTCTGATCCTGCGCTTTTTAATAGTCGCACAATCTGATCAAACGACCCGTTCACACCGCGCAATATGAAAGGTCACCCGTACACTGACCGGGTGACGCTTCGATCCCGCGCGCATCCAAGGACGTGCAATCCAATTAAATGACGTCCCCGTGCCGTGCAGTGACCTGGTGACCCTTCAATCGTGCGCAGATACTTAAGCGTGCAATACAATCACACGCCCATATCCACACACGTAATCAGCCCCTTAGACCCTGAATTGCATGCCTGAAAACAAGCGCGTAATTTCTAATTTTTACACAAAGTTCGGTCCCGATTCGAGGAAAATTCCCTTTGTCCCATCGCGGAGCCTTATAAGCTATCCACTTCGAAGAAGGAGCAGCCACTCACTCTACTCCCATCACGTAACCCTACCAAAAATGTCTACAACACTCTTATTTCTATTACAGACAAGACATACATGCCTCACATAACATCGTCACCCCTGACCTACCACATTCGAAACCCTCCTGCCACATCGTGCAGCCACCCAAGCACATGCCACCATGATAAAAAAAAACACACACGCATGACACCACCCCAATATCCGATCTCATCACAGAAATTGTAGTCATGCCCCCATGGCCCATCGAAAAATCTCGAAAATATAAATACGTCAAAAAGCCAACACAACGCAATCACAACGTGAGCTCACCTGACCCAAGATCTATTAAACAAAGAGATCAACGTCCCAGCGCGAAAACATCCTACCAGTGTCCCATCGCTAACCACGCTACACCTCTCATTGCGGACACCACTGCCCGAAAAGCTCAAACAACATGCTTAGAAGAAACGAGAGAAGGCTTAATCAGGTCCCATCGCTAAAACAAATAACCTTCCTCCCAAATTGCTCGATACAAATGGTCACCAGATACCACAGCAAACAAAAGTAAAAAAAAGAGAAACTTGGGACTCCTCTGATGTCCCATCGCATCCCACTAATGCCAAGCTACAACACGAACATACTGTCGAAAACTATCCAATTCTCATCGCAGTATCACCACAACACCACTTGTCCCATCGCGACATCACCTTCCCCAAGACGCTACATCACACAGGCAACCGCCAACCGTCGCATCAGACAAAGCAAAAAAGAAAGAAAAGATAACTTTAAAGCCCCATCGCAACAACACCCCGCTACAATATCACAAGTCCCATCACACAACCTATGTAAGTATCACCCCAATGTAAGTATTACTCATTTTTCATCTCTCTCGACTCGCGAGTTACTATAGTCCTCCCATAAGAGACAATCATCAGTATTCATAAAAAAGGTTAGATGGAGTATACGGCATGCCAAGTGTCGCCTTGACAACCACATAAATGGTCGGGTCCACAAATCCCGTACCGGTGGATCTGCTCAGCGACGTCTCAGTAGCCATGTTTTCTGCTATTTTACCACTGAATTGATCTTAAGCTAAAATCCTAGAATTTTAAAATCTCAAGACCCTCTTGCTTGCTTCAAAAAAAAATCTTTTACTACAAAAAAAAATCAGCAAACAATACTATCAAAAAAATAATAATAATAATAAAGAAAAGAAAGCAACAAAGTAAATAGACCCAATTCACCCTTCTCTAAATACCAAAAACAAAATCGATCAAGTGTCTCATTCCCCATATACCATAAGGCCAACTTTTAACTCCTAAGACCGCCTGAGCTCACAATCAAGCGCATATCTCACTACGCAGAATTGGATCGAGCGTGTACACCACTGCATAGAATCACTTGTTCAAATACCTTAGGACCAGAATTCCCCAACTTAAAGACCCTCTGAACTCACAAATAAGCGCATATCCCACTGCGCAAAATTGGATTGAGCGCATATGCCACTGCGTAGAATCATTTGTTCAGATATATTAAGACTAGAATTCCCTACTTAAAAGATCGACTCCAGATGAATCAAGCGCACGCGCCACTGCACAGAATTCAACTGATCACACCTCACAAAATTCACCTTAATTACCAGCCCAAACCAGCCCCTTTCCCCCAGGAAACTGAACAACAAATATACTCAGTCTAAAAACTTACAAACACCTATTAGAAAAGGAATGCCTGACGCGCATTGGTGTGAGTAATGACACATTTGACATGACTTGTTAAAGCTTTCGATATTATATTGCACTCTCTTTTTTGTATTACCGGTCCCTGGACTTTATGGACATTTGTATGACGCCCCCGGTACCTTGATCGTGTCATATCCCTCTGTTAGCTCAGGCCACGCGACGAGATATGCCATGCACCCATAGATCCAGAAATTGCCTTTCGACAATTACTACTGGGCCCCTGAATGCTCCATTTAAGCTTGCATTGATAGATAAGAAAGCCAAGCATGTCATGTGACGACTCGACTTTTCCAATCCCTCAGGTATAGGAAAGGCCGGTTCGCCAACCTATCGAATAAACGATAAGCCGGAAAAACAGGGCACATATCAGAGTAAAGCGCAATAAATATCCATAGCTAAAATAAATGCGGAAGCAATTAAAAGTAAAGAACCACCGATGATGGCCGACCATCAGCGAAATATGGCTCATAACAAAAATCAACATCAAGTATAAAACTAAGATATCCAACTAAAATGAGCCTACAAATTCAAGTCCAACTCTCACCACAAATAAGAAAATCAGTAAGTTCTATACTGGGAAAAACTCCTCAGGAGGAACCTCAAGCTCTTCCTCAGGCACGTAGTCAGGATCAGTCTCACCGAATAGCCACGCCAAGATTCTAACTGCGGACGATAGTCGGAGTGAGCTAACCAATAAAGCTCAGTAGAAGAAAGACATCTACGGCATCTTACTTTAACTAACATGGATTCAAAACAACTATAGGAATATAGCTTGTCAAACATATAAGCGTATAATAAACCTAATTTAGGTGCGAAAGTCATATGTAAGATTTATTTCTAAATGTGAAAACAGCCAAGAACAGATGTATGATTTGTTGTCTTAGTTTCTCTAACTTCTATATGCAAAGTTCGAATTCATGACTTAATCCTCAACTAAAATACCTCCGAGTAAACTATATCTCGAGAGCAGGAATATAGCCGATGGGAACCCCTACCTACCATCGTCGTTCATGAACCCTTTTTCAGGATGCAACAAGCCCCTGCGTAATGAGGGAAACTTGTGCCAGGAAGTTGTTCAGGAATTTTTGAGGGGTCGTTCAGGTCAATTATAAAACAAATGCAGATACTAATATAAATCAGATGCAAGTCTCTTATACATAGTTCAGGTTCTTGATTTGATTTTTGAGCTTAGCGATTCGAGTGTTTGAGATTCGTAGATTTAAATTTTAGGTCATTCATATCAATTTAGTTCTGAGATGTGATTTTAATGGCATATGCAAGTTTAAAGATTTTAATTCAAAATATCCATGCGAATTAAAATAAAATACTGTAAAGATGAGATTCTCCTACCAAAACTCGGAGTTATGCGAAGTCAAGCAAAGTCCTATTGATGGCCTCTCGCCCTCAATCTACATCACAATATATGTTCATGCGTTAAGATTAACTCTAATTACTAATAATATAGACCTATTTAAGTGTTTCCTCAAAAACAAGTCAAAACAGGCAAGTTGCGCCAATCCTAGAATTTGACGTAATATTCTCATATATTTTTGACCATCAAGAAGATTGATCCATGAGTTGGTCAAAACATGAAAGTTGTAGATTTTTCTATTAGCTTTCCAATGCAAAAGGAATCGTCTCAATCGGAGTTCGAGAGAAAACGTTATGACTAACATACTAAGGCAATGTCGGAGTTCGGTGATACCTCGCTCGAGCGATGATAATAGCTCGCTCGAGCGATTTGACGTAACATTCTCATATATTTTTGACCATCCAGACGATTGATCTATGAGTTGGTCAAAACATAAAAGTTGTAGATTTTTCTATTAGCTTTCCAACGTAAAATGAATCGTCTCAATCGGAGTTCGGGATAAAAAGTTATGACTAAAATACTAAGGCAATGTCGGAGTTCGGTGATACCTCGCTCGAGCGATGATAATAGCTCGCTCGAGCGAGCTACAGCGACGTGATTTCGCTGGTTTTCACCCGAATCGAAACCCATACATCCCAAAGAAAAACCCATGGCTAATCTAATGATTTAATCAAAAAGTTTAATTAAAACGTATCTTTAATCTAAGGATTCCTAGATTAGAAATGAGTCACGCGAATGGAGCTTCGGAACGAAACCGACGGGTTTCCTCAACGATTCACGCCGCGATCGATCCCACGAGTTCACAGAGACAACTCCAACACGCCCCCACTTATCTCAACCTCTCCCAATAGCCAACTACGAATTCAAGGTTGATTCAAGTTCTTTCTAAGGTTCAAGGGTTTTCAATAAAGAGGGTTATAGAGGAGGAGGTTTTCTAAACCGATCTCCTACGATGATTGAAGAAGAGAGAAGACGGAGTTTCACACGGTTGGATAACTATCAAACGACTACGGTTCTTCACGGCACTCACGTCTCTTCCTCTCTTAACAAAACCTAGTATAATACGGGAATGCAATTCCTTCTTATAATAGGATTGCTCACAAAGTTAAGCACACACACACCTCTTATGTATTATACACTTCTAATTTTAAAACTCAAGTCCGGTGTTGAGCGGCCACACCGAGGTCGGTGCACAACTTTCGCACGAGGGCCCAAATGGGCTCTAAATTAAAATCTGTCCGCACAATCACATCTAGATAAAAATCCAAAACAAATGGTGAGCCGAATACACACATGGTCGGGCCTAACTCGGGTTCAAAATACGGGTCTTTACATTCTACCTCCTTAGGAATTTTCGTCAAAATGTACGGATAGCTAAACCGAATCATGTAAGTCCTTATCCTAACACCGATAAAGCAAAATGTATCTAAAGTCTAAAAGAACTTTGGTCGCGATGCGGTAGGCTTCACTAAGCACGCTTTCAAGGGTCGGGATCCGTAGTAACCTGGATGTACTGCGTGTGGCATCCCATACTGCCATAGAGGATTGCATCCGTACATGGATGCATACCTTCCCAAGTGTCACGTGCCTGGAAACATACTTCACCATGACACAAACCTAGCACACACACCTACCTCACCCTTTTGGTAATTATTTGAGCAGAAATTTCAGATGTCAGAATCGAATACTTATTCAGAAGCATGATCACATGCCCGGTAACATGTTCTAACTGATGACACGGGTTCCAACAGACACACGGTTCTAACCGAGAATGAATAAATATGACATTTAAGATTTTATTGTGTGATCGCTATAGATATATATGTAAAGCATCGATGTTACGAATCAATTTAACATTGAAGATTTTGAAGAAATTCTCCTTTTTTTTTTTTTTTTAAAGCAAATTCAAGAATTTAAAGGTACGTATAGTTTTCTTACATAACTATAGTTTACAATATACCTTCACTCGAAAAGTTGTGGAAATTGCTCGCGAATCTCCGCTTCACGCTCCCATATGGCTTCCTCTGAAGAATGGTTCCGCCACTTCACGAGTACTAAGGGCATGCTCTTTGCCCGTAAGATTTGTTCTTTACGATCCAAGATTCGTATCGGTTCCTCAACCAAGGATAGGTCTTCTTGGAGCTCAATGGGCTGGTAGTCCAATACGTGAGTCGGGTCCTTAACATATCTTCGTAACATGGACACATGAAACACGTTGTGCATTTCCGATAGCTGCGGTGGCAAGGCTACTCAACGACTCGGCCCAATACCTCGAAAGGTCCAACATAGCGCGGACTCAGCTTCCCACGCTTCCCAAAATGCATCACGCCTTTTGTAGGAGAGATTTTGACAAATACGTTATCTCCCACCTTAAACTCAACATGGTTTCTTTTCAGATTAGCGTAGCTCTTCTGACAACTTTGAGCAATGCGTAGTCTCTCACGGATTAACCGAACTGTCTCGGTTATATTCTCCACGATCTCGGGACCTAAAATGAGTTTCTCACCCACTTCTTCCCAATTAAGCGGAGACCTGCACCGTCGTCCATACAAAGCTTCGTAGGGTGCCATGCCGATGCTAGCACAGTCATTATTGTAGGCGAACTCGATCAGCGGTAAATGTTGGTCCCATGACCCTTGAAAATCCAACATGCAAGCACGTAACATATCTTCTATAATCTGATTCACCCTCTCAGTCTGCCCATCGGTCTGAGGATGGAATGTTGTACTATAATCGAGCCTAGAGCCTATTCCTTCTTGAAATTGTTGCCAAAACTGAGATGTGTACATCGGGTCTCTATCGGATACGATACTGACCGGTATACCATGTAGCCTAACTATCTCCTTGATGTATAATTCTGCGAGCTTGTTGGCGGTATACAACGTATTATAAGGAAGGAAGTGTGCAGACTTAGTCAATCGATCCACAATGACCCAGATGGCATTGTATTTTCTTAATGTTCTTGGCAATCCCAAAATAAAGTCCATAGAAATGGCCTCCCATTTCCACTCAGGTATCGGTAGTGGTTACAACAGTCCTGCCGGATTTCGATGATCCACCTTTACTTGCTGACACACAAGACATCTCGAGACATACCCAGCGACATCTTTCTTTAAACCTCTCCACCATAAGCTTTTCTTTAAGTCCTGGTACATCTTGGTACTGCCAGCGTGAATAGCGTACATAGACTTATGAGCCTCTTCCAAAATAGTGTCCCGAAGCTCAGTACTAGTTGGTACGCATACCCGGTTTCTAAACAACAAAGTGCCATCATCTTTGATAGAAAAATCTATTTTGCTTCCCCCAATCACATCCCGTCTGATAGCCATAAGTTCATCATCCGTCATCTGAAGTCTGCGAATGTTCTCATAGAGGGTGGAACGAATCACCAGCGTAGCCATTAATGCACCTGAACCTTTTATGTCAAATCTCATGCTACTTAGAACCATATCTTCCAATAGATGCCATCGTCGCACCCTTGTGGTGAGATGTGATAACTGAGCAGAGAACTTTCGACTTAACGCATCTGCCACTACGTTTGCTTTCCCGGGGTGGTACTGGATGGTACAATCATAATCTTTCAAGAACTCCATCCATCGACGCTGTCTCATATTCAACTCCTTTTGTGAGAAGAGATACTTGAGGCTCTTATGATCGATAAATATATCGAAGGTCTCCCCATAAAGGTAATGCCTCCAGATCTTTAGAGCAAAAATCACTGCTGCCAACTCAAGATCATGCGTCGGGTAATTCTTCTCATGGTCTTTTAGTTGTCTAGACCCATAAGCAATGACTCTCTCATTCTGGTTAAGCACACAGCCTAAACCCCATATGATGCATCACGTATCTTGCAAAGCCTCCCACCGATGGTATAGAAATCTTGTAGCGATGAGTCAATCGTTTCTTGAGTTCCTGAAAACTTTGCTCACACTGCTCTGTCCAATCAAATTTAGTATTCTTCTGCGTAAGTTGTGTAAGAGGACCTGATATCTTGGAGAAGCCCTCCACAAACCTTCTGTAGTATCCTGCCAAACCGAGGAAACTACGAACCTCCGTAACGGTCTTTGGCTGTTCCCAATTCATCACTGACTCAATCTTTGCTGGGTCAACTGTAATACCGGTCTCAGAGATAACATGGTGTAGGAAACTGACCTGCTCAAGCCAAAACTCACACTTACTAAGTTTTGCATATAACTTATGGTCTCTAAGGGTTTGTAGAGCCACTCACAGATGTTGCTCATGTTCTTCTCGCGTCTTTGAATAGATGAGGATGTCATCTACAAAAGCTACTACAGACTTGTCCAAATGTGACTTGAATATCCGGTTCATCAAGTTCATAAATGACGCTGGTGCGTTTGTCAACCCAAATGGCATGACCAAGAACTCGTAGTGCCCATATCAGGTTCTGAACGCTGTCTTCTGAATGTCTTCAGACTTAACTTTCAACTGATGGTAGCCTGACCTCAAGTCGATCTTCGAGAAGAACCTTGCTCCTTATAACTGATCGAACAGATCATCAATTCTTGGAAGTGGATAACGGTTCTTAATTGTCAACTTATTTAGCTGGCGGTAATCGATGCAAAGCCGCATTGAACCGTCTTTCTTCTTTACAAATAGAATCGGTGCTCCCCAGGGTGACACACTCGGTCTGATAAAGCCCTTATCTAGCGATTCGTCGCTCCTTCAACTCTTTCAATTCTGCAGGCGCCATTCGATACGGAGTTTTTAATCTGGTTCAAGACGACTAACTCAATCGAAACTCAATCTCCCCGCCGTGGTAATCCGTAGATCTTCGTGAAAAACATCGAATACTGCAAGCAATCGTAATATCCGCAATATTTTCTTCTCCTCCTTATGATCTTGCAAGTAGGCGGATAACCACAACACCTGCTTCCTCATCATTGCGCTTTCGAATGGCAGAGATAAACGGTATCACACAAGATTTGACTCCGTAAAATTGAAAAGATTTTCTCTTCGGCGGGCGGAATGTTACAATCTTTCGAAGACAATCCACGCTCGCATGGTAAGTAGATAACCAATCCATCCCTAGTATCGCGTCGAACCCTTCCATGCTCAAAATGATCAAATCAGCCACTGTCTCGTGGTCTTCGATCATCACAATCACTGATTAACATATGGTATCGGTGCTCACTGAGTTGCCCGTAGGAATTGACACTGCCAAGATGAAATCAAGGGCCTTGGGAATGATTCCCAACTTCTCAGCGAACAATGGAGTAACAAAAGAATGTGTAGACCCAAGGTCAATCAACCCTCGCGCTTCGATTTTGCTTACATCGCTCCCCCGATGCATAAAAAGGGTACCTTAGTTTAGACAAGCGTTTCAATTAAAAGTTTCTAAGCATGTGTTCATCCATAACTTATTAACAAAATTTATTAAATATCAAGCAATTATATATAACACATAAAATAAGAAGACATCTCAACTTTCAATAATACCTTGGATCACGTCGTTCGATGTTTCGGCTTCTTGAGCCATCATGACATAAGCTCGACCTTGAACAGTAGGTCGGGTCGATCTCTGAGTAGAAGCCGAACTAGTTCTTCCCTTGTCCTCCTGAGGACAATCCTTAACCATGTGTCCGATTACGCCACATCGAAAACACGCTCCAGTGTTCCTCCTACAATCCTCGGTCTTGTGTGGTTTCCCGCACCTTAGGCACATAGTGACCAAAATAAAAGATGGTGCATGAGAGGATCCTTGTGCCACTGAAGCTCCACTAGCCGTAGAACCCGCTGGTCGTACGGATTGCACAGGTGATGATGTTGCCAATCTCTGATAAGGGGTCGGTCCAGAAGAAAATGTTGGTCTAGAAAATGTAGGTTGAATAAGGTTCACTGGCGGCTTTGTAAACTTGGCCCTCTTATTTTCATAAGTACCTGATTGCCCTTGTACAACCTCCCTTGTTCGGCCGATCGCTTCTCAAAACCGCTTTTGAATTTCTTCCTCCGCTATGAGGGCCTTTGACAAGATTCCTCCATATGTTTCCATTTCCCACATAGCCACGCTCTCCTATACTCCTAAGACCCAATGAAATTTTCGGCCTTCATCATATCGGTGGCCACATGTTGAGGTGCAAACCTTGAAAGTCGCGTGAACTCATCTCCATACTCACGACCGACATTGTCCCTCGCTTGACTCGATGAACGAACTTCCATCGCGATGCCTAACGATCTTGGGAAAGTACTGATCGTTGTACGCCTCGATAAACTCAGCCTATGTCCAAGGAGTATTGGGAAACTCCTGCTCCCGGTGTCTAGCTACGGGCTTCCACCATGGTCCAGCCTGTCCCTCCAGTTCGATGGTTGCCCATCTAACCTTCTCGACATGCAATCAAGCACCTCGAAGATCTTTCCATCTCATCCAACCAACCTTGACTTCCATCGGGTTGGTCATCGAGAAAATTTGGAGGTCTCATCCTCTGAATTCAGCAAATCCGATGATTGTTGTTGTTGTCCGGCGAAATAAGCTACGCTTTGGGCGATTATGTGATCTGGCGAGCAATGTTGGTGGCGGACTTTCCAACACTTGTTCCATTCTTTCACCACGACCTCTATCAACTCCGGCTCCTATAGGGAATGTGCATTAGAACCGGATGCGAAGGCAACTCCCCTTGATGTACCGACACCTTCAGGAATGTCCTCTAAAGGCACCGTCCTACCTCTGCCTCTGCCTCTAAATCTTGGGGCCATACTGATCTGTCATTGTGAACACCACAACATCAGTCAACATTGATTGTAAAGACAATCACACACAGTACTAGTGATTCTGGACCTAACGACATGACTCTGATGCGAATTGTACCGGGTCACGGTTGGGTTCTCATGGGTCCTTAGAGAATCTAAAAACCATATCTCTGATACCAACTGTGACGACCCGACTTTTCCAATCCCTCAGGTATAGGAAAGGCCGGTTCGCCAACCTATCGAATAAACGATAAGCCGGACAAACAGGGCACATATCAGAGTAAAGCGCAATAAATATCCATAGCTAAAATAAATGCGGAAGCAATTAAAAGTAAAGAACCACCGATGATGGCCGACCATCAGCGAAATATGGCTCATAACAAAAATCAACATCAAGTATAAAACTAAGATATCCAACTAAAATGAGCCTACAAATTCAAGTCCAACTCTCACCACAAATAAGAAAATCAGTAAGTTCTATACTGGGAAAAACTCCTCAGGAGGAACCTCAAGCTCTTCCTCAGGCACGTAGTCAGGATCAGTCTCACAGCCCTGAATAGCCACGTCAGTACCTGAACCTGTGACGTATAGTCGGAGTGAGCTAACCAATAAAGCTCAGTAGAAGAAAGACATCTACGGCATTTTACTTTAACTAACATGGATTCAAAACAAATATCGGAATATAGCTTGTCAAACATATAAGCAGATAATAAACTGAATTTAGGTGCGAAAGTCATATGTAAGATTTATTTCTAAATGTGTGAAAACAGTTTCAAGAACAGATGCAGTATTTCAGTGTCTTAGTTTCTCTAACTTCTATATGCAAAGTTCAGTAATTCATGACTTAATCCTCAACTAAAAATACCTCCCGAGTAAACTATATCTCGAGAGCAGGAACATAGCCGATGGGAACCCCTACCTACCATCGTCGTTCATGAACCCTTTTTCAGGATGCAACAAGCCCCTGCGTAATGAGGGAAACTTGTGCCAGGAAGTTGTTCAGGAATTTTTGAGGGGTCGTTCAGGTCAATTATAAAACAAATGCAGATACTAATATAAATCAGATGCAAGTCTCTTATACATAGTTCAGGTTCTTGATTTCAGATTTTCAGAGCTTAAGCAGATTCAGGTTTCAGGATTCAGGTAGATTTAAATTTTCAGTCATTCATATCAATTTCAGTTTACAGATGTGATTTCAATGGCATATGCAAGTTTAAAGATTTTAATTCAAAATATCCATGCGAATTAAAATAAAATACTGTAAAGATGAGATTCTCCTACCAAAACTCGGAGTTATGCGAAGTCAAGCAAAGTCCTATTGATGGCCTCTCGCCCTCAATCTACATCACAATATATGTTCATGCGTTAAGATTAACTCTAATTACTAATAATATAGACCTATTTAAGTGTTTCCTCAAAAACAAGTCAAAACAGGCAAGTTGCGCCAATCCTAGAATTTGACGTAATATTCTCATATATTTTTGACCATCAAGAAGATTGATCCATGAGTTGGTCAAAACATGAAAGTTGTAGATTTTTCTATTAGCTTTCCAATGCAAAAGGAATCGTCTCAATCGGAGTTCGAGAGAAAACGTTATGACTAACATACTAAGGCAATGTCGGAGTTCGGTGATACCTCGCTCGAGCGATGATAATAGCTCGCTCGAGCGATTTGACGTAACATTCTCATATATTTTTGACCATCCAGACGATTGATCTATGAGTTGGTCAAAACATAAAAGTTGTAGATTTTTCTATTAGCTTTCCAACGTAAAATGAATCGTCTCAATCGGAGTTCGGGATAAAAAGTTATGACTAAAATACTAAGGCAATGTCGGAGTTCGGTGATACCTCGCTCGAGCGATGATAATAGCTCGCTGAAAGCTACAATGACGTGATTTGGTTTTCACCCGAATCGAAACCCATACATCCCAAAGAAAAACCCATGGCTAATCTAATGATTTAATCAAAAAGTTTAATTAAAACGTATCTTTAATCTAAGGATTCCTAGATTAGAAATGAGTCACGCGAATGGAGCTTCGGAACGAAACCGACGGGTTTCCTCAACGATTCACGCCGCGATCGATCCCACGAGTTCACAGAGACAACTCCAACACGCCCCCACTTATCTCAACCTCTCCCAATAGCCAACTACGAATTCAAGGTTGATTCAAGTTCTTTCTAAGGTTCAAGGGTTTTCAATAAAGAGGGTTATAGAGGAGGAGGTTTTCTAAACCGATCTCCTACGATGATTGAAGAAGAGAGAAGACGGAGTTTCACACGGTTGGATAACTATCAAACGACTACGGTTCTTCACGGCACTCACGTCTCTTCCTCTCTTAACAAAACCTAGTATAATACGGGAATGCAATTCCTTCTTATAATAGGATTGCTCACAAAGTTAAGCACACACACACCTCTTATGTATTATACACTTCTAATTTTAAAACTCAAGTCCGGTGTTGAGCGGCCACACCGAGGTCGGTGCACAACTTTCGCACGAGGGCCCAAATGGGCTCTAAATTAAAATCTATCTGCACAATCACATCTAGATAAAAATCCAAAACAAATGGTGACGTCGGTTGCCGAGCCGAATACACACACAGGGTTAGTCTAATTCGGGTTCAAAATACGGGTCTTTACATGTCATGTCAGCATCCCCAATTCACATTTGTGAATTCCTAAGTGAAACGAGAAAGCACCTCGAATGAGGGGTGCCTACTTCTTCGATGCATTCTTACTTTGCAAGAGCGCGCCGAAGAGGGAAATCTGTAGACACCCCCATTTTACCTTGTTAAAGTATACAAACTTGTTCGGTCAACCTTTGACCCTTTTAACCCTCGGTGTGGGACCATGTAATAGTATATGGCTGAATGCAGGCTAAAACAATAGCTCTGTGGCTCAGATCCCAGCATAGTGAGACTATATACTAAAATAATAGTATATAGCCGGAATGTAAACTAAAATAATAGTCTTACATTTCATTCTAGAGACCATACCCGGACAACCCCAAATTACACATGTAAAACTCGCGTGTAATTAAATCGTACGAAAAACCATAAGCGCATGATCAGTCCACCTTTTAGACGAAACTTCCTTTCTCAAACCGATTTGAGACTCGATTATGCGCCTAAAATAGGAAGCGTGATCAAATTGAGCGCTTCACCACTAGCGCGCAATTGGCCTACGCCCGACCTAGTCTTACTACCCTTGACCCTTACGTTTCCTTGATTAAACGCTTCAGGTTAAACGCTTAATCAAATTGAGTCCATGATAACATACACGCAATTAGCCCTAATTTGTTAAGACTAGGAGACTCGCTGAGCAAGTCAGCCGATCGCTCACTGAGTCGGTGACTGACTCAAATCGATTAAGCGCCAAAATCTAGGCGCGCAATTTAATTAAACGCCCATAAATAGGCGCGTAATTGAAGGAAAACCTACAAAAGCTTTTTTTCTCGAAGAGAGAAGGAGGCTGTAAATTTTGAGAGAGGAGATGGTAAATTTTGAAACCAGAGAACTCCGAGTACGAACCCACCAGCCATGATTTTGAGATTCAAACGCCCAAACTTCCGAGGATTCTCTCCACAGTCCCAACCCCCCTTAGGTAAGGATTTAATATTTTAGTTTCCGACCGTAGCTTATAATCTCTAGATTTATCAATTCTTAATTTTATTTTCAGTCTTAGACCGTAGCACCCTTTTCGGACCAAATCTTCTATTTTTGGTTCTAATTCCCTGCTTTTAGAATCAGTCCTTGATTCGTCGGTCCGATATACTGACCCTTAAGACCGAATTTTATTTTAAAATCATAATTTACAGTCCTATCATTAATTTCTGGTTTTAACCCTCAGAGTTCAGAACCAGTCCTTAATCATACGGTCTGATTTTTTTATTTCGGACCCGAATTCAGTCCTAAAAGTTTTTTTTAATTTCAATTTCTTAGTTTAATACCTCTAAAAATCCAAAAATATTAACTTTAGTTTTCATAATTCTAGTTTATAATTCAATTTGCCGCTATTGTTCCAAAATCAACTCTGAAAAGTCTAAAAATATGACTTTACCATCCAAAATTCAATTTTTTCTTTTTAATCTCAGCCACCCGATTTGCCCAATGGAGCTTAAGAAGGGTACTCGGGAACGAGGCCAATCCTCCTTAGCATAACGGGCCCAAACCCTTTTTTTTAGAGTTTTTAGAATTAATAAATTACTTTAATTAGTTTATATCTAGACATAATTGATTATTCGCATTAATTAAGCCTTGATATAATTATTAGAGTGTTAAATCAAAATTTCCTTTTCATTAGTTTAGTTAATTGATTATTCCAAATCTGAATTCTAGGAAATTTAGTTTATTCATGATTAATTATATTTTGTCATCATTAATCCGTCAATAATTAGGGTCGTAGATAAATCAGTCCTTTTATTTCTGTTGATATTATAATAGAAAATTAAATTTATTGCTTTAATTAGGCCTGTAGAAAAATCGGTCTTTTTATTTCAATTAGAATTATAGTAGAATTATTACAAGTGCTTTAATTAGAATTATAGTAGAATTACTATAATTGCTTTAATTAGAATCCCAGTACAATTAGCATGCTTAATTTTAGTTAGAACATTATTGGAACTGATACATATGCACTCCTAGTACCAATAGGAGACCGAAATTGATTGGACTTATAGTAATACCAGAACCTTGATGCTCACTGGACTCTTGACATCATCAGAATACTAAAATAACTCACCTTAATAAGCCCACACGATCAGAGTATAATAATAATAGAATTGGGAAATCTAAACTGACCGGACTTATAATTACAAAGGGAAATAAGAGGAGAATTAAACTAACTAAGCTAAAGAGAAGTACTGTTGTTGACATTCGCGGGTGGACGATTCAGTATAGAAGTAACCCACACCCGCTTCACAGCGTGATCACTGACATGTTGCAGCATCGTTAAATATTTGCAGCTGGCGATCGCAATCAAACTAGGAACCTTCATAGAAAAATCCTCCCTTTTATTTATTTTTGTCATTCCAAACACTGCATCGCTAGAGTCCACCTGGACAGAATTGGAGCCACTGATTCAACGGGAGCAGAGAGGAACCCAGAAAAAGCGCGCACCAACACCCTTGCCTCCAAAATTTAAAATGTCAGCTTTTGACAAGTACAACGGCACCGACAATCCTATTGCACACTTCAAGTCCTACTATGGGGATATGAGCCAATATGAAAGGGATTAAAGACTATTGATAAAAGTCTTTCAGAAAAGTTTGATCGGTCTGACCTTAAGATTGTTCACATCTTTGGAACCATCTATGATGAAAATGTGGAAGGACTTAATGCATTTATTCCAGGAATAATATGTCAATAGCATAGACATCGAACCGCGTAAGTCTGACTTGGCCCGATTAAAGCAGAACCCAAGTGAGACCTTTAGCGATTATCTGGGGCATTGGAGAGCTCTAACAGCTCATGTCAGAAACAGGATACCTGACGATGAACAGATCGAAATGATTTTCGAGAATACTTTGCCAGTAATCACAAACTTTTTAGTGTACCAGCAGCAGTCCAGCTTCACTGATTTGGTAAGGAACGCTAATCGATGTGAGGACGCCATCAAGGAAGGCCGCCTGAATAAAAATGTACCAAGTGGAGCCAGTAGGGTTAGAAGATTTTTGAAATAGAGGAACGATAAGAGAATCGGGGCCGATGTCCAAAACATGGTCAAAAACAGGCCCAATAATAATATAACCCCATTTCAATTTCAAGTAGCACAGCCAGTGCCAGTCAGAACTGAGCAGATATAGAGAGCAGGGAATGGGCAAGGAATGCAAATGACTCCAGAATAGAGGAGAGCCCGGTATGACCGAGTGTTCACCCCCGGAAGCACCGACAGCAACACAAACCCAACCCGAAGGAAAGAAAGACAGCGCCATGAATTCATTTGAGAAAATGAGTCAAGAACATATACTAGAGACTCAGCCGAGAAGAATGCCTGCCCATATTACTGTATGGAATTTGTTGATGACGTCCCCACTCTATTTCCAAGCATTAATAGGGGTGTTAAAGAATGCGTATGTGTCACTTTAGGTTAGCCCGGATGAAGTCAGGCAAATAATTGGTCAAGTGATGGCCTCGAATGCCATTTCTTTTTCGGATGCCAATCTATCAGTGGAAGGAAGATGTCACTCAAAATTCTTAAATATAACTATTGAGTATGGAAATATGATAATCCCATTAGTTTTGATCAATAATGGGTCTGCATTAAACATATGCCCGCTGAGAACCGCCACCAAGATCGGGGTAGATCCTTGTATGCTAAGACCCACGAGAACTAGCTTCAGAGGTTTCGATAACACACGAAGAGAGATGATGGGAGAAGTCGATCTTGAGCTATTAATTTGGCCAATGACTTTCTCTATATTATTTCAAGTGATGGACATCAAGTTCTCGTTTAATCTGCTATTAGGGTGCCTGTGGCTACATGAGGTTAAAGCAATACCCTCCACACTGCACCAGAAACTCAAATTTGCATCTGGGCATAAGATCATCACAATCATCGGTGAGGGGCACATTGAGAAAGATAAGGCCACCAACAGCATTGAAAAATTCAAAGTGTTGGATATACCGCACACTGCTGAGGACGTCAACCTCTATAATTTTGAATACAAAGTATCGACGATACTCCCAAAGCCCATCGAGGGTATCATTCAAATAACTGGAGGTGAAATGGTAGCAACGGTGACCATGCTCCAAAAGTGGGGCTATAAAAAAGGAAGAGGGCTGGGGCCCAGCTAAGGGGGGCTAAAAAGTCATATTTGGGCTAGGTTACAAGCCCACCGAAGAAGAAGTGAGAGAGGCTAAAGAGAAAGTCTGTGCGACAGCAACTGCAAAAGCTAGGGGGATCCACATAGAGGAAAAATCCTGCCCCAAGCCTCATATAAGATGTTCAATCGTAAGTGTTGAGGTTGTGAAGATTGACCGGAATGGGGAAACCCGATTAACCCCACACAAACCTACAACACCAGTTCACCCCACCAATCCCTACATCACCCTTCCTAGCTTAGAGATAGACTTGTCCGCGTTATCCCTCTTTGAGGAATGACGGCTCGTACCTGAACAAACTCCCCCTGTGGTGAATCACCACAAAACTGTGTTAACGTTTGAGGATATCATCTCAAACGAAATGGGGATCAACATTATGGAGGCTGACTCCAAAGAGCCGTATCAGTCAACACCCTCCATCTAAATAGGAAAAGGAGCGGCCCCTTAGGTACCCAACTGGGCATCTTTGCCCGAAACCCTAAAAGTAGGGAGTGGCCTAACATTAGGCACCCGTTTCCCAAAAAAATAACCTATAAAAAGTGAGACAAGCCTTTGGCAGACAATACCTTGTATATACACAAACTCGTGCTGTCAAGGATCCATCTCCGAAGAAAATAAAAATTCTAAAAACATTGAAAAAATACAAAGCTCAAAAATATTATCATTTAAAAATTTAAATAAAATTTCATAAAAAGATGCCTTAATCGAAATACCCGTCCCACGTGAAATCGACCCCTTTCCTGTAGAAATACAAGAAGCGGTAGGTGTTATGAGTCTGGACAAGGATCTCCCTTTGGAAGAGCTCCCCAATGAGCTCTTTGCCTGGTTTATCGAATTTGAGCATAGCCCTACCCCCATCGTCGAAGAAACCGAGGACGTTAATCTAGGGACTGAGGAGATTCCCCGAATTACCAAAATCGAAACGTCGCTATCTCCGAATGAAAGAAAAGGCATGATCGACTTTCTTCAGTCATACCAAGACATTTTTGCCTGGTCGTATGAGGACATGCCTGGTCTGGACACCGATTTGGTCGAGAATGAGTTGCCTCTCTACCCCGATATGAAGCCAGTTAAGCAGAAGATGAGACGTCTTCGACTCGAGTGGATGTTGAAAGTCAAGGACGAGGTCATCAAGCAGTATGATGTGGGGTTTCTCATGATATCCAAATACCCGCAATGGCTAGCCAATATTATGCCTGTATCGAAGAAGGATGGAAAGGTCTGCATGTGTTTCGATTTTCATAATTTGAATAGGGCGAGCCCGAAGGCCAATTTCCCGTTATCGCACATCGACATCTTGGTCAATAACACCGCTAAGCACGGGATGCTTTCGTTCATGGACGGATTCTCAGGATACAATCAGATTAGGATGGTAGAGGCAGATCGAGAGAAGATTACGTTCATCACTCCTTGGGGAACCTTTTGCTACAGAGTCATGTCGTTTGGGCTGAAGAATGCCGATGCAACATACCAGAGGGCTATGATTGTGTATTTTATGACATGATGTACCGATAAATTGAAGTATATGCCGATGATATGATAGCCAAGTCACCGAAGTGAAGCGATCACTTGGTAAACCTCCAGAAGCTGTTTGAGAGGTTGAGAAAGTACAAGTTATGTCTGAATCCATATATGTGCGCATTCGATATTATGTCCGAGAAACTATTGGGATTCATCGTTAGCAGGAGAGGGGTCGAGGTCGACCCAATCATAGTTAAAGCGATCACCGAAATGCCGCCACCGTCTATCGAAAAAGAGGTTAGGGGCTCTTGGGCAGAATACAATATATCAGTTGATTCATTATACAGCTAACTCCTATCTGCACGTCGATCTTCAAGCTACTAAGGAAGAATTCGTCCGTTGAATGGAACGATGATTGTCAAGAAGTGTTCGATAAAATCAAAATCTACCTCCTTAATCCACTTGTGTTTGTACCACCCGAGCCTAGGAGACCACTTTTGATGTATCTCTCCACGACGGAAATTTTGATGGGATGTGTATTAGGGCAGCATGATGAGACGGGAAGAAGAGAGCAGGCCATTTACTATCATAGCAAGAAGTTTACTGATTATGAGTCGCGCTATTCTCATCTGGAGAAAGCATGCCTGGCTCTTGTTTGGGCTACTCAGAGGCTCCGTCATTACTTGCTATCTCAAGCCATTCTACTCTTGGCCCGAATGGACCCGTTGAAATACTTGTTTGAGAAGGCGGCTCTTACTGGACGAACAGCACGATGGCAGCTTTTATTGTCTGAGTTTGACACCACGTACGTCACTCATAAGTCGATCAAGGGGCAGGCACTCGCCGATCATCTTGCCGGCAATCCTTTGCCAGATTATGAACCCTTGAGAACTGAGTTCCCCGATGAGGACATCCTATTCATGACGGAAGACGATACAAAAGAAGCAGAAGAATCTTGGGTAATGCACTTGATAGGGCAGTAAATGCCGAAAGTCAGGGAGTTAGCGCCATTCTGATTTAGCCAAAAGGATCCGATGTACCAGTCTCCATCAAGCTCAACTTACCTTGCACTAACAACATGGTCGAGTATGAAGCTTGTGCCGCTGGTTTGCAGGTGCCTCTCGATCTAAACATAACTCACCTCCGAGTGTTTGGCGATTCTCAATTGATCATATGCCAGACGAATGGAGATTGGAACCTAAAAGATGAGAAATTGATCCCTTACCATGATCACCTCGAGGATCTGATAGTTTGTTTCGAAGACGTGACATTCTCATATGTCCCCCTGATAAGGAATCGCTTTGCCGACGCATTAGCCGCTTTGGCGTCAATGATTGAAATCTCGTATGGTGCTGAGATGAAGCCGATCATGATCAAGTAAAGGAATGATCCATCCTTTTACCTCAAAATTGAGGAACCTATAAAGCCTAATGATGAGCCACCTTGGTTCTCAGATATCAAGAATTTCCTCGAGACACTAACTTTCCCTGAGGGTACGTCTAAGACGAACCGACGAACCATTCAATGTTTAATGACAGGCTACGATATTTGTGGGGAATGCCTTTACAAGCGATCGTACAATAACAACTTGCTCAGGTGCCTTACAGAAAGTGAAGCGATCAATATTATGAAAGAGATCCACGAGAGAGTATGCAGTGCCCACTTTAGCGGTCACATGCTCGCCAAGAAAATTTTGCGAGAGGAATACTTTTGAACCACCATGGAATCGGATCGCTGCAAACATGTTTAAAAATGTTATAAGTGTCAAGAACACTCTGGTCTGATACATGCTCCTGCCATCAATCTTCACTGCATGACCACTCCTTAGCCATTTGCTACCTGAGGCCTTGACGTCGTCGGAATGATTAATCCAAAAGCATCGAATGGATATCGATTCAGCCTCGTCACCATTGAATACTTCACCAAGTGGGTAGAAGCAGCATCATATGCCAACATCATGGCTAGTCACGTTGAGAAATTTCTCAAGAATAATATTATGGGCTGATTTGGAGTACCCAAGGACATCATCATGGACAATGGCACAAACTTTACAAACAAACACATCAGGGCCTTTTACGAGCAATAGAAAATCAAGCACCATCGCTCGTCACCTTATCAGCCTCAAACTAATGGAGCCATGGAGGCTGGGAACATGGATCAAAATATCGTCCGATACTGATACGTATCGGATGATACGTATCGGTATTGGACTAGGACGATATGGTACATTGATGTACCGTATCGTCCAATTTGTATGGGAAGGCCCGGATGATACATTCAATGTATCGTCCGATAAGTTACTATTCTGATACGTATCGTCCGATACGTATCAGTTTGGAGCTTGGACGATACGTATCGGAAACACGAGATTTTGACCCTTGGCTGCGAACAAGACAGTCATCCGCATCCTCAAGAAAATGGTCGTCACTTACCGAGATTGGAGCGAAATACTGCCATTTGCTTTGTGGGCCTACAGAACATCGATCTGTACCACTACAGTGGCAACACCATTTTCCCTTGTGTATAGAACTGAGGTCGTCCTACCGATAAAGGTTGAAGTACCCTCGCTTCGAATCCTCATGAAATCAGGCTTACCCGAAGTAAAGAGAGAGAGATCCCGCTTCAAACAATTAAATATGCTAGATGAGAAAAGACTCTTAGCCTTGTGTCATACTTAATTTTACCAGGGGCGAATCACACGCACTTATAATAAACGTGTTCGCATTCGAGATTTGAAGGTAGGAGACACTGTACTAAAGAAGATCTTCCCATCCCTCCACGCCGATCCGAGAGGAAAGTTCAAGCCGAACTGGGAAGGACCTTATGTCGTTCAAGAAGTGCTGTCGGGATACACCATCCGCCTCGCCACTATGGATGGAGATCATCTTTCTGAGCCCATCAATGCTGGATACGTCTGATGGCTCTACTCTTAGTCTATCACGATAAGGTAAGTATTAGCGAAACAGATACGTGACTGCTTAAGAGCCACCCAAAAGAGGCCATCATTTCAAGCACAGTAGCCAAAAAATATCTTTAAAAATGATAATATCCTTTGCTACCCTATTTTGAGCCTGGGCCTTTCTTTCAACAAACCATTTCCTTGAAAAAAAGAGGAGAAAAAGTGTGTACATATATAAAAAAGGGGAAGTAAAATTAAAATCCAAAAAAATCAGAAAAGCTAAACCCCAAAAAGAGATTGCCTAAAATAAAATAAAGAAAACAAGAAACAATATAGAAGAATTATGGGGCATGTACGGTAAAATCCCCCAAGGAAGAAAGTATGTTGTGAAAAACTGAGACTGCGTCAAGGAAACCCTTTTTAGCCCTGCATACCTTCAAATCCTAACCTGACCTATGGCCAAGCTACATCCTAAAGAAAACCCTCTTTTTAGGTTCACAAGCAGTCATAGTATTGGTTAAGTCAACACAAGCCGAGTTATGAGACGACACCGGAACCCCATCCGGCCGGCTATGACGAAATCAATGTCTATATCGTGGCTTTTGAAAAAAAATGAAAGAAAAATAAAATTAAAAAAAATACAAGCTCAAAGCAAGATGGACGTAGTGAAAACTCGAAAGGGCGCTTGGGATAAGAGAGCTATACCTATGGACGTAATGAAAACCCGAAAGGGCATTACAGGTAAGAAAGAGGGTAACAATGGGCACGACAAAAACCCGTCTTGGGCGCTGTGAGTAAAAAGAAAAAAAGAAGAAGAAAATCATTCAGTTATTTCCTTCGGTTACATCTCTGTGTAATCTGATCGCCAATTGGATCGCTCATGTTAGCTCAAACAGGTTTTGACTAGGAATATCTTCAGGCTACATTGTCAAACGTATGACCCAAGGCAAGGAGAAAAGGTTAATTCGATCCAAAGAGATGGATATTCCGACCTCAGAAAATTCTGAACCTCACTCAGGTCTAACTGCATGAACGAGTTCGGCTATGCTAAAAAAAGGGACCCGTTACTTTGTCTCACTGATAAGGCATCAAACAAAAAAAAGAAGAAAAGCCAAAAAAAGAAAAAAAAATCAGGAAAAATTTTAATACAAAAAATTCTATATTTGTACTCTTTTCCATGTACATATTTACAGCATTGTAC
Organism: Chloranthus sessilifolius; assembly: GCA_021018995.1. Lineage (NCBI taxonomy): Eukaryota > Viridiplantae > Streptophyta > Magnoliopsida > Chloranthales > Chloranthaceae > Chloranthus > Chloranthus sessilifolius. The sequence continues at coordinate 9,549,404 of CM037588.1, forward strand.
TTCCATTTCAAAAATGAAGAAAAAGAAGAAAAAATCTCTAAAAATAAAAATCTAAAAAAATATATATAAATTTTGAAAAATAAAAAAGTGTAGGTAAAAGTTTGTTGCTCCTTTTGTTACTTAGGATGCATATTTATTACCCATATAAACAAAAAGAGACTGACGTTTTCTTGAGAAATGGGCAGGGACATCAAATGGCCCAAAACCTCGAGGCGATGGACATATCAGATGAAGCATCTCACCACCAACGCCCAATTTATTCAAAAAGGGAAGAGAAGAAAATTATTTTTTTTTTAAATGAAGAAAAAAGATAGCCATATTTTTATGGTACTTTCCCCACGCACAGTCACACACATGTGTACTCCAACGCGGTAAAATGTCAATATTTTATCGGCAACGCAGCTGTGCTAAATTAATGTCCTAAGTCTAAGGTTCGCCTTAGATCTTTGGATCCTAGTTTTAAGTAGGAGCAACTGTGTCAATCTCGATCGAGTGATCAATGTTTGGATTAGGTTGATTCCACTGCTAAATCTTCGAGCTAAGCACTCTGTTTGCGGATTCATGTAAACTTAAGTATATCAAGCTTCAGATTCCTCAGAGGAAGGTCAATTGTTGGTTAAAACTAACTTGTCAAAAAGAAAATTACCTATCAAATGACTATGCTCAAATATGTATTCTGAAGGGCTCATTTTAGGGTGTAGGCTTAAAACCTACATTTGTACGATATCCCTGTAAAGTGTACGCCTTGCGTCTGGGTATCCGTTGGATGGTCATTTGTTCTCGTAAATTATATCCAGATGGATTCTGGGTAAGGACTTCCCTTCTCCTTTGTTTTATCTATCCCTAATGAGTGCATGATTTTATATAATTGTTCAATAATAAGATCATCATTGATGGAGACCAAGATTGAGCGCCTCCTTCGGTAGGCACCCAATTTTGACCGGATCTGTTCAGTTTTATTTGAAGATGGATACTCAGGATCTTTGATCTAGCATGGTGCAAACGATCAATCGGCGCGAGTAAATACCGGCAATGAGGCACGCGTAGAGGCACTGTAAATGAACCCTAGGGAGGCTCTATTTTTCGGTTTAGAGAGGGGGAAGAGAGCAGTTTTGAAAACACACCCTTGCTGTTCGAACTCGGGCTATTTAAATTCGATCCCCAGCCATGCTTGGCGCAACTAATAGTTGTGCCAGGCTATTTTGAGCCCCCATTTGGCTTGGCGCAACTATTAGTTGCGCCAACCACTTATGGGCTGGGGGGCCTGGTACGGGTCACCAGCATAGCCCGGTCCCTCCCTCTCTTCGTTTTATTACTCCCGACAGATGCACGTGCTCTCAAACGGTATGTCGATCCTCATTCGGCTTGCCCGAGAAGCCTTACTAGAATAAAACAGATTGAGTTCAATAAGCACCCCGATCTTACATAGAAAAATATGAAAAAGTCTAAAAAATGATAAAAAAAATTCCCACATAAAAAGTAAAAAAATAATTCACATAAAATGATAGAATAATTTACATAAAATGACAGAATAATTCATGTAAAATGATAGTTCTGAAAAATAAAAAAAATCCCATAAAATGATAACTTTAAAAGACAAACAATTACATAAAATGATAACTTAAAAATCTAAAAATCCACAAAAAAACAAAGATAAAGAAAATCCCAAAAATAATTCGCATAACATAATAGAAGTAATAAAGTGATAAAATCACATGAAATGATAACTTAAAATATAAAAAAATCACATAAAATAATAACTCAAAATCTAAAAATCCCATAAAATGATAAACACAAAAAAGGTCAAAAATGTCCCACATAAAAAGGTATGTTTTTGAAAAAGACAGCATGTACTCCCAAAAAGCGTTGTGATATCTATTCGCTCTGCTTGGGAAGTCGTGCTAAATAAACTTCGGGATCAATGAGTTTGCCCAAAAACCTCGAACCATGCATCAAGTCGGGACACCCGTGACCAGTTAACTTCGAAGTAGGAGCAACGGCGTTAATCCCGGTCAAACGGTCAATGTTTCGATTGAGTCAACTCCACTGCTAAATCTTTGCAACGAGCGGTCAGTTGGCGGATTCATATGAATGTGAGTGTCTAACTTGAGATTCATCACGAGCTATTTCGGAGGTGTGGACTCTTGGTCTACGCTGTCCGGGCGTGCGCCCTACGAGGTTTGAAGTTCGGGTAACTCCGTTATGAAAAAGGTCAATCGTTGGTTGTAACCAACCTATTGAAATTGAAACTACATGTCAATCAAACTATGTGGAAACTTTCATGCAGAAGGGTTCATTCCCCATATTTTCGTAGGCTTAAAATCTGTATTGGCACGGTATCCCTGTAAAGTGTACACGTTGCTTTTGGGTATTCACAGGATGCTCTTTTATTCTTGTAAATTGTACCCAGACGGGATCCGAGTCGAGACTTTCATTGCCTCTGTTGCTTATCGCCCTAATGGGTGCATGTTTATGTATAGTTAATTGATTTGTAAGATCATTATTAGCAGAGATCAGGATTAGATGTCACCTTTGGTGGGCACCCAATTTTGGTCGGATCTGTTCTATGTCATTTGAGGTTGGATACTCTGGGTCATGATGATCTGAGACACTTTGGAAAAGTGGCACATACTCCCAAAAAGCGTTACGACATCTGTTCGCTCCGCTTGGGTAGTCGCCTAAGAACCTCGAACCCTGCTTCAAGAAGGGGCACCCGTGACTAGTCAGATGAGGCGGTCAATGTCTCATATGATTGGACACAAACTGTGGAGCCTTGCATACTTGCGTTGCGCTTATCTTTGAATGTGGGTCGATCACCCTTCTTACTTATGAAGTTGTTTTATTCAGAATGAATCTTGAACATCAAACTCCTTTAAATCATCTCGAGAAGCGGCCATTTTTCTCAGCTATTGGGCTTTCGCAACTCATTTTTCACCTCGATTATGCCAAGTAATGTCGCTAAGCGCTTGGGGACCGACTACCTTAAGAAACAATCATTTTTCCTGACATACAGGGCTTTCATTTTCTTACCATATTGCTCATTTGATGTTTAAAGTTTGTTCTGAATGCAACGGACCCGTCATTAATGCCTTGGGCCTCTTCGGATGTCTCTTTTTTTTACATTCGATCATTAGTGATCGGATACCAAAGAGGGGCATCTATAGACACCCAAATTTGGCCCAAGGCCCGATCGAGACACATTTCAAGAGAGGCACATCTCTAAGGTTTTGATGGCATGTATGGAACCCTTAGGAACCCTTCCAAAACCGTAAGAGTTATTTCAACCACTTAGGAATCACCCCAGATCCCTTAGGAACCTTCTCGAACCTTTAAGAACCCATCCCTACCCTTAAAATCCATTCCAAACCTAAACCTAGCTTTCCCGAGCAATGGATGAAGAGTGATGCACCGGGACTAATTGTGACCTTCTACTATAATCAAATCTCACACCATTGAAAAGTAGAAGTCTTCAGCTTCTAACGGGCAAAGAATCATCCCAATCGGAGCTGTGTACGCAAATATATCGCATTCCAAACTCGAGGGACAAATTGGTAAATTCAGCAGAACCCCCATAGGGATTTGGTGCAACTAATAGTTGCGCCAGTTATAGGTGGGTCCCCCACAGGCAGTCGACATCCCAAAAGCTATTATACAAAACTGTTTTACTGTACATATACTTGGCTCAACTAATAGTTGTGCCAAGCATATGAACAGTAACTCTAGGTTTTTGCCTCGAATTTCATGATTGGGGTTTGACTTGTTGACCACCTCGACCTTTGGGATGTATTTTGCTAGTTCTGTTGCACCCATTTACTATCTATGTGCAACCTCCACCCTATTATCCATCATTGGAGCAACTCTTCATATCTTTCAAGGCTCTAAAAACTCTAGGAAACCTTAGATTGCCCATTAACTAATTGCTAATCCCAATTAGCCTCTAACACCCTCCTAACCTCTCTTTTTTCTATAAATAGAGAGGCACCCCTCCCTTTGCAAAGGCTTGAAAAAATTTGCAAGAGATTAAGAAATCCCTTCTCTCTCTCTCCTTTAGTGCACCATTCCCATACAAATTTCATAACTTCAAAAATCCCTTTAGACCTTAGCATTTCACCCAAAAGCTCTAGGTTAAAGGTGTGTTATCCCCTAGCCTTCCCTCTCTACCTCTTAGCTATCAAGCCATAGGAGTTAGAACCCCATTTCTCATCATACAAGCCTTTAAAAGCTCACCGAAGTAAGCCAACGTAAGGCTCTAAAATGGTACAACAAGGGCTCGAGAGCTCCGGCTCTCCCCTCTATTCCTCTACCTTCTCGATTATTCCTCTATCCTCCCATTTGTGTCATTACGCCGTCGAATTTTCGATAAGAACGGAATGGCACAAATAGGATTTTAAGACCCTTTGGGTAAGAGGAAACCTTTTTCTTTTCTTTTATATTATTTTTATTTTGGTCATAAGTAGAGGCCGCATTAAGCGGATTGATTGGGTGCCTAAAACATTCCCAATCGATAACCAAAGCTCTTACCCAAGAGCCTTTGGCGTAGACCGGATTCAGAGTCATATTTGTGGCACTTCGGTGCTTATAAAAATTATCTAAGTTTCCCGGGACACGAAAAGCTCCTGGTGGTGACTCTAAATATTTCATTAGTGAGTGCATCGTTGCGACGGGATCGTAAAAAATCTCACAGTTGCACAGACACGACATTTAATGTAAAGGAATCTGGGGCTTTAATAGCCAACCTCACTATTCAGTCAACACTCTTCGATAGAATCTGCGAGCAGCAATTGATTGATGAAGAACTGGTGACCATCATACAATAAGTAGTTGATGGGAAATGGACTGATAACTCAATCAAAGAGGAAGAATCTTTAGTATTCAGAGGCTGATTGTGCATACCTGTTGACGCCGAACTATGACACGCAATTTTAGATGAAGCTCACAAATATATGTATGCTATCCACCCTGAGAGCACCAAGATTTATCAAGACCTCAAGAAGAGTTATTGGTGGAGAGGATTAAAGAAGGAAGTCGTAGAATATGTCACAAAATGTCTGGTTTGACAGCAAGTCAAAGTTGACCATCGACACCTTTCTGGTTTACTACAGTCATTACCAATCCCCGAATGGAAATGAGAGAGTATTTCCATAGATTTTATACTTGGACTACCGAGAACACAGAAATGGTACAATGCCATTTGGGTAATCGTCGATTGATTAACTAAATCTGCTCATTTTCTATCCTAAAGCACATGATATACAGCCGGCAAACTTGCAGAATTACACCTAAAAGAAATTGTCAGATTACACGGTATACCTACTAGCATTGTGTCAGACAGGGATCCTCTGTATACCTCACAGTTCTGATAGCGTTTCTAAGAAGGAATGGGCTCAAAGTTGGAATTCAGCTTGGCATTGCACCCCAGACAGACGGACAAACCAAAAGGGTGAATCAAGCGATTGAAGATATGCTCAGGGCTTGTATGCTAGATTTCCAAGGATCATAGGATAAACATTTACCCTTGATCGAATTCATATACAACAATAGTTACCAAGAGAGCATCGGAATGGCCCCATTTGAAGCACTTTATGGTCGCAAATGTAAATCTTTGATCAATTGGGAAGAGGTTGGAGAACGAATACTGTTAGGCTCGGAACTTAGAACTTATTGAGAGCGCGAATGAGACAATTCAAATCATTTGTGGAAGATTGAAAGTCACTCAGAGCCAAAAGGAAAGCTACGCCGATCTCAAAAGAACAAACATCGAGTTTTAGGTAAGCTTGATCCAAAGAGTGTTCTATGGTTCCAATTGACTGTGCGTCATTCTAACGCTCGTATTCTTTTCAGAGTGGGGATGTAATAACCCCAATTTTCTTAAACCATTTATGTCATGTGTGTACAGAACCTGGTGTATTTGGTTCACAAGGGAATCCATGCACAAATTCATACCCTGTTGTGTATGTGTCTAACACTATAGGTAGTTAGTGGATAAGGTAACATCTATCTTAGATATTGGTGTTTGACATGTTAGCAAACTCAATGCTAGAATAGAGGGGGAGTGCTCTCACACATGAGTTGTTCACTTGTTTGAGTTGTTGAGAGCTAAAGAGAGAGAGAGAAATGAGAAATAGGGTTTAAGAGGAAATAGAGAGGAATTGTTAAAATCTATGTGATTAGATTCGAGAGGTTGTAAGAAAAGTTGTGCAAGTGTGTGTGGGGACTTGAGCAACATGATCTTGATGACTTCGTGGTGATCGGTGAGCTCAACTTGAAGGCGTGAGTGGATTGGGTTTTAGAAACCCTTTTTGTTCCTTGAGAAGAATGATCTAATCTACGAGAGGATCACCGTGTTTAAGGTATGAAATCAATGCTCATTGTGTTTATAATGGGTCATTTATTGTTCATTATGATATATGTGAAATATGGTTGAGAGTTAGTGAAGATCGAGTTGAAGAGAAAACTCATATTTAAATCTCTGGTTCTCCCGCGCACGAGCTTTTGAGCTCGCTCGCGCGAGGAACCTCATAAAGGCTTGAGAAACCTTTTGAAAGAAGAAGTAAGCCCGTGGGGCTCTGTGTCTCGCTCGCGCGAGGACTTAAGTAAAAGATATCTCGCTCGCGCGAGGCTTCACATGACACTCTGCAATTACCTGAATGTTAGGTCGGTCGCGCGAGAAAAGACCAGTTTTGGGCTCGCACGCACGAGCTTCAGGCTCGTTCGCGCGAGGAACAAAGTACTTATGTTGGTTCTTTTGTTTTGAATTCTTTAGCAATACATACCTTAACTTCCTTTAAGTATTCTTATAGGATGTTTAGGCATTGTGACTATAAGATTGAAGCATTGATTATAAGTATGGATCAGTGAGAACCAAGATTGGATTAGGTTATGTGTGACTTCATTTGAGGTAGGAAAAACTCTTTAGCATGTCTATTTAATTTCAACTAACTTATGTGTAGTGATGAGATAAGAATATGTGTGCCCTCCGACCTTTGCTTTTTAAATAGCTTGATTTCATTCGTAGCTTTTGAACATATGAATTTAGTAGATATGACCACTAAGAGAAGAATAATGTGTGTGATTTTCGGATAATTATGTGTGTGACATCAAGAATGGTGTGATTAAGTATGTGTGTGGAATGTACAAGAACTTCAAACTATTATAATTAGCACAAACTCATGGTGATAAACTATATATAAACTTTTGCACATTTGATTTAAGGTTTAATTGTGAATACCCAACCAACACGACGGGATAACCGTGAGCGACTCAGCGGGATATCCGTGACCGGTACGATGAGATATCTGATATAAAATTGTGTATTGGTACGCCGGGATATCCTTTATTTGATTTTCAATAATGGAAATACTTCATTTGGCACAAGTCATTTAATGTAAAGGGACTTGGACATTGTGCAATAATTCATGTGAATGACGATGGTGGGTATTCCATCAGGGGCTCGATGCTATATATGCTCGAGAAATTATTTAAGTAATTGATTTAAGTGCGTGTGTAATAAGAGTGTGTTTTAGAAACTATAATCAATGTGTTTGAAACTATGCATCAAATAATCGTTTAGAGATAATGAGAATGCTTTTAAATTATTATTCTTATTGTAAAGACCCGTATTTTGAACCCGAGTTAGACTGACCCTGTGTGTGTATTCAGCTCGGCAATCGACGTCACCATTTGTTTTGGATTTTTATCTAGATGTGATTGTGCGGACATATTTTAATTTAGAGCCCATTTGGACCCTCGTGCGAAAGTTGTGCACCGACCTCGGTGTAGCCGCTCAACACCGGACTTGAGTTTTAAAATTAGAAGTGTATAATACATAAGATGTGTGTGTGTGTTTTACTTTGTGAGCAATCCTATTATAAGAAGGAATTGCATTCTCGTATTATACTAGGTTTTGTTAAGAGAGGATAGTTACCCAACCGTGTCAAACTCCGTCTTCTCTCTTCTTCAATCATCGTAGGAGATCGGTTTAGAAAACCTCCTTCTCTAGAACCATCTTTGTTGAAAACACTTAAACCTTAGAAAGAACTTGAATCCACCTTGGATTCGTAGTTGGCTATTGGGAGAGGTTGAGATCATTGGGGGCGTGTTGGAGTTGTCTCTGTGAACGCGTGGGATCGATCATGAATCGAATCGCTGAGGAAACCCGCTTGCTTGCTCGCTCCATTCGCGTGACTCATTTCTAATCTAGGAATCCTTAGATTAAAGGTACATTTTAATTAAACTTTTTGATTAAATCATTAGATTAGCCATGGGTTTTGGTTTGGGATGTATGGGTTTCGATTCGGGTGAAAACCAGCAAAATCGCGTCGCTGTAGCTCGCTCGAGCGAGCTATTATCATCGCTCGAGCGAGGTATCACTGAACTCCGATATTGCCTTAGTATTTTAGTCATACCTTTTTATCCCGAACTCCGATTGAGACAATTCTTTTTGCGTTGGAAAGCTAATAGAAAAATCTACAACTTTTATGTTTTGACCAACTCATGGATCAATCGTCTTGATGGTAAAAAATATATGAGAATATTACATCAAATCGCTCGAGCGAGCTATTATCATCGCTCGAGCGAGGTATTGTCGAACTTCGACATTACCTTAGTATTTTAGTCATAACTTTTTTGCTCGAACTCCGATTGAGACGATTCTTTTTGCGTTGGAATGGTAATAGCAAAATCTACAACTTTTATGTTTTGACCAACTCATTTATCAATCGTCTTGATAGTCAAAAATATATGAGATTGTTACGTCAAATTCTAGGATTGGCGCAACTTGCCTGTTTTGACTTGTTTTTGAGGAAACACTTAAATAGGTCTATATTATTAGTAATTAGAGTTAATCTTAATGCATGAACGTATATTTTGATGTAGATTGAGGGTGAGAGGCCATCAATAGGACTTTGCTTGACTTCGCATAACTCCGAGTTTTGGTAGGAGAATCTCATCTTTACAGTATTTTATTTTAATTCGCATGGATATTTTGAATTAAAATCTTTGAACTTGCATATGCCATTAAAATCACATCTGTAAATTGAAATTGATATGAATGACTAAAAATCTAAATCTACCTGAATTCTGAAACCTGAATCTGCTTAAGCTCTGAAGATATGAAATCAAGAACCTGAACTATGTATAAGAGACTTCCATCTGATTATATTAGTATCTGCATTTGTTTTATGATTGACCTGAACGACCCCTCAAAAATTCCTGAATAACTTCCTGGCACAAGTTTCCCTCATTACGCAGGGGCTTGTTGCATCCTGAAAAAGGGTTCATGAACGACGATGGTAGGTAGGGGTTCCCATCGGCTATATTCTTGCTCTCGAGATATAGTTTACTCAGGAGGTATTTTAAGTTGAGGATTAAGTCATGAATTACTGAACTTTGCATATAAAAGTTAGAGAAGCTAAGACATCAAACACCAGATTCGTTTTGAAACTGTTTTCACACATTTAGAAATAAATCTTACATATGATTTCTGAACCTAAAATTCAGTTTATTATCTGCTTATATGTTTGACAAGCTATATTCCGATATTTGTTTTGAAACCATATTAGTTAAAGTAAAATGTCGTAGATGTCTTTCTTCTACTGAGCTTTGTTGGTTAGCTCACTCCGACTATCGTCATGTGTCTGTATTGACGTGGCTATTCGTGGTTGTGAGACTGATCCCACGTGCACGAGGGAAGAGCTTGAGGTTGCTCCTGAGGAGTTTTTCCCAGTATAGAACTTACTGATTTTCTTATTTGTGGTGAGAGTTAGACTTGAATTTGTGGGCCCATTTTAGTTGGATACCATAGTTTTATATTTGACGTTGATTTCATATGAGTTATGTTTTCGATGATGGTCGGCCATCATCGGTGGTTCTTACTTTTAATTGCTTCCGCATTTATTTTAGCTATGGATATTTATTGCGCTTTACTCGATATGTGCCTGTTTGTCCGCTTATCGCTTATTCGATAGGTTGGCGAATGTGCCTTTCCTATACGAGGGATTGAAAAGTTGGGTCGTTTGGTATCGAGCTATGGTTTTTAGATTCTCTAAGGACCCATGAGAACCCAAAGTGACCGGACCTTATTTCGCATCAGAGTCATGTCGTTAGGTCCAGAATCACTAGTACTGTTTGTGATTGTCTTTACAATCAATGTTGACTGATGTTGTGGTGTTCACAATGACAGATCAGTATGGCCCCAAGATTTAGAGGCAGAGGCAGAGGCAGAGGTAGGACGGTGCCTTTAGAGGACATTCCTGAAGGTGTCGGTACATCAAGGGGAGTTGCCTTCGCATCCGGTTCTAATGCAGTCCCTATAGGAGCCGGAGTTGATAGAGGTCAGGGTGAAAGAATGGAACAAGTGTTGGAAAGTCTGGCCACCAACATTGCTCAGCAGACCGCATCTATGGCTCAGCAGACTGCTGCAATCGCCCAGCAAGCAGAGCTGATTTCTGCTGGACAACAACAACAATCATCAGGATTTGCCGAATTCAGGAGGATGAGACCTCCAAATTTTTCTGGACAGACCGACCCGATGGAAGCTGAAGGTTGGTTGGATGAGATGGAAAAGATCTTCGAGGTGCTTCAGTGCACCGATGTCGAGAAGGTTAGATGGGCAACCTTCAAACTGGATGGACAGGCTGGACCATGGTGGAAGTCCGTGGCTAGACACCGGGAGCAGGAGTTTCCCAATACTCCTTGGACATGGGCTGAGTTTATCGAAGCATTCAACGATCGAAGATTTCCCAAGATCGTTAGGCATCGATGGAAGTTCAGTTCATCGAGCCAAGGGGGGACAATGTCGCGAGATGAGTCCACGACTTTCAAGGTTTGCACCTCAACATGTGGCCACCGATATGATGAAGGCCAGAAAATTTCAGCTGGTCTTAGGCCGAGTATACAGGAGAGCGTGGCTATGTGGGAAATGGAAACATATGGAGGAGTACTGTCAAAGGCCCTCATAGCAGAGGAAGAAATTCAAAAGCGGTTTTTGAGAAGCAGTCAGCCGAACAAGGACAGGGTTGTACAAGGGCAGTCAGGTACTTATGAAAATAAGAGGGCCAAGTTTACAAAGCCGCCAGTGAACCTTACTCAACCTGCATTTTCTAGACCAACATTTTCTTCTGGACCGACCCCTTATCAGAGATTGGCAGCATCACCTGTGCAATCCGTCGACTCGGGTTCTCACTAGTGGAGCTTCGGTGGCACAAGGATCCTCGTGCACTATCTTTTATTTGGTCACTATGTGCCTAAGGTGCGGAAACCACACAAGACCAAGGATTGTAGGAGGAACACCGGAGCGTGTTTTCTGTGGCAATCGGACACATGGTTAAGGATTGTCCTCAGGAGGACAAGGGAAGAACTAGTTCGGCTTCTACTCAAAGATCGACCCGACCTACTGTTCAAGGTCGAGCTTATGCCGTGATGGCTCAAGAAGCCGAAACGTCGAACGACGTGATCCAAGGTATTATTAAAAGTTGAGATGTCTTCTTATTTTATGTGTTATATATAATTGCTTGATATTTAATAAATTTTGTTAATAAGTTATGGATGAATACACATGCTTAGAAACTTTTAATTGAAACGCTTGTCTAAACTAAGATACCCTTTTATGCATCGGGGAGCGATGTAAGCAAAACCGGCGCGAGTGTTGATAGACCAGGTCTACACATTCTTTGTTACTCCATTGTTGAGAAGTTGGGAATCATTCCCAAGGCCCTTGATTTCATCTTGGCAAAGGTCAATTCCTACGGCAACCTTCGGTGAGCACCGATACTATGTGTCAATCAGTGATTGTGATGATCGAAGACCACGAAACAGTGGCCGATTTGATCATTTTGAGCATGGAAGGGTTCGACGTGATACTAGGGATGGATTGGTTATCTACTTACCATGCGAGAGTGGATTGTCTTCGAAGATTGTAACATTCCGAAGAGAAAATCTTTTCGATTTTATGAGTCAAATCTTTGTGTGATATCGCTTATCTCTCGCCATTCGAAAGCGGTATGATGAAGAACGAGTGTTGTAGTTATCCGCCTACTTGCAAGATCATAAGGAGGAGAAGAAAATATTACGAGATATTACGATTGCTTGCGAGTATTCGGATGTTTTCCTCAAGATCTACCGGATTACCACGGGAGATTGAGTTTTGCGATTGAGTTAGTGCGGTCTTGAACCAAAGATCAAAAACTCCGTGAATGGCGCTGCAGAATTGAAAGAGTTGAAGGAGCAGCCAGAACTCGCTAGATAAGGGCTTTATTAGACCGTGTGTCACCCGGGAGCACCGGTTCTATTTGTAAAGAAGAAAGAGCTCAATGCGGCTTTGCATCGATTATCGCCACTAAATAAGTTGACAATTAAGAACCGTTATCCACTTCCAAGAATTGATGATCTGCTCGATCGCCATACAAGGAGCAAGGTTCTTCTCAAGATCGACTTGAGGTCGCTACCATCGGTTGAAAGTTAAGTCCAAGACATTCAGAAGGCGGCGTTAAACCCGATATGGGCACTACGAAGTTCTTGGTCATGCCATTTGGGTTGACAACGCACTGCGTCATTTATGGACTTGATGAACCGGATATTCAAGTCACATTTGGACAAGTCTGTAGTTTTTGTAGATGACATCCTCATCTATTCAAAGGAGAAGAACATGAGCAACATCTGCGAGTGGCTCTACAAACCCTTAGAGACCATCGATTATACACAAAACTTAGTAAGTGTGAGTTTTGGCTTGAGCAGTCGGGCTTCTAGGCCATGTTATCTCCGAGACCGGTATTACAGTTGGACCCACCAAGATTGTATCGTTGATGAATTAGGGAACAATCAAAGACCGTTACGGAGGTTCGTAGTTTCCTCGGTTTGGCGATACTATGAGGTTTGTAGAGGGCTTCTCCAAGATATCGTGTCCTCTTATACAACTTACGAAGAAGAATACTAAATTTGATTGGACGAGCGAAGGTGAGCAAAGTTTTCGTGAACTCAAGAAACGATTGACTCTGCGCCAAGATGCTATACCATCAAAGCAGGGAGGCTTTGCAGTATACAGTGATGCATCATATGGGGGTTTAGGTTGTGTGCTTAACCAGAATGAGAGAGTCATTGCTTATGGGTCTAGACAGCTAAAAGATCATGAGAAGAATTACCCGACGCATGATCTTGAGTTGGCAGCAATGATTTTTGCTCTAAAGATATGGAGGCATTACCTTTATGGGGAGACCTTCGATATATTTACCGATCATAAGAGCCTCAAGTATCTCTTCTCACAGAAGGAGTTGAATATGAGACAGCGTCGATGGATGGAGTTCTTGAAAGATTATGATTGTACCATCCAGTACCACCCCGGGAAAGCAAACGTAGTGGCAGATGCGTTAAGTCAGAAGTTCTCTGCTCAGTTATCACATCTCACCGCAAGGGTGCGAAGATGGCATCTATTGGAAGATATGGCTCTAAGTAGCATGAGATTTGACGTAAAAGGTTCAAGTGCGTTAATGGCTACACTGGTGATTCATTCCACCCTCTATGAGAACATTCGCAGACTTCAGATGACGGATGATGAACTTATGGCTATCAGACGGGATGTGATTGGGGGAAGCAAAATAGATTTTTCTATCAAAGATGATGGCACTTTGTTGTTTAGAAACCGGGTATGCGTACCAACTAGTACTGAGCTTCGGGACACTATTTTGGAAGAGGCTCATAAGTCTATGTACGCTATTCACCCTGGCAGTACCAAGATGTACCAGGACTTAAAGAAAAGCTTCTGGTGGAGAGGTTTAAAGAAAGATGTCGCTGTGTATGTCTCGAGATGTCTTGTGTGTCAGCAAGTAAAGGTGGATCATCGAAATCTGGCAGGACTGTTGCAACCACTACCGATACCTGAGTGGACATGGGAGGCTATTTCTATGGACTTTATTTTGGGATTGCTAAGAACATTAAGAAAATACAATGCCATCTGGGTCATTGTGGATCGATTGACTAAGTCCGCACACTTCCTTCCTTATAATACGTCGTATACCGCCAACAAGCTCGCAGAATTATACATCAAGGAGATAGTTAGGTTGCATGGTATACCGGTCAGTATCGTCTCCGATAGAGACCCGATGTACACATCTCAGTTTTGGCAACGGTTTCAAGAAGGAATGGGCTCTAGGCTCGATTATAGTACAGCATTCCATCCTCAGACCGATGGGCGATCGAGAGGTGAATCGATTATAGAAGATATGTTACGTGCTTGCATGTTGGATTTTCGGTCATGGGACCAACATTTACATGATCGAGTTCGCCTACAATAACGATTACTGTGCTAGCATCAAGATGGCACCCTACGAGCTTTGTATGACGACGGTGTCTCCGCTTAATTGGGAAGAAGTGGGTGAGAAACTCATTTTAGGTCCCGAGATCGTGGAGAATACAACCGACAGATTCGGTTAATCCGTGAGAGACTACGCATTGCTCAAAGTCGTCAAGAGCTACACTGATCTGAAAAGAAACCATGATGAGTTTAAGGTGGGAGATAACGTATTTGTCAAAATCTCTCTTACAAAAGGCGTGATGCATTTTGGGAAGCGTGGGAAGCTGAGTCCGCGCTATGTTGGACCTTTCGAGGTATTGGGTCGAGTCGGCGAGGTTGCCTATCGAGTAGCCTTGCCACCGCAGCTATCGGAAATGCACAACGTGTTTCATGTGTCTATGTTACGAAGATATGTTAAGGACCCGACTCACGTATTGGACTACCAGCCCATTGAGCTCCAAGAAGACCTATCCTTGGTTGAGGAACCGATACGAATCTTGGATCGTAAAGAACAAATCTTACGGACAAAAAGCATTCCCTTAGTACTCGTGAGGTGGCGGAACCATTCTTCAGAGGAAGCCACATGGGAGCGTGAAGCGGAGATTCGCGAGCAATTTCCATAACTTTTCGAGTGAAGGTATATTGTAAACTATAGTTATGTAAGAAAACCATACGTACCTTTAAATTCTTGAATTTGCTTCTTTAAAAAAAAAAAAAAAAAAAGGGTAGAATTTCTTCAAAGTCTTCAATGTTAAATTGGTTCATAACATCGATGCTTTACATATATATCTATAACGATCACACAATAAAATCTTAAATGTCATATTTATTCATTCTCGGTTAGAACCGTATGTCTGTTGGAACCCGAATCATCAGTTAGAACATGTTACCAGGCATGTGATCATGCTTTTGAATAAGTATTCGATTCTGACATCTGAAATTTTTGCTCAAATAATTACCAAAAGGGTGAGGTAGGTGTGTGTGCTAGGTTTGTGTCATGGTGAAGTATGTTTCCAGGCACGTGACACTTGGGAAGGTATGCATCCATGTACGGATGCAATCCTCTATGGCAGTATGGGATGCCACACGCAGTACATCCAGGTTACTACGGATCCCGGCCCTTGAAAGCGTGCTTAGTGAAGCCTACCGCATCGCGACCAAAGTTCTTTGACTTTAGACTATTTCGATTTTGCTTTATACTGGTGTTAGGATAAGGACTTACCGCAGTTCGGTTTAGCTATCCGTACATTTTCGAGGACAAAAATTCCTAAGGAGGGTAGAATGTAAAGACCCGTATTTTGAACCCGAGTTAGACTGACCCTGTGTGTGTATTCAGCTCGGCAATCGACGTCACCATTTGTTTTGGATTTTTATCTAGATGTGATTGTGCAGACATATTTTAATTTAGAGCCCATTTGGACCCTCGTGCAAAAGTTGTGCACCGACCTCGGTGTAGCCGCTCAACACCGGACTTGAGTTTTAAAATTAGAAGTGTATAATACATAAAATATGTGTGTGTGTTTTACTTTGTGAGCAATCCTATTATAATAAGGAATTGCATTCCCGTATTATACTAGGTTTTGTTAAGAGAGGATAGTTACCCAACCGTGTGAAACTCCGTCTTCTCTCTTCTTCAATCATCGTAGGAGATCGGTTTAGAAAACTTCCTTCTCTAGAACCCTCTTTGTTGAAAACACTTAAACCTTAGAAAGAACTTGAATCCACCTTGGATTCGTAGTTGGCTATTGGGAGAGGTTGAGATCATTGGGGGCGTGTTGGAGTTGTCTCTGTGAACGCGTGGGATCGATCGCGGCGCGAATCGTTGAGGAAACCCGTCGGTTTCGTTCCGAAGCTCTATTCGCGTGACTCATTTCTAATCTAGGAATCCTTAGATTAAAGGTACATTTTAATTAAACTTTTTGATTAAATCATTAGATTAGCCATGGGTTTTGCTTTGGGATGTATGGGTTTCGATTCGGGTGAAAACCAGCAAAATCGCGTCGCTGTAGCTCGCTCGAGCGAGCTATTATCATCGCTCGAGCGAGGTATCACCGAACTCCGATATTGCCTTAGTATTTTAGTCATACTTTTTTATCCCGAACTCCGATTGAGACAATTCTTTTTGCGTTGGAAAGCTAATAGAAAAATCTACAACTTTCATGTTTTGACCAACTCATAGATCAATCGTCTTGATGGTAAAAAATATATGAGAATATTACGTCAAATCGCTCGAGCGAGCTATTATCATCGCTCGAGCGAGCTATTATCATCGCTCGAGCGAGCTATTATCATCGCTCGAGCGAGGTATTGTCGAACTTCGACATTGCCTTCGTATTTTAGTCATAACATTTTTTCTCGAACTCCGATTGAGACGATTCTTTTTGCGTTGGAAAGCTAATAGAAAAATCTACAACTTTTATGTTTTGACCAACTCATGTATCAATCGTCTTGATAGTCAAAAATATATGAGAATGTTACATCAAATTCTAGGATTGGCGCAACTTGCCTGTTTTGACTTGTTTTTGAGGAAACACTTAAATAGGTCTATATTATTAGTAATTAGAGTTAATCTTAACGCATGAACGTATATTGTGATGTAGATTGAGGGCGAGAGGCCATCAATAGGACTTTGCTTGACTTCGCATAACTCCGAGTTTTGGTAGGAGAATCTCATCTTTACAGTATTTTATTTTAATTCGCATGGATATTTTGAATTAAAATCTTTGAACTTGCATATGCCATTGAAATCACATCTGTAAATTGAAATTGATATGAATGACTAAAAATCTAAATCTACCTGAATCCTGAAACCTGAATCTGCTTAAGCTTTGAAGATCTGAAATCAAGAACCTGAACTATGTATAAGAAACTTTTATCTGATTATATTAGTATCTGCATTTGTTTTATGATTGACCTGAACGACCACTCAAAAATTCCTGAATAACTTCCTGGCACAAGTTTCCCTCATTACGCAGGGGCTTGTTGCATCCTGAAAAAGGGTTCATGAACGACGATGGTAGGTAGGGGTTCCCATCGGCTATATTCCTGCTCTCGAGATATAGTTTACTCAGGAGGTATTTTAAGTTGAGGATTAAGTCATGAATTACTGAACTTTGCATATAGAAGTTAGAGAAACTAAGACACCAAACACCGATCATTCTTGCTGTTTTCACACATTTAGAAATAAATCTTACATATGATTTCTGCACCTAAAATTCAGTTTATTATCTGCTTATATGTTTGACAAGCTATATTTCGATATTTGTTTTGAAACCATATTAGTTAAAGTAAAATGCCGTAGATGTCTTTCTTCTACTGAGCTTTGTTGGTTAGCTCATCACTATACGTCCATGTGTTCGGGTATTGACGTGGCTATTCGTGAGATCGATCCCCGACTACGTGCCTGAGGGAGAGCTTGAGGTTCCTCCTGAGGAGTTTTTCCCAGTATAGAACTTACTGATTTTCTTATTTGTGGTGAGAGTTAGACTTGAATTTGTGGGCCCATTTTAGTTGGATACCATAGTTTTATATTTAACGTTGATTTCTGTTATGAGCCATGTTTCGATGATGGTCGGCCATCATCGGTGGTTCTTTACTTTTAATTACTTCCGCATTTATTTTAGCTATGGATATTTATTGCGCTTTACTCTGATATGTGTCCTGTTTGTCCGACTTATCGTTTATTCGATAGGTTGGCAAACCGGCCTTTCCTATACCTGAGGGATTGGAAAAGTCGGGTCGTCACACTTATGCTTTGAGATATGTTATGAAAGAGATGTGCGATGTTAAAAGAATATGCATACTATTATTTTTTCCTTACTGAGCTATGATGGAGCTCACCCTCGACTATATGTCACAGGTTTGGAGATCTCTAAGGGTACCGAGGATCTTGATTTAGAGGATTCTGAGTGCATTCTTGAGGAAGAGACTGAGCAACCTCCAGAGGAGTTCTTTTAGTAGACTTGTGCTGCGAGACTTTGTGTATTTTGAAAGATTATTTGTAAGCCTTGGTACGTCTGGCCATTTAGATTTGTGAAAAGATAATTTCCATGTGTTACATTATTCTTTTTGGCGAACCATCTTCGCGTGACTTTTGAACTGTCATGGATGGTTAGGTTCGATTCTTTTGTTCAGGTGATTGGCATGAGAATTGAACCATTTTTTTTTTAATCTTTTGAGCTATCTCATATAGAATGGAGTTTATTTCTTTCATATTTGATTAGTTAGTTATGCTTTATTCCGTTTCGTGCGCGGTTGTACGAAGTGTTCCATGTGACATATGGGGTATGGCCTTGAGGATCGTATCGACGATGCGAAATTTGGAGTGCCGAAATTCGAGCTATTGTAGGGGACCACGTATTCATCAAAATTTTGTCGACTAAGGGTGTTATGCGCTTTGGACGACATGGAAAGCTCAGTCCATGATACGTTGGACCCTTCAAAATTTAAGGCCAGATCGACGAAGTGGCATACAGGATCGCCTTGCCTCCGCAATTGTCAAGTGTGCACAATGTGTTTCACCTTTCGATACTACGAAAGTACGTGAAGGATTCAACACATACTTTAGAATATCAGCCGATAGAGATCCAGGACGATTTAACTCTAACCGAAGAACCGATGCAAATCTTAGATCACAAGAAACAAATATTGAGAACAAAGCGGATTCCACTGGTACTAGTACAATGGCACAATCACTCTACCACCGAAGCCATGTGGGAACGTGAGGCAAAAATCGGCGACCAATTCCCTCATCTGTTCAATTAAGGTAAGCTTCTCAAAGTACCGATATGCCAAGATATGTAAAGAATTGAACATAATTTCATGTGTCTAACAACATCCACACTTGTAAAATTGTGAGATTCAAATTTTAATTATACATCCATGATATCAATGTAAATGGGCGATAATGGATATGATGATAGAAATCTAGGGTGTTAGTAAAGCAAAGTAGACGGATGGTGAGAAATCAAGAGAAAAGCTACCCAAACATACACAAATAGGGCACAAAAATTATGTACTCTGAAGCCCAAGCTCGTTAGCGAGTTTAACTGTCTCGATATTAAGGTAGAGAAAATCTCAAAGCTCGATTATATGCTCTCTCGAATCATGGATAATGATGCGATTATTAAATGCTTTTATGTTTTCAGTATCGTGATATATATATATATATATATATATATATATATATATATATATATATATATATATGTATGTATATTGAAACTCGATAAATGATTAAGATTTGACTTTTACATATGATCATAGCATTAGAACTTTGATATATTGGTGCATATCAGTCATTCAGTTCAAACTCTCGAAATTCGATCTGTGGTATGTGTTATATGATTTCGAGATCATGTGCAAAGAGGAGTGGAGCTTCTATGAGAGGGGTGGAGTCCCTGGGGTTTACGAACCTGTTCCCACTACGGGATGCTCAGTTCTCGCTATGGGATGCTTTGCCACGAGACTTGTACTCAATATTCTAAGCCCGCATTAGTTGTAAGGGGAGTGGAGTCTCCAAGAGAGGAGTGAAGTACCCGGGGTTTAGGAACCCGTTCCCACTACAAGATGCTCTGTTCCCGCTGGGAGATACTTACACTAATGTTTCTAAATTCTGAAGATATGACATGATTCGATATATTTTGATTCTCTAACACATGTACTTCTTTTTCTTATACACTTGTTTTCACAAATACATGCTTTGGTACTTGTTTGAATTCCTTGTTTTGCTATGTGCTCGCTCCGCATATCATCTGCATCATGACATAAGATATTGTGAGATTCATGGGTTAGTTCATTATTTTTGTGATATATTTGATACAATCTTAATTTGAACTGTCTTTATTTATGCATCAACACCATGAAGTAGAATAATAAGATAAGATTTAGCACTATTTTCTTCCTACTGAGCTTGGACTATAGCTCATCCCTCGACTATATGTCGCAGCTTCAGGTGTTGACCTAGAAAAGAATCCAGAACAAGGGGAACCTGATTACAACCCTGATGAGGAGGAAGAACAACCCGAGATGTTCTTTCCCTAGCTCGTCTCTTTGGAAATCTGCTTGGTGCGATTTTATTTTGTCTTTTTGATTCTGGGTACAGTCTTTTGGATTAAATTTTGTACAATTTTGTATAGTTTTAAACCATTGTTTAGGTGATGGTCGGCCGACACCGATAGTCCGTATAGCTTTGTTATGTTGTGAAATGATGGAAATGCTATTGTTATAATGTTATGTTTTTACTGTTTTGCTTCCGTAACTGCATAAACTTACTTTATGCTTGATGGCCCCCGATCCTTCCAATTATCAAATTAGGGGAAGATCGAGCTGTCAAAAAGGTATCAAAGCACCCCAATACAAAGGAAAACTTTGAAATCGGACCGTGTTCTAGATTCAATGGCACGGATTTTGGGGTAAGAAAATCCTGGCCGTCACAGTGTTCTACATGGCATGGATCTTCAAAGTATCAAAGTCTTCTTTTTTAAACACTATAAAAATAAGGTGTTTCAGCGGCACTTACTGTTAAGACAAGTTTTAGTAGCGACAAAACTAATAGCGATAGTTTTTTGTAGCAACATGACTAATAGCATCAACTTTTGTCAATAGCGGCAGTTTTTTAGTGTCGCTAATAGTCTTATTTTTTGTAGTGAAACTATATGCCTACTATCTTTTGTGCAAGTTGTAGCTCCCTTATTAAGACATATTGATTGGTTTGAATCAAATGATAGAAACCTCTTTTCATCCCCTCATCGACATTATGGATCTTTAAAGCACAGAGTTGAAAGTTCAAATCACGTTGATGAAAATGGTCACTTGTCACCCTTGTGACTTTAAGTAGACTATCAAGATGTATGACATTTATAAAAAATGTTTTCATCATACCCATTCAAAGCAATCAAAAATCTTTAAAATGAAGTGCTAAATCTTACTTGAGTTGAGTTGAATTATAAATGTTTTCATCATTCCCATTCAAAGCAATCAAAAATCTTTAAAATGAAGTGCTAAATCTTACTTGAGTTGAGTTGAAAACATTCCCATTCAAAGCAATCAAAAATCTTTAAAATGAAGTGCTAAATCTTACTTGAGTTGAGTTGAATTATAATTAATAAGGACTATATTTTTAATAGTGGATATGTATATGATCGTACACAAAAATTTTGTGTAATATTTAATCGGTTTTATTCAAGTTGCCGAATCCCCCCATCCTCTTGATGGCCAGCTGACTGTAGTTGTTGAAATTTATCTACAGCCGGTGCATAGTCCCACACCTCTATAAGGCAGTAAACACTATGCACCCAAGTGCATAGGTTGACCAGTGCAATCAGTTGCATTTTGGCATGCTACATGACATGATAAATCCAAAATAACTCCTATTTTGATTTCATTACCCATAAGACATATGATTTAAAAAAGGATCTTTTTTGACCTTTATTTGTTGGGTCAAAGATATCGTAAGGCACCAAAACTTTAGTACATTTTATCAAACTATGACCATATTTATAAGGGAGCCATTGCATGCACTCGGAAATATGGCCCTTGCACTTAAGTTAAAGAAATACTTTATATTTTAAGAATATGTGACATGTGAAAACGTAATTTGGGCCGTCTGATTTAAAGTTCATGATCTATAGATCCTTCGTGGATAAGATTGGAGCAAAACACGATATTTATCATATGATCTATTATTGTCAACCGTTAAATAAAATAATTGCCTTTGACTATATTTAATCACATGATGAAGATTATATTTCGTGCTAATCTTTTATACTTAATATCTTCAAATTAAATGGTTTAGAAAATGTTTTCATATTGGAGAGGTCATCAAATTTGTAGGTCTTTGTTTTAAAGTCGGTGTAAGAGCAATTTTCGAGTGCAAATAATGACACCTTATTGTTAATGGTGAATATATATATTCCTGATATTTGCGGTCGATGTCACATAGCGTTGGACCCGTTTTTGAATGAGACAAATGCAGATATTTTTCTAAAATAAGCGTCAACCAAATATATTTTTGTATAACGTCATTAGTTTCGTGGAAGTGTGTCTGTCTGGGAGACTGGGACCTTCTCTCGGATTAAAAATCGCCCATTTCACACGCAGGTGCAGATCTAGACACTTCTGGACATAAGGGTTAGCAATCTAGGGATGCAAATTCGGTGGATCGAATCGAAACTGATTTTTTCGATTTTCATATCAGTTTAGCAGCTTTTTTTTTTTCAAAGCCGACACTGAAACCAAAATATTATTTCGGTTTTCGGATTAGTTCGGTAGCTCTTTTTTTTTTCGAAACTGACACTGAACCAAAATATTTTGGTTTTTTGGGTTTGATTTCGGTTCAGTGTGGATACTTACTTACTTTTCTTATTCTTTTAATATATTTTCTCATTTTTAGGTTTATTTTCGATTTTTCTTCATATTTTTATGTTTACTCGTCTAACCTCCTCAATTTTCAGTTTTTGCCACTCTAAATCGAAACCATACCAGATTGGATTTGATTCGGTTCGATTTTTTCAATTTTTGGTGCAATTTGGGCTAATTTGGTGTCCTCGGTTTTCGATTTGGCATCGTGTTTCGGTTTAGCGCATCCCTACAAGAATCATAGACAGAGAATAAGTGTTCATCAATTTCCTACCCTAAGGAGCACGTTTTGCAACCAATGATTCTTCTGTGAACCACTGACGATTCCATCATTCACACTGTTGACGACCTTGAATCAAATGATAGATCTTGTTTTTTTTGTCTCAATCATTCACACATGAAATGTTGAGATCATGTCTCACATATCATGTTGATTACGTGTGACAAATCACCAAAGTGATCGTGATTAATGACATGCCATGTGCACTTTCTTCATAGATGATGTTCTAAGAGGCTCGGACACTTGGATTAAAAACAAAAGAAATATTTGCGGCTGAGGGGTTGTCGAATTTAATACTAATACCAAAGTTACTCTTTGGATTATGCATTATATCTAGTGCAATGGTAATGTACCTTCATAATTTCACACTTCAAAGTGCGAATACGCATTATATCAAGTGCAATAGTAAGACACCCAAAGATTTTAAACTTCAAAGATCGATTACGTCCTACATCTAGTGTAATTGTAATATATTATATATCTGACACCCTTAACAATGCATTAAAATGCACTACATTTAGTGAAATGCATCGTAATGCACAAGGGACCTCTTGAAATGCATTGTATTTAGTAAAATGCATTGTAAAGCACCATAAGCCTCTTACAAAGCATCGGGTCTCTAGATCTTTTTTCATCTTTGACCAAGAGGCTAACTCTTCTTTTCTCTTCCAGGGAGGGGATGGGGATGAATGATCAATCCTCCCCTCCCCTGGAAGAGAAACACATATCCTCTAAATCAAGCGACCCATCTTTAGTTTTTAAAGTAGGGAATGCTAAGTAATTCAAGCATCATGTCTGCCTTTTTTTAATCCAATGAGCCTTCCATCAAAATCGGAAACTTTTTGACGGTCACGTCTAGAGTCACTTCCATAATTGCTCGAAATCATGCCTCACATAATTGCCCTCGGACCCTTGACAATCTTTATCATACAAAATAATGCACTACAATTTAGTGCAATTCATTACATCGTACTCATATTTTCAGTACAATATGAGTACGATATAACCTTTATCTTCGGAGCTTTATTTCAATAGCTACTTTTTACCAGCTATAACACATTTTCAGGAATGTAACCTTTATCCTCCAAAACTTTTTTTCAAAATGAAATATAATATAAATTTAGAATACGAAACATAAACGTTTAAATGAAGATGGACTCATCTTTCAATGCAAGGTGTCTTCAACTGCCGATGCTTTGAAAAAACTAAACGAAACCAATTTCGATTAAGAAGGGCAACGACATGATACCATTCTCTCATAAATAAATTATTTCTCGACTTATGCGAGAATAAAAATATAAAAGAGAAACTTTTTAAAATAAAATAATAATTAAAAAAAATAAAAAAATCAACAAACTTTTATTAGATATTTCTTTGTCCACGTAGGTACAGAAAAAAGTAGTTTAATCATATGAACTTGACGACCCATCAACCAACTCTTGATAAATATCAACTTGGCTATCCCCTCTCCACGTCTCCACACTCCACGCATAACAAAACAATTCAAAAACCCACCCTCTTCTTCCACAGTTGAACCTCACCTCCTTCTTCACTTCCCAGTTCCCATAACAAACTAAAATGGCACCGTCTCCGCAACAAGAAGAAAATGAAGAGGAAAGCAAAGCGTCTTCACTCTGCGACTACTGCGGAGAAACCAGAGCTCTCCTCTACTGCCGAGCCGACTCCGCTAAGCTCTGCTGCGCCTGCGACCGCCAAGTACACTCAACCAACCGCCTCTTCTCCAAGCACTCCCGAACGCAGCTCTGCGATGCCTGCGCCACCACCCCTGCCTCCGTCCGCTGCTTCACCCACAGCCTCGTCCTCTGCCAGAACTGTGACTGGGAATCCCATCCCCAAGATCTCTCCTTGTCGCCGCACGATCGACGGCCCGTCGAGGGATTCTTGGGGTGCCCCTCCGCCCTTGAATTGTACTCGATTCTTGGATTTGTGGATGATGATGCTAAGTCTTTGGTGGTGGTAAATGATTTAGGAAGGTTTGATGAGGGTTTTAGAGAGGTTGGTGATGATGGGTTTGAGGATTCGTGGGTTTGGGAGACGCCCAATATTGTTAGTTTTGAGGATTTGATTTTTAAGAGTGGGGCTCAGCATAATTTTCAGGCTGTGGGTATTTCGCCCATGCCCAAGGTAAGGTGTGCGTTTGAGTTTGTTGGATTTTGGATTAATTAGAAATTATAAATAAATGAGTTTTGCTAATTTTTTTCTCTTAATTTGTTAGATTTTTGGTGTTGTTGGGTTGTGCACAAGGTGAGGTTATTTATTATTATTATTATTACAACTACTATTGTTATTTTATTATTTATTTATTTAATCAGTTTTAAATTGTAGAATTTTTTGCATGTTGTTCTAATAAAAGAACTATGAAGTGGGTTTTTATAATTTTATGGTAAGGTGTTTGTTGTATTTTGGTTTAATTAGAAATTACGAAATGGATTTCTTCTATTTTTAAAAATTTGGTAGTTTTTTTGTATTATTGGTTTTTGCCCAAGGTTAAGTGGAGCAAATGGTTATTTGTTACTTATTATTTATTTTCTTATTATTATTATTTTTTCCATTGTTGAAGTTGTTAAATGTTGGTCTAATAAAAAGGAAATTGAGGTGGGTTTGGCTAATTTGTTCGCCCATGTCAAAGGCAATGTGTACATTTATATGGATTGATTTCTGAATTTGTTATTTGTTAGTCTAATTAGAAATCAAGAAATGAGTTTTTCTATTTTTATTTTTATTTTTCATTTATCAAATTTTTGTTGCTATTGCTTTATGCACAATGTAAGGTGGAGCAAATGTTTATTTTTTAATTATTATTATTTTCTTATTTTTTGGTCTTTTACTGTTGAACTTGTTGTATGTTGATCAAATAAAAAAACTATGAAGTGGGTCTAACTGTTGTTGTTCTTTCCCTTATGCTCCAAGTAAAGTGGAGAAAATTTGAAACTATCGTTGAACAGAGTCAGTGTGGGGAAAATTCGATTTATGGGAGGGGGTGGGAAGGGGGGATTCAATCCCTTTCCATCTACTTTTCTTTATGCTTTCAATAAATCGATCCTTTGAGGGTCGTCTTTGGCTTGGAGGTGTCGGCGCTCCATTGTTCTCTCCTTGTTTTTCCTTATTTTAAGGTTAGAATGTGGGAGTTTTATCATCTTCTTAGTGAGAGTTTTCTTTTCCGAGGAGATCGCCTCTATGAAGGCTTTTTTGCAGTTTATACTTGTTTCTGAAATGGTTTTGGTCACGAGTTTTACCGACGTATTAGTAGCTTGTTGCGCGAACACATGCACTATATCTACTCCATGAGGCACTATTTAAAAGCTTCGATTGAAGCGATGTGCGAAGCTTTTGGTCGGTTGTTGCCCCGGTTTCTAACGTGGTGGGAGTTTTGTGGATCGTGAGCTTTCCGATAGTGGTGGCGTCTCTTCGGGTGGATCTTCGGTGTCGGTTACTAGCGGATGTTTAGGATGGTGGTGGATTCTTGAATTTTTACCTTACTCTGAAGGTCCCTGAATTCTGTGTCGTTATTAGATAGATCTTGGATGTCATTCAATTTATTTTAATGTTAGTGATTGTAACTACCACTCATTGGACTATGGCCCTCCACTCTGCAACCGTCCATTTGGGGTTACTTATTTTCCAGTTTGTAACCTTTCCCCATTTCTAATGAAAAGGATAGAAGTTTCATCTCAAAGAAAAAAAAGGTGGAGAAAATTATTATTTCAATTTATTTTTTAATTTTTAATTACTGAATTGATCTGACTGAGAAAATATGAATGGGTTTTGCTAAATTTTGGTATTGATCAGTGGGTACCTTTGGTTTTAGCATGCTAGAAGTGCTTGGAAATCTTACGAAGTCAGTTTTGAGTTTATTACCTTTGTCAGATAATTTACTGGTTTACCTTTGATTTTAGTGCACAATTTGTTGTCTGTTAGTTGCTAGATTGTCTCTTATCTGTGGGATTTAACTCTGTGGAGATGTTGTTATTGGATCAGAACCGGAACATAGCTTGTGGGAAACATAAGGAAGAAATACTCCAGCAGCTTCGTAAACTCGTTAAATTTGAAGCTTCCTCAAATAGTGATCCTGGAGAGTTGGAAACATCTGTTGGGTTCAAATCAATGGCGCCTGAACAGAATCTTCAGATGGGACATCTGGGTGCTAAATTTGAACATGATGCAACACCAATCTTTGATCCTGATTATGAGGTGTGACTCCTTATTCATGTTCTGTTTCACTTGAAGTGTGTTAATGGTACTTTTATCATTCATTGATGTTTAATTTTTAACATTTGATTTATTCAGATTCTGTTGGTTTGTTTGTCGTCCTTTATATTTTTGGATGAAAATTTTGAGGTCCTTCCGGTATTTGATTACTTGTAGATAAGCAGTGTACAAAAAGTACACTTAAAAGGAATTTAGGTACTATATCATAAGGCTTCTTAGGAAGACATCAGATATTATATGCATGGTGTTTTGGCCTTATGTGTTTGAATTACAAACCTAAATGTTCATGTATTCTTCAGAATGCTTCCTAAGGATGATGAAGCCTCTGGTACGGTTGATTTGCATGGTTTTTCTTAAATTGGTTGTTGGAATTCTGGAAGTTCAGTAGAATGTGGTAACTGTGAAAGTGATATGACGCATTAAATGGTCGGACGAGTTTTAAGTAGTTGTTTAATAGGAAAAATCATTGTGAGATATTTAAATTATTATATAAGAAAAAATTATTGTTGAGGATGGGGTATCAAAAAGGGTGGACGGCATTGAATCACATTCAATTAATGACATATATTTAATTATACAATGCCATAGGCGTTTCAGATCTCCCATTTTTACTACGCCATTTTGCAATCTGTTCATTGGGAAGAGCATCATTGTCATCATCATCACAACCTATTCTCATCTACTTGGTGTCGACTTTACGAGTCCTATTTCTTCACTCATTTCTGATCAGATCTAAGCTTTATGTAACTTCACAATCTTTTATGTCCTTTCTCACTGCTTCGCTCCAAGTCTTCACTGGTCTTCTTCTTCTCCTTCCTTGTGTCTGTAGCGTCTCAATCTTTCATATAGGGTATGCTTCTGACCTCCGATGAACATGTAGAAACCATTTCAAGCATTGTTGTTAAATCGCATATGCGATTGTACAATGGCATAAATTTTTTTTTTTTTTTCAAAAGAACTCAAAAAATCCCCAAAAATCCCAAGAAATTCCCAAAAGTGTATAATATATGTGGTGTTAATTTTGTGTTCAATTAATTTTGTAGTGTTTAGAATATGGAATAAAAGTATATAAGATAAGTAGATAACCCCTAAGTTAGAAGGGAAAATATAAATTTCATTGATATTAAACAAAATAGTACAAAAATGAACATAGAACATATAAAAAAGAAGGAAAAGACTAAAGAAGAAAATATTATTTAAGTAAAAGTATCTTAATTCTTAACATTTGTTCCTACTTCCTAATGATATTGTGTACCAGCCAAAAATTCTACACAGTTCTCTCTGACCCACAATGGTACATTTTCACCTCCACCTCCACCATTATCGTCACTTGCATTGTCGTCATCATCCGAATCGTCTCCTTCAACATTATGTTCTTCCTCCTCGGTTTCTTCATCATTCGATCTCACTAAGACGGTATTTGTATCGTCTATGGGTGCTTCTTCATGTATCTCGTCTTCTTCTTCTTCTTCTTTTGTTGACGCAATCATGAGCATGAGCGTGGCCTATCTTCCCGTGCTGTCGATCTTCTCCTCCGCCCGGTAGGAAGCTCATCTCCAAAAGCGGTCTCTTCTACTTGCTTCCACATAAGATCCTTATCCGCAAAGACTCACTCATCAGAGTCATCCGTCATCCAAAGAGAATCGGATGACAAGTCTTCGAGGAGAATCGGATGACAAGTCTTCGAGAGATATGGGATCATAGTGCCCCAGATGTTCCTGATTTTTTAAGAAGCGATCCTGTAGCTTTTTGTTGTATTGCACAAAGATCAAATCATTGAGCTTTTTTTGCTCAAGTTTATTCTGCTTCTTCATGTGTATCTATTTAAGAGAAACATTTAATAAATATTAATATCTATTAAAATTTAAACAATAATTAAATTAAAATAAAATAAAAATAAATTAGTTACCATCTCAAACGTACTCCAATTCCGTTCACATGCCGAAGCGACACATGTAAGGCCAAGAACCTTAACGGCCATCTTCTTCAATAATCCACATTTTGTCACCGAATTCACTTCATAAGACAACCACCAATCGGTTACAAACAATAGCATTAATTAGATATATATATATATATATATATATATATATATATATATATATATATAAAGACGAATTATTTAATTACAAATTTGCATTAACGAAATGTAATAAAAAATAAATCATAAAATTGCTTACTAGGTATTTTGGATTCTATTTGTCGAACCACAATTTCTCTTCCGAACATCCCCTAAGCATTCTTGTATCGATCGAAAGAGTTACTAATCCGATCTTATTTGCCTTTGTCCGAAATCATCTTTCCGCTTCCCGGTTTGAATAAGAGAAATAGACCACGAGATTTAAGAGGAATGTGGCGGAATACAACGGGCTAGTCTTTTGGACACCCCATCGCTTCTCAATTATGTCAATAATAGGTTGATAGAGATGAGATTTGTACATATTATTAGATTTAATTTTTTCTATAGCTTTCTCCATAAAACTATAGATATAGCCCATGGTTGGCTTCTCATCACCATCAACCATGGATCAAAATCTCAACCGAAATTTCAAATTTTCGGCTGAGACATCTCGGTTTCGGTCGAAACCGAGACGAAAATATACATTTTATTGCCACCCCCAAAAAAATCAAAATTGTCGGCCGATAATTTCAAATTATCGGCCTAGATCACACGGTTGAGTTTTGAAATTTTTTTAATAGGGTTTAAACCCAGTTTTGTAAAAAAAAAAAATCATTTTTTTCCTTTCTTTTTTTAATAGGGTTTTAACCCAATTTTTACAAAAAAAAAAAAAAAAAACCCATTTTGTTTTCCTTTCTTCTCTCCTTCATTTTTTTCCCTTTTTTCGAGAGAGAGAGATGGGATTGGGTTTCCTGAGTTTTACTAGGAGAGAGAGATGGGTTTGATACAATACATTATATGCACACACTTTTTAAGTGATTGCGCTGAGGTAAAAGAAAGACTTTTAGTTTAGGGACATGTGACATGTGAAAATGCAATCTAAACAGTCTGATATAAAGTTCATTATCTATAGATCCTTGGTAGATAAGATTGGAGCAAAACACAATTTACGTGTGATATAATAGCCTTAGACTATATTTAATCACATGATGAAGATTATATTTAGTGCCAATCTTGTCCACTAAGGACCTATAGATCATGAACTTTAGATCAGGCGGCCCAGATTGCGTTTTCAAATTACCGTCTGATGTCAAATTACCGTATGATATAAATAGCCTTTGACTATATTTAATCACATGATGAAGATTATATTTCGTGCCAATCTTGTCAACTATGGATCTATAGATCATGAATTTTAGATCAGACGGCCTAGATTGCGTTTTCACGTATCACATGTCCCTAAAATATACAATCTTTTTTAACTTTGGTGCAATCACTTAAAAAGCGACACTTGCACACGTTTTTCAAGTGATTACACCGGATTTAAAGAAAGACATGGTATTTTAGGGACATGTGATATGTAAAAATGTAATATAGGCCGTCTGATTTGAAGTTCATGATCAATAGATCTCTGGTATATAAAATTGGAGCAAAGCACGATACTTGTCATATGATTTATTGTAGTCAACTGGTGAATTATATAATAACCTTTGATTCCATTTAATCATGTCCTTCAAATCAAATTGCTTAAACAGTGTTTTTACATAGTAGATGTGACGACCCGACTTTTCCAATCCCTCAGGTATAGGAAAAGACGGTTCGCCAACCTATAGATTAAACGATAAGCCGGACAAACAGAGCACATATTAGAGTAAAGCGCAAAAAAGAGCCCAAAGCTAGGAAAATAAATGCGGAAGGAATTAAAAATATAAAACCACCGATGATGGCCGACCATCATCGAAACATGGCTCATAACGGAAATCAAAGTCAAGTATAAAACTATGATATCCAACTAAAATGGGCCCACAAATCCAAGTCTAACTCTCACCACAAGTAAGAAAATCAGTAAGTTCTATACTGGGAAAAACTCCTCAAGAGGAACCTCAGGCTCTTCCTCGTGCACGAGTCGATCAGCCTCACAAATTCGAACAACCATGTCTGTGACTTCATGACGAGAGTCGGAGTGAACTAACCAACAAAGCTCAATAAAAGAAAGACATCCGTGGCATTTTACTTTAACTAACATGGTTTCAAAATAAATACCGGAATATAGCTTGTCAAACATATATGCAGATAATAAACTGAATTTAAGTGCGAAAATCATATGTAAGATTAATTTCTAAATATGTGAAAACAGTTTCAAGAACAGATGCAGAGTTTTAGTGTTTTAGTTTCTCCAACTTCTATATGCAAAGTTTAGTAATTCATGACTTAATCCCATGGATCAAAATTTCGGCCGATACCGATACGTATCGGACGATACGTATCGGTATTGGTATCGAACGATACATTGAATGTATCGTTCGATACATTCAATACAATTGAATGTATCGAACGATACATTCAATGTATCGTCCGATACCAACCTCGACACGATATCGTCCGACAATCGCTTTGGAAACTTCAGACGATCGACGATAACGATATTTTGACCCATGCTTAATCCTCAACTTAAAATACCTCCCGAGTAAACTATATCTCGAGAGGAGGAATATAGCCGATGGGAACCCCTACCTACCATCGTCGTTCATGAACCCTTTTTCAGGATGCAACAAGCTCCTACACTCGGAGGGTAACTTGCGCCAGGAAGTTGTTCAGGAATTTTTGATGGGTCGTTCAGGTAGATCATAAAACAAATGCAGATACTAATATAAATCAGATGCAAGTTTCTTATACATAGTTCAGATTCTTGATTTCGGATTTTCAGCTTTTCAGGGTTTAAGCAGATTCAGGTTTCAGAATTCAGGTAGATTTAAATTCAGAGTTATATCAGATTTTCAGTTTTACAGATGTGATTTCAATGGCATATGCAAGTTCAAAAATTATAATTCAAAAATATCTATATGAGTTAAAATAAAATACTGTAAAGATGAGATTCTCCTACCAAAACTCGGAGTTATGCGAAGTCAAGCAAAAACCTATTGATGGCTTCTTGCCCTCAATCTACATCTCAAATATACGATTATGCATTAAGGTTAACTCTAATCACTAATAATTTAGACCTATTTAAGTGTTCCCTCAAAAACAAGTCAAAACGGGCAAGTTGTGCCAATCTTAGAATTTGACGTAACCTTCTCATACATTTTTGACCCTCAAGACGATTGATTCACGAGTTGGTCAAAACATGAAAGTTGTAGAGTTTTCTGTTATCTTTTCAACGCAAAAAGAATCATCTTGATCGGAGTTCGGGGTAAAAAGTTACAGCTAAAATACTAAGATAGTATCAGAGCCAAGTTCTGTCCTCGCTCGAGCGAGCCCTCCTCGCGTGAGCGATGACTTAAGCTCGCGAGCGAGGACAGAGAACGCTTTTTCGAGTATATGACTTCTAAAGTCAAACCTTTGGTACCATCTCGCTCGAGCGAGCTAACGATGTGATTTTTCGCTCGTTTTCACCCAAATCAAATCCCATACATCTCTAAAATAAATCTCGCATCTAATCTATTGATTCAAATCAATAATCTTAATCAAAATCGTACCTTTAACCAAAGATTTTCCGATTTGAAAACGAGTCACGCATACAGGGTTTGGGACGAAATTGTCGGATTTCCTCGACGATTCGTGCCGCGATCGATCCCACGGGTTCGCAGAGACAACTCCAACACGTCCCCAATGATTTCAACCTCTCTCAATCGCCAAGTATGAATCCAAGGTTGATTCAAGTTCTTTCTAAGGTTCAAGGGTTTCAACAAAAGAGGGTTCTAGAGGAGGAGGTTTCAAAACCGATCTCCTATAATGATTGAAGACACACGAGTCCTGCACTGGTTCTTCACGGCACTCACGTCTCCTTCTCTCTTAACAAAACCTAGTATAATACGGGAATGTAATTCCTTCTTATAATAGGATTGCTCACAAAGTTAAGCACACACACACCTCTTGTGTGTTATACACTTCTAATTTTAAAACTCAAGCTCGGTGTTGAGCAGTCATACCAAGGTCGGTGCACGACTTTCGCACGAGGGTCCAAATGGCTCTAAATCAGAATCTGTCCGCACAATCACATCTAGATAAAAATCCAAAACAAATGGCGACGTTGGTCGCCGAGCCGAATATGCACACGGGGTTAGTCTAACTCGGGTTCAAAATACAGGTTTTTACATGCTACCCTCCTTAGGAATTTTCGTCCTCGAAAATGTACAGATAGCTAAACTGAACTATGGTAAATCCTTATCCTAACACCAGTATAAAGCAAAATCAAAACAATCTAAAGTCTAAAAGAACTTTGGTCGCGATGCGATAGGCTTCACTAAGCACGCTTTCAAGGGTCGGGATCCGTAGTAACTTGGATGTATTGCGTGTGGCATCCCATACTGCCATAGAGAATTACATCCGTACATGGATGCATACCTTCCCGAGTGTTACATGCCTGGAAACATACTTCACCGTGACACAAACCTAGCACACACACCTACCTCACCCTTTTCTCGCTAGACTACATACACTATGTCAGTAATTACTTGAGCAGAAATTTCAAATGTCAGAATCAATACTTATTCAGAAGCATAATCATATGCCTGGTAACATGTTCTAACTGATGGCACGGGTTCCAACAGACACACGGTTCTAACCAAGAATGAATAATTATAACATTTAAGATTTTATTGTGTGATTGTTATAGATATATATATATATATATATATATATATATATATATATATATATATATAAAGCATCGATGTTATTAACCAATTTAACGTTGAAAATTTTGAAGAAATTCTCTTTAAAAAAAAAAAAAAAAACAAATTCAAGAATTTGAAGGTACGTAGGGTTTTCTTACATGACTATAGTTTACAATATACCTTCACTCGAAAAGTTGTGGAAATTGCTCGCGAATCTCCGCTTCACGCTCCCATGTGGCTTCCTCTGAAGAATAGTTCTGCCACTTCACGAGTATTAAGGGAATGCTCTTGGTTCTTAAGATCTGCTCTTTA
Organism: Chloranthus sessilifolius; assembly: GCA_021018995.1. Taxonomy (NCBI): domain Eukaryota; kingdom Viridiplantae; phylum Streptophyta; class Magnoliopsida; order Chloranthales; family Chloranthaceae; genus Chloranthus; species Chloranthus sessilifolius. Next base: position 9,583,603 of record CM037588.1, read on the forward strand.
GGATCGAAGATTTGTACTGGTTCCACGACCAAGGATAAATCTTTCTGGAGTTCAATGGGTTGATAGTCCAATACGTGAGTCGGATCCTTCACGTACTTCCGCAACATGGATACACATTGTGCATAACCGATAGCTGCGGTGGCAAGGCTACACGATAAGCAACCTCGCCGACTCGGCCCAATACTTCAAAAGGTAAAAGTAGCGTGGACTTAGCTTCCCACGCTTCCCAAAACGCATCACGCCTTTTGTAGGAGAGATTTTGACAAATACGTTGTCTCCCACTTGAAACGCAGGTATTAGTTATCAAAACAGTTTACTTCTCTTGACATAACAAAAAGTGAACCATACCCTATTGCTTACCTTAAACTAAACATGACTCCTTTTAAGATCAGCGTAGCTTTTCTGACGACTTTGAGCAGCGTAGTCTTTCGCGGATTAACCAAACTGTCTCGGTCGTACTCTCCACGATCTCGGGGCCTAAAATGAGTTTCTCACCCACTTCTTCCCAATTAAGTGGAGACCTGCACCGTCGTCCATACAAAGCGTTGTAGGGTGTCATGCCGATGTAGCCTGGTAACTGTTATTATAGGCGAACTCGATTAGCGGTAAATGTTTGTCCCATGACTCCTGAAAATCCAGCATGCAAGCACATAACATATCTTCTATAATCTGATTCACCCCCTCAGTCTACCCATCGGTCTAAGGATGGAATGTCGTACTGTAATCGAGCCTGGATCCCATCCCTTCTTGAAATCGTTGCCAAAATTGAGATGTGTACATCGGGTCTCTGTCGGATACGATACTGACCGGTATACCATGCAACCTAACTATCTCCTTGATATATAATTCTGCGAGCTTGTTGGCGGTATACGACGTATTATAAGGCAGGAAGTGTGCGGACTTAGTCAATCGATCCACAATGACCCAGATGGCATTGTGCTTTCTCAATGTCCTTGGCAATCCCAAAATAAAGTCCATAGAAATGGCCTCCCATTTCCACTCAGGTATCGGTAGTGGTTGCAACAGTCTTGCCGGATTTCGGTGATCCACCTTTACTTGCTGGCACACAAGACATCTCGAGACATACTCAACGACATCTTTCTTTAAACCTCTCCACCAGAAGATTTTCTTTAAGTCTTGGTACATCTTGGTACTGCCAGGGTGAATAGCGTACATAGACTTATGAGCCTCTTCCAAAATGGTGTCCCGAAGCTCAGTACTAGTTGGTACGCATACCCGGTCTCTAAACAACAAAGTGCTGTCATCTTTGATAGAAAAATCTATTTTACTTCCCCCAATCACATCCCGTCTGATTGCCATAAGCTCATCATTTGTCATCTGAAGTCTGCGAATGTTCTCATAGAGAGTGGAACGTATCACTAGCGTAGCCATTAACGCACCTGAACCTTTTATGTTAAATTTCATGCTACTTAGAGCCTTATCTTCCAATAGATGCCATCGTTGCACCCTTGCGGTGAGATGTGATAACTGAGCAGAGAACTTCCGACTTAACGCATCTGCCACTACGTTTGCTTTCCCGGGGTGGTACTAGATAGTACAATCATAATCTTTTAAGAACTTCATCCATCGACGCTGTCTCATATTCAACTCCTTATGTGAGAAGAGATACTTGAGGCTCTTATGATCAGTAAATATATTGAAGGTCTCCCTATAAAGGTAATGCCTCCAGATCTTCAAGGCAAAGATCACTGCAGCCAACTCAAGGTCATGTGTCGGATAATTCTTCTCATGGTCTTTTAGCTGTTTAGACCCATAAGCAATGACTCTCATTCTGGTTAAGCACACAACCTAAATCCAAAGCCCCTTGCACCGATGGTATAGCAAATCTTGGTAGCAAGAGTCAATCGTTTCTTGAGTTCCTGAAAACTCTGCTCACACTGCTCTATCCAATCAAACTTAGTGTTCTTCTTCGTAAGTTATGTAAGAGGACTTGATATCTTGGAGAAGCCCTCCACAAACCTTCTGTAGTAGCCTGCCAAACCAAGGAAACTACGAACCTCTGTAACAGTCTTTGGATGTTCCCAATTCATCACTGACACAATCTTTGTTGGGTCAACCATAATACTGGTCTCAGAGATAACATGACCTAGGAAACTGACCTGCTCAAGCCAAAACTCACACTTACCAAGTTTCGCATATAACTGATGGTCTCTGAGGGTTTGTAGGGCCACTCGCAGATGCTGCTCATGTTCTTCTCGTGTCTTTGAATAGATGAGGATATCATCTACAAAAACTACTACTGACTTGTCCAAATGTGATTTGAATATCCGGTTCATCAAGTCCATAAATGACGCGGGTGCGTTTGTCAACCCAAATGGCATGACCAAGAACTCGTAGCGTCCATATCAGGTTCTGAACGTTGTCTTCTGAATGTCTTCAGATTTAACTTTCAATTGATGGTAGCCTGACCTCAAGTCAATCTTCGAGAAGAACCTTCGTCCTTATAACTGATTGAGCAGATCATCAATTTTTGGAAGTGGATAACGGTTCTTAATTGTCAACTTAGTTAGCTGGCGGTAATCGATGCAAAGCCACATTAAACCGTCTTTCTTCTTCACAAACAAAATCGGTGCTCCCCAGGGTGATAGACTCGGTCTGATAAAACCCTTATCTAGCAATTCCTGAAGTTGCTCCTTCAACTATTTCAGTTCTGCAGGTGCCATTCGATATGGAGCTTTTGATACTGGTTCGGTACCCGGCGCTAACTCAATCGCAAACTCAATCTCCCTATCAGGTGGTAATCCTGGTAGATCTTCAGAAAAAACATCCGAATACTCACAAGCAATCATAATATTTGCAATATTTTTCTTCTCCTCCCTATAATCTTGCAAGTATGCCAGATATCCACAACACCCATTCCTCATCATACGGTCTGCTCGAATGGCAAAGATAAGCGGTGCCACGCAGGATTTGACTCCGCAAAATCGGAAAATTTTTCTCTTCGACGGGCGGAATGTCACAATTTTTCGAAGACAATCCACGCTCGTGTCGTAAGCAGATAGCCAATCCATCCCTAGTATCACGTCGAACCTTCCATGCTCAAAATGATCAAATCAGCTATCGTCTCGTGGTCTTCGATCATTACAATCACTGATTTACACATGGTATCGGTGTTCACTGAGTTACTCGTAGGAATTGACACTGCCAAGATGAAGTCAAGGGCCTTGGGAATGATGCCCAACTTCTCAGCGAACAACGGAGTGACAAAAGAATGTGTAGACCCAGGGTCTATCAACCATCGTGCTTCGGTTTTGTTTACGTTGCTCCCTCGACGCATAAAAAGGGTACCTTAGTTTATACCAGTGTTTCAATTAAATTCTCTAAGCATGTGTTTTCATCCATAACTTATTAATAAAATTTATTAAGTACTTAGCAATTTTATATATAACAAAATAAAATAAAAAGACATCTCAACTTTTAATAATACCTTGGATCACGTAGTTCGACGTTCCGGCTTCCTGAGCTGTCACGGCATAGGCTCGACCTTGAATAGTAGGTCGGGTCGAACTCTGAGTAGAAGTCGAACTAGTTCTTCCCTTGTCCTCCTGAGGACAATCCTTAACCATGTGTCCGATTGTGCCACATCGGAAACACGCTCCAGTGTTCCTCCTGCAATCCTCGGTCTTGTGTGATTTCCCACACCTTAGGCACGTAGTGACCGAAACAAAAGCTGGCCCACGAGAGGATCCTTGTGCCACTGAAGCTCCACTAGCCGTAGAACCCGTTGGTCGTACAGATTGCATAGGTGATGATGCTGCCGATCTCTGTTAAGGGGTCAGTCCAGAAGAAAATGTTGGTCTAGAAAATGCAGGTTGAATAAGATTTATTGGCGGCTTCGTAAACTTGGCCCTCTTATTCTCATAAGCACCTGACTGCCCTTGCACGACCTTGTCCTTGTTCGGCTAACTCCTTCTCAAAAACCGCTTCTGAATTTCTCCCTCAACTATGAGGGCCTTTGACAGTACTCTATGTTTCCATTTCCCACATAGCCACGCTCTCCTGTATACTCGGCCTAAAACCCAGCTGAAGTTTTCTAGCCTTCATCATATCGGTGGCCACATGCTGAGGTGCAAACCTCAAAAGTCGCGTGAACTCATCTCCATACTCACCCTGCTTCAGCTCGATGAACTGGACTTCCATCTGATGCCTGACGATCTTGGGAAAGTACTGATCGTTGAACGCCTCGATAAACTCAGCCCATGTCCAAGGAGTATTGGGAAACTCCTGCTCCCTGTGTCTAGCCATGGACTTCCACCATGGTCCAGCTCGTTCGTCCAGTTTGAAGGTTGCCCATCTAACCTTCTCGACATCGGTGCACTGAAGCACCTCGAAGATCTTTTCCATCTCATCCAACCAATCTTCAGCTTCCATCTTGATCGTCTAAAAATTTGGAGGTCTCATCCTCCCGAATTCGCAAATCTCGATGATTGTTGTTGTTGTCCAAATAAAAATCAGCTCGCTATTGTCGGCGATTGCAACAGTCTGTTGAGCCATAGATGCGATCTGCTGAGCTATGTTGGTGGCCAAATTTTCCAACACTTGTTTCATTCTTTCACCCTGACTTCTTTCTACTCCGGCTCCTACCGGAACTGCATTAGAACTGGTTGTGAAGGCAACTCCCCTCAATGTACCGACACCTTCAGGAATGTCCTTTAAAGGTACAGTCCTACCTCTGACTCTGCCTCTAAATCTTGGGGCCATGCTGATCTGTCATTGTGAACACCACAACATCAGTCAGTATTCAGATTGTGACCACAAGCTGACAAATAACTAGACTCGAGATAACCGATGCGGTCACGATTGGGTTCTTATGGGTCCTTAGAGAATTCTAAAACCATGGGCTCTGATACCAACTCTGACGACCCAACTTTTACAATCCCTCAGGTATAGGAAAGGACGGTTCGCCAACCTATCAATTAAACGATAAGCCGGACAAACAGAGCACATATCAAAGTAAAGTGCAAAAAAGAACCTAAAACTAGGAAAATAAATGCGAAAGCAATTAAAAGTAAAGAACCACCGATGATGGCCGACCATTATCGAAACATGGCTCATAACGGAAATCAAAGTCAAGTATAAAACTATGATATCCAACTAAAATGGGCCCACAAATCCAAGTCTAACTCTCACCACAAGTAAGAAAATCAGTAAGCTCTATACTGGGAAAAACTCCTCAGGAGGAACCTCAGGCTCTTCCTCAGGTATGTAGCTAGGATCAGTCTCATAGCTCTGAACAGCCACGTCAGTACCTATACCTGTGACGTATAGTCGGAGTGAGCTAACCAACAAAACTCAGTAGAAGAAAGACAGCTACGACATTTTACTTTAACTAACATGGTTTCAAAACAAACATCGGAATATAGCTTGTCAAACATATATGCAGATAATAAACTGAATTTAAGTGCGGAAATCATATATAAGATTAATTTCTAAATATGTGAACTGTTTCAAGAACAGATGCAAAATTTCAGTATTTTAGTTTCTCTAATTTCTATATGTAAAGTTCAGTAATTCACGACTTAATCCTCAACTTAAAATACCTCCCGAGTAAACTATATCTCGAGAGCAGGAATATAGCCGATGGGAACCCCTACCTACCATCGTCGTTCATGAACCCTTTTTCAGGATGCAACAAGCCCCTACACTCGGAGGGTAACTTGCGCCAGGAAGTTGTTCAGGAATTTTTGAGGGGTCGTTCAGGTCAATCTAAAACAAATGAAGATACTAATATAAATCAGATGCAAGTTTCTTATACATAGTTCTGATTCTTGATTTTGGATTTTCAGCTTTTCAGGGTTTAAGCTGATTCAGGTTTCAGAATTCAGGTAGATTTAGATTTCAGAGTTATATCAGATTTTCAGTTTTACAGATGTGATTTCAATGGCATATGCAAGTTCAAAAATTCTAATTTAAAAATATCCATGCGAGTTAAAATAAAATACTGTAAAGATGAGATTCTCCTACCAAAACTCGGAGTTACGCGAAGTCAAGCAAAAACCTATTGATGGCCTCTCGCCCTCAATCTACATCACAAATATACGATTATGCATTAAGGTTAACTCTAATCACTAATAATTTAGACCTATTTAAGTGTTCCCTCAAAAATAAGTTGAAACGGGCAAGTTGTGCCAATCTTAGAATTTGACATAACCTTCTCATACATCTTTGACCCTCAAGACGATTGATTCACAAGTTGGTCAAAACATGAAAATTGTAGAGTTTTCTGTTATCTTTCCAACGTAAAAAGAATCACCTCGATCGGAGTTCAGGGTAAAAAGTTACAGCTAAAATACTAAGACAGTATCGGAGCTAAGTTCTCTCCTCGCTCGAGCGATGATTATTCTCGCTCGAGAGAGCCCTCCTCGAGTGAGCAATGACTTAAGCTCGCGCGAGCAAGGACAGAGAATGCTTTTTCGAGTATATGATTTCTAAAGTCAAACCTTTGGTGCCATCTCGCTCGAGCGAGCTAACGATGCGATTTTTCGCTTGTTTTCACCCGAATTGAATCTCATACATCCCCAGAATAAAACTCACATCTAATCTATTGATTCAAATCAATAATCTTAATCGAAATCGTACCTTTAACCAAAGATTTTCCGATTTGAAAACAAGTCACGCATACGGGGTTTCGGACGAAGCTGTCGGATTTCCTCGACGATTTGCGCCGTGATCGATCCCACGGGTTCGCAGAGACAACTCCAACACGTCCCCAATGATCTCAACCTCTCCCAATCGCCAACTACGAATCCAAGGTTGATTCAAGTTCTTTCTAAGGTTCAAGGGTTTCAACAAAAGAGGGTTCTAGAGGAGGAGGTTTCTAAACCGATCTACAATGATTAAAGAAGAGAGAAGACGGAGTTTTGTGCAGCTGGGCGACTATCACACGACTGCGGTTCTTCACGGCACTCACGTCTCCTTCTCTCTTAACAAAACCTAGTATAATACGAGAATGCAATTCCTTCTTATAATAGGATTGCTCACAAAGTTAAGCATACACACACCTCTTGTGTGTTATACACTTCTAATTTTAAAACTCAAGCCTGGTGTTGAGAGCGGTCACACCGAGGTCGGTGCACGATTTTCGCATGAGGGTCTAAATGGCTCTAAATCAGAATCTGTCTGCACAATCACATCTAGATAAAAATCTAAAACAAATGGCGACGTTGGTCGCCGAGCCGAATACGCACACAGGGTTAGTCTAACTCGGGTTCAAAATACGGGTTTTTACAGTAGAGGTGCCAAACTTGCAGGTCTTTCTTTTAAATTCAGTGCAATCCGGTGCAATCACTTGAAAAGCATGTACAAGTAATGGCTTCCAATAAGAAGGAATCAAAGGGTTTAATGGGGTTGTACATATGGGCACTTTTAGAGATTGCGTGAGCAGTAATAGAGGTACCCATATATATAGAGGTACGTAATATTTCACACAGTAGATCTTGAGATCATAGTCCAAGTAGCAAATAGTAAGATCTTGATTCCACGTGTCATACATCCCCAAAATGACCCTGATCATGGGCATATCATGAGAAGGCTTCTCGGGGGGTCACTTGAGATTTATTCACTGTGAAATCAAAATCTGACCGTCTGATATGTTTTCCATGAGCTCAAGATCCATTGTGTGATCAAAAATAGTTTCACTAGTGTACATATGTATTTTAACAATGTTAAAGAGTTTAAAAAAACCAATAAAATAAAGTTCGGCAAAGTTCAGTAAAGTTCGAAGCATATTTTCAAAAAAATCCAAAATTTACCGAAAATTTGATCGAAATTTACCGAAATTTTGACCAATTTACGGTTCGGGTCATGAACGAAACCGAAATCAAAACCGAGATTTTGATCCATGTCATCAACCAATCGTAGTACTTCTACGATTGGTTGCGAGTCTCTAAGTGATTGGGCAACATTATTCCAAAAATAGTTGGTTAAGATGGTTTGTGCCACCCACTTTCCTTCGGCCTTGTTTGACCAAACTCCATTCCTCCAATTGGTGGAAGTTACGAAGCTTCTAAGCTCATCTCTTTTAACATACATATTTTGTAATGTCAAGAAGGTCGTAGCAAAATGGGTGATGGCGGGGCATTGCAAATTACCCCTAATTATATTACGCATGTAGTGGAGTAGAAGTGTATGCTTATACATATACACTACTGCCTTCCTAGCTTTAGCTATGGTTTTAATGCGCACTTTTCCTATGTCTTCTAAGATTAAAGGCATGTTCGATTCATTGTAAATGCTTCCCCGTAAAAATCACTTTCCCTGTAAAATTATGCTGACTGGATTACATGTAAATTTACTTTTTCTCATGTAAAAAACTATTCGTTTCACCGTAACATAAGCCCGTAAAGTTCACTTTTTGTAAAAAATAGAGCCGTTAATAGTTTTGCAAGCAATATTTTAGTTGTACGAACCATACCCGCCGTAAGTCAAAAAAATTATAGGTACTTTTGGTGGCACAATCCATGAGAAAACACGATGAAACAAACAACCTTTACTGTAAAAAATCAAGCCGTTGGGGTGATATTACAAGCTTTCCCTGTAATATCGCCCCTTTATACTGAAACGAACATACCTTAAGTCTAAACAATGGGCTGCACATGGGGTCCAATATATGTGTAGTCGCCGTTCCATTTTTAGTCTACCTGCGGCTACCAAGTTTGTCGCGTTGTCCGTGACAACTTGGACAACATATTGTGCACCAATATCATTTTCTATCACCTCATCTATGAGAGAAAATAGATATTCGGCTATGTGAGAATGAGCCGAAGCATCTATAGATTTAGTGAACATAGTTTCGGTAGGACAATTTGTCAAAAAGTTGATTATGATTGACCTACCGGCTCTATCGGTCCAACCGTCGGTCATTAGTCAGCACCCATATGTCTTCCAATCCTCTCGATACTCCTCGAGAAAGGCTTTTGTGAAGACTACCTCCTTTTTAAGACATGTATGCCTTATCTCATGATACGAGAGAGGTTTTAGGTCGGGTCCAAATTGTTCAAGAGTTTCAACCATTACTTTGAAGCTCTTTAACTTTACGGTATTGAATGCAATACCTGTTTGGTACATCCACTTAGCCACGTATTGAAGGTATCGAGTCGGTCCTTAACTTTAAACCTATTTCTTTATAGTGGTTTGGGTCGGGCCCTTACCCCTAGCGTCTACCACATCCTCGAGATGTGGTCTACAAGTGAAGAATTTATTTATTCTCTTCTCCTTTCCACCATGTGCTCTTTTAAAGGGTTGTGGTCTTGCACTACTACAAACCATGTAGGGAGTAGATCTATCATGTTCTTCCTCATCTTCATCAACATTATAGTAATGTTGTAAAATCACTTCGTCGTTATGTTTCGACCTCGAAGTCTTATCCATCCATTCAATGATCTCTTTTCAAATCTCCGGAGAGACATTTGGACATGCCTTCGCATTAGATCCGGGTTGTCAAACAAAATGTTGCTTGTGTCTCCCTATTCCCCCCATGCTTACATAGGGGCATAGGGTACATTGGACTTTATTTTTTTCAGTTACACTCTTGTAACGTCCATATTTCCAACTCAGATCGGTCGAATTTGCTGGCCTAAGAGCGTCGTTCAAGGACGTAAACATAATGACAATGTAATTTTAAAAAGTGGGTAGAGGCCACACTAAAAAAAAGAAAAAAATGAGGTATACTAAAGAGGAAAAACAATCAAACAAAATTTAATAGGAATTATAAATTAATATCTAACTCTTGAATCCTTGATTCTTGAAGTGATTTCTTCCCTCTTTGCTTGAAGAATGATGGAATGTCAATAAAGATTGAAGCTCCTTGCTTAGTTAACTACAAAATAGAGCAAAACGAATTATCAACAAAGCTTTGAGAGAGAGAGAGAGAGCGAAAGAGAGAGAGAGGAAGAGAGCACTATAAACTAAAAAAAAAATCAAAGATACACAAATCATACCTTGGATGGATGTGGTATGGATTAGGAAGATGAATCCCCTATTTATAAGCTTTGGGGAGGCTTAAAAAGCAAAAAAAAAATTAAAATAAGCTCCAACGGTCATATTTATGACCGTTGGAGAGGTATGCGATCGCATACCTTCTAAATCACATATGCCATCATGGCATATGCGATTTCTACCTTCAGGATCGCATATGCGATCGCATAATCGCATATGCGATCGCTCTTGACAACAGTGATCTCAAGCAAAATTGTGTATCTTTTCCCTTTGTATTTGTCACTCTCATATTTTCTCTTGTCATTCCAAATTTATCCTTTCGTATTACTCCTCATATCCATCTCAACTTAAGCATGCCATATTTTCTACCTTTTTGTTGCTTTTTCATAGTGCAACATCTCGCACCATAGAATATTGCAGGTCTAATCGTCATCTTATATAAATGTCCTTTCAATCTGGCAAATCTAACCGTCATCTTATATAAGTGTCCTTTCAATCTAAGTGAAAGTTTTTAATCTTACAGTACTGTGCTTGCTTGACTCCATTTCATCTAAGTTGCATGACTCCTATTTGAGACGTCCTCTTCAATCCACCATTTGATTGTAAAGTAGAATTTAAATTGTGAAATCTATGGCAATCTAACACTAATGACTTTTTATTTTAACTAAATCCTCCTCTAGGCTATCATGTTCACTAAATTTGTTTTTTATATATTCCACCTTTGTTCTGCTAATTTTCAAACCTCAACTTCACGACTTTTTTCCATAATTCCAGCTTATCATTTATTTCTTTCCTTGTTTGGACAATTAGTACTATGCCATCTGGTAATAACATGCACCATGGAGTCTCTTCTTGTATGGCTATGGTTAACACATCCATGATAAGAACAAACAAATAAGGGCTCAAAGCAGAATGAGTGAAGCACTATCGACATACTTTATATCTTGATCATGACTGAAGTTTGTTTCACCAGTACCACATGTATGATATATTTCCTTGTGCATTTTTGAAAATGGACTTTTCTTTCAAGCGACACATGGTTCATATTGATTGTGCTGCCCTACATCTGGCCACTGATTTATTTATTTATTGTCTGTGTCTTTGAAGAGGTCCTCATGTTTAGGGTTTTCCATTTAATCCACATGGTTCAAATGATTTTGGAGTGGTTTTTCTATGTAGTTTTATTGTCTATATGTGTGAGGGTCAATTTGAGATGACTCATGTGGCCTGTAAGACATTATCCCGCATTGGCATTGACACATTTGTTATAAACTTCCATATGGTTGTCGTTGGAATTAAAGACCAACCTTTGTTTTCCATTACTTCCCATGGTAACTGAATTCTAGTGGAACAACTGAATTAATTGAAAGAGACCAACTCCTATGATCTCCTTACATAGATATTTCCATGTAAGGCACCCATTTAGGCCATGTAGCATACATCTTTCATCATTATAAGGGTCATCACTTCTGCGACACACTGACCAAAAAACATGCATCTCAGAGCATTGGATCCGATAATCAGAACACTTTAACAATGAATGTGTACTACCGTCAATAATCAGTGACACTGATTTTAGGGCCAACGGGAGCTCCCAATTTGAGCTATGAATTTGATGAATTATATTGCTTAAAAGATGTGACACATGGCCTAAATTGAGTGCTTCTCCTGGTGTCTTAGCTATTAATGCTTCTCATTGCCCATTATTCCTGATTGAAATTCTCTTTTGGGTTTTGATCGAATTCTAGGCATGCTGTGTGTGTTCACCATAGGGAAATAAATACTGCCCGAATATTAGTATAATAAGTCAGGAGATTTTCATGAAACTGCCAAGTATATTTAAATCACCTTTGTTATGCCGGACTAATGTATGCACGTATTGGCTCCCATTTGCATGCTATACAATCCATAGATTTTTCTATTTATCATGTTTGGCTACATCATCTCCAATCTATGATATTCTGGCCTTTTGACCTTTTTGAATCTTGAACGTTTAAACTCTTCGGTAGTACTTAATAATATTATATATGATTATTATCTTTTATTTTTTCATTGTCTATTCTGTGGACTATATGCTATTTCTATGCACAAAATAATTGTTTGTATATGCTATTTTGTGTTTTTCTATGCTATTTCTGTGCTCAAAAAATTTATTGCTGTCAGTAAAAGTTCACCTGTGTTGTCTATTCTTTTGTTCTGACAATAATACACCTTTCAGTACACCATATGCACTGTATTTTTATTTAAGGGAAGTGGGTGGCTACTGAAGACAACTCTTTTTATTTCTTTCTCAAGGGGAAAGAATGCAAGAGTTTTTATGCATACACTACATAAAATTGAAACATTGAAATATATCTTAAATTTGTTTTCTGGTTCCCAACAGTTATATTGAATGGTTGTTGGCCCTTTCTTACCATTATTTATACTGCTTTTGTTCAGTAGTGTTTTTAGAACTACTTATTCAGTTGCTATTTCTAAGTTTGAAATTTGGATTTTGGACATTTGGTACTTTAAGCTTTCGCCCTGTTATTGGATTGCAGCTTTTCCAATTAGACAGGGACAAAGAAGTGTTTGAGGCCTTCCAGACAAGTTCATATGTACTGCTTGTCCTCAAAGTTTTGGAATCAGATTATATTTTTATATTATATATCTGTGGAGCTCTTTTGCTTCTCAGAATGGAAGCTCCCTCCCTAATGTCTGAAAATTTCTTGGAGAAATGAAGCATTAGCTGAGAAGTAATATAAAGAAAAGCCAGTTTATATGCATTCTTATGTGACCAGGGAATTTTAGAGTGCAAATATTTCTTCTTTAGAAGACTCAAAACCATAGAATGGTCTTCATTATATAGCACTTTCTGTGCTTAAAATAAAAAACATGGATAGGGTTCATGATGCATGCAAAAGGATGTTGTTGCAGAAAGATATTTAACATGAAAAACTGCAAGCTGCAATCCTGGACATATCAGCTTGAACCCGAAAATGGCAATGATTATATATTTATATTTTTTGCAAGAATTCTGATCATCATGAAATTGGATCTTTAAAATGTAATGAACTTGCTAAAATAATGCTTGAAGAAGCGAGACAGATTATCCAGGCTGATACATATTGAACACTAGGTGTCTTTATAGAAAGCTCATCTGTGAAAATTCTACTTAGACTTAAGCAGTGAACAAACTAATTGTGGTAAGCAACCAACTGCACAAACTAGTGTTTTGCATTGCTTCAGCCTTAGCCTCAAGAACAATTCAGATGGAAGTGGATCTGATTCTACTCTGCCTCTTTGGTTGGAGCTCATTCCACTACGTCCATTTGATCATGGTTCTACCCAAATTAAGATTAATTTCATAGTTAAGGCAAATGTTATTCATTCCATGCACTCATGGAGCCATCTTACAAGGAAACATACTTTTGGTCATAGAGATTTTCAGTGTGATCTTTAAAATTGTTGGAGATCATTTCTCACATCTTCATGCCATGCACTCATGGTGCCATCTTACAAGGAAACATACTTTTGGTCATACAGATTTTCAGTGCGATCTTTAAAATTGTTGATCATTTCTCACATCTTTTTTTACCAGGCCTTCTAATGAATGCTAGAGGAGAACTAGTACATAGTAATTTGACTCAACCTGAAATGAAACTGATTTAGGTCCACATACATCACACAAGATTTAATTTATAAATCATATCTTTTAATCAAATTCGGATGATGTTGTTTAAGACATTTTCCTTCTGAGCATGAAGAGATAGTTGTAACTTGTAAGACATTTTCACTCTCCTCCAACTGGCGACGAGAAATGGAGATCTCTTGACTACACTTGATCTCAGAAAGGTTTGAGGGGATATGGTTTGGATCTTTCATGTACCAACCGATACAATCTCCTTTTAGCATAAAATACAAATGTAGTAACCTTATATTGGTATTATGTACTTTACCAGTATGTTGGCATTGTGTGACGTGCCCATTTTTGGCGGCAAATGAGTTTGAAATAGATGGGGAAGGCAATGATGATGATAAATTAATACTTCTGCTGAATGATCATTTCAGAATTTTACGACAGGTGTAATGGGAACAGAATTTGTCTGCAAAAGATTATGTGGTGTAGTAGTTGTCCCTGGTGCAACTACATAGGAGGAAGAGGGGTGACCCCAAAAATGGAGAAGAATAATGAATCATGTCTGAAGTGTGGTGTGGAATCAAAGCCTGCGTGCTGGGATCGTAGCATGATCAAGAGGAGAAAGCCAAAGAGAATGTGGACCCGTCAATGGGGTTTTAAAATACCTGTTAAAGAAGGGTTGAAGGCCCATGTGCACTTGAGTGCCACACAAGAAGACCCTATTATGGGGAGACACACACATGGAAGGAAAAGGATAAAAGAAGAAGCTGAAAGAAGATGACAAGGCTCAGGGGAAAAGGGTTTTGTGCAATCTCGTGCGCATGAGATCCAGCCTCGAGCATGCAAGCCTAGTTCTCGCGTGTGCGAAATCAGGCTGAGTTGCGTCGGCGAGTCAAATTTTGACTCGAATTTCTTTTTTTTCAATTAGGTTAGGAATCTTTTATTGTTCAATTTTATTAAGGTATAGTTGGCTTTTTTGGCTCAAATTTTGACTCAAATTTTCTTAAGGTTTATTGTCCAATTAGGTTAGGAATCTTTTATTGTTCAATTTTCTTTAGGTTTAGTTGCCTTTTTTGGCTAGGAGTCTTTATGTTTTGTAGGTTGGGTTTTCTAATATTTATAGATACACATATAAATCCTCTTATTGAAAAAATGAAGGATTACAAAGAGTGTTTTTTCAATATTTTGAGAGAGAGATTCTTTCATACCCTTGAAGATTTGCGATGAGTTTTCGTTTGGAGCAAGAGTGATTCTTGTCAATTGGTGTGAAGCCAACAACTTCTTTGGTGTGTTTCCAAAGATCTCCCTATCTTCTTCCTTATTCTTGATTTTTATTTTATTTTAGCCCGTGAATCGAAACCATAAACATATTGTGCAGGATTTATGCTAGTTGAGGGTTAGTGTCGTTTTTCCTACATCAATTTGGTATGAAAGCCTTCTTCAACTCTTGGCATGTGGAGTGGTTCCATTTTGGTTGACGAATAAATTTACATGATGCTTTGCAAGATGCATGGTCAGATGCATGATATGATGATCGAAATGAATGCGTCACATAAGGTAATGACTCAGATATTTGATAAGGTCAATGAAACCTTGTGCAAAAAGTTTGGTGGATCGAAGAAGATTAGAGAGTCAGAATCGAAGGGTGTGAATCTCGTTTCCGTCAACCCAATCCCATCATCACCCTTCCATCTTAAGCCTACACTCATTTTGAACCCTAGCGATGCCAACGATCCCATACCCAACGACAATCTTTTACCCATTGAAGATCTGATAATTGTCGATGAAGATCCGCTACCCATTGTCACAGTCGACGACCTCAAACCCATAGTGACTCTATGTCAACCCTTGATATGTGCACCACTGTACTCAGAAGAGGTGTCCAAGGAAGATCCGATTAAAGTGCCCAAACCAAATCGGATTGAAGTGCTCAAGTCAAGCCTGGTTACGAGCTGATTCCAGTTTATTTTCCCAAACCATGTCCCGTAAAGTGCCCAGAAAATTACCATCGACCTCCGAGCAGATAGATAGCTTCGGTGAATGCTCGAGGTTGAATTTTGTAACAGAGAGGGGAATGATGCAGAATCAAAGCCGGCACGTTGGGATCGACGTGGCACGATCAAGAAGAGAAAGTGGACCCGTCAATGGTTTTTTAAAATACCTGTTAAAGAAGCATTGAAGACCCATGTGCACTTGTGCGCCACACGAGAGGACCCTATTCTGGGGATACACGCACATGGAAGGAAAAGAAAAAGAGAAGAAGCTGAAAAGAAGACGACAAGGCGCAGGGAAAAAGGGTTATGTGCAATCTCACTTGCGCAAGATGCAGCCTCGCGCCTGCGAGTTGAATAGAGTGAGATATTGCGACTGCGATATCTCCCGCGCACGACCCTGGTTCTCATGTGCTCGAGATCGGGCTGAGTTCGGCGAGCCAAATTTTGACTAGAAATTTCTATATTTATGAGTCTAATTAGGTTATGAATCTTTTATTTTGCAATTTTGTTTAGGTTTAATGGCATTTTTTTGCTAGGAGTCTCTATGTTTGATAGGTTAGATTGTCTAATCATTATAAATACACATGTAAAGCCTCTTTTGAAAGAAAATGAATGATTCTGAACAGTGCTTTGTGCATATTTGAAGGGAGAGCTTCTTTCAACCCCTTGAAGACTTGCGACGAGTTTTCGTTTGGAGCAAGAGTGATTCCTATCCTTTGGTGTGAAGCCAACAACTTCTTTGGTGCGATCCCAAAGATCTCACTATCTTCTTATTATGTTTTTATTTTATTTTAGCCTGAGAATCGAAACCCCAAACCTATCGTCTGGGACTTACGCTATATTAGGATTAGTGTCATTTTTCCTACATCAAGATGGTTTGGCATGCCTGTCAGAGACCTGAAACAAGCCCGTTCGAAAGTATTGAAATGATGGAGGCACAGAGGATGCAGGAGAAGAGGACAACTAATAAAGACTTTGAGAGAAGTTGTGAGAAATAACATCAAGGACTGTAAGTAACAGAGAATTTAGCATTGATTTGAAATGAGTGGAGAATTAAGACTCCCAAAGCTGACTCCAAATAAAGGACAAGATGATGATGGTGATGATGAATAACTGTACTTTTGAGTATTTTTTGACCATGCTCTTACAATTAGCAACTGAAGGAAAATGCCTTCTTCGGGTTCGTCAAGTTGTTTGATGCAGTAGATAATGTTTATCAGGGAGTACCCGATAAAAATCCTTTTTATCGGACGATACGTATTGGTATCGTCCGATATTTTGATCCATGCTTACAAGCTTTGCGTACTAGAAAAGTCTCCAGTCCATAAGACAAGATATGTGGATCTTTGATCTTTGTTATTAATATTTGAGTGATTTTAGTATATTGATATAGAGCATCAATTGATTGGTCCCTGATGCCACAACATGTGTTGACCTTTCGGCACATTGAAGTAATGGCTCACCAGGGTGTGGAGCATGAGTTTGTTTTATGTTTCAGAGGTGATGTCCCTGCTCAAAGATAAATTGGTGTAAAAATTGGGAAGATTCAATTATCTACATTTTGCTATATTATTTTGGTCTGGTCTTCATCTGAATTATGAATGCTTACTACAAGCAGGTAGTAGTATGCACCACTATAGCCATAGAATTTGGCAATACCCAAGCCAAATTTTTAGATCCTGGCTATTGTATGCCCAATAATTATGCATTCTGTTTTTTTATTTCCCTTTCTGCAGGATTCAATTACTTCCCTAGATCTTTGGACTTAAGTTGAAAATGGTCCTTTCTGTATATTCAGTATTGAAAGATTTGATAACCGTTTATGTCTGTAATACATAATAGATCTAGACAGTTCAATCTGTCAAAACCTTTCCTCATGGCTGAGTTCCATATATTTGTTACGCTTTCCTTTCCTTGTTAATGAGTTGCATTTCTTCCCAAACACAACGTTATTTGTTGAATTCTTCAATTAGTTTGTTATATGGTACATATTTTGATGAGTGAATTCTTTACTTGCTTGCTCTTCGTAAACACACCTTTTTTTTTTATCTCAAACAGAAAAGTGGATAGTGATCTTACAGTTGACTTTTGTTCATACAGGCATGTGCACCCCAATGGCGCAGTGACTGCCATGAGGCAACTGATCAAGTGTCCTTTCCCTATTTACACTCAGGAAGCTCCATGGATCAAAGTTTATTGGTTCCTACTGAACCCACTGAAGTTCATGCCAGCGGAAGTCATGCCCATGGTGATAACAAAGAGCATCTGGTTCCTGGAGAATATACTGTTTTAACTGGCCATGACAGAGACTCAGTGATTTCACGGTACAAGGAGAAAAAGAAAACAAGGAGGTAACCTTACTAGGCCACTTTCTGAAATTTTAGATGTAATCAAACTAGAGCACCAGCGTTAGTTTCTGAAATTTTAGATGTAATCATTTTGATTTCATTATCAAAATATGAGAAATAAGAATGTGATGCTTATTACTCCAAAAGATGGTGGTGGTATGCCTCAAGTTAATTCATTGTGTATTAATCCAGACCGTCCAATCATCTTGATGAGCTAAAACCCTGGAATTGCAGTAAACTCATTGATCTCAGTCCAAGCAATCCTGGTATCTTCACCCTTTTCATTGATCAGCTCCTTCGGAAATTTGGCACTGTCGCTTGGGACACCTGGCTTCTTCTATGGTTCACTTTTTGGTTAAGAATAAGTTAATTCCTGTTTCAGGCTTAAATAAATTATGTTATTTGTTCCTTTGGGGAAAACATTCGTTTAAGATTTTCAGACTCTAGACACCATCATTAACTCTCTGCTGTGCACTCTCACGAGCTGCTACTCACTTCCACAGTCTCCCGACCTCACCTCTTCGCTAGCAACCTCGCCCTTACCTGTTCATTGTCTTACCCACAGTCAATGTAGTTAAATGGCATATGCGACCCTATGCGATGGCATAACCCCATCGCATTTGCGGGTCACATGCGATTGTGCCATGGCACAAATATTTATTTATTTATTTATTTCAAAAAAACCTAAAAAAATCCCAAAAATTCCCAAAGTTCCCCATATTGAAAAGTAATGTGTTTGTGTTAATTTTGTGCTCTATTAATTTTGTAGAGTCTAGAATGAGAAATAAAAGTATATAACCTATAATTTAGAAGGGAAAATATAAAAAATAAGTCCAAATAATACAAAAATAAAGTGGACCATACAAAAGAGAAGGAAAAAGACCCAAAACATACCTTTGAGAGTTGTGGTATGCATTAGGAAGAGAAACCCCCTATTAATAGGGTTTGGGGAAGCAAGAAAAAAAAATTCAATGTTGGAGAAGTATGCCGTAGCATACAATTGTATGCGATGGCATACTTCCTGGATCCATATGCCATGATGGCATATGCAATCCACCCTTTCCTAATGGTATATACGATCGCATAATGGCATGCAATCGCATATGAAAACACTGTCCACAATCCACCAAACCTGTGCCATGTAGAATCTCAACCTCCTTTTCCTGAGCCAAGGCCACAACCCAACCTGCACCTTCATCTCATAGCTTTGTTTTTGCTGCACCTTTGTCTCTATCTGACTTTGTGCACCCTTCATCCATCTCCTCGACACACCCCGATCCCGGACATTTTTACCCAACCTCCTCAGCATCCAATGGTGACCAGATCCAAGATTGGCTCCTTGAAACCTAAATCCAACCCCCAATTTGGGCACTAAGCAGCCTTTACCCACATGCCTCCCCACAACCTTCTCCAGCTCTTCCAATACGGAACCTATCTGCTTTACTACTGCTTCCAAAGACCCTAATTGGGTCTTCAAAATCAAGCACTTCGCCGATGAGGCCATCAACCATTATGAAGCACGTTTGGTGGCAAAGGGCTTCAACCAACAAGCCGGGTTCAACTACGATGAGACATTTAACCTTGTAGTCAAACCTGGCACCATTTGCAGTGTTCTCTCGATGGTTGTATCCTACCAATGGCCAATTCATCAACTCAATACATGACCACCTTCATGAAGGGGTTTACATGCATCAATTGCCTGGGTTCCGCAAGCCTCTACTCCCTGGCTATGTTTGCAAGCTTAATAAAGTGTTGTATGGCCTCAAGCAAGCTCTAGACACTTGGTTTTACCATTTAAGTTACTTTCTTATCCTCATGAGCTTTAGGGGAAGCCTCGCTGACCCCTCCACTCGACATCGCAATGGTTGCACGATCCTCATTCTGATATATACATAAACAACGTTATTCTAACTGGAAATGATTTGTGATCTCTTCAAGCATTCATAGCTCATCTGCCTCAAACTTTTGATACAAAAGTTTTAGGCCCATTAAGCTTCTTCTTCCTTGGGCTTGAGGTTACTCGGCCTACGGATTTCCTCCATCTATCACAAGTCAAATACATACTCGATCTTCTCACAAAACCAATATGGCCAACTGCAAGCCATGCGCTACTCCTCTTGCAGCAAGCATGAACTTTCTACACATGATGGCGACCCTCTTCTTAAACCTACATTTTATCAGAGCCTCGTCGGTAGTCTCCAATATGTAATACTCACTCGTCCTGACATCAACTTTCTGCTCAACCTGGTTTGCCAACATATGCTTGCTCCTCTAGCAAGGCGGATACTTTGCTTTCTTAAGGATCTCCCATTCGTGGGTTGATCTCAAAATCTAACAATTCTGAGTTGACTACATTTTGAGATGCCAATTGGGTCGGTGACCCTGATGCTCTTTGTTAGGGTTTGACTCGATTTTCGGTTGCAACTAAAGTTACCTATTGTTATTTGGTTTATTGATTGTCTTCTTCGCACGTAAAAACCATCAATGTAATTAGACGTGCAAAGGCCATCTAGAGAGGTTTTTGCACAACAATTGGTATCAAAGCCAAGGTTTCAATTTGGGCATCGTTTTGCTTCCGCAAGAGATTTTCGCTTGCTGTTGGTGGTTTTTTATACGATTGGTTGTATGAAAGGTTAGATGTGACGGGAAAGGTTGAAACAAGATTAATCGGCAGACTTGTGGCACAAATCGATTGTGTTTTGCGAAAGATCAGAAATAGTTCGTGATGAAGGGCACTAGTTGCATAGAAGCACTATGCTAGGTGGAGCAGCCACCGTTGTTGATATGAAGATTGGTACTGCAAATAATCATGCAGAAATTTGTAGTTTGGCACTTCGGGTGCATTGGCAATTTGGGCACTTTTTAGTGCATTGGTAGTTTGGCACTTCGGGTGCATTGGCATTTTGGGCACTTTAGGGTGCATTGGTAGTTTGGCGTTTCGGGTGCATTGGCATTTTGGGCACTTTCGGGTGTATTGGCAATTTGGGCACTTTTGGGTGCGTTGGTAGTTTGACACTTCGGGTGCATTAGCATTTTGGGCACTTTCAGGTGCATTGGCAATTTGGGCACTTTTTGGTGCATTGGTAGTTTGGCACTTCGGGTGCATTGGTAATTTGGACACTTTCGGGTGCATTGGCAGCTTGACACTTTCGAGTACACTGACAATTTGACACTTTCGGGGTGCATTGGTGTCGGTGGGCAAGTTTGAAGGCAATTTTGAAGTTGAAATTGAAGATACTTGATTTGTTTGAATAGCATGAGATTTCATGTCAATGTGGAGAATTATTGTTGGTTTGCAAATCTCGCCAAGGTGGAGATTGTTAGGGTTTGGCTCGATTTTCGGTTGCAACTAAAGTTACCTATTGGAACTTGGTTTGGTGGATTGTCAAAGGATCCCATATTAGTTTGCTTTTGTTTGAGGAAAGTCACTTGTTTTGGAAACTTGTATTATTCTCTAATATAGGATCCTATTATATAGGATCTGAAAGATAGGGAATAATGGAGGGTTTTTTGGGTTTTGTTTTGGTAAGAGAGAGTTTGAATCTTGGATTTAAGCATGAGGGTTTTGGAGAAAGGAATTATCGTATTAGTTTTGTAAACCCTTTGGAAAACCCATCTAGGGTTTTTTGGGTCTCTCTTATGGAGAGAACTTGGGATTCATTTTGGTTGTGTGGCTCTCTTGTTAGGTTTTGGTGAGAGTACACTTGGGTAATTGTTTGGGAGAACTTTGGTGTTTGTTTTGAACTTTGGGGTTTTGTATTTTGAGCGTAGATCTTTGTGGTTCCTTTGGTTTGGGTAAGATTGGAGAATACGATCTCCATTGTTTTGTAGCCTTTGTGTATCTTTATCTTAATAGTGGAAACACTTTGTTTGACTGCCCATGGACGTAGGCTTAGGCCAAACCACATAAATCTTGTTCTTGTTTGTGATGTGATCTCTTTCTCTATCTCGTATTTTATTTATTATTTGGTTTATTGATTGTCTTCTTCGCACGTGAAAGCCATCAACGTGATTAGACATGCAAAGGCCATCTAGAGGGTTTTTGTACAACACTCTTCGATCCACATATGGATCATGCATGTTTCTTGACTCAATCTTGTTTCATGGTACGCTAACAAGCAATCTACTGTCTCGTGCTCTAGTACCAAGGCCGAGTATTGAACGCTAGCCAAAATGGTTACCGTATTGATATGCCTACAATTCCTCTCGCTTGTTTTTTATAATATTAGCGCTACATACCTAGTTGTCAATCCCTCCTTTTACGCTCGTTTCAAACACATCGAGACTTACCATCAGTTTTTGTGTGTGAATGGGTTGCTCTCAACCTACCTTGAGTCTTCTATGTCTCCATGCATGATCAACTTGCCCACATTTTCACTTGAGGATTTTCAGCTGCATAATTTCCACATTTTCAAACAAGCTAACCATTGCCTGTGTACTAACACTGGATATTCTCCGTGATATTTGGTAATTACTATCATTATCTTTGGAAACCTCTCAACTAACACAATGTCGTAGCCTTTAGGAAACTCAATCAGCCATGTACAATTTATAATCGTATACAGCTGTGTAATGTGTAATCTCACACAAATCTGTTGTAAGCTTGTCTTGAGATCTATATGATAGGCTCTGACAGACGAGTGTGAGACCCCAGCCAGATTTAGTTTTTACATGGACCACCTTCGTCTAGGAAAAAAAAATCTCTGTGGGAAAAGATGAAGGCACACCGTTGATGCAAAGTTTTGCTGATTAATTATGTTGGAAGACGACCTCTATCAATGTTTACCAAAACTTACGACAAAGATATTACAGTGTAAGAGAGTAATGAGGAGTTTCGTTTCCTTGCTACATGGGCTGATTTATAAGAGTCAGGAGAATAACGTGTAGGATGGTACATCAATGGGTTATAGGTTATGCTCTCAAATTCAAGATGAGATCGCTATGCCAGATATTTGGCGGGTCAATAATGGCATTATTAAGATGGAAGAGATCTCCAATGTGAACTTGTAGAAGGCGTGGCTTGAAGGGGGGAAGATGCAATTGAGTGGTTTTTTCCATGGTTTTAAAACATGGAAACTCAACTCAACTTGGAAATCATCTGAGTAGAGTCAACACGGAAAATCGGTCCGACTCGACTCGCTCCGACTCAGGTTATATATATATATATTCTTCTTTTTTCTTTTTTTCTTTGCTTCTTTCTTTCTATGCTTTCTTTCTTTCTTTGTTTTCTTTCTTCATTTATTTGCTTTTTTTACTTCTCGTTTTGCTTTTTTGCTTTGTTTTCTTTCGCTTCTTTGCTTTGTTTTCTTTCTTTCCTTCTTTTCTTCTTTTTCTTTCTTTCTTCTTTCTTTCTTTCTTTTCTTCTTTTTCTTTCTTTCTTCTTTCTTTCCTTCTTCCCTTCTTTCTTTCTTTCTTCCTTTCTTCCTTCGTCGTCGTCTTCTTCTTCTTCAGAATAACGTGTAGGATGGTACATCAATGGGTTATAGGTTATGCTCTCAAATTCAAGATGAGATCGCTATGCCAGATATTTGGCGGGTCGATAATGGCATTATTAAGATGGAAGAGATCTCCAATGTTAACTTGTAGAAGGCGCAGCTTGAAGGGGGGAAGCTGCAATTGAGTGGTTTTTCCCATGGTTTTAAAACATGGAAACTCGACTCGACTCGACTCTGAAATCATCTGAATAGAATCAACACAGAAAATCGGACCGACTCGACTGGCTCCAACTCAGGTTATATATATATATATATATATATATATATATATATATATATATATATATATAATTTTTTTTTTTTTTTTTTTTTTTCTGTCTTTCTTTGCTCCTTTCTTTCTTTGTTTTCTTTCTTCCTTTCTTTGCTTTCTTTGCTTCTTTGCTTTGTTTTCTTTCTTTCCTTCTTTCCTTCTTTTTCTTTCTTTCTTTCCTTCTTTCCTTCTTTTTTTTCTTTCCTTCTTTCCTTTCTTCTCCTTTCTTTCCTTCTTTCCTTCTTTTCCTTTCTTTTTTTCTTTCTTTCTTTCTTTCTTCTTTTTCCTCCTTCCTCCTTCCTTCTTCCTTTCTTTCTTTCTTTCTTTCTTTCTTCTTCTTCTTCTTCTTCTTCTTTTTTGTTCTTTCTTCTTTCTTTCCTCTCCTCATTTAGGGTCACTAAAGTCGACTCGCCAAGTCGACAAACTTGGTCAAGTTTTCAAGTCGACTCGGCGAGTCGATCGAGTTGAAGCACAAATTGAGTCTATAGACGAGTCGACTCGAAATTGGGTCGAGTCGAGTCGACTCGCCCGAGTTTCAAGTCGACTTGTCGAGTTTTGAAGCCATGGTTTTTCCTCCACAATTATCCCGCTTGGCGAATAGACGTAGCAGGTTCGAAAGTCTGGGGTGGATAAAAGATGATAAGGGATATGGAAGAAGAGGATCTTCGGCTGGCCGAAACAAGCGAGATAGGGCTAAGGGAGGTTGAATAAGATATGGAGAGGGGAGACCCACTCCTTGAATGGCTGGGGAATACTCTATGGATAATCGAAAGGGAGTGTTACGTTCCCCTAGTTCCGTTTTGACTGTTAGGTCAGGTTCCAAGGAGGCATTGATTGCTTGCTCGTATTGGTTTCGTACCCTCTTCGCCAGATGGATCAGTTGTAGGTGGGTTGGAAAGAGTAGTTCCGCTCTTCGGAGTCTACGTTCTTCACCAATGAGAGGAATGAGAACTTCTCTCGCGTGCCAGGAATCAGATGAATTGGTAGCTGGCAGTCGACAGCTGTATGTAATGTTGAGGAAAGAGATTTGGATGAAAGAGGAACGACAGGATATTCCTCCCTGATTCGGAACTGAACGTTGAGCGGTAGATCAAGTAAAATCATGGGGAAATCAAAGGGTTTAGGTCACATGAAGTGGGGAATCGTACCTTCAAGCACCCTAAGCAACAAAATGGAGTATGAGTGAATCTGGAACAAGAAGGGGAAAGTCATGACATAAGGCAAAGGAGGCAGAGCTGACAGATGATGGCAGAGAGAATGAAGCAGAAGTAGATGATGATGTTTATGGTGAGAGTTTACTCATTCAAAGAACGTTGGTCACTACTTTGAAATAGATAGAAGAAAGAAAGTGGCTAAACATATCAAGTGGCTGATTTTGCACTATCATCATTGATGGGGGAGTGAACAGAACATCGTGCT
The DNA here is from genome assembly GCA_021018995.1 of Chloranthus sessilifolius. Classification (NCBI taxonomy): domain Eukaryota; kingdom Viridiplantae; phylum Streptophyta; class Magnoliopsida; order Chloranthales; family Chloranthaceae; genus Chloranthus; species Chloranthus sessilifolius. The sequence continues at coordinate 9,608,685 of CM037588.1, forward strand.
ACGAGAAATGGTCGAGGAGTTGAAGTTGAAAGAACATCCTCCAGCCTTGCAAGATCCAACGGTTTAAAAAGGGTGACAAGATTCAAGTCACTACCTGGTGTTTGGTTCTTTTATATTTGATCAACGTATCAGGATGAGGTGAGTAGTGTCTATGGACGTATGTCACATACTACTTGGGAACATCAGGATGAGGTGAGTAGTGTCTATGGACGTATGTCACATACTACTTGGGAACATCAGGACTACTTGGGAACAGTGGCAATTTGATCAAGACACTGAGCATCATGAGAGAGAGAGAGAGAGAAAGCATTCCATGAAGTCAACTGGTTGGAGTGGAGTTCGTAACTTACAGGATGATGCAACCAAAAGAAAGGAATAAGCAAAAAATAATTTAAAAAGAAAAAAAGAAAAGAAGAGAAAGCAAGAAAAGATGGAGTACGAAGCCAGCACAAGCATGGACTGTTTCTGTTCAATGACATAAACAGGCCTGAAATTTAAGTAATGGGAAGCATTTTGGGCCTCTCTAAAAGCTGTGGGAATGAACAAAAGTAGAGACTAATGTAAGGTTCTAAAACCTAACGTGAGACATTAGATGTCACACCTTAGTGGTCACGTGATGAAGCAAATATGAGGTTCACGACTGAAATCTTCAGATTTGCACAAGGCTCACACCCACATCCTTTAATTTGACATTTATAGTCAATAAATAGGTTATTTTAGTAAAAAATTGTATAGTTAGTCAAATAAATTAGCCAATCAGAAAAGTTCTAATAAATTAAGAATACTAGCTGTGCTTGGACACCTTTAATTTTTTTTTAAGTACTTCTGTATGGATGCTTTTCTAGCAGACTTAGTTTATTTACATTTTACGAGAAGAAAAGAGGTACAGGACTCTTTCTCCGATTCTATTTTATTGCTTTTTTTTAATTGATTATTGCTAGAGCGACTCAAGGTAGGAATCAAATTTTAGACCTAATCTGAACCATTAATAATTGGGTCAGTTTTCAGTCAGGTTCAAATAAAAAAAAGCTGTGACCTGTTTCAAATCTAATAAGCTCTGGGTCAGACTGGGTCCAGGTAGGATTTAATTTATGTTTTGCTCTGTCTAATGGGCCAGAGGAACGCGTCTGGCCTTTTCGGTCATTCCAGATAGGATGAAAAATGAATCCATCTGAAGGGCGCAGATCCCCAAGCCGTTCAGTCGTTGCAGTGCCCCAAGCCGTTCAGTCGTTAAGCTAACGAGTAACAGGGCTGTTGAAGGCATTGCATTGGAACAGCTATGTAGGCTTTTGTTTACAGAGGGTTCGAATACCTCTCTTTCTGTTGACTGGCCATGACCCTACCCTTTACAAATTGGGTCTGGTCGTTCAGCATGAAGGAGATATTGACCCATTTAACCCATTTAGAAAGTTAGTTGAATTTTTGGAGACCTGAGACAAATAATATCTATTAATTATGGCAAAGATGGTGCTTTCTATTGATGTAAGACACTTTGTCCTTTTCAAAAATGCAAACAGGTACGATAAACACATCCGTTATGAATCGCGGAAAGCCCGGGCAGATAGTAGGACAAGGATTAAAGGACGATTTGCAAAGGTCAATCAGGATCAAAATTTGGGGTATGTAGAGCACTAGGTTTGATTCTGTTTGACATCATTTGTTTTTCCCTCGAATAATAAATCTCAGCATATAATCCATTAAGGAAAATGTATATTTCACTTCCGAATTGCCTCAGATATGTACAAATGTTGAAGATTTTGCTAGTAGATGTATGATGTTAAGATCTGAAAACTTCCCTCTTGATGTAAAATGTTCAGATTATTATTATTATTATTTTCCAATTCCTATTGGTATGTAAAATGCAGAAAGGTGGTATTGAATCATAAGTCAACGCGTAATAAGCATTACTAACCTTGAAATTTCTAGGCGAAAAGATTGGAAAGCGATGTTTACAAGCTCTCCTTGTATGCTGGTATGTTTTTTATAAAGCAACGTAATGATGTGATGCAGCAGTGAACCAGGTCATTTTGGTCCTGTTAATTTATTTTTGCTTTTTTCTTTTTCCTTTTTCTGCTGAGCTACTTGCTGGGACCCTTTGATCTGCTGTAATTTTCATTGTCGTTACTGAAATTATAGCTTCTGATCGCTCAAAAAAGAAAAAAAAAGAAGCGAATAATGGGTTACTAAATTTTCCTGGATGTTCTGGGAAATTATGGTCCTGGCTGTTCCTTGGGCTATCTGGAATGAGTGTACTAATAGAGTCTTTAGCAGATTAGGAGACCGGTGGACATTATGGAGAAGAAAGAATGTGCGTGATTTGGTAATTAATTGGATCCGTCTCGGGTTAATCTAGCATGGAGGGGAGGAATTACCTTGGTGAATGGGATAGCCTCCACTTGTTGCCTTTTCTTACTCCTGCTGTAGGAGGTCCCCCTACGGTTTTGGGCTGCTCTTTGGGTTCAGAGGTGTTCGTTTTGTCCCGGGTTTGTCTGCTGTTTTATTTTGGTCTTGTTTTGTTGGGTTTTGCTCTCCAGCTTCTCATTGGACCGAGCGCCCTGTTGTAACTTTTACTTTGTGCTTTAATATAATTTACTTTACCCGATCACAAAAAAAAAATCCATCCGGATGAAGCGTCTCGTCTTGGCTACTAAATCCCATGAAAAGGTGAATTTCTCAATCTTCAGGAGCCTTGAATTTTGTGAAAGTAAATTTTTATTGGGTGTGGCCTGGTCAGTAGAAGGCGTGGAGTTGTGGTGTAGCCAGTGAGGAGAATCATTTTGCAGACGCAGACGAATAGTAATAGTGAAGACTTCACTTGGTTTACTTTGCAGAAGTTGGATCAACAGTTACCAACTCAGGAATGTAATCTGGAGGTCAAAATTCAGCTTTCCCACTCTTGATTGTAAAAATCTACACATAAATCTCCTGATTATTTATTATTATTATTATTCATATGATTATTATTATTATTATTATCGGTAACAAAGAAATTCGTTAAGAAAAAGGCAAAGGTACAAACCAAATGGGTAGCGAGAGACTAACCCAAGAAAGAACTCAACCCAAAGAGCAGCCCGAACAATGAGCTGGAGAGCCTTCACCAGCGGAAGAGTTACTTGATTATAATCTGGAAGTCAAAATTCAGCTTTTTTCCTGATTAGTTCTTATTAATATTAGTATTTGTGTATGTTTGTAGCAAAAACTGTTTCATTCAGGGATCATAGAATGGCTTGTAGGTTCCGGGCCGTTGGATCTATGGAGATGTCGGGCCATGAATTGCTAGATGTAGAATCATGGATGCTACTCTTCATCCCCCAGATCATACCTTTTAGATCCTGGTCCATTTAGAATATGAAACCTGATGCTTTGAATGGCCACTGCCTTTACACTAATCTGTTGTTGAGTTTGTAATACTGGTTTCAGGGCTGGGTTCGGCCATTCCCGACACCGATACACTTCATTTCATTTTGGGTACGATGCCTATGATTTTAACTCATATAGGCTTGTTTCCTTGAAAATATACACTCGTGCTCGTTCGCGCCTATTACGATCCTCAATTGTTTCATGGATTTTATGAAATTAATAAATAAATAAAAAGAGAAATAGATTTGAAAACCACTTCAAGGGTTGTGGACCTCCTTGTGATTCCTGATTTGAATCAAACTTTAAGGCAAATATTTTATTTCCTAATGATTAATTACATTTTCAAGATATTTATAATTTTCAATACAATTCAAATTTAAACATTTAAAATTCAAATTCAACATAGAAATTATTAAGGAATTATTTAAAATAGTCAAAGGAAATATTTATATCTAAATCATAGACACCGTAGATGGGTGTGTTGCAATTAGGAATGTGCAAGCGCCCTTGGCTAAATCATGAGACCCTGATATCTCATTTAACCCAAAAATTCTAACTGTGACACGCTATGGTGAAGACCTGCATGCCTTTCTTACCTTAGTTTTTGGGGTTTTTTGTACATACCCCTTATGTTTTGGCATATTTGTAAATATCACTCCCTGTTTCACTTATTTATAAATAATCCCCTAATTTGTAGTTTTGTGTTTAAACTACACCTTGAGTTACTGTTCCGCTAACCGCCGTCTTTAAAAAAAGCAAAGTAAAATTAGAGAAGTATTTTTAACAAGAGAAAAAAAAACAATGTCATTTATAAGACCACTTTATTTTCTTAGAGACAGCTGTTGGCAATTAACCACTCATGCGTTATTTAAACACGATTAGGGGTTATTTATAAATAAGCAAAAGAGAGAAATTTTAGGCTGTGTTTGGGATTGTTGTTTGGTGACAAAGAGTAGCCCACTTAAAAAAGAGCTGTTTGAATTGATGTTTTAAAGAGAACTAAATTTAGCTCTTTCACTCTCCGAAAGACCTAAGAGCACTTATAACCAAACACAGTCCCATACTAAAATGCTCAATTTCAATCACAGGCTCACAGCCTTAGGGTGTGTTTGGGTTAGCTCCCTGGAGCTAAGAGTAGCTCTTTTGAGAGTAATCTTTCAGAAAGTTTTCTTGCTGGATTTATTGTTTGGTAACAATCTTGAGAGAGCAGTTTTAGAGCTACTCCCATAAAAATTGTTGTTTGGTAAAAACAATTCTATGTAAAATATTACAATTAGTTGACTAAAATGACCCCGAAAGTGTTGAGAGAACAATTTAAAAACTTATTATGTGTAAATTAGTAATACCATAAATATTGTATCATACAGCATTCATTCAAAGGAAAATTAACATATACGTCATCAACAAAATTTAACATGTGACGAAATCTCTTAATAAAGAACAAAATACTAAACATTCAATAGCACTTAATTTAAATCTCTAACATTGCCACTGTGGCTATCTAATATAGCATCAGCTATTGCATCTCGAATAATTTTCATTTCCCTCTGACTTTGGGAAGAACCTTCGTGTTCAACATCGTCATCAGGTTCGCTCGGCCCGTCTTCGACATATTCATCATTACCATATTTTTGAAAATGTTTATCAACAATTTCCTCTTATCTTATGAAATTATGAATCGCCATACATGCGACCATAATAAACTTTTGTATCTTTAATGAATATGGAGGCATTTTTGATAAAATTGGCAATTTTTTCTTCATAACTCCAAAACAACGTTCAATAATGTTCCTCAAAGACGAGTGCGCGTGATTGAATAATTTTTTCTTCCCTCTTGGTCATGAACAATTTCGAAAGGCTGAAATATAATGAGTCTTTCGATATGGTGCTAAGAACCCCTTCATATTAGCATATCCACCATCTACAACGTAGTACTTACCTGTGAAAAAATAAAAGTTACTCATTTTAAAAATTTTAAATATATTAAATATTGAAGATAAAGATACGCACGATGTGGAGCATGTGAAAAATCTAAGTCAGAATTGGTAATGGCCTCAAAGAATGCGAGAATCATTTGGCTGTGCCTTCCCACCCAACATATGTAAACGTGAATCACATGTCAAATGAACATGCTGCCATCACATTTTGAGTTATCCCTTTTTAATTACTTCTGTATAGAATTTGTTGCGCTGCTGGTACATAGGCATCAATATGTGTGCCATCAATTGCTCAAACACAATCTTATAATATTTGAAAATAAATAGATTATTAGTATGTATTACATGTGATAATAAGTTCAACGAAAATAAATTTTATATTGATGTTTGAAATCATTATTTACCTTTAACAATGGCATGTATTTCGGATTCATACTAACATGAGTAGAAACAATCTCAAATGATGGGAGTACGATAAGTGACATTGAAAGTTGTACTATTGACATCAATACTCGATGAAATTGACGAGATACTATTTCTGGTGAGTGTTGGAAGCATTTTGAAATCATCCGATCTTGTTCATTGTGACCAAAAGTCACAAGGAACATGGCTAGTTGCTCTTCCACTGATAAATTTCGTATATCTTGAGGTAATCTCTTTCTTTTAAAGTTTCACACAACCTTAAAAAAACATGTCTCTCCATTCGAAATTGCTCGAAAACTATAATAAGGTGTCTCAAAATGTCCATGATCAGTCCATGCCTTTAAAAATACAATTTCTGCGAGGTTCTTTTGACACAAAAAAATTATAGTAATGTACAGCTATTGTTGCACCAGTAAGAGCTAAAATCTCGATTTCGTCGTCAGAATCTGTAAGGCTATTCTCTTCATCAGAGCTTGTATCATATGCAGTACTAATTTCGTCATCAAAACTCATTTTCTGTAATAATCCTTAGAAATATAAAAAAAATATGTATCAATTACATCCACATCTACATCAAATGAACATTTCTAATTATTAACAAAAATAAAAATAACTACATTGATAATCACATAAATATATGACAATCATGTCTATAATCATAATGAAGTGAATAATTAGTAACATAAGAGTGTATAGTCATAAACTACTATCTCATAATATTAATCCATAAAAAATAACTAAAAAAGGGAAGAAGGCCCAACACTAAAAAAAAAGAAAATAAAAATGTCTACTCCATCCCACCACGGCTAGCTTGATCCGATCAATGTTGTAACAAAGCTAGGTGGCTTTCATGATCATCAAGATTAGCGAATAGGTCTCGACAATCTTTCTTTAAGAACTGATCCAGTGCAAAGTAGTATAAGGGGCTTCCTTTTGGGACATCCGTCATCTGTTTCAACAAGTCCATGCACTCCTTCATTGTCGTATGCCCATGACGAGCGCTCGATGCCATTTTTTTATTCTCAATGGCCTTACGAATACCTTTGAGTTGTCTATCAAGCATGATTGCTTTCGACACCTTTCGGCGTTGTGGTAGAGGTTCCGATAGAGTTTTAACACTCCGGCGGGAACTAGAAACCCGTTTAGTGGCATTTGTAGGATCCAACTCTTTCCCATTGACCGTAGGATCAATATCCTCAATCCCTCAGTACTAAGATCTAGTCGTGGTTGTGTAACACCATCCACATCATTATCATTGGTATCATCTCCAATGCCTATTAAAGAAGATTCACCTCTCCCAACTGAGTGCAGTGTATCATCCGAAACTGACCCTTGCGAAGGTGCCCATCCTAGCGGACCATTGGCCGTCACCCCATCATACATAATATCCATCTCTTCAGCAAATTCTAACATTTCATATTGCCATTAAGCATTTGCTGGGTTTTTCTGTAATTTAAAAAGCATTTTGTTATAAGGACGTAGAGAATATTTTTAAAACAAAAACTAAAATAACTCTCATAATACCTTGTTCCACTCATCCCACCATTCTTGATCTGCCAAAACTGTCTTTCTCTGGTTATCCCATCCCAAATCAGTGTTACTCCTCAACTTATCCCATCTTTTCCATATATCTTTTTGTTTATCCCAGTAGTTCTTAAATTGATTCTTATTATACTCCAATCCAGTTCACTTCTTAAATTCATTGCACAATGTCTCATACCCTGCTTTATCGAGATGAGTGTTGGGCCTTCTTCCCTTTTTCATAAGATCAGTACATATCTCAAGGAATGCTTTATGAGCATGAGGAGGCTCTGACCAAATATTCACTTTTTTAATTTCTTTTTTCCATTTTACTGCCATTAAAATCGAATAAAAAAATAATAATTATGGGGAGAAAATAATAATAATAAAACAGAACAAAACTTTATAAATGCTTGCATAGCATTCATCTCTCCCTTCCATAGTAGCCTTATTCCACTACCACACCACTAGATAGCAGCAGCTTCTCCATTAGGATCATGTCAAAGGTTATATATCTTCTTATTTCCACTTTATTTTCACTTTGTTTTATTCTATTCAATGGATATCTCAATTATCATAAACCAATTATGTCAGCCTGGTTTCAACCCTACTTGTGTGGAACACGATCAGTTTTATTCTATTCAATGGATATCTTCCATGATAGTTCATTTAAATAGCTTTTAGAGGAATGAAAAAGTGCATGGTACAATGCTAAGTCGGATCCTAGAACAAAGAAGTATTGAAAAGAAAGGAATGTGGATGGGAGAAGCTGAACTTTGACGCATGCTATAGAGAAAACCAAGGCACGCTGGTATAGGAGGGAGGGCATACTACAAGTGTACAACAACACAGGTACGGATTTTCTCTTCTTTGTAAGGATTTTCTCTTCTTTGATGGATAGATAGCCACAGCAAGCTACATTGATGTTGAAGTCTTGCTGCAGAAGAGCTTGTCGTTGATATCTGATTGGTATCAAAAAAATTTGGATGCAGATGGGCTAAATGAATAATATTGTGAGCACTATTTGACCTTCTCAGAAATTCATTAGTTACTATATGTTTAAAGAGAATGATTGAATTCTAATGCTTTGAAGACTATAAATGTTCTTATGTACATAGAGAAGGCAATATGTAATGATATTGTGTCTATGATAATGGATAAATAAATTAGGGGGAGAGGTGTAATCAATTTGAGGTAATCAGACTTCATATTTTCCAACTCGAGATGTCAATTTTTCTTCTAATTTCACTAAATTTCTTCATATTCGATAATAATAAACATTCCACATTTTATAGGGCTTACATTAATGCAAAGGAGGAATGTCATAGCCCACATCGTGTAAAGGAGGAATGTCATAGCCCTAATCTATGCAAATGCCATCAACAAAAGTTAGTAATAAAAAACAGAGAATTAATGGTGCACGATGCATTATAACCAATATGAGGACTGAAAAGTTCGCCAATAAAGTTGCTAAGCAAGCAATCTGATTATAGGATCATCATTATAAAACTTTCATTGAGGCTATTTTGTACTAGTTACTCCCAAATCTCTATTTATTAGGCCACTTATCATTGTAATTTTTTTTTTTTTTTTGTACTCTACTTTTTGGGGGGTCATTGCTTGGTGTGATGGTAAAAGGCATGGGCTTTCGAGCATGAGACAGTCCGGACAGCAATCACTTTGTTAACTTTCAATGGTTAGGTATGTATCCCGTCCATCCCTCCCAGCACCCTGTATGTATGAGACTGGCACGAGTAATGGACTTTTTCTCTACTTTTTTTATTGACATACTCTTCTGATATTCTCTTCCATTAATATAATTAATAGATAAACTTGTGTGTGGGGTGGAGTGGGGGGTTGGAATACCTGAAATTACAGCAAAAGAAGATATATCATAACATACAAGGACCCAGATCTCAAGCCACCGTAACTTTTCCAAAGTTCTTAAAGCATTACATAATAAGCACCAGAAGCTTAAGAATTCGTGCATACAGAGAAGTTCTCATAAGGTAAAATTTCATTAGAAAAAAATAGAAAAGGAAATGATACACTAAGTTTTTCAGCAACCTTAAGCGTTACATATATTTGAATCTTGATATTAGAATAGAATAAGCGTCTTACCAAGTAACCTATAAACCTGCCTGCTAATTTCAGAATCAGACAAACAAATGCAGAAAATCATTACAAAATATGTAAATATCATTATATACATATCATCCAAATCACATGATGTCATAATTTTATTAGAATCTCCAATACGGTTACTATTTTGACTTAAAACTACAAGAAAACAAAACTTTACTAGTAACATTTCAATAATATAAGCTAAAGAATCAACTCAACTTTCCATATCCCTATCCGAAATAAAAATGAGCAGACAATTGATTGTAAAAAACTAATCAAATATCAAATATTGATGATCCCATAAATCTATGACAAGGTGCTCTATAAATGGTTAAACGGAGAAAAGCAAGAGATTCAATCAAATTCTACAAATTTAAATTCTTTCAGTTCGATAACATAAGATCTCATCCATTCAAATCCAGTAACATAACACAATAGTTTTACTAAAAGATCTAAAATTAGGTCAAACAGAAAATTCTATCACACAAAAATAAAAAATGGGGCCTCAGTTAAGCATCGGACAAAGAGAAACATATTTATTTCTACCTTTTATGAACAAAGGGATCAGTGTTATATAAACATCTAATTATACAAATTTTGTTCAAGTGGCTTGTCGCTCGTTCACTGGACAATCCAACGGCTTGAATCATATAGGTCAAGTTCAGACTTCGTTTTAATCAATTGGAATAGAAAAGTGCAAGAACAGCGGGTATTTACTTTGGAACCAAGTGCTCGAGTAATGAATCTAATGTCGTTCAAACAGTATGACCATCTAATTCAAAGATGTCATATCCCCTCCATAATAAACATATGATGACAACACATTAAGTCGCTTCATTCAACAACCTATGATCATTGGATGAACATAATTAGATACAATTATTTGTTAACATAATATATAATATTGACACCTTGTAACAAAGGGGCTAACAAGACGACTCATGAACTAAATAAAACACACCTCAAACCAAAATACAATCACAATTCCTTAAATAAATTCAACAAGTCAACCCCATATGAATAGATTTGCAACCTGAGATACAAAACCAAGCATAAAATGAGTTAACTAGCATTTTTTTTTTCATCATAAAATATCCAAGTCGATCGCTCTCCCATTCAAAAAAAATCTCAAACGAAGATCAGATCTGATGTATCAAAGCCAAAAGAAACCTCAAATTAAAGGGGAAAACAAAATCGTAGTGAGATCTAATATGTATTAGAGCTTATAAATATTTTCAATTCAAACAAATAATATACTATTCGAAAAGATTAAATTATGAAACAATTAAACAAGAAAATCAGCACGAAAACCATAGGCGTTGGGTTCATTTGATAGATCTTAGCGTTGAGAGTTTGATTTCTAACAGTAAGCAACGATTGAAACATATTTACCTGCTCGTATTTTAAAGAGATCCGATCGACTTTGGAGAGAGACAGAGCGAGAGCTATAAAAAAAAAAAAGAGTTGCACTCAAATGAACCTCGAGAGTGGTTTATATTAGTTTTTTTGGTATTAGCAAAACAGAGTGAGACTATTTTAGACCCCGCAGCACCGAAAACACCGTTCGTCTGTTCCCCGCAAGAGCTCGCTCGACCCACTTAAAAGAGCAGCTAAAAACTGCTCTTTTAAAGAGACCTAAAATCAGCTCTTTCACTCTCTAAAAGAGTAGAGAGCACTTGCAACCAAACATACTCTTATATTAAACTGTTCTATAAAAGAGCACAGAGCTGCTCTTTGCTTTGAAGGAGCTAACCCAAACACAGCCTTAATGATTTCAAATCCCTCAACTGCGGCCCATGTCTTAGCAAGTTCATGCGTCGCGATCCTGTTGCACTGAAAGTTACACGATCGATTGCATACATGATTCAAACAACTGAATCATGGATCAGAAATCCTACGATCGATAAACAATTAAATTCTCAGTGACACATTTGGGTTCACAATTCTAATTTCCATTGATTCAAACTGTTGAGCGAATCTGATCACAATCCGAATTTTGGCTTGCAGGTGGTAGAAACATGTTAAACCATGTTTACATGTTAATTATTAGCTAAATTTTCTATAGATTTAATTGTTTTTAAAGTAGTTGGTAGGTTGGTAGTAGGGACGCATGTTTTGACCCGAAAACCAATTCGGACCAAACCAATTTTGGTTCAGTTTGGTTTTGATTTTGAGTGGCGAAAACCAATTAGGTAGGATGAGAAATCGAAAAAATCCTAAAAAAATTAAAAAAAACTCAAAAAAAATAGCTTAAAAAAATAAAAAAAAATCTTGAACCGAAACTGACCCGAAAAAAAATCAAAAGTTTCGAGTTGTGGTTTTGAAAAATAAAAAATAAAAAATTTTGAGTCTGGACAGATTCCATTTCGGTTCGATTTCGATTTCGATTCCGGCCTATCTAAACCTAAAACTGAAAATTTTGGTTTTGGTTCGGTTCGGGTACCTCAACTTGCATCCCTAGTTGATTGTAATTCAGTTTTGGTTTTATGTATGGAGGAAGGATGCCATGGGCGTGAAGGCTCGTTCAAAATGAGTGGAGAGGCCCACAATCTTATAAGAGGAGAGACAAAGCAATGATTGTGCAAGAGGCCTAGGATCTTATAGCGTTGTCTCTAATCTTATAAGGTCATGGGCCTCTTAAAACCAATTGGTTTTGTGTTAGATGTCCAAAAATTTACTCGATCTTGCTAAACTCAAAAAGCTGACCCAACTCAGTTTTCTGTGACCGGCCCCGGTAAAAACTTGTGTTAGGTGAGTTTGGTGTCAGGTCAACCAATCATTGACAGCCCTATCTTTTTGATAGGTGTGCCATTATAAAGATTTTTGGGGTAAAAGAAATGGCCAAAAAATAACCTTCATCGTTTGATTTAAAGTCGTCAAATATGAATCTAAAATTAATAGTTTATCCAACGTACTCTTCTTTTAAGTGGCATTTGACTGCATCGAATAGCTTATCCAACCTACGGTGCCGTTGCTTGCTGCTATTTCAAATTCTGATTGATATCTTAAAATCGATAGCTCGAATCATAATGTATATAAGCTGAGCACGACCCTTGAAAGGGAAAAGGGAATCCGCTGAGTAAGCTATGTAGCCCTCTCTATAGGTCCCAACCTGGCACTTCAAATGGACATTTTGGCTGCGTTTGGTAAGCTCTTCGCCCACTCCCAACCATGCTCTTAGAGCTCGTTTGCTAAATGAGCGGGGAGCGGAGCTGACGGGAGCTTCAGATGGCTAAAATGGAGTCGTGGCTCCAATTTTTCTAGAGCGGTTTTTTAACCGCTCTGGATGGGAGCTATGTGTGCAGAATTTGAGGACCATGGCTGGTGCATGGCCCGTGCACCATATACAAATTCATGTTTATGATAGTCAACAATATTGCTGTTATATAGTAGAGACGGGTACTAACATCACACACTATAATACATAGAAGAAAACTAAAATCGAGATCTCTTATGGAGACTGATGATAGAGATGACAACAAGCAAGATGAAGATCAACGATCCGATGAAAGACACGACGAGCGAAGCTGTGATATACTGGCAATACTTTTCATACACATTGCAGACCTTGTGCCACCCTACATGGGAATTTCCTTTGGCGCCGATGACGCCAACAGCCGCGGCCGCCCCGATACCCGAGAAGAGAAGAGCCACCATGATCAGATCCAGTATGGACTGGACCAGTATCATGCCTTTGCCACTTGCAGCTTTTCCAAGTGAGACCACCAAAGAAAATGCAGCATAGGCGCACGCAATCGCATTCGCCACCACAAAGAATCTGAAAATTATAGAATTTTAGGTGTCACTATGGTCAATTTTTTAATATTTAAAAACAGTTGTGCAGTCTAAAAATGTTGCACTTAGATGCTAGATCTCATGCCATATGGCACAAGATCACGAGATGCATCACACCTAAAAGTTCACCACTCCCTCTAGGGGTCTAGAAAAACAGGGAAAAGATAAAATTGAACCCTTTTGCCCTTCATTTCATGAGACAAAGATACATATTTTAAATTAAAAATTTGGCCATTGAAATTTTTAACCTTTGACCACAAATTCAAATGTAATTTTCTTTTATTTGTTTCTTTTGAATGATCGATTGATCGACCTTCACATGGCAATTGAGTGCATATATGTGTATATTCCAAGCTCCGGGGTATGCACACCAGTGCACATTTCAACCCTACACTCCAATTATTTGGAAGCGCCTATTTCAACCCTAAACTACAATTAACCCATGAGCCATATGAATTGCACAGTGGTTTTTGCCTTTTTTATGTTAGGGTACCTCTATTTGCACCTACGCCTTCTCGGAAAGTACTTTCGTCTCAAACTCCTTAAAAATTGTTGATTTCTTCAAATCAGATGATGAAGATCTTATTTCACCTCGATCTTCCACACAACCGATCTTGAGATCATTGCGCGCCTATCTGACTGTCTATTTTTCATTCCATGAGTCATAAATCTCCAAAAAATGGCACTTCAATCATATGGTACAAAGAACGGTCAAACGTGATTTTTAGGGCATTTTTTGGTGATTTGGGACACATGGAGTAAAAAATTGATTACCTGATAGGTGCGACATGATGTCAAAATCCATTTTGTGGAAGATTCGAGTGAAACACGCGCATCATCTAATCTGAAGTAATCAATAGTTTCCAAGGAGTCTGGACGTGAGCACTTTCAAAGAAAGCATGGGTACAAATAGAGGTACCCTTTATTTTAATAATTGTCAAAGTTATAGATTTTGGGCACCTATGTTCGTGGCCTCACCATCTCTGAAATTACCTAAATTCTAAACCCCCTAAAATTTATTGACTGTTTCGGATCATATGAGAGATCATTTTTCACCCCAATCTTCCACAAGATGGATCTTGAGACCATGAGCGAACTATCAGACAGTCTGTTTTTTATTCCGCGTGGTACAGATCTCCAAAAAAATAGCAACTGTGCACACGAGACGAGATTCAACATGGCACACATCACAATCAAACAATATTTTTTGGGATCTGTAGACCGTCTGACGGTACGTTCATGGTATCAAGATTCACATTGGCGAAGACTAGGATGAAAAACGATTTCCATCGTTTGATCCGAAGCAGTCAACAGATTTCAGAGGCTTTAAAACTTAGGTGCTTTCAGAGATGGCGTGAGCGAAGAACAGTGGTATCCATAGTTTTTCATCCAAAATTTTATATTAATTTATTAAACTGATCAAATTGCCTCTAATTTGATTAAAAATTAAAAATAATACTATGGATATGCTATCAAAAGGGAATGAAAGTCTTTTCTCAAAAACAAAAATTGCATTAATATCTTTTTTATTGATCCTCATAATAAACTCTCTCGTGTGCATCATATATGCAACGCACGAGTAATGTAAAGATATTTGGGTATCGTTTGTTTATTATAAGGGAAAAGTACATATTTCTATTTGTAATAAATACTATATGTTTTTGGAAAATCTGTAGATGTTATTTGACAAAATATTGGGGTATAATAAATTTATACTTATTCATTATAATTTAAAAAATAAAACTTTGACACCGAAGAATATTTGTATCGGATGAGTAAAAATACTTTTCCGTAAAAGAAACTTATTAACAATTAATTCTAAGAGGAAATTTAGGATGTAGCTCTCTGCTAGCTCCGGTCATAGTAGAGTTTACCTGTTTTGACAAGTTCTCATCTTCTTTGTTAACATCCTGCTACCTGTCTGTTTAGCAATTCTATTATCCTCTTCACTCACTCCTTGTTAGAGCATATTTTATTTGTTCTGATAGGGCGTTAGTCGAAAATAGAGAGGTTGCTGCTAAAGCAGGTAAATCCTCCTTTACAAAAAAAGAGAATGAGAATCAATTAAAATAGGTGAACTCCAGTATGATGAGGGCTAACAAAGACCTATGTCATATGCATCCTTACATTTTTTGGTGTGAACCTGATTGCCATTGTCAAATAATGGAAATAAATTTTTGAGCTTATTATTAGGACAAATGAGCTATTTTCCTTTGTTAGCAAACCCCTGATGTAGGAGCACTGCTTTGTTGGGAAGGTAGCCATATAAAAACGTTGCAGCAAAGCCAAGTTTAGGGAGCCGCAGGCTCAAGCACGAGCTTGATTCATTATTTTATTTTCTCAGTAACGTAATTCCACAGCAACCAGAAAGCGATTGCAACGAGTCATTTAACAATTCAAGGACGGTAGGAAGTACTAGTTTTTTACGCACCTGAAAAGGTTAAAAAATGGAACTGGCCCAGGCTCCAGCCCAACGTCTTTATACTTGATTTAAATGAGGGACGACACTTTTACTTAAGGTGTCAAAGTTGGTATCGGTATTGGGTATGGATCCATGAATCAATACATGGATTGGCCCTTTTTTTTTTAAAATAAAAAATTGCACGTCTCAACTCAAACGGATACGTATCGGCTGATACCCGATACATATCGGCCAATACTAATATTAAGTTGAGGATCGATACACATCGGTGTCAATACGTATCAATTTGCCAAAATATCGATACGTATCGGTATCTACCAATTTTTGATACCTTAGTTGTACCCTACCAATTATTGGAAAAATAAGAGAAAACCCATTTTATATATATATATATATATATATATATATATATATATATATATATATATATATATATGTGTGTGTGTGTGTGTGTGTGTGTGTTTTCCAAAGGCACGATTCATCATCCGTGCATTCAAACTACTTGCGCTCTCTGTAGCACCCATCCAAGGGATGGGGTGCCACAACAACTTGCATAAGGACAATTAGGTCCAGCTAAAACTAGTACAAAGGGTGTGTATCCACCATCCAAAACTTGGTCAATGGTGTAATATTTTAATTCACGAGGATCAAGCAGTCCTATGGGAAACTCTGAAAACTTTTTTATGGGCAAAAAGGTTATAATTTTTTTTAAATCACGTGGCTGACGATTCTAAAACAGGTATTGTTTGGAATCACATGCTACGTGAACGTGATCTACTAATTAAATATACGATCATAACATGCGTTCAAATGCATAGTCCATTTTCCATATACATATATATATGAAGTAATAAGGTTAGCCACCTAACATTGAACCCTATGCAAGTGCCGTTCGGATGCCAAGTGGCACCTAATATGAAGATCCAGTGCCGAGGCAACATGTACAAGATGGATTATATCTAGCTCAATTTTTACTTTTTTGAAAAGACGTTTTATCCACCGTCCAAAATATGGTCAAAGTTGGCAAAAAAAAATGCACCAAATATGTCGAGCGGAACCCAATACTTGACCACATTTTTTAACGTCAAAGTTTTTATTTTCTTTTAATTTTTTTATTTCTTTTCTATGGTTCACATGCCACATGATATGTGATCCCGGACACATGCACAACGTTCAACCCTGGTGTATTGAGAGAGTGACTCTCTCTCTCTCTCTCTCTCTCTCTCTCTCACACACACACACACACACACACATATATATATATATATATATATATATATATATATATATATATATATATATATATATTACATTATATATATATATATATTACAAAAATAAAAATTTGAAAATTTAAAATTTTGAAAATAAAAAATAGTTTTCCCATAAAAATAGAGCAATATTGGACACCAAGACATGTAAATCAATATCACATGTGAAATTAGAGGATTAATCAGGCTTTTGTCATCGGAAGCTGAAAATTTCAGAAACTTTCAACTTTGAAGAGGCTTTGTCAATAATTTTTATATAATTAGTACTACTATTAGTATTTAGTAAGTGGCTAACGAGTGCTAGGTAACTTGGTACTCGGGCCGGGTCACATATTAGGATGTAATCCACATGGAATCATTATTTATGCCGTCCCATAGGTGTGCCATGATCTGAAAATTTTTGGTTGCGCCATCATCAGAATCAAAGCCTTTAAACACAGTCTAAAATTAATGGTCATGTAAATCCCACACACCAATAATTTTAGATAATCGCTTTGAGTTAGACAACGGAAATCATATTTTGCACGACAGATCTTGGGATCATTGGCAAAGTTCAAAATTTCCGTCGAAACCACCAAATTTCGGTCTAAAATTTTACTTTCAGTTCCCATCAAAATCTAAACCCAAAATTTCGGTTTTCTTGTATGGTATCCAAAACTTCGGCCGAAATTTCGGATTTCGGTTTCGGTCATGCCCAAAACCAAAATTTTGATCCTTGATCATTGATATCAAATCATACCGAACACATAATGGTTGCAGACAGGAGGCATCACAAAAAGAGGAGGATCAACTTTTGGCAGGATCCAATGGCTAAGAGCCATTTTATCCAGCTTGAAGACTGTCAAGATTGCTTACATGAATGCTGACGAATAGCGCATCTTAGCGGTTACCGATACGTTCAACGGCGGCAGACTAGGGACGGGCACAACTTGGGTCTCCCTAGCGAGGCCCATGACGATGGCCGCGACGAGGGTGGTCAAAACGGCGAGAAGGCGGAGAAAGAAGTGGGTGGACCTTACGGAGTTTGGGTTCACCACCTTAACGTCGCTTCCTCGGTTACCGTCAGTAGCAGGCTTCGACTCAAACTCCATGAAAATTAAGCTGGAATCAAATGGCTGAGGGAGGAGATAAGGTAGAGAGGTGGCCTTGACTTCTTTGTGTCTTATATATATATATACAGTAAGTACGAATATAGGATACAAAAAAATTGGTGTGTCAAAAGTGTTATGGCTTATTGAAGCGTCTTTTAGTTAGCCATAGCAAATTTCTTTAAATAGTTGATTTTCACGAATTTTGAGATCTAGATATATATTGAGGTAGCTGTTGATGGAGAGGAGAGCGATACATCACCATCATCTATCTAAGCTAGAAGAACCGTGAGGAAATGAGGATCAACTGTTAAGTAGGAAGGGGTATGATATCATGGTAGCTTCACCACTCAAGCGTATGGTGGCTCTCTCTCTCTCTCTCTCTCTCTCTCTCTACCTAATGAATACATCATTTAGCCTCATAACCATTAAAGGCCCTGTCCGGTTCTCGGAAAATGCTCATAAACTGACAGCTTTTCTTTATAAAAAAAGCAATCATTTGTTTTAGTTTCGCCCGGAATTCGGTGTACCTTAGGACAATGTTTTCTGACTTAGGTATTATTTACTGACCAAATAACAGTTTACTTATATTACAACCGATCAAACAAGGCCTAAAATGCTCATGCTACCCAGCCTAGAGCCAACATGGAAGTCTTGCAAAAACTTTTGAAGTGGAATAATGGCAAGAAGGATTTGAAAGGGTGATGATAGAAGGGCCATAACGGTCGAGGTGCGATGATTGAGTACAGGGGCGAACGCAGGATTTACTAGATGAGAGGGTCGTAGTCGATATATATTATTTAAAAAATTTACCTCTCATATTTAAATAAAGAAAAAATAAAAAAATTTCTCTTAAAATCATAAAATATAAAAATAGACAAATATCTATCCAAAAAGTCATTCTACTTTTATAATAAAGAGATCTTTTAAAAATTACAATTTTCCTCGACGGGGTTTCCTTTTCTGAATGCGTTTGAGAATTTTCTCATTTTCGATGCTATCAAAAATTTCTCACTCAATGTATGTGATCAAACAATCATTCATCCACTCATCTGTCATTCGGTTTTGAAGTCTATTCTTTATAATATGTATGGCAAAAAATGCCCTCTCAATAGTAACAGTGGCGACAGGTAGGGTTAATGCCAATTTTATGAGCAAGTAAACTTGTGGATATAAAATATCTTTTTTCTTCTCAACCATTTTCTGAGCAAGCCCACTAATCTCTTCCACCTTTGAAAACTCACTTTTAGAGCGTACATCAAGAATGTAAGTTGCAAGTTGATTATCAAGAATCGCGAGAGACATTGCAGAAAATTCAACCGGATAAAATTCAGCAAGCCGAACTAATTTTTTCTTGTCAAAAGCTGAGAATGAATTGTTTGGATCTAGGCATGTCATACAAAGAAGTAATTTGGTATTCACTTCATCGAAACGGTTGTTAAGTTCTTATAGTTGTTGATCAATAACAACATAAAATAATTCAACACGATAATGATGTAGATATGCTATTTCTTCAGCTTTGCGTCGCGGCCACCCTAATTCTTCATACTTATCATTCATGTTAGGGACATTGATTTTATGTTTATTACAGAATAAAGATACTTCTTTGATGACAGAATCTCATCCGACGTCTCTCATAAGTTGCAACCTCACCTTAGCAACTTTAACCAGATCTATGGCATTCACAATATTTTGTTTTTATTTTTATAATGCCTTTGATAGATCATCTGTGATTCCCAATATTTTTTCTATTATATGAAAGGTGAATACAAACTCAAAAGAGCATATTTAGATTAATAGGCCTCTTGCTGCAGCTCTTTGATCATAATTTAAGCTATCTTCTCTGACAATCCCAAGTACATCAATCACAGAAGAGAATAGGACTCTGATGCTTATCAATGACTTATAATGTGAGCCCCAACGTGTATCACCGGCCTGTATTAACGTAGTCTCCTTATTCAAACCCTGCTTAGTTGAAAGGTCTCCACTCTCAATTGCATTAATGACTGCAGCTGTTCGATTATCTCGAAGAATACCACGACGTTTGGTAGATGCTCCAACAATATTAACCACAGCAGAAATCACACTAAAGAGTGTCTCGATTTCAATGTTACGTTTTGCAACTCCAACAAGTGCCAATTGAAGTTGATGAGCAAAACAATGAATATACTAAGCATATTCATTCTCATTCATTATGAGTGTCTTAAGTCCATTATATTGACCTTTCATATTACTGGCACCGTCATAACCTTTCTCGTGCAATTTCTTTATACTCAATCCATGTTTGGCAAATAATGCATCAATCGCATCCTTCAGTGTTACAGCGATGGTTTCCCTAACATGTACTATTCCAAATAATCGCTCAATTATACATCCCTCTTATCTACATAACGAAAAACAATGATCATTTGCTCTTTAATAGATATATCACGAGATTCGTCAATCAAAATAGCAAATACAGTATCTCCAAGATCTTCAATGATAGTTTTTATGACTTCACTCGCAATTGTACTTACAATATCTTTCTGGAATGAGGTGCAATCATTTTGAGATGGCCAGGAGCATTATTTAATGCGACCATTCTAATTTCTTCATTATGATCGGCTAGAAATTATAGGAGTACACGAAAGTTTCCTTAATTGCTTGAAACATTTGATTCACTGTGCCCACGAGAAGGTAATCCTTAACGAAGAAGATATCGAACGCAGTCTACTGATGTCGTCAAACGAATTCTATATTCCCTCGTGTCTTTATCACCTTGCTTAGAAAAAAGTATCTCAATGTGTTGATTTTGATTCAACAAATTTTGACACTTCTGATAAGCTAGGTCGTGAGCATTGTTGGGCCTTCCAACATGAGTCGCAAATTTATCAAGCTTCTTCCAATTGTCAAACTCTTCAACCGTAAAATAGTCAGTACTCCCTTGCACCCCTGTTGTTGTAGCTGGTCTAAAAATATAGCAGTATAAGCAAAATACTTTTTCCTTTGATATGTTATATTCTAACCAACTTCCATGCATCTTAAACCACTTGGGTTGAAATTGTCGTGGTTTTCCTGATATTTTTCTCTGAAAAAATGTGCGATTATAAGGCTGACATGGACCTTTTTGCAAATATGCTCTTCGAACTAATTCTTGTTCATTAGGATGGTACACTGAAATTGAAATACGTAATTCGGGATCTGCTGAAAGATTTTCTAAATCATCCTCTACATAACTTCGCTTTGAGCTAGATTTGACTTGTTCATGCTCATCATTTTCTAAGGCAACAGATGTATCATCATTTTCTATATGAGTCCGCTCTGAGCTAGTACCCCCTTACTCAAGTTCATCATTTTTTAAACGAGTAGATACGTCATCATTTTCTACATGACTTCGCTTTGAGCCAAGTTTGATTTGCTCATGTTCATTATTTTTCAAGGCAGTTGACATATCTTCATTTTCTAAGATGGGAGGGGGGTGAACAATAGCATGTTCTACGGTAGGAGGCATGATGTCAACCTTTCTTCTAAAGTATCTATGCATGATTGCTCCAATGGTCAAGAAGAAAGACTATAACCTACCGAAAATAAATGTCATGAGTGTATTAAAAAATAGTTTAAATACAAATAAATCTCAAGTAAATATTTAAAATAAATCTCAAACAATATCTAGTAAATGTTTCATATATAAAAAATACATCGCCTATTCTCAAAATTTGAAACCAGTAAAAAGACTAGTCTTTTTTTCATTTCTATTTAACAGTAAACATCATAACTTTCATTAAGAATAAAAATTACGGTAGATCTCAAGAGGGGCATAGCGAGATGCTTGGCCCAGAAAAAAATGATGAAAGAAAACAACAACAAAAAAAAACTCTGATTATCTTTCCATAGATGCCAGAGAAATCTGATAAACAAGTTCTTCAACAAAGCCAACACCAGTTCCAAATTATATTTAAAAAATTTTGTTTTTCCCTATTTCCCCATGCCTACAACTCTGAATACCTTTTCATACACACCAAAGACCCCCAACACTCTACGATGGGTTAAACTTAGGTTGTTGGTGGAAGACTTATGCTCTCTATTTTAGCTATGACACATGCATCTCATGAGTCGGCATTTTTTCCTTTAAATAATTTGCTCAATAATACTAGGAGCATTGATCCATAAATTTTGGGTACATACAATGATATAGCACATTCAAAATTAATATTTTTTTAACTCATTAACATAAAATTAAATCAATTTTAAATTAAAATTTTAATTTTACCTCCAATCTAGCATGATCGGACGAAAATAATGCAAGCTCGGCCAAATCCGAACCAGTGAACCACGCGCCTGAGTCCTGACCAATGAATCCAACTAAAATCCTGAAAAAAAAATTGAAAGAAATAGTTAGGATTTAGGAATTGAGTATTGAGAATATGAGAGAGAAAGGGAAAGAGGGATTTAGGGTTTAGGGGGATGTGGTTGTGGTTGTCAAAATAGGGCCATTAGGCCAAAAATCCTTAAGGCTTAGACCAATAGAATAGACCTTAAGAGAGGGGACAATGGGCTGTGGGGGGCTCGCTGACAGGCTAAGACTAACGATTAAGATGATACCTCATACATAAAGTATTTAAATATTTATAGGATAAATCAATACCAATAGTAATTTTTAAATCGAGTATTGAGGCGTCATAAATTTTCATCGCAATCTGCCTCTTAAGTTGAAGGCAGAGGTTCATTTGAGGATTTGGGGGAAAGTCAAATTTTACTCATTTTGTAACCAAACAGGTGAAAAAATAATTTTGAGAAATTTTCAAAAAAAAAAAACTTCCTATGATTTTTTTTAAACTTACCTAAAAAATATATAAAAAATCCATGGGCTTTGCCCATTGTCATCGTGCATCAAACGAAGCCAAAGAGATGATAGTTGAACATATTCAGAAAAAAAAAATAAATAAATAAATAAAAATAATAATATCAACAAGCAATAAATTTTATATATCCAAAAACGAAAGGGAAAATTTAAAAGGGAAAGGAAGTAAAAAAAGAAAAAAAATGAGAGACCTGTTGCCAAAGCCTTCCTACAAATTTGCAAGGCTGGTTCCAGAGCTTTTGTGAGCCAAGCAAGCTCCAATTCCCACTGCCGGACTGAGATGGTTGTTGCTGGCACATTGGCACAACATAAATAATAATAGATTAGAAGTTTAGAACTATAGAATGGAAAGAGAGAGGATCAAAGGAGAAGAAGAAGAAGAAGAAGAATATAGAGAGAGAGAGAGAAATAAATACCCTACCTGCGTGAAAGGGGTGGGTTCGATCTTCGATGTATCTGGCCGGGCCATCGTCGACGAATCTCGCCATCATTCACGTCGGCGTCGAATCTCACTAGTCACATCATTTAATCTCAAATTAGCAGAGGAACGAGAAGGGGTTACGAGGTGCTTAGGGTTTTTAGAGAGAGAGAGAGAGAGAGAGAGAGAAAGAGAGAGAGAGTGGTAATTTAAGAGAAATAGAGAATAAGAGTTAAAGAAGCTTAAAAGCTAGCAAAATTTGGGGGGGGGTCTCTAAATCAATATTGGGGTGTCTTTAGAAAGACCCAAATTTAATAAAATGAAATCTAATTTTTTTAGAAAAAAAAAAAAGTTTGGGGGGTCCTGGGACCCCCCCAGCCTGTACGTGCGTCCACCCCTGATTGAGTATCAGGACCGGCCCTAAGATTTTGGGGGCCCTAATGTTGATATAAATTGGTGGAAGACACGTAGTTCACTATGCTATTTTAAAAACAATAAATCGTTCTAATGATTCAGAGCATAAAGTTTATGAATCAAGATCTCATCAAACTGGACCGATTTGGCAGGTTAAATTTTCAAAAATGACAGCAAAAGGTGCAATTTATCTTGCAACAATTCAAGATTCATTACAAAAAATAAAACTATTAGCGGCAAGCAAAAACTGCCGCTATTAACAAAAAAATTGTCGTTAATACCCTTGTTGCTAATAGTCTTAGTAGCTTTTAATAGTTTTTTTGTTAATAGCGGCAATTTTTTGCTAATGTTCTTATTTTTTGTAGTGATTGCTTACGTCCTCATTATGTCATATCCACCAATTTTTATAGCGAAAACAACAGATAGTACGACTAGTAGAGGATCGGATGCTCGACTCAAAAGACTAGAAGATGATCAAGATTTTCAAAATCACGTCCTTAATGCATTAAACGATAGGTTGTTCAACATATTCTGTAAGAGTACTGCCACTAAAGATATATGAGAATCGTTAGAGAAGAAGTATCTAACTGAAATGCAGGTACAAAAACTTTTCTAATCTTTAAGTATTTTGATTTTAAAATGGATGAGGATAAATCGATTTTTGAACAAGTTCAGAAATTGCAGTTTATCGTCACTAAGATAGAAGTCTTATGTATTTAATGAATTGTATTAGACTCGAAAAAGCATTTATAGTGGGGGTATTAAATAGATTTACTTGCAATCTAGGGTCAAAACATTGAGAAACTATTCGTAGGGTATTGAGATATTTAAGATGAACTACGGATTATAATTTACAATATAGTGGTAAGCATGAACTCTTACGGAGTTTACTGATACTACTTAGATTTATGACTTCTCTAATTCTAAATTTACACACGAATGAATTTTACTTTAGCAGAAAGAGCAGTATCATGGGGGTCTAGAAAATAAACATATTTTTTTTATTTAAGTATGGAATCAGAGTAGCATTGCCTGCGCAGAGTGGCTTTGAAGTTTCATAAGACAAATTCTTTTGATTCAACATATATATGTAATTAATATTTATTGTGGTAATAAAGTTGTTTCGCAGATTTCAGATAATAAGAAATATAAAGGAAAATCAAGGCATATAAGCCTTAGATATAACATCATTCAACAAATGTTGAGTGATGGAGTGATCGTTTTGGACTACATACCAACTTCTAAGATGTTTGCGGATCCACTTACAAAAGCACTATCCAAAGATACACTATTGAGAATATCAAGAGAGATGGGCCTAAGATCGATATCTTTAAAGGCACAGTAGTTGAACCTCAACTTAGTAGAGTTGAAGATCCCAAACCCTAAGTTCAACGAAATAAGAAACTACTTTGTGACCCTTGAAAGTGTACAAATATATGCTACCTATTGGATATCCCTATAGTGTTAAATTTCTTGCCAAGGATCAAAATTTCGACTGAAATGATTGAAATTTCGATCGAAATTATCGATTTCGGCCCCCACCGAAACCAAAACGATAATTTACATTTTCAGTTATTTTCGGCTATATTGAAGTGTTCGATCGAAATTCAAAATTTTGGTTTAACTCTTAATGAAAACTGAAATTTTGATCCTTATTTTTTACACATCTCTTGTAACGTAAGAGGGTGGGTTAACTCTTAATGATTCTGTAGGCATTCATTTATTGGAGTGATAAAGTAGTTACAATAGCACTCATAACAGATTCACCTATATGAGTATAGAAGTGAGCCGCTTTAACAAAGATTCGGTCATCTTTCTAAGAAACTCATGAAATTAGAAGTTTAGTGCATTGCTGTAAAGCGCAAGCCTTATGTCACTAATGATTTAGATCATACTAACTGTATATGTAAATTTGGTTTGCTAGACATATTTTAAGTTCAAAGCTATAAGCTACTTAAAACATATTTCCGTTTATGATCTGATTATTATGTTCATGCTTATGATATGATTCGTTCTGTTTAGTTCTGTTTTGATCTGACTCATTCTGTTTAGTTCTGTTTTAATCCAACTTGTTCTGTTTAGTTCTATTTTGATCTGACTCGTTCTATTTAGTTCTGTGTTGATCCGACTCATTATATTTAGTTATATTTTGATCTGGCTCATTTTGCTTAGTTATGCTTTGATCTAATTCGTTCTGTTTGATCTGTTTCATTCTGCTTGATCTGATTCATTCTGTTCTGCCTTTTGACTCTTCTGATATGACATATTTTAGAATTTGTGAATTTGAACTCCGAATACTATAAATAAATGTGAACCTTGACACCCTTGGACCGCTTCGATAGGTTATACGTACACACTTGGACCGCTATGGCGGGTTATCTATGCATCCCTTGAACTGGTACGGTAGGTATCCATACACACATACTTGCATTCCTTGGACCGATATGGCGGGCATCCGTACACACATACATGCATCCCTTGGACTAGTACGGCGGGTAATCCGTACACACATGCATACATACCCTTGGACCTCTTCGGCGGATTATTTGTATCCCTTGGACCACTACGGCAGGTTATTTGTATCTCTTAGACTGCTAAAGCGGGTTATTTATATCCCTTGGATCGCTAAGGCGGGTTATTTGTATCCCTTAGATCGCTACGACAGGTTATTTGTACACTTTGGGTTGCAAATTCGACATTATTTGTAACATAGTTATGACTCTATTTCCACTACATGGAATGTTTTGATATGATTTATTACCGCTTTCTGATATGATTATGTTCATGCTTTTTAACATGATTCTGTTTCTACTTCCGCATTGGCTTTGTTCCATTTTGTACTCTGTTCCTCTTTGCTGTTTTGACATGATGTTGTGATCCGATATTTTGATTCGATGTTTGGATTCTGATACGTTTTTATTTCTGATATGTTTTTATTTCTGTTTCTGTTATCTGATGCATTCTGTTTCTGAGATGACTCTGTTTCCATACAATATTCCGTTTTGTTCCATTTTCTGACTTGAATTTGTTTCTGCTTTATTTTTGTGCTCTGTTTCTATTTTGTTCTCGTTCTGTTCCGCACTCTAATACGATACTTCTTTGTACTCTAACATGACATAGTTTTATTTTCTGACGTGATATGTCCGCTTTTCTGATTTGACACGTTTTAATTATAATTCCGAAGTCAGTATTATTTTAAATTCTATATTTGATATGAAAATTATTTTTAAATTCAGCCATCGAATATATGCTTTAATTTGATAAGATATGATTTGTGTATTGAGTTTTCCTCTACTGAGCTTAGACTGTAGAGGAAAACTCAGTCACAGGTACAGATCTGGATCAAGCTTGAAGAGGATCCTATAAATCTTTGACCATGGGACTTGGTCCAGTGACCTTTGGACTTTAGACTTTGTATATTCATGAAACTTCGTAGAATTAAAATTTGTATTATATATACATTTTGTACACCACTGTTTAAGTGATAGTCGGCCATCACTAATGATTTTATTTCGATTATTTTATTTTAGATTTTTTATATATAAATGGAGATTTATACTTTTGTCATAATGATAATTAATTGTTAAGTGATTATCTGCTTTGAATTCCGCTTAAGTGTGTATGTACCAAGTGTTTTGTAATCCAATTGTGTTCTGCGATCTGGCAATCTGAATTTTTCCATTTGGTTTGAATTATATATATATATATATATATCTCATAAAATTATGTGGGAAAAATTTGGATTGTCACACTTATGATCTTTGAAATTCATTTTTCTTTTATTATGTGTGACCATTTACTTTGCTTTGAATCGATCTCTCACATATGTGCGAAAATTTAATCCTCTCATATGAGTGTTTATTTTTGAGAGTGTATATCTAAGGTAAGGTTTGAGTCATGATGAAATTTTTAAAGGGTTCGTAGTTTAGAAGTGTTTAAAGAGAGATAATATCTAGTTCTGGTAAGCACACACATTTACCCTTTGTGTGAATAGATCAAAATTTTGATAGTTTGGTAAATAAAAACCTCTACTTGAATTTTTGTCATTACTTAATTAAAGGTTAAAAATTTTAATGGTTATCATGCTTCAGAAGGTGTTATTCTTTTTTAAAACTGAATTTGAAATGATGATTTTAAAAAGTTTTCAGAAGTTTATGGGTAATTTCACTGTAAACCCTCAAAAGAGAAAACTCCTCTACTAGAGATCACCTAGCAGTTTAAAGGCTTGTTGCATACACTAAATGCAATTATGTTTCCTACAAAA
This sequence comes from Chloranthus sessilifolius, assembly GCA_021018995.1. NCBI lineage: Eukaryota > Viridiplantae > Streptophyta > Magnoliopsida > Chloranthales > Chloranthaceae > Chloranthus > Chloranthus sessilifolius. The sequence goes on from CM037588.1 coordinate 9,636,562, forward strand.
GTGATCTTTATTTTTTTAGGATATTATTCTATTTTTTGCTATATTTTTCCTTATCTTTGCTTGATGACTAGCAAAGTGCAAGTTTGAATGTGTGATAAGTGTTGAAAAGTGTTAAAATTTGACGGTTTAAACCTATCGATTATCGTCTGATGAAAACTATTTAATATATTTTGTTTAGTCTTAGTGATTTACAAGTCTGGAGATAAGTTGATCATAAAATATCCCAAGAGTTTAAAAAATAACGTCAAATTCGTACAACTTTGGATCATCCACAACTTATTCTGACTTACTGCTCTATTTTGACCTCTAAAACATCGAATTCATAAAATTTATATTTCACAGAGAGTTATAAAATTCGTTTTCTTCTTTCTAATGCTGCAAGAATCGCGCTAATCTGAGTTCAAAATAAAATATTATAGTCAAAATACCGATATTGTATCTGTTGAAGAGTTTAACCGAATTTCACAAAAATCTGAGAAAATCAATCAATCAATTTTCAAAATCGATCGATCGATTTTGGACTGAATTTTAATGTTTTAAGGCTTGAAATTAGCCAAAATTGGAGGAAAAATATTAGGGTTTCAAAACAGAGCCCTCTAAAAAGCAAAGTTAGAGTTAGGATTAGAGAGCTCTCTCTTTTTATACATTAGTTTTTAATTTTCTCTGTCTTTTATCATTCTTTAGCATTGTAGAAGGAAAATTAGCAGTTCTTGTTGGTAAAGATCATAGCAAGTAGATTAAAACTTTCGTGTGGATTTATCTAGAGACTTAAATATGGTATTTTAATGAATTATCTATATTTTATTTCATTTATTTATAATTTTTATATGAAAATGTGTGGCTAAATTACTAGAGCTTTAAGATCTAATAAATCTCATATGAGAGATACGTCCATGAAATAGATCTATGGTTGGAATTATAGTAGATGCTTGCGTGATTTTTGTCTATATGCTCTTGCCGTTTATGAGATCTAATCATCAATTTGATATATGTGAACTAGTAATATTTTTCTCATGATCTTAGATTTGTGATTAGGAACCCTAATTTTTTTTTAATACAAAAATTAGATTCATTAATTCTTTGTGATTAGGTTTATTTTAATACAACAAATGCTTTGATTCTTTTCGTTAGAGGATTTGAAAAAACATTACTTTGAATTTTTATGTTGATTTAATTGTTTTAATATTTCATTAAGTATTAATTGATTTTAGTCTTTATTTAGTTTTGTGTCTCTAATATTCCACCCATAGATCTATAATCATGGATGATGAGCCAAGGATAGGAGGATTTAGTACCATAAACCTCACTTGTTTTTATTGAGTAATTCCATATTATTTAATTTATTCTTTTTTTAAATTCATCAAATTTGATAGGCTAGATTAATATTGTGATAATTCTAGGGAACTCTGTGATTGGTATTTTAATTATTCTTAAAATCTATTCAAAATCCATTTGGAGACTACCTCCTACTCAGCACCCGTTTACTACGGTACAACTTGTGCACTTGCGAGTATCACTTTTAAAATCACATTAGTGACCGTTTGAAACACACCAATGTAAGATGAGAACTTATGTAAGAGCATATTCTTCTTCTCCTTTGATCTCTCTACCAGATGAGATGAGATATTTTGACCATGAGATTGCTCGATTATATTTATCGAGCGAAAACCTTCTTTCGAATCTATCAAATCTACTGAGATTTGGCATCTAGTTAAAGTACTGAGATTGGGTATCTACTCAAATCTACTGAGATTGGGCGTCTACTCAGGTTTACTGAGATTAGGCATCTGCGCCTACCAGAGACCTCATATTTCACTTTGATCTTAACATTAGAAAATCCTATTGAATAAAATCTAGAAGTGAAATTAAGCTTAAAAATTTTTAGTTTGACCTAAGTTTTGTGTAGCTTCAAAATCTCTTTTCTCAAATCTTTTTTTGGTAAATCAATAAAAACGTAAAATATAATCGTTTTCTCTCTGCAATAATGAAAGAAAGAGGAGATCGACTATTCTTTTCACATCAAATTGTTCAGAGAGAGTAGAAATGTAGATATATAGAAAAGAAATTCTAAAATTTTGCTATCAGTAGATCAAATGATAGAGAGAGATCACAGCTTAGTAGAAAGAGAGAGAGAGATCACAGCTTGGAAGAAACCCTACGCATATGTGACTTTTCTTGTCATGAATAATAACTTTCTTTATTTTGAAAAGGAACCTTTAAAAATGAAAAGTCCGATAATTTTGAAAAGTTAAACCCGAAAAATTAAAATATTGCCACTTGATGTATGGTCAAGGGGGCTAATTATGACCCTTGAGGCTCGTAAGCAATTTGGCTGACCCGTCATCTAAACAGTAGTCTTTGTGTAATCTTTGCCTGCCATCAAATACAAATTATTGATCAACTCTCCCTAATATGGCCACTTAACACGCAGGATGGATGGCCCTCTTACGTGCAATCAAGCGTGCCCTGTATAACGACTCTTTTTGGATTAATATAGGGTGCCAAGCCCCACTTCTTTGAAAGAAATGTCAATGGGGAAAGGAGGGCCAAAGGGGTCTCAGTCTTTTCCGTCTGTAATATCTAGAGGATCAGAATTAAGGGCCAAAGGGGTCTCAGTCTTTTCCGTCTTTTATATCTAGAGGATCTAAATAATTCAATACCATGAATACGAAGTGATGAAGTGCTTATATATATATATATATATCCCACTAAGAAATTTTTGCTGGGCCTAAGTTTTGGCGGCCCACTAAGAAAATGGCTATGCCTGATCGAAGGGTCATTTTCAGGGCATCTGAAGCAGTCAGCAATTGTATTATGGGCCCCTTCACGTGGTCAATTGGTTTTGAGAAGTTTAATAAGTGACTTTTTGAAAGTTTAGGTGGTCAATCTTAAGTTTATCATGATATCAGAGCAGGCCTCTCTTCGCTCCACGTCACCCAATTCAATTGTGTACGTGATGTGGCTCAGTTCTGTCAACACATGCGAGTACGGGCGGAGCCATGCTATGAAGTGGGTGATCAATTGACCACCTAAACTTTCAAAAAGTCACTTATTAAACTTAAGATTCCCTAATTTATATTGATAAATGCCCACCCGTCCAATATTATATTGACGACCCAAATATATTTCAAAAGTTTAAATAGCATTTTTATGGTGTTTATTCCCATAGCATATATTTTTTTGATTGTTTTTTCTAACTAAATTTCTTAAATTCAGATTCTCTCTCTCTCTTCTCTCTCTCTCTCTCTCTCTCTCTCTCTCTCTCTAAGCTGGCACGATATCTCTGCTTGAGACACGTTCTCTCTCTCTCTCTCTCTCTCTCTCTCTCTCTCTCTCTCTCTCTCATGCTCTCTCCCAGCGCTCACTCGCTCTCTTATCTTTCTCTGTCTCAATTCCCATGCTCTCTCTCTCTCTCGGCCGTCTTTCTCTCTCACTCTATCTCTCCGCTCTCTCTCTCACCCCAACCACTTCTCTCAGCCCTCTTCCTGTGCTCTCTCTCTCTCTCCTAAAGAAACTCTGATATTAGATCTTTATCACATTCTCAGTACGTCAACTGCTTGATATAGGGAAGCCAGTGTGTCCAAAACTCACTCTCTCTCTCTCTCTCTCTCTCTTCTCTCAATATAGGGAAGCTTTAAACGCACCCACTAAATCTTATTGGGCACCTACTCTAAAAATCATTGATTATTTTAAATCCGGCAATGGAGATTTTTTTTCGCTCGAATCTTCCACACAATGAATTTTGAGATCACGGTGCACCTATCCGACGGTCAATTTTTTATTCCACATGGCACAAGTCCCAAAAAGTGACCCTAAAATTACATGGCATATATGACGCTCAAACGTGACTTTAGGGCAACATTTTTGGGATTTGTGCCATGTGGATTTGAAAATTGACCGTCGGATAGGTGCAACATGTTCTCAAGATCCCTAGCGTGGAAGATTGGAGTGAAAAAGTTCTCCATCATCTGATTTAAAGAAATCAATGATTTTTAGAGTATGTGCCCATCAAGATTCGGTGGGTGCATTTAAAGCTACCCTTTAATATATTGCTTATTCTTAACTAAAAAAGGAAACCTATGTCATTTTTGTTAAATTGTAAATTTCTTTATTTTAGTTTTATTATTGATGATAAAAATACTGTAAAAACACCTATCAAGCATTGTGACAAATTTCGTTCTCGGGCAATATTTCATTACAGGGTCATGTCAGATAAAATTCGAAATAATTTCGGAGAGTACAATATATATATATATAATATTTTATATTTATAAAATAATAAAAAATCATTAATTTTAGTGACATTTCATTAGTTACGCCGAAAATAATGAATTTTTGGCGATTTTCGTTGAAAGTTTAGTCCAACCCCTTTTTCAAAGAAATTTGTCACTACGATATCAACAACTTCTGTCGAACGTATCTTACCCACCCTTTAAGAAAATTTTGGCTCTGCCCTTGGTAGGAGGGCTTGTTGAAGTTTAGTTTTACATTGGATAAATTATAGCCTTATCTCCTCCTTTATAATATCTTGGGCCCCCTCGCACTCAGCAAATTGATTTTAAGAAGGATGCACAGATTTATCAATTTATACAAAATATTATGTTGCAAATAATGTACCCTAAATCAAAATCTTTCCAATATTTTATATTTTTATTTTGAAACAAACTTATCCTACCACTTAGGAACCCAGTTACCTAGACAGTGGAGAAAATTTTCCATTGGGCTCGGGTCGGGTCAGCTCTGGAATAGTCCATTTTCTCATTGGGCAGCCAAGCAGCCAAAATTTAATTTGTGACCCGACCCGTTGACAGCCCTACCACTGTGGATCGCTGAGTTTTGCAAAATTTTAAGGCTATTTATGTAATTTAACATGAATACCTATATTTACTGATCTCTATGATTCGTGAAAGCCCCCTTCAATTGTTTATGTCTATTTAATGGTGAGAGATGAGGTGATCAGAAGGAGATTAAGTAAAAGAAAGAGACGCTGCATGTGTGGCCATATTTAAGGGAGGTTGTTGAAAACTTGCAGCAACCAAAACAAAAGAGGGTAGTTGTGAGTTTGGAGTCATTAAATTGGAACTCGTTGGGTATTAATAATTTAATTAATGGTCCCTAGATCAGGGTAGGTGGGCTGCACCCAAACAAGTGGCTTTGCAATTAATGATGCACTACTTTTTATTCATAAAAAAAAAAAAGAAAAAAAAAAAAAAAAAAAAAAAAACCCCTTTCTAACTACTGGTGTCATAGGGTTGCATTGATTTTTAAATGGAGCAGGTATGATATTTGCAACCGAATATTTAATAAAGAAAAGTGGAGTTTTTGGAACCGCTGACGAGCTTAAACCAAACACACTACAAAAAATAAGAATATTAGCCGCAGTTTAAGCCTATTAAGACTATTAGCAGCTTTTTGTTACCAGCGGCAGTTTCTGGCTACCGCTAATAGTCTTATTTTTTACAGTGACGATGGAGATCTTTTATGTCCCATCTTCCACAAAATAGATCTTAAGATCATTACCACCTTTGGATGGACAGATGTTGATTCCACATTACACACATTTTCAAAAGTGAATTCCCTATTCATGATATATATACCCTTAATCATGGTCACTTTTTTTATTTTCACTTTTTATAGTATTATTATGTGTAGTCCATATTCTCCTATTTTCAAGGATAGCAGATAGGGTAGGACTGAAAATCCGATTCTACTTGGTTGGACTTGACCATGGCCTGTTGAAACAAATAACTCTCTCTCTCTCTCTTTCTTTAATGTCCGATTTACTTGATTGGACTTGACCATTGCCTCTTGAAACAAATAACTCTCTCTCTCTTTCTTTAATGTGGGAGTTATTATAAATGAGAAAAGCTCCCATGTCACAATTAATTCCAATACCTTGTATGACCACGAATTTATTTTGGGAATTATGAAAATTCATTAGAAAAGGAAAAGCCTTAATAATGAGTAAGGTAAGGATTAAAATATCGGAAAATCGATAGGTAACGTTCAAGCTCAAAATCGATACATATCGGACAATACGTATAAGTATCGGTGCATACCGGATGATATGTTGAATGTATCGTTCGGTACTTTACATAGTAATGACCGATACGATACATTTAATGTACCGTATCGTTCACCACCGATAAGTATCCGATACGTATCGGTATCGAACGAAATTTTGGTCCATGAGTAAGGTGCTAACTGCTCACTCTTACGACCCAATTGGCCAATTGCCCTTTTCCTTAATATAACATTAAGGTGGCTCTATTTGCAGGCCACAAAACTTTAGGTGCAACCAACATGGGTTTTCATCAAAAGATTTCTAGATTACAAACAAGGATTTTGCAGAAAGAGAGACCCAGTATAAAGATACTCATTGGCGTAGGACTATATTTGTTTGCAACTTGAAAAACTTCAAGCACAACCTACTATGGGTTGCATTGAAAGATTAGTGGAGTGCAAATAAAGAAAACTGTAATAATTGCCGAAAAAGAAAGAAAATTGAGGCTGCAAGTTTGATTCCAAACTTTTTTTTTTGTGTTGATACGAAGGTTGATTCCAACTTCTCGATGAAAAAATATAACGAATTGAAACACTCCACGTCACATTTGTTAATTTAACATCATTGGTTAACCTACTAAAATACATTCATAGCCTTGGTTGAAATCCAAAGTAAAACGTTCTAAAAAAATAATGGGAAATTTACTGACCGGCAATACGCCTTTTACGTCAGAGGCCTTCTAGTTTTACCTTTATCCAAATAAATCATATTTTAGCCAAGTCATTTTCAGCTAGCACAAAAAATCCGAAATACCCCTTCTTACATTTTTTTTCGTTTTATATGATTTAAAATTTTAAATATTTATATTTTTTTATATTTACGCAATGTGAAACCGAATCTATGCCGTCTGATTTGAAGGCCACATAATAAAATAGATGGCGTCAAAGATAGACACGAAAAGAAGGCAATATCGCCTCTTTAAAAAAAAAAAAAAAATTTTATAATCGATGGCGACTCTTAACACAATCGGTATCGATCATTTTAAGAGTCGTCATCAATTCTGTACAGAGTCGCTATCGATTATATAAAAAAAAAAAATAATATATATATATATATATATATATATATATATATAATCGATGACGACTCTGTACCGAGTCATTATCGACTCTGTACAGAGTTGCCATCGATTATATAAAATAAATAAATAAATAAATAATATATATATATATATATATATATAATTGATGACGACTCTGTACCGAGTCGCCATCGACTCTGTACAGAGTCGTCATCGATTATATAATTTTTTTTTTATATATAATCGATGGCGACTCTATAAATAATCGTTGACGACTCTTAAAATGGTCGGTACTGACTGTGTACAAAGCCGATATTAACTGTATACAAAGTCGATATCACCTTTTTTTCATATCTATCTTTGACACTATTGATTTTATATTGTGGCCTTCAAATCAGACGGCATAGATCTCGTTTCATATCGCGTAAATATAGAAAAATGCAAATATTTAAAATTTAAAATTATATAGGTGTATCCTCTTCTTCCTCATTCTAATCTCCTACAGTCTCTGACGAAAAAAGAGTATCTGAGTCAATCCAAATAGCAGATCGGTATAGTTTGGATCGGAATAGATCTCGTTTCACATCGCGTAAATATAGAAAAATGCAAATATTTAAAATTTTAAATTATATAGGTGTATCCTCTTCTTCCTCATTTTAATCTCCTACAGTCTATGACGAAAAAGGTGTATTTGGGTCGATCCAAATAGCAGATCGAAATAGTTTGGATTGACGAGAAGACGTCGTCACCTTCGCCACCTCTGACTTTTAAAAACTGTACCAGATTAAAATGAGGAAGAAGATGATGTTTTTGTGCATTAAAGAAAGGGGGGTAATTTAGACTTTTTGCTATCCTTAGGGTCAGCTAGGCTCCTAGCTCGTCGATTTGGGTAAAGGTGAAAATATAGGGCCTCTGACATAAAAGACGTATCTGACAGGGCCGATCAGGTAAATTTCTCAAAAATAATTCCAAAGAAAACGGCTTGTAACCTAAATGGGAGTCATTACTTGCCCCTTGCCCACGAGAAGTTGGCGGCCCTTCCATATAGTTGGTAAGAAAGACTCAATGTTTAGAAGCCTATGTCATGTGAAAATGTAATCGAAGCCATATGATTTGAAGGTCATGATCTCATGATATTTGGTGCAAACGATTGGCACAAAACAAGATCTCTATCATATGATTCAATACAATCAACTATTGAATCAGATAATGGCCTTTAACTGCATTGAATCATATGATATATATACAAGTTCGTGCCAATCTTTTTATGCTAAGATCATTAGATATTGGCCTTCAAATCAAACATCTTAACATGATTTTTTTCACATTACATCCCCTGAATACCAAATCTTTCTTTTATGAGTGCAAGTAACTCCCAAGCTATGATTGCATCCAATTTCTGTTGGGGTGTTTCTGTTGATCCCTACCTAGTCACTGAAAGCACCCACTTAATGAAAGCACGTTGTCATAGGGGTTATGCTTTTAGCGGTGTAACCCGTGCGGCACCTAACACCCAATGTATTAAGTCAGCCTATATCATGCAACTGAAGACAATCAAATTCAATTCGACACAACAATGGATCTTCTAAAGGCAACATATGGGGTTGCGGCCAACGTAGTTGTAGGGTCTGGCCTCCCAGTGGGGCCCATCGTGGGATTAGCAGAAACCAACTCAAACACGATGGCCTTAGGCCTGAGATATGCTCTAAGGAGATCAAGCTACACACAAGCAAGGCCCAAATGCACACGCACAAAGCAACGAATGTTAGGTGCACGTGAAGGATACTAGTACACTCAAGCTAAAATTTCGTACGGTAGCACGGCTCTTAGTGACTGAGCAACAATCAGTATATATACATATGGTTTAAATTTCACATCTTGAGAAATAATGGGAGAAGCTCAAAGTGCTTGATTTGACATAATTTTAGTTGTCATGCCAAATGTCCCGTGGCATGCGAATCCTCCATGCAACCCCAACACTACTACAAGCCCCAGGGCAGCTCCAACTTTGGCCCTCATGGAAAGCCATCAAGACTGCCAACCATCCTTGAATGCCTAGGGCAAAACCCTTGTGGCTTGGCAACGTACCTACTCCGACTCATCAGATGCGCACCAAATGGCACTCAAGTGTGACCAGTCACAACAAGCCCAAGTGTGACCAGGGCATAGTCAGGATTTTCTACTGGTGGGGGCTAACAATGATCAGTAGACTACTTATTTTACGTTCTATTTGGGGACTTGTTTATCATAAATTTTGGAGCTTAGATCAAAAGATAGTTGTATCAGAAGAGTATCTAATACAAATTCAAGAGCTAAATGGGGGCTTCAGTCCCCACACTCTTGAATGTGGCTACGCCACTGCCACTGAGTATGACCCGTCACAACAAGCTAGCATCTACTACAACACCGGACACCATTAAGTGGACGCTTACAGTAAACATGTGAGCGCGAATAGAGGCACCCTGTCCGTTACAGTAAACAGGTGAGTGCGAATAGAGGCACCCTGTCCGTTGCACTCATCAAGCCTCATTTATGCTTACTCATACTTGAGGGAACAACCACCAAAAAAAAAAAGAAATTGGTAATTTGGTATAGGTTAGCCAACTTAATCAGAGTCTGTGAATGGGTCACTCTTCCCATTCTAAAAGGGTGACATGCTTTTAAGGTCGCTGTATTTGCACCTACTGAATAATTGAAGGCACATATGTTGAAAATCATTAACCACTTTGAATCAAATGACATAGATTATTTTTCGTCCCAATATTTTACATAATAAGTCTTACGAGTTAAAACTATGGCGTACCGATAAATTGTCAATTTTATTCCACATGACACACATCCCAAAAGTGACCTGAATTCGCTTGGCACACGTCACAATAAAAAACATTTGTGTGCCAATTTCAAGGAAAACTGAAAGTCTAATGGTAAGAGGAAAAATGATCTTCATCGTTTGATTTGAATCAGTCAATAGTTTTCAGCATAGGTGCCCTTAATAATTCAATAGGTGTAAAGAGAACTACCAGTACTTTTATTTGATTGCATGATGACAAATAGCTGTGAACTTCCCGAGTTTTGACCAATGGTTAGCCATATCACGGATTCATTGCAAATTTGTGAGTCAGTTCATGGATTCATAGCTGTTTCGTTTAGGGTTCTTCCAATTTTTTGATATGTAAAGAAGCCTTTTTACAGATGATATTATAGTTGATGAAAGTATTAACATAAATGATCTTCATAAAAAGGAGTCTAAGTTGTCCCCTTCCCATGGTTTAAATGAAAGACTAGATATTTTTAGATATGAAAGCATCATCTCAGCCTTTTGACTTGGCTATGATCTAAAGATCCTAGGGGCCAAAGATTGGCACAAAACTAGATCTTTATCACATGATTCAATGCAGTCAAAGGTCAATTTTTTGCACCAACGATCTTCAGATCATACCGTTTAAATCATATGCCTTATAAACCCTAAATCATTTTATAAAAATAAAAAGCCTTTGTTTTAACTTATGTGCAAGGGCCAACTTCATGTGTGCAAGTAATGGATCCCTAATAAAAAAAGTTTAATGCAATTCTAACATGTGGAGGTTCAGACTTTTTGGTTACTTCTGCTATATATAATTGTCCAACGTTTGCACATGTGATTACTTTTTGGCAGAGTAGATTTAAAGGCCTTTTAGCCACAGTTTAAAATGTGGTTCAAAGTCTTTCAACCCTTTTCAAGTTAAATGGTTGTGATATATTATATTCAATTGATCAACTATTCTTAATAATCATAATTACATAATAAATTAATAGTTATTAAATAAGCAGAACAAATCTCAGCCTGAGTACCACTTCCCTGGGCACTCGGGTCAAAGTACCAAATACCAACTTTGCTGGTATGCCTGAAGAGATACTTGGGGTGCAGCGTCACAAAATTCAGCAATTTTTTTCTAATATTTAATCAAATTCGCCATATTAGCCTTTCACCAAATAAAAAGTGAATCGGTAGATTAGCGAATAATTGGCTAATAGGGGTGTATTCAGTTTGGTTTGGACAGTTTTGGACCAACACTACAAACCAAATCGGTCCAAATTAATTTCTAGATTTTCAAATCAAACCAAACCAAACCGTCCAACTCTTAAACCAAATCAATCCGATTCAATTCGATTTGGTTCGGTCAGTTTCGATTTTCCTATAAGTTCTACTTGCACATCAAAATTTTCTCAACTTATCAACTTGTTTTACAGTTTTACTATTTTCATATTTTCATAGTTGTTTTATTTTTATAATCCATTCACTCTTCTCAAAATAGATAACAAAAATAAATACATCACATTAACTCTAATTAATCAGAGTTTGGATAAAGAAGAATACTGAAAGAGATGAATAGATGATGATCCCTTTAAAATTAATCAAAACCACCACATATATATATATATATATATATATATATATATATATATATATATATATATATATATATATATATACTAACAAACTATATCTAGTTCGATTCGATCGATTTCGGCTTGAAACTAAAACCAAACCAAACTTTTCGATTTTCCTTTTTCCCAAATCGATACCTGTCCAAATCGGACTAAACCCGGCGGTTCAATTGGTTTGGTCCAAAATATGCACAGACCTATTGGCTAATGAAGTATTGACAACAAATTGACTTTTTTTAAAAGACAGCGATTGCGTTTTCTTTCATTAATTTATTAAAGAAAGGCTATTTTTATCTTCTTAAAATCACCTCAAGTCTCGAGAGAGACTGTCTCCACGTGACATCTTTTCTCTTGAAAAATGAATTAAATATTTAATTATTTTTTATTTTGATAATAAATATTTGATGTAAAGCGAATAGAAACAAGGTGTATACAATACACAACAGATTCACTTCGAAGGCTATCCAACGCTTTAAATCACACGATAAACATATTTTTTAATGCAATATTCAACCGACCAAATACTTCCATAGTCCTCAACAACTGGACTAAATTGATGAAAAATAATATGACATGTACCCAGTAAGTGATCTACTCTAAGATAATTAGGTTCTGAATAGCCTTTTAGTCCTTCAATATATTTATTTTATTACATTAGTCCTTCAATATATTTATTTTATTACATTCAAGCATGATCTTTACCAATTTTTCCCGAATCAATTCATAAATTTATCCTAACCAAGGATCAAAATTTCAGATTTCGTTTTAGTTTCGGGCTGGACCAAAATCGAAATTTTGAACTGACAATTCGACCAAAATTTCGGCCAAAAACTACGATGGGAACTGAAATTATGGGTTTTCATTTCCATTTATGTGGGAACCGAGACTGAAACATTTCGAAATTTTGGACCATGATCCCAACAGGCCCTGCCCGAATAACTAACGAATCCAACTTTGTTACCATGGCTAGGTTTAGCTTTAGTCAGTCTATTATGCATTTGTTAATTAGAATACGTGGAATCATTTTGTAGGTGGTATATAAATAAAATGAAGGGTGTGAGAGAATCTTCTCATTTTTCCTTCAAGATCCACGTGTAGTGTTTTGGGTGCCACGTGGAGCATAGGTTGACAGTTTAGATCAATAGGAAAAGGCCTCCGTCCTCCATAGGAGGACGATCACCGTCTTCTAACTTTCCACGTGGCACCCAAAACACATTTTGAGTGCCACGTGGACCTTGGGTGCATTGCTTAGATTATCTTTGGAAAAAAAAAAAGTAAATTAAAAAATCATCTCCACCATATATATTTTGGACCGTGAAATGTGGACCAATGAAAACCGTCAAACTTTGACTTATAGGTTAAATTTTTTTTTTTCGAATTTTCTTTTTTTAATATTGATCTAAACTGTCCACCTGTGCTCCACGTGGCACCCAAAAAGTGTTTTGGGTGTCATGTGGAGCTCCACGTGAATCTTGGAGGACGGTCACCGTCCTCCAAAGTTCCAAGTGGAGGTCCACGTTACATCCAAAACATTGTTTCAATGCCACATGGACCTCAAGTGCATTGCTTAGATCATTTTTTTTTTTTTTTTAATTTGAAAACTTATCTCCACCATGTGTTTTTTGAACCGTGAAATATAGACCGTTGCATTTAGTCAAACATTGATTTATGCTTTTAAAAAGCTTTTTTCAAATTTTCTTTTTTTTTAAATCGATCTAAACCGTCCACCCGTGCTCTACATGGCAACCAAAGAGTGTTTTGGGTGCCATGTGTATGTATCTCCACGTAGACCTTGGAGGACGGTGACCGTCCTCCCATGGAGGGCGGAACCGGCTCCCATATATTATTATTGTTGATAAGAGTTAACTTTACTTCTGCCATGGAGGTAGGTTAAGAAAAATGATTTACACAATGCCCTCTTGCTCCATGTGGCATCCAAGGATCGAAACTATGTTTGAATGTCACATAGAGCATGAAATGATGCTTGAACCATGGTAAAGTTGGAGGCATCTATCGGATGATGTGCGCTCCAAGATACTCCAACTTTGCACTTGCAAATTGTACTTTAAAAAATAAGTGTAGGGAAAAAAAAGGGAGTCATTACTTGCACACGCTTTCCAAGTGATTGTACCAAATTTAAAAAAAAGATTTATAAGTTTGGCGACCTCTATTATGTGAAAACGCCATCTAAGCAGTTTGATTTGAAGGTCATGATTTAAAGATATCAATTGCAAAAGATTAGAACAAAATATAATTTTCATCACTTGATTAAATGGAGTCAAAGGCTATTATATAATTCAGCTGTTGACTACAATAGATCATATGACAAGTATCGTGTTTTGCTCCAATTTTATGTACCAGAGATCTATTGATCATGAACTTCAAATTAGGCGGCCATATTACATTTTTACATATCACATGTCCCTAAAATACCAAGTCTTTCTTTAACTTCGGTGCAATCACTTGAAAAATGTGTGCAAGTAATGGGTCCCAAAAAACAAACATGCAAAATATTTTAAGATACACCAATTTTTCACTTGCAAACCATAATTAACACAGGAATCTAAGCACTTCTTAACAACTTGAACCCTGTGGAGTTTTTTTTTTTCCGTTTACCTGATCCAATTTATATAAGAGGCTCGGGACTACAGGTTCAAACCCAAATCGGGGAGCTAGGTTCAAATTAGGTGGGGTCCACATGAACGGCAGCTTGCCCAAGGACGATCAAAGGCCATCCAAAAATTTGGGCATGATTCGATGTATATCCACCATCCAAAATTTGGTCAAAGGGGAAAAAAATTCAATGCAACCAAGATGTATGGATGGTACCAAACTTTGACCACCACAAAAACTTCTTTTTTAAATTTTTTTTGATAGATCACATGCCACATGGCACATGATCCCAAAACGGGTGTTGTTTTGGAACCACGTGCCACATGCATGTGAACTGAGTTTCAAACCCAGCGCCCCAGTATGGGTTCAAACCCATTGTCCCATTTGCTTTTATAATATATATAAACATTCCATCTCTCATTTGAGTGACCAGTTAAGAGAGACGCGTTATACTCCCAACCCACAGAAACTGGAATCATTGGGATTTAGCAGTGATAGAGTAAGCCATCATAGAAGCAAAGATATCAAATTAACCTGTGGGTTCTCTCTATTGACTGTTGAGTCTAAGATACCACCACATCTCCCTTCACCTTATCCTCATTACTCCTAGAGAAGAAAGTCACTGCAACATTGTTTAGATCAAAACACTATTATGAGGGAAAAAAACATTAAATGGAAAAAAAATTAGACCACAGGCCAATTGGAGAGCCTCAAGGTTGCAGGTCCTGTCCCAGCTTTACCTATAAAAGAAGTAGACAAATATATGGCGATTGCGGTGTGGCAGCTTAAAAATGAATATTAATGATCATGATGATGGAAGAACATGGAAAGCTTCTTGCAAAAGCTGTGTTAAGTAAGCATTATGTTTGAAAACAAAATTGGAGGAACAGGAAGCTCCTGATGGCTTTAAGTTGTAAAAAGGAAATACTTGTGTGCCAGTTGGAGGGTATTTTGTTTCGCAGATCCCGCCCGGTGCAGTATTAGACCTGAGACAAGAAAAAATGGACTTTGTCATCATCATCGCCTTCTCCCATCTACAAGAGATGCACTTACAAATATAAATATAAATATATATATATATATATATATATATATATATGTGTGTGTGTGTGTGTGTGTGTGTGTGTGTGTGAAAACCAGTAGCCTGGTCCAGGTTTCAAAAGGCAACAAAACGGTTCACGTGGCATCCACATCATGTGTTCGGTGCTACATGGAGCAAGGGGCCATTGTATAGAATATGTTGAGAAAAAAAGCTTGATCTCTACATTATGATTTTTGCATTGGGGAAAATGAATAGGTGAAACAGGATTTTTGCACTGTTGATTTTATGATGTTAAAATCACGGTAGAAATCATATTTTTTATTTTTTTCTTGAGGTCGCCTCCTAAACTATCTTTAAACGGATTGTGGCATGATCTTCCACCTTCATGCCATGTGGTAGACATTTTTTACCAACGCAAGTAGTTCAACTAGCAGCCCATCATTAATACATGTCTCAACTAAAAATCAAGGAAATTAGAGCATTCTAGCCATCCAATTGGTGCACTTTAATTTGGACCATTACAAATCATTGATTCATGACCATCCGATGCATACATCAGATGGTCATGAATAATTTCTTCAAAGCCACATACCACACATCTTAATAAGTGGACAATCATGAATAATTTGTAAAGGAGTCATGTGCATTATTCCTTTTTTTTCTATATATAATCTCTGCAAAGGCCCCTTGCTCCACACAGCACAAAAACCATGTCTTGAGTTCCCACGTGGAGCAAGGTAGCATTGTTAAATTTTATTTTTTTTCAAAAATTAAAACAACCTGCGGGAGCTCCACGCGTGAGCTTGGCGCACCTATCCTACAAGCAGGCTTCCTCTTTCCATATATATTCTATATATATATATATATATATATATATATATATATATATATATATATATATCAGGTCCGGGACTATGCGCACAAGTGAAAACTTGAACTCTACGCATGTGTCACACTTGGGTGTGGGATGTGCATAAGGATAATTCAGGCTTATAAAAAACAAAAATAATAAAATAAAGCTATTTTAAATTTTTTCATCACTCTTGGCCATAGTAGCCAATGGCTGATAAAATGAATGTTGGAATACAAAATCAAGTCGCCGTTCATTTTTTACACCGTTAGATCGAGATCATATATGGTTTTTCCCTTAAAAACCGTAGGAAGGGGGTGAACCCTAGAGGGGATAGGTGTCATGTGGGAATGAGTGCCACATGGCTATCTAATGTAGGAAAAATCGTACAGTAACCCTAAAATAGCATAAATCCCGCACGATAGGGGTTAGGATTCTCAATCGCCAATTAAAATAAAAAGTAAAAGAAGAATAAGATAGAAGATCTTCGGATTCACTCCAAAGAGGTTTGTCGGCTTCGCACCAACGATAGTTTTGAAGAATTACTCCTCAAAGGCGAAAACTTTTGACAAGTTTTCTATGAAAGATTCACTCTTTCACAAGATGCACAAAAGCAACCTTAATTTTTCATTCATTATTAACTCCAAAATAAAGTCTTTAAATGCCTTTATATAGACTAAGAAAACTCTAACTAAATATAAAGTTCGAAATAACAAAATCATAAAACAACTAAAACTCTAAATGACAAGTTTTTGCCTAAAATCGTGTAACTGCCAATTTGCGAACAACTTTCACGAACATCCGTCCTCTGTTCACGGGCGTCCGTCTCATACGACGTGCACAAAACAGAAAACCTAAAAATCACGGATGTCCGTCCGAATATTACGGACGTCCATTCTGAAGCCACGGACGTCTGTCGTATAACGACGACTCTTTCACAGGCCGGTTGAAAGCCCATTCACGGGTCCACTTTCTCTTTGATCGCCTCTTCTTCGCGACTTTACCACGATTCTAACATGCGGATCTAAATTCCGCATCAATTCTCTGTACTTTGAAAAAGTTCGACCACAAACTTTGGCCGAAATTGATCTTCTGCGCAAAGGTCAAGAACACGATGTTGGGAATCTCGATTGGACGCACCTTAGACAAATAAACCAGATTTGCTTGGATGAGATCCGATTTATCTTTGATACGCTGACAAAAATCCACGACAACACACAACCAACACGATCCTGGGACCTGAGGGTCATAGGATCAATAGACATTATCACGGATACTTGCTCTTTATCGATCTTGGACTTTTCAACAGACTCGGGCTCGGTAGGGCCTATCGCTGATACTCGAGCTTCAATGGTTTCAGAATTGTAAACGGTCTCATCAATCGAGTCTTCCCGGGATGGAAGTACTCGGATCAACCATGGGTACGGTATCTTCCACCAGTATAGGTACTACCACGGGCATGGGTAGAGGAACTCTAACCAGTAAAGGTTGTCTCACGGCTACGGTTGTGAAGATGAAACTTATAACCTTTGGTCTCAAAGCTTGAATCATTGCCAATACGTATTCGGATAAATCGTGAATAAAAGCTTTGATAAGTATCGTAATGATATCCTCATACCATGCAACCACTATTTGACGCGACCTTAACAACTCGCAATAAACATTGTTAAGAAGCGTCATATGCTTGAATATGGAACCATATTGATTAGATGATCTACCTTTCTCCTCGCACCATATTTTTTTCACCTTCGCCATCTTTTGACACATGATCGAAATGCTCCACATTTTCACGCACATACTAATGGAAATCATGTAATCATTCAAATCACAAAGGGCTTCGAGAATTTGATCTTTACTCATGATTTCGCCAATCCACTTGCTTTGATACCAATTTGACGCAGGAAAAATCACACGCTAACCCTAAAATAGTATAAATCCCGGATGATAGGGGTTAGGATTCTCAATCTTCAATTAAAATAAAAAATAAAAGAAGAATAAGTTAAAAGATCTTCGGATTCGTTCCAAAGAGATTTATCAGCTTCGCACCAATGATAGCTTTGAAGAATCACTCCTCAAGGGCGAAAACTCTTCACAAGTTTTCTACGAAAAATTCACTCTTTCACAAGATGCACAAAAGCAACGTTAATTTTTCATTCATCATTAACTCCGAAATAAAGTCTTTACATGCCTTTATATAGGCTAAGAAAACTCTAACTAAACATAAAGTTCGAAATAAGAAAGTCCTAAAACAACTAAAATTCTAAATGACAAGTTTTTGCCTAAAATTCGTGTAGCCGCCAATTTGTGGACGACTTTCACGGACACCTGTCCTATATTCACGGATGTTCATCCTTTGTTCACAGACGTCCACGTGCACAAAATAAAAAGCCTCAAAATCACGGAATAAAGGACAGACATCCGTGAATATAGGACGGCGTCTGTGAAAGTCGTCCGCAAATTGGCGACTACAAGAATTTTAGGCAAAAACTTGTCATTTAGAGTTTTAGTTGTTTTAGGACTTTCTTATTTCGAACTTTATGTTTAGTTAGAGTTTTCTTACCCTATATAAAGGCATGTAAAGACTTTATTTTGGAGTTAAAGAGGAACGAAAATCTAAGGTTGCTTTTGTGCATCTTGTGAAAGAGTGAATCTTTCATAGAAAACTTGTGATGAGTTTTCGCCTTTGAGGAGTGATTCTTCAAAGATATCGTTAGTGCGAAGCCTACAAAATGGTGTGTGCAAGGTCGATCAAGGACCACTTAAAAAAATAAAAGAATAAAA
Organism: Chloranthus sessilifolius; assembly: GCA_021018995.1. Lineage (NCBI taxonomy): Eukaryota > Viridiplantae > Streptophyta > Magnoliopsida > Chloranthales > Chloranthaceae > Chloranthus > Chloranthus sessilifolius. The sequence goes on from CM037588.1 coordinate 9,655,361, forward strand.
AATTTCAGTCAATTACAAAATGATTAATGAATTGAAAAATCAAGTCACCTTGACACGGTCAAAACAAGGCCGTACATATTTTTTTCCTAGTCGCCCCAATACAATGAAAGAACTCCATCCATTTATTGAGAAGGGTCGGCTGAAGAGAGTTGGCCAGGTTTAGAGAACATTATGAAATGAAGTTGAGATCGATTGAAGCAAGTGGTTCATGCCCCACTACCTATAGCTCTTTCATAGAAAATGAAAATAGCTATATATAAACATATATATATATATATAGAGAGAGAGAGAGAGAAGCTCAGGATGCTACTCATGAGGGTAGTATTTGGGTACTACCTACAATCTAGTTGGGCGTCACATGGCACCCAACCCGAGAATCGAGTGCACAGCAACTTGTCAAAGGTCAATCATGTACCATCTAAAATTTTCTTTAAAAAACATACTTTTCCACTTGAATATCCAGTCGAACTTCGAATCAATGCACCAAGTTTAGGCTACAAACCACGATATACATTTTGTAACATTTTTTCCTTTCTAGGTGTCACTCTCAAATTTCCTCTTATATACTCGTTCTTAATTTTATCCATTCTTGCTATTCCAAACAACCATCTTGACATAAGCCATGTACTCTTATCTTCTTCTCGTTTTTTGTAGCCCAACATTTTGCACCATATAATATAACACGTCTTACTATCGTCTTATGAAAACATCCCTTCAATTGAAATGAACTCTTGGGTCGCACAATATTCCGCTTGCTTGTCTTCATTTCATCCAACCTACATTAATCATATTTGACACGTTCACTCCAAATCCACCATCAGATTGTATAGTAGAACCTAAATAGAAAAATTTATAACAATGTGACAATAGTTTGGTATTCTATTCTAAGTAAATCTTCCTCCAAGATATCATGTTCACTAAATTTGACTCCATGTATTTCATCTTTGTTCTAAATCTCTAAAAGGAGAAGTAACCTTAGGGGCAGCAAAATGGCATTGTCCTAAAGTTCAATCTCGAGGATAGTGTCCTAAGGGACCCTTTTTCATAAATTGCTTTAGTGAAAAATGAATTTGGATTTAGTTTGGGCTCTCTTCATTCCAACTATCTTGGAGTCCCCTTGTTCTCTGGGAGGCTTACTAGGGAATCTTGGTGGGGTCTTGTGGAGAAGATATCCAAATAATCTCGGGCTGGGAATCCAAGTTACTTTCTGAAGGGGGTTGCCTAAATTTATTGAATCATATATTGCCCTCCACGCCTATTTACCTTTATTCAATCATGTATTGTCCTCCATGCCTATTTGCCGTCTTTCCATCCCTAAGTTTATCACAAAAGAATTTGAGAAATGGATTGCTAACTTTTATTGGGGTGAGTCAGATGGTAGGTTCAAAACTAACTGGGTGTGTTGGGATACAATGTCTTTTCCTAAAAGAGAGGAAGGTATTGAGGATAGACAGGGTTGCTGGGATGGCAAGCACGCTATGAGAGTTACCGAGATTTCGGGATGCCAAGCGATGATGGTTGCTGTGATGCCTAGTGATCAGTTGTCGGGATGCCAAGCGATGAGGGTTGCCCGGAGGCCAAGCAGCGGAAACAATTACTCAGGGGTATACATATAACTGTTGCTGCAAAAGCGGTTGATGTGGTTGAACAAAGCACAAACTACGAAAAATTGTAATCAAGTTAAAAAAAAATCCCAGAATTTTAACGGCTGCAAAGACATGTTTTCTAGATAATGTTGTGACAACTAATGGTTGCATTGCAAGATTGTTTAGTTGCAAAAACAGGTATCCAATTATATGAAGTACATGGGATTAAAGGAATGGCTTTATCTTCAGCAAAAAGTCCCCCCATTCCCAAGGGTTGGTTAATAAAAGGATGAGTTGGAATTTGGATATTCATTTGGTGGTCCATCATAGGGTGCTTCACCATAAATACTATGATGAAATCCAGCAATGGGGAGAGGCTGTTTGTAGCAAGGAGAAGAGGATAAAATACACGGAATCATGGGTAGTGTTGAATATGGGAGGACTAATCTTAGCATTGATGGAAACTTGATGGGGAATGTAGGTGTCGGTATGGTCCTCCGTAATCATTCTGGCTCAGTTGTATTGGTGCACACCAGCCCAAATGGTATAAGCCACTCCAAAAGGATGAAAAACATGCACTTCTTTTGGGCATTCATCTCTTTGTAGGGCCAATGAGGTTGGATTGAGTTGAAGAATTTTTTTACGTTCAGAATATTTATAGGGATCCCAATGAGGTCGCAGAGTCCATAGATATCTTATTTTTGGTCATCCTTTGCATTTAATTGTGAGAGGATTGAGTTTTGTTGTGTATCAAGCTTTGCTTCTTGGAAGCAAGCTTCGCACTATAGGATGCATCCTATTGGTGCCCTAATTTTAATCCACTTTTATCGAGAAAATATACTTCCATAAAAAAAAAAACTAACAAAGCAAATATCATTCAATCTCATTACAAAAATAAGGCATTATAGTGGTAATCCTGAAAGTTTATTTAGGATCATAAATACAGAAGAATGATTTTACTTTGGTAGGCATCAGAAATGTTGCCATAGATGATGATCAATTATACACCAGGGGATGAGTGCAAGGAACTGCCATATTATACTTCACATTTCACCCAATCACCGGACCTTAGGAGTAACACATGCTCATCAACTGGGGCCATCCAATCAAAAAGACACTCCTTGGATGGGCCATAGCCCAAAAATCTCAGTGATTGGTTGATGATGATAATATCAAGGGATAATGGCTTCTGACCAACGTTTAACTGATCTTACACCATTAAAATTAAACTTTTTATCTCACACCATTATAAGTGTGATTTCTCACTATGCCATATGGCGCACATCTTTAGTCAATCTCAATTGTGCAAGTGGCACTCTATCATTGGAACATGTTGCTACCCAAATAAACATGCCTATAAGTGGATGTGAACCATCAAATTGATGAACTTTAATATTAGCCACTAAAACTAAAAACAATGGTTGATATTATAGTCAACAGATCGGATGGGTTAAATCCTCCTAAAGCACCACTTTTGGGCATGCTGCACTTCAATCTATGATCTATCACATTGACGGTAAACACCATTTTGGTATTTATAATACAGACAGGAGAGTCGGGTCCTAATATCAATAGTAGTAGTAGCAATAATAATAATAATGATGGACAACAATCACAAAATGTTCCCCACAACTCTATTGACCGTCCAGTTGGCAACTGATCTGTTGGTTAGCAAGATCCAGTTCAACGTAATTTTTGGTCAAACCAAGAGGTAGTTCAACAATTGGATGGACTGGCCCAATGAGCATTTGCTCCAATGTGCCTGTCCATGGAACAAAAGATGTAGTGCAAAATAATCATATTATGGTATCATTCAACTTTATATAGGATGGGAAAAAATAAGTGTCCATACCAAAATGGTCTTCTTCAGCATGGCCAATGCTAGACCTTCACCATGTGGGACTCGGGGACCGAAGAACTGAGGTCTTCCCTCGACTGTGATCTCCTGCTTTGAAGCCGATTCTGACCTCTGTGAGGCGGCCAGAAGGATCCCACCCCATTGTCAAACTGCATTTGCCCCAAGCTACCTGAAGAATAACTGTGCGAAACACTGCCACCTGGTGGATACAAAGAAGACTCCATGAGCTGGATGCTGCTGCCTTCAAATCCAAAACCCATGTTGAATGGCCGCTGCTCAGAGCCGGCTACTGTAGGACTTAGTGGCAGCTTTACTCTTCCATCACCTGAAACATGACAAATCCGAATGCATCTATGACAAATCATATTTTAGCTGCAAAAGCTGCATCAGCATTGCTTCATAAAAGTTGGCAAAGGGAATTCAAAATCAAACAACTTCTGCGAAAATAAAGAAATAAAAATTTTAAAAAGAAAAATAAAAATAATAAGAGAGGAGCAAAGCCTGATGCAGAAACAGAAGATTTTTCAACATGGGTTCAGTTTAGGGAGAAAATAAGAAGTTCAATTTATATAAGTACGTAAAGAAGTAATTTCACAAGGATTAGAGAAACGATATAGCGCCTAGCACAGGTGCAAATAGCACAGATTTATTACGTTGGGTTTTATGATAATCTTAGTTTTGGAAATCCTTGACAACATGTGTCTGTTTAAGAACCATGGAAACAGTTTTTCTTGCTTTCTAGTTTGGGATTAGGCTGGATAGAAGCTACGACCTTTTTTAATCAATAATTGTTTTTAATCAGTAAAGGAACAAATATATTGAAAACCAATGAAAGATACAAGCAGCACAAAACACCACTGATCCAGTGAGAAACTGAATAGGGAGTCAGACCAGACCAAAACCAACCAAAGGAAGAACAAATTAAGAACCCCACACCCCGAGAACCATAGAGAACAAACAGAAAAATACCAACGGACCCCCCCCCCCCCCCCACAAAAAAAAATAACAACGGAAGGTAGAGTTAGTTTACGAGCAAATCCTTCATATAATCAATGCCCTCAGCTTCCTTTGCAGGCATACCTAGCAGGACCCAGCGGATCATCAGGTCTCTCCCCTTCCTCATCAACAGATGCACAGGCCCCGACGTAGCCCATATCATGGCAAGAACAGCAATCCCAGAACTCCCCTTCAATCCCATCAAACATGACACCTTCCCAAGCAGCAATGAGTTTATGCTATTAAGCTTCTAGAATACTTGATTATAGATGGAAACAACCCAAATGACAGAGAGCGAGAGAAAGAAAGAGAAACAGTAAGCATAGAAACACCATCTTCACCTAATGAATTAAGCCCAAAGGTTTATGGTATTAAGTTTCTTCAATTATTTTTCAACATTTTTTTAACAGCTTCAATTATTTTTCAATATAGTGCAGTATCTGCCAACTTAACTGTCCATTTGATTTTTTATTTTTATTTTTTGTATTCCATTTCTTTTTAATCCATAAGCTCCTAACTAATAGTGAAGCCATTCTATCTCCTTACTTCAGTCTTGATACGGTCTTTAAATGTTGATAAATATATATATATATAGTTTATATTCAACTTGGCCTCAAACTTCTTTCATAAGATATATTCAAGTACTATAAAAAGGACCCCTAGAACAGGGAAAATAATTATAGTTTAGAGATAAAGACGCTATTGCAAAAATTCTGTTTTACCATTAAATAAAAAGTAGGTTCTACTGACTGTAAAATGTTAGCAACTCCTATATAAAGGTCCATGTAATTATAAAGCTACAATCATGGTATCAAAACTCGGCCGATACCGATACGTATCGGTTTCGTCAAGAACTGACACCGTTACCACCTCGATACAGGTATGGGGGTGGTATCGGTATTAATATCAGTATCAGGCGTATACTGTCTCTGTTCCAGCCGATACTGTCATGTTATCGAATGATACAAACCGACACAAACTTTTTTCTTTCTTTTTTTCAAAAAAAAAACTCATCCAAAATACGGTATCGGCAATATCGCATCCGTATCGGCCAGTACATTTTAGTCCAAGATGGATCAATACGGATACTGATACCTTGGCTAGAATCATCGCTTTGTTAGAAGCTGGTAGGCAACTGAGAGAAAACTGAGATGAAAGGTACGCAGATGAACCAAAACAACATACTTCCTTCAATTTTTCAGAATAAACAAGTGCTAGAGTGAGTTTTGATCAAGAATTGCATATATGATTATGAAAGAAACCATACAGCCATGGGTCGTGTATTTGCTTCATTTCGCTTCACCTAATTTATATCCATTTATCTCTAATTTTAAGCAAAAGAAGCACAATATAAAATTTTCCTAGGGTCCTTTTGCTTTTCAAATTTGGAAAAATTATTCATGCTACTACATGTGCTTAAATGTGCTCCAATAACTTATTGTTATTTTGTATTTGTATAACTAAACATAAGATATGTCGAAGTATGATCGACTTGATTATTTTCAGAAAATGCCTAATAAATATTACCCTAGGTAAATTTTATGGGTAATGATTACCAGACTCAAGTCATGACCCGAGCATCCAATGGCTGCATCTCTAGCATGCAGCCATTAGATGCTCCAGTCACAGCATGATTCGAGTCATTGACCATTTCCCAAATTGTATGTATAAATAGAGACCTGAGGTTATGGGTTCAAACAAATGGTGGATCCATGGGTTTGAACCAGGTGGGATCCACATGGGGCCCATCCAAGGGATGGGGTGCCACAGCAACTTACCCAGGGACGATCAGATCAAAAAAATTAAAAAGGAAGGATATCCAACATCCAAAATGTGGTCAAAAGGAAAAAATTGAATGCAGCAGGATGTGTTGGGTGTTACCCAAACTTTAACCAAGGTTTTGACCTTAATAGCAGGAACCGTGTAATTGCCTCCACGATTCTTGTTGGAACCGTGATTCCACATTCCAGAAATGGAATCACATAGGAATCACAGTTCCTACATATTAGGAATCGCAGTTCACACAGTTCCTATAAAGAAAATGAAAAAGATTTTGCTTGATGTATATCAAGACCAGTGTTGTCATATGCGATCGCATATGCCATCAGGAAGGGGTGGATTGCATATGCCATCAACGATCTAGGAAGCATGCCATGGCATACTTCTCCGACATTGATTTCTTTGTCTTTTCTTTTTTGGCTTTTTAGGCTTTTTAGGCTTCCCCAAGCCCTATTAATAGGAGGCTTCTCTTCCTAATGCATACCACCATGGGTCAAAATATCGTCCGAGACCGGTACATTCAAGGTACTGTATCGGTGCCTCTCATACAAAAATCCAAAATTTCGGAAGAAACATTGGAATGTATCGTCCGATACGTATCGGTTTTGGGGCTAGACAATATGTATCGTTTTTCCGAGATTTTAACCCATGCATACCACAACTCTCAAAGGTATGTTTTGGATCTCTTTCCTTCTCTTTTGTATGGTCTGCTTTATTTTTGTACTAATTTGACTTAATTTTTATATTTTCCCTTCTAACTTATGGGTTATATACTTATATTTCATACTTTCATTTCTCATTCTAGACACTACAAAATTAATAGAGCACAAAATTAATACAAACATATTACTTTTCAATATGGGGAACTTTAGGGATTTTTTGGGATTTTTTTGGTTTTAAAAAAAAATTATTATTATTTTGTGCCATGGCACAATCGCATATGCGACGAGGATATGCCATTGCATAGGGTCGCACATGCCATTTAACTACATTGATCGAGACAACTATGATCGGTAGTGCATGCCGTAAAAAGTACAGTTGGAAGAAAGAAAGAAAAAAATACTGTGATTATCTCAGAACAGCACATGTTTTCAGTATAGGATTTTTTTTTTTTTTTAAAAAGGAAATCTAGAAGTTACCTTGAGAAAGAAAACATCGGAAGATTGAAATCTGCGATCTTTTAGGGCTTTGTCAACTTTTTTTGCTTTTCCAGCGATAAAAGCTTATGTAGCTGTGATATTTCCAGCCATAAAAGATTAATATAGTACCGATTTTTCCAGTAGCTGTGATTTTTCTGGCAATGAAAGATTATGCGAAGGACTCTCCCTCTCTCGATGGCTTTCTCTCTCTAGGGTTTTAACTTATTAAGTCGGTAAAAGTGGGCTTTTTTTTTTGATAAGGTAAAAGAGTTGTAATAAAAAAAAAAAAAGAGAAGGTAAAAGAGGGCTTTTGAGTCTTAAAACCTTTAGGACTTTAATATTAAAACAGTGAACCTTTAAAAGGTTTTTAATATTAAATCTCCTAAAATAACATGAAAGTGGGTCCCACGATTTAGAAGGCTGGTATTACTACCACACCACCTTATGTTACAGCCACCTCACTTAAACAAAGAAAAAACTATTGACTGCTTCCAATTAGAACAGCAGATTTTTTCATCCAAATCTTCCACACAAAAGATCATGCGATCACGAGCCTACCATCAAATGATCAGATGTTGATGCCTACATGTGCTACACCACAAAAAGTGAACGTAAACCACATTTGACGGTACACCATAACTACGATCACCATTTGGGATGTATGCCACATGGAATCAACATATGGCTGTCGGGTGGTAGGCTCGGGATCTCAACATCTATTGTACAGCCACCTCACTTAAACAAAGAAACAAGTATTGACTGCTTCTAATTAGAAACAGCAGATTTTTTCATCCAAATCTTCCACACAAAAGATCTTGCGATCACGAGCCTACCATCAGATGATCAGATGTTGATGTCCACGTGTGCTACATCCCAAAAAGTGAACGTAAACCACATTTGACGGTACACCTAACTACGATCACCATTTGGGATGTATGCCACATGGAATCAACATATGACCGTTGGATGGTAGGCTCGGGATCTCAACATCTATTGTGTGAAATATTCGAATAAAAAAGATCTTCATCAACGATTTTTTACCGGATGAGGTCGCTGTAACAGAAAATGGTGTTGTAGTAAACCAGCCTTTTAGAATCCTAAATTTTTTTTACACTTAACCATGCAATTAATTGAGTAGTATTTTAACATTATTATAATTTTAAAATGGTTTTAAAAGCTATGGGTGTCTCACGTGGCTACAAGTGAGATTGTCATGGCACTTGTCTTTGCATGGTTTTGGTATCAAAACTGTTATATATATGCGATCACACACTCGCAATAGCTATATATGTATGTGTGTCGCATGTTCATGCAGGTTGCATCTGTTATGCACATATTTAATTAATTAAGGCCCACCAAGTCGCCTACCCTTATCGCATGTCTTTGTCAAAGTATTATGGCCATTAGATAAGCAGAATCAACAGATAGGTGCATTCTACTATCAACAATTAGAAAAATATGACTCTTTATATATATATATATATATATATATATATATATATATATATATATATATATATATATATATTTGTGTGTGTGTGTCACGGTTCCTAGGTGCTCCCACTTCCTGGATTTTTAAAAATTGTCGCTTCGCCGCTCCTGTACCCACTCGTGCAACTAAGGTTTTGACCACCAAAAAGTGCTTTCTTATTTTTTTAATAGACCACATGCCATGTGGCACATGATCCCAAAACAGGTGTTGTTTTGGGATAACGTGCCTTGTGGCACATTAGAGAAGATCCAGAAATTAGGGAGAGGAGTCCAACAGAGATACTAGATGGCAAGTTGCTAATGGATCCTAACAGGTCTAGAATGCTTCTTACCTCAAAAAATGCCTGAGAAAGCCTCCTTTTACCTCAAAAAATGCTTCGAAGGAAGTGTACTCTCTTGCTTTTCCCTACGATTCACATTGGGCAAGCCTCCTTTTAACTTGCAAGATGGAAGGTCGTGGACAAAGAACTTTCCTGAACAGGACGGTGCTTTTTATGATCAAACTTTGGTTGATTGATCTCCAGTGTGGCATTCTTACGTTTAGCATAAAAGTGTATTGGTTTCGACAGCATTCTGCCATTTTTTGCGACTTTCACTTTCAATCTAATCCACCGCCTACTTGCCCTTTACGCTCAGTCATTCCAAAGAACACTCCCCCTCCCCCGGTCTTACCGCGGCTGCTGGCACAGAGTTAGCGGGGGCTTCTTCCTCGAGTCCTGTCATGATGGCGCACTCGACAAAGGAGCTGTACAAGCGGCATTGCCCTTCTACATTCACGCAATATTGCTGGATCATGCTTTCCCCCGTTGTCCAAGATTCCCCATTCACATTTTGAGTTGATTCGCTGTGTCAAATCTAGTTTACTAAGCTAATACCAATGTCCACCCACAATGGGTAGGTTTCAAGTGATCTTTGAATGAAACTTGATATCTAGTTATAAATTAAAGGAGTGAAATTTCTCTGGATCTGTTCACGTGTTTGTTGATAGATCCACATGTGCAGGCAATGGTTTGTTATGGAATACAAGAGAAAATTAATATCTATTTCATTCTATAGTGCTACTCTAGATTGGGCGCATTTTTCATTTAATCTATGGTACATCTGATGCAACTTCATGTATTGTGGGACGGAGAGCCCCCAATTTACTGTGCTAGAAAGGATAGCTAAACATCATAAATGAGAGCTAAGAATGTATTCCGAGAAAAGATAGGATATCAAATAGCATTCGAGAACTTTAGAAACAATAATAATATCGATATCAGCATGCAATAAGTGGTATAAATTTAGCACCTTCAGACATTGCAGGAAAAACACAATAGAATGCTTAAAAAAAGAAACTCAGTACGTGTTTCTTAAAGGAGACATCGTAACACATAGAAGTGATTAATTTCATAAAAGAGCTCACCTGAACTGATAGGACTCCAACGTTGGAAGCGGAAAGGAGATGAAATATTAAGAACTGAACTGGCAGTTCCACTGTTATGCCTGAAAAGCGGGAGGTATGATCTACGGAAGAATCTCAGCCTCCAATTGCCAACACATGATATAGCGCAAATTAGAACTATCAATGATAAAAATAGAATGACCAAAAGAATAGTTGGGTTCAACTTCATGTGGAAAAATCCAGAGCTCTGAACCTCAATTCTGCTCAATGCTCTTGCAGCTTCCGATAAAGCAACCCCGAGGGTCCAAGTGATGCTACCGGACCCAATAACCACCTGGCTATCCGAAATGTGCAAGCCATCTCTCAATAGTGAGACAATATATGGTGCCCTAAAGCAATACTGTTCTATAAAAGGCTGAGGAGCAACACTATTCTTCGCAACTTCCCACGTCTTTTCGCAAAACTGCTGACCCTTTTCCAAGACGTCATCAAGTGCGGTTTCAGAGCTCAAGTTAAAAAATTTAAAAACCACAAAAAACCCAGACATGGCATTAAACTGCCCATGTGGCCAAGGTAGATTATCCGTGAGAGCACAAGGTTGCAGTTCACAATCAATTCCAGAGCTCAAATCGGACCATTCAGACAAGTTGACTGTTGTTTTTGCAAGTGCACTGCATTGTTCCCACTGAGGGGTGCCATGCAACTCAATAGCTATTCCCGATCTTCCTTTACCCATATTTCTCCCTCCGATCAATGGGCTTCCTTCATGGTTCAGTGTAGTGCACTGAGAACATATATACTGGTCTTTGTAGCCAGTCTGCAAGCATGGATGCTTAAGCTCTATTTTCCCACTATTTACATTTGTTTTAGTAGTTTCCAAGTGTCGCTTGAGAAGACGAACCACGGACTTGTCAAAGGCATCATTCAAACCATAGCCCGATAGAGAATATGCACTTAGATGATGGCTAACGGCACCAATACTTAGGTTTAAACTAGTCTCATCGTGCAAGGGTTTCCCAGTCTCAAATGTAACTTGCAGTGACGAACCACCCAAATCAAGTGCACCAAATGTTGCTTTTGTTGGCGAGGAACCCAACGTATCCATGTGATAATTGAGAGCTATCCATCCAAAATAAGCTTCCTCCATGCCAGATATAATCTTAACCCATTCTTTCTGACACGAGAATGATGAATTCTTCAAAATGGACCACGCCTTGTCTAGAAGCCATTCTGATTCAGAACTCGGTAACCTACGAACTCCAGCTGTGGCATAAAGGAATACAGAAGTACTCTTATGAGCATGCTTTGGAATTTGCTTCTCCGCCCAATGAAGTAGTGGCTTTATTACAGTTCTCAAACCGGATGCATTGTGTACTAGTTTATCGAAACCAGGCTCTGTTTCCATACGATGGTAGGCACGCCCATTCCGCGACATTGATTTCGTTTCAAGATTCTCAGGTAGCGACCTCAGAACTATGGGGAGAGATCCCTGGCCTTTCCTCTGATCAAGAGACCACTCGTAGACATAAACCCGAGTCCCGGTACTTCCACAATCAAGTATCACATAATAGTGGGGTTCTTCTCGAAATGAATAATTGCTAAGATATCTTGAACATACATAGATTAGAAAAAAGAAGAGGGGAAGGCAAAGGAGAACTACAGCTGCCCGCACCCATTTCTTCCGTGTGAATGGAGTTGCCTGCAGCGCCTTCTCCTTCGAAAAACTTGACCCTGCATTTTCTCTTTGTAAAGTATGATGGGGTTTCACATAGGCCGAACCATTCTCAATTCCAAAGTCAATATCACCTTCTCCTGGATCAAGTCTCCTGAATATGGAGAAATCTTGGAGAGATGAAGACAGTCGCAGATTGTTTTTCAGTGTGGGACCAGGTAGTCTTGACCGGTAATTTGAACCTGTTGGGGGCAACAAACCTGATGATTCTGGCAACCCAGTTGGAGACTGTGGTGTTGTAATACGACTAAATGCTGAAGAAATGGTTGTAGTAAATCTGCTAAATCCCATTTGGTTGCAGCTCCCACCTTCAATAGAAAAATTTTACTATCCGATCCTAGAATTTTGATGGCAGAATAAATGAGAAAACTTGAGTTTTCCTCCCACATAATATATCAGGGAACCGGTATAAGAACAAATTCAATGAATGTTTTATATTTCTTGCCATTATGCATATGAAACTGCAGCAACAATCAGACACTTCTCCCTGTTGCCTCCTGAAAGAATTCAATGAAAGTAGCAATAAATCAAATATTCATATCTTCAAAAGATTAAAAAAAAAAGCTTAAATATATCTAATTCATATTTATAGCCATAGGAGTTTTGGAATACAGTTCCCAACCAGATCGCCAGCGGTGGCGTTCCGGTCAACCTCAAATTGCCAACGTTGGTATTTGGGCTGATTTTTTTTTGAGCACCAAATCAGAGAAAGGCCAACAGTGAACTTCCACTGATTTATGTGCTCATAAATAGCCGACCGTTTGGAGAGGAGGAGATTAACCCAAGCGCTGCCACTGGTGCTCAGGTTGAGTACCTAACACCAGCTCATCATATAATGCAGCATCAGCATGTAAAGGAATGCTGATGGAAGACAACACTTATAAGGATTACAAACGCTCAATATAAGGATAAGAAGTAATCCACGGAAACTCAAAGTTGTGTAGACATCATACTTAGAGAAATATTATTCACATATTCTGCAGATGATTTAATTCTCTAAAACAGTGCATGATCAAGTAAATGAAATGGAAACATAACAAAAGAATCCAGTCCAATTCCTTCCAATAAGAACAGATAAATCAACATAAATCATACAACAAAGTAGATAAATCTTATCAAAATCCAGACGCGGCTAAAAAAATTTGAATTCACAACGCCAGAAAATTAAACAAACAAGAAAACAGGGCACGAGAAATCTGACACTATTACCATTTGGGAACTACTAGGAGTAATGACTGAAAACAGGGCACAACAGATCTGCCACTAGTACTATTCACGAACTACTAGAAGTAATGTCTGAAATTTCATATCCGCTAGAAATGTTGCTAGGCTCGACGGTACTTTATTTCCAAGAAGAAATACCGTCAAACACCTGGCGGGCACCCTTCAAATTCTTCTCATACATGAATAATCAAACCCAAACACAGCAAACTAATAAAACACGATACACAAATCAAAATATGCAAAGCCTCATTCATCGTTTGATAACAAAAAATACTCATCAAAATACCCAAATCCACATTCAATATACATGAATAATCATCTCGTTGATTAAACCCACCCCAAATAATTACTAAGAAACTCTTTATTTCAATTGATTTAGAATATCTTCATTGATCCTCTCTGGAGATTAACCAAACCTAAAAGCCCAATAAAACAAAAGAAACAAATCCAACAAAAAATTTAACAAAGTCGATGCCCATACATTTACCAAGTCATCAAAAAAGCCCAAAAACTTCTGGCATTAAATCCACGAAACATGTTGAAGAATGAAACAGATATAAGCACAATCAAATCGATGGGGAAAGAAACAGAAAAATAAAAGCCTGGAATCCAGTCTGCAATCAAAAAAGAGAAATCATGACAGATCAATGGATTACTGATTCACTATGAACCATTCATTCCAACAGATGGAGGGGGAGTAGAGAGTTGGATTTTTTTTTAGCTTTTTTCTTCCCAATTTTCGCAATCTATGACCCGCAACCCCGACTTTCTCAATCAAATAAAACCACAAACAAAGTAGCTTTGTCTCCCAGATGAAACGAATTTGATTATAACTTAAGGCAAAAGAGAGCGTGAGCGTTTTTTCGGATAATCCGAAATAATTCTTCTTCAGTTTTCATTTTGATGGTGTTAGATCATTTAAACAAAAGGTTGACTCTCCTGACCGTCGATGCAAGGTCAAATTGAAAATTTGAAACCCATGATTTTTAAAGGACCCAACTCAGGTGACCACCATTTAAACACAAAATCGTGTTTAACTGATCATAAACCATCAATGAATAAAGAAGTGGTGATCTGTACCGTTAGGGAGATTTAAGCCTTCTGATTTCAGCCATAATGGGCCCAAAAATGACATTGTAGGGAGATTTAAGTCATCTGATTTGTGGACTTTAACATCAACTATTTTTTTAATATTAATGGATGATGTTAAAGATCATCAATCACTGGTATAAGATGTTGATGATCTGTACCGTTAGGGAGATTTAAGCCATCTGATTTCAGTCATAACGGGCCCAAAAATGGCATTGTAGGGAGATTTAAGCCATCTGATATGTGGACTTTAATATCAACCATTGTTTTCAATATTAATGGCTAATATTAAAGATCATTAGCTAAGCGCCGACCCACAATTTTTTATGCTTATTAACTATTCTTTTACCCCTTCAAAAAATTTATACCCTTTTGCGAGTGCTCCATATTTAACATCCATAACCCTTATCAAATGACCATAGCATTTAAACTTAACCATAGCTTGGTAACTACTATTAGCTAAGTGCCGACCCACAATTTGTCCTCACTGTTTCCAACCATCCAATCAAAGCACTTTTTAGGTTGAATCTAAACTTGTGTCTACATGGCCATACGTTACAAAACTAATGCAAAACTACAATTTATCCTTCTTGTTTCCAACCATCCTTAATAATGTGAAATAGTTAAAAAAAAAACTAATATAACAAAATTCAGCAAAGTTTGGAGCAAATTTCCTAAAATTACCGAAAATTTGACCAAATTACGGTTCGGGTGGTGAACGAAATTGAAACTGAAACCGAAATTTTGATCAATGATCGGGATACGGCAATAATTCGGCAAGGGGTCAATTCAGGAAAATTCGGACAATTCAGGAAAAATAGTTTAAATTCCGGAAAAATATAAAATGTAAGATATAATGTTTTTAATAAACAAAATAAGCTCTAACATGTTCGATGAAATGCACATTTACAATCACATAATCCATTTAACTACATAAATGCATATGCATGATTCATCTCAATTAAATTCGTGAAAATTTGGCACAACCTTAATTTTGAGATTTTCAGTAGGGTTTTTTTTTAAGCCAAGTTTTGGTGTATGGACTATAGGTAAGTTACCTAATCCCATGCTTGTTGGCTACCATGTGGCACACTATCAAATGATTGCGTGCAATGGGATTCCCAAATTTGAATGGACCCAAGGATAAATTATGTCAAAAAGTGCTGAATCCCAACACACTCACCAAAATTAAAGTCCGAATCTCAAAAAAAGGAGTCCTCCCAACCTGTTCACAGAATTCTTAGTTCAGAAACCTGTGAACACTAAAAGCTAATTTGGTAAGTGTGGAGTCAGACTGAATACATAAGGTTTCTCAAGACCCATCATGCGTAAGAACCTACATTTCAAAACTTCTATTTCCGGCATTTGTTTAAATTTGAATATAAAAAATATCCCAAATCCTAATAATAGCAAAACCCACAATGCTCTAGTTTCAAAAAAATAAAAAATAATTACGTCAGTTCCAGCATTCTTATCAAGTTTAACAACTACCATCGAATTCCCAATATTTCATACTTTTGATTCCAATTCAATGCGAAAACCTTATGCTATCAATGAATTAAATGCCATAATCATAGCAAATACACAAGAAAAAACAAATAAATATTCCCATAGCCTTCCCATCTGAACAGAAATTTAGCAAAACAAAGAAAAATACCATCTGGGTATCTAAAATCAATGCCTGAAAAGATGAATTAACATGAAAATTTCGATACCCACATAATTATTTCTAAAATAAATATGAGAAAAGTCATCAAAAGAGGCAAGAGAACTTACAGAATTATCCTTGCACTGATATTGATCCAAGTCAGTTGAGCAGAGCAATCATAAGTTTTGATGTCTATTTTTATGATCTTTGCTCCTAAAACACTCTAGATCGACAAGGGCTTTTGTGAAAAGCAATGGATTTCACCTCAGAAGTCCAACCACCAACGACGCTCCCACCAGTTCAAAATCCCTCTTTTCCTCATTGTTCATCTGTTAGTTAGATTTCTTTTGGAGTTGGTATTAGGTACCCCACCCGTTCTCCTATGCTTGAGGTACTCGGGTCAATATTTTGGGATGCATATGTAGAATCTAGAGGTGCAAGTTTGGTTAACCGAACCGAAACTCATGTTTTGGTTCCGCCTTACCCGAAGTCGAATCGAAAAAAATTGGTTTCAGTTCGATTAACTAAATTTTCCAAAAATTGAAACTGAAAACAATTTGAAATCAAATTTTTTTACTTTTTCAACTTTACTTGATTTTTTTCAATATCAATTAGATTTTTTTATTTTTTCCCAATTTTGGGTCAGTTTCATCACCTTAAGAAACTGTTTCCAAGTTTTGCCACCCAAAATCAAAAATGAAGCGATCTGAAATCGATTTCAATTTTGGGTCAGTTTTGTAGAGGTTTTTGGTTGATTCTATCGACCGATTTTTTGGTTCATTTTAATGATTTTTTGTATAAAACCTGCACCCCGATGTAGAGTCATCATGTGTTCCGATTTGATTTTACTTACATTCTGAAAATGATTGGGTAGAAAGATGATTTCCATGTCTTCTGATTCTAAGAGGCCAAATACTCAAATATATATTTAGATGGTAGCCATTTTTTATTTTAAATTATTTTTATATTATATAGAGGCTTGCCTAATTTTAATACTTTCTACTATTGCGTGTACGCAGTACAAGGTGAACTTTTGCTCGAGTGTGAAAATAACATCTTAATGACGAAATAGGCCAATGGCTATCCTACGTTGACAACGTTGTTTGGGCCCACAGGCGACGTCTGTGCTCCAGTTTTTCCCTAGTAGTTGGCACATGCAATGCACGCGGAGAGGGGCCAGAAAGGCTGGATTAGAGGGGCTCTGGTGCCTAACCTTCGTTCCCTTAAGCATGCACGTCTCATACCCCTTCAAAACCGTTGATTGCTTCGGATTAGATTATGTGAATCGTGTTTCACCTTAATCTTCGATGCAATGGATCTTGAGATAATGACGTACCTATCAGACGGTCAGTTTTTTATTCTATGTATCACATATCCACAAAAAATGGCTCTTCAACCATATGGCACACATCACCCTCAAAGGAGATTTTAGGGCCATATTTTGGAATTTCGAGCACATGGAGTCAAAAGCAGCCATCTGATAGGTGCCCCATGATCTCAAGATCCATTGTGTGGAAGATTGGGGTAAAATACTATCTCTATCGTCTGATCCGAAGCAATCAATAATTTTGAAGGGGTTTGGGAAGTGGGCCGTTTTGGCTCTTTCATAGAATCGCGCAAACAGAGGTATTAAATATCGCTAACATGACCCGACTCGTTGAGAGCCCTACCCTTCAACAACTTTACGATTGTGCAAATATAATCAAACGGAGAAGTAATAAGTCAAAGGAGTACTTTCACATATTTGTGTGCCCATAATTGGGCACTCTACGGCTGTATTTGGGGGGGACAAAGAGTAACTCTTTTACTCTTTGGCTTCGACAGAGAACTACTTTCATGTTTGATAATACAGTTCCTCGCCTCATTTATCTAATGGAAAGTTGTTTTAAGTGATAAAATTGTTCTTTGTCTACTCTCTGTTAGAGCAGATTTTATCTTTGACGGAAAACAAGCAAAGAGTTGCTTATTTCTTATAAGAGCTACTAACCCAAACACAACCTACGTGATTAGCGTAGGGTAGCCGCTAACAGGTCAAAAGTGACTCTTTGTATTCAATGGTGGAGATTGAGTTTGCGGTTTAGGAAGTACCATACGACTTGCGTGTGGTGGAGTGTTGTCAACAGTTGAGCTATTAACGGCTCAGGCTGGGAATTTGATAGGCCCAATGTTTAAAAAATTAAAAACCAAGGCCCAAACCCAATCCAGTTTCCATTGGGCTGGGCTCGGCCCAGAAAATTCAGGCCCAAAACTGACTTGTGGCCCGAGCTAGGCTCGTGCTAAGCCTGGGTTTTCTCCTTAATTAGATCATGGTCGGCCAGTTCAGGTCAGGTTCAAGCTGATGTTTCATAAACTCAATATTTTTAACACAAATCCTTAGCCCGAACATGGCCCACTTTGTAATTGTGTCGGGCTCAGCCCGTGTAAAAGTGTACGTCAGATGTGACTGATCAACATATCGTCCGAACTCAAAACCAATATATATCGGATGATACATATCGGTATCGGTGTGTACCGGATGATACATTCAATATATCGTTCGATACTTTACATAGTAATGTCCGATACGGTACATTTAATGTACCATATCGTTCACCACTGATACCGATATATATCATCCGATACGTATCGGTATCGGACAAAATTTTGATCCATGTACCCAACTCAAACCAATGGGTAAGTTTATGCCCTAGACTGGGCTAAAAAATTGGGTTAAATGGATCAAGTAATGGGCCGACCCAACCTGCGAGTGTTAAGACAGCCCTAGTGTGGGGTTAAAGCTCTCCATGAACATATTTTGGTGAAGGGTTGGGATGAACATCGATCTCTATCGTAATCATAAAATAAATTATCTTTATCGTAGGAAGTTAACAGTTTTAACTATGGTAATATGGCTACGTACTAATCTAGAATCTTTGCTTGTAAATATGATATCCAATAAATGTTGAAATAATGAGGCATAGTATTGGTCTATTTTTCTTTTCATTTTTTTTTGGGAAAGTAGTGGTCTATATTTTAAACTAATTTTGATGATAAAAAAATGGCACGTGGTGTACGTGTGTCAGTTAGATGGCCTTAAATCAGAGCAATTAAAGACAAGCTCCATCAAATTAAGATCGGCACGTTGGGAATCGGCACTTTGAACAAGGCCAAATCTTTTAAGCCTTGTTCAAAGTGTTTTTTTATTTTTTCCAGAAAAGGTCTCAATCTTGATGATTCTTAGCGGATTTTGATTCCTGCCTTTTCCTATGATTGTTCTTAAGTTCTCCAAATTCCTGACTTTTCTCAAAAAAGCTAATTTCTCATTCGTTTTTAAGTTTTTTTCCGAAAAGCTCAGAATCGGATGAATTTATAACTGTATTATCATTATATGAATATTAATCATCGGACTACTTGTAGTACTCGTATTTGACTAAAAAATTTTGGACGACCAATCTATGTGAGATTAGACTTATGTGACGGATTTTTTTTTTAATATAATTTCTCGACACTATTCTTATAATACCAAAAACATATATATATATATATATATATATATATATATATATATATATATATATATATATATATATATATCAAATACAAATTACAAACTCATAAAAGTGTTCGAGCAAATATCGTTAATGGCAAATAATGAGATTCACTAGCCCAAATACATTCAATCTCGAGTTAATCAAAAGTAAGCATATATATATATATATATATATATATATATATATATATATATATATATATATATATATATATATATATATGTTACCAGCAACATTGATGTTTTCGACAATGTATATAGGATGTCATCTTTGTTGATCTCTCCCTTGTCCCGTGTATCAAGAATGTGATCAATGGCACATTTGAACCCTGACGTTCTTGATGAATCTTTTGTACTTGAAAGCTTCCTGTAAAAATTCATATATGTCATTAAATTAGAATTTTGATTACTATTACTATAGGGAAATAAATAACTCAAGTTGCTTCTCATAATTTTAGTTTTCTCGTGGGAAGTCGAGAGAAGAGTCAAATATAGTAGTATTTATAGATAGTTTAACTATGTCTGAAGATACACTGATTATTGGGATAATCATGTAGAATAAATAGCTAGTATATCAGTATTTATTATAGGTATCAGGATTTATCAGATAAGACAACTTTTCAAAGTCACAAACTTCTCTTTTTCCTCACCAATAATGCCAGTCACTTCCACTCTCCTACTTAGTAAAAAAAACTAATTTTAATACCCATTTACTGGGCACTAGATACATTACATAAATAAAATCAAGATGGGAGCCATTAGTTGCACACATTTTTCAAGTGATTGCACTGAATTTAAAGAAAGACTTTGGTATTTTAGGGACATGTGATATGTAAAAATGCAATATGGACCGTCTGATTTGAAGTTCATGATCAATAGATCTTTGGTACATAAAATTGGAGCAAAACACAATACTTGTCATATGATCTATTATAGTCAACTGTTGAATTACATAATAGCGTTTAACTCCATTTAATCAAATGATGAGAATTATATTTTGTTTTAATCTTTTGCAATTGATATCTTTAAATCATGGCCTTCAAATCAAACGGCTTAGATTGTGCTTTCACATAGTAGAAGTCGCCAAACTTACAAGTCTTTCTTTTAAATTCGGCGCAATCACTTGAAAAGCATGTGCAAATAATGACTCCCAATCAAGATTTGGGTACAATTTTTTTTCCTAGAGTTGAATCATTCATGTGGTCAGCTGCACATGGAACCATCTAGGACAGCTGCACATGGAACCATCTTGGCATAAGTTACACAAATCAAGATGTAATATGATATTATTACGTTTTTGTCATACTAATTATAAAAATACCATGGGGTTATTTTGACTGAAGTGTTGGTATTATGTACTTGACCTGAGCACCGGCAACGGTCTCTGGTCGATTAATGAAAGGTCAAAAACATCGTTTCATTAATTTGCATGCTCAATGGATCTGCCCAATGCAGAACCTACCTTGATCAGACACCAATTGATAAGGGGGCAATGAGTTGTTGCTTCTGGGGAGTGGAGGGGTTCTTAGCTTAGCTGGGCTTCTTTTTTTTCCTTTGATCTAATCAGTTTGGGCTTTAACATTGCTGTTACCCTGTTTTCCTTCTGTTCTGAAATTTTTGTGGCCTTTGATATCTTCATAGATTTACATGTTTGGAAAAAAATAATTCAAAACAGATTTTTCATGTCAGATTCATCTCACTAATTGTGTTCATGATGCATTTTCCAAGATATTACTAAAAGAATTGAGAAGGGGATGCATGAATTGGCAGCTAAAGTTGATGAGTATGCACGTGGTATAATGGCCCCCCTAGGATAAACTCTGTTTGAAGAGCTTGGGTCGTATTACATTGGCCCAGTTGATGGCTACAATATCGACGAAAGGCAAAAAAAAATACCTAAGACTGTGCTAATAAGGAGTTATAACATAAAATTGCAGATTTATCCATTCATAGCAGGAGAAGAAACCAAATGACCACTGCCAATGAGCAGATCTTAGTATGAAGGAATTGACCTTTTTATCAAAAAGGAAACTTAAAGAACCAAATATCATTATGTTCCAGCAACCAAATTTCATTCAATTCTTATTTATAAATGAGTAATTTTATTATTCTAATATGTTGTAGCTTTTTTGCTTGTGTCATGTAATTGGTGGTGTGTGAACTGTGAAGTCTGATCAGACGATTAGTGATGTTTCTATTGTTACAAGACTAAATGATCTATAGGTAAAGGATCTTGGGTTCTCTAATAACTAAATGACCCTCATTGTATCCATCGTATAGGGGCAGGATGTCGTAATAACAGGAATGACTAGATACTGTCTTTTTGGGCTCAGATTGAATGGTTAATTGAAGGATTTGTAGATCCCCTACCTTCAGTTTGCAGATGATATTTGGAAATTCTGGTCTCTAGGTCAATGTAAGGAAATCAAGAAATATTAGGGATTGAAGGCAAATATTTGAGTCTTCAAGTGATTGCTCAGACTCTTAGCTGTTCTATCAGAAAATTTTCAAAATTATTAGACCTTGTCATGTGCATTGGTTGTCCACCTAAAGTGCTATAGGATCTGGTAAAGTCAAGCGAAAGCTCCTTGTGAAAGGTTGAGTCGCTGTATTTTATCAGCTGATTAATTTTTGTAAAATCAGTGAATGGTTGTGCCGCAATGAGGAAGTGATTGATCCTTCTTGGCGAGTCTTCACCAGCATTCTCAAAGGGAAGGGAAATCCATCCGGCTTATAGATTGAGAGGACCCAAAATTTGGAAAGATTTGTGCAACCTTGTGGATTCCTTCAATTAAGAAGTATGATTCAAATTAAGTGATGAAAACTGTGTGAGATGTTGGGAAGATGTGTGGGAGTGTCCAATCCTCTTGTCAACTCCGATATGGTTGACTTTGTGGGCTAGTAATTTTGAAGTAACTGTATGGTAACAGATGTTACATAAGGGAGAGCAGATTGTTCACATGGTATAAATAGTTAAAAAGTCTGGCACAGAGACACTGAACCAGCACCAAATTTTGCTATAAATCTTGGATTTATACTAGTAAACAACAACCATAAATAGTCTAAATAGACTACAAATACATCAACAATAATATCACCTAGTCTAAATTTGCTATAAATCATGAAGTATGAACTAAGAAACTCTTCACATTCACCATCATGGCTACATCCCATTGCTACTAAGCAGCTCTCCTAGCTCTTATACTATAGATAATTTGTATATAATAAATTTGAAGCTCTATTTTTGTAATAACCCGAAAAAAATTACGTTAAATGGTGACCTCAGGATCCGTGCCCGACTGGTCATAGGTTTGACTAAATAGGAGTTCACTAGTTGACTTGAGAAGTGATGAACAAATGTGATGTGAATATGATGTAAGTATGTGGAGTGTAATGTGAATATGGGGTCACAAACACCTATCTAGGTGTATGTGCTTAACACCAAGACAAGAGGGATATAAGGGTTTAATAACCCTATTTCTCTTTTGTTTGAACCATTGAAGAGAGAGTTAAGAGGAGAGAGAGAGAGGAATAAAGAGGAGTTATTGAGGAGGGGGTGAATGCTAATCAAAGGGTAGATAAGAGCATTCATTGAAGGATTCAAAGCGTTTGGGATCGTGAAACGAGTGATGGAACCCTAGCCATCAAAACCTAACAAATCTATCCCTTGATGGGATTCTTGAGGTAAGTTTTCAATTGAAGTTAATGCATAGATGTAGGATGATTAAATTCTGTCAAATATGCTTAGAAAGATAGATTAAAGGCATAGGAAAGAAAGGATAGAGATTTGGAAGAACAGCCCGAAAGAGGGGCTGAATCTGGCCAAATCGATTAATCGAAATGGGAGTTCGATTAATCGATTTTGGCTCAGAAGTTGAAATGTCATGGAAGCCCGATTTTGATTAATCGAAATGAATTTTGATTAATCGATTTGGATTTCGATTAGTCGATTTGAAAATCGACTAATCGACTGGGAAGCTCGAGCCACTGGAGAAATGAAACCTGGGGAAATCGACTAATCGAATTGGGATTTCGATTAATCGATTTTGGGTTTCGATTAATCGATTTGGGATCGATTAATCGATTTTGAAAACTCGATTACTCGATTTAAGAATCGACTGCTTTATGTTGGAGACCTCGATTAATCGATTTGGGATCGATTAATCAAATTTGAATCTCGATTAATCGATTTTGGGAATCGATTAATCGACTTTGACAATTTTATTTAACTTCTTAGTTGACCTTGAGATTCAGGGAGGGTCTTGGACCTTCTTTGTTATATCTTTAGTGATGAGTTACATGTGTTATGTTGTACTATAGGTGGTACCTATGATCATGAGCACAAGGAGTCGAGTGGGACCTTGATGCTAGGAATTTCAAAGACTTGAGGTAGGGAACACCTTGAACATATACTTTAATTTCAAGAGCATGTATGTAGTGATATAATTATCAAATTGAAGTTGTTTTTAAATTGTGAAAAGCTTTGTGAAAATGGGTGCGTGTGTGACACCAAAAATGTGATAAAGGCATCTGTGTGATGCAAGTAACTAAGAACAAGTAATCTAATGAGATTGAGACATCCCTAGGGGATAAGGAAGTAATAAAGGCATCGGTGTGATGCGGGTATGTATACATCCGAGGGATGTATACATAGGATTGAATAATTACTGTTGAGGCCTAACTGATATAAGATAGCACACTTACACGGTGAACAACTATATGTAATGCACATGATATTTTTGTTATTTGAGGTTTGGAGGATACATCATCGACGTGGCGGGATACCCACGACTGACGCGGCAGGATATCCGTGACCGGTACGACGGCAAATTCGTACACCAGCGCGGAGGTTTATCTGTGACCGTAAGTACATCCTAGGGATGTTGTGTAATATTTAACCCCTCCGTCTAGTGAGAAAGGGGCTTGGATCGTATTCCCAGGGAATACATTTTTACAACTGTCTAATTAGATGACGATGAAGGGTATCTCATCGGGGCTTGATGCTATATTACTCGGGGATTACTTAAGTTGAAGATTTAAGTTTTTGCTTTAGGCATGTTCAGTGTCATTCATGATTAAATCAACAGTAATGTAATACATGTAACT
This sequence comes from Chloranthus sessilifolius, assembly GCA_021018995.1. NCBI lineage: Eukaryota > Viridiplantae > Streptophyta > Magnoliopsida > Chloranthales > Chloranthaceae > Chloranthus > Chloranthus sessilifolius. The sequence goes on from CM037588.1 coordinate 9,679,922, forward strand.
TACCAGTAAATTGAGTGTAAATCATCTGCTTTTAAATTGATTTTCTAGCAAATGCATAGATTCATCATGTTTTGAATATCATGGAATATATGTGAGTTTTGATTTATATGTTCATTGTGTTGTTCCCTATTGAGCTAGGATGTAGCTCACCCCTTTAGACTATACGTCGCAGGTCCACTAATAGCAGCAGCAGAGGCTTCGAGGGACGTGGATCCGGGTGATTCGGATTACGTACCTGGAGACGAGTTGGAGCCTCCTCCCGAGGACTTCTTTTAGGTGACTCTGTTGTGCACTTTGATAGAAAGTCAGTTTTGTGAGCAGATTAGTGCGGCTTGATATGTCAAGCCTTTATTTTTGAACAATGTAATTAAACTAGATTATTCTTTTGGCGAACCATCTGGGGTGATCTGATTATCACCGATGGTTCGGGTCGGTTCTCTGTTCATGCAGTGGCATGAAAGTAGAACTGTCTTTTGCATATGTCAGTTGGGCATATTAACGTTTTTCCGCTTTAATGAAATTAATTGCTTTATTTGTTAAATTGTTCTTGTTATACTAATGTTCCGTGTTAAGTTTTGAGGCACGGTCTGGAGGATCGTGCTGATGGCACGGGTTTCGGGGTGCCGAAATTCGGGCTGTCACAATTTCACCCCATAGGAAAAAACAAGGAAACAAGAAAATGTAAAGAAAAATTGCTCTTCCTACTTGTAACTCAAAGAGAAACCAATCAGTAAATTGCAAAGTTTTGCAATAAACTGCCTAAGAAAATTAAAACTAGCTTTAATGAATATATGGATAGCATTGCCTTTGACCCGTGATGGCAGCAAACTCATAATAAAAGTAAACAGATAAATGGACAATTTAAAAAAATAAAAATAAAATAAAATAAAAACTCCATGCATACCTTCTCTAGGGCCAGATATTTTAGGGTATTTTTATTTTAGAACTTGTTGCAGATAAGAGATTCTACTTGGCACACATCAATTTCGACTTGTTGCGGGTCAAAGAGAAAAGAGAGTGGGAAACTAATTTAACTTTAATTCCACATGATGAGTTACTTACATGTTCTATCAAAATTACTTCCCATAACTTCTTGCTCCAATGATGTCTTGAAAACCCATCACCTAAATATATTAACTCGCTTAGAGAGAAAATCAAACGCATCATGTGCATTCTCCAGCCCAACCACATCAGTTAGCTTTCCAACCAACTAAAACATATACCCAAACACTTCAACTACATCCACTTGCACAACCCGCCTTGATGTCCACTTATTCCCCATTGGAAGAATGTAAAGACCCCACAAGACACCTCATGGAGATATTTCAATTGAAAATTTAATAAACAAAATTTTATCTCAATGGAACCTTAACAAGTACAATAAATTTAATAATTGGTAAATGGTAACCCAAAAGAACCTTGCAAATCTGAAAGTTGAAGACCCAATTTCCATTGTAATTCTGCAACTCAAAGACATACTTCTCTTTTGATAGCCGAAGAATCAAAAACCCAATTCACAAAAAGAAAAAAATAGCTATTAAAATTAAAAAAAAAAAAAAACCAAAACAAAAACATCTAGATTTATTAGAGATTATTGAATGACAAAAATCAGTCATTGGGAGATTCAAACCATATCCATAGACTCTAATATGAACGGTAATGGATATTTTAGTGCTTGTAATTAAAGCACTCTAATCAAATGGTTCATATGCTCTTATTCGGGTAATTCTACAACAGAGTAATACAAGTGATACATATCCACATGAAACACTTAAAAATGATCAAAGATATATGAAATATGACATAAATGGGTACTTTTAACATAAAGCAATTCCACAAAAACTATAAAATCTGATCAATTCACTCTAGCATATTAAACTTAAACAACTACCATATTAACGTTTAACCTTCTATTCAAGGAAATCGATTATACTCTAGGGTATAACAAATCGCTGCAAAACTTTCCCCAAATTCTAGGGTTCTACGACCCCATCAAAGTAAACAAAAAACCAAAAAAACAACCTCAATCATTTTCTTTTGTACCTGTGAAAAACCTCTGATCATTAAGATTAGAATCTAGTTATCGCTGAAGCACAAACAAAAACCCTCTCCCCTCTCAAAAATAATAAATTGATGATTCAAGGAAAATATACACACAAAAATAATAATAATAAATGAAATAAAGAACAAAAAATATATATACAACAACCTAAATTCATAAATAAATAAATAAATAACAAAAATAAGACTTATTATTTGCAAAAATTATTTTCACTTATAGATAAACTCTGATAAGAAGAGAACCCACAACAATCGAAGACTAAAAAAGCAAACCAAAATCACTTCCCTCGAATCCAAAAAGAAAAACAAAAGGAGCTTTTAAGACGTTGCTTCCCGGTGGGTTCGATGTAGTGTATATGAGAGGGAGAGAAGTATGGTTCTCCCAGCTCAGAATCTGAGGTTTTCGGAGACAAAATGACGGAAGTGAAAGGAGCTTTTAAGACATTGCTTCCTGCGACGGGTGGGTTCAATGTAGTGTATATGAGGGAGAAAAGTATGGTTCTCCTAGCTCAGAATAAGAGGTTTTCGGAGACAAAACGAAGGAAGTGCATATGTCATTATCGCTCGGAAAGCGCCATGTTTTGTGTGGGGCCATTGCAACTCGCGAACGGAGAAAAAGGTCTCAATCGCTCCGATTTCGATAGCTTTCTGCGTAGGAAGACGGTTAGGAAAGTAAAATAATATTCTTATATTTATCCATGGATATCTTAGTTATAGGAAATCATGGTATTCCTTTGTTTCCCTTTATTTTCCGCTGTTTGGATAACCATATTGCTAGCTGAGACAATGCAGGATTAGGCAAATCTTGTGTTTGGAAACATAAGCAGGAAATTGTAGGAAATTATATATGTATTAAGATTTTTTTCCTCTTTACATATGTTACTGAATTGCTCTAGAAGTAGACTTGGTGCTTTGTGAAGGTTAAGTGTTACATGTAATAAATTATTTATTTTTTAAATTAATTATACTATAACATATACACCATATATGTGGGTATATAGCTCTACAACATAGTAGAGCCCTTGTGAGAGAAATCTATCCAAAAATAAGTCTGTGTAACACTTAAATAGATGGAGGGGAGCTTAAAAATAGGCCAAAATTATAGGATTTAGTTAAACAAAATCAAAGAAGAAATATTTGTTATGAAAAAAAATACCATAAAAAAAATTATTTGAAGATTTTTGATAATTTTGGGTGGTCAAGATAATTTTGGATGGATGAGAATCCACTAATATAAATTAGGACCCCTAAAGCTTAGTAACAAATTTTTAGAAAGTTTGGGTGGTCAATTGACCACCCAAGTCATAACGTGGTTCTGCCTTTGATTTTTGGGGATGTGTGCCATATAGAATCAACATCAGACCGTATGATAGGAGCATCATGATCTTAAGATCTATCATGAGAAAGATTGAAAAAAAAACAATCTCCATCGTCTTATTCAAATCAGTCAATGGTTTTCGTCCCTGAAAAAATTTTGTGGTATTATGAGAAGAGTCGTACGGATGAGAAGTCCGAAGGTTCGGAAGATAGAAAATCGAGGGACCCTCTCGGCATTTCTTCTCGGATTTTGACAGAAAATGTGAAGATAATTTTCGACCATTTGGATGTCATCCAAACAACGAGAATCTCGGTAATTCATTTGCCGTATATGAGTTTTCCCTTAATTCCCCTTCTTTCCCTTGAAACCAAACAGGCTCCTAGGGTCTTTTGGAATAAAACACAGAAACGTCAGAAAGTAAAATAATATTCCTACACTTTCCCATAGAGACCTAAGTTGTAGGAAATCATGTCAATCCTTTGTTTTCCTTTATTTTTCGTTGTTTGAATAACCACATTACTAGCTAGGAAAACGCAGGATTAACCAAATACTGTGTTTGGATACATATGCAGGAAATTATAAGAAAATAATATATCCTATAAAAAAAAAATAGTCATAATACCACAAAAGATCATCCAAACTAAAAAATAGCTGCAATATCATAAAAAATATTCACAAAAATAATTAAAAAATTATATATGTATTAAGTTTTTTTTTTGTTTACATATCTTAGTGAATTGCTCTAGTGGTTGACTTAGTGCTTTGTGAATGTTAGGTTCTAGGTTCAAATCTTGTTATGTGTAATAAATAAATTGCTTATTATTATTATTTTTTATGAAAATAAATTACTTATTTTTTTTTAGTTAATTATACTAGAGCAATAAGTTCTTGCAACACCTAAATAGATGGAGAGGAGCTTAAAAATAGGCTAAAATTGTGAGATTTAATTAAAAAAAATATCAAAGAAGAAATATTTGTTATCAAAACAAATACCATAAAAATTGGGTGGTTAAGATAATTTTAGATGGATGAATCCACTAATATAAATTAGGACCCCTAAAGTTTAGTAACAAATTTTTAGAAAGTTTGGGTGGTCAATTAACCACCCAAGTCATAGCGTGACTCTACCTCTAATTTTTGGGGATGTGTGTCATAAAGAATCAACATCAAACCCTCTGATAGGGGCGGATGAGAAGTCCGAAGGGTCAGAAGATAAAAAATCGAGGGAATGCGAAGATAATTTCTGACCATTCGGATATCATCCAAACAACGGGAATCTCGGCAATTCATTTGCCACATATGAGTTTTCCCTTATCTCCCCTTGTTTCCCTTAAAACCAAACAAACCCTTAGGATCTGTTTAGATAAAAACATAGGAACGTGGGAAAATAAAATAATATTTCTATATTTTCTCATGAATACCTAAGTTGTAGGAAACCATGGGATTCCTTTGTTTCTCTTTGTTTTCCGTTGTTTGGATAACCACATTGCTAGCTGAGAAAACGAAGGATTAACCCCAAATCCTGTGTTTGGATACATATGCAGGTAATATCATATAAATGATCCACAAAAATGACCATCCACATAAATTATCCAAAGAAAATATTGGAAAAGACATCCACATGAAATATAAAAGGTCATTGAGGACCAAAGTAGAAAATACACATCCACTAAGCAAAAAAATGTGAAAAATACATCTACGTGAATAAGAAGGTACCTCTTACTAAATATAAAAGAGATTAAGAGAAAAAAATGAAAATTACATGAATCAATTTTATGTAGAAGAGATGAGAGAAAAGTGAAAAGTTTATGAATCAAGAAACTTCAAGAAAATCTGATAGTGAAAGCAATATCAGGACCATGATCGGCTTAAACACACGAAGCCGATCATGTACCATATTAAAATTATAAAATAAAGAAGAAAAATAAGAAGAGGATAAACGAGAGAAGAAGATAGAATAGACAAATTTTCACAATCGATTACATTGTTTAGAGTGTTTTTCAATAATCTGATAAGAAAGTGTATAAATAAGATTACAAATATAATCTGTTACAATTGGTTGAGATAACTAATGTGTGGTAGTTATCAAATAATGTATATTGTAATAAGATTAGTTGTATTGGGGAGAAAGAAGAGTTTGAAGGCTTGGAAGATAGAAAACTGAGTTGTTCTCGGATTTTGAAGGAAAACACAATGATAGTTTCCGACCCTTCCTATGTCATCTAAACAACGAGAATCTCGGTAATTTATTTATCGCATATAAGTTTTCCCTTATTTTCCTTTATTTCCTTAAAAACCAAATAGGCCCTTATTAAATATGGGGATTTTACATTTTTAAAATTATTTATTGTTAAATGAAAGGCAAGGGTAGTGTTGGTATTTTGATATCTGATATGTAGTATTCGGTTAAAACAGTTGGATCGGGGGATAATGTCAATTCCTATAGTTCTAAGGGATTTCCCCATTTCTCAAAGTTACATAAGAGATCTCACAAAAAGCCCCAATATTAATCATTGGGGCACGTTCACTTCGACATATTATGTGAACATTACGTGAAATATCTTCATCTTACTGCAAAAAGTATAATTTTGCGTGTTTAGTTTAATGTAATTTCTTGGGTTTTGAGCCTAAAATATTACCTGCAATGTTTTTTGGCTTACGAGGCTAGCCCTCGTAATGCCTATTTATTGCAGGTAATAATTTCAATGGTCTAATAAAATGCCCCTTTAAAATTGTTACATGCAACTTTAGTAGGGAGTAAATACACCATTGCATTTACTCCTTCAACCACAGAACAGTCAATGCTAAGCTCTTCAACCGCGTCAAAGGTTTACTTTCTGCCAATAATTTTTTTTTCTTTGATGATTCGATGAGAGAGAGAGAGAGAGAGAGAGAGAGAGAGAGAGAGATGAGTGGATTTGCTTTTTTTCTTTTTTTGTATGGTTGCAAATAGGACATCAAAATTCCTTGTGGACGATGTCTATCTTCTTTGTTTTGATAGTAGTGGAAATTCTTAAGCGTCTTTTGATATATAAAGAGTTGGGTGTCTTTCATATAATGACCAGGTTTTTTTGTGTTACAGATTACTCTATTGAGATTTGAGACCCAAAGAACATATTTGCTATTAGGTTATTGTAATGCTTTGTTTTCTTTGATTTTTTTTTTAATTTGTAGTTTGAATTTGAGATTTCACTACTGATATTTTGATTGTGCTGTATTTTTTTCCTTGATGAGTTCTTTTGTTTTGTGCAACAGATTAATCAGCAATATATGATCCTTTTGATTTCTAGAGATTTTTTTTTCTTTCAAGTACTACACACATTTTTATTGGCTATTAAAAATTTTAAATCATTAAATTGATGGCATCATTTGGATGGTACCATTATTAATGAAAAGGATTCATCGCAATGAATGATAAGAAGGGTGAGTCAGCGAATGCAAACCAATAGATTGAAATGAACGGGATTGGATGACACTCCCCTAAATTTTTATGCAAAATGTTTACTTTTTCAATGCGAACTAACATGAATGGATATGATGGTAGAAACTAGTCAAGATTACATGTGCAAAATTACACAAACCGTTCACTTCACCGTAAAGTGAATAGTAGCCCATAAAGTAGATTTTACACCCTCATTTTATAGTGAACTGAACAACCATATTATACCAGAGATATCCTTTTTTACAAGTAAAAAAAGTGTACTTTATTACGTATAAAATGAATATTACATGCAATGGGATTACAGTGAACTGAATGTGCCCTTAGTGTTTTGGCCAGACATGTCTGCCACGTCCACATTTTTTTAGCTCGATGCATGTCGTGTTCTTATTAGTTTTTAGGCCAAATACAAGCCCAATGCCTGGCCATGGGCTCGTTTAGAGATGGACATAGGCTGTCAAATAGGATTGGGCCTACCTAAAACCTAACCAGACCCTAGGGACTAAGGCTTGGCTCTAGCCCACCTGTCGCCCTAACTTAGGTGGGTGGGGGTGCGGTGGGCTTGGGTCGGACTTCAGACTTTATTGGTTATTCATAGTTTTTATATAGTTTTTGTACTTTTATCTTTTTCCATTAAAAATATAGAAAAATTATTGGAATGATAAAAAATAAAAATATTAGGACCATTCTTTATAAATATTTAAATTATCAAAATATCCTTATAAGTTATAATAATCCATTTAATAAATCTAAGAGTAATATTGAGTGTTATTTTTGTAATTTGATTGTAAATAGGATATATATATATATATATATGCCGGTCGGTCTTATGGGCTTTAGTTTGTTAAACCACCCCCCTCCCCCCCTCCCTTACACACACTCTCCTACTTGAATTTTATTTGTATTAAAATTAAATAGAAACCTCATACGAAAATTAGATAAAAAAGAGAGTTAGAACAAGTGATCAATCTAAACCAATCAAGACCTTTGAATAATAGTGTTTTACATCAATGGTGTCATCAATGCTCTTCCATTTCGGCTTTATGTGAGGGTTTGATCTTGTATAATTTATTCTACATCTTAAAAGCTTATGCTTAGATTGGCTTTCATTGGCTAATAATTTTGTTCCTACATGAAAGTTTATGGCTTGTTTTGACAATGCCGTAAAACTTGGATTATGACCTGAAATTTCGATATCTTAGATTTGCCTAGTAATAATATAGAGAATAAATAATAAAAATAAAAATAATCATCATTGCACACGAGATTTTTATGTGGAAAATTCAAAAGGAAAAAATCACGAGATCTATGTTAGATCCAACGCAACAAATACACTATGAATTCAAAGGTTATAGAAAATACCGAATGAATGCAAACACACTAGTCCTATCAAACCTTCCCAAACCATAACGCTAGATTCCACTACACGTCCTCATAGATCCTCGATTTATCACCTTCAACCACCGAATCACATGATGGTCCACTCGTGTTCAAACGAGCCATAACAGCACCTCAGATTCCATCAAGGTCACTCGATTCCACGAGTCAATACATGCTCGAAACCTCAAGCGTAATATTCTTCAGAAAGATAAAAGTAGAACAAAAAGCCTTTAAATTGCCAAGAAGATTTGATTAAAAGTTTCAAAGGCAAGAGGGTATTTTACATTCACAAGGACGGCTAAGCAATTTGATTACGAAAAATCTGGAGCAATTAAGCAAAGAGTCTGAAAGTAACTATATATATTTATCCCCTAAAAACCCTAAAAAAAGATAAATAAGAACTTTTTAGATTTGGAAGCAAGCCCATGGTTGGCCATCACAAAACTGATGGTCAACCACCAAATCAAAGGTGGTTAATCACGTTTGGTTTCATGGTCAACCATCAAACCGTTGGTGGTTAACCACGATATGCAACGTGGTCAATCAAGGAGGAAATTGCTTTTAGAAAAAGGACTCCTTAAAACAACAAACACTTCTTGATCAATATTAACAAAGCAAACACCAAAGGATTCACTAGTGATAAGTTAAGCTTGGCGACACATGAGAGTGAACTACTAGATTATCATAGACCGTGACAATCAGATCTAACAATCTCTCCTTTTGTCACCACCTATGACAAAACCTAGTTTACAAGGGTATAACAAAAAAGTACATCAACCATAACCAGATCCTATACAAATAATCTATATGTCATGTGAAAAATTACAACTCAATACACTTCCCCTAAACCTATGCCAAGTTAACCACAATTTGATGTGGACAAGACGATGTTCAATATCTCTAACCTGTAATTTGAAACACTTAAGAAAATAAGTTAGCGCAGATCTAAAATAAATAAGTAAAACACATCATATCATTGCCTGGAGAAAAAATAAATCACATCATATTATTCCTCAAAAATAAAATACATACTTACCATACCCTCACAATTACTCCCCATTTTTGTCATAAGGGGATAAAAGAAAATTTTCAAGTTAGAGAACCATAAAAATAAACTAACAAGAAACACAAGACTAAAGAAGACTATCAAAATTTGTCATAAGCTCTTGAAACCCATTCTTCAATCATTTCCCATCTAAGATCAAATAATCATCATTCAAACCTTTAAAAGTCAATTTCAGAATTTGTAAAAATGAAATGAAATCAAGAATGTCATCATCATAATCATAAAATTCAAAGAATCATCAATCATACACATTGAATCAGAAAGGATAATCCTACAATTTACTAAATCTCGAGTGACTAGTAAACAACATACACCGCACACATATGTCATCAGAGCAACAAACACTCATCAATCTTGTTTATGCAAATTCACAATTTTTACATATATATAATAAGATGAATGTGATGATGCAATGGCCAAGGAAAATTGTCTTAAACATTAAGAGTGTATAAAAAATAAGGGATATAAGGTGATAAATTTTTTTTAACCCAACTACATATTCGAATCATGTTAATCATCATTAAGTAATAGAGAAAAATTTATAAAATTGTGTAAACCCAAATATCCAAGTGGACTTCCCGATCATTCAACCGAAGAGGATGATGACTTTCTCACCAGACTTGTGTAGGTAGTCATTTTCGTCTCTTCCTCATAACTTCTGAATTGAGGAAAGTAAAACTTTAGAGCATTTTTTTTTTTAATTCCATAAAAAAATTGATGATTAAGTGGAATTTGAAGACGACGGCTTTCTCTCTATAATTGACTTTGTAGCCCTTTCACCGTCTACTTAGTGATGACTTTCACACGAGTCGTCAGTGTAGCTTTTTCAAAGCTATACATGATTTTAAAAGGCTAAAAAAGACTAATGACATAGGTGACATTCAAAATGAATAGACAATCATCCAAAGCTATAACATCACCTTCAAACAATTTATCAACTATATGGTGATAAATTGAAAAGTCACATATGCATGATTTTAAAGGTTAATTAACTAAGATACACATATGCACACAATGTGATGAAAAATGCTCATGCACTTAAAATTTAATGAATATAAGGAGAGACCTAATATATACAAATGTGCATGCAAGACAATAGAATTGAGCATATAATTATAAATATGACACACTCATAAACATTTAAATTTTATTTTTTTAAAATTATTTATATTTTTTATTTTTTTATAAAATAAAATAAAATTTAAAAAAATAAGGAGAAAATAAAAACCTATTAAGATATAAAAACAAAGAAGCTCAAATTAAATCACTCTTCCTGATCCACTTGAGAGTGTATCTAAGAATTACAATACCAGTACAAAAATCGCTTCTCTCAACTTTCCTTAAATTTGACTCAAATTATGATATTAAGAAACCTTTATATACCTATTGGAGATAGGCTTATTAAAGTGCATATTTATCTTTCTATCATTATGAGCATTTAGGTACCTATTTGGAATATGTCTATCATGAGACCGATTACTCTCCCTATATACATGTCCTTTCTCCTAATACCACAGTTAGAAATAATGTGCCCTTGTCTACCACAGTAACAACACCTAGGGGCTTTTCTACCAATAATTTTAGGAAAATCAAACATATTCACAAATGGCTTTGGGTTGGTCTTGGGCTTAAAGGAAGAAGTACCAACATATCCAAGACCAACCTTATTAGCTTATGATTTTTCAATGTCAAACAAATTTTCAAGCTTTTTTTCACCCTTGCAAAAGCTAATGAACTTTGAGGTTGATGAGGCTAGTTCACTTTTCAACTTCTCATTTTCAAGGATGAGGACCTTAAAATTCCTATGATGCTCTTGACATTCATTTTCAAGGAACATAACTGTCTTGGAAAAATCTCATAGTGCTTTTTTATTTCTCCTTGACAAGTTTAAGTTCCTCAACCTCGAATTTTAGAGAGGAATTAACACTTTTCAACTCGGATATTTCTTTTAAGTGCTTACCCTTCACTTTGATCAGTTTCATCCACTCAAGGTACAACTCACCATAGGCTTCATTAATGTGACAAGCCTCTATTTCAAATCACATGACGATTCAACATCACTAGAAACAATGACATCTGACTCATTTACAATAGCCACAAAGGCTCTAAACTTATTTTGTTCCTTCTTTAGATTTAGGCAATTCAAAGCAATGTGCTCAAAACTCTTGCACTTGTGACAACGAACTTTTTCAAATTTTTTATTTTTATTTTTATTTTTATTTTCAAAACCCTTTTGTTTATTCAAACCATTTTGTCTATCTCATTTTGAAAATGATAAATCCAGGTTACCAAAAAACGTCATATAAACACTCGGTTCGTGAGAACTCAAATCAAGTACACTGGCTCTGATACCAATTGAAATTCCGATATCCTAAATCTGCCTAGTGATAATATAGAGAATAAATAATAAAAATAAAAACAATCACCACTATACACGAGATTTTTACGTGAAAAACCCAAAAGGAAAAAATCACGGGATATATACCAGATTCAAGGCAACAAATACACTATTAGTTCAAAGGTTACAGAAAGTACCGAATAAATGCAGACACACTACTTCTCTTAAACCTTCCCAAATCACAACGTTAGATTCCACTACGTGTCGTCCTCATAGATCCCTGATTTGTCGCCTTCAACTACCGAGTCGCACGATAGTCCACTTGTGTTCAGATGAGCCACAATAGCACTTCATATTTCAGGAGTCAATACACGCTCGAAACTTCAAACATAATATTATTCAAAAAGATAAAAGTAGAACAAAAAGCCTTTGAATCGCCAAGAAAATCTTATTAAAATTTTCAAAAGTAAGAGGGTTTTCTACTCTCACAAGGACGGCTAAGCAATTTGGTTACGAGAGATTTGGAGCGATTAAGCAAGGAGTCCGAAAGCAAATATATATATATATATATATCCCCTAAAATCGTAAAAAGAGATAAATAAGAACTCTTTATATTCGGAAGCAATCCCATGATTGACCCTAACAAAACTGATAGTCAACCACCAAATCAAAGGTGGTTAACCACGTTTTGTTTCGTGACCAATTATCAAAGCTTTGGTGGTTAACCACGATATACAATATGGTCAACCGAGGAGGAAATTGTTTTTAGAAAAAAGACTCCTTGAAATAACAAACACTTGTGGATCAATATTAACCAATCAAACACTAAAGGAACCACAAGTAATAGGTTAAGTTTGGCGACACATGAGAGTGAACTACTAGGCTATCATAGATCGTGACAATCAGATCTAGCATGACCATTTTTTGTGCAACTTATGTTTTACGAACATATTATGTGTGCCTAAATGTGCTAAGTTAGAAAACATGGATCCATTCACAATTGTACTTTCAATTTAGAAAAAAAAACAATTTCTTTTTTAAAGAGAGGCATTACTTGCACACACGAAGTTAGCGTAGCCATGTCGAAATACCATCTAATCCATAAGATTTGAAGGTATTGTCATATTGTTCAACACAATCAAAAGTCATCATCTGATTCAATAGTTGATTGCACTAAAATTATATGATTGAAATTGTGCTTCAAGCTAATATTTTCCTCCAATGATCTTTAGATCATCGCTTCACTTCAGACGGCGGATTAGATAGTGTTTTCATATGGCACATGTTTCCAAAATTAAGTCTTACTTTTAAATTGTGTGGAAGTAATAGCTCTCTTTTTTCAATATGGCCTATAAATGGGCCATAAGATGATTAGATCCGTAATTTTTTTTTTGATTTTTCTTTATAAAGCTAGTATTGAAATAGCACCATGGAAGTGAAGAAAATAACCTTTTAATTATATTCCATTCACTGGCCTCGTGTAGAGCAGTCACCAATTTATTGATAGAGGCATGATCATCCCAATATTAGACTATGGGCTCAAAACCCACATTCATTGATTGAGGGATCTAAATCGCTTCATCTATGCACTCCAAAATGAACCGATTGTTTATAGGGCACTTTAGAAAAATAACCTTAAAAAACAAACATTTTAGCAAAAAAATTCAGAACTTAAATGTTTTAAAAAAATAATGATTTCATAATTTTTTAAAGTTTTGTAATCCATGAAAACATTATTTTTAATAAAGATTTGAGATCTCACTGATCTTTGAACTTCAAAAAATCGTGAAAACATTATTTTTTTAAAATGTTTAAGTTCTAGACTTTTTTTGCTAAAAAATTTGTTTTTTAAGATTATTTTTCTAATTTTCCCTTATTTTATAATTTTAACGGTTGAAACTAAAGTGTATCAATGCCTTCAAATTTCTAATGGATGTGAGTTTTGGCCGGCTGACTTTCACCAATTACAGATGGTAGTCGGAGTACTTTGATTGGTGAAACACGTACGTCGAAAAATGTGGACGGTCATGGCACAATCTATTTACACACATAGTCTATTTTCTTACACACATTAGTCTATTTTCTACTAAGGCTCCCAAAATTGTATTTGATCAATAGGTTGGAATCAAGAAATGCTTAATACTAAAATTGTGTTTGGGTTAGCTTTTTTGCTCTGACTCCAACAAAAAACTTTTTTCACGTTTGATATTACATCTTCTGGCTTCATTTCATTTGACAGGGAGTTATTTTGAGTCTGCCAAAGAGTTGCGGGAGCTGCTCTTATAAAAGCTAACCCAAACACAACCTAAGGGTCTAGAGAGTATAGCTCAATAATTTTGTATCACTTTTTATTAAATGTTAAAACTAACAACCAATTAAGTGCTCTATCAATAGTTATCTTGAAAAAGAAGGCATTCTTCCTGAGAGGAACTGACTATCGTCGTTTGAGTTGTTGAAGATGGCTTTGAAGAAAGCACTTAACCTCCCATTTGTTGGAAAACTTGAAATGTTGATCCAAAATAATATAGGGAATTGGTCCAAAGTACGAGAAATATCGTTGTCTTTAAATCAATATTTGTCTCCACCACTTTAACAAAGTAGTCACCAACAGGTTACTGGCCAATTGGTTCCAATAAACAACGAATCGATTGTGTATTCTTGTGAAGGATTTGATGAATCCGTTCACGCTATCCGAACACCAAATAATGCAAAAACGCTCTGATAAAACCCTTTAAAGATATAACAAGAAAAAAGAAAGAATACTTTATTGTTGTGTATAAAACAATGACTTTAGATTTCTTAAATAAAAATCAAGTGGTCTGTTAATGCACCATTTTCCTATGAAAATGTGCCATATGCATCCCTTGAGAAAAGACGCACCACTTTGGAAAGACCCTTCATTTTGAAAAGACACACCACTTTAGAAAGACCCTTCATTATGAAAAGACACACCACTTTGGAAAGACACCTCAATTGAAAAGACACACCTCTTGGGAAAAGACAAGTTTAATATACTTTTAAATATCTAACAATCCTCCACTATTTAAAATGTTGAAATCAGGGCAGAGCCTGAAATATATGCATAAATGAAAATGTCTTACAAACTTGAATTTTCAATTTAGTGGAAATAACTCAAAGTTTGTCAAAAATTTTAGTGAAACTAAGTCTTGAACTAACAATCTTATACGACAAATCAGAACTATTCCACACATATATTTTATATATTTAGTGTTTAATAAATTGGTTAACACATTTAGACCATATGCCAGTATCCTAATTTTCATAAGTGTTTATGAGATAAAAAGATGTCTCATTGAAGGTGGCTCCACCCCTACACTTATATAGGTAGACCTATAAGAGATGCCCTTGTAACTTTAACATCTCAATACATTGTGTAATAACGTCTATTAAGAGCAATGTTCAACCTCTCCTTTTCCATTACAGACAAAACACTATCCTTCCTGGGATGTTTATGAAAATTTAATTTTCATCAATGTAGTGCCCCTTTGTCTGTCATGAATTTACGACTTATTCTTTTCTTTGAACCTAAACATTGACCAAACAAATATTAGATAGAGTTTCCATCGTAAGTGACTGTTTGGGTAAATGACTTTAAACCTTTCCCGATTCTTCTTTTAAACTAATACTTTTCATAATTGCTTATAATTGCAATTATCAACACATAAAGTATTTTTTCAGACAATTTTGCCTGAAATCACATATAATTCGTTTTCTTGTTTATTGACAAGAAAACAAGTTCCATATTCCTTAGAGAACTTAGAAGTTTTGACTCAATCTTTTTGGTACGTCTATCAATGGACCATTAAATCACTTCATTTCTTTACCTATTTTGATATAAACAACAAATTCAATAATATTTATAATTGCTCCTTAACATCTCTTGTGAGATCATGACTCCCTTTCTTAAAGGAAAATCATCTGTAAATGATTTAGATCTCCAAATCTAAATCTTATGTATGGGCAAGAAACTAAATATCAATTTATAATAGATGTGTAAAATGCACCTAAATCCAGAAGCATATTGATTTTCACATTTATGCATCAGGTAAAATATAATATCACATATGTGCCTCAACTCTCATATTCTTTTAATTATGCCCATATGTGCCACTACCCACATGTGATTCCTAAAGCCATTCAATGGGTTGATGGGTGCTACTATTCGTACCACAAATACGGCCCATTATAGAATAATAACAAGAATTATATATAGAACAAGGTTAATAGTCAATCAGGAGGGTTTATCTAACTCTATTAGCAATAAGTGAGAGAATAAATCATCAACACCAACCGTCAATCCACCTCACAAGATTCCTAAAAATCAATGTGAAGTACAAACAATTATACTAAAAGAAACATATAATCACATATGTGATGGTCCGACCCAAATCAGACTATCAATCGTACAACCTAAATCAAACATCTCTAGTCTATATATAAATATATAGTTATAGTATATATGTTTTATAACATATATATAACCAAAGAGAAATGATACAATTGTTGACATCTCTCATAAACAATCATTAATCGAGTAAAAATAAATGAAGAGGAAAAGTCCAAGGATAGAAAGTAATACCTTAACCTTATGAGAAAACAGTAATGTCTCCTTCCAAACGTTCTCTTTACACCAGATTTATCTCGTCTCATGACTTTCAACAGTGAGAAAAAAGTATGGTCGTCGTCACTCCAAAAAAACCCATGGAAAAATATGTTAGACAAACTTTATGAGATATTGCCCGCGAAACCACTTTCAGGGTGTTGGAGTTCCAAAGACTACGTCTTGAATTGACAATCTCAAAAATAGACCTTTAATATCTTTCAAACAAGAAATCTTTCCCTTTCTCACACCAAATTGATTTTTCTATATTTTCTCAAAGCCTTTATATTTAGCAGAAAAATGGGTATCCGAGAGAGAGAATGCAAAAGAAACCCATGTTGCTTTTTAAAGTGCTTCCATGTGCCATCGGATCCGAAACCTCTAAATATTGATTTAAAATTGTTGGAAAACTTGAAATATTGATCCGAAATAATGCAGGAAACCGGTCCGAGGCACAAGAGATATCATTGTCTTTAAACCAGTATTTGCCCCCACCACACCGATAAAGTGGTCACCAACAGGTTACCGGCAAATTGGTTTTAGGATACAACGAACCGGCCGTGTATTCTTGTGAAGGATTTGATGAATCCGTTCATGCTATCCGAACACCAAATAATGCAAGAACACTCTAATAAAGACCTTTAAAGATATAACAAGAGAGAAGAAAGAATATTTTATTGTAGTGTATAAAATAATGACTTTAGATTCCTTAAATAGAAATCAAGCAGTGTGTTAATGTACATTTTCCTATGAAAAGGTGTTACACGCATCCCTTCGAAAAAGACGCACCACTTTGGAAAGACCTTCATTTTGAAAAGACGCACCACTTTAGAAAGACCCTTCATTTTGAAAAGACACACCACTTTGGAAAGACTCCTCAATAGAAAAAATACACCTCTTGGGAAAAGACAAGTTTAATAAACTTTTAAATATCTAACACCATTGCCCAATTTTCAAAAGAAAAATTATAAATCCTAGACAGTAGGTTTGTAGGGTGAAATTTTCATTTTACCCTTGTGCCTGTGTCTGGGGTTTAACGTATGGGTTATATCATTACTCTTCTCTACAACATGTGTCATCAATTGTTATGCATTTGATGCAATGTTAGAGGAATCTTAATGCAGGAAGGCTTATAGTTTTTTTTTAGGATGCCACACGGCATAGAAAACCCAGGTGTAGTTGATAAATTTGGGAGATGATTAGAAAAACATGCTCGAAATCAAAAGTTTGAGGGTATTATACCCAAATGTAAGTTTCTAGCAAAACATGCTTTCACGGTTTCTAAAAGTTTTAAGGGCTGTGAGATACAAATCTCTTCTCACGTGCAAATTAACCTAGTATTTGGGAGTTTACCAAAGTGCCCTTTCATATATGGTAGTTTAAACCTTCTTCTCCTTCGTTTCTTTTTGGCGAAAAAACTCCTCGTTAAGCCCTTCTTCTCCTTCCTTTCTCTTTGGCGAAAAACCTCGTTAAGCATTTCTTCTCCTTCATTTCTCTTCTCCCTCGTTCAGCCTTTACTTTCTACGCTTGTCCTCCTGACTCCAGCAAGCACCCTCGTCCCAGTGCAGAGTGCCTTTACTTTCCACACTTCTTCTCATTGCACCAGCGAGTTTTGTAAAGATCGAAAGCACCTCATCCCAGCGCAGAGTACCTTTTTTTGGTAGAAGTCATGTAAATGTTTAAGTGGAGAGGAGAGATGAGAAATCAGTATGTTTGAATTGGTTCATAAGGACTAGATTTGGGTAATTTGGTCTGCCCCTTCTTTCTCTGCATTACTTCATCGAAGTCTCCAAATACAGGTACTTTACGGGTATTCCATCTTCGATCGTACAGATCATCTATCATCTCCTTACGAAAAATTATTTCTTTTTTATTGTTTTGGAACATGTAGGTGGAACCGTGCGAAGCCGATTACTTTCTACTTATAATTCGAGGTTTGTCGATAACAGTCCAAGTCATCTTTGATTATTTTTGTTGTTTTTGAGTCCGGATGGAGTGGTGGTTTGTCTTGTTTGTGGAAAATAATCTTATAATTTTGGTAGTTTTGCGATTCTTTTGGTAGATCTAGTAAAAGGTACACTGGTATTATAAAAAAATTAGTTTCGATAGAAGGGGAAGGTTATGGATTCAATCCACCTCGCACTGCTTTCAATCATGTGCATTTTACTTGTTAGTACTCTCTTTTTGAGAAGACGAACTATTCATTCAAAGATTGATTAAGAAATATATTTTGGTTGCGGATATAATTCGAGTAGCCAAAATGGTGATTGAATCTTATTTCTCTTGAAATCTATTAATCTACGAAAAATTTAGTTATAAAATTCTTAAGTCTTTTTGTAGAATTAGAGCACAATACACTTGTTTAACAGGTTGGTAATGAATCAGATGGTCTATACTCTATAGATTTAATTATTTTTACTATTAATCTTTGTTTTATAACACCAATGAAATTAATCAGTCACCAACTTACGTTTCACACGTTGCGATAAATTCTCTGTCCTCATTCTTCTGGGTGAAATCTAATGCAGTGACTATGCTTTTTCCAATAATAGTTTTATTGAAATCCTCATTTATTCTGATGGAATATAGTTTCACTAAACATATTATTCTATTATTCTTTATTTTATCCTTTGTTTAAGTTCTACCTTTTTCTACGGATTTAGTTCAGTAAATTTTCATTTCCAAAATATGATATTCGTATAAAACCGATACCTATCTTAGCCCAACTTACTAGAGCGAATTATGTTCCATCTCACTGTGCTTGAATTGTTTCAATCCTTCATTTGTGGGCTGTTTTGGGTCTTCAATGAACATGTGTAAATCATGTCAAACAAAATTCCTTAATTTCTTCTTTTATTAGGGACACCCCAAACTTTTTCTCATGTACTCATTTCTAGTTCTTTTTCTATATCCCTCCTTTCGCCCTTACTTTCTGCACTTCTTCTCCTTGGTTTCTCTCTGTCAATAAACCCTCGTACAAATCGACGCCTACGAGGAACACGTGGATTTGTAAATTTTGGTGGATTTCTTAAATTTAAATCCAAATATAAGATTAGAAACCTAAAACCAAATGGTCCACAAGTGCAAATCAAGAGCTGGTAAGCAGATCCAATTACCTTTTTTTTTCCTTTTCCAATCTCTCTATCTAATCTATACACATTTTTTATCAATTTTATAAATTGCATCTCATTTATTTATTTATTTATTTTTCTTTTGCTCAATTCAGTTTGCAATGTGAGGCGTTATTTTTCTTATGAATTTTGTTTTTCATTATAAATATATGTGGGGGTTTTATTTAAATGGATGCCTTACTTGGCCTATGTAATTTATCTTCGTCATTCAATATTTGTCAAGACAATTGAATGGGGAACTGAGGTTTACCTCCTTCCCTTCAATGGGAGTCTTATCACAGTAGGTCTTAAGAGTGGACTGAAGAATTGGGTTACTAACAAAACCATACTCAAAAAATATAAATTTGAAATAAAAAAAAATTTTAGCAAATTTGAAGGTAAAAGTGTTTTTGTTTGGAGGGGGGATGGGGTTTTAAGTTTTAGATTATATCATTGTTAAACTGAAATATTATATTGATATTCCAGTACGCCTATATACCGTATGACGATAGTTTTGTTGGAGGAGTGGACAGAAAAATTTGGTCAATATAAGGCCAATTACCTAGTGTCGCTCCCATACGTACAGTTGCTTGGAGGAGTGGACAGGACATAGAAATAGGCTTATTTTTTAAATTCTCCCCACTTGCTCCATGCTACAACAGAATATTGATAGCAGCATGCGTTTAGAGCATGTTTGGTAACGGGCTCTGGCGCGGGCACGGAGCTACGTTGGCGCTAGGGAAGGGTCTAGAGGGGCCTAGGCCAGAGCTGTTTTCAACCCATGACTTGGTCATTCAATTATTTATTTATTTTTAAATTTAGATTTGATGATATTCTGCCTTCTCGCATTTAAATAATAAAGATGTCTTGATTTCTTTTTTCCTTATGTTGCATGCATTCACGCTCATTGCCCCCATACGAAGGTATCCAAATCGAACTTGGTATCAAGTATTGGTCCCTCAAGGACCGATAGAACTCAGGCGATACGTATCAGTCATTTTTAAAAAAAAAGGAAATAGAGGTAGCAGCCGAAACTGATACTGTATCGGCCGATACCCAATACATATCAACCGATACGGTCCTGTATCATCCGATACAGTATCAATTTCTGAGTTGAGATACCGATACGTATCGGTATCGGCCATATTTTTTATACCATGCCCCAAAGTATGTTCACACTTCATTATTTTTGAAACCTCATTTAGCTGAAATGTGAACCAAAATTCACTTATGGGGATTATTTAAATTGTTTTGACACATCATCTAGCTGTAGAACTTACTTCCTGATTTTTCAATTAACAATTTCTTGTATTTATCTCATTCACTGAAACCTTCTAACATGGAAGCAAATGATTTGTAATACAGATGAACTCTCCCTTCCCAATAAACTTGCATTGCTAATGACCGCAAAGGAAAACTTTGTCTGATGAAATTGGCAAACACTAGCAATATCTTGGATTTCTTGAATTATGCATTTTCATTTTTCATTTTTAACTTCTAGTGGCTATTTTTAACGTTTGAAAAATGAGGCATGCTTTTCTAAAGAAATATTGGCTACTAATAATCCTTTTTAGTGGTGAAATGGGCATTGAATTATTATATAAAGAAATATAAATGGGGGTTGGGAATGACTGGAATCTGGTTTAGAATTTTGATTGATATAGGGGTGGGATTGAAAATTTGAATGACAAGATTTTGCATATAGTTGTCTTTGATGGGTACCATTAGCTTTCCAAAGTTGTTTGGTGATTTTGCAGCAAAACTAGAAGTTTAGAACCTCTTCTGTTTGCATAATTGGTGCCGTGAGTAGTTCTTTTATGAGGTACATTTGAAGAGTAATTCTTCTTAGTTTTTTGGGCGTATTATGATGGATCACACATAGGAAATAAGCAATCCTTAATATCTTTAAACTTTGCTTTCAACTATTAAAACTCCAGTCATATATTTTGTTGCAAGTTTTACGTGCTAGTTGTGATGCCTGAAAAGTATGGGAACGATAAATTATAAATTTTAGGAGAAACTATAAGATTTATACCGGGTTATCATCTATTTTATGGTTTGTTTGGATGTCTTTTTATCTATTATTAGTTAATTCACTTATAGGTAAGCATGGGATTTGAATGACATCTCACACAGTGTGAAAAAGTTCACTTGTTTTTGTCTTTATGTGGTTGTCTTAATAAAATGCAGAGTTTGATAGTATTATTTTTCTATAAGAAAACCATACGTTACATAACTATACGGATGACTTAGGAGCTTGATTTATCATATTACTTTTTGTAAATTATCGTGCGACTAATAACATGGTTTGTGAGTATTATTTGGGAATGCCATTTTTTTACAAAAGGTTCCTTGCTTTATTATTATTTATTTATTTTTCAGCAATGTGATCTCTTTTTTTCAGAATCGGCCTAGTTCATCCAATCATCATCTCAAATTTAGGCATATGAAGTACTTTTTCTTTTATCAGTAGCCATATGAAGCTTTATTTGATGGATTTTTTTGTCTGTATTTCAGATCCATCCATTTTCAAGGATTTTGAGTGCCAGAACACCAAAAACGAGTGGGATTGAACAATTTGTTCTTTTCTAGTAAGGTAACTTGAATTGAATCTAAAACTCACTTTTTAAAAAGTTATTTATATGAAAATTTGTTTTTTTTCTGGGAAGCTAGGTTTTTTATTTGGGGTTTTAATTTCAGAATATCTTTATAGCAGATAATTTGAATGATGTTAAGGTTTTGAGGCTTAAATTAGTGAACATCACCAAGAAAAGCACCAATGTAGATTGAATTTAATTCAGTGATAGTTTTTTTTAGAGAAACCGCAACTCACTTACCCAGCGCCTATATTGGAGCCTAGGTATATGAGATTCAAGCGAATTTTTTTCGGTTAAAAAAAAGCACCATTATTTTATTTGTCAAAAAAAATTGTGGTGAATTTTCTTTTTATTATAAAGTAATATGAAACAGGGGCCCGATTTTAGGAACTCGCCTTGGGCTCCCAAAATATCAGGGCCGGCCCTGATAGTAACTAGAACTAAAGGTTCTGAAGATATCAAAACATGGATTTGGTTTCCCCTTAATGAATATGAAGTTTCCAGAAATCAAAGTAAAAGGGTCTTCAATTTACAAAGATAAAGAAATCTTTGAAGCGAAAAGAAACAATAATAGAGCTCCAAACAGAAGGGTGTCTATATAAATATAGGAGAAACGAAGTTAGTAATAGATGAAATATAAGATTTCTGAAAGGGTTTGGAAATCATATTTCATGAACAGAGTAGTCGGCCCATAAATTAGTTGATTGAGATCGTTTTTTGGTCCCAATCTTTGACACAATTGATCTCGAGATCATGAATTACAATGAGACGATGAGACATTGATTCCACGTGGCACATATCAGAAAAGAAACCTTGACATAGCGCACGTCAAGTGTGTTTCTTGGATCACTTTTGATAATGTGTGTCTCGCGAAAACAAAAATAGATTAACTGATTGGACGTAAAATCTAACCAACTGATTGGACATAAAATCTAACCAACTGAAGAACTATTGTGACGATGATTTGGACGTAAGATAATATCCGTTGGTTGGAAAGAAAAAGTGTTTGGTAAATTGAATGACACTTAAAAGTGAATTTTTGTTAGGGCACAGGTTATGAGTAACCCCACTTATCGTTATATTTGTTAATTGAGCTTCTTCATGTGTGACATGGAATATATAGGTACAATATAAAGGATGAACTATCACGGGGAGAAACAAAAGAAAAAAACTATAAGAAGGGACATCTTGTTTGGGGAATTCTTAGAAGAGATGTGTCTTGAGCAATTGGATGGGCGATAAGTCCCTACTAACCTTTAA
The DNA here is from genome assembly GCA_021018995.1 of Chloranthus sessilifolius. Taxonomy (NCBI): domain Eukaryota; kingdom Viridiplantae; phylum Streptophyta; class Magnoliopsida; order Chloranthales; family Chloranthaceae; genus Chloranthus; species Chloranthus sessilifolius. Next base: position 9,703,112 of record CM037588.1, read on the forward strand.
ATATTCATACTACAGTGTAGCTAAGTCGTTATTAGTCCTCGACTTAGAGAATGATGGAGATGTTGAGGAGATGCTTATTAGAGGAGGAAACGAATATGAATATATTATGGTATATATAATTAAGCCTCAAATCACCTTTGAATTCGGTCGCGGTGTAAACCACGAAGGTAGAAGTTCATCGAAAGTATATTCTAAAATGAAGCAGCGCTTCGGTACCGGTAATAGGTACGTCGTTACTTTTTGTTGATTGTGTTTGTACTATCTTTCATATGGTAATAATATGTGGTAGGTCCGAACAAATACAATAATTTGCAACAGTGGAAATGAGAATAGATTTGGACCAATAAAGTCTAGCTACAATAGCTATGACACGAATAATGAAGTTGACAGGTGATGTAAAAACTACGATAAATACATAATTATTATATTCATTCATACATCATAATAGCTATCGGACCGATACTCAAAATCGTGTGAAAATAATATGTCAATGGTTCTAACAATAAGAACGATGTTGGCAGGGGGGAAATTCCCATAGATTTGGACCAATATACACTCCGGCTACAATAGTTATGACACAAACAATGAAGTTGACAGGTAATGTAAAAACCACAATAAACATTATCATTCTACTCATTCATACAGTGTTATAGCTATTGGCTCGAAGCTGAAAATCATGTGGAATTAATATGGCAATGATTTTAACAATGAGAATGATGTTTGTAGGGGGCCAAATTGTCATAGATTTGGACTAATAAACTCTCGCTAAAGTAGCTATAAGACCAATCATCCAGCAAATAGGCTAGTGAAAAATCAACAAAATTTACATTCCTAAGATGTATTTATGTGGAATGATAGTTTTATTTTCCTTAAATTTAGTAGAGAATAACTAAATGGACGCACACATATATTCTTTAGTTTTATGATAAACACCAATTTGATGTAAGTTTGAAACTTATGAAAGTTATTCAAGCTCAAATTAAAATGATGATTCACAAATGTATTCTTTAATTGTATTCCCTATAGTATATATTCGGTTAAATTTGATATTATTATAATGATTGTTCATCACAGGGATGAGTGTCGAATTATGAATCGGATAATGTCTCTAGAGATGGTCAAAGTATTCCTTTCGACAACAACGAAACAAGCCCAAAGAGTGTTGATGATGTGATAGTGGTGGATGGGGTATTCGAAGAATGTAATTTTGAAAGATGTAAGGTGAACGAGAGGGTGAAGCGGAAAGAAGGTAAAAGTCAAAAGAAGAAAGACTCTATTCGGGCAGAGGCGGTGGAGGAGTGTAATGAAACAATATCCTCGAAACGGTGGAAGAATGAAGGGGGTGATGGGATGAAGCCGAACGAGGGTTTGAATGAAAGGGTAGCCCCAAAATGCAAGAAGTGCGAATGTCCTAGCGGAGCAAAGACAAATATGGAGCCGAATGAAAGAGTACCTCCAAAAGGCAATAAGAATGGGGAGTCTAATCATAACCAAGACTTATTTCTCGGCGTATGTCAACCGACTCGATGGGTTCTCAAAATTTTGAGTCTCAATTCTTTTTTTATGACGAAAGTGATGATGAGTGTAACAAATTGAGCGTTGGGGCTATCTTCCATTCGAAAGATGTTTTCCATACATTTTTGAGGGAATAGACTATCAGAAAGAATTTTAGATTGAAGCCCATAAAGACAAGTAAAATAGCTATTACAGCAAGGTGTGCAAGTCTCTCTTGCCCTTGATACATGCTTCGAAGCAAAGAGACATGTTGGCATTCGAAGTGAAAACTTATGTGTCGTATCATTCATGTTTATTTTCGAGGGTTAGTTCAGGTCATCAACAGGCATCAAGTAAATAGATTGCTAATCAGATTAGTAATCAGGTGAGCAAGCATCCTAATATGAGACCCCATGAGATTGTATACGATATGAAAGAAAAATTTGGTGTAGAAGTCAACTACTTCAAAGCATGGAAGGGAAAGGAAATCGCTTTCGAGCATGCTTTCGGTGGGTGGGATGAATCGTATAATTTATTATCATCTTACTTTATTGAGTTAAAGCGAGTAGATCCTGGTGCCGTGACTATTTTACTCTGGCATGCTGACAATGCCTTCTTCCGATTTTTTTGGGCATTTGGCCTATCGATCCGTAGCTATCAGGAAAAAAACTTACGAAAAATTATTTCAATTGATGGGGCTCATCTTAGAGGCAAATATGTTGGTAAACTCTTAATTGCGACAACAACTGATGGTAACAACGGGTTGTTCCCCTTGGCATTTACAGTGGTTGAGGAAGAAACAAAGGAAGTGTGGAGTTGATTTTTAACTATACTACGTAAATAGAACATTGTTGATGATGAAACTCTTTTTGCGCTCATTAGTGATTGCAACACAGCTTTGATGGAAGTTCTGAATGCGATTTTCCGCATGCAGTCCAAAGTTATTGTTTTAGGCACCTGTTTGATAACTTTAAAAAGAAGTTCAAGCGCAAGTTTCTTAAAGGTTGGCTATGGAAAATTGCTCACGAATTTACAATACCTGAATTTTAGGCAGAAATGGATGGGTTGAAGGCAAACAACCATGATTGTTGAAAATGGTTAAACGATGTTGATAAACATCTATGGTCTAGAGCCTATTTTCCAGGAAAGCGATATCATTTGTTAACAACAAATATATCTGAATCTTTGAACTCTGTGTTGAAGTTTGATAGAGCTCTGCCTATCATGTCCATCATTGAAAAGACCCATGAAAAGGTAACCGAATTTTTCTACCAAAGGAAGCTTGATGGTGCAACCATGGGGACGGGTTCGACAGAGTACGCTAGAAACTATTTGTGCCGACAAGCTAATTATGCATTGCATATGTGGCCTACTCCCTGTAGTTTGAATGAGTTTAAGGTAAGGACTACTACTTGAAAACTCAATGTGAACCTAGAGATGAAAGCATTTTCTTGCTGCCGATTTGACGTGTTGGGCCTCCTGTGCTCTCATGCATTGGCAGTAATAAAATATAGGCAAGCTGAAGTGTTAGATTATTGTGAAGATTGTTGGTTCAAGGGCGATAGATATCGTGTCACGTACAAGGAAGTTATGCACCCCATTGGCGATGTAAGTGAGTGGGGTGGTAAATACGAGGGCACTAAAGTTCTACCGCCACATCCTAGAAACCCCTCTGGTCCCCCAAAAAAAATCGATAAAGGTCAGCACACGAGACTGATAGGAAAGGTTGTTGCAGGTTGTGTAGCATCAAAGGACACAATCGGAGGGGTTGCCCACAAAAAAGGAGTGGAGCTGCACAAGAGGAATGCTTTAAGAGGTGGGAGGTACCCCTAAGAAAGTATTTGTCGCATCATTATTTAATCCTCACAATTTATTTAAAAATATATATCAAGAGATTTTCTTCCATGATTATTTATTTCCCTCAATTGATTTATTTGCAGTTTGTTGGAGGAACACTTAAGTAATTATTGTCAGCCGCGCGCACAAGTCTATGGTGGAAGGAATAATGTGCTATATTGATGATGCTATCATTAATCAACAATACTAGTTTTCAAACCCTTGTATTTTGTTCGTAATATTTTGAAAATGCCAAAAAAATGAGACTATTTTCCACTCATTGTATTGTTAAAATTTGAGATTATAGATGTATTTCAACAAGACCCTTTTGGTTAAATTAAAACTAATCTCTGATGGTAACCAAGCTCTCACATTATCTTTGAACAACTGTCAATACTAGTCCAACAAAACTGCAGGCTCCTTGTTGATCTAAACGAGATCTTCGTTACAGTTTTAATTTTTAGATTTGACTAAGACAACCTTTGGCCCCCTAATTGTCAATATTCAGATTGATGTTGAATTTACAAAGTGGAATTGTCTCTCTCTGAATATCAAACTGATTTTCTTAACTAGGGTCAATTACATCTTGGTATAGAGAAATTATGAGTTGTAAACCCATAATCCCTGTTTGATAGGCCCTTTCTTTCGAATGCTTCAAATCTCAATTTCTGCAAACTGTTTTGTAGCAGTATTTTTTATATAGTGTATGACCATAAAATACTTAGAATCAGATTCTGCCAAAATTAACCAACATAGTCTATAAATCCAGTGATCTCCATGCCAAATTTGAGCTTAAAACTCATAATAGTTTGATCGACATTAATTCAGGAATAGACCACTATCTCAGAGTTGTTACCAAATTATCAAATTTCAGGATTGATACCTGAAATTATAATGAAAATTGTGACAAATCCATAGTGTTTTGAGAAAAACTTTGGGCATGAAAGTTGTAGACGGCTTCCTAAGATTTCCAACAACATATAATATGAAATTTCTGGCTCAGTACTGCGAGAGAGATCCTCAGATTGTTGAGGCTGATCTGAGATCTTCAGAATCAAAATCGCAGAAATATGGGTCAAGTTGCACAGCGTGGTCTGACGAACCTATACCTGATCAGTGATTCCACTTCAAAGTTATGCTCCAATGAGTCACCTTTCACTGGAATCTGGAATCACCATCATACTAGTTTTAATAAATTTTCTATGAATTTTTGAACACTGAAACCACCCTTATGGAAACCTCTATCATAGAGGCAGCACACTTTAGGTTTAAGTTTTGACCGTGATGCGTCAAACCTGTAGATGGTTGAACATGAAAGAGAATATTAGAGTAAAACAAACATAGCTTGGACTCGGAAGATTCCTCAACAGAAGTTTGAGTCAACCTTTGACCAAATGTGACAAGAATGGTTCAAAAATGGTCAAATGGTCAAGTATCTTTGGCAACAGCGTGGTTTAGGTGGACTTTATCTCCAAAGCGGTAAACGTAAAGCGATAAACGCAGGAGGCACATCAGTGTCTTTCCATGGTAATACCTGTTTAAACCAGACAATCTTTGAAGAATTTTGTGAACCCAATTCTCTCCCTCTTCCATGCAAGTCTCCACGTGTTCCCCAAATAAATCCGTCTCATCTAGTTCGGTCTCAACGAAAAGCTACTGTATTCGGTTCCTCCCCCTTCCAAGATGAATGCGATGAACGTGTTGCCCATGCCTATATAAATTGGGTAAGAGGAAAAGCTTTGACTACCGAGAATGCAGGTGAATTTATTTTCCAATATAATAGCCTAATGGCCACTACTGTCTATATTCCCATTCCTATTTTCCTCAACCCTGGTGCATGTTTTACCAAATGATGGTGACGACGGCCCTGTGGGAATGCATCCAAACTCTCCGACCTATCTCCGACAGGACTAATTTCTCCATTCAGGGTAGAAGCCGTCGGCGTCTGTTTACTCCTTCGTTCCTATCAGAATGTTGAACTGTCTGTCATCAGCTCTTTCACAACCATCAAGTGATCTACGCGACCCACCCAAGGTCAGATGGGCGAATTATGAGTGTTGTAGCCGATTGAGTACCCCAGCGTCGCCCCCGTCTCGAAGTTAACATTTCCTTTATGATCCCTCGGTGTGTAGTGCAAATCATAGCGAATTGATTGCGGTTCAGCGTGATGACCCTTTGGCAGATGTATCTGAAGCAAGTTCAAAGTGACACATCAATGTCTTTTCCATTGATGGAAACCTCTGCAGATGGTTGAACAAGAAAGAGAATATTAGGGTAAAACAAACCTAGATTGGACTCGAAAGATTCCTCAACGGAAGTTTTAGTCAACCTTTGACCAAATGAGACAAGAATGGTTCAAAAAGGGTCAAATGGTCAAGTGTCTTTGGCAGCAGTGTGTTTAGGTGGACTTTTTCTCCAAAGCGGTAAACGCAGGAGGAACATCAGTGTCTTTTCCATGGTAATACCTGTTTGCTTACCCCATTTAAACCAGACTATCATCAACGAATTTTGTGAACCTAATTCTCTCCCTCTACCATGCAAGTCTCCACGTGTACCCGAAATAAATTCATCTCATGTAGTTCAGTTTCAACGAAAAGCTACTATATTCGGTTCCACCCATTCCAAGATGAATGCAATGAACGTGTTGCCCATGCCTATAGAAATCAGGTAAGAGGAAAATCTTTAACCACTGAGAATGCAAGTGAATTTCTTTCCCAATATAACAACCTATTGGCCTCTACTATCTATATTCTCATTCCTCCTTTCCTCAACCATGGTGCATGTTTTACCAAATTATGATGACGATAGCCCTGCGGGAACGCATCCAAACTCTCCGACCAGCTCCGCAAGACCAATTTCTGTATTCGGGCAAAAAGCCATCGGCGTCTGTTTACTCCTTCATTCCTATCAGAATGGCGGATTATCCGCCATAAGCTCTTTCACAACCAACAAGTGATCTACGCGACCCACCCAAGGTCTGATGGACGAATTATGAGTGTTGTAGCCGATCAAGTACCCCAACATCACCCTCGTCTCAAAGTTAACATTCCATTTATGATCCCTCGGTGTGTAGTGTAAACCATATCGAATATGATTCCGGTTCGGCATGATGACCCTTCGGCAGTGGTATCTGAAGCAAGTTCAAATGTGGCACATTAGTGTCTTCTCCACTGATGGAAACCTCAGGAGACGGTTGAACATGAAAGAAAATATTAGGGTAAAACAAACCTAGCTTGGACTCAGAAGATTCCTCAACGGAAGTTTGGGTCAACCTTTGACCAAATACGACAAGAATGGTTCAAAAAGGGTTAAATGGTCAAGTGTCTTTGGCAGCAGCGTGATTTAGGTGGACTTTATCTCCAAAGCGATAAACCTAAAGAGATAAACGCAGGAGGCACATCAGTGTCTTTTCCATGGTAATACCCGTTTGCTTACCCCATTTAAATCGGACTATCTTCGAAGAATTTTGTGAACCTAATTCTCTCTTTCTTCTATGCAAGTCTCCACATGTCCCCAAAATAAATCCGTTTCATCTAGTTCAGTCTCAACGAAAAGCTACTGTATTCGGTTCTACCCCTTCCGAGATGAATGTGATGAACGTGTTGCCCATGCCTATAGAAATCGAGTAAGAGGAAAATCTTTGACCACCGAGAATACAGGTGAATTTCTTCCCTAATATAACAGCCTATTGGCCTCTACTGTCTATATTCCCATTCCTTCTTTCCTCAACCATGGTGCATGTTTTACCAAATGATGGTGATGACGACACTGCGGGAACGCATCCAAACTCTCCGACCAACTCCGGCAGGACCAATTTTGGCATTTGAGCAAGAAGCCGTCGGCGTCTGTTTAATCCTTCGTTCCTATCACAATGGCGGATTGTTTGCCGTCAGCGCTTTCGCAAGCATCAAGTGATCTACGCGACCCACCCAAGGTCTGATGAGCGAATTATGCGTGTTGTAGTCGTTCGAGTACCCTAGCATCTCCCCCTTCTTGAAGTTAGCATTCCCTTTATGATCCCTCGGTGTGTAGTGCAAACCATAGCGAATACGATTGCGGTTCAGCATGATGACCCATCGGCAGCGGTATCTGAAGCAAGTTCAAATGTGGCACATCAGTGTATTTTACATTAATAGAAACTTCTGCAGATGGTTGAACATGAAAGAGAATATTCGGGTAAAACAAACGTAGCTTGGACTCGAAAGATTCTTCCACAAATGTTTTAGTCAACCTCTAACCAAATGCAACAAGAATGGTTCAAAAAGGGTCAAATGGTCAAGTGACTTTGGTAGTTGCGTGGTTTGGGTGGACTTTATCTCCAAAGCAGTAAACCTAAAGCGGTAAACGCAGGAAGCACATCAATGTCTTTTCCATGTTAATACCCGTTTGCTTACCCCATTTAAACCGAACTATCTTCAAAGATTTTTGTGAACCCAATTCTCTCCCTCTTCCATGCAAGTCTCCACGTGTCCCCCAAATAAATTCGTCTCACCCACTTCGGTCTCAACGAAAAGCTACTCTATGCAGTTCCACCCCCTTGCAAGATGAATGTGATGAACGTGTTGCCCATGCCCATAGAAATTGGGTATGAGGAAAATCTTTGACCATCGAGAATGTAGATGAATTTCTTCCCCGATATAACAGCCTATTGGCCTTTACTGTCTATATTCCCATTCCTCCTTTTCTCAACCATGGTGCATGGTTTACCAAATGATGGTGACGACGGCCCAGTGGGAACGCATCCAAACTCCGATAGGACCAATTTTGGCATTTGCTAAGAAGCCATCGACGTTTGTTAACTCCTTCGTTCCTATCAGAATGGCAGATTGTCCACCGTCAGTTCTTTCGCAACTATCAAGTGATCTATGTGACCCACCCAAGGTCGGATGGGCGAATTATGGGTGTTGTAGTCAATCGAGTACCCCAGCGTCGCCCCCTTCTCGAAGTTAACATTCCCTTTATGATCTCACGGTGTGTAGAGCAAACTATAGTAAATATGATTGTGGTTCACCGTGATGACCCTTCGATAGCGGTATCTAAAGCAAGTTGAAATGTTGCACATCAATGTCTTTTCCATTAATGGAAACCTCTGCAGATGGTTGAACATGAAAGAGAATATTAGGGTAAAACAAACCTAGTTGGACTCGAAAGATTCCTCAATGGAAGTTTTAGTCAACCTTTGACCAAACACGACAAGAATGGTTCAAAAAGGGTCAAATGGTCAAGTGTCTTTGGCAGCAGCGTGATTTAGGTGGACTTTATCTCCAAAGCGGTAAACCTAAAGCGATAAACGCAGGAAGCACATCAGTGTCTTTTCCACGGTAATACCCATTTGCTTACCCCATTTAAATCGGACTATCTTCGAAGAATTTTGTGAACCCAATTCTCTCCGTCTTCCATGCAAGTCTCCATGAGTCCCCCAAATAAATCCGTCTCATCTAGTTCAGTTTCAACGAAAAGCTACTGTATTCGGTTCCACCCATTCTAAGATGAATGCAATGAATGTGTTGCCCATGCCGATAGAAATCGGGTAAGAGGAAAATCTTTGACCACTGCGACTACAGGTGAATTTCTTCCCCAATATAACAGCCTATTGGCATGTACTGTCTGTATTCCTATTCCTCCTTTCCTCAACCATGGTGCATGCTTTACCAAATGATGGTGACGACGGCCTTGTGGACACGCATCCAAACTCTATGACAAACTCCAACAGGACCAATTTCGGCATTCGGGTAAGAAGTCGTCAGCGTCTGTTTACACCTTCATTCCTATCAGAATGGCGGATTGTCCACCGTCAACTCTTTCCCAACCATCAAATGATCTAAGCGACCCACCCAAGGTCTGATGGGAGAATTATGAGTGTTATAGCCGATCGAGTACCCCAACGTCATCCCCTTCTCGAAGTTAACATTTCCTTTATGACCTCTCGGTGTGTAGTGCAAGCCATAGCGAATCCGATTACGGTTCAGCGTGATGACCCTTTGACAGCGGTATCTGTAGCTTGTTCAAATGTGGCACATCAGTTTCTTTTCCACTGATGGAAACCTCTACAGATAGTTGAACATGAAAGAGAATATTAGGGTAAAACAAACCTAGCTTGGACTCGGAAGATTCCTCAACGGAAGTTTTAGTCAACCTTTGACCAAATGCGACAAGAATGATTCAAAAAGGTCAAATGGTCAAGTGTCTTTGGTAGCAGCGTGGTTTAGGTGGACTTCATCTCCAAAGTGATAATCATAAAGCGGTAAACGCAGGAGGCACATTAGTGTCTTTTCCATGGTAATACCTGTTTGCTTTCCCCGTTTAAACCGGACAATCTTCGAAGAATTTTGTGAACCCAATTCTCTCCATCTTCCATGCAAGTCTCCACGTGTCCCCCAAATAAATCCGTCTCATCTAGTTCGGTCTCAACGAAAAGCTATTGTATTCGATTCCACACCTTTCAAGATGAATGCGATGAACGTGTTGCCTATGCCTATAGAAATCGGGTAAAAGGAAAATCTTTGACCACCGAGAATGCAGGTGAATTTCTTTCCCAATATAACAGCCCATTGGCCTCTACAGTCAATATTCCCATTCCTCCTTTCCTCAACCATGGTGCATGTTTTATCAAATGATGGTGACAACGGCTCTGTGGGAACGCATCCAAACTCTCTGACCAACTCCGGTAGAACCAATTTTGGCATTTGGGCAAGAATCCGTCGATGTCTGTTTACTCCTTCGTTCCTATCAGAATGGCGGTTTGTCCACCGTCAGCTCTTTCGCAACCATCAAGTGAACTGCGCGACCCACCCAAGGTCGGATGGGCGAATTATGAGTGTTATAGCCGATCGAGTACCCCTGCGTCACCCCCTTCTCGAAGTTAGCATTCCCTTTATGATCCCTCGGTATATAGTGCAAACCATAGCGAATACGATTGCGGTTCAGCGTGATAGCCCTTCGGCAACGGTATTTGAAGCAAGTTCAAATATTGCTCATCAATGTCTTTTCCATCAATGGAAACCTCCGTAGATGGTTGAACATGAAAGAGAATATTAGGGTAAAACAAACCTAGCTTGGACTCGAAAGATTCCTCAACGGAAGTTTTAGTCTACCTTTGACCAAATGCGACAAGAATGGTTCAAAAAGGGTTAAATGGTCAAGTGTCTTTGGCAGCAGCGTGGTTTAGGTGTAATTTATCTCCAAAGCGATAAACCTAAAGCAATAAACGCAGGAGGCACATCAGTGTCTTCTCCATGGTAATACCCGTTTGCTTACCCCATTTAAATCGGACTATCTTTGAAGAATTTTGTGAACCCAATTCTCTCCCTCTTCCATACAAGTCTCCACGAGTCCCCCAAATAAATTCGTCTCATCTAGTTCGGTTTCAACGAAAAGCTGTTGTATTCGGTTCCACCCCTTCCAAGATGAAGGTGATGAACGTGTTGCTCATGCCTATAGAAATCGGGTAAGAGGAAAATATTTGAGCACCAAGAGTATAAGTGAATTTCTTCCCCAATATAACACCCTATTGGCCTCTACTGTCCATATTCCCATTCCTCCTTTCCTCAACCAGGGTGTATGTTTTACCAAATGATGGTAACGATAGCCCTGCAGGAATGCATCCAAACTCTCTGACCAACTCTGACAGGACCAATTTCGACATTTAGGGAAGAAGTCGTCAGCGTCTATTTACTCCTTCGTTCCTATCAGAATGGCAGATTGTCCGCTGTCAACTCTTTTGCAACCATCAAGTGATCTACGCGACCCACCCAAGGTCTGATTGGAGAATTATGAGTGTTGTAGCCGATTGAGTACCCCAGTGTCGCCCCTGTTTCGAAGTTAACATTCTGTTTATGATCCCTCGGTGTGTAGTGCAAACCATAGTAAATGTGATTGCGGTTGAGCGATATGACCTTTCGACAGCGATATCTGAAGCAAGTTTAAATGTGGCACATCAATGTCTTTTCCATTGATGGAAACCTCTGCTAATGGTTGAACATGAAAGAGAATAATAGGGTAAAACAAACCTAGCTTAGACTCGAAAGATTCTGCAACAAATGTTTTAGTCAACCTTTGACCAAATGCGACAAGAATGGTTCAAAAAGGGTCAAATGGTCAAGTTTCTTTGGCAGCAGCGTGGTTTAGGTGGACTTTATCTCCACAGCAGTAAACCTAAAGCGGTAAATGCAGGAGGCACATCAGTGTCTTTTCCATGGTAATACTTGTTTGCTTACCCCATTTAAATCGGACTATCTTCGAAGAATTTTGTGAACCCAATTCTCTCCCTATTCCATGCAAGTCTCCACGTGTCCCCCAAATAAATCCGTCTCATTCACTTCGGTGTCAACGAAAAGCTACTGTATGCGGTTCCACCCCCTTGCAAGACGAATGCGATGAAAGTGTTACCCATGCCTATAAAAATCGGGTAAGAGGAAAATCTTTGACCACCGAGAATGTAGATGAATTTCTTCCCCAATATAGCAGCCTATTGGCCTCTACTGTCTATATTCTCATTCCTCCTTTCCTCAACCATGGTGCATGTTTTAGCAAATGATGGTGATGACGGCCCTGTGGGAATGCATCCAAACTCTCCGACAAACTCCGGTAAGACTAATTTTGGCATTTGGGCAAGAAGCCGTCGACGTCTGTTTACTCTTTCATTCCTATCAGAATGGCGGATTATTCACTGTCAGCTCTTTCGCAACCATTAAGTGATCTACGCGACTCACCCAAGGTCAGATGGGCAAATTATGAGTATTGTAGCTGATCGAGTACCCTAGCGTCGTCCCCTTCTCGAAGTTAACATTCTCTTTATGATCCTTCGACAGCGGTATCTGAAGCAAGTTCAAATATTGCACATCAATGACTTTTCCATTGATGGAAACCTCTGCAGATGGTTGAACAAGAAAGAGAATATTAGGGTAAAACAAACCTATCTTGGACTCGAAAGATTCCTCAACGAAAGTTTTAGTCAACCTTCGACCAAATGCAGCAAGAATGGTTCAAAAAGGGTCAAATGGCCAAGTGTCTTTGGCAGCAGCGTGGTTTAGGTGGACTTTATCTTCGAAGCGATAAACCTAAAGCGATAAACGCAGGAGATACATCAGTGTCTTTCCATGGTAATACCCGTTTGCTTACCCCATTTAAATCGGACTATCTTCGAAGAATTTTGTGAGTTCAATTCTCTCCCTCTTCCATGCAAGTCTCCATGAGTCCCCCAAATAAATCCATCTCATCTAGTTCGGTTTCAACGAAAAGCTACTGTATTCGGTTCTACCCCTTCCAAGATGAATGCCATGAACGTGTTGCCCATGCCTATAGATATCGGGTAAGAGTAAAATCTTTGACCACTGAGAATGCAGGGGAATTTATTTCCCAATATAACAGCCTATATGGTCTCTACTGTCTATATTCCAATTCCTCCTTTCCTCAACCATGGTGCATATTTTATCAAATGATGGTAACGATGGCCCTGCGAGAACGCATCCAAATTCCCCGACCAACTCCAATTGGGCCAATTTCGACATATAGACAAGAAGTCGTCGGCGTCTGTTTACTCCTTCGTTCCTATCAGAATGGTAGATTGTCCACCGTCAACTCTTTCAGAACCATCAAGTGATCTACGCGACCCACCCAAGTTCTGATGGGAGAATTAGGACTGTTGTCGCCGATCGAGTATCCCAGCATCGCTCCCGTTTCGAAGTTAAGATTCCCTTTATGATCCCTCAGTGTTTAGTGCAAACCATAGAAAATATGATTGCGGTTCAGTAAGATGACCCTTTGGCAGCGGTATCTGAAGCAAGTTCAAATGTGGCACATCAGTGTCTTTTCCATTGATGGAAACCTCTACTAATGGTTGAACATGAAAGAGAATAATAGGGTAAAACAAACCTAGCTTAGACTCGGAAGATTCCTCAACGAATGTTTAAGTCAACCCTTGACCAAATGCGACAAGAATGGTTCAAAAAGGGTCAAATGGTCAAGTGTGTTTGGCAGCAACGTGGTTTAGGTGAACTTTATCTCCAAAGCAGTAAACCTAAAGCGGTGAACACAGGAGGCACATCAGTGTCTTCTCCATGGTAATACCCGTTTGCTTACCCCATTTAAATCGGACTATCTTCGAAGAATTTAGTGAACCCAATTCTCTCCCTCTTCCATGCAAGTCTCCACGTGTCCCCTAAATAAATCTGTCTCATCTAGTTCGGTCTCAACGAAAAGCTACTGTATTCGGTTCCACCCCCTTCCAAGATGAATGCGATGAACGTGTTGCCCATGCCTACAGAAATCGGGCAAGAGAAAAATCTTTCACCACCGAGAATGCAGGTGAGTTTCTTCCCCAATATAAAAGCCTATTGGCCTCTACTGTATATATTCTCATTCCTCCTTTCCTCAACCATGGAGTATGTTTTACTAAATGATGGTGATGACGGCCCTGTGGGAACGCATCCAAACTCTCTGATCAACTCCGGCATGACCAATTTCGGCATTCGGGCAAGAAGCCGTCGGTGTCTGTTTACTACTTCGTTCCTATTAGAATGGCAGATTGTCCGCCATCAGCTTTTTCGCAACCATCAAGTGATCTACGTGACCCACCCAAGATAAGATAGGCGAATTATGAGTGTTGTAACCGATCGAATACCCTAGAGTCACCCCCGTCTTGAAGTTAACATTCCATTTAGGATCCCTCGGTTTGTAGTGCAAACCATAGCAAATACGATTGCGATTCAGCTTGATTACACTTCGGCAGCGGTATCCGAAGCAAGTTCAAATGTGGCACATCAGTGTCTTTTCCATTGATGGAAACCTCAGCAGATGGTTGAAAATGAAAGAGAATATTACGGAAAAATAAACCTAGCTTGGACTCCGAAGATTCCTCAATGAAAGATTTAGTCAACCTTTGACCAAATGCTACAAGAATGGTTCAAAAAGGGTCAAATGGTCAAGTGTCTTTGGCAGCAGTGTGGTTTAGGTGGACTTTATCTCCAAAGCGATAAACCTAAAGCGATAAACACAGGAGGCACATCAGTGACTTTTTCATGGCAATACATGTTTGCTTACCCCATTTAAATCGGACTATCTTCGAAGAATTTGTGAACCCAATTCTCTCCCTCTTTCATGCAAGTCTCCACGTGTCCCCCAAATAAATTTGTCTCATCTAGTTCGGTCTCAACGAAAAGCTACTGTATTTGGTTCCACCCCTTCCAAGATGAATGCAATGAACGTTTTGCCCATGCCTATAGAAATTGGGTAACAGGAAAATCTTTAACCAACGAGAATGCAAGTGAATTTCTTCCTCAATATAACAGCCTATTGGCCTCTACTATCTATATTCCCATTCCTCCTTTCCTCAACCACGGTGCATGTTTTACCAAGTGATGGTGATGACGACCCTGTGGGAATGCATCCAAACTCTCAGACCAACTCCGACAAGACCAATTTCGGCATTCGGGCAAGAAGTCGTTGGTGTTTGTTTACTCCTTCGTTCCTATAAGAATGACGGATTGTTCGCTGTCAACTCGTTCGCAACCATCAAGTGATATATGCGACCCACCCAAGGTCTGATGGTCGAATTATGAGTGTTGTAGTTGATCGATTACCCCAGAGTTGTCCCGGTTTCGAAGTAACATTCCCTTTATGATCCCTCGGTATGTTGTGTAAACCATAGTGAATACGATTGCGGTTTAGCGTGATGATCCTTCAGCAGTGGTATCTAAAGTAAGTTCAAATGTGGCACATCAGTGTCTTTTCCACTGATGGAATCCTCTGCAGATGGTTGAACATGAAAGAGAATATTAGGGTAAAACAAACCTAGCTTGGACTCGGAAAATTCCTCAACGGAAGTTTTAGCCAACCTTTGACCAAATGCGACAAGAATGGGTTAAAAAAAAACAAATGGTCAAGTGTCTTTGGCAGCAGCGTGGTTTAGGTAGACTTTATCTCCAAAGCGGTAAACCTAAAACAGTAAACGCAGGAGGCACATCAGTGTCTTTTCCATGGTAACACCCGTTTGCTTACCCCATTTAAATCAGACTATCTTCGAAGAATTTTTTGAACCCAATTCTCTCCCTCTTCCATGCAAGTCTCGACGTGTCCCCCAAATAAATTCGTCTCATCTAGTTCGGTCTCAAAGAAAAGCTACTGTATTTGGTTCCACCCCTTCCAAGACGAATGCGATGAATGCGTTGCCCATGCCTATAGAAATCGGTTAAGAGGAAAATCTTTGACCACCGAGAATGTAGGTAAATTTCTTCCCTAAGATAACAGCCTATTGGCCTCTACTGTCTATATTCCCATTCCTCCTTTCCTCAACCATGGTGAATGTTTTACCAAATGATGGTGACGACGACCCTGCAAGAACGCATCCAAACTCTCCGACCAACTGCGACAGGACCAATTTCGGCATTCAGGCAAGAAGTCGTCAGCGCCTGTTTACTCCTTCGTTCCTATCAGAATGTTGGATTGTCCCCCGTAAGCTCTTTCGCAATCATAAAGTGATCTACGCGACCCACTCAAGGTCTGCTGGATGAATTGTGAGTGTTATAGCCGATCGAGTACCCTAGCGTCATCCCGTCCCGAAGTTGATATTCCCTTTATGATCCCTCGGTGTCTAGTGGAAACCATAGTGAATAAGATTGCGATTCAGCGTGATGACCCTTCGGCAGCGGTATATGAAGCAAGTTCAATTGTGCCACACCAATGTCTTTTCCATTGATGGAAACCTCTGGATATGGTTGAACATGAAAGAGAATATTAGGGTAAAACAAACCTAACTTGCAGATGAAAGATTCCTCAATGAAAGTTTGAGACAACCTTTGACCAAATGCAACAAGAATGGTTCAAAAAGGATCAAATGGTCAAGTGTCTTTGGCAACAACGCAGTTTTGGTGGACTTTATCTTCAAAGCGGTAAACCTAAAGTGGTAAATGCTGGAGGCACATCTGTGTCATTTCCATGGTAATACCCGTTTGCTTACCCCAATTAAATCGGACTATCATCGATGAATTTTGTGAACCCAATTCTCTCCCTCTTCCATTTAAGTTTGCATGTGTCCCCCAAATAAATCCGTCTCATCTACTTCGGTCTCAACGAAAAGCTACTGTATTCGATTCTACTCCTTCCAAGATGAATGTGATGAACGTGTTGTCCATGCCTATAGAAATCGGGTAAGAGGAAAATCTTTGACCACTAAGAATGCAGGTTAATTTCTTCTCCAATATAACAGCTTATTGGCCTCTATTGTCTATATTCCCATTCCTCCTTTCCCCAACCATGGTGCATATTTTACCAAATGATGGTGACGACGGCCCTACGGGAACGCATCCAAACTCTCCGACCGACTCCGACAGGACCAATTTTGGCATTCAGGCAAGAAGTCGTCGGCGTCTGTTTACTCTTTCGTTCTTATCAATATGGCGGATTGTTCACCGTCAACTCTTTCGTAACCATTAAGTGATCTACGCGACCCACCCAAGGTCTGATGGGCGAATTATGAGTGTTGTAGCTGATCGAGTACCCCAGCGTCGCCCCCATCTCAAAGTTAAGATTCCCTTTATAATCCCTCAGTGTGTAGTGCAAACCATAACGAATATGATTGCAATTCAGCGTGATGACCCTTCGGCAGTGGTATCTGAAGCAAGTTCAAATGTGGCACATCAGTGTCTTTTCCACTGATGTAAATCTCTACAGATGGTTGAACATAAAAGAGAATATTAGGGTAAAACAAATCTAGCTTTGACTCAGAAGATTCCTCAACATAAGTTTGAGTCAACCTTTGACCAAATGCGACAAGAATGGTTCAAAAAGGGTCAAATTGTCAAGTGTCTTTGACAGCAGAGTGGTTTAGGTGGACTTTATCTCGAAAGTGGTAAACCTAAAGCGGTAAATGCAGGAGGCACATCAGTGTCTTTTCCATGGTAATACCCGTTTACTTTCCCCATTTAAACTGGACTATCTTCGAAGAATTTTGTGAACCCAATTCTCTCCCTCTTCCATGCTAGTCTCCACGTGTCCCCTAAATAAATCCATCTCATCATGTTCGGTCTCAACGAAAAACTACCGTATTCGGTTCCACCCCTTCCAAGATGAATGCGATGAACATGTTGCCCATGCCTATAAAAATCAGGTAAGAGGAAAATCTTTGACCACTGAGAATACAGGTGAATTTTTTCCCTAATATAACAGCCTATTGGCCTCTACTGTCTATATTCTCATTCCTCCTTTCCTCAACCATGTTGCATGTTTTACCAAATGATGGTGATAACGGCCCTACGGGAACGCATCCAAACTCTCAGACCAACTCCGACAGGACTAATTTCGACATTCGGGCAAGAAGCCGTCGGCGTCTGTTTACTCCTTCGTTCCTATCAGAATGGCGGATTGTCCACCATCAGCTCTTTCGCAACCATCAAGTGATTTATGCGACCCACCCAATGTTTGATGGGTGAATTATGAGTGTTGTAGCTGATCGAGTATCCCAGTGTCACCCCCGTCTCAAAGTTAACATTTTCTTTATGATCTCTCGGTGTGTAGTGCAAACCATAGCAAATACGATTGCGATTCACCATGATGACCCTTCGACAGCGGTATCTGAAGCAAGTTCAAATGTGGCACATCAGTGTCTTTTTCATTGATGGAAATCTCTGCAGATGGTTGAACATGAAATAGAATATTAGGATAAAACAAACCTAACTTGGACTCGAAAGATTCCTCAACAGAAGTTTGAGTCAACCTTTGATCAAATGCGTCAAGAATGGTTCAAAAAGTGTCAAATGGTCAAGTGTCTTTGGCGGCAGTGTGGTTTAGGTGGACTTTATCTCCAAAGCAGTAAACCTAAAGCAATTAATGCAGGAGGCACATCCGTGTCTTTTCCATGGTAATACTCATTTGCTTACCACATTTAAACCAGAATATCTTCGAAGAATTTTGTGAACCCAATTCTCTCCCTCTTCCATTCAAGTCTCCACGTGTCCCTCAAATAAATCCGTTTCATCTAGTTCGGTCTCAACGAAAAGCCACTGTATTCGGTTCCACCCCTTCCAAGATGAATGCGATGAACGTGTTGCCCATGCCTATAGAAATCAGGTAAGAGAAAAATCTTTGAACACAGAGAATGCAGGTGAATTTTTTTCCCAATATAACAGCCTATTGGCTTCTACTGTCTATATTCTCATTCCTCCTTTCCTCAACTATGGTGCATGTTTTACCAAATGATGATGACGACGGCCCTGCGGGAATGCATCCAAATTCTTCGACCAACTCCGACAGAACCAATTTCGACATTCGGGCAAGAAGCCGTCGGCGTCTATTTACTCCTTCGTTCCTATCAGAATGGAGGATTGTCCACCGTCAACTCTTTCACAACCATCAAGTGATCTACGTGACTCACCCAAGGTCTGATGAGAGAATTATAAGTGTACTAGCCGATCGAGTACCCCAGCGTCGCCCTCGTCTCGAGGTTAACATTCACTTTATGATCCCTTAGTGTGTAGTGCAAACCATAGCGAATACGATTCCGGTTCAGCGTGATGACTCTTCGGCAGTGGTATTTGAAGCAAGTTCAAATGTGGCACCTGGTGCCCTCCCTCCTGGTGAAGACGATTTTGGTCTTTTTGCCCCTGACAGCCTCGAGGAGGTATCCATCGAAGGGGAGGATGATGGTGGCGCCTGATGGCCCGCCCCATTTTTTTGGTATTTTATTTTTTTTGGATTCCTGATCTCTTGACTTTTATGCCATATTTGGACACAAATCTCTTTGGGTTTTTTTGGATTTACATCTCTTTGTTTTGTTTGGTGTTTTGGTTGTTGGATTCCTGGTGCACCGCATCTCCATGAAACTGATATCAATTGTTTTTTAATATTGCCTGTGTATAACTCGATGGACAATTCCGAGCAAAGCTTATATGAATGCTTTTTAATGTTGTTTGTACATATAAATATGAAATATATATAAACATGCTTTTCTGTTTAATGCAAAAAAAATTAGAACTATGGATTTTGCAATATACTGCTAACTGCCTTAAATAAGAAGATGAAGATCGTCCATCCTGAGATCATGACCCTGCTAGTAGATGATCAGGTCTCGATTCAACGTGGCACACATTTGAGAATATGGTGTACTGTGATCAGGTTTCTCCTCTGACGGATTTGGTGAGATCCAACGTTTAAAAAAAAAAAATTTAAAGAAACAGTGCTTTCACAATTTTCTGAAGTTCTAAAATCCGTGAAAGCACAAATTTTCAAAAACGTTAGGGGTCAGGTCTTTTTTGCTAAAAAGCTTGTTCTCACCAAAGCCCATAATTAGATATCGTCACCTTTCTTAAGCGTATGAAGTCCTCAATATGAAAATTTAAAAATCTGCTCGTTTAAAACCCAACCCAAACTAGGCCCGATTCATTGGTTTCAAGTAATTTATATAGAAATTCTCAGGTGACCTCGTCGCCCAGACTAGTCTGGCCTGACCCAACTAGTAAGTAGGCCGTATATGGGATGAGGTAGTAGGCCCGACCAGGTCTCAGCTAGCTCCAAACGTCTGACTAAGAAGCGGCTTGTATAAAGCCCGACCCGACTTGGCCCATTGAGATCCATACTTAAGAGCCTTAATGCTGGTTAAAAGAGTAAAATACATTCATAAACATTAACATAATCATCCAAAGATGCCGTGGAAATTTCTGATAAGAGTCTGAATCTCCCAACTACAACCAGATAAAATTTAAACATTTGTAAACATTAACATAATTGGGTCAAATACGGTTAAGATAGTTATGACTTTCTCCTTTGTAAGAAATGTATAAGAAGTACTAGTATTCCTTATAAAAGCTACATCAGATCTCCAATCCGGACTGTTGTGGAGGCGGGGAGACAAGAGCACACTCCACCCACGACTTCCATAGCATCACCTATGCATCTACAATCTCTCATTAATAGAAATTTATACGTATCTGCATCGCTGCAATTAATCTCTTGTGGGAATTGGAGCGGAAATCCGCTCAACAAACTGAGGAAGGGTACGCTGGGACCCAATTTTACGCATTTAATAATAATAAATTTTATTATTTTTATAAGCTTGAGTTTGAGTGGTGGCGCTCGCTCGCAATGCCTCTCACATGATTCCACCATATATATATATATATATATATATATATATATATATATATGGGAGCCGGTTCCGTCCTCTCATCGAGGACAGTCACCGTCCTCCAAGATCAACATGGAGGTACACATGGCATCCAAAACATTATTTGAGTGCCACATAATGCAAAGGTGGAGGGTTTAGATTAATTTTAGAAAAAGAAATTTTGGAAAAAACTTTTTAAGCCAACAAGTCAAAATTTGATGGATTTCATTGGTCCATATTTCACGATTCAAAATACGCACGGTGGAGTTGAGTTTTCAAAATTTTTTTTATAAAAATAATCTAAGCAATGCACCCGAACTTCATGTGACATCGAAAAAATATTTTGAGTGCCACGTAAAACTCTATGTAGAAGTTTGGAAGACGGCGACCGTCCTCTATATGAGGACGGACACCTTTTCCCATATATATATATATATATATATATATATATATATATATATATATGCCTGTGTGTGTGTTTTTGCGCGCGCAAGTGCCGGGGATTTGATTGAGGGGTTAATTTACCTTTGGTGCATTATACGCCCTACATGGCGACTATTTCAACAATAATCGTGACGATTTTTTCGGCTACCAATAACGCTATCGAGATGAAATATATTGGATACCTATAGTATAGGGCAAACTTGTAGAAATTTAATCCAGTTTTTTCTATACATTTAAATCCATGGACCATAGTCAATGTCGTATCTAAAACGGCCCGAGTGAGAGAGGGAGACTAATGAGAGGAGACTGGCTCCGTTGATTTGAAGTGATAACAACAATAAGTAAAAGTAAATAATTTAATTTCATCCGCGTCAGTTAAATTTTTCGCTTCTTGTTAAGTGATGTTTTATATTTGTAATGAATTTTATTAGGTGTTTAATGTATTTTCCCCTAATGTACTGGCTTGTCAGATCTAATTTGAATGATTATAAATGATATCATAGTAGTGTAACAGTAAAATTTTTATAAGTACAAGGGTAATGCATAGAGATACTTTTGTAAGTGTAGGGGCGCTAATTCGTAATCATTTATTTGCAAAATCTCAAATGGTATAAATGGTATAATAATAGTTTAACTGAGAACGTCTGATTGCAATATTGAATGGAATAGATGGTATCATAATTGTGTAATGTGACATTTTGTAAGTGCAGGGGCGATGCATATACTATTTTGAAAGTACAGGGGCACCAATTTGTTATCATATATTTGCAAAAATCCTAAATGATAGTTCGCTGGTCAAATCTAATTTGCATAAAATTGGAACGTTTGATTGTAGTATTAAATGGTTTAGATGGTATCATAGTGGTGTAATGGTAAGATTTTGTAAGTGCAAGTGCAATGCATGTAATATTTTGTAGAGTACCTTTAAATCCACCTACCGAATCTTTGAGTTCACCCGCGCTAAACACATTGATTGCATTCAATCAGACGATGGAGATTGTTTATCGTCCCAAACTTTCGCACGATGCATCTTCAAATCATAGGTGTACCATCAGACGGTCAGTGTTTTATGTCGTGGCACACATCTCAAAAAGGTGACTGTTTGATGGTGCCACCATGATCTCAAGAATCATTGTGTAAAAGGTTGGGACGATAAACGATCTCCATCGTCCAATTCAATGGAGTCAACAGTCTGATGGTGCCACTATGATCAGAAGATGGATCGTGTGAAAGGTTGGGACGATTAACAATCTCCATTGTCAGATTCATTGCAGTCAATGTCTTTCAGCATAGGTGAACTCAAGGATTTGGTGTGTGGATTTAAACGTACTCTATTTTATAAGTGCAAGGGCACCAACTCATAATCACATATAGACCAGAGCACTTATGTCATCACGTCTAATTTCATCAACTTTCTTCGAAAACAAGAATTTCCATATTTATAGGAGTACCTCAATTTCTAATTATATTGGTCACAAAACTTTGCAAGTTTATTGGTGAATTGAAGGCGCCTATTAGATTTTGTAAGATAGTTTAGTAACCAATATTTGGTTCCATATGGTATAGGATAACCTATCGGTTGGCTCTACTCAGTACTCGTATCATCCAAATATTTCATAAAATGGATCTTGGGATCATGGCTCACCTATAAGACGGTCAGTATTTAATTATTGACTGTCACATATCCTCAAAAGATAAAAATATAAGGTCTCTGACGAAAAGGGTATATCAAACAAGGTTGATATGATAAATTTCACTTTTTTAAATGGGCCAATTTGTATTGATATGAGCTGATTCATATCGGTCCTCCTCGAAGGACCAACCATTTTATGACCACCTATTAATTTCCTTTGTTTCATCTATTTCCACTAGCCTCTCGCTCCTCAGCCTGTCCATTTTACCATTTGCCAATGCTCCAAGGGTAGGCAAGTTTCGCAGAAGCTAGCAGACATTAGCCGGGGCATTGTTAGCTACCTCAAACAGTAATATCAAACAGTTAGTGAGAGAATCAGCATAAACAGAATGGGATCACACACAGCTTAGAGAATATAATCACAACAGTTTAATCAGCGACCTGCAAAAGTCCGAGGTGCCCAACCTTCTATCTTCTTCTGTAGCTGCAACCATGTCATCTCC
Source organism: Chloranthus sessilifolius (assembly GCA_021018995.1). Classification (NCBI taxonomy): domain Eukaryota; kingdom Viridiplantae; phylum Streptophyta; class Magnoliopsida; order Chloranthales; family Chloranthaceae; genus Chloranthus; species Chloranthus sessilifolius. Next base: position 9,726,117 of record CM037588.1, read on the forward strand.
AATCTTTTAAATGAACTACTTTCGTTGAGGTACCCTTCAGAGCTATATACTATTCACTCTTGTGGACTCCTGTTGGTGGAAATGATGGCAAATCACACTTGTGTTGCAGCAGATGTAGATAGCAAGGTATCCTGCTGGGTATCAAACCTATGTTATTTATAAAGACGGCCTACTTCAACATCTTTACAATATATAATTACCTATGATAAGACTTTTAACATTGTCTGAACTATGATGTGACCCTCCTGGAAGGAGTAGAACAGAAGAGCAATGTGCTAAAATTACTTTTTGAAACTCCATTACATTCTTAACCAACCTTGCATTCTCAATTCCAGAGGCATTGAGCTTCCCTTACTTCAACTAGGTCTCATCGACTATTAAATGGGGACCTTGGGCTAGGTGCAGAACTCCAGCTACAAGCCTGTGATCAAATCAGTCATGTGTACCATGAGGGAAATCACGCTAATGAGAAAATATTAATCTAAATTCATAAAAGAATTCCTCCATTACTAAGCTTCCAAGATATGGTAAAAGAAAATTTCTAACATTCATACATCAACAAAGGCAAATTAAGGTGCAACAGGGTTGACCTGCACATCCATGTAACACTAAAATTTTCCTTTCTATAAGCAAAATTGTGTGATATATATTATTTTATAATGAAAAATATATAACAGAAATCAATCCCAACAAACTGAAGAAACATTTACCATTTCCTAAGAAACCAATGATAGATTATAAAGGACTCCCATCACTGCAGAGTAACTTATCCATTTAAAAGCACTTGGATATGAATTTCACATACCAGATTCTGTGGTAATCTTTTCTTGGTGCAAGTGAGGCAGTGTTACGATATTCCACATTAAGAGGTATAGCTTGTGTGAAAGGTAGGAAGCCCTCGATTGCATCATTGATTTGATGTCCAAAAATAGATACACTCTATCTGCTAAAACCAGTGAGGTTTAGTGACAGTTTCTCAACTGCAACAGTTTCAACTCTAGCATGTACATGCTCATAAAAGAATGTTTTATTTGATCAACGAAACCAGATTCTGCGGTGGCCCATTGCCACCCATAATCAGAAGCACAAATTCACAAATATAAAATGAACCATTATCAGGGATAGAAGATGCAGCAACATGCATTGAGCTGCCAAACCATCACTGCCAAGAACAGCAGCGACATGTTCTAGCAGACCACCTCCGATCCCTCCAACCAAACTTGGCATTGGCTGTAGATTACAAAGTCCCTATACACAGTGACGTCAATGAATCTAAATATATTAGCAACAAAAATTTTATTCTCTGAATTTTTCTCTAATTAGTATGGTAAAATATTAGAGAAAAGAAGTGAGCATAATCACCTCAACAATATAAGAACTTGAAAGGAAATCCTGAGCCGTTTGTTACGGTATGCTATACTATGGAGTCGTGGTACCTGCAAATACAATCAAAATTGAAGTTTTTCATTTAACTAAAAATTGATCCGAGTGAGAATAGAAATGGCAAAGATAGTGCAAAGATGATAATTGGTTGAAAGATGCTTCTAGAAAACTAAATTCTTATACATACAATATACTTCAGTGCTTAATTCTTGGTGCATATGTTGAAATCTTCTTAAATGGAAATGGCAGCATAGACCTTTCTAGGAGGTAGACGAACTTAAACATCATCACCAAATTCATTCGTTAACTCGTCAGAATCCTCCTTATGTACGACAAGCTCGGGATCAAAAGTGAAAACACCAATGAACTCAAAAACATCATTAAGCTTCAAATCAGACTCTGGTGAATCATATATCTGCAACACATGGATTTTTATCAGTCTTACAAAGATGCCACTAAAATAGCAGACAAAAAAAGAAGGGAAAGGAGAAACACTACAACAGAGTAGCTCTAGAACAAAGCAATACTAGACCACAATTTAGATGCGTACAAATCCTTTTAACTAAAAACAAATTCTGCACAACGGCTCACTCAACAAATAATGGAAAAGAGAAGCTTGCATAATTGCCTAAAATTGCTTGTGTCTAGCCTTCATATTTCAAATGCACGACTTTGATGCCACATCTAGTATTGGTGAAATATTTACATTTTTTATGCAATATTTCTCAGGCAATTTACATCAGTACCCTCAACAATTTTCAGATCAAAGATATCCCTGTATGGGTACCATTAAAAACCTATGATCCCATCAAGAAAAGTCTACATTATTTTAAGTTCGATTTATTTCTCCTTCGAATGAGTTATGCATCAAAAAGAGGTAATTTGAGATCATATGTAATCAAAGAAGTACGCAGGAAGAATAATTTTTGAGATATCTGTGACATGATGATAAGCCCATACTCCTCCCACCATGATAACTAGCTGATTCGCTAGAAATTTATAATTTAGGTTTATTGCCATGAAAAAAAAAATACCCGAAAATGAACAATGAAAAGTATTTAGAGCGAGATTCGAAAATCTCTCTTAAATGACTTTTTAATGACTTTATAAATCGTGCTCTACCTATGTCCTATGGGCCTAAAAAGAGCTGGACAAGAATGGTCAAGTACGAAAAAGGCGAATGAGATATGTTACATCGATTACCGATGTAAGTATATGGTACTGGATGAGTTTCAAAATTAAATATACAAAATTATGATATATGAATAGTATGTATTAAAACCTACATTAATTAAATTGAATACGCAGATATTTTAAATTTCCAGGCAATAATTAAACTTATAAAATTATGACTTTATAAATCGTGCACCTACGCCCCACCATTCACACAACTTTTCTCAATCGGCCCTACCATTCACACAACTTCTCTCAATCGGCCTTACGAAGCGAATTACGAGAAGCTCTATTGGAATAAATACAATAGGGAAGCTCCCTATTGAAATAATTACGTTCCCTTTCTTTGTTAGCCTTGTTTAACAAAAAAAAGCTTTTAATACAAAATTAGTGTCAGTGCCCCTCCAACAAAAGTAACTATTAAGAAATACAAATCACTGATCTTTAATATACCTACGGTAAGGCCTTCTTACGTATGATTTTCAATGCTATCGTCCTCCTAAATAAATCCATGTCATCATAAAGACACATGAAATGATTAAAATTATTGTAGAAGTATGTAAAAAGCCAAGCGGGAATCTAATTTTCGCCTTATGATGTACCTTAGTGAAGTTAAATGGCAGGCCGCAAGAGGAATGATCAACATATTTCATCACAAATACACGACAATCATCACCATTGACTTGTTTCAAATATCTTCACGTTGTTCTATTGGACAATTAGTGACATAAAAAATGCTGACCCTTAAGCACACGAGTACTCGAGGGAGAAAAATCATCTGCAAAGTATTAAAAGTTATAGTTCAAATATCTACTAGCTCAAAAATTAGAAAAATATCTTCTAAGGTGTTCACGTTTTCTGATTTTAAAATTAGTGGGCTTTAAGAACATACCAGTAGCAAAATCTCGTTGTGGTACCTCGCCATATGATCATTGTAAAATGAGTCCAATATCTCCACTCTCTTCTCTTGCATATATAGGATAAATAAAGCCCAATGGCCCCCCATGCATATCGGTAAAAATATCTGTCACAAAACACGATATTTAATAATTAGAGGATTGGGGACCTTGCACAATTATCAATAAAGGTCTATTCGTAGCTCCTCTAAGTAAACATTTGATGAATATCTACCTTCTCACAACTACTAAGCTTTTTTTAATGTAATACAGGCTCAAGCCATTTTTTCAAATCGCTATTTGGAATATTAAAATGGTTAGGTAGGAGACCATTTGGAACATCATATTTTTTGTTCTTTCTATTTACTCTTCACTTATTGTAGGCGTTCGATAATTGCGCCAATATTTTTTAAAATATAAGAACAATAAAAATTATCAGAAACATAATCGAATCATGACTCATATTATCAAGTACTAACAATGGAATAATAATTACACTCACTAGATAATGCGCAGGGAAGAAATGACATCTGTGAAACATTTCTAGATTCCGGTCCTCTCATCTCATCAACAAATGAAAATATGATGTCATCGCCTATGCCCACATAGATTTAGATGGTATCGAAATTGTTTAACCCAGTGACAAAAATTTATAGTGATAAATCGAATTTTAGACCACATTACCACTCCATCAATTCAGTTTGACGATTTCAGTGACTGCAACTGCTCAAGGAAGAAATGAGGTACTCCATCTACATTAATCCTTTTACTATAATATATAACCTAAAACAATGAGGGTATTTCCCATACATAAATATAAAAGATAGATTTAAATGTGACGTCAATAAAAAATATCAGTTACTTAGTGTCTGGATCTTCCCAATGCGAGTCAAACAATTTGTTGTCTTCCTCTGAAAGTGGGAGGTTAACTTGATGGCAAGCCTAATCAATAGACCCAAACGCTATTGATGGCACGCCTAATCAATAGCCTAGTCACCTCTGTATTTGTAACTCACATGAAGAGCTTAAGCAAGTATAGCTACGAATGTGAATAAGGGGTGAAAAGTTTGTTATTACCAGGCCAACGGGTTTTCCATTACTGTTTTTTTGAACTTTCTTTGTTGAAGGGTTGCGACACTTCAACAGACTCGATAACCTCTTAAGATTTTCACCTAAATGAATCTCCCTAGGGTCCTAAATAGAAAATTCATAATTGTGAGTATTACCAAATCAGGCACATTTGAACAGGTAATTTTTGGGATGATGAATAATACCTCGTCATCATTCGTCGTATTACCCTCATTTACATGTACCTATTTAAACCGTTAAACAAGTAAGAAATTGGCGATATTTTATTATACTCATATAATAAATTAAAATAATATTACAAATTATCATATCGGACTCCGTAATTTTCTTCCTTTATCATGACTTAGTCTCCTTAGTAGTTTTTTTCTTTACTTTGAAATCAATCGTGTAAGGCGACCTCAAGGATATCGAAGGATATTTCTTTCTCTGTGTCTTACCAGCAATATTTGTCACTTATATAAAATCAAATAAATTGTTAGAAACCAGGATAAAGATTCACTTATTAATTAGATTTCAATATTGTCACCTCTGACTCTCTTTTGACAGCTTATTCCAAAACTTGATCATCTCTTAAAAGCTCATCTAAATGAATAATCGGTGGTTCTCCCTCTTCATGAGCTTTCATTCATTCGTTTTCTGTTATAAAGTGTGCGCTTTCGTAACAAAACTCCTTAGGGCAATGCACTATTTCTTCTCCCACTTTTGTTGTTGTGCTCTTCATTGTCATGTTCTTAGACATGAGATGCCCCTCTTTCGCATCCTTAGTGAATACAAAACGATAAATAAAATTACAGAAGTTGATTGATTCTGGGTAGAATATATTGAGAAGAAATTTAACTAGAAAAAGCAATGCTCTTACTTTAAGATTTGCAACTTCGCGCTCTAACACTTTCACCGATTTGTCACTTCCTTGTAATCTTCATAATTTTTTTATGTCTTTCATCAACATGCTTACTTACAGCCTTGCACGAGTTACATTTACTATTAGACTTTTCGCCTACACTCTTACGGTAATTGTAATCTTCTTCCCCATGTGACACGGGTGAGATATAAAAAATGATCTATCAAAAAGAATATTCTCATTAGCTTTTATCACATCACATAAAAGATACAAGTAACATGAGGAGAACTATGCCTCCTACCTTCGGATTTATAAAAGCCGCCTTATAAAAATGGCAATTTCACCTTTCAATCTTCAAATATTGCAAATATCTTGGGACGACCAATTTAGATTGCGGGAAAGTTAAGTTAGGGAAATGCTCATAAGCCCAAATCTGCGATGATGTCAAAAGCAATATTATGCTCATTTTACAAGATTGAATTTACAATATTATAAAGGAGAAAAATATCGACACGAGAAAATTACCTGAAGAGGAAATGCGCACCCTTCGACAATGGTGTGGGTCTTCGTCGACTTATAGTTCAAAACACATTTATTCAAAGACTCCATTACGAAGTCATAAACTAGCTTTTTCCATGCAAATTTATTGAATTTCTGAATGTCGCAAACCATTTCAAAATAAATAATAACAATTTTCTTCTCACAGTTGGAAAACAAAAAAGACGCAATAAAGTACAAGAGCAGCAATCATAGAAAATCTTTGGACTCAATCGTTGAATCTAATTTACAAAGTACCCCCTGGATTTCATGTCTACTAATATCGGACATTTTCGCAAAGTGTTTCTTAATGAATATTTTTACCTCGTAGTCATTTGTATTTGAATTTGGTTGATCACCACAGCTACAACTCATAACTTTTAGTCTTAGAGCTAATTCAATCTCAAATTCCTCAAATCTTATTTTTTTATCACTGACTACTAACACACCACTATCAATTTTCATGTTTTCGATAATCCAAAAAATTAAATTAGGACAAATAGATACTCTTAACAATGCTAGGAGTGGTGAGAATGTTGTGATTTTAATGTTTTCCCTCTTTGAGATAGATAAGGCACCGATAAAGGTACTCATCTTCATTATATTACAACTCAAGAGATTTTGAAAGGGGTAAAGAATTATTAACATACAATGCCATATTTTAACATTATTATATCAAACATAGTAATTAAAAGATTATTGAGGGAGACCGTACCATTTTCTTCTTCTCTGAATTTAAAATGGTTCGGGATGACAAATAGTAATAATATGTTATATCCTACAAATATAAAACAAACCAAAGAACCACACTAGTTAAGCAAAAAAAATGATGAAAGAGAAAATGAGTGATAACGAACACGATTTAAATATACATTGACATAAATGAAAAGAAGATAGAAAACATATTCAAGGATCAAAATTTTGGCTGAAATGACCAAAATTTCGGTAGAAATTTTCGGTCCCCATCGAAACGATAATTTGGACCGAAATTTCGGTCCAAATTGTATGGAACTCAAAATTTCAGCCAAATTTTAGTTTTCGGCCGAAATTTCGATTCAAATTTTCGATTTCAATCAAGCCCAAAACCAAAATTTTACTCAAAATTTTGATCCTTGAACATATTACATCAAATATAAGAGGTACATTTTTTTCACCGTATATTCAATTAATGAAGAGTAAGGATGTTTTACAAATTTCTCCCTTTACAATCATAGTGAAGAAACAGGGTACCCAAATCAACTGCACAAAAAGTTTGAATGTGGAAGCCACCCTGAAATTTACAATACAATGCCTGCGGAGAATATGCTATATCCATTTGAGGAGATACTGGAAATCCATATAGAGCCACACTAAAATTTGTGGGATAAGTTAGGTAATGACTCTTCACTTTTGCTAGAGAGAAACAACGATGACCTTCGTTTTCTGGAAGGAGGGTCTGCCTTCGTCTCTCTACAAATTTCGTTCGAAGGAGGGATTTTAGGGGGAAAATCTACCTCTTTATAGGAGGGTACAAGCATAATGTCATAGCTGCCAACCTAATTTCCATGTTCTTTCAAGTTTTCTATCTCACAGCTTTCAAAACATTCAAAACCTGTGAAAACCCTTTTATCCCAAAAGTCTCGTTTTGGGATAATAGTCTCAAACGTTTCAAAACTAGGTACGTTTCTCTAATTTCCTCTAATATATTTTGTAAGTAAGCAATATATATTGAAAATCTCATCTTAAAAGTCATCATGGTGATGGTACCATATGGACATTAGTTCAAAGTTTAATTAAAATATGAAAAATTATAATGAGTGGACCTTGAATAGGAGACCCAACAACGGACTTGTTACGTCGCGCGATGAAAGTGGATGGCCCAACCTGCATTGCTGAGACCCACTGCACTTGCATCGTGCCACGTAAGCGATTCATTGACTGTGTACTGTTTAGCATATAAAGAAAGAACTAGGAATGAGTACATGAGAGAAAGTTTGCGGTGTCCCTAATAAAAGAAGAAATTAAGGAATTTTGTTTGACATGATTTACACATGTTCATTGAAGACCTAAAACAACCCATGAACGGAAGATTGAAACAATTCAAGCACAGTGAGATGGAACATAATTCGCTCTAGTAAGTTGGGCTAAGATAGGTATCAATTTTATACGAATATCATATTTTAGAAATAAAAATTTACTGAACTAAATCCGTAGAAAAAGGTAAAACTTAAACAAAGGATAAAATGAAGAATAATAGAATATTATGTCTAATGAAACTACATTCCATCAGAATAAATGAAGATTTCAATAAAACTATTAGTGGAAAAAGCATGGTCACTGCATTAGATTTCACCCAAAAGAATGAGGACAGAGAATTTATCGCAACGTGTGAAACGTAAGTTGGTGACTGACTAATTTCATTGGTGTTATAAAACAAAGATTAATAGTAAAAATAATTAGATCTATAGAGTATAGACCATCTGATTCATTACCAACCTGCTAAACAAGTGTATTGTGCTCTAATTCTACAAAAAGATTTAAGAATTTTATAACTAAATTTTTCGTAGATTAATAGACTTCAAGAGAAATAAGATTCAATCACCATTTTGGCTACTCGAATTATATCCACAACCAAAATATATTTCTTAATCAATTTTTGAATGAATAGTTCATCTTCTCAAAAAGAGAGTACTAACAAGTCAAATGCACAGGACTGAAAGCAGTGCGAGGTGGATTGAATCCATAACCTTCCCCTTCTATCGAAACTAATTTTTTAATAAAACCCATATACCTTTTACTAGATCTACCAAAAGAATCGCAAAATCATCGAAATTATAAGATTATTTTCCACAAACAAGATAAATCGTCACTCCATCCATACTCAAAAACAACAAAAATAATCAAAGATGACTTGGACTGTTATCAACAAACCTCGAATTATAAGTAGAAAGTAATCGACTTTGCACAGTTCCACCTACATGTTCCAAAACAATAAAAAAGAAGAGATTAAGAAATAATTTTTCGTAAGAAGATGATAGATGATCTGTACAATTGAAAATAGAATACCCGTAAAGTACTTGTATTTAGAGACTTCGATGAAGTAGTGCAGAGAAAGAAGGGGCAGACCAAATTACTCAAATCCAGTTCTTATGAACCAATTCAATTAGAGTGATTTCTCATCTCTCCTCTCCCACTTAAACATTTACATGGCTTCTACCAGATCTATAGCTCACGAAAGTATCCTCAAATTCTCCATTATAAGACACTTTACGCTGGGACGAGAGTGCTTTCGATATTTAGAAAACTCGCTAGAGCCAGAAGAAGCGCAGAAAGTAAAGGCTGAACGGGGAGAAGAGAAACGAAGGACAAGAAGGGCTTAACGAGGGAAAATTTTTGCCTTAAACTATCATCTATACAAGGGTGCTTTGGTAAACTCCCAAATGCTAGGTTAATTTGCACGTGTGAAGAGATTTGTATCTGACAACCCTTAAAACTTCCGGAAACTGTGAAAGCGTGTTTTGCTAAAAACTTACGTTTGGGTATAATACCCTCAAATGTTTCGATTTGGAGCATGTGTTTTTCTAAAGTGCCCTAAATTTGGATATCCATCTCAAAATCAATTGACTACGAGTGAAAGAGTCCATAATACTATAAACGGAGAGATAAGACTATGACTTACCCAATGTGAGAATAAACTTCAACAATAGTGCTTGTGCAAACTTGCACGCAAAGAGAATCTACTATTAGCACAACACAGTGGGAGGGGACCTGCACAAAGGAAGGCTTATAGTTAGTATTAAAAGGAATGATACTTTTTATGGTGGCAGTCTAGATTATTGACCTATTACAAGGAATTCTTGTAGATCATATATACTAACTTCTAACTTTGACATGCTGGGTCAATTCAAGCACGAAGTATCAGACCAACAACCCATGAATATGGAATGACCAACTTGAAGACAATTCGAGTCGATTACCTCTGAATGATCATAAGCTTATATTGAACCAACACTATAAAAAATAAGACTATTAGCGGCGGTCAATTATTAACAAAAATACTATAAAGGCTATTAAGACTATTAGCGACGAGGGTATTAGCGACAGTTTTTGCTGTCGCTAATAGTCTTAATTTTTGTAGTGCAATTAGAAGGGACACTAGATCTAACTAATCTTACTCAATTGAAAACTTGAGGATTTTTACAAGGTAATCATAATTGCAAGACAAGTTATTTCATATGAACTATTAAGAAGATAAATATAATAATCTAAAAATAAAAATAAAAGACATCTCACATAGCTATAGGATTGAACCTACTGTTATCTCCTTTGATTAAGATCAAAGGAAACTCATATACTCTCCTTTCCAAAAGTTTACTTCATCCACCAACTTTTATAGTGAAACAACAGTTATAACACCCATGAAATCTTGAGCTATGGTAAGTTCTTAATTGATAGTAATCACATGATTTTTCTCAAGGGATTTACATATTGCAAAATACCTTATTTCATATATATATATATATATATATATATATATATATATATATATAAACTTCATTCATCTAAATCATAGAGATGATAAATACTGTAATCTAAAGATGGAAAAAATTAGAGGGACCTCACGTATCCTAGCTATGAGATTGAAGCTACTCTGTTTCCTTCGATTAAGGTCAAAGGAAATTTACACTCTTTTCAAGGACTAGTAAAAAGGCACGTGGAAATTAGGATCTTTAAATGATTGAATTTGGTTTATGGGCGATTTGGTGATGAGTTATTGGTATGAAAGCACACATAATAAGCTAACAGCAACTATATCGTCCCATACCCCTATATTTTTAATGCTTATGAACACGATCCATAATACTTATGAAAGCACACGTAATAAGTTAATAGCAAGTATATCGATATTTGTTATATAGGGAGAACATGGCCGCAAAAGACCATAAAATTGGACTACCTTGATAAATTTCAATCATAAGGGTATGATTGTCATATTTAAGAAAAAAATATTAAAGACTAGCTCTATTCACCCACACAAAAATCATTGATTGTTTTGAATCGGATGGTGGAGATCATTTTTGGTAGTTTTATATTTCATATGACACATTTCAGGAGTGACCTTAACATAATGCGAAACTCATCACGCTCAAACCTGACACTTTTTTTAGTTGTGTGCCATGTGAAATAAAAAACTAACCTTATGATGGTGTGCCTATGATCATGATCCATCGTCTAAAAGATTGAGATGAAAAATGATCTCCAAAATTAGATTCAAAGTGGTCAATATGTTTTAGTATGGGTGAACTAAAAAATTTGGTGGGTGAAAATGCACTCTATAATTTTAAGAAACTTATATTTAAAAAGACTGCATATGAAGTGGAGATGTGAGAAAAGTAAATATCGGTCATACCTGATTCATACCGGCCAATAGTATCAAGTTAAAAGTAAAGGTCACACTATCCTTGGAGACGGATATCGAGTTAGGCCCCTTTCGAGTCGGTATATACCTTGTTTTAATATAGGGTAGAAAATCTGGTCAAATAGGTCAAATATCTATCGTCTCATACCAGGTCATATAAGCCCATATGTATTCGATATAAATCGGATAAAATATCCTCTGTAAATATTTATTATTTTTTAATATATTTTTTAAACTTTTAAAATAAAGAAAAGGCATTAGATATTGGCTTGGAACTCAGCCGACATCAATCATATAGCAATTGGGTGCGCTGCTGTGCACTATTCCTATTTCTAAGTGGATGTAAACCATCCGATCGGTGAATTTTAATATCAGCCATCAAAATTAAGAGCAACCGTTGGTATTAGAGTGCACATATCGGATGGTTCGAATCTCCCAAATTGATGAAAAGTTAAATGACGGTTAGGATAGTCGGTCTCATGATAATGGCTCATGATCGAGATTTAAATACTAAATGGTGTTTAAATGATCTTTCACCATTAAACTCTCCATTGAAGTGTGATTTATCATTGTGCGATGTGGCACACATCTATGATCAATCTAAATTGCCCAAGTGAACATGTCCCAGCCAAAGGACCATGCTTCTAAGTGGATGTAAACCATCTGATCGATGAACTTTATTATCAGCCATCAAACTTAAGAACAACTGTTGATATTACAGTGCACAGAGCGGAAGGTTCGAATCTCCCAAAAAGTCTACACCAAATGATAACATGTCTCAGCCAAACGACCATGCTTCTAAGTGGATGTAAACCATTTGATCGATGAGCTTTATTATCAGCCATCAAACTTAAGAATAACCATTGATATTACAGTTCACAAAGTGGAAGGTTCGAATCTCCCAAAAAGTTTACACCAAATGATTTTTAAATAATCTTCCACCATTAAATTATCCATTGAAGTGTGATTTATCATTGTGCCATGTGGCACACATCTATGATCAATCTAAATTGCCCAAGCAATCCATCCTTAATTGGAACATGTCCCAGCCAAAGGACCATGATTCTAAGTGGATGTAAACCATCTGATCGGTGAACTTTAATATTAATTATCAAACTTAAGAACAATCGTTGATATTAGAATGCACATATCAGATGGTTAGAATCTCCCAAAAAGTGTGATTTTTGGACCCATAGCCCTTCAATTGATGACAAAAAAATTTAACGGTATGGATTTTCAAGATCGTAAGCCAATAAATGGTGTAAGATCATTTAAACATCATTACGTGTTTAAACGACGATCAAGATAGTCGGTCCCTTATTCAAAAGGTACAACGGCCCATCATGCTACCAAAGCTTCACTGGAGAGTTGGGACAGGTGTAAAGTGTAGAGGCATTGCATGTGATTCCTTGTACTTTAAAGCTTAAAGATCTTTTAAAGACAAATTTTAATGCATTATACAATAACACAACAGTCAAACCAAAAAGCAAATTTTATTTAATTTTAAAATCTGAAGCTTTTGCTTTAGCAGATACTTCTTCAACACTTTATGAAACTCAATTATTTAGGAAGCCCTTGCAGGGATTTGATTAAAGAGCAGATTTATATATCAAAGGAGTGATGGGTTTTGTGATGCGAGGAAGGCGTCGATATTCTATCGACCCATATGAATCTCTCTATACATGTTGGTTTCTATGTTCAATGATATAAACTCCAAATTTGCCTCCTAATATGAATCCTTTATACAAATTATTCACTCAATTTCATCTCTCTCCTGTTTTTTTTCACCTTTTACTAAACCTCTCCACTATTATTAGTTAATAACAGACCTATTTCAGATGACTTTCATCATATTTTTCTCTTATTTTTCCTTTTCTCCTTGATGGGGTCTTGTAGGAACGGAACAGCTATAGAGTACTCCATAGTTGTGGTTTTCACTTGTTCTATTGTGTGCAGGTTCTATCCATAAGGGAGGTACAATATCTTGATTCATCATCCTCCTTCAATGCTACATACCTTGAAGTGAAGATGGAGTTGACCAAGTGAGAGCTCACTAGAATTGCCTACTTGCTAAGGCATTGTCGTAGTCTTGAAACTCTCACCATCTTTATAGATCTGAAGGAGGGATTTAAGGTTTATGATGGAAGAAGATAAAAGAGAATAGGAGGGAAAAGAAACCAGGTTTTATAAGGATTCCTAGTTTTCAAAGTTTTGGACTGCAATTGTTAGAGAAGAGAAATCAAGTTTTAATTAGAAGTCTTAGATATGAGTTATGGAGACTTATTAGATATGAGTTAGGAGTATTTTAAGTATGAAAATATGAGAGAAACTACTTTTACTTTTATATAATAGTAAAGATTTCTACAACTAATCAGATTTTTACACATGTCCACAACATGTGAGCTCTTGACAAACATTCAACTTCAACCAATAAGATGTGTGACGACTTGGACCCACATGTTAATCATATCGTCTGGTTCTGAGCTTAGGTCATTACCCCAATTTTATTCATGACATAAGCATTATGTGTTGCAGTCCCTAATCAAAAGGTGTATCCCAGTCACAGTTAATCGGACAGGGTATAGGGAATGGGCTAGTTTCAAGAAGACCAATTATAAGCGGACCGTTGAAGGACCGGCCCTTACCCGATCCGTTGGGTTACTTTTATCTCCCACCTCTGATCTCTGAACGCTGCCTTCTCTCTCTCTCTCTCTCTCTCTCTCTCTCTCTCTCTCTCTCTCTAAAATCAATGTCTTTCATAACGAGAGCTGTTAAGGTTCCACCCAACTCCGTAACCCTAGAAGAAGCGAGGGCTAAAACCTTGGATTTCTTCAGAAAAGCGTGTCGATCTATCCCTACCGTCATGGATATCTACAACCTTGACGACGTCGTCACCGTCTCCCAGCTTCGCTCCGCCATCTCCTCCCAGATCCGCAAAAATGCCCACATCACGAATCCCAAGGTTCTTCCCCTTTATTTTTGATCTGATGTTACTTTTGGGCAGATTATGTATGTGTTTTGTTTGTGGATTTCTTGCTTGCTAATTGATCTAGCAAGACACAAATTTGTTCTTGTTTTCATTTTTATTTTTTGTTATTTTAGTTATATTTTCCCGTTTGAGAATTTCATGTTTTCTGTAAGATATTATACCATATTCGGATGGATGGGTCTTGAGTGACACGTAAATTTAACCTTTATTTCGTATTATATTCTACGTTTCATGATCGTGGATCATGTTATCGGTAACTGTACGATGGCTACATCGTCATCTTCTACACCTTGATCCAATTAACATTGGAGTTTTAGAACATGTAGGAACTAATGCCAAAGAACATGTGGTTGAGATGAGTATGTTAAGATGGATGCGTGGAGTAACAAGAAGGGATAAAATTTGGAACAACCGAACATGTATACAAGAGAAAATTGGAGAGTGGCACTAAAAAAGGAAGAAGTTACTTTGAAGTGGTTGGACATGTTCATCGAGGCCAGGAGGCCAGAAGTAGACCCTGTATAAAAAGGTTGAGACACTACACAAGCACAAGGAAGTAGAAGAGGAGGAAGACCGGTGAAGACTTAGAGGGAAGCAATGGGAATGGACGTGAATGATTGCAAAGTTACGGAGAGTTTACCGCTGATCAGAAAGGAGTGGAGGAAATAGGACTCGCAAAGCCGACTCCAAATTGATGGGGTAAGGCTGTGATGATGAGGAACTAATGCCAAAGCTGACTTAGTTTTATTATAGTAGAGCATGGTAAAACGCAGAAACAAAAGGAATATTTGACAAGTGCAAGGTATTGTTTCAGTTAGTAGTTGGGGATTTCTATGTAATGCATGGCATATAGCATTTGAATCCTTTCAAATATTTTTTTTAGTTATTTTTCTTAGGATTTTTACCAAACAATGATTAGTTTTGTTACGAAATATATTACCTCATATCCTAGTTAACAAAGATATTACCCATGGTGCTTAATTATGCATAATTATAAACCAAGCAATCCCTCCCTTGCACACCTTTCTCATGAATATACACCATCACCATAACACCCACTTAGAATTTTTTCAAATGTCTATGAATATCAGCACTCTCCTTGTGTTTATCATTGCTTGCTTAAAAGTTTAGCCTTGACATCTTCTATTTCATGGATGTAAGGCTTATAAGATTCGGCATCATCACTTACAAGTCCCTGATTGGAACCAAATCTAATACAGTTGTAGGAGCTCTCCCATGGACAATTCAAATGGAAACTTTCTCGTTGATCTATTTACCGCACTACCGTATGAAAATTCAGCTTATGGGAACATTGAATCCTATTGCTTTAGTCTATCTCCTGCTAGGTATTGTAGTAAGTTCCCAAGACTTTTATTCACCACTTCGGTTTGTCCATCCGTTTGAGGATGATAGACACTACTAAAATTCAGATTAGTGTCCAATTTTTGCTGTACTGTTCAACAAAAGTCAGTTAAAATTTTGATATCCAATCCAAAGTTATAGATTTCGGCACTCCATGCAAGTGAACTACCAACTTGAAGAATAAATCTGCAATATGTGATGCATCATGTCTCCTTACATGAAATGAATGGAGCCATCGTAGAGAATCGATTAGCCACCATGAACACAAATCAACATGTGACATGTCTTATGGTCTTTGGTAAACCAAGCACAAACTCCATATTTATATCAACCCATGGAGTACTCGGGATGGGTAATGGTGTGTACAGTACGGTATTTGGTGATTGCCCCTTTTCCATTTGGGGAATCCTACACCGCTCGACAAATCTTTTCACATCATGTTACAATTGGCCAGTAGTATTTTTCCTCCACTAAAGCAATGCTTTTAGTCTGGCGAAAATATCCTTCCAAGTTCTAAGCCCTCGGATGTAATTATAATCATGTTTTCCCTCAGAGAGCCATTAGCATAAATGATTGCCAAAAATAAGAATCCATCATGCATTGAAATTTAGAAGTGCCGTTGATCGTACCTTATGTGCATGCTTACCATATGGTTTTGAAGCTTGATGATATTGAATTCCACAACTTTATTGGAGTGTATGATATCAAAGCATCTGCCAAATGATTTGTATTCTTGCTTTATGTTTGAGTACAAAAGTATACTCTTACAGTAGTATTGCTCACTTAACATAACGGTGGCTAAGCTTCCGTTGGGAATTGAGATGTCGGAGTGCTTCGTGATCAAAATATTGAACAAAAGAATTACCTTTGCATGAGTTAATGACACCAATGCTTGAGAGCTTGAACAATAGCATAGAATTCTAACTCATATGTGGGGTACCTTGAAGGTGCTTCGTTTCACTTCTCATTATAAAAAGCAATAGGATGTCCTTCTTGGCTTAGGACTGCTCCTGTACCAACATGAGGAGCATCAAAATCCACCTCACATACCTTACTGAAATCTGGCGCCAACATGGGAGTTTCAGGAATATCATTTTGGCTTATCATGCAATTGGTAACAGGATCTTTGGTGGTAGAAGGATGCCAAACCAAACCATGAAAGCTTCAAACTTCCCTAATAGTTTTAGGAATCACCAATTTATTTTAGATTCCACCTTACTAGGCTCAACTTTCACCTCTTCGGCAGATATACCACAAAGCCTTAAAAAGACAAGGCTGTCCATCCTAAATGTGCACTTCTTATGGTTGACATATAACTGATCACGCCTTAAGACTTACAAAACCTGTTGAAAATGCATGATGTGGCCGTTAGACGACGTGCTATAAATAAGAATGCCATTGAAATAAACCACAAAAATCTTATCGATGAAAGGTTGTAAGCCTTGTCGTTCATCATTAGACGGCGTGCTATAAATAAGAATGCCATCAAAATACCTTCTGTGATCAATTTTGGAGAAGATACATGCTCTAGATAGCATTCTAACATATCATCAAACTAGGTATTGAAACCCTAGAGTTGACCGTTATCTTGTTGATAGCATGGCTATCTATGCATATTTTCCATGACCTATTCTTTTTCAATGTCAACAATGTCGGAGTCGCACATGGACTCAAACTTTCTCGAATCAACCTGTTGTTTAGTAAATTTGTCACTTATCTTTGTAGTTTCAAGTTTCTTCATACTCATCTGATATTGTGCTAGATTGGGAAGACTAGCAACTGGCACAAGATCGGTTCCATGTTGGATGCCTCTCATGGGTGAGGCCATCGAGCAACTCGTTTGGTGTAAGATCCTGATATTCTAGCAAGGCTCTATCTCCTTCAATATTGTCGGGCCTATATCATCCTCATTAGCCATTAAAGCATACATGACCCCACAATTTACTTTCGGAAATAAATTTAGTCTTTGGCAATAAAGTAGGAGAGTTGTCTACTCTCATTATGGCTTACAACTCTTCCTTTCGAGGTAGAAGAGTCACATCCTCACGTTATTTTTGATGAAAGAGTACATATTTTTAGCTCGTCGATGAGATGTATCTTGGTTAAATTTCCATGATCGACTTAACTATATATGGCATACATCCATTGGCGAAACATCACTCCAAATTGAGTTTTTATTATCTTTTGGTCAAATTATTATGATGAGTAATTGGTGGAACTCTTTTGTTTTTTCATTAACGGTTTTGGTCCCTTGTTGAAATCGATCCAAGTATCTAACCGTGTGTGATTGTCATCGAAAGGAAGGTAACATTGCCTTGCCTTATGTTTCATATTTTCCAATGTGTTAATTGGAGCTTTTCCTTCACTACGGTGTGCTTCCATCAATTGTTTCCTCACAATTGAGCATGTTCCTCAATCTTAGGTTAACAAACTTGACATTGCCATCATCAACCATATCCTTCCACTCAATCCAAAGGGATTTTCTTTGGGAGGGCTCGGGTTTTGATAAAAAATTCCACCTCGTCAGCTAGGATATCTATTAGCTTCCCTTGAGTTGTGGAGGTTTGGGCATCTTAAGCTTGCATTTGGTCAACATTGCCTTGATAGGAAAATGGTTTTGGCGCACTGGTTTGAATAGCGAAAGAAAGAGCTTGTGGGTGTCAGTTTTGGCGGAGAAATACGCGTGGTTAGGAGGTAATTGGGGGGTGAATGTCGGCATTAACAATTCTTTCTCGGCTTGGTGGAGAGCTATTTGTGGGACTTGGCCTCCGTACTCCGGTTGGGTGCGGTTTAGTTGGGGTGATGGTCGCGGACGTTAGGCCGCTTAAGGAGATCTTCTCGGTTATTTACCGCATCGCGGCTGAGCTAAGTGGCTCGGTGTCTAGTTTTTTTCGGAAAGAGAAGGAGGGACTGCGTGGTAGTCACCCAGAGGCTTCTTAGAGGTGAGGAGGTGTCCCCTTTCCAAGGTTTGCTGGTTTATGCTTTATGGTTTGCAAAGAAATCTGAGCTGCTTCGATGTGCTGATTTGGATGCTCAGGATTAACGACAATTTTAGTGTCAAATCGTACTATCGAATCTTGTCGAGACGACCCTTAATCAGGTGGGGTTGGGCGAGTGTTTGGAAGTCCCCAATCTCGCCCAAAATCAAATTCCTTTTGTGGACCTTGATCCGTGGGAGGATCCTCACTATTGAACAGTTGATCCGTAGGGGAAAAAATCTTCCAAATGTTTACGCTATGTGCCTTCAGTTGGAAGAGTCGGCGTCTCATCTTTTTCTTCACTGTTGGGTTGCCACTAAAGTCTAGGGGGTGATTCTCAGGTCCTTTGATATGTGGCTTCCCCGAGTATCATTCCCCACCTTTTCTTGGCTGGGGGTTTGGAGTTAGTCTGGATGGTCAGCTGGGGGCGTTCTGGATGGTTGGCCTCTTTGCGGTGATTTGGTCCATCTGGCTCGAAAGGAATGCCTGCATTTTCTGTCGGAAGTGGCGTCATACATGGTTAATCTTGAAGGGTGTCAGAGACCTTATGTGCCTCTGGGTGATGTTTGATGAGGGGGATGGTGGGGATCCTATGTTATGGGACCCGGGCTAGGCTTTAGCTCTTTTCTCCCTTTTGTCTCTTGGGACATTTGCTCTTTTCAGTCTTTTGGTTTTTTCGTCTTTTCATTTTTTATGAGTTTTTGGTTTCCTTTCTGTGTCGGATGTAGTTGCTACTTGTATTTTCCAGCATCTCGTTGTTCGTATTAATATAAGCTTTGAACATTTACTGATCAAAAATTTTTAAAATATTTTTTGACTAGTCCAAAACGCTGCAATCAACCATGAAATTCTGAAATTTTTATTTGGAAACCAAGGTCCCAAATTCTTCGCTCCAACGCTTGAACCAAGTGATTCTTTAAATGATTGTCGCGTTGATTTGCATGTTCACCTTCCTCTGTGCCTTCCAAATTGTGGTTATCCATAGATGGATGATCATTCTCTTGATCTGATGCTTGAGAATGATGATCCTCTCCGTCAGGAGGTAGAGTGCATGAGTGACATCTCAGCGCAACAATGGTTCGCTAGTTGATCTATTTGTCGGAGTTGTTGAAAGGCATCCTTCCATCCCTGATATCCTCTTCTCCTCTTCCACGATTCACACGAGGCAACTTCTCGACTTCGAAGAAGTACAAGGTGCAGTCGAAACCATGAGACAAGATCAACTTGCTCTGATACTATGTTGATGTGATATAATCATATATGAGGAAGAATATTAATTAAATAGAGAGAGAGAGAGAGAGAGAGGTAGGTAGGGAAGAGTTATCTTTGATATCCAACAAGATCCAACTTGAAAGAGAGAGAGCAATGAACTATAAGATAAGTTTCGAGTCACCCTAAAGAGAACTCACGGTTGTCTCTAATAAAAATTCCAATAATAATCAAAACTAAAAAAAATCTTTACAGTGACAAATTAAAATATTTATGTTCTAGACTTTCTAGGTCTACCAAAATTAAGAATCCTATTCTAAGTTAATTTGCTAAAGAGACCACTAAATAAAAGAATAAAGAAAGGTCAACATTTTTATCTCAGTCAAGCCCTATCACTAAACCCCTGTCCTAGACCCTATGGATCTTGGTTTTCTCAATCCTTATGGACTGTTGCAGATTTTGTAAAAAGACCCTCATATATCTTGGGTCACATCATAACTTATCATCATCATCACTTGTGTGTCCCATTTCTCTGCTCATTTCTGATCAGCAGCGTTAAGCTCTCCGTAACTCCGCAATCCTTCTTCCCACTTCTCACTGTTTCCCTCCAGGTCTTCACTGGTCTTCCTTCTCATACTTCCTTGTAGCGTCTCAATCATAACTTATCATGTGACTCATTTTGGTCACTTTGTGAGGTCTTTATCAAAAGCCCATTGAGATGTAGTCCAGATATGTGTAAGTAGATTATAATAGGCCTGAAAACTACTTCCATTTTATCCTCTTAACAGAAAATTCTGTTATTTTTCTGGGCTATTTTGTGCCTTTTAATGGCACATCAGATACCCTTTTTGCTCCAAAGGGTCTGAAATAAATGCCTTGTGTTTTGCACATCATGATTCAATATAATCATCCTTGGAACACCATGAAGATGCACAATCACTTGGACGGACAAACCTTGCAACTTTTGAAGCACCAGAAAGTTTCTTGCAAGCAAAAAGTGCTCCATCTTCATAGTGTATTCACCACCACGTTAGTCATAAACTATACTTGAAATATAGGTAATATTTGGAATACCCTAAAACCCTAGACCCCAAAACTTAAACCCTAGTCCTAACTCCTAAAGATTGACAAAGACTATTGTCACATTCACGAACGGATGGAGTGCCCTAGCCGTAAAGGATCCTTTCCAACTTCTCGAAAATGAGGCCATTAGGGTGGTAGCTGTGAGCATTAGGTCGCTAAACGGTGAAGTTGCCTTGGCCCTTTGGGGCCTAGGAGCATGTCCAATTGTGGACACCAAATCCTACTAAGCAATAAAAACGGTAGCTTTTGACGTTGACACGAAAAGTTACCAGCTCCAACCTGACTTCAAATCCACGTAGGGTTTGAAATCGATGCCCAATACACTCCCTAGACGTCAAGTTTAATGTTTATTTCAAAGACAAAAATGATATTTTATTTTAAAAATTTGAACGTTGGAGCATGATTTTGGTGTTTTTCTTTATCACTTGAAAAGCATTAAAATAGCTTCATTTGAAGTCCACAGTTGGAGAAGAGCAACCAAAGCTTGACTTCAAAATTTGTCGCGTCACCGTTTGACGTCAAATGTTGCCACATTACCACTTCAAATGGTAACATTTGAAGTCCACGGTTAGACATGCTCTAAGAGCCGCTCTTAACTCGTGCAGAGAGTTAAGAGCCGTTTGGTGTGTTGGGTAACATACAGCTCTATAAGAGAGTTTAGAGCTGCAAAAGGGGCCCTTTTAAAAGAGCAGATGAAACCTGCTCTTCCAAAAGTTGTATTGCAGGGAGCAGGGAGTCGGGAATTTCTTTTTGCGCTCGGTGCCCTTAGAGCATGTCCAACCATGGTTTTCAAATGCTGAAGTGGTGACGTGGCAACATTTGAAGTCAAGCAGTAACGTGACAAATTTTAAAGTCCAGCTCTTGGTTGCCCTTCTCCAACCGTGGACTTCAAATGAAGCTATTCTAATGCTTGTAAAGTGTCAAAAATAAAAAAAAATAAAAATAAATACCAAAATCATGCTCCAATACTTAAAATTTTCAAATAAAATATTTTTTTTTTGTCTTTGAAGTTAATGTCAAACTTGACATCTAGGGAGTGTATTTGGCATCGACTTCAAATCCTTTGGAGCTGGTAACTTTTCACATCAACGTCAAAAGTTACCGTTTTTATTGCTTAGTACGATTTGGCGTCCACGGTTGGACATGCTCTTTGAAATAGGTTAAATGTAAAGAATATCCCAGATGTAAGTTACACTTCACCTGTTTTTCAACCCTTTCTCCGAGCATTACTTGCGATTGGGTTTCTGCTCCATCGACGACGACGCTAGGAGTACTCGAAATACGACCTTCAGATCAAGAATCATTGCCTTTTGATTACATATTTATCATCTTCTACTTTTAGTACACCAGTTAACTTATGCTTTGGGAACTGGGTTCTCAAATATTTTTTGTTTCCATGATTTTGTGGAAATATGCGAGATGTCTATTGTGATATGGGACGATTGGGGTTTGGGTTATTTTGATTTTTGGATTATTCTAGATGACATTGGGTGTTTGTAAAGGTGGGATTTTTCTTTCGGTACGATGGATAATCTGGAACGACAAGAAGACTAATTTTTCTTGAGCTTTAAAATGGCTACCTGTGTTTCCAACCACAGATTCTTCCTTCTCAACCTGGGTTCAATGTGCGTAAACCATTGACTACTTTGAATCAAATGATGGCGATAGTTTTTCATCCCAACCTTCAATACAATAGCTCTTGAGGTCACAGGCATACCATCAGACGATCAGCACATGGTACACATTCCAAAAAAAGCTTGACCATGGTGTACATAAAACGTGGTTCTTGGATCACTTATCAGGATGTGTGGCATGTGAATCAAAACCTGACTATCTAATTGTAAGACCATGATTGGTTATTTCGAAGTTTGAGACTAAAAGGATCTCATCATCCGATTCAAAGCAGTCAATGATTTTGTTTGATTAGATTTGTATATGTTAATATTTCTTTTAACTGAAATGTGTATGGTACAATATAATAGAATCACTAGTTTACACCCAACAAGTACTTGAAGTTGCTCGCTGCACACTTTCCTGGTCACTTTGATCATTTACCTATAATATGCTATATGGGAGTTGTTTTTACCAAACAACATTTTCTGTGAGAGTATCTCTGAAACTGCTCTCTGAACACTCTTACCAAACAACAGATCTTGTAAGAGAACTCTTTAAAAGATCACTCCCATCAGAGCTGCTCTTAGCTCCAGCGAGCTAACCCAAACACAACCTTAAGAACCTTTATGAACACGCGACAATAATGGAAAGAGGCATATATGATGGCACCCCCATTCATGACTGGAGGCCATAAAAATTATTCTAGTACCATCTGGGACAACTCATCAGAACAAATCCTTGCAGTCCGTCCATGGAGTAAAAAATTCATATCATCAAGATCGAATACATATGGTCCAAATCAGAGGTGTTCTATCTTCAGTTTATGTTCACCACACCATTATTCATAAAATTCTTTCATTTGCACACAATCAAAAGAACTGCAAGGCACTGCAAGTGAAGTAGCTACATACGGAATGATAGCTATTCTCCCCGCGACAGCTAGGTCACTCTCAATCTACAGCGGGAATCTCCATAATATAATAAGAAAAGAAGTGAGGAGAGGCAAAGAAGCCTACCCGAGCAGAGCAGCGATCAAATTTCAGAAATTTGAATGTTGAAGTATTCATATATCATCAAAACATCAACGTCATCAAAGAATTTGAATTTTCACCGAAATTGAATGCTGGAGGACTCGTACATTGTCAAAATTGAACAGCATTGAGAGAATTCGAGTTTCAACATATTCAAATGTTGGAGGATTCTTATATCACCAAAGCTTGAACATTATCATAGAAATCTAATTTCGGTGAATTTGAATGTTGGAGGATTCGTACATCATTAGAATTTGAACACCATCAGAGAATTCAAATTTCACCCAATTCGAATGTTAGATGATCATACATCATCAGAACATGAACATCATCAGGGAATTTGAATTTCGCTGAACCCTAAACCTTAAACCCTAGATATGCGATATATGTTAATCCACAAAAATATCTACCCAATTGCCGTCAGAAAGGGATGTGGAAAATAAAGACTGATTTTTTTTTGACATTCTTTGCATGTTTCTACAAGTGCAAAACATCATACGTTACTCTTGGCCATTACTACTTAGCAATAACCAAAGAAAACGTTTTATCCTTTCCAATAGCTTGGTTCATCGTTTAACCGAGAACTCACCCTTTCAGATTGTATATGGTCGAGCACCAAATAGAGCATTAGATTTAATCCCTCTACTGCCAGCAATAAGGGCAAGTGAAAAGGTGCACCAAACACATGCACTATATCATGATGAAGTTTAAGAAAGCAACACCATGTACACAACTTTTGCCGATAAGACTAAGTATATTACAATGAAGACAATTACTGATTGTGTACTTACGAATTCCTTGGGTTCATACAACTCTTAAAAAAATGGAAATTAATCTATCTTGGGACATCAAGTTATTTATTTATTTAGTTATCGACGAAAGGTTATATTTCCATTAAAAGAAAGAGAAATACAACCAGAAGATCAGATGAGCGAGCAGCTCATAAGGCCACAAAGCCACAAACAGAACAGGAAAAAAAACAAAACAACAGACAAGGAAATGCCCACACCAACAGCAGCACCCCAAGGGGGCTCGAAATAAACCTTCTCTGCATCCAATGGACTGCCCCTATTTCCCAACAGCTTCTTCCAAAGGGAGGAACTACTGAGGATCTTATGAACCAGGTTTGAAATGGAACTATAATCCCCTTGGAAAATCCTAGCATTCTGCTTTGCCCATAGATGCCAGAAAATGGCTGCCATCAGGGTGCTCCTACCATTGGCCCGCCTTCTCTCCTTGTCACAGAGTTCTGCGATAAGATCGCTGCAGGAACCTGTCATACAACCCAGCATCCCACAAGATTTCCTGCTCGTGTTCCATATCCTATACGCAACAGGACAATGCATTAACAGATGGTTGGCCAACTCTCCAAAGATTCCCCACATAACACAACGATTTGGCATGGTAAGTCCTCTCTGATTAAGAAGATCGACCGTTTTGATATGGTTGTGGGCCACACACCAGAGAAATAACACAACCTTCTGAGGAGCTTTCACCCTTCACAGATCAATCCACGGATGAGAAATAAGAAGTCATCGCCTTAAAAAGTTGTAAGCAGATTTTACTGAGACGATGCCTTCCTTAGTTCCTTTCATACCCTGTGATCCTCGGAAGAGCCCAGCAGAGGAACTGTTTTGAGAACCTCCCTCAGTTGCGTAGATTCCAGAATCTCAGCAGCCCTTGGATCTCTACGAATATTCAATTCCCACACCTTCCTCCCATCAGACTGATGTCCACAACCAGCCAGTGATTTACCCTTCTGACAACTAAGGATGAATATGGAAGGAAAGGCAACCTTAATAGCTTGTTCCCCGACCCAGCAATCTTCCCAAAAACGAGACGTACTACCGTTGCCAACCTTCCATTTGATTCCTCTTAAGAAAGCTGGCCATTGAGAAACTACCCCCTTCCACCACCCCGAAGTTCTATAGCAGTTTCTAATATTTATATCTGTCCTGTTCATGCCAATACAATATTTCTACATGATGGAATCAGCCAGCAGAGAGTCTCGCTCTGCCCCTATCTTCCAAATCCATTTGCATAGAACGGCCTCATTCATCTAGCCAACTTTCCAGATCCCCAAACCCCCATCAACTCGGCAGACACACTGTCTCGCAATTTACAAGATGAATCATCTTTCTATCGCTGCTGCCTGACCACAGGAATTTATTCATGTGGCACTCAATGCTCTGGACGACACTCGTTGGACATCGAAACATTTTTTTCTTTGATCGATAATGTGAAATATATTGAAAACCAGCGAGTCGCTGAAATGTACAATACACGGTCACAACAACCAAAAAGGAAAACAGGACATACCCAAACAAGAACAAACCAGTGGCAAACAGGCCTCATGCCACCGCCAAAAGACATCGAAACATACTAAACCAATAAACTGGGATGTTAGCGAAAACACTCTTGATTAGAACCAATCAACCTCCCAGCCATAGACAGTAGCTTCCCCTCACGTTTAGAGCCTACCATTTACCCTTTCGAGGATCAGGACCCATAGAGCTTTTCTCGGTTTACCCATACATAAGGGAAGACCCAAAGGAACATGGAAAAGAGCTGCTCAAACAGCCGAAATATCTCACGAAGTTATCCACTGCCTCATGCCCCATGTTGATGCCCATTATTCTGGGCTTATCCAAATTAATCCTCTGCCTAGTACAAGCCTCAAAGATTCTTAGGCTACACTTCAGCTTGAGAAGATTATCCTCAGAAGCTTCGCAGCAGGGAACTGACGGTGTGAAATTGGTTTGCGCCCCCTTGCTACTTCTAAACCTGATCTCAGCCCAAGGTCCGCACCTCTTTCCAGAAGCTGACATCCCCTCCACAACCAGATTGAAGAGGAAAGGCGACAGTGGGTCACCTTGCCTTAGCCCCCAAGAAGTGGGGTCAGTCCCATTAATTAAAACCGAGAAAAAAGGCTTGGAGATGCAAACTCGAATCCATTTCCTCCATCTGTTCTTGAATCCCATCTTGAGAAGACAACTTTCGATGTAGGCCCAATTTACCCGATCATAGGCTTTTTCCATATCAAGCTTCATGATGAGCCCGATTTCTTCCCCAAATGCCTGGCATGAATGCATTCATGCGCCAACAGTGCTATCTGTCTACCCTTGATGAAGGCTGATTGACAAGGACTAATAATGTGATTGATGACTCCCCTAAAGCGACCCACAAGGATTCTTGTGATCACTTTATAGATGCATCCCACAAGACTTATAGGTCTAAACTCCCCCGGATCTTCAGGCCCATTAACTTTTGGAATCAGCACAATAAAAGAAGCCTTGGTATCCCTACATAGATTCGGTTGGTTGTAAAATTCAGACACCACCTTAAGAAGTTGGGACATCAAGTTATTCAACTCATAGTGGAGATTTTACAAACTTCCATTGATCACGTACCTTTCTGAATTTAATGTAGTCAACAACAATGATTATTATGGAGGAGATAGTGAGACGGCTGAAGAAGAGCAAAAGCATTCCGAGGAGGATGATGCAAGGTTATTTGACCAAGTCAACTTGAGATCAACAAGTTGGCTAAGCATATCTTAGTGATGTGGATTTGATATTGTTTTATTGTTTGGATTAAAAAAAATAAAAATTGTGTGAATTATATTAGTAGATAAGATGTTAGAAACTTAGATATAGTACGAGACTAGTACAGACTTTCCATTTAGCCATGTACGTTTTTCATTGAACAGTACAATAAGAATTTATATAAAATTTGGTGAGAATTTTCATCCTCTAGCCTTTTACATTTACAAGGTGTTGTGCTCTCTAGACCCTTTTTAAATTCTAATGATAAAGATAAATTTCCTATCTAATCTATATCCTACCTCCTTAAGTAGTTTAATATTTTCTTTTTGCTTGAAAAAAATAAAAAATAAATTATTAGCAAAATAAGTGACACTTTACTAACCTCTGCAATCTATGCGAAACCATTTTGCAATTAATATTCCGTCGGTTTTTATTTTTTTATTTTTTATTTTTTATTGTGCATTGAAACGGTACCTTAATTTAGACAATAAAGCAAATAAAATCTAAAACACTAAGAGGAGCATTTGCCAAACTTGTTCATCTGTAGTTGACTTTGTCAACTAGCCCCCTATATCAGTTGGGTTTGTGTTGGCTGTCAAAATTTGACTTAGGCCTTAGCTTGGAAAAGTAGTTTTCAGACTCAGAAGTAAAATTTGTGACAATATTATTTATGATTGACGATGAGATCTTTTGTACATCACACCTATCAAAATTTTGAATATTTTTTTCTGCCCATTCTCTTATGACAAAGCAGAGATTTATTTATTTTTATTTTTATTTTCAACAGGTAATTGACATGCTTCTCTTCAAAGGGATGGAGGAACTAGGTAACATTGTCGAGCATGCTAAGCAACGGCACCACATCATTGGCCAATATGTTGTTGGACAAGGAGGGCTTGTGCAGGACTCGGGCAAAAAAGACCAAGGGAGCTCGGATTTCCTGAAAAACTTCTATGCCAGTAACTATTTCTGAACTGTAAGAGAGAATCCATTTCTCCTTTTCTAGTTTTTTTATTCTCTTCATTTTGCTTGATGGGTCTCTTTTGTTTTGGAGTTTTAGACCTTCTAAATAAGCCTTTCTGGAATTGCTCAGCTTTTATCTAACTTTATGTTCGAGTAAGGAGTCAAATATTTTTCAAGATCTAAAATGTATAAATCTGAATATTGAATGGCTGCGCTGGAAGCCAAGGATCTCTTCTGATTGAGCAATAAATATTCATAACGTAGGTGGGCGAGGATTCCGGCAGCACATTTTTAAGTCATGGATGTTGGTTCCTATGACGAGTCGCATCGTAGAATCATGTTTTGCAGTCACTCTGGCCCAGCAGGGAGCATGCGCTGGTCAACCTAGACTGTTTAAATCTAGACTCATGGTTCACATCTTTGATGTGGCAACCGATGTCCTAAAAACCAGACCAGACACCGAATTGGCAAGGGCATCGATCCGGTCAAAGTTCAAGGAAAAAAAAAAAAACTTACACCAATGTTTGCTACTTTTGCAATATGTAAGTACGAATAGGCAAGAGGAAAATATAAAAATAAAGGTGTACAAAACATACGCCAGCAAAGAGCTCTCTTAGCATATAATCACTTCAGCCCCGTGTTTGGGTTAGCTTTTCGAGACAAAGAGCTGCTCTTTTACATTTTAGCTCTGGCAGGGAACTGCTTTTATGTTTGGTAACACAGTTCTTTGCCGCATTTGCTTTGACAAGGAGCTGTTTTAAATGATAAAACTGCTCTCTGCCCGCCCTTTACCAGAGGAGGGAATCTACTTTGGCCGAGAGTTGCATCTGCTCTTATAAGAGCTAACCGTCCAAACGCAGCCTAAGAATCACTTAAATGCCCTTTTTGAGCCTCAGAATTTTCTGTTCTTTCATCCCATGTAGCAAATAGTAAGTATGGCTATGCTATGAAAGAATTGGTAAAGAGTAACCGGTCTGTTACAACTTCCAAACAAAGAATTGGTATAGAGTAAACCCATCTGTTCCAAACCTTAGAATGTTCACTGATTGTGTACACGTGGCACTAATTTTACTGATGTGGAGATACTGGTGTCTCAAAACAGGAATCGGTGTTTCGAAATAGGTATCTTTATTGTGTGATTTGAAGCGGTCAAATACTTGTAAAATGAATGGCTAAAACAGGTTTGGAATTTTTGTGTGCTAGTTATTCATTTTAAAAGTGTTTGACCGCTTTAAATCACTCGTTAAAGATTATGGTTTGAGGTCAATGATCAGGTCCAAGTGGTTGAATAAGATATCGTGTTCAACCAGTTTGACGACCTTTTGATAAAATGGAATCTTGATTGTTCATCATCTTATAAAAGTGGAAAATCGTGGAAGTCAAGATTCCCTTTTTTCCTATGTTTGTAAAACTGGTTGAACATGATATCGGATTCAACCATTTGGATCTGACCGTTGCCCTATGCCTTGATGCAATCCTGGACTCAACAGATCTACACATTGGGGTCTATAATGAGGCGGTTACCAAATATGAGCCATCCTTCAAGCATACGAGATCCGACTCAAGATGGAGTGTCCAGCAAGTAGGCAAATCTTCAGTTAAAAGCTTATTTATGAAAATCCAAGTTTTCTTTTTTTTTTAAATTCCTTTTTTTGTAAAACGTTAGTAACACGATTAAAGTGCTTTTTTATGAAAAGAACGTTATCCGTTTTTTTTTTTTTTTTTGTGAAAAAAGAAAAGCTTTTTAGGTTTTAAATGCTTTTTCTTATGAATCTCCTCAAAACATTTCTTTATTTTTGTCAAAAAATGTGTAAATTTAAATTTGTTAAGTGAAAAATGTGTATTTTTAAATTTTGCTAAATACTTCCATTATTATTATTATTATAGATACATAAGCTGAACTCGAACCTGTGACCTTGAAGTCTATTATTTTTTCCCCAAAATTTACTCAATTTTTCAGAGTGAATTCTAACTTGGTAACTATGGTTAAAAGAAAAGGTGATGACGAGCGTTGCATAGAACACATCTAATATTTATCATACCTATTGCTAATAATCTGGATCATATGAGCATCGTAACAAACTTCAAAATTTTGCAATCATTAGGTTGGGGTTAGTTCGGTTTAATTCGTAAAGATTCTAAGAAAAAATTGAAAATTTTTGGAGATTATAAAAGACATTAATAAACTATTAAATTACAAGAAAACATGTTTTAACCTATTTATAGATAATAACAATAATATATTTATATAATAGAATAAGTGCATTACATAATTCACATGCATCAACATTTCATAATTCTGAAAAACACTACAAAGTATGATTAAAGCATGTATCACAAATCATAAAAATTCGAAAAAGTTCAAATTCAGGAAAAAAAATTCAAAGAATCGATGAATCAGCCAAATATTGGATGAGAAGTTCAGCAGACTACTTATTTGAAGAATTTTGTCAAAATTTTGGTTAAATGGTGAGCTGATGACTAGACCATTGATTGCCCTCTTGGACAAGATATCCACCTTGAAAAAGCAAGCTTGTGCCAAATAAGAGTGAACCAATTGACTGCATCAACAAAGCCAACATTAGCAAGTATATATATTCAGGTTTTCAGTTTCTTGGGTTTTAGGGTTAGTTTTCTCTCCTTAACTGGTTTTCGGCACCCAAAACTGAAACCAAACCAATCCAAACCAGTTTCGGTTTTTGAGTTTTGGATAGGTTTTGGGTATTTTTTCGGTTTGGTTTCATTAGTTTTCAATTTTTCGTGTTTTTTTTTACGCCCCTACTTTTTAGTAGGACATGGGTGTTTCTACTTGATAAATTTTGAGTCCGAATCCTCTCCCCAGGTATGCTTTTGAAAAATTAAAGGGCAAAAAAAAAGAAAAAAAAAAAGGAGATGAAATGGACTGATTCATATTTGACTAGATGAGCCAGCCGATTTAATGCAAAAACCCGGCCATATGTGATGGTTTTTGAAGCTAATCGGATCACTTCACCTACTCGGTCCGGAAACACCGGCTAGTCCGATCGCACACACATTGATGCTTCTGAAAAATTGAAGGAAAAAAAAAAAGATGAACTGCATCCATTCACATAATGAAGTAGATGAACCAGCCAATTTAATGCAAAAATTAGCCCTAATAGTTAGTTCTTAAGGCCAACCGTTAGATGGAGGCTACACATTTTCTTCTTCTCTAATTTGTTTATAAAACTTCCTGGGTGACAAGTGCCAAGGCAACAGGCACAAGGCCGATCAGATCCATCCCAAAATAATAATTAAAATACTAGAAGAGCAAAATCAGAAATTTTGGTGAAGGGAAAATGCTACACTTGTCCAATTTATGGAAGGAATTGAGCATTTAAAGTCATTTTGCTGCCTGCTAGATTGCACCTTCCATAATGAACTGAGACTTGATAGCAATAGAAATACAGATTTCTGTACCAGACAGCAAATATGTGCCTATACACAAGAACCTACATGGAAACCAACATTGGAGGCATTAAAAGTAAATGGACAATATTCATGCTCAGGAGCATAAACTACCCCATTATCACCTGCAAAGCTATAACTTTGGACCAAAATTGAATCATTAAGAGCACTATTCATCGCGTGAGAAAGGGACCCACAATTTTTCATTACGCCAGAGAAGGAACCTCACATATATTCCGAATCACGAATCTTGTCTCAGCCCACCCTTCAATCAAGCAAAACTGATACCTGTGTTTTCCTAAACGCGCTTGTGTTCTCCAGTTGTGCCGCTACTGTCTTGTTGGGGAACATGTTATCTGCCTTCATCCTCTCCCTAAACCCGTAAGCCGGAACCTTCGCTACCTCGTAAGCATGCAGCAGCGCCTGGTACTGCTGTATCCTATTGACATAGCCACACTGTTTCATCCTATGAAAAATCTTCTCCGAATTATGCACATCCCCTCTCTTCGAGTACTTGTCCAATATTGCCGCGTACGATCCATACAACGGTTTCACCACGTTGGTCTGTTGCTCTGCCTTTTGCAGTATCGAGTCTGCCTTCTCCAACTCGCCCGCCTCCATATATAGCCTCACAAGTGCATCCCAAGTCAACGGCCCGATTCGGTGCCCACTATCCGACATCCGCTTCACCAAGTCCTTACCCTTGGTTATCATTTTATTGTGAGCGTAAACCATCAGAAGTGCATTGTAGTGTTTCGAAGATATCCTGTCGCATATTTTACACAGTTTCTCAAAAACAGCCTCCGCGTTTTCAACCTTCTTTAGCTTACCCCAAGCTCCAATAGCAGCCACACATTCTTCGAGGCGTGGGCCATTCTTGCAGGCCTCATCCCAAATCCGGCTCACATCGTCAGCCTTGCCAAGGGCCGCATAAAGAGCGAGCAAAGCTTTAATAGCTTCGCGATTCTTCTCCTTTTCCCTTTCCATTTCCTTCAATACTCCCTTGGCCTTCTCTTTGAGCCCACTGAAGATGTAGTGCCTCGTCACCATGGATTGTATCGAAATGTTAGGAGCGAGCCCTTGAGTCTTCATCATCTGAAGCAGTTGTTCGATTCCAGTTATATCATTTGACCGCCCTTTGGCATCGATCAGAAGTCGGTATGTGAAGAGAGATGGTTGTTCTATATGTTACTTCATTTTGGAAGGATTGCGGAATTTTTTCCATGTACTTTTTGGCTTTGTGGAGACCGGCCATTTTTCCAATAAGATCCAGCGTAGAAGCATAGTCTCGGTCCGTGAATTCAAATCGCTTCTTGGCTTCCAACCACTCCGCAAGCTACAAAAACAATATGCTAAGTAAAGTGAAAACCAAAGGGAACAAATATCTTTCATTTTCACCAATTCGCTTTATATGCAAGTTGGTATTAGGTGCTCTGGTTGTTCGTATCTTAAATGTGCCACATAATTATAGATGTCCAAGTATATCCAAGTGTGTTTCGGGGGCTGCCTTCCAGGATGGGCTGTTTTCTGGTTTTCTTTGTACTTTTCACCTTTTTGGGTCTTCTTAATCTATTTTAGTTACCAATCAATATATATATAATTTTGATGTCGATATGGAAGAATAACACCATTTGGATGGTCCTGAATCAAGATCCTGTAAAATCATGTATAGGCATGGTCTCATATTGAGTGGACAAAAAAAGATGCATTGATTTGGTGAGTATAATTCTTCAATCAACATGTTTTTTGGTAGGTAATCATCTACATATTCAGATGTCTGGA
Source organism: Chloranthus sessilifolius (assembly GCA_021018995.1). NCBI lineage: Eukaryota > Viridiplantae > Streptophyta > Magnoliopsida > Chloranthales > Chloranthaceae > Chloranthus > Chloranthus sessilifolius. Next base: position 9,759,416 of record CM037588.1, read on the forward strand.
ATTTTGAATGTTTGCCATGTGCACCATCTTTACAATATAGTTGACTGAGCACTATGGTCTTTCGGTAACAGGCACCTAATACTAATTGTGTAGTTTATCGCATTCATCACAGGATCAAAGGAATCATACAAGAATAGATACCATGATCCATTTGCAACACAAACTTATGCAACTTAGCCTGCTGCTCTGAATCAGTCTAGCCTAAATTAGATAACAGCATGGGAAAAAGGCAATGCAGCATTTTAATTGATCTTTCAGAAATGGAGGGGCTAAAAATCATAAATAGAACAATGTACTCTAAGCGACATTTAACGTTAAGGATTTGTATTCTCCAATTTCCATCACTTGTAATTGTTATCATTAATTTGGATGGTGCAACCAAGGAGTTGGCAGGACAATTAACATCAATATAAATCTCTCAAGAATTCTTAATCTTGGGACAAGCAATAAATGGAAAATTAACAATAGAAGAACTGAGTTAGATGAGGAAGTGATCAGTTAATAGTTTTGTGGCCATACATTCAATGGCATGTAATTGTAGTGTACATAAATACGATTTCGTCATCGGTGGACCATCCATGCTCGGGGGACATCGTAAACCACACCTTCCACAAAGTCACACGGACATGTAGTCTACTTTCCTGCCCAGCATGAGCGTCCGCCCATCATAGAAAAACTCATACCACATCCACACATTGGTCAGGTTGTAACCTACATAAAAAATTAATGATATCGAAGTATTAAGTTAAGTATATCCACTTTTTCCTACTAGCAATAAAATTAAATGGGGTAACGATAAGCAGGGCTTTAAATGGGGCGGGAATCTATGAAAGCCCAGCCTGGCCCAAAAAACAAGGGCCAAGGCCCAACTTTCGAACCAATAGGACCAGGCTGGGCCTAGAAATTGTAAGCCCAAAAAATTCTGGGCCAGACTAGGGCTTTCATTGCTTGAAGCCCAGAACCTTATATATATAAGGAATGCTAACCTCACCCTTTTCATTGTGAGGCTAGAATCGTCCCCGGACCAAAATGCCCTCATTTAATCGCATTTTGGCAAATAAATGATGGGAAAGTGTCCTTTTTTCATAGCAAACTTGTAATCTACTTTTCATAGTTACAAGTTTGTCATGGAAAAAGCGAGGACACTTTTGCACATCATTTATTTACCAAAATAACACTACATGAGGGAATTTTGGTCTAGGGATGATGCTAACCTCACAATGAAGAGGGTGAGGTTATCATTCCCCTACATATATATATGGTTTCGTCCTCCAAAGCAAGCAGGCAACGCCACATGTTCCAATGTAACCCTGGTTCTAACCACAGTTGAAATAGAAGGAATTAAAATTTGCACGGATCGCGCGCTAGTGTAAGACTCTCTCTCTCTCTCTCTCATATTCCCCTGATGGCTCTTACTATTCTCTCTCAACGAAGCAGTCATTATCCCCCATGGCTCTCACTATTCTCATCGCTCTCTCTTTCCCTCAACGAAGCCCCCATCTTCCCAGACAACATTTTTGTTATCTTGGCGATTCCCCGATGATGAGACCGTTGACTTTCTACACTGTAGTAATTCAAACTCTTTAACCCGGAGGGGTTGCTCAGTTGGTAAGGCCGTGGGTTTGCTCCCCATAGGTCGCCAGTTCGAGTGCCCATAGGGCCACTGGAGTATTACCCGGTCGTTAGCTCTAGGGCCCCATGGATTAGTCGAGGTGCGCGTAAGCTGGCACGGACACCACGGTAATAAAAAAAAAAAAAAAAAAAAGTAATTCAAACTCTTTGTAACTTCGAAGTTCAGATGCAACAGGCCATTAATTAGATCTTTGTGCAGTCTCATGGTACATCTCGATGATTCCCTGTTGACGACAGCAGGCCATTGATTCTCTGTATCTCGACTGGACTGAAGGTATTTGCATTTCCCCTATTTAGATCTCTATATTCATGTAGGCCATTAGATCTCTGTATTTTCCCTACTTTGTTTGAAAATCTATTCCCCTATTTAGATCTGGATATGTACTTAGGTTATTAAATCTTTGTATTTCCCCTAAAGCACTGATTTATCTTAGCATCTCCGTCACTATGACATCTTTAACACAACATTGAAATTGGGGCAAGTAATACTTCTTCTCATAGTTTTAGAGCTGCTTATGAGGACTGAAAAACCAGTTAAACCAGATATAGTGTTCAACAACATTTTTACAACGACCAAAACACTCATCATTTAAAAAGTTATAATTGCATTTGTCATAAACATAGTTATTAAAAATTTACAAATGGGCAACTTTGGCGTCTAAATATAAATATTAACTTCTTTACCATTATATAGTAATCAAGAAGAAGAGGAGGGGGGGGGAAGAGGATGTATCCTACCTTCACTATGCACCAGTGTTGTCATATGCGATCGCATACTGCTCCAGCAATCATATATATGACCGTTGGAGCACTTTATTATCATTTTTTCTTTTTTGCGGTCTCATTGCCCCTATAAAAGGATGGTCTGGGTCCTATACTTCTCACACAACTAGTTTATGTTATTCTTCCTCTCTAATCTCCATTCTACGCTCCCAAATCTCCTCTTATCTTCCTAACTCGCTCTTCTTCTTCTTTGTATGCTTTATAATCCTCTTTATTAGTGTATTAAATTGTTGTAATTAGTTTTATTATTAGTAGTGTGAATGTGTAAGCACTAAGCAAGCTTCAAAGGGAAAGATCAAGGAAGGATTCAAGGATCAAGATTTAAGATTGAAGAGTGAAGTAAGCTTCTAATCTTCTATCAATCAAAAGACCCAGATCAATCAAGCCTTCGGGAGGTTTGAGTTTTATTATTTTTGTTTCAATTTCAAAAAATTTAAATCTCTAATTCTCTTTTCCTACTTTCTGTCACCATTTAATTATGTCTACCTCTTCTAACTCGGATCCTCTAAGATCTAAATCGAGTGATCCGGGTCGGAAATATGAACGATATAAGAGTCCTACCGAGAAACAAACCATAGTATGCACCTTGTCCAATTATGAGAGCACGGGTGGCATAAGCCGTCATAAATGTCTTGCTCATGGAGTCGGATCAAATGCTAAGACTTGTCATAAAGCTTCTTCGGAAATTTGAAAGGAAATCATGGAGTACATGGACATGACTTCTAGTAAAAAAACATGATCATGTTGTTTTTTTACACTTCTAATCGGGACATTATAATTTTTTTACTTTTAAATGTCAAACTCTACCTTTTTAGCATATCGATTATAGCAATCATATGCATCTTGAGTTGATTTAAATATTATAAGAACACATGGTGTGCATGAGGATACTTGTTAGAGACCTCATCTTCTCCCCTACCTTTATTATAATTGAGGATTTCTTCATCCTCTCCTCTATCTACATTATATAATATTCGATTATTTTTTCGTCATCTCCTTTACCCACATTATATTCCATTATCATTGCAATATTATCATGAAATTGTTGTGTTTGGTTATCAGGTCATCACGTGACAAATTGTTCATCCAAACCATATACTATTGATTTATTGTGGTTGGTCGGATTGTAGAGCCCCCATATAAGAATCCATATTATACAAAAAAAGATTCAACCCCATTTGTTGAGAAGCAATTAAAAAATATAAAAATCTAATACAAGATATTAAAACAAATCTTATATTTTTATCGCTGATTAACCTGATCGTCGATATGCACATTGGAATCATAGAAATCCTAAGATGATGTGAAAGACATGATGCAGTAATCAACCGAGTTGCAAGGAGGTCAATATGCAAACACTAAATATCTAGTGAGATACAATTAGGCCATGTTCGAATACCCAATTTCTGCTCGGATACAAAGTCCCGCTCGGAAAGCAAGTTTTTTTCTCAGTTTCTTACCATTTCCTGCATTCGGCAATGGCGGTGGGACCCAGCTATGAAGTGACGGTTCCTGAGTTTCCTGCGCTTTCCCATTTCTGAGCAAAAAACTCGGGAAAGCTCTATTTCCGAGTACCATCTGTGTATACATCTCTCTCACATACACAATATAAAAGCCATCTAAAATTTGCCTTTCAGCCCCTCCAACGGCTATTTTTGGTAGCTAAATCGACGGTGATGATGCCGCGGGATGTCGGCCGGCTGGAGAGAACTACGTGTGGCGGGGAGGGCGATTTCTTTTGAGGTCTTTGGTTTTGCCTATGCATAATTAGAGAGAGAGAGAGAGAAAGAGAGAAAGGAGAATTTGTTCAAAAAAATATGTAAAAAACACCTACCGACGTTTGATTCTGGAGGTTTTCCGACGAGAACGCCAGAAATTTTGCAATTTACCAGCGTCGGAAATTAGATGGTCTATTGACAATCTGGAAAATTGGCAGAAGAGGAGAGAAGTGATGATCGGAATCTTCATCTCTGAGATTGATTTTGTGAATAGGCATCGATTTTTTGGGAAAAGATTCTTGATTTATACTGTAAACAGGCATCGATTGTAGAGATGAGAGAGAAACCCTAAAAAGTAGGGGAGAGACAAAGAAGAGAGAGAAAATATGAGTTGAGTTATTTTATAAAGAAGTTCCTTCTTTGTTAACATTATGAAGCATCTTTTAGCCAGTAGATGTTTTCAAGAGAAGAAATTAATGGTATTTAAGTAACTCATTCAGTCTTAGTCAGCTCTTGACCAAAGTTGTGGCTAAAAAGAGCTTCACAAGTGATGATACAGTATAGGCCGTTTATTTTTTGGGGATTTTGCATTTACCCCCTTACGATATGTGGTATTTACACTCCCCCGGGTTTCACCTATTTACACTGCGGTCCCTAATTTTATGTTTCATTTGTATGTTGCCACTTACAGTGACGAATCAACCGTTGATCATTCTAAAACTAACCTTTGACTGCTTGGAATCAGATGATGGAGATCATTTTTCACTATAATTTTCTACCCAATGAATCTTGAGATCATGGGCCTACCATCAAACGGTTAGATTTTGATTTATATGGCACACATAATGAAAAGTGATCTAAGAATCATGTTTGATGTATGCCCATGATCATGATCATGATCACTTTTTGTATTATCTGCCACATTAAATCAAAATCTGATGGCCTGATGGTTGCCTCTTATCTCAAGATTCATTGGGCAGAATATTATGGTGAAAAATGATCATCATCTGATTCAAATAAGCCAAAGTTTGGTTTTTTAATAGTCAATGATTGATTCGTCACTGTAGGGGTAATAAGTAAAGCACACACAAGAATAGGGACCGCAGTGTAAATAGGTGAAACCCGGGGGGCTGAGTGTAAATACAACATATCATAGGGGGTGAATGCAAAAATCCCTAATTTTCTGAATCGCGCAAGCGACTGTTATAGTGTTACTATGATAGGCGATCAAGTAGTATAGCTGTAAGAATCTATTTTGCACAATTGCACGGACGAAAGTGTTCAACTTCTTATGGATCGTGCATCGCCCAAAAATAACCTTGAAATATATACGGCATGGTATTCGATGTTCTATCGTCATTTCTACAGTCATACGATGTCCTTAAAATAGACCGATTCTGTCATTTCTGGATTAATTAAAAGAACACAGGAAATCCTTCATTTCTGTGAAATGCTAGGTATCAAATCTTTTCTGAGGCCTAAAAGAACAAACCTAGGGAAAGCCATGGATCTGAGTTTGCCAGGAATCTGCAGGAAACAGAGTTATCAAGAATCTAGGCTTTTTCGAGATAACTGGGGAAATACCCGAACATGGCCTTAATTCATTAGCTCAAATCAGAATTGTTTATTTTTTATTGTTTGGATATGTGCTTACAGTCCATATGCATATGGATTAATAGACAATTATGATTGTCAAGTTGGTATCCATCCACAAGCATATACATGTATATTACTCTTGAGTTGGTAGCAGAACAAATGCCATTAGGAAAGAGTCATATTGTGAATCTGTGTCATGTTAGGTCGTTACGAGAGATTAGGCTTAAATGAAATTTGTGCGTGTCACATGTTATGCACGGATCCAGGGTGAAGACGTGATATATACTTTTCCCCCTTCTTGATTATTGTATAATAGTAAAGAAGTAAATATTTATTTTGAAATATCAAAGTTGCCCTTTTCTAAATTTAAAAAAACTATAATTGCCACTAACTCATGCACTTACAAAATTTTCAAGTATGAGAATGATTTGGCCATTATAAAAATGGAACTAATTGTGATATTACAACTTCACTCATGATAATGTGAGTAAAGATGAGTGGAGAAATAGAACATGGAAAGCTGACTAAAAATAGTTGGGGGATGGCAATGATGCAACGGTCAATTAAAGAATGACGGGGTAACGCTACACATTAGATGAGCAGAAGGACCCTAATGATTCAGCATGATGTTTGGGGGTGTTCCATCTAGATGATGGTATTTCATTTTGGATATCTCAAATTGATCAATATTTATGCCATATATACCATACTCACGACCAATGTACCATGGATCCACTCACATGTATAGATGAGAAACCTATACGATGGAACAATGTTTGACTATTTTCTTCTTTTTCTCCTATCGAACACCAAGTATAACAAACTCATACACATGTACAAACATCTCTAACTATCGAGTTAATCAATGGATGAGATGTATTTTGACCTCAACAAATATATCAAGTTATTGCCATTTATCCATGAGAGACCTATAAATGCTCCTTAGGCTATTCCAATTTCCAACTAATAAATGTGGCATCCAAAATAAAGTATGACACTAGGGTATTTGACACTACGGTAATTGTTCAGTAAAAATTAGTGAAGCCAAGGGAATAATTCACCTAATATACACCCTATTAATTTAGTATTCATATCAATAAAAATGAGACCTTTATGGCCACGTTATAGGCTTAAAAAGTGAATTCTTTTCCATGGCAATGGTCAGGTCCAACCTGTTGAACTCTATATTGGGTTTAATTGGTTTTTCAGTCCTCATATGCAGCTCTCTAAAACTATGAAGAGAAGTATTACCTGTCCAGATTTCAGTGTCGTCTTCAATCTTAAAGATCTGATGGTGAATTGCCAAGATACATGGATACTTTGGGGCAAAAATATAGAGATCTAATAACCTAAATACATATACTAATCAAAATAAGGGAAATAAATAGATCTAATAGCCTAAGTCCATATGCAGATCAAAATAGGAGAAAATAGGGGGAAATAGAGCAAATGCAAATACCACTTTAGTCGAGAGATAGAGAATCAAGGCATGTTGTCGTCACCAGGGACACATCGAGATCTACAATGGGCTCGTGTAGAGATCTAATCAATGGCCTGATGCATTCAGACTTCCAAGTTACAGAGAATTTGAATTGCTATGGTACAGAGAGTCAGAGAGTCAATGGTTTCGTCATCGAGAATCACCGAGATAAACCAAAATCATTGGGAAAGATGAGGGCTTTGTTGGGAGAGAGAGCCCCGGGGAAGATGAGAGCTTCATTGAGAGAGAATAGTGAGAGCCATTGAGAAAGATGAGGACTTAGAGAGAGAGAGAGAGAGAGAGAGAGATGACGGAAATTTTAGACTAGCACGCGATCCATGTAAGTGAAATTTTAGATTATGGTTGAAAGTGAGAGCCCCGAGGAAGATGAGAGCTTCATTTAGACTAGCACACAATCCTCCATATAGATAATCTCTAATTATTTTTTACCTAGACTTTAGGCCCTTTATTTTTTTTTTATTAACATCTTATTACTTATTACCCTAACCGAGACATCATCATAAGAAAGAACAAAGAAATAAAAAAAACTATAACTTATAATCAATTTAGAAGGCCTAAACCTGTCTGGCTTAAGATAGGGCTTGGCTTGAGCTCCACCTTGGCGCTTTAGGGCCGAGCTAGGACAGACCCCAGCCTACTTCTTGAGAGCCCTAAGGTTTATGTACAACAAAAGGAGTGAGCGGATGATGTGAACACTTTCAGAACTGTTTAAACTATATGTGGCCAATTTTTTCCAGATCTCAAAACACTGTTTGAATAGTAGTGAAGGCAGTCACAGAGAAAACCTTGATATTGCCCTTTTCCTTGTTTTTGGTATGAGACTAACTTTGGTCACCGGCATAAATAGATAATAAACACACCGTCATGCTTTTAGGCCATGTGGCACAGATTTTTGCCAACCCATGTCACCAAAGTGGTCGAATATCAGATGAGCTTCACTCGTCTCAAAGAACAAGCTCATCATACAATCCAAGCACCAATCCACATACTTCAATATGGACCCTTTTTTAATAGGTAAGCTGAGAATGAATCTGCAACCTTAGTTAGAGGTTGCAATATTGTCAACTGCCCAATTACCTTCAATATGGACCCTATGTTCGATATGAACAACAGTCCATATTAAAGTGCCCGAATCAAATGGTTCAAATATTCCAATGAGCATGACGTTTGGGCTTACATCAGTTTATATCATGTTTTGCTATTTGGCCATGATTGGTATACAAATCTGTGCTATGTGGCCTAAAAAGTGTAATAGTGAGGGTTATCCATTGACGTAGGTGACGCACGATTAGCCCTGTCAGTACTAACAACCTATAATTAAACTCTGGTTCCTATATTTCTACTTGTATAGACACTTTTCTCTAGATCTAATAAGCTTATTATGACATATATTTAGAGAATTACCGAAGATTTCTATGGACATGTCAGCATTCATCGTGATGTTCTAAACTTTCATCTCTGTCTCTAGATCTAATGAGTGGTGGGGTTTTCTTAGTTTTGAAGGCAGCGCATAGTTCAGATGAGTATTGAAGCTTACAAAGCTGAAAGTGGAAATAAAAAGATGAAACAAGAAGTGATTGGCTCAGTTAAAGCTCAGAAAATAGAGTCTCAGGAAGTCCGAAGTCTCTCAAGGGGGGAGCGATGAGCTGGAGTGAAGGGAGCTGGAGAGGCGAGCTAGCCTAAAGAAGCAGTTTACTTAATTGGATAGCAAGGGAAGAGGAGATTTGTTGGCTTCAAAAATCAAAAGTTTGGTGGCTTTAGGAGGGAGACCACAACATAATTTTTTTTCATATAGTTGCAAGTGCCAGAATCGCAGTGTATATTATTCTATTAACATATATTTTTTTACATTTTTTATGGTTTATGTTTTCTAAATTTTCTATTATTTTATTATAATTATATATTTTTTTTAAAGGAGGTGTACGGCCTCCACTTCCCGAGGGGTAAGACAGCTCACTTCGCTACTCCACTTTTTAAAACATTGGCAAGGATATGCATTATCTATAGAACCTTTAAATTTGAACTTAGCACCATTTAATTAATTAGACTAAAGATCACTTGTAAAATGTATATGTTTTAATAAAGATATGTGATAGTTAGAGGTTATAAATTCTGCTAGTTGCAAACACCAAGAATCAATTCTTCTTGGATTGGGAGATAACAACCTCAGTGTTTGTTGCTGCTATAACCATTGGATATCTTTCAAAAATATATGTTTTATGCAAGTGACCCACGGTTAATAAAAAATATACCAAGAAATTTAGTCAAAACACCTGCAAGGCCCTTCCAAACATTCTGCGCTTCCGAAGATTGAGCATGGCCACTGAGCTCTCGGGGCGGCCTAGAGTGTTACCTTCTTCAATCCACTTATCAAGAATACTATGAATGGAACGTTGCGGAGCGTCCAAAATAACCTTGAATAATGGAGAATCGAGTGTTCTCTTTCTTGACTCCTTGTCCCCAGCCAGACCCGTTTCAATGCCCGATAGGAAAAGCTCATTATGAGCAAATTCTGATAAATTCTCTTCCGAATCGTCACCAGAAAGCTCTGATTCGGATACCAACTCCTCCTTATTCCCTTCACGACAGCTTTTTTTTCCATTGCTATTAGTGTTTGGAGGTGTTTCTAGCTCAGAAAATCCGTCTTCTAAGGCGTCTTCATCATCACTGCTCTCTGTCCCTGCCTGTGAAGAAAGATTCTGGTTCCCCACAAAGAACTTCAGAGGAGAAGATGGACCAAATGAAAAACTCTTTTGCGGCAGGCATCTATAAGTTAAGAACGGATCATGTCTGTGACCATCGACTCCGCATTCTAGATTGTCACATAATATGTCTGATTTAGTACAACAAGCCCGAGGATCTCTAAAGCGATAACCATGGTTTCTGAGACAATCAAAAACGAAAAACATATATGATGATCAGAAAGGGGAAAAAATGAGGAACTTCCCAAAAAAAAAGTGACACTATTTATTAAGAAAGAAGTTACATTTTTCTTTAAAGTTTAAACTTTACCAATTTTTATTGTTGTTTCAATATATATATATATATATATATATATATATATATATATATGGCCCAGGACTATATGTTTGAGTGTAGCTCAGGATGCTACACTCGAGCCAGTTGGGTGCCACAACAACATGCCAAAGTTGTGTGTGTGTGTCTGTATGGGAAATTGGCATATGACTCAAGTCATAGGTGACTTGAGTCATCTCACCATACACTCGTGCGTTGACGTGCGAGTGTATGGATGGGATACTCGGGTCACTTTGTGACTCAAATCAGAGAATCATCACCCATTTTAGGAAATTGGCATATGACTCGACCGATAATTTACAAATTATCGGCCAATAAATTGGCCAATACATTGTAATGTATCGGCCGCTACATTGATACTTATCAGCCGATACACTGATACATATCGGTTTACCGAGATTTTGAACCATGGACCCACCCAACAACCAGCTTCTCACGGCAGCCTGAAAGCATTGTTGTCAAATGACATATGCGGTAATATGCCATATGCCATATGCCATAGCATATGCGATCACATATGGAATTTCAAATTTTAAAATATATATATACAACAAAATATGCAAAATCTGAAAAAATTGGAAACTATATGGGAATAATATAAGGTCTTACAAGTAAAATACATACATTGTGGTCTTTATAATACAAAAAAACTCCCCCAATGACGGTAAAAAACTCCCCCTAAGCCGTGGAATGGACCCCCTTCTTTTTTGAAGAAGATTATAACTTTAAAAAAATGAGAGAGAGAGAGAGGGAAAGAGATTGGAAATAGAATGGGCATGCAAGAGAGAGAGAGATAGAGAGACTCTGAATGAGTTGTGGTGAAGAAAGGAAGAGAGCCCCTCTATTTATAGAGGTAGAGGGGTCCCATTTCGAGAAGAAAAAAAAAAAACCAAGGACAATATGGGATCGCATATGCGACAATATGTGATCGCATATTGCAGTATGGGATCGCATATTGCTGTTGATTAAATATGCCATCATGGAACCTCAAGGGGTTAGGTGAGCTGGCCAGGTACCTGATTTCAAAAGCAGGAGACCTGAGTTCGAATCCCCTCCCCCCTTGAGGCCACCCTAGGGATTTATATCCTGTGCTGACCCGACATGTGCTGAATTTGGGGTGCGCATGTGCAACGGGGATTAGACGGGTTGTCACGGAGTTACTCTTTAGCGACGTGAACTCCCGTGCGGCAACTAGCTTTTCTCGATCTAGCTCAGCCTACTCGTGTTTCAAACCTGCACGGTAGCGCATTAGGTTAGAAACTATGCGGATTCCCGAATGCAACACATATAGCTATACGCAGCGATAGTCCGAGGGGCAACCCCACTTAGAGTTTAGGTCCGCACCATGAGGGTGGTCGTGGACCACCAACATGATGGCTCCAGCGCACGACGCGACAGGAGCGACCTAACACCTATGCGAGGCCCGGATGCGCGAAGTCAAGCCCACAAGGCTATCATACGCGTTCCGTAGGGGATCACTTAGGCCAGCGACACGTCACGTGGCTGTTAGATCCTTTCCCCATATATATGGTTTAAACATCAATAGTGCCCAAATGGCAGGAGGACCTCAAACGTATTGGTTTGGCATACCGCAACGCCCTCCCGCATCGCTAGGCTAAGTTGGCTCAGTCGCGTCCGCATCACGTGCCCTGCTGGCACTGCATTACGACCAACTGCAACCATGTCGCGTGCCCTCCTGGCCCACGACCGAAGCTCTTGGAGTATCAACGGCGAAGCCCTCATGGCTTGGTGATGCTCTGACGATGCTCCAGCTTCAACCCACCAATGCCTGATGCACCAGTGGCACAAGTGGCCCTGCGGCAGTTCGTGGCCACGCCAGTGAGCCCACGTCACATCCTCCCTACTTAGTTGCGTTGGACGTCCGCTCGACGGCTTCAAAGATTTCTTCGTATGGATTGGAAGGATGGGTGGGTACTTTCAAGTTCCCACGTAATTTCACCTCCGAGCCTTTCCACTTCAGAAGGTACTCCACAGGAAATTCATTCTGACTGCCATCTTCCCTGTTACTACGTCGGTGAGCAAGGATTTCTTCAACCTGTCTCTTCAATCAGAATCAAGATTCGGGCGACCCAGTTGACAAACTTCTCCTGTGATTATTCGTGTCTCTCTTGTAGGGCTTCAAGCAACCGACATGAAAGACCGGATGCATTCTCGACGGGGAGGAAGTCGACTAAATGAGACATCATTAATCCTCTTCGTGATCGGAATGGCCCATCATACTTACTTAACTAGTCCTGCGTGCTTTCTTCCAAAAATTTGAGCCGCTTTGGATTAAGTTTCACCAAAACTTCATCACCTTCTAACTCGATAGGGTCATTACCGACTGATCGCCACTTCTTCATTCGCTAGCATGACCTTTTCCAAGTAGGCCCTAGCAATCTCTGCATTCCTCTGCCACTCCTTGGCAAGATGGTAGGCTGCTGGACTCGATCCGGTATATCCCATAGTAATTGTATGCGGTGTTGACGGTTGTTGGCCAGTTGCTAATTCAAATGGGCTCTTATTTGAGGCTGAACTCTTCTGCAGATTATAACAAAATTGTGCCACATCTAACAACTGAACCCAATTCTTTTGGTTGGCACTGACAAAATGTCTCAAATATTCCTCCAAAATAGCATTCACCCTTTCTGTCTGTCCGTCTGTCTGTGGATGCATGCTGGATGAGAAGTTCAGTTTCGTCGCTAAGAGCTGGAATACTTCGACCAAAACTTGCTAGCAAACCGTGGATCTCTATCACTGACAATCACTTGCGGCACTCCCCACTGCTTCACAACGTTATCTTGACAAATAATCGCGACTTCTTGTGCATTACGATTCCGTGCCGGAATGAATGTAGCGTACTTTGAGAATCGATCCACAACTACCAGGATGGACCCGAGTGTCCCTACTTTGGGCAATGCAGAAATGAAGTCAAGGGAGACGCTCTCCCACGATGCAGGATGGCAGTAGCAGTTGCGAGTGAGTCCAAATGGTTTAGCTCTTTCCACTTTGTCCTGCTGGCATATCAGGCAAGTCCTGACATACTCCTCTACGTCCTCTTCCATCTTAGGCCAATAGAAACGCCTTTCCAACAAGGCGAGCGTGCGATGAATTCCTGGATGACCTGCCCACAATGTGTCATGACACTCCTTTAAGAGTTCCTTCCTAAGTTCTTTCACTTTCGGCACATAGAAACGGCCCCCTTTTGTCACCAACAGTCCTTCCTCAGTCCAGAATCGCCGTGTTCTCCCCTCTTGTATTTGCTGTAGTAGGGTCCTCGCGAGTGGATCTAGTTTTAACCCATCGCGCAATCTATCGGGGATAGTCGAACTAATGCGGCTAGCTGCAGTTTGTTCTTCAATTTTTAACGCTGCTAACTGAACTTTCAATGCTGCTAACTCTGCTTTACGGCTCAAAGCGTCTGCGACTTGGTTGGTCCTGCCAGGCTTGTACACCAAGTCCATATCGAACTCGGCCAAGAAATCTTGCCAACGGGCCTGTTTCGGCGATAATTTCTTCTGTGTCTGAAAGTAGCTGGTCGCCACATTGTCGGTCATCACTAAGAACTTCGACCCAAGTAGGTAGTGCCTCCACGTCCTAAGACAATGTACTACTGCTGTCATCTCCTTTTCTTGAACGTATCTGGTGCTCGGTATCGTTCGACTTCGCTCTCAAAGGCCACTGAATGTTCTTCTTGCATTAATACTCCTCCTATCGCATAGTCAGAGGCACCAGTGTGTACCTCAAATGGCTTGGAGTTATCAGGTAGCTTGATGCAGGGGTCATTCACGACCCGCTTCAAATCTTCAAATGCCCTCGGCATTTTTCCCTGCCACCGCCAGTCGATCTTTCTTTAACAGATCCGTCAATGGTCGCACGTGTGAATAACCGGATGAACCTTCAGAGTAGTTGACTAAACCCAAAATGACCGTAATCGGTCACGCTTACAGCACTCTCCGGTCTTGGATTGCACGAACTTTTCAAGGTCCATGCCGATGTTTCCTCCTCAATCAAAGGTCCTAAAACATAATATGCTCTTGTGCAAATGAACACTTCTCTTTCTTGACATAGAGCTGATTTTCTCGCAGTATCTTGAAGATGATTTGGAGGTGGCTGAGATGTTCTTCCAACGTGTTGCTGTACACAACGATATCCAAGTACACCACCACAAACTTGTCGAGGTAGGCGTGGAACAACTCATTCATCAAGGTGCAGAATGTGGCATTAGTCAGCCCAAAGGGCATTACTAGAAACTCAAAGGCTCCATACCTGGTCACACAGGTAGTCTTGCTTTCATCTCCCTCGGCGACTCGCACCTGATAATAGCCAGATCTCAAGTCTAGCTTGGTAAAGTACCGCGCACTGCCCAACTGATCAAACAAATCTGCAATCAATGGCACTGGATACTTATTCTTGACGGTAACCTTATTCAACGCTCTGTAGTCAATGCATAATCGAAGGCTACCATCGCGCTTCTTCTGGAATAGAACTGGGGCGCCAAATGGAGCTTTAGACGACCGAACAAATCCTGCCCCCAACAACTCATCTAACTGCCGACGTAACTCGGCTAATTCGGGAGGAGCCATTCTAAGGGAGCTTTGGCCGGCGGCTTTGCACCTGGTTCTAGTTCGATCTGGTGATCTACTGATCTTCTGGGTGGCAACACCTTAGGCAATTCGGGCGGCATGACATCTTGGAATTCCTGGAGTAATCCTGACACACTTTCTGGCACACACTCTGCTGGCCAGCTTGCTTTTCTTCTAACAGTGTAGCAAGAAATGTAGGTTCCCCTCTTCTGAGTCCCTTCTTTAACTGTAGTGCTGAGATAAACCCAACACTCTCTGCTTCCTTATCTTTCTGAATGACTGGGATCATGCAAGGGGTCTCTTCTCCAAACATGCACACTGACCCGAGGTATGGCATGGCAGCCTTTGCTTTAGCTTTGGTGTAGAGCTCTAACCCAAGGACAACCTTGAAATCATCCATCTCTACTGCCATAAAGCTTGTGGCACCGCTCCATGGACCTATTTGCACAGTACCTTTGCTACTCTGCGATGGGGCGCCTCAGTTCACTTTTATTCGACTAGCGTCTTCAAGTTTTAAGCCTAGGCGGTGCTTCTTTTATCGAATGAAGTTATGCGTCGCCCCCGTGTCTACCATGGCACGAGTACTTTTTCCATTGATGCACATCTCTATGAACATCAGCCCCTTGGGCGCTACTGTCTTTCCTTTCTCCACTTGCCCCTTTATGGCATTCAGCAACCTGAGTGCCCCCATTCTTGGTTCCTCCTTAGGAAGGATTGCAGGAGCGCTAGTAGTAGCTTGAAGGACATTCAACGACTGTTTCTGTGGGCAATCTTTAACTCGATGAGGCCCTCCGCACTGAAGCAACCGACTTGACGCGTAGTTGGCGGACTCAGCTGACTTGGCATGTGAATCTTTTCCGTGCGCTTTCTTTTCTTGCGTGCCGCTCTTGCTTTTCTTGTTTGCTTTGGACGGATTCTTCGAACCACTTTTGTTCTCGTGCGGCCTCTTCCTATTTTGATCTGAGGGCCCATAGTCTGTTAGTCGCTCTGCGGCTGCCACTGCGGCTGCAAGATCCGGTAGTGTCCTTCTATTCAATTCAGTCTGGGCCCAAGGCTTAAGGCCTTCAAGGAAGTAGAATATTTTATCTTTTTCAGATATTTCCCTGATGTCCAACATCAACGCGGAGAACTGTCGCACATATTCTCTCACTGTGCCGGTGTGCTGTAGCTTCCGTAGTTTTCGCCGAGCGATATAGTCAATGTTCTCGGGCAAGAATTGTACTTTCAATTCCTTCTTTAGGTCTTCCCAGGTATCTACGACACAACGACCATTCTGAATTTCTACGTAGCGCGTACGCCACCATAGTTTGGCATCTCCCTCAAGATACATGGTCGCTGTGACTACTTTCATCTCTTCGGTAGCAGGCGGGGCAAGACGGAAGTATTGCTCAATATCCCATAAGAAATTCTCTAACTCCTTAGCATCCCGAGCACCTCCGTAGCACCGCGGTTCGGGTATCTTGACCTTTCGTTGGGAAGTTTCTGACGGTTGAACAGTCCCAGACCCAATCGCCTTCATCAGGACGTTCATCTTAGTGGTCAGTTCCTCAATCTGTAAACGAAGAGCTTCGACGGTGCCCCTCGTATCTTCTGCAAGAATCTCCACGTTCTCAGCTAACGTGGCGTGGTTTTCAGCCAATGTGGTGTGGTTTTCTTCTTGCTTGTCTAACCGTTCTGCATGGTCTTCCACAAGTGAAACCACCGTTTCCAACTGTTCGGCCTGACCTTCAAGGTCGTCTAGACGTTCCCTGGTCCGTCTACGTGTACCATTACTGGTCCCTTCAGCCATCTCTAGGCTCTGATACCAACTGTCACGGAGTTACTCTTTAGCGACGTGAACTCCGTAAGAACTAGCTTTTCTCGATCTAGCTCAGCCTACTCGTGTTTCAAACCTGCACGGTAGCGCATTAGGTTAGAAACTATGCGGATTCCCGAATGCAACACATATAGCTATACGCAGCGATAGTCCGAGGGGCAACCCCACTTAGAGTTTAGGTCCGCACCATGAGGGTGGTCGTGGACCACCAACATGATGGCTCCAGCGCACGACGCGACAGGAGCGACCTAACACCTATGCGAGGCGGATCTTGATGCGCGAAGTCAAGCCCACAAGGCTATCATACGCGTTCCGTAGGGGATCACTTAGGCCAGCGACACGTCACGTGGCTGTTAGATCCTTTCCCCATATATATGGTTTAAACATCAATAGTGCCCAAATGGCAGGAGGACCTCAAACGTATTGGTTTAGCATACCGCAACGCCCTCCCGCATCGCTAGGCTAAGTTGGCTCAGTCGCGTCCGCATCACGTGCCCTGCTGGCACTGCATTACGACCAACTGCAACCATGTCGCGTGCCCTCCTGGCCCACGACCGAAGCTCTTGGAGTATCAACGGCGAAGCCCTCATGGCTTGGTGATGCTCTGACGATGCTCCAGCTTCAACCCACCAATGCCTGATGCACCAGTGGCACGAGTGGCCCTGCGGCAGGCCCGGGTGGCCACGCCGTGAGCCCACGTCACAGGGTGCTCTAAGAGGCCCGGATACCCAGGTTATCAAAAAAAAAAAAAAATTGCCATCATGGCATATGCGATCCTGCCAAATGAGCCCACATATGTGCGTAGGCAGTCGCATTTGACAACATTGCTTGTAAGTCCCTCTTGAAACTACCGTACAGCCCCCTTCAATCTCGATAATAGCCTGGTTTTATTACTTCCCTCCATCATCTCCTTCTTGAATTTTCCGATCGCTTCAAGAACTATGATGTTGAAGATTGGGATGACAAAACATGTCTATCATGCAATTCAAAGCAGACAACGTCCTTTAAAATGAACAGTTAAACTGGCTTTAGAGATTTACATGGCAACCTTTCATTTTAAAGTGCTTTGACTGATTTAATAATTCGTCCCAATTTTCAACACCCTAGATCTTTAGATCACAGGCATACCATCAAATGGCACATATGGTGGCACATATGTTGACCATAGTAACAAAGTTCAGATTCGGAATCATTCGGTGGGGTGTCAGTTCGGTTTAATTCAGATAAATTTGAGGAAGATTCAAAAAAATTCGAAGGGTTATATATATATATATATATATATATATATATATATATATATATATATATATATATATATATATGTTCACCTATTTAAAATTAAAAACGATGTCCTTAAATAATAATATAAATGTACAACATAATCCGCATGCATTTACAATTTACAATCACAAGTATCACAATCAATGTTTTAAATAGCCTACGCTATACGCTATACGCCTCATAGTGTAGCACACCCTAAACGTTGCGTAGCACACCCATATAGCTTTTATACAGTCTGTATAGCATACACCACAGCCTGTAGCATACGCTATAACTATGTAGCGTACACTACAATAAATTAGTTTAAAGATTTTAAATTTTTTTTTCAATTACAAAACTGTCACTACATTTTAAAACCTATTGGCTTCAAAACTTACTATTGGCTTCAAAACTTATTTTCTTTAGGAGTAGAGCTTGTACCATATGCTATAACTTATTTGTCATATTTTACTTATGTAATGTTACTCATATAATTTTTTCCCATTTTTAATAAATTCTTTTTTTATTTGAATTTTTATATATTTTTCCTATTTTTAAAATTTATTTATATTTATAAAAATTAAATATTATAAAGAATCATGAAGCTTACATTGCACACCTTGAGGCGTTTCGCTATTAAAAACATTGATCACAATAATAAAAAATCGGAAGAAATAGTTAAATTCAGAAAAAAAAATCACGAAAAATTCAAAGAATTGACTAATCAAGCGAATATTTGGTGAAAAGTTCAATATCCCACTTATTCAGAGAATTTTTCAAATTTTTGATTAATCCAGAGAATTTTGTGATAGATATATTGATTCCACATGGCACAGATCAAAAGAGTGATTTATTCCAAACCATTGTCTGGATTCTGAAATGGGTAAATTACCGATACCAAGTTACCAAATCTTAGCAAAAACATGCGACACGTTGGGAAAACTAGGTAAAAAGATAACGGAGGGAGTCAGGTTCAGGTCAAGAAACCTCAACTCGAACCTGAGCTGTTCAATAAGCAGGTCGGGATTTTCAATCTGACCTGACCCTACACATCGGAAATATGAATACAAACCCGACCCCCATCTGGCGGGTCAGGTCGATTGATCCATCCGACTGACGTTGGGGCTGACGTGACCCGTTGCCGCACCTATTTGCAGGTCATAAAAAAGGGTGCATCATAAGCTAGAGTTTGTGTCGAGGTAGATGTGCACAACACCTTCCCTGACTCTATTCTGGTGGAAGTAGAAGGTGCCTCCATCAATGACTAACGGTTTCCCAATCACACTGCCCAAATGACTAAGGGTCTTTGTTATCCACTTGTTAACAAAGGAACATGAATTGGGCATCCAAACAGTTCAGAGATCAAACGCAGTATTTTTTTTATTTTTATTTTTATGTTTTTGAATCTCTTGTGTTCTTTTAGGCAGTTGAAGACATTGGACATTCAGGCATTCAAATAATTTACACAAAAATAGTATAAAAACACCCTTTTTTGCAGAGAAAGCCAGAACAAATATTAGATAACCAATGAAATCGGCTTACCTTAGGGGATTAGCAACTCTGCGAATCGCCCACATGATGAGAATTCGAAAAAGATAAACCCCTAAACCTAGAAATGTGAACGCGAGAGTTGAACTGTTACTAAACCCTAGTTTTTGCCCATCCTAATCCTAAAACCCTCAGACGGCTCAGACTCAGAGACAAAACCCTCCTGTTGCAATGGAAGGGATTTTGACGAAAGTGCCCATGAAAGTGAACTCCCTTGCACAATGGGTTGTATCGGATCGGGTCTCGTTTCGTTAAAGATACGGGGGGGGGTTATTATCTCGTCTTTAAAACAATTAAAAACACGAATTTAGACCTGGACAATTTGCCTTTTAAATTGCTATTTGGAGCCCAAGAGTAGGTTTAAATTGCTCTTTTAAAGAGACCTAAATTCAATTTTTTTGCTTCTTGAAAAAGGTAAGACCACTTACAACCGAAACAATCGCATACTAAAGCACTCTACCACTCTGCCCCAAAGAATGTACGTCTCGTATTAGGATCACCAGCCCAATCGACATCAGAGAAGGCAAGAATGACTAGTGAATGAATCTTAGTGGATCATTTCTTTTATACACCAGTCATTCAGAATCTTAGTGAATCATTTCTTTTATACAGCAGTCATTCATTGGAAGTCCCCTTTTGGTAGTGCATGGTATTTTTTTTTAGCGCTTCCATGTGTTCACTTCTAGGATTATGCATAAATTGACTTACTTGATTAACTACAAATGAAATGTCAGGTCCACGTGGCACCAAATCCGACGATCGGGTGGTGAAGTAAAAATTAAAAAGAGAATTTTTCACTATTAGAATTTGGTCAAAGTTGTAAAATTTCAACGCACTATATTTGGGTGGAGAACCATAAACTTTGATCTGTGATTTGAAGGAAAAATCTATTTCTTCTTTTTAAAATGCTTAGGCGACTTGCTGAACCCTTAGGATGTAGTGTAACTCTTGATCACGTGCCACATCGTACGTGATCTAGCACTCGAAGGTAATGTGAAAATGCTATCTTAGAGGGTTGCAACGCAACCCATGCGCGTTATATTGAAATGCTAGATCACATGCCAAATGATCTCCCGGTACACCACATCTTCTAAGGGTTCACCAATTCTCGAGGATCTTAGATTTTTGAACTTGTTTGTCCTTCAAATCATAGGTCAGACTTAGTAGTTCACGTTCCAAATTTGACCGATTTATCTCAATTGCGTATGCAGGATCAGGACAAAAAATCAAAATTTTAAGTTTTACCCATGCAACTTACAACTAAAAAATATCTAAGTTTCGACCATGTGGATGCACAACATCTCAAGTTCCGATAAATTTTTAATTTCAAACTTTAATTTTTAAGTTATAGCATCCATATGAATGACACAGGCAATTGATATTTTTAAGTTCCAACCAATTTTCAAGTGTTACCCATGGAATTTTTAAGTCCTGAAGATGTGGATGCAAAACAAATTGAATTTGAATTTTTAAGTTGTTAGTTCTTTCATTCAAACCATCAATTTCTAATTGCCTTTTGACTTTCAATTCGATTACTCGAATTGAGAATCGACTGGATAGAGCAGAGAATTTCGATTAATCGAATTGGGTTTCGATTAATCGAATGGGAATCTCGATTAATCGAATGAGAATCTCGATTAATCGATATTGACTTTCGATTAATCGATTTTGGAAATCGATTAATCGACTGAGCCAGTTTATGGTGACTTTTGAGTTTGACTTTAAGATTCTTGGGGGTCTTGGACCTCCTTTATTGCATCTTTAGTGATGTGTTTCACATGTTATGTGGTACCATAGGTGGTACGTGTGAGCTAGTGCACAATGAGCCACGTGGGACCTTGATGCATTGATCAAACGAAGACTTGAGGTAGGGAACTCCTTGAACATGTACCTTATTTTACAAGAGCATGTATGTAGTGATATAGATTTAAATTCAAATGGTTTAATGCTTAAAGAGTTTGTGAAAAAGTGTGTGTGCGTGGCATAAATAAAAGTAATCATAGTGAGCCATCCCCAGGGGATGAGGAAGTAAAGAGATAAGAGCATCAGGTGTGATGCAATGAATGGATACATCCCAGGGATGTATCCAAGATTGAATCATGTTTGATAGGGCCTAACTGATATAAGATAGCACATTTACACGGTGAATAACTATATGTAAGGCACCGATATTTTTGTTATTTGAGGTTTGATAGGGTACCAGGCGTGGCGGATATCCATGACCGACGGCGGGATATCCGTGACCGATCTGATACTGGCTTAAACCGTAGGCGATCGGAGGCTTATCCATACGATAAGCACACCCTGGGTGTTGATTGAAACTAGTGAAACCTCGCCACCAATCCCCAGGGGAAAGGGGCTTGGGTACTATTTGTATTCCCAGGGAATACGTTTAAAACTGTCTATATAGATGACGATGATGGGTATCTCATCGGGGCTCAATGCTATATTGCTCGGGGATTACTTAAGTTGAAAGTTTAAGTTTTGTTTTAGGCCTTTTCAACATCATTCATGAATAAATAAAAGACATGAGTAAACTACCAGTAAAATGTGATGCTTTTTAATTGTTTTCATCAGTAATTGCATAGACACATCATGCATGGCATATCATGAAATATATGTGAGTAATAATTTATATGTTCAACTGTGTTTTATTCCCTATTGAGCTAGAATGTAGCTCACCCTATAGACTATACGTCGCAGGTCCACTACTAGCAGCTACCGAAGCTTCAGGAGACGCTGACCCCGGTGAGTCGGACCTTGCGGCCGGAGACGAGTTGGAGCCACCTCCGGAGGACTTCTTCTAGAGGACTCCGTTGTGCCGCTTTGAGGGTTTTTGGGAGAGATTTTGTACAGCTTGGTATGTCAAGCCTTGTTGATTAAACAATGTATATGTATAAATTTGTGATTTTTCTTTTGGGCGAACCATCTATGATGATTAGCTATCATCGATGGTTCGGATCGGTTCTCCATTCATGCAGAGGTATGAGGGTAGAACTGTCTTTTGAGAAATGCTTATAATCGATTTATTTCCGCAATTTCATTTACTATTTCAATTATGTGCTTGATATACCAATGTTCCATGCTTAGCTAAGGGGCACGGTCAAGATGATCATGCTGATGGCACGGGTTTCGGGGTGTCAAAATCCGGGCTGTCACACCTTCGTCTGCATTGTCTTCTGCAACGCTCGCCTGATATGATGTGGAGGCCTTTTCTTTTTCCTTTTTCTTTTTTTCTTATTCACGAATAAACAGTTTGCAGATCCGGTCCATGTGTCTCTCCTTCTTGCAGTGATAACAGAGAAAAGGTTCTTGCCTTTTTTCTTTTGATTTTGATCGGGATTTGTTTCTACTGCTGAAACTTTTTTCCCTTGATCTTCCTCAGTTACGATTTTTTCCCTATGCGACAAGACCCTCCGCATGTGATTCATCTTCCACCTTAACTTATACGCTCCAACATATTCGATCCTTCCTTCATCCGAAGCATATAGAGTTGTTGTTTTAGAAACAACTTGTTCGTGAGAGATTTCATCATATACAGACTTTCAAATTTCGCCAAAAGTTTGGCCGCTAATTCTTCATCAATCACGTTGTACATAACCTCATCCACGAGACAAAGACGAATTGTGCTGACCGCCTTCAACTCTAACTCCTCTCAGTCATCGTCGTCAATGTTTGTCGGCTTCTTTGATTTTCTACACAACGTCCTATAGAGACCTTATTACACGAGCATATCTTTAACCCTTCTTTGCCACAATCCGAAATTACAATTTCTGTTAAATTTCTATACTTCAAACCTGCTTGTAGATTTTATTGTCCTCGTGAAGAGAAAAAAATGAAAACCTAAAAACCCTAGGCTCTGATATCAATTTGTAGAAAATATGACAATAAAAATAAATAAAAATAAGATCTATGTGATTCGGTAATTTGCCTATGCCCAAGTGATACTGAATCATTGATTTCCTAATCGAAATCCTAGCCATATCTTACCAAGTATGAGAGCAAACCCTCTCATATAGCATTTAATTCAACTTTTAGGCCATTTTATCTGGAGCTACATCCCAATAGCCTTCTTTTTTCTACTTTTCATACATCAAGTGTAACCCTTCATCAACTCCAAAAGAGCTTCATAAATAGCCTCTCATTGGACCGACAAGTGGAACAATTCTATTTATATAAATTGCCATATATATTTTTTTTCTTTTTCCAAAATATCGCAGGAAATGCTCTCTATTTTCACATAATTTGCAGAAACATATTAATTTTATTTTCAATAAACTTGCGGAAGCATAATTAATTTATTTTTTATTTAATTTCCCATTCACAATAACCTAATCGGGCAAATTCGGTATTACGACTTCATCGTAAACAAATTCTACTTAATGTGGAATCATGAATAAGACAATTTAAAGAGGTTTTTCCAAAGAATTCAAACCTTAAAAGCCAATATATACAAAGAGTCCAAATACAAATATACATCGACGATTTTCAAAAGTACTGGACTTAAAACAGAAACAAAGGAAAAGGTCCTGTCAAAACTAAGTGTGCAAGTGTTGGTAGCTCTATAGGCAAAATGAGCTCAAACTATCAACTAAGTGATCGATCATGGATCTCTCATCGTCCAGCTCCTCTAACTTTGGCTAGGTAGCTACTGATTGGCCTCTGAAATTTTTTGGTCATAAAAGGACTGTAAGCGGTAAAGTTTAATAAATTCTTAATTAATTATATCGTAGATTTCAGTACAAGTAATGTAGGAGAATTTTATATGTGCAAGTGGCATTGCCAACAATTGAGATATCATGGAAGTAATTAAGAATAAACAAATACTAGCAGAAAGTTTCACATATAATTCACATAAAACAATATTTAATCATGAGGCAAACATTCACTATTCAACACAAACATACCAATTATCATGCAACATTATTAACTAAGCATGAAAATATTATTCTACATATTAACAAACACGAAGATTTACAAAGTACATTAAATTTTATGAGTTGTTTAAATGTCAATTACTAACTTATTAATTCATATTCTTTCATTTATTTATTATTAACATCTTTTAATTAATTTAGTATGATATCAAACACCAATCATGGTCAAATATTCAATATTCGATTGCCAATATCGCGTAAATAGAGACTGGCACTCTCCGCCATTTAGCCAATCAAGACAAGGATCAATGATCTTGTTGGTCTAACGAGACCCAATCATCAGCTGATATTTTAATAACTCGTCTGAAATACGAGGTGCTCATACGAACTTGTTCACAAGAATAACGGTAAGCTATGCGAGATTTTCAAATTTTGATACAATATTATCTTTTCACTTTCAAAGTTTCAAGATTCGTTATCAATATATTCAATATTCAAGATTCATTTCTCATGGTCAAGATTCGATATTCAATCATGCATTCAATATTCCAATTCAGTATTCATTCTTTCATGTTTCACATTCAGTTCGAGATTCAAAATCAATATTCAGTATTCGATGTTCACTATTCAATTCGAGGTTTAAAATCAATATTCAGTATTCGATGCTCAATATTCAATAATCTCATTTTCAAGGACTCATTGTCAATTTCAAGTATTCGGTAATCTAATTACCTTAATCCTGTCGATTTCATTCCATATATTTCATATTTAAGTTCCATTTTTCATTCAGTTCACTGTTTCATATAACTTTATCTTTAAAGTTCATTAATCATTCTTCAATGCATTCTCAAGCATTTCAATCATCAATATCAACATGTCATTACTTAGTTACATCAGTCAATCAATTAGTCAAATCAAACAGTTTCGTTCAATTCATAGATTAAAGTCGGAGTCTTCCAGTTTCCAAGACTTGATCTTAAAGGAGGATCTTATACTAAGTGTTACTTTGGTTTAGAGTCCAATAAGGACTTATATTTATTGTCGTCGATAAAAGAAAATATATCATCTCTAATTGTAAATTTAGGCATCGAGGTGCCTATTTTCTAATGATTCTACGAATTTACCTGAGTCGAGTCAACTATTTGGCTTCTCATCGATAGACCAATATTTCTCACTCTTAAATGAATATCCTATGTATCCTAGATGAGTCATCCTAGATGGGTATCCCCTCTTAGGATTCTCACTCCATTCCAGATTATTTGACCTATCGGTCCAAGTTCAGGTCACAGCCTAAGGGTTCGATCAAATTTCTCATTCGAGCATGGTAAAGCTCATCAGGAGGTCAAGGGGTGTTTATTTATGTTTTTCGGACATGGACCTTGGATTCACTCCTTTCTCATTAAAGACACTCTTTGGGTCTCGGGTCCAATGGGCTATAGTCCTATTTAATTATTTTAGTGATTGGGCATCAGGATACCAACCACTTGTCTATATCGGGTCTTCGGGCCTGGATTTGGACTTAGGAAAATCCAAATCTATAAGTTTAAGGTCTGTGGATCATTTCTTATATATGTTGGGTCTTTACTAGATCCAATTCTAGGCATACGGGCCTTTTCAAGGTCCAAGCCCATAAATGGGTGTATTCATTCTTCATGGGGTGCCTTTATTAATTTATTTCAAAACATTTTGGGTTGGTTCACAACATAGAAATTCATGTAAGGCTTACCGAGCCATGGGCCAAGTAGTCGGGTCTTATCAATTTTATAAATTCTTGATATTTGGGCTATTGGGCTATCTAGAGGTCCAGCCCAATACTTAGTTGACTGAGTCAACTCAAGTCTCATTACCAAAATATTCTCACAACAGTCACTGTGATCTGGTATTGCTCAGATGGCCATGGGTCTCGGGGAAAAAGTCAAGATTTTGACCATATTCTTTTAAATTACAGATTTTTCCATAAGTGTACCGAGCATTCTACGGTAAATCACTCGCCATTTTCAGTTTCAATCTAATTTTTGAGTCCTACGAAAATTGGGTGAAGGAGTATCAGTAGCCTCATCTTTTTCAGGTGGTGGCACTCAAAAATATGATCAAACTTAATCACGGTCGATAAATTACTGATGTCTATCCTTTATCAGGTTATCAGACTAGATTTATTGGTCCTCAGAGCTGGGTTCATAACTTTTAGTGCCAATATCAAAATCGCTCACTCAATGGCTTTCTAGAAAGCTCAGAGAGTTATCTTTAATTCCTTTTTATATTGTAATGGTCAAAAGTTTCAAGATCCTGATGGAATCAAGTCCATCCGATCAGAGGTCAGTTCTGATCATTGATTGGGTGCCACGCAACACAATTTTGCACACAAATTTTCAGATTTTCTAGCCGATAATTCCTCTGAAGTTATCACATGAAATTTTTCCCAAGTCTTAGGGACAGGTCAAGGTTTGACCTTGATTTATCCCAAATTTTCTAAAGTGGTCTTGGGCACGAAAATCATAGCTCTTCGGGGGATCAGATTTCAAGTGCAACAACGCATATCCACTACCTTGTGCTCCGAGTTCCATAACTGGGTATCAGGAACCCATTACTTTATTTAACTTGATTTTATGGGAATTTTCTAAATAATTTGTCAAGCTGCTCTACTCTCGGGTCTGAGAGTAATCTGATGTGGCTGCAATGCCTACAGATTTGGGCCATCGATGGGGTCCACCTAGTGGTCCTTCTCATGGCACAACTTTTCGGATTTTGACTCGGGATGACTCCAGATTGATTTCAGATCTATCGAGATCCCTTTTTTGGGTCCGTCCTATCGATTTAACGGCACGAATCGTTTACTGATACTACCCTATTCGTCGGGTATCGTTCTAAGCTTATATTGGGAAATTTCAAGTTAGCTTTGAGAGCCATCCGATCAATTCAAGTTTTTTGAGTATGATTCTATTTTCCAAATCATTATCTTTTCATAAATCGATTTTACAAAAATCAGGCTTTTCAAATTGAGTTTCGATCAAATTTCAAAAATCCATTCACTACACATACTATGACCTAAATTACTTGAATCTCCGGGATTTCATCGATAAAAGATCAATCACAGTTGATCATTAGTAATCAACAATGGATATGGACTTCTAAGGTCTGGAATCTCATCAGGCCACAGATCAATCAAAATGGTCAAACTTCAATCATTAGACCATCTAATGGTCCCGATCAATATTATACTACATCGTAGCCATACATCAAAATTTTCCTACACAAGCATCTATTACCGATCAAATTTCCTACGATCAATTGTCATAATTCAAATAAACATTTATGGGATTCAATAATCTACCAAATCTCATCAGTCAGTCGAAATCCTATGATCAAAATCCGATTATTCTATAAGTTTTAGGCAATTATACTAAGCATAGTAAGCAATTCTAACAATTCTAAATTTCAGCGATCTTAGCCATTCGATCACACAATCATGACAACAGTAAATCAAATAATTTTTATGAGATGTAATCTCACAAAACTCAATTACCCACAGCCACTAATATGCTCATATTTTAATGTTATTTTCATGAAAAATATGACAAGTTTCAATATTGCACTACACATAGTCTAACTACCATCATGCTTCTATAACCATTCAAATTCATCATTATCAAAACTAGGAAATCACACTAAATTTTCTAAAATTCCACATCAGTATTTCATCTTAAACTAAATCAATATTTTGCCAAAGTTCTCATTTTTATACTATGGAAAAGAAATAGCATCAATTAAAACTATACTACACATAGTGTGCTAACTATCATCATGCATCTATAGTCGTTCATTCATCTTTAATAACAGTGATCAAAAATCTAAATTTTGAAATTTCAACTAAATTATATAACTATCATAACCAACCAATGTCATCTATATGGCCCATTTTATCTAAATAAAATAGCATAGAAATATGAAGCTAAAAATCTTGAAATCAAAGGCAAGGTAAATCGATTGGATCAAGACCATTCATTTTCTCTAAAAATCTGATCTCTACTAAGAAGTTCTCTATTATTTTTGAGATCATATAGTCCTAATTGTGGAATCATATGGAGGAGTCATGCTAACCCTCAATGGCACATGAATCTCTACTCAAACCCCAATTTTACCAAGATTGCTCCAAAAGCAATCATAGACCATTCGATCAATCACAAGAGCAATGTGTCATCATCAAGATCACACACATTACTGCACATATCAGGTCACAAAATAAGAGTTTAAAAATCAGAACCGAAATTCAAAGAAAACTCTTGTAAAAATTACATTTTCAAAGTATTTTTGCACAAATTTTAGGCCATTGATGGACATAGCCCAAGTTTGATCGATTTGGACCATTGGATGGATTTGCATGATCACAAAATTCACATGCATGGCCTCCTATGGTTTTGGTCTAACCATGCTCCAGAAATTTTTCAAAAACTCAAACAACAATCCATAGTTTCAAAGCAAAAATCGAAATTTCCTTTACTATGATGAACATAGTTCATCCTTGACTAATCTAGACCAGTGAATGGCCTTGCATAATCATCAAGATCACATGCATGGCATCCAAAGTTCTGGTTTAACCAATATTTCATAAATCTCAAGAAAATTTAACAAAAATCAAATTCTTTTTACAAAACTTTAAGAAAATCCTACACTATAATGGTCTTAATCTATTTGACCAATCGAGACCATTGGATGGTCTTGATTATTAGGATCACATGCATGGCATCCCATGACTCAACTTAAAAATGGTACAAAAATTTCAGAATTAAAACAAAAAAAAAAAGTCCAAGAAAAATTAAATTCTATGGACAAAGTCCTACATTGACACTATGAACACCAATATTAAACTAAGACATTACCTTGGCTTGATCTTCAAGAGCTTGCTGGTTTGTCTTTGATTGTGTGGTGAAATGGGTTGGAATAGAGCCCAATTATATATATATATATATATATATATATATATGGGCTAGAGAGTGTGGGGAGTTGATTGGTGGTGTTAGATTTCGAATTGGATGGTTGGATGTAGAGGGCAAATTGAAGGTAGAAGGAAGAGCTCCACTGGAGTTTTGGAGTGAGGAAGAAGATGAAAATGGAGTGGAATGGAGAAGCCCCTTTGGAATTCGATTTTTGCAAGGGAGCTAGGGGACAAAATTTGAAAATTTTGGACACTTGGCCTCTCTTCTCTTCCCAAGCTTGCACTCTCTCTCTTCTCTCCTCATTTCCCAAATGCGCATGTGGGAGTGGACCCAACATGGGTTCACTTCCCACCACTCCTTTAGTCTAATCTTGTCTTTTGTGTATCTTGTGGCCTTAAATTTTGTGAAATCCTATTTTTCCAACACATCTTATGGTGCATGCGTAAGAGCCCATCTCTCACCCTAGATTTCTCCAAAGTTTTTTTAGGTGTAAGATGGGTCAAAGTTGGATCAATTAGATGAGTGGCTAGGATTTACTAGAGATTAGCAAAAATTCATTTTATAATTAGGAAATTAATCAATAAATGTCCTTGGGTTTATATTATATTTACAAGAAATGTCATTGCTCCATGCAAGACACATATACACAACTTTGAATATTAGTGCATTTAGTCCTTTAAAATTTATGGGTCTAGGTTTGACCCAAACTATTGACCAATTCCATGATCATCATAGAAATCTAATATGTTGGCGATGTTCTCCTCATCAATACCAAGGCTCAGTCCCAATTCGGGTCAATTCTTGGGCTAGGGTCTATAAAAAATCAGTCTAGGCTTCCCATATGGTGTGAGATGTGGTGTGCCCTTTACTTAATTACTAACACACTCATTCAAATAAAAAGGGTGCCACAAGAAATAGACAATGTCCCATCAATCTAAGGTGGGTGCTTTACAAATTTGGAGGCCGAGTATTAAAATACTTAAACTAGATAGTGAAATAATATAAGACTACTAAGGTTGTGTCTGACATTGCTCTTTGGAAGAGTAGAAAAGAGTAGTTGCAACTTTTTTTTTGTTTTCCTTTTGAGAGGAGCAGTTGTTGCTCTTTGTTGTTGCAAATTAATATGAGGAGAGAGAAAAGGATTGGAGGAAGAAAAAAGGGGAGACTGTTATTTGAAACATAAAAAACATCACTCTTTAACAGAGCAATAACAATCATGCTCTTTTAAAGAGGGTTGTTTTCCTATTTCAAAGAGCAGCCTCCTGGTAAATCTTCAAAACATTATATTAAAGACTCAAATCTTGATGTTGCTAGGCCTTGAAAGACGACTAAAGAAAGGCGTTAAAAAACACCCTCTTTTAAAGAAGGTTTTTCTTTGGTTCTTTAACGCTTCTTTAACGCCTTTCTTTCCTTTCTTCCTTTAAATCCTCTTATTTAGTTAGCTTTCATGTATAAGAGGATTTAAAGGACGAAAGGAAAGAAAGGCGTTAAAGAACCAAAGAAAAAAAGGAGAGCAAGAGCTCCAACAGAAAAGAAAGAAAAAAATAAAAAATACTAAACTTGACAGGTCAAAGTTCAATCTTGACCTATCGAGATTATAAAAAGAAGAAAAATATAAAACTCGATAGGTCGAGATCCAAACTCGACCTGTCGAGATCCAAATTCGACCTGTTGAGTTCCACAACATAATCCTAAAATTGACAATCTCGACCTGTCGAGATTGAATCTCTATCTGTCGAGATTGAAATTTTAGGCACAATATTGAGTGGATATTTTGGGAAAGCTCCAATCCGAGAAATCCTTCTTTCCTATTTGTAACTAAAGTTATTTTAGGATTTCTTTTCTAGTTTATCTCATTATACTAGGGGCTTATGGATCTATAAATAAGGATCCTAGGTTTAAGTTTAGATATAGCTTTTTTATTCATAGTTTTTTAGAACTAGTTTCATAGTTTTTATAGTTTTCAGATTTTGAGAGTTTATGAGTTTGAGGGATGATCAGTCACATAATTTACCATTCTAACACCCTTAACTTAGTGATGCTAAGACTTAATTTGCTACTAACAAGTTGATGAAGTGCAGATATTAAGGAAAAAGAGTAAAAGAGAGTCAAAGTATTAATATTTGTCAAAATGAACTCAAAAAGCAATAAGAAAGACAATTGAGTGAAAAAGACGATTTCCCGCCTACTAAAGCTAGAAAATCGTAATTTACGATTCTTCAAAAGAGATAAAAAATAAGAAAAACGAAAAATTGTAATCCAGAGAATCGTCCGAATGGGAAACTATGAAAGACAGAAAATCGTGATTTGCGATTACCCAGAAAAGAAGTTTTCCTACTATTGTTGCTGCTGCTGATCACATGAATGAAGATTATCACCGCCAAGAACAAATTTAGAAAATATATGAAATTAGAAGTTTGGTGAATCACGGATCTGAAAAGATTGATGAAGATAAGCTCTTAGAAAATTTCAGTTACTGAAATAAAGAAGAACAATCCAGAAGCATATCAACCATTGAAAGCAAGGAAGAATAAAATTAGGAATTAGACTTATATTAGGAATCTTTTATTTTTAGTAGTTTCTTTTATTAGAATTAGAAGTCTTTATAAACGGACTCCTTATGATCTATAAATAAGAGAGCCCGATATAGGAATAGGTATCGAAGAATTTCAGTATCAATTGATAACTGAGGTTGAATTTTCTTCCGATCAGTAGTGTAAAATAGTTAGAGTAGATTAGATATTAGAGATTTCTCAAGAGCAATTGACGACTGCTATTGGGTGTTGAATATTAGTGTAGATATCCTAGTTTCTCAGAAGCAATTGACGGCTACGACTGAGGGGTGAAAGATATATTTATTTGCTTTCTAGTTTAGATTTTATTTGCTTTATTTACATGCTTTGTAAACATCTTCAATGTTTAATTTGAATTGACGACTTAGGTTGGAATTTGCAGATTAGTGTAACGGTTTTTACTTTTTCATCTTCAATTTTCTAGAGTTTGATTGACGCCTAGATTTTAGGAAATTATTGATTAGATTAAATCTGTGTTAAGGAATTTTAGTTTTTGATTGATGCCCAAATTTTAGAAGACTGCAATATGGTATAACGGTACTATTTATTTTTATAAATATCCGATAGCTAAAGATTGAGATTGACGACCTCAATCTGAAGGAGGATTAAGATTTATTTTTTGTACTTTAGATTAAAAAATCATTCTTTTATTCATATTTTTCAAGTAGTTTAGAACCTTAAAAGATAAATATAAACTTTAAAATAGAAATATATATATATATATATAAGAGGATAAATTTCTTCGCGGGAATAATCTTATACTAACTCTACAAATTTCATTGTGCACTTGTAATAGGTTAACACTTAATTAGACATATATAGTAAGCCGATCAAGCTTTTGGCCCCGTTGCCGGGAAAGTCTTTATCTTTATTTATTATATATATTTTTGTTTTAAAAATAAATATTTATCTTTCTCTTTTTATATTTCTTTATATTTTTAACTTTCTTTGTTCACTTCTTAAGCTTTCACAGGTTTATTCGGAGCAACGGATCAGAACTTCAACACTCCTGCTGGCCACATAAACTAGAGGCTCAGATTTGTTTCTCTCCCTGCCTTCTAATATATATATATATATATATATATATATATATATATATATATATATATATATATATAATATAAATAAATTTCTTGTCATGCAAGGCCACGATAATTTATCTTGGCCAATTTACCAACCAACCTATGCCTCGGTGGAATGCCCAGTTACCCCGTAATATTCATTGGTCAGTTATAAAGTGTACTCTTGCAAGTGCACAAGATCTATTGTAGCACGGCAAGAACAAGGGCGTCGAACCCACAAGAAAACGTGAATTTTAATTAATTCTTTTAGAGACTTAAAGACGTCTCCAAAGAAGTACCAAGGGGCAGATTCAATTTACCAAAAACTTAACACACTATTTCTAAATGCAAAAAAATCAACTAATCTAAGCAAAAATGATTTACGATGGATTAAAGAACAATATTTGAAAATGCTCAACGAATATGCTGCCCCAGACTCGTAACTTTTCTATTACCAACCCCACAGTTCCAAATCACATCATTCACACCCTAATTTATCTAGAAAAATGATTTATAAAAATGTGATCATCAATCCGGCATACCCTATCTAAAAACGATGACTCAGTCTATCATTGCGGTATGAGTCATGTAAAAAGCATAGCGTATCTCATGATGTTTAGATCACGATAATAGGCACATAATCGCTCTGTAGCCTAGATCAGCCTGCAGATTCAGATCTAGCGATTATGGTCGTTGATATGCGCAATCAACGATCATAAATAAAGCATTCACATATATTCAATCAACACACTTTTAGCAGAACAATTCCATGATGACATTAAGGACTTATGGAGTTAATCATAAAAAATGCTACTTATCTGGGGATCGCATCCTCCTTGAACAATTGATTTAGCCGCTCATCCTTGGTGTATGGTCTCTTTGCACATTCAAAGTCTTTCTTCCTTTCATTTATCACCAAAGGTCTTTTTACAAATGTTTTTCCTAAATACAATCTATGATTTTATAAAAGAAAAACAATGCAAATCCTAAGTATAGTCTACCCAGAGAGAACCCTAGAGAAGAAAAAGAAAAACCCTTGAAATATCCCAGAAGAGTTAAAACCAAAAATGATGAAAAAAATTGTATTATTCTCCCCCTCAAGGCAAATCCGTAGCTTTCTTTATATAGGGGTGAGTAAACCCTATCCCTACTTGCCTCAATCGATTGAGAACTAAGTCTCAATTGATTGACATTTGATTTGAAATAAATGGGGACAAATCTGTCTTCTCCTGTCAATCGATTGACATTCATGTGTCAATCGATTGAGACATAGGGGTAGACTCTTTATTCCTTCAATGGATGTTGAGCTTCTTCACGGATTTTGATGCTTTCGTTGATCTTTTGGTCCGTAGCCCTTGTGCGGCATTTAATTACCTTCTTTTATGCTCTTTAATGATTTGACGGTTAGAAACACCTGTAATCATTAAAACCTCACAACAACCATTAGATGCTTTCATCAGACAGCTAAGTGTAGGGATTAAGGTGCGAAATATAGTCACATTTCAGCACTGATCATTCATCCATGGAGGAAACCGAACAAGTTTTCGCTTCTCATTGGGGTAATTACGGGAGTACCTACAACCCTTAGTGGGGAACCCATTATGACTTCTCAAGGAAAAATCAGCAAGACTTCTTGTATGCATATCCGCAAGACCCTTAGGGCTTTCACAAATCCTATGTCGAAAACCAATATTTTAATCAACAGTCCATTAGAAATGATGATGCTACTATTGTTCAGATCCTTCAAGACCTACAACAGCAGGCACATCGACGATCTAAGGAACTATCTCAACTGACCCAAATTTCCCAAGACCTACAGTCATGCTCTCAATTCATTGCAAATTTAGGGACCAAAGTTGAGCAAATAGCCATGCAATGGGAGAGGACGGGAGACAACCAAAGGTTTTTCCCAATAAAGACCAATTTAAGAGGATAATCGGGTAAGGGATTTACACCTACTCCCACACCTCACATTCAAGCTGTTCAAACTCTACGAAGTGGAAAAACTGTTGACAATAAGGTAGAGATGCCTACACCATTAGTCGCCCCTGAAACCCATACCAAAGAGAAGCGAACCCTAGAAGAAGTCCCCTTGCCAGAAAGACACAAAAAAGTAGAAAAAGAAAATAAAAAAAATAGTAATGGGGAGAGTACACCAAAACCTGTGGCTGAAGTATCATATGTACCGAAGTTACCTTTTCCAAATGCCTTTGATGCACCATCTCCTTTTGATAAAAATCCAAAAAAATTAGAAGAAATTACTGAAATCTTCAAGGAAGTAAAGATTAATTTGCCTCTCTTAGAAGCAATTAAACAAGTCTCCGCCTATGCACGATTCCTGAAGGAGATGTATACGCAGAAAAGAAAAAGGTGAAAAAATATCTCGCAAAAAGTTTTCTTGACAGAGCAAGTAAGCTCAGTCTTGCAAGCCAGAACCCCGCCTAAACTTTAGGATCCCGGAGTACCTACAATTCCATGTATTGTAGGCAATCATGCTATAAATA
Organism: Chloranthus sessilifolius; assembly: GCA_021018995.1. Classification (NCBI taxonomy): domain Eukaryota; kingdom Viridiplantae; phylum Streptophyta; class Magnoliopsida; order Chloranthales; family Chloranthaceae; genus Chloranthus; species Chloranthus sessilifolius. The sequence continues at coordinate 9,794,841 of CM037588.1, forward strand.
AAGCACTTCTTGATATGGGAGCCAGCGTAAATCTGCTACCATACTCCGTCTACGAAAAGTTGGGACTTGGAGATATGAGTCCTACTTCGGTAACTCTTCAGTTAGCCGATAGATCAGAAAGAAGGCTAGTAAGAGTCATTGAAGATGTTATGGTTGGAGTCGACAAATTTGTTTTCCCTATCGACTTCTTAGTGCTAGACATGGAACTCAGTTCGAAATCTCCAACACAAATTCTCGTTATACTCGAAAGACCATTCTTGGCCACGGCCAATGCATGCATTAATTGTAATATTGGAGTAATGGAAGTTTCTTTTGGAGATATGCGAATTTAGTTAAATGTTTTCTCGCAACCAACCAAATGGCCTCAATTGATGATGAGGAATGCTTCAGTGTAGATGACATTGAAGAACTGGTGGAAGAAGAATTACCTCTAGTATTATCTAAGGATGTACTTCAAACCACATTATGGAATACGGACCCAGAAGAATCAAACTACCAACTAAGGGAGGTGACTTTTGTGCTGGACACTTCTATCCGCGAACTCTAGTCCAAAACATGGAAGTCGTGGATAGAACCTTTGCCCACTACCTTAAATGAACCGTTACAACCTTTCATCAAAAAAGCACCATCAATAGACCTGAAACTACTTCCCAACACCCTTAAGTACACTTTTATTAGGCCTAATGAAACTCTCCTAGTGATCATTTCGTCTGCTCTTAGCAGGGAATATGAGAGCAAGTTGTTGGCCATACTTATAAAATATAAACGTGCAATCGGGTGGACATTTGCTGACCTTAAAGGGTTTGATCTGTCAATTTGTATGCATCGAATTCATCTAGAGGACAATGTCAAAACTTCACGTGAAAGTTAGAGACGGTTGAATCCAAATATGAGGGAAGTAGTCTAAATAGAAATCGTGAAACTATTAGACGCAGGTATTATTTACCCAATTTCCGACAGTGAGTAGGTGAGCCCCATTTAGGTAGTCCCAAAGAATCTGGGATTATCGTGAAAGAAAATGCATCCGGTGAGCTAGTGACATTACGTGAAACCACAGGATGGCATGTAGGCATTGACTACCGGAAGCTTAACTCCATGACACGCAAGGATTATTTCCCATTACCCTTAATTAACCAAATTTTGGAAAAACTTGCGGGTTAGGAATATGTTTGTTTTCTAGACGGCTACTCAGGGTATAATCAGGTTCCAGTATACCTGGAAGACCAAGAAAAGACCACATTCACGTGTCCTTTTGGGACATTTGCTTATCGTCGCATGCCCTTTGGGCTATGCAATGCATCTGCAACCTTCCAAAGATGGATGATGGCCATCTTTTCTGATATGACAGACAGGTTTCTAGAAGTATTCATGGATGATTTTTCGGTATTTGGTCGGACCTTTGATTCTTGTCTTGATCACCTTGCCCTCGTTCTAGAAAGATGTGAAGATACGAACTTGGTACTAAGTTGGGAGAAGAGCCATTTATGGTTCAAGAAGGCATAGTCTTAGGGCACATTGTCTCCAACAGAGGAATAGAAGTTAACAGGAATAAAATTGACGTAATATCAAATCTGCCACCATCAACTTCGACATGGCAGATTCAATCTTTCCTTGGCCATGCCGGGTTCTATCGTCGTTTTATTAAGGATTTTTCAAAAATTTCAAGACCTCTCTGCCATTTATTAGCAAACGATGTAACTTTTAACTTCGACGATGCCTGCCTTGATGCATTTAATAAGCTTAAAGCCCTTCTCTCATCCGCACCAATCATTCAATCACCTGACTACTCCTTGCCTTTTGAAGTAATGTGCGATGCCTCTGATTGCGCAATAGGTGTCGTCCTAGGACAGCGGAAAACAAGATTTCTCACGTAATTTATTATGCGAGTCATACCTTGATCGAAGCTCAGGTTAACTACACTACCACTGAGAAGGAACTTCTTGCTGTTGTGTTTGCATTGGATAAATTTTGACAGTACATATTGGGATCAAAGATCATCATTTTCTCGGATCATTCTGCACTAAAATATTTATTGTCTAAAAAGGATGCCAAGCCAAGACTAATCCGATGGATCATACTTTTGCAGGAATTCAATTTTGAAATCAAGGGCAAAAAGGGAGTTGAAAATGTGGTAGTTGATCACTTATCTAGAATCGAATTGTCCGGAATCAGCAGTAGAGAGTCTTTGCACGATACCTTTCCAGATGAGCAACTCTTTGCCATTCAAGCAATTGTGCCATTGTACGCAAACATCATAAATTATTTGGTAACATGCAAGATTCCCCCGACCTGGTCCAATCAGGACAGATATATTTTCTTTTCTAATGTAAAATATTATATTTGGGAGGATCCTGACCTATTCAAAATATGCTCGGACCAAATAATTGGAAAATGTGTGCCCGATAGTGACACCCATAATATTTTATAATTTTGCCACACATATGCTTGTGGGGGCTACTTCGGAGGTAAGAAAATGACTGTCAAAGTACTGCAATCAGGATTTTATTGGTCATCATTATTTAAAGATGCCTATAATTTTGTCAAGCATGCAATCATTGCCAAAAGTCAGGAGCTATGTCCCGAAGGAACATGATGCCCCTCTAATCGATTTTGATCACAGAATCCTTTGACGTCTAGGGCATAGACTTCATGGGTCTATTTCTACCTTCATTCGGATTCATGTATATATTTGTAGCCATTGACTATATATCAAAATGGGTAAAAGCAGCAATTACAAGAATAAATGACCATAAGATGGTAGTCTCTTTTTTCAAGGAAAACATATTTTCGCGGTTTGGAGCCCCACACGCCATTATAAGTGATGGCGGAAGCCATTTTTGTAATATGTATTTCGAGAGTTTGCTCAAGAAATATGGTGTCACCCATAAAATCGCAACCCCCTACCGCACGCAAACAAGTGGGCAAGTTGAGGTTTCCAACCGGAAAATAAAGAAAATATTAGAAAGAACTATCCAACCTGACAGAAAAGATTGGTCCCTGAGACTAAATGATGCCTTATGAGCGTACAGAATGGCTTATAAAACTCCTATTAACATGTCCCCTTTTCGACTGGTGTATGATATGGCTTGCCATCTACCTGTGGAATTAGAGCATAGAGCTTTATGGGCTATCAAAGCATTAAATTTCAAACTAGACGCATCCGGAGAACAAAGAAAGCTTGAGCTTAATGAACTGGAAGAAATTCGCAATGATGCCTATCAAAATGTTGAATTTACAAGGCCAAAATTAAAGCATTTCATGATAAACACATTTTGAGGAAGAGTTTTGAGTCAGGCCAACAAGTTTGGTTATACAATTCACGGCTAAAATTGTTCCTTGGGAAACTATGAAGTTGTTGGGACGAACCTTACAATGTAGTCGAAACATTCCCTCACGGGGCTATCACTATTCAGAATCCCAAGGATAATCGTACATTCAAGGTTAATGGGCAGAGACTTAAACCTATGCATCTTTACAAGAGAAAGGGACAATGACGACTATGTCACTAAAAGACCCAGAGTATGTCTGATATGCTCTAGGGCACCATCATGCTACTGACTCACCCGTAGTGATTGCGATTTTATGTAAATTACTTCTCTAGTTTTAGTTGTACAATATTAGGTGACTATATATATATATGTTCAGAGGGTATGAAATATAGTAGTGATTGCGATTTTTTCAGCCATACGTTTTTCTATAACAAGCGTGATACTCACGATTGCTGGGAATATGATTTATTACGGCTTTATATGCCGATATCAAAAGGGCATGACTCCTGATATCAATGGCGTCACCTCGTTTCAAGCTGAGCATACACATCTTCCAACATTAATAAGAAGTACCAACCAGTTTGCATTCTTCAACGCCGGCCATACCTCTCATTTATGACATCCTTTCATTTTCCCTATTTCAGACTGCTTATAAATAAGCTTTCTTACCTTCCATCATCATAACATTCCTTTTGCTTCCATCTTCACTACCAATATCCCTGCCATGGCGAATCCATCAGATTGGTCTGAAATGTCAGAGGCCTTTCTCCGCCTCATCCGACGCCATGAGGAGGAACTCGCCGTAATCCTAGATGAAAGGAGGCAGATAAAAACGAAATCATAGCTCTCTTCTCCTCCCTCCCTATTCAAAATCATACAGCGGAACTACCATCTTCCCCTCGTACACCTCATTCCCCACCGCCACCTCCTCCATCCTCTTAAGCCGTCCTTTTCCCTTTTCTATTGGACGCACCTACTGTGACAGCCCGGGTTTCGGAACCCCGAAACTCATGCCATCAGTACGATCATCTTGACCGTGCCCCTTAGCTATGCACGGAACATTAATATATCAAGCAATGAACTAAACTGAAATAATAAATAAAGCAACGGAATTAAATTATTATTTAAATATTTCTCAAAAGACAGTTCTACCTTCATGCCTCTGCATGAATGGAGAACCGATCCGAACCATCGAGGATAGCTAATCATCACAGATGGTTCGCCCAAAAGAATAATCCCTAACTTTAATTACATTGTTTGACCAAAAATAAGGCTTGACATACCAAGCCGTACCAATAATCTCACAAAAACTCTCAAAGCTGCACAACGAAGTCCTCTAGAAGAAGTCCTTAGGAGGTGGCTCCAACTCGTCTCCAGGTGCCGGGTCTGACTCACCAGGGTCAACATTCCCTGAAGCCTCGGCAGCTGCCAATAGTGGACCTGCGACGTATAGTCTAAAGGGTGAGCTACATTCTAGCTCAATAAGGAACAAAACACAATCGAACATATAAATTACAACTCACATGCATTCCATGATATACCATGCATGATGTATCTATGCAATTACTGATGAAAAACAGTTGAAAAGAATCACATTTTTTTACTGGTAGTTTACACATGTCTTTTTAATTAATCATGAATGACACTGAAAAGGCCTAAAGCAAAACTTAACCTTTCAACTTAAGTAATTTCCGAGCAATATAGCATCGAGCCCCGATGAGATACCCATCATCGTCATCTATATAGACAGTTTTAAACGTATTCCCTGGGAATACAATTAGTACCCAAGCCCCTTTCCCCTGGGGATCGGTGGCGGAGTTTCAACATATCTCAATTCAACACCCCTGGGGCATGCTTACTATGTACGGATAAGCCTCCGTACTGGCCTACGGTTTCGCCGCCGTATCGGTCACGGATATCCTGCCGCGTCAGTCGTGGGTATTTCGCCACGTCGGTGGGGTACCCTATCAAACCTCAAATAACAAAAATATCAGGTGCTTACATATAGTTATTCACCGTGTAAGTGCGCTATCTTATATCAATTAGGCCTTATCAGACATAATTCAATCTTGGATACATCCCTGGGATGTATCCATTCGCTTGCATCACACCTGATGCTCTTATTATTTTACTTCCTCATCCCCTGGGAATGGCTTATTATGCTTGCTCTTATAAATGTCACACACTCACACTTTTCACAAACTCTTGAGAAATAAAAATAGTTTGAATTGAATTCTATATCACTACATACATGCTCTTGCAAAATAAAGTACATGTTCAAGGTGTTCCCTACCTCAAGTCTCTGTTTGATCATGCATCAAGGTCCCACGTGGCTCCTTGTGCCCAAGTTCACACGTACCACCTATGGTATCACATAACATATGAAATACATCACTAAAGATGTAATAAAGAAGGTCCAAGACCCTCCAAGAATCTTAAAGTCAAACTCAAAAGTCAACAAAAACTGGCACATTCGATTAATCGAACTCCAAAATCGATTAATCGAATCTGATTCGATTAATCGATTTCCAAAATCAATTAATCGAAGTTCAAAATCGATTAATCGACTCTCAAATCGATTAATCGAGATTCCCATTCGATTAATCGAATCCCAATTCGATTAATCGAAATTCTCCACTCTATCCATTCGATTCTCAATTTGAGTAATCGAATTCCCAAAATCGATTAATCGATCCCAAATCGATTAATCGAAATTCTAAATCGATTAATCGAAATCCCATTTCGATTAGTCGATTTCTCCAAGTCTTTTTCTTCCCTCCACTGGAGTTCATTGGAGGTTCCCAGTCGATTAATCGATACCAGAATCGATTAATCGAAATTCAAAGTCGATTAATCGAAACTCAATTCGATTAATCGAAATCGGGGTCCTCTGACTTTTTAACTTCTTGGCAAAAATCGATTAATCGAGTCTCACTTTCGATTAATCGAAATGGCCAGATTCAGCCCCCTCTTGGGCTGTTCTTCCCAATCTTCTTCCAACTGATTTCTCTTTCTTTTCTAAGCCATTATCCTATGATTTTAGCTATTTCTAACTACAATTAAACCCTTCAATATATGTATTTAATTTACAAGAATTTTACCTTCAATCAGTCTCCAATTGATTAGGTCAAGTGGTTGGAAAGGCTAGGGTTCCAGCTTTTGCTTCTAGCGGATCCCTCGTGTCGAATCGGCCTTTTAAACGCTTGAATCCCCCTTCCAAACACTCACCATTACTCCTTGCATTAACTATGCTCCCTCTCTCTCTCTCTCTCTCTCTTCTTTACTCTCTCTTAACAACCAAACAAAAAAATTAGGGCTATTAAACTCTTTTATCTCCCCTCTAGTTCGCGCGTTGAGCACATGCACCGTAATAGGTGTATGTGACTTCAGATTTACATCACACCCCACATATTCCCTTGAATTCTCGCATCTCATCTGTTCATTGTACCCTACGTTAACTTGTGAACTCTTACATGGTCAAACTTATGACCAGTTAGGCACAGATCCCGAGGTCACTGTTTAACGTGATTTTTCGAGATATTACACCTACCGTCGGACAATGATTTTTTTTTATATGAGAGACAACAGAGGCCGAGGACCGATCTTCATTGAAGACCCCTTTTCGGACGTTGCTGTCAGTGTCTTAGTTTAGTGTGTCTAGATTTTTTCTAAGTTTAAACTCTTTTATGTAAATAGTTTTCCTTTGTTTCAGATCAATATAAATATTCAGTAATATACAAATTTTTTTTTTTTTACTAACAGTGTGTCTTATTAACATTACTTACATTTTTGTTATTGATACTCCAAGAATAAGCAGCGGGTATTTTCTCTCAAGTTTGGGTGAGAGTATGTATCTGGTAACAGATTTTTTTCCAATAAATAATCAGTATATCAATAATTTTTTTATTTTGTGTCTCCTATTTTTGTGTCAATGAGGGCATTGCTCGATTTAAGTTTAGGGGGGATACATAATTTTTGTGTTTAGTAATTTTATTTGAGTTTTATTTATTTATTTGATCAGTACATAGGAATTATGATAAAAAAATTACAAATTCTGAAAACTTACGATTCATTATAATAGAAGTTTAAAAATTAAAATTTAGAACAGTTATAATTCATGTTTAGCTCATTGAAACACTGTATTAGAATGAATGCTTGAAACATAAAACTTTTTTAAACTGTAAAAATTTAAACTATAATTTTAAAATTATAAACCAGTGAGATTTTGAGCCATATTTCTTTTATTCTAAGAGAGACTATTTCTATTCAAATCGTGAAAATTTCTTTGATCTTCTATATTGATATGAAATCTCATATTGTTGAATTTAGAATCGAATTATTCTATGAATATGATGAATTAATTTTTTGTCTAGAACTATCTATTAGAAATATTAAAGCAATAAGGTATCTATGCTAGTAAATCGTAAAGATAATTTAAGGCCATATTTTATTTAAATCAGAGTCAAAAAGTCAAAATCTCAAAACATTTTATCCTTTGAACCCATATTAGAAGCTTGAAACTGAATTTCTTTATACCAAAATTTTATAAACCTTTAATCATATGTACTACCCAAAGCTTTCTACTTTTAACCCTTACAATTTCTGAGAGTTTAAAACTCAAAGAAGGGACGAAGAGGGAGTGAAAGGAGTAAAAATGAAATAGAGAAGGAATATTAGAAAAGAGGTACAAAAGAAAAAATAAAATAAAATATGAGAAAGGAGTGAAAAAAAAGAACGATTCTTTAGCAAAAAGCTATGAAAAAAAAAAAGAGAAGAAGAATCGTAAAAGACGATTTTATAGCTGAAGAACTGGGATATATATAAAAGAAGAAAAGTATATGGGAAGAAGTTATCTAATAATGGATACTTACTAAAATAAAATAGTAGAAGAAGATAGGAAGAAGAAGAGCTAAATTCTCAGAAAAACTTTGAATCCTTTTCTACCTTTTCTTGATACCTTTTAACCTAAAACCCTATTATAAGCTGAAGGAAAGACCTTTCTGATTTATGATTTATAAAAGCATAAGCCTAGTAGAGATAAGGATAATAGATACTATGGATTGTACAGGGAATCATAAGAATATGATAAGATTATCTTTTCTATGAGATTTATTTTTACAATTATCTTTGACTGAATTCTTTTGAAAAATATACTGAGAGAACTCAAAAGTTTCGATATCTTTTTGAGAGTATGTCAATAGTAAGTTTTTGAATGAAAATATTTTCTGAATCTGCAGTTTAAAATTTTTTATGAAGAATAAACTGTTCATCAGTGCATATACACTCTGTGTTTATTATGAATTGAAATTGTTAAAGTTCTAATCAAGGATAACTATTGTAATGAAAAATAACAATAAAGAATTAGTAATTTTAGAAAATCGTAATAGACTATATATTGACCAATTAAGTAGATTAGTTAGATTTTTATTTACTTTTAAAGAAAAATATATTTTAAAAAATCCAAAAATATTTAAAGTTTGTAGGTAACTTCACTGAAAACCTTCAGGAGACTACAACTCCTCCACTAGGGATCACCTAGGGGTTTAAAGGCTTATTGGATCTGCTAAATGCAATCGTGCTCTCTTCGAAAGTGGCATTTAAATTCATAGTTTAGATATTTTATATTTCCTTGTTTGCTAGGGATTAGCAAAGCTTAAGTTTGGGGTGTAATCAATCACATAATTTACCATTTTAACACCCTTAACTTAGTGATGCTAGGATTTAGTTTGCTACTAACAAATTGACGATGTGCAGATATTAAGAAAAAATAGTAAAAGAGAGCCAAAGTGTTAATATTTGTCAAAATGAACTCAAAAGGCAATAAGAAAGACGATTTTCCACCTACTAAAAGCTAGAAAATCGTAATTTACGATTCTTCAAAAGAGACAAAAAGGATAAAAGCGAAAAATCGTAATCCAGAGAGTCGTTCGAATAGGAAACTATGAAAGATAGAAAATCATGATTTGCGATTACCCAGAAAAGATGTTTTCCTACTATTGTTGTTGCTACTCATCACGTGAATGAAGATTACCACCGCCAAGATCAGAATTAGAAGATATCTGAAATTAGAAGTTTGGTGAATCATGGATCTGAGAAGATTGATGAAGATAAGCTCTTAGGAAAGCTCGATTACTGAAATAAAGGAGAACAATCCATAAGCACATCAATAAAGAATAAAAGATAACAAATTAAAGAAAGAAACTACATAAAGCCCAAGCCTGGCTTGCCTACCTAGAATAGGGTTATCACAGCCTGGCTTGGCCCAATCTCGAAAAATTGATAGGAGGGCTGTAAAAGAGCTCGAGCTTCAGGCTGGCTTGGGTCAAGTTTAAACTTAAATAATAAACCTGACCCCGAAAGCAGTTAGGCCCAACTTGTCCCATTTTCAAGCTAGGTTCAAGCCTAGATTTTAGTAAATAAAAAATGGCCCTACAAAAACCCGCCCTGGCCAATGCTGATTATAGTACAGAAAAAAGTTGGGTGGGCCCAAATCCAGCCTACCACAAACCCAACTCAATTATGATTTGGGCTTATTAAATAAAAGTCCAAGCCCGAAAGCACTCTGGCCAAACGCAGCCCAATTTTGTATCGGAGCAAAGTTTGGGCCCATATTTTAGGGTCGAAAATAATCGGGCTTATCATAATCCTACCCGGCCAGTTGACATCTCTACCTCTGATACAGTGAACACGAGCACATGGAATAATTTCCCTTAAAGTAACCAATAACTACATAAGATTTGGAGTGCACATATTTTTCAAAGTTCAAAGTCAATGAAATTGGTGAAGATTAGGGTGATGGCTTGATCTCAGAAGTCAAAGCGATAGAATTGGAGGTGCTGTCGACACATCTGGAAAAGTCTAATCTTTATCTACTGTCTTAGATTAGTTTACCAAATTAGCCTTGCATTTTATCATATTAACAGTCACCCTCCATATAGGTATATAGAACTACGTTAGGTAATCAAACACCTATCAAATGTCACTTCAAAGTAGCAATGATCTGATCATTTTTTCCCATATTATAGTCATGATTTTAAATATTGACGGATATGCATCGGATTAGGGCCCAATCTGATACGATAAATGCCCCAATTTGGTATGTTCAATTATTTGCAAAAAAATTATATTTTATTTATTATATTTTTTAAATATTAAAAATAGGAAAAAAATAATTGAAATATTGCCCAATTTGGCTTATAACTTGCCCAATATGTTGATTTATATCAGTCTTTAAATCAGTGATTATAATGAATTGAAGGGGATGAAGTACCTTCCACCTAGCTCATTGATCTTGTTAAAAGCTGACATCGAATGGACCCTAAAATCTGTACAACTAAAACTTTGACAAGATTAGATGGTTAAACGGTGTCGATATTGTTAGGGTTGCCATTGAGTCAGATCGACTAAATACACACTGCCCCATCTTTTTTTACATGGTCCAGCACATAAACTTGGCCCATAGCGGGATGGGTCGATCACATAAATTTGATCAACCTAAAGGGTTGATTGAATTGGTAATAAAAATAAAAGAAGGGAGCCATTACTTGCACTCGGAAATTTGGCCTTTGCACCAACTTTAAAACAAAGATTTACAAGTTTGGTGACCCCTGCTACATGAAAACACCATCTAAGCCGTTTGATTTGGAGCCCGTCATTTAAAGATAATAAGTGCAAAAGATTAACACGAAATATAATCTTCATCATGTGATTAAATATAGTCAAAGGCTATTATTTGATTCAACGGTTGACAATAATAGATCATATGATAAATATCGTGTTTTGCTTCAATCTTATCTAGTACGGATCTATAGGTCATGAAATATAAATCAGATGGCCAAGATTGTATTTTCACATATCACATGTCCCTAAAATACAAATTCTTTCTTTAACTTCGATGCAAGGGCCACATTTCCGAGTGCAAGTTATGGCTCCCATAAAAGAAATAGGAGGGTTTTGAGCCGGGTTGGGACACCCCGAGATTGAAAGCCCTTCATGGTAGTCTTGTTTTAGAAGGATGCTATGCGCACCACAATGTTTAGTTCCCACACTCTATTTTCAGTCGCGAACCAACTTTATATGTGCATAATTAATAATAATAAATTTTATTTTAGGCCGGTGTTACTAGCACACCACTTTATGCTACAACCACCTCACTTTAATACAGGAAAAGTATGTTGACTGCTTTAAATCATACGATAGAGATCATTTTTCATACCAATATCCATACAATAAATCTTGAGATCATGAGCCTACCATCAGACGTTCAGATATTGATACCACTTGGCACACATCACAAAAAGTGAATGTGATCCAAGTACCATCAAACATGGTTCATGTCCAATTTTTGGGATGTATCCCACATGGAATCAACATCTGACTGTCTGATGATAGGTCCATGATCTCAAGATCTATTGTATGGAATATTAGGATAAAAAATTATTTCCATTGTTTGATTTAAAGTGGTCAATGGATTTTTCCTTTACTTAAATGAGGTGGGGTGGTTGTAAAATAAAGCAGTGTGGTAGTAACACCAGCCTTGTTTTATTGTGACTAACAAAAATCCTATATTATTTACACACCAAAATAGTACTTAAATGATCTTATATTATTGATGGGATTAAGATGTGGGTAATTCACACCGTCAAAGTGTTAGAACATATATAAGTTGAAAGGCAGTGGTTCCAAAACTCAGATTTTTTGAGATATTTTAACCATCCGATCTGAGCATTCTAATATCAACTGTTGTGTTTAGTTTTAATGACTGATATTCAAATTCACCAATTAGATGATTCACGCTTATTTGTGGACATGATTCTGTGGCTAAAATATTTCTCAATGATGGATTACCGCTTGAACAATTTAGATTGATTATAAACCTATGCTACACGACATAATAATAAATCACACTTCAACGATTTAAAATGGTCAAACACCCTTAAAAGGAATGATTAAAATTGTTTTAAAGAGATCACTCCGGACCCATTCTCAGTTTTGCTAGGGGCCATTGTTTAGTGTGACGATAAAAGGCTAGGGTAATAAGAGTGAGAATGCAATTCGAGTCCATAAAGTAGTCACTTTGTTTATAAAATGCTAGAAGGCACATTTGCATGCGCTCCACCCCTCCAAGCATCATGTCCATAGAAGTGTAGCATTAGGCACGGACCTTTTGGACCTTTTTCAGTAAGAAGAACAGTCTTTTTACTCGTAAAAATTAAATTAGAGGTTAGACATGTATCCCGTCCATCCCTCCTAACACTAAACATATGGGAGTAATTGGTTTTTTCAGCTTGAAACTTGAGCATATATATTGCTTATTATGTCCATCAAGAGTTGGCATTAGGTGCACGGGCTCATGCACCACTTCAATTGCACGTGGCTAAACCAGTCAACCATTGAGAATTGCAAATATCTTTGATTTAAAGCAACCAAAGGCCATCTAAAATTAATGATTATTATGTAAATCTAAAATATAGTTACTGTTAGATCCCTCTGATTGCATTATATCATGCAGTAAATATTGTTTTTCATTTCAATCTTTTATGCTAGTAGTTCTTGAAATCATGAGCGTCAAATCACTCGAAACACAAGATGACTCAACGTATATAACACACATCTTAAAAAGTAACCCAATACTGAGATCTTAAAAGACATTTTAATTATGGATAATGTATCTTGGTACTAATGATAGGTAATTTACCAATTTCTACATTAGTTTGTTGCCGCGTGGCACCCATTTACATGATCGGATGCCACATAAAGGAGCAGCTGACGATCATAACTCTTACAAAAAATAATAATAATAGAATATAGGAAAGTGTATAGATGGTCAATGATTTAATCGTGTGAAAAATGAAAGGTGAAATAATATGTGATTTAACCGCTCATTTTTCATACATTGGACTTTATTAATTGCACGCTTTTTCAAATCATCGAATTGCTCCTTTATACAAAATCTGATCATGTGATTGGGTGCCACATAGTAGTAAAACTAATGTGTGACCAAAGAAGTTACCTAATCCTTTGGTACCTGACTACCTTTACCCGTCAATTATTTTCGAAAGTTGAGTGCAAATGTTCACTCTTTCCTTGACCTTTGCAGTGGCATGCATCGTGTTGTTATTAAATTGTAGTAATCTAATTGGGGCTGTAAACGGGTCAGGTTTTACTGTTACTTGGATGTTTCAACTCAGAGGTCAAGTTGGACTACAAAGAGGTTGGATCGGGTCGAAATTTTATATATAATATAATGAAAAATATGAGTTTTTTTACCAGATCATGCTCCATCGATTCGGGTCATGTTAGGTGCACCATCTTCTCAGGTCAGGTCAGATATATGTAATTTTTCCACTGGATAGTCGAAGTTTAGCTTGGCCAGTTGTTGACAGCCATAAATCCAATTGAACGTAGTGTTATATGACAAGCAGGGTTTATGCAAGCAAACTGCAGGCAAATGATATGGCGGAATATAATTAACTGTAAGTGCAGTGGGGCCCAAGCAATACAGTCGGGGCAGCCAATCACGTCAGTCGGCTGCACTTCGCTTGCACAAAACCTGCTCGCGGTTTGCAATTTTCCAATCCAATCCCATTATCTTATATCTTATAGAAAAAAAAAAGAATTCAAGGTAGTCTGTATAAGGTATCAAAAATTGGCCGATACCGATACGTAACAATATCCAACTCGATATCGGCCGATACATATCAGGTATCAACCGATACATCTCTGCTTCGATCGAGATGTTCATTTTCTTTGTTTTGTTTTTTTATTTTTTTCTTAATATTAGCAGATATGTATCGGTATAGGCCAATTCGTATCGGCCTCGGACAAATGAATATCTGAGACCGATACCGATTTTAATACTTTGACTCTGTAATCTAATCTGTTGACCACATTCATGGCATTTCGGAAATATTTAGATAGAACTACCTGTCTTTTCCAAAATACCCTCCTTCCACAATAAAAGTAAAATATAACGGTTCGTCAACGTCCTCGTGCGAACGGTCGTACCACGTGGAAGCCCGATTTCTTTTGTTTGTCTTCTATTGTACGATCGGTGACTCAAATGTGAACACCGCTAAGTTTCATTTCAAACTTCAAAAGCGTTCACTTCAACCCGTGTCCCGCATGCGAGCTGCACCTCCTCTCTCTATATATATACACATCCTTCTCTCTCTCTTTCTCACTTATCCTCTTCGTACTTTTATCTAATCTATTTCGGGCTGCTTTTTTGAGACCTATTTCTCCACTTATTTTTAATTAGCGATAAAATATCTCTCTCTCTTACTCTGCATAAGATATACTAAGGTAAGTTTTACGACCATGGCATCCACTGATATATCGGTGCAAGATTCGGCGAAAACTGTGCCGGAAACACAGGTGTACAGTAGGGGCACGTCCATTAATCTTTTCGTAGCGGATTGTACTTTGAGGGTCTTATTGTTTGCGTCTGCTGTAACGGGCGTGGTGGTCATGGTCACCAGCAACCAGACCGTGATGGTTCCAATCCCCATGCGCCCGGGTGTTCGAGTGTCTCAGGATGCTAAATTCAATCACTCTCCCGCGTTCATGTAAGTGACCCTTCCCTTTGATGCTTATGATTACTCATGGAGCGCCTTTTATATATATATATATATATTGAATCCAATAACAAACTGACCGCCCACGTTCATCAGGGTCTCTTAAAACTCGTGAAACTGAGGTTTTTATAGCGTGGTTGGTGGCCTAGAACTGTTTCCTTTATCAGCATCATAAGTTTATGATGCTCTATCGTTATTTCATACTGATCTTTAAATTTGGCATGCGAGATGGTATTAGGCATAGTCATCAAGTCAGATTTCAGCAATAATTCAGCGACATTAAAATTTGAAAAAATCTGGCAAGTTCCGAGAAATATTTGCAGAAAAAATCAGAGATAAAAATAAATAAGATTTAAAAGTACACTTCTTTTTGGAAAAAATAAAAATCGTTGAAAATTCTGGGAAATTTTGTGAATTTTTAAAAACACAAGATTTTTTGAAAATTTTGCTAATAATTTAGGATTAATTCGTAGAACCTTAAACTCTCGAATTATTCACAAAATTTTCAAAAAAATCGGCAACTTTTGTGACTATGGTATTAAGTACCCGAGTACGGGTGTCGGCCTTGGTACTAAAGGCAATATCCTCCTTATCAAATGATCAAGCCTTTAGAAGACAGTTATTTATGTTCATGCATATTAGTTAGTCAAGCGATACTTTCGAATTTAACTGGTTTGGGCTTTATACCTTACCAAATTAATTAACAAGACCGGTTAAGTGATTCAATGGGTCACGGGTTACGTCGGGTTGGTTTGAAAATTCCGACCTGTTTATTAAACAAGTCTTGTTCGGGTTAAGGGTAGATAAGATTGAGACCTTACCATTTAAACACGTTATCATAAATTATCATCACAATCTTAACTAAAGTCTATAATAACTCATAGAAAAAAAAGAAAAGAAAACAGGCCTAAATTAATACATTTAATTTTTTTGTTTTATTAAAAAAAAGCCTAAATTAATATTAGTAGATACAATCAATTTCGATCCATATCTATTTCGGGTGCACTACAGAAAAAAGGTGTTTCAGTAACAGTCAAAGTTGTCGCTAATAGTCCTATCGCTATTGAGACAACAAGGTTTTTCGTTAATAATGGCAATTTTGACTGCCGCTAATAGTCTTATTTTTTTGGAGTGACGATATATATATATATATATATATATATATATATATATATATATATATATATATATGACTGCTTTAAAACGTCATGGAGATGATATGAAGAATTAATATTGGTGAATCATGTGGTGCAGATACCTATTGGCAGCCCTCTGCGTGGCCTGTTTACACAGTATTTTAACCACATTCACATCGGCGCGATCAATTTCAAAGCCGTCTCCCTCAAATAAGTTGTTATTTTGCTTGGCCTTCACGGACTTGGTAAGTTTAAATTAATTAATTATTTTATATTGCAAATAGATGTGATAAGGTTATGATGATAATCATAAATTATTATAAGTGGCGTAAATTCCGGCGGTAACAACATGGGCATTACCGAAATGTGTATCAAGTTAAGTTAATAACTTTGTATCAGTTGTTACTAAGGTTGTCAATAGGGCCAGGCTGGCCCATCAGTCTGCTCGAACAGGTCCTAAAATCTTCGGGCTCGGAGTGAAAATGAGGTAAGAGGGCAGGGCTAGGGCATCGAAACCAAAAGCCCGCTATCCATTGGGCCGGGTAAGGGCTTAGCAAGTTAAAGCCCATAAGCCCGGCCCGGCCTGCACATCCCTTTTAATTATAGATTAAATATGTTAATATAATTATATAAAATACATTGTACTATTTAAAATTAAATTACCAAAATAGCACTTAACATTATCATTTGATTTATCAAGCGGATAGTTGTAACTTGTAAGGATATTCTAGTAACTTAAATATTTATAAAGAGAGGTCTTAAGATTAATTTTCTTTTTCTTTATTTGAAGTATTTTTCTCTAACTTTAATAAAATAAAAATTTATAATGAAAACAAATTTAGATAAAACACTAATAACTAATAAAGCATGATGCTTGCCTCAACCCGCCTAAGTTAGGGTTAGGGCTGAGCATATATATCAAAGCCCAACCTAAGTTAGGGTCGGGCTAGGGCCTAGCCTTGGCCACTAATGCCAGGCTAGATTTTAGGGAGGTCTAGCCCTAACCCGGCCGTTGACAGCCCTAGTTGTTACATTCTAATATAGCCGTATAATTTCAGAATCGGTATTGTTTACCCAACTTTAGCGATAGCCTTGGCACTGTAGTAAGTCTCCTTCCTATCCAATGGTCAAGCCCTCGGAAGGGTTCAGTTATTTATCAGCACATAAATAAGTGGTCAAATATACTTTTCACTTAGGTAAAGGTAGCCAATTGATATCATAGACTAGATAACTTACTTGCTCCCACACTAATTTACAGTTATGGCGCACTCAATTGCATGATCGGATGTAGCGGATAAGAGTGACTCAATGATCACATCTAGTTGTGATAAAAAAATTAAAATTAAAAGAATATAAAACTGCATAGTCATTGGCATTAACAGTAGTGAGAACAGAACAGTAAAACAAAATATGATTTTATTGTTCAGTTTATGTGCAATTGACACTTTCGACTTTGTGGTTCTATAATTTTTTATTTTAATTTTTTTATAAAATAATTGTATTCATCGAGTTGCTTATATCCATGACATCCAATTATGTGATTGGGAGCCACATGGCTCCAAACTGGTAGAGGATTAGGTAAGTTATCTGATCCATGATGCTAAACTACCTTTATCTTTTTATCTATACTAATTTAACTCGTAACAATATGTTTGCATTCCCCAAAGTTTCTCAATGAGACTGACCTCTAGGTAAATAATACCAACTCATTTTATCATTGGATAAGTGGAGTGTCACTTCCATCAAGTGGTGCATGGAAGCATTTTTTTTCTATAAAAAAATCGTTTCAAAAGTTGATATTTATAGAAAGGACCATAAAACGGGTTGGGTTTCAGTCTGAGCCTGGCTTGATCCGGCCTGATACAGGCTGAGGCTAATTTTTAGGTTAAAAAAACAATTGGGCCGGCCAAGACTTGTCTCAGGCCAACCAAATTAATGGGAAAGGCCGTGCTGGGCCGATTTTGGCAAGGCCTGAACTAGATTCTAGTCAAATTTGGGACTAATAATAAGCCCGAGCCAAAAGGACCCCGACCGAGCCCGGCCTGATTTTCTATAGGGGTTTGGTGTGGGCATAATTTTTAGGGTTAAAACTAATTGGGTCGACCAAAAGCCCAGCCCGACCTGTTGACAGCCCTATTTAGTATGTTCCTAAAAATATGTGAAGGTCAACATTTGATAAAATTTTGCTTGTAAACTCCAGTAATGTGAGTGAGAAAAGTCCAAACCCCTTTTTCTTGTACCACCTAATGAAGTTTGTAACGCCCGATACTTGCTTTCTCGGCTCATCTCCATATCGTGGAGCGAGATGCATTTAAGAACCAAAATATTGAGGCAACAATCAGTTCGCTTGTGTTTATGAAGTGCCTTTTACACACAAGATGGTCAACGGTTTACTTTCACTCATGTGAAGTCCTTAAATGGGCTTGGCAAAAAGGGGTTTGGTGGGGTCCTACCAAGTAGGACTCTAAATGGGTTTCTACTTTATCTCTTAAGGAGAAGAGATTTGAACGTTGGAGTTAATCGTGGAAACCAATAAATGCTTGTGAGAAAAATGAAAGGAGTAAGAGAAAGAAATGTGTGAAAGGGTGTGAGAGATATTATAGGAGTAAGAGAGAGAAACTGATGTGGAGGAGAGAACCGAGAGATCCAACCGTCTCAAAAATTTTCTTCTTCCTTCTAACAAAATAGCAGTCTTATTTCGATAAGATTTTAGGCAAAAAAAAATAAATTAAAATTTTCTTCTTATTCCAACGAAATAGCAGTCTTATTTTGGATAAGATTTTAGGCAAAAAAAAAAAATACCGACTATTATATTTCGAAAAAAATAATATAAAAAAATTTTGTTTGATCGCGGGTGATTGCGCACAGTGTCCAAATTTTAGAAGAAAAAAAAACAATCAAGGTGACACTCATGAGCATGGTATCAAAAATCGGCCAAACCGATACGTATTGGTATCAGCTGATACGTCTCGGTTTTGACGAGATTTTTTTTTTTTTTTTAATTGGCCGATACGTATCAGCCGATTCATATCGGCCTTAGACAAACTGATACCCGTAATCTAAAATATGGATACTATGTGCACAATCACCCACGATCAAACAAGATTTTCTTCATTATTTTTCTTGATACGTAATTAGGCCTTTATAACCTTTATACCATTATACTTAATTAGGCTACTTGATTCGTAATTAGGCCTTTATAACCTTTATACCATTATGCTTAATTAGGGTTTGGTAGGGGTACAAATTAAAATCGAAACCCGAAAAACTGAGCCTTCCAAACCAGCCCGTACCAGATCGAAATCGACTGAACACCGACACTGAACCGAACCGTTTTGGCTAGATTCGGTTTCAGGTTTGGAAACTGAGAATCGTAAACCGGCTGGGTAGGGAGAGAAAATAGAAAAAAAATCAAAAAGCTAGTAAAAAAAAACGAAAAAAAAAATGAAGAAAAATTGAAAACCGAACTAACTGAAATCAAAATCTGATCAGTTAGGATTCGGTCTAGGGGGGGTGTGAGAAATTCGGTTAACCGAAACTGAAACTTTTTGGTTAGGATTCGATTTTACGTGAATCGACACCGAAATTAAAATTTTGGATTCTATGTAATTAAACAAAAAGTTTTGTACACCCTTAGCTTCCATTATCATCTACTTTTACATCATCCGGAACGTTGGACTGATGCGTAATAACTTGGATATGCCATAATAACCAAAAAACAGAACCGGTCAGATATGCCAAATCATCTGATGTTAACGTACAAGATCACTTAGACATCCCATTGGTGTAACATTTGGGCTATAGCCATCCATATGATCATGCACCATTGATCGGATAGTCCAGATCAACTGCTACAATTTCCGGTAATACGTAGACATGGTTTATATAACTTACTTAACTATATATTACTTTTATTAGAACTTTTTCTACAAAATTATGGATCTTAACATCTTATGAACGCATTTCTTAATCCCATGCAGTTGATGGCTGGGATAGTGGCATCAGCTACCGGTGCAGCAGCTGCTGTAGCTTACATTGGTTTATGGGGCAACTCTCACAGTCGTTGGATGGAAATTTGCCCGAATTTCGACAAATTTTGCCGACACATGGGAAGTTCGATCGGGGTCTCTCTTGCTGCATCCAATGTTCTCATCTTGCTCGTCATGCTCTCCACGTACTCCCTTTACCGCCGGAGTCGTTAGATTTAGATCTACGAGTCCTAGCTACACCATTTTCCATAGGGGTGCACCCTGTGGTCCATGGAACTAGAGTGTTGTGTTCTATGTGTGATCAACTTTTCTTTCTTTTGCTCTTATTAGAAATGTTGTTTTTCACTTCTTTGTATGTAAATGGTTTTGGGATGCTTGTTGATCGATGACCTGTTCGCAAATGGTTTAAGCTAGTGGTATCATGGTTTGAAAAGCCCAAAACTCAACTCGAAAATCAGCTGAGTTAGAGTATAATTGAAGAAAGCTATACTAGACTAAGAAATTCAAATGACTTTGTATTAGGTGCCCCACCTATGCACCATTGGCTGTGCCTAGATCGATTCCTATTTTTTCTAATTTAGCATCTCTTGATATTGGTAGAGGGAGAATGACCCGTGCACCAATGCAGTGTAGGGTACCTCTATCCGCCCCAACATACTACAAAAATAAGGTGTTTTGGTGGCACTTGTTGCTAAGACAATTTTTTGTAGCAACAAGACTAATAGCAACAATTTTCTATTAATAGCGATAGTTTTTGGCTGTCATTAATAGTCTTATTTTTTGTATCATACACTATTATTGAGGACACCAAAGTTTGAAACCCATTGTTTACTTGGAATCAGACAAGATCGTTTTTCACCCCGATCTTCCACATAATGGATTTTGAGACCACGAATGTACTGTGACTGTGATTTTTTGATTCCGCGTTCACAAATCCTTATAAAGTGGCCTTAAAATCACCTTTAAGTGTGATATGTGCCATGTGATTTTAGGGCCACTTCTTGGGATCTGTGTCACGTGGAATAAAAAAAACCCAATGTATGATGGATCATCCGTTCATGGTCTAAAGATCCATTGTGTAGAAGATCAGGGTGAAAAATAATCTCTCTCATCTATTCCAAGCAATCATTGTGTCACATGGAAATAAAAACTACTTTTAAGGTCACTTTCTGGGATGTGCATCATGTGAAATAAAAAGCTGAACATATGATGAAATGCCATGGTCTCAAGATCATTTGATCCATTAGCTGATTCAAAGCAATCTGATTTAACCGTAGGCGCCCTCAATCCGGTAGCTGTGAATAGAGTTATCCTCAGCCTCAGCCGAATGGGATCCGGGCTCAGGTTGTGGTCGTAAGCTTGTTTATAGCAAGGTATTAAATATCGGCCAAAACCGATATGTATCTGGTATTCGCTGATGCCTATATTTTATTATTATTATTTTAAAAAGGCCAATGAGTATCAGCCGATGTGTATTTGCCGATGTGCATCGGTCGTCCAAGGACTGATACCTGATACCAATACCGAGGCCGATACCAATTTTGTTACCTTGGTTTATAGGCCGCAAATTCTAATCCAAGCCCTGCTTCTGCCTAGGGCAGTCAACGGGCTGGGTTTCAGCCTGGGCTTGGGCCGGATGGGCCAGGTTCGGGCCCTTTTTTGCATTTAATAAATGGGCCTGACCCGAAAAAAGTAAGTCTTTTAATAAAAAAAATCTTTAAAAAACTCTTAAAAAATTATTAGAAATCCTGTCCGGATAGCTAATCAGGCCAGGTTCGGGCCGCAACATTTCAAAATCGGGCTAAGCCCGGCCCGGTCCGGTTAGCTATCGGGCTGAGCCCAGGCCCAAAATTTATCTTTTGAAAAAATGGTAGTATGGGAAACCCAGCCCGAACCCGGCCTAGCCCGTTGACAGCCCTACTTCTGCCTAAGCTGTGATGACAAAAGTCTCCGGCTTTGCTAGAAAGTGTTTTAATAAATCCAATTTATTCAAAAGGTTAAAAAGTCAACAATTTTTTATATAAATTGCGAACTTCACAAATAAATCCTGAGAAAACTATAAATAAATCACGAATTACTAAAAAAAACCCGATTTTTTGAAATGCATATACATTTATAATTACCATCTATTCTTTTTTCCCAAATTATTCCTTTCTGATTTATTCCTGGACTTTGACTTTGTCACCATAGTTCAAGCCTAGGCCGACAAAATAGGGTCCAAATATTTGACATGCGTTGAAATTCAATTTAAGTGAAAGAATGGGTAAAATGAAAATGCCCTTAGGTCTTATATGAGATTTGATTGATCGGACTCATATGAAACCAATCTGCCCACTCTAAGACCGATCAAGTCAGTCACATATGGGACCAATCGGTCATATAATAGGCGGATTGGTTCTATATGAGATGAGTGATCGGCCCCATATGAGACCTACCAATCCACTTTTAGATCGATCAGTCTCGTATGAGACCGGCCCGATGGGTCTTATAGTGGACTGATCGGTGTCATATGAGACCTAACAAGTCAAATATTTCAATCCTGTTTGCAGAGTTTTAAAAAACAATAGGAAAAAGTTGTGGGTTTGATACCCTAAGGGTAATAAGTGAAACATTGGACCCTGTCTGGTAAATATGGAATAATTAGAGACTCTCCACTTCACAAATCTACCTACAAGCAACTACCTTTAACCGTTTTTACAAAAGCTATCTACACCTCTGATCTGTAATTAAGGTGATTCACCCTAATCAAATCATGTTTCTTCACAACTGCTTTCAATGAATTCAAATTCACAACTTCAAAATTTATTCGACATCTCTGTTGTTTTCTGGATCTGAACTGTAATCAGAGGAAAATCTAATCTTGATAACCTTCGTTTTTTTTCCTTAGATACTTCAACTTTGGAACGATCAGAATCTCTTAGTGTACCGAGTGTATTCCACCAAAGGCTATGACGTTTGAAGGATGTCTGGAATCTAAAACTTCCTGGCCAACTCGAAAAACCTTTCCAAAAATTCACTATCAGGACCATCAACGGGACTTGCCACCCACAAAAAAGTCAATAGGACATCTCATAAATCTCGTCTAAAGCAGGATGCCCTGCCCATATAATTCAGATTTCAGAAATCTTCACCAGGACAGATTCTTGTAACAAAAAAAAAGTAGACTTTGGAATTTTCAATATACTTGTTCTGCACTACACAACATTTTTTGGATAAGCAAGAATATGATACCTGCCCAATCCTCTCTTCAGCGGTGTGCCCGTCCCCGAAAAGAGAATATTGAGAGAGAGAGAGAGAGAGAGAGAGAGAGAGAGAGTCACCAATATAAAGGGAATGGTGATATCACAGGCAAGATTATAATGGGTGACTACAGCAACATGGTCGGAGGAAACGTTACCATCGGAAAGAGTAGGCTAGGCCCCCCCAGGATCCAGGCATGGGACACCACCTACAACGGATTTGAATCGGACGGAGATGGAAGGATCAAACTAAGCTTTGCTACCGAGGGACGCCGGGATCATGTGTGCAGGCCTGTTATTGTCGACGCCGACGGTAGAACCAGGCCCGCTTTCATGGTCCTCCCACCCCACCACCATAATGGGGATAATATTGTAACCAAAACTGAAACAGTAGCTGAATACATATCTCCAACATCTCCAGCAAGTGCACATACAAATGGCTTCACTACGAAGCAAGCCATGAAGGATCAGATCGCGTCAAACGAAGGGTTGGGTAGCCCATCTGAGGATCGAACCCCTAAAATCAAAGAATATACTGGTAGGGACCAAACTGCCGGCTTCACTACCAAGCAAGCCGTGACGGATTACACAGTTTCAAACACGGGCTTAGGTAGGCCTGGAATCCCATTTCAGGATACTCCTAAAACCAAAGAATATACCGGAAGTGACCAGACTGCCGGCTTCACTACCAAGCAACCCAAGACGGATTACACAGTTTCAAACACGGGGTTAGGTAGGCCTGGAATTCAATTTCAGGATCAAACTCCTAAAACCAAAGAATATACCGGAAGCGACCAGACTGCATCAAGGAACTATCCTTGGAGCCGGGCAACTGGTACCACAACTACAACACAACAAGTAAATTTTGGAGGTGCACGTATGAGAAATGAGTCGGTAATTGATTCAGTGAATGCGGCGACAGTGGTTAACAAAGACGGGTGGATTAGGTCTGGCCGTTTCGGCTGGAGAACACCAATTTATCAAGAAAATTCACTTAGCACACCGACAAATGATATCGGACGTGCCATCGATTATGTTAGGGAATCTACGAGGTTGCCGTATGTGCCCACAGCACCTCCACAAAGCCGATTCTCAGCCTCACCTCTCACATTGCCTGCAAATCTTGGAACCATAGACAGCAAAGTGGTTGCACAGACGTACAGTGGCAGGTTCATGTGAAAATGAAACAACTACATGTGTCGTACACCAGATGGTTTCAAGGCTCATTGAACTGCATTATGTACCACAACTTTAATTCTTTCTTTATTTTTAGTATGCAGAAACTATCTGTTGCCATTGTGTTTACAGCATGTGTTTATGTTCTTATTGTCGTAAAATAAGTTAATAAATGCTTTTTAAGTGTGTTTATTTAATGCGTCTCATTCCTAGTTAGTAAAATACACTTCTGATATGGATTTATTTATTATTATTTTTTTGATTGGTGTAAACTATAATTCCATAAAGAGCAGCGTGAGATGCTCCACCAAGAAAACTAAGAACAAAAGACACAGAGATATGAAAAGAAATTTAAGGCAAAGGGTAGCCCCATTGATGTGGGAAAAAATCGCACGCTAACCCTAAAATAGCGTAACTCCCGCAAGATAGGGGTTATATAAAAGGGAAAATAGGGGTAGAAAAAGATCCAAGGAATCGCTCCAAGGAAGAAAGTTGGCCTCACATCAAACGGCAAGCGAGAGAAGAATCACTCTTCTATCGAAAACTCATCTCAAGTTCTTTAGAATTCGCACAAAGCAAAACTCAAAATTTTCATTCATCATCAATAATAATTCTTAGAAGAGGTTACAATACATATTTATAAAGAAAAAAAAAACCCTAGGAATACTACTTAAAATAAAACTCCTAATTAATCATGTCACAATTACTTTCACCATTAATCTCGTTTTTTTATTACGCGATCACTTTTGAAGGGTCAAACGATGTCCGCTTGATGTGAAATTAGTCTTGTTTGAAAGCTTATCGAAGTAGCTTTCCAATAAGATAAGAATCAAACAATTCCGACACATATTGATAGACTTAATGACTACTTTTCTGATGGTTGCACAGAAAGTGACGGGATTAACATTCACATATCACATATGTGTTTGATCCCTAAATAATTCAAATAAAGAAACTAGTCCTAAAACAAGTCACTTATTAAAATAATCCTAATAAGAAAGGAAACTAAATCTAGATAATATATTGCCTAAATTAATGTGCACACGGATCTTTAACAGGCCTTTTAAAAAACCCATTTGTGGGTCCACTTTCTCTTTTGACGTCTCCTCTTTATCCGACTATGATTCAAACAAGCGGATCTAAAGTTCGCATCACCCATTCCACGTCGGAAAAGAAACACCTCCTGCCAACAGAAAATGGGTGCCCGCATTTAAGCAAACATTCCCAAGAGCATCTCTATGGCGGTCATAGCTGCTCCCACTTTCGAATAATATCCACAATCAAAGAGGCCATACATCCAGGCAAGGACATAGACTACCATGAGAGATCCTCAAGGATGGAAGCTACCATAGCATTACAAGTCTCATACTTCATCTAAAATCTTCTTCTATTCCATTTCTTCCATATTCCCCAGAAAATCGAAGCGATTTCCAAAGAATAGCTACGATATTGTCAACGAGAAATCCGACCATTCAGCCCAAAACTTTAGCATAGGACTCACCCATCATCACCACAAAACACATAGGTTTTAGGGATGGTAACTCCTTTCTTACAAAGGTACACAAGTTAGGATCCGACCCCATGCCGCTGCCAAGGCAAAGAATATTTCACCTTCAGGATAGTAGTCATTTTCTACAGCAAAGTTCATGGAAGGGCAATTAGAGGCCTTCAACTCAAATATTTGTAGAAGGACCTGACTGAAAAGTTTCCTTTTTTCTCCTATCTCATATCTTTTATTAAGACTATCACTTCAGCGACAATAGCATAGTTTCCAGTAACCCTAAGAACTCGGCCTCTTCATCCTCTTTTTAAGTTTCGTTGGAGCAGAATATTCCATGTGGATTCAGCCCCCGTGCACCCTTCACCATCAATTCCTTATTCACTGTCAATCTTCTGACATGGATTTGTTACATACAACTAAAATAAGTTATCGAAGCTCTGCGATATGCCTAGATGTGGCATGCATAGATGAAACTTAAAAGTACATTTTTCACACTTGATGTCAATGGATCTAGTGCAGTCCAAAAATTTACGTCAGCTTGACTCTTTGGGTACCTGACCCGATAGGTCAAGCATATGTGCCCGACCCGGTTTTTGAACTGGGTTGGGCACATAAACTTGAACCATCGGGCCAGGACGGGCAGATTTTGGCCAAACTGACCCGACCCAATGGTTCAAGTTTATGTGCCCAACCCAGTTCAAAAACCGGGTGAGAAGGTTGGTAACTGGCCGACCCGGTCCATTGAAGCCATAATTTTGACGTATTCGACATGAGGGGAACAAAACTATGGTAGTCATTTTGAACCATATCAGGACCAAAGGTTCCTCAATTATGAATACGAATACATCTCATACTACAGATAATGCCATAAAGGCATATATTTTCCTAATAGAACATGTTCAAATTGACAAATTTATAAGAAATTTTGTGATAAACCAATTGTTAGTGGTAGGAGTGCTTATGTTTATGGGAGTTGTGTAAGTTAAAGTGGGTAGTTATTTTGGATGTGGGTAGTTATTAATTGGTAGTGGGCTTAGTATTTGTAAGTTGATGTGAGTAATTATTAATTGGTAGTGGGCTTAGTGTTTGTAAGTTGAAGTGGGTAGTTATTTTGTGGTTTATAAATATCTAGGTTGTAATCAAATTAAGTTATGAATTGAAAATTATTACCCCAAACCTTGTGGTCTGTTCTCAACCGAAGAGAGCAATTATCATTATTTCAGCAGTTTTGACTGGGACCTATCATTGGGGTCAAAGCTGTGTTTACAGTGGCATCCAACAAAGAGCGGATCGAAGCTTTGGAGGCTGGGCTCGGTGGAGTCTAAGATGGAATGCAATGAATAGAGGACACCATTAGCAAGTTATCAGAAGTTTTTTTTTAACTAGACAAGCCTCTAGCAACAACAATCATGAGCGAGAAGGATCTTACCATTCACATTGAGAGGAGAACAACGACGACTGACAGACTTTCTCTTCCAAGATGGCGAAGTTGGAATTTCCAAAATATTCTGGAGAAGATCCGATTGAATGTCTCAACAGAGTAGCTCAATTCTTTGAATTTCAAGGCACACCGGACAATAAGAAGGTAACTCTAGCATCTTTCCACCTTGAAGGAGAAGCTAATCAATGGTGGCAATGGATGCGTCGAACTTACCAAGAGGAAGGCCGCTTGGTGATCTGGGAGTTCTTTGAAGAGGAATTGTGGGCTCGACTTGGACCTACGGAATGCGAAGATTTCGATGAGGCACTATCTCGGGTTAGACAAATGGGCTCCCTGCGAGATTACTAGAAAGAGTTTGAAAGATTGGGCAATCGAGTACATGGATAGACGCAGAAGGCGTTGGTGGGGACCTTCATGGGAGGTCTCAAGCCTGAGATTGCAAAAGGCATCAGGATGTTCAAACCAAAATCACTGAAAGAAGCCATTAATCTTGCACGCATAAGAGAAGACCAACTCTTCGACAACAGGAGTTCACCAGACCCCCTCAATTCAACCGACCGCAGCTAGACTCTCCTATTCCAGATAGATCCAATGCAGCACCTACGGTAAACCGACTATCTTGGGAAGAAATGCAGAAAAGACGTGCTCAAGGTTTGTGTTTCAACTGCAATGATAAATTCACTGCAAGCCATAAATACCGAGGACCACAACTCTTGCTGCTCGAAGGATGTTCCAACGAAAGCAATATTAAACTCAAGGAGATCACATGCGACACAACAGAGGATACCGTATCAGACTCCCAGTTCAAACCAGAAATACCACTACATGCCTGATTCGAACCTTGAGGACAAAGTTCCAGTGAAAGTGGGGGTATTGATAAACCAAGTGTTAGTGGTAGGAGTGCTTATGTTTATGGGGGTTGTGTAAGTTAAAGTGAGTAGTTATTTTAGATGTGGGTAGCTATTAATTGGTAGTGGGCTTAGTGTTTGTAAGTTGATGTGAGTAGTTATTAATTGGTAGTGGGCTTAGTGTTTGTAAGTTGAAGTGGGTACTTATTTTGTGGTCTATAAATATCTAGGTTGTAATCAAATTAAGTTATGTATTGAAAATTATTACCCCAAACCTTGTGGTCTGTTCTCACCCGAAGAGAGCAATTATCATTATTTCAACAATTTTGACTGGGATGCTTAGTGTTTGTAAGTTGAAGTGGGTAGTTATTTTGTGGTCTATAAATATCTAGGTTGTAATCAAATTAAGTTATGAATTGAAAATTATTACCCCAAACCTTGTAGTCTGTTCTCACCCGAAGAGAGCAATTATCATTATTTCAGCAATTTTGACTGGGACCTATCATTTTGAGCATATTGAGTTTAGAGAAAATGATTCATATTTTTGTTTCCTGTTTCTCTGTGGGGATGGTGTGATGCCCATTGTTCAGTAACTACTGATTTAAAATTGAGTTTTGCCGAGTTTAACTAGAAAAGAAGCTGTCGTGAATTCGTCCGGGTAACAAAATTGGTCCTGCTTGTTTCATTCAATGTCATTTTTGGAGAACGGAACTGTGGAGATGAGGAGCTTCATTGGGCATATTACCTGCTTTACAACCTCTTTCCTATCTTTGTTGGACATATATTAGTGATATGGATCACTTTTGCTGTTTCACTTTCAGTTACTTCTGAAACACGAGCACTTCATTGTTAGTACTAAATAAAAATGATCATAGATCTTTCTATAGAAAAGAACACATGCCTGTTGGAACTTAGAAGCATCCATTCATTAATATTTTTAATTTTTTTTTAAGAAAATGTAAGTCGTATGGAAGCATGTCGTAGGTTTGGAAAGTGAGCATCATCAAAAGCTTGAAATTAAAAAAATTTATGATCGGAAGCAGGAGCAGGATTCCAAACCAAGAGCGGTAAACTAAGTGGAAGATTTATACTAATAGGGGGTCGGTATTCCAAAGCAAGAGCGGCAAACAGTTTAGAGACATCAATCTCCAACACTCACAATAAGAAACTCTTTACCAGTACAACATTAGCATTTCACTAGACCTTCCATTGTGTTGAAGAGTTTACTTGTTCAACCTTAAGCAAGCACATGTCCATGTCTGAGGGAAGATCTTATGGCCATTGCTGTCATTTTAGAGTTCTTTTTTTCAATCGTTAAATGCGCTAGATTATCATTAATATAGACAAAAAATACAGATGATCAAAGGAGCTGAGCGAGAGATTTGGCCCGAAAGAAAAAGGAAAAATAAAAAAGAAACCAGAACAAATGGTATAACACAGGGGTAAAAAACTATGGTGACCCCCACTGTAACGACCCTGAAAATTAAGACACGAACCTGACTGTTTCGATCCACGTGCCCGGCATGGAAATCGAGGCTGACTTAAAACTTTAGAACTAATATTAGTTAAGATAAAGTTTCACGGTGATCAGATACGTTCACACGTGCGTTTTCGTGCAAGTCTGAGTTGTGTAAAGGGTCAATGTGACACGTTGCGCAGTAGCAACCGTGTTCGTGCTCCACACCGGAACGTAAACTAAGGGAAAACAGAAATATCTGTTTATTAGCTTATAAGAGAAGGAAGGAAGACTTAGAGAGAGAGACCCCCTTTTTCTTCTTCTTCTTCCCCTTGCCCTAGTTACTCTAGCAGCTAAGGAATCTGTAGCTAGGTGGGTTTTCAAGAGGGTTTTTGGATAAAACAGGGTTAGCAAGATTGAGATGGTGAGTTTCCTAAGCTAGGGTATGTAGAGATTAATGAAATAAGCTTAGGTATGGTTTGTGAGTGTGTGAAGTCTCTGCATGCTGAACCGGGGCGAAAAGGTTGCTCATCGGACTCGGATCGGTGATGAACTCTGAGAGCTAGATCCGAAACCCTCATTCGAGTCGATTTGCCGAAACCCCGTAAGGGCCCGAACAAAGGTGAGTTGTGTGTTTAAATAGGGGCAAATGAGATGCCCAGGTATGGGCATTGATGTTGTAATAATGGTTGTTGAGAACCATTAAAGAGAAATAGGAAAAATAGGGTTGGAGATGAACTCCATTAATGACAGAGTTTCTGTCATTATTGATCGATCAATGAGTGTATTGATCGATCAATGACAGTGGTGATCGATCAATGAAGACCATTGATCGATCAATCTGTATAGGACAGAATGGGGGAACAGAGGCCCCAAACTTCTGGAAGTTCAATGCCCGAAGGGCATTGATCGATCAATTTGGGCATTGATCGATCAATGAGGGCATTGATCGATCAACAAGAGAGTGATCGATCAATGACATTTGGTGATCGATCAACATAGGTATTGATCGATCACTGTAGGGTGTTGATCGATCAATGAGGGCATTGATCGATCAATCTGTATAAATAGTTAATGAGAACAGAAGGTGGGAATTTTTGAAAAAGGGTTGGTGATCGATCAATGAGGGCATTGATCGATCAACAGGAGGCATTGATCGATCAACCCAAGTGGTGATCGATCAATTTAAGCTGTATTAAAAGTGAGTAGAAGAGAGGTTATTGATCGATCAATGAGTGTATTGATCGATCAATGATGATAGGTGATCGATCAATAAGGTGTATTGATCGATCAATTGGAATTATTGCAGTGAGAACTAAGAGTGGTGATCGATCAATGAGAGGTATTGATCGATCAACAAAGATTGATCGATCAATGAGAATGGTGATCGATCAATCACCCCTGCTTTTGTTCGCTTGGTTTATGGGTTAAACACCACCGACATTGTCTTGGTTAACTTTCTGACATCTCTAATACTTGAAGTGATATGTTGATGGTTTAGGATCAAACCCTAATACCCTGAAAAAGCTTTGGATTTGCTTAGAAGATAAAGTGACCTGAGGTAGGGGAAAACCAACCTAAACTGTTTTTGAGTATGATTTCATGTTTATGTTATATCTGTGCCCTGATTTCTGTTTTTAACAAGCATGTATGCATATCATAAATTCCTGCTATCTTTGATTTACATTTCGATTCAGTATCCTGAAAATCAGCTCGATTTACGCTTATCCTCGATATATGTATGTGATTTGATGATTTAAACCAGATGATCCCCACCGACCCGGCGGTATATCCGATGCCTGGCACACTTGTGCACCTGCTTTCAATCCTCGGCACAATTGCACTCCATAGATGAGGCATTGTTGCACTTTCAAAATTGTTCATGTGAACGACGATTGGTTGGGGTTTCCTATCGGACATTCCTGTTTACTCCGTGCTATATAGTCACGGGAGTTTCTTAAGTTAAATACACACAATTTAAGTACTCTGATAATATAATTGCATAACATCTGATTCTTGCATAAAATCCCAGTTTTTAGTTTGATTTGTCATGATTATACGTTCCTGATTTGATTTCTGTTATGAGATAGCATGATCTGCATATTCAATTCGCTTAGTTGGAATTCTTCTATTGAGCTATGATGTAGCTCACCCTGTTTTCTAAATAAATTTTAGGTTACGAGTAGTAATTCCCGACCGAGAGTGACCGGACTACCGGCTGACCGAGGCGAGAAAACGAGGAGACAGACATTCAAGCGGACGAGTTCTATCCGTAACACATCTTGGTGTCGATGTCTTCCTTTTGGATTATTGTGTGCCAGGTGGCTACTTTTGTGTATATTTTAGTAAGATTACTTATTGTATTATTTACACATTCTATTCGGAACCACTATTGGGAACCATTGTTTGGGTGATGGATGTCCATCACCAATAGTTCTTCTTGGTTCCTTTTTGAGAATGCATTTTCTTTGGTTAATATAGAATAAATTATTTTATAATTATTGTTCTTTATGATTAAATGCGTTGACAAATGACTGACTCGATCTACCACTGCTGGGTGGTGTCTGCTTGGCTTCCGCTTTACGGGCAGACACTTATGATTTGTCCCGGGGATCATCCAGAGTATGATCCTAATGGCACGGATTTCTGGGTGCAGAAATTCGGGCTGTTACATCCACCACAACCAAAAGCAAAGTCTAAGGATGTCTAAGCAGCTCCCACTCTCTTGCAATCTCCTTTCATCGAAGAGGCAGAACATTTGGGTGATACCAAACACCACCCAAAAATATCAATAAGGATTACATTATTTCAAGTTCTCTAGATCACAATAGAGGCCTCATGAGAAAATGACAATAATTCCAATAACCATCTAATACTGGTAGTTGGCATTACCTACACAAACTGCCAAGCAGGTGGGAAAAATCTCTTAAGGGCTAGACTGTTAAGGCATCTCTTTGTGAAAGCTAGATTCCTCCTTTAATCAAACCCAAGCACCACATGGGTTACATTCTTCTACAGTGTTGCATAAATCTTTCGGCACTTTGGATAGCAAAGGAATTTGTCCCGTCTTGACTGGAAAGAGAGAAATGCACTACTGGAAACAGCAAGAATCGCCATCAATTTTTCTATATATAAAATAGACAGATTCCATTATGGAGGGACTTGTGCTGGTGACGTTGGCTTCATCTTTTTGTGCCACTGAGTAGGTTAGAGAGATTCTACTGGAGTGGGAGCAGCTCCAACCACCATCGCTCTTTTAGTTATTCTGATTTTCTTTCTGGCAATTGACCACTTTTTTTTTTTTATCCACTGTAAGATTATTAATGGTTCCCTGTCTGGCAATCCTTCCAGTATTTTGTAGACGCACCAATGCACCATTGCCCATTCACAAAACGTCAACAAATTCTCTTAACTTAATTTTCTATTAATTAAATTAAAGTAATTTTATTAAAAATTCAAAGAAATTACAATCTATCAAAGAAGGTGCAACGAGATGCTTTATCCAAGAATAACAAAATAAAAAAGTAAAGCAATTCTCTTTAACTGGGTATTTATTCTCTAGCGAGGTCCATTAAAAGTTTCTAGATCTTCAATTAGGACAGATACGATTAAAAAGCAGCTTAGCTTTGGTAAGCGAGAATATGATTCTTGCCCAATCATCTTTAGGTGGGCCAATCAACAGAACTATGCAAGAAACATAGAGAGAGGAACTCCTATATAATGAGAAGAAACAATCCGTCCATGTGGAGAAGGAAGCGTGGGGTTTATAGAGTCTAAAGCGAAATTACAATGGCCGACTACAGCTATATGAACATAGGAAGTACCACTTATGGGAAGGGTAGGCTAGGCCCGAGGGTCCAGGCATGGGACACCACATACAACGGAGTCGATGAGACCAGGGATAGCTGGAGCAAAACAGGCTATGTTGCCAAAGCCGAGTTATATCAGGACTCCATACACGGGCCAGTTATCGTCGATGATAACAGTAGAATGAGGCCTAGCATTCTCATCTGCCCTCCCCATCATAGCGGGGACGGCTTTGTTACGAAAACTGAAACCATAGTGGAACAAGTACATAGACCAACAACATATACAAACAGCCCTTTTGCCAAGGTTGAACCAACAAAGGAATATGCGGTTGTTTCCAACAAGGGTTGGGGTAGGACAGGAGGCCCACTTCGAGATCAAACTGCCAAAGCTGATGTACAAACAGCGGTAAGTGGGCCCAGTAGAACAGGTTTACCGACTCGATTTCATCGACACAACCCCAACCATACCAATAACAATGACAGTGGTACCAATGGATGGAGTAGGTCATATGGTACTACCATACGCCAACCAAGCTACGATGCACCCCTTGGAAGGAATGATTTGGTGTCAGATGGACCACCACCCACATCTAAGATTACTACAGATGGGGGGTACAGGGTAAGTGGTACCACCGTACACCAACCAAACTATGATGATAGCTACCTCGGAATGCGCACACCTACAACAGATGGGTGGAATAGGGCGAGTGGTACCGATGTACGGCAACCAAACATTGATAACTGCCGTGGAAGAAATGGTTCGGTATTAGATGATGAACGCATGCCCACCATGATTACCGCAGATGGTTGGACTAGGCCCAGCCATTTAGGTTGGAAAACTCCACCAGAAAGCCCGCTTACTAGACCCACAAGTGATATAGGGGGTGTCACTGATTTTATGCGGGAATCCGCTAAGCCGTCTTTTGCACCACTGCTGCGCGGGTTCTTCGCATCGTCTCCCACACTTCCCGTAAAGGAAACTGCCCCAGCGATCATCGATAGCGCAGAGGCTGCACGGAAGTATAATGGAAAGTTCATCTGAGCCAATCTCCCTGAATTGCTACATATGATGATTATACGTGTCATCGGACCTCTCTAGTTGTGCTGCCTGAACTCAAGTTTTTCTTTTACATTGCAGAATGGTTTAATGGCATCAAGTGTGCTTATGACATGTGCTTATGTTCTAATCGTAGTAAAATAAATTTCTAAATGCTTTTATATGTGTGTTAATTGAATATAGTTTATGCTCTTATCAAACTATATATTTATGAATGTCAATAGATACGGCTTATAAACAGGTCACATTATATGAGCCTAATGGTTCTAAAAAGCACAAAAAGTGTCCATGGAGTCAAAAGGAAATGTGATTAAACTGAAGAAAGCACAACGTAATCCATACGTGGTTGCCTTAGCAGCTCTCGAGGCCATCTGTTTCATCACAGAAGTGAACAGGTCAGCTGCTTCTCTGATTCAAGCAGTTATAAAGTAGTAACCAAGGAGTCAGTATCAGTCCATCTTGGACCGATACGTATCAGCCAATACAGATACGGTATCGTCGATACTGTATCGGTTGATGTTTTTTTGAAACAAAACTAAAAAATAAAAATAAAGAACTCAATGTACCAGTCAGTATTGGCCGATACCGAGACAGTGTCGGCTGATACTGACCAGTATTGGTCAGATACAGATACAATACCACCACCCTGATACCTGTATCGGGGTAGTTTCGGAATCGGTTCTCGATGAAACCGATACATATCGGCATCGGCCGAGTTTTGATACCATGGTAGTAACGATGGCTAAAATAACCTGTGACAAGGACGCGGACCATGTTTGTTAGAAGACAGTCTGTTACATCCAAGGTTTGAAAAAAACAAAATCATTTTGGGAATTGGTCAGAAGATTTCCAAGTTGACACGGGTGAATTTCTCTTGAACTCAGACAATTTTTTGAAATCATCCATATTTAGAAAAAGCCCAGTAATCGGCCAGAATTTTATACTGAGTTCAGAGTTTTGAAATTTTAGTTGCAGCTACATCTCACTGGTCAATCCAAGCATGTAAAATAATGTCACTAGAAAGAAACAAGAAACAGAAACACTACTTATTCCAGTTGATGTAAGGAAAAAAATTTCCATGGCAAGAAGAATGGTAATGAAGGGTTTCAATGGAACTTTTCACCAACTAGAGGCATCTTAACAGATGAAGTAATCACCGTATCAGGTCTGATTCCATCAGCTTGGAATGCTCCCAATGAACATAGGACTTGAATTACCCCGATGGTCTCTCATGACAAGTGCCCTTTCCGCGAGAGATGAATCAGTTAATGAACGCAAGCCTAAAACCAAGAGGGTGGTAGGGTAGCAAAATCAAGATCAATAAAGAGAAAGATAAGGGGACAAGGATCAAAATCTCGGTTTTCTGGTACGTATTGGCCAGCTCCAAAACCGATACGTACCAGTTACATTGGTGTGTATCAGCAATACGCACCAATATATATGGGCCGATATATTCACCATATCGACCTGGTGACCTCCCAAACTGATACATATTGATTTCGTACGGAATTTTGATCCATGCTGAAGAAGTCTGATAAATTCATAAAAAAGATAAATTTGCACCCAAAGCTCAGCTTGTGCTCCAACTAAAATCAAACCAACATTCCGACTTTGAGTCAACTCATTCCATATATATATATATATATATATATATATATATATATATATATATATATATATATATATATATATATAAATTAGTCTGCGATGAGAAAAAATTTAAGTAAAAGATCGTTTTGTTTAGTATTCAATTTTGTAACTAAATATCTACAAACTTCCCATCTATAAGTTCATCTTATTCAAATATCTCCAACAGCTACCCATATCAATTTTCCATCTCATAATACATTGATGAAAATGCAAAATAATTGCATATAATTCATTACAAATTGAAAATTCCAAGGAATTGAAGAACAGATAATTGGCGAGTTATCAATCAGTACAATACTATAACATCATTTTACAGACTCTTAAACTCTACAAAGCATGAACTCTTAAGAAAAAAAGAATCACATACCAATAAACCAATCCACATTACAAAATTGCCAATCCACATTTGCGCTCTTCGTGAAATTGGATAACAGATGAACAAACACCTTAGAAAATGGTTTGCTCTCCTAGTTCTTGACCCGTCATGCCTTCTCGAATGACCCTTTTAAAGAACTCTTCCAATGTATCATTCCCGTAACTCGGAGTCTTCTCCGAGCTATACTCGCCAGTCTCCGGATCCAAAACCAACATACTCTCGACCGCATAGTACCTTCCAATCTTCCCAAACTCCGCGGCATCCTCCATACCCGGAAATATCTTAACCAGAAAATCCAAAACACCAATTGCAAAATCCATGATGCCGATTGGCACTTTCAAGAACTTGGGCTCCTTACCAAGAATCTTAAACAACAGCTCCCCTTGCTCCAGCGGCGTCAATGCCTTCCCCGGACCACCAATTGGCAACACCTTGCAAATTCGATCCTCCCCCACCACGCAATCAGCGATAAAGGACGCCAAATCCTCTTCACTGATCGGCTTGCATGCGCACAATGTACCATCTCCAAACATAACATAAGGCTTCCCATCTTTCACAAGCTCAACCTGGCCTCCCAAACTCTTAAAAAAAGCGGTCGGGCGCACAATGCTGTAACTGAAATCCTCGTTTTTGGATTCCTCCATCAGCTTAGCTTCGAATTTGAGCTTCGCGCGCTGAAATTCGAGCAACGGCTTCTGCACGCAGATCGCGGAGAGCAACACGAAATGCTTAGCTCCAAGCTTTTTGCCCGCAACCAGGCTGTTCTTGGTTGCTTCGTAATCGATCTTCCACGAGTCTTTTACGCCGCCGGAACGGCTAGCTAAGCAAGAAACCACGACATCGATGGAAAACCCAGAAATTTCTAGCGACCCTTGAAGCGAATCAAAATGGGTAACATCAGCGAAGACAATTTGGGCACCTTTCAATTGGTCCAAGGTATCTTCTTTGCTGTTCTTGCCTCTGATTCCGCTCTTCTCTCTAGCTACAGCGATCACGTTGAAGCCTCTTTGGACTAGTTCTTTTACTACGAATTTGCCAATGTAGCCAGTGGATCCTACCACAAGGACGTTGATTTCTTTTGGGGGTTTGGTTCTGAAGGAAGAAGATGGGTTGGTTTTAATGGTGGGCGTGGGTGTAGTGGTGGTGGTTGACGATCTAACGGTAAGAGAGAGGGGTTTTGTTTTGGGTCTGCTAAATTTGGTGGGTTCTGATAAATTTAGCGGAGAAAGTTTGAGAAGAGGGTAGAGGCGTAGGGAAGGAGATTTGAGAGTAAAGCCGTTGGGAGAGACAGAGAGCGCCATGAAAGTTTTTGAGGGGGTTGAATTGTGATAAAGAAGCGCTGTAAGAGGGGATTTTTTGGAAAATTTTTATTTTTTTAAAATTTATTTATTTAACGGCTATGATTTGTATGTATTTCTCTGGTTATCTTATCTTTAGGTGTTCAGTGTTCTCCCAAAAACGACGATACGAGACATCTGAAAGGTAAAGATCTCTTGTGAAATGCATGTATATTTATATGGATGCTTTTAGCCATAAACTCCTCTAGTCATGGAATTTGGAGAATGAGCTGAGAATTCTGAACGTGGTGGGTTTTTTGTAGGGAAATTTATCTGACAGGCCCGATACGCCTTTTCCGTCACAAGCCTTATAGTTTCACCTTTACCGAAGCCGACCAGCTCCAAGCCTAGCTGACCCTTAGGTTAGCAAAATACCTAAATTACCTCCTTTCTTTAACGCACAAAAACATCATCTTCTTCCTCATTTTAATCTGGTACAATTTTTAAAAGTCAGAGGTGGCGAAGATGACGTTCTCTAATTCAATTATTTTTTGATACTATTTGAATATTTGAATACCTTTTTGAGAGAAATGTGATTAGAATAAGGAAGAAGAGGATACGCCTATATAATTTAAAATTTTAAATATTTAAGAGTCGCCTATCGATTTGCATGTGAAGTCGTCACGATTCTATACAGAATGATTTGAATAAAAAAAAAAATCGATGTAATAGATTCTGCAGAAAAAGCGATGATGACTATAGAGTCGATATCGACATATAAAAAATTAAAAAAAAAATTAATTTTTTTAATTTATATAATCATGACGACTGCATCAAGTCGTCATCGATTCTATGTAATCGCCATCGATTATATAAAAAAAAAAAATTTATTTATTATTATTATTTATTTTTATATGATGACTTGGTATAGATAGTCGAAATCATCGATTATAAAAATTAAAAAAATTAATTTTTTAAATTTTATATAATCGATGACTGACTAATAGAGTCGTCATCGACTCGTAATATCATCGATTATCGTTATTTTATATCTATTTATTTACTATCGATTTTATATCAGAATCAAATCGACTCTGTATAGATCGATCTGACTTCATCGCAGAAATATAGAAAAATGTAAATATTTAAAATTTTAAATTATATATCCTCCATTCTAATCAAATGCAAATATTTAAAATTTTAAATTATATAGGTGTATCCTCTTCTTCCTTATTCTAATTTGCTACAGTCTCTGACGAAAAAGGTGTATCTGGGTTGATCCAAATAGCAGATCGGAATAGTTTGGATTGAGGAGAAGACGCTGTCACCTTTGTCACCTCTGATTTTTAAAAACTGTATCAGATTAAAATGAGGAAGAAGATGATGTTTTTATGCGTTAAAGAAAGGGGGTAATTTGGACTTTTTGCTATCCTTAGGGTCGGCTAGGCTCCCAGCTGGTCGATTTGGGTAAAGGTGAAAATATAGGGCCTCTGACGTAAAAGTTGTATCTGACAGGGCCGGTCAGGTAAATTTCCCTTCTTTGTACCAGTCAATATGGTAAGGGAGAGAGATTTGACTCTTGTCACCTTGCATTAATGGAAGGAATACCTTTATTTGCACCCACCACCAAATCTTTGAGGCCACATGCACAAAAAACAAAATCAGGGGTTTCTTTTTTATATACTCCTGAGATATGCCGATATTGTATCAAACCCCCTAAGTTATGGGTATTTATTCTGCAATCCTTACTTTTGTGTTTCTATTTCATATACCCCTGCATTAATTAGTCGTGAGTTTATAGACTGAAATGACTATTTTTGTCCTTAATAAAACCAATATTTTGAAAATGTTACCATTCTAAAAGGCCCTTCATTCATCTATACTTATAGGTCATGCCATTATAGTTTACCACCATTCTAAAAGGCCATTCATTTACTTTTATTTACAAGTCATGCCATTATAGCTTACCACCATCATTCTAAAAGGAGTACCTTTAAATATACCCACAAAATCTTTGAGTTCACTCACGCTGAAACACATCGACTGCATTGAATTAGACGATGACGATGGAGATTGTTTATCGTCCCAATATTTCATGAGATTGATCTTTAGATCATGGGTGTACTATTAGACGATCGGGATCAAGGATCATGGTAGTGCCCTCAATCTCTACCAGAAATCAGTGCATGTTTACTTGGATCTAGACCATAGATTTTATGTCTCTAGTCAATAAAATATATGCAATAGTCCATACAAAAGTAGTTGATGAACGGTTATGATGTTTGATACATGCAATTTCCAATATATAGTTTATAAAAGAAGTGGTCAATTGATTGGACGGTTGGGATCAAGGATCAAAATATCAATTTCGTTTTCGATTTTAGGCATGACCGAAACCAAAAATTTGAATGAAATTTTCGGCCATAATTTTGAATTTCGGTCGAAATTTCAGTCGAAAATTTTATTGCCATAAAAAAAGTGGTCAATTGATTAGACGGTTGGGATTAAGGATCAAAATATCGGTTTCGTTTTCATTTTCGATTTCGAGCATGATCGAAACCAAAAATTTGAATGAAATATTCGGCCATAATTTTGAATTTCGGTTGAAATTCCTACCGAAAATTTTACTGCCATAAAAGAAGTGGTCAATTGATTGGACGGTTGGGATTAATGTAATATCCTGAATAAAATTGAGTGTTTAACTGTGACCTCGGGATCCGTGCCCGACTGGTCATGGGTTTGACCAAGTGATGGTCAAACTGTGAACTCATGAAGTTATGTACTGATGTGAGATTAGTGTGACCTAAGTGTAGAGTATTGTGTTAAGTTGCATTCACATACACCTATTTCTGGTGTATGCGTTTAACACACAAGGCCAAGAGAGGATATAAGGGTTTTAATAACCCTAGTTTCCTTTTTGTTGGTTGTTGAGGAGAGAGTTAAGAAGAGAGAGAGAGATAGAGAGTAAAGAGGAGTTATGGAAGTAGAGTTAATGCAAATCAAGAGGAGATTAGAGCATTGATTTTCGGATTCAACGTGTTGGAATCGTTGAAGCAAAAGCTGGAGCCCTAGTCATTCTAACCTAGATCTTGATCAATTTGAGGATTGATTGAAGGTGAATTTTAAATTAATGTTAATGCATAGATTGTAGACGATTAAATTCGGTCAAATGCACTTAAAAGAGTAGATTAAAGGCTTAGAAATGAAAGGGGAACAGATTTGAAAGAACAGCTAGAAAGGGGGCTGAATCGGACCAAATCGATTAATCGAAATTGGGATTCGATTAATTGATTTTGGTCTGGAAGTTGAAAAGTCAGGTAAGCTCGATTTCGATTAATCGAATTGGATCTCGATTAATCGATTTGGATGTTCGATTAATCGATTTAGAAATCGACTAATTGACTGAGTACCTCCAGTGGCTGGACAATCAAGACCTGGGGAAATCGACTAATCGAGTTGAGAAATCGATTAATCGACTTTGGATTTCGATTAATCGATTTGGGATCGACTAATCGATTTCAGACTTTCGACTACTCGATTTGAGAATCGACTTCATTATGTTAGAGACTTCGATTAATCAATTTGGGATCGATTAATCGAATTTGAATCTCGATTAATCAATTTTGAGAATTGATTAATCGATTTGGGTTTCGATTAATCGATTTTGGGAATCGATTAATCGACTTTGACAGTTTTACTTAACTTTCTAAGTTTTCTTTGAGATTCATGGAGGGTCCAGGACCTTCTTCATTATGTCTTTAGTGATGTATTGCATGTGTTATGATGTACCATAGGTGATACGTGTGAAAGCGAGCACAAGGAGCCACGTGGGACCTTGATGCTTGGACCATCAGAAACTTAAGGTAGGGAACACCTTGAACATGTACTTTAATTTCAAGAGCATGTATGTAGTGATATAATTATTAGATTTGAAGTTGTTTTAACTACGGAAAGCTTTGTGAAAATGGGTGTATGTGTAACACCAAGAATGTGAAAAAGGCATCGATGTGATACAAGTGATTAAGATCAAGCAATCTAATAAGAATGAGACATCCCCAGGGGATGAGAAAGTAATAAAGGCATCAGTGGATGCGAGTATGTATACATCCCATGGATGTATATATATGATTGAATAATTATTGTTGAGGCCTAACTGATATAAGATAACACACTTACATGGTGAACAATTATATGTAAAGCACATGCTATTTTTGTTATTTGAGATTTGATAGGATACCCCACCAACGTGGCGGGATACCCACAACTGACGCGGCTGGATATCCGTGACCGGTACGGCGGCCAATCCGTACACCAGTACGAAGGTTTATCCGTAACCGTAAGTACATCCCAGGGATGTTGAGTGATATTTAACCCCGCGGCCTAGTGAGAAAGGGGCTTGGGTCGTATTCCCAGGGAATACATTTTAACAACTGTCTATTTAGACGATGATGAAGGGTATCTCATCGGGGCTCGATGCTATATTGCTCGGGGATTACTTAAGTTGAAGATTTAAGTTTTGCTTTAGGCTTGTTCAGTGCCATTCATG
This sequence comes from Chloranthus sessilifolius, assembly GCA_021018995.1. Taxonomy (NCBI): domain Eukaryota; kingdom Viridiplantae; phylum Streptophyta; class Magnoliopsida; order Chloranthales; family Chloranthaceae; genus Chloranthus; species Chloranthus sessilifolius. The sequence continues at coordinate 9,837,187 of CM037588.1, forward strand.
GTAAATCAACAGTAAAGTAAGACATGCTAATTACCAGTAAACTTGAATGCAATTCATCAATTTTTAAACTATTTTCTAGCAAATGCATAGACACATCATGCTTGGAATATATGTGAGTCTTAATTTATATGTTTATTATGTTTGTTCCCTATTGAGCTAGGATGTAGCTCACCCTTTAGACTATACGTCGCAGGTCCATTGATAGCAGCTGTCGAGGCTTCGGGAGACGTAGATTCGGGTGATTCGGATTACATGCCTGGAGACGAGTTGGAGCCTCCACCCGAGGACTTATTCTAGGAGACTCTGCTGTGTACTTTGACAAAGAGTAGTTTGAGAGCAGATTTGTACGGCTTGGTATGTTAAGCCTTTATTTTGATAAACATGTAATTAGATTGGATTATTCTTTTGGCGAACCATCTGGGGTGATCTGTTTATCACCGATGGTTTGGGTCGGTTCTCTATTCATGCAGTGGCATGAAAGTAGAGTTGTCTTTTACATATGCTAGTTGGGCATATTAATCGTTTTCGCTTTATGAGATTATTATTTTATTTATTTTAATTGTGCTTGTTATACCAATGTTTCATGCAAAGTTTTGGGGCACGGTTTGGAGGATCGTGTTGATGGCACGGGTTTCGGGGTGCTGAAATCCGGGCTGTCACAATTAAGGATCAAAATATCGGTTTCGTTTTCGGTTTCGAGCATGATCGAAACCAAAAATTTGAATGAAATTTTCGGCCATAATTTTGAATTTCAAAAATTTTATTGCCAAACATAATTTGACTGAAATTTCAGGGGCTGTTTTCGTTTCGGTGAGGACTGAAACCGATAAATTTTGGCCGACAGTATGAATTATCGGCCGAAAGTTTGAAACACGGTTGGGATGGTTCCGCTTGTACAATCATTGGAGATTAATGATGACAGCAGCACAAGAGGGTTTCAACCCGTCGGGTCAACTCGATGGGTCAAAGTCAAACGACTCGATCAGCCATAGGTTTGGGCTTGGGTTCAGATTTCCAAGTCCCAACCCATTAGGTCGGGTTGAAAATGCTGACTCATTTATTTCCAAGTTCCACTCAGCCACTGAATTGTTTATTATTTAGTTTCCAACAACATTACTCATATACCTAATATAAAAAACTACCAAAATTTTAGATACCCAAAATAATAAAAAAAACCTACCAAAACTTTTAGAGACTCAAAATTAAAAATCATTCCAAATTTTGGTTATTAATCCAAGAACATGTAGATTGAAGGTTTTCTTTACAAGAATAATTGCATGGTTTGTCACAAATCCTCCATTGCTTGAGTATTCATCCAAACCATGAATCAAAATTTCGTCCGATACCGATACGTATCGGACGATACGTATCGGTATCAGAGGTTACCGAAAATGCGGTACCTGAATGTCTTGAATTCGATCTGGGAGATATGTATCGTTCGATTTGATCAATGGTTCAAACGTTGACATGCTTTAATGGGGGAATCACCCATCAAATAAGTCTTGAATCTGATGGGTGAATGAAGGGCCTTTTAGAAGAGTACCTTTAAATCCACCCACAGAATCTTCGAGTCTACTCATGCTGAAACACGTTGATTGAATTGAATCAAAAGATGGAGATCATTTATCCTCCCAATCTTTCAGGAGATCGATCTTTAGATCAAGGGTGTACCCTCAGACAGTTGGTTTTTTATTTCACGTGACACACATCTCAGAAAAGTGACTTTAACATCCCGTGGACACTTAAAATTGAGTTTAAGGTCACTTTTATGGGTGTGTACCACATGAAATAAAAAAACTGACCGTCTGATGGTACACCCATGATCTAAAGATCGATCTCATGAAATATTGGGACGATAAACAATCTCCATCGTCTGATTCAATGCAGTCGATGTGTTTCAGCATGAGTGAATTCAAAGATTTTGTGGGTGGATTTAAAGGTACTCCTTTTAAAATGGTGGCGGTAAAGCTATGATGGCATGACTTTTAAATAAAGGTGAACGAAGGGCCTTTTAGAATGGTGGTAAACTATAATGGCATGACTTGTAAATATTGATGAATGAATGGCCTTTTAGAATGGTGGTATTTTTGGAATATTAGTTTCATTAAGGGCGAAATAGTCGTTTCAGTTCATTAACTCAGTTAATTAAGGGCTGGGGGTATAAGAAACATAAATAAAAAAGTAAGGACTATAGAATAAATACTCATAACTCAGGGGATTTGATGCAATATCGGCATATCTCAGGGGGGTATATGCAAAAAACCCAAAAATCATTTACGGCTTTGAATCAGAAGATGTTTTTCACCTTGATCTTCCATGCAATCTATGGGTGTAGGGCTCTCAATGGGCCAAATTAAAGCCGGGTTGGGGTTCAACTTGGCCCTAATCTACCTGGGTCATCAGGTTCCCAAATTTTTCAGCCCGACCTTAACTCAGGCTCTCCATGAGCCCAACCCGGCTCTCCATGAGCCGGGTTGGGGTTCAACTAGGCCCTAATCTACCTGGGTCGAGTTCCCAAATTTTTCAGCTTGACCCTAACCTGAATTGCGATGTACTCAGCCCAAGCCCCTACAGGGCTGGGCCGGGCTTCGGCATTTTTCCGTACTTTTTTTTTGTTGTGTTTTTTTAATAAAATTTGGTTGGGCTATTTTTTGGGGTTTTTTTTTTGGCTATTTTTTCTAATAAAATTTGGTTGAGCTCGTGCTGTTTTTTTTTTAATAAAAGTTTGAAGAAGGTTAAAATTTTAATTAAATAATTATATAAACATTATAGAGGCTTAGGTACATGCTTTTATTCAAATATTTCATTTTAGTTTCTTGTACAATAGTTATAATGGACAACGGTTGCATAATGATTATAACGGACAACAGTTGCACAATGGTTATAACGGACAACGATTAATCTCAGGCATGTAAGTAAATTATATTTAATTAAAATGATTTTTTTTTTTATAACTTTAAAAGGATATATATATATATATATATATATATATATATATATATATATATATATATATATATACGGGCCAGGTGTTGGAACACTAGACCCAAGCCCGACCCGGATTGATCTGGGTTGCAACATATTTAACCCGGTCCAAATACCGGGTCGGGTTTACTTGATAGAAAGTACCACTCTTTTGGGCCAGGTGCGGGACAAAATCCGGTTTGACCCGATCCATTGAGAGCTCTACACACTACAAAAAATAAGACTATTAGCGGCAGCAAAAAAATGCCTCTATTTATAAAAAAACTATTAAAGGCTAGTAAGACTATTAGAGATGAGGGTATTAGCGGTAGTTTTGGTTGCCGCTAATAGTCTTATTTTTTGTAGTGACATGGGTGTATCATCAATCCATGGATTAAAATATCGTCCGATATGTATCGGTTTTGGACCTGAATGATAGGCTATATTGGGTATTTCTCGAGGCCCCTTAAAAAGAGTCAAGTTATCGGTCAATTTATCGTTTGTATTGTCCGTTTCGTCCAATGCATCGTCCGTATCATCTAATCGTTTAGTGAAGCTCCCAGCTTCAAGTGACAAAGGGAAAATACCGATTTTTATCATTCGGAATTGATACGTACCAATTTTTCAAAATTTTGACCCATGCATCAAACGGTCAATTTTTTTGAATTCTTTACGGCATAAATCCCAAAAAAGAGACCTAAATGCGACATGGCACATATCACGCCCAAACGTGATTGATCATGCCACTTTTTGAGATGCATGCCTTATGAAACCAAAAACTAACTGTACGATTGTATGCCATGATCCATTGTATGAAAGATTGAGTTGCAAAACCATCTCCATGGTCTTCAAACTAGTTAATGGTTTGTGGCGTAGGTGCCCTGAAAGATTAGATATGTGCAAATAAAGGTTCAGGCCCAACATGTAATTGGTCATTCTTGTTTGAGGTTTCTATTTTTTTTTTTTAATGGGAGAGGTAGTTTGTAACGTGGATTTGTCGACTTTCTGCTTATATGTTGTTTGATTTGTTCTACGACACATGCTCTTTGCTCAAACAACAAATTTTAATAGGTTTTTTCTTCCCTTTAATAAAAAAAATTAAAAAAAAAATTTCTCTTTCTTTTTGTTGTTGATAACTTAGAGTAACCCCAAACTTACTTTTGGACTAATTTCTAAGAGATGCCTACGCCCCACCATGTAATGAGTATTTTACGATTTACACACCCACAGGGTTAATAGGTGTTCTTTTGAAACCCAAATTTTATTGCTACATGTGGTTGCTTAAAAAAATATTTTCCCATATTTTCTCCCACTCCCCTAAAAAACGGTACTCCTAAATTATTTACATGTGGGCACCCGTTTTTTTTTTCCACTTCTTTCTTCTTAAGTCCACCCAAAATTAACCCAAATTCTAAAATCAATTTGAACACTTGATACCTACTCAAAATCATCTTGAAACTTACATAATACTAGTTGAAACAAAACCACTAGCAATCCACATGAAACTCTCTTGAAACCCACCTGCAGCTCTTTTGAAGCTTACCCAAAGCCCTCATATTGAAACCTTCTTGAAACCTCTTAGATTATGTTTGTCGCATTCTACTTCAAAATCCGTGTAGATCTCCATTAAGAAGTGTGTGTGTCAAAATGGATGAGTTCTACCTTATTATTCAAGGTTGTACGTCACACATCCTTGACCTGCGTTTTTAACCTTTAAATGAACTTTGAAAATATTTTTAAATAATCAAAAGTGAGGTTCACAGCGAGTTGTGGGTGTATCCACAACGAATTGTTGCTGTGAGCTGTCAGAGTGTCCGCAGTGAACTGTGATAATGACCACAGCGAGCTACTGTGGTATTCACAACGAGCTCTGATCACAACTCGTTGTCACTTGAATCATAACTTGCTGTGATTCATCAAGATAGCCATCCTCACTCCTGATTCTTTTTTGAAAAAGGGCTTTTTGAACTTTTTCGGGCTTTGGTCTTTTGAGGAAATTTAGGGTTTTAATAAAAGACCTTTGAAAATAGGAGGAAAAGTTAAGCAAGCAAAAGAGAACTTTTTCCTCCTTGAGAGAAACCCCAAGAACTCCATCTTCTTCAACCTTTGAAATCATTTTGATTTGCAAAATAGTTTTTTATTCAAAGGTTTTCCTCCCCTCTTCACCTTTCATCTTATATTGTTTTACTCAAGTGAGTTGAGTGAGTTGAGCCCTAGAGATTAGGGTGTGTGGTTGATAGTCGTGTGGACTTAAAGTGTATTGTTGTGCGTTCATCAACGATAGAGGAGAGCATTCAAAATTATAAACTATGGAGGCGACCTGCGATGGGAAGTTGAGTTACTTGGGGGTTTGATAGGGCATGTGCATGTGTCGGTATATCATTCAAAACTCCTTATAATTATTTATTTCATATTAGATTTGGTGTGTGAACTTCGGTCCCGTAATTTTTTCTAATGATTGGGTTTTCACGTATATCTTGCGTTGTGGTGATTGTTGTTGATAATAGTGTATTTTCTAGATTAATTTAATATTAATTGAATAGCCGATCAATTCCGTTGATACACGGAATATCAATTGGTATTAAAGCTGGTTCGCTCGGATTTGATTCTTTTTAAATCGAGCATCTATGGTGTATTCGAGAATTTCTAATTTACCTAGAGAGGGCATTTCCACAATACGATCTCCTTTATTTGATGGTCATAATTATCCTTATTGGAAGGCTAGGATGAGAGTTTTTCTTAGATCTATGGATCTCATAGTTTGGTCTGCGATTGAGACTGGTTGGTCATTACCTCAAGAAATGGTCCATTTTGATGAAATTAAGAAAATTACTATAAAACCTACTAACCATTATAGTAGTGAAGAAAAATAGGCTGCCAATGATACTCTAGAGCATTGTATGCCATTTTTAGAGCTGCAACCACTTCTGAGTTTAAGAGGATTTGTAATTTTGAGGTGACTGGAGAAGCCTAAAAGATCTTAGAGACCACTTTTGAAGGGACTTCACAAGTAAAGATTAACAAATTGCAAATGTTAATAACGTGTAATAGCCTGAAAAATCACGCTAAACTATGACCTCGGGATCCGTGCCCGATCGGTCATAGGTTTGACCAAATGGAAGACCAACAGTTAGTATGTGGTGTAATGAACGGATGAGATGTGATAAATAGAATGCCTATGTGGTGTGTGTTGTGAGGGTGTAGTCGCATACACCTACCGCGGTGTATGTGCTCAACACACAAGTGAGGAAGAGGATAAAAGGGTTTAATAGCCCTAAAATCAAGAGTTTGGTTGTTGAAGGAGAGTAAAGAAGAGAGAGAGAAGTAAGAGAGGAGTTATTTCAACTGATTGGAGGGGGGATTCAAGCGATAAAAGTCGGATTCAACCCGATTTGGATCTGTTAGAGCCAAAGCTGGAAACCCTAGCCATCCAACCACTGGATTGAAATCAACTTGAGATCTATTCAAGGTAAAGTTTTTGTAAATAAAATGCATAGATTATAGGGGTTAAGTTGTGGTTGAATGTGGGTTAAATCATAGGATAATGGCTTAGAAAAATAGAGGAAAAAGTATGGAAGAAGATTGGGAAGAACAGCTCGAAAGGGGCTGAATCTGACAATTTCGATTAATCGAAATTGGGTTTCGATTAATCGAAATTGGCCAGGAAGTTGAAAAGTCAGAAGACCCGATTTCGATTAATCGAATTGGAGTTCGATTAATCGACTTTGGATTTCGATTAATCGATTTTGGAAATCGATTAATCGACTGGGAACCTCCAGTGGACCCCAGGGGCTGGAGGAAATGACTTGTGGAAAATCGACTAATCGAAATGGGATTTCGATTAATCGATTTCAATTTTCGATTAATCGATTTGGGATCGATTAATCGATTTTTGGAACTCGACTACTCGAATCGAGAATCGACCTGAGAATTTCGATTAATCGAATTTGGATTCGATTAATCGAATGAAAACTCGACTACTCGAATTGAGAATCGACTTTGCGAAAATGAGAATTTCGATTAATCGAATTAGGATTCGATTAATCGAATGAAAACTCGACTACTCGAATTGAGAATCGACTTTGCGAAACAGAGAATTTCGATTAATCGAATTTACTTCGATTAATCGATATTGACCCTCGATTAATCGATTTTGGAATTCGATTAATCGACTGAGATAAATTGTGTTGACTTTTGGGTTTGACTTAAGATTCTTGGAGGGTCTTATACCTTCTTTATTGCATCCTTTGTGATGTGTTTCACCTGTTATGTGGTACCATAGGTGGTACGTGTGAACTGATGCACAAGGAGCCACGTGGGGCCTTGATGCAATGATCAAATGAAGACTTGAGGTAGGGAACACCTTGAACATGTACTTTATTTTACAAGAGCATGTATGTAGTGATATAGAATTCAATTCAAATGTTTATTTCTTAAGAAATTGTGAAAAGTGTGTGTGTGTGACATCCATAAGAGTAATCATAATGAGCCATCCCCAGGGGATGAAGAAGTAAAGAGATAAGAGCATCAGGTGTGATGCAAGTAAATGGATACATCCCAGGGATGTATCCAAGGATTGAATCATGTTTGATAGGGCCTAACTGATATAAGATAGCACATTTACACGGTGAGTAACTATATGTAAGGCACCGATATTTTTGTTATTTGAGGTTTGATAGGGTACCCCACCGACGTGGCGGGATATCCACGACTGACACGGCAGGATATCCGTGACTAATACGGCAAACCGTAAGGCCACACCCTGTTGATTGAGACAAGTGAAACCCCGCCACCAATCCCCAGGGAAAAGGGGCTTGGGTACTATTTGTATTCCCAGGGAATACGGTTAAAACTGTCTATATAGATGACGATGATGGGTATCTCATCGGGGCTCGATGCTATATTGCTCGGGGATTACTTAAGTTGAAAGTTTAAGTTTTGCTTTAGGCCTTTTCAGCATCATTCATGAGTAAATGAAAACATAAGTAATCAACAGTAAAACGAAATACTTTTTAACTGTTTCATCAATAATTGCATAGACACATCATGCATGGCATATCATGGAATATATGTGAGTCATAATTTATATGTTCAACTGTGTTTGTTCCCTATTGAGCTAGGATGTAGCTCACCCTATAGACTATACGTCGCAGGTCCACTACTAGCACGAGGCTTCAGGAGACGCCGATCCCCATGAAGCCGGACCTTGCGGCCGGAGACGAGTTGGAGCCACCTCCTGAGGACTTCTTCTAGAGGACTCCGTTGTGCCACTTTGAGAGATTCTTGGAGAGGTTTTTGTACGGCTTGGTATGTCAAGCCTTTATTTTGTTTAAAATCATGTATATGAGGAGTTGGGATTGCTCTTTTGGGACGAACCATCCGTGATGATTGCTATCATCGATGGTTCGGATCGGTTCTCCATTCATGCAGAGGTATGAGGGTAGAACTGTCTTTTGGGGAGTTAATTAATATAGATTTAAATTCCGAAATTTTGTTTATTATACTTTTTGATGCTTGATATACCAGTGTTCCGTGCTTAGCTAAAGGGCACGGTCAAGATGATCGTGCTGATGGCACGGGTTTCGGGGTGCCGAAATCCGGGCTGTCACATAACGCAATTTAAAAATCTTTGGATGGACGATGATGAGGAGTTTACGGATTTCTATACTAAGCTAAATGATATAGTAAATGGTTCCTTCTACCTTGGAGAGGAGGTACCACTTAATAAAATTAGCAAGAAGGTTCTAAGATCTTTGCCACATTCACTACAAAAAGAAGGGCTTATGTCGACGGCTATTTTCGGAAGCCATCGGCGTATAATTCTATGCTGACGGCCAATATATGAAGTCATCGGCATAGGATGAGTGTATATATAAATGTTTTTTTTTTTTAGCTCATATCGCCCTCCCTTCTCAGTAACTCCCATAAATTTCTCTCGTTGTCCTCCCTTCTCGCCCAACCCTAAACTCCTCTCGCTCAACCCATCCTCTCGCTTAAACCTATTTTTTTCTAACCCAATCCTAAATTCCTCTCCCTCAAACCCTAAATTCCTCTCCCTCAAAACCCTAACTGCTTTAAATACATCAAATCTGATGAATGTTAGCATTTGGAATGTTAGTAGATATCCCGAATTGTAAGCGTCTTGTGAACGTTAGCATCTTGTTCTGTTTCTCACTGCAGGATGTGTTTACATCTTGCTTCTCTCATATAAGAAATCAAATCAAATGGCATACAGAGCCGACTATGATTACGATTACTTGTTCCAGGTGGTTCAGGTCGGCGACTCCAGAGTCGGAAAATCGAATCTTCTGCCGAGATTCACCAAGAGCGAGTTCAGCCTAGAGTCGAAATCGACGATTGGCGTTGAATTCGCCACACGAAGCATCCATGTCAATGACAAGGTCGTCAAGGCTCAGATTTGGGACACTGTTGGCCAAGAAAGGTTCGATTTCATTTTTATGGATCTCGATCTGGAAAATGAGTTACTTTTTTTTAGGTACAAAATTAGAGTTTTGAGGCTGCGAGAGGGAGAGATGATTGATGGTTTTATGTGGTTTTTTTTTTAGGGTTTCTGCTCTATTTTTGTTGTTTTATGCTTTAACTTGATGAGATCTTGTTTTCTTGTGAAATGTGTGGTTTGAAATGTATATGTGTTACTTATAATCACATATTGTGGTGGTTCCTAGAATGTTAGTTGCTTGAATCGCATTTTATTCTGGATTTATACAATAAATGGTTGGCGACGACGCGATCAAGATTTTTTTTTGAAAAAAATGTGATTTTTATATTTGAACTGCGATGTTTGAGATTGAATCATGATTAATTTTTATCCCACTAAAATATATGGTGGAACATCCTTTTTTTTGCTGATTTTTTTTATTATTCCTTTACTGATTTTTTTTCCCTAATTCCAACTTAGTAACTATTCTTCCAATTGGCAAAATTTGTTGTTGCTGATATTTTTCTAAGAAACTTTAGTATTATTAGATGGGTCTCCTTGCCCATTACCTGGGTGCACGTAGGCTAAGTAAGGAGCATGCGACTTCGGAGGGAGGGGTAGCAATAGGACCCCTTAGTTTGTCCCTAACAGGTCTAGACACCCTCTGTTATAAAAATAAAATAAAACTAGATCGGCATTAATTCAAAAAGTATACAAAGGAGTGGACAATGATGTGACGAGAAAAATTGGTGCAAATACCTCATTTCCTCATCTAGGAAGCCACATGAAGACTGTTTTGGTGGCTTGGACTTGGAGCCCCCAATCCTGCAAAGCTGAATTTTGATGTATGCTCTCTGGGCAAGCCAGGATCTATGGCATATGAGGAACATGCACGAAATCATGATGATTGAATGCTATTTGGATTTGCCAGGCTGATTGAGTGGGTGGATTTTACAGAAGAGGAGGCTGGAGGGCTCTTGGAGGGATTAAAATTTTCTCATTCTGTAATTAGTGGTTGAGCAATTATTGAAGGAGATTCTATCAATCTTATTTGGTGGGTGTTAGGGATGGGAGAAGCTTTCCTTGGTGACCATCTGGCATCTTTGAAGAAAATAAAGAGGAAAGATAAAGGCTGGGCAGTTTTACTTTTGATATATCCCTTGTGAGGCATACTACTTTGCTGATGTGCAAAACTAGGGCCACTCTTGATCACGAGGTATTAGTGTCCTCACTACACTTAAATATTTTTTGTTTGTATTCTCGGTTACTTTCCATGCAAGCCTCAACGATCATGAGGCTTGCTGTCCCTTGAAGTGAAGATCCCTGTGTATTTTGTATCTTTTTTACTAATTTAAATTTCTTTGTTACCTATAAAAAATATATTCTTTGGTGGATGGAGATGAGGCATGCCTTCATTTTTTACAATGCTAAGTACTACCCTGTATGAAGTCTTTTTATGATTTTTTTTGGTGCAATTATTTTCTTTTGGATTCCATCATTAGGTAGATTTGACCAATCTTTCATAATTGCAGCAATATGAGACGAGGTTGGTGAGAGTGATGAGGAACGCGATAAAATGCTGCTTCAATTAGAGCAGGAGTGCTTGGATGTTTACAAGAAGAATGTCGACCTGGCCTCAAAGTCATTTGATGCTTATCCACATTTACTATTCAGTCCAAATCATACATTTTACCCTCTTTTTCTTGAATGCTTTAATGGAGTTATGTTCTTTAATCTATTTAAGTCATTTGATGCTTCCAATCTTACAGGTTACCTGTAGATTGCTCGCCATTGCATTGGATAAATTTTCCTTTTAACTACAAGTTTGAATTAATTTTCTTGAATTTTTCTATGATCTGTTTTGGTGCTACATATAAACTGTTTGATGAGATTTCTCACATAGTTTCATTAGTTAGAGAAAGCTATACCCAAAGTACCTTATATGTTCATACAACAAGACCAATATGGCATAAGAATGTAAACAAACTTGATGACCATATTACCCCTCTACTTCGAAAATAAGCACATGATCTTATATTGAAATTGGAAAATTTAAATAGATGTCTTATTTATATGTTGTCTTATTGCAACTTAAATCTTGTTTGGGGGTTTATTTTCCTACAATATTACCTAGCTAGTAGGTACATGGCAACACTAAATTTTCTAATGCTTTCTTTTACACTTGAAATGAAGTGTTAGTCAAGGGTCCAGAACCACCCATTTATGAGTGTGGATGACATGTGTTGCATGTTTATTTGATTCCTTTCCCTTATGAGTGTGGATGACATGTGCTTGCATGTTTATATGATGTCTTATCCCTTATCTGTTAGTGTGAACTACTCTCTTCTCTTTTAGTTTGCCAAACATCATCCATTACCCTCCATAATGCTTATGTCTTATACCATTATGTTTATAACTTCAACCATAGAGAAATGGAGATCTAATAAATTGTCATGAGTACTTCTGTATGACTCTTTAATTATATATTTTCACTAGCTTTAGTGACTGCTTAATAGCATTTTGACAAGTCAGTAAATTAGGCAACACAAGTTTAGTACCTGTAAGATTTATTGTCATAATCATGACTTAATTTAAAAAAATTAGCTCCCTAATTGTCAAGTAAAAGATTAAGAATTGCGTTTTACACTATCAAATCTACGAACGTCCGTGATGGACCTCACAGACATCCGTGGTCAAGGACGACCGTGAGTGAATCACGAACGTTCGTGAATTGACAATATTTAAACACAAAGTTGGTTCAAGTGGTTATCTCTTGAGCGGAAATTTTCTCTATTATCCAAAAAGGAGAGTCTGAGTTCCCTTGGTTTTTGAGATAAACTTACCCTATTCTGATTGGAAGAATTTCCTAAGGATTTACTCTGTTACAATGGTGATCTAAAGGTTTAGATCGGTATCTCATGTGATTCGAGATTTAAAGTGAAAGAAGTTCACTATGGATTGGATGATTGCGGGATGCGATTATTGGTAGTGAGAAGAGTGATAGGACATATCATTCTGAAAGCACTGTAAGGTTTATTTTTCATAGTGAATTATTTAGTTTGGATCTAAGATAGATCCCGTAGTTTTTACCTGTGATAGAGTTTTCCATGTAAAAAATCTTGTGTGTTATTTGTGTGGATGTGATTAGTTTTGTTAATTGCTTATATTCTTTATATATAGTTAGATCTATAATTATTCCGAAATTTTAATTGGTATCAGAGCTAGGACACTTGATTAATTCTTGCGAATTTAGTGTTATGAGTAATTCAGGATATCTTGATCTACCGAGAGAAGGTGCGTCTACTGTTAGACCACCTTTATTCGATGGTTATAATTATCCTTACTTGAAAGCAAGGATGAGTGCTTTTTTAAGTTCTATGGATTCGCACATATGATATGCTATTGAGGATGAATGGTCACCACCTACCACGACCTCCGTAATCGATAATATACCTAATACCACAATTAAACCTAGATCATTGTGGACTAATCAAGAGTATGATAATTTTGGTTATAATTCTAAGGCTCTAAATGCATTATTTGGAGCAGTGACTGCTTCTGAATTTCGTAGGATTAGTACTTACACTATTACTAAAGATGCATGGAGAATCCTTGAAACTACTTATGAAGGGACCCCTCAAGTGAATATTTCTAAGCTTCAAATGCTTATATCCCAGTTTGAAAATCTTCACATGGAAGAAGATGAAAATTTTCCTGATTTCTATATTCGTCTGAATGATGTAGTCAATGGTTCATTTAATCTTGGTGAATCAATTTCAAATACTAAAATTGTTAGAAAAATCTTAAGATCTTTACCTAAAAAATTTAGATCTAAAGTAAATGCTATTGTTGAATTCAAAGATGTTGATAACTTAAATTTGGATGAATTAGTTGGTTCTTTACAAACCTATGAGTATGAAATACAAGATACTCATGGTAGTAAAAGTGTTGCTTTTAAAACTTCTAAGAATGATTATGAATCTAGCAGTGATTCTGATCAATCTGAAGAACTTGCGCTTTTTGTTAATAAATTTAAGAAGTCTTATAAAAATAAGAAACAACATTTTCAACGAACTGAGAAATCAAGAAAAATTCAATTTAAAACATTTGAGAAAAAACCTCAAAAAGATTCCTCTGAAATACAATGTTTTAAATGTCGTGGATATGGACACCATGTTGTTAAATGCCCAAATCGAAAAAATGAAAAAGGTAAGTCAAAAGCATTGAATGCAACTAATGAGGCTGAAACTTATTATGATTCATCTTTTGATGAATCTGATCAAGCCACACATGGGTCTAGAGATTTTGTGTCTACTATTGATGAGTTTGTTACTCCTCACACTAAGGATAACTCTGTCAATTATTCATCATCTGATTTTAAAAATGATGATGACAATCTTGATATGACAAATCATATCGAGAATTGTATCAAAAAATTTTAGAACTTACTAAAGACAAATTAAAATTGATTAAAGAAAATTGTGAGTTGAAAAATACAATAACTAATCTTAATCTGAAAATTGAAACTCACATTCGAGAGAAACTTTCTTTTGAAGATTCCTCTAAATCTTATGAAGAGAAAATAAAAATTTTAAATTATGAATTTGTGATACAAGAAAATAAAGTTAAATCTTTAACTTTAATAAATAAAAATCTAAATGGTGAAATCAGTTCCATTAATGACAAGTATTCTAAATTTAGTAATGCTAATGAGAAACTTGAAAAATTTTTAAATACTGGTCAACGAACTAATGATAAGTCTGGTATTGGATACACTTATGTTTCAAATCATAAATCTCAACCAGAAACTAGAAATGCACTAAAATTTGTTAAAGAAACAAAATCATTTCAAGTAACCTCTAAACATTATAATTTAAGAAATACTAAGTCAACTAATAACATAATCACTGGAAGAAAAATTTCAATATGTTATACCTGTGGTTGGAGAGGACACACCTATGTATATTGTCCATTTTCTCTTAGAAACTATTCTAATTCAACTTTAAGACAATGGAATAAACATAAAAATGCTCAAAATAAAAATCAAGTTCCTACTAACAGTGTTTAGACACAAGTCAACAACCACTGAAACCTAAATATAAACGTGTTTGGGTCAGAAAATCTAATCTATTGGCTCAAGTTGCCCATATTTCTCTTAAAGCTAGTGAATCATCAAAGTGGTTCCTTGATAGTGATTATTCTCATCATATGACTAGTGAGAAATCATTTTTTTCTCATCTTAATTCTTGTTATGAAGGAAATGTTACTTTTGGAAATGGGAGCACTTGCAAAATTGTAGGAAAAGGTACTGTCGATGCTCCTGGTTGTCCTAAATTGAAAGAAGTTCTTTATGTTGAAGGACTTAAAGCTAATCTTATTAATATTAGTCATTTATGTGATGATGAAATGAATATCAGTTTTTCAAAAAATATGTGCACTGTTATTAATTCTAGTGAGAATGTTGTGCTTGAGGGGACTAGATCTTCAGATAATTGTTACACTGATCCTGTCTCAACCACGTGTCTAGCAACTAGAACTAATGAACTTGATATATGGCATAAAAGGTTAGGTCATATGAATAAAAATAATCTTTATAAATTGACTTCTGACCAACTTGTTAGGGGTTTATCAAAATTGAGTAAGCCCGATGAGTCTATATGTGGTGCTTGTCAAATGGGAAAACAGACCCGTGTTCCTCACAAGAAAGTAAATGTTTCTACTTCTTCTAGGATTTTTGAGTTATTACATTTTGATCTTTTTGGTCCTATGGGAACAAATAGTTTAAGAGGCAAAAAATATGTTCTTGTGATGGTAGATAATTTTTCTAGATATACATGGGTTGCATTTTTAAGAGAAAAATCTCAAGTCTTTGATGAATTTATAATTATTGCCAAAAGAACTCAAACTGAAAAAGATTTATCTATTGTCCGAATCCGTAGTGATCATGATAAAGAATTTAAAAATGCACTATTTTCTCAATTTTGTTCTCCTAGTGGAATAAAACATGAGTTTTCTTCTCCTCACACACCTCAACAAAATGGTATAGTTGAGAGGAAAAATCGAGTTCTTCAAGAAATGGCTCGTGTTATGATTAATTCTACGAATGTTGCCAAAAATTTGTGGGCAGAGGCTATAAGTATTGCTTATTATATATCAAATTGTGTGTACCTTATGAAAAAAGACCTAACACTTCTAAAATGCTCTATGAAATATGGTATGAAAAAAGACCTAAAGTTAGCTACTTTCGAGTATTTGGTAGTATTTGTCATATTTTAAGGGATAGAGAATTTCTTGATAAATTTGATTCAAAAACTGATACTGGCATTTTTATTGGTTATTCTTTAAACAGTCGTGCTTACAGAGTATTTAATTTAAGAACTCTAACTGTTATGGAATCAATAAATATAGTTGTAGAAGATTTCACTTCTAAATCATCTATTCATCAAGATAAAGATGATGATAATCAAATTGTTCCTATCACCGGTGAAAAACTTAGAATAGAGAATAATATTAATTTTGAACCTATTTCATCTCATCCTACATCTTCTAATAGTATACAACATTCTGATGATGATGAAATTGATCACAATATTACTGAATCACGGTCTACAAATAGTGTGACGACCCGACTTTTCCAATCCTTACGGTATAGGAAAAGCCGGTTCATCAACTTATTGATTTCTCAATAAGCCGTATTCAAACAGAAGCCGGCACATCACAATGATCTAAAACAGAGGCAAAGTAGAGATAAACCATACATCAAAAGCTTTATATAACAAATCTATCACTATGAGGAACCAAAAGGAACCACCGGTGATGGCCAATCCAACACCTAAACTAATGGTTCACGATGATGGTTCCTCAAGTGATATCAAAAGAACAAAATAAGGCCTAGGGCCCAATATTCAAAACAATATTCAAACAAAATACCAAAAATATAGGATCTAGAGATCAAGGGAAGAACTCCTCACCAGGTAAATCTAACTCCTCCTCAGAATATAGTCAATCCTCCAAATCTTCCGATCCCCGATCTCAAAGACTGTGACGATAGTCGAGGGTGAGCTAACAACAAAGCCCAATAGAGGAAACAGATCTATTTGCATTTCATTATAAGTAAAGGTTTTTCAAAGGACAGAATTCGGATCAAATATGGTTTTCAAATGATGCTTTGCAAACGAAATCTCCAGTTCTAATCCTGAGTTAAGACTGAATACATGAATCTGATGTGTTCGAAATTTTCTGACTGAGCATGCTTCTTATATTAAATTTATAACTTAATTTTATCTCTCAAATTTCCTATAGCATGAGAGCAAGGTGCATTACCGATGGGAAAACCCTCATCGACCATCGCCGTTTCATGAACCCTTTTTCAATGCAACAAGCCCCTACGCTTATGAGGGAAACTTGCGCCAAAGTTATACCACAACACGGTTGGTAGAATCTAGGGCATCGCTCGACGCACTCAAATCAAATGCAAATGCTAACGTATTTCAATACTTATATTCATAACATAATCTTGATTTTCTAAGTTCCGATTCAAAAGTTCGATTCAAGATTTAATCGAGGTTCGAGGTTCAATTTGCAAAGTTCTTAGTTATAACAAGGTTTCCAAATTTTCAAATTTGTGTCATAAAATCGAGTTTTATTCATGTCAGTAAATCAATTTCCAAATTATACTTCTTATTTTAACAAAGAAAATGTCTTTACTTACAATTTAATGCAAATAAAATACAAGGTTCCCCTACCTTATCAAAGAGCTTCCAATCAAGCACAAAACAAATCCTCACCAAGGACTCCCAACAAATAAAACCTACATATATTAACACTCTCGTTAATATAAAACCAAAAAATCAAACTAAGAGATTATGCGGATCAAAATCCAACAAAAATTTGAATGCCGAACAGATGTAATTCGACCCTCGAATTCAATTGGTCGATTTGAAATTCGATGGTCGAATCTAAATCGACCATCGAATTCCCAAATTCTCGCATCGCCTTAATTTCATCAATTCGACATGATTTTCAAATCGACCGTCGATTCAATTTCGACAAATGATTTTGAAATCGACAAATGAATTTCCCGTGTTCTCGTGGTCGCACTTTGACATTCACGGTTCTTTTCCGATCTTTTCATGCCTAAACCTCTTCTTTATTTCACACATATATGTTACTCTAAACAAAACATAATTAAATTTACACATGGAGGTTTCAACGACCTACCTCTGAAGCTTAAACCGCGTTGATCCCATTGCACCGATTCACACCGAACCAATCTCCACCAATGGTTCAGATCTTCAAATCAGTCCATATTCACAACGAGGTGGACATTGCCTCAGCCACAACGAATCACAGAGAACTTCTCCCTTTCCTTATCTCTTTTCTCTTTCAATAGTTCAAACAGATCCTGGTACTAACTCAAGGCTTATTAATGGTTGAGATGGGAAGAGTTATCTAACTCTCTAGATCTAAAGATCAAAAGCACCAAAGAGTTTCCTATGTTTTCCAACCGGAAGAGAGAAGTATATTTTCTCTAACTCTCTCTCTCTCTTTATAATATTAAAACAAAGCTTACAAAAATCTAGATATTTCAATTTTACAACTTATCCATTTATTTTTGCAAAACCTCCGGCGTTAAACACAAATATAAACCTTATTGTGTACGTCTTTGATTTCCTGACCTATACACACCTCATAATTAAATCCTTTGGTCATGTCCCTCATCATAACCAATACTAACAAAAAAACTCATAAAATAACATAATTATTTTTGGGCACGCTTATCGAGGTAAACGAAAATAGGTTTAAAATATCGGGGATATTACATTCACCCCTCCTTAGGAATTTTCGTCATGAAAATTGAACATGATACTGTACTGCATAATAAAAGAAGAGAAAACATGGGCACACTGTGGTACGATCCCACAGGCACGTAAGCCAAGGGATGGGATCCGAGTAACATGGATGTACCGTGCATGTGGCATGAAAAAGCCATAGTGGATTGCATCCGTACATGGATGCCCACATTCTAAGTGTCACGTACGGAGACCGATGCATGTGACGATGAAGCCATAAAGAGATCAAAATGTATCAAAACCAACATGTAGAATCAGTGATGTATAAACCCACACAAGTGTCTAAAAGAAATATTTACCAAAATAGATGCAAAAGTAAACTCATGCGGAATGATCCATATATACAAACAAGGCTAAACAAGGGATCTAAAACCACGCAAAGACGTAAAAATAAAGGATAATCAAAAGAAGGACCACCAGTCCTAATAATCCGTAGTGTAAAATAAAAGAAGGACCACTGTGTCCTAATAATAATCCAAGCCGTATAATAAGTAATGCACCGATAGTGAAAAAAATAAATCAAGAACCCCTCTACCAAGCATACTAAGAAGCCCCAATCAGATGGACCCGCCCGATCCAAAACACCATCACCGCCAACAAAGCAGATCATCACCCGCATCAAGAGGTCAAGGAGGAATACTAGTATCGCCCTGTCGGCGGCGATATACCAAGCTCGGATATCGGCCATATACGCGGTGTAATCGGAAAGGCATGCTGCATGAGGTAAGAGTGAGCGTCGCCATGGTCATCCAACTCCTGACGCATACGGCAGGTGTGGTGGGTGTGCTCTTGAATCTGATGACTCATCGCGGTCGTCTGTCCTGTGAACTCTGAGAGCGTAAGGATATCGCCTGGGAATGGCAGGCAACATGAGCAGGATCCTCATCGCATCACGTGCAATCCGCATCAGAATCGCCGTTCTTTAGGAGGTTTCCCATGGCGACTGTAGGTTTGACCCCAATTGACCAGTTTATACATCTTTCTACCAGCAGTAGACTTGAGTTCGGTAGGAGAAATGTCATATTCGGGACCCGCTTGATAATTTTCAATCATGATAGAAATTAAACGGGCATAGGGAATGCCCTTCTTCGGCGTTTTGATTTGCTTTCCCATTTTCTCACGTGCCTTGATAAGCCCCTTTAAAAGTACCTCAGGAGCACTAAACCATCGCTCTTTAAAAGCAAAAAGAATAAAATCATGGAGGGACCGCGCTGATTTATGTCCAAGAGGGTAAAGGGTAGTCTTAAAATTTTATCCAAAATCCACATAGATTACGGCATATGTGCGAACAATGGACCTACTGCACTGTGGACGTCCTTGCGTCATTTGAGCCATTACCACGTGAGAACGGACAGGTTTGGGTAGGAGAGGACCAAATCCCATGGTTTTATAGAATTTCAACGGACAACGTAGTGCCACAGCCATGTCATCTAAGTCAAAATATAATCTCGCCCATCAATTTTAGTGTAAATTTTCTTCTCGTCCTCGCGGCGCATATGTTGGTAAAACAGGCGCACTAAACGAGGATAAAAATGGGCACTAAAATCAGTGCACAGGAAGGTTAGCTGGGCTTTTTCAAGGTATTCACTCGCCCACCGGTGGTAGTTTGTTGGTCAAATAATTCGGTGAAAACATACTCATTGGCGAAGCCCTTGATGCTCCAAAATTCATTGGGCGGCCCGGGCATTGGAGGGGGCACAGATGGTGTGGGCTGAGAAGGTGGTGGAACCGACTGAAGTGGTTCCCGGGCCAGTCAGTTCTGTAGGGCGGCTAGAGGAACCAAACCAAGCCGCCTCTTGGAGGTGGGTTGCGAATAGGGGTGGCCTTCTTAGGCCCCATTTGAACAATGAACAAAAATGTAACAAAACCCACGTAAAATGCACAAATTGCAATTAAATTGGGGCGTGGAGGAGTTACCTTGTGAAAAGCCCCAAATCCGATTTCCTAAGAGGAAATCCAAATCCTTGGTGTAATCCGTGTGAAAACCCCGATTTTGGCAAAAGAATGATGAAAACCCTAAAACCACCAAATCGCCCAAAACCCTAAGCCTAAACCCACGAAAATCAACCAAAAAATAACAGAGCAAATAGGAGCCCCACTTAAATCGAGAAAATCGACCGATTTCAAATTGGGTCGAATTGGAATTGACCGATTCAAAAATCGACACTCGATTTTTTTGAAAATTTCTCAGCCTAAATTTGGCCTTAAAATGCCTATAATCAATGCGTAAAATCGACTCGATTTCATAAATCGACCCTCGATTTTCAAGTGTCTGAGGTCTTCAAAATTTCAAAATTTTGACATTTTTAAGGCATTACCTTGGGTCCAAATGGATCATTTGTGTGTCCATTTCATGCAAAACAGCTCAGTTACAGATAATAGCTATATGTCAGTCCAATTTGGACTAAAAAGTTTTACGAAAATAAACTTAAAAATTTGTTGTGAAGGAAAATAGCAAGTCCGGGTCTGATTGGACTCTTGAAAAAGTTACAAATCGAAAGTATTATTTTGGACCAGGACCATGGCATGGCGAGGCCAAATGGTTCAGTGAATGTCCAAATGGGTAAGTGACCATAGACCGAATTTAGGTCACTAGACCTATAGTGAGTAGCATACCAGAATTGGGTCTAAGGCCCAAAAATTTTTCCGATTTCTATAATGTAGGGATTTCGATATAGACCCACTCAGTAAAAATACCTTGATCCTCCAAAATTTCTCACAAATATTTATGTATATATAAAACCAATAGGTACACATAAATGTCAAATTATTACAGTCTACACAAAGTGAGAAATATAAAATTTTAAGCAAAAGGCTCGAAATTGGTCCCGAGCTCACCACGCTCCCAAGTGGCTTCCTCCGTATGATTCCTCCATTGTACAAGAACCAAAGGAATCGTTTTAGTGCGTGGGATCTGCTCCTTGCGATCCAAAATCAATCGGGTCCTCAATCACCGCCAAACCCTCCTCAAGCTCAATGGGTTGGTAATCAAGCACGTGAGTCGGGTCACGATGTATCGACGAAGCATCGACACATGGAAGACGCCGTTGTGCATGCTAGACAATTGTGGCGGTAGCGCCACTCGATAAGCAACCTCTCCGACTACTAATATCTCAAAAGGCCCAACGCATCGAGGACTCAACTTCCCTCGCTCAACCTCATAACGCCTTTCGAGGCGAAACCAACAAAGACATTCTCGCCAACCTCAAAATCCACGTGTCGCTCTTGAGATCGGCGTAGCTCTTCCGACGACTCGAAGCTACTCGTGGTCACAGATCAACCGAACCGTCTCGGTCGTGCGCTCAACTATCTCAGGTCCAATAATGAGCTTCTCTCCCACTTCTTCCCTCTTCAACGGCGATCGACACCGTCGTCCATATAAAGCCTCGAACGGAGCCATACCGATGCTAGCCTGAAAGCTATTATTGTAGGCGAACTCGATCAGAGGCAAGTGTTGGTCCCATGACCCGTGAAAATCCAACATACAAGCTCTCAACATGTCCTCAATGATCTGGTTCACGCGCTCGGTCTGGCCATCCGTCTGTGGGTGAAACGCCGAACTAAAATCAAGACGAGAACCTATGCCTTCCTGAAATCTTTGCCAAAAATGTGAAGTAAACAACGGTCTCGACGACACACATCGCCAGATCCCATGCGCCTAACAATCTCCTTTAAGTATAACTCGCAAGTCTCATCACGTATAGGTGGTATTATATGGCAAGAAATGAGCAGACTTGGTTAGTCGATCTACAATGACCCAGATGGCATTGTTCTTTCTCAGTGTCTTCGGCAATCCGAGTATAAAATCCATCGAAATGGCTTCCCATTTCCACTCAGGCACAGGTAAAGGCTGCAATAGACCTGCAGGATTCTGATGATCAACCTTAACCTGTTGACAAACCAAACACGCGACGTGCATCGGACGTCGCGTTTCAAACCTCGCCACGAAACTCTTCATCAAGTCCCGATACATCTTGGTGCTACCAGATGTATGGCATACATGGATTTGTGAGCCTCTTCCGAATGGTGTCCCAAGCTCGATATTCGACGGTACACATACACTTCGTGAAATAATAAGGTTCCATCTGCTCAGATAGAGAAGTCTTTCTTCATCGCCATTCTCGACATCTCGTCGATTGCCATGAGCTCATCATCGGTCATCCAAGCTTTCTAATATTCTCAAGAGCGTAGAGGCGAGTACAAGAGTAGCCATCAATGCTCCCCAGCCTTTTACATCAAACCGTGAGCTGCCCAAAGCCATATCTTCCAATAGCTTCCATCAATCCGCTCACAAGATGTGATAACTGAGCTGAAGACCTTCTACTGAGAGCATCAGCAACGACATTTGCCTTTCCCGGATGGTACTGAATCGAGCAATCGTAGTCCTTCAAGAACTCCATCCACCGTCGCTGCCGCATATTCAAGTCCTTTTGAGTGAAGAGGTACTTGAGACTCTTATGATCGGTGAATATATCAAAAACTTCACCGTAGAGGTAATGTCGCCAGATCTTCAAGGCGAATATAACTGCTGCTAGCTCTAAGTCATGCGTCGGATAGTTTCTTTCATGGTCCTTCAACTGCCTAGAACCATAAGCAATGACCCGCTCGTGTTGATTAAGCACACAGCCTAGTCCGCCATAGGAAGCATCACTATATACTGCAAAACCTCCACTGCCTGAAGGTATAGCAAGCACTGGTGCTGTAGTCAAGCGACGCTTTAACTCCTGAAAACTCGCCACACCGCTCGCCCAAATAACTTAGCATTCTTTCTTGTGAGCTGTGTAAGTGGACCTGATATCTTTGAAAAACCCTCGACAAATCGCCGATAGTACCCTGCCAAACCAAGGAAACTTCGGACCTCTGTAACTGTCGTAGGTTGTTCCCATGTCACCACAGAATCTATCTTTGTAGGATCCACTGAGATACCCGCTTCAGAGACTACGTGTCCCAAGAAACTAACACGCCAAGCCAAAACTCACACTTCGAGTTTGGCATACAACCGATGGTCCCCGAGTGTTTGAAGAGCTATCTTCGATGTTGTACATGCTCTCTCTCGGTTTTCGAATAGATGAGGATATCATCTAAAAACTACAAATTTATCAAGATGTGGTTTGAACACCCTGTTCATCAGGTCCATGAAAGATGCAGGCGCATTCGTCAATCCAAATGGCATCACTAGAAACTCATAGTGGCCATAACGCGTCCGAAACGCAGTCTTGGATATATCTTCCGCCTTGATCTTGAGTTGGTGATAGCCTGACCTCAGATCAATCTTTGAAAAGAATTTGGCACCTTGCAATTGATCAAACAAGTCATCTATCCGCGGAAGAGGATAACGATTCTTAATCGTCATCTTGTTGAGCTGCCTATAATCGATACACAGACACATCGATCCATCCATCTTTTTCACAAATGTAACCGTGCACCCCAAGGAGAAACACTCGGTCGAATAAAGCCTTTGTCTAACAACTCTTGAAGCTGTTCCTTGAGCTCTGTCAACTCAGCAGGCGCCATCCGATATGGAGCTTTAGATAACGGTTCTGTACCCGGCGCTAGCTCAATCGCGAACTCAATCTCTCGGTCAGGTGGTAATCCAGGTAAGTCCTCTGGAAAGACATCAGGATAATCGCAAACCACCTTGATAAGAGCCAAGTCGTTCTTCTTCTCGGTAAAATCTTGCAAATAGGCCAGATACCCACTGCAACCATTCTTCATCATACGCTCAGCTTTAAAGGTCAAAAACCAAGCAACCTTGGATTTGACTCCACGAATCGGAAGGACTTTCGCTTTGGCGGTCGGAAGGTCACTATCTTCCGAAGACAGTCCACGCTCGCGTGATAAGCTGCCAACCAATCCATTCCGAGAATGACGTCGAACCCTTCCATGCTCAACGTAATCATGTCGGTCAATGTCTCGTGCTCATCAATCATCACAATGACTGACTGACATGCTGTATCAGTGCACACCGAACTCCCCGTAGGAATCTTGACATCTAGAATGAAAGCAAGGGGTTCGGGAGTAATTCCCAACTTCTCTGAGAAAGAAGGAGTAATAAACGAGTGTGTAGACCCAGGGTCTATAAGTACTCGTGCTTCAATTTTATCCATGTCATCTCGACTACTCATCATAAGGGTACCTTTAGTTAAAAAGTTTTGTTAATTATATGCAATGATTTCTATGTGGTTCAACATAATTGACTTGAATTCAAATTTTAAACAATAATAATTGAATCAATGCATAAATGACATCTCAACTTTAATGATACCTTGAATGACGTCATTCGACGTTTGGGCATCCTGTGCAGTCACTGCATAAGCCCGACCTTGAACCAGAGGTCGGTCATGGACCTGGCAGAGACCGTCAAGTCCCCTTTCTCAACAACAGACAATCCTTGATCATATGACCAACTTTGTCCACACCTGAAGCATGCTCCAGTGTTCCGTCTGCAATCCTCTGTTTTATGTGTTTTCCCACATCTTGCACACAGTGGAGTAGAAACAGGAGTAACAGCTGATCCCTTCGTTGAACCTTGAGCCACAGAAGCTCCACTCGCAGTAGTGCTCCCAGCTCTGAATGGTTGTCCTGGTGACGAACTCTGCGGTCTCTGATATGAAGACGTTATCGTCCCAAGCAACTGGTCTAGAGTATGATGGCGACTAGGGTAGGGAGGAGGTCTAGAGAACCTCGGCTTTTTGTTCACCTGCCCTGAAGCACTCTGCTGTCCCTGGCCAAACCTATTTTTATTACTCTGCTCTCGCCTCAAGTACTGTTTTTGAATATCTTCTTCTGCAATGAGGGCCTTGGACATTTCTCCAGCATACGTCTCCATTTCCCACATCGACACCCTCTCCTGAATGTTCGGCCTCAAACCTCTCTGAAATTTCTGGGCTCTCATCAGCTCAGTGGCCACATGCAAGGTGCAAATCGGAAAGTCTATCAAATTCGCCATACTCAAGCACAGACATCTCATCCTCGTTTCTCGATGAACTGGACTTCCCACCGATGACGCAAAATATTGATCGTTGAACGTCTCCACAAACTCTGCCCAAGTCCATGGAGTATTAGGGTAGTCCTGCTCTCTCATCCTAGAAACAGATTTCCACCATGGGCTAGCCTCGCCCAAAAGTTTGAAAGATGCCCACAGATTTCTCAATATCAGACCGTAACACTTCAAATATCTTCTCGATCTCATCCAGCCATGCCTCGGCCCATAGGATCCGTCCCGAGAATGTAGGAGGTCTCATCCTCCCGAACTCCCGAATCCTCCCGGTGATGTCCGCCAAGATCTCTGCTCACTATCAATGGCGCAATTGTTGAGCCATGTTAGTGGCTAAGGTCACAAAGACTGCGGGTCCACATTTCCTCCCTCGTGGCCTACCAGCTCCTGTGGCCTCTCAGATTCGCACTGTGGGTAACTCTTCCTCTGCCACGTGAGGTACCTACACCCTCACCGATCTCCTCAAGGTGAGCCATGCGTGGTCCCTCTCTACCTCGGCCTCTGCCTCTGAACCGCGGAGGCATGCTGATCTGTCATTGTTGAAAAACAATAACAATTGATCAGTAAGATTGTCAAGACAATCCATCCCTAGTCCTAAGACTCTGAACCTAGAGCATGGCTTTGATACCAACTGTGACGACCGACTTTTCCAATCCTTACGGTATAGGAAAAGCCGGTTCATCAACTTATTGATTTCTAAATCAGTATTCAAACAGTGTTTCAACATCACAATGATCTAAAACAGAGGCAAAGTAGAGATAAACCATACATCAAAAGCTTTATATAACAAATCTATCACTATGAGGAACCAAAAGGAACCACCGGTGATGGCCAATCCAACACCTAAACTAATGGTTCACGATGATGGTTCCTCAAGTGATATCAAAAGAACAAAATAAGGCCTAGGGCCCAATATTCAAAACAATATTCAAACAAAATACCAAAATATAGGATCTAGAGATCAAGGAAGAACTCCTCTAAATCTAATTCCTCCTCGGGAATATAGTCAGAATCCTCCAAATCTTCCGATCCCAGATCAGTCTCAGCACCTGTGACGTATAGTCGAGGGTGAGCTAACAACAAAGCCCAATAGAGGAAACAGATCTATTTGCATTTCATTATAAGTAAAGGTTTTTCAAAGGACAGAATTCGGATCAAATATGGTTTTCAAATGATGCTTTGCAAACGAAATCTCCAGTTCTAATCCTGAGTTAAGACTGAATACATGAATCTGATGTGTTCGAAATTTTCTGACTGAGCATGCTTCTTATATTAAATTTATAACTTAATTTTATCTCTCAAATTTCCTATAGCATGAGAGCAAGGTGCATTACCGATGGGAAAACCCTACTGACCATCGTCGTTCATGAACCCTTTTTCTGAATGCAACAAGCCCCTACGCTATGAGGGAAACTTGCGCCAAAGTTATACCGTCAACACGGTTGGTAGAATCTAGGGCATCGTTCTGACGTACCTCAAATCAAATGCAAATGCTAACGTATTTCAATACTTATATTCATAACATAATACTGATTTTCGGAAGTTCTGATTCAAAAGTTCTGATTCAAGATTTAACTGAGGTTCTGAGGTTCAATTTGCAAAGTTCTTAGTTATAACAAGGTTTCCAAATTTTCAAATTTGTGTCATAAAATCAGAGTTTTATTCATGCTGTGTGCAACTGAATTTCCAAATTATACTTCTTATTTTAACAGCAAAACAGTCTTTACTTACAATTTAATGCAAATAAAATACAAGGTTCCCCTACCTTATCAAAGAGCTTCCAATCAAGCACAAAAACAAATCCTCACCAAGGACTCCCAACAAATAAACCTACATATATTAACACTCTAGTTAATATAAAACCAAAAATCAAACTAAGAGATTGCGGATCAAAATCCAACAAAATTTGAATGCCGAACAGATGTAATTCAACCCTCGAATTCAATTGTGGTCGATTTGAAATTTGGTCGAATCTAAAATCGACCATCAATTCCCAAATTCTGCATCAGCCCTTAATTCATCAATTGACAATGATTTTCAAATCGATCGTCGATTTAATTTCGACAATGATTTTGAAATCGATGAATTTCCGTGTTCGTGGTCGCACTTTGACATTCACTTCTTTTTCCGATCTTTTCACAGCCTAAACCTCTTCTTTATTTCACACATATATGTTACTCTAAACAAAACATAATTAAATTTACACATGGAGGTTTCAACGACCTACCTCTTGTAGCTTAAACCGTTGATCCCATTGCACCGATTCACACCGAACCAATCTCCACTCAATGGTTCAGATCTTCAAATCACCCATATTCACAACGAGGTGGACATTGCCTCACCACAACGAAATCACAGAGAACTTCTCCTTTCCTTATCTCTTTTTCTTTCAATAGTTCAAACAGATCCCGGTACTAACTCAAGGCTTATTAATGGTTGAGATGGGAAGAGGAGTTATCTAACTCTCTAGATCTAAAGATCAAAAGCAGCCCCAAAGAGTTTCCTATGTTTTCCAACCGGAAGAGAGAAGTATATTTTCTCTAACTCTCTCTCTCTCTTTATAATATTAAAACAAAGCTTACAAAAATCTAGATATTTCAATTTTACAACTTATCCATTTATTTTTGCAAAACCTCCGGCGTTAAACACAAATATAAACCTTATTGTGTACGTCTTTGATTTCCTGACCTATACACACCTCATAATTAAATCCTTTGGTCATGTCCCTCATCATAACCAATACTAACAAAAAAACTCATAAAATAACATAATTATTTTTGGGCACGCTTATCGAGGTAAACGAAAATAGGTTTAAAATATCGGGGATATTACAAATAGACCTACTTATGCACGTGACATGAAAAGTCACCCTTCTAGTGCCATCATTGGTGATGCCACTATAAAATTAATGACTAGGAATAAATTCAAAAATCTTATTAATCTTTTATGTCATTTATGTGATACTTCCTCTATTGAACCTAAAAATGTAAAAGAGGCTCTTCTTGATTAACATTGAGTTATGGCAATGAAAGAAGAACTTACTCAATTTAAGAGGAATGAGGTCTAGGAATTGGTTTCTTGACCTTCTAACATTAGAACAATTCGAACTAAATGAATTTTTAAAAATAAAACTAATGAAGAAGGTAAAATTATAAGAAACAAAGCTAGATTAGTTGCTTAAGGCTATACATAGGTTGAGGGCATTGATTTTCATGAAACATTTGCTCTTGTTGCTAGACTTGAATCCATTCGAATCATTTTAGCTATGGCTTGCCAAATGAAATTTAAGCTATATCAAATAGATGTGAAAAATGCATTTTTAAATAATTTTCTTACTGAAGAAGTGTATGTGGAACAACCTAAAGGGTTTGAGGATTCACATAGTCCTCTTGATGATTTTAGATTGAAAAAGGCCTTGTTGGTTTGAAGTAGGCACCACGTGTCTGGTATGAAAGATTAACAAAATATTTGATTAATAATGGCTTCAAACGTGGAGGTATTGATAAAACTCTGTTTTTAAAAGAAGAATCATCTCATTTAATAGTAGCTCAAATTTATGTAAACGATATTATTTTTTGATCTACACTTGATCATTTTTGCACATAAATTTGAACAATTGATGAGTAATGAATTTGAAATGAGTTTAATTGGTGAATTAAATTGTTTCCTAGGATTTCAAATAAAACAGTATTCCACTGGTATTTTTATTACTCAATCTAAATATGTCAGGGAATTGATTAAAAAATTTGGATTGAAATCCAGTAAACCTGCTCGCACACCAATAAGCACTTATGTTAATTTATCAAAAGATGTGTCTGGTAAATTTATTAGAGAGATTCTCTATAGAAGTATGATAGGTAGTCTTTTATATTTAACAGCTACTAGACCAGACATAGCATACAGCGTAGGTATGTGTGCTAGATTTCAAGCTGCCCCTAAAGAATCTCATCTAATTGTTCTTAAACATGTTCTCCGTTACTTTAACGGAACTTTGGATTTAGGATTGTGGGATCCTTTTGATACCACACATCAAATAGTGGGATTCTCTTATTCAGATTGGGCTAAAAATTTTGATGATCATAAAAGCACCAGTGGAGGGTGTTTTTATATTGGTAATTGTCTTGTTTCTTGGTTTAATAAGAAAAAAGTTTCTGTGTCTTTGTCCACTGCAGAAGCAGAATATATTTCTGTTGGGAATGGATGCACTCAGCTTCTTTGGATGAAGCAAATGCTATCTAATTATGGAATTACTCAAGGTGTTATGACCTTATTTTGTGATAACAAAAGTGCCATCTCTATATCTGAAAATCCTATTCAACATTTTAGGACTAAACATATTGATATCAGACATCATTTCATACGTGATTTGATTGAAGATAAAATTATAATCCTAGAGCACATAGACACTGAACGTCAATTGACTGATATATTCACAAAACCTTTGGATTTTGTTCGATTTGAATTTCTTCGAAAATCCATTGATTTATGCTTTCTCAACTAATTTTCCAATTGAGTTTTTTTTTTGTAAATATTTATTTGATTTAAATTGTCTTTATCATGCTCGTGCTAAGTGATCAAATATAATTGTTCTTCTCTTAAAATATCATATTTTTGTTGATACAATTTGATTCACTTATGATCATATAACTTGAGAAATATCTAATTTTTTTTAATCTTAATTCACCTTGAAATAGTGTACTTAATGTTAACTCGTTAATTGTTGTATGTTTTCTGATAAAAAAATATAGTTTGCTCAATCATTAATGTCGTTGCAACTCTCCATATCAAAATGTAAGAAATTAAAAATTTCTTGAGTATTACATTTTTTTTGCTACTTATATTTTTGCCTATTCGACTCAAGTTATTAAGCCCGTAGGAGTATTTTATACTCAATGTCCTGAGCTAACCAGATTGGGAGTCATTGGTCTAACACTTGTTACATGGGTCGAATAGAAAGCATGTAAGCTGTAACAATTTTAATTTTCCCAACCTTGTAGCCTTGTTGACTCGAACAAGTAAAATCGTAGGGATGTTTTCACATCTAATATCCTAAACTAACTAGTTGGGAGATATTATTCTAAAGCTCGTTAAAAGGGTCAACTAGAAAGCTTAATTTGGTTTGAGTGTTTCATATGTATAGTCTCAATAAAAGAAATAAAATAATAATAATAATAATAATAAAATAAATAATAAAAAATAAAAAAAAGATTTGAGTTATCAACGATATTATATTAAATTTTTATTATATTTCTATTTAGATTTCTTATAATTTTTATGAGTTAATTTTGATTTATTCCATTCATTTGTGAATTTTTTATTAACTTTAGAATTGAGAAAATTCTCATGTTATAAGTTGTTCATTTCATTTATTGTTTTGAATCTTTATTATTAATAACAAATTCATAGATTATGTTCATTGAAGAATGTTATTTTTTTTGCATTTTGCATTTACAGTGATTGTTCAAATTTTGTTTTCTCAACAAAAAGATTCGTTTTCATGCTAAAAAAAGACCATCTTTTCACGGACGTCCGTCAACTTTCACGGACGTTCGTAAAACTGATACTTTTCTATTTTCTTGAGCACGGATTAGAACGGACGTCCGTGTAGCATTACAGACATCCACGTCTAAATACGCTTACTGTCTTTAGCATTACGGACGTCCGTGTAGCACTACGAACGTCTGTACTTCTATCGGTTCAACTAACGTACGGTTCTTTAACCGCATTTATGTCTGCTAACCACTTTTTACGGACGTCCGTCAAATTCCTTACGGACGTCCGTCATTTAAACTCAACGGTTGGGATTTTCTTGTGTTTCTTTTCAACGGTTGGTGTTTAATATTTCACGCAGATTAATACCTCACAGACGTCCGTGACCACCCTTACGGACGTCCGTCACGTTTTTAACTGGTTTACCTCCGATTTTCATTTTTACTCATTCACTCCTGAAATTTTTTTACTTTTCACTCGAGTTTCAACCGGAAGTTTTAATTTTTCTACCACAAATCCATTTTAAAATGCTGTTAAATAGGAAAAATTCTAGAAAAAATGTTGGTTCTTCTTTTGTGTCAGGATCTGTGCCACAATTTCAAATTGTCCAACGATTTCCTACACCAACAAATGAAGAACGTTTTAATCGTCTTTTTGCAACAAGATCCTTAATCGTCGAACGGGTAGTTCTCGAGCAGTTTCTTCACGATCATGATCTTTTTGCATTGTTTCAAGAACGCGGATGGGTTTCTTTTTTATCAATTTTGAGTCCGGCGTACACAGATGTCGTCAGATGCTTTTACTCCAATTTGATCAAAAGTAATATTGTCGAGGATTGGTCAAAGAGTTTTCTTATCTCCTATGTTTATGGTAAAAAAATCAGACTTTCTCCTATAATTATTTCCGAAGTCATTGGAATTCCTTTAAATTTTGAAGGGTATAGATACCCTGTTGAACAAAGTGAGGTGTATTCCCTACATCAACCCTCGGTTGTTTATGATTTTATTTGTGAACGACCTCATCATCCTCCTAACATTGCTCTTCATTACTCTTCACTTAAAATTCGCTTTCAGTGGCTACGTCATTTTCTTTTTGCCACTCTAACCCCTAGAGCAGGTAATAAAGATCAAGTAAGGTGAGAATTGATATATCTGATGTTTCTTCTAGAAACAGGTCGTCCACTATGCATCTCTACTATCATCTTTTTGATGATTGCTCGTCGTATGCGTGACGAGTCAACCAAAATGTCTCTTCCTTTTCCAATCGTCATAGGAAGAGTGGTAGCATCTCAAATGTCGCTTCCACCAAATTTAGTGACATCTAGATCGATGGCCCCTCTTGGAAAGTTGAAGAAAATTAAAAAAAGAGTTAGAATTGATGTAGATGATGTTGAATGGATTAGCAATAGCTCTGAAGAAGAAGAAGAAGAAGCAATGAATGTTGAAGGAGAGCATGAAGGAGAAGTTGGTGGTGGTGCTATTCCAAATCCTCTTCATTTTCAAGGGCCAGCTGGTGATATTCCTATTCCTCCATTTCAAGGTCATGATCAGCAATACTATGATCATCGTTTTGATCAGCTTGATTCTGAGGTTCAAAATCTTGTTAATCGGGTTGAAACTGGTTTCAACTTGTATGGGGAGCAGCTGAATTACTTAGTTGAAGGATTTGGTGCAATGATGCACCGTTTTGACAATATGTTTCGTCCACCTGGTACTCAATTTCCACCTACTGAGGTTTAATCTTCATTTCTTCTAGATTGATGTTCGGTATCTTTTTGGACATGTTAACTGATGTAAATGATTGTGTGCTTATGGGTTTATTGGGTGTTCAAATGGTTTATGTAATTATGTGGTTACTTTTAGAATGACTTTCTATTTTGTGATAGTTGTAATGGTTTGGATTTGAAGAACTATATTTTATAAATTTTCAAGGTATTTAAATGTTTACTCTAGATGCTTTATTGATGGTAAATGTTTAATTGTGAATGTTTATCTCTACTTTTTACCTTCTTTCCCTTGTCACATTATGATAAAATGGGAGAGAAATTTATATATATAACCTGTTACACTTGATTTTTTTTCTGTTGTATTGTTTCAGGTAACATCATATCAAAGATTTAGTTATATGAAAAGTAGTGTTAAGGTTATTAAATTTTACTTGGCAAATAGTTTTAGGGGGGGCAAATCGTGTTATAATTTTTTTTACATTGGATGATAGAGAGATGTATAGGACTTAGATGAGAGAAAATTTGATGTAATTTTTTTAATGAGTCCTTGTAAATTAGATTTTGTCATGATTGTGACAAAGGGAGAGATTGTAAGATTTATTGTCATAATCATGACTTAATTTAAAAAATTAGCTTCCTAATTGCCAAGAAAAAGATTAAGAATTGCATTTTACACTATCAGATCTATGAACGTCCGTGGTGGACCTCACGGACATCCGTGGTCACGGACGACCATGAGTGAATTACGAACGTTCGTGAATTGACAATATTTAAACACAAAGTTGGTTCATGTGGTTATCTCTTGAGCGAAAATTTTATCTATTATCCGAAGAGGAGAGCCTGAGTCCCTTGGTCTTTGAGATAAATTTACCCTGTTCTGATTGGAAGAATTTCCTAAGGATTTACTCAATAGTGATCTAAAGGTTTAGATTGGTATCTCGTGTGATTCGAGATTTGAAGCGACAAAAATTCACTATGGATTGGATGATTGTGGGATGCAATTATTGGTAGTGAGAAGAGTGATAGGGCATATCATTCTGAAAGTACTGTAAGGTTTATTTTTCATAGTGAATTACTTAGTTTGGATCTAAGATAGATCCCGTTATTTTTACTTGTGCTAGGGTTTTCCACGTAAAAAATCTTGTGTGTTGTTTGTGTGGATGTGATTAGTTTTGTTAATTGCTTATATTCTTTATATATAATTAGATCTATAATTATTCCGAAATTTCAGCACCTATAGAAAATGTCATTATGTGTGACACGAGTGTTAGTGTTGGTACTTGTTGACATATTAATGCAAATCCTGGCTATTGAGAATAAATAAGGAGGGTTTGTTGAACAAAATATAATAAAGTTAGAGAAAAAGAGTACACAAGTGTACTTACAACATGTTTTTTTTTGCTCTGTTTTTTTTTCTTTGTTGATTACAACAATTTTTTTTTGGCCTTGGTATACTAGTTTGCTTCCATCAGAACTAGTGAATACACATTCACTAAGGCTCCAAGGATGAACTAAGGCCAGAAAAGTATGTTCAAAAGCGAAATAATGGGGCTGATGGGAGCCAAAGATCAACCCCACCTCATTGGATCCTTTTATGTCTTTGTTTACCTTCAAACAAGCACAAGTGTGATTCACCCCAAATATGGTAGACATTGTGTTGGATATATAACGTTAGATGAGTGTGTAAGCATATGAGATGTATATTAATGTTTACTAATGCTCTTCACGTAATTTTCATTGGTTGGGCTGGGTGAGTTTAGGTTTTATTTCCTGGTATGTTCTTTTCTTGCTACAATGATCTGCTCCCAGCAGTGACATAATTTTTGCATCGGATTATATTGTTCACATCTCAATCTTCTGTTGTTAGGTTTTATCATCATCTCATCTTCATAACTCATTTCTCTGCTACATCAACAATATTTAATCTTGTCTTCATCCTGCACCAAACATCATCATAATCTTTATTTTTCAGTGGCCTATCTCGGCCATTACTGGTATTGTTATTTTATTGCAACATGGCAGCCATTAATTTCTATTAATGGTCCTTTCTTTTATAGTTAGCTTTCCAACAAAAGCACTCATCGTTATTTTTATTTCCAGCCCTAGAATCTCTGCACTTTTTTTTTTGGTTGTTTTCAGCACATTGATTGTAGAAATTGCCTGCATAATACTGACTTGTGGCACTGGTACCTTTTTTTGTTGTTATTTTCAGGCCATTAATTTCTATTAATATTACTTCTAGAAATTGCCTGCATAATACCGACATGTGGCGAGTCCTTTTCAATTGCCGAATAGATGATTTCTAATGGAATGCAACAAGTAGAGGCATAACTAACAATTATTATCTAGGGAGCTGGAATGAAGCTTGTCATTTCAAAAATATGAAATTCCAACTAGAAGGAAATAAGAGAAGCCAATCAAGTTTTTTTGTTGGATACAATGCTTTGAAGAGGACGTAAGAACACAATTCATGTTGTAATTTTCTTGGATTAAGCTATGGTCTTATAATCCTATGGGTCGTGGGAAATTCATGTAGGCATCTAGCTGTGGTTCAGTTATTTGGAAGGCGATGAGGAGGCCAATTACATTAGTTTCAGAAAAATATGACATTAGGTTTTAGGACCATATTTTTTTATTAGTATATGAAATGTTTGTACACAATAAAAGCACGATACAACACAATTCTCATAAGCAAGGTGATATGAAGAAGTACAATCAAAACAATATAAATAATTGGCCCAAATCCACACACTGGCCCAACAACTCCACACATACTCTCAAGGCTCTAGGAAACGAAAAACACACAAACAAGACCCCCAATAACTCAGCCAAAAATATCAACCATTCCCTAAAATTAGAATATCAACACTGCCCTTAATATCCATTCAATCATGCCCCGAAATTCTTTGGGAGGCATTCAATTTAGATACTCTCATTCATATTTGTATTTAGCTAGTTTAGTGAGATTCTAGTGTCCAAACTCCAATAGGTGTCATGATAAAGGATTACTTCAAACTATGAGGTAAGAAAGGGCATGGCCCTAAAATTTACAGGAGTAAAGGAAGTGTTATCAAGTATAGGCTGTATAGCAACTCTGTTAGGTAGATTGCAGGTTTATGGTCATAGGGTTGGTGCGTGACTTTGACTCGAGCATTTGCAAAAGACACTATAAAAAAAAGAGGCTACGCTGACGGCTGAATTGGTCAGCCGTCGGTGTAGGTATATCCTAGGCCGACCATTGGCGTTAGGTATAAGCATATATACCACAGTATTGATTCACTCGACCTGAGCAGTTGGACTCTACGATTTCTCTGGCTAAGCTCCCCTCTTGCTGAAATTTGTGATCGCCAACCAATTTCTATGTAGAATTCAGAACCTCAACCTCTTTTCAATATCAAACTCGAAATCTCCACTTCTGTGATTCCAAAGGCCTAACATTACCAAATCTCTCCATTCACCCAATTTTGACCTAGATCAGTTCTTTAATGGCGGAATCGAGTGAAACAAAGGAGATTTAGGCGTTGTCGGAATCAAATCGCATATTATCTTCCTCATGGTGTCATATACTAATATCCAAGGGTAAGCTCTCTCTCTCTCTCTCTCTCTCTCTCTCTCTCTCTCTCCGTCAAGGTAACAAAATCGGTGTCATGATCGAATTTTTAGTTTCTAAATATAGGGACTTACTTGTAATTCTGGGTCTTCAAAGATTGGGTTTCTATTGGGGTTTTGCATTGTAAAGATTTTGCCTTTTTCAATGTCTTTGTTTGTAAATTTGGACATTAAGATTATCACCTCGGTTGTATTGGAAGTGAGTTTTTTTTTTTTTTTTTTTAATTATTTATAATAAGCTTCTGATTTTTTTTTTTAATATTAAAAAATAGGTAACTTAAATTTTAGCTAGTAATTCCTATTTTAGGGTTTTGATTTCTGTTCTTGCCAATTTTGAGTGTCCTTACTTTTTTCTCGATCCTTTTTTCTCGTGGTTTTCATTGGTTTTTATTCCATTGATGATTTTGTTTAAATGGGTAACTAATTTCCTAGGTGTATTGAATAAAGAACAAATGTTGTTGGATTGCCAATTAATTGATGTCGTTCACTTCTCAAAAGCCTCTCCAATGAACTCCTTGTCGACGTGGTATGTAAAGATTCTTCGTTGTTATGATTGAATTAGTACTTCTTTAATTTGATTGACCTTTTGTGTTTATATATATTTTTTCTTTATGGTTTGTATTTGATCCTTCAAACTTCAGGTGCATATAGGCTTCCCTGTATTCATATTTCAGAAAATGGTTCCAATTTTTAGCTATAGGTGTTAGCTAAAGTATGTGAAACCTGAAAATGAATTCTTTATTAAGGTAAAGTCAACTAGAATTCTGGTATTTAATTTATATTGAATATAAAGTATGCTTAAACAGGTGCCTAGTAAACTATGACAGATGTTCAATGAAGAAAAATTAGTGGGAAAGCAATTTAATAATGCAAATAGAAGTATAACTATACATTTATAATATAAATTGTCAAAAAATGTGTAAAGTGGGAAAATATATGAATTTGATTAGTATAATGACATTAAATGAATAACTACTGATTACATGAATAAATAGTTTAGTGTGATTAGTATAATGACATTAAATGAATAACTATTCCAAACTCAATCTCTATAGTCTACATATGTAGGTACTCGGGATGTCTTTTATTCATTTAATGAATATGGGGTTTTGAATTTTATGCAAACCTTTGATGCTTAGACTAGCTCTGAATGATTATGTTGTTCACAGGGCTCACTTTATTGATTGCTTAGAGTTGAGTAAAATAGTTGACTTGGCCTACGCAGATGAAGTTTTCCATGATGCAGATTTGGGCCAATGCCATTGTTTGGAAGTGTTCACTGCTATTAAGGAAGGAAGCTGGCTATGTGTGCAAAATCAGATAAACTTATTATTTTTCCAGTTTTGATCCCCTTTACATCAGAAACATATGCTTTGCAGTTGTAAGTCAATAACATACCTTCACTGATTTCTGTGTCAAAGCAGCTACAAGTCAATAGCATACCTGCACTTATTTCTTCCTTTTATTTTTTGGAATATTTACGGACCGTCCGCAATAGATGATAATCATTGCCATAACTTTGTTGGGAAGTTCAAGTTTTAAAAACTAAGACTAGCATGAGATTCAAATTGACTGCATAAGCAAGTATATACCCTCATGATTTTGCCTACTTTATATGTTTGCAATGTGTCCCAGTTATAGTGCAAGAGTGTCAACAACCAACTATTATGTTGAGCTAAGTTTCCTTTATGTTTTGTGCTTTTGGTGGAAGAAGAGTAAATTCAAGCCCCAGAGTTTAGATAACCTTTTGAAAAAATTGATTGAGATGAACCTTCAAGGACTACCAAGACAATAAAGATTGGGATTTCTCCTGGCGCTGCTGTCCAACTGAGCAAAGTCTCATTTCAGGACTGGATCCTTATTCAAATGTGCCGATGCCTTAGCATTAGCTACTCTGGAAGACAATGATTTCTCAGGAGTCAGGACCCATCCCAGCATCTGTTAGTGACCTTGAGCACCTTCTCCAACTGTAAGTGAAGGATTAGATTTTTTACTTGTTGCAAAGCCAACATGATTGCTTGTTGTTTCTTGGTTAATGGTGTTGCTTGGTGTCACATTTTTTTCATTATTATTATTTTACTTTCTCTGCTTTTATGTCTCCAAAGACTGGTTTTTAAGTGCCATTTAAGGTAGGGAGCAACTGTGCGCACTGCATTTGTACTGTTTAAAAAAGAAAACTTGCTGTTTTGCGCCATCTAAGCGATCTGATTTGAAGGCCAGGATGTACAACTTATAGGTGCCAAAGATTGGCACAGAAAATGATCTCTATCATCTGATTCAATGCAATCAACCATTGAATTGGATAATTGGCTTTGACCGTCTTGAATTAGATGATAGAGATCATGTTTCGTTTGGCCTCCAAATCAGGCTGCTTAGATATTTTCCACATGCCACTTTTCCCAAAAATAGCAAGTCTTTCTTTTAAACTATGTGTGGCGGCATAAATCTCATTTGCAAGTAGTTGATCCCTTTAAGGTAACATAGTAGTTAATTTCCTATTGATCATTCATGGGCACTGTGTAAAAATTTGTCTACAACTGCGTGGAGGTTTCTTGCTTCCTTTTACTATTGGCTGATGAGCATCACATGTTCTTGTATATAAAAAAATATTAATCTGTTCCCTTTTCCTTGTAGGTGGTTTTTCAATGTTGTTGGAGACACACGTTGTCCTATATCTAATACATGGTCGCAAACTGAGACTGGTGACTTCATGGTAATTTTTCGTTCATCTATAATACTGTGGTTTTCCTACATGCCAAGAAATACCCTTATCTAGCATGAAGGCATATTAGCATAGAAGTTCCAGAAATCAGTACATATAAAACATGAAAAGCTCTTTTACTTTCTATGTTTCTATGTTGCAGATTACTCCTATACCAGGTGCCTGGCGTCAGAAGCCCGGTTCTGCAACTTTCCCCTTCTTCGGGGTTGTTCATGTATGTACTAATAAAACGATATTGCCGATAACTCAAACTTTCTTTCATATTAGCTAAGTTTCCATTTTGTGCACCTAGGATAATATTGCAGACTGTCATAGTTGATGCGAAGGGAAACAAGATGGAACGTGAATGCAGTGAATATCTGTGTGAAAAATTCACGGCCTGGGGCTTTTCGGACTCTATGGTGATCATGAAAGATGTGAAACTACATACGTCAAGCCATTTCGTGGTTATTACTTCAGCGGCGATGGCTGCAAAAGGTAAATCTTTTTGTCATTTCTTTTTTTAACCCTTATATTCCATCCACTTCATGATAATTATGCAACCCAGATGATATATATACTCTCTTGATCTTTGCAAGTGTATTTCGGGTGTTGTTATTTTTGCCCTGTAGCTGAAATTGTTTTTCCTTTAGATGGCCTTTGCGTAATGGGCCTATTTTAATATATTGTATTAATATTTTAGGGACCAGGATGGCTACCATTGGCTCACGGGAAGAGTCGACCATGTCATCAACGTCAGGTACCTTCTGATCTTTATCAACTGCTTTTATATTTCCTCTCTCCTCTTTTTAATATATTATGGTTACAAAGAAAGGTCTACTCCTGCAATGTTCAAGTGTTCCATGGATGAATAATATCTTAATATACTTCAAAATTGTTGTTTCTTCTTTATTCAATGCATGCAGTGGACATCTAATTGGCACAACAGAAGTAGAATCTGCTCTGGTCTCACACCCCTAATGTGTAGAACCTGTTGTGGTTGGTATGGAGCATGAGGTACCTCTCTCTGTGTTTGTGTGCATTGGAAGGGAGCTGCTGTTTGAAAAAAAATATACTATACATACACTATGACAGAAGGGGCCTATGCCAACGGATTTGAATTTGCTGCATTAATCCTGCAGTTACTGTTCCAATCACAATGGCACTCTGACCTACTTTCCATAAGGGTACCTTGAGACAGCTAGCAGGTGGTCACCCACTGTGAGCTTGAGTACATGTACTCATTCTCCATCTTGCCAAAGGTTACTCCTCTCATTAGATATAAATTTTAAAAAAAATTAATTAATTATTTTATTTTTATTTAAAAAAAAAATTTAAAAACACCTACGCCGACGGCTGTAAGTGGGGAATTTTTAAAAAAAAAAAAAAAAAAAAAAACCTATCCCGACGGCTCTAGCCGTTGGCATTGGGTCTCCAAGCTATGTCGTCGGCTTATCCATTAGCTGACAGAACTATTGCCGACGGCTTCCAGGCGTTGGCGTACTCTACGCCGATGGGTGGGGAACCCTACGCCAACGACTGTCTTTGTAGTGATTGATGAACTTGTGGGATCTCTTCAAACCTATGAATATGAGATTTAGGGTAGACAAAAGAAGAAAGGTATTGCTTTTCGGTCCTCTAAGAAAAAGGATGATGATGAAGATTGTGAATGTGGTGATGATGAGGACTTTGCCCTGTTTGCCAAGAAATTTAAGAAAATTTTCAAAAATAAAGAGAGTGCCGGCAAGTCCTATGAGAAACCAAATGTTCTCACGAAGAAGCCCCATAAGGAATCATTGGAGAAAATCCAATGCTTCTATGAGCATTTTGCTTCTGAATGTCCCAACAACAAGAAAAATATTGGTAAATCTAAAGCCATGGCCCCAGCCAAAGAAGATGACACTAGTGAGGAAAGTTCCTCTGATGAGTCGGATGAGTCCCAACATGGGTTTCGGGCGTTTGTAGCTTCCATTCATGAGGAGACTCAAGATAATCCTCTTGCTAGTCCTGTTGTGTCGAACGAAGAGGAAGATGAAGTGGACATCAATGATCCCTATGATGAACTTTACCTTGTAAGCGTTCAATTGAACAAAGACAAGATAAATTTAATCAAAGAATTGTCATTACTCACATCTTCGTGTGTTGTGAAAAATGTTGAGCATAATTTTTTGATCGAAAATGTTTGTATTTTAGAAAATGAGGTAAAAAACTTACCTCATTTTTTGATCGAAAATGTTTGTATTTTACAAAGTCAAGTATTTGAAATTTGAAGGATCTGAGTATTGCTCAAAATACAACAATTTTTGCATTGAGCATGAAAGGCTCAAGAAGGAGCTTTTAAATGAAAAAGTCACCCTAGAAAAATTACAAAATGCTAGGGTGGACACTCAAAGAGTGTGGGATGTCTACAAAGGTTGGAATGATAAAATCGGTTTGGATTTTAAAGACGTAAATCACTTTGCTTCTGGGAACAACGAAAAAGAAAAATTGAAATATGTTCCCAAAATCCCAGGAAATGAAAACAGTGCAACTTCATCTATTTTACCTCCTCTTTCGCCTACCCCCTCAATCCTAAAATGGCTAATGACAAAAAAAGTCTAATTTATTTCTATTGTAATAGAAAATGACACATAAATCTTACATGTCCTATAAGAAAAGTGGATCTTTTTAGCCAAAAGCATGACAAGATAGTTATCTATCGATTGAAGACTCTTGATAATTTAATGGAGTGTAAATGGGTGAGAAAAAATTCTATTAGGGATGTGCATCGTTGAGTAGGGTCTTTGTGCTTTGTTTTGTTTTTTTTTGTAGATCCTTCTCTTGTGAATATTTTTATTGCTCTTCCAAGATTTTCTTGTGTTTGAACTTCGTCGGTGATATTATTATTTGGTTTGATGATTCTATTGAGTTATCTATCATGAACTGAATTCGTTCTTTTGTTGTTAGTCTTTGACTATAGATATGCTTGATTTACTTTTCGTTCATGATTTTCAGCTCTGTTCTAAATTTGTCACATGGAATCTTGATCTCTTATCCTCTAGTTTTGTTCAGTTCATCTTTTGATGTATACTAAGAGTGACTATTAGATCTTATAGTATCTCATGTGGTTATGTGAAGCTCTCCTTACTACGTAGTGATCACAATACGCACCTAATTAGTGTCAATTGGCATACTACTCTGTAGGGTATGTGAGATAGCTTCCATTGGTTTGGATGATTTAAAAAATAGGGTGTTAGTCTGGTAAATCTTGTAATCTGTTCAAAATGTTTGTCTTTCTTTTATGTTTAAAAATTTATAAAAAAAAAAAGAGGGGAAAAGAAATTCCAATGGAAAAGATAAAGAGAGCTAAAATCTAAGTGCTTGGTCATTACATTGTAAGAGTTACTCACTGCAAGCCACTTGTTGTCATTACCGAGCGTCTTACCCACGTATACTTTGTGCCTACAAGTGTGTTAAAATCGCAGGAAAGGCAATGACAACATGTATGACATGGTTGAAATGCGTCCTTTAAACCACCTTTGAGCAATGCTCCGGATAAATTTGTCACTCCTTAGTGTTTGTGTATATTGGTGGAACTTGCAAATGTGAGGATGAAACTTCATTTTCTTCATGTGGAATGTGTATGTTTGTTGCTAAAATCATGAAAATTCTGTAGGTCTATCGCTAAATAGTTCCGCTCTGAAGTTAGTATTGGATGCACTCTATTCATGATGGTCGCTTTGTGTTTAACATCATATCATTGTTTGATATCACCACTGACTTTCAACTTGGGTGTCCCTGTGAGCTCTGTGTTTCAAAAAAAAAAAAAAGTGTGACAACTCGCTGTGGATAGAATTTTTTTTGGTGAGTTTTTCTAGTTTCTTTGCCTTGTTTTTTATTTTTTTGTTTGTTCTCACAACGAGTTGTTGGTTTCAACAGCGCGCTGTGCTTGGGGAGTCTGGTTTTGCTGTTTCTCTGGTGTTTCTGTTGGCAGCCTGCTGCCTGATATGACAGCGAGCTGTCATGTCTAGAACAGCAAGCTGTAGGCTCACCACAACAAGTTGTTGTTATTTGCTCTGTCTGATAACTTTCTGCACAATTTCCTGTTGTTGGGCTTATTTTTTTTGACAGCATGATGTGGTTCTCCACACAACGCGTTGTTCCAAAAGTTTGGAGTTACTCGTTATTGTTGACAGCTCGATGTGGACTTTCAACAACGAGATGTGTATTTTTCATGCTTCCTGTTTGTACTGGTCACAGCAGGCTGCTGTCATTTGACAGCTCGATGCGGCTGAAGATCTGAGCCTCTTTCTGATGATAGCGCGCTTCGGGTATTTCCACAGCACATTGCATATTTTTTAAGGTTTCTATTTTTGGTGGCAACAATGAGTTGCTATCTATGGACAGCTCAATGTGGTTGTAGTTTTCTTTTATGCTTTTTGTTCACAGCTCGCTGTGACATTGTAATAGCGAGTTGTGCCCTTTTTTGGTAACTGCTTGTCACTTACGCATTTCTAGTAGACATGTTG
The DNA here is from genome assembly GCA_021018995.1 of Chloranthus sessilifolius. NCBI lineage: Eukaryota > Viridiplantae > Streptophyta > Magnoliopsida > Chloranthales > Chloranthaceae > Chloranthus > Chloranthus sessilifolius. The sequence goes on from CM037588.1 coordinate 9,880,473, forward strand.
TTGCCAGCCTGATAGTGTGTCATGGGATCTTTGACAGCGTGCTGTGCCCATTGGTTCAGAAATTCAAAAGTTTTCGTAATGTCTTTCAGTGGGAGCAGTTGCTCCTCTTTAATGACAACGCGTTGTGTACACTTTCACAACAAGCTATCATGAATGTTTTCTTATAAAAATTAGGGCAACAAATTTTTTTTATTTATTTCCCTCTCCCTTCCTTCTCTCTTTCTCCGATCTCCTTCTTCTGCCTTCCTCTCTCTGCTTCTCCTTCTCCTTCTCAACTCGTTCTCCCATGGCTCCCAAAAGAACTTGGAGAAGGCATCTTCTTCCTCTGATCCATCAGCTCCGCCTCTCTTTATTTCAGATAGGGTGGTGTCCAACTTCGTTTCTCTTCAAAATTGCTTGTTGGCGATGGAGCGCCATTTTGATCTTGAGTGTTTATCCGAGTACTCGTTCTTAGGTAAGATTCACTCTCGTCAATGGGCTTCTCTTTTTACGATTCGTGGTTCCACATATTCTGAATTAGTTTCGTAATTTTATGCGAACTACGAGTCCGCGTCGAGTGTGTCTTCTCTGGAAGAAAAAATATTTGTCTCATATGTCCACGACACAAAAATCTCTATCACTCCTGCGTCCATTTATGAGATTCTTGGGATTCCTCTTGATCCCAATGGGGTTCTTTATCCCCGTGATTCAAATTCCCCCTCCGATGACTTGCCCGATCCCTCGTGGCAGACAGTCGTTGATCACGTATGTATCACATCGGGGTTGAATCTGAAATCAACCATCCCCACAAAATCTCTGACATTTCAATTCTACATCTTGCGGTTTCTGATCTTCGGTACTCTTTGGCCAAAGGTCGAAATTTTAATGAAGTTAGGATTCCTGAGATGTTTCTCATGTGGTTGGTCGACACCAATCGTCAGGGGTGTGCTGCTACCGCCATTCGGCGGATCATTCGCGGCCAGTGTATTAGCCCTAGGGAGAATGAGTCAATTTGCTTCCCGATCATTATGTCCAAACTCATTGCACAGTTCATCGACGTGCCCGCTTTTTCGGTCCAAACCTCTTAGACCACTGATTTTTTACCTTCTCATCTTTCTACGACTGAGGTCACTTGGAATAGGCACAATGACCCTTTGAAACCACCTTTGTTCGCCTCGGCTGCGTCGTCATCTACCCAGGCTCATGATCAACCTCTCTCGACACTCGTCGTTCAAAATCTAGTTTTAAGTCGATTCGACTTTGTAGATAGTGCTATCCGTGCCTTACAGAATGACGTGACCGTTGTGAAGTCTCACGTTAACAAATTGGTGGATGATTTCGCGCAGTGGCATGCATCCAAGGAATCAGATGATGGTGTGCAAGGTGGTGATGGTGCATCGAGTAGTGGCGTCAAAGAATAATCAAGCTTTTAAACTTTGTCGGTTTGACACAATTTAAATTTGGATATTGGGTTCCAGTTTGTTTAATTGTTGATGACGTTTATGTCTTCTCTTGGATATTTGATATTTTCTGTGTGGATGGTTGGTTAGTTATATGTGTTTTGGACACCGTAATCTTATTTGTGGATGTCGGTTTCCTTGTTGATGGGTGTATAATTTTTCTTATGTTGGATATGTTAATTGTCGATGATATTTACATTTTACTTATGGATGTTGGCTAATATTCCTTTTCTGTGATTTTCATGTGGATAATTTTGTAAGTAATGTGTATTATGGTTGATGATGTAGAATTGTGAGATCTTCTATCTTGCTTAAATATTGTTGATGGTAACTGCTACCCTTTGTCAATTCAGACAAAAAGGGGGAGAATGTGTTTAATCTTGATGGTTGGGTGCTCATATTTGATTATCACATCTCTGTTAGTTTTGGATGTATATTTGGTATGTTTGTTTTGCAGGTGATTGATCAAGACCCATCTTGGCTCAGGATAGACAAATTTAGGGGGAGATCAAAAGTCCATGTAATGTTTCCTGTTTGTGTCTTCATATAGATTAATGTATAGGATTAGTGGGACCATCTGATGTAATTTATTGTTAATTTGATGTAAATACAGTTTTTATTGTAGAATGTGACAAAGGGGGAGATTGTTAGATCCTATTTGTCGCATTCTACTCCAAAATTCGTGTAGATCTCACTTAGGGAGAGTGTGTGCCAAGATAGATGTTTTCTACTTTATTATTCAAGGTTATCAGTCACACATCCTTGACCTCTGTTTTTAACCTTTAAATGACCTTTGAAAATGTTTTTAAATAATCAGAAGTGAGGTTCATAGCGAGCTATGATAATAACCATAGCGAGCTGTGATGTCCACAACGAGTTGTAGTATTCACAGTGAGCTGTAATCACAACTCGTTGTGGTTCCTCGAGTCACTTGAATCATAACTCGCTATAGTTCTTCGAGATAGCCATCCTCACTCCTGATTTCTTTTGTGAAAAAGGGATTTTTGGACTTTTCCGGGTTTTGGTCTTTTGAGGAGTTTTAGGGTTTTGATAAAAGACTTTTGAAAATAGGAGTGAAGATTAAGCAAGCAAAAGAGAGCTTCTTCTTCCTTTAGAGAAACCCCTAAAACTCCATCTTCTTCAACCTTTGAAATCATTTTGATTTACTAAATAATTTTTTATTCAAAGGTTTTCCTCCCCTCTTCACCTTTCATCTTATATTGTTTTACTCAAGTGAGTTGAGTGAGTTGAGTCCTAGAGATTAGAGTGTGTGGTTGATAGCCTTGTCGAGTTCAAGGTGGATCGTTGTGCGTTCATCAACAATGGAGGGGAGCATTCAAATTTGGAAACTATGGAGGCGACCCTCGATGGGAAGTTGAGTTGCTTGGGGGTTTGATAGGGCATGTGCATGTGTCAGTATATCATTCGAAACTCCTTGTAATTATTTATTTCATAGTGGATTTAATGTGTGGACTTCGGTCCCGTGATTTTTCCCAGTGATTGAGTTTCTACGTATATTTTGTATTATGGGGATTGTTGTTGATAATAGTGTAATCTCTAGATTAATTTAGAATTAATCGAATAGCAGATCAATTCCTTTGATATATGGAATTTCAAAACCCACTTGAAACCCTCATTGCCATTGTCGAAGCGGCTTGCCAGAGTTAGGGAAGAAGAGGAAGTTGTCATCCTCATTACCTGTTGGATTTCAGGTGGGTATGAAGAGGGTTTTGATTTAGAGTTTCGGTTTAAGGAGGTAAAAAGAAGCGTGTGCTTCTGGATGGTGTTCTCTTTGTACTTTGTATTAAAAAATCGAAAAAATAAGTGGATGCCCTTAAGTAATTTCTAAATAACAAGTGAGTGCTTTCAACAAGTGGTGAAAGGGTGAGCTCAAATAGAGGTACCCTTTACATTATCTCCTTTCTTAGATTGCACCATATGGAGAAAATTAAAAAGGAGATGGAAGTCGCAACTTTGCATAGAGGTTAGCCACAGTGTTCTCTCTCTCTCTGATCATAGAACCCAAATCACTGTTAATGCAACCAGCATACAACCAATGCCCTATGAAAAAATGCATCACCCATTCTACTATGACTGCCTTAGTACCATCTAAAGTAACAAGAGAAATTCACCAAAATTTAAGAAAAAGAATCGATTCAATTAGAATTACATGCTAAATCATGCATTTGATAAAATGAGATTCAAAAATACGAAAGCAATTTGAAGTAAACAAAGATGTAGAGAGAAAGAGAAAACACCGCAAACACATGTTGCCAGAAGAGGATCGCCGAAGCTTCGCTCACCGCATAACCCCTCAAGCTAGCAATTGCAGCCAACAGTATGGCGCTTGGTGTTGCATATTGCATCAAAAGTACGAATCTATACATCTGATCACCATCATCACGAACCAAAATATCCAATTTGTTGGCCAAAGCGACCACACCAGTTCCCACCAAAGGAAGAACCAGAAGTCTTGCCACAACAATCCCAATTGTAGTTCTAATCCCGAGTGTCGATTGATTTGGCCCTTCAGCAAGCATTCCTCCGAGAATAAGCATCACCGAAGGAACCATGGCACCCGCCAAGATCTCCAAACTACTTGTAAAAAATGTGAGAGGGGCCTCGTCTGCAAAGATGAAGTCGTGGAATTGTGGGACGATCCCGGTAACGATGGCTAATAAAGAAGCGATGGTGGGGGGTTGAAGAATGTGACGTATCGGAGTCTCTTCAGCCACAATTCTAATCTTACGGACCACCCTCGGTTCCGCCATACAACTGATGGACTTTGGAGTATCGGTTTCACCCTCGGTTAGATCATGATCGAGATCGAGGATACGATTCGGAGGGGAACTCGCAAAGCTCCTAAATATTCTAGCAATAAGCGGTGTCTTTGAGTACTCCAATTTCTTATCCTCCATTCCGGGCCATTCTGCTTCAACAAGGAGAGGCCTACTTGAATTATCAACTTCTTCGTCCATTTTGATACACTCCTCTGCCACGATTTCGTAGTACTCTAACGGCGGCTCCATCATGTGGTACACAAGTGTGTAAACAAGAATTACGGCTACCCATTGGGCAAATGACACATACGCAATGCCGGTTTTGTAGCAATCAGGTCCGAAGGGGTGCTCGGATCCATGGCAGACCGACTCTATGATGGAGATTGGAAGGTTCCCAGTGTTGCCGAATCCGGTCATTACGATGGTGAATCGGAAGAACTGTGGGGGCGGGCGGCAGAGGATTGCAACCAAGTAGCCTAAAATGCAACCTATGGTCATACTAATCAGCACATTTAGTGGGATGAGCCACCAACGGGTGATATTTTCTAGGGTAATGGATTCACCGAGTTGGGTGAAAATCATGCAGGGGAGGAAGAGCGCAAAAACAAGTTTGCTGAGGAGTTGGAAGGTCGATTTCGGGATGATCCGGGTTCTTGGGTGGGCAAGAACTAGGCCTATGACAGTTAGTGAGAGAAGTTTCAATAAGGGTACCAAAGCCCCAAGAATATTTTCATTTCCACTTCTTATTTCACTGCCAATTGATGAGAAATCGCCCATTTTTTCCCCTTTCAGTCCTGAAGATTTACAACCAGGTTCTAGAAATTTAATTCATGGAACATAAAGTAAGAGAAATGAAACTAGTGGAAGCTATAGTTTCATCATCATCAGCATATCTGTTTGGCAATCTGTAAAATCCCATTTTTGCAGTGGAAAAAATTGGATTTTACTCGAAACCAGAATTTTCCTCCACTTGAGGGGAAGCACGGTCAATGGCCAGGTCCGACCATGTTGAATCGGATTTCGAGTTCAACCACATTTACAGCCTTAGGAAATAGGTGAATCTTCAAGATTCTCCTATTTCCAAAGGCAGCAAACGTCAGCGTGGTTGGACCTGACCATTGCCCATTGTGGGAAAAAATAAAACCCAAGGCCTAAGGGCTCCCGTGGGAGATTAACATCCAACCCTCTTTTTCCGCTCTATTAAAAACGCTAAAAAAATTACTTATGTTCTTGCCAAATCAGGTAAAAGGCGAGACACATTAAAAAAAAAAAAAAAAAAAACTTTCTATGGATTTTCTTTTCTTTTTTACTTCTGTAAGAAAATAAAAAAAAAAAAATACTTTCCATAGGCTTTGCAAAACATCAAATGTTTCTGGAATAAATAAATAAATAAATAAAATCGGAAAGTGTATTGAATTTGATGGGAAAATGAAGTTTCTGAGGCAATTTTTCACTGCCTTTGAAGATCTATAAATTAGGTACCAAATATTTTGCACGAATCATGAAAGTAATCATGAAAGTGAATTCCATTAATGGAAAAATGAGGATTCATTTAGGAATGTTTCAATGCATTTGAAGCTCCAAAACCTTGGCATTTAAGATTTTCCAGGAATTCTCAGGTGATATCAAACTAGAGGAAATGGGTGGATTTGTAATAAAATGTAGACTGAAATCAATAAAGAATAAAGGCTTAATTAAGAAAAAAATTCAATCTATTTGAAGATATTAGCATGAGATTAAAACATTTGGATCAAAGGAATACAAAATGAAGGTTCAATTAGGCAATTTCTTAAAGATTCTACAAAAAATCCACGAAATAAGACCATATCAGTTGAAGACAAAGAAAAAAAAGTTAGAATCCAGAGAATGGGCACAATAGATTTCTAAATTATATATGAATATTTATAACATAAGCATTACTGATTTGATTTCACACGTATTTGTGTAAAGAAATAAACAAGAAAACAGCACAAACTGAAAAAATGCATCACATTTATTTAGTTTCAGGTTCTTATTAAACAATCAACAGTGGTGATAAAAAAAAAAAGATTTTATTTATTTTATTTTATTATTTTTATAAATAGGGTGTCCCAAGCTGATTAAAAAATAAATTTCCTTGGGTATCATGAAATTTGCATAAATTTCCAGCATATAAAAATAAATAAGACTAAGCAAATACATTAAAATATCTTTAAGTTCTTCTTAATTATTAAACCATCAAAAGCTGGTTAAGAATGTAGATTCTTCAACGACCTTAAGAATCCATTATATTGGTAACATAGTTTTTGCATCAAGCCACTCAAAAACTAGGTAAAAACCACTAAACTGATTAAAAAATATTAAAACTGGCTTCAAATTCATATTAAACAGTATAAAAAAGTGAGAAAAAGTGGATTTTTCTCAATATTTTAAAGAATCTACGACATGGGTATCACATATGTTGCAAAAATTCATTAAACCCATCGCAATTGAAATTTAAAAAAATATATATTTTTTCAATGAGTTTAAAATTCTACCACATGGGTATCAAGGATTTTGCATGAATGTTAACTAAATTAATTTGAAGAAATGGAAAAAAACTAACCTTAGAGATATTCAAGGACCTTGAAAAAAATGTCAGCATTTGTGAGGAAATGGGCTGCAGATGTGTTTCGAGGAGCATAGAAGTGGGAGCTCAAAACGTGGGATTAGATTACAGGTTTCTCTTTTACTAACAAGCAATTTATGTGAACCATTTCTACCCATATATTGGAGATCCTTTCATTTCGCTCTTTGGGCCATCGGTATCTATACCCAAAGGATCAAAATTTCGGATAAAATTTCGGTTTCGGGCCAGACAAACCGATAATTTAGACCGAAATTTTGGCCGAAAACTGAAATTCTGGCTGAAATTTCGGTCCAAATTATCATTTCGGTGGGAACTGAAACCAATAACTTGGACCGAAATTTCTGTCATTTCGACCAAAATTTTGATCCTTGGATCTAAACCTAACTCACTCATCATTAATCTTGAACATATAGATATATGGATATTCTTGACCATTGGATCTAAACCCATACAATGTTGAACAGAAACCAATGGTAATTTTGGGTAGGGCTGCAACCGAGCTGGGCCAAGCCCAAGCTTGGGTTAGCTCTAGCTCTACTCTACCTTATACGAGCCGAGTTGGAACTTGGCTCTAAGCCATTCAAGCTTGAAAAGACTGAGCTTCAACTCTGCTCTATTGAGCTCGAGTCGGACTGAGTTGAGCTTCGAGCTAAATAAGTTTTATTATGAATTTTTTTGTCCTAATATTATTTTAAACATTATCTTCATTTGTTAATAGATGAAAGATTTAATAAAATTTAATATTAATATCTTTTAATCCCTTAATCCTTTTGAATTTAACGGATCAAATGGAGAAAAAAGGTGCTTAAATTTAGGGACTGACTCTCCTGACCGTCATTTAAGCACATTGTACTTAAACTATCTTACATCATTTATTGGCTTATGATATTAGAAATCCATATCGTCGAAGTGATATATCATCAATTGAAGGAATATGGGTAAAAAATACACTTTATGGGAGATTCGAACCATCCGATTTGTGCACTCTCTAATATCAACGATTGTTCTTAATTTTGATGGCTGATATTAAAGTACACCGATCGGAAGGTTTACATCCACTTATATGCATAATCCGTTGGTTGGGACATCTTCCAACGACAGATTGCCACTTGGAAAATTTAGATTGATCATAGATGTGTGCCACTTGACACAACGATAAATTATACTTCAATGGTGAGATAAAAAAGGTGATATTTTAATGGTAGAAGATCATTTAATCACTATTTGGTGCTTAAATGTCGGTCAGCAACTATTATCCCTTAAATTTAATATATTAAATATTAATTAAGATCATAGGTGTTGGTTATAGGTGTTGATTGGTTGATTAATTGCCCTGCTAGTAGTTGTTCAGTGAGACGAGTGAGAAAAAACTTTAATGATTGCACAGAAAGATAAGAAAATGCAAACTCCGAGCATCATAAGAATTATATCTTAATTACATATTTATCCATTATAGAGTAATCATTATATGAATTTTATTATAAGTAAAAAAAATTAAACAAAATTCAAAAAAATATATAATATGTTTTATTATAGGTAAAAGTATTATATATTATTAATTCAGTTGAGCCAAGCTTTACAAGCTCAACTCAGTCAAAGCCGAGCTTAAGAGAGGAAAAACTTCTCTCATTTTCTGCATAGTTGAGCTGTCGATGTGGCTCGGCTTGGCTGCTCTACTGCAGCCCTTGTTTTAGATCTCACCATATAAATAAAGGGTTAATAGGATCTTCATTCCACTTTTGGGGACAGGTAGCAGATTTTTCAATCAATCCAAAGGTATCTTTGAATAGAGGGAAAAGTGACGGAATTCATCTTTTGCAACTTATGCATTGTAAAAATAGGGGATATTTAGAGAAACATGCCTCAAAAACAAATATTTTAGCAAAAAAGATCCGACTATAAATGCTTTACAAAAATGGTGCTTTCATGGATTTAGAACTTCAGAAAACTGTGAAAGCAATATTTTTTCTAAAACATTCTAAAACGTTTGAAGTCAGTTCTTTTTTGCTAAAAAATTTGTTTTTGAGGCATTGTTTTCTAAAGTGCCCAAAAAATAAATCTAAATATTTTGTAATTTTTTGAATTTAAGAGTACAATGGTATCTATCGAAATTTCAATTTATCGAGTCCTCGGAAAACTTAAATGTGTTTTTAGAAGATTCCCATAGTATCACTGATTTCTAGCATATTTTTTAAAATATCAATATAGCTATCCAAATAGTGAAAAAATGATGGAAAATGAAAGAATCATGCAAGCTAATAATCTCTCAAAAATGTAGGATTAATCAATTCCTTTCCTTCGTTTTCATGGTTTTCTTTTATTTTCATGGTAAGCTAAGATTGAACCTGTGACCTTGAGGTTACGCCAAAATAAACCAACATGCTCATGAGAGTTTCAAAGTTTAAACCATGCGAACAAAAACGTAGGGTTCAAAAGTTTTATCTTAAGCCTAACATGTATATATATACCATTAACTTGTGCTCCACGTGGCACCCAAACACTGTTTTGGGTGTCACGTAGAGCTCTATGTGTATCTTGGAGGACGGTCACCGTCCTCGATTAAAGGACCTAATTGGCTCTGATCCAAATGCGATGTGAGTCATACAAATGATATTAGATCAGGTGTTGCATGACACGTGCTCACGAGTTATACAACACCAAGGTTCACTTGATCTCTTAGGTTCTTAGAAAAAATATTAGGTTCTTTTGCCTTTAATATGACATGAAGTTTTGAGTTCGCTGCTTAAATATGGTGAATTGAAATTTTGCTTCTTCTACCAAACATTCAAGGAGGAAGTATTATTTTTATTTTTATTTTGGAACAAGTTATTGTAGCACTCAATCATTTGAGTTGGAAGACGCATGGCACCCAACTAATCGAACTCAAGGCTCAGCCATATCTGATTCTCGGATTATTTTTCAGAACGCGTGAAATCAAAATCTTACGATCTGATATTAGGACCATAATTTCAAGATTTTTTGTGTCGAATATTGGGACAAAAAAGGATATCCAATTTGATTGGAAGCAATCAACGGATTAGGCATATACGAAATCGAGGTTTAGGAGGAAGAAAGCGTATTTTGCTTAAGATTGACTCTTTTTGCCTTCATTCTTTATTTATTTCAAAACAAGAAAACTAAATTTTCAATATATAAATTCTGTTTTCAGGAGAACCATATATGGCAAGGCAATTTTAGCCTTTGTTGCAAAAGTGTAGACGGCTAAAATGGATGTTACAACCATTGGATATAAGGAAATCTAGACTTTCATGGTTTCCATTTTTATATGATAATGTGTAATAAAAAATTTGGCTGTTGATTAGAAATATTACAAAAAATAAGATTATTAGTGGCAGTCAAAAACTGTTGCGGCAATTTTTTTATTTTTGTAACAACAGTTTTTTGTAGCGACAGGACTAATAGTGGCAGTTTTTTATTAAAAAAATCTGCCGCTAATAGTCTTATTTTTTGTAGTGACTATTAACACAAAACTGCCGCTAATAGTTTTAATAGCATTTTTGTTAATAGCGGTAATTTTTTACAGTAAAAAACTATCGCTAATAGTCTTTTATTTGTAGTGAAAATAGCAAATGCCCAATTCAACCCAACCTGATCGTGACCTGACCCGACTCGACCCGGCCAGAAAAATGCAATCTAACCAACAAACACCCAATGAAAACTCAACCTGACCAATTAAAAACACCTATTTTCATATTTTTTGCATATAAAATATTGAGTTTGGTACGTTTGACCCAACCCGACCAAATTTTGCCTGGCCCAACCGAAAGCTTGAGTTGGATGTCTCATACCCAACCTAATCTGACATGTCAATTTTATGTACTTGACAAATTTGGGCGGGGTCAATAAGGTATCGGGTCGACTTGATCCATGAGCAAATTTTCATGGTTTTAAATTGTTTCAGCCCAATATTCTTTCTTCTCAAGGTTTTGTGCATTTAAATTGTTGATTGCTTTAAATTAAATCATAAACATTAATTTTTATCCTAATTTTTCACATAATAAATTTATCATAAGATGGTCAAATTTTATTTTCATATCGCACACATCCCAATAGTGATCTAAAATCATCTTTGTGTGTGCTAATTAATCATTTATTGTATGGATCATGTTCTTATTTTGGTGAGATCTATGATTGTAGTACCGTATAAATCATTACTTATCTTATGATAAAATGTTGATTTGAGGTGCCACAGGTCCCTAAAAGTGACGTGAGAACTCCTTCTCATGATACATTAATAATTAAGTCCTATTGAAGATATGTGTAACTAAAATTAGCTATTTTTTTATTGTTCAGGTAGCATCTATTTTGGTTTTAAGGGAAATAAGGAAAAATAAGGAAAAACTCATATACGATAAATGAATTATCAAAATTTTTGTTGTTTGGATGACATCTAAAGGGTAAGAAATTATTTTCATATTTTCCGTTAAAATCTGAGAAGAAATGTCGAGGGGGTCCCTTGGTTTTCTATCTTCCGAACCTTTGGGCTTCTCATCCGTACGACTCTTCTTATAATATCGTAAAAAATTTTCACGAACGAAAATAATTGACTGATTTGAATAAGATGATGGAGATTATTTTTATTTTTTTCAATCTTCCTCATGATAGATCTTAAGATCATGATGCCCCTATTAGACGGTCTGATGTTGATTCTATATGGCACACATCCCCAAAAATCAGAGGCAGAATCACGTTATGACTTGGGTGGTCAATTGACCACCCAAACTTTCTAAAAATTTATTACTAAGCTTTAGGGGTCCTAATTTATATTAGTGGATTCTCATCCATCCAAAATTATCTTGACCACCCAAAATTATTAAAAATCGTCAAACAATTTTTTTATGGTATTTGTTTTCATAACAAATAGTTCTTCTTTGATTTTGTTTAACTAAATCCCACAATTTTGGCCTATTTTTAAGCTCTCCTCCATCTATTTAAGTGTTGCGGACTTATTTTTGGAGAGATTTCTCTCACAAGGGCTCTACTATGTTGTAGAGCTATATACTCACATATATGATGTATATGTTCTAGTATAATTAATTAAAAAAAATAAACAATTTATTTTATGTAACAAGGCTTGAACCTAGAACCTAACCTTCACAAAGTACCAAATCTACCACTAGATCAATTCAGTAATATATATAAAGAGAAAAAAAAAGTTAATACATATATAATTTTTTAGTTATTTGGCTATTTTTTTTGTTAGGATATGTTATTTTCTTACAATTTCCTGCTTATGTATCCAAACACAAGATTTGGTTAATCCTGCATTTTCTCAACTAGCAATATGGTTATTCAAACATCGGAAAACAAAGGAATACCATGGTTTCCTACAACTTAGCTATCCATGGGAAAATATAGGAATATTATTTTACTTTGCCACGTTTCCCATGTTTTTATCCAAACAGACCCTTAGAGAATAGGATGGAACACAATCTCGATAATCCGATTCAATGCAATCAACTATTTTTATATGCAAACTTATGTTGCTAGAAAAAAATCTAAAGGCAAATAACAGTTCTTATTATGGCTCTCAATGGGCTGAGCAGGGCCGGATTTTGGCTCGCACTTGACTGAAATAACACTATTTTTATGATGCCAACCTGGTCCGATACCCAGGTTGGGCTAAGCATAGTGTGACCCATATTGACCCGGGCCGACTGGGCTTGGGTTGAATGCTCTAGCACCTGCACTAGATAACAACTAATATATATATATATATATATATATATATATATATATATATATATATATATATATATATATATATATATATATAGGCAAAGGGGAAAATGCGCTCGCGCGTAGAGACATCTCTATCCCCCCCAATGGGGAGCGGACAAGTGGAAAGTGCAATTGCACTAACCCGGATTAGCTATAGCGGGGTTTCCTTCTGACATTGGTAGGTAAAGTAGATAGCACGGGAGGCTATACAACCTATAACTAACTGAGGTAGGTAGTGCAGGTCTGAAGAGGAATGTCTCGTCATGAAGAAGGCAGTAAAGGAATTCAAAAAACGCTACAGGTTCCTTCTCTTTCTCACTCTCTCTCTCTCATTTTATTTCCTCTCTCTCGCTTGCGCTTCTCTGCGACTCTCTGTGGAAAAGCTGGGCATTGTCCAAATTTATCTCTCTGGGGCTCTAATTGGATAGAAGCGCACTGTCACGGGGTCATTCTTCCAGCAGTATCAGCCCGTGCGGCACCTAACGCCTAATGCGCTAAGTCAGCCTACCTTTGATACCAACTATCGCGGGGGCGTCCTTCGACGCGCCATCAACCCACGTGGTGCCTCACTACCACATGCAACAAAGCTAACCAATCTCTTTATTAGCTCTGATACCACCCATCTAGAGGACGAAAACTCTCTCTCGTGGTTACCTATGTTTCGCGGCCTACCACCCAATGTATCATGCCCCTTATGACATGCTCGATTGTACCACTGTTCCTTATTTGGCCTTCTCAAGGTTCACCCTGTGCACTAGTACCTCGCTTCGCAACAGTATTGACATGTAGCTCTCCATGTCGTCATGTCTTGCTCGCATACCGAACCAAGCTGACAATCGTGTGTCTACCTCATATTGCCATGCTCAACGGAGTCCCACGCAACTCTCATGCTGTCGTGCTCTACTGAGTCTCACGTAGCACTCGTGAAGTTGCCCAGCTGTATGCACCGTGACGCGTAGTCTGAGGCCATACTTCAACCTCACCTTGGGTACCACATGGCATTGCTGCGCCGATGTCCTAGGCCCACCCTTTCAGGCCTAGGAAACACTTACGCCCCCTCTAGTAACGCAAAGCCCCGTGTGGGTAGAAGACATTCTCTAACACCTCTCTCCCATAGATGGTCCAAACACCATCTATGGATAAACAACTAAAGGACTTCAAACACGCCGGTTTGACATACCCCCATGGCACACATATTCTGCCTGTGGCACACAGTGTCAAGTCCTAATCATCATGCTCGTGACTCCCCGCATCATCCTCTCATGCAACCGTGTCGCGTCCTCGCAGTGCGATTATGTCGCGAGGTCCTCCTAGCCCCATGTCGCGTGCCCTTCTGGCACCACATGTCGTGCCATCCCGACACCAAGATATCGTGTGCCCTCTTCGCACAACATCGTGTGCCCTAAGCACCAAATCACCACTGCCTCTACGCGGAGTACAAGCGGCTCGAGTAGCGTTGCGGATGGCCCGGGTAGCCATGCTGCATACCTCCGTCACATCACTCTGTGGAAAAGCCTAATCCCTGAGACAACTTTCTCTTTCTCTCTTGAGCTCTGACTAGATAGAAGCACAGAAGAGTGACATTTGAGATAAGTTTCACGCTTTGCAGCTTGTTTATGTGCATTATTTACAAGTTACAGATCATAAAATTATCAACATTGAAAGATATCTGTTATAATCAAGGCAGATACTTTTTCAACAAAGAGTTAATACTTGTCATAGATGCGACGACGCTTTGTATGGTCTGCGCCATCGCTTTGTATGTGAAGCGGTATCCTTGTCTACTCGTAGTTGATGGATCTCTTCACTTATTTACAGGGTGGAGATCATAAAATTATAAGTACTCGAAAATATATAAATTATAATCGATGTAGAAGCAGATGCTTCTTATGTGAAGCGATACGAAGCGATGACACTTCATTTTAGAAGCGACATCGGTTCTAAAATGAAGCGATGACGCCTCATATGGCCGCGTCATCACTTCGATGTGAATCAGTTTCATTATTAGTGCGTTGTTGAGTTATTTTTCGTCTAATGCAGGGGCTATAATGGACTTGATTGGAGGATTTAATGTAGGTAGTGTTGATTTAAATCTCACTCCTAAGACGGTTTCTTTAAAAGAAGTTTCACTTAGTTGTGATAAGGATATTGAAATGCTAGACTGTTATGGAGGGTTCGAGAATACCAGCGAGGAATGGGAGCCACACATCGGCTTGAAATTCTAATATGAAGACGAGTCATATAATTTCTATAATTCACATGCGAATAAAGTTGATTTCAAAGTTAGGAAAAGTAACACTTATGAATTCACAAAGGAGGATATTATAAAGAGAAAATATGTATGTTCGTTCGAAGGGTTCAAGCAGCCTGACAAGCAGGTATTACACACTGATATAAAGTGTTCAAGAGATAACATATGCGAATGAGAGGCAAGGTTGAAGATTAAGACCGACGATCATAAGTTGTGGGAGGTGATAGAATTTAGAGAGCCGCATAATCATCAACTATATACACTTACGAAGTTGAAGGAACTGTGATCACATAATAAGATGAGTGGGGCTAGTAAATCATTGATAGGAGTATTTGATGGCATAATTCCTCCTTCTAAGATTTCTATTGTTTTGTCGTGTTTGGATTGAGAGGTAGGCGTGACGGTAATCCCTCAACAAACTCAAGATTATCTAAAGAAGATAAGAAAGGAGAGTAACATCCATCCGATGTGTATGACCATCATCAAGACCTTCATTGATAGAAAGAATAAAGAAGATGATTTCTTCTTTGAAGCCAAACTAGACGAAGAATATCGTATGCCTAATATATTTTGGGCTGATCACAGGTCATGAATGGCGTATCAACATTTCGGTGATGTGGTGGTTATCATGCCCCTCGCACCTCTCTCGAGCCTCATGAAATCCATGACAACGACGTCGATGCGGGGGCGTGCACAACACCGCTTCTATTCATATTCTTATTCAAGCATTTTGACTCTAAGTCATTTCCCAATTCATGTAAATCATTACATATATTTTTTTTCTTTTTCTAACTATAATAACTTTTGTGGGAGAGACTTAAGGTATAGAAACGATTTATTTTCATTTATCAAAGTAGTCGTGGAAACATTAGTTAAACACTATCGATTTAACTTCCCATTTTCGTTAACTTGATCGGGCATGCTCGAGTTTTCGACTCGATCGTAGCAAATTCTATTAAGTGCGAAAATAAAACACTGAAAACTTTTTCCAATTAAAACATCAAAGGATCCATATCATTTAAGTTCCAATACAAAGGTACATTACAATTTTTCAAAAGTGCTGGACCTAAAACAAAATCGATAAAACCAACGTAAAAGAAAGATCCTAACAAAACCAAAGTTTAGGTACTGGTAGCTCTATAGGCAAAATGAGCTTAACTTTCAGCTCGATGACCGCTCCTAAATCCTTCCTTGTCCAGCTTCTCTAACTCTGACTAGGTGGCTGCTAACTGTCCTCTGAAATTTTTGGGTCATGACACGACCGTAAGTGATGAAGCTCAATAAAGTCGTTGTTAGCTTTGTAATGGGTTTCTAATACAAGTAGTATAAGAAAACTCCATAAGTGTAAGTGCATGTGGGGTTTTCAACAATTGTGATAGCATAATCAAGCAAGTTAAACAATTCAAGAATTCTAAATACAATTAACATATGTAATTTTTTTGTCTATCAAGAAGGTGATCATTTATATCAAGAGTAGCAGTGCATGATATGCAATTCACAATTAAGGCAAGAGATAAGGAAATTTACAATCTAAGCATGGAATGATATTCTACACATTGCTCACAACAATATCAGCTAGAAAAAGACTTACAATTATGATATTATCAAACATAAGTTACAAGTTTCATTACGATTCTTCCAAAATGATCAAAGGTATTTTAAATTATTTTAGGGATTAAGTGATTAACATTAAGATGATCATATATGAGTTAATTATTATAATTTTTTAATTAATTCGGTGTTAATACCAAATACTAGGCATGGTCTTGTCTGTATTCTATATGCCAATATTTTAGCGAATAAAGGTCGTCACTCTCCATCGTTTAGTCAATCAAAACAAGGATCAATGACCCTGTTGATCTAATTAGATTCAATCCTCAGCTAATATTTCGATAACCCTCCATATACAAGTCGCCCATTCATATACGAGGTTCTCATACGAGCTTGTTCATGAGAACAACGATCAACTATGTGAGGTTTTGTACTGTCCTATGTGGTATTGTCTTTCCGCTTTCAAATTTTCCGTTTTCGTTGCATTATTCATCTTTCTGTATTTAAGTTCTGTATTCTATACATGTATTTCCAATTCTTATCTTTCATGTTTTGTATTCAAATTATGTATTTTGTACCTCAATCTCTGAGGTTCTGTATTTTGTGTCTTCATGTCTGATGTTATGTATTATGTATCGTCAATTATGAGGTTCTGTATTCTGTATCCTCATTTCCGAGGTTCTGTATTTTGTATTTCTATCTTTCATATATTGTATTCCAAATTTTGGTATTTTTTATATTTCTATCTTTCATGTACTGTATTCAAAGGTTCGTGTTCTATACATATTTAAGAATTTATCTATCTTGTACTATATTCTATATACATTCAAGATTTTACTTTTCATGTTCAAACATGTCACTATTTCTCAATCATTTGCATTTCAAGCATTTCATTCAAAATTCATGTTCAAAGACATCACTATCTATTAATCATTTATATTTCAAGCATTTAAGTATTCTATATTCAAAATTCTATTTCATGTCCAAGCATGTCAAGCATTTCATTTAAAATTTATGTTCAAGCATGCCACTATCTATCAATCATTTGCATTTCAGCATTTTATATTTAGAATTCTATTTCATGTCCAAGCTTGTCAAGCATTTCATCTAAAATTCATGTTCAAGCATATCAAACATTTCATTTAAATTCCATATAGCATATCAAGCATTTCATTTAAATTTCATGTTCAAGCATATCACTATCTATCAATCATTTGCATTTCAAACATTTTAGTATTCTATATTCAGAATTCTATTTCATGTCCAAGCATGTTAAGCATTTCATATAAATTTTATATTCAAATATATCACTATCTATCAATCATTTGCATTTCAAGCATTTCATTCAAAATTCATGTTCAAAGATGTCACTATCTATTAATCATTTGTATTTCAAGCATTTCACTATATGTATCCTATATTCAGTATTCTATCAGTTCAAAATCATTTCCAATCATGCCACTATTCTTTATCTATCAGTCCTTTAGTTCAAGCAAAGCATTTCAAAATTAGTATATGTATCCTATATTTAGCATTCTATCAGTTCAAAATCATTTCCAATCATGTCACTATTCTTTATATATCAATCCTCTAATTCAAGCAAAGCATTTCAAAATCAATATATGTATTCTATATTTAGTATTCTACAAGTTCAAAATCATTTCCCATCATGTCCAAGCAGAAGTCAGGTCCAAGTTTCAAATGAATTGATCCTAAGGAAGGATCTCGTCGGCTTACATTTATATCAAGTGTTACCTCGATTTAAAGTTCAATGAGAGCTTATGTTTATCATCGTCAATCAAAATAAAACTTAGTCGTCTCTAACGGTGTTTGAGGCATCAAGGTGCCTGTTTCTAGAAATCCTATTTATTTTAACTAATTGTTCATTGACGGGTTGGTCATCTTACTTCTATGATTTTGGGTATGGGCCGTGGGTCCAATGGGTTATGGGTCCAAAGGGTCCAATGAGTTATGGGTCTAAAGGGTCATTCCCTATGTGATTTGGGACTTTGCTAGATCTAAAACTGGGTATACGGGTCATTTCAAGGTTCGGGCCAATTGTGTGAATGGGCCTTTATCAAAATGTTTTGGGCTAGGCTCGTATCTCATAAAACCATTTGAGATTTACCGAGCCATGGGCTGGGTCTTTTAACAAAACTCTTTCAGAATCGATCCTATTTACTAAAAGTTTAATATTTGGACTTTATTAGGTCATCGAAGAATTAGACCGGGTCTTTTGACTTAGTTGAACAAAATCACATGGGTTTTATCATGGGTTAACTTCATAATGACCATGTGATCGGACTTTTCCCAATTAGCCAGGGGTCTTAGGTCAAGGTCCAAGTGTTGGGTCTTATTCTTTTAAATTTCAAATTTCTCGTAAGTGTGACGAGCAGTCTGTAGTAATTTACCTATTATTTTTTACTCTGATCGAATTTTTGGGTGCTTCAAAACCAAGTGAAAGAGCCCTGATAATCTCCTCTTTCCCAGATGGTAGCACTCAAAAATAGTGTTAGGATTGATCATGGTTGATAGATCACTAAGGTCTGTTCTGTTTTATCAGGTTTTTGAGCCATATTAATTGGGCCTTAGTGTTGGTTCCTTAACTCTTAGTGCCGATTGGAGAATCGAGTACTCAGTGGCTCTTTCAAAAGATCCGCAAGTTACCTAGATTTTTCCTTTATATTTAAAAGGTCAAAGGTTAAAGGATCAGGATGTAATCAAACTCATCTGATTAAAGGCCAGGTCTGTTTTCTGGCTAGGTGCCATGTTCCACAATTTTGCATAACAGTCTTGCCGATTTTCTCGCCAACAATTCTGTTCGAATCGATGCGTGAAAATTTACTCATCCTTAAAGACAGGTCAGGGTCCATTCATAATTTATCCCATTTTTTTCCAAAAAGGTTTCGGGCACGGAAACTATAACTTTTTACAGCTCTATTTTTAGGTGCAAGAGGGCAACTTCGTTGCCTTGTGCTTCGGGTGCCGTAATTTTCAAATCGTACAAGATTCGGGTTTGAAATTTTAACTGGGCATTAGGAACACGTTAAATTAATTACGAGAAATTTTTGGGAATTTTCTAAATTTTATTTCTATTTAATTTTCTCACTGTTCTCAGAGCAAATTTCTATGGGTTGAAAAGCCTACAGTCTTAGGCCTTCGATGGGGTCCACCTAGTGTTCCATCCAATACCACACTTTTTCGGGTATCGGTCTAGAATATTCCTAAGTTAATCTCAGGTTCATCGGGACCTCTTTTGGTTTCATTTTTATCTATTTAAGCAACACTAATCACTTGCTGGTACTTTCCTAGTCACCGGTATCAATTTATCCTAGGTTTCAGATTGGGCTTTGAAGAGCAATCTGATTGCCCCAAAATTCCCTACACATTTACCTTTTTCAAAACTCATTTCTTTTTTAAACTTTTTACAAAATTACTATTCTTATAATCATTATTTGATCAAACTCTCAAACTCTATCCACTATACTTTTATAGTCTACATATCACATTTAATCCTATCCATGCATCTCTTCCTATCCATACATCTAACACCATTCAAATTTTACGATCAACTATTGGAAGTCTAGCATATCATTTTAAGATCAGCTATGTCATTCATGCTTATCAAAGAATTAAGCTAAAATCAAATTTTCATAAGTAAAATAAGCATTTAACCCTATATATCATGCAAATCAAGCTATCTATCAAGTCTATCAATTGTGACCATCCGATTGGGCATTTATCATCTTATGATCGGGCTAAAATTCTATGAGATGTAACTTATAATATCAGTGTATTCCAACCCCTAAAACGTGTCAAAATTTATTTCAAAACTATAAGTAATCATGCAAAAATATTTCACACAATGTCATACACAAGCTATCTATCTATCAAGTCAATCGAGACCATTCATTCTATCATGATCAAATCAGATTAAAAATAAAAAATTTATAAGATTTTGCATGAAACATTCATCAAGGGAAACATGAAATTTCAGATCAATATGTCTATAAAAATTTCCATGTGAATAAACAAAATTATACTACTATACTATGCAATAGAGCTACGATGCATCTATAACCATAAGTTGGCCTAGAGATCCATGAAAACTAGGATGAATTACAGAGATAAAAACTTAATATTTATGACCTACCATACCTATGTTTATCATATGTAAGGATCATTTAGTCTAAATTGTATGGTATGATCAAAGGGAGTTAAAAATATCAATTTCCTACACATTAGTGTATAATGGTCAAAGTTGATCACATCATAACCATTAGATGGCCTTACATGATCATATAGATCACATGCTTGGAATCCCAGGTCACTGGTCCATCATGCATTTAAAATTTTCACTAATATTCAAAAGGAAATCTCATTTAAATCCACTATTTTTCAAGAAAAGTCAAGTTTTGACAATTAGGTCTAGCTCTAGACATAATTGATCAAATGTAGACCATTGGATGGATTTACATGACCAAATAGATCACAAGCATGGCATCCCAAATCATTGGTTCAACATGTGACTAAAAATATTTAAGATTTTTAAATTAAAAACCCTATTTATTTATCAAAACTCTAGAAAAATCCAAGGAAAATACAAGTTTTTCAAGATTTGACCTCTTTGGTTAATCTAGACCATTGGATGACATTATATGATCATGTAGATCACATGCATGGCATCCAACATCTTAGTTCAATATATTATTCCAGAAATTTCAAAAGTTCCATATACAAATCCTAGTTTTATTTACAAAAATTTAAGAAATCCAAGCTAACAGGCAAAAGTGGCTTGGTTTGACCTCAAGGGTCAATCTAGACCATTGGATGGCCTTGCATGATCGGTAGATCATATGCATGGAATCCAACATTCCAGGTCTAGTATCCTATCCCATATCAAGCATAAAACTCAAAATAAAAACACATTTTAAGCTATGAAAACTCCAAGAAAATTCAATAACTTTCTATGCCAGAGTAGTCTTGGCTTATATGGCCATTCTAGACCATTCAATGGCCTTGCTTGATCACATATATCAGATGCATGGTCTCCAATGTTCTGGTCTCATATATGCCTATGATCATCCAGAATTCCATCCATAAAAATCAAGAAATATCATAAAGAAACTATGGCAAACTCCTGTATTATCAAGACTATAAAGTCCAACAAAGACTAACTAAAACTTTACCTTGCTAGGTCCTCTTTGCTTGCTGTTTTGCTCCAAGTTCTATGGTTGGAAGGGTTGGAATAAGGCCCAATTATATATATATATATATATATATAACTAGGAGGTGTGGGAAGTAGAGTGGTGGTAATGGATCAAAGTTTTGATAGTGGAGATGGGAGGGCAAATTTTTGGAATCCTAAAGCTCTAATGGAGTTCTAATGGAGGTTTCAAGTGGAGAAGAAGATAGAAAATGATGGAATGGAGGGAGCCCCATAGAATTTCAGTATTTGCAAGGGGAGTGGGAGATAAGGGCTGAAATTTTTAGTCATGTGTCACAAGTTTACTTCCTAAGCTTCTCTCCACTTTCCAAAGTATTCCCTCTCTCTCCTCTCTCTTTCACACATCAAGTCAACCTCTTGTCTTTAGTGATCTTCAAGATCCTTAATTTATGTGAACTTCTAAAGTCTCCCAAATCATGTGGTTCATACATTTAAATGCATCTTACACATTAGATTTTCTCAATGTAAATGAGTGGTGTAAGATGGGTCAAATCTTGATCAAACTAACCAAGGGCTAGGATTTGCTAGAGATTTGTAAAATCCAAATTTCTCATTACAAATATGAATAATTTTAATTACTATTGCCCTTGGCTTTATTTAAATATTACAAGGGTTGCTACTCTTCTATGCAAACTACAAATACACAACTCTATGTGTTAGCACATCTCAAAGCTTCTATTTTATGGGTCAATGTTTGACTCGACACATCAAGAAGTCTCATGGTAAGTTTTAAAATCCGATCCGTTGGCGATGATCCTCACATCACCACCAAAGCTTAGGCCCAGTTTGTCTTAGACCTCGAGTCAGGGTTTATCACGAAGCAATTCGGATAGATTTTTAGGGCATAAGATGTGGTTTGTGTTTTACAAATTTTCTTACACATCCATCCTATAAAATGGGGTGTCCTATGGCTGCTACTAGAAATAGTCAGTTTTCTATTAATCAAAGGTGGGTGCCTCAAGAATTTTGGTAAACCTGGCCTCAGGCAGTCACTTGGCACAGTCAGGTCTCACCAGTATTCAGTCAATATTTTGACCAACATAGGAATCGAGGGACAGGTGTTACAGTGGTATTCGACACCACTTATAAAATAAATAAATTGCTGCTACCTTTCGCCCCATTCACGGGAGTCAATCATCATTGGCAGACGACACTTTTTGGATGTGTGCTGCTTGCGGATGAGATAGGGGAGACATTCATTTAGTTTTTTAACATGTGACTGAAGTGCATGGGTGATAAGAAACTTAATGCAATCACCATCGATCAATGTAATGAGATGAGCTAGACCATCTCCGAAGTTCCTTCGGGGACCACACATCGCCTCTGCATATGACACATACGGAGGAATGAATTGAACCATCTCTGTCAGCTGGAGCCAAGATTTAAGAATTTTGGGAGAAAGTACAATCAATGCAAGTTCAGTCAAACGGTTGACGATTTCGAAAGGAGATGGGCAGAACTCGTCCAGGAGTTTCAATTGTAAGACAACACTTGGTTCAAACAAATGAATGCTCTTAGAAGGAAATGGATTCCATGTTACTTGATAGATACCTTTTAAGCCGACATGACCACTATGCAACGCGAAAAAAGTATAAATTCTTTCTTCGATACCTATGTCAATGCCCAAACGAGTTTGACAAAATTTATCAAGCAATACGATCTCGCCATCTAATCTCGTCGCGATAAAGAAAATCGAGAGGATCTCATCTCAATGTCTACGACACTAGAGCTCTCGTTCAAAAATAAAATCGATAAGCATGTTGTTGTTGTGTATATGAGAACCATGTTCGATAGATTCTGCTCTGAGTTTCGAAAGTTTACCTCTTGTATGTCCCAAAAGGTGGTTGAAGAGGAAGTCGATGCGATTATTATATACCAAGTGAGTAGAAGTGGTGGGGATGACAAAGAGGATAATGGTCAAACATTCAAAGTTCGTTTCAAATGTGGAGATGCCACGACCACTTGTGATTGCAAGCACTTCTAGATAGAGGGTTTATTGCGTTCTCAGATCTTCCATATTTACTTTAAGAAAAAGATAGACTAAATTCCTTCTAAGTACATTCTACCTCGTTGGATGAAAGATGCTAGATACAGTACTATATGTTTGAGGCTCACTGAGAAAAGGGATTCCAATTATGTATCTACGATAAAAATATGGAAGGTGTGAGAAGGTAGACTAAAGTTAATTCAGTTGGGGATAGAATCGAATTGCTTGGTGGATTATAAGTTGGAAGGGATGATGAAACTATTAAAAGGTGTAGAGGCCATTAGAAGGGAAGAGGATAATGAAAGACGGACTAGAGTCGCGGCCTCTCCGGGCGGCTCCCCCAGGCTAGCCAAGGAATTTCCTTGCAAGAGCATGCCAATTTTACAGTGTGATATCCAATACGATGTATTACCAAAGGTAAGCCAAGCAATAATGATAGAATGAAGTCTGGAATATAAGTTTATTTTAAACAATCAAAAATGAAGAGACACCATTATAAAGGTTGTGGTGAGTTGGGTAATAAAATCACAATTTGCCCGCTAAAGAAGGTGTCAGGATGATGGTTGCTAGCACTGGACAAAGTCAAACAGAGCAGGGGACGACGAAAAATGCGATATCACAAAGTCATAGTGAATCAATTTTATGAACGGGCGTTTCTCAACATGACGCATCAGCTCTTCGTATGGGAAGCATGGGCGCCTCTTACGTGGAGCGTGATACCGCTTTAATTGTACTTATTCTTAACCTATTGCAAGCGCACAATGAAAATTGTAACACTAGTATAGGATCTTTTCCACGTGGAGGGTCAAACTTCTTTTTTTTTCTTCTTCTTGTGAAAACTTTTATTTATCTTTTAAAGGTTGAGAAATATGAATAAAAGAATGATTGTTAAATTAATTAAGAGAAAAGAAAATCTAAATCCTCCTACTTCCATATTATAATCGTCAATCACAGTTCTCGAATGCTTACAAAAGTAAAATACCGTTACACTGTATCTCAGTCCTCTAGAATTTGAGTGTCAATTAAAAACTAGATTTCCTCAACACAGATTTATACTAATCAACAATCTTTCATAAATTTGAGTGTCAATCAAACTCAAGAAAACAGAAGATGAAAAATAAAAATCGTTACACTAATCTGTAAATTTGAGACTTTAGTTGTCAATTAAAATCAAGAATTCTTAGATGTTTACAAAGCAATAAATGAAAGCAGTAAATCTAAACTAAAAAGCAAATAAAATATCTTTCATCCCTCAGTCATAGGCATCAATTACTTCTGAGAAATTATGGATGCTCTACTCTATTCTTCTAGCTCCTTATCACAGTCGCCAATTACTCTCGAGAAACCTTAGATATCTAAACTACTCTAAACTAAGGTGATCAGAAGAAAACCTAACCTCAGTCATCAGTTGATGTTGAGAGTTCCTTCGATAAGTTTTTCTCCTAAGTCGAGCCCTCTTATTTATAGATTATAAGGGGTCAGTTTACATTATTCGAATTCTAATAAAATAAAAATTCCTAATAAAACTAAACTTCTAATCTTATCTTCCTCGCTTTAAATGGTAGATGCGTGCAGGGCTTGTTCCTATTTTACAGTAGTAGAGATATTTAGGATTCTTTCGTTAATCTTCTCAGATCCGTGGGTTGCTAGACTTCTAATTTAAGTGATCTTCTAATTCTATACATGGCGATGCATATCTTCATGTGATCAACAGCAGAGAGCTTTGATTTGTGCAATCATAAATTATGATTGCTTCTCTTTTTGTACAGTTCTCTGCTCTTTCGAACGGTCGTAACTTGCTTTGGTTCCTCCAGTTGTAAGCTCCTTTCATGGGTTCATACTTTACGAATCTTTTTGTTTCTTCCTCGGTTTCATTCGTTCGTGATTTAGGAAAGGTAGTACACTCTCTTCCTTCGGCTTTCAGACTGGTTCTCTTTATGATTGATAGTACCTGCATACAATCGTAATTTTTACTATATTTTGAGTTCATTTTGGTGAAGATTATCACTTTAGCTCTATTCTGCTTTCTGTTCTAAGTATATGTACATCATCATCTTGTTAGTAGCAAACTGGGGTCTAGCATCACTAAATTAAAGGTGATAAAATGGTAAATTATGTGACTGATCAGAGCGTTGTCACATCATTTTAGAAGTGTGGATACCTCTTACA
This sequence comes from Chloranthus sessilifolius, assembly GCA_021018995.1. NCBI lineage: Eukaryota > Viridiplantae > Streptophyta > Magnoliopsida > Chloranthales > Chloranthaceae > Chloranthus > Chloranthus sessilifolius. The sequence continues at coordinate 9,906,227 of CM037588.1, forward strand.
TGCAACGACAACGCGTCAATGTGTTGGAGCCGTATTTTGAATCATGTGGATTAACTATGGTAATTCTTTCATGCTTTTGAATTTGTATTTTTTAAACGCGTTCATTCTCGGATTAAAGGGTTGATTCAGTTTCTCATGTGCATCTGTCAGAATTATTTTTTAATCAGACCAAATTACTATGATAACATTCATGACACTTTATGTTTGAAGCGTTAGCGCTTTTATTTTTGCGCCTATCATACTAGAGATGTATGTTGAAACTATGGATTTACTATGATGATCCTTTCATGTGTTGAATTCGTATTTTTTTACGCACACACAGTATTTGAAGGGTTGATTTACTTAACTCATGGGCATCTGTCACTGTTATACGTGATTCAGAAGTCAGAAAAAATTACTGAAGCGATAACACTTCCTACCAGAGGCGATGACGCTTCGCGTTAGAAGTGTGGGCGCTTCATTATAGAAGCATAGACACCTCATTCATGGAGCACATACGCTTTTTGAATGGATCACTACAAAAATAAAGTGTTTCAGCGACACTTGTTATTAAGGCAATTTTTGGTAACGGTAGGACTAATAACAACAATTTTTTGTAGCGACAGGACTAATAGCAGCAGTTTTTTTAACAAAAAATTGCCGCTAATAGTCTTATTTTTTATAGTGGATCCTGTGCACATTTGGCAGTACGATTTATCAAACAATAAGAATTCATTTATCAAGAAAAATGATTTCTTTATATTTTCTTTCTTTACACTGTCCCAATTATATTGATTTAGAAGTCAGAATAAAATTACTAAAGCGATAACACTTCATACAAGAGGCGACGACACTTCCTATTAGAAGTGTGGGTGCTTCATTATGGAAGTGTCGACGCCTCGCTCATGAAGCACATATGCTTTCTGCAATATCAATACTATTTACCAAATGACAAGAATTCATTTATCAAGCAAAATGATTTCTTTATATTTTCTTTCTTTACAATGTCTTTCTCTATAAAAGATACCCTGAACCGGTTGTGCAGGCGGTGCTGGAGGAGACAAAAGTGGAGGAGGTGGAGGTGGAAATGGTGGCAGAAATGGAGGTAGAGGTGCAAGCGAATGTGGGAAGTTTACTATGCTGGCAGTGGTGGATGAGGAAGTTGAGTTGGAGATGGTGGCAGTGTTTATGGCTGGGGTGGAAGAGGAAGAAGTGGAGGTAGAAGAAAAAACACTGACTCTAGAGTTGGGAGAAGAAGCACCGGCTCTGGAGCCGAGAAAAGAAGGGGCTCCAGGTCTCCCACCACCGCCAGCATAACGGGAAGGTCGTCATCGTCTAGAATGATGATACCTTCACCGAGGGGAGGGGGAACCATATACTCATTGTCTTCATCCTCTAGAATGACGACAACCTCGTCGTGGATGAGAACCAGCTCGTTGTCGTCGGGGATGTTGATAATCAAACCATTATAGGAACTGATAAAATTTTGGCGCGCGGGCCGATGGCTCCTCCTCAAACCGTTGTGATGCATTTCAGTATGGGTTGAGGAAGATGAAATGATAAGCTTAGGAGATATAGAAGATGAAAAAAATTGGGCGCCATGATGCCCTTTAAATTATAATATTTCATGCAATCTCATTAAATAGACTGTTGTAGTCATTATTATGCACTGTCGCTATAAAGGGATTTCATAAATCTTTGCGCTTCATATTTATTACATTGATCGTGCATATTCCACAAATTTCTCTCGAATAACGATAAGAAGCGCACTGCTGTTTGATCTTTCTCATGACGCTTATTATTAGAAGCGTCATCGCTTTTTATTCGAAGCGTCATCGCTTCTTATTCGAAGCGTCAACGCTTTAATTGAGAGCGATGATGCTTCTTGACGGTAAGTGGCATTTCGTTTATTACGAATTTTGAGAAGTTTGAAAATATAGAGTGTGTTGTCTTTTCGTGCACATTATTGCAGCAGTGACGGTTCGTATTCTAATAAAAAGTGTCGTTTAGCCTTCCGTGAATTTTATCTTTACTCTATATCCTTTCTTTTGCCTTCTATCTCCAAAAGCCCTTCACCATAGCGAAAGAACCCAACTTATCTGAGATTAGTAAAGCCCTTGATCGTATTATTGAAAGGGAGAAGGTTGAGGTTCTTGAGTTAAATCTCGCACTTTTGGCCAATAAGGAGAAGCAGATTCAAAGGGAGAGGGATGGGATTCAAAGGGCGATGGTCAAGATTCAAGCGCTTTCTGGCAAGTTGGAGAGGCGGCTGCGCCAACTACGGCGCAGTCTTAAGGGGGGGTCGTCTACCCCAACCCCCCTTTCCCTATGCTCCCTCCTAACTCTCCACCCTCTTGATGGCATCTCAGGTGGCTGTGATGGTGTCTGTCTGTCTCTATAAATTTTTTCTAAGTTTTATTTTCTTTCTTCTATAGTCTATTTTTATAAGTACTCTCAGTTTATATGAATACACTCTTTTTCGTTTAATTTTGTGAAGAGAGAGAACATTGCACAACTTTTCTCGTTTATATGAATACAATCTCTGTTTTTCTCATTCTGGTTGGAGACGCATGTCGCTTATAGTTAGAAGCCGCAACGCTTCAGCTAGCCCTAATATTCAAGGTGCTAGGTTGAAGTGTTTGCCCTAATATTCAGGGTGTTGTCGCTTCTTCATAGAAGCATCGTTTTATTAATGACGAACTTTGTATTACAATGAAATTATGGAGTGGGTTATCTTTTCGCACAGTCTTTTCCAATAAAGAGTGTGGCTTCCTTTAAAAAAGTGATGCCTTGTCGACGAAAAATGTTCTAGTAGCAATAAGAGGCATTGTCGTTCCGGTATATGGGGCGATGTCGCATCTTATTAGTAGCGCTAGTGCTTTCGTTGGACTACTTGTGTCCTCACTGAATGCGAAGAAAAAATAAGAATAAGATAAAAATAAAATTTTACCACCAAATAATAATAATAATGAATTACGATCAGAAGCGCGCCACTATATTATGTTCCCCATGACACTTGCTGTTAGAAGTGTCAACGCTTCAATAAGAAGCGTCATCGCTTCTTATTCGACGCGTCATCACCTCTTAATTGAAGCGTCAACGCTTCAATTTAGGGCGATGATGCGTCAAATAAGAAGCGATGACGTGTCTTATTTCGGGTGCTATCCCTATTATTTAGGGCACTGTCACTTCTTCATAGAAGCGGCGTTTCGTTAATGACGAATTTCTATTTACAATGAAATTATAGAGTGGGTTGTCTTTTCGCACAGATTTATGGGGTGTTGTCGCATCTTAATAATTGCGCTAGCACTTCAGTTGGATATTTGTGTTCTCACCGAATGGGAAGACAAAATAATAATAACATATAATAAGAATTTAACACCAAATAATTATAGACAAAAATTACATATCTCAAAGAACTAGTTACATCTTATGAGGGGGTGTAATGGGAGTTTGTGAGATCGATGGGAGTGGTGAAGGTGGGGGGGTGGGGAATGAGGTGTAGTGGTTGATGCCAGATCATCTGGTAGAATTCCAAGGCCCTCTCTAACACCTTTGAATTGGCCAATAGTCGTCGAAGTTGATCATACTCGTTCCAGATTAATACGTGATAGGGTCTGGGGGATTTCCATGAGGCCTTTGAGGTGGGTTATCCATTAGACGTTCGATTTCTTCCCAATTGATAGGGTCTTCCTTTGGTTAGTTTGCTATGGCTAGTGAATGACTATGAAATGACGAGAGAAAGGAAGCCTTATGATGTGATATTTAATTATGATGTTTTACTCACAAGCGCACGAATCAGATTGTATATAGTGGGTGCAGAGTACGAGATCGTTCTCACGAGGACTATTTTTGAAAGATCTAAAAAGACAAGACAGTAATTCAAGAAATCCACCAAGAACTAATAGTACTCTACCAGTCTTATGATTTAGGTGGTTTGATGAGATGATAATTGCGGACTACAAACTAAAACTTAATTAATGATTCAAAAATAAAGGAAAAGATGAAGATAAAGATGAAGATACTAAATCCTCCCATCTTTGGTCTGTTCTTCCCATAATACAAATCTAAGGATAAGCTATGAGATATACTATTGAAAACAAACATCTTTTATGGAAGATAAATGGTCAAAACCCTAATAGGCTCCACGTTGCATCCCTGCAATCAGGACTTAACTTCAGAGATGATTTTCATATATAGATCTGGGATCGAGGGCATGGCTCGGCTCACATGATCTCAGGTTCAAATAAAAGTCATCCCCAAAGTGGGTAAAAAATTCTAACAAGAATACCACCATAGATCTGAAATCAAGGGCATGGCTCGACACACTTGATTTCAGATTAGGGAGTAATTAAGATAAACTTACCATTACAGATCCAAGATCCAGGGCATGGCCAGGCACACTCGATCCCGGATCATAATCGTAATTAGATCCACACGATGAGAGCAAAAATACCATATAACAATGATTGGGTAAAATTACCGTCACAGATTTGAGATCTCGGGCATGGCTCGACACACGCGATCCCAGTTAATGGCGGGGATTTCATCCGTTCATGATAGCACAACAACCATAAAATAAGATCTCATATTTTAATCCTAAATTTATATTATTAAAAGTACATCCCTCGGATGGGAATCATTAGATCCCCATCCCTATAAATTTAGCCACACATGCTGTAATTAAATGATATAAATAAATAAGGAAGGGAAAATAACATTAATTTAATGAATTAAAAATACCTCAAACTTCAATAGAAATTACTTTGATCTAAAAGTACGATGATCTTCAGAAACGAAATTAATGCATAAATCACTTGAACAAAAATAATAAACTGAAGGAATGAATACTGGAAATTAAAGGAACAAAGCTCTCAAAAGGGAAAGGAATAATAAAAACTCTCTCTATCTCTACCTCTATTCTAAAAAAATAAAACTCTTCTAAACTAAAATTCTCTTTTTTCACAACTCGTAGCTCCCTTTTATAAAGGTCGGCCAAACCCTATCCCTAATACCTCAATCGATTGAGAATTAAATCTCAATCGATTGACTCTTAAGTGGAAAAAAAGTTGTTCTCTCCTGTCAATCGATTGAGACCTAATTCTCAATCGATTGAGGTCTAAAAGCTATTTTCGTGAACTCCCGCCAAACTTTGCATCAGACACCACCTCGATATTTTGGCCATAAATTTCTGTCTTGAACTCGGATTGAGGCGATTCTTATGGTGTTGGAAAGCGGACGATGAGATCTACAACATTTGTGTTTTAGCAATTTCCTGAATATGACGTCTTGAAGGTCCAAATTGAGCTTCAAGTAGCACCTGAAACACTTCAAATCTAGTAATTCTCATCAGATAACCTTCATCGAATAGCTAAATGTAGGTATTTATGGGTGAAATATGTGACGACCCGACTTTTCCAATCCCTAAGGTATAGGAAAGGCCGGTTCATCAACTTATTGATTTCTCAATAAGCCGTAACAAACAGAAGCCGGCAACATAAACAAAGGTCTAAAGACAGAGGCAACATTGTTAATCCAAAAACAAATGTTTCAAATAACAAAATTAGATATATCACTGTGAGGAACCAAAAAGAACCACCGGTGATGGCCAATCCGATCACCTAAAATAGAGGTTCACAATAATGGTTCCTCGAGTGATATCAAAAAGAACAAAATAAGGCCTAGGGCCCAATATTCAAAACAATATTCAGACAAAATACCAAAATACAGGATCTAAAGGTCAAGGGAAGAACTCCTCAAGCAAGTCTAATTCCTCCTCAGAATATAATCGTAATCCTCCAAATCCTCGGATCCCAAATCGGTCAAACTGGCGTATAGTCGAGAGGTGAGCTAACAGCCAAGCTCAATAAGGGAAGACAGATCTATTTGCATTTCTTATAAGTAAAAGTTTTCAAAAGACGGAATCGGATCAAATATGGTTTTTCAATGATGCTTTTCAAATTAAATCTCCGCCTAATCTCGAGTCAAAACTGATCATAAAATTTAAAGTGTTCAAAATGTTCTGATTTAGCATGCTTCTTGTCTTAAATTTATAACTTAATTTTATCTCCCAAATTTCCTATAGCATGAGAGCAGACTACGTGACCGATGGGAAGACCCTACTGACCATCGTCGTTCATGAACCCATTTCGAAAATGCAACAAGCCCCTACGCTATGAGGGAAACTTGCGCCAAAGTTTTACACAATAACACGGTTGGTGGAATCTAGGGCATCGTACTTATGAACCCAAAATCAAATGAAAATGCTAACACATATCCAAGCTTATTATTCATATCATATACTGATTTTCAAAGTTCTGATTCGAAGTTCTGATTCAAATTTAACTGAGGTTCTGATTCAAATTTAACTGTGGTTCTGATTCAAATTTAACTGTGGTTCTGATTTCTAATGATTCTTATTTATGACAAGGTTTGCAAATTTTCGGATTATATCATATGTTCAAAGTTTTAATTTCACTTTGTGTAATGAATTTTCTATATTTCATGCTTCTAAAACTAACCTGATTTATGACTGTTTATGCTTATAATTTATGCAAATAATAGTTTGGATTCCCCTACCTTAACCAAGCAATTTCAAAGGCATGCATAAGCAATCCTCTCCAAGGACTCCCAATTGACTAAAACCTACATATATTAACATCCTAAGTGTTAACATACAACCCAAAAATTAATCCAAAGGCTCATAAAACAAAAAATCCAATCAAAAATTAAAAAGCCAGAACTGGACAGAATTCGACCATCGATTTTAAATTCGATGGTCGAATTTGAAATTCGATGGTCGATTTGAAATTCGACCATCGAATTTCAGAATTCTGTTTTAAAGCTAAAATCCCATTTTCGACTGTTGATTTCCAATTCGACAATCGAATTACAATTTCGACAGTCGATTTTGAAAATCGATGGTCGATTTTCTCAGGTACTGTGGCTGTTAATTTATCATGCCCGGATTCTTTTTCCATAAGTTTCTACACAGCCATTCCATCATTTCTATTGAATTCAAAACTTACTTTCTTAACAAAAATCAAACAAATTTGCATAAGGAGGTTTCAAGGCATACCTCTTGTAGCTTAATTCGTTGCTTTCTTTGAACCGATTCACGTCCGGAAAAGATCTCCAAACTCAATGGTTTTAGATCTTCAAATCAGTTCAGAAAAAGGGGTGGTTACAGCCACTTCACTCAACAAAATCACACAGAATTTTCACCCTCTCCACATCACTCTTCTCTTTCAATTAATTCAAACTGATCAGAATTTAGGCACTACTCTAATCAATGGTTGAGATGGAGAGAGGAACTCTAAAACTTCCAAGATCTAAAGATCACATGCAGCCCAAAAGGTTTCCTATGTTTTCCAACCGAAAGAGAGAAGTGTATTTTCTCTAAACTCTCTCTCTCTTTAATATATAAACAAAGCATACAAAAATCTAGATATTTAAATTTTACAACTTATCCTTTTAGTTTGAGAGTATATCTAGTGTTAACCACCAACACCAACCCAATAGTATAAGTCATCGACTTCATGACTTGCACACCTCTCGAGACCAAATCCTTTGGCCATTAGTCTTACCATAGCCTTAGCTTACCAAAAGTCCAAAAATATCCTACAGTATTTTTCGGGCACGCTTATCGAGGTAAACGAAAATATGCCGAAAATATCAGGGATATTACATTCACCCCTCAGGAATTTTCGTCCGCGAAAATTGAACATAACACATACCAGACAATAAAAGAATAGAAAACATGGGACAAGTGTTTTCGATCCTGCAGCATAAGCCAAGGGACGGGATCCGTAGTAACATGGATGTACTGCATGTGGCATGAAAAAGTCATAGTGGATTGCATCCGTACATGGATGCCCACACCCCAAGTGTCACGTGCCGGGAGACTGATGCACGGCGACGCATGAAAGCCATAAATAGAATGAAAAGCTATCAAAGAAACAGGAAGTACAAAAGTGACATAGAGCTAATCCACACAAACATCTAACGGAAGCAGATACCAAAAATACCCACAAAAGCAATGCACATCAAGAGCCAACATGTATAGCAAAAGATGAAACAAGGCTCGAACTGAACTATATACAAACCATAAGCAAAGTATCCAGAGCAAAGCAAAAGACAGAAAATATAAAAGATAACAAAAGGACCACCAGGTCCTAATAATCCAAGCTGTAAATAAATACAGACCCATAACAACCATAAAATAAATCAGTAACCCCTTCCCCAAGTACACTAATAATCCCCGGCAGAAGATGGACCCGCCCGATCCGAAGTACCATCACCCGCAGCAGCATCACCCGTATCCTCCCTGGCCGTAGAAGGCATGCTAGGACCAGCGCCCGATGTCGAAGGGCGATAGACTGAAGCACGAATATCGGCCATATACGTCGTGTAATCCTCTGGAAACGTCTGCATCGATACGAGAGGCGCGCCATGGACATCCAACTCGACGAGGTATGGTGGGTGAGCTCACGAATCGATGGCTCATGGCGGTCATCCGTCGGGTGAACTTCGAGAGTGTGAGAACGCCACTGTGTGAGGAGGTGCAGCTGTAGTAGTGTCAGGGATAGAATGAGTAGGGTCCTCATCATCAGTAGCGGTATCAGGTGCCTCTGCATCCTTTGGAGTCTTTACCAGCCTACTGTAGGTTTGACCCCAATTGACCAAATTATACATTCTCGAACCCGCTGTGGATTTAGGTTCAGTAGGAGGGATATCATAAGCAGGGCCCGCTCGGTAGTTCTCAATCATCACCGAAATTATGCGAGCATAGGGCATTGTCTTCAATGGTTTCTTCACATGTTTGCCCATTTTCTCTCGGGCTTTGATAATCCCTTTAAAAAGAATTTCAGGAGCACTAAACCATCGCTCCTTATAGGCCGCAAAAAGAATTTGTTGAAGGGGACCGGTGCGCTCAGATTGATGACCAAAAGGGTAAAGGGTGGTTTTATAAATTTTATCCAAGATCCACATGGTCTCCGGCATATGGACCGTGACGATGGATTTACCGGACCCATGACGGCCTTGCGTCATCTGCGTGATTACATCTTCAAAACGGACCGGTCTGGGGAATGGAGGACCTAGACCCATGGTTTGTGAGTGGTTTAAAGGGCATCGCAATGCCACAGCCATGTCCTCTAGATCAAAGGTATAATCGCGGCCATCAATCTCGGTATAGATTCTTTTCCCGTCTTCGCGGCTCATGTGCTGATAAAATAGATGCACGAGTCGAGGATAGAAATGGTCGCTAAAGGTCGTGCACAGAGAGGTCAATTTGGCCTTTTCAAGGTATTCACCCGCCCATTGTGTGGTCGTTTGCTGGTCAAATAACTCGGGGTGAAACAAATATTCGGTCGTGAAGCCTTTAATGCTCCAAAAATCATTGGGTTGCTCAGGCAAGGGGGAGACAGTGGGTGGTGGAGCCGACTGTGGTGCTGTGGGCTGCTTTGTGCGGCTTGTAGACGCAGCTTTAGAAGATGGTCGTTTTGAGGTGGGATTTCTAATGGGTGTCTGTTTCTTAGGCCCCATTGAATCAAAAATATACAGAAATAAAAGATACAGACAATGAGGATGAAAAAAAAAAAAAATCCCCAAATAAGGTAGCTGTGGGAGGAGATTACCTTGAAAAGCTCAAATCTGGTTTCCACAAGGTAAAATCAAAGTTCCTTGTCCAATTTGCAATGGATCTCGCCCCCAAATCCGGCCGAAATGGATGATCCTCCCCAAAATCGCCAAAACCCCTTAAAACCCTAAGCTGAAAACCCCCAAAATAGAAAACCGAAATGCCCAGAAGTTTTAAACCCCCTAACTTAAATCGATAAATTCGACCATCGATTTCAAATTCGATGGTCGATTTTTCAAATCGATGGTCGATTTTCTCAGAACAGCTTAAGTTCTGTTTTTGGCCGAAAAGTGTCCTGAAACCTGATAGAAATTTCGATGGTCGATTTTGCATTTCGACAGTCGAATTTTCTGATACTGTTTTAATGAAAATTTTTCAAAATTTTTGAAATTCCAAGCATGCCCTTGGGTCTAATTGCACCCTCTTTGATTCCATTTCATGCCCATCACCTTATTGGCTATGATTGCATTACCACAGCCGGAATTTGGCGTAAAAAATTTAAGAATAGGCCAAGTAAACTTTTGGCCAATTTATTTCTCATTACCATGTGGAAATAACAAGTCTGGGTTTGGTCGGGCTCGTAAAATGCTTAGGAACTTCACAACGTAACACAAAAACAAAACTGATAATCATTTACAAAATAAAATAATATATATATATATAGATAGGGCCATGATATCTGTATCAAGGCCAATTTTATGTCACATGGCCAGTAGTGTGTAACATACTAGGTTTAGGCCCAAATTATCGAAGTTTCCATAATGTAGTTTTCCAAACATGCACGAAGTAATCTATATTGAATACAAAATTTATCGCCAATCATCTGTATAAAATTAATAATTACATAAAAATTCAAGAATTTATACAGTAAACACTTAATGTCCCAAAATTCAATCAAAAAGGTTCGGAAATTGGTCTCGGAGCTCAGCTTCACGCTCCCAAGTGGCTTCCTCCGGTGTATGATTCCGCCATTGCACGAGAACCAAAGGAATACTTTTAGTGCGTAGGATCTGCTCCTTGCGATCCAAAATGCAAATAGGGTCTTCGACCACCTTCAAACCATCCTGAAGCTCGATGGGTTGGTAATCAAGCACGTGAGTCGGGTCACGGATGTATCGACGCAGCATCGACACATGAAAGACGTTGTGCATGCTAGACAATTGCGGCGGTAACGCCACACGATATGCAACCTCTCCGACTCGGCCTAATATCTCGAAAGGCCCAACGTATCGAGGACTTAGTTTCCCTCGCCTTCCGAACCGCATAACGCCCTTGGTAGGCGAAATTCGAACAAAGACATTCTCGCCGACCTGAAAAATCGAGCATTAGTGCCAATTTCACATGGAATGAATACCAAGTGAAGAAATACACATTGACATATCAAAACTACCTGAAAATCCACGTGTCTCCGTTTGAGATCGGCGTAGCTCTTCTGACGACTCTGAGCTACTCGTAGTCGCTCGCGTATCAGATCAATCAACCGCCTCAGAGTGCGCTCAACTATCTCAGTCCAATAATGAGCTTCTCACCCACTTCTTCCTTCAACGGTGATCGACACCGCCGTCCATATAAAGCCTCAACGGAGCCATACCAATGCTAGCACCGAAAGCTATTATTGTAGGCGAACTCTATCAGAGGCAAGTGTTGGTCCCATGACCCGTGAAAATCCAACATACATGCTCTCAACATGTCCTCAATGATCTGGTTCACGCGCTCAGTCTGGCCATCCGTTTGTGGGTGAAATGCCGAACTAAAGTCAAGACGAGAACCCATGCCCTCCTGAAATCTCTGCCAAAAATGTGAAGTAAACAACGGGTCTCGATCGGACACAATACTAGCCGGTATTCCATGCAGTCTAACAATCTCCTTCAGGTATAACTCTGCAAGTCTCCGGTCAGATAGGTGGTATTATATGGCAAGAAATGAGCAGACTTGGTTAGTCGATCTACAATGACCCAGATGGCATTGTTCTTTCTCAGTGTCTTCGGCAATCCGAGTATAAAATCCATCGAAATGGCTTCCCATTTCCACTCAGGCACAGGTAAAGGCTGCAATAGGCCTGCAGGATTCTGATGATCAACCTTAACCTGTTGACAAACCAAGCACCGCGATACGTACTCAGCGACGTCGCGTTTCAACCCTCGCCACCAAAAACTCTTCATCAAGTCCTGATACATCTTGGTGCTACCAGGATGTATGGCATACATGGATTTGTGAGCCTCTTCCAGAATGGTGTCCCGAAGCTCGGTACTCGACGGTACACATACCCGGTCGTGAAATAGCAAGGTCCCATCTGCTCAAATGGAGAAATCCTTCTTGCTGCCATTCTCGACATCTCGTCTGATTGCCATTAGCTCATCATCGGTCATCTGAAGCTTCCGAATGTTCTCGAAGAGCGTAGGACGTAATACAAGTGTAGCCATCAATGCTCCCGAGCCTTTTACATCGAACCTTGAGCTGCCCAAAGCCATATCCTCCAAAAGCTTCCATCTCTGAATCCGGCTAACAAGATGTGACAACTGTGCTGAAGACCTCCTACTAAGTGCATCAGCAACGACATTTGTCTTTCCCGGATGGTATTGAATCGAGCAATCGTAGTCCTTCAAGAACTCCATCCATCGTCGCTGCCGCATATTCAAGTCCTTTTGAGTGAAGAGGTACTTGAGACTCTTGTGATCGGTGAATATATCAAAGATTTCACCGTAGAGGTAATGTCGCCAGATCTTCAAGGCGAATATAACTGCTGCTAGCTCTAAGTCATGCGTCGGATAGTTTCTTTCATGGTCCTTCAACTGCCTAGAACCATACGCAATGACCCGCTCGTGTTGATTAAGCACACAGCCTAATCCGCCATAGGAAGCAGAAACCTCCATCGCGGAAGGTATAGCAAGAATCGGTCTTTAGTCAAGCGACGCTTTAACTCCGAAGCTCCCACACTGCTCGGCCCAAATAACTTAGCATTCTTTCTTGTGAGCTGTTTAAGTGGACCCGATATCTTCGAGAAACCCTCGACAAATCGCCGATAGTACCCTGCCAAACCAAGGAAACTTCGGACCTCTGTAACTGTCGTAGGTTGTTCCCATGTCACCACAGAATCTATCTTTGTAGGATCCACTGAGATACCCGCTTCAGAGACTACGTGGCCCAAGAAACTGACCTGCTCAAGCCAAAACTCACACTTACTGAGTTTGGCATACAACTGATGGTCCCTAAGTGTTTGAAGAGCCATCTTCGATCTGCATGCTCCTCTCGGTTTTGAATAGATGAGGATGTCATCTACGAAAACTACCACAGATTTGTCAAGATGTGGTTTGAACACCTGCTCATCAGTCCATGAAAGATGCAAAGATTCGTCAATCCAAATGGCATCACTAGAAACTCATAGTGGCCATAACGCCGTCAAACGTAGTCTTGGATATATCTTCCTTTGATCTTGAGTGATAGCGACCTCGAGATCAATCTTCAAAAGAACCTTGCACCCTGCAATTGATCAAACAAGTCGTCTATCCGCGGAAGAGGATAACGATTCTTAATCGTCATCATGTTGAGCTGCCTATAATCGATACACAGACGCATCGATCCATCCTTCTTTTTCACAATAGAACCGGTGCACCCCAAGGAGAGACACTCGGTCGTATAAAGCCTTTGTCTAACAGCTCCTGAAGCTGTTCCTTGAGTTCCTTCAACTCAGCAGGCGCCATCCGATATGGAGCTTTAGATAACGGTTCTGTACCCGGTGCTAGCTCAATCGCGAACTCAATCTCTCGGTCAGGTGGTAATCCAGGTAAGTCCTCTGGAAAGATATCGGATAATCGCACCACCTTGATAAGAGCCAAGTCGTTCTTCTTTTCGGTAGAATCTTGCAAATAGGCCAGATATCCACTGCAACCATTCTTCATCATACGCTCAGCTTTAATGGCTGAAACCAACGGCGCAACCTTCGATTTGACTCCACAGAATCAAAGGATTTTCGCTTTGGCGGTCGGAACGTCACTATCTTCCGAAGATCCCACGCCGCGGATAAGTCGCCAACCAATCCATTCCGAGAATGACGCCAAACCCTTCCATGCTCAACGTAATCATGTTTGGCCATCGTCTCGTGCTCATCAATCATCACGATGACTGACTGACATGCTGTATCAGTACATACTGAACTTCCCGTAGGAATCTTGACATCTAGAATGAAAGCAAGGGGATCGGGAGTAATACCTAACTTCTCTGAGAAGGAAGGAGTAATAAACGAGTGTGTAGACCCAGGGTCTATAAGTACTCGTGCCTCAATTTTATCCACGTCGTCTCGACTACTCATCATAAGTGTACCTTTAGTTAAAAAGTTTGTTAATTATATGCAATGATTCTTATGTGTTTTAACATAATTGACTTGTATGTAGATTTAAACAATAATAATTGAATCAATACATAATTGACGTCTCAACTTTAATGATACCTTGAATGACGTCATTCGACGTTTGGGCATCTGGCGCCACCGTGATAAGCCCGACTTTTGAACTGTAGGTCGGTCGATTTCGCAGAGAGACCGTCGTAGTCCGTCCTTTCTCAATAGTAGGACAATCCTTGATCATGTGACCAACCTGTCCACACCTGAAGCATCCTCCAGTGTTCCGTCTGCAATCCTCTATCCTATGTGGTTTCCCACATCTTGCACACACTGGGGTAGAAACAGGAGTAATAGCTGATCCTCTCGTCGAGCCCTGAGCCACAGAAGCTCCACTCGCAATAGTGCTCCCGGCTCTGAAAGGTCGTCCTGGTGACGTACTCTGAGGTCTCTGATAGGAAGACGTCACTGGTCCTGAAGCAACAACCGGTCTAGAATATGATGGCTGACTAGGGTAGGGAGGAGGTTTAGAGAACCTCGGCTTTTTGTTCACTCCGCTCAAGCACTCTGCGTCCTGGCCAAACCTATTTTTATTACCTCGCTCTCGCCTCAATCGCTTTTGAATATCTTCCTCTCGCAATGAGGGCCTTGGACATCACGCCAAAGATATCGCTCCATTTCCCACATAGACACCTCTCCTCAATGTTCGGCCTCAAACCTCTTCGAAATTTCTCGAGCTCTCATCACTCGGGGCCACATGCAAGGGTGCAAATCGGGAAAGTCTATCAAATTCTGCGCCATACTCGCGCACCGACATCTCATTCTGTTTCAATTCAATAAATTGGACTTCCCATTGATTACGTACGATCTTCGGAAAGTACTGATCGTTGAACGTCTCCACAAACTCTGCCCAAGTCCATGGAGTATTAGGGTAGTCTTGCTCTCTCATCCTAGAAACAGACTTCCACCACGGACTGGCCTTTCCCAAAAGTTTGAAAGATGCCCAGCGTACTTTCTCAACATCTGTACACTGCAACACTTCAAATATCTTCTCTATCTCATCCAGCCACGCCTCGGCTTCCATCGGATCCGTCTGCCCTGAGAATGTAGGAGGTCTCATCCTCCTGAACTCTAAATCCTCCCGGCGATGTCCCCGACATCTCTGTCTGTCTATCAATGGCTGCCGTCTGCTGGGCCATATTAGTAGCCAAGGCTGCCAACACCTCGTCCACATTCCCTCTGTCTTGCCTAGCAGCTCCTAAAGGTTCTGCATTAGGGCCAGAAGTAACTCGCCCTCTGCCATATGAGGTGCCTACGCCCTCATCTATCTCCTCAATACGAGCTGTACGAGGTCCCTCTATACCTCGGCCTCTGCCTCTAAACCGTGGAGGCATGCTGATCTGTCATTGTTAAACAAACAATAACCATTGATCAGTAATAAATTGTTAGAAATAATCTAACCCCTAGTCCTAAGACCATGAACCTAGAGCCTTTGCTCTGATACCAACTGTGATGACCCGACTTTTCCAATCCCTAAGGTATAGGAAAGGCTGGTTCATCAACTTATTGATTTCTCAATAAGCCGTAACAAACAGAAGCCGACAACATAAACAAAGGTCTAAAGACAGAGGCAACATTGTTAATCCAAAAACAAATGTTTCAAATAACAAAATTAGATATATCACTGTGAGGAACCAAAAAGAACCACCGGTGATGGCCAATCCGATCACCTAAAATAGAGGTTCACAATAATGGTTCCTCGAGTGATATCAAAAAGAACAAAATAAGGCCTAGGGCCCAATATTCAAAACAATATTCAGACAAAATACCAAAATACAGGATCTAAAGGTCAAGGGAAGAACTCCTCAGCAGGCAAGTCTAATTCCTCCTCAGGAATATAATCAGAATCCTCCAAATCCTCAGATCCCAAATCAGTCTCAGCACCTGTGACGTATAGTCGAGGGTGAGCTAACAGCCAAGCTCAATAAGGGAAGACAGATCTATTTGCATTTCTTATAAGTAAAAGTTTTCAAAAGACGGAATCGGATCAAATATGGTTTTTCAATGATGCTTTTCAAATTAAATCTCCAGTTCTAATCCTGAGTCAAAAACTGATCATAAAATCTAAAGTGTTCAAAATGTTCTGATTTAGCATGCTTCTTGTCTTAAATTTATAACTTAATTTTATCTCCCAAATTTCCTATAGCATGAGAGCAGACTACGTGACCGATGGGAAGACCCTACCCGACCATCGCTGCTCATGAACCCATTTCGAAAATGCAACAAGCCCCTACGCTATGAGGGAAACTTGCGCCAAAGTTTTACCGTCAACACGGTTGGTGGAATCTAGGGCATCGTACTTATGAACCCAAAATCAAATGGAAATGCTAACACATATCCAAGCTTATTATTCATATCATATACTGATTTTCAAAGTTCTGATTCGAAGTTCTGATTCAAATTTAACTGAGGTTCTGATTCAAATTTAACTGTGGTTCTGATTCAAATTTAACTGTGGTTCTGATTTCTAATGATTCTTATTTATGACAAGGTTTGGAAATTTTCGGATTATATCATATGTTCAAAGTTTTAATTTCACTTTGTGTAATGAATTTTCTATATTTCATGCTTCTAAAACTAACCTGATTTATGACTGTTTATGCTTATAATTTATGCAAATAATAGTTTGGATTCCCCTACCTTAACCAAGCAATTTCAAAGGCATGCATAAGCAATCCTCTCCAAGGACTCCCAATTGACTAAAACCTACATATATTAACATCCTAAGTGTTAACATACAACCCAAAAATTAATCCAAAGGCTCATAAAACAAAAAATCCAATCAAAAATTAAAAAGCCAGAACTGGACAGAATTCGACCATCGATTTTAAATTCGATGGTCGAATTTGAAATTTGATGGTCGATTTGAAATTCGACCATCGAATTTCAGAATTCTGTTTTAAAGCTAAAATCCCATTTTCGACTGTCGATTTCCAATTCGACAGTCGAATTACAATTTCGACAGTCGATTTTGAAAATCGATGGTCGATTTTCTCAGGTACTGTGGCTGTTAATTTATCATGCCCGGATTCTTTTTCCATAAGTTTCTACACAGCCATTCCATCATTTCTATTGAATTCAAAACTTACTTTCTTAACAAAAATCAAACAAATTTGCATAAGGAGGTTTCAAGGCATACCTCTTGTAGCTTAATTCGTTGCTTTCTTTGAACCGATTCACGTCCGGAAAAGATCTCCAAACTCAATGGTTTTAGATCTTCAAATCAGTCCAGAAAAAGGGGTGGTTACAGCCACTTCACTCAACAAAATCACACAGAATTTTCACCCTCTCCACATCACTCTTCTCTTTCAATTAATTCAAACTGATCAGAATTTAGGCACTACTCTAATCAATGGTTGAGATGGAGAGAGGAACTCTAAAACTTCCAAGATCTAAAGATCACATGCAGCCCAAAAGGTTTCCTATGTTTTCCAACCGAAAGAGGGAAGTGTATTTTCTCTAAACTCTCTCTCTCTTTAATATATAAACAAAGCATACAAAAATCTAGATATTTAAATTTTACAACTTATCCTTTTAGTTTGAGAGTATATCTAGTGTTAACCACCAACACCAACCCAATAGTATAAGTCATCGACTTCATGACTTGCACACCTCTCGAGACCAAATCCTTTGGCCATTAGTCTTACCATAGCCTTAGCTTACCAAAAGTCCAAAAATATCCTACAGTATTTTCCGGGCACGCTTACCGAGGTAAACGAAAATATGCCGAAAATATCAGGGATATTATATTATATCATCATATTTCGCTACTCATCACCTTATATAAGTGGTACAATAAATTTATTGTAGCGGCTGTTTGTATTTGATCATTAACGCTATTGGTCTTCCACGAGGAAATATACACTGACACCAATAAGGAGCATGATTTCCTATAAAAAGTACAATTTCCTTTAAAGCATTCTAGTAAAAATAAGAGCGTTGTTAACCCGATGTATGGGGCGATGCCGCCTCATATTAGTAGCGCTAGCGCTTCAGTTTGACTACTTGTGTCCTCAGAAAAAAAGAATAACATAAAATAAGATTTTACCAACAAATAATTATAAAAACGAATATATTACATCCAAAATTATTCTATCTTTTTAAACTAGTTTCAACTTAGGAGGGGGGTTGGAAAAGGTGGAGGAGATAGGGAAGGAGGAGGTGTAGAGGTTGACGCCAGGTCATCTTGTAGAACCTGTAAGCCCCTCTCCAGCTCCTTCTTGGCCAACAGTTTTTGGACTTGATCATACTCGTCCTAGAGAAATTGGTGGGGGTCTAGGAGATATCTTTGCCTTTGATATGGGATTTTCATGAAGCGGTCGATTTCTTTCCATGTGATGAGCTTGAAGGGGTCTTCCTTTGGGTTGTCTGTCATGACTTGGTCTTCCATTAGGAAAGATACACTGATACCAATAAGGAGCATTGACTTTCATTAAAGACGAATTGCCTTAAGTCAGTTTACATTTAAAGCGCCAATGAGTCCAATAAGGAGCACTAGCGCTCATTATGGAGCACCGATGCGTCGTAGTAGATGCGACGTTGCTTTATAGTTAACAATAAATCCTGTGTTAAAAAGAATAACATAACGATACCAATAAGGAGCGTTGACGATCATTAAAGAGGATTTGTAAGGAGTTATAATATCAATTGTCTGAAGTCAATTTATAATAGAAGTGCCAGTGAGTCCAATAAGGAGCACTGGCGCGTCTTGTAGATGCGCAAGTGAGTCGAATAAGGGGCATTGGCTCGTGGTCGTGGACGCCAACGCATCTAGATAAAAGCGTCAACACTTTGAAATGTCATAGTTTAACGACACATCCTGTGAATAAATTCCGTGTATATATTGAAAAAATTCTCATGTAATCTTATCAATTTACATTATATCTATCATGTGTAATTACATTAATGTACATTGTATGTATAAGAAAAAATTATGTATATAAAAAAATGTGAAAGTACATTTATATATAACAAAAAATTTGTAAAAATAATTTCGCATCATCATTGGCATCTCAATTCTCTTCTTAGTGCATATCGATGGTATGCCCAATCTCGGCCCTGAAAGTTTTGATATCTTCCTGCACGAAGTTTAGCTAAGTTTCTTGCTGAAATACTCAACATATTTCATCACAAAAACCCCACAGTTAAAATCGTTTAGTTGGAACGACGCACCTTTGGCACCCTCACAATCCCAAGGATATTTTTTAAAAACTGCAACAGTTGCACCGTTCATATGAAACAGGGCTGACAGGTAATGTGTCTGTCAATAAAAAATTAAAATAGAAGATAAATCACACATACATTTAAAAAAAGGGGCACTGACTCAACTATACAGAGGCATTGGGAGCGCTGACGCCCCAATGTCAAAGAGATGTCGCTCTCAATTAGAAGCGTCAGCGCTTCTTTTGAGAGGCATAAACGCTTCCAGCGCTTCTATTGATGGTAATTGAACTTTCCAGGGTCCTTATCTAAGCACGGGTCAAGGACAAAGATTTTACTTTCTAAGGGGATGGCTACGACATGTTCCTAGTGGAGTGCCACATCGATGTCAATCGAAATAAAATTTTCATCACAGTTCATCGCAGACAAGGCGCGACTACACTGGATTAGTGCCATGCTGCGCCTCAAAATATTCAACATACTGCATGTTCCGTCTCGCAATGTCGGTGGCAGGTAAGCTTCCTTCTCTTCACTATCCTTCTCAAATGCTTAAAATCTAAGGTCATGTATTTCAGTGCAACGATGAACATTCAAAAAGTCTTTTTATTCTCTCCAGGTAGCATGTCTTCCCGCTTTTCCATGACCCTAAAGTACGTGGACATTATCTGCATACGAAAGTGAAACTGTCAATGTGGAATCAGGGAAGCAACGCGGTTGAATATGGATTAATACTTATTGGGTCTTCTATTTCCTGTGAGGGTTGCAGGCAATGTATCAGCTCGACGGTAATACATTAGGACCCAGATATGACAGTTCTACGTTCAAATTAAAATATAAGGGGATGACAGTCCAATATGGAATGTTGGCACTTCATAATAGACCCGCTAGAGCTTCGTAGTAGATGCGCTAACGCCTTGGGTAGGTTGTGCACTAGCGCTTTCACCTAAAGGCGACGACCCTTCAACAATGACGCGGTTGTGCTTCAAAATAGATGTTAAAAGTTTACAACAATAAATGATAAGGAGGGGATATACTTAGTTGTTCTCACTATCGGGCTTTTCCTAAATAATATTCATATAGGTCTGATGTGATGCTCCCCCCCTCCCTCTTTGGCCTTCTTTTTATGGGGGCTGCGAGACCAACTCTCCCTTTCTTTTAGGGAGAGCTTTTGAGGGAGGAATTGTGGGGCCTTACCCCAGTTCCTCTCACTTCTCCTGAAGAAGATAGGGTCGGCTTTGTCGTCCTCTTCTTCTTGTTGTTGCACCGTATACCTCTTCTCGATGCATGATTGCATAAGGGGCATCTCCGGACCTTCTTCATGAGATGTAGTAGGCAGTGGTGGTGGTGGAGGCAGAGGTTGTGGTTGGGGATGGGGTTTAGACTTTGTAGGAGGTTAGATTTTGGACTTAGCTGGAGGTTGGACTTTCGATTGGGTAAGAGGTTTAGGCTACGCTTCGGGTTTGGAGGGAGTAAGAGGATGAGGTTTGGCTGGGGTTGTGGTTGGGAGTCGGGCTGTAGTTGTGGTTGGGAGTCGGGTTGGGGTTGGGGTTGAGGTCGGGGCTGGGTTGGGGTTGGGGCTGGGGTTGGGGTTGGGGCTCGGGTTGGGGTTGGGGTTTGGGTTTGGGTTGGGGCTGGTGTTGGGGTTCGGGCTGGGGTTAGGGCTCAGGTTAGGGTTAGGGTTAGGGCTCGAGGCTGAGGCTGAGGTTGGGGTTAGGGTTGGAGCTGGGGTTGCGGTTGGCGATGCACATCACCGAAGGTTGGGGCAGAGGCAAACCTTGTTCGTTGGGGGACAGTTGTCTGATGTACCCCAGTGTGCCCCAGTGAACTTCCTGCCACATTGCAGGCCTGCAATATGAGACAAATATCAGTTAATGTTTAATTAGTAATTAACATGTAGAAGGGTTCGCGCTTCATATTTGAAGCGTTGACGCATCATCGTCAATGCGTCGCCGCTTCATAGAGAAGCGTCAGTGCCCCATGTAGAAGCGTAGGTGCCTCAGGTAGAGCCATCGGCGCTTCACATCCGAAGCGTATGTGACTGATAGAGACGCGTTTGCGCTTCATATTTGAAGCGTTGGCACGTAATGTAAAGGCGTTGCGCTTCATATCCGAAGCGTCAACGCTTCATTGTTGGATTTCCTCAAGTTCAGCAGTTCTCAAGCATAGTTTAGAAGCATACCTCGATTAATTTTCTCAAATTCTTCTTTAGAGACGTCTGATCCTTCTGAAAGAGGGTCAACTAATATCCCGTCTACCTCGCCCCCGTCCTCACTTAATGTTCTTACAATGGTAATAAATGACATACGTTCAGGCATTGCTTCGCATAAAATGGTTCCACGTGTCAATATTTTGGGGCGCTTAGTGTCCTATACGGAGCACTAATGCTTCATGTATGGCCGCGCAATCGCCAACACAAGAAAGCGCCGATGCTTCTTATTGGAGCGTTAGCGTGTCTCACGGAGAGCCAAGCTTCCTCTTATATAAGCGCCCTTAATGCCAAACATTCGAGTAATAAATACTAAATATTCGATCAATAAATTGTCTCCTCGAAGGGTGCCTCAAACAGTCATTTTAAATGGTAATAATTATCCTTGAAAGCTATGAAGTCATGCCCCGCTTCTCATTTAATACTCTAACAATGATAATAAATGAAGTATGGTCAGACGACGCTTTGCACAAAAATGTGTTATGTGTCCACTTAAACGTGCTACGTGTCATATGGAAGACGTCTTTTATTCCTTGATAGAGCGCTAACGCTTCGACATAGTCGCGCTAGCGCCCGATGAATAAGCGTTTGTTAATCTTATACAAAGTGCAAACGCTTCGTACAGAGGCATAAGTGCAAGGAGCGCAGGCGATCTCCCCGAAGAGGCATCTTAAATAGTCATTTCGAATTGTAATGATAACCATTGAAGACTATGATGCCATGTCCCACTTCTCATTTAATGTTCTGACCACGGTAATAAATGATATTACGTCAAACGTCGCTTCGAATCATTTGCTAAGCCCTGTCCAAAGCGCTACGTTTCTTGATATTGGTGCTAGAAGCGCCAATATCATTGTTTTTTTTTGGATTTTATTTTATTTGTACGGTGGGACTTAAATAATTTTTTTGTTATTTTTTCAGCTTCATGGTGGGACCTGGATGATTTTTTTTTTGTTATCTTTATTATCATTTTATTCTCTATAGTGGGACTTATTTATTTATTTTATTTTATTTTATTTTTATTCGTATTTTATTTATTATTTTTATTTTTTTGTTATTTTGCGAAGGGACTTTAAGGGTGATGATGTTAATTTTTTTGTTGCTTTTTTTTGTTTATATGTATGTGTATATATACGTTTCTTTTTTTAACGCTTTTATTACTTCTCATTTTTTTTGTATTTTTTTGTTGGTTTCATTTTTTTTTGTATTATTTTGTCTTTCTATGTATATAAATTATTTTTATATTTTTTAAATCACATGGTGGAATTTAAATGATAAAGATTTTTTTTTTGTTTTGTTTTCATTATTATATATTTTTGTTTTTATTTTTATTTTCAGAGAGATTTGATTAAGGGTTTTATCTTTGTTATCCGTATATATGTGTATCTACTTGATATTATTATTATTTTGTTTGTTTTTCTTTGTAATTTATAAATTATACGTTGTAGAGTGGGTGCATAATCAATTATATGTTGCAAGCCCAACGCATAATCAAAGCGTCAGTCAGGTACAAAGCGAATGTGGCCAGGTAACTGTTGGAATTATGCACTACGGTTGCAGCACATAACCCTGATTATGCACTGTAATGTAATTACATCACATAATTTAGGTGTGTGTCACTTATTCCACGCGATTGGGAACCAATTATGCACATGAGACTAAGAGAATAATTTTGAATATGCGCACAATCACGTGCACATAAACCAATTGTGTGCTATGTTACATGCGCATAATCAGATTGGGTTCTATAAATACTCGAAAATTTCTCATTTCTCTCATTCTGCTTTTGTCTTTCTCTGGTTTATGAGTTTCTTGCTTCCGAGTGTTTCGATTCTCATGTCTTCGCTATATCTTACGATCCGACGGTCCGTTTTCGGCGCCGTTTCTTCCATTCTTCTTATTTTTTCGAGCTCTTCATTCTGAGATGGCTTATGATGGAGGAGACAGGCCTTCTGAGTGTTTGACCCCTAGAGACTTTGGGTTTTCTTCTTTTTCCAAGGAGCTAGAGCGAGTATTGGAGGGTGGTGGTGAGGAGGTGGACATGGTTGAGGGTGCTCCTATGGCTCAGGAGGCTTATCCGGAAGTTGCTCTGGAGGGTGTTGTTGATGCTGGTGCTGATGTTGCTGCTCCGCGTTGGGCTCCACGTCCGATGTGCATCCCGTCGGAGGATAGTCTTGCGAGCGGAGATGTAGGTATTCTAAACAAGAGTTCTCTTTATATTTTTAAGCATTTAGGTTATAACTTAGAATCATTTAGGATATGAAACCCTTTTTAATTACGGAAAACTTGCATTTACTTATAGATTGTGTGCGCATTAATGTATCATGTCTGTATATAGTTTTAAGTCGTGTTTATTTATTGTTTCATCTTTTCTCAGGTTTTGTGTGTTGTAGTGTTGTTTGATCATCGTAGATCTTTATGGTTATTGTAGTGCTTCTCTTATTAGTGTCATGTTTAGTATCGTTGTTGTTGTTATCAGTTTATCACTATTATTTTATTATTGTTATTATTGTTATTATTATTATTCTCGTTATCTCTGTTATTATTATTATTATCATTATTATCATTATTATGATAACTATTACTAGTACTATTATTATTTATTATTATTATTATTTATTATTATCATTATTAATTATTATTATTATTTATTATTATTAGTATTATTATTAGTTTTTTGCTTGCTATATTTATTTTATTATATATTTTTTCTTTATTTTCTATTTTTTTGTTTATCATTATTTTTGGGTAGTTATATAGGTTTTCGGCTTATCTTACCTTTTGTTATTATTTTTTTGTTTGGATCACATTTTTAGGAGCCTCCCACTCTGTCGATAAGTTCAGTGTAGGCGGAGTCGAGGACATCGTATTTGGTGCTCCCTCCATTCCAGCAGGAGAGACTTGCCTAGTGGGGTTTCCGGCCCATCCTAGACCTGGAGCCGTTTAGGCTCGATCGGGGTCTCGTCGATGCGTTGATCAAAAGGTGGAGGGATGAGCAGTAGGCCTTGCTCTTCCCTATCGGGATCATGCTCCCAACCTCGGAGGACTGGGCCAGGATCACTAGGGTCTGGTTCGAGGCGCACCAGTGATGTGCCAGATGTTGCTCGATTACCAGGAGGTGTGCGTGGCGTTCTTCGGGCATCAGTACCCTTTCATTAGTGGATCCGGGACAGGGATGATCTGGACCACCTGGTTTTTGGATGAGTTTGGCGGGTGCTTCATCCCGCCGAAGCGATTTAGGGAGACGCCGATGGGGTATGCATTGTGGCGCCAGACTGTGAGGGCCTGTCGGCTGACGATGGTGCCAAGGCAACGACAAACAGGGATGTCAGGGCATTTTTTATGCACTTCCTCGAAGGTGTCATGTTTTCATCTTTGATCCAGGGGGCCGGTGAGTGGATTGTTCCTCACCCTCCTCGGTGATTTGGATCAGGTATGCACCTATGCCTGGGGCGCAGTAGCACTTGCTCATTTGTATGAGCAGGTTTTCAAGCTCGGGAGAGGGGCCCGCACCATTGGCAATTTCATCCCATTTCTGCAGATGAGTTAAGTCAAATTGTTCATTTTATTTTTCTAGTTTTTCTGTTGGTGGTTTTTGCTTATTTTGTTTGTTTCCTTTTCTTTTTGTGTCGTTAGATTTGGGCATATAATCACTTTACCTTTCTGCACCCACAATTCCCTGTTGGGACCATGCACGTCTTCCCAAGCATGTGGGTATGGAGGACAGCCATCGGGGGTCGTAGGAGAGTTTCGACCTTCAGGTCGCTCGGGGGCTCTTCGAGGACATGCATTCAAGGCATGTATGCATTTGTTTCCTTTGTTTGTTTGTCTTAGCGTTTTGTGATATGGTTTTGGTTTACTGACATGTTTACTTTGCAGGTCATCTGGAGGCCCTATGCGGAGGGTGAGGCTGCAGATCAGGTTGTCATACAGCCTGGTCAGCAGTTCTTTAAGAGGGACATATGGGTCATCTGCTTCGAGAAAGTAGTGAGGATCCACGTGTCCTAGGTCATCCGTCAGTTAGGGCTTCGTCAGGGAGTCCCTCCAGAGCTTCTCGTGCGAGTCGTGAAGAAGATGATCGATCCCTCTGGCCGAAACTTCAGTGATACAATGGGAGCTCAACTCCGAGATTTTGAGGCCAGAGAGACCCCGGTCGAGTGTGCATGTGACAATGTGGATGCCCGGGAGTATTAGGTATGGTATCGCCATATTGGTGGAGGTCGTCTCTTTAGGCAGCCCCTTCCAAGGGATTCGCTTCTTTAGCGTTGGTGGGCCTGAGTCTGCCTCCGTTCCGAGGGAGCGACTGGCCAAGTTGGAGAGAGGCCAATTGAGACCGGGTGTCTGCAGAGCGTTGGACGCACTCCAAATGACTCTGGGGGCGATGGGTGCTGCCGCCCGCCCTGATGAGGCCCTGCTAGCCTCATTGGCTGCCTCCCTGTTAAAGGCCTTATTTGGTGAGACCATTCCTTGGAATATTGATGCGGTAGTCGATCAAATTTTAGAGTTTCTTCAAGGTGAATGCTGGGAGGTTCGTCATTGCTTTAGGGAGGTCAACAATGTTATGGACAGGCTAGATAGATTGGCTTTATCTAGCTCACAATACATTACTTTTCTTCATGTTTGCGATCTTTCGAGTTATATTGTTAGTCTTCTTAATCCCGATCGAGATGGTCTCTACTATCTCATAAAATTGGATAGGACGGATGTTGTTGGTTGTTGTTTTATTATTGAGCTGCGGGTGATGGCGATGTTGAAGCTCACAGCCCTGTAATTCTTTTGTTGTTTTTTTTTTTGAGTTTTTATTTATTAATTCTTAATTATAAAAAAATAACGTTAAGAGGAGATTCAATATTGCATCTGTTAGATGCTTACCTTAGGCGATTTGCTATTTCGCTAAGTGTACATATTTATTTTACTTTGTAGCAAGTGTCATTCTTACATACTCTTTTGTTTTTTATGATCTCATTCTTACGCGCGCGTACTCAACATTAATGGTTTACGTGATAATTTGAATGTTGAACCAGCAATGGCACCGGCCAGTTCGATTGCCATTAGGTGTAGGATTTGATTACAAAAGGTATGGTTAATTTTAAACTTTCATCAATATCAAATTAGTCTCTTAAACTACTTTTGTTGTAGAATAATCCATCTATTGACAATCTAAAATTTGAAACTAGCCACCAATTTAAAAAGAAGAGGCTATTTTGACAAGTGCATGTACTACACAATACGACAGAATTGAAAAGATAATTTTTATTGTGTGCATGGTTACCAAGTGGGAATTCGAGACAAAATGGGAAAGGCAAAACACGAAAAAAATCATAAAAGTTCGGGAAAAAAATGGGAAGCATGTGGGAAAAAGGAGGGCCGGCCCAGATATTTTGGGGGCCCAAGGCGAGTTTCTAAAATAGCGCCCCTATTTCATATTACTTTATAATATATAAAAAATTCCTCACAAATTTTTTTTGACAAATAAAATAATACTCATATTCTATTTTACTGTATATAATACACATATTAGCATATAATAAAAACAAGCTAGAACAGCCCATGGAAGTTAAAATTATGGCTATTCATCTCTTTCTTCCTCTATATTTTTCGTTTTCTTGGTTCAGGCGACCTTGGCTACTAGATCAATCTTGAATGCCAGTTGTTGCAACTTTTTTTGATAAACAAGCAAAGAGAAAGGGGCCATAGATGAATTCCTCGTGGATTTGAAAATAATGCCTCTCGGGTTTACAAATGATTTGTAAAGAATTCATCCTTCTTTTACACCACAATGGTGGACAAATGACATGGATCCACCCAAATCCAAGTCTAAAGCTGAAAATCCCAACCCAAAAGTCAAATCTAAATTCACTAAACCAAATTCACGGTCCCAAACACAACCCAAAAGTCATCCAGTAAACTGTGATCATTCTTGGGGGGACCTAAAATCCCACGCCAACTTTCTAAAAGTGACAAGTAACCAAGTGAGTTGGAAACAAAGTGACCAAGTAACTGTAATAGAGTCCATAAAGCTTATAAAAGGTTGGGTTGGTAATTTCCTCACTCTCAAGGTTTTTAAGTTAACACCCTTGATTGAGTTGTGAACAGAGAAGAGAGAACTTGTCATATTTTTCAAGCAATTGAAAAAGAGACTCAAATTCCTCATCTCTTAAGATTCCACATAAAGGAGGGAACCAAATACCTTCCACCTAATTTATCAAAGCACTCTTTCACCAAAATCTCTATTATCTATAGTTGTAATAAAAAGGGACAACTATATCAATTGTTCAATCTCATACTAAAAACCTAGTCAGTAGGGAATCTCGTATGCATATATGTGAAGCGCGCTTAGGCACGTTTCTACACCTTGTGCTTAGGCCTAAAAGGCATGCGCCTAAGTGTGCGTCTCTGCATTGAACTTAA
Organism: Chloranthus sessilifolius; assembly: GCA_021018995.1. Taxonomy (NCBI): domain Eukaryota; kingdom Viridiplantae; phylum Streptophyta; class Magnoliopsida; order Chloranthales; family Chloranthaceae; genus Chloranthus; species Chloranthus sessilifolius. The sequence continues at coordinate 9,934,019 of CM037588.1, forward strand.
ATTGCAATTCCCAGGCGTAGAGGTGCATCTAGCGCCTGCACACACTATTGACGAAATTGTGAATATGAACAATGAATGAGGGTTGTATTGCTTTATGAATTCATGAACTAATGGAAATTTCATTGTCTAACTTATAATAGTAATATTCATAATAATAACAATAATACTGATCATGAAAAAATGAAATAATAATAATAACGGTGATAAGATGCACTATTTAGTCCATATTCTCATTGGTTGCTGAAATCAATAGGATTAAGCATATAATTAAGGAAGTCCCAATCAGCATAATTGTTGAAACCTATGCACTTTTCCAAATTGACTTTAGAAATGATGCCTAGAGACCCACCACTCTTCCTCAAGTCTAAATATTCAGCAACAAGCGACCCATCCAAGGTATGCTAACCATGAATGAAAGCACCTTGAGAAGGGGAAACCAGTTTGGCAATCACTTTCCTTAATGTTTCAATTAACACTTTTGGAGATGTTTCAAATCAAATTGATTGGTATATGGTCTTGGCCTACTTTGGCATGCTTCTTCGCAGGAATCAAGGTTATAAAGGCAACATGGTACAAGTAAATGACACCAAAAATTTCTTTGTAAATAATCAAAAACATTAAAGGAGTTCATAATTAATTCAATCACCTCATAACCAAAGTTACTAATTCGGAAAAAAACAACAATTGCAACAAAAATAAAGTAATAAACAAAACAAAGGAAGCAAATAAAACAAAACGGAAAGTAAGTACTATGATTCAAAGTACACGTGAGAATAAAACCCCAATTCTTAAAAAATTAAACAAAACCCACATCCAAATTAAAAAGAAAATATATTTTTTAAATGGTTCATTAGTACATTAAGCACACTTCTTCTCCATCATTAAAAAAATAAAAATTTTACATCAAAAACGAAAATATAAGTATACAACCAAGATACATACACAAGCATATACACAAATGAGAGAGAGAGAGAGAGAGATTAAATATGATTCAAATAACATAAAAAACAAAAAAATCAAATCAAACTAATTATCAAGTAACAAAAAAAATGAAATTTATGATCAAGACAACATGAACAAAGTATATACGTTTCAAGAGAGGGAAAACCCAAGTCTATGTGCAACAGAACTGTTGCTGAGTGCTGACCCAACAAAGAAAGTAAAGAAGAGCAGCCAAAGACCCAACTTTTTTATCCAGGTAAACAAAACACAGTGAATATATGTAGGTAAAAAGGAACCCAAGATTCAGAAATTAGAACCAAGTTATAACTATTCTCAAATCAAAAGAAATCGATTTGATGAGGGAGATGAAATAGAGTTGGTGTAAGTTTTTTTGTCATAGTCATGACTTAATTTAATAAATTGCTCCCTAATTGCCAAGTAAAAAATGATGTGTTTGCGTTTTACCCTATCAGATCTACAGACGTCCGTGATGGACCTCACGGACATTCGTGGTCATGGATGACCGTGAGTGAATCACGGACAACCGTGAACTGATAGTATTTAAACGCAAAGTTGGTTCGGGTGCTTATCTTTTTTAGCGAAAATTTTCTCTAAGATCCGAAATTTTTTGTCCTGAATTCTTTCCTTGAGATTACTTTGATCTTGATATTTTAAGTCCTAGTATCAAAGAGGTTGTGTAACTCCCAAATCTATGTTTGAGAGTGTGTAGCTCGTGTGAGACGAGTGGACCTTCATTGGACGCGACAGTTGTTGAAATTCATCACTATGGATCGGATGATGGTGAGAGGCTGTCATTGTTGGTGAGAGGAGTGATAGGACATATCATTCTATAGTACTATAACGTTATTTATTCATAGTGGATTATTTTTGGATCTGAGATAGATCCCGTGATTTTTTACCTGTGATAGGTTTTCCATGTTAAAAATAACTTGTGTTCAATTTATGGTTGCTTGGTGATTGTGTGTAATTTGTGTTAATTTGTGTGTAATTTGCTTGGAATTCCTTTGAATTTTGAAGGGTATTGTGACAGCCCAGATTTTGGCACCCCGAAACCTGTGCCATCGGCATAGCCCTCGAGGCCGTGCCCCATGAATATGTGCGGAACACTTGGTGCATCCCATTCACAATGGTACCCATATACAGGATTTAATGCAAAGTAAATCTCCAATTCTACTATAAGTTAAACCGAAATAATAATCCAAAAGATAGTTCTCATTCCATGCCGCAGCATGAACAAAAGAACCAACCCGAACCATTAGTGCCCTATCTCAGGTCACTCCCAATGGTTCGACAAAATAATATTACATGTATCTTTACGTTTACAAAAATATGGCTGGACATACCAAGCTGTAAATCTTTCTTTCTCAAAACACTCTCAAAGTAAGCAACGAATCTCCTAGAAAAATTTCTCTGGAGGAGGCTCAAATTCCTCCCTGGGAAAGTACTCTGGGTCCTCGGGCTCGACCGCTTCCGTGGTACCACCTAACTCGTTAGTGGCAACTCCTAACTCACCATCTGTGACATATAGTCAAAGGGTGAGCTACATCCTAGCTCAATAGGGGCAATATCACAACAAGTATATCCTCCTTACAAACATATATTTCATGACAGGAATAAAACATGAACTCACAGATATCTTTGCTTGAAACAAATAAATTTAAGATGCAATATACACTTTGACTGCAATTATTAATCTACTCTTTGAAATTCAAAATGATTACTATTTTCCTTTAGTTGCAACCAGGCTGAGACCATGACTTAAATCTTAACTTAAATAATCCCCGAGCAATATAGCATCGAGCCCCGATGGAATACCCTCCATCGTCGTCTAATCAGACTATTTTTCATTTAATTGTCCACGTCCCTAACTCGTAGGCGACGGCTATACTACTACTATACATCTCTGGGATGTCTACTGGTGTATGGATTAGCCGCCATACCGGTCACGGATATCCTGCCGAGTCAGTCACGGGTATACCGCCGCGTCGGTTGGGTATTCTCTGAACCTTAAATCAAATTGTGCAATACATATAATTATTCACCGTGAATTTGTGCTAATAGATAATAACACCCAGCCCGTGCATTTTAAATTACTGTTTATCTCTTAGCGTGGATCTTTACATCCACCATACATCCCTGGGATGTCACGTTATCAGTTGCATCTCTGCGATGCCTATGCGTTCTTACATCCCTGGGATGATTGAACTCTTACTTAACAAGTTTACTATTTTATTTTTATAGACACACACACACCATTGCCATTAACCACTACTCCTTTCATTAACTGAAACTCAAAACAATATTTTAAGAGACATGCATCATAAACTATCACTACATATGTGCTCGTAATACAGTGTACCAGTTGAGATATTCCCCTACCTTACATGCATCTCAAGTCCTCGGATTCTCTAATCCGTTTCTTCTATGAGTAACCCAAAAGTCCGGCTTAACCTAGGTATGGTCAACACATGAAAATCATTATTACAAGTTATAACTATTTGGTAAAAAAGCCTAGGTTCAACCACTCTTTCTTTACAAGCTAAAATAGGCCTTTAAAGCTTAAGCCTACCAAATCGATCGAACGATTTCTAAATCGTTCAAACGAATTTCAATTTCGTTCGAACGAAACTCACAGGACACCACTGTCCCCCATAGCAAAATCGTTCGAACGAATTCCAATTTCGTTCGAACGATTTACTCAGAAACCCTCATCTTGCTTTTACTTTCCCCTTACCAAATTCGTTCAATCGAACTCTCATTCCGTTCGAACGAATTTGTCATTCCTCAGCCATGGATCGTTTTCATGTCCTCTTATCTCCTTCATGCCCTTTTGTTTCAGATTTTTCCTCACATATTAACATTTTAATCTACGCTAATCATGCAGGAAATAATTATAAGAAAATTTAACTCACCTTTAAACAGTTGGATCCTTTGATCCCGAGCCTTAGCTTGCTAGGGTTCCTCAAACCCTAAACCAAAAATCTCTCCTCGATCTGTTAGTTTCGCCGAGCCAAGGTTGATGATTTGCATTCAATGCAATACTCTTTATTTTTACAACAAATCACTCATACATTTACTCTCTCTCTCTCTCTCTCTTAACTTCTCTCAACCACTCTTCAAACAAGGAAATAACTTCTCTCCTCTTCTTTTCTTTTATTTATAATCTAATTTTATAATTTGGTGTAAAGCACATACAACTATCTAAGTGTATGTACTCACACATTCTATCTATCACTCTTATTCCACTTAACTACACTTTCACATGTTCAACGAAGTCAACCGAGTCAATGTTGACCCGGTCAAACACTTGACCAGTTGGTCCGCATCCCGAGGTGCACTATTTAAGTATGAAATTTCGGGGATGTTACAGGTATAGATACCCTGTTGAACAGAGTGAGGTGTATTCTTTACATCAATCCTCTGTTGTTTATTACTTTGTTTGTGAACAACCTAATTATCCTACTAACGTTGTTGTACATTACTATTTCCTTAAGAGTCGCTTTCAGTGGCTTCGTCATGTTCTTTTTGTCACTCTAACTCCTAGAGCAGGTAATAAAGATCAAGTTAAGTGAGATTTGATATATCTGATGTTTCTTCTAGAAACAGGTCGTCCACTTTACATCTCTACTATCTTATTTCTAATGATTGCTCGTCGTATGCGTGACGAGACAACCAAAATGTCTCTTCTCTTTCCTATCATCATAGGACGAGTGGTTGCATCTGAAATGTCGCTTCCACCAAATTTAGCGACATCTAGATCGATAGCCCCTCTTGAAAAATTGAAGAAAATTAGAAAAAGAGTAAAGAGTTAGAATTGATGTAGATGGTGTTGAATGGATTAGCAATAGTTCTGAAGATGATGAAGAAGCAATGAATGTTGAAGGAGATGATGAAGAAGAAGTTGGTGGTGGTGATATTCCAAATCCTCCTCATTTTTAAGGTCCAGCTGGTGATATTCCAATTCCCCCATTTCAAGGTCATGATCAGCATTATTATGATCAACGCTTTGATCGGCTTGACTCCGAGGTTCAAAATCTAGCTAATCGGGTTAAAACTGGTTTCAACCTATATGGGGAGCAGTTAAATTGTTTGGTTGAAGGATTTGGTACGTTGCTGCACTGTTTTGATAATGTCTTTCCTCCTCCTGGATCTCAATTTCCGCCAGCAGACGATTAGTGTTTTGTGGACATGTTAACTAATGAAAATGATTGTGTGCTTCTAGGTTTCTTCTGTTTCTTGAGTGTTAACTGATGTAAATGTACTTGTTTTTTAAATCAATTTTTATTTTTGGGTGTTAGCTGATATGTTTTGTACTTAAAGGACGATCTATTTCAAGCTATGAAGATGCTTTCTTGATGATACATGTTTAATTGTGCATGTTTATTTGTCAATGATTTTATCTCTAATTTGTATCAACTGATTCATATAAAGTCATTCATTTTTTGTTCTTTTCCCTTGTCACATTATGACAAAATGGGAGAGAAATTCATATATATAACCTTTCACACTTGATCTTTTTCTGTTGTATTGTTTCAGGTAACATCATATCAAATATTTAGTTATCTGAAAAAATAGTGTTTAGGTTATTAAATTTTACTTGACAAATAGTTTTAGGGGGAGCAAATCGTGTTGTAATTTTTTTTACATTGCATGATAGATTGATGTATAGGACTTAGATGAGAGAAAATTTGATGTAATTTTTTTTTAATGAGTCCTTATAAATAAGATTTTGTCATGATTGTGACAAAGGGGGAGATTGTAAATTTTTTTTGTCATAATCATGATTTAATTTAATAAATTGTTCCCTAATTGTCAAGTAAAAGATTATGTGTTTGCGTTTTATCCTATCAGATCTGCAGACGTCCGTGATGGACCTCACAGACGACCATGAATGAATCATGGATGACCGTGAACTGATAGTATTTAAACGCAAAGTTGGTTCGGGTGCTTATCTTTTTGAGCGAAAATTTTCTCTAAGATCCAAAAATTTTTGTCCTGAATTCTTTCCTTGAGATTACCTTGATCTTGATCTTTTAAGTCCTAGTCTCAAAGAGGTTGTGTAATTCTCAAATCTATATTTGAGAGTGTGTGGCTCGTGTGAAACGAGTGGACCTTCGTTGGATGCGACGGTTGTTGAAAATTTTCACTATGGATCGGATGATGGTGAGAGACTGTCATTGTTGGTGAGAGTGATAGGGTATATCATTCTATAGTACTGTAAGATTATTTATTCATAGTGGATTATTTTTGGATCTGAGATAGATCCCGTGGGTTTTTACCTGTGATAGAACGCTAAAAACGACTTGTGTTCAATTTATGGTTGCTTGGTGATTGTGTGTAATTTGTGTTTATTTGTTTCGTATTTATAATTGTTAATAATTCCCAAATTCCAGCTGGAGTGAAATATAGAAGGAGAAGAGGGCTTTGGAGATAGAGGGGTTTGGAGACACGGAGAGAGGAGAGTTTGGAGATAGAGAGAGAGAGGGGGTTTGGAGAGACATGAGCTTAGAGTAAGAGAGAGATTTAGAGAGAGGCTAATGGAGGTGGGGCCCTTTGTAATTTTTTTTTATTTTTTTTTAACCTAGTTTTTAAAAGAGTTTTTATTTTTGGGGGCCCTTGGAAATCGGGGACCCAAGGCAGCCGCCTGGCTAGCCTTGGTCAAGGGCCGGTCTTGAGAAAAAGTAATAAAAATATTACGAATATTTTGACAAAAATTAGAAAACAAATTGGGAGGAATTTGTAGAAAACGTGTTGTAAAAATCGTGATTTTATCAAAGATACCAGTGTTTTTGTAAAAATACTCGTTCTGAACGTATTTATGATGGCTTATGAAAAAAATGTGTGATAAGTTGTAATAAAAAATTAGAATGAATATTTATATCATTTAGAGATATATGAATAGCTGTATTGAAACTTGAAATTATACCCTTGCGTACATACTTTATCAAGTAAACTAATGACTGTTATAACACGAGGATCACGAGATAATCATTTTTTATGAATTTACATCATTGTGAGGACTCGAGTGAGTCAGCCTGGAACTATATAGGGGCATGTGCCTTATATATATATATATATATATATATATATATATATATATATATATATATATATATAGGTGTTCGTCCTCCAAGATTGGGGAAAATCTTTAATTAGCAGCATGATATCAAATTGATCACACACACAGCACGGGTGTATTGCTTAGATCATATTTGACAAAAAAAAAACATTCAGAAACTCATCTCTTTCATGCATTTTTTTAGCCTTGAAATTTAAATCATTAAAATTAGTCAAACTTTGACAGAGGCCTTAAAAAGAAAATTTTTAAAATATTTTTATAGGAAATTGATCTAAGTTGTTCCTTATGCTCCCCATTGCACCCACATGGTGTTTTAGATGCTACATTAATCTCCACGAGATCTTGGAGGGCGGAACTGACACCAATATATATATAAGCCATGGGGAAAATGCGCCCGGACGTAGAGATATTTTTATGCCTTTTGATATGGGCGCGACACGTAGCGCATTTTTTTGTGAAATGATGGGTGGCATGGAGCCCACTTTATTAACTAGGGTTAAACTTTTAAAATATTTTAAAAGTTATATTCTCTTCTAGCCGTCATTCTTAACTTTTTTTAAGTCTTTGTACTTTCTCTCACTTCTCTCTCTTTTCAAGAAAGTGTCAGACTTACTTTTTAAACTATAGTTTACTCAGAAGCACTAGCACCTCGATAGAGAGGCGCGATACCCGATAAGCAAAGGCGTTGTCGTGAGCGTGTCGGCGTCATCTTAAACGCCTCATTTAGAAGTATTTGGGGTGTCAACGTCGGGGTGTCGATGCCTCATTTTAGGGATGCCAGCGCCTTTATATCAAGGTGTCAGTGTCTCATTTTAGGGGTATCGATGCCTCTATATCGAAGTGTCGGCGCTTCGCTAAAAATAATATATATATATGGGAGCCGGTTAGGTCCTCCAATGGAGGACGGTGACCGTCCTCCAAGATCCACGTGGAGCACAGGTGGACAGTTTAGATCTACATTAAAAAAAAAATTCGAAATTTTTTTTTTTAACCCACAAGTCAAAGTTTGACAGTTTTCATTGATCCACATTTCACGATTCAAAATATACATGATGGAGATGAGTTTTTAATTATTATTTTTTTCAAAAATGATCTAAGCAATGCACCCAAGGTCCACGTGGCACCCGAAAAGTGTTTTGGGTGCCACATGAAGCTCCACGTAAAAAGTTGGAGGACGGTGACCGTCCTCCCATGGAGGACGAAGGCCTTTTCCTATATATATATTAACGAAGCACCAACACCTAGATATAAAGGCGTCGGCCAAGGAATTTTGACTGAAAATTTCATTGAGGACTAAAATATAACAAAATTATGACTTATTTCGGCCGAAATTTTAAATCATAGCGTCAGCGCCCCTAAAACGACGCGCCAAGACCCCCATTTTTATTTTTTAGCAAAGCGCCGACACCCCTTATTTTTTAGTAAAGCGTCAATACCTCGATATAGAGACGCCGACACCCCGGCACTAGCACCCCTACACCAGGGTGTCAGCACTTCGCTACCGAGGTGCCAACGCCTGACTATCGGGGTTCCGACGCCTCTCTACCAGGGTGTCGACATTTTGTTACCGTTGTGCTAACATTTTGCTATCGAGCGCCCATATTTTTTTAGTAAAATATACTTTAAAAAGAAAATCTGACACTTTCAAGAAAAAAAAGAGAATAGAGAAAAAAAAGATACTTTTAAACATTTAAGAATGACAGCTGGAAGGGTATAAAACTTTTAAAATATTTTAAAAGTTTAACTCTAATTAGTAAAGTCGGTATCATACCACCCATCACTTCATAAAAATGTGCTACTTGTCGCCTCATATTAATATGATGGATTTGAGCATGAGAGAAAAACCGTTTGCCTGTCTTAGAACATTCCCTCACTAATATTTTTTTTTTGGACTTGCATAGCTATCTTTTTTTGTTAACTTTTGTGAAAATTCAAATTTTAACACTTTCATAAGTCATCTCAAGTCTCAACTCCCGTTCCCGCTCTATATAATAATAATACCTTTAAATCTACCCGTCAAATCTCTAAGCACACCAATGCTTAAACACATTGATTATATCAAATAAGATGATAAAGATTATTTATGGTCCCAATCTTTTAAACGTTGAATCTTGAGAACATGATCGTACCATCAGACGATTGGTTTTTTATTTCATATGGTACACACCTAAAAAAGTGACCTTAAAATTAATTTTGAGCGTACACTTAATGTTAAGATTGTTTTCTTGAGATGTGTGCCACAAGAAGTAAAACACTAACCATCTGATGGAAGGCCCGTGATCTCAAGATCCATCGTGTGAATGATTGGGAGGCTAAACAATCTCGATCATGTGATTCTACCAAGTCAATGTGTTTCAACATGGGTGAACTCAAAGATTTGGTAGGTGGATTTAAAGGTACCCTAAAAAGCTGGGAAGAATTACGTAAGGGGGTCATAACTTTGCGTAGAAGAAGTTAGCTGTTGCATATGTTTTAAAAGAGAGACTTGATATTTGGGGGACATGTGTCACATGAAAATGTCATCTAAAGTCTGATTTGAAGGTCATGATCTAAAAATCTTAGGCCTTGTTTGATAACATGGAAATGTAATTTCATTGTGAAAATGAAACTTAGTTTCCAATTGTTATTATTTGATAGCTATTTAAGGAAATGGAAATGAAATTTAAGTCGTCCCACATGGAAATTGAATTTTCATACACCAAATCATTTCAGCCCTTTAAGTGGTTGAAATTGAGTATCCTACTAGCAAAATAATAATGTTTTGTTATTGGAAATCTAAAGTTACTTGTAAAAAGCCTAAAAGCAAAAAAAAAAAAAAAAATTGACCATTAAAAAATATCTTCAATTTCTATGACCATCATACCAGTACGATCACTAGGACCACTATATTATCTAAATCATACCCTTTTCAGCTAATATTTGATTTTGGTCAAAGTTTGAATTTCAATCAAACTTTAATTGGATTTATAAGCTATATAAAGTTTTGACTTTTGATGAAACTTTGACTACTGAAACATGATAATAAGTTGTAAGTTAGTAATATATTATCAAATTTTTAAGGGTCAAAGGTTGACTTAAGGTCAAACTTTGACTTTTAATTAAAATTTATTGTTTATTAAACTTAGACTCTAATAATTTGATCATGAAAAAAGGATATTACTGTATTGATGTATAATTTGATACTAGATTTTCAATTGTATTTGTCAATAGTTTGACCTTTAGTCAAAGTTTGACTTTTACACAAATTTTATTTTTAGTCAAACTTGAAACCTGCTTATAGATAAAGTCTACTACTACATAAATTTATATCGTATCAATACAATTTTTTCTTGGTCAAAGTTTAATTTTTCATAAAATGTTATAAATTTTTATTAGTAAAATATTATAATAAAAAATATCTATCATTATTTTCATTTATAATTTGAAAATACATTGTCTCATTTTATTGGTCAAAGTTTGGCTTTTAGTCAAAATTTGACTTTTATTCAAATATTGACTTTAGTCAAAAGTTGAGAAATGTATATTGACAGTAGATAGTGAGTATTACTATTGTTATTTATATTTTGGTAATATAAATTTTAATCAAAGTTTGATATTTGGTCAAACTTTGACTTTTTAACACATTTTGATTTTTTTGAACTTCTATATCCTCAATGAGATTATCATTTTTTTAATTTATTACTTTTTAGTACATTACCAAATTTTATTTTACTTTTTTTTATATTTAGTCAAAGTTTGACTTTTTTAAAAGTTGATATTTAGTCAAAGTTTTTACTAGTATAACATAGCGATGGATACGAATACTGTTATGTTAATTTGTAGGTTGGCGGTAGATTGTCGAATTTTTTATTAGTCAAAGTTTAAAAAATTAAATTTCCTTTCAAGTTTAAAATTTTAATTTTATTTCAATATATAATATATACTAGCATTTACTATATAACTTTATACTTTAGTCTTAAAAAATTTTATTAATCAAAGTTTTACGTTTAGTCAAAGTTTGACTTTTATTAAAAGTGAATATTTGATCAAATTTTGACTAGTATAACCTAAAGATATATATGAATATTATTATATTAATTTACAATGGGACTTTTATAACTTGTTGGTACATTACAAAATTTTCTTTTGGTCAAAGTTAAAATTTTAGTCAAAGTTTGACTTTTATAGAAATTTAATTTCATTTCAACGTATAAACTTACAGTAGATACTAGAATTTACAACTTTGCTATTTAGCTTTACATATTATTTTTTTTTATCAAAATTTGACTTTTTATTTGAGTTTGACTTTTCAAACTCTAACTTATGTAACTTAGTAATAAATAGTGATTACGATGGTATTAATTTGTAACATAATAGAATATTATTAAAAAAATTATTGGTTAATATTTGACTTTAATAGTAAATGATCAAAATTTAAAAATTCATTTTTAAAGATACTAATCAAACAAGAGAAATCAATTTCCAATGAAATTCAATTCTCAAACACACTAATCAAATAGTGGAAAATCCATTTCTAGAGGAAATCAACTAAGAATTTGATTTCATTTCCTCTTTGAAGTTTCATTGCTATCAAACAAGGCCGTGAGTGCAAAAGACTGACATAAAAACGATCTTTATCATTTGATTCAATACATCAAAGTCCATTATCTGTTTTACTGTTGATTGCATTTAGTCATATGATAGAGATCTTGTTTTGTGCTAACCTTTTATAACAAAGATATTTAGGTCGTCATGGCCGTCTAATCAGATGGTTAAATGGTGATTTTTACAAGACACAAGTCCCCAAAATACCGTATTAATTATGTGCAAGGGCCGATTATTCATGTGCAAGTAATGGGGTCCCTTACATAGTTTATTTGTAAAATCTATTACTTTTAGAAAAATTGCCACTCTTTTTTTTATGAGAATTAAACGTATTTCAAACTGTCATATGAAACAGTGATGATTAAAAGTGTATGAGTGTTATTTTTTTCTTGATGGACAAAAAGTATTTTACTCCAAAAGAGAAAGAAAATACAATTGGATCATGCTAAGCGAGGTGCTAAGGCTGTGTTTACCGTTGCTTTATGAAAGATTAAAAAAGAGCAGCTCCTTCTCTTTGTGGTTGGAAGTGAATATGGGGAGAGAGAGAAGGATTTGAAGAAGATAAAATGGAGGGTGCTTTTTGAAACATGAAAAACATCCCTCTTTAAGAGAGCATGAAAAATCTTACTCTTTTAAAAATGATTGTTTTTCCTATATCAAAGAGCAGCCTACCTTTCTCCCCTCATTTCTTTACAATAACAAAGATTAATGATGTTCTTTTCTACTCTCCTAAAGGCCAATACCAAACACAGCCCAAGTTACTAGAAAAGGAATACAAACAAAAAAAAAGGACAGATAAAGTAAAAACCAAAATAAAACAAAGAGCCCGCGCGAGCTAATGCTGCCTAATAATCAGGCCAACAAGAAATGCCTTTTGGTTTTATAGGTAAGCAGTGATTTGAATCCCTGACCTCAATGTTATCAAAACAAAAAAAAACCTAAAACAAAATATTTGATATGAAATGATATTTCAGAGTATAATGCACACTCTGATTACACAAAGGGCCTAAAATAAAATAAAACTCTAATAGAGTTATTGGGAAGCACAGTCCATGTAGTCAATGGAGAGAAGTTGGTTATGGAGGTCATACCCAACGTTATGATTCTGTAACTGATAGCTGCCCAAGAAGTAAGAAGTATCGGAGGCTAACATACCAAGGCACCAGACATCTGTTCCAGCTTCTACCCATAAATTGGAATTAGGCACATGAAAATCTGCATCCTGGAAATGAAATGTTACCGTTGGTGTTACCTCCAAATCTTCCACAGGACCCATGTAGCAGAATTTGAAACCCCGCGGGTCCTCCTCGAATTCTAACTCCGTCTGCTTGGCCAATTCTTGGGTTAGGAGAGAGAACCCGCTCTGGGGTAGTCTTGTGAAAACCGCACCCGAATCAATGATGAAGCCCCCATCACCTTCCGCCGTCACCGTAAATGTTCCATTGGGGATACTGAGATGTGTCTCCTCGACACTGATCCCGTTGAGGTTTAGATAGTAATACTGTTCCATATTCTTTCCTTTAGCTAAAGGGGTTTTCGTGTCGCCGATTATAGCCTTCGACCCGAAAAATATCTTCCCCGCATTTGCGTCGGGGTCTTCTCCCGGAGGCAATAAGCAATAGGAGAATTGTTCTGCGAGTATTTGTTTGGGGAGGGACAACGGTAGCCTACTAAGGCCGACAATGCCGACTATTTTGCTGCCGAAGATGCCTGAATTGTTGTGGCCGCAGCCAAAGACGAAGCTTGAGAAGGGGGATTCCCATGTTGACGACGAGTCGTCATGGAAGGTGAAGGTCTCGTGGGCAATTTCTCCGATGGTATAAGTTCCGTCGACGTAGCTCTCCGAGTAACCGCAAAAATTATCGGGGCAAGTTGCTCGATCAAAGATTTTGCAAGATGGGTCTTGGCATTTGATTTTCTGAAATGTGGTCGATTTAGAAGGGTCGAAAATGGGACTACCTTGATTAAAACAATTGGCACAGGGAAGACATTGGATCCAAATTAATTCGCTGCCGGTGTCTACTAAGCCATACACCAATACGGGTGGCGTCCCGATCCAAAAGGTCATGAGGTAATCACCCTCGTCCTCGACTAGAGAGGAATAGATAGAGTCCGTTGAGACTCTTTGACGACGGGCCATGGTGCGTCGAAAGGCTGATAGGGCTCGATCCCTAGGGGTGGAGTTGGGGTTGTAGAGCGGAGAGCCCGGAGAGTCTCGGTGCATCAGTGGTGCACCGAAACCGATATCGATTTTTTGGGGCAATGACAAGCAAGGAGCTACCTGCATGGAAGTGATGATGAGGAGTGCAATCGCAACTGCATGGAGACCGATTGCTGCCATAGCCTAAACCCGAAAAATATCTAAATCCAAAACCGATACGAAAGAGTTGATGAAAAGGAGGCATGATACCAAATACTATAACTTCAATAGTGCTATATAAATATAGAAATTTCAAAAGTTTAATCACTGAGAAGATATTGTGGAGATATGGAAGCCTGGAAGGTAACATTTTTCTTTTTCTTTCCCTACTATTTATATATATAATTTAAAAATTATAAAGGAACCACAGATTTGTTTAGGACAAAGTGAAGGCTGCTGATGTGGCCTAATGTGACTGGCTGCACCGACTTTGTGGCAAAAACTGCGTCATGCCACATCAGCCGCCTGCATTTTGTCTGTATAAAATCTGTCCTCGATATAACACTGTCCTATATAATTTATTTTTAATTTCTTCAATGGATTAGGTGCACAGATTCGCCCAGGCACCCACTGGTGCTCGGGTCAATCTCCTTCGGCCATCCTAGTTAGTTGCACGGATATTTATGAGAGTGAAATCAGTGCGATAAAAAATCATACTTTTACTGATTTGCATAATCATAAGCATTTGACTGTTTTCGTAGAATCAGATTGACCTGAGCACTGCAGGCATTGCTCAGGCCGAGTACTTCACCAATTCAACAGGATCAAGTGGTTGGCCACTGTAGGCCACTGTATGGACGAAAGTCATCCTAAACAACATCAGAAGACTCGAACCGTCCGATGTCCAATTATTTTTTGATCGGATGGTAGAAAGAGTTCAATGATGCAATCCTAGAGCTAAAAATCATGGAAGTTTCTTAATTGAGTTGAAGATCACATCATCTAGGGTGACACGTGCTATGCACTTGTGTAGATCTCTAATTATTATTATTTATTTATTTAATTAATTTTTTGTATGAAATCTCTAATTATTATTGCTATAATAGTAAAAAAGCTAAGAGATACCACACTTATCCTATCAAATTTTATTAAATGAATATATATGCCATTAACTTATAAGATTTAAAAATTTTAAGTATAAGCGATTTTCAATTATAGCTGCCAATTATAATAGATTTGTATGTACAGCTGTTGCAAATAACTTGTTCTTTCTTTTTTTTTAGGGAAAATTTCAAAAAAACCCCTGAACTTTCACCTCAATGCCCATAAGGCACCTGAACTTTTCATAATATCACCTAAACCCCCAATGAATACAAATGTACCAAAATCAGACCCCTGCCGTCACCTCTCGTTATCTTATGGACGGAAATTGATGACGTGGAGCTCTCAACCCTTTGATGCGCTGAAGTGGATGGTGACGTGGCGAATTGGAGGGAAAAGAGGCCACGTGAGGCGCACGTGACCTCCTTAAATACAAAAAAACTCAGTAAACTCTCCCTTTCTTTCTTCTTCGTCTTCCTCCTCTTTCTCTGAGGAGTTTTCTTATTCGTCTTTCTCGTCTTCCGATTTGGATATTCTTCTTCATTTTCTAGTCGGATTCTACCTTCTATTACGCATAGATTAAAATACCCTATTTTGAAAGGGTTAAAATGGTTTGGAGTAAGAGAGAAGGTGCAGGCAAGACCCCTCGTTACGGTAAGTTCGATTTTTGGATTTATTTTATGCAGATGTGTCAATATTGTGTGGATTTATTGATTTGTCTATATTTTTTGTATTTATGTATTTATGTAAAGCGTTGATGATGTAAATGCGAAAAATAGGGTTATGTAAATTCGAAAAATAGTGTTTATGTAAATGCGAGAAAAAAGGGGTTATATAAATGCGTAAAAAAAAAAGGTTTATGTAAATCTGAGAAAAGAGTTTATATAAATGCGTATGTAAATGCGGAAAAAATGGGCTTATGTAAATGTTGATTATGAAAATGATGTTTCTCTTGTATCTACGATTTTATTTTTCAATTTTGGGCTTGACTTGATTATGTTGCTACCTATATATGTCCACATGGTATCAAACTAGTGGAGATATAGGGTTTATAATGAAGGTACATACAAAAGCTCAGTTTGACAAAATTGTTTTAACATATATCTCCGGATATAGGTTAAAACTAGTATATCTCTCAGATTTAACCTAGATCAATCCAGATATAGCCCAAAATACCTATATTTCCCAGATTTAACAAACTGTTTTAACCTATATCTCCACATGGTATCAAACTAGTATCACAAAATACCTATATTTCAGTAAATATATTCTTATACTATGCTGCTTATCTATGAGTTGTGACTCTTATGCGAGCATTGCTTTATTTGTTTAATGTGCAGATAAAGGCTCAGGTAATTTTACGATTAAGTTATTTTATGGAGGCAGTTTTCGAGGTACACCAGACATCAAAGGATATAGAAGAGGTCGTTTGAGCTTCTTTGATCATTGCCACAGTGATGAGATGTCCCTATTGGAGCTATTTCGTATGGCTGAAGAGTTGGGATACCTTAGCTCCGTAGAGTTCTATAGTACTATTCAAGGCAAATTTGTTGTCATCGCGATATGCGCACTTGGAGTTAGGAAATTCATTGGTTACGATGGAGTAGTTGATGTGTTTATGGTTCCTCTCTTACCATTGAATGTGGATACCCAAGAAAGCCAAGTCCAGCATGAACAAGTTGTAAGGACAACAACTACAACACGGAGCAGGAGTTCACAAGCCAAAGGGAAGAGTGGTAGTGTTGATAAGGGCAAGGCCCCTATTTTTGCAAGTAAAGGGAAGAAGCGGTAGTGTTGATATAGGTCAAAGCATTTTGATATAACGAGAGTAATGATGATTATGACCCATGATCCGGATCCTCGTCTTGCGGAGATGAGATATGGGATAGTGATTACTTGATCTCGATGATGATCGTTGTTCGATGAGTTCTTGGATGCAGACTCGAGTTTGCCGTTAGAAAGTATAAAGGTAGGGAATGAGGGTCCATCTGGAGTTGAAGGTGAGAAGACGGATATGGAGAGTTATCCTATCCTCCTTCTTGATGGACGAGTTGAGAAGTTCGAACTGACAATTCAGAGGCCGATGGGGTAGGAAAAGCAGATAAGAGAACATCTTTGGTATTTAATGAGAAAAGCGGATATAGAAAACCCAACTTTTCGTGTTGGGATGGAGTTCAAGACGCATGCGATTTTAGGAAGTCAGTGAAGGAGTATGCCATAAGGTGTGGTAGAGAGATAAGCTTTGTAAAAATGATAGGGATAAAATAAGGGCAATATATAAGAAAGGCGCCCTTGGTTGATCTATTGCTCGTATGTACCAAATGATGGTTTATAGAGTGAAAACCCTAAATGACCAACACAAGCTAGTAGAACTTTTGAAGTGCCTTGGGTGACTACTGGATAGTGAAGAGGTATGGGGAAAGGATTAGATTGAATCCTACGTGGCTTTAAATCACTAGTGAGCACAATAGAGGCAGAGAAATGTGAAGGTTGATATTCAAAAAGTCTATAGGGCAAGGAAGGTGATAATGCAAATGGCGGATGGATCTTCAAGCACTCGGTTTAAGTTGTTATGGGGTAGCGAGGAGATAAGAAATACAAATCCGGGACAATCAGAAGGTGCTTGTGAAGCCAGCGAGTGGTGTGCAAGGAGTGGTAAAGTTCAAAAGATTTTATGTGTGTTGGGGTTCGCTGAAGAAAGGGTTTATAGATGGTTGTCGACCTATCATAGGTCTCGATGGATGTCACTTGAAGGGCCCCATGGTGGCATTCTGTTATCAACAGGCAAACAATTGCATCTTTCCTTTTGCATGTGCTGTTGTGGAAAAGGAGAAAAAGAAGACGTGGACGTGGTTTTTAGAGTTGTTGAGAGCATATCTTGTGTTTGATATTTTTGCTCACTATACCTTCAAGAGCGACAAACAGAAGGGGCACATTGATGCAGTCACAAACTTATTTCCTTGTTACGCCCATCGATTACGTGTGCGACACCTCTATAACAATTTCAAGAAAGACTTCAAGGGCTTCACTTGAAAGATATCCTATGGAGGGCACTAGGCGACAACGGTCCCAATTTAAAGGGTAATGGTGAGATGAATGAGAAGGATGTTAGAGCTTATGAATGGTTGGTGGCAAGACCACCTTTGAATTGGAGTAGATCACACTTGATACTTGGGTGAAGTGTGATATACTGAATAACCTTTGTGAGAGCTTTAATTGGCGTCAATATTATCGGCTAGGGATCATTACATCTTGACAATGCTAGAGAGAATAAGGGTCATCCTTATGGAAACTGTATGTAAGAGAAGGATGCAATGATGAAGGTCCGAGGACCTATTTGTCCAAAAATAGTGAAAAAGATTGAGAAGATGAAGGAGGCTGGTGTATGGATCGTAAGATGGTGTGGTGACGCGGCTTTGAGGTAGTTGGTGCTCATGGGGTGCGATTTCGTTGGACTTGATGAAGAGGGTTTGTAGTTGTCGAAGGTGGGAGCTCTCGGGTGCGCCTTGTGTCCACGCGATAGCAGCGATGAAATACATCAACAAGGATCCACTAGAGCAATCTTGCCATGATTGATACAGGTGATTACGTACCTAAAGTGCTATAGTAATTTTTTGAAACCGATAAGTGGTAGAGCAATGGCCAAATACTAATGATGCGATTATGATGCCTCCGGATGTGAAGAAGAGAGGGAGAGGCCTAAGAAGGCGAGAAGGAGAGAACATGATGAGCCAGGTGATCCATCAAAGCTGTCCAAGAAAGGTGTGAAAATGAGGTGCACCAAATGTCTAGAGGTGGGGCATAATAAGCGGGGATGCAAACAAGCAAAGGTAAAAAAATATACTGAAGTCTATTTTAGTTTTCATCATAAAATGACCAACCGTTGTGTTTGTTTACATGTACTATTGTAGAGAGGAGGGTCGGAAACTAGGGGTGAACCAAGCGATGGACAAGAAAGGGCAAGATACTCGTAAGTTATATATTTTTTAGGAAAAATATTACTATAAATTACACCTCATTCTCTTGACAATTTGTATATTACTATAAATGCAGTCTTGAGAGGAATCAACAAGCCACAGGTCCCATCCTCATTTGCTTCTTCAAGTTGTGGACCCACATACTTGATTAGAGGACCCTGCACGATGCTCCTTCAATTAGTGGACCCGGCCTCCATCTCCTTCGAGGACTCGCCTCGGCTTCTACCACCAATTCAAGTAGTGGAGCACCTGGACAAAAGCTCGATTCTACAGCGAATGCAAAAGCGTAGATGAAGAAGTGGTTGGTTTTCAAAGAAAAATTGTTTGTAGTTTTTTTGTTGAATGTACATGGGTTTTTGTTGAAGAAATGTGAGCAATTACATGAGTTTTTGTACCTTACATTTTAAGTACATGGGATTGAGATACGAGTACATGGTGGTTTTATGTACATGAGTTTTAATTCCTATAACAGTTTGTAATATCTATGAGTATATGAAACCTCATTTTGATGAATATCTGAGTTGTTATTATGTACTGGATTCTTAATGTCTATAACAGTTGCTTTTAATTATAATAGTTCTTTGAATGTGGGTTTTCGATGTGGATTCTTAATGTATAAAGGCATAATTCTTAATGTCTATAACAGGATTTTAAATGTGGGTTTTCCGATGTGGCTTGTACATAATTCTTTTTGATGTGGCTTGTGACATAATTCTTATCTGGGTTTTCGATGTGGCTTATACGGCATGTAGAGGTTTTCTTAATGTCTATAACAACATAATTCTTAATGAGTGAATTACGCCTCATTGTTACCAATGGTATCAACCTTATCAAGTCGATTCAATGCCGATTTACATCGATTATTGTTGCTACAAATTATGCCTTTATACATTCAAATGACGAGTATATGAAGCCTTTAGTTATAGTATTATGTTGCGATTTTCTAGTGTCTGATTTATTGTGTAAAAAGCAAAGCCTCGGGTTTTTACATGCATTGGGCGTGTGAGGTTCTTGAATTGCCCTCGCAGATGGTGGGGAGCTTGGATATGATTTCAATTTGGATTAGTATGAGTTTGTGCAGCTCGCCGGGTTGCTCATGAGGTTCCGATGAATATAGCTCACGAGGTTGAAACGCATGCTAAAAGGATTCGCTCGGTTCAGCTTTGGTGCTTTTACGTCATGAGGTTCAAATGCAAGTCTTTTTAAGCTGTATGCGAGGATCTCATGTGGATGGTTTTCAGCAGAATTTTCCCTCGCTAGGTTCTCGCGAGGTAGATTTCATCTTCGGCGGGTCCTTTGTCTACATGAGAACCAGCGAGGTTCCAGTGAACCACGTGTGAGTGAATTTCCAAGCTAGCGACTACTTCGAGGTTAGAACAGAAATGCGAGGTCCCAATGCGTGCTTTACAGGCTCGCGAGGTTCCAACTGAACCACGCGACATAGTGAATTTCTAGCTGCGCAACTACTTCGCGAGGTTAGAACAAAGCTGCGCGAGCTCCCCAAGGTGCAGCTCCCCAAGGTGCAGCTCTTCCTCAGTGGAAAGGGGTAAGGCAGGCCCTGTTGGTGAATCCAAGGCTGAGTCATATAGACTAGCTAGATTTATAGCAGGTTTTGGTGCTACTGGGGTTCTAACGCTTCCTTTCATGTATTGGGGAGCCAATCACTGCTCTCTCTTGAGGTTGAGTAGAAGTAGCCACTCCCTCTCCCACAACTGCTTCTTCAGAGACTACAATTTCTGTCAAAAACCTAGTGGTAGGTTCTTCTTGGCACTCGGCATAGAGGGACATTCTCCGTGTGTGCGAAATAGGGATTTTCTTTTTGTTTCTTACCATGTGCTCAGGCTTCTAGAATGCTTCTAGGTTTTTACATGCATCGACTCACGTCGAGTTCTTGGATTACCCTTGCGGATCTTTGGGGAACTTGACGCTTAATTTTGGTGTTGTCAGCAGCTTGGAGTTTGAGCATTAAGCTCTTCATTTGAGTTCTCATGAGGTAGGCTTGAGGTTTACTTTTCTTCAAGGCTTTAGGCGCTAGGTTGCATTTGGAGAGCCATGAGGTTGGTTTTGATCTTCGCTAGGTTCATTTGCTGCTCGCAAGGTTCAAATGTTAAGCTCGCGCGAGGGACTCGCAGGTGGATTTCCAGCATAGCTTTTCTTCCTCCCTAGGTTCTCGCGAGGTGGATTTCTTCTTTGAAGCTCATGGCGAGTTCGGGAACTACGCGAGGTTCGTAGATGCATGCTTCTGACTCGCGATGTTCCAAATTGAACCACGCGATGAATAAATTTCAATTGTGCGACTTCTTCATGAGGTATTTTCTCACTCCTTTGTTCTCGATCTGCGCGATAACAAGCTGGCTTGCTTTTAGAACTGGCCGAAGAGCTTCTCCTTTGCTTTAGTTTCACAGATTGGCCTTGGATCATCCTTCTTGGCTTAAAAGATCAGATTAAAGATCAAGTCCTTTATTCCTGTTTTCTATGAATCATAGCTAAAAACATATTATTAACATGCTCTAGGGCTTCTCAAAGGCTAGATTGAGGGTGAAAAATGGTATTTTTCAAATTGCTCAACATTAGCTACAAATTATAGTATTAATATGTTAAGATTTTCTTTTCCATTAATGTCCATGAATTTCTCTTGATCCTGGTGATTTGTTGAATGTGGTTGTTGAGGCTCGTCGTCAATCGATGTCGATTGTATATAGAAAATTATTTTATTACGAGGAACAAATGGGGCTTAGAAATTTACATGTTTCGACTCAACAATCAGGCTTAGAAATTTACATGTTCCACTCAATCATCATTAATGTAAGATTATTGCCATCAATCGATGTAAGATTATATATAGAAAATTATTTTATCATAGGAACAAATGGGCTTATTATGTACCTTCTGCTTTTAGTCTTAGGAATAAATTTGATCTCTTAAAAATTATTAGGAATAAATCTGGTCATGTCTATTAAAAAGGGGTTGTTTCAACCTCGAATAAATTTGGGCTTCATTCATCACTTTTACAATGAAGCTCGATTTGACAAAGCTGCTTTTAACATATATCTCCCGGATATAGGTTAAAACTAGTATATCTCTCAGATTTAACCTATATCTCCCGGATATAGCCCAAAATACCTATATTTCCCAAATTTAACAAACTTTTAACCTATATCTCCACATGGTATCAAACTAGTATCAAGCAGAAAAAGGGTTTATCTCAGATTATCAATTTTGGGCAATGTAAGCTCAAATTTGATGAAAATCAAATCGATAGCAGGAAAAAATCGGGCTTTTATGTATCTTACATTTTAGCGTTAAGAAAAATCGACTTTTATGTATCTCTAAAAAATTATTTTAGAACGAGGGAATAAATCTGGGCTTTTTATGTACCTTCATTTTAGCGTTAAGAACAAATCGTATGAGGAAAAAATTATTAGGAACAAAATGGGCTTCGCTATTGTATGTACCTCCGCTTTAGCTTAGGAACAAATTTGGTCATGCCTATTATTTTATCTCTAAAAAATCTGGGCTTCATTCATCAAATTAAAAATTATGGCTTAAAGAGTCTTCTTCATTAATCAAAATTATGGAGTATCTCTAATTCTCTCATACGATCGATATAGGCATGACCAAAGAGTCTTCTTCATTAAACAAATTTGGGCTTATTATGACATTTTTTACAAGGAACGAATCGATTATTTTATCATAACCAGTTTTAATGTCCAAAGAGTCTTCTTCTTCATCTTGTTAATAAACTCGATTAATCTAAAATTCATCACGAAGATGATCTGAGATAAACATTCAAAATAAATAATTTCATTTCATAGGGAAAATTTTACAGAGGATGCATTCAAATGTAGCTTACATTCATCACTTTTGCCAAAAAAATAAGCACCCTAATCCCTATGCCATAAACTATAGCAAACCCCTAAAACCTAAACCCTAACCCCTAAAACCCTTATTATCGAATCCAGAGATAAACAAGAAAAAACCAAGATGCAACCAACGCCACCCACAACACCTTCTCTCTGCGGTTCATTTTCACAATCTCAGCCTCCAATCTATTACATTTTCGAAGGAGCCCTGGAATGATCTGCGTCGATCTTTCACAGATGGGTGGATCGACCCAGACAAAATCTCAGCACGATCGATTAGGACAACTCAGAAACCTCCTCCCCGGATTGCGGGACGTCCACGATGTTTGAATGTCCCTTCGATTACCGCATATATGGCATGGTTTCTCTTTTATCATCGCCAAAATCTCTGGAGGGGATTGGATGGAAGACGCCGACTTTCGAGATGAAGTAGCAGCCATGAAAAAAGAAGAGAAAGAGGAGGAAGAAGAAGAAGAAAGAAAGTGAGAGTTTAATGAGGTTTTTTGGAGGGAAAGGAGGTCACGTGCGCCTCACGTGGCCTCTTTTCCCTCCAATTCGCCACGTCACCATCCACTTCAGCGCATCAAAGGGTTAAGAGCTCCACGTCATCAATTTCCGTCCATAAGATAACGAGAGGTGACGGCAGGGGTCTGATTTTGGTACATTTGTATTCATTGGGGGTTTAGGTGACATTATGCAAAGTTCAGGTGCCTTATGGGCATTGAGGTGAAAGTTCAGGGGTTTTTATGAAATTTTCCCTTTTTTTAATGGGAAAATAGCGTGTTGCCTCTTATAACTAAATTCTATAAGTAATAGAACCTACCGTATCTAAATTTAAAGAAAAAAAATTGAGGCAAATGGGTGATTTAAAAATCGAACCAGATCGGCCGATCCAACCCTGTTTGACCAGAATTGGAGCTTAGCCGGTTTGATCCAATCAAAAATAAAAATATGTGTTTTTTTTTTCTTTCACTCCAATTGGTTAACCATCCGATTGCTGGGTGAACTGGCCGGTTCATCCGGGTCTCAACTGGCTGATTCGTATAATTATTCATAAACTGATTTATTTAATTAAAAAATATGTCAGAGATTAAGAGTTAATACGTTACCTAATAAAGTAATTAGCTAATTTTAGACCTCATTGAATTAGTATTACTTTTCAATATTTTAAATTATCCTTACTACTATATAAAAGTAAAAATAATTTCTATCAATTTTTTCTACCTAAAATGCCCCTAACTCATATCTCTATCTAATTAAAGTTGCGCTCTAATTCCCCCTTCAAACCAAAAAGGGAAAGAGGAGATAAAACGTGATACAGTCGAGCCAGATTAAGGACAAGAAGGTTCAATTCTGATCATTTGGTCTTTTTTATTATTTATCTTCAATTTCACCATCTATATCTTTATGTTGTTATAAGTACTCTGGTCTATCTTGCTAAGAGAGTTTTGATTTTTGTTGATTTAATTCAAGTAATAACAAGTTCGTTAGTGAAAGAACTCATAATTTTTATTTAGTGGTTTCTTGTGATTCGTATCACTTAATTAGAATTTGAGGTTGTTCAAACACCAAATTAGAAAGGAAAAAAAGATATTGATTTCAAAATTCACCACCACCAATGGTAAGCACGATCCTAAGCCAATGGAAGCCAAAAAAGATTTAAATAGAGATGGGTTTGATATATGTGTGTGCACATGGTGATCATGATCCTCTGACTTGAGTCACAGGTGACTCAAGGCATATGCTAATTTCCCATATATATATATATATATATATATATATATATATATATATATATATATATATATATATATATATATATATATCCTTACTTCTATATAAAAGTAAAAATAGTTTCTGTCAAATTTTCATGCCCAAATTGCCCCTAACTCATATCTAATACTCACAAGTCCCGAAAACAGAGGTCTCCCTAACTCATATCTCATAGTCGTAAGTCCCCGAAACTGAGTTCTACTTCTAATTCAACTAGGACTCTGTTTCCAAAACTAGGACTTCCATTTTCCTCCGTTTCCTCAACTTTTTCTTGCTCCTTCATCTCATCGGGGTTTAGCTTACTTGCAGTCATGGCAGATTGATAGATAAAGGGTTTCAATATTTTGAAAGCATAAGCAAAGTATACCATATAGAGCCACAGATGAAGCATTATGGGTGTGTGGTAGATCTCCTTAGACGCTCTGAGAATCTCGAGAAAGCATACGAATTTATTACAAAGATGCCTATAGACCTTGATCCTATTGTTTGGAGAACAATGCTTAGTGCGTGTAAAGTACATTATGTACTCCTATCAAATATGTATTCAGGGGCTGATCGATGGAACGATGCGAGGAAGGTGAGAAAAATGATGATGGAGAGTGATGTGCAGAAGACACCTGGGTTTAGCTCCATTGAAGTTAATGAGACTCTGATCGGTTTTAAATGTACCCCTTGCAAGTGCACAAGATCGGTTGTAGCACGATGAAATCAAAGGTGTCGAATCCACAGGAAAGCGCGCAATTAAATTAATTTTAAAAGAGAAAAAGAAGCCCAAGGAAATACCAAGGGGGAGAAAATCAATTTGCTAAATAATTATCACACAATACTAGAGCAATAAACGTAAATCAATCAAAGCAAGAACAAATTATGATAAGGAAAATGACAATTTAAGGATGATCAAGGAGTTTGCTGACCCTAGATTTGTAACTTCTCTATAATTAATCTTACGATTTCATACCACATCAAAATACCATCATTTATCAAGAAGAAAAATGAATCGTAAAGAATGTGACTATTGATCCGACATACCCTATCCAAAAACTATGACTCAACCTACTGCGGTATGAATCATGTAAAAGGCATAGCGTATCTCAAAATTCTAAATTACGACAGTAAGAAACAATCACTATGCAGCCTAAATCGGCCTGCAGTAACAGATTTAGATGGAATGATCCTTTTATGGTCGTCGATAATCAAAATCGACGACTATAAATGAGCATTCGATGATATTCAATTAAGCACATACTTTTTAGCAGAATGATTTCATGACAATACTAAAAAATTGTAGAATTAATAGTAAAACAGTTACTTATCTAGTGGTCGCTTCCTCCTTGAACGAGGGGGTTTAGCCGCTCATCCTCGATCTCTAAGCCCATTATAAACTAGAAGTCATCATCTAGCATGCACTTTTATTTGTCACAAGATCTCTCCTTACAATGTTTTGTTCCTAATTACAAACTATCATTTCAAAGAAACTGTAAAGAAAAGCTATCAAAACCTAAGTACAATCAACCAAGAAAGAGAAAAAAGGGACCCTCAACCCTAAGACGTAGTATTGATTTTATAGGGAGGGAGCAAGACAACTTTCAAAAATAAGTTCAATCGATTGAAAGCCCATTCTCAATCGATTGAGTTCAAATTTTACTTTTTGGCAACCACATTTGAATTTGAATTCAAAGTTGAAGTAGAGGAAAAAGTTGTCTTTCTGGTCAATCGATTGAGATTTGGTTTTCAATCGATTGACACATAAGGGTAAGATCTTTATTCTCCTAGTGGATGCTGAGCCAATCAATTATTTTCACAGATTTCAATATTTCTACTGACTTCTTGGTCCACTGTTCTTGTGCAACCTTTAATTATCCTCGTTTATACTCTATGAAGATCCAATGATCAGAATCACCTAAAATTACTAAAACTGTATAACAGCCGTCAGATGCTTTCATCGAATAACTAAATATAGGAATTAAGGTGCGAAGTATAGTCACATTTAGGTACAAATCAGACTACTATATAAATTCATAGCCGCAAATGGGCTTCCACTTTTCAGGACAGTGAACCAAGCAAGGAATAGTTCGTCATGCATCTCTAAGGTGAGGCATACTCAAATTCCAGTTGAAGTCCATCCTTTTACATGATTCTGCAATTTGCTAAGGATTGGCTTGATTACTTTCCTTGCAAGGGCTTGAACATAATCACATTAAATTTTATTGGTATTGTTTAGATAAGCTCATGAACATCCTAAAGAAGCTAGGGCATAGGCATTGGCAATTGGATCCTAATGAGGGAGAGGGAGGATGAGCCTTAACTAAGAACCTGGACATAAAACTCTTAATCTTGGAGCCAACATTTGAAATTTCTAAATGAACACTTTTCATTTCAATGTAAATCTAAATTAAACCATTATTAAGTGAGGCAAAGATTTCCAATAGTGGACCTATAATAGGAATTGGTAGTTGGGTCATCTCTATGACACAATTTTTTTTTTTGATGGGATCTCTATTACACAAATGATGGTGCTTGATGCCTTCAATTTGTCACAATCTCAATAAAGAGCTTCAATCTATAAGCTTACCATTCTCTTCATTACCACTGAAGTTATCGAAATTTTTTATTAAGCTAAGCAAGTGGCACATAGTTTAGAAGGAAAGACGGTATTTTGAGATTAGTGTTGTGGCACATAGTTTAAAAAGAAAGACGGTATTTTTGGGACTTGTGCCACGTTGAAACGTCATCTAAGCAATTTGATTTGAAGGCCATGGTGTAAAGATCTTTGATGCCAAAGACTGGCACAAAACATGATTTCTATAATCTGATTCAACACACTCAAAGCCGATATGATGGTACACCATTGATATCAAGATTGATTGTGTGAAAGATCGGTGTGAAAAGTAATCTGCATCGTCCGATCTCAATCTGTCAATGAGTTTCACAGAATTTAGGATGTAAGGGCCATTTTTTGAGGATTTGTGACGCATAGAACAAAAACTGGTTGTCTGATAGGTGCGTCATGATCTCCCTATCCAATTTGTGAAAGATCGGGGTGAAAGACGATCTCCATCAGCTGATATGAAGCAGTCAACGATTTTCAAGGAGTTTGAGATGTAGGCGCTTTCAGAGAACGCATGGTATGAAAAGAGGTACCCTTGGTCCAATCTCTAAGTAGGTCTATTACCAAGTCCATTTTTGCAGTTGCACACTCCCGCTTATCTATTCTCACTTTCGTGGTTGGGATAGCCAACTTTTGAACTTTAAGAACGCTTATAATATTTCATTCAACTAAAGAATTGAATTCTCTTATGTTAGTTTGATTGAACGACTCATGTTACACCGTGTCTCGAGTGGGACAATCATTACCCTATTTATTGATTTTATTTTAGTATCAAAACCTTTTAATATAATAGTCGATCATTAGTTTTTATACGTATATTAATTTTTTTTTAATTACTGTAAAACATTAAATGTCTATTTTTATAATAAAATAATAGTATTAAGAAAATTGAACATATCTAATAAAGTGACAACAAATAATAAAAATTAACAAAATCAAATTTATTTAGAGTATCCACATGCATTTGCATGTCCACTTTTACTAGTATTAAGGAAAGGTGAAGGTAATCCAAGTTAGAGTACCCGAATTTTTGAAATTTCGCGAATAATTCACAAATTTAAGATCCCCGGTTTAATCCTGAATTATTCATGAATTGAGCACAAAAAATTCATGAATTTAAGGTACCCCGATTAATCCCGAATACAAAAAATCGCGAATAATTTGTGCGAATAATTCACGAATTATTCGCGAATAATTCTTGAATTTTTCAAAAATGTGACTTTCTAATATTTTTAAAATTTTCTCACTGATTTTTCCTCCAAATATTTCTCCAAACTTCCCAGATTTGCCAGATTTTTCTAAATTTTACCCTCCCCGAATTATTGCTGACCGATTTGGTGACTATGCACGTAGCGACCCAAATACTATTTTAGTGCCACATTGAGCTTCAGCAACATGTACAGATCAATTTTTTTTTTTTAAATGATTCACAATTGAGTTTTAAAATTAAAAGTCAAATTTTGACTGTGATTTGATGATCTAGATTTTACAACCCAAAAGATATATGGTGGAGATGTTATTTTAGATTTTTCTTTTTCAGAAATGATCTAAACGCTACCTTGCTCCACATGACAGCCACGTAGACCTCCATGTAGATGTTGGAGTACGGTGAAGGTACTCTTCCTGGAGTACCTTCCCAACTCCCATTATATTATACTTCTTTCGTTCTAAACTTATTTGTTCACAATCATATATTTATATATGGGAAATGGTGAACCCATATTGAGAGTGTTGGGTTAGAAGCTCAGATCACATGCCACGTGATACGTGATTTCAAAACAACACCCGTTTTGGGATCATGTTGCATGTGATCTATAACAACAAATTAAAAAAAAAAAGTTGTTTTGGTGTTCAAAATTGTGGTCAAAGTTTGGGTACTATCACACATCCTAAAACATTGAATTTTTCTCTCTTTAACCACAGTTTGAACAGTGTATATGCATCGGATCGTGCCTAAAAATTTTAGGGGCCTTTGATCGTCTTTGGGCAAGTTGTCGTAGAACTCGATCCCTTGGATGGATGCCATGTGGCCTCCAACTGACTCTAACCCAACCCCTTGGGATGAGTTTAAACCCATAGTCCCGAGATTCTTTATATATCTATTTAAAATAACATTTAGGGTAGGACTATTCTCACCCTTTTATTAGTAAGTACCACACAGTTTTTTTAGGGACAAAAACCATTGGCTGATTTGAATAAGATGATGGAGATTGTTTTGTGCTCCAATCTTTCTTACAATAGATCTTAAGATCATAGCGCGCATATCAGATGGCCAGATGTTGATTCCACATGACACACATCCCTACATGTGACCTAGATCATGTGTAACCTTAACTTTTAGTAACATGTGTCATGTAGAATCAACATCTGACCGTCTAGTAGGCGTGCCATGATCCTAAGATCTATTATGAGGAAGATTGGAGCACGAAACAATCTCCATCATCCAATTCAAATCAGTGGATGGTTATCATTCAAGAAAAATGGTGGTAGTTACTAATAAACGGGTGAGAAAAGCCATCCCCTAACATTTAGAGTAAATTCGAATAAATTGTGAGTGCTCCCAATTTCCAAAGAGAGTCTCTCCTCTCAGAGAGCCTGTCTCTCTTCCGTTTCTCACTCTTGCAATCTAAGTGTAAGAATTTTCTCTGAGAGCCTATCTCTGTCATAACCCCAATTTTTGGGAATCGTGCATGCCACGTACCATGCACGTGTGTTTGCGGTTTACAAGGAAACCACAATTAATATATATACACTGCATGTGTATGTGTGAAACACACTAGCTTTCACTAAATAAGTGAAAAAAAAAAAAATGGGAGAGGAGTCTCCCATACGGGACCTAATTTAGCTTAGAAAAAGGGAGAGTTAAATAGAGAGAAAGAGGAGGGGGTTTTTTTTATAAGAGAAGATTAGAGGTAGGAATTTCTGGTGATTAAGAGATGAGATCCACCTTATGGATCTTAAACATATGTGATGAGAAGGGTGTGGGGAAGAAACTAGAAAGGATCGTTTGGGTTTGAGCTTGTGGATAATCTGGAAAGAGGTTGGAGGAAGAGCTTTTGAAACTCTCCTCATTTGGGTGATCTTGGATCAGATCTATATAAGATCTAATGATTTGAGGTATGTTTTAAATATTTTTGTGTGTTACAGATAAAGAATAAATTATTAGTCAAATAATTTTGGCATTAATAGGGCCTTAAATGGAGTAAGAAACTGGTTCTCGAACGGATCGAGAGTTAGTTATCATCGCTCCTCGCTCGAGCGGTTTAAATGGCTCGCTCGAGCGAGGTCGGAATATAAAATATGAGCATAAACTGTGTTCTGGGCTCGCTCGAGCGAGACCCTTAGTGAAGGGAAAGCTCGCTCAAGCGAGGCATCGCGTGAGCTTCAGATACCTCATTTTAGCAGCTCGAGCGATGAATTGTTCTCGCTCGCGCGAGAGTTGAATACCTCGTTTTAGCCGCTCCAGCGATGAATAGTGTTCGCTTGCGCGAGGGTTGAGTACCTCGTTTTAGCCGCTCCAGCGATGAATAGTGCTCGCTCGCGCGAGAGATTAGTACCTTGTTTTTATCGCTCGAGCGAGGTCAAGTGCTCGCTCGAGCGAGGTTAAGTGATCGCTCGAGCGGGGAATAGTCCCCGCTCATGCTAGGCACTACACGTTTATTTATTTTATTTATTCTTTTGGTGTAATTCATGGGAGCTAAGGTTCCCAAGGGTTCTAGAAATCATTCTAAGGGAATTCTTGACACATGCAATGTAGGTTTGACGTGAGATTGTTACGTATAAACCTCTACGAGAAAGGAGTGCGTTGGATTTGCGTTGAGGTAGGGAATATCTTGAAACATGTACTTTAATTCGTCAAAATCATATATGTAGAGTAATTCAAGAGAATAGTCATGTATCAAATGTGATTCCAAAATGGGTGTATGTGTGAATTCAAAATGAAACCATGAGGACCCCAGGGGACGTGAAAATGTGATAATGGGCATCTAAATGATGCATTGAATCAGTGGCATCCTAGGGATACAGATCAAACCTAACAGTGAAACAAAAGAAAAGTGATAAGGCCTAATGTAATAAAATTAGCATAATTACGGTGAATAACTATATGTAAAGCACATTCGATATTTTTATTATTTAAGGTTTGATTAGAATACCCCACCGACATGGCGGGATACCCACGACTGACTCGGCAAGATATCCGTGACCGGTACAGCGGCCAATCCGTACACTTATAGCACATCCCAGGGATGTAGATTTGAGAATAGACCCCGCCACCTAAGAGAAAGAGACCTGAGTAGTTTTGAAATTGAGAACATATAACAAGTGTCTATTTAGATGACGATGGTGGGTATTCTATCGGGGGCTCGATACTATATTGCTCGGGGACTACTTAAGTTAAGATTTAAGTGATTAGGCCGAATCCGTAACTATACCAGTAAGATGAGAATAAACAAGATCATGTAAAGTAACAGTTGTAGTTATCATTTCACTTTCGATTATTTAAATTTTTTTCTCATAAGTTCTAACAAATAAATCGTACTTTAAAATCTGTTCTAACATATATGTGAGAGCTTAATTTATATGTTCACTGTGTTTTCCCTATTGAGCTAGGATGCAGCTCACCCCTTTTGACTATACGTCACAGGTCCAGTGCTAGCAGCAGCAGAGGCTTCGAGAGATGTTGATCCAGAGGATTCGGATTACGTGCCCGGAGAAGAGTTAGAGCCTCCTCCTGAGGACTTCTTTTAGGAGACCCCTTGCGTACTTTGAGAGTTAGTTTGGAGAGCATTCTGTACGGCTTGGTATGTCAAACCTTAATTTTGAATGTAACTAAATACTATGATTCTTTTGGCAAACAATGTGAGGTGAACAGTTTATCACCGATAGTTCGGGTTGGTTCTTCTGTTCATGTATTGGCATGGGACTAGAACTGACTTTTGGATTGCTAAATTTATTATTATTAACGCATGGAGACTTAGTTAGACTAAAATTCTTGTACTTTACTTGAGGTGTGGTTGCTTGTATATACCAATGCTCCGTACAGGGTTATAGGGTACGGCCTTGAGGGTCGTGCTGATGGCACGGGTTTCGGGGTGCCAAAATTCGGGTTGTCACAGTCTCTCTTCTTGTTTCTTATTTCTTCCCTCTAGAGTTTTCTCTCTCACTCTAGCATTCTCTCTCGTTCACCTTTTCCGCCCTCATTTCTCCTCCTCGATTTCTTTCTTTCCAATTTGTGTAATCTTCACTATTTCTGCTCTCATTTTCTCTCCTGATCTCTTCGCGTTAATGGAGTCCGTTCTAGAAAATACAAAAACAAAACTAGTGTTGTCTTCTGAGGAAACTAAAGAAGTTCTTGTGGATCACGATGAACTGGTGGATTCGCTAGTTGTGGGCCTGGTAGGGAAACTGGTTTGCTATAGAAAAGTCAATTATGAGGCCTTCAGAGGAACGATTCGAAAAATGTGGGGATTATCAAACGCCCTACAAATCAGTGACTTGGATGAAAACATTTTCCTTTTTCAATTCCCGGATCGTTTTCAAATGGCCCATTTTCGGCGACTTGGCCCTTGGTGTTTCAATAACAATATGTTGGTTCTGGCGGATTTTACCCCGAACAGCCCTGTTGATAGTCTTTGATTTGATAGGTTAGATTTATGGGTTTGTCTTTTAGGTCTTCCAATGGGTTCTATGATGAAGAAAATTGGTGAAAAGTTGGGTAATCAAATCGAAACCATACTCACTATTGATACAGCAGAAAATGGCATTGGATGGGGTTGGTTCCTACGTGTTGGTATCAATATGGACATCACCAAACCGCTATGTGGAGGTGCTTTCCTCAAACTGACTGGAACGGAGGACTGAAGGTGGATCACGTTTCAATTCGAAAGGCTACTGCAACAACCCGGAATTTTGGACTTTATTTTAACGGTGTTAGATAATGTAGCATACCGTGTACGGTGCTAAAGCTCCACACTGGAACTCACCCTCTTTTTAAAAAATTACAATTTTTCTTATATAAAAATTAGACTCATTGCGAAGTGCTCGTCGATATGATTCCAATGATATATAATTTGGCGATTTCTGATAAAAATATAAAAAGTTACGCCTATTTTAAGTGATGAAACAAGTTAAAGGGTATACAAAGCGCTGGAATGAAACCTTTTCTCAAGCTATCCAAGTCACGTATGAATTCTTCTTCCGTTCAAAAACTCCTATTTTATTAAATCGTATACGAAAAGTCTTAATTAGAGTTAACCTAAAACTTTATACCATTATAAATAAAATTTTAAAAACTCTCTACTCTCTATAATAAAAAATTACTCTATCTCAAGATTTAGACGAACCGACGCCTTGGGCATTAACCTTTTCAACCCGAATCACCGTTAATCTACCGTTCACGCTTCAAGAGGTGGGTACCCATCAATCCATCTTATTCTTCTCAGATCCCATCGTGTAGGATGCGTTCGATCGCGCATCAACGGATTTAAAAATCCTATTTAAACTCAAATATCTCATAAATTAATAAACCTATATGTTTAATATTATGATTGCCCTTGAAAGTTGTATATTTTATAAGTCGAATTTATATGTTATTTCTCTTTTCTTTTTAAATAATCCCTTTGTTTGGGCTATTAATATTTTACCTTCTATTAGATCTGCATATTTAATATGTCTACTTTCTCTTAAATCTACATACTAATTAATTATGAATATCTTAAAGTATGATAAACCTGCATATTTGGTTTTATTTTCTACTAAAGTTGCATCATTTGTAAGTCGGGTTTATATGTTGTTTCTCTTCTCTTTTTAAACAATCCCTTTATTTGACTATTTAATATTATACTTTTCTATTAGGTCTTCATATTTAATATTTTATCCTCTTTTAAATCTATAAAATTAATTAAACTCTAATATCTGTAAATCTGATAGATTGACTTAATTGGAATAATATTATATTGATATTATTTATTTCTAAATTTATATAGTTGAAAATTTATCCTTCTACTAAAACTATAATGATAAATATTATTATTGTAAGTCTATATTATTATTTATTTAAAACTAATTAAGCCATAAAACTAAACTATAGTCTTATTTTATTTTAAAGAATAATAGATTGCACCATATTAAAATTTCAGGTCTGAACTCGCGACCATTGATATACTAGTTTCGGTATTTTAGCCATAACTTTTTACTGCAACCTAAGATTAATGTGATTTTTACGGCATTGAAAAGAAGACAATGAGCTTTACAACTTTGTGTGAAATAGTCATTTCACAAATTTTACATTTTAGAGGTCAAAATAGAGCAACAAATCGGGTTCAATTTTGAATGACTCAAAACTACTCGAATTTAGTATTATTTTCTAATTTTCATGACCAAAGTTCCTGTGTATATTATATCTTAAGGTCTTTCGATCGATGGTTATGATAAATCACAACTTAATAATTATAAATACTATTTAATTTAATTATCCAATTATTATATATATATATATATATATATATATATCAATTTATCGCTTCAATGCGACCTCTACGGTAACCCAAAGTATTAGAAACTCGATACCTCGTGAAAATCGAACTCTGACCTTCACGTTTTTGAAATCACAATAATAACTACTTTATTCTATATTTGTATTGATGTGAATATAAATAAATATATGTAATGTGACAGCCCGGATTTTGACACCCCGAAACCCGTGCCATCAGCACGATCCTCCAGACCGTGCCCCAAAGCTATGAACGGAACACTGGTATAACAAGCACAATTAAATAATTAAAGTAATTAATCTCATAAAGTGGAAATAGTTAATATGCCCAACTGGCATATGCAAAAGACAGTTCTACTTTCATGCCATCGCATGAACAGAGAACCGACTCGAACCATCGATGATATACAGATCACCCCAGATGGTTCGCCAAAAGAAATATTCAATTTAATTGCATGTTCAACAAAATAAAGGCTTGACAGACCAAACCGTACAACTAGGTCTCAAAACTACTCTCTGTCAAAGTACACAGCAGAGTCACTTAGAAGAAGTCCTCGGGTGGAGGCTCCAACTCGTCTCCCGGCACGTAATCCGAGTCACCCGGATCTACGTCTCCTAAAGCCTCTACCGCTGCTATCAGTGGACCTGCGATGTATAGTCCAAAGGGGTGAGCTACATCCTAGCTCAATATGGAACAAACACAATGAACATATAAGTTAAAACTCACATATATTCCATGATACTCTAAGCATAATGAGTCTATGCTTTTAAAAGAAAAACAGTTTAAATCTGATGAATTTCATTCAAGTTTACTGGTAGTTAGCATGTCTTACTTTACTATTGATTTATCATGAATGACACTGAACAGACCTAAAGCAAAACTTAAATTTTCAACTTAAGTAATCCCCGAGCAATATAGCATCGAGCCCCGATGAGATACCCTTCATCATCATCTAATTAGACAGTTGTAAATATGTATTCCCTGGGAATACAACCCAAGCCCCTTTCTCACTAGGCGGCGGGGTTAAATATCACACAACATTTCTGGGATGTACTTACGGTTACGGATAAACCTCTGTACTGGTGTACGGATTCGTCGTCGTATCGGTCACGGATATCCTGCCGCGTCAGTCGTGGGTATCCCGCCACGTCGGTGGGGTATCCTATCAAACCTCAAATAATAAAAATAACATGTGCTTTACATATAGTTATTCACCGTGTAAGTGTGCTATCTTATATTAGTTAGGCCTCAACAGTAATTATTCAATCCTATGTATGCATCCCTGGGATGTATACATACCCGTATCACACCTGATGCCTTTATTACTTTCTCATCCCCTGGGGATGTCTCAATCTCATTAGATTACTTATTCTTAATTACTTGCATCACACAGATGCCTTATCACATTCTTGGTGTCACACATGCACCCATTTTTACAAAGCTTTTCACAATTTAAATCAATTTGATAATTATATCACTACATACATGCTCTTGAAATTAAAATACATGTTCAAGGTGTTCCCTACCTCAATTCTCTGATGGTCCAAGCATCAAGGTCCCACGCGGCTCCTTGTGCTCGCTTTCACACATATCACCTATGGTACATCACAACACATGCAATACATCACTAAAGATGTAATGAAGAAGGTCCTGGACTCTCAATGAACCTCAAAGAAAACTTAGAAGGTTAAGCAAAACTGTCAAAGTCGATTAATCGATTCTCAAAATCGATTAATTGAAACGCAATTCGATTAATCGATTCCCAAAATCGATTAATCGAAACCCAAATCGATTAATCGATTCTCAAAATTGATTAATCGAAATTCAAATTCGATTAATCGATCCCAAATCGATTAATCGAAGTCTCTAACATAATGAAGTCGATTCTCAAATCGAGTAGTCGAAATCTGAAATCGATTAGTCGATCCCAAATCGATTAATCGAAATCCAAAATTGATTAATCGATTTCTAAACTCGATTTCTCCAGGTTTCTTTTCTCCAGCCACTGGAGATGCTCAGTCGATTAGTCGATTTCTAAATCGACTAATCGAAATCAGGCTTACTTGACTTTTCAACTTCTTGGCCAAAATCGATTAATCAAAATCCAATTTCGATTAATCGATTTGGCCAGATTCAACCCCCTTCCGGGCTGTTCTTCCAAATCTTTCTCCTTTCTTTTTTATGCCTTTAATCTATCTCTTTAAGTATATTTGACTGAATTTAATCACTACACATCTACACATTAACCTTGATTTAAAACTCACCTCAAGAATCCCTTCAAGGAATTTATTTGTTGGGTATGATGGCGAGGGTTCCATCATTTGCTTCACGATCCTAATTGCTTTGAATCCATCAATGAATTCTCTAATTAATCCTTTTATTTCAATTCACTTTCTCCTCAATAACTCCTCTTTACTTCTCTCTCTCTCTCTCTCTCCTCTTAATTCTTCAACAACCAAACAAGAGGAAAATAGGATTATTAAACCCTTATATCCCATCTTAGCCATGTGTGTTAAACACATACACCAAAGATAGGTGTATGTGACTGCAACTTAACACAATACCTTACATTTTAGGTCACACTAATCTCACATTAGTACCTAACTTCATGACTTTCAATGTTTGACCATCACTTGGTCAAACCCATGACCAATCGGGCACGGATCCCGAGGTCAAAGTTAAACGGTCAAATTTTCGGAATATTACATTCTCCCCACCTTGGGAATTTTCATCCTCAAAAATAACCCAAGGGTGTTCGCTTGGGGACCCCGTACACTGGGGTGTCGCGTACCCACACACACAAAAGTTGACGGAGGCATTATACTAAGCAAGTAAAGACAATTAATTGAAGTAGATACACAAATTTTTTCTGTATTTCATTAATTTCTAAAAATTTACAACTCGTGGAATTTCATCGTATTAAGTACATGAAAACTCGCAAAAACTATCATACACAAAACACCCTCATCTCAGTCTCACGCCGTCCCCTCTCCTGGCTGGTCTAATGCGGGGGCAGGCTGCTCTGACTGAACTGGTGGCTCTGGTGGTGGCTGGGGCATCGCCATAGGCTGCTCCGGCTGCTATGGTGCCGAGCTTGATGCGCCGACAGCCGATGTGCTCGGATGGAAGACTGGACCCCTATGGAAGGCGGTCCGGCCTGCTATCCACTCCTTCTGAGCTAGGCGCTGCTGATAGTCCAGCGGATAGATATGGCGCATAGTGTGGAACATCAGAAAGTCCATCCGCCGGTTCATCCGCTCGTTGTTGGCCTCCATCCTGGCCAACACGTCCTCGATCGTCGGAGCCTGGCGAGCCGCTCGCCGACGGTGGGAAGAAGTAGGTGTAGCTGTCGCGGACTGGGCTGGCGGCGTAGGTGAAGCGGTGGTATGGGAGGGTGTCCCCCTCCGCCGGTGGCTCAACTGTGTGTACCCCACCCACGGGTGGGTCCTGATGTGGTGGTGGGGGTGGGGGTGGTGCTACTGCTGATGCTGGTGCGGGACCCGGAGCCGGTAGGGTCCGCTTAAGTAAATTATAGTTACGGCCCCATGAAGACTTTGAGAACGTCTTCACTTGGTCCGTAGCCCTCACCTCATGGGGCGATATCGCATCCTCGGGAGCATCGGAGTAACACTCCAACATGCTCGAGATGAGCCGAGCATATGGCATCTTCTCCTTGGGCCTCAAGTTGCCCTTCATCAACTTGCACTGTATGTACCTCATCCCCTCTAGGATGAGCATGGTCGCGTCAAACCAACGGCCACAGAAGGCCGCGTAAAGTGCTTGTTGCACTTTCTCTATGCGCTCGGTGTCGTGGCGCATGGGGTAGAGGTTACACTTGATTATAGAATCAAGCATCCACATGTAGTGGGGAAGGTCGACCCTCCTAATGGAGGATCCCGACCCCGTCTTCCCGTTGGTCATGCGGGTCACTATCTCTTCAAATTTCACCTCTTCCTCGAAGGGTGGAAGAAGGGTAGTCTCGGGTGTAAAGTCGAGGTAACACTTAAGTACCTCATAGACGTGGCGACAGGTGAACGTGTAGTCGCGTCCCTCTATTTTGGTTAGAATAATGTCGTCGGTAGGGCCGTCCACGAGCCCCTGGTAGAATAGTCTAACCAACCTAGGGTAGTAGGAACCCTGGATTGGTTTCAAAAGATTGTCGAGACCGGCATTTTGGAGATAATTGCGAGCCCATTGGGTCTCGCCCGGTACATCGGGGTTGGTAAAAAGGGTTTGATCGATAATGTACTCGATCTCAAAGGTCTTTGCCTCCCACCACTCATTGGGTTGAAGTACGTTAGTGGGTGGTGGCGGCATGGGGGTAGACTCGCGTGAAGACTACAAGAAAGACGCTCGTCCCAGGAGGTGGTCTCCGATGCCGACGGTGATGGAGTCCTCACCGGTGATGGGGTAGGTGGTGGCGGTGCGGCGTTCTTACGCCGTACCGGAAGCTTAGAGGTTGTCTTCTTCGAAGACAGCCGGGTTTTGGCCGGCATGGTTGGTGAAAATAGCTCAAACTAGGGTTTATATAACTCAAATTGAAAGAAAAGGTATGAATCTAGGGTTTACCGTAGATTTTTGATCCGATGGCACACGATTTCACCTCGAAATCGATTCGAAATGCCCAAACCCTAGCTGTCTCGGTCGGTTGGAGAAGAGGAAGAAGAAGGCGCGCAAAAGTGAAAGGTCCAAATGATTTCGAATGAAATGAAAAACCCATCGATTTATATATATAGGCTCCGGCTTGATTAATCAATTTCCAAAGTCGATTAATCAAGATTCAAAACTAGGTTAAGCCCCGTGAAATCGATTAATCGATTTCCAAAATGGATTAGTCGAAAGTCAAAATCGATTAATCGAAACCATTTCGATTAATCGAAATCGTACCCGTTAAAAAATTCAAGTATTAGAGCTCACTGGTGTGAGCCAGTCGATTAATCGAAATTCAATCCGATTAATCAAAATTTCAAAATCGACTAATCAAGATTCACTTCGATTAATTGAAATCGTGCAGTCCTTTAAATTTTTTTCAAATTTAGTAAGTAACTCAATTAGTCGAACTTCCAGTTCGATTAATCGAAATTCCAAATCGATTAATCGAATTGCTCTTCGATTAATCGAAATTACATAAAATTCTTCAATTTCTTCAAAATTTCCTAACTCATTCGATTAATCGAACCTCCAGATCGATTAATCGAAATCCAAAATCGATTAATCAAAACCCAAATCGATTAATCAAAATTTCCCTTCTTTCATTTCCTGAATCCCCATCAAATTTCCAGTCACTGGCACATGCCAGTCGACTAATCGAACAAAATCGATCAATCGAATTTCCAAATCGATTAATTGATTTGAAAATCGATTAATCGGTTTTGATCAGATTCTTTCAGATTTAAAAGCTTTCATGTCTGTTTGATTTTTTCTTCTTCGTAAACCATGATACCAATTGGTCATTGGTTCTTCAAAACACATTATCACGGCCATGTCGTGGCCATGATGAATCCCAATTTTTTGCATTCAGCACTGTAATTTAGACTCCATGTGGATAATATTGTCCTTTTTATAATTTGATCAGAAGATTGACGTTGATTTACACACGTGATTCAAATCCACAAACATGCTTGCGGGTGTACAATTGACTCTCAAGTTGTTGGAAACAAGGCCGGATATTATTCTTTCACATCGGCCTCTCGTTCCCATATAGCTTCCTCGGTCGGATGATGCTTCCATCGGACAAGTACTAATGGAATCACTTTTATTCGCAACACTTGTTCTTTTCGATGCAAAATCTCCACCGGCTCGTTCCCATGTAGCTTCCTCGGTCGAATGATGCTTCCATCGGACAAGTACTAATGGAATCACTTTTGTTCGCAGCACTTGTTCTTTTCGATCCAAAATCATCGTCATGTCTTCATGCATCTCAAATGATTGACCGCTCAACATGTGATCAGGGTCATTAAGATACTTCCTGAGCATAGATACGTGGAAGACATTGTGTACTGGATCGAATAACGGTGGCAATCCAATGCGGTAAGCAACTTCCCCTACTCGACCCAAAATTTCAAAAGGTCCTAGGTAGCGGGGACTTAGCTTCTGTCTCTTTCCAAACCTCATCACCCCCTTCATAGGTGACACTTTCACAAACACGTGTTCACCCACTTTGAAGTCTACACTCATCCGCTTGATATCGGCGTAGCTTTTCTGTCTGCTCTAAGCTGCTTTGAGTTTTGCCCTTATCATCCGAACATAGGTGGCATTATCTTCTAGTATTTCGGGTCCCAAAACAAACTTCTCACCCGTTTCTTCCCAATTGATGGGCGATCTACATCGTCGTCTGTAAAGAGCTTCATATGGTGCCATCCCAATGCTCGTCTGAAAACTGTTGTTATATGGGAACTTGATCAAGGGTAGGTGCTGATCCCATGATCCTTATAACTCTAACATACATGCCCTAAGCATGTCCTCAATGATTTGATTGACCCTCTCAGTCTGTCCGTTAGTTTGCGGATGGAATGTCGTACTGAAATCTAGTCGCGTTCCCATTCCTTCTTGAAATTTCTTCCAAAACTTTGATGTATACAATGGGTCACGGTCTGAAACAATGCTACTCGGAATCCCATGCAAACGGACAATCTCTTTCATATAGAGCTCTACCAGTCTTCCCACCACGTACATCGTGTTGTAAGGTAAGAAGTGCGCTGACTTAGTCAATCGATCGACCACGACCCAAATGGCATTATACTTCTTTGCAGTACACGGTAGTCCAACAATAAAATCCATAGAAATCGATTCCCATTTCCATTCCGGTATAGGTAGAGGCTGCAATAAGCCTGCGGGATGTCTATGGTCGATCTTCACTTGTTGGCACGTCAAACACCGCGATACGTATTCTGCCACATCTTGTTTCAAGCCTCTCCACCAGTAATTCTTTTTCAAATCTTGATACATCTTTGTGCTACCCGGGTGGATAGCATAGCTTGATTTGTGTGATTCATCCGCATTGTTAAATGTCGAGGTCGGCGTTATCAAGATAATCTGAGCCCCTTGAACAATAAGGAACCATCCTCCTTGATTGAAAACTCAGATGTAATGCCTTCAGTTACATCTTGCTGAATCTTTGTTAGCACCGGATCTTTCATCTGTAGCTCATGGATATGCTCGAATATTATCAGTCTCACTGAGATATTAGCCAAGAAGGCTCCAGTAGCTTGAGACTCAATGTTTGCATCGTATAGGGCCAGATCTTCAAACAGCTTCCATCTGTGCATACCTAAAATTAAACTAGCCAATTGAGCTGAACTCTTCCGACTCAAGGCGTCAGCTACCACATTAGCCTTGCCTGGATGGTACTGTATGGAACAGTCATAGTCCTTGAGAAACTCCATCCATCTGCGCTGCCTCATGTTTAGTTCTTTCTGTGTAAACAAATACCTGAGGCTCTTATGATCGGTAAAGACCTCAAATGTCTTACCGTACAAATAATGTCTCCAAATCTTAAGCGCAAAAATGACCGCTGCTAATTCTAGGTCATGTGTTGGATAATTCTTCTCATGCTTTTTCAACTGTCTCGACCCATACGCTATCACCTGTTTGTGTTGATTAAGCACACAGCCCAAACCAGTATACGAAGCATCGCTATACACTACAAACTCTCCACTGCCTGAAGGTATTGCTAGTACTGGAGCTGAAGTGAGTCTCTTCTTGAGTTCTTGAAAACTCTTCTCGCATGCCTCACTCTATTCAAACCTTGCATCTTTCTATATAAGTCTCGTGAGTGGTCCTGATATTTTCAAAAAACCCTCAACGAAATGCCGATAGTAACGTGCTAATTCAAGGAAACTGCGGATGTCGGTCACTGTCTTTGGTTGCTCCCAATTCACTACTGCTTCAATCTTTGCTGGATCTACAGTGACACCAAGCTTTGAGACGACATGTCCCAAAAAGCTAACTTCTTCTAACTAAAACTCACATTTGCTAAGCTTGGCATATAGTTGGTGTTCACGTAGGGTCTGTAGGGCTATTCTCAAATGCTTTTCATGCTCTTCCTCTGATTTTGAATAGAGCAGGATGTCGTCAACAAACACTACAACACAAGAGTCTAGGTGTGGTTTAAACACCCTATTCATTAGATCCATGAATGACGCCGAGGCATTTGTCAACCCAAACGGCATCACTAGGAACTCATAGTGTCTGTATCGAGTCATGAATGCAGTCTTCTGAACATCCTTTGCCTTGACTCTCAACTGATGGTATCCCGATCTCAGATCGATCTTTGAGAAATACTTCGCTCCTTGCAGTTGATCAAACAAGTCATCTATCCTAGGCAAAGGGTATCGGTTCTTTATGGTAAGTTTGTTCAATTGTCGATAGTCAATGCACAGACGCATTGACCCATCTTTCTTCTTTACAAACAAGACTGGTGCTCCCCATGGAGACACGCTCGGTCTAACAAATCTCTTGTCCATTAAATCTTGTAGCTGCTCTTTCAACTCCTTCAACTCAGCAGGAGTCATTCTGTATGGTGCTTTAGAAACAAGCTCCGTTCCTGGTGCTAAGTCGATGGTGAATTCTATTTCTCTCTCTGGAGATAATTCAGGTAACTCCTCCGGAAATACATCGGCAAAATCTCGCACAACTGCTATCTCAGAGATAATATTCTTCTCCTCTTTATGCTCCTTCAAAAATGCTAAGTATCCACTACACCCTTTTCTGATCAATCGCGCGGCCCTGACTGCCGAGATAAGTGGTAGGTGTATCGACCTCTCTCCTCGAAATTTAAACGATCTCCTCGTGTTGGGTCTGAAGATGACGACCTTATTCTTGCAATCTTGCAATCTACTAACCAATCCATGCCAAGGATCACGTCGAATCCTTGCATGTCTAACAGAATCAGGTTTGCCGGTAGCTGAAAGACATCTCCATCCATGACCCTCACGATCACGGAGTTGCAACCCTTCTCGGTATCAACCGCTTTCCCAGTAGGAACCGTCACGGTTAAAACAAAGTCTAACTCCTCTGGGTCGACTTTCATCTTCTTTGTGAAGCGAGGTGTAACAAATGAGTGGGTAGACCCTGGGTCTATCAACACTCGGGCTTCGTATGTCACATCACTTCCCTT
This sequence comes from Chloranthus sessilifolius, assembly GCA_021018995.1. Lineage (NCBI taxonomy): Eukaryota > Viridiplantae > Streptophyta > Magnoliopsida > Chloranthales > Chloranthaceae > Chloranthus > Chloranthus sessilifolius. The sequence continues at coordinate 9,977,718 of CM037588.1, forward strand.
CTTGTATATTTGTAACGTACCTACTCATGCATACACATATATATATTATTTATTATCATACCAGAATTTATCACATGCAAGCCTTTTCTTATATTTTCTAAATATATATGCACCTTTTCTATCTAAAAATTTCAAGAATTGAAATTCTTTATTTAAAAGAAAGCTCACCTTGAATGACATCGTTCGTGTTCTGAGCCTCTTGAGCTGTGACTGTGTAGGCTCTCCCTTGGACGATCGGCTTCCTCGCTTGTATAGGTCATGGTTAGGTGTTGAAGCCGTCTTCCCTCTGTTCATCTGAGGGCACTCCCTGATCAAGTGACCCACCTTGCCACATCGAAAGCAACCCCGAGTGCCTACCCTACAGTCTGTTGTCTTGTGAGGCTTGCCACACTTGGCACAAGTCTCACGAGGTGTGGAAGAAGCTGCTCGAGAAGCCCCCACAATGTATTCTGTATGCGTAGTAATAGTGAGGGCTCTCGTGGCGTCGGTCTCCCAGCCGAGCAATGAAAATCTCTACTGGTTCCTCTGTTGCGTCGGTCAGCCATAGCCTCCTTGAAACAGTGGTTTCTGATTGCTTGGTATGAATCTCAGCTTTTTGTTCACCGATTCATAATTCCCCGTTCTGCTCTGATCAGTGTTCCACCATCCTTGTTGCTCTCTCTGGCGGTATTTATTGTTATTCTCCTCTTCCACTACGAGCGCTTTGCTCATGACCTCACCATAGGTCCTCAATTGGAATGGTGCTACTCCTCCCCTCACGTCCGGCTTCAAACCTTGCTGAAACCTCTTTGCTTTCATCATATCGGTGATGACATAGTCGAGGCGTAGCCAGTTAACTCCACTCCATAGTCTCTCACTGTCATCTTCCCCTGAGTAAGTTGTAGAAATTGGATTTCCATTTGGTTCCTCACCACCTCAGGGAAGTACTGTTTATTGAATTCCTCGACGAACTCATCCCAAGTCCCAGGCAAATCCGAAGTCTCCTGAGCCCTAGTCCGTGAAACGGACTTCCACCAAGGCCCAGCCTCTCCGTCTAGCATGTAGGCTGTCCAACGGACGCTCTCATCCTCCGTGCACATCAGTACACTAAAAACTTTCTCCATCTCACTCAGCCAGTGCTCTGCCACTATGGGCTCTCCCTGTCCAGAAAAACTAGGAGGTCTCATCCTCCTAAACTCGATAAGCAGATGATCTTGGCGGTGTGAACCCTTTGGAGGTGTCGGTGGCTGATGCTGCTCATGAGCCGTGTGAGCTGCCAAGGATGATGCCTGTTGAGCCATAGCAGCTGCCATGGTCTCCATGGTATGCATCATCATCTTACGCTCTTCTCTATCCTCATTTCGCTCTATAATTCTTTCTTGCTCTCTCTGATCTTGATCCTGACGATCTCGATCACGGTTCTCTTCCTGATCTTGGCTCCCTTGGCCGCCACTGCCAGAAGCCCCTCCATCTCCTATAGGTTCTCTATTTACATTCGAGATAAAATCATCTCGACTACGTAAGCTTCTACTATGGCCGCCCCTGGGTCGGCACCTTCCTCTAGATAACATAACGGTCTAAACGTGAAAACAAAGTTTTCATTAGCAGAAGTCCCTATGCTCTGACAAAAGAATGATTGTTAGAGTTTCTAAAAGAAAATGCTCTGATACTAACTGTGACAGCCCGAATTTCAGCACCCCGAAACCCGTGCCATCAGCACGATCCTCCAGACCATGCCCCAAAGCTATGCACGGAACACTGGTATAACAAGCACAATTAAATAATTAAAACAATTAATCTCATAAAGCGGAAACAGTTAATATGCCCAACTGGCATATGCAAAAGATAGTTCTACTTTCATGTCATCGCATGAACAGAGAACCGACCCGAACCATCGATGATATACAGATCACCCCAGATGGTTCGTCAAAAGAAATATTCAATTTAATTACATGTTTAATAAAATAAAGGCCTGACATACCAAGCCGTACAACTAGCTCTCAAAACTACTCTCTGTCAAAGTATACAGCAGAGTCACCTAGAAGAAGTCCTCGGGTGGAGGCTCCAACTCGTCTCCCGGCACATAATCCGAGTCACCCGAATCTACGTCTCCCGAAGCCTCTACCGCTGCTATCAATGGACCTGCAACGTATAGTCTAAAGGGGTGAGCTACATCCTAGCTCAATATGGAACAAACACAATGAACATATAAGTTAAAACTCACATATATTCCATGATACTCTAAGCATGATGATTCTATGCTTTTGAAAGAAAAATAGTTTAAATCTGATGAATTTCATTCAAGTTTACTGGTAGTTAGCATGTCTTACTTTACTGTTGATTTATCATGAATGACACTGAGCAAACCTAAAGCAAAACTTAAATCTTCAACTTAAGTAATCCCCGAGCAATATAGCATCGAGCCCCGATGAGATACCCTTCATCATCATCTAATTAGACAGTTGTAAAAATGTATTCCCTGGGAATACGACCCAAGCCCCTTTCTCACTAGGCAGCGGGGTTAAATATCACACAACATTTCTGGGATGTACTTACGATTACGGATAAACCTTCGTACTGGTGTACGGATTCACCGTCGTACCGGTCACAGATATCCTGCCGCGTCAGTCGTGGGTATCCCGCCATATCGGTGGGGTATCCTATCAAACCTCAAATAATAAAAATAACATGTGCTTTACATATAGTTGTTCACCGTATAAGTTTGCTATCTTATATCAGTTAGGCCTCAACAATAATTATTCAATCCTATGTATGCATCCCTAGGATGTATACATACCCGCATCACACCTGATGCCTTTATTACTTTCTCATCCCCTGGGGATGTCTCAATCTCATTAGATTACTTGTTCTTAATTACTTGCATCACACAAATGCCTTTATCACATTCTTGGTGTCACACACGCACCAATTTTCACAAAGTTTGTCACAATTTAAAACAACTTCAATTTGATAATTATATCACTACATACATGCTCTTGAAATTAAAGTACATGTTCAAGGTGTTCCCTACCTCAATTCTCTGATGGTTCAAGCATTAAGGTCCCACGCAGCTCCTTGTGCTCACTTTCACACGTACCATCTATGGTATATCACAACACATGCAATACATCACTAAAGATGTAATGAAGAAGGTCCTTGACTCTCAACGAACCTCAAAGAAAACTTAGAAGGTTAAGCAAAACTGTCAAAGTCAATTAATCGATTCCCAAAATCGATTAATCGAAATGCAATTCGATTAATCGATTAATCGAAACCCAAATCGATTAATCTATTCTCAAAATTGATTAATCAAAATTCAAATTCGATTGATCGATCCCAAATTGATTAATCGAAGTCTCTAACATAATGAAGTCGATTCTCAAATCGAGTAGTCAAAATCTGAAATCGATTAGTCGATCCCAAATCGATTAATCGAAATCCAAAATCGATTAATCGATTTCTAAACTCGATTAGTCGATTTCTCCAGGTCTCTTTTCTCCAGCCACTGGAGATGCTCAGTCAATCAGTCAATTAGTCAATTTCTAAATCGACTAATCGAAATTCAAATCGATTAATCGAAATCGGGCTTACTTGACTTTTCAACTTTTGGGCCAAAATCGATTAATCGAAATCCAATTTCGATTAATCGATTTGGCCAGATTTAGCCCCCTTCCGGGCTGTTCTTCCAAATCTTTCTCCTTTCTTTTTCTATACCTTTAATCTATCTCTTTAAGCATATTTGACTGAATTTAATCACTACACATCTATGCATTAACCTTGATTTAAAACTCACCTCAAGAATCCCTTCAAGGAATTTATTTGTTGGGTATGATGGCTAGGGTTCCATCATTTGCTTCACGATCCTAATTGCTTTGAATCCGTCAATGAATGCTCTAATTAATCCTTTTATTTCCATTCACTTTCTCCTCAATAACTCCTCTTTACTTCTCTCTCTCTCTCTCTCTCCTCTTAATTCTTCAACAACCAAACAAGTGGAAAATAGGGTTATTAAACCCTTATATCCCATCTTGGCCTTGTGTGTTAAACACATACACCAAAGATAGGTGTATGTGACTGCAACTTAACACAATACCTTATATTTTAGGTCACACTAATCTCACATTAGTACCTAACTTCATGACTTTCAATGTTTGACCATCACTTGGTCAAACCCATGACCAATCAGGCATGGATCCCGAGGTCAAAGTTAAACGGTCAATTTTTTGGGATATTACATGAAGTATCCTAAAAATTTGAGCATTAAATAGTGACCTCGAGATCCGTGCCCTACTGGTCGTAGGTTTGACCACGTGATGGCCAAATAGTAGATTCATGAAGTGATGAACTAATGTGATGTAAATTTGACCTAAGTATAGTGTATGGTGTGAGTTAATGGTCACATACGCCTATCTCTGGTGTATGTGCTTAAAACATAAGCTGGAAAGAGGATAAAAAGGTTTAATAACCTAGTTTTCATTGTTTGGTTGGTAAAGAGAGTTAAGAAGAGAGATAGAGAGAGAGAGAGAGAGAGAGCCAAGGTGAGTTAATGGCAAGGAGATAATGTGGCTAGATTGAAGGGAAGATTGAGCAATAAATGCCGAATTCAACATGATTGGATTCGTGGGAGCCAAAGCTAGAACCCTAACCATTCAATCAATTAGGAGATTGATTTAAGGTGAGTTTTATTAAAATTAAATGCATAGATGTTTGATGGTTAAATTCAGTCAAGTGTGGTTTAAATCATAGAATTAAATGGATGGAAAGGAAAGAAAAAGAGAGAGAGAAAAGATTTGGAAGAACAGCCCGAAAAAGGGTTGAGTCTGGCCAAATCGATTAATCGATTTTGAGAATCGATTAATCGATTTTGGCCTAGAAGTTGAAAAGGCAAAAATGTCTTATTTCGATTAATCGATTTTGATTGTCAATTAATCGATTTGGAAATCGACTAATCTACTGAGTACCTCCAGTGGCTGGAGAAATAAAACTTGGGAAAATCGACTAATCGATTTGGGAAATCGATTAATCAATTTTGGATTTCGATTAATCGATTTGGGATCAACTAATCGATTTTGAATTTTCGACTACTCGATTTGAGAATTGATTTAATCATTTTGGAAATTTCGCTTAATCGATTAGGGATTGATTAATCGATTTTGGATTTCAATTAATCGATTTAGGGTTCGATTAATCGATTTTGGCAGTTTCACTTGACTTTTTAATTGAACCTTGACGTTCATGGAGGGTCTAGGACCTTCTCTATTGCATCTTTAGTGATATATTACATGTGCTATGGTGTACCATAGGTGGTACGTGTGAGAGCAAGCATAAGGAGCTGTGCGGGACCTTGATGCTTGGACCTTCAGAGACCTGAGGTAGGGAACACCTTGAACATGTACTTTAATTGTAAGAGCATATATGTAGTGATATAAAAATCAAATTAAAAATATTTTAACTGTGTAAATCTTTATAAAAAGGGTGTGTGTGTGACACCAAGAAAGTAAATGAGACTGAGACATCCCTAGGGGATGAGAAAGTGATAAAGGCATCAGTGTGATGCGAGTAGTTTAGACATCCCAGGGATGTAAGTAAGATTGAATAACTACTGATAAGGCCTAACTGATATAAAGTAGCACTTTTATACGGTGAATAACTATATGTAAAGCACATTATATTTTTATTATTTAAGGTTTGAATAGAATACCCCACCGACGTGGCGGGATACCCACGATTGACTCGGTAGGATATCCGTGACCGGTACGGCGGCCAATCCGTACACCGGTACGGAGGTTTATCCGTATACAGTAAGCATATCCCAGGGATGTTGAGATGAGATTTAACCCCGCCGCCTATTGAGAAAGGGGCTTGGGTAGTATTCCCAGGGAATACATATAACAACTGTCTATTTAGATGACGATGGAGGGTATTCCATCGAGGCTCAATGCTATATTGCTCGGGGACTACTTAAGTTGAAGATTTAAGTTTTACTTTAGGCCTAATCAGTGTAATTCATAAACAGTTTGAGAATAAATGAAACATGCAAACCACCAGTAAACTTCAAGGCATAATTATCATCTTTTAAACTATTTTTTCAGCAAATGCATAGATACATCATGCTTAGAATATCATAGAATATATGTGAGATTTTGACTTATATGTTCATTGTGTTGTTCCCTATTGAGCTAGGATGTAGCTCACCCTGTAGACTATATGTCGCAGGTCCAGTGTTAGCAGCGGTCGAGGCTTCGAGAGACGTGGATCCGAGTGATTCAGATTACGTGCCCAGGGAAGAGTTGGAGCCTCCTCCCGAGGACTTCTTCTAGGAGACTCTGCTGAGCACTTTGATAGAGTGAGTTTTGAGAGCTTGTTGTGCGGCTTGGTATGTCAAGCCTTATTTTGGGAAATGTAATTAAATTAATATAATTCTTTTGGCGAACCATCTGGGGTGATCTGTTTATCACCGATGGTTCGGACCAATTCTCTGTTCATGCAGTGGCATGAAAGTAGAACTATCTTTTGAGTTTATACTTAGAATAGTATCTTACTTCCGCATCGTGTAGTTATTGTTTCATTTTGTCTTAACATTGCTTGTTATACCAATATTTCGTACATAGCCATGGGGCACGGCCTGGAGGATCGTACTGATGGCACGAGTTTCGGGGTATCAAAATCTGGGCTATCACAGTTGGTATCAAAGCATTTTCTTTTAGAAATTCTGACAATCATTATTTTGTCAGAGCATAGGGACTTCTGCTAACGAAACTTTAGTTTCACGTGCAGACCGTTATGTCTTCTAGAGGAAGGGGCCGACCCAGGGGCGGCCATAGTAGAAGTTTGCGTAGTCGAGATGATTTTATCTGGGATGCTAATAGAGGTAGTGGTGGCCAAGAGAGCCAAGATCAGGCAGACTCAGGATCGCGATTGTCAGGATCGAGATCAAAGAAAACAGGAGAGAGTCAGAGAAAGAAACGAAGATAGAGAGGAGCTGTGACAGCTCGAATTTTGACACCCCGAAACCCGTGCCATCAGCACGATCATCTTGACCGTGCCCCTTAGCTATACTTGGGACATTGGTATATCAAGCAACGAATTGAATTGAAATAGTAAATGAAGATGTGGAATTAAGTTACAATATAAGCATTTCTCAAAATACAGTTCTACCCTCATGATTCTATATGAATGGAGAACCGATCCGAACCATCGATGATCGCTAATCATCCCAGATGGTTCGCCCAAAAGAACTATCCCAAATCTATTTATATACATTGTTTAATCAAAACAAGGCTTGACATACCAAGCCGTACAAAGTCTCTCAAAAACCCTCAAAGCTGCACAACGGAGTCCTCTAGAAGAAATCCTCAGGAGGTGGCTCCAACTCGTCACCAGGTGCTAGGTCCGAGTCACCGGGGTCAGCGTCTCCTGAAGCCTCGGCAGCTGCTAGTAGTGGACCTGCGACGTATAGTCTATAGGGTGAGCTACATCCTAGCTCAATAGGGAACAGAACACAGTTGAACATATAAATTATCACTCACATATATTCCATGATATGTCATGCATGATGTGTCTATGCAGATACTGATGAAAAATAGTTAAAAAACCTCATATTTTACTGGTAGTTTACTCATGTCTTTTACTTATTCATGAATGATGCTGAAAAGGCCTAAAGCAAAACTTAAACTTTCAACTTAAGTAATCCCCGAGCAATATAGCATCGAGCCCCGATGAGATACCCTTCATCGTCATCTATATAGACAGTTTTAACGTATTCCCTGGGAATATAAATAGTACCCAAGCCCCTTTCCCCTGGGGATTGGTGGCGGGGTTTCACTAGTCTCAATCAACACCCCTGGGGTGTGCTTACTGTGTACGGATAAGCCTCCGCACTGGCCTACGGATTCGCCGCCATATCGGTCACGGATATCCTGCCGTGTCAGTCGTGGATATCCCGCCACGTCTGTGGGGTACCCTATCAAACCTCAAATAACAGAAATATCGGTGCCTTACATATAGTTATTCATCGTGTAAATGTGCTATCTTATATCAGTTAGACCCTATCAAACATGATTCAATCTTGGATACATCCTTGGGATGTATCCACTCACTTGCATCACACCTGATGCTCTTATCTCTTTACTTCTTCATCCCCTGGGGATGGCTCATTATGATTACTTTTATTGATGTCACACACACACACTTTTCCCAAACTCTTTAAGCAATAAAATATTTTGAATTTAAATCTATATCACTACATACATGCTCTTACAAAATAAAGTACATGTTCAAGGAGTTCCCTACCTCAAGTCTTCGTTTGATCAATGCATCAAGGTCCCACGTGGCTCCTTGTGCCCAAGCTCACACGTACCACCTATGGTATCACATAACGTGTGAAACACATCACTAAAGATGTAATAAAGAAGGTCCAAGACCCTCCAAGAATCTTAAAGTCGAACTCAAAAGTCAACATAAACTGGCACAGTCGATTAATCGAACTCCAAAATCGATTAATCGAAATTCAATATCGATTAATCGATTCTCAAATTGATTAATCGAGATTCCCATTCGATTAATCGAATCCCAATTCGATTAATCGAAATTCTCTACTCTATCCAGTCGATTCTCAATTCGAGTAATCGAGTTTCCAAAATCGATTAATCGAATTTCTAAATCGATTAATCGAACTCTCATTTTGATTAGTCGATTTCTCCAAGCTATTTTCTTTCCTCCACTGGAGTTTACTGTAGGTTCCCAGTCGATCAATCGATTCCCAATTCGATTAATCGAAATCCAAAGTCGATTAATCGAAACTCAATTCGATTAATCGAGATCGGGGTCCTCTGACTTTTCAACTTCTTGGCCAATTTCGATTAATCGAAACCCAATTTCGATTAATCGAAATTGCCAGATTCAGCCCCCTTTTGGCTGTTCTTCCCAATCTCTTCCCTTACTTTCTCCTCCATTTTTCTAAGCTCTTATCCCACATTTTAAACTATTTCTAACTACAGTTTAACCCTTTAATCCATGCATTTTAACTACAAAAATCTTACCTTCAATCAATCTCAAATTGATTTCAAATAAAGTGGTTGGAAAGGCTAGGGTTCCAGCTTTGGCTTGAACGGATTCTTCGCGTTGAATTGGCCTCTTTAGTGCTTGAATCCCCCTTCCAATCACCCACAATAACTCCTTGCTCAACCACCTTCTTTACTCCTCTCTCTCTCTTCTTTACTTCTCTCTCAACAACCTAAGATAGAGATCTAGGGTTATTAACCCTTTTATCTCTCTTCACACTTGTGTGTTGAGCACATGCACTGCGATAGGTGTATGCGACTTCGCATTTACATCGTAAACCACACAGTCAGTCAAACTATCTCATCTCATCCGTTTATCACACTTTATGCTAACCATTGAACTCCTAATTGGTCAAACCTGTGACCAATCGACACGGATCCTGAGATCACTATTTAACGTGATTTTTCGGGATATTATAGGAGCGTCAGAGGATGATGCACACTATGGAAACCATGGCGGCTGCCATGGCCCAACAGACAGCATCCTTGGTAGCTCATACTGCCCACGAGCAGCATCAGCCACCGACACCTCCAGTGGCTTCGACACTCCAGTGTCTTCTTCGTTTACTGAGTTTAGGAGGATGAGACCTCCTAGCTTTTCGGGGCAGGCAAAGCCCATGGCAGCTGAGAACTGGCTGAGTGAGATAGAGAAAGTGTTTAGTGTGCTCACATGTACAGAGGACGAGAGCGTCCGTTGGGCAGCCTACATGTTAGATGGAGAGGTTGAGCCTTGGTGGAAGTCTGTTTCACGGACTAGGGCTCAGGAGACTCCGGATTTGCCCTGGACGTGGGATGAGTTTGTTGAAGAGTTCAATAAACAGTACTTCTCGGAAGCCGTGAGGAACCAAATGGAGATTAAATTTTTACAGCTTGTGTAAGGGAAGATGATTGTTAGAGAGTATAGAGTGGAGTTCATGCGACTCGCTCGCTTCGCGCCTGACTACGTCATCACGGAGATGATGAGAGCGAAGAGGTTTCTACAAGGGTTGAGACCGGACATGAGGGGAGGAGTAACACCATTCTAGATGAGGACCTATGGAGAGGTCATAAGCAAGGCCTTGGTGGTAGAAGAAGAAAATAACAATAAATACCGCCAGAGGGAACAACAAGGAAGGTGAAATGTGGACTAGAGTATAACGGGGAACTATGAGCCGGTGAACAAAAAGCCGAGATTCGTAGAAAACAATCAGAGACTACCATTCCAAGGAGGGTATCAAAGAACTAATATAAACCTGACTTACAAATATATAGACCTAATAGAAGGTAAAATATTAGTAGCCCAAACAAAGGGATAGTTTAAAAAGAGAAACAAAATATAAACCTGACTTACAATCTATACAACTTTCAACGGAAAGCCTAATATTAAACCTGCAGATCTATTAATTTATGAGATATTAGGGTTTAAATAAGATTTTTAAATCCGTCGATGCTCGATCGAATGCATCCTACGCGATGAGATCTGAGAAGAATAAGATGGATTGATAGGTACTCACCTCTTGAAGTGTGAACGATAGATCAACGGCGATTCGAGTTGAAAAGGTCGATGCCTAAGGCGTCGGTTCGTCTAAGTCTTGAGAGAGAATAATTTTTTATTATAGAGAGTAGAGAGTTTTTAAAGTTTTATTTATAATGATATAAAGTTTTAGGTCAACTCTAATTAACACTTTTCGTAGACGATTTAATAAAATAGGAGTTTTTATACGGAAGAAGAATTCATACATGACTTAGATAGCTTGAGAAAAGGTTTCATTCTAGAGCTTTGTATAAGCACCAAAGCAATTGGTGTTTCTCTCCCTAAATTATAGTTATACCCTTTGACTTGCTTCATCACTTAAAATGGGTGTAACTTTTTATATTCTTATCGAAAATCGTATGGACGAGCACTTCGCAATGAGTCTAATTTTGATATAGGAAAAATCATAATTTTTTAAAAAGAGAGTGAGTTTCTATGTGTAGTACTAACACCGTGCATGGTGCAAAACACATCAAACACCATTAAAATTAAATTAAAATTTTGGGTTATTATATTCTCCCCGCCTTATAATATTTTTGCCCTCGAAAATTACGTACCTAAGTTGATTAGTTTCGGGTACTTTTCCAAGGTCTCGGCTTCTGGTTCCCAAGTGGCCTCCTTCGGTGAATGATGCTGCCACTGAACTTTAACGAAGCGTATAGATTTACCCTCTCTTGATAAGCTTATCCCTCCGATCTATGATACGAACCGGCTTCTCTATGATGGTCAGATCATCTCTAACTTCAGTCGGCTCGATATCAAGGACATGAGATGGATCGGGCAAGTATTTGTGCAACATAGACACATAGAACACATTGTGTATACCGGCGAAGTATTTCGAAAGTAAAATTTGGTATGCTCCCTCGCCGATACGATCTGTGATAACGAAAGGTCCCACGTATCTCGGACTTAGCTTTCCTCGCATTCCAAAACGCATGATTCCCTTAGTCGGTGACACCCGGATGAAAACCAAATCATCCACCTCAAATTCTATCAGGCGTCTTCTATTTCGGTGTAGGCTTTCTGACTGTCCTGAGCTTCTTTCAACCTTTGGCGGATTACTCTAACCTCCTTGATCGTGGTTTCTACGAGTTTCGGCTCAAGCATTTTTCTTTCACCAACCTCGTCCCAACATAGAGGCGTCCTATAACTTCGATCATAAAGAGCTTCAAAAGGTGACGTCTCGATGCTTGCTTGAAAGCTATTATTATAGGAAAACTCGATCAAAGGAAGGTGGTCATCCTAATTTCCTTAAAAATCTAACATGCAGGCTCAAAGCATGTCTTCTATGATCTGATTAAATCGTTCAGTCGGACCGTCGATTTCTGGATGAAAGGCTGTACTGAAGTCGAGTCTCGTACCCATTGCTTCCTAAAATTTTTTCCAATAATCATAAGCAAATTTCGTGTCTCTGTCTGACACAATGCTTACAGGAATCCCATGAAGTTTGACTATTTCCTTCAGATATGCCTCAGCAAGTTTGTCCCCACTATTGGTATTCTTGATCGGTAGAAAGTGCGCGGACTTAGTCAATTGGTCTACGATAACCCAAATATTATACCCATTCTGTGAAGACCCAGACCCACATGCCATCATATTTTTCGGTTCTGGGCTTAGGCCCCCGCTCCGATTTTGTTTCTGGCATGGGCTTAAGTCCCCACCCAAATCATGTAATGACATGTAGCGTTCGCAATCACATATAGCCCAGGGTCAAGACTTTTCCCTATCTAATGTGGAACTATTACAATCCCCCCACCTTGTAGAAGAGCCGTCCTCGGCTCTAATACCACCCTTAACGGTGTTAGATGATGTAGCATACCGTCTTAACGGTGTTAGATGATGTAGCATACCGTCTTAACGGTGTTAGATGATGGGATAACATATCGGAGTCAATCCTTAATAGTATTAGATGATGTAGCATATCGTGTATGGTGCTAAAGCTCCACACCGAAACTCACCCTTTTTTTGAAAAATTATGATTTTTTAATATCAAAATTAGACTCATTGCGAAGTACTCGTCGATACGATTCCAATGATATATAATTTGGCGATTTCTTATAAGAATATAAAAAGTTACGCCCATTTTAAGTGATGAAACAAGTTAAAGGGTATAACTATAATTTTGAGAGAGAAACACCAATTGCTTCGGTGCTTATATAAAGCGCTGGAACGAAACCTTTTCTCAAGCTATCCAAGTCACGCATGAATTCTTCTTCCGTGTAAAAACTCTTATTTTATTAAATCGTCTACGAAAAGTGTTAATTAGTGTTAACCTAAAACTTTATATCATTATAAATAAAACTTTAAAAACTCTCTACTCTCTATACTAAAAAATTATTCTCTCTCAAGACTTAGATGAACCGATACCTTGGGCATCAACCCTTTCAACCCGAATCGCCATTGATCTACTGTTCACGCTTTAAGAAGTGGGTACCCATCAATCCATCTTGTTCTTCTCAGATCCCGTCGCGTAGGATGCGCTAGATCGCGCATCGAAGAGTTTAAAAATCTTATTTAAACCCAAATATCTTATAAATTAATAGACCTATATGTTTAATATTATACTCTTCCTTGAAAGTTGTATATTTTGTAAGTCGAATTTATATGTTATTTCTCTTTTCTTTTTAAACAACCCCTTTGTTTGGACTATTAATATTTTACCTTCTATTAGGTCTGTATATTTAATATGTCTACTTTCTTTTAAATCTACATACTAATTAGATATGAATATTTTTAAGTATGATAAATCTGCATATTTGTTATTTTATTTTCTACTAAAGTTGCATGATTTGTAAGTCGGATTTATATGTTATTTCTCTTTTCTTTTTAAACAATCCCTTTATTTGGCTATTTAATATTATACTTTTCTATTAGGTCTTCATATTTAATATTTTATCCTCTTTTAAATTTATAAAATTAATTAAACTCTAATATTATAAATCTGATAGATTGACTTAATTGGAATAATATTATATTGATATTGTTTATTTCTAAATTTATATAGTTAAAAATTTACCCTTCTACTAAAACTATAATGATATATATTATTATTACAAGTCTATATTATTATTTATTTAAAACTAATTAGGCCCTAAAACTAAATTATGTTCTTATTTTATTTAAAAGAATAATAGATTGCACCATCTTAAAATTTCGGACTCGAGCTTGCGACTACAAACCCGAGCTCGCGACCATCGATATACTAGTCTCAGTTTTTTGGTCATAACGTTTTATTCTGACCTCATATTAATGCGATTTTTACGATATTGAAAAGAAAACAGCGAGCTTTACAACTTTGTGTGAAATAGTCATTTCACGAATATGATATTTTAGAGGTCAAAATAGAGTAACAAGTCGGGTTCAATTTTGAATGAGTCAAGGCTACTCGAATTTAATGTTATTTTCTAATTTTTATGACTAAAGTTTCTGTGTATATTATATCTTAAAGTCTTTCGATCGATAGTTATGATAAATCATAACTTAATAATTATAAATATCATTTAATTTAATTATCTAATTATTATATATATATATATATATACATATATCAATTTATCACTTTAACGTGACCTCTTCGGTAACCAAAAGTATTAGAAACTCGATATCTCGTGAAAATCGAACTCTGGCATTCACGTTTTCAAAATTATAATAATAATTACTTTATTTTATATTTGTATTGATGTGAATGTAAATAAATATATGTATAAAAATAACTAAATCTAAATATAAATTTATATTGCGTGTATAATAATTTTGTGCTTCTATCTTGATCATGTTATACGATTTATGGACATATTATGCCATATATACGTGAGTATATAAATTCATGCCTACACTTGAGTATGGTAATTTATCGAGATGATATCGAAGTGAGAAATATATTGTATTCATATGTCTTACAACTCATGGTGGTATAAGATATCATAACGAGTTGAGTGAGTGTGAATTCAATGTAACCTTATATACGGTGGCATATACGGTGACTCTATCACCCCGAGTTTTAATATAAGAAGATAAGATATAAGTTATGATATGAGATTTGGCCTTTGGCCCTTAGCTTTGGTAAGGTTTTTCCACTATAGCTCGTCTTAGAATTAAGTTATAGGAGTATAATACAAGTATGAGTACGAGATAAGATATGTTACAAGTACGATAATAAGACACTGCTGTGTAGGCTAGCAAAAGAATAAGAACTTAAGTCTTTGTACGTGTCATTCCTTCTGTAGCCACCATAAGGGAAACATCGTCTTATAGCCAAGACAGATCTCTGAGAAACAGTATGAGTATGAGTGAAAGTATGAGTAGATTGTGAGTATGTGTGACTATTTATATCTCCCCATCCAGCTGCATGGAGGAGTATGAGTATGATACGGGGGCGTTATGATATAATGATATGATACTATGGTGACTCTCACATGGTAGCTCGAGCAGCAGCTCTGACACAAGTCATTTAGGATTTATGATTATATTAGTTACGCTCATGCGATGTACAAAAGTATGCGCGAAAAAAATAAAATACAATATGATATGATATAATATGAGATATGGTAAGGTACGTTAGGATATGAGTGTCTAGATCATGTTCCTACATTCATGATTATGATATGAGTTTATGATATACACTTGATTTATCATATTCTTTCTGATTTCATTGTTATATTATGTTTATCACTCACTTGATACACCCACAATGCACATGAGTAGAATGAGGTGGATTGCTGGTGTATCAACTGAGTTTACGTGACTGAGTAAATTCATCCCATGAAAATCTAAATAGCTGCAAGTGATTACGTTGGTAGAGTAGATGTCAGCTATTCAGATCCTATTGACGTTGACTTTGTTGACCCCGTGAACACCGAGTTTCAGGAGCCTTGGGAGGGCGACGCCGCTGTGTAGTAGGAGGACCTTGGTATTGATTTTGATCCTAGCGCTTGTTATTGACAGTTGTAGACTCGATACTAAGTTCTTTTGACATTATTATTATTAACTCTATGCTTTCTTTTATCGAATTTGTCTCCGACTTATATTATTGTTTTATTAGTAATTTACTTGGATTTTATCGTATTTATTTAGTATTTATGACTGCTTTATATTCTACCTATATGTGTTGGTTCTACGGATTTCGTAGAATTAGATTTATGCTATAACTCTGATTAAGTGTATGCCCGCTTAGCATATTCGGGATATGTGCGGGTCATAACTCGAAATTTTAGGCTCTCGAAATGGGGTAGAATTTTGGGTTGCGACAGCTACCGACCTTTTGTTTCTGTTGTGGTATGATTGGCCACATTGATCGTCATTGCATAAAGGATCCAGGTAAAGGTGAGAATCTGTATGGCACGTGGCTTCGTTCAACTCCAAAAGGGTTCCTTCCTCTCTCGAAGAAATTTGACAAACCAAACGACGAAGAAGAAATCGGCATTAACGATGCACATCTCGGAAAAAGCCATTTTCCGACACCGACGCCCAGATCCTTAGACGGTTCGAATTCGACGAACCGGCTAGCCCATCCAAGTCCGTTATAATTATTCCTGATCCCTCAGCGAGTGGGTCCAAGAAATTAGCAAAAATGACAAATCCAAGACATTCTTTGGGTGCCAATCTCAATGCCTCATCACTAGAGAAGGAGGTTACATTAGGGCCCATGTTCCCCTCAATTTCTAGAAATAACTGTTCTCTGCCACATGGCTCCACGCCCATATTCACCCGGTACCACCCATACACCCACTCAATCCTCTCCACCGCCCTATTCAAATAAATTGGTAGTAGGCATACCCACTTCCCCCACAATTATTGCCCCCACAACTAACAAATCCTTAACTAATTTCATATCAAAAAAACAAAAACAAATCCTTAATTGACCTTACCTCCGCCAACTCATCCATTACCTCAATTCCCGCAAGCTTCATAACTAATTCCATTGCGGCCACCACTTTCTACGGACCCCCCACTTCAAACCCTATAATCCCCTCAACCCAAGTTACTAGTACGATTGTGACATGTGGAGCTGAGAGAGTACAATTGCTTTAGCTCCAAATACGGAAACCAAATCTTTCTCTAGAATGAAAAAAATTGCACGTGAGCACGACCAAAACACGTGCACATCCTTGCCGAAATTAAGTGAAGATTCAAAATCCAATGCAAAAATATCCAGCAAAATGTGAAGATCCCAGAGACAAGGGAAAAAAGAAAGAGAAATCGATCTAATGCTTTTCCTTCTCAATCTGATGACTGTGATACTCCCTCTCCAAAGGCCCCAAAGCGAATGGAAATCGACAAATCGACAGTGGTTGCTACGCAACCCCACTGACAGCCATGAATATCCTCAGTTGGAACTGTCGAGGCTTCGTCAATTAGTTACGAAAGAAGTCCCCTCCATACTTTTCCTATGTGAAAATAAATTTGGAAAAGGAATGGAAAAATTCAAAAGGATTCTCGGATTTGAAAGCGGTCTCCTTGTGAATTGTGTTGGAAGATCTAAAGGCCTTGCAATGCTTTGGAAAAAAGATCTAATACTCGATCTCCAATCCTCATCAAAGCATCATCTCGATTTAAGATTTTAGAAACAGATACGGGTAGATATTGACGCATTACTGGTTTCTACGGATACCCAGTTGCTCACACTAGATACAAGATATGGGATCTTTTGGCTACTCTACAAGATCAATATTCTCTCCCGTGGCTATGTTGCGACGACTTTAAAGAAATTCTATCCCATAATGAGAAAGATGGTGGCCGTCCAAGAGCGGACGCTCAAATAACACAGTTCCAAGAGTGCATTGATTATTGTGGCTTTCACGACCTGGGATATAGTGGATACAAATTTACTTGGTCCAACGAGTGAGAAGATGAGGGTTTTATCCAAGAGCGGTTGGATCGTATTCTGACAAACAATGATTGGTTAAGCCTTTTCCCGGAGGCAAGGGCCACATCTGCTTCGTCTCGGATCATCAGGCGATATCTTTATCCACAAAAAAAATCACTCACAATTAGGGTTGTCGCTCTCAAATCTTTCGGTTTGAGGCTATGTGGATAAGAGACAGTGGATGCCAAAGGCTCATCTCTGATCAATGGAATACTATGAATGATGCTGACCCAACTACCGATTTCATCAAAAAAGTTAACCACATCTCGGGTGCTCTTCAACAATGGGATCGATATTCATTTGGACAGTCCAGAGGCAAATCTCCGACAAAACAAAAGCACTCCAATCCTCTTCAGCTGGTTCGATGTAAAAACAAAACTAAAATATGAACTGAATGAATTGTTAGAACGACAAGAGATTTTATGGAAACAACGTTCAAAAGAGTTGTGGTTAAGGGAAGCTAAGGGGATAGAAACACGGCATTTTTTTCACACCAAAGCGTCGCAGAGGAGAAAGTTAAATTTCATCTCAAAACTTCCTAGTTGGGAGGGCGTGTGGCTCAATTTGGAGATCTTAATCCAACAGGAAGTGCAAGACTACTACAACGAGTTGTTTACATCGTCGAATCCTAGCAGAGTGTTGGAGGTTGTAAACTATCTGGAACCAAAGATCTCTTCGGTACAAAATGAGTAGCTCCTGGGTAGATTCTCTAAAAAAGAAATCCATGATGCTTTAAAGCAAATGAAGCCCTTATTGGCCCCAAGACCCGATGGTATGCCTCTTGTCTTCTTTCAAAAAATTTGGCCTAGCATTAGTCTTCGTTATCATTCGCATGGCTTTAAAATACCTAAATGATTCATTGTATTTATCAACTCTAAACAAAACCAACATCGTTTTGATCCCAAAAAATAAAAACCCCTTCTCTTATTTTCGATTTCCGCTTTATAAGCCTATGCAATGTCAAATACAAAATCATAGCCAAAGCCCTCGCAAACCGATTAAA
This sequence comes from Chloranthus sessilifolius, assembly GCA_021018995.1. Lineage (NCBI taxonomy): Eukaryota > Viridiplantae > Streptophyta > Magnoliopsida > Chloranthales > Chloranthaceae > Chloranthus > Chloranthus sessilifolius. The sequence continues at coordinate 9,996,140 of CM037588.1, forward strand.
AAAAATCCTCCCACACATTATTTCCACATCCCAAAGTGCCTTTGTCCTTGGCTGTTTAATCACCGATAACGTCATTGTGGCTTTTGGAGCAAATCAATATTTGAAAAACAAAATAAAAGAGTCGGTGGGATCTTGCACTATTAAACTTGACATGAGCAAGGCCTATGACAAGGTTGAGTGGCCCTTCCTTAAAGCTTGTATGTAGAGATTGGGTTTCCATGATAGATGGGTCTCTTTAATCATGGAGTGTGTTAATTTTGTATCCTATTCTTTCAACATCAATGGCAACATCTCTGGTCACATCACTCCGTCACGTGGCCTTAGATAGGGTGATCCTCTCTCACCCTACCTATTTATTATCTGTGCAGAGGCTTTCTCTGCCATGATAGATAAATCGATTGCCATGGGCAGAATTTTGGGAATCAAAATTTGTAGAAATGCTCTGGTACTCTCACATCTATTTTTTGAAGATGATAGCATGCTTTATCTTAAAGCTTCGGTAGATGAATGCGCAGAAGTTATACGCATCCTAAAATTGTATGAGGAGTTTTCGGGGCAACAAATCAATTTTGAAAAATCTTCATTGTTTTTTGGCAAATCGATCTCATAAATCGACAAAGATAATATTCTTCAGGTTCTTGGTATCACGTGTGATAAAGTGCAAGCAAAGTACCCGGGTCTCCCCTCTTTGGTAGGTAGATCTAAAAAGGAAATCTTCAGGAATATTAAGGATCGCATTTGGCGAAAGATGCAAGGCTGGAAGGAAAGGCTACTCTCCAATGCTAGCAAGGAGATCCTCATCAAATCGGTTGCCCAATCCATTCCTAATTACGCTATGAGCTGCTTTAAACTATCTAACAATTTGCTTCATGAAGTATCTATGTTGATGGCCAGATTTTGGTGGAGTAACAACAAAAAATCAGATGATGTCCACTGGTAAAGCGTAATTGTGCAGTGAATTTCTCTTACCTCGATTTCGAAGATTGTATGATTCAGAACGAGATATCTCCTTTAAAATAAGTCTGATTCTCCCCTCTATGGTCCATGTACGATTTATACATACGAGAAATAAATCACCAAAAGTTTAGAATCGGATGACTTAATCGTATAGAAATATTCTTGATTTTTCAATGCTCACAACGCTATGGTTACAAACACAAAAAAATATACACTATTTTGGTATTCACAGTGCCCTGTCATATATACCACAGCGAGCTGTAGATAATTTCATGCCCATTGGATGCATCGTCTCAAGCTATCCCAAAACAATTTATTATAATGGTCAATCAGAGTTTTCTATCAAACGTTATAATTGGCAGAAGAAATTCTCTTCTTATCGGCACCAGTTTTCACTTCAGTGATAGCAAACTGCTGTATTACCACAATGAGCTGTCACTTATGATAGCGCGATGTTATATATACCATAACGTGTTGTGGTACTTGTCACAACACGATGTGTGTCTTATCACAACAAGCTGTCATTGGGGGTTTTAGCATCCGAGTTTTTTTATTCATTTAAGGTCCAAAATTTGTGATCCGTATACTATTCTAATTATTCGAAAAATCATAAACTTGATTATCTATCAAGTTTTCAACCTTATAGATCATTATTAATTATTAGAATTACATTTAGTAGCGTGGCCAATGATCCTTCGGTGGTTTTCTAGAATTACATTTAGTAGCATGGCCAATGATCCTTCGGTGGTTTTCTAGAATCCCGAAGTTCCATGTTATACGATTCTTCTTCTCCTTCATATGGATAACAGTGATCAAGGTGCTTTATGGAGAAACACTTTAATGGTTTGAAGAAGGGTTGATGAAGAAGGTTAGGTTTTCTTCCAGAGGAAAATAAGAAAAAGGAACCAAAGGATTAGGGTTCCTTTTGTAGACAAAGCTAAGGAGGTTTTTCTAACTTGGGGTTTATCCCATGTGGAGCCAACACACCAAGTGTGGATGTAAAGGCTTTTAGTCTAAAGTCCAAAATAAGGATTTTAAGTCTCTAATAAGATTTGATCCATAAACCTCTTACTTAGAATTCAAGCCTCCTACCATTAATGCTCTCACAGAGCTTGTATATTTATTTACACAATTATATATTTGGATTATTTAAACTAAGGGATTTATTTCCCATAAATATTTTAAAGGAAATTTCGTGGCATGAGTTGTATATCTTACTGCGTACATATACTTAACTAGTGTATTAGTGTTTTGAAAATTTTGGGAATGTTACACAATCAGAGTTCACACATCAACAAGAATAGTAAGGCATTAATGATCACAACATCTATTGATGAAATAATATGACAACTATAAATCTCCATTATTGTAAATGAAACTGGAGAGAGACTTAAGTGCTAAAAAAAATAAAAACCAAGAAGATCCCCTAAACTAATTTTTCGAGTTTGCTTAAATAGGTCTCAAGCTTGAGGATATGAAATTCAAAATCGATTGATCAATTATTAAAGCCGATCAATTGGTTTTGAATTTAAAACTTGCGCTCCTCATTATTTGAAACTCGATCAATCGACACTATACAAGTCGATTGATCGAATGTATACGTAATAGTGAGCAGACTTCAAGATTCCTTTATAATGTCGATCAATCGATCAAATGTGGTCAATTGATCGATTTTTCAAAAATATCCGAGCTCCACACTTCCTTTGCTCTAATGTTCTAGTGTTAGTTGATTTTATGTTCCTTTACGCTTCTTAATGCATCCAATGGCCAAATTTTTTCGAAACACTTAAAACCTCACAAATCTGTCAAATAGCCTTCATCGGATAGCTAAATGTAGATTTTAGGTGTGAATATAGTCATAGTTTTCACCTCATCAACATGTCTCTAAAATGCCAAGTCTTTTTTTAAATTCGGTGCTATCACTTGAAAAACATGCGCAAGTAATGGCTCCCATATATATATATATATATATATATATATATATATATATATATATATATATATATATATATATATATATGAGGCACGTGCCCCTATTCATTTCTAGGTTGACTCACTAGATCAGTCCTCACAATAATATAAATTCATCAAAAATATTACCTCGTGGTCCTTTTGTTTTCTGTTTTAATAGAAATTATCTACTGATCATTTTGTTTTTTTTTTAATAAAAATTATCTCGTGGTCCCCGTGCTATGGTAATCTTAACTTGATAAAATATGTACCCAAAGATATTATTTCATGTTTCAATACTTCTAAGTATGTAATTCAATTATCTCTAGATGATAACTATTCATTTTAAATTTGTGTTTGATTACAACTTATCACACAAATCACAGTTACCAAAATTGGCGTTTTTCTAAAAAGAATTCATTTTTAAAACATATTTTTTTACATAAAACATCATAAATACGTTCAAAAGTATTTTTTATAAAATCACGGTTTTTACGTTTTAAATACGTTTTCTACAAATTCCACCCAAATTATTTTCTCATTTTTGTCAAAAAAATATTTATTTTTTAATAATCTTAATATTTTTATTACTTTTTCCTAAATGCTTCTCGATTTTTTTCCATAACTTTTATGATTTTTTCGTGTTTTGCCTTGCCAATTTTTTTACGAATTCCGACTTGGTAACTATGCACACAATAAAAATTATTTTTTCAACTCTATCGTTTTGTGTAGTACACTTGATAAACTAGCTTCTTGTTTTTAAATTGGTGGCTAGTTTTAATTTATAAAGGTTGCCCATGGATGGATTATTCTATAACAAACTATTTTCAAAACTCCCTCTCAATGTAGAATATCAAAAAAAAAAAAAAAAAAAACTCCCTCTTAAGCTAGTTTAAGAGACTACTTTACTATTGATGAAAACAAAAGCCTTCTTAACTCATGTTGCAAGTTTAAAATTAACCATGCATGCACCACCACCTTTTGTAAATAAATACTACACCTAATGCCAACTTTGTTTTTGACGAGTTAGCATTATGCATTTGATTAATGCAACAGAAAAAGTATATACCTAAATCTCCTTTTTCCCGTTTTTAATTAGGATATTTAACCATGGAAGGAAATTAATCATGTATCAGCCTTTGTGAGTAATTCTTACAAATAATATCAACACTCTTTTTTCGGCTAGTAATGACTAATAAGTACTTAATCCAAGCACCAAGAAAAGTATGCATGTCACCGGTGTTAAAAGAAAGACTTGGTATTTTAATGTAATATGTGAAAATGTAATTTGGGCTTTTTGATTTGAAGTTCATGATCAATAAATCCTTAATGCATGAGATTAGAGTAAAACACGATATTTATCGTATGATCAATTGTAATCAGTTGTTGAATCAGATAATAGTCTTTGACTAAATTTAATCACATGATAAAAATTATATTTTGTACTAATCTTTTACACCTAATATCTTTAAATCATGACCTTCAAATCAAACAATTTAGATTGTATTTATATATGATAGAGGTTGCTAAACTTATAAGTGTTTATTTTAAATTCTGTATAAGGGCTAAGTTTTCGAGTGCAAGTAATGACTCCCTTTTACTAATTTGAGGCCACTTTCTACTACAGTTGTCACGTCACCACAAGCTAAAACCTTTGTACACTGAATAAATCATATACTTACTAATCCAAAATAACATTCATTTCAATGGTTTAGATTGAGATATAATGAGAGATTTAATAGTGATTAATCATAGCTACAAATTATTCCTTCGTGATATTTAATAATAATCCATTCATTCGACTTTACTCTATATTAAAAACAAAACAGGCAATAGAAAATTAAAGAAATAAAATAAAAAGGTATATTTTAAAAGGATATTAATAAAACTTTGTCATCTTACGTATAACTTCCTTCGAATGATCCCTAAAATTTTTATTTGGCAAACCAAAATTAAATTTATTTAGGGCATGTTTGGTTTCTAGGGAAAATAAGGGAAAAAAGAGAAAATTGATAAGCGGGAAATGAATTGCTGCATTTCCCGCTGTTTGGATGACATCGGAAAAGTCGGAAATTATCTTCCCATTTTTCGTTAAAACCCGACAACAAATGTCGAGGGGGTCCCTCAGTTTTATATTTTCCCACCCTTCGGACTTCTCATCACCCATTTAATAATACCACACAATTTTTTCATGGACGAAAATCATTGACTGATTTGAATAAGATGATGGAGATTTTATTTTTTTTCAATCTTCCTCATGATAGATCTTAAGATCAAGACGCCCCTATTTGACGGTCTGATGTTGATTCTATATGGCACACATCCCGAAAAATAAGAGGTAGAGCCACAATATGACTTGGGTGGTCAATTGACTATCCAAACTTTCTAAAACTTTATTACTAAACTTTAGGGGTCTTAATTTATATTAGTGGAATCTCATCCATCTAAAATTATCTTGACCAACCAAAATTATCAAAAATCTTCAAACAATTTTTTTTATGGTATTTGTTTTCATAACAAATATTTCTTCTTTGATTTTTTTTTTAACTAAATCCTACAATTTTGGCCAATTTTAAGCTCCCATCCATCTATTTAAGTGTTGCATGGATTTATTTTTGGAGAGATTTTTCTCACAAGGGCTCTACTATGTTGTAGAGTTATATACTCACATATATGGTATATATGCTATAGTATAATTAATTAAAAATAATAATAATTTATTACACATAACAATGTTTGAACCTAAAACCTAACCTTCACAAAACACTAAGTCAACCATTAGAACAATTCACTAATATATGTAAAGAAAAAAAAAATTTAATACATATATAAGTATTTGGTCATTTGGCTATTTTTTTTGTTAGGACATGTTATTTTCATACAATTTCCTGCATATGTATCCAAACACAGGATTTAATTAATCCTTCATTTTTTCAGCTAGTAATGTGGTTATCCAAACAACGGAAAACAAAAGGAAACAAAGGAATCCAATGATTTCCTACAACTTATGTATCCATGAGAAAATATAAGAATATTATTTTACTTTCTCACGTTTCCCGTGTTTTTATCCAAACAGGTTCTCAAACTATAAGATTTTTTGTAATTAAAAGTATTCCTCACCAAACTTAACTCTCATTCTCTCTTTTATTATGCGCACATCCACTCTCCTTACTCCAAGGTCCACATGGAGCTCTCTTTGGCACTCAAAATATGCTTAAGGTGTCACGATGAGCAAAGTAATATTGTTTAGATCATTTATGGAAAAAAAAAAATCAAAACATCTCAAAACACGTATTTTTTTAGGCTTCAAATCTAGACTATTGAACCACAGTTAAAAGTTTACTTTCAACTTTAAATTTTCAGTTTTAATTATTTTTTAAATTGATCTAAACAACTTTTGGAGCCACTAAAATTGTGTTTTTCCGGCCACGTGTAGCTCAATATAATGTTGGAGTACTTATTCTAGGGTATTCCATTGAACTACCTTTATCCTTTCACCGATTAAGGGATAGCTCAATAGGTATCCTCCTTGTGGAAGCAACAAGTCGTGGGTTCTAATCCCCACGCCTGCTCCCTCTCGCCCTTTGTGTGAGTCTTCCCCAATAAGTTGCACCAAAAATAGATCCTCTTTACGTCCATGTTTGCACATTCACTACCCTTGGGTTGTCTTTGTCGAATGACATCCTCAAAAGAATAAAAAAAAAAACTTCCATCTTTTCCTTGTGTGTCTTTTCGTAAACACTTGCACCGTGACTAATATCTCTATATAAAAGAGAGTATAAATACTGTCCAAAATAAGAAACTCCCTAATATTCTTAGGCCGCGTTTGGGTTAGTTCTTTTTGGGTAAAGAGCAGCTCTTTCACTTTTTGGTTCCTACAAAGAATTATTTTTATATTTGGTAACATAGCTCCTTGCCTCATTTACTTTGGCAGGGAGTAGTTTTAAGTAATAAAACTACTCTATGCTTGCTCTATCTCAGAGCAGATTTTATCTGCTCTGACAGAGAGCAAGTAAAGAGCAGCTTCTGCTCTTATAAGAGCTAACCCAAACACAACCTTAGATTCTTAGGCGTTGGGGAGAATACGCCTAGGAGCACAACTGGCTAGATCACATGCTAGGTAGCATAATCAACCCAAAATAAATCCAATTCTGGGTTGATCAACCATGGAAAATGTGATTTTAAAAAAAATAAACTTTTATGTCATCAATTTGATGGGTCAAAAATAAGGTAACACCTCAAAACTTTGGTGCATTGGTTTTCCCAACTATGACCACATTTTTAACGGTGGAAAGGTTATAAAAATAATTTTTTTTTTTTGAATGGGATCTGATCAACCTTGCCTAAGTTGTCGTGACACCCGATCCTCATGATGGGCGCCGCATGATGGGCAATTGACTGTGAGTGTAGAGATTTCTCTACACCTAGGCGCATAGTCTGAGGCCTCATATTCTTATAAATAACTTTAAGACCAGCCTTTAAAAAAAACAACGGTAGATATTATATTCTAATAGGGATGCAAGTTCGGTGTACGGAACCCAAATTTTTCGATTTTTCGGTTCGGTACACCCCAAATTGAACCGAATCCTATTCAGTTTGGTTTTTTTTTTTTTTTTTTTTCTGGAACCGACACCAAAAGCGAAACCCATTCAGTTCGGTTCGGTGTGGGTATTTCACCTAGTTTTTTTCGATTTTTTCGATTTTTTTCGGTTTACTCATCTACTCCCATGGCTTTCCAATTTTTCCACCCTAAACCGAAACCGAACTCGGGTTCGGGTTAATTTCAATCGGTTTTCGATGGGGTTTGGACTGGTTCAGGAGCCTCAGTTTTTGGTTCTGCTCCGGTGTTTGGTTCAAAGCTTGCATCCATATATTCTACAAATCGGATGGTTTAAATCTCTCTAAAACACCATTTTTGACCATGATGCACTTTTACTTATAATCTATGACTTTGACGGTTCGGATCACTCACATCTTAAACCATTGATGGTGTAAGTTCATTTAACATCATTTTAGTGTTTAAATGATTGTCAGGAGCCTCAATCCCTTTGGAGATAATTGCTCCAGACCGAGATTTAAACACCAAATGGTGCTCAAATGATCTTATACCATTAAAATTTCACTTTTTATCTTACACCGTTGAAGTGTGATTTATCATTATGCCAAATGGCGCACATCTATGATCAACTTAAATTGCCTAGTGGCAAGCCATTGTTGGAAAATATCTCAGCCAAAGGATCATGCTTATAAGTGGATGCAAACCATCCGATCGGTGAACTTTAATATCAGTTATCAAAATGAATAGAGTGCACATTTCAGATGATTCGAATCTTCCAAAAAGTGTAAATTTTGGACCCATAGCCTTTCAATTGATGATATATCATTTTGACAGTATGGATTTTCAAGACCATAAGCCAATAACTGGTATAAGATCGATTAAACATCATTTAGTCTTTTAAATGACGATTAGGAGAGTCGGTCCTTATTTTTATTATTTTGAGGATGTCATAAGACATAGATAACTTAGGTGTACTGTACACTGGGAGAAGATCCGCACAAAGGACGAGAGTAGGCGTGGGAATTAGAGATTAGAACCCATGACGTCTTTCTTCGAAAAGGGAAGAGATTACTAGTTGAATTATTACTGGTTTTCCATAGACTAATTTAGTCACCGAAGTGTTACTCATTTATAAAGGGTACCTTTTATTTGCACACTAAGCCTTTAAGGGCACCTATGCTGAAAACTATTGAGTGCTTTGAAACACACCGTAGTGACCTCTTTTTGTGACAATTTTTATACATGGCATACATACCCAATAAGTGACAAGAGAATCACTTCCTGCTCAAACGTGATTTTTAGGTCAGTTTTTTTATTTGTACAACTTTAAATAAGAAATTGATTGTTTTATAGTATGTTCATAATCTCAAACTTCATTTTGTCCAAGATCGGGACAAAAAATGACCTGCATCGCTTTTGATTCATAGTAGTCAATGGTTTACATGTAGGTGCCCTCAAAGCTTTTGTTGCTGCAAATAAAGTAGCAATTTGTTAAACGAATAAATCATATTTACTTGTCCTAAAGGGCTGCACTTTGTCTAGTTAGGCACCATATGACATCCATCACGATGCTCCGGTGCCACAACAGCTTGGATAATATCGATTAGGTATCACCCAAAAAATTTAGACATAATCTCATACAAATTCATCATTGAAAATTTGGTCAAAGGTCCATAAAATCAATGCACTCTAAATTTGTGGGGCGTAACTTTATCTTTGACCCATTTGATGGAGGTTAGAAAAGGTTCCTTTTAATCATATGCGATATGGCTGATCAATCCAAAGGTCGTTGTTTTGGGTAAACCATGTCAAGTGACATGTGCTATGATGTTTGTTGCTGCACTCGGTCCAGCTCAGCATCATGTGCATCCATCACGACAATCGGGTGCCACGGAGATTGGGACAAGATTGATCAGGAATTATCCGAAATTTTGAGCAAGATCGGATAGATATCCACCGTTGAAAATTTGGTCAAAAGTACATAAAATCAATACACTAAGTTTGTGGGCATCCCCTTATTTTTGACCAATTAAATGGTGGCAATTTTTTTTTTTTAAAAGGTATACAGCTTATCAACTCAAAATATATATCCTTTTGGGTGGTGGATAATGCCACATGGCCTGTGATCTAACACATGGCTCAGCCTATTTACAACCCTATTTTCAAATGGATTGCTATCCGATGGTACATCATCAAATGACGGTGCACCCATCTCTGCGATCTATTGTTCTAGAGTTGGAATCATGATTGGTAGATGCAATCTTTGACGCCGCATATCTTTATATCATGATCTTATATAAAATAGTGACGTGTGTCAAAAAAAAAAAAAGAGGACCAGACTTTCAAATAATCAATTAAATATTAATTAATGATTTAAGATGTGAGTGATCCGAATCATCAAAGTGATAAATCATAGATTGAATTGAAAAAGATTCAGAAAGAATGTTTTAGGAAAATTTAAATTATCTGATAACTATATTATCAAATATCAATTATTGTTTTTAATTTTAATATCTGATATTAAAGTTTATCAATTGAATGGCTCACATCCAATTATCAAATTTTTTTCGTAACATCCAGTTATCAATTTTTTTTAATAAGGTGATATATGTATATACCCTTCGGAAATTTAAATTAATCATAGATGTATGATGCATGGCTTAATGATAAATGAGACTGTGTGAGATGAAAAGTGACATTATTTTAACGGTGTAAGATCCTTTAAATAAAATTTGGTGCTTAAATGTGGGTGAGGGCCCTTATCCCTTCGAAATTAGTACTTCGAAGCTTTTTATTAGGGTTTCATCGATCTCGTGTTTATTTATCTTTTAATTCTACATTATAACATTTTTATTTTCTCTTTGGAAATGAAGAACAGTCGACCGTCTCTGAAGAACAACGAAGACGACAAAATCAATCGAAAATTCGACAAACGTAGATTCATTAAGAAGAAGAAGAGATTGGGAGGGAAAGGATTGTCTCTCGAAGCATTCACAAATGCTAAAACCAAGAACCCTAATTACAACCCTGCTCTCATAAGTAAATCTCTCTCTCTCTCTCTCTCTCTCTCTCTCTCTCTCTCTCTATGGCCTTTTTAAATATTGATTATTATTTTTAAATGTGATTGATTATATATTCATAGTAATCTTTTATAGAGATTTTTCTTACTACCAATAGATTCTGCATTGCTAAAATTGACATCCACTAACTTTAAATTTATTGAAGCCGTTATTTGGACACCCAATTGATTTAGAATACAGTAATGACACTGCAACCAAGTGGAAGTGGATTGTTACGATTTGTTGGCGATAAAAAACGTAGCTGTCATTTAGTATTATTGCAATTTGTTTTTGTTTCCATGGTCGCCAGAAACTAAGATGATCATGAATCCTAGCTACTTTTTGACTTTAAATTGAATGAGATAACCCTACTTTGGATATTTCCACTCTGCTGCTGCAGCAGCATTGTCGTTGTTTTTTCAATCTAAATCAATATTAGGTCCATCCGTAGGCTGTAGCCTAAAGAAAACTTATTAGCGGATTATTGCGAATTCGGAGCTTAATTTGGTAAGCCATTGGTGGCGATTGAGACCCACCAAATGGGCACTGTTGTTCCTCTCTCCTTGTTGTTCAGAGCTAAGTAAGTCAAAATAGTAGAAACACATGCTAGATTTCTTCCGCTTCCTTCACTAAACCTTGAGGAACAGAAAAAATTATGTCAATAGAAGTGAAGAAATTATGTTTACTCCCATCAAGGGGAACCACATGACAGTATCCAGGAGTGGCCCAATGGCTACAATCCAAATCCAAATGGAAGGAAAGGCAAATCATTCTATAATAAGGTCCATTCCAAAGCTTTACAAGTTACCCCAGGATTTGAATATCATCCTTTCTAAAATCGGTATTAGGAATAGGAACTATAACCAATCATAATCCTTTTGCTTGATTCTAACCAGACCAGAAAAACCAGTTACCTTATTAACAATCGACTTGTGTTCTTTAAGATCTAAGTATTTTCTAGTATTTTGCTCTGACAAAGCCCCCATATTGTTAGAGAAGCCTTTTCACCTTTTCGGAGAAGGGGTCAGGACCTTGGCCCTTAATGGTTGAAGAACATTCTTTAAAGTTTAAACCTCCTTAAGGTAATGTAACCTCCAATCCCCTTCTAAACTGAGGCATGGAAAATCATTGAATGGTAAGAACAACTTCTCATCTCATTTGAAATTCCTTTAAAAGGTAGACACTCATTACAGTGGGAAGCCTCCTTGAACTTGCCCATGATAGTTTCTTCATACCAGAAGCATCTTAAAATTCTCAGTCATCAACCATTGTTTTCTACATCAACATAATAGAAGTCTGAGGTTCTATGTCCCCTCTTCAAGGTTTTCACTAAAGAAATACCCAATGTAACAATATTCTCATTCAATATCAAAGAACTCTAAAGTCTGAACTAGGCTCTCAAAGAACCTATTTATGACAATAATTTGTAAATCATTATACTATTACAATTTAGAAAAAAGATAACCAAGAAATGAAACTCCTGCTCTCTCTCTCTCTCTCTCTCTCTCTCTTGTTCACTTGTATGACTGTCCTTGTTGCATAAATAGCCTCCTTCCATTTGTACTTTTGTTCATGCTAGAATACTGAAGATTTAAACAACTATCACAAACAAACTAGACGTTGAACATGGATCCATCCTTAAGTTGGAAAATTAGCTCATCTTTTACATCAATTCCGCTTGGAACTACTGCCACATTTTCCGTTTTGACGTTGACATCCACATTGCCGATGCTAAGATTGTTGTATACGTTCAACAACACCAATTCCATTGAGGCTATCAATCTCACCTAATGGGAAGAGCGTCATATGCATGGTTATTGGTGTTGTTCAATATAACAAGATTGTGGGGAGCATTCAGAAGATTTATACTTGAAATAAGAGATTCAATCATTGAAAAATTAGAAAAGATCGAGAGGTAGTGGTTGGTATGTCCAAATGTTTCTCCTTGTTTTTTGTTTTGATTTTTGATTTTTATTTTTTATCACTATATATTTGTCCTTGTAAATTGGGACATTAGTATGGTTCTCTAAGGAAGAAGGGAGGGCTTGTCACTGGAATATTGAAAGAAATGAATCTTGCCTCTTGGAAAGTGGCATTGGAGGGTGGGAGAGGAAAGGGAGGCTATATTGAAAGTAAGTACGGAGTCGAAATAAATGGATGGGAGATTTGATTGCCGAGAGAATCTTTGGATTCAGTGTTGTGACCAGGAGTTTGTCGGGTCAAAGAATTTTTTAGCAAGTGCATCCACTTTCAAGCGGTGTCAATGACTGCATCAAAATTTTGAAAGATCCTTGGCGGGGACTGGGGAGAAGCCCCTCTTTGTGCTTACAGTGTTGACTCGTATGAGTTATCTTTATGTAAGGAAGTGGTGGTTTGTGATGTTATGGAATGGGAAAGGGAAAACATAGTTTGAAACATTTGACTACAACGAAGTCCAAGGGAGGAGGTCTGCAATTTATTGAACGAGTCTTCTTGGCCAGCTTGTGGATGTTGTTACTTCATCCCTTATTTAAGATAGAAAAGTTTGGATGGTGTAAAAGAAAAGGAACTTTTCAGTGAGATCATTCTATAAGTTCCCATGTAGAGGGTTAATTGATCAACATTGGAACTAAATGTGGAAGGCCCTGGCTCCTCCAAGATGTCTTATGTTTTGCCAGAGTGCTCAGTGAGATGAAAGCTGGATGTAGAGGGTTAATTGATCAACATTGGAACTAAATGTGGAAGGCGGTCCTGGCTCCTCCAAGATGTCTTATGTTTTGCCAGAGTGCTCAGTGAGATGAAAGCTGGATTATTACCAATTTGAGGTCTGTGGGTCTTGAATAGGTGTGTCATGTTGAGCATCTGTTGATTCATTGTCCAATGGCATATCAGATTCGGACATACTTTGTGGATCTATTTCAGGCATGTTGCTTCCTAAGAACTTGTGTGGAGTTATTTGCTTCTAAGGAAGTCGGTAGACTGATGCAGACTCCAATTTCTATATTATGGTGTGTGTGAAAGAGAATAATCAGTTATTCAATGAGAAATTGTCTTTGATTGGGGGTCTGATTTACTCAATCAAAGACTGTGGTGTTCGGTGGGCATGGGTGAAGGCAATGCCGATATGTCATCTAAAAACAACTTGGAGACTGGTACTTTTATTAGTTGGGTTTAAGCTGAGCCAGAAATTGCAGTTTGGTTGTTGCTCCCAAGTCTCAATATTTAAAGCTGTTGTAAGGGAATTAATTGTAAATAGGTGTTTTCTGTTGGCACTGGGTGCTAATTGTGTCTTAGAAGTGTTGTGCTGTAGTTTTTTTCTTTATCTTCTTGTTTAATATAGGCAAAGTATGTTGATTCATGATTTGTGTCAATCGATCAATCTACTTCTTTTGTTTTCCAGTATATTTTTGTATTTGCATCAATGAATCGATCACATGATTGTCATGATTTCCATGTGCACCTTTCACATTTCCTAACATGTTCGTACTTTTCATGAACTTAATCTCATTCTCCACAAACTTGTTTTCTAGAGTTCAAGCCTCCATCACAAAATCTACTTTACGACCTAATGATGTAGGAAAAATTTAGGGTTTTACATCCTCTTGACTAGGATTTCATAAGAGAGATCGGAAGGAAAATTTCCTTATTCGATGTCAATGAAAAGTAAATACATTTTCAGAGCTTACATTTGTTACTCAAAGTTACTGATCCCTAAGCTTCCCATAATAGGAAACCGAACATGATTAAAATACTAATTTAAAGCACTTAATAAAACAATCATCAAATACTTAAAGTATCTTTTGTATCTCATGAACTTTAATATCAGCCATTAAAACTAAAAACAATGGTTGATAAAGTCCGCAGTTCAAATAGTTTAAATCTCCCGAAGACATCTATTTTAGGCCTGTTGCACTTCAATCTATGCTCTATCACTTTGATGGTATGGATCACCAACTTCTTAAACCTGGTGCAAGGTCATTTAAACACCATTTTGGTGATAAAATGACGGTCAGGAGAGTCTGGCCCTAAAATAATTGGTAAAAAGCTCATACGCAATAGAATTTGGTAAAAAATTATAAATAAAACATTTACATCCTCAAGTTTTAGAACTATCTCCCAATCATCGTGATAAAATAATTTGGTAAATAGCCCCCCTTAACAGCATAATTTGGCAAAAGTTTCCAAAAAAAGCATCTACATCTAGAAGAGTCTATGTTTTTAGGCTTTTTGAATCTTGTAAAACGCAAAACTCTATTGCAAAAGTTATACTCCAGCAGAGTCACCAAATTCTCCGGCTTTTTGAAAAAGTCTCTTTTAGATCGCGAATAAATCCTTGGACGTTTGTTTCATGTTCTAACCACGACTTATTGGAAAAGTCATGAGTTTTTAAATTTTTTCATGACCTTTCTATGTTTTAATCGCAACTCGATATATTAAAACTTTTTTTTCTCAATTACTCGATAACAATAAAATAAATGAAAAGCTCTTACATCTCCTTTTTAAAGCAAGTTTAAATTAGAAGCTCTTATTTTTTACTTGTAAACAACCAAGTTGACAACAATGAGTTTTAAATAAAAGTTTAGGATTAGAAAATTTCCAATTTAATACCTATTCTCATCTCCTATTTTTGTCTTCCAGACCCTCGGTTCCGGAACAGTGATACCACGAAACAGTAGGCACATATTACCCTATAAGATAGATGGAAAAGCCACAGAAACTCAGACAAAAAGCTCTACCTTATTTAAACAATTATTTCAAAGAATCTTCTGAGATGAGGCGTTGATTTTTTCCTCCCACTCAATATGTGAGATGAGTAAATCATTTTACTTAGTATTCAATCAGAGGAATCTGGCGGGCGGGCCAGGTGAATGTACCTCATTGTAGTGGTAGGGCTGCCAACTCCCTATTGGTAAGTTATAATGAAATAATGAAATCTAATAACATTTCCCACATGGCATAATTCTCATTTTCTACTCTTTTATTCCCCCATCAAATTTTAATAAAATAAGTTGCCAGTCACCAAAGCCCATTAAAGTTAGTCTTCACCAGTTCTAGTCGCTCCTAGATGTTACTTCCTTCAGTTCTTGTTTTGATCGGTTTAAATTTTTTTGATCGAACTTCCATTCAGTTCTAATTGCAGAACGCATAAAAATGCATCATTAATCACTGAAACTGAGTGGTTCCCCCCACCAAGAAGGGAAGTCATCCGTCCCATCGCAGGCACCTACATTGTCATGATCATATTGGTTTACCTTTTTTTTTTGGTTATTCAACGGATGATCGCCCCTTCAACAAGAAGGGGTAGAAATATGGAAACTTCTCTGCCATTTGGATCGGAGAATTATGGAGAAAATCGGGTTTTAAACTTTCAAAAACTGCATGGTTATATACATGGTTGTCAAGGCCACGCTATAATCTCGCTATGGCCTCGTCATGGCGAATGGCGATGGGAAACATCATATATAACCAAATAGCCATGATGGCTAAATAGGGACACCATAGCGTCGCTATGGCGGAATAACATTATGGCATTGCTATGCATGCTATTTTATTTTTTGGATAATAATGTATAATACTTATAAATTATAGCATTTTTATAATATATAAGTTATAAAAGTTAACTTACAAGTCACAAAACCTCAACTTGTAAGTTATAAAATTTTCGACTCTCTCTATCTCTCTCGTCACAGCAGCTACCAACACTAGCGTCGGCGATACTACCATATGTGTACTTAATATTTTATATTTTTTAATATTCTGTATTTGTTGATATTTCATATTTATTTATTTATACTTACCATGTTGCAAATTTGTGATGCTCCATATTTGATTTGTATTTATTGATATTTGTTTATTCCTAGAACATGAAATCCTTAATATTAGAATCAAAGTATGATACTTTAGTAGTTGAATTTTTTTCTTCCTATATATTTTTTTCTTATATAAAAAAAATATATATACAAAAGAATACTACTAATTAATAGATAAAATATTAAAAAAAAAAATTACAATAATAAGTAGTCTTGCCATGGTTTCACTATGGTCACGCCATGATGTAGCGAGCCTCTTCCCCATAACCTCGCCACCCTGCCTTAACTACCTTGATTATATAGCTAAAGGGAATACCCCGTGCCTTTAATCATCCGAAGTGCTACTAATGTGGCTACTAAGCTATTTCTTTGGAAAACTCCTACTGAGATGGGAAATTCCCTGATAAAGTTGCTAGTACCCAACCATTCTGATAGACTCTAGGTGGTGTGTTGGGCAAGAGTAGGACTGGGACCCGACGCAGGGAGCGGGCTGTAGCTGTATATGGTTCGAAGGTACATTGCAATTACTTCTTTTGTCATTTAAAGAATCATAAGGAGACGTAGGATGACATTTTCCATATCTGAAGCAATCATTGATGATTGATAGGTCTTCTTCCGATCTGTCTTTTCTTCTCTTCAATCTGACCAAAGCCCCTGCTTACCTTCCCTTTTCTATTGATATTGACCCTAGTCATCAACTTGATAGAAAGAATAGCCTGACTCTGGCTTTCAACACTGTTCGTGCTTTGAAGCACTCTCTTATCTATTGTTGTTATCTACCCAGTGTTGAAAACAATTGACTAAATCGAACCTCCCG
Organism: Chloranthus sessilifolius; assembly: GCA_021018995.1. Classification (NCBI taxonomy): domain Eukaryota; kingdom Viridiplantae; phylum Streptophyta; class Magnoliopsida; order Chloranthales; family Chloranthaceae; genus Chloranthus; species Chloranthus sessilifolius. Next base: position 10,013,270 of record CM037588.1, read on the forward strand.
AGAAGGGAGTGTGAGCCCGAGTCACCAGCTACTGTTGCGATTCCCTCTAACTGTACCAATTGCTCCTTGTTTCGTTTCCCCTCTTGCTTCAACACCGTTGATTTCAATGTATTGTATGTTGTAAAGGGGGCCAAAGAATCCGTATGGTGATTTGAATCCATTCTCTGAGATCTGTGAAGAGTAGCCAATGTAATCAATCTGCTCTAACGAAACTCAGTTAATCTCTGGGTCCCTAACAAACGAGTCATTCACTTCTGTTTGATCAACCAATGGCTATAATTACCTTTGCGAATTGCTGACGTCAATCGAGATCGATCAGATTGAAGCTCCAGCATCTGACTGGAATTGGGCTGTTGTATGGATTTTGTTCTGTATCAACTCAGCTGTCGGCCAAAGTTATACGTTCTCCAATAGCAGTAGATTCCTCATGTTGATTGGCAACTATTGCACATGTCTTTATATATTGAATCCCGCTGAGTCTGCAATTGAGCTAAATGTCCCTTGAGCAATGCTGCCTCTTTTTTTGGAGGTCGATTAGATTAGATTCTTCCGTTCCTTCTTCAGATCTTTTCACTTTTTAGGTCTCGTTGGTGGACCAATTAGTTAACATACCAAAACGCTTGTTCACATAATGAAATCGAGCTTCTGTAGCAGCTGATGCGACTGAATCAGCTGCTTTCTATTTATAATGACTGGGAGCTTTACTTGCTGTACTGAGCACTGCAGCCTCTCGCTGTGTTTCATCTCTATTCTCCTTTGCCTTTTGGCTATTTTCAGTATATTTTCCATTGCCGATAAAAAAAATACTGTCTGCTGAATAGGAACAGATGAGAGTAATGCGTTCCTGGTTAGGTTGGCATGTCAGATAGAGTCAAAAGTTTGAGGCGAGGGGTGGGGCTTTTAGTTAACAAGCACTAGTAAGTGTTAACCCATTTGGTAACGGCTTTCCAACATGTGTTGAGCAAAAGGTAGGAAGAGAACTACGAAAAAGAGGAGTGGATGAAGCTCTGCCACATCGACCAGTTTCCCTACCAGCTAGGTATTTACTGCACGTTTCCCACTTCAGTCAAATGTGTCCCCCATAGACACATGAAGCACCTATTCTATAAATCTTTACACGTGGATCACTGTCATTTATTTCTTCAGCACTTAGATCAATCTGACTCCAGTCCAACCAATGAAAATTTTGCATAATCGGTGTAAACAGCTTCCCTCCCCAGGTAAGACCAACTTTTCGACTCGATGTGTTGCTTTGTTGAAGAACGGCTTAAGAAGAGTATCATTTTGGGTAATCTCCGATGCTTCACAGCTTCGACCACATATAATTTTCATTGTATCCTAGTAGAAGGAATGAAACCTGGACTTTGATTGCCTCAGTATCTGTCACCAAATGCTTCCTTACAGAGCTATTTGTGGGCCCCTGCATGTGAATTGCTGTTGTCCTATGGAAACATAACTTCCCTGAATGCCAAAGGGCCCAAAAGAAGAGATTTGAGGTTAAACCTTCCATCAGAAACGATCATTAAAACTGCCAAACAATCTAGAAAACAAATATGACCAAAAGCTGTAATCTGAGAGGGTAAGCTGTTGTTTTTTTTTTTCCTTCTTTTCCCTGGTAGTGTCTTACTACCTGCTAAGGTATGTAATCTTTCTTTGCTCTTTTAATGAATTTTTTGTTACCCATAGAAAAAAAGCTGTAATCATGACAAGAAAGATCCATACCAGCATATGCTAAAAATCCTGTAGAACTGCCAGTTAATATGCATATATGGTAAAATTTGGATGATCAACCTGTGGAGGTGTGATAATGAACGAGCAATTAGTGCATCATAATCATACCAAACTAAAATTTACATATCTAAAATACTATGTTTTCATTTATATTGGAAAGATATCCAATTAATACATTGCCCTCTTTTTTCTTTCATATAGCCGTTCTGACACCCTTGTGGATAGATAATTAGATATATTGGTGGGCTTTATGACTATTTCACATCCTCGCTAATTTTTATGACCATGTATCTCTATGGTTTCAGAAAAGCACAGGGAGTTCTACAAAAATGCCAAATATGTGAGCAAATACCAGAAGACACTGAAGCAAAGTGGAACACAAAACCATGTCCCCGAGATTGAAGGACTCCCAGAGGTGCGATTATTTAATAATTTGACATTAATGGTTCTTTTGAAGGCTCTCTTCTAAAGGATACATATTATGTATAACAATAATATGCTAGTCACACTAATAGCTTTTTTGTTTTTCTTTGCCTTCAACTTATAGATTCTTGCTTATTTCATAGCTTATTTGTATCTCTCTCTCTTTCTCTCTCTTGCTGGGTAAGCTAGGATTGAACTTCTGACCTCAAGGTTGTAATGTTGTCGACCTTTCAAAAGGTCGGGTTGTACGTGTGGAAAGATCCTAGTAGTCAAGAAGTCAAATCGGGAATTTTGAAGCTGTCTACTCGAATGTAGAACACTGAGGATGAATTGATCCTGATCGAATTCCTCCTGGGTATCTAGGAATACTACTATGGACAGTATGAACCAATTTGGTCTAGGCTTCATAAGGTTCGATTAGGTAGGTTGCGGATGTGTGGCAAAAGTTTGACTAGGAGTTGGGACACTTTATCTGTGACTTTCTAGTTAGTGGACATGCCTTGAATCTCAAGGATTCCACCCCCATATCCCCTTCCCAAGACTCAGGGTTCCCCTTCAGCCTCTTGAAGCTGAGGGCCGTATCTAATCTCCATTTTTTTGTGTCTTGGGTGGGTTTGGGCGACCTACCTTGGGCATGTTGCAAATCGCGAGTTCCAAGTTGGTCGACTTGTGGTTATTGTTCAAACCTTAGCCCCACCATCAAATTATCAAGACATATTTGCACATCACTACCTATGCATTAAAACATAAGTCCTTGTTCGACAAAACTACAAAAGTTTAATCCTTACTTGCATCTTGGTATAGGCTTCCAATTCTGTTGGAGCTCCACATCAATCTGGGTCCACCTTCCGCCCTTACCCAAACAAAATCCACTTACTGTGGACTCCCTTGTTATTGGACTTGTCTTGACTGTCTAGGCTTTCACCCCTGTTTACGCAGCCCGAGACTGAGGGTTTCCCTTCCAGCCTCTTGAAGTTGAGGCTCTTGGCCAATCTCTGCTTTTTATGTGTCTTGGGTGGGTTTGGAACAACCTACCTCGGGTGTTATGCGTGCTGTGAGTTCCCAGTTGTCGACTCATGGTTATTGTCAAAATTTTCGCCCGATGTTCAATTCATCCAGATATATTTGCACATCACTCCCTTTGCATCAGAGAAGAAGTGATGCAAAAACTAATACGATGCAAATATGATGGGCTGAGGTTATTTGAGAATTAACATGTGTAATTGAAGTATGAATTTTCTAACAAATTAACACAAAATAAAGGGAATTTTAATTAAATAATTTGATTTCACTCAAAAAAGTGTTACTTTCGCTGTATGTTCCTTATAAGATCTAGAAGACTAGGGTTCTTAGCGAATAACTAGATCTCCAACAGTTTAGGGCTTGGACGAACTCACAAGTGGGTTTTTTCGAATCCGTGCTGAATTAATCAATAAGAGGATTCTAGGTCTTTAGAAATCAAGGCTCAAATAGAAGAAATTTCGTGTTAGGACTATTGAATGATCTTAGGTCAGGTTATGGAAAGATCGAGCAAGTAGAACATATAATTAGTTCCGGATTTTGGGAATAAAATTAATGAGAAAATCAACCAAACACTTACACGTAATATGAAGATAAGAGTAGATAAGAAGGATAGAAAAGTTGGCCTCGCACCAAACTGCACGCGAAAAGAAGAATCACTCTTTCAAGTCTGAGAGAATCGCATCCTCAAAGAAAACTTTAATAAAAAAACTCTCAATTTGTAAAAGCAATATTCAATAACCATTAATTAATTAAAAGTGTATTTACAATGCCTTTATATAGGCAAACAATCCCTAACTAAGTATATATTCGAATTTAGAAACACTCTTAGTCTAAGAAGGAAACTAAAACCTAAATTCTTGAATGAAAACTAAGCTCCGTGCGTCAAGTCTTCAAAGTGCCCATGCCCATTCTTTCTGTTGATTCTCGCTCGAGTGGGAACCGATGTCACTTGAGTGAGTTTGGGTAGAGAGTTCTCGCTCGAGCGGGAACTGATGTCACTGGAGCGAGTTTGGGTAGAGCGTGCTCCCTTGCCGACCCTTATTGTCTGAAGCTTCTTGGGCTTCTTCTTGAGTCTCCGGTACATGATAAATGGCGGTTTGACTTGGATGTCCCTATCAATTCCCCCCGGGTTAGAAGAATTCATCCCTGATGAATATTGGCCGTGATAGTGCTCGAGGAGATTCGAATCGATCTGTTGGAACTCTTCTTTTGTGATCCACGCATTCTCTGAATCTTACTTATTCTTCCACTTGACAAGAAACTTTTGAAATCCCTCTTGGTTTGTAGACACAATATGATCTTCCAAAATATTCTCAATTTTCTCATGAGAAGGACGTGCATGCGTAGGTAATGGAATAGGGAGGGAAACAGAGATAGAATCTAATGTTGAAGGTTCAAAAGGATTAGGTAGTAAAATTGTATGGCCATAGGACGGAACGAGATCCTCCACATTGAAAGTCATGGTAATACCCAAATCTGGTGGTATGTCTAGTACATAAGCATTAAAACCAACACGCTTTAAAATCCTATAGGGTCCAACACTACAAGCCTGTAACTTCTTAGCAATTCTTTGAGGGAAGCGCTCAGGTCTATTCCAAACCATCACAAAATCACTCTCTTGAAATTCTTTGAACCTTCTATGAGAATTTGCAGAAAATTTATATTTTTCATTAGTCACATTAATTCTTCTTTTAATCTCAACATGAAGTTCATGAATGCGATGTGCAAATGCAGACTCTGACGACCTTTGATGAACTGACATCGGAATAAGATCTATGGGTGCCCTAGGTTTGTAACCGTGCACAACTTGAAACAAACTCAACCCTATGGTTCTATTAATCGAATTGTTATATGCAAACTCCATGACAGGTAAGATAGAATCCCGACTTCTAACATGTTCACCTACTAGACACCTCAAGAGATTTCCTAAATTCCGATTAACAACCTCTGTTTGCCCATTGGTTTGGGGATGATATGTCGATGAAAATTGAAGCCTAGTCACCATTTTATGCCACAATGTCTTCCAAAAATAATTGACAAAATTAACATCTTTATCCAACACAATGGTTTTGGGCAAACCGTACAAACGAACAACCTCACTAAAGAAATGTGTAGCAATTTTACTTGCATTTGAGGTTTTCGAATAAGCTATGAAATGGGTCATTTTTGAGAAACAATCCACAACAACAAACACTGAATCTTGCTTTCGAAGGGTCTTAGGAAACCCTAACACAAAGTCCATTGAAAGATCTTGCCATGGAGTATGTGGCACAGGTAAAGGCATATACAACCCCGTGTTTTGCTTCCTTTGTTTTGCCAATTGGCAAACGCGACTTTGATTGATAATTTTGATAATATCTCGTATGAGATTGGGTCATTAAAACATATCTTCAACCAATGCAACAGTCTTATTGGGGCCGAAATGTTGGGTGACACCCCCGGCGTGTAATTCCCAAACGAGGAAGTCTCGTAGAGAAAGGCGGGGAATACACAAGCGGTGTTTCAAAAATAAATATTCATCGTATAGGGTATACTTACACACTATCAAACTGGTCACTCACGAGTGAGGCGTACTTTTCTGCAAAATCTGGACACGTAGGATAATCATCCAATAAACGCTTGACTCCAGTCACTTTAACACTCATGGAGTGCAACGTCGCCACTCTGCAGCTAAGCGCTTCAGCAATCCTATTCTCCACTCTAACCCTATGTTTCAACACAAAGGTGAACCCTTGAAGTTGTTCAACCCATTTCGCATGTCATGGGTTTAACTTCTTTTGAGAGCTCAAAAATCTTAGGGCCTCATGATTTGAGAACATAACAAATTCTTGTGGTAATAAGTAGTGTTTCCAATATTTGAGAGACTGTACTATCGCATAGAATTTCTTATTGTACGTAGAATATTTCTGTCTGACCTCATTTAACTTTTCACTGAAATAAGTTATATGGTGACCCTCTTTGCTCAAGACTCCACCAATACCTACGCCTGACGCGTCACACGTCACACGTCGCCTCAAAGACTTTAGAAATGTCAGGAAGGCACATAACTGGAGCCTCGATCATACCGGACTTAATCTCTTTAAATGCTTTTGTCGCAACTGGTGTCCATTTAAATTCTCCTTTTTTAATGTAATCGGTGATAGGGGTCGTTACAGTACTAAAATCACGGATGAATCGCCTGTAAAAAGTGGCTAACCCATGGAAGCTATGGACTTCGTGAATGTTCTTAGGTTCAGGCCACTCCACAATAGCCTTGACCTTTTCCGTGTCCGCAGTCATTCCTTCAGAAGTTACGACAAACCCTAAAAAGACAACACTAGTCGTCATTAAAGTACACTTCTTTAGGTTGGCCTATAACTTCTCTCCTCTAAGAGTTAAACAAACTTGCCTTAAATGGTCTAAGCGTTGTTCCTTGTCGCGGCTATAAATAAGGCCTCATCACTTGCGTCATGACCCGCATAAATGTGCTTGGGGCATTTGAGTGCCCGAAAGGCATGACAAATCATTCATATAAACCATCTTTAGTCTTAAAGGCGGTTTTCCATTCATCCCTGGAACGAACTCGAACTTGATGGTATCTACTCTTCAAATCAATCTTTGAAAATATTGTGGCACTAACCATCATGTCCAACATGTTGTCCAACCTCGGTATAGGAAACTTGACCGTGATTTATTTATGGCACGACTAGCGACGCACATCCTCCAAGACCCATCTTTCTTGGGTGTGAGTAGCGTTGGCACGACACATGAACTCTAATGAATCCCTTTTGGAGAAGTTCATCAACTTGCCTTTTCAATTTCAAGTATTCGGAAGGATTCATGCAATAATGGGGCAAGTTACATAAAGTAGAACTGAGGACCAAATCAATGGCATGTTGAATATTCCTTAATGGTGGTAATTCATTCGGAAGGTCTTTGGGAAAGACATCCTGAAACTCTCTCATTGTTGGTCCAACCTCTTTAAGAAACTCAACACTCGACTCTTTGGGTGACTCCAACATAGACAATGTTCTCGTCGTTGGCACCTTGTTCAAACTCCAAAGGGCTACCAATATAATTACCTTAGTTGTTTTCTCTCTCTCAACCAGGCCTTTATCACTGGACTTGCTTATTTTCACATTAGGTGCTCTGGGAGGTAGAGGGTTTAACTTAATTTTCTTTCCTTTGTGCATGAAAGAACACACGTTTGATCTCTCGAACAGTGTAACGTCCTTATCGTACAACCAAGGCCTCTCAAGGATGCCATGTCCCACATCCATAGGCACAACATTGCACCATAAGGGGTCCTTATACGAACCAAACTGTATAAGAACCTGACACTTTTCTGAAATTGGAATTGATGACGAATCGACCCATGCCACTTTGTAGGGTTGATGATGAGGAACGGGTGTAAGTCTCAAGTGAGAAAATGTGCTTTCTGATACAACATTGGTACAATTTTCACTATCAACTATGACCCTAAAATCCTTTTCATCACATCTGGCTATGGTATAAAAATTGTTATCCCTACGCCAGTCGTCACTCTCCTTTGATTGGGTTAGAGCACATCTAATCACAAGTACCCGCAAGGTATTACCCTTAACGGAATAAGAGACTTCCCTAAGACAAGCTAAAACCCGTTCCCCTACATGATCCTCCTCCCCACTAGGGAACAATTTGGGCTCATAGACTTCTACTTCCCCATCTTCCCATTCATCTTCACTTTTCTCTGTTATGAACAAATTTCGGGAAGGACATTGTGCTACAAAATGCCCAAAGCCATGACACTTGTAGCACTTGTTTTGACCACCACTCTTGGGACCCTCGAATATTGGATTCTTATCCTTATCAGCTTTAGTCACCAGTGTCGTAAGAGAATTGGACCTAGCTAAATGGGCATTGACATTAGGCCTAAACTCATAATAGTTAGACTTGTAACCAGACTCACGAGTATCGAAACGTTTGGCTTGGGGAATTTTAAGGAATCATTCTAACTCCTCGACTCTAGAGAAGCACTCTTCTAGATTAGCAATAGGATATGAAATAAGTTCCATTTGCAATTATGGGTAGATGCCCATCCGAAATCGAGATAAGTTAACTTTGTCTTGTTCCTCCACATTAGCCTGGAACATTAAATCCTCAAATTTATCAATGTACTCTGTGGCCGACATATTCCCTTGGTGAAGTGTGTGACACTGATTAAGGAGACGTTCATCATAAGAAAGGGGAATGTACTTCTCATTCAGTTGGAACTTCATGTCTGCCCACGTGGAAATGAGAATAAGACCCTGGGATTGTCTACGACGCTCTATACCTATCCAGTAAAGCCTAGCTTGGCCAATAAGCTTAACTTTGGCAAACCGGACTTTGCACTCCTCGGACTTGGCATACCAATCAAAATAAGCTCCATGTCAGTCACCCACTCTAAAAAGACTTTAGGTTGTCTTTTTCCCATCAGTAGGACGCGACCTTCATGACTTTGTCGTCCTGATTGGGTGGGGGATCACGCTAGTGTGGTCCGTCTCTTCTACGGTCATTGATGTGGACTAGAAAATGGTCATTGGTGATGAGTCTCTATTCATTTCCTCGACACGAGTCACTAGAGCCTCATGGTGGGCTTGTTGATCACACATCTGATTTTGTAACTAAGTATGGTGATCGAGCATATGGGCTTGAAGATCTGCCTTACTCGTGGTCAACTTAGTTTCAAGTTCATTAATAAGAACTTCTATCCTAGCGGAATCCATAATGATGCAAGACACAAATGAATATGAAACCTAGAACCTATATGAACACTGATAAAACTCTGTTATCAAATCTGATGCAGAAACTAACACGATGCAAACATGATGGGCTGAGATTATTCGAAAATTAACACGAGTAATTGAAATATGAATTTTCTAACAAATTAACACAGAAAATAAAGGAAATTTCAATTAAATAATTTGTTCTCGCTCAAAACAGTGTTACTTTCGCTGTATATTCCCTATAAGATCTAGAAGACTACGGCAATTAGTTCTCCAACAGTTTAGGGCTTCGAACGAACAAACAAGTAGGTTCTTTCGAATCCATGCGGAATTAATCAATAAGAGGATTCTAGGTCTTTAGAAATCAAGGCTCAAATAGAAGAAATTTCGTGTTAAGACTATTGAACGATCTTAGGTTAGGTTATGGAAAGATCGAGCAAGCAGAACACACAATTAGTTCCGGATTTTGGGAATAAAATTAATTAAAAAATCAACCAAACACTTGCACGTAATATGAAGATAAGAGTAGATAAGAAAGATAGAAACGTTGGCATCGCACCAAACCGCACGCGGAAAGAAGAATTTATCTTCCAAGTCTGAGAGAATCGCACCCTCAAAGAAAACTTTAATAAAAAGCTCTCAATTTACAAAAGCAATATTCAATAACCATTAATGAATGAATTAAAAGTGTATTTACAATTCCTTTATATAGGCAAACAAACCCTAACTAAGCATATAATCGAATTTAGAAATACTCCTAGTCTAAGAAGGAAACTAAAACCTAAATTCTCGAATGAAAACTAAGCTCCGTGCGTCGTTTCCGTGCAAGGTCGCTCGAGTGAGCTTGATTGTCGCTCGAGCAAGTCGTCAAAGTGCTCACACCCAATCTTTCTGTTGATTCTCGATTGAGCGGGAACAAATGTCGCTCAAGCGAGTTTGGACAGAGAGTTCTCGCTGAACTCGTTGTCGATCTCGCTCAAGTGGGAACTGATGTCGCTTGAGCGAATTTGGGCAGGTAGTTCTCGCTCAACTTGTCGCCGATCTCGCTCGAGCGGGAACTGATGTTGCTCGAGCGAGTTTGGACAGAAAGTCGTGCTCCCTTGCCGGTCCTTATTGTCTGAAGCTTCTTGGGCTTCTTCTTACGTCTCCGGTACACAATAAATGGCGGTTTGACTTAGATGTCCCTATCAAGAAGTCATTGCTCAACAATAACAACTAAAAGGCCGACCCTTACCTGCTCCTTAGGACTGGCTTGTGATCGTGGCAGAGCTCTCCCCATCCACACCAGTCTGGTTCCATTTTCCACTTGTACCCTACCAAAATCTACTTAACTTGAGCTCATTCGTCCAAGCTCGTAGATTATGTTTCAAACCTGTCCTTCATTACCGCCTTCAACGTTGTCTCTGCTATGACCCTATATCTTTTGGAAACATCATCCCTCTCTCTTATTTCTATTCCAGTGAGAGAGGGCCTCTCTAGGGATTTCTCCTCCTCATCTGATGGCGGTGTTGGTGGGAGCTGAGTGGCAGATTGAGACGATTCTCCATGATGATGTGTGGAATTGGGACGGTACGAACTATGGACTCTGGGGACAGCGAGTCGGTTATAGACATAATAAAATGAGGAGTTCCTTCCTTGGAGGTGGTCCTAGTGGGCGGCTCTGGAGGAGGGATATCAGAATCTGGTGTGGGTACATCTGGTGCTGGGCGTCTGATGGTGGGCCAAGAGAGATGTTTCATCCCATGTGGAATCATATTAGGTGAAAATAATTGAGGATCCTGTTGTTAAGATCGTCTAATCAATGGGCATCGACTCAATAATCTCGTCCAATTGAGCGTCATGTGGTGGAATCATATTAGGTGAAAAAAACTGAGGGTCCTGTTGTTTAGATCGTCCAATCAATGGGCGACGACTCAATATTCTCATCCAATTGAGCGTCATGAGGCCATTAGTTCTTTATCCGCTACTGCTCCTCATGAGCATACTGCCCTTGCTGTTGAGTCTCATTGTATGGGAGTGGAGAGGTCGTGGCGGCCAACATAGCACTTTGGTTTGTACATTCTATGACAAAACTGGTAATGAGAGGGCCAAATGTTTTAAGCTCCATAGATATCCTCCACGTTCGAGCACCACGTCTTTGGCTCACGTTGATACTATTACTACTGATGCTAGTTGTGATTCTTCTGGAGGGCCTCCTACTAGTACTGATGTTGTGTTTGACCTGAGTACACTTTGATCTGAGATCACTGCTGCGGTTCATGAGACTCTCCAAGCATCTCAAGTTCCTCCAAGTTCATTACTTCGTCTTCTGTCTACCTTGCGGCTATCTCTTCTCCATCTTCTACTGCTTGGGTTATTGACTCTAGCGGCTGATCACATGACAGGTGAGTCAAATGTTTTCTCTCATATGGCTCTCCATAATTCTCATAGGCAGGAACATTTAGTTGATGATTCCTAAACCCTTCTCCCATACTGAAGAGAGTGTCTCCCCTCACAGCTAAACTCTCTTTCAGAAGATCTCCATTTCCCACAATTTAAATACCAATTTGTTATTTGTCAGTTGTCTCACTAAATCTTTATATTATTTTGCAACTTTCTTTCCTACTCATGGTGTATTTCGATAACTATGTATGAGGCAAATTTTTGGCATGGGGCATAAGAGAGATGGACTACTATTTTCTCGTGGATAGATCTGCTGCCTTTTCTTTAGCTCTCGTATTTAGCCTATATTTAGTCCCAGTGTTTGAATCCAGATACTTGAGTCTATAGTATGCTAGGCTTGACCATGCTACGGTTGAGAATTTATGTTCGTTATTTCCTTGTTTAAAACCTAAAAATAATTAGTTTAAACTTAAATGCATGGGTCAAAATATCGTCCGATACCGATACATATCGGACGATGCGTATCGGTTTTGGACCTCACCGATACGATACTTTGGGTTTTTATCGCCCCCCTTAAAAAACAGTCAAATTATCGTTCAATTTATCGTTCGTATCGTCCGTATCATTCAATATATTGTTCGTATTGGACGATAATTTCATACGGACGATAATTTGAAATTATCGTCCAATAATTTCAAATTATCAGTTTTGATGGTTTTTTTTGGGAAAAATTCGGAAAGTATCGTCTGGAACCAATACGTATCGGTTTTGGGGCTGGACGATACGTATCGAAAAAACGAGATTTTGATCCATGCTTAAATGTCAGCCATTTGAGTTATCTACTCATACCAGTTCTAGTTATACATGCATCATTCTAACTTTTGTTGATATTATATATAATGATTCATGGGGACCAGCTCCTCTACTTTTATGACGGTTTCAGATATTATGTTACTTTTATTGATGGCCATTCCCGATTTACTTGGTGTAATCAGGTAAAAAAGATCGTTATTTTTTCACATGTCTGTTGTTTAGATTGTCCAATCGATGTGCAGCAACTCAATAATGACATCAATCTGATGATCTTATCTATTTGAGTAGGGGACTTTATTGTGTACAGTTTGCCCATAACTTTAACCCATAGGTAGCCTTTTGATCAAATTGTTAGGACATTCATTTGTTGCAATTTGCGCTTATAAAACCCATTCACGAGGTGACCCATCAGCTGGGTGGGTCCAGATCAATGGGCACCTGTACCGTTTGTTGAAAACGATGGTTTATATAAGTAGTAATTTCCCAAAAAGAAAACTTGGTTCAACAAAGGAAAGATTGTTATTGATCTGCAAAAATGCCAACTTTTTCCAATGCTCGTGTCACACACCGATGCACGTATTCTACCTCATTTTTTCCCCCAATATTGTGGTAGAAAAACTTGGTGTTGATGTGAATGCTGCTCAGTTCTCTTCTAAACTTGGTGTTGATGTGAATGCACACTGATGCACGTATTATCATTATGCTCATCACCATCATAGTGACCAAATTTTACCAAATTTTTGAAAAACAACTAAAATTTGAATTATTTGTGATTTTTTGAAAAAATTGTAGATTTTCCAAATAAATTGTGAATTCGTGAATTAGACTCGTATTTTTTGACTTTTTCCCGGATTTATCCTATTTTGGTCAAAAACTTCTGTTTTTTTTTTCTTTTTTTGTAATTTTTAATTTCATATATATATATATAGGGAGCTGGTTAGGTCCTCCAATGGAGTACGGTGACCGTCCTCCAAGATTCACGTGGAGCTCTATGTGGCACCCAAAACACTTTGTGGGTGTCACGTGGAGCACAAGTGGACAGTTTAGGTCAATATTAAAAAAAAAAAATTCGAAATTTTTTTTTTAACCCAAAAGTCAAAGTTTGACAGTTTTCATTGGTCTACATTTCACCGTTCAAAATATACACGGTAGAGATGAATTTTTAATTTTTTTTTTCCAAAGATGATCTAAGCAATGCACCCAAGGTCCACGTGGCACCCAAAAAGTGTTTTGGGTGCCACATGGAGCTCCACGTGGAAGGTTGGAGGACGGTGACCGTCCTCCAAGATCCACGTGGAGCACAAGTGGACAGTTTAGATCAATATTAAAAAAAAATAATTCAAAATTTGTTTTTTTAACCCACAAGTCAAAGTTTGACGATTTTCATTGGTCCACATTTCACGGTTCAACATATACACGGTGGAGATGAGTTTTTAATTTTTTTTTTCAAAGATGATCTAAGCAATGCACCCAAGGTCCATGTGGCACCCAAAAAGTGTTTTGGGTGCCACCTGGAGCTCCACGTGAAAGGTTGGAGGACGGTGACCATCCTCCCATGGAGGACGGAAGCCTTTTCCATATATATATATATACACACACGGTGGAGATGAGTTTTTAAATTTTTTTTTTCAAAGATGATCTAAGCAATGCACCCAAGGTCCACATCCAAATTTTGACCTTTTTCTCCACGTGAAAGGTTGGAGGACGGTGACCGTCCTCCCATGGAGGACAGAGGCCTTTTCCATATATATATATATCCCCCGCATCCAAATTTTGACCTTTTTCTCTTGGATTTTCTGAAATTTTCGGAATCGGTCACTATGGTCACCATCACTTTATCCATTTATTTTGTATTTGACTTTACGATTCCTATTCTCCGCTTATCTATCAGTAACTCCGTAGTCTATACTGCTTCTATTACTTTTCTTCAAGTCTTTATTGCTGTTTCCCTTGTACTTCCATGTACTTCATTGTAGCAGTCCTTCATAGAAATAGTTTATTCTTTTCCAAATCATTTTTTTTTACGTATTATTGTAGGATAACGATAACACTGGAGCTGAGAGAAAGATCAAGAAGAAAAAAGGTTACCAAAGTTTAAGAGAGGAGTACGAGAAGAGACGCGAGGAAGAAGACAAGGCGAGGATGGAGAGAGAAGCAATTATTCAAGCAAAGAAAGAAGAGAGAGAAAGGGCTGAAGTGCGGCGAAAGGTGCTGAGAGAGAAGATGTTCAAGAAAACCCGATCGGGTCAGCCCGTCATGAAATACAGAATCGAGCATATCCTACAAGGTATTCAAGGTTCTACAAATTAGATGTCATCTATAGTGTGTTTATTTTTTGTAAAATACTTGATGCCATTTTGTGTTTCTTTAAATAAAAATATATGGGCTTTTAATGTCCTTTGTGAGCTCTTCTTTGTTACACCATATGGCTTGGTTGCTCATAATAATTATGTTTAATACGAGGTTTTAAAAAAAAGACAAATTTGATGAGTATATGTATTATTCTAAATACACACACACACATACGAAAAAACTAGAAAACCTAAACAAATACGAAACAAAACAGATTGGATTTTTGTGTTCGATAGTCTGGGTCTAGTGAGGAGGTAGCCAGAGCTGAGTTCTGGGATGATGTTGACACTGCTTCTCCGGTTCTTGCCATTGGGTAGAGGCGTGATCTTTAGGAAGATCAGATAAATAGGACTTTTAGTATTAATGTTTATCAAATATCTTAGTATTGACTTTCATCAGTCTCTTTGGAGACTATTTATTTGCATTCTATTTGCATTCTCGATTCATAAAAAGGAGATCAATTTCCTTACGAAATTGATTTTGCACCCTGCGAAAATGATTAGATAGCCTACATATTGAAGATGAAACCACCATTCTTAATCGAGAATCCTTAAAGTAGAGCAAGACGATGAGCCTTTGCAAGTAAGCCAATCAAACCTTTCACAATGACAATGAGCAAGAAGGATGATACTGAATCCCCTTGTCGGACCCCATTAGTAACAGGGAAGAAACTTTCGGGTATGCCATTGAGAAAAATGAAGAACCAAGCTGAGGAAAGAAACCCGAAAATCCACTCCCTCCATCGGTTTCTGAAATCCGGACGCCCGAACATGTATTTTAGGATGCCCAACACAACTTAGCTGTAGGCTTTCCCAAAGTCGACCTTGAAAAGAAGGCCGTCTTTTTTTTTTTTGTGATACAAGTCGACACTTTCAAGAGCTATAAGGACCCCCCACCAATCATAAAAAAATTCTATAAAAACAGCCATGAGATCCTCTTTTATAGTAGCCCAACATTTTAAAAAAGGGGCCATTGGGAATCCGTCGGGTTCGAGGGCCTTCTCCCTGACAAGATCTGAAAGTGCAGTCCAGATTTTTGTTTCTTGGAAATGGCTCTCTAAAACCGTTTGATCAGCAGGAGGGATGGTAGTAAGATCTAGCTCGTCTAGACTAGGTTGGATTCTGTGCGGCAATGAGAATCTATTGGGGAAATGAGACACCATCACTCCAGTGATCTCACTGTGACCATAGATCTCCTGATCCTCCACAATGAATTCAAAGATTATGATTGAATCGCTATTATTGGAAGCCTGGGTATGGACGTATTGGGTATTTTTGTCGCTGCATTTTACCTAGCTATCCATGGATAATTGTTTCCAGTATCGTTCTTCGCGGGCCAAGGGGATTTTTACATCTTTCAGCTGCTTCCTTTCCCCAATCTGATTTTCAGATAGTTCTCTGTCGCTTTCCAAGTAGTCAGATTTGCTCATTTCGTTTAGAATCACCGACACGAGTAAAAATTTTACCAAAAACCTGCTCTCCAAGGGGTTAGAGCTACTATCCTCTGTTTCGAAGCTACCTCAGGTTTGAGATTTAATAATTCGAAGTCATCCCTGATCGGGGTGGCTATGGCTGAGGCTGAAGTAGATTCACCCGTATTTTCGGGTGCTCTTCTCCGCTTCTACCGTTCACCTATTTGGAGTTGCCTATTGGGCCAGGTTGTCCGCAGAAAAATCTCTGGATTCCCATAGTTGAAAGAGCTGAGAAGAAGCTGGATGGGTGGAAAGGCAAGTACTTTTCTTTTGCAGGGAAGATTTCCTTAATAAATCCACTTTATCTGCACTACTTGTGTACTTTATGCTCCTTTTCAAATGCCCGCCCAGCTTGGGTCGTTCAAAGACTGGAGAGGATACTGATGGATTTTCTTTGAGTGGGGTAGACAAGAAGGGGTTCGTATGGTTGATTGGCATCTTCTTTGCACAAATAACGAACAGCAATCTTAAGCCTTTCAATGAATCTCTCCTCGCTAAAGGGTTTTGGCGTATTCAAACTGAGAAGGATAGTTTGTGTAGGTGTGCCCTCCTTCAAATATATGGTTCAGGTGGCAGCTGTTGGGGACATTTCTTCCCCTCGGGTTTCTTCTGGTTTTTGGCAGTCTATTCGCAAAGTGCAGGATATCTTGAGACATCAGGCTAGAATTGCTGTTGGAAATGCTGGCAGGTGCTGTTTTTTTTGTGGGCTTGGTTAGCTCTGTTATTCTGTGAGCTTCTGTTTGTTTTGTGTGAGGGGCGGGGTTTTATTTTGGTATTGTGTTGTCTCCTGGGGAGCCTTATGTGATGGCTATGCGGAAGCTCCTGATGGGTCCCGTTGTATTCTTGTATTTTATTCTTTCCTTGGTTTCTAATGGAAGGGTGAGGCCTCTGTAACCTCAACGTTGACTATAATAAAAAGTACATAAAACCTCCCTCTTACACTTCACTAATGCCCTTTTCATTAGCTTCAGTTTTGTCATAAAAATATGATCCGCTTGGTTCACGCTTAAGTTTCGTTCCAAGTGAGCGTCATGGACACTCAAATCGAAAATTGGGTAACACGAACTTAGTGGAGATCAATCATGTTCCACCCAAAAAATTTGGGCAGGACCCGATGCTTATCCACCGTTTAAAATGCGGTCAAAGTTGAGAAAAATCTAATAACCATTTTATATATAATGTTAACTAAGGGTAAATGCATCATTTAATAAAAAAACGATACCTAATTAACTGTTGTTTATCGGCAAGGGGTATTTGTAAAGGAAATGTAAAAGTTGGGGATATAATATAAATAAGCATATCTGAGGGGGTTTCATGCAATTTCCGCATAACACACGGGTTATTTGCAAAAAAACCCATCTTAAAATGCAGATGATCTGAGTAATCTTAATAGAAATTAAACAAATTCATTTCAGAGAGTAATCTAATAATATGTTTCTAAACATGAATTTTTTTTAAGATATTCGAAGTTTCTAAACTGAACACATTAATAGTTTGTTAGTTATAGTTGGTTTTCTAGAAGGAAACTTACCGTCTACCAACTCCCAAATAAATCTCTCGTGGAGCATGGAGACCTATTGACCCACAATTGACTGTGAAATTCACAGATTTCCAAGGCGTTGGCATCTGATATATATTTTTTAAATATATCGAAAAGGTAAGACGCTTTAATGCTGCCCAATGATTCCACGTTAATCGAATTGGTATTAAATTTAGGGTATGGCTATTCTCACCCGTTTTATGAGCAAGTATCGCGCCATTTTTTATGGGCGAAAACTATTGACTGATTTGAATCAGACGATGGAGATTATTTTTTGTCTTTCAAAAAATAGATCTTAAGACGATACGGCACCTATCAGACAGTCAAATATTGATTCTACATAGCACACATCCCCAAAAGTGACCTAGATCATCGACAAAGGAGCTGACCTTCACTTTTAGGGATGTGTGCAATGTGGAATCAACATCTGATAGGCTCGCCATAGTCTTAAGATCTATCATGGGAAGATTGGAACAAATAACAATTTTCATCAT
This sequence comes from Chloranthus sessilifolius, assembly GCA_021018995.1. Lineage (NCBI taxonomy): Eukaryota > Viridiplantae > Streptophyta > Magnoliopsida > Chloranthales > Chloranthaceae > Chloranthus > Chloranthus sessilifolius. The sequence continues at coordinate 10,031,225 of CM037588.1, forward strand.
CTAATTCAAATAAGTCAATGGTTTTCGTCCCTGAATAACTGTGTCATACTTACTATGAAAATGGGTGAGAAAAGCCATACCTTTAAATTTAAGGGACCGACTCTCCCGACTGTCATTTAGGCACCAAATGGTGTTTGAACAATCTTACAATGTTTATTGGCTTATGATCTTGAAAATTCATACGGTCAAAGTAATATTTCATCAATTGAAGGGCTATGGATAAAAAAATCACACATTTTGGAAGATTCAAATCATATGATCTATGCACTCTAATATCAATTGTTGTTCTTAATTTTGATGGGTAATATTGAAGTTCACCGATCAGATAGTTTACATCCACTTATAAGCATGATCCTTTGGTAAGAAGCCATTATCCCTAAATTTAACCATTTGGTTTACCTCCACTTATAACCATTCGGGGTTTAAATGCTGGTGAGGAGCTATTATCCCAAAATTTAGTTAAGGGAGTCCTTATTAGCACACGCTTTTCAAGTGATTGCACTGGATTGCATCGAATTTAAAAGAAAGACTTGCAAATTTGGTGACCTCTACTACATGAAAATACCATCTAAGCCGTTTGATTTTAAGGCCATGATTTAAAGATATCAATTGTAAAAGATTAGAACAAAATATAATTTTCACCATTTGATTAAATGGAAATAAAGGTCAGTATATAATTCAACAGTTGACTATAATAAATCATATGACAGTTATTGTATTTTTCTCCAATTTTATGTACCAGAGATCTATTGATCATGAACTTCAAATCAGACGGCCCATATAACATTTTTACATAGCACATGTCCCTAAAGTAATGGCTCCCTTTAGTTGGATCATCAAAGAAAAAATAGATTGCTGCTTAGCACCAAGAGAGAGAGAGATTCGTTTTTAAAAATTCTCTGCTCATTAAGAAAAATGCCGGATGTTGCGTACAACTTATAATCCAACCTTTCAGGTTTATATGTTAAGCCTATAGATACTGGATATGGCTTATACATGTTAAAACCTATTTGTACCTCTACAATTTCCTTTAAGAGAATACTTAGAGTCATGTCTCTATCATATATTTTTTAGGCTATTTTAAACATTTCACTCGATTGAAGTATCGCAAATTATGAAATTTTAAAAGTGTAGCATTAATTTGTCAAATATTCATTGCTCTTTTAAATAGGCTACTCATTCATCGGTTGAGCAATAGCTCAATTGGTATACTCTTCTCTTGTGGAGGCGACAAGTCATAGGTTCTAATTCTCATGCCTACTCTCACCGTTTGTGTGGGTCCTCTCTTAGTATATTACGTAAAAAATGGATCCTTTTTGCATAGACATTCGCCCAAACACGACATATAGGCTGTCTATGTTGAATGACATCCTCAAAAAACAAAAAAATTAAAAAAAATTAATAAAAAATGGGTTGCTCTTTGGCTCCAAAGAGTAACCCCAAACTCAACTTTAATTGAGAGGGAAAGCTAAGTCTATGAGGTGCTTTCAACCTGATTAAATTTCTAGTTAATATAGATGATTTTTGTAATAATATTTACATGTGATAATTTTTTTTTTTTTGATAATCTGAGTATTCGAGCCTCTCAGAGCACCCGCTTAATCCCAAGGGCACATGCGCACCTGAAATTCAGCACATGTCGGATCAGTATAGGATATATATCCCTAGGGTGATCTCAAGGGGGGAGGGGATTCGAACTCAGGTCTCATTCTCTTAGAAGTAAGTACCTGGCCAACTTACCTAGCCCCTTAGGTTTAGGTTATATTGATTACACTAAGATTACATGTGATATTGATTACACTAAGATTTAAACCCCACATTAGAGGGTTTTTTTTTTTAATTTTTTATTACAATTTAAACCCTCTAATGTCTGATTGAATTTTTCTTATTTTTTGATAAAGGAGATTCGGAGAAGTTTTGATGGAAGACAATTTCTGTGAGGAATGAAATAACCCTCCTTATTGATACAGGAAATGAAATTGAAGGTGTTGAAAATAGAGTAAACTTTTTAGCCATCTGTTTTTTTTCAAATTTCAGCTGTGAAGAATGAGAAGTGATGAAGACTAGTTTTCTTTTGTAATATGCTACCGTAAAGCAATTTTTGGTCTCAATTCATAGAATCTATTTGTAAGGCATGTGCAAATTTTTGTCTTTATTTTTAATAAAAAAAGTTATTTATGAGGATAGTGATAAATTTCGTTTTGGTAATATTTCAGTAGCGGCCATTTCGGTTCATTTTTGATAAATTTAGGAAAAATTCAACAACTTTTTGAGAAAATTTTGGCTCCATTTTTTGGGTATACGAGACATGTGAAATAAAAAATTGACCTTCTTCTATTAAGTGGACATGATCTAAGATTCATTTTATATATGGCTGAAAAACGATTTGCATCATCCAATCTAAAACAATTAGTAGTTTTTAGGGGTTGCACATGTGAGCGATTTCAGAGATTGTGTGGCCGCTAATAGAGGTATCCAAAGTTTTTGGGTACCTCTATTAGCACCCACGCATTCTCTAAAAGCACCCACGTCGGAAACCGATTGAAATCCATTGATTGCATCATATCAGATGATGGAGATCGTTTTTAACCACTATATTCCACACAATGCATCTTGAGATCATGCATCTCATATCAGATAGTCAATTTTTGATTCCACATATCACCAATCCCCAAAAAAGGCCCCTTGAATCCTATGACACACTTCACACTAACATGATTTTAGGGCCATTTTTGGGGGGATTTGTGACTTGTGAAATAAAACAGTACCGGCTGGTAGTTGAGATTTGAGACATGATCTTAAGATCCATTGAGTGGAAGATCTGGGTGAAAAACCATCTCCATTATTTGATACGAATCAATCAATGATTTTGGAGGGGTTGCACATGTGGTGCCCAGAACAATTCACCTTTGCAAGTATTAGCTCCCAATAGTTGTTAGGGTACTTTTAAACACGCATACGAAATCTTGAAAAGCGCCCATGCCAAATCAGATGCCGGTGATCATCTTTCGCTCCATCTTCCACACAAGGGATCTTGAGGCCATGAACGACCAATTTTAGATTTCACATGCATGGTATTGATCCCATCTATTTGTGACCAGGCTTGCGATTCCTTTTAAAAGCTTAAAAGGCATTAGTGCTGCTTGATATATATTTCAATTTAATAGTTTAAATCTAGCCACAAAATGAATTGACGACTTTGAACCAGATGATAAAGATCTTCTATAATCCCAATCTTCCACACAAAGGATCTTTGGATCTGGATCATGTTCGATTATTTATTCTACACGGCACACATCCAAAGACGTAATCCTCAAATCACGCTCAAACTTTAGTTTATGGTCATTTTTTGAAATCTGTATCACATGAAATTAGAAATTGGCCGTCTGATAATACATCCATGATCACAAGATCAATTTTTATATATCCGTTGGTTGATATGCAGAGTAGATGTCAAATTTGTATATTGCGAACCTATCTAAGCTCAACCCGTTAACTCTAAAACACAGCCCATGATATATGGGCCTTGATTATTGTCTGAAGGCTGTCAATGGGTCGGGTTGGCTCAGCCCAAAAGTTTTGTCTTCCCTAATTATTAAACCATCGAGCCAACTCGGATCAGACTCGACTTTGACCGGGTGAGAGTTGTGAGAAGGTGGGTGTGAATGGAATTAGTGATAATTAATTTTAATTATGAAAGACAATTTGATTCAAATTTATTACTTAAAAAATGATTATAAAAAAAAGAAGAAGAAAGTTGCGGTCCTAATTAAACTTTCTGCCATGATCTTCACTGGTCCACCCAAATGGCTACCTTGCCATGGTCTGATTTAAAATCACTAACATGTTCAAATCTACCATTCATAATTTCATATTACTTTTTAACTAAGTAAACAATTTTAATTATTAATCTAAAATATAAAAAAATTACATCAAATGAAATAAAAGTAATTGGTTAGTATAAAAAAAAAAAAAAATAACAAGTAATTAGTCATCCAATATCAAAGAGCTTGGGCATGGCCATCACCCTTATCTATAGGAAAGTATGAAAGAAAGAAAGAATAGCCATAACTAAATTTTAAAACACTGTGCTTGGTCGACGAGAAACTTTAGTTCTACGTTTTTTTATTCCCCAACAGAGTGCATGTACTTGTGCTTCTTCTTCTTCTTCTTCTTCTTCTTCTTCTTCTCTTAGCCGCCTCTTCTTTATCGACTCTTTCTCTCTTACAAACTTATCCCAACTATCCGATACTTGTCTACTTACTCCAATCTTCAACAGGCAATCGTCTAGAAACGATTCGTCCACATCACACTCCTCATATTCTTCTTCAACCCCTATACCCTTCTCAAGATTAGAACACGAAGGTGGCGCCAGCGGCACAGGCAACTCTGTTATTAAGAGGGTTGGTTCACCACTCATCAATTCTGATGGTAAGAGGGTTGGTTCACCACTCATCAATTCTGACGGTAAGAGTGTTGGTTCACCACTCATCAATTCTTCCTCGATTTCACCAATACTCGGAAACGAAGAGAGGAGAAGACATGATGGTGTTGGTGAGGGGGCTGATAATGGTGGAACCGATGATTTATCACAAAAAAAAGATAATGGTGGAACCGATGGCGGCGATGAGAGTGCTGCTTGGTTTTGATGGTTTGCATGTAACCAACTATTTATCAGCTCTCGTTGGCTCATCCCCAACATAGCCGCAGACTCATCTAGATGCGAAAGGAGAGATTCCGTAGATTCTTCTTCTTCACATGGGGTCGGGACGGCCAGCTTCAACTGATCTTCCATCATATATGTTTGGATTCCTTCTTCGCCTGTAGATTGGAGGGGCAGAATTAATTCCCTCCCAGTTTCGTGACTTCCCTCATTAATGGCGCCATCTCTACCTTCCATGTTATCATCACCATCCATGCTCCTCAACTGATCTGTGACAGTAATATTACCGTCACCTCTTTTTCTTATCCGACAAAGAACCCATTTATCAAACTCAGACTGCAAGATACAAAAAAAATTTATTATAAATATAATTGACCGATTATATATGGGTACTCTACCCTCGAGCTTGATCAATTCATAGTAAGAGAAAAAAATGTTAATGATACGTTCTTTTTTTTCTTCTTAAAATTTGATTTACTTTTCCATTTATTAATTACAACCAACATTAAATTTTGAAACATCAGTTAATCAAACGTATTATTTAAATTTTCAATATTTATAAGGTAATTAGAGTAGGCCAATAACCACCCGATGAAAAAGAAAAAAAAAAGAAAAAAAAAAAAAAAAAGGCAGGTCAAGAAGCTCAACACAAAGCTAGGGTCGTTGATACCCCAATCATTCACGCAGCAGCTGAATGGTTTAATTCACAACCTTAATTTTCAATCAATCACTTTTCATCTTAGGAGTTTTTTCTTTCCTTAATTGAGAGGTCGCTTGGTATAGTTTAGACTTAGGTTTTTGGATCGTGATGTGGTCGAAGATTATTAGCCTTCATTTTTTTTTTCAGAAAAATACGTTTTAAACCCTTTTGCATATAACTCTGATCTTCATCTTAAGGATTTGGGTTTATATGGAATTAAGGATTTGAGTTTATATGGGTTTAAGGATTTGGGTTTACCTCTGTAGAAATCCCATACTCGTGCATGACATATCCATTCTTTTTGGCCTTCTTCAGGAACTCAACATCCTTATTTTTTTTATCAAAAATCAAAGATCGTTTCCACTCGATAACCCTTCATTCTGAATTTAATATCTCTGAATCTCCAGAGGTCGACTTCCAACGTCCGCAACCAACCGTTCGACTCGGTCTGTTGCCTCCTCCCCCTTCCTTTATCTCTCTTCTGCTTGTGAAGAAGTAAAGATCTTTCTCCTTCTCTTCAACTCCATTAAACAGCAACCACGGTTCCACACCGTATAAGTCTTTTTCTTTGATGACATCGTACGGTAATCGTTCACCGCGTACCTTCTTATTAAGGTAATGAGTGATGAGTTCTTCATCGGTTGGATCGAATCTGTATCCTTTCGGCAATCCCTCAATTCTCATTTCAAATATTTTTTTTCTCACAATTACACCTTCACGGTATCACCTCACTTTCTCAAACTAATATTTCTCTTCTCTATTTTTTCACTTCACTTTCTCAAAAAAATTCTGTCCTCTCTTTCTCTCTCTATTTCTTTCACACGATAGCCCAAGAAATTTGTAGCTTATTTCATAGACGAATTACGGGATGGCTGGTGTTTGTGGCTATTGAGATCGCTCTTCTAATCTCCCATAGGGTGGATCATGGTCATTGGTCCATGATCGACGGTCAGTTTTAAATTCTATTAACCCTAGGAAATATTTGGAGCGTTACGGGTTCCAGGTTCTTACTAACTGTCAGATTTAGGCGTGTGGGGAAGATTGGGTCTGAAACAGATTACTAATTATCCAGAAGCAATAGATTTTATTTCTATTTTTCAAATGCGAAAAGAAATTACTTTCACAGATGTCACTGCCTTGGAAATATGTGAACCTCACCGATTCATTTTCCTTTAGATAAGTCATAGCTCGCTACTTGGAGATTATTGGTGAGATAGGACTCCTAGTTTTATTCCAGGAAACCATATCTAAAACTAATAACGAGCTCATTAATGGCCTAATATATTCATTTTAGAAACTTCCACGATCTTGGAGAACTTCAAATTTTAGAATATTCCAATGTTTTTTAAACCTGTGAATTGGGTACCATTATTTCCACCGGTTACCTCAACGTGATTTCTCAAAGCACCAACGAACCAAAGCTGTTAAAATCCATCGACTGTTTCGAATCTGATAATAGCGATCGTTTTCACCCTCATATTCTACAAAAAGGATCTTGGGACCATAAAAGTATCATTAGATGGTCAGTTTTTTATTCCACATGACACGGATATCCAAAAGTAGCCCTAAAATTATGTGATGCACATCACACTCAAACATAATTTTAAGTCATTTCTTTGTGATTTGTGATGTGGAATCAGAAACTTACTGGTTGATGGTAAGATTATGGTCTCAAGATTCATTTTGTTGAAAAACTATTTGAAACTGATTTCAACCAATCAATGGGTTACGCGCTTACATAATTAATGGTGTTTGCATGAATAGAGGTACCGTCTTTACACCAATGGAACAGTGTGATCTCAGCCATCTCCTCCATCCGGCTTGCACCACTGAATCAGATTATGGACGTCAGTTTTATAAAATGGATCTTAAGATCATGAGCATAATAGTCCATTCCTGATTACACATGCCACACAACTTAAAAATTGACCCTAAAGTCATGCTTGGTGAAAACGAAATTTGAAACTACGATTGGTGCCCATCAATTCATATTAGATGGATTAACGTGGAACATCTTTTTTTTTTTTTTTTTTTTTTTAATTTATTAACGTAGAACATCTAAGGGTACCTCTATTCGCGTCCATGTGCTCTCTGGAAGCACTCACGTTCCAGACCCTTTGAAAATTGTTGATTGCTTTGGATTATCTGATGGTGATCATTTTTCACTCTGTTCTCCCACAAAAGTGATCTTGAGATTATGGTACATCTATCAGACGTTTACTTTTTTATTCCATGTGTTCCAAATCTCCAAAGAATATCTTAAAATCACGTTTCAGCGTTGTGTAAAAGATATAAAAGATAAGTAATTATATATGCACTTTATATATTTACATTGATGAATTTAAGTCGAGTTTTATTGTTATTAAGGGAGAATCATGTTGCGGTGCAAAAATGATTTAAATCAATTTTTAATATATTGGGCGACAACTATTGAAGCTTTGAGAATAATTTGTGACGAATAAATAAAAATAAATTGAAATAAAATACTCAAAGTGATTTGGCAAAAAATTTGTGACAAGGAAAAAAAAAATGTATGTATAATTTGAGTAATCAGGTTGACGACTATATAAGGAGGAGATAACCATGTCTTAGTGTGAAAAATGGTTATATACTTCTAACCATTAAAATATTGGATGACGAGTGAATATGACAAGCTCATTCAAAAAAAGAAAAAATGATTGATTAAACTCGATGAGTTCTCACGTACCTAATTTTCGAGGACGAAAGTTTTGTAAGGAGGGGAGAATATAACGACCTGAACTTTCGCAAACGTTGAATCGTTGACATATAAGAAAATTTTGTTTGACTAATTTGACCTTGGTCAAACAATTGCCCCATTTGATGTGGCCTTTGGGCCCACTTTTATTATTTAGGTAGTGTGCACAAGTATAAAATCTGAAACGATCTTCGAACTAATAACTACATAATTTTCGGGGACGAAATTTTTTTTTAAGGGCAGATAATATTATGACCCGAATTTTTAAGACCTATCTAATGGTGATAGATGGGGTGAGCACCAAACTCAATAAGGGTGCTCCACACTCTAACCCACCTCTTATTGGGCAATAACCCGATCAGCCCAACCCAACGTTTTCTCTCCTCCACTTTCTATCTCTAGTTTCATATATAGATGTGTATGGTATGGGCATCTAACACACTTGCCCATCCTTTCACCCAACATAGCAAGTAAGAGAGTCATGATGGACTCTTGCCTATTTTTTTTATATTCTTTTTATTATTAGAAGACTTGCCCAAATAGGGTGCCCGCTCCTTTGACCCAATAGAAAGAAAATGATAGAGACCTAGGTCACTCTTTCTCATCACCTCTCTCTCTCTCTCCCTCTCCCTCTCTCTCTCTCTCACGACCCAGAATCCTAGCCGATCTCAAGGGCATAGAATTTTGTGTTATGACACTGCATGCTTGTTAAGACGATAAGCGGACACACATATCTTATTAGATCTTACATAAAATTAGACTTTCAAAAATCGTGAAGCAAAATTTCTTCTACATTAAAAATTTCCTCGATTAAGTTTACATTAAATTTGGAGTCCACGATACTAAATGACTGTAAATAAAAGTACGATCAACTACTAGAATGTATTTCCATATATTTAATACATACCTGATGTCATATAGCAAGTCATCCACATCATCACCCTCATAAACCACATAATCTATTAATACATCAAGTCCACTGGGGTGGTGTAATTCAAATTTTTACCTGCAACTGTTAGTTTTTGGATGAGGGATAAATTTATTTAGTCACACAAACTCAGTGGGTTGCACAATCGATCTACCACAATCTACCTAGATGAACGTGGGTGCAACCTTGTGAGTGGAAGTGAAACCCTTACAATTTCATATAAACAACATAATAAAAATTTTCATTAACATTCATATCTAATAAGTTGAAAGAACGTATCAATTTTCAATATATATGATGCTTCTAATGTTTATCACTATTCTTACTTGTCTTGTCAACTTAGCTTACGTGACATATCTTAATTCTTATTGTAGCTCCATACGCTTATACAATGTACTTTACATGTTACTTATCTTATTTAAACGAGCTGTGCCAGGATCGCTGCTCGAGCCTATCACGCGAAGTTCACGTGTAGATAATCACATAACTTTCATATCATAACATAAACCACCATCCAATCCGATGAGATTGCGCGCATAAAAATCAGTGTCCCTTTACGTCGAGACACTGTCGTATCATATTGTCCTTAAGACCCGTCTTGGCTGCAGACGTTAAATCTTGCAGTGACACGCAAGACATGGCACTGTATCATATTGTTCTTCATTCATGTTTAGCTGGCCTTCACAACATATCTTAACATATCATAACATTATTTGGTTCTGGGCTTAGGTCCCCACCTCGATTTCATATTTGTTTGGGCTTAAGTCTCTACTTTCTTAACATCTCGTAGCTTAACATATTCATATTACTTCTTTTCTTAAACTTAATTAGAATAGGCCACGGTGCGATAGACTTCACAAATCACACTTTCCAAGGGATGGGTTCTATAGTAACCTGAATATACTTTGTGTGGCAGTCCATACTCCCATAGAGGTGTTGCATCCGTACATGGATGCCTACATTCTAAGTTTCATGTGATTGTGAAAGAAATCTCACAGTGACAAAGGCTTAAAAGTTGTGTGTTATATCTTATTCCTCTTTAACCTACCATATATATGCCCTAACGTATCATCTAAGTGATGGATAACACATAATATACATGAAGCATATAATAAGAAAATAATTAATCATAAGGAAGCTAATATTTCTCGTAATATTTCTAACTATGATTAAAACATATAAGGAGATATTAGAAATACTGATTCAAATCAGTATTATTAAAAAGGTGAGTTAGACTTTAACTCTCAGATATTGCATTAAACTCTAAGACCTTATGGTGTTAAAGAGTGGTCTAAGAGTAACTAAGGGTTCCTCGTTCATCTTTAAGAGAGAGAAGAAGGTGACCTATAATAAAGGTACATGAGTTCTAAAATACGTAACTTAAAGTGATGTTAGACGGATATCATTAGATAGGTCTTGTCAATCTGATAAAAACAGACAGGTTGTTGTGAAATTTGGCTAAGGATTGACTCCCGTGTGACTCAAATAAGTTTCGACGATCGGATCTCCGTTACACGATTTTCGAGATATGTACACCTTCATAGCGTGAGTAGAAGATGCCTCTAAATCGTTTTCCTAAACTTAGAAGGTGGGTTGGGCCTATTCCAAAAGTGTGGGCTTCTACTTCTCAGGAATCTTTGGCTTAAATTGAGTATTTGGGCTCCTTGGATATTTAGGCCCATCCAAGGTCTGAAGGTCAAACATGTCAATTTGGTGGAATCCATGGACTCAATTAATGATTTGTGAGCCATATAGGATTCATAAGGTTAAGGATATGGACCTATTTTAAAGTTTAAGGTCCTTATGTCTCAATTTGAGAACTTGACTATAAAATGTGTTTTCAAGTAAGCATGTGTACTATGCCAAGTGGCACAAAATTTGAAGTTCATTATCTAAGATAGCAATTTGACCATTGATTTGGCAGATGGTTAGATGATCTATAGTTAGGTCCATGGGTTTCGGCTCATGATTTGTTCAATAAAGGGAGTCAAAGTGCACCCTTTGGCCAATGTGCACCTATTTAATTCATAGATTTTTTAGGTATAGAAATGAATTAAAATAACAACATCATGAGCAGTACGAGTCGTCTAAATGGATAGACCGTCAAGAAGTATGTGGATCTCGTCCACTGACATGAATCTCAAAATGGCTAAGATCATCGAGATCTAAGCAGTCAAACATGGACCATTAGGCCTAGTGTGCACAAAACAAACACAGTGCATCAACCCATACATTGCCTGAGCTTTTTGTTGTGTCCGATTTGTTGTCCTTAGGATTTTTTGTGCTACCACACTTGTGTGCAATATGGAAGGATATAGTACCCTCTGATTCTCGGTCGATAAGTTCAACCATAGGGTCAACCCTTTGACCATAACCATCTTGTGAATCCACACAAAACATAAGGATGGAAAATTGCAGTTTTCATATAATTATCACATAAAGTGTAAAAGTGTAAATTTAGATGGCTAGAAAGCCACCCACCTTTTGAAGCTTTTGATCAGTTGGATTGGCATAAATTCCAGCTGTTTCTGACCATTCTTCTTACTTTTGATCTCACTTGACTTCAATCAAACACGATAGGGATCGTGTAGGAACAGAGGAGTCATATCTGATGGAGATCAAACAATGCAAGATCATTGGGATGCTTGGTCGCTCGTAAAGTTCACATGGATTTGAGGGGGCACGAGTCCAAGAGATTTGAGTCTGAAGCGTCGAACCAATGCTTGGTGTTGCAGCTTGATTACTCAAGGTGGTACACGGACGTGTTGGTTCGGTGGTGGTGTTGGCGGTTGCTCTTCCAGTGATATTTTGTGGCTGCCATGGCTCCAAACCGAAGGAGAATGGTGTTCGTTTTGTCCTCGAAAGTAATGGCATGTCGCATATTGTTATTGGTTGGGTACATAACAAAATAGCATAGAAGGAGAGAGGAAGAGTCTGGCGCCATGGTGGTACACGTGGCTTGAAGGTGATATGACTGGCTGCTCATTGCTTAATGTGGGGAAGTTCTTATGCAGTTTTGTAAGGAGGAGAAGGGGTGTCTTGGTGGCTGCACCAGGGAAGATGAGAAAGGGGTTTGGAGCGTCGATTTTCTTTAGGTCATTCATTCAAATCGACTTCTTCTCTTGGCATTATTCTACAGTAGCAAGGAGTTTCATAGTCGTTTTGATTAATAAGGTGCAGAATGAGGTCATTATAAAGGCTTGATGATTAGAGAGCATGGGCTTCTTGTTGTTAATGTTTGGGATAATAAAAACGGAGCAGATTGCTGTGGTGCATGGTGAAGGAATTTGATGATTTTGGGGGTGGTATAACTATTGATTAAACTTCAAAGTGGAAGAAACTAAATGGGCTTGAGGGTGGTGTAGTACGGAGGAAGAGGAAGAGGAAGGTCTGGCTGGGCAATTTTGCACAACTCATTGATTCATGCATAGGGTTGGGATGAGATCTGATTGGGAATCTCTTACCAATTTGAGTAGAGTCTAATTTAGATAGGACTCCTCCCGGTATGCCAAAATAAGAGACTCTTGCCTCATACTTGATGGCCCTGTTGCTAATTTGGCACACAAGAGAGAGGGAGAGTAAAAGCTAGTTGGGTCGGTTGGGCTGGCTATTAATAGACAGGGGGAGAGCTAGTTTAGCTTATTGGGCTAGTATACTGAAATGTTCATATATAATGGATATATATATATATATATATATATGTGTGTGTGTGTGTGTGTGTGTGTGTGTGTGTGTGTGTGTGAAGGGAGTGTTTGTTAGGCCGTTGGGATTTGAGTAATTTTGGATGGATACTAATACCAATCTATAATGGCACCCATATCTTACACCACACACTAATATTTAATATATTTGAAGATTGAGTGTGCTTAGGTCTTTCCGCATGACACATTCTAAGAAATTTTAGGTGCTTGGGTCTTTCCATTTAGAGTGAGCAGGTGGCGACAGAGAGAAAGAGAGTTTGAAATGGCAAGGAGATCTTGTCACAAATTAGAATCCTAAGTAGAATCTACTTGCTCGGTAGAGAGAGAGAAAGGAAGGAAAATCGGTGCCAGTAACACCAAATTCTAAATTGAAATTCTTTCTCTTTTATTTTGAGAAAGTTAAGGTTGTGGAGCACTCATATTGAACTTAGTACTCTACCCCATCTACTACCATTAGATGAGTAAAAAAAAAAAAAATCGGGTCATAACACACACACACACTCTCTCTCTCTCTCTCTCTCCTCCTATCCAATGACCCCTACATAGCAGCCGACCCTTCTCCCTCTCTCCCTTTCTCTCTGTAACCCGGGTAGCCCAAGCATAAAACAGCCCACCATTGCCATTAAAACTCCTTCCATCATCACTTTTCCTTATGATGTGATTTTTTATTGTAATGTTTTACTCGCAAGCGCACGAATCAGATTATATATAGTGGGTGCAGAGTACAAGATCGTTCCCACGAGGACTATTTTTGAAAGATCTAAAACGATAAGACAGTAACTCCAAAAATCTACTGAGATTCAACAGTACCCTACCAATATTATGATCTAGTTTTGTGAGATGACAATTACCGACTACAAACTAAAATTTAACTGCTAATTCAAAAATAAAGATAAAGATGAAGATACTAAATCCTCCCATCTTTGGTCTGTTCTTTCCATAATATAAATCTAAGGATTAAACTATGAGATATACCATTGAAGAAAAATATCTTTTATGGAAGATAAATGGTCAACACCCCGATAGGTTTCACGTTGCATCCCTGCAATCAGGACTTAGATGATTTTCATATATAGATCTAGGATCAAGGGCATGGCTCGGCACACTTGATCTCAGGTTCAAATAAAAATCATCCCCAAAGTGGGTGAATATTTTAACAAGAATACCACCATAGATCTGAAATCAAGGGCATGGCTCGGCACACTTGATTTCAGATTAGGGAGTAATTAAGATAAAATTGTCATTACAGATCCAAGATCCAGGGCATAGCTTGGCACACTCGATCCCGGATCATAATCGTAATTAGATCCACACGATAAAAGCAAAAAGACCATATAACAATGATTAGGTAAAATTACCGTCACAGATCTGAGATCTCGGGCATGGCTTGACACACGCGATCCCAGTTAGTGGCGGGGATTTCATCCGTTCATGATAGCATAATGACCATAAAATAAGATCTCATATTTTAATCCTAAATTTATATTATTAAAAGTACATCCCTCGGATGGGAATCATTAGATCCTCATCCCTATAAATTTAGCCACACATATTGTAATTAAATGACATAAATAAATAAGGAAGGGAAAATAACATTAATTGAATTAATTAAAAATACCTCAAACTTCAATAAAAATTACTTTGATCTAAAAGTACGATGATCTTCAGAAACGAAATTAATACAGAAATTAACTTGAACAAAAATAATAAACTGAAGGAACGAATACTGAAAAATTAAAGGAACAGAGCTCTCAAAAAGGAATAATAAAAAAAACTCTCTATTTCTATGTCTAACTATGAAAAAGAAAAACTAAAAACTAAAACTCTAATCCTAATTCTCCTCTCGAAGTGTTTGAGTTGGCTTTAAATAATATCCAAGTCGTGCGAGTTTCCTGGCTCAAAAAGTCAGCGTCGATTGATCGACCTTATAGGGTCGATCGATCAACCCTCCAAAAATCTCTAAAAATCTGCTTTAAGAAGTCCTTTCCATCTCAAACTCCATCATTTTGGTCGATTGATTGACTAGAAGGTCGATCGATCGACCTTCCCAGATTTTCGTGAACTCTCGCCCAACTTCAGATACTGCCTCGGTGTTTTGGCCATAACGTTCTATCCCAGATTCGGGTTGAGCTGATTCTTACGGAGTTGGAAAGCTAATGATGAGCTCTACAACTTTTGTGTTTTGAAAATTTCATAATTCGGCCGTCTTGAAGGTCCAAATTGAGATGCAAGTCGTACCAAGTTCTCGATGACTCAAAGTTGCAGTGTTTTGACATTATTTTCAGAATTCTTGGGATGTTTTTTACACTTGGCTTGTATTTACCTGAAACACTTCAAATCTAATAATTCTCATCAGATAGCCTTCATCGGATAGCTAAATGTAGATATTTAGGGGTGAAATATCATCATATTTCACTACTCATCACCTTACCATCCTCATCCTCTACGAAGACTCATCGCAAGAGCCACTCCCCCAGGCGCCATTAACATCATCAAAATGTCTCGCTAATGCCACCGTTACACACGGAGCAACGCCACCACCAAACACACGATCAAATCGACACACACAAGCAATAATACTTACTTACATAGCGAATCCGAAGTAACGAGCAGAAGAGTCTTGGTTCAACTCAATCCGACGCGTTGGAGTTGATATACACTAGCCCGAGCCCATCGATTTGAATCAATCGAATCTTCACGAAATCGCCATGATCAAGCTACAATAGGTGGGTTTCCTTCTGATTCCACTCCGATCTATTTTGTAGCCTCTATAAAGTTAATTGACCCCGTTCGATTGACAAAAACCTTAAATATCAGATTTTTATGAGTTTTGACACACTTCAAGAGACCATAAAAGTCAAAGGGCTGACTCGATGGTCAAACCCTCTGACCCCAATGTAGGGTACCCAGTAGCCTTCATTTTTTGTTTGAAAGTGATTCGGCGAATAAGCCGATATAGGCCTCGAAACTGGGGCCCAACCACAGCATTGCACAATACTGCACATGCAATAGCACACAAGCTATTGTGTTTTGGACAAGGGTAAAGGTCAAGTTTTGACCTTCCCGATCTCAGACTCATGGACCTGCTTGGTAAAATATCAGTAGGGAGACCCTCCATACTCTCTTATGTACTATCCATCTAACGATGAAAATAATTTTTGGTACCTTAATTACACGAATCCAAGGACTCCTAAAATCAGTAATTATTTTTCTGCAATACTTAGTTTCTAATTATGTTACTGCATTATGTGATTATTTATGTTCTGGCTAAAGGGCCTAGTTTGACCCATCATATTAAAGAAATCGTGATCTTCTAGATTGAAACTCATGGACCAAATGAATGAAAACATGACCATCTATGAAACAAAGGGTCAGATTTCGAGTTAGGAAATTTTACCTTAGTTTGTGTGCCACCTGAAGTGGTACACTTAACCACTGAAACCCTCTCTATTCCTGATGGCACATAGGTCAAATGTATGACTTTGACTATCTTAGATCCTAGGTTCAAGGCTGAATTGGGTCAGGACCTCCATGTATGACACCCCCTAACTTTTGATCGACTATTTATCGGACGGACATTTTAATGATAAATTATTGATTCACCGCGTTTTATGTGTGATATTATGTCATGAAAAATCATAAACACTACAAACTAGTGTCGAAGGGTTACTTTGACCTCGATTTCGGCCTTGAAAATAATGGAATCAAAAGAAAGTCCAGGAAAATACCCTTTATAATTTCCGGGTCCCTATACAACTACCATGACTGATTTCTTAGTTCGTATTCAACAAACTCAAGAAACGTAACGCAATGCACGAATGTGCGTGGTTATAAAAGAAACTCTTGGCTGTCATTTCATGTGTATTTTTTCATAACTGAAAAAAATTTAGTAGGTGGAAAAGCTATCTTATTCAATATACTAGTTCCACTAGAGAATTTGGCCCAATCGGATTTACGATTTTCAAAATACGTGCACCACCCTTTAAGCCTTATAAGTTTCTATTATGGATATTAAGTTTTAGCAATATTTTTTGCACGAAACGATGTTTAATCGATAAACTCTAATAGTTAAGCCACATGGCCTTAAGATTAAATTAAATCCATGACCATCATGATCGCATACAGGCCTTTTTGTGTGAAACCACCCAAATAGGCATGTACACTCTCCATAATCAAATTCTCAAATTGACACAAAAGGACTCTAAACCTTATTCTAGGTCCATGTCCTTAACTATATAGATCCTATAAGGTCTGCAAATCATTAATTGGGTCCACGAATTTCACCAAGTTGACCCACTTGACCTTTAGACCCTTGTCGAGCCTAAGTACCCAATAAGCCCCAAATACCCAATTTAAGCCAGAGACTCCTGAGAAGTTGAAGCTCAACCTTTGGAAAAAACTCAACTCACCTTCTAACCTTAGAATAATTTTTTAAATCCATCTTCTACCCATGCTGTGAAGGTGTACATATCCCGAAAACTATGTAACAAGGATCCGACGATCGAAACTTGTTTGAGTCATATGGGAGTCAGTTTTTAGCCAAATTTCATGAACGACCAGTCCGTTTTCATCAGATCGACAAGTTCTATCTAATGAGGTCAGTGTAACATCACTTGAGTTACATAATTTAGAACTCATGTACCTTCATCGTGGGTCACCTTCTTCAATTTCTTAAAGATGAGCGAGACACCCTTAGTTACTCTTAGACCACTCTTTAACCCTATAAGGTCTTAGAGTTCAATGCAATATTTGAGAGTTAAAGTCTAACTCACCCTTTTATAGATATCGATTTGAGATCAGTATTTCTAACATCTCCCTGGGATTTGAGTCGTGTGTTTGAATCATAGTTCGAATATTACGAGTAATATTAGTTCCCTTATGGTTAGATGCATGCTTATTTTATGCTTCATTTACATTGTGTAACATTCATCACTGAAAAGTACGTCAGGACATATGTATGTTAAGAAAAATGAATAAGATACGACACATGACTTTTAAGCCTTCGTCATGGTGGGGTTTCTTTCACGGTCACGTGAAACTTGAAATATAGGCATCCACATACAAATGCAACACCTCTATAAGAGTATGGACTATCATTTGTATATATATGCATCATTTGTATATATATAAAAACAACACCTTTAAGCAGTCGTTTATATATATATATATATATATATATATATATATATATATATATATATATGAAAAAGATATATAAATTATATATATCATGGTTATATTGAAGTTGTTTTTCAGGTTGTAAATAACAACAGTGTATTAGAGTTGTTCGCAACCCAACCCTATGGTTGGGCTCGGGCTGACCCCTTAGTGGCCCAGGCTATGGTTGGGTCATGGCCCAACCCATTAACAACCCTACTTTAAATTCACCCATGAAATTTGAGTTTACTCACTCTGAAACCCATTAATCACATGCTTTAAATCTAACGATGGAGATAATTTTATGTCATAATTTTTTTCGCAATGGATTTTTATATCATGAGCGCATATGATCAGACGATTTATTTTTTTATTTCACGCAGCACACATTCCAAAAAATTGACCTTAAAATCAAGTTTGGGCGTAATGAGTGCCAGTTCTTATTTTTTCACTATTTTTGGGATATGTGTCCCGTGATATCGAACACTGACAGTCGGATGACATGCTCATGATATCAAGATCCATCCTAAAAAAGATTGGGACGATAAACAATCTACATCATCTAATTAAATGCAATTAATGCATTTCAGCATGGGTGCTCACAAAGATTCGATGCATGGATTGTACTCATTAAAAAATGGGTACCTTTAATAGAACCCAACATCATTGATTGCTTTAAATTAGGGGATGGAGATTGTGTTTCGCTCTAATTTTCTACATAAGAAATCTTGATACCATGAATGTACTATCATATGTCATTTTTCGATTCCACATGTCACATATTCCAAAAAGTGGCCCTAAAATCACATGGCATGCATCATGCCCAAAGTGACTTTAGGACCACATTTTCAAGATCTGTGCCATTTGGAATCCAAAATTGACCGTCAGATGGTATGCTCATTCATTGGAGATCCCTTGTGTGAAAGATTGGAGTGAAGATGATCTCCATCTTCTAATTTAAAGCAATCATTGATTATGGGCGTAGGTGCCCAATAAGAGTTTATAGGTGCCATTAAAAGTACCCAATTAAGCCCGAGTAACTTTAAATTAAACTAACTACCCACAATCCCCTCTTTCTCTAGGTCCTCTCGCCCGACGACTATCTATCTCCTCTCGCACGCTAACTCCCGGCCGCCTTACCATCTGACGCTGGCCACTGGCCCACCGACTCCAGTATCTCTCCCACTCTCATGGACCAAATGAATGAATTTTTTATTTAGCTGGCCTTCACAGTATATCTTAACATATCATAACATTATTCAGTTATGGGCTTAGGTCCCCGCCTCGATTTCATATTTGCATAGGCTTAAGTCCACACTTTCTTAACATTTCGTAGCTTAACATATTCATATTCTATATTTTCTTAAATTTAATTTGAATGAGCCACAGTGCGATAGGTTTCATTAACCACACTTTCCAAGGGATGGGTTTTGTAGTATCCTGGATGTATTTCGTATGACAGCCCATACTCGCAAGTTATAAATCAAGTTCAACAATCAACTGTAAGGAAAACAATGATTTCAAAATGACCAAGTACATAGACATCCGGATTTCAACGATCAAGTACAAAGACATTTCATTCAATTTAATCACTAAGTCTATGAGATCAAGTCAAAAATGCAATGTGTAGTGAGTTTCCCCTACCTAAGTTCGGAGCCTTTCAAAGCGAATCAAATCCTTATTCACGTCTTCCGTGCTTAAAATTAGTTCACATTACGATCGTATTATGTGTCAATAGTGTCGAAAAACGGACTAGCTAGAAGTCTCACAGAGTTTTTATCTAAGACGACGGAACCAAACAAAAACAGAGGAAATCGATCGATCGATTTCCAAAGTAGGGAAATTCGATCAATCAATTTCCCAAAGTATACATATTTCAATCCCCGTTTCACACAATTTGATTGATCGATTTACAAATCGATCGTTTGATTCCTTCTGAAATCCTACCTCTCTTAGTCCTGTCAAAATCAATCGATCGTTCGATTTTGACAGATTCTGTAGCCCATTCGGGCTTCTTATTCCTTGGTTCATTTTCCTCAATTTCAAAGGATCTCCATCCAATTCACACGTATACACAAATCTAAGTTTAAGACTATTAATAAAACATTAAAAGATTAATGTGCTCGCCTATCTAGGTCGTTTACGCGGCTCACGATGATTTCAATCAAAAGGGGGTTTTGAAAGGAATCTAGTAATTTCTTGCAGAGGTTGGGATCAAAACAGAGCCCCACACAATGACTCACACCCACGATTGATCTCGACTCTCCCAATTCGCGAATGGAGCGTCTATGATGATTGTCTTGTACTCATTCCGCAACTTATTCCTCCACTGTCCTAACCTCACTAAAAATCAAAATTCAAAGCCTCCTCATGGTTGGAGATAACAAGGCTAAACTCTAACAACATCGGAGTCGAATTCTTCGCAAAGAATCTGAAGGCTGGGGAGCAATCCCTCAATCAAATCTCACGAGAGGGTTTGAAGAAGAAGAAGAAAGCTCTCTCTCTCTCACTTTCTCTCTCAAAAACTTTGCAAGCAATAAGCTTGCGTGAGAAGCTTTTGCCCTTTATATTTGGGCTCGGTTCCGATGCTAAGTGGTAACACCACAAGAGTGTTAGTCTTATAGACTTAAAAGAGTTTTGGTTCTTGTGTGACTCTAGTACACACAATTTGAGTATTTGCCACATCTTCAAAGGTTCTAGTTGAGGCCCCAAGTCGGCCCAAATAGTTGCTTCAATTAGTCGACCCTAATCAATCGGTCCAACTAGCTTTAATCCTTATAATAACTTGTTAATGTTCTATTTAAAAAAATTTATCTCTAGGTTGCACACGTGCGCAGCATGTCATACCAGGCTTGCGTACTTGACCTGTGTGCAATGGCTCAAATTAAAACACGGATTTTGGGGTCCAATTTCGTTTTAAGCCGACACACCGTGAGTTGGTGCACGGGCTTCTCATCAAGGGTCAAAACACAAGGTCCAGCCTCACTCATATACCTAATCTTCTACCATTGGTGCCTTTATGTGTATTTTGGGCAACTAATTACCCAACTGCACCACTTTCTCATACAAAATACATTCTTTTAAATTAATTAAATTCAAAAGTTCAAGTTGGGCGTAGCGATGTTAGGAAATCTATGATGTACATTTATACATATAAACCCATATTCGAGTTTAGGTGCTATGTAACAGGTTGGATTATTGGGCTCAAGTCTACTCTCAGTTCGAGTTGAAATTCGGATTGAGGCCCAAGTTTAAGCATTGGGCTCGATTTCGTGTGCATCATGCACAAATACACATACGTTCCACACAGGGTACGAGTTGGGATTTAATGTGTTCGGCGCGTAATCCAATCATAACCAGTGGGGTTTCAAGATCACATTAGATAGGTCAAATGCTTTACTTCGGTCAAATCAGTCAAAAGGTCACATTCTCATCAAAGGTCAACAATTCAACATTTTCAAAATTTTCAGGCTATTACATTCTTCCCATCTTAAAGAATTTTCGTCCTCGAAAACTTACGTATTCTATTTGAGGAGCCACGAATACATGGTAATCGTCAATGCTTCAACACCCTCAAAAAATCAGGATTATTACATTCTCCCATCCTTAAAGGAATTTTTGTCCTCGAAAATTCACTACGTAACTTTAGGTGTGTCTAACATCGTAAGTGTTCGTTATCATAACCAAATATGTCGAAGGGAATCGTAAATAGCATATCAGTATGCCTTGAAAGCAAGGCATCAATTTCACTTATTCTCAAAATTATTAACCATTGAGAGCTTAACGATAACCATTCACAACGAGTGGTGAAATATATTCACAACCACACAGTCGACCATCCCCTAATCTCTAACATCTACAAGTCGTTAACCGAACCCATGAACTAGGACACAGGACGATAAAAGGATAATCTATCATCATCACAACAAAATTCAACCCATGAGCTAACAACCCTATCAATTGATCTAATGTATGACAATTCTACAAAAGGGAAATCTAAACCCTTAGCTGCCAACGTGAACCATTATCGCCCGTTTACCATTATCACAACAACCTTAAACTATTAATTAACACGGGCTAACTGTTGTTCGAGCATCTCATCAGTATAACTCAATTTAGACATTCATCCACAATTACTTATCAAAAACATGTCTTTACCACAATATCTTCATTGTCAATCAACAACAATCAGATCATCCATTGAAAATTTATGATCACCACACAATCCTACCCCATCACATTAAGGAAGGTTAGTTACCAACCAAGTTATACTATTACTACTGCAGACCACTGACTATGAAAAGTTTACTATTAATCCAAATATACCATCGTACTTATCCGCAGTCACTGAAGAACACACTCACAACTATACAATAAAAGATAGATGCACACAACCATTCATGTGCAATCTACATCATAAACTACTTAGAAAGGTAACATCCGTGACTTGGTTAAAACATCTGTTATTCACAACGAAGGAGGATGAAAATGTCCACAATTAGTTGGAAATCCACGTCATTTACCCCAAAGCATATTATCACCACAAGAAAAACTATAACCATCAAGCACAAAACTAATCATTAACAGCAAGCATACCATAACAAGCACTAATGGTAACCATCAAGTACATCCCTCAAGATATCTAGTCACCACAAAATGAGCTTATCATAACTCACAACAACGATCTTGAAATCCAAAAGTCATACATGTAATCGTTCTTATAACACTCACATATCATTCTGATTATAGAAGAAAAGACAATCATTTACAAGGCCTCCAACCATCCGATCAAAGAGATAATTCTAGATTGCCCTTCACAATGACACTATTCCGATGCATATGATTAAGGTCTTACATATACGTAAGATTATGATCAATACTGTCATTTGACGAGCAATATTCAATTATCACCACTAAAGTAATTCATTCCTTTACTACGGGAGTCAAAATCAACTAAGTGACTATTGCGGCATTTATGAGATGATTCTCATTCAATGGCCGAGAATGGCGTGTTGCAAAGATCTACAATTAGCTTCCACCAAGGATTGACTCTAAATCATCAACGTAGAATATTCTAGATCTTTTCTTACGTAAATGGTCATTCATCAATAGACTATAAATCCTCTAGCATAATCCGTTTATGAGCTGACATAATCTAGAATCAACTTGATTATGAATTCTTGTAAGTCGTCTACTCCAAACTTTCATTGACTATTAGTTTAATTAGTCAATTTCTTCGAAGTTGCCAATTCATCCTTAATTCCCCATACTGGGCGCATTGAAATGAACGAATACTTCATTAGATCATTGTTAGGTCAAGTGTTCATAGATCAAACGTTCCATAAGGTGGAGACGTGAGGATCCCAACTAAAATCGATTTCCACCGAATTCTTTCTATTAATTATTTCTTATAATTCATCAATCCCAATGAGTGCTATCGAGATTTGATCTCATAAGCATAAATTTTAATTATCACACTTGATTCAAATTCCATTGCCCATAAGCACTCGAAATTTTATTTATTTATTTATCATATTCATCGGAAATAGTTGTCCCTTAAGCATTCGATGATTCATGTGTTACACCAGGTTTAAGTCTTCTGTCTTAAACTTCCTATTGACCTAAGATCACCTGTTTAGTTAAATTTCGGAACTTTAAATCAATTCCATGATCTTTCAAAATTCACCATTTTCGTAGCATCTTAATTACTTATTTGTGATTTACCGTCACCTCTCGAAGCCATCACGTATTTGTGATCTACTCGAGCGTCAAAATCATTTCTAACTTCTCTAACATGTCATGAATTCGAATCATCTCTAAGTTTTCAAGCTTAAATAGGTTCTTTCTCAATAAATCCTTACATCTCTAATCGAATTTCCCAATCATACTTTACTGATCATCACTATTCCTTAAATTCTTAAAAGTCCTTAATCCTAAATTATCCATCACCCAGACTAGAATTCTCTTCAAAATTTCAACTCCTCTCAACCTAATACCACCAAATCGGAAGGGTTCTACTCTTCGAGGGCAAAAGGCAGCCAGCTTTCAAAGGCAGCCTACACTTGCGTGATAAACGGATAGCCCATCCATACCAAGGATTATATCTATCCTTACTTGTATGTCCAGCAGAACTCGATCCACCATAGCGTGGGCCTTGTTTCAACATATGCCACCACTCTGATACAGGTGTAAGGTACCCAGGTTCCACGCCTACGTTTCAATTAAGTGTATATATGATAGCGTCTAAAATGTCACAATAGCATACAACTTCCAAGAACATTTATCAACTGAGAATAATGTAAAATCTTGACAACCAATAATGAATTTATACATTGGATGACTTCATTCACCGCCTGGACATCTTGCGTTGATGCGACATTGGTCTGACCTTGAATTGTAGGTAGAGATGGTCCCTGAGTAGATGTTAATGTCATCTTCCCTTGGTTTGTCTCGGGGCAATCCTTCACTCGATGTCCCACTTGACCACATCTGAAGCATGCTCCCGATGCACGCCTACACTCCTCTGCCCTATGCTACTTTCTGTATCGTGAGCATAACTCAATCGATGCAGATGGAGAGGTGCGCGCAGTGTCTCGTAATATAGCTGCCAGCAACGTAGTCTGCTAGGACATCGTGTTGACCATTGTTTCCAGCAGCTACCTAGCTTGTTCATGATCATTTTTGCCTGTGCATACGATCTTCACTCTTTTGCAAGGCGCCATATCGATCTGTCAAATTGAAACAAAGGTTTCAATTAACAGATGGTCCCGATGTCCTGACATAACTCTAACACTCATTGCCTATGTTTAGATAGACCTTAAAGCCATATTCCTGCACTTAGAGTTATGACTATGAGTCTCCCATAAGACCTAAAGCCTAATCTCTTATACCAACTGTGACAGTCCGAATTTTCCCGACACATTTTTTTTTAACCAACTGAAAAAATTCGGACCGTCAGATCGTAGCACAATTTGAAAACAGAATACTTGGTACATCCACATATAATTACAAAAATCGAAGCAGATATAACATACATCAAATATAGTTCCTATTTACATTGTGGACCAAAAAGAAAATATCGAAATAAACCAACCACCAGTGACAGCCAACCATCACCTAAACAGTGGTGGCAATAGTTGTACACAAAAGACAATTCCCAAAATGTACCAAGTCTAAAGTGTAAAAGTTTAACAATACGCCCAGTCCAATTACCAATGAACTATGGATAAAATCCCCAATGCGGAAGATTCGCTTCATTCTCCAATACAGACTAAGGGTTTTCTCCAAGCCCAAGGTTCTGATCACAATCTGTACTTGTGACATATAGTCAGGGTGAGCTAACAATCTAAGCTCAGTAGAGAAAATTTCAATACCAGTTACAAATTTTTATATCAATACATAGATTAGTGACATAATTCAAGTGCCGAAATAGAGCAGTAGATTCAATAGTAAAACAAAAGCGGAAATAAAATATGGATTTGATGACAGAATTAAAAGCCGAAGCAAAAGCAAAAACAAGGCATGATTCCATAACAGGTCTAATAATGAAAACAGGGCATAGATGAAATGGCAATTATAGTAGCAGAGACAAACGACAAATTTGTGTTAAGACAGAATTCTAGTGACGGAGCTTAACAAAACATTTTCATATCAAACATGCAATTTCTTATCTTAATAAATAACTTAAATCATAACTTAAATCAATCTCCCAAACAATTATAGATTGAAAGCTGGAGATTTTTAATGAGAACCCCTACCTAATCATCATCGTTTAATGAACAATTTTTGGGAGTGCGACAAGCCTCTGCATTATGAGGAAAACTTGTGTCATTCAAGTTTACAGTCAACATGGTTCAAGGAGTGAAGGGGTTCATTCGAGTAAACCTTAAATCAACATGAAAATGTGTTCATAATTTATAGTTTAATTCATTCTCAGACTTATCGGTTGTCCATTGCAGACCAAGAATTTCTATATAATCTTGTTAGTTCGGAAAGTATACGGATAACTTCTGTACAAGTGCAAGAGCTTAAAATCATGCAGTCAGTGTCAAGTCAAATGTTTACAACATACAGTATTCAAGATTCAAAAGCTGTCAGTGTCAACTCACGAGTTCTAAATCAAGTTCAACGATCAGGTGCAAGGAAAACAATGATTTCAATGACCAAGTACATAGACATCCGGATTTGAACGATCAAGTACAGAGAATGCAAAGATATCAACGATCAAGTACAAAGACATGTCATTCAATTTAATCACTACGTCTATGAGATTAAGTCAAAAATGCAATGTGTAGTGAGTTTCCCCTACCTAAGTTCAGAGCCTTTCAAAGCGATTCAAATCTTTAATCACATCTCCCGTGCTTAACCTAGTTCACATTAAGATCGTACTGCAGGTCAATAGCACGAAAAACGGACTAGCTAGAAGTTTCACAGAGTTTTTTTCCAAGAAAACTAAACCAAACAAAAACAAAGTAAATCGATCGATCGATTTCCAAAGCAAGGAAATTCGATCAATCAATTTCCCAAAGTATTCAATCCCTGTTTCACACGATTCGATTGATCGATTTACAAATCAATCGTTCATTTCTTTAGAAATCTTGCCTCTCTCAGTCCTGTCAAAATTGATTGATCGATTTTCAAAATCGATCGTTCGATTTTCAAAATCGATCGTTCGATTTTGACAAATTCTGTAGCCTATTTGGGCTTCTTCTTCCTTGGTTCATTTTCCCCAATTTCAAAGGATCTCCATCCAATTCACACGTACACACAAATCTAAGTTTAGGACTATCAATAAAATATTAAAAGATTAATGTGCGCACCTTCTAGGTCGTTTACGCGGCTCACGACGACTTCAATCAAAAGGGGGTTTCGGAAGAAATCTTATAATTTCTTACGGAGGTTGGGATCAAAACAGAGCCCCACACAATGGCTCACACGCACAATTGATCTAGACTCCCAATTCGCAAATGGAGCATCTACGATGATTGGCTCGCACTCATTCTGCAACAAATCCCTCCACTCTCCTAACTTCACTAAAAATCAAAATTCAAAGGCTCCTCAAGGTCGGAGTCAATAAGGTTAAACTCTCACTAACATTAGAGTCAAATTCTTCCCGAAGAATGCGAAGGCTGTGGAGCGATCCTTCAATCTAATCTTACAAGAGGGTGTTTGAAGAAGAAGAAAGCCCTCTCTCTCTCACTTTCTCTCTCAAAAACTTTGCAAGCAATAAGCCTGCATGAGAAGCTTTTGCCCTTTATATTTGGGCTCGGTTCCAATGTTAAGTGGTAACACCACAAGAGTGATAGTCTTATCCACTTAAAAGAGTTTTGGTTCTAGTGTGACTCTAGTACACACAATTTGGGTATTTGCCACATCTTCAAAGGTCTAGTTGATGCCCCAAGTCGGCCCAATTAGTCGACCCTAATCAATCAGTCAAACTAGCTTTAATCCTTATAATACCTTATTAATGTTCTATTTAAAAAAATTTGTCTCTAGGTTGAACATATGCACGGCTTGTCATATCAGGCTTGCGCACTTGGCCTATGTGCAATGGCTCAAATTAAAACGCAGATTTTGGGGTCCAATTTGGTGTTAAGTTGGCACACCATGAGTCGGTGCACAGGCTTCTTATCAAGGGTCAAAACACAAGGTCCAGCCTCACTCATAAATCCAATCTTCTACCGTTGGTGCCTTCACGTATCTTGGATAACTAATTACCCAACTGCACCACTTTCTCACACAAAATACATTCTTTTAAATTAATTAAATTCAGAAGTTTCAAGGCGGTATCGCATGTATTGCCGAACATGTACGCGTAGTCGGGCGTAGCGATGTTAGGAAATCTATGATGTACATTTATACATATAAACCCATATTCGAGTTTGGGTACTACGTAACAGGTTGGATTATTGGGCTCGAGTCTACTCTCGCTTCGAGTTGAAATTCGGATTGAGGCCCAAGTTCAAGCATTGGGCTCGATTTCGTATGCATCATGCACAAACACATATATGTTCCACACAGGATACGAGTTGGGATTTAATGTGTTCAGCGCATACTCCAATCATAACCAATGGGGTTTTAAGACCACGTTACATAGGTCAAACATTGGACTTGGGTCAAATCAGTCAAAAGGTTGCATTCTCGTCGAAGGCCAACGATTCAACGTTTTCAAAAATTTCAGGCTATTACAACCTCTATCTTCTCATCAATAGAGCTTGAGATCATGGCGCACCTATCAAACAATCTGTTTTTTATTCCATGTGTCACAGATCCTCAAAAAATGGCAAAATTCACATTTGAGCAAGATGTGTGTCATATGATTCAAGGGCCATTTTTTGAGGATCTGTAAAACATGGAATAAAAAATTGACCGCCTGATAAGTGTGCCATCATCTCAAGATCTATTGTGTGGAAGATCAAGATGAAAAAAGATCTCTATATATCATTTGATCTGACACAATCAGTAGTTTTCAAGGGTGACGTGGGCGCTTTCAGAGAATGTGGGGGCGCAAACAGAGGTACCCATTCATTTATTGAGGATTTCTTTAAGGGAGCTAAAACTTGCACACGAGATTTGTATTGTGGCAAATGGTTAAAAGGAAAGATTGTTATTTTTGGTTAAAAGGAAATATTGTTATTTTTGGGATCTGTGTTACACGGAACCCCATCTAAGATTGTTATTTTTGGGATTTGTGTTACACGGAACCCCATCTAAGCCTTCTGATTGGAAGATCATGATGGAAAGATCTTTGAAACTAAAACTTGGAATGAAATGTGATCTCTATCATCCGATTGGATACAGTTAAAGGCTATCATCTGATTCAATGGTTGACTCTGACAAATCAGATGATAAAGATTATTTTTCGTGCCAATTTTTACCTAAGAAATCTTTACATCATGGTTTTCAAATCAAACAATTTAGATAGTGTTCGACATTGGGAAAAGTTCAAAATAGAATGAAGTCTTTCTTTTTAATAATGTGCTATGGTACAAAAAATCTCGATCGTATGCAAGTTTAGTTCCCTTTATTTCATTTATGTTAAGATTACTTACAAGATAGATTCTTGAAGCAGCTTTTGAGGATACCTTTGACAGTACGACTCTAGGGTCCCCACCCTTATTATTACAAAAAAAAAATTTAAAAAGAACCGAAAAAAAAAAACTAGAAGATCACAAACAATGTCTAGCGCATATACAATCTTCCAGAATGAGAGAACTAAGATATCGTGGAATGGTAACACGATGCACCCATCGACCTACATTTGCCTTGTTCAATCGTTCCTTAGCACGATAATTGACTCATGAATTCACCTCTCTCCATATGTGCTTGATTTTGCTTCCCCGCGTCTCACTCATAATCTTCCTAATTTGTGCCACATGGATAGTGTTCCACCCTCCCCATATATACCTACTAGTCCCACCTTTTCTCTTCTTGAAAAAAACCATTAACCTAATGAGATTTGTGGTAATTTTAGGCCCTGTTTGGCAAAGATGCTTCCAAAGAGCACTTTTCAGGATACAGTATTGGGTGAGAAGCACTATTCACCCAAGGCGTTGGTCATCTATGGCTGAAAATGGAGAAGCTATTTCTCCAAATACACACCATTTTCAGCCAGAATTGGGTGAAAAGTGTTTCTAACACAATATTTTATTTGAAAAAGTGCTTTTGGAAAGCAACTGTGCGAAACAGGCATAGTTGACAAGCCACTGACTTTTAACAATGCTTTGTGGCCACTGCTAAAAGACTAATATGAACTTTTCGGCCGCAGCTAAAAGACAATACTTTTACAAGACTGCCGCTGATACCTTCACATATATTAATTCAACCGCAATCTGTTAGTACCTTTTACTGGTGCCTTTCCGGCAACCAATAAATGTGGCCTTTTCTCTATTACACTACTCCGCCCATTTCATTTTTCACTCCAAAATATGAAACCTGGATGATATTAAACCTGATCAAATGTTCCATCTCTATTTATTACATTTTTTTTTTTAGAAATTAGTTACAAAAAATGTTGAAACTCATTTCATTTAATAGAAATAATTACAAATTGGGAGAGAGATTTTTACATTATGGCATCATATATATTTGATAAACTAATTCATAACCATTGAAAAAGGAACCAAACAAAGTCTCCCCCCCCCCCCAACCACTCCCTTTCTCTCAGCTTCATTCATTCATCATCCCCACATTATAAAACAATTTCAATTCTCTCACCGTTCTTTTTTGAATCCGGCACCTTCACTCAGATCAGTATGTCCCTTTGTCCTACAAATCCGAAAAAGAATAAAATCGTTAAGAACTGTTTGTAAAATATTATGTCATGTTCGTCTATAAATTGACTTAAAATTCTGGTGATTTAAGAAACAAAATGGTTTTTACCAATATTAAAGAAGGCTGTTTCCTCTATTTTGAGGGCCGGTGACAATTTGTAACTGTAAGAAAGTCCTACATCAACCTAAAGGAATAAGCGGCTATCCTAAACATTTGGACGTCCTAAAGTAGAAATTCCCAAAAGAGTTTTGGACGTCCTAAAGCATGTAGAAATGTAATTCTACATCTCCATAAAGCGACAACATGGAAAAACTGACATCAATCTATCATTCCTACGGAAGAATTAATCTAAGATTTCATAACACATACGAACTTGCATTCGAAAAGGTCAATTAGGCATTCTAGTTGACCACTGCCAAAGAGAATTACAGTGAATAGTACATAGTCTCGGGATGAGACCCATTACATTGTGGATATTTAAACTTAATTCATGAGTGGATACAGAATAGTTCCTAGAGATTTCATCTGACTAGAAAACTTTTATTTAAGAAAAATGCATTATATATACATCTTTGGTTTGTGCATGTAGTAGTTAAATTTGTACATAAAATTTTGGTGTTAACTGAAATTTCACATCTATACTGCTAAGAGAATAACTAGCTCCAACTAATATGTGGAGAGAGAGAGAGAGAGAGAGAGAGAGAGAGTTTCACAAATAAGTTATAAGCCAATGATATCCAAAGAAACGAATAAACATTAAATCCCATCAGATCACATGAAGTAGCTTACACATTAACTCTTAATTTTGCATGAGATGTTTTTCTCAACAGATACTTGTAACGGTACCCATCTCTAACCATTCTAAACTTTTCTGCCTGCAATATCATGGATGAAAGAAAAATATAAAAAAATACTCTGGAAACCAAACAGATGGGCCTCTCTTTTGATTCGATTAGAACGGCTTTCTATTAAGAAAAATTTCAGAGTCTTCTTCCTAGAAGAACTTCTATGTAAATCCAAATTAAGAAACTCAGAGAAACCTTACAGCTCATAGTCTCCCTAATAAGATCAGCAATGGTGTTCACCTTAGACTGCCACTTGCTAGAACTGATGAACTGCTAAAGTCCATAGAACACCTAAACCAGAACCACCATGGCCACCCTAAAAACACAGAAACAAACTACTGCTAATTCCTGCAAACCACAAAAACTACACCAACATCAAGGCTATAAATTGAAATAGATGTAGGACACTTCTTTTCTAATGGGCAAGTTGTAGGATTAGTAATTGAAGAGCATGATCACCACTAGCCATCTCAAAACATTGCAAACTCCAATACCATCACTGGAAGAAAAAAAGACCCTATAAACAAAAGGACGTTAGAAAATTGTAACTACAGGAGATGATCTACTTCTGCTTTGATATATATATATATATATATATATATATAATTTTTTTGAGAAGTAAGCAAATTTTATTAAATATGCAAAACCTATTAAAATTGAAATCATGGTAGTTATCTCCATAGGATTTTATTAAAAGAAAAAACCTATTTTTCTCTTTTATTTTTAATGCTTCCTGCAGACATCATGCACCGAGTTATCTCCATATCTAAAACTAGTGATATAAGCTGAATGGTGATTGATATTTTTGACGAATTCGTCTATTTTATTCGTATAGTCATCATATCATGATGAATGCTGAAATGATCAAGAAACTGAACTGATTCCCTCCATGGTTTGGCTAATCAGGTTTGTATTTTCTGTTGTAGTTCCTTTTTTTCACACCCTATGCTACGTTGAAATAGGTACAGTTTCTATAAATATTCTGGTTTCATTTATTTTTTTAGTTAACGCTGGCCTGCTTGTAAATGCATGTGTATATGAATCAACTTTGTAATTTGGAAGATCACACCTTTGTTGGGATCAACTGAATGTTCTCTTCTTGCATTTATACCTTTTTTCATTTAAATATGGACTTTAGATCAGTTGAGCTTCATCCCACCTTTGTTGGGATCAAATGAATAATGAATAGGGAGGTTCATGATTCAACTGAATGTGTCTGCTGGAGCCTGGGAATAAACTTGCAACTTCAAAATTGTCATAGTGCTCCATCCAGATGAGCTTTCAACACTTAGAAGGCATTAGCCCAGTTGGTAACCTCCCTCCATTGTGAGGGAGGAGGTCGTGGGTTCGATACTCGTCCTCCACGCTGTTTCCCACCCTTGTCTTTACAAGGTGTGGGTTGGGTTCTGTTAGTTAACCCTCACCACTGTACTTGGTGCTCCCTCACGCTGCTCCCCAACTGTCATACGTGCATGTGTGCCTGCTCCTCGGTTCTCGAGGCTGTCTCGGCCTAAATGGTCGTATCAAAAAATAAAAAAATTTAAAAAAAAAACATTTTGATGCCCAATTGTGCATGCTTTCTGCGGGGGACATAAAAAAAAGAAAAAATAAATAAAAATTGGTGCACACTTTTTGAATAAAAAAGGGCTTTTTTAAATATGGTACTACATAAAACTAGTCTACTCTTTAAAAAATAAAAATTGGTGCACACTTTTTTGAGTAAAAAAATTGGAATATTTGTTCTTTTCCTTCTTCTTCAAACTGTTTCAGGTACATTCAGTAGAGATGGATCCTTGTAATCAAGTCCAACTTATTACAATTCAAAAGCATTCCTTTGCAAACCAGTTGAAACAAAGACTTCAAATTTTTGCGACCTATGCCCCACTTCAACACCATCTAAGCCTTCTGATTTGTAGGCAGTGATCTAAAAATTATTGCTGTAAAAGATTGGTTTGTAACACGACCTATATCATTTGATTCAACACGGTCAACCATTAATTACACCAATTCCTTTGATTGAGTTGAATCATATGATGGGGATCGTGCTTCATGCCAATGTTACACCAAAGATCTTCAAATCAGATGGGTTAGATGGTGTTGAAACGTTGTTTCCCATGAATTTAAAGGCTTTAGTTTAAATGGTTTGCAACAACATAATTTTGGATTGTCATTAGGTGGACTCCTCGTAATTAGAGTAAGGTTTAACTAGCTTAATTCATTATGTAAAATGCACATATTAGTGTTGAGACATCGCCGGCTTCAATAGCACAATTTCTTACTTGGAGAGAGAAATTGGAGCTTTGCCGCAGGGGTGATGCCCTCAAGCGTGTAGCATTGAGTTCAGGGCTCCAATTCCCATGCGTACCTACGAAAAAAAAAAAATCTTAACTTGGACACATTATGAGCCACAAAGACAAATATTTAACTAATTCAAGCCATAAAAATCAGATAGTGTCCATCAGAGGAAGTGGATTTCATTAGGGCACTTTTAATATGGACTACTATTATCAACCTTCCATTGAGCTACAGGCCAAACCCCCAAAATATTGGTATTTTGGGGACATGTGCCATCTAAAAACGCCATTAAGTCATCCGATGTGGAGGTAGTGATCTAAAGATCTCTGGTGCTAAAGATTCCCAACAAAAACTATCTCTGTATATATATGATTGAATGTAATCAAAGGGCATTGGATGATTCAATGGCTGTAGATTGTATTTATGTATCAAAGATTTTGAGATCATGGCCTTCAAATCAGAAGGCTTAAATGGTGTTCCCACATGGCAAAAGTCTCAAAAGACTTTGCTTGGGCAAACTAAGTCTTGTCTGAATGATAAATTTATGCTTAGAGTAACATGTGAGTCATGCGACACTTTGCAATGAAGCAACAGACGAGCAGCGGACTCCTCCTCTTTACACATAACGCAGCAATTCTGAACCTCTTTCCCCCGCCGAAGGAGCTGATCCATCGTTAAAATCCTTTCTTTGAACAAGGTCCACATAAAGAACTTGATTTTACCCGGAATGGCTTCTTCCACAACCCGGCACCATCAAACCCGATCAAGGGCCAAGAGGACATCATCTTATAATAGGACTTAACAGAGAAACAGCCCTCTCTACTTGGGCTCCACATGCGCTGGTCACACCTGCCGAGATTGCGCTGAGAGCCATAAATCAGTTGCAGTAGATTAGAAAACGACGTCATCTCGTCATCCCTCAGCAACCTTCTAGTAGTAACAGTCCACAATCTCCCCCCCTCAGCCTCGGAGGCAAACTCGTCAGTCATGCCATCAAGATTCACCGAAAGAGAATAGATATCCAGAAAGGATGATTTTAGGAGCTCGCGGTCCACCCAGATATCATCCCAAAAGCGGATCCTAGTGCCGCAACCCCAACTGTAGCACAGACCTCTGGAAAAACAACCCCACGTGCTGCACATAGCCTTCCACCAAGCCGAAGTGCCCCTATGACAGCACACCGAAATGCCCTAGTTACCGACTGAGTTGCCGTACTTCTCACTCAGCACCACACGCCATAGACTATTCACTTTCTCAGCCCGCCAAAACCACTTACCAAGCAGCGCAATATTAGTCCACTTCAAATTGCGGATACCCAGACCTCCATTACAGATTGGCAATAAAACTGTATCTCAATTGACCAGATGATACCTTCTAGAAGTCCCAGAGCCTTCCCAAAGGAAGAGTCTTTGGATTTGTTCAAGGCGTTTGATTACTTTCATCAGGCATTTAAACATAGACATGTAAAAAATAGGCATCGACAAAAGAACCGACTTAAGCAAGACAAGACGCCCTCCACTGCTTAGCAACTTTCCTTTCCAAGTCGACAATCTCTGCTCAAACCTCTGCACAACCGGGTCCCACTCCCTAGCTGTGGGAGATCTCAAACCAAGGGGCAGTCCCAAGTAACGCATAGGGAGATTGCCTCCAACACAATTCACAGTAAGTGCCAACTCTTCTAAGATAGCAGCATCAGTGCCAATACCCGTGATCACAGATTTAGACAAATTGATTCGTTGACCCGAGACCGCTTCATAAATGGATAGGACATCACTCAAAGACTTAAATTCCTAAGCATCAGCCTGACCAAAGATTAATGTGTCATCCGCAAACTCGAGATGCGACATGTATCTGCCTTGAGATCCCACCCTAATACCAGTTATGAAATTAGAAAGTCTGGCCCTAGTGATCAGCCCCGATAGGGCTTCTCCCACCATATTGAAAAGAAAAGGAGATAGAGGATCCCCTTGGCGAAGACCACGAGAACTCTTGAAATAGCCAGCAGGTGTACCATTGACTAGTATTGAGGACTATGCCGAGGAATAACAGCCCCTCATCCATTTCCTCCAGATCACCCCAAAACCCAGCCTGCACAACATATAATCGAGGCAGTCCCAGCTCACCCGATCGTAGGCCTTCTCCATATCCACCTTCCAAAGGGCAGTAGGTCTGCAATCAAGATGAGCAAAATGGATGGTCTCCTAAGCCAGCACAACCTGATCAAGAAGGTGATGACCTGCCACGAAAGCCCCTTGAGTATCCGAGATAATGGCGCCCATAACCGGCTTAAGACGATTAGCCAAGACCTTCGCAATAATCTTATACAAACAATTAGTGAGACTTATAGGTCGAAAGTCAGCACTATCATCAGCCCCATCCTCCTTGGGAATGAGAGTGATGAACGTAGAATTGAGACTGCGCCCTATAAACCCAGAAGCATGGAACTCCAGCAACACCCCCATCAGATCATCCTTAATAGTTGACCAGAAACACCTAAAGAATTCCATGGTGAAACCATCAGGCCCCAGTACTTTATTCTTCGCCCCATATCTAATAACCTGCCATATCTCCTCTTCCCTAAAGGACTGCTCCAACGTCAACTGATCCTCGACAGCAAGGGATTGGAAAGAAATGCCATTCCTCCACATTATCTAATTTGTTAAGCCGAGTTAATAAAACCTCCTTTTTCACTTGAACCACCCCATATATTTCCTTATTCCAAATTTTGATGTTGTCTTTAACCCGTTGCAGTTTGGATATGAACCGAAAGGCAGTCGTCCCAGAAACCGACGGTTCACCCCACCACTCCACAACCCTAGCCCGAAAACTCTCATCCAGTAGCCACATATTCTCAAACCGAAATGGAACGGCCCTTTTTGGTGAGTATGGCACGTAAGGACAAGGGGCCGATGATCAGAGACGGCCCTAGCCATACACTCTAATCTCACACCCGGGTAAAAGCCTAGCCATTCAACACTGCAAACAAATCTATCCAACCTACTCATTGACGGACAATCCTAAAGATTCGACCACGTGAAGCGCGACCGGTTAAGGGCACATCCAACAATCCCCAGTCCGAGAAAAAAGAATTAAAGTCCCGCATCACAGCAACGTCCGACAGCCCACCCTGCTTCTCCCACCCCCACCTTATAGCGTTAAAATCACCCCCCAAACAAAAAGGAAGGTCCCATCTGCTCGCGAGGGCAGCCAACTCCATCCAGAACTCAGGGCGGTCCCGATCAGAGGACGGACCATAGATGCTCGCAAACATCCACTCTTTCCCAGAAACTTTGTGGCAGAGAACCACAGCTGCAGAGAAAAGCCCCACACCTCTTCATCCAACTTATCAAAATGACGAAATCCCAGGCAACTAGGATACCCCCAGAAGCTGCCTCCGAAACATCCCCTGTCCATCCCCAAAAATTTCCTCCCAGTACCAATGCTACTTTCCTTCTATCGCAGTTACCCCACTTGGTCTCCTGCAGCTTAATAACTACCGGTCTGAGTGTGTCGATCACCCTCTTAACCCCTGCCCTTTTACCATCACCACAAATCCCCCTAACATTCCAAGAAAGCATCTTCATAACCACCGTACAGAGCCACCCAAAACCAGACTGGTAGGAAACTAGGTTCCCCCCACTCCCTTCCCATCCGACATTCCCCACTGTAACTGAGCAAGCTCCCGCGCCCCCCCTCGGCGTCTCCTCTTGCTCCTCGTACGATTCTCCAATATTGATCGAAATACCTCCTGAAGCTCATCGTCGAGCCCTTTGAAAGACATCCTGAGATCTCGCCCCACTCAAATCAATTGATCGATATCTTCACCCAGATCCGTCGCACCGATAACCCCATCGCCCATTGCCACGACCAAACTATCCTTCGTATTGGGCCCCAGGACCTCCTTCTCCCTCAAAACCCCTAACTCCACCAGAGTACACCTAAGCGGCACCTCTGTCATCTTCTCGAAACAAGAGACAGGTGACACAGCATCGAGAGCACAGGTAGAGGCTCTATTCAAAGCATAGACCTCTCCTTCCTTGCTGGAATTAAGCTCAATCCTCAAATCAAACGAAGAAAGAAACCGGACATCGTTATCGCCTTTCCCAGCCGTCTCCCCCCTATCCATCCCCGGAAGCCCTTCATTCCCAAGATCATGACAAAACAACGTCCTTTCCAGCAACCCAGATCCAACAAAGACCCGGCCCAACTTTAGGATAGGCCCCAAACCCAAGAACATATAAAACCCCCCAATGCTCGATT
This sequence comes from Chloranthus sessilifolius, assembly GCA_021018995.1. NCBI lineage: Eukaryota > Viridiplantae > Streptophyta > Magnoliopsida > Chloranthales > Chloranthaceae > Chloranthus > Chloranthus sessilifolius. The sequence goes on from CM037588.1 coordinate 10,068,763, forward strand.
GAAACCCGGCCCACTCACAAGAGCCCGTCTGCTGACTCCTTATAATGTTGAAGCCCAACTCAGCGTACTCACTCCCATCCACGTCATAGCTGACCTGGCCCGAAAGGGAAATGCCGACTGTGTCAGAACCATTCCCACGTGTCCATCTCCCACGGATATCCCTCCACGTGTCGCCCCTGTGGCTACGTGAGCCCATCCCGAGGGAACAAACATCCCGCCCAGCAATCGAAAAGCCAGCATCCCCCATTGACCCCAAAAGTCTTCGAGACCCCCCATAAGTCAGACCACGCGTCAACCTCCCAAAGCATCCCACACCCCGAGACACCCTCCACCCCCTTCTTCTATAAACCCTAAACTCTTTTCGTTCACCAGAGACCTTAGCACCGAAAGGGTAAGAGACAGCCTCAGACGCCATCGGATCCTAGGTCCGTCCCCCGTCCCCGTCCTTCGTCTCGAGCACCCCCCATCTCTCACCAACCCCCTGCCATTGCAGGTGTACGGGTTCGGCCATAGGGTCCACCGGAAACAAACAATCCTCCAGAGCCGGCTTCGAAAGGGTTCCGCTCTCTTCACCAACCGAAATCCCGACGTCAGCCGAGATCTCCTCCCCAACCTCTTCTTCCTCATACGAGCTCTCGTACATCAAAAGTCGATCATGGACCCCCAGCACCCGAGAAGGACTAACTTCGCTGTGGCCGGGAGCTCAAAGGAGCCTCACATGCGTCGCGTCTGGGCCCTCCTCGCATCTCGCTAGCACCAAGCACTCTTCATCGCTCCACTTCCGATTGGATTGTAGATCGACTGAACTATTTTTGGAGGACAACCGTGGATGTCGACTTTGGGGCTCCGAGACCCCTCGGCCACTTCGCCAGCTTCATGCAGGACGAGGACCATATCCCGCCACGCCACCTCTATGAGGAGTTGGTAGCTCTAGCCACCGATCTTAACATCGCAAAAACGGGGAATGCAGGACAAGGAGTCAACGTAGACGAGGATCCTGGCGTGGTCGATGTCCCAGAGGTCTACCGTACGCCGGTCAACGAGTATGAAATGACCGCCCCAGTCGCCGATCAGCCGGAACACCTCCGGTGACCACGCATGAATCGGGAGCCCGAAGATGTGAAGCCAAACACCCTCCCTTTCTCTGTGAATATGTAAAGCTCCCACAGAGGAGTCCCAAGGGCGACAGACTGCCGGGCAATCAAAAATTTGGAACTGTTTGTTGGAGCACATATCAGAGGCCCCTTTTTCGTCCTTGAACCGAAGCAAAACCCTTGTGTTGGATAAGATAGAGGCCGCTGGTCTCTCAAGCTCTGTCCAAATTGTATTAATCCACTTCTGTAAAAGAAAAAGAGATAAAGTATCTTTGTAGCTCTCGATCACCACCCAGTAATAACGTAGATTAGACGCGAGAGAGAGGAAATGAGAGGAGTCGAAACAGAGAGTGTCAATGACCGGGAGCCCATTATTGGTAATCTCGGTAGGCTTAGCCTGCCCCATCAAACCAGTCGGGGGCCGTGCCGAAGGAAGGTCACTCGTCTTCAAATTAGTCACCATCCTCGCATTTACGCCTTTGAACTTCTTCCCGGCAATTGACCAACCCAGTTGAAGGTCGCGAGATTGTGACTCGCTTAAAATCGATTGGCGCAAGTTCCTCCGCATAGGAATACAACCGTCGGCCGATTTAACCATCCTCCCTGAATCGTGGGAGGCATCGCATCCGAGCCGATGACAAATAACCCGTCGCCGGAAATTAACGTTGCGGCACCGGATGCAAATCCAATCGCCCCCCCTTAGCTCCAGACACGCTCCAGACATCATTTCTTGAGAAATAGCAACATTAATGGATTAGAGAAATTCTTCAAGAGATCAAGCAACACATTCTCCTCGATGTAGATCATTGGGTAAGGGTTTTTTTTTTTTTTTTTTAATCAATAAATTGGAATGTATTAAGAAGCAGCGAGGAATTGGAAAAATACAACACGAAGCCGACCAAAAGGAGAAACTACACAAAAAAGAAGAAACAAAAAAACAAAAAACAAAAAAGCCCCAAAGGCTCCCACAACAGAGAAGGCTAAAGCCCAAATAAACTATCTGAAATCGAACTGCTCCGGAATATCATGTATTCAATTAAACCAATGCTTTTCTAGTAGACCTCAGCTTTGCCACAAAGACCTTACCCGCCCATCCCTCCTCAGTCACTGAGTTCCACACTTCCTTGATGACCTGAATTATGTTGGGGTCTTCAAACCACATCAATTGGAATCTAAAAGGCTTCGCTTTAGTAGCTGGGAGGCGAGGACTCATCAAGATCAGGCAATGGTCCGAAATAGGTCGAGGCCAAGTAGACACAAATAGAACCCCATCCTTGGTTAACTAGAAACCTGTCAATCCGAGAAAGGCTGGGTTGTTCCTGCATGCTAGACCAAGTGAAAGCCGAACCACACATCGGCACATTAATAAGTTCAACAAAAGTTAAAAACTCGGAGAAGCTTTCCATACCTCCAGATCATCGCTCTCCCCTATATCTTTCGGGTGTGAATCTGGTTGTGTTAAAATCTCCAACAACACACCACGCCATATCTTCATTCCCCGGTAACTCTCGTCCCCTCTTTATATCTTTCCAAAAATCAAATCTTTCTTGATTTTTATGAGGACCATAGACATTTGTAACTAGGAAAATCTCCCCGTCTGATACCCTTTTTAGCAGAATTGACAGACAATGCTGCCCTTTATATGGGCCTAGCTTTGTGAACTTACTTTGATCCCACAAAGTTAAGATCCCTCCAGCATATCCCACTGCATCGATTGCCTCCCAGCTGAAATCCTGAGGCAAACCTAAACCCTGAATTACCCACTGATCTGTGGAATTCATTTTGGATTCCTGATAAGAATAAGCTCTAGCTTGAATCTGGTCACCAACTCTCTTAGACTTCTCCTTTTAGAGGGAGATCTCATCCCTTGGATATTCCAAGTCATCGCAGTCATGGGCCACCCGAAACACACCCATTTCGGAATAACTGAGTACCTGAAGAAGATTTAAAGGATGCCGATGTCTCAATACGCCTCAACTCCCTCTCCTTTTTGGTAAGTTTTTATTTTTTATCGTTGTTTTGCCTCGGAGAAGAGAATCTGGCATTATTAGCCTCTATATCCTCCACTAATCTTCAAAAATTCTCCTCCTTCCCTTCAAACAAGATCCCTAGAAGCTTGCCAATATTAATAACTGCCTCAGCCTTACCAGAAGCTGATTCCCCTGATTCATGGACCGGAGTAAAGCATGGATTTAGATCACAGGAACCGTTCTCACTCCCAGGGTGAAGAGCTTCTTCTTCCACTATCCCTTCCCTAACAGAACAAGAAAAACCAGGAGGTCCAGATGAAACCCCTTTGTCTTCCTCAACAGCATTAAAAAAGATTTCCTGTGAAATCGGGTCCCTGGACCTTGGTTTAGCCCCTGCTGAAAGATGAATAAGGTCCAGATCTGGAACTTGGCCCATATGATCCAAACCCAGAGGTGGGCAACTATTGGCTCTGTTACTCAATGGATAGAAAGGATTTTGAAATTCAAAATTTGAATAAAAAAATACCCACTTGCCCTCTGAATCAGGGATCGCATGTTCCTCATCCGCATAGAGCTCAGCGCGGTCACCAGTGACCTTCGTTCCTAGCTGGTTAGCGTCAAAAGCCTCTGCCTCGAAACAACCACCCCTTCAACTTTTCCTCTGTTTATTAGCCTAGGTTCCTGTAACTTTGATAGCTGCATTCTCTGCCTCGAACCCATATCCCGTTGTACCTTTTCTCCGTTCAGTTTTAAAGGGGTTGGATTTTTTAAACCATTGTTGACTTCCCAGCTAGGCTTTGAGGAATATTTAGACGTATGGGGATCAGTGACGACATCAATGAAGATAGGGAAAGAAGCTTCCTCCACTTTTAGCTTCACCATTTCTGGGATGTGTATCCCACCCCTTGTTTTGATTTTTAAGACCGGAGGATGAAGAAAATCCAGATTAGACGTTTTAGCATCAATTTCTAGAAATATTCCGCACACCTCAGCTATCTTAACGAATGTAGACGTACACCAAGGGTGTAGAGGAATTCCTTTTATTTTAATCCATTTGATAACCATCCCACGTTGCTGATCACTGCTATCCGAAGGGCTCCATTCCTTAAATCTGATGCTCCATTCCGATGGCAAAGGCCCCTTGCCAGAGAGCCCTTTTCGTTTCCCATCTTGAGAGGCAAAGATAAACGGAAATTTATTTTCCCCCAAAGAAGCCACCTCTGGTTCGTCACCATTCTTCCTGGAATTCCAAACCCATTCCCAAATAGACTCCAGAGAGGCATTCCTGCTGACTTCCCCAATGAGACATTGTCTCTGCAAAAATCCACTGCGATCTTTGGTGTTAGTGACCACCACCTCTCCTCCACTAGGACTGTAAGAGAAGATCTTCATGTTATCCGGCCAACCAGAAGGCTGGCTATGACTTGGCGTAGGAGGACACAAATGAGGGTAGGTCTCCTTCTTCCCCTGGATGCTCCAGCCATTATTGACATCCTTCTTCTGTTCCACTGTAAAAGCAGTCAGTCGTCACCTCCTAAGACTCCTGCTGTCTCTGTGAGCCACCTTCCCATTTTCTCTTCTGTCTCTACACCTTGTTCTATTGCAAACCTCACGGAAGTGAAAATTATGATTATTGCATCGACCATAGATCCAATCTCCTCCTCTAATCTGTAATCTGGAAGCCATACCACAGATCCAATCTCTATCTAACGTTCGGCGCTTATTTCAAGCAACCTTAGTAAACCCTAGCATGAACCATGCTCATAAAACTCTTAGCAAACCCTAGCAGAGTCACTTTGAAAGCATCTCTTCTTCTTCAAAGACCCTAGCAGATCTAAATCTTAGAGAGAAAGGGAGAGCAGAGCAAACCGCAGAGAGAGATAGTGAGGTTCTTCACTATCTCCTCTGCAAGTGGGCAGCTCTTCTTATAAAACTCCTTCTGCAGCTCACCTCCATTACAAACTCCAGCTACTAATATGAAAAAAAACACCAGCAGCGACAGAGAGCTGCTCCTCATTTTTGAAGTACAGAGAGAGAGAGAGAGAGAGAGATGGTTCTCAAGTGATGAACAGAATAGGTAATAGTGCATGGACGAATGCCACCCTTTTTTATAGACGTCGAGGTTTATTTAGAAATTTGACTTTCCAAGCCAAACCCTCGCACACTTTACAATATGCAACCCAAATGGTGATGCCCTCTAGTACGTAAGAAAGCGTAAAGTCGTACTATATTATTAGCTATTAATTAAGAAAAAGGGTGGGATGCAGGACAGATGTGGTGCCACTGTCGGAATGTCAAATTTGTATGGGAAGAGGTTTGTTGGAGCAATCACGGATTAGTAGTATCACTGAGAAGAGAGTGGTACACTCGTCCTTTCCATCGAATTAAAAGAAAAGGGTTGTGTTCCCCAATGGTGTACGGTGAGCGTACCCCAATAGTCTATGTAGAGCTCGACATGGCACCGAAAGCATGGTTTTAAAACGCGAAAAATCGACTCGACTCGGAAGTCATAAGTGTTTGTACCCTGATGGAGTATGGTGAGCGTGCCCCAATAGTCTATGTGGAACTCGGCATGGCACCCAAAGCATGGTTTTAAAACACGAAAACTCGACTCATAAGTCATTTGAGTAGAGTCAACTCGGAAACTCGATCCGACTCGAGTTATTTCATAAATATTTAAATATATATTTAAAAATAAAAAAGTAGAAATAAATTTTAAATACTTAATAGATTCTTATTCATCTAAATATCTATCCATCTAAGAATTAGAAATTCATCAAACATCAAATATCTGTACACTCTAATATTAAGTGCCAGAAACTAGAGTGCACATAAATCAATAGCTTTCAAGGAAGCATATTGAAGAAAAAATAAAGTGTACTGAATACAGATTGAAACAGTTAATAATTGAGTGAACACACACAGGAATTAATGTAAATTTAAAATGAATATATCACTGATCTGTACACCTTAAAATTCTATGTACATAGTGTGCAGAAAGAATGTGGTGTAAATTTAACATGAACAGATTGGACGCTGAAAACCTTATGGAGAAATAAGATATACCATATTTTAATATAAATAGAGTGGACATTGTATTTAAAAAGAATTTAACAAGAGTAGTGTAGACTATAAATTTAAAATGAGTACCTAGTACCAACTCATGTTCAGCCAGAATCCAGCAATAGGTAGAATCTGTAGCTAGTGGAGGAAAAAAAGATTTAATCCAGGGTTTCTCAGATTTTAACAAATATATAGCGAGAGAAGAGGAGTGACGCTGTATAGATTTCAGAATTTCAGATTTTAAAAAAATCTGCACATGTATCACTACATCTTCTCAGAGTATAGAGGAAACAAAAGACATACCTGGATTTCGGCTGCAAGAGCTGTGAAGATGAGCTTTGGGTTTCTTCTTTGCGGGGTTTTTTTCACAAGGGTTTCTGTCTGGGCTTAGGGTTTTTTTCACAATAGGGCTGGGCAAGGGTTTCTCTTCGCAAGTGTTTCTCGAAAGGAGCTGTGGGCTTTATATAAACCAAATTACCAAAAAACCCTTTTAAAATCATAAAAACCCCCGCCTCTCCAAAAGGTTTAAGTGGCTTGAGTCAACTCGCCGAGCCAACAAACTCGGTTGATTTTCTGATTCGACTCGGTGACTTGACCGAGTTTTAAAGGCTTTCGAGTCTATTGACGAGTCGGGTCGAAACTTGGTCGAGCCGAGTCAACTCGTCGAGTTTTAATACCATGACCCAAAGTACTGTTTGAGTGCCATGTGGAGCTCGGGTGCATTGTTTAGATCTATTTTGCAAAAACAATTCAAAAGACTTCTATTTAAAGCAAAAGTCATACATTGAGCGATTTCGATAGTCTAAATTTCACGACTCAAAAGAATGTGGTGGAGATGTTAGATGAGTTTTTGAATTTTTTTTTAAAAGATTGATCTAAACAAAATAACCTTGTTTCACGTAGCACCAAAACAGTGTTTTTGGTGTCACGTGGAGCTCCACGTTGACCATTGGGATAAGCTCACCATGCCCAATGTCCATATATTATAATAATAATAATCATAATAAAAGTGACTTGTTCTGGATTTTGCAGGAAGATCTCCATTACCCACATCCCTTGATAGAGACATCCTTTGGGGGGTGTCTTCAGAAAGTTGTAGAGCCAATTCTAAAGCGATGGCACCTTTCCAAGCTCAGACAAAAGGCTCTAACTAGTGTCATCGAACACATTCACTACGAAGACAGATGCTCACTACCTATGCATTGGCCCCCTAAACAAGGTACCTACATTCTCTCAACATATCATATTTGTTTACTTACATAGGGAAGAAATATGTTGTTTTATTATATTAGAGGAAATGATCTACATAAACTCATGACTAGAACTCCTATTGGCAGCCATAGTCACCAAATTCTCCGAATTTTTTAAAACTTCGCGAACAATTCGCAAATTTGGGATCAGAACTAATCCAAAATTATTTGTGAAATTTTCAAAAATTCGGTAAATGTTCAAAAAATCGTGAATTTTCCCAAATAATTCCCGAACTTTCCCGAATTTTGTCAAAAAATCGGTATTTTTAATTTTTAAATATTTTTTTACTTTTTAATCTTACTCTCTCTCTCTCTCTCCGATTTTTCTCCGAATATTTCCCAAACTTTTCGAATTTTGCCAGATTTTCCGATTTTTAACCTTGCCGAACCCCACTTGGTGACTATGTTGGCAGCATCTCATTTCAACCGCTCTTTGAAAAGTCAAAGGCTGTTGTTCTGCAATGATTGCCTTGATTTTTCAAAGAGCAGTTGAAATGACATGCAATCAATAGGAGCTCAAGTTATGGGTTTACATCCCATGACCGGAGTTAGTAGATCATTTCCCATATATATATATATATATATATAAACTCTAAATTTCAACTAATCAAACGCATACTTGAATCAATTCGAAGAAACATATCTACTTGTTTCTGCAGCTTTTTCTTTTCTGTGTATGTAGAATAGTTTTCTTCCAGATAAGAGTTGTTATCTATCCCTATTTCAGGCCCTACATATGCTTTGTTGTTGGGTGGAAGATCCAAGTTCAAAAGCATTTCTATTGCATATATATATATATATATATATATATATATATATATATATATATATATATATATATATACTCTAAATTTCAACTAATCAAATGCGTACTTGAATCAATTCGAAGAAACATATCTACTTGTTTCTGCAGCTTTTTCTTTTCTGTTTATGTAGAATAGTTTTCTTCCAGATAAGAGTTGTTATCTATCCCTATTTCAGGCCCTAAATATGCTTTGTTGTTGGGTGGAAGATCCAAGTTCAAAAGCATTTCCATTGCATCTTCCAAGAATCGCAGATTACATGTGGACTGCTGAAGATAGCATGAAGATGCAGGTTTATAAACAATTTTATCACCAACTATAAATGAAGCAAGGACCTTTTTTTGTCATTGTCCAAATTCAACATCAGTCTTTGAATTCCTACTTCAATTCTACCAAATTTTTGTTAAATAAGGTCTGTATTTGAAGTGAACTGGGTCCTGAGAGTCAGACCAAATTGAATTGATTTTGGCAAGAAAATTTTGAAACAATGATTTTAACAGTCAGTATTCTTAAATTAACGTATAGATTGATGAAGGACAGGGATATAATTGCAGTCAGTTATGGGATACTGTTTTTGCTGTTCAAGCAATCATGTCAACCAACCTTACCGAAGAATATGGTTAGATGCTAAAGAAAGCACATGACTTCATAAAGCAGTCACAGATTTTCAACTGAAATTAACTCATATTTCGACAAGTGTTCAGTTTCTACATTTTTCTGATCTTAAGTTTAGTTAGCATCATATCCTTTGATTTTATCATATTAGGTACTTAGGGTGTTGTTGTTTTGAAGGTACCAAAAGACAGTTCAAGCAATCTAAGTTTTTGGTATCGTCACATTTCTAAAGGAGCTTGGCCTTTCTCAACCCCAGATAGCGGATGGCCTGTTTCAGATTGCACTAGTGAAGGATTAAAGGCGAGTATTTGCAACCTCACTCCTAAATGCTTTTCATATTAGCCCAAATTTTAGTGACACTCCTATATATAAATATCCAATCTAATATATGCGTATCAGATTAGCATGCAAGTGACCTTATTTGTATCAACATGTATGTTTTTGAAAAATCCCATGTCATCAACTGTAGTATCTGGGTGGCAGGTTCAATCACAGCTTACCTATCGGGGAAAAAAAAGTGTACTATTTGGGTGTTATATGTAGGAGGCACACGAACTCAAGTTCAAATATATATATGACAATAACCTTTTCAACTATTTTGCAGGCAGCACTCTTACTATAAAAAATTCCACCAGAGACCGCCGGAGAACCAATAGCTTCAGAGCGGTTGTACGATACTGTTAATGTGATCCTTTCATTTCAGGTCATGAAGTAGAGTCCACAAACAGATTGCTAGTTATAGTATTGTTCACACAAGTAATTGACGTTATCAAAGAAGTTCTTGTTGAAATACTTCACTTATTATAACTTAAAACACCACAATATAGTTCACATTCTATAGAAAAATGATTCATGCTTGACTCTTGTTTATAACCTATTTGATAACGATTGTTCATGCGTCATATATTTCACTGAAATGGTACGCAACAAGTTCCATAATTGATAGTGATATAAAAGTTACTTTATAATCTTATGGATCGAAAGGAGAGGAAACGGACTTGCGAGTACGTGGATAACAAAGAAAGATTCACTTCTTTCTAATGCTACTCAATGAGAAGACCTCACTAATCTTGGATGTCGAAAGCTAGACTGGTTAATTTGCCTTTTTTTTATTATATATTTTAATTTTTTTTTTTTTTTTTAATAATTATTTTAGGAAGATCTTGTAAATGAGGTGAGAGTTATGGTTCATCCAATTCAGGCCTCTTATGATTTCATGATTAGAAAAGAATTGATTTCTAGAAATGGGTTGCTCATGCTAAATTTTATAAATAAAATTTTAGGCTCTGATATTTTGAACATTATGATCTCTTTGTATAAACACAGGGCTTCGTTTGTTGAGGAATTTAGTTCAAGGCACTTTATTGGCGGTTTTGCAACATATAAGCTGACAAGATCATATGCTTGGTTGGAGGTAACATCGTTTTGTCGTATCCTTCTTTTTTTATTACAAAAATCATCTGCATTGCCTACATATACTACAAGGGAAGCTCATCATCAAGAGCAGTTACCTATTCAAAGAATCCCTCCATCCTTTTCTTTGGGTTTGAGGGAGCATCCCTGTGTACATTTTGATGTGTTACAAAATTCCCACCTAAACAGTGGGCTTGGGAAGGGGCATAGTTTCAGCTATGAGACTTACCCTCTTGTTTACGTAACCTTGACAATGATTTTTATTATATAAAATTGTTGAAAACTATGATAACGAATATCAAAATCTTAATAACTTTTCTCTTATAAATATATTAAACTTCAATATTTAGGCCATTTGATTTAATATTAATGAGGTTCAGAGTAACATTATTTCCTTCTAATCAACAATAAATCATGATAATCCTAAAACTATGACAAGGCTACAAGCAAGACTATTGATGTGTCATATACTTTAGCAAATTCCATTTGGAAGTATGCTCATATAGCACTCTAACAATTTTGAATATATATGGACTTGACATAGTTCTGAAAAAGAAACACAATATACATCAGAGGTGAGAAAGAGGATTTGTACTGTATATATGTAATAGGGTAGCTCTAAACGCGCCCACGCGTTCTCTGAAAGCACCTACGTCAGAACCCCCTTAAACTACATTGATTGCGTCGGATCAGATGATGGAGATCGTGTTTCACCAGCAAAGGATCTTGAGATCATGTCTCACCTATCAGACGGTCAGTGTTTAATTCCACATGTCACAGATCCCCAAAATATGGCCCTAAAATCACGTTTGAGTGTGATGTGTGCCATTGCGCACAAGGGTCATATTTTGGGGATCTGTGACATGTGGAATAAAAAACTGACTGTCTAATAGGTGCAAAATGGTCTCAAGATCCATTGTGTGGAAGATCGGGGTGAAACAAGCTCTCTATCCTCAAATCTAACAAAAACAATGGGTTTTAAGGGGTTGCACACGTGAGTGCGAACAGAGCTACTCTATGTAATAATACATGAGGATAAAACTACTTGTTATAGTCAGATACATTTACCTTATTAAACATAATATAGCGCAATTATACAATGTACACGATTGTAAACTCAAAATACTAAAATAGTATATTATAGAATTACTATACAAGAGGAATAATCTAGTAGTTCCAATACACAAGCAAGTTACTTGTCCAATAGAACCCTCACCATTAAGATATAATCGAAGTCATATGTAGGGGCACTAAATTCGGACATTTGATGCCGTTTTAGCAGGTGGCAAGCCCAAGTCTAAATATTGTCTGGACTTGATCAGAAGGTTCTTACTTCTAAGACATCAATTAAAATATATTCTAATCCTATTAAATCATCACATAAAATAATATTATTCTGTCATTATAGTTTTGATCACAAATAGATACCAGAAGTAACTACTTGCAATTAAAATTTGTAGACCTCAGCTAGATGCTGAAACATTTATAATACTATGGACTATTGGTGAATCCTGTAACATGAAATCTGTGTCAGCTAAAGCTCATCTACACAATTTCTTGAGGAATTTAGGACAATTATCTCCCCTGTTATGAACATGGATTATCCTTGTTTACCCCCAAATTATTTGTGGGAAGTTCTGGCTCTTATTAATTAATTAACTCTTTGCAGTTCATCAATCCTGCCGAAACTTTTGGAGACATCATGATCTATTATCAGTAAGATTTAACCTTCCCCATTTTATATGCCCGCCTAATCCTAAATTAATTATAACCAGTATGGTAACGTAGGCACATTGAATGCACCTCAGTTGCAATTCAGGGTTTCCAAACGTTTAAGAAATTATATCCAGGACATCGGAAGAGAGAAGTCGAAATGTGTATCGCAAAAGCAGGTACTTTTATCGAAAGAATCAACAACCTGATGGTTCATAGTTTGTCTCTTCTTAATTTTTTTAATTCTAGCACAATTTTATGTTGCTCATATCTGTTAGCAAATTTTTGCTTCTGCCCACATAAGCTAGAGATGATACATGTATTGATGTCAAACAGACGGGAGGTCTTTAGCATCACAAGCCCATATTGTTATATCATGATGTTGATTAATGTAGTACATAAATGTAAGATATTAGAAATATTATCTGATAAACCGAAAAATACTAGGAATACATAATATAAAAATAAGATGAAAAATATATTTAAGTTCTTGTATGAAACGCTTAATTGACTTGTATCTAATATATATATATATATATATATATATATATATATATATATATATATATATATATATACACTGGTTAGGATATTAGAACTAAAGTGTGTATGTTCATAATTATCTATTTAAGCCTGCTTATCTCTTATCTCAACCCTTCACAAGATCAGAATTATTGATAGGTATGGGGTCTTGGGGAGTCTGCTTCACCTATGGCAATGGTTTGAAATAAAAGGACTAGTAGCTGGTGGAAAAACCTACCAAAGTAGTCACAACACTCGAAAGCTTGTGACTTTTTGCTGTCAAAACAGTTGGCATCTGGGGGTTGGGGAGAGAGCTATCTATCGAGTATAAAAATGGTAGATCTATGGAAAATTATAAATGGAGGACAGATTTGTTGAGGACAAAGTGCAGGCGGCTGACGTGACTGGCTGTACCGACCTGCATTAATTGAGCCCCACCGCACTTGCAGCCAATTGCGCCGCACCACATCAGCCGCCTGCACTTTGTCAGCATAAAATCTGTCCTCCATATAACACTGTCCGTAGATCTATTTCAGCCTTAATGCACTTTCTCTCTAATTGTTAATGCACAAGAAAAAATTAAGATCGAGGTTATTATTTATTTATTTAGTAATTCCTCCACAAATTGCACAGAGTAAATAATATCTTAAGGCAGGTTTGCTCAAAGAATACATTGCTCTCTAAATATTACCCTTATTCCAAGCATGCAATTTCTATTATTGATTGTATAAAGAATTGAACATAAAATGTCATATCATGAGATACAAGCATCAAACTAATGTACTAAACATGATCATCTGCCCCTGAAATTTAAGTGTATATGATGTTTTTAGATCCTCTGCTGACGACTCATTGTCCTATCTCCCTTCCAACAGGGGGTTTCAAAGTTGTGAGTACATAAATCCATGAGCTCAATTGGAGATTTTTTTTCTTCAATTGCCAGTAATCGTTTGTACTGTGGTATCAAGTATCAGTCAATACCGACAGTATCGGTGAAACATATCAGTGTCTGGCCAAACCAGTACCAATACTGATAACAATCACGTGTCAGTATGGTATCAGCAGTATCAGTCGATACATATCATAGAATCACGTAAATACGAGGATAATATCAACCCGTACTTTCATAGTTTTATTTTTTTTTTTATTTTTTTATTTATTATTATTATTATGATTATTATTTTTTATAAAAAAATCAGTCTCCTCTATATTCGCTGATACGTATCAGTCCGAAGATTGGACTGATACCTGATATTGATACCAAGTTTGTACCTTGATTTGTACCATGAATAAATGGTCTCATGTACTAATTTTTTATATAATTGGCAATGGACAAGTGATCCCTTTTTCACCACGAATTGATATATCTCCCTCTATTTTATTATGAACAGTGATATTTATTTAGTGGGTGTTAGAACAACCCCCAAAGCAAGGTGCTTACAGTCGCAACAAAAGAGAATGGGTATAAACAGAACAACACACCTCACAATCACATTGCACAAGAGTTGATATCCCAAGTTGTATTTACAGTTGTATATAGAATTGGGGACACTATGTACACTTAAGAAAGTCAACTGTGACAGTTTACACAAGTCCAACTAATCTTGGATCTTAGTTGTGATAGCGAGAAAAGATCACCAATTATTTTTATAGATTCTCCTAATTTAACTGTATATTATGCTACTATGATGTCATATGTATGACTACAAAAATACATATTATCGCACGGCCGTCGATGATAAGTCCCCAAGCCGTCAGTATACACTATGCCGACGGCTTATCGCGCATCGGTAATAAAAGCATATTAAAGATTCTACGCTTTTTTTTAGAATCTATGCCGACGGCATCAGCTGTCAGCATAGGTCTATTTTTATTTATTTATTTTCGATTTGCCCCACCTTGGACGCGAAACAAAACCCTAAACTATGTGAATGAGAACGAAATGCTATTTGCCGAAATTAAATTAAATTAATTGAGCAATAAATCACACAAACGATCGCGATACCTTAGGGTTTCACAGATTTCCGTTGATGATCATGCTCGGGTCGGATAGGGTCCAATACGTGCGCTAGATCCGTTAGGCTCGCGGAAGGAAGATCCTAGAGATAGAACTCTAGCCGCTTCCAGATTAGGGCTTGCTCATAGTCCAATGAAGGAATCACGGGTTCCCTCCAGGGTTCATGGATTCAAAATGGTGTAAGGATTCCAGAGAGATTTGGGGTTTATTGAATCGGATCGACTCGACGGTGTGGATGATGGCAAGGGTTTAGAGTTCAGGGAATTCACAGTTAATGGCTGAAACAGATTGACTTGGATCAATATGCAAGCAAGATAAAATCAAAAAGATAGATAAGACAGACAGAGATCGTAGACTTCACACTCTTGGCTTTCACACCAAACCCTTCACGGGAAGAAGAATCGCTCTTCGTGGTTGCTCATCTCAAGCAAAAGGCATAAGCTTTTTTCATTAATCAAAAACTAATTACATTGTTTATTTAAAGACCTTACATAGGAGGTCTCAAAACAGAAAACCCTAAAACATAAATATTATGAAACTACCCTAAAATAGCATTCGAATTCAAAAGAAAATGGGAAAAGGGACTAAAGCTAACACTACTTGACGTGCCTCGCTAGAGCGAGTTATCCCATAAAAATTCTTCTGTGTGCATCCTTCAATGTCTCGCTCGAGCGACAACTAGACTCGCTCGAGAAACTTTTAGCCAAAAGTTTGGTTTCTTTTCTGAAGCCTTCTCGCTCGAGCGGGAAGTGAAGTCGCTCGAGCGACCTAGGGCAGTGTGCTTGCATTCTTCTTTAGGCCTGGTTCTTCTGGTTCCCGTCCCGCCTTCTTCCGACGCCGATACACACGATATGATCCATAACCGATGTCCACAATGTCGTGCCTCACTCGAGCGAGTTTTCCCAGAAATTGGAAAAAAGGACTAAAACTAACACTACTTGATGTGCCTCGCTCGAGCGAGTTATCCCGGAAAAATTCTTCTGTATGCATCCTTCGATGTCTCGCTCGAGCGACTTTTAGCTGAAAGTTTGGTTTCTTTTCTGAAGCCTTCTTGCTCAAGCAGGAAGTGAAGTCGCTCGAGCGACCTTGGGCAGTTTGCTTGTATTCTTCTTTAGGCCTGGTTCTTCTGGTTCCCGTCCCGCTTCTTCCAACGCCGATACACATGATATGGTCCATAACTGATGTCCACAATGTCGAAGATGATGTCCAGCGATGAACTTCGTCTTCATGTATCCATGTGTTCTCCAATTCTGGCTTGCCCATCCATTTCACCAAGTATTTTTGAAATCCTCCATCATCCACGTGTTCTCCGATTCCGGCTTGCCCATCCATTTCA
This sequence comes from Chloranthus sessilifolius, assembly GCA_021018995.1. NCBI lineage: Eukaryota > Viridiplantae > Streptophyta > Magnoliopsida > Chloranthales > Chloranthaceae > Chloranthus > Chloranthus sessilifolius. Next base: position 10,084,559 of record CM037588.1, read on the forward strand.
CCAAGTATTTTTGAAATCCTCCATCATGGATGGATACCACGAGATCATCCAAGATCCCTTCAATTATATCTTTCCGCTGCCTGCTTGGGGAAGGAAGGGGTAGGGGTTGTAAGGGTGAGGTGGGTGTGTGGGTAAGGTTGTTTGGAAAGGGTTGCAAGAAGGTGGGGTTGAACCCAAGGAAGGGACTAGGTCCTCCACATTGAACGTAGAGTTGATCCCTATATCCGGAGGAAGTTCAAGGACGTAAGCATTAGGGCTACTCCTTGCCACAATTCTAAAAGGAACAATGACACAGGCTTGGAGCTTTTTGGAGACTCCCGATGGGAATCGTTCCGACCTAATCCGAACCATGACATGATTACCAATTTGGAATTCCTTGAAACGCTTATGTGCATCCACCGATATTTTGTATTGATCATTGCTTGAATTAATCTTTTATCTAATTTCGGCATGCAAACCGTGAATATGTTGTGCGAATGCATCTGTGAACTCAGACACTTGAACGCAGACATTGGTATTAAATCAAGCGGTGTTCTAGGCCTATGACCATGTACGACCTCAAACAAACTCATGTCTATGGACCTATTGGCAGAATTATTGTACGGGAAACTCGACTATTGGCAACGTAGAATTCCAAATCCTAACATGATCACCAACAAGACAAAGAAAGAGGTTACCTAAGCTTCTATTGGTGCCTTCCATTTGGCCATCGGTTTAAGGGTGATGTGCCGATGAGAACTGTAGCATGGTACCCATCATGTGCCACAAGATTTTCCAAAAATAGCTGGTGAACTTCACGTCCCTATCTGACACGATGGTTTTGGGTAGCCCATGGAAACGCACAACCTCCTCGAAAAATAGCTTTGCTATATGAGCCACATCAGAGGTTTTAAATCAAGGTATGAAGTGGGCCATTTTGGAAAATTGGTCCACTACCATAAAAATGGAATCGTGCTTTCGCGAAGTCTTGGGGAGTCCTAGCACGAAATCCATGGAGATGTCCTGCCACGGGGTGTGTGGCAAGGGCAACGGGGTGTACAGGCTAGTATTTTGTCTACTCTATTTGGCCACTTGGCATGTACAGCATTACTTCACAACCCGAAAAACATCGCTCTTAAGGCTAAGCCGGTAAAACCTATCCTCGACGAGCGCAATGGTCTTGGTGCGCTCGAAATGTCCGGCAATCCCTCCGACATGTAACTCCCAAATGAGGAAGTCACGCAAAGAAGTTCAAGGGATGCATAGACGACTGTCTTTGAACAAATACCCGTCTTGCAAGGTATACTTTGAGCTAGTGCTGGTCGGATTATCAAGGAGATCAGTGTATTCCACCCCAAAATCTGGGTACTAGGGATACTCTTGTTTCAATTGATCAAATTCGACGACCTCGGTGCTCATAGTGTGCAAAGTCGCTACCCGACGACTAAGCGCATCAGCCGTTTTGTTCTCAACACCGGCCTTGTGCTTCAACACAAATGTTAACCCTTGGAGGTATTCAACCCACGTCGAGTGCCTCGGGTTCAACTTCTTTTGGGAAGCGAGGAAGCGTAAGACTTCATGGTCAGAAAACAACACAAATTATTGCAATCGAAGGTAATGCTTCCAATACCAAAGAGATTTGACGACCGCATAAAACTCCTTATCGTAGGTGGAGTATTTTTGTTTCGCCTCATTAAGCTTTTCACTAAAGTAGACCACAGCACTCTGCCTATACCTACACCCAACGCGTTACATGCTACTTCGAAGACTTTAGAAAAGTCAGGTAGATGCATGACGGGTGCGCTAGTCATTCTCTCCTTAATCTCCGTAAAGGCCTTCGTCATGGCCTTGCTCCATTAAAACTTCCCTTTTTTTATGCAATGGGTGATGGGAGCCATAATGATGCTAAAATTTCGAATGAAGCGATGATAGAATGTGGCCAAGCCATGAAATCTACGGACTTCATAAATATTCCTAGGTTCGGGCCACTCCACAATAGCCTTAACCTTTTCGACGTCCGCAACCATCCCGTCAGCCGAGATAATGAATCCCAAGAAGACAACAGATCGTTGCATGAATGTGCACTTCTTGAAATTCGCATAGAGTTTCTCTCCCCTCAAGGTCTCGCAAACCAACCTAAGGTGGATCAGGTGTTGTTCCTCGTCATGACTGTAAATCAATATGTCGTCAAAATACATGATAAGGAATTTACCTAGGAACGGCCTCAACACTTGAGTCATAAGCCTTATGAAGGTGCTAGGGGTATTAGATAGCACAAAAAGCATGACCATCCACTCATAAAGACCATCTTTAATCTTGAAGACGATTTTCCACTCATCGCCTGAGTGGATTCGGCTTTGATGGTAACCACTTTTAAGGTATGTCTTGGAAAATATCGTGGCACCAACCATCATATCCAACATGTCATCGAGCCTTGGTATGGGAAACCGATACTTAATCGTAATCATATTGATTGCTCGGCTATCCACACACATGCGCCAAGTACAATCTTTCTTCAGTGTTATTAAAGCAAGTACCACACAATGGCTCAAACTCTCTTGGGTGAACCCCTTCTGACGGAGCTCGTTGACTTGCCGAGTTAACTCAGCATGTTCAACCAGATTCAACCTGTAATGAGGCAGGTTCGGTAGGGTAGATTCGGGAACCAAGTCTATGGCGTGTTGAGTGCCACGCATATGAGGGAACTTATTGGGTAGGTCTTTTGGGAAAACATCTGCAAATTCGTTCAAATTTGGCTTGACCTCCTTGGGGTACTCGCCCACAAATTCGAGGGTACGCTGGACGGCGACGACAACATACACCACACTCTCATCTAACGGCGCTTTCTCAAACTCCGAAGGGCTCACAATATTAATGGTCTTAGATTGACCGTCCTCCGTTTTGTTGGTCAATGGTGCTTTGGGAGGCAAAGGGTTTAAAGTGATTTTCTTGCCCTTATGAGTGAACGTGCATACGTTACATCAACCCAGAATAGTCACGTCCAAGTCATAAAGTCATGGCCTTCCCAATATAATATGATCCACATCCATTGGCACCACATCACACCACAAGGTATCGGAATACGAGCTCAAGTGAATTGACACGCAAAACCTCTGCGACACGGGAATGAAAGAAGAGTCAATCCATGCAACTTTGTATGGCCTTGAGTGTAAGCCCTAAGCGAGTGATGGTGTGTGTTGACACCACATTGGTGCAACTCCCGCTATCCAAGAGAACCCTACAACTCTTCTCCCCACATTGGCGAAGGTGTGGAAGATGTTCTCCCTATACCAATCCTTTTTCTAATCCCATTGAGGTTGTGCAAGGGCACACCACACAACTAGAGCACGACCACTGTCATCACCTTCTTCATCACTAGGTGTGACATCCGGCTCAAAGACTTCTTCCTCAAAATTTCCTTCATCCTCATCCCTTTCTCCTTCAATGAAGAGATTCCTTTGAAAGTCTCTCATGGAGAATTGGGCGGCAAAGTGCCACAATCCTTGACATTTATAGCGCTTGACTTGAGAACTGCCCCTCGAGGATTCTCCTATCACACCCTTTTTCCTTTGTCAAAGCGCACATTGGTGGAAGTGGATTGTGTGAGTTTGGGAGATGGGTTTCCCACATTAAGTCTCATCTATCCGGTACGATGTTGATCTATATGAGGTTCAGACCGTCTCACCACTGTCATTTTCAAATATCATTCAAGGTCCTGAATGACGGTGTAACACTGATCGAGTCTCAACAAGGTGAGAGACCAACTCTTTTTGTAGATCAAATCTCATTCCGATGCGAAATCGGGAAAGAGTAACTTGAGGATCTTCCGATACTTTTGCTCTCATATATTCTTCAAATTTATCAATGTAATCGGCTACGGGCATACTACCTTGACGTAAATTTTACCATTGATCAAGGAGGCGATGGCAGTATCATTAAGGAACGTACTTCTCTGTAAGTCGCTCCTTCATGTCCTCCCAATGGGTAATGGGAGCACAACCCACGATCATCCTTATGCGCTCAACGTTGACCCAAAAGAGTCGGGTTTGGCCGATGAGCTTCATCTTGGCAAGTCGGACACATTGCTCATCGCTCATGCCATACCACTGAAAGTAATGATCCATGTCGGATAACCAATCGAGGAATACTTTAGCGTCCATTCTTCCATCAAAGGTTGGAAACTCAACTCATACATTTTTGAGTTTCCCATCCGGGTCGGGGTCTTCTCCTCAGTAGACCTATCCTACGGTTCTAGTTCCGATCATTTTGATACCCATGACGTTCAAAGCGTGGACCTTCACGCTCACGGCGTTGCTCAAAGTGCTCATCAGCCCCTTCGAACCGATTGACTCGGTTGAGCAACTTACCATTGGAAGCCTCAAGTGCGGTTTGGGCTTGCTCCACATCTGCCATCCGATCATTGATCGCACTCAACTCAGCTTTGATGTCCCTAAGGGCATCGACAACCTCTCTCATATCCATGGTGATCACGACTACTAGTATAGGTTCTAAAATGGCATGCAAATATGGACCGACAATGAATGAGACTTTTAACAAACAATAGACGTGAACACAAATGAAATAAAATGCAATTAATATTAAAATGCAATAAAATTAAAATGTCACGCAAATATGCCCTAACCTAAAACCTGCCTCTGATACTAAAACTGGCGCAGAACAAAACCCTAAACTATGTGAATGAGAATGAAATGCTATTTGCCTCTAATACCAAAACTGACGCGGAACAAAACCCTAAACTATGTGAATGAGAATGAAATGCTATTTGCCGAAATTAAATTAAATGAGCAATAAATCACACAAACGATCGCGATACCTTAGGGTTTCGCAAATTTCCGTTGATGATCATGTTCGGGTCGGATATGGTCCAATACGTGCGCTAGATCCGTTAGGCTAGCGGAAAGAGGATCTTAAAGATAGAACTCTAGCCGCTTCCAGATTAAGGCTCGCTTGTAGTCCAATGAAGGAATCACGGGTTCCCTCCAATCATATATTCAAAATGGTGTAAGGGTTCCAGAGAGATTCGGGGTTTATTGAATCGAATCGACTCAACAGTGTGGATGATGTCTAGGGTTTAGAGTTCAGGGAATTCACAGTTAATGGCTGAAACAGATTGACTTGGGATCAATACCCAAGCAGAAAAAGATAAAATCAAAAGATAGATAAGACAGATAGAGATCGTGGGCTTCACACCCTTGGCTTCACACCAAACCCTTCGCGGGAAGAAGAATCACTCTTCGTGGTTGCTCATCTCAAGCAGAAGGCATAAGCTCTTTTCATTAATAAAAAACTAATTTCATTATTTACTTAGAGACCTTATATAGGAGGTCTCAAAACAGAAACCCCTAAACCATAAATATTACGAAACTACCCTAAAATAACATTCGAATTCAAAAGAAAATGAAAAAATATGACTAAAACTAACACTATTCAGTGTGCCTCGCTCGAGTAACAAGCGATGCTCACTCAAGCGAGTTATCCCAAAAAAATTCTTCCATGTGCATCCTTCGATGTCTCGCTGGAGCGACAACCAGACTCGCTCAAGCGACTTTTGGCCGAAAGCTTGGTCTCTTTTCTGAAGCCTTCTTGCTTGAGCGGGAAGTGAAGTCGCTCGAGCGACCTTGGGCAGTGTGCTTGTATTCTTTTTTAGGCATGGTTCTTCTGGTTCCCGTTCCGCTTCTTCCGACGCCGATACACACGATATGGTCCATAACCGATGTCCTCAATGTCAGGGACGATGTCCACAAAGTCGGCGTCCCCGTCAACCTCCCTTTGTGTTTAGTGCCCCACAATTGCTCACAACCCTCACAATTGTCGAGTTAAGCGCCAACGATCTACGCAGTGGGCAACCACCCCCATCACTGAAGACTTCACATTGCTCTAATACGAGCTTTAACTATGTCGAGTTAGGGGTTTGGCCTAAATCCCTTGGTCTGTATTGTCAAACTGAAAATATCTGAAGATTTAAAATGAGTTAGAGACTGAACACATGTCAAAATTTGAGTTGATTTCAGTTGAAACCATGTGAGTGCTTTATGAAGTCATGTGCTTTCTTTAGCATTGGATCATATTCTTTGGTAAGGTTGGTTGACATGATTGCTTGAATAGCAAAAATAGTATCCCAAAACTGACATCTATCAATCTATACTATCAAGTGTGAATTAAGAATCCTGACTGTTAAAATCATTGTTCAAAACTCTGAGGACCCACTTCACTTCAAAGTTCAAACACACCTTATTTACCACCCCCCCCCCCCCCCCACCCAAAAAAAAAAAATGGTGGAGTTGAACTAGATATTCAAAGAATGATCTTGATTTTGGACAATGACAAGTCCTTGCTACATATATAGTTGTCATAAAATTGTTTATAACCTGCATCTTCATGCCATCTTCAGCAATCCACAAGTAATCTGAGATTCTTAGAAGGTGCAAATGGAATGCCTTTGAATTTGGATCTTCCACCCAACAACAAAGAATATTTAGGACCTGAAACAGGGAATAGATAACAACTCTATCTTGAAGAAAATTATTCTACATATACAGAATAGAAAAAGGTATAGAAACAAGTAGATATGTTTCTTGGAATTGATTCAAGTATGCGATCAATTTAATTAATATATATATATATGGGAAATGATCTACTAACTCGAGTCATGAGACATAAACCCATGACTTTAGCTCTTATTGACTGCATGTCATTTCAACTACCTTTGAGAAGTCAAGGCAGTCATTGTAGCCAATAGGAGCTAGTCATGGGATATAATCTCATAATTTGAGGTCCTCAAGCCATGTTATAATGCGTTCCCAAGCCACTTTATCACGGAAGAGGAATGCAGCTACTAGAACGACGGCCATCCATCACTACTTGTCGAGCACAGAGAGGACGCAAATGAATACACATTCGTCCATAGGATAATCATGCAGGGAGGGGCACGACAATAATTCATTGACAGAAATAGAAATTTTAGGCCGACCATTCCGCTAATATTTTGTGCAGGATTCGCCTATGCATATGTCCACCCCGAAACCAGCCAAAAAGAGCCCCAGATTTGTTTCTCAAATTGACATGAAAGGAATAGATGCACCACCATCTCATCTACTTCTCTACAGAATACACAACTTACGAACTAGCTTCCCCTTTTACATAACTGAACACATGCTAGAATGTGTCCTCAAGCCACTTCCCAGGAAAAAAATTTAGCTTCTAAGGGGCACCCAAGAAAAAAAATTTGGCTTCTAAGGGGGTAGCCAATTTCCATAGCAAGGTCCATGGCCGAACTATTAAAGGTCTCCTAATAAAAAAATTGTAGCACTGAAAATTTCCCTTTTGCTCCGATCTCCACATTCTTCTATCTTGCCAAATCCGATTAGCCCTAACCTTACTCAACTCCACTATTTTGTTCCACAAACTCCCCTTCTTAATTTTTTTTTGTTACTATGGAGTTGGACAGTCCATGATGACTCACTTCGATCTCTCTCTCAAACTTCCATCACCTTTGCTTCTTTGCGTGGTACTAGATTGTAGATTATCAGAGATCTTTATACAAAGGGTTGATCTTTCCAAAAGCTAACCTTTTCCTCTTTGCCCACACAGAGGCTAATACCATCCCGAGCCCACCCAACCTCTAAGATCTCTATCCCCCAAGCCCATTCTCTCTTCTACACTTGTCAATATTCTTCTCACCCAACACGAATCCTCCTCTTTGCATACGCTCCATAGCCATTTCCCTAATAAGGCCTAATCGAGTGAACATACAAGCATCCTACCTTTATAGGTAAGCCTAGCTACATCCCAATTGATCACATGATTTTTATTTTGTTTTAAGACTTTCAATCACTAGAGAAAATTTTGTTGGAATTTTTGAAGCCTCTTCACTATTGTTTTTGGACACTCAAATACTGGCATAAGTAGATTAGTAGTTACATAGGGTTGGCCGAATGTTAATCCTCGCCGCCGTTGACAATAAGACACCTTTCCACCTGGCAAGTTTCCTATCTAGACACTCAACGAATGGGTCCCACATGGACAACGAAATTCAGCCAAGGCCTAGTGGAACTCCAAGGTAAGTAGTCGGTAGACTTCTCCATCCACACCCCATCTCCCTAGCTAACCTCTTCACATCCTCATCCTCTTCCTCTACCCTTAACCTTAATGTTCATTCTTTGCCCTGAACGCTTCATGACAGCGAGCACTTGCCTTAACATACCTAATCTGCATCTGTGCTCAACAGAAACTAATGGATTGTCCGCGTATTGCAGACACATTACCGGATGACCTCCCTCGGCCTAACTCGAAACCCCTAAATAGGCCATGCTCCGTTGCCATACTCAACCTTTTTTATAAAGCCTCTCCCAGTACATCGAAGAGAAGGGGACAAGGGATCCTCTTGTCTCACCCCTATAGAACTCCCAAAGAATCCTTTCGGGGATCCATTGATGATGGCTGAGAACCTTGTCATGGATATATAGCTCGGACCCATATTCTCCATCGCTCCCCAAAAAGGAGTCAACACCTTTGCAATGATCTTGTAAACACTCCCTAACAATCTAATTGGCCTGTAGTCTCCAATCTTTTCCGCTTCAGTTCAGTTTGGGATGGTAGTTAGGAATGTATTATTTATACCATTCCACACTTTTCGATTCATGAACGACTCGACAAAGATCTCCATGATTTCTTCCTTCATTAAATCCCAGAAAATTATTCTCTCCAAAGTAGGCATGTGATCGTTATAGAAAGTCCCACACGATTTTAGAATAAAACAGGAGCGATGAAATATACACGGATGTAGAAAAAAATTCTCAACCCAATTGAATGACTTGAGTTTTCAAATTCAAAATGACACAACTATGCTTATGATCTAGAGGATACCACTCAGCTCAAGTATTCTTGGAAGAACATTTGAAATTGTAAGAAATAGTTTATGGAGGATGCTAACCAAAACAAAACGAAAAAACCAAAGAATCAATTGATACTCTTATAAAGAAGATGTTGCATGTTTTAATTGAGGGAGGAAAACCTCAAACTAGGTTAAAGAAATTATAAGAAAAGGGAGTAGAGAAGAGAGACAATCATGGATTAGATTTGTTTTATTCACTTGATTGTGAAAACAGAGATATTAAACTTCCATTCCTGCCAAAAGTAGAGCACTAATATAAACAAATGAGAGTTATAAGCTACCTATAATCTGTTTTCACATTCTAAACATACAAATAAAACAAGGCAACTCCAACAACAATTTTGAAGAAAAACACACATTTATCCACTAAAATTTAAACCAGCATACATCACTGATAAAGTCTTCCAGAGTTAGCCTAGCATACATTGATTGACTTGTTTCGCTTCGCTACGAAGGGAATGGCCGCGGCTACAAAGGGAATTAGAATAGTTTCTCTCTCTTAAACAAGGGAATGGCGGAATGGCGGCGGCTACGAAGGGAATTAGAATAGTTACTCTCTCTTAAACAACAACTACTCCTCCTCCTCCTCTACTTTGCTCGGGTCCTGCCTCTCGTCCTTAGCAACTGTCTTACCCCCACAGCACCCTAACGTCCTCCTCCTCTCCAGAAACTCACAGTTCTCCTTCCAAACCTCACCGTCTTCATAAACCTCCTTCTTCCATATGGGGACTGACGCTTTAATCTCGTCAATCAGGTACTTGCAGGCATCCAGCGCGTCGATCCGATGGACCGCAGAGACGGCGATGAAAACACTGCATTCTCCAACGGGGACAGTACCGAGTCGGTGAGCGACGGCGATGGAATCGAGATTCCAAGAGGAACGAGCGGTAGAACAAATGGTTTTGAGGCGTCGTATGGCCATGGGTAGGTAGGCTTCGTAGCGGAGCTCCACGACGCGTTTTCCTTGGAAGGAGTCGCGGGTAGTGCCCTCGAAGGTGGCGATGCCGCCGGATTTGGGACTACGGACGAAATTTATGTATTTCATTATATCTATTGGAATCGGGGAATAAGAAGAAGAAGAAGAAGAGTCTCCTTCTTCCACTATTTCTATTAGGCTTCTCATCTCCTCTTTTTCGCCCACTTCCATCGCTAGAGAGAGAGAGAGAGAGTAAATGACTAACGGCTATAGACGATCTATTCTCCTGAAATGTGAGGATTTTTCACCCCCAACCTTTCCCTCCATAAATCTTAAGATGATGGTTGTACGATCAGTTTAAAGAATTTTTTTGTGCCAAAGATTTGCACAAAAGTTGATCTCTATATGATGCTTTATCATATTCAACCCATTGAATCATATGGTGAGCTTCGATGGCACTGAATCAGATGATAGATATTGCATTCCGTCCCAATCTATAATAAAAAATATCTTTTCATCATGTATTTCAAATCTCACGGCTTAAAAGATGTTTCATGCGGCACAGATATCAAAAGTATCAAGCCTCAGGATTAGATCTTTGCCCTAGTGGTGATGCTTGAGGTCAAGACTTCAAACCCCATGTTTACCTATAATTTATAATTAAAAATAAAAAATAAAAAATTTAAAAACATAAAAACTTTCGTTTTTAAATTATGTGTTACAGTATAAATCTCATATGCACTTTGCAGCTCCCTTGTGGAAAATTGCTAGCGCTTACAGTCAATTAATTTGAATCAGGCGATAGAGATTGTTTATTCTCTCTGGTTCAATCTTGGACACGTTACGCTTGATGTATATTATGATTATATTTAATTTTTGAGATAAGTACTGCACAGATGTCAATCTGATCGTCTAATAGTAGGCCTATGATCTCAAGATCTATTAGGTTGAAGATAAAAAATGATCTCCATCACATGATTTGAACCAGTCAACAATTTAGGCACATGAAACTTCACCATAAAAATAAAAAAAAAGAGGGACTTTTTTTTTATTTTTTGCCTTTTGGGTTTTTTGCAAATACCCCTTATGTTAGGCTGGAATTGCATAAAATCACCCAATTATGCCTATTTACACTCCACCTCGGCTTTTATGTTTCCTTTACATATAGGCTCTCAATGGGCCGGATTAGGGCCCGGTTGGGGTTCAATCCGGCCTTAACCCACCTAAGCCAGGTTCTCAATTTTTTCAATCCGATCCTAACCCAGGCTACGATGTACGCAGCCCAAGCCCGACCCCTATCAGGCCGGGTCGGGCTTGAGTGTTTTTTCAGGCTTTTTTCCAATTGTTTTTTTTTAATGAAATTTGGTTTCGCTATTTTTTGGGAATGTTTTTTCTAATAAAATTGGGTTGGATTGTTTTTTTTCTGATAAAAGTTTGAAGAAAGTTAAAATTTTAATTAAATAATTATATTACCATTATAGAGGCTCAAGTACATGATTTTATTCAAATATTTTATTTTAATTTGTTGCATAATGGTTATAACGGACAAAGGTTGCTTGAAAATCTATTAAGAAGTCATCCAAGTTATGTGCTAAAAAGTTGTTCAACGGTTGCTTGAAACTAAATTAAGTCATCCAATTTTTTTAATAAAAAAATATATGCACAAGGTTATTGCACTTTTGACTTAAATGCCCCAAGTTTAAACCGTTCAACAGTTTATTCTCAGGGCATTTAAGTAAATCATATTTAACTATATAAAAAAAATTATAAGTTTAAAAAGATAACTATAATATATATATATATATATATATATATATATATAATATCCAGGCCGGGTGCGGGCCAGATGTTGCAACACTCAACCTAAGTCTGGCCTGAATTTATCCGGGTTGTAACATGCTTAGCCCGATCCGGATACTGGGCCGGGTTTACTTAATAAAAAACATCACTTTTTTAGAGCTGAGTGCTGGCCAAAATCCGGGTTGACCCAGCCCATTGAGAGCCCTATTTACATATACCCCTATTATTAAAGGGCAGTTAATTAGGTGTCATTTCTTCGATTTAATGATACATTTGCCCTTAGTGAACATCATATACAAAATTGTCATTGTATTTTTCTAACTTTGACCACATTTTTAACTGTAGATAAGCATCAAATCATGTTCAATTTTTTTGGGTGAAACATGATTGATCCCCTCTAAGTTGTCAATTACCGGATTTTGGATTGGGTGCCACATGGCGCTCACTTGGTTCGTGGGTAGCGTGTCACCCGATTTTCAAGTTGAGTGCCACATGATTAAAAAAAAAAAAGCAGTGCTTTCACAATTTTTTGAAGTTCCAAAATCCGTGAGAGCACCGTTTTTATTAAACGTTTGAGGTCGGATCTTTTTTGCTAAAAAGTTTGTTTTTTAGGCATGTTTCTATAATTATCCCTTTAGTTTTCCACCCATTCATTTTTTAGTTAATCTTGTCCACAATGGACCAACAAATAGACTTTGTGAGTCTTAAAATAAGGGGTCCCCAAGTATGTAGAAGAGGGAAGGTCTAGAGATACCGGTCAACCTGTCTACCAAATAGAGCCTAAATGGTGTTGCTTTTTCGGATAAAAAGAAGTTGCTTTTTGTGTAGTTCACCAGCTGACCCGATACCGAAGTATACTTACCCAAAAATCCTTTTACATTTATCACTGATTGTTTTGTACTCTTGGAAAACATCAGATCATCCACAAAAAGGAAATGACTAGGACATATGATATCGTGAGAAGAAGCATATTTTTTCGATTGACTTATTTTGACTTAGGTGAGAAAGACCCCTACTTAACACTTCCTCAACAAGAATGAAAAGGCTAGAGGAGAACCTGCAACTAGGATGAAGGGATAATTAGGGAAACATGTTTCAAAAACAAATTTTTTAGCAAAAAAGACCCGAGTTCAAACATTTTAGAAAAACAGTGCTTGTTTTTGAGGCATTATTTTCTAAAGTGCCCATAGATAAACACCCTTTGATTAACTTTACCAACAGAGGAGAGAACCCAAATTTTGAAAGGACCTCAAATAGGAACGACCACTCAACTCTACCATACACGCCTTGGACATATCCACTTTGAGGGCTATATTTCCACCAAAAGTTTTCTTATCCAAATCCCTAAAAAAGTTCATGAGCGAGGGTCATATTATCATATATGTCTCAGCCCTTGACAAAAGCACTTTGTTCCTTAAAGATTATATGGGACAAAAAATTTCCCTGCCTCAAAGCTAGAATTTCGAAAAAAAATTGTAAAATAAATTACAGAAGCTGATAGGACGAAAATCAGATAAGGAGGATGGGTGACTAGACTAACCAGCAATCTTTGAAGAATGAACCTGGGAAACCATCTGGACCAGGTGCACTATCTGGATTTAATGAATTGATAGCAAAGAGAACTACCTCCTCTGTAGGGATTGTGACCAAGCTTGCTGTTTGCTGTACAGTGTCCACCTTAGGAATAAACTGCAGTAGAGAGGAACTTGTTGGTTGGGGAGCCGAAGAAAGCAAACCACGGAACTCACTCACTGCACATTCACCAATATTATCTGCACCTTCGACCCACGGCCTGTTAACCTTTATCCTGGATATGTTGTTTCTAGCAACTCTTTACTTCTGCCATAGTATGAAAAAAAATTGTATTTGACTCTCCCTCTGTCATCCATTTGACTCGAGCCCTTTGCCACCAATAGGATTCCTCTTGGTTAAGAAAATTGTTATATTCTGCTTTAGATTTATGACATTCTTCATTAATAGTCTGATACCATCCGTCTGTTATTAACTTCTCCTTCAAACTATTGACTTTAGATTCCACCTCTGCAATTCGTGTCTTTAGTTGCAACCACCTCAACATTCCATTTACAAAGAGCACTTTTTAGCCTCTTTAATTTAGCAAAAACGAGAAATATAGGAGAGCCTTCAGCACTCTGACCAAGAAGATAATGAACACATTAAGAAAATCCAACCTCTTAATCCAGTAGTTAAAATTTTTGAAAGGCTTTGGATACGAATGCAGGTGGGATAACGAGAGGATAATCGGGCAATGATAAGAGGAAAGTCTTCGACAATGATAAGCTGAGAGCATTCCAAACATCATGTGAAAGTTAGAAGATGACAGGAATCTATCGATACGAGACCAAACTCGTGCAGCACCTTGCCATTTATTACACTATGTGAAACGGTTGCCAGAGAACCCAACATAAACTAAACCATTGTTATAAATAAAGTCTCTGAATTTGGACATTGCCCTTTTCTCCTCCGGATATGTAATAGAATTGAAGTCCCCAGCTAATAATGTGCATACTTCAGTGGGTGAATTGGAGCTGTTACGAAAAGCACCATTTGATTTCAGGATTTTCTATAACGTTCAAATCCTAACGTTGTTCTCGACATCAGTTCAAAGACTGAAATAAGTATTTCTTTAACTTCAATGATATAAGTATTTCTTCCCTACGAATTCCTCGTAAGAGCATTAATCGTGATTTAAGTTAACAAGAAATCGATCCAAGGAAGCTGATCTTCCTTTGGACCTAGTTACGAATCTGGACTTTAAGAAGTACATGGATTTGCATGCTTTTTTTTAAAGTTTGTGTCTCAAGGTTCACTCACTTCTTGGTTTGACAAGACCGAGGTCATTGTTGATAGATTTGGGTATCCATCTTAAAATCAATATCTATGGATACCAGATGTTGGACTAATCTTCACACGCACATACACGTGCTAGTCGGATTGAGTCAAATCACGTAGACAATTGAACTGTGCGACATGGAGTGAAGAAAGGACTGCTCTGGTAAATTTAGGTATCCATCTCAAAACCAATTAGCTATGAGTAAGAAACTAGAAAGGAAAAAATATGACATTCCACGGTCGGGAATGTAGGTTTATAAGGTTCTCCTCTCAGAAATCAATGGATTTGTACCTATTTCTATGCCCACTTAGACAGGTGAGTGAAAATCTGTGGTTGGGAGTAGATATAGATTTTTTAGGGCTTGGGTTTGTAGGAAAGTGGAAGGTTGACACTTGACAGTATTGCAACATCAAGGTCGCAGGTTCGAGCTCGGCTTAACTATTAAAAAAAAGATTTTTTGTTAGCTGTGTTGTGGAAGTTGTATGCATTATCGATCCCTATCGTCAGATTAAGAGCGTATATGTGGATGGTCAAAGATTTTGTTGTATAAAAATCATTTTAAATGGATTTGTGCGCCCCAAAAGGCAGCTCCGAAGCCATTTCTCGATGGCTCATAAAAATGAAAACAACAAAAGCAAGGAGGAAAAAGGTTTTAAGTAGGAATCCTTGTAGAGCTCATTTTTGTTAAAAAAATAAAATAAATATATAATAAATTATAAGTTATAATGACTGATATATTAGTTATAATTAAATCCATATATTTTACACTTACTATTACACCATCTAGGTTGCTGTGGGCAAGCTGTGGTTCAAATGGAAGGTGCACAGTTACAGTTCATTCCATTTCAGGCTCCAAACTTATCTAGATAAAAACATAAGAGAACTGATCTCTTAACTCTAGTCACGGGATATAAACTCATTATTTGAGTTCTAATTAGTTTTATGTCATTTCAACTGCCTCTGACTTTTGTTGTTAATGTTGATAGGAGCCAGTGAGAGAATCATTACCCTATAATAAATAAAAAAACAAATTTTCAACCTCCTTAGTTTTAAAAAACTATCCAAATTGATGAGATAAAAGTGATGGCAATGATGATGATGGCTATGACCACGCCTCACAGGGGGTGGCACAATGACCAGGACCACGCCTCACAGGGGGTGGCACAATGACCAGGACCACGCCTCAAGAAGCAGGGGTCCTGAGTTCAAAACCCAACCCCAGTTGGCCCCGCAGGGATTTATCCCCTACCTAACTGGTACAGGTGATGGGCAGGTGTTGTACATGCCCGGGGACTTAGTCTGGTGCTCTAAGAGGCCGATGGATTAGTTTGCCCTATCATACCTTCACTTAACAGGACATCATCATCATATCCATGTGACTCGTTTGGCCTGTGTTTTCTGATACCTTATCTAAGAACGTGTGAGGCTTTGTTGTTGACATGTGTGGCTGTAGTGCAATGTGCTTGCACCGCAGATGGATTGTTAACTACACCATCAGATCTAGTGTTCTGAGCGCATCAGCTGATCAAGTTGAATCAAAGCAGTCAATGGATCATGAAACTTGGGTTGAGAAGGAAGAATTTTGGGTTGTAAATGAAGGTATCGAAACTCGAAAGATAAGTGGTGCTCCTTGCTCAATCAAGACTAGCTTCTAGATTATGGGGAGCCAAACTTTTAAAAAAGAAAAGTAATTGGCTCATTTTTCTATTGAAATATATGATAAAGGAGAAAATTTCTTTTGGAAGAGCAAAGAGCAGAGGAGAATAACTACTTTTTTAAAAGAAGAAAACGACTTCAAGGCTTTGAGCAGAGGAGCATAACTACTTTAAAAGATGAAAACAACTTGAAGGCTCTTGGCATCTTACTGCTCATCTGGATCATTGCAATTTTCTTCATCTAGTCTCTAAAGTTGTCCATATTTGCTATAACCGTCCACTTGAAGTCTCTTGCAGCTCTTAATCAGAGTTTAGGGATATGTTTGGGATTGATCTATGGAGGCAAAGAGCAGCCCAACTTAAAAGAGTAGGTTTAAATTGCTCTTTCAAAGATATTCAAATTCATCTCTTTTACTCTCCGAAACAGTTAAGAGTACTTACAACCAAGCACAATCCCATGCTAAAGTGCTCTGCGTCAGAGCAAAGAGCTGCTCTTTGCCTCCAAATAGCAATCCCAGACTCAGCCCAGAGGTGGTTCAATGTCGCACAGTTTGTGCCAAATTCCTTATAGAAGATTACTACTTGTGCGGCGACGGCATTGATGAAACCTTATATAAATTGGTACAATGACGGGTCATGGGTTCTCTACAAAATGGCACCATTTTGGAGTCACATGGTGTCATATGATTCATGAGCGATCACATCGATGTATTAGGCCCTAAATGAACGGCTAAAACTGATTTGGATAATTACATGATTGTCATTGGTTTTGTTGTAGTTTTATGCTCTTAATCATGAGTCCATATAGTTTTGTATGCCATATTAGGATAAATAAGATCTATATGATCACTTAAAATCAATGGCCCTTTCAATCTCAACAGTGAAGGAGTATTTGTACCCTCTGTAACTCTTTCCCTATATATATGTTCGAAATATTAGTACAAATTGAATGACGAAATACACAGATCCGGTTCGAGGCAAGTTAAATATTGTTGTCTTTAAACCGATATTTGCCGCTACAATTATAATCGAGTGGTCACCAACAGGTTACCGGCAAATTGGTTCCAAGATATAACGAATAAGTTGTGCAGTATCTTTAAAATGGGATAAAAGAGAAGGTAAAAATGCAGTGAAGAAAATAAGGGTCTCAGGTTCCTTTTATAGAAATCTACAGGTGCGAACGCACCGTTTCGTGAAAAGACACAACAGTCAGAAAGCATTTTTAAAAATAACCGAAAGTACACAACGGTAAGAAATGAGCGATGACAAGGTTAAACTGTAATAAATCATATATGTAAGTTATTTTTATAAGTTATTTTGTCAAAATCATGATCTAACCTAGTAATGCTCCCAAAATGTGTTTGTATGCCAAGTAATAGGTGTGACAGATCTGTTGTCACTGTCAGATGGACGGACGCCCGTGACTGAACTCACGGACATCCATGGCCACAGACATTTGTGAGTGATTCACGGACGCCCGTGACCCGACAGTATAAAAGGGGTTTTCAGTTTCTGGAAGATATAACTTTTGGGAAAAAAATTTCTAATTCGAAATATTTCTTCCGATTTCATTTTTGCTCTTTGAGATAACTTTGTGTTATTTCGATTATATCTAAATCCCAAAGAACCTTTTTCTTCTGTGATCTGTGGTTAAGATTGTTGGCTCGTGTGAAACGAGTGGCCCATCATTAGAGACAACAGTTGAAGGCGATAGCCTTTCACTATTAGATCCAGTTTGTTATGATCTACTTCGAAAACCGTGTAGATCTCTCTTAGGATATGTGTGTATGCCAAGATGGATGAGGTCCACCTTGATGAATAAGGGTATTAGTCACATCCTTTTGTTGTCGTTAACATGTACCCTTAAATGTATGTTTAATATAACTGAATGAAGGTTTGTTGTCTGTGCTTTGACAGCGCGCTATGATAATGTTAACAACGCGTTGTTACAACAGCGCACTGTCATAACAGCGTGCTGTCAACATTATATCAGCGCGCCATTGGACCACTCGCCAACAACTCTAAACTTCTGGTTTCTTTTGTGATGAAGGGTTTTTTAGACTTTTCCTGTTTTAAAGGTTTTAAGGTTTTTGATAAAAGGTTTTTCAAATCAATAGGCAAGATTAAGCAAGCAATATAGCTTCTTCCTCCTCAAGGCAAAACCCGAGAACCTCATCGTCTTCAACCTTTGAAACTATTGTTGGTTTTACTAAAAGTTTTTCAACTCAAAGGTTTCTTATCTTCTTCATCTTCTAAAATCTTATTTAGCTTAAGTGAGTTGAGTGTGATCATCCCTAGTGATTAGGGTGTGTGATTGAAGCCTTGTGGAGATCAAGGTGATTGAAGCCTTGTGGAGATCAAGGTGATCATTGTGAGTTCATCAACAGCAAAGGTGTGCATCAAAATCGGAAAGCTGTGGAGGCTACCTGCGACAGGAAGTTGGATTGCTTGGGGGTTTGATAGGGCATGTGCATTTGTCGGTATATCATTCGGAACTCCTTGTACTCATTTATTTCATAGTGGATTTGGTGTATGGACGTTTGTCTCGTGGTTTTTCCCAGTGATTGGGTTTCCACGTATATCTTGTGTTATGGTGGTTGTTGGCGTTATTGTAATCTTTAGATTAAATCAGAATCAATCGAATACCCAATCACATTCCGTAGATCGGCGGAATTTCAATTGGTATCAAAGCACAGTTCGCTTGTGTTGATTCTTTCTGAATTGAGCATTTATGGCGTATTCGGAAAGTTCTGATTTATCTAGAGAGGACATTTCCACAACACGACCTCTGCTGTTTAATGGTCATAGTTATCCATATTGGAAGGCTAGGATGAGGGTCTTTCTCAGATCCATGGACATCATGGTTTGGTCTGCTGTTGAGACTAGTTGGTCTCCACCTCAAGAAATGGTTCATTTAGATGGAATTGAGAAAATCACTATTAAAATCGCTAACCGTTACAATGCTAAAGAAAAGCAGGTTGCAAATGATAATTCTAGAGCTTTGTATGTCATTTTCGGAGTTGTAACAGCTTCTGAGTTTAAGAGGATTTGTAATTGTGAGGTGGCTAGAGATGCCTGGTTGA
Organism: Chloranthus sessilifolius; assembly: GCA_021018995.1. Taxonomy (NCBI): domain Eukaryota; kingdom Viridiplantae; phylum Streptophyta; class Magnoliopsida; order Chloranthales; family Chloranthaceae; genus Chloranthus; species Chloranthus sessilifolius. Next base: position 10,103,757 of record CM037588.1, read on the forward strand.
TCCTCGAGACCACGTTTGAAGGGACTCCACAAGTTAACATTAACAAACTGCAAATGTTAACAATGCAATTTGAGAATCTTCGGATGGACAATGATGAGAAGTTTACGGACTTCTACACCAAACTAAATGATATTGTCAATGATTCCTTTTACCTTAGAGAGGAGATACCACCAAATAAAGTTGTCAGAAAGGTTTTAAGATCCTTGCCTGAAAGGTTTAGACCCAAGGTGACTGTCATCTCTGAAAGTAAGAACATTGACAAGATCCATATTGATGAACTTGTGGGATCTCTTCAAACCTATGAATCTGAGATTCAATGTAATCAAAAGCAAAAAGGTGTTGCCTTCCGATCCTCTAAGAAGAAGGGTGCGGATGAGGACTGTGGTAGTGTTGGACTACTCCAGGTGTCTAAATGCTTATTTAAGTGATGAGATGAAAAAATCAGAATACAAAGGTGGAATAAAATGGCTATAAAATCATCAACCTAAAGTACACACAGCCTGCAAGATACAGGGCTATTGTAGCAAGTTTTGATTTTTCCCACAAAGAAATTAATTTAGAACCCAAAATGGGCTATAATAGTAGGCCTCCAGATCTGACTACAAATTTGACAATCCTAAAGAAAGGAAGTTGGGTGTCACAACTACACTAAATTACCTACTACAAAAGAAAAGAAATAAATCGCAGTCCCATCCTAAGAAATGGTTATGAAGAAAGTGATGATAGTGTGTTAAAATAAAGATAAAAGGATGGGAAGTAAACAGTTTAGGCTAAGGTTCATTCAGTTATGTAACTCAGATTTAGGGTTGTCTCTATAGCAAATCCTTACTGAAGTACTATCAAAAACCCCAGTAAGGTCGAAGAATCCAACTTAACTCATACCATTTAGACTGCTCTTAAGGCTATAATCTGTCCACTCAAATGATCACAGACTATCCAATAGACTTTGTCAAATCACATTGATTAAATCAAAAAAGCTAACCTAATACAAAAGAGTGGACTAATTTTAAGGCTATAATCTGTCCACTAAAATGATCACAGACTATCCAATAGATTTCCTCCAACCAATGAACTAAATCAGGCCATGAATATCATTGCAGATATTATGTTTTCCAGGCAACAAGCACCCCAAATCTACTACAGATCTAGCAAGCATTCATAGGAGTTCCAACCCATAAAATCCTATGTGTGGTAAAAGTCATCAGCACAATGCTTGGACGCATAGGAAAAGAAACAGGTTGAATAGGGACTTAAATACAGCTGGTCATTGCTACAAAAGGGCTACAATAACCCAGCCCACAAGTCTGCAATCACTACAGAGTAGTCAATCTAACATCTGATAGTAGTCAAATAAAATAGAGGGGAGCCTGTTCCTACACAACCACTCACTAGGCTACAAGCTCAAGTGCAGAGGAGAAGAATCATTCTCAGATCTGTGACTAAGACCTGCCCTAGGGCTATAGTCTGTCCACTCAAATGGTCATAGGCTATCCACAGAGGCTGCCTTATGCATAGAAGATGAGATGGAACATGTAAACTGTTGCAGCCACCATGGCCCCCCAGGGCTACAGGCTCAAGCTTCTATAGGCCTTTGAATAAGCTCAAATCCTAAATGCATGTTATAGCCTGAACAAAATTATGAGCAAATAAGAAAATAACAGATTAAATAGATATTTAAAGTATAAATTCCATTGATCTAAATTATCAATAATGAAATTTCTCAAGGCAGCAGCCTTGTGCACAATAGCTCTTCACAAAATCCTAATGTTTAAATGACCTATTACAAAACTAAATGAAACTACACCTAATTGCTTATCAAATATTTAGCCAGCAAGTGTTGCGCTAAGAGAGAAAAAATATGGAAAAAGAAGTGATCAAACCCTAACCCTAACCCTAATCTGCTTGAGCTCTTAGCTGATAGAGGTTGAAGGAGAGAGTGATTGATAAATTCTAAGTTACAAGCACAACTTATATACTCAGTCCTACTGCCTTAGCTAAGAGAAGAATAAACCCTAATTTTTCTAGTAGATGTGAAACTGTTACAACCTTTGGATTTCTTAAGATGTGTGCCTCGATATCAGTATCTCGAAATGTGTGCCCTAGACCTAGGGAAATCCCTAAAGATCCTTGAGTTAAGATTGAGAAGTGGAGAGCCCGAGCTTCACGAGGCTGGCTTCTGGACATTACTTCTGTCGCACAATTGCCTTATGCTTTTTAGTTCCTTCACGTAGCTTGTAGAGCACTTGTGAGGTAGAATTTGGCTTTGAATGCTGCTGTCTCGCGCAGAAGGACTTTGGATAATCGTGTAGCTGATGTGGCTTTGAATGCACTCATGCAGAAGGACTTGCAGTGCTTAGCTTGCTCGAGCAATAGGGCTTCAGAATCTTCTGTCGCGAGGTACTCGCGCAAATGCTTTCACATCTCGCTCGGTATAGGGTTAAACTTTTAGGTGCGCGAGAGCTGCGCAAAAGAAGCTTCTAGGCATCTCTCTCTTCTAGAGCCTCGCGAGAGCTTCGCGAGGTTGTCGCTGCTATTCGCACAAATTAGCCTCGCGAGGTAGTGCGCGCGGCTGCTTTAAGGCGTGATCCTCGCGAGAACTTCGCGAGATGTATTCCTGGACGTTTAGTGTGCGACTACTTCACGAGTGGCTTTTTTGTAATAATCCCCTCACTGAGCTGCGCGACTGCTTCGCGAGCTCTAGTATGTTGCATGTCGTAGCTGTGCAAGGGAGCTTTGCTACTGAATTGAACAACGCAAGACAACACTTCAACTGCGCGAGATAAGTCTTTTGTTCCTTTGCTGCCATGCACATGCTTCTGTTGCAGCTTCCTCCACTTTCATCTATGCTTGGTTCATCTGCTAGACTTTCTTAGTCCATTATGACATGTAAAATAGTCACCATGGTGTGTAGCACCATAGTGTTCCATCAATCTCTGACTCAACTGTCATCTTTTACTTAAATTCTCTCTCTTCTTGGCACCAAAGACATAGACTTTGTGTTAAGCTGCACAATTTATTACTAACTACAAAACACACTTAAACAACAGTTATTAGTCAGCTTCAAGGTCTAGCAAGGGCTAGGTTAAAAGGTGAAAAGTAGTACTTTTCAGTGAATAACAAGTAGCGATGATGATAAGAACCTTGCCTTGTTTGCGAAAAAATTTTAAAAAAAAATTAAAAATAAATATAGTGCTAGAAAGTCTTATGATAAGTCAAAGATTCCCTGTAAAAAAATCTCATAAGGAGTCTTCTGAGGAAACACAATGTTTCAAGTGTCGCGACTATGGACATTTTGCTCATGATTGTCCCAACAAGAAGAAAAATCTTGGGAAATCTAAAGTCATGGTTGTGGCAAAAGAAGATAACACTAGTGACGAAGGTTCCTCAAATGAGTCAAATGTGTAGCTTTTGTTGCTTCTATTTGTGAGGAGACCCATGTTTCCCCTCTTGTGACCCCTGATGGTTCGGATGAAGAGGAAGATGAGGTTGACATATTTGAAGCGTATGATGAACTTTATCTTGTCAGTATTCAATTGAATAAAGAGAAGATGAAGTTCATTCAAGATGTGTCATCTCCCTCATCCTCGTGAATTCTTAAAAATGTTGAGAGATATTTTTTGATTGAAAATGTAGAATCTTTGAAAAAGGAGATAAAGAGCTTAAGAGATAAAATTAAGTTTTTAGAATTTGAAGGAGCTGAGTATTGCTCCAAATACAACAGTCTGAGTGTTGAGAATGAAAAGCTTAAGAGAGAGCTTTCAGATGAAAAAATCACCCTAGGAAAGTTACAAAATGCTAGAGTTAACACTCAAAGGGCTTGGGATGCTTGCAGGGGATGGAGAGATAAAATCGGGTTGGGTTTTAAGGAATTGAATCACTCTACCCTTGTGATGAAAGGTAAAGATAAATTGAAATTTGTCCCCAAAGCGCCAAAAATTTCTAAATGTGAACCTTCATCCATTTTACCTCCTCTTCTGCCTACCCCTCCTCATGCTAGTGGCAAAAAGGGTCCAATCTATTTTTACTATGGAAGAAAAAGACACATAAACCTCTCATGTCCTGTTAGGAAAATTGATCTCTTTAGCCAAAAGCATGACACGATAGTTTTCTATCAATTGAGGAATCTTGGAAATTTGATGGAGTGGAAATGGCTGAAGAAATTTTTTGAAAATGTGTTGGTTACACACACTGCACTGCGAGCTTTTGAACCATCTAAGTGGTTTCTAGACAGTTGGTGCTCAAAACATATAACTGGTAACAAGTCATACTTTTCATCTCTTGAAAAATGTGACTCTAGTTCTGTCACCTTTGGAAATGAGGGTTGTTCCAAAATTGTTGGGAAAGGAGTGGTCAATGCTCCTGGTTGTCCTAAGCTCTCTAATGTTTTTGTATGTTGAAGGGTTAAAGGCCAATCTGATCAGCGTCAGTAAGCTTTGTGATGAAGGAATGAACATTACTTTTACTAAGTCTGGGTGTTCTGTTGTTGATAAATCTGGAAGTATTTTTTTAAGTGAAATTAGATCTTTTGATAATTGTTACACTTTTCATGTGCAATCTGATCCCACTTGCCTGTTGACCTCCAGTAATGAGCTTGAATTGTGGCATCGTCGTCTAGGTCATATGAATATAAAGGACCTTGTGAAAATTGCTAATGATGAAATTGTCAAAGGCCTACCCAAACTAAGAAAAATATCTGACTCAGTTTGTGGTGCTTATCAGTTGGTCAAGCAAACTCAAGCTCCTCATAAGAAACTCTCCAGTACTGCTATCTCCAGTGTTCTTGATCTTATTCATTTTGATCTTGTTAGACCAATGAAAGTTAGCAGTATTGGAGGAAAGCGATATATTCTTGTTTTGGTTGATAATTTCTCTCGATATTCTTGGATTACTTTTTTGAGAGAAAAATCAAGTGCCTTTGATGAATTTATCATTATTGTTAAACAATGTCAAGTGAAAAAGGGTTTCAATATCAAACGTATCAGGAGTGATAGAGGTGGTGAGTTCAGTAATTTCAAATTTGATGATTTTTGCAATTCCCTAGGAATCATGCAAGAGTTCTCTTCACCTCACACACCTTAGCAAAATGGAGGGCTGAAAAAAAAATCGTGTGCTTCAAGAGATAGCTCATGTCATGTTGAACGCTAAAGATTTGGCCTAACACTTTTGGACTGAAGCTGTCTCTACGGCTTGTCACATCTCTAACAGAGTGTTTGTCCGTCTTGGTACTAACCAAACACCCTATGAGACTTTGAATGATAAGAATCCGAAAGTGAGTCATTTTAGAACTTTTGGGAGTCAATGTTATATTTTGAATGATCGGGATAACTTGGGAAATTTTGATCCTAAGAGTGACCTCGAAATCTTCCTTGGTTATGCTCAAAATAGTCGAGCATTTCGAGTTTTCAATTTGAGAACTCAGTCCATGATGGAGTCATATAATGTGGTCATTGATGACCTTGCTAGTACCCCTCAGGTTGTTGATCATGGTGAGGATAGTCTGATTCCTCATAGCTCTTTTGACTTTGGTACTTGTCCGTCTATCTCTGTTGAAGAGAGTCGACCAACTGTTGAGAACAATGATTCTTCTTCTCCCCGTGTTGAGGAGCCGCCCAGTGTCAGAAAGAAGCATCCTTTGTATGCTAGAGACATGAAAAGTCACTTACCGAGTACTATTTTGGGTGATCCTAGTGCTGGTCTACAAACCAGACGTAGCCTTAAGCATGTTGCTAATGTCATTTGCAATGTGTGTTATACATCTTCTGTTGAGCCAAAAAATATGAAGGAAGTTCTCATTGATGAGAAGTAGATTCTTGCCATGCAGGATGAGTTGCTTCAATTTTCTAGGAATGATGTTTCGGACCTTGTTCCTCAACCGTCAAATATTCGTGTTATTGAAACTAAATGGGTTTTCAAGAACAAGACAGATGAAAAAGGGAATGTCATTAAGAATAAAGCTCAGTTAGTTGCTCAAGGGTATACTCAAGTTGAGGGTATCGATTTTCATGAGACCTTTGCTCATGTTGCTAGATTGGAGTCTATTAGAATCATGTTCTCTATTGCGTGCAATCTCAGTTTTAAATTGTTTCAAATGGATGTCAAAAGTGTCTTCCTTAAAGGGGTATTGAATGAGGAAGTGTTTGTCAAACAATCAAAAGGTTTCGAAGACCCTCACTAACCCCTTCATGTGTACGAATTGAAGAAGGCACTTTATGGTCTAAAACAAGCTCCGCGTGCTTGGTATGAACATTTGACAAAGTTCTTTGTGTCAAACGATTTTGATAGAGGGGGTGTAGATAAAACACTTTTCATTCTGAGGGAGGATAATGCTTTGACTGTTGCACAAATCTATGAGGATGATATTATTTTTGGATCCACACATGCCCCTAAAACTGAATGGTTTTCTAATCTTATGAAATCTGAATTCGAAATGAGTCTTCTTGGGGAGCTCACATGCTTCCTTAGGTTACAAATTAAGCAATGCACTTCTGGAATATTCATCTCTCAATCCAAATACGCACGTGAGCTTGTCAAGAAATTTGGGCTTGAGCATACTAAGCATGTTCGGACTCCTATGAGCACTACTTCCAAACTTTCAAAAGATGTCTCTGGAGTGGAGGTTAATAATACTTTGTATCGCAGTATGATAGGTAGTCTTCTCTACCTAACTGTCACTCGTTCTGATATTGCTTTTAGTGTTAATTTGTGTGCTTGTTATCAGGCCTCCCCTCTTGATCTCGTTTAAAATGTGTTAAGAGTGTCATCCGGTATGTGAATAGTTCGTCTGAATTGGTCTTTGGCACCCATTTAATACCTCGTCCTCAGTTACTTGTTTCTCTGATGCCAATTGGGCTGGCAATGCTGATGATAGGAAAAGTACTAGTGGAGGGGGTTTTTACATTGGCAATTGTCTGATTTCTTGGTTTAGCAAGAAACAATCCTCCATCTCCCTATCCACTGGTGAGGCCAAGTACATTACTGCGGGTAGTTGTTGTAGCCACATGTTGTGGATGAAACAAATGCTTCAAGATTATGGGATTGATCAAAATGTGATCACTCTTCACTATAATAATACTAGTGCGATTTGTAACTCTGAAAATTCTGTTCAACACTCTTGCACTAAGCATATTGATATTCATTTTCATTTCATCCATGAGCTAGTTGAGGACAAAGTGATCTCTTTGATTCATATTGACGCTGAACATCAACTAGCTGATATTCTCACAAAACCTTTAGATGTTGCCCGATTTGAGTATCTTCGCAAGTCTATTGGCATGTGATCCATTGTGTAGGGTCTATGTTGTTTTAATTTTTTTGGTTTTGCTTTGTAGATCCTTCACTTTTTTTAATCGTAGATCCTTCTTTGTTTCACGTGCTTTTTTTTGTGCTATTTTTGTTTTTATTCCTCTAATGAGATTAGTGGTTGATTTCATGCTTGTGTTAAATTGTCCATCATGATCTGAGCGTGTGCTTTTGGTCGTCAGGCCTTTGCTATTGATGTGGTTGATCTACTTGCTGCTCGTGATTTTGTGCTTTGTTCTATTTGTGTCTCATGAAGTCTTGTTCTCCCATTTTCTAGCTTTTGTTCAGTTTATCTGTTGGTGTACACTAAGAGTGACTTTCCATCCTATGTATCTCATGTGGTTATGTGATACTCTCCTTACTGTGGTAGTGGTCACAATACGCACCTAATTAGTGTAAGTTGGAGTATCACTCCATAGGAAATGTGAGATAGCTTCCATTGGTATGTACGTTATGGAAAATATATTGAGAATTGTGTCTTACTTCTATGTTTCAATCCTTGCTACGATGGAAAAAGCCCAAAGTAAGTGTCTTGCTTCTATGTTTATATCTTTGATACTTTGGTAGCAGAAATTCATGTGGAAAAGACAAAAGTGTGATTAATGTCTATGAGCATTCGATCTTTACATTGTGAGAGCTACCCACTGCGAGCTGGTTGGACGGCATTACCTAGCGTCTTATCCACGTATGCACTGTTCCTACAATTGTGTTCCTATCGCAAGAGAGGCAAGGGCAACATGTATGGCTGATTTGGTTTCGTCCTTAGTGTTTGTCTATATAGTTAAACTTGCAATGTGAAAATGGGAGTTCGTGTTCTTCATGCGATATTATATTACTTGTTAAAATCATGGGCAGCTCTATAAATCTATTGTTGATATTGGTTTCGATCTGTTTATTTTGTTGATGCTCTTTGCTCGTGATTGGATGATCTAATGGTTTCGCATAAAATTTGACTCTAATATTCTCGTGGTTTTTCGAATTATGTGCATCTTCATTGTTTAAAAAAAAAAAAAAAGTTTGACAGCACGCCGTGTTTTTCTCACAGCGCGCTGCCACTAGATACTTGTGTCCGATATGAGATTCTTGTTCTCTTTGACATTGCGCCGTCGTGTTTCCACAACGCGCCGTGGTTGGATGCTATTTTTTTAACTAAACTCCCTCCTCCCTTCGACAATGCGCCATGTAGTTCTAACAGTACGCTGCTACTATGTTGTCTTACATCTCTGATTTCTTCTCGGTCACTTTGACAATGCGATGTGGTTATGAAACAGCGCACCATCGCTAAACCCGTTTTTATTGTAAAATCCCTACTATCTTCGATGGCATGTCGCGGTTTCCTAGCAGTGGGTCGCCAGTGTGGTGTTCATTCTCTCTATGTTTATTTCTTACTTTGACAACGCGTTGTGGACTATCCACAACGTGCCATCGTTGAATGTTAGGTTAGCGTGTTCGTTACATTCTCCTCTAGTGACTTGATGGTTCTAGCCTAACAGCGCGTCGTGGGCTCTGTCACAGCATGTTGTCACTGAAGGATTCAATTTCCAAAGCCGTTTCGAACCGTCTTTCAGCGGGAGCAGTTAATTTCTTTTATTATAGCGTGTTGTCACCTAGTTCACAGTGTGCTGTCATCTCTGGTTTGTTTAAATTCTTTCTCTGGCTTGGTCCTTTGGGTATCCTCTTCTTCTTCTTCGCTCTCTCTTCTCTCTGGTTCTCTCATGACTCCGTCCAAGAAACCTAAGACGATCGCTTCCTCTTCCGACGCCACAGCTTCACATCTCTTTCGTTCGGAACAAGCGGAGACAAATTTCTCTTTTTTACAAGGTCGACCTTTTGCTATGGAGAGACATTTCAATCTTAGCTATCTTTCTGAGTACTCCTTCTATAGTAAGATCTCTCGTGGTTGGATTCCGCTCTTTTCGATACATGGTTCTGCCTATAAGGAGTTGGTTCCTTTTTTCTAAGCCAACTACGACCCCGTTTCTAGTGTCTCTTCCTTGGAAGAGAAACGTCTTGTGTCGTATGTCTCTGGCATGAAAATCACCATCATCCCCGCGATCATTTCTAAGGTTCTCGGGATTCCCCTTAATCCGAATGGGGTTCTTTTTCCTCGTGGGTCGACTTCCCCTGATGACTGTCTAGAATTCACGTGGCAGGACATCGTCGATTATGTGTCTATCTCCTGGGGTGAATCCTCAAACTGTCGTTCCTATAAAATTCCTTAAGCGTCATTTTTACGTCCTGCGTATACTAATTTTCGGTACCCTCTGGCCGAAGGTCGGTAATTTTAATTAGGTTAGACTTTTGGAGATTTATCTTATGTGGCTAATCGACACCGATCGACCCGTGTGTGCTTGCACCGCCATTTGGCGGCTGATCCGTGCTCGGTGCATCAAACCATGGGACAAAGCGTCCATTTCGTTCCCCATCTTCGTGTCCAAAACCCTAAATTCCTTCATGAGTATTCCTTCTCATTCTCCCATTACTCTTCAAGGTACTGACTTTCTCCAAACTTATCTCACCACTCTTGAGAACACCTGGAAAAGCCATAATGATCTCTCCGGTCCGTTTGTGTCCACGCTGGTTGCGCCTTCGTCCATGGCTCGTGATCGTCCTCTCTCCACCCTTGAGTTTCAAAATTTGGTCTTAGGTCGACTCGACACGTTTTCACACCGTTTTGACTCTCTTGACCGTACTATCGATCTTGTGCGGGAGGAGGTGGCTTTGGTTGATGCTCACGTTCTCACCTTGTCGAAAAGGTTTGACAAGTGGCGCATTTCTGAAGAGTCGGACGATACTAGAGAAGGATCAAGTGCAGGAGGCACTGGTTGATCAGGGTTGTTTCTTCTTTCTCATGATAGGGATATTTGTTTCGTTTGATGGTGTTTAAAGATACTTTTATTTGTGAATATTTTGGTTGTGGGATTTGCTTATACCTCTGATATTTCATTCTATTGGTTATGTTTATGCTTGATTTGAGTTTGGTTTGAATAATGTGTGTGGGCTACAAGTTTTTTCATTTGGATATTTTTGTGTGGATTTGTTCACTATTGGTTAGTGGCTACTTTCCTTTCTTCTCAGTGGTTTGTATTCTGGTTGATTGTGGTCATGATTGTGTTATGTGGTCTGGCTAATATGTGTGATGGATATCTTAGATGGTTATCATTTTATGTGCAGATGTGATTAGTTTCATGATGGCTATTGATCCTTTTGTAGATTCTCTTACTGATGATTCTCTTATTGTTGATTGGTGGTTGTCTCCCTTTGTACATTCTGACAAAAAGGGGGAGAATAATTGTTGAGGGTAATTGTTGAGGGCTTACTTTTTCTATACTGTTGATATCATTGGTGTTTTTGGATATATGATGTTGTGTGATCTGTTTTGCAGGTGATGGATCAAGACCTATCTTGGCTTAGATAGGCATAGATTTAGGGGGAGATCTATGAGTCCATGTATCATTCTTTCTCCTTGCATCTTCATATAGATCAATGTATAGGTTTAGTGGGATATTTTGATGTAATTTTCTAAAATGATGTAAACATGGTTTTTTTCGTAGTATATGACAAAGGGGGAGATTGTTAGATCCTATTTGTCGCGATCTACTTCGAAAATCGTGTAGATCTCTCTTAGGATATGTGTGTATGCCAAGATGGATGAGGTCCACCTTGATGAATAAGTTTATCAGTCACATCCTTTTGTTGTCGTTAACATGTACCCTTAAAAGTATGTTTAATATAACTAAATGAAGGTTTGATGTCTGTCCTTCCGACTACGCTATCGTAATAACAACGTCATTAACATTATAACAAATACCGTAAAATTCGACTAAACAGGTCCACATCGCCCATTCAAGATTTTCGGTCCGTCAAGACAATCTTGACAGACACGATTCAGTATTTTGATCATTACTTTTGACTTCGAATTCAGCTCGATGTAATTCTTATGGCGTTGGAAGGATAACAACAATCTTTACAATTTCTCATGAAATAAAAATTTCATAAAACTTACCTTTTTGTAGTCAGAATTGAGCTATAAGTTGAGATAAGTTTTCAAAATTGGGAATCACCCTCTTTTTAGCCTTGATCTTCCTTTAAGTCATTTTTACCTACATCAAACATTAAATAATGTTAATTAAATATCTAAGGGGCTTCTACTTTCATAATAAAGTTATATTAGGGGTCTAATTAGAGTAACAAATTAGCCCGATCATCCTCCCCAGGGAGTAGTATCCAAAGGACTTGTTGCCTTTCAGAGGAGTTGTACCCAACTACCGAAAACTCGAGAGTCGCATATTCACGAGTGTTAGTAACCTGAAGTTAGAATAAGATTTCCCTATCCATATCTTTTCTTTTAGTGTTCCAGTAAGACTAACTTTTATCATTTCTTGAAAAAATATATGGTATTCAAAATTTGTTTGAAGGTTTGAAGGGGACTATAATTTTGACTGCCACTCTAAAATTTCCACGATTATGCCGAGTCATTTTTCAGGGCAGCTCAGCATGACCTACATGTTGATATGTCCAACGAAGGCAAAAGGACCCCACTTAAAGAATATGAGGATGAGTTTGATGGTCGCCTCACCACCGATCAGCTGATGATCCTAGTCGAAAGGAGAATAACTACAGGGGTCTAGGATAGGGAATCAAAGAGCTTTGGTAACTTATGTGGATAACTTTTTGCCGAGAAACCCCTAAGTCCTCCTCATACCCCAAAGAAGGTTGATCACCTTCTCACCTTCGGATCCAGCGAAGAACTTCACGGCTGATGAACTTACCCAGTTCATGGAGAATTATCTCGCTAACAAAGATCAACTCAGGTAGTCATACGGATTGGATTCCTTTTGCCAAGATGTAGAGTTTCAAGTCCTAGACGGATTCAAATTGCCTAAATTTAGCAAGTACGACGGGACTGGAAATTTAGCACTCTTCTGCAATGATTGCCAACAAATACGAGATGATAAAGGCCTTTTGATCCATTATTTTCATAAATATCTCAAAGGAGAAGCACGTGATTGGCTCGCGTCTCTTCCGTTGAATAAGATCTCTACCTTCGATGATCTCACGGCTCATTTTCTAGATCAATATAAGCATTTGATTCTTTAACCAGTTAGTCTACGTGAACTGATGGCAACTACTTCAGAGCATGACCAAGACTTTTTTACTTTTTCAGGCGCTGGAGAAGACTCGCGGTAAGAGCACTAGTTGAGATCAACAAAAGCAATGTGATAGATATCATTATTAACCACCTTTACGGACCTCTTAAGATGGCACTAACCCTAGGAGACTGTCGCACCTTCTCTGATCACTACGAGGGTGTTGCGCGGATGGAACGATACATAAAAGCCGAAGTTCCTGCTTCTTTTCTGTAAGGTTCTGATTCTCCCTCCATTAGCAACTCCGAGTTAAAGAGAAATCCTTAAGTTGATGAGGAAGTGAACATCGCTAGGAACTGGCCAATGAAACTATCAAAAATACATATCCTAGCTAAACTGAAAATCAATCTAAACAACCACAACCCAGAACCAACACAAGATACAACCTAGGAGAGCGAGTTACCCACCTTTACCAGACAACATCTCCAACATCTTTGGAATCCTATCCAGCCAAAACCTCCTTAAATTTCCACCCGAGAAACCTAGACCATGCCTCCACAACTAGATTATTAAAAAAATTAAATTCTATAAGTGTGCCGAACACACCCTTGACAAATGTCATCTCTTCAGGACATCGCCTACGAGATGAACAACCGTAACTAAATTAATTGGAGTGGTGTCTGAATAGTCAATAGAGCAGCCATACAAACTAATCTTATCCTCAATAGCCCTTTATTCAACTACACCCAATCAAACCTTCAACATACGTTTAATACCACAGACTCATCCACTCAAGTCCCAGTCCACCTAGCTAGCCTAATCCGTAGAACTGATTTCTAAACCTCCTTCAAGAAATATCCATGCTTTCTATACACGATTGACTAACCTTGTTCCCCGTATTATTAATTCTGGACTAGTTCTTCATGCCGACCCTACTCTTGAAGAGACTACCTCATTTATTCTCCAACCAAGTGAACCTAATGCCTTTCCCACTCCCCAACCAACGCGTAAACCAATTGCCCCACCTATTCCTAAAACAACCCAATATTACCCTCGAACATATTGCCATACCTAACCCTAAGCACGTTCTTGAACCAACCTAACGTATCCCCAAAATCCTTGATCTTATTCCTGAACTAACCTAATCTATCTCCAAACTCATTGACCTATTTACCAATTAACCAATTTCCCTAATCCCTGAACCAACTTTGCAACCAATCCCTGAACAAACTTACCCCCAATTCCTAAAGTAATCTGTGAACCTACCACTAAACCAATCACTGAACCTATACACCAACATATTTCAAAGCCATCCACACTTGAACCAATCAGCCCACCAACTCCAAAACTAACCTTCAAACCTAAACCCATTACCGAATCTATTTCTGAAACAACTAGTCTTCCCACTCCTGAACCAACTCTTAAACCAATCACTTCACCTAGTCTCAAACCAACCTCCAAACCTGAACCTATTACAGAACCTATCTCTAAACCAACTACGCAACCCACTCCTGACTCAATCCTTGAACCAATCACTAAATCCGTTGTTAAACCAACCTATGAACCTATCACTCCTACCCTTGAGATCGAAGCAATCTTAGAAAATTCAAATCCTGAGATTCCAATTGATATCCAAGTTTAGATGTTTTTAGATCCTTAAGTCTCGCCCTAGGAAATACTTGAACCTGATGTTATGTCCGAGAATATTTTTGTTTCTCAGGTTCATGTTTCGCTAGATCTCACATCAAAATTTTTGAGGAAGTCCAACCTATGACGATACCACACTGTCATACCTCTATCGTTGAACTTCCTCCAAAAACTATAAGTCAAACTCTGAAACATCCTCGTGGCGAACTTAATGCTTGAAAATAGAAAAGAAATAGATTCTTCTATTCTGGGGAGAGGCCATCCGAGTTTGGACTTCCTTGTTTTCTCTTTCTGATTTGCTTTTGTTTTGCCCTGCAGGTACCTCTACAAAGTTAATACCACTCTTCCTCCTAGCAGGCTCCTTTTTAGTCTCATCAGCAGATGAACCCTCAGTCCCAACAACAATTTGCACGAACCAACCATCGAAGTATAAAATCAGTTCCATAGGCACAACGACATGATCCCGATATCTTTTCCAACAACTTTCGTTCAAAATCAAAAGTGAGGCCAACACATAAACCTACATGGGAAGGACCGTATCTTATATTTCAACTTCAGGGGAAGCCACAAATCGATGGTGAACTAAAGAAGATTCCTCCTGATAAGTAAGAGGAAGTTCCAATCACAAAAGATTTATCAAAAAGAAATCAAAAGTTTTCATATCTAACTGAATGAATCTTATGCCGCCCAAATTTCAAGTCTGGAGATATTCTCCCCGTCATCCCTAACCCATCAAACTGAGGGTGATGAGTGCCCCAAAAGAAGACATCAAGGCCTGCATAGGCAGTTACTCTGACCATTCAACAGGTCCCACTAATTGGAACCTTTTAGTCAGCCTGTTCTCACGGAGTTGACATTGTATCCTATTTTTTAGAAAAAAAAAGGTTCAAAATTTTAAAGAATAAAAAAATCTCTTTTACCCAATGGCATAGGGGTCTCTAAGCTTGCATATAGAATCAATGAAGACCAGCAATCGAACCAAGTGACAATCCGAGAACCTGTAGACCATACTCAAGTATACGAAGAGAAAGGTCGCCCGAGTTTTCGAGCGAAAGTTTGAAGTTAGAGAATTAATTTTAAATAAAAAAAGCATGCCCTCAACTGGTTTAAGTGAAAGTATAAACCAAATTGAGAGAGGCCTTATATTATTTTAGCCATATACTCAGGCAATACTTATCATCATGCGACATATCTAAATAAATGTTATCCCTGGAATGAAGTGCGGCTATGCCCAAAAGCCTCGATGCGCAAATATACTCTGCAATCCATAATTGCAGTCATCACCTAACTTCGCAAAAGTTTAACTATTTTACTCTTGGAGAAATCCTTAGTTGATTCGAACCTTTTGCCATCTTCTCACTTCGAGTCCACTGAAAATGAGGAAGTCAATCCCGAATCTCTTGAAACAAGGAATAAGCTTGACCACACATAAAATATTTTTCCCATTGGAGTAGATGTTTAGAACATGAATAATGAATATGTGAAGGTTCCATTAGCACTCGTGATTCTGTGTCAGCGGATCGTTTTTTTTTTTAAATAAAAAAAGCCTATACATTCGAGTGAGAATACACAACGAATGAGAAGTCAATGTCCCATAGGAAGCATAAGTGAGAATCATAAAGGCATCCATGGTGTTGTCACACTTCAAGATGTCATTGTAAGAAAATTACCGTGGTGGGAGGAGGCCAAACATCAGCTAACCATAGAATTTTTATTGCCGATGGTACATAAACATGACGAAGAGCTCAATTATGACATTGCACTTGCATACACATGAAAAAATTAGTTGACCGTGACTTCAAAAGAATGAAAAGAAAAGCTAACTCATAACTAGAAAAGTCTTACCTCCCCTTTCATCCTCAATTTCCTTTTTGGTAAGAGAGTCGAACGAGTGAATGAACCTTCTCTAAAGAACTAAAATACTAGGACTTTCAACAAAGTGAGAAGGATGAAATCACCATACGCTATCCATCCATCGTAGTCGAGACCAATGTGCCTTGTTGTCCCAAAAAAATAAGGAACCCGGATATAAGTCCCATCGTCCTAAAGTTTCACTCAATTGTGACAATTAACACTAGGGATGCATCACATGACACTTTCTAAAATTGGAGCATTTTTTATTAATCCTCTAGGTAAGCCTTACACGTCTCACGTAACCCAGAAGAGCTCTTATTCTACACTGAGACATTTTTATTAAAATCATGTTCGTACTAGAGGAGAGAAGACTTATGATAAGCAGAAGTAACTGCCATCAAGGCAGGTCTTTCGATCCAATGCTCCGACAGTGATATTTGAAGGACTAAAGCTCAAGCCCTTAGACCCTTATGGCCAAATTAGGACATTTTTTTTTCACACAATTTTGTTTATTTTTTATTTTCGCACAATTGGTCTTCTGCTAATTTTATTCTTCTTTTTTGTTACTATCGCCAAAAAAAAATAACATAAAATTAATTCAGCAAGTAATCCTAATCAAGAAGGTATATGAGGTAACCATTTTCTTTTCATTCATTTAGTATATGTTAAGTATTTTCAAAACTCGTTCACTATCACACGTACAATCTTCGTAGTCCTCCATATGCGACCCTTATCAGTATCTACAGTGACTTGAATGTATTATCACTACAAAAAAAAAGAATATTAGCGGCAGCCAAAACTGTCCCTATTAATAAAAATACTACTGCTAATACCCTCGTCGCTAATAATTTTAATAGTTTTTTTTTCTTAATAATGACAATTTTTTGCCGCCGCTAAAAGTCTTATTTTTGGTAGTGTATTAGGCATGTTGGATATTATTCCGATGACCTAAACGAAGATCAAGTCGACAATTCTGATGCTAACATAATCATCATGCAGTATTCCAGAAGCCATATTTTCTTGGACTAAATCGTTATTTAAGTTTCACCGTAATATTTCAAAATTTTGCATGCATCCACATCTCGCTTAGCCCCCTTTTTATGTGGGACCAATTGATTAAGGTTGCGTATGGCATAGCTCTTTGCCAACCCCTACCATAGCAGAGTCAACTACTTTAGCAGGTTCCCATCCTCTTTGCTAGCATCCTGCTACCTGCTTTAGCAGGTACCCCTTCTCCTTGATGATTCCTTCCATAGCAAGATTTTATACAAGATTTACCTCTTTAGCAGTTCTACCCTCCTCTCGTTAGAGCAGATTTTATTTAGTCTGATAGGAAGTTAGTAGAGAGCAGAGAGATTGCTGCTATAGCAGGTAAACCCTCTTTTGGAGGGAGTTAGAAAAGAGAATGTGAACTCTGCTATGACAGGGGCTAGCAGGGACTAGCAGAGAGCTATGCCATACGCAACCTAAGTCTTTCAAAGAACTGTAACTACTACTCAAAAGCTTGTTCATGTCTCTTAAACATAAAAGGACTGAATAGCTTTTGAAAAGAATTGATTTGCGTCATTTGTAAGACCTTTGATGTAACCAGAAATCTTCTTGCAATCTTTCAAAATTATTTCTTTCAAAACTCTTTGGACACGATGTTGTGCACTGTTCACTTGCACCAAGTGTACTTCCATAGCAGCATACCACCCCTAGTGGTTGCAACAGCAACACAGCATGCGGGAAGACCCTATGATTAATAGAATTTGTACTCCCTTTTCAATCCTTTTACTTTACAAGTAAGAAAGTAAAAGATCGGCATCATTTAACACCTCTTATCAATGAAAGGCCATCTCTACTAGAGCTTAAACTCTAGCAGAGAACAAATGGTTGTGTTGTGTGTCTATTATCATTGATGTATGCTTACTTCACAAACATACATGGAAGAGGGGCATACTATATACACTGTGACGACCTTGCTTTCCCGTATCCGAAATACCGGGAAGGCCGGTTCGTCAACCTATCGATAAATCAATAAATCGGAGATAAACAAGCAAATATCAGAGTATAACATAATACAATGGAAGGAAACCCCATTTCTAAACAAAATATGATACAAAATAACGGTTCTAATTTCATGCGAAAACACATGGATAGAAGTACCGAAACGAACCACCAGTGATGGCCGACCATCACCGAAACATGATTTACAAAATAATAGTGTAACTATAACATAAGACAAATAGGCTAGACGTACTAAGCCCAAGTATATCGTCTCACAAAATACACCAAAACAGTACAATACCCAAATTAGGGAAAGAATTCCTCTGGAGGAATCTCGGGCTCGTCCTCCGAAACGAAATCAGGGTCCTCAAGCTCAGGATCATCAGAAACCAACTCAGTACCTGTGACGTATAGTCGGAGTGAGCTAACAACTAAGCTCAGTAAAAGAAACTAAACTTAATCATATCATATCTTAATAAACATGGTTTCAAAACATATTTGGAATAGACAATTTTCAAAGCAGACGGTCAAAATAGAATAGATAACGAAATTTCAAATACAGAGATCAAATGTAGTTTTTCTATGCAAAGTTTCTAGCAGATTCTTAAATCAGGTGCAGACAATCAGGCTTTCAGATTAATTCAGATTCTTATTCAGTTTTAACTTATGCATGCAAACGTATCTTATTAAATGACTTAAAGCTCTAACTTAAATAACTCCTGTGCATATAGCACGTGGTAGCCAGATGTTTGTCTATGGGTAACCCCGACTATCTTCGTTTAATAAACAATTTACAGGAATTGCAATAAGCCTCTGCGTTATGAAAGTAACTTGTGCCAGGCAGATCACAGAACAGACACACGGATATTCCGTCATGCCGGTCACGGATATTCCGCCACATCGGTGGGATTCATCACATGAACCTCAAATCAAATGCAGATTCTAATACATATTTCAGATGCAAATTTCTAATACATCATTCAGATTTGCAGATTTCAAGATTCCGATGCAGAGTTCAGATTTTCTTATGCAGAGTTTTGATTTTTAGATTATTGAAAAATAGTCATGTGAATTAAAATAGAATGTAACTGATGATGAGATTCTCCTACCTTAATTCCAAGTCTGTCTAAGCAAATCTAAAGCCCAAACAAGAACTACCCGTCTTAACCTATACCATACATATACCATACTATGTGTTAGAGACGTCAGATAACCAACTGGTATGATGTACCGTAATGTTTTTCTCATAAAACCAAAACAGACAGAAATAGGGGAAATCGATCGATCGATTTCCAATTTCGATCGATCGGTTTCAATTTCGATCGATCGATTCTTTCAGAACCCATTCATCAAAAATTCAAACTTTCTGTTTGTATATAGTTTATATAATTCGATCGAAAAAATTCCAATTTTGATCGATCAATTTATAGTTCGAACTATCGAATTTCCAATTCGATCGTTCGAGTTCATCAAGCTTCAACCTCCAAAAATTATACTTCTGTTCCATAGGTGTAATATACAATTCGATCGATCGAATTTCAATTTCGATTGTTCGAATCACAATTCAAACTATCGATTTTCCAATTCAAATAGTTTGAACCTTTCAGAAATGTAAAGCCATAAGGCTTTGTCAGATTCGATCGATCGATTACCAAGATCGATCGTTCGAATTTGACTGTTTATGTCACCTCTCCGGTTCGTCATTTTTAACCTATTTTCATCCAGATCTTCGATGATTTGACTGTTTATGTCACCTCTCCGGTTCGTCATTTTTAACCTATATTCATCGAATCACACACACATACACATATATATTAGGACATTTAGAATCATGGAAAAACACGTATAGACTCACCTCCTTACGGTCGATTCCATACTCTACGGTGATTGTGGCTCAGAGTAGGTTTCAGATAAAAAATCCACGGATTTTCTATGGTGATTCCACAACGATTGGTCACAATGAACTCAAGATGAAGTCTTCAACAATCCCGGATCAATTCTAACCTCTTCGAAGCGCAGAAGATGATCGTGAGATGATTGGTTCGCACTCGTTTCAACTTCAAGGGTTTCCAACGGTTGGGATTTTGCTAGGAAATGAAACCCTTACTGTGATCGGCATCAAGCACTTCATGAAGAGTGCATAGGCTGCGGCGTGATCGTGATCGTGTGGTCGAAATCTCACAAGATTCCACGATAAGAAGCTCCCATTTTTCTCTCTCTCTCAAATGCAAGATAGCTTAGTTGCTAAGCTAGTTCCTTGCTTTTATAATCAAATGAAACTCAAAATAAATATCTCTAATATTTATACCCAAATTCTATCCACTTACCTTAAGCTCGGTTTCGGTGTTGAGCGGCACACGGTGAGTCGGTGTACGGCTCAATCACTAAAGGCTTAAATCAACCTTTAAACCTTAATCCTTTCGCACAATTTTATCCCAATATTATTTAATGATTTATTATAAAAAATTTATGGTGACATCGGTCCCCGTGTCGTGCACGTACACAGAGTCAGTCAAACTCGGTTCAAAATTTTTGGGATATTACATACACTCTATATTTTTTACGTTTAGCTCACATGGACCGGTTTTCAACTTTTAGAGCTCCAGACTTATCCTTGAAATAGCTAATCGAATGAGAACCGGAACTCATCAGGCTTGAACACAGATTTAGGGGTCTTCGAATTGTGCACACAAGGGCGTGCGCGCACAAGGGTTTGTGCACAATTCAAAATTGCATGCACACAAGTGTGCCCGCAATTCAAATGGCACTCACACTAGCGTTCTCGCAATTCCCTGATACCCGCCGCTCTTTGGAACCTCAAGAGGATTCTAGGATTTGCATGCACACCGGCGTGCACGCAATTCGCGACCTTCTAGCAATCGCCTTTGTAAAGTGGTTGGCTACAAGAGGCTTATCAGATGAATTGCGGGCAAGCCAGTGTCCAAGTAATTGAGAATGTGCACACACTCCATGTGCGCAATTCCACGTCAACCATTATAACTAGTGACCCTCACCCTCTCATTCCACACACAACAACTTCATAGCAACTTCGAGTTTTAAATTTCTAAGTATTGGCCTTAGCCTACTTGCGAACTCGAAAGAAAAAATAGAAGTAGGCTTGTAGGATTTGAACTAGCTCAATCGCCTAGCACCTTTGAAACACTTGTAAACCTAGGTAAGCTTAGATCCCCTTTTGTTATGACCCGAGTTTTGATAACCCAATTGTTTGGTAGTAGAAGTGGTGGAGCACCGAGTCCAATATGGATGCTCCACAACCTTAACTTTCTCAAAAGAACAAAGAAAGAATTTTAATTTAAATTTGGTGTTGTTGGCACCGATTTTTTCTTCCTTTCTTTTTCTCTCTCTACTTAGCAAGTAGACTCCATTTAGGATTCTAATTTGTGGCAAGATCTCCTTGCCATTTCAAACTCTCACTCTCTAACCACTTCCTCACTCTAATTGGAAAGACCCAACATCCTAGGATTTATTAGAACGTGTCATGTGGCACACTCAATCTTCAAATATATATTATATAACTGTGTGTGGTGTTAGATATGGGTGTCATGATGGGTTAGTATTTGGCACCCTTCCCAAGCTACTCAAGTCCCAACCATATTGTCCCTCATCTAATGGAGCATGGTGTTTAGGTCTAACACACACCCTAGACTACCTTTTTTTAAAGAAAAATATAAATAAATAAATAAAATAATAATTCAATTTGAATTCGGGTATACGCACATCAGCACACTAAAATCTGAACTCAAACACCTATGTGTACATGTACTTGTTGCACACCCAATCCAAGCCTTATATTAATTTCTGTAATATGAAGTAAATAAATAAATAAGCATATATGTTGGTTTATACATAGATGGATATATAGAACTAGATCTTGAGACCATCGGATGGGTGTCGGCATCAAACGCATAACCCAAGATCACTCATTAGTGAAATTGTATGTGGTTCATTAGATGGGATAAGTATGGGGACTTAGTATAGGTGCCCAACGTCACAACCCCCCCCCCCCCCTAAATTAGAAGGTTTTAGAGCCCATTAGGACTCTTGTTGTTTTTACCACAAAAATTACCCGATCGGTCTCTCCCTCTCACCAAGACCCAAGCTACTAATGGAGGTCTTTTTCTCAAGATCTCTCTCCTCTCTCTCTCATCTCCTCCTAACCAATAACGTAGTCACGCAAACCATTCTTCCTCCCTAGCCACATCTTCCCCCTTTCTTCTTTCACAGCAACTCACCTAGTTGCCCAAGCAACCAACTATTACTACTAATTACTCTCTCTCTCTCTCTCTCTCTCTCTCTTTCTATATATATATCCCCGTTAACCCAAGACTCCCAATTAATATCTCTCTCTCTCTCTTAGGTTCTCAATGTGGTACCCATCCCCAGCCACCCACAAACCCCCTCTCCTTCTTTCTCTCTATATCTCTATCTCATATGCAAAAAGAATCTTGTTCTTTTGATCCGATCTGAAGAGATGATGTGTTTATTCTGGTGGTGATGCTCAAGGTGTATTGAAAACATTGTATGGGGGCTGAAAAGATCTCAAGCTCATATATTTTACAGAACTGAAAGATCAACTCCATAGATTTTAACTCAGAAAACCACTATCAGTTTGCTACAAGTTCATCGGATAGGACAGTCTGTATATGGGATTTAAGAAACAATAATCCAAAGCAACCTAAAAGCTTACAGAAAGTTGAGCATGAGAGGGTTGTTCAATCCTCTTACTTCTCACCAAGCGGGAGTTATCTTGCAACGAAAAGTGTCTTTATCATCGCCAACGAAGCCCATTGCAGAACGCGACTATTGTAGAAATCATATGTCAGATCATTATCATCTTCTCCTTCATTGAGGAAGCGCGCACCACACCTCATGAAGCCACAACTGATTGCACTCTCCACATGTATTCTAGTCGCGACCAAAACTTCGTGAAAAGAACCCGAGCCGAAGCGATGATTAAGATCCGATTTATGTCAACGTGAGCCGTTCAATCTGAATCGACCAAATCTTCGCGATCACATTACAATAAGTAGGTGCCCTTCTATCCATCCAAATCTACGCTTTTACACTTTTTTTGATAATTATATGAAAATTAAAATTTATCAATCTTATGTTTTTTGTGGATTCACAAGACGATTGTAGTCAAAGGGTTGACGTATGATTGAACCCATCGGCCGAGAACCAAACGGTATTATACCCAAGTGTGCCAATAAAAAAACCTCGAAGGACTTCAAAATCAGGCACCAAGTTTCCCAACACATAGCACCAATTGCTTTTGGACAATGGGCTTCAACCTTCTTTTGTTTTGGTGCAATCAACGCTAACGGCTCAGTTTCACCCAATGGATCTCCATAATCCGAATTGGACCAGCCTTGGACCAAAGGGTCCTCCCCCCCTTAATATTTTACCCTCTATTCATCTGACGATTTATAATCGTTCTCATAGTTTTAATTTATTTTATTTTAAATCTTATGTTTGCTTAAAAATTAGAAAACTATAACATATATGGGCTTCAGCCCTTTTGCAACTATGAGCACCTTGCCAAGGAGGTCCAATTTGACCTTCTAGTGCACCCAAACTATGGACCTCTGGTTCGATCCCCAAAATGTATACTTTTGATCACCTGGCCATCTTTGAATTGGATGGTCAGATTCCCTTGATAACATTTAAATTTGAACTGTGTGCCAAGTGATAATTGACAAAAACCTACATGTACACTAGGACAACAGTTGGTGTGCCACACATCCTAAGCCCAGCCAAATCCTTATATAATTTATGTGCTGATGCATAAACCGTTATCATTGTTGTTCGAATTTGTACTCCCCGATATAGGTTACTTTCTTCTAGCAGCTAAGATTAAAGCCCATTGAATGGAAGGTTCCCATCCTCCTACGGGTGAGACTCTTAAACTGAGACATTTTTCAATGATTGGCAACTGCTTGGAATGTCTAGATTTATTATAGGTAGGTGTCAGGTGGCATGGCGAGGGAGTGTACTTGAAAGATGTAAGGGCCTCTATCTGAACTGAGTTTGCCCCGCTTTATTAGAAAACCAGTGTTGGGACCCTGTTATTTAACTTATATCAGACTCATGGCCCTTATTCCTTCCATTCAATTTGAACTGAGACAAGGGCCTTAGCACATTATTGGTTTGAGTTGGGCCCAAAAACCCTTATGTTGTGCATCAGACCAAGCTCTATCCCTACGCAATGAGTCAAGCACCTTTAGCTATCTGCATTCTTATGATTCAGGCCTCTTTGATTTATTTGTGTGCAAGGCCCAAGACCTCGATTCACTAGTTGTACCCTTTAGTCAAATAATTAACGATTAAAATATATATGGGTCTTCACATGTGGTCCCGTCTAGTCTATAGGCCCGTAATGGTCCATATACCCTATGTAGCAAACATGCAATGTTGAAATCATGGCCCAAATTTTTGGAATAGGCCTAATCCACCTTCTAAGCTTAAGATACTATTTGAATGCATCTTCTACCTATGCTATGAAGGTGTACATATCCCAAAAATCGTGTAACAAGGATCCGACGATCAAAACTTGTTTCAGTCATACGGGAGTCAATCCTTAGCCAAATTTCAAATGACCTGCCCATTTCATCAGATCGGCAAGATCTATATGATGAGACCAGTATAACATCACCTTGAATTACGTATTTTAGTACTCATGTATGTTTATTAGAGGTCACCTTCTTCTCTCTCTTAAAGATAAGCGAGGCACCCTTAGATACTCTTAGACTACACTTTAACCTTATAAGGTCTTGAAGTTCAATGCAATATCTGAGAGTTAAAGTCTAACTCACCCCTTATATAGATGCCAATTTAATATCTGTATTTTTAATATCTCTCTCTGATCGATTTGTTTGTTTGAATTATAGTTTGAAATATTATGAGTAATATTAGTTCCCATATGGTTAGATATTTTTTTATTATATGCTTTATTTGTATTATGTAACATTCATCATTTAAAAGTACGTTAGGGCATATGTACAACACGAAAAAAAAATAAGATACGACAGTCAACTTTTAAGCCTTCTTTACGGTGGGATTTTTTTCATGGTCACGTGAAACTTGAAATTTTGGCGTCCGTGTACGGATGCATCTCCTCTATAGTAGTATGAGATGCCATACGAAGTACATCCATGTTACTATGGAACCCATCCCTTAGAAAGTTTGGTTTGTGAAGCGTATCGCACTGTGGTCCATCCTAATTAAGTTTAAGAAAAGATGGAATATAAATACATTAAGCTACAAAATATTAAGAAAGTGAGAACTTAAGCCCACACAAATATGAAATTATGGGCGGGGACTTAAGCCCATAACCAAATAATATTATGCTTTATTAAAACACACTGTGAAGGCCAGCTGAATATGAATTACGTTTCTACACATGTCATACCTTACGAGCCACCGTAAGGGTACAACATCTGTAGCCCAGAGGAGTTTTAAGGATAATATGATACGACAATATCTCGACGTAAGGGAACACTGATTTTTATGCGTGCTACCTCATCGAGCTGGATGGTGGTTTATATTATGATATGGAGGTTAGGTGGTTATCTAATCGTGGACCTCGCGTGGTAGTCTCGAGCAGCGATCCTGACACTAATCGTTTAAATAAGATAAGTAAGATACGAAGTATGTTGTTTAGGCGTATGGAGCAATAATAAGACATTCAATATTCAACGTAAGTTAAGTCAACAAGAGAAGTAAGAAAAATGATAAACATTAGAAGCATCATATGCACTGATATTTTTTACGTTCTTTCAGCTTATTTGATATGAAATGTTTATGAGATCTTTTATTATATTGTTTATATAAAATTATAAAGGATTCACTTTCACTCATAAAGTTTCACCCACGATCACCTGGGTAGATTGTGGTGGATCGGATGTGCAACCCATTGAGTTTAAGTGACTGAGTAAACTCACCTCCTCCCAAAAACTAACAGTTGCAGGTGAAGATTTGGACTACACTGCCCCGGTGGACTTGATGCATTGGTAGGTGATACGATTTGTGAGGGTAACGATATGGATGACAAGCTTGATATTGTCAGGTATATATTAATTGTTTAGGAAGACTTCCCAGCAGTTGGTCGTACCTTAATTTATGGTCAATTAGTATAATGGACTCAAAATTCATTGTAAGCTTAATGAGGGAAATTTTTAATATGAGAGGAAAATTTGATCACAATTTTTGGGAGCTTAGTTTTATGCAATATCTTGTAAGATATGTATGTCCGCTTATCGCCTTAATAAGCATGCGATGTTATAACACAGAATTCTAGGCCCTTGAGATCGGCTAGGATTCTGGGTCATGACACCTTCCCTTAGGAACCATTCTGAAAAACAAGACTATTAGCGGCAGCCAAAAACTGCCGTTATTAGCAAAAAATTGCCGCTAATAGTCTTTAATAGTTTTTTGTTAATAGCGGCAGTTTTTTGCTCCAAAAAACCGCCACTAATAATCTATTTTTTAATAGTCAGCCATAGAACCTCCATAGGATTCTCTTTCCCTCATATTTTCGAAACCCGCATGACCTTAAACCCGACTTGCCCAAGAGAGATCAGAGAGTATACTCGGTGAAACAAACTCGATCATCTCCCAATCATAAGGGGCCCAATCTCCGTTTTAGCCCTAGGATAGTCAACCTTAGAATAGAAAGCCTTAGGACCAAGGATTTCCAAAAGTATACTTGGAAAAAAATCCAACTATCGAGATCAGACGGCTAATACTCAATCAACCGCAGAAAAGGAAGGGATCAAGAGACGATCTACGATGTCAAAATCGGTAGGTGGTGATTATTGATATATTTTCTCAATTCATCTCTTTCTTGATTTTAATCTTCTCTTTTCCTTAGCATAAGCGAGTCCTAAGTGAGTATAATTGGCTAATAACTGGACCGGCACGGGATGTGACCTAAAAGCTAGCAAAATTGGGTAGGGTCAGGTTGATCTTTTAGGTCCGACAGGGATGGATAAAACTTGGGTCGAACCTGGCCTAGATTGACTAATGTTGATTACATTGAAGTTAAAGGCCAGGCTGGCCCAAATCTTACCCCACCCTAACACAATTCAAGTCAAGATTGAGCTTAGATAAAAATCTCGTCCCTGAAAGGATTCTGGCCGCCCCGGCCCAATTTCATGAGGGAAATTGACATGTGCTCCTCCTCTGGTGAATGAGCCATGCACCTAATGCAAACTATTTGTATTTTAGGGATGCAAATTGGCCCGGAGTGTGCAACCATTGATTTTCATCAAACCCATCATGACGATGCGCACTCATGAAAAATAAAGAGTCGACACCCAGAGCTTTTGGTGTCCTGGGATACCCAAATCAATTTTATAAGCACCGAAGTGCCAAAAATATGACTCTGATTCCAGTCTACGCTAAAGGCTCTTAGTTAGGGGCTTCGGTTATCGATCGAGAAGGTGTTAGGCACCCGATCAACCCGCTCGAAGCTGTCTCTACCATGGCTATTTGGATGTGTGGCTGGTCTATAATATATATATATAAGGAAACAAAAAATGAGCAACACTTTCCCTTGCCCAAAGGCACACCGAACCTATTGAGCCCTTCCCGCTTGTCAAAATTTGGGTAGTGTAACGGCTCAATTTTAAGATAGAGGAAAAGCAAAGAAGGTAGAGGAATAGAGGGGAGAGTCCGAGCTCTCGGGCCCTTGTAGCACCGATGTAGATCTTTGCGCGAGAGCGTCTTCGATGAGCTTCTGAAAGCAACCGGGTGTAGGAATGGGTTTGAATCTCTAAGGCTTAAGAGCTAAGAGGTAGGGGAAGGAGGCTAAGACCTTATTCCTACAAGATCTAAGGGATTTATGAAGAAAATTGAGGTTTTTAGGATGAACCTAGATTCTAGAATTTTAATGAACAAATGCTAAAAAGGGAGGAGAGGAATAGCTAAAGCCTTTTCTCTCTTTTGAAATTTTTTCAAGCCTTTGTAAAGGGAGGGGTGCCTCTCTATTTATAGGAAAAGGAGAGGTTAGGAGGGAACTTAAGAACTAATTAGGTTTAGAAATTAGGTAATCTTCTAATCTAAGGTTTCTTAAGATTTTGAGAGCTTGGAAATGGAGGCAATGGGTTTCATTGGTAGATGATAGGGTGGGGTTTCAAATGACTAGAGGGTTGTAAATAGGGTAAATGAGGGTGCAACAATTCTAATGAAACCCACCCTAAACATTGGGATGGTCAACAAGTCAAACCCTAAAAGCCATTTTCAAGCAAAATCTATAATTTACTGTAGCTAAGCCTGGTGTGTGTATTACCCGCGCCATGCATAGCTACAGTGCTTGGGAAGAAGTCAAAGATTTAAAACCTGCCCTGGAGCCCACAAAAGACTAGATTTTGCCTGACATGTGTATTAGACGTGCCAGGCCAAAATTTGCTTGGAGTGTGTATTACACACGCCAGGCAAAATTCTGCTAAAATTGGCCTGGCGTGTGTATTACACACACCAGGCGATACCTGTAATTATGTCTTATTTTTAAATTGTCATAACGTATGATATATAACTCTGATTGAGATGATTCTTGACTCGTTAGAAAGATGGAGAAGCACTCTTTCTAATGGTATATAATATAGCTCCAACAAAGGTCTGTGTAAATTTTAGCACTCCTCTCTTTAAACACTGCTCAGGAGGGTTTATTCCTAAAGGTTTGAGATAACTCCTAAAGATTTTAGGATGACTCCTAAGGGTTTGGGGAATGCTTTCGGAAGCTCAGGGGTGCGCCCTTCTCAAAGTATGCTTCGATCGGGCCTTGGGTCAATTTTGGGTATCTACAAATACCCATCTTTGGTATCCGATCACTAATGATCGAATGCCAAAGACAAGAGACATTCGAAGAGGCCCAAGGCAACACTGGCTGGTCCGTTGTATTCAAAACGAACCTCAAACATCAGGTGGGTAACATGGTGAGTAAACGGAAGCCCTGTATATCAGGAAAAACATTTGTACCTTAAGTTTATCGGTCCCCAAGCGCTTAGTGACATTACTGGGCATAATCGAGATGGAGCGAGTTACGAAAGCCCAATATGCTAAGAAAAATGTCCGCTTCTCAAGATGATTGAAGATATTCGATGTTCAAATTTCATTCTGAATAAAATAGCTTCATGAGCGAGAGGGTGATCGACCCATGCTTAAAGATAGACGCGAAGCAAATATACAAAGATCTATAGCTTGTGTCCAATCATACGAGGTATTGATTGCCCCATCTGACCGGCCATGGGTGTCCCTACGCGAAGCAGAGTTCGAGGTCTTTGAGGCAAACCCAATGATCTCGAAGTTAATTTAACACGACTACCCGAGCAGAGCGAATAGATGTCGTAATACTTTTTGGGAGTACATGTCACTTTTTGAAATGTGCCCTAGATCAACAAGACCTATAGTACCCAACTCTAAATAATACTAAATAGATATGGCCAAAATTGGGTGGCTACCGAAGGAGGCACTCAACTTCGGTCTCTGTCAACAATGATCTCACAAATGAATAATTATGTAAAAACATGCATACATCAGGGGCAAATAAAAACAAAGGGGAATGGAATTCCCGACCCAGAACCCGCCCCGGTACTATTTACCGAAACAAACGACTATCCAATAAATACCCAGACGCATGACATACACTTTATAGGGATATCGTACAAATGCAGGTTTTAAGCCTACACCCTAGAATGAGCCCCTTCGGAATGCATATTTGAACATAGTCATTCAATAGGTAATTTCTTTTTTGAGAGGTTGGTCTCAACCAATGATTGACCTTTTTCTGAGGAATCTGAAGCTTAAGATAGTTAAGTTCACATGAATCTCAAAACGGAGCGCTTAGCATAAATATTTAGCAATGGAGTCAACTCAATCAAAACATTGACCGTTTGATCGGGATTGATACCGTTGCTCCTACTTTAAAGTAGGATCCAAAGATCCAAGGTGTACCTTAGATTTAGGACATTAATGTAGCACAACTGTGTTGCCGATAAAATATTGATATTTTATCGCATTGGGAGCACACATGTGCGTAGCTGTGCGTAAAAAAGTAATTTTTCTTTCTTTTTTCAAATGATTTATTTTTTATTTTTTTTAATAGACCGATGTCTGTGGAGAGATGCTTCATTTGATATGCCCATTGCTGAGAGGTTGTCAGCTTTGAAGCTTTGGACCATTTTGATGTTCCTGCACATTTCTCAAGAAAACATTAGTCCTTTTTTGGTTTACAAAGGTAACACATGCATCCTAAATAACAGAAGGACAAATAAACTTTTACCTACACTTTTTTATTTTTTAAGATTTATATATTTTTTTGGATTTTTATTTTTAGCTTTTCCGTGTTCTTTTTCTTTATTTTGAGATTGAAATACAATTCCATAAATATGTATATGGGCATAAAAAAGGAGTATATATATATATTTTTTAGAATTTTTTTAGATTTTTCGTTTTTATTATTTTTCCTTTCTTTTCTTCTTTTTTTGTTTGATGCCTTAACAATAAGGCGAAGTAACGGGTCTCATTTTGAGCATAGTCGAACCCGTTCATGTGGTCAAACCTGAGTAAGGTTCAGAATTTTTACCAAGGTTAGAACATTCATCCCTTTAGATTGAATTAACCCTTTATCCTTACCTCAGGTCATGCGTTTGACGGTGCAGCCGTGAAGATATACCTGATCAAGAC
Organism: Chloranthus sessilifolius; assembly: GCA_021018995.1. Classification (NCBI taxonomy): domain Eukaryota; kingdom Viridiplantae; phylum Streptophyta; class Magnoliopsida; order Chloranthales; family Chloranthaceae; genus Chloranthus; species Chloranthus sessilifolius. The sequence goes on from CM037588.1 coordinate 10,134,341, forward strand.
CCGATTTGAGTGAACATGAAGCGACCCAATTGAGGATCAGATAGCTCGGGATTGTAATCAAGGGAGTAGCTGAATGATTTTCTCATTTTCTTTTTTCTTTTACAACATTTTTACTCACAGTTCCCAAGACGGTTTTCATTGTGCCCGTTGTTGCCCTCTTTTTTATCCGTAGCGTTCTTTCAGGTTTTCACTACATCCATGGGTATGCATTTTTACCCCAGGCACCTTTTCAGATTTTCACCTGGTCCGCACAAGCTTGCTATTTTTATCCATTGCGCCTTTCGGATTTTCACCACGTCCTTTTTTGCTTTGAGCTTGTATTTCTTTCTTTTTCTTTTATTTTTTATTTTCTCAAAGGCCATGACATGGACGTCGACTCCTTCATAGCCAGCTAGATGGAATTATTTTTTCATCTCTCAGCTTGGCTCATGCTGACTCAACAGATACTGTGACTACTGGTAGACTTTAAAGAAGGTTTTCTTTAGGGATGAATCGTGACCACATGAAAGGTTAGGAATTTTGAAGGTATTCTGGGGTTAAAAGGTTTCATTGATCGGGTTGCCGTAATACACTTCTTCCTTGGGAGATTTTTACTGTACATGACCCATGATTTTATTATCTTTTTTTTTTTCTATATATATATTTTTTACTTTTTTTTTAGACATCTTTTTGGGATTTTGCTTTTCTAATTTTTTTTAGATTTTAGTGATAACTCTTTTTCTCCTTTTGTTTTGGTATATATACACACATTTTCTTTTCCTGGGAGGGGTTTATTGAAAGAAAAGTCAATGGCTCAACGGGTGTAGCAAAGGATATAATAATTTAAGGACGCTTTTTGGCTACTTGACTTTGAAATAATGGCCTCTTTTTTGGGGTGCTTAGGCAGTCACATATCCATCTTATCAATACTTATCTTGCCACGGGGACTAAGAGTAGAATCGTCAGACATATCCAACGTTGATTAGCTCTGAAAAGTGATCTCCGTCCATGGCGGCAAGGCGAAACGCGTATCCAGGCAGCACCTCTCAGATGACGTAAGGTCCTTCCCAGTTGGGCTTGAATTTTTCTTTCGGATTAGCATGTCGTCATCACCCTTTGATATGTTTTCCCAATATTCTTCAACCCCAACGGCATGACTCGATAACAGAAAGTTTATCATGGAGTAATGAGCATTGTCTTCTCTTGGTCTGCTTCGGCCATCTTGATCTGATTGTATCCAAAAAAAATTTCCATGAATGACAGCATCCCATGCCTAGCAGTGTTATCGACCAAGATGTCGATGTGTGGCAATGGGAAGTCATCTTTTGAGCTTACCTTATTCAGATTTTTGAAGTTCATGCATATGTGAACCTTTTTATCTTTCTTCGGCTCCAGGACCATATTGGCTAGCCATTACGGGTACTTTGAGACTATGAAAAACCCTGCGTCGCACTATTAGATGACCTCGTCCTTCACTTTCAGCCTCTATTATGGCTTGAGGAGTCTCAACTTCTGCTTGACCGACTTAATATCTGGATATGGTGGCAGCTCATGCTCGACCAAATCGGTATCTAATCCAGGCTTATCCTCGTACGACCATGCGAAGACGTCTTTGTATTACCTAAGAAAAATCAATCATGCTTTTTCTTTCCTTGGGGAACAAGGACGTTCTGATCTTAGTGATTCAAGGAACCTCCTTTGTACCCAAGTTGATGTCATATGTTTCTTCAATGATTGCGGTAGGGCTATGCTCAAAATCAAAAAATTGGTCAAAGAGCTCATTGGTGAGCTCCTCAGTAGGGATCTCCTCGTCCAGACTCGTGACTCCTACCTCTTCTTGTATTTCTATAAGAAAGGAGGTCGATTTTATGTGGGACGGGCTTTTCAATTAAGGCATTATTTTTCTTAATTTTATCGAGAAGTTTAAAAGACAATTTTTTTTTTATTGTTTTGTATTTCTTTTATATTTTTGGATTTTTCTTTTTCTTCGGAGATGGGCCCTTGGCAAAGCGGGTCTTTACATACACATGATACCACTTGCCAAAGGTTAATCTCGCTTTTTATAGGTTGTTTTTTTTTTGGGAGCTGGTGCCAAATTTCAGGCCACTTGATGCTTCAAGGGTTAGGGCACAGACGCCGAATTCCTTACCTGAGGTGCCCCACCTTTACCTACTCTGATGGAGGAGGTTGATTGAGGTGGCCTTTGGGATTCAACCTCCATCATGCTTATCATGGGCTCGTCCGGGGGCCGGTCCTCAAACGTCAATATGGGTTTTGGATGGCTTAGGATAGGTGGCTAGATTGGTAAGGGTTCCTCCTCAAAAAGAGATAGGGATACCAAGTCTATTTCCACATCGGGGTGAATGATTTGGGGATTAGTTGGGTGGATAGCGGCCACCGGCCACCGGCTTGTGTGGGGTCAGCTGTGTTGCCCCATTCTGATCAATTTTTATAATCCCCGCACTCACGAATGTATTGCGGATGTGAAGTCTCGGACGGGGTTCATCTTCCAGATCTATCCCCCTGGCTTTGGCTGTAGCAATGGTTTGGGCATTTTCCTTGGCCTCTTGGACCTCTTCCTTAGTGGGTTTGTAACCTAACCCAAATCTGACATGTTGGCCGCCTTTCGCTCTGACCGGGTCTCTCATGTCTTGTAAACAAGGACCCAAACCTTTTCCTTTCTGATAACCCCACTTTTGGAGCATGGCCACTGCTGCAATCATTCCACCTCCGATTTTCGTGGTGACCTCTCCGATAGGTTCTGGCGCCAAAAAATGTTGACACATCATACTGGAAGCTATGGAGATCGATGTCTTCAGCTGTATGGGGTACATCTAGGACCTTGAGATTTTTGATGTTGTGGGCCATCTTCTCTATTTCTTCCCGCCCTTCGCCTATGATGGTAATGACCTTCTGTTCCGATATAAACTTGAGCTTTTGATGCAAGGTCGAAGGTGTTGCCCCAATTTTGTGTAGCCATGGGCGCCCTAGCAGCAGGTTGAAGGAGAACTTGATGTCCATGACTTGGAATGGGATTGAGAAGGCCATTGGCCCAATGGTGAGCGCGAGATCGACTTCTCCTATCACCTTCCTCCTGGTATTATCAAACCCTCTTGCGCTTGTTCTGGCTGGCCTGAATGTGGAGGGATCAACCCCTATTTTGGTTGCAGTTCTGAGGGGACATACATTCAATGCCGAACCATTGACTATCAGCACCAAAGGAATTATTAAGTCATTTGATTCCACCATGATGTTGAGGGGTTTGGAATGATTGATTCTTTCACTTGACAGGTCGTCATATGAAAATGAGATAGCGTTGGGGGCTAAAACCTGCCCAATTATTTATCCCACCTTATCAGGGATTACTTGGATGGACACATGTGCATCTTTTAGTGTTCCCATCAGAGCTGAAAATGGAGCGGGGATGTCATTAACTGGTCTCAGACTGTGATGTGGGTTGGCATTCTTTTTAGCTGAGTTTCTAGTATGTGCTCTCTGCTCATTTTTTCGAAGGGGTTCACTACTGCTGGTTCCTTCTCTTCTGGCCGGGCTAGTACTGACATTTCAAGTTGTTTAGAGATTCTTCTTGATTGGGTAATGAAATCAACTGCCCCTTCTCTGTCGCTGCCTACATTGATGTCCATCTGTTCATAACTGAGCGGGACTTGATGGGAGTTGTAGGTCGGCCCTGGGATTTGAAATGGGGTTGGTGAGGGTATCGAAGATGCCTGTATTGACGACATGGCTGGACTGGGCTAAATCTGGTTGATTGGTGCTAGAGATGGGTAAACTAGTGAGGGTATGGAAAAATTGGGCCCATTATAATGGAGTGGTACTAGAGGTGTATTGATTGGGGGTGGAGCAAAATTGGGCCAACTATATTGGATTGATGCTGGCGATGGATTGGGTGACACATAGTGATCGGCTATTGGTGTCTGGGGTGAGTAAAAATTTGGCTCCACATGGTTGATAGGCGCGAGTGTAGGAAAATGCATCCTTAAATCCAAAGGTGTTGCTTGCGGTGCAGGGCTTGAGAAATAATCTGTTAAGTTTAATGGCTCGACCACCCCTATGATCTCATTATCACGACTCTGCTACCCGGGTACTGCTAAATTCCCTCCCTTAGTAATTGTTAATTAACGAATTTGATCGTGCAGGTCATTTCGGTGGATTTTTCATGTCTTAGATGTACTAGTCATTTCGGTGGGTCACATAAGTCATTTATTGACTCTTCTCGTGTGAGTCCTGTAGGCTCCAAATCTGATAGTCAATAACATTAATCGCGTTATAGTCTAATAACAGTGATGTACCAATAACCATTTTTCATGACTGTGTCTGATATGAGTCATTTACTGACTCTTATAAGTCCAAGTTAGACTAATGTGAGATCAAGTTCTTCGTCAATTAATTTAAAATGTTGGCCTTACCTCACTGTCAAGTCAATTAGTATCGTAAACTGAGAACAAGTTCTTCGTCGTGATGGACAGTCTATCAGTCACGTGAATCTCACATCTGCAAATCCACATAGGTTGTTAAAAGAAGAATTGAATTACATTAACTATAATTCAATAACTTCCAAAAGGGCGAAACCCTACTCCACAGGACTATCATTAAGAGCTTTATCTATATTATATTTATCATTATGTGTTAGTGGTTTCATAGGCCAGTGGAAACCGTCGTAGTCCTTCTGTGGATAGACCATACATACAAATTAACAAACATTCAACTAAATTTTATATATATATATATGGATAGACCTTTACGTTAGCTAATTGACCATTCACCTTCAGCGCACCTTTTAGAGGTGGTCTTGGTTGTAGATTTAGTACCAGTCCTTCTTCTCTACGATCTTTTTGGTATGTATATCCTGCGATTAAATACGTTAGAAACTTATACTCTTAAAAATATATAAATTATTCATTTTAGCATTTTCAGATATCACCTTTGCTTCTTCTCCGGAGTTGCTTTTGAAGGTTCGTTTATTACCCACTATGGAGGTACATATATTTGGGAGTAGACATTCAAAAGATTGACCTTATAGAGTTGATTGGCATGTTGAGGTCTTCGATGGTAATGGGGTTTGCGAGGAACCCTCGAAATTTTTTATCAATATCGTTTGCGGAGTAACTCGGCCTCTTAAACTAGCCCACACTCACTTATAAGTATCCATTACGCCTTCCAACTTTGTATCACTTTTCCCAAGGGATTCCTTTTTATTGTTATTAGGTGTTGATGTAACTCTGGTTTCCACTATAGATTCTTCTCTCATCTCCCCAATAAATTCTCCATCATCGTCTTATTTCATAGACGTTTGATCGGCCAGCATCTTGGAGATCCGCATCATTTCATTGATAAAAATAATGAAAGACATCTGCTCTTCATTATCTACTTAGCAATTCCCCCCTCATCTTCTTTTGAGGGCATATGCATCGGATGATCATCCTTATTGCCTTCAAAGGATTTACGAGGTAATTTGCTCTCATCTTCTACAAATATTTCTTTACAGTTCTTTTCCTCATCATCTATTATCTTAGAAGCACAACCCGTTCCATCAATACAAGAGTCAATAGTGATCGACTCTAATTTCATGAGCATACGTGTATTTTTCTTACATTTCACGTCACTATCCCGAGGGACTTGCACTTTTTCCCTACCATTCACTTTACTATCCCTTAGTGGGTTTGTTGGAGGACTTATATTTTAGGAGTTATTCTTTTCAATAAACCTACTCTTTCTTTCCGTATCTTTATTGCGATTAAGAGAGGAATTGAAATCGTACTCTTTACGTTAGTCTTGTTTTGCAACAATAACCTATCAGTTAGTTTTTGAAGACATTATAATAAATAACAATAATTTCTATTAAGTAACTTACCTTTAAAATTGTTATCTCTAACTCTAATAATTTTATGCCCTTTCTTAGATCACTGTTTAACTTCTTCTATCTTCGCACTTGATGAACAAGTTTATTGTTGGACTTCTCTAACGTTGTGATGCGACTATCTTATTCTTTGGAAGATATTTCTAAGAGTTGAAGACGATTGAATTAGCAACCAACATAATCATCAACCCCATCCTGGATCACATCTTCTAATATTCACGATCAGTGAATTTAAATTTTGGAATTATCTGTGGATATGTTACCAGGAGGGTGAGACCAAGTTATCAAGAGAAGCGACTTCTTCATTTATTCACAGCTATAAAATAGAATTGGTTGAGGTTGACACGAATAATACCTTAGGATTATTAAGCTTCGTAAAGTAATACTTCTGATGATGACTTTTAACTGAGGTATACTTTGTATATCTTGAAAAATCATCGATAATTGAAGTCGGTGCTTTGGTCGAGAAGTGCTAGTATGCCTAAATCTAAAACAAATCACAAACTAAAAATTTCTCAGGGAATATATGTATTATGCGATAAATGGATAGCGTTCGCAAAGACAATGGCTAACCTGCAATGCAAAGGTGCATCCATCAAGATTGGTATGCGTGCCGCTCTTAAAATTTAAAGCGATAAATCAAAGAGAGTTTAACAAACATGTATGAATAACCCGTCCCCATGTAATTCTGTTAAAGTACTCAATATTATAGACTAAATCTCACATACATCTCTTCAATTATCTTAGAGCTATTTCGTGTCATGAATATCACAAGAATATGCAATAAGGTGAGACGAGTAAAATCGACTCTCTCTTTCTCTATACTAGCAACAGTCACTATCTTTTCTATCTCACTGACACTAATACTCCCTACCCGACCAAAATATTTCATAAAAAATAAATTAATATCTTTATTTTTTATATTCAGACCTTTTCCCAGAGTTCGATGGGTAATTCTAATATGCTTAAGTCCAAGTAAAGCGGACATTTCTAGAAAGGGAAAACCAATTGTATGCCCGCCAATGGAGAACCTCTTAAATTCATAATCAAAATTTTTTATTAATATGTATATCAGCTCATTGATTATAGAAATATCTATTAGACGAAGAAGAGACTTTACTACAGTTGAACTAAGAGCTTCAATCTCCACAGACGATAAAGCAGCTATAACAGTAGAGACCCTAAGGGTAGAACATGTAATTTTATACTCCTATGTATAATTTACAACACTATATTATAATTAATTTATGAACATGTGTCAGAAAGTTTTTAAAAAAATTAATGCATTTATAGTTTACCATAAGTAAATACAACCACAAGACTGATCTTAGACAAATATGGCATCTTTAAAGACTACGACAGTCTCATAACAGACTTAACATAATTTATACAAAAATTAATAAATATACTTACAATAATAAACAGATTTCCCTAATATTAACTGTTATTTTTTTGAAAATTAATGACATTAGCAGTTTGTCATGAGTGACAAAGTATAGGACGGAAATGATCTTATATGAGACGAAAAGGGTCTTATATGTATCCCCCTATAAATAGGGTAAATAGGGGGTAGTTGGGACCCCGGTCGATAATTATCTCTAAAAATAAGTCAGTCATTAATACAAAGGTTAAGTATTTAGGACAACATTACTACATTTGTATATAGCTCAAACAAGTCATTCAATAAAATAAAGATTGAGCATTTAGGATTGCATTACTACAACAGTATTTTATGAGTTGCTCTTATGAGTTTACCGGACGTCTGGAGATGTGCACGCAGAAAAATTTAGATGTACGTGATCAGAAAATGATGAAACGTTGGCAGAGTTGAAGGTTTGCAGAGACGACAACAACAAACTTTTCCATGTTGCTTCGTCAACAAAGAAGAAGATGAAGCGACGAGAGGGGGGCTATATGGGATCCTAATGCTTTTAATGTTCATGAAAATCAACGGCAAGAGAGGAGGGTTTGCAGATCTCTATTCATTACTTTAAAGAAAAATTCATATCTTCAAAACAAGAGCTACCCAAACATACCCGAATGTTCTCATAGAGTTCTAATAATGGAATAGCAAGCAGCGTCGAGTTTTTTGGTACTGCAAAATGAAGAGAACATGTTATCTTTGCAGGAAGAAGATGAAGAAAATATGCTACTTTTACAGAAAGAGCTTGATCGAAACAGAGAAGAGCTTGATCGAAATAGAGGAAATGACCGAAGATGCTATCTTTACAGGAAGAAGATGAATAGAAGAGAAACACCAGCCTTCTTTGATAGTTATGGAAGGATGGGTGTTTTAATAAATTTATGTTAGGGTATTTTGGTCCTCTATAGTTTAACTTAAAGAAACAAAAAAGACATATGCAGAATTTTCAGACCCTTGCAGGTAAATATTAAAAGAAAGTTTAGGGTCAAGACCCTGTTGGGTCATTTCATGAAGTTGGGACCCGACTGGGTAATCCACCCTCATTATAAATGGCCTTAGCTTGGTTCGGACCAATTCAAAATTCTCAAAATTGTAAGCCCAAACTGGAGTCGTTCCACCTCTAAGGGGTCCAGATCCAAAATAATGTTTTATTGATTCTTTAGGGTTCCATTTGTTGCAACCAAAGATTCTTTCTTTGCCATCATGGTTTGTTCATGTGAAAAAATCATTGACTACTTTGAATCAGGCGATGGAGATCATTGATTTTCTCCCAATCCCCCACACAATAGAACTTGAGATCATGTGCTTACCATCATAAGGATAAATGTTGAATTTGTGTGGCACGCATCTCAAAAAAGTAACCTCGGACATGTTTAATGGTAGACTTATGATTATAGTCTTTTGAGGACAAGTGGAGTCAACATGTGACCATCTGATGGTGAGCCCGTGATCTCAAGATCTTGTTGTGGAAGATTGGGATGGAAAATACTCTCCATCATCTGATTCAAATCAGCCAACAAATTTTGTACATGTAAACCCTAATTTTGAAGCAAGAATCTTCAATTGCAAATAACAATACCTTTTGCATACCTCCATCGGAGTCTATGGTGTGGGCAGTGTAGCCCTGACCAATCACCTCACCCACCCTACCCCTTCAATTTTAAAAGTGTTGGTTGGTGATCACCTCACCGGTTCAACTTTATAAGGGATAATGGCTCTGAGCGCATTTAAACACCGAATGATCTTACACCATGAAAATTGTGTTTTCTTATCTCACACTTTTAAAGTTTGATTTATCTATGCCATGTGGTGCACATTTATGAGCCATCCAAATTATCCAAATGGTAATCCATTATTATAATGGAATATATCTCAGCCCTCCAATTGACGAACTTTAATATTCACTATTAAAACTAAAATTAATGGTTGATAGCATAGTCAACAGATCGGATGCTTCAAGTCTACTTAAAATATTATATTTGTGTATGTTGCATTTTAATCTATGATCTATCATTCTGACGGTACAGATATGTGATGGCCAGACTCACATGTCATTATATTGTCCGGTTCTAAGCTTAGGTCCCATCCTGATTTTATTTTTGGCATAGTCTTAAGTCCCCACGCAAATTGTGTCATGACATGTAACGTCCGCAATCACATATAGCCCAAAGTCTTGACTTATCTCTATTCGATGTGGGACTAATATAAGATCACTCTCATCGTAAATCACTGTTGGTGTGAGATCATTTAAATAATATTTTTGTGTTTAAATGAAGAGTCGGGCCCTTTTAAAAGTGCTGGTTGGTGGATTCTCTCTCTAAAGTCTCAATTTTGAAGCAAAGTATCTTAAATTGTCGAGTTTAATCCAATATTCGGTTGAATTCAAATGTAGAATTGGGAAATCATCATCATCCACTCCACCCAAATCAAAAGAATTTTTGCATCTTATAAACAAAGCAATGACTCTTGTTAGCTACTTTATTTGATAGGGTTGGTATTTGGTGGCTGGGCCCTCCAATAACTCATCAACAGTACACATCTTCATCATGTCCAAGTGGCAGGCTACGTCATGCTTATGAAATGATTCAAAATTTGGCCACTCTATCTAACTCTTGCAGGCTATTGATCATTAGACGGTGGAGATGCAAGGGTGGGGCAGAGAGAGCCAGGTATGGTTGACTACGACTTGTAAACGGGCACATATTGAGATGGGCACTTTGTTCAATTCACATTTTCGTTCTTCCATAAGTGAAACATGATATAAAGATCTTTAGCGTGAAAGAGTGAAAAAAAAAAAAAAGTTACATCCATTACTTGCTCCCAAGAAGTTAGCCCCTTGCACATAATTTAAACAAAAGACTTGATACTTTGGGAACATGTGTCATGTGACAACATCATCGAAGCCATCTAATTTAAAGGCTATAATCTAAAGATCCTTACTGTAAACAAATTTGGCACAAATACAATCTCTATCGTGTGATTCAATGCAATCAACTTTGAATCAAATAAATCATCTAATAAAGTTTATATTTCATGCCACTCTTTTCACAGTTAAGATCTTTAGGTTATGGCATTCAAATCAAAGATCTTACATGATGTTTTCATAAAACACAAGTCTTTCTTTATATTATATGCAACGTGTTCAAATAGTGCCTCTTTAGAAATTATGCCCATCATTTGAATCACAGTCATCAAACATCATTTAAAATTAATATTTATCATATAAATCTAACATATCATTAATTTTATATGGTGTTTGATCAAATCAAATCAATAATTAATAGATATCATTTTTCTTTTCAATCTTTCTCAAAAATAAATTTTGAGAGCATGAGCTTTAAATCACACTAAACATATAATTATTTTATGGCATACATCTCAAAAGGTAACTTGAGTAATAGAGCATCCGCGATCCGTCCTCTTCAGAAAATAAATTTTGGGTATAATGCCTGACCTCTTCGAATAATTGGCTGACGAACACGTGTGGCATAGGTACATAATTGATGACCCGTGCAACACACGCGATGAGTGGGCCCGACCACCTAATGTCAATTCATTTCTTCTAAGAAGCCTCGTGCACGTCAAGAAGGAATAAAGGTTTGATAAAGTTGAAAAAAGGGGGAAAAGATAAGGAAGGCAATTTCCAAATGATAAGAAATATAATATCAAGGATTAAAAATTCGGATTTCGCTTAGATTTCAGTGGGTACCAAAACCGAAATTTTAAACCTTTGGCCAAAATTTTCAAACCTAAACATTTGAAACCAAAAATTTGAGTTTCGCTTCGATTTCGATCGAAATTTTGAATCATCCATAGTAGTGGGCAATTGGCACTATGATGGTGCTACGATCCTGAGGCTTCTAAAATAAGAATTGGACTATCCTTACCGTCATATAAACACCAAATTGATGTTTAAATGATCTTATACCCTCAATGGATTTAGATGTGGGTGATCCATACGGTCAAAGGGATAGACCATAGATTGAAGTGCAACAGACTCAAAATGGTGTTTTAGGGAGATTTAAACCATCGGATATGTTGACTATACTATCAACCGTTGTTTTTAATTCTAATGGCTGATATTGAATTTCATCAATGGAATAGTTGACATCCACTTATGAGCATGTTTGCTAAGATATGTTTCAATGATGGATTATCACTTGGACAATTTAGAAATATTGGTCATAGATTGAACAATCACGCTTCAATTGTGATATAAAACTCATAATTTTGATGGTGGAAGACTATTTTAACATCATCTTAGTGTTCAAATGCCATTCAGGAGCCATTATCCCGAAAAAAAAAATTATAAAATCTTGACATAATTAATTCCAACCGTTTGAACTTGATTTCGTGTTCAACCAAATTTGCAATCATTGCACACATCCCTATACTCTTTATGTCCTCACATTTCTCAAGGTCCATGCAGCGCACGGCTTGCACACCGTTGTAAGGTAATCAGGGTGCCATCTAACTCCCTTAGCTTATCAAAATTGAGTACCTTTAAATTCACCCACCAAAACTTTGAGTTCACCCACGCTGAAATACATTGATTGTGTTTAATCAGATGATGGAGATCGTTTACCCTCCCAATCTTTCACACGATCAATCTTGATGGGCGTACCATCAGACGATCGATTCTTTATTTCATAGGGTGTGTACCCAAAAAAGTGACCCTAAAATCAATTTTAAGCTTGTTGTGATGTTAAATTCACTTTTTTGAGATGTGTGCCACGTGAAATAAAACACCAGCTGCCCATAATGTCAAGATCAATCGTGTGAAAGATTGGGAGGGTAAACGATGTCCATCATCTGATTAAACACAATCAATATGTTTCAGCCCGGGTATGGATTTAAAGGTACTCATTAAAATTTTATCGATTTTTTTAAAATTCTAAATGTCCCTTCTGGCCCTCTTTAAGTTGGAATTAGGCACCCGACCCAAACACTGCTGGCAAATGTCAGATTCATCTCCCTCTGTCGACGTGAGAGATGCATCTATATTTTTTAACATCAAGCCAGGAAAAGATCAAAAGCATAATTTCACTAATTTGTGTGCAGCTCATATGTAGTTTAGCACGTTGTTATAAAGTTTGGGAAAAAACCATCAAAGCAAAACTGGAAAAATCAGTATAATAATAAAAAACTCGGGAAGCGTTTGGTAAAAGTAATGAAAATATTTTAAAATAGGGTAAAGGTTGTCCAGTAGGCAACTAATTATTTGGTCTCACACTAATTTGCAGTCACGTGTGGCACCCAATTACATAATCGGATTCAATGGATCGAGCAACTCGATGATGACAATTATTTTGTGAACAAATTTAAAATATAAATATATAAAACCATATGGTTAAAAAACTCACTTGCACGTAAAATGAATAGTAAAATCACGTTTGATTTTACCATTTATTTCTCATCACAGTGACTTGATTATGTAGTTTTATATTTTATTTTTTTCACAAAATAATTATGATTATCGAGCCCCTCCTATTTATGACACCCGATCATGAGATTGGGTGTCACGTGACTACAAATTGGTAGGGGACTAGGTAAGTTACCTGGTTCATGGTAGCAAGCGACCGTTACCCTTAAAAAATAAACAAAAATAAGGAAAGTTTTGATAAAAATTAGTAGAAAAGTCGTTTAAAATATAAAAAATGTGATTTAAAAAAATATATAAGTATTTAAAAATTGTACATTGATTGGTGGACTCAATCGCACCTGAGAATTGCTAGTTTAAATGGATCCAATTAGACCAGAATGGTCAGAGGGATCGACAGGTTTAATCTTTCATGATTGGATCCAAGTCTGTTCAAGTCTAATCTTTCATGATTGGATCAAGAGTTAGACTTAACTCGTGTCTATGTTTAGCTAAAGAGATGGATGATATACCTCTAAATTATACTTGTGATACCCCGAATTCCTATGCTTACTAGACTTTGAGATTATGTTAATTAATCTTGTGTTTTAGCATGTTTTGTAACTACAGGCATGATATTAAGAATCAGCCAATAACGATACGTATCCGGTATCGCCTACCGAAAATAAATGGGTGCAAAGTGCGAATTTACCCCAGTGATTCAAGAGTACGCTTTACCTTTTTGTCAAATGTAATAAATGCAAACCGTCACAGTCAAGGAGTCAAGGGATACCAAACCTTGTCTTGTGAGCTGTCCATTTTTTCGGATTCGTGAGAGTTCAGACATACACGAATATTTAGGACTCTGTTATAAGTAAGCGGGGCTCAAACCTAGATATTTAGGATTTGTACAACTCAACTGTGCATAAATAAATGGGAAATTTCCTAAATCAACCCTATTAGATTTACCTTTTCTGCCAGAGACTATATTTTCACCTTTCACTTAATCGACCATCTCCAAGCCTAGCTGTCGCCCGCCTTTATGAAATGCTGAAATTAACCTCAAGGTAATAAATAGCCTTCAAAAATTCAAGTTATTACTGTTTTACCTTTTTACTTTTTACTTTTCGTTCGAAGTCGGTGGAAGGTGGAGTCGTTTCAAAGTCGGTGACACTCGATTGTTCAATCTTCAAACTACCAAATCTATAAGTTAAAAATCAAATTATCTTTCATTACTATAGAATTTTTTCTACTTCTTTCGTCGACGGTTTATATTTTGAATTAATTATTTTTATTTTCCTATAATAACAGAGCAATACCGATTGTTTAAACAGTCGATGCCGACTATTTAAACAGTCAATGCTGACTGAATAAAGAGTCGATGACGACTGTATAAAGAGTCGATATCGACTTTATATACGATCAACATCGTTCTCTTAGATTCTCTTAGCTTGATTATAATATACAGTTCATTTAAATAATCTATTTTAGTATGAGACTCACTCATTTCCTTTTTATTACAGTTCATTTAAATAAGTCGTTAAGATGGTTGTACAACGGGCTATTGCCAAATATTCCTCTACTGGCATTTGGAAGCTCTACAATGATGCTAGCCGAGAGTGAAAGGAGTTATTGAGAGCATCAGTTTTCAATGGAATATTCCAAATGTCAAAGGATGTGAATTTTCTTGGAAATGTCATCAATGCGATGTTGAGTTTTTGGGATGAGAAAAATCACTTCCGAATTGGAAAGAGAAATGTCTATCTTCGGAAGATGGGCATTGCATTAATATTAGGTCTTGCCGTGGTTGAACCCGAACAATATACCCCTGCCGTTAAACCACTAGAAAAGGAAACGATTCGCTACAAATATTTTCGTGGACTGCCTACCGAAAAAAAATTTCGGTCTCACATAGACTATGAAATAGTGCTCACAGAAAATGACGACAATTTCGTAAAGTTGACTCTTATATTTGTGTTGTGTACATTTCTTTTTCTCAGGTTCCACCATCAACTGTCGGAATAGCACGTTGACCTCGTCGATGCCGCCAAGAACTTCAAACAAACTCTGTGGGGTCTCCAAGTGTAGCATGACTTGCTAGAGTATATAGTGAAGTGCGTGTCGAGTAGAAAGACTACCAACAAGGATAAAATTTTTAAGTCGTATAATGTTTATGGATACATTTGTGTATTGTAATGGTTTGCCTATGAGATGCTACCAGAAATCTCACCTGAAAGAATGCCACTGAAGAACCCTTTCTCACGATTGTTGAAATGGACAGAGAAGGCACAATTGAGGGCGAAAGGCTACACTCTTGGGAAGATGCTGAACAAGGTATGATGTTTATTTAGGTACTTCAAATTTCTAAAGCTAAGTACTATAAAGAGTAACAATGCCAATTGTATAGGGGTATCGACTGCTTAAAGAGTCGGTAACGACTCTTTAAGCAGTCGGTAACGACTCTTTAAAGTCGGTACCAAGTCTTTAAGCATTCGATATTGACTGTGTAAAGAGTTGTTATCAACTGTTTAAAGAGTTGTTACCGACTATTTAAAGAGTCGATATCTTGTGCTAACATTCTATTTTCAATTTTCAATTTTCAATCTAGCATTCTGATATTTTGGGTGTTTCCCATTTCCTTTTTTTGTAAAAGGTTTGCGCTCCCCTAGAACCGATTTCCTTCGAGTTACAGATACCCATTGTAAGAGAATATATGCAGGATCGAAAGGTTGTTGGGAGGAAGAGGAAAGAGATTAATGAAGAGGTCAAGAAAGTTGTGAAAGTGAATGTACAGTCGAAAAAGAAAAGAAATTACATTCTAGCCGAAGATATTGACGAGGAAGACTTTGATGACCAATTGATGTCGGACGAAGAGTAGTCTTCGGAATAGGGCCCCGTCTAATTAGAGAGGCCGAGAATAAGGGAGGCAACAAAGGCGAGCGCCAATGCACCAACCTCCTCTAATGAATTGTTGTTGAGGAGGATTGACAGTCTGGCGCTCAAGAACTTGAAACTCACCTAGAGAGTGAGCCATTTGGACCATAGAGTGAACCATTTTGAGGAAGAGAATGTGTTCCTCATGACAAGATGCAACTCCTTGGATGACCGGCTCACTTCAAGGGATGTGGAGCTGCAAATGATGACTCATATCAACAAGTTGATTAAAAAGGAACAAGGGATTCTGAAAGAACTCCTTCAAACAATTTTGAAGGCGATACCTAAGGTATATGTTGTAATGTAATTTGTATAAGTGAATATAATTCTATCTTTCTAATTATATTTGTTTCAATATTCAGGATGTTGCTATTTCGGATATACTATCGAAGATGCATAACACAACCTTCGATATCCCATCTCCCATCGATAATGGACCACCTCCTCCCTTGTCTCAAGCCGATAAGGGGCCAACTGACTACCAACTCGAGTCTCAAGCCGATAAGGGGCCAACTGGTGATGAGCAACCCTCTTCCCAACCCGAGCAACTCTCTTCCCAACCCCAACCTGAGCAACCCTCTTCCCAACCCGAGCAACTAATTGACGCTCGCTTGAGGCTTAGGAAACTCGCAAAACATACTGCCTTGAAACCTAGGACCTGGCGAAAGGGTCCCCTGAAGAAAAAACCTGGAATGGAAATGACCATTGAGGAGACAATATTCATTTCTACGGTTGAGCTGATAGTGGAGCAGAAGTACATGAATGCCTTCTGGAACATGCCTGTTTCGAAAGACGAGCAAGTTAATTTTTCCCGTGATAGTTAGTTAGTAGTAAATTTGGTTTTAAATTTTAACATTGGCTGTTATTTATGTAGCACCTATGTAAGCACAATCGATGATTATACACTCCAACTACAGTCTTTCAGATATTTCAAAGGCACTGCATACTTAGACAATATTGTAAGTAACCTTAAAACTCATATTGCTTCAGTATTATTTTCTCATTTTTAGTTTTCGATTGTTCATATTCAACTTCTCTCATTATTGCTACTATAAGGTAAGTACCGAATAGACAATCGATCAACTGTCTATATAGTCGTTAATGACCGTATAAAGAGTCGATACATATTTTCTAATGAATCGTTACCGACTCTTTATACAGTCGTTATCAACTGTATAAAGAGGCGATAACGATTGTATGAAGAGTCGCTAACTACTCTTTATACAGTCTGTATCGACCGTCTAAAGAGTCGATACCAACTATCTAAATAGTCGATACCGATTCTTTATATAGTCGGCATCGACCGTCTAACAAGTCATTAACTCTGTCTTTGTATTGCTTTCAGATAATAGGAGCCTACCTAAGACTCCTGGAAGTCATTGATGACACTAGTCATCTTGACTGAAAGGATAAGTGCTTCATTATGGGCCCCACCGTTTTGACCCACATGGTCTTAGACCTGAGGGATTTCAACAAATTTGTTCTTTCTGAAAAAACTCTATGAGGAAGGATTCGGAGTACAAATCGAACGGTGGTCTGCCCACAAGGAAGAAGGAAACCAAGGCAAAAATGTGCTATAGAATTTCTTTTTCAATCGGTTGTGGGATTTGTGGGCTCACGATTGTAGCACGGTACGTTACAATCGCTACCAATAACTTTAAAATTTTTCAAATCGTAGCCTCTAATATTATACTCTTCTTTACAGATATTTGTCCCAATTCATTCTAACAATCTATTATATTGGAAGCTTGCGATCGTAAAAGTTGTCGAAAGATCAATAATGATCGTCAACCCTATTTTTTATAGGCCCTCTAAGGACAAATATTCGGACCAATTGAATGCGCTAGTAAGTATATATAATACGAATTGCCATAACATATAAATTTTTACTGTTTTCTTATCTTATATGACATTTCACTTTTTTGAAACGGACCCAATACCTTCCCGCACTCTTATATCTATACGGAGACTCTACTGTACTGAGCGCTAAGATCTATCCTTGGTCAAGTACTGACTGTTAGATCAAATTCGTTCCCCGATAGAGCAATGGGTGGGACTGTGGGGTGTTCGTATTAAAATATATGGAGTATTTTATGGCGGGAAAGACATTCGACTTCACACAAGAAAAATGAGTCAGATCAGGGCAGAAATTGGCCATGCCCTTAGTACATACATTGGTGATGGAGGGGGGTTAGAAACTAATGAAGAACTTACTGAAGATACACCACCCTCATAGTCTTTTTCAGATGTAAATTAAATTATAATATAAATAATTATCATATAAATGATTCTATATCAAATAGATCCATTTTATGTTCAAAATCTTGGTACAATAAATTTTATTTATCCAAATCCTTTCTATGGAATTTTTTATCAGTGTGATTGAATCATCCTTAATCGAACTTGAATTACCAATCCACGATATGGTCCATTCAAAAGACGATCATACATTTCAGGCAAATATTTTTATTCATTCTTGTCATTACACAAGCGATGAACGACAGTATAGACAGTTGTTGTCGACTGTCTATACAGTCAATATCGACTGTTTAAATAGTCGTGGTCGATTATTTAAATAGTCGTTGATGATTGGCTATAGAATCGCTAACTACTCTATATATAGTCATCAACGACTGTTTATACAATCGATATCGACTGGTTATACAGTCGATATCGACTGTATATACAATCGATATTGACTCTATATACAGTCACCAACGACTGTTTATACAATCGATATCGACTATTTATACAATCGATTACAACTGTCTATATGGCCATTCATCGTTATTTTGTAATTGATTGCATACATACGACTGTTGCAAGTTCTGAGAAAAAGTCCTTTTTGGCATTTTTAATATTATATTCAAAATTTATAAAAATTACTAACCGAATTATACATTCTAAGTTTCTAAGCAAATGTACATTCGAAATTGGCAATTCATCGTATATATTAGATTCCAAATTTATAACTATTAAGAACCAAATTTGTGGTCAAACTTTGCCTCATAATGTTCCTTGTACGATCTAGCCGACTTCCTATACTATTTCTGAATACGATCTATCTCCATCCACCGTGCGTGAATTGCAATCCTATCATCCATCGGTAGATGACTTGTGTTGAATTACCAAGATACCCTATTTTCGGAGAATGATTTTGTATCGGAGGTTCCTTCTTCACTCTTAAAATTTAAAATAATTATAAAGGCAATCATTATAAAGAAAATTTTTCATATAACAAAAGTGATACCTATTAGTGGTAGTGAAATTAGTCTGACAGTTCTCCCGTCCACCACTTCAAAATTTTCAATGCGTAAACAACCATCGTTTGGGTTGCGTTTTGGAACACGACGTACCTTCACAATGAAAAATACAAACCAATCTCTGTCAATATGCAAGTTGTAAAAAAAAATCTCATTTCGTAGTAGATAATAGAAAATGCAAGTTACCAATCTCTTAATGGAACGCTACCAATTCGACTTTCGTAATAAATAGAATATGTAATTTACTATATATAGGAGGTACGTACTGTATCAACCCATCGGTCCCACTGTTGTGCAACTCCTGTGATTATGATCATACTCACTGTACCTGTCACATTGTAGGGCCCTAACTTCACCCTTAGACCGTATCCTTCTCTTCCTTAGATGTCCGACTTGCTTTCGTGAATTATAGGGCGGTCTCACTTTCATATTTTTCGGCAGTTAGTCACTTGGATTGGTCATTGTCTTTTATCGAGTGTGAGAACCCATTGTTCGTCGTATGTTTGTCCAAAGCAAGCGATGAAAAACTACTTCTCACAAAAGTTGTGGTAATCGTCATTTATCTGATCGATGTACGCAACCGCATGCAAACAAGGCAAACCATGAATGAGCCAATGCCGGTAAGTACATATCTTAAGTTTCAAGTTAACGTGATGAATGAAATTCTTGAAATTCACTAGGAACTAATCGCGCCCGTATGGTTGAGCTCTCTTTCTGCCAACCCATTGGAGCACCTTTTTCATGTGCTCGTTTGCTTTGGGACAGAGGATGGCGCTTTGATCAGTCACATAATTTACCACTTTATTACCCTTAACTTAGTGATGTTAGACTTTAGTTTGCTACTAATGAGTTATTGATGTGCAGATATTAAAGATAAATAGTAAAAAAGAGCCTAAGTGTTAATTTTGCCAAAATACACTCAAAAAGTAGTAAAAAGACGATTGAGCATTAAAGACGATTCGCCAATAGAAGAAAACTAAGAAATCGTAATTAACAATTTTACGCTACTGCTGAAGTAAAAAGAAGAAACAAGAAATCGTAAAGACGATTCTTCATAAAGCGACAAAAGAGTGAAGACGATATAAAAGAAAAAGCGATCGTTCGTTATAGAAAATTATTCAGTATGAAAGCTATGGAAAAGTAGAAAATCATGATTTACAATTTTCCAAAGAAGCGAGAAAAAGAAGAGACAATTGTAATTTACGATTGCGATTATAAAAGTTTTCCCACTGCTATTTGTTGCTGATCACGTGAGTGAGAGTTATCACCGCTATGTACTAAATTAGAAGATCTCGAGAATTAGAAGTCTGCTGAGCCACGGATCTGAGAAGATTGATGAAGAATAAACTCTGAAGGAATCTGCTGCTGAAAATTAAAGAACACTCTAAAAGCGCATCAACTAAAGAAAGAAAGGAAAAGAATAAAATTAGGAATTAGAGTTATATTAGGATACTTTATTTTTAGTAGTTTCTTTTATTAGTATTAGATCTTTATAAATCGACTTCTTATGATTTATAAATAAGAGACCTCGGTGTAGGAATAAACCATCAAAGAATTTCAGCATCAATTGATACCTGAGGTTGGATTTTCTTCTGATCAAACTAGTTTAAAATAGTTAAAATAGATTAGATATTAAAGGTTTCTCAAGAGCAATTGATGACTGTAATTGAGTGCTGAAGATTAATGTAGATATCTGCAGTTTATGAGAAGTAATTGACGATTGCGACTGAGGGGTGAAGGATATATTTTACTTTATTTTTTAGTTTATATTTTATTTGCTTTATAAACATCTCTAAGTTTTAATTTGAATTGAAGACTCAAGTTAGAATTTGCAGATTAGTGTAACGATTTTTAGTTTTCCATCTTCAGTTTTCTAAGGTTTGATTGACGCACAGATTTTAGGAAGTTGCTGATTAGATTAAATCTGTATTGATAGGATCTTAGACTTGATTGACGACCAATGCTAGGAGACTGGAAATATAGTGTAAAGGTACTATTTAAATTCATAAATATCTGCTAGCTGAAGATTAAAATTGACGACCTTAATCAGAAGAAGGAAGATTTATATTTATTTTATGCACTTTAGATTAAAACCATTCTTTTATTCATATTTCTCTAGTAGATTAGATCTTAAAAGATAAATAGAAGTTTTTAAAATAAGTATTTAAATAAAAGAAATAATTAGATAAATAAACTTCCTTGTGGGAACGATCCTATGCTAGTACTATAATTTTTATTGTGCGCTTGCAATAGGTTAAGACTTGAATTTAACATAAATATAATGCATTATAATCAACAAGTCAAGTTTTTGGCACCGTTGCCGGGGAAGCAGAATTTATCTGTATTTCTATTTTTATCTAATATTTTTATTCTTTTAAAAACTAATATTTATCTTTCTCTGTTTATATTTTTTTATATTTTTATTTTTCTTTGATCTCTTCTTAATCTTTTGCATGTTTATTTGGAGTAACGAATCAGACTTTCAACACTTCTGCAGGCCTCAGGAATTAGAATTCAGATTTGTTTCTCTCCCTGCCTACTAAAATAAAAATCACATAAATTCAAAACAAAACTAGAAAAACTTTGGTATCCTGCCCCCTAACAAATTCTAGACCAATATGACAAGAGTTAAGCGACCAATGACTATAACGATGGGGGACTACTATGCACCTCCCCCATGTATACCATTAACCCCTATGACCGATAATGAGATTTTTAAAATTACGCCCAAAATATTTCAAGCACTTCTAATATTCCGTGGGCTAAGGGATGAAGATCCTTATTCACATTTAAGATAATTTATAGAAGTGTGCAACCTTATGTGAATCCCAAATTTGTCAGCAACATCTCTTTGTGTAAGGCTGTTTCATATTCTCTTAGAGATGAGGCAAAGCAGTGGATACATTCTTTACCTCATAATTCGTTCGCTAATTGGGAGGACTTGAAACGAGGATTTCTCATGAAATACTTTTCAATATACATAACGAATCAAATCCAATATCTTATTAGAACTTTCAAACAATCTCCGAATGCTTCTCTTCAAGAGGGATGGACGCGCCTCAACAATCTTTTATATAGGTGTCTTCATCATGAAGTACCCCGTTGGCAAATAGTCATCACTTTCTATGAAGGTCTGAATGATAAAACCCTGCACATATATTATGTTGTCTGTGCGGGGATGTTCCGTACTTTGGCTGCTGAGACTGCATGGGAATTCTTTGAGAACTTTAGCGAGGACCCAGTGCAATGCTAAGCACCGGGTGAAAATTCAATCGTTGGTGGATATAAAATTGCACCCAACATCTCAACAAGGAGATGCCTATGAACCCAACCATGGCTTAACTCAGAAAGTTCCTTAGCACTCTCCTGTTTTTTGCCCCACATAGACCCAAGACCAAATAGCAGTGGAAGAAGCCTTGTCGCAGATAGCCGATAGCTGGATGCAACATGGCCAGATTCAAACGCAGCTACTCAATAATCTCCTAGAAGCCATTACACGATTAGAAGCACAGGTTGAGTTACTAACCATTCTGGTTAACTACAGAGAGAGTAATTCTTCTTCCTCATGGCTAGTTGGCATCACAGGAGGATATACTTTTATGGGAGGGACATCAACTCCCCTTGATCGTCATTGAATTCCTCTTGAACCAGTCGCGCTACCGACTCACATGTACCAAACATGTGTAATATATGTATATATATATATATATATATATACTTTTGAAATGACCCTCTACGATTTATAAAAGAATACTAATTGTAAAGACTCTTTTTTTTTTCTTTTAATCACTTGAAGCGTATGGATTTGCGATTCTCATGAATATAGAGTCCAATCATAGTGAGAACGATTTTTCAGTCATCGATTCTCGTGATCGTTATTCAGAATTGCAAACGGCAATTCTAGGGAATAGGAGAACCTGGTGATCAATCTTATCAGGAGCACTAAAATTGAAACTCATTTAAAATTGCATAGGAATGGACATAAAAAACATTCAATGTCACCACTTCCCAACCACCCTAGCCTAAGAAGCTACACATCAGCATTTACTTCGAAGTGACGGTTCAATACTTTTCCTATAACTCCATACACATCCATTTACCAACACTATCCCATAACCTTTCTTCTTCCCCCGTCTGTAACCTTAACATGATGGAAGAACATAACCCAAGTAATTTCAGCAAAATAATTGATAAAATTTTTGAAAAACACAGAGCCGAGCTCCTGGCAGTAGTGAAGAAAGTAGAAAAATTGAAGCGCTAGCAACCCGTCCATGATGTTAAATCATCCACTAAGACTACCCTTGACCCTAAACCTAACCTAAATCCGAAACCTTGTCCCAGGAACCCATTTTCCCCCACTTCCTAACCTTGCTACCGGTACAACCCACCCAGAATGCGGCTTCATATATAGTAAGGATGAGCTATAATTTTCAGTGTCATTTCTCATCCCATCCTTGATCTCCTGGCCACTCATCTCCATTGCTCATACCTCCTCCCTACTTGCATTATAATCTCTTTATAAAATCTTCGCACGGGAGCGGTATAGGTTGAATGAGAAGCTGAGATGTGTCATCTTTCAAATCCTCAACTTCTTCCCGTAACTGCATCATGGGTGCAGTTGATGACTCATAAAATGAATGCCCTCTCAAAAGAAGAGGAGGGAAGGCGATGGATTTGGAAGGGCAGTGGGGAGTGTTCAACAGCTCTTGGAGTAGCAACCCTCCAAAGGTTGGAGCTTCTTTTGCTGGAAGGGATGCAAGACTCTGATTAAAGGTAGTTAGAAGTCGATGACCGATTTTTATCGAAGACAAATCCTTCTCTCGGACGTTGCTGCCAGTGTCTTAGTTTAGTGTGTCTAAATTTTTCCTAGGGATTTCTTTTTATATAATTAATTTCTTTTCATGTTTCTATAATTAGTTCATATCTTTAAACAAAGCTTCTTTCTTTTTATTTTCTGTTTTTAATTTTTATATAGTGCTACTAACATCTAACTCTCTAGATTTTATACAATCGGAAGAATTTTTCTCCCAAGTTTGGGGGAGAATTTTTAATTCTTATTACAGATTATAAACTCAGTTACTAACATAACAGTAAAATAAGGTAATAATTTTTCTGTATGTCCCCTGTTTTGCACAATGAGGACATTGTCCTATTCAAGTTTGGGGGGGGGGGATACATCGGATATGAGTTATATCAATATATTAGTTTTTTTTACTTTTTCATAAAATTTTCAATAAATTTTTTTAAGAAAGTTAATCATTATATGCAAATTATAATAGAAAATATTAAAATCTGAGATTCTTAGCAATCCATCATAGTAGTAGTTCAAAAATCAAAATAAAAGTAGTTACAATTCAAAGTAAAGCATCTCTAAAATACTGTATTAGATGAATGTTTGAAACTATACGATTGATCTGAACTGCAAATATTTTAGATTATAATTTCAAAATTATATAACCAGTGAGCTATAGAGCTTATTTCCTCTTTTATTATGAGAAAGAGAGACTATTTTTGTTCATGCTAAACCTTCCTTGAACTTCTCTACTATTTGAAATCTCATAATGTTAAACTTAAAATCAAGATATTCTATAAATATGATGATTTATTTGTTTAGAATTGCCTATTAAATATATCAACGCAATAAGACATCCATATTGGTAAATTGTGAAAATATCCAAAGGCCATCTTTTGTTAAACCAAAGCCAAAAAGCTAAAAATCTCAAAATATTTTACCCTTTGAACCCATATTAGAAGCTTAAAAATTAAATTTATTTGTACCAAAATTTATAAACCTTTAATCATATGTACTGCCCAAAACTTTTTATCCTTGACCCTTATAATTTCTGAGAGTTTAGAATATAAAAGAAGGAAAAAATAGGAAGTGAAAGGAGTATGTGCTTAATAGACAAAGGATCTGCTGAAAATGGTACAACTGAAAAAGAAATACAATTATATGAAAATATGAGAAATCGTAAAAAGACGATTCCAAGAAAAGAAAAATGGGATTTATACTAAAAAATAAATGGGAAGAAGATATTCAAAATAAGAATACTTACTGAAGCTGAAAAATATAGAAGAAGAAGAGAAGAAAGAGCTAAATTCTAAAAAATAATTTTGAATCCTCTTTACCTTTTTCTGGAAACCTTCTGAAAATCCAAAGCCCCATTACAAACTGAAGAAAAGATCTTTGAGATTTACGATTTGCAAGAATATAAGTCTAGTAGAGATATAGGAAATAGATACTATGAATAAATTGAAAAGTTATATAAGTGGAATTGATTATCTTTTCTATGAGATTTATTTACTCAGTTAATTGTCCTATGAAAAATTCATACATATATATCTACAATATTGGGAGAACCCAAAAGTTCGATTATTTTTTAGAGTATGTCAATAAATGAGAGTTTGGAAGAAAATATTTTCTAAAAATTGCAGTTTAGAAAAATCTATGATGAATAAACTTTTCACTGATATGCACACACACTCCACGCTTTACCGAATTGAACTTATTGAGTTCTGATAGAAGATAATTACGATGATGGGAAGCTAAGGATAAAATGAATTGAATATTATTGAAAAATAAAGAACATGTAATGATTGATTGAGTAATTAGTATATAAAAATTTATATTTTGAATTTTTAGTTTTAAATTTTTTTTTGAAAAAACCCAAATATATTGAAAGTTTGTAGGTAACTTCATTGAAAACCTTCAGAAAACTACAACCCCTCCACTAGGGGTCACCTAGGGATTTAAAGGTTTGTTATATCTGCTAAATGCAATCGTGCTCCCTACTAAAGTGGCATTCAAATTTATAGTTTTAGATATTTTATATTTCCTCGATTGCTAGAGACTAGCAAAACTTATGTTTGGGGGTGTGATCAGTCACATAATTTATCACTTTACCACCCTTAACTTAGTGATGCTAGGCTTTAGTTTGCTATTAATGAGTTACTGATGTATAGATATTAAAGATAAACAGTAAAAGAGAGCCTAAGTGTTAATTTTTGTCAAAATGAATTCAAAAAGCAGTAAAAAGACGATTGAGCGTTAAACACAATTTGCTAATATAAGAAAACTGAGAAATCATAATTAACAATTTTGCACTACTGCTGAAGTAAAAAGAAGAAAAAGAGAAATAAGAAATCGTAAAGATGATTATTCAGAAAGCGACAAAAGAGTGAAGACGATACAGAAGAAAAAGCGATCGTTCGTTATAGAAAACTGTCCAGTATGAAAGCTATGAAAAAGTAGAAAATCGTGATTTACGATTTCCAAAGAAGCGAGAAAAAAGAAGAGACAATCATAATTAACAATTGCGATTATAAAAGCTTTCCCACTGTTATCTACTGTTGATCACGTGAGTGAGAGTTATCACCGCTATGTACTGAATTAGAAGTCTGCTGAGCCACGAATCTAAGAAGATTGATAAAGAATAAACTTCGAAGGACTCTGCTACTGAAAATTAGAGAACACCTTAGAAGCGCATCAACTAAAGAGAGCAAGGAAAAGAATAAAATTAGGAATTAGAGTTATATTAGGATACTTTTATTTTTAGTAGTTTCTTTTATTATCATTAGATCTTTGTAAACCGACTCCTTATGATCTATAAATAAGAGAGCTCGGTATAGGAATAGACTATCAAATAATTTTAGAATCAATTGATGCCTGAGGTTGGATTTTCTTTCGAATAAAGTAGTGTAAAATAGTTAGAATAGATTAGATATCAGAGGTTTTTCAAGAGCAATTGACGACTGCAATTGAGTGCTGAAGATTAGTGTAGATATCTGTAGTTTCTCAGGAGCAATTGACGACTGCAGCTGAGGGATTAAGGATATATTTTACTTTGCTTTTTAATTTAGATTTTATTTGCTTTATAAACATCTCTAAGTTTTAATTTGAATTGACGACTCAGGTTAGAATTTACAGATTAGTGTAACGATTTTTACTTTTTCATCTTCAGTTTTCTAAGGTTTGATTGACGCTCAGATTTTAAGAAGTTGTTGATTAGATTAAATCTGTATTGATTGGATCTTAGACTTAGTTGACGACCAATGCTAGGAGACTAGAAATATAGTGTAACGGTACTGTTTAAATTCATAAATATCTGATAGCTGAAGATTAAGATTGACGACCTTAATCAGAAGAAGGAAGATTTAGATTTATTTTATGCACTTTAAATTAAAACTATTCTTTTATTCATATTTCTCTAATAGATTAGATCTTAAAAGATAAATAGAAGTTTTTAAAATAAGGAATTAAATAAAAGATATAAATAAAAAAAATAATTAGATAAACAAACTTTCTCGTGAGAACGATCCTATGCTAGTACTATAATTTTCATTGTGCGCTTGCAATAGGTTAAGACTTGAATTTAACATAAATATAATACATCATAATCAACAAGTCATGCTCCAATTCTCAGATCTCTGCCGACGCTTTTAAAAATAATTGACAACTTCCTCTCTAATAGTTCTAATTAAGTCGATAATTAGTTTCTCCCGAGCAACCTTCAATATGATGTTCATTCTTTCAGCATTATTCGTAGTAAGGGAATCATACTACCTTCCGTTGAAATATGTGCGTGCCCAATGCTTTGAATCTATTTTTGAAATATAGTCGAAGGCCTGAGGATCAGCATCTTGCTTGATTTTATTCATAAAATAATCAAATATGTCCGTTAAAAATACACGCGTAGCGCACCACCATAAATCTAACGCACCATTCTTGGGATAGTTGTATGCCAAATTTTATGTCATATGTCGCATGCAGTAGCTGTGGTATGCATTAAGAAAGATTTATTTCACCACCTTTATTAAACCCTTCGACCTGTTTGCGATAATAATGAAATCTTCGTTAAACTAACCGAACACGAACGCACCTACCTGTTCCAGAAATCACATCTACGTTTCCTCTTCTTCTAACTCAACGACGGCAAACGCTAATAGTAATATATAGTCATTACCGTCATGCGCCAAGGCAATGAGTAGGATCCTTTCAAAATATCTTCGTAGGTGTGTGCCATCTACAAGCAATAGATGATGAAGTGTATTGCGGTAGCTTCCAATGCACGGGTCAAAACCTCATAAAAATCTTTGGAACTTACCATCAAGCGTAAGTTCAAACATCGTTCATACATTAGGATTTACCCTCTCCATCTCCTTCACGTAGGTCGGTAGATTAGCAAATTACCCTTACCAACTTCCTCTAATATCGTTCAGTGTGAATTCTTTCCCCCTCCAAGCCTTATAATATTTTATATATACATTATAAGCTTTTGTAATGTCAAACATTATCGACGCAAATGTGTAGTTGAATCCTTTCATAAGTTTGTCTCGTACATAGTTGACTATGAAGGAGACTGTAGCATTACGGTGACTGTGTGCTCCGAACTTAACGGCCCTGCATGTGTGAGTACTATATAACGTCTTGATTTTGAAAGAGACGAGTCCAGTCAATTTAGACACATGTATTCTCCATGAATAATCGGGTTCGTAGCATCCGACTATCACTCGATAACTAGCAATTTTCAATGGCCGGATTTGGAAGTTTCTCTCCATCGCGTATTCTTTTAATGCCCTTTGGAATGTTTGCTTGTCTCTGAAGATCTCTTCAACTTTAAACGTCCATTTTCGGTATTCGATTTCTACCTCTTGATCGAAAGAGTCACCTAATGTCTCTAACCCTTCGTAATCTCTATCTACTAGGAGATTATCAAAGCCTCTCACGAAATTTCTCGGGTCCTCTTTTATAAGCTTATTCGGCTCTCTATCATAGTCTTGGGCGTTCTCTTCTAAGTTATCTTCATTAGTGGGTCGAGGATGACTACGCCCTTCACCAGCGGTGTTCTCAGCTGGTTAACTAGATCTTTCACCAGTGGGGTTCTGACTAGATCCCTCACCGAAGGGGTTCTGACGTGATTGACTAGGTCCTTCACTGAAAGGGTGCTCATGTGTTTGACTAGGTCCTTCACCGTAGCGGTACTCACCGAATGGTTGAGCTCCTCCGGTAATCCTTGTGAGTCAACCAAGTTGTGAATCCACCGGGGAAGATATGACTGAAATCGTCTTCATCCCCCACTCTTAGAGACGTGTAGTCTAACTCTTGACAGCATTGTTGTGACCCATGCATATATTTTAGTGGGTAATCATATGATTGAACTGGAGCTATAGCACCATTTTAATCAATAGTTGCTTGCCTGACCGACATGTTCACCTTAAAATCGTCGTCATCGTCTAATCGGACGGTATCATACATAGGTCCATCCTACTCAAAATTACATGGTTGAAAGGAATGGTTACTCACGGAAGTAGTCCCGCCAAAAGATACTTGTTCAGCTTCGACTCGGAAGAATGACGGTTCTTTAATGATGAATACCTTTATGAAATCTATCCCGACTTTATAAAATGTAAATATGGAGGCCAAATCATCCGAGTTCAAAATATCGGCAAGCACAGGGGTATTCACTATCTTCATAGAGAACTTTATGGAAACTGTTTCATCTGCCCTTGCAAAATTGACAACGAACATTCACCTGATAAAGTGTTTATAAGAAATACCCGTCGAAAGAGAAAGAACCCTCTGCCGGCCACCTTCATACAAGTCATCATCGCTTACAGGAAGACCATCATAGTAACAGAGAAGAGAAATGCTCACCTCTGGCATCGCCTGTTTAAGAGAAGAGGAGACTATTATAAGGCAGATGACACAAAATGGATATAACAATTGCAAAAACAGTCAATACCGATTATATAAACAGTCGATAACGACTATATAAACAATCGATACCGATTATAAAAATAGTCGTTATTGACTATTTATATAGTCGATATCGACTGTTGAAACAATCGGTACCGACTATTTAAATAGTCGATATCAACTTTTTAAACAATCGGTATCGACCATTTATAATATTGGTATCGACCATTTTTTTTAAAAAAATTACCAAGAAAATATACATTTTTTTTATATTGCACCATTAAGAGACGCAAAGAAACTGAAAAAGGGGTTTATACTGGAAATTTTGAACATACCTCGCGTTGCAATGGCAAACTGCAAGGTCGTCTTTTCCCAATGGCAAAATGCAGGGTCTTCTTTTCTCAATGGAAAAATACAGGGTCTTCTTCTCCCAAGCCTCTGTTGTCTTCTTCCAAATAGCCGATCAAACTGAGGAAGAAGGTGTTGTCACCTTCGCCATGCCTAACTTTTTACTAACTGTGGCAAATTAAAATGAGGAAGAAGGAGATGCTTTTTAGGGTTAAAGAAAGTCATAGCAGGGGTAACTTTGACTTTTTACTCTCTATAGGGTGGGCTAGGCTTGGAGGTGGTTGGTTAGGTGAAAGGTGAATCTGAGAGGGTCGATTTGGGAAATTTTCCTAAATAAATATTGTCTGTAATGAACATGGCTCATTGTAGCTGTCAAACTCTCTCGATCTAAGGGGCCAACTTAGCAAGGCTTTCAGTCAATAAGAAAAGATTTGATGAATGTCAGAGAGGAGAGAGAAAGATTGTTTTAGGCTCTGCTAGGTTACCTAGTCATGGGCTATTTTCATTTAAAAAGCCAAGATGCAATAACACTACCCTTTAGATTCATTTATAAAAAATAAAAAAAAAGGCAGATACGTATCGGTATCAGTCGATACGTATCGGCCTCGGGCAAACCGATACCAATTTTGATACCTTGACTATAGCTGAAAGAATGAATTGTGTGGAGAAATGACTTAAAAAGGAGAAGAAAATATCACAAAAAGAAGAGAAGAAACTTAAATGTTAAAAATTTGAAGAAGCCCGACCAGTCGAGAAGTAGCTAAAGAGCAAACTCGACCAATCGAAATTTGAAATCAAAAATGGCAGCAAACAATATTATTAATTTGAAACAGTCCCGACCAGTCAAGATGGCTGAGTGGTGCAAGCTGAAGCTTAATAGAATGGGATTTTGGAGATTATAATTCAGATTTTTAGGGATTTTTTAGTCTTTCTCTTATAGTTAACTTAGAAAATTTATAGATAGGTATAAATGTTGGTTAGGTTTAATCCCAACGTGTAAATTGAGACACTTTGAAGAGTGGTCTCAGGTCGAAATCGATCAGTCGATTCTGGGTGACTATTAATTGACAACTCTCAAGTCAAAATTGATCGATTGATTTTGTAAAGCGATCGATCGATTCTGGGCGATAATTGTTTGGCATCTCTCGATTTGAAAGTGAGCGATCAATTTTGTAAAGTGATTGATAAATTATGTGCAGACAAGTTTCACCAATTTGAATGCTTTGGTTATTAAGAGAAGTTTTTTTGTCAAAGCTTCCTAATGCAAGTTGGAACCTATGAATAGAAGGTTTTTCTAGGGTTCCAAGAGAGGGTTTTGAGAGAGTGAAAACTAAGGAATACTTTGGGAGACAAGGCAATGAAGAATAGCTTGGGGATTGATGCATCCAATTGACGTCATTATTGTGTTGGAATCGTTATTATATTCTAGCAGATCTCTTCTCTGTATCGAAGGACTGCGTCCTTGTTTATTCAACATGCTGGCTATTAAAGATCGTGTGAGATCTTGGTTGAGAGTCCACTAGAGAGAAGAGAGTGTGTGCTTTATAAATATAGTGCATATACTCCATGGGCATAGCCCGAGATTGGGTGAATCACGTAAACTACTTTGTGTTGTGTGTGATTGATTTTTGCATCTTCTTATTTTGTCATATTCATCGCGATAGAGAGTTCAGTGTGTCGAATTCTAACAAGTGGTATCAAAGCCAAGTTTAGGCTATAATGGCAATGAAGATCTCGAATGCATGATTCAAGGTGGAGAAGTTCTCGAGGAAAATAATTTTTCTCTATGGCAAGTCAAGGTTACAGATCTCTTTATTCAACAAGGCGTTGATGATGCTCTACTTGGGAAGGAGATAGGGAAGAAGGTAGGGACGTCCGATGAAGAGTGAACTTCTCTTGATAAGAGTCGTAAATACTATCCGATTGTAGTTATTCGATGAAGTTCTATACAACGTTCTTCATGAAAAGATGAATATGGATCTGTGAAAGAAGATTAAATCTCTCTACATGACAAAGTCGCTATCAAACAGGCTCTTCATGAAGAAAAAACTCTGCACACATTGTATGAAGGTTGGTATGCGTATTCATGATCATTTAAATTTGTTTAATAAAAAATTAATAAACTATTGAGCATTGAGGTGAAACTTGAAGAAGATCTTGCACTTCTCTTACTCACCTCATTGCCTGCGTCTTATGAGTACCTTGTGATCACATTAATTCATGGTAAGGATACCATAGCCGCCGAAGAAGTAATTATTGCACTTCTTTCAGATGAATTGAGAAAACAACCTAAATCTAATTCCGAAGGGATTAGTCTCTTTAGCGAAAGGAGTCCAAACCATGATCGCAAAAGAGAAAAGTTCAAAGGAGATAATAAGTCATTAAGAGAAAACAACAGGTTCAAATCTAGGGGGCAAAAGGGATATTATATGTTACTTTTGTAAACAATCTGGACATATTCATAAAAAAGATTGAATAAAGATAAGGGTCATGAAGGGACATCGCAATAGGCTAGTGTTGCTAAGTCAGATTTCGATGAAGATCTATTGTGTGCACTATTAGGCTCCAGTCAGGTTGATGGTAGATGAATCCTAGATTCAGGAGCATCATATCACATATGTCCATACCAGGATTGGTTTGACCAATACAAGGTAGCCAATGGTGGGACAATTCTGATGGGGAATGACAGTGTATGTAAAGCAGTGGGTATCGTTTCTATTAGAATAAAGATATTTGATGGTTGTATACGCACTCTTACTGACGTTAGACATGTGCCTGATCTGAAGAAAAATTTGATCTCATTGGGGGCATTGGATGAGGTAGGATGTCGATTCATCTTAGAATCTGAAAAATTAAAGGTTACACGAGGTTCTATGACCTTGATGAAAGGTGAGAAGATGGGAAATCTTTACATTTTAGTAGGAGACACAATCAGTGACAGTGGTGTTACGGCTATGAAGGATTCCAAAGATCTCTCATATTTGTGGCACAAGAGGCTTGATTACATAAGTGAACGTGGGCAAACAAAGCTCATAAATAATAATGGCAATTTTTTATATTCAAACTTATAATCTGAAATTTTATGAAGATTGTATCTTCGATAAGCAAAAGAAAGTTTTTTCACAGGAAAACATACTTCGAATTGACTGATTGATTACATACATTCAGATGTATGGAGACCGGCTAAAGTCACTTCATTAGGTGGAGCCAACTACTGTGTGTCATTCATAGATGATTATTCTAGAAAATTTTAGGTGTCACTACAAAAAATAAGATTATTAGCGGCACCAAAAACTGCCACTATTAACAATAAAAACTTATTGTTTCAATAGCGACAGGACTAATGGCTATAGTTTTTTTGTTAATAGCGGCAATTTTTTGTGCCGCTAATAGTCTTATTTGTTACAGTGTATCCAATTAAGAACAAGTCGGATGTGTGACAGCCCGGATTTCGACGCCCCGAAACCCGGGCTGTCACTGAAGGAACGTGTGTGAGGGTTTCAAACTCCCACATCCAGTCTTTATAAGATCAATCCGGTCCGTTGGATTTGATCTATAGACATTACATCATTGAAAAAGGGGGGTCCTCGGTGCATGATCCGTCGGCTCACGCACCGAGTCTTACGGATCGAGGCCCAAAAGGTTGGGATGTTACATCCTCCCCTCCTTGGAAATTTTCATCCCCGAAAATTGTTCTAATGGGTGGCAAAATGCTGGAAGGGTTGTCACGTAAGGTACCACACATGGCTAAACAATCCATATCGTCATAGAACTTCAGCCCCCACACACATACAAACAATCTAAATTCGGTCACAACTATTTTCAAAAGTGAATAAAACCTTACAAAAGCACTGTGGCAGCCATGCCACAATAGTTAAACTTTATACACTTAATTCCCAAAAAAAATTCAAAAGAAAAAGATACATCCCTCCCCTCCCTAGCTCTGTGGAGGATCTCCCGCATCAGCGCCGCTCTCCGGCTCAACAGGTAAATCCTCGCCCTTCGGTACATCGTGAGCCTCTTCCTTCTCCACGTCGGCCCTCTCCCCACTAGACTGCGCGTCCTCCGCATCCAAGCCGGACGGAGCCACATCATATACCTGTGCCCGCATCGCTGCTATCCTCTGTCGATAATCGGTGGGGTATACAGCCTGCAACATATCCCTGATGAGCAGCTCGAAGAAATCCAATCGCCGATTGACCTAACGGTTGTTCTCCTGAATGAGAGCTGCCAGGTCCTTGTTTGTCATTGGGGCTGGTCGCTGGACTGGCGGCATCGGCACCTCAGCAGGAATGTCAGGGATAGGTACATCCTGGGCCGGCGGAATAATCTCTGGCTGCTCGGGAATAGAAACCTCGGGCATAGGCTGGTCGGGAGGTAGTGTGTCGGGAATAGGAGCATCACGGGCAGGCACGTCTTGAGGCTGTGGGGGAACAGGAGGTACTTGTGGGGCAAGTGGAAGATGTAGTTTTAGGTGGTTGTATGTCTTCTTCCACTGTTTAAACGTGTAGAGGACCACGTTATCAGACGATTTAGGCTCCTTTGGGGAAACCTTGTGGATAGAAGTGGCTGAAAACTCGTCGAATAGGGCGGAGATAAAACTGGCGTACGGGATGTATTCCTCGGGTTTCTCTGCTCCCGATAGGAGCTTCTTCCTACCGTGTTTAATTCCCTCGAAGATGACAGCTACGGTGTCAAACCATTTGCCCTCAAAGGCGGCAAATAGTGCATTCATCAAGACGCCCAATCGTTGGGTCTTATGGCGGATCGGATATAGATTACATTTAAAAATGGTATCAAGGATCCACATATAGCTCGGTAAGTGAGCTCGGTTAATGGCTCGCCCTTTTGCAACACGTCCTTGTGTCATCCGTTGGGCTATAAAGATATGGGTTAGGTTAGGGGGGTTTGGGGGCAACAGTTCAATCCCCTCGCCAAAGGCGTCATAACACTCTAAGGCCGAACAGGCCATCGCGTGGGTAAAAATATAGGTCTTGCCATCGACCTTGGTACAAATGGTGGTATCGGGGTTTGGTCCATCAAACATGTTTTGATAAAATAGCCGCACAAGGCGCGGATAGTAATAAGGGTGAACGGGCTTCAAAAAGTTGTCAAGCCCGACCTTACCCAAGTAGTCGAGTGCCCAAGCATCGATGTCGGGCACATTGGGCATTTCAAAAAGGGCTGGGTCTATAGTATACTCGTATGCGAAACCCTTGTCCGCCCACCATTGGCTGGGCAAAAAGCGTTGAGGTGCTTGCGGAGCATCCGATTGCTCGGCAGGGACCGTAGGTGGAGGAATGTGTGGTTGAGTGGGTGGTCGAGGAGGCGGAACGGGCGATTGCGAAGGACCCGTAGCAGTTCTGGGTCGCTTCGAAGTAGGGGTTTTGGTTCTGGTATCCTTCCGTTTAGGTGCCATAAAAAAGAATTTGGGTTTTGGAACAAAATTTAGGGTTTTAGAAGCGAAACTAGGGTTTTAGGGGAAATTCAAAAATATCAAAGTCAGAACCAAGAATCTATAACCCAAAATAAATGCTTACTGTTTGTATATGGTTAGTTTTTTATTCTCGAAGCGAAAAGACGCAATTTTATGTTCGTTAGGCTCCGAAGGATGAAAACCCAAACGACTCGCTCAATGCTTCAGAAATTTCGATCGGACGAAAGAAAAAAATTCACAGTTCATATATATATAAAGAGGAAATTCGATCAATCGAATTCGTTTCGATCGGTCGAAAATTGACTTCAATGGGAACTAAAACGATTTTGATCGATCGAACACAATTTCGATCGGTCGAATCTCGTTGAGTAACCACTGGGTTCCACCCCTTTCGATCGGTCGAAATCCAAGCATTCGATCGATCGAAAACTTTTCGATCGGTCAAATTCCCAACATTCGATCGATCGAATTAAATTTCGATCGGTCGAATTTTCTCAAGTTTCAGAATTTGTGATCGAACGAAATAAATTTTCGTTCAGTCGAAATCATAATTCAATCGATTGAAATATATTTCGATCAAACGAATTCTCCTAGCCAGAAGAAAATTTTGCTGGCTGTCCCTGCCAGTATAATTCAATCGGTCGAACTCACAATTCCATCGATCAAAATTTAATTCGATCGATCGAAATTGAATTTCGATCGGTCGAATTTCCAGAAAATACTTGATCTTTGTATTTTTGCATGCTCATTAACATTTTGACACAATAAATCAGAAAATCAAGTTTTATAATCCAAATTCCACTAGCTTTTACACGTCAAGCTTTTGGTTTGACATTTGCAACAAACTCTCTTATTTCTCAATCCGAGAACAAAGAGGGATACTGGGCGCGAATCTTGGCTTCGCATTCCCACGTCGCTTCCTCTTTGGAGTGATTCTTCCATTGGACTAACACCAGAGGAATCTGTCTTGAGCGCAAAACTTGCTCAGTTCGGTTTAGGATTTGCATGGGTTCTTCGATGACTGTCAAATCTCGGTAGACTTTGACTGGCGGTGCATCGAGGATGTGAGTCGGATCGTGCACGTATTTCTGCAACATAGAAACATGGAATACATCGTGCACTCTATCAAGCTGTGGGGGTAATGCGACCCTATATGCAACCTCACCAACTCTCCCCAATACTTCGAACGGTCCAATGTAGCGAGGAGCTAACTTTTTGCGCTTCCCAAAGTACATTACACCCTTCATTGGGGATATATTGATAAACACATGATCTCCCACTTGGAAATCCATGCTCGTACGCTTGATGTCAGCGTAGCTCTTCTGACGACTCTGTGATGTTCTGATTCGTTCTCTGATAATTTGCACAGTTTCGGCGTTCTTCCTGATAACTTTCGGTCCCAACACAAACTTATCACCGGTTTCCTCCTAGTTAATCGGAGACCTACATCTCCGTCCATATAAAGCCTCATATGGAGCCATTCCAATGCTCTGCTGAAAGCTATTATTGTAAGCGAATTCTATCATCGGCAGATGTTGATCCCATGATCCCTGAAAATCTATCATACATGCTCGCAACATGTCTTCGATGATTTGATTAACTCTCTCTATTTGTCCATCGGTCTGAGGATGGAAAGCAGAACTAAAGTCCAACCTTGTGCCCATGTCTTATTGAAATCTTTGCCAGAATACAGATGTGTACAATGGGTCACGATCGGACACGATGCTCGTAGGAATGCCATGCAGTCGGACAATTTCTTTCATATACAACTGCACCAACTTGCTTGCAGTGTATGTTGTGTTATAGGGCAAAAAGTGTGCCGACTTGGTCAGTCGATCCACTATTACCCATATGGCGTTGCGGCATCACAGCGTTCTCGGCAATCCCACAACAAAATCCATCGAAATGGACTCCCACTTCCATTCAGGTATCGGTAGAGGTTGTAATAAACCGACTGGGTGTCGATGGTCCACTTTGACTTGTTGACACACCAAGCACCTAGACACGTATTCTGCAATGTCTTTCTTCAATCCCCTCCACCAATAACATTTTCGCAAATCTTGGTACATTTTAGTACCATCCGGATGGATGGCATATTTAGACCTATGAGCCTCGTCCAAGATAGTCTGTCTCAGCTCGGCATCCGTAGGTATACACAAACGTCCTCGAAATAATAATGACCCATCTTCCTTGATAGTAAAGTCCCCATTTTCAGTTGCTTTTTGTCGAAGTTTCACGAGTTCTTCATCTTTCATCTGAAGCTCATAGATGCGGTCAAAAATAATTGGCCTAATCGTAAGGCTTGCCAACAGTACTCCGGTATCCTTAACTGCGATGTTCTTATCATACAAGGAAAGATCTTCAAATAGCTTCCATTTGTGAAGTCCCGCCATGAGGCTAGCTACATGGGATGTGTGCTTCCGGCTCAGTGCGTCAGCCACGACGTTGGCTTTACCTGGGTGATATTGAATCGCACAATCATAGTCTTTGAGGAACTCAATCCACCGTCATTGCCTCATATTCAACTCTTTCTGCGTGAACAAATACTTGAGGCTTTTGTGGTTCGTAAAAATTTCAAAGGTTTCACCATACAGGTAATGCCTCCAAATTTTGAGCGCAAACACCACCGCGGCTAACTCTAAATCGTAAGTCGGATAATTCTTTTCGTGTTCTTTCAACTGTCTTGAGCCGTAGGCGACAACTTTACTGTGCTGATTCAGTCCACACCCCAGACCACCATAGGACGCATCACTGTAAACAGCAAAACCTCCGCTACCCGATGGAATGGTCAACACTGGAGCGGAAGTAAGACGTTTCTTGAGTTCTTAGAAGCTTTCTTCACATTCTTTGGTCCATTCAAATTTTGTGTTCTTCCTTGTAAGTCAGGTAAGTGGTTTCGAAATCTTGGAGAAACCCTCCATAAAGCGTCGGTAATATCCCGCTAGACCGAGAAAACTGCGAATCTCTGTCACGGTCTTGGGTTGCTCCCAATCTAGCACTGCCTCAATCTTCATTGGGTCAACGGTCACTCCTGCTTCAGATACTATGTGACCAAGAAAGCCCACTTGCTCTAACCAGAACTCACACTTACTGAGTTTAGCATACAGCTGATGCTCTCGAAGGGTCTGCAAAGCAATGCGTAGGTGATGTTCGTGTTCCTCCCTGGTCTTTGAATAAATGAGAATGTCGTCCACAAACACCACTACACACGTATCAAGGTATCGTTTAAAGACCCGATTCATAAGGTCCATGAATGAAGCTGGTGCATTCGTCAAGCCGAAAGGCATCACTAAAAATTCATAATGCCCACACCTAGTTCTGAATGCGGTCTTCTATATGTCTTCGGCCTTCACCCTTAATTGATGGTACCCTGACCTCAAGTCAATCTTCGAAAAATATTTTACTCCTTGCAACTGGTCGAACAGATCATCGATCCTAGGCAACGGATACTTGTTCTTAATCGTGGGCTTGTTTAACTGACGATAGTCGATGCAAAGTCTCATCAACCCGTCTTTCTTCTTAACAAACAGGACCGGTGCTCCCCAAGGAGACACACTCGGTCTTATAAAACCTTTATCCAACAATTCTTGTAGTTGCTCCTTCAATTATTTCAGTTCGGCTAGAGCCATTCGATATGGAGCTTTGGATACAGGTTCGGTACCTGGAGCTAAGTCAATAGCAAAGTCGATCTCCCGATCAGGTGGTAATCCTGGTAATTCGTAGGGAAATACATCCTCAAACTCACAGGCAATTGGAATATCGTTAATAACATTCTTCATCTCCTTCTTCTCCTGCAGGAATGCAAGATATCCCTCGCATTCATTCCTCACCATCCGTTCAGCTCGCACTACGGAGATGATCGATGCTACCTTCCCTTTTTCACCGACAAATAGGAACGACTTTTGTCTCGAAGGACAGAAAGTGACTACTTTCCGTAGACAATTCACGCTTGCATGATATGCAGATAGCCAGTTCATGCTAAGAAGCACGTCGAATCCTCTCATACTCAACAAAATGAGGTCTGCGACTGTCTTCTGGTCCTCCACTTACACAATGACTGATCAGCAACAAGTGTCTGCAGTCACGGCACTACCCATAGGAACTATTATGTTCAGTGTAAACTCTAACTCCTCGGGTGTGATCTTTAACTTTTCTGCGAATTCTGGGGTTATATACGAGTGGGTAG
Source organism: Chloranthus sessilifolius (assembly GCA_021018995.1). NCBI lineage: Eukaryota > Viridiplantae > Streptophyta > Magnoliopsida > Chloranthales > Chloranthaceae > Chloranthus > Chloranthus sessilifolius. The sequence continues at coordinate 10,173,844 of CM037588.1, forward strand.
ACCCTCGGTCTATCAGAACTCGTGCTACACAACGATCACCGTCGTTTTCACGATAGAGTTGGAGTGTACCTATATGACTTAAGATACAGACTAACATTCAGACACGCATTGCATGCGCACACACATCAATATGTACCTAGATCTTTCCTATCAATGCGCTTTCTTCACATAAACCGTCAAACTCTTTAACACAAAATAAATTTATACCTTGGATCACATCGTTGCTTGTGCGGGCGTCTTCGGCGGTTATAGCAAATGCACGGCCCTTCACAACTGGTTTTGTGGACTGTGCAGGTTTCGATACTGCAGTGGCCGAAACGGAGCCCTCTTTCCTCATCTCTGGGCACTCCCGAATCATATGGCCAACTTTTCTGCATTTGAAACATCCACATGTGTCTTCTCTATAATCAGACGTCTTGTGGGGTTTACCGCAACGCGCGCAATTTAATTGTGGACTGGTAGATGCAGCTTGAGAAGGTCCTTGTGTGACTGATACCCCGGACGTCTGAGTCTGGGTAGGGCCCTCTCGTTGAAACGGTCTCGTTGGAGTAGATGTATTTGACCTTTGAAAATTTGAATTAGCTGGTCTCGAAACTAGAGCAGGTGCAGACGTCCTCGACTTTTTATTCCCCGAGTAGTCAGATTCACTTGCCCCTCCCGAACTTGGTTTACTCTTCCAATCTTTCCTCTTGTTTATATCCCTCTCCGCTACAATCGCCTTTCCCATGACTTCTGCATACGTCTCGAGTTCAAAAATGGACACTCTCTCACGAATGTTCGGTCTCAGGCTTTCTTCGAATCTACCGGCCTTCATTTCTTCCGTAGCAACTAATTCAGGGGCAAATCTTGGCAATCTCACAAACTCATTGCCGTACTCGCGTATGGTCATGTTTCCTTGGACTAATTTCGCGAAGTCCTTCTTCAATTGGTTGTGGACTTGCTTGGGAAAATACTCCTTGTTGAATGTCGTAAAAAATTTTGTCCAAGTCCATTGAGTATATGGACCTTCCACTTCTCTTTTTCGTAGAACAGACTTCCACCACGCGTCTGCATCACCCTCTAACTGGAAAGATGCCCATCCTACTTTCTCATGCTCAGGGCTCTGCAATCTCTCTAGCAGCTTCTCCATTTATTTAAGTCATTTCTCCGCTTCAAGCGGATCCGTCTGCCCATGGAATACAGGAGGTCTCAATCTCCTGAAATTAACAAATGAGGATGGCAAGAGGGCAGGTGGAGGTGGTAATGGTGGTGGTGGCTGATGTTGTTGGCTGCTGTTGGTAGCAAGCAACGCCATCTGCTAGGCCATTGCATTAGCGATTGTTTCCATGGCCCTTGTCAACTGGTCAGAAGGCTCATCTCTACTTCTTTCTTCCACAACTGGAGGTGGTCTCAAATCTCTTCCAGATCCTGAAGGAATATCTTCAATACGCCCCTCACCTCTTTCGCGACTACCTCTCGGTCGACCCCTTCCGCGATGTTCCATTAGAATCTGTCACAATGAAACGAAAGTCTCATTAACAGAAGGTCCCTTGTACACCACCAAATCTCACTCTCGAAAGGTTAAGACTTGTCTGGCATCCCTAAAGCCAGGCTCTGATACCAACTGTCACAGCCCGGATTTCGGCGCCTCGAAACTCGTGCCGTCTATGGGCTGGTACTAAGGCCGAGCCCGGGAACGAATCATATCGCGTCACAACATGCACAGCAAAATCTAGGCGGAACCAATTCCAACACGTAGCATAAGCAAAATAAGTATTTATAGCATTCGATCTCAAAACAACAAAAACAGATGGTTCTAATTCCATAAAAACCCTTATGGGAAAAGAACCACCGGTAAGGACACTCCCTTACCGAAACATGGTTCAACAAAAAAAATAAAAGACTAGTACTTAGGATTCATCTCTTTACAACCAAAACGAGACCAAAATTTAATTCGTCACTCAGGGCCAGACCTACCCAGGTCTAGCACAACGGAAACAATCCTCAGGATGGGGCTCCTCAAGGTCCTCGTCAGGGGAGTAGTCCGGATCTTCCTACTCCGGAATCTCCGCCTCAACGCCTTCACCTGAACCTGTGACATTAGTAAAGGAATGAGCTTCATCCAAGCTCAGTAGGGAAATATCTTCTAGCATGCTTATCAAAATATCAAACACATATCTTATGGCGTGACGAAAATGAAACAATCCTGAACACATGCGAAGTGGTGATTCTCATACCCTTAACACACACATGCAATGTTGATGGTTTCTTGAACATGCTCACATTTCCAATCTAACGTAAGAAAAAGAAACTTAAAGATGATTTACTTAAAGTAAAGAATAAGGAACTATAGCCCAAGCCCCCGATGGAATACCCACCATCGTCACTCACATGAGTCATATGCACATATATCCAAGGTGGTCCCATAGAGTTGGACACTTGGCCGAACGAATTTACCGTTGTACGGTAGGAGTCACATAGCACATACACATATCACACAAAGGGTGTACGGATTGGCCGCCGTACCGGTCACGAATATCCTGCCGCGTCAGTCGCGGTTATACCGCCGCGTCGGTCGGGTATTTACATAACCTTAAATCGTAAGTGCATACATATAGCTTGTCGCCGTGTAAAGTGATAATCATAGTTTATGTCAAAACCGGAATGAAATGTGAAGATCTCACATACACATGTCACAAAGGATCTCGAAAATTTCATAAACTTCACATGTTTTCAAATCACACGTGTCACATGCCTCATTAGTTTGAATTCATATACGGAAATCACATGGTCAAAGCAAAACATATCACATGCCTCATTAATTCGAATTCATATGCAAAAATTGTATAGTCAAAGCGGAAAATGCATCACATCATAACACACGTGTTAACGAAATCAATATACATGATATCAAGTTTTCCCTACCTTACAAATCAGACCTGTGCTTGCTCAAGCCTTCACAAGGTTGGGTTCTCCTTAATCACGAAGCTTACCTAAACATGATCATTTTTATTTATTAGAACGAGGCAAAACACACTGCCAAAAGTTCCCGTGAAATCTCACGGTCAAAACTCACCAAATGCTGAAATCTGGGAATTTCATTCGATCGAATCCCTGTTTCGATCGATCGAAATCCATTTTCGATCGGTCGAAATAAATTTCGATAGGTCGACCTCTTTCAGAATTACCAAGTGTATACTCATTCGATCGGACGAGTTTTTCTTGTCAATCGAACGAAAGTAATTCGATCGATCGAAACAAAATTCGATCGGTCGAATCCCTCAGAAGTCAATTCATCCTAACACAGTTCGATCGGACGAATTCCAATTCGTTCGATCGAATACACATAATTTGATCGATCGAATTTAATTCAATCGGTCGAATTCTCACAACAGAATTCTAACGTTCTGTTTCTATATGAATCGTTCGATCGAACTACAGGTTCGATCGATCGAAAACTTTTCGTTCGATCGAATTAAATTTTGATCGAACGAATTTCTCAGAATTTTGTTTTTTTCCCATTTCACTGACATTTTGATCGATCGATCGAAATGAGCAGATTTAGCTTAATTTTTTGGGTTTTTCACTCCCAATGTGACAGCCCGGATTTCGGCACCCCGAAACCCATGCCATCAGCACGATCATCTTGACCGTGCCCCTTAGCTATGCATGAAACATTGGTATATCAAGCAATAAATTGAATTGAAATAGTAAATAAAGTTGCGGAATTAAATTACTATATGAGCATTTCTCAAAATACAGTTCTATCCTCATGCCTCTACATGAACGGAGAACCGATCTGAACCATCGATGATAGCTAATCATCCCAGATGGTTCGCCCAAAAGAATTATCCCAAATCTATTTATATACATTGTTTAATCAAAACAAGGCTTGACATACCAAGCCGTACAAAATCTCTCAAAAAAACCCTCAAAGCTGCACAACGGAGTCCTCTAAAAGAAATCCTCAGGAGGTGGCTCCAACTCGTCACCAGGTGTTAGGTCCGAGTCACCAGGGTCAGCATCTCCTGAAGCCTCGGCAGCTGCTAGTAGTGGACTTGCGACGTATAGTCTATAGGGTGAGCTACATCCTAGCTTAATAGGGAACAGAACACAGTTGAACATATAAATTATCACTCACATATATTCCATGATATGCCATGCATGATGTGTCTATGCAGATACTGATGAAAATTAGTTAAAAAGCATCATATTTTACTGGTAGTTTACTCATGTCTTTTACTTATTCATGAATGATGCTGAAAAGGCCTAAAGCAAAACTTAAACGTTCAACTTAAATAATCCCCGAGCAATATAGTATCAAGCCCTGATGAGATACCCATCATTGACATCTATATAGACAGTTTTAAACGTATTCCCTGGGAATACAAATAGTACCCAAGCCCCTTTCCCCTGGGGGTTGGTGGCAGGGTTTCACTTGTCTCAAATCAACACCCCTGGGGTGTGCTTATCATGTCTGGATAAGCCTCACGACTCGGCCTACGGTTTCACCGCAGATCGATCCACGGATATCCTATCGTCGTCGTCATGTGGATATCCCCAAACCTCAAATAACAAAAGTATCAGGTGCTTTACATATAGTTATTCACCGTGTAAGTGTGCTATCTTATATCAGTTAGGCCCCATCAAACATGATTCAATCTTGGATACATCCCTGGGATGTATCCATTCACTTGCATCACACCTGATGCTCTTATCTCTTTACTTCCTCATCCCCTGGGGATGGCTCATTCTAATTACTCTTATTAATGTCACGTACACACACTTTTCACAAACTCTTAAGCAATAAAAATATTTTGAATTGAATTCTATATCACTACATACATGCTCTTGCAAAATAAAGTACATGTTCAAGGTGTTCCCTATCTCAAGTCTTTATTTGATCAATGCATTAAGGTCCCACGTGGCTCTTTGTGCCCAAGCTCACACGTACCACCTATGGTACCACATAACGTGTGAAACACATCACTAAAGATGTAATAAAGAAGGTCCAAGACCCTCCAAGAATCTTAAAGTCAAACTCAAAAGTCAACAAAAACTGGCACAGTCGATTAATCGTACTCCAAAATCAATTAATCGAATCTGATTCGATTAATCGATTTCCAAAGTCGATTAATCGAAATTCAATATCGATTAATCGATTCTCAAATCGATTAATCAAGATTCCCATTCAATTAATCGAATTCCTATTCGATTAATCGAAATTCTCCATTCTATCCAGTCGATTCTCAATTCGAGTAATCGAGTTCCCAAAATCGATTAATCGATCCCAAATCGATTAATCGAAATTCTAAATCGATTAATCGAACTCTCATTTCGATTAGTCGATTTCTACATGCACTTTTCTTTCCTCCACTGGGGTTCACTGTAGGTTCCCAGTCGATTAATCGATACCCAAATCGATTAATCGAAATTCAAAGTCGATTAATCGAAACTCAATTCGATTAATCGAGATCGGGGTCCTCTGACTTTTCAACTTCTTGGCTAAAATCGATTAATCGAAACTCAATTTTGATTAATCGAAATGGCCAGATTCAGCCCCTTTTTGGCTGTTCTTCCCAATCTCTTCCCTTACTTTTTCCTCCATTTTTCTAAGCCTTTATCCTACTTTTTACACCATTTCTAACTGCAATTTACCCTTTCAATCCATGCATTTAAACTACAAAATCTTACCTTCAATCAATCTCAAATTGATTTCAAATCAAGTAGTTGGAAAGGCTAGGGTTCCAGCTTTGGCTTGAACGGATTCTTCGCGTTGAATCGGCCTCTTTAGTGCTTGAATCCCCCTTCCAATTACCCACAATAACTCCTTGCTCAACCACCTTCTTTACTCCTCTCTCTCTCTTCTTTACTCTTCTCTCTCTCTTCTTTACTTCTCTCTCAACAACCTAAGATAGAGATTTAGGGTTATTAAACCCTTTTATCTCTCTTCACACTTGTGTGTTGAGCACATGCACCGCGATAGGTGTATGCGACTTCACATTCACATCACACACCACATAGTCACTCAAACTATCACATCTCATCCGTTCATCACACTCTATGCTAACTATTGAACTCCTAATTGGTCAAACCTGTGACCAATTGGGCACGGATCTCGAAGTCACTGTTTAACATAATTTTTCGGGATATTACACCCAATCACTTTTCATTTTGAAACCATCTCCATTCTTATGATCCCCACATGGATACATACTCATTTAACTCTACACTATAGATCTAAAACAATTATTCACACTCCTTACCTTGCTTTCAAACGAATCCTCTTCCTTGCTTTTAAGAATAGTTTGGGTTCTTCTCCGAGTCACAGTAGATCAATCTGATCCTCGATTGAGCAGCTGCCTCCCTCCGTGCCAACTGATCGATCTCATCAATCACGGGCACTCAATGCCTTAAGGTTATCCTCTCTCTTCTTAACTCTCGTTCACAGGCATTTAATATGCAATTAAATGCCCTTGGTTTCCTTTTATACCTTAACTCTCATACTTTAGTGTAGGACAGCTACACTGAAGGAACATGTGTGAGGGTTTCAAACTCCCACATCCAGTCTTTATAAGATCAATCCGGTCCGTTGGATTTGATCTATAGACATTACATCATTGAAAAAGGGGGGTCCTCGGTGCATGATCCGTCGGCTCACGCACCGAGTCTTACGGATCGAGGCCCAAAAGGTTGGGATGTTACAGGATGTGTTTCAGAAATTCAAGCAATGACAGAGTATGATTGAAAAGCAAACAAATAGAAAGAAGAATATTCTCATATCAGATAATGGTGGGGAATACTTATCATCGGATTTTGAGGCTTACTATGAAAATCAAAGAATTGTTAGGCACTTGACAGTTCCTAGAAATCCTCAACAAAACGGCATAGCCGAGAGGATGAATAAAATACTATTAAAAAAGTACGGTATATGTTGAATCATTTTGGCTTGAGTCATGGGTTCTGAGTAGAGGCAGCGAGCACAACATGTTACTTGGTCAATCAGTCGCCTTTAGCGGTATTTAACTCAAAAACTGCAGATGAGGTTTGGTATGAAAGATATGGAAGTTACTATCACTTAAGGGTGTTTGGATGTGTCGTGTATGCATTACTTTAAGGAAGTGAATGATTCAAGTTGGATCCAAAATCCAAAAAGTGTATCTTGATTAGCTATGTCTAAGGAATAAAAGGTTATCGTCTGTGAGATAAATAATCTCACAAAGTGATAATTGAAAGAGATGTTTTTTTCAATGAAGATAAGTTTTTAATGAAGAAGGGGGGAGATAAACCTTAGTTATCTAGTGAATCACAGGTACGATTTGATGTTAAAAGGAATGAGCAAGATGAGAAAAATAATAAAGACTCTGAGATAGAGCTTGATGGCAGAATTTCTCATGGCTTGCAGTCTCAGGTACCGATTCCAGTTCAAGCTACCTCAAGAATGTCTAAAAGGACAAAGAAACGTCCCTAAAAATTTAAAGATATGACATCTTTAACATTAACACTTATCATAGAGAATGCAGAACCAAGCACAGTTTTAAAAGCTTGGGTGGATACAAATTTAGTAAAGTGAGAGTTAGTTATGAAAGAAGAATGGCAATCACTTCTGAAAAATGAGACTTGGGACCTCATAAAACTTTTTAAAGGGAAGAGAGTCATCACTTGTAAATGGGTCTTTCGAAAGAAAGAAGGTGATAAGAGACAAACTCTGAAGTTCAAAGTAAGGCTAGTTGTAAAGGGGTTCTCTCAAAAAGAGGGTATCGATTACAATGAAATATATTTTCTTCAGTTGCAAAGCACACATCAATTCGCACATTATTGGCTGTGGGTGCTCAGAAAGATCTAAAACTAGAACATATGGATGTGAAAACAGCTTTCCTTCATAGAGATCTTCAGAAAGAAATTTATATAAGACAGCCATAAGGATTTGAAGCAAAAGGGTCAGAATCGCTCATATACAGATTGAAAAAATATTTTACGGTCTCAAACAGGCACTCAGACAGTGGTACAAGAAGTTTGATTCATATATATTGAGCATAAGATAACATAGGGGGCAGTATGATTGTTGTGTTTACTGAAAAGAGTATTGTGAAGGGGAGAGAGTCTTCCTAATTCTCTATGTAGATAATATGCTAATAACAGAAAAAAAAAAAAAAAAAAAAAGGTTGAAATCAACTAGCTGAAGCGATCATTGAGCTAGAAGTTTGAGATAAAAGATCTTGATTTCACAAATAAGATCCTAGGTATAGAAATCACGAGAGATCATAAAAATAAGAGGTTTTGGCTAACTCAAAGAACTTTTATCCAAAAATTCCTTGAGAAGTATAATATGAGTGATGCTAAGTCGGTATCAACTCCTCTAGCATAGCACTTCAAACTCACAAAGAAGATGAGTTCGTCCACACATACAGAAAGGGAAAATGTGAAGAATGTTCCATATACAAATATTGTTGAGAGTTTAATATATGTTATGGTGAGTACACGACCAGATTTAGCACAGGCCTTGAGTGTGGTTTATAAGTATATGTCTAACATGAGAAGAGAGCATTGGCTTGCAATTAAATGGATATTGAGATATCTAAAAGGTACTGCGAAAAATGGATTGATGTTTGAAGGCAGAGATACATGTGATTTATATCTCTACAATTACGTTGATTCCGATTATGCTAATGACCTCGACAGAAGAAGGCCTACAACAGGATACGTGTTCGTTTTGGTAGGTGGAGCGATCAGTTGGAAGTCTATGCATCAAGAGATAGTTGCATTGTTAATTACAAAGGTCGAATATATAGCGGTTACAGAAGCTGCCAAGGAAGCCTAATGACTTAAGGGTTTGGTCAGTGAATTTGGTAAGGTTGATGAGAGCACTGATATCTTTCGTAATAGTCAGAGTGTCATTCACCTAGCAAAGAATCAAATTTATAATACAAGAGCAAAGCATATAGATGTTCGGTATCATTTTATCAGAGATATGATAGAAGATAGAGAAGTATTGATTGAGAAGATTGTACACAAGAAAACGCAGTAGACATATTGACTAAGCCAGTTACACAGAATAAGTTTAGACATTGTCTAAACTTGATCAACACTTGTAGCAAATGTTTATTCCCGTTATGGCGGTGACACAATTATGGATGAAACCTAGGTGGAGAATTGTTGGTTAGGTTTAACCCCAACGTGTTAATTGAGACACTTTGAAGAGTGGTCTCAGGTCGAAATCGATTGATTGATTATGGGCGACTATTAATTGACAACTCTCAAGTCAAAATCGATCGATCAATTCTATAAAGCGATCGATCGGATTTGGGCAATAATTGTTTGGCATCTCTTGGGTTGAAAGCGATCAATCGATTCTGGGCGGATAAGTTTCGCGAATTTGGACGCTTTGGTTATTAAGAGAAGTTTTTTTGTCAAAACTTCCTAATGCAAGTTGGAACCTATGAGTAGAAGGTTTTTCTAGGGTTCCAAGAGAGGGTTTTTTAGAGAGCGAAAACTAAGGAATACTTTGGGAGACAAGGTATTGAAAAATAGTTTGGGGATTGAAGCATCTGATTGAATTTGTTCTTTTGTTAGAATCGTTATTATATTCCAGCAAATCTCTTATTTGTATCGAAGGACTACGTCCTTGTTTATTCAGCATGTTGGCTGTTGAAGATCGTGTGAGATCTTGGTTGAGAGTGCACTAGAGAGAAGAGAGTGTGTGCATTGTAAACCTTCATAAATACAATGCATATACTCTGTAGACGTAGCCCTAGATTGGGTGAACTACGTAAAATCTTTTGTGGTGTGTGTGATTAATTTTTGCATCTTCTTATTTTGCCATATTCATCACGATAAAGAGTTCAGTGTCTCGAATTCTAACAATAAATATATACTTTGCATGAATTAAGAAGAAAAAAATCATATTTGCAAGAGCCTTCTAGGGTTTAAAACGTTAGGAGACTCTGAAGAATAAGTCCTCAATTCTAATGAATTGTTTGTGAAGATTGAATCTACATGTGCGCGTTTTTGAAGATGATGAGTGGCTAATTTTCTTGTGTAAGACTCCTTTGAAGCTAAAGATAGTTTATTTTTATTCTAATTTGAATTAAACTTAATTGAATGCACACAATTTGAGTTTTCATATAGTTATGAAAATGATTTAATAGATTTCAATTTCTTTTTACAATCCTCTTAATTGTCTTGAATAAGTTAGGATTATTGTGAATTGAATATTCACATATAATCTAATACTTGCAATTTAGATTAGTTGTTTGTGCAATGATTTTATATGATTTCTGATCGTTAGGATTAGATGACTTATGCCCTATTAGACAGATTGTGCCTATGATTCGTAGATGGTTTGTATTAGATTACGATAGTTCATGCCTATGAATACGATTATTATTTTCTACATCGCTTTAGCTTGTTGCGAAAAGTGATTCTAATTATTTGAATTCAAGCTAGAATAGAAATAGATGAGAGACTAATACGAATCTGAGGTGGATAACGGAGATCCTAAATTGTTTTCTATTCAATTTCTGTCATAACCCCAGATTTTTGAAAACCATACACATCACATACCATGCAAAATACCACACTTCATACGCAAGTATTAGCATCTCACATGGAAACCAAATTAAAACTACATATACACACTTACTGTATATATGTGAAATTTTGTAGCTTTCACTATATAAGTGAAAGTGGGGAGGAGAGTCTCTCCTACGTAACCTAAATCAACCTAGATAGAAAGAAGGAAAAATAGAGAGAAAAAGGAGAGAGCTTAGAGCAGAAGGTTTACAAAAGAGGTGAGGTTCTTAGTCTTTCCATAGAGGACCTTGAAGGGCCTCACGATTGAAAGAAGTTGGATCAAACAATAGGGGGACCGTCGAGTAAGGTATGATTTAAATGTTTTCGAATATTTTTAGTAGAGTTTAAACTAGGGGTCGAATGATCTTAGACACTATTAATCCTCTCATGAGGAAAAGAATAATCTCCGAATGAATGGAGAACATACACCGTTTCGTGGCTCGCTCGAGCGGTAAAAATGGTTCGCTCGAGCGAGGCATCTCTTAAAATCCCAGTTATCTCAAATAACAATCGCTCGAGCGATGAATAGTGTTCACTCGAGCGATGAATAATAATCGCTCGAGCGATAAATAGTGCTCGCTCGAGCAATGAATAGTGACCACTCGAGCGAGGATTTACAACCGCTCGAGCGAGGTCAAGTGCTCGCTCGCACGAGGCTACATAACCGCTCACCCAAGGACTTCCTTCCAGCTCTCTAAATTCTTTTGGGTATGATTCATGAGAACTGTGTTTTCAAGGGGTCTAAGGACCTTCTGAGTAAAACTGTGTCTCATACAATGTAGGTTCAACGTGGGTTGTTGCGCATAAGTTTCTGCGAGAAAGGAACGTGTCGGATTGTGTTGAGGTAGGGAATATTCTTAAAACATGTGCATTATTTCGTCAATTCATATATGTAGTGTAATCCAATTAAATAGTCAAGTACTGCATGATCATTATGAAAAAGGGTGTGTGAGTGAGTTTCAAACGTGATAGTCTTGAGGTCCCCAGGGGACGAAAAATTATAAAGTAAACATCTGAAGGATGCGATGGAATCAGGGGCATCCCAAGGATGCAGATGAAAACTAACAGTGAAACAGAAGTAATGTGATAAGGCCTGATGTAATATAATTAGCACAATCACGGTGAATAACTATATGTAGAGCACATTCGATACTTTTATTATTTAAGGTTTGATTAGAATACCCCACCGACGTGGCGGGATACCCATGACTGACTCGACAGGATATCCGTGACCGGTACGGCGGCCAATCCGTACATTCATAGCACATCCCAGGGATGTAAATTTAAGAATAGACCCCACCACCTATGAGAAAGGGGCTTGGGCAGTATTCCCAGGGAATACATATAACAAATGTCTAGTTAGACGACGATGGCGGGTATTCCATCGGGACTCGATGCTATATTGTTCGGGGACTACTTAAGTTAAGATTTAAGTGATTAGTCCAAATTCACAACTAAACCAGTAAGGAGATTAAACAAAACCATGCAAAGTAACAGTCGAAATCATTATTTTTATTCTAGTTATTTCAATTGTTTTCCATAAGTGTTGCTCGATAATTTATGCTTTTAAAACTGTTGACATATGTATGAAGGTTAATCTATATGTTCTTTTTGTTTCCCTACGGACCTAGGATGTAGCTCACCCCCCTTAGACTATACGTCGCAGGTCCAAGATTAGCGGCAGCAGAGACTTCTGGAGACGCTGATCCAGGAGATTCGGATTACGTGCCCACAGAAGAGTCAGAACCTCCTCCTGAGGAATTCTCCTAGGAAACCCACTGCATACTTTGAGAGTGAGTTGAGAGTATTAGGTACGGCTTGGTATGTCAAGCCTCTTTATTCGAATGTATTTAAATACCGTTTCTTTTGATAAAACGTCTAGGATGAACAGTTATCACCAATGGGTTGGGTAAGTTCTTATGCCCATGAATTGGCATGGGACAAGGACTGCCTTTCGATACCATGATTATTTATATATGAGAACTTGTTTAGAGTAGATACGTGCGCCCTAATTACAGTTTTGGCTTGTATATACCAATGTATCGTAAAGAATTCCAGGGCACGGCCTGGAGGGTCGTGCTGATGGCACGAATTTCGGGGTGCCGAAATTCGGGCTGTCACAATTTCTAAACTTAATTGTAATTGCATATTTGTTTTTATTTCTGCAACAACTTAGTTTTATTTTTATTTTTTCCCCTTTTCAAATTTTAATTGGAGACAGTTGAACCAAACTTCTTAATAAACAATCTCTTCAATTTGACACCCCCTAGTGCTCACTTGTGCTTCAACACTTGCAAGGGTTTATTTAAAAACACATCAATGAACTATGAAATGAACAATTTGAGTGAGTGAACTTATGAAATGGCATGTCTTATCAACAAAGAAATAGAGTTTTCTAGTACATTGTGCTATCATTTCCCTAACAAAATTGATAACAAGTACATTTTATCATAGAGAAAAATATATCCTTAGAAAAGAAGAAGAAACTATAGGCCGCGCCCATCCAAAACATGATCTTGACCCATACCCAATTATTAATTGCTGGTTTTAGATGGCTTGACCATGATTGGGGCCAAAACTTATAATAAATCTTCTTATTTTCATTCAAGCCTGACCTGATTCTAAAATTTGGATGTGATTCCTTGATGAGCTGCCACAAAGTGTAGCCTGAACTAACTCATTTACATTGTTGCTCCATTTCATTTCCTTCTTCAAACATGTGTTTGGGTTAGTTCTTCGGGGCTAAAGAGTAGCTCTTTCACTTTTTTGGCTCTAGCAGAGAGCTGCTTTTATGTTTGGTAACATAACTTTTGGCCTCATTTGCTTTGGTGGGGAACTATAGTGATAAAACTGCTCTCTAAAATCTGCTCTAACGGAGAGCAGGCAGAGAGTTGGCTTTGTGCTTATAAGAGCTAATCTAAACACAGCACTAACACGATTCATCGAAAAACTGTAATATCATGGGAGCTACTACTTGCATACATGGATTTGTGCCACTTCACATAGTTTAAGAAAGCGAATATTTTTTAGAACTGTGCCACATTGAACACCATTTACGTTGGCTGATTGCATGAAATACAAGCTCTATCTTCTGATTGAACATATTCAAAGCCCATCATCTGACTCAATGACTTACTAGTGGTGTTGAATCTAATGGTAGAAATTGATTTTCGTGCCAATCTTTGGCACCAAAGATCTTTACGTCATGACCTTCAAATCAGACAACTAGCTAGTGTTCCACATAGTGCATGTCTAAAAAACACCAAATATTTCTTTTTGAACTATGTGTAATGACACAAATATTGGTGCAAGTAGTCCCTTACTTCATCATATTCAAATTAAATCATGGTTTTTTTTGGCAAAATCCCTTACAAACTATTGGAACTAGCAAAAATGCTTATGAACTATTGAGATTGGCATTTTCCCAATTATTATTACATAAACTGTGATTAACTAACATGTGAAATGACACAAATACTGTTACGACCCGAAATTCTACCTCATCCCGAGGGTCTAGAATTCTGAGTTACGACCTATACATATCCCGGAAATGCTAAGCGGACATACACTTAATCAAAAGTATCGAGCAAGTATGGTTTCACAAAATCCGTGAAAGCCAATACATAAAGGTGAAAATAAAGCAGTCATAAATACTAGAATAAAAATAATGAATCTGAATAATCCACCAATAAAACAATAATGACAGTCGGAAACAAATCCGATAAAATGAAATCATAAAATCAATTATAATAATAAGGACCCAATCTACTACCAAGTCTACAATGATCAATATCCGGCACTCGAATCGAAATTAATACCGTAGCCCTCCTAGTACTCAACTTCGTCGCCCTCCCAAGGCTCCTGGTACTCAACACCCACAAGATCAATGAAATCAGCGTTAGCGGGATCTGGATTACTGGTGTCTACTCCACCAACGTAATCACCTACAGCTGTTAAATTATTGTGGGATGAATTTACTCAGTCACGTAAACTCAGTGGGATACACCATCAATCTACCTCATACTACTCAGGTGCATTGTGGGTGCATCTTGTGAGTAATAAACATAATATCTCAAAGCAGATAGCAAGAGAAAGACAAAATTATATACATATCGTAAAACTCATATCATATCATAAATGCAAGATCATAATCTAGACACTCATATCCTAACGTACCTCACCATATCTCATAACATATCATATCATGTCTTATTATCATTTTTACACATACGTTTGTATATTGTATGAGCGTAACTAACATACTCGTAAAATCTTAAATGACCTGTGCCAGAGTCACTGCTCGAGCTATCCTGGGAGGGTCAACATAGTATCATACCATCATATCATAATGTCCTTGTATCATACTCATACTCCACCATCCAGCCAATAGGGAGACATAATGGCTAAAATCATTTATAACATACTCATAATCTCTCTCAGAGATCCGTCTTAGCTGAAAGACGTTGTTGCTCTTACGGTAGTTACGTAAGAAACGGCACATACAGAGACTTAAGTTTTTTATCTTTTGCTGGCCTACACAGCGGTGTCTTATTATCGTACTCATATCATAACTTATCTTATCTCATACTCATATATTATCGTACTCTTATACTTAATTCTAGGACAAACTATAGTGAGATAACTTTTCTAAATCACGCTTCCTAAGAAAAAGGTTCTATAGTAATCTAGATGTACTTCGTGTGACAGCCCATACTACCATAGAGGTGTTGCATCCGTACATGGACGCTAATATTTCACGTTTCACGTGACCGTAAAAAAAATCTCACTACAGTTAAATCCTATGGTCGAATCTCATAACTTAACTCATAACTTATACTATCATATTTGAACTCGGGGTAGTCAGGTCACCGTATATGCTATCGTATACGAGATTATACTAAATTTTCACTCACCTGACTCATCATGGGTCCTATTCCACCATTAGTTGTAAGGCATACGAATAGGTATACTTCTCGCTTTGATACCATCTCAGTAAAATATCACGCCCAAGCGTAGGCATGATCTCATATACTCTCGTACCCATGATCTAACATATCCTTAACCCGTATAACTTGATCATAATGCAAGTATAAAAGCATCACATGTACAGAACGAGTTACACTTATATTTTGATTATATTTATACTTATATTTATTTATATAACATACCAATATAATTATAAAATATGATTATAAGTGTGTTTTCGATAGCGTGAAGGTCAGAATTTGCATCGAATTCCTAACACTTCATATTATCGAGGTAATCACGTTGAAGCGATAAAAGTGATATATAAATATATATTATAATTAAGTGCTTAAAATTAATAGATAATACAATTTAAAGTGGAGAGCATCACAACCATCGATCGAAACATCGATAAATTAGAGTGCATTGAGTTTTGATCGTGTAAGTAGAGTTATAGGAGAAAACAATAATGATAATACCGTTTGAGGTCTGATCGGACACAAATCGATTGGTTGGTTTTTGAATTGATCAATCGGTCTTAAGCATATTATATAAATTATTAAAATTCAAGTGAGAGTCGATGGATCGATTGATTTTTAGTATCAATCGGTCGAATTTTTTGAGGGTAATAGACATAGGACGTGTTTGATATTCTTATATAATTATATTAATAAAGCACTTAAGTGCCTTATATTATTATTCTAATAAAGCACTTGAGTGCTCTTAGATTAAATGAAAATATATTATTACAAAATGTAGTTATATACTATTATTTATTATTAAAAGCTAAGAGGAGTCTTTAAGGCTCCACTTTTGTGAATATGATATCATATAAGGACAATTAATATAAAGTAATCATTGTTGCCACTATAATATAGTACAAATTTATAGCCTCATTACTATTAGTATATTTTAATATGTATAAAAACCTACTAATATTGTACACAACTAGTATATAGAAACCTACTACTATAATATAATATAATAGTTCTCATAAAACTCAATCGTCGATAATCCCATAGGTAGTGTGTACGGACTCCAACTTCAACCCAAACTATATTCTTGTTTTGGAAGGTATCATATGTAGCTCACATATAACTTAATTATATATGGAATAGTTGACTTCTCATTTATCAATGTACATATATATATATATATATATATATACACACTAGTAAAAAGGCAAGTGCAAATGCACGTGGACATTAGGACCTAAATCATGCATAAATCAATAAAAAATGACCTAAAACCCATTACAATAATCCAATTCATTGAATCTCCATCTACGCCCAATAAACCAGATCACAAAATCAAAAAACAAATTTGATCGTTTTTTGTTTGATTTTATTTTTATTTTTCGATTGGTCTGATTACTATTGGGTTCAGAGTTCTTTCATGGAAAAGAAGTTAGAAGATAAATAAAGCCGTTTAGGTTATAATGCTTTGATATAGAGTTTTAAGAACCATGATCAAAAATATTAATTGCGAGTCAACATAAGGTCATCATTAGCGATGATAGATGGTGATATATCAACTTTACAATCAAAAGTTTCAACCAGTGCTACCCAGATAGATGAGATAAGACTATGATGATGATGCATGTTTCTAGTTTAATCGTTTGAATTCTTGAGAATCCGATTTGTTTGTTAGGATGGGATGAGTTGAATGAAAATTTTAAATATATATTAGGTACCTTTATTTGCACTCATCAAATCTTGGAGAGCTCCGACACTGAAAATAATTGACTGATTTGAATCAAAAGATGAAGATTGTTTTTCGTCTCAATCTTACACTCTCCTCTTTGATCTAATAAAATTATTTTTACTGATTAAAAAAAAATATCATTTCAAAAATAAAATTCCCAACTTGCCTTACACTACAAAAAACAAGACTATTAGCAACAGCGAAAAATTGACGCTATTAACGAAAAAACTGCCGCTAATAGTCTTAATAGCCTTTTTGTTAATAGCGGCAGTTTTTGGCCGCTAATAATCCTATTTTTTGTAGTGTTAAAAAGAAATAAAAAAAATTTCCCAATACTTTTATGTTGCTCACATTATACATAGAAATGTTCTGCTAGTTTTCTAAATGATAAAGGAATAAATGGGTAGTACTGCATAAGTTTTGATCTCGCATAACCGCTCTTGACCACTAAATCTAATTAAATATTGGTTGACGGTGACAATCTAAACCCACATGCCAACAATAATATCCGGCTACGGGCTTAGGTCCTCGCCCTGATTTTGTTCTTCGTATAAGCATTACATTTCGTCGTTCCCACCCAAAACGCATCATTACATTAAAGGGTTGGTCGCACCTCTAGCACAAACACCAAACTTCTCTCTTTCCGATGTGGGATATCACAAACCCCCACCTTATAGAAGAGCCGTCCTCGACTCTGATACCATTCTATGATGACCCAGACCCACATGCCAACGATGTTGTATGGTTTTGGGCTTAGGTCTCCACCCCAATTTTATTCTTGGCATAGGCGTTACATTTTGCTCTCCCCACTCAAAACGCATCATTACATGAAGGGCTGGTCGCAGCTCATAGCCCAGGCTCCGAACTTCTCTCTATTCGATTTGAGATATTATATTGACTGCCATAGATTTAAATTGTTGAAACTTGCTTAACTGAACTATAACTTGTCCCAAGATTCAGTACCTCATTTAAAAACATCTATGCTAAGTTATCTGTTATGGCCAAATCAGTTGAGTCTCTTGAAACTATTTCATAAAGAATGGTTGGAACACTCAAATTGATAAAGAATGTAAAAAAGCTAAAAGTGTCTATTATAATATTCTAAAAGAAGAAATTTTGATTTCGATCAAACCTTGCACCCCTACCCATTGGTAGATACAGATGCAGAGCATTGTGCCACGTGGAACACCATTTAAGTCATTTGATTTGAGTACGACAACGAAAATATCTTTAAGGCCAAAGATTGGTACGAAAAGTAATCTCTATCATCTAACTGAATATAGTCAAAAGTCCATCGTCTGATTGAATGGTTGACTCTGAGAATTTCGATGATAACAAGTATGTTTGAGCCCAATTTTTTGCCTCAAAAAATCTTTGCATTAAGGTATTCCAATTAGATGGCTGGATGGTTCGTGGCACAAATCCCAAAAATAACAATCTTTCTTTTTAACCATGTGCCACGGTATAAATATCTGTGTGCCCGGTTTAGCTCTCAATTTAAATCCTGGTACCTCTAAATATGTCCACATGTTTACTGAAAAGCGCCAACACCCTAGACCCCTTGACAACCATTGATTCCTTCGAGTCAAATCTCAATTACTAATTGAACTAGGACAGGCCTATATTTTATCGGGCGTACCTACCTCAGCCCATACCCGGCTCATTGACCGGGCTTGGCCGAGTTAGAGCCAGGCGTAAATGAGCTGGGTTTTTATCAAGCTTTTGCAACAACACATATCTGGCCCCATAGACTAATCAGACCGGGCCGGAACGTTTATATTTTGGGCCCCACTAACTTTAACGGATACTGACCCGTTTCGGACGAGCTCAAGCCCAGCCGAGACCCATATGACTATCACACCCTCAGGCAACTTGCGTAGTGTGTTACATCGCTTTTTTCTTCTTCGCCATTTATTGAAGGATAGCAGTAATAGTACTTACGGAATCTTCCAAGGCACCTACGCTCAAAACATTGATTGATTCTGATTAGATGAAGAAAATTGTGTTTCACCCTGATCTTCAACACTAGGGATCTTGAGATCATGATGCACCTAGCAGACGGACAGTTTTATATTCCACATGACACATATCCCTAACATGGCACACATCATGCTCAAAAGTGACTTTAGGGCCATGTTTTTTAGCGTTGTGCTACGTGGAATCGAAAACTTACTGACCGTCCGATAGGTGCGCCATGATCTAGATCCCTTTTGTGGGAGATTGGAGGGAAATGCAATCTTTATCATCTGATCCAAAGCAATTAATGATTTTGGGAGTAGGTGCCTTGAAAGATTCCGTGGGTGCTATTAAAGCTACCCTTTATTGAAAGGGTACCATTATTTAGACCGTATGAAATTCTAACCTCAATACCCCATCTCCTCTAGTCGAAATGCATCAACTGCTCTGAATTAGTCATTGAAGATAGTTTTCATCCTAATTTTCTAGACAATCGATCTTGAGATCATGGGCGTACTATCAGACGATCAATTTTGCGGCACCCATCATGCTTAAATGTGATTTTAGGGTCAATTTTTAGGTATGTGTGCCACGTGGAATAAAACATTGACTGCCAGCTGCAGGTACGTCCATGATCTATGATTCAAAGCGGTAAACTAAGTTAATATGGGTAAGGTTACAATTTCAGAGGTATAAAGAATGGCACCTTCTGTTGAAATTTGCTTCAATTTGAGGGGAGGAGGAAGTTGCTTAACTAAGTTAATATTGGAAATAGAGAATCCATACTACTTTTTATAGTGTGGTTTGTAGGATCATTAAAGATGGTGGCCTCTCCAATCTTAGTCAGTGATTGGTTATACTTTTCATGACATACTTGTAAGAGAAATGAGAAAATGCGTCTATCCCAGAGGTGGCACATCGATCTGATGGATGGTCTAGATTCACTGATTCTGATAAAAGTTAAGAGGTTGTACTATCATATAAAAGCTCAATCTAAACATGGAAACCAAACTATAAGAACGGAAAGACAATTGTAAACCCGGTAGAAATTGTTTTCTTGCATAGGAAGTTTAGAAGGACAAGATCAAGTTTTGTTCTTATACGAGAACAACATTGATATTATAAAAGATTAAAACAGTGAAATAGATGGTCAACTACGTATCTGGTACATCTAAGAATCGTCTGTTGAATGGACGGTCAAGATTACATAACACTGTGCTAAGTACACTATCTTCTTTATCGGTGCTAAGCACCACACACAATCTAAGTGAATTAGAGTTGAAGTTTACTTGTAACAAATCCATTTACACGATACAAGAACAACTACATAAAGAAACTGATATTGGAGAAACCCACCAGCCTAATACGTCTCCGCTTATCAAATCAGTAAAAAACCCATCTCAAATACCTCTCCGCTTATCAAATCAATAAAAAACCCACCAGCCTACAACAGATGTAGAACTCTGTTTTTAGAGAACTCTTGGAAGTAGAACTCTGTTTTCGGGGTTTAAATTAGAAGATTTTTAGAATCTGTGCTAGGGGTATTTTAGGAACGAAAATATGACAAAAATATTTGTACTTTTATATAGTAGTAAGGATATATATATATATATATATATATATATATATATATATATATATATATATATATATATATATAAAGATTATCATTTTATCCAAAAATACTACATATTTTTTTAATTTAATTTATATCAGAAGAATTTGTTCTTAAAATGATTTGTTGAAAAATAATTCTACATATATGTGTTCATTATCAGAATAAAAGGAAGGAAGCAAATTTGGGACGAGGAGTAAAATTTTGGCAATTAAAATATTATTGTACCTATATATATAGCAAGTTTTATTAATATAATAAGAAGGTAATTGAGTATCTTGGTTTCATATAACAATATAATCATATTATATTAAAATTATATAATAACTTTTATTAAAATAATAAAAAAAGTAATTGAGTATTTTTGTTTTATATGAGATTATAATGATATTATAAGAAAATTTATTAAATATGTTATTAAACTCATCACTTAAGCTATAGAGAGTATTTGACCACATGTAAATATAGTAATGAGTAATCATGAGCTTTCAAGTGCCTTAGATAACTCAAACAAGTTATCAATTGCAAGCGAAACCGATTGCATTAATTACAGAGGGTACTCTAGTTTGTTTTAGAGTCGGTGATCGGGGTTTGAAAAAAAATCAACCATGTTGTTTTCTGCAACAGATTACGGTTTCAAAAAACAAACCAAAATATAAATTTAAATAATTAACACAAGAATTAAGGGTCTAAATAGAGTTGGCCGATTTACTATTTTCGAAAGCGATTTTTATACAAATATACTCGAGTGTAATTTATTTAACCCATCGATACGCGATCGACTGTACCCTACGCGACGGAATCTAAGATGGATAGATGGGTACCCACCTCTTGAAGCGTAATCGGTGGATCGACGGCAATTAGGGCGATAGAGCACGGCGTCCATACGATGGCCCGTCCACGATTTTGCCTTCTTCCTCCTCATTGATCTTGACGACGGAAGAATAAATCATGACGGAAAAGATTAAGATGTTTTGTTTTAGAGAATGGTAAGTGGAGAAAGAGTTATGACGGCTAGAGTTTTTGAGAATGAGAAAAGAAACGGAAGTGGTTTTTCTTAAAGAAGAAAAGTGAGAAGTCTTGTACGTACTTTAATCTTAAATAGAGTTCTCCTACTTAGGTTAGGCTCCGATAAGTTAGGCTCCGGTGTGAAACACTAACACCATGCTTGGTGTAAAACCAATCTAACACCATAAATTTATTTATTTTTTAAATTAGGGTCGTTACAAATACTCTGCAAATGAAATTACTTACCTGGTGAGTGTAATGGGTGGGTGTTGCACGTGCTTGAGGAATTAGTCAGGTGTTCTAAGAGACCCGGATATTCCGTCATCGAAAAATTTACTTATAAACATTATTTTTGTAAATGAATATATAGAACGACGGATTTGATCGTATCCCTTCTTTGTGTGGGAATGTTAGAAATGGAGTTCTGAAATTGTTCTAAAACAAATCCGAAGGTATCCTTTCTTTTGAAATTTTTCAAAGGAAATTTTTATAAAAATTTCAAAAGTGTCCTCTAAGAAATTTTAAAATAATCCAAAGGTTTGATTATGATTTTTGTTAAAATAATCCAAAGGTTTGATTGTGATTTTTGCTATATTATTTTATGGCCATAGTACATAGTATACCACACCACACCATTAAATTATGGATGAACTTAGAGAGAGTTGTAGGAATTTAGAGGCCCGTAAATCTGTGAAAGTCAGCTGTCAACTGGCTTAGTGGTGCATGACTGACTTGTGCCCCACCTAATTCCAACGTTTTTCCAACCACAATCTCGCACCTACCAAGCGTTACACCAAACGTGTAAGCACATGCCCCAGATATATAAGTGGCCAATCCAAGGAAGTCGGCTTGGATTAGTGTTAAGTGGAGTACGTGAAAGTGAAACGTGTCCCATAGTTGGTGACAGTATAATCAAGACCGTCGAGAAAGATTCTTCTTGATGACCCATCAACATCATTTCAGAAAAACCGAAAACTGAAAAAACAACCGGCCCGAACTCGACCGAAACCAAACCAACCCAATTTGTTCCGATTCAATTTTGGTTTTCTGTCACGACCCGAAATTCTATCTCATCCCGAAGGCCTAGAATTTCGACTTATGACCCGCACATATCCCGGATATGCTAAGCGGACATACACCAAATCAGAGTTCTCGCGCAATAATGGTTTCACAAAATCGGTGAAATCCAACAAATAGGGTGGAATATAAATATAATCATATATACTGAATAAGTGTGATAAAATCACAATCCACCAATAAAATATAAATCCAGTCGGAGACAAATCCGATAAAATAAACTATAAAATCTGCAATACTAATATCAATAAAACTCAATACCAAGTCCACAATGATCAGTAACCGGCACTCGAATCAAGATCAGCACCGTAGTCCTCCTGATAACCGGCAGCGTCGCCCTCCAAAGGCTCCTGGTACTCAACGCCCACGGAATCAATGAAAATCATGTTGAGATCTAGATGGTCCACCGTGGGATGAGTTTACTCAATCATGTAAACTCAGTGGGATACACCACCAATCCACCCCATACTACTCAGGTGCATTGTGGGTGCATCTTGTAAGTGATAAACATAATATCTCAAAGCAGATAGCAAAAGAGATAAAATCACATGCATATCGTAAAACTCATATCATAAATGCAAAACCATGATCTAGACACTCATATGCTAACGTACATTACTATATCTCATAACATATCATACTATGTCTTATTATCATTCTCGCATATACGTCTGTACATCGCATGAGCGTAACTAACATACTAGTGAAATCCTAAACGACCTGTGCCAGAGTCGCTGCTCGAGCTACTATGGGAGGGTCAACATAGTATCATACCACCATATTATAACGCCCTCGTGTCATACTCATACTCCACCACCCAGCCAATGGAGAGACATAATGGTCAAACTCACTCATAACATACTCATACTCATAATCTCTCCCAGAGATCCGTCTTGGCTGAAAGACGTTGTTGCCCTTACGTTGGCTACGCAAGGAACGGCACGTACAGAGACTTAAGTTCTTTATCTTTTGTTGGCCTACACAACGATATCTTATTATCGTACTCGTATCATAACTTATCTTATCTCATACTCATATCTTATTATACTCTTATACTTAATCCTATGACAACTATAGTGAGGCAACATTCTTAATTCACGCTTCCCAAAAAAAGGTTCCGTAGTAACCTGGATGTACTTCGTATGGTAGTTTATACTGTCATAGAGGTATTGCATCCGTACCTGGACGCCAATATTCCAAATTTCACGTGATCGTAAAAGAAACCTCACCACAGCTAAGGCCCAAAGCCCGATTCTCGTATCATATCTCATATCGTATCCTCTCGTATTAAAACTCGGGGTGATAGGATTACTGTATATGCCACCGTATACAAAGTTACACTGAATTCACACTCACTCGACTCGTCATGGGTCTCATTCCATCATGAGTTGTAAGGCATGTGAATACGGTGTATTCCTTGCTTCGATACCATCTCGGTGAGTCACCACGCTCAAGCGTAGGCATGATCTCATACACTCTCGTACATATGTCCTAACTTACTCATAACTCATATAATGTAATTCAGATGAAAATACAGAAAGTCAGACGTACAAAAATATTTATATTAGATTATCTTTTATATATATATATATGTATTTATTTACACACATTCCAATACAACATAAAATAGGATAATTATAAGTGTATTTTCGATAACAGAAAGGTCGGAGTTCGATTTCACGAGGTATCGAATTCCTAACACTTTCTGTTATCGAAGAGGTCGCGTTGAAGCGATAAATTGATATATATATATATATATAATAATTAGATAATTAAATTAAATGGTATTTATAATTATTAAGTTATGATTTATCATGACCATCGATCGAAAGACCTTACGATATAATATACACAGAAAATTTGGTCATGAGAATTAAAAAATAATATTAAATTTGAATATCCTTAAGTCATTCAAAATTAAATCCGACTTGTTGCTCTATTTTGACCTCTAAAACGTCTAATTCGTGAAATGGCTATTTCACACAAAGTTGTAAAGCTCGTTGTTTTCTTTCTAATGCGCAATAATCGCATTAATCCGATGTCAGAGTAAAAAGGTATGACTAAAATATCAGGACCAATACATCGATGGTCGTGAAGTCGGGTTCGTGGCCGCGAATTCGGGTTCGTAGCCGCAAGTTCAGACCCGAAACTTTAAGATGGTACAGTCTATTATTCATTTAAATAAAATAAAAATATAATTTAATTTTTAGGCTTAATTAATTTTAAATAAATAATAATATAAACTTGCAACAATAATATATATTATTATAGTCTTAGTAGAAGGATAAATTTCTAACTATATAGATTTGAAAATAAATAATATCAATATGATATTATGTCAATTAAGTTAATCTATCAAATTTATAAATATTATAATTTAATTAATTTTACAGACATAAAAGATGAAGTAAACATATTAAATATATAGACGTAATATAAGGTAAAATATTAATGGCTCAAAGAAAAGGGATTCTTGATAAAAAAAAAAAGAAAGAAATAACATATAAACCCAATTTACAGAATATACAACTTTCAAGGGAAAACATATATTAAATATATAGGTCTATTAATTTATGAGATATTTGGGTTTAAATAAAATTTTAAACCCGTCGATGCGCGATCGAACGCATCCTACGCGGCAGGATCTGAGAAGAACAAGATGGATTGATGGGTACCCACCTTTTGAAGCGTGAACGAAAGATCAACGGCGATTCGGGTTGAAAAGGTCGATTCTGTGGCACTTTAGAGAATGATTTTTTATTATAGAGAGTAGAGAGTTTTTAAAGTTTTATTTATAATGGTATAAAATTTTAGGTCAACTTTAATTAACACTTTTCGTAGGAGATTTAATAGAATAGGAGATTTTTACACGGAATAAGAATTCATACGTAACTTGGATAGCTTGAGAAAAGGTTTCGGTCTAGTAAGCACCAAAGCAATTGGTGTTTCTCTCCCGAAATTACAGCTATACCCTTTGACTTGGTTGATCACTTAAAATGGGCATAACTTTTTATATTCTTATCAAAAGTCGTCAAATTATATATCGTTGGAATCGTATCAATGAGCACTTCGCAATGAGTCTAATTTTGATATGAGAAAAATTTTTAAAAATTTATTTTAAAGGGTGGGTTTCAATTCCGATGTGGAGCGTTAGCACAGTACATAGTGTGATGCATCAACTAACACCGTTAAAATAAAATCTAAAAATCCGGGTTGTTACATTCTCTCCCCCTTATAATATTTTCGTCCTCGAAAATTATGTACATGAGGCGATGAGCTCGGGGTACTTCTCCAAAGTCTCGGCTTCTCGTTCCCAAGTGGCTTCATTCGGTGAATGATGTTGCCACTGTACTTTGACGAAGCAAACAGATTTACCCTTGATGAGCTGCTCCTTCCGATCTATGATACGAACCAGCTTCTCTATGATGGTCAGATCATCTCTGACTTCAGTCGGCTCGATATCAAGGACGTGAGATGGATCGGGCAAGTATTTGCGCAACATAGACACATAAAACACATTGTGGATACCGGCAAAGTGTCTCAGAAGTGAAATTCGGTATGCTACCTCACCGATGCGATCTGTGATAATGAAAGGTCCCACGTATCTCGGACTTAGTTTTCTTCACATTCCAAAACGCATGATTCCCTTAGTTGGTGACACCCGGATGAAAACCAAATCACCAACCTCAAATTCTATCAAGCGTCTTCTACTGTCGGCGTAGGCTTTCTGACGGTCTTGAGCTTCTTTCAATCTCTGACGGATAACTCTACCCTTCTCGATCGTGATTTCTATGAGTTCCGGCCCAAGCATCTTTCTTTCACCAACCTCTTCCCAATAAAGAAGCGTCCTACAACTTCGGCCATAAAGGGCTTCAAAAGGCTTTACTTCCTTTAGGGACTAAGTCGTACGATAGCACTAACATACAACGTTTTGTGAAATCAGGAATTGATGGCTCCACGACGCAGGGAAGCAAATAGCTCTCAGGTGAATGAGGCCTCATCACATGAAGGTCCTCAAGAATCTGAAGCGATGCGCCTATTACATGAGATGGCAACCACATTCAGTCAGCAAATGACTCAGCTGACGCAGTCGCACCAACAAGAAAGGACTCAGCTACTGCACGAAATGGAGGTGCAAAGAGAACAACAAAGAGAAGCGGTCCAAGAGTTGGTTAATCAACGCCAGCCTACACCTCAACACGAGAACCCACCATACACCCTGGTCGGATTTCAAGTATTTAGCAGAGCTCGACCTCCCTATTTCCATGGTCAGCTTGACCCAGTCACTGCTGAAGATTGGATAAGTACTATCGAAAAATTCTTCGGGATCTCCTCGCCTGCAGAACATGAAAAAGTGAAGTGGGCAGCGTTTTATCTGGATCAGGAAGCAGAGATTTTGTGGAAGGCGTGACCAAAGAAATTGCGGATAAGAGTGGACTTGGCGATGGTTAGAGAAGTCTACTTCAAAAGTATTTCTCGGCTGACCACGGTATGAAGAAGAAAGAATTCATGGATCTACGGCAAGGGAACATGACGGTGGCCGAGTACGAGGCCAAGTTTGACCAGCTATCCAGATTTGTTGGGAATCTGATCGCAGATGACGGCGATAAACTCTTCGCATTTCAGAGCGGCTTGCTACCATTCTTTCGTGAGAAATTGGCCGTGATGAAGATAGAATCATACGGAGAACTTGTAGATCGTACACAGATCCAAGAAAGAGAATCAGGTGAAATGCTTAACAAAAGGAATGCCCGATTTGAGGTTCAGAAGGGCAAAGCTATTCAAGGGGACTCTTTTGTCCCATAGAGACCAAGCCCAACTTTCGCCCAAAGAACGTCATTTCCTCAGGCTCAGTACGAAAATAAAAGGCCACGCCTCACACCGCAGACACAAGTGGGTTCCACTTTCCCATGAGGAAATGTCGTTCCACAGCCACATCAACCACAACGAGAGTTCAGACCTTACGAACCTTGCACAAGATGTGGCAGGAGACATAGGCCTGGAGTATGCATGCAAGGCACCGAAAAATATTTCAGGTGCGGAAAAGAAGGACACATGGTTAAGGATTGCCCCGAGAGAGCTCCGATATTAGGCTCTCAATACAGTACTCAAGCGAATCCTACGAGCGAAGACCGCATCTTTACAATGTCACAGCAGGACACTATGGCTAGCGATGAAGTTATTCAAGGTACCTTTACTACTCCAAATCCAGTTATTTTTTTGATGTATTTCAAGTGATTATTTTCATAAACTTTGTTTTATAAAATTTCTTGTATGAATTCAATAAAACTGTAAATCAAATTGTTGCACTTGAAAATATTTTAACATGCCTTATGCTAACAGGTAATCTCTCCGTTTATCAGCATAAGTGTAACATTAAACACTTAGCTCTTGTTCTTATAAACTCAGGGTCTACGCATTCTTTTATCAGTCCAGGGTTTATCTCAGAAATTCAAGCTAGTCCTGTACCCTTAGAAAGGAGATTGACTATCTCGACACCGTCCGGGAACACCATGATGGCTACTTTAATCTGTCGAGACACGATAATAAATATTAAAGGCCATGATCTTCCGATAGATCTCATCGTGCTAGAATTTCAGGATTTCGATATCATTTTAGGCATGGACTGGCTAGCCACATATCATGCCACGATTGACTGCTTCTCAAAAGTGGTCACCTTCCAACCACTCGGAGAACCTCCATTCAGATTTCGGGGAATTAAAAGAAAGGGAGTACCTTTATTGGCAGCATTAGACGAGGAGTAAGACAAGACAGTCGATCCTATAAAAATCTCAATCGTTAGAGATTTTATCGACGTATTTCCTGAAGACTTACCCGGTGTACCACCCGACCGAGAAATTGAGTTTAAAATCGATATGATCCCAGGGACCACACCAATTGCCAAGGCACCATACCGAATGGCCCCTGCAGAATTAAAGGAACTGGGAATACAACTCAAGGAACTGTCAGATAAGAAATTCATCAGACGAAGTCAGTCACCATAGAGAGCCCCGATCCTCTTCGTAAAGAAAAAAGATGGTTCGATGAGACTATGCATCGATTACCGTCAGTTGAATAGTGTAACCATCAGAAATCGATACCCTCTCCCACGTATCGATGATTTATTCGATCATCTCTAAGGTGCCAAGTGTTTTTCTAAGATTGATCTTAGATCGGGTTATCACCAGCTGAAAGTGAGGGAAGAAGATATTCCAAAAACAGCTTTCGCTTGCAAGAATGGGTTGTACGAATTCTTAGTCATGCCTTTCGGACTAACAAATGCCCCAGCTGTATTCATGGACCTAATGAATCGGGTGTTCAGGCTGTATCTTGATGAATTTATCATCGTATTCATAGATGACATCCTCATCTACTCACGATCAGAGGAAGAGCATGAGAAACACCTGCGTCTAGCACTTCAGACACTCCGAGATCACCAGTTGTATGCCAAACTCAGTAAGTGCGAGTTTTGGCTTAAACAAGTAACCTTTCTGGGACACGTGATATCAGCAGAAGGAGTGACCGTCGATCCTTCTCAGATTAAAGCAATTACAGAGTGGAAAGCACCGACGAGTGTTATCGAAGTTAGGAGTTTCCTCGGATTGGCAGGTTATTACCGTCGCTTTGTTGAAGGATTTTCACGCATTGCTCTACCGCTCACCCGCCTCACACAGAAGAATGTCAAATTTGTGTGGACCGATGAATGCGAGTCAAGTTTTCTAGAACTGAAGAAGAGGCTTACTACTGCACCAATCCTCACCCTACCTTCCACTTCCAGCACTAGTGAATTTGAAATATTTACAGATGCATCTCGCCAGGGACTTGGTTGTGTGCTTGAACAAAGTAAGAAAGTTGTTGCTTATGGGTCAAGGCAGCTCAAACCTCATGAAAAGAACTATCCGATTCATGACTTAAAAATGGTTGCAGTTATCTTCGCCCTCAAACTATGGCGCCACTACCTCTACGGCGAGACGTTCAAGATTTATACGGATCACAAAAGTCTCAAGTACCTTTTCTCACAAAAGGACCTAAATTTGAGACAACGTAGATGGATGGAATACATGAAAGATTATGACTGCTCCATAAATTACCACCCCGGAAAAGCAAATGTCGTCGCTGATGCACTTAGTAGAAAATCTTCGGCACTATTAGCCAGATTAAAATTTTAGAAGCCCTTCAATGAACTCACCGAAGAAGACATTTACCTCCAAGAGATTGACGATGGTGTATATTTGGCACGAATTGTGATGAGTCCCAGATACGCTTTGGAAAGTGCGGGAAGCTAAGCCCCAGATACGTAGGGCCTTTCAAAGTCACAAAACGTGTGGGCAAGGTTGCGTATAAAATCGCCCTACCGCCACAATATACGGGAATCCATGACGTTTTTCACATATCAATGCTGAAGAGATACATCTATGACCCATCACACATCGTGGAGATCGAACCCGTCGATATAAAGGAGGATCTCACTACCATAGCGAGACCGATCAAGATCCTCGACCACAAAGCTCAAGTCTTTAAGAATAAAACGATGAGATTAGTGTTGGTCCAATGGCAACATCACACGCCAAAGGAAGCGACCTGGGAAAATGAAGACGACATCAAAGAAAACCATCCTCAGCTTTTTGAATAATCGGTACGTAATTTTCGAGGACGAAAATATTATAAGGGGGAGAGAATGTAATAACCCAGATTTTTAAATTTTATTTAATGATATTAGATGATGTACCACACAGTGCGTGGGGCTAACGCTCCACACCGGAATCTACCCACTTTTGAAACAGTCTGATTTTTTTTATATATGTCAATATTAGACTCATTGCGGAGTACTCGTCGATACGATTTCAACAATATATAATTTGTCGATTTTCGATAATAATATAAAAAGTTATGCCCATTTGAAGAGTGAAGCGGGTTAAAGGGCACAACTATAAATTCGGGAGAGAATCACCATTTACCTTGGTGCTTACACAAAGCGCTGGAGCAAAACCTCTTCTCAAGCTTTTTAAGTCACGTATGAATTCTACTTGCGTGTAAAAACTACTATTTTTATTAAATCTTATACGGAAAGTCTTAATTAGAGTTAACCTAGAAAGGGAATTAGATATATATTTACTTCTTCTCTCAGTTGTCTCTCTTTATTCCCTCTTCTCTGTAAAAGCTCCGACAGTGCCATATTTCACAATTTCTCGTCGGATCTTCATCAATTTTCGATATTATCAGAGAATCTTAGACCATCAAAGTTTCTCATCGCCGTGACCGATCTATCGTAAGAAAAGAATTCTCACGAAAAGATTCGAGCATATCGCCTCTCGAATCCGATCTCTATCAACCCAAATCATCGTAGGATTCGAATCACGCTTCAACAGGTGGGTGCCTCTAAATCCATCTTAAATTATTCAGTTATTTCTTAAAAAGAAAACCCTAATTTTTTCTTAAATTTTGATAAATTTCGGGTCTTGAAAACTTAGAAATTAGGCCCAAAATCGATAGGATCGTTTTTCCCAGATTTTTGTGAAATTTGGCCAAACTCTTTAATAGACATAGCCTCGGTATTTTGGCCATAAATTTTTACTTTAAACTCGGATTGAAGTGATTCTTGTGGCATTGGAAAGAAGATAACGATATCTACAACTTTGTCTGAAATAGCAATTTCACGAATCTAATGTTTTTAAGGTCAAATTTGAGCTGCAAGTCTAGATATATTTTAGATGATCCAAGGTGCACGGGTTTAACATTATTTTTTTACACTCTTGGGCTACCTTATGCTAAACTTATCTCCAAACTTATAAATCACTAAAATTAAATAAAATATATTAAATAGCTTACATCGAATAACAATTTATAAGTTTAAGGGGTCAAATATTGACGTTTTTCAATACTTACCATTCTATTATCTCCTCTAAGCCTCATATAATTCTTGAATTGACACATGCGCCCCTTTAGAATTTTAAAATAGGTCGGATCGTTATACCAATCAATTACCAAATTTCATGGATATAATTAACCTTAATGAAATATAGTTTCAACTCTATTGCAAAATAAATATAGTTAAATATTTCTTATTTTCTGTTTTACTTTAATATTTCGTATGTTATGCTCTTTATTAATTTTCTTCAAAAATATGAAATGTTTAAGGCTTATGTTATAGTTCATTCTTATATATGTTCACCATTATCATATGACATTCATCATATAGAAAATCACGATAGGGCATACGCATATAAGTTAAGAATAAG
The DNA here is from genome assembly GCA_021018995.1 of Chloranthus sessilifolius. Lineage (NCBI taxonomy): Eukaryota > Viridiplantae > Streptophyta > Magnoliopsida > Chloranthales > Chloranthaceae > Chloranthus > Chloranthus sessilifolius. The sequence goes on from CM037588.1 coordinate 10,205,959, forward strand.
ATATGACACATGACATAAGCATTCGTCACGGTAGGGTTTCTTTCACGGTCACGTGGAACTTGAAATGTAGGCATCTATGTACGGATGCAACCCCTCTATGGTAGTATAGGATACCACACAAAGTACATCTACGTTACTAATGAACCCGTCCCTTGGAAAGCGTGGTTTTAGTGAAGCCTATCGCACCGTGGCCCATTCTAACTAAGTTTTAAGAAAAAATAAAAAAAGAATATGTTAAGACACATGTATGTTAAGAAAGTGGGGACTTAAGCCCGCGTAAATATAAAATCGGGGCAGGAACCTAAGCCCATAACCGAAAAATGATATGATATGTAAGGCACGCTGTGAAGGCCAGCTAAATATGAATTAAGTTTCTACACGTGCCATACCTTACGAGCCACCGTAAGGGCCTAACGTTTGCAGCCAAGGCGGGTCTTAAGGACATTATAGCCTTGTCTCGAAGTAAGGGCACATCGTGGTTACTATGTCGACAACCTCATCTGGCTGGATGGTGGTTTATGTTATGATATGGAGGTTAGGTGGCTATCTACACGTGGACCTCGCGTGGTAGGCTCGAGCAGGGATCCTGACATAGATCGTTTAAATAAGATAAGATGTGAAGTGCGTTGTGTAGGTGTATGGAATAATTAATAAGACTTACAATATGTCACGTATGCTAAGTTGATGAGACAAATAGGAAAAAAGATAAGAAAATAGAAGCATCATGCACTCTTCATGTTATATTAGTATGTTTTTCAGTCTTGATTATGGTAGTCTATAAATTATGGATAAGTTTATTTCATTTATTAAAGATGTTGGTTATATTTTAAAAATGCCCCACAATTCAAGGGATTGCACACACGATAACCTGAGTAAGTTATGGTGGATCGATTGTGTAACCCGCTGAATTTACGCGACTGAGTAAACTCACCCCCTCCCAAATCAAACAGTTTTAGGTAAAGATTCTATTTATCCTATTCATGATGACGCGAGAGCTGCTGTTCCGGAGGCGGCTTACGTAGATGGAGACGTTAGTTATCATCCGGAGGGGAGCGTAGATCCGACAGAATTCTACGAGCCTTGAGAGTCCTTTTGCTTTAGACTTTATTCTTTGAGAGACATATTCTAATTATTTTGATATTTTTATGAGTTTATGTTTAGAACTATTTTATCCTATGTAAAACTTATTTTATTTTATATCTTAGATGCATGGTTAGGATTTACCTTTTTACTGTCTTTTATGATTTCCACCATTAATTTATGAGTTATTTATCGTTTAATGCTATCTTAAATGCCTCAATCTATATGCTAAGTCAATTTATAGATTATGTGTATATCCGCTTATCGCCTTAACCAGCGTGCGGTGTCATAACACAGAATTCTAGGCCCTCAAGATCGGGTAAGGATAGCCCAAGAGTGTAAAAAAATAATGTCAAACCTGTGCACCTTGGATCATCTAAAACGTATCCCGACTTGCAGCTCAAATTTGACCTTAAAAACATTAGATTCGTGAAATTACTATTTCAGACAAAGTTGTAGATATCGTTGTCTTCTTGCTAATGCCATAAGAATCACTTCAATCTGAGTTCGGAGTAAACAATTATGGCCAAAATATCGAGGCTATGTCTATTAAAGAGTTTGGCCGAATTTCACGAAAATCTGGGAAAAACGATTCTATCGATTTTGGGCCTAATTTCTAAGTTCTTAAGACCCAAAATTTAAGAAAAAATTAGGATTTTCTTTTTAAGAAGTAACTGAATAATTTAAGATAGATTTAGAGGCACCCACCTGTTGAAGTGTGATTCGAATCCTACGATGATTTGGGTTGATAGAGATCGGATTCGAGAGGCGATATGCTCGAGTCTTTTCGCGAGAATTCCTTTCTTACGATAGATCGGTCGCGGCGATGAAAAACTTTGATGGTGTAAGATTCCCTGATAAGATCGAAAATTGATGGAGATCCGACGAGAAATTGTGTAAGATTCTATACCATTCTGTCACGACCCGAAATTCTATCCCATCCCGAAGGCCTAGAATTTCGAGTTATGACCTGCACATATCCCGGATATGCTAAGCGGACATACACCAAATCAGAATTCTCGCGCAATAATGGTTCCACAAAATCCATGAAATCCAACAAATAGGGTGGAATATAAATGTAATCATAAATACTGAATAAGTATGATAAAATCACAATCTACCAATAAAATATAAATCCAATCGGAGACAAATCCGATAAAATAAACAATAAAATTCGCAATACTAGTATCAATAAAACTCAATACCAAGTCCACAATGATCAGTAACCGGCACTCGAATCAAGATCGACCATGAGCCCTCCTCGATAACCGCAACGCCGCCTCCAAAGGCTCCTGGTACTCAACGCCCACGGTATCAATGAAATCAGCGTCGGCGAGATCTAGATGGTCGGCGTCTACTCCACCAAAGATAATCACCGAATCGTTAGATTATCGTGGGATGAGTTTACTCAGTCACTTAAACTCAGTGGGATACACCACCAATCCACCCCATACTACTCAGGTGAATTGTGGGTGCATCTTGTGAGTGATAAACATAATATCTCAAAGCAGATAGTAAAAGAGATAAAATCACATGCATATCGTAAAACTCATATCATAAATGCAAGACCATGATCTAGACACTCGTATCCTAACGTACCTTACCATATCTCATAACATATCATACCATGTCTTATTATCATTCTCGCACATACGTCTGTACATCGCATGAGCGTAACTAACATACTAGTGAAATCCTAAATTGCCTGTGCCAGAGTCGCTGCTCGAGCTATTATGGGAGGGTCAACATAGTATCATACCACCATATTATAACGCCCTCGTGTCATACTCATACTCCACCACCCAGCCAATGGAGAGACATAATGGTCAAACTCACTCATAACATACTCATACTCATAATCTCTCCCAGAGATCCATCTTGGCTGAAAGACGTTGTTGCCCTTACGATGGCTACGCAAGGAACGGCATGAACAGAGACTTAAGTTCTTTATCTTTTGCTGGCCTACACAGCGATGTCTTATTATCATACTCGTATCATAACTTATCTTATCTCATACTCATATCTTATTATACTCTTATACTTAATCCCATGACAACTATAGTGAGGCAACCTTCCTAATTCACGCTTCCCAAAAAAAGGTTCTATAGTAACCTGGATGTACTTCGTGTGGTAGTTTATACTGCCATAGAGGTGTTGCATCCGTACCTGGACGTCAATATTTCGAGTTTCACTTGATCGTAAAAGAAACCTCACCACAGCTAAGGCCGAAAGCCCGATTCTCGTATCATATCTCATATCTTATCCTCTCGTATTAAAACTCGGGGTGATAGGATCACTGTATATGCCACCGTATACGAAGTTACACTGAATTCACACTCACTCGACTTGTCATGGGTCCCATTCCACCATGAGTTATAAGACATGTGAATACGGTGTATTCCTCGCTTCGATACCATCTCGGTAAGTCACCATGCCCAAGCGTAAGCATGATCTCATACACTTTCGTACATATGTCATAACTTACTCATAACTCATATAATGTAATTCAGATTGAAATACAGAAAGTCAGACGTACAAAAAGATTTATATTAGATTATCTTATATTTATATATATACATTTATTTACACACATTCCAATATAATATAGAATAGAATAATTATAAGTATATTTTCGATAACGGGAAGTCGGGGTTCGATGTTCACGAGGTATCGAATTCCTAACACTTTGTGTTATCGAAGAGGTCGCGTTGAAGCGATAAATTGATATATACATATATATAATAATTAGATAATTAAATTAAATGGTATTTATAATTATTAAGTTATGATTTATCATGATCATCGATCGAAAGACCTTACGATATAATATACACAGAAAATTTGGTCATGAGAATTAGAAAATAATATTAAATTTGAATAGCCTTAAGTCATTCAAAATTAAATCCGACTTGTTGCTCTATTTTGACCTCTAAACCGTCATATTCGTAAAATGGCTATTTCATACAAGGTTGTAAAGCTCGTTGTTTTCTTTCTAATGCAGTAAGAATCGCATTAATCCGAGGTCGGAGTAAAAAGTTATGACCAAAATACCGGGACCAATACATCGATGGTCGCGAAGTCGGGTTCGTGGCCGTGAATTTGGGTTTGTAGCCGCAAGTTCGGACCCAAAACTTTAAGATGGTACAGTCTATTATTTATTTAAATAAAATAAAAATATAATTTAATTTTTGAGTTTAATTAATTTTAAATAAATAATAATATAAACTTGCAATAATAATATATATTATTATAGTCTTAGTAGAAGGATAAATTTCTAACTATATAGATTTGAAAATAAATAATATCAATATGATATTATGCCAATTAAGTCAATCTATCAAATTTATAAATATTATAATTTAATTAATTTTACAGACATAAAAGATGAAGTAAACATATTAAATATACAGACCTAATATAAGGTAAAATATTAATGGCTCAAACAAAAGGGATTCTTAAAAAAAAAAAAAAAATAACACATAAACTCAATTTACAGAATATACAACTTTCAAGGAAAAACATATATTAAATATATAGGTCTATTAATTTATGAGATATTTGAGTTTAAATAAGATTTTTAAACCCGTCGATGCGCGATCAAACGCATCCTACACGACGAGATCTGAGAAGAACAAGATGGAATGATGGGTACCCACCTTTTGAAGCGTGAACGAAAGATCAACGGCGATTCGGGTTAAAAAGGTCGATGCCTAGGGCGTCGGTTCGTCTAAGTCTTTAGAGAGAATGATTTTTTATTATAGAGAGTAGAGAGTTTTTAAAGTTTTATTTATAATGGTATAAAATTTTAGGTCAACTCTAATTAACACTTTTCGTAGGAGATTTAATAGAATAGGAGATTTTTACACGGAATAAGAATTCATACGTAACTTAGATAGTTTGAGAAAAGGTTTCGTTCTAGTGCTTTGCATAAGCACCAAAGCAATTGGTGTTTCTCTCCCGAAATTACAGTTATACCTTTGACTTGGTTGATCACTTAAAATGGGCATAACTTTTTATATTCTTGTCAGAAGTCGTCAAATTATATATCGTTGGAATCGTATCGATGAGCACTTCGCAATGAGTCTAATTTTGATATGAGAAAAATTTAAAAAAAATTATTTTAAAGGGTGGGTTTCGATTCCGATGTGGAGCGTTAGCACAGTACATAGTGTGGTGCATCATCTAACACCGTTAAAATAAAATCTAAAAATCCGGGTTGTTACATTTTGGTTCCTGAAAACAGAAAACCAGCTGGATAGGGTGAGAAAACTGAAAAAACTGAAAGTTAAAAAAAATATAAAAAATATGAAGAAAAACTTAAAACCGAACCGACCAAAACCAAAATCAGTTTGGTGCAGTTTGAGGCTTAAAATGTCGGTCAACTGGAACCGAAATCAAAAAAGGTAACTGATTTTTTGGTTTCGGTTAACCAAAGTTGCACCCCTATATATCTCTATTAGAATTTTTTTATTTTTTATTTTAAATATGAGTATTGGTGATTGCCTCCTTATTTTTAGAGAAGAAAACAATATTCTCCACAAATTTTACAATGGATTGCCCATATCCCACCTAATAAAATATAAAAGTAGGGATAATAGCTCATTGACCGACATTTAAACACCAAATAGTATTTAAATGATCTTACACTACTAAAATATCACTTTTTATCTCACACCATTAAAGTGTGATTTTATTATTGTGTCATGTATCACACATCTATCATCAATCTAAATTGACCAAGTGGCAATCGATCATTGGAATATGTCCCAACCAAAGGATCATGCTTCTAAGTGAATGTAAACCATCTGATCAATGAACTTTAATATCAGCCATCAAAATTAAGAACAACCGTTGGTAATAGAGTGCACAGATTGGATGGTTTGAATCTTCAAAAAAGTTTGATTTTTGGACTTATAGTCCTTCAATTGATGATATCTCACTTTGACAGCATGGATTGTCAAAATCATAATCCAATAAATGTGTAAGATCGTTTAAAATACCATTTGTTGTTTAAATGACAATCAAGAGAGTGGGTCCCATAAATGTAATGGGTCAACTCTGATGACTGTCATTTAAACACTAAGTTGGTGTTTAAATGATCATACACCGTCAATGGCTTATGATGGGGGTAATTCACACCATTGATCTGATAGATCATAAGTAGAAGGGCAATGGGATAAAAAATCACATTTTTGGGAGGTTAGAATCATCTAATTTGTAGACTCTTATATCAACCATTATTCTTAACTTTAATGGTTGATATTAAAGTTTGTCAATCGGATGGAAGGTTCACATTTACTTAGGGCTTGTTTGGAGGAACGAGTTCTTGGAAAAACTCCGTAAATTTTAAGATTTTACGGAAACTTTTTTTTTTTTGTTGTTTGGCAATCATGTGGGACCCACAAATTAGAGTTTTTTGTTTATAATAAAATAAAAGATTCACCCAAAATTTGGATGAAAATGATCAATCGATCGAGATTTCTTTTTCACTATAATTTTTCATATAATGGATCTTAAGGCCATGAGCTTATCATCAAATGCTCAATTTTTTCTTTGATGTGGTACATATGGCAATACCTCTCTGTTCACGCCCATGTGTTCTCCAAGAGTGCCTGCGTCCCAAACCCCTGAAAAAACGTTGATTTCTTCGGATCAGATGATGGAGATCTATTTTAATAAAGATCTTTCACAAAATAGATCTTGGTTTCATGGTGCATCAATCTGACGGTCAGTTTTTTAATTTCCTGTATCAACGATACCCAAAAAATGACTCTTCAATCATATAGCATACATCATGTTCAAACGTGACTTTAGGGTCATTTTTTGGGGACTCGGGACACATGGAATCACAAACTTACCGTCTGATAAGTGCTACATGATCTTAAGATCCATTCTGTGGATGATCAGGGTGAAAAACAATCAACCTCATCCGTTTCAAAGCAATCAATAGTCTTCAAGGAGTCTGAGACATGGGCGCTTTCAGAGAACGCATGGACGCGAATTGAGGTACCTATAAACAACGACACCAATAAATGTAACCCAACCATCTAAGCCACTTAATTTGAAGGCCATGATCTAAAGATCATAAGTGAAAAGATTGGTACCGAGCATAATCTTTATCATATGACTCAATACACTCAAAAGCCATTATCCGATTCAATAGTTGATTCTATCAAATCATATGATAGAGATTGAGTTTTACACCATGCTTTTGCGTCATAGATCTGTAGATCATGGCCTTTATATTAGACGGTTTAGATGCAATCTTACCTCATAATCGTACCATTTATTTGCACTATAATATCGTAACGTCGCCCCATCTCTTCCGGCCAACATGCATTGGCTGCTTTGAATCTGACAAAGGAGATTGTTTTTTATCCCAATCTTCCACATGATTCATCTTGAGATCATGGGTATATTATTAGACAATTTTTTTTTATTTCATGTGGCACCCATTCCAAAAAATAACCCGTGATTTATATTTGAGCTTAATGTATGTCTCACGAGTTTAGAGTTACTATTTGGGATGTGTACCAAGCGAAATAAAAAATTAACTATATGAGTGTATGGCCATCATCTCAAGACCCATCTTGTAAAAAGTTGGGACAAAAAAAAAATTCATGTTCTAACTCAACGCGATTAATGCATTTTGACCCGATGAGATGGGGCGAGGTTACAGGTTCACATGGTGTGAAGAATGGTGCCTTAGGAAAATAATTTTACACAATGTAACCAAACAATTGAAAAAAATAAAATCAAACCATTGCAAAATTTTAAAAATAAAATTTTCCTTGAGTTCTTTTATTTATAAGCCCATGTAAAATGAAAAAAAAAAAAAAACCGTTTCCATGAGTTGTTTCAAACAAGGCCTTATGGGTTATGATTTTTAGATAAAACATGTTCTAAGAATGGATTGTCACTTAGACAATTTAAATTGCTCACAAATATGTGTCACACACTTCATCGGTGTAACATGAAAGACTCTAACTTAGTGGTGTAAGATTATTTAAACATTAGTTTGGTGTTTAAATACAGGAGCCATTATCCTAGAAGTAAATGCTTTTTTTTTTTCTTAACTTTTATTGGAATCTAAGGAAAACGCTATCTTTCATGGGAGGGAAGGGTTGAGAGGTAGCTCAATTGGTATCCTCTACCCTTACGAAAGCAGCAGGTTGTGATCAGTTCTAATCGCTATGCCTATTCTTGCTCTTCGATGGGGTCTATACGACAAAATTTTTTTGTCTTTCATTAGGAGTAATTTATTCATTTACAATTTATTTTTGGAAAATTAAAATAGAACAATGTCAATTCTATAACTGTTTTTGTCAATTCTAAATTTCTAAAGGGGATAATGGCTTTCAATGGACATTTAAACACTAAAATGGTGTTTAAATGGTCTTCCACCATTCAAAATTAGAGTTTTTATCTCATGCGATTAAAGTGTGATTTATTATTATGCTATGTAGCGCACATCTATGATTAATATAGGCCAAGTGACAATCTATTATTGGAACATGTCTTAGCCCAATGAAACATGCCTATTAGTAGACATGAACCATCTGATTGATAAACTTTAATAATAGTCATCGAAACTTCAAACAATGGTTGATATCATAGTCTACAAATCGGAGGGTTTAAGTCTCCTTAAAACACCATTTTGGGCATGTTGCACTTCAATCTACAGTCTATTAGTTTAATTGTACGGAACACCCGCATCTTAAACCATTAATGGTGTAAGATCATAAATGGTGTTTAAATGACCGTTAGGAGAGTTGGGTCCATTTTTTAATGAGATAAGGGCTCCTAACCGACATTTAAATACCAAAATGGTGTTTAAAAGATCTTACACCATTAAAATTTGACATTTTATCTCATACCATTAAGATGTGATTTATTATTATCCCATGTAACACACATTTGTGATCAATTTAAATTATACAAGTGGCAATTTATCACTAAAATATGTCTCAGCCAAAATAAATATGCCTGTCACCGTAATGGGATGTGTTCTATTGGCGAACTTTAATATCAATCATTAAAACTAACAATGGTGGATACTATACTCCACAAATCGGATGGTTTAAATCCCTCTAAAACACTTTTTTTTAGCATGGTGTACTTCAATCGATGATCTATCACTTTGATGGTACGGATCACGACATCTTGAACCATTGATGGTATTAGATCATATAAACACCAAAATGTTAAAGGTAAGGAGAATTGGCTCCTAACCATAATTTATTTAAGGTAAATTTATAGTTTCGACCTTGTCAGATACACCTTTTCCGTCATAAATCCTATGTTTTCACCTTTCACATAACCGACTAGCTTTAAGTAGAGCCAGTTCCAGCTATCACAAAAAGTCTCAAATACCCCTTACACTTTTTATCGTTCTACGTAGTTTAAAATTTTAAAAATTTACACTTTTTTATATTTACGAGATGTGAAGCAGCATCTATGTCGTCTGATTTGAAGGCCACAATATAAAGATCGATGGTGCCAAAGATTGACACGCAAAAAAAGGAGATATCGCCTCTTAAAAAAAATTTGCCTCTTTAAATAGCCTATATCGCCTCGTTAAATAGTTGTTATCGCCTCTTTAAACAGTCCTATTAGAATGTACTTATTTGATAACTATCGCACATCAGTTGTCTCAATCAATTGTAATCGCTCTGTTTATTTTATCTTTCTATCTTCTTCTTATTTCTCGTTCATCTTCTTCTTTAAAATTATAAAATAAAAAATAAAAATAAAAAGAAGATGAAGGAGAGAAGAAGATAGAATAGACAAATTTTCATAATGTTTACAATGGGTTACAATACTCTGATAAGAAAATGTATAAATAAGATTACAACTATAACCTTGAGCGGTTACAATTAGTTTAGAGATAATGTGTGATACTTAAGGTACACTCTAATAGGCAATATCGACTGTTTAAAGAGGCGATAATGAGTTTTTTTTTTTAAGAGGTAATATCACTTTCTTTTTTTTCATGTCAATCTTTGGTACCATCAATTTTTATATTGTGGCCTTCAAATTAGACGGCATAGATACTGCTTCATATTGCGTAAATATAAAAAAAAGTGCAAAATTTTAAACTTTTAAACCATGTAGAATCATAAAAAGTGTAAGAAAGGGGTATTTGAGACTTTTTGTGCTAGGCTCGGGTTGGAGCTGGTCGGTTTGGTTAAAGGTGAAAATATAGGGTTTATGATGAAAAAGGTGTTGATCCGGTAAATTTCCCTTTATTTAAATACCAAATGGTGATTTAATGATTAAATGATCTTACATCATTAGAATTAGACTTTTTATCTCATACCATTGAAGTGTGATTTATCATTATGTCATATGACACACATCTATGATCATTTAAATCTCTCAAGTAGCCATCTATGATTAGAATGCCTCAACCTAATGAAACATCCGATTGATGAACTTTAATATCAATCAGTGACCACAGATTCGAGTCCAACTTACCTATGAAAATATCAGTCATTAAACTAAAAAACAACGATTGATATTATAGTTCATAGATCGGATGGTTTAAATCTCTTTGAAACACCATTTTTGGGCTTCTTGGACTTCTATCGATAATCTATCACTTTGACGATTCGGATCACTCATATTTTAATCACTTGATCGTGTAAGATCTTTTAAGGAAAATTTACTTGATCGACCCTATTAGATACGCCTTTTTTGTCAGAGACCCTATATTTTCACCTTTATCCAAACCGACAAGCTCCAAGCCGAGCCAGTTCCAACTACAACAAAAAGTCTTAAATACCCCTTCTTACACTTTTTATGGTTCTACATAGTTTAAAGTTTTAAAAATTTATACTTTTTTATAGAGTACCTTTTAATCTACCCGCCGAATCTTCGAGTTCACCCACGTTGAAATCCATTGACTGCTTTGAATCCGACAATGCTGATCATTTTTCATCCCAATCTTTCATAGGATGCACCTTGAGATCTTGCTCTTACCTTCTACTATTAGCGTTTGATTTCACATGGTATCCATTCTAAAAAAGTGATCTTAACATCGTGTGGAACTCATCAAACTGAAATAAGGTCACTTTTTGGAATGTTTATCACATGAAATCAAAAACTTGTCGTTTGATGGCACACCTATGATCTCAAGATCCATTATGTGAAAGATTGGAATGAAAAACGATCTGGACCATCGGATTCAAATCAGTCTCAACGTGGGTGAACTCAAAGATTCAGTGGGTGGATTTAAGGTACTCTTTTTTATATTTATGCGATGTGAAGCAACATCAAATATGAAGATTGATGGTACCAAAGATTGACACAAAAAAAAGTGATATCACCTCTTTTTTTTAAAAAAAAATCCGCTTCTTAAAAAAGTCGATATCGACTCTTTAAACAGTCGTTATTGCCTCTTTAAATAATCGGTATTGCTTATTTGATAACTACCACACATCAGTTACCTCAACCAATTATAGTTATCTAAATCAATTGAGAAGAAGAAGATAGACAAATTTTCATAAGAAGATAGAAAGATAGAATAGACAAATTTTCATAGAATGGACAAATTTTCACAACCGATTATATTGTTTATAATGTGTTGCAATACTCTAATAAAAAGTCTATAAATAAGATTACAAATATTGGTTTAGATAATTACAAGAGATAACGGATGTGTGGTAATTATCAAATAAGGTACACTCTAATAAGCGATACAGACTGTGTAAAGAGTCAATACCGACTGTTTAAAGAGTCACCTCTTTAAACAGGCGATAAAGACTCTTTAAATATCTCAACCAATTGTGATTATCTAAACTAATCGTGTATTGTATCTTTCTATCTTCTTCTATCGTTCAAGATGAAAGAGAGAAAATAAGATATAAAGATAGAATAGAAAAATTTTCACAATCAATTATATTATTTAAATTTAATACGAATGTATATCTTCATTGATTGTAGTGATAAATAAATAGAAGTTACAAGTAAAATAATTTTATAATATAAGGATGCGTACAACATAAGGATAAGAGATTAGGTAAGATTATGAAATTGTAAAAGGATTAAAAATATAATTATAAGAGAATAAACCTTTTTACAAATTTATCTCATGAATATATTTATTATACTACAAATTATTATAAAATGAAAGATCCAATCCCATCTTAAAAATAAATTAGGATTTGCTATCTAAAAATATATTATTCTTCATTGTTTTTTTATATTTTAACTCTTTGCAAATCAAAATGAATTATTTTGTATAAATAAAATTATAAATATAACAATTGGTTTAGATAATTATAATTGATTGAGACAACTGATATGTGGTAGTTATCAAATATGGTACTCTAATAGGCGATACGTTTAAAGAGTCAATATCGACTGTTTAAAAAATCAATACCGACTATTTAAAGAGGCGATTTTTTTGTTTTTTAAATAAGCGATATTGCCTTTCTTTTATGTCAATCTTTGATACCATCGATTTTTATATTGTGGCCCTTCAAATCAGACGGCATAGATACTGTTTCACATCGCATAAATATAAAAAAGTATAAATTTAAAAAAATTTAAACTATATAGAACCATAAAAAGTGTTAGAAGGGGCATTTAAGATTTTTTGTGGTAGTTAGAACTTGCTCAAGGTAGATTTAGTTAAAGGTGAAAATATAGGGTTTCTGGTGAAATAGGTGTATTTGATAGGGTTTATCCAATAAATTTCCCAATCTTCCAAACACCAAAATGTTAAATGACGATAAGGAGGGATGGGTCTTGTTTTTTAATACATGGGAAATATCGCTTCATTTTAATAACCAATCACTGTCAAAAGTTCACCTCGTGATTTGTGTTTGGCGTCAATTCCTAGAGAAGCAGTCCAAAGGAAGACCGCAGTAGCTTTCCGTCTCCGTTACGATCTAGAATATAACATCCAGCTCCGGCATCATCTCCACGTAAGCTTTAACGGGATGCCTTCAAAGTTAAAACCCAAACAGCTTTGCTTGCTAATAAAGTAAGGGTACCTCTTTCGAGACTATTGGATTAACGAAGGCGCCTACCAAACCCACTGACTGCTTTCAAACGATGGAGATTTCAATCTTGGACAAAATGAATCTTGGGATCATAATCATATCAAAAAAAGAATGCCTGCGTAATTTTGTGGCCACTTTTTAGAGATATGTGTCACATGAAATTAAAAATTGACCATCTAATAATACACTCATGCTTTAAATCTATTATACTGAAGAGTAGCATGAAAAATGATCTTTATAATTTGGTTTAAGTAGTCAATAGGTTTCAAAGGGTTCATTAGTGATCAATGGGTTTTAAGGGATTCCGAATGTAAGCACTTTCAATTTAAAATTTTTAGAGGCGAACATAGGTACCTAAAAAGCAATGTAAATAAATTGATAAAATTTGAAAGGGAGTTACAACTTGCACACAAGATTTGTGTTGTGTCACATAAATAAAAAGAAAAGACTTAATATTTTGGATTATGTGCCACGTCATATCTAAACCATCCAATTTGAAGGCTATGATATAAAAAATGCAATCTCTATTATCTTTTTTAAGACAATCAAAGCCTATTATTTGATTTAATAATTGACTTGTTAAAATCATATAATAGAGATTGTGTTTCGTGCCAATCTATGATTTTATATGATATAAATCTACAAGCCATGAATTTATTGGTGAAAAAATCGATAAAAAATTTACGATCTTTTCTTTTCGCAGATATTGTTGGCCGATATTAATATCCATATCAATTGTCGGATATTGACTGGGATCAAGGCAAGGCCAAGACTAGTCGGGTCTAATCGATTGAACTCTTAATGAGGCTCAATTGATTTTTTAATCGCTGATGCAAAAGGATCTGAGGGTGGATGTCGACTTATGAAAGTTAAAATCAAGATTTTCGTGCATCTAATGGTTTTTAAATCAATTGAACTGCATTTAGAATTCAACCAGTTGAACCTGACCAAAACTCAATGATGGGATGATTCGAACATGAAATTTGTGTACTCTTATTTATGGAGTGTATGGACATTTGTGTTTAGGGTACCTCTATTCACGACTATAAGATTACAGAGGACGCCTACCTTTGAAAACCTTTGACTGCTTTGAATTGGATTGGGGAACTTATTTTTCACCTTCATCTTTCACACAATGGATCTTTAAATCATGAGAGTATCCTTAAATGATCAGTTTTGATTCAATGTGGCACAAATCTAAAGAAAGTAGCTCTAAAATCATGTTTGAATGTGACATGTGCCACCTGATTTTAGAGCCACTTTTTAAAGATTTGTGTCATGTGAAAACAATAATTGGCTGTTTGATGGTATGCCCATAATCTCAAGATTCATTATGTGAAAGATTAAGATAAAACAGATCATCATCTAATTCAAATCAATCACCGGTTTTCAAAGCTAGGCACCCTCACTAATCCACTGGGTGTAATAGAACTAGGCCGCCCTTATGCTTATTTTTTGAAACATCAGGCTTTGCTCTCCTAATGAACATGGAATTTTGGCTTATACATTTATGACTGAATGATGGGCTGCCAAGTGGAATGCTCAGTAATTCTATATATAAGTAGCTTGGCGATGGCCCGTAGGCTCGTTTTCACAAGACGGAAATGAAAATATGATTCTTATCAAGACGCTTATCAACTGATTCATCTTGATTTCGTGTTCAACTAAGTTTACAATAATTGGATATGAAAATTTAGACTTTGCGTCACCATATAAAATATAAAATTATAAATTATAAAAGTCAATATTTTATTATATCGAATGATGCACACATAATTTAATAGGAAATGAGGTTCAACTAAGTGGACCTGACGAGTGTCCCTCCACAAAGTATACATTAAGAAACATTTATAAAATCTAAATCAATTTACAAAAGCATAACAGTAGGTACGAGTAGGTTATATGTCTCATTACCTATTACCTACCAAAATATAATTACTCATCTTCCATATTGGTTTTTATCGATGTTTTTATAAAGTGTGGGTTCGGTTTTCGTAGTTAACCCTTATCATTGTAATTAGTGTTTTCTTACACTTATTCGCAAATGTGATATGTGTATGTGTATTTGCTCTTAGATTTTTGAGATAGTCTCCCTTATAAAAAAAAGGGAAATTTACACTTTCGGTCCTATATGTTTGCGTATTGGTAGAAACGACCCAATAATTTCAATCCTTGCATAAATGGCCAGTTCCAAGCCTAGCCGCCTGCACGTCATATATATATATATATGCTTCTCTATGCAAGCATTAAATCTAGAATTTTTGTATCATTTTTTAACAATTTATATCTCTCTTGGAAAGCGATTTCGAAATTCCACTAAAGGTCGTATAACATAAAGAATACAACAGGCTAGGTAAGATATCGAGTACAATATCTTTTTAAGTTATTGTTTTCCCAATTTTTTAAAACATTGTAGGTAGTCCAAGATATATAAGATATCGGTCGATATCTTAAGATATCGGTCGATAACTTAAGATATCGGCCGATATCTTAAGTTATCGGTCGATATCTTAAAAGAAGGTTTTTTTTTTAGTTTTTAGATTATGGTTTACGTTAAAAGTCCATCGGCTATATATCTTAGGATATCAGCCCGATATCTTAGGATATCGAGCGATATCCTATGATTGACAAAAACGCTAAAGTTTTCATTCCTTTAATTTTTTAATAATATTTTTAAATAATTGTAGCGCTAAGTCAAGTATAACTCTTTATAAACAATCAATTTTAATTTTAATTTTGTAAATATTGTAGGTTGAAATGGATGTTCCCCTTCTTTGCCATTTTGATTTCGTACGCGTGAGAGATAATACTTACAACGGAGGACATCGGAGGATTGTCACTGTCACGGAGAATATATCATTTAATGAGTTTATAGAGAAAATGTACAAAGTCAGTCGGACATGATCGGAAGAACATTCTATTACACTTACTGTTTCATTACGCATAGGGAATGAGCTTGTATTTGCCGAATTGTCTGACTCTGATGATCTTACAAACTTATTTAGAGCATATCGTATCGGTGATGATGTTATAAATATTTATATCGAAAAATCATTAGTTACTACTGTAGCAGAAATTTTGCCGTCTTTAGAAACATTTCAACCGTTCAAGGAAACAAACGAAGATGATTATGGTGTGGGAACAGAACATTTGATTGAAAATCAAGGAATACGGTATGAAGAAGAGAACATTGTTGCACCGATAATAACCGACGATGATAGAAATATGAATATAGGATTTCGCCCCTACAGTAAACTTCCGGAGCAACCCTATTCAGACATTCCGATGAGTGAAGGTGATGAAGATCAAGGATATTGTCATCAAATGAATTCGATACATGATACATCTCAGTTCAACTTTGATTCGGTAAATCAGTGGAAAATATTTTTAGTCGGCATTAGTCCATATCAATGGCCTTCCGAACAAATAGCTTCGGAGCCAACGATAATCTAGCCTTCAACAGAATAGCCTCTCATACATCAAACATTCCTACATCGGCTAACATCAATCCAAACAACTGCACATCAACCAAGCGTACATTGACGGGCTCAATCCTAATCACGTAATAATCATCCAGTCGATGACGGTGATAGTGATCCTGAAAATAATGAAGCTCCGTCGTCTCTCACTTCGCGTGTTTATACTAATAGGGGAATTGATCAACCTCTGGTGGACGAAGACTATTAGCTTAGTGACTCGGAAGGAGAGTATATGGATTCAGACGATGAGGAACTGTATGAAGGGGGAACGATTACCATTGGTCAGGCGTTTAGAAATAAGAAATCATTTCAAAAAGTTCTTAAAGAATTTGCAATGACAAATAGTTTCTAGATTAAACCAATAAAAACCAGTCCTCTTCGAGTTACTGCGAGGTGTGTTGAAGTAGGATGTGCTTGGCGAATACATGCATCGAAATTAGTAGGCGTAGACACGTTTGCTGTGAAAACTTTTCACCCGGAACACACGTGCGGAATGCCAGCTTTTGGAAGCGAACATCGCCAATGTACGACATCGTGGATAGCTTCATTCGTTAGAGATAAGCTATTAAAGGGTTTTGACGAGACTCCTGCTTCTATAATTTTTTATATTGAAAAAAAATACGGTATAACAGTAGGTTACTAGAAAGCATGGAGAGGAAAAGAAATGGCGTTGAATGACATCCGAGGTAGCTGGAAGGAGCAATTTAAGATGCTACCGTCATATGTTGCCGAATTACGTGGTCGATCCGGACATCTGAATCGAATTGTGTCTCGAGCCTGATAATGCATTTCAGAGATTCTTCGTGGCATTCGGACCTTGCATTCGAAGCTTTCGTAATACTTTACGAAGAATAATTACGGTAGATGGAACGCATTTGCGTGGATGATACAAGGGAGTGTTGTTAATAGCTATGGGGATAGACAGGAATAGACATTTATTTCCTATAGCGTTCGACGTTGTACCGAAAGAAAATGAAGACCATTAAACATGGTTTCTTGATCTATTAGGGAGACGTGTAATCGGTGAATTTGAAGAACAATTTGTTTTGATATCAGACAGACAGAAAGGTTTGATGAAAGCAGTGGAAAAAATTTTTCCTAACGCCTTTCACAGCTACTGTATGCGACACCTGACTCTAAATCTGTTTGATAAATATAAGGATACAATCTCTAGACCGCTTTTCTAGGTTGCTACCCGTACATTTTCAGAAGCAAAATTTAAAAGAATTATACGAAAAATAGAAGACGACGCCCCATCGGAATGTACAAAATGGATTAAAGAAATTGGTGATCATTCTGGGCACGCGCTTATTTCCAAGGGAGGCGTTATGATATGTTGACAACTAATATAGCTGAAAGCATAAATAATGTGTTGAAAATAGCCAAGGAGGAACCGATTGTGAGCATGTTAGAAACTATTCGCACAAAAGTAACCGAATTTTATCTTCGTCGTCAGGAGGAAGGAAATAAAATGACACATGTGTTAACACCGATGGCAGAAAAACACATAAAAAGAAATTCAGGATGGGCCCGTTGAAAAAACGTTATACCGTATGGTCGTGATATATTTCAAGTTAAACGTGGTGATTACACTCACAGTGTCGATCTAGAATCGCGAACATGTACATGTAGACGTTGGGCTATTCTTGGATTACCATGTTCACATGCGATCGCCGCATTATTGCGCCGAAACAGAGAAAGAGAGATCCCCCAATTTTGTGAACACTGGTTTACCAGTGACTTATTTAGGGAAACTTATAAAAAATACTTTGTCCCGACTGTTGACAAGCACCAATGGACTTCGCAAATAAAAGACATTCAAGTTTTGCCTCCCCACAAAATACGTCAAGCTGGCCGTCCGAAGAAAAGGAGAACAAGATCTAAAGGCGAAGTTCGACCACTATAATGTAAAAATTGTAACAAGTACGGTCATAACCGTCGCTCGTGTAAATTTGTTAATATTTGAAATTAACTTATATTACTTCAAAGTTTGAGATTGAAAACAGATTGAGATTAGATTAGACCTAGTGGCGATCGAGCTTCCAAATGATCTCATTATAGAAGAGGTTTTTTTTTTTTCTCTTTTTCTTTCCTTCAACATAAACAGATTAGACCTCAATAAAAGAACGATCAACATCTGCCAATTAATTAATATATTTTTTTGGACTAATAATTAAGTTTTAGAATTGTGATTGAAATATATTGTTGTGCTTCTTAATAAATCATTCATTCAAACAGGATTTGAAGTTGCCAAATTCGCCCCTAATCTACTAGTGATTGGCATAGAGCCAGACCAAAGATATCTAGCTTCACAATTCTAAAAGGTAGATATCTTAAATCATCGGCCGATATTTTAAGTCATCGACCGATATCTTAAATTATCGGCCGATATTTTAAGTAATCGGACGATAGCTTAAATCATCGGCCGATGATTTAAATTATCGGCCGATGATTTAAGATATCGGTCGATGATTTAAGATATCGGCCGATGATTTAAGATATCGGCCAATGACATAAAATATCGGCCGATATTTTTTAAATCATCGGTCGATATCTTAAATCATAGGACGATATCTTAAATCATCGGCCGATAATTTATATCATCGGTCGATGATTTAAGATATCGTCCGATTATTTAAAATATCGGCCGATGATTTAAGATATCGGCCGATGATTTAAAATATTGGCCAATGATTTAAGATATCGGACGATGATTTAAGATATCGACCGATGATTTAAGTCATCGGCCGATTGGAATTGCTTCAAGAGAGGAAGGCTCTGTTGATAAATCAGGCAAGGTGAAATCTAAACATTAGATAAGTAATTGTTAGACAAATAAGATAAATTGATAACAATGAAAATAAAAATTATACAAGTTAATAAAATTAATTATTTATAATTTCATCAAAAAACATCTTTACAAAAGTCTAAAAAATTTTACAGATATATTTAACTCTTCTTCCCAAACGTGCACATTAGATGTCCGATTTCGGCTCTAAATTATTGCATATGTTTATCGTCGAAATCAATAGGCCGCTGTTGGGAGAAGTATTCTATATACTTCAAAACGTATACACCGCAATCCCAACTGTTTTCTTGGATCGGGAGAACGACACTGTTGAACGCCGATACCTTCCACTGTTGATCGAAAGCTGACTTCAAACCGATAGCGTAAAGAAGGCGCGGAAGGTGATTCAATAGACATTCTTTATGCGCTTCAAACCTTTTTGAGCACTCTCGGTCTGCTGGATCTATTAACTTAATTTCTCAATCAACTAATGAAATTATAGCCAACGCCTAGTGGCTATATTTTTGGCTATGCATTGGAAGATAAATCTACACATAAACGGAACCGAAATTTTAAATAATAAATTTTATTTAAAAGCCGTTAACGTTAAATAAAGCGAAGTTTAGTATTCAAAACGTACTGCTCTACTGATCGCGTGAATTCCGCGGATATTATTTGTCAATAGTGGTTCCATCGGCTTTGAATTGTTACGAACATTCCATTCGTCACAATAGGCATGCCACCTATCGAGGTCGTTGAGCGCAGCTATACCTTCATTATCGATATATTTTTCAAATTTTTTCTCGTCTACCATAAACAAGGTCTGAAACAGGATAATGTAGTAAGTAAATAAATTAGAAGAAGTTAATCAAGAGTCGTGATTGAAAAGACAATAAAAGAAACAAACGAGCTTCCAATAAATATTTGAAACCTTACTAGGGCAGACGCATAAGCGAACCAGCTTTTTTCGGCATTGGCCGTAAACATTGAATCGTTTATAACTTCAAGGACTCTCGAGTACGCGTCGATGACTTCATTGTCGAGCCACGAGCGTCCTTTGAGAACCTTCAAAAGAGCAACTGTGATCTCAACACCCCTGATAGTATTGACGATCACATTGTCCTCGTTCTCCGGCCGATTTCTAAAAACTAAGCATATACTTTTGCTCCATTGATTTTGCCCCATCCTCCTCCTCTATAACCAATCTTGGTTTTTTTATTATTGCTTTAGTGGTCGGAGACTTTCTCTTCTTACGAAAGTCGCAAACCTTGACTTCATTTTTTGCAGATGATAGTTTCACTATAATTGTTTTTTGTGATGCCGATTGTGACTCACGAGAAGGCTGCGTAAGAGGAGCACCATCATCACCCACATCAACCAAGGGTTGTTTAGTAGGTTGAGGAGCAGTAAGTTTTGGGGCAGCAGGTTTAGTGGCAGTAGATTTATGGGTAAGTTGAGGAGCGGCGGGTTTTGGGGCAGTTGATTGTTGTCTTGGTTGAGGAGCAGTGGGTTTTGGGGCACTTGACTGATGGCTTGGTTGAGGAGTAGTTGGTTTTGGGGCACTGGATTGATGACTTTGTTGAGGAGCAGTGGGTTTTGGGGCAGTAGACTGATGGCTTTGTTGATGAGTGGTGGGTTGAAGGACAGTTGATTGAGGATAAGTGGGGGAAGAAACGAAGGTGTCAAAGAGCACAGATGTTAAAATATTATCCTGCATAATTGCAAAAAAAAAAAAAACCGCATTATCGACCGATAATTTAACTAATCGATCGATAATTTAAATTATCGACCGATAATGTACGTTATCGGTCGATAATGTAAATTATCGATCGATTAGTTAAATTATCGGTCGATAATGTAACTTATCGGTCGATAATTTAAATTATCGTCCGCTAATGTACATTATCGATCGACTATTTAAATTATCGTCCGATAAGTTACATCGTCGGACGATAAGTTCCATCGTCGGACGACAAGCTAATTTTGCATTAATTTGTAAAGAATTGATTTTGTTCTAAATTTGAAAAGTTTTGGTTTGGTACCTTTCTTAAATGAGAGATGACCACATCAAGATCCTTCCGTATTGCTTTATTTTCTTCTTGTAAGGCCTTCTTATCTTTCCCGAGTTGTTCAATGGTGAGTGCTTGCCCTTTGAGCAGCGTAAATGCACGCCGAAATTTTTTCTTCATGTCTTTTACAGCCATGCGGAGCGTCTTACATTCTTTTCTAAGATCCCGTTACTTCTTTGGTTAGGTGCGGTTGCCTAACTAGCTGCTCTCTTGTTGGCTGGGGCCTAATATTCGGTTTGCCCTTTGGTTGACGTACAACGACCTCAAAATCATCGTTTTCATCGTTGTAATCTTCGTCATCCTCATTGTCGTCATCTCGGCTAATCGGCTCTTCGGCTCTTTCTTCCGGACGTGTCGCATGACTTGGGATATCATCATATTCATCTATATTTTCTTCAGAGTAAGGCTCTTCTCTTTCCTCGGTCTCTTCCTTCTTATTTTCCATTTCTCTTCGAATAAAAAAGTATCGAACCCATTTATACTGTAATTCGTGCTTTTCAACTTCAAGCTCTAAAATCACTTTAGACTTAAGAAAATTTTCTCTATATAAATTAGGATTACGGCTGAATTTCGGGCCTTCCCATTTCATTAGCCTTGGAAATAGTTCTTTAAGCACAATGGGAGCGGCGGCGACTGCAGGAAAGTGCTCAAACGCCCAAATCTGTAAGGCGATAGTGCATCCGTAGATATTGTATGGCCCCTTTTCTGACCTTTTCGCCATTTCCCTTCTACCACTCGCTTTTGATATACTATCTAATAAATTATTGTAAACTATCAGGCCCCACGGTAACTTGTTGAACTCTTCAATGTTATCTACTAATTCTAAGTACCGTGTATCTACTTCCTGGTATGTGTCCGGAAGTAAAAAGAACATACGAAAAATAATAATAATAGTTTCAAAAAATCATCGTTGGATAAATCAGCACTGTCAATAATTTCTTCAATACGAGATCTTTTCGCCGGCTTCCCCCGAAAGAATTTGTATCGAATAGTTGTTTCCTCTTTTACGGCTACCTTCTCAGATTCAGGTTCCGTCAACATGTTGAGGCCTAAAATCAAGGCTATATCGATTTGTTGCAGGAGTACATTGGTGTTCTTGACCTTGAAAACATTATCTTCAACCCAAAAACTTAAAATAGCGTCAACCAAGTCTCCAACGAATCCTAATTTCTCATTCATCCTAAATAGATGACCGAATACTGAATCATCTAATATTTTCTTTCTCTTTTTGTTACAGTG
The DNA here is from genome assembly GCA_021018995.1 of Chloranthus sessilifolius. Lineage (NCBI taxonomy): Eukaryota > Viridiplantae > Streptophyta > Magnoliopsida > Chloranthales > Chloranthaceae > Chloranthus > Chloranthus sessilifolius. The sequence goes on from CM037588.1 coordinate 10,228,622, forward strand.
CATGTAAAATTTCCTAACACCAACTCTAGAACATTTTCCGATGGGCTTTAGAGTCATGGTCATTTTCAATCACTTAGTAGGAACTGCAATATAAATAAAAAGCAATTAATAAATAAAAGAAGTGATTTTGAAAAAACTACTAATCCCCTAACTTACCGATAACTTAAGTTATCGATCGATAATTTAAGTTATCGACCGATAACTTAAGTTATCGATCGATAACTTAAATTATCGGTAAGTTATCGGATTAGGTGGGAAACATTGGGGATGACTAAATATGCTGAAATGTAAAAAAAATAAATTACCTGGAAATGTAATGTGACCTTTGTGACATTTTTCCGCTTTGTCGCCGCTAAGTCGCCGCTCTCTTGTTTTTTTCAGATTTGTTAAACTTAAAAAATAACAGCAACAAATGAAATGTAAAAGTAACTTTTATACTCTCTTTTAAAAGGCGGTGGAAATTTTTTTTTTATATTATTTAAAATAGGTCATTGCTGACGTGGAGCAGGCGGAGGCGGCTAGGCTTGGAGCTGGTCATTAATGCAACGGTTGAAACTATAGGGCCGTTTCTGCAAATACGCAAACATATAGGGCCGAAAGTGCAAATTTCCCTAAAAGAAAAATAAATAAGTAAAGACGCTATGCATCTTTTCTCATTAGATCCCAACCGTCCACTTGAAAATGACTTTATCCACTATCTTTTGGCTTACAGTAATAAAAACGATCCCAACCGTCCGCTGGAAAACGACATACCAAGTGGCGAAAATACCCTCCATTACGTTACAAACTATGGTCAAATGTTGTCTGATTAGATGACCACACTCCTACTAGATTTTCGGCTAAGTGTAAGGGTATTTTTACCATAGAAAAAAGTAACCCTCCAAATAAACAGCATTTCCAGCCTTTTTTTTATGAGTAAGATTAAAGAAATGTTAAGGTGGGGCCAGTTTTTGTGAGATAAGGTTTCTGAACTCGAATCTGGAAGCCCTAATCTCTCGTCTTCTACATCCAAAGTTTTTATAGATTTTTTTTTTTTTTTTTTTTTGTACAGAACTATTATGATTCTTTTTATTTCTTTAAATTTAGATCTTTCGATCTGAAGAAATCGCCATTTTTTATGGTAATTTATAGCTTTTCGAAGTACTAGATCTGAGCTGAAAATCGGCTGCTTTGACCCTAATTCGAAGCTTTTGAACTGAATCAATTATCGATATAACCTGTTGTATTGTTCAGAAGTAAGTATAGTACAAATTGGTTTCATCGTTGAGATGAATCTAAGGAGCGATTCACAGAATAAGAAGCTCTTTTTAGGGTCTTAGAGCAAGAATCGATGTCTTTTAAGAGCATTATTCAGGACATGAAAGGTGAGATAGGGAGCATTTCGAGGAAGGGATTCGATGTGAAGCTCAGTTACGGACTTCGGTCGAGATCGCATCGGACGGTTCAGGATAGTTCGGCACCGATATTCGACGGTCTGAAGCAGAGCTGTTGGGCTAACATGCCGCCTGAGCTGTTGAGGGACGTGTTGATGAGAATCGAGGGGACGGAGGAGACATGGCCTCTGCGGAAGCACGTGGTGGCCTGCGCAGGGGTTTGCAGGAGCTGGAGAGAGATCACAAAGGAGATCGTTAAGATTCCAGAGAAGTCGGGAAAGTTAACTTTTCCGATCTCTGTGAAGCAGGTAAGGGTTTAAAGGCTTAGTCATGAGTTCTCAATAGTTTGGTTGTTCTATGCTCTGTCACAGAATTCTTTGGATTTTGAACTGTCTCTGGATTGATCGATAGATTCCCCAAAATTTCTGGAAATTTTCGGAATTTTTGATTGTGATACATGCTTTAATCATGCTTTGTATTGTTTATTATTATTATTATTATTATTATTATTATTATTATTATTATTATTATTAGGGAGCCATTACTTGCACACGTTTTTCAAGCGATTGCACCGATATTAAAGAAAGACTTGATATTTTGGGGAAGTGTGAAATGTAAAAATGCAATATGGGCCGGCTGATTTGAAGTTCATAATCAATAGATCTTTGGTACATAAAATTGGAGCAAAACACAATACCTTCCATATGATCTATTATAGTCAACTGTTGAATTATATAATAGCCTTTGACTCCATTTAATCAAATGATGAAAATTATATTTTGTTCTAATCTTTGGCAATTAATATCTTTAAATCATGGCCTTCAAATCAAACGGCTTAGATGGTGTTTTCACATAGTAGAAGTTGCCAAAACCTGCAAGTCTTTCTTTTAAATTTGGTGCAATCACTTGAAAAGCATGTGCAAGTAATGGCTCCCTTATTATTATTATTTATGATTGTGAATTTGTTATGGGATTGTGTAATGTGCTTTTTTTTGGTTATTAACCATATCATTTTAAACTTAGGTTAAGGAATGTTTTTTCATATTTTTAAATATATATTTAAAATTTTTTTATGGGAAATTTGCATTTTCGGCCCTATAAGTTTGCTTATTTGCAAAAACGGCTCTATAGTTTGAAATTGTGCAGAATAGGCCAGTTCCAAGCCAAGCCGTTTCCACGTCAACACGAACCTATTTTTTCATTATATATATGTTTATTTTCTATTATTTTTTGTCGTTATGACAATTTAAACCAATTGTAACCGCACATATTTGATAATTATCACACATAAGTTATCTCAACCAATTGTAGTTATCTAAATCAATTGTAACCTATATTAAAATTCTAAAATACAAAATACAGAGAAAAAGAAGATATAAATATAGAACAAACAAAGCGTTCCCAAACTTGCCGCTCTAACTTAACATAACCTATTAGAATGTACCTTATTTGATAACTACCACACATCATTTATCTTATCTCAACCAATTGTAGTTATCTAAACCATAAGATAGCGGCCAAAATACAGAAGAAAATAAAAAAAATGAAAGGAAGAAGAAGAAGATAGAAATACAGAACAAACAAAAGCGGCCGCTAACTTAAAATAGCCACACATTAGTTATCTCAACCTATCTCAACCAATTGTAGTTATCTAAACCAATGGTAACCCATATTAAAATTCGAAGAAAGAAATATAGAACAAACAAAAGCGACACGCTAATTTAAGATAACGACACGCTAGCTTAAGATAGCGGTCGTATTAGAGTGTACCTTATTTGATAACTACCACACATCATCTATCTTAACCAATTGTCCAATTGTAGTTATCTAAATAAATTGTAACCCATGTTAAAACTCTAAAATAGAAAAGAAAATAAAAAAAGATTAAAGAGAGAAGTACAAATATAGAACAAACGATAGCGGGCCGACCCAAAATAGCGGTCGTATTAGAGTGTATCTTATTTGATAACTACTACACATCAGTTATCTCAACCAACTATAACCCATGTTAAAATTCTAAACTAGTTGTTACTTATGTTAAAATTTTAAAATACAGACGAAAATAAAAAGAAGATTAAAGAGAGAAGAAGAAGATAGAAATATAGAACAAACAAAATCGATCGCTAGGCAAGCTAGGCAAGATAGTGGGCCGCTATCTTAAGATAGCGACAAGTTAGCTACGCTTTTGTTTGTTCTATATTTCTATCTTCTTCTTCTCTCTTTAATCTTTTTTTTATTTTCTTCTGTATTTTAGAATTTTAACATGAGTTATAAATTGGTTTAGATAACATCAATTGGTTGAGATAACTGATGTGTAGTAGTTATCAAATAAGGTACACTCTAATAAGATTACAAATATAACGGTTACAATTGGTTTATCTGATTTTAGATTACCACCGCTCGGTTGTCGTTCACTGGGCTACCTACTGGAGTCGGAACTGGAAAAAGGATGATAAAAAACAATGGAAAATAAACATATATATAATGAAAAAACAGGTCGGCGCTGACGTGGAAACGACTTGGCTTGGAGCTTGCCTATTCTGTAAAGTTTCAAACTATAGGGCCGTTTCTGCAAATAAGCAAACTTATAGGGCCGAAAATGCAAATATCATTTTTTAATTATTATTAGCAACAAAAATAATGCATTATGGAAATAAAAAAATAGTACATACTTTTGTGGGTAGTAAGGCACTACTCCAAAAACAAAAGAAACCCCCAAAAGACTGGCCCGCTCAAGATCCAGGATGGCTTGATAGCAAGAGGGCCCGGGTCACACCAACAAGCAGGAGAAGGAAATAGGGGAGGCGCCTAAGGAGGAAACAACAAGGAATCCCAATCCGCTAGGAAAGCAATCTCCCATGTATTATGATCCATGTGCCCCATGGATGTCCATCTGATGAGCCAATCCTTGCAGCCTTGATGACAAACATAGAAGGTTTCCCCACTTTGTTGAAAACCCTGTTATTCCTTTCCCACCAAATTTCCCATCGAACCGCAAATATCGTGACACACCAAAGTTCCCATATGACATCCGAAAGATAGTGTTCCAAATGAGCGAGAAGAAATTGCAGTGAAGTAGCGTGTGACTAATCGATTCCCTTCCCCTCATACAGAGTAAACATTTGTTACGGTTCAAACTTAATCAGCTGTTCACGAGTGAGGATCCTCACCCATGCAACCGTCCAAGAAAAATACCTTATTTTAGGAGGGATTTGAACCTTCCAAAAACGAGTTCCCTATGACTATCGTCCAAGAAAAAAACTTTATTTTAAAATGATCTTTTATTATTTTTTTGTAATACTTGAATATTCCCCGAAATTTTCCCGAGTATGATTGTTATGACCCCATAGTAATAAGGAATTAACTTCCTGCTCCACTAACGCCCAAGCATTTTTCGAGTATTGGTTAGGACCTTAACGAGTGGTATCAGAGCTAAAACCACATCTTGAGTTCGAGCCACAGAAGGGGTGATTTGGGGAAAGGGCTACCTGGAGGCCCTAAAGAGGAGTACTAGAGTGAAAGTCGCAACAGAGTGGACTGCCATAGAGTCCCAGAAGCGGCGACCTGAGGAAAGGACTACCTCAAAGTGGGTACCGGAGTGAGAGCCACCATAGAGTGGCCGATGTAGAGTCTTGAAAGGGGCAACCTGGGGGCCTCAAAGGGGGTATAGGAGTAAGAGTCGCCACATAGTGGATCACCGCGGATGTCGTTTGTGGAGCATGATGTTGTGTTACGACCCCAAAGTAATAAGGAATTAACTTCCCGCTCCACTAATGCTTAGACATTTTTGGAGTATTGGTTGGGACCTTAACATTGGCACCTTGCTTAATTATTGTTGAATCCGAACTTGGTTACAAGGGTTCTATGGATGTCGTTTTGTAATTATTTCTGTTTTTGATTATCTGTCTATTTTGTTCTTTGTTTTAGTTTTTATTGATAGAAATTCAAGGTAGATTGGTGAGTCCTTTGGAATGTAACCAGGGATTTAAAGTCTGATAGATATAAGCTTATCGGCTGGGTCCCAAGCCAATATGTATTTGATATATTAGATACGTATCGGCCAAACCGGCAGATATTTAAGCTCTTTGTTATTCTTAAAATAATGAAAATTATACAAATACAATTTTGTTTTACAAAAAGAGCATCTTTGATATTTTGTTCGAGTCATATCTGATGCATTTCGGCCAATATGACCTGATATGGCCCGATATTTAACTTGTATGACCCAATATAAAATTGGGGTGTATATCCGTATCGGATGGGGCCTAACCCGATACATATTGGCCGATATTTAAAACCATGAATGTAACTTGATTTGTGATCCATATAGAGGTAGAATGGTAAATTTGTGCATTCGTAATACTTAGAAACTAGGATTTATCTACTTTCTTGAATTGATAAAAAACAATGGAAAAAATTGTCCATTTGACATATTCATCAGCATCACTATAAGTTAGCTTTGCAAAGTTGGGAAATGAGAGGTTTTTTATATTAGGATTTTAACGTGCTATTTTCCTCTGACTGGACTTAGAAGCAATGTTTTTAAACTAAGTTGACACGAAGCCGTGCTTGCAATATAGAAAAGTTAGTATTAGGTGCCCAATCGTTGCACCAGGGCAGTGCACAGGCTAATCAACCCCCATCAAGGTGGTCAAGCCTTGTGAAATACGCTTATTTATGAGAGTGAAAGTTTTTGACTTTTCACTGATTTGGAGCTCAAAAAAATCTGGCCATCTTATGTTAGGTGGCCATCTTACGGAGAGTTGGCTGAATAACTGTTTGATGGAAGTTATGATTAACTCGTATGACCACTTTTTGAGCGATGCGTATCCGAAAATGTGTACGAGCCTTGAGGCTCACAAGCATCTGTGATGACATAATAAATGCCAGCTTTCTATTTTTTCAGGCATTAACCTTCGGTTTTGAGCGAAAAGTGAGAGATTGTGAGGGTTCTTCATTTCTATAAATAAAAAAAGTAACCCTCCATTTTAAAGATCACATAGCTCCTTCGTAAACCCAACATGAATCTCTCTTCTTCAATCTCTCTGTCTTGGTTTAGGAGGTAATAATCTTCAAGATCCGATGTCTTGGCCTCTCTTGCGTACGCCCAAATCATCGCACTCTCATAACTTTAGTATTTTTTTCTTGATTTTAACCCTACATACGTCGATGCCGATATCATTGCTTTGTTTTTGTTGATCTCTAGCAAACACTCTTCTTTTGGCTACTTTCTTGAGTAGTTTTGAAGAAAAAAAGGCTTTCTTATTTTATTTTTCAATTTTAATTAATTAATTAATTTATTCATTATTCTTTTTGCCTTTTGTATGCCTTTTCTTATAACTCTATTACTTCTGATGATTTGGATTTTTTTCCATTGTATTGGGATTATAGATTTGTTGGAATTTTTTTTTTTGTGGGTTTTGAGTAACTTGTTTGGTCCACCCCCCCCCTCCCCCCCGCGGCCTATGGGGATTGTAGATTCTTTGGAAAGTTGTTGACTGTGTGTATGGTTAGTAAGTTGATTGATCCATTTTGTGGATTTTGTTGGTATTACTTTTCTGTGAACTTGCAATTAAAAGGGTACTCTTATCCCCGCATGCTAGTCATTGGCATTTTTTTCTTTTTCTTTTAGTTTTGAATCACTAAATTGTTTGGAATTGTTTCCATTTCCTTCTGTTTCTACATATGATAATTTTATATAACTTCCAAGGATAAAAACCTCCTTTTAATTGAAGTTTTCTGAACTATGTCAACAAACTAGTTTCAGGGCTCCCAAAGAGGAGCTTTTCCATTTATAGAGCATATTCGAGGCAATTATTAATATTGGGTCTCCATCATGGCTAAGACGCTTCCTTCCTTCTTGCTCTCACAATCCTTCTACTTTCATTAGCTGCTGTCATTCCTTTTTTGGGAGTTCTCGTGTTAAATTTTCATTGGGGCTCCTTTGAAAATTCAGGTCCTTTGGGAGGTGGATGGTGATTAGAGGTGATAGATGCATGGTAGAGTAGCACAATCTAAATCATCTTGTGGTGTTCATGGATGGAAGTAGTGTATATATAACAGATGCAAATCGATATATACTCGCTACGATATTCTGGTGAATTATTTATTTCAAGCGATAAATCAGTGTGATAAAACAATTGGAAGATAGTATTATTTGGTATATTTGTGCTTGGAAATACGGATTATGGAGTGTATTTAAAATTTGAAGCGGATATCAATCCATTAGATTGAAACCTGTCAAAAATGTCTAAACTATTTGTTATAAGAGTCGGATCCAACAGCTGATATTAGTTCCAGGTTAAACTATATAAATTATGTTGATTTTTTCTATAGATAATCTGGTATCAAATCTGTGCCTGCAGAAGTTACTCCTTTCAAAAATTTCCATATGGCCTTAAAATTTTTCATATTTTGTTTTTCAGCCTGGCCCAAGGGACTCTCTTCTTCAATGTTTCATAAAAAGGAACCGGGCAACACAAACTTACCATCTTTACTTGGGTTTAACTCAAGGTAATTTTGTAGTATCTGCCAGTTAATGCAAACTTTCTCTGTTTTAAATATTTTCGTACTTCGCAATATATTGCTTTCGATTGTGACTAACTTTGTAAAACAAGAATAGTTCTGCAATGCCATTTCCTTTTCTGAATATAATGTCCATGGGTACTTGGCTGGTCTTTGCCTTAGTACGTGTTATTTAAGGGGTGTATCTGCTCAACAATTTGTGTATTATTGTAGTTTTCGTTCTTTTAATTGTCAAATTTTGCACTAAATAATAGCGGGTTGCTATTGCCTGATTGATGCAAAAATAAGTCATTACACCTATATTTGGTGGATTTTATTTCAAATTTTGCTTAGTTTCATTCCAGAACTGCCTAACCAGGTTGACTTGCTAAAGAAAAATATTATCTTGTTTTAAATCATGTGGTAGAATTTTGATAGGAAAGTGATTCTTGTCTTCTGCCCCCCATAGAGCTGTAAACACTTCTTTTCTGGAAGTTTTCATCGAGGTTGGAGGGTCCTTACCCTTTCATTAAATCAGAATAAAAAGTTACAAGGAGGTAAAGTAAAATAAATAGAATCAAAACAATTTCACTATCCAATCTTCTAGACCTTTGGCATCGCCATTGCGTAGCTGTAAACACTTAAAAAAAAAAAAAAAAAAAAGGACTAACAGAAACAAGTTCTAAAATGAAATAGTATTAGCTAAAGAATAAACACTACAATATATCCAACATAAACAAGTTCTATTGTTACTAATCCTTCATTTTGTGCCTTATCAAGTGCTTTGACTGTGTGAATTATTTTGATTAATCTGTAATATATATATATATATATATATATATATATATATATATATATATATATATATATATATGTTATTTGTCAAAGACTGCTGTGGTAAAGAGCAGGATTACCTAATTTGCTAGGTAACCCTGCGTTTCACGAACCGGTTTGCGGTTTGGTTCGCTCCGGTTTGCTCAAGATGGGAACCGCCTACAACCATAATGATGATTTTTTTGCAAAAAGCTGCTTACAGGGAACCCTGGCCTTAGCTAGAAGGCCTCATGCTTTACCAGCGCTTCATCTCTGCAGCTGGAGTACAATTTACATACATTTGATTGTAAATCTGCAATTTATACATTATTAGTAATTAAGTTTAAAATTTATAAAATATTTTTATTTTCTATTTATAAATCATCCTACCTCTAGCGAACGGGGTTCACTTGGATTTAGCGAATTGTGAATTACGAGCCCGAATTCGAACAGAGCGAACCAGCGAATCAGCTAACATTGGTGGAGAGTTTGGGGATACAACCGTCTCATATACCTGTGTCCCTTACTGGTTGAAGGACATTCACCTAAAACTTCAGTAACTTATTAAGGAAATTTTTTAATTACCTGATTGTGATTGAAGACTTGCTCTGAGTTGTAAATTATCGTGTGTTAAGGTTTAGATTGGATTCCTAATTGTTAAACCATTAAAATCGATATTATTACAAATGGTCAACTATAATATGGTGCACAGTGACGAACCTACATAGGGGCGAGCAGGGTCAACTGACCCCGCTTGACTTATGATGGGGACATCTGATGCAGGTACTAACACAGTGCGATTTAGATGGGCTGAGATTAATAAAAAATAATTGAAATATAAATTATCTTAACAAATTAACATGGAAAATGAAAATATTTCCAATTACATGATTTGCAATAGCTCAAACTAGTGTTACTTTTGCTGCAATTTCCTTTCTGGATCTAGAAGACTAGGGTTCTTTGGCGAACATTTAGATCTCCAACAGTTTAGAAATTCGAACAAACTTACAAAGGGGTTCTTTCGAAAATGAGCAGATTTAACAAAGAGAAATGAGATTCTATTTTGAGAGAATTGCACTCTCAACGGAAAACATATTGTTTTCAATTTGCATGGCAAAGTTCATCATCATTAATTCTTAAAAATAGTCCTTACAAAGCCTTTTATAAGCATTTTACAAACATATTCGAAATTTGGAAATAAATAACTAAACTAAATTCAAATTCAAAATAAGAAATAACTAATAAAATTCAAATTCAAAATAAGAAACTAACTAACTAACTAACTAAAACCACCAATAACTAAATGAAACCGCCAAAAACTAATTGAAACCGCAAATAACCACCAACTTGAGGATGTTCGTCGTTTACGATATGCACAAAATAGAACTATCCACGATCCAAGCATGCAGATCTAAATTCCGCATCAATTCCCTTTACTTTGAGAAAGTTCGACCTTAGCCGAAATAGATCTTCTTCGTGAAGGTAAAGAATAATATTTGGGGAACCTTGATCGGATGATCTCCCTTTCTCCTTGCACCATATTTTATCCATCTTCACCATCTTTTACCGCACGATCGGAATGTTCTACCGTTTTACGAACATTCTCATGGAAACCATGCAATTATTCAAATCACGAAGGGCTTCAAGAATTATCGTGAATAATTGCTCTTCAACATCTCGGGATTCACAGTGGCTTCGTCAACCAGTATGGAATCTTCAATCGGAATAGGTACTACCACAGGTGTGGGTAGAGGGTTTGAATTTGCCATTCTACTTGTCAAGGGTTTGAACTTGCCAATCTATTTGTCGAGGGCTTGAACTTGCTTTGATACCAAATCTGATGCAGGAAAACATCCAATTAAGATAATAGTGAATATAATGATTGAATGATCGGCTTCGCACCAATCACACGAGTATAGAAGAATCACTCTTCTATTTTGAGAGAATCGCACTCTCGAAGGAAAATATCTCGTTTTCAATTTGCATAGCAAAGTTCATCGTCATTAATTCTTAAAAATAATCCTTACAAAGCCTTTTATAGGCATTTTACAAATATATTCGAAATTTAGAAACAAATAACTAAATTTAAATGAAAAATAAGAAATAACTAACTAAATTTAAATTCAAAATAAGAAATAACTAACTAAATTCAAATTTAAAATAAGAAACTAACTAATTAACTAAAACCGCCAATAACTAACTGTAACCGCTAATAATTAAATGAAACGACCAACTTGCGGATGTTCGTCGTTTACAATATTCACGAAACAGAACTATCCACGATCCAAGCATGCAGATCTAAATTCTGCATCAGCATTGCATCCACACGATTACACAAGGTGTATAACAGACGCGCAATAAGCGATGGAAGATGCCTCAAGTTTGTGGATGGATGATTGAAGATCTATGTGCATGTGGGCATGCACGTGAAGACCCAAACCTTGGCAAACGCACACAGGGAGGACGAAAAGGAAGGAAAGAAAGGATGAAAGAGAGGAAAAGATGATACGAACACCTCTCTAGTCCATCTCGCCCGAGCAAGTTCGACCAAAGACACACTTGAGAAGTGGGGAGAAAACTTGCCTGAGCTAGATTGACCCGAGATTAGAACTTCAACCTGACAAATCTCACTCGAGCGAGATTGACCTGAAGGCTTAGTTGGCTGGGCGAATCTTGAGACGAAAACTTGCCTTTGTTTGTTTATTTAGACTAGGGCTTTCTTATTTTGTTTGTTTTAGTCTGATTAGGGTTATTAGCCTATAAATAGGCCTTGTAAAGAAAATTTTAATTACCTTATGATTATCTTTGAATATTCGTTGAGAGTTTTCTTCTTCCCCGAGTTTAGGGTTTGGTGCGAGGCCAATATTTTCGCCGGCGAAATTTCGATGATTGTTACGTTAATCTTCTAATTTCCGATTAATTATCTTCTTACATCTTTTGTGCAAGGTATCTATTAGTTGATCAAATTCATTTGATTGGTTGTTGAAAAATTTGAATATTCTTTTGAAACCTTATTTGATTTTCAATCCATATCTTATTTTGTTGAAATCCTAGAATGGAATCAAAAGACGCCATCATGGTTAGTCGCTTGATACCCTAGGCTACAGGGAAGTCAAGTTCTATCTTGAGAACCCACGATCGAATTCTGTAGGGACTAGCGTGCCCGACTTAACACTTGATTCAGACATTACGATTCTCTTTAATTGAATTCCACGATAATCCTAGCCTAGGCGAATCTAATTTGAATTTCTATTTATTATTGCTCTTTAATTACACTTTAATTCAGCAAAATTGCAGCCCTTAACTAGTTGAGTTTTAAGAGTGTTGTCCTGCATCAACTTCCCAAAAGAAAAATCTGAGAGTCAGAGACGGGAATACATAATAAAGAGTTGATATTACGTACGTGCCCTGAGCACTGATACTCTTGGTACTTGGGCCATTTTTTGAAGACATTCCATGTGAAACCCAATTAAGTGGTTCATTTGATTCGGCACCCTTGATCTCAAGATCTAGAAAACAAATGATTGGGTCAAAAGATAATCTCCGTCATCTAATTCAAGATGGTCAAAGGTCATATAAAAATAAAGGACAGAAGTATGTTAGATATACATTATACTCATTAATTTTGATGAAGGCTGCATCAACTGGGATTATGGGGATAATTATTCGTCCCAATACTTTTTACCAAAGATCTTTAGATCATGACTCACCTATCAGGTGAAACGTATGATGATTCTATGTGGCGCACATCCCAGAAATTAACCTGTGTACCGGTCACCTGGCACTTTACTTGCCTAATACCCACTTATTAAGATGAGAAAAACAAACTCCCGCAATCCCGATAACCATATGTTAACACTATGAGTTAGTATTAGGTATCTAAATTATTCGGTTTCCAAACCTGAGTACCAACGCTCTTGGCAATTAGGTAACTTTTTGTGATGTATGCCATATGGAATCATCACGTTTTCCATGTGATTTGACACTTATGATCTCACGATCCAATTGTTAGAATTTGTAGGATCTAGGCTCGAATTACACGATCAAAATATACCTTTTTCAAGAACACACATACCTTGTATTTATTATCGGATCGCCGTGTGAGTGTTCTCCTTAATGAAGCTGATGATCTCCGCCAAAGAATCCGAAACCACGTTACCTCTTGTCTTCTCTAAGTTTAGCCTCTAGATGGGAATGAGCTAGGGTTCGAGGAAAAGGGGACGGTGGTCTCCTTATATAGCCACCTCTCTTTCCTAACCCATCAAGGAAAGAGAGTGGAGACATATCACTTATATTAGGAAACTACTTCCTATTGCCTCGAGATATGTGTGGTCAAAAGCCCAACCCAGTTTTTAATAGAAAAACAAATATGGGTTAAGGTATTGACCACAAAAAATCTAACATTCTCCCACTTGGTCTATACCTTAACTCATCTAAACATATATATATATATATATATATATATATATATATATATATATATATATATATATATATATATATGTATTTGAAAACGACTCTCTGGGTTGACAAACTCTGAAAAGCGGATGGCCATCCATTTTATATTTTAAAAAATTATTAACCCCCACTACCTCGATGCTTCGTAACAATCACCCAAATTCAATAATGATACTAGTAAAGGATCATGGTGCACAGAGTATTCCATCTTACGAATCGACACTAGACAATCCATGGTCACAAAACTAGCATCATTAATTGACTTAAGTCTTTACTTAGTGATATCAGGCAACTTACATATCTGTACAGTTCCTATATTTGTCCAACTTCATACCCCAGGGTATGCCTTTCTTACATCTTACTGGCTCCCTACCTGTGACTCACGTCACCAATCTAACAAAAAGAAGGTTTACTGATGTGGTGCCTAATCACATCTAGCCTAAGCAAAATTCAGGCATAACGAGGTACAACCTCACCATCATGCCATGTGATAAAATCCCCATGCATATGGATAGAGTATAATCACATATACTCTCAAGAGTACGTGCACAAAATTAAAATATATGATGCATCAACTAACTAATATCAGAGAGACAACTCCCACTAAAATTATGCAGTTAAAACTAATTCGATATGAGCATCACAATTCTAAGATTCGTAATAACTGTAACAACTACAAGCTCCCACTGATTTGGCCATTCATAATAGCAATCAATAAACAATAAGATTAACTTAACATCAACTATTTATAATCATTTAATTAAATTTACGCAAACCAAGTCTATCAAAATAAATGTCAAAGTACTAATTAATGTCTTGCAAAAATAAATAAATAAATGGTGGAAGCGTGATTTCCGTTATGGGGCTTCTGGCGAAATGATTTCTCCGTTGAGATGTTCCTCCTTTGACCTGTTTCAATAGATTTTTAAATATATAGCAATCTCTCCGAAGATGTCCCTTTTTCTTGCAGTGCCAACATTCTAAATTTTCAGCTTTGACTTTCTTATTTGAATTCTCTGCTCCAGCTAGCTTTCGATTGAAGTTCTGATTATGATTCCTTTTAAAAATCTTCCGACTTGACCCACTCACCGCCAGATGTGCAAACTCAACTTTAGCCGCTTTCAAACGCTCCTCGGTCACACATAGGGAAATTAATTGGTTAAGATCTCATTTTGTCTCTTGAGCATTATAGTTCACCTTAAAAGTATCAAATGAAGACGGAAGCGAATAGACAACTAAGTGAACAAGTAGATCATCACCAAAAGAAGTTCCTTGTTCCCTGAGCCCTATGGCACACTTTGACATCTTTAAAATGTGCTCACGCACACTTCCATTTCCATTATATCGCATGTTAACTAATTGTGTAAGATAAGAGTACTCTAGAGACTTTCGCGTACCCACAAACTGATCTTTAATATTTTTTAAGAGTTCTTTTACTGTAGCTGTAGGATTCAACCCACCTCTAAGAGTCTGATTAATTGATGAACGAATCATCATCATAGCCATACGATTAACTTTTTCCCATTTAGCAAAATAATTCTTCTCTAATTCCGTAGAACTCGTAGTGGGTGTGGGAGGTTTATCCTCAGTGAGGATAAAATCATAGTCCATATATCCTAATAATATATTAATGGCCATACGCCACGATGAATAGTTGGAGTCATCTAGAGGCTCAACACTTGCTAGTTGCTTATGAATAATAGATCCGTCCATAGCTTTATATAGAAACAAAACATTATATATCACTAACAAAATAAAGAAATATGCCGATTATGCATCTAAATTTTTATCAATCACTTTAACCATATATCACTAACGATTTAATTAGAATACGTCATGATCACATGTCCTCGAATATTACGTTATGACCATATGTCACTAAATGTTCACTGTGAACTATGATCATATGCCACTTACTATTCTTTGAAGATTTAAATTCTGATTTATGGTCAAATCTGAATTAATTTGGTGTCAGCTATGAACAACTTTCACTCTTTGGGACAACCAGTTGACATGTCTCAGCATCACCTTTGGGCAGAAACTTTAACATGCAGTTTGTTTCCTAAGATCGTGTTTGAGAAAGCACGCATAGACCTAATCACTTGTGCCGTATGACTGATCCAGACTCTCTATTAGTTTTGGCCAGAAAGATTATCCTTCTCTCCCCTACGCACTTATGATCGTTCTATTCACTCTACTTATATGAAATTTCTAAATCAACTTTGGCCAGAAGTTAGAAATCTCATAGAAGCATGTGCCAACCCGATCTTAATGAGACACAAGTATCAAGATTCAAAAGTCACGCAGCCTATATAGGTGGTCACCTTTGGGCAAACCTCGGTCTATTTCAGCTACGTACTCTCGAACGATCGTTTTACCGGTTTACCTTGATCCCTAAGGTACGATCTAAATTTCATTCAACCATTCAACCATATCAATTCTGATTCAAGGTTTCAAAATTTAATTTCCATGTATATACAGATTTTGCTAACTAATCTTCTTTTGAAAGATAAATCAATGCTACACATTATATTTGATGAATAAATTAATCAAAATCAAATAATTATAAGATACATATGCATTAAGTGAAGAAATTATCTATAATCATCAAACTATGATTATATGGGCATGCATCTCACATATAGTCAACATCGTCAATAGAGCATTGAAAAGCACGCATGATTTTTACCTTGAATCGGATATAATATGTTGAGAGCAATCAAATAAAATTTAACCTCATTTATAAAAATTACGACACTAGGAAAGATCATCACCGTTGGGCAGAAGAATCCTTCCAAATAGCTAATCTAACTCATGTGGTGGGTAAGTGCCAAAATTAATATTAATCATGGGTAACATTATGTAAGTATCAACGTTGGTGCTAGAGTCACCGTTGGGCAGAAGAATCCTTCCAAATAGCTAATCTAACTCATGTGGTGGGTAAGTGCCAAAATTAATATTAATCATGGGTAACATTATGTAAGTATCAACGTTGGTGCTAGAGCACAACCTTCAATACTCAACCCTATATTTTCTTTCTCACAAAATCCAACTTTAATTAAAAGCACTCATATACACAATAATTATCCGATTAAAAAATTGTCAAAAAGACGTCATGTGATTAAAAAATCACAACAAAGAATTCATTTTAAAAATTAGACCTTAAAAACAGATCCGGAATGCCCGAGAAAGTCAAAATCCATATATAATATCCGAAAATCGGACCTATAAATAGCTCAAAAATGATCCGAAAAAAAATATAATAATAAGGGAAGGAAAAAAAAAATAAAAAAAAATAAATAAGGAAGAAGTGAAAAACCCAGGAGACGTTTGAAAGCTGGTTATTATCAACTTCATAATTTTTGAAATCCAATAAAGCGGGTGACTCCCCTTATCTAATGGGAGTTTGATCGCAGTTGGGTCTCTTGGTCCATTTAACCCATCGTGGGAAAAAAAAAAAAGGGAATCAGATACCAAACTTAAAGAGACTTAAAAGTGACATAACTATTAACAAGAGACGGGTCGTCTTCTTCAAAAGATTTAGTACGATTTGGGTACCTTCTTCCAATACTTCTTGAATTTAGATATTAAAACAGTCGGGTAAAATGAAATCCCCCATTATAATTAGTTACACACGCTAAGACCTGATCTCAGCCTTGTTTAAACGGGTTTTGTTGATTCTAGATATCGTGCATCCTAGGGTGAACTCGGATTGAGCCATGTAACCACTAAAATTCTTAAATTCAGGCAAAAGCTAAAACTCTCAAGCAGCAATAATTTTGCTTATAATTTAAAAATAAATAGTACATAAATCCTTTGATCGTGTGATAAAGCAAACCTTATGTTATCCATTTAGTTTAGATGGTTTGATTGCTTTGAATCAAATGATGAAGATTGATTTTTTTTCCCAATCTTTTACAACAAAATTTTTAGATCATGGTGCACCTATTGGATGGTGAAAACGTTGATTCCGCATAGCATGCATACCAAAGAAACCTAAGTACCAAGTTAGCTAGGGCTTGTGCTGCCCCCCATGGAAGGAAATCTTGGGGGACAGCACATGGGTCTCCCCTTATCTAATGGTGTACTCCCCTTATCTAATTTTTAGATCATGGTGTACTCCCCTTTTCTAATGGGAGTTTGATCGCAGTTGGGTCTCTGGGTCCATTTAACCCATCGTGGGAAAAAAAAAAGGGAATCAGATACCAAACTTAAAGAGGCTTAAAAGTGACATAACTAGTAACAAGAGACGGGTCGTCTTCTTCAAAAGATTTAGTACGATTTGGGTACCTTCTTCCAATACTTCTTGAATTTAAATATTAAAACAGTCGGGTAAAATGAAATCCCCCATTATATTAGTTACACACGCTAAGACCTGATCTCAGCCTTGTTTAAACGGGTTTTGTTGATTCTAGATATCGTGCATCCTAGGGTGAACTCGGATTGAGCCATGTAACCACTAAAATTCTTAAATTCAGGCAAAAGCTAAAACTCTCAAGCAACAATAATTTTGCTTATAATTTAAAATAAATAGTACATAAATCCTTTGATCGTGTGATAAAGCAAACCTTATGTTATCCATTTAGTTTAGATGGTTTGATTGCTTTGAATCAAATGATGGAGATTGATTTTTTTTCCCAATCTTTTACAACAAAATTTTTAGATCATGGTGCACCTATTTGATGGTGAAAACGTTGATTCCGCATAGCATGCATACCAAAGAAACCTAAGTACTAAGTTAGCTAGGGCTTGTGCTGCCCCCCATGGAAGGAAATCCTGGGGGACAGCACAATCTGTTCAGGTGCTTACTTAGATCGTCTAATCAATGAATAATTATTGGATGGGCCATAACCAAAAGTTAAACTGCTTGAATGATTGATGGGGACATCCGATTCAAGCACCCGCCCATAACATATCGGAGGCGAAAGAAGAAATGTAACTTATCAAAAGGAGAGTAACTTATAATCCCGTAACTTTTATGTTTGGCCTATTTTGAAGTGTCAAACGAAGTCGGATTGATACGAAATTGATCATATTTGAAAGCTTATCGAAGTAGCTTTCCAACGAGCCAAAATTTGAGCAATTCCGACAAGTATTGAAGAAGTTATAGTCAATTTTTGGAGGCTGCACATAAAGTGACGAATTTCAAGAATCCTAAGTGAATTAGGATTAGTTTCTTTTATTATTTTATTTTAGAAAGTAAGAGTTGTTTCTTTTATTAGAAATAGGATTAGTTTCCTTATTGTTTAGGACTTTATTGTTTTAGAATAATTAGGATATTTCTTTTATTTGAATTAGGATTTCTAATTTTATGCATTGGTTAGCCTATTTAAAGGCTTGTAAACACTTTTATTATTACTTTTTGGTTAATGAAAATTGCTTATGCAAAATTGAGAGTTTTTAACTTTCGTGAGGGTGTGATTCTCTCAAAACGGAGAGCGATTCTTCGATTCCCGCTTGCGGTTTGGTGCGAGGCCAACTCTTCTTCCATCTCTATCTTCTTTAGTTCTACGGTTTGCGTAAGTAGCGTAATCCTAATTATATTTTGTTCATCATTAATTTTATTAGCCTTTTATTTTCGTTTGGTATCGAGAGAACCCGCTTGCGAGTTCGTTCGACGCCTTAAAACTATCGGAGATCTAGCCGTTCATAAGAACCCTAGTCTTCTAGATCCGCGATAGGGAACGTATACTAAAGTAACGCTATTTTGGGCCGAAATTAAATCACCTAATTGAATTTCTAGAATTTTTGTGGTAATTTGTTATGAGAAATTATTAATTTTTTATTGATTAAATTAATTTTAATCCTATTCTCAGCCCTAGCATTGCATTTAGTAAGTTCCCGCATCAAATTGGTATCAGAGCATCAGTTTAGTTTTAGGGTTTTAGTGCTCATATAGGTTTTATTTTTATTTTTTTAATTTTTTGGTTTAAAAAAAAAAAAAAATCCGATCCGTCTGTCTTTTGTCTAACATTTTTGTCTGACTTTTGCTTGAAAATTTTCGTCTGGCTTTTGTCTACAAATTTTTGTCTGGCTTTTGTCTGAAAAATTTCTTCTAGCTTTTGTCTGAAAATTTTCGTCTTTTTTTTTTTTTTTGGTCTAAATTTAGTCTAGTCTTTGTTTGAAATTTTCTTGCATCATCATGGATCCCAACAAGGTAGAAGCCCTGATTAGAGACATGACCGCCCGGATGGATGAACACCACAATCAGGTGCAACAACAGTTGCAAGACCTACAAATCCGGCATGAAACTTTAGAAACCCGCATGGAAGAAATCAATGAGCTCATCGCCGAAAACCCCAATAGAGTCATCACCCATGATCGTAGGAGAGAAGTTCCTCATCGTCGCGAAATTCACACTGAACAGGACGATAAAATCATGAAATCAGTAAAAATGGATGCCCCTACTTTTGATGGGAAAAGGCAACCTAAAATCTTTCTCGAGTGGGTCACCGGTATGGAGAACTACTTCGAGTGGTACGCCATGTCCGAAGAGCGAAAGGTCTGCTTTGCAAAGGTCAAACTTACAGGCCAAGCTCGACTTTATTGGATGGGTTTAGAGCGCCGGAGACAGTCCAACGGTCTTACTCCCATTTCCACTTGGGAAGAGATGAAGGACCAGTTGAACGATAAATATGTTCCTCTATCCTACGAGGAACGCATTCTTGATCAATGGCATTCATTGCGTCAAGGAAATTCATCGATTCGAATACATCGATAAATTTGAAGAACTAAAGACCCAGCCGATGTGGATCGAATCCTAAAAGGTTACCCTATCCCGATTTGAATGGGCCTTCGCTTGAATCGCAAAGGGAACTTATTTCAGACCACTGATAATCTAGACGAATGTTTCTCTAGAGTCGAAGAGCTAGAGTGATACCTCAAAACTAGTACTCCATCTAGTTATAAGTCTAGTTATCGGTTCAATGCACCTGAGTCAAAGCCCAACATTAGTGCCCCATTTGCTTGGTTCAACCCCGTTACTACACCGGTAACTCGAGTCGATAAGGGTAAGAGTTCAATGCTCGAAGGCCCCAAGAGTGGTGGTCAACATAAATGTTATAAGTGTCACGGCATCGGGCATTTTAAAAGACAATGCCCATCCCAAATTTGTTCATAGTGAGGACAAAATGAGCATAATGAGGTCTAATTGTTGAAGTGTACGAGCCTGAGTCGTTCCCTAGTGATGAAGAAGATTGTGTAGGGGAACGAACAATGGCGTGTCTTAGGGATGTCTCCTATCCCGTTGGGGAGGATAATACCTCGCGGGTTCTTGTGGTTAGATGTGCTCTAGCCCAATCAAAGGAGAGTGATGATTGGCGACGGGATAATATCTTTTATACCATAGCCACGTGCGGAATAAAAGCCTGTCGAGTCCTTGTTGATAGTGGAAGTTGTACCAATGTGGTTTCTGAAAGTACAGTTTCTCGTTTAGGGCTCACCCCCGTAACTCACCCACGACCCTATAAGATTGCTTGGGTTAATTCATCATCCATCCCTGTTTCACAAAGGTGTCAGGTTCCTATACAATTCGGATCGTATAAGGACACCTTGTGGTGTGATGTTGTGCCCATGGATGTGGGGCATATCATCCTCGGGAGGCCTTGGTTGTATGACATGGATGTTACACTATTCGGTCGATCGAATGTGTGTTCCTTCACTCATAAAGGTCAGAAAATACAACTTAATCCGTTACCTCCAAAGGCACCCACAGTGAAGTCGACAAAGTCAAGTGATAAAGGCCTATTAGAGAGAGATGACATCTAAGGCCATTCACATCGTTAGCCCTCTTGAGTTTGACCAAGTAAGCGAAGACATCGTATGTCCTTGTCCGCATTGAAAAGTCCAAAGAATCAGGCGTTGAGGTTCCAAAAGAGGTCAAACCAATCTTGAGTGAGTTTGCGGATGTCTTTCCCGAAGACCTCCCAAATGAATTACCACCTCTACGGGACATCCAACACGCCATCGATTTAGTCCCTGGAGCTACCTTACCCAACTTGCCCCACTATCGTATGAACCCATCTGAGCACTCGGAGTTAAAAAGGCAAGTTGATGAGCTTCTCCAAAAGGGGTTCATAAAGGAAAGCTTGAGTCCCTGCGTGCAGCACCTGCTCACCCAAGAAAGACGGAACTTGGAGGATGTGTGTGGATAGTCGCGCGATTAACAAGATCACGGTCAAGTATCGGTTCGCAATACCAAGATTGGACGATATGTTAGACATGATGGTAGGTGCCACAATTTTTTCGAAGATCGATTTGAAGAGTGGGTACCATCAAATTCGAGTTTGTCCCGGGGATGAATGGAAAACTGCCTTCAAAACCAAAGATGGTTTGTACGAATGGTTTGTCATGCCTTTTGGGCTTTCGAACGCCCCGAGTACATTTATGCGTATCATGACGCAAGTGTTACGGCCTTTCATCGGCAAGTTCCTTGTGGTTTATTTTGACGACATCCTCATCTACAGCCACAACAAGGAACAACACTTGGACCATTTAAGGCAAGTTTGTGTGACTCTCCGAGGAGAGAAGTTGTGAACTGAAAAGAGTGCACGTTCATGTCACATCGCGTTGTCTTCTTAGGGTTTGTCGTGACCTCTGATGGAATGACTGCGGACCCCGAAAAGGTCACGGCTATCGTTGAATGGCCCGAACCTCGGAACATTCATGAAGTCCGTAGCTTCCATGGGTTAGCCACATTTCTGAGCGGTTCATCCGTAATTTGATCTGATAACTTCCCTATCACCGATTGCATTAGAAAAGGGAGTTTAAATGGACACTGCTGACTAAGGCTTTCAAGGAGATTAAGTTTCAATGACTAAGCTCTGTCACATGTGCCTTCTGACTTCTCTAAGGTCTTTGAAGTTGCGTGTGACGCGTCAAGCGTAGGTATCGGAGGAGTATTGAGCCAAGAGGGCCATCCGATAGCTTATTTCAGTGAAAAGCTAAATGCGGCCAGGCAGAAGTACTCGACCTACGACAAAGAATTCTATGTGGTAGCCCAATCCCTTAAATATTGGAAACACTATCTACTACCACATGAATTCGTCTTGTTCTCGGACTACGAAGCCCTGCGATTTTTGAATTCTCAAAAGAAGTTAAACCCACAACATGCGAAATGGGTTGAACAACTTCAAGGGTTTACCTTCGTGCTAAAACATAGGGCCGGTGTGGAGAATCGAGTGGCTGACGCACTTAGTCGTAGAATGGCGACGTTGCACTCATTAAGTGTTGAGGTAACCGGATTCGAACGCCTTGTGGAGGATTACCCCACATGTCCGGATTTTGGCGAAGAGTATGCCTCACTTGTGAGTGGACAACCTGTCAGAGGGAGTAAATATACCCTACAGGAGGGGTATTTGTTCTTGAAACACCGATTGTGTATTCCCCGCACTTCTTTGCAAGACTTTCTCGTTTGGGAATTACACGCCGGAGGGGTTGCTGGCCATTTTGGTCGCAATAAAACTGTCGCATTGGTGGAAGACCGATTCTATTGGCCCAATCTCACCAGAGAAGTTGCCAAAATTATCAGCCAGTGTCGTGTTTTGCCGGCCAAAGCAAAGAAAGCGTAACACGGGATTGTATACACCTTTACCGGTGCCACACACCCCGTGGCAAGACCTATCCATGGACTTCGTGTTAGGCCTCCCTAAAACCCTCCGAAAGCACGACTCGGTGTTCGTTGTTGTGAACCGTTTCTCTAAGATGGCCCACTTCATTGCGTGTGCGAAGACCTCCGATGCTAGTCACATTGCTACCCTGTTCTTTAATGAGGTCGTTCGTCTACACGGTTTGCCTAAGATGATAGTGTCTGACCGTGACGTTAAATTTGTCAATCATTTTTGGAAGACACTATGGTACAAAATGGGGACTCGACTACAATTTTCATCTGCTTATCATCCCCAAACTGACGGGCAAACCGAGGTTGTTAATAGGAGTTTAGGAAATCTATTAAGGTGTCTAGTGGGCGAGCACATTAGGAGTTGGGATTCCATCTTACCTGTCGCTGAGTTTGCATATAACAATTCGGTTAATAGAACCACAGACATGAGTCCGTTCCAAATTGTGCATGGGTATAAACCTAGGACACCAGTAGATCTCATTCCAATGTCCATTCATCATCGGTCCATCGATGCGCATCCACATTTGCGCATCGCATTCATGAGTTGCATGCTGAGATTAAGAAAAGAATTAATTTAAAGAATGAAAAATACAAGTTCTCTGCAGATTCTCATAGACGGTTCAAAGAATTCCAAGAGGGTGATTTTGTGATGGTTCGGAATAGACCCGAGCGATTCCAACAAAGAGTTGCAAAGAAGTTACAAGCTCGTAGTGCTGGACCCTATCAGATCTTGAAGCGTGCCGGTTCTAATGCTTACATCTTAGATCTTCCCCCGGAATTGGGGATTAGCACGACTTTCAATGTGGAGGACCTTGTTCCATTCCATGGCCCTTCAACCATCCCTGCCAACCCCTTTGAGCCTTCTACATCCGATGACCCAATTATTCCCCTTCCCACATCGTTACCCCCACCTACTCGGCAAATCCGTGAGATCATCGAAGATGTGCTGGAAGATCAGATTGTATCCACCAACCATGGGGGACTTCAGAAGTACTTGGTCAAGTGGAAGAACAAGGCCGACACAGAGAATACTTGGATTACACAGGAGGAATTTCAGCAGCTTGATCCGGATCTTTTGGATCTTTATCACAACCAGCATTCATTGGGGATGAATCCGTCTAACCCGGGGAGAGTTGATGGGGACATCCGATTCAAGCACCCGCCCATAACATATCGGAGGCGAAAGAAGAAACGTAACTTATCAAAAGAAGAGTAACTTATAATCCCGTCACTTTTATGTTTGGCCTATTTTGAAGTGTCAAGTTTGATTGATAATCTGAAATTGATCATATTTGAAAACTTATCGAAGTAGCTTTCGAACGAGCCAAAATTTGAGCAATTCCGACAAGTATTGAAGAAGTTATAGTCAATTTTTGGAGGCTGCACATAAAGTGACGAATTTCAAGAATCCTAAGTGAATTAGGATTAGTTTCTTTTATTATTTTATTTTAGAAAGTAAGAGTTGTTTCTTTTATTAGAAATAGGATTAGTTTCCTTATTGTTTAGGACTTTATTGTTTTAGAATAATTAGGATATTTCTTTTATTTGAATTAGGAATTAGAGTTATACTAGGATTTCTAATTTTATGCATTGGTTAGCCTATTTAAACGCTTGTAAACACTTTTATTATTACTTTTTGGTTAATGAAAATTGCTTATGCAAAATTGAGAGTTTTTAACTTTCGTGAGGGTGTGATTCTCTCAAAACGGAGAGCGATTCTTCGATTCCCGCTTGCGGTTTGGTGCGAGGCTAACTCTTCTTCCATCTCTATCTTCTTTAGTTCTACGGTTTGCGTAAGTAGCGTAATCCTAATTATATTTTGTTCATCATTAATTTTATTAGCCTTTTATTTTTGTTTGGTATCGAGAGCGCTTGCGAGTTCGTTCGACACCCTAAAACTATCGGAGATCTAGCCGTTCATAAGAACCCTAGTCTTCTAGATCCGCGATTGGGAACGTATACTAAAGTAACGCTATTTTGGGCCGAAATTAAATCACCTAATTGAATTTCTAGAATTTTTGTGGTAATTTGTTATGACAAATTATTAATTTTTTATTGATTAAATTAATTTTAATCCTAATCTCAGCCCTAGCATTGCATTTAGTAAGTTCCCGCATCAATGATCCTATCCATCTGGTCATTGGAATTTTTCATTGAACATTAATAACTTTATCAGCCATTCGAATGTAGGTAATTTCTCAGGTGATTGGATCATCCAATCATTGCAATTTTGGGCGATTACCCATTCAAAAGATTGCTCATTCATCATACACTTGATGGTCTAGATTGATGAACACATGCATCGAGGATTGGGCACATGTCTAACTTTGGTGGTGGAGAGCACCATTTTTTCATTATATCATATTTCATACTCTCATTGCTTATCAATTATTTATTTGGCAGCTCTAACAGATAATGGAAAATTCCTTCTTGCTGCACGCAAATTTCGGCGTCCAACTTGCACAGACTACATAATTTCTCTTGATACTCGTGATATGTCTAAGGGAAGTGGTACCTACATTGGAAAGTTGAGGTGAGTTCTTGGTAATATGTAGTAATATATATATATATATATATATATATATATATATATATATATATATATACACACACACACACATTGGAAAGCTTCTTAGGGACCTGAATTTTACTGTTCCCTATTTTCTTGGACAGATCAAACTTTTTGGGGACCAAATTTACGGTATATGATGGTCAGCCTTCTGCTGGAGCCATGGTCACAAAAAGTCGATCCATTCGTCGAGTGGGCCTGAGACAAGTTTCCCCTAAAATTCCCACTGGAAACTACCCAGTTGCCCTTATAGCTTATGAGTTGAATGTTCTGGGTTCCAGGTAATAAGCAGATTTATGTTTCGTTTAAATTTTTTTTCAGGCATTAAACTTCTGAAACATTGATCTGCTTATTTATATGGCATATTTGTTTTAAAGCCTCCGTCTAAGTTGGAGAACTGTTAAATTTTCCATGATAAACTTTGGCTTTTACTTTACTTTGTAACTTCATGGAACTTCGTTTTGTAATTCTGCTGTATATATATATATATATATATATATATATATATATATATATATATATATATATATATATATATATATATATATATATATATATATATATATATAAGTTCTGTTCATAACTAAAGCAAAACAATATCTCCTTATAATCAGAACAACCATCATAAATCATTTGCGTCGTTTCCCCAATTTTATACCTTTCCAACATCATATATTTGCCTTCCACTGGTCTAATCATCATTAAACACTAACATATTTTTGTGGAATAACCAGGGGTCCAAGGAGAATGAACTGTCTTATGAACTCGATACCAGTTTCGGCAATCGAACCAGGAGGCATGGCTCCCACCCAGATTGAATTCCCTCTTGGTAATATCGATTCATTCCCTTCAATCCCATTTTTCCGTTCCAAGTCAACCCTATCAGAGAAACTCTTCTCGGGACCGTTGACCAATCATAGTGATGGGATGTTGATGTTGAAGAACAAAACACCAAGGTGGCATGAACAGCTCCAATGCTGGTGTCTGAATTTCCGTGGACGGGTGACTGTTGCTTCGGTGAAGAATTTTCAGCTGGTGGCTTCGATAGAGAACGGCCAGGAGCAAGAAAATGTGCTTCTTCAATTTGGAAAAGTTGGAAAGGACTTATTCACCATGGACTACCGGTATCCAATCTCGGCTTTTCAGGCATTTGCCATCTGCCTCAGCAGCTTCGACACCAAGATCGCTTGCGAGTGACAAACAGGTGAGCTACCTACTTCTTATATTGAAAAGTGAAACTTACCAGTGTTTTGACATGGATACAAGGTGTCTTGCTCTGTAGGTCACTCTGGGAGTATAAAAACCACATAAAGTGAGTTGGACACAAAGGTGTCAACATGGCATTTTTTGAATACATTGCTGGATTTATCTTATTTTTATTTTTTCAAAAAGTGTATTACATGTCAAAATTTGACATTTACATATGTAAGGGTCCCTGACCTCTGTAAGTATCAGCTTTTGACGATGGGAGATTGACTTGAAGAGATATAATCCACTGAGGTTAGTGATAACCCATTAACCCATCCCAGTAAGGATAAATGGGGCATGATTACTCATGTAGCACCAAGGGTAGAAAATCACATAATAAGAAAATAATTTGAACTTTAATAGAAACTATCATGGATTCGACGAAATAATTGAACCGAAGTTTCAGGGTTTCACAAAACACAAGGAAGAACCGATGTTCCACGCTAAAAAAAATTAATTCTCATTCACTCTAATTAATCTTGCTTTAACAGCAGTTTACATAAAAGAAAATGTATCCTAAACCTAATTTCTAATATAGTTAGAGCTCTATTTACCAAAAAAAAAGAAAGGATTTAAAGAAAATATAAGTCAGTATTTATAGAGGTCAACACCCCATCTCAAGTCCCACTTCCCATTTATTCTTTTTGTTCTCAGTTCCCTTGAATCACCTATTTTAGAATGAAACTACTCCTACTTAAATACATCACTACAAATAACTGCTATTTCTCTAGTTAAATGACTCCTAAACAATAGAGGAAACTATCTTAATAACTAATGTACCCTGAATCGAAAGCCAGCTTTTTTTCTTTTTTTTTTTTGAAAAGTGAGATTATATTTCCTTTAAAAAACAAAATACAGCACAAATAAAAAGCGAGCGAGAAGCTAGCAAGAAAAACAAGAAAAAATAAAAGAAAAAGAGCACAAAAATGCCCAGCAGGGAGAGCTTCTGCAATGCCATCACCCTCCACCGCACGGATATGGAACAATGAGAACAAATATCTCGTGTCGGTCATAGTCCTCTCAGAAACCCGGGATAGGACTGAGGCCCAAAACTGAATATTCAAAAAACCTCAATGATGGTTGAGCAAGGCTTGGATTTTGTTTCAAAGATGCGGCTATTTCGTTCTCTCCAAAGGGCTGAGAATAGAGCCACCGGCAGTACTCTTATCTCGGCTGAGTAGGTCGAATCCGAGGCCTGTGAGAGTTCAGCTAGCACCTCGCTGCAAGAATGCGGAAGGCAGCCATGCACTGGCGTAGCCATGTACAATGGCCTGGGGGCTCAAGCCCCCATATAATCTTTAAAAAATATTTTATATGATATAAATAGATGTTGCTTTCTTAGGTGCAACTCTTGCAAGCCCCCAGATCTATGGTTATTAAGCCTCAACTCTATTATACATTTAGTTTTAGTATAATAGACAACATAGTATCAGTTCCCTTACTATTTAAGTTATATTTTTCACTCAATCACTCCACTGCACGTCACACCCAAATCTTAGCAAATCTCTCTCTCTCTCTCTCTCTCTCTTAAGGGCCAATCACTCCACCGCACGTCACACACAAATCTTACCAAATCCCTCTTCTCTCTCTCATCTTACCAAATCTATCTCCCTCTCTCTCTCTCTCTCTCTCTCTCTCTCTTACCGAATCCCTCTTCTCCTCTCTCTCTCTCTCTCTCTTAAGGGTTTAATACTAAGTTTCAATTTCAAGCACATTTCGCAATCAAAAATCTGCGAGTCGGCGACATCGAACACATTCGACTACTGACAACCTCTGGCCACTCTCCCTATTCTATGAGATTCTTCGCTATACTCCAATAAATCTCTTTGGCATAGGTATGCATCTTTTCAAATAAAAAATTAAATTTGCAATTAGGGTTTATAAATCTACGATTATAAATAAATTTTGCTTTGATTCCTTTATATTTTCTAATTTATTTATATGATGATTTACTAATTAGTGATTGGAGGATGAAAAGTTCTAAGACATTGGCTTATGGATTTAGGGTTTAATTTGTAGAAATATAAAACGATTGATATTTGGGATTGCTAGATTTGGGTTTCATTATTTAGTTTTTAGTGTTATTAGTGTTATTATTTTGGAGCTAATCTTCATTTAAACACCAAAATGGTGTTTAAATGATCACCACTAATTGATTTTGAATTTTTGATGTGGGTGATCGACACATGTGATTGATATCCTAGGCCAACTTCAAATCCATCTCGCTAAACCCCCTTTAACCCTAATTTCTGGCCCCTTAAGATCCATTTTTAGAACACACCAGAGAATGTAAAACCCCTTCCTTAGATTAAAGTGACCAATTTAAGGTTTAAATAGTCATTTAATGATGGATTGCCACGTGAGCAATTTTGGGGCTGCCAACGAATTGACCCAACTCGCTATCCAATTGGCTCAACTCACTACCAGGCTTTGGGTCAAAACTAGCTGTTCCAATTGATAAAAATCGGGTCAGATTAGGTCAGTCTGACCCAAGCGATGTTATCTATTTTATGTATATATATATATTTAGGGATTTTAATTTATATATTATATTCTAGCTTGTCGTATCCTAATACGGTTGTTATCTTGCACTTGATAGGTCCCTATTACCCCATTCGTCACTGTTGAGTAGTTATGGATAAGTTTCTCAAAAGAAAGTCTGGCCAACTACCTCCTATCTTACAAAACGATAATTTTGATCAAGTACAATCTAGTTTAAAGAAAAGTCATACGGAGGTCAACTTAACAGATCTTCCAGCAGATCCTGGTTTACGTATTCGAATTTTACATTACCATCCTATTGATTGAGATTTGATCCGAAGAGTATATCTGCAAAAGGGTCCTTGTCAGCCTCGTAAGCACATTTTCCCTCTGATGAAAAGTGGAAACTAGTCACAACGATTCAATCCCTAATTGGTTGATAAGTATGGTAGCTGGCTAGAATATAGCATTGAAAAAGACGCAACATTTTGCTTGAACTGCTATCATTTTAGGGAAGATAAAGAAGTGAAAGTGAGTTGTGACTCTTTTGGGGTTAAAGGATTTAAAAATTGAAAAAAGAAAGAAAGATTTGATATTCATGTTGGAGGGCCCAAGAGTGCGCATAGACAATTCGCCAAGAAGTGTCATGATTTAATGAACCAAAATCAACATATTCAGACATTGTTGTATAATCATTCTGACCAAACTCGTAAGGATTACAATCTCTTTAAATGCATCAGGTAATAGCATTCGATTTTTCCTACGTCAAGGACTAGCTTTTCGTGGTCATGATGAATCAGAGGGTTCGAGCAATTAGGGGAACTTTCTTAAGCTTTTGCATTATAGTGCTGATCTTAATGAAGATATTAAAAGGGTCATAAAAAATGCTCCGAAAAATCTGAAATTAATTTCACCGGAGATTCAGAAAGATATTGCAAGTGCGGCTATAGCTGAAACCACTAAAATTATTATTATAAATATTGGAGAATTTTTATTTGCTATTTTGGTTGATGAGTCACATGATATATCTGTAAAAAAGCAAGTGACAGTTGTTTTATGTTATGTGGATGAACGAGGATGTGTAATTGAACGTTTTCTAGGAATAGTACATGTAAGTGAAACTACCGTTATATCACTAAAAAAGGCAATCGAATCATTATTCTCTAAGCATGGATTGAGTATAATGAGATTACGTGGGCAAGGTTATGATGGTGCTAGTAATATGTAGGGTGAATTTGGTGGCCTCAAAGCACTCATTATGAAGGAGAATAAATGTGCATTTTATATTCATTGTTTTGCACATCAACTTTAGTTAGCCCTTGTAGATGTTGCAAGAAATCAAAATCAAATTAGATCACTCTTCAGCTTGGTTTATGGTGTAGTGAATATTTGACGGGGATGCCACCCACAAGGGCCTAGGGTTCAGGCTGTATAAGGTGTACCAGTGGCAGAGGAGGTGGCTGGAGGGCTAAGGAACGTCAAGAGCCACCAAAGAAAAAAATAAGTTGTCATTAGGCGACGGATGCTCGCAGGGTCAGGACGGACGTCCGTATTTGGCGGAGGAAGCGGCTAGACGGGCTTTCGTCCTGACCCTGCGGGCGTCCGTAAATGAGGGTGCTCACTGTTTTAGTGAGCGCGGACGTCCGTAGAGCTCAATGGATGTCCGTAGTGCTCAACGGACGTCCGTGAGCCCCAGGACGGATGGACGTGAAAATCCGTGCCCCAACGTCTTAAGTGACGTATTTGTCTTTTTTGTCCTTGGATTTTGTTCTTTTGTGTCCAAATGTAAGTTACCACTTAGGGTAACATAGTATTTTCTATTTTAGGGTATTATAATTGTAAATGCTATAAAGCATACTTTTGTAAGTCATTTTTTGGCACTTGTGGATTTAATGAAAATATGCTTTGCATTTGGCTTGAGATGAGCTTGAAGAGAGAGTCTTCTTCCCCATGTGGGTTTGGTGTCAGGCCAAGGGTGTGAGGCCCATGTTACTTTGACCCCTATATTCTTTGCTCTTGTTTGATCCTTTTACTTTCTCCTTAATCTCTTGCATCCAAAATTTCTTCTTTTGATTGATTTCCCCAACTCCTAAACCCTAGATCTAGAGTAACCTTGTAGTGCATCCTTATGGATTGAATCCAACCCTAGCCCTTCGATCCATAACCGTTGTTGGACTAGAGTTTACTCGATTTGAGCCATTTTACTGCTCCAATTCCAAAGCCCTAGCAAAGAGCTTCCGATTCCACCGCGAACTACAATCTAACGCCTCGACCTAGACGAAGCGAGAGTTCTATCTCTCGGATCGCCTCTTCCGCCATCCTAACGGATCTCGCGAATCTTATTGGATCCTACGTGAACCAAAGCATGGTCACCTAAGCGGAATCCCGAGAAACCCCAAGGTATCGCTTTAATTTGTGGTTAATTGTTTAATTAATTAGTTTAATTTCGGCAAATTCATCACATCATGGGCATTCACGGATTTCAGGGTTGTCCCACGTAAATTTTGGTATCAAAGCTTAGGTTCTAAGTTAGGGCATCTTTTGCATGTTATTTTGATTTCTTTAAATTTCATTTCATTTGTGTTTAAATTGCATACACATCACGTGTTTGATAAAATCCCTCACTCACTTGTGTTCATATTTGTGTGACATTTTGAAACCCGTATTAGTGTGTTGTGGTCACCATGGATTCGAATATGATCGCCGATGCTCTTAAGGGCATCTAAGCCATGTTGATCAGTATGAATGAGAGGATGAATGCTATGGAGGAAGCCCAAACGACTATGGTTGCCTCTAACGAGATGCTTCTCAACTGCTTGGATCAGTTCGAAGGAGATGAGGAGCATCACGACCAACGCGATGAGCGTAATGGTCCGTGCTTTGAGCGTGGCGGCCGGCCCAATGGGCAACATCAAAATCATAGGGAAATAGTTCATCGCGGAGATGACTACGACCCGGATAAGAAACTCCTCAAGAATGTTCAAGTTGAGTTTCTGACCTTCGATGGAAGAATGGACCCTAAAGTCTTCCTCGATTGAGTCTCCGATATGGATCACCACTTTGAGTGGTATGGCATGGATAATGAGCGGTGTGTTAGGCTTGCAAAAATGAAGCTCATTGGTCAAGCTCGACTCTTTTGGGTCAATGTTGAGCGAATGCGTGCCAATGTGGGTCTTGCTCCCATTTACCCGTTGGGAGGACATGAAGGAGCGATTTACGGAGAAGTACGTTCCTTTATCATCCTACTACCGGCTACTTGACTAATGGCAAAATATGCGCCAAGGTAGTATGCCCGTAGCCGAGTACATTGGCAAGTTTGAGGAGTTCATGATGAGAGCCAATGTGTCGGAAGATCCTCAAGTCACTCTTTCAAGGTTCCACACCGGGTTGCGATTGGACCTCCAACAAGAGTTGATCTCTCAGCCCGTCGACACTCTTGAAGAGTGTTACGCTGTTGTGCAAGACCTTGAGAGGTGCTTGAAGACGACAGTGGTGAGATGATTTGAGCCACATATCGGTAGCCATAGAGTCGGAGAAGGAAGGCCTAGTGCTGGAAATCCACCTCCCAAACCGACACAACCCACTCCTACAAATGTTCTGGTTGATAAAGGGAAAGGTGTAATAGGTGAGTCCTCAAAGGGTGGCACTCAAATCAAGTGCTATAAATGTCATGGGTTTGGCCACTTTGTTGCCCAATGCCCTACAAGAGACCCACAAAGGGCTCTCTTGGTCGAAGGAGAAGTCGATGAGGGAGAAGGTGAAGAAGAGGAAGTGTATGAACTGGAAGTCACGCCTAGTGATGAGGAGGGTGACGATGGTAACCGAGCACTAGTTTGCACTCAAGAGTGCTTGGTTGTGAGGTGCGCCCTTGCACAACCTCAATGTGAAGATAAGGGTGATTGGCATAGAGAAAACATTTTCTATACTTTCGCCAAGTGTGGGGAGAAGAGTTGTAGAGTCATTGTAGATAGCGGGAGTTGCACGAATGTTGTGTCAACACACACCATTACCCATTTAGGGCTTACACCCGAGTCCCACCCGAGATCGTACAAAGTCGCATTGGTCGACTCCTCTTCCATTCTGGTGTCCCAAAGGTGTCGTGTGCCGATACAATTAGCCTCGTATTCGGACACCTTATGGTGCGATGTGGTGCTGATGGATGTGGGCCATATCATCTTGGGAAGGCCATGGCTCTATGACATGAGCGTGACCCTCCTTGGGCGGTCAAATGTGTGCATGTTCATGCATGGGGGCAAGAAGATAAAATTAAAGCCCTTGCCTCCCAAGACACCGTCGGACAAGAAAGTTGAGAAGAAGGGCGGTCAATCTAAGACCATCAATATCGTGAGCCCTTCGGAGTTTGAGAGTGTCGTTAGATGAGAGTGTCGTGTATGTTGTCATCACCGTTGAGCGTGCTCTCGAGTCTATGGGTGACTATCCTAAGGAGGTTGAGCCAGTTTTGAAAGAGTTTGTGGATGTCTTCCCGAAAGACTTGCCCAATGAGCTCCCTCCCATGCGTGACATTCAACACACAATAGACTTGGTTCCCGGATCTATCCTATAGAACCTACCTCATTATAGGTTGAATCTGGTGGAATATGTCGAGTTATCGCGGCAAGTTGATGAGCTCCTTCGGAAGGGGTTCATCCAAGAGAGCTTGAGCCCATGTGCCGTACTCGCGCTACTCACACCAAGAAAGATGGCACATGGCGGATGTGTGTGGATAGTCGGGCCATCAACAAAATTACGATCAAATATCGGTTCCCTATATCGAGACTCGATGATATGTTGGATATGATGGTTGGTGCCACTATCTTCTCTAAGATAGATCTCAAGAGTGGCTACCATCAAGTCCGAATCCGCCCCGGTGATGAATGGAAAACCGCCTTTAAGACTAAGGATGGTCTTTATGAGTGGATGGTCTTGTCTTTTGGGCTTTCAAATGTCCCAAGCACCTTCATGAGGCTCATGGCCCAAGTGTTGCGACAATTTATCAGGAAGTTCCTTGTGGTGTATTTTGATGACATTTTGATCTATAGTCACGACAAGGAGCAACACTTGATCCACTTTCGGTTAGTGTGTGAAACATTGAGGGGAGAGAAATTATATGAGAACTTCAAGAAGTGTACATTCATGTAACGATCCGTTGTCTTCTTGGGGTTCATTGTCTCGACCAATGGTATGGTTGCGGACTCGGAAAAGGTAAAGGCTATTGTAGAGTGGTCTGAGCCTAGAAACATACATGATGTCCGTAGCTTCCATGGTTTTGCTATATTTTATCGTCGCTTCATTCGAATCTTTAGCACCATTATGGCTCCCATCACCAATTGTATGAAGAAAGGGGAGTTTCAATGGTGCAAAGCCGCGACGAAGGCTTCTGCCGAGATAAAAAGGAAAATGTCTAATGCACCCGTCATGCGCCTACTGGACTTTTCAAAAGTCTTTTGAGGTTGCTTGCGACGCTTCGGGTGTAGGAATAGGAGTGCTTAGCCAAGAAGGCCACCCCGTGGTCTACTTTAGTGAAAAGCTCAATGAGGCAAAGCAAAAATACTCCACCTATGATAAGGAGTTCTATGCGGTCGTCCGATCTCTTTAATATTGGAAACATTACCTTAGACCGCAGGAATTTGTGCTATTTTTCGACCATGAAGCCTTACGCTTCTTTGCTTCCCCAAAGAAGTTGAACCCAAGACACGCGACGTGGGTCGAGTATCTTCAAGGGTTCACATTCGTGTAGAAGCACAAGGCCGGTGCTGAGAACAAAGCGGCGGATGCTCTTAGTCGTCGGGTAACGACTTTGCAAGCTATGAGCACTGAGGTCATGGGATTTGAGCAATTGATCAAAGACTATCCCAAGTGCCCATATTTTGAGGAGGAATACATTGCTCTACGGGATAATCCGCCCAATGCTAACTCCAAGTATACCTTCCAAGATAGGTATTTGTTTATGGGGAGTCGCCTATGCATCCCTCGCACGTCACTGCGCGACTTCCTCACTTGAGTGTTGCATGCCGGAGGGATTGCCGGTCATTTTGGGCGTAACAAGACCATCGCGCTCGTTGATAGATTCTTTTGGCTTGGTCTTATGCGAGATGTTGCCGGGATCGTGCGCCAATCTCACACTTGCCAAGTTTCTAAGCAAAGGAGCAAAATACCGGCTTGTACACTCCTTTACCAGTACCACACACGGATTGGCAAGACGTTTCAATAGACTTCGTGCTTGGGCTTCCCAAGATATTGAAAAAGCACGACTCCATTTTTGTCATTGTGGACTGATTTTCCAAAATGGCCCACTTCATACCTTGCAACAAGTCCACCGATGCAACTCATGTTGTTGCGAAGTTATTTTTCAATGAGGTAGTGCGTCTCCATGGTTTACCCATGACCATTGTGTCGGATAGGGATGTCAAGTTTACGAGTTACTTTTAGAAAACCCTATGGCACATGATGGGTACGATACTCCAGTTTTCATCGGCATACCACCCTCAAACCGATGGTCAACCGGAAGCTACCAATAAGAGTTTAGGCAATCTCCTTCGTTGTCTTGTTGGTGATCACATTAGGACTTGAGACTCCGTTCTGCCACTAGCTGAGTTTGCATACAACAACTCAGTCAATAGGTCCACAGGTAAGAGTCCATTTGAAGTGGTGCATGGTCATAAGCCAAGAACATCCCTAGATTTGATTCCTATGTCTGCATCTCATCGCACATCCGAGTTCGTGGATACATTTGCACAGCATATTCACAATTTGCATGTCGAAAATAGATGTAAAATTAATTCGAGCAATGATAATTATAAATTGTTGGCGGATTCCCACAAGCGTTTTAAAGAATTCCAAATTGGTGAGCATGTGATGGTTCGGGTTAGGCCTGAACGATTCCCATCGGGAATCGCTAAGAAGCTCCAAACTCGCAGTGCCGGACCTTTTAGGATTGTGGCAAGGAGTGGTCCGAATGCATACGTTCGTAAGCTTCCTCAAGATGTGGGGGTTAGTTCAACGTTCAACGTGGAAGATCTAGTTCCTTATCTATGCTCAAACACACCCCCTTGCAATCCTTTCCAAACATCTTCTACTCATGAGCCAACCCAAAACTTGCAGCCTATACCTCCTCCAAAACAACCTAAAAGAGATGTGATTGAGAAGATCATAGATGATCGCGTGGTCTCCACCTATGATGGGGGATTTCAAAGGTACTTGGTGAAGTGGCTCTCTAAGCTAGAATCCGAAAATACGTGGGTCAATGAAGACGAAGTCCGCCGCTTAGACCCCGACATGCTTGATCACTACCGTGACCATTCTTTATCGGTGATGAAGCCCTTTCGGTCTGGGGGAATTGACGGGGATGCCACTCACAAGGGCCTATGGTTCAGGCCGTACAAGGTGTACCAGCAGCGGAGGAAGCGGCTGAAGGGCCAAGGAACGTTAAGAGCCACCAAAGAAAAGCACCAGGCGTCATCAGGCGGCGGACGTCCGCAGGGTCAGGACTGACTTTCGTAAATGAGGGTGCTCACTGTTTTAGTGAGTACAGACGTTCGTAGTACTCAATGGACGTCCGTGAAAATCCACGTCCTAGCGTCTTAAGTGACGTATTTGTCTTTTTTGTCCTTGGATTTTGTTCTTTTATGTCCAAATGTAAGTTACCACTTAGGGTAACATAGTATTTTCTATTTTAGGGTATTCTAATTGTAAATGCTATAAAGCATACTTTTGTAAGCCATTTTTTGGCACTTGTGGATTTAATGAAAATATGCTTTGCATTTGGCTTGAGATGAGCTTGAAGAGAGAGTCTTCTTCCCCATGTGGGTTTGGTGTGAGGCCCATGTTACTTTGATCTTCCCCTATACTCGTTGCTCTTGTTTGATCCTTTTACTTTCTCCTTAATCTCTTGCATCCAAAATTTCTCCTTTTGATTGATTTTCCCAACTCCTAAACCCTAGATGTAGAGTAGCCTTGAAGTCCATCCTTATGGATTGAATCCAACCCTAGCTCTTCGACCCATAACCGTTGTTGGACTCGAGTTTACTCAATTTGCGTCATTTAATCGCTCCAATTGCAAAACCCTAGCAAGGAGCTTCCGATTCCATCGCGAACTACAATCTAACTCCCCGACCTAGATGAAGCGAGAGTTCTATCTCTCGGATTGCCTCTTCCGCCATCCTAACGAATCTTGCGCGGCGGATTGGACCCTACGTGAACTAAAGCATGGTCACCTATGCGGAATCCCGAGAAACCCCAAGGTTTCGCTTTAATTTGTGGTTAATTGCTCAATTAATTAGTTTAATTTTGGAAAATTTATCACATCATGAGCATTCACGGATTTCAGGGTCGTCCCGTGTCAATATTATTGGAGCATCGTGTAAACGTTAAGAGTATCTTTGAGATATACAAGCTGCTAAAGTTATTAAAGCACTTAAGGATGGAGAAATTGCAAGTGGTCATGGCTTGAATCAGGAGACTAGCCTTAAACGAGTAGGTGAGACACGTTGGGGCTCACATTTCTATAGACTACTGTAAACAATAAATTTACGTAGGATATAAATTTAACACAAATCAATCATAACAAATTTCCTCTCGTTAGGAGAGGTTTTATTAAAATGGCGGACCTTACAGTTCCGGGTATCGCAATCGATTCCCCGCTAATTATATCAAAATTGAATACCTCTGATTAAAAGCTATTAAATAAAAAAATAACGTAATTACATCTCTGAAATAAATAAAACTAAAATTCTAATTCTAAGTCTTCATCGACATCTTCAATCCGTCATGAGATAGATGCATAGTAGACTATCTTCATTGGAGATTTGAGAAATATGAAATAGGGGATGATGGATGGGAGAACCCCTCCAAAAGTCGGTTCCATTTGATCGAAAAGCACGAGTCATTACTGGAGCAAGAAACTCGTGGACGAGTTTTAAAACGAATTCTCTTTCTCTGGTCTCAAAGATGAGTTTGAATACCAAATCCATTTTTCGGCCAACTGATTATTAATAGAGTTATCACTTTCAGTGATAGTGTCTAATCATGAGTTAGATATCGTCAAATTTCTTAAATTTTGATGATCATAAATGATTTGAAAATAATTTTACCATTGGATTTGACTAATATCCTAAGATTTAGTAAATGTATGGTAAATCTACCGTTGGATCTCGTTACGAACTCACAGTATGATCGTTTGATCAAAAGTCAACGATTCCACCGTTGGATTTGACCAAATTCATAAAATCTGGTCAATACGTAACAAATCTACCATTGGATCTCGTTATGATCTCGTATTATGATCATTTGACTAAAAGTCAATGATTCCACCATTAGATTTGACCAGAATCACAAGATTTGGTTAATATGCGATAAATTCACTGTTGGATCTCGTTACGATCTCACATTATGATTGTTTGATCAAAAGTCAACGAATCCACCGTTAGATTTGACCAGAATCACAAGATCTCGTTAATATGCAATAAATCCATTATTGGATCTCGTTACGATCTCACATTATGATCGTTTGATCAAAAGTTAACGAGTCCATTAGATTTGACCAGAATCACAAGATCTGGTCAATATGTAATAAATCCACCGTTGGATCTCGTTACGATCTCACATTATGATCGTTTGACCAAAAATCAATGAGTCCACCGTTAGATCTGACAAAAATCATAAGATCTGGTTAATATGCAATAAATCCATCGTTGGATCTCGTTACGATCTCGCATTATGATCGTTTGATCAAAAGTCAACAAGTACACCGTGAAAGAATTTTCGATCTCGAGGTTGAGGTGAGAGTGATGATTCGAACCACGAGGGAAACTCTAATTTCGGGACACAATTCAGATTCGGTAAATGAGTCGTCGTAGATGAATATTTCGGGTGTCATAGTCTGGAATCGTTCTTTGGTTAGTGATTGCAACTCGTATAATTATCAATTTTGTGGTTGCAATCCGAATGTACTAGGAGTTATGCCCAGGGTCGTATCCACATGGCTTACCTATTTAAGTACACAAGAAATTAGGTACGAGTCGTAACGCGTAATCCCAAATTTCAACCATAAATTCTACTTAGATAAGAGCCGTAGCTCTTATCCTAAGCATATCACTTTTAGGTAAAAGCCGTAACCCTTATCCTAAATGTCTTAACCCCAACTTATTCCTCCTGTCAACTTTTTTTAAAAAAAAAGAAAAAAAAGAAAGAAAGGAATAACGAGAATCTCGGAGATACCCTAAAGTCTTTTGTCAGAAGAGGCAGAGATATTTTCGGTAGAAGTCTCGTGTCAGAATTTCGGATCTAGATAATGAGGAAGGATATCCTATTTATAGATTTATGGTAGCGGTTATAGAAGTTATGATCCTACGATTCTCGTAAAGTTTTCATGAAATGAACGGTTGTGAGAGATGTCTAAATTTTTACCTTTAAGCAAATTGAGAAAAGATCATTTTTGCGTACGTCATTCTTTTCTCATAACCACCTTGGTGGCTAAGTATGTTTTCTAGCCACCTAGGTGACTACGTCTATTTTTATATTTTTCTAACCACCTAAGTGACTAAGTATGTTTTCTAGCCATCTAGGTAGCTACGTATATTTTTCTAGCCACCTAGGTCGCTAAATATGTTTTTCTAGCCACCTAGGTGACAGTATATTCTTTAGCCACCTAGGTGGCTAAGTATATTTTTCTAGCCACCTAGCTGACTAAGTATTTTTTCTAGTTACCTAGGTGGCTACATATATTTTTTTAGCCACCTAAGTGGTCAAACGATTATAAGTATGTCTTCTAGCCACCTAGGTGACTAAGTATGTTTTCTAGCTACCTAGGTGGCTAAGTATTTTTTCTAGCTACCTAGGTAGATAAGTATGTTTTTTACCCACCTAGGTGACTAAGTATATTTTCTAGCCATCTAAGTGACTACGTATATTTTTTTAGCTACCTAGGTGGCTTAGTATTTTTTCTAGCCACCTAGGTGGCTAAGTATTTTTTCTAGGCACTTAGGTGTCTGACATAACTTAGGACTTTAAATCTTATTTAGAGTAAATTTGTTAAGTCCTATTTAG
Organism: Chloranthus sessilifolius; assembly: GCA_021018995.1. Classification (NCBI taxonomy): domain Eukaryota; kingdom Viridiplantae; phylum Streptophyta; class Magnoliopsida; order Chloranthales; family Chloranthaceae; genus Chloranthus; species Chloranthus sessilifolius. The sequence goes on from CM037588.1 coordinate 10,268,730, forward strand.
AGTAAGTTTTGTTAAAAAAAAAACTATAAATAGAGTCTCATTTCCTAATTCTTTCTATTAATTTATTCTATCTGATTTTTGAGGTTAAGTGGAAGAAGAGTTCCCGATTTCAAAATTTATGAGTCAACAACTACTAAGCTTGATTGATATGTTTTCTTCTGCAATGAAACTACTTGAGATTAATGTGAAAGAGTGCTCAAAATCTGTGACAGCTCGAATTTCGGCACGACCCTCAAGGCCGTGCCCCATATGCCTGCACGGAACATTTGGTATATCCACACAACTAGAATGCAAAACATGTACTAACTAATAAATACAGAACTAAAACCCAAGTTCTATAAGATAATGCCAAAACATGAAGCTCAAAAGACAATTCTAATCTCATGCCACTGCATGAGCAAAAGAACCAACCCGAACCATCGATGACGAAACAACCGTCATCCCAGATGGTTCGCCAAAAGAATATCTCACAAAATATTACATTATCTTATACAAAAGGTTGGATATACCAAGCCGTACAATCTCTCTCTTAAAATAATAATCAAAGTACGCAGAGGGTCCGCTAGAAGAAATCCTCAGGAGGGAGCTCTGACTCCTCCCCAGGCATGTAATCCGAATCCTTCCGATCAACATCTCCCGAAGCAGCAGCAGCAGTAGGTAACAATGGACCTGTGACGTATAGTCGAAAGAGTGAGCTACATCATAGCTCAATAGGGAATCAACTGAATGAACATATAAGTCTATCTTACTCACATATATTCCATGACATTAGAAACATGATTTATCAATAAAAGATAGCTGGAAAAACAGTTTAAATTACTGAAAGCATGAACTAAATGCATCTGTTATTCTACATGTATTAACTTGTTTTCAATTTTGTTCTCATAGGCCAGAAGATCTATCTTGAAACTTAAATAAAATAATTTAAATAATCCTCGAGCAATATAGCATCGAGCCCCGACAAAATACCCACCATCGTCGTCCAATTGAACCATATTTCAATGTAACATAACCCAAGTCCCTTTCTGGTAGGCGACGGGGTGCATAACTCATATACATCCCTTGGATGTCTTATTGGTGTACGGATTGGCCGTCATACCGATCACGGATATTCTGCCGAGTCAGTCACGGGTATACCGCCCAGTCGGTGGGGTATTCTATGAACCTCAAATCCATATAGTTTATCACCGTGTACTTGTGCTAATTATAATATTCAAAGTTTGTTCAAGGCTCATTCACATAATTTCTCATTTGACTATACATCCCTGAGATGTCACATACTCATATGCATCACCTAGATGCTCACATCTCATATACATCCCTGGGATGTCATGCACTTATACGTTTACTGGTTTCTTACTTAGTGTACACACACACACACACACACACACACACACCTCTTTAAATCACATGCTGAAGCTCAATTGCGATTTAACAAGCAAATAACTATGCTCTCAACACACGCATGTATATATCACATCACTACATACATGATTTCGTAATCAAGGGTACATGTTCAGAGTATTCCCAACCTCATGTGCTTTAGCCCCAGCATCATGGTCCAAAGTAGCTTTACGTGCTCATATTCAAGTGTTCAACCTAATAAAACATATCATGTCATACACAAAGCATCAAGAACGATGCAAGAAAGAAGGGTACAAGGCTCTCCCAGAACTCTACGGTCAAAACTAGAACCCAAACTAAAACTGTCAAAATCGATTAATCGAATTCCCAAATTCGATTAATCGATCCCAAATCGATTAATCGAAAATCCAAAATCGATTAATCGATCCCAAAATCAATTAATCGGTTTTCCAAAGTCCAGACTTTTCCAGCCACTGGAAGTACCCAGTCGAGTAATCGATTAATCGAAAACCAAAAATCGATTAATCGAATTAATTTCGATTAATCGGTTTCATGCTTTAGTCTTCAGTTATGCTTTCTGACAAAAATCGATTAATCAATTTTGTCAGAAAACAGCCCTTTTCGGGCTGTTCTTCAAACTCTGTTTTCTCTCATATCTTTAATCTTTCTATTTCTTTAATTCACCATTTATTCAACGAATTCATGCACAATATAATACACAACCTAAATCAATGCAATCTTTCCTTAAATCCAAAGTATAGATGATTCAATAGCTTGGATCAAAAGCTAGGGTTCTTAGCGTCGACTCCAACGAACTCACACGTGTTACTTTAGGGACTAACTGCCCCCGTATGGCTTCAAATCCGAAACTCCACACCAAATCCTTAACATTTACTCCTTCCTCTCTCTCTCTCTTCATAAATTCCTAACCACCAAAAATCAAAGAGAAATAACTTTTCTTAAGTTATTAGACTCTTTTAGCCCAACTCATGCTTTGGTGTAAAACACATATACCTTATGACAGGTGTATGTGACCTTTATAACAAGACCCACATCACACACCTAGGTGTACTTTTCACCTCAAGCCTAGTCTAGCCTAAATCATCAAGTTGACTTTCATTTGGTCAAACTTACGAATAGTCGGGCATGCATCTCGAAGACCTTTTCAAAGCCCGATTTTCGGGGATGTTACATTCTCCCCACCTTGGGAATTTTCGTCCTCGAAAATGTACCCAAAAGCTTCCCTTTCGTGGAAGACCCACGCATATGAACGCATGGAGATGGATACAGTCGCAATCACAACACATCCTGCATAAAACTCAACTACATTTGCATAGTTCTACGCAATCACACAGATCCTGTATAAAAACGCAATTTACGTGCATAATTCTAATCAATGATCACACAAGAACTCCAGTTATTTATACAATTCTCAGCAATTATAACACATCCTACATAGAAAGAACTCAAACCATTCTAACTATAGAGAATATGATAAACAAGCTAATTATACAGTTACAACCCATTTAGGCACAAGAAAGAAATGGCAGCCATGCTATATAGTCCAGTACATCAGATTTTCAAAATAATGACAACAAAAAATAAGTACAACCCAAAAAGAATTACATTAGAAGCTAGCAATCATGCAGTCCTGTCCCTTGGCTGATCCTCTTCATCATGCTCATGGGTACCCGAACCCGATGCGCTAGGAGTCCATGTCCGCGCCGCTGCTATGCGCTGATGGTAATTGCTGGGATACATAAACTGCATGGTCTGGTACAACAGCCCCTCATGAAAATTAAGCCGGTGGTTCATCCGGGTGTTGCTCTCCTCCGTACGCTTGTGGTACGCTAGCATCTGATGGTTGTTCTCCGCCATGAGGGCGAGAACATCATCTATAGTTCCAGGTGGTGGGGCCTGAGATGCCCGTCTCCTGTGAGACCGCATAGGAGTAGCAGGAGTAGACTGCATAGGAGCAGGAGGTGGTGCAAGAGGCTGCTCTGCAGGCTGTACAGGGTCAGGAGGCTGCTCCCCTGCTGCTGGTTGGTCCTGTTGTGGTGGGGCATTACCAGCTTGGGCAAGTGTTGGGCCCTCAGGTGGTAGCACTTTCTTCAAAAGATTATAGCTTCGACTCCACGAAGCAATGGAATAAGTTTTGACATGATTTGTAGCCATCGGCTCGGTCGGAGGAATAGCATACTCTACGGCAGCAGAGTAGCACTCAAGCATGCTAGAAATAAGACGAGCATAAGGCATACGCTCTTTCGGTCTCAAGGGTATCTTCATCATTTTACCCTTGATATAGATCATGCCCTCCGACACCAGTTTAGTAGCGTCGAACCAACGGTCTCGGTATGCCGCGTACAACGCCTGTTGCACCCCCTCTACCCTTTCAGTGTCATGGCGCATAGGGTAGAGGTTGCACTTAATAATGGTGTCGAGCATCTATAGATGAGGGGGTAAGTCAACCCTCCTAATAGATTTTCCGGACCCCTTGTTTCCCTTGGTCATCTCGGTTCTAATTTCTTCAAAATTTGTGAGTTGTGCTAAAGGGTGTAAAAGATTGGTCTCGGGTACGTAGACCGGAAAGCATTTCAAAGACTCATGAATGTGGCGCAAGCTAAAAAGATACTTATGACCATCGATTTCGGTCGTAATGGTGCCAGATTCCCTACCCTCCTCAAATGCTGGTAAAATAACCTAACGAGTTTACGGTAATAATATTCATGCAAGGGCTTCAAGAGATTACTGAGGCCCACATCCATGAGGTATTTTCGGGCTCATTTTGTCTCGCCTTCAACCTAGGAATCCATAAACAGAGCCTCGTCGATAATATACTCATTCTCAAAGTCCTTTGCCGCCCACCACTCATTAGGTTGCGGTAAATTTCCGGGTTGAGGTGGTGGTGGTGACGATTCGCGTGATGACGCCTCCGTCGAATAAGAGGACAAAGAGGAAAGTGAAGGTGATGGCGATGGTGGCCCAACGTTTTTATGCTGTACGGGTATTTTAGAAGCTGCTTGCTTCGAAGCTAGCTGAGTTTTAGGCAGCATTCTAAGGTTTTAGGGTGAAAATTTTGAAACCTAGGGCTGGGATTTACTCAAAATGTAAGGAAATTGCAAAAATTAGGGCTTAGCAAAGGAAAGCAAAACAGTTTGAAATTCGATCCCCACGGTCTTAAATCCTCTCGATTGTCGCCAGCCAAAGGAAGAAGAAAAAGGCGCCCAAAAGAAAAAAAAAATAGTTTGAAATTCGAATGGGAAATTTTTTCCCAAAATTGCTACTTATAGGCAAAAATCGATTAATCGATTTCAAAATCGGTTTTCACTACTTAAACTCAGCTGCTTAAAATCGATTAATCGGTTTCAAAAATCAATTAGTTGATTTTCAAAATTGATTAATCGAATTTAAGTCGATTAGTCGAATTTGACTTGTATTACTTTTCCAGGTTCCTCAGCTCACTGATGTGAGCCAGTCGTTCAACCGAACCATTTCGATTAATCGAAAATCAAAATTGATTAATTGATATGTAAATCGATTAATTGGTTTTGACAGAAACTTCCCAAATTCATATTTTTGACTTTTTTTCATTAGCTTCATTCTTTTTGTCGGGTTCCCTATGGATTTTAAGTTATTCACTTGTTGACCTGTCTTATGCTTCTCACGACATATTGCTACCGCTATAAGCCTATATTCAAGACTTAGACGTATACACCCTCATGTTAAACGCTTTCGATTTCCTGAAAGGTCCATTTATAACCAACATTTTTCTTTTCATTTCCTCAATAAATTTGACATAGACATGTTAAATATTTACAAAAATAAATGCAACAATACAAATATGCTCTCCGCTCTCCTCAAAAAGCTTGGATACTGTTCCCTCACATCCGCCTTGCGTTCCCAAGTAACTTCTTCGGCCGGATGATTCTTCTACCTGACAAGCACTAAAGGAATCACCTTCGTGCGTAAAACTTGCTCTTTTCTATCCAATATTTGGGCTGCTTCTTCTATCATGGTCATGTCTTCGTGCATTTCGATCGGCTGACCTCCCAAGATATGTGCAGGGTCATTTACACTTTCGGAGCATGGATACATGAAACACGTTATGTACCCGATCAAACAATGGAGGTAATCCAATGCGATAAGCGACCTCGCCGACTCGACCCAAAACCTCAAAGGGTCCAAGGTAACGGGGACTCAACTTTCCCCTCTTTCCAAATCTCATGACGCCTTTCATGGGCGATACCTTCACAAATGCATGCTCGCCAACGGCATAGTCCATGCTCGTTCTTTTGATATCGGCATAGCTCTTCTGTCTGCTCTGAGCCGATTTAAGTCTCTCTCTTATCATACGAACAATAATGACGTTATCTTCAAGTAACTCTGGCCCCAATACAAACTTTTCGCCGGTCTCTTCCAAATTGATAGGCGATCTACATCGCCTTCCATAAAGGGCTTCATAAGGTGTCATTCCAATGCTCGCTTGGAAGCTATTATTGTATGCAAATTCGATCAACGGTAGATGTTGATCTCATGATCCTTGTAACTCAAGCATACACGCTCTGAGCATGTCTTTTATTACCTGATTTACCCGTTGATCTCATGATCCTTGTAACTCAAGCATACACGCTCTGAGCATATCTTCTATTACCTGATTTACCGTTTGCCCATCGGTCTGTGGATGGAATGTCGAACTAAAGTCCAATCGAGTACCCATGCCTTCTTGAAACTTCTTTCAAAATTTTGAAGTATATAACGAGTCACGATAAGAGACAATGCTACTAGGAATCCCGTGCAACCGTACTATCTCCTTCATATACAACTCCGTGAGTCTTCCTGCTGTGTACATCGTATTATAGGATAAGAAGTGAGCTGACTTGATCAGTCGATCAACGACTACCCAAATAGCGTTGTATCTCTTTGCTGTACGCGGTAACCCTACAATGAAATTCATGGAGATTGATTTCCACTTCCACTCTGGTATATGTAGAGGTTGCAACAATCCAGCAGGGTGTCTGTGGTTCATTTTCACCTGCTGACATATCAAAACCTTGACACGTACTTAGCTACATCGTGTTTCAGACCTCTCCACCAGTAACACTTCCTTAAGTCCTGTTACATTTTGGTGCTACCGGGGTGGATCGCATATCTCGACTTGTGAGCCTCATCTAGAATAGTTTGCTGCAGATCGATATCAACTGGAATACAAAGGCGTCCCCTGAATAGTAAGGAACCATCCTCTTTCACCGAAAATTTTGGTTTTGTGCCCTCAATCACATCCTGTCGAATTTTGGTTAATTCCGGGTCTTTCATCTGTAGCTCGTGAATATGCTCAAAGATCATCGGTCTCACTGTGATGTTGGCCAAAAATGCCCCTGAAGCTTGCACCTCGATGTTTGCGTCATATAATGAAAGATCTTCAAACAACTTCCATCTATGCATCTCCCCGATAAGATTAGCTAACCGAGCAGAACTCTTACGACTCAAGGCATCTGCTACAACATTAGCCTTGCTTGGGTGGTATTGTATGGAGCAGTCATAGTCCTTGAGAAACTCCCTTCATCTACGTTGCCTCGTATTTAATTTTTTCTGTGTAAATAAGTACCTAAGGCTCTTATGGTCAGTGAAGATCTCAAAGGTCTCATCGTACAAATAATGTCTCCAAATTTTCAACGCAAATATAACTGTTGTTAGTTTCAGGTCATGTGTCGGTTAGTTCTTCTGATCTTTCAGCTGCCTCGACCCATAAGCAATCACTCTCTTGTTCTGGTTGAGCACGCAGCCTAAACCACTATGTGAAGCATCACTATATACCGCAAACCCTCCACTGCCTGAAGGAATTGCTAGTACTGGAGCTGAAGTGAGTCTCTTCTTGAGTTATTGAAAACTCTTTTCGCACTCTTCATTTCACTCAAATCTCGCATCCTTCCTTGTGAGTCTCGTAAGCGGTCCCGATATTTTCGAAAATCCCTTCACAAAACGTCGATAGTATCGAGCTAGACCAAGGAAACTACGGATATCTGTCACCGTCTTTGGTTGTTCCAATTTTACCACTACTTCGATCTTAGCCGGATCTACTGTGACACCCTCCTTTGAGATGACATATCCCAAAAAGCTAACTTTCTCCAACCAGAACTCGCACTTACTGAGTTTGGCGTACAGTTGGTGTTTACGTAGAGTTTGTAGAACAACTCTCAAATGTTCATGTTCTTTCTTTGACTTGGAATATATCAGGATGTCGTTGACAAATACTACGATGCAAGTGTCCACGTGTGGTTTAAACACCCGATTCATCAAGTCCATAAACGACGCCGGTACATTCGTCAAACCAAACGACATCACTAAGAACTCGTAGTATCTGTACCTCGTCCTGAATGCTGTCTTCTGGATGTCCTGCCTTGACTCTCAGTTGATGGTATCCAGATTTCAGATCGATCTTGGAGAAATACCTTGCTCCTTGCAGCTGATCAAACAAATCATTAATCCTAGGCAATGAATATCGATTCTTGATAGATAGTTTGTTTAACTGATGATAGTCGATGCACAGTGGCATCGACCCATCTTTCTTCTTTACAAACAAAATCGGTGCTCCCCAAGGAGACACGCTCTGCCTTACAAACCCCTTATCTAAGAGCTCTTGTAACTGCTCTTTCAATTCCTTCAACTCAGCAGGAGCCATTCGGTATGGTGCTTTGGAAACAGGCTCCGTTCCAAATGCTAAGTCGATAGCGAATTCTACTTCTCTATCAGAAGGTAACCCTGGCAATTCCTTTGGAAAGACATCCTCAAACTCACGCGTAATCGCAATCTTTGAAATGATGTTCTTTACTTCCTTGTCTTCCTTCAAGAATGCCAGTAACCACTGCACTCCTTTCTGATCAAGCGCTCGGCTCTAACGGCAGATACAAGTGGCAGAAACTTCGTTCTTACCCCCACGAATCGGAACGATCTCCTTGTATTCGGTCTAAAGATAACCACTTTATTCTTACAATCGACCATTGCATAACGAGTTGACAACCAATCTATGCCAAAGGATCATGTCGAATCCTTGCATATCCAACAAAACTAAATTTGCTGCTAGTTCAAAGACGTCCCCATCTCCAATGGTTACTATCACCGACTTACAAACCAAGTCCGTATCGACCGATTCTCCAGTCGGAATAGATACAGCCAAGATAAAATCCAACATTTCTGGGTTGACCTTCATCTTCTTTGCAAATCGAAGAGTAGTAAATGAATGGGTAGACCCTGGGTCTATCAACACTCTAGCTTCATAAGCTACGCCATTTTCCTTTCCGTACAATTGTAAGGTACCTATATCATACACGTATATATATAACATACTTATACATCAAATTTATATACACGAATGAGTCTACTCTACTTCCTACATGGATGCACCTTCTCTATCTAAAAATCTTAAATAATTGAAATTCTTAATTTTAAAAGAAAATCTCACCTTGGATAATGTCATTAATATTCTGTGCTTCTTGGGCAGTAATCGCATAGGCTCTTCTTTGCACGATCGGCTTCTTTGATTGTATCGGTCTTGGCATGGAAGCAGAAGTCGTTCTCTCTTTGTTTGTCTCAGGGCAATTTCGGATCAAGTGGCCTATCTTCCCACACTTGTAGCAACCCCGAGTATCCTGCCTACAATCTGCCGTTTTGTGAGACTTGCCACACTTAGCACAAGTCTCAACTGTAGTAGAAGATGTTACCTGTGAGAAACCCTGGGTAACTGATATTCCGGTAGTGGTAAAAGGGCTTTCATATCTGATCGGCCTCCCAGACACAAGCATAGGCAGTCTCGGATAGTTTGTCTGTGTCGGTCTAATGAAACCCGTCTGAAACTGTTGCCTCTGAATGGGTGCTACGAATCGCGGCTTTTTGTTCACCGGCTCGTAGTTTCCCACCTTACTCTACTCCATTCTTCCCCTTCCTTGCTGGTCTCTCCTCCGATACTGATCTTCATTATCTTCTTCAATCACAAGAGCTTTACTCATAGCCTCTCCATAGGTCTTCAGCTCAAAAGCCGCCACTCTCCTCTTAATATCCGGCCTCAAGCCACGTTGAAGCCTCTTGGCTTTCATCAAGTCGGTAACCATGTAATCAGGAGCAAAGCGAGCGAGCCTCATAAACTCTACTCTGTATTCCCTTACTGACATCTTTCCCTGTTCAAATTGAAGAAATTTTACTTCCATCTAGTTATGCACAACTTCAAGGAAATATTGTTTATTGAATTCGGTCACGAATTCATCCCATGTTTATGGCAATCCTGGGGTTTCCTGTGCCCTAGTCCTCTACACGGACTTCCACCATGGGCCTGCTTCCCCATCTAACATATATGCTGCCCAACGGACACTCTCATCTTCAGTGCACGTAAGCACACTGAATACCTTCTCCATCTCACTTAGCCAATTCTCTGCATCCATTGGCTCTGCTTGCCCTGAAAAGCTCGGAGGACGCATCCTCCTAAACTCTGTGAACGCTAAGGGCAATGGCTGTGTAGTACCCACTGGAGGCGTAGGTGGTGGCTGATGCTAGTCATTGGCATTATGTGCTGCCAAGGACGCTGCTTGCTGAGCCATAGAATTTGCCATGGTTTCTATAGTATGCATCATCCTCTGACGCTCTTCTCTTTTCTCATTTCTTTCTCTTACCTTTTCTTGTTCCCTCTGATTTTTATCTTGATTACCCTCTTGGTCTCTGTTCTCCTAGCTACTACTTCCTGGGGCATCCCTATTCCCCAACGGCACTCTATTTGAAGCTGAGACAAAACCGTCTCTGCTCCGCAAGTTTCTATCATGGCCTCCTTTGGGTTGACCCCTTCCTCTAGAAGACATGACGCTCTGCACATGAAACTACAGTTTTATTAACAGAAGGTCCTATGCTCTGACAAAGTCAAGACTTACCAGAATTTCTAAAACAAACGCTTTGATACCAACTATGACAGCCCGGATTTCGGCACTCGAAACTCGTGCCATCGGCACGACCCTCGAGGCCGTGCCCCATATGCCTGTATGGAACATTTGGTATATCCACACAACTAGAAAGCAAAACATGCAGTAACTAACAAATACAAAACTAAAACTCCAGTTTTATAAAATAATGCCAAAACATGAAGCTCAAAAGACAATTCTAATCTCATGCCACTGCATGAGTATAAGAACCAACCCGAACCATCGGTGACGAAACAGCCGTCATCCCAGATGGTTCGTCAAAAGAATATCTCACAAAATATTACATTATCTTATACAAAAGGCTAGACATATTAAGCCGTACAATCTCTCTCAAAATAATAATCAAAGTACGCAGAGGGTCCTTTAGATGAAATCCTCAGGAGGGGGCTCTGACTCCTACCTAGGCACGTAATCCGAATCTTCCGGATCAACGTCTCCCGAAGCAGCAACAGCTAACATTGGACCTGTGATGTATAGTCGAAAGAGTGAGCTACATCATAGCTCAATAGGGAATCAACTGAATGAACATATAGGTCTATCTTACTCACATATATTTCATGACATTAGAAACATGATTTATCAATAAAAGATGGTTGAAAAAACAATTTAAATTACTGAAAGCATGAACTGAATGCATATGTTACTCTGCATGTATTAACTTGTTTTCAATTTTGTTCTCATAGGCCAGAAGATCTGTCTTGAAACTTAAATCAAATAACTTAAATAATCCTCGAGCAATATAGCATCGAGCCCCGATGGAATACCCACCATCGTCGTCTAATTGAACCATATTTCAATGTAAGATAACCCAAGTCCCTTTCTCGTAGGCGACGGGGTGCATAATTCATATACATCCCTTGAATGCCTTACTGGTGTACGGATTGACCGCCGTACCGATCACGGATATTCTATCGAGTCAATCACGGGTATACCGCCGAGTCGGTGGGGGACCTTCAATGAGCCTCAAATCCATTATGCAAAATACATATAGTTTATCTCCATGTAATTGTGCTAATTATAATATTCAAAGTTTGTTCAAGGCTCATTCACATAATTTCTCGTTTGACTATACATCCCTGGGATGTCACATACTCATATGCATCACCTAGATGCTCACATCTCATATACATCCCTAGGATATCATGCACTTATACGCTTACTGGTTTCTTACTTAGTGTACACACGCACACACACCTCTTTAAATCACATGCTTAAGCTCAATTGTGATTTAACAAGCAAATAACTATGCTCTCAATACACGCATATATATATATATCACATCACTACATACATGATTTCGTAATCAAGGGTACATGTTCAGAGTATTCCCTACCTCATGTGCTTTAGCTCAAAGCATCAAGGTCCAAAGTAGCTTTACGTGCTTATATCTAAGTGTTCAACCTAAAACATATCATGTCATAGACAAAGCACAAGAACGATGCAAGAAAGAAGGGTACAAGGCCCTCCTAGAATTCTACGGTAAAAAACAAAACCCAAACTAAAACTGTCAAAATCGATTAATTGATCATAATATCGATTAATCGAATTTCCAAATTCGATTAATCGATCCCAAATCGATTAATCGAAAATCCAAAATCGATTAATCGGTTTTCCAAAGTTCAAACTTTTCCAGCCACCGGAAGTACCCAGTCGAGTAATCGATTCCAAATCGATTAATCGAAAGCCAAAAATCGATTAATCGAATTAATTTCGATTAATCGGTTTCGTGCTTTAGTCTTCAGTTATGCTTTCTGACAAAAATCGATAAATCGAATCCCAAATCGATTAATCGATTTTGTCAGAAAACAGCCCTTTTCGGGTTGTTCTTCCAACTCTGTTTTTTCTCATATCTTTACTCTTTCTATTTCTTTAATTCACCATTTATTCAACGAATTCATGCACAATATAATACACAACCTAAATCAATGCAATCTTACCTTAAATCCAAAGTATAGATGATTCAATGGCTTGGATCAAAAGCTAGGATTCTTAATGTCGACTCCAACGAACTCACACGCGTTACTTTAGAGATTAACCGCCCCCGTATGGCTTCAAATCCGAAACTCCACACCAAATCCTTAACATTTACTCTTTCCTCTCTCTCTCTTCATAAATTTCTAACCACCAAAAATCAAAGAGAAATAACTTCTCTTAAGTTATTAGACTCTTTTAACCCAACTCATGCTTTGGTGTATAACACATACACCTTATGACAGGTATATGTGACCTTATAACAAGACCCTCACCACACACCTAGGTGTACTTTTCACCTCAAGCCTAGTCTAGCCTAAGTCATCAAGTTGATTTTCACTTGGTCAAACTTACGACCAGTCGGGCACGCATCTCGAGGACCTTTTCGAAGCCCGATTTTTGGGGATGTTACAAAATCGGAGCAAAAGTACGAAGCAGATGACCTATTAGGTTCAATATAGTCTTTTGAGTTTGCATTTACCCGTTAATACAGTCTTTTGAGTTTGCATTCACTCTTCATTTAATGAAAAATATATTAGGAATCATTGATGCTCTATCGAAGGCATTACAACGAAGGGATCAAGATATAGTAAGCGCCATGACTCTAATTGAGGTATCGAAGAAAAGACTGCAAAAAATGAGAGATAATGGTCGGGATTCTCTCATCAATGAGGTGTCTTCATTTTGTGGCAAGCACGATATTATTGCTCCTAAAATGGATAAGTTTGTAGCCCAAGGACGATCACGGCGCAAAGTTGAAGAAGGACAAATCTACATCACTATTGTGCATAATTGTTATATGTTGTAATTGACATGCAACTTCAAGTGCTCAACAACCGTTTTATTGAAGTTAATATTGAACTACTCCGTATATCATGTCTGAATCCAAAAAAGTCATTCTCAACTTTCGATAAGAAAAAATTGGTTCGCCTTGCTTAATTTTATCAAGTTGAATTTTCGACAGTAGATTTCATGACTCTTGACAATCAACTTGAAACTTATATTATTGATATGCGCTCCAATATTGAATTTTCAAAAGTGAAAGGGATTAGTGAGCTTGCCCAAAGATGGTTGAGACGAAAAAAAAAATTGTATATCCATTGGTTTACTTACTCATAACATTAGCGCTAGTCCTACTAATTTCTACTGCCACTGTTGAGAGGGCATATTCTGCTATGCATATTGTGAAGAATCGGTTGCGTAATCTAATGAGAGATGGGTGGTTAAATGATTGTTTAGTCACATATTGAAAAAGATTTTTAATGACATCAGCAATGAGATAATCATGCATCACTTTCAGAACATGAAAGACCATCGAGGACAACTGTAACAAAAATTTCCATTTGATATTGTGAAGTTTTTTTTTTTTTTTTGATAAATTAAGAATTGAATATCAGTTGTCATTTTTTGTTGAAGCTTATTTAATTTTTTATATTTTGTTGCTATTTAATCTACTTTAATGCTGTTATTGATCAAAGAACTATGATATATCAACTACTAAAATATGCTAACAACCATGGATAGCCCCTACAAGAAAAAATCTTGGCTACGTCCCTACAGCCATGGATGTTCCATTTGGCATGGAAAAATTCCACGTCTGAGAGGCGAACTTACAGTGGATGAGTAAGTGGCTGGCAGTTTACTCATCGTAGCAGCATGGACTGCATCTGTTAACAATCATGTGTCCCCTCCAGTTTCGGTTATCGGCTGTTTTGATGCGGTTTAAGCTGTACACCAAGAGTAGAAAAGACAGCGCAAGAAGAGGAGACACCAAGAGCGGTACACCAATTGAAAGCTAGCTTTGATTCAGGGTTTTGCAACTCATCTCCCTTCATACGTAACTTGGACTCATGAATAAAATCCCAAGACCAAGTCTCATGCCGATTTAAGAAATCTGCAATTTCTTCTGGGCCATGAGCAACCAATATAAAGTTCAATTCTCGCCACTTTCAAAACCTGCAAGAGGCCTAATAACAGCCCAACAAAGCAGCCCATTAGTCCCCCAATGTCCAGCATCTTTCTGTGCTTTATTGGGCCCTTGTTTAAGCATCTCTTTGGGCCTATTAAAGAACATGGAAGGGTCCATTGTCTAGAGTCTTTTCTTTCTCCTCCCAAACCAAGAATCGGATACCATTTAATCACTCTGTTACAAAATTGGGGCATGACCACCAACTTCTAAGGCCAGACACATTTTTTTATGCAATCCAAGTCATCAAAGTGGTAGCTCCTATTGTGGGAGTTACCATAGACGCCCAAAACTCAGTTTGTTGGAGGAGCTGAATCGATCTGTGCACTCTCATAATGACAATAACATGTATTTTCTTAACAGTTGATATTAAAATGCACCGATTGGATGGTTCCAATCTTCTCATAGGCATGATTCCTTGGCTGCGATGTGCCAATGATATTTGGATTGATCAAAGATGTGCACCATGTAGCATAAAACTGGGCTTTCATGGCCATCTCTGTGTACATGTCGTCAACTTAGTTAACCTATTCCAATATTAACTTTGTATAAGAAAAAAATTGGTGCAGAAGGAATAAAACTGGTTGTTTAAACAGTCAGATTCAGTTGGTCCCAAAGTACTTTATCTTCTATCATTGCCAGCAGGTTTTCACTCACAAATTTGTCCTCAATGACCTGACCGCTCTTAGAAAACAATGAGCGGCACACTAGTCAGCCGTGTGCTGATGCTTTGTGAAGTCCATGTTTGCTTAAAGATCCATTCGGTGTGTGGCTCACATGGGCCATGCTCATATTTTTATATTCATTGACCTTATTTCATTTTTTTGTCATGAGCAGCCCAAGTTTTTAAGCATTTTAAAGAGGGTGACCATTGAAGATGTCTAATAAACTTCTTGGATAGAGCAAGGGTAATTTAGATGCTGGACGACAGTGAGTCATTTAAGCTGCCAGTTTGTCAGTCAGGTATTTCTCTCTTTCATCTCTTGCTGTATATATTTGTATGGTGTACATAATTGTTCCAAAGATGACTTGCGGGACCTCGCCATCATCCCCATTGTACCCTATTTTCTCCAGCCAAAAGGTAACAGAACAGAACGAACAGTAATGCTGGAATTCAATTTACACTTTCTGTTACTGTACTGTTTGTTGCTGCCTTGGATGGAGCTTCTTATTGTTATTGGTTGCTTCTGTCTACTTTGGTTGTTTGATATTGTCTGATGTGTGCCGTGTGCTTGAGCATGCATGCCCGGGTTGTTAGAAGAGCTGGTATAAATAGACCGATCCGATCACTAGCACACATCATGCATTGAGTTGCGTGCCATGCAAACTTGAGATGCAGGTGGATGTAAAGGGTGCAGACGCCCAGGCATGCCTCGGTAATCATGTGCTATATACTAGAGCTTGTTAGGATCCATCTTAGTGCATGATTTAAACTACATAGGGGTGATATTTATGCCGATTGATTTCTGTGCTGTTTTGGCCAAAAATTTCTTTGGCTTGATGGCTGAGAAGTGCTATTCGGTTGATGGGGATCGATGCACATTTAAGGGATGCGAGAATTGAGTCGGAATGATACTGTACATAAACAGATTAGACGCATGGCCGCTGATAAAGTAGGGTATGTTGCATATGTTTTTGAGCAATAAAAGTCATGAACGTGGTAGTTCATATAAGGGCTAGCACCTCATGATCGACAATTAAACACCAAATGGTGTTTAAATGATCTTACACTACTAAAATTAAACTTCTTATCTCACACCATTGAAGTGTTGACTTTTCATTATATCATGTGGCTCAACTTTGTGGTCAATCTAAATTTCTCCAAGTGGCAATCCATCATTAGAGCATGTCTCAGCCCAAAGAAACATGCATGTAAGTGGATGTGAACCATCTGATTGATAACTTTAATCTTAGCCATTAGAACTAAAAAGAATTGGTTGATATTATATTACACAGATGGGTGGGTTAAATCTAGCTAAAACACTGTTTTTGGGTGTCTCGCTCTTCATTCTATGATCTATCACTTTGATGATATGGATCGCTGACATCTTAAACCATTGATGGTGCAATATCATTTAAACACTGTTTTGGTGTTTAAATGAGGGTCCGGAGAGGCAGGTCCATTTGATGAGTTCAATTGGGCCCAAAAATCACACAATGGAAGATCTCAAACGTCCAATCTACACACTCAGAGATTCTTGTGTACATTTTTGTAAATGGTGGAAATTAAAATGCAGCAATGAGATAGTTTGATTCCTCTGATGGACTTGATATATTTTGGTGAGATATGTATATTTAATAACTTTGATTGAAGCGCTCCATTTTTTAGATATGCGGATAGTAATTTCCATGATATAAGCGTTTTAGTTGTATTTCCTTCAATCCATTGCGTGTCATATGAACACCGGAGATTAAGGGGTCAACATTGTGAAGAAGAGACCATTTTCAAACAGAGATTTTCAGCAATAGCGAAGCATTGCTTTGTTTGACTACTGAAATTGTGAAATTGCATCCCCATGGTTTATCAGATTCAGCCCAAAAATTCTTCCATTTGAACGAGTCATAACACCTCTCAGGGGACGGCTAAATAGTACATTGGCATTGAGGTGCAAAAGGTGCTTTGATCTGAAAATTACCTCCTCTAACAATCGCCAACTTTGAGCTGAGTCTCATCTACATGTTGGCCCACCATCTTGACACCTCAATCGGTGAGCTAAGGCTGTGTTTGGCATTACTCTTTGGGAGAGTAGCAAAGAGTAGCAGCTGCTCTTTATTATTGTAAAGAAATGTGGGGAGCTGGAGAAGGATTGGAAGATCAAAGGGAGGCTACTCTTTGAAATAAGAAAAACAGCCCTTTTTAAAAGAGCATGTATTTTCATGTTTTTTTTTTAAGAGGGATGTTTCTCATGTTTCAAAGAGTTGCCTCCCCTTTATTTTTTCAATCCTTCTCTCTTTTGGGTTAGCACTTTTAGGGCAAAGAACAGCTCTTTCACTTTTTGGCTCCGACAGAGAACTATTTTTACATTTGGTAATCTAGCTCCTTGCCTCATTTGTTGTGGCGGGGAGCTGTTTTAAGTGATAAAAGTACTTTATGCCTACTCCATCTCAGAGAAGATTTTATCGATTTTATCTATTCTGACAGAGAGCAGGCAAAAAGCTGCCACTGCTCTTGTAAGAGCTAACCCAAGCACAGCCTTATTTCTAGCAACAAAGAGCAACAAGTGGACTTTTCTACTCTTCCAAAGAGCGATGCAAACACAAACTAAGTATGCAGCATTTTGAGACCCTATCTAGTATCTACCTTGCAACTCTTATGGACATCTTAAAAAAAGGGCTTTTTGCATATAACCCCCTGTGTTATGCTAATATTATAAGAAACTCCTTGAGTTATGGGTATTTATTCTGCAGCCCCTACTTTTGTGTTTTTGTTTCATATAACCCCCTGTCATTAAGTAGCAGTGGGTTTATAGATGGAAAGCCTATTTTGCCTTTAATGAAACCAATATTTTAAAAATACCACCATTCTAAAAGGCCCTTCATTCATCTATATTTATAAGTCATGCCATTAAAGTTTATCACCATTCTAATAAGCCATTCATTCACCGTTATTTACAAGTCATGCCATTATAATTTACCACTATTCTAAAAGGAGTACCTTTAAATTCACCCACAAAATCTTTGAGTTTACCCACGCTAAAACACATCGACTGCATTGAATCAAATGATGGAGATTTTTTTATTGTCCCAATCTTTCATGAGATCGATCTTTAGATCATGGGTGTACCATTAGACGGTCGACTTTTTTTTTCATGTGGTACAAACCCCTAAAAGTAACTTTAATATCAATTTTAAGCATGCACATGATGTTAAGGTCACTTTTCTAAGATGTATGCCACGTGAAATAAAACACTGACTGTCTGATGGTACGATCATGATATCAAGATCCATCATGTGAAAGATTGAGAGGATAAATGATTTCCATCGTTCGATTCAATTCAATCAACGTGTTTCAGCGTGGGTGAACTTAAAGATTCAGTGGGTGGATTTAAAGGTACTCTTCTAAAAGGCCCTTCATTCACCCATCAGATTCAAGACTCATCAGATGGGTGATTCCCCCATTAAAGCATGCCAATGTTTGGACGAATGCTCAACCAATGGAGGATTTGTGGCAAACGATGCAGTTATTCTTGAAAAGAAAACCTTCAATCTACATGTTCCACTCAAAATACTCGTCCCTCCAATTTCCAATGTGCTTCAAGACTCATTTTTAGGAATTGGATTGCCTAACCGCGTCTGCTTCCATCCACCGAATCTTTGAGTTCACCCACGCTAAAACACATTGATTGCATTGAATAAGACGATGGAGATCGTTTAGGCATACCATTAAACGATCAATATTTTATTTTGTGGCACACATCTTAGAAAAGTGACCTTAACATCACGTATACGGTTAAAATTAATTTTAAGGTCATTTTTTTGGGTGTGTACTACATGAAATAAAAAATCAACCATCTGATGGTGCCACCATGATCTCAAGATCCATCGTGTGAAAGGTTGGGACGATAAACAATCTCCATCGTCCGATTAAATGCAATCAACCTTCTGATGGTGCCACCATGATCTCAAGATCCATCGTGTGAATGGTTGGGACAATAAACGACCTCCATCGTCCAATTCAATGGAGTCAACTGTCTGATGGTGCCATCATGATCTCAAGATACATCGTGTGAAAGGTTGGGACGATAAATGATCTCCATCGTCCAATTCAATGCAGTCAACCGTCTAATAGTCCCACCGTGATCTCAAGATTCATCGTGTGAAAGGTTGGGACGATAAATGATCTCCATCGTCCGATTCAATGCAGTCAATGTTTTTCAGCGTGGGTGAACTCAAATATTTGGTGGGTGGATTTAAAACTATTCTTTTTTGTAAGTGGAGGGATGGATTTAAAATTACTCTTATCACGTGTAGAGGGTGACAATTTAATAATTTAATTTAAAAAAGGATAAATATGGTATTTAGGTTATTCTTTAACGGCTGATTAATCATTTAAAGTAGCATTCGTTAAAGAGGATGTTTTATAAACACCACAATGCTAACTCAAGGGGTTTAAAGCAAATAACTATAACTGGGGGGTTATTTATAATATCAACATAACTGGGGTATTTGCAAAAAAACCTAAAAAAAACTACTTTTTAACCTAATACATTTATGTTATCCCGTAAAAAAAAAAAAAAAAAAAACATTTCTTATAAGATTTCCTTAGGGTTCCCGTATTTGCCCCCCAAATAAAGGTGTAGGCACATCGCATTTAAAAAATTGGTGATTATTTTGTATGGTGCACACTTGATCAGGGATCAAAATATTGGTTTCGTTTTCGAATTCGGGACCGGCTGAAACTAATATTTTAACTGAAATTTCACAAAGTTGGTTAAAATATCACCCAAAAATTTGCATTTCATACACTATAATCCCCAAAATTTTGCGTTTCGTCGTATTTTGGTGCCTGACCGAAACTGATATGATTTTTGATCCATGCTGTCACGGGATAACTTTTTTTCGACACCCGTGCGGCGCCTCGCTGCCGCTACAGCGAGGCCAGCCTAACTCAGATACCAGTTTGTCACAAGGCATAACCTAACATTGGTTATCATGCTCGTGCAACATCTCGCTGCCGCGCACAGCGAGACCTCATATCCAACCATCACTCTGATACCACCCGCCTAGAGGACGGGAACTCCCGCATCGTGGTTGCCTTCACTCGAGGCAAACCCACTCTATGCATTGTGTCTACTCGTGACACGCATGCCAGCACCTCAGTGCCCCTTGGCTTGTCCAGCTTCACCCTGTGCAGTGCACTAGTTCCTCGCTTAAGACAAAGGCATGCCCCTCTTCATGCCATTCAAGCCAAGCAACGTGTGTGGTCCACGCGACCAGCACGCTAGGAGTAGCATGCGGCTCTTCATGCTCTCCAAACCAAGCATCGTGTGAGGCCAGCACGACCAACACACTTCTGCTCCAGGCCCTCAGCTAGTGTGCGCTACTGCGTCCCACATAGCCCTTGAGAGCCCCAGTGAGGCCACCGACCCATGTGCACCGCGACGCAGGCACGGGGCCACATAGTAGCCTCACCCCAGGTGACACATGGCATCGCCGCAGCGCCGCATGTCTTTGGCGATGTTCTAGGCCCACCCCTAACCTAGAAAGCACATGCGCTCATCCCGCAACGCAAGGCCCCATGTGTGGGAGAATAGCTCCATAGCTCCCTTCCCCCTATATATGGTCTAAAGACCAACTTAGGCAAAATAGCAGAAAACCCTCAAACCTATTGGTTTGTCATACCCCCATGGCACACGATCTCCTGCCCGTGGCACACACCTGCAAAGGTGGTGTCTTGCCATTAAACATGGCACACGATCCTCTGACCGTGGCACCCAGTGCCATCCTCCAAGCCCACATGGCTTGCTAGATCACGCATCAGCGTGTCTTACGACCGTGTCGCGTCCGCATCGCGACTACGTCACGAGGCCCTCATGGCCTCATGTCCAACATAGCACTGCATCGCGACCATGTCGCGTCCGTGTCGCGACCATGTCGCAAGGCCCTCATGGCCTCATGTCGCGTGCCCTCATGGCACCACATGGCGTACCCTCATGGCACCGCATCACGTCTAAGTCGTGACTGTGTCGCGCGTTAACTTGACACCATATCGAGTCCGTCATTGTACCCAGATGCCGCGTGCCCTCTTAGCACCGCATCGCGTGCACTCTTGGCACCGCATCGCTTGCCACCATGGCACTGCCTCATGTGCTTTAGCACTTGGACGTCGCGTGCCCTCTTGGCACCACGTCACGTGCCCCAACGCGGAGCACCGCACTACGTGCCTTATAGCACCAAGACGTCGCGTGCCCTCTTGACACCACGTCGCGTGCTCATGCACGGAGCACCGCATTATGTGCCTTATAGCACCAAGACGTCGCGTGCCCTCTTGACACCACGTCGCGTGCTCATACACGGAGCACCGCATTATGTGCCTTATAGCACCAAGACGTCGCGTGCCCTCTTGACACCACGTCGCGTGCTCCAACGCGGAGCACCGCATTCTAAGCCCTTCACGCGTCTAGCCACCATACTAGATCGCAGCTTAGTTCGGGTCACCGTCGCATCATGCATCAGGGACTCATGCACACATCGCAGGGCCACATGCCTCTGCGCCCACGCGTGCTACACGGCTAGCTTACAAGGTCCGCTTGCCTTCTTGCTAGCTAAGTGCCCAGTTCCAAGGTCGTCATGCCTTCATGCTGGTGCACAGATTAATGAGGCCGTCACAATGCGCCCTACTACTAAAACCTGTCGGTTGACTTCTACCAATTAAATTAAAAATAACCCTCTAATGTATCTGCAGGTATTCAAAAGGAAACTCCAAATGTGCCGATGCGAGTGTTCTCTAAAAGCGCCTATGTCTTAGATCCCTTGAAAATTATTGATTCCTTCGAATCAGATGATGATTGTTTTTCACCCTGATCTCCAACACAAAAGATCTTGGGATCATGACTCACCTATCCAACAGTGAGTTTGTGATTCCACATGTCACGGATCACAAATCCTCTAAAATCACGTTTGAGCATGATGTGTGTCATATGATTCGAGGGTCATATTTGAGGATCTATGATACATGAAATAAAAAACTGATCGTCTGATAGATATGCCATAATCTCAAGATCTATTGTGTGAAAGATCAAGGTAAAAAACTATCTCCGTCATCTAACTCGAAGGAATCATTAGTTTCCAAGGCGCTTTCAGAGAAGGCGTGAGACGTTTACCCCTATTTCATATCCATCGTTGGATGTCCACCCACGATTCAACGATCCATCTGTAAGTGTCTACCACACCTTAAAAAAGATGAAAGAATGGGTGCAGCTCCTCAATAATGCCCAACTTAAGAGGTGTAACTACCAGTGGGTGCACCTACAGTTCCACTGGTGTACCCTTCCTCTATTCAGTGGCCAGTCAGATCCTAATTGGTCAGAATGTAAAGATGAGACCGCATGCAAACAGAGATTTTCAGCAAGAACAAAGCTTTGTTTTGTTCTACTTCTCAAGTTGCATCACATAAACGCCGACCGCTTAAAAGATGTTCATGGGCCAGATTCTATGGGAAAATTATTAACGGTAGGTAGTTTTCAATAGACAATTTTGCAGGTAGCTTATGTGCCGTGATATGACTGGGTGGATTGCTTGAACCCCAATACGTGTGCAGCCAGTCACATTGCGCCACATAAGCTGCCTACAAAATTGTCTATCAAAAAACTGCCTACAGTATAAGACACTCTCCGAATATATGTGACCCACATCTCATGGAACAACTTACAGAAACCAATGCCCTCATTTAATAGATATTGATTTATACAAAAACAAAAAAGAAAAAAAGGAAAAAAAAAAAAAAGAAAAAGAAAGAAGAAACATATATATCAAATCTCTCTTAGGCTAGTTGCAACATCTGCAGATCCTTTTCTGCATCCAAAGCCCCACCACTGAAAGAGATCTTCTCGTCTCCCGGCATATCATCAGAATGCAGCTGCTCCTGCTGGTTGAGCCCCCTCACAAGCTCCGAAAACAGAGGCCAGTTCTCAGGTGAAAACAAATCAGCACCCATCCTCTGATATGTGAATGACTCCACCCCCAACCCCTTCTCTCCACACACTTTCTTCTTGATGTTTCCAAATCCCCCGGGTGGCCCCGAAACCGAAGAATTCTCTCCAGCCACCGACACCCTGTGTTTCTCACAAGCCCTTTTGATCTGCAAGAGTAAAGAATCTGGACTCGAGCGTTGTCCCGGCAACTGGTGTTCATCTGATAAGTCCATGCCCGGCAGGACCATCATCACACACGAATTCCTTGCAAAAGTTTCTGCAACGGCATCATATCCATCTCTGAAATCCGTGTTGTAGAATCCAGCAGTGAGCTCGACCGGGTGCGACCGGGTACGGTACCATGAGTGCACGAGTGGGATCTTGCCGGATAATGTCACAGGGGAGTCGCCGAATGTCGCCGAGGCTAGAGAGAGGAGGCTGTCGGCGTGGGATAGTAGGGTGGTGGAGTACCAAGAGAGGAAGAAGTTTCCATATGGAGACTCCCATGAGCCTCCATTCTCCTGGAAGAATGGCTTGGTGTCTGGGAATTGGTAGTAGTCAGGGGTGTCGTGGGGACCGGAGAGTCCCCAGTTGGCATTTCCTGTTGATTGCGCATGTTGCTTTAGATTGTTGAGCATGTGTTTGTCGTAGCACTGGAATTCTCCAACTCCCTGAATCTGATTCGTTCTGATGGACGGTGAGGATGGATATCTCAGCTCTCCATCCGGTCCCAAGCCCAACGTGATGTCCTGAAACATTATTTGGGTATCAGAGCAAAGCCATTGATTTATTGATAATCACTTAAAACGGAATGACCATCACCTATTCGGATAATCCACTTCAACCATTCGTATCAAATAAAGAATACAATACTTCGGAGTTGAAGGGCATCATTAACTATAACTATTGGCTGTGAATTCATATTTGTTCACTGATTTGAATCTCCAATTGTTTTTCCTTAATTGCGTAAGAAAATAAAATGGATACACAACTAATCCGTATCTGAAAACACTATATAAATGAAGAAGTAGAAGGTTTACCGTGACGGTGGAACCAATGAAATCCGAGAAGGAAGACTTGAAGCTCTCCATGAATTCCTGAAAAACATTCATCGGAGTCTCCCCGTCTAGTACTGGGAGATGGTCGACCGCAAGAGACAAGCACTCTTTGTAGCGCCTCCCCGCCCGATCCGCAAAGTAGATATCGGGATCAGTTTCACCGATCCGTGACACCCACTTGGGAAGCGGAATTGAAGGAGATTTAGAAGCATGGAAGCAGAGGGAGACACGGAGGTGCAGACCTGCATCACGGACCATCTGAGCAAGCACCAGATAAGCAGACCAGTCGTATTTTCCTCTGGATTCTTTTTCAGCAATCCCCCACCACACCGGCAACTCCACTCCGTCTACTCCAAGTAGCTTCAAGGCCTTTAATCCGACTGCAATCGCCTTCACGTGGTTTAGGCTATTGCAGTCTGAAACTACATCTAGAGGAAGCCCAACGAACAGACGAACGCGATCCACCTGCGAAATAATGAAGCTTTCATTAACACTTGTATAGGTAGGTCCTCCTTTCAAATTAAAATAGATTGCCTGATTAATGGCTTTCCTTAAGAACATTCTGGATGGATATGTAAACAATATCCATGTCACAAAATTCTCAAAATTAATAAAAATTTTGAAAAAAATTCTCCGAATAGATGGTCGGCCGAATATTTGCTTGATTTGAATATTCTCTGAATTTGACAAATGTTCCGAATTTTTATCATTGTGATA
This sequence comes from Chloranthus sessilifolius, assembly GCA_021018995.1. Lineage (NCBI taxonomy): Eukaryota > Viridiplantae > Streptophyta > Magnoliopsida > Chloranthales > Chloranthaceae > Chloranthus > Chloranthus sessilifolius. The sequence goes on from CM037588.1 coordinate 10,293,400, forward strand.
CATGCTTTAATACCAGCTCAAGGCACCTAATACCAGCTCAAAGTAGCTAACCCTTGAGCAGAACAAGAGCACGCCCAAGGTTTTCTTCTGGTATCCACCACAGACCCATTTCGTAATTCATAATTTTCATACAATAAATTCATGTCGTGTTGATCTGACAGAGAGACGGCATGAACTTAAGAGGATGTCACTCAACCTGTGTTATAGGATGCAAATTAAGAAGGTTGCTCTTGCTCAATTGGGAATTGCGACTTGCGAGACCCTACTAGCATCTACATGTGATGATTTATTTATTTATTTTGTAAAATAAAGAAAGAAATCATTAATTATTATTAATGTGTTCTGGAAAATGGATAAGCATCTTCATTATTAGTAATATTATAATGGGATTGACTATAGTCCCCTCACCAGCCTCTTAAGATTATTAAATAGCCTCTCAGCTAGTGAATCCAATCAAAAGCTTACTTCTTTGAGCAGAAGTTGAGCACCCGGAACTTTAGGCCAAGTGGCATAAAATGAGCAGACTAATTGGACGTTCATATGACTTTTTAGTGCTTAATCGCTTGGACATTTTGGACTGGCCCAAAAAAACTCTTTACTGGCTCAAAAGGTGCCAGGATGATTTTTCCTTAGGACTCCTTCTTTGAGCTCCCATTAACCCTTATCAATACCTGCATTTTTTTTAATCACATAATATACAGCAGGGAGTTGATGGTTCGGAGAGCTACCAAATATAAGTAAAATGGTGACTTTTTAGATTTCAAGGCTCCCTTATACCTTCATAGATTTCGGTGCTGGTAAGCCTCACCCCTGAGTGATACAAGTGAGCAGGTGAGGGCTCATTATTTCAAAGGTAGTACATTTCAGCGGATGTTGATGATAAGGTTTCATAAAAAAAAAGCTTTTGTAAAATATTAAATTCATATTCAGTTGGGGAATGACAGGAATCAAATCTTGAAGTGCCATTTGATTTTTATCATAGGAACCTGTTATTTTCTCTACTTGCAATATTTTTTCGGGAAAATTAGGAAAACATGCTCCATGTGCAAACGTTTTAGGCTATTATGTTAGAAAAAAAAGTTTTACCCTTCTACAAGGTGTGAGATCGAAAATAAGTGACGTGTGGAAAGTCTTGTAAATAGTCCTCTTTACCCTTCTCTTTTGAAGGCACTTTAGAAGGAGAACGAAGAAAGAGGGGGTTTCAAATGGGAACCCGCCCCCAGTCGGCTTCTCCACTCAAATCATTTGAAAAATCACGTGCGCCGTCGCCTTCTCCACTTATCAAACACCATTTTTGCTCCATCGCAGTCGTCTTCTCCACTTATCAACGGCGCAGGAAAAGATGAACCCTAAACCGGTGACCCAAAACTTCTCTAGCGCTGATTAGTTTTTAGCTCTTTCCCGGTGCTCGAAAAAACTAAGCAGCATGGAGAAGTTTTGGATTGCTAGTTTTTGTTTATCTTCTTTAGTGTCGATGAGGTTTTAGTTCATCGTCTCCAACGCCGATGATGAATCGGCGATGATGAATCAAAACTTCATCAGCGCCGGAGAAGATGAACTAAAAACCAGTGACCCAAATCTTCTCTGGTGCCGATTAGTTTTTGGTCGCTTTTTTCTGGAGCTCGAAAAAACTAATCGGTGTCAAAGAAATTTTGGGTCGCCGGTTTTTTATTCATTTTCTCCGGTGCTGATGAGGTTTTCGTTCATCGTCTCTGGCGCCGATAAATTTTTTATCGCTCTTTTCCGGTGTTAAAAAAACTAATCGGCGGCGATGAATCAAAACTTCATCGGCGCTGGAGAAGATGAACAAAAAATCGGCTATCCAAAACTTCTCTGGCGTCGATTAGTTTTTTCGAGCACTAGAGCAACCAAAAACTCATTGGCGCCAGAGAAAATAAACCAAAAATCGACCTCATCTCTTGGAGAAGACAAGGGCACTTTAGTTTTTTCACGTGTACAAGGCCTCTCACACATGGGAAACTTTTTACATCTCACATCTCTTAGAAATTCATATTTCCGTGAAACCCCTTCGACCTAAAACTTTTTTTTTTAACATAATAGCGTAAATCGTTTGCAAATGGAGCATCTTTTCTAAAGTCTCCTAATTTTCCCCAGTCAATCGAACGTACAAGAGGGTTCGATGAAGAATATAATAATATTTTCAAGTGGGTGAAACCGTGAAACCAAGAAAACTAATTAAAGGATTTTTAAAAATAATTTATAAAAAGCTTAGAGTAGAGAAGAACCATAAGGCAGCTAGGTCTAAAATTCTGTTAGTTAACAGATGAATCACGACAATTAAGGAAACATAATTCTGTAATCTGGATCTCAGTTTCTGTGACCCTCTATAAAAAAACTTTCCGAATTAAAAAAATTTGGAAAAATTCTCTCAATCGGTGATCTGCCCAACTTATTTCGCTTGATCCGTCGATTCTCCAAATTTAAAGAAATTTTCGAATTTGTTCATTTCCTCATGTGCTACATGCTTTAATCAACTTAGTATTATTTTTTAATGATTTATAATTTGTTAGTGCATATAAACTATGTAATATGCTTATTTTCTTATTTAAATTAAAGACGTCATTTATAACATATATTCTTGTATCTTTTAATAATTTATTGTTAATTTTATTATACCCGAACTTTTTCCAAATTTTCACCGAATCATTCCTGAATTTATCCGAATTGAATAGAACAGACACCCAACCGAATAATTGCTGAACCCGAACTTGGTTACTATATTGTGATCCGGCAGAAATTTTCTATAAAGTTGATTTTAAAGTCGAAATAAATAATATAAAAAAAGAGAATAGAACAAAAAAACAGGCGATCCATTTAGCTTCTTGATTTAAATGATAAATTTTACAACTAGATTAAAATATTAAATTCTGTTGATTGCAACATAAAGTTCAGGGATTTACTCAAAAAATTAAATAAAATCCTAAAACTCTATTCATAGAGAGGAAAAAAAAAGAAAACATACCGATTTTTTTGCCGATCTTTTCCCCATATATTTCTCTCCTACAACTTTCTCAGTTACAGAGATTTCGGAACGAATCGCTCTCAAACCGACACGAATCGCCCCAGCTTTCGAATTCCTCGTCAAATCGACCCCGATCTGGTTCGTTTTACTCCAGGTCTGCTTCGAATTGGGGAAAAACAGCTTTCTAAACGAATTTTCGTTGTTCACGAAAATAGATTTTGAGCATCCAACAGAAATCTCCATTTTAATCTTGAATCGACCACAAGAAAACAACGAATCAGAGACCCTAGGCTTTCAACGATGCAAAAACTTCCAAGGATCCGTGTAGATTTGCAATCAGATCTAATCTTCTAAAAACCTTTTGAGCTGATTATTTTGAAGCTAAAATTTGATTACGAGGAGGTCGAGTTTGAAGAAGAAGGATCAAGAATTGGAGATTGAGGAGAGAATTTAGGAGAAGACGAGATTTTTTTATGTTTTTTCCTTTTTTTTCTTTTTTTTTGTTGAGAAGGTGGGGAGGAGGCGGGGGTTCTTATAGAGGGACGAGGGACGCGGTTTTTGAGCTTTTTGTTTGGGATAAAATAGAACTAAAAAGACCAAAAGAGCATCGCCACCTGGGATTTCGCTGCCTGCCACATAAAATAGTCTGTTAATTTGTTTTCTGTTTTTATGGTCTTTGACAGAATGCCCGCTACTTTCCTTAATATTACGATCAACCCATTTTCTACCAAATTTAGTAAGCATATGACCGTTTGATGGTAGGCTATCTGATCACATAACTATTTGTATAATGGATATTCACATAATAATTTCTACATGTTTTTATTAATATCAGATTTTAAATATTTAATTTCTACATGTTTTTATTAATATCAAATTTTAAATATTAAAGTCCGAGGTTGGTGTCTAGTGACTCGGAATTGAGAGATGCTTATCCACAGATTTTAACGTTGTCTGATTTCTATTGGGGATTGCATAATTATGCACCGACAAAATGATAAATGGACCCCTTTATTGTGACATAAGAAAACAGGAAGCACTTACTTGCAGTCCGAAGATTAGCCCTTGCACCAAAAATTTAAAATAGAGATGTATAAGTTTTGGGATCTCTACTATTTGAAAGTTCCCCTAACCCGTTTGTTTTTAAGGCCATGATTTTAAGATATTAAGTGCAAAATATGAGCACCAAACATAATCTTTATCATGCGATTGAATATGGTCAAATATTATTATTGGATTCAATGATTGACTATAATAAATCATATAATAAATTTCGTGTTTTGCTATGATCTTATGCACTGAAGATCTATAGATTATAATCTTCATATCAGATGGCTCAAACCGCATTTTTAAATGACATATATCTCTAAAATACCAAGTCTTCCTATAGGTTGGGTGTAAGAACCAACTTTCAAAGTGCAAGTAATGGCTCCCTAAGAAAGATTGATTCAGGTACCTCTATTCGCGCTTATTACTGGTGGGGGCCTACACTAAATCGCTTTGAATCAGATGGCATTAGTCGGTTTATTTATTTATTTATTTATATTTTCAATCTTACACGCAGCTTTGAATCAGATGCATTGGTCGATCGATTTATTTATTTATTTATATTTTCAATCTTACACGCAGCTTTGAATAAGATGACATTGGTCCGTTTATTTATTTATATTTTCAATCTTACACGCAACTGATGTTGAGACTATGGGCCTCTCGTATGATGGTCAAGTTCTTTATTTCATGTGGCACGTATCCCAAAATGTGGAACATTTGAGTTTGAAGTGTGCCATGTGATTTTAGGGCTACTTTTGAGATCTATGCCACATAAAATAAAAAAATCGATTGTCTGATGGCACACCGATGGTCTCAACATCCATTATATGGAAGATGTCTTATTCAATGCTTTCAACTTGCAGATTCTAAGCATAGTTAGTTGGCTGATTTGCTTAATTCGAATTCAAGTTTGCAATTCACTATTTTTAAATGAATCCAATTCGCTGAGGTAGGATAAGTTTTAAAATTATCTATTGATAACATAAAATCTTTAGTTCAAATAATCTTGTTATACTTTTTTAAAGCTTTAAATGAATCCGATTCACAGGAATAATTCGTCAAGTCGCTTGTCATGTTGAATTCGATTCGCTAGGGGTGTATTTGGTTCGGTTTGGTCGGTTTTGGACCAAAATCACAAACTAAATCGGTCTTAATCGATTTTTAGATTTTCAAATCAAACCAAACCATCCAACTCTTAAACCCGATTCAATTCCCCTCGGTTTGGTTCGGTCGGTTTTGGTTTTCCTATAAGTTCTACTTGCACATCAAAATTTCTCAACTCCTCGACCGATTTTTCTATAAGTTCTACTTTACCGCTTTAGGATTTAGCAGTAGGCTAAAGACAACGGTAGAGTTTTATATAAAAATATGCATTTTACTTAAATGCCTTTTAAAATTAATCAAAATCTCTGCCTATATATATATATATATATATATATATATATATATATATATATATATATATATATACTTACAAACTAAATTCGGTTCGGTTCGATTTGCTTTCGGCTTGGGGAGGATTGGAATTGAAACCAAACCAAACTTTTCGGTTTTTTTTTTTTTTCCAAACTAAATCCAAACTAGTACCTGTCCAAACCGGACCAAACCAGGCGGTTCGGTTTGGGCGGTTTGGTCGGGGCGGTTTGGTCGGTTCGGTCCAAAAAATGCATAGCCTTACGATTCGCTGTATTCAATTACTGATTCGTTGGGTGAGAGAGCGCATTAAGCAACAACGATTTTAGTGTAGGCGCCCACTAATAACGTGGTAGGCGCGAATAGAGGTACCTTTTGTAAAAAGAAACTTATGAGTAGCCTCCTAGCTAGTGAATCCTATCAAGAGCTTACTTTCACAATTTTTGAGGGACAAACCGTAACTCTCACTTGGAGAGATGGACCGAAAAACTTTGTGAACTAATACTCTCAGGCATGATATCAAATATTGGCTGATACCGATATATATCGGTTTCTTGACAAACCGATACGTATCGGCGCCGATATATTTCAGTGCATCGGCGCCGATTTGAGTGGTTTGAGAGACAAGATGGTTTGACAGAGTGGTTTGAGAGAAAGGACGAGAGGGTGGTTTGAGACTCTGGCAGACAAGACGGTTTAAGAGAGGACAAATCGATACTCTAAGACCAATACCCATTTTAATACCTTGCTCTTGCTCTTAGGACCTTAGTAATGCTCAAAAGACAAATTTTCAGCTTTTAGATGGACGAAATTTTCCTAAAGTTTTGGTAATTATTTGAAAAATTAATAAATTTTGTTAATTTTGATTTTTTTTAGATTGAATATATTTCATTGTACTTTCAAAATTGGGTTTTTTTGCATGTATCTCCATATTATGCTAATATTATAAGAAACCTCCTGAGTTATGAGTATTTATTCTACAGCCCTTACTTACTTTTGTGTTTCTGTTTCATATAATCTCCTGCCGTTAACTAGCTGTGAGTTTATGGACGGAAAGCCTATTTTGCCCTTAATGAAACCAATATTTTAAAAATATCACCATTTTAAAAGGCCCTTCATTCATCTATATTTACAAGTCATGCCATTAAAGTTTATCACCATTTTAAAAGGCCTTTCATTCACCTTTATTTACAAGTCATGCCATTATAATTTGCCACTATTTTAAAAGGAGTACCTTTAAATCCACCTACAAAATCTTTGAGTTCACCCACACTGAAACACATCGACTACATTGAATCAAACGATGGAGATTTTTTATCGTCCCAATCTTTCATGAGATTGATCTTTAGATCATGGGTGTACCATCAGATGGTCGACTTTTTATTTCATGTAGTACACACCCCTAAAAGTGACTTTAATATCAATTTTAAGCATGCACGTGATGTTAAGGTCACTTTTCTGAGATGTATGCCACGTGAAATAAAACACCGACCGTCTGATGGTACGATCATGATCTCAAGATCCATCATGTGAAAGATTGGGAGGATAAATGATCTCCATTGTTCGATTCAATTCAATCAACGTGTTTCAGCGTAGGTGAACTTAAAGATTCAGTGGGTGAATTTAAAGGTACTCTTCTAAAAGGCCCTTTATTTACCCATCAGATTCAAGATTCATCAGATGGGTGATTCCCCCATTAAAGTATGCCAATGTTTGGACGAATACTCAACCAATGGAGGATTTGTGGCAAATGATACAATTATTCTTGAAAAGAAAACCTTCAATCTACGTGTTCCACTCAAAATACTGGTCTCTCCAATTTCCTATATGATTCAAGACTTATTTTTAGGAATTGGATTGCCTAACCGCGTCTGCTTCCATCCACCGAATCTTTGAGTTCACCCACGCTAAAACACATTGATTGCATTGAATAAGACGATAGAGATTGTTTAGGCATACCATTAGACGATCAGTGTTTTATTTTGTGGCACACATCTCAGAAAAGTGACCTTAACATTACGTATACGGTTATTTTTTTGGGTGTGTACCACATGAAATAAAAAATCAACCATCTGATGGTGCCACCATGATCTCAAGATCCATCGTGTGAGAGGTTGCGATAATAAACAATCTCCATCGTCCGATTCAATGCAATCAACTGTCTGATGGTGCCACCATGATTTCAAGATCCATCGTGTGAATGGTTGGGACGATAAACGACCTCCATCGTCCAATTCAATGCAGTCAGCTGTCTGATGGTGCCACCATGATCTCAAGATACATTGTGTGAAAGGTTGGGACGATAAATGATCTCCATCGTCTGATTCAATCCAGTCAACCGTCTAATAGTGTCACCGTAAGCTCAAGATCCATCGTGTGAAAGGTTGGGACGTGAAATGATTTCCATCACCTGATTCAATGCAGTCAATGTTTTTCAGCGTGGGTGAACTTAAATATTTGGTGGGTAGATTTAAAACTATTCTTTTTTGTAAGTGGAGGGGTGGATTTAAAATTACTTTTACCACATGTAGAGGGTGGCAATTTAGTAATTTAATTTAAAAAAGGATAAATATGATATTTAAGCTATTCTTAAACCGCTACTTAACTATTTAAAGTAGTATTCGTTAAAAAAGTTGTCTTATAAACACCAAAATGCTAACTCAGAGAGTTTAAAGCAAATAATTATAATTGGAAGGTTATTTATAATATTAACATAATTCAAGAGGGTATTTGCTAAAAACCCTTCAAAATTTCCCAAATTATGTCCCAAATTTATACAAAATCATTTGAAAAGACCCCACCAAAATATTGCCGAAAACAAGACGACGCTCCCTTTAATCCATTGCCTAGTCTCAGCTATTTCGAAATTACCTTCACAATCTAAGAGTCTTATTAGGTAATAGTTGAGGATTATCAAAAGCTTATCTACACAAGTTCCATAGAGGCTCTTGAAAGATCTCTCGAAGTCAACTCTTAATACGATTTATCATGGATCAAAATATTGGAAATCTAATACTTATCGTGTAGGTCTTTGGACGATACATACCGTTGTATCGGTCAATACATTGAATATATCGGCTTGGTATATATATATTTTTTTGTTTTTAAATTTTCGCGAACGCCAATTATGAATTCACGGACGTCCGTTTTGATGCCACATATGCCCATTCTTAAATTTTATTTGAAATTATCGTTTGATACAGACAATACATTACTCGTATCGGACGATAAATTACATTTTTTTGGAGTGCCTGATAAATATTATATTTATCGTCTTGGACACCCCTGAAACCGATACGTATCGGATGATACGTATCACTTTTGTCCGATATTTTGATCTATGTTGTCAACTATATTTAATTATACAGATATAGAATAATGAAAAAGTTGGTTTTCACAAATTTATAAGTGATTATAGAATGCTTTTTATAAAAAAGCCCGATTTACATGAATATTGAGGTAGGCCTTGTTTGTGTGTCACTTCTACTATCCGATTCTCGCATAAGGAAGATTCTGGAAGTGGTTTTCGCTGCTTTTGGATTCGAGTTAAAACAACTTTTGTGGGAATATTCTAGGGAGAAGATGGGAGTTACCAAACACCTAATTCTTATAAGAATCTCGAAATTAGTGACATTATAATGTTGTTATGGTGAAACTCCCATGTGTCTAATGCCAATTTGTATGAGGGTCTAGAGCTAAATTCGTTGGAATTAGAAGCTTTAGCATGCCTCATTTAAACTCGATCACCTTAAATTAGAAACAAATTGGTGCATAGACATCCGTGAAGGTCACAGACGATCATGAAGGAATTCACGGACGTCCGTCACTATAAAAATAAGGGGTTTTAACAGCACATGCTATTAAAGCATCTTTTGGTAGCGGCATGACTAATAGCGGCAGTTTTTGATAGCGACAGGATTAATAGTATCAATTTTTTGTTAAAAAAACTGCTGCTAATAGTCTTATTTTTTGTAGTGCCTCTTGTTTGTTTGCAAATTTTTTAATTAAAGTCCTAAACTTTCCCTATTTACGACTCTCATGTTATTTAAGGTGCAAAACAGATTTGTTAGGTTACCTCTCTTTCATTACTTCAATTCTAAGGCTCTAGAGAGAAACCCTAACATCTTCTTGCTTCTTGAGATTCTCAATTTCTTCATGTGCTAAATCTTCTTATTTTTAAGGTTTTTCTTCCATTGATATGAGGAATGTTGCTTTGAGTGATTCAAGCAGTTTGTGTTCGATGGACTCGAGTTAGATATGGTATATACTAATCTACTAGAACATGGCTCAACTGCTTTAAGAACATATATGGCTCAAACTAACTAAACTTCATCCTAAGCCTGAGCCAAATTTCAAGGAATTGAAGAATTTCCCTTAATTTGATACAAATAATCAAGTCAACAAATCGCCTTCAATTATATACCAATCAGCCGACCAATTCTTTAACAATCCTCAGTGTTGGTGCGTTCTCCAATGTAAAATGTTGAACTGACTTAACAGTCACTCCTCCCGCGAGTTAGACATGGTTTCATTATAACCTCCTTCTACTCTACTAGGGTTATCTTTAACTGATATATGGCATCACTATAATTTTGCCTTCTTAATTTTTATAAATATAGTTTGAGGAGGGAGACCTACCTACTCTTAAAATTCATTTTTGGACAACGTGAAGATGATGCCTTAATCTTATTCTATCTCCTTGTGTTTAGTTTATAATGATGTGGGCCATGTTGGAATTTTTATGGAATTTTAAAAATTTTATTTTGTGTGGTTCACACACACTAAAATTTTATAAAACTTTGGATTGAAGTTGTTTGAAATAATAAAAAATATTATTGAAAATTGAAGAAAATCTCAAGATTTTATGATTTACATGAAATTCTTATTCCTATTAGAATATCTTGATGGACGTCCCCGCTTAATATACAAACCTTTTGGCATGCTCCCATCGAGAGTACTTGTATCTCTTTGTCTTAAAATGTTAAAATAAAATTATCAAAGTGATAATGAACTGTATTAAATTGTGTTTAGATATTATATTAATATCTAAAAAACAAGGGGAGAGTAAGTATTACTTTTACTAATACTTTAAAATCCATCAAACAATGGATAAGCTTAAACTACACATCCGACGGCCTATCCATAGATCAGGTGACAACCTCTAAGAAGTTCAACCAACTTTTGTTTTTGGGGTTTTCTAAACCCAAGACGCAAGAAGACTACCTAAAAGTTGGTCTTAGCATGTGTGCTTGAGGAGCACCAAAGATGGTGTTCTCACTCTCTTATTTATATATTATTAAAAAAAAAAGGGGGCAAGTAAGATCGTAATGCTCCACGTGAGTATTACTATTTTCTATGGAAAGATCCTTTGTTTTATATATGTACACACTATTCATACTTACATGGGTTTTAAAAGTTTTACTGCACTGTATATTTATTTAAGGGCTTGTGGTAATTCATGAATAGTTGGAACTTGTTCTTTTGTGGGCTTATATTGGGCAGGATTGTGCCATTGCTTGGAGCCCATATGGTTAAAGCCCATTAGTTCTTCAAGTTATTTTAAATCAAATATATTGATTAATTCTTTCATTGGCTTTGATTTAGATTTGAATAAATTTTATAGACTTTTGCATATTATGTTTTTGCAAATAAATAAATGGTTTTGAACATTCTTGATATTTGGGCCATCTCTATGTTCAAATTGGACATGAGCTTGAGCTAATTATACAAGGCCGAATTTAGTCCATTTTTTCTCATGATTAATGATTTGATCTATTTGTCGAGCCTTATATTTTGGACCTTTTATTGGAAACAGTTAATGACCGTATATAATGGGATACATTTAAAAAAATAAAATAAAATTTGGTGACCCAAATGATGTGTCTAAGATATTATTGTTACATGTGTTTTCAAATTATGAGTTTGATCCTATAGCCTAAGTATACGTGTAAGCAAGCTTTTAAGTCTATGAGTTAAATTTTATCATTACAAATTTATTTAAACATTCTTTTATGATTTTCTTGACTATGAGCATGACTACGCATATACATTTTAGAATGAGTTCGTTAAACTCTTGAGACTAGACATATTATGTCTAGGTCTTTTCAATGAGGTTAAGGAAGACCACTAAAGTGACTATTCGAAAGACTATAATTGAAGTAGGACTGGATCTGTCCAAAGGTGAGCATTCTATGAAGATTGTTATTTTTGAATCTTGAAATTTTATTTCATTAATTTCACCTTGTACACTAATTTGCATGAAGTTATTAATTATGTCCAAAGGTGATTTATTAATTTCGTGTAAATGAGGTGATTAAAATAGTTGTAAGTGTAAAAGAAAGAGAATGATGATTTTTTTGCCCAAATATAGTGAATCATTAAGATCAAACTAGAAACATAAGCGATTAAGTCTATGCACATTTTTCTGCGCCCTGAGAGAGATGATAGGTTGTACACTCAGTTTCGGCCTAAAGGTGATGCTGGATGTTGCACGCTATCTATACCCAAAAAGAGTAGATCATTTGCACATGATAAAACATTTTAATTAATTTATTAATACCCCTAATACGAATAATTTTATCCTTGGTGGATATTAATGACTTATAGTCATTTTGGAATCCTTTATGGACATTGATCTTTTTGACTTTTGGTGACATATTATCGTGTCTATATTATTGGTAGATTTTATGGTTTCGTGATATCTAGTGAATCATTTTTTACATTTTTTTAAAAGTGTAGAGTAATGGAAGAGACTTCTATTCAGGAAAGTTTTATAGGGATAGAGAATTTGAGTGACTCTAATTATACTTCTTGGAAAATGAACATTGAAATCATTCTTGGTTGGTCAAATTGCGACTTTGTTCTTACGGAGAACAAACCTCCTCCTTTGAATGCCATAGAGTCTATAAAGATTTATTTTACTCGATGGGAGAAGACTGACAGATTATTTATGATGATTATTTGTGCTTGTATTAATAAAACTATTCGAGAAGGTATAGAATCTACAAAAATAACGAAAGAATTACTTGAAAACATTCAGAATTAGTTTGTAGGCTCAGAGAAGGCTTTACAATATGAGTATTTGGGTCAACTCATGAACTTTAAGTATGATGGTAATGAAAATATTCATGAACATTTTCTTAAGTTATCTATACTGACTATTAGACTTCGTCGACAAGATATTAAATTTGAAGAAACACTGGTAATTCACATGAGTGTTCGGTTATTGCCAAGCGCTTATGACACTTTTAAAGCTAACTACAATACACATAAGGAGCAATGAGATCTGACTCAACTTATCACACTTTGCGTTGTTGAAGAAGAATGTCTTAAAGGCTCTAAAATTGAATCTGCATATCTGACTATCAATAAGAATAGAAAGAAGAATTTAAAAAAAAAAAAAATTCAAGAAGAACTGGAAGGACAAAGGCAACGCAATCAAAGATCAAGCCGATGATGAGTGATTTTTTTACAAGAAGAAAGGTCACATTATAAAAAATTGCTTTATATTTAAGAAATTGTTGAAGAAGAATTTTAGTGGCATTCTTCATGAGGAGAACTCTAAGCCTATAGAATGATAAAAATTCTCATGAACATTTATTTAATTTTCAACTATTATTTTTGTTGTGATTGGTGGTTAATTTTATACTTGACTTTGTTATTACATCTAATATGTCACTTTGTGGGATCGTAAGGCTTTAGAGTTTACATTTTGAGTGAGAGATATCTCATTACAATTATTATTGATGCATCTTAAAATTTGTTTTAGATATATATGTATATTATCGGTGGAGTTTTTTCACAAATTGTGAGTGAAATTTTTCATAATTTTTGGGTGGCACACTTTGGTGAGTGAGCTAATAAGGTTTTATTTTAATCTTGTTTGTGAGTATTAGTGTTCTTTTAGATTTACTTGGAATTAAATGTGGTTAGGCACTGCGTTAATAATTTCTTATTCTGAAGATCAGATCAAGTATTTCACAAGCTAGAGTTTTCTGGATGTCATAACAACATACGACAAGTATGGAGCGGGACATTATGGATTTGCATACTTTGGTTTTGCATTTAGTTCACATATTAAATTGGTTATCATCTCTCAAATTTGTTATTACTAATAGTTTTGTAACCATGAAACTGTCGTAGTATCGATTTTAGAAAATAGTATATTATATGCATTCATTATCCATTCCTATATTTTTATTAAATTCAGGCGATGTTTGGGAATGCTTAAATTATTTCAAGCAACTTTTGTTTTCAGAGTGTACTCGTTTTTATTACCTAATCCAGTGGGAGTCGTTTTTAAAAAGGAGCCATTACTTACGCACGCTTTGCAAGTGATTGCACCGGATTGCATTGAATTTAAAAGAAAGACTTGCAAGTTTGGCGACCTCTACTATGTGAAAACACCATCTAAGCCATTTGATTTGAAGGCCATGATTTAAAGATATCAGACGACCCATATTTCATTTTTACATATCACATGTCCCTAAAATACTAATTCTTTCTTTAAATTCAGTGCAATCACCTGAAAAATGTGTGCAAGTAATGACTCCCTTTTTAAAATCATAGTCCGTGTCTGGACCAAGTGGTAGACTATTGAAATTTTTATGGAATTTCAAAATTCTTAATTTGTGTAGCCCACACATACTAGGATTTTATAAAACCCTAGATTGGAGTTGCTTAAAATAATAAATGACATTATTGAAAATTTTAGGAAATCTCAAGGTTTCCTGATTTACATATAATTTTTATTCCTATTAGAATATCTTGATGGATGGTATTCTAGGCAGGGTATGACTCTTTATGCTATATATATATATATATATATATATATATATATATATATATATATATATATATATATATATATATAGGTGGACGTCCCCACTTACTACACAAAATTCTTTTGACATCTTCCCATCAAGAGAATGTAGCAAGAGAAGCGGGTGGATCCACTTTCATCTTTCTCCGTAGAAAAACTTCAGATTGCTTACCTTACGTCGACTTGAATTAACGATCACGATCTTTGCAATAAGGTATGCACATATATTTTAATTTATGAATTGTTGATTTATTATTTTGATTAATCATACGTCTAAATTCTAAGACAAATATTTGGATGATCATATCAATAGATCAAACAGGCCACCCAATTAAATAGGCCAGCATACGTCCATCGAAGTGGTAGCCCAACCACCACCTGTTGGATCTATTGATTATATGACTCGAGTCTCGAGACAAATCATTGCCCTTAATGGTTGCATGCCACATCAGTGGGCTTTGAAAAGCCAATTGATGAGAAATCCAACAAATATGAGCTCGAGTCATGAGATTATGTCCCATGACTTGAGTGAGCCCATTTTGGGATTATTACCATGTGAGCTAAAAAAAGTCATTTTTATTATTTTAATACCCTTCAAAATCATATCAAAGTTTGACCTTCGCCGCCCTTAACCTATTGTATTGAATCCTTTTCTAAATTTAAACAGCTTTTGGGCGTTAGATAGTACATACACACTTAAGCATGAAAGAAATATAAAATTTACATAAATAGATAACTGGATAGAAATATAACATATTATCTTTTGCGTTTCTGAGAGAATTAGTGTGTTGAATGAAGCAATGAAACCTGTATAAAGATGCGTTTGGGCCATGAATTAAAGCTTCGGACCCCTATGCCTTAAACCTTGCCATAATCTTTTAGGGCTTTTAATATATTGGCTCTTGCATTGCATTGCCTTGCCTTTTAGCCCTCAAACTTGGCCCTAGTCTTATTACAGTTTGGCCAGACTTTAGAGTGACCCATGAACCAACTCTTGTCATACGGCTCGGGTCCCTGATACCAACTCATCAAGAGAATGTAGCAAAGTTGCTTCCAAAAACCCATGAACCAACTCTCATACTGCCCTGTTTGGCAAAGTTACTTCAAAAAATCCTTTTAAGGGTAAATTATTGGATGAGAAACACTTTTCACCCAAAGACTTGATCAGCAGGCTGGGGCTTCTTCTTCACTTTCAATTAGAACTGGCCAAGTCCTACGTGAAAGGGCTTCTCAAATAGTATTTTACATTAAAAAGTGTATTTCTGAAGTAAATTTTCCGAACAGCTAAGTTGTGGATGAGGATAATTTTGGGTGAGATCCATCTAGATGTAGCCCAACAGTTGGACATCTCAAATTGAAGAAGATGTTCATTATATACAAGGTATCAAAACCGGTATCGGTCTCAGGTATTGGTTTGCCCTCGGCCGATACCGATACGTATCGACCAATTTAAAAAAAATAAAATAATAATAATAAAGATCTCGATTAAAACCGAGACATGTCGGCTAATACATATCAGCAATATCGATACGAGATACTAATATGTATCGCTTTGGCCGAAAACCAATACGTATCGCCGATACATATCTGTATGACGGTATCGACTGATTTTTGATATCTTGATTATATAGATAAACTTGATAAAGGGTACCTTTGTTTGGACCGATTCAATCTTTGAGTACACCTACTCCAAAAACTATCTACTATGAATCGGATGATGGAGAATTGGAGATTATTTTCTGTCCTAATATTTTGCATAATGAATCTTCAAATTGTATAGACTTCTACATTGTTGCATAAAACCAGTCCGGCCAAACCCTGTTTTCATTTAACCAAATGTTTCTCAGTTAAACGAGCTCTACCTCGTTAAATGAGAGATTTTAAATTTCTAAAGCCCTTTGGACAGCCTGTCCTCATTTGAATTAGACGCATCTCAATCTCCCGGCTGTCTGCTAATTCCTTATTAGAGCAAATAAATTTTGCTTTGATAAAGTATGTGAGTAGAGAGAATAGGAGAATTGCTGGAACAGGTAAATCTTGTTCTAAATGAAATTAAGCAGGGAGAGTATGGTGTCATGGCCTCATTAATTTAGGCGCCAGCAGTAAGGCTTGGCGACCTTAGAGTTGGGCATTTGACTAGCAAGAAGGCGGACAGACCTTGGAACTAGCTGTGTAGCACGTGTGCGCAGAGGCACATCACCTTGCGGAGCGTGCACATTCCCCTTATGCATGGTGTGACGGTGACTCAAGCTAAGTTACGATCTAGTTTGGTGACTAGACACGTGATAGGCATGTAATGCGGTGCTCTGCGTAAGGGCATGCAACTTGGTGCCAAGAGGGCACGCGACGCTCTGGTGCCATAAGGCACGTGAGGCGGTGTAATGACGAAACACGATGTGATGCCAAGAGGACACGCGACATCTAGTTTGTATGGCAAGTGATGTGATGCCAAGAGAGCACGCAATATTCTGTTGCTATGAGGCACACGATGTGGTGCCAAGGAGGCGAGCGACATCTTATTGTCATGAGGGCATGCAATGTGATGCAAAGAGGGCACGCGACACGGTGCTATGTGAGTATGAGGCCATGAGGGCCTCGCGACGCGCACGTGACACGATCGCATGTGATGCTGATGCGTGACCTCACAATGCATATGAGTGTGAAAAGTGGCACTATGTGTCACGGACAGAGGTTCGTGTACTACAATTAATGTCAAAATACTACTTTGGAAGGTGTGTGTCACAGGCAGATGGTCGTGTGTCATGGTGGTATGTCAAAGTAATATGTTTGAGGTTCTTCTATTGGATAGCTCAAGTTGGTGTTTAGACCATACTTGGGGGAAGGAAGTTCGAGAGCTATTTCCCTACACATGAGGTCATGCACTACTGGAGGAGCGCATAGGTCTTCTAGGTCTTAATGGGTGGGCTTAGAACGTTGCTACGGCGATGCCGTGTCACCCTAGGCGAGGTTACCATATGACCCGAGCTACATGTCGCGGTGTACATGGGTTGGCAACTTCTCCTAGGCACTCAAGGGCTACGTGGGACATTGTGGTGCATTTTAGCTGAGAGCACGAAGCGAATGTGTGTTGGTTGCATGGGCCGCGCACGATGGTGGGCTTAGTTTAGTATGTCAGCGAAATATGTATGGAATGGGATATCATTTATAGCTGCATGCTATTGTCGGGAGCAAGGAACTAGTGTCATACATAGAGTGAAGCTGGACAGGCCAAGCGAGGCACTAAAGTGTTGATATGCGTGTCACGAGTAAAAACTTTGCATTGAAATGATTTATCTCGGGTGAAGAAAATCATAAACGAGAGTTCCCGTTCTCTAGACAGATAGTATCAGAGTGATGATTAGATGACTGACCTCATTGTAGTGCAACGAAATGCCGCACAGGCGTTAAAAAAAAAGTACCCCGTGACAACAAACTTGCTAAAGCAGGTAATATATATTTAGCGAAGAGAAAAAAAATCTACAAACTATTGATCTAAACAATGCACCCAAAATCTATGTGGACCATTTGAGCATGCTCACCCTGCCATGTCGGGGCACCTAACAGTTGGTGACAAAATTGAAACGTAATAATGGAGTTTAAGTCGGAAGGTTCTTAAATCCACCCGAGTCCGAGTTAACGTTAGAGCGTATCTTTGCTTAGAGAACAAACCAGGTTTTCCAACTTCGAAAGGGAAGACAGTTTCTGATTTCATGACACATATTTCAACAAAGTGACCAACAATCTGCATGTATCACATCATATTCAAATGTATTGTCAGATATTTTTTTAGAATGTGTATTACATAAAATAAAAAATTAATCATACGAAGATATCTACTATATAAAATAATGTTGAGAAATATGACTTCCATCATCTATTTCAAAGTAGTTATTAATTTTAAAATATAATTTCCATCATCTAATTCAAAATAGTCATTGATCTTAGGCACTAAGTGATCTCAAAGATTTGGTGGTACGCATTGATGAAATATGTGTTATATTTATTATTAATATAATAAATATTTTAATAATTTAAAGAAAATAAAATTTTATTTGATTTCTTAGTTTTGGGTTGGGTTTTTAGGTAATAATTATTCTCAAGTTTTATATGCAAATGAATAGTCCCACATTGGTAAAAATAAAAAGTGCCTAGGCTATATATTGAACCTTTCACCTTCTATTATTGTTTAACAATAATAAGAGAAGAGTGTGCCTAGCGGCGAGCCGTCGCGACACTTTGCAAGGAGAGGTTTGAATTTTTGATCAGGCAGATCCAACGGTCAGATTATTCGTGGGTTGGGTCGGGCCTAATGGGTCACTATTCAACGGGTCAATTCGGTCTATTGGGCCAAACGTTGACCGTTGGACCCAACCATTTTATAACCGCTTATAAAGGTGTATAACCGTTCGAATTTGAATTCGAAAAGTTATAACTTTTCATGCAGCCGTTGGATGTAGCGGTTGAGATCTTTGAAAGATCTGAGCCGTCCAAAATATGACTGTTGGTCCAACAGTCATATTGAAATTTCTATATAAGGAGGCCTTAGGACACAGATTGAATCACTTTGAAATCCATCGGAATCCTTGCATAAAACTTGAGAATTTCTTTTGCTATCTTTTTTTGGTGGTACTCCATCGGATTGAGTTTTCTTGGACGATCCTCTACTGTTGCAAAGTAACGGATCGCATCCAAGAGATTGGGCTCGTTGTATCCTGGAAACGTCTCGCTGGAACCCTTTTACAAACTCGAAGATTTACTCGAGTAGGGAGCGAATAGCGTTTTAAAGACAACGATTACGTGCCTCGAGTCCAATTCTCTTGCCCTTTTAATCATTTTCGGATTTCTGTTCTCTGCTTTATCTAACAATATGTACCCATAGCGTGCGCTGGCGGGGTGATGAGGCATTTGATTTGATGCACCAGTTTTCAGAACAATGACACTATAGTAAATTTAAGCAAAGGAGTGGTCATTGTTATGGGTAACCCGTTATTTAGTAGATATAAAAAAACGATGCCAAATGGATATGCGAGCTCCGCTCGATTCAGGTTGTCCTGTTAGGCAATGTTGGGGTATGTGAAGTAGAGCTATTGGTGACACATGGCTCCACGAAG
The DNA here is from genome assembly GCA_021018995.1 of Chloranthus sessilifolius. NCBI lineage: Eukaryota > Viridiplantae > Streptophyta > Magnoliopsida > Chloranthales > Chloranthaceae > Chloranthus > Chloranthus sessilifolius. Next base: position 10,312,778 of record CM037588.1, read on the forward strand.
GCGCTGCTGAATCATGTGACATCATCTTGTGTGGAGTCATCTACATCTTGTTTGATCTTCGATGCTTTGACATTTATTATTATTATTTAGTTTGTGGACGGCAACAGATTCGAGATCATTCCATGCCAGCGATGCAAATTGGCTTCAAAATGCTTTTGGGGGTCAATTAATGCGGTTAGTGCAGCCAATCACGTAGTGCAACACTGCACTTTTTATAATTTTCGGATGAGAATCTTGACTTTGGCATATGAAGTCGGTCTTAGATACTTCACGTCCACGCTAAAGAAAAATTAGGATAAAATGCAGGGATTATAAAATTTAATAATAATTTATTAAATACATAAAGAGGCTCAAGATTATGAGTTCAAACTCACCCGTAGGTATTGGGTTAGAATCAATTGGGGTCCATGTGGCATTCATATGAGCAATCAGGTTCTATCACAATTTGCTCAAGAAAGATTAGAGGGCATCCCAAAAGATTGTGCATGATCCGATGAATATATACCGTCCAAATAATGGTTAAAAGGGATAAAATTGCACTAGAATGTGTGGGAGGTATCCAAACTTTGACCACAATTTTGATCACTAAAAAAACTTTCTTTTTAAATTTTTTTTTTATAGATCACTTGCTATATGGCACATGATTCCATAATCTCAAAACGGATGTTGTTTTGAAATGGCGTGTCACATGGCATGTGATCTGAGGTTCTCACCCACCGCCACGAGTATGGGTTCAAACCTATTGTCCCATTACATATGTTAACATGTTTAAAGTTAAGAAAGATGTCTCTTAAATAATAAAATAAGTGTATTACATAATTTGAAAGAACCAATGGATGGAAATATTTGATAAAAGTTCGACCGACAACCTATTTGAAAATTTTCACTAAAATTTTAATTAATTTTGAGAACATAGTGACAATTTCTCCGAAATTCACCAAAAGAAGGATCAAACGAAACTTTTGGCGAAACTCGGGGATTTCTCTCATGCGATCCTACCATCAAACGGTCAGATTTTGATTCCATGTGACACGCATCCCAAAAATAAATATGATAATGGTCATACATCAAATATGATTTTTGGGTCACTTTTCAAGATGTGTGATATATGGTATCAAAACTTGACTATCTGTTAGTAGGACCGTGATCTATGTCAATGATTGGGACAAAATACGAGTTTCATCGTTTGATTCAAAGCAGTATACAAGTTAAGCAATGAAACCCGAGTTGGGAAGGCAGAATCTTGGATTGAAGTAAAGGTTGCCATTCTAAAAATTGTCATGATTGACACATGAGGGTGATCCAATGGAAATTCTGTTGCATCAGAATTATAAAATGTTCATTGAAGGGATAATTACAAAGAAGGATATTTTTATGTGCACCAATCGGATCTCAAAAGACACTTTTTGGAATAAGATAAAAGATGTTTTCCATCCAAATCTTCGACACAATTGATCTTGAGATTATGGGCCTACAAGGAAATAGTAGATGTTGAGTTCCCGTAGCATACATCTTTAAAAAGTATGTATCGTAAAAAATAGTTGTTGTTTACTTTTTGAGATGTGTGCCATATAAAATTTGACCGTTTGATAGTAGGCTCATGATCTCAAGATCAATCATCTAATTCAAAGCATTTTACAATTTTTTTTGATGCGTAAGTGGTGTGACCATAACAAGAAAAGGTGTGGCAGTAACATTACCCTTAGAAAGACAAAGATCATTTTAAATTCGTTTTAAGCTATGGAGCCATTTCTTGCACACGCTTTTTTAAGTGATTGCATCGACTTAACCAAAATTTGTCCTTACACAAGCTTCCTGGAATCTCACACCAACAAAGAAAACTACAACTTATGAAAGCGCCAACGCTCAAAACCCCTTGAAACCCATCATTTGCCTCGAGTGAGACGCTAGAGATTATTTTTTACCCTGATCTTCCATACAATCAATCTTGAGACCATAAGTGTGTCATCAAACGATCAATTTATAATTTCACGTGGCACACATACCCAAAAAGTGGACTTCAAATCATTTGGCATGCATCACAGTCAAACATGTTTTTATGTCCATTTTGGATCTATGACACATGAAATAAAAACCTTACCGTTTGATCGTAACATAATGGTCTCAAGATTCTTTGTGTGGAAGATCGGCGTGAAAAATGATATCCATCGTTTAATTTCAATCAACTAATGGATGCCAAGGCTGTTGTTGATAAGCTTTGGCAGCATATCATAGTGTTCTTCTTGCCAGTGATCTTGGATTTAGTCATGTGGTGCTAGAAAGTGACTCTCAATACATTATCTCTGTGGAATTAGCTATGTAATTAGTGTTAGAAGTTTCTATTTTGGTGGCCGTCACTATGATCAATCCGTTGACCGGTGAATGGTGTAAGATCAATCTTGAGATGTAATAGTTACTAATTCGGTGAATTTGAAGAAAATAAACAACTAATAATGAAGTCTTTTAGTTAAGATATGATTGTGATTTCTAATCACAATATAATTAATAATTAAGTTTTTAATAGAAAATAGCTCTTTGACTATAAATATAAGGGATGCTTGGTCCCAACGATTGTTGACACACTTCAACCATCTTTATTAGCAAAGGCATTTCCATTATACTCAGAGGCATTTAGAGCGAGGAAATCGTTGAAAATCTAAGTGATAATAAATTTATAGATTGCTGATTTATTAATTTGATTGATCATACGCCTAGATCCTAGAGCATATATTTAAATTATCGAATCGATAAATCTATCAATTGATATCGAAGCCAAATTTAGTGTTTGATCGGTCAGGGCAATCTTCAACCTTTTACTACCATATTAAAAGTCAAAACCCAATTCCATTACTTGATGCATCACGTGCCATATATTAAAGTGCAGCCGCATCCCAATTCCATTTGATTCATGTTACCACACATGTAATACTAAAGCGTATGGCCAGCTCGATATTATAATATGAACGAAGTAAATCCAGATCTAAGGGCATATGTGTGCGGTTTATAATATAAAATTTTATATCCTTGTGGAAAGGTTGAAATTTGGATCCTTACGGTCAAGACGGCACTACTTGACCCGATATTTTTTATATACGATTAAGAAAATCAAAAGGTGTTTTGGTCTGTTGGGTCAAATTTTTCGGAGAGTTTAAGTCGTGTCTAGGTTTCTAGTCTGTTTAGGCGTATACCCTTGTCCACTGACTGGCCATCCAGACCGGCGGTCGCTTGGTGGCATGTGCCACTTTCAGGTGGTAGAAGGTGATTGTATGGTGGCTGCCAATAAAAGAGACTATAAAGATCTTCGGTACCTTCTCTTTTAGAAAAAGATGGTGGTTCTTATTTTTTAGGAGTTGGTGCCTTCATTAATAATATCTCTAATTATTATTGCATGTATAGTGGGAGCTCTAAAGTTGGTGCGGCCCCATCTCTATATGACTTGATCCGGTTCGATCCACTCCGACCTGTGCTTATACCCGACTCGATCCGTTTTGTGACTCAACTTGGTCCATAATCGGATTTGAGTCATGACCCGGTCTAGCCCACGGTCCGGACCAGTTCATTCCCAGCCCATGATTCATGACCCGATTCATCCTGTTAGACGCGATCCATTTGCCCTTAAGGTCCAATTGTGATCTATGTTATTCATTATTTTTTGGGGTCATTTTTGGCTATCTACAAGTTTAATTTTGAGACATTATATATGAATTTTAAAATTTTTGAACATTTCAGATATGTTTTTTAGTCTATTTTTGAATAAGAGCTATTTGTTGTGACAGTTTCATGCCTGATGTCCTTCTGACAATTTTTAATTGTATAATTAATATAATTTTGAGTACCTTTAATTTAAGTTGGGTATTGGAGGTGCTCTAGCACTACGACTAGTACTTACATAATATTACTTATGATTATTATTAATTTTTAACATTTACCCACAACATGAGTTAGATTTGGCTGCTTATATCTCTTAAGTGACTTATTTTTTATTATTATTTAATCACTTTTGTGACCATCTAAAATATTATCAAATCGAAATAGAAAACATGGCTTGGTAGAATACTTCTGTCCAACGTTGATGATCTTTCCTAGTGCTATAACTTTCATAGTGAGATTTATTTATGTAAAAGATCGTGTTACAAATTCAGTGAAAGTGTGTAGTAAACGTTGGAATCACAACTTGAAGGATTACTTTTGTCCAACGGTGATGAATCATTTAATATTGTGTGATGGTAGTATTTTACTATTCATTATTTTGTGTGTGGATATTGCTAACATGTTGTGACTCGATCAAACGGAGGGTCATAACGATGCAATTAGTACCACAATCAATAATATAGATTGATGAAGTGACTAGTGTGTTATGACTCGACCCAACGGAAGATTATAATGATACAAATTGTTTCTCAATAAAACCACATTGATTTTATGTTTATTATATTCCTTGACATAATTTAACTCTTGCGTAAAACACTATAAATATAATCTTATGGAATGAATCGTTGTTATAGTTGTATGTGGACATAATAAAGCCCTAAATTATTGTGTAACGTTGAACCCGTCTTCTATTACAAATATGATTGGTGGAATTAAATTTTTGAGTGGCTCAAACAATGACAAATGGAAAGAACAAGTCTAAATTGTTCTCGGTTGCATGAATCTTGACTATGCTATACGATTTGATAAACCCAATGTGCTCACTGTCGATGCCTCAGCTGAGGATATGAAAGTGAATAATACGGATTTAAAAAAATGGGATAGATCAAATCGTATGAGTCTTATGATCATAAAGAGTTTCATTACTGATGCGATCTGAAGAGATTGAAGAGATATTCCTAACTCACATAATGCAAAGGAATACATACAAGTCATTCAAAAATAATTTCAGAAGACTTCTAAGGCACTTGACAATAGTCTTATTGTTAAAATGAAAACCATAAAATATAATGGTCATAGTAGCGTGTGGGAGTGCATTATGAGAATAAGTGGCATGACTGCTCAATTGAAGGAAATGAACATGAGCCTTTTCGAGGGTTATCTTGTTTACTTTATCATTACTTCTCTTCCTACACAATTTGATTCGTTCAAGATTAATTATAACACATAGAAAGAGAAATGAAAGCTGAATGAGATAATCGCTTATTGTAAAATTTTGGAACATATGATGCCAATAGATGATAATAAAACATGACCAATAATAGATTGAGTTTATATATAATCACCATTCAGTTTGTAAACTCACAATCTATGTAAAATCATACTAGTTGGAATCTCATGCCAATATGTGCATCGTTTTGCAAGCTGACACTTTGGCCAAATATATGCGGGATGTAATATAATTCTGATCATGTGGGTGGAGGATATCTAGTATCCCTACTTTCGGATATGGAAGTTTAGTGATAGTGGTTTTCTTGTAAATAGCAAGGAAACTCCAAAGGCGAAATGAAATCAATTTCATAATTGATTTATGGGAAAATGATTTCTTTTAGAAATGGTTTGTTCTTTGTTTGATTAGTGTGTTTGAGAAATGATTTTCATTGGAAATTGATTTTTCTTCTTATTAGTATGTTTAAAAAAAAAAAAAATTGAAAATGAATTTTTAAGTTTGGATCATACATTTTTTGCTTTCAGTTAGTTTGAACAAATTCTTAGTGAGAAAAGAAAAAAAATTATTTAGGAAAATACTTCGAGTTTCACTAGTTATAGATTGACATTTTTTTATAATCAAAATCATAATTAAAGTCAAATATTAATCAATAATTTTTTTAATAATATTCTATTATGTTATAAATTAACACCATAGTAATTAATATTTATTATCAAGTTATATAAGTCAAAGTTTGAAAAATCAAACTCAAATAAAAAGTCAAACTTTGACCAAACTTAAAATTTTGATCAATAAAAATGTATAAAACTAAATAACAAAATTGTAAATGTTAATATGAACTATAAGCCTATACGTTGAAAGGAAATTAAATTTTTATAAAAGTCAAACTTTAACCAAAATTTTAACTATGACCAAGAGAAATTTTGCAATGTACCAACAAGTTGTAAAAGTTTAACTACAAATTCACATAACAGTATTCATATAAATCATTAGGTTACACTAGTCAAAATTTGATCAAATATTCACTTTTAATAAAAGTTAAACTTTGATAAAACGTAAAACTTTAATTAATAAAAATTTTCAAAACTAAAGTTCAAAGTTATATAGTAAATGCTAATATGTACTTTAAGGTTATATGTTAAAAGAAAATTCAATTTTTAAAAAGTCAAACTTTGACCTAAATTTTAAACTTTGACTAATAGAAAATTTGGCAATGTATTGTCAAGCTATAAATTAATATAATAGTATTCATATCCATCGTTAGGTTACGGTAGTTAAAAATTTGACGAGATATCTACTCATAAAAAAGTCAAACTTTGATCAAATATAAAGAAAAGTAAAATAAAATTTGGTAATATACCACAAAGTAATAAATTAACAGAATGATAACCTCATTGGACTACAAAAGTTTGGAAAAATCAAATTGTATTTGAAAGTCAAAGTTTGACTAATTATCAAACTTTGACCGATAAAAATTTACATTATCAAAATAAAAATATCACAGTAATGATCACTATCTAATGTCAAGATACACTTCTCAAATTTTGACTGAAAGCCAAACTTTGGCTAATAAAAATGAGATAATATATTTTAAAGTTACAAAATTAAAACAATGATAAACGTTTTTAATTATAATATTCTACTAATTAAAATTTATTACTTTTTAATTATAATACCCTTACACTGATACGATATAAATTTATATAGTAGTAGACTCTATCTATAGGCAGGTTTTGAGTTTGACTAAAAATAAGTTTAATGTAAAAGGTAAAGTTTGACTAAAGGCCAAATTATTGACTAATAAAATTGAGAATTTAGTTTTTCATTATAGATCAACACGACAAAATATTTTTTTCGCTATCAAAATTTTAAGTAGTTTATAAATCTTATTAATGTTTGATTAAAATTCAAACTTTAACCAAAGCCAAATATTAGCTAAAAAAATATGATTTAGATAATGTGGTGGTTATAGTGATTGTGCTGGTACGATGGTCATAAAAATGGGTGTTACATTTTAAAAGTCAAAAGAAATTTTTTTTTGCTTTTACTTTTTTTATATGTAACTTTATATTGAAATGATAAAAATTATTATTTTGTTAGTAGGAAATTCAATTTCGGCCATTTAAAAGGTTGAAATGATTTCTTCCTAAAATTATTTGGTGTATGAAAATTCAATTTTCATATGGGGCTCACTTAATTTCATTTTCATCTTCTTATATAGCTATAAAATAACAACAATTGAAAACTAAATTTAATTTCCACCTATGTAATTATATTTCTATATTATCAAACAAGGCCATAAAAAGAATGAGGCATGTTTAATCTGACCTTACCTGTCTAAAATAAAAAGAGTAAACATGTGTGCAAATATGATCTTGAATTTACCCTTTTAATCTCATACCTGTTGTAAATTTTATAACACTTTTAACAACTTTGGTTTAGAACAAATTTAAGGATCCTGCAGTTTTGAATATAGTCCTGCATTGCTAGAGTTTTACCAACTATTAGTCCTTGTTGGGCAAAACTCATGGGAATTTTTTATTTTTTTTTACTTTCCAAAAGTTCGTTAAAAAAAAACTCTTGAGAAATATTTTTTTTTTTTTTAAATTCAAAGTTTGTGAAAAAAATTTTTGTAAATCATTTGGCTACTAACATTCATAAAATTTGATTATCTTTAAAATCCATAATAAATTGACCCACTATATAATTTTTATCATCCAATCAAAGGTCATATGCAAATTCAACTATAAATTGTATGGCCTGGTGTATTTTAAGTGTAACCCTTGCAAGTGCACAAGATCTATTGCAGTATGGCAAGAACAAAGGTGTCGAACCCACAGGGAAATCTTGAATTTTAATTAATTCTTTCAGAGATTTAAAAACGTCCCCAAGGAAGTACCAAAGGGCAGATTCAATTTAACCAAAAATTTATCCCTTTTTTTAATGCAAGAAAAATAAATTAATCTAAACAATGAATTACTGATGAATCTAAGAATAATATTTAAATAAGATCAAGAAATATGCTACCCCAGATTTGTACCCCCCTTTCATTAAAGAATCATTCACACCATCACCATCATTCATTTATAAAAATGATTTGAAATAAAGTATGATCATCAATCCGACATACCCTATCTAAAAACAATGACTCAGCCTATCATTGCGGTATGAGTCATGTAAGAAGCATAGCGTATCTCGTGATGTGTAGATCAAAACAATAAAAACATTAGACTATGGTATTAATCATAAATATGGGTACTTATCTGGGGATCGCATCTTTCCCGATCTCTTGACGATTAGCTCATCTTTGGTGTATGATCTCCTTGTTCATTCAAAGTTATTCCTCTTTTATTTCTTCCAAAATCTTTTAGTTACAATGTCTTTCCTAAATACAATCTATGAATGTAAAAGAAAGGCAAGCAAATCTAAGTACAATCTACCCAAATCAATCCCTAGAAGAAGGAGAAAAGAAGAACTCTTAAAAAGATGCTCAGAGGAGTCTAAAACCAAAAATAATAATGAATAAATAATCCTCTCAAAAAAACTCTCTCTAAAAAATCTCTAATTATTTCCTCTAATTCCTCCCTCTAATCCTATCTCTAATTCTTGCCTAATTTTCTTTTTTTTTTCGAAGTGTTTGATCCGCTTTAAATAGAGCCGAAGTTTCCCAGCCGCAGAGGTGTTCAAACTCGAAAATTTAGGGTCGATTAATTGACCCAATAGGGTCGATGCATCGACCTCCCAGATTTTCGTGAATTCCCTTGAACTTTACATCGAATCGCTTCAGTATTTTGGCCATAACTTTCTGTCCCGAACTCGGATTGAGGCGATTCTTACGCCGTTGGAAAGCTGATAGAAAGATTTACAACTTTTGTGTTTTAACAATTTCATAATTCGGCCATCTTGAATGTCCAAATTGAGCTACAAGTCGCACCAAGTTCTCGATGACCCAAAGTTGCAGTGTTTTGACATTATTTTCAGAATTCTTGGGCTGTTTTCTGCACTTGGCTTGTATTTACCTGAAACACTTCAAATCTAATAATTCTTATCAGATAGCCTTCATCGGATAGCTAAATATAGGTATCTAGGGGTGAAATATCATCATATTTCACTACTCATCATGGCCTATCCCGGCAGTCAAAATCCACAGTTAAATTTATCACAACTGTCGGTGAAACTTTTATCGGCGGTGGTGGGACTGCCAAGGAAAGAGGCGTCGCGAATGATTCGCCGACAGTTTTAACTACTGGAAAAATGTTAAATTTACAAGATGTAAGATATAAAATTTTCGTGCCAACAGTTTTAAATCATTGTCGACAATGTTTAACCTTTTCATATTTACTGGTGTTTTTTAACCGCCAACAATGTTTAACTTATCTTAATAATTGCTGGCGAATCAGAACTACCAGCAAAGAGGCGGTTTTTGTTTTTAAAAACTAATAATTTCCTCACTTAAACCTGTATCTTTCAAATTTTTTAGACTTGATTTTAAATTTGGTTAATTTGGTCATTTTAAACATGATGTTTACAAGAGAACACTACAAATGAACTCACATTTACCGACGGCTAAAAATTGTCGATATAACATCCAAAACCGCCGTTAAAGATTTGCAGCGATCGTTCTTAGGCGTCGTTGTTATTTAACCAAAACTCTTAATGATATTTACTTTTATAATCTACTTTTATTGGCATCTCTGTTTATGAGTACCTCTGTTCTCAGCCATGCGTTCTCTAAAAGCGCCCACATCCCAGACCCCTTGAAGACTGTTGATTGCTTTGGATAAGATGAGGTTGTTTATTTTTCATCCCGATCGTCTACAGAATGGATCTTAAGATCATGTAGCACTTATCAGACGGTCAGTTTGTGATTCCATGTGTCCCAAGTCCCCAAAAATGGCCCTAAGGCCACATTTGAGCATTATATATGATATATGATTGAAGAGTCATTTTTTGGATATAGGTAATACAAGAAATAAAAAATTGATCGTCAGATTGATGCACCATGAACTCAAGATCTATTTTGTAAAAGATCTTTGTTAAAAAAGATCTCCATCACCTAATCTAAAGAAATCAACGTTTTTTCAAGTGTCCAGGATGTAAGCACTTTCAGAAAAAGCGTGGGGGTGAACAAAGAGGTATTGACATGTATGCCAACAATGCTCATAATCTCAAAATCCATTATATGAAAAATTATGGTAAAAAAAAAATATCTTAATCGATTAATCCCAAGCAATCAAACGATTTTAGCATGAAATATCCGAATTGAGAAAAATGAATTTTAGTTGAAGGGTAATAAACAAAACTTCTCTTCAATCATTTAACCCATGTCGTGGGCGGGAAAATAATTCACCCAAATTTTGGCTGAATATTTTGAGAAACTCTAATTTGTCGGCTCACTAGATTGCCAAACTGTTTGACCTGGGGATTTTTAACATTAGGTCAAAATAAAAAAATCAATTAACAATAAATAAATTAATAAGATGCCTAATTCCTCTACAAATAAATATTAGGTCAAAATAAAAAAAATTCAATGTACCATGTTCGCGTTGTGATTTGAAGGGCTGGCTGAACTCTGGGAGGACTTAGCAGCCAAAGGTAGGGTGAAAACGCTTTCTTAATTACAAGTTTACAACAAACCAAAAAAAAAAAAAAAAAAAACTGAAAAAGTGAAGCCTCAGATTAGCATTATGGCACATTCATCCTTGCCAACAACAACCCGGGTACTACCTCGGTGCGCATTTGTTGCTGGGGCTCATGCCTAATCTTCTCATCAACGGCAACCCTTATATATATATATATATATATATATATATATATATATATATATATATATATATATATGCTGAGATCAATCATCTCGTGTATAGTATATTTGATTCGAATTTCTACCGTCTGATCAATGGGAGATAAATGGATGAGCTACCTCTGGAGGGGTCTCCACTATTGCATGTAACTAAGGCTTCCCGCATTCAAAGAAAACCCTAGATCGGACGGCTAGTATACGGCCAATTGGATGGTTGGAATCAATAGGGCTGCTCGCCTATTTGATTGTAGAGAGAAAGAGAGGTAGAGAGCGATTGGGGTTTCTCACTCCAAAGGAAGCCTCTCATTTTCCTCCCTAAGTCTGAAATTAGAGTCGATTTCAGATAAGTTAGGGTTTCTTCTCTATTTAATTTAGGGGACTGCTACTAACCCCCACCAAATGCCAAATACTTCCCATTAAGCAGAGCTGAAAAACGTTTTGTGCTTTGAATAAGACGATTGAGATCGTTTTCGATTGCAAGTTTTCACATAACTGATCTTGAGATCTCCGACATATCATCTCAAAAAGTGACCTGATGGGGGTTAGTAGCAGCCCATTAATTTATGGGAATAGGCTCTATATATAATATATATATATATATATATATATAGAGCCGGTTAGGTCCTCCAATGAAGGACGGTCACCGTCCTCCAAGATTCTCATGGAGCTCCACGTGGCATCTAAAACACTGTTTTGGTGTCATGTGGAGCACAAGTGAACGGTATAGATCAATTTAAAAAAAAAAAAATTGAATTTTTTTTTTTAAACCCACAAGTCAAAGTTTGACGGGTTTCATTGATTCACATTTTACAGTTCACAAAACACACGGTGGAGATGAGTTAAATTTTTTTTTTTTAACAAAAATGATCTAAGCAATGCACCCGAGCTCCACGTGGCATCGAAATAATATGTTGGCTGCCACGTAGAGCTCCACATGGAAACTTGGAGGACGGTGACCGTCCTCCCATGGAGGACGGAGGCCTTTTTCATATATATATATATATATGGAAAAGGCCTTCGTTGTTTATGGGAGGACAGTCACCGTCCTCCAACCTTCCACATGGAGCTCTACGTGGCACCCAAAACATTTTTTGAGTGCCACGTGGGCCTTGGGTGCATTGCTTAGATTATCCTTGAAAAAAAATTAATTTAAAAACTCATCTCTATCGTCTATATTTTGAATCGTGAAATGTGGACCAATGAAAATCGTCAAACTTTAACTTGTGGGTTAAAGAAAAAAAATTCGAATTTTTTTTTTTTAATATTCATCTAAACTGTCCATGTGGATCTTGGAGGACGGTCACCGTCCTTTATTGGAGGACCTAACCAGCTCCCTATATATATATATGGAAAAGGCTTTCGTCCTCCATGGGAGGACGATCACCGTCCTCCAACTTTTTACGTGGAGCTTCATGTGGCACCCAAAACACTTTTCGGGTGCCACGTGGACCTTGGGTGCATTGCTTAGATCATTTTTGAAAAAAATAATAATTAAAAACTCATCTCCACCATGTATATTTTAAATTGTGAAATGTGGACCAATGAAAATTGTCAAACTTTGACTTGTGGGTTAAAAAAAAAAAAATCGAATTTTTTTTTTTTAATGTAGATCTAAACTGTTCACCTGTGCTCCACGTGGATCTTGGAGGACGGTTACCGTCCTCCATTGGAGGACCTAACCGGCTCCCTATATATATATATATATATATATATATATATATATATATATATATATATATATATTTATTTATTTATTTATAAGACCCTAAATGGTGTTTAAATGTTTTAATATCATTAATTTTTTTAAATTTTTTATCCGACACTATTGTAGTATGGTTTATCATTATGCCATGTGGCACATCTCTATAATTAATGTAAATTGTCCAAGTAGTAATTTATGATTGAAACATGTCTCAATCTAAAGAAGCATGAAGTGGATTTTATAGCAGATTGGTGAAACTAAAGACTTTTTTTCTTATTTTAATTTTTTTGTTAACCATTAACCATTAGAGCAGCTTACTAAGAACAATGGTTGATGCTCTATAGCCCACTGATTGAATGGTTTACACCTCCCTCGAGCACCATTTTTAGGGCTTGTTGCACTTCAAAATGTGATATATCACTTTGACGGTAGGAATCATCCTCATCTTTAACCGTTGATGGAGTAAGATCATTTAAACACTATTTTTGGTGTTTAAATGACGGCCAAGAGAGTCCTGTCCTTAATTTATAGAGGAGGCTGCTACTAACACTCCACCATTAACTAAATATCCCCCATTATGTAAAATTGAATATTGATTGCTTTGCATCAAACGATGGAAATCGTTTTCGTTCCAATATTCAATGCAACCGATATTGAGATCATGGAAATATAATCAGACACTCCAATTTTCATTCCACGTAGCATCACAGTCCAAAAAGTGGCGTGTGAGCATTAAGTTTACCTAGTAGTTGCTGCTTGCCACTTTTTGGAGGCCTATGATTGCAATTAGGTCTGTTAATGGGTCGAGTCGGGCTAAAATTTTGGCTACCCAATGGGAATATGGCATTTGCTTGACCCTACCTGATGTGCACCTGACAGATCCAGTAAGAACTCCCTATTTTCGTTATTATATATTTTACATTGGGCGGGTGCGGGTTGACCTGGCCTCTTAGTCGACCCGATATGACAGGTCGGGTATATCATACCGAACCCAATGGGTCCAATCTATGTGCCCGACCCAATCCAAACAAGTCAAGTGTAAGCGGCGGACGCATCCCAATAGGTAATGTTTATGCGCTCGAAAAAATCGAATCAAGTGGGTCGGGTATTGGGCAGACCCAACCCATTAACAACCATATCTAAGACAGGTATATGACAAGGGGGCCCTCTTGCCACTAGGGCTCTCAATGGGCCTGGCCACTCAGGATTTTGGCCCGCACCTGACTTGAAAAAAGTGATACCTTCTATCAAGTAAACTCGGCCCGGTATCCGGATCGAGCAAAACATGTTGCAACCCGAATCAATTTGGATCAGGCTTGGGTGGAGTGTTCTAACACCCGGTCCGGATATATATATATATATATATATATACTTATTCTTTTAATTATTTTTAAAAAAAAAAGTCTTTTAATTAAATATAATTCATTCAATGCCCTAAGATTAAATCGTTGAACGGTTTAAACTTAGGGGCATTTAAGTAAAAAAGGTACATGTAAATTTATTCAATAAATAGAGGTTTAAGTTAGGGTTCTCAAGTCTCTCTCTAGTCTCTTAAGAACTAAGCTACCTCCACCCTTTCTCTCGTATCCTCAACCTCAATCTCTCTCACTCTATTGTTGACACCGTAGGCTCGTAGAGACGCACAAGTGAACCCTCTCTCTCTCTCTCTCTCTCTCTCTCTCTCCCCAGCATAGGCGCAAAACCCTAGTGCCCAGTTGGGTCAACAGCCTCCCACAAACCCTCTCTGCCTCCCACAAAAATGAAATATTTGAATAAAAGAATATACCTCAGCCTCTATAATATTAATATAATTATTTAATTAAATTTGTATCCTTCTTCAAACTTTTATTAGAAAAAAACAGCCCAATCAAATTTTATTAGAAAAAATAGCTCAACCACTTTTTATTAGAAAAAAACAGTCGAAAAAAAGTCCGAAAAATGCTCATACCCGACCCGGCAAGGGCCGGGATTGAGCTGAGTACATTGTAGCCCAATTTAGGGCCGGTCTGAAAAATATAGAAACCCAGCCCAAATAAGTTAGGGCCGGATTGAACCCCAGCCCGGCCCTAATCCGACCCATTGAGAGCCCTCCTTGCCACATTGGCAAAATGTACAAGTAGTAGGATGAGAGAAAAACAAATGGAATAAGTCAGTGATAATGATGACTTTGTTTTAAAAAATAGGTTTGTCAACTGGTTAGGTCACCCAATAACCGACCCGACTGGTAAGGCACAAGAACTTGGTCTGCCACGTCAGGTCGGGCACGCAACATACGACCCAATCTTCAGGTTAAGTGGGGTCCACTAAGAGGTTGGGTCGGGTTGTACGGGTACTCTGTTATTTTATGAAAAAAAACATAAAAATAGTTTTTATTAGGTCAGGTCAGGTTGAGTGCACCATCTAATAGGCTCTACGTGCACAATCGGGTCAGGTCGGGCTTATGCCATTTTCCCGTTGGGCAAACAATATTTTGGGCCAACCAGATCCCGACAGAACAATTGACGAGCCTAATAAGATAATCGAGCCTAGTGCTGGCAATAGCACTCATGTCAATCTGACAGAGTCAACCTTGGTAAATGCACGGATAATTTTGAACGCCAAATCAGTGAAATGTCTAAAAGTGAGCTTCCACTGATTTGCATGCTCATAAACAGCAGTCCCGCTCTAGAGCGTTGACCATTTTGACAAAAGGAGATTAACCCGGTTCACAATACCAGCACCAGTGATGATATGCTAGGCACGATGGAGACCATAGGACTGTTGCTCGAAGGCCACACAGCAACACATGCCAACTCTTTGATTAAAGCTTGATCCTTGAACCTGTATTAAGTAAAATAAGTAGCTTAAATCAACAGCCTTTGTTTGCATTAAGTAATCTGGTGATGGCAAGACTACATCTGATTGAGGGGTTGGGCCTGTAGCACAACGGATGTTGACAATATTACAACCTCAAAGGTAGCAGTTCGAGCCCAGTTTACCTATTAAATACATACACATATAACCCGATCAGGTGCCAAGGAAACATGCACAAGATTGATCAGATCCATCCCAACAAAAGAACGAAAAAAACATCCTATCAACCAATCAAAATGTGGTCAAGGTCGAAAAAAATTTAATGCATCAGGTATGTTTGGAGTCCCCCAATATTTGATCACATTTTTGAAGGCCAAAAATGTTAATTTTGTCAAAAAAAATTTGTTTTAATATCAGGTGCCGCGCATCATACTGCATTCTCATATTTTTTTTGATAAATTATAATGCATTCTCATATATATCAAAGAAAGGTAACGATATCATAAAACTGATTATTAACTCACAGAACGATTACAAACTTGGAAACCAAGGAAATTCCACCAAACATTACTCCGATACAAGCAGCCTCTGAATCCCTTGAAGCATTTCGATTTTTCCCAATGCCCGGAAAAACCATTGCTTTGTGTTCAGTATACCCATCAAGATTTTCTGGGTTCCTCTCATTTTACTTTAAAGCTGTAAATGAACACCTGTACAACAAATCTGCTGGAAGAAGATGCAATTTCATCACGTTATTGCAGCTAGACCTATAACCTCCTCTTCTCCGATGCTGGGTTCAGGAGCTGAGCCGGTACTACGAGTTCTGGCTGCAAAATAGGGCGGGGGATAGAGAAACAGGCAGTGAGAAATTTTCAAAATCATGTTCCAATGACAGAACAGATCCTTGATTAGGATATAGTTTGCTGAAAGCCATTAATGCAGCGTGAACAAAATATATGAAGACAAATATGAATATTGAAACTGTAGAATCACCGAGGCCACGTATCTGTACCCTGTACGTATTGGATACAGATACGTGTGAATGCGTATCCCTGGAGTTTCTGGAAAAAATTCGGCAGAATACGGACAGATACGTCTAGGGCTGTGCATTTTTTAGACCGAGCTGCTGGGTTTGGTTCGGTTTGGAAAAAAGGAAAATCGAAAAGTTTGGTTTGGTTTCAGTTCTAAGCTGAAACTGACCGAACCGAACCGAATGCAGTTTGTAAGTAACTATATATATATATATATAGGAAAAAGGGAAAATGCGCTCGGGCATAGAGATATCTGTACGTCAATTGATATGGGCACGACACATAGCGTCCTTTTCGTGAAGTGATGGGTGGCATGGGAACCACTTTACTAAGTAGAGTTACGCTTTTAAAATATTTTAATACCCTTTCAGCCGTCATTCTTGACCTTTTTAAAGTCTCTTTCTTTTCTTCATTTTTCTAAGAAAGTGTCAGACATACTTTTTAGGTATATTTTAATAAAAAAATGTCGCTTCTCAGTAGCGAAGTGTTGGCACCCTGGCGCCGACGCTTCGCTAAAAAGAAAAATGGAGCGTCGGCGCTTCGTTTTAGGGGCGCCTGCGCTTCGATAATTTTGTTTTGTTTTTTTTATCGAAGCGTCAGCGCCTCCATATCGAAGAGTCAACACTTCGTTTTAAGGGCTCCGGCGCTTCGATTAAAAAAAAAAAATCGAAGTGTCAGCGCCTTGTTTTAGGGGTGCCGACGCTAGCGCTTCGATTATATATATATATATCGAAGCGTCAGCACCCCTAAAACGAAGGGCCGACGCTTCCTAAAATGAGACATTGGCGCTTCCTGAAACAAGGTGCCGACGCTTACTAAAACAAGGCGCCGACGCCTCGTTTTCGGGGTGCGAACGCGTCATTACCGAGGTGCTAGCGCTTCGCTAACGGGAGACCACATTTTTTATTAAAATAAACTTAAAAAAGTATGTTTGACACATGCTTGGGAAAATGGAGAAAAGTAAGCAATTTTAAAAAAGTCAAGAATGACGACTGGAAAGGTATTAAAATATTTTAAAAGTGTAACTCTAGTTAGTAAAGTGGTTCCCATGACACCCATCACTTCACAAAATGGATGCTACGTGTCGCGCGCATATCAATTGGCGTAGAGATATCTCTACGCCCGGGCGCATATCCCCAGGCCTCATATATATATATATATATATATATATATATATATATATATATATATATATATATATAGGCGGGAGTATTGATTAATTTTAAAGGACATTTAAGTAAAATGCCTATTTTTTATATAAAACTCTACCCTTGTCTTTAGCCTATTCTTAAATCCTAAAGCGGTAAAGTAGAACTTATAGAAAAACCGGTTGAAAAGTTGAGAATTTTTTTGTGCAAGCAAAACTTATAGGAAAACCGAAACCGACCGAACCAAACCAAACCGAATCGGGTTGGTTTGGTTTAAGAGTTGGACGGTTTAGTTTGGTTTGAAAATCTAGAAACCGATTAGGACCGGTTAAGTTTGTGGTTTTCGTCCAAAACCAACCAAACTGAACTGAACTGAACCCCTAGATACGTCTGCGATACGGATGGGATATGTCCCACGAATACGGCCGATGATTTGTAATGTTTAATGGACATTTTTTTCTTTTTTTACCTCATTTTCCAGATTTACCCCTTATATATAAAACCCAAGGGGTCGTAACTAAAGCCATTCGAAACTATCTGTCCCTTGTTGATGGGCACATCATGATCAAAAGCATCGAACTTGGATTGCAAAAGATTCTCAAGTGCCGGAAGAGCCAAAAGGAAGGTGGAACGGAATAACCGAAAAGAAATCGATTGAGCTGTCGAAATTCAAGAGTTGAAGAGTCGCTTAGTCGATCGATCGACCCCATGCTTCGATCGATCGATTGTAGCCAATGGGAATGAAAGAAAAGCAATACAAATTCGAAGAACTGAAAGTTGCTACAGTGCCTCGATGGATCGAGCTACAATGCCTTGATGGATCAAGCTACAATGTCTCAATGGATCGAGCTGCAGTGCCTCGATGGATCGACCTGCGACGCAATTTCAGACGGAAGTTAGTTTTTAGGGTCAAACTTGTCTTCTATTATTTATTTGTTTTAGGGTTTTCTTTTGTTTTATGACTTACTATATAAGGTCTTTATAACTTTGGAATAAACAGTTGACGATGGAATGAAAATTTGAGAGTTGCTTTTGTGCAAACCCTAGAGAACTTGTGAAGAGTTTTCGACCAAAGGAGCAAATCTTTCGAAACCTGAGGAGTGTTTACGCATTTCTCGTGCGACTTGGTGCGAAGCCGATGTACAACCTTAGTGCGAGGCCTTGAAAATCCTTTAGTGTAAAGCCTTGGACTTCTATCCTCTTATTCCATCTTTTCTCTATTTATCATATGGTAATATCTTCCCTTGCTTTGATAAATCTCCAAAACCCCCAAAAAACAAAAAAATATTATTAGTTTCAATCTTTTGATCTACCATTTTATTTGTTTTAATCCTTCAAGCCTTATTTGTTCACTCGAGATGAATCAAGAGACGATACCGTGATTATCGCTTGGTACCCTAAACTAGAGCGAAACTAGAATCCTTCATTGAATCCGTTTTTCTAAATCGGGTAATGTTAATGCATGCAAACGCTAAAGTTTATTTAATCTAATTGTTTTAATTAAATTTAGTAAATTATTTTTGTGGATGAGTGATTTGAATATTTCTATTGTTCGATCAGATCTAAAAGTTAATCCCAAATCGCATTAATTAGAGTTTTAGCAGTTATCTCGCATAACTTGCTCTCTGAGATCTAAGGTTTATGAAAAAAGATGATCTAAGGTTTATTAATTCACACTTGTCGCGAGTTCCATATTATAAAAAACTGATTGGGGCTGGATCTGCAAGTCATTTGATAAATTTTGCTTGATTGTGGTTTTTTGTATGATTGGGACTGGATCTGCAAGTCATTTTTTTAGTGAATCACTGTCAGCAGTGACGTGTCATTGGCATATCTGCGAGTATGTATGTTATAACCTGGGTTTTTCTTGACCATATTTAATTGTGATTGATCTGAGAAGCACCAAGACCCAGTGCTTGAGCACAGACCCTATCATGGCCCACACTTTTTAAATTAGAAAATTCTAATTAAAATTCATATTATACAAAAATAGCAATCGAAAATCCAAAGAATCCAACTGCTATAAAACAACTAAGGCAAGTAAAATTTAATTCCTTTAATTGTAGGATTTGATTTAGGAATCAATTTGAATCCAAAAAGGACTCTTGCTCTTTCAAGCTAGTCAAACTTTCCTAGTTAGACTCCTTCTCTAATTGTCCTCCTATTATTAATAGAGAACCTAGAGAGAGATTTAGAAATCAATTCATTCCTTCTTTCTAAGACATCTCTCTCTTCTATTCTCTGTTCTCTACAAGAAAACAGCCGCCATGCACCACCTCTCTCCCTTAAGAAAAATCCACGGTCGTGCAGTGCCGCAAGTTGAATCCACCATCTTAACGGCGACCATGCACCCTATCCTAGAGCCTAATCTCCACCAAGTAAGCCTCCTCATCACTGCGATCAATCCATCGTACGAAAAAGTTTCTCGCTACATAACTTAGACAAATCGTCGCTCGAATCCGATCTCCGTCAAACTGAAATACCGCGGGAATCGATTCACGCTTCAATATGTGAGTGCCTCTAAATCCATCTTAAATTATTCAGTTATTTTCTTAAAAGAAAACTCTAATTTTTTTCCACCAATTTTGACTAATTTCGAACCTTAAAAACATAAAAAATTCGCCCCAAAATCGATCGCTTGATTTTTCTTAGATTTTCGTGAAATTCGGTCAAACTCTTTAACAGACACAACCTCGGTATATTGGCCATAACTTTTTCCTCTAAACCCGGATTGACGCGATTCTTGCGGCATTGGAAAGAAGACAACAAGCTTTACAACTTTGGGTGAAATAACAATTTCAAGAATCTGATGTTTTAAAGGTCAAAATTGAGCTGCAAGTCGGGATGGGTTTTAGATGATCGAAGGTTGCACGGATTTGACGTTATTTTCTGAACTCTTTGGCTATTTTATGCTCAACTTATCTCCAGACCAGTAAATTACTAAAACTACATAAAATATATTATAGAGCTTTCATCGGACAACAATCTATAAGTTTAAGGGGTCAAATATTAACGTTTTTCAACACTTATCATCCGTTATCCCTTTTAAGGCTCATACAACCCTTGAATGGACATGTGTGCCCCTTTAGGATTCGAAACACGTCCGATTGCTACACCAATCAATCACCAAGTTTCATAAACACAACTAACCCTAATGAAGTGCATTTTCGACTCAATCACAAAATAAATATAGTTAAATATTTCTTATTTTCTGTTTTACTTCAATGCTTCATATATTATGCTTCATATTAATTTTCTTCAAAAATATGAAATGTGTAGGGTGCATGTTATAGTTTCCTTCTTATATATGTTCACCATCATCATCTGACATCCATCATGTAGAAAATCACAATAACGCATGATAAGTTAAGAATTAAGACATGACACATGATATAAACTTTCGTCACAGTGGAATTTCTTTCACGGTCAAGTAAAACTTGAAATGTTGGCGTCCATGTACGGGTGTAACTCCTCTATGGTAGTATGGGATGCCACACAAAGCACATACAGGTTACTACGAAACCCGTCCCTTGGGGAGCGTGGTTTAGTGAAGCCTATTGCACCGTGGTCCATTTTAATTAAGTTTTAAGCAAATATAAGAAATGAATATGTTAAGAATGAGATGTTAAGAAAGTGGCGACTTAAACCCCACGCAAATATGAATGGGGACGACGATATGTAGCGCCCATTGGATAACTGAAATGGGACAACGATGCGTAGCGCCCATGTCAGGAATAAAATTGGGGCGGGGACCTAAGCCCAGAATCGAGTAATTATAAGATATGTTAAGACACGCTGTGAAGGCCAGCTGAATATGAATTAAGTTTCTACACGTGTCATACCTTACGAGCCACCGTAAGGGTCCAACGTCTACAGCCGAGCTGGTCTTAAGGACAATATAGCTTTGTCTCGAACTAAGGGACATTGTGGTTACTATGCCGGGAACCTCATCTAGTTGGATGGTGGTTTATGTTATGATATGGAGGTTAGGTGGTTATTTACATGCGAACCTCGCGTGGTAGGCTCGAGTAGCGATCCTGATACAAGTCGTTTAATCAAGATAATTAAGATATGAAGTACGTTGTGTAGGCGTATGGAGTAATAATAAGACTTACGATATGTCACGTATGATAAGTTAATGAGACAGATAGGAAAGAAAATAAGGAATAGAAACATTATGCACATTTCATTCTATGTTATGCTTTTCAATTTCGATCTGTATGTTATGAGAATCATGGATACCATTGTAAGTTTATAAGTTGTTTGGTTTATTTCAAAATGCACCGCAACTCAAGCAACTGCACACACGATCTCTTGGGTAAGTTATGGTGGATCGATTGTGCAACCTACTAAGTTTACGCGACTAAGTAAACTCACCTCCCTCCCAAAATTTAACAATTTCAGGTGAAGACTCCGACCATCCTGCCTATGATGACGTGGAGGAAACTGTGCCGGAGGTGGCTTATGTAGAAGAGGACGTCGGCTACCACTTGAATGAGTGCAAATCTAGCAAACTTTTATGAACCTTGAGCGTCCTTTAGTTCTAGATTTTTTATTTTACCTTCTTGTGAGTCATTTTATTTCCTCGTCGATTATTTAGATATTTTATTGATTTTTATAGCATTTATTCATTATTTATGGTTGTCCATTTATTTCATTCTTATTTTATTGGATTCACAGATTTCGTTGAACCATAATTGCGCGAGAACTTTGATTACGTGTATGTCTGTTTAGTGTATTTGGGATGTGTGCAGGTCATAACTCAGAATTTTAAGCCTCGGGATGGGTAGAATTTCGGGTCGTAACAATGTACGTCGAATTCTTCTTTTTTGGCTTGATGTATTCAGTGCTCAGCATCCATGCCACAATTGTTTTGTAGTGCTGTGATTCAGTTTTTCCTGCTCATCCCTTGCATGTTCCTTTTCTTCTTTTGCATAACAATTTTTGCATAAAATTCCTACAATTCTATTATAGCAGAGGGATGCAAGTCTATGAGAACCTGCCCATCAGTATTACCTCAATTAAGCTCATCTCTGCAATTCATTTGGAATGGATAAGAGAGCTATCACCCTCTGCATAAAATGTCAGATGAAGATGGGAATCCTTTCTGAGACCGCGCCACGACCAAAGACAAGTTTATTTGATATGGAAAAATGGGATGCATAAAATGGGATCATCCTAGGTTATCTCTTAAACTCTATGGACCCTTCCAATAATTACAATCTCATGGATATCATGAAACGCGAAAAATGGAAAACTAAGAACTTACGTAAGTGGCTTAACTACCACACATACACCCAATATGACCAAGTGCACACCACAAGCACCAACACATATTCCAATAGTCCTCTCATCTGACGACCAGTCCACCCTCTCCGACTCTTGGGACTCCGAGCTCTGCCTCTAGGAGCTCAACACTGGCGTCACCACGCGTCGCTTCATCAATCATCACCTACACCAAAGACGTCATCTCTGTTGCCCTTACCATCGACAACCATTATATCCTCTCATCCTCTAGCAACCGCACGATCAGGTTGTTGGTGTGTCCATAGATTTATCATTAAGTCAGTGTGTGTGTGTGTGTGTGTGTGCTAGTTTCTTTAGATGTGTCACTGATAGTGGGTGTGCCAACAATATCTTGTAATTGATATAAATACTAATGATAAAAGGGTATGAGAGTATCTAACTCATAACCCCAATTTCTCCATTTCTTTCTCCTTCTATCTATCTATCCAAACCCTAACCCAAACTAACATCCAAATCTAAACTGGTATCAAAGCGAAACTTCTCTCGGGATCATATTACTGCTAACGTCATACCTCTTCATTGTTGACATCAGCATGTTGTCATGCTGATGTCAACACAGGTCAAAATTGACCTTAAAATTGAAAACAAGGGCACTTCCTTGGTCATTTTTTCATGGAGAGCACCTTTAATAAAGGCATCCATGTGTTTTGATGTCTCCATGTAGAAGATTTGAAGGGATTTTCTGTCTTTTGTAGTTACACAATTTTCTGTGCATGACGTTCTCTGTGCACGATATGATTGACATCTGAGGTATTGTTCTGGACTAGAATCTTCAAAGGAGCCTTCCTATCAGGCGATATCTTTGATTACAACCTATGTAGTGAGATCTATCGTGTTTAATGAAAACCTAAAAATCTGCTGGTGACATGGTTTTATGGATTTTCTAATTTCTGTGAAATCGATCTGCTTCTTTATTTTGCTGGAGTTGGTCACATTTGATCTACCTTCCATTTCAATGTAGTCTAACATTGTTTGGAGATGTTTCGAAGGAGTAAGTGATTTTTTTGTGGGATTTGCATGCCCAATCTGTAATATATTTGCTGAAACAAGTTACTTTTGTTGGTGTGTCTCTTGTTGAAGGTTGTTATAGTTGTGATCAGCAGTAGTGCTGAATTGTTGGGACCTTAATCAGAAACAGTGCTGAGGGTTGGTTGTTCTTCAATGACTCTGGACAGTTACAGTATTTGCTCATGACAAGATACTTTGATAGTCATGAAGCTGCACTATTATTGTCATATGGCTGTTGGGGTACAGTATTGTTGTTCTCGTGGTGTTGTGTAGACAGTGGGTAATTGTTGACTTAACATGAATTGTTGGGTGGTTTAGCTACAATACTGTGGTTGAAGATGTGTTGTGTGCTTCTCAATCTTATGTAGCTGCGACAAGTGATGTTGCATCAGCTCATGCTTCTTTGCCTCCTCTGCCTGCATAGATTATTGACTCCGGTGCAACCGATCACATGACAGGCATATTTTCATTGTTTCAATCTCTATCTCCTATACCTACACCATGTAGTGTCCGTGCAGCTGATGGATCTCAAGTTCCTGTGGTTGGTAAAGGGCTACTCATGTTGGTCAGTAGCCCCTAGACTCTACCTTACATGTTCCTAAAATGTCAGTTAATCTTCTTTCTGTGAGTCGTATTACGAATCATCTTAATTGTAGTGTAACTTTTTTCTCTCTCACATTGTGTCTTCCAGAATTGTTGGCGGGAAAAGAACTTGGCTGTGGTCGTGAGGAGAGAGGATTATATTTGTTTGAGGATTTTCCGATCTGGAGACCAATAGTTAGTGTTACCTTGGCATTTCTACTTTTTGGGATTTTTGCGGTGTTGACACTTGGTGGCACTTGGCACCCATGCCGACACTTCTCAAACAACATGAAACTTCTAGACATATTACTATTAAAATCCTCATCGTTTTGGGTATCCACAATATTTGTACTGTCAATAAAGCCTTGATTGGAAAATGGTTGTGGAGAGCTGGTTTGGACGAAGAAAAAAGTAGTCTGTGGGTTCAAGTGTTGTCCCCAAAATATGGCTGGATTAGCGGTGAATGGGGTATCCGGGTGAATGGGACCAGGAACGCTTCGGCTTGGTGGAAGAGAGTTTGTTCGGTTTGGCCGGACTTTGTGAGAGGGATCCACTTTAGTTGGGGCGATGGATCTCGCATCAGGTTTTGGCTGGACCCTTGGATTAGTAGTAGCCCTTTGCTTGTCTCTTTCCCTAGTATTTATAGGATTGTTGCTTCCCCTAGGTGCTTTGTGGACGAGGTTTCGTTGGATCATAGGGGACGGACGGTGTGGAATATTTATACTCGGCAGTTCCTTAAGGATGACGAGGTGCTTCCGTTCCTCGGGTTGCTGGAGTGTGTGAATAGTGCTAGGAGGAACCGGCTAAGGTGCGATGCTAGATGTTGGCTTCATAATGCTAATGGTAGTTTTTCGGTTTGATCTTTCTACCATATGTTGTCCCTTAGGCCTCTAGTTAGAGTGGAGTGGGCTGCTATGTGGAGAGCTTCAGTCCGCTTTGACTGTTAATCAACTGATTGTGCGAGGAAAGGATATGCCAAATAGGTGTGCCATGTGTTTGCAGTCGGAAGAGACGGCGTCCCATCTCTTCCTTCGGTGCTGGGTAGTGGCGGAGATTTGGGCAGTTATTTTGAGATCTTTTGGTATGGCTTGGGTTTTTTCCAGCGGTCTCCCTTCTCACTTTGTGTCTTGTTTGGTGCCTACTTGGAGGGCCAGCTGCTGGGTTTTTAGAAGGTGGGTTTCTTTGCAGTCCTTTGGAGCATTTGGCTTGAGAGGAATGCTCGTATTTTCCGAATGAGGCGTCGCCCGGTGGGTCTGATTCTGAAGGGTATTTCTGATTTGATGTGCCTTTGGGTTAGGCTTGATAAGTATGGGATTGGGGCCCTCCCGATGCTGCTTGATTTTGGCTAGCTAGGCTTTCTTTGTCTTGCTATCCCCTTGTTTAGGGGGATGGCGTTTGTTTTTGTTTTCCTTGGTCCTTGTTTTGGTCGGGCCGTTTCTTGTATCTTCCCAGCTTCTCGTTGGTTCTTTAATATATTCGTCTTTACCGATCCAAAAAAAAAAACAATAAAATGAACTTTGTTTCAAAAGAAAAATGTGTAAATTTTAGTAACTATCAATGTTGTCATATGCGATCGCATGTCATTATATGATCACATATGCCATCAAGACGGGGTGGCTCGCATTGCCATGATGACATATGCGATCCAGGAAGTATGTCATCGCATACAATATATGCCACGACATCTCTAACATTGATTTTTTTTTCTTTAGGCTTCCCCAAGTCCTATTAATAGGGGGTTTCTCTGCCTAATGCATACCACAACTCTCAAAGATGTGTTTTCGTTCTCTTTACTTCTCTTTTGTATCATCCATTTTATTTTTGTTATATTTTGACTTATTTTTTATATTTTCCCTTCTATCTTATGGGCTATATACTAATATTATATACTTTTATTTCTCATTCTAGGCACTTCATAGAGCACAAAATTAACACAAACATATTACTTTTCAATATGAGGAACTTTGGGGATTTTTTGGGATTTTCTATGAGTTTTTGAAAAAAAATAAAAAATTATGTGCCATGGCACAATCGCATATGCGATGGGGTTATGCCATCGCATAGGGTCGCATATGTCATTTAACTACATTGGTAACTACTAAAACAAAGGTTTGGGTCGTTAAAAATAATTTTATACTATAATATAATTTTATTTAGGTTCACGACATATACTATAAATCTTTTCATTACATATCTAAATTGGTTCTCTCATATTTCCCTTCAATTTTGCTCTATATATGTTATATTTATTTATTTTACTTTTCTTATGGCTATGCCACCATATTCCAATTTTTAGAAATTGGCGTGCCAAACATCTATTAGCACCTGAACACTTGGCACCCGTGCCACGCGTTCCATGTAATACTGCCAATAGTTGCTACTGCCACTGACGGGGACGCCGACATTGTAGACATCGGATACGGACCCTTTCGCATGAACCGACGTCGAAAGAAGCGGAACGGAAATCCGAACCGGACAAAAAGGAGGAGAAACCAGGTGTAAAGGACGAAAACGAAATTTTATTCCAACGGCGATATTTTATATATGTATTTCGATCAATCGATTTTCACTTTCAATCGATCGAATTTCAATTTCGATCGATCGAAATCGCGCCGAGTTGTTTAGAAGTCTAATTTCGAACTTAAGTTTTAGGGGTTTATTTGTCTGTTATTTAATATTCATTTTAGGGTTTTATTTTATTGTAAGGCCTCCTATATAAGGTCCTTAAGCTAAACAATGTAATTAGTTTTTGATCATTGAATGAAAGAAATTTGCTTTTGTGCAAACCCTAGAGAGCTTGTGAAGAGTGTTCAACCGAGAGAGTGAATCCTTCAAACCTTGAGGAGTGAGCAATCGTTTCTCGTGCGACTTGGTGCGAAGCCGACGTACAGCTGTGGTGTGAAGCTTCGGAAAACCTTTGGTGTGAAGCCTTGGGATCTATCCTTTTAGTTTGTCTTTTCTCTAGTTATCTTTCTTATATCCATCGATAAAAGAACAAAAAATCTCAAATCCTTCATTTCCTGATATTCTTGATTTTCTCTTTTGAACTATTTATCCAAAGTTTTTTTCATCCCAAAATCCCCGAGTCAAAAGACGATATTGTGATTGTCGATTGGTACCCTAAACTAGAACGAATCTCGAGTTCCCTCATCGGAGCCGTTTTTCTAGATGGAAAATTTTTACGCATGCGACGCTAAAATGGATTAATCTAAATCCTAAATTCGCATATTAGGATTTTAGCATTTGTCCCCCATCAGCCACTTTGTCCACTGAGGAAGTTAGCCTATGTCTAATGCATCTTGGACATCTTCCCTACAACATTTGTGTCAGCTGTTCCCCAAAAGTTCCATTCATATGATGGTTACTATTTCCAATGTTAGGTATGTCATATGGCAAAACATCGTAGAGCGTCTTACCCTTCTAGTGATAATTGAAGTATTCTCCTTTCACATTGTGCACTCTGATGTTTGGGGGCCTATCCCCATAGTTGCTACTCGTGGCTATTGATATGTTTCATTCGTTGCTGATTGTACTAGTTTTACTGTAATTTATTTCAGCAGGTTACAAGAATTCAAGCTCAGCCGGTGGCAGGATTTGAAATGGATCAGGTAGGGCATCCAGTTACGGCGTGGTGAGATCAACATCCATTTCGGGCAGGGAATCAGCATCAGGTCTAAAGATGAAGTTGCCTCTGTTTTTGCTATCTTTCATAAGTTGGTTCAAAGTTAATACCATGCTACTGTAAAGGTGTTGAGATCTGAAAATAGTGAAGAGTATGCCTCCCATCATCTTCAGTCCTACCTCCGGACACATGAGATTAAGTGGTAAACCACTTGTCCCTATACCCCTCAACAAAATGGGGTGGCTGAAGGGAAGAATAGGCATTTTCTTGAAATTGCTCGTGCTATGTTACTTGGGATGCACGTTCAAAAGCATCTACGGGGGGATGCAATTCTTATAGGCACTTGTTTCCTCAAAGTAATCTGTTTTTAGTCCCTTCTCATGTATTTGGTTCTATATGTTTTGCTCATATTCCTGTGTCTCATCGTGATAAACTCTCCTTGAAGGCTCCAAAGTGTATGTTCAATGGTTATCCTCCTACTCAAAAGGTGTATAAGTGTTATGTCCTGTCTCTAGGAGAGTTTGGGTTGTTATTGATGTCACCTTTTTCAGTCTACCTCGTATTATTCACCTCCACACTGCCCTCTTCAGGGGAGTGTTCCATGGAAGAGAGCACCATACATGTATCGTCGAATCTCTTGAATGATGTCGGTGATGAAGTTGGCATACAAGGTCAAGAGACCTCAACTGACACAAGTTGGAATAGACATACACAAGAGCCTTCACTTGAATTGTAGAGTGGAACTCTACACACTAGTCATTTGGGTCATGTGGCTCCCAATTTAAGGATCGGATGCCACGTGCACCTGCACAAGTTCAATCAACGACCATCCGAAAAAAAATTATTTGTACATCGTTGAGTTTGTGGTCAAAGGTCGAAAATTTTCAATGGCCGAATTTTTACGTCAGCCCCATACTTTGACTCGAGGATGTGGTGCAATATGAGATAATGTGCCACGTGGCAAGTGATCTACACTAGAGCGTAGAGTTGAACTTTACAACTCTAGTGCAGGGACTCCAATCTATATAAGGTAATAACGACTAATCTTAAATACACTTGGATATCATATGATGGAGGATGTTGGGCGGCCCTGAGATTTTGGGGGCCCAAGGTGAGTTTCTAAAATGGGGCCCCTCTTTCATATTAATCTTTAAAATATAAAAAAAAAATGCCACAATTTTTTTTTTACATATAAAATAATACTCATTGCTTTTAGATTACAAATATCTCCATATTTCATTCTATTATTTATAATTTGAAAATGGAACTAACAAATTAACGAAAGTATATATTAAAGAAAAAAGCAACACAAAAAGAGAACAGCTAAATAGTAGAACTTACCGGACGGATCAAGTAACCCAGCCAATAACATTTTAACATTTTTTATTACTTTTAATTGTCATTGAACCTTTCACTGCCAATTTTTAGCACTTTAGTTCCAAAAATAGGTTCATTGGATAAGTCTCGTTGAGCAGTTCAAAATTGGCAGGTCATTTGCAAAAAATGGAACTGTAACGAGCCTGAAATCGCTAATTTAAGTTAGCATCATTTAATAAGAAAATTTTGTATATATATATATATATATATATATATATATATATATATATATATATATATATATATATAACGGTACCTCTAAATGCGCCAACATCTAAAACCCCTTGAAAACCATTGAATCCTTCGAATCATGTGACAGAAATTGTTTTTCATCCAAATCTTTCATGCAATAGATTTTAAGATCATGGTGCACCTATCAAATAGTCGGTTTGTGATTCAACGTGTCATAGATCTCAATAAACTGGCCATAAAATCACATTTGAGTGTTATGTGTGCCATATGATTCAAGGACATTTTTTTGGGGATTTGTGACACATGGAATAAAAATTGACCGTCTGATAGGTGGGCCATTATCTGAAGATCTATTTTGTGAAGATAGGTATGAAAAGTGCTCTCCATCATCTCATTCAAAGGAATCAATGGTTTTCAAGGGGTCTGGGACGTGGGCGCTTCCGGAGAATGCATGAGCACATTGAGAGTTACCCTATATATAAAGGATTTGGTCAAACAAATTTGGTCTGGTCAAAATTGGGCCATAGAATCTATTGGGTCAATACATATGGCCGGCTTGGCCCAGTGAGGCCAGTGACCCGACCAATGATCTGCACCGACCAAGCCGAATCCCGATCTATGACCCATTAAAAAAATGCAAATATGGGACCCTGGGAAGAGTTGAACCCACAACCTATTGGATAAAAAGTAAAGCAACACTAGCCACTTAACCAACTAACAATTAGATTGATTCAATATTTTTGTACATTAAAAATTATATTAAGCAACTAGATGGTAAAGATTTTCAAATTTGAGGGCCCCAAAAATTTGGGTGCCCGAGGTGGCCGCCTCTTAGGCATTGGCCCAGGGCCAGCCCTGGGAGGATGATGTTTAGTTTAATAATAAATGTATAAGACAAGCCTGTTAGCATAATCTAGATGATGTTTAATGGAGATTTTAACGAAAAAAGGTTATATATTTCCACTGTAAAGTAGTTGACAGTGCGACTAATGAAATACACATGAACGAAAATCACTTTCCTAGAAATTTAATGCCATCTGATATTCAATAGAAGATTGGGCTCAATTTTTTTAGAACAGTACTACAATAATGGAATAAAATGTAGATGTCACAGCATACTTACTTGAAACATTGGTGATAACATTAGTGGTTTTCTGAGCAGCAAGTGCTTTCAAGTTGTTTCCTGTAGCTACCAAAAGCAAGCTCCTCATATGCTGCTTTTGTTCTTTAGGGCTGGTTGTTTTTGCCAAAACTTCTTCAAAAGCTACTATATCATTGGCAGTAATACAAGGGAGAGACAGCAAAACCTGTCATAACGAGAAATAACCAGCATTACAACCTATGGATCAGGAACTTTGTAAGTCACAAAGTCGGCAGTCGGCAATAAATTGGCAAGGGTCTAAGTCGGGAAAAATCAGCAAAAATTGGTCAAGTGGAAAAATTGGGGGAAATTTAAAAAAAAAAAAAAAAAAAGAAAAAAAAAAGAAAAAAGAATCATAATATATTTCAAGTTACAAAATATGGTTTTAATGAACAAAATACAAAAGAGGCAAAAAGAAGAGCAGTGATCTCTGATACTGGAAGGCAGCAGAGAGGACGATAGCCATAAAGATTTTTATTTTTATTTTCAC
Organism: Chloranthus sessilifolius; assembly: GCA_021018995.1. Classification (NCBI taxonomy): domain Eukaryota; kingdom Viridiplantae; phylum Streptophyta; class Magnoliopsida; order Chloranthales; family Chloranthaceae; genus Chloranthus; species Chloranthus sessilifolius. The sequence goes on from CM037588.1 coordinate 10,344,075, forward strand.
TTTAAGTATAAGTGAAAATTAAATAAAAACTCGAACAACAGCACAAAATGGCCGATTAATCGATTGATTCCCTGAATTGGATGATTAATTGGGGATATAGTCGGGATGACTGCAAATCGCCGACTTCTTCCGATTTTTTGAAAAACTCGGAGACTATTGTGACTATGATCACATCCCATAGATGTCTACAATTAAATTAAACAGCAAGAAGATCATGCATTTCTTTTATCATTCAGCCAATACTTGTAAATTAAATATTTCAACTGACCTGTCTAGGAGCAGGGTCCCTATCAGCAAGATATACGAAGATCTCGCGACAAAGCGCCACAAGATCAGAGCTGATAATAGCGTTGGACTCAAGGGTCAAGCCTTTAAGAATTGCAACAAACAAATCTTTACTAACAAATTCTCTGAGTTGCACATTATTTGTTGAAACAGCTAGATGAATTATAGCCCCACAAAAAGAAGAAACTTTTGCTACAGCTTCACCATCTGTCCATTCAAAAGCTTCTATACATATCTGTATCGCAGGAAGAGCCATACCCTCATGCTTCACCAGAAAGCTGAAAATAAAAGACAGAATTAAGGCATCATCAACCTATGAACAATGCAAGATATTTCAGGACAGGAGAAATCAGAGGTTTATTGATTTGATGAAACAATGATGCAAAACAAAGTGACAAAATATGGGTACAGGTTTAATACGGTGAGCGAGAAAGCCAGAAAAAATGGCCAAATACGAGAAAAATTAGAAAGGTAAGAAAACTGTAAAATACAAAAGACAAAAAAAAACAAAAAAATCAGGAAAAAACGAGATAATACTAAAAAAAATTAAAAAATTTAAAACAGTTTTTTTTAAATATGTTAAAGTACAGGAAAAAAAGTTTAATATGCAAAAAATGCATATTAAACAAAAATACGCATTTTATTAAAAAATACAAGTACTATACGTTGCGACAAAAAATGCGTATTATTCAGGTATTTTTTAAAAAGACGGCGTATTTTGTCATAATGATGCAAAACAATAAACCCTCTTATGCTTATTATGAACGACGCATTCTAGACATACCCAGTAAGGGAAGTTGAGGCAAATGCATCCAAGTCTTTGAGTGAAGACATGTCCAAGCGATTTGCGTGTCCAAACTGCTCCAAGGAAGGGAGCCCATTATTCAGCCCCGGGGAAGCCAGAACCGAGAGCAGCAGACATATTTCACGAGTCAAATCTCGAAGCAACTTTTCCTCCATTACTTCCACCTTTAGGTCCACGCCAGAGAGAGTACCATAAGTATTTGGAACCTTTGCTCTACCTTCGTGTAGAAGGCTATACCATGAACGACTAAGAGTCTCACGACAGTGAAGAAGTAATGGATGCAGGAGTTTGGGTAACCAATCTTCCCATAGATCCACAGGGCAGAATTTTACTATTGGGACCAGAACCAAGTGAACAAGTTGGCGGGTATGCCTGAATTCCATGGATTGTATATTCTCCACAAATGCTAGAGCAACTGAAGAACTCTCCAAGCATCTGAAAAAGCAGTCTCCTATGGTTGTTGACAGGCCTATAACATTGTACCTAGAGCCGTGAAAACGCGTTGTTACCAGGTGACCAAATTCAAATGCCAGCTTACCTATAATACACACACACACACACACACACACACACACACACACATTATTAAATGTTAAAGGGAGAATTGCTTGAACCAATGAATAAAGCATAGGGGAAAAGCGGCATAGTAACGAAATTCGGTTTCACCATATTTCAGCAGGGGGTCATCGGTTCAATTTAATAAATTCGAGAAAACTTAAGGAAAATTTCGAGGATTACAAAAGAACAATTATGCCATAATATAAACTATAAAAAATACAAAAAAATATATCTAACCTATTTAAAGTTAAAAATTATATTTGTAAGCAATAAAATAGGTACATTATATAATCCACAATCTACATATATCAAAAATCAACAATCATAAAAAGAACATTAGAAAGAGACAATAGAAACTATATTTGAACTGTGAACCAAACTTCTAAGTCAACATTCCAAAATTTTCATCAAATTTCAGAAATTTTCGGCAATTCACTAAAACTAAGCAAAATTCCACTGAAAATTTCCGTGGACCCGAATTTTCGTGGACCCCAAATTCAGAAAAATTAGTGACTATGCCAAGAAATGATCCCCCGAAAATTTCTTGTCTATCCTTGTAATAAAGAAAATTGTCCAAATGCATTTGGTTTGTCGAAAACAATAATTGCATCAAGCTAACAGATAATTCTAGTTCGAAAGCATTTACCCAAGCCAATAAAATATCTCGATTTAAGCGCCAATAAAAAGATCAGTGATGATAAATAATAAAAATAAATAAATAATTTTGAGATGGACTGGGCAGGTCCTGAAATGGCCTCTGTACAAAGGACGGTACACAAGGAACTAGGAAAATGGGAAGACTAATAAAGATTAAGAGAAAAGTGCGAAGTGAAATGAAAGATTTTGGAGCAACAGAAAGCCTAGCCCTAAACAGGATTGGGTAGAGAAATACAACTCACAAAGCTGAACCTAAATAGATGGACCTGGCAACGGTGATATTTTTTATGAACAAAATAATACCAGCAACTAAAATTATCTTAATTTCTAATGGAATACGCCAAATGGCTTATGGCTTATAAACCTTATCACAGTCTCGATAAACCTAGTTGCTTCAAGATTGTAGTATAACACAGTAAAGAACTTAACATGGCCATTGATTATGTCGTTAGAATAGTGTCATCAATATGTATGTGTTTAGTATGTGATACCTTATGTGTGGCGTGTGTTTTCCCTTATCCATGTAAGGTAATACTTGTCGTGTAATATTTTCATGGGTAGTATATGGCTAAGCATGAAATCCTAATCCTTAAGCCTTCTCCTACTCTTTTTTCTCGTTCTTGTTCTCCTCTCAACTCTAAGCCCGACTCATTGCTACCCTCAGTTGTTAATTTCTAGACAAATATGAATATGAATGGATCATTTCATTTTCTTGCTTTCGAGATTTTTTTTGTAATTTTTCATATATTATAATTTAAAAAAAAAAAAACAAATTTAATATTAAGATTTACAATTCAATTCAAATCAATCTCCCTTCAATTTTGCTATCGGATATTGTTTCGATAACATTGCATACAAGTTATTGTAGTAGCATCCTGGACAAGCTATCATGCACTAAAGTCAGGATATGACCTCATCAATTACCATGGACACTGGCCTAGAAGAATGAGTACAAAATATCTAAATACCAGAGAGAATACAAGATAATAAAGCTTAAAGAATCAGGTGATATATATCCAACAAATGAGGCTTGATGTATCAAATTGAAAATCCATATCCGATAAGCTACTTGTGAAAGCTAGTAATAATGCTAACTCAACAAATGAGGTGCTTTTTCAGCTTGTTGAATCAGATTTAACCCACTAATCGCCAAAAGGCGGACAACTTTTATCCCAAAAGGAGGTGATAATAGTAATAATTAAAGTAGTGTGAATGTGATATACTGATATATGTCAGAAGACTCCTAACTATGCCTACCCCAAAAGAAAAACCAGAATAACCTTGCATACATCTATTTGACCCCTTCCCCAGGTATATTTGTTCATCTGATTACTATACATAATATATAATTTTTTCACTATATTACAGCATCCCATCTATGTGAAATTTTCGTGAAGGCAATCTTTTGGAAGAAAAACAAGGTTCTTCGAGGATTTTTAGAGAAACCATATCTTCAAAATTTGATCGCTAAAAGGGAAACAGAAAGGGGCACATGGATGGAAGAACACCACCAGTTCCCATATTATAAGTGATCAAAATTTAATCTACTACAATATGTTTGAAGGCATAGACTGATTGTATAAGTAAGAAAGGATCCTGAAAATGAAAAGCTAAGCTAAACAAAGTTCCAACGTATTACTGTTCTGCAAGTATAATGAATAATGATCTCAAGACACCAAATAACAGGGTTGTAGTACCATGACATGAAGGTAGTAATTTTACAATATGTATCAAATCTTGGAAAAAAAAAACTCCATTTAAATAGCATGTGTTGGATTAATAATGTGTTCAAATCAACAAGGTCCAACCTCCCAGAGGGTAAAATATTATTTCTCTAACTTCGCACTTACCCACTGTCCCTAATACCTTTCAACCAGTTTCTTATATCATTTTCAATCGGCTCCGAATATCCTTCCTTATTTATATCAACCTGAGTCAGATCGGAAGAGGTTAATATACCCTTTGCGGGTTTATGGCTCCCCCCTCCAAGAAGACTAGCCTGTTCAACCTGGCTCATACTCATTGCTCCTCTTATCTCTCCAGGTAAAGCTTGAGCTATTGGCTGAGACCAAAGAGAATGTATAGCACGGAGCAGCTGCAGATTATCAGAGTAACAGCAATTAATTACTAATATAATGCAGTTCTCTCATAGAAGTCATGCTGTGAATCAAGGTATCAAACTCGGTATCGGTATTGGGTATGGGTTCATCTTCGACAGATACGTAATCGGTCAATACGGATACGGTATTGCCGACACCATGTTGGCCATTTTATTTTATTTTTGAAAAGAAAAATATAGAAAAAATAATTATTGTCAGTAGCGGCCGATACCACCTCAACACCTGTATCGGTATCGGTTCTTGACGAAACCGATACATATCGGTATCGGCTACTCTTTAAAGCACATAAGTCTATAAATAAGAGATATACTTACCCTCAAGAGAGGGGGTAACATCCATGGTATATGACGAGCAATTGGATGTGAATCCATTGAGTTGTCAGTTGCTAATGAGCAAGTTTGTGAACTTAAATTGCTCTTTTTAATTCCGCTTCTCTTGAGAGCCTTTTCGAAGAATGTGACCGTGTGGAACAGTGACCACATAAATTGTGTCTCAGAGCAGAGACGAACCAGACCCATTGGGTCAGATAAATAAGTGTTTTGCCATTCTACCTGCACCCACTGTTTGCTCAATGGTTCAAGCAGCCAGGCCAAAACTTCTTGTTGCTGTTGAATTCTGCCATAAAGATGTGAAAATTAAAATTTCTTTCCCAATAAAATATTCTAGGCAAGCGAAAGAAATAGCCAATAGCACAAACAAATCCCTATAGGAAAGAAGCTGATTACCCAGCAGCAGAAGCCATAATAAGAAATGCTTCACCTAGAAGATTATGTTCTCCACGAAGTAAACTACCTTCTCCTTGGAGATAAGCCATGGTATCAGCAATGCCCTGCACCATCAACACGGTCCAGAGTAAAGAACAAACAGTAGGATCTAGTCCAGAATGAACCTGCTAAAGTAAGTCACTTGGCATATTGTAATAGAAATATAATCAATCTAGGGTAAAGGTAGCCTGGTACGAAGGACCAGGTAACAAACCTGGCCCTGCATTATTTTGCTGCCACATGATGCCCAATCACGTGATCGGGTGCCACATAAAGGAGCGGCTCGATAATCACAACACTATTGTGTAAAAAATAAAATAAGCCATTTAAACCGAGCAGTCAACAGAGTAAACTGTGCGGAAAATGAAAGTAAAACCACATTTAGTTTCACCGTTCATTTTTCACACGGTTGACATCATTGACCGTATATATATATATATATATATATATATATATATATATATATATATATATATATATAATGTTTTTCACAATACTTATGATCATCGACCTGATCCTTTACATGGCACCCGATCATGTGATTGGGTTCCACGTGGCAGCAAATGGATGCAGGACCAGATATGTTACCTGGTCCTTGGTACCAAGCTACCTTTACCCATCTAAGGTATTTTAGCCACCAGACACCCATAAGCGGTTTAGTGTTGCTCCTGTAAAATTATATTATGTAAGTTGTTAAAATACAGCTCAGATTAACCAGCTATATTTTAATTACTTATCTTTCCACTTTATCCGACTTACCAAGCTTAAAAACCCTAGACAATTTTATCTAAGTGATGCGTAAACTAGTAGCTAAAAATAAGACTTAAGAAGTCAATAACAGTAAAACCTGTTGACTATTTTGAACGATGGGCTAACACATGGCACCCAAACATAAGGTTGGGTGCCACAGACTTCGGTGCAAGGTAGATCCATTACCCCTCTAACCTTACAAAATTACGATTCAGCCCCTGCAGGTAAATAATAAATTTGATTCCAAAAATTTACAAAAATTCGTAGCGTAACGTAGTCACTGTTTATGACACAAATGCCTCGAAATTGGGGCCGAATAATAATATTGTATTCGAAAACGTTGGGTTGTTACACTAACCCTAAACCCTAACTAGCCTAACCAAAATCCTAACCCTAAATACTAATCTACCCTAACCGAATCCCTAACTCCTTAATCTACCCTACACCCTAACCCAAACTAGGGCATAATCTACCCTAAACCCGAAATTGCTTAGTGATATTATTGCGTAATGATTATTTATCCTTGGTTAGTGCTTAGTTTTTAGTGTCGATATATAATTTGTTGTTATATGATCCTATTCATTGATCAATGATTAGTGCCTGTTCAGTGCTTAGTATTCATGATTGATTTTGTCAAGTACTTAGTGTTGAAATATAATTTTTTAACCAGTGCTTGTGACCTATAATATATTTGAGATTCTGTACTGTTATTGGGCCAGTGCTTAGTACCAAAATATAATTCTATTTAAAAAGGAATTAAGGCTTTTTTTTCGATAACGGGGTACCCGGCTTCTTAACGCACCTGACTAAGTCCCCGGGTACATGCAACACCCGCACATCACACGTACCAGGTCAGTTATGATAAATCCCTGCGAGTGGCCAACATTCGAACTCAGAACCTCCAATTAAATGCAGAAAAATTACTCGTGATTATTCTGAGTTTGTGATTATATTTAGTGGCCTAATTAAAAATCTTTTTAAACAATGCTAATATTTTAAAAAAATGGCCCTCAACCCATGGATCAAAATATCGTCCGATACCGATACGTATCGGACGATACGTATCGGTATTGGACTCCAACGATACATTGAATGTATCGTTCGATACATTCAAATGTATTGAATGTATCGAACGATACATTCAATGTATCGAACGATACATTCAATGTATCGTCCGATACAGACCGGTACCGATACGTATCGTCCGATACGTATCGTTATGGAGCTCGGACGATACGTATCGGTAACCCGATATTTTAACCCATGCCTCAACCAGGCCATGCGAAAGGTCCGGACTGGGTTGTATTTCAATTTGATATAATGCCGCCCATCTTGATACTTAATATCTCCTCCTTTAGAATTAGGCCCTCTTCCAGCAATCCTCCATCCATTTTATAGATCCCTCATTTGAGATAGTGATTGAGGTTTCTGCCCCAATCTCAAAACTCGTGGGTCGTTTCCCCCCACAAACCGTTCTATGGCAGCACCATCAGAAACTAAAGCTGAGTCCCCAACCATCAATATTAGCTTATATATGTCGGCTTTCATGTTTTTCTCCCCTCCATTCTCCTTTCCCCTTTGCATCCCTTCACACTCCTTCAGACATACCCGATCCCAGCTTCACAATTCATCTCACTAACCCCGACAATAGACACCGACCCAAAAGTAACCTCAGTTTAAGGTTTCAGGTTAAAAGGCCTATAGATTTGTATGGAGGGATAGATTTACGGCAGGGATAAGGTTTCCGACAAGTTCAAAATAGGCTTATAGGTTCAGTGATGTTCCAGCAGTTTTCTGGATGGCTAATAGGTTCAGGCAATGTTTCCCGTAGGTCCAGGCGAGGTTTTCAGTAGCCTCCATATTTTACCTATCCGAAACATCTATTTCCAACATCTATTTGATAATATGTTTTGTGACACTCCTTTTTATGTCAGCTTTTATATTTTTTGTGACTGCAGGACAGCCATTGATTTTGAACATGTGATTTGATTGTATTAAAAGTTTATTAATACATATAATCATATAATTTTTACTCATCTGAATCATTGCTTTCAGAACACAGTGAAATCTGATATTATGGCTTCGATATTAAGGTTTAAGACAATTTAACTGGAATTTGCTTTTCCATAATTTAATTGGAATTTGATTCCGTAATTCTGTCTTATCTGATTTTCTCATCTGTTCAAACAGTCTCGATTAAAAACTGAATACATTCATGCTGATTTTTTTCCCTTGCTACAAGATTAAGACTAAAGACTTAATCAACAAGCTAGAAAGCACCCATTTCATGCATACTGATATCATTACAAAGAAGCATGATTTTTTTATTATTCAACTCTTTTACATGAGCGAGATATGATGCAAGACAAGATACCTGCGAATGTTACTCGATTAAAGACCTTATCAAAATTGTGCAAGACCACCTAAATATTTTATGTCAATACAAATTTTTGAGAGAATTTATACCAGTCCAAATAGACTTTCAAAGGTTAGCCACATAATCACAAAGTCAGAAGTCAGCAATAAATTATCAAGGGTCTATGTCAGCAAAAATCGGCAAAATTCAGTCAAAGTCAGTCAAAGTTGAAACAAATCCAGGAAAATACAAAAATTCAAAAAATTATAAAAAGCACATTATAATATATTTCAAGTTAAAAATATTGGTTTTAATGAACAAAATAGTAAAAAATGGGCAAAACCTAAAGGGTTTTTATGAACAAACTGAATAAAATAGTACAAAACCTACAGTTTGCTTTCTCCTTAAGTACATGTGAAAAAGAAAGGGAAAAAAAAAAATCGGACCACATCACCAATTAATCGGCCGAGTTACGACTGGGCCGCTTAATCGGTGGTGAAGTCAGAATGACTGCAAGGCACTGACTTTTTCCGATTTTTGGAAAAAGTCTAAGACTATTGTGACTATGGTTGGTCGATGTTCATAGGTTCTATTATTGCTTCCACCTCTCAAGAGCCTATCCGAAACTTTCACGTTCTCTAGAGCATATTTGAGAATTTATTTATTGAAACTGAACCTGAGAAAAACACGTTCTACAATGGCACCATTGCATTTAAAGGATGATTTTACGTCCTATCAGACTGTACCTAAACTCTACATATTGATAACAGGCCCTAATTCTGAAGTTCATGGGATATCATAATCTAGCTTCTGAACGAAGATGATAAAAACATGGAAGAAAAGAAAGATATATTCAATCTTAAAGGATGAATTTAATAAACAAAACACTAAGAATCTCAAGTAGAAAACCCTACAATAATACATGAAGGACCCATTTGGATACACACAAGGGTCCGTTTGGATACACAAAATAAGTAACCTTTTGAAGCAAAAAAGTGGTTAAGTTTGTTTAACCGTTTAAAATCACTTCCACAAAATTAAAATTCACTTAAACTAAAAGCAAAAAATTTTGCTGACTTTTTAAAAAGTAACTTCCATTCTATCACCATCATACCACCACCACTATTAGCACCACACTATCACTACCACTATTATCGTCACCAATACTGCTACATCAACTATATTGTGCTATTTTCAGTCAATGTTTGACTTTAGTCAAAATTGGAACTTCAATTAAACTTTAATAAGATTTATATGCATTTTCAAGTTTAATATTTTTTCAAACTTTGGCTAGTGTAATCTAATAGTGGATACTGATTACTGCTATGTTAACAAGCTACTAGGTAATATCAAACTTGTATTAGTCAAAGTTTGACTTTACTCAAAATTTGACTTCTTATTAGACTTTGACTCTTAGTATTTGATGGTAGATAATGACTACTGTTGTGTTAATTTATAACTTTATACCATGGCTTTAAAACACGGAAACTTGACTCAACTTGGAAATCATCTGAGTAGAGTCAATGCGGAAAATCAATCCGACTCGGGTTATTTAAAAAAAAAAATATATATATATATATATATATATATATATATATATATATACTGTGCATAAAACTTGCACCAAAAATAAAGTGCAAAAAGAAAATCTGAGTCAAATGATCTGCAATTCTGCACAGAATGTGAAAAAAAAAAGGTAAAAGAGTGCTAAAAGTGAAAAAAAAGTGTGGCTTATAAAAGTGTAAAAAAAATACTTACAAATTTTAGGGCACGAGAGGGCAGCGATTCAAATCGTGTGGCCTATAAAAGTGAAAAAAAAAAATTTATTTACAGATTTTAGGGGCACTAGAGGGCTGCGATTCAAACTGCGTGGCTTGTAAAAATGAAAAAAACAAATATACTTACAGATTTTAGGGCATGAGAGGGCTTCAATTCTTCTTCTTCTTCTAGATTTTAGGGCACGAGAGGGGTTGACTGCTGACGGCTGCAATTCTTCTTTCTTTCTTCTTTCGTCTTCGTTCTTCTTTCTTCTGTTTTGTCTTCGTTCTTCTTTCTTCTTGTTTCTTCTTTTGTCTTCTGTTTTGTCTTCGTGATTTTAAGGCAATAGGGTTTCTGTCGAGAATCGATATGGGTCTTTAAATATAAAGAGGGTGTTAAAATTACAAGTTTGCCCTTGTATTTACTAAAAAACCACACCAATCCAGCCACTAAAGTCGACTCGCCGAGTCCCCAAAACTCGGACGAGTTTCCGAGTTGGATCGGCGAATCAACCGAGTCCCTTGCCTGTTCGAACCCATAGGCGAGTTGACTCAAAAACTGGTCGAGCCGAGTCGACTAGCCCGAGTTCCGAGTTGACTCGCCGAGTTTTTAAACCATGCTTGATACTACATTTTAAAACTATTTTATTGGCCAAAGGTTTGACTTTCAGTCAACTTCTCATTTTAAGTCCAAAGTAGTCCTGTAGTCAACTTTGACTAGTGCAACCTAATAGTGGATAGTGGCAGCTCTTATGTAAATTTGCAACTTCTCAGTGCAATTATTTTTTAGTCAAAATATGACTTTCAATCAAAGTTTAAAATTTTGACTTTTTATCAAATTTTGATTAGTGTAATATGATGGTGAATAATGGCTACAATTGTCTTAATTAGTACCTCGGCAATACATTGCCAAATTTTTATTCGTCAAAGTTTGGCTTTCAAAAAAAAATTTAGTCAAACTTTGACTAGTATAATTTGACAATAGATAGTGAGTATTATTGCATTAATGTAGGATTTATTAGTGTTAAGTTTCTATGGGGCAAAGTTTGACTTTAATAAAAATTTGACTAAAATAACCTAAAGTAGATAGTGACTAATACTGTGTTAATTTGCAACTTGACAATCTAAATTTGTTTATTCATCAAAGTTTGACTTTTTAGCAAAATTTGACTAGTGTAACTTGATAGTAGTTACTATTGTGTTAATTTTTTATTTGGCAATACATTGGCAAATTTTTTATTAGTAAAAATTTGACTTTTTATTAAAATTTATTTTAGTCAAATTTTGGCTGGTAAAACCTAACTATGATAGTGACTACTGAGATGTTAATTTGTAACTAAGCGGTAGATTGCCAGACTTTTATCAGTGAAAGTTTGACTTTTGGTCAAAGTTGGAACTTTAAACAAAATTTAATTTTCAATCAAATTTTGACTTCCTATCACAGTGTAAATTTGTTACTTAGCTCGATAAATTTTCATTAGTCAAAGTTTGATTCTTTATCAAAAATTGACCTTTTCAACTTTTGATTGGCGTAGTTTAATGATTACTTTGGTTTAATTTACACCATGGGTCAAAAATTCGGAAAACCGATACGTATCGTCCAGCTGCAAAACCAATGCGCACTGGACGATACGTATCGGCTCCGAACAATACATTGGTATGCATTGTCCGGTATTTTGTTATTTTATATGGGAGGCACCGGTACAGTACCTTGAGTATACCGTACCGGTGACCTCCAAAACCAATACGTATCGCTTCCGGACAAGATTTTGACCCTCGATTTGCACCTTAGCTATTTCTTATCAATTTTTTAGTGGTCAAAATTTAACTTTTGATTAAAATTTAGCTTTTAGTCAAACTTTGACTAGTATAACATGATGGTATTTAGCGCTTGTTTACTATAACTAAATTTATTTTTTTTCCTTATACTAGATATTTTACAAAACTAACTTCTATTTCAAAAAAGTAAAAAAAAGATAGAAAATAACTTAAATTGAAAATCACTTTCTGGAAGTACTTTTGATCCAAACAATCCCGTAAAAAGTAACTTTAACCACACAAGTTACGTCAAAAAAGTCAAAAATCAACTTAAACTAAAAGCAAAATACTTTTTCGTTTGACTTTTTAAAAAGTAACTTTCAGTTTTATAACCATCATACACCACCACCACCACAAGCATCACACTCACCACCACTATTACCGCCACCACTACGTCTACATCAACTATATCCTGCTCTTCTTAGTCAAGGTTTGACTTTGGTCAAAATTTGAATTTTGATCGAACTTTAAAAAGATTTATATGTTCTTTAAAGTTTGACTTTTTGTCAAACTTTGACTAGTGTATACCATAGAGTAAATACTTTTATGTTAATATCCAACTTTGTAGTATATAACCAAATTTTTATTTGTCAAAATTTAACTTTGGTCAAATTTTGACTTTTAGTCAAAATTTAATTTTATTTAACTTTGACTATTATAATCTGACGGTGGATAACGGCTAATGTTGTGTTAAGTTACAACATGACGCTATATTCTTAAATTTTAGTTGGTCAAATGTTTGACTCGTCAAATTTTTACTTCAAGTCAAAACTTGGCTTTTAGTCAACTTTGATTACTACAACCTAGTAGTGGATAGTGGCTATTATTATATAAATTTGTAACTTTTCGATACAACTTTTTATTGGTCAAAGTTGACTTTTGGTCAATTTTTAATGTTTTAACAAAATTTGATTTTTATCAAATTTTGATTAGTGTAACCATAACATTACTTGTTAGGTTTCATGGTTCCGATAGCTTACTAGTTCCATAGGGATGAATTAGTCACATCCGACCATTGAATCGAAATTCGTAAGAGATGATGCATTTGAATTTGTTAGTGCCCCCTCATTTCCCTCACACCCCCTAGATCTTCGTGGGACCAACCAATCCCAAATACAAGGTTTGTGCTAGTCACTAGTTCTTGCGCGAGATGCTCCGGCCTTCCGAACATTATCCCAACATTCTATGCATTTCCAACCTATGGAATATTATCCTCTCTCAATTGTGGATGGTATCAGTCTCGAGGGACCAATCTACCTCGCAAAGTGTGTGGGGGAAGATCACATTCACGGACCTCAGTCCAAGCCAGTCTATTTCAATCTACCTAACCCAACTAGTGAGTGATGCCCTGTAGGAGATCGATTTGACCCACATCTCTTGTCCTACTGCTTAGAATACATCATTTATGGTCTCCCTGTTCAATAAATCTATGTTACAAAACCCTTAATATGTTTCATCCATCATTACCGTAAATAGTGAGTACCATGGTGTTAATTTGTAAGTTGATAGTACAATGTGAGTTTTAACTGTCAAAGTTGGACTTTGATGAAAATTTAACTTTAGTCAAACTTTGACTTGTATAACCTGACAGTAGATAGTGGCTATTATTGTGTTAATTTGTAACTTGGTAGCCTAAACTTTTTATTTATCAAAATTTGATTTTGGAGTCAAAATTTGACCTTTATGACGTGGCTGTAGATAGTGGAAACTACTATGTTAATTGGTAAAGTAGTATAAACTTTCTATTTGTCAAAGTTTGACTTTTGATCAAAGTTTAACTTTCATCAAAATTTGACTTCAGTCAATATTTAACTAATATAACCTGCTAGTAGATAGTGGTTATGGGTAGTAACGAGCTAGGGCTGGGCTGGGCTCGAGTATACCCAAGCCCAGCCCAACGAATTTGAACCTCAGCCAAGCAAGGGCCCGGGGCGGGCTTATGATTCCAAGCCCAGGGCATCAAACTTTCAAAATCCAAGCCCGGCCTGTTTATTCATAGATGAGCATAATGGAATAGAAATATAGGATGGGAGATAAGTAGACCTTTAGTTATTTGTCCTTTTAAAATCTTGGAAATCTTTTTTATTGGGATGATAATATGTTCAAAATCGTTTTCTATTGAGAATATAATTTTGGGTAGCTTTAATTGCACCCACTGAAACTTATTGGGCACCTATGCTAAAAATCATTGATTGCTTTAAATCAAACGATGGAAATCATTTTTCGATCCAATCCCCTACCACAAGGGATCTTGAGCCCCTAAATGTACCATCACACGGTCAATATTCGATTACTCATGGCATAGATCCAAAAAAACCGGCCCTAAACTCACATGGCACACATCACTCTCAAACATGACTTGAGGGCTACCATGTGGAATCTAAAATTGACCGTCTGATGGTCACTCATGGCTTAAAGATCCCTTGTGTGGAAGATTGGAGCGAAAAACGATCTCCATCGTTTGATTTAAAGCAATCAATGATTTAGCATAGGTGCCCAGCAAGATTAGTTGGGTGTGTTTAAAGCTACCCTATAATTTTTTATTGGGAATTCGAGATTATAATTATTACACTAGACGTTGAGAGAGAGAGAGAGAGAGAGTGACGCATGATCTCTTTAAATGGATGGAGTGAGATTAGTGATAAGAGGTTGTCAAATATGAGAGCCCAACGGACTTAGGGGGTTAAGCCCGAGCCCGGCCTATTTAATTAGTAGACTCAAAGTGCTCGCCTAAGCCTGAAAAGCAGGCTTTATGATCAAGCTCATGCCCAAGCCCTCTTTAAAATGGATTGGGCGCATAGTAGGCCAGGCGGGCTACCCAGCACATTGCCACCCCTAATAGTGGCTACTATGTTAATTTGTAGCTTGCTAGTGTAAAGTTTTAATTTCTCAAAGTTTGAGTTTTATCAAAATTTGATAGCTAAGATAATCTAATAGTAGATAGTGACTACTACTATGTTAATTTGTAACTTGGTAGTCTAATTTTTTATTAATCAAAATTAATTTTTTTTTTTAAGTTTGACCTTTGGTCAAAGTTTGATATTCAAGTAAAATTTAACTAGTATAACTTGATAATGGAAGTGATTACTATTTTGTTAATTTATAACTTGAAAGTATTTTGCTAATTTTTTTATTAGTAAAATTTAAATTTTGGTCAAAGTTTGACTTTTTAGCAAAATTTAACTAATATAACCTGACAGGTGATAGTGATTTAGTGATTACTATTGTGTTAATTTGTATCTTAGCACTATTTTGTTTTTTTTTTATTGGTCAAACTTTGACCAAAACCTTTAGCCAAACTTTGACTAATATAACTTGACAGTAGATAGTAGCTATCACTATAAAAATTTGCAAGAGCCCCGCATCTTTTATTGTTCAAAGTTTGACTTTTGTCAAAGATCGACTTTTATTAGAATTTAAGGTTGTTCAAACTTTTAATGGTATACTTGATAGTGAATAGTGGTTATTATTCAATTTTTATTGGTTTTTGTCAAAGTTTGACGTATAATTAAAATTTGACTTTTGATTAAAATTTCTCTTTTAGTCAAACTTTGACCAGTATAACATGATAGTGGTAAGTGAGTAGTTTACTAAACTAACGTTTTGCTTCTTTTCCTACACTACGTACTTTACCAAACTAACTTTTGCTTTCATAAAAGTAGAAAAGATGGAGAGTAACTTAAATTGAAAGTTACTTTTTGAAAGTACTTTTGATCCAAACGGGCCCAAAGATTTAATATTAATCAATTAAACCCAAGCTTTCTGGCAGATGTACAGTGATTGAAATAACCTTCATATGAGGAAGAACGCTTTTGTCAGCAGCTTTAGCTATCCGAATAAATGATGTGCAGATCTGCAACCTAGCACTCCGAGCATTGGTAGCAGAAGGGTCCTGTCAAGCAATAAGTTGGTCAGACACAACATTGGTAAATGCTCAATCTGATGATGTTTAATGTAATAAAACAATCAAAGAAGATAAAAAGATGAATCTAACGCGACCTTCAGTGCTATAGGAAGTGATGTTAAAAGTTCAAAAAGTTTATTGATGACACCACCAACTGCATCTGGGAAGTATTTCAAAAAGGGGCCCAATGCATCTAAATATCGTCCAAGAATTTCCGCAAGTGACGGTTCAGTCCATTTCAAAGATAGAAGTTGCTGGAGCAAACCTTCAATTCACGAGAACAACCAGATTTTAGTAAGCCCTGTGATGAAGGTATTTAACAACCTCCAATAATACAAAAGAGAATTCACACGACAACCTTCAAATATTTTGTGCAATGCAATATGAATTTCAGAACTACCGCCGACAAATTCAGTTGATCCATCAAAAATCGAGCTCACAACCGTTTCTAGTGACAGCTGCATACTTTCCATGATAGATATGTCCTGAAATTGTAATATAACAAACAAATAAGAGCAATAAAAGTTTTATAAGCATGTAACGATAAGATGAACAGGAAGCAAGCATTGCAAAATTCGAAGGATACGATAAGCAAAAAAAATTGTTGGAAAAACCCCAGGATTTTGAAGTCTAAACCCCAAGATTTTGAATTCTAAACTGCAACTTTCAGAGTAAATTCCACAGTTAAAAGACTTATAACCAAACCTGGGCAGAAATTGGAGCATGCGACCCGCTGTTAATAATTGTAGCAATTCTCTGACAGACCCTAGCTGCAGCTATAATCGGCTTGTGAAAAGCAACAAGGCGGATCAGCTCCAGCTAAATTTAAAAAAAAAAAAACGATCTCAGAGCACAAAATAATTTGGGAGTAGAGAGGATATTGTGAGTTTGATAATATGTAATGCTAGAAAGTGACTAGTGAAAATTTTCATTTGGAAACAATCAAAATATACCAGTCTAGAACGATAGTGACTGAACTCCCCCTTGCCTTCATACTCATCACTCCACAACTCCAAAGCTCCTCCAGAAATTGTGGTTCCAGTTTGACTACTTCTCTTCATCATGCGTGAAAATGAGACATCCAAAATAGCCCCACATATATCATCATTAATAAAAACCCATTTCTTTTCCTTTTCTGCTTGTCCAGAAATAATGCTTGAATAACTAGCAGCAGAATTGTCTCCAACAGTTTGGGCACCAGCTTTCGGCTTCGACACTGATTCTCTAATAAGCACCTACCATTATAACGTGAACATGAAAAAAAAACATACCAAGAATTAAGAATGTTGGGTATCACTCGAGGCTTTATATCGCTTGGAAAAAGAAAGACTTAATTGTTTCATAAATATTTTGGGCATTGCATATAGTGGCCTAAATAAAAACTAAAGCTGAAAACCGACGCTCCTGAACAAGACCGAAACTGACTTAAAACAGACACCGAACCGGTCCGGGTCAGTTCGGTTTATTTTTTGTGGTCGAAAGCCGAAAAAGGGAAGAATGAGAAAACCAATTGGAAAACCGAAAAAACAAAAAAAGAAAACCGAACTGAACCAAATGAAATCGGATCGGTTCAGTTCCGGGGGGTGGGAAGTTCAGTTTACCAAAACTGAAACTTTTCGGTTCAGGTTCGGTTTTAGGTGAACCGACACAGAAACCAAAATTCCATCTTCGCTTCTGTTAACCGAATTTGCACCATAATTGCATCTAACAGTGTACTCAGATTATCTGTAAGACAGAATTAAAAAAATACACATACCAGCCAAAACTGTAAGGATTGAAAATGGAGTGCAAGCTTGAAGTGTTGGAAATAACCCAGCATCTGAAAAGGAAACAAAACTCACCATCACATGCAGCAGTCCAGAATATTATACAAATCAGACTAATAATGAAAAGAGTAAAATAGGCAGGAAAATGAACAAAAACATGGAAACTTTTGATAAGTGAAATAAAAATTTCTGCACAACTCTGAATAGTCTACAATTGAATCTGTAATTAACCTGCAGACAGATTTACACAGCATCAGGCATAATAGGGATAGTGAGATTATAACACCCACTACCACAAACATAGTTGTGGTAGTGGGTGTTATACATATTGGTCCTAAATGACAGAGTTGCATACATATTTGTCCCACCTATTTGGGCTTTATATACTAAGTACTTGAGGCGCTGTGAGTTTACCAAAATACCCTCTTTTTTAATCCACCTGAACCCCTTTTAAAATTATCCAGGTTTGACAGAAAGAAGAGTATTTTAGTATTATATACTAAGTACTACGGCCCGAATATCTTTGACTTCAGGGCTCAAACCCGGTAAACTATTCGGGCCCTCCAGGCCAGACCCGAAGAATATTAGGGCTGAAAATCAAGCCCAAGCCCACCCCAACCGGGCCAAGCCAGGCTCAGCCTGAGACCGGCCCATTGACAGCCCTACTTGGTAATCAATGCATCGACATTAGCATAAGCATCTCAGCCACATATACCATGTCTTGTAACTTCATCATAACCCAACACTACACCATACAATAGTGAAGGTCTTAACGCCCCTTTATAAGAACACAGCTTTACAATACAAAATTATAGTAATTGTATACATAATTACATATATATATATATATATATATATATATATATATATATATATATATATATATATATATATATATATATATAACAATAACAGAGTTTTAACAACAAAAGATAATAAACCATTAAAGAATACATTTTAAAGTTAAGAGAATCATTAAAGAATTTTAATGATATAAATTAATTAATAAATATCAAACATCATATGCTTTAAAACCATACTAAATAATCAGTGCTGGTTTCAGGCACCATTAGTGTATAAGGTTCTACTGAACTATTTCAATTGAGTCACCACATCTTTTTTTCTTTTTTTGTCTTGATCAGTAACTGACTTTTATGGAAGATACAAAGAGAAAGGGTGAAATACAATCCTTAACCAAGTTGCTTGAAACGAAAACCTAAAAATAAATAAATTAAAAAATACGAATTTAAAATTTTAAAAATAAAAAAATCACAGCCAAAGGAACAAAAGGACCTAAAAATCAACAACCAACATTAACCAAATTACAAAGGAAACGAATTGCTGATCTCAACCAATGGTCATGAAACACTTTCTTTGACAAGTATGTTCCTGGCAAGGGTGAGGTAAAGTGTGAGTCTAACTTGGAAACGGCCACATCCTAGATTCTGAGCCTTGCCAACAACGTTCAATTGCCATATTACGGTATTTAGAAAAGATTTGGATAGATATCTTAGAAACTTTTGTAAGTATATTCAAAAAGAGCAATTGTGTGTAGTGTCAGTGTGTACATCAAAAAGAAAAAAAAAAAAAAAGACAAAGATTCCTCATCACCGACTTTGAATTACAAAGAGTAAGTTTATGTAATTGAAAGGCTAATTCAGTGATGTAGAAAAGATAGTATCTAAGCAATAACAAGAACTCTATGAATAACAAAGTCTCCTTAAGAAGTTACTATATACTTTCACGAACTCGTTTGCAAGGTTAACACATAAAAGGATCTTTGACATGCCTTTTTGAAGCAGGATTAGAACACTAAACCCTGTGTTTAATGGCTGGGATTAAAAGTTATAAATCTGAACTGAAAAAGAAAAGAAAAAAACACATGGATAACATGCTAAATTTCATAAAAGGATAAGAAATAATTGCATTATATATATATATATATATATATATATATATATATATATATATATATATATATATATATATATATATATATATTAAAAGGGCTCCCTTCTCACGCTCAAAGCATGTAAAGGAGCCAAAAGAAAGTGCCACATTATATTTTATATATATATATTTTTCTTTCTAAACAAATAGGGGATGGCGGGGTGGGCCCCTCTCACTATCTCACTCTGCTAATTCTTCTTCTCTCTTTTAAACTACAAAAATATTTGGGTAGCTTTAATAGCACCAATGGAATCTTCCAAGGCACCTATGTGCAAAATCATTGATTGTCTCAAATCAGACAATGGAGATTGTGTTTCACTACAATCTTCCACACGAGGGATCTTGAGATCATAACGCACCTATCAGACGGTCCTTTTTGGATTCCACTGGTACAGATCACAAAAACGTAGCCCTAAAATCGAATGGCACACATCACACTCCATCGTCTGATTTAAGGCAATCAATGATTTTAGGCGTACGTGCCTTGGAAGATTCCGTGGGATTAAAGCTAACCAAATGATTTTACTATTTTTTAATGAGTACCTTGAAACTGACCCACCGAATCTTTGAGTTCACCTACACTGAAACCCATTGACTCCTTCAAATCAGATGATCGAGATCGCTTTTCGTCCCAATATTTTACACAGTAGATCTTGAAATCATGTGTACCACTAGACGGCCAGTTTTTTATTTCACATGGTACACAACGCAGAAAAGTAACCTGAAAAATCAGGTTTGATCATGATAAGTTCCACATGATGTTAAGGTCACTTTTCTAGGATGTATGCCATGTGAAATAAAAAAAAGGGTCATTTGATGGTCTCCCATTATCTCAAGGTTTCATCGTGTGAAAGATTGCAACGGAAAATGATCTCTATCATAGATTGAAAGCAGTTATTGGGTCTTCAACGAGGGTGAACTCAAATATTAGGAGGGGGAATTTAAAGATACTCCTTTGCCATTATTTTATTTGCGTGGCATTATTTGCAGCTGTTGTTCATGTGAGCACACGCTCTTCCACCATAAAAATCTGTTGGTTGATCAGACGACAGAGATGTTTTCGTTTGAATCTTCCACTCAATAGATCTTGAGATCATGGTGCACCTATCAGGCTGTCCCATGTTGATTCCAAAGGTGACCATTAACATAGGCATACTTAATCAACTTTCAAAGATTTTTATAGTTTTTACTTAAAAATGTTACGCTAAAACTACTTTTTATAATTGATTTTAAGTATGGTATTATACAAAATTTGTAATTTATAAAATTAAGTAGTATTATGTAATTTAACAAATAATGTATTGATCTGAATATCAAAAAAATAATTTTAAATTTAGCTTTTTTTTGTTAATTTTAAGAGTTAGTCTACCATGGGTGTCCACCTATCATGTGCGGTAATGCATCCACACGTTTGTGTGATTGCATGACATACACGGATTTCAATGCATTGGAAGTCTGTGCAAGTTATACAGTGACATGGACGTGTGGACTGTTGTGTCAACCCATGATGGGTGAACATAACTCTAATTTTAATATATGATATTTATTTATTTTATTTTATTTTTTATCATTTTTAATCTCGTGCATCGCACAGGTTGCTTGCTAGTTCTAATAATTATTCATGAATCAAATTAGCATTCAATCCCGCCAAGCAGTCCCTTCTAAGTTTTGAAATAACGATCTTAACAAGGTACTTAAGGCGGTGTGGCGAGATCATGGCGAAGAGGCTCGCTACGCCATGGCGTGGCCATAGCAAAGTCATGGCGAAGCTATTTATTATTGTAATTTTAAAATATCTATATTTTATCTATTAATTAGTAGTATTTTTTTTTATATAATTTTTATATAAGGAAAAAAAATATAGGAAGAAAAAAATTCAGCTACTAAAGTATCATACTTTGATTCTAATATTGAGGATTTCATGTTCTAGAAATAAGCAAATATCAATAAATACAAATCAAATATGGAACATCAACAACTTTCCAACATAATAAGTATAAATAAATAAATATGAAATATCAACAAATATAGGATATTAAAATATATGAAATATTAAGTACACATATGGTAGTGTCTCCGACGCTGAGATTTCGGCGACGCTGGTGTTGGTAGCTGTTGTGACGAGAGAGAGAGAGAGAGAGAGAGAGAGAGAGGATTTTGTAACTTATAAGTTGAGGTTTTGTAACTTGTAAGTTAACTTTTGTAACTTATATATCATAAAAATATCATAACTTATAAATAATATACATTATTATCCAAAAAATAAAATAGCGTACATAGCGACGCCATAATGCTATTCCGCTATGGCGATACTACGTCGTCGCTATTTAGCCATTCTGGTTATTTGGTTATATATGGTGTTTCCCATCGTCATTCGCCATGGTGAGGCCATAGCTTGACCTTGACAACCATGGATCTTAATGATAGATCTTGCTTCCAACTAGCCTACGGAATCAAACGAAATCCAATGATGGTGTTTCTATATTCCATTCAAGGTTTTAAAGGATGGGCTCTAGTTATAAAATTTATTTTTGAGCAATACAGAAATTCCGAATTAATGGAATTTGAAGAATAATTGAATGCACGAGGAACAAGAAATTCAAAGAAAGTACCAAAAACATCATTGGCCTCACGCTAAACCCATCTCGAGAAGAAGAAAATCTCCTTTCATTTAATATGTCATGCCATAACCGATGAAGTACTACAAAATGCTATAATACCACTTGATGCAGTATAAGCTATAAAAATAATAAGAGTGGTGGGATCACTCACACCAGGTGGAACCACAATCGTAAAGGTAGAATCACTCAACACCCATGAGATAACAAGAACAAGCTTAAAGCTAAAACTTCATATATTAAAATAACTGCTCCTTACAGAAGAGGAGGACATCTACTTATACTAGATAACTCCTTAGCCAGAAAGTAATTCATTTAAGGCTACATTAATAACACTCTCTACTTCCCAAATAATTTTCCATCTTTCTATACTAGATGAGTTCCTATGCAGCTAACTTTATACACAGTAAATTAAAAACAACAAGACTTTACAAGAAAGCATCTCCAAGACTAACTAATAGTTAGTAGTGCACACAAAACAAAAAAGAATAAAAACTTCAAAACAAGAGCATGCAAGCATGGTTATCAATATCTTACGATACGTGATACGATACACGATTTTATAGAAAACGATATGTACCTATGATGCGTATCTTTTTAACTGTATTCTACAACACAATCCTATACAATACAAGATGGTGCAATATACGATACGAACGATACATGTAATTTCGATTAATATTAACTTTTATTATTTTTTAAAATTAATCACTTATTTACACCCAACCCCCTTCTATACTCCTTTCGTATCTCTACTAAATGAAACAAACAAATTTCACGAAAATTAGAACAATGAGAAGAAAGAAAGAAAAGGACAAGAAAAAGAAGATAAAAATGATAATTTAACTGGTGACGAAGAAGATGGTGTTGATATTTGGGATAGAGATGAAGAATGAAGACTTGATATTTTTTTCATTTTCTTTTACATTTTTTTGAGATTACAAACTTATAATGTCAAGAAACAGAGTTTTTTATGGATATTTTTAGTAGAAGTTGAAACTTGAAAGACACGTCATAAATATACAATAAAAGTATACAGATACAGTTACACACACTTGTGTAGCCATTGTGTTTCTTTTTTATACAGTGAAAAATTGAAAAGTTGATGATTTTTTGTGAGTGGTTTTTTATCTCTATTTTATAAATCCAATCAATGAAATGGATTGTTTCGTTCAATAATATGATGGAATGAGTGCTTTGATACTAAGTATTTTAAAAGTGATTACAAATAGTTATATATATATATATATATATATATATAGAGAGAGAGAGAGAGAGGGAGAGAGGGAGAGAGAGGCCCAGGACTATGGGTTCAAACCCATCCTGAAGCATTGGGTTTGAATAAGATGGAATCCACGTGACATCCATCCGAGGGATCGGGTTCTACGGTAACTTGCACAAGGACAATCAAAGGCCACCCAAAAAAATTGGGCATGATCCAATGCATTTCCACCATCCAAAAATGTGGTCATAAGGAAGAAAAATTCAATGCATCAGAATGTGTGGGCGGTACCCAATCTCTTACCATAGTTTGACCACCACAAAAAAAAAATTTGAATTTTTTATAGATCACATGCCACATGGCACATGATCCCAAAACAGGTGTTTTGGAATCATGTGCCACATGGCATGTGATATGGGGTTCGAACCCACCATCGCTTGTATGGTTCAAACCCATTGTCCCATTTTCATTTTCCTGGTTCTAGATTTTTTTGTATATATTTATAAGTTTTCCCTATATATTATAGAAATCAAGTGTATCTTATGATACACGATAAAAAAAATCTTGATTACGATACACGATACGGTACACAATTTAGAAACCTTGCATACACAATGAACTTAATGGCTTGGCTAGCATGTGAAGCGGCATCAATAACATTCAAAAAAAAACAAAATCTCTATTTCCAGCCATGTATATGCTCTTTTTTAACTCGTAAGACCTTTCCTAACATAAGTGGACTTTATCTTGACACAAAGACCGAAGTACCCTTTTTGACTTGGATTCCCCTTGGAATTGACGCCATCTTTGATGCAACTTGGAGTTGGCACGCGTTCCAATCTCTCACCTGTAGGAGTTTCTCAAACTGTGGTTTGCCCATCCGACTATGGGTGATAGCTGAAGAAAACTGAAGCCTCGTACCATCCTAGTACCTTCCAAAAGTAACTATCTAACTTGACATCTCAATCAGATACAATGGTTTTAGGCAACCCGTAAAGACGAACAACCTCTTCAAAAAATAATTTAGCTATGGGACTTGCATCAGAGGTTTTGGAGCAAAGGATTTAAATGGCCATTTTTCAAAAACGTTCCACCACCAAAAAAATGGAATGTGCTTCTTGTTAGTCCTAGGAAGCTCGAGTACAAAATCCATGCTAAGATCCTCGATCTTAGCCACAAAGTGTGTGGCACTGGAAATGGGACATATAATATCATGTTTTGCTTTCTTTTCTTTGCAATTGACAAGTTTGACACTAATCGATAATTTTGGCAACGTCTTGCATGAGACTAGACCAATAAAAAATTGATCCTCTTCAAAGGCAATGGTCTTGTCACGACAAACTAGCAATTATGTCGGCATGAAGCTCCCAAACGAGAAAATCTCATAAAGGAGGTACGGGGAACGCAAAGACGATTGCCATAAACACGAAACAATCATGTAAGACAATCACTCGAGAATAATGTATATCACTTCCCAAAGTTTAGACATGTACGATAGTCATTCTTCACTCGCTCAAATCTAGTACCCTCAAGACTCATGGAGCGCAACACTTCTAGTCTACAGTTGAGCGCATTTGCAGGCTTGTTGGCAACCCCTTCCTTGTGCTTCAACACCAATGAATGTTCTTGAAAAAATTCAACCCACTTTGCATGATGTGAGTTTAATTTCTTCTGCAAATTGAGGTATCGTGGGGCCTCATGCTCTGAAAACAAGACAAATCTTGGAATAGTAGATAATATCGAAAGTAACTCAAGGCATGTACCACCACATAGAACTCCCGGGCATAAGTAGATTGCTTCTGTTTTGCTTCATTCAGCTTCGCTTTAAAAAATAAGGAATTGAGTAGACCTCCTTGCTCAAAACTCCACCTATGCCCACGTCAAGTGCGTCACACGTTATTTCAAAGACTTTGGAGAAGTCTGGTAAGAGCATGATAGGAGCCTTAGTAATCCTCGACTTAATTCCAAGGCATTGGTCCAGAGGAATCCCCCTTTTAATCCAATCAGTAGTAGGGGATGGAACCAAAGCCATGAATAACCTCCTATAAAATGTAGCCAGCTCATTGAAGCTATGGACATCAAGAATGGTCCGACGTTAGGGCCACTAGAAGATGGACCTTACCTTTTCACGGTCTGCAGTTATCACTGAATGAAGACATCCTAAGAATATAAGACGACGCGTCATGAACATACATTTCAAATGCTAATGACTATAAATCAAAATGTAATCGAAATAAGTTACAAGAAACTTGATGATAAAGGGCCTCAAGATCTGTATCATGATCCTCATGAATGTATTAGGAGCATTTGAAAGCCCAAATACAAACCATCATAGATTTTAAAGGCAGTCTTCCACTCGTCCCGAGACGAATGTGGACTTGATGATAACACTCTTTAAGATCTACCTTTGAAAAGGCTGGCACCTACCATGATATGAACATATAGTCTAACCTTGATATTGGAAACCAATATTTGACTGTGATTTTGTTATTTGCACAACTATACACATATAACCTCCAAGATCCATCCTTCATGAGTCCTTTCCTAAGGAGTTCATCAACTTGCCTTTTTAATGCAGCATGCTCATTAAGGTTCAGCCTATAATGAGGCAAATTTGGTAACATCGATTTAGGAACTAAACAATGGCATGTTTTTTTATAGGTAAGCTGGGATTGAACCTGCGACCTAGAGGTTGAAATATTTTCAACCTTTCGTTGGGCTACGCCCCAATCCCTAGAGTGCAGAATGTTACGCATGGGTGGGAGCTCATTTGGTAACTAATACTCTCTCGAAAGAGGCTCCACCTCTTGCAGATACTCAATACGAGTCTGACAAGGCTTCTACGTGGTGAGAACGTAAACAACACTCCCATCCTCAACCTCTTTCTTAAGCTCGGAGGGACTGATAATATGAAGGGCTTTAGATTTACTGTCATTTTTTGTGTTTCCCTTAACTTGGATTCCCCTTTAATAGTTAGTGCTACTGGAAGAATAAGATTTAACTTCATTATTTGACCTTCATATAGGAAACACACATTTGATCGGTCTAACAATGTCACATCCATGTCATATAACCACGGTCTTCCAAAGATAATGTGGCCTATGTCCATAGGCACGAATCATACCACAAGGTGTCTTTATATGAAAGGATGGATTTGTACCTGCCACCTATGGGAAACAGGAATCGATGACCAGTCTGCCCACGCAACTCAATAAGGTTGAGGATGGGAAACAGGAATCGATGACGAGTCTACCCACGCAACTCGATGAGGTTGGGAAACTGTCTTAGTTGACACGACATTCGTACAGCTCTAGCTATCTATCATGATTTTACAATTTTTCTCATCACACTTGGCATAGGTATAAAAGATGCAATTCTTCTCATCACACTTGGCATAGATATAAAGGATATTATTCCTACACTAATCATTGCTCTCTTTTTGTTGTGTTAACATGCATCTAACTACCAATGCATGTGAAGCATTACCCTCTTTGGCGAGCTAGGAGACCTTTCCAACACATACCAGGTTTCTATCGTTTCATCGCCCTCTTCATCACTAGTTGCAATGTTAGGCTCATAAAATTCTTCCCCCTCTCCCTACTCTTCACCATCTTCTTCTTCGATCAACAAATTTTTAATGGAGTTTCTAATGGAAAATTGTGCAGCAGTGTCCAAAGCCATGACACTTGTAGCCCTTAGTCTGGCTACTACTTTTGGAGCCTTGGCCACTTACTCTCTTTCCCTTATCGAACTTTGAATTTGCTGAATTAGTTTGTAGCAGTTGACTCCCAGTATAAAGCCTCACTTCAGAGAAATGGTCTTACGGCCATAATCATTGGAATAAAAAATGCCTTATCATTTGTGCCTTCAAATCTCGTTCCAAATAACTACGAGGAACATTCCTCGAGAGAGTGGACAGTATGAGGGATCATTTCTTTCAGCAATTCAGCCAAAGGCCCATTCTAAACCTAGAAAGGGTTCCTTGAAGGTCCTCCCTTACATTGCATCTCATTATATATTCCTCAAACGTTCTAAAGTAATTGACAACAAAAGTTCCTTCTGCCATAGGTCAAGTAACTAGAGGTAATAGGCCAAAGGAACATATTTTGGTCAATTTTTCTTTCATGTTTTCCCAATGTTTCCCGTTGGCACTTCACATTGGTCCAAAAAAGTATGACCAGACCTATTAATTTCTTTTTAGCTAAGCTAATCTAATATGACGCTTCTCAGACATGTCATGCATTCAAAGTATTGATCCATGTCAGACACCTCATCAAGGAAAGCTTTAGATCCAACCTTTCATCGAAGCTCGGAGCTTCAACCCGAACAATCTTCAAAAACAGTTCATCGGGATCATAATTTGGCTCACGAGGTGGAGGGCCTCTCCTCTTATCCCTATCTCGATCATTAACCCTACTACCTTTGTGGGTCCTACTACCCTCCCCATGTATGGACCCATGAAAGTCCTTCACACACGTACTCATGGTTATTCACTTCTATGTTCGCTATACGTTCCCAAAGTTCTTCAATAATGGCAAGAATCTGCTTGTTTTCAATTAGGTGACCTTTAATTCACTTTTATCAATTAAAAGAAAGAATCTAAAAAAATTAAAATAAAAAATCTAAAAAATTAGGAAAGGAACTAGATGAAGCGAGAAGGTATATGACAAGTCTGCAAATAACTTTACATGAATTGAAAGGGAATATACGAGTATTTTGGAGAGGTTTGAAAAAAGAGCTATTTCGCAGGGTCCAATCAATATTGGGAAGTGACGATTACCATGGTACTAGGATGTACCAAAAGAAAAATAATGGTCCTGGCAAAAAAATTGTTTAAATCATAAAGGGGGAAAATAATATTTATATGTAACCCTAAATGATGAGGTTCCTAATTTATATGCAACCCTAAACGCAAATCTGAAAATAAATGAACCAAAGCCCAACTTTTTGACACTCTAACATAGAACCTTCGCTCTGATACCAAAGTTAATGACTAAACCCTAATTTTAATGGTAGTAGATTAAAAGTTGCAATTTTGAACTATACAAAAAAAAAAAGAGTAACATGCTAAATTTCATTAAAGAATAAAGAATTGCACTCTAAAAATTATGTCAATAATATTAGCGTTTAAACCGGTAATGCGAATCTTCATTTGCAGGTATATATACGCTCTTTTCTAAACCTAAAGACCTTTCCTAACATATTTGGATTCTAACTTGACACAAAAACCAAAGTACCCTTCTGGACTTGGACATCCCCTTGAAATTGATGCCATCTTTCTGTGACTTGGAGTTGACGGACGTTCCAATTTCTCATGCATTGGATAATCTGAATCTTTTGAGAATTTACTTCAGCGTCCCATTTTAGTTAAAGGGGCACTATTAGACCGCTAACACATATTGCAACTCTAGTGACATGTCTAATATAACTCCTATAACTCCAAGTAAAACATCAAAATGAAACTAAACAAATTGTATGACGACTGATGGACCAAAATGTCAACGGTCCACCATGCATCCAACAGCTTATAGGGTGGCCAATCACGATCCAATGGTGAAAAAGTAGTAAAAGGGTGATCTAACAGTGGAAAGTAATGAACTGATGATCGAAGTGGCTTCAAAATGAATCCAACCGTCAACATCATCTCATGGACGCATCTTCTATGATGGTTTACATGCACAATGGGGCCTGCAACTACACATCCAAAGTGCCAAATGATGCATAGATCTTTTCGATCTATTCTTATGCCTCTAGTACACTTTGAAGGGCCTGATGTCCGCATCACTGTTGAGTGATGAAAAGAACCAAAATCCGAATAGGAACATCCCAAATCAGCCGATATCAATCAATACTAAAGAAGGCATGAACAAATAAAAATCATTTTATATTTGATATGGCTGGTATTTGACATTCATTATACCTTATTCCCTACATATTAAGGCAATGGACTGCATATTTCTCATATGAACATTGTTAATTAGTTAGCTAATCACCTGTTGAAAATATAGAGGAAGCATTGTGTTGCTTGCAGCAATGCATTGCAAGTTTGAAGAACCCAAAGAAACCATACTCTCACATACACATTCCACAAATTCAAGTTCGCTTTCATCAATATCACCAGAACCGGAGCTAGACCTGTATAAGAAATCTCGAGACACATCCATCAAGATCTGGAAGATATTACTTATTGCAGAGTCAAATTCAGAAGCAGACGCATCAGTAGGTCTTCTCCTGCAAATTGAATATCAAGAGATGAATTAAAAATTCAGTGAATCTTCGTTTGCCGAAAAAACCTTTCAAAATTTCTCTTTAGCTCACCTTGGAGATATAAGTTTGAAGAATTCACAAGAATGCAGACGGAACTCGCCAGAAGAAAGTAGGTACCCACATCTGTTCAAAGCAAAATACAGGTACAAGTTTAATACGGTGAGCGAGAAAGTAGGAAGAAAGGGCAAAATACGAGAAAAGATGGGGAAAATTCGAAAGGTAAAAAAACTGTAAAATACAGAAGACAAACAACCGGAAAACCGGAAAAAATTGGGAAAAAAAACCGAGTAATATCAATTTAAAAAATAATAATTTAACAGTTTTTGAAAATACAGGAAAAAACATTTAACACACGAAAAATACGTTTATTACGCGAAAATACGTGTATTACATGTACGCGTATTACGCGAAAATACGCATTTTATTCAAAAATACAGGTATATGTGTTTAGTACGTTATGGCAAAAAATGTGTATTATACGCATATTTTAAAAAAAAAACATATTTTGTCGCAATGGTTCAAAGGAAAAG
The DNA here is from genome assembly GCA_021018995.1 of Chloranthus sessilifolius. Taxonomy (NCBI): domain Eukaryota; kingdom Viridiplantae; phylum Streptophyta; class Magnoliopsida; order Chloranthales; family Chloranthaceae; genus Chloranthus; species Chloranthus sessilifolius. Next base: position 10,374,202 of record CM037588.1, read on the forward strand.
TTCGCTCTTCATGGTAGAAATTTTAGAATCAAACAGGGTAGAAAAGAAATCATACCCATGAACTAGACCGTATTTTGCAAGGTCGGGTACAGGAGCCCATTCAGCATATGCATTTACAGCATTGAGAGTAGCTGTTACGGTGGCTGCATGTTGTTTTGCAATATTAAATTGTTGCCTGTTCACTTCACCCAGAGCAGCTCCGAAGTGTTTTTCAAGTAACTGCATCAGAAAGTAAAGCTTCTGCACTTTTGCTACAAACTCCTTGAATATGCTATTAAAGTGACAGATGAAGAGCATAGCTTACATTGTATAATAAAGGCAAAATTTCTGGTAACGATTCAGTGAGCCCGCGTAATAATTGCCTACGTCGGTCACCTAGATAAAACATCAATTCAGAACAATGGCAGCTGATGCAAGCAACAATATACAAAAGGGTACCTTTGTTCGTGCCTACGTCCGAAACACATTGATTGCTTGAGATCGGACGATGCAGATAGATTTTTCACAATAATTTTCCACAACGGATCTTAAGACCATGAATGCACCGTCAAGCGGACAGTTTTTATTCCACGTGGCACAGATCCCAAAACATGGCCCTAAAATCACATGAAGCACATTACACACAAACGTGATTTTAGGGCCATTTTTTGTGGATTTGTGCCACATGGAATCAAAAAATGACCATCTGATTAGGGTTCTCAATGGGCAGGGTTAGGGCCGGTCTGGGGTTCTACGCGGCCCGGCCCTACCTGACCTGGTTTCTAATTTTTTCAGCCCGGCCCTAACCCGGGCTGCAATGTACTCAGCCCAAGCCCGGCCCATAATAGGCCGGGCCGGGCTTTTTTTTTTTTAAATAAAATTTGGTCAAAAAAATTTCAAATCATTTCTTTTTTTTGTGAATAGATTTTATAGACTTTACAAGAGGGGCAGGTGGCATCGAATGAGGAAAGGGACGCGCATGGAAAACGGCTAGATTTCTCTCCAACTATTTTGAAAAGATTGGATAGTAATGACGACGCACAGAATATGGGACGCACATTATCTTCAAGATTGAACAAATTAGGAAATGTGAATGAATGAGAGAGGACGGCAGGATATCAAAATGGGAAAAGAAATGCTAATGAGATTGAAATGGCACCTCAACAGGGACTGGCACAGTTTGCTAAGGAGAGGATTAATGGGCATAGTACATTATCTTCTGAAGTATCTATCAATAGTCTGGGAGGCTCACGGATTTCTCGAAATTCTAATTATGTACTAGCTTATGATAACGGGGATAACTCTGAGGTGGGGAGTTCAAATATAGGTCATTCTAGTAGTGGACCGGTAGAACTAGTGGGACCCATCAAATCTGGTGGATCTATTGGACTAGAAGTGGTTGATGAACCTAATGGTGGACCTGATGGATCTAGTGGAATTGCTAGATCCATTAGATCTGAAGGAGGTGCTGGACCGAATGACTCAAATGCAATTGGGCCTTTGGAGGATGTTGGGGACCTTCGACTCGAAGACGAAGGATCCACTGGGCCTACAGATGATGGATCACGAAAGATTATGGACGCTCTTGAGAATTCAAAGCTTTTTTATCGACAACACGGTAATGAACTCTTTCCTCGTACTTTTTGAAAACCAGGTACATTCTATATTTTTACTTTCTGAAAATAATACTTTGAATGTCAATTCTTGCAATGAGCAATGTTGTTCTTTCAATTATTGGGAGGGGGTAAGAAATTGTAATATTCAAATGAACTGCTCTAGCTTGCAAAATAAAAATATACACATTGCGGGTAGTTGTGTAGAAGTGCAGAAGGTTATTGAGAAGCTTGATGAGGAATTCCAAGATTTTTCGACAACTGAAAAAGGCCAGTGCAGTATAACGGGGATTGAAGCCATTAGACGAAAGAGTCAATGACGAGGAAGAAGAGGAGAATGCGACAAAAATGTCCCCCCTGGGAATGACATTTTTTGGACCAGAGGCAAAGTTGCATAAGGTTTTTGAATCGAGTTATGCTACCAGAGGAAAACAGGGTTTAGAGGGCAAATCGAAAGGAATTAGGGAGCTTTCTAAATTACAGTGGGGCCTTTCTTACTCGAAGCAAAAGCAGGAGGGACAAAAGGATGATCCGACCTCAAATGGGCAAAGGGGCAATTATGAATTGTTTTTATGCAGATTTTGTCATGGAACGTCAGAGGGCTAGGAAGCCAATATAAAAGGGCAATTGTGAAAAATGTGGTGAAAGCTTATAAACCGGATGTGATAACATTTCAGGAAACTAAATGGGAAGAAATTGACTGCAGGAAGGTTAAATCAGTGTTGGGTAAAGGAGACTGGGAATGAGATTTTCTACAATCCATTGGTGCTTCGGGTGGCATTCTTTTCGCCTGGAATAACAAGCTTTTTGACAAAACTGAAATTGAAATAGGGGAATTTTCGATTTCAGTTTGCTTGAGCAATAAAATTGATGGAAAAAGTTGGGTGTTCTCTGGGATATGGACCAAATGATGATGAGGAAAGGGAGGCTTTCCTAACTAAGTTGTCTGCTTTAAGTGTAAGATGGGATGTACCTTGGTGTGTGGGGGGAGACTTTAACATGGTGAGGTTTGATTTTGAGAAAAAAGGAAGGCGGTTTGATAGAAAGAGTGTGAAACTGTTCTGTGAGTTTATTGAAGATTGTGGGTTCATTGACTGCCAAATGAATGGTGTAGAGTTTATATGGTCAAGTTGTTAAGAGGTTCCTACACTATGCAAGTTGGATCGATTTCTGTTTTCAGGTGAATGGCTTAGAATTTACCCAAATTCAGTTGCTGAAGGCTTACCGAGGCCAACATCTGATCATATACCCATTATTCTCCGAACTCTTCAATTGGGCAACTCTTTGGGTCCTTCGCCATTCAAGTTCGAGAATGCTTGGTTGTTGAATGATGATTTCAGGTCTAAGGTTAAAAAATGGTGGATTGAGGATCAGTGCGTTGGAATATCTTCGTTTGTTTTATCCCTTAAATTGAAAAACTTGAAACGGAAAATAAAGGACTGTGTTCGTTGAAAGGAGAGACGGTTGGCATCTCCCCTGACAGGGATGGGAACAACCTTCGGGCTTCCTGTTACACATGGTTAAGGCTACCCACTTTAGTGGATCTATTAACCCAAATTTTTTACCGATCAAAATAAATAAATAAAGCACTGGAATTTGAACATGTATGGGAACATCAAGAGAGAGAGAGAGAGAGATCATATTTTGGCTGAGATATGGAAGAGTTGAATCCGTTGTGTGAAGAGGAATTGGAGATCAGAGCAGCCCTCAAAATGCACTATAGTTAAAAATGTCTTGAAGAAGTCATGTGGAGACAAAAGTCTAAAGCCCACTGGTTGGAAGTAGGGGATGGAAATACAAAAAAATTTCATACCCTTGCTAATGACCGAAGGAAATCTAATTTCATTCATAAGATTAGAGTTGCAGGTATCCAATATATTGATGAGAAGGAGGTCGTAACCATGATCGTCAAGTTTTATGAGCAACTATATAGAGATGAAGGATGGTTAAGGCCGACTCTTAATGTACTTTGTTTTAAAACTTTATCAGACGTGCAGAAATCTACTTTAGAAAAAGCGTTTGAAGAATGGGAGATTAAGGAGGCGATAATGAATAGCGGAAAAAACAAAGCCCCTGGCCCAAACAGGTACTCTATGGAATTTTTCCAAGTGTTTTGGGAAATTCTTAAGCCTAACTTTATAGCTTTCTTTGATGAATTTTATGTAGCTGGTCAGATAGGGAAAAGCATGAATTCCACGTTCATTTCGTTGATTCCAAAAATTGATAAGCCGAGGATATCAAAGAATTCAGACCAATTAGTCTGTTAGGGGGAATCTATAAAATTCTTGCTAAGGTGCTTGCAAATAGACTCAAAGGTTTTAGCAGACATCATTTCAGCTCCTCAAGGAGCTTTTATTCCGGGGAGGCAGATCTTAGATGTTATTTTGGTTGCCCATGAGACTTTAGATTCTCGATATAAAAGCAAAAAATCAGGTATCATCTTCAAAGTTGACATGGAGAAATCTTATGATAGGGTAAATTGGGCTCTTCTCATGTATATGCTTGGAAGAATGGGGTTTGGAGATACTTGGAGGAAATGGATGTGGGGATGTGTTTCTTCGGCTAGATTCTCCATCTTGGTGAATGGTGCTCCGCAAGGTTCTTTTCGTAGCACTAGAGGTCTTAGACAAGGGGATCCTCTTTCCCCGATACTCTTTAATATAGTGGGTGAAGCTTTAAACGGTCTTCTTCATAAAGCAGTGGAAAATAATAAATTTGAAAGTTTAAGGTGGGAAGGGGTGGCCCCACCATCAATCATCTTCAGTATGCAGATGATACAATAATCTTTTGTGGTGCCGACAGGGTGCAAATTGAAGCTCTCAGGGATATACTAATGGTGTATGAAGCGGTTTCGGTTCAAAAAGTGAATATGCATAAATCTCAAATTGTGGGGGTTAGAGCTGACAATGAGTTGATCCAAGATCTGGCCGATTGTATTGGTTGTATGAAGGATGAATTACCGATTAAATATTTAGGATCGGAAAGCCAAAAATTGAAATGTGGGATCCCATCATTCAGAGATTTCAAAAAAGACTGGCCCTATGGAAAAGCAAACTGTTAATTAATGGCGGAATGCTCACCCTTATCAAATCGGCGTTTTCTACGATTCCGATTTATTACCTCTCTATGTTTCAAGCCCCAGAGAAAGTAATAACTCAGCTAGAAAGAATCGTTAGGAATTTTTTATGGGAAGGAGGTAGCCAAGGTAAGAAACTCCGTCTTGTTAATTGGGAAATTTATTGTTTTGCTAAGAAAGATGGGGGTTTGGGAATCAGGAAGGTTGGAGAAATGAACCGTGCTCTTTTAGGGATATGGTTTGGCGAATGGGTGAGGACAGTGAAAGGGATAAACTTTGGTGGAAGGTTGTTTCGTGTAAATATGGAAGAACCAATGATGATTGGGGAATTAGAACTAATGGGGGAAAGGCCTCAGGATGGTAGAGAGGGGTTAGAAAAGTTGTTCCTATATTCAAAGATTGTCTCAATTTTAATTGGGGGGTGGGGGATAGAATACATCTATGGCACGATAGATGGATTGAAAATTTTACTTTAAAGAAAGAGTTTCCCATCATGTTTGCTCTCTAGATGTCCACATGCAACTGTTTTAGAATCTTTAGATAATAACCAGGCCGGGTTAACATGGAAAGTCGAATTTAGAAGACAACCGAGAATTAACGAAAGGGATGAGTTTGATAGATTGATGACTTGCCTGGAAGAAAGGAGGAGAAATAATTTGAATAAAGATATTCGGATTTGGTCTCTCACAAAGAAAAGAATATTTTTTGTAAAATCCTTCTATGCTTTTCTTAGTAGAAGGCTGTTAATTAGGTAGAATTGGATAAGAATTTGAAGGGTGAAAACTCCCCCAAAAATAAAAAATTTCAGTTGGACGGTGGCATGGGGCCGCATTCTTACTATTGATCAACTTAGATCAAGAAATTTTAATATTTTCAATAGATGTGCGATGTGCTTACAGGAGGAGGAATCTATTAATCACCTTTTTATTCATTGTTGGGTGGCAAGATATCTTTGGGCTGAAATTTTTTGCACCTTTAATATTTGTTGGATATTACCGAGGGAATATAGTAATCTATTTGTTGAATCAAAAAAATTACCCTGTTATCGATGGAATCAAAAAAATTACCCTGTTATCGATGGAATAAAAAAATTCTTCTTTCGATGGAATCATTAGTGATTTCTGACATATTACAGTGTTTGCGGTGGTGTGGGCTATTTGGCTAGAGAGAAATGAGAGAATTTTTCGTAGAGTTCGCCTTCCTAAGTATATGTTGTTGAAGAAAGTTAAAGATCTGGTCACTTACTGGGTTTGTTTGGCTCACTTGGGAGAAAGTTTAGAGTCCTTTAATCCTATTGAAGAATGGGATAATTTGGTAGATTGATTTTCAGATTGTGTTGATAAGGGCCAGCTTATTTTGCTTGGTTGGGTTGTTCGTTTGAGGGTGAGTGCTTCTTTTCTTTTTTCTTTTTTTCACTAAGGTTGGGGCTTCTTTTTTTGCTTTTGCTTGCAGCATCTCGCTATTTGTTGTACTTTTTCCTGGTTTGATTCAATAAAATTACCCTGTTATCAATCATATATATATATATATATAGATATATATATATATATATATATATATATATATATATATATATATATATATATATATATATATATATTCCCAATCAATTTTAGATGAACTTTTTTCATAAAAGTTTGAACAAGGTGAAACCAGTGTTACCTAGACACGTGGCACGGGCACCAAGTGTCAAGAGCCAATAGATGTTTGGCATGCCAATTTCTAAATATTTTAATACAGCGGCACTGCCTTAAGAAAAATATATTAAATAACTAGAACATATATAGAAAAAATATTGAATGGAAGAGAGCCAATTATGATTTGTAATGAAAAGATACATAATACATGTCATGAACCTCAATAAAAGTACTCTATTTTATAAAAATTGTTTTCAATGACCCAAACCTTTTATTTAGTAGTTAGTAAACTACTTTATACAATCTTTTCGATAAATGAAGCTCATTTTTCGTTGTCAAAACGATGAGCATTTTGATGGTACTATGTGGTATTTTCATGCTCATATATATACAAGTTTTGGGCAGCAAGAGTGTCCAAGTGTCGGAACGTGTGCCAAGTGCCACCAAGCGTCGGCACAGCAAAAATCCCAAAACTAGAAGTGCCAAGGCAACACTGGGTGAAACTTTGCATGTGTACTTTGGAAATTGGTGATTGCAACTTTGAAAGTACCGATTGGCGATTGTAAATTTGCAAGTGCATTTTTAGGCATTTAAGTAAAATGCTCTTAACTTAATATATTTAAATATATACATATATAATTTTTTATTTTTTTATCCCGGCCAGGTGCAGGTTGGGTGTTGGAACATACAGCCCAAGCCCTGCCCAGATCAATCCGGGTCACCACATGCTTAGCCTGGCCCGGGTACCGGGCCGGGTTGGCTTCAAAAATATACTGCTTTTTCCGGGCAGGGTGCTGGGTAAAATCCGGGCCAGCCCGGCCCATTGAGTGCCCTACGTCTGATGGTAAGATCATGACCTCGAGATCCATTGTGATTGAGGTGAAAAACAATCTGCACCATCTGATCTCAAGAAGTCAATGGGTTTCGGACGTAGGCGTGAACAGAGGTAACCTATACCAAAATGGGAGTTCTTAAATTCTATAAAAGCTCATAGCAGGGAATAGGGAATTCTAAAAACAAAAGAAAGTAACATCTCAACGTAATGGTAAAACAATACTTGGGTGAGCCTGTTAAAAACCTTCTAAGTCTTCATTATGAACTGTAATATCTTCAGGAAGCCATCTCAGCATCATAGCAACCAATTCAGCCTGGAATTCCAATAATTAGTCTAACAATACTTCTTGCTTCCTAGCATTTATAAGTGCCAAAATTAATACGATAAAGAGTACCTCTACAGGACCTTTATTAGATAGAGAAATTAAAGATGGTAGCAGTTCTTGCACCAAACTTATTCCTTCTCTCCTAACTACCTGTCATTAAAAAAATGAGTGCAATGACAGAAATAAAGATTGGCACAAAAAAATTAAAAGCTGGAAATAAATTCAGAAAAACCTCAGCAACAAGGGCAGCCGTTTGACTTTTCAGAGCCCATTCTTCACAAGGGTTGGCTGTCTCAGAAATTAAGCCAACAGCAACATTGACAAAGTTTTTTCTTTCTATGCTGCTCAACTCTTCCCACCTCAATCGGACCAAATGCTGCAAACGCACACAAGAAAATAAACATTCGGGTGACCCCACTACATTTTAACTTTAAATAGTTGTAGCATCTAATGGTTATATAGAAATCCTCACTAGATTAATGCTCTATTTAAATGAATTCAGGGAGAAAATAGTATGTGTAGCCGAGGTTCCACAGATGCTTTTATTGGATCTGCCTACACGTATTAGCCACATGATATGACACGACACATTAGACCATTCTAAGTGCATATTTGCCACGTGGCTGTATTACACAAACACAGGTCTTGAATTTAGCAAGAAATCTCTTGCTTTTGGATGGTAACAAGCCTTTCAGAAGCTTCGTTAGTGGGCCGTTTTCATTGTATGCATGCATGCATACCTTCCCATCATTTTTTTGAAAGGGAGGGTTAATGGAGGGTCAGAGATGTCATCACTTATGAAGTGCCTTTAGCATGCCAATGTGAACATCTATACTAGGGCTGTCAGCTGGTTGGGTCGGGCTGGGTCGGGTCGAAATTTTGGTTGGCCAATAAGAATATTGAAAATGCCCGATCTGACCTGACCCATTGTGCACTAAAGCCGACCCAATGCTACCCGACCTGATGCCCGGCCCGGCAAGAAACTCCAATTTTTGGTACTTTTTACTTATAAATTATCGGGTCGGGTCGGGTCGGGTCGAGTAGGATGTCCCAGGCTCAACCCGACGGGTCAATTTTATGTACCCAACCCGATAAAATATTGGGTCAGGTCCCTTCTCATCAACTCTTCTATAAAAAGGGATTTAATGGGAATCACTTAAGGAGAGTCCCTTTTGGCCACCAAAGCTCATTAAAGCCGACAGTCATAGATATGGGGAGTATGAAAATCGGCAGAAGTAACCTTCCGATAAATTTGGTGACTAAAAAGCACTTCATAACCTTAAGATGCCTCTGAGGAATCCATCTCTGAAAAATAATGTGCATGAATGTGGTTAACCCAAATGCTAAAAAAATAAACACCACTATGATTATTTCTAGAACCTATCCATGGTGAAATCCACATGTAAGGAACCTGAGGCTTTCCAAAATGTACCAGACGATCCCTGCCCCAAAATTTGCTGATAACCATAGATCAGAAGCACTGAACTTAGCGGCATTAATGAAAAAAACAAGAGACAAAGGGTTTAGTTGAATTTTAGCTTATAAACAGTAATGAAGGTTCATTAAGTTTTATTTTTTAATAAAACGGCCATATAATGCTACTATGATTAAAAAATATGAGAAGTCAGCTAGCTCATAAAAACATAAAAAAACGAAGTTCAAATATTTCTATAGCAAGCGAAAGAGATTTCATTAAAAGGGTCCAAAACAAAAAAAGACAAAAGAAATATAACTGAAAATTTGATTATCCAATTGCAGGAAGTGGCAAGACAACCGACAGGATCTTTACATATAATTACCAATGTGTGTTTTCTGCTGTGCTTTATCAAAAATCAGATCTAAAAGAAGCTTAAGAGTATATAGTTTTTAGTATAAGCAGTTTCTTTCGCTCATACGGCCCTCATATCTTACCAATTCTTCTTTCATTAGTAGCTGCTAACTTCATCAATATCAAATCATCACCAGCTTTTATTTCTAAACTTTCAGGCATTTTGATACATAATAACTGCGCTAAAAATAAATGCGGCGGCTTCTCACAAATGGTTAGTTATTCCTCCATTACGCCTATCAGGATATAATTTTATCGAACTGCATTTGTAGTTTTTCTTAATTGCTTCACTCCATTTGAAAGATTTAAATAACAGGTTCAATAAGAGCCAATATCTCGATCTAATTTCGGTTGCCTTGGAATATGTCATTTAATTCTCACCCTTGTCATTTACTAATTTACTAATTTAGCCTCAGCTGAGAAGAGGCAGACATCATTCAAAATCAAAGCCACTTCTATAATCTTATCATTGTCGAGTTCACTGAAGAGAAAATAGAGAAAAAAATTGTAGCAAATGTCATCTAAAAAACAAAAGAAAATTTTGTAGCAATTGTTATTTGACCTATCTGAATTATGTTTTTCCTCATATAATTGAAGATATTGGAACATCAATAAAGGTGACGAACTATTATTTTCTAAGTCAATACTATGGTCAGAGCAAGAAGAAAGTTTGGCTACCTTTTTCAGACTCTCAGACCATGGGTCCATTAGGATTCAAATGGTTCATATAGTTAGACCACGGGTCAAGTAAGGTTTGAATCGCTCAGGCCATGAGTCAGAGATCAAATGGTCACTAAATAGACAATATGAATCCTTAAAACATTGAAATCTTAGGATATCAGTAGAGGAAGAATCCAAAGTTCAAATTTTGGTTTAAATTTGATTTAACAAGTTTAACTTCTATTTATTTGTAATTTTATCTTAGTTAACAAGGTCAATCTTTAGCCTATTCATTCAAACCTTAGCCAAGCTTTTGCCATAGGTTGAAGTCGCTTATGGAAAGTATTATCTTTGGTTCTCAAGGAGCTTTCAGCATGGATAGGCATATGTTGGATGTGGTGGTAACGGAATATGAGGCAGTTGAAGGGCTAATTTAGAAGCTTTATGGGATTACGGCAAGGAGATCCTTTGTCTCCTTTAGTTTTCAACATGATTGGAGAGGAGTTGTACGGGTTGCTTCTGCGATCTAATGAGCTAAATTACCTTGCTAGGTTTAGAATAGGGTGAGATGGGCATGTGATTACGTATTTGCAATATGTGGATGATACAATTATATTTTGTGGGAGTGAGAGGGAGGAAATAATATGATTCGAGGGGTCCTCATGATTTACGAAGCAGTGTCAAGACAAAAAAGTTTTTTTTTTTTTATCGGTACAAGACAAAAAATTTAATCTCTACAAATAAAAATTATCTAAAATTTGGATGAAGGATCTTGATAAAGAAGTTGGTTCTGTTGTCAAACCGTTGTCAATATATATTTGAGCATTCCTTTATGCGTGCGAAAGTCGTCAGCTACTTCTCTAGAAGCCGGTTATTCAAAGATACGAAAGAAGCCTTGCAGTGAGGAAAGGTAAGCTACTGTCAAATTGGGTGGGGGTGGGAGGGCTCATGCTTTTTAGAGCTACTCTTACTAGTATGTCAGCATTTTATGTCTGTGCTCCAGTGTCTGATGTCGGTGATTGGTCGGCTGGACCAAATTGCAAGAAACTTCTTATGGCAAGGTGGGGGCAGGATAAGAAATATCACTTGATTAATTGAGAGGTGTGCCATTTTTTCAACGAAAGGGGTTTCGGAATAAGAAGATTAGTTCTTTCAGGAAAGTGGTTGTGGAGGGTTGGGGAAGAAAGAGAGAGAGAGAGAGAGAGAGAGAGAGAGAGAGAGAGAGATCTAACTTCAAGTTTGGAATAGTAAATATGGCAGAAGGGATAATGATTGGGGTGTCTGGAATATCGGAGGGAAAGGTTCGGCATGGTGGAAAGGCATGTCTTCTGTTTTTTCGGGTTTCAACAAAGGCATCAGATTCAATTGGTTACAGGCCCATATTCCGAATAGCTACAAAGGAGAAAGTTTAGGTAGTGCACATGTATAGTTACGATGCAAATACTATTATATAAAATATATACATGAGAAGAAATTTATGTGATGAAGAAGTTGTTGACCTGACCTAGATCTTAGATTTAATGGGCATAGCTACTAGAAATGAAACTGGGAAATATGAGAATTTGGATCTGTGATTTGAAAAGGGAAATTTACAGTTAAATCTTTCTTTAACTCCCTAGTCAGGAAATCATTGACAAGGCATGTTTGGACTAGTCTTTGGAAAGCCCACATTACCCATAAGGAGAGGTTCGTTGATTGGAGTTTAGCATGGGGTCGGATTTTAACAGTGGACCAACTAATAAAAGAGGGTAAAGAATGCAAAACTGTTGTGCAATATATTTACAAAATGGAGGAGTCGGATAGTCATCTCATTCTAATTGTTGAGGCTAGAGAGCTTTTGGGTATGCTATTAAGGACTTTCTGTATATGTTGGGTTTTTCCGGACTCTTGTGGTCACTTGATTGCGGGAATGGGGCAGTTCTATGCACTTTTGAAGATTTTGCTATTTTCTATGTTATGGGTGATTCGGCTAAAGAGAAAGACCGGATATTCAGAATGGTTAGGACACCATTGGCCATGATCATGAAAACGGCAATGGATATGGCCATTACTTGGGTGAAGCTTGATAAAAATGGGTCTGCCAGGGACGGACGGGAACTTATTGAGGAGTGGGATGGCCTACTCTAGAACTAATTTCCGTTCTGTTGATGGGGGTCTCCTAGGGATGGTTTCAGGTCACCCTTTTTCAGGTAAGAGGGGTTTCAATTTGGTTTTTATGTATTTTCTTCTTTGTTTTTGTTGTATGTTTTTTTTTTTTGGATGGGTGGGGGCCGGGGAAGGGTGCCCATGCTTTCTAGAGCTACCCTTACTACTTTGTCGGTGTTCTATATGTCTATGTTCAAGTGTTCGATGTTGGTGATTGATGTCCCCATTTTTCCGAATAAAGGGGGTCTAGGAATAAGAAGATTATGTGAAATGAACAAAGCTCGGTCGAGAAAGTGGTTATGGCTTCAATTTTGAATAGTAAACATGGTAGGTGGATGATGATTAGGGTTTCCAGGATATTGGGGGGAGAGTTTCGGCAAGGTGGAAAGACGTCTTCCATTTTGCTGGATTTAAAAAAATGTACCAAATTCAGCTGGGGTTTAAGTGACGAAATTTTTACTAGGACGATGTTTGGGTTGGGGAGCATGCTTTGCGGCAGGATTATAGGCCCATATTTGATGGGGACATCAGATTTAAAGAACTACCTGTGGTTTATCGGAGGCAAAAGAAATGTCACAAGGACTCTTTAATCAATGAATGAAAGCATTCTAAAGGACAGAAGCACGGTCATCCGTGACTACATGATGGACATCCGTGAAATTGGCGGATTCAGTTAGGTATTGGCGGTTTCAGTTGGTTATTGGCGGGTTTTAGTTAGTTAGTTTCTTATTTTGAATTTAGTTAGTTGTTATTGTCTTAGCCTATTTAATTGCATGTAAAAACAAATTTTATTATTGAATGATTATGAACTTTTGCTATGCAAATTGAGAACGAGATGTTTTCTTCGAGAGTGTGATTCTCTCAAAGGTGGGAGAGTGATTCTTCCACTTGTGTTTGATTGGTGCGAGGCCAATTGTTCCATCCATCCGTCATCACGGTTATCTCACTTGAAGGCGTAAGTGTTTGATTAATGTTTTATTTCATCCTACCTACAACCCATTTGATTTCTATTTGCCTAGAATCCCAATTCTCACTGTTAATTCCGCTCATTCTCGAAAGAACTCTTTTGTAAGTTTGTTCGAAACCCTTAAACTATTGAAGATCTAGTCGTTCGCCTAAGAACTCTAGTCTTCTAGATCCTAAAAGGAACGTGCAATGAAAGTAACACTATTTTGGGCTATTGCAAATCATTTAATTGGAAATCTCTTTATTTTCAGTGTTAATTTGTTAGATAATTTATATTTCATTTATTTATATTAATCTTCAACTAATCTCAGCCCATCAAACTTGCATTGTGTTAGTACCTGTATCAGATTTGGTATCAGAGAATTGTCAGTTTAAGAGTGTCAGTATTCATATAGATTCTAGGTTTCATTGTCGTTATCTTACATCATTATGGATTCTGAGATCGAAGCCCTTATTAAGGAACTTACGACTAAATTGGCTATGAATCAGGCTGACCTTCAAGCCCAAATGCTTGAGTATCATACACAATTACAAGATCAATTGCGTGATCAACAAACCCGACATGACAATCTAGTAAATCGTTCGACGAAATTAATGGGGTTATCACTAATGATCATTTTCGAGGCCACATCAATGATCACAGGAGAGATGGTCCTCCTCGTCGCGATCTTCCAACTAATCGGGATGATAAAATCATGAAATCCATCAAGATGGATGCTCCCATTTTCGATGGAAAGAGGTAACCCAAAGTCTACTTAGAATGGGTGATTGGCATGGAAGTCTATTTTGAATGGTAGGCCATGTCCGAAGAGGGCAAGGTCCGGTTTGTCAAAGTTAAGCCTATGGGTCAAGCAAGGCTTTACTGGATGGGTATCGAGCGTCCTAGACATTCCCATGGTCTTCCTCCCATCTCTACATGGGTTGATATGAAGATCCAACTGAGTGAAGTATATTCCTCTATCCTATAATAAACGTCTTCTTGATCAGTGGCAATCACTCCGTCAGGGGAATATGTCTATCACTGAATACATCAATAGGTTTGAAAGCTTGATGTTCCAAGCTAATGTAGAAGAGCGGGAAAAAGTTATCCTATCTCGATTTCGAATGGGTCTTTGCTCAGAGTTACAAAGGGAATTTATTCGATATCCTGTAACCAATCTACACGAATGTTTCTCTAAGGTCGAAGAGTTGGAGCGGTACCTTAGGACCCTCAAACCAAACGTTTTTAGGCTAGTGGGTCTGGTTCTAAGCCCAACTATCATGAATCTAAATCTTTTGTCAACACCCAATCGGCTAAATCTAATTCAATTACCAATCCAGTAATTAAAGCTGATAAAGGTAAGAATCCAGTGATAGAGGGGCCCCAGGAATGGTGGTCAAAGCAAATGCTACAAGTATCACGGATTCGGACATTTAGCTTCTCAGTGTCCTGCCTGAAATTTGTTCATTTCAGAAGAAATTGAAAATGAACAGGGAGATGGGGAAGTAGAAATCTATGAACCCGAGTCATTTCCTAGTGATGGAGAAGATCACATAGAGGAAAGAACTGTAGCGTGTCTTAAAGCAATCTCATACCCTGTTGAGGAGAATAATACCTCACAGGCGCTTATGGTTAGATGTACTCTAGCCCAATCCAAGGAAAGTGATGATTGGCGAAGGGATAATATTTTTTTTACCATAGCCAAGTGTGGTGAGAAGGCGTGTAAGGTTATAGTCGACGGTGGAAGCTGCACTAATGTTGTTTCCAAGAGCATAGTTTCTCGATTGGGACTTACACCCGTTCATCACCTGCGACCTTATAAGGTAGCTTGGGTTGATCCTTCGTCCATCCCAGTATCACATAGATGTCAAGTGCATATACAGTTTGGATTGTATAAGGATACCTTGTGGTGCGATGTTGTGCCTATGAATGTAGGGCATATCATCCTTGGGAGGCCCTGGTTGTATGATAAAGACGTCACATTGTTCGGCAAATCAAACATGTGTTCTTTCCTGCACATAGGTAATAAGATCAGGCTAAATCCTCTACCTCCTATAAAGCCAGCCGTGAAAACAAACAAATCAACGAATAAAAGTGCAATTGAGAAAGAGAAATCAACTAAGGATATCAATATTGTTAGCCCTGTAGAGTTTGCGCAAAGTGTAAAGGAAGAGAATGTTGTTTATGTTATCGTAACTTTGGAGTCAACCAAAGAATCGAGTGTAAAGTTTGCCCAAGAGGTTGAATCCATCATGAGGGAGTTTCAAGATATCTATCCCATAGACCTCCCAAATGAATTAACACCTTTAAAGAACTTTCAACATGCTATTGATTTAATTCCTAGTTCTACTATACCAAATTTGCCTCATTACTGCATGAACCCCTCTGAACACTCGGTGTTGAAATGGCAAATTGATGAACTCCTTTAGAAGAGATTCATCAAAGAAAGCATGAGTCCATGTGTCGTGCCAGCACTGCTCGCACCCAAGAAAGACGGTTCTCGGAGGATGTGTGTCGATAGCCGCGCTATCAATAAAATCACGGTTAAATATCGGCTTCCTATACCGAGATTGGACGATATGTTAGATAGGATGGTTGGTGCCACCATAGTTTCAAAGATTGATTTGAAGAGTGGATACCATCAAGTTAGAGTTCGCCTAGGAGACGAGTGGAAGACTGTCTTTAAAACCAAAGATGGTTTATACGAATGGTTTGTCATGTCGTTTGGACTTTCGAATGCTCCGAGCTCTTTTATGCGACTTATGACGCAAGTGTTGAGGCATTTCATGGACAAGTTTCTTGTGGTTTAGTTTGATGATATCCTTATCTATAGCTGCAACAAGGAACAACACTTGAACCATTTGAGGCAGGTCTGTATAACACTCAGAGGAGAGAAATTATATGCAAATCGAAAGAAGTGTACCTTCATGACGACTAGTGGTATCTTCTTAGGATTTGTTGTGAATTCTGAAGGGCTGCGGATCCGGAAAAGGTCAAGGCTATTATCGAGTGGCCTGAACCTGAGAATATACACGAAGTACGTAGTTTCTATGGGTTAGCATCATTTTATAGGAGATTCATCCGTAATTTCAATATGATCATGGCCCCTATCACCGATTGTATTAAGAAAGAGGAATTTAGTTGGACGCCTGTTGCGGCAAGGGCATTTAGGAAGCTCCCGTAATGCGTCTCCCGAACTTCTCTAAAGTCTTTGAAGTGGCCTGTGATGCTTCTTGAGTGGGTATTGGTGGAGTATTAAGTCAAGACCTATAGCTTATTTCAGTGAAAAACTAAACGAGACCAAGCAAAAATATTCTACATATGACAAGGAATTCTATGCGATGGTCTAATCTCTCAAGTATTGGAAGCACTATTTGTTGCCGCAAGAATTTGTTTTGTACTCAAATCATGAGGCTTTAAAAATGTTGAACTCTCAAAAGAAACTAAACCCAAGACATGTGAAATGGGTTGAACAACTTCAAGGGTTCACCTTTGTCCTAAAACATAAAGCCAGAGTAGAGACTGGGGCTGCAGATGCACTTAGTCGTAAAGTGGTGACACTGCACTCTACGAATGTTGAAGTAACTAGATTCGATCGTTTATTGGAAGACAATCCTACATGTCCAAATTTTGGACAGGAATATACTTCATTTGTGAATGGTCAGTCTGAAAGAACGTGTAAGTATACCCTACAGGATGGGTATTTATTTTTGAAACACCGCTTGTGTATTCCATGCACTTCTCTACGAGTAAGTATATCCGCCGGAGGTGTTGCTAGGCATTTTGGCCGTGACAAAACTATTGCATTGGTCGAAGATAGATTCTATTGGCCCACTCTTGCACGAGATGTCATCAAAATCATTAATCAATGTCGTGTTTGCCAATTAGCAAAACAAAGGAAACAGAACACGGGGTTGTATACTCCTTTTCCAGTGCCACACTCTGTGGCAGGACCTGTCTACGGATTTTGTGCTAAGGCTCCCTAAGACCCTGCGCAAACATGATTGTGGGTCGTTTCTCTAAAATGGCTTATTTCATAGCTTGTTCTAAGACTTCAGATGTGAGCAAGATTGCTACACTGATCTGTAGTGAGGTTGTTCGTTTACACTGTTTACCGAAAACCATTGTGTCAGACAGAGATGTTAAATTTGTCAGTTATTTCTGGAAGACATTTTGACATAAAATGGGGACAAGACTTCAATTCTCATCAGCATATCATCCCCAAACCGATGGACAAACCGAGGTTATTAATCGAAGTCTAGGAAATCTTTTAATATGTCTGGTTGGTGAACAAATTAAAAGTTGGGATTCCATCTTACCTATCGCTAAGTTTGCGTATAACAATTCGGTTAATAGGACCACTGGGATGGGTTTGTTTCAAATTGCGTACGGTTACAAACCTAGGACTCCCATAGATCTTATTCTGATGTCAGTTCATCAAAGATCATTAGAGT
Source organism: Chloranthus sessilifolius (assembly GCA_021018995.1). Lineage (NCBI taxonomy): Eukaryota > Viridiplantae > Streptophyta > Magnoliopsida > Chloranthales > Chloranthaceae > Chloranthus > Chloranthus sessilifolius. The sequence continues at coordinate 10,391,700 of CM037588.1, forward strand.
CTACATCTGCATTTGCACATCACATTCATAAATTGCATGCTGAGATTAAAAGAAGAATTAATGTGAATAATGAAAAGTATAAATTTTCTGCAAATTCTCATAGAAAGTTTAAAGAATTTCAAGAGGGTGACTTTGTAATGGTTCGAACTAGATTTGACTGTTTCCCTCAAGGAATTGCTAAAAAGTTACAAGAGTTACAGGCTGATAGTGCTAAACCTTATAGGATTTTGAATCAGGTCGATCCTAATGCTTATGTACTAGACCTACCACCAGAATTGGGAATTAATACAACTTTCAATGTGGAGGATCTTGTACCATCCTATGGCCCTGCAATGATACAAGCTAACCCTTTCGAACCTTCAACTTCTGATCCTGCCTCTATCTCCCTCCCTAATCCATTACCTCCACCTGCACATTCATCTCGTGAGATAATTGAGGATGTTTTGGATGATCAAATTGTGTCTACAAATCAAGGGGGATTTCAAAGGTAACTATCAAGTGGCAAAATAGACCAGATTCAGAGAATACATGGATCACAAAAGACGAATTCCAACGGATTAATCCAGACCTTTACGAACACTATCACAATCTACATTCATCAAGGATGAATGTTTCCAACCCGGGGAGAATTGCTGGGGACATCAGATTTAAAGAACCACTTGTGGTTTATCGGAGGCGAAATAAACGTCACAAGGGCTCTTTAATCAATGAATGAAGGCATTCTGAAGGACACAAGCACGAACGTCTATGACTACATGACGGACATCCGCGAAATTGGCGGTTTCAGTTAGTTATTGACGGTTTCAGTTGGTTATTAGCGATTTCAGTTAGTCATTGGTGGTTTTAGTTAGCTAGTTTCTTATTTTGAATTTATTTAGTTATTATTGTCTTAGCCTATTTAATGGCATGTAAAAACAAATTTTATTATTAAATGATTATAAACTTTTGCTATGCAAATTGAGAACTATATGTTTTCTTCGAGAGTGTGATTCTCTCAAAGGTGGAAGAGTGATTCTTCCACTTGAGTTTGATTGGCACGAGGCCAATTGTTCCACCCATCTTCATCACAATTATCTCACTTGAAGGAGTAAGTATTTGATTAATGTTTTATTTCATCCTACCTACAACCCATTTGGTTTCTATTTGCCTAGAATCTCAATTCTCTTGGTTAATTCCGCTTATTCTCGAAAGAACTCCTTTGTAAGTTTGTTCGAAACCTTTAAACTATTGAAGATCTAGTTGTTTGCCTAAGAACCCTAGTCTTCTAAATCCTCAACGGAACGTGCAGCGAAAGTAACACTATTTTGGGCTATTGCAAATCATTTAATTGGAAATCTCTTTATTTTCAGTGTTAATGTGACAACTCAAACTTTTACAACCCAAAACCTAACTCGACCCAACTTGACCCGATTCGACCCAAAGCATACACACACACACTCTAACTTACACATGCCTTACACCATAACTTACCCCTTACAACTTAAAGCCTCAAATCAAAACCCATGTGTATCAGCCGAGCAGTTTTCTTCTTCTTCTTCAATTTTGTAACGCAATAACGCCTCGCTCCATTACTCGCGGAATTAATTCAAATTCGAACGGTCACTCCACCGAGCCTATAAATAGAGCTCTCTTCCTCCTTTCTTTCCCACACCAAGCAATCTTCTCCAAGCTCTTGCCTTCAAAGCTCAGTCCCCATGGGGCCCCAGTTTCTAAGTAACGGCCCCACTCTTACATGCAAGACGCGTTTTGGGTGGATACGGCGGCCCATATGATGGGTCGACTCATACCAAAAACAAAACCTTGAAGGGAAAAGGCTACTGGTGGGACCAGGAACGGCTGGTGGGACCATGTGAAGCCACCTAAAGAGGACAATATCTTGGCACGTGGCGTCGGGGCGTTACAAAATGGTATCAAAGCCGAGGACGGCTCTATTACAAGATGGGGGGACCATGTAATGGCTTGTCCTGACCTTGGTACATAAGTAACGGCCCCACTCTTACATGCAAGACGCATTTTGGGTGGGTACGGTGGCCCATATGACGGGTCGGCCCATACCAAAAACAAAACCTTGAAGGGAAAGGGCTACTGGTGAGACCATGTGAAGCCACCTAAACAGGACAATATCTTGGCACGTGGCGTCGGGGCGTTACAGTTAATTTGTTAGATAATTTATTTCATTTATTTGTATTAATCTTCAACTAATCTCAGCCCATCAAACTTGCATTGTGTTAGTACCTGCATCAATATTTTGTTTAGCTACCAATGAGAAAGTTCGGGTGGTGGACATGTATGGTTATGTTGGAAATAATGTTCTCTAGAAAATCTGCAGTAGAAGGAATTTACGTGATGAAGAAGTTGTTGTCTTGGCCGAGATCTTGAATTTAATGCCCACGGTAGGAATCAATCAAAGAAGATATGAGAAGTTAGATCCACGATTCGAAAGGGAAATTTATGGTTAAATATTTTTATAACTTCCTAATTAGGCAATAATTGACCAAGGCATGTTAGGATTGGTCTTTGGAAAGCCCACCTTCCCCCTAAGGTGAGGTTCTTTAGTATATGTTTTTCTTCTTTTTTTGCTTTTTTTTTTTGTTCACTAGGATATGTATCAAGTAAATTCTTCTGGCAATATTTTTTTGACAGGTAAGTTGGGATTCGGATTGGGATTGAAAATTTTTATTTTGAAATATACTGGAAAAAATATATTATAACTTCATACTAGCTATATAACATAAAGGAGGATGATTTTTATGGATTCCTATATAAGCAATTAAACATTCATCAACAAGTGATCTAGTGGAGATAATTAAATAAGAATAAAAAGGAATTAGATTCTAACAAATGTTTACAATGTTTTGTAGCTAGAAAGGGGCTCATAGATGGCACAAACCTGTAACATTTTCAAGCCATGTAACCGAATCTCAGAAGACCAATCCTTCCTAACCAAAAGGAATGACGTGTTGGCCAAAATATGGATGTCTCCTGCTTTTATCTGAAAATTTGAAGAAATGCGGAAGCATCACCAAAATAGGAGACCAAAACAAAAGGTTGAAGTATATTCTAGTATGTTGTATATTTCAATGTGCAACTAATAAAGCACAGAGGCCACCAAAAGCTGATAATATTACAGGCAATTGCATTAGGTAGAAAAACTTATCTACATTGAACTAATTTTGATTAGGACATTACAACGTAGATCTTTGGGCACACCGCATAGTGTTCAATATCTACAATCTGGCATTGGGTGCATAGGTCCATCATAAGTAGAGCTATGAGAGCCCCATTTTTAGGCTACATGGCACATGTTTTTATGCAATCCAAGCCATCATAGCAGTAGCTCATATACTGAACTCAAGTGGACCCAAAAAACCACACTTAGTGGGCTTTTTGAACCATCCAAACTATGCACTCTAGTATGGATGGTTGTGCATATTTTGACATTCAATATTAAAGTGCATTGATCTCCTAGGTATGATTCTTTGGCTGAAACGTGCTAATGATGGCCTGCTAGGTTCTTGGGATATGAATCCAGACGTAGCATTTTTGGGCTGCATCCAGATGCCAGATCATGTGTCATGTGGCACATGATCTCCAACACGACACCCATTGTAGATTGATCAGCCATGTGGCACATGGTTTAAAAAAACCTCTTGTTTACGACCTTTTTTTACCTTCATTTGATGTCAAAAATAAGGTAATGCCCAACCAACCTGGTGCATTGAATTGGAGCACCTTTGACCATATTTCAATGGTAGATATGCATCCAATCATGCACAAATTTTTGTATGGTACTTGGTCAGTCTTGTCCAAATGGTCATCTCACCCGGACCTCGTGATGGGTCCACATGGTGCCCACATATATATATATATATATATATATATATATATATATATATATATATATGTATATATATATATATATATATATATATATATATATATATATATATAGATTAAATGTGTGTGCCACATTGCATATAAGTGGACTGTCATGGCCATATCTTTGTACAAGCATCGGGCGCGCACACACACACAACCTTTAATCATCCAAATAGCCCATCATTAGCACATGTCCCAGCCAATAATTGCAAAGATAGGTAATTCTTTGTTTTCGATTTCGGCCACCCAAAACGGTAACCGAACCGATTGGGAATTAGTTTCGGTTTTGGGTTCGTTTCGGTCCGGTTCAGCAGACAGGTTTGTCGGTCGGTTTGGGTTTTTGGTTCCAAACTTGCATCCCTAATGCTAAATAACAGAATATAAAGCCGTAACAAGTAAAAACAACCACAAGCAAAAACAAACAGAGATTGAAAAATAGATACTTTCAAAACTAAAAATAAAAAAACCAAAGATTGCTCACGGAGTCTAAGTAAGAAACAGCGGCTTTTTTGGATTCCTGTGAGGAGCTCAAATTTAGGGCTACAGTTATAGCTGTAGCTACATTGGTGGCGGTGGTGCTGCTTTGGTCCATATTTTTCGTGTGAAAATGAAGATGATGATGATGATCAGATGGTAGAGAACCAACTAGATTTTGTTGTGAAGTAAAAAAGATTGAATTTTGAATTAGGGTTAATGGGCTTGTGAGAGATTTTTAAAGTTGTTGCATCAGAAAGTTAAGAAAGCTTCAAGGGATAGAGAAGAAGACTCTTTGTCTTTTTGGGAGGACCGAATCCTAATTCCATTATGAAAACCGCTGTTATACGGTGGTGAATAGAATGATGAAGGACTATAGTACTCCCCGTTTTAGCATTATTTCTGTACGGTCCCGCACAATCAAATATTTGACCGACCGTTTAGTCTCATTTGTCAACGGGTCTGCATCTGTCAATGGGTCGGCCCTGTGAAACCTAGCCTTGGCCCTAGGGACCAAGGTGATGCCCTAGCCCGGCCCTAACTTAGGCAAGCTTTGATATGCTCAGCCTTAGTCCTAATTTAGGCAGTCCGCGAAGGCTTGGGTCAAACATCTAGCTTTCTTGTTTATTGTTATTTTATAAATTTATATAATTTTTTGTTAAACTAGTGGCAGTTTCTAAATTTATATAATTTTTTCTTAAATTAGTGAAAGAGAACTTAGTAATATATTAAATTTTGATTTCATATTATACATATCTCGGAAAGTGGTCTAAGAATCATGTTAATGTGCGCTCATGACTCGATCTCAAGATCGTAGAAGATTCGAAAGAAAAACAATATTTATCATGTGATTTAAAGCAGCCAACAGTTAAAGCAGATAAAACTCAGGTTAAAAAGGAAAAATCTTGGGTCGTAAATAGAGTTTAGTGATCAAGTATAGGCATAGGAATAAAACGGCTCCAAAAAGTATACGAAAAAAATGATAAACCTGGATAATTTTGGGAACAAAGCTGGAAAATTACACAAATATATTAATAATTATAAATAAATAAATATACACATGTTTTGACCAAATAATGGTTTTAAACGGAAAAAGGGGGGTTTAAAACATATTTTTTGGAAGAAAAAAAATGCGTTTTTTTTTTAAAGGAGAATTTTTTCGAAAAGTCGTTTTTTTTGAGATTTTTCGTTTTTTCAAAAACACGCGTTTTTTTCCAAAAAAAAACGAAATAAGGGTTTGGTCACTATGGTCCCAAGGGTACCCTTAATTTTTGCCTCTACCAAATCTCGAAGAGCAGTTATGCTTAAAACTATTTGGTGCTTTGAATCATACACTGGAGATCATTTTCATTCTAATCTTACAGACAAATGATCTTGATATCACGAGTGTACAATTAGATGATTTATTTACTAATACTACAAAATTAATCCAAAAATCACATGACACACATTACGCTCAAATATGATATCCAAATCACTTTTTGGGATTTGTGTCACATGGAATAAAAATTAATCGTCTAATGTTAGTGGAAGATTAATTGGGATAGAAAACTCTAGCGTCTGATTCATTCAATGATTTTCAGCATAAGAGGTCCCTTTATTTATAACCAAAGATTCTTCTTCTAATTCGATTATGCAAAGAAAGGTACTCTTGTCATAAATGCGTTGTGATAGGTCATGCGGTAATTAGGATATCTTTATTTACAACCAATGATTCTTTCTTTTCGACTGGAGTTTCACATACTTTATGCCATTAACTGCTTTGAACCCTACGATGAAGAAATCTTTCGTCCCAAAATTTGACACGATAGGTCTTGAGATTATAGGCATACCATTAAACAGACAGATTTTGATACCATGAGGTAAACATCCCAAAAAACAACAAAATTATGGCATACTTGATGAGTGGTTCTCTAATCACTTTTTTGGGATGTGTTCCATATGAATTCAAAATTTGGCCTTCCAATGATAGAAAATTGATCTTAATAGGGTTTTCAATGGGTCGGATTAAGGTCGGGTTTCCAAATTTTTCAGCCCGGCCTTAACGGCGAATATACTCGACCAAGCAAGCCCCTACTGTGTCGAATTAGGGGCTTGAGACCCGTTCAAGTTTTTTTTAATAAAATTTGGTTGGGCTATTTTTTTGGACTATTTTTCTAATAAAATTTGGTTGAGCTTGAGCAGTTTTTTTTCTAATATAAAAGTTTAAAGAAGATTAAAAGTTTAATTAAATAATAAATTTAATTAAATAATTATATTAACATTATAGAGGCTCAGGTACATGCATTTATTCAAATATTTCATTTTAGTTTGTTGCACAATGATTACAACGAATAACGATTAATCTCATGGCATTTAAGTAATTAAAAGGATTTTTTTTTATAACTATAAAAGGATAAGTATATATATATAGAGAGAGAGGGCCAGGGATATGCATCCGAGTGTAGAGATATCTCTACGCCAATTGATATGGGCGCGACACGTAGCACCCTTTTGTAAATAAATGGGTAACATTGGAACCACTTTACTAACTAGGATTTCACTTTTAAAATATTTTAAAAGCCAAATATCCTTCTAGCCATCATTCTTGACTTTTTTAAAGTTTCTTTTCTCTTTCTTCTCTCCATTTTTTCAAGAAAGTCACTTTTTCAGATATATTTTACTCAAAATATATGGCGCTAAAACAGCTTAACCGGCACCCAGATAGCAAAGTGTTGGCACCCAGTGTGACGGCACTACAACGCTAGTCTGTAGGTGTTGCAAAAAAAATTAAATTTTTTTTTTTAATTTATCGAAGCGTTGGCCCCTCTATGTAGAGGCGCTAGTGCCTCGGCGCTTCGCAAATTTTTTTTTAATCGAAGCGCTGATACCTCGATATAGAGGCGTCAGCACCCCTAAAAAGAGGCACCGACGCCCCTTTTTTTTTTAGTGAAACACCAACACCCATTGCCGAAGTCTTCGTAGCGCTTTGCTACCGGGCGCTCACATTTTTTGAGTAAAATATACTTGAAAAAAAGTAAGTCTAACACTTTGTTAGAAAAAGAGAAAAGAAAGAGAGTTTTAAAAGACTTCTAAAAAAGATAAAAATGACAGTTGGTAGGATATTTAACTTTTAAAATATTTTAAAAGTGTAAAGTGGTTCCAATGTCACCCATCACTTCACAAAAGGGTGCTACTTGTCCCGCCCATATCAATTGGCATGGAGATATCTCTACGCCCGGGAGCATTTTCCCCTTTTTCATATATATATATATATACATCCAGGCCGGGTGTTGCATCACTCGACCCAAGCCCGACCCAAATTTATCCGGGTTGCAATATGTTTAGCCCGATCCGGATACCAAGTCAAGTTTATTTGATAGAAAGTATCATTTTTTTCAGGCCAGGTGCAGGCGCCTGATCCATTGAGAACCCTTGATCTTAAAATATGATGAAAAGTGATCTCCTATTACTCGATACTAAGTAATCATAGTTTAAGCATGCGAAACTTCGGTTGAGAAGGAAGAACTTTGGATTGAAAATAAAGGCACCCTAGCTATTTTTTCTTGCGATAAATGCATTCACACATACTGTTGTCATTTAAAAGACTTTGGAGGGACAAAATTGGAAGGAAAATCGTATATGGCTATTGATATGAGGGGCATTATTAGGAATATAAAAATCACAATAAATGCATTCACACCTGTTGTTGTCATTTAAAAGACTTTGGAGGGAAAAAATTAAAAGAAAAATCGTATATGACTATTGATATGAGGGGTATTATTGGGAATATGAAAATCGGACCATGCAGTGAGAAATAATGAGAATTATATTCTCATTTTAGATACAAGTATAGTTATAAAGAGAGAGATTTCGAATGACTGGAAAAGAAAACCCAAGACCTCCATTTACGGATACTTAAATTACCAAAATAATCTTTCAACTATCCCTTTAATGAATTGAATGATAAGATTAAAGGTTATTGTAGGAATTTGATTATAAAAAGTGTATTAAATAGCTTGTATCTGACTGACCTTTGACCCCCAACCCTGAACCTTTAGGGAAAGGGTGTACGGGTTCGAGTGCATGTATGAGCCATGCATTCGAACCCCTTAATCATGTGTCCAAAACAACACTCATTTTGATATTATGTGTCATGTGACATGGGATCTATAAATAATAAAAAAATTTAAAACAAAAGTTTTTCAGTAGTCAAAATCATTATTAAAGTTTGTCTACCGCCTCACACATTTTTGGTGCTTTGAATTTTCACCCTTTGCCACATTTTGGACGGTGAATAGGCATCAAATCATGGACAAATTTTTTGGGTGATCTCTGGTCTTCCTTGGGCAAGTAGTTGTGGCACCATATTCCTTTGATGGGTGCATGTGGGCCCACCTGGTTCAAATGCATGGATCCACTATGCATTCGAACCCATATCCTCAAGCCTCAACCTTTAGGAAAAATGGTGTATGAGTTTGAATGCATGGATGAATCCATACATTTGAACCCCAGATGATGGGTCATGTGGCACTTAGTCCCAAAATAATACCTGTTTTGAGATAATGTTCCATGTGTCGTGTGATCTATAAAAGAATTTAAAAAATAAAAGTTTTTTGTGGCGAAAATCATGGTCAAAGTTTAGGTACGGCCCCACACATTTTTAGTCCTTTAAAATTTTCCCCTTTTACCACATATTTTACGATGAATATGCATCAGATCATGCCCAAATTTTTTGGGTGTTCTCTGATTGTCCTTAGGTAAGTTATCGTGGCACCCGATCCCCATTTCATGGGTACTAAGTGGACCCCACCTTATTTAAATGCATGGATCCACCATGCATTCGAACCCATATCCTCGAGCCTCAACCTTTAGGGAAAGGGTGTACGGGTTTGAATAGATGGATGAATCTTCATGAGGTGTTTCAGAGTTTCGCTTATAGTTTCTGAAGGAAGTTCAACGCTAGAGGTTTGACAGTGTGACATCGTCATCAGTTAGACTTCCATGAAAATTTTGATTGTGAGATCCAGAGAAACTCGAACCTGGAAATCAGAAGTAATCTCAGTCATGATCGGTCTCCAAAAGACGCCATTTTAAGTACCCAAAATAGTATTTTCTGATCTTCAAACAAGATAATTATTAATGATTTTTATAGTTTAGTGAATTATGGGTAGATTGTAAGATTATTGATAAAAATGTGCCAAATGAGGGTAATAATTATGGATTCAACGCAACACGATTGTCAGACCAAGAAAGAGCTCCAAAAGAGTGAAAGATGCTATGGACATGAGTCAAGAAGCACTTGATGGTAAGTAACAAAAAGTGGTTGCAGATATGAAAACAACAAGGCAAGAAACTTAGGACAAAATTTAAAAGAAAATGACGAGACTCCCAAGTTCGTGGTCGTTAGCCCAATTCTTGTGGCTGTGAGATTGGACCCAAAATTTTGGTCTTGGTGCTCTTAATGCTCAGATGTGCTCAAAGATGCTCAAAAATCTGTGTTTTGTGGTTTTGCTTATAAATAGTACTTTGTAATTAGGGCAAAATATCTTTTAATCTCTTAATCATTCAATACTTAAGAAGTTTGAGTCTTTTCCTTGGAGGAAGAGAGAACTCAACACAGAAGATTATTCGATAATTAATATTAAAGTATTATGTTGAGGAGATCGGATCCTTGCATATTGCATAGATTGGAGATGAGAGGCTAACTCTCTCGTTAAAGGAGAAAGTGAGATAATTTCTTTTCAATTTTATCATTCTTATTTTGAATATTGAATCATATGGCTAGCTTACTCTAGATGGATGCTATGTTATCATTGAAATTCTGTCTATAGTTATTGATCTTGTAGATTTGTGACCGTAGGAGGGTTATCTCATAACCTCGATTGATCTTGTAGATTAATATATGATGCCGTGTGATTGATTAATTTGTGGGAGTTGTTTATTCTTGATACATTATAGCTTTTACATGACTCATGTCATTCGTGAATGCATCATAGTAACTAGGATAATGTATGCATTGATCATTAATCACATTCTTTTCAAATTGTTTTGCTTGTAGTAAAATGAGGGTATATATTCATTATTTATGATTGATTAAATTGAAAGGAGAGAATCTATTGAATCTAGGGTGTAGTTGGATCCTTGAATGTCAGCATCTTTTTTTCATTCGTTAATTTTAAATCATCATAGTTAGTTGTTAATCTTTCATTTAAAATTTAGTGAGAAGTAGTAAGTTCACATTCAAAACTCTTTCCCATGGATTAAAATCTCGGATTTTCAATACGTATCGTCCATCCCCAAAACCGATACCTACAAAACGATATGTATCGGTTCCAGACGATACATTCTGGTATTTTTCCCAAAAAAAAATACGAACGATACATTCCGGTATTTCAAATTATCGTCCGCTACAGACGATACGAACGATAATTTGACTATTTTTTACGGGGGCCGAGAAAAATTCAATTTATCTTATCGTCCAAGTCCAAAACCAATACGTATCAGACGCTACGTATCGGTATCGGATGATATTTTGATCCATGCTCTTTCCAACTTTAGTAGAAATTAGGTTTAATACTCTTACGTTTAGTAGATTTACTCGCTCCATATGGGTTCAACATCCGTAATACTTGCTCTTGTTCAACGAACTTGTACACTTGCAATGTTACAGTCTTTTGAACAATCAGATACCCACCTCGATAAATATTTCAAATAGCGGTGCCTTTTTCAACAAAGAGTTATAACTACGCATTTTTCAATTGACCCTGCTTGCCCCTATTATGGGTCCACCACTATTACCTAGGATAACGATGATGGTGGCATTTTGGGATGCCACATGGCACAAAAATCCAAAATGGGACCCTGTCCCTTTGGGTTCATATGTGCTTAACGAGTTTATATATATATATATATATATATGACTATGAAATTAAAAATGATAAATTGATTTTTCAAGTCACCCATAATTATGTTTACATTGATCATTATGGTTAATGCTAGTGTCACCATTTGTCACATTTTCTTTTTAGAAAGTCACATTTTAATTACATATTCTGAATCGACTTTATAAAAAGGCCATAACTGTTTAAAATATATAGAATCTCACAAAAAGAATGTGAATTTTTTTGCTTTCCCTTTTCCCTATTTTTTTTTTATTCAATATTTTAGTTTTTTAATTTTTTACCTATTTTCCCCTAATTTGATAAAATTTTCTCAAGTTGATTTATTATTAGGTACCTCCCTTAGCACCTGCCAAGTTACTTAAAGCACTTAAACTTAAGTAAAATTAAAGTCCCTCATTTTTCACTTAGGCCTTGTTTGATAGCAAGGAAACTCCAAAGAAGAAATGAAATCAATTTCATAGTTGATTTTAGTGGAAATGTTTTCCTCTAGAAATGAATTTTCCACTGTTTGATTAGTGTGTTTAATTGAGAAATTAGTTTCATTGAAAATTGATTTCTCTTGTTTAATTAGTATGTTTGAAAATGAGTTTTTAAGTTTGGATCATATATTTTCCACTTTTATTAAAGTAAAAGCTAGTTTGAACAAATACTTAGTGAGAAAAGAAAAAAAAATTATATTTTGGAAAATACCTAACTTATCACTTCGTGTTGCATTTGTTGGGTCTCTCTGTCTCTTTCTCTCTCTAAATTTGAGTTGGGTCCTCTCTCTCTCTCTACAATTCAAAGGTGGATGGGAAGAAGATGATCAAGAGGTTGGCTCAAGTGTAACCCACACACATAATTTATGTATTAAAGAATTTATGCCTTTTTATAAAAACAACATAATTTATATGTACTTTAAAAGCAAGCAGTCACCAACGAAAAAAAAACGGTGAATCGCTCTATCAACTGCATTAAACTTCATGGGTGTCAAACGATGGATGATAGATAATAGAAGGTTAATAGTGTGACACAACATTAAAGGTTATGACAAGGTCACAATATGGACTCAACATCCCGATGAAAAGGGACCCTGTTAAGTAAAAACAATAATAAGTAGAGGCGCTAAACAAGCATTTTATAAATAAAATAAACTTCATGGATATGATGAAGAAATTTCAATACAGATTCAACATCCCTAAATAGACAGGCAACTATAAGCATGGATGGTGGCAGTGCAGATTCATGAGAGCCGAACAACGTATTCTAGTGAGTACGAAAACATCGCTACATATTGGTTTGGAGACAAAAAAAAAAGCCAGAGATAGATCAAGGCAAGAAGTAGCTACCATTAAAATATCATTATTATTATTATTATATTTATTTAGATATATATTTATATATATATATATATATATATATATATATATATATATATATAAAATCATCTTCTTCTTCATGGCTAAACAACCATTAATGGAGCTTAAAAAAATAAGATTTCTTTAAAAAAATGAGTACCCTATGATAGATTGAGGGGCACCCACCTGTTGGAGTGTGCTTGAAGGTTCGAGATGATTCGATTGAGTAGCTTGAGCCCACACGTTAGATCGGCGATACGGCTGCCTACGCGTCGATTTGGCGATGTATTTTCGATGGAGAATCGATTACGGTGCTAGGTTGGATGCGAGAAGAAGAGGACCCGTGCAAGAGGAATAAATCGAGTGGAGTGAGATGCGAGAGGAAGAGGGCTCGGGAGGAGAGACTTGTGCAAAGAAAGAGATCCCGAGAGAGGGATATAGGGATTGTCTATGATTGGGAAGGGAAATAAAGGGTCCTTTTTGGACTCTACTTGCATGCTAAAACAAATTCTAAAAATAGAGGGATTTTATTGCCTTTATAGTGTAAACTGATTATATTAGAAATTTCTACACAAGTACTGGGTCTCGGTACTTCGCCCATCATACACCATTAAACAGGGTCAACGAAATTTCAAGTCATAACATTCTTCCCCCCTAGAAAAAAAAATTCGTCCTCGAAAATTAGAAAATTAGGTACCAGTTATTTGAAAAGCTCAGGATGATTTTCTTTGAAGTCGTCTTCATTCTCTTCACCTTTGGCGTGCGATGTTGCCATTGGACCAATACCAATGTCATCATTTTATTCTTGAAGACTTAAACTTTCCGATCGAGAATTCTAATCGGTCTTGCTATAGTGGTGAGATCCTCCTTTATATTGACGGGTTTGATCTCTACTATGTGTGTGGGGTCATATTTGTATCTCTTTAACATTAATACGTGGAAAATATCATGAATTCTCATGTATTGAGGTGGTAGAGCGACTTTATACGCAATCTTGCCCACACGTTTGGTGACTTCGAAACATGTTTGGTGAGTTCGAAAGGCCCTACGTATCTAGGGCTCAGCTTCTCGCGCTTTTCAAAGTGTATGACTCATTTCGTCGGGGAGATGCGAATGAATACTTGTTCACCAACCTATTAAACAGATTTTAGTATTCAATCAAGAGCACAAATGAAAGGAAATTTTCAGTTCAAAATTTTTAAATATGTTACCTCGAACTTTAAATTACGACAGTGAAGATTGGCATACTTTCTCTGACGATCCTAGGCTATCTTAAGCCGTTCGCATTTCAGTTTGACTTTCTCAGTCGTAGTTTGGACTAGTTCGAGTCCAAGCATTTTCTTAACTCTAACTTTGTCCCGACACAATGGCATTTTGCAACTTTTGCCATATAAAGCTTTGAAAGGAGACATTTCGATACTTGCCTGGTAGCTATTATTGTAAGAGAACTCGATCAGTGGGAGGTGATCGTCCTAGTTCTCTCGAAAGTCGAGCATGCACACTCGTAACATATCCTCAACTACTTGATTCGCTCTTTCAGTCTGGCCATCTGTCTAGGGGTGGAAGGCAGTTCTAAAGTCTAATCAAGTGCCTAGAGCTTCTTGAAAGGTTGTCTAGTATTTGAAAGTAAAATTTGAGTCTCAGTCGGAGACAATGCTGACTAGAACTCAATGTAGTTTTACAACTTCTTTCAGATATGTTTCAGCCAGCTTGCTCCCATCTGTGATAGTCTTGAATGGCAAGAAATGAGCTTAGTCAATCTATCAACTATCACCCAGATTGCATCAGTCTTCTTCATCGTCTTTGGTAGACCTACAACGAAGTCCATAGATATGTTTTCCCACTTCTATTCCGGATGGGTATGGGTTGTATAAGTTTAGCCAGTTTCTGATATTCTGTCTTGAGTTATTGGCACACTAAGCACTCCAACGCATATTCAGCTATTTCCCGCTTCATATTCGGCCACCAATACCAATTTCTCAGATTCCGATACATCTTAGTGCTACCTGGATGTACAAAGTACCCTGAGTTGTGACCTTCATCAAGTATCTCATTTTTCACTTGGGGGTCATTGGGTACGCACAATCTTTGTCTGAAGAGTAACATCTCATCCGTCCTGAAGCTGAAATTGGGTTTCGATCCTATGGTTTCAATGATCTTCAGGATCTCTGGGTCTATACGCTATAATTCCTTAATTTTGTCCAAAATGAACGGACTCATCCCAATTCTTGCCAAATATACACTATCTTTAATTTATTGAAAGTAAATGTCTTCGTCGGCGAGTTCATCGAAGGGCTTCCATGTTTTTAATCTGGCTAAATGTCGAGGATTTCCTACTAAGTACATCACCGACGACATTTGCTTTCCCAGATGGCAATTTATGAAGCAGTCATAATCTTTCATGTATTCATTCCATCTACATTGTCTCAAGTTCATATCCTTTTGTGAGAAAAGGTACTTGAGACTTTTGTGATCCGTATAAATCTTGAACGTCTCGTTATAGAGATAGTGTCGTCATAGTTTGAAGGCGAAGATAACTGCGGCCAGTTCCAAGTCATGAACTGGGTAGTTCTTTTCGTGAGGTTTGAGTTGTCTTGACCCATAAGCGATAACTTTCTTACTTTGCTCAAACACACAACCAAGTCCTTGGCGAGATGCATCCGTGAATATTTTAAATTCACTAGTGCCTAAATTAGAAGGCATGGAGAGGATTGGTGCAGTAGTAAGCTTCTTTTTTAATTCTAGAAAACTTGCTTCACATTTCTCAGTTCACACAATTTTGACATTCTTCCGTGTGAGTCCGGTGAGCGGTAGAGCAATGCGTGAAAATCTTTCAACAAAGTGACAATAGTAGCCCGCCAATCCGAAGAAACTCCTAACTTCGGTAATACTTGTCGGTGCTTTAAATTCTATAACTGCTTCGATCTTAGAAGGATTGACGGTCAGCCCTCTTGCTGATACCACGTGGCCTAGGAAGGTTACTTGTTTAAGCTAAAACTCGCATTTATTGAGTTTGGTGTACAATTAGTGCTCGCAGAGTGTTTACAGTGCAACGTGGAGGTGTTCTTTATGTTCTTCCTCCGATCGCGAGTGGATGAGAATATCATCTATAAATACGATGATGAATACACCAAGATACTGCCTGAACACCCGATTCATTAGGTACATAAATACAGCTGGGGCATTTGTTAGTCCGAATGACATGACTAAGAATTCGTATAACCCATTCTTGCAAGCGAAAGTAGTCTTTGGAATATCTTCTTCTCTCACTTTTAGCAGGTGATAACTCGATCTCAGATCAATCTTAGAAAAGCACTTGGCACCTTGGAGATGATCAAGTAAATCATCGTTACGCGGAAGGGGGTATCGATTTCTGATGGTTATACTATTTAAATGACGGTAGTCGATGCATAACCTCATCAAACCATCTTTCTTCTTTAAGAAGAGAACTGGGACTCTCCATGGTGAGTGACCGCGTTTGATGAATTTCTTGTCTGATAGTTCATTGAGTTGTATTTTCAGTTCCTTTATTTCTGCAGGGGCTATCCGGTATGGTGCCTTGGAAATTGGTGTGGTCCTTGAGATCAAATCAATTTTGAACTCGATTTCTCGGTCGGGTGGTACACCGGGTAAATCTTCAGGAAATACGTTGACAAAATCTCTGACGACTGAAATTTTTATAGGATTGACTATCTTGTCTTGCTCCTCAGCTAATGCTACTAATAAATGTGCTCCCTTCCTTTTAATTCTCCGAAATCTGAATGGAGGCTCTCTGAGTGGATGGAAGGTGACCACTTTAGAGAATCAGTCAACCGTGGCATGATATGTGGCGAGCCAGTCCATGCCCAAAATGATGTCAAATTTTTGAAATTCCAACACGATGAGATCTACCAAAAGATCATGACTTTTAATATTGATTATCGTGTCTCGACAGATTAAGGTAACCATCATGGTGTTTCTGGACGATGAAGAGATGGTCAATCTCCTTCCTAAGGGTATGGGTTTAGCTTAAATTTCTGACCTAAACCCTGGACTGATGAATGAATGTGTAGACCATGAGTCTATAAGAACGAGGGCTACATGTTTGATGTCGCACTTATGCCGATAAACAGAGAGGTTACCTGTTAGCATAAGGCGTGTTAAAATATTTTCGAGTGTAATAACAAGGTTTAGAGCTTTATCAAATTCATATGAAGGATTTTACAAAATGAAAGTTAATGATAACAAACCTTGAAATACATAAAGAAAGATAACTTGATTCAAAGTAGTAAAGGTACCTTGAATAACTTCGTCGCTAGCCATGGTGTCCTGTTGTGACATTGCAAATACGTGACCTTGGCTCGTAGGCTTCGCTTAAGTACTATACTGCAGTCCTTAATCATGTGTCCCTCCTTTCCGCACTGAAAATATTTCCCGATGCCTTGCATGCATACTCCGGGCCTATGTCTCTTGCTACATTTTATACAAGGTTCGTAGGGTGTGAACTCCCTTTGTGGCTGATGTGGCTATGGAACAACACTTCTTCCTTGGAAGGTGGGAGCCACTTTGGTCTGCGGGGGTGTGACATGGGGCATTTTATTTTCTGAAAGGGCCTGAGGAAGTTATGTTATCTGGGCGAAAGTTGGCATGGGTCTCTATGGGACAAAAGAGCCCCTTTGAATAACCTTTCCCTTTTGAACCTCCAATCTGGCATTTCTTCTATTGAGCATTTCGCTTGATTCCCTTTCCTAGATCTGTGCACGATCCATGCATGTTTTAATCTTCATAGCGGCTAACTTCTCGTGAAAGAATGGTCGCAAGCCGTTCTGAAATGCGAAAAGCTTATCGCCTTCGTCCATGATCAAATTCCTAGCAAATCGGGATAGCTAGTCAAATTTGGCCTCGTACTCGGCCACAGTCATGCTCCCTTGTCATAGGTCCATGAATTTTTCTTTTTCTGGGCTTTAGTGGCCACAGAGAAATACTTTTTGAAGTAAGCTTCCTGAACTGCTGTCACGTCCATTCATCTTCATTATTTCGATCAACAGCTTTCTTTACTACTTTCCACCAGTTCTCTGCTTCTTGGTCTAGATAGAATGTTGTTCACTTCACCTTTTCGTGTATTGCAGGTGAAGATATCCCAAAGAATTTCTTGATTTAACTTATTCAATCTTCAGCATCGATCGGGTTAAGCTGACCATAAAAATAGGGAGGTCGAGCTCTGCTAAATACCTGAAATCCAACAAGAGCGTATAGTGGGTTCTCCTGTTGAGGTGTAGGCTGACGTTGATTGACAAGCCCTTGGACGACTTGTCTTTGATGTTCTCTTTGTACCTCAATCTCGTACAGTAGTTGAGTCCTTTCTTATTGGTATGACTGTGCCAGCTAAGTCATTTACTGACTGAAAGTGGTCGCCATCTTGGGCAATAGGTGCATCGCTTCAGATTCTTGAGGACCTTCATGTGATGAGGACTCGTTCACCTGAGAGTTATTCGTTTCTCTGCGTCGTGGAGCCATCAAGTTCTGATCTATAAAACGTCGTCTATTAGTGCATTCGTACGACATAGACCCTAAAGAAAGTAAAGTCTGAGCTTTGATACCATCTCTGTTACGACCCAGAATCCTTATCCGATCTCGAGGGCCTATAATTCTGTGTTATGACACCACATATTGGTTAAGGCGATAAATGGACATACACATAATCTATAAATTTACTTAGCATATGGATCGAGGCATTTAAGATAACATTGAATGATAATTGACTTATAAATTAATAGCGAAAACCGTAAATAACAATAAAAGATAAATCCTAATCATGCATCTAAGATAGGAAATAAACTAAGTTTTACATAGGGTAAAATAGTTCCAAATGGAATGTAATAGCCCGAAAAAATCACGCTAAAACTATGACCTCGGGATCCGTGCCCAATCGGTCATAGGTTTGACCAAACGGAAGTCCAATAGTTAGCATGAGGTGTGATGAACGGATGAGATGTGATAAACTTAATGTCGATGTGGTGTGTGTTGTAAATGTGAAGTCGCATATACCTACCGCGGTATATGTGCTCAACACACAAGTGAGAAAAAAAGGATAAAAGGGTTTAATAACCCTAGAGGTGTATTTTGGTTGTTGAAGGAGAGTAAAGAAGAGAGAGAGAGAGAGAGAAGTAAGAGAGGAGTTATTGCAACCAATTGGAGGGGGGATTCAAGAGATAAAAGCCAGATTCAACGCGATTTGGATCTGTTAGAGCCAAAGCTGGAAACCCTAGCCTTCCAACTATTGGATTGAAATCAACTTGAGATCTATTCAAGGTAAGATTTTTGTAAATAAAATGCATAGATTATAGGGGTTAAGTTGTGGTTAAATGTGGGTTAAAATCATAGGATAATGACTTAGAAAAATAGAGGAAAAAGTATGGAAAAAAAGATTGGGAAGAACAGCTCGAAAGGGGCTAAATCTGACAATTTCGATGAATCGAAATTGGGTTTCGATTAATCGAAATTGGCTAGGAAGTTGAAAGGTCAGAGGACCCCGATTTCGATTAATCGAATTTGATTTCGATTAATCGACTTTGGATTTCGATTAATCGATTTGGGAATCGATTAATCGACTGGGAACCTCCAGTGGACCCCAGGGGTTGGAGAAAATGACTTAAGGAAAAATCGACTAATCGAAATGGGATTTCGATTAATCGATTTTAGTTTTCGATTAATCGATTTGGAATCGATTAATCAACTTGTGAAATTCGACTGTTCGAATTGAGAGTCGACTTTGCGAAAAGAAGAATTTCGATTAATTGAAATCGGATTCGATTAATCCAATGAAAACTCGACTGTTCGAACTGTGGGTCGACTTTGCGAAAAGAAGAATTTCGATTAATCGAAATTGGATTCGATTAATCGAATGAAAACTCGACTGTTCGAATTGAGGATCGACTTTGCGAAAAGGAGAATTTCGATTAATCGAAATTACTTCGATTAATCGATATTGACCTTCGATTAATCGATTTTGGAAATCGATTAATCGAATCAGATTCGATTAATCGATTTTGGAATTCGATTAATCGACTGAGATAGATTATGTTGACTCTTGAGTTTGACTTTAAGATTCTTGGAGGATCTTATACCTTCTTTATTGCATCCTTTGTGATGTGTTTCACCTGTTATGTGGTACCATAGGTGGTACGTGTGGACTAGTGCACAAGGAGCCACGTGGGACCTTGATGCATTGATCAAATGAAGACTTAAGGTAGGGAACACCTTGAACATGTACTTTATTTTACAAGAGCATGTATGTAGTGATATAGAACTCAATTCAAATGTTTATTTCTTAAGAATTTGTGAAAAGTGTGTGTGTGTGACACCCATAAGAGTAATCATAATGAGCCATCCCCAGGGGATGAAGAAGTAAAGAGATAAGAGCATCAGGTGTGATGCAAGTAAATGGATACATCCCAGGGATGTATCCAAGGATTGGATTATGTTTGATAGGGCCTAACTGATATAAGATAGCACATTTACACGGTGAATAACTATATGTAAGGCACCGATATTTTTGTTATTTGAGGTTTGATAGGGTACCCCACCGACGTGGCGGGATATCCACGACTGACACGGCAGATATCCGTGACCGTCTGGCAAACCAGTAGGCGGTCGCGGAGGCTTATCCGTACATAGTAAGCACACCCCAGGGGTGTTGATTGAGACAAGTGAAACCCCGCCACCAATCCCCAGGGGAAAGGGGCTTGGGTACTATTGGTATTCCCAGGGAATACGGTTAAAACTGTCTATATAGATGACGATGATGGGTATCTCATCGGGGCTCGATGCTATATTGCTCGGGGATTACTTAAGTTGAAAGTTTAAGTTTTGCTTTAGGCCTTTTCAGCATCATTCATGAGTAAATGAAAACATATGTAATCAACAGTAAAACAAAATGCTTTTAACTGTTTCATCAATAATTGCATAGACACATCATGCATGGCATATCATGGAATATATGTGAGTCATAATTTATATGTTCAACTGTGTTTGTTCCCTATTGAGCTAGGATGTAGCTCACCCTATAGACTATACGTCGCAGGTCCACTACTAGCAGCTGTCGCGGCTTCAGGAGACATTGATCCCGGCGAGTCGGACCTTGCGGCCGGCGAAGAGTTGGAGCCACCTCCAGAGGACTTCTTCTAGAGGACTCCGTTGTGCCACTTTGAGGGATTTTGGAGAGAGTTTTTGTACGGCTTGGTATGTCAAGTCTTGATTCTGTTTAAACCATGTATATATATATAGATGGGATTATTCTTTTGGGGCGAACCATCCGTGATGATTGCTATCATCGATGGTTCGGATCGGTTCTCCATTCATGTAGAGGCATGAGGGTAGAACTGTCTTTTGGAGAGTTAATTAATATAGGTTCAATTTCCGAAATTTCGTTTATTATACTTTTTGATGCTTGATATACCAGTGTTCCGTGCTTAGCTAAAGGGCACGGTCAAGATGATCGTGCTGATGGCACGGGTTTTGGGGTGCTGAAATCCGGGCTGTCACATGGAAACTCACAAAAGTATCAAAGACTAAAATATGTATCTTAAAGGAAATAAAATCAGAAGTCTATAACTAAAGAATGCTCAAGGCTAATAGAAATCAGCTGGATCTACGCTCTTTTCCAAGTGGTACCCAACGTCATCATCTACATGAGCCGCCTTCGGTACAGCAACCTCCATGTTATCATGGGCAGGATGATCGAATTTCTCACCTGAAACTGTTAGATTTTAGGAAGGGGTGAGTTTACTCAATCGCGTAAACTCAGCGGGTTGCACAATCGATCTACCATAACTTACCTAGGTGATTATGTGTGTAATCGCTTGAGTTGCGGTGCATTTTGAAAATAAAATCAGTATTTAAATAAAATGACCAAACTATCCATAACTTATAGCATATCATAATCAAATTGAAAGGTATAATATAAAATGAAGAGTACATGATACTTCTATTTTCTTATCTATTTTCCTATTTTTCATATCAACTTTGCATACGTGACATATCGTAAGTCTTATTATTACTCCATACGCCTACACAACGTATTTCGCATATTAATTATCTTATTTAAACATCCTGTACCAGGATTGCTGCTCAAGCCTACAATGCGAGGTCCACGTGTAGATTACCACCTAACCTTCATATCATAACATAAACTACCATCCAATCATATGAGGTTATCGGCATAGTAACCACAATGTCCCCTTAGTTTGAGACAAAGCTATAATGTCCTTAAGACCCGTCTCGGCTGCAGACGTTGGACCTTACGGTGGCTCGTAAGGTATGACACGTGTAGAAACTTAATTCATGTTCAGCTGACCTTCACAACATGTCTTAACATATTATATCATTATTCGATTTTGGGCTTAGGTCGTCGTCCCGATTTCACATTTGCGTGGGCTTAAGTCTCCACTTTCTAAACATATATGTATCTTAATATATTTATATTTCATCTTTTCTTAAACTTAATAAAAATAGGACATGATGTGATAGGCTTCACTAAACCACGCTTTTCAAGGACGGGTTCCGTAGTAACCTGGATGTACTTCGTGTGACATCCCATACTATCATAAAGGGTTATATCCGTATATGGATGCCTACATTCCAAGCTCCACGTGATCGTGAAAGAAACCCCACCGTGGTGAAGGCTTATATCACGTGTCATACTTTATTATTAACTTAACATGCGTATGACCTATGTGATTTTCTATATGATGTCATGGGATGATAGTGAAACATATATCTGAAAGAAACTACAACATGCATCCTAAATTTTGCATATTCAATAAGAAATCAACATGGAGCATAAAATGTGAAACATTAAGTAAAATCAGAAAATAAAATTTATTTAGCTATGTTTATTTTATGTTTGGGTTCAATTTCTCATCATTGGAGGAAAATTGTGTCAGCATAGACAATGGTTGATCGGTATAGCGATCGAGTATGTTTCAGATTCGAAAGTGGCACATGGGTCTATACAATATATAGCGAATATAATGACAGGATCATATCCTAAAGTTTTCATCCATTGGATCGAAAGTTTTGGCGATTCTAAGGAGTTCCTGTCTCTAGGATTTTTTTTTTTCAAATGGAGCTTATAAGGCTTCGTATATTAATATTCTAATTTCTTTTTAGATCAAAGGCTGGAAGGGAATTTGCTTCGAACTATTGGTGCATCACGCACCCATTATGATATTATGAGTCGAGAAACTCATTGAAATGGCCGACACCTACAATGTTTGGTCGGGACGGTAGACGGTTGATTACATCTGGTGATAATAAGTCATCGGAGAAGTCACATTTATTTTTATATATATATATATATTATTTTTTACCAAAAGAGGAGGAAGCACTTGTAAGTTTCTCTCTCTAAACCTCTCCTATTCTATCTCTCTCTCTCTAAATTTCAGCATTTAAGTTGAGTCTTCACTTTCTCTCTCTAAATTTCTGCTTTAAAAGTTGGATCTTCACTTTTTCTCTCTAAATTTTTGAGTTAGAGGTTGGGTTTTCACTTTCTCTCTCCAATTTTCTAAATTAGAGGTTGGGTCTTTACTTTCTCTCTCCAAGTTTTTGAGTTAGAGGTTGGGTCTTCACTTTCTCTCTCTAAATTTTTTAGTTAGAGGTTGGGTCTACACTTTCTCTCTCCAAATTTCTCTATTAGATGTTGGGTCTCTTTGTCTCTTTCTCTCTCTAAATTTGAGTTGGGTCCTCTCTCTCTCTACAATTCAGGGGTGGTTGGGGAAGAAGACGATCAAGAGGTTGGCTCAAGTGTAACCCACACACATAATTTATGTATTAAAGAATTCATGCCTTTTTATTAAAACAACATAATTTATATGTAGTTAAAAAGCAAGCAGTCACCAACTCAAAAAAAAAAAATGTGAATCGCTCTATCAACTGCATTAAACTTCATGGGTGTCAAACGATGGATGATAGATAATAGAAGGTTAATAGTGTGACACAACATTAAAGGTTATGACAAGGTCACAATATGGACTCAACATCCCGATGAAAAGGGACCCTGTTAAGTAAAAACAATAATAAGTAGAGACGCTAAACATGCATTTTATAAATAAAATAAACTTCATGGATATGATGAAGAAATTTCAATACAGATTCAACATCCCTAAACAGACATGCAACTATAAGCATGGATGGTGACAGTGCAGATTCATGAGAGCCGAACAACGTATTCTAGTGAGTACGAAAACATCGCTACATATTGGTTTGGAGACAAAAAGAAAAGTCAGAGATAGATCAAGGCAAGAAGTAGCTACCGGTAAAATATCATTATTATTGTTATATTTATTTAGATATATTTATATATATACATAAAATCATCTTCTTCTTCTCCTTCATGGCTAAGCAACCATTAATGGAGTTCAAAAAAATAAGATTTCTTTAAAAAATTTGAATACCTTATGATAGATTGAGGGGCACCCACCTGTTGGAACGTGCTCGAAGGTTCAGGATGATTCGATTGAATAGTTTGAGCCCACGCGTTAGGTCGGCGATACGACTGCCTACGCATCGATTCAACGATGTGTTTTCGGTGGAGAATCGATTGTGGTGCTAGGTTGGATGCGAGAAGAAGAGGACCCATGCAAGAGGTATAAGTCGAGTGGAGCGAGATGCGAGAGGAAGAGGGCTCGGGAGGAGAGACTTATGCAAATAAAGAGATCCCGAGAGAGGGATATAGGGATCGTCTATGACTGGGAAATAAAGAGTCCTTTTTGGATTCTACTTGCCTGCTAAAAAAATTCTAAAAATAGAGGGATTTTATTGCCTTTATAGTGTAAACCGATTATATTAGAATTTTCTAATTTAAGAGTGTGTGAGCCATGATATGATGTGCACACAAGTACTTGGTTTCGGTGTTTCGCCCATCATACACCATTAAATAGGGTCAACGAAATTTTAGGCCATAACACTAAGGCTGGGAAATGATATTGAGGGAAGTATGGAGGTAAGGGAAGAACTTGGGTTTCAAGACTCGGCAGGAAATTTTTCTCTGTCTCTCCGTCCTAGAAAGTTTTCTCGCTCTGTGTCTCTTAGAAATTTTTTCTCCCTTTTTAGGTCATAAATTCTTTTCTGGGCCAAAGTGAAGGGTGGGGGCCTCTATTTATAAAGTTGGGAGTGATTAGTGAGTGGTTAACTCACTAATTAGATGTAAAAATTAGCTAATGAGCAATCTAAGGTTTTCTAGGACTTGAAAAGGGTGAAAAAAGGTTTTAACGGTGGATGATAGGGATAACCATGATTGAATCTTGAATCTTGTTTACAATTGCATTCTGAATACAATTTTGCATTCTAAACCTTGTTTACGATCGTACGCATTTTGAACCCTATTTACAATTGCATTATGAATACCATTTTACATTTTGAACCCTGTTTACAATCATACATACATTATGAACCATGTTTTACGTTTGTATCCTAAATCCTGGTTTACATTCCCTCGTGCATTTTGAACCATGTTTACGATCGTACGTGCATTCTGAACCCTGTTTACGATTGCATTCTAAATGCGATTTTGCATTTTGAATCATGATTACAATCGTATTTATGATTATACTGAATTCCTGCATTTCTGCGTATTCTTCATTTCGTCATAACTTTTAATGTACAGCTCGAAATCTAGCGATTTCCTGGCTTGTTGGTAAGCTGGGAACCTCTACTTTCCAATGGTATATGTCTTAACTCCTGCAAATATCTATGCAAATTTTGATACTCCTCTTTTTATCCGTTATTTTGGATTGGTTCAAATCAAATTCTATGAGTCCGATGAGGCTTTCTAAGGGTTTGGGTTGATTTCTAAGGATCTAGAAAGGGTTATAAGGGTTTGGGTCAAGTTCTAAGGGTTTGAAAGGTGCTTTTGGAAGCTCGAGAATACGTCTTTATCGAAGTATGGGTCGATCGAGCCTTGGGCCAAATTTGGGTGTCTACAAAAATGCACAAGTAATTTTCAACGACATATTTAGACCGTCATTTATTTTATTAAAATAACGACTGTCATCGTCTGTCGACCGCCAACAACGGTTTTAAGCTGTTGTTTTACACGAAGTTTTTTTTTTTAAAATAATCACACCATTTTTTTTTACGACCTATTATGACTGTTATTTTCTCTCATACAGTGAGAGTCATAGATGAGAAGAAGAACGACAATTTTCGGCTATCGTTTTGATATATACTTTTTAAAAAAATAATAAAATTAATTTGAGAAACCAAAATATATATATTTCAGAAATCTTAAGCATCACTCAAACTCAAATATACATTTTCTTTTCACCCTCCCACTCTATTGTCCAACTTTCTATTATTCTTTAACCTAAAGCATTGGATGCATGCCCTATTCGTCTATCGCATTGGATGCATGCCCAACCAATGTAAAGATTCTCCGAATTGGGACTAAGACAAGTTACAATGATAGATTGCCAATTGGAAAGTCCAACCAACCACCTTATCCCAATGTGATACCCTCTCACTCTGTTGCCCAACTTTCACTTCCTCTTTCTTGAGCATTTCTAACATCCCCAAAGCCTGTACGGTATGGTTGTCATTTGTCAAGCAAGGCCATGGTAAGAGTTTGTATATAGGTGAGCATAGTAGCCAATGTAATATTAAAAAACTCTAAATATAGACCAACCTTAGAAATAGCCAATGAGATGGTAGTAAGTCATACCTACAAGACAAATATTATATATGTTTAAAAAATGAACCTTAATGTACCAAGAAAATAACAAATCACCAAGGTATACTGATGCATTACATATTGCATAAAATAGGAAGAAAGTTTTCTTATTCCTGAAAAGTTAACCAAATGACATGACCCAACTATTTTTCCAAGATGATCACAAAGCAATCGTATACAGATTGTCAGTAGTATGTGTTTGCCTAAAATTGTTCACCTACTGGTTAAACTGCCAATATTTTTGTATATATATATATATATATATATATATATATATATATATATATATATACATATCCTTACTACTATATAAAAGTAAAAATAGTTTATGTTAATATTTCATATCTAAAATGCCCCTAACTCATATCTCATATATAGCCTCATTAATAATTGCAAAATCTTCTAATGAAATTAGGACTCTAAAGTCTAAACTAGCCCCTAGCTCATATCTCATACAAACCTAAAATAGTGCAAATCAAGTACGGCTTCCAGATCAAAATCCAAAACCTAAGGAAAGAGATCCTTCATCATCAAAGGAAAGAGAGGGGTTACCTCAACCGTTGGATTTCCACGGCTATCGAATGCCTGCCTAGCTTTTACGGTTTTGATTTGGGCCATTTCTCTCTCTCTCTCTCTCTCTCTCTATATCTTTATTGTCTTATACACGATCTCTTAGATCTTCTATGGCTGGCCGAAAGTATTTATAGCCGAGGGTAGGTTCATCTACCCACTGTAAATTAATCTCGGTCGTCAGTTTTCGCTTTGGTATTAGATCCACTCGTACACTCTCCTTCTGCCAAAACCGTCAAAACATGACGCTTCACGGTTATTTATGAACGTCCAAATTTGTGTCTAAAGATTTATTTACACTTTATGATTTTCACGATTGCTAGAGTTTGGGACACGTGGCATGTTCAGTGCATATTCAAATTTCCAATAGCATATCTGACAGCAATACAGGATTCATGTATTGACGAGGGGAAATTTACCTGACAGGCCCTGTCAGATACACCTTTTACGTCAGAAGCCCTATAGTTTCACTTTTACCCAGACAAACCCGCTGCGCGCCGAGCTGAGGCACGCCTGTAGGAAATACCCAAACTACCCCCACAGTAATAAATAGTCGCCCTCTTTTCAAATCATTTACTGTTTTCAATTTACTTTTTCGTTCGAAGTCGGTGGAGAGTCGTTGACGCTTCGTGGACGATCGCGTTCAAAACTACAACCTTCAAGCTACCAAATCTGTAAGTTAGAATTAAAATTAGCTTTCATCGCTATAGATTTTTTATTTCTCCTCTCTTTGTTGCATATTTTGACATAATTTTTTTAGGTTTTCCCATATGTAATCGATATCGATCTTCTATGTAATCGATATCGATCCTATATGTAATCGTTACCAATTACATATTTAGTCGCTATCGATTACATCAAATATCGTTATCGATTACATTTAGAGTCGATAACGATTATATATGTAGTCGTAATCGACTATATAAACTGTGGATGACGAATCTATAACAAATCGATATCGACTCTCTATGAATATAATTAATACCCATCATTTGAAATAATTTCCCTATAGTTATTACCCTCGATGCCATAATAAATCATACGAGGTTTTATATTTATCTCAGCCGACGTTCAATTTATTGCCAACTACTCTTTTGTAAAACCATTATGGCAAGTTAGGTTGGAAGAATGAGAAAATTTAATACAACGATTCGTATTCCACAATCTAGGAGCTTTAAATAAAGGTTTAGTTCGTCCTTAGCAAACCACCTATCATCCCTACCAGCCCATATTTTTCCCAATGTCTGACGACGAAGAAAAAATCTTCTATAGCCCAATCAAGTTCGAGCCTGTATGGGAGGACCCACCACCACCACCAGAACCAGATCCTCTGCAGTTCCTGTGGGACGAGTACGATGAAGTAATGGAGATTTTGGCGAAGGAAGAAAAGAAGAGGAAGGAAGAAAAGAAGAAGAGGAAGGAAGAAAAGAAAAAGAAACTTACGACGGAACCACCCGCATCTCCACCCCATCCACCACCTGCTCTTCATCCTTCTTCCTAAATTTTCTTTTCTTTTTTAATTATAAGTGAAAAAATTTGAATGTAATTGAAATATTTTGCAAGTAAATGAAACTTTTTGATGCAATGGCGACTTCATGAAATCTTTTGAGTCCGTAAATTAAATATTTTCTATATAAATAAGGGAAATTTACCTGACAGGTAAATT
The DNA here is from genome assembly GCA_021018995.1 of Chloranthus sessilifolius. NCBI lineage: Eukaryota > Viridiplantae > Streptophyta > Magnoliopsida > Chloranthales > Chloranthaceae > Chloranthus > Chloranthus sessilifolius. Next base: position 10,420,215 of record CM037588.1, read on the forward strand.
AAACATTTTGAGATCAATGTAGACTTATATTGAATTAATGACGATTTCATAAGTAATCGAGATCGATTACATTGAGAGTCGGTATCGATTACATATAGGGTCGATATCGATTATATATGTAATCGATGTAGGTAAAGAAGAAGGAAGAAAAGAAATAGAACAAAAGAAAGAAAAAGAAACTTAAGAGTCAGTAAATTAAGTAATTTCTATATAAATAAATATTTTGAGGTCATTGCGAATTTATATTGAGTCGTTGGCGATTTCATAGGTAATCGATATCGATTACATATAGAGTCGTTATCGCTTACATATGTAATCGGTATCGATTATATGTAGACTCGATATCGATTATATATAGAGTCGGTATCGATTACATATGTAAGCGATAACGACTCTATATGTAATCGATACAGGTTTTATATATACATTTCATCAACATTTTTAATTATCTTTATTAGTATGGTGCTCAGTCCTTTCTTTTTTATTACAGTTCATTTCAAAAGGCTGTCAAGATGGTTGTACACCGAGCTGTTGCCAAGTGTTCGTCCAGTGCCATTTCGAATCTCTACGAAAATGCTACCCCAGCTCGGAAGAAGTTACTGAGAGATTCAGTTTTTGGTGGAATATTTCAAATGCCGAAGGGTGTGGGATTTCTTTCCGATGTGGTGGATGCGATGCTGACATTTTGGGTTGATAAAAACCACTTCCGAATTGGGAAGACTGATGTCTATCTTTGAAAGATAGACATTGCATTGATACTGGGCCTTGCCGTAGTTGGCCCAGAAAAGTATACCCCATCCGGTAAACCATCGGTAGAACAAACCATTAGATACAAATACTTTCGTGGAACGCCTCCCGGAAAAATTCTCCGGTCTCATATAGATGCTGCAATTTGGAGAGCGGAAAGTGATGAGGACTTCTTAAAGTTGTCCCTTCGCTTGTGTTGTATATTTCTTCCGGTCCCACCATCGATTTGAAGACCACATCGACCTCATCGATGATGTGGAGACTTTAACCTAATCTGGGGTCTACCGTCTACCAGACTTGATGGAGTATATAATAAAGGGCGCTGAATAGAAAAACCGAGATGGATAAAGCCACGAAGCGTACAACACATATGGATGCATATGTGTACTTCAATGGTGGACTTATGAGATTCTGTCCGATATATCGCCATCCAAGCTAGGCCTCAAGGGCCCTTTATTTGAAATGGTCGGACGGTATGATCCAGGATCAAAGGTTACACTCATGCGAGATGTTGACGAAAGGTATGAGGTCTATTGCCTATTAAAAAAAACAACTTACGATTAATTCTAGAATCGATAGCGATTCATTACGAGAATCGCTATTCATTTACTGAATCGATAACGCATTCCTTAACAATCAATAGCGATTTGCAGTCGATAACGACTTAATAAGTAGTCGATATGGATTCATTACCAAATCGAGAGCGATTTTTTAACAAATCGATAACGATTTATTAAATAGTCGGTACCAATTCTTTACATAATCGAGAGTGACTTATTATATATATACCGATCATTTTATTACATTGTTTCATTTTCTTTCAAAAGGTTCGCGCTCCTCATGCCTCGTGGCTTTGAATTAGAGATACCCGTGTTAAGAGAATATCTACGTTCAAAAGGAGGTTGGGGAAGAGGAAAGAACCGGCCAAGAAAGTCTGGGAAGAGATTCCAAGAAGAAAAGAAATTACATTCCTACGAGAATATTGGAGAGGAGAGGAAGAATGGGATGACGATCGACGTCAAGAAGAACCCTCTCGAAAAAGGGCCCCGTGCATGTGGGTGAGGGTCGGCCAAGAACTAGGGGCTGCCAAGGAGAGCTGGCGAAAGATAGCCAATGAACTGCCCACCTCCAATGATTCTTTGTTGAGGAGGGTCGATCATTTGACGCCGATAACTTGAAGCTCACCCAAAGAGTGAGCGATTTGGAGGAGAGAATAAGGCCTCACAGCTAAATGTTGCGCTTCTTTAGAGAAACTATGCAACTCCTTCAATGAGAGGCTGAATTCAAGGGATGCAGAGTGGCAGAAGTTAAATCACTACAACTATTTAGTCAGAAAGGGCCAGACTGATATAAAAGAACTCCTTAAAAATTTATTGGAGGCGAGACCTAAGGTATGTGTTGAAATCTAGTTTTAGATGTTCAATTTTATTAACATAAATCGATATCGATTATATATAGAGTCGATACCGATCATATATACAATCGTTATCGATTATATATGCAATCGATATCGATTCTATTTACAATCGATCACGACTATATATATAACCGATAACGATCATATATAAAATCGATAGCGACTATAAGTACAGTCGATAACGATTATATTTAAAATCGATTTGGACTTTTTAAAATGTGGACTAAAAATTAATTCTTATTTTGCATCATTATTACGATGTACAGGATGTGGCTATGGAGGAGCTGATATCGAAGGTGTGCGACGACCTTGATGAGGAACCATCGACTCTCATCAGGTTCCTCCTCCTCCTCCCGTTGATGAGGTGAAGGCAGCTGCTGACAAGCAGCCTGAGACCCAAACTGATAAGGGTCCTGCTGGTGAAGAGGAAACCTCTTCCCAATTGCCTCACCAACAAGCTGAGCTTCGCTTAAGACCTAGGCAAGCGAAAGTCAGCAAAGTAATTGCCATCAAACCTAAGGCCCAGCGAAGGGTAGCGGCTGAAAAGAAGCCTACCGCGAAGGCCAGCGAAGGACCAACTGCTGAGCCTGGACCGGTGGCAGTCATTACCGCTGGTCCTGGGTCTACGGATGAAGATGCTCCTGCTGAGCTAACAGCGGAGCAAAAATATATGCTAGACATATGGAACAAGCCTCTGAAGGAGGACGAGTAAGTAGAATTACCCTGAATACTTAACTTTATTATTATATATTTATCGTGAAGATTAGTTAAGTTGGCCATTTTTTATGCAGAGAATATGTTAGCACTGTCGGCAAGTATAAGCTGGTTGTGCAATCCTTCAGATGTCTGGCGGGAACTCAGTACCTGGATAACTTTGTAAGCTTAACATACTGTAGGCAAAATCGTTATCGATAGCTTATGTAATCGTTATCGATGGCTTATGGAATCGGTATCGATGGCTTATGGAATCGGTATCAATGGCTTTTAGAGTCGCTAACGATGGCGTATGTAATCGTTAGCGACTCTGTACATCATCGATATCGATTCATTAGAGAGTCGATAAAGATTTCGGCGACTTAAATAATCGTTACCGACTCTCAAATGAATCGATATCGATGACTTATAGAGTCGATAACGATTATGTATTTAACTCTAACTGCATATTTTAATCTAACTGCATTGGTTTCAGGTTATGGGCGCCTACCTGAGACATTTGGAAGTTATTGATGATAAAATTCATCCTGAGAAAGAGGTCAAAAACTTCCTTATGGACCCTGCCGCACTGACGTACATGGGCTATGAACTGAGAGATTTCAACAAGTTCTGCTTCTTTGAAAAATTATACGACCAAATGATCGAGGTTCAAGTTCACGGTGGTACGCCTTTATAGACAAAGAGAGACCGGAGGAAGAAGTCGATGGAAACTTTCTTCTTCAATGAGCTTCTAATCTGTGGGCTCATTTAATGCAACATAGTATGCTTTTATCCTCTTTATAATTATTCTTTTTAATTTTTTCTATCATACCCTTTGAGATTATATTACTTTTTTATAGATATTTATGCCAATACATTCTGAACAACCACTACACTGGGCGCTTGCGATCGTAAAGGTAGTCGAACGATCGATAATGATCATCGACCTTATATTTAATAGGCCCTCTAAGGAAAGATATGTGTCCCAATTGCAGGCGCTGGTAAGATATTTTGCTTAGCATATCTTTTATCATTGTTAGCTTAACATATCTGACACTTCTCTCTATTATTTCGAAACAGACCCAATACCTTCCCGTGATCTTATATTCGTACGGTGACTTCACTGCACTAATGAAGAAGAGCTATCCTTGGTCATCTATTGACTGCCGGATCAAAGCCGTCCCTCGACAGACCAACTCCTGTGATTGTGGAGTGTTTGTTGTGAAGTATGTCGAATACTTTATGATGGGAAAGAAATTTGACTTCGCGCAATCAGATATAGATAGGATCAGGGCAGAAATTGATCATATACTGGCTACATACAGCGATGGCGAATCTATGGCGAAGACGACAAAAGGAGGGGAAGCTGAGTATGGTTGTATTTGAATATTTTTGTAATTGTAAATAAAATATTTTTTCTTAATGAATTATTTTGAATATAATTGCACTATTTTTATGTAGTTGTAGTTAAAAAGTAGAATAGCATCCATTAGCGACTACATATATAGTCGTCATCGATTATATAAATAATCGGTGACGACTCTGTATGTAATCGCGCCCAACTATATACATAATCGTCGTCGATTGTATAAATAATCGATATTGACTATATATGTAGTCGTCATCGACGATATCCATAATCGATGCCGATTCTTAAATGAATCGATATCGACTTTATACATAGTCGATGGCGACTCTATATAGAATCGATATCGATTAGTTATACAATCGATGACGACTCTATGATACATCAGTAAAGACTATATTACAGTGTAAAAAAACATGGATTCTGAATTTCTCATTTACATTCAATCTATCATTATTAAAAATATACACTGTTAGCCCATCGGTCCCACTGCCTTGCTCCTCGGTTGTGACCATATTCATCGCACTGCTATAATCAGAGTGCCCTAACCTCACCCTTAAACCTTATCCTTCTCTTCCTCGGACGGCCGGCTTGCTTTCAGCAATAATAGGGTGGTTTCACTTTCATATTTTCGTGGAGTTGCTCGCTTGGAACTCCCATTGACTTTTATCGAGTGGGAACCCATTGCTCGTCATATGTTTGTCTAAAGCAAGCGGTGAAAACCAATTCTCACAAAATTTATGGTAGTCGAACTTCGATTGATGGTCGCTGATGGCATGGGAGCAAGGCAAGCCATGAATGTGCCAACGCGGCAACTATGTGTCTTGTGTTCCAAGTCGACGTGATGAATGTAATTTAAAATTGACTTAGAATTGATCGCTACCATATGGTTGAGCTCTCTTTCTCTACCCATTGCAACACCTTCTTCATGTGAGCGTCTGCGGGCGAGAAGGGTGATCCATTTATCGATATCTCTGCGTTTTTGAAAATGATCTGACTTTCTCTCTAGTAGTTCCGATTAAGTCAATAATTGGTCTCTCTCGAGCTATCTTTAGCACGTTTAAACTTTCGGCAATATTCGTAGTCGGGGACTCAGATCGCTTTCTTCCATATGTGCGCTCAATGCTTTGGATCTATTTTTAAAATATATTCTACTACCGAGAATCAGCAGGATCTTTCTTCATTTCGTTAGTAAAATAATCAAATTTCTCTTCGAATATGCACGCTACAAGCACCACCATAGACCCTTCACATTGTTCCTGGATACTTGTCCAAATTTTGTGTCATATGCCACATGAGTTGTGATATGCGTTAGGAAGATACGTTTCACCGCATTTATTAAACCTTCGACCGTCTGCGTGATAATTACGAGATCTTCGTTAAACCCACCGATCATTTAACGCACCTACCCGCTTCAAGAAACCACATCCACGTATCCTCTTCTTCTAACTCGACCACATCAAATGCTAACGGTAATAAATGACCATTACCGCTCGGCGCAGAGGCGATAAGTAGGATCCCTTCGAAACGTCCTCGTAGGTATGTGTCGTATACAAGCAATATGTGACGAAGTGTATTGCGATAGCTTCCGATGCACGGGCCAAAACTCTAAAAAAATCTTTGAAACTATCACAAGAGTAAGTTGAAAGGATGTTTGTACATTAGGATCTACCTCTTCATCTCCTTCACGTAGGCCGGTAGATCAACAAATTATCCTTCCCAACTTCCTCTAATATCATTAAGGGCGAGCTCTTTTCCCCTCCAAGCTTTTGCATATGAGATTTGCACATTATAAGCTTTTGCAATATCAAACATTATCGATGCCGGTGTGTAGTCGAATCCTTCCATAAGTTTATCCTGCATATAATTCGCCTGAAGGAGATTGTTGCATTATGGTGACCGTGGTCCGATCTTAGCGGCTCCGCATGTGTGAGTACTATTGAATGTCTTGATTTGGAAAGAATCAAATAATTTAGAAGCATGTATTCGCCATGAACAATCGGGTTCAGAGCATCCGTCATACTCGATAACTAGCGGTCCTCAAAGGCCGAATTTGAAAGTTTTTCTCCACCGCGTGTTCTTTCAATGCTCTTTGAAATATTTGTTTGTCTCGGAAGATCTCTCCAATTTTAAACGTCTAATTCCGATATTCAGTCTCCACCTCTTCATCGGAGGAATCGCCCGATGTCTCTGACATTTCGTAATCTCCGTCTACTAGGGGATTGTCAATATCTCTCACAAAAATTTTCGGATCCTCTTTGATAAACCCATCTGGTTCGCCTTCATATTCTTCTTCTAAGGTATCTTCATTCATGGCGGTGTTCTCGGGTGGTTGACTAGATCCTTCACCGAAGGGGTTCTGATGTGATTGACCGGATCCTTCACAGAATGGATAATGGCGTGGTTGGCTAGACCCTTCACCGAAGGGGTGCTCATATGTATGGACATGGGATTGAGTTACTCCGGTAATTCCCATCGATGGCATGGTAGAACATAAGTCTTGAGTAAACCAAGTTGTCCATCCACCGGGGAAGATATGACTGAAATCGTTGGTATCCACCACCCTTTCTGAAGTATAGTCTAACCATTGACTACATTGTTGTGACCCATGCATGTATTTATCGGGTCATCATACGATTCAATCGGAGCATCGCTTTAAATCAAATGTTGCTTTCCCGCCATCGTCACCGTTACAATATAACCGTCATCGCCTAACGGGACGGTATCGTATACAATTTCATCCTCAAACTTACATGCTGAAATGAATAAGACACAAAATCAGTCCCGCCGAGATTTACTTGTTCACCCTCAACTGGGAAGGATGACGGTTCCTTAATGATGAATACTTTTATAACGTCCACTCCGGATTTATAAAACGTAAATAATGTAGCCAAATCATCAGAGTCCAAAATATCGGCAACCACAAGCGTATTCACTATCTTCATATGAAACTTTGTGGAAACTGTTTCATCCGCCAGAAACCGACAAAGAGACATTCGCCTTATGAATTGTTCATAAGAAATTTTAATTGAAATGTTAATAAGCCTCCGCCGGCCACCTTCATACAAGCCATCATTGTTTACAAGAAGGCCATCATAGTGACAAAGAAGAGGAATCCTCACGTCGGCCATTGTCTGTTTAAGAATGAGAAGGAAGGGTCATAAGACTGATGAAACAAAAGAGAAAAGACGACTATAACTCTTAGTCGATTGCAAATACAATCGATATCGACTCTATTGGAAATCGATATCGATTGTGTATACAATCGGCATCGACTCTATATACAATCGATATCGATTGTATACACAATCGATATCGATTTCAAATAGAGTATCGATGATACAATCGATATCGATTGTATACACAATCGTCATCGACTCTATATGGAGTCAATGACGATTGTATGTGAAATCGATATCGATTGTGTATGGAGCCGATGACGAAATGCAAGGTCTTCTTCTTCTAAGAGATACTGCATCACTACATAACACTAATAAACTGAAAATGGGGTTAAGTAGGATACCTCTCGTCGCAAGGACAAAGTTCAGGATCTTTTTGCCACAATGAAGAAATGCAGGGCCTTCTTCTTCCAAGCCTTTGTTTTCTTCTTCGAAATAACAGATCGGAGCAGATCAGACTAAGTAAGGACACTCCGTCTAGGGTTTTACACCTCTAACTTTTTTGCAGGTTAAAATGAGGAAGAAGACGATGCTTTGTTGGTTAAAGAAGGTCATAGAAGGGGGTAATTTGGACCTTTTACTCTCTTTAGAGTCGGCTAGGCTTGGAGCTGGTTTGTCTGGGTAAAAGTGAAACTATAGGGCTTCTAACGTAAAAGGCGTACCTGACAGGGCCGGTCAGGTAAATTTCCCATTGACGAGATTGGGGCGATGATATGTTGTGCTAAAGAGTAAGGATGGATACAACTCCTATGACCTTAATTGATCTTGTACCATTAATGGGCTAAGATATTGATAATCATACCGTCAAATTGATCGATTATATATTAAGGGAGCCATTACTTGCACATGCTTTTTAAGTGATTGCACCGTAGTTAAAAAAAAACTTTGTATTTTAGAGACATGTGGAAATGCAATCTGAGTTGTCTAATTTAAAGTTCATGATCTATAGATCCTTAGTGGATAAGATTGACATGAAATATAATATTCATCATGTGATTAAATATAGCCAAAAGCTATTATTTGATTCAACGGTTGACAACAATAGATCATATGATAAATATAATATTTTGCTCCAATCTTATCTGCTAAGGATCTATAAATGATGAACTTTAAATCAAACGGCCTAGATTGCGTTTTCACATGTCACAGGTCACTAAAATGCAAAGTCTTTCTTTAACCTTGATTTAATCACTTAAAAAGCGTGTGCAAGTAATGGCTCCCTATATCAAAGGGTAATGAGCTCAAAAATCATATTGTTTGGGAGGTTTGGACTATCTGATCTGCACACTCAATTATCTGATATGTACAGTCTAATATCAACTACTGTTACTCTATCATCAACTATTGTTTTTAATTTTAGCTGTTGATACTAAATTTTTTCAATTTGAGGATTTATATCCACTTAAGGGCATGATTCCTTCGAGATATGCTCTTGTGACTATAATTTAGAATGTCAAACATGACTTGCGATTTTATTCATTAAAACAATATATATATATATATATATATATATATATATATATATATATATATATGCGATTTGCATGGACCCAGGCACTTAGGACCAACTCTTTTTTCTAAGCTGTTCATTTATAAGATATCGATTTAATGATCATAATTTTGGTATAGCTTCATGAGTTTTTATTAAGTAAGCATCTCGAGTACTAAGGTGCTCAACAACTTTTTGAAATTTGTGCCACATGGAAACACCATATGAAATTTTTTGCACAAAATTTGGCATTAAACATATTCTTATCATTGGATTTAACGCAATCAAAGGCCATAAAGAATTAATGATATCATGCAAATCTAGATAATAGAGATCGTGTTTCACGCCAAATTCTTGACGATCTTCGATTGTGATGAATCTGATGATGGAGTTCATGTTCTTTGTCAAACTTTTATACCAAAAATATTTGTTTCTATAAAGTATTTGGCTTGCGTAATTTTAAATGGTACTCATTTCACCTTTCAGTTACACATGACATATAGGATAAGAGAGTCAGTCCTTGCACTCGGAAATGTGGCCCTTGCACCGTAGTAAGACTTTGTATTTTAGAGACATATGGCATGTTAAAATGCAGTTTGGGCTGTCTGATTTAAAGTTCATGATCTATAGATCCTTAGTGGATAAGATTGGAGCAAAACATAATATTTATCATATGATCTATTATTGTCAACTGGTGAATCAAATAATAGCTTTTGGTTATATTTAATCACATGATGAAGATTATATTTCATGGCAATATTTTGCACTTAATATCTTTAAATGATGGGCTCCAAATCAAACAGTTTAGATGGAGTTTTGGTTGGTTTTATCGGCACACTATTTTATGTTACAGCCATTGCATTCAGTGAATAAAACTTGTTGAAAATCAGTGAACATCCATGATCCAAAATGTGCTCAAACGATAAAAAATTTAATGCACTATGATGTATGAGATAGTATCCAAACTTTGGTTGAAGTTAAGACCACAAATTTATTTTTTTTAATAGTTGACATACGACATTGCACATGATCCCAAAAAAGGCACCATCTTGGAATCAAGTGTCACGGGACATATGATCTGAGGTTTGAATACATAGGTTCATCCATACATTAAAATCCATACGCCTTTTTCATTTTATAAATTTATTATTATTTTTATGATTACGTGTCTTTTTACTAATATATATATATATATATATATATATATATATATATATATATATATATAAGGAAACCAATTCAACCTGATAACTGAGAATTCTGAGCCTAGGAGGGCATTGGGCTTTTCATTCTATGCAGGAAACTGAGAAGATCTAGTTCCGAGTGCAAAATTGAGCTGAGAAACATCCTCTCAGGGACCTGAGAAGAGTTTCCTCCTAGGTTTGAGCCGAGAATACGTCTTTTTCCTTACATGGGAGTCACTCGATCTCTTTGAAGATTCTCGCTTTACGGAATGAGTGTTTGGTTGTGCTTCCTGAGGTACTGTGAGCTCTCCTCCTTTCATCCTTTTTCCTTTTGGTGTCAACCATGGCGCGTCGGAGCGAGGCTGCTTTATATGTTGGTTTTGGCAAGTGCCTGTGCTTGCAAAGTTCATTCAACCAAAGAGTGATTAAGGATTTAGCTCGAGTACGTAAGGACCAACATAAACTTAATATCAATGCAAGATACACCCTAAACCCATGCGTTATTTGGTATGGGGTTGAGGCGAATGTCTAGGTCTGCCTTTGACTGGCATCGGCTAGGCACTCTCCTAGGAGGGGCGAGGTGAGAAGGCCTCACATTGTCTCGCCTAGGCTGGCTTTTGATAACATTGGTACCATGACACATATTTAGTTTAAATGTCCATTTGAAGGCTCTGGATAAGACAAATGAAATTTAAGTCAATCGTCATGTTCGTGTATGTGCGGTGCAAATCGGTACTCAATCCGAACAGTACTCAATCCAAGTTCCCCAATTCCTTTTTCCCTAGAATCTTTTTCTGAATCCTTTTCACATCCAAAGATGCTTACCTAACAATACACTTGACCTCAGAAAGATGCTTGTATCGATCCTTCACATCATCAAGATATTCTTATTTTTTACGTTCCCTTGGAAGAAGCTGCATGAAAAAGATGAACTGGTTAGTTGAGACTAATGAAAAGAGATTTGCAAAACTAAAACAATATTAGCAATGGTAAGAATAAGAATATATATATATATATATATATATAGAGAGAGAGAGAGAGAGAGAGAGAGAGAGAGAGAGAGAGAGAGAGATCAAGGCACTGAAACTATTCCTACTTAAGTCCTGACACATATAGATGTAAACTGAATGAAAAAACACTCATTAAAAGATATGCAATACAAAGGTACCAAGAGAACAACTATTGCTATCCAAAGATCAGCAATTCCAAACACACGAGAACATAAGTTTCAAATCTGTGAGAAGAAGGAATCTACACTTTCCCTTTGAGCATGGGGAAAAACCTGTTACGCAGGAGGTAAAAATAATGAGTGCAAATGAAAACATGAATAGATAAGAGAAACAAAGAAAAACTTTTAAAAAAAAATGGTTGCCTATAGATGGTGTCCAATGAAGTCCTACACGAAGTGAGCCAAGGATTTCCCCCTCCTTCATCACCACAAGAAGATAAATAAACATCTATAGCATCCCCCACATTCATTCGGTTAATTATAAGCTTCATCTTCTAGCAGAGTTCCCGCATTCATTTGGCTTTTAACATAGACCGCAGCCGAAGATTATTAAAAATCAGGTTAAGTAGGTGAAAACCTATTTTAAATTGATGTTAGTGTAAAAAAATACAGCCACCAACGTCTGATATTGCAGCATTGACATAGAATTCTGAAATTCAGATGTAGCATTAATTGTGGCAGAGTATGTGGTACATCTGATCACTATCACAGCAGCAGTTAAGGTAACAGCATTCACTGTCTCTCATTCGACACCTATAGAAGCCCGGAAGCTGTCCAAATTATGCCCTGCATCAGTTTTCCATGTTGCACACCTAACCATCGCATGTAAGTCTTCACCATCATTAGAACAGCAGGGACTTAAAACTAAGACAATTTCTGAACCATATTTGTTCCATCGACCAAATTGTTGCAAAAAAAAAAACACTCTCTATTACTCCACTATGAAACCTTAGGGCTTTACTATAGCCCATGATGAAAATCCATAGAAATGGGATGGCAAATAACATGTCCATCCATAATGCTTGGATCCCTCCTCCAAGCCATGAAAACCACACAAAAAATAGTTAAAAGTAATTGTGGAAGTTTCAAGGAAAAAGGGTAGGCGTGGAACCCATAGAAGAGCTCCATATATATATATATATATAAGAAAAAAAAAAATCTTTCAAAGTTTCAGGGTATCCCTGTGCGGGCGCAAACAAAACAAATCGAGCTAAATATGAAATTTTGCAATTGCCATTGCTCAAAAGAAGGCTGCACTCTTTTTTTGGGTATATAATCTAGCCAGGCATCATAATTTTAAACTCCAAGCATCTAAATATGCCCAATTCCTTGCCAAATTTTGTAAATTAGATGTATGGGACCGAGAGCATGTTTGGTAAAGTTTGACTTGGTTAATTCCCAGACAATTCACCTCATATTTCATCTAAAATCCTCCTATTAAACCCCTCAATCTAACCTAATAGCCTCTTTTTTTTCCTTTTTACCATCTAAAATCATCTATTTCTTTCAAATCTCTAAAACCCAAAAAGAGATGATGTAAACTCATTTTATCAACTACCATGCTTAGATTTCCTATTCTAAGTAATTACAAACTTTAAACCTTATTATTTCCTATGAACTTACAAAAGTCACAAAGTCCATTAATATTTATCCAACATCCATAAAACATAATGAATATAAACTCTAATCTATCAATTATCTAATATGTGAACCCTAATTTACCTGAAGCAGTCGCCATCCTTGATAATAAAAAGAGCGCTTCAAATAAGCAATGAAGAGTTAGAAGATTACCATTTTGTAGAAGCTCTCATGAGGAGTCTGTTTAAAAGGGAATTTGACTCATAGATGCCTTGAGTGAGGAAAATCTCTACAAGCGACCTTAATAATTAACAAATTACAAAAAAGAAAAAAGACAGAGAGAGTTAGCTGATAATAATAATGAAATATTAAACTTTACAAAAAATTAAAGAAGATTGGCTGCAAGCCACATCATGAAGGAAGCCAGCTGGAGCATCATTTGAATCAACGAAGGTTAGGGTTGCTTACGGGTCCTCGTTCAGCCATGATGGAGATCTCTTGGGCGTCATTATCGTCGGCTATCGTTAACTTCTTCGATAGATCAAACGGATCAAAATCTAAGATAAAGCAATCGTTATCTTCCGATCTGCTCTTCTGTTCATTTTTTTCTTCCCTTATTTCAAAGGGCTTGGTTCTTCGTCCGAAGACCTGATCTCGTTTGACTCGAGTCTTCTTCCTCTCGTTTTCCGATCCGAAAGGGAGGGAGGGGGGGAAGGGTTCGTTCTGTTATCTAAATGTCGGTTTCGAGTTCTTGATATCTTGCCATTTCGAACGAGGCGTTGGAGTAAGAAGCATGGATCAAAATCTTAGTTTCGGATTCGGTTTCATTCACGACTCAACCGTAAATTGGTCAAAATTTCGGTAAATTTCGATCAAAATTTCAGTAAATTTTAAATTTTTTTAAAAATATGCTCCAAACTTTATCGAACTTTATTTTATTGATTTTTTAAAACTCTTTAACATTATTAGAATACAGATTTGCACTAGTGAAGCTAATTTTCGATCACACAATGGATCTTGAGCTCATGCAAAACATATCATACGATCAGATTTTGATTTCACATTAAATAAATCTCAAAAGTGACCCGAGACCCCTTCTCATGATACGCTCATGATCAGGATCACTTTGGGGATGTATGACACGTGGAATCAATATCTGAACGTCTATTAGTTGGGCTATGATCTCAAGATCTACTGTGTGAAATATTGGGTACCTTTATTACCGCTCACGCAATCTCTGAAAGTGCCCATATGAGGGATTTAGGCGCTTCTTGCTACTAAGCATTGGCTGCATTGTATTAGATGATGTAAATCATTTACCGTCCAAAATTTCTCCATAAGAAATCTAGAGATCCTGGCCCACAAATCAGACGGTTAGATATAGATTCCACTTAAAACCCATCCCCAAATGACCTGAGAACCTTTCTCATGGCACTCCATGATCATAATTATTTATTGAGGGATATTGGTACATGGAACCAACATCTAATCGTATGATAAGTAGACCATGATCTTGAGATCTAACGTATGGAAGATTTAACGGTAACGTGATCTCCATTTTTGATTCAAGAAGGTCAATGAATCTGATGGTGGAAAAGTTTGGGTTTCGTTAAATAATCTTCGGTCCACTTAAAGGAGGGTATAATTTTAAAAAGGGAGCCATTACTTGCACTCTGAAAGTTGGTGCTTGCACCGAATTTAAAAGAAAGACTTGCAAATTTGGCGACCTATGCTATGTGAAAACATCATCTAAGCTATTTGATTTGAAAGCTATGCCTTAAAGATATTAACTACAAAATATTAGCACGAAATATACTCTTCATCATGTGATTAAACGTATTCAAAGGTTATTTCTCATTCAACTGTTGACCACAATAGATCATATAAGAAGTATCGTGTTTTGCTCGAACCTTATGGAATAGAGATCTATAGGTCATAAACTTCAAATTAGACAGCATAGATTACGTTTTCGCATGATATGTGTTGCTAAATACCAAGTATTTCTTTAACTTCGATGTAAGGGCCAATTTTTCGGTGCACGTAGTGGCTCTCTTTAAAAAAACTCAGCTTTAAAGGTGCAAGTAATGGTTCCCAGCTTTAAGGGTGCAAGTAATGGCTCCCTTTTGAAAGCCCAGCTAACCTGGCTTTAAGCCCAGCTTTAAGGGTGCAAGTAATGGCTCCCTTTTAAAACCTCCCTTTTCAATTTCCCACACAAAAAAATAATAGAGAGTTGCCTCTCGTTCCAACTTCCAAGACTTAAAAAAGGATAAGAGAGAGAGAGAGAGAGAGAGAGAGGAGAAGAAGAAGAAGAAGAAAATAAGACGACACTCTCCGGCGAGGTTCCGGCAAAAAAATGGCTAAATCCAGAAGAGAGAGAGGAGGAAGAAGAGCAATGGGTTTTTTTTGCTAAATCTGGGTTTTAATTTCAATTTTTTTGAGTTTTTTTGAAATAATTGTGGTCTCGGCCAATAATTTGGAATTCTGGAGGGGGCCGATTTTTTTTCATTTTTTCGATTCGGTCTCAACCGAAACCAAGGTGTCTTGGCCGAAATTTTGATCCATGGTAAGGAGGAGCATGTGCCATGAGAGAGAACCTTAGGGTTGTGAATTAGGTTTTAGTTTTTTTTCTTCTCACTTTTTAGTATTTATATTAGAAGTTTTTTAAAAGACAAGTTTGCCCTCCTAAAACATTTATAATTACCCGCCTATCCTTTTCTTAAAAAACTATTGTTTTAAGGTACTAAAAAAGTAGTTGATTAGTTTACAATTGCTTTTAGCAGTAGTTTCTTTTCATAATGTTAATGTTGTTTTTTTTGCATTTTCACATAGTGTAGGGACTCTTCGGGGAATCATATTCATAGCTTCCATGGCCCATGTACGGCTTATGAAATTACATATGTTGAATTGGAGGCCATTCGCATGGGGTTGCATATTGATTTTGAAAATAATATTCATAGATTATTTATCGAATCAGATTCGAGTTTTGTGGTAGCTTGTATTAAAGGTGAATGGAGGCTTGGGGGGCCCACAATTTTTTTTCCCAAATTATGGATGTACGGATCATACAATTAGTTTTGATTTCACGTGGCACACATCTCAAAAAATGACCCTATTGGAACACGTTAGTGCTCAAACATGATTTTAAGGTTACTTTTGAGAATGTGTGGCATATGAAAGAAAAAATGATCGCTTGATGGTACTCCTATGATATCAAGATCCTTTGTGTGAAAGATTTAGATGAAAAGTGATTTCGATCGTTTGATTCAAAAGGAAAAATGCATTCTGAATAGAGTATATGGGGTGATGTTATATTTTCACAGGGTGTAAATAATAGTATCCAACGGGAAAACTCTATATAGAATTATACTAGGTGCTATGTACATGGAGAGAGAGAGAGAGATAGACATTTTATAGATATGAGATGAGGGAGCTACATCAGAGGCGTCACATTTGAAATTGTACCATTATTGATAATACTAGAATGTTTTTTTTCAAAACTATCATTGCGAGTAAAGGTACCATTATTGATAATACTAGAATGTTTTTTGTCAGAACTATCATTGCGAGTAAAGGTACCCCTTATGCTTTTATTACTCATCCCACAACATTGTTTTTTCACCCCACCTCCAGCTGGCATGCATTTACCACATTTGAATCAGATGATAGAGATCGTTTCTCGTTCCCATGTTCTGCACAAAGGATCTAAAAGGTTGGTGAGAAAGCAATTTGTTGGTGTGAATATAATCGGGCCCTTTTATTATGCCGAACTTATTTCCTCTCCTCACTTTATAATATTAAAGAAAATGTACTGGTATTTATAACCAATATTTAGTCTCAACAATTGATGGTTCCAATTTTAGCACTGTTGATTGCCTTGAATCAGATGATGGAGATTTTTTTTCATCCCAATCTTACACACAATAGATCTTGGGATTATGGCAGACTTATCAGACAGTTAAAGGCTTGACGGAGTTAGCATGTGGTGTGCTAAGTTACGTACTTACTTGAATATAATATATATAAAAAAAGTGTCAAGTATAAATGGGTTTTTGTAGGAAAATGTTTTTTTTTGGTTTTGTTTTAAGTCATCGTGGGCATCTGCCCATGCTGGGCCTTAAATGGGTCCGCCAATGGTTTCATGGAGGTACACTATCCTTGTTGCACAAATCAGGAAGATTATGAGTGAGATACCAGAAAGTAAAATCAAGCACATAAGGAGAGAGGTGAATTCATTAGCTGATTATCATGCTGATGAAGGATTGAACAGGGCAAATGTAGTTCGATGGGTGCATCGTGATACCATTCCACCATATCTATATATGCACTAGACATTGTTTGTGATCCTCTCATTTTTTTTTTAATTTAAAATTTTAATAATAAAGGTGGGGACCCTATGATTATTAGGAATTCTATCGACTCTATCAAACTCCTGATCGCGATGAATGCGAAAAAATAAGAAGGCGCAAAGAATAATCACACACAACACAAAATATTTACGTGGTTCACTCAATCGAGGGCTACGTCCACGAGAGTATATGCACTATTTATGAATGCTTATAACCTACACACTCTCTTCTCTCTAGTGCACTCTCAAATAGGATCAAACACGATCTTCAACAGTAAAACCATTGTCAAACCAAGGATGTAATCCTTCAAAGAACAGAGAAGAGATTTTCTGGAATATAGTAACGATTCCAACATAAGAATAGATTCAATCGGATCTTCAATCCCCAAGCAATTCTTCAATACCTTGCCTCTCAAAGTATTAACCACAGTTTTCTCTCTTGAAAACTCTCTCTCAAAAGCTCTGTAGGCTCTCCTCTAAACTCTCTCAAAAATCCTTTATATAGAAGTCACAAATCCTACTTTTAATCTAATATTATATAGAGTTAAAACGTAACTGGGCCATCGCTAGTTAGAGTTAAACTACAATTCAACACCTGACTCTAAGCTTCACCATGTAGTTAGAGTCAACCTCAAAGTTAGTATCCAACTACAATTCAAACTCTCCAAATTAGAGCCAACCTCTAAGTTCGAGTCAAACTATAATTCAAACTCTCTAAGTTAGAGTCAAACTATAATTGTTGGGGAATAAACCTTATTCAACAATCTCCACCACGGTTTCATCCCGAATTACGTCACTACCCCAACGGGCATCAACATCTTCGACGAGTGTTAATTAAGTTGAGGGAATGCCTAAACTTATTTTCTATAACTGGCTTGGTCAATATAACTATTGCGTTATCTTTTGTATCGATCTTCTCAACCCCGATATTTCTTCATCTTCTATTATATCTCTAATAAAATAATACCAGACATCTATATACTTTGTTATAGCATGAAAGACCTGATTCTGTGCTAGGTGAATGACACTCTGACTGTCGTATAAGATATCGGTGCTCTCATCAACCTTACCATATTTACTGACCAAACCTTTAAGCTATAAGACTTTCTTAGCTGCTTTTATAGCTGCTATATACTCAGCTTTTGTAGTTGACAAAGCAACTATCTCTTGGAGCATAGACTTCCAACTGATTGCTCCACTTTCTAAGACGAATATGTAACCCGTAGTTGACCTTCTCCTGTCAAGATCACCAGCATAGTTAGAATCAACATAATCATAAAGATCTAACTCACTTGTATCTTCACTTTCAAACATTAAACCATGTTTAGCTGTACCTTTCAGATATCTCAATATTCATTTTACTGCAAGTCAATGTTTCCGACATGGATTAGACATATACTTGCAAACCATATTCAAGGCCTGTGCTAAGTCTGGACGTGTACTCACCATAGCATATATCAAACTTCCAACAACATTAGCATACAAAATATTCTTCATATGTTCCCTTTCTGCTTGTGTGGACAGAATCATCTTCTTTGTGAGTTTAAAATGCTCTGCAAGAGGAGTTGATACAGTCTTGACATCATTCATATTATACTTTTCAAGGAGCTTTTGAATAAAAGTCCATTGAGTTAGATAAAGTCTCTTCTTCTCACGATCCCTCGTGATTTTCATACTTAGGATCTTATTTGTGGAACTAAGATCCTCCATCTCAAACTTTTGGCTCAATGAGCGATTCAACTTGTTGATTTCAACTTTGCTTCTTGTTGTTATCAGCATATCATCTAAATAGAAAATTAAGAAGATTATCTCCCCTTTACAATACTCTTTCCAGTAGACACAATAATCATATTGTTTCCTGTGATATCCTATGTTCAGCATATATGAATCAAACTTTTTGTACCACTGCCTGGGTGCCTGCTTGAGACTATACAAAGATTTCTTCAATTTGCAAACAAGGGATTCTGACCCTTCTGCTTCAAATCTTTTTGGCTGTCTCATATAAATCTCTTCCTGAAGATGTTCATGGAGGAAAGCTATTTTCACATCCATCTGTTCTAATTCAAGATCTTTCTGAGCAACGACTACCAATAACATGTGAATCAAAATATGCTTCGCAATCAAAGAGAATATCTCATTGTAATCGATATCCTCTTTCTGAGAGAACCCCTTTACAACTAGCCTTTCCTTTGAAATTCGAAGTTTCGCTCTTATCACTTTCTTTCTTTCGAAAGACCTATTTACAACTGATAACTCTCTTTCCTTTATGAAGTTCCATGAGATCCCAAATATTATTCTTCAAAAGTGACTGTCATTCTTTTTTCATGGTTAACTGTCACTTTGCTACATCTATATCCATCCGAGCTTCTGAAACTATGCTTGGTTCCCCATTCTCTGTGATAAGTGAAAGTGTTAAAGGAATCATGTCCTTAAACTTTTCAGGACGTTTTTTCGTCCTTTTTTACCTTCTTAATATAACCTAAATCGAAATCGGTACCTGAGACTGTAAATCTTGAGAAATTATGCCATCATGCTCTATCTCAAAGTCTTTATTATCTTTTTCATCTTGCCCATGTCTTTCAATATCAACTTATACCTGAGGTTCACCAGATGACTGAGGTTTATCTTTCGTCTTTTTCATTAGAAGCTCATCTTCATTGAAAGTAACATATATTTTAACTATCACTTTGTGAGATTGTGTATCCCACAATCGATAACCCTTGACTCCTTAGCTATGGCCAATCAAGACACACTTTTTGAATTTTGGATCCAATTTGGATCGTTCACTTCCTTGAAGTAATGCATAAGCCGCACACTCAAACACCTTCAAATGTGAGTAATTCCCATGTCTTCCATACCAAACCTCATCTGCAGTTTTAGAATTCAATGCTACCGAAGGTGATCGGTTATCCAAATAACATACTGTGTTCACTGCCTCTACCTAGAAACCATGACTCAAGCCGGAATGATTCAACATACACCGCACTTTTTCTAGTAGTGTTCTCTTCATCCTTTATGCCATACCGTTTTATTGAAAAATTTCAGAAACTGTTAATTGTCTAACAATTCCTTGATTTTTACAGTAAGCCTTGAACTCTGATAATGGGTATTCCCCACCATTATCTGATATGAGAATCTTTTCCTTCTCGTCTGTTTACTTTTCAATCATACTCTGCCACTGCCTAAATTTCTGAAATACATCTAACTTATTTTTAATCGGATACACCCAAACTTTCCTGGAATAGTCATCCATGAATGACACAAAGTAATTGGCTCCACTTATCAAAATGACTTTAGCCGATCCCCATACATTTGAATGTATATAATCAATCAGTCCCTTCGAAGTATGCTTTCTTGTGGAGAAACTGTCTTTCTTCTACTTTTCAAAAATACAATATGATGTCAGAAATTACCTTATTCTTTATGAGCTTTGATAGCTCACGTTCACTTATGTGACCAAGCCTCTTGTGTCATAAATCTGAGAGAACTTTGAAATCTTTCATAGCCGCAACACCATTGTCGCTGATTGTGTTGCCTATGAGAGTATACAGATTTCCCATCTTTGAACCTTTCATCAAAGTCATAACACCACGTACGACCTTTAATTTACCAGATTCTAGGATGACTTGACATCCTATCTCATCCAATGCCTCCAACGAGATCAAAATTTTCTTCATATCAGGCACATGCTTAACCTCAGTTAGAGTACGAGCACAATCATTAAACATCTTAATTCTGATAAAGCCGATACCCACTGCTTCACATACACTGTCATTCCCCATCAAAATCGTCCCACCATTGGTTTCCTTATACTGATCAAACCAATCCCTGTGCGGACACATGTGATACGATGCCCAAGAATCTATGATCCATCTACCATCAAACTGATTGGAGCTTAACAATGCACACAATAGGTCTTCACCGATATATGACTTAGCAACACTGGCCTGTTGCAGAGTCTCTTCATTACCGTTATCTTTATTCAATCTCTGCTTGCAATATTTGAGAATATGTCCAGATTATTTACAGAAGTAACAGATAATATCCTTTCTATCACCCTTAGATTTGAACCTATTGTTTCCTCTCGTTGATTTATTATCCCCTCTGGACTTGTCTCTTTTGCGATCATGGTTCTAACCCCTTTCACTCAAGAGACCAATACCTTCAAAGTTAGATTTGGGTTGTTTTCTTAGTTCGTCGGAAAGAAGTGCAACAGTCACCTGTTCAACGATAATAGTATCTTTACCATAAATTAATATAGTAACGAGGTGCTCATAATCATTGATCAAAATATCGAAAAATCGATACGTATTGTCCGAGCTCAAAATCGATACGTATCGAACGATACGTATCGATACCGGTCAGTATTGGATGATACATTCAATGTATCATCCGGCTAATTACATGTATATGAACGATACGGTACTTTTAATGTACCGTATCGTTCGGGTCCGATATGGTACATTAAATGAATTTAAATGAGGTGAGCAAGAGAAGTTCAAGATCTTCTTCTTCAAGTTTCACCTCATTGCTCAATAGTTCACTAACTATTTTATTAAATGAATTCAAATGGTCATGAATACGTGTATCAGCCTTCATACAAAGGGTGTAGAGTTGTTTCTTCATGAAGAGTCTGTTGGACAACGACTTTGTCATGTAGAGAGATTCCATCTTCTTTCACAGATCTACGGTCGTCTTCTCGTGAAGAACGTTGTACAAAACTTCATCGAACAAAAACAATCGGATAGTGCTTACAACTCACTTATCAATAGAGTTCCACTCTTCATCGGACAACTCTACCTTCTTTCCCATCTCCTTCCCAAGTAGAGCATCATCAATGCCTTATTGGAAAAGGAGATCTGCGACATTGACTTGCCACAAAGCAAAATTATTCTTCCCCAAAAACTTCACTTCGAATCGTGCATTCGAGACCTTTATCGTCATTGTAGTGTAAACTCGGCTTTGATACCACTTGTTAGGAATTCTACTCACTCTATCGAACTCCCGATCACGATGAATGAGGAAAGATAAGAAAGGGTAAAGAATAATAACACACAACACAAAAGATTTACGTGGTTCACCCAATCGAGGGCTACTTCCACGGGAGTATATGCACTATTAATGAATATTTACAATGCACACACTCTCTTCTCTCTAGTGCACTCTCAAACAAGATCAAACACGATCTTCAACAGTAAAACCACTGTCAAACCAATAATATAATCCTTCAAATAACAGAGAAGAGATCTGCCGGAATATAGTAACGATTCTGACACAAGAATAGCTTTAATCGGATCTTCAATCCCCAAGCAATTCTTCAATACCTTGCCTTTCAAAGTATTCATCACAATTTTCTCTCTTGAAAACTCTCTCAAAAGCTCTCTAAGCTCTCCTTTAAACTCTCTCTCAAAGGCCCTATATATAGAAGTCACAAATCCTACTTCTAATTTAACCTTATATAGAGTTAGAACGTAACTGGGTCATCGCCAGTTAGAGTCAAACTATAATTCAACACCTGACTCTAAGCTTCACCATGTAGTTAGAGTCAACCTCCAAGTTAGTGTCTAACCACAATTCAAACTCTCAAAATTAGAGCCAACCTCTAAGTTAGAGTCAAACTATAATTCAAACTCTCCGAGTTAGAGTCAAACTATAATTGTTGGGGAATAAACCTTATTCAACAACAGTGCCAATTACCAATAAAAAAAAAAGAACACAATATTATAGGATGATTTGTACCATCAAAAGTTGCTTCAAAATCTATCTTGTAAGTATTCTTAACATATATGAAAGAAAGGAAGCTAAAACTTGCATATGATCAAGATTTGTACAGTAGCACATAATTAAAAAGAAAGACTTTTATCATATTTTAAACTTATGCCATGTCTAACACCATCTAAATCGTCTGATTTGAAAACTATGATGTAGAGATTTAAATTTTAGGTAAAAATTGGCACGAAAAATAATGTTTATCATCTGATTTGTCAGAGTCAACCATTGAATGAGATGATAGACTTTGACTGTATCCAATCGAATGATAGATATCCAATCGGATGGTAGAGATAACGTTTCATTCCAAGTTTTAGTCTCAAAGATCTTTCCATCAATCAAAAGGCTTAGATGGGGTTCCGTGTGGCACAGATCCCAAAAATAACAATCTTTCCTTTTAAACATTTGCCACGGTACAACTCGTGTGCAAGTTTTAGCTCCGTTCAAGAAATCCTCAATAAATGAAAGGGTACCTCTGTTTGCGCCCTCGCATTCTCTGAAAGCACCCACATTCCAGACCTTTGAAAATCACTTCTTGCTTCAGATCAAATGATGGAGGTCTTTTTTCACCTTGATCTTCCACACAATAGATCTTGAGATGATGGCACACTTATCAGGCAGTCAATTTTTTATTCCATGTGTTACAGATCCCCAAAAAATGGCCCTTGAATCATATGACACACATCATGCTCAAATGTGAATTTTGCCATTTTTTGAGGATCTGTGACACATGGAATAAAAAATCATCCGTTTCATAGGTGCGCCATGATCTCAAGCTCTATTATCTAAAAGATTGAGGTGAATCTTGATCTCCATCATCTGATTAGGAGTCAATGGATTTCAAGGAGTCCGGGACATAGGCCCATTCACAAAATGCATGGACGCAAATAGAGGTACCCTAAATGAAAATATGAGATAGGGCAATGGTCAGATCCAACCAAGTTGAACCGGATTTCGAGTTCAACCACATCTGCAGCCCTTGGATATGTGATAATCTTGACTTTTATGAATTTCACTTCTTTATAGGACGACGTGCAGTCAAGATTCTCTTATTTCCAAGGGTTGCAGATGTGGTTCAACTAGCGATTCCCTAATTAAAGCACTCAAACTTAAGGACAATGCTATACAGTGGCCAAATTTTTATTGATGATTTTGCAAACAAGTGCTATGCAGTGGCCAATTTTTTATTGATGATTTTGCAAACAGTACTTGTGGCACGACGTGACTGGCTGTATACATAGTTGGGCCCAAGCGCTGCAGCCAGTCACATTGCGCCACATAAGCTGTTGGCAAAATTGTCTATCAAAAACTGTCCACCATTTATAGTTTTCCGAAACCGTTAATTACAAAAAATGATAATGACTTAGTACACTTCACATATTACAGGGCTGCGAACTCTATGAAAGTAAGTTTTCCAGCGCTGTGAAATCTGTGAAAGTAAGTGATTTTAACTTAATTGAAAGGATGAGAGCTACACGTTGATATATAATTGAAGGGTACTGATATTTGCAACCAAAGTTTGGTCTGCCAAATTGATGGTTTCACTATTACCACAATTGACTGACTTGAATCAGACAATGTAGATCATTTTTACTTATCATTATTTCATGCAATAGATCTTGAGATCATGTCCCAACCATCAGATGGTTATGTAGTGCACACATATCCAAAAGTGATTGCGTTAATAGCATGCGATGAGAAGGGTTCTCTAGTTTTTTTGAAGATGTGTACCACGTGGAAGCAACATATGGCTGTCAAATATGTGTTCATGATCTAAGGGTCTACTGCATGAGAACCTCCGACAAAAAATGATATCTGTTGTCTGATTCAAGGCAGTCAACGATGTTAACGGTGGAACAATTAGTTGGAGACATTGCAACTAATGGGCCGGGCGGTTTTTTGTTCATCTTCTCAGGCGTAGGAGAAAAGCGAGAGTAGAGACCGGATTCTCCGGCGCCAATCGGAGCTACGCCTATTTCTAACGTCATAAAGCTTGGGTCTGCACCCATTTCTAATGCCAAAACTTCTCCGGCACTAACCACCGTCGTCGGAGAAGATTTGCGAAAAAAAAGACAGCAATGCCGGAAAAGCTACGATGGGATATGCCTGTTGGAGAAGACGATGATACTTTAGTATTTTCATATATATAAGGCCTCTCACATATGAGAAACTTTTTACATTTCACATCTCCTTAGAACTCTGATTTCGTGAAATCTTGATTTTCTAAAACCTTTTCAGTTAGTATAATACTCTAAAACCTTTTCAAATCCATCCCTATTTTCTAAAGTCCTCTATCCTTAAGTACTAATCCATCTCTAACCATCTCAAGGTCAACTTATACGTTCCAGAATTCAGTTGTGTCGCTTAGTTGAAGGGTGCCTCTCCCATAAATCCGTCTTTTAACGCTTTATAAATTTGGTTCTGATTCTTTGTTGGAGCAACTTTTTGAGATGTAGATTCGTTTCGCCTCGATCTTCAAAGCAATCGATCATGCGATTGTGGTGGTACCATCAGATCCAAAAAAAAGTAACTGAAAAATATAGTGGCACACACATCACGCTTAAAAGGCACACTCTAAAAAAGCGTAATGAAAAATCAAGTGGCACACATCATATGCTTAAACGGGATTATATGTTGTGATCATGTTGCGTATAAAAGATCTATGATACATGACACCAATATGGCAATATAGGATCTTCCCATAGGTGGGGGCATGATCTACAAATCTATTTTGTGAAAGAATGTCCCACGTATGAGACCGTCAAATATTGATTCCATATGGCTCACATGGCCAAAAGTCACAAGATATATTATGCGAACGATTGGGATAAAAAGCAGTCTCCATATTCAAAGGTGTTAAAAGGGTGCAACCACCAGCTATGAAGATCAAATCTCCCTTTTCTTTCATCCCAAGTGAATTTTTATATAACTTGATGGAGCCAGGCCAATTTCGGGCCAGGCTCCAATGGGTCAATTTTTAATCTAATCATACCGGTGAGTATTAGCGGCAGCTGCGCATCAGTGATTATTAAGGGACACCACTATAGATTAGCTACTTTGTGGTGGTCTTTAAAGAAAACGTATTCTACCTATATAAAGAGAACCTTTCTAATCGCAGCCCAAACTCTCCCTTCTTATTCCATCTTATTCGAAACCCAACCGCGCAGCCCCAACTCTCCCTCGTTCCATCTTATGCGAAACCCAATTGCGCGAAAGGCGAAACCCAGGCCCTTTCTCCTTCATTCTCTCATCTCTGAATTGCAAAATCCTAATTGTTCTCTTAGTTTTTTATTGGAATACATCCTCTAACCTAAAGCTACTCGATAAAGCCTAGCTCGCTCGAGATTGAAACAGATTGAAACCCTACCTCACTCGAGACCTCAGATCGAAACCTTAGCTTTTTGATCAAAACCCTAGCTGCTCAATCAAGCCTCATTAGGCATTATTATTTCATCTTAATTCATGGAAAATTGCCCTATGGTTTCATTATTTCAAATCTTTTATTTTATTTTATTTTTTTATATTGATTTTGAGCTTCTGTTGTGTTATCAGCTCGTAATCTTATGGAAGAGGAGAAAAAGGAATTCAGGGAAATTTGCTAGGGCGATAAGTAGGTTTGCAGATTCTATATGGTTCGATCTTGCTCACATGATCTGGTCGTAAATACTCAAAGTGATCTCGGTGTGTGTCCATGTCACACCCTGAAATTCGATACATGATCCATTTCGGCACATGAACGCCTTTAATAATTAAAATTCAAATAAAGGAAATATAACGGTCCATTCTCATTAATAAAATTCAAAGTTACATTTATTTCCAATTACAACATTTAACAACTCCTAACTAAGGCTAAACCAACAAGTCTTCTAGGGTCTCTTCCTGAAATGCATCCTCTGAGCCACGAGGTCCGATTTCTGAAATTTAAATAGCAATGGGGTTGAAATAAAACTCAACAAGTAACTCCTAATAAATAATATAACTCTTACATCAATTTTATCAGTTTCAAATTTAGAACTTCATATCAAATAAGTAATATCATGAGCTATGCCATCTAATGCTTCAATATAAAGAAGAAAAATAAAAATAACTTAGTTTACAATTGTACTACATATATTATACAATTATTAAGTAATAACACCGACCAAAGTATAATTTCATTCATATCATCATTAATCATTCATCTTGGATACCAGTAAAAAAGGAGGGTTCCATATTTTCATCAATCCCATTTCAACCGTGCCGATCCGGTTTGACGGGTTTACTTCGTATTATGGAAGTACACAAATGGATCCGTTCATCCAATACTATCACGCGGCCCCATGAGGATCTTAATCAAAATCATATCATATTCATCTTTACGATATTCATCATTTCTACAGTCATTCATATCAATTTCTTTTGAAAAACTTATCTAACATACTTTACCAATTCTTATTCTAAAACAGTGTGATATTACAATGTAAATGATATTAAATGAGAGATAAATCGAATATATAATGCTTACGACTTTTATGTTTTTCTAACATGATTCAAAATAATCGTAATTGGATAAGACAAGTCTAGAATTATCCATACTATCATTAACCATTCAAACATAAAAATATCTTTAACTAATAAAGTACATGTTTAAAACATGTTATGGGATAGACTACTTGTCTCAATCGTTGGATTCAGGGGTCTTGTGAAAATAATATGAAGTTTCATGATTTCAGGTAGTTATCTGGGCATAAGGGAAATTCGGTAAAAAAGAAGGAACAAATTACGGTAGGTTATCGATTTTAAGTTGGATTCAAATTCCCTATTGTGATAACTGAAATCCTTGATTTAAAACAGCTTTATAAATCAGTTTTAAAACCATTGATTTAATATTAAACAAATAATTTTTAAATCTGATTTAATATAATTATATTTTAATATAAAATCAGCATAAAACCAGAGTTAAAAATATAATTTCAGGTTATAAAACCAACAAAAAATCAGAATTAAAAATATAATTTCAGATTATAAACCAGCATGAAAATCAGAATTAAAAATCAAAATTAAAAATTATAAACCAAAAATAAAAACCCGAATAGAAAATGCTAAATCAGATTATAAAGCCAGATTAAAATTGAAAAATCTCAGAATATAAAAACCAGAATAAAACTGTCCGAATGTAAAAACCAGAATATAAATCAGTTTATAACTAATTAAAATCAGAATATAAACCAGTTTATAACTAATTAAAACTAGAATATAAAAAATCATATTATAATCTTAATAAAACAGAATATAATTTCATATTTTAAAACTGAACTAAAACTAGAATATAAAATTAGATTATAAAAATATAACATCAGCAGTATAAGATCGGAGCTTAAGTACAATATTAGAATATCAGAATATAACCCATAATGTAATTTCAGAATATGAGGCTAACATAAAAACCCTAATTAATATAAAACCGATTTAGGATTTAAAAATACAAAAATTAGAATTTAAAATACAAAATACAATCAGAATTTAAACTAGAATTAAAACCAATATTTCCCTAACAATTTCAGAATATAAAAGTAGAAATTAAAAGATAAAGTATACAATATATCGAACCAGAATAAAAACAGATTTACCAACATTAAAATGATTTATAAAATCAGAAATTTAACTATATAATAAAAAATTAATTAAAATAAACTAAAAGAGACATACCTTAAGAAAGAAGAGAAGAAAAACTTGAAGAAGCTTGGTGTGAAATAAGAGGAAGGCTCTTTATTTATAGGCTGGGTGTGTGACCGTTCAGAATTTTTGAAATAAATCTGAGTAATGGAGCGAACGTTATGGCGTTACAAAATTGAAGAAGAAGAAAACAGTTCAGCTGTTGCGCATGGGTTTTGATTTTAGGAATTTAAGTTATAAGAGAAAGGTTAGGGTGTATAGTCTATGAAGGATAGTGTGTGTGTGCTTATGGGTCGAATTGGGTCGGTTCGAGTCGAGTAATGGGTTTGGATCTTTAGATTTTGGGTCTTCACAGTCCATCTGTTTGTTATTTAATTTTCTTCATTTCTTCTATATTTCCTTTGGAATTTTGTTTGGGAGTAATTTGATGTTCCTTTGTTGCCTCAGGTGTGTGCCCTAGGATTCATAATCTGAAGTTGAAAGAGAGGTAGCTATATTCCCTTGCTATTGATCTTTAAATAACTTACTGAATTGTGCTGCCCGATTTTCTTTTTTGGAGTAAGTTACCTGCTTTATATGTGTGGTGTAGGAGGAACTTAATATGAGTTACTGGCGTGCTTTGTTAAATAAGACCTTTGGAGTTCTGGCAATTGCAGGTTTTTCCTTTGAAGTAATTGATCTAAAGCTTTTTGATCAGATCCTTGTATGGAAGGTATTTGTGTTTCTCTTCCGAGGTATCACCTAGATTTCATGGGTTGGTACCTCACATAGTCCCATTAGATCTCTAGTCATTTTGTTTCTGTCCAACTCGTACCCACACTTAATGTGCAGATATCATTTTTTCTAACCAAGGATATCAAATAATATTAGGGTAGCTTACCCAATAGGATCTGCAACTTTTACTTTTTACCTGATAGGATCTTTTCGCTTATTACCTAATAGGGTCCCAAATCCTCAACATGTGCCGAAATTCAATTTAAGTGAAAAATAGGTTAGACAAAAATGCCCTTAGGTCCCTTTGATACTGATCAATCGGTTCTATATGAAAATAATCAGTCCCCTATGAGACCGATTGGTCGGTCTCATATGACCGATCAGTCTTGTAGTGGATTGATCGGTATATGGGACCGATCCATCCCATGAGACTGATCGATTGGTCTCATAGTGGACTCATCGCTCTCATATGAGACCGGTATGTTGGTCTCACAGGAGACTGATCCATAATCTCATATGGGACCGATTGATCAGTCTCATTGGATCTAAGGGTGTTTTCATCTAACCTATTTTTTCACTTACATTGAATTCAGCTCATGTCAAATATTTAGACCCTGTTTTCTTAGGTTTGAAAAACAAAAACGAAAAAGTTGAGGGTATGGGACCCTATTAGGTAATAATTGAAGCGTTGGACCAAGGATTAAAAAATTTTGGCCGAAATGTCCGAAATTTCGGTCATAAAATGTATGGGGTTGAAACTATCGACCGAAATTTCGGTTTCAGTCCCCTCTGAAACCGAAACGAAAATCAAAATGTTGATCCTTGCGTTGGACCCTATAAGGTAAATATAGAGTAGTTGGAGATCCTCTCATATAAAAATGCATTATTACTGCAGGTTCTGGTTCATGCTCTTGTCAATAATAATTTGGTGTATTTGATCACATTTACTAGTTACGTAATACCAGCTCTTTATGCACGTAATAATAAATTAGTGTATTCGATCACATTTACTAGGTCATTTATGCACCCAAAAGGTGATCAATCTAACCCTAGAGCTTCTTTAGGCAAAAAATCAATGGTGGCATAACTGTTTATAATTTTTTAAGGTCTAGTATAGCGTGGCCCGGTGATCAGTTGGTCATGTAATACCAGCTCTTTTCAAAATAGTAAAATCGTAGGTTGCATGGATCTTCAATTACTTTTTGTATAGATTGGCATACTTTGGATGTATGGAAATGTTTCTTGTCTGTATGCTTTACTTTTTAAGATGTCGTTTGCCAGTATTGTAGGCTTCAATGCTTTTAGATTCAATTTTTTGAAGTCTTTACGTTTAAATGATTTCTCTTCCCCGTCCCTAAGGATTCGCTAAAGCTAGAAGTTAAGTTTGCAGTATGCATTACAAGTAGAAGTATACTTTTACGTGTGAGAAGTTTGTACTCGATCAGTTCACATAGTTTCTGTAGTCTTATGTTGTCATTTTGCAATTGTGTATGTGTTTCAGTTTGCAATAGAATGAAACATCCATAAATCAGCAATTTCAGCTTCAACAATTTTTACTTATTGATTGTGAATTAACCCTCTTTAAATTGCTCTTTTAAAGAGACCCAAATTCTGCTCAAATTCTGCTCTTTCACTCTCCGAAACAACTAAGAGCGCTTACAACCAAACACCCTCCCCTACTAAAGTGTTCTAGGCGACAGTAGACTGCTACTATTTGCCTCCAAAGAGCAATCCCATCTCCCCCTTAAGGTTCAATATCGAGTAGTACTTGTTGAGCATAATTCTTTCTTTATTTTCTGTGTTGACCATTCATATGTTTCTTAATTATTATGTCTGGGCTTCTCCTTCTCCCTCTAATACGGAGAGAGGGAAAGAGTACGGTGATTTCGAGGGTGTTGGTTTTAGATCTTTATGTTCGTTCTATTCGAGGCCACTGACGGCTCATGGCTTGTGCGATTATGGGTATCTTTTGAGGTTTGCTTATGACCGAGTTTGCGGACAACTCCACGCTGATATTTTGCAAATTTTCTTGTAAAATACTTTTCTGGAAGGCTGTAAAAAGGTCGGGTGGACCTGATACCTGACCCAATATTTTACCGGGTCGAATACATAAACTTGACCCATTGGTTTGGGTCAGGTATGAGACATCCGACAAGTTGGGTCAAGTAAGAGATTTAGGCAACTTGATTATATATATATATATATATATATATATATATATATATATATATATATATATATATATATATATGAAGAAATAGGAGATTTTATCAAATCTGGTAGGCTTGAGTGCACCATCGGATTGGGTTAGGTCGGATCGGGCATTTGCAATTTTCTTATTATGTTCATATACAATATATGTAAACAATAAAACTTTTTAGTAAAATGGCTCAATCAATTTCTCAAACGCACCATGTGAAAAATGCCATATTATTATTTTATTGGAATGCATCCTCTAACTTGTTGGTAAAAAGTTTGAAGATATTTGCACCATAACAGTTTGAGTACATATAATTTGCATTTTAGAAGCTTCATGTTCTTGACATATTCATATTTTACGGTAAAGGAGGAAGCCCTCATCTCATGAAAGGAGGCAACTTTATATTCTTGATTGATTCATGATCGATAAGATGGATAAGAGTTGGATGAAAAATCTTAGTAATATCACTATATCATTCTTTCTACACCAAATTGTTTCAGTTTAAATAGTTTAAAATGCTGATTACGAAAGCAAATCATATTTTATATGGTTGATGTACGAATTCAAAAAAGTAGTCATTTACACCTTCATTTATGCTTTTAGGTCTCCAAGGCTCTGTAGTTAGCTTTGGAAGGAAAGCTTGATCCAAAACTACAAGCAAATGCAATTTCTTTTGGGAAATATACCTGACCAGCCCTATAAGATATGCCTTTAATGTAAGAGGCCCTGTATTTTCACCTTTATCCAAACCGACCAGCTTTTAGCCAAGCCATTTTCAGCTAGCACAAAAAGTCCGAAATATCCCTTCTTACACTTTTTTTCGTTCTACATGATTTAAAATTTTAAATATTTATATTTTTCTATATTTACGCAATGTGAAATCGAATCTATGCCATCTGATTTGAAGGCCACATAATAAAATAGATGGCACCAAAGATAGGCACGAAAGGAAGGCAATATCGCCTCTTAAAAAAAAAAATAAATTTTAACAATCGATGGGGACTCTTAACACAATCGGTATAGATCATTTTAAGAGTCGTCATCGACTCTATATAGAGTCGCCATTTTTTTTTTGATATATATAATCGATGACGACTCTGTACTGAGTCGCTATCGACTCTATGAATAGTCGTTGACGACTCTTAAAATGGTCGGTACCGACTGTGTACAGAGTCGATATCGACTGTGTACAGAGTCGATATCGCCTTTTTTTCATATCTATCTTTAGTACTATCGATTTTATATTGGACTTTTTGCTATCCTTAGGGTCGACTAGGCTCCCAGTGGGTCGATTTGGGTAAAGGTGAAAATATAGGGCCTCTGACGTAAAAGGCGTATTTGAGAGGGCCGATCAAGTAAATTTCCCGTATTTCTTTTCCTGAATTCCCTTTTAATAATCTTGTCAACGGGGTGTCAGCTCGGTTTAATTTTGATAAAGTCAGGTAAGATTTGGGGGAAAATTTGTTTAATAATCATTCAACGACGTGCATAGATGTTAGCAGGAGCTGTGAAGAAGAGAGAAGGCATCAAATATTAGGCCAGATCCTGATATTGATGTCTTCATGAAGGTGAAACCAGAGTTTCTTTGCAGTACAAGAGCCCTCTCTTTCAACATCAATATGAAGATTAAAATCTGATTTTTCTTTAAGATTTTCATATGATTTTGATGATTTTCTTTTTGGATTCTATGGGTTCTGATCAGTCTATTATGTTCTAAACCCGATTCTGCCTTTTTTACTTGTGAATCAGTAATCACGCAAATTGACTCCTAAGATTATCTGTTTCTTTTTTTAATTTCTAACCTCCAGGCAACTTTGATAAGTATAAGAAATTCTCTAAATGATCCACATGGAGTTCTTAACAACTGGGATGAAGCCTCAGTGGATCCTTGTAGTTGGGCTATGATCTCTTGCTCCCCAGAGAATCTGGTTACCACACTGTAAGTTCTTCATTTTTTATTTGTCTATATTTATTTTGCTCAAACTAAGGTTTGTTGGCTACTTCCAGGGGTGCTCCAAGCCAAAATCTATCAAGAACTCTCTCTGGTAGAATTGGAAATCTCACAAACCTCAAACAAGTGTAAGAAAAAATGGGTTTATGAGGTTTATCAATTTAATTTCAAAAATTAAGAAATCCCTCTTTCTAATTATTGTTTTGGATTGAGTTTCAGCTTATTACAGAACAACAACATATCTAGAGAAATCCCAGCAGAGCTTGGCCAGCTTTCCACGTTACAGAACTTGGATCTCTCTAGTAATGGGTTTACGGAATCGTTCCCGACTCACTGGGTCAGCTCACGAGTCTTCAGTATACGTCTGATCAGCTAATTTGTACATGCTCTTTCTGGGTTTCTTTCTTCATTAATATCTCTGTTTCTCCATTTTTTATATAATTTTTTATTATTTTATTTGAGTAGGAGGCTGAATAATACCAGCTTGTTTGGAGTTATACCCTCGGCTCTGTCGAAAACCCCTCAACTTGCTTTCCTGTAAGTTATGTATAGTCATGTATTTTGATTTAAGGGCATTGAAAATCGACAATACATGGCCTAAAAGGTTGCCTTTGAGGAACCTATGAAAAAAAGTTTGCCTTTGAGGGCTCTATTATCTACTGATGTAGGCGACCAGAGTCAGTCTCATTTGTTACTGTTAATCAAACTCAATCGTTAGAGGCAAGTGGGTAATGCTTTCTTTGATAAAAAAATTAATCTCTTCTTCAGCACCATTGCGACCTTCTACTACCATAAATCATAAAGTGGCAGCTCGTTTCATCGAGCACTCTTTACCAGATCTCACACCAGGTATGAAATCATTATCTTTCTGCGAAGCAGTAGCATGGTTGCACACTAGTTCAGAATGTGTTTTGTTGAAGAGTTCTGTCATATTGCAGAGCAGAAGCAAAGTATGTGGGAAATCAGTAGAGGGGAGGTTAAAAGTAGATTCTCTGAAGAGCGGACTGCCCACAAAAAGTGGAAGTTTCATTTTCTGAATATCAGGAGATAAATTGAAAGATTTATACCAATCCTTTGTTGCTGAATTCCCAATTGTATCAATAGAAGACCCATTCGATCAGGATGATTGAGAGCACTATGCCAAGTTGACTGCCGAGATTGGGGAATAAGTTCAAATTGTTGGGGATGATCTCCTTGTCACTAACCCTAAGGTATATCAAAATATTTATCCATACAGCAGCAATAGAACTTTTAAGGAGCAAATTTGTGATTTAAATCTTGGTTTTACTATGGTTGTTGCAGCGTGTTGAGAAGGTAAAAAGCCAAATTTGCATGTAAAATTGGGGAAATTCATGGAATCTGTAGATCTGTCGCAGAATTTTAGTCTATTAATCAATGCATGTGTTCGGTTTGAAGCTGCCTCGATGAAACACGTTTTATTTCACCAAGAAATATGAATATTCTGCCGGCACGAAGCCATCAGGTATTTTCTAAAAACACTAAAATTTTAAGAATTCAAGTAGAAAATTTTGAAGAATTTATTTCTACATCTGTTCAGAACAGAATCTCCTTGGACAAATTATGTATATGTTATGGTGTTTATTTTTCTCGACTATGACTGCAATTAGTTTAATCATTGTCATATACTGTAGCTGGTTCAAGGAGATTGAGTGTGAAAACAGGGGGACCCTATGCGCTGTCTACAGATTTGAATATGCATGCCGAAATATGCATGCAATTAGACTTTTTTATTCCATTCCAGATTAGTTTGATCTAGCAATATACTTCATAAATTGAGAAGCAGCAAAAATTGAGAGTGCAAGCTGTTGCCATTGCCTTGGCCACCTCACCTTTGGTGAGATTTTATGTTTGGCAGCAGATGAGCTTTTAAATTGTAAAATTTAGGCTAAAGCCCGAGCTAAACTACAAATCTGCAGTATAAGTTGAAGATTAGAAATTGGAACATAGCAGCTTCTGATCTTCTACCTAATATGAGCATTTTAACATCCGAATATGCTGCATATTCTTGTCAAAGATCTCATAACCAACAGCTTGCACAGGTCTAAACTTGTTACTATGCGGATAACGTCTGCCCCTTAGCATTGTGTAATTTAAAATTTCCTTTTATGGCTACTTGGATCCTTTTTATAATGCACCCCATGCACTGAAACTTTCCCAATATTTCATTAATATTCTGACTCAATGATCTGGTTTTGGTTTTTTAAAGTTTAGACGGGGGTGAACTTATGTCCTGGCAAATATCCCTTGGAGGGACTCTATTACCTATTATAGATTGTCTTTATGGTGTTTATGTGATCTTCCTTGTGCTGCTTAATAAATTGATGATCTATGTTGGTAATGTACCTGATTGGAAGATTGGTGTTAATTCATATTCTCTGATTGTAGCATCTTACCAATGTTGTTGTTTTTGGTGCTATATCCGGGCTTGATAAGTTCTCTAAGAAAATGTTAATATTGTGAGAAATATCAGATTGCTTTTTACAAAATTTTAGGTGCGTGGAGAAATTTGAAATTTGAAATATAAACAATTGCTTGATGTCTCATCTTATTTTGGCTTTTTGAAGGAGAAAGCAACTTTACTGTGGAAGGGACAAGAAGTAAGGCATTGTATTTTCCATCAAAGATCATGTAATTGCAGCTCCCACTACAAAAAGCTGAAATTTCTCATTTTGATGTGTATTGTGGTGTTTTATTACATTATGCAGGATTCCTTTGAGATCCCCCGAGGTCAATCTTCGAGGGATGACGGAGATATTGAGTTAGGAACACGAGTTCCGGATACTGCAGAACTGGGATTGGATAGCTTGATCAAACAGGTAAAATAAAAATATCCTCTTTTAAATTATTGATTTTTTTCTTTGTGCTGATTGGGAAGTATCACGGTAGTTGAAACACCTATAGGAACCTAAGGGGGCACGCTTGGGTGGCTAATTGTCTTGAAAATCCAAATCTCTGCAACTCTCTGAATACTTCATTAAAAAGGAAATATGTTCAATAAATTTACTTGTTTGTTTATTGTTTTGATGTCTCAGGGATTTGTCTTATAATAACCTCGGTGAACCCGTGCCGAAGTCTCCCGCTAGAACAATGACACAGGACAAACGCTAAAATCCTAATATGCGAATTTAGGATTAACTTTATAATGAATTGAACAGCGGAAATATTCAAAATCACGCCAACACATAAAATTGATTCAATGAAATTAATAAGGCAGTTAGGTTAATCTATTTTAGCGCTAGCATGCGTAAAGATTTCCTGATCTAGAAAAACGACTCCGATGAAGGAACTTGAGTTTCGCTCTAGTTTAGGGCATCAAGCGATAATTGCGATATCGGATTTGATTCCTCGGGGATTTTGAAGGAGATAAAACTTGAATAAATAGTTCAAAAGGGGAGATTAACGATATCATGGAATACGATTCTTTTGGGATTTTTGTTCTTTTATTAATAGAAATAAAGAAAAACAATACCTGACAACTAGAGAAAAGACAAAGTAAAAAGATAGATTCTAAGGCTTCACACCAAGGGTTTTCCGAAGCTTCACACCACAGCTGTACGACGGCTTCGCACAAAGTCGCATGAAAAACGATCGCTCAAGGTTTGAAGGATTCACTCCCTCGATTGAAAACTTTTCACAAGCTCTCTAAGGTTTGCACAAAAGCAACTCTCTTTTCATTCATCAAAAACTAACTAATCACATTGTTTAAAGACCTTATATAGGAGGTCTTACAATAAAAGAAAACCCTAAAACGAACATTAAATTAAAGACAAATAAGCCCCTAAAACAAAGGTCCGAAATAGAAAAATAAAAAAAATTTAAACTAACTCGGCGCGATTTCGATCGATCGAAATTGAAATTCGATCGATCGAAAGTGAAAATCGATCGATCGAAAGTGAAAATTGATCGATCGAAATTCATATATATGAAATATCGCCGTCGACATTCGATCGATCGAAATAGGACTTCGATCGATCGAATTTGCCATGTGCTCCTTCATTTCTTCAAAATTTTTATCTTTACGCCTAGTTCTGCTCTTCGCTCCGCTTCTTCATGGCTGAAAAATTTGTTGCAGCTCGAATCTACGGCTATTGATCTTGGCGTCCCGCATCATTTTCCTCGGGTGGGAAAAACTCATGTCCGATGAGTTAGGGAATCCATGGATGGCACACTTCGGAAGCTTCATTCGCGGCTTACCTTTCCACGCTGTGAGATACTCATGATGTTTACCTCTATTGGCATGGGAGTTTGGAAATTCTATAACCTCCTCATTCGACCTTTTCTCATGTTGCATAGGTATGGTACGAGATAGAAAATGGGATAATGGGGGTGGCTCGATTGGATGCTTAAGAAGGAATGGATCAAAGGGCGGGGTAGTGGGATCAAGAATAGGCGTAAGATCCGTTATGACAACTATCGGATGGTTACCCTTATCTAAAGGAATATCTAGATCTCTATCATTACCATTTGGAAAAGATTCCACATATTCAGAACCATCAAGAATTAGCACAAAACTGTTAGTATCAAATTCATTCAAAATATTCAATGTGTTAGTTCGATCATGCGTATTTCCAGTACTCGATAAATTCAGATTGTTAATCCCATACAAATCAGAATGATGATATGATCCTACCAACTCTAATGACTCACTTGAGATGGACACATTATCAACACCGTCCTCTGCAATAAGAATTGGCCTAATGCAACCTATGGCTCTGACTGGAACCTCACCTTCCTCATCACTTGGTGTTTCACACGGTTCTTACACTTCTTCGGGTATCTCGTTGCTCTCTTTCTCAGTATGCTCCTGAATGATCAAGGTTTGACCCTTACTAGGACATTGGGATGAAAAGTGACCAAAACCTTGACACTTATAACATTGTTGCGGAGCACGTTTAGAACTCTCGACCATTAGTCCCTTTCCTTTGTCAACTTGAAGAATTATGAAATTTGAAGATTGACTAGAGGCATTATTTCCCTTTTCGATAGGATTAGATTGATGCTCAAATTTGGAAGACTTAGATCGGCCATGACTAGGGGTGTCGAGATACCGTTCTAATTCTTCGACCCTAGCAAAACATTCCTCGAGATCCGCAACGGGATAAGGAATGAGTTCTCTTTGTAACTTTGGGCGAAGACCCATTCGAAATCGAGAGAGGGTAACTTTTGCTGGATCATCGACATCGGCCCGGGTCATCAGGTCTTCAAACCGATCGATGTACTCTTTGATTGGGGAGTCTCCTTGATGCAATGACTGCCATTGATCAAGAATACGTTCATCATATGATACGGGAACACATTTTTCATGCAGTTGGACTTTCATTTCAGTGAACGTGAAAATAGCACGAAGACCCTGTATTTGCCTACGACGCTCCACTCCTAACTAATAAAGTATGGCTGGACCCATAAGCTTAACTTTGGCAAATCTGACCTTGCGGTCTTCGGATATGGCATACCACTCAAAGTAGTTTTCCATGTTGGCGACCCATTCGAGAAAGACCTTGGGTTATCTTTTCCCGTCAAAAGTAGGGGCGTCCATTTTCACAGATTTCATGACCTTATCGTCCATATTGGTTTGGACCTCACGTCGGGGACGAACATCTCTCCTACGGTCACGGTTGCTGACTCTATTGTGATTCTCAGCGATGAGCTCATTGATCTCTTCGAAATGAGTCTTTAAAGCCTCATGTCGGGCTTGTTGATCAGCGATATGCTCATCCATCTGGGTTTGACTAGCGGTCACCTTAGATGCAAGAACTCTAATCAGGGCTTCTAAGGTACTGGTATCCATGACAGAATTATGCAA
This sequence comes from Chloranthus sessilifolius, assembly GCA_021018995.1. NCBI lineage: Eukaryota > Viridiplantae > Streptophyta > Magnoliopsida > Chloranthales > Chloranthaceae > Chloranthus > Chloranthus sessilifolius. Next base: position 10,459,335 of record CM037588.1, read on the forward strand.
GACAAAATATACTAAATTAAAGCGCCCTAAAATCTATATGACATGGACAACCCTAAACTAAGACTGTGCTCTGATAGCAAAACTGACGTGAGACAAACGCTAAAATTCTAATATGCGAATTTGGGATTAACTTTAGAATGAATTGAGCAGCGGAAATATTCAAAATCACGCCAACACATAAAATTGATTCAATGAAATTAATAAGGCAGTTAGGTTAATCCATTCTAGCGCTCGCATGCATGAAAAACAACTAGAAAAATGACTCAGATGAAGGAACTCAAGTCTCGCTCTAGTTTAGGGCATCAAACGATAATTGCGATATCGAATTTGATTCCTTGGGGATTTTAAAGGAGATAAAACTTGAATAAATAGTTCAAAAGGGGAGATTACTGATATCATGGAATACGATTCTTTTGGAAGTTTTGTTCTTTTATCAATGGAAATAAAGAAAAATAATACATGACAACTAGAGAAAAGACAAATTAAAAAGATAGATTCCATGGCTTTACACCAAGGGTTTTTCGAAGCTTCACACCACGGCTGTACGTCGGCTTCGCACCAAGTCGCACGAGAAACGATCGCTCACTCCTCAAGGTTTGAAGGATTCACTGTCTTGATTGAAAACTTTTCACAAGCTCTTTAGGGTTTGCACAAAAGCAACTCTCTTTTCATTCATAAAAAATTAACTAATTATATTGTTTAAAGACCTTATATAGGAGGTCTTACAATAAAAGAAAACCCTAAAATGAACATTAAATAAAAGACAAGCCCCTAAAACTTAAGTTCGAAATAGAAAAATAAAAAAAATTTAAACTAACTCGGCGCGATTTCGATCGATCGAAAGTGAAAATCAATCAATCGAAATTCATATATGTGAAATATCGCCGTCGACATTCGATCGATCGAAATAGGGCTTCAATCGATCAAAATTTAAATTCTATTGATCGAATTTGCCATGTGCTCCTTCATTTCTCCAGAATTTTCATATTTACGTCTAGTTCTGATTTTCGCTCCGCTTTTTCATGGCTGAAAAATTTGTTGTGGCTCGAATCTACGGCTCTTGATCTTGGTGTCCCGCATCATTTTCCTCGGGTGGGAAAAACTCATCTCCAATGAGTTAGGGAATCCATGGATGGCACACTTCGGAAGATTCATTCGTGGCTTACCTTTCTACGCTGTGAGATACTCATGATGTTTTCCTCTATTGGCATGGAAGTTTAGAAATTCTATAACCTCCTCATTCGACATTTTCTCATGTTGCACAAGGTACGGGATAGAAAATGGGACAATGGGGGTGGTTCGATTGAATGCTCAAGAAGGAATGGATCAAAGGGGGGTAGTGGGATCAAGAATAGGCGTAAGATCCGTTATGACAACTATCGAATGGTTGCCCTTATCTAAAGGAAGATCTAGATCTCCATCATTACCATTTTTTGAGGTTGGGAAAGATTCCACATATTCAGAACCATCAAGAATTAACACAAAATTGTTAGTATCAAATTCATTTAAAATATTTAATGTGTTAGTCTGATCATGCGTATTTCCAGTGCTCAATAAATTCAAATTGTTAATCCCATGCAAATCAGAATGATGATATGATCCTACAAACTCTAATGACTCACTTGAGATGGTCGCATTATCAACACAGTCTTCGACAATTGGAATTGGCCTAATGCAACGTATGGCTCTGACTGGAACCTCACCTTCCTCATCACTTGGTGTTTCACACGGTTTCTACACTTTTTCGTTTATCTCGTTGCTCTCTTTCTTAGTATGCTCCTGAATGATCAAGGTTTGACCCTTACTAGGACATTGAGATGCAAAGTGACCAAAACCTTGACACTTATAACATTGTTGCGGAGCATGTTTAGAATTCTCGACTATTGGTCCCTTTCTTTTGTCAACTTGAAGAATTATGGATTTTGAAGATTGACTAGAGGCATTATTTCCCTTTTCGATAGGATTAGATTGATGCTCAAATTTGGAAGACTTAGATCGACCATGACTGAGGGTGTCGAGGTACCATTCTAATTCTTCGATCCTAGCAAAACATTCATCGAGATCCGCAACGAGATAAGGAATGAGTTCTCTCTGTAACTCTGGGCGAAGACCCATTCAGAATCGAGAGAGGGTAACTTTTGCTGGCTCATCGACATCGGCCTGGGTCATCAAGTCTTCAAACTGATCGATATACTCTGTGACTGGGGAGTCTCCTTGACGCAATGACTGTCACTGATCAAGAATACGCTCATCATATGATGCGAGAACATATTTTTCGTGCAGTTGGACTTTCATTTCAGTCCACGTGGAATCTGCGGCTCTTAATCTTTGTGTCACGCATCCAACAATTAAGTAAGATTTCTACGAATTCCCTTTAAAAAAAAAAAAAAAAAAAAAATAGTTGTAATTGAAGGTTTCTGTTTGCTCTCTAGTTTACTTCTTATAATTTTGTTTTGTTTATTTAATTCTGTTTTTTTTTCTTTTTAGTGTTGTAGGAAACCCACTTATATGTGGAAGTAATTATAAGGGGCTATGCTACGGAAATAGCACACCTGCTCTTAGATACATCTATGACTCAGGCACAGCTGGAAAAAAGTAATTATCACAATATTGGGATGGAAAAGGTAAAAATGTCTTGATCTTGACTTTGACACTATTACAGGGAAAAGTCTTCACGATATTTGTTTTGTGCTTGCAACACTTGTTTATTGGTTGTTGTATGGCGAGAGACATTTGGGCTATGGGACCTTTGGGATTTGCTGGGTGTTCCCTTGGTCTTGTCCTGATTTGTTGACCATGTGGGATTCCTTTATTTTGGAAGGTTGAAAGTTGCTTCCTGAAGAGTGTCTCTGATGGGGTTATTTGGGCTATTTAGTTGGAAAGCAAGGACAGAGTTTTCCGTACGTCTGCGATGCTCATGAGAAATGTTAAAGACTGGGTGCTCTTGGAGGTGTAGGATGTGGTTGATACCCAATCTGATAACCCAGTTTAAAAATTAAAAAAAGAAATGCTAGAACTGGGTGCTTAGTTGGAGCTCCAGGAGGCGTGGAATGTGCACAGCGAGTCCCCAGGTTGATTTCAGTGTTCCTGCCACTTTTTGGTTGACGCTGATTGTTTTAGTCCTGGGTTTTGGGCTGGGTTATTTTTCGTTCTTCTGGTTTTCTTATTATTATTAATATTAATATTATTCTTATTATTTTGTTTCTTTTTCTTTTATGTGTCTTTGCCTTAGTCTCGCACTAAGGTTTGTGTTTGTACCTCTTTTTTATCTTACAACATATTTGCTGCATTCCTGATTTTAAAAAAATCTGATAATTTGCAATTTCTAGCCTTAGAAAAGGAGGGTTAGTGATAGTGCCTTTTCTTCTTGGATTAGGTAAATGTGGGGTATTAAGATACTGATTGCACGCTCAGAATCCTAGACAGGTCACAACATTTATTTTAAACTGATTTTCATAACTTATGAAGTGTTTTCTATCCACCAAATCCTGTGGAAGTAAGCTTTTGATGGAATTTAATGGCTACAAGGCACTACTTAACCTTATGATGCATCCTGACCATATGTTTCTGAGGGCATGATACGTGTGGAATTTATTTTGTTCGGAATCCTCACTTCAGAAATTTAGTGTAGCTGCTAATTGTAGGCACCTTTTTTCAATGAGCTCAATGCTTTGTTGTTTATGTGTGTTCTACTTACCTCCATAATAACACATGCATACCATTTAGTACTATTAATATTTCGATTGATTGAAACACATGCTCCTTTTGATTGAAACGCATGCTCATTATGAAACGCATGCCGATGGTTAAAAACTAATGGGTGCAGATGTTCCTCATGGAGGTCATGGAACTCGTAGAGTTGATACCATTGAGAGAAGCACTGGTTGGATTACCAGGGGTCAATGGTTTATCAATCGAGGAGCGCAAGGGGCTGATAATTGCTGTCGAACTAGTTTCAAACCTTATGTAATATTCATGGACGAACCGACCTCCGGACTCGACGTCAAGGCTGCAGCAATTGTGATGAGAATGGTGAGAAACACAGTGGACACAAGAAGAACAGGGCTTCAGCAATTGTTTCTTGATTTTCTTTAATTGCCAAGGATATTATTTGTTGTTTTCTTTTTGGCTATTTGGGATATTGAAGGATGGCAAGTTGTTAATTATAGAAGGTGTTTTCATGATTTGTTTTTTTCATAGAAATTTAGAAACAAATTTATTGCTTTTATTGAATGGCTTAGAGTTTGGAGTTTGTACTGGTAGGTTTGCACTCCCAATCTAATCCAATTTTGTTTGTAATGTCAGTACAAACATGGGTAGTGGCAATTTTTTAATTGTCACTACTATTGACAACTCACCCGTAGTTGTAAAAACTGTCGCTAATATCCTTACCGGCAGTTGCAAAAACTACCACTAAAACAAAGTGACGACAACACTAGTAGCGATAATTTTACAACTGTCGGTGAGGGTATTAGCGACAGTTTTTTTGTTAATAGCAGCAATTTTTAGCTGCAGCTAATAGACTTATTTTTTGTAGTGCCGGCCGGGCTTAATTACTAATCGGGTTGGTCCAACCCATTTATGAATCAGGCCTACATACTTTTACACCATACCCGACCCATCATGGAACGGGCTGGGCTCAAGCCTGGCCTGTTTAGACCCCTAGCGCTGTGGGGTCTACTGGCCTAAAAGGTCGACCGCTATTGATGTAGAGCCGTAGAGGTGACCAGAATCTCATAACCCAAAAATAAATAAATATATTACCTTATGATCAGTAGATAGCGGTATAGCAACTCTTCCACGTTAGATCACGGCGCTCGAATCCCCACAGTTCGGCGTCGAAGAAGTTTTGTCGTTAGAAATGGGTGTAAACCCAAGCTTTATGGCGTTAGAAATGGGTGTAGCTCTGAGTGGCGTTGGAGAATCGAGTCGCTATTTTCCGACGCCGGAGAAGATGAATAAAAAATTGACGAAGCCAAAGAAGACATGTTAGGGCCGGGCTAGGATTTTGCAACCCAGGCTGGGTTCTCCATTTTTTTTAGCTCGACCTTAACTCAGGCTGTGATATAGTCAACCCAAACCCAGCCCATAGGGGGCTGGTCCAGGGCCTTTTTTCGGGCTTTTGTTGGGCGATTATTTTTTAAAATAAAATTTGGTAAATGAAAATTTTCAAATTAATTTTCAAGGGGAGAGAGTTTGAGGGAGCGAGAAATGCTTGCTTAGACTTTGGGACTTGAGATGGTAGAGATTGCGAAGAAATAAAAATCCTATTTTAAAGTTTCTATTTATGAAACTAGTACCGATTGGGATTGCAAGTGTATTTTTATTTAAATGCCGTTGATTTTAAATCGCTCAATGGTTTAATTTCAGGGCATTTAATTAAAATACTCTTTATATATATATATATATATATATATATATATATATATATATATATATATATATCCGGGCCGGGTGTGGGCTAGGTGTTGGAATACTCAACCCAAGCCTGGCCCAAATAAATCCGGGTCACCACATGCTTAGCTTGACTCGTGTATCGGGTCAGGTTGGCTTCATAAAATATCTCTTTTTTCGGGCCAGATGCGGGCCAAAATTTAAGCTAGCCAGACCCATTGAAAGCCCTAACCCTAAGTAAAGAATTAATTTGGTTCGTTGCTTTCAAGTTTCAGGTAGAATCATTTTAACGCTTGTTATCCTATCACTAATGCAATATTTAAAAGAGAAGCAAAAATAAAGAAATAGAGAGAGAAAGAGAGGAAACACAAAAATAAAGAAATAAAGAGAGAGAGAGAGAGAGAGGAGAGAAATATTTGTTTAAGAAAGTGAGGCGAGACGTTAAAAGTGTAATAGTGAAAGAAAAAAAAAGCTTAAAATGGAAATTGAGGGATTGTCAATAGGGTACAGGTTTGAACCAATAGATGAAGAACTCATCACTCATTACCTTAGCAAGAAGGTACGCGGTGAACAGCTATCGTCCGATGCCATCAAAGTAAAAGACTTATACGGTGTGGAATCGTAGCTGCTGTTTAATGGAGTTGAAGAGAAGGAGAAAAATCTTTACTTCTTCACACGCAGAAGAGAGATGAAGGAAGGGGGAGAAGGCAGGAGATCGAGTCGAATGGTCGGTTGCAGGCGTTGGAAGTACTCGACCTGCGGAGATTCAGAAATATTAAATTAAGAAGAAAGGATTATCACGAGAAAACGATCTTTGCACTACAAAAAATAAGACTATTAGCTGCAGCCAAAAACTTCCGCTATTAACAAAAAATTACCGCTACTAGTCTTGTCGCTACCAAAAATTGCCACTACAGTCCTTAACAGCACGTGCTTCTGAAACAACTTATTTTGGTAGTAAATTGGTTTTTGACAAAAAAAATAAGGATGTTGAGTTCTTGAAGAAGGCAAAAAAGAATGGATATATCATGCACAAGTATGAGATTTCTACATAGGTGAGTCAGCTGACCCTGCTATCTAACTTATTAATTGAAGTTGGATTTAATATTTCTATTCGGGTACTATTATACTCATCCCAAAAGATTTCTTTCTCACCCTACCTCTTTCAGCCGGCATGTATTGACCGCCTTTGAATCAAATGATAGATGGTGGAGATCGTTTTTCGTCTTAATTTTTCGCACAATGGATCTATAGATGATTGGCATATCATTAGACGGTCAATTTTTTATTACACATGGCACACATCTAAAAAAATACGCTAAAATCATGCTTGAATGTGATGAGTGTTATATAATTTGATGATCAAATTTTTGGGATGTGTGCTACGTGTAATTAAAAATTGACCGTAAGATGGCAGACCCATAATCTATATATCCATTGTGTGAAAGATGGGGCTGAGAAACAATCTCTACCATCTGATTCAACGGTGGTCAATGCATGGTGGCTGAAGGAGGTGGGGTGAGAATAATTGTACCCTTTCTATGCACCAATTTCACATTATTGGATTAGGTACACATATAAGTGTATTAATGAGTAACTGTAACCGTTATATAGCAACTGGTACTCATATGATCTTATTAAGGTTTTTTTTTTTTTTTTTTATATGCTTATTAAGGTTTCTTTAAGTATTGGAACGTGACAGAAGAAACCCAAATCATTAACTCATGAGTTGTTTCACTTACCACCGAAGATTCTCGAAAATGTATCTTAAGATTATATGCTTATGATTAGATGATGACTATCATATATAAAAATCATTCAGTAATATATCCCTGATAAAATCAGGTAGATATATTCCTGAATGAAATAATAATTTTAAATCTAATCTCATTTTCTGATTCAGCTACGTGAATTGTTTGGGTATTAGGTTGCACCCCTTGACAACCCTAATGAAACTCATTTTGTGTTGAGTTTTGTTACCTAAGCCCAATCAGGCTATTTTACCTCATAAATATTGAAACTTTAAATAATCTACTTATATTGCTTAATTATATTTATAACAATTTTCTTTTATATATTACAGTATAAATTTCTTTGCAGGATAAGAAAGCGAGGTGACGGTAATATCACTGTCATAGATAAAACGAAGAGCACGAGTAGGAATGGTGATGGTAATATAAAAGGTATAAATGCCATTGATGAGGGAAGTCACGATACTGGGAGGGAATTAATTTTGCCCCTCCAATCTACAGGCTAAGAAGGAATCCAAACTTTGTATGATGGAAGATTAGTTGCAGCAAGCCGTCCAGACCTCATACTTGTGAAGAAGAATCATCTCTGAAATCTCTCCTTTCGCATCTAGATGAATCTGCAGCTATTTTGGGGATGACCCAACAAGAGCTGATAAGTAGTTGGTTATATGTAAGCCACCAAAACCAAGCAACACTCTCATCACCGCCATCGGCTCCACCATTATCACCACCATCACAAAATATTAGCTTTGCTGCGCGACCAAAACCGGGGATTGAAGAAAAACAAATATCTTTTCATATGAAGATGATTACTTCTCCGACTTAGATGTACGTGAAGAAGAAGATCAGTTTAGAAGTAAGGAGATGTTGGATTGTTTGGAGATCAGGCCTTAACAAAAGTACCATCATCTCATCTCCTCTTTTCGTTTCCGTGTTTTGGTGAAATTGAGGAAGAGTTGATGAGTGGTTAACCAACACTCTTACCATCGTCACCACCGTCAGATCCACCAACATCATCCTCACTATTAATGGCAAAGTTGCATATGCTGTCGGTGCCGCCCTCGTGTTCTAATCTTGAGAAGGATATAGTGATTGAAGAAGAATATGAGGAATCTGTTATGGACGGTAAGTGAAGAAGAAATATTGAGAAGTTTGCTATGAAAAAAAGTTGATAAAGAAGAGGTTGCGAGAAGAAGATGAATCCCAACCAGGATTACACGCACCTGGGAATCAAAAAGAAGTAGAACTAAAGTGAGAAGAAGATGAATCCCAACAAGGATTACATGCACTTCGGAATCAAAAGACGTAGAACTAAAGTTTATTGTCATCGATCATGCAGTGTTTTAGAATTTAGTTATGGGTCTGTTTTTTTTGTTTTATACTTTCCTATAGATAAGGGTGATGGCGATGCCAAAGCTTTTAGATATAGATCAACTAATTACTTATTTCATTTGATGTATCTTTTTTTATTTTAGATTAATAATTAAAATTGCTTACTTAGTGAAAAAGTAACATGAAACTATGATTGGGAGATTTGAACAAATATGTTAGTGAATTTAAATCAATGAGCACCAATAACTCTCCAACCGGTCCTTGACTCACCCTAAACTATATTTATTAATAACAGTTTAAAAATAATTCATCATAATTAATGCCTTTACCATTGCTCTTTGACTTTTTCAATTAATCCTTTTAAACTAAATGAGAAGTGGCTTCAACCCATATTTGGGGCCTTGTGTATCATGAGTTTGGAGACTTATACAAAAACAATAACTTGCATAGTTCCACAATTTCCCCAGCATAGATTTGGAGGCTCAGCCTTGTGTACAGTATCGCCGTTTGCCGATGATTAGATGGGCCAGCTAACACCCAGTATATCTAACTAATGAGCTCAAACTTAATTACCAAGAACTTAATTAGTACACTTTACAGATTTCCATGCCTATGAAATCAATCAGTGAAAGTAAGATTTTAATAAATTGATAGGATAATATGTTGGGTACCTCTGTTCGGGCCCACGCGTTCTCTGAAAGCGTCTACGTCCCCAACCCCTTCAAAACCGTTGAGTGATTTGGATCATATAATGGAGATCTTGTTTCACCCATCTTCCACAAAATAGATATTAAGATCATCGCGCAACTATCCGACCGTCAATTTTTTATGACATCTATCACAAATTAAAGAAATGTCTCTTCAATCATATGGCACACATAACGCTCAAACGTGCTTTTAGGACATTTTTTGGAGATTAGGAACACATGGAATAAAAAACTAAACAGAAATAGGTGTACCATGATCTTAAGATCTCTTCTGTGGGAGAACAAGGTGAAAAACGATCTCCATCATCTGATCCAAAGCAATCAACAATTTTCAAAGGGTTTGGGATGTGGGCTTTCACAGAACACATGGGCGGGAATAAATCAAGTACCTAAGATGTTCTAGGTTAATAAATTTCAAAAAAAAAAGACGTTAATTCATCTAGTATGAATTGATGGGCACCAGTTATTATCAAAATTCGTTTTCAGCAAAGCATGAATTTAGAGTCAATTTTTAAGTTGTGTGCTATGTGTAATCAAGAATTGGACTATTATGCTCATGATCTAAAGATCCATTTTGTAAAATTGATGTCCATAATTTGATTCAGTGGTACATGGCGGATGGAGGAGATGGTTGAGATCACACTGTTCCACGGGTGTAAAGACGGTACCTCTATTCACGCAAACACCATTAATTATGTAAGCGTGCAATCCCTTCTAACCCATTGATTGGTTGAAATCAGACGATGTAGATTGTTTTTCAAATAGTTTTTCAACAAAATGAATCTTGAGACCATGATCTTACCATCAACCAATAAGTTTTTGATTCCATGTCACAAATCACAAAGAAATGACTTAAAATTATGTTTGAGCGTGATGTGCGTCACATAATTTTAGGGCCACTTTTGGATATCCGTGTCATGTGGAATAAAAAACTGATCCTCTGATGGTACCTTTATGGTCCCAAGATCCTTTTTGTAAAATATGAGGGTGAAAACGATCGCTATTATCAGATTCGAAACAGTCGATGGATTTTAACAGCTTTGGTTCGTTGGTGCTTTGAGAAATCACGTTGAGGTAACCGGTGGAAATAATGGTACCCAATTCACAGGTTTAAAAAACATTGGAATATTCTAAAATTTGAAGTTCTCCAAGATCGTGGAAGTTTCTAAAATGAATATATTAGGCCATTAATGAGCTCGTTATTAGTTTTAGATATGGTTTCCTGGAATAAAACTAGGAGTCCTATCTCACCAATAATCTCCAAGTAGCGAGCTATGACTTATCTAAAGGAAATTGAATCGGTGAGGTTCACATATTTCCAAGGCAGTGACATCTGTGAAAGTAATTTCTTTTCGCATTTGAAAAATAGAAATAAAATCTATTGCTTCTGGATAATTAGTAATCTGTTTCAGACCCAATCTTCCCCACACGCCTAAATCTGACAGTTAGTAAGAACCTGGAACCCGTAACGCTCCAAATATTTCCTAGGGTTAATAGAATTTAAAACTGACCGTCGATCATGGACCAATGACCATGATCCACCCTATGGGAGATTAGAAGAGCGATCTCAATAGCCACAAACACCAGCCATCCCGTAATTCATCTATGAAATAAGCTACAAATTTCTTGGGCTATCGTGTGAAAGAAATAGAGAGAGAAAGAGAGGACAGAATTTTTTTGAGAAAGTGAAGTGAAAAAAATAGAGAGAGAAAGAGAGAAGAGAAATATTAGTTTGAGAAAGTGAGGTGATACCGTGAAGGTGTAATTGTGAGAAAAAAAATATTTGAAATGAGAATTGAGGGATTGCCGAAAGGATACAGATTCGATCCAACTGATGAAGAACTCATCACTCATTACCTTAATAAGAAGGTACGCGGTGAACGATTACCGTACGATGTCATCAAAGAAAAAGACTTATACGGTGTGGAACCGTGGTTGCTGTTTAATGGAGTTGAAGAGAAGGAGAAAGATCTTTACTTCTTCACAAGCAGAAGAGAGATAAAGGAAGGGGGAGGAGGCAACAGACCGAGTCGAACGGTTGGTTGCGGACGTTGGAAGTCGACCTCTGGAGATTCAGAGATATTAAATTCAGAAGGAAGGGTTATCGGGTGGAAACGATCTTTGATTTTTGATAAAAAAAATAAGGATGTTGAGTTCCTGAAGAAGGCAAAAAAGAATGGATATGTCATGCACGAGTATGGGATTTCTACAGAGGTAAACCCAAATCCTTAAACCCATATAAACTCAAATCCTTAATTCCATATAAACCCAAATCCTTAAGATGAAGATCAGAGTTATATGCAAAAGGGTTTAAAACGTATTTTTCTGAAAAAAAAAATGAAGGCTAATAATCTTCGACCACATCACGATCCAAAAACCTAAGTCTAAACTATACCAAGCGACCTCTAATTAAGGAAAGAAAAAACTCCTAAGATGAAAAGTGATTGATTGAAAATTAAGGTTGTGAATTAAACCATTCAGCTGCTGCGTGAATGATTGGGGTATCAACGACCCTAGCTTTGTGTTGAGCTTCTTGACCTACCTTTTTTTTTTTTTTTTTTTTTTTTTGGCCTACTCTAATTACCTTATAAATATTGAAAATTTAAATAATACGTTTGATTAACTGATGTTTCAAAATTTAATGTTGGTTGTAATTAATAAATGGAAAAGTAAATCAAATTTTAAGAAGAAAAAAAAGAACGTATCATTAACATTTTTTTCTCTTACTATGAATTGATCAAGCTCGAGGGTAGAGTACCCATATATAATCGGTCAATTATATTTATAATAAATTTTTTTTGTATCTTGCAGTCTGAGTTTGATAAATGGGTTCTTTGTCGGATAAGAAAAAGAGGTGACGGTAATATTACTGTCACAGATCAGTTGAGGAGCATGGATGGTGATGATAACATGGAAGGTAGAGATGGCGCCATTAATGAGGGAAGTCACGAAACTGGGAGGGAATTAATTCTGCCCCTCCAATCTACAGGCGAAGAAGGAATCCAAACATATATGATGGAAGATCAGTTGAAGCTGGCCGTCCCGACCCCATGTGAAGAAGAAGAATCTACGGAATCTCTCCTTTCGCATCTAGATGAGTCTGCGGCTATGTTGGGGATGAGCCAACGAGAGCTGATAAATAGTTGGTTACATGCAAACCATCAAAACCAAGCAGCACTCTCATCGCCGCCATCGGTTCCACCATTATCTTTTTTTTGTGATAAATCATCGGTTCCACCGTTATCAGCCCCCTCACCAACACCATCATGTCTTCTCCTCTCTTCGTTTCCGAGTATTGGTGAAATCGAGGAAGAATTGATGAGTGGTGAACCAACACTCTTACCGTCAGAATTGATGAGTGGTGAACCAACACTCTTACCGTCAGAATTGATGAGTGGTGAACCAACCCTCTTACCATCATCACCACCGTCAGATCCACCAGCATCATCCTCAATATTAATAACAGAGTTGCCTGTGCCGCTGGCGCCACCTTCGTGTTCTAATCTTGAGAAGGGTATAGGGATTGAAGAAGAATATGAGGAGTGTGATGTGGACGAATCGTTTCTAGACGATTGCCTGTTGAAGATTGGAGTAAGTAGACAAGTATCGGATAGTTGGGATAAGTTTGTAAGAGAGAAAGAGTCGATAAAGAAGAGGCGGCTAAGAGAAGAAGAAGAAGAAGAAGAAGCACAAGTACATGCACTCTGTTGGGGAATAAAAAAACGTAGAACTAAAGTTTCTCGTCGACCAAGCACAGTGTTTTAAAATTTAGTTATGGCTATTCTTTCTTTCTTTCATACTTTCCTATGGATAAGGGTGATGGCCATGCCCAAGCTCTTTGATATTGGATGACTAATTACTTGTTATTTTATTTTTATTTTTATACTAACCAATTACTTTTATTTCATTTGATGTAATTTTTTTATATTTTAGATTAATAATTAAAATTGTTTACTTAGTTAAAAAGTAATATGAAATTATGAATGGTAGATTTGAACATGTTAGTGATTTTAAATCAGACCATGGCAAGGTAGCCATTTGGGTGGACCAGTGAAGATCATGGCAGAAAGTTTAATTAGGACCGCAACTTTCTTCTTCTTTTTTTTATAATCATTTTTTAAGTAATAAATTTGAATCAAATTGTCTTTCATAATTAAAATTAATTATCACTAATTCCATTCACACCCACCTTCTCACAACTCTCACCCGGTCAAAGTCGAGTCTGATCCGAGTTGGCTCGATGGTTTAATAATTAGGGAAGACAAAACTTTTGGGCTGAGCCAACCCGACCCATTGACAGCCTTCAGACAATAATCAAGGCCCATATATCATGGGCTGTGTTTTAGAGTTAACGGGTTGAGCTTAGATAGGTTCGCAATATACAAATTTGACATCTCCTCTGCATATCAACCAACGGATATATAAAAATTGATCTTGTGATCATGGATGTATTATCAGACGGCCAATTTCTAATTTCATGTGGTACAGATTTCAAAAAATGACCATAAACTAAAGTTTGAGCGTGATTTGAGGATTACGTCTTTGGATGTGTGCCATGTAGAATAAATAACTGAACCGCCCATGATCCAAAGATCCTTTGTGTGGAAGATTGGGATTATAGAAGATCTTTATCATCTGGTTCAAAGTCGTCAATTCATTTTGTGGTTAGATTTAAACTATTAAATTGAAATATATATCAAGCAGCACTAATGCCTTTTAAGCTTTTAAAAGGAATCGCAAGCCTGGTCACAAATAGATGGGATCAATACCATGCATGTGAAATCTAAAATTGGTCGTTCATGGCCTCAAGATCCCTTGTGTGGAAGATGGAGCGAAAGATGATCTCCGGCATCTGATTTGGCATGGGCGCTTTTCAAGATTTCGTATGCGTGTTTAAAAGTACCCTAACAACTATTGGGAGCTCTAATACTTGCACAGGTGAATTGTTCTGGGCACCACATGTGCAACCCCTCCAAAATCATTGATTGATTCGTATCAAATAATGGAGATGGTTTTTCACCCAGATCTTCCACTCAATGGATCTTAAGATCATGTCTCAAATCTCAACTACCAGCCGGTACTGTTTTATTTCACAAGTGACAAATCCCCCCAAAAATGGCCCTAAAATCATGTTAGTGTGAAGTGTGTCATAGGATTCAAGGGGCCTTTTTTGGGGATTGGTGATATGTGGAATCAAAAATTGACTATCTGATATGAGATGCATGATCTCAAGATGCATTGTGTGGAATATAGTGGTTAAAAACGATCTCCATCATCTGATATGATGCAATCAATGGATTTCAATGGATTTCCACGTGAGCGCTTTCAGAGAATGTGTGGATGCTAATAGATTTTGGGTACCTCTATTAGCGGCGACACAATCTCTGAAAGTGCTCACATGTGCAACCGGTAAAAACTACTAATTGTTTTAGATTGGATGATACAGATTGTTTTTCACCCATTAATAGAAGGTCAATTTGTTATGTCACATGTCTCATATCCCCTAAAAATGGAGCCAAAATTTTCTCGAAAAGTAGTTGAATTTTTTCCTAAATTTATCAAAAATGAACCGAAATGGCCGCCTACCGAAATATTACCAAAACAAAATTTGTCACTATCCTCATAAATAACTTTTTTTAATTAAAAATAAAGACAAAAATTTGCACATGCCTTACAAATAGATTCTATGAATTGAGACCAGAAATTGCTTTACAGTAGCATATTACAAAAGAAAACTTGTCTTCATCACTTCTCATTCTTCACAGCTGAAATTTGAAAAAAAAAAAGATGGCTAAAAAGTTTACTCTATTTTCAACACCTTCAATTTCATTTCCTGTATCAATAAGGAGGGTTATTCGTTTCTCACAGAAATGCTCTTCCATCAAAACTTCTCCGAATCTCCTTTATAAAAAAAAAAAGAAAAACTCAATCGGACAATTGCACCATTAGAGGGTTTAAATTTTAGTGTCATTAAAAAAAAAAAAAAAAAAACCCTCTAATGTGGGGTTTAAATCTTAGTGTAATCAATATTACATGTAAATATAACCTCAAGGGGATAGATAAGTTGGCCAGATGCTTCTAAAAGAATGAGACCTGAGTTCGAATCCCCTCCCCCTTTGAGGCCACCCTAGGGATATACAATACCGGCCCTGGACCAAGGCCATAGAGGCGGCTGCCTCGGATCCCCCGAAATTTAGGAGGCCCCCAAGGCCATAGCGATTTTTAATTAGTTTTTGCATTTGATTTTTTTTAAAGGGGCCTCATGCTCAATTGATATGGGACCCTCACAATGCAAATTAAGGTTGAGCGGTCCGGCCTGACGGAATCGGGCGGGCCCACTTAAGCTTTAAGCCTTTAAACAAAATAATAAATATCCACCCCTCTTTCAATCGCCCCCTATTAAGCTATTCTTCTCTCTCTCTCTCTCTCGGCTCCACACCACTACCGCTGCCTCACCGTCCATCGGCCGGCCCCAACACGGCAAGAAACATTGCATCTGGTATCCCTGGGCCCCACCCTGGCACCCCTTTCGGCTCTTTCACTGACCAATCCTAAATTACAGTAAATTAGGGTTTTTATGATTTTGAGGTTTTTTTTTTTTCTCTCTCTTAGTCTTAGTTTATTTGATTCTATCTTTTTATCTTTCTTGAATTTTGATGATTGAATTTATTTAATTAAATATTGATTTAATTTTTACCTTATTTAGTAATTAGGGTTTTTTTAAGTTAATAGGGTGTGGTAGAGGAAGACCCCTTATACACATGGCGATTTGAAACCCAAACTGTATATTTGCATTTTGCATTGCAGAGAGAGTTGGGTACTTATTTAATTCATAAACAATTAAAAAAGCTGATATTACTACCACACAACTTTATGTTAGAGCCATCTCACTTTAACAAAGGAAAAAACTATTGACCGCTTCAAATTAGACGATGGAGGTCGATTTTCATCCTCCTCCACACAATAGATCTTGAGATCATGGACCTACTATCAAACTGTGATATTTTGATTCCACGTTGTACACATTAAGTGAATGTGAAGTGCTTTTAATGGTACGTGATTCATGTTCACTTTTTGAGATGTTTGACATCTGATTGTTTTGTGGAAGATTGGAGTGTAAAATACTCTTCATCGGCTAATGTAAAAAAATTAACAGATTTTCTCTTTGTTTAAGTGAGGTGGCTATAACACATTTGTCGTAGTAACACAAGCCCTAAAACATGCCTGCTACCAACCCCTACTAATCTAATATAGGGTACCTTGAAATATGCCTATCGAATCTTAAAATGTGCCCATGCTATTGATTGTTTTAAATCAGGCAATGGAGATCGTATTTCGCTCCAATCTTTAACACAAGGGATCTTCAGGCCATGAACTTATCATCAGACGGGTAGCTTTTTATTCCACAAGTCATAGATCTAAAAAATGTGGCCCTAAAGTCATGTTTGAGTGTGATGCGTGCCTAGGGCCATATTTTTAGGATTTGTGGCATGTGAAATAAAAAAACTAATCGTCTGAAAGCTGGCCTCGGCAACCTTTTGAAACTAATCTGCGGGTCTTACTACCCTTGATTGGTCTGCCTATTTTACCAAGGGCTGAAGGAGGGGCCTACCAACGACGTAGTCACGACCACCATCGAGGGTCGCGACTATACCTTCACTCGTCGCCACATCTACGAGATCCTCGAATGCTACTTAGACCTTGTGCCTGAGACCACCCTCTTCCCACCCTTTGCGGAAGAGGTGAAATTTGAAGATATAATGACCCGTATGACCAAAGGGAAAAAGGGGTCGGGATCGTCCATTAGGAGGGTCGATCTCCCTCAATACATGTGGATGCTTGATTCCATAATCAAGTGCTGGAGGGCGTTGGTTTGACGCTACGAAAATCATCCTTGAGGGGATGGTTTACAGAAAAGGGAAGTTGATGAAGGGCAATTGAGGCCCAAAGAAAAGATGTCGTATGCTCGACTTATCTCGAGCATGCTGGAGTGTTACTCAGACACTCCAGAGTACGCCGTTTCGCCCCACGAGGAGAGAGCTACTGATCGCGTGAAGCATTTCTCCATTGCTTCATGGAGTCGTAGCTATAATTTGCTTAAGAGATCCCTGCCAGCTCAGGGCCCAGGAGCGGCAACACCAGTAGCACCACCACCACCCCCACCACCACATCAGGACCCACCTGTGGGGGGAGCACACCCCATTGAGCCACCAGCTGTGGGGGCACCCTCCCATATCACCGCCTCGCCTACGCCGCCAGCGCAGTCTGCGGTAGCCACACCAACTTCTTCATACCGTCGGTGAGTGGCTCGCCCGGCGCCTACTATCGAGGACGTGTTGGCTCGGATGGAGGCCAACAACGAGAGAATGAACCGACGGATGAACTTTTTGATGTATCACACTCTACGGTACATCTATTCGTTAGACTACCAGCAGCGCCTCGCGCAGGAGGAGGCGTGGACTGCGGGCCAGACAACGTTTCTCACGGGTGCCGCTTTTCACGCGAGTACCTCTGCTGCCGATGCATCTGACTCGGCGCCCCAGCAGCCCAAGCAGCCTACGGAGATGACCCAGCCACCACCTGAGCTGCCAGTTCCGTCAGAGCAACCCGCCCCTGCATCAGATCAGCCAGGAGAGGGGACGGCGTGAGCGTCTGATGATGCTTTCATTTTATGATCACTTTTTGGATATTTTAGTACTGTTGTATTTAAATTTCCCAATTGTAATTATTGACAATAGTTAAAGAAACTTGTAAATGTTGAAAATTTTGATAATGAAATACAGATCAACTTTTTGTGGATGTACTTGTATTATTTTTGTTTCTCGCACTGTGTGATGTGTAACTCGTTTTCGTAAGTGGGTACGTGACACCGCTGTGTGTGGGGTACCACACCAGAGCACCTTTGGGTTATTTTTTAGGACGAAAATTTCCAAGGTGGGGAGAATATAATATCTCAAAAAATTGAGCGTTTAAATTTGACCTCGGGATCCGTGCCCGATTGGTCATAGGGTTGGCCAAGTGATGGTCAAACAATGAACTCATGGAGTGATGAGCTGACATAGTACAAATGTGACCTAAGCGTGATGTATAGTGTGAGTTAGTGGTCACGTACACCTATCTCTGGTGTATGTGTTTAACACACAAGCAGGAGAAATGATATAAGGGTTTTAATAACCCTAGAAACCCTTTTGTCTTGGTTGGTGAAGGAATTAAGAAGAGAGACAGAGGGAGTAAAGAGGAGTTATGGAAGCTAAATGTTAATGCAAATAAAGAGGAGGAGTTAGCATTGATTGTCGGATTCAACGCGTTAGGATCGTTGAAGCAAAAGCTGGAACCCTAACCACCAAACCCAACAAATCAATCCTTTAAGGGATTTATTGAGGTGAGTTTTAATTGAAGTTAATGCATAGATTGTAGATGATTAAATTCAGTCAAGTAGGGTTAAAAGGATAGATTAAAGGCTTAGAAAAAGAAAGGAAAAAGATTTGGAAGAACAACCCGAAAGGGGGCTGAATCTAGCCAAATCGATTAATCGAAATGGGGATTCGATTAATCGATTTTGGTCCGAAAGTTGAAAAGTCAGCGATGCACGATTTCGATTAATCGATTAATCGAAGTTGAAGGTCGATTAATTGATTTAGGAATCGACTAATTGACTGGGTACCTCCAGTGGCTGGAGAAACAAGACCTGGGGAAATCGACTAATCGAGTTGGGAAATCGATTAATCGATTTTGGATTTCGATTAATAGATTTGGGATCGACTAATCGATTTCAGATTTTCGACCACTCAATTTGAGAATCGACCTTACTATGTTAGAGATTTCGATTAATCGATTTGGGATCGATTAATTAAATTTGAATCTCGATTAATCAATTTTGGGAATCGATTAATCGATTTGAGTTTCGATTAATCGATTTTGGGAATCAATTAATCGATTTGGGTTTCGATTAATCGATCTTGGGAATTTGTGATGTACCATAGGTGGTACGTGTGAAAGCGATCACAAGGAGCCGCGTGGGACCTTGATGCTTAGACCTTCAGAGACTTGAAGTAGGGAACACCTTGAACATATACTTTAATTGCAAGAGCATGTATGTAGTGATATGTTTATCAGAATTAAAAATATTTTAACTATGAAAAGCTTTGTGAAAATGGGTGTGATGCAAGTAACATCAAGAATGTGATGTAGGCATGATGTGATCAATGGCGAAATAATGTAATTTGTTTAATGATGTGGATACAGGGGGCAGATGAAAGTATAAATCATCGTGTGATACGAGTAAATTAGACATCGAGGATGTACATATGATTGAGAAAGTTGAGGCTGAACATATAACAATTGTTTATTTACATGGTGGGTAAACTATATATGTACATATTATTGTTATTTTGAAGATTTGTTTAGAATACTTGATGTGGCGGGATACCCATTTTGAATCATGCTTAGAATATCATGGAATATATGTGAGATTTTGATTTATATATGTTCATTGTATTGTTCCCTATTGAGCTAGGATGTCACCCCTTAGATATACGCAGTCCTTTGTTAGCGGATGAGGTTGAGACGAGATCCGTGATTGAATCGTGCTCGAGATGAGTTGGAGCCTCTTCGAGGACTTCTTCTAGAAGACTTTGTTTACTTTGACAGAGTAGTTTTGAGAGTAGATTGCTTGGTACGTGCCTTTATTTTTACGACAATGTAATTAAATTGATTATTTCTTTTGGCAAACCATCTGGGTGATGATAATCACCGATGGTTAGGATCGGTTCATACAAATTCATAAACTTGAATGCATGGAAGTAAAACTATCTTTTGTTTATGCCAGATAGGCATGTTGACTTTTTACTTTATGCAATTATTGCTTTATTTATTTATCCTTGCATGTTATACCAATGTTCCGTGCATAGTTTTGGGGAACGATCAGGAGGATCATGCTGATGGCACGAGTTTCGGAGTGCCGAAATCCGGGCTGTCACAAGTGGTGTAGAATCTAGCATCTCATTAATTTCATGGATCACATGATCCACATCGAAGTCTTTACCAAAATGGGCTAGACAGGCCTTTAGAGGGTCTTCATATTTCGAAGAAAAGAATGCATTTTCTACCATACTATCAACCATGCATACTTGTGCATGTTCCTCATCTTCAACAGGTTGCTTCGCAATGCAGAAGATATTCTGTGACAGCCCGGATTTTGGCACCCCGAAACTCGTGTTATCAGCACGATCCTCTAGGCCGTGCCCCGAAACTATGTACGGAACATTAGTATAGCAAGCAATAATAACAAGATAAAATAAATAACTGCATAAGGCAGAAAATCAATATGCCCATCTGGCACATGCAAAAGACAGTTCTACTTTCATGTCATTGCATGAACAGAGAACCGATTTGAACCATCGATAATAAACAGATGACCCCAGATGGTTCGTCCAAAAGAATTGTGTCTATCTAATTACATTTTTTGACAAAAATAAAGGCTTGACATACCAGGCCGTATAATCTGCTCACAAAACTCTCTCTCAAAGTACTCAGTGGAGTCTCCTAGAAGAAGTCCTCGGGAGAAGGCTCTAACTCGTCCTCAGGCACGTAATCCGAAGCACCTGGATCTATGTCTCCCGAACCCGCGGCCGCCACTAATAATGGACCTGCGATGTATAGTCTAAAGGGTGAGCTACATCCTAGCTCAATAGGGAAACATCACAATGAACATATAAGTCAAAATCTCACATATATTCTATGATATTCTAAGCATGATGTGTCTATGCATTTGCTAGAAAATAGTTTAAAAAATGGTAATTGCATTCAAGTTTACTGGTAATTTGTATGTCTTACTTTACTGTTGATTTATCATGAATGATACTGAACAGACCTAAAGCAAAACTTAAATCTTCAACTTAAGTAATCCCCATGTAATATAGCATCGAGCTCCGATGGAATACCCACCATCATCGCCTAAATAGATAGTTGTTATATGTATTCCCTGGGAATACTATCCAAGCCCCTTTCTCAATAGGCAGTGGGGTTAAATCTCATCTCAACATTCCTGGGATGTGCTTATTGTATACGAATAGACCTTTGCACGGGTGTATGGATTGGCCGCCGTACCGGTTACGGTTATCTTGTCGAGTCAGTCGTGGGTATCCCGCCACGTCGGTGAGATATTCTAATCAAACCTCAAATAATAAAAATAACATGTGCTTTACATATAGTTGTTCACCGTGTAAAGTGCTATCTTATATCAGTTAGGCCTCAACAGTAGTTATTCAATCATACTTACATCCCTGGGATGTCTAATTTACTCGCGTCACACTGATGCCTTTATTACTTTCTCATCCCCTGGGGATGTCTCATTCTCATTTGATTTCTTGGTCTCAGTTACTCGCATCACACAGATGCCTTTATCACATTCTTGGTGTCACACACGCACCCTTTTCTCAAAGATTTATATAATTAAAATATTTTCAGCACTACATACATGCTCTTGCAATTAAAATACATATTCAAGGTATTCCCTACCTCAGGTCTCCGAAGGTCCAAGCCTCAAAGTCCCACACGGCTCCTTGTGCTTGCTTTCATACGTACCACCTATGGTACATCACAACATATGCAATATATCACTAAAGATGTAATAAAGAAGGTCCTAGACCCTCCATGAATCTCAAGGTCAAACTAGAAAGTTTAGTAAAACTGCTAAAGTCAATTAATCGATTCCCAAAATCGATTAATCGAAACCCAAATCGATTAATTGATTCCTAAAATCGATTAATCGAGATCCCTAGCATAGTGAAGTCGATTCTCAAATCAAGTGGTCGAAAGTCCAAAATCGATTAATCGATTTCCTAACTCGATTAGTCGATTTCCCTAGGTCTTGTTTCTCCAGCCACTGGAGGTACCCAGTCGATTAGTCGATTTCTAAATTGATTAATCGACCTTCAACATCGATTAATCGAGTTCCAAATCGATTAATCGAAATCGGGCATCCCTGACTTTTCAACTTCTAGACCAAAATCGATTAATCGAATCCCAATTTCGATTAATTGATTTGGCCAGATTTAGCTCCCTTTCGGGCTGTTCTTCCAAAACCCATTCCTTTTCTATTTTCTTTCTTTTCTAAGTCTTTAATCTACCATCTTAATCATATTTGACTGAATTTAATCATCTCCAATCTATGCATTAACTTCAATTAGAAACTCACCTTCAATCAATCTCAAATTGATCAATATCTAGGTTGGAATGGCTAGGGCTCCAGCTTATGCTTCAACGGCTCCTCATGCTTTGAAATTCGGCAATCAATCCTCAATCTTCATTCCAATCCAACCACAATAACTCCTTGGTAATTAATTTCCTTTTCTCTCTCTCTCTCTCTCTCTCTCTCTCTTCTTAACTCTCTCTTCAACAACCAAACAAAAGGAATTCTAGGGTTATTAAACCCTTATACCCTCCTTCCTGTTTCGGTGTTAAGCGCATACACCAGAGATAGGTGTATGTGACTCTAATTTAACACCATACACTACACTTAGGTCACATTCGCACCATGTCAGTTCATCATTCCATGAGTTCATTGTTTGACCATCACTTGGTCAACCCTACGACCAGTCGGGCACGAATCCCGAGGTAAAGTTTAACTCTCAATTTTTCGGGATATTACATATTCAGTTCCATGGTCATGTTTCCGAATGACAAATTCATTATCCCATTACGACAATTAATTAATGCATTTGATGTTGTTAGGAAAGGTCTTCCTAAGATTACCAGAATATTATTTTTCAGATTGGGAATGAGTTCGGTATCCAAGACAACGAAGTTAATTGGAAAGTAGAAAGTGTCCACTTTAATAAGGACATCCTCTACTATTTCCCTGAGAATTTTAATTGACCTATCGGCAAGCTGAAGGGTCATTACTGTGCGCTTCAATTTGCCTAGCTCAAGTTCTTTATAGATAGAGTACAGCAACAGATTAACACTTGCTCCAAGGTCTAAAAGTGCTTGATCGATGCAGTTCGCCCTATAATGATTGAGATTGTAGGACAATCAGGGTCCTTGTATTTAATTGGAAGTCTCGCTTACAGTACTGAACTTGCCTGCTCTATTAAGAAAGCTTTCTTCGGGACATTAGTCTTCCTTTTGATTGTGACCAAGTCCTTTAAAATTTTTGTGTATGTCGATACTTGCTGAATGATATCTAAGAAGGGGATATTGATCTTTAACTGCTTGAACATTTCAATGATCCCTTCCTGATCATGATTTTTCTTTGGTCCCATTAGCCTTTGAGAATATGGGGCTTTGGGCACAAAACTCTTTTCTCTCTCGTTCTTTTCTTCAATCTTTTTCTTTTGTTCCACCTCTTCTTCAACTTTCTCATTCGTCTCAATTTTATCCTCAAGTTAAAACTTATCATCTTCTTTTGGTATTTTCACTTTATTATCAATCTGCTTTCCAGATCTCAATATTGTGATTGCTTTAATTTATTATTGATTTTCTTCCTGTGATGAGGTCGAGGCTTGCTCGATAACTATCTGTCCTCTTGGATTTGGAATTGACTGACTAGGAAATGATCTCTTTTCTCTTTCATATAAGAGTGTTGCCAATTGACCAATTTGAGTTTCCATCCTCAATATCGAAGAAGTATTTGATTGGATGAACTTTCACACATCATCATTCTGAGGATACTGGTTCTGAAGATGATGTTGCGTAGCGTTTCCTTATTGATTGTTGAATCCAGGTGGTTGGAAATTTTGCGCAAAACTAGGTTGACCCACGAGTTGCTGTGTGGGTTAGTTCTGATATCCCACTATTAGTTGCGAGAATTGAAAATTCTGATTGGATTGTCTGGGTTGCCCATTTTGACTTTGATTTTGGTGGAATTGGTTTCCACCTCCATAGTTCTATTATTGAAATTGCCCTTGACCAAACTGTTGTTGTGATCCTTGGTTGAAATTTTAATTTGGATAAAAATTCATCCATTGTCCTCATAGCTTGAGGTTTTTTATTTCCTTGCTTTCATGAGAAATTTTGATGATATTTCCAACTATAAGGGTTGTTTTCATTGAAGACATTTCTCTGATTTCGACTGTAGTTGTTTAACACGTTCAATTGTTCGCAAGGGTCTTCTGAGTAATTCTCAATTGAAGGGCAACCGTCAGACGTGTGTATTGGACTTGCACAATATGAACATGGGTTTGGTTGTACATTCAGAACATTCACGTTCTTCTTCAGTTTCAATTCTTCAACTTCTTGAGTGAGGAAATCTATCTTTGTCATGAGATCATATTTCTTTTACCACATATAATCCTTCTTTCTTTGTTGAGTTTCCTGCTTGATCTCGATTCTTGATTGGTTGATCTCGAGTTTTCGTGAAGTCTCATTGTTGTGAATCTTCGGCCAACTTTTCTAAGAATTGATAGGACTCATTTTCCCTAAGTCTAAGGAATCTTCCACTATTCATTGATTCGATTAGATGTCGATTGGCCTGATCCAGTCCATTGTAAAAACATTAGACCAATCTCCATTTTAAAAATCCAAGATGTGGACACTTCAGTAAGAGATCCATGAACCTATCCCAAGTTTTATAAAATCTCTCGTCTTCTTCCTGCGCAAAATCAGTGATTTCGCGTCTTAGGGCATTAGTCTTAGCCATGGAAAAAAATTTTGATAAAAATTTCTTAACCATCTGATCCCAGGGGGTTATAGATCCAACTGGTAATGAATTTAACCAGACTTTGGCCTTATCCTTTATAGAGAAAGGAAACAAACGCAATCTCACAAATTCCTCACTGAAGTTCTAATACACTGAAGAGCAGACTTCAATGAAGTCTTTGATGTGTTGGTACGAGTCTTCTGTATCCATGCTATAAAAAATTGGAAGGATTTGAATCACATTCGTACGGATCTCAAATCTGTCGTCAGGTGTGTCGGGGTATGTGATGCAAGAAGGGGTGTTTGTGGTAATTGGAACAACTCTCTCAGAGTTGGTTCTTCCTCATTCTCATGTGGGTGTTATTCACAACCATTTGCAACCATCTCCAATTAAATTAATATTTCAATTCCGGCTTCTCGCCCTGCTCTGATCTATTTCGATTCGAATGACAAGTCCGCTCGATCTCAGAATTGAAATGTTCTAAAGATTTCTCTCTAGAGGACCTCATGTGCATACAAAGACACATAGTTCACGGTCTCAATAGTTTGATACATCTCAACAAGTACTCCACACAAGTAGCACTGATTGTCTGATTTGTTTCTTTTTTTTTTTTTCAATTGATCTAGTGTTTTGCTCGATTAATCGGAACAGTCTTCGATGGATCGAGGGGTTAGGTCTATCGATCGAAAAAATTTTAAATTTGAAAATTTGAAAATTCTTTACATCTTTCCTATTTGTTTTTTTTTTTTTTTGAATTCAAATTTCAAATTTCAAAAAACAAAATTTAGATTATGAATTTCAAATTTCTGGATTTCAAATTTTTAATTTGAATTTCAAATTTAAATTTTAAAATTTTGAATTTTAAACTTCTAATTTTTGAATTCGAATTTTGAAATTCAAAACTTCGAATTTTGAAATTAAAAAAAAAATTCGAATTATGTAAGAGGAAAGAGGAGTGCGAATATTTTTTGGAGTCGAATGATCGAGTGGTTGGCTCGATTGATCGAACTCAATACTTTTCAATTTTTTTATATTTTTTTTCGAAACTAACAAAAATGCTAATTGAAACCTACAAAAATTCTAAAAATTAATTTTCTATTTCCTAAAAATTTATGATTTTCTACGCCCAATCCCCAGTAGCGGCGCCAAAAACTTTTTGTGAAAATTAACTTGTAGGTACAGAGTACAAGATCATTCTCATGAGGATTGGTCAGAAAATTAGAATGGAAAATAGCAACTAACCAAAAGAATCACCATAGGTCTATCACAGTATTTACTAATTTAAAGAGTTTGAGAGTTTGATGGATGATATAAATACTAACAATAAATTAGAATTTAAACAGATAATGAAATATAAGGATTATGATACTAAATCTTCCCATTGTAGGTTTATCATTCATGTAACACAAATCTGTGATTAAGATATGAGATTCACAAAAGATGTCTATGTGCAAGCACGGGGCCCGAACACACGAGTTCTAAAGTGCAGATCTGAGACCATGGAGATGAATGATTAATATTACATGAGTATATGATTAACACTTACACCTCAGATAGCACTCAGAATCAAATCTCTGGGTAAATTCCACACTACCGATCTGAGATCATGGAGATGTATGATTAACATCCCATGAGTGTATGATTAACACTCACTCCTTAGATAGTGGTAGAATTTACCCTGAGATGGCAGAGATTAGAATAGAATCACCATTACAAATTTGAGATCACAGGGCATGATTATCTTCCATATCTCAGATGGCAAGGAGATTATATTCATACAAAAAATAAGATCAGAGCCCACGAAATGATCTAACATCTTCATCATACATTTATATTATTATGAATGAATACTTTGGATGGGGTTCATTAGACCCCCATCCTTAATGAAACTAGCCACACATAATGGAAATGAATGACATGGTTGAAAAATAAATTGATATAAACATTAAAATACCGTACAGAGCTTTAACAAAATCATCAAAAGTTTTAATCTAATCTAGTTCAATCCGTCTTCAAAACTGCAGAAATTAAACTAGTCTAGATCCTTAAGCTAAAGAAAATGAATAACAAAAATTGGAAGAGCCCGGAACCTAAAAATGCACTAGAAACTAAAGCAGAAAAGAAAATGCAACGAGAGAAGATCCCAACTAATTCCTCAGATTTTGCTTAAATATCTCTATGGTTCAGAGTTTTTGAAATTTGAACTTGGTCGATTGATCGACTTAAGTGGTCGATCAATCGGCAGATTTAAATTCGAATCTTCTTTTCTTATGTCGATGCATCGACTATCCAGAATAGTTTAGCTCCAATCTGCTTCAGTGTTCCGATGTTAGTTGACTTTGTGTTCTTTTATGCTCCTTAGTGCATCCAATGACTAAAATTTTCTGAAACTCATAAAACTTCACAAATCTCATTAAATAGCTTTCATCGGATGGCTAAATGTAGGTCTTTAGGGGTGAAATATCATCATATTTCACTACTCATCACACACACACACACACACACACACACACACACACATATATATATATATATATATATATATATATATATATATATATATATATATATATATATATATATAGGGAGCCGATTAGGTCCTCCAATAGAGGATGGTGACTGTCCTCCAAGATCCACGTGGCACCCAAAACACTTTTTCGGTGCCACGTGGAGCACAAGTGTAGTTTAGATCAATATTAAAAAGAAAAATTCGAAAAATAAATTTTAAACCCACAAGTCAAAGTTTGACGATTTTCATTGGCCCACATTTCATGGTTCAAAATATACACGATGGAGATGAGTTTTTAATTTTTATTTTTTTTCAAAGATGATCTAAGCAATACACCCAAGGTCCACGTGAAAGGTTGGAGGACAGTGACCGTCCTCCCATGGAGGACGGAGGCCTTTTCCATATATATATATATATATATATATATATATATATATATATATATATATATATAATCATAGAAAGATGTCACTTGGCAAATTTCAATTTTTACACAATATTATATGTTTTCATGGCATGATTCCCTGTGTCATATTTTTAGTGTAGGAGTTCAATATATTTCTAGAATTTTAAGCATATAAAATTGTGGTGCAACTCTAAGCATCAGGGTCACTATTACCATCTATGGACCACAATTTGCTCTCTTATAAATGCTAGAATTTATGAAGTCTAAACTACTCCTAGTTTTTACCAAAGTAAAGACACAGTGTGTGTGCACTTGACATTAAATGCCTTACATACATATGTCCCCAAATGCGGTGAATGCTTGATTAAATTGTTACATTTTGTATATATGCATGTCTCTTTGTAGTGTTTGAGATGCATTTTCTGTAAGGCTTCTTGGCTACTCTTGCTCATAAATAGTTTGTCTGCTTCAGATGCTCGTTAGACCTGCTGAACAATGGGCACCGAAAGCTTTTGGGAACTCCATTGGTGACTTGTTTACTAGAACCTGCCCAAAGTTTTCAAGTCTGGATTTATGGTGAAGAAAACACGGCAGGAAGTGATCACTTTATTTTCATACTTGGAAGCATTATTGAAGGAGGAGCCGTTAGGTTGGTGGTACTACCTATTGGCAGAATGCAGCCCTGTTTTAAGGGGGTTGTGATTGGAGGTCTTATGAGCGATAACACCTATTACAGAAGAAAATTCAAGATTAATTAGAGAAATTGTGTTGAAGAATGTAAGTATTATGAGGAGGAAACCCAAGTAAATAGCTGTTGCAAATTGGGAAGAGTTTTTATTTTTTAAATCTAATTTTTGAGATGATTGTAAGTGGGTGGGGTGGGGGGGGGGGGGGGGGTTGGTGATATAAAACAATTTTAGTGATGGGGCGGGGGGGGTGGTTATATAAAACATTTTGAGTGATGGGCCGGGGGGGGGTTGTAATATCCCTTATATTTTGGACCGGATTTTGTTTACCTCTCTTGAACCACCGGTGATGGCCAATCCGATCATCTAAAATAGTGGTTCACAATAATGGTTCCTCACAATGATATATTTAATTTTGTTATATGAAGCTTTTATTTTTGGATTACTATATGTTGTCTCTGTCTTTAGATCTTTGTATATGTTGCCGGCTTCTATTTATTATGGCTTATTGAGAAATTAATAAGTTGACGAACTGGCCTTTCCTATACCTTAGGGATTGGAAAAGTCGGGTCGTCACAGGGGGTTATATAAAACATTTGAGTGATGGAGCGCCCGGGGGGGGGAGGGGGGTGGTGTGGATATAAAACATTTGAGTGATACTTCCTTAGTTATTTTGCTTGTTTCTGTACGTTTGTCTTTTTTTCTTTGCACTTTATTTTCTTTTTCCATACCTGGCTTTATAGTTCATGTCAAAGATGTATTGTAGGAATCATCAAATGGTTAGTCAAAAAGGTTGCAATGGACTTCAGCGATATCTATAGATGATTTTTTTTTGTTTATTTCGATTACTACTAAATCTGTTTTGGTCTTATACCGCAAGGATTAAAATGCCGGATTTCGTTTCGATTTTGGTTAAAAATTACATAAGCATTAAAAAAAAAGCAATAAAAAAATTGCATTAAAAAAACCATTAAAAATTTTGCATAAAAAAATGATTGCCCAAATTAGTCATTTTTTTTCTATGACTATTAGGAACAGTTATTCTTGAAATTCATAAACCACTGTCGTGTATAGTAGTAAAAAAAAATACCTGCTTTTTTTTCAACTAATTAGGGCAGTGATTTTTTTTTGAAAAACCCATTCTCAAAGACAATCGTTTTTTGAAAAAATCACTATTTAAGGCAGTGATTTTTCTGGCTTTTTCACGTAGTGTGATGAGGGAAGTCACGAAACTGAGAGAGAATTAATTATGCCCATCCACTTTACAAGCGAAGAAGGAATCCAAGCATTTATAATAGAAGATCAGTCGCAACAGGTCGTCCCGGTCACTGGTGATGAAGAGGAATCTTTGGAATCTCTCTTTTCACCTCTAGATGAGTCTGTGGCCATATTGGGGATGAATGAACAAGAGCTCGTAAGTAATTGGTTATATGTAAGCCACCAAATGTCACGACCCGGAATTTTATCCCATCCCAAGGGCATAGAATTCTGAGTTATGACCCGCACGCATCCCAGATATGCTAAGCGAACATACATATAATCAGAGTTCTCACACAAATTAAACACAAAATCCGTGAATTCAATAAATGAAGGTGAAATATAAGAGCAATCATAAATACAAATAAATACGATAAAATCCAGGTACACTAGTAATAAAAAAAAAAAAAGTCGAAAATAAATCCGATATACGAGACTATCAGTCAACAAAAACAATATAAAATGAAACTCATAACCAAAATTACTACTATCAGTAATCGGCACTCGGATTAAAATCAGCACCAAGGTCTTACTAGTAACTTGCTGCGTCGCCCTCCCAAGGCTCTTGGTACTCAACATCTACGAGAGCAATGAAATCAGCGCCGATAGGATCAAAATAGCCGGTATCCACTCCATCGATATAGTCACCTAAAATAATAAATACCACAAGGGCTGAGTTGTAAAACAAAATGCAACTCAGTGGATACACCACCAATCCACCCTACTCTTCTCAGGTGCATTGTGGATGCTTCACGTCAGTAATAATAATAGTATAGCAATGCAATTGAAAGAATGATACAATAAATTCCTACGTATCATAGAATTCATCTAATACCATAAATACAAGATCATGATTTAGAAACATTCCAGTCTTAACGCACCTCATCATACCTCATAAATATAACATATCTTATTATTCTGATACATGCATATGTACATCACATGAGCGTACTTAACATACTCATAAATCATATACGACATGTGTCAAAGTCGTTGCTCGAGCCTATCATATGAGGATCACCATAGTAGCTTACCACCATAACATAACACCCTCCATATCATACTCATATTATACACCCCATCTAGTCACAAGGGCTGCCGACAAACGTAACTCATATCATACTATCTCCTCAAAGGCCCATCTTGATTGAACACGTTGTGGCCCTTACGATAGCTACAAAAGGAACGACACGTACAGACTTAAGTTAGTAGTCTTATCCTGACCTACATAACGATATCTTATTATTATACTCGTATCTTATCTTACCATACTTACTCATACCTATCATAATCTTACAACTTACATCTAAGACAAGCTAGAGTGCGATAACTTCATTTAATCATGCTTTCCAAGAAACAGGTTCTGTAGTAACTTGGATAGACTTTGTGTGGTAGCCCATATTATCATAGAGGTACTGCATCCGTACATGGATGCCTACATTTCGAGTTTCACGTGACTGAAAAGAAACATCACCACAACTAAGGCTTAAAGTTCGAACCTCATATCATAACTCTTCTCTTATCCCATAATATTAAAACTCAGGGGTGATAGGGTCAGCGCATATGCCACCGTGTATGAAGTTATATTGAATCTGCACTCACCACTATCGTTATAATGTCATATACCACTATGAGTTATAAGGCGTGTGAATACGATGTATTCCTCGCTTCGATACCATCTCAACAAATCACTACAATCATACATGACCTCACTACATGAAAATCGATAAAAAATAACGGCCCAAAATTATTATAAATGTCATAAACAACGATTATGAGCTGTAGTAACGACCATTTTTTATAGTGCAGTAATTTTCATAAATCACAATAAAAACTTGTTGTTTATTTACCACATAAACGAATCATGCCCACTGTAAAATAACAATGATTTTTAGCCGTTTCTCCTAATGAAAAGAGGTTGATATTTTTTTTCAGAAATCATGGCCTAAATCAGTGGTATATGAAAATAACGCTAATGAACCGTTGTTAATTTACTCCAACAAACAACGGCTATAGACAGTTGTTTTTATCTGTTACAAAATAACAACGATTTTTAGTCGTTCTTCCTAACGGAAAAATGGTTGTTATTTTTCTTCAAAAATCATGACTTAAATCCGTGGGATATGAAAACAACACCAATGAGACATTGTTAATTTTACTCTAAAAAATAACGGTTATGGACCGTTGTTTTTATTTAAAATTTTTTTTTGTTACTGCAATTGGAGCCAATCTACTTGTTTCAAATATTGTATCAACCACAGATCACCCGATCAGTCAATCAGTCCAAAAAGTACAATCAATCGGCCACCTTTTAGGGTGGGCATAGTTTGAAATTGCACCAAATGGATGGTCCATCTTAAATATTTAATTCCGTATACCATCAGATTAGCACAATACCACAAAAATTTCATTCACCATAATAGTTCATTTATCAGACTAAAATATTCACCAAAATTGAAAGAATCATTTAAATTCCCTCTAGTAAAATATTCACCAAACTAAATCAAACCTCCAAAATTTATCTTGTACTAAAATATAAATTACGGTCAACAATGGAGTGTATAGCATTATCTGTCAGTCCAAATAAGATATACTCGTTAGTAGAGAGAAACTTAAGTAATTTAGATATTCCGTTAGAAAAAAGTAATTTTAACCAAATATTAAAGTAGTGGATCTTTGGATTTTGATTTTGTGTTACCTATAAAAGATCAAGCTTGCATCTTCAAAACTACGAAAAGTTTGCTTGCCTTATAAGCCAATATATTAAGTTGTGCAAAAGATAACTTATTCCATAAATATAATTCATAATTTATAGATGCATTTGAATAAAAGACTACATATAAAAAAAGAATTATCCATATACATCTAAGAACAATCAACTAAAATGAACAAGACTTTTGGGCCATGTAATTACATCACTCGATGTAATATCTCCCAAGGTTCCATCATGAGCATACAACTTTGTAATGATATCATATATGCCATCTACTATAATTGTATATGATAAGTTTGATTAACTCGCATTTCTATCAACACATCTTATGGCAACATTCTTATTTTTCAAGTTCTTTAATATACAGTAAGAGTGTGGTTGTTCTATGGTACTGTCTAGATGAACCGATGATTGTCTCCTTTCCTACTGAAATATAGGAAAAATAAAGGAACTGATCGATATTGAACAATGCTATGAGGTTAAATAGAAATTTTGATTGGACATTTAAATTTTTACATGATAAGAAGGGTTGAACTGATCACTCGAACGAGTCATATATGTTCCATGAGAACTATCATGTCTTATTAATGCATTCAATTTCTCTTCAAGTTCCTTACGTGCCCTAGACTCCTCATCAAATCGTTGCATAATTGTTTCATAGTTTGACTCCACACTTTCACGTGCTCTCTTCTCTCGTGAAATAATTTATCTAGAAGGAGTTAATAAGAAAAAAATTGTTTTCGATATACCTCTACCTATACACCGTACATAGCCTCTTTGACAAAAAACCTAGGATACAATTTTATTTATAATTACGATATTGATTTAAAGAGCAATAATTGCATCATCTAATTTGAGAGGAAGACATTTACTTGTGTAATAGGGTCATCATCTAAAATTGTTTATCCTTCAATCGAATTATTTTAAAAAATTTTCCTAATTTCATCCTGCAAAAAATAAATAATGATAAAGTCTCTCACTCCTTTGTAATTATTGAAGTTTATTAAATGAACTAAAACATATACAAGCTCACCAATTTTTCATTCATAAGTTGAGAAGGGCATGCCCCATCCTTCTTGGTATGTGTGACTATAAACAGTTGTGTCCTGGTAAGTATACCAGTAGGATTCTGTATTTTTTGTATAATACAATGATCATAAGTAAACATTATTTTTTTAGAGAATTATACTAAAGTAATATTTTAGTGATATTTCGAACTCCTTTGCCCCTCGTCGACCAGTGGTGTGTAAGCTATTTTCGATAAAATTAAAGGTGGAAATGATTAACCAAAATCGTACCTCTGTCCATGGTGCACTAATTTATGATGCCGAGATTTGAGGATCTTCAAGTCTATGAAAACCTTTCCGAGATGCAAAGATGGATTCTACATGCTTCTTTCTCTTGTATGTCTTTGCTAGACTTGAAACCTCAAAGATAGAATGACTTTATAATCACTCTACCATCATTGAGAGATTTTGGGCTAAAAATTTGCTCCATGATCTCACTTTATAAAACTACTTAACCGCATGGGGCTAATGAGCATGATCTCCTTTTCCAAAACCTCTTAACCATATGGGACTAATGAGCATGATCCACTAACTAGGAAGTCACAAATAAAGTGTCCTAACTCCTTTTCAAACTTTTGCAACACATCCACAACCTACCTAAACCAACCTTATGAAGCCTAGACTAAATTGGTTCCCACGGTTCATAGTAGTCTTCCTTGATGCGTAGGAGGAATTCGATAAGAATCAATTCATCCTCAGTGTTCTGCATTCAAGTAGACAGCTTCAAAATTCCCGATTTGATTTCTTGACTAATAGGATCTTTC
The DNA here is from genome assembly GCA_021018995.1 of Chloranthus sessilifolius. NCBI lineage: Eukaryota > Viridiplantae > Streptophyta > Magnoliopsida > Chloranthales > Chloranthaceae > Chloranthus > Chloranthus sessilifolius. The sequence continues at coordinate 10,493,561 of CM037588.1, forward strand.
CACACGTACAACCGGACCATTTGAAATGTCGACAATATTACAACCTTAAGTCGAAAGTTCAATCGAAGCTTACCCATCAAGAGAGAGAGAGGCTATGAAATAAGCAAGAATCTATAAGTTAATGGCAAAGAAAAACAAAAATGCTATTAGTGTGACTAGCATATTGTTGTCATACACAATAAGTATCCTTTAGAAGAGAGCCTTTAAAAGAACCATTAATGTTAAATTATTAAACAATCGCACCTCAGGGAGTCATATGTTAATGTTATGAGTAGATTATGTTAATGTTACCTTCCTGAATCTACTCATAACATTAACATATGAGGGACACTGGGGGTCTTCCTGAATCTACTCATAACATTAACATAATCTACTCATAACATTAACATATGAGGGACACTGGGGGTCTTCCTGAATCTACTCATAACATTAACATATGAAATATCTGGACAAGTCATGGTGAGGTAAATGAGTTTACCTAATCTAAGCTACTGACCGAGGTCCTCAACAATCTCTTCTTTGTCAAACGAACAACTTGAGATTGGGATTCATAGGAGTATCGACAAGCTTAGCTCCTAACAACTTTGTCTTCAACATATCAACTCCGTACTTTCACTGCGATAAATAGACCTGACAACTACGATCCCTAGGAAAAATATCGAAGCTGTCCAAGATCTTTGGTGTAGAAATGCTCCTTCAAGTATCGCTTGCGATCCTCGCTGCCTTCATGATCGCTCTAATAACCACCATATTATTAATGTAGCCCACAAACACTATTCATATCTTTTTGCCTAATAAACATTGACTGGTCTTCTTGCCTATGACAAAGGCCATATGAGACAACAACCTTACAGAACTTGTCGAATCATGCACACGAAGACTGATTAAGACCATATACGACCTTTTATAAGTGACATCTAAGAAGATAACTTACTGTGAGCAACAAAACCTGTAGGTTGCTCTATATAAATCTTCTTGTTAGTCACCACGAAGAAGCACCTTCTTGACATTAAGCTGGCAGAGCGTCCAGGAGAGGATTGCTGCAAGAGAAATTACCTTGGCTATGAGGGCACTTTCTTCTTTCAAAGTGGAATATGTAGATTTTAGCTCATTATCTGTAGGAATGATGCCAATGAGGGAGATTCTATTATTAGGTGACCTCTGGAAGGAGGCCAATAGGCAAGTGCACATCATTTGGTATAGGTAGGGCTGGGTCCATACTTTATACCCGATTAATTCATGAGTTGGGCATGGGGAATCCCAACTCGACCCGACCCACGGACACCCTTACTATTTTTTATTTTTTATCAAGACCCTTACTATTAAGTACATTAGTCATATTAGGTAGTCGAACCTGAGTACTGCTTAATAAAAAAAAAATGGCAAATGGAGTAGGCTCCTTCAATCCAGACCGTTCATGTAGAAGGACTCATGATTTTTGGATTGGATTCAACCCAAAAATCATGCCAATCTTACAATACCGATCATCTGATTGAAGGCGGTATACGAATATTGAATCAAATATCAAATTTAATGTGAAAAGCCCATTAACTAGATGGTGGTATTTTAGTTTTATGAACAAAATATCCTCCATGATACCCGGAGTACTCCCCTTATTTTAATTTGATCAATCAAAATCCATTAATCACATTGAATCAGACGATAGATATCTTTTTCGTTCCTATTTACAATTAATTAAAGCCTATGTGTTTTAGTTTTGGGCAACAAAAAGTAAAGTCGGTTCCCTCCTATGCCCATCATTCAAGAATGATACTACTGAAAACAACATGACCGTGGCCCTACAACTGTAGGGCCCACCACTGATCTAAGAGTGGGGGAGCACTTCATGTTGTTCTTCAGGTTCCAACATTTGGGACCCACTCAAGTCCCTACTGTCTAGAAAACAGTTCATTCCACAAGGCTATGGATTATATTATTTATGAAATCTTGAAAATACCCCTTCATTAAAAATTAATTTGGACGCGAGGATTAACATTTTGTTCTATTACAAATAAGGTTAGGGTATATCTGATTGCCCCCACCCGTAGCCTTGAAAACTGTTAATTCTTTCTAAACAGATGATAGAGATCGTTTTTCACCTTGATCTTCTACAAAAAAGATGTCGACATCATGTTCCACCTATCAGGCAGCCGGTTTGTGACTCCACGTGTCATAGATCCCCAAAAAATGGCCATAAAATCATGTTTGAACGTGCTGTGTGCCATATGATTCAATGACCATTTTTTAGGGATCTGCGATACACGGAATCACAAATTGACTGTCCGATAGGTGTGCCATGATTTCAAGATCTGTTGTGTGGAAGATCGGGGTAAAACGCAATCTCCGTCATCTAATTAGAATTCAAGGGGGCCTGGAACGTGGGCGCTCTCAGAAAATACAAAGGCGCAAACAGAGGTACCCATAAGATTATTTATTTTCTTAAGAGACTTTTGTCCCCTCATCTATTTTATCATGTCAAAAGCTGAAGTCTACATATATCAAGCATGGTATAAAAAATCGGTTGATACCGATACGTATCGCTGATACGAATCGGTTTCTCGGCAAAACGATTCGTATCGATATCTCAACTCGGTATCGCTATCGGCTGATACGGTATCGGTTTCGGCTGATACGGTATCGGTTTCGGCCGATACCTCTATTTTTTTTCTTCTTTTTTTAAATAGGCCGATACGTATCGGCTGAATCATATCGGTCCTCCTTGGACCGATTCCTGAGTCTGATTCCAATTTAGACACCTTTATCAAGGGCCTGCAAATCTGTAATTAATGTTTTGGCCTGGCTTTTGCCCAATTAAAAAGTTCGCCATACATGCATAGCCCAAAACCTAAAATGGCTGTGCCACCCGATTTTTTAATTGAGTTGGGCATATAAAGTTGGAGTAAATCCGCCCACCGAAACCCTGAGTTTACCCATGCTGAAATACATTGATTGTGTTGTATCAGACGGTGGAGATTGTTTATCCTCCCAATCTTTTAGACGATGGATCTTGAGATTATGGGCGTAACATCAGATGGTCAATGCTTTCTTTTGTGTGGCACCCATCTCAGTAAAGTGACCTTAACATCACGTGTACGCTCAAAATTGATTTTAAGGTCACTTTTTTAAGCATGTACCACATGAAATGAAAAACTGACTATCTAATGATACGCCCATGATCTCAAGATCCATCGTATGAAAGTAAGGATCAAAATTTCGGCCGAAATGACCGAAATTTCGGTCCAAATTATCGGTTTTTGTCCTCACCGAAATGATAATTTGGACCGAAATTTCGGTCATATTTTGCATGGGTATCAAAATTTCGGTCATATTATCGGTTTTCGGCTGAAATTTTGATCCTTGTATGAAAGATTGGGAGGATTAACAATCTTCGGTGTGTGATTCAATGAAGTCGATGTGTTTTAGCGTGAGTGTACTCAAAGATTTTGTTGATGGATTTGAAGGTACTCATAAAATTAACCTGTGACTCACATTGGTTATGAAGCATCCGATCCGAGTTTCGGGTGGGGAGAAAATTTATTTGACCTGACATTTTGCCCGACCCGACCAAATATTTTTATATAATATGAAAGGTTTTAGGGGGTGGATTTTTCTATTTTCTTAAAAAAAGGGTTATTTACAAATATTGCGTCGGTGAAACCCATTTGACCTGTAGGAACCTTCACTTTGGTCCAACCCGACCCGTGGACAGCCTCAATTGAGAGCCTCAAGGAGTAAACATGCTTGCTTCATTGTCTACTAAAGTAGGCTGCTCTTTGGAATCAAATCTAGTTTAAAAACGTCCCACCATAGCTGAGGATTAAGGAATCCTCTAACATTAGATATATAGAAACACTAGTGGAACTCGCACGTGCTGAGACAGAGGAGAGAAGTGCGGAAATTCGTAAGACTTTTTGGGCTCGTTCGGGGGAGCCTAGAAAAGCTCAGATTCTGAGATTTTACTAAAAAAACATTCAGTTCTTTAGCTCTTACGAGGGAATCAGTTATTCGTGAGTTATTGTGGGGCCCACTGCTTTTCTGCCCAATTATGAGTGAAAGCAGCAGGCCTCCTTTCGATTTACACTCGGATTCTGAGTTTGAAGGGTACACTTCTCCCATGATAGGCACCATGTTTCACGCCCCCCACTATTTAAGGTAGGGGTATTTGCAACCGAAGATTGGTCTCTGCAACTGAGGATTCCATCATTAACACTATTGACTGCCTTGAATTAAATCATAGAGATCATTTTTTGTCCTAATCTTTGGCAAAATAGATCTTGAAAACATGGCCCACATATAAGATATATGTTGAGTCCATATGGCACACATCCCCAAAGTAACCATGATCATGGCCATACCATAAGATGAGTTCTCACTACAAATTGTGCACCTTTTACCAGCGATTTTTAACTGCTGTTGAAAAGCAAGAACCTGCCGGTAATTATTTTGCCAGCGGCCACAAACCAGCCGAGGAAAAAATCATCGGCAATAATTTTCCCGACGGTGCTCCCGGTGCTTTTAACTTGTCGGCAATAAATATCATTTCACGGCGGTTAAAAACTGTCGGGAAAGGTCAAAACTGTAGTGCCAATTGAATTAGACATTTAACATTGCGACAGTTTAAAATCACTAGTAAATCATATAATTTTCATATTTGTCGGCAGTTTAAAACTATCGGGGAAATGTTATCCTTCATGGTAATTTCCGGCAGTTTTAACCACCGGGAAAAGGTCAAAACTGTAGTGTCAGCTAAATTAGATATTTAACATTGCAGCAGTTTAAAACCCCAATAAATCATATAATTTTCAGATTTGCTGGTAGTTTAAAACTGTTAGGGAAATGTTATCCTTCATGGTCATTCCTAACAGTTTTAAAATGCCGGAAAAGAGTCCTTTTACAAAAAAATAGAAATTTTTTCCAATTTTTTAAATTTTAAACCTGATATAAACCTGTAGCATATATTATTTTTTGCTCATTCCTTCAACCTAGCTTTTTAATTTAAAACATGTAGTATATATTTTAATTTGCTAATTCCTTCAATCTGGCATTTTAATTTTAAACCTGTAGCATATATTAGCCTAGCTTTTTAATATTTTAGACCTGATATAAGCATGTATTATATATTTTAGACTTAATATAAACCAATTTTAAACCTCTAGCATTTATTAAACTTGTAGCATATATTCCTTCGAAAAAAAAACACTTGTAGCATATATTAGCCTATAGCTTTTTAATATTTTAGACCTGATATAAACCAATTTTAAACCTGTAGCATTTATTAAACCTGTAGCATATATTCTTTCAAAAAAAAAAAAACAAACATGTAGGATATATTAACCTGTAGCTTTTTAATATTTTAGACCTAATATAAACCTATAGCATTTATTAGACCTGATACAAACCGACGGTTTTTTCATCAGCAGATTCATCGTTGCTGGCAAAATATTTATAGCATGGCTATAAATAGTGCTTTGAAGCAAAATATTTATAGCATGGCTATAAATAGTGCCTTGAAGCAAAATATTTATAGAATTCTCGTGAACAACCTGTAGCACACCATGTAAGAAATGTGATTCATTTGGCACTTCATTCCAAAAATGCCTATTATAAAATCATTCCAAAAAATTATATCAAATCATTCCAAAAATGCCCATTATAAAATCATTTCAAAAATCATATAAAAAAAATTGAAATAAAAGAAGGCTCATAATCAAATTTCTATATGGAAATGAGCATCACCCTATGACCATCCAACATTTTTAATATCAAATGGACTTGATATTTAGCAACACCCCTACTAGACACGACCCGATACTATTAAACTATCCATTACAGTTGCAAAATAGATTGACAATCAAGTGAAAATTGATTGACCAGTTCGCCAATTGTCCATGGGAACTCAAAGTTTGAAGTCAAACATCCTCTTCCCCATCCTTTTCCAAAGGTCCAACAAAAATCTGAATGCAAAAAAAAAAACACTAATATTAAAAAGTATCCAATTTGAAAAGTCAATAAAATTATTGCAAATTCATTACCAAAATTGCAAATAAAAAACATAAATAACATTAGAAGAGAAACATAAACTGCACTTTTTATTAACCAATTGTTTTCTCTAAGAGATCGGATACCATAAATAGTGTAGTTTATAGAGTCCACTTTTAAGGGTACTATCAAAAGCTAACATTTACTATATTTCTTACCGCCAATTATTTGTTCTACTATATTTTCCAACACTTCAATTATTGTTGAGGGCCTGCGGAATAAAAAATAAACAATTATATCCTTTAATAAGGCCACAAAAACTATGAATTTCTTTCAGAATGAATGTTTTATATTTTAATTCTTAATTCTTAATTTATAATAAATTTGTTACAACTACAGTAATAAAAAATAATTATACATGCCTGCAAACTAGCATTTGAACAATGCTCTTAAGCTCCACCATCTCCACATTTACTCGAGCTACTTCGGCATCTCTCTACGCCATTTCGGCCTCTTTAAGCTTCATCTGCTCTCTCATTTCTTTCACTTTCACTTGCATTTTAGCAAACTCATCAGCCGAGGCCCTGCTAAGGCTAGAAGACGAGCCCCATCAGCTCATGCCCAAGCCATAGCCTCGAGCACGGCTAGGCTTTTCCTTTCCAAAGATGATGGAGATCGGGTCATTGTGAGAGCTTGCATCCTGTGTATCTTCTTGTGTGGCGATGATGTATTGCAATTGACTCTGCATTTTACTATTTAATTAGGAAGGGACAAGCGATCATATGTGTGTGAAAGAAACTCTTTCCCATACAAGAAATATTGCACTGGGACAAGCAAATCTCAACAAAGTCTTCTAAGGTAGGATACCCCAACCAAAACTGCAATACTACTAGAAATGTTAACAAAAAATAGGCTATGCAGCCAGCCTTCATGTAATCAGGCAAAGAAGACAAAACTACAACATTAAACACCACAAAAAAAATTTTATAAATATGAGTACATGGGAAATTTTATTGTAATCAAGTCCTATGTCATATGGTGCCCAATTGGTCTGGACGCAGCCCTCAACCTAGTTTATTGCTTTTGGACACCTTTGACCATATTTTTAACAGTGAATATGCATCAGATCATGCCCAAATGTTTTGGTGGTACCCGATCGATCTTGTCTAAGTTGTTGTGGCAACCGATCCTCGTAACGGGTGTCACATAGTGCCCAACGCTTATCTGAACGCAACCCTTAAGGCTGCATCCGGATGGATAGTATTGGGCCTCTATATAATAAAATAAAATTGAACCTGGAACCTCAAGGAAGGTTGCATCATCCTAGTGATGGCCAAGGCCAATTCCAAACTTCCTAGGACATGCGTGAAGGTTTGGTGGCCTCCACACTTTGTGTTTATTAATATGTAATAAGGCAAATATGTAATCAGGTAAACAGAACAAAATTACAGTATTAAACACCACAAAAAAAATTATAAATATGAGTGCACGGGAAATGTGTTGATCATATGCCACATTTGGGCCACAAAGTCATCACAAATGATAGAAATCAGTAGCTAGAAACCCCTACAGAACCTACACAGCATAACCTGAGAGATAATCAGACCATATTTTGATGAATAATAAGTTGTCGTAGCACAGACATCATCATGCACATGGAAACCCAAAATCGATGCCTAAGCATGAGAAAGATCATCACTATATTGGTGATATTCATTCAAATCATATGAGACCATAGCTAAAAGCTGCTTTGATGAGTTTTAATTCAAATCCCTATAACTATTTTAACCTACAATTACACATACCCAGGAAACACAAAATCTGTGACTGAACGTGGTAGATATGAGAAAAAAACCTGAATCAGTCTGTGTCAAAATAAAAAAACTAATCACATGGTATATTCTTCTCACAAATTATGAACATGTATATCTCAGCTATAACCCTTTTTTAGCTCACAGTGATCAAAATTTCATAAATGGCGTAACAAATAACTATTTCATGAGGTCATTTTTATTTCGTTAGAAAGAAGACAACCAATAAAAAAACCTAAATGGCGCAACAAAGAACAGTGAACATACTATTAAATAAATAATGTTATTATAAATTTAAGTAATCTTACAATCTTATTTGTAGCCACTTCATTGACTCCTAAGCCATCTTTTTGGGTGTGTCTTAAAAAACATTTGACGTCGGGTAGGAGAGGCCTGTGTGTCGCTCTTTACTCGCTGTACCATTGAAGAGTTGAAAGATGTGGTAAATCATACTTATAAAGACAAACAAGATAGATACATTTTATACACAAAAAAGAGAAACAAATATACATACTTCCGTATGGGGCAAGGTCTGGCGGAAGCGATTCCCTTTGTTCCTTTCACTTGCCATTGAGCTAACGCTACTCCATCAGGAGTAATAGCGTAATGCTTCATATCAGTTATAGAAGGGTCATAATTTTTTTACTTAAGTTCACAATTAAAATCCCTCCACTTCTTCCCGACAGATTGCATTATGAAGTACCGCAACCCCTCACTGACATCGAACTTCTCCTGCACCACAAAAAAAGAAAAACATTTGTATGAATTTTAGTCTACCATGTGAAGAAAAAGTAAGAACCAATATCCATAAATAATGAATTTACCTTAACGCATTCCCATACGTGTGCCTTTACAGCTTTATCAACGCCACGTTGGGCAATCAATGCACAACTTCATTCCATCTCTTGCTAGAATTCCACACCAGTTTGCTAATTTACTAGTGTGTTTTCCAGCTGGTTGGCCATTTTTGACTAATACACTAAAGTTTTCTCCCTTCCGAAGCCAATTCAAGGCATGGCCCTTTGTAACACCTCGGCCAATCTTCTTTTTCTTAGATGGTGTCGAGCTTGCTTTACTTGATGGTGCCATTTATTTGGAAAAGCTGGTACTAATGAAAACTAGAATTAAGATATATAGAGCACATTAGAAAATAATACAATACAAAAAATGATAATAGCCTCCCTATAAATGAAATAATACAACGGTATAATAGGTTTAGGAACACCAAATAGGATTAAGAACAGCAGTATATATATTCACTGCAGATTTTATACTCACATATCTTATAACAAAATTCGAGTTCTAACAGATATTAGGGGCTGCAACTGAGTACCTATCTCTTAAGGTTGGAAACATGAGTAGATCCAACAATACTGATTTCTACAGAAATAATGGCTGTGATTGTTTAACATCAAGGAACACTCCCTTGTCCACATGGTCACTTACCACACATTTAACCGGCATTTTTTGTCTTACTCCACAAGCTCTTCTGCCTGGCTATCTTTCTCTTACTCCTTGCTACCTTAGTAACAGAAGGCCCCCATTGTTGAGTTTCTGAAAAACCAGCAGGTAAAATAGAAGAAGCAGAAGAAACCACCCCACTTTCAATAGCCCCACCATCAACAACGTCGGGCGATGGAGGGATAGATGGTCAGTGGATTGGCTTCGGGATACCCATCTGACCACTCGGGGAAGAGAGGGTCGAAACTTGGCACGTTTCTGGTTTAAATATGACACAAGGAGATTGACAAACTCTAATACCAAACACCATACTCTGTGACCGTCTACCTACATGTTCAACGTTTATAAATAAATAAATAAATAAATATATCATCAATCATCAAGGGAGCCTTTTATCAAACACCTATCATGCAAGCATCTTAGTAGCCACAAAACTTCACAAACATTGAAAAAACCATCAATCTGATCATAATCCACAAATTTACATGCATCTACAAGCGCCAGATACTATTACAACACAATTTAAAACCTGCTGTATCTAAGTTGCCACAGTTTAGCAACCAATATCAAGATACCAAATATTCAAACAATTAGAGTTGTGGTAGTTGTTGATACCATCAATTGCATGACAACACAATCAACAATAAGAACACAATCCAGTGCACTGGATCATCAAGTGACAATGATCTAAATATGTCAATTTAGATCACTAGAGCAACAACACGTAGAAGCGAAAAGAAATCACAAAGTTGAGAACTTTATAGACAAAAAGGGAGAAAAATACTTGGATGCAGTCGCCATCCCATGATTGCATGTACACACAAGATTGATCATTTGTTTTTGTTGGCAGGGACTTTTTTTTTTTTTTTTAAAGATTTGGTCATTCTAATGTCTAAGAGGGTGGTGGCGATAATAGAGGTCAACTATGGCTACATTCATGGGGGGTATTTTACTCGATCTCGTTTGACATCGTGAAATAAATAAAATACTTAGATGCAGTCACCATCCCACGAGTAGAATTAGATTCAGTATTATTTCTTTCAAAAGAAGAATTACACACTTCCATCTTTGATAAACAAATCATCATTAATTTGTTCCATCTCCATCGTCAATGACAGTGACTGAAGGAGTTTGTTGTGCACAACTTGAGTATGCGGAGGTGCATCAACAATTATACCAGGCACATTTTCCCTCACCCAATTGACAACATCATTATCATCATTCTCAAAGTCATTTGGTAATTGTTGTCCAGAAGGGTCTCTATCTAATAATGAATCATCTTGTGCACTCATCTCATATAAGTCCCTAGGTCTATTGTTGACGACGACATGCCAATCTGGTTCAGTTGGATCTTGTTCATAAGATACCTGTTTAGCTTGACATGCTAACACATATGGTTCATTGATCGCTTGATTTCTAGGGAACAATAATCTTGAAAAAGTTACTAATGTGAATCTTAATTCGTCGATTTTAATACCTCTGCCTTGTGCTGTTACATCAACCCAATCACACTTGAACAATATGTACTTGAGTTGCTCGGAATATGTCAACTCAATTATGTCTGTTAAGCGGCCATAATAGGTCATCTCTCCTGCCACGGGACTTTTATCTCTTGCATTGGAATAGCTCATAGTAGTTGCAGTGATCGCAACACCACTATTTTGGGTTTTAGCACCATTTTTCTTATCAACAGTTCAAAATTTATAGCCATTAATGGTGTAGACGGTCAATCTGTTAGCAAGGGAACGTAGACCTTCTGCAAGGAAAGCAACTCTTTCCGCCAATGTATTATTTGAATCGCTCAACGCTCGAACTTATTTGACATTTGCAAGTAGGTTAAATTACTAACCAAGATTCATCAACTAAAAAGGTACCTAAAGTGCAAACTCCCATAACTTACATAATCCTTAAACCAGTCCATGAATTGTTTGTGGTGCATTTTTTATCTTTCATGGAGACTTGCTTTGTGGTGCTTCAACCAAAGTATCCGATTGTATTGCTTACATGAATTTCATGTCATATGAAACTCCAACACTGAATAAAATTATTAACCACATTTAAAATTTTAGTAATTTAAAGGTTTACTCTAGATAATCTTTAACCTTAATATCGTTGAAAACACATAACGATGTGCCTGGATCCATTCCATTTCACTAAGTTTAAATGACACAACACCCCTGATCTCATTTACATCACGATTTCTTGCGGGTCGGTTTAACCTTGTTTCAATGCAGTTTAAGTATCTCGAGCAGAATGTTAGACATTCTTCTGCGACATATCCATCAGCAATAGACCTCTTGGGTTGAGCCTTATTACACACATATGAATTTAGCGTAAACAGGTATCTACATTGAAAAATGCTTCATTTACGTGAATGAAATTATAATTAATTTCAAATCCATAAATAACTTCAGGTAAAATGGGTCATGCCTTTCGATAGGATACATCCATCGATAATGGACAGGTTCACCCAACTGTGCCTCTGATGCCAAATGTTTGGGCAAGTGCACCATAACGTCAAAAAATGCAGGTGGAAAAATTCGCTCTAATTGATAAAGCACCTATGCAACCATGGGAATCGAGACGATCCCGTCGTGACGATGCGCTTTCTAACTAAAATATAGAGTCGCCACTCGGAGCTTTCGGTGTCCCGGGAAACCTAGTTCATTTTTATGAGCACCGAGGTGTTAAAAATATGACTCTGAATCCGGTCCACACCAAAGGCTCTTGGGTAGGGGCTTCGGTTATCGATCGGGAAGGTGTTAGGCACCTGATCAACCCGCTTAACACGGTCTCTACTAATGGCCAAAAATAAAATAAAATAAAATAAAATAAAATAGCTTCCTCTTGCCCAAAAGGGCTTAGAATCCTATTTGTGCCCCTCCGTTCCTACCGAAAATTCGGTGGCGTAACGGCACAAATGGGAGGATGGAGGGAGCTAGAAAGAGATAGGAGAAGAAAGGGGAGGACCCTTGTAGCACCGTAGAGGAGCCTTGCTTGGCTTGCTTTTGGAGGCTTGAATGGTGGAAAAAATGAGTTCTAACCGCTAAGGCCTACTAGCTAGGAGATGGAGAAGAGAGGCTAGGGGATCACACACACCTAGGCTAAGGGTTTTGGGTGTAAGACAAAGCTTGGGAAGGGGTTTTGGAGTTTTGAATTTTAGGTGAAAATAGTGCACCAAGGGAGGAAGAACTTCTGACTTGGAGCTCTTTCTCTCTTAAGCAAAATTCTCAACCCCTAAACCAAGGGGTGGGGGGCTCTATTTATAGGAAATGGGTGGATTAGGAGACCACTTAAGAGCTAAATGGGTTTAGCAATTAGGTAATCTCACATCTAAGGATTCCTAGGGTTTCAAGGGTTTAGAGAAGTGTGAAGATGGGCTTTAATGGTGGATGATGGGGTGAGGCCTTAAGCCACTTAAAGGGGTGCAAATAGGCTTCAAAAGGGTGCAACAGAACTATCAAAATATACTCCAAAGGTCAAGGTGGTCAACAAGTCAAACCCCAAACACAAAATTCGAAGCAAAATCTAACAGTCACTGTTCATATGCCTGACGCAACTATTGCAAATGTACAGTAAAATAGTGTTTTAAACAGTGCTGGAAGTTGCCTCGCGAGGGTGAGCCCCACTTTTAACCTTGGCGCAACTATTATTGGGCCAGGCTTAAAGTCTGGGAGAATTGGCCTGGCAAAGTTATAACTGGCGCAACTATTAGTTGCGCCAAATCCCTAGGGGCCTGCATGAATTTATATTTATGCCCTCCGGGCTCGGTTTCCTATATCTTTTGACGTATACCTCCGATTGGGGCGATTCTTAGACCGTCGGAAAGCTGACGATCTCTACTCTTCAACGATTTGAGACTTGATCATAGTAGAGGGCCGTAGCTGATTTCGGTGCACCACTCTTCATCCATTGCCTGGGAAGGTTAGGTTTAGGATTTGGAATGGGTTCTAAGGGTCGTGACTGGTTTCTAAAGGTTCAAGATAGGTTCCTAAGGGATCTAGGGTGATTCCTAAGGGTTTGGGGTGATTCTTAAGGGTTCCATACATGCCATCAAAAGCTCAAAAATGTACCTCTCTCGAAATGTATTTCGATCGGGCCTTGGGCCAAATTTGGGTGTCTGCAGATGCTCCTCTTTAGTATCCGATCACTAGTGATCATATGCCAAAGAAAAGAGACATCCGAAGAGGCTCAAGGCATTACTGATGGGTCCGTTGTATTCAGAATGAACTTCAAACATCTGGTGAGTAACACGGTGAGAAAACGAAAGCCCTGGGGTGCCAGGCTAATCATTCATTTCTCGAGGTAATCAGTTCCCAAGCGCTTAGCGACATTACTGGGCATAACCGAGGCGGAATGAGTTGCGAAAGCCCAATAGCTGAGAAAAACGTTCGCCTCTCGAGTTGCGAAAGCCCATTAGTCAGGAAAAATATTCGCTTCTCGAGATGATGTGAAGGTGATTGATGTTCGAGATTCATTCTGAATGCAACAGCTTTATAAGTAAGAGGGGTGATCGATCCACATTCAATGATTGGCGCGAAGTAAACATACGTAAGGCTCCACATTTTGCGTCCAATCCCACGAGGCATTTGACGGCCTCATCGGACTGTTCATGGGTGCTCCTGCTAAAAGCAGGGTTTGAGATCTTTGGGTGAACCCATCGATCCCAAAGTTTATTTAGCATGACTACCCGAGCGAAATGAATAGATGTCACAACGCTTTTTGGGAGTATGTGTCATTTTTTCTGAACACGTGCCCCAAATCCACATGACCCAGAGCATTTAGCTTCAAATACCACTGCACAGGTCCAACCAGTTATTGGGGTGTCTCCATGAAGGGAGATCTAATCTTGGTCTCTACTGACAATGATTATAAACATCAATTAACTATGTATAATCATGAACCCATTAGGGGTAATAAGTAACAATAAAGGCGATGGAAGCCCCGACCTGGACCCGCCCGAGTATAATTTACGGGGACAAACGACTATCATACAAATACCCAGACGCATGAAGTACACTTTATAGGGATACCGCTGTCCATACAGGTTTTAAGCCTGCAGAAAATAAACGAGAAATGAACCCTTCCGAATGCATGGTTGCACATAGTTTGATTGATATGTAATCTCTTTCTTAACAGGTTGGTTTCAACTAATGATTGACCTTTTCCAACGGAGATTTTGAAGCTTAAGACACTTAAGTTCATATGAATCCAAAGATAGAGTGCTTGGCTCAAAAGATTTAGCAGTGGAATCAATTCGATCCAAGCATTGACTATTTGATCAAAATTGACACTATCGCTCCTACTTTGAAGTAGGATCCATGGATCTAAGGCCAATCTTTGACCTAGGACATTAATTTTGCACAGCTGCGTTGTCGATAAAATATTGACATTTTACTGCATCGAAAATACGCGAGTGTGTAACTGTGCATAGACATGAAAACATAGATTTTTTCCTTTTCAAAATGATTTTCATTCTTTTTTTTTTTGTGTTAGACCTTACGTCGGTGGTGAGATGCTTTCTCTGATTTGTCCATCGCTGAGAAGTTGCCCGCTTCGAGGCTTTGGACCGTGTGATGTTCCTGCACATTCTCGAGAAAACGTCAGTCCCTTTTTTATTTATACATATAAAGAAAATGCATCCTAAACAACAGAAGAAGAAAATAAAAACAGTAGATTTCTACCTACACTTTTTCATTTTCAAGATATTTTTTGAATTTTTATTTTTGGAGATTTTTTGTTATTTTTCTTCACTTTTGAGATTGAAATATGATGCTGGAAATATGTACATGGAAATGAGTAGAAATATATGCACATTTTTTGGTGTTTGGATTTTTCTTGGTTTTTTAGTTTTTGGCTTTTCTTCTCTTTTTGTTTTGTTTTTTTTTTTATGCCTTGACAGTGAGACGAAGTCACGGGTCCCATTTTGAGCATAGTCGAATTCTTTCATGCAGTCGAACCTGAGTGAGTTTCCGGATTTTACCAAGGTCAGAACATTGATCCCTTTAGATTGAGTCAAACCTTTCTCTTTGTCTCGGGTCATACGTTTGACGGTGCAGTTTCACAAAGACAATTCTGGTCGGGACCCGATTCGAACTAGCATGAGTGGCCTAGTCAGACAATGAGCAATAGGGAGAGTGACAAGAGGGTTCCTCAAACATCAATCTTTTCAATCAGTCCAAACCTTTCTTTTTCAATTTTTTCTCTCTTTTTTTTTTTAAATTTATTTATTTATCTCCCCTTTTTTTACCCGTGGCGCCCTTTCGAGCTTTCACCACGTCTATAGGTTTAGCTCTCTTACCCCAAGCGCCCTTTCTAGTTTTCACCTGGTCCGCACAAGCTCGTTGTTTTTACCCGTAATGCCCTTTCGGGTTTTCACCACGTCCATCTTGCTTTGAGCTTGTATTTTTATTTTATTATTTTTATTATTTTATTTCCTTTCATTTCTTATTTTTTCTCAACAGCCACGACATAGACGTCGAATCCATCATAGCTAGCTGGATGGGGTTCTGGTGTCGTCCCACAACTCGGCTTATGTTGACTTAACAAATATTATGACTGCTTGTAAACCTAAAAGAGGGCTTTCTTCAGGGTGTAGCTTGGCCATGGGTTAGATTAGGATTTGAAGGTATGCTAGGCTAAAAGGGTTTCCTTGATACGGCTTCAGTTTTCTCAACATACTTTCTCCTCTGGAAGTTTTTACTGTGCATGCCCCGTGATTCTTCTATACACATTTTTTTTTTCTTTTTACTCAATTTCAGGCAATCTTTTTGAGGTTTTGCTTTTTCGATTTTTTGTGGATTTGATAGTAACTTTACACACATGCATCTTTTCTCTCTCTTTTTTTTTTGGTATATGTACACGTATTTTTTGGGGAAGGGATTTATTGAAAGAAAGGCCCAAGCTCAAATGGGGTAGCAAAGGATATTATCATTTTTAGGGATGCTTTTGGGCTACTGTGCTTAAAATGATGGCCTCTTTCGGGTAGTTCTTAAGCAGTCACGTATCTGTTTCACCAACACTTACCTTGTCGTGATGAACTAAGAGTAGAACCGTCAGACGTATCCAGCCTTGATGGGCTCAGAGAGATGATCTCCGTCTATGGTGGCGAGGCGGATGGCGTATCCCGACAGCACTTCTCGGATGACGTAAGGTCCTTCCCAGTTTGGCTTGAACTTTTCTCTTGGATCGACATGGAGGGATGGGAAGATCTTCTTCAGCACAGTGTCTCCTACCTTTAGATCTCGATCGCGGACATGTTTATTATAAGCGCGTGCGATTCGCCCCTGGTAAACTTGAGTGTAACACAAGGCTAGGAGTCTCTTCTCATCCAATAAGTTTAATTGTTCAAAGCGGGATCTCTCTCTTTCTGCTTCGGGTAAGCCTGATTCTATGAGGATTTGGAGCGAGGGTACTTCAACCTCTACCGAGAGGACGACCTCGGTTTCATAAATAAGGGAGAATGGTGTTGCCCCTGTAGCGGTATGGATTGATGTTCGGTAGGCCAACAAAGCAAATGGCAGCATTTCGCTCCAATCTCGATAAGTGACGACCATTTTCTCAAGGATGCCGACGACTGTCTTGTTCGCGGCTTCCACGGCTCCATTAGTTTGAGGCTGATAAGGGGATGAGTGATGGTGCTTGATCTTTATTGCTCGCAGAAGTCTCGGATGCGCTTATTCGCAAAGTTTGTGGCATTGTCCGTGATGATATCTTTGAGTACTCTGAATCGGCACACAATATTGTTCTTGAGAAACTTTTCAACGTGACTGGCCGTGATGTTGGCATATGACGCCGCTTCTACCCACTTGGTGAAGTATTCAATGGCGACGAGGATGAACCGATGTCCGTTTCATGCTTTCGGATTAATCATTCCAACAACGTCAAGGCCTCAGGTAGCAAATGGCCAAGGAGTGGTCATGCAGTGAAGATCAATGGCAGGAGCGTATATCAGACTGGAGTGTTCTTGACACTTGAAGCATTTTTAAACATGTTTGCAACAATCCGATTTTATGGTGGTCCAAAAGTATCCCTGTCGTAGGATTTTCTTAGCGACCATGTGATCGCTGACGTGGGCTCCACATACTCCCTCGTGGATTTCTTTCATAATATTAACCACTTCACTTTCAATGAGGCACCTAAGTAAGATGTTATTGTATGATTGCTTGTAGAGGCATTTGTCGCAAATGACACAACCTGCCGCTAAACGTTGAATGGTTCGTCAGTCTGTCTTGGATGTATCCTCTGGGAAAGTTAGGGTCTCGAGGAAATTCTTGATATCTGAGAACCAAGGTGGCTCATCATCAGGTTTTGTAGGTTCCTCAATCTGGAGGCAAAAGGCCGGCTCATTCCTCTGCTAGATCATGATCGGCTTCATCTCAACACCATAGAGGATTTCAATCATTGACGCCAAAGTTGCTAATGCGTCGGCAAAGCGATTCCTTATTCGGGGGACGTATGAGAAAGTCACATCTTGGAAGTAAGCTATCAGATCCTCGAGGTGTTCATGATAGGGGATCAGTTTCTCGTCTTTCATCTTCCAATCACCATTCGTTTGGCATATGATTAACTGGGAATCGCCAAATACTCGAAGGTGAGTTACATTCAGATCGAGAGCCGCCTGTAGACCAACGGCGCAAGCTTCGTACTCAGCCATATTGTTAGTGCAAGGGAAGTTGAGCTTGATAGAGACCGGTACATGAGATCCTTTCGGTGAAATCAGGATGGCGCCAACTCCTTGGCCCTCGACATTTGCTGCCCCGTCAAAGTGCATTACCCATGATTCTTCTGTATCGTCTTCTGTCATGAACAGGATGTCCTCATCGGGGAACTCAGTTCTCAAAGGATCATAATCAGGTAAAGGATTATCAGCAAGATGATCAGTAAGTGCCTGCCCCTTGATCAACTTCTGAGTGACGTACGTGATGTCAAATTCAGATAATAAAAGTTATCATCGTGCGGTTCAAATAGGTATTTCAATGGGTCCATTCGGGCCAAGAGCAGAACCGCCTGAGATAGCAAGTAGTGACGGAGCCTTTGAGTAGCCCATACAAGAGCCAGACATGCTTTCTCCAGATGAGAGTAGCGTGCTTCATAATCAGTAAACTTTCTGCTCAGATAGTAAATGGCCTGCTCTCTTCTTCCCGTTTCATCGTGCTGCCCCAAGACATATCCCATCAAAACTTCCGCCATGGAGAGATACATCAAGAGTGGTCTCCCTGGCTCAGGTGGTACCAAAATAGGTGGATTAAGGAGGTAGCTTTTGATTTTTTCGAACGCTGCCTGACAATCATTGTTCCGTTCAACGGGCAAATTCTTCCTTTGTAACTTGAAGATCAACATGCAGATTGGAGTTAGCTGTGCAATGAATCGACTGATATATTGTATTCTGCCTAGAAACCCTCTAACCTCTTTCTCGATAGATGGCGGTGGCATTTCAGTGATGGCTTTGACTTTGATTGGGTTGACCTCGATCCCCCTCCTACTGACGATGAACCCTAGAAGTTTCCCCGACATAGCACCAAATGCGCACTTCTGTGGATTCAGTCGTAGTTGATACTTCCTCAGCCTTTCAAACAACTTCTAAAGGTTTACCAGATGGTCGCTTCGCTCCGGTGATTTGGTTATCATGTCATCGACATACACTTCAATCTCTCGGTGCATCATGTCATGAAATAGCGCGGTCATGGCTCTCTGGTATGTGGCACCGACATTCTTCAGCCCGAATGGCATGACTCGATAGCAAAAGGTTCCCCAGGGGGTAATGAACACTGTCTTCTCGCGATCAACCTCTACCATTTTGATCTGATTGTATCCTGAGATTCCATCCATAAAAAAAGGCATCCTGTGCTTAACTGTGTTATCGACCAAGATGTTGATGTGTGGTAATGGGAAATCGTCCTTTGGGCTTGCTTTGCTTTGTTCAAATTATGGAAATCGATACACATGCGGACCTTTCTGTCCTTCTTCGGCACAGGTACGATATTGGCTAGCCATTGCGGGTATTTGGATACTATGAGAAACCCCGTATCATACTGCTTGATGACCTCGTCTTTGACTTTCAACAACCACTCGAGTCGGAGACGTCTCAGCTTCTGCTTGACTGGCTTCATATCAGGGTAGAGGGGCAACTCATGCTCGACCAAATCAGTATCCAGACTAGGCATGTCCTCGTACGACTAGATAAAAATGTCTTGGTATGATCGAAGGAAATCGATCATGCTTTTTTCTTTCCTCAGGAGATAGTGACATTCCGATTTTGGTTATCCTGGGAACCTCCTCAGTTCCTAGATTGGCGTCTTCGGTCTCTTCGACAATGGGGGTAGGGCCATACTCAAAGTCAGCAAATCGGTCAATGAGCTCATTGGGGAGCTCCTCAAAGGGGATGTCCTCATCCAGACTCGTGATCCCTACCTCTTCTTGTATTTCTACAGGGAAGGGGTCGATTTCACGCGAGGCGAACATTTTGATTAAGGCATCCTTTTGTGGGATATTTTTTGGAATTTTAAATGACAATATTTTTTGACTTTAAATTTTTTCAATGTTTTTGGGATTTTGTATTTTTTTCATGTTTTTGGGATTTTGTATTTTTTTCATGTTTTTGAGATTTCGTATTTTTTCCATGTTTTTGAGATTTTTGTTTTCTTCGGAGACGGACCTTGACAAGGCGGGTTGCTATATACACAAGGTATTATTTTCCAAGGGCTTCTCTCACTTTTTATAGGTTATTTTTTTTTGAGAAACGGGTGCCAAATGTTAGGCCACTCGCTTGTGGTTTGGGGCAAGATGCCCGATTAAATGCACTGAGTGGTCGCTTCTTTACCTGTTGGGATGGAAGGTGCTGACTGATATGGCTCATTGGAATCAACCTCCATCATATTGATCCCCATTTCGTCTGAGATCATGTCCTCAAACGATAACTCGCTTTTGTGGTGATTCACTACAGGAGGGGTTTGTTCAGGTACCGACCGTCGTTCATCGGAAAGGGACAATGCGGCCAAATCTATCTCCTAGCTGGGAAAGGAGATATGGGGATTGGTGGGATGGATTGGGGCTGTGGGTTTGTGTGGGATAAAATGGGTTACCCCATTTCGATCGATCTTTACGACCCCTGCGCTGACAAAGGAATCCCTTATGTGCGGCCTAGGGCAATGTTTCTCTTCTATATTGATTCCTCGAGCTCTTACAGCCGCGACGACTCTGGCTTTCTCTTTGGCCTCGCGGACCTCCTCTTCTGTGGGCTTGTATCCTAACCTGAATCGGACCTTCTGTCCCTTGGCCACAACTGGCTCTTTTCTTCCTTGTAATCTGGGTTCCAAACCCCTTCCTTTCTGATAACCCCACTTTTTGAGCATTGCCACTACTGCTATCATACCGCCTCATGTTTTAGGCATGATGCCCTTAATGGGTTCTGAGAGTATGGCTGATACCTCATATTCGAACTGTGAAGGTCGACATCCTCAGCGGTGTCCAGTATATCTAATATATTAGGTCTTTCGATGCTATTGGCGACCTTTTCTTTCTCACTGTGCCCCTCCTCGATGATTGTAATGATCTTGTACCCAAACACAAACTTGAGTTTCTGGTGCAAGGTGGAAGGTATAGCTCCGACCTCGTGTAGCCATGGGCGCCCCAATAATAGATTACATGAGGATTTGCTATCCATGACTTGAAACAAGATGAAAAAGGTTATTGGCCCTATCAACAGCTCAAGATCAACTTTTCCCATTATTTCTCTCCCGGTATTGTCAAACCCTCTAGCACTGGTTCTGGTGGGTCTTAACATGCACAGATCAACCCCGATCTTGGTGGCAATTCTTAATGGGCATATATTCAATGCAGACCAATTAGTAATTAGTACTAAGGGGGTTACCATGTTTCCAGAATCAATTGTTATATTTAAAGACTTTGAGTGGCTACCCTTCTTCTGGCAAGTCAGCATCGGAAAATGAAATGGCATTCGGAGCCATCACTTGCCCAATTATCTGTCCGACTTCATCTGGGCTAACTTGGAGTGATACATGCACATTTTTTAACGCTCTCATTAATGCTTGAAAATGGAGTGGGGACGTCATCAACAGATCCCAGATGGTGATATGGGCGGGCATTTTCCTTAGTTGAGTCTCTAATATATGTTCTCGACTCATTTTTTCGAAAGGGTTCATAGCACTATCTTTCTTCCCCTCTGGTTAGGCTTGTGGTGTTGCCAGCGCCTCTGGCTGCTTCGATATCCTTCCTGACTTGGTGACAAAGTCTACTGCCCTTTCTCCGCTGTTGCTGCCGATGTTGACATCTGTTTGTTTGTAGCTTAATGGGACCTAATGAGGATCATAGATTGGTCCCGAGAGCTGAAAAGGCATGGCTGTCAGTTCTTGAGGTACTTGTACTGTCGACCCAGGAGGTGTGGGCAATACTTGATTCACCTCGGTGGTAGCGGGTTGGGTGAAAAGGTTGGGCCAAATGGGGGTGGTGAAGCTTGAGGGTGGTGGTATTAGAGGGAAGGAGGTAAAAGTAGGCCATTGATAACTGATGGGCGGTGGAAGATTGGGGGTTTGATGACCATTTGGCGGTTGACGGGGGCGGTGGAGTTTGCAGGAGGTTGAACTGGGGGTAGTGGGGTGGGAGCAGGCCTTTGGGAATTTATTAGAGGTGGAGGATTGGGGGTTTGTTGGTTTACTGGGTAATTGCTGGGGGTGGTGGTATACGGTTGATATGCATTTATATGCACATAATTACCTGCTCCTCTAGTAGGATGTGGGGGTCTTAGTGAATATTAGCATGCTGAGAGGGTGCAGGGGGAATGATTTTCTCGACATCGATCAAATCCTGGATGGCATGCTTCAATGAGAAGCAGCGATCAGTAGGGTGACTCGGACCCTGATGAAAATTATAGTGGGTATTTGGGTCATAGTTCCTTGGGATCAGGTGAGGAGGAGGTTGTGGTTGGCGGATAGCCACTAATCTCTTTTCTACTAGCAGGGGTAAAAGTACACTCAATGATTGCCCCAGAGGTGTGAAGACTCGGTCGTAGCGGGCTCTCCTCTGTTCCAGGGTCATTTGCATTCCTTGCCCATTCCTTATTCTTTGCGTCTATTCAGGCCTAACGGGTGCTGGTGGGGCAGCCTGATATTGAAACGAGGTTGTATTGTTATTGGGCCGGGTATTGACTATGTTCTAGACCTCGCCCCCTGTTCTTTTCTCGTTCCTTTGCTCTAAAAATCTTCTAACCCCATTGGGTCCACTCGGCATATTCTTATTCAGATGCCCCTCCTTGATGGTGTCCTCGCATTGGTTAGCATTTTTTACCAGATCAGCAAAGTTGGTCTACTATTGATATACCAAAAATTCTGAAATCACTGGCAGAGTGGTCTTTGAAATCATCTCTATCTCTTCATCATCAGGTATTTTGTTCCTGACCTGAGTTGCCAATGCTCTCCATCGCCCCAAGTAGTCATTGAAGGTCTTATTCTGGTTCTGCTTTAAACGGGCCAAGTTGGACTTACGCGGCTCGATGTCTATATTATAGGCATACTATTCTTGAAAGAAATGCGTCAAGTCCCTCCACATTTTCATCATAGACGGTTCTAAAGATGTGAACCATCTTAAAGCTGGCCCGGTCAGACTCTTTTGAAAGACTTTTATTAGCAGTCTTTCGTCCTCCCCGTATTGGCACATATCCCCACAGTAGGACTTCAGGTGCGTAATAGGATTGCCAGTGCTATTATATTTTTCGAAGGCTGACATTTTAAATTTGGGGGGCACGGGGACCTCAATGAATAGACATAAGTCTGTGAAGTCCGTGGCGTGAATTTCAGCACCACCTATTTTCATCAGCTGCTTTTGTATTTTGTCTAACTGTTCTTTCAACTATTTCGACTCTTTTGATACAGGGGTCACTTTCTCGGCCGTCAGTTAGACTTCACTCTGGGCCACTAGGGGGTGGGCAATTATGATAGGAGGGTTGAGGCTGGTCAAAGCCCCAGCATAGGCCCCGCTATTCCTAATCTCGTCCTCTTCATACTGCTGGTCGGCATAGTATGCAGCGAGGGCAAGATTCTCCTGTTGTTGTTGTAAGGGTTGGATGAGAATGACATGAGTGGGGATTGGGTGAGCCCATTGGGGGTGAGGAAAGATTTGTTGGGTGATGGGAATTTGGTTTTGAGGTGGGGCCTGATAGGGCCATTGGGTATGGGGGAAGGTTTGGAGATGACCTTGGGGTGTGGGGCCATGGGAGAATTGGGTTTGAGGTATGGCATGGGTTTGACCCGGCTGTGAAGGTTGGGTTAAATGTTGGGGGTATTGTGGAAGGTATGAGTGTGGGGTTTGGGTTTGGGCCATGAACCTTGGCCATTTTGGGCCATAGGCCATTGATAGGTTTGGGCCATGAACCCTTGGTAGGTTTGGGTCACGGGCCCTTGGTGGGTGTGGGCCAGTGGGCCTGGGTAGGTATGGGCCAAAAGCCCTTGAGGGGTTTGGCCAAATGGGCCTTGATGGGTCTGGGTCATGGTCCCTGATGGGTTTGGGCCATGGGCCCTTGATGGATCTGGCTGAGTGGGCCTTGGTGGGTCTGGGCCATGGGCCCTGGGTAGGTTTGGGTGGTGGGGTATTGGGCCATGAGCCCCTGGGAACTGTGAGAAAAGGGGGCCTTGGGGTAAGTGGGTAATGGGGTTTTGGGTGGTGTGGATTATGCGGGGTTGATGGGGGTCATGGGGGAGTGAGGCATGGACATTGGCTAGGGTGTGAGACGGGTTTAGGGACATGGGGTGTGAAAGAGGAGGGGGGGTGTTTTGAGAAGCCTTCCACATGGAATAGGCTTGGAACATCTCCTCCATCATGGTCATGGGGGGAGGGTTGGATGGAGATGGGGATTTAAGGGATGATGGGGTATAGATGGGATGGAGGTGGCGTAAAAATTGGGCATGACCCCTATAATTAGGCATGACCATGGTAGGTGGGGGTATGGGGTGGATGAGGGATGTATTGGGTATGTTTTGGGATGATGGGGGCATGATGAGGAGGGATGAGGAAAGTTGGGTATGGCCTCGGTAAAAATAGGCATGACCCGGATGGATGGGGGATTTTACGGGGGGGGGGGGATAGGGCCGAAGTGGTGTATGTGAATGTGGGTGGATCAGGTCTATAGGGGGATGATGGGAATTGGGGCATGGATGTGGATTGGGAAAATGGGTTTGGGTTTGGCATGGGTATGGTTTGGGTAAAAGATAGAGAATGAGGGGTATGACTTTGAATATTTTGGGGGGTAATGGTTGGGAATATGGGGGCGCCAAATGGGCCGATAACTGTAAAGGGGGGTTGGGTGAGGGGAATGGTAGAAAAAACTTCTCCCAAATGGGAGTGGGTTGGAGAATGTGGCGGGGATGAGTCGGGATCTGCGTAAGCCGGGTTCACTACCCACGACATTCTACGGGAATGGGTTAGGTAAGGGTGCCTTGGATAAGGCCCAAAAATCTTCCTCCTTCTTCCCCTATGGGACGACGGATGTCAAGATGATGCCGTTATGCCGGCACCACAAACTATATATATTATTTTTTTGGGTTTTGATCATATATATATTTTTTTGAAATTTTTTTGAAAAAGTTTTGAAAAACAAAGGTTTCGAGGCCTTGGAATTCCCTTTTCGGGTGGCTCTCGTACCTTAATTCAAGACCCACGGCAATGATTCCGATGCACTTCAGAAGAATCGAAGGAGAACCTTCGATCTATTGAAAGCAGGAAAATCAAGGTAAACAACCCGATCCTCCGAAATGAGCCAAAAAGAAGTTGTCCTCTTTTGACCGACGGGGGCGTATTGGGTGTCGGAGATGGCAGGGCCTAAAAAAGGCATTAAGCACACTGATCGGGGGACTCGGGAGGTAAAGAAGGTCACAGATTCGAGCTGGGGTGCTGTTAAACAGACCTGGCACAACTAATACATGCGCCCAGGTTGCAGGGCACTATTTTTACACTGGCGCAACTATTAGTTGCGCCAAGGTAAAAATGTGGATTTTAAAGCTGGTGTAACTATTAGTTGCGCCAGTTATAGATTCCAATTTTTTGCATTGGCGCAACTAATACTTGCGCCAGGCAAAAATTGATGCTCCAGAACTGATGACAACAACCACCAACACTGGAAATGAGTCTCTTTTTTTGGTTTTTTGTGGAAGCTAGGCTTCCGGGAACTAAGCTATTTTTTGGTGATCGATTCTCTCCTCATCGCACCTAAAAGGTTTGAGTCTGGTATAACTTGCTAGCACGCTCCCCAAGGGTTTTAAGTTTTGGAATGGGAACCCACCCGATATACCTCCGGCGCGAGCTCCCTCTCAGATACTAGGTGGGCTGGGACTTTTTTGGATCATCACCACTAGGAGCTGCCGCCATATTAAGACCCGGGTGGTTGTGTATTTGCCTAATCCCAACCCCTTTAAAATCTATCCCGTAAAAGCAAATTAATTAAGCTCCCTAACTTGGTTCAATTTTATTTTATTTTTTATGAAAGTTTTCTTAAATTCAAAGAACGGGGGTGATGATCCCGTGCCGCCACTATGGGCCGGCGTCCACTGTTGGAATATATTTGCACAAGTAGGCCCGCTAATCGGCTAAGGCATTTAAAATGATGGAAAAGTAAAGAAATTTAAAGACTATGCGCAAGTAGGCCCGCCAATCGGCTAAAGTTCATAAATGACGTAAAAGTAGGGGTAAGTAAAGTGACTTAATCGGAGGGGTGAGTAAAAAAATAGCAAAAACAAAATAAAAATAGCAATAAAATGTTAAAAAAATAAAAAAATGCCTAGTTCAAGGGGAAGCTCTACTAGCTATTCCCCAGCAGAGTCACCATCTGTGCAACCGTGGGAATCGAAACGATCTTGTCGCAACGATGCGCTCTCTAACAAAAATATAGAGTCGCCACCCGGAGCTTTCAGTGTCCCGAGAAACCTAGTTCATTTTTATGAGCACCAAGGTGCTAAAAATATGACTCTGAATCCGGTCCACACCAAAGGCACTTGGGTAGGGGCTTCGGTTATCGATCGGGAAGGTGTTAGGCACCCAATCAACCCGCTTAACGCGGTCTCTACTAATGGCAAAAAATAAAATGAAGTAAAAGAAAAGAAAATAGTTTCTTCTTGCCCAAAAGGGCTTAGAATCCTATTTGTGCCCCTCCGTTCCTACCGAAAAGTCGGTGGCGTAACGGCACAAATGGGAGGATGGAGGGAGCTAGAAAGAGATAGGAGAAGAAAGGGGAGAGCCGAAGCCCTCGGGCCCTTGTAACACCGTAGAGGAGCCTTGCTTGGCTTGCTTTTGATGAGCTTTTGGAAGCTTGAATGGTGGAAAAAAGGGGTTCTACCCACTTAGGCCTACTAGCTAGGAGATGGAGAAGAGAGGCTAGGGGATCACACACACCTAAGCTAAGGGTTTTGGGTGTAAGAGCAAGCTTGGGAAGGGGTTTTCGAGTTTTGAATTTTAGGTGAAAATAGTGCACCAAAGGGAGGAAGAACTTCTCACTTGGAGCTCTTTCTCTCTTAAGCAAAATTCTCAACCCCTAAATCAAGTGGTGGGGGGCTCTATTTATAGGAAATGGGTGGATTAGGAGACCACTTAAGAGCTAAATGAGTTTAGCAATTAGGTAATCTCACATCTAAGGATTCTTAGGGTTTCAAGGGTTTAGAGAAGTGTGAAGATGGGCTTTAATGGTGGATGATGGGGTGAGGCCTTAAGCCACTTAAAGGGGTGCAAATAGGCTTCAAAAGGGTACAATAGAACTATCAAAATAAATCCCAAAGGTCAAGGTGGTCAACAAGTCAAACCCCAAACACAAAATTCGGGACAAAATCTAACAGTCACTGTTCATATGTCTGGCGCAACTAATAGTTGCGCCAGGCAAATGTACAGTAAAACAGTATTTTAAACAGTGCTGGAAGTTGCCTCACGAGGGTGGGCCCCATTTTTAACCTTGGCGCAACTATTAGTTGTGTCAGGCTTAAAGTCTGGGAGAATTGACCTGGCGCAACTTATAGTTATGCCAGAAAAAGTTATTACTGGCGCAACTAATAGTTGCGCCAAATCCCTAGGGGGCTCGCATGAATTTACATTTATGCTCTCCGGGCTCAGTTTGTTATATCTTTTTACGTATACCTCCGATTGGGGTGATTCTTGGACTGTCGGAAAGCTGACGACCTCTACTCTTTAACAGTATGGGACTCGATAGCAGTAGAGGGCCGTACCTAGTTTCGGTACACCACTCTTCATCCATTGCCCAGGAAGGTTAGGTTTAGGGTTTGGAATGAGTTCTAAGGTCAATCCTGATTTCTAAAGGTTCGGGATAGGTTCCTAAGGGATCTAGGGTGATTCCTAAGGGTTCCATACATGCCATCAAAAGCTCGAAAATGCGCCTCTCTCGAAATATATTTCGATCGGGCCTTGGGTCATATTTGGGTGTCTACAACACCATTGTAATGCAATTCTCAAGATGTCTCAAATCTTCAATATGACAAACTTTCGAATATAACTCAAGAAAGAAGTTGTTCAATTCTATTAATGGATAAGCTATGCTCTTGGGTAATATTTTTCAAATAGCCAATAGCATGAATTGTTGGATTATGACATGTGAATCATGACTTTTAAGGCCATATATCTTGTGCTCTTTAATATTAATGCACCTTACAATATTTGACGAGTAACCTTCCGGAATCTTCAAACTCTTCAACACTTTGTAGAACATCTTTCTCTCCTTTGTCCATAGAGTAGCATGCGGATGGTAGATAAGCTTTACTTCCACCGTTCTGCCATTGTGGGTGTAGCTCATGTCTCACCTCCAAGTGGACCAAGTCAAAACGCGCCTTCAAATTATCCTTTGTTTTACCTTTAATATTCAACAAAGTTATCAGCACACTATCACTCACATTTTTCTTAATGTGCATTACATCTAAATTATGTCTAAGTAAATTGTGTTTTCAATATGGCAATTCAAAAAATATGCTCTTCTTCTTCAGTTATATAATATGCTGACCTCATCCATATAAAGATATGAATAAAGGCTCAAAAGATGCCAATTCTAAAAAGGTATGAATAAAGGCTCAAAAGAACATATTTGGATTTTTAAGAACTTGGGATATGCCTACAAAAGCAAGGAATCAGAAGCTCAAAGAGCATCCTTCAGTTTTTTTTGAATAGGGGATGTGCCTAGAAAATCTAGGAATTTGAGTTTTCCCGCCCCTTAGCTTTTCATAAATATGAATGGAAACACCCGAATAAGGCCTCAGAGAGTGAATAGGTCAGTTATCCAATGTGAACTCTATTCTCAATCAATTTCATGAGATATCTACATATCATTCGGTAGATATGAATGGAAACACCCGAATAAATCCGAGGGTTCAAGCATTGTTGGTAGGAAGAGTTTGATAGGACAAAGTGTCTACATATCATTCGGTAACCTTCTGTAAGTTTTATTTATTTTTCTTAGTGGATTTGTGCCTTCGATCTTGGGTTGTTGGTCCAGTGGATTTTTCTTTCCAGTGTTTTATTACGTAAAAAGTTACTTGTGTCGTGTGCTTGATTTTGTGATTTGTTTGTTGGTTTTTATTCTTGAGTTGTGATACTATCACACATGGGCCTGTTATCAATTGATCAGATTCTGCTTCCATGTGGCAGATATCCCAAAAAATGAATATGGTCATAGGTGTACATTAAATGTAATTTTTGAATCACTTTTCAAGATGTATGGCACGTGGAATCAAAATTTAACTGTTTGATTGTAGGTCCATGTATGATCTCAAGATCTATTATGTCAAAGATTGGGATAAAAGATAGTCTGCATCATTTTATTCAAAACACTCAATTGTTTACTCACATAAAAAATAAGGTGAGAAGGAAGAATCTTAACTTAAAAAAAAATACCTCCAATCTCTCTTATAAATCTCACCCACTTCTTTTTAACCCCGCCCTACGTGCATAGCATGTGCATCCAACTAGTATGTAGAAAAAATTTGTGACGGCTGCTGCTCTAAGGGACCTGGACACCCAAGTTATAAAAAAGGGGGGAAATAGCTCATGACCGACATTTAAACACAAAATTGGTGTTTCAACGATCATACTCATTAAAATTACTCTCTTTCTCTCACTTCGTTGAAGAGTGATTTATCATTATACCACGTGACACACTTTGTGACCAATCCAAAAAAATTTCGAGTAGCAATTTATCATTGGAACATATCTCAGCCTAATATAAGTGGATGTGAATGATCTAATTGATGAACTTGAATATCAGCCATTAAAATTAAAAATAATGGTTGACATTATAGTGCATAGATCGAATGATTTAAATCTTCCTAAAACACCATATTTGGGCATGTTGCACCTCAATCTATGATCTATCACTTTGACGATACGGATCACTCACATATATATGGGGTAAGATCATTTAAACACCAAAATGGTGTTTAAATGACAATCAGGAAAGTCTGGTCCACATAATTTTCGTGGCATCAATAATTGGCCTAAGCGAGTTTGCAGTATTATGCCTCCAACATTAATAAATTGAAAGGGTAGCTTCATTAACACCTAAGGAATCTTGGAGGGCTCCTTTGACTGCTTTAAATCAAACGATGGAGATTATTTTTCAGCCATATCTTCTACATAGGGGATCTTTAGATCATGGATGTACCATCAAAGGATCAAGTTTTAAAAAAGATCTAAAAAGATGCCCTTAAAATCACATTTGAGTGTGATGTATGCCATGTGATTTTAGGGTCATTTTTTGGAGCTTGTACCATATAGAATAAAACATTGCATGTTTGATAGTATGCTCATAGTCTCAAGATCCCTTGTGGGAAAGATTGGAGCAAAAAACAATCTACGTCGTTTGATTTAAAGCAACTAATAGTTTTTAGTGTAAGTGGCCTCCAAGATTCCGTGGGTAGTAATAAAGTTACCCAATCTGACATGATGTGACTGATTGTATCAACTTGCATTAATTAAGCCCTCCAATCTGCCTAAATTTTGTCCAAATAAAATCTATGCTACATATAACACTGTCCAAAGGAAATCCATTGAGGTGGGGACTATAAGTACAATTTTCAGTGACCATATGTTGACTAGTGTTTGATGCCATCATGGCATCATTAATACTAGGCATGACAAGTTGCATGGATTCTTGGGGGGTGCCCTTCCATGTCTCCCTAGGAAAGTGAGTACAAGGTAAAAAGCATCTAGTGTTTAATCCTTAGCATGATAAGTTTTCTATTATTGGGCAAACTCTTGTAAGTGGTTCATCTCTTAATCTTCAGACCACTCATAGATTTGATGCAATCATCTTTCAAGGAGGTTCAATTAGACCCTCCCTTTTGTGTCCAATTAGACCCTCCCTTTTGTGTAGCAATGTATACTAAGTAGAATATATGAGTGGGTGGTGTTGGTTAGGACTTAGGACTATCAACGGGTCGGGTCGGGTTACTGCCGCTAGCCTTTCCCTATATATCCTTGTCCCGGGCTGCACGGGCCCTAAGCAAGGTTGGGCAGGAAAAGGTTGAGGTTACATTCTATTCCTTAGGTTGAGGTTACATTCTATTCCTTTCTTTTAATTATACTAGTAAAAGTGCACGTGTGTTGCAAGTGTTGATTTATAAAATTATTAAAAAAAATAAATATATTTTTTATATTTTTATGGAGATTGTTTTTCTTTTCAATCTTTGACACAATAAATCTTGAGATCATGGTCCTATCATCATACGGTAAGATTTATATTCTATGTGATAGACCTCCTGAAAAGTGATTTAAAGAATCACGCTTGATAATACATCCGTGATCATGTGAATTTTTTAGATGTGTATCACATTAAATCAAAGTATGACCATTTGATTGTAGACTCATGATCTTAAAATCTATTATG
Source organism: Chloranthus sessilifolius (assembly GCA_021018995.1). NCBI lineage: Eukaryota > Viridiplantae > Streptophyta > Magnoliopsida > Chloranthales > Chloranthaceae > Chloranthus > Chloranthus sessilifolius. Next base: position 10,524,692 of record CM037588.1, read on the forward strand.
TCAAAAATTTGGATGAAATGATCTCCATCAAGTAGTCTCAACCACGGTTCAAATGCATAACTTATGCAATGTTGACAGCTTTGAATAGGTGGTGGAGATCATTTTTTGCCTCAAACTTCAACACAATAGATTTTGAGATCATGGTTCACCATTAGATAGTATTATTTAATATCATGTGCTAGACCACCCGAAAAGTGGTTCAAGCATAACATTTGATATATGCCCATAATCATCTTTCTTTTTGGGAATATGTGTCATGTGGAATCAAAATTTGATCGTTTGATGATACATTATTGATAATTTCAAGATCTATTATGTTGAATATTTGGATGAAAATGATCTCTGTCGTGTGTTGAATGAGATGATAGAGATTTTTTTTTGTCTCAATCTTAGATAAAAATAAATCTTGAGATCATGGCCCCACCATCAAACGGTAAGATTTGGATTTCAAATGACAAACCTCCTGAAAAGTAACCCGTGAACCATATTTTATTAGCCTCATAATCATGTTCCCATGTTGGGATGTGCACCACGTGAAATCAAAATATGACCATCTGATGGTAGGCCCATAATGTAAGATATATTATGTTGAAGATTTGGATGAATAAAAATCCCTCTCTCATATAAATTTAAAAAGAGAAATGAGAAGATGCATCTGAATGAAGGCATGGAGTGCGGCATCCGGATGCCATATCAAATGCCACGTGGCATGATCAATCTAAAACAATACTTGTTTTGAGTTTATCAGTCTGGACATGACTTTAAAAAATTCAACCTTTTTGGCTTCCATTTGATGAATCAAAGATAAAGTGACCTCCAAACCAACTTAGTCCATTAATTTTGAGTACCTTTGAGCAAATTATCGATGTTGACTATGCATCCGATCATATGCCTAACTTTTTTTGTGTAGTACTTGATTGATCATTAGATTACAACCTTTAAATCAGACAGCTCAGATTGTATTTTTACATAACATAATTTTCCAAAATATCAAGTCTTTCTTTTAAACTATGTGCAAGAGCTAACTATTATGGTGCAAGTAATGGCTCCATCAGATTTTATGTTAAACTGCGGCTCTTTCTCTCTCTCTCTCTCTCTCTCTCTCTCTCTCTCTCCTATAGGGTTCTTAGAGACGTTTCTTTTTGTGATAAGGTACCTTTATTTTCAACTCTAAGAATCTCAAAATTTTGGTCTTAGCATGAGACCGTCAGATTTTGATGGTATGCCCATGATGTTAAGACCCCTTATGCTTGAGTGTGATGTACGTCATGTGATTTGAGCCATATTTTAAAATAGTGTGTCATGTGGAATAAAATTATGATCGTCTGTTAATATGCCCATGATTTTCAGATCAACTTTTTGAAAGATTGGGATAAAAAATTATCTTCATCTTATGATTCAAGGCGATCAATGCATGGAGGCTAGATAAGGCCCTCTTCGGTAGAAATCTTGAGGTAAATTTTTTTATTTTACTTTCCATAGGATGGATTTAAAAGAAAATCATAGGAAGTTCCAAAAGTAAAATTTAAAGTCTAGTTTTAAGCAAGAGAGATTTTAGAAGATATTACATAAAGAGAGCCATAACTTGCACTCGCTTTTTAAGTGATTGCGCCTAGGTTAAAAAAAGACTTTATATTTAGGGACATGTGACATGTGAAGATACAATCTGGGTCGTCTGATTTAAAGTTTATAATCTATAGATCCTTAGTGGATAAGATTGGCATGAAATATAATTTTCATCATGTGATTAAATATAGTCAAAGGCTATTATTTGATTTAACGGTTGACAACAATAGATCATATGATAAATATCGTGTTTTGCTCCAATCTTATCTACTAAGGATCTATAGATCATGAACTTTAAATTAGACGGCCTAGATTGTATTTTCACATGTCACATGTCCCTAAAATACAAAGTCTTCCTTTAACCTTAGTACAATCACTTAAACATAGCGTGCAAGTAATGGCACCATAAATAAAACGGTGGAGTGATTTTAGGAGATATTAAATAAACTATAGGGGTATATAAGGAGTTATTTTAGGGGTAGATTAAATTAATAAGAGATATTATGTTCCAAAATTATGGAAACACAAAATTGATCGAAAGTGGAGAATTTTTCGTGCTTTTATATAGTAGTAAAGATTTATTTTATTGGTAATCCCTCTCGATTAATTATATATAAGCCATGTAAGTGGCTAAGTGAGGATTTAATACCCTCAAGATAAATCCGTTAAACGAAAATATGATGGTTTTTTAGCACCTAGCCTGGCCATATGTGCCAAGCCTGGTTAGGGGACTTAAAAAATCCGAAATTTTCGGGCCGGGTTGCGCAACAAGCTGGCCGATTGACAACCATAGTGGTAGTTCTGCGAGAGAGGGCAATAGTTTAAGACCTCGGGAGACGGAGATAATTATAAGAGAATTTCTATTATTTTATAAAAATTAATACTTCCCTATGTTCCCCTCACCGGATGAAACTCTCATTCAGAATCTCACATTACACTAGTGTCTATATAGGGAGAGACCGGACCAGGAAAATGCGCTCGAGCGTAAAGATATCTTTACGCCAATTAATATGGGCAACATGTGTGAAGTGATAGGTGACATGGGACCACTTTACTAACTAGCAAGGATCAAAATTTCGGCTGAAATGACCGAAATTTCAGCCGAAATTATTGGTTTCGGTCTCTACCGAAACGATACTTTGGATCGAAATTTCGGTCCAAATTTGTATGGGATCCAAAATTTCGGTTCAAAATTTCGATTTCGGTTCAAAATTTTGATTTCGGTCAAGCCTGAAACCGAAATTTTACTCGAAATTTTGATCCTTGCTAACTAGGGTTACACTTCTAAAATATTTTAAAAGTTAAATACCCTTCCATCCGTCATTTTTGACTTTTTAAAAATCTTTTTTCTATTTTTTCTCTCAACTTTTTCAAGAAACTATCGGAGTTGCTTTTTCAGGTATATTTTACACAAAAAATGTGAGCCTTGAGCGGCGCCGACCGATAACATGTTGACACCCTGCTACCGAGGTGTCAACGCCGGGGTGTTGGTGCCTCTATATCGAGGTGTCGGCGCTTCGCTAAAATTAAAAATTAGGCGTCGGCACTTTGTTTCAGGGGCGTCAGCGCCTCTATATCGAGGTGCTGGCACTTCGATAAGAAAAATAAATAAAATAAAATAAAATAAAAATTATTTTTTAGTAAAGCGCTCACGCTTCTATATAAAGGCGTCAACGCCTCGCCCCCCCTAAAAAATATATTTTTTTATCATATCAAAGTGCCGACACCTAGATATAGAGGCGCATGCACTGCTGAAACGAGGTGTCGATGCCCCCTTTTTTCTTTTTTTAGCGGTTACCGACACCTCGAGTGAGGTGTCATTAGCCGCCTGTGAGGTGCCAGTCCGCTATTAGGGTGTCGGTGTTTTTTGTCGAGGTGCTTTTTGAGTAAAATATATCTCAAAAAGTAGGTCTGACACTTTCTTAGAAAAACGGAAAGAAATGAGAAAAAAGAAAAAGACTTTAAAAAGGCTTCTAAAAAAGTCAAGAATGACGGCTGAAAGGGAATATAAATTTTAAAATATTTTAAAAGTTTAACTCTAGTTAGTAAAGTGGGCCCCATACCACCCATCACTTTACAAAAAAAGTGTTATGTATTGCTCGCAAAGAGATATATCTACCATGGGTCAAAATTTCGTCTGATACCGATACGTATCGGTATTGGACCAGGACGATATGGTACATTCAAATGCCGTCTCGTCCATTTTACATACAAATGCCCGAACGATACATTCAATATATCGTCCGGTAAGTTACTGCTCCGATACGTAACGTCCAATACATATCGGTTTAGAGCTCGGATGATATGTATCGGATACCAGAGATTTTGACCCTTGATCTCTACGCTCGGACGCATTTTCCCCCTTCCTTATATATATATATATTTGAGAGAGAAGAGAGTAATGATGTTTTCACTCAAATCAGGAGATTATAGATAATGACTATAGCTCCTATTCGCAGCCACAAAAGTTAAAGGCCGTTGAAATTTTCAATGACATGCAGCCAATAGTAGGGCTATCAATGGACCGGTTCGGGCCATGTTTGGGCCAGATTTTTTTAGGCCCGATTAATTTTTAGAGTAAAAAGCAAGGCCCGAGCCCGGCCCGATATCCTATCAGAGCCCAGCCCGGCCTGCCCGATTGTGAAATATTTGAGCTCGAATTCGACTCGAAGAAACCCGGCCGGGTACTAATCGGGCCGGAACTCGGGCCAGGTGGGCCTTTTGTAATTTTTATCTTACATTTTTCCATTCGGGCTGAGTTCGAAATGGGATGAGATTGGGTCCATTGGGAACTTGGCAGAGAGGGAGAGAGAGAGAGAGAGAGAGAGAGAGAGAGAGAGAGAGAGAGGAGCAAGTGGGAAGACTCAGACATAGATTGCTTGTTAAATTAAATGAGTTTGAGAGATTAAGGCTTAAGGAGCTGCTATTGGGTGTCCCTTTTGTTCGCACTTCTTGGCATAAAGCTTCTCTCCATCCAACATGTTGGAAGAATTTAGATTTATCTGTAACACATAAAAGTTCATGGTGCTCTAGATTCAGACAAGAATACCGTTTGGAAAAGCTCTCATCAGACGCCTTTTTGAAGTTTGTAGTCAATTATAGTCGTAGATCTGTTGTGAAGGTGTGTGAGAGAGAGAGAGAGAAGATGGGAGAGAGAAGTTGGGGATTGGGGAGAGAGAGAAGATGGGAGAGAGAAGCAGGGAGAGAGAGAGAAGATGGGAGAGAGAAGCGGGGAGAGAGAGAAAAGATGAGAGAGAGTGATAGAGAGGGCTGCAGGCGGCTGACCGGCGCTTGGAAGTTGGAACCCTAGGTGGTGGCGTTTCAGTGGTGAGGAGGAGAGAAGAAACGAAAATTAAATTAAACCCTACGTTATGGATATAAAGGGTTATAAAGGCGGGTTAAAAGTGTACTTCGGGCCGGGCCAGGTTTTGGTCGAACCCGTTTATTTTACACATCAAAGCCCGAACCCAAACCCGAACATGTTTATATTCGGGCTTAGCCCGGCCCGACCCTTTTACGAAAATACTCAAAATTTTGGGCCCAAACCTAGCCCATCCAAGCCAGGCCCGGCTGAAACCCGCCCCGTTGACAGCCCTAGACAATAGGGTTTATGCCCCATAACTTGAAGTAAGAGGTCATCCGCATATTCATATATAGGGGAAATGAAATATATGGGTTCGAACGCATCAATCAACTTATGCTTATGCGTTCAAACCTCAGATCACGTGTCACATAGCACATGATCCTAGAACGACACCTGTTTTGGGACTATGTGTCATGTGATATGTGATCTATAAAAACAATATTTTAAAAAAAAGTTGGTGGCCAAAATCTTGGCTAAAGTTTGGGTACCGCTCATACATCCCGGGGAATTGAATTTTTTCTCCATTAATCACACTTTTGATGGTGGATATTCAACCATTTTAAGTTTAAGTTTTTTTAAATGGACTTGTTCGTCCTTGTGCAAGTTACCATGCACCCGATCCCCTAGAATGGTGGCACTTGAACCCAACCTCGTTCAAATGCATGTATCCACCATGCATTCAAACACATATACCTCTACTTTATATATATATATATATATATATATATATATATATATATATATATATATATATATATATATATATATAGATATATACGACACTCGATAGGCAGTGCTCCTAAAACGAGTCGTTGGCAACCCGATGGCGGGGTGCCAACACTTCGCTACCGAGGTGTCAGCGTCTCGCTTTCAAGATATATATATATATATATATATATATATATATATATATATATATATATATATATATATATATCGAAGCATCGGCGCCCCTAAAACAAGGCGCTAGCACCCCATTTTTTAGCGCCGACACCTAGATATAGAAGTGCCGACGCCCCTAAAACTATGCGCCAGCACCCCATTTTTTATTTTTTCTAAGTAAACTATCGGCACCTTGATATAGATGCGTCGACACCCCCTTTTTTCTAAGCAAACTGTCAGCACCTCGATATAGATGCGAACTGTCAGCGCCTCGCTATCAGGGTGTTGACGCCTCTGTACCGGGGTGTCATCTCTTCGATTCCCACATTTTTTGAGTAAAATATACCTATAAAAGTAAGTTTGACACTTTCTTAGAAAAATGGAGATAAAAGAAAAGATAGAGACTTTTAAAAACTCAAAAATGATAGCTGGAAGGTATATAATTTTTAAAATATTTTAAAAGTTTAACCTAGTTAGTAAAGTGGGCCCCATGCCACCCATCACTTGACAAAAAGGTGTTACGTGTCTCGCCCATATCAAAAGCTGCAGAGATATATCTACCTCTGGGTGCATATCCCTAGGCACAGAGATATCTGTACGCGCCAGGGCATAGAGATATTTCTGCGCCTTTTGATATGAGCGAGACACGTAGCATCTTTTTTGTTAAGTGATGGTTGGCATGGGGCCCACTTTATTAACTAGGATAGAAACTTTTAAACTATTTTAAAAGTTATATTCCCTTTCAGTCATCCTTCTTGACTTTTTTAGAAGTCTCTTTCTTTTCTCTCTTCTCCAAGAAAGTGTCAGACTTACTCTTTTAAGTATATTTACTCAGAAAATGTGAGCACCCGATAGCGAAGCACTAGCACTTGATGGCGAGCGTCGACACACCCTGAGAGGCGTCAAGACTGATAGCGTTGCGCACTTCAAATTGGTGCCGACCGAGGTGTCGACGCCTCATTTTAGGGGCGCCAGCGCCTCTATATCGAAGTGTTGGTGCTTCAATAAAATAAAATAAAATACAATATAAAAAAAATTAGCGAAGCGCCGACACCTCGATATAGAGGCGCTGGCACCCCTAAAACTAGGTGTCAGCATCCCCTCTTTTTTTAGTGAAGGGTCTGTTGGTACGCGCTTTTTCTGGGTCTGTTTCGGTCCTCGGAAAGAGTGGCTCAATTCGGTCCGAGTAGACTCTAGCTAGGGATGATGGAGTAAAAAACTATGAAATATTAAATTGCTGAAATTAAAGAGACGAATAATAAATAGAGAATACCTGGATGATGCGATCGCCAAGTGCAGATATTTATCGACACTGCAACACGTTACTGATCACACTTGAAGAAGAGTGGGGGCATGCAGGTTGAACTTCTTTACTGAATCGTCGGTCGGCCAATGTCAGCAACTATTGGTTGCCTTGGGGTTTAGCTAGTTTGGTTTCCTAATCCTATTGAAAATTTAATTAATCTAGTCTTTATCCTACTGAGAAACTAATTAACCTAGTCTCCTAATCCAACTAGGAGTCTAATTAAAAACGATGGTGTGGCCTGTTAACCGGCTTATAGTATGTATGTATTTAAATTAAAATCAACCCTTAACCTTTTGCAAGTGCCCAATGAAAATTAACCTAGTCTCCTAATCCAACTAGGAGTCTAATTAAAAACGAGGGTGTGGCCTGTTGACCGGCTTATAGTATGTATGTATTTAAATTAAAATTAAGCCTTAACCTTTTGCAAGCGCACAATGAAAATTATAGCGTAGTGATAGGATCGATCCCACGAAGAAGTGAAGAAGTGATTATCTTCTTATAGATTTTTACATTCCTGTTTTTAAAATTATCTTTATCTTTTAAGTCCTAAACTACTAGAGAAATATGAATAAAAGAATAAGTTCCTTAATCTAATTGCATAAAAATAAACCCTAATCCTCCTTCTTCAGATTGAGGTCGTCAATCTCAACCTTCAGCTATCGGATGTTTATAAAGTTTAAATACCGTTACACTGTATTGTAGCCTTCTAGAATTTGGTCATTAATAAAAAAACTAAAATTCTTCAACACATATTCAATCTAATCAACAATCTCCTAAAATTTGGGCGTCAATCAAATTCGAGAAAATTGAAGATGGAAAAGTAAAACCGTTACACTAATCTATAAACTTTAACCTGAGTTATCAATTCAAATCAAAATTCAAAGATGTTTACAAAGCATATAAAATCTAAACTAAAAATAAAATAAAATCTAAACTAGAAAATAAAATTAGAACCATCTAAAGGGTTGATCTTTCAACTTCCTCAGCCTTGGTTGTCAGGCAAAATCTCAGAGAACTGTAGATAATGTTACTTTGTAAATCCTAAACCACTTTGATCGAGAGAAAACACAGACCTCAGTTGTCAATTGATGCTGTGAAATTCTTCGATGATTATTCCTATGTCGAGCCCTCTTATTTATAGATCATAAGGAGTCAGTTTACAGAGTTCTAATTCTAATAAAAAAACTACTAAAATAAAAGATTCCTAATATAACTCTAATTTTTATTTTTATTCTTCCTTTCTTTCAACGGTTGATGTGTTCCGGATTTCTTTTCTTGATAACAGTAACAGAGATCTTAGAAGTCTATCTTCATCAATCTTTTCAGATCCGTGATTAGCCAAACTTCTAATTAAAGAATTCTTCTAATTATGTTCTTCGCGGTAGAAATTCTCACGTGATTAACAACAATAGGAAGGCTTCTATTCATACAATCGTAAATCACGATTGTTCTTTTTCTTTAGAAAATCGTAAATCACGATTTTCTCTTTCTTCACCTCCCATGATTTTCATACTAGACAATTCTCTATAACTAGCGATCGCTTTCTTCTGTATCGCATTTTACTCTGTTGTCGCTTTCTAAAGAATCGTCTTTTGAAGAATCGTAAATTACGATTTCTCAATTTTCTCTTCTTTGGCTTCAGTATTAGTGCTCAATCGTAAAATACAATTTCTCAGCTTTCAGTAGGTGGCGAATCGTCTTCTTACGTTCAATTGTCTTTTTACTGCTTTTTCAGTTTATTTTGATAAATATTAACACTATGACTCTCTTTTACTATTTTTCTTTAATATTTGCACATCATCAACTTGTTAGTAGTAAACTAAGTCCTAGCATCACTAAGTTAAGAGTGATAAAATGGTATATTCAGTGAGTGATCACACCCCCAAACTTAAGCTTTGCTAGTCCCTCGCAAACAAAGAAATTTAAACTAAGAAATTAAATGCCACTTTTGTAGGGAGCTCGATTGCATTTAGCAAATGCAACAAGCCTTTAAACCCCTAGGTGATCCCTTGTGGAAGAGTTGTAGTCTCCTGAAGGTTTTCAGTGAAGTTAACTCAAAACTTCAAAATATATTTTTGGATTTTTTATAAATTCTCAAAACTAAAAAGAAACAAGAGATTAAAACTCTATACTAATTTTATACACTAACCAAATTAATTAATCAATCATCATATGGTTATTATGAAAATTTTCAAATCTATTATCCTTAACTTTCCATCATCGCCATCATCCTTGATCAGAACTCCAACACTTTCAATTCGTAGTAAGCACGAAGCGTATATTAGTGAAAAGTTTATTCATCATAGATTTTTCTAAACTGTAGTTTTTAGAAAACATTTTCATCCAAACTCTCACTATTAATATACTCTAAAAAAGAATATCGAAATTTTAGGTTCTCACAATATGTATATATAATAAATTTTTCCATGAATGCTTGACTAAAAAGGTAAATCTCATGGAATGGATAATCAATTCTGTTCATATGATTTCTTTATTCATTCATAATATTTATTTCATATATTTTTACTAGACTCATACTTATGCAAATCGCAAATCAAAAGGGTCTTTCCTTCGGTTGGTAATGGGTCTTTGGGTTTCAGAAGGTTTTCAAAGAAAAGGTAAAAAGGTTTCGAAAGTTCTCTGAGAATTTAGCTCTTCTTTTTCCTATTCTTCTTGTTCTTTGTGTTTCTATTTCAGTAAGTATCCTGGTATTGATAACTTCTTCCCATTTTCTTTTCTTATGTTAATCCCATTTCTTCTCTTTTTTTCTCGGCTTGGAAGCTTTTATGCTTCTTTTTTCATAATCGTCTTTTTTTTTTTTTTTTCTAAATCGTCTTTTTTTGTTCTTTTCCTTTCCCATATTTTTCTATTATAATTTTTTTTTCAATTGTACCATTTTTCAGCAGATCCCTTATCTGTTGATTCATACTCATTTCACTCCCTCTTCTTTCCTTTTTTTTCATTCTAAACTCTCAGAAAATTGTACGGGTTAAAGGTTGAAAGCTTTGGACAGTACATATGGTTAAGGGTGTATAGAATCTTGGTACAAAGAAATTCGGTTTAGGCTTCTAATAAGGGTTCAAAAGGTAAATATTTTATGAGATTTTAGCTTTTTGGCTTTGATTTTGATAAAAGATGGCCTTAGATCATCTTTACAATTTTACTAGCATAGATGCCTTATTGCTTTGATATTTCTAATAGATAGTACTAGACAAAAAATCAGTTCATCATATTCCTAAAATAATTTGATTCTAAATTCAGCAATATGGGATTTCATATCAGTATAGAAGTTCAAAGAAATTTTTACGATTTGAATAGAAACTATCTCTCTCAGAATAAAAGGGGAAATATGGCTCAAAATCTCACTAGTTTATAATTTTGAAACTATAGACTAAATTTTTGCAGTTTAGATCAATCTATTATTTCAAACATTCCTTCTGATATAGTATTCTGAAGATGCTAAACATGAATTGCAACTGTTCTATTTTGATTGTTAAACTAATACTATGATGAATTGTTAAGTTTTATAGATTCCTAATTTTTTTCTTATCATAATTTCACATATAATGGTTAACTTATTCTACTAATAACTAAAAAAAAAAAATTATGTAAAATACAAATCAAATTAAACAAACTAATTATTGAATAAACTAATAAATTAACTATTATACATAGAAGTTGTGTATCTCCCTCAAACTTAAATAGGGCAATGTCCTCATTATGCAAAACAGGGGACACAGTAAAAATTTTAATTTCAAAATTTTTGTACTGATGAGATTTAGAATGTAGTAAATCCATACGATCACTCGAAAATATAATATTGTACAGCAGGAAGTATCTTACGATCGATCATGTTTTACCACGATTTAGATCGTAACATTCTTGCTGGGAAAAAAATTCTAACTAAAGTAAATAAAAAAAGTTAGTTTACATATTTTACAGGATTTTACTACGGATGAGTTGGTAGCTCTACGGTGCCCATGAGTATATCAGACATACTCATGGATTGCCAGTGATATAGTGATCACTAGTCCTTCTTTGGCTGGAAAGAAAAATTTTAGTGTTCCATATCCTCGTTTGAGAATTAAGAGGGGAGATATGAATAAAATATATTCTCTCTAATTTTTTGGGGTTTTTGTAAAAAATTAACGGTGCGCCAAAAGCGTTAGGAACAGGTAACCTCAATATATATGGGACTTCAGTCACAATATTGGGCACACTATCTTTATTATTTTTTGGGGTATATTTTTAATTTCTATTGCTTTTAGTTTCTCTGGTGGGGAAACATCTGCTTTAATTTCAGGCTCACTATCCTTGGTCTCAGGGACGACTACTAACGTAGGCATCTCCACCTTATTATCAACAGTCTCACCACTTCTTAAAGGTTGAACAGCTTGGATCTGTTTTGGTGGAATTGACGTATCTCCCACAAAAACTTGTCCTCTCAGGTTACTCACAGGTTGTGACTGTAACTGGTTGCTCTCTAGTTCCACCAATTGTGTCGCTAGTTGCTCAACTTGGGCTTCCAGCTTCGTAATGGATTGTGTGTGCGAATGTAAAACTTGAGAGAATTGAGTGAGCTGGCATAAATCCTTGGAATGCTGATGCCACTGTTGTTGTAAATCCCTAAGGATTTGAACAACTGTGCCATCAAATCTGTTGCTCGGGGGATTAAACTGTTGCTGCTCATATGACTGATATGGTCTCAGGGGTGGTAGGTAGGTCCGTTGGAAATTCTGGACAGGAGGATAGTTTGGCTCAATAACAGATGGTCCTTGTTGTTGGCCACTAGTGGATCCATAATTAAAACAATGATGGTTACTCCGCTTCGAGTTATATGTGTTACCGTATTTACTCTGCTGGAATGCATACACCCATTCCCAGTCTATCATCTTCGGGTATAGTGGAGCAACAGGGCAATTAAACACTCAAAATATTTATAGATTTGGAACGAGTATGGTGCATAAACCAAAAAGAATATAATAATAATTAATTTTTATTTTTTTAATAAAAAATCTTCATTATTAGAATTTTGTCAAAAATAGCAAATTCCAATAAACATGCCAAAATAAAAATTCGTAATAAAAAAATATTCTCTAAAAAATTTGGTCAAAATCGGGTTCAGAATCACCTCTTAAACACTAAAGGAAATATTATCAAAAAAAAATAAATAACTAAAAAAAGGGATTTGGAAGGGTAATCAGTGGATTTTGGGCTCAAGAAAAATTCTACCAAAGGTAGTCACGATGTGCGCTTCACAAAGAGCTTTCCAAATTAGGGTCATTTGTGCGATTCCGACACCCGTAACCAAAGTTATGGCTAAAATACTGACACACGCCTAAAACTTCCCCAATTAGGAAAAGATCACGCTTTTCTGCCAAATTATTATTTTTTTATTTATTCTTTTTATTATTTTTATTTTAGAAGGCAAGGAGGGAAACAGATCTAAGCCTCTAGTTTCTGTGGCCGGCAAAAGTGTTGAATTCTGATTCATTACTCTGAATAAACCTACGAAAGATTAAAAAGTGATTCAAAGAAAGTTAAAAATATAAAGAAATATAAAAATAGAAAGATAAATATTTATTTTGAAAAAGAGAATATAAACAAAAAATAAAAGATAAAGTGCTTCCTCGGAAGCGGCGCCAAAAACATGACCGGCTTATAGTATGTATATATTTAAATTTAAATCAAGCCTTAACCTATTGCAAGCGCACAATGGAAATTATAGCGTAGCGATAAGATCGATCCCATGAAGAAGTGATTATCTTCTTATAGATTTTTATATTTCTGTTTTAAAAACTATCTTTATTTTTTAAGTCCAAAACTACTGGAGAAATATGCATAAAAATAAATCCTAATCCTCCTTCTTCAGATTGAGGTCGTCAATCTCAACCTTCAGCTATTGGATGTTTACAAATTTCAAATACCGTTACACCGTATTGTAGCCTTCCAAAATTTGGTCGTCAATCAAAAAACTAAAATTCTTCAACACAGATTTAATCTAATCAAAAATCTCCTAAAATTTGGGCGTCAAATCAAATTCGAGAAAATTAAAGATGGAAAAGTAAAACCGTTACACTAATCTGCAAACTTTAACCTGAGTCGTCAATTCAAATCAAAATTCGAAGATGTTTACAAAGCATATAAAATCTAAACTAAAAATAAAATAAAATCTAAACTAGAAAGTAAAAGTAGAACCATCTAAAGGGTTGATCTTTTAACTTCCTCAGCCTTGGTTGTTAGGCAAAACCTCAGAGAACTGTGGATGATGTTACTTTGTAAATCCTAAACTACTTTGTTCGAGAGAAAACATAAACCTCAGTTGTCAATTGATGCTGTAAAATTCTTCGATGATTATTCCTATGTCGAGCTCTCTTATTTATAAATCATAAGGAGTCAGTTTACAGAGTTCTAACTCTAATAAAAGAAACTACTAAAATAAAAGATTCCTAATATAACTCTAATTCTTATTTTTATTCTTCCTTGCTTTCAATAGTTGGTGTGTTCCAGATTTCTTTCCTTGATAATAGCAGTAGAGATCTTAGGAGTCTATCTTCATCAATCTTCTTAGATCCGTGATTAGCCAAACTTTTAATTAAAGAGCTCTTCTAATTTTGTTTTTGGCGGTGGAAATTCTCGCGTGATCAGCAGCAATAGGAAAACTTCTATTCATACAAACGTAAATCACGATTGTCCTTTTTCTTTAGGTAAATCATAATTTTCTCTTTCTTCAGCTCCCATGACTTTCATACTGGATAATTCTTTATAGCGAACGATCACTTTCTTCTGTATCGCCTTTTCCTCTTTGTCGCTTTCTAAAGAATCGTCTTTTGAAGAATTGTAAATTACGATTTCTCATTTTTCTCTTCTTTGGCATCAGTATTAGTGTTCAATCGTAAATTACAATTTCTCAGCTTTCAGTAGGTGGCGAATTGTCTTTTTACTGTTTTCTAAGTTCATTTTGATGAATATTAACACTATGACTCTCTTTTACTATTTTTCTTTAATATATGTACTTTATCAACTTGTTAGTAGCAAACTAAGTTATAGCATCACTAAGTTAAGGGTAATAAAATGGTATATTTTGTGACTGATCACCTGTTATGCTAAGGAGGATCAGCCCCATTCCCGGGTATCCTCCGTAAGCTCCCTTGGACAAATCGGGTGGCTAAGAATTATTTTATAAATATTGAAGATTAAAAACTGAATTTGAACTTAGAATTGAGAATTAGGAATCAAAAATCGAGATCGAGAATTAAGAATTTAGAACTAGAGCGAAGGATTCGGACTAACATTAATAACTAGAAAGAAAATTAAGAAATAGAAAGAAAATTAAGAACTAGAACTAAAACTAGAAAGTGAACTAGAATTTAGAACTAAAACTAGAAACTATAACTAGAATTTTGAACTAGAATTTTCTAAAAGGAAGTAGTTCAAAAGAGAGAATTGTGTAGAGTGGCTAGGGGGTAGGGGTCTATTTATAATCTTTTACCAGAAATCCTAGTGTAACTCTAATTCCTAATTCAAATAAAGGAAATATCTCAATTCTTAATCCTAGTGTAACTCTAATTCCTAATAAAGTCTTACAGAAATAATGAAACTAATCCTATTTCTAATAAAAGAAACAAATCCTATGAAATAATAAAAGAGACTAATCCTAATTCGATTAGGAGTTTTGAGATTCGTCACTTTTTGTGTAGCTTTCGAAAACTGGCCATAGCTTTTTCAATACTTGTCAGAATTATGCATTTTTTAGCTTGTTGGAAAGCTATTTCGATAAGCTTTCAAATGTGACTAATTTTGTATCAATCTGACTTCATTTAATATTTAGAAATAGGCTAAACATAAAAGTGACGAGATTAAAAATTGGGAAAGGTTGGGGAGACCTATTTGTCTCTAAGCTATGCGCTTCCTCCTTTAATACAACTTTGAGACTAATGGGCTGGTGCCACTAGCTTGACTACCTGGGGCTCCTAAGGAATGGTCTGTAATTCTAGAAGTCTAGAAGGCAGCTCGACCCCAAGGAGAATCTCGAATTTTTTCAAAGGGAGAAGTCTCGGAGAGAGAAAAATAGTAAATTGGTTTTTATGGCTAAAAGTAATTTTAAAAAGACTAAGTTAGAATTGATGATTAAAAGTTTAAAAAATTGAGGTTTTGAAAGTTTAGAGATTAGGGATTAGAAACTAAAGACTGAAAACTAGAATTTAAGAATTAAAAACTAGGATTAGGAACTAGAATGAAAATTAAGAATTGGAGCCAAAATTAAGAATTAGAACCTAAAAATTAAGAACTAGAAACTAGAATTGAGAACTAGAAATTAGAAATTAAGAACTAAAAATTATAACCTAAGAGATTACCTGAAGTCAGGCGCCGTAGAGAGAATCTCAAAATCCCTAAGCTTGGAAGAGAGGAACTGAAAAATTCGATTGCTAGATGTGTTAATTGGTGTAGTAGGGAGGTCTATTTATAGGTATACGGGTAATTACGCGCCCTGTGGGAGGAGCATATTTAGTCGGTCAGATCCAATTACGCGCCCTATCCGGTGCGCTTAATTGGATTACGCATCTTGTCTCAGACGCTTAATCGAGTTTGAGTCAGTCACGGACTCTGGGAATGATCGGCTGACGGGCTCAGTTGGTGTCCTAGTTCCAGTTTGGTTGGAACTAATTGTGCGCCCTGTTTAGCACGCACAATCAAATTAAGCACTCTCATACATGCGCTTAATAGGAGAGTTCGGGCAGTCATGGGAATTAGAGACCAGGTCAAATTGGGAACCAATTGCGCACTGGTGGTAGGGTGTGCAATTGATTACGCGCACTGGACAGAGCGCGTAATCGGGTCTTAGGTCGGTCCACGAAAGGAAGGAGCCAAGTCCAAGTGGGACCAATTACGTGTTCGTGGTGGGGCGTGCAATTGAAGTGTGCGCCTCTGTGAGGGCGCGTAATTCCGGACCTTCCTGGGTTGAGTTGGGTATGAGCCATAGAGCTATTATTTCAACATGTTCTTCGACCATACACTATTGTTTCTGTATATAGTCCCCTGTTTAGGGTTTAAGGCTTTCGGAAAGGGTGAGTCCCTTTCCAGAAGTCATGGGTAAGGTCAAAGGTTGACCGAACAGGTTTGTATGCTCCGAGAGGGCAAAATTGGAGTGTCTATAGCGTCGACACCTCAATATAAAGGGGTCGGCGCCCCGTTCGGCACCCTTTTTTTTTAACAAAGCGTCGACACCTCAATATAGAGGCGTCGATGCCCCTAAAACGAAGGGTCCGGTGCCAACACTTTGCTACCGAGGTGTCAGCGCATCGCTATCGAGCTGCCAATGCCTTGCTATCGGGGTGTCGACGCCTCTTTATCGGGGTGCCGACGTCTCTCTACCGGGGTGCAGGCACTTAGATACTGAGGTGCTAGCGCTTTGCTACCGGGCGCCCACATTTTTAGTAAAGTATACCTGAAAAAGTAAGTCTGATACTTTCTTGGAAAAGAGGAGGTAAGAGAAAGAAAAGAGACTTTTAAAAAGTCAAGAATGACGGTTGGAAGGGTATATAACTTTTAAAATATTTTAAAAGTTTAACCCTAGTTAGTAAAGTGGGCCCCATGCCACCCATCACTTCACAAAAAGGTGCTACATGTCGCGCCCATATCAACAAGCGCAGAGATATCTCTACGCCTAGGCAAATATCCTCGGCCTTCTTCGAAGCGCCACTTTTGTTGATGCAACATTCCCTCCTTTTCCTTATTTAACCGCACTTTAACAATGGTTACCACTGACAGAATCAGAAAGGCAAAGCGTGGCAAGGTGTAGAGGGTACGTGCCTGACATCGTGATTTAGGCATGATTAAATTAGAAAAGAAATTTGAAAAGATCACCTTCTTCGAAGCGCTTACGCTTCTATGAAGTAGGCAATTGCGCTTCCTATACAGCACGCTATTGCGAATATCAAGAAGCATAACGCTTCAGACAGTGCCCAAAAAATGACACAAAGAGACATTTGGCGTCATATCATTTATTACCGTCATTATAATATTAAATGACAAGTGGCGTTTGATATCGTGGTTTTCAATGGTTACCATTACAATTGGGAGATCGCCTTCACTCCTTGCGCTTACGCCTCAGTACGAGGCATTTGCGCTTCATGTAAGATGAACAAACAATTCTTCACCGGGTGCTAGTATGACAGATTCGAAGCGTTAGCGCTCATTTAGGGAAATGAAAGATGCCTTCCATATGACACATAGCGCGTTGAAGTTGACACGTAGCACTTTTTCGTGCGAAGTGACGTCCAACCTTACTTCATTTATTACCATCGTCAGATCATTAAATGAGAAGCAAGGCATGACTTCGTGGTTTTCAATGGTAATCATTACCATTTGAAATGACTATTTGAGGTACCCCTTCGGGTAGACCATTTATTGGCCGAATGTTTAGCATTAATGACTCTTCTATCAGAGAAAATTTGGTTCCCTGTGAGAAGTGCTCCGGTAGGAAGCACTTGCGCTTTCTTTTGTTTGCGCTTGTGCCACTATCTGTTTGCACTTACGTGACTAACAGTAAGCGCTAGCGCTCCGTATATGACATGAAGTGCCCCAAATTATTGACACGTAGCACTATTTTATGCGAAGCGGCGCCTCACCGTATGTAATTTATTACCATTGTCAGAACATTAAATAAGGAGCGGGGTGAGGCGATCGGGATTACAGCACCTGACATCATGTTGTGCAATGGCCATCATTCTCATTCAAAAAAATTATTTAAGGCAAAAATTTTGTGAATTAAAAAATACTTTTCACCTTTGCCCTCCCAATTTTTATCTTATCAAAGCACAATAAGAAACATCAAAGCCGTGAACCCCTATTTCAGCACCTCGTAAGAAGGTAAGTGTCATTTTATTTCCATTCCGATTTAAATATGTCAAATAGAAGTCTCATCCCTTCCATTGATGAAGCGTTTGAGCCTCATATAGGGGCGCGAGCGCCTCAGCGCATAAGCTTTTGGAGCGTCGGTGCCCCAACATTTGAGGCACTAGCGCCTCTACATGGAAGCAACTACATTCCTATGTTTAGTACCTTCTTCTCTAAACTTCTCTTTTTTATGTTTCATATATTTTGAAGATGGTTCTCAAGACTCCAGCGATTAAGTGCACCATCTGAAAGTGCCGGATCATTTATGACGAAGCATCTAAGCAGAGGAAAAATCTACTTTCGCAGTCAGTCTTTGGGGTATTCTTTGTGGCTCCAAAGGACGTGATAAGCATCAACAACCTCCTCGACGTAATCATCAAATTCTGGATTGATGGCAATGTTTAGAATTTTGGGACTGACATTATCAAATTTCGGGCCCTTTATTTTGCCTTGATAACTGGTCTTCGAATGACCGTCCCCCCTCGTTACCCTACAAAGGTGAAGATTCCCAAGAACATACCATTAGAGAAAGATTTTTTAGGGCCTAAAAGATGTAAAGAGGGGAGATATCTTTGATGCCATTAAGAAAGTCGAGCAGGATCCTGACGAGGACTTTCTGAAACTCTGGCTATTGTTCGTCCTCACCACCGTCCTTTTTTCAAATACAAAATACACCCTCGAGGACCCCTACCTCGACCTCATTGATGATATCCTCAATTTTAATGAATATCCATTGGGCGATGCCACATACAATCACCTTCTAGTGTGCGTGGACAAAACGAAGAGGATGAGGGGTATAGTTGAGAGGGCAAAGGCAACGCATGATTGTAATATTTACGGTTGTACTATTGCGATAAAGATAATGCCATCTCTCAGAAAGTTTTGTTTTATTTCCTACGAAGCGTTGACGACTACAAAAGTCATCAAATTTTTATTTTATTTTTTATATCTGGGCATACGAGATTAACCACAGGTGCGCCCCAGCCAAAGTTGCTAACGACGTTCGCTTCCCAAGGCTATTGAAATGGGCAGCGAACGATAATACGAAGAAGTTGTACATCACGGGCTTCGAGAACAAGGTAAATTCGATACGAGGCGATATTGCATCCAAGTATAGGTGATGTTGCTATAAAGTGTTATTTTGTAGAAGTGCAACCACTTCTAAAAGAAGTGATGGCGCCTCTAATATGAGCGCAATCGCTTCTTAAGGAAGCGGTTGCGTTTTCCCAAATTCTTTATCAGTAAAAAATAATATGGAATATCTATCATCTTGTAGGACGTCCAGGAAATGGAAGCCACTCACTATGAGAGGACCCTGCCTTTGGTACAAGCTGCATTACGAACAGGATAGAGACTTGCAAAAGCGGACATCCGGTCCCTCCCATTACTTGTGGAGGAGGAAAATGAACATGGATGTCATTGACTTGTCGGACGAGGAAGACGCAGAGGAAGAAGATGAGGAAGAGGAAGAAGAACTCAAATCCCGTAAGTCCGCGGAACAGGGGATTGATGAAAATTGGAAGTAGTCCGTCAATTCAAGAATTATAGACTGTGAGAGGTCAATCTGAGAGTGAAGCAAAGGCTATAACCTCAATCTAAAGTTCTTCAGCTGGAATGGGAGAACCAAAAACTGAAGGATCAGAACGCCATGATCTTGATGGATCATGGTTATATTATTAAACAGTTGGCCCTATTTTGAAATGATCAGGCATCTCTGAAGGAGATTTTGAGAAAATCATCCGAGGTATGCTTCTAAACTATGTTAAAGAAATGATGAACTTGAGGAAATTCAACGATGAAGCCCCCACGCTTCTAATGAGAAGCGTTAACGCCTTTACATGAAGCGTCAACGATTCATAAATAAAGCGTCAACGCCTCTATATCAGGTGCATATGCTTCGGATGTGAGTTGCCGACACTTCTACATGAGGAGCCTATGCTTGGCATTGACGCTTTTACATGAGGTGTCGATGCTTCTACATGAGACGCTAATGCTTCTGTATGAAGCGACAACGCATTGACTATGATGCGTCGACATTTCGGGTATGAAGCGTGAATGCTTGTACATGTTAACTATTGATTGAACATTAACTGATATTCTTCTTATATTGCAGGCCCGTAGTATGGTGGGAAGTCCACTGGAGCACACTGGGAATTATCAGACATTTGTCCACAAATGGCAAAGGTCTGCCTCTCCCCCAACCAGCTGTAATGTGCATCTCCTGCCCCAACCCCAACCCCTATGCCCAACGCAAACCCCAGGCCCAGACCCAACCCCAACCCAAAAGACCCAACCCGAGAAACCCCAACCCCAGACCCATCCACAACGACAGCCACAACCACAATCTGACTCACAACCAAAATCATAGCATCAACCCCAGCCCCAGCCAAACCCCATCCTCCTACTCCCTCCAAACCCGAACCCCTTACCCAATCGAAAATCCAACCTCCACCTAAGTTCAAAACTCAACCTCCTATAAAGGAAAAACCCCATCCCCAACCACAATCTCTGCCTGCACTACCACCACCACCTACTGCATCGCATGATGAAGGTCTTGAGATGCCCCTTACGCAACTATGCACGGAGGAGAGGTCTTCAGTGCAAGAAGAAGGCCCAGTTGTCTTCAAGAGAAGTGAGAGGAATCGGGGTAAAGGCCCCATCATTCCACCCTCACAAACTCTCGGTAAAAGAAAGGGAGAGTTGGTCTCTCAGCATCGCAAAAAGAAGGTCAAAGCAAGGGGGGGCGGCGATGCATCACCTCAGGCCTATATGACTGCTATTTGGGAAAATTCCAACATTGAGAACGAATAAGTATATCCCCTCCTTACAAATTTTAGGTTGTGTTTGGGTTAGCTCTTATAAAAGCAGAAGCAGCTCTTTGCCTGCTCTCTATTAGAGCAGAAAAAATCTGCTCTGAGATAGAGTATGCATAGAGCAGTTTTATGACTTAAAATAGCTCTCAACCAAAGCAAATGAGGCAAGAAGTTATGTTACCAAATGTAAAAGTAGTTCTCTACAGGTGCCAAAATTTGAACGAACTGCTCTTTTCCCCAAAAGAGCTAACCCAAACGTAGCCTGAACAAATATTTTGAAGCGTCAACGTGGAATTGTCGAAGCGTCACGCCTTAGGTGATAGGGCCAGCGCCCCACACACTGGAAGTTTTAGCATGTCATCTAGGAAGCGCTAGCGCGTCTACTTCGAAGCGTCAGTGCCCCATATTGGACTGATCCACTTATGTCTTAATTTAAACGTAGGACTGTCATCTTCACTGTTGGGTCCCGACGTATTACCGTCGAGTTGATGCACTGTTTGCGATCCCCATGGGAAATAGAAGACCCAGTAAATATTAATCCTTATTCAACCGTGTCGCTTCCCTGATTTCATATTGATATTTTTACTTTTGTATGCAGATAATGTCCGCGTACTTTAGGGTCATAGACAAGCGGGAGGACATGCAACCTTAAGAGAATAAGAAAACTTTTCGGATGTTCGCCGTTCCACTGAAATGCATGACCTTCGATTTTAAAGCATTTGAGAAGGACTTCTTTAAAATCGAAGGTCATTAAATAGAATGCAAAATACCTGTCACCCGACATTGCAGGACAGAGCATGAAGTATGCTGACAATTTTGAGGCACAGCATGGCACGAAGCCGATGTAGCGTTTCCTCATAAATAAAAATTGCTCCTTGACTGCGATGAACTGCGACAAAATTTTTATTTCGATTCTCATCGATGAGCCACGTCACTGGGCGCTTGCTGTGGCAGTCCCCTCAACCCGTAAAATACTTGTCCTGGACCCCCTCCCAGTTCGTCCTCACGAAACCAAATTTCTTGAAATGATAAGGACCCTGGTAAGCTAAGCTTAACTACCATCAAACGAAACGCTGGAATTTCTTATGCCTCTTAGAAGAAATGTTGACGCTTCTAATCGAGAACGTCAGCACTTTCACATCAGGGCGTCATCGCTCTCGCCGCTTCCGTATAGTTGCGTCAGCCCCCTCTTCTATTTTCTAAATGCATGTGTAACTTCCATTTTACTCTTTTATTGACTGACACATTACCTCCTAGCCCTGTTTCATATGCACGGCGCCAACACCTACATTTTTGATAGATATTCTTGGGACTGTCATAGTGCCGTCACGCGAAGATAACTGTTATGACTGTGAGATTTTCGTGATGAAATACATTGATTATTTTAGCATAAAACTCCCGCCAACATTCATGTAGGAAGACATCAAAACTTTCAGAGCCGAGATTAGGCACACCATCGATACACACTAGGAAGAGAATTGACATGCCAGTGACGACGATGTGGAATCACTTTTATAAATTTTTTGTTATCTATAAATGTAGTTTCCCATTTGTTGATATACATACCACATACTGCATTCATCCAATGTACACCAATTTTTTGTTATATATAAATGTACTTACACAGAATAGATACAATGTAAACTGATAATATTACACGCCAATTTTTTCAATATATACACGGGATTTATTCACAGGATGTGTTTATCAATTTTTAAATGTATCCTTACAACTGCACCAGATCTATTGAAGCATGGTGAAATCAAGGGTGTCGAACCCACAGGAAAGCGTAAAATTTGATTAATTTTATGGAGATCACAATGACCCAAGGAAGTACCAAGGGTGAGAAATTTGATTGCTAAATTTTACCACTACACGATGCTAGAATAATAAAACTAAATCAGGATATGTAAGAGTGAACTTTGATAAGGAAAGAAGCAATGATGAGATGATCAAGGAGTTGCTAACTCTAGATTTGTAATTTTTCTACAATCAACCATACAATTTCACATTAAATCATTATACCATCATTTAACTACAATAAAAATGAATCGTTGAAAATGTGATTATTGATCCGACATACTTTATCCCAACACTATGACGCATCCAATCAAGGCATAAATCACGCGAAAGGCATAGCGTATCTTAAATTCGAAATCACAACAGTAAGACCCAATTGCCCGACATCCTAAATTAGTCTACAAGATTAGATCGAGGTGGAATGACTCTTTTATTGTTGCCGATAACCAAGACCAACGGCTATAAATGAGCATTCGATGATAAACAATAAGCACACACTTAAGCAATACGATTCAATGATTAAAATGAGAAATTATACAATTAAAGCTAAATCAGTTACTCATCTAGGGATCACTTACTCCTTGAACGAGGGGTTTAGCCGCTCATTTTCGATCCACATACATAATGCCAACCCGAAGTCATCACAAAAATATGTTCTTTTATTTATCACAAAATTGAATCCTTCCACCCTCTCTTCCTACTACAAACTACCACTTAATTCTAAAAGAAAAACTTGCCAAATACCTCAGAAAAATCTGCCAAGAAGAAGCTCCCTAAACCCTAAACATGACTTTGTTTATATAGGGTGCGGATAGGAAAACCTCCATAAAAAGCTCAATTGATTGAATTTTTTATTTCAATCGATTGAATTTAAATTTGAATTTTGGCGGATTAATTTGAATTTGAAGTCAATCGATTGATTAACTTTAAATTCAAATTCAAAGAGGGAAAAAGTTGTCATCAAGTCAATTGATTGAATCCCGAAATTCAATCGATTGATGATGGTCTGTAACATCTTCATTCTCTTGCTTGTGGCTGAACCAATCAATTCTCTTTTACGGATTTCGGTGCTTGATCGAATCTATGGTCCAATGTTCTCATGTAACCCTTAATTATGCTCAATTACGCTATTTCAAGATCCAACGGCCGAGAACACCTGAAATCACTAAAACTACACAACAAACATAAGATAGCTTTCATCAGATGGCTAAATGTCGGTATTTGAGTGTGAAATATAGTGATATTTCAACACAGATTACACCCCCAAACCTACACTTTGGTAGTCCTTGAGCAAAGAGAATGAAAATATATCAGAAATTTAAACTAGCAACCTAAAAGAAGAAAATAGATGCCACTTTCATAAGGAACACGATTGCATTTAGCATATGCAATAAGCCTTTAAATCCCTACGTGAACCCTAGTGGATAAGTTGTGTCTCTTGAAGGTTTTCAGTGAAGATACCTACAAACTTCAAAAACCTAACATTTCCTGAATTAATTTTCATGCCCTTTGATCGAAAGTCGCCAGCGAAATTTTTATAATAAATACCCAGCCATGCTAATTTTATTAATGCCCATTCAAATTAATTCAATGCTTTGCTTTTCCAATGACTCTTTGATTCATGCCTAGAGTGTTGTGTGTGCTTGCCACTACTAAAATCCTTCCATCAGGAAGTAAGTCCCAACAAGGAATCTTTGGATCCCATGTCTGGACTCAATCCTCACCGTAGATATGCACTCAAAATAAAATCACTTCAATGAATGGGTTGCTTTTTCATACACATGTGAGAGAGACTTACAAGGCAAATCAAAAGGTCTCACAACATAAGAAACATAGTTCATCAATGAATTTACAAGATATCTCATAAAGAAAGATATTTGTATATCAAGCACCATAGGCATTGTACTATCACTCTCCACAAATCATTTATCACTCAAGATTGGATCAAGAAGGTCTTTTTCTGGTTTGAAACGGGGCTCAGGTGAAGGTTATGAAAGAAAGGGAAATTTGGATTCAAATTTATCTGAGAAATAGGAAGAAGAAACACATTTGATTTTCGCATTTTTCACACTTTCTTTTTTGAATTTTTCAGAACTTTTTCTTTTTGCTTTTTCCCAACTTTCTTTTCTTTCTACCCTTTTTCTTTTAATTTTGAAATCACCTCATAATTTCATTTTTCTCATTCTCTACCTTTTTGCTTTTCCTCTTCTTCGAAAATACTTCTATCATATGTTTCTTGCAAGCATTACAACTACGCCTCTCTATTCCCTTACTTTCTGTCATCTCTAATTTCCAATTTCTCATATATTAAAGGGTAAGGTTTTTGCATTTTTCAAACTAGTGTGGGGTAGGGTTAATATAGCTTAGCAGAAACATTTAAGGCAAACTTTTTCGACAAGACTCAAAGGGGTGCTAAAAGGTAAATCAGTATAAGGTGGGGCATTTTAGGTACAAACGAGCCAAAGATGGCCTTTGATCATTTCCCTTCAAGGTGATAATGATGTCTCTTTGTTTTGAGTTCAAACACAATGAATTTTAGTATAATGATATAAAACAATGCAAAATAGGCAAACCAAGATAAAATGTATGAGATTATAGCAAGTAATCATGAATTGAAAGATACTCCGAATTTAGCCAGCACTCATCAAGAATGAGGAATAGTTTTTAAAGTTTTCTGAGTTTTAGTCTCCACTAGAACCCTAGGATTCAAGGTTTTAGACCAATCCCCAGACTTTGGAATTCAAGCATGGCAATGGTGTAAGAATTTCTAGGCATGGACTGCAAAATTATCATTAAACTTGCATTGGAATTAAAAATCATAAGCATTCATAATCTTAACATGGCGTGATAACTTTTCATTAAAATTTCCGGGCATCAATAATTAATGGTCATGAAAATTCAATAAATTTCATAATAGAGGCTTTACTGTTGCTCAGTCAATCGATCGACTACATGGAATCAATCGATTGACTTACACTTGCTTCCAGTCAGTTTTTGGTCAAAGTTCCAGTCAATCATTTGATTCTTACAAATCAATCGATTGAGTGCCTTTAATTTTAATTTTATTTTTTTAACTGCTCAATTTAAATGATGTAATCCTGAGAATTGAAGTTCTCACCCCCAAACCTGATGGGGCAAATGTCCTCATTGGTTGAATTTGAAGGGATCTGCTACCCCCAAACCTGTGGAATGCATACCACAACCAGAAAGCAGACCAGGTGAAAAGTATTTTGCTTTATAACATCCAATCATCCAGATTATTTGTCGATAAAATAATTGAGCAAACGCAATTTCAAACACTTCACTAAACTAAAATTTTATTACTTATGTGATACTAAGTACACTTATTGAAATTTTAAGAGAAGCTAACCTAATGTAACAATTAAAAGAACTAACCTAAAACATTACAAAACCAAAATAAAATCTAAACAACTTTTAAAGCAAAAATTAAATCTAAAAACTTAAAAGTAAATTGCAGCCCTTAATCTTCATCAGAAGCCATCCCTAGCATCGGCTTTGGGAACATAAGCCTCCACATCTCGTCGGTGACGCCGACTTCACCGGGTGGTGGAATCGGGGCACGGGGTGGAGATGGTGGTGGTGTTGGTAGCGGGTTGGCAAGCGGTGGCTGCAGACTTATCTCCAACCATGCGTAGGTTGCGAGCAAATTCAGACTTGGGCAATGCTCGACTTCAACAGATCGAGTGAATGGTGGGCGGCTTTGTGGGGGTGGAGGTGGTTGCGGTGAATCGATGGACATCAAGTCCAATGGTGATTTCGGCGAAGGCAGAGGTGGAGATATCGGGTCAATGTCGATGATTTCTTGATTCAATAAATCGAGAGGCATTTGGGGCACATTTCGACGAGCCTGTTTCCTCGCTGGTTCGACTAATCGTTTTACCGCAGCATGGGTGTGATATCTTATGGTCTCCATTGATCACAGCTAGGGATGACAATTGCTTTTGATTAAGGGATTTGATTGAGAAAGACTAACCTAAAACTTTATTAAATAAGTGAAAAACCATCCTAAAAAAAACTAAGCTAAAAATGGAACAAAAGCTTGGGTTTCCCGTTTGTGAAATTGGAATTTTCGAGATTTATATCAGTCAATCGATTGATTTTTGGGAATCAATCGATTGATTGAGTAGATCCGGAAGGTTGACCGGCTTGGCACACGCTTTCTGAGAATACAGATTTCCAATTTTTCGGAACATAATTTTTAGTCTTAGAAAGTTTCTATCCTTTTCGGATCTAAGTCAGAGTCAATCAATTGAATTTGACAGTCCACTCAATTGAATATAATTATTGAGGAGCAGAAATCAATTGGCTAATAGAAACTTCCAACTTAAAACATAATTCCAAATTTAAATTGAAGCTTTCTAAATTTCATTCTTTGGCAAGTCGACGTAGCTTATGGTCAATTGATTGAAAAGCATTTACCAATCGATTGACCTGAAATTTTTCCTTAAGAAGAGAATTGAACATCCCACCAAAGTCGGACTTCCTCAATAGATTGAATGAGAGCATTCAATCGATTGACTGATAAAATTTGCAAAGATTTCAGATTGAAACAGATAAAAAACAAACCAAGATATTTTGAATTTCCATTAAATATTGGATATGATTTGTTTCCATTACCACAATCTGAAAACACAAAGTCCTGACTGATCAAAGAAAATACTAAAATTCTAACCTATCACTTGATTGACCAAACACCTAACACCACACTTGCAAACAAAAGAAAACAAACACCGATCCATCCAAAACATTTAAAACAACAACACAACACACCAAATCACACAGTCACATATCATCATCATCATCAAAAACGTCACCCTCCCTATCCATCACCACTCGTGCTTCTACGATGAAGTCATTAGCTTGCGCCGGGAATGATTCCCTTGCAATCGATTGAGTTAGATTCACTACTTCTAGCACACAAATGTATGAGATACAATACACGATGACTACACACTGGGTTACCTCATAGGAAGCACTAAGTTTAAGTGTCGACAGCTCGACCATTCAGTTTTAATCTTTCTGGATCACTGAGATATGTTGATTCTATCCACATTTGGGTCATTGGCTCAAACATTGGTCTAAGACGTTGCCCAGTTACCTTGAAGACACGATTATCCTTAAGGTCTCTAATCTCTATTGCGTTGTGTATGGTGGTAGATACGACCTGAAAAGGTCTTTCCCACCTTAACCTCAGTTTTCTGGGATGGAATTTAAGTTTTGAATTGAACAACCAAGCCTTCCGTCCTATGTGGAATTCCTTTCAAGATATTGATTGATCATGCATTTTCTTGTACCACTCCTTGTAAAGCCTCGAGTTTTCATATGCATTGTAGTGTAGTTCTTCTAATTCATTCAATTGCAATCTGCAATAGTATCCAGCCTCTTGCATTTCAAAATTAAATTTCTTTATAGCCTAGAATGCCTTATTTTCTAATTCGAATGGGAGGTGACAAGCTTTCCCATATACGATTCTGAAGGGCGACATCCCTATTGGCGTCTTGAACGTTGTGCAGTATGCCCAAAGAGCCTCAGACAAGCGCAATGACCAATATCTTATATCCAGTCGCACAGTCTTTTCCAAAATTCTCTTAATCTTTCGATTTGATACCTCGACCTGCCCACTGGTTTGTGGGTGGTATGGTGTTTCAACCTTATGTGTAATGCTATATTTTCTCATCAATGAATCAAAATTCCAGTTGTAAAAATGTGAACCACCATCGCTAATGATAGCTCTCGGCACTGCGAACCTGTGAAAATATTCTCTTTCAGGAATCCAATGACAACTTTGTGATCATTTGTTCTGGTGGCTATTGCTTTCACCCATTTTGACACAGTCCACTACGACTATGATGTACAGGTAACCAAAAGATGGAGGAAAAGGGCCCATGAAGTCTATTCCCCACACAGCGAATACTTCCACTCCTAAAATTAGTTGCAACGACATCATATTTCGTCGTGAAATATTTCCTAGTTGTTGACATCGTTGACACTCTTTACAAAATCTTACGATGTCACAAAAAATGGAGGGCCAATAAAATCTACTTTGAAGAATTTTATGTGCAGTCTTTTGTCCTCCAAAATGGCCTCCACAAGTGCCAGCATGACAGAAATTCATAATGCTCCATTTCTCCTCCTCTGATATGCATCTTCTTATTACCTGGTCTGAGCAAACTTTGAACAAATGTGGATCATCCTAAAAGTAGTATTTTATTTGGGAGAAGAAGAGATCCTTGTCATTTCTACTCCACTACATAGGAATTTGCCCTGTGACTAGGTAATTTATAATGTTCGCGTACCAAGGGGCTCTATTTCTTGCCACATTGATAACCATCAATTGTTCATCGAGAAAGGTGTCCCGAATCGGTTCTGTGGAAACTGTTTCTTCATGAAGTATTCGGGACAAATGATCTTCGACCATGTTTTCACCTCCTTTTTTGTCTTGAATTTCAAAGTTAAATTCTTGAAGGAGCAAAATCCATTGAATCAATCTTGGTTTTGTATCCTTCTTCGCCAATAAATACTTGAGCGCGGAGTGATCTAAAAGGCTACAATTTTGGAACCGAGCAAATAGGAAGACAATTTATCCAACGCATATACCACAACCAGTAATTCCTTTTCTATTATGGTATAATTCAATTACACGTCGATTAGTGTTTTACGGGCATAGTAAATCACATGAGGTAACTTACCTACCCTTTGTCCTAAAACCACTCTTATAGCATAGTCTGACGCATCACACATTAGTTCGAAAGGAAGCGAGTAATCCAGAGGCTGAATTACTGGAGCATTAGATAGCAGATCTCTCAATTTCAAAAATGCCTTCATGCAATCATCATCAAAAACGAAAGGAACATCCTTCCTGAGCAAGGTACATAATGGTTTTACAACCTTGCTAAAATCTTTAATAAACCTTCTATAGAAACCAGAATGCCCCAAGAATGACCTTATTTGTCGAACGGTTTTTGGAGGTGGAAAATTGGCGATTAAATCGACCTTTGCTTTATCAACTTCAATTCCCTTTCTTGAGGCGATGTGTCCTAATACAATGCCTTGTTGAATCATAAAATGGCTCTTTTCCCAACTTAAAATAAGGTTAGATTCTTCACAGTGTTGTAGCACCTGTGCCAGGTGTTGTAAGCACAATTCAAATGCCCTCCCAAAGATTGAGAAGTAATCCATGAATATTTTGACGAATTTATCGACCATATTAGAGAATATGGCTAACATACAATACTGAAATGTGGCAGGGGTATTGCAAAGACCGAACGGCATTTTGCGGTATACAAATGTTCCATAAGGACAAGTAAATGTTGTCTTCTCTTGATCTGCAGGGAATGCAGGTACTTGGTTATACCCTGAATATCAACCAAGAAAACAATAGAATTCCTGGCATGCCAATTTCTCAAGAATCTGATCAATAACAGGAAGGGGAAAGTGGTCCTTCCTTGTGGTGGTATTTAATTTTCGATAATCGATGCATACCCGCCACCCAGTTGTCTCTCTTGTTGGAATCAATTCTCCTTCAGCATTTTCTTTTACCGTGATGCCAAATTTTTTTGGAACAATCTGCACTGGGCTCACCCATTCGCTATCAGAAATTGCATAGATAATGTCAACGTCAAGGAGTTTGATCATTTCCTTTAGCACTACTTCCTTCATATTCGGGTTGAGTCGTCTTTGTGCTTCCTTTGAAGTCTTACTTCCTTCCTCCAAATGTATTTTATGCATGTAAATTCTCGGGTCAATTTCCTTCAGGTCAGCTAAAGTCCATCATATTGCTCTTCTTTGATTTTTGAGTACCTTCATCAACTCACTCTCTTGCTTTTCACAAAAAGTAGATGAGATTATCACTGGGAGTGTTTCATGTAATCCTAGAAAAGCATATTTAAGTGAATAAGGTAGTTGGTTCAATTCAAGCTTTGGGGGCTGCTCGATTGATGGCTTTAGGATGGGTTGTGTCATGATAGGTAGTGGTTCGACCTTTGTTTTCCATGGCCTATTCTCCCGAGATGTTGAAATTGTGTTCATTTCTTCGGACTGCTGCTCCAGACTTCCTCTTTCATCGTAGAAGGCCAACAAAGCATTTTCAAATTCTTCCTTGGTTAGCATTGTTAGAAGGACCTCTTCCACTACTTCATCAATCTGGTTGATATAAAAGCAATCAACCTCATCTTTATTAGGAAAATGATTCATGGCATTGAACACGTTCAACCTCACCTTCATGTTACCAAAAGAGACATCCATAACCCCTGTACGACAGTTGATGCAGGCATTTGCAGTAGCAAGGAAAGGACGTCCAAGGATGATTGGGATTTGATTTTCAGATTTAACGGGTTGTTCCATATCCAGGACGATAAAGTTTACTAGAAAGACAAATTTATCTATCCCAACCAAGACATCTTTGATGATACCCCTAGGCCTTCTTTCTGATCTATTAGTAAGTTGGAGTGTACCTGGAGTGGGTTGCAATTCGCCTAATCCTAATTTCTCGTACACTGAATATGGGATTAGGTTGACACTTGCTCCCAAATCCAAGAACGCCTTACCAATTGGTTGCCCACCTATAACACATGGAACAGTTGGGACTCCAGAGTCCTTGAGTTTTGGTGGCGCATCCAATTTTAGGATAGAACTGACTTGATTAGTCAGGAATACTTTCTTTGACACATGTGTATGTGTCTTTCTCTTACGGGTGCACAAGTCCTTGAAGAACTTAGCGTACGCAGGAACTTGATTGATCGTGTCAATCAAAGAAAGAATGATCTTCACTTGCTTGAATGTTTCAAAAATATCATCCATCTTTGATGGAACCTTCCCTAATTTAGATGGAGGTGTAAGGCACTCAGGGAAAGGTGCCCTAGGTGTATGGGGAGTGATTTCAATTGTTGGGTCCTCTTCAGGTTCCTGTTGGATAATTTTGGGAGACTCCGTTTCTTTTTCTATCTCAGGTTCTACCTTCCCCTCAGCTTCTCTTTCTTTTTCTTCTGATTATGCTAGAATTTCCACCTAATTATCGACCACTCGTCCACTTCTTAACATAGTAGCAGCCTTCAGCTGTTGGCTGGTCGATGGTCCTTCACCAGATGGTGCTTGACCTCGAGGATTGTTAATAGGTTGGTGATGAGTAGTGAAATATGATGATATTTCACCCCTAAATATCTACATTTAGCTATCCGATGAAGGCTATCTGATGAGAATTACTAGATTTGAAGTGTTTCAGGTAAATACAATCCAAGTGCAGAAAACAGCCCAAGAATTCTGAAAATAAAGTCAACACTGCAACTTTGGGTCATCAAGAACTTAGTGCAACTTGCAACTCAATTTGGACCTTCAAGACAGCCGAATTATGAAATTTTCAAAACACCAAAGTTATAGATCTATCTGTCAGCTTTCCAACACCGTAAGAATTATGTCAATCTGAGGTCGGAGTAGAAAGATATGGCTTAAATACCGAAGTAGTGTCTGATGCAAAAGTGGGCTGGAATTCACGAATTTCTGGGAGGTCGATGCATCGACCCTTTTGCTCAATTAATCAAGGAGCAACAGTAGTCTGACACGGAACTGACACGGAACTGACACTTTAAAGCATATTTTTAGAGATTCTTTGCAGGGTCGATTAATCGACCCTGACTTTTCGAGCTGGGACACTTCTGCGACTTGGATATTATTTAAAGCCAAATCAAACACTTCGAGAGAGGAGTTTTTAGAAGATTATTTATTTTTTAGACTAGAAGTAGAGATTGAGAGTTTTTATTATTCCTTTTTGAGAGCTTTGTTCCTTTAATTTTTCAGTATTCATTCCTTCAGTTTATTATTTTTGTTCAATTGATTCCTACATTAATTTCGTTTCTGAAGATCATCGTACTTGTAGATCAAAGTAATTTCTGTTGAAGTTTGAGGTATTTTTAATTCATTAAATTGATGTTATTTTTCCTTCCTTATTTATTTATGTCATTTAATTACAGCATGTGTGGCTAAATTCATAGGGATGGGGATCTAATGATTCTCATTCGAGGGATGTACTTCTAACAATATAAATTTAGGATTAAAATATGAGATCTTATTTTATGGTTGTTGTGTTATCACGAACGAATGAAATCCATGTCACTAATCGGGATCGAGTGTGTCGAGCCATGCCTTGGATCTCAGATCTGTGGCGGTAATTTTACCCAATCATTGTTATGGTCTTTTTGCTTTCATCGTGTGGATCTATTTACGATTATGATCCGGAATCGAGTGTGCCGAGTCATGCCCTGGATCCTGGATCTGTAATGGTAATTTTATCTTAATTACTCCCTAATCTGAAATCAAGTGTGCCGAGCCATGCCCTTGATTTCAGATCTATGGTGGTGTTCTTGTTGGAATTTTCACCCACTTTGGGGATGATTTTTATTTGAACCTGAGATCAAGTGTGCCGAGCCATGCCCTTGATCCCAGATCTATATATGAAAATCATCTCTGAAGTTAAGTCCTGATTGCAAGGATGCAACGTGGAACTTATCAGGGTTTTGACCATTTATCTTCCATAAAAGATATTTTTCTTCAATGGTATATCTCATAGTTTAATCCTTAGATTCGTATTATGAGAAGAACAGACCAAAGATGGGAGGATTTAGTATCATCTTTATCTTCATCTTTATCTTTACTTTTGAATTATCAGTTAAGTTTTAGTTTGTAGTCAGTAATTGTCTTCTCACAAAATTAAATCATAAGACTGGTAGAATACTGTTAAATCTTAGTGGATTTCTTGAATTACCGTCTTGTCTTTTTAGATCTTTCAAAAATAGTCCTCGTGGGAACGATCTCGTACTCTGGACCCACTATATACGATCTGATTCGTGCGCTTGCGAGTAAAACATTACAATTAAAATATCACATTAATTGGCTAGGGAGTCTTCCTTCTTCTCTTTAATTCATCCGATTAGCCCATTGACCAAATTAGTCTTGCATTTTAGCCAAAGCTTGCAAGGTTTGTTGTTGAAGAGCTTGCACATTCTGCATAATCTCCTCTTTCAAATAAGAATCTCTTGAAGTGGTAATGTTAGATTGATTGACATTCTGATTTTGACGGTACTGAGAATTCGGGTGCTGATAATTCGAATTTTGTTGAAAATTCAAATTCTGTTGAAAATTGGAATTCTACTAGGGACAGAAATTTTGTTGACCACTGGATGCATTTGATCTGTACTACTGGTTTGCATGTTCGGTATGATTCGATCCTTCCCACCCTAGGTTAGGATGATTTTTCTATTCTGAATTATAGGTGTTGGAATATGGATTCCTCTCTTGTCGATGATATGATTGAGTCGCATTCACTTGCTCCTGAGGAATATATTCTTCAGTAGGAACCATCAGAGGTTGAACACTTGTTTGCTATGCGACCTTGATGTTCACAAATTGAGCAAACAATGGGCGTGACAGGACTTTGAGCTTGTTTGGTTGCAGCTAACAACATATTCATTTGTTTCGACAAGATATCAACCTTCGTTGACAAATCTGAGGTATTATTGTTGACATCGAAAAGCCCACTTTTTGTCAAAACATGAGATTTGGTTAACATATTAAGGTTGACACGCCCCAATGTCTCATTTTGCATTGAAGTTTGGCATAATCTTTTAAAAAGCGCCCAAATTTCTCCATCCCCTTTCTGGGCACATGATCCTCCACAGGATGCATCAATCATGTGTCTTTCTTCAAGAATCAGTTCGTTGTAAAAACTCTAGACTTGTTGTCACCTTGGAATATGATGATTAGGGCAACTCCTTACTAACTCCTTAAAACGTTCCCAACATTCGTGAAATGTTTTGGCCAGTTGTTGGGCATAAATCAAAATCTTCTGACATAAA
The DNA here is from genome assembly GCA_021018995.1 of Chloranthus sessilifolius. Lineage (NCBI taxonomy): Eukaryota > Viridiplantae > Streptophyta > Magnoliopsida > Chloranthales > Chloranthaceae > Chloranthus > Chloranthus sessilifolius. The sequence continues at coordinate 10,559,189 of CM037588.1, forward strand.
TCATTAGTTTTGCTCATAGAAAAGTACTTCTTTAAGAATTCCCGTTGTAACTCAGTCCAACTTCTTATAGATCTTGGTTCTAAGGAAAGAAACCAAGCTTTCGCCTTATCTCTCAAAGTGTGACAGCCCGGATTTCAGCACCCCGAAACCCGTGCCATCAGCACGATCATCTTGACCGTGCCCCTTTGCTAAGCACGGAACACTGGTATATCAAGCATGCAATAGAATAATAAACGAAATTTTGAAATTTAAATCTATACTAAGCAACTCCCCAAAAGACAGTTCTACCCTCATGCCTCTGCATGAATGGAGAACCGATCCGAACCATCGATGATAGAAATCATCACGGATGGTTCGTCCCAAAAGAATAATCCCAACTTCCATATATACATGGTTTAAACAAAATCAAGGCTTGACATACCAAGTCGTACAAAACTCTCTCAAAAAGCCCTCAAAGCGGGACAACGGAATCCTCTAGAAGAAGTCCTCAGGAGGTGGCTCTAACTCTTCGCCGGCCGCAAGGTCCGACTCACCGGGGTCAGCGTCTCCTGAAGCCTCGGCAGCTGCTAGTAGTGGACCTGCGATGTATAGTCTATAGGGTGAGCTACATCCTAGCTCAATAGGGAACAAACACTGTTGAACATATAAATTATAACTCACATATATTCCATGATATGCCATGCATGATGTGTCTATGCAGTTATTGATGAAAACAGTTAAAAAGCATTTCATTTTACTGTTCATTACTTATGTTTTCATTTACTCATGAATGATGCTGAAAAGGCCTAAAGAAAAACTTAAACTTTCAACTTAAGTAATCCCCGAGCAATATAGCATCGAGCCCCGATGAGATACCCTTCATCGTCATCTATATAGACACTTTTAACATATTCCCTGGGAATACAATATAGTACCCAAGCCCCTTTCCCCTGGGGATTGGTGGCGGGGTTTCACATGTCTCAATCAACACCCCTGGGGTGCACTTACTATGTACAGATAAGCCTCCACACTGGCCTACGGTTTCGCCGCCGTATCGGTCACGGATATCCTGTCGTGTTAGTCGTGGATATCCCGCCACGTCGGTGGGGTAACTTATCAAACCTCAAATAACAAAAATATCGGTGCCTTATATATAGTTATTCACCGTGTAAGTGTGCTATCTTATATCAGTTAGGCCCTACCAAACATGATTCAATCTTGGATACATCCCTGGGATGTATCCATTTACTTGCATCACACCTGATGCTCTTGTCTCTTTACTTCTTCATCCCCTAGGGATGGCTCATTATACTTGCTCTTATGGATGTCACACACACACCCACACACTTTTCACAAATTCTTAAGCAATAAAACATTTGAATTGAATTCTATATCACTACATACATGCTCTTGTAAAATAAAGTACATGTTCAAGGTGTTCCCTACCTCAAGTCTTCGTTTGCTCAACGCATCAAGGTCCCACGTGGCTCCTTGTGCATTAGTTCACACGTACCACCTATGGTACCACATAACAAGTGAAACACATCACAAAGGATGCAATAAAGAAGGTCCAAGACCCTCAAAGAATCTTAAAGTCAAACTCAAAAGTCAACATTATTTATCTCAGTCGATTAATCGAACTCCAAAATCGATTAATCGAAACTCAATATCGATTAATCGATTCTCAAATCGATTAATCGAGATTATCATTCGATTAATCGAATCCTAATTCGATTAATCGAAAATCTCTGTTCAGCCAAGTCGATTCTCAATTCGAGTAATCGAGTTCCTAAAATCGATTAATCGATCCCAAATCGATTAATCGAAAATTGAAATCGATTAATCGAAATCTCATTTCGAATAGTCGATTTTCTACAAGTCACCTCCTCCAGCCCCTGGGGTCTACTGGAGGTTCCCAGTCGATTAATCGATACCCAAATCGATTAATCGAAATCCAAAGTCAATTAATCGAACTCAAATTCGATTAATCGAAATCGGGGTCCACTGACTTTTCAACTTCTCGGCCAATTTCGATTAATCGAAACCCAATTTCGATTAATCGAAATTGCCAGATTCAGCCCCCCTTTTGGCTGTTCTTCTCAATCTTTTTCCACACTTTTTTCCTCTATTTTTCTAAACCATTTACCTATGATTTACACCATTTTCAACTACAATCTAACCTCTACAATCTATGCATTTCATTCAAAAAAGTTTACCTTGAATCAATCTCAAGTTGATTTCAAATCAAGTGGTTGGAAGGCTAGGGTTCCAGCTTTGCTTCTAGCGGATCCCTCGCGTCGAATCCGACGTTTCTTGCTCGAATCTCCCTTCTTCAACTAGCATTTACTCCTTGTATTAATCACTCTCTTTACTCTTCTCTCTCTCTTCTTTACTTCTCTCTCAAAAACCAAACTCTTGATTTTAGGGCTATTAAACCCTTTTATCCCCCTCCCAGCTTGTGTGTTGAGCACATGCACCTCAATAGGTGTATGTGACTTCAGATTCACCACACACACCACATGGTTTCACAAACCATCTCATCTCATTCACTCATCACACTCTACGCTAACTATCGAACTCCTAATTGGTCAAACCTGTGACCGATCGGGCACGGATCCCGAGGTCATAGTTTAGCGTGATTTTTCGGGCTATTACACAAAGAGAAAGGGAAAAGTCTTAACTTTGTTATCTCGTCGGACACATTATGAACTCTAAACATTTTACACACCGTAATAAAGTCGGTTAGATGAGGGTATGGATTCTCATTACTCAACCCATTGAAAGTCGGCAACATTTGAATCATTGTTGATTTAAATTCAAAATAATTCCCTGGAATGGGAGCATGCATGATACTATCTTGATCCTCGTAAGGACCAGGATCATTGTATTGCTCCAACGTTCGTGGGCCTTCTGGTGGTGCCTCGAAATAATTTTCTTCTTCTCCTTCATTGTTGTTGCTATTATTATTCCGCCCTTGTCTCTGATCTGTCATGCTTTCAGTGTGATTATGCTAAAGCCTATGATTCCTACGATTCACTCTACAAGATTTTTCAATCTCCCGATTCAACGGTTGTAGGTTTGGGTGATGAGATCAGGTAAATCTCATACACCGACACACCTAAGACTAGGATTTTAAAGTAAAAGCAAACTTCAAGGCTGACACAGTGCAGAATCAATCGATTGAATTATTCAAATTGATCGATTGATATTGAACAGGGAATAGAATCTCAGACAGACAACTTCTCAGTCAATCTATTGAAATGTATAATTCAATCGATTGGGAGTCAATACTCTTATCTGAATAAAAGTGGCACCACTGGACTGTACGGTTGGGACTATGTCAATCGATTGATACAGGTCAATCGATTGAAATGAGACTATAAATAACTCAATTATGTGCTTATTCGATCGATTGAAAGTAGACACTCAATCGATTGAACTGGAACAGAGGCAAAGTTAAAATAATTCAGGAAAAATTAGAATCAATCAATTGAATTGGAGAACTCAATAGATCAACACAGACAACAGTAATAGTCTCAGATTCGACACGATTTTTATTTTTTTTTGAATGAAACAGTGCAGTTTTAAATCGATCGATTGATTCTTACAAATCAATCGATTGATTGAAAACAAAGAGCCGATCTTGTCTTCTCTATTGATCGATTGGATATGGAACTCAATTGATCGACTGACAGGGAAGCATGATGAAATCAAGGGTGTCGAGCTCACAGGGAAGCATAAAATTTGATTAATTTTATGGAGATCACAATGACCCAAGGAAGTACCAAGGGTGAGAAATTTGATTGCTAAATTTTTACCAGTACACAATGCTAGAATAATAAAACTAAATCAAGATATGCAAGAGTGAACTTTGATAAGAAAAGAAGCAATGATGAGATGATCAAGGAGTTGCTAACCCTAGATTTGTAACTTTCCTACGATCAACCATACAATTTCACATTATATCATTATATCATCATTTAACTACAAGAAAAACGAATCGTTGAAATATGATTATTGATCCTGCATACCCTATCCCAACACTATGATGCATCCAATCACGGCATGAATCATGCGAAAGGCATAGCGTATCTCAAATTCGAAATCACAACAGTAAGACTCAATCGCACGGCATCCTAAATCAATCTACAATATTAGATCTAGGTGGAATGACTCTTTTATTGTCACCGATAACCAAGATCAACAGCTATAAATGAGCATTCAATGATAAATAATAAGCACACACTTAAGGAGTACGATTCAATGATTAAAACAAGAAACTATACAATTAAAGGTAAATCAGTTACTCATCTAGGGATCGCTTCCTCCTTGAACTAGGGGTTTAGCCGCTCATCTTCGATCCACATGTATAATGCAAATCCGAAGCCCTCACAAAAATATGTTCTTTTATTTATCACAAGATTGAATCCTTCCACCCTCTCTTGCTAATACAAACTACCACTTAATTCGAAAAGAAAAACTTGTCAAAAACCTCAGAAAAATATGCCAAGAAGAAGCTCCATAAACCCTGAACATGGCTTTGTTTATATAGGGTGCGGATAGGAAAACTTTCATAAAAAGCTCAGTCGATTGAATTTCCTATTTCAATCGATTGAATTTAAATTTGAATTTTGGCAGATTAATTTGAATTTGAAGTCAATCGATTGATTTACAAGTCTCAATCGATTGATTAACTTTAAATTCAAATTCAAAGAGGGAAATAGTTGTCATCAAGTCAATTGATTGAATCTTGAAATTCAATCGGTTGATGATGGCCTGTAACATCTTCATTCTCTTGCTTGTGGCTGAACCAATCAATTCTCTTTCACGAATTTCAGTGCTTTATAGACTCCATGGTCCAATGTTCTCATGTAACCCTTAATTATGCTCAATTACGCTCTTTCAAGATCCAACGGCCGAGAACACCTGAAACTACTAAAACTACACAACAAACGTCAAATAGCTTTCATCGGATGGCTAAATGTCGGTATTTGGGTGCGAAATATAGTGATATTTCAGCACAGATCATATGTTGTGAAGGTATGACATTTTGAAGCGTTGACACTTTGATATCGACGCATCGGCCCGTCCGCAACGTTGCGTAGCGGCTCTTAGTAGACTCGTTGGCACTTCTACAAGACACGTTGGCGCTCCTACAAGAAGCACTGGCGCTCCTTATTGGACTCGTTGGTACTTCTATTGTAAACTTAGTTCAGGAGATGGAGATTGATATTATAACTCCTTACAATTTCTATATAATGATTGTCAGCACTTCTTATTGGTATCAGTATGTTATTCTTTTTAACAAAGGAGTTGTTGTTAATCGCGAGGCAACGTCGCATCTACTATGATGCGTCGGCCCTCCGTAATGAGCGTTAGTGCTCCTTCTTAGAGTCAATGTATGTTTCCTCCCGGAAGACGAATATCCTTAATAATGGAATACGAATAGCCGTTGTAATAAATTTATTGTATCATTTATATGAGGCTTCCTTTCTCTCGTCATTCTATACTCATTCACTAGCCATGGCAAACAAAGCAAAGGAAGACCCCATCAATTGGAAAGAAATCAAATGGCTAATAGATAACCCACCTCAAAGGCCTCATGGAAATCCCCCAGACCCTATCGAAGTATTAATCTGGAATGAGTATGAACAACTCCGACGACTGTTGACCACTTCTAAGTTGTTGGAGAGGGCCTTGGGAATTATACCAGATGACCTACCGTCAACCTCTACACCTCCTCCTTCCCCATCCCCCCAACCTTCACCACCCCCGTCGATCTCACCATCTCCCGTTACACCCCCTCCTCATATGTAATAAGTTTTTTGATATATTCGTTTATTTTATTATTTGGTGCCAAAATTTTATTTTATGTTATTCTTATATTCACTTCCCATTCAGTGAGGATAGAAGTACTCCAATTTTGTATTTAATGACGGAATACAAACATCGCAGCCCTTAATCGAAGCATAGTCGCTTATAGTAAGACGAGACAACACTTTTTAACACAGGATTTGTTGTTATAATACGATAAATTGAGCGCAAACGTTTTAAATTCGAAGCGATGTCGCACCTATTACGACGCGTCGGTGCTCCTTAATGATAGCCAGCGCACCTTATTGGACTCACTGGTGCTTCAAGCATCGACTGACTCCAGGCAAATCGTCTTTAATGAAAGTCAGCGCTCTTTATTGGTATCAGTGTACCTTTATTGATGGAATACGAAGAGTCGTTGCAATAAAAATTTTCTACAATTTATATAAGGCCGCTAGAATAATTTTGGATATGTAGTATATTCATTTCTAATAAAATGCGATAGCGCCCCATACATTAGGGCGACAACGCCTCTTGTTATTACTATAACGCTTTAAAGACAGCACACTCCATAATTTCAAACTCTTCGAAATTCGTGATTAAGGGAACACCACTTACAGTCAAGAAGCGACATCGCCCACAATTGTAGCGATGATGCGTCTTATTAAGGCGTTGACGCTTCTAATAATAAGCGCCATTAGGATAATCAAATAGCGGCACGCTTCTATTATTATTTGGCGGTAAAATTTTATTTTATCTTATTTTCTCTTCCCATTCAGTGAGGACATAAGTAGTCCAACGGAAGCGCGATGTTATCCCTCTTCATGAAATTAAACGAAAGAAGATTGTATTCGTATAAACTAAGAGAAATTATAAAAATATACTGTATAAAAAAGAAAATAAAACCTAGGATAAAATTAGACAGACAAATGAGAAAAGTTGTGCGTCGTCTTCAAAATTTATCCCGCCAAAAAGAGCTCCTCCTCCCAACTCTGGGATGTCATCAACTTGTCATCTTCAAAGAGAAAGTAGAGCTCGGGAGGGTAGGGGTAGGTGAAGATGGGGAAGAGGGTGGAGAGTTAGGATGGGGTGCAGGGTGAGGGGGGTTGTGGTAGACGACTCAGCGTCATCCGGAATGCATCGTTGTTGGTGCAACTACCTCTCCTTCTTGGTCAAAAGCACTTGAATCTCGACCTTCTACCTTTGAATCAAGCTCTCCTTCTTGGCCAAAAGCATAAAAATCTCGTACTTCTCCCTTTCAATAAGACAATCAAGGGTTTTACCTATCTCGGACCAGTTGGATTATTCCGCAATGGTTTGGGGTTTATGGTTAAGGGCTTAGGGTATAGGGTTTAAAGAAAAGAGTTTTGGAGACGAAAGGCAAAACAATGGATATGGAGTGATGACTAAATGGTCGGAAGGCAAAATTACTTTTTTATTAGAATACAAATAGTCAATGCTACATTAATATTGGAAAAGACTGCGCGAAAAGACAGTACACTCAATATTTCAAACTCCTCAAAATTTATAATAAACAAGACCCCCGCTTACCGTCGAGAAGTGACATCGTCCCTAATTGAAGAACTAGTGCTTCAATTAAGAAGCGATGGCACGTTTTATTGAAGCATGCTGAATTTTTGGTTAGCGCTTTGACATAGTGTCTTAAATATTAGGGCTAGCTGAGGCACTACTGGTTTAAACAATAAGCGACATGCGCCCTGCCAGAACGAGAAAAGCTGAGACTATATTCATGGAAACGAGAAAATTGAAGTGCGATGTTCTCCCTCTGCATGAAATTAAACGAAAGATATTGTATTCATATACATTGAGAGTAATTGTAAAATTACACTGTACAAGAAAGAAAAGAAAACTTAGGAAAAATTTAGAGAGATAGAGAGATACTAGCACAGCCGCCTGATACGCCATCAAGAGGGTGGAGAGTTAGGAGGGGGCATAGGGGGGTTGGGGTAGACGACTCCCCCTTTGGATTGCGTCGTAGTTGGCGCAACCGCCTCTCCAATTTGGCAGAGACCTCTTGAATCCCGGCCATCTCCCTTTCCATCTCGTCGATCACAATTTGAATCACCTCTTCTTCTAGGCCAGAAGGTGGAGATGTAGCTGAAGAACCTCAGTCGTCTCCCTTTCAATAATACGATCAAGGTCTTTTAGCGCCTCGGACAGGTTGGGTTCTTCGGCCATGGTGAAGGGGTTTTAGAGACGAAAGGCAAAAGGAAGAATATGGGCAAAATAAAGTATATAGAGTGAAGATTAAACTGACGGAAGGCTAAATGGTGATTTTTATTGGAATACGAACAATCGTTGTTGCAATAATGATGAAAAAGATTGCGCAAAAAGACAACATAGTCAATATTTTCAAAATCCTTGAAATTTGTAATAAATGAAATACTGCTTATCGTAAAAAAGTGTCATCGCCATCAATAGAAGCGTTGACGCTTCAATTAAGAAGCGATGACGCTTCGAATAAGAAGCGATGGCACGTCGTAATGAAGTGCTGACGCTTCTAATAATAAGCGACATGGGGTAGATCAAACAGCGGATGCAATAAATATGAAGCGCAAAGATTTATAAAATCTCTTTGTGACGGCAGTGCACCATAATGACTACAACAGCCTATTTAATAAGGTTGCATAAAAAATTGCTATTTATAGATATCATGGCACTCTTTTTTTTCATCTTCTGTATCTCCTTAGATTAGCATTTCATCATCCTCAACCCATATTGAAATGCGACGTAACGTTTTGAAGAGAATTCACCACCTCGTGTGCCAGCATTTTATCAGTTCTTACGATGGTTCGGTTATCAGCATCCCCAACGATAATGAGTTAGTTGTTGTCACCGAAGAAGTTATAGTCATTCTGGAGGATGACGACAACGAGCAAGTGGTTCCCCCTCCCCCCGGCGAAGTTATCGTCATTCAGGATGATGGCGACCTTCCTGTTATACTGGTGGTGGTGGGAAACTCAGGGCCCCTTCTTCTCTCGGATCCAGAGCTGGTTCTCCCTCTTCCACCCCGGCCACAACCACCGCCACCATCTCCAACTCAACTTCCACATCCCCCACCACTAGCATAACAAACCCCCCATATCCACCTACACCTCTAACTCCATTTCCACCTCTACCACTACCTCCACATCCTCCACCACTGCTTGCACAATTGCGTAACAACCATCGCCACCACCTTCAACATTTCCATGAAATGTTGCATCATCCCCCAACCAACCACCGCCATCACCATATCCCCTTCCCCTTGCTCCTCCTCCCTTCATTCTCTTTTTTTCTTCCGCCTCGGCCTCAGCCTCCTCATCTCTACTATCTCGGCATATCTTTTGTCATATTTTTTCGACAGTGTAATCCTTGTTCCTACGGATCCTTACGATGACCTCATCGAGGGATGAATCAGGGTCCGCTAAATCATTCAATGCATTAGAATCATTTTCAATTTTATCAGACCCATTTACGATAAAGAAAGATAGTGTGAAGAAAGACGATGTAAAGAAATAGTTTTGATTTATAAATGAAATCTTTTTACATAATTAGCAAATTCTTTTTACTTGATAAATAGTTCTGAGTAATAAAAGCGAAGTTCCATGAGTATATGAAAATGTCAATCCACAGGAGTGCGTTCAAGAAAAATTAACATAGTCAATGGTTCCAGGTTGAATCACACGCACTTCATACACGTAGTGGCTTCGCTTTGCGAGAAAGCATCGTCACTCCAAAACAGAAGCGTCCTCGCTTCCACATAAAAGAGCAGCCACGGTCAACCCGAAAGATTCAAAATGGAGAACCGATGGAAGCGAAGTCTCTTCCTAAGTGAGGCATTAGTGCGTAGCGTACGGGGTGTGTTTGGGCTTTTAAACGTACTAAGTCTTAACCTATTGCAAGCGCACAATGAAAATTACAACACTAGTATAGGATCGTTCCCACAAGGAAGGTGATTATTTTCATATATTAGCGTTTGCTTAAAAACTTTTATTTGTCTTTTAAAATTCTAAACTACTGGAGAAATGTGAATAAAAGAATGAGTTGTATAAACTAATTTGCATAAATTAAATCTAAATCTTCCTTCCAGATTATGGTCGTCAATCACAATCCTTCAGATCTCGGATGTTTACAAAATAAAGTACCGTTACACTGTATCTCAGTCCTCTAGAATTTGGGCGTCAAGCAAAAGCTAAAATTCTTGAACACAGATTTAAACTAATCAACAATCTTTCTAAATTTTGGGTGTCAATTATACTCAAGAAAATTAAAGATGAAAAAGTAAAATCGTTATACTAATATGCAAATTTTCAATTTGAGTCGTCAATTCAAAAAAAAAACTTTTAGATATTTACAAAGCAGTAAAATACATGAAAATAACTTTAAACTAGAAAACAATAAAAAGATATTTCATCCCTCAGTTGCAGGCATTAATTGTTTATGAGAAACTACAGATACTCTACTCTAATCTTCCATCTCTCGATAACAGGGGTCAATTGTTCTCGAGAAACCTAGATATCTAAACTACTCTACTATACTTTTGATCGAAAGAAAACCCAACTTCAGTCGTCAATTGATGCTGATAATTCCTTTGATAAATAATTCCTATCCCGAGCCTTCTTATTTATAAATCATAAGGGGTCGGTTTATATTATTCTAATTCTAATAAAAGAAAACTTCTAGACAAGCCTAATATAACTCTACTTCTAATCCTAGTTCTTCCTTATTCTGAATGGTAGATGCGTGCAGGACTTTTCTCCTTGATTTTAACAGCAGAGATCTTTTGAGTTCTTTTATTAATCCTCTCTAATCCGTAAGTTGCCAAACTTCTAATCCAAGATATCTTCTAATTCTGTGCATGGTGGTATATATTTCACGTGATCAGTAGAATGAGCTTTATTTTGTACGTTTGTATGTACAATTGTTCTTCTTTCTATACGATTTCTGCTTCGTCGAACGTTCGAGATTTTACATTGGTTCCTCTAGTCGTAGCTTCTTTCGTATGTTCGGGAATCATAATTTTGTTTCTTCTTTTCTTTCTTGCTCGTTTGAGATTTACGTTCGTTCGATATTTCTTTTTCTTGGCTTATCGACTGGTCTTTCATTCGAGTGGATTATTTTTTCGTACGATCGTAATTCTGGCTGCTTTTTGAGTTCATTTTGGCAAAGATTAACACATCGGCTGTAATCTGCTCATTATTCTAAATATCTGCATATAGCATCACTAAGTTAAGGGTGGTAAAATGGTATATTTTATGACTGATCAAGGCGTCGTCGTTATAAAGCTATAAAATCCAGAAGGAACTTATCAGAAAGAAAAAGAATGAATAAATATTTTAATGCACGAAAATGAAGTCTATCAACTCGCTTTCATAAAATTGAATCGGTGTGACTCTGTGAAACCGCACTTTCCATAGTCAATTCAGAGGAATGCAAATACACGTGTGATCTAATAGGCACATGGGATTCTTTAAGGAAACGCCCACGCTTCAAAAATAAAGAGCCCGCGCTTCAAAAATAGAGCATCGTCGCTTCCTTCATGAAGCGGCGTCGCTTCCTTCACGAAGCGACGTTGCTTCTCGTATGAGGCGTCATCGCTTTGGAATGATGGTCACGAAACGTTGAAATCAATCCTTAAATCGAGAATGAACACATAAAAAAAATTAATTCAACACAAAACGATTACCATAGGCTATCCACATGATTCAAAATACAGCTCTAGTCAGATAGGCACTGAGGCTATGCAAAGAAGCATCAGCTTATCGAAAAAGAAGTGCCAACGCGTAAAAGACAATGCGACGCACCCACGCTTCTGAAACAAAGTGACCACCCTTTGAATGTGAAGCGCCTGCACGAAGCGATTGCACTTTTTATAAAATTGAATCAGTGTGAATCTGTGATACCGCACTTTCCATCGTCCCATATTCTATTTGGCTATGTCCAGCGGTAGCAGCCATCATTCTAACCCTCCTTAGTGGGCAAGTTGTGATTTTATAACCCTCCTTATAATGGTGTCTCTTCTTGTTTGATTGTTCAAAACCAACCTCCATTCCAGACTTCATTCTATCACTGTTGCTTGACCTACGTTTGGTGGCATATCATATTGGATCACACACTATTATATTGGCATGCTCTTGCAATTTAATTCCTTCGCTAGCCTGGGAGGAGCCGCCCAAAGAAAACGCGATGATAGTGCGTCTTTCATTTTCCTCTTGCATTCTAATGGCCTCTACGCCTTTTATAGTTCATCATCCTTCCAACGTATAATCCACCAAGTGATTTGATTCTATCCCCAACTGAATTAAATTCAGTTTGGCCTCTCTCACCTTCCATATTTTCATTGTAGATACTGAATTGGAATTGTCTTTCTCACCGACCCCCAAACATATAGTACTGTGCCTAGCATCTTTCATCCATCGAGGTAAAATGTACTTAGAAGGAATTTAGTCTACCTCTTCCTTGAAGTAAACATAGAAGACATGAGAACAAAAAAAACCCTCAGTCTGGAAGTGCTTGTAATCACAAGTGGTCGTGACATCTCCACATTCGAAATGAACTTTAAATGTTCGATTGCTATCCTCTGTGCCATCCCCACAACTTCTACACACTTGGTATACAATTACCGCCCCGGTTTCCTCTTCGACCATCTTTTGCGACTTAAAAGAGGTAAACTTTTGGAACTTAGAGTGGAATCTATTGAACATGATTCTTGTATACACAGCAGCAACATGCCTCTCGATTGAATTTTTGAATAAGGGTTCCAGTGTCGTAGACATTGAGATAAGATCCTCCCTATTTTCTTTTTTGTGACGAGATTTGACGGCAAGATTGTATTGTTTGAAAAATTACGTCAAACTCGTATGGGCATTGACATAAGTATCGAAGAAAGAATTTATACTTTCTCTGCATTGCATAGTGGTCATGTCGCTTAAGTAGCATGAAATCTATTTCCTTTTAAGAGCGTACATTTATTTAAACCAAGCATTGTCTCTCAATTGAAACTCCTCGATGAGTTCTACCCATCTCCTTTCGAAATCATCAACCGCTTGACTGAACTTACACTGATTATAATTTCTTCCAAAATTCTCAAACTTCACCTTCAGTTGAGAGAGATGGTTCAATCCATTCCTCCCTATGTGCCATATGCAGAGGTGATGCGTGGTCCCCGGAAGAACTTCATAGATGACCTTGCTCATATTGTTGCATTGATCAGTGATGAATGCATTAGGTTTCTTATCACTCATGAACTTCAGCCACATGTTAAACAACTAAATGAATCTCTCCTTCGTCTCATCTACGAGTAATACACATCCAAAAAGCGTCATCTACAAATGATGGTTAACCCCCGTGAATGGGCTGAAAGGTAGCAACAATTTATTTGTTTTATAATTTGTGTCGAATACAACCACATCATTGAAATGTTGATATGCTATCCGTGACCTGTGATCAGCACAAAAAATACTATGCATACGATATTTTTCGTCTATTTTGGCTTCAAAGAAGAAACCATTATGCCTATCAATGAAGGTCTTGATCACGGTCATGCACATCGAATGGATGTTACTCTCCTTTCTTATCTTCTTTAGGCAATCCCGAGTTTGTTGAGGGCTTACCATCACGCCAGCCTCTCTATCCAAACTTGACAAAACAGTAGAAATCTTCGAAAGAGGAATTATGCCATCAAATGCTCCTATCAATGATTTACTTGCTCCGATCATTTTATTTTGTGATCGTAGTTCCTTCATCTTCGTAGGTATATATAACTGATGATTATGCGACTATCTAAATTCTATTACCTCCCACAACTTTTGATCATCGATCCTAATCTTCACTTCAATCTTGCCTCACAACCGCATCTGTTATCTTTTGAACACTTTATATCAGTGTGTAATTTGCGAGCGTCATGCTACTTGAACCCTTCGAACGAACATACATATTTTTTCTTTATAATCTCCCCTTTTGCGAATTTGTAAGTGTTACTTTTCCTAACGCTGAAACCAACTTTCTAGTCGTATAAATTATAGAAGTTATGTCTCGTCTTCATATTGGAATTTCAAGCCGATACGTGGCTTCCATTCCTCGCTGATATTCTCAGACCCTCCACAACTATTCAGAATTTCGATATCACTATCACAACCAAGAGAAACTCCTTCTAAAGAAACCATCTCAGGGGTGAGATTTAAATCAACACCACCTTCATTGAATCCTCCAATTGAGTCCATTATAGCCCCTGCATTTGACAAAAGATAAATCAACAACGGGCTAATAAGGAAATCGATTCACAAGGAAGCGATGACGCGGTCATACAGAGCACCAACGCTTCAATATGTAAGCGATGGTGCTTCTCAATTGTTGCCTCGTCGCTTCTAACTTGTACCTTCGTTGCTTCTCATTACTTCACATAAGAATCGTGCACTTTCACGTCGACGATTATAATTTATATATTTTTGAATGATTATAATTTTATGATTGAGACCCTATAAATAAGTGAAGAGATCATCAACTACAGGCAGATGAGGAAACCGCTTCACATACGAAGCGCCGCAGCCTGGGCGCAAAAGCGACGACGCATCTTAACATATATATTTGAATGTTTATAATTTTATGATCTGTAAGCTGAAAATAATACACAGAAACATCTTAACTTACCTCAAATGTTACTCTTTTACACTTCTATCCAGTAGGAGCTCAAAAAAAAAAAGAGAAAATTGTCTCTTTTGCACTTCTATCCAGTCAGAGCTCTAGTGACAGAGAGAAAGTTGTCTCTTCTGCGCTTCGATCCAGTCAAAGCTCTAGTGAGAGAGATAAAGTTGTATCTTATGTGCTTCTATCCAGTCAGAGCTTCAGTGAGAGAGACCGTGCAGAGAAGCGGAAGCGAGAGAGAACCTAAAGAGAGAAGGAAAGAGAAGGAACTTGTTTCATTTTTTGACTTGTTTTACCGCCATATTTACCGTCAAATCATGACACGACATTCCCCTTGGGGCCTATGCTTCCTTCCTCCGTCAGGTATAGCCTCCTTTTCCTACCTACTATCTAGTATCTACTTTACCTATCACTGTCAGCAAGAAAACCCGGTTGTGGCTAACCCGGGTTAGTACAAATGCACTTTCCACATGTCCGCTCCCTATTGAGGGAGCGTAGAGAAGTCTCTCTATGCCCAGGAGCATTTTCCCCTTTGCCATATATATATATGGGAGCCGGTTTAGTCCTCCAATGGAGGACGGTAACCGTCCTCCAAGATACACATGAAGCTCTACATGGCACCCAAAACACTGTTTGGGTGCCACGTGGAGCACAAGTGGACCGTATAGATCAATATTAAAAAAATAAATTTTGAAAAAAACTTTTTAAACCCACAAGTCAAAGTTTGACGGGTTTCATTGGTCCACATTTCACGGTTCAAAAAACACACGGTGGAGATGAGTTTTCAAATTTTTTTTTCAAAGATGATCTAAGCAATACACCCGAGCTCCACAGGACATCGAAACAATATTTTGAGTGCCATGTGGAGCTCCACGTGGAAGGTTGGAGGACGGTGACTGTCCTCCCATAGAGGACGGATCCCTTTTCCTATATATATATATATATATATCGTCTTGCTAAAAGAAAATGAATATTGAAAAAAATCTATGATTTTGATTTAGATTTTCAAAACATTGTCCACCATTGATTTGACAGTGGTCATTTTTTTCTTCTTCTATTGGATTGGGCAATTGCTCACTTCTACATACACTCAAACATTTGTTCAATGTTCTTCGCTAGTCCGGTCTAGCATTCTAGCTCTTTTTTTTTATATAATTAATTGGGGTTGAAGGATCCCCACCTTTCATCAAAAAGTCAAGATTACAAACGATGAGAAAGACAAATCAAATCTTCCCTTAGGCCCTGTTTGATAGCAATGGAGCTCCAAAAAGGAAATGAAATCAATTTCTTAGTTGATTTCTTAGGAAATGATTTCCTCTAGAAATAAATTTTTCACTGTTTGATTAATGTGTTTGAGAAATGAATTTCATTGGAAATTGATTTCTCTTGTTTGATTAGTATCTTTGCCAATGAATTTTTAAGTTTTGATCATTTATTATTAAAATTAAATATTAACCAATAATTTTTTTAATGATATTTTATTACATTGCAAATTAATATCATTGTAATCACTATTTATTACTAAGTTATATAAGTCAAAGTTTGAAAAGTCAAACTCAAATAAAATGCCAAACTTTAACCAAACTTAAAATTTTGATAAAAAAAATATGTAAAGCTAAATAATAAAGTTATAAATGTTAGTATCTAATGTAAGTTTATACGTTAAAATGAAATGAAATTTTTATAAAAGTCAAACTTTGACCAAAATTTCAACTTTGATCAAGAGAAAATTTTGCAATGTACCAACAAGTTATAAAAGTCCAACTATAAATTAATATAACAATATTCATATATATTGTTAGGTTACACTAGTCAAAATTTGATCAAATATTCACTTTTAATAAAAGTCAAACTTTGATTACAAGTAAAACTTTGATTAATAAAAAATTTTAAGACTAAAATACAAAGTTATATAGTAAATGCTAGTATGTATTATATATTGAAACAAAATTAAAATTTTAAACTTGAAAGAAAATTCAATTTTTAAAAAAAATCAAACTTTTACTAATTTTTTAAACTTTGATCAATAAAAAATTCGACAATCTACCGGCAACCTACAAATTAACATAACAATATTCGTATCCATCGCTAGGTTACACTAGTAAAAACTTTGACTAAATATTAACTTTTAAAAAAGTCAAACTTTGACCAAATGTAAAAAAATTAAATTGTGGATACAGAAGTTCAAAAAAATTAAATTGTGTTTAAAAGTCAATGTTTGACCAAATATCAAACTCTGACTGATTAAAATTTACATTATCAAAATATAAATAACAATAGTAATAATTACTATCTACTGTCAAGATACATTTCTCAACTTTTGACTAAAGTCAAAATTTGAATAAAGTCAAACTTTGACCAATAAAAATGAGGCAATATATTTTCAAGTTATAAATTAAAATGATGATAGATGTTTTTAATTATAATATTTCACTAATAAAAATTTAAAACATTTTATAAAAAATCGAACTTTGACCAAAAGTCAAACTTTGACCCAAAAAAATTTATACTGATACGATATAAATTTATGTAGTACTAGACTCTATCTATAAGTAGGTTTCGAGTTTGACTAAAAATAAAATTTGTGTAAAAGTCAAAGTTTGACTAAAGGTCAAACTATTGACTAATACAATTGAAAATTTAGTATCAAATTATACATCAACACGACAGTATTCTTTTTTTGCCATCAAATTATTGGAGTTTAAGTTTAATAAAAAATAAATTTTAATTAAAAGTCAAAGTTTGACCTTAAGTCAACTTTGACTCTTAAAAATTTGATAATATATTACTAACTTACAACTTATTATCATGTTTAAGTAGTTAAAGTTTGATCAAAAGTCAACTTTATATAACTTATAAATCCAATTAAAGTTTGATTAAAATTCAAACTTTAATCAAAGTCAAATATTAGTTGAAAAAAGGTATGATGTAGATAATGTGGTGGTCATAGTGATTGTGCAGGTATGATGATCATAGAAATTGAAGTTACTTTTTAATAGTCAAAAAATAATTTTTTTGGTTTTTAAGTTTTTTACAAGTAACTTTAGATTTGCAATGACAAAAGCTTATTATTTTGTTAGTAGGAAACCCAATTTCAGCCATTTAAATGGTTGAAATAGTTTCCTCCTAAAATGATTTGGTGTATGGAAATTCAATTTCCATGTGGGGTGACTCAATTTCATTTCCATCTCCTTAAATAACTATCAAACAACAACAATTAGAAACTAAATTTCATTTCCACCATGAAATTACATTTCCATTTTATTAAACAAGGCCTTAGGCGAGAGTGAAGAATCGGGGAAAGCAAAGAAGAATCCCTCCGGCGGATTACTGAGTTAGCTCCAAGACCAAGTTGCATTACAAGATCGGCGCTATAGTTTTTCTCTCTCCAATTATGATGAAAACTCATTGAATTGAAAGAGAGAGAGAGAGAGAGTGGTCAATACTATGATCAATTGTTTGCAAGTATGCCCAAGGCATAGTGCGGGTCTTGTTAATACATTGAATAGCGAGCATAGAGTCTGATTCCAGGGTGATATCTTGACATCCTTGAATCTCTTGTGCTAGCTGAAGCCCCTGGTCAATCGCTTCTTGTTAATTCGACATTGGTGATGTCATAAGCACAAGTTGAGCCGTGAAAGCTAGCTATAAACTCACCATTAGAATCTCTAAGAATTCCTCCAATAGTGAAAGTGTTATTAGCATGTGTGACATCACTGTTGAGTTTTATGTACCCGCGGAGAGGAGGTTCCCACTGACAAGGCATCGGAGTAGGTGCGCAATACCATGAGTTGAGGCCAAAATTAATTGATGGGCTTGTTGGATCTATCGATCTGACCATTCAAATATTTTCCCTCGGATCTAGGCATATGAGCAATCAAAATAATAGATCTAATCTATGAATTAAAATATGTGTGCGTACTTTATCGTGAATATCGTGACCGTCGCTTTAGCTTTAATCCATTGTATCAATTCCTATAAGAAAGAAGAAGGTGAAAGTGACTCTACCCGCTTCTCTTGCTACACTCTCTTGAAGGGAAGATGCCAAAATGTTTGTATGTAGTGAGCGGGGGACGTCCACCTATATATATAACATGAAGAGTCATGCCCTGCCTAGAGTACCGTCCATCAAGGTATTCTAATATGAATAAGAATCACATGTAAATCAGGAAACCTTGAAGTTTCATTCAATTCTCAATAATGTCCTTTATTATTTCAAGCAACTGCAATCCAGAGTTTTATAAAATCCTAGTGTGTGGACCACCTAAAATAAAAATTTTGAGATTCCATAAAAATTCCAATAGGGCTTTGATCTAGTTCACCAATGCTTTTGGTGGAAACATTTTCAACAATTCTCTTTAGAATGATTCTTTTGTGAGTGCTTGAATCTTCAAAGATTCTCTCCGTCCCTCCCCCGTTCGCTCTCGCTATTGTTCCATAGGTGCCACATGGGATCTCACTCCACCCCTTTTGCCCAATAGGGTTTGCCCATCCTTTGCAGCACTGAAGAAGCACCTTCATTGTGAATTGATGTCAACATAGACCCCACATGCCGCTCTGAATATGTTTTGGGTGCCTCGTAGAGCAAGGTGTTGTTTAGATCAATTAAAAAAAAAAAAAAAAAAATCTTCATGGTATGTGTTTTTACGTTTGAATTAAATCACCTACTTTAGTTAAACTTTTACTTTTGCCCTCAATATTTGAGTTTTATGTATCCACGGAGAGGAGGTTCCCACTGACAAGGCATCAGAGTAGGTGTGCAATCTAATGAGTTGAGGTCAAAATTGATTGATGGGCTTTGATCTGGTCCATCACCGAAGCTTTTGGTGGGAACATCTTCAACAATTCTTTTTAAAATGAATCTTTTGTGAGTGCTTGAATCTTCAAAGATTCTCTCTACCCCTCCCCGGTCACTCTCACTATTGTTCCATAGGTGCATTTTTCACATGGCATCTCTCTTCCACCCCCTTTTGCCCTATAGGGTTTACCCATCCCTTTGCAGCATTGAAGAAGCACCTTCATCATAAATTGATATCGGCATAGACCCCACATGCCGCTGGGAACATGTTTTGGGTGCCTTGTAGAGCAAGGTGTTATTGTTTAGATCGTTTAAAATAAAATAAAATAAATCTTCATGGTATGTGTTTTTAGGTTTGAATTAAATCACCCGACTTTAGTTAAACATTTACTTTTGCCCTCAATATTTGAGTTTTATGTATTCGTGGAGAGGACGTTCCTACTGACAAGGCCTGGAGTAGGTGCGCAATCCCATAAGTTGAGGCCAAAAGTGCTTGATGGGCTTTGATATCATCCATCACCAAGGCTTTTGGTGGAAACATCTTCAATAATTCTTTTTAGAATGATTCTTTTGTGCGTGGTTGAATCTTCAAAGATTCTCTCGTCCCTCCCCCGTTCATTCTCGCTATTGTTCCATAGGTGTATTTTGGTGTCAGATGGTATCTCACTCATCCACCCCTTTTGCCCAATAGGGTTTACCCAACCCTTTACATCACTGAAGAAGCACCTTCATCGTGAATTGATGTCGACATAGACCCCACATGCTCTCGGAATATGTTTTGGGTGCCTCGTAGAGCAAGGTATTATTGTTTAGATCATTTTTATAAAAAATAAATAAATAAATCTTTATAGTATGTACTTTTAGGTTTGAATTAAATCACCTGACTTTAGTCAAACTTTTACTTTTGCCCTCAAAATTTGATTTCGATTTTTTTTATTTTAATTGACTCATGCAACGTGCATATTCTCCATAGGGCACCAAAATAGCGTTTTGGGTGACACATGGACATTGGTGCACGTAGAAGGGAAAATACGCCCGAGCGTAGAGATATCTCTACCCCTTTTGTTATTGCCACAACACGTAGTGCCTTTTTTGTGATGATGGGTGGCATGGGCCCACTTTACTAATTAGGGGTTAAACTTTTAAAATATTTTTAAAATTATATACCCTTCCAGACACCATTCTTAACTTTTTATTAGTGTCTTGCTTTTCTCCCTGTGAAGCGCTAACACCTCGTTATCGAAGCAGCGACACCCCAGTAGAGAGGCATCGGCACCCCGATAGTGAGACATTGGCACCCCGGCGCTTGGGTGTCGACTCCTTGTTTTAGGGGAGCCAGCACTTCTACATCGAGGTATTGATGTTTTGCTAAAAAAAAAAAAAAAAAAGAGTGCCGACGACTCGTTCTAGAGGTGCCAACACCCATAAAATGAGGCATCGGTATTTTTTAGTTTTTTTTAGCGAAACGTCAACACCTCGATATAGAGGTGTTGGCTCCCCTAAAATAAGGCACCAGCACCCCTTTTTTTTTAGCGAAGCACCAACACCTCGACATAGAGGCGCCAATGCCCCTAAAACAAGGCACCGGCACCCCGGCACCGGGGTGCTAGCACTTCGCTATCAAGGTGCCAGCGCCTCGCTATTGGGGTGTCGACGCCTCTCTATCGGGGCGTTGGTGCCTTGATATCGAGGTGCTAGTGCTTTGATATCGGTCGCCCACATTTTTTAAGTAAAATATACCTGAAAAAGTATATATGAGACTTTTTTGAAAAAAAAAAGAAAAGAGAAAAAAGAAAGATATTTTTAAAAAGTCAAAAATAATGGCTAGAAACTTTAAAAATATTTTACATGTCGGGCCATGTCAATAGGCACATAGATAATAACTTTAGATAGCGATATTCACACCCTATATATCACAGTTCTTTGATTAAGGGGTGGAATTTATCCCCATTTATGTTTTTCTTAGCATTAAGTTAGCCATGTTAGCCAATTTATAATAACTTAAGATAGCGACAAAAGTTCTAAAATGGATGTTTGATAACGGCGATAATGAAATTTGAAAATTCTTCTATCTATAATAAGAAAAAGGGAATCTTTTAGAGATGCATAGAGTTAAAAACATTTAACTCTATGTAAAATGTTTTTTTTTTTTGGCACGGAGGGGTTGAAATTTGGCAATAAGGGACCATTTTCCAGATTTCTTCACTTTGGTACAATGGGGACCAGGTGACCATATCCCATCCCTCCTTTGGTTAAAGAGACGTATGAAGAGAAACAGCAAGCACCACTTTTGCTTTGAATTGACAATTTCCACCGTATCCCATCCTTTCTTTGAGTAAAGGGATTGAAGAGTGGGAGAAACTGAGAGAGCACCATTTTTAATTTAAATGAACAATCTACATCATATCCCATCCTTTCTTTGGCTAAAGAGATACATGAAGAGAGAGAGAGAGATCTTTCCTTTTAAAGTATATCCTCTACTCTTCATCTCTCTCCCTTCATATATCCCTTTAGCCATATTCCTTTATAGTAAGAGAGAGAGAGAGAGCTCTCCTCTAAATATACAATTTATACAATTTCCCATTCCTTGGCTAAAGGGTATATTAAGAGAGAGAAAGCACCATCCTTTTTTATATTATAATTCAGCCTAGAGAAAGCACCATCTTTTTTTAAAATTATAATTCAGCTTGGAGTTGTTTATGGGGTCTC
Organism: Chloranthus sessilifolius; assembly: GCA_021018995.1. Classification (NCBI taxonomy): domain Eukaryota; kingdom Viridiplantae; phylum Streptophyta; class Magnoliopsida; order Chloranthales; family Chloranthaceae; genus Chloranthus; species Chloranthus sessilifolius. The sequence goes on from CM037588.1 coordinate 10,581,135, forward strand.
CATATCCCATACCTTTAGATGTACAATTCACATCATATACCATATCTTTTCGTTGGCTAAAGGGGTGGAAATGTATTTATTTATGGACAGTATTAAGTGTTATATAATGGATAATTTTTTGTAGACAATTTTACAGGCAGCTTATGTGACATGATGTGATTGGCTGCACACATATTGGGCCCAAGCACTGCATGTAGATACCATGTAGAATTTCATCGGCCTAAATCTTATAAAATCGACTTGTAAGGTGAGATTTATCCAAATTTATATATAGTGAGAGACCATTAACCCGGGATGTAGGACTATCATTCACTACAGCTAGTCAAATCGCACCACATAAGTTGTCTACAAAATTATCTATCAAAATTTGTCCGCCATTTATAATTTTAATTCGTTTATTTATGTGGATTAGATAAGCTAGAGTCGAAAAGGGGTGGAAATTTAATAAACGTTTGTATTTTTCTTACCAGAAAATTGGATATGTTAGGTAGTTTACATTATACAATAAATTAAGACAGCGACAAATCCTAAATTCCTAATGTGGGTGGTTGAAGGCAACAGCATTACAGTAAGGTATGAGGTTTTTACCTTGACAACGAGAGTTACGGGATGCTTAGGCGTAGCAATTGGGTTGGTTCCGGTCGATTTTCATGTTAAATTAAAATCGAATCGATAATTATTAATTTCTAATTTCTCAAATTGAATCAATGATAAGCCTTCAAACCGAAATCGAACCAATAGTTATCGATTTGGTTGCTTTTCGATTTTTAAACCTCAATTTTTTTATTTGTAAGATAGTAAAAAAAATAAGGAAGAAAGACAATGAAGAATAAAGAGAGGAATAGAGACAGAGAGAGGAACAGAGCGAGTGCAAGGAGAGAGAAATTTGTTGTCTGCTGTGGAGTGTGGCCATGTGGGCTTGTGATAGATGGCCCCGGCGACGGCGAGTGAAAGGATGGCCAACGACGAACGGCCGACAGTGGTCGGTGGGAACTGGAAAGTGGAAACGAATGGGATATGAGACATCAAGGGTTTCTTATTTTTTGCTTGTTTTAAGTTTTAAGATTTATCCCTTATTTTGTAGTTTCTATGTTTTAATTTTTAAGTTTAGGTTTAAAAGGAAAAAATTTTATTGCAACCTATTTTTGTATGCACCCCAGTAATACCCTATTATTGGTTTTTTATCGATTCGGTTTCAAATTTTTTACGTCAAAATCGAAACCAAGTCGATAACCTGATAAGCCACCTTTCCAAAATCGAAAATGAACCAATATGCCCTAAAATCGAAACCGAACCGAAATTTCGGTCGGTTTCGATCAGGTCGGTTTTCTACACAACCCTAATAAGTGGTCATCTTAAAGGAGAAGGTATTATAAGCAGGTTTTATAAATAAGGTTTTGTTGGATTTGTCCCACATAGGCTATGAGCTGGCCCTTCTTGGGCTTTTTATATCATGGGCAAACCTCACCTTAAAAGTCGGTTTTGTGAGGTTGAGTTAGGCCCATGGAATTCTTATCATGGTATTAAAGTCGTTCTTTCTCCCCATATTACTCATTTCTTGTCCACGTGATTTAACTCAATCTCGCCAACATGTGCAGGGGCGTGTTGGATTTGTCCCACATAGGTTGTTAGCTGGCCCTTCTTGGGCTCTTTATATCTTGGACAAGCCTCGCCTTCAAAGCCGATTTTGTTAAGTTGAGTTAGACCCGTGGAATTCTTATCAACATGATAAGAAATCCAACGAGCTTAACTCAACCTCACAAAACTGGCTTGTAAGGTGAGGTTTGCCTAAGTTATAAATAGCCCAATACCTCCAAGCCCACAGGCATTGTGGGACTATTCTAACACGCCCCGCCCATGTTGGCGGGATTGAGTCAAGCCAAATCACGTGGACGATTAAATTGAGTGGCATTGAGTGGAGAAATACCTGCTTTGATATCATGACAATTTTATGGACCTAACTCAACCTCACAAAGTCGGCTTATAAGGTGAGGATTGCCCAAAAAGGGCCAGCCACAGCCTATATGAGACAAATCCAACAGGTTCCATTGTTGAGCATTTCACTTTGGTTAGGTATATATCTGAGAGAGGGTTACGCATCTCGCTCGGACCCTTACGGATCTGCAGTTCAGTTCGGTCTAAATCAACCAACACTTGAACCTTGGTCTCACAAGGAAAATTGCGAACTGCATGCAAGTTTTTTGCAAGCAAAGTGCATTATCAACTAAGCATGTAATCAACAAGCCACGAAAACTTGTTGTGCGTCAAATTAATAACATATATATATATATATATATATATATATATATATATATATATATAATATTATTAATAAAAAAAATTTATATTATTATCATTATTATTAAAATATTTTATATTTTCATTTAAAACTCATCATTTTTTCTTTTTGATGTCATACGGCATAGAAAACGTGGATGTACCTTACATATTAGAGAGTAATATAAGAGAGGAAGGGATCGTAGAGTCTAGAACCCATGGCCTCACGCCTCATAAAGGACGAAGGATACCAACTGAACTACAACTCAATTGGTCATTTAAAACTCATCTTACCATTAGTAATGGTATTCATTTAGAAGTAGCGAACCGTGAATTACGAACCTAAATTTGAAGTGATCGAACTAGCAAGCCACGTAACATTTAAGACTATTTAGTTGAATATTGACTTATATAAATAGAGCTATCAATGGGCCGGATTCAAACATATAATAATTGATTTGGCCTATTCAGTTAAGTTTTGCTTTATAAATTATCAACGGGTCAGGCTAGATTCCGAGTCAAGATTCCTCTTATAAATGGGCCAAGCTCAGGCTACCTAAGAGAATGTCACAAAAATATAGATTACGTGTCACGACCCGAAATTTTACTCTATCTCGAGGGCCTAGAATTTCGAGTTATGACCTACACGCATCCCAGATACGCTAAGCGGACATCTCCAAACTAAACTTAGAGTTCTCACGCTAACATAGTTCCACAAAATCCGTGAATCCAATAATAAAAGATGAAACGTCAAGACAATAATTAATAATTAATAATTACGCTAGAAATACAAGTAAACCACTAATCAAAAGAAAAGAAAATTTGGAAACAAGTCCAAAATACGAGGCTATAAATAAACAATAATTGTACGAATACTAAAAAATAAATCGTCTAAATTGAGAATCTTAATCTCAATATCAAAACTACAACTATCAATAATTCGCACTCGGATCGTAATTAGTACCGAAGTCCTCCTGATGTCTTGCAATGTCACTCTCCCAAGGTTCCTAATACTTACAATGTCTCTCTCCCAATGTTCCTAGTACTTTGCGTTTACGGGGTCGACGAAATCAGCGTCAGCAGGATTTGGATAGCCAACGTCCATTTCGTCGATAAAGTCACCTGAAATAAAAAAATATCATGAAAGCTGAGTTGCTAAACAACACGTAACTCAGTAGATACACCACCATCCACCGTACACTACTTAGGTGCATTGTAGGTGCATCTCGTAAGTGATAATAATAGTTTATAAAAGAAATATCAATATCAATCGTATCATAATAAGCATGCAAGACCATGATTTAGATACACTCAAATCCTAACGTACCTCACCATATCTCATAAACGTAGCATATCATACTACTACGACACATGCGTCTGTACATCGCATGGGTATACATACATACTTCTATTCCTAATACGACCTGTGTTAGAGTCACTGCTCGAGCCTTCCATGTGAGGGTCACTATAGTAGCATACAACCAAAACATACCGCTCTCCATATTATAACGTAACCCCATCCAATCTATGAGGTGACCTGACCAGCATACAGTCTTTAAAGGCGATAGCATATACTTCATAACATATTTCATACTGTCTTCTAAGAGACCCGTCTTGACTATAGATGTTAGAATCCTTACAATGGTTACGTAAGGTACGAAACATACAGACTTAAGTTCTTAAACAAATATAGAATAAGGTAGTTATCAGTGTGCATAAAATCGAGAACGTAAAGGTTAGAGTTCAATTTCACGAGGGCGTCGAATTTCTAAATTTTCATGCTATCGTGAATATCGCGTTGAAGCGATAAAATTGATATATAAAATACAATAATCGAATAATTAAATGAAAAGATATCGTAATTTAAAATTAGGTAAATCATGACCATCAATCAAAAACCTAATTTGTAATTAATATGCATTAAGAGTTTTGGTCATGATAAACAAGGATAGAGTACTTGATACTCCATCAAAAGACATCGGTGTTTCGGGACCCTAGACCTCGAATCGGGTATGAAGTTCAAGTCTAAAACATTGCAGGTCGATTTCTAAGTACTTAAAGCTTTATCTTAAGAGACATCTTTGATGTCATTAAAAATATAAAAAGTCAAAGTTTGACTTTATAGATGATATCTAAATCTTAAAGTATTCATGTCATCGCAAAGATCATGTCGAGATGATAAATTTTGACTACTCATATGCTACGTTTCGATAAGAAACGAGTTCAGTGTGAGCAGTCAAAGATTCAACCTTAATTGCGCAAATGGATGCACTTTGATGATGCACGAACATCGGACATCTGCTCTACGCCCACGGACATCTGTCCTACACAAACATAACGGACGTCCATCATGAATCTATGAACATCCATCTTGCTCACTATAAAATTCACGGACGTCTGTCTTGAATCTGCGGACGTCCGTTGTGATGGCCCGGGATTTCCTTATCCAAAGTCCGAGTCGTCGAATCACGCAATTTGATCCAAACATAACGGCTCAATTCTCCAGAGTTAAAAGGTTGAAAGAACTGAGCCATTAGTATAATGGTAAGCACGCATGCAATCTAAAACCAAAGTACGCAAGCGAATGGCAAAGCGGAAAGCAAGCAAGCTAATACTAACCATTCACGGGGGCTCCAAACTTAACTATTCATGAAAGGTTTACAAAATTGACCGCTCACATATCCCATCATCATGCAAAAATATTCACCGGTGAAGGCCGCCCTTCACCTAAATAGTGGAGCCACACATTTACAATTGTATTCTTTAATCCGAGTATTTTACCTTACAAAATCCTAAAATATTTCACACTCACACTCCCCTCAGCTAAGGATAATGCTCCTCCGGCAAATCCTCCTCGTCTCCAAGAGTATAATCAGGATCCTCCTCCTGCTCCGGATCTTGTACAGGATCAGCTCCTATAGCTGCGACATATAGTCGAGGAATGAGCTTTATCCAAGCTCAATAGGGACATAAACAATGCAAAATGATATAATAGCATTATAACTCATGGCATAGATGAATATATAAAATAATGTGGCAATTACATATGATATCAAAAGTATGCGAACATAAGTAAGTACTTGAAAACATGTGTTCATAAACATGTCATGTCACTGTGCAAGGAAGCGTACGAATTCATATCAATAATCGAAGCAAGGAAATAGAACTGACTTTCATATCAAGTTGGGATGACGAGTTGTACAAGACGAGTATATAGGATCACAAAATTGAGCATAGCACAACAAATCAAGTAATCGAGTCACATAATATTAGTGTGAGTATCTCATAGTGGGTCTAGAGCAGTATGTAGCGTAAACAAAGTTAAAACCTCAAGGACTCCACCCCTCCCTTGGAGATTCCACTCCACTCACAACTAATCACGAGAACGAGAATAGACTTGTGGCAATTACATCCCGTAGCAAGAATTGAGCAGTCTGTAGCGGACACAAGGTCAATACCCTGAGGACTCCACTCCTCAGCTTCACACAATCTCACATCTAGCATATACACACATATAGTAATAGATGAGAGTTGGTTCTTACACATAACACGTTCACACGAATAAGAATGGACACGAATCATATTACAAAATAGATCATGATTTCTCAATAGAACTTAGGGATCAGTGCAAGCAAGATGTCAGGTAAATCGAGCAATTTAATGTACGAAAACAATCTTAAACCATATACATAGCTTTCATTTATCAGGTATGTGATAGAAGTATATAAATCAAATACGAGCAAATCATTTATGTTATCCCATGATTAAAGTCAAGCATATAACTTTGTATTTGAAATTTCCCTACCTTAAGTCGCATTAAGCACATGTGTCATGAATCCAACGAGTTCATTAACAGTTTTCCTCCGTGTGTTTCTCCTAAATCACAATGCCCAATACACATCTTAGTCATCAGTACTCAATACATTCACACACGTATGACTCACACGCACACGAGTGAGTCCCAAGAACACAAGTAATTCAGGTTGCAAACAGAGTTTCCCGCTCCAGCGTGGTTCATTCCCGCTCGAGCATACTCCAGTGGCACCTCCAATTCACGCTCGAGTGGTTTTTACCCGGGCGAAATAAGCCTGAAAATCCTGCTCGAGCGTAGGATTCTGATCATTTCCCGCTGGAGCGGTCCCAATCACACTCAAGCGGATTCCTAGTACAAACCCTCAATTCATGCTTGAGCGGTTTTGGCCCGAGCTGAATTTGCCTGGAATTCTCGCTCGAGCGTAGGATTCAGGTGATTTTACGCTCAAGCGGCTCCAATCACGCTCGAGTGGTTTTACCAATACAACCCTTTGTATCATGCCTGAGCGGAATTGACCCGAGCGGAATTAGCCTATGAATCCCGCTCTAGTGTAGAGCTTCAGGTGATTTTCCGTCCAAGCAGTTCTAAATCACGCTCGAGTGTACTTCTCAAACCTGTCCTCTTCTACAGCTGATACATCTGCTCAAGCTTGCCTTTATGGCCTCTCAAGTCGGTTCAGCAACACCTCAAGCACACCCTATACGGGTCATTACTCGCTTACAAGATCCTCCCTTTAAAACACATCAAAACGACATTTACTAGTTTTAACTCACACTATTTATCCCCAAATTCGAAGCACATGCAAGGGTTCCAACGATCGAACCAAGATATATCCATGCTCGCGATTCTTACACGTTTCTATTCGTGGAGTCACTGCATGCAGCTTCGATTATCAACAATCAATAGTAAAACTCGAATTCTAAAACAAAGCGCATGCGTTACGAGGGTACCTTTATTAATTTCCTCGCATGCGGAGATCTACGACTATCCGACGTCTGATTAACTTCATCGAAGCACCGATCCTATGATTCGTTCGATGCACTTCGCCTAAATCAAGTGAACCACCAAGTGTGGGGTTCTCAATGGTTGAAGAGAACAATTCCTATTTAAGCGAAACGAGTTTTGGAAGAGATCTAAGGGTTGGGTTTACGAAGAACCAGACAAGGAGAAGGGCTATGGCTTCTCTTTCTCTCTCATTTCTCCTCGAGCTGCAGCAGCCGGCTCTTCTCAATGCAATGATTGGCATGGATACGTGAGGAGGTGGCGGTGATTTGGTTTGGGTGTATAGCTCATGTACACAAGTGTTGTCTATACATCCATCAGTTGGCTCTAATTCATGGGTCTAAGTGCCCCAGTTCTAATGGCCTTGACTCATCAGATTTCTAGATGGGTTTCAATGGAATATGGATCTAATGGGTCTTAAGTGACCAGTTTTCCACCACCACTTGCCTTCCAAGTGGCCCAAAGGAACCTTAATTCCTAAATAGACCCAAGATGTGTCTGGTTTCCAAAAAGGGTCTTGTGGGTCTGGGTCCACATCGATTTCAATTGACCTAATCCACTTGTGGGCTTTAAATGGACTATCCTCCTACGAGTCTCTAGCTGTCAATTTCTAAGTGGATTTCTCTAGCTAAAGGTCCAACGGTTATTGACCTGCCATGCGTTTTAGGTTACACATGCGTGACTTTACAGGGTGTCATATCCTCCCCTCCTTATGAAAATTTTCGTCCTCAAAAATTGGAGATAGTGGTCGGAGATGGAAGGTGCATCGATAATTGAGTTCATCAACAAATGAGTGATGTATATGAGAGAAAACTAATATGATTGAATTGTTTATGGGTAAAAACATCCACACATAGTGATTAATGAGCAGGATTTCTAGAGGTCTATAACTCCGAAATTTACAAGTTATGGTTGACATGTTACTGAATTTTAATTGCTAACCTATGATAGCACTCTGAATGATTTAACTAAGTGTAATGCATCTAATTCAACACCCTCCATATGCACAAGTTATACAGCTGAGCTAAATACACAGGATAATCCAATGGTTACTCCCTATCCTTACAGTTATCAAAACAAAATTTATAGGGATGGTGACTCTAGTTGCTACTATTTGTGGCTTGGCTGATTATATGTATTTCTAGTCGAGCGCATAATAAAAATTGTAGAGTTAGTATAGGATCGTTCCCATGAAGATAGGTTTATATTGTATTTATATATATATATATATATATATATATATATATATATATATATATATATATATATATATATTCTAAAAACTTATACTTATCTTTTAAGTTCCTAAACTACTTGAGAAATATGAATAAAGAATGATTTCTTAAACTAAATTGCAGAAAATAAATCCTATATCCTCCTCCTTCAAATAATAGTCGCCAATCACAATCTTCAGCTATCACATGTTTACAATTTTAAAATACCATTACACTATATCTCAGTCTTCTAAAATTTGAGTGTCAATAAAAAACTACCATCCTTTAATATAGATTTATATTAATCTTTAATCTACCAGAATTTTGGGTGTCAATCAAACTCCAGAAAATTAAAGAAGGAAAATAAAAACTAATACACTAATCTGTAAATTCCAACCTGAGTCGTCAATTCAAATCAATATTTGAAGATGTTTACAAAGCAGTAAATTATAATAAAATAAATCTAAACTAGAAAGCAAAAGTAGAACCATCCAAATGATTGATCTTTCAGCTTTCTCAGCATTGGTTGTCAGGTAAAACCTTAGAGAACTGTGAACGATGTTACTTTATAAATTCTAAACTACTTTGATCGGGAGAAAACACAGACCTCAGTTGTCAACTAATGCTGTGAAATTATTCGATGATTTATTCTTATACTAAGCCATCTTACTTATAGATCATAAGGGGTCGGTTTACAAAACTCTTAATTCTAATAAAAGAAATTACTAAAATAAAATTATCCTAATATAACTCTACTTCTAATCTTATCTTTCTTTGCTTTCAATCTGTTGATGCACTTCTGAATTTTCTACATTATTTCAGTAGCAGAGTCCTTTAAGAGTCTCTTTCGTCAATCTCCTCAGATCCGTGATTGGCCAGACTTCTAAGTCAAGAATTCTTCTAATTTTGTGCATTGCGGTGTTAATCTTCAAGTGATTAGCAGCAACAATAGGCTTTCCTTGTGTAAAATCATGAGCCACAATTTTCTTCTTCTATTGTAGCTTTCTCTGGAAAATCGTAAATCACGATTTTCTATCTTTTAACACAGCTTCCTATTGAACGATTCTCTATTTACGATTCATCGCTTCTTTTGTATCGTACTCTTTTGAACGGCTTCCTCTAGAGAATCGTAAATTAAGATTTCTACACAGATTGACCAGACCCATGTTGTTCACAGGTCATAGCTGCGACCATTTGGTGAAAAGGCACTTTCTATAGGTTTGGTGGTTGTAATCCCCAATTTTCTCGATACATTAACGGGACCTCCATAGCAGTGGCTATGCGATCATGATCGAACTTAAATATTCAGTTGTCTATGATGGTATTGATTCTTCCATCTCGTTCAACGTTGAGATTCTGGTAAAAGAGTTCGACAATCCGTGGATAGTAATGTCCATGGAATGGTTTGAGCAAGGTCGTCATGTTGGCCATTTCTAGATAGTTAATTGACCAATGAAGTGTTTCGTCGCTTTCGAAATACAATTGGTCAAAAAACCATTCAGGTTCAAATGTCTTGGCATTCCACCATGGTTCGGGTTGTTCTAGGTCAGTTCCGGGGTTGGTTCCAAGACCCTCTTTGATCGTTTCGAAGATTGCGGTTTCAAGACTAACAACTTAGAGGGTTTGGACATGATTTGCTTCTTTGAAGCCATGGTGTAATGAAAAATAAGAAAAATCCCAAATTTTCAAATGAAATAGGTGTTTATAGGGTTTTACCGTGTAAAAGGAAGGTGTGCACGAGATCAAGGGCCTAAATCCGGAGGAATCTTGCACGAGCGCGAAGAAATGGCATCCACTGTAGAAGATTAGGGCTTCTTCTTGCAGAGGAAGGAAGAAAACAAGCTTCGAAGTGTTTTGAAAGCGCGCGGGAATGAACATAGGGGTTTCCACCCCTTTTATAATCCCGATGGTCGCTCGAGCGGTCTCTAAGCACGCTCGAGCGTGTTTTAAGTGGACGCTCGAGCGGGATTTTCACACTCAAGTGGGCCAATCCTAGGTGTGGCTATTTTGAATGCCCTCCCCCTTGCACCTTGTACATTGTCACCAAGTTACCTGTGCTCATATTACATATGCTTGTATCCATAAAACAAAATTTCCTCAGTTTAAGATATGAAGGGGTACATTTGTTACACATATAGGTTCCCATAGTCAAAACTTGTTTCGATGTATTACATTAATTTTGAAACTTAATAATTTTAAACAAACAGATTCGAGTATTGGTCTCGAATCTCCACCTCTGGTTCCCATGTTGCTACCGTGGCAGAATGATTGCGCCACTGAACTAGAACGAGCGGAATACTCTTGGTTCTCAGAATTTGCTCTTTGGATCCAACACCCTCACTAGTTCCTCTATCAGCGTCAATTCTTCTTGAACCTCAATAGGCTGGTAGTCTAACACGTGCGACGTGTCTCTCACGTACTTTCTTAGCATCGACACATGGAACACGTTGTGGACGCTTGACAATTATGGTGGTAGGGCGACACGATAGGCTACCTCACTAACACAGTCTAACACCTCAAAAGGACCAATGTACTGTGGGTTGAGTTTACCTCGCCTGCTAAATCACATCACGCCCTTGGTCGACGGGATTTTTATAAAGACGTGATCTCCCACCTAAAACAAACATGACTGCTAGTCTCATGCCGACTAGGTTGATACATAAAACATTTTGAGCTCGAAGATCACCTGAAACTCTAAATTTGTCCTCTTAAGATCCGCATAACTCTTTTGACGAATTTGAGAAACTTTTAAACGTTCGCGTATAAGTTGAACCATCGCATTGGTGCTCTCAATAAGTTTCGAGCCCAGTAAAACACGCTCTCCAACCTCTTCCCAATTAAGTGGAGATTTACATCGGCAGCAATAAAGTGCTTCAAAAGGAGCCATCCCGATGCTGATTTGATAATTGTTATTGTACGTGAATTCGATCAAGGGCAAGTGCTTGTCCCATGATCCTTGAAAGTCAATCATACATGCCCTGAGCATATCTTTTATCACCTGATTCACCCTTTCGGTTTGTCCATCAGTTTAAGGGTGAAAAGTCGAGTTGAATTCTAGTTTGGAACCCATCCCCTCTTGAAAATGCTACCAAAATTGGGATGTGTACAGTGGGTCCCGATCTAAAACAATGCTTGAAGGTATGCCATGCAACCTTACAATCTCTTTTAGATACAATTCAGCAAGTTTGCTTGCAGTGTAACGCGTGTTGTATGGAAGGAAGTGTGCTGACTTGGTTAGTCGGTCAATAACCACCCAAATAGCACTATGCCCCTACTGAGTTCTCAGCAAACCAAGTACGAAGTCCATTGAAATATTCTCTCATTTCCATTCGGGGACTAGCAGGAGCTGTAATAAAGCAGCAGGATATATGTGGTCAACTTTGACCTACTGACAGACCAAGCATCTCGCTACGTGCTCAGTGACATCTCTCTTCATTCCCTTCCATCAAAAGTTCTTCTTCAAGTCATGGTATATTTTGGTGCTGCCGAGATGTATAGCATATACAAATCTATGGGCTTCTTCCAATATCTCATGTCGTAACTCACTATCGGTCGACACACATAAGCGGCCTCTAAACAATAAGGAGCCATCGTCCTTAACAAAAAATTCTGGCTGATTTCCATTGTTTATATCATGTCTGATAGCCATAAGCTTTGGATCTTTCAATTGGCTTTCTCTGATCCTATCGAAGAGGATTGATTCGATCTTGATATTGGCTAACAGTGCTCCTGATTCTTTCACTTCGAACTGAGTGTCACCTGAGATTATGTCCCCAAGCAGTTTCCATCTATGTAATCTAGCCACAAGATGTGACAGTTGAGCAGATGATTTTCGGCTAAACGCATCAGCTACCACATTTGCTTTCCCCAAATGGTATTGGATGACGCAGTCGTAATCCTTGAGAATTTTCATCCATCTCCTCTACTTCAGATTGAATTCCTTCTGGGTAAACAAGTACTTGAGGCTCTTGTGATCTATAAAAATTTCAAAGGTCTCACCATAGAGGTAATGCCTCCAGATCTTCAAAGAAAATATGACCGTTACAAGCTTCAGGTCATGTGTAGGGTAGTTCTTCTCGTGGTCTTTAATCTTCCTTGACCCATAAGTGTAGCGACCCGAGATCTCACAACCTCTTAATTTTAAGATCTTAGACCGTACCTTCGTATCGAGAACCATAAAAACATAATAAGGCGATAAAAGCACCTTAAACAACGGAAGATAAAATTTCTTTAAAACATTAATTAATCTAAATAAAACCCATGATAATATTCTTATTCCAATAACAAGTCCAACATAATTAAAGTTTAAACAGTTTAGATAAAATACTAACTGATCAATGTCTCATTTATTTAAAATTACCAATAACTAGAAAGGAAAATAGCTAATTAGGCCACGAAGCCATCAACGCCATTCAGTCCAGTTTCTTGAGCACCACGTGCCGTCTCATCGCCATAGACCCATACATTGTCATTGGCAACACCTGTCTTATCTGGTCACCCACATAAATAAGGGGTGTAAGTTTACACTTGTATGGATCAGACATGCAATCCATTGAAGCATAAAATATCAATCCTAGCCATATAATATTTTGATATATTTCATGTACGTGTGCATGTGGCATGTATAATCTCACTAAGCTGAAATGAACTGAACGTAAACATATATATTAATATTACATGAATGCATCATATCTTTTAATTTCATCTTTCTTGTCATTTAATGCACATTAGACTCCGTCCCGCTCAAGACGTTGGGTCTTAATCATGCTTATCACTTGTTAGTTAGACTCCGTCATGCTCGAGACGTTGGGTCTAATGAATCATGTTATTTATTGCATGTCAAACTCCGTCCCACTCAAGACGTTGGGCTGAATCATGCTCATCATACTCTTGTTCAGTTAGACTCCATCTTACACAAGATGTTAGGTCTAATACCTTCTTAGACTCCATTGGGTACAAGATGTTGGGTCTAATGCTCATTAATCATGGCTTGACATTTCATCGTATTTTACGTATCTTAATTGTGAATTATATAGATCATCATGGGACATATAAAGTGCATGAGAGTGATATCATACTACATATGCATTTAAGTTCATTTAATCATGGTACGTAAATATCAAAGTGTACATAATCATGGTGCATAAATATTACAATGCATATCATACGATCATGGTGCGTAAAACAGCCCAAGAATTCCGAAAATAATATCAAAATACTGTAACTTTGGGTCATCGGGAACTTAGTGCTACTTGCAGCTCCATTTGGACCTTCCAGATGTCAGATTCAAAAACTGGTTAAAAAACAAAAGTTGTAAAGCTCGTCGCCAGCTTTCCAACTCCATAAGAACCGCCTCAATTCGAGTTCGAAATAGAAAGTTATAGCCAAAATACCGAGGCAGTATCTGATGCAAAGTTTGGCGGGAATTCACGAAAATTGCTTTTAGGTATCAATCGATTGATTTCAATCCGTGAGCACGCCTCAAAATACATCAAATCACATGGTAGAATTTAATTGGACTTCTTTTTAATCCAACATCATTAACATTAAAAATCTATTAATCATAGCATCCATTCATTTAATCATTCCATCATTATCTATGAAATAAAATCACTAATTTATATAAAAATCTATTAATAAAAAATAATATTTTAAGATCAATGGAAAGCATGATTTCTCCATACCTAGATCGATCGTGCCATCACGATTAGATTTAAATCCCAACAATGATGATAATTTTAGAAGAAGGTGAAGGCCGCTTGAGAATATACGCCAACATCTCACCGCACTTCCAAAAGAAGGGTTCTAGGAAGATAGATCTAGAATTTCTTCTCTAAGGTCTCTAGAGTCTCTGACGGCTCTATTTTTAAGAAGAACTCTAAATGAGCTTATAATTTAGGGTTCTCCGTAAGACACTTATTTATCACACTTTGGAGATTATCCGGTGTTAAGCCAACACAATAAGGAAGAGTGTATAGGCTTTTATCTCAAAGTCTAAAATAAAGCTTTAAAGCACACATAACAAGGTTTGATCCCTAGACCTCTTATCTAGAATTTAAAGTCTTTAACCAATAGGCTACCACATAACTTGTGTTCATTAATGACAAAATTAAATATAAAAGCTTGAAAAACCAAAACATGCATTTTTAGATCAAACGTTTTGAAAACTCAAGATATGCGGGGAATACAGTATTAAACACATACACATATTTTAGGTGTATCAAAGGTATAAAATTCAGATCATGATATTCTTCCGTACTTATAAAAATTTCTTCCTCGAAATTGAGTCATACCTTACTAGAAGAGATGGGGGTAGTCCCTCCTGATAACATCCTCGCGCTCCCAAGTGGCTTCCTCTCGAGAGTGGTGCTGTCAAACACAAGGACCAGCGGTATAACTTTATTCCTGAGGGTCTGCTCTTTTCGATCAATAATCTGAACAGGCACCTCCACCATGGACATATCCTTATAAACCTCCAAGGGTTCCCAATAGATAACGTGAGTAGGGTCTGCCACGTATTATTTAACATGGATATGTGAAAAACGTTGTGCACATCGGCAAACTTTGGTGATAGCTTGACTCGATATGCCGTTTCTCCTCTTCTCTTTAAAATTTCAAACGGTCCCACAAATCTCGGACTAAGTTTTCCTTTCCGCCTGAATCTCATCACTCCTTTCATAGGAGAGATTTTTACAAAGACTTGATCCCCTTCAATCAGATCCCAAGTCCTACGCTTCAAATCAGCGTAACTCTTCTGTCTGCTCTGCGCGGTCCGCATTTGTTCTCGGATCAATTGAACTTGTTTGGACGTATCTTCAACAATTTGAGGACCCAACAAACTTCTCACGCCGACCTCATCCCAACACAGAGGAGTTCTGCAACTTCTCCCATATAAGGCTTCATACGGGGCCATCTGTATAGTGGACTGGTAACTATTATTATACGCGAACTCCGCAAGAGGTAGATGCTCGTCCCAATTGCCTCCAAAGTCCAGTACACAAGCACGAAGCATGTCCTCTAACACTTGATTCAATCTTTCGGTCTGCCCATCCGTTTGAGGATGAAAAGCGGAGCTAAATTTCAACTTAGACCCCATCCCATCTTGAAATTTCTGTCAAAATCTTGACGTGAAATGAGGGTCTCTATCAGATACGATATCAGCAGGCACACCATGCAGTCTGACAATCTCACGAATATAAATATCCGCCAACTGGGAGGCTAAATAGGTCATGTGGTATGGAATAAAATAAGCCGATTTAGTCAGTCTATCGACCACAATCCAAATAGCGTCGTTCCTCTTCAGGGTTCTCGACAAACCGGTGACGAAATCCATGCCGATACTCTCCCATTTTCAACCCGAAATCGGTAGTGGCTGAAGTAACCCGGGTGGTTTCTGATGTTCAGCTTTAACTTGCTGGCATGTGAGACACCTTGCCACGTAGTCAGCGATCTCTCTCTTCATATCATTCCACCAATAATTTTTCTTCAATCCCTTGTACATCTTATTGTTCCCGGGGTGAATAGAGAACTTAGACTTATGGGCTTCGTCTAAGATCTCCTGTTTCAATTCTATATTATCAGGTACACGATGGCGTCCTGAACAAAGATCATCCCATCATCACAGCGGTAATCTCAGACTTCCCACCGTCCTTCAATTTCAAGAGGATAGGATCTTCAAGCTGTAATCCCCTGATTCGATCAAGTAATGAAGAGGTGATAACAATGTGCGAAAGCAATGCTCTTGGTCGAATTACCTGTTCTGGAACAAATCTGCTGAGGGCATCGACAACAACATTAGCCTTTCCCGGATGATACTTGATCTCACAATCATAATCGATCAGGAATTCCAACCATCTTCTCTGCTTCATATTCAAGCCTTTCTGCGTAAAAAGTTATTTAAGACTTTGATGATCCGTGGAGATGATGAATTTCTCTCCATATAGGTAGTGTCTCCAGATCTTCAGCGCGAATATGATAGCGGCCAGTTCTAGATCGTGCGTAGGATAATTCTTTTCATGCTCCTTTAGCTGCCTGGATCTGTAAGCTACAACTCTCTCATTTTGCATCAGGACACCACCTAGTCCTTTATATGACGCATCGGTATTAACGGTAAAGCCACCACTGCCAGAAGGTATCACTAGAATGGGAGCAGTAGTCAATCTTTTCTTCAGCTCGAGAAAGCTCTTCTCACACTCATCGGTCCAAATGAATTTCACATTTTTCTTGGTCACCAAGAGAGGTCCTGAGATCTTTGAGAAACCTTCCACGAACCTTCTATAGTAACCAGCTAAGCCAAGGAAACTTCGTACTTCAGTAACACTTTTGGGACTCGCCCAATTTACAATGGCTTCAATTTTTACAAGATCAACAGTAATCCCTGCCTCAAAAATCCTGTGGCCTAGAATGTCACTTCACGCATCCAGAATTCGCATTTACTCGTCTTAGCATACAACTGGTGGTCCAATAGGGTTTGTAAGACGATCCTTAAGTGTTCGGCATGCTCTTCTTCGGACTTGGAGTAGATCAAGATGTCATCAACGAAAACCACCACAAACTGATTCAAGTAGGGCTTGAAAATACGGTTCATCAAGTCCATAAAGATTGCAGGAGCATTAGTCAATCCGAAAGGCATTACCAAAAATTCAAACTGCCCATACCTCGTATTGAATGCCATCTTAGCTATATCGGACTCTCTCACTCTCAACTGGTGATATCCAGATCTCAGATCGACCTTAGAGAAATATCGTATGCGCTTGCGCTGATCAAATAGAACATCGATCCGTGGAAATGGATACTTGTTCTAATCGTCCGCTTGGTTCAACTGCCGTAATCAATGCAGAGCCTCTGAGTACCGCCTTCCTTCTTAACAAATAAAACAGGAGCACCCCAGGGTGACTGACTTCTTCTAATGAAGCCCTTATCTTATAGTTCCTGTAACTGTTTCTTCAATTCTGATAGTTCTGCAGGTGCCATCTTGTAAGGAGTCTTGGCTATCGGCAGCTGCGGTACAAGCTCAATCAAATTGACTTCCTACCGACGGCAAACTGCCACCTCATCAGAAAAACTCCAAAGAAATTCATTTACAACAGGAATCAATGATATATCTCCCCGCTTTTCCTCGACTTCTAATAAAGCAAAGAGTTTCGGAATGGCACCCTTCCGTGCGCCCTTGAATTTAAAAGTCGGTCCATCCAAAGGGGTAAGAATCACGGTCTTGGCGAAACAATCAAGGGTCGCATGAGATTCAGCGAGCCAATCCATCCCTAGGATCACATCGAAATCTTCGAAGTCTAATTCAATTAGATCGACAACCAATGCATGGGTTCCAATCTGGACAGAACATTAAGGATAGACTCTGTCAGCAAGCACACTTTTTTCCAAAGGAGTTGCTACGGTCAAAGGAATGCTCATAGGAGATGAATCCTTATCAAGATGCTTAGCGAAGTTTAAGGAGATGAATGAATGGGAAGCACCCGAATCCAAAAGCACATGAGCAAAAAGGCCATCGATCAACATCGAACATGGGCACCCAAGACATGCTACGACTTAAATTATTCAACGTAAGGGTATCATTCAATTTAAAAGCTTAATGTCTACTAGATCTTCGTTAGTTCTTAACAAATTCATTTAATTCATTTTTGAAAATATTTTCGAAAAGTAGTCATTCTACGCAAATTAATATTTATGACATTACTACGTAAACATATATGAAAGAACGTAATCATGAATTTTAAATAAATAAACATACCCTGGATGACATCGCTCTGCTCTAATACAAGATCGATAGGGTATACACGCGGCCATTAGCCGTAATCGTCGCAGGAGGCATAGCCCTCGATCCAAATGACTTCTTAGGCATCTTGCACTCAGCTGCTTTATGCCCAAGCTGTCCACAGTTGAAACAAGCACCCGTTCCCCTAAGGCAGGTGCCGTAATGACTCTTGCCGCAAGTGGTACAGGTCGGAGTAGTCTTTGCAGTCGACGCCACTGTAGAATTAGTCTTGCTCTGCTGCGAGAAGGCTGGTCTTGAGTAAGGAGTGCCCCTACTCTCCGATCTCATGTTAGATTTAGAAAACACACGATCTCGGCGGCCATATTGAAAGTTTCTAGCCGAGCTCTAACCCACATTACTAGTCGGCGAAGACACCTTTAATTCTCTCTCAATGGTGTAACATCTATCAATCAGGTCCTTGTATGAGTCGCATTGGTGTCCAACCACCAAGGTCCTAATCTGGGGCCTCAAACCCTTCTCAAATCTCCTGAGTCGAAAGTTCTCGTTAGAAACCAGGGTCGGTGCAAACTGGCTCAGTTCTATAAAAAGCTTAGCATAAGCGTCAACAGTCATCTCTCCATGTTGGAGGTTCAGGAGTTCCTTAATCTTTGCTTCTTGGATGCTCTGGGGGTAGTACTTATCATAAAACACTTTTACGAATTCATCCCAGTCCCATACATAACCAGGCTCTTCGACACGAATCGCTTCTTTCAATTGTCTCCACCAGTTCTCGGCATCCCCTTCCAGTTTGTAGGTTGCCAATATCACTTTAGTTGTTTCATTACACTCCATCAGATCGAAGATCTTTTCCATCTGTTGCACCCATTTCATAGCCTCTGCGCTATCTCCCATCCCATTGAAGTATCGTGGTCGGTTCTTCTTCTGGTCCCAATTAGGTTGGGTATTTGGAGTTCTAATTGCATTGATGGCACTCACAATTACCTCGGTCAACGCATCAATATGCTTGTTCGTCATCTGCAATCGATCAATTTCACGTTAAACTCCAATTACACATATTCCCGACGTAAGAATCAACCTTAGGCTCTGATACCAACTGTAGTGACCCGAGATCTCACAACCTCTTAATTGTAAGATTTTAGACCGTACCTTCGCATCGAGAACCATAGAAACATAATAAGGCGATAAAAGCACCTTAAACAACGGAAGATAAAATATTTTTAAAACATTAATTAATCTAAATAAAACCCATGATAATGTTCTTATTCCAATAACAAGTCCAACATAATTAAAGTTTAAACAGTTTAGATAAAATACTAACTGATCAATGTCCCATTTATTTTAAATTACCAATAACTAGAAAGGAAAATAGCTAATTAGGCCACGAAGCCATCAACGCCATTCAGTCCAGTTTCTTAAGCACCACGTGTCGTCTCATCGCCATAGACCCATACATTGTCATTGGCAACACCTGTCACATCTGGTCACCCACATAAACAAGGGGTGTAAGTTTACACTTGTATGGACCAGACATGCAATCTATTGAAACATAAAATATCAATCCTAGCCATATAACATTTCGATATATTTCATGTATGTGTGCATGTGGCATGTATAATCTCACTAAGCTGAAATGAATTGAATGTAAACATATATATTAATATTACATGAATGCATCATATCTTTTAATTTCATCTTTCTTGTCATTTAATGCACATTAGACTCTGTCCCGCTCAAGACGTTGGGTCTTAATCATACTTATCACTTGTTAGTTAGACTCCGTCATGCTCGAGACGTTGGGTCTAATGAATCATGTTATTTATTGCATGTCAAACTCCGTCCCGCTCAAGACGTTGGGTTGAATCATGCTCATCATACTCTTGTTCAGTTAGACTCCATCTTACACAAGATGTTTGGTCTAATACCTTCTTAGACTCCGTTGGATACAAGATGTTGGGTCTAATGCTCATTAATCATGGCTTGACATTTCATCGTATTTTACGTATCTTGATTGTGAATTATATAGATCATCATGGGACATATAAAGTGCATGAGAGTGATATCATACTACATATGCATTTAAGTACATTTAATCATAGTACGTAAATATTAAAGTGTACACAATCATGGTGCATAAATATTATAGTGCATATCATACGATCATGGTACGTAAAACAGCCCAAGAATTCCGAAAATAATATCAAAAAAAATACTGCAACTTTGGGTCATCGAAAACTTAGTGCTACTTGCAGCTCAATTTTGACCTTCAATACGTCAGATTCAGAAACTGGCTAAAACACAAAAGTTGTAGAGCTCGTCGTCCCCTTTCCAACGCTGTAATAATTGCCTCAATCCGAGTTTGGGACAGAAAGTTATGGCCAAAATACCAAGACAGTATCTAATGCAAAGTTTGGCGGGAATTCACGGAAATTGCTTTTAGGTGTCAATCGATTGATTTCAATCCGTGAGCACGCCTCAAAATACATCAAATCACATGGTAGAATTTAATCGGACTTCTTTTTAACCCAACATCATTAACATTAAAAATCTATTAATCATAGCATGCATTCATTTAATCATTCCATCATTATCTATGAAATAAAATCACTAATTTATATAAAAATCTATTAATAAAAAATAATATTTTAAGATCAATGGAAAGCATGATTTCTCCATACCTAGATCGATCGTACCACTACGATTAGATTAAGATCCCAACAATGATGATGATTTTAGAAGAAGGTGAAGACGGCAAGAATATACTGGCGATCTCACACTTCCAAAGAATATCACACTTTGGAGATTATCCGGTGTTAAGCCAACACAATAAGGAAGAGTGTATAGGCTTTTATCTCAAAGTCTAAAATAGAGGTTTAAAGCACATATAACAAGGTTTGATCCCTAGACCTCTTATCTAAAATTTAAAACCTTTACCAAATAGGCTACCACATAACTTGTGTTCATTAATGACGAAAATAAATATAAAAGCTTGAAAAACTAAAACATGCATTTTTAGATAAAACATTTTGAAAACTCAAGATATGCGGGAAATACGGTATTAAACACATACACATATTTTAGGTGTATCAAAGGTATAAAATTCAGATCATGACAATAAGTGACTACTTTATCATGCTGATTTAATACGCAGCCTAACCCACTGTGGGAAGCATCGCTGAATACTGATAATCCCCCACTACTTGATAGTAGGGTAAGTGCGGGTGCAGAGGTCAATCTCTTTTTCAACTCTTGAAAACTTTGCTCGCACGCTTCGGTCCACTCAAATTTGGAAGTCTTTCTGGTGAGACATGTGAGTGGTTCAGCTAGTTTGGCAAACCCTTTAGCAAATCTTCTGTAGTATCCGGCTAATCCCAGAAAACTACAAACTTCAATTACCATTCTAGGTTGTTCCCATTTCACTACCGCTTCTATTTTTTGCAGGGTCCACTTCTATTCCAGCTTCTGAAATAACATGCCCAAGGAAACTGACCTGCTCTAGTCAGAACTGACATTTACTGAACTTTACATACAATTGAGATTCTCATAAGGTTTGGAGTGCTAAGCGTATGTGCTGCTCATGCTCTTCTCTTGACCTTGAGTAAATGAGAATGTCGTCAATAAAAACAACGACCCACTTATCCAAATAAGGCTTGAACACTCGGTTCATGAGGTCCGTGAAGGATGCGGGCTCGTTGGTTAATCCAAAAGGCATGACAAGAAACTCATAATGGTCGTATTGGGTTCTAAAAGCTGTCTTCAGAATGTCCTCGGCTTTCACTTTCATCTGGTGGTAACCCAACCTCAGATCGATTTTGGAGAAGAGTTTTGCTCCTTGCAACTGATCGAACAGATCATCGATTCTACAAAGCGGGTATCAATTCTTTATCGTCAGCTTGTTCAGTTGTCTGTAGTCGATGCACAGATGTATAGAACCATCTTTCTTTCTGACAAATAACACAAGTGCTCCCCATGGAGACACACTCAACCGAATAAAATCCTTGTCAAGAAGTTCTTACAACTGTTCCTTCAGCTCCTTTAATTCAACAGGTGCCATTCGGTATGGCACCTTCAATACCGATTCGGTGTCAGGAGCTAAGTCTATCACAAATTTTACTTCTCTACCAAGTGGTAGACCAGGTAATTCCTCTGGGAATACATCAAGGAAATCACATACTATAGGAATGTCTGAAATCTTAACTTCCTTTTCCCTTTGGTCCTATAAGAATGCTAAATAACCCTGACATCCCTTGTTCAGTAGTCTCTCGATCCTGATGGCTAATATCAAGGGTGCTATGTTCGGTTGGGCACTGTAAAATTTGAAAGATTTTCTTTTCTTGGGCCGAAAGGTGACCACTTTTCGAAGGAAATTGATGACTGCGTGGTTCTTGGATAACCAGTCCATACCCAGTATAACATCAAACCCTTGCATGTCCAGTAGAATCAGCTCTACCTTGGTCTTATGGTCTTCTATAAGAGCGACCATAGATCAACATATATGATATGTCTTCATAGACCTCCCAGTTGGGACTGAAACTTCTAGTACGAACTCTAGGGGTTCAGGCTTGACACATCCATGGTTGTGAATTGAGGAGTGACGAATGAGTGAGTAGACCCCGGGTCTATCAACACTCGAGCATTGTGAAAATAGATATCCATCACAGTATCACTCTTGAAATGCATTGGTACAATACCTAAGTTTCGAGGCATGAGTGTGAGTACTTGAGTGCTGAGTACACATGCAATTGTCCTAGTATTATTAGTAATGAAGCAGAAATGACAAGTTTATCCAACGCACCTTCATCTAAATACGAAGAATTTGAAATGACTAATAATAAGGAATTTCTATAACTTGGATGACGTCATTGGTGGTTTGTGCATCCAGAGTTGACACTGCATATGCTCGACCTTGTATTGTAGACCGAAATGGTCTTTGAGTAGCGATCCTTGTTGTCGCATCACCTTTCATTTCAGGGCATTCCCTTATCCTATGCCCATTTTCCCTCACTTAAAGGAAGCGCCCTTCGTTCTCCAGCATTCCTTGGTTTTGTGTGCTTTCCCGCACTGTGCACACGCTACTTTCGGCGTGGAAGAGGCATGATTAGTAGTGCGAGTTGTCGCTCTTGGTACAGCCGTGATTATTGGGCTTGATGCACTAAACGATTTCAGAGGTAATGGCGGCAATTCTGCCGGATTGAACGACCTCGACGATGCCGCAGGAGTAGCTTGTGACGGTGGTGGCATCAAGTACTTAGGCCTCTTGCTGGCATGTCTCGGATCAGCTGTTTGAGTTTGAGCCTTTCTATTTCTTACTTCCTCATCTCTCCTTTTATACGTATCTTCAACCTCCCTTTCTGCTATGAGGGCCAACTTTACTACTCGTTCATACATCGTTGGTTCAAACAGGGCTATTCTTTCTCTAATAACTGGCTTCAAACCATACTCAAATTTCTATGTTTTCATCAACTCAGTGGCTACTAGACAGCGTGTAAAACGAGACAAGAGGGTGAACTCAGTCTCGTATTCTTGCACACTCATGGATCCTTACACCAGATTTGCAAACTGTATCTCTAATTATCATTTCTCCAGTGCCAGGAAATATTTCTCATAGAAAGTGGTTGTAAACTCTGCCCAAGTCCAGGGCGTTCTAGGTGTATGTGTCCTTTCTACCGATTTCCACCAAGGATCGGCTTCGCCTTCGAGTTTGAATGAGGCCCAACTCACCCTTTCTTCTTTTGTACACCCAATTCTTTGTAAAACCTTTTCCATCTGGTTTAACTATTGTTCTGCCTCCATTGGATCAGGCTGCCCATAGAAACTAGGAGGCCTCATCCTCCTAAACCCTTGAAAACCCGATGGGTGACGTCTCTCCGAAAGTAATGCTACTGCATTCACCACTGTCTCTAGCAACTGTTGGTTGTTATCATTCCTTGGAACATTCTCATTATTGTTCCCCGATCCGGATGCACTGTTGTAGTTTATGGGGATCTCCTTTGCTCCAGGTACATCCTTGTTGGTATTAATTGGGATTGCATTTGATCCCGTGACGAATCTGTCTCTACTTGGGGTGTCCCCTATATTGACGGTCCTTGGTCTTCCCCGTCGAGGCGACATGTTGACCTGTCATGGCCATACAACTCTAAGTTAGATCGATTCGAAGAATAGAGTCCGCTTACAGAACCTTAGTCTCACGGGTATTCAGACTAGGTCTCTATTATTTCGAGTGATACACGGTGTCACCTCAGACTCGCTCTACCATAGTACGTGAACTCTAACACTTAGGCTTTGATACCATCGGTGACGGCCCGAGATTTCCTTACCCAAAATCCAAGCCGTCGGATCATGCAATCCGATCCAAACATAACAGCTCAATTCTCCAGAGTTAAAAGGTTGGAAGAACCGAGCCATTAGTATAATGGCAAGCACGAATGCAATCTAAAATCAGAGTATGCAAGCGAATGGCAAAGCGGAAAGCAAGCAAGCTAATACTAACTATTCACGCGGGCTCCAAACTTAACTATTCATGAAAGGTTTACAAAATTGACCATTCACATATCCCATCATCACTCAAAAATATCCATCGGAGAAGGTCGTCCTTCACCTAAACAGTGGAGCCACACATATACAATTGTATTCTTTAATCCGAGTATTTTACCTTACAAAATCCCAAAATATTTCACGCTCACACTCCCCTCAACTAAGGATAATGCTCCTCTAGGAAATCCTCTTCATCTCCAGGAGTACAATCAGGATCCTCCTCTTGCTCCGGATCTTGCACAGGATCAGCTCCTACAATTGTGACATATAGTCGAGGAATGAGCTTCATTTAAGCTCAGTAGCGACATAAACAATGCAAAATGATATAATATCATTCTAACTCATGACATAGATGCATATATAAAATAATGTGGTAATTACATATGATATCAAAAGTATGCGAGCATAAGTAAGTACTTGAAAATATGCGTTCATAAACATGTCATGTCATTATGCAAAGAAGCGTACGAATTCATATCAATAATCGAAGTAAGGAAATAGAACTAACTTTCATAGCAAGTTGGGATGACGAGTTGTACAAGACGAGCATATAGGATCAAAAAATCGAGCATAGCACAACACATCAAGTAATCGAGTCACATACTATTAGTGTGAGTATCCCGTAGAGGGAATAGAGCAATCCGTAGCGTACACAGAGTTAAAATCCCGGGAACTCCACCCCTCCCTTGGAGATTCCACTCCACTCACAACTAATCACGAGAACGAGAATAGACTTGTAGCAATTGCATCCCGTAATGGGAACTGAGCAGTCCGTAGTAGACATAAGGTCAATACCACGGGGACTCCACCCCTCTCATGGAGGCTCCACTCCTCAGTTGCACACAATCTCATATATAGCATATACACACGAACAGTAACGGACGAGAGTTGGTTCTTACATATAACGCGTTCACACGAATAAGAATGGACACGAATCATATCACAAAACAGATCATGATTTCTCAATAGAACTTAAGGATCAGTGCAAGCACGATGCCAAGTAAATCGAGCAATTTAATGTACGGAAACAATCTTAAATCATATGCATAGCTTTCATTTATCAGGTATGTGACAAAAATATATAAATCAAATACAAGTAAATCATTTATGTTATCCCATGATTCAAGTCAAGTATAGAACTTTGCATTCGAAATTTCCCTACCTTAAGTCACGTTAAGCTCATGTGTCACGAATCCAACGAGTTCATTAACAGTTTTCCTTCGTGTGTTTCTCCCAAATCATAATGCCCAATACATGTCTTAGTCATTAGTACTCAATACATTCACACACGTATAACTCACACGCACACGTGTCGAGTCCCAAGAACACAAGTCATTCAGGTAGCAAACAGAGTTTCCCGCTCGAGTGTGGTTCATTCCCGCTCGAGCATACTTCAGTGGCACCTCCAATTCACTCTCAAGTGGTTTTTACCTAAGTGAAATAAGCCTAAAAATCTCGCTCCAGCATAGGCTTCAGGTCATTTCCCGCTCGAATGGTTTCAATCACGCTCGAGCGGATTCCTACTACAAACCCTCAATTCCCCCTTGAGCGATTTTGGCCCGAGCTGAATTTGCCTGGAATTCCCGCTCGAGTGTAGGATTCAGTTGATTTTACGCTCGAGCGGCTCCAATCACGCTCGAGTGGTTTTACCAATACAACCCTTTGTATCACACTTGAGTGGAATTGACCCGAGCGGAATTAGCCTATGAATCCCGCTCGAGTGTAGGGCTTTAGGTGATTTCCCATCCGGGCGGCTCTAAATCACGCTCAAGCATACTTCTCAAACCTGTCCTCTTCTACAGCTGATACATCTGCTCGAGCTTGCCTTTATGGCCTCTCAAGTCGGTTCGACAACACCTCAATCACACCCTATACGGGTCATTACTCGCTTACAAGATCCTCCCTTTAAAACACATCAAAACGGCATTTAGTAGTTTTAACTCACTCTATTTATCTCCAAATTCGAAGCACGGTTCCAACGATCGAGCCAAGATATATCCATCCTTGCGATTCTCACACGTTTCGATTCGTGGAGTCACTGCATACGGCTACGATTATCAACAATCGGTAGTAAAACTCGAATTTTAAAACAAAGCGCATGCATTACGAGGGTTACCTTTATTAATTTCCTCGCATGCAGAGATCTACGACTATCCGACGTCTAATTAACACCGTCGAAGCGCCGATCCTATGATTCGTTCAATGCTCTTCACCTAAATCAAGTGAACCACCAAGTGTGGGGTTCTCAATGATTGAAGAGAACAATTTCTATTTAAGCGAAACGGCTTTCAGAAAGATCAAAGGGTTGGGTTTACAAAGAACCAGACAAGGAGAAGGGCTATGGCTTCTCTTTCTCTCTCGTTTCTCCTTGAGCTGCAACAGCCAGCTCTTCTCAATGCAATGATTTGCATGGATACGTGAGGAGGTGGCGGTGATTTGGTTTGGGTGTATAGCTCATGTACACAAGTGTTTTCTATACATCCATCACTTGGCTCTAATTTATGGGTCTAATTGCCTCAATTCTAATGGCCTTGACTCATCAAATTTCTAGACGGGTCTCAATGGAATACGGATCTAATGAGTCTTAACTGACCAGTTTTCCACCAGCATTTGCCTTCCAAGTGGCCCAAAAGAACCTTAATTCCTAAATAGACCCAAGATGGGTTTGGTTTCCCAAAAGGGTCTTGTGGGTCTGGATCCACAGTGATTTCAATTGACCTAATTTACCTGTGGGCTTTAAATGGACTGTCCTCCTACGGGTCTCTAGCTATCAATTTCTAAGTGGATTTCTCCAGCTAAAGGTCCAGCGGTTATTGACCTGCCATGTGTTTCAGGTTATACGTGCGTGACTTTACAGGGTGTCACATCCGTCATGTATAGAACATTGGGGTATTAAAATGTGGATGTTCATCAAATGCACTACGAATGTCCGTCCGAAACAGGATAGTGAGGTGTCCAAAATGTGGACGTCTGTCCTAAGGCTGAAGGCATCCGTTTTGCACGAATTCCATCATGTTCGAGCAATATCCAACAGATTTGGAGTCGGTTTCTCCATGGAAGTTGGGACTTGAGTAGGGTTGGACCTCCCTACCAATTTTCGGCACCGTCCGACTGATTGTTCGTCAGCGGCGGCCAAACAAAGGACTGAATCAAAAGAAAAATAACAAAATATATAGATTCAAAAAGAAATATATAATATTAAATATGAATTTCTATCAAATTTATGAGATAATAAGGTTTAAATAAAATTTTAAACCCGTCGATGCACGATCGAACGCACTCTACTTGATAGTATCTGAGAAGAATAGAGGGGATTAATGGGTATCCACCTGTTGAAGTGTGAACGGTATATCTACGGCGGTTCGGGTTGAAGAAATCGATGTCCAAAACTTTGATTCGTCCAAACTTTCCTTCTTCTTCATTCTTCGATTTTGTCGCCTGAAAGAGATCGTGGTGGTAAAGCGGAAGAACACACAAGACTTTTGAGGAAAGAGATTAGTGAAAGTTGGGAGAGACGAGTTGAGATGGATGAAGTTGTAACGGCTATAGCTTCTTAAAAAGAAAAGAGTAAAAGTTAGGATTCTTAAAAGAAAAAGGTTGAGAGAGACGACTAGGGTTTCTTAAAACAATATAAGAATAAGTTAAGTGAATACGTAGAGATTTCTAAAAGTGGATAGGTTCCAATGTGGAACACTAACACCATGCACAGTATAAAATATCATCTAACACCATAAAAAACAAATCAAAATGGGCCAGGTTGTTACGTTACGAGAGTCCATTTGACATCCTAAACCGTTTATTTGTCTAAATGACTGTAGCACCGTTTGGGAAAATATTCATTTCAATTTAATTCTATGTTGATTAATAGGATTTTTCCAAACGGCTTCTTTTGGATTCAGAGAACGGAAGTGAGAAACGGCAAACGACAAACTATAAATTTATTTTAAACAATATAAAAACAAAATGGAGCTAATGCTAGTCGTTGAGACAAATATCCTTTTGGAGAATATTTCATTAGGTGTCATTTTGGATAAATTTTGGAAAGTATTCAAAAACATTTCGAGAAATTTTCGGAAAATACAAAAATTTATATATATGAAATATATTTCATATTTATAAAAAAATATTATTTATTATTTAAAAATAAATGAAATTAAAAGAAAAATCATTAGTTTGGCCAATTTTATTATTTTCGCCGAAACTTAATGGAATTTAGGAGATTTCTAGTGGGGTCATGTCAGGTCAGATCAACCCACTTGACTTGATATTTTAGGGCTCAGTAGGTCGATTCGGGTCAGGTCAGGCACTGCTATTTTCTTATTAGGTAGTCAAAATTTTGACTCGATCCGTTGAGCCCTAAATATCAACTCACTTCAGCAGGGTTGACGCTGATGCCCACAACCCAAGGATCAAAATTTCGGGTTTCATTTCGGTTTCGGAGGGGACCGAAACCAAAATTTCAGCCAAAAATCAAAATTTCGGCCGATAATTTGCCCGAAAATTTTATTTCTATACATTTGATGACCGAAATTTCGGTCTCAAATTATCGTTTCGGTGGGGTCTGAAACCGATAATTTCGGCCGAAATTTTGATCCTTGCCACAACCTTTAGGATGGGCCAGCGGAAGCATCTAACGGGCCAAACTCAAAGGTTCGATTAGGGTCGAGCGAAAACCTACCTGACCTAACACCACTTAGCCCGATTTTTTCTGTATAGAAGTAGGACCGACTCTCCTTAACCGTCGTTTAAGCACCAAATGGTGTTTAAATTTTAAACCATCTTATACCAGTTATTGGCTTGTGATCTTGAAAATTCATACAGTCAAAGTCATATATCTTCAATTGAAGGGTTTTGGGTAAAAAAATTCACCCATTTTGGGAGATTCGAACCATCCGATTTGTGCACTCTAATATCAACGGTTGTTCTTAATTTTGATGGCTGATATTAAAGTTCACTAATCGGATTGTTTGCATCAACTTATAAGTGTGATCCATAATTGAGGCATGTTGGCCATTTAAATTGATCATAGATATGTACTACATGGCACAATGATAAATCACACTTCAATGGTGTGAGATAAAAAGTGACATTTTAATGGTGTGGTGTTTAAATGTCGATCAGTAGCCATTATCCCATAAAAGTAATATATCTATTCGCGCCTACCAGATTAGTGGTGGGCACCGACACTGAAAACTGTTGATTGTATTGAATCAGACGATAATGATCATTTTTCATTCCAATCTTCCACACAAGGGATCTTGAGACCATGACCGTACCCTAAGACGTTCCAATTTTTTATTCCACATGACATGACAGAGATCCTAAAAGTAGTCGTAAAATCATGTTTGAGTGTGATGTGTACCATATAATTTTAGGGCATTTTTGTGATTTGTGTTAGATGAACTATAAAATTGACAGTTTGATGGTACATTCATGATGTCAGGATCAATCGTGTGGAAGATTGGGATGAAAGTAGACCAGTATCATCTCATTCAACATTCTCAACAAGTTTGCATTGGAGGTTGCCCCAATAATTGGGCAGGCACGAACAGAGCTGTCCAAGTAATAAAATAGGATCCACTACTTGCAAATGAAAGTCCATCCTTCGCATACCATGAAAATAAAGGAGCCATTACTTGCACACACAGTTATTTTAGAGACAGGTGTCACCGGAAAACATCCTCTAAGTCATCTGATTTAAGGTCATGATCCAAAGATTTTTAAAACAAAATACAAAATACTATATCCGTCATTTGATTCAACCCAGTCAAATGTTGAATGACAAAATAGACATAGTATTTTGTGTCAATCTTTTATACCAAAGATTTTTGTACATAGTAGACTTATTAACATCCATGGAATCTTGGAGGGCACCTATGCAAAAAAAATATTTACCACTTTGAAGCAGACGATGGAGATTGTTTTTTGCCTCAAACTTCCACACAAGAGATCTGGACACTATTAGTGTACCGTCGTAGTTTTTTATTCCATGTCACAAAGATCCCCAAAAAATGGCCCTAAAATCACATGGCATATACAACGCTCAAGCATGATTTTAGTGTCATTTTTTTGAATATGTGCCACGTGAAATAAATAATGGACTATCTGATGGTCCGCCCATGATCTCAAGATCCCTTGTGTGGAAAATGATCGCCATAGTCTATATCAAAGCACTAGATGGTTTTTGACATAGGTTTCCTCCAAAATTTCATGAGTGCTAATAAAGCTATCCATATGATAACCTTTAAATCAAACCACTTAGGATATTTTCTCCTGGCGCAGGTCCCCAAAATTTAACCCTTGCACACACAAAGCCAAAGGGAGCCATTACTTGCAAACATAGAGTTAGCCCATGCACACAAATGTAAAAGAAAGACCTAGTATTTTGGAGACTTGTGCTATGTGAAAACAACATCTGAATCGTTTGATTTGAAGGCCATGATTTAAAGATCTTTGATACAAAATATTCTCACCAAACAAGAGCTCTATCATATGATTCAATGTTGTCAATCATTGAATGAAATGATGGCCTTTGATTGCATTGAATTTTATATAGATATAGTGTTTATGTCAATCTTTTGCATCAAAGATCTTAAAAATCATGAACTTTAAATCAAATTATTTAAATGGTGTTTCCACGTGATACAAGTCTCTATAATACCAAGTCTTTATTTAAATTGTGTGTAAGGGCTAACTTTGTGTGTGCTAGCTATTTGTTATTAAGTTGATCCGTGGGAAAGCTGAACTTTCGTGTGCACATTGTGGTTTCCTTAATGTAATGGATGCCTCTATTTAACCACATTGTGTTGGCGCCAACGCTCAAAATCTATTAACTGCTTTGAATTTTAGGGCCACGCTTGAGTGGGATGTTGGCCAAATGTGGTATAAAATAGACCGTCTGATAGTATTATCATGATCTCAAGATCCATCATGTAAAAAATTGGGTTGAAAAATACCTTTCACCATTAGGCTCAAAGCAATTAATAATTTTCAGTGTTGACATGCACAAAAATATAATTGCCTTTGAGATATTAAATATATGTGGCACACATCCTCAAAATTAATTATGATCATGAGATGCCATGAGAAGGGATTCTCTCATCACTTTGGGAGATATGTGGCGCATGGAATCAACATCTCACGACCAGATATATGGGTCATGAATCCCAGATCTATTATGTGAAGGTTGGGCCAAAAAATGATTTATGTGGCTGATTCTAATTAACCAACGGCTCTCACATGCATCAACTATGGTTGCAGATATAAATTTCTCATTGAAAGGAAACCCTTTCGAAAAAATCCTAAGTATTAAAAGAGGAAACGCCTTCTCTTATCGTTTTGGTTGGTGTTGCCATGGTTCAAAATTTTGGCAAACTGTGAAATGTTTTGGTTTCGGTGGCGATCCACCGAAACCGTAATGATAACATTAAATTTTGGATATTTTTGGTCTAGTTTGAAGATTTCAGCTGAAATTTCGATCTAGAATTTCGGTTTTAGTCCCCACCGAAACAGAAATGAAATTCTGAGTTTTTGATTCTTAGGTGTTACTATCACACCAATTAATGTTACACCGACCTCATTTAAATAAAGGAAAATTTTGTTTATTGCTCTAAATCTGATGATGAGGAGCAATTTTTCTTCCCAATCTTCCTAAAAAATAATCTTGAGATAATGGGCCTACTATCAGATGATCGGATGTTGATTACACATGGCATACATCCTAAAAAGTGAATTTGATCATAGCATAGCATCAATCGTGGTTGACATTTACATTTTGGGATGTGTGTTATGTGGAATCAATATCTGACTGTATGATAGTAGGGCCCATAATCTTAAGATCTAATGTGTGGAAGATTGGGATGAAAATGGTCTACATCGCCTGATTTAAAGCAGTTAACATATTTTTCTTTGTTTAAATGAGGTGGTTGTAATCAAGGTGTCAAACTTGGAATTGGTATCGGGTATTGATCCATGGAGGAATGATACGAATAAGCTGATACCGATACGTATCGGCCTATCTGTTTTTTTTTAAAGAAAGAAAAAAAAACTCCAAATATCGGCTCAAACCAATACGTATTGGTCGATACCCGATACGTATCGGTAAACAGAGTAGCAAAACCGATACGCATCGGTTTGCCGAAATACTGATACATATTAGTGTCGGCTGATTTTTTATACCTTGGTTGTAACAGAAAGTGGTATAGTAGTATAACACCAGCCTTCGTTTTCTTTATTATTATTATTATTTGTATATATAGATATTAGGATGGGCAATGATCAGGTCCAACAGGTTGAACCTGAAATCGAGTTCAACTAGATTTGCGGTCATTTGAAATGAGAGAATTTTGACTTCCACGGTTTCCATGGCTGCAAATCTGGCTGATTGGGATGAAACCGTTAGATATTTATTGCAAGTGACACACATAATCAAAAGTGATCATGATCATGGCCAACCCGACTTGTCTCCTAACAAAAAAAACTCATATTTTTCATTATTCTTTATATCTAAAATATTGGGTCGGGATGACCTGACCCGCAACTCAACCTAATCTTAGTCAGCTTGATCCAATCCGTCCGGCTTTTTGCCTGACCCGATAAAAAATTTCGCACAGGTGGTTTGTCCGACTCAATAAAAAACCCTAAACCCTAAACCCCACCCATCTACAATCCTAATTATGATTCATGTATAATAAAATTTGGAATATTAGAATTTCAATTTTTTTTTTTTTTTAAATTTGCTTAATGCAACATTTATAAATCTTATGAATTCAAATTCACTCCTTAAGCATTCAAAAAGGAGATTTTTTGTTCAAGAAATAAAAAAATAAAAAAAATAAAAAAAAAAGATTTTCAAATCTAAATATTTCAAATTCTAAATTTAAAATGCAAATTCCTCTATCCAAGTCAAGAACCACCCTGGTTTTAGCCATTGTCTACCCAACTCTCCTTCATATCCTCCTTATATCCTCCTTGCTCTTTGTCTAATTCAACCTTTTTCTGGTTAGGTCAAGCACAAACAGTTGGTCATCAGATGGGCTCAAGTCAAGCAGTTGACTATTACCAAATTTGACGAATTTCTAAAATTTTTACGAATAATTTGCTAACTTTTGAGTTATAGGAATGGAAGAGAAACTATTAACAAATATTTTCAAATATTCATGCAATTTTTTTAAAATTCATGAAAGTTGTAATAATTCGTGAATAATTCATCACTTTTTAAATAGAACTCATGACTTTTCTAATTATTAATTTTATTTTTTTTTAATTTATTATTTTTTCTCCAAATTTTTCTTTAAAACTAGCAGAAGTTTTTTCCTAATTTTAAACTTACTGAATTATTGTGGAAACCCCACTTGGTGGCTACGGTTGACAGCCCTCAATACGAGGGCGACACGGCCACACCAAGAAAGCCCGAAATCAATCATAATAAGCAATTAGACATAAAGTCCCCACATCCAACGCCGTTTGATTACGGAAGGTACCCTACTCATTGCACCCATTTTTGCACCCATTTTTTTTTTGTGGGTGGTAGTATTTGCACCCATTTTTTTATGACAAATATACATATTTTCATCATAAAAAATTGTTGATTATCTTGAATCAAATGATGGAGATTGATTTTCGTTGTAATCCTTCACACAATAGATCTTGAGATTGTGGCGCACTCAATCACTTATTGACTCCATAGGACACATATCTTCAAAATGACACTTTAGAAACCTTTCTCACAGTATGTCCATGATCAAAGTCACTTTTAAGGATATCTAATATAATGAAATCAATATTTGACCGTCTGATAGGTGCGCTATAATCTCAAGATCTAATGTTTGAAGGATAGGGGCAAACAATCTCATCACTTTATTCAAGGCACTAATTTAGTCAACGATTTTCAATGATGAAAATGCATGTGTTCTTCACAAAAAAAAAACAGGTGCAAATAACAACGCCACCCAATATAAATTTGAAAGGTTTTCTTGAATAATTTTCCCTTATTATTATTGGGTGCTTGACCCGAGCACCCACATCATTATGTTAGGGGTCATATATCACAAAATTAGTGTTAGTGTGACAATCAAAACCATATTATCGATCCAATAGTTCATGTTAAATCTGGACGTATCCTCAAGCTAATTTTGATCAGACGGTTAGCTCTCTTTATCTGTCAATTCATTTGTTGTATTAGAAAATCTCATCACAAAAATCCTCACCAAAAGTTTCTATCATATACACTTCAATATGCACATGCTTCTAATAACTGATCTTGTGGTTTTTTCTT
This sequence comes from Chloranthus sessilifolius, assembly GCA_021018995.1. Lineage (NCBI taxonomy): Eukaryota > Viridiplantae > Streptophyta > Magnoliopsida > Chloranthales > Chloranthaceae > Chloranthus > Chloranthus sessilifolius. The sequence continues at coordinate 10,615,982 of CM037588.1, forward strand.
GCCTCTTTAATTTAGGCTGGTGTTACTACCACACCACTTTATGTAACAGCTACATCCACCTCACGGAAAGGAAAAATTTATCAACTGTTTGGAATAAAATCAATAAAGATCATTTTTCATCCTAATATTCCCCAAAATAAATCTTATGATAATAAACCTATCATCGACGGTCAGGTGTTAATTCTACATGACGCACATCTCCTAAAGTGAATGTGACCACAGAATACCATCATACGCAGTTCAAGTTTGCTTTTTGGGACGTGTGCAATATGAAGTCAACATCTGACTCTCTCATGATCTTATTGGGACTAAAAATGATCTCCATCGTCTGATTTAAAATAGTTAACGAAGTGGTGGGGTACTAAGTACTAATACAGTAACACCAGCCTTAATTTATTATTATTATTATTATTTATTTATTTAAATTGAAAAAAGCGAGACCCAGGAGGACATTCTGGTCAATAAAAAAAGTCATGTCGCTCTCGACAGTTGAAACCGGAATCATATATAAACGGCGTATCGATGGATTTCTTTTGGCCCAACATAATCATTCCTTCTGCCTTTTTTTTTTCCACGCGCCTTCTCCGTCTCCACTTCCCCTCTTCTTCTCTATATATAATCTCCACCTGAAACCCTAATATCAACTCTCTCTCTATCTCTCCCTTGTTGTTCATTTTCTCCCCTTTCTCATTGTACCGCCATTTTTCTATAGTTTTGAACATGAATAGCTGAATCGTTTGGGTTCCGATATATAAACTATTATAAAATCGATAAAAAAAATAATCAATGTAACTTGCTAAGCTCAATTGAGATTCGGAAACCATGCATTCGATCTAGGTTATCTTTTCATTCTATTAGAGATAGTGTCTATTTCTGATCACGCCTTCTCCGTCCCCTGTTCGCCTCTTCTCCTCTATATATAATCTCCACCTTAAACCCCCATTGCAACTCTCTCTCTCTCTCTCCCCGTTGTTCTTCATTTTCTCGATCTCTTTCTCTCTGTACCGGCCTACTTCATTTTTTTTTATAGTTTTGAACATGAATGGCTGAAGCGATTGGATTTCCGATACAAAAACTGTTATAAAATCGATAAGAAACTAATCAATGTAACTTGTTAAACTCAGTTTTTCAATTGAGATTCGAAAACCATGGCATTTGATCTAGGTTCTGTTTTTCTTCGATTAGGGTTAGTATCTACTTCCGATCATGCATCTGTTGTTTCGATTAATATGTTCGTGACGCTCCTTTGCGCTTGCATTGTGATTGGTCATCTGTTGGAGGAGTATCGATGGATGAACGAATCGATTACTGCCCTAGCTATTGTCAGTCTAGTTTTTTTTTTTTAATTTATTTTTTTAAATAATGGTGAATTGTGGTGAATTCAATTGGTTCTAAATGAATTTTGTGGGCAGGGATTATGTACAGGTGTTGTAATTTTACTTACTACGGGAGGAAAGAGTTCGCGAATTTTAGTATTCAGTGAAGATCTTTTCTTTATTTATCTTCTCCCGCCTATTATATTCAATGCCGGGTGCGTTAGGTCCATTATGATCTTTTTAGCTGTGCTTTTTAATTAATAGTTTCCAGTCTGATTGATTATGCGTATGTGGTTCACATCATGCTTATTTAGTGATGTCGAAACTTGAAAGTGCTTTAATATATTGGGTATATATGATTAATATTTAATTTTGTATTAGTTCAATGGACACATCATATATGTTTTTGGGGAGTGTATTTAAGACTTCAAAATGTCATTTGGTGAAATATTTGCTTGAGTGTTTGTTTGGTCATAGCGGTGTGCTCTTATTAATAGCTTTGATCACAGGTTCGTGATTTACTTTATCATCTACTGATGATGCACATTTTACGTATTGGAAACTGGTTTGATATTTGATTTTTAGTTCACTTTGTCCGGTAGATGTACTATATCTGATCTCTGGGAAGCCTTGGTAGATTTAAGATTTGAATGTCATATACTTGCATGTGTAACCTTGTATCCCCCGTCATTTTAATCGGATTAATCTATTGACTCTCTTTTTTGTTCTATTCTAGATTCTCGCATCTGCTTTCCAGTGGGTTGTTTGTAGAACTCTTATTGTTATTTGATGCTTCTGTTACTATTTAATGTTCTTTTTCTGGAGACTAATAAATGTTTCGAATTTTGAGAATGATATAATTATTTCTTTTATGCTAAGTGGAGATTGAACATCTAACTTCAATCCTTAGCATGAACTCTATAATTTGTATTTGGATCCTTTCTTATTTTTTATTTTGTTATTTATTAATTCTTATACTAGGTTCCAAGTAAAAAAGAAGCAGTTTTTCCGCAATTTCATCACAATCATGCTGTTTGGAGCAGTTGGAACATTGATTTCTTTTGGAATAATTTCTCTTGGTATGTTCTTCAACTCAAACAATGTATCTCTTATAGGTTAGATTCGTTAGATCTTATGTCAAAAAGTAAAAATTACAATCATCCATGCTAAACTTTGTATGCACTCGTCGTAAGTTGATGAGCAGTCTCATTTGCAATAGAAGACATGATTACTCTCCTTGTTGAAGTTTTACTGAGAAAATTAGTGGGAAAATTGGTGTAGATGGAATTAAATGGCAGTGTCAGGAAAACCAAATTACTCTCCTTGTTGAAGTTTTGTGAAATAATAGCACTAGGTTTAATGTGGTCCCTTTTTTGTTAATTGGTATAACCATGCTACCTTTACTCATAAGAGTAAAGCTAGCCTGGTCCTAAGGACAAGGTAACTTACCTAGTCCCACATTAGTTTTGTTGCCACGTGGCACCAGATCACATGATCCGATCATGTGAAGGTGCAGCTAGATGATCATAACCATTCCAAAAATAAATTTCCAATTCAGATGAGTAATACAAAACCTTGCAGTGAACAGAGTCAACTGCACGGATCATTGATCATGCGTATATATATATATATATATATATATATATATATATATATATATATATATATATATATTACTGTTATTATTATGATTTTCACAATGGTTATGTTCAGGGAACCGCTCCTTCAGGTGGCACTTGATCGTGTGATCTGGTGCCACGTGTAAGGAAACTAATGTGAAACCAGGTAAGTTACTGGTCCTTAGGTTCAGGCTACCTTTGCTCTTAGGAGCCTATCTTTTACTGTTTCTCGGGAACATGCTTAAATACTAAGTAACGAAAATAATAAAACAAAGAGGCATTTCTTTTATTTTTTATTTGTCTGCAAAAAAACTAAGTTATGAGATAAACTGAAGTCAAAACAAACTGTCACTATGGTTAGGTCCATATAATCTATAGCATCAGAAAATTTTCAAAACTAGAAATTTCATTTAACTGTAGTCAGAGGATTTTTTTTAATAAGTAGTCAGAGGATTTTTTTTTTAAAAATTCCTTTGCCTCTGTTTTTCATCCAGGGGGCAGAGACGGGTTGGATTGAGGGTGTTTATATGGGTGAAAAATATAAAGAAGAGGTGAAAGGCATGTTCTTGTAGAGAAGAACAAAAGGGAGTCAAAAAGTAGAGTTCTTCAGCTTGTACAAAAGAGAGGCAAAAAGTGGAGTTCTTCAGCTTGTACTAAAGAGAGGCAAAAAGTAGAGTTCTTTAGCTTGTATCGTTGAAGTCTGAGTTTTTTTCCCATGAGAATTGAAGAAAATGGTTGGTCACATTTTTGAGTGATGTGAAACGAATAAGGATGATCCAAAACTGAGACCTAAGGGTCACTTATTTTACATGAAGAAATTCCCCAGAAGTCTACATTGTACATGATGCAAACTTGAGGTCATGGGTTTGATCCCGATTTTCCTTAAAAAAAAATAAAAAACATAGGACTTTTTTTTTTTTTTTTTTTTTTCTATAATGGAGGTTAAGAGTTGAAGGCTTATTGGTCAGTAAACCTGGCCTTTTTCCTGATTTGTTATAGCCAAACAGAAAATGATAGTTCTAGGAATATAACTTCTGATAAAACGAGAAGTAATATGAGACTGGACCACTCGCTTTACTAGTAGACTAAAAGTGCAGGTCTGTTAACTGAAGATATTGCCTAGCTTCTTTTGTTCTTCACAAGTTTGTTACATGCATTCATTGATCAAGTTCACTATGTAAATGGCCACTCAGCCTACAGAAGCTTCTATTGTCGAGTTTCATGTGTTAAGTAGCATTGAAGTTCAATCAAGAATATATATGTCTACTGATTATGGCTCGTGCTTGAAAACTCTGAAGTGAGTACCACCTCCACATCTTTGTTCACAATTAGGATCAGTTCAAGTCCCGAACAAATCATCATCCTATAGAAAGGCAGATATCATTTTGGAACTATCACCGTGGATCATAAAATTTTCTATTTATAGCAAGAAAGGACAATAACTTGTTTACTAATATCAAAGTCCCTCTTTAAGAGTCGCATTACTATTATTATTGAAAATGTCTCAAGGTTAAAAAAGAATTCTGACATTCAAAAATGCCTCAAGAATGTGTTTTCATTGTTCAACTTCAACCTACTGGATTGTAATCTTGACTTCCTACATCATGCATGCTGTTCAAATAAAACCGTCTGGGTTCAAAGTTTGATTAAGTTCCATGTGCATGGTTGACTCGTTTGAACACTTTTGCAAGATGCTTGTAGACGATGAGTACAAGAAGAGTTAAGTTGCCTCCCTTTATAAGTGAAGTAGAATGATGCATTACTGGAGTATAAGTAAAGGTTGTCATCATAAGTTAGCTTTACATTTCCTGTTTCATTTATATTTTGATAAATATCAACCATGTCAATTTGGTATCATAAGCTACAGTGCTTGGGTTGATCAAAATTGAAATGGCATTATCGTAGGATTATTCTCTTCATGTTTGTCCTATTTTAGTGACTTATCTATTCTCAATCCAGGTGCTATGCAACTGTTTAAGAATTTCAATATTGCTCCCCTGGGTATCGGCGGTTATCTTGGTACTATTCAAATCACCCTCTCTCCCTAGTATTTATGCTATTATTTGTTGTTAGTGTGCTTGTTATGTATTTTCATCTCTTTTGGACTGAAATATTTACAGCTATTGGAGCAATATTTTCTGCAACTGATTCTGTTTGCACCTTACAGGTCTGGAAAATCATGCAAAGGGTGATTTCAATTGTTAAAAATAATAATGTACTATAACTAAGAGTAGTTCCTTTTAATGCAGGTGCTTAATCAAGATGAAACCCCTCTACTTCATAGCTTGGTGTTTGGGGAAGGAGTCGTCAATGATGCCACATCTGTGGTACTCTTTAATGCAATTCAAAGCTTTGATCTCACTCACATCAACTCCAGCATTGCCTTCCAGTTTTTTGGAAACTTCTGTTATTTATTTCTAACAAGCACATTTTTGGGAGTGGCTGTAAGTTGCATCCTGTTTATACTATTATTATTATTATTATTTTATTTTTATTTTTTTTATGCTATTGATTTCTAGTTTGTAAACTTTGCTCTTAATTGTGTCTTATGTGTTTGCATTACTAGATGTAATTTTCCTCTCTATTGCAGGCTGGACTCCTTAGTGCATACATCATTAAAAAATTGTACTTCGGCAGGTTTGTCAACGAGTGCCTTCCATACCTTTTTATCTGTCTTATGGTGCATAATTTTTAGTGAATTGGAAAGTTTTTTTCTTTGCATACGTCAGTTTATTGATAAATTCTTTTGGTGTTCTTATGAGTTGATGTGGTGCACTCATGTTTTCTTATATTTTTCACATTGTGTCATAGTTAAGAAAAGTACCCTAATTTTTTTAATTCTTTTAGAGGTCTCAACGATTGTCATGTTTGTTGTTCTTATCCTCAATTATTTCATAAAGCCGCATATTGTAATAATGTGACCGGTGGAATTCAAGAAACATTTATTTTTAACAAGTTATAACTCTAATGATAGCATCTCCCACTAATTTCAGGCATTCTACCGATCGTGAAGTTGCACTCATGATACTTATGGCCTACCTTTCATATATGCTGGCGGAAGTAAGGTTCTGTCTGAACTTGTTCAATATATTACAGAGGACCTTTTATTTGTTTCTGATATTATATCAAAATGAATGCATCATCAGTCATTATTTTATGCATATAATGTTGATAACTTTGTATTTTGTTGCAGCTTTTCTATCTTAGTGCTATTCTCACAGTGTTCTTTTGTGGGATTGTGATGTCCCATTATACCTGGTATAATGTGACTGAGGGTTCAAGAGTTACAACCAAGTATGTTCCACATTATGAAAAGTTATTTCAATCCACTTTTGTATATCTTAATTCTGTTCCACCTTGATAAAACTTGTTATTTTACTAATTGTTTAGTTTACTAATATTGCAGGCACGCTTTTGCGACATTGTCATTCATTGCTGAGATTTTCATCTTTCTTTATGTTGGCATGGATGCATTGGACATTGAAAAGTGGAGCTTTGTCCGAAATAGGTATGGTTTATATCTTATATCAAGGTGTAAAGAATTGGATTTCATTTTATCTTTTGGTTAAACTCCTCCTAGGCCTTCCTCTATGGCTATCAGTAACTATCCAAGATAAACTTTGTTTTGAATTGTGCTTGTGGGGTATACCCATATGATTTTCACAAACAAGATGTTGACCATATATTTGATTATATAGTCCGTGTTTACGAGATACAAAATATTGTTTTATAATGTGTTAGGTAAACCTGGTTTAAGGATACCCTAGAATAAAACCTTAGAAAAAATTAATCATACAGCAATTTATTCACCCATAGAAAGATGATGCCTGATGCCAGATGACTCCTACACACTTGACAACTTGTGCCTTCAAGCACACTCATGCATTTTTTGCCACAACATGGACTTCATACTCCATGTTCGTATTGCCACTTAGCGCTTTTTCATATTATATGAAGGTAAAAGGAGCCTAGATACACTGGGCACACACTAATGCAGCATACATAAAACCATATATTTTTTTACACAAGGTGGTATTAGGTGACTGGGCTTGCACTTCACCTGTGGTTCATGGGTCACCAATATTGTACATGGGGGCATGACACACATCTTAAAAAACTGAGTTGTCCAAGTGGCAGGAAATCGCTTGGATCAGACGTAGTCCAAATATCATCCTCTATCATGGATGATGGTTATTAACGGCGTACTCCTAGGTGTGGACTGGGTCGCCTCTCCTAGGCACATCCTTGGTTGGCCAATTTTTTTTTTGATATATATATATATATATATATATATATATATATGCATTCATTCTATCCTAATTCTCTCTCTCTCTCTCTCTCTCTCTCTCTCTCTCTCTCTCCTTTTTCTTCTTCTCTTCATCTACCAAACCATAACTCTAATCAGTAATCACTTTCATTACAGTCAAGTTGCTATCAGAGGCTCAAAATCCTACAAGAAACTTATTGCTAACATCACCCATTTTCTCTGATGTCACGCTGATGTCATCAGGTCAACTTTTGAACCTTTCGGATCGACACAAGACCACCAGGTTGATCGATTTTTCCTAGATTTTTATATCTTGCTCGAGCCCATTTGAGCACCTGAAGCAGCTTTTTCAAAGAGTTTTTGAGGGAAACCCATGCATAGTTTTCTGGGCAGATTGGCCCCATTTCTTGCTAGAAGGGATTGCGAGGCTAATAAAAAGTGTGTGGATATAAGTTATTCCTTGGAATGAAAGACAATTTCGTATCAGAATTATCAACAAACGAGTAAGCTATATGTAATGTAATTGGTAAGTCTTGCAGAGAGTTTTAGAAATAATACTGTTATATTTTGTTTTTATGTTCTCTTTTATGGTAGATAATCTAAAACTTATCTTACTTAATATTAAAATTTCAACAATCACTTCCATTAAAGTCAAGTAGTAACACTATACACTTATGTATGAAAGGTATGCATAGTGGGTATAGTCCCACATTAGTTAGAAACTTAAGTTGTGTCTTGTATGTAAAGGGCTCATCTATTGTAACTTGAGTATCTTGGAATAGAAGCAATGTAGTATTCAATGGTTATTGTGCTCTCTTCTTTTATCCCTCTTCTTGTCCTTCTCTCTCTACTTAACCCATTCATGGGTATTATCTTATGTTTAGCTAGGTGACTATTATTTTTTACATGGTGTCATAGCAAGTCGATCCCGTGCGTCTTGTTGAAGGTTCCGTCTGACGCATGCTTTGCACCTTGCCGCCCTATTGGATCTTTGTGCGTAAAAAATAGAGAATGTTGGGTCTCCTAGTGGTGGTTCTTGTCTCTCTTCAGCAGCCCCAAGAACATCGTATCATCGTCAACGTCTTGCCTTGACCTGTGCCTACCACGTCATTTGCTGACATCAGCTGGTCAAAATTTTGACCTCAGATTAGAAAAAGGAGCACTTTCGTGATCGTTTTCCCTCTAGTTCATCTTTAACAAAGGGAGTTTCGGCATTTGACCACTGCAAAAATGTTTTTCGAAGACTTCTTTGAGTAGATCTGGTTTCACGGTTTTCAGGCAACACAGACCACGTGAGGGCTGAGATGCATCGTAATGGAAATGGTTTTGATGGGTTTTGTCTAAGAATGATGCTGGTATCAAGTTTTTCTTTTCTTGGACTGTTTTTGTAGAGTTATATCAGTTTTTCTCTTTCTCCGAGTCTCTTCACTTTCATGTGTTTCTATGATCTTGGATTGTGTGCTCTATATTGCTGGAGTTTCTTGAATGGATTTGCATCAGATATCATAGATCTATTTTCTCGCTATGGTCTCGTGGGTTTTGTTTCAAAATGGAGCAGATTAAAAGATTTTTTGTGTTGAGAGCTTTTGTGGACAAGTGTAAGCTGCTAGAGACATTGTCCGTAAGCATTGTCCGAGAGCTTTTGTGTTGAGAGCAGATTAAAAGATTTCTTGAATGGATTTTTTGTGTTGAGAGTTTTTAATCCGTAACCATTGTCCGAAAATCCTCGAAAAAGCTTTGCCGACAAGCGTAAGCTATGAGAGCTTTTGCTCTCTTAAGCTCGGCTCGAGAGCCAGAGCAGAGCTCTTTATTTAAAGCTCGATTGAAGTAGCTAGAGCTGAGCTAGGGTAGCTCGGCTCGATCTGGCTCGGTTTCATTAATAGTTATAATACTTTTTTTTTTATAACTTAGGGTAATCCCAAGCTTACGCTTGGACTAATCCCTAAGGGATGCCCTTGCCCCCACCGTGTAATGAGTATTTCACGATTTACACACCCTACAGGGCATCCTGTTATTGCAGAAGGGAGATGCCAACACTTGATCCCATGACCTGTTGGTAACAAACCAAAAAAAAAAAGTATACAATACTTTTATATGATAAAATATATTATATATAATTTTGAAAGTTTTTTTTTACTTTTTTCCCCTTATAATAAGATTCATCTATCCTTTCAAAAAAAAAAAGATTCATCTAATGGTTACGTTATGATGGATAAATATGTAATTAATATATAATCCTTATGATCCTCTATTAAAGTTTGCGCTTTCTTTCTCTCCCTCTCTCTCTCTATCTCTCTTTGCAACCATTAAATTTTTTCTCACTTGTCTCAATGAACAACCATTAGCATGACAATTGACCAATCAATCAACACTTGCAACGAACACCTATGCTCTTAATCCATATTTAGCACATTAAATTTAAACACCTTTTTACTTTTCAAATTTTAAACATTTTTTTCTCCAATCGATCCATTAAATCTAAAAGGACTAAGGGATTAAAAGATATTAGGGCTTTCATTTATAAATTTTATTAAAGCTTTCATCTATTAAAAAAAGAATATAATGTTTAAAATGACATTAGGAAAACAATTTATAATAAAACTTACTTAGCTCGAAGCTCGGCCCGACTCGAGCTCGATAGAGCCGAGCTAGAGTTCAGACTTTTTAGGCTTGAAGGGCCTAGAACCAAGTTCCAGCTCAGCTTGTATAAGGTAGAGCCGATCTAGAGCTGACCCAAGCTCGGGCTCGGCCTGGCTCGGTTGCAGCCCTAGTTTCTAGCATCTTTTGGTTATTAACTTTTATTGACTATCCTTTCCTTATCCTTTTATGGAGCTCTTGAAGGTTGCTTATGGTATAGGTGATGGTTGGAAGGTGTTTAATGATGATGTTTTTTATGTATCGGTTTCACCTATTTTGAAATTAATTTGGTAATGATGAAGTTCTTTTGATCTGTGAAATCTTGAAATCGGTGCTGCCTCAAGATCTGTGGAGGTATTTCAATGAAGAGATACTTGAAGATCCCTATTTTTGCTTCAGTTTTTATGGGTTATTGCTGCGTATGGAGGGTGCATGATAGGTTTTTGAGAAAATGTTTGTTTGGACTGCCTTGAGTTATTAGTTTCTGGTGCTTCTGCTGCCTCAAGATGTATGAAGACCGATGATATTTGGGGCTGCTAAGTCCCTATTAGATGCTGCAATTCCTTGCTCTCTCCCTCCTTCCATGCATGTGTGTACGAGTTGTGATACACACTTTTTATTGTTGCCTGTTGTCTCTTCTTACACTAATGTTGCGTGGTATTTTGCTGCTACGTAGCCCTTTATTGTGAATGTCTTTGCCACAATATTAATTGATTAGTGGACGTATTTCCACTTTATCTGTTTTTGACTTGGTCTTTCTTTCTGCCCTCTCAGTGTAAGAGGGAGATTGGTCAGGGGTTCTTTTTCTATCTTTGACAAGTTGAGTATCGAGGATGCTCAACTTGAGCAGGTGTATTGGAGATATAATATGAAGATGTGTGTCAGTGAGTAACACTATCTACTTATGTATGAGAAAGCATAATGGGTTTAGTCTCATATTGGGTAGGAACACAAGTTATGTCTTGTATGCCCTCTAAATACGGTGTAAATACAGTGTTTATCATTGTAACTTGAGTGTCTTGGAATAGACGCGATAGTCTTTGGTGGTTATTGTGCTTCTTCTTGCTCTCCTCCTCTTCTTCTTCTTCTTCTTCTTCTTCTTCTTCTTCTTCTTCTTCTCTCTCTCTCTCTCTCTCTCTAATGAACCCTGCATGGATATTTTCCTCGCTTTAGCTAGTCTGGTATTATTTTCTCTGCACTTTTTACGGTGCGAATGGACTTTGTCTACTCAAAGATACGATTATCCTTTTTTTCTCTCCATATTGCCTTCTTCCCCTCAAAGATGTGGTTATTCCTTTCTCTCCATATGTCTCAACCTATTGCATATGGAATAACACACCATAATAGTCGACTCACTTTTCCGGGGCGGAGCCAGGATTTTTTCATAGGGTGGTCATCTAAACAATTAATGTTGGAAAATTGTATAATGTTTTTTCTAAGTAAACAGTAAAAAAAAATATCTACAAATGAAACTATATACAAAATAAAAGAAAATCATATACATATCGATTAGGTCGTTTCAACAAAATTGACCTAATTCAAAATTCCCTCGAATAATGAATATGAGGTAGTAACATCATCGTCATCATCCTCCAAAGAGTAGGATGATGTGGCAGTACGTTGCAGGGAGCCCGTGAGACCATCGAAGCTATTGAATATATCCCGATGATGAACGGGAAGACCTAACGTTTTTTTATTTAATAATTTTGATGCCTTTATAAAATTATATATGTATTAAGTTTTTTTTTACTCTTAATATATCTTAGTAAATTGCTCTAGTGGTAGACTTAGTGCTTTGTGAAGGTTAGGTTCTAGGTTCAAACCTTGTTATGTGTAGTAAATTTTTTAATTTTTTTAATTAATTATACTAGAGCCTATACACCATATATGTGAGTATGTAGCTATACAACATAGTGGAGCCTCACAGGAAATCTCTCCGAAAATAAGTCTGTGGAGACCTAAATAGATGGAGGGGAGCTTAAAAATAGGCCAAAATTGTAAGATTTAATTAAAAAAATCAAAGAAGAAATATTTGTTATGAAAACAAATACCATAAAAAAGTTTGTTTGAAAATTTTAGATAATTTTGGATGGTCAATATAATTTTGGATGGATGAGAATCCACTAATATAAATTAGGACACTTAAAGCTTAGTAACAAATTTTTAGAAAGTTTGGGTGGTCAATTGACCACCCAAGTCATAACGTGGCTCCGCCACTGCCAAAACCACTCTTGTCAAATATCAACCAGTGAACAATTGTAAAAGATCCAAAAAGTATCTCCAAATCTCCCGTACATATTGCTTTTAAAAAAGTTCATAAATCTGTTTATGTACACTTTTTGATGAGAAATGGCCATCAATCTATTTTAGATAGGGCTGCTAATGGGTCGGGTGGAGTCAGGCCATAATTTTGGCTCCCCAACAGGGAAATGGCATATGCCCAACTTTAGTCAATGGGTCAAGGGTAGATGCCTAACTTCACCCGTCCACCCATGGATCAAAATATCGTCTGATACCAATACGTATCGGTTTTGGACATGGACGATACGGTAAATTGGGTATTTCTCGAGGCCTCTTAAAAATAGTCAAATTATCGGTCAATCTATCATTTGTACGTCCGTATCGTCCAATTTATAGTCCGTATCGGACGATAATTTGAAATTATCATCCTATAGTTTCAAATTATCGTCCAATAGGGCCCCCAGCTTCAAGTGACGAAGGGAAACCCCTTTAAGCTGGAGTTTCCATTTTTTTCTTTATTTTTTCTCCTTTTTTCTCCTCTCATTTTCCCTCTAAGCACCGGATCTACGATCTCCACCACCCGGAATCGTACGGGAACACAACCGACTCACCGGAGACCATACAAAAGATATTTTCCGTATAATTTTATGTGTTTTTTGTCCATTTGCTTCTATTTTTTGGTGGAAAAATATAGATTTACCCATAAATATGATAGATCTATATTTTTTTAGCTTCAAATTTGTGGTTTTTGTAGTAAAAATTTGAAAAAAATAGAAAACCATTAAATATATTTTCCCAGAATTTTAGGGTATTTTTTGGGATTAAAAAAAAATTGTACTTGTCCTGGAGGCTGGACGATACGTCTCAGAAATCCGAGATTTTGACCCATGCGTCCCACCCACTGCCTGACCTGAAAACCCGATCGGATCCGATTAAAAACTTCTATTTTCTATGATTTTAGAAATAAAATATTGGGTCGTCTAGACATGACCCGACTTGTTTTTTTATCGATCCGACCCGACCACTTAGCCGAAGGTCGGTTCTGATGCCTCATGCCTGACCCAACCCAACAGGTCAAGTTTATGTGCCTGATCCAGTAAAAAAACCAGGCCAGGTGGGTCGGCTATCGTGTTGACCTGACAGCCCTTGTTTTAGACGAGGTTATAGATTATTGTTAAGAATACAGTTTTAATAGATTCGTTTTTTAGGACACTTTTTCAGGTGCTCTTTGGACATATTGCCAGTCTGTCACTGTTTTTGAAAATCTGTTTTTGTGTAGAGTTTATCAAATTTGCAGGAATTTCATTGAACTTGTCAGGCTGATCATTGATCTGTTGTTACGCTTGTTTGATAGGGGGCTTTAATCAATACAAATTTTGAGATTTTTGTTAGGAATACCTATTTTCAGATTTTTATCAACCAATGTTTCAAAAATAAAAAATAAAAATGGAAGTTGTGCGATGTTAAAGTTCTGGAAATTTTTTTGATTGTGGTATATGTGTAAGATGCATATATGCCCAGCTCATTTTTAAATGGTATTATATTGTTTTCATACTTTGTAGCGCTAATACGTTCTTATTCCACTTTTGCAGTCCTGGAACATCAATTGGTGTGAGTTCAATCCTTCTAGGCTTGGTTTTGGTTGGAAGGGCAGCTTTTGTTTTCCCGCTGTCCTTTTTATCCAACTTAACTAAGAAGTCTATGAATGAAAAAATTTTCTTCAAGCAGCAAGTAAGTATTCTGAATCCTGTGATTGAAGTATCTCCTCTAAATCGGTGATGGACGAATCACTTCAATAATTTGATCCGTAGGTTACAATATGGTGGGCTGGTCTTATGCGAGGTGCGGTATCAGTTGCATTGGCTTATAATCAGGTAAAAAAATTCAGAGTACTTCTATTCAAGATATTACACTGTTAGTTTTAAAAATGGCATCACCGTTCTTTCTTCAAATTCAACCCTAATACGTCAGAACCGATTACCAGTTGTATGGATTTCCAATTCTCTCTCTCTAGTCCCTAAATCCTTAATCTCTTAAACGCAAAACCCGAAATCACAAATTTCTTGAATCATAAATCTGAAGTCCCTAATTTCCTAAATCCATCATTCTTATTGGCCAAAATCTAACATCATTAATCCATTATACTCTAAACCCTAAATCCCTAATTCCTAAACCCTAAGCCCTAGATCCCTAAACCCTAACTCCCTAATTTCCTAAACCCTCAATCCCTTTTTCCGAGCTAAAATGTTCATTATGTGTGAATTGCACTTTCGCTTATTTTCCCTCGCTACTCTGGACTGGATCTATTTGAATAGCTTGAAGTGCTCTTATCCGAGCTAGCCATTATATTTTGAGGCTGAGCGGCAACAGAAAGAAAAAAGAGGTTGCTTCCTTTCTTTCCTAGCTAGATTGTTCGTTACAACTAGATCAACTGATATAGATCTGGATCAGTTTTGGACGGACCGATCAATTGCATTTATTTCGCCCCCGCTAGAAGAAAATCCTGGGTCCTCCACTTATTGAACCTACTCTCTCCATTTGATTTGAGAAAGTCTTCCTTTCTTATATGCAAATATTCATGAATCTCACCAAGCTGGATTGATTAATCCATTCGATGGTGATAAGTTAACCAGGACACAATTTTCATGAGTGTCTAAGAGAATATGTGGGTTGTTCAGTTGGTTGGTCATTCATATTTATTACTTCTATTTTCACCCACTAGATAAGTAAACCTAAACAATAGGGTATTACAAATCACAATTTAAATTTATTTTAAGCACTCTATTCGTATGATACCCTTCACCTCCACTGTCCGCACTTCCACTAACCAATTAGTTCCAGGAGGTATGCATACTTTTCTCTCAAACTCATTCTGAACCTGATTTGGAAAATGTCACATACCTGTCATAAATTGTAGCTATAATTGGTCCATGTTTTTTTTGGGTAGTTGTGACACTGTTCTTGTACTTGAAGCCACTGAGAGAACATTTAACTACATAATTGTTTAGCAGTGTTCTATTTTCTGTTATGAAGCCTTTATTTTTGTGCAATTGCAGTTTACAAGGGCTGGCCATACTCATTTGCCAAGAAATGCGATTATGATCACCAGTACCATCACTGTTGTTCTTTTCAGCACAGTGGTAAGATGCACGTCATATCTCTACATATAGTTGTTTACTGGACTAATTAGTTTTATAGTTATCCTTCAAAGATTTCAAGGTCTATGGTTTTTCCAATCATTGATTTAGTGGTAAATTTACGATCTGTAATCTGAGACAGTCCAGGATTTGAGCTAGTACACAATCTAGGTCAGAAAAAAAAAACAATGGTAAGCAAAAGAGAAATAGACAAGGAAGCATCTTGTACCCTATATTTCAGGCGAGGGGAAGCTTGCGAAGATGTCAATTTCTTAGAGTGGATCATTGTAGAAGCAGTACTTTTGTTTTTGAAATTCGGGGTGATGGTGGTTATTTTTTCCAGTGGGTTTTACATCCAATTTACATTTGGGTTCTTAAAAGTTGCTAATAATCGCTTTTGGTGTTTTGGATGATGTAAGCTGTCAGTATCTTCGTAGAACTTATAGTTGTTGATAACCTTTGCTGATTTATTACTTTTGTCTTCTCTCTACCTATTTCACCAGAAATAATTTTTATTTTATTTAGTACAATATATTTCAGCATAAATATCAATACCATTATCAACATCTCAGTTTTATTCTTTCTCCTATGGCTCTTGTGCATGCATATTTACTTTTTTGTTTCCGAGGTAACTTTTCAATACCAGTTGATATAGTGGAGGAATTCTTGTTCTGATCCATAAGGTCTTCGGTGCACATCACTGGATAGAGTGTAGGTGTTTTCAACTTTGCTTCAGATAACTGAGAAAGAAACAGAAATAGGATGAAATGAAATTAGCTCCTATAAATGGAAAAACAGGAAAGTGCATTATGCCTGGAACCTATATTAAGAAAGGTTGAATGCACAATATTACCATAGCTCATGCTTTCCTTCATTGATGGGCTCAGTATACATGCCCATCAGTCCCATAGTTGAATAGACTACATTGAAAGCACTTACTCCAAAAAATAGCTATATCTTGCCTTAAACATCATCTTTCAATAATTGCAAGTTACTTAAACCCCTTTTTTTTTATCTATATCTGAGCTTACTTTTTAGTGCCCACAATCCTTCAACACCGTATTTAGTCCATTTTATGATTTTTCGTTTCAGTCTTCTGCCTTCTTTTATCTACAAAACGAAAAACTATATATAAACCAGTTCTTTTATCTACAGAACCAAAAAATATAAATAAACCAGTATAATATGAAATGATTATATTAACTAAATTTTCATGTGGCCAATTTTCACCCTTCTTTTTGGTTAGATAATGTTTAAAATCCACTATTCCTGTATTTTACTATGCATTCAGTTGAAACCTAGCTTAAAAATCATACCAGTTGGTTGTTCCTGACTACCGGCCGAATGCCTTACGTTGGACGACAGTCAATATAACTATGAGTAATGGTCAACAAAAGAAGTCCTTTAATCATGAAATTTTCCTTTCGATCGAGAAGGTGATACATGTCCTATAATAATCCTTTCCATTAAACTATCATCAATTCTCTTAATTTTAATAAATCTATCTTTTTTATGCCAATCATGTTTGTTATATTAGTAAACTGTTTCATCTTATGATTACTCAGGTGTTTGGAATGATGACTAAACCTCTAGTGAGGCTCTTGCTACCTCCACATGCAAAACACATGAATGGTTTTTCTTCAGAGCCGTCAAGCCCTAAATCCTCTCTCTTCCCTCTTCTTGGAAATGACCAAGGTTCCGAACTCGATTTAGACAGTGATTTTCCTCGCCCGAGCAGCCTCCGCATGCTTCTGACCAAACCCACTCACACTGTTCACAATTACTGGCGTAAATTTGATAATGCATTCATGCGCCCAGTGTTTGGCGGGCGGGGCTTCACACGCTTTATGCCTTGTTCACCAACAGAAAGAAGCGTCCATTTATGGCAATGAAAAGGAAAGATAAGAAGCAAAAAAAAATAAAATGAAGCTGATTATTTTGTGATGCAACTGATCAACTGATATTATACTCGGATACCAGAAGCACCTAGCTGTTTTTTCATGGCTAGTTGGTCTACTACATCCCTAATGAGCTTACCTGTTTTCACCAGAATTTTACCTCCCACATCTACATCTAAGGGTTTTCACCATGGATCCATTTACAAACTAAATTACACTTCTCTCAAGAGGCTGCCGGTTTTTCATCTTCAGTGTGATGTTGGTGGTGCTTCATCTTGATATATTTTGTGATTAATACGAGATAATTTTTTGTCCTGCGGTAGTGATGTGAGATTTTTACTAAGACTTACACAGCGTGGCTCTATAATGTCTTCCGTTGTGTTTCTTGCAATTTTATTTGATTTTGATTTTTGAATGCGTCGAGTGATGCATATATATCAATGGAAGAGTTTGTATTATTTTCCTGTAAAATGTGTGTTCATTGTAATTTTGCATTCCATATTTGCAATCTTGTGCCTTGCTAATGTGCAGGTAATATTTTATGGGCGGATTACCAATAAGTGTCCAAATTTTTTGCATTTTACCACTCTTATTACCTGTGAGGGGTAAATCAGCCTCACATGCCAAAACTCCCGTGTCTACACTTTATGCCTTTGGAGTAAATTGCATCGAACAATCGCCTCATCCCTAAAGCGCCAGTTTACTCCTAAGATTTGTTCTTTACATGAGTTTTAATGTGCCCATACTAAGGATCAAAATTTCGGCTGAAATGACAGAAATTTCGGTTTTAGAGTTTCGGTCCCCACCGAAACCAAAATGGAATTTTATGTTTTTAGATTATTTCGGCCCTATAGAAATTTTGATTAGAACTACAATAATAACAAGGGAATGGAAGAAAATTAGACTATCTAAATTATAAGAAAAGGCATAACTGTTGATGTTCGCAGGCGGACGATTCAGTAAAGAAATAACCCACACCAGCTCTAAAGTGTGATCATTGATGTATTGTAGCGTCGTTAAATATCTGCAACTGGCGATCGCAACAAATTAGGAATCTTCCTAGAAAATCCCTTTATTTTATCTCCACGATTTCAAACGTCGCATCGCTAAAGTCTACTTGGACATAATTGGAGCCACTAATTCAACGGTGATCATGAGGAACTCAGAAAAAGCGCACACCAACAGATCGGCGATCGCGGTGGGACTCTTTTGCAAACTCTTTTTCTAAATAGTTTTCATCTTATCTCCCTATTTTTCTTTCCATTGTGTCATTTAGATTCCCTTATATATATATATATATATATATATATATATATATATATATATATATATATATATATATATATATATGACTTCGTCAAAGACTCGAGATGTCTTGTATACAAAGAGTGAGTTTAGGAGACCCACCATTGTGAGGATATCATAACAACCCAATGTACGAAGAAGAATCATTTCACAATTTCAGCCCACGACAACCTGAGATTAACATGGTCAGCGAGCAAGAAAATTCATTCTCCATCCCACACTGGTAATAATCATAATGGGAGAGATGGTAACACCGGACAAAATCTCACCGCTCAACAAGTCGTAGAACTCAGTATTCAAATAATACAAAGAGGAGATGACGACTCCGAATAATTGCTTCGAGGGTTGGCTGCCGCATACAAAACCATTGGATCACGATAATTTTCAGAAGAACAAGAGCGACAAGATAGGCCACCTCCTACCTCGAGCACGGTGTTAGCCCGCACCACACCATTGAGACAACCTGCCCACACATTCTTCAACAGTGACTCTTTAGACAAGGTTTGCTCACAAGTCGCTCCAAAAGACAGCACCATTAAAATCGAAGATCTCCCTAAAATGCTCGATGAGTACATGGCCAAGAGAGAGTGCCCCGGTCACTTATTCGGATTCAACAAATTTTGCCGAGACGTCAAGTTTAATTTACCAATAGGATATAAGCCACCAAGATTTACCATATATAATGGCACGGGAAATCTGAATAATCACTTAGCCCTCTTTTGTAATGATTGCCGACTCATACGTAATAATCAAAAACTTCTCATTCACTATTTTCAATGCTCATTAGAAGGAAAAACTTTAGATTAGTTTGCAGGACTCTCGCTTTATAAGATAGAAACCTTCGATGAATTAGTCGGTCAATTTTGAGACCAATACAAACACTTGATCTACGAGACAATCAGTCTTAACGATCTAATGGCAGCCAAGCAAGGACCTGATGAAGAATTTATCAACTTCGTAGCCAGATGGAGAAAACTTGCTGTTAGGACCAGCACTTCAATGAAAGAGAAGGATTCGGTGGACATTATCATCGATAACACTAGAGAACCGTTAAAGAGCGCACTTTTCATAAGTGATTGACCCGACTTCACTGCACTCTACTCCCGAACATCCCAACTAGTGCGACATATTAAAGGCGGAGACCTTGTTCTATCCATAGTCACATCGAAAGTGGGATCTTCTAGTGAATCAAAATAAAAAAAAATAATAAGAAAACCTTAGGAACCGAATAGGTCAACACCGTTGTTAATCAAGGACAAAACTCTGAGAACGGAAATTTTCACCCACGGAACTTCGGGCAAAATAAAAAATAGCAACGATATACGAACCAAAATCAAGGTACTAATCAGCAAAGATATGCAAACCAAAACCAAAGCCAGAATCAGAATCAGGGCTAGTATCAGAATAGAAATCAATATCCCAATACCTACCAGAATCAGAACACAACGCAGAATCGATCAGCCCACGTGCCGAATTACAATAGTATGCCCCCACCGCAGAACTTTAACCCAGCCAGAGGCCCCTACCAGCCGAGGCGAGAATACTATCCCCCTTTACTGGATACGATTCCCAACATCTTTTGTCTCCTTAACACTCAGAATCTCCTCTGATTCTGGTAAGAAAGATCCCGCCCATAGCTGACAAATCTAGACTATAGTAAATATTGTGCCTTCTATCGATACGCGGGATACAATCTAGAAGACTGTTGGATCCCCAAGGACATAATCTATGACATGAATGACCGAAGTCAGATCAATTGGGAAGCGCTTAGGAATCCTAACCCTAATACTAACCAACCCCAACAAAATTTAGGGATCATTAATAACCTCATGCCCAACCACAATCAAGCAACACCGGTTCAGGTTACCACTGTAGATCTCTCCTGTCAATCCCCCTTCCAACCTTCCACCTTTATCACTCGCATTCAACCCTCTGCTACTTTCGCCACACCAGCGAGAGCTCCTTCACCCCCGCATCCCTCGGCCCTCATCACTCGCATCACCCCGCTGAATCCAGCTCCTTATCCAAAATTCACTCATATATAAGTTCATTCCTTTAGGGCTAGGAGACTACTCCTCCATAATCACCCACCAGAACATCCAACCCCTTCAAATCCCAAACCAACGCCATTACCGCTCCCTTTGTCCGATTCTGAACCCGAGTATGGAGATCATGTTCTCCAAACTGCAGCCCAAATTGCTGCATGGGTAGAAAGTGTCACCCGAAAAACTCCAAGCCAAGACAACGAAGTAACCATCAAGTGTTTGTTGAATCTAAAAGAAAGTGAGCCAGAAGAATATCCTGACCCGTGCGAGACGCTGGTCTCTGCTTTCCTAGAAGAAGAAGATTACACACAGTACCTCCCACCTTGGAGCGACACTATTTAGGTATGCGTTCCAACCTCAAATTTCACCCATTTTACAAATACATCCGCCTCAAGCCACGCCGAGTTCAGTCAACAACCGACTTGCCTGATTCTCAAATCAGGAACCAATTACCCACCTCTGCCTTTCCCTCAAAATAAAGATTTCACGAACACACAACCACCAGAGGGGAATGTGAGAGAAAGAGAAGTTAACTTGTCTCCCCCACCTCACATCATCTCTCCACCAATCCCTGCACCTCAACCACTCCAACCACTCCCACCTAAGGCCAGGCAAAGAAACTGCGCTCGAGCCAGGGCAAGAATACGACCTTCTGCGGCATCTCCAGAAGATCCCGACCCAAATATCCATATTAGAACTCATCAAGAAATCGCTTGACCATCACCGATTGTTAATAAGGACACTTGAAGACACGCAAGTGGATGAGGATACGACCCCAGATGAGTTTCATCAAATCACCTTGGTCATGACATAACCTCCAGTGCTCACTTTACAGACGCAGACATGCCTAAAGAGTCGCTCCGCAGGAATGCGACCCCCATATATCTTACGGTCATAATTAGAGGATTCTCCGTACCACATACACTAGTTAACATAGGAGCGGGACTTAATATCTACCCTTCGCACTATCACTCATAGCTTATGATGGGTCGCGTTGCTTTATCAAAGGAATTATCAAGCTACAGGTTTGCCTCTGACTTGTAACGAAAGACGTTACCTTCCATGTCTCTTATTCCGCTAGTACGTACAATCTCATTTTAGGAAGAAAATGGCTGGAGTCAATGAAGGTCATCGCATCTATATATCATCAATGCGTCAAATTCTCATATGAGGACTCCACCATCCGTATATACGTTGATGCACTCCTCCAGGAGATGGATACTGATTACGCGGCGAGCATACCAACCGCTCACGATTACGTGTTGAACATGAGTCATATTCAAAAGACTCGACTTCTTGATGAGACAACCGTTGCAGAAGTCCGTCCCCCTACCCCTCCTAGTTTTCCCCTAACACGTCGACAAAAATTAATGAGAAGAGAGGTTGGCCCAGACCTCGCCAAACTCTATGCCATTAACCCTACAACGACAAAAGGGTGGGACCTTATATACCAACTTGGATACGTTCCCCATACCGGACTCGGTATAAATAAGCAAGATTGTGTAGGACCCGTTGTCCCAATGCAAATACGTAAGTACATAGGGTTAGGGTACCAATCAGACGGCCCGCAAGCCGACTTGTCCCCTACCTCACCAAAATGGTCTCTAGATGACCACTTCGCCTATGGGACCACTAAGAAAGCAGATGTGCCAAAGCATAAAGAAGTGTCCTTCACTAGATCCCAAGAAGTAGAAATTGAGTGAATGACTAAAGCGTTCAATGATTTAACCAATTTAAATGATGATATTGATAAACCGCTCGAAGGAGTCAAGCCCATGTTTGACACTAAGGAATTTATATAAGAGAGGAGAGAAAAACCTCCAACACTCGACTCATGAGTAGAAGATTGAGAATCCACTGACGACGAAGATTTTCATATAGCAGCCTTGCAAGATAATGAAGAGCACTTACACTTTACATGGGAAAAAGATGACACTCCACAAGAAAATACTAACTCGTATAGCATCTGCCTCGACCTTGGCCTTGAGGGATGGGAATGCCCTTAGGACTCCCCTTGTATCGCTTACCCATGTCAACCCCGCTGTAGGGCATGCGTGAGCATATTAGAGTGCTTCGCTAGTTGGACCCAACACTCTACGATAGAAGAATCGAATCACCTCCAACCTTGTGACCACCGACACAAGTAATGACCTACCAGCTCAGCTACCGACACAAGTAGCAGAAAATCCCAACGGCCATCCTGTTGACCTAGGGGGAAACACTCACATCGCCTCGATAGAATCTAAAGAGGAACTTGAACTAGACACTTCTACATTCTCAAATTCACAGTAACTCCAAATATTTTAGAAATCTCTAGAGGAAGAGTGACAACCTCCCCCGAGTGATGACGACAACTACTGGATAGACCTCCCGACACTCGAGTTAGCGGAGCAAGCCAATCTAGGACTTCAAGCACTATTAGATCAAGAAGATGAATTCGATACCGTCTTCGACTCTAACCTAGAAGGATGGGAATGTCATTGGGGATCCCCCTGCATTTTTCACCATTATCAACCTCGCTGTCGAGTATGCACGCTCATCCTAACATATTATGAAGATTAAGAAAAAGAACTCGCTACCCCTGGGGATCCTTTGGGAGATTTCCCTCGGTGGGAAGAATAACATTGTTACAACCCAAAGGATGATAGTTCAATTGACTACGATCTTCAGAGCTTCTTCGAAGAAGAGGCGACCAATGTGGCAGGAGAAGTCCAAGCGTTAGTGTCACTGTCACCAGCGTCACTCATTCAAAATGTCTCATCAGATGAGGACTCCAAAAAAATATATCAAATTCACAATAAGTCCGCATTTCCCGAAGAATCGTCCGAACGGCTCCAGCAGCCGTCTCGCTCCCTCAACTAGAGGAACCAATTCTCCCAGCGCCCCTTGAGGCAACCGACCATGTATCATATTTATTATTTAAAATATAAAAAATAGAAAATCCTAAAAATTCATAAATACAAAATCTAAAAAAATCAGAAAACCCCATAAAAGAAAGGGAACTCTTTATCTCGAACCAAATTTATGGCCAACAAGGAGACTTTTCTATCTCATTCCCTGCACAAGGACGTAAAGCATCCCGGCTAAACAACAAGCCAGTGATCATACCGAACGAGATACTTCGTGACTTTGAGAGAAGAATCAGTAGTCTTGACCTTCACCTTACCAAAGATCTCTCAGTCATAGATTATGTCGATGAAGGGTTACCTTTCGCAAACTCAGATCCCCAGTTTAGCAATTTCACAATATACAAACTTACCGAGGACAAAGAAAGAACACCAGTCGCCGAGGAGGCACTGGACTTCCAACGGGTTATTAAGCGTTTCGATGAGCAAACCCAAGCTGTCGTGGAACCCACGAAAGAACTTAACTTTAGCACTGAAGAGAAATCCAAGAAGCTACTGATTAGTGCAATGCTCAACTCCAAGGAACGCCAATAAATAGCACAAGTCCTGCAAGAACACCTTGATTCCTTCGCATGGTCCTACGAGGACATGCCCGATTTAGACCCAAGTTTAGTAGAACATCGCCTCGTCTTAGAACCCAATGCAAAGCCTGTTAAGCAGAAACTCCACATGATGGACCCACGAACTGCCCTCCAAGTTAAAGAGGAAGTCGATAAGTTACACAAAGCTAAATTTATCCGAGTCGTTCTTTACCCTAAGTGGGTCGCCAACATAGTACCTGTCGACAAGAAAGACGACAGAGTACGGGTTTGCATCGACTTCCGAAATCTCAACCAGGCTTGCCCAAAAGATGACTTCCCACTTCCACACATTGACACTCTAGTCGACAACACCGTTGGACATGAAATGTTATCCTTTATGAACGGTTTCTCTGGATATAATCAGATCAAATCAGTAGAGTCCGACCAAGAGAAGACTTCCTTCACCACACCATGGGGGACATACTGTTACATCATTTTACTTTTGGGCTCAAGAACGCAGGAGTCACGTTTCAAAGCGCCATGATGACTATCTTTTACGACATGATGTATAAGTGTGTAGAAGTCTACGTCGATGACATATTAGTAAAGTCCCAAACACGAGTAGGATATGTTAAAGCGTTCCGACTGGTGTTACAAAGAGCTAAGAAATATCAGCTAAAAGTGAACCCAAAGAAATGTGTCTTCGGGGTCACTTCCGAAAAATTACTTGGTTTCATAGTTAGCAAGCGAGAGATCGAAGTTGACCCTGCAAAAGTCAGATCCATCCTCGAGATGCCGCCTCCCAGTAATATCAAAGAGTTACAAGGCATGATAGGAAGATTACAATTCATCAGAAGATTTATCTCCCAGCATTCAGACAAATGTGATCCTTTCTACAAACTACTTAAAGGAAGAACTGAGTACAAATGGGATGATCAGTGTCAGCAAGACTTTGACAACATCAAGAAGTATCTCCTTAACCCGCCAATACTATCGCCACCGGTCTCTGAAAGACACCTAATTTTATACCTCTCAGTGAACGATAAAACAATGGGAATAATTTTGGGCTAATGTGAAGAAGACGACAAGAGAGAGAAGGCTATCTACTACCTCAGTAGATAGCCTCAATAGGACGATGGTCGAATACGAACGAAAATATACTTCAATGGAGAATACTTGCCTCACATTGCTGTGGGCCTCTACCAAATTACGATATTACTTTGGAGCACATAAAATACTAGTACTAGCCCGAATGAACCCTCTGAAGTACGTATTCGAAAAGTCTGCAACATCAGGAAAGATCGCTCGCTGGCATATGCTCTTGCAAGAATTCGATATCACTTACGTTTAGAAATCGATCAAAGGGTAAGCAGTCGCCGATTACCTCGCAGATCTCCCACTGCCGAGTGATGAGCTCGTGCATGCAGATTTCCCCGACGAGGACCTACTCATAATTCATAACGAAGAGCTCGACAAGACCTCATGAATTTTTTATTTTGACGGCGGTCTAAATCACAAAGAAAAAGACGTCGGGATAGTCCTCCTAAGCCCAGAAGGAGTTGTCATATATAAGGCTTTTCAACTAGATTTCTCTGTCACTAATAATGTCACAGAATATGAAGCTTTTATAGCTGGATTACGAGCAGCGCTACAATTAGGTGTTAAACAGTTAAAAATCATCGGTAATTCCAAACTAATAATTTCACAAGTCATAAGAGAATGGAAAACAAAGAAAATGAGACTAATAGCATACCTAGAAACTGCTCAATATTTAGTAAAGAAATTTGAAAGAATCTCTTTCACGCACATCTCTAGATGAGAAAGCGAGCTCGTAGATTCCTTAGTCATGCTAGCCTCGGTCATCCAAATATCCATTGGGCAAGATACCAAGACCTTCTTCATTGAAAAGCTGACAGTATCTGCCCACGAGGTAGCATGGACCATCAAGAGAGAATTACTCATCCTCCCCACAAGTACAGGACCGAAAGAAGCAATCACCTCAGAAAAGCACGTCAAGATAGAAATCGAAGTCGCTATGTTCAGATTTGAAAAATCATTGATCGATGATGGACAACCGTGGTATTTCGACATCTGGAACTTCTTGAAACATCAACACGTCCCTCCATACGTCACGAAGATCGAACGGAAGACTATAAGGAATTTATGCACCCGATTCTACATACTCAATGAAATATTATACAAAGAGGCCTTCACTAAAGGAGTACTACTATGATGCATCACGACTGTCGAAGGATAATATATCATCCGAGAAGCACACGTCAGTGCTTGCGGCTCCCACTCCGGTAGACAAAGACTCGCCAATCAAGTTACACGACAAGGCTACTTCTAGCTGATAATGATCAGAGCTTGTCACCTCTACGTCCAATCCTGCAAGTAATGCCGAGAATACGCCACACTCGTCAAAGCTCCATCAGTTGCATTGAATACTATGACCTTGCCATGGCCATTTTCGATGTGGGCCTTCGATATCCTTGGACCTTTCACAGACATCGTTGAGAACACTCACAAGCACGTGTTCATACTTACAGTGATCGAAACTACACCAAATGGGCAGAAGCTGAATCCTATGTCAGAATCACCGCTTCAATACTAGTAAAGTTTATTGTTCGGAATATCATTACTAGGTTTGGAGTACCCAGAATGTTTATCACTGACAACGGACCACAGTTCATCGCGGAGAAGAAGAAGTTATGCAAGAAGTACTGCATCGATCTATGCCACCCATCACCGTTCTACCCTTAAGGCAATGGACATGCATAAGCTATGAACAAAATGCTAATTCGAATCTTAAAATACACAGTTGAAACGAGTAATGGAGCCAATTGGCTTGAACGACTACTAGAAGCACTCTGGGCCTATAGGACCTCTATTCGTACGGCCATTGGCCAAACTCCCTACCTCCTTACCTACGGGATGGAGGCAGTCCTATCATATGAAATATAAGTACCATCCTTATAGATTTAACTCGATGATGAGTTATCTTTAGACAAGAGGAGAATCGCCCTACTCACACAGCTAGAGCAACTCGATGAAACATGTCTAAGGGCAACTGATCACGCTCAGGTATATCAGAGGAGAGTGGCCAGGGCTTACGATAAGGTCCTTGAACGAACTTTTAATATTGGAGAATTAGTCTTGAAGAAAATCATGCCTTCCAAGCACGCCCATCCGAAAGGAAAAATGAAACCGAACTGGGAAGGCTCATATATCATAACAGCCGCATACCTTGGAAATGCCTACAAACTGGCGAACCGAGACGGGGAAGAATTCCTAGCCCTTGGAACACCATGCACCTTAGAAAATATTATCCTTAGCCCTATGATCATCACATCCCGTGGTTAAAGACTTATACTTATCACCCCCGTAGTCATCACGACCCATTCATTCGTCGTACGCCTTCAATTTTCAGAATATCCTTAAGACCTCCGATTTATCGCCCACCTTTTCTCACTCTGGCAATCTGATTAAAGGACTAATGGCCTATCTAGCCTCTTTCAAAAGCATAAGTAACACCCGATTCTCATTTTCCTTCCCCCGCCATTAGAGGAGACGTTAGAGCGAAAAAAATTAAGATATTAGGTTTAATCAAAACTCATTATTCTTACGCTAGCAGGATGCTTTCAAGAATACATATATAAAAAATTTTAAGTGAGTATTACAACGAATGAACAAGTCAATGAGCTCAGGGAAGCATAAGCAGACTGTGAGGACATCCCTGATAACGTTACTAGAAGTATATAAACAAGTTGTGAAGGCATCCCTGATGTCCCCATACTACAAGATGTCGTAAGGTGGCGGGAGGAGGACAAACTCCTGCTAACTATAGAATGCGAGATTTTGATGGTACCAAAATATGACGAAGAGCTCGATCATGGTATCTCGTATCCCTTCCGAGAAAATTTTTTTTGTTACTTATCCCTTTTGGGAAGCATTAGATATAAACTATTCCCCGCATTACTGAGCCTTACTCGCCTCTTCTATTTTTACTTCAGACGATAAATCAAAAACCTCATAGGATGTTCCTATAAATGAAACAGAAAATTGATGAATGATGACTGATGCAATCACCTACTATACCTACCATACTTCTCCCTAATAACCACGGGATAGGATGACCACCACCCTAGGATAGACCCCCATATACAACTGACCTAATCAAAGAGACCTCCCCGGTTTGATGACAGTACCAATCAACTTTTCTTCAAAACTAACTCACCAAATACCCATGACTACTTATAGACCCAAAGTGTTCATCTCAAAACTTAAAAAAGCTCAATTGCTTCTTGACGGTGGGACATTTTTTTTGGATTAGAAAAAGAATCATATCAGAAGCGTCGACTTATCCACAAAGAAGATGAGGAACGATGAAGTTACCATCCGGAAAGTGCTACTGAAGATACCATACTGCCAATCCTACCACGCTCCTACACTGGGGCATTTTTATTTTTATTGTTTTATTATTATTTGTATCTTAGCTATTTGCTTTTCTTGTTGCATTATTTTCATTTCAAAAAAAAGAAAGAAAAAAAGAAAAAAAGAAAAAAAAACACATATCCATCTTTTACTACCAGACTCCGGTCTGAGACACTTACCTCTCTTGACAACTAGCAAAGGGGAGAACAAAAACTACTGACGGCATTACTCTCACATGTGCAGATACAAAGCAACTTTCAACTATCACCAGGCCAACTCAGGAAGCACCCAAGTCCCAATGACGGTCGATGGCGCTAAAGCAACTAAAAAGTAGAAGTAGACGCAAGAGGTAACTAAAAGAAAATGAGCCAATCAAGTACATCTAAACCAAAAATCTCTTTATATATGTCAAAATCTTTTTATTTCTTTCTACACTTATCACCGGGGGCATCCCCCCTATATATACAACACACCCATGCCATGGATACAAAAATACACGCATGCACCCCTACTCCCTACGTTGCCGCTGGGATGGCCGATCACCGCTGTCTCCTATATCATCAGCTCGGAGGTCCGCAGACTGGTCCTCTGAAAATACAATCCCAACACCTGGAGTCCTCGGAACCTCTAGACAATGAGGCCCTGCCACAGAACCCCCCTCACTCGCCTGGCTAATAGATCGCCTCGATCGGGAATGAGGAGGATACCTCGCAAGAACCTCATGAACAACAGAATCCTCACGACATCGCCCCTGACACGATCATGGGACATATGACGACACTGCTCAGTCAAGGAACTCGTAGCCCTTGACTCCGATCCACCAAGCTGACGAGCCAGCCTATGTGTCCCCCGCTCACTCCTCGCCAAACGATACTGCAGCTGATCTAGGGTCACCTGCGACTCTGCTCGCATTGTTCGACGCGTTGCCTCCAATGCCTCAGCTTGAGTCCTCTGCGCAGCCATCATCTCAACAAGCAAGTCATTGCGACTCTGCGTCTCCCCAAGGACCCATCTCGCCTCGGGACTGGCGCGTGCTTGTGCCGCCTCTAGATACGCCTCCACAAGCTAACAGACCTGCATAACCACACCAAGTCAAAGGAAAACTAATATATACATAAACAAAATAAGAAACTTTAAAAAGGAAAGGATTATACTAGATCCAGCCTCTCCTCCAGGAGTCGCTCAACCGTCTCAACCGTCATTGGATCAGCAGGAGGCACGAAAGGAACAACGAACGTAGGCGGCTGCAACAATAACAAACAAATATATAAAAAAATACTATAATAACAAATAAACTATGAACACAATAACTAAAACATACCTGAGTAGGGATAGGAACAGACTCCTGAGAGGGAGCCTCGGGAACAGAGTCTAAAATAGCTTGCACAAAGAACCAAATAAGCCAACATAAAACATGTCAGAACAAAATAAAGATGAAAGAACCTATACAAAATTATGCCACATCAAAAAAAAAAATTGTACCTGACTCTCCTGGCGTAGAGAGGCAGCAGTTGCCTCCCTCGCCTGAAGATCCTCGACAACCCAACAAATACCGCATGATATTAGTAAGCTACTAAGAAAGCGAAACAATGACACCCAACAAACTAATGCAATGACACAAATAAGATAAAAGATTGAATGGAACTTACCCAATGATCTAGCTCGGCCCGAGGATGAGCCATCGCTGGATC
Organism: Chloranthus sessilifolius; assembly: GCA_021018995.1. NCBI lineage: Eukaryota > Viridiplantae > Streptophyta > Magnoliopsida > Chloranthales > Chloranthaceae > Chloranthus > Chloranthus sessilifolius. The sequence goes on from CM037588.1 coordinate 10,645,999, forward strand.
CTCCCGACTGGAGGAAGCAACTGAAGATGGATCAAATGCCCGAACGAGACCTCCAACAGCGAGTTCGGTTCTCTACGAATAATAATAAACACATCAGTTCGTAAGCTCACAATGCTAACAATTAACAAAACCATATTTGTAAAGACACTTACCAATCGATCGACTTCAGAAGGGTCAGCCAGCTGCTAACTACAATAGACATTCATCAGGGTCACCTGACTAGCAACGTCACCCTCCCTCTCAGACTGTCCAAAATAAAATAAAACAAGACACCACAATTATGTCAGAACGACCAGAAGACCGAGTCCACATAATATAAAAAAATCATAAATTAACTCACCAGGAGCCGTCGAGTCTCCGCTAGCCGAGCTCCCAACTCATCCTCCGCAGCCGTAACCTGAGCAACCGAGGAGGCTAAGGAGTGCAACATCTCCTCATTCGGACGAGGAGCATACCTCATCCGCTCCATCGCCATATGGAGGGCGTCTAATGCCCCCCGCACGCTCGCGGTGAGATGGCCTTGCTCTAACGCAGCCAACCTCTCCCTCAAAGCCGGCGCCGACTCCGACCCACCAATCGCGAAAGAGCCACTCCCATGAAAGCGATGTGTGAAGAGGCGCCTGCCACCCAATGCACTAAACCACCGCACATACTCTCGGGCGTCCGCCTCATCATGCGCCCCCTGTAACTCTGGTCCCTTCAGCTCTAAAATCTGCTATCTGAAACGCCATCCGCTTCGAAAAATTCCGGCCAGGAGGGTCCATCATCCTCTTCGCCACTCTGTGGCGAATCTCTGGAGGGACTCCCTGAATGAGCCCTAGCTACCGTACCACTTGAGATGTGTGGATCCTCTCCACCCTCTCAAAACAATGGACCCATATGTCCACATCAAAGAAGGGCCGGCCAGACTGAATCACTGGCACGCCTGCATCCTCCTCATCCGCATCCGGCCTCCAAATCACCTACAACCAAGCAAATGAGTCGACCCCTCAATGAAGAATCAGATCCTAAAAGACCGAAACAAAATTAAAAAAACATACACATGACGATCTATACATGCCCCATGTGCATATCCTCAAAGAGACCGCGCGTGGTCTGAAGATCCGAAGACCAACGGCGATCCCTCAACGCCTCCCTCCACACGTGCATCCGTGAAAACGTGAACCTCACCTCCAACAGAATCCCCGAACAAAGAAAAGTGAAGTGATCATATGCCCAAAACGAGAAAATAAAATAGAAGAAACGCTAAGTAGATGCTACTATCAAAAGACTAAGAAAAGAAAAAACAGACACACTATGACATTAATTAACTAAAACTCACCTGGAGGAAGGAAAGAAAATCTCCGATTGTCGTGACCCTCTGTCCCTGATGGTAAAGTTGCTCATAGAGATGCACCAATACGGCCGCACCCCATGCATAGGTGGGGACTCTATCCAAGTCCCCGAGAATCATAAAAAATAACCTGGTGATGCATTCCCGAGTAAAAAACGAGAAGAGTATCGCACCAAGGAAGTGTATCAAGAATGCTCGAAGCACCCTATTCGTAGCCAACCTTGGCTCCACCACGGGCTCCCAGCCCGCCACTATCACACAACACGCCTCATAAGACACCTTCGCCTCCGAATGGCGCCTCGAGGGGACAAAGCCACTCACAAACGTATAAAAAAAAACTAAGTGACTCGAACTACACCTGGCTCCAATCCGCTCGACCTATATGGCACATGTAAAATCTCCTCACACACTGCTAAATACTCTCCTGCCATCCACCCTGTGATCGGCTCACCCCCGAAACAAAGGCCGGTAATGCAGACCCAGTCCTCTAGAGTCGGTAACATCATACCAACTGGAATGAGAAGCGCCTGATGCCTCTCCCTCCACCTCTCCAAGATCGCCGTGATCAGGCCACGATCGACCTAAAAGGGCACCAGCGCTAGGATCGACCTGAAATCGAAAGACACCATCCATGCCCACTGAAACTCCAACAAGGCACGGTACCAAGTATAAGACTCGGTCCATGTCGAGTTGATAGCCAGCTGCGGGGGCTCCTATTGAACAAAATACAAATAATAACAGTAAGACTAGCACATACCCATGACGAAAGACAAATGAATTTAGAACTAAAAGCAAGTCAAATATGCCCCAAACACAATAACAATTTACAATAAACACACAAAACGTGATAAGGGCAACTGAATAGAAACATGACCTATCTCTAGATGTCAGCATGATGCATGAGTGAGCACACAATCAAGGATCAATACAGGTTTGACATAAATTAGAAGGGTTTCCAGAGCCTAATAAGCCTATGTCATAATCTAAATGGCTAAGAAAATGAAAGAACTCTTGCTCATGGGTGCTTACCTGGCCTCGAGCGAAAAAATCCTCCAGCGGGAAGTGTCTACGATCTCGATGGTCCTCACCCTGGTGCTCTTCAACCGCACCCTCAGCTCTCTCACCCTCAGGTATCTCACCCTCAACCCTCTCACCCTTATCCTCAGCAACCCCCTGCTCAATCTCGAGCACCTCCTCCCTGACTCCCGACTGGTTAACTTTCAGTACCTGCTCTCTAACCACCTCCCCAACATCCACCTCCCCGACAACATCGGTCCGAGCCTCGGAAGTCTCATCTATCTCTACCCCTAATATCCACTCTAACTCAGAAATAGTAAAATCGCGTCCACCAATACCCTCACCCTCCATCCTAGAACGAAGAGCTTGAAAAACTGAAGAGAACGAAGGAAACGACGCCCAAAACGGATGCCCTTGCAGCTTGCTTATACGCTTCTAGTAAAGTACCAGAGATTGCCTCACGGTTTGCTTATGCTTCGCTGAGCTCATTGATTGTTCATTCATCATAATGCTCTCGTTCGATTCTTTTATATATATGTATTTTTGAAAGCATCCTGCTAACATAAGAATAATGTGTTTTGATTGAACCTAGCATTTTTATTCACTACATGAAAATGTGAAAAAAACTACATTAGTTGGGCGGGATAAACGACGGTCATAATTGTCAGAAATCTTGACTACTAGGCCTGCGCTTAAATTAAAATAACAATGAATAAATCGACAATTAAAGCGATGCTTATATATATATATATATATATGTAAAAGATAATTAAATTTTATATATTGAAGTTGTTTTTCAGGTTATAACTAACAAGCGTACCTTTAAATTAGAGTTGCCTGCAACTCAGGCCGAAAAATGTGTGCTTTTTTAGGGAATAAATCGATTGTATATACATGGCCGGACTTATATAGTGGAAGCTTGGTAAAAATTAGGCCGTGGCAATGTGAGGCCAGCTTAAGCCCGACCCTAGCTGGTACACACACACACACACACACACACACACACACACACACATATATATATATATATATATATATATATATATATATTAAAAGTTTAATTCCTAATATATAATAGAGTTAATAAATAGCTTATATCAAAACTAAATTTATAATTAACTTTTTTATAAAAAAAAAAGTACGTATATACGTATAAAATAATTTTAAAAGAGAAGAATATCCCACAACCTTGCCCAGCTCGGTCTGTGTTATGCCCAGCTTGGTTGAGTTTGCTCGCCCTATGGCTGGGCTCGGACTGAACCCTTAGCGGCCCGGGTTAGGGTCAGGCCATGGCCTGACCCATTAACGACCTACTTTAAATTCACCCATGAAATTTAAGTTTGCTCACTTTGAAACCCATTAATTACATGCTTTGAATCTGACGATGACGATCATTTTGCATAATAACTTTTTCCGCAATGGATTTTTATATCATGAGCGCATACGATCAGACGGTTCGTTTTTTTTTTATTTCACGCAGCACACACATCTAAAAAAATTGACCTTAAAATCAGGTTTGGGCATAATGAGTGCCAATTCGTATTTTTTCACCCTTTCTAAGAATTGTGCCCCGTGATGTTAAACACTGACAGCCGGATGGCATGCTCATGATATCAAGGTCCATCCTAAAAAAGATTAGAACGATAAACAATCTACATCATCTAATTAAATGCAGTTAATGCATTTCAGCATGGGTGCTCACAAAGATTCAATGCATGGATTGTACTCATTAAAAAATGGGTACCTTTAATAAAACCCAACATCATTGATTGCTTTAAATCAGAGGATGGAGATCGTGTTTTGCTCCAATTTTTCACATAAGAAATCTTGATGCCATAAACGTACTATCATATGTCAGTTTTTAATTTCATATGTCACATATCCCAAAAAGTGGCCTTAAAATCACATGGCACACATCATGCACAAAAGTGACTTTAGGACCACATTTTCGGGATCCGTGCCTTTGGAATCGAAAACTGACCGTCAGATGGTATATTCATTGATTGGAGATCCCTTGTCTGGAAGATTGGAGCGAAGACGATCTCCATCTTCTGATTTAAAGTGATCATTGATTATGCGCGTAGGTGCCCAACAAGAGTTTATAGGTGCCATTCAAAGTACCCAATTAAACTTAAGAGTAACTTTAAATCTACCTACCAAATCTTTGAGTTCACCCACACTGAAACACATTGACTTGAAAGAATCAGATGATGGATATCGTTTATCCTCCTAATCTTTCACATGATGGATCTTGAGATCATGGGCCTACCATCAGACGGTTAAGGTTTCATTTCTCGTGCCACACACCTCAGAAAAATGACCTTAACATCACATGCACACTCAAGATTAATTTTAACGTGCCTTTTTTGGGTGTGTACCACATGATATAGAACACTGACCGTCTGATGGTACTATCATCTTTTCAAGATCCATCTTGTAAAAGATTAGGACGATAAACAATCTCCATCATGTGATTCAATATAATCAATGTTTTCTAGCGTGGGTTAACTCAAAGATTTGGTGGGTGCATTTAAAGGTACTCCCGAAGAGTAACTTTTAATTAACCTAACTACCAACGATCCCTCTCTTCTCTAAATCCTCTCGCTTCATCTCAAAAAAAAAAAAAGTCCTCTCGCTTGACTATCTATCTCTCGCGCACCGACTCCCGGCCGCCTGACTATCCGACGCCGGCCACTCGACGCCTGGCTACTTGCCCTCCGGAATCACCAAATAATCAGAAACCCCTTTTGGATAATCAAACAGATTTTGATTTAAGAGATGATGGGGAACCGTCCACTTCAAATATTCCTTGGATCTTTGCCCTCGTCCGAGAGTTGCTGATGATTATATCTTGTTGTTTCTGCTGTGGAGGTAGCTGATCTTAATTTTTTAATTTTTAATTTAAATGGGTTTCTCTGAGTTTATGTTTTAGTAAGTTGGTTTTGCTTTGATTGCTATGTTTGTGCTACTTTGTTACATGTTTTTATTTCTCTCTTATTTTACTTGATTTTTTTAATACATTTCATGGAGAATTGGTTTATATTTTGATATGTTTTGGTTTAGGGTTTTATTTTGGCACGGATTGTTTGTACTTTGTTGTATTTTTCATTGTCTTCTATGAGATTGGAATTCTATTTTGTCTGGTGAATTTCAGATAAATTATATTATGAGCTTGTTATGTCGGGTTCTATTAGTGTGATGCGACCATCATACGGTTCTTAAGGGTCTTAAAACAAGAAAAAGAAAAAGAATTGAGGGAGAAGGCTGATTCGAAAACTGGCTTTTTTTGTGAATCTTTACAGACATAATAATGGAATTATTGTGGTTTTTGTGAATCTTTACAGACAAAATAAGTAGTTGCCTATTACCTATTTGATGAAATGTCAAAGATACTTATTTGTTCTTGTTTATGTTGATTTGTTGTTTCAAATTGGACATGCTCAAATCATCTCAATTGATTTTCTCTAATTTTATTTTATTCATGTGTTGGATTTCGGTTTTGGGTGGCGAAAACAAAAAATATATTCGGAAGGATTAGAAAATCAAAAAATCCAAAAAAAACTGGCAAAATAGCTTTAAAATGCAAAAACAATGAAAAACCCGAAACTAAACCGAAAAGGCAAATTTTTCGTGTATCGGTTCAGTTTCAGTTTCAAAAGATAAAAACCCCGACCCCAAACCAAACCGAACTGATTCATTTCAGTTCCGTTTTGGTTCTAGCTGAATTGAACCAAAAGCCAAAATTTTCAGTTTCGGTTCAGTTACCCAAATCTGCACCCCTAATTGTGTCAAATAAGATTTGATGATGTAGTTTTTGTTAAATTTTTTTTTTTTTTTTTGGCTCCTTTATTTGACCCTTTGATATGGTTGATGGTTTGTTCCTAATATGCAGGTTTTCTCCTATCAACGTGATTTTATGTTTTTCTCTTTTGAATGAGATAGGTTATTAATGCATATTCTAATATTAGTTTATTTATGTTGGATTTTAATTTAATTTTATTCTTTTGTTTTTTTGGTTGCTTAAATGCTTGATATCATGTATAGTTTCCAAATTTTTCGACTTTTTGAAAATGTTGCAATTAAATTGAGAATTAATCCTTGAATGTGTTTTTTCATTTGATGGATTCTTCAAGAATCCCCTGCTTTTCATTTGATGGATTACTCAAAAACCCTACATCTTTTTATCTTCATGTGGTTTTTGCCTTGCCATCTTCATGTCTGATGGGTGATGGCTATTCCCAAGCTCTCCCATTAACTTTTTTTTGCTTAGTGCGATTTGGGTGTAATTTTATTTAGTTAATTTTGATAGCCAATAATTATAAAAAAAAAAGGAATTCCGAGCTTTCGATGGAACAAAAAGAAAGAAAAAAAGAAGAAATAAGTCATTTTGAAAAGCAGGGGAATCAACCCTGCTTAATTAGATCTCACAGGGCGGAACAACGCGCCACTGGAAGCAATCTCAAGCCTCCTTAAATGTACATAATCCAACCCAGAAAATTTTGATGGGTTTTGGGTCAGAATCATTACAAGATAACCAGGTTAAAAAAAAACAGAAAAAAAAAACAACCCCACAGATTAAGCCTTTAAGCTTCAACCGATCATGGAAGTTAGAGCTCTGAAGACGACTTCTTCACAGGGAATGGTTAAGCCCATGTCGTGATCGAAGCCGAATTCTTCTTCAGCTTTGCAGAGTAGGCTTTGAAACTCAGGGTGAGTTAAGTAGGAGATGGGCACAATGTATCTGCTTCTTCTTTCACCAACATACACTGCAAAGTGACCCTTTGGGACATCAATAGGAGGCCTTGTTCATCTGATTCGTACCCCTGTTTTCTTCCCAAGCTAGAGCATCTCTTGAGGATTTGCTTCAGCATGGCTGTTTGGGGGAGTTTGTTTGATTTTCTGATGGCCATTGATTCAGAAGAAAGTCTGTTAGAGAGAGATAGAGGGAGAGAGAGGGAAGCAAAGTGAGGTACAGTGAGAAGTTGATGGTGTAGAAAACAGAAGGATGAGCTGGGTATTTATGGAGAGAGAGAGAGAGAGAGAGAGAGAGAGAGAGAAGAAGCAAAGTCATGTGGTGTGTGGGGGCAAAGGACAGACCACGGGTGTTTTGGGCCTTGTGTGTTAGTACAAGGACATGTTGGGAGCTAAAACCATTGGGCTTAAATCCCTCTGTTGCACCTCCAAAGGACAGGGCCCTCTCTCTCTCTCTCTCCCTCCTATTATTATTATTAGTATTTGCTCTCTCTCTCTCTCTCTCTCTCTCTCTCCTATTATTATTATTATTATTATTATTATTAGTATTATTTGGGTTTCAAATTTCTGTGGTTTATAGACAGTTTTTCCTTGTTTTCAAGTTAAGGCAGACCCATTTTCTTTGTTTGCTTTTTATAATTTTTTGGGCTTCTATGGTTTATAGACAGTTTTTCCTTGTTTTCAAGTTAGGACAGACCCATTTTCTTTGTTTGCTTTTTATAATTTTTTGGGTTTCGGGGTCAGGTTTCAGTTTCTCAAGTTTCAAGCATACCAATTTCTTTATTTTTTAATAATATTTTTTTTCTTCAAATGGTTTCTTTTGGGTTGATTCCAAGTTTCGAGTCAAGCAATTTTAACCCCCTTGTCTCACTCTTTTTGGGGAACTTTACACAGTCTTCAAAACTCCAATCTTTAGTCTTTGTATCTAGGCACAGAGCAACACTAGTTTTTTTTTTTCTATATTTTTTTATTATTTATTTGAATGTTTATAAATTACAATCCTTCCTAAATTTAAACCATTTTATTTATTTAAATTCCTTTTATTTTCATTTGAAACCTGATGAATTTGCTGATCTATGGAAAGAATGATCAGTTGAAGGTATTTATGTGGATTCAAATAGAATTAGTCAAGTGAGAAATCTGATAAATTTTTTTATTATAGTCTTGCTTTGGGTTCCCTTTTTGCTTTTGGAACTTTCCTTTTTGTTTTCTATTAGCCTTCAAAAGAAGAAGCAATGGGTCATATAATTAATTTATATAGCCGGACTATTTCATAGTTTGGATTTTTGGGTCATTATTTAGATAAACTAAGTTAATTCTAGCAAATCCAAACCAATTTAAAAGGGCTCTTGGGTATAATATGAATGTTATGCAGTGAAAAATGTATATATAAATTAAAATGCACCAATAAGTGCACACCCCCATTGATCTTTGTGGCAAACGTTAGGACTTAGGCGATCTTCTGATCTAATGGCTCAGGAGATTCAATCTATTTTTTATTTTTTATTTTTTTCCTTATGTATTTATTTGGAACATTAGTGGTAACTCACTCCGAACAGCATGTATTTGTTTTGTTTTGATATTTAACCGTTTAGGCCCTGTTTGATAACTTGGAAATATCAAATATAGGTGGAAAAGAAAATCAATTTCCATACACTAATTACTTTAGGTGAAAATTAATTCAACCATTTTAGGTGGCTGAAATATTTCTCACTAACACGATAAGGATTATTTCTTCATTTCAGTATTATAGTGACAAAAAATAAATAAATCAAACAATAAGATCTATTGGTTAGCTGTGTGGACAGAATGCTCATTATCTTCACTAATTTTAAGATCTATTGGTTAGCTGTTTGGACAAAAAAGCCATTAAATACCGTTTTGGTGTTTAAATGTAGGTCTTGAGCCATTATCTTCACTAATTTTAATTTGATCAGAAAATTTGTCGTGCACCTTCTTTATTCTAATGATATTATCATTGTAGCTTATGTCCATTGCACATTGCTTTATGGGGGCATCTTTTTATATCCAGGAGACAAGAAGAGTCCTAATGGAAAACTACAGTATGTAATGTTGGCAGATTTCAAACTTTTCCCTTATGGAAGTTGCATTAAGTTGATGTCATATAACTAAAGTTATCATAATACTGTTATTCTAAATATGTGACTAAGATTAATGCTCCTCATATGGAACAACGTTTTATATGAAGTCTTCCCAATGTCATTCTTGATGGAACAAGTAGGAGGTCAGGTCTTTATAGGCAAGCAACAGGTACGAATCCGATCTCCCTATCGAGTATTTAAAATATGTATATCTATCTCGCACTATCGACAATTAGTTGTTTTTATCTTTGATCTTCTGTAAATTCATTGTTCTCTTATACTAGGATCTGTATGGGTTTTAATAATTGGAAGGCATGGTTGTGCTCTACAGGGGCTTGATACCATGGTTGGAGAGGGTGATGAGGGCAATTCATCTACTTTATGCTTCTCCAATCTGGTACTACAACAATCTTATTGTCCAATTTTAACCTCTAAATTCTTCCTTGATCTCTGCTTCTTTTGATTTATTGATGTTTTTAATATCCTTTTAAGTGATGATCAATGAAGCTAGTTTTTTATTCTCATAATTCTTGTTTATGTTGGCCCATTTTTAAGGTGGTTGGATTTTTACTATCAACCATATTTCTCTGGTGTTATTACATGGTCTGTATGTTCTACCTGTAGTCACACTTTGTATTGAATTAGTTGCTGATCTTTACTGTGATTATATGTTCTGTAGGGCGTCACCTACCGGATAAGGCGATTGATTTGGTCGATGAGGCCTGTGCAAATGTGAGAGTTCAACTTGATGGCCAACCAGAAGAGATTGATAACTTGGAAAGGAAGAGAATACAGTTAGAAGTTTTTTTTGTTTTTTTTACTTTATGTTTTTATAAACTACGTGAAAATTGAAAGTTGTAAGAACGACGAATGATCCATCTATTTATTTAAAGATACAGATTTTGTTACGGAGAATTTGTGAATTTGGATTATTATTATTTTAATTTTAATTTTTTTCAGATGAAAATTTCAATAAATAAAATCAGAGTCACTTGTCATATAAAAAAACAAACAAATAATTTACTTTCAGAAAATTTAGAAGGTTTAGCATATCATTTTGTTACCATAGACTTTATGTTATTATACCTGATATATTTGATTCCTATACCAACAACCACTTTATTCTAGTTATTACTTTTTAATGAATAAAATTTGCGTTACTGTACAGGCCGGTTATCAAATGGAGAAGCTTTGTTGATGGTGTGGTTATAGCAGCGACACGTACGCTGCCCACATGGTCAGATGGGGATATACCACCGATCCCAAGCATAGAAAGAAAAGGTGAGTTGCTGGAAGAATCTCAACAGATGTTAGCAGAGTTTCCTACCACATCTGATCAAGATCAGCAGATCCTAGGTAGCTGTGCATTTCTCTTCCTTAAAACTTAGCACAAAACATATGGGTATCTGATTTTAATGTCCTTTTAATACTGACAGATTCTAACCCACAAGCAAGGAGGACGCTCGAAACTGCAATTAAGGCCACCTTATATACCTGATTGCCCTTGCATTGCTTTTAAGGTGGTTGGGTTTTCACTATCAACTAGATATATGGTGCTATTACATGGTCTTGTAGTCACGCTTTGTATTGAATCCGTTGTTGAACTTTATTGTGATTATATGTTGTGTAGGGCGTCACCTATCAGATAAGACGATTGAATTGGTCGATGAGGCCTGTGCAAATGTGAGAGTTCAACTTGATAGCCGGCCAGAAGAGATTGATAACCTGAAAAGGAAGTTGACACAATTAGAAGTTTTTTTATTTTTTTTTATTTTATATTTTTATGAACTATGTGAGAATTGTAAGTTGTAAGAACGATGGATGTTCCATCTATTTATCTAAAGATGCAGATTTTGTTACGGAGAATTTGTGAATTTGAATTATTATTAATTTTATTTTATATTTTTCAGATGAAAATTTTAATAAGCGATATATATAATCGTCGTATTGTAAAATTTAATTTTATATATATATATATATATATATATATATATATATATATATATATATATATTAAAACGACTGTCATAATACGTCGTTTAAAAATAAAGACGCTATATTTTTTTTTGTAAAATGACATTTAATACGACTGCTAAAAACAGTCGTTATTGGTCGACAACTGATGGCTGTCGTTGTTTGAGAAAATAAACGACAGCTATAATGTGTCATTATCAAATATTACGGCATTTTTTACGACAGCCCACTCGACGGTTAAAAACTGTCATTATTTTTAAAAATGACAGTTATCGATTGTTTTTTCCGCATTTTCACGTAGTGATTTTTTGCTCTAACGTCTCCTCTAATAACGGGGGAAGGAGAAATGAGGATTGGGTATTACTTATGCTTTTGAAAGATGTTAGGTTGGTCACTAGTCCTTTGATCAATTCACCCGAATAAGAAAGTGGGCAGTAAATTAGAGGTCTTAAGGATATTATAAGAATTGATGACGTACGACCAATTAATGGATCGTGACGACTACGAGGGTGATAAGTATATATAAGTATTTAACTATGAGATGTGACGATCACAGGGCTCAGGGTAGTATTTTCTAAGGTATGTGGCATTCCAAAGGCTAGGGAGTTCTTCCCCATCTTGGTTCGCCAATTTGTATATATTTTCAGGGTATGTGGCCCTTATAACATAAGGGTCTTCCTAGTTCAATTTCAATTTTCCTTTCAGATGGGCATGTTTGAAAGGCATGATTTTCTTCAAGATTAATTCTCTAATATTAAAGGCTCGTTCAAGGACTTTCTCATCGTAAGCCCTGACCACTCTTCTGATATACCTGAGCGTGATCAGCTATCCTTAGACGTGTTTCATCAAGTTGCTCTAGCTGCGTGAGTAGGAAAATTCTCTTTTCGTCTAAGGATAGCTCATCATCGAGTTGAATCCGTAAGAATGTTACTTGTATCTCGTATGGTAAGACTACCTCCATCCTGTAGGTAAGGAGGAAGGGAGTTTGGCCAGTGGCCGTACGAATAGAGGTCCTATAGGCCCAGAATGCTTCTGATAGTTGTTCAGGATAGTCGGCTCCATCGCTTATTTCTACTGTGCACTTCAAAATTTGAATCAGTGTTTTATTCTGATGTGAATTTTAATTGTGATGTTTTACTCGCAAGCGCACGAATCAGATTGTATATAGTGGGTGCAGAGTACGAGATTGTTTCCACGAGGACTATTTTTGAAGATCTAAAAAGATGAGACAGCAATTCAAGAAATCTATCAAGATCTAACAGTATTCTACCAGTCTTATGATTTAAGCGGTTTGATGAGATGATAATTACTTACTACAAAATAAAACTTAATTGATAATTCAAAAATAAAGGTAAAGATGAAGATAAAAATGAAAATACTAAATCCTCTCATCTTTGATCTGTTCTTCCCATAATACAAATCTAAGGATTAAACTATGAGATATACCATTGAAACACATCTTTTATGGAAGATAAATGGTCAAAATCTCGATAGGTTCCACGTTGCATCCCTGCAATCAGGACTTAACTTCGGAGATAATTTTCATTAATAGATCTGGGATCAAGGGCATGGCTCGGCACACTTGATCTCAGGTTCAAATAAAAATCATCCCCAAAGTGGGTGAAAATTCTAACAAGAATACTATCATAGATCTGAAATCAAAGGCATGGCTCAGCACACTTGATTTCAGATTAGGGAGTAATTAAAATAAAATTACCATTACAGATCCAGGATCCAGGGCATGGCTCGGCACACTCGATCCCGGATCATAATAGTAAGTAGATCCACACGATGAAAATAAAAAGACCATATAACAATGATTGAAATAAAATTACCATCACAGATCTGAGATCCAGGGCATGGCTCGGCACACTCGATCCCAATTAGTGGCGGAGATTTCATCCGTTCGTGATAACATAACAACCATAAAATAAAATCTCATATTTTAATCCTAGATTTATATTATTAGAAGTACATCTCTCATATGGGAATCATTAGATCCCTATCCCTAAGAATTTAGCCACACTGCTGTAATTAAATGACATAAATAAATAAGGAATGGAAAATAACATCAATTTAATGAATTAAAAATACCTCAAACTTCAATAGAAAATTATTTGATCCACAAGTACGATGATCTTCAGAAACGAAATTAATGTAGGAATCAACTGAACAAAAATAATAAACTGAATAAATGAATACTGAAAAGTTAAAAGAACAAAACTCTCAAAAAGGAATAATAAAAACTCTCTATCTCTACGTCTAACTATGAAAAAAGAAAAACTAAAACTAACTCTCTAAAATTAATCCCCTAAAATTATTATCCAACTCGAAGTGTTGACTCGGGTTTAAATAGTTTCCAAGATGCATAGGTGTCCCAGCTCGAAAAGTCAGGGTCGATTAATCGGCCCTATAGGGTCGATGCGTCGACCCTCCAAAGAATTCCCAAAAATCTGCTTTAAAGTCACTTCCGTGTCAGACTATTCTCTGTGCCTCGATTAATCGAGCAAAAGGGTCGATGCATCGACCTTCCAGATTTTCGTGAATTCCAGCCCACTTTTGTGTCAGACACTGGTTCAGTATTTCAGTCATACCTTTCTACTCCGAACTCGGATTGACATGATTCTTGCGGCGTTCGAAAGCTAACAGAAAACTCTACAGCTTTTGTGTTCTGGCAATTTCGTGAATCGGACGTCTTGATGGTCCAAATTGAGCTGCAAGTCGCACCAAGTTCTCGATGACCCAAAGTTGCACTGTTTTGACATTATTTTCAGAATTCTTGGGCTGTTTTCTGCACTTGGATTTTATTTACCTGAAACACTTCAAATCTAGTAATTCTCATCAGATAGCCTTCATCGGACGGCTAAATATAGGTATTTAGGGGTGAAATATCATCATATTTCACTACTCATCATATTCGTAGCTTCTGCTTGTCTATTTCCTTGAGGGTAGATCGGTGATGAGTGACATAGATCGATGTCAAATTTGTTGCATAATTACTTCGTCTTCTCTGTGATGAACTGTGGCCCGTTGTCGGTGACAAATATCTCGGGTACTCCAAACCTGGCGATGATATTATGAATGATAAACCTTATGAGTGTCGAAGCAGTGATTCTGATATAGGATTCAGCTTCTGCCCATTTGGTGTAGTATTCGGCTGCTTTAAGTATGAACACATGCTTGTGAGTGTTCCCAATTGTGTCTATAAAAGGTCCGATGACATCGAAGGCCCACATCAAAAATGGCCACGGCGAGATCATAGTGTTCAATACAACTGATGGAGCTTTAATGAGTATGACATGTTCTTGACATTATTTGCAAGATTGGATGTAGAGGTGGCAATCTCTTATCATCATCAGCCAGAAGTAGCCTTGTCGTGTAACTTGATCGGTGGGTCCCTGTCTGGCGGGGTGGGCGTTGTAGGCGTTAGCGTGTGCTTCTCGGATGATGTATTGTCCTTTGGTGGTCGTAACTCATCGTAGCAATACTCCTTTGGTAAAGGCTTCTTTGTATAACATTTCGTCGAGTATGAAGAATCGGGCACATCGATTCCTTATAGTCTTTCATTCGACCTTCGTGGCGTATGGAGAGACGTGTTGATGCTTTCAGAAGTTTCAGATGTCAAAATATCATGGCTGTCCATTATCGGTTGGTGATTTTTCAAATCTGAACATAGCAACTTTAGTTTCTGCCTTGACGTGCTTTTCCAGAGATGCTTCTTTTGGTCCCATGCTCGTGAGGAGGATTGGTAATTCTCTTTTGACGGTCCATGCTACCTCGTGGGTGGGTACTGTTAATTTTTCTATGAAAAAGGTCTTGGTACTTTGTCTGATGGGTATTTGGATGACCGAGACTAACGTGGCAAGGGAGTCTGCGAGCTCGTTTTCTAATCTAAGGATGTGCGTGAAAGAGATTCGTTCAAATTTTTTTACTAAATATTGAGCGGTTTTTAGGTATGTCATCAATCTTCTTTCCTTAGTTTTTTATTCTTCTATAACTTGCGAGATTACTAGCTTGGAATTACCGATGATTTTTAACTGTTTAACACCTAATTGTAATGCTACTCGTATTCTAGCTATGAAAGCTTCATATTCTGTGACATTATTAGTGACAGAAAAATCTAATTGAAAAGTCTTTGGTATGACAACTCATTTCGAGCTTAAGAAGACTATCCCGATATCTTTTCCTTTATGATTTAAAGCACCGTCAAAATAAAGGGTCCATGAGGTCTTATCGGGCTCTTCGTTATGAATCATAAGTAGGTCTTCATCGAGGAAATCCGCGTGTACGGCTCGATAGCAGGAGATCTGTGAGGTAATCGGCGATTGCTTGTCCATTGATTGACTTCTGTGTGACATAAGTGATATCGAATGCTTGTAAGAGCATATGCCAGCGAGCGATCTTTCCTAATATTACGGTATTTTCGAATACGTATTTCAGAGGGTCCATTCGGTCTAGTACTAGTATCTTATATGCTTCGAAGTAGTGTCGTAATTTGGTTGAGGCCCACACCAGCGCAAGGCAGGTCTTCTCCATTAGAGTATATTTCCGTTCGTACTCGACCATCGTCCTACTAAGGTAGTAGATAGTCTTATCTTTCTTGTCGTTTTCTTCATATTGTCCTAGAATTACTCTCATTACTTTGTCGTTCACTGAGAGGTATAGGATTAGGGGTCTTCCGAGAACTGGTGAAGATAGTATTGGCAGGTTAAGGAGGTACTTTTTGATATTATTGAAGATTTGCTGGTACTGGTTATCCCATTTATACTCAGCTCCTCCTTTAAGTAGTCTGTAGAAAGGATCGCATCTGCCTGAATGCTGAGAGATAAATCTCCTGATGAATTGCAATCTTTTTATCCGGCCTCGTAATTCTTTGATATTGCTAGGAGGTAGCATCTCAAGGATGGCTCGAACTTTCACAGGGTCAACTTCGATTCCTTGCTTGCTGACTATGAAACCGAGTAATTTTTTGGAGGTGACTCCGAAGACGTACTTCTTTGGGTTCATCTTCAGCTGATACTTTTTAGCTCTTTGTAGTATTAGTTGGAGTGCTTCAACATGTCCTACTCTTGTTTGGGACTTTACTAATATGTCATCAACGTAGACTTTTACACATTTATGCATCATGTTGTGAAAAAAAGCGATCATGACATATTGATACATGACTCATGCGTTCTTGAGCCCAAAAGGCATGACGACGTAACAATAAGTTTCCCATGGTATAGTGAAAGAAGTCTTCTCTTGGTTAGACTCTGCTAATTCGATCTGATTATACCCAGAGAAATCGTCCATAAAAGATAGCATCTCATGTCTAGCGGTGTTATTGACTAAAGTATCAATGTGCGAAAGTGGGAAGTCATCTTTTGGGAATGCCTGGTTGAGGTTTCTGAAGTCAATGCAAACTCGCACTTTGTCGTCTTTCTTGGCGACATGTACTATATTGGCGACCCACTTGGGATAGAGGACGACTCGGATGAATTTGGTCTTGTGTAATTTGTCAACTTCCTCTTTAACTTGAAGGGCTGTTTGTAGGTGCATCCTACGGAGTTTCTACTTAACAGGCTGGGCATCTGGTTTCAAGACGAGACGATGTTCTACTAAACTTGGGTCTAAACCAGGCATGTCCTCATAGGACCATGGAAAGGAGTCGAGGTGCTCTTATAAGACCTGTGCGATTTGTTGACGTTCCTTAGAGTTGAGCGTTGTGCTAATTAGTAACTTCTTGGGTTTCTCTTTAATGCCAAAGTTGATTTCTTCTGTGGGTTCCGCGACAGCTTGAGTTTGCTTATCGAAATGCTTGATAACCCGTTGGAAGTCATGCACCTCCTCGGGGACTAGTGTTTCTTCTTCATTCTCGGTAAGCTCATATACTGCGAAATTGCTACACTGGGGATTCGGTTTCATGAAAGGTAGCCCTTCATGGTACAATTTATAACCAAGAGATCTTTAGTAAGGTGAAGGTCAAGGCTATTGATCCTTTTCTCAAAGTCGCGAAGTATCTCATCTGATATAATCACTGGCTTGTTGTATAGCCTAGACGCCTTACGTTCTCGTGCGGGGGGTGGGGTATTAGGAGAAAAGTCTCCTTGTTGTCCGTAAAATTGTTTTCTGATTTTTCTAGATTTATATTTTTAAATTTTTAGGGTTTTCTTATTTTCCTAATTTTTTTATTTTCGATAGTAGATATGGTACAGGGTCGGAAGTCTCAAGAGGGGCTGGAAGAGTTGCTTCCTCTAATTGAGGGAGCGAGACGGCTGCTGGAGCTGTTTGAGCGATTCTTTAGGAAATGCAGTTTTATTCTGAATTTGGCATTTTTTTTTTGAAGTCCTCATCTAATAAGACTTTTTGAATAAGCGACACTGATGACAGCGGTATTGACGTTCGGATTTCCTCTATCATATTGATGGCCTCATCTTGGAAGAAGCTTTGAAGATCGTAATCAGTCGAACTATCATCCCCTGAATTATAATACAATTGCTCTTTCCGTCGAGGGTGATCTTTTAAGGGATTCTCAGAGGTAGCATGCTCTTTCCCTTGGACTTCGTAATATGCTAGGATAAGCACGCATGCTCGACAGCGAGGCTGATTGTGGGGAGAAATGCAGGGAGATCCCCAAGGACATTCCCATCCTTTTGGGTTGGGCTCGAGGTTGGTATTAAACTCATCTTCTTGATCAAACCATGCTTAGAATCCTAGGTTGGCCGGCTCTACTAGCTCGAGTACAGGGAGGTCTATCCAGTAGTCCTCGTCATCACTCAGAGGGGTTTGCCATTCTTCCTCGAGAGATTTCTAAAATATTTGGATTTGTGGCGCTTCTGGGGATGGAGGAGTGTCTAGTTCAAGTTCCTCTTCGAACTCAACGAGGGTGATGGGGGTGTTTTCCCTTGGGTCAACCAGATGATGGTTGGAATTTTCTTCTTTTTGTGCTAGTAGCCAAGTTGGTGGGTCATTACTTGCTTCCGTTGTTATGAGGTTAGAGTCGTTCGATTCTACGATTGTGGAATGTCGGTCCCAGCTAGCAAAGCGTACCAATATACTGGTGCATGCTCTATAGCGAGGTTAATATGAGTGAGCGATACACGGGGAGTCCCACGGGCATTCCCATCCTCCAAGGCCAAGGTTGAGGCAAATGCTATGCGAGTTAAGATCCCCTTGTGAGGTGTCATCCTCTTCCCACGTTAGATGTAAGTACTCACTATCTTGTAAGGCAGCTATGTAAAAATCTTCGTTGTCAGTGGATTCTCAATCTTCTACTTGCAACTCGAGTTTGAAAGGTTCTCCCTTTCTCTCTTCTGTAAACCCCTTAGTATCAAACAAAGGTTTGATTCATTCGAGCGGTTCATCAATGTTATCATTTAGATTCATCAAATCGTTAAATGCTTTAGCCATTCGTTCGATTTCCGCTTCTTGGGATTTAGTGGAGGACACCTCTCTCTGCCTTGGTACATCCACCTTCTCCGTAGTCCCATAGACGAAGTGGTCGTATAGAGACCATTTTGGTGAGGTAAGGAACAAGTCGGCTTATGAGTCGTCCGATTGGTAACCTAACCTTATGTGTTTGTGTATTTTCGTTGGGACGACAGGTCTTACACGACCTTGCTTGTTTTTACCAAGTCCGGTATAGGAGATGTATCCGAGTTGGTACATAAGGTCCCAACCTTTTGTCATGGTAGGGTTGATATCGTAAAGTTTGGCGAGGTCTTGGCTGACCTCTCTTCTCATTAATTTTTGTTGATGCATTGGGGGAGAACTAGGAGGGGTAGGGGGACGGACTTTCACAACAGTTGTCTCATCAGGGATTCAGGCCTTTTGAATATGGCCCGTGTTCAACACGGAATCATGGGATGTCGGAATACTTACAGCGTAATCAGTGTCCATCTCCTGGAGGGGTGCCTCAGCGTATATACGAACAATGGAGTCCTCGTACAGGAATTTGACACATTGATGGTATGTGGATTCGACGACTTTCATTGACTCTAACCATTTTCTTCCTAAGATAAGATTATACGTGCTAGCGGAATCAGAAACATGGAAAGTGACATCTTTCGTTACAGATCCAAGGCGAACCTGGAGTTTGATAGTTCCTTTAACGAAATGACGCGAGCCGTCGTAAGCTATAAGTGATAGTGCAGAGGGTCTGACATCTTGCTCTGTGTATTCGAGTGTCTTTAATGTCGTGAGAGGATAGATATTGAGTCCTGCTCCCGTATTGACCAACGCATGGGATACGAAGAATCCTCTGATTATGACTGTAAGGTATATGGGAGCTGCGCTTCCCCAGAGCGACTCTTTAGGCATGTCTGTATCTGTGAAAGTGAGCATTGGGGGTTACGCCATGACCGAAGCAATTTGGTGTAGCTCATCCAATATTGTGTCTTCATCCACTTGTGTGTTCTCAAGTGTCTTTATCAACAATCGGTGATGGTCAGGGATTTCTTAATAAGTTTTAATATTGATATTTGGGCTAGAATCTTTTGAAGATGCTGCAGAAGGTCATATTCTTGCCCTGGCTCGAGCGCAATTTCTTTGCTTGGCCGATGAGCCTTAGGTGTGGGTGGTTGGAGTGGTTAAGGCGCAGGGATTGGTGGAGGGATAATGTGAGGTGAGGGCAGCAAGTTAGCTTCTCTTTCTCGCCCATTCCCCTCTGGTGGTTGTACGTTCATGAAATCCTTATTTCAAGGGAACAGCGGTGGTAGGTAATTGGTTCTTGATTTAAGAATCGGGCAAGTCGGTTATTGATCGAACCCTGTGTGGCTCGATGTCGACGTATTTGTGAAGTGAGCGAAATTCGAGGTCGGAGCGCATAATTGTATGGTGCCGCTCCAAGGTGGGAGGTACTGTGTATAATCCTCTTCTTCTAGGAAAGCGGAGACCAGAGTCTCGCACGAGTTGGGATGCTCTTCTCGCTCACCTTCTTCTATGTTTAGTGAACACTCAGTCTTTATTTCATTTTCTAGGTTCGGAGTCTTTCGGATGATACTTTCTACCCATGCGGTGATTTGGGCTGCAATTTGAAGAATATGGTCTCCATACTTGGGCTCAGAATCAGACAAAGGGAGTGGCAATGGCATTGGCTCAGGATTTGGGGTTGGTTATTGCTAGGATTACAATTCCTAAGCGTTTCCCAGTCGATTTGATTTTGATCATTCATGTCAGATTATATCTCAGAGGACCCAGCAGTTTTCTAGGTTGTGCCCCGCGTATCGATGGAACGCGCAGTATTTGCTATAATCTAGATTTGTCGGCCAAATCCAGGGTCTTTCCTAGGAGAATCGGAAGAGGTTCTGAGTGTTAAGAAGACGAAAAATATTGAGGATCGTATCAGGTAAAGGGGGATAGTGTTCCCGCCTCGGCTAGTAGGGGCCTCTAGCTGGGTTGAAGTTTTGCGGCGGGGGTACATTATTGTAGTTCGGCACATGGGCCAATCGATTATGTATCGTATTTTGGTTCTGGTAGGTATTGGGATATCGGTTCCTGTTATGATATTGGCCCTGATTTTGGTTCTGGCCTTAGTTTTGGTTCGCTTATCTTTGTTAATTAGCGCATTGGTTTTGGTTTGTGTACCGTTGTTGATTCTGATTTTGCCCGAAATTTCTCGATTGAAAATTTCCGTTCCTGGAGTTTTATCCTTGGTTGGCAACGGTGTTAACCTGTTCGATTCTTGAGGTTTTCTTGTTATTTTTTAACTTTGATTCACTAGAAGAGCCAACTTTTGACGTGACTATAGACAGGGCGAGGTCTCCGCCTTTAATGTGTCGCGCTAGTCAGGCTACCCGGGAGTGGAGTGCAGTGAAGTCAGGACAATCACTTATGACAAGCGCGCTCTTCAACGGTTCCCTAGTATTGTCAATAATAATATCAACTGAGTCTTTCTCCTTCATTAGCATGTCGGTCCTGGCAGCGAGTTTTCTCCACCTAGCGACAAAGTCAGTAAATTCCTCATCGGGCCCTTGCTTAGCCGTCATCAGATCGCTGAGACTGACTTTCTCCTGGATTAAGTATTTGTATTGGTTTAGGAACTGACCGACTAATTCATCGAATGTTTCTATCTTATAGAGCGGGAGTCTTGCGAACCAATCTAGAGCTTCCCCTTCTAATGAGCGTTGGAAATAGTGAATGAGAAGTCATTGGTTATCACGTATGGGTTGGCAATCGTTGCAAAAGAGGGCCAAGTGATGGTTTGGATATCCCGTACCATTATATTTGATAAATTTTGGCGGTTCAAATCCTATTGGTAAGTTAAATTCAACGTCCCGACAGAATTTGTCGAACCCAAATGAGTGATCAGGGCGTTTCCTTTTGGCCATATATTCGTCAAACATTTTAGGGAGAGCTTTAATTTTAATAGTACCGTCTTTTGGAGCAAACCATGAGCAAACCTTGTATGGGGAGTCCTCGATGAAGAATGTGTGAGCAGGTTGTCTCAACGGTGTGGCGCGGGCCTACACTATGCTCGGGGTAGGCGGAGGAGGCCTTTCCTGTCATTCTCATTCTTCTGAATATTGTCGTGACCTAATGGTCTCATATGCGGCAGCCAATCCCCGAAGCAATTTCTCAGAGTCATCATCTCCTCTTTGTATCTTTTGAATACTGAGCTCTACAATTTATTGAGCGGTAAGGTTTTGTCCGATGCCACAATTTCTTCCATTATGATTATTCCCGGTGTGTGGAGTAGAGAAGGGATTCTCTTGTTCACCAACCATATTAATCTCAGGTTTTCGTGGGCTAGAATTGTAAAGGGATTCTTCTCTGTATAAGGGGTTGTCATGATATCCCTACAATGGTGGGTCTCCTAAACTCACTCTTCGTATGTCAGGCATCTCGAGTTTTTGACGAAGACTCATGTATCTAAAGGGATTCGAAATGACGCGATGAAAAGTATAACAGGAAAATAAACTAAGCTACCTACCTAAAGAAAGAAAAGAGTTCAATAAAAATGTCCTATCGCGATCGCTAGTCTGTTGGTACACTCTTTCTGGGTTCCTCTCGGTCCCCGTTGAATCAGTGGCCCAATTCTGTCCAAGTGGACTCTAGTGATGCGACGTTTGGAATGGTAAAAGTAAAATAAAAAATAGGGTTTTCTGTGAAGATTCCTAGTTTGTTGCAATCGCCAGTTACAGATATTTAACGACGCTGCAACACGTCTATGATCACGCTTTAGAGCGGGTGTGGGTTACTTTTATACTGAATCGTCCACCTGCTAACGTCAACAGTTATGACTCTTCCTTATAATTTAGATAGTTCAATTTTCCTTTTCTTTCTTGTTATTATTATAATTCGGATCGGTTCAGATTCCCTAATTCTATTGTGAGTCTAGTGGTGTAGGTTTATTATAGTGATTTGATCTAATATTATGATTCTATTAGGAGTCTAATTAATTTAGTTTCCTAATCCTACTATAAGTCCAATTGATATCAATCTCCTGATTATAGTAGGAATGCAAGCATGTTAGTTCTGATAAAAACTCTAATCAAATCAAGTATGCTGATCGTACTAAAATTCTAAGTAAAGCAAGTATACTAGTCCTACTGCAATTCTAATTAAAATAGAGAACTAATTTTACTACAACTCTAATTTAAGTAAGGAATTGATTTTATTAATTCTAATTAAAACAAATAAACTAATTTTATTAATAAAAACTAATTAAAATAAGTAAACTAACTATACTAAAAATCTAATTAAAATAAAGGAACTAATTTTATTAGAATTAGAATCAGATCAATTATTCTAAGGATCTAATCAAAATAAAGCATGTAAATTACCCATACTAAGAATCTAAGAAATTTATGAACTTGATTTTCTAATCCTAATTAAAGCAATAAAACAATCCTTAAAAAAATGGGTTTTGGACCCGAGTACCCTCCATAAGCTCCTTTGGGCAAATCAGGTGACTGAGGTTAAGAATAAATTAGATTTTGAATTATAAAATAATATTTTTAGATTTTTGAAGTCATTTTTGAGATTATAATTAAGAATTAAATTATAAAAATAGGATTATAGAAGACTAAATTAATGTTTGGGATTTTAGAAATATTAAACTAAGGAATTAAAACTAGAATTTATAATTTAAGGACTGAATTCGGGTCCGAAATCAGAAAATCAGGTCGTATGATTAAAGACTGATTCCAGAAACTATGAACTAGAATCAGAGATTAATGATAAGACTGGAGATTGAGATTTTAGAACAGAATTAAATCTATGGTCAGTGAATTGGGCCGTCAAAATAAGGACTGATTCCAAATTCTGAGAACTGAAACCAGATATTAAGAATTACAGTCTAAAAAGAATGGAGTGCTACGGTCTAAGACTGAATTAATATTAATAATTAAAACTAAGAAAATCCTAAGTCTAAGAACTAAGAACTACGGTCAGGAATAAAAAATTACCTAAGGTCGAGGCTGCGGAGAGAAATCCTGAATATTCGAAGTTTGAATCTCGAAATCATGGCTAGGTTGCTCTATGGGTTTTTCCTCGGAGTTTTCTAGTTTTGAAATCCCAAAAAATTTCGTTCTCTCTCGTTATGTTCTCTTTTCTAAATAAAAAAAACTTTTTTATAAGTTTTTCTTCAATTACGCGCCATTTTTTAGGCGTTTAACTGAATTATGCGTCAGTCTCCCGGTGCTTAATCGCTTTGAGTCGGTCACCAACTCAGTGAGCAACTGGCTGACTTGCTCAGCGAGTTTCCTAGTCCTAATCACATTAGAACTAATTGTGTGCGTAGTGTGGAGTGCGCAATCCGATTAAACGTCTCATCCGAAGCGCATGATCGAGGAAGCTTAGGGGTCAAGGACGGTAAGACTAGGTAGGGCGTAAGCCAATTGCGCGTCGGTGGTGGGGCGCTCAATCCAATCGTGTGTCTCTTGTCAGGCGCGTGATTGAGTTTCGAAGTGGTCTGAGAAAGGAAGTCTGATCTGAAAAGGGGACTAATTGCACGCTTGGGGTTCTGCATACAATTGAATTGCATGTGGTTTTGGGCGCATAATTTGGGGCTGTTCGGGTTCAGGTCGGGCCTGAAATGCGAGACTATTATTTTAGCCTGTATTCCGACCATATACTATTATTTCAGTATATAGTCTCCTTATGTTAGGATCTGAGCCACAGAGCTATTATTTCAACCTATGTTCAACCATGTACTATTGTTTCAGTGCATGATTCCCAAGTCAGGGTCAAGGGAGTTTGAAATGTCAGATTATTGTTTCAATCTGCATTTCGACTATATACTATTATTTCAGTATATAGTCTCCCTATGGTAGGATCTGAGCCACACAGCTATTATTTCAGCCTGTGTCCAACCATGTACTATTGTTTCAGTGCATGGTTCCCAAGTTAGGGTTATGGGGTCTGAGCCACAGAGCTATTGTTTCAGCCCGTGTCCAGTCATATACTATTGTTTTAGTATATGGTCCCACATTAGGGTAAAGGGGTCTGAAATGCTAAACTATTGTTTTAGTCTGTATTCCAACTATATACTATTATTTTAGTATATAGTCTCCCTAAGTTGGGATCTGAGCCACAGAGCTATTGTTTCAGCCTGTGTTCAGCCATATACTATTGTTTCAGCATATGGTCCCAATTAGAGTTATGAGGTCAAAGGTTGATCGAACAGATTTATACATTTCGAGAGGGCAAAATGGGGATGTCTACACTTAACGCAGTACATGGAATAACAGGTGAAGAAGAGTCTTCCCTTATTAGTATAGAACAGGCCAACAGTTGCGTTGGAAAATATATATTCTCCACTATATTAGGGTTGTTTGGGCCTTGGGGAGAGGGCAGCAGACCACATTTAATAGAGGTGTTAGCCCTTGCATTAATTACGGTTGATTAATTGTGTTTGTCGGGACTTCCATAGATAAGAGTTTCATCTTATGTGGGTTCGATGGAAGATAGTAAATTGTGCTTCGCCCTATCGACCACATTGTTAAATATAATTGATTAACTGTGGATGATGAGGGTGTGACATTTTTTTGGTTGGCCCCTGTTGTTGGCAATAAAGCAACGAACTCATCCTTACGGTAGTTGAGTTACTATCGATTCCACATGGCATACATCGCCCTGTGGAAAGTGACAAAACTGACCGTGTGTCCCGTCACCTATTACGTGCACATGCGACGTTCGCCCTTGCAAAAAAGTTATAAAGAAACTATTAAAATGTCACACTTGTGTCACATTTCGACTCATATAAACCATTTCATTTGTTGCTCATATCGTTTATAAATGTTCGGTAAAAAATTTGCCAACGAACATTATAACCAATAAAATGTTATTATTTTTATTTATTTTTTTAGATGAAACTTCTATCCTTTTCGTTAGAAATAGAGAATAGTTATAAATCGAAAAATAAGTAATCCCAAATTGACGGTTATAGAGTAGAGAGCCACAATCTAATGAGTGGTAGTTACAAACACTAACATTAAAATAAATTGACTGGCATCTAAGTTCCATCTAACGTCTTATTAAATGGCTTAAAATACTCTAATCGGTATTTTTCCATGTTAATTGAACCGTCTAATTCAAGTGCTTGCAATGTATCAAAGGCCGAAACCAACAATTACAAGTTTCGCTGCTATTAATAAATGTGAACACACCGTCTAAGCCTTTTGATTTGGACGCCATGATTCAAACATATCATTTGCAAGTTATTATAACAAAATATAACCTAACATATTTTTATAATATCGAGTGAAAGGCTATTATATAATTGAACAGTTCACTACAGTAGAACACGCTAACAATTATCGTGTTCTGATCCAATTTTTTCCCACTACGAAAGATCTATCGATCATGCACTTCAAAGCAGACGCCCGTACTGCATTTTTCCATGACATTTCCCTAAGATACTAATTCTTTGTTTATATTCAGTGCAATCAGTTAAAAAATGTATGCCCATTAGGAGCTGACATCTCCCTGAGATACGACAATAATGCGCTCATGCTCTAATTTCTTTACTTCAGACCTTTTGACGCTGAGTTCAGCTTCCAAATGTCCCATTAGTCCGTTGACTCTATCAATCTCGGACTTCCTCTCTCCGAGCTCCTTAAGAGCTTTCGAACACTTTGCGTTTACATGCTCTTGCTTCTCTTTCAGAACCATCATGTGCTCAACAGCTACTCGTGCTCCTCGCACGTCAAACCCGTACTGCTCTAAATCGAGGAGGGTGCTTAACCTGTCCCCAAATACATCCATAGGTTCATCCAAGTGTGAGTTACATATCTCTGCCATCACATTCACATACGTGACCATCTGACCAATAGTCATCCCTTCCCACTCTAGTGTAGGGAGTTCTTTCAATGGACTAAAATGTGGTTCTCGAATCACTACATAATACGCTTCAATCGACTCGATGGTCACCCATAATGGGGAGGACGTTAGGAATGGCAAGGTTGTGGTCAGTTGATCATTTGTCACCTCATCCGTCAAGTCCACCCTTTCTGCCGCTGATAGTTGAAAATCAGATAGTCACTTCACATAGAATGCTATAGGGAGTGATGGAAACAAAATAAATATATAATTTGTCCAAATCCGTAACACTTCCAATACCTTTCATTGGCGTGTTCCGGGAAACGCCTATTGTTTTCACTCTTGAGCTACGGCGTACTAGTACTTCCGTCTTTCGTTGCCTTCAAACTTCACATCCATATCCTAGGACACGTACATTGTGGTTAGGATGGTACGATATTTTGGGATATTGCGGAGTTATGCCCTATAGGTATGGAAGATGGACATGATCTGGGAACTACTACATGGTTTACATCCACAATTCTCGGTGAGTAGAATAGTAAGGATGTAGGATGTTAACCCCTCATTTTTTCGAAGCTTTGAAAATGTTATATTCATTAAATAAATATAAACTCTATTAAACCATTAATTAATCATTCAACACATGCAACCTTACTCTTCTATTTCACTCAACTGCATAGTTAAATAAAATACCGCGTATATTAAGATGAAAGAATTACCTTGGAGATAGCAAAATACATAATACTATATAATTTCCAATTGATGTACAATACTCTAACCGTTAATCGTGATAGGGTAGGAAGCACCGTGGGGGAGTAATGGGGGCCGTATCGATTTTTTCATGCATTTCAGTTACCGACACAGACCTTACCGGATGCACGTCGCAAATTCTAGAGTTGTAATACAGTAATATACAAATTTGGGAAGGACTGCGGGTGTGAATCTGCTACGATTGGGATTCTGCCGAGAGGGTTTGGCGGGGGTGTAATAAGTTACCATATATATACAAAAACACTGCCTTCACTTTGTTGTAATGCATGGACGCCACTATAAAAATAACCTCTTAGGGTTGCAAAGGTTTTTAAATAGGTTAAAAAATCACTCTATGAAAATCATTACTGGAAGCAAAGAAGGTCTTACTGGAGAAATAGGTGCAGGGACTAAGGGATGGAGCTCTCTACGAATGGTTGGATGGCCCTTCACTTTCTTCGCCCTCTTATTCTTGTCTTCCAGTCTTTTTCCCCCCTTTTCTCCGCTGGCTTCAATCTCCTAGTGATTTATTTATATATAAAGCGATGGGACCCTCTCATATGCGCGTCACTCACACGTTCCTGAGGTGTTTAATTGATACACTCCATTTAGTGGCAAAAGATGAAGGTCTCGGCACCCGTTTTAAACATGTTTCACGGATTTAAGGACGGTCGAAAATGTGTTCTATGAGATGAAACACGATCGCGATCAGGAGACAGATGCCCATAGAATTTATGGTTCACCCAACGGATGGTCATAATGACACAGTCATACTAGGGAGGTGCGAATTGCACAACGATGACACACGGTCAGTGTTAGTGATAAAACATTTTGAAGATTTGGCCTTTTGATAGGGGCATCATGATCAGAAGATCAATTATATGGAATATTACGACAGAAAATGATCTTCATTGTTCAATTCCTGACCGTCAACAACCTGCAGAAGAATTTTTGGACAGGTTTATCTGATAAGAACCTATGGTATTATGTGTTTGAAGGCACTCAGATAGTTGACTGCCTTGAATCTGATGATAGACTCTATATGTATAAGTTATTTGGTCCCCTTTATCCTCTGCAGAACATAACCATTTTCCAGTTCAATAAATCGTTCATTGCCTTCAATCTGACAATGCAGATCATTTGTCGTCCGAATCTTCCAGAAATAGATCATCAGAAAATGTTGCACCTATCAAATGGACAGATCTTCATTCCACATCCCACATATCCTTCGGACAGCCCCTGGGAGCTATTATGGAATTATATTCGTTATTACAATCTAGTTATAACTATGCCATAAGGGAGCTACAACTAGGACAATAGATTTGTAGTTTTGTACCATGGCACATCGTCCAAAAAAAAGACTTTATATGTTTTAGATTTGCTCCATGTGGAACACCATCTAAGCCACATTGATTTGAATGTCATAATGTAAAGGGCACTTTAGAAAACAATGCCTCAAAAACAAACCTTTTAGCAAAAAGACCCGACTTCAAGCGTTTTAGAAAAATGGTGCTTTCATGGATTTTGGAACTTTAGAAAACCGTGAAAGCACTATTTTCTTACAAACGTTTTAGAAAAAACAATGCTTTCATGGTTTTCTGAAGTTCTAGAATCCATGAAAGCACCATTTTTCTAAAATGTTTGAAGTCGGGTCTTTTTTGCTAAAAAGTTTGTTTTTGAGGCATGTTTCTCTAATTATCCCTAATGTGTTGAAGATCTGTCAAAGATCATCATGAAATATGAAAAGCACGAATGATATCCTTTTCTGTCAATTTTAGTGTTTTCATATTATAGGAACAAAATACCCCTATCTACTCTTTTTTTTTTTTTTTTTTATTGGTAATGTAAAATATATATTGAAAGTCAGCAAGTTGCTGAGAGGACCAATTCAAAAAAGACACGACCAAAACAAGGAAGAAAAGACCAACAAAAATTAGGAACCCCCAAAGAACAAACAGAAAGTGACAGATGCAAGCCAACACAAATACCACCAATCCTAACCCGGATCCCAGGGAGGGATTTCACCCCTAGCTCCATCACTACCTCTTGCGACCCATAACCACATTAGGTCTCTAATAGACCTAAGCATCATCCCCACTAGCCAATGTTTACGCTCGAATATCCGCACATTTCTCTCAAGCCAAATGCTCCATATCACAACATATAAACTAGTCTTCCAGTAGTCCCCTAGCTAGCCTTCAAAGTTGAGAGAAGACTACGCCAGCAACTACTGGTAGGGCGAAGCAGGAGTGACCCATAGCATATCAAAAGATTTTAAGACGACACTCCAAATCTTGTGGGCCACCCAGCAGTGGAGAAAGAGATGTGCAGCCGACTCTTCCTCTTTGAGGCACATCATACATATGTTGGGCAAAATCTTCCCCCGCCGAATAAGTTGGTTGATCATAAGGACTTTTTCTTTGAAGAGCGTCCACGCGGAAAATTTCACCTTGGGGGGGATAGCTTCCTTCCATAGCCCCGCCCCTTGGAACTTGATCAACAGACGACTCGAAAGCATCCGGAAGTACGACTTGATGTTGAAGCAGCCGTTTTACAAGGGGTCCAAATCCGACCATCGAAACGACGAGGAATCCTGAGCAACACATTGAGAGTAGACAACAATCTAGTGTGGGAGGCCAGCTCGTCCCCTCTAAGGAATCTGCGAGTGGAAACTTCCCACAACCTTCCCCTTGGGTGTCTCAATAAAAATTGTAATTACACCCTGTTGGTTTCTAGATATGTGAAAAATGTTTGGCAAAGAGGATTTGAGAGGACCACATTCCACCCAAGTGTCCTCTCAGAATCGAATCCGGGTGCCACTGCCCCAATTGTACCAGACCCACTTAGTATAAAGAGTCCAAGTGCTACATATGCCTTTCTACCATGTTGATGTACCCCTGTTAACAGCAATGTTGTTGCCCCAATTGTCGATTGATTGCCCATACTTTTCAGCCAACACAACCCGCCAAAGGTTGTCCCTTTCACCTTCCAAACCTGGCCACCAGAACCATTTCCCCAAGAGCACAATATTTGACCATCTCAAACTGCAGATGTCAAGCCCGCCACAACTTAAAGGGAGTTGGCATGTGTCCCAATTCACAAGATGATAGCGTTTATCAAGACCCGATCCCTCCCATAAGAAGGTCCTTTGGATTTTCTCGAGCCAACGTATGACGTCGATCGGGTATTTGAACATAGACATATAAAAAATAAGCAGACTAGACAGCACCGATTTCACCAATAATAGGCGACCCCCCCCCCCCCACTACTGAGGAGTTTCCTTTTCCATGACAACAACCTTTGTTCGAACCTCATAATTATCGGATCCCACGCCCTTGCAGATGGTTGCCTGAGCCCGAGAGGCAGGCCCAGATAAATTATCAAGAGCTTCTCCACAACATAGTTTATCGTTTCAGCTAACTCTGCCAATAGTTAATCAGATATCCCAATTCATGTAATTGCTGACTTGTGTAAATTTATCCATTGGCCAGAAACTGCCTCGTATACTGTTAGGACCTCCGTCAAAGACTTGAATTCCTCCACATTTACTTTTCAGAAATAATGGTATCGTCTGCATACTGGAGCTGCGAGATGAGGTAGCCATGCGATCCCATTAGAATTCCCAAAATGAATTGTATTTGTCTGGCGCACGCGATGAGGCCTTTAAGCGCTTCACCCACTATATTAAATAAGAATGGGGAGAGCGGGTTGCCCTGACGGATCCCTCTAGTGTTTTTGAAGTATCCCGCTGGCATTTCATTGATCAACTCAGAGAACCAAATCGAAGAGTAACAGGCCCGCATCCACCCCCTCCACATACACCTGAACCCGAGTCTGCCAAGCATGTAGTCCAAGCAGTCCCAACTTACTCTGTCATAAGCCTTATCCATGTCCACCTTCCAAAGGGCAGCGGGCTGGTGAGCGTGATGAGTGGAGTGAATCACCTCTTGGGCCACCGCCACCAGATCCACCAATTGCCTCCCCTCCTTGATTTATCGAAATGATCTTACCCATTAATGGTTTGATTATGTTGGCCAGTACCTTCGAGATAATTTTGTACATGCAGTTGAGGAGGTAAATCGGATGGAAATCTGAGAGGTCATCCACCCCGTCTCTCTTTGGAATGAGAGTAATAAAGGTGGAGTTGAGGCTTTGCCCAATAAAGCTTTTAGTGTGGAACTCGTGAAGAACTTCCATGAGATCAAACTTAAGAATCGGCCAAAATTTACGATAAAATTCCAAAGTGAAGCCGTCGGGCCCCAGAGATTTATTTTTACCACCAAACTTGATAGCCCGCCACACCTCATCTTCAGTGAACGACCACTCCACATCAGCACTATCAACTGCAGAAATGAATTTGAAGGCGATCCCATCGAGCCCCGACCTAGCGAGACCCTTGTCGGAATAAAGGTTTGAGTAATAGTCAACAAGCTGTGACCTTATCTGCTCATAATCGAAGTATGCTGCCCCCCCAACGACGATCTTACCCAAGTAGTTGATTTTATTACGGGCGTTGGCTACCACATGGAAGAATTTGGTGCTGTTATCTCCCTCTTTAAGCCATCGCACCTTAGCTTTTTGTCTCCAGCACACTTCCTCGGCCAAGTATTTATTGTTGAACTCTAATTTCTTTAACAGCCACTCGTCTCTCTCCTCATCAGTCAAGTCCTGATGTTCCTCTAGATCATCAATCTCTTTTAGCCGAAGAAGCAAGGCCTCTTTCGTGACATGAACCAGCCCATAGACTTCTCGATTCCATGCCTTGATATGCCCCTTGAGCCTCAGCAGTTTGGACACAAATCGGAATGCAGCCGTCCCCAGAGGAACAGGTTCGCTCCACTAAGAAGAAACTGCCGCTAGAAAATTTTTATCAAGCAACCACATGTTCTCGAAGCGAAAAAGGGAAGGCCCCTTCCCCTGAGAACCACATTGAAGCAAAGGACGGTGGTCAGAGACTGCCCTAGCAAGCCCCTTCAATCTGGCTGTCGGAAAGATGTCCATCCAATCCGATGAACAGAGAAATATGTCAAAGCGACTTAGAGAGGGGCACTCCTAAAGGTTGGACCAAGTAAACCTCAACCCCACAAGCGGAAGGTCAATCAGCTCCCAATTGGAAATAAAGGAATTGAACTCACGCATCACTGTAAAATCTAACGGCCCACCCTGCTTCTCATGGGCCCATCTGATAGCATTGAAATCACCCCTCAAGCACCGAGGGTGATCCCATCTTGCTGCAACAGCGGCAAGCTCAAACCAGAAGTCACCTCGGTATCTGTCATCCGACATATCGTAGATACCCGAAAACGACCAAATTTTACCTGAATCCTTATTACGAAGAACAACAAAGGCGGAATAGTGACCCACTTCCTCATCAACTTTGTCGAACAATAAAGTGTTTCAAGCTATCAGAATTCCTCCTGAGGCACCAACTGAATCAACCCCAACCCATCCCCAGCAGTTGCCTCCAAGCACAGACGCAACTTCAACCTATCGTAGTAGCCCTACTTAGTTTCTTGAAGTGTAATAACGACCGGATTGATCGTAGCGATCACCTGCCTCACAGCAGCACGCCTTGACCCATCACAGATACCCCTTACATTCCATGAAAACATCTTCATCTAGAAACAATGAAAAGCCCGCCCAAGTAAGGAGACAGGGAATTAAAAACTCCCCGCTCCCCATCCATCAAACATCCCCCAGTGTAACCACGTTAGTTCCCAAGATCTGGCCTGACTCGTCAACTTGGCGTTGGATGATTGGCATATAAGAGTGGAGCTAAAAACCTCCCTGAGGGCTTCATTCGAGCCCTGAAAGGTCATTCCAAAGTCTCGACTCACGCGTATATGACGATCAACTTCATCTGAACCACTGGAGCCGTCACTGAGATCGTGGCTCTCATCAGCAGGAGAGGTGGTCGAACTAGCATCCCTAGAAGTCGTGAAAGAACATTACACCCAATTTTCGGCCTCATCTCGTCGAAGCGATCTCAACGGCAAGATGTCTGTAGAAGAAGCGGAGGAGGTGAGAGAGTCAGAGGATGCCGATGAAGAGGTGTGGACAACCGGAATTGGAAGGTGGGGAGTGTCATAGCCCAAAACCCGTTATCCAACCTCCATTGACCTGCAAATGTGGGCCTGTCATCCATGGACCAGATCTAAGAATTTGGGTGTTGGTGAGCCCCAGACCCGATTGTAGAGCGATAAAAAAGAAACTCGTCCTGCCATTTGCCCAGTTGACAACTTATGGCATCTGTCGGTCAATTACTCTGCCAAAAACGCGTGTCGCTCCCCCCGCTTTTTCACCCCAAATCGGTGCATGGTCCGCAGGTTTTTCAAAGGAGACCAATGGCTTAAGAGCACCACCGTCTGACAAAGTAGACGCCTTTCCATATGTTCCTTTATTAAACAAATTAGGCGACAACTCCCCAGAGCCCTCACTGCTAACATACGCCACTATAGTAGCCAGTTTTGTTAATAAAGTGCTATCCCGACATCCATCCACGATGCTTCAGCCACGTGTCCCTGCAAAGTCACACTTTGCTTCTAACCTCATGGGGGTCTTGTGTAGCTATCGATCCATTAATAGCAAGGTACAGGTGCTCGTCCTCTCTAGGGGAGATCGAAAATGGTAGCCAATTAGGAGGCTCATTTGCATCCATAGCAGAAATCACAACCGTTGAGGCCATCAACGGTGGGAGATCAAGAACACCAGGAGAACAGGTCGTAGCTACCGGACCTCCGGGAGACGCCAGCTCCAGTGAGCCAACTACAGGAGAATCCGGCGGGGTTTTGATTTCTCCCTCCTCAAGCTCATCGAGGCCCGGAGAATGGCACCTCAACGTCGAGCCTACGCTCCCCAACGTGGTCGTCCCCCCATGCTGCGCTACCGGCGAGGGCATATCCCTCTGCGCGGCAATCTCCCCAAGCCTACCAATCGAGTCTGCCCGATACCCAGTTGGGTTGACGAATGGCAGGAGTGTTTTACCGGCACCACCAATTATGTATTCCTTACCTCCGATGGACCCTACCGTTTCCTTGCGCGGATTCCACGGGAGATGAAGCCGCTCACCCAACTCTACCTCTATGAAGATCTGAACGTTAAGTTCCCCGAGATGAACATAACAGCATCTCGGGATGTCATCAATGATCGACGGCAACCAATATGCGGGCGAAGATTGCCTCCGACATGTCCAACGTGCTCCGACTGACGACAATGAAGGTTCCACAGAGATCACCGATAGCCTTGAAGGTGGCAGAGCACCAGACGTATAGCGGCAACCCCCATATTCTCAGCCATAACCCCCCCTCAAAAGATGTCGGGCAGACCTCCCCATCGTGAGCCTCCCACCGACAGCAGGAAACCGGAACCTCGTACACCATTGAATCGCTGTTGGTGCCCGTCCCCACTGCCAGTCAAACCCGAGACGCCCCGGAATCGCTTGCCCTGCGATGGACCACCCATTTAAGATGTCCTTTGCTTGGGTGCCGTTAAGGACCACCTGTCCAACCTCCCTCCTTCTTAGGGACTGCATCTCGTTGGCAATGATGTGAGCTCCCCGCAGGTTGGCGCGTTCCACATCCGATACGGTGGCACCGCAACCGACGACGGAAGTTCACATTGTGGCACCTTGGACAGAACCAGTCCCCCAACACGAAGAATCACCGTCGCCATTGAAGAAGAACTCAGAACAGCGGATGGTTTCACACGGAAAAAATCAAAAGTAAATAATCTCTCATATCAGCAAACAGGGATGAAAGGTCAGATAGTTCCTACGCAGAAGTCCTGAACGGCGCCGTGAGAGAAGGAAAAGAAGAGGGTGAATTATGAATGTTCTTTCTCTCATATCATCAAACAGGGATGAAAGGTCAGATAGTTCCTACGTAGAAGTCCTGAACGGCGCCGTGAGAGAAGGAAAAGAAGAGGGTGAATTATGAATGTTCTTTCATATGTATCCCTATATTTATCTACTGTATTTATCCTCATGGTCTTTCATATGTATCCCTAAAGTTTCTAATTTTCTAAAACTACACTTCTAATTAAACTAGGACTCTGCGAAATCTAATCTAACTATTAAAGTAGGACTCTTCAAACTCTAATCTAAGTTCTTCGAAATCTACTTCACGGATGAGAACTGCTAGCTTATCATCGATGGCAATGTACCATAGCCTCTGATTTTTTATTTTCTTAATCTTTTGCTTCTTTTCACTTTTAATTCCATCCATCTGATTCAAAACAACCTGATTATTTTTTTGAGATTTTTATTCGTTTTGGTCATCTGTTTAGGTTAATTGTCTTGCAAGTGTTTGTTTATATGCCGATATGAAAAAAAGATAGTTTTTTTTATTTTTCGGGCTGTTTAGTTCCTCAATGTTTTCTGAAACTCAAAATTGACTAGTAAGGGCGTCAAAGTCCCTGAAATCTACAGAAGTCATATATTGACAGGGTTGGATAGTTAAAAGGTTATTCAAATTGAGTACAAGTGTGTATCGTATGAATCCGATGGCGCCGAGGAGAAGAAGGGTGAGAGCATCTTAGCTTTGTTTTGAATTTGGATGGAATTTTACGCCTATATGGATAGAACCCAAGTGCAAATGGACTCATTGTTGATACTTAATGCGACAAAGAACGGGGTTATCAAGTTTGAATAAATTTTAAGCCTACATGGATAGTTAAAACTAAAAAGAATGGGGTTATCAAATTTCCTAATTTCTGTCAAAAAATTTCGGTGTCCGATTTTATTTTATTTTTTAAACCTAAATAATTTGCTATCTCGATAATTTGGGCGGTTTTTTAGGGATTTCATTTCGGATGGCACCGAAACAGATGCGTTTCAGCCGACGTCTTCAAATTTTGGCTGCAATTTCGATCCATGGTCCACACATTTGGCCACATGACATGTAGCTTTTAACAATCCAACTCATCAAGATTGTAATTTATATATTGAACTAAAATGGGTCTAAAAATCACTCATTTCGAAGATTTGAACCATCCTATCCAAATCAGTTGGGTCAGATTCCTCTAATATTAAGTGT
This sequence comes from Chloranthus sessilifolius, assembly GCA_021018995.1. Taxonomy (NCBI): domain Eukaryota; kingdom Viridiplantae; phylum Streptophyta; class Magnoliopsida; order Chloranthales; family Chloranthaceae; genus Chloranthus; species Chloranthus sessilifolius. Next base: position 10,682,199 of record CM037588.1, read on the forward strand.
TTTTTGTGCCGAGACGTGGCAGCTGAAACATATAAAAGATGGGCATCTATGTGGCTCATCTACTTTCAACACTCCTTTATTTTCACCTTCGAATCTATCGAGGCACCCCAGTCCATCTTTTTTTTTTTTTTTTTGATGAAGAGTCCATCTTTTCAGTTCCTGCTGTTAGCGATGAAAAGCTCTTTTCCCGTTGCTGGAATTAATTATATATAAAAATACTTCTCAAAAAGTCCTGCGCTGCTTATAAAATGATCAAGGCTGTGTTTGGCAACGCTCCCCACACAGAGCACGACTGCTCCTCATCAGCTCTCTTGGAGCGGGGAGCTGACTTACCAAACACTCCCCGGGGCCCTGCCACAGCTGAGATCAGCTGTGAGCTGCCCGGGAGCATTGCCAAAGGAAGCCCAAGACACTCTCATCTCCCAAACGTGAGCATCTAATAATTCCTTTATTCCTCTCACCAATACCCCGCACAAGAACATGAGCCACCATTGAAATGGTGGAAGCGGTTCCTGTCCCTAACGATTATTTCTCTATCTTCAAGCTTAGAAACCAGCTCCATAGTCCTGTGGCAATCGCCACATATCCTCAAATTTTTCACGATCTTGATCGGAGACCTATCATTTGAGTTAATGAGCATAAATGACAATGCCAACTTCTCGCTGTGACGAAACAAGGCCTCTTCCTTATCCTCTTCATCCAAATTCCTCAACAAAGCCTTGGTATCAGGCTCATACCCCATCGGCTTGATCCGCTTTATGAGGTTGTCACAAAAGGCATAGATCTCTTCTGATCTAGGGTTCGACTTATCTCCTGCAGTAAACTCATAAACAACACCGTCCAGTTCAACAGCGCTACACCCAGGTGTCTTACGCACATCCCGAGCCCTCATTTGGGATCTCACCTTTGTAACATCTTCCCACTTCCCTATCGCAGCATACACATTCGACAGGAGAACATAATTCCCATCATGGTTCGGGTCAAGATCAACAAGCTGGCAAGCCGCTTCTTCAGCTAATTTTACATCTTGGATGGTCCTACAGGCCCCAAGCAATGCCCCCCATATTACTGAATCAGGCTTGATGGGCATAGATTTGACGAACTCGTAGGCTTCAGCTACGCGTCCGGCTCGCCCAAGTAAGTCAACAACACAACCATAATGCTCGATCCGTGGAACTATACCATACCGGTTTTGCATCAAATTGAATAGCTCTAGACCTTCACGCAACAAGCCACCATGGCTAGACGCACTGAGTAAACCTATAAAGGTTATATCATTGGGCATCACTCCACTTTTCTCCATCAGTGAGAATATTTCGAGAGCCTCTTTACCTTGCCCATGAATAGCTAATCCTTTGATAACTGCATTCCAAGAAGCTAAATCTCTTTTAGGCATTTCCTCAAACAAGAGACATGCACGATTTAGATCTCCACATCTCGCATACATGTCTATAAGAGCAGTGACCAGGAAAACATCCATTTCAATTTTATTTTTCTCTATGTAAGTGTGAACCCATTCACCTAGGCCCAAGGCACCCATTTGAGAGCACGAAGTAATCAAACTAACCATTGTTAACCCGTCAGGTTTAACCTTAACACCACATTCCAACTGCATCTGTCGAAACAATTTGATAGCTTCAAGCGGCCTTTGGTTACGAGAATACCCTCCTATCATTGCATTCCATGTCACCACATCTTTCTCGGGAATATCATCAAACACTTTTCGAGCATCTTCAATTCTCCCAAACTTTGCATAAAGATCCAAGACCGTTGTTGAGACAGAGACTGAATTTGCTAACCTTGCAAAATCAACAATCCGGTCGACTTCATCACAGTTCGGTGAACGGGCCCCAGCAACAGCTGATATGACAGTCAAAATTGTAGTATTATCAGGTTCCACACCTGATTTCAGCATTTGTGAAAAAACCGACAATGCCTCCTCAGTTCGTCCGTTTTGAGAATACCCGGCAATCAATGCATTCCATGAGACCAAATCCTTCTCTGGCATTTCGTCAAACAACTCCCGAGCAACCTCTAACTCCCCTGCCTTTGCATAAGCACTCATCAAGGTATTCCAAGAAACCACATCTCTTTCCGGCATTTCATCAAACAGTCTCCTTGCTGACTTCAAATCACCAGAATTCAACAAACCTGAGACAATTATATTCCACGAAGTCGAATTGGGTTCTGCAATTTTCCGAAAAACTCGCATCGCAAACTCGTTCCCACGGCACTTGAAGTACATATCAACAATTGAATTCAGCACAAAGCCATCGTCACTAATTCCACTTGTTTTTGTGAAGTGGGCATGGACTTGCTGCCCAAATCTAATGTCCGTCAGGCTGGCACACGCCTTAAAAACACAAGGGAAGGTGAACTGATCAGGCAAAAACCCCATGGTGAGCATCTGTATGTAGAAAACAATGGCTTGTCTGCAGAGATTGTTCCGGGTGTATCCCCTGAGCATGGAATTGCATAGAACGAGATCAGGTTCTCGAATCGAATCAAAGAGACGGGTTGCATAATCCATGATGCCTGAAGCAGAGCAGATAGAGATGAGTTTAGTAATGAGGATGTTGTCTTGGTGGATTATTCTGCGGTATAGCTGTGCTTGGATTTGCTTTAGCTGGTAGAGTTTGCAGCACGGGTTTTGATGCAGTAGGTGGGAGATGTACTGTTGATCTTTCGATCTACGAAGAAAATGCCGAGGGGGGTTTCTGAATGGTTCTAACACCGAACTCCCCATAGGTTTGTCTGGAATGACTAAAGATATTTTATGGCACTGTGTATGATGAGTCTGCTATCTTGGCCATTGCAATAAAGGCTGGGATGTTAGTTATAGATGTTATAAAAGAGGTGCCACTGCCAGTTCTTATCTACAATGCTTCTGTGTCACTTACACATGACTGAACCTATGGATGGGATAAAGCTCAGTAGTTTCCTGGCCATCTGATCAATTGCCTACTTTAAAAAATATATATAATAAGTGAATAAATAATAAGGGCACGGTCTACAAACAAGATCCGATTGTTTGGTCTGATTTTCAGGCCACTGACTCTTCCAACAGGCAGGCTACCAGGTGGATGGCCCAGATCAACAACGGATGTATAAAGGGATTGTGAATTATATGCAGGTTGTTTCGGAGGGGATAAAAGGTACCATTTCTCAATTAACTGACCAACAATCCGCAGAAAAGTGTTATTTCCTGATTTTAAATGAGATGGCGTCCATCAATCTACATGAGAGATAAAGAAAATATCTCTCATTTCTTTATTACAGGAAAAAAAAAAGTACATCTCTGTACATGCACCATATGCTGTAGTAAACTGATTAAACAGACAATAACACACTCTCTATGAAGTTTCTTCTAAATTTATAATACACTGTCACAGACACATAATCTGATATCTATAATCTTGTTTTCTGATAAAACACCTACCAACTAATTTAGCTTTCCAGACAACAAAGATGAATACAGTTGTAGGGAGTTTCACAGCCGCAGTGTGTATCCAAGCGGACTCATGAGAGCACACCTACCTACTATTTTGGTTTCCAGACAACAAAGATGAGTCTGGTCCTCGGAAGGTTTACAGCCGCAGCGTGTATCCAAGCGTCAGACTTACGAGAGCTACAAAACAGACAAACAGAAAGGGAAAACCCACCTGGACTCTTACATTGCTCTTCCTTCTCACTAATACCTGAAACAGGAAAACGCCAGTGGAAGGGAGCAGGAATGAACTGTGATTAGTAAGAGTGCAGAAACTCGTAAAGCCTTTGTTTTTTTTAGGATCAGCAAAACTAGTAAAGGGATTCTGAGTGCTAGGTGAGGCTGTTTTTTTTAGGAAAATGACGTGCACCAAGAGTGTTGCATTGAACAATCTCCTTCCATCAAACGGTCAAGGCACAAATATTTATGAGCACGCAAATCTATGAAAGCACACTTTTTATAATTAATGATTTGGAACCCAGAAATATCTATGCAACTACCGAGATTTGTGGAGGACATTGGCAGTGCGAGTAATGTAGTTAAAAAGCGCTAGGCGGCGAACCACCTTGAGCTCTATGTGAGGCTTAGGAAGGGATTCTGCTGTGAGGTCCAGTAATTTATTAGGCAAGGGATCTGAGTGCTAGGTGAGTTGGTACTCTAGGTAACTTTTTGGATTTGTGCCACTGCCACGTCAAACGTGTTTTCTGATAGGTGCACCATGATCCAAAGATTTTTGGTACAAAATATGGGTTAAAAACAATCTCCATCATCTGAGTCAAACGCTGTTTAAATCAACGACTGCCATGTGAATCTCACATACCATTAACTTTAGCTGCCCTTTGAGTTCTTTGAATCAGATGATGGAGATCATCTTTCGACCTAATCTTTTGTGCCATAGATCTTGAGATTGTAGGCATCAAACATGGTGGGTCCTCATGGCACACATCCCAAAAAGTGACCCGAGTACCAAAAGTGTCGGTGCTAGGGTCAGGTACCAAATACAAGAACCAATTTGAAATTGTTAAAAATTTCAAGAACCTATTTGATCCAATATCGATATTTGATTTTAACTCAAATTGATTGGAAAATGCTTAGACATGTTTGTCTTTTTGTTAACATATCAAACTTTTATTATAGTAATCAATGGAAATTTATTTATTTTGTATAATGCATATATTTTGGATAAATCATAGTTCTAAAACTCGGTGAATCAACGAGTTAACTCAAACAAGTTACTTGACAAGGCAGGATTTCGAGTTGAATCCCAGTCGAGTCAAGATTCGCTAGAATGATATATATAAAACATTTTCATAAACTTCCTTATATATAAAATATTTTCATGAGTAAGGTGTTAGAAACCCTATCTTTTTAAAAAAGAATTAAACTCCCCATATTATCAACATCTTTTCCTTGTAACATATTTTATTTTTATTTTATATTTCAAAATATATATTAAATTACCAAGTCGGAGCGAGTTGAGTTTATCTGAGTCTTCGAGTTAAACTTTCGAATCGAGTCGAGTTTTTGCGTTTTAAAACCATGGAATAAATTATGTGAGATGGTTAAGCAATAAATCTGGCAAGTGACAGTAACAAGGATGAATCATTCTTGGATTTGGCCACTGATGTATTTGGGACTCGCGACCACCGGAATTAGTGGCCATAACCATCAAGGATTTCTATCTAGAATGTGCTTTGGAGCACTACCTAATCATAAATGGTGTCCTCGTATTAACACTGGTAGCACTGCAAAAACGATGTAAGATGCTTTAGCATGCACTTTCTCTGATGTGTTAATCATGGACCCAACATCATGAATGATAGCTGAGCCTTTCAAAAATTAGTCATCCAACTTTATTATTATCCGATCAGAAAAACCTATGTGTGGGATATGGTGGACCATCTGGGTTAGGGATACATGTGGGCTTGGCCCACACCAAGGTTTAGGATCTTGTTTGGATCTGTGTTTCTGGTCCTACCTGGTATGGGCAAAGTTTCTCTGTTTGGTGATGGCTAAGTGTCTCACATGGCTCTTTTTCTGTACTCGTCATGCAATGAAATTTCTGTTGTTAAAGGTAAAAAATGTGACAGCATACAATGGAACACATCTTCAAGGAAGTAAGCAAACTTATGCGATGAAAAAAAAAATCCATGGCCTACTTGATAAGACAAGTAGAACAGGCTGAAAGATTAAAAAATACCCATTAAAGACACATACCATTTCTTGTTGCAGCATATCCCTCTCTTTAATGACTGCACTCTTCTCTTCTTTCAGGCCTATGATATTCTTCTCAGCCTGCAAAAGAATTTGGAATACCTTTTGAAGCTATAATGAACAAAAGAACAAAAAAGAAAAATATATAAAATTGAATGATGTTCTAGGAGAATAGAAATATCTAGATAAAGATAGTGAATCTTCTATTTACCTTTTTTTAGAGGTAAGTTGGGCTCAAACCTGCGACCTTGAGGTTGCAATATTGTCAACCTTCCATTGTGCTACAGGCCCAAGCCCTAAACATAGGGAATCTAATAGCGTCCATCCATGACGGATGATATTGGGATACAGGGACTTTATGGCCTGTCACATGATGTCTAATGCCTCATCCTGATGTCTAAGGCCGGTGATAGGGCATAAGTCCCACATCCCAAATCCATCCAAGAAGGGGATGTGGACACAAAGTAAAACTGCAGTTACCAAATTTTTCCGTCTGTAATCTACAATACTCATAATTCTGCAAAATATATCCTTCATTTTTCATGTATAATTTCCCGCAAAATATCATCCCATTATGGAATCTCATCAGACCAGAGATAGAGGGAAACAGCTACTTCCAGCCAAGGTTTGAGATGCTAGGACCAAAGATAACATATAATAACCCTTTCGAGAAAGCATGGGCCAAAAATTCCTCTCCCTAACCCCAAAGATGGGATAAAAGCAAAATTATAGTCCCTTCAAATTAAGGTCTCCAAACTAATAGAGTTAAAATTTTACTAAAATACTGAACTGACCTCATTAAATTTTGATTCCAAATCATTTATCTTTGATTTCAACTCCTCAACTTCTTTTGGTACCTGCCATGAAAGAAGGATAAATGTCATGTGTCTTTATGGGCATCTTCCATGAGTCAATTGGAAAATTTTATCATCTAGAAAAGTTTCATTATTATAAGATAGCGAATATAATACAATGACTGTCATGCTCACACCGCCAAGCCTACTATAAGCTTCAACCACTCAGGGTTGGTAAATGGACTACCATTGCTCAAGATCAATTTGACTTCAACAATTATCTTTATTATTAAGAAAAAATAAATTGATCAGTAATGAGAAACTACTTTATTAGATTGAATGAGAAGGAAGACGAAGAAAAATAGGATAATGAGTTAGAGAGGCTCATGCCCTTATTCTTTAATATTTATCTCTTAAAAATGCTACTGACACACCCACTAACACTAAAACCCCCACTTATGTAAACACACCTACATACACAAACACCAACTTAATATGAAATTTAAGTACACACCAGCTCTCCTCAAGTTGGTGCATAGATATTTCTCATGCCCAACTTGAAGGGAATGTCAACCTTGGTAAGAATATCTGCTAGTTGATCATCAGATCTCACTTGAGGTGTGCAAAACTCTTGCGATTCAACCTTTTCCCTTGTGAAGCGGCAATCCACTTCAATATGCTTTGTCCTTTTATGATATACTAGACTTTCTGCTATGTGAACAGTTGCTTCATTGTCGGCGTACAGAACCATCGGGAGTTTTACCTCAACTCCTAAGTCAGCGCGAACAAACTGGAGCCACATACCTTCTCGTGGTCCTTGAGGCATAACACGATACTTGCCTTCAGCACTAGAGTTAGAGACAACTTCTTGTTTACTCTTCCATGTTACAAGATTTCCACCAAGAAATGTGCAGTAACCTGAAGTGGACCTCCCATCACCTCATGAATCGGTCCAATCTGCATCAGTAGAAACCTCTAGATGCCCATGGTTACTGTACAGTTGGCCTCTCCATGGACTTTCACCATCATCACCATCATAGCCTTATCCCATCTATTTGGGGCCGGCTTTGCGAGGTGGACTTCCTTTCAAATACTTAAAAATCCTATAAACAGCATCCAAGTGAGTGATCCTAGGTGAAAGCATGTACTGGCTCATCACACTCACGACATACGCAATATTTGGACAAGTCATAGGGAGGTAAATGAGCTTTCCTCCTACAAGCCACTGATACATACGGGCATCCTTAAGGAGTTCACCTTCTTCGCCTTTAAGGCGATTATTCATCTCAATAGGAGTAACTGTGGGTCTACACCCCAACATCCCAGTTTGTCTTAATATATCAAGAGTGTATTTCCTTTGAGACAGGACAATCCCCTTCTTTGATTTGGCCACTTCAATCCCTATAAAATATTTCAGTGGGCCAAAGTCTTTTATATCAAATACTAGACCCAAATAGTATTTTAGTGTCAATATTTCATCGATGTCATCACCTGTAAAGATAATATCATCCACATATACAACCAGTGTTGTGATATGAGTGCATCTCTTTACAGACAAAGTGTGGTCATTGTGACCCCGTTTATATCCAAACCTTACAACTGTTCACTAAATTTTTGGAACCAGGCTCTAGGTGACTGCGTCAGCCCATAGATATAGCCTTTTTAGTCTCCAAACTTTGCCTTTCTCCCCCTAACGAGAAAATCCCATGGGAATGCCACAAATACTTCTTCCTTAAATCACAATGAAGGAAGACATTCTTCACATCCAGCTGGTACAAAAGGCCAATCTTTGTATGTCGTAAGAGGCAACATACAACAGTACAAGAATAGTATTCAATTTGGCTATTGTGGCAAAGGTTTCTTGGTAGTCAATGCCCTGTATCTCTGTGAATCCCTTTGAAACCAACCTGGCCTTGTATCTTTCTATTGAGTCGTTTGTCTATACTTCACGGTGTAGACCCATTTGCATCCAACTACATTTTTTCCAACAGGGAGTTCTACCGCATACCACGTTTTGTTACATTTTAGTGCTTTCATTTCCTGTACCATGGTTTCTTTCTTCTTTAGAACTCTCCACCTGAAAAGGACACCGTTGAGGAGGATTGAGAGGAGTAGGTTCAACAACGGTGACATCCATAGTGACAAAGGTTTTTCCAAATAAGAAGTTATAAGATTTAGACCCCTTTTGAGTGGGGGGGATAACAAAGGAAATTGCAAAATCCAATCTTTCAGCTAGGATTTTGTCATTTCCATCGGAAAAGCCCAATAAAACCATTTAAACTCTCTCTCTCTCCAGCTTTTCTGCAGCGCTACCTTTCTCTTCTGCAACTTGGGAGACAATGAGCTTATATTAGATTGTTGAGTGAGAGCATGGAAGATGATGCTCCCCACTCATTTATCTTTTCCCATACTCTACTGTCTGATCCGAACACTAAAATTGATGTTTCCTAGGGATTCCAACACCATCAGAATCTAGAGGAAATCAAGATCCTTTTCCTGTATTTTCCAGAAAATAGCCAAACAGAATCTCAAGTACAGATTTACTGTGGATTTCTCATAAGTAAATTCGCTTACTCTATTGCTGTTCAAAAACTGTTTTACAAGGAAATCTGATGTTGAGTACTAATTTTTACTGGCTCTAAATATCCCTCTTTAGGCCTATCACAACTAAATTAATTACTATAAATCAGGGGCTGTTTAACAGTGTTTTGACACCGTAAAACAGAATTCTTGATCGGTTTTCATCTATCAACCTTAATTTAAAGTACTGAGGGCAGCGAAAACTCGTCCAGCGATCAATTGCTCAATTCTTCCCACTTTGAAGCCTGAAAAATACTTTGAGTCCCGAAGACTTGCATAGCAGACCACCTAGAGCCTCCCCCAACATATTAAACAGCAAAGGTGAAAGAGGGTCACCTAACGCAGTCCTCTAGAACTCTTGAAGTAAACTCTAGCAAACCCATTAACAATGACCGAGAACCGAGCAGAGGAATAGCAGGCCCTCATCCACTGCTCCATCTCTCGCCAACCCCAAATTTTCCCATTATATGGCCCACAAAAGCGCAGTTAACCTATCATATGCCTTCCCCATATCCACCTTTCAAATAATATCCAGGTTTCTACTATTATAAACAGAATCCACAGCCTTTTGAGTGACTACAAATGCACCTTGATTTCTCAAAATTAGAATGTCCATATACGACCTGAGTCTATTGATCAGTACTTTGGCAAGAATCTTATATAAGTATTAAGAAGACTAAGAGAAATCTTAAATGTCCTCAGCACCTTCTTTCATTGGAATCAACAAAATGAATGTATAGTTACAACTGCAACGAACATAATCCCACCAGTGGAATTCATGAAAGAACTCCTTCATCTCCCTTTCCTTACCTCCCAGAAGCATCTAAAGAATTCTAACGTGAACCCCTCAGGGCCAGGTGCCTTATTCTTGCGACTGTTCATTATGGTAGATTTAACTTCCTCCACTTCAAACTTTCGTTCAAACCCCATCTGATCCTCTTCAGGGATTTTTTCAAAGTCCAAATCATTGAGCACTGGCCTATTCCAGCCCTCATCTCTATAGCAATCCTCATAGAATTTGAAAATTTGCTCCCCAATCACCAATTTATCTTCGAACCTTGTCCCATTCACCACTATGTTGCCCTTCAATTTGTTTTTGCTTCTGGCAGTAGCAACTGAATGGAAGTATTTGGTGCAATTTTCCCCAGTCATTAATCAATGAACCTTAGATTTTTGTTTCCACAAAATTTCTTCTTCTAGCCATTTATCATTAACTTTCATGTTAATCTCCATCCTGACCACCCTTTCGTCTTGAGTTAAAAGCGCTATTGTTTTCAATGTTACCAAAAACATGAAGCTCATGCAAACGCTCCTCCTTGACTTTATCAACCATACCAACTCTTCAATATTCCACATCTTGATGCGGCTTTTGAGATTTTTCAGTTTCATGATCAGCCTAAAAGCAGCAGTACCCTCCACTTTATCCTCAGCCTACCACTTCTGAACCAGTTCCTTAAAACCATTGTTTTGCAGCCACATATTTTCAAAAAAAAAAAAAAAGTCAACTCAGCTTTGTTACTGCCTCCTAAAACCATGGGTGATTCCTCAAACCCACTCTCAAAAGGTTGAAAAGGACTCCAAGACTCGTATCCAGCACCATGTGTCCTAACCATTCCACGTGCCCATTCACCCACACCATGGGATCCACCCACGTCACATCAGGCCCACCCATGAAAGCCTCGTTCCAGTTGGACATTCTGTGTGCTTCAAATTTGTAAATCAAATTTGAATTTGAACTTATAAAGAATCTGCCCTCTCGCTCCTATCCTTGCATTTGCACCATTCGTTCAACCAACGGTGATAGATCGGCTCTTTGAGATACCTCCACTGGCGTCGCGCCGCCACTGACGTCGAAGGCCCCATCTCCCTCTTCCCAACCTTCAACCAGACCGTCCACTAGTTCTTCTTTATCTTTAGTATCTCACATACATTGAAGGACCAGATCAATAGACCAGGTCGCCGAGATGGGTTCTCAGTTGTATCCTTTGTCTTTGGGTCATAAGAAACGAAGGTTAGCAGAGATCGGAGTGGCAAAGTGTGAGTTGCAGTTTCTTCAGCCTTACTTGTTTGAAGAGGAGAATGTTGTGTTGTTCAGACTATTCCACAGACTCTGGGTGCACATGCACAAACCCAATTCTCTGTTCATATTCTGTAGGTTCCCACAACCACCATCAGTTCAGAACCTGCTTCGTTTATGGTTCTGACTGACTATGGAAACCCTGTGGTCACCAAGCTCGTATGAGGCCCTGCAACCGCATGTGCGGTTCACTTAGGACTATCCGTAACATTCGCCCGAAATGCCCCACCATTTTCCCTAATTGGACTGACCTCCATCATCATACATTCACCAGCACTGAGAACATCATGATCCTTACCTCCTCGGAGGTCTAGGATTCATCCTCCGGGTTTCTCATGATCCCGCCCCTCTTCGTATGCGCCACCTCAAACAAAACGTGGAATTGGCAGCCATTGATTCCAAGATCGCCCAACAAGGAATGGACCCCCACTATTCAACAACGACAAGGATGCACATGAACTTGATTTTCAGCAACTCTGAAGTCTTGCCATCAATTCCCAGGAAGATGCCACAAAGCCTTACGATACCGCTGAGATCCTTAGCCAGACTTCATGGCCCTCATTTTGGATCTGATATTCTCCCATGGAAGCCTCCCAGTGGACACATTGTATCTCCGACTGAGAACAGTTTCCTTTTGCACGTCACAGACGCCTCCTCTTCTCTAAGAAAATGAAGGAAATTACTTTTTGTAAATGATGTATATATAGGGCGACCACTGGTCCCCCATCCCCCGTTAATCCACTGATCAATAGCAAAAGATGAAGGAACACTTTTTTTTATCAAGGCAACAACCAAAAATTTAGCACATTTAATTCAATTTCTTGGTATTTGTTTCCCCAAAAGTCAAACAATGCTGACTTCACAAACGAAAAGGAATTGTCAGATGCTAAAATAGTATAAACACTCCTATGGCCCACTGACTCCCTAGGGATGCCCTCTGTCACCCTTCCCGAGGTCGGTGGGGGATCCCATTAATGACATCCCGAAAAGCCGGTCCTGAAGCAGCCCAGACACCACCCCAGTCCTGACATCAGTGATGACACTCAGTGCTTGCTTGGGCCCACTAGGGACACCCTGAGCAGGAACAAATCCCGAAACCCCTCTGAATCCACAGTCAGCAATCTGCCACCCACTCTTAAACCTTTCAATTGGTCTTTGGTGAGTACCGATTGCTCCATGCTACCACTCCCGAAACCCTCTCCGACTCACTACGAACCACCTTACCCAGCAATTTAGGCTAATCACATCCCAAGCACTGGCAAATCAGACATCTTCTGAATTGACATTATGACACCGAGAGCAAATTCAATCTCCGGCTCGCAGGACAATAGGTTGACGGGCGACGCCCCTAGAGGACTCGCTGCTGGTCACCTCTCTCTGGTTATTATTATTTTTTTTTGATCAGTAAAGGCACGACGAATGTATTAAAAGACCAGCGAGGAGCTGGAAACCGTACAAAAGACTCGGCTAAGATCACCCATGCCAAAGGGCGCCAAACAAGAGAACTGAAAGACCAAACAACCAAAAAACAGAGACAACCCCAAAGCCTTCCGAAGAGACCGGGAGGCCGGGATAAGGGACCGCAGGGCCCGGAGGCTCTACCCAGGATCAAAACTCTCGGGGCCCACTAATGCCCCATCCTTGTCCAGCACGACCCAGGAGCACAAGAACTCCACAATCGATTTAAGAATCATCCCCACCGGACGACGAATCTTGCAGAAAATGTGCGCATTTCACTCCAACCAAACACCCCAAATGACCGCAAATAGAGCCACTCTCCAAAATGCCCTAGCATGGCCGCCCAACTGTGTGCCCAGCCAAGAAGAGAAAAGTCTAGGGATAGAATCCAGAAAGACCCATGCCATGTCAAACATCTTGAGGATAACTCCCCAAATCTCTTGCGTGACCCAACAGTGAAGAAAGAGATGCGAAACCGACTCCGTGGCTTGAAGGCACAAAGCACATCTCTTGGGCAGGTCTCTACCTCTTCTAATTAACTGGTCCACCGTGAGGATACGTCCCCTAACTACCGTCCACGCAAAAAAGCTTATCTTGGGGGGAATCGAAGCTCTCCAAAGCTTGGCCCAATCACACCGACAAAGGGGACGACCAACCAGCATACCGTAGAAGGACTTGACAGAGAAAGACCCAGACTTGCTAGACATCCAGATTCTCACATCAGCTCTACCGTGGTTTTGGACGGTGTGGTATAGCAAGTGCAACAAATCCTGAAAGGGAAAAAGCTCATCCTCTCGAAGGTGTCTTCTAGTAACCAAACTCCAAGAGCCCTCTCCCCCGTGATCTGAAATGAGATCAGCCACCGAAGAGTAGGGGTTGGTCGAAATGGAGTAAATGGCAGCAAACCTCTCCTTTAGAGGCTGGTAGTCGATCGAGACATCGTCCCAGAATCTTATCCTAGACCCCTCACCCCAGCTTGAATCGAATGCCCCTGGAATAGAACTTCCAGGTAGTACAAATGCTTTTCCACCAAGCCAAAAAATGTCTATTAACAGTAACGTTGGCTCCCCAAAACCCGTCCATTCATCCATACTTCTCCACCAAAACAGAAACCCAGAGACTATTCCTCTCTAACTCAGTCCCAGATCGCCAAAACCACTTTCCCAACAATGCAATATTGACCAGTTGCAAGCTATGAATACCCAAGCCCCCAGTGCACACAGGCAGTTGGCAAACCTCCCAGCTGACAAGGTGGTACTTCCTATCGAGACCCAAACATTCCCAAAGGAAATTCCACTCAATTTGTTCCAATCTCCGAATAATAGTCATAGGGCATGGCATGGGAAGACAGACATGAAGATCGGCAAGCTTGACAACACCGTCTTCACAAGGAGCAGCCTCCCCCAATGCTTAACAACTTTCCCTTCCAAGACGCCATCCTTCTTTCAAACCTCTCAATCACCAAGTCCCACGCCCTAATACTCGCCTTGCTAATACAGAGAGGGAACCCTAAGTAAGTGATAGGGAACTGCTCAATAACCCCATCCACCCCTTCGACTAGTAAAGATAGGAGCAGAGGGTCCACACTAATACCGATCAGTGTGGATTTGGAGAGACTGGCACGCTGACTTGAGACCACCTCATAGACTGTAAGCACATCCGCCAACACCCTGATTTCCGTCGAGTCCGCCTTACAGAAAATAATCGTATCATCGGCATATTGTAGGTGCGTAACTCTTCGCTCAAAATTCCCCACCACGACTCCCGAGATAAGGTTGAGGGAAAGATATCGGCGTAACAGACCATTTAGAGCTTCTCCCACCATATTAAAAAGAAATGAAGATAAGGGGCCTCCCTGCTCGAGCCCACGGGAGCTTTTAAAGTAACCAACCAGCGACCCATTCACTAATACAAAAAGCCAAGCAGATGAATAACAATCACTCATCCATTTCCGCAGTTATCGCCAAACCCAAACCTCCGAAGCATGTAATCCAAGCAATACTAGCTTACTCTATCATAAGCTTTTTCCATATCGACCTTCCATATGGCCGTCTAAGATCTACCGCGGTGAGCGGAATGAACCACCTCATGCGTTACAGCCACCAAATCAAGAAGTTACCTCCTTTCACAAAAGCCCCTTGATTCTCGGAGATCAGCCCACCCATGAGGGGCTTGAGTCCATGAGGTCCTCTGCACCCGCACCCTCCCTCTTCGGGATAAGTGATAAGAAGGTAGAGTTGAGGCTTCTACCAATGAAGACCTTCTCGTGAAACTCCGAGAAGAAGTCCAAGAGATCAGTCTTGAGCATGGACTAGAAAGATCTAAAAAATTCCAACGTGAAACCATCAGGCCCCAAAGCTTTATTTTTCCCGCTAAATTTAATAGCGGACCAGACCTCTTTTTCCTCAAAAGGTCATTCACTCCCAGCCCGATCTTCCACCGAGAGCGAGAAGAACTGAAGGCCATCCAACTATGGGCGAGACCAGCCCTCGTCCGAATAGAGCCTTCGATAAAAAAAAAATGATCTCGCACTTCATCTATTGTTGGTCCACAAAGACAACACCATCAACAGAGACTCGCCCCAAAAAGTTCCTATTCCCCTAGAGTTGGCCACCGAGTGTAAGAACTTAGTATTATTGTCTCCTACCTGTAGTCAGTGCACCTTGGATTTCTGCTTCCAACAAACCTCTTCCTCTAAACACTTATCGTTAAACTCCATCCTAGCTTTGAGCCTTTCCTCTCTTTCGGAATCCGACAAACATCTAGATTCCTCAATCTCATCTAGCACCCTTAGCTTTTCCAAAAAGCGCCTCGTTCTCCACATGCACACGACCGAATATTTCCCTATTCCAGACCCTGATCTGATCCTTCAAATGTCTCAACTTAGAGATCAGTCGGAAGGCCCCAGTGCCAAGCAGAGCGATCTCAGCCCACCACTACGGAACCAAAGCTCTGAAGTCCTCACGAAGAAGCCATATGCTCTCAATCCGAAAAGGGGAAGGGCCCTTACCCATCGAGTCACAATGGAGAAGTGATCGGTGGTCCGAGACTGCTCTAGCCAACCCATGTAGGGAAGCGTTGGGGAAGAGATCGATCCACTCCGAAGACCAGAGAAAGCGGGCAAGGCGGTATAACATGAGAGAATCTTGGAGGCTAGACCAAGTAAACCGGTCTCCCTATAACAACCATGGGAGTCAAGGTGACGCTATAGCCTCGCCATGGCAAATGACAATGGAAAATGTCATATACAACCAAATAGCCATGATAGCTAAATAGCGACGACATAACGTCGCCATGACAGAATACCACTATGGGGTTGCTATACACGCTATTTGATTTTTTTGTCTAATAATATATAATACAACCTCAAGGGGTTAGGTGAGCTGGCCAAGTACCTGCTTCCAAAAGCAGGAGACCTGAGTTCGAATCCCCTCCCCCCTTAAGGCCACCTTAAGAATTTACGGTCGTCAGCTTCTCCAACACATACTTAGCTGCCGATCACTTCATGCCACTTAGGTTGCAGGTTCGGAGGATATGAGCCGTACTCTTGTGCTCTGGGCTGGGGACTGGCTTTGTGGCTCTTGTGTAATGTTAACTTCATCATGGATTGTGTGCCACCGGCATACGCTGTATGATGCAGACTCGAGGCAAAATCGTACCGAATACGTTGTCTTCCGACCGATTTGCGGCCTTTGGTAAGAGGCAAACTTTCTTGGATGAGGCTCAGGTTCGCGATGTTCATCGGGGGTGGTCTATTGCGCCTCAGAATAACTGATCGGTTAATACTGCGGCGTTATTTTTGGATCTCCGGCCCGTTGTTGGTGATGGGTTTCAGGTCGTGCCTCCGCCCTCTCCGTGGGCCCCGGTGTCTTCTGTCGACCAGACCGGTTCGGGGCCTCTCGAAGTCGACGGAACTCACCTTCGCTCGCTTGCTGCCAATTTACGACATTACTGGGTGGTTTTAGAAGTTCAAAGCGATCTTCTATCTCTTTTTTCTATTAACAGATGGGTTAATTACCATTGGTTGCTACCAGATAGACCTAGTGTTTCCTCCCTTTCCTCCTCTTCGTTCCTTCTATGTTTCGGATCGGAGGATGGTGCTTCGGCCTGTTGCCTCAATACACGTTGTCTCATTGAGGGTTGTTCGGTGGCTGTTTGGTGATGGGAACATAGTATGGGAGGGTCTCAGCTTCACGAGGAGGAGGGCATTTGGTTACATGTTTTCGGCCTCCCGATTCACGTCTGGTCCCCGGAGATGTTCCGAAGGATTGGGAACCGTTGTGGCTGCTTCATCCGGGTTGATAGGCGATCGGCAGACCTCTGGACTACGTCTCACATTCGGATCCTCGTGGCTGTTGACCGGCTCGAGTGGATCCCCCGGACCATCGACGTTGTGGTTGACGGCAACCGCAGTCAGCTCCAGGTTGAGCTCGCCCGACGTGAGAGGCCGTTCCTCCAGTATACGCCGGTCGAAAGGCCAGCGAGGGTGCTGCCCTCTGATTCTGGCATCGCGGAGTCTTCGATATTGGTAGTTCAGCGGTTCTTGGACCCTGTCGGACATGGAGGGGTTTCGTCGGATGGGATATCGGCGGGAGCCGCGGAGAGGGGCTCGACCTCGGTCTCTCCGAACGATCTGGATGGCTTCATCCTCGGTATCGCTCCTACGGGACCGGCGGCGGAATTCGACAAAGGTGCAGGGGTTGTGACGTCGAACGAGCTTCCGGTTGGCTCCTCTGCGTCTTAGATGGTATCGGCCTTGATCGGTTTACGTCGCCGACCGATCGTCGTACACCGCAGCTGTGAAGTAGGTGAGTGAGGATGTGGAGGTGGCCAGACGAGGTTGGGAGATGTACCTGGGATCCTATGGAGATTGAGATGGTCGGCTCCTCTGCGTCGACTGCTGCTCTGCAAGGTTTAAAGCCCCTTAGGTTTTACATAAGAAGAAGGGGAAGGTTGCTTCCTCAGGCTGCGAGACGAACTGCGAAGGCGACACGTGGCCTGGCTTCGGATGTCGCTGGAAGGTCTCTGCCAGTTCCTTTCGGTTTTGACGATTTTGGGGCCTGGAGGGGTTTTATAAACGATAAAGGGGATGGGACACGTGGCACCCTACTGGTTGATGCTGTCGGGTCTGGAATTCCTGGTGGGTCTAGAACTCAGTTTGGGTCTGACGGCCGGGTCATGTGGGCTACGCGTTGCTGCGAGGACCCGATGGGGGTCTCTCGATTTGGTCCTCCTACACTTCTGGCCCAGTTTACCTCGTCCGGGCTCTTGATTGCTCCCCACGGGGTTTCTTTCCCAAGCACGGCCTCCTTCATTATCCTATGTTGGAGAGAGCTGCTCTGCTTCCACATCTCTAAGTCAGGGGAGGAACCTCTGCTCCGGCTCGGACGACTTGGTGCAAGTACTTCCTATCCCCGGGGAGGAGGACCCATCTGATCGGCTAGAGGGTTGTGTGGGGGTTGCGGGGACGGAATTGATGCTACAAGGTGGGACCGAGACTGATATGATGGTGGAAATTGACAGGCTCATCGAGGTTGGCCGAAACCTCGGAATGACATTTAAGGGATCCCAGGCGGAGCTACGGAAGGTGTTCGGCTCCGTCATCGCCTGTCGTCAGTTGAGTAAGCGGAAGAGGCGGGGTGGAGGTCGGGAGCTTGCAAGGCTACAGTGGGGATTGACAGATGGGAGGAGAGAGGGGGGATCTTGACGGGTGGCTGTCTATGGGCGGGATTCTCAATGCTCGATGATGAAGATTCTATCTTGGAATGTTAGAGGCACTAGCGATCAGGGGAAACGGGCAGGTGTTCAGCAGGCGGTCAAGACTTTCAAACCTGTTGTGGTTACTCTTCAAGAAACAAAGTGGGGAAGCCGTGATGGTACGAAGGTAGTTTCTACTTTGGGAAGGGGCAGCTGGGACTGGATTGGTGTCGACTCGATCGGTGCCTCAGGTGGTATTTTGGTGGCTTGGTTGTCGGTTTTGTTTGACAAAATCGATGAGGAGTTGGGAGTCTTTTCGGTTTCAGTGGTGTTGCGGGACAAAGCATCAGGAAATGTTTGGAGTTTTATGGAATTCTGGCCAGTCGATTGTGAGAAGGGGGATTTCTGGTTTGAGTTGAACGCTTTAGCTGCCAGATGGGAGTATCCTCTATGTTTGGCTGGTGACTTCAATGCAATCCGATGGGACTTCGAGAAAAGGGGTGGTCCGGCCAATGTTCGGGTTATGAGTGACTTCAACTCTTTCATCGCGGACTAGGGTTTAGTGGACATCCCGATGTTGGGGGCCAGGTTCACGTGGTCCAGCTTGCAGGAGACACCGACGCTTTGTCAGCTTGACAGATTTCTCTGTACTTATGACTGGCTTGATCTTTTCCCGGGAGCTCGTTTGGAAGCCCATGCTCGTGCTATATCCGATCATCGGCCGATTGTGCTCACGTGCGAGTCCAGAGGTAGGGGTCCGACCCCTTTTCGGTTTGAAAATATGTGGTTACTGGACGAGGCGTTTGTGAAAAAGGTTGAGGTGGTGGGGCGGGCAGATGTCGAATGGGACTGCTGCATATCGCTTCTTGAATAAGCTGCGCCGGTCTAAGGAAAGGATCAAGAGTTGGAATAGGGAGGAGTTGGGTAATGTGCAAGCTAAAAAGGAGGTGCTACTCGCCAAAATGGAAACATTTGATAATTTGGAGGAAATCAGGGACCTTTCTACGGATGAGAGGGCGACTAGCACTCAAGTAAAGACAGACTTCAGGGAGATCTGTAAGGCTGAAGAGCTCATGTGGAGACAGAAAGCGAAAGTTCGCTGGTTCAAAGAAGGGGACGCAAACACAAAGTTTTTCCATGCTATCGCGAATGCTCGTAATAAAGCGAAGTTTTTAGGGACTATCACTGTCGATGGGGTGGCGTACGTGGGTCACAACGATGTGCAGGACAATATTGTCAACTTTTACCACCATTTATACTCTGATGAGGGTCTATCGCGTCCGGTGTTGGATCACTTGCATTTCTCTTCCATGTCGGACGACACTTGTAGGGGGCTTGAGGCTTCCTTTACTGAGGATGAAGTGTGGGCTGCGATCAAATCTGGTGGACACAACAAATCGCCGGGGCCGGATGGGTTTACCATGGAGTTCTACCGTGTGTTCTGGGAGAGTATTAAAGTGGACCTGATGGAGGTCTTCCACGAGTTCCATTCCTCGGGATTTATCGGAAGAGCTCTCAACTCTACCTTTCTGACCCTCATTCCCAAGTCGCACGGAGCTGACGA
Organism: Chloranthus sessilifolius; assembly: GCA_021018995.1. Taxonomy (NCBI): domain Eukaryota; kingdom Viridiplantae; phylum Streptophyta; class Magnoliopsida; order Chloranthales; family Chloranthaceae; genus Chloranthus; species Chloranthus sessilifolius. The sequence goes on from CM037588.1 coordinate 10,702,070, forward strand.
CATCTCCGACTACCGTCTGATTAGTCTCATTAGCTGTGTCTACAAGATCATTGCGAAGGTTTTGGCCAACAGGTTAAAGTGGGTTATGGCCACCATCATTACGGCTAATCAAGGGGCTTTCGTCCGCGGCAGATAGCTCCTGGACCTCGTCGCTGTGGCAAATGAGACCATTCACTCTGCCTATGAACATCATACCCCGGTTGTGATCTGGAAGGTGGATATGGAGAAGGCTTATGACCGGGTCAACTGGGATAACTTAGATTATATGATGGGGAGGCTGGGGTTTGGAGATACTTGGAGGAAATGGATGCGCGGGTGCTATTCTTCTCCTTGGTTCTCGATGCTGATTAATGGGACCGTGGCGGGATACTTTAAAAGCACTAGGGGCCTTAGGCAGGGTGATCCTTTATCCCCCTACCTTTTTAATTTGTGGGGGAAGCGTTTTCTGGGTTAATCGACCATGCTAGGACGTTGGGTCTGATTAATGGCATCAGAGTTGGGCTGCAGGGGAGATGTATCACGCACCTTCAGTACGCAGATGATACAATTCTATTCGGGGAGGCGGGAAGATCAAAGATTTGCGCTATGGCTGATGTTCTATCGGTCTATGAAGCGGTGTCGGGTCAGCGGGTTAACCTCCTTAAGTCGCTTAGACGGAATTAGGGTGAACGAGGATCTGCTGGTTTCCATGGCTGGGTCTGTTGGTTGCCGCATTGAACGACTGCCTATTAAATACCTGGGGTTGCCCCTTGGTGTCAGAAGGCTTACGATCCGTGAGTGGCTGTCAGTCGTGCAAAAATTTGAGCTCAGATTGTCGTCTTGGAAAGGCAGGTTGTTGAGTAGCGGAGGTAGGCTGGTGCTGATCAAAGCGGTACTCTCGGCGATCCCCATTTTTTTCTTATCGATGTTCAGGTGTCCCGCTTCTATTATTAATCGTTTGGAGCGTATTCAACAATCCTTTTTGTGGGAAGGGGAGGGTCACGATAGGCGATACCACCTTGTAAATTGGGATACTTGCCAGCTGCCATTCGCTTATGGGGGGCTGGGAATTCGGAGTATCAAGCAAAGCAACTTGGCCTTGCTCGGGAAGTGGATTTGGAGAGCGGGAAGGGAGGAGGAGAGGGGCAATTTGTGGTGGCTGGTACTGTGCGATAAATACGGTTTGCCGTCGGGAGGATGGGGGATTCGTTTGTCGACCCAGAGGTCTACCTCACCATGGTGGAGAGACATCTCTCGTACTTGGGAAGGTATGGCTAAAGGGGTTTGGTTCAGCTGGGGATGTGGATCTCGCATTCGGTTTTGGGAAGATCCGTGGTTGGATGAGGGCCCGCTTAGTGTTTTGTTCCCCCAGATCTACGCCCTCTCCCCCAACCCGGGGGGTAAGATTGATCAGTTCGCTTCCTTCACCAATGATAGGATTGTTTGGGAGGTTGTTGTCAGACGGCATCTCAGGGACAGTGAGGTGGGAAGCTACGTGAACCTGCTGAATGTGCTTCTTTCGGTGCAGAGGAACAGTCTAAGGACCGATCTTAGGCTGTGGAACTTCAATCGAAAGGGGGAGTTCAGCGTCAAAGATCTGTACCGATGGTATTCGCGTCGACCGCTCATCAGGTTCAACAGGAGATGGCTGTGGAAGGAATCTATCCCGCTAAAGATCAGGTTCTTTGTTTGGACGGTCAGCAAGGAGAAAATTCTTACTATGGATCAGTTATGCCGTAGGGGGAAGGGCGTCTCCACGGTTTGCGTTATGTGCTCCGAGGAGGAGAAGTCGGCGGCTCATCTGCTTCTTCATGGTCGTGTCGCTCATGAGGTGTGGGGAGGCATTCTTAAAGCTTTTGGTTTGGTATGGACGATGCCTCGGTCTCCTCACTCGCTCTTGATCAGCTGGGAGGCCGCTACGGTGAAAGAAAGGGATAGGGATGTTTGGAGGGCCACACTGTTCGCAGTGATGTGGTGCCTATGGTGTGAGAGGAATCATAGAATTTTTGAAGACAAGTCCAAACCTGTTCGCATGATTCTTAGGGCGGTTGCGGATCTTGTCACGCTTTGGGGTACGAGTGGAGGGAACGGGGATAACAGATCCAGCTTCCGGTGGGACCCGGGTTAAGGAGGGCTACACGTGGGGACTCTTCGGGACTCTTTCGGAGTTCCTCGTTGCCCTTGCTGTTTGTTTGCGCCTGTTGTTCTCTTTTTTTTTATTTTTGTGATTGTATACGGTTTCAGCGCCTTGCTGGTTTTTTATATAATCCTTATTACTGATAAAAAAAAAACTTATAATACTTATAAAATAGATAAGTTAATAAGTATGACATTGTTAAAACTTATAATACTTATAACGTATAACATTTTTATAATATATAAGTTACAAAAGTTAACTTACAAGTTACAAAAGCCCAACGTATAAGTTATAAAATCTTCAACTCTTTCTCTCTCATCACAAAAACTCAGCGTGTTATCGGTCAACGGAACCTCAGGGTTGGCAACACTACGGTATGTATATTTGATATTTAAATATTTTTTAATATTCTATATTTTTTTATATATTATATTTATTTATTTATACTTACCATGTTGAAAATGTGTTGATGTTCCGTATTTGATTTGTAACTATTAATATTTGTTTATGCCTAGAATATGAAATCCTCAATATCAGAATCAAAATATGATGCTTTAGTAGTTGAATTTTTTTTACTTCCTATATTTTCTGTTCTTTTCTTTTCTTCTTATATAAAAAATATAAACAAATTAAAGTAAAATAGTACCAATTAATAGATATAACAAAAAAATTTAAAATTTTAAAAACTAATAAATAGTCTCGCCATGGCCACGTCATGGCCTAGCATGCCTCTTCGCCATGACCTTGCTACACTGCCTTAACTACCTTGGTAACGACACATCAAAGAACTCCCAGTCCTAAATAAAAGCATTCAGACATCGCATCGCCCCTTGTCCGGCAGTCCCCCTACCTTCTCACGAGCCCATTTGATGGCGTTGAAATCCCCGGCCAGGCACATAGGGAAATCCCACCTTGCCGACAAAGCAGCCAGTTCGAACCGAAAATCTTCCCTCCCGCTGTCCCCGGACGGGCTGTACACCCCTGCAAAGGTCCAAAACTTCCCATTATCCTTATTCTGGAGAACCACAGAGGCAGAAAAACAGCCCACCTCCTCATCCACTTTTTGGAATAAAGTTGAATCCCAAGCGACGAGAATACTCCCCTGAAGCGCCAACCAAATCAACTCTAATCCACTCCCAACGGTTGCCCCCTAGCACGGAGGAGACCTTAACATGATCGCAACACCCCCATTTGGTTTCTTAAAGGGTGATAACAGGGGCTTGTTACAATTTTTACCCCGACCCGTTTCTTCGTATCACATATACCCCGAACATTCCAAGTGAGCACCTTCATAAACAACAAACATAAGTCCCACCCAAAAACCAAGGAGAAACCAGGCTCAAATCCCCCCGGAACCCCTGCCATCAAGCATACCCCACTCCAACCTAGATAATTCTCTAGGTTTGGAGCCCCTTCTTTTGGCCACCGACTAAGAGTGTCGATGTGAAAGGATATCCTGAAACACCTCTCAGAGGTCCTCATCTGAGCCCTGGAACGACATACCATGTTCTCTACCAAAAAGAATTAGCTTTTGCAGGGCCTCACGCACCATCTTTCTGCTGGTAGATTTGCCCATAAGCGAGGGGGAAGAAGCGGAGCAGGACCCCCTTCGAGGGCGAAAGGAACTCCTTATGTCAATTTATATTGTATATTTGCATGATGCGTCGTTCATAGGTTATATATTTATGTATCTATATCTTGGGGACCTCCACTGATTGCCAATTGGTTTTGAGATGGATACCCAAATTTATCATGGTACCAGAGTAGGCCTTTCTCCACTCCATATCACTCAATTCAATTGTCCATGTGCTTTGGTTCAGTCCGGCCAACACGTGCGGAGCGTGTTGAAGTTTAGTCCCACATCGGATATTCATAGCCTTGTTTCCCCTCTTATAAGATCCTAGGGACCTCCACTCATTGCCAATTGGTTTTGAGCTGGATACCCAAATTTATCAGCTTCTTGACATTGTAAGTTTGTAAACCCTAAAAGCTTTCAAAAAAATATAAAAGAACATAAGTGATCATTCTACATCTTCATTCCTAATATCAGTATCATCATCTTCTTCATCAGTTACATCATAATTTTTTCTTCTTTCTCTTCCTCCTTGTAGGCCTCTTCAATCTCTTCGAAGTTCATACTCTTCTTTCTTTTTTTTACTTGTCATCGGTTTTTTCCTCGTTCCACTTGATAGATATGGAAGACAAGTAATTAAATTTCTGCTTATATCAAGAGATAAAAGTTATTGTCGAAATCACGTGTATTTTTCGTATCCTATATCCTATTGTAACGATAAGGTTATTTATGTATCATGTACTGTACAATACTGAGAACTATATTACTACTATAATGAATGAATACTACAACACAGGTAGCCATGAAACTCATTAACAATTTGAGCTCCATGCCCATCCATGGGCAGGTATTTTTTTAAGCACTCTCCCCAGTTGCCTGAACATAGAGTTGCAACCAAAATTTGGGCTTTCAATTGGCAAGGCTAGGGCTGGGCCATGCATGGCCCTGGTCCTAGCCCTAGTAGGCTTTAACATGCATGGCCCTAGCCATAACCCTTGGCGGGTCATAACATGGTCAAACCCTAGCCCTAGCCCTAGCAGGTAGGATTGGGCTAAGCTGGAGTTTAGAGTTTTGAAATTCTACAATCATTCTTTATATTAGATATAAAGGCTAATGGGTTTTTAAACCTTTTTCTTCTCCTTTATATTAGATATAAAGGTTATTTTGGTAAGTTCACTAATGGGTCAACGAAATTACCAAAATAACCCTGATTCTTATCATTAGAAATCTCTATTGGATAGAATCAAGGGTAGCAAGGTAAATTTAATTAAAACTTAAAAGTTAAATATAACAAAAAATGTATATATAAGGTATATATATATATATATATAGAGGGGCGGGGATATGCGCCCAGACGTAGAGATATCTCTGCGCCTATTGATATGGGTGCGACACGTAGCACCTTTTTGTGAAATGATGGGTAGCATGAGGCCCACTTTACTAACTAGGGTTAAAATTTTAAAATATTTTAAAAGTTATATACCCTTCCAGCCATCATTCTTGACTTTTTAAAAGTCTCTTTCTTTTCTCTCTCTTCTCACCCTTTTTCCAAGAAACTGTCCGACTTAATTTTTCAAGTATATTTTACTCAAAAAATGTGGGCGCCCGATAGCGAAGCACTCGGTATCAAAGCGTTAGCACCCCAATAGCGAGGTGCTAGCACCTCGGTAGCAAAGTATTGGCACCCCAGCATCGGGGTGTCGATGCCTCGTTTTAGGGGTGTCTGCGCCTCTATATCGAGGTGTCAGCACTTTGGTAAAAAAAAAAAAAGGGGTGTCGGCGCCTCGTTTTAAGGGCGTCAACCATAGTCACAAAATCGGGGTTTGGTAATAATTCGGCAAAGTTAAAATCCGGTAAAGTTCGGGAAGTTCGTGAACAATTCGGGAAAATAAAAAAATATAATTTATAAAAAATATAATTTTATATATATATATATATATATATATATATATATATATATATTTTATGATTTATATATATATATATATATATATATATATATATATAATATATAATCAGAGAAAAAAATAAAAACTTACAAGAAGATGCAATAAAAACCCCAAAATATAAAAATAATGCAAAAAAAAAACGTCAATAAAAAAATTGCAAAATCCAAAATAATACCCTGAAAATACCTCTGGCTTGAGGTGGTTGGCCGGCGATAGAGGCAGTGGGCCGGTGGCTGGCCGACGATAGAGGAGGTGAGAGAGGTCCAACCGTCCAGAGGAAAAATCAATGCAAAAATCAGCGAAAAAATAGCGGTCCAGCCATCCATCCATCCATAGACTCCAACTTCGGTAGTTTGGTGACGAGAAGACTTTGGAGAGGAGCAGGGTTTGCCGTTTGAGAGAGGAGAGACAGAGAGAGTTGATGAGAGGGGAGGGTTTCCCTTTCACTTTTTAACTTTTAACCTTTTAACTTTTTAGCTTTTGAACTTTTTACTTTTTTAGCTTTTAGATTACTATATATATATATAATATTAAAAGCTTTTAGCTTTTAAGTTTCAACAGTCAAATAACCAACACGGTAATAGTAACTTAGCGCGGAAGCCGGCTTCGGCGATGTTCGTGGATCTGCCAAACTATTCGCGAACTTCTACGATTTCACCGAATTTTTCAAAAATTCGCGATTTGTTCGTTTTCCACAAATCGTGAATTTTTCAATAATTCGGTGATTTTTGTGACTATGGCGTCAACGCCTCTATATCGAGGTGTCGGCGCTTCGCTAAAAAAATAATGGGGTGTTGGCACCTCGTTTAGGGGCGTCAGCGCCTCTATATCGAGGTGTCGGCGCTTCGATAAAAAAAAAATTAGCAAAGCGCCGGCACCTCGATATAAAGGGGCTGGCACCCTTTTTTCTTTTTAGTGAAGCGTTGACACCTCGATATAGAGGCGTTGGCGCCCCTAAAACAAGGCGTCGGCACCCCGGAACCAGGGTACCAGCGCCTCCCTATCGGGGTGCCGACGCCTCTCTAACGGGGTGTCGACACTTCGCTACCGAGGTGCTAGCACTTCGCTACCGGGTGCCCACATTTTCAAAGAAAAATATACTTGAAAAAGTAAGTTTGACACTTTCTTGGAAAAAGAGAGAAGAGAAAGAAAAGAGACTTCTAAAAAAGTCAAAAATGACGCCTGAAAGGGAATATAACTTTTCAAATATTCTAAAAGTTTAACCCTAGTTAATAAAGTGGGTCCCATGCCACCCATCACTTCACAAAAAAGGCGCTACGTGTTGCGCCCATATCAAAAGGCACAGAGATATCTCTACGCCCGAGCGCATTTTCCCCTCTACCATATATATATATATATATATAGGGGCCATTGCTTGGTGCGATGGTAACATGCTTGGGCTGGCAAGCGTGAAAACGTGGGTTTCAGTCCCGAGAGGCAAGAGCAGCCACTTTATGCGTAAAAGCCAAAGCTCAGATCTGTTTCCCGTACACTCCTCCCAGCACCCTGTACATATGAGATCAGTAAGCTTTAACCCAGCCCTAGATTCATCAAGTTCTCAAAGTAGACCCTAGCCCTACCTTAGGGCATTCAATTTCAGTCCTAGCCCATTTAGGTCTTGGTTCGGCCAGGCTTTAAGGCCAGCCCGTCCCTTTGACACCACCTAACTATTCCATTGATTCCCAAAATGAGATCGCCAATCACATCCCCAAAGGAACGACACAAACAGTCTTTTCTCTTAAATAACTAATGTATCCTCAACATATGAAATCTCCCGGTTTATATATATATATATATATATATATATATATATATATATATATATATATATATATATATATATATATACATACACACACACACACCCAGTGATCAATGGTGAAACGATATTTGATTCCCACTTCATTTTTAAACCCTTGACCAACGTTGATATCACAAGTCACTAAATATTATTTCATCAAACCCTATATCTGTCCACGTGGACAGATATGACCCTTCCCTAGTATTCCAACACTAGGAAAGGGTACAGCTACCTAGTGCTGGTGAATATAATGCATGACATTTGACAACTACTAGTTATACTTTAAGAAACTTCAATCTTCGATTTTACAACTAACATAACCATCAGATGCAGTACAAAATACAATAAAGGAAATAAATAAAATCGAGTTGGCTATATGCTCTGAGCTACTAAAAATGAAACAAAACCGACAACAATATCTCTTAAAACCTGAGACGGTGGAAGGTTTTCGACTCCATTCAATGGTTGATCTTTTGGTGATAAAGGTTCGCCTCCTGGCTCTTGCTTCAAAGCTCCATTAATTGGTAGCAATGCTGGAGAATGAGGTGGACTAATAAGGACCACCCTCAACTTGTTCTCTTCAATAAATCTGCCGTTTTCTTTAGTGAACTGTCAAATAAAGAAATGAGATGCCATAACAAAAAGTCTATTCCAACTGCAACTTCGGAAACTTACTAAGCTTGCTGTAATGTCCTCCATAGTAGTTCCAAAGGGAACAACTGTGCTTTGAACTAGGAACTTATCTTTCAACTGCATATCAGCTGGAGCTACCCGTTGAGCTTGCATAGTGACTACATCCAGGTTAACAGCAATGTGTGAGAAAGCACTTTAGAAAGAAAAATGTAATGTTCCCAAGTCGTAACTATATTGCGCATTCTAAATTTCAAAGCATTGTGACAAAATACAGCATTTTTAAAAAAAATAAGCGTATAACTCGCTTTTTTTGCCATCATACTCGTATTTTTAATAAAATGCGTATTTTTGTATAATACGCGTATTTCACGTATTAAATGCATTTTTTGCATATTAAACGTTTTTCCCCATACGGTACCATATTTTTAAAAAACTGTTTTAAATCTGTTTTTTTTTTTTAAATTAATATTAGCTCTTTTTTTACCCATTTTTTTGTTCTTTTCGTCTTCCATATTTTACAGTTTTTTTACCTTTCGATTTATTCCCCTTTTTCGCCTTTTTCTGACTTTCTTGCTCACCATACTAAACCTATACCCGTATTTTGTCACTTTGCTTCAAAGTCAACACAATGTGTGATAAATACTATGTTTTTCTTCTCTGAAGTAGAGCTAGGTGCTTCATTTTCTCAATTTAAGTGGTGGTCTAATATACAACCACGGAGCCAGACCTACCAGTTGACCACAGGGAAGGCTAACTGTGTTAGATCTTTTAGTGTCACCAGAAAAAAAAAATTGTGTTACATTTTATATGATGAGCCTAATCCCTAGCTATTCTGTATATTGGTTTTGAGTTTATGTCGTCTTCTGCTACAGTTGAGAAGATTGCAAATTATGTTACTTAATAGGAAACTTGGACTATATTTACGTATACAATCTCTTCTTTTGATGTATTTTCTCTCTCCTCTTTTATTGATACATGTTCAAAGAAAAAAAACATGAGAGGCAAAGAGAGAGAGGTAATAAAATCCTTTTGCTCAGTTCATTCTTTAATCTCTACCACAATTGCTCATCTCTTGATGGAGAAGGAGATGGATTCTAAAGAAACAAAGGAAGAAATTTATATGGACAGTAACAACTTGATCTGGTGGTGGAGAAGAATAAGAAATGAGATGTCTCTAACTTGTTAAAACTTGAAATGGTGATTGATGATTATGAATCCTCATGTGACATTTTCTTAATGTATTTGTATATGTATGGTCTATGATATAAGGTTGTTTATCTTTTTACTTGATGAATGACTATTTTGTGTTTGTACTATCATACTTCGCTGTTTTTGCACATTGTAAACAAATGAAATCTGAAATTAATGATGATAATGATATATAATTCAAACATATAATTTAATTTAACGATGTTTCAATTTAAATTAGTTATATTATGCGCATGTAATTATTTATAAATATACTGTATCAATGTAATATATATTAGACAAAATAAAAATAAAAATTAAAATTAAAAAACCACCTTGCATCGCCTTTTGCTCTTGATAAAATTGTTGCTTATACATCAACACAAACAAGAAAAACAAGGATGAATCCTTCCTGGATTTGAGTGTGGGTGATAAAAAATCTCGGTTCTCACCACAAACTAAACTTTGTTTAACTTATAATTAATATATATATATATATATATATATATATATATATATATATATACGGTGATCAGCACACTAAATAGTTATCCTCCTCAGCTTAAAGACATGGATGGGAAAAGGGAAGATTCATGTACAATTTTATTTACTTAGTATTTTGCCAATTTGTATCTATTTTCTATCGGTGCTTGGATCATTGTCCACTGTTGGGCACATTAAAATTTAATTATGGTAGTTCCTTATGAAACCCCGGCCTGACTAGGGCAAGAAATGTTTCTTGTGATTATGAGGGGCCCATTGACAGAATATGATTCTTTGAAGGATGAAGCATGGGCATTTCTCCAATGAATTTGTAATTTTCCAATCATTCTTCTGTATCACATCATGGAAGACGGCCCATCTAATGTGATTAGGTGGGTGAGCAAGGGCTGCAGGTTCCCATGGAAATTAGACATTGGATGTAAGAAGGAACGGCTAATGGTGCAGGTCTCACCATTTCAATTAAACTCTATCATCGATTTCTTAGCTAGCGGAGTTACCAAAGTCTCTTCGGTTTTGGGACATAAAGTGCCTGGGTAGCTTCCATGGTTTTCTTCCTTTAGCATCTTTGTCTAAAGCAATTTGCTCTTGAAATGCAATTTCCAAGTTTGAATAATCATGCAACGCAAAACGGCAATTAGAGAAAAATTGTAGTAACTAAGGAACCAACTGAAATACCTATTAAATAATACCTAAACATAATAGATTACATGCACCATGACGTATCTGAAATTAAAATGCTCACATTCAAATTAACTTTTACCAAATAAAAGTACATATCAGCATTAAAAGTAACATATCTGAGACATGCAATGTCGTGGTAAACTTCCAACAACATTCAGTACCATAAGAAAGTTTCATATTGTCCTACATGATTGCATTTTTGTTTAAAACTCTCCATGTGCTGATTAGTTGTTTCAGATGAAATTTATGGTCGCATGGAATTAGGGTTAAGAAGAAGAGAGAAAGAGAAGAGAAAGACAAACAATGACAAGGCTCAGTAATTTAGGGTTCCCTCACTAGCATTTGTATAAAGATGTAAAAGTTATCACACATACCAACATATAACACTAACACCAACATATAATACTCACACACCCAACTGTGATACATGCACACCAACGTTACTAAAGTACCCATACTACTAACTGTTTCTTATGTTAGCTTTCAAATTGCAATATCCTAGTTCAGGCGTTTCTCAACCATTACCCATGATATCTCCAGAAAATGTCTTTTGGTTTCCAACCATTACAGATTAGTTTCCCATCCCAAGTGCTCCATATCGCTTGGGGAAATGTGATTCCCAATGTAAAAACTTATTTTTTTTCAGCCATCAGAAAGCAGTTGTCTAGGCCATATCCCTACTTAAGGCAATCAAATCATTTTCCCAATGTTATTTCCAATCACTTTTTTCATCAAGCCCAAACTCCAAAGCTTTTTCTTTCCTTTTTTTTTGGATGGTAAAAGGATATATATATATATATATATATTAAAGGAGAAAATTTTGAAACCTACTGTAACAGTGAGGGTGCAGCACAGAGACCCATAGAAAAAGGAAAACGAAAAAAGAAAACCATAAAGAAAAGATCAAGGAAAGTAAGAAGACAGAAAAGGCAAACACCCCTCTCCCCAGGCCCCAAGGGCAACCCAAAACCATCCCTTGGAGGCACCTCCATCCAGGGAATGGAAAGTGAGTTCAAAAGCGGGTCTCCTCTGATTCATCAATCAGCTCCCTGCCCTCTCACTAGCAATCCCTTTTTTTATCAAGAATCACCCTGCTCATAGCGAAGTCCCAAGCCATTTTCATAATCATAACCATAGGCTTCCTGACCTTTCGGAAAATTCAATCATTCCTCTCCAGCCAAATAGCCAATAACATTGCAAACAAAGAGACCTTCCAAAATACCCCTTTGACCCCATAAAACAGATGCCATCCCAAGCCACAATCAACTGATTGCATGAAGCCGAAAAAATCCAATTGATATCAAAGGCCATAAACACCATACCCCATAGGTCGCTAGCCACCCAACAATGCAGAAAAAGATGACTCGCCAACTCCTCAATTTGCATACACATACAAAAAACATCATGCATCCTTTTCCCTCTTTTGATTAGTAGGTCCACCATCAAGATACGACCCCACGCAAGGCTCCAACCAAAAAATCTCACCTTTGGGGAATGCTAGTCTAAATGTGCCTCACTAGAGGTTGCCTAATTAAAAATTTGTAGGAGGATTTAACAGTGTAGAACCCCGTCGTATCTAAGGTCCAAATCCGTAAATCCTCCCCAGCCTAAATTCTTGGGACCATCTCTATTAAGTCCAAAATCTCCGCCAATAAAATAATCTCGTCATCTCAAATTCCCTCAAAGTGCAAATATTCTACACAACCGTATTCCCAGCATAACTATACATATCTGCCACCCGAACCCCCTTATGTGTAGCAATCCAAAAAATGGATCTGTAGCTTTGTCGCAAAGCATGCTCCCCAACCCAGGCAACATCCCAAAATGATATCTTGTCAGCCCTACCCTAGTTGTCCTTGATACAGTGATTAAATCCAATCAAAACTGAACAAAACCTTTCCACCACACTAAACCTCTTCCCCGGCTGTCCCAAATACTACAATCATTTTCAGTCATCAAATTTACTGTTTAGAAACTGAATCCACAAACTCTCTTTCACTTTCAGCTCCGACCCTCCAAACCATTATCCCAAAACAGCTTTGTATATTTCATTTAGCCTTCTAATCCCAAGTCCCCCTCCTCCCTAGAAAGATGAAAAACTTCTCAAGATCCAATTCTTTCTTTCCATTAAAGAAAATAAGTTTCTGAATTTGAATTCTCATTTTTATTTAGGTTGTACATGAAGAATAAAGCAATGAATATACAAAAAACCTACAGGTTTGGTCAATAGAAGATAACTGCCAGGTTATGCATATATACATGCCAAGAATATCTGAAGAAATATTACTAATACAAAACAATTACAAAGAATCATATACCTGTAAAGTCACAAGATGACTTTGGTAAAATAACACCTGTGTTTGGTCGCACACAATATCTCTTTGGAGATGTAGTTTTAACCTGCACATATTGAAGTCATCATTTTCCATCAAGTACCCTCATCAAAATAAGGACACTTGACTCTCAAAAAATTAAGGAATTTCATGTTATATCGTAGTGATAAACTCGGAGTTCGGAATAAGTCAGCAAGGGAAAATTTTGGAAAAATCGGCAAAAATAGGCAAAGTCGTGAAATGTCAGGAAAAAAATAAAAGTAAAAAATGCATTAATAAATATGAAAAATTATAGAATATCTATATATCATAATTAACCATTTATTTTATCATATTTTTTTGAGTAAAATAACTTACTAAGCGAAAATAAAATATAATTCCATAGACAACAATATAGAATGTTAAAATTGTATAAGTATAACCATTGACAAATCAACTACCATAAGTCCTATTTATTCAACATAACATCATTCATGACCAATGGTGATCGTTCAAAATCACAAATTGTAATAAATCACAACTTATTCAAAAAATCGCTATTAAATTGCAATAGTCTCTATTTATTCAAAAACTTGCAATTTTTTAAATAAGTCATAATTTATTCACGGGTATTGTTTGATAAATAAATTTCGATTAAAACGCAAATTTTTCAAAAAATCAGAGATTTTTGTCAGTATAGTTTTATCAAGGAAAGCATTGTCAGCTTGTCATATGTAATATTTGATAGGAAAATGTCTCAGAATACATAGTATCTAAATTACATTATATGTTATAATTTTAAGTAAAATCTGAAGAGTCACAAGGAAGTATAATTAACCATAATTTTATGAGTATGATACAACATTAGGCAACTAAGAAATTTACAGCAACTTCATTATTGTTTAAAGTATGTGCTTATTATAATCATTTAGGATGTAGTATCCATGAAAAAGAAGGAATTTGCACCTTAAAAGCAACATATTGGTCAGAGTTATTGACAAGTTGAACGGAGCATGAACTTTGCTTCTTTAATTCAACTAGAAAAAAAAAAAAATACCTGTCAGACTAATATCAAAGTACAACTATGAGGCAACAAAATCTGCTTAAAAAAAACTGTTATCATCCAACTGATCGAAAATAAAAATAAAAAGTTGTTACTATCATCCAGAAAACAGGTTGAGATAAGGAATAGTAACAGAAAAGCACATAATTAAAAAATCACCATTTTTTTGGTAAGTAAAAAACCACAAAATAGTACATAAGAGAAAAGATAAGCAAAAAGAAGCAAATCAAAAAATATTACTATGAACAAAAAATAAGCATGGAAAAAGGACCGAACAGAAGAAAGTATATTTGCCTGTTATCCTTTGAAAATCAATGCATTGATCTTTTGATTGTTATCTTAAGATCACTTATATATTTACAGTTTACATCATTAGAATGACCAAATATAATTTTCTTTGAATAGTTGCATTACTGTGATTTCCTTGAGTTGGGTACAAGATTATGACATTGGTAGCAGCTTTGTGAAATAATCTATCTAATGGAAGGCCCCTAGGACCGATTATAGTGCTGGCTTAAAAATTGATATGGCAATCATGGATACCCAAATAGCTTAAAAGAGAGAAATTGATTTGGGCAATGATCTCAAGATCCATTAGATCAAAGATTGGGGGAAAAAAAATCTTCATCATCGGATTCAAAGCAGTCAAAGTTATTTTGTCGGAGAGTCTGTCACTGTAAGGGGGTAATAAGTAAATGAAACACAAAAGGTCACAGTGTAAATAGGTGAAACAAGGGTTGCGGGGTGTAAATAAGACATCTCCGGGGGGGGGTTGCTAAATGCAAAAAACCAAAAAAAAAACATGCACACACACGGGACAAGTGTATATTAGTGCAACAGCAAACAATAACAGATGACATGCAGCACAAACTGATGTGTTTATTTGTTCCAAAATAGATGCCTTCTCCATGTGCCATGTCACAACTATAGTGGATTCAAGTGGTGCGCAATCCGTTTATGCTACAAAAGCACTATGTACTTTAGCTTTATGGCATGCTGGGCATGAATTTCACACCACAGCATGCCTGGTGGAACTAGGCCCCATGGCACCATATGCAGATATGGAATTTGGATGTCCCAATGTCACGCCATCAACGCGAACAGGGGATAGTCCATGTTTTCCTCTTTTGAATCTAATTGTAAATATGAACCAAGTACGTTTACATCAATGCCAATCAATCCACGAAAAATAATTTCAAGCTTTTTTCTTCCTTTAAAATATATTGCAAACTAGTGACTCTCACATATCCAAGTCTTTGAAACAATTCTAGTATCATATTCACACCCAGTTCATATTTATACTAGCGCTTCCCATGTTAAAAACTTTAACATTTTCAAATAAATAATTGGAGTTTAAGTACTTAATGAGTCTTCACAACGAAATAAGAAATCCATCTACAAGGTTTCAAAAGATGCATGTTTATTGGCATTTTGTAGTTACGGAACTGAGTAATCCTGGTTGATTCTTCAGCATGAAAATTTGGTCTCCAAAGAATGAGCTGGAATATGGGATCAGTGGTAGGATAGGCAACTGATGCCTAAAGGGGTTAAAAATGGGTTTCTCGACATGAGATTCGAGAACATAGAAACAAACTCTCCTTCATAATCTTATGATTATAAGACCCCAGATATAGAGTCAATAGTGAGTTATTCATATTATTGCAGGGTATAGCACATAAAATTTGCAGACAATGATCTAGGATCCAATGACCCTAACAGGAAAAGAAGAAGAACTCGGTTTTTTTCCAACCAGTGACTTTAAGGTAGCACCATCATGCACCTTTCAGTTGAGCTACAGGCATATTTCAAAGTGCACAAACAACCAATTCTTGAAAGATTAGTTCCGCACAAACACAAGAAAGGTGGTTGAGGCTTGCACAAAAGGATCACCTTCCAGGAAGAATTCAAGGCAATGATACCATGTTGCTCACAAACATTATGGAAAAAAATTATGCCTGCGTTTTGTAAATACAAGAGGTTCTCCGCAATAATTTTATGGATTTTTTAGTGAGTACGAGTCCTCGATCAAACGAATAGTGACGGAGGGCTCTCCTGAAAATAATTAGAGATGGAGAATTCTTTCTATCCGAAAGACCAAATTACCCTTATAAAATGGACAAACGTATATTGGACGACCGTCTGATATACTAGGTGGAAGTCAAATACTGGACACCCGTTTAACAAACAAGACAATCATCTGATAAATTGGATGACCGACTGATAAATTGGGCGACTATCTGATATACTTGAGAGAGAAAACCCAAAACTAGACGGCCGTCGGATATGTCTTAAGGGTATTTTCGCCATTTTGGTGAGTTTAGGAGAGAGACAACTTGCCATCGCTAATTATTTTCAGGAGAGCCCTCCATCACTAATTAGTTTGATGGAGGACTTTTACTCACTAAAAAATCCTAATTTTATTGATTGATAGGAGAAATCGATGTGGGACAACGACCCTAAAAATGAGTATGAGATGATAATTGCCGAAATTAAACTAATTAATTGAGAAATTAATCACAAATTAAATCGATACCTTAGGGTTTCGTGGATTTCTGCTTAAGTGACCATGCTTGGTTCGGCTAGGGTCAAATCCAGCGCGCGAGATCCATTTAGATTTGCAGAAGGTGAGATCCTAGAGATAGAACTCTAGTATCCTTTAGAGCTCGCTCGTTGATCGATGTGGAATCTCGTAGCTCCTTGCTAGGACTTTGAAGGGAAGGATCAATTGGCACAATTGGAGCAAGCTTGAGCCAACAACGATTGTGGATCGATGGGTATCAAAGAAAATCAATCCACAAGGATGGACATCAAAATAGCTCTAGATTTAGGATTTTAGGGGCTTTAGATATTCAAATAGATGGGAATAAAAAAACAAGAAAATAGCAAGCAAAATAGAAAAAAGAAGAAGATCAAGAACTTAAATGGGCATCTCACCCTTGGTCTCTCACCAAACCCACATGGGGAAAGAACAATATTACTCTTCACAAGCTCATCTCAAGCTTAATGCAAGGCATTTTCATTCATTCATAAACAATTGCTAAATTTGGCTTACATAAGGATGACCTTATATAGTAGATACCAAGGAAACCCAACCCTAAAATAGCTAAATACTAAACGGACAAAGGCATAAAAAGGAAGAAAAAATGGGCTAAAAGGTCATTGGGGGTAAGCACTTTGGAACTCGCCTAGGCGAGATTGGGACTCGCCTAGGAGAGAACTTAAGTGTCTCACTTGGACGAGTTCCATTCTCGCCCGAGCGAGAACACTTAGGTTCTCGCTTGGGCAAGCCCCCAACTCCCATTTGCTTCTCCTCTGGTAGCTCGGGCAACCTGGCCTTCCTCTATCTTTTGATTATGGTCGCTTGGGCGATTTTATCCTTGCCTGGGTGACCAGAGTTGAATTTTGACTCCCTTCTAGTTATCTTCTATGGCTTTCTAACTTCTCAGGCTCTTCTCCCAATTGATGTTCCATGTCTTCTATGTTTCTTCTTCCGCCAGTAAACTCGATGTGGCCCAAATCCGGTGTCCATAATGTCGGCGTCCCCATAAATTCCCCCAGACCAAAAAGGTTGCATCACCGATGAAGCATGCTCGTGGTAATGGTCAATCAAATTGAGATCCAAATGGTATACTTTTTCCTCATTCACCCAAGTGTTTTCGGAATCCGGTTTGCCAACCCACTTAACCAAATATTTCTGAAACCCTCCGCCACTGGTTGAAACCACAAGATCATCCAAGATCTTCTCGATTACTTCCCCTTTTAGCTTGCTCGAAGGAGGAAGAGGCATAGGTTGTGGGGTTGGGGTAGGATCATGAAGAGTGGACATTTGAAACGGATGGCTAGGAGGTGGGGTTGAGCCTAGATAAGGAACTAATTAATTGAGCAATTAATCACAAATTAAAGCGATACCTTAGGGTTTTGTAGGAATCCTCCTAGGTGTCCATGCTCGGTTCACGTAGGGTCCAATCCGACGCGCGAGATCCGTTAGGATGGCGGAGGGGGCGATCTGAGAGATAGAACTCTCGCTTCGTCTAGGTCAGGGAGTTGTATCGTAATTCTTTAGGGAATCGGGAGTTCGTCGCTAGGGCTTTGAATGAAAGCGATCAATGGCATGAGTTGAATACACTTAAGCCCAACAACTGTCGTGGATCGACGGGTAGGGTCGGATTCGATCTACGAGGATGAATATTGAGGGTATTCTAGATCTAGGGTTTGGGGATTAGAACGATCAATAGAAAGGGAGAAGATTGAATGCAAAAGATTAAAGAGAAAATGAGATTAAGCAAAAGCAAGGATTAAAGGAGAAGATCAAAGTAACATGGGCCTCACACCAAACCCACATGGGGAAGAAGACTCTCTCCTCAAGTTCATCTCAAGCCAAATGCAAAGCATATTTTCATTAAATCAACAAGTGCCAAAAATAGCTTACAAAATATTCTTTATAGTAACTACAAAGGGAATAATCCCTAAAATGGTAAAGTACGAAATTACCCTAAATGATAATTTACAACTAGACATAAAAGAACAAAATTTAAGGACAAAAAGGACAAATACATCACTTAAGTTGCTGGGGCGCGGATTTCCACGGACGTCCGTCATGAAGGCCACGGACGTCCGTAGTGCCCCACGGATGTCCGTGCTCAAAAAACAGTGAGCACCCTTACTTCCGGACGTCTATCGCTTGATAACCACTTGTGCTTCATGGGTTGATCTTTAGGGCTCTTCCTCGGTGGTTCTTGATGTTCTTTGGCCCTTCTGTCGCTCGTCCACCGCTGATACACCTTGTACAGCCTGAAACCTAGGTCCTCTAGGCGGCGTCCCCATCATAGTGTGTTACAAGCCTCAAAGGGAAAGGGAAAGATCAAGGATCAAGGATCAAGGATCAAGAATTAAGAGTGAAGCAAACTTATAATTCTAGTCTTCCATCAATTACGAAACCCGAATCAAGCAAGCAAGCCTTTAGTAGGTTTGAGTTTTATTATTTTTGTTTCAACAATTTTAAATCTCTAATTTTTTTTTCCTAGTTCCTACTTTCTATCATCATTCACCAATTAATTATGTCTACGTCTTCAACCCCGGATCCTCTAAGACCTAAATCGAATGATCCGGGTTGAAAATATGGTCAGTCAGATGATATAGATTCTATACTAGTGAGATTGGATGAAGACGAAACAAAGGAAGAAGAAGAGTATGTAGAAGAAGGAGATGATTCCGATGACGACGGCAATGCTAGTGATGATGATGGGGGAGAGTACCACAATGGGTTAGAAATGAATGTGTAGAACATGGATCAAAATATCGTCCGATACCGATACGTATCCTTTTTGGACTTGAACGATATGATACATTGGGTTTTTATCGCCCCCTTAAAAAACAGTCAAATTATCGTTCAAAGTATCGTTCGTATCGTTCAATGTATCGTTCGTATCGAACAATAATTTGAAATTATCGTCCGATAATTTCAAATTATCGGTTTTGTTGTTTTTTTTTTTTTTTTGGGAAAAAACCAGAAAGTATCGTCCGGTACGTATCGGTTTGGGGCTGGACGATACGTATCGAAAATTTGAGATTTTGATCCGTGGTATAGAGTACATTGCTGGTACTCAGTATTAAAACTAAAGTTATAATTTTGAATATTAGTATGTAAACCTTTTTAAATGCAAAAATGTCTATTTTTCCCTTCTAGAGACTTGAATACTTATTGTTAATTTATTTTTATTTTTGAAAAAAAAAAAAGTAAGACATGGCTTAAGCGAAATGCAGTCAAATCGCTTAGCATGGCTTAAGAAATATGACAACATTTTATCTCCTCTTTACAATTACGATTCACGTATAGGATAAAGGCCGCAAAACTTAAAAGTTGCAACCATATCAACCTTAGAGCCCATCATGGCTTTAGTTTAAAAATATGGACCATCAATCTGACCACGTTTCTAGGATTATAACATTCAAATTAAAATCAAATTCTAAACCTCAAAATCTTACAACATGCAAAGAATAGCAGCTAAACAGCAATAAAAGATAATTTTAAGATAAAAAAATATGTTCAATAATGCACATCTGATAAACAAAATATAATGATCCACGTCTCATACACTTACATGTGAATTTAAGTTCGTGTGGTTGAATTTCCAAAAGCTCTGGACTCATGGTTCTTCACAGAAAAGCCCCAAATTATAATCTACTTAGCCGCAGAAGGTAGCCACAAACCAGAAATTTCTAGATTACTAAACCTGCGAAACCAAAGCATATTATATTATTAATCAAATTGCCTCCTTTGACACAATAGATAAACACTAAAATGGAAAACAATAAAACAGCTTGTTTCACTTGTAGAACACATTTATTGTTTGATTTTATATGCAATGGTTATCTCCACATATCAAGGGTCTTTTTGGACACATGCACAATTAGTGCTACCTAAAAACACTGCCACTAAAAGCACAGATCAAATGGAAACAGCTATATGCAAATTTCGCCAAATCTATGTTTTGGGGCAGGTACAAGTTGTTAGCCTAACAGTCCTAATCCCTAAATAAGGCAATTTAAATATGAGCTTGTCTATGATGGCCGTCCGGGCATGCTGGCCAGGAAAGTGAACTGCACGACCGCACCACCTTGTGATAAACACGGACTTCAATGCATTTCAAAGTCCGTGCGCACCTGCAAAAGGATATGCTGCAAGATGTCTTGCGAGCATGGACAGTTGCCCATTGTAGTAACCTTTAAATATTGCGTCATTACTGAGTTGCAATTCAAACAGATCCCTAGGCAAATCAGAGAAACCTAGATTGTCTGGCACTAGTGATTCCTTTTCATTCTGATAATTCATCCTTATTTCAACATTTTATATGCATTCTACATTTGATCTCTACTTAGGGGTTCGAGTTTGGGTACCCGAACCAAACCGAAAATTTTCGTTTTCAGTTTGGTTCAGCCCGAACTGAAACCGAAACAAATGGGTTCAGTTCAGTTTCGGGTTGGTTTTTTTTATTTTTTGAAACTGAAGCCAAAACAAAACCCAAAAATTTAGATTTTTCCCTTCTGTTTCGGGTTTTTTATTTTATATTTTTGTATTTTTAAGCTATTTTTGTGGTTTTTGTGGGGTTTTCCGAATTTTTTTCAGTTTTCTAATCCTACCTAATCAATTTAGGCCACCCAAAACCGAAACCAAACCAAACCAGAATTGAATCGGTTTTCGGGTTTGGTTTAAATTTTGGGTCAAAACTTGCACTGCCTATTCCTACTCATAAGAAATTCAAAAAATTTAGAACAAATAAATAAATAAATTACTCCAAACTTCGAAGCGATTATAGTAAAGTTTGCCGAATTTGCAATACTGATGGGAAAAACACCAAAACTCCTTGACGATTCCTCTGCTCTTGACTTAATTCAAACAACTACCAGAAGGATCAAAGGATCAAACACTTAAAAATCAGACTATAACAAAAGACAAAAAAAAAACACTAAAATTCAAAGGAAAAAAATAAATTTCAAAGTCAACAAATTTACTTTAAAAACACAAACAACCAACTGAAGAATCAAACAATCAACTGAAAAATCAAACGATCGAACTCTTAAAACTTCAAAAAATAATAAAAGACAAGAAAACACCCAAATCCACAACCACTAGACAACAAAATAAACAGGAAAATTAAAACCTAATTTTCAAAATCAATTCATCCATTTAAAAAAAACAAAAAACACTCAAATTAAATTTCAGTAAAACCGTTCGAAAATCGAAAACAAAGAATCGAATCGACTTGTAAACTTACATTAAAACCATCGAAGAACCAAAATTGTAGTAAATAAGAAGTTATATAATGGAGCTTGGCGGGCGATTAACCCTAGGTGGAGTTTTAGTGTGAAATAAATAGAAAGAAACAGTCGTTTTATTTTCTTTTTATTATATATATATATATATATATATATATATATATATATAACAATATCCAAAAAATAAGGTACCTTTGATCATTGCATTGGGAGTTGAAATTGGAGACTTGGAAGCGATGGCTGAGTTGGTGGTCTCGAATTTGTGAATGTTGGAGTTGGTTGAGCGGTTGTACCCGCATTTCTTCTTCAGGCATTCTCCTCCAATATTACTAAAATGCCCTTTTTCTGAGTGGTCTCTGTCACTGTGTCGGGTCGGGTACGTGCCCCACAGCGTCGGCAAATATGCCTAAGAACTTTTTTCAAAGGACAGGAAGCATTGATTGATTTGAATAAAATAATAAATCAATCAATGGAGATTATTTTTTGTAATCAATCGATGGAGATTATCTTTTGTTTCAATGGATAGATTTTAAGATTAGGGCAAAGTAGATCTTAAGATTTAGGTCGCTTTTGGAAATGTGTATTATATGAAATCAACATCCGACTATCTAATTTTTTCAAACATAAAACCTAAATAAATAAATAATATTTGACTATCTAATAAATGCGAAATAATCTTAAGATATGCTTTTTCGAAGGTTGAGACAAAAAATAATCTCTATTGTCCAATTCAAATTAGTCAATAATTTTTATCAGAAAAAAGTGTATGAGAATAGTCATACCTCTTTTGAAAAAGTTTTGTATTAATAGGGAAGCATGTTTAAAATTGAAACCCTAAACCAACAAAAAAATTGACCAAACTAGACCGGACTGAAACCAAGCCAAATCGATTCGAGTTTGATTTAGTTTCGATTTTGAATGACGGAAACTGAAAACTGATTAGGTAGGATTAGAAAATCAGAAAAACCTTTAAAAAGAAAATTAATAATAAAATAGACTTTTGAAAAAATGAAACTGAATCGAATTGATTTTTGCCAGTTTCAATTCGTTTCAAAAATTATAACAAAAAAAAGAGGAACCGAAACCAAGCTGAACCGAACTGAGAACAGATTTTTGTTTGGTTAAACAAAACTGCATCCCGATGTATTAATAATAACTTTTTCCATCACTAATTAAACATTATTTTATTTGCAACTTTTTTAAAACAAATCACAAAATTTATTATAAAATACAAATTTTTGACTTTTTCATGTTTCTTCAATTTTTTTTCTCAAAGTTTTTATTTTCTAATTTTATTAATATCTTTTTATAATTTTTTCTTTTTATTTTTCTGGTGAACCTAGACTCTAGACTTGACAAGTTAATGCTAAACACCCGGCCTAACCCAAAGGAAGCCGCTAGGTAAGACGAGCCTAAGAGCCTAAGATGGGCGTGTATGATGATTACAAAAAGGGTACCTTTGCTCCCACGTCAAAAACCCATTGAAAGGGTCAGATCAGATGATAGAAATCACATTTCATCCATATCTTCCACAGAAAGGATCTTGAGATCATTTCGCACTTATCGGACAGTCAATTTTTTATTTCATGTGTTACATATCTCCAAAAAATATCCTTGAATCATATGGTACATATCACATTCAAATGTGATTTTAGGGCGGGGATATGTTATATGTGGAATAAAAAATAATTGTCTAATAGGTGCAATATGATTTCAAGACCCTGTGTAGAAAATCGGAGTAAAAAACAATCTATATCACCTAATCTGACCCAATCAATAGGTTTTAAGGAGTTTTCGAGTGAGCGCTTTCCATAAACACGTGGGCCTGCATTCGCAGAAGTACCCTTACAAAAAAACATGAACTGAAACGCGGATGGGGCTGGTTGACCCAACCCGTGGACAGCCCAAGTCTCCGCTATGGGACTATGGGAGTTAGGGTGTTTTAGTCATATAATGGATGGTAACAATCAGCTCACGCTCCCTCAAAAGTGCGGTTCCTGTGTATAATTTATATATTTTCTGAAAATATATAGTAAAAATTTTTAAAAGATGAGCTTTTGTTTGGGTTAGAATCAAGGATCAAAATTTCGGATTCTGACATGACTGAAACCGAAACCAAAATCCAAACATTTGGCCGAAATTTTGATCCCCATATAAAAGTGACCAAAATTTTGGTCTAAAATTTCGTTTCAGTAGGGATCCAAACCGATATCTTGGACCAAAATTTCGGCCAAAGGACCAAAATTTTGGTCATTTCGGCTGAAATTTTGATCCTTTATTAGAATAGATGCCAACTCATCACAATATGCATGGGAAATGACCTATCTAGGCCTTGTTTGGCAAAATCGGATGGGGAAGTTTTTTTTTTTTTTTTTTTATTAACCTTGCATGACATGGGTTTGGAAAAAAAAAAAATTCTCATACAAAGTACTTTTGTAAAGTTGCACAATGGTTGTAATTTTTATTTTTTTCAATTGTTTAGCAGCAGAATGTATATAATATTATTTTTTCCAAAAAAACCTTGCAACATCCTCTTCAATTGTGTAATAACTTTCACAAATAGTATAAGAGGCTGACAGGAAAAATATAGGACACCTAAATCCATTTTATATAAAATATTTTTATTGATTTTGATTTTTCCAATGAATATTGAATGACAATTTTAATCTATCATCTTAGCCATCTATTTTTTGGTGCCTAATCCGATACCTCCTAGTTTGGGTAATAAAGTTGAAACTTTGTCGGGTTTTGATATATATATATATATATATATATAGACAACCATAGTTTAATCCACATGGCACGGATCAGTTAACGTGGCCGTAAAATCACATGGCGCACATCATGCTCAAACGTAGTTTTAGGGCCATTGATCTAGGATATGTGCCATGTGGAATAAAAAATCGACCGTCAGATAATAAGATCATGGTCTGAAGATCAGTTGTGTGGAACGTAAAAAACGATCTCGATCTTCCGATCTGATTCCAAGCAGTCAAGGGGTTGGAAGCGGTTTCAGATTTAGGCGCTTTCTCTAAACCTATAGAAGTACCTACCCTATTCTTTAATGTCATGAAAAAAGGCCAACATAAACCTACCCTATTCTTTAATGTCATGAAAACCAACCATCATAAATCTTACTGTTAAAGTTGTTGACAGCCTTGAATAAGTCGATGGAGATCGTTTTTTGTTTTCATCATGCAACATGATCAGTCACTTTTGGGGATGTGTGTCATGTGAAATCACACTTGACTATCTGATAGGTGGCCATGATTTCAAGCTCTATTGTCTGGAAGATTGGGATAAAATATGATCTTCATCATTTGATTTAATGCAGTCAATGACTTTAAGGGTGGAAACTTAGGCTGCAAAGAGCTTTATGCAGTTGGCTTAGTCTATGCAACCATCGGATCTAACCATACCAACTCTTCTTAAAAAATTGCATGAATTTTTATTAAAAACTTACATGGATCAATATACCCATTGTCATGAGTTTGAGTAGCAACTCCTCTTCCTGATTCCGGGATGCACTGCAAGGCCCAGTAAGGTGTGTACTGTGAGAAATACTCGTGACACAGTGGGGGCAAGGGCATCCCATGGGGAGTAGTCCAAGAATAAGTTTGGGATACTCTTAAGTTCTCAAAAATATGAAAGAAAAACTTATAAAGATCAATAGTTAACTCCCTTTATCTACGTCCCACATGCGACAAGATGCACAAATATATTTCACATGCTAAAATTATTGACTGTTTTGAATATAATGATAAATTAGTTTTTGTCCCAATTTCCCGTACAATGGATCTTGAGATCATGGGCCTATTCTCAGACAATTACATTTTTATTCCACACGGCATATATCTCAAAAAGTGATCTATTAGATGTCGCCATGATCATGCTCACTTCTTGGGCTATGTGTCACCTGAAATCAACAACACACCGATTGATGGTACAGCCATGATCTTAAGATATATTGTGTGGACTATTGAAGCGAAAATAATCTTCATCATCTGATTCAACACACTCAACAATTTTAGCATGCAAAGTTGGGTTGAGAAGAAAGAATCTTGAATTGTAAATAAAGGTACCCAATTAATGAAAGGTAAAAAAAAAAAAAAAAAAAAAAACGTATTCTTATTTGGGTACTTCTAAGCACGCGCACAGCCGCACACAATCTCTGAAAGCACCAACACGTGCAACCCCTTAATAACCATTGATTCCTTCTATTTCACCCTAATCCTCCACATAGTAGATCTTGAGAATATGGTGCACCTATCAAACAGCCAATTTGTGATTCCACATGTTACAAATCCCCAAAAATGGCTCTAAATAAAAAAATGACTGACTGATATCTGCGCCATAATCTCAAGATCTATTTTTTTGGAAGATCGAGGTGAAATACGATCTCCATCATCTAATCTGAAGCAATCAATGGTTTCCAAAGGAACTAGGACATGAGCGCTTTCCGTAAACAAGTGGGCGGGAAGGGAGTTGCCTTTCTTATTTATGTGTCACTCAAGGTTTGAATAGTTTGGCATAGGGGCATAAGGACACTGTCAAAGGGAGGACAGATTTTATGCAAATAAAGTGCACGCGGCTGATATGATATGGACAGTAAGGGCGGTGGAATTCAATTAATACAAGCTAGTGCAGTCAATTACATTGAGTCATATCAATTTATTCTCCGTTTACAATTTTCCGTTGGCATGGGAAGATTGGTGACGTCATTGATTTATGACTAACAACGTCATCCACGAATGCATTAGCCCGTGTTAGGTGCCGACTTTGAGACATTTATTAAACGATTGATATAATGTTAATAGGTCACGAGGGTTGGCACGATTAGGTCGGGTAATTTTGGTTGAAACTTGGAAGTTTTCAATTGGATTATATTTGGATTGCAAGCCAAAATATTTGAACTTTGATTTGAAAGATAAAAGAAGTCTTTTTGTTTTAAAAAAAGGAACTAGTTTATTTTTATTATTTATTTTTTATATGAAAAGATAATATTTCATTAAGCGAGCCAGAAGCAAATAAATTTTGGATCGCGTTTGGAATAGTCCCGACATTACAATTAGGAATATTAGATTCACGACAAGCAAATTTTGTTAAACTATCCGTTGCACCATTAACTAATCTTGGGATATTCAGGCATTTGACATAATCAAAAGATTGTAGCATCACCTTTATGTCTCATAGATAGCCCGTGATCTTGCCCGCCAAGTTAATAATATTGCTTGAATCACCTTAAAAAATGACCGATTTCCACCCATTATCAAGCGCAAACTCTGTAAAGCTAACGTTTTTGTTTGTTCAGCACCTGAAACATGATGTATATGCTTCGCCATTGTAGCAAGAATTTTTCCTTCATGATCTCTAGCAACTACGCCGATTCCTCCTTTTAAATTTTTAAAAGCACCATCCACATTAATTTTGATTAAACCATGTTGGGGTACTTGCGACGGACGGTGTCGATGCTCCGGGGGTGACACATAAGTCTTCACCTGGGCCTCTACATATTCAGCCAAGTATTCTTGGGCAAAAGAAGCAGCATGAAAAGGATCATTAGGAGTATCGTTGTCAACCCGTTTGTTTCTGTTATTCCAAATGACCCATGCCAACGTAAAGAAAATATTGAGGTCTATTGTGCCAATGTATTTTGTAATTGATGGAATCCATCCAATAACCGAGTCATGATCAATTTTATAAGTATACTCTTGTAATAATTCAAGAGTGTCGAGCCCACAGGGAAGCGCAAAATTTAGTTAATTTTAGGAGTGTAAAATAAACCTAAGAAAGTATCAAAGGCGAGATTTTTTGTTACGATGAAAAATAATAATTATGCAAGTGTGATTAATGAGATCTAGACAAAGCTTAAGCAAGGAATAAGACTAAACAAATCAAACAACAATGATAATGTGATCTAGGAGTCTGCTAACCCTAGATTAGCAACTTTCTAGTAACAATCCAAACATTTCAATGGCAAATTATCTACCCTCATTTTACTACAAGCAAAACGATTCGATAAGAATGCGATTATAAGATTCGGCTTACACTATCCTAACACGATGACGCATTCAATCACGACATGAATCATACGAAAAGTATAACATATCACGAACATGAAATCACAACAGTAATAATCAATCGTACGACATCCTATATCTATCTAAAAGATCAATCTAGATGGAATGACTCTTTTATTGTCGCCGATCTACAAGATCAACAGTTACAAACGAGTATTCAATGATGTATCAATAAGCACACACTTATAGTCATACAATTCGATAATTATGACAAAAAATGATGGGATTGAAGGTAAATTAAATACTCATCTAGGGGTCGCTTCCTTCTTGAACAAGGGATTTAGCCGCTCATTTTCGATTCACACGCAAGGCACAATTCCTAATCCATCATAAAATACGCTCCTTGATTTATCAAGGATTGAATCTTTCAGGAAAAGATCAGGAACCTTACAAAACTTTGATTCCTAATTACAAATTAACTAAAAACTAAAACTAAAAACAATGGAGAAAAAGTAGAAGAAAAACCCTAAGAAATTCGGTCAAAAGTGGTCTCATGGAACCGTAAACAATGCTTTGTTTCTATAGGGCGCGGGTTGAAAAACTTTCATTTATAGGTCAATCGATTGAATTCTAAAATTCAATCATTTGAATTCAAAATCTGAATTTTGGCAGGCTTATCTGAATGTGAAATCAATCGATTGATTTGTGCTCAATCGATTGAATTTAAATTCGAATTTGAGAGGGAAACAGGTGTCATAAAAATTAATCGATTGATTTTTGAAATTCAATCGATTGATTTTAAATTCAAATTTTGAGCAGCAAATCAATTGTCATAACTCAATCGATTGAATTTTGAAATTCAATTGATTGCTTTTGACATGTGGCATATTTGGTTCTCATAGTAATGGTTGGATCAATCGGTTCTTTTCACGGATTTCTCTGCTTTCGTTGGCTTCATGGCTTAATGCTCCCATATAGTCCTTAATTATGCTCATTTATGCTCCTACAAGATCCAACGATTAAAAACACTTGAAACCATTAAAATTGCATAACAGTCGTCAGATTGCTTTTATCGAATGACAAAGTGTTGGTTTTAGGATGCGAAATATAATCATATTTCAGCACAGATCAAGTCCTCATTCGCCAAGTGGACGCGGGCATCCAGTGGGCTTAGGAACCAAGTACGAGCAACTACAACACAATATCTTATAGCATGAATGGTTGTTTTAGCTTCAACACTGCAAATGGGGCATACGCATTTGATTTCCTTCATTTTTTATCATAAATTGTCCTTCATAGGTAGTATATTTTTGCACATGCACCAGGCAAATACCTTGATTTTATTAGGTATATGAGCCACCCAAATAGCCTTCTAAAAAATTCCTTCCTACGATGATCTAGGTCCCGCAAACAATCGATGATATTCCATGGAATTTAATGCCACATAGTAAGCGCTACGTACTGTGAATTTCCCATTTTTGGTGTAAGCCCAAGCTCAAGAATCTTTTCTTGCCGACTTCATAATTGGGATAGAAAGAATTGCTTCACAGTCATCTGGGATGAAATTTTGCCGAATTATATATGTTTTCCACCGTCCACTATTTTGTTCAATAAGTCAGCCACCATATGTACTTCAGAGCTGTTTGTATTGGGTGTGATCACTTCGAAAGTGCTTGGTCTTGGGACCCAACTATCCTCCTAACTTCCTCATCATCCCCAATCCTCCAGATTGTAACTTGCTCAAGAACATGTTGTGCCAATAGAATGATTCTCCACATGAAAGATGGGTTACGACCAAGAGGGGCTGTCATGAAACTTGTCCACGGAAAATACGTTGCTTTTAGAATTTCGAAGGCAATCGATTGCGGACAAGATAGGGGTCTCCACCCTTGTTTAGCGAGCATCGTTAAATTAAAGGCAGTGAGATACTTAAATCTCAGCCCACCAAAATCTTTAGCAATGTGAATTTTCTCCCAAGAGAGCCAATGCAACCCATGCTTTTTATTTGTATTTCCCCACTAGAATTTGTTGATGATCTCCGAGATGCTTTGGAGGAGATAACTTGTAATATCTTCAAATTTTGAGTGATAAACAATGACCTCGAGATTCGTGCCCGATTGGTCGTAGGTTGATCAAGTGAGGGTCAAACAGTAGACTTGAGAAGGAAAGTGTTTGTGATATAGTATGACCCTAAGCATAGTGTATGATGTTAGTTAAGGGTCACGTATACTCATCTCTGGTGTATGTGCTCAACACCAAAGCAAGAGGAGTTATAAAAGTTTAATAACCTAAAAGAGAAGTAAATTCTCTTGTTTGGTTGGTAAAGAGAGTTAATAAGAGAGAGAGAGAGAGATCAAGGAGAGAGTGAGAGCTAAGAGTTAATGCAAGTTGCAAATCAAGGTGGGATCGAGTAATAAATGCCGAATTCAATGCAATTGGAATTGTTGGAGCCAAAGCTAGGAGCCCTAGCCTTCAAGCCAAACCACTAAATCAGCCAAGGGTTGATTTGAGGTGAGTTTTGTTAGATTTAAATGAGTACTTTATTGTGCATTAGCTATAAGAAAGATGGAAAAGGATAGAAAAATAGAAAGAAAAATATATGAAAGAACAGCCCGAAAGGGGGCTAAGTTCTGCCCAAATCGATTAATCGATTTTGGTCTGAAAGTTGGAAAGGCAAAAGAGCCCGTATTCGATTAATCGATTTAGAAATCGACTAATCGACTGAGTACCTCCAGTGGCTGGAGAAATAAGGCTTGGGAAAATTGATTAATCGATTGTGGATTTCGATTAATCGATTGTGGACTTTCGATTAATTGATTTTGAATTTTGATTAATCAATTTGGAAATCGATTAATTGATTTAGGGTTTTGATTAATTGATTTTGGAGATCGATTAATCGATTTTGACAGTTTGAGTTGACTTCTTATTTTAAACCATGAGGTTCATGGAGGGTCTTGGACCTTCTCTATTGCATCCTTATTGATGCTGCGCATATGTTATGATGTACCATAGGTGGTACGAGCTAAGGCAACTATGAGGAGCCGTGTGGGACCTTGATGCTTGGACAGTCAGACACCTGAGGTAGGAAACACCTTGAACATATACTTTAATTGCAAGAGCATATATGTAGTGATATAGAAATGAAATGAATCATATAATCTCCATGTGTGTGTGTGTGATACACTAATAAAATAAAAATGCTTTAATCATATAATTTTCTCAATATGTGTATGTGTGTGACACCAAGTAAGCATATGAAAATGAGATATCCCCAGGGGATGAGAAAGTGATAAAAGCATCAGTGTGATGCGAGTAATTTAGACATTCCAGGGATGTAAGTGAGATTGTAAAGTAAGATTGAACAAAGACTGATAAGGCCTAATTGATATAAAGTAGCACATTTACACGATGAATAACTATATGTAAAGCACATAATATTTTTGTTATTTAAGGTTTGATCAGAATATCCCACCGACATGGCGGGATACCCACGACTGACTCGACAGAATATCCATGATAGGTACGGAGGCCAATCCGTACACCGGTACGACGATCTATCCGTATACAATAGCACATCCCAGGGATGTTGAGATGAGATTAGACCTCGTCGCCTATGAGAAAGGGGCCTGGGTAGTATTCAAAGTGACATATTTATAACAACTGTCTATTTAAACGACGATGGAGGGTATTCCATTGGAGCTCGATGCTATATTGCTCGAGGATTACTTAAGTTGAAGATTTATATTTTTTTAGGCCTATTCAGTGTAATTCATAAACAATTTATCATAAATGTAACATGTAAACCACCAGTAAACTTCAATACATATTATAATCATTTAAACTATTTTCCAAAAAGCTCATAAATACATCATGCTAAGAATATCATGGAATATATGTGAGGATTTGACTTATATGTTCATTGTGTTGTTCCCTATTAAGCTAGGATATAGCTTACCCTTTAGACTATACGTCGCAGGTCCTTTGCTTGCAGCTGTAGAGGCTTCGGGAGACATTGATCCGGGGGATTCGGACTTTATGCCTGGAGACGAGTTAGAGCCTCCTCCCGAGGACTTCTTCTAGGAGACTTCGTTGTGTACTTTGATAGGGAGTGTTTTGAGAGCATTTTGTGCGGCTTGGTATGTCAAGCATTTATTACGAAAAGCTATGTATTTAAATGATATAATTCTTTTGGCAAACCATCTGGGGTGATCTGTTTGTCACCGATGGTTCGGATCAATTTTCTGTTCATGCATTGGCATGAAAGTAGAACTGTCTTTTGAGTTTATGCCTAGATTAGCATTTTTATTTTCGCATCGTGCAGTTAATTGTCTTATCTTGTTTAGTTGTTGCTTACTATACCAATGGTTCGCACTGATCTATGGAGCACGGTCTGGAGGATCGTGCTGATGGCACGGGTTTCGGGGTGCCAAAATCCGAGCTGTCACAGTTGGTATTAGAGCATTTTCGTTTAGAAATTCTGACAATTATTATTTTTATCAGAGCATAGGGACTTCTGCTAATGAAACTTTGGTTTCACGTATAGACCGTTATGTCTTCTAGAGGAAGGGGCCGACCCAGGGCCGACCATAATAGAAGTTTGCGTAGTCGAGATGATTTTATCTCGGACATCAATTGAGTGCCTTTGGGAGATAGAGGGGCTTCAGGCAGTGGTGGCCAAGAGAGCCAAGATCAGGCAGAGAATCGGAATCGAGATCGTCAGGATCGAGATCAGAGGGAACAAGAGAGAGTCAGAGAAAGAAACGAAGACAGAGAGGAGCATTAGAGGATAATGCACACTATGGAAATCATGGCGACTGTCATGGCACAGCAGGCAGCATCCTTGGCAGCTCATACTGCTCACGAGCAGCATCAGCCATCGACACCTCCAGTGGCTCCTTCACCGCTAGTGTTTTCTGTGTTTACTGAGCTTAGGAGGATGAGACCTCCTAGCTTTTCGGGGTAAGAAGAGCCCATGGCAGCTGAGAACTAGCTGAGTGAAATGGAGAAAGTATTTAGTGTGCTCACATGCACAGAGGACAAGAGCATCCATTGGGCAGCCTACATGTTAGATGGGGAGGCTGGGCCCTGGTAGAAGTTCGTTTCTAGGACTAGGGCTCAGGAGACCCCAGATTTGCCCTGGACGTGGGATGAATTTGTTGAAGAGTTCAACAAACAGTATTTCCCAGAAGTGGTGAGGAATCCAATGGAAATACAGTTTTTTGCAACTCGTGCAAGGGAAGATGATTGTTAGAGAGTATGAAGTAGAATTCATGCGACTTGCTCGCTTTGCGCCTGACTATATTATCAGGGAGATGATGAGAGCGAAGAGGTTTCAGCAAGGGTTGAGACCTGACGTGAGGGGAGGAGTAGCACCATTCCAGATGAGGACCTATGAAGAGGTCATGAGCAAGGCATTAGTGGTTGAAGAAGAAAATAATAACCGTTATCGCCAGAGGGAACAGCAAGAAAGGTGGAGTGTGGATCAGAGTAGAACGGGAAGGTATGAACCAGTGAACAAAAAGCCAGGATTCGTAGCCCACAATCAGAGACCACCATTCCAAGGAGGGCATCAAAGACCGGCGCAGCACACCAACCAGCAGAGATTTCCATTGCTCGCGTCAGGGAGACCGATACGATATGAGAGCCATGCTATCACTACCGGAGCTACAGTTACACAGGGTTTCTCACGAGCTGCATCTTCCACACTACGGGAGACTTGTGCCAAGTGTGGCAAGTCTCACAAGACAGCAGACTGTAGGCAGGGTACTCGGGGCTGTTTCAGATGTGACAAGGTGGGCCACTTGATCAAAGATTGCCCTAAGGTGAACAAAGGGAAGACGGCTTCAGTTACTATTGCACGACCGATACAAGCAAAGAAGTTGATCGTCCAAGGGAGAGCCTATGCGATCACAGTTCAAGAAGCCCAAAATACAAACGATGTGATCCAAGGTGAGAACTTCTTTTAAATAAAGAATTTTAATTCTTAAAATTTTTTAGATAGAGAAGGTGCATTCATATAGAAAATAGAAAAGAACCTATATGTAATAATTTTGCTATGATGGTATACATTATATATATATGTGTCTGTATGATTAGGTACGTTACAAATCTATGAAAAAGGAAGCGATGTGACATATAAAGCTCGAGTATTGATAGACTCGGAGTCTACCCACTCATTTATTACCCCTCGCTTCACAAAGAAGATGAAAGTCAACCCAGAGGAGTTAGACTTTGTGTTAATTGTGACTGTTCCGACTGGGAAATTGGTTGATACCGAGAAGGCTTGCAACTCCGTGATCGTGAGAATCATGGATGGAGACATCTGTGAACTACCGACAAATTTGATCATGTTAGACATGCAAGCATTCGACGTGATCCTGGCATGGATTGGTTGTCGACTCATTGTGCAATCGTGGATTGCAAAAATAAGGTCGTCATCTTCAGACCTAACACAAGGAGATCGTTTCGATTTCGAAGAGAGAAATCGACGTATATGCCACTTATCTCTTCAGATCTAACACAAGGAGATCGTTTCGATTTAGTGGATACTTAGCATTCTTGAAGGAGGATAAGGAAGAGAAGAATATTATTTCAGAGATAGTAGTTGTGCGAGACTTCGCTGACGTGTTTTCGAAAGAATTATCCGGATTACCTCCAGATAGAGAAGTTGAGTTCGCCATCGACTTAGCACCAGGAACGAAGCCTGTTTCTAAAGCACCATATAGAATGGCTCCTGCAGAGTTGAAGGAGTTGAAAGAGCAGTTACAAGAGCTCATGGATAAGAGATTTATTAGACCGAGTGTGTCTCCATGGGGAGCACCGATCTTGTCTGTAAAGAAGAAAGATGGGTCAATGCATTTGTGCATTGACTATCGGCAATTAAACAAACTCACTATAAAGAACAGATATCCTTTGCCTAGGATAGATGACTTATTCGACCGGCTGTAAGGAGCAAGATATTTCTCCAAGATCGATCTGAGATTTGGATACCATTAGTTGAGAGTCAAGGCAAAGGACATCCAAAAGATTGCATTCAGGACACGGTATGGACACTGAATTTTTAATGATGTCGTTTAGGTTGACGAACGCACCGGCGTCATTTATCGACTTGATGAATTGGGTGTTTAAACCACACCTGGACTCCTGCGTCGTCGTGTTCATCGATGATATCCTAATATACTCCAAGTTAAAAGCGAAACACGAAGAACACTTGAGGATTGCTCTACAAACTTTGCGTGAACACCAATTATACGCCAAGCTCAGCAAGTGCGAGTTTTGGTTAGAGGAAGTTAGCTTTTTAGGACATGTAATCTCAAAGCATGGTGTCACAGTTGACTCGACTAAGATAGAAGCAGTGGTCAATTGGGAGCAACCAAAGACTGTGACTGACGTCCGTAGTTTCCACGGACTAGCTGGCTATTATCAGTGTTTCGTTAAGGGTTTTTCAAAGATATTGGGACCACTCACGAGACTTACACAAAAAGATACAAGGTTTGAATGGAGTGAGACATGCGAGAAGAGTTTTCAAGAACTCAATAAGAGACTCACTTCAGCTCCAGTACTAGCGATTCCTTCAGGCAGTGGAGGGTTCGTAGTCTACAGTGATGCTTCATATAATGGTTTGAGTTGCGTGCTCAACCAGCACAAAAAGGTGATAGCTTACAGGTCGAGACAGTTGAAAGAACATGAAAAGAACTATCCGACACATGATCTGGAATTAACAGCGGTCATATTTGCGCTGAAGATTTGACGACATTACTTGTACGGTGAGACTTTTGAGATTTTTATCGATCACAAGAGCCTCAGATATCTGTTTACATAGAAGGAACTAAATATGAGGCAGCGCAGATGGATGAAGTTCCTCAAAGACTATTACTGTTTCATAGAGTACCATCCAGGCAAGGCTAATGTAGTAGTCGATGCCTTGAGTCGGAAGGGTTCAGCTTAGTTGGCTAGTTTGATTTTGGGTATGCACAGATAGAAGTTGTTTGAAGATCTGGCACTATACGATGCGAACATCGAGTCGCAAGTCACAGGAGCCTTTTTAGCAGACATTTCAGTGAGGCCAGTGATATTTGAGCATATCCACGAGCTACAGATGAAAGACCCGGCGCTAACCAAGATTCGTCAAGATGTGATCAAAGGCATCAAACCGGAGTTCTCAGTGAAAGAAAATGGTTCCTTATTGTTCAAGGGTCGTCTCTGCATTTCGAACAATGCCGATCTCCGGCAGACCATCCTTGATGAATCTCACAAGTCAAACTATGCGATCTACCCTGTTAGCACATAAATGTATCAAGATTTGAAAAAGAATTATTGGTGGAGAGGTTTGAAGCAAGACGTGGCAAAGTATATGTTACAGTGTTTGACATATCAGCAGGTGAAAGTTGATTATAAACATCCTGCTAGATTATTGCAGTCTCTACCCATACAGAGTGGAAGTGGGAATCGATCTCTATGGACTTTATCGTTGGACTACCGCGTACAGCGAAGAGATATAATGTCATTTGGGTAGTCATAGACTGATTAACTAAATCAGTACACTTCTTGCCCTACAACACGATGTATACGGCAGGAAGACTCGCAGAGCTATATATGAAAGAGATCGTCTATTTACATGGGATTTCAAGTAGCATTGTTTCTGACCGTGACCCATTATATATATCAAAGTTCTGGAATAAATTTCAAGAAGGAATGGGAGCGCGATTGGATTTCAGTTCAGCATTCCATCCACAAACTGATGGGCAAACAGAGTGGGTAAATCAGATCATCGAAGACATGCTTAGGGCATGTATGTTAGAATTGCAAGGATCATGGGATCAGCACCTACCGTTGATTGAGTTTGCATACAATAGCAGTTTCCAAGTGAACATTGGCATGACACCGTATGAAACTCTTTATGAGAAACGATGTAAATCGCCCATCAATTGGGAGGATACTGGTGAGAAATTTATTTTGGGACCCTAAATGCTTGAAGATAATGCCATCTATGTTCGTATGATAAGGGCGAAATTCAAAGCGGCTCAGAGTAGGCAAAAAAGCTATGCCGATATCAAGTGGACCAGTGTAGACTATAAGGTGGGTGAACATGTGTTTGTGAAAGTGCCACCTATGAAGGGCGTGATGAGATTCGGAAAAAGAGGGAAGTTAAGTCCCCGCTACCTTGGACCATTTGAGGTTTTGGGTCAAGTAGGGAAAGTTGCTTACCGCATTGGATTACCACCGCTATTCGATCGGGTGCACAATGTGTTTCACAAATCTATGCTCAGGAAGTATATAAATGACCTTGATCGCGTTTTGGGCAGTCAACCTTTGGAAATGAATGAAGATATGAGCATGATAAAGGAGCCGGCAGAGATATTGAATAGAAAGGAGCAAGTACTGCGCACCAAAGTAATTCCATTAGTACTTGTTCGATGGAAAAATCATCCGGCCAAAGAAGCAATGTGGGAACGAGAGGCCGACGTGAAAGAACAATACCCGGACTTGCTTGCGACGAGTTGAGAGTCAAAATTGTGTCACCACAAGCATATTTGCAGATTTAAACCATCTATTGTAATCCAATGTTGACCATTTGGCCAATTTATCCAATGGAGAGAATATTAATAGAAAAATTGTGTTGTGATGCAATATAGAATGCATGGTTAGGATTTATCACACCATGCAATGGCTATGAAGACATGCTTCACAAAACTAATGACCCACTGGTCATGTATTACCAAGAAGATAAAAGAGACTTAAAGCAAGAAATTTTTTTGAAAATTCTAATGAAAATCGATTAATCGATTTTCAAATCAATTAATCGATTTGCAAATTCGATTAATCAATTTTCGTCGACTAATCGACTGGCATACGCCAGTGAGTGGACATTCAGAAATACTAATGAAATGAAAATTCAATTAATCGAGGAGAATTTGATTACTCGACTAGCACACACCAGTGAGCTGGGAATTTTGGAAAATTTTAAGGGTATAACGATTTCGATTAATCGATGTGCAATTCGATTAATCGATTTGGGGAAATCGATTAATCGACTGGCACATGCCAGTGAACTGGAGAACCTGGAATGTAAAATGACTTAAAAATTTTGATTAATCGAAATGAATTCAATTAATCGATTTTGAATTTTTAAAACTGATTAATCGATTTCGGCCTATATATATGAAAAAGGGGGATTTTTTTTCCCATTCGAAATTTTTTTGGTTTTTCTTTCGCGCACCACTTCGTCTTCCTCCTCGAGCCAACTTGCGAACTAGGGTTTTTGGGGATTTTGAACCGATTTCGAATCGAAATCCTCGCACATTTGGATCCAACTCCTAAGGTAAATCCTAGATTTCGATTTTTTTAAAAAATTTCAATCTTTGCAACCCTACATTTTGATTTTTGATTCAAAATGCCTCCGAGAACTCGCTTGACCACGAAGCAAGCGACTTCGAAGCTCCCGATATGGCGTAAGAATGCCACACCGCCACCACTTTCACCATCACCTCTACAAACCCCATCCCCATCGTCATTGGATACCACATTCGGTTCGACGAGCGCATCTTCGCGCGAATCTACACCGACCCTACCACCACCACCCGTAAACTTGCCCCAAACAAATGAGTGGTGGGCGGCAAAGAGCTTTGAAAATGAATACATTATCGACGAGGCTTTGTTTACTAACCCCGACGTCAAGGGTGAGACCAAATGGGCTAAGAACTATCTTGTCAACGCGGGCCTCGGTAACCTATTGAAGTCGCTACACGGGTATTACTACCCTAGGTTAGTTTGCCTCTTTTACCAGAAACTGGAAAGGGGTCGCGTTAATGACACTGTGGTGATCGAAATTGATGGTCGCCATTACCTTTTTACCAGAGCCCACATATATCGATCACTTGAGTGCCACCTCGACCACGTACCAGAGATCAATCTTTTTCCCCCCTTTGAGCAAGAAATCTCAATTATGGAAATTCGGACTGAGATGACCAAGGGGCTCGACGGATCTGGATCGTCCATAAGGAGGGTAGACTTACCCCACTACATGTGGATGCTTGATTCTATAATCAAGTGTAACCTCTACCCAATGCGCCATGATACTTAGAGGGTGGAGTTGGTCCAACAAGCCTTATATGCGGCATTCTGCTGCTGTTGGTTCGACACCACCAAGATTGTCTTAGAGGGGATGACCTATATAAAAGGAAAATTGATGAAGGGTCCTTTGAGGTCCAAGGAGAAGATGTCGTATGCTCGCCTCATTTAAAGCATGCTGGAGTGCTATTCCGACGCTCTAGGGTACGCCATCTCGCCCCATGAGGAGAAGGCTACGGACCACGTGAAGCACTACTCCATCGCTTCATGGGGTCGTAGCTACCGATTGTTGAAGAGGACCCTTCCAGTTGAGGGCCCAGCAGCAGCAGTAGCACCACCACCACCCCCACCACCACATCAAGACCCGCTAGTAGGGGGAGCACACCTCGTTATTCCACCAGCTGAGGGGGCACCATCTCACACTACCGCATCCCCTACGCCACCTTCACAGTCAGTGGCTGCCACACCTATACCATCATACCGCCGACGTGCGGCTCACCCTGCGCCTATGATCAAGGATGTGTTAGCCCGGATGGAGGCCAACAACCAGTAGATGAATCGGCGCATAGACTTTTTGATGTACCACACCATGTGGTACATCTATCCTTTGGACTACCAGCAGCGCCTCGCGCAAGAGCAGGCTTGGACTGTGGGCGGGTCCACTTTCCATACGAGTGCCGCAGATGCCGGCCCATCTGGCTCGGTGCCACAGTGACCAGGCGAGGCAAGTCACCCAACACCAGACCAGCCTGGTGAGGGGACGACCTGAGCTTGCGGCGATGGTGTTCTTTTATGGTCACTTTTTGTGTTTCTTGTGGTGTTGTAATTAAATTTTGACTTGTAATTATTGAGCAACGGGCAATTGTAAATTTTTGGAACACATGAAATGAAAATCATATATTTTTGAAATTCGTTTGCATTTACGTTACTTCTTGCATTACGTGTGACAATAATTAGTTAATTTTTCGTGATCAGGCATGTGACATCACCTGTGTGTGGGGTACCCAATCGACACACCTTTTGGGTTCATTTTTTATGACGAAAATTCTCAAGGTGGGGAGAATATAATATCCCCAGAAATTGAGCAATAAACAGTGAGCTTGGGATCCGTGCCCGATTGGTCGTAGGTTGACCAAGTGAGGGTCAAACAGTAGACTTGAGAAGGAAAGTGTTTGTGATATAGTATGACCCTAAGCATAATGTATGGTGTTAGTTAAGGGTCACGTACACCCATCTTTGGTGTATGTGCTCAACACCAAAGCAAGAGGAGTTATAAGGGTTTAGTAACCTAAAAGAGAAGTAAATTCTCTTGTTTGGTTGGTAAAGAGAGTTAAGAAGAGAGAGAGAGAGAGAGAGAGAGAGAGAGAGAGATCAAGGAGAGAGTGAGAGCTAAGAGTTAATGCAAGTTGCAAATCAAGGTGGGATCAAGCAATAAATGTTAGATTCAACGCGATTAGAATCGTTGGAGCTAAAGCTAGGAGCCCTAGCCTTCAAGCCAAACCACTAAATCAGCCAAGGGTTGATTTGAGGTGAGTTTTGCTAAATTTAAATGAGTACTTTGTTGTGCATTAGCTATAAGAAAGATGGGGTAAATGATGAATTAAAATAATGAAAAAAATAGAAAAATAGAAAGAAA
The DNA here is from genome assembly GCA_021018995.1 of Chloranthus sessilifolius. NCBI lineage: Eukaryota > Viridiplantae > Streptophyta > Magnoliopsida > Chloranthales > Chloranthaceae > Chloranthus > Chloranthus sessilifolius. The sequence goes on from CM037588.1 coordinate 10,742,392, forward strand.
AAGATTTGGAAGAACAGCCCGAAAGGGGGTTGAGTTCTGGCCAAATCGATTAATCGATTTTGGTCTAGAAGTTGAAAAGGCAGAAGAGTCCATGTTCGATTAATCGATCTTGAAATCGACTAATCGATTTTGAAGTTTGATTAATCGATTTAGAAATCAACTAATCGACTGAGTACCTCCAGTGGCTGGAGAAATAAGGCTTGGGAAAATCGATTAATCGATGTGAGAATCGATTAATCAATTATGGACTTCGATTAATCGATTTGGGAATCGATTAATCGATTGTAGACTTTCGATTAATCGATTTCGGATCGATTAATCAATTTTAGATTTTGATTAATCAATTTAGGGTTTTGATTAATCGATTTTAGCAGTTTGAGTTGACTTCTTATTTTGAACCATGACGTTCATGGAGGGTCTTGGACCTTCTCTATTACATTCTTATTGATGCTGCGCATATGTTATGATGTACCATAGGTGGTACGAGTTAAGGCAACCATGAGGAGCCATGTGGGACCTTGATGCTTGGACAATCAGACACCTGAGGTAGGGAACACCTTGAACATGTACTTTGATCGCAAGAGTATATATGTAGTGATATAGAAATGAAATGAATCACATAATCTCCATGTGTGTGTGTGTAATACACCAATGAAATGAAAATGCTTTAATCATATAATTCTCTCAGTATGTGTGTGTGTGTGTGTGATACCAAGTAAGCATATGAAAATAAGATATCCCCAGGGGATAAGAAAGTGATAAAGGCATCAGCGTGATACGAGTAATTTAGACATCCCAGGGATGTAAGTGAGATTGTAAAGTAAGATTGAACAAAGACTAATAAGGTCTAATTGATATAAAGTAGTACATTTACACAGTGAATAACTATATATAAAGCACATGATATTTTTGTTATTTAAGGTTTGATCAAAATATCCCACTAACGTGGCGGGATACCCACGACTGACTCGACAGAATATTCGTGATCGATATGGCGGCCAATCCGTACACCGATACGGCGGTCTATCCGTACACAGTAGCACATCTCAGGGATGTTGAGATGAAATTAGACCCCGTCGCCTATGAGAAAGGGACCTGGGTAGTATTCAAAGTGACATATTTATAATAACTGTCTATTTAGACGACGATGGAGGGTATTCCATCGAGGCTTGATGCTATATTGCTCAGGGATTACTTAAGTTTAAGATTTAAGTTTCTTTAGGCCTATTCAGTGTAATTCATAAACAATTGATAATAAATGTAACATGTAAACCACCAGTAAACTTCAATGCATATTGTAATCATTTAAATTGTTTCCCAGAAAGCTCATAAATACATCATGCTAAGAATATCATGGAATATATGTGAGGATTTGACTTATATGTTCATTGTATTGTTCCCTATTGAGCTAGGATATAGCTTACCCTTTAGACTATACATCGCAGATCCTTTGCTTGCAGCTGTAGAGGCTTCGGGAGACATTGATCTGAGGGATTCGGACTTTATGCCTGGAGACGAGTTAGAGCCTCCTCCCGAGGACTTCTTCTAGGAGACTTCACTGTGTACTTTGATAGGGAGTGTTTTGAGAGCATTCTGTGCGGCTTGGTATGTCAAGCCTTTATTTTGAGAAAAAATATATTTAAATAATATAATTCTTTTGGCGAACCATCTGGGGTGATCTATTTATCACTGATGGTTCTGATCGATTTTCTGTTCATGCGTTGGCATGAAAGTAGAACTATCTTTTGAGTTTATGCCTAGATTAACATATTTATTTTTGCATCGTGCAGTTAATTGTCTTATCTTGTTTAGTTATTGCTTGCTATACCAATGTTTCTCACTGATCTATGGGGCACGATCTGGAGGATCGTGCTAATGGCATGGGTTTCGGGGTGCCAAAATCTGGGCTGTCACATAACTTAGTGAGCGAAAACACCCCATAGCGTACGTAGGAATGGTTCGGACCACTGCCTTTATTAGCATTTCTTTGCCGGCTTTTGAAATCAACTTTTCCATCCAGCCCTGTAGTTTACTATAGATTCGGTCCTTGATGAAACCAGACACTTGGTTTTTTTATCGGCCCACCACCGTCGGAAGACCCAAATATTTCTTCAAATTTGTGACTTGGTGGATGTTGAGAGATTGTTGTACCTCCTCTCATTTCTGGTTCGGGGTGGTTTTTTTGCTGAACAAGATAGCCGATTTGGATTTGTTAAGTTGTTGCCCAAACGCGTCTTCATATAAGTTCAAATTTTTTTTAATCTTCTCGCATTCCACCCCAGTAGCTTTCATGTATACAATACTATCGTCAGTGAATAGTAGATGTGAGATACAGGGGGCTCCTTGACAAATTTGTATTTTTGAAAGTGTGACACTATTGACTGCATGTTGTAGGTTGTTAGTGAAAACTTCTAAATAAATAATGAATAGGTAATGACTGAGGGGGTCACCTTGCCTAATACCCCACGTAGGCAAGATGTTACCAAATATTCTGCCATTCACCAAGAAAGAGTATGTGACTGTAGTCACATAGCCCATGATGAGATCCACCCATCGTTGGGTGAAGCCCAACCGGAGCATAGTGGCTGCTGGGAAATCCCATTCCACCATGTCCTACGCATTACTCATATCTAGTTTAAGAGCGCAGATGCCATTTTTTCCATGTCGTTTATTTTTTTTTAAATGGCCAACTTCGAAAGCTACAAGCGTGTTATTGATTATGAGGCGGCCAGGAACAAAAGCACTATGAGATTTTGATATGATTGAGGGAAGAATAGATTCAAGGGGTTAGGCGAGCTGGCTAGGTACTTGCTTCCAAAAGTAAGAGACCTGAGTTCGAATCCCCTCCCTCCCATGAGGCCACACTAGGGATTTATATCCCGCGTTGACCCGGCATGTGCTAATTTGAAGTGCGCACGTGCCCCTGGGATTAGGCGGGTGCTCTAAGAGGCCCGAATACCTAGGCCTTCGAAAAAAAAAATTGATTGAGGGTAGAATAAGCTTGGGTCTAGAAGCTTAAGTTTTAGCAATAATTTTATATAGGACATTACATATGCTTATTGGGCAAAATTCGGTAGTAGTTAACCTTTAGGGATTAAAACAATGTAAGTTTTATTATGGAGCCATTACTTACACACGCTTTTCAAGTGATTGCACCGAATTTAAAGAAAGACTTGGTATTTTAGGGACATGTGATATATAAAAATGCAATATGGGTCATCTGATTTGAAGTTCATGATCAATAGATCTCTAGTACATAAAATTGGAGCAAAACACGATACTTGTCATATATCTATGTAGTCAACTATTGAATTATATAATGGCCTTTGACTCCATTTAGTCAAATGATAAAAATTATATTTCTAATCTTTTGCAATTGATATCTTTAAATCATGGCCTTCAAATCAAATAGCTTAGATGGTGTTTTCACATAATAGAGGTCGCCAAACTTGCAAGTTTTTCTTTTAAATTCAATGTAATCCGGTGCAATCACTTGAAAAGCGTGTGCAAATAATGGCTCCCGTTTTATTAACCCCGCGTAAATCGGCATTCCCATTAAGATAAGCAAAAGTAAATTTAATAATTGAATCACCAACAGAGGGCTAAAAATTTTGATAAAATAATGTTGGCATACCGTCCGGCCTCGGGGCCTTCAAAGGGTGCATCTGCTTTAGGGCCTCATTTATCTCCGCCACTGTAAAAGGTTTGGTGAGATCGATGTTCTATTGTTGGGTCACTTTTACCTCCACATCTGAGAGAGCCTCTTCAATCCTTGTTGAGTACGCCGAAGAAAAGAAGTTTTGATAATAATTCTGAATGATATCTTGAATAGCCCCAAAATCTTCTTCCCATATCCCATTGCTATCTTTTGCTCCATCGATCCTGTTTCTTTTCTTCCTTTGGGTTGCTTTTGAGTGAAAGTATGTCGTGTTTCGATCCCCATTCTTCAGCCATAGATCTCTGGACCTTTGCTTCCACATCAACTCTTTCCTCTCCAACAATTCATTCAAAGCCCGCTTGATCTCCTTCTTCCTTGATACATTGAGACACCCATCATTGTGACAGATCCGTAGTTCATCATAATTACTTTTAATTTGTTTGTTAATGTTTCCAAAACTATCAATGTTCCACCTTTTTAGGCAACCCACAATGTTCTCAATGTTGGCGTTGATCTCCACTACTGGATCATTGCGATAAACCATATCCCAACTATTCTCCACAATCGGTTTGCAGACCTCTAATCTTAACCACATAGGTTCGAATCGGAATGGCGGCATCCCAAAGGACGGCCTAATTTGCTCCCCCGTTGTCTCTACAAAGATAGGCAAGTGATCCGATGTTGCAACCATAAGATGATGAACTATCATATGAGGATAGGTGTTCTGCCAATTATGGTTGACGAAGCCCCGATTCAGCCTCTTCTCTATTGTTGTCCCATGTAAATTTTGTACCCTTGAAGCCCAAATCCCGTAGTCCACAGTAATTGACCACATCCCGAAAGTTGCTAATTTGTTGTGGAGCTCTCGGTAGCATGTCAGTCTTCTCATTAATGGCTAGAATTTCATTGAAGTCACCTGGACATAACCACGATACCGAGCTCCTCAGATTGCATAGGTTCTTCATTACCTCCCATGATGATGGTCTTTGCTGTGCATTAGAGGCCCCATAGAAGCTAGTGAAGCACCGCATGACACATCCCATGCCATCATATCTTTATGCCTTTGGAACATAGATCGTAGTTGGAGGTTGAGGACACTTTTCCATATCATTGCTAATCCACCAAATCTCCCCACACTATTGAAAAAGACACCTGCGCCATACCCAAGCCTCCATTTAATGGCTTCTTCCATTTTCCTACTACTGAGTTTTGTTTCAATTGGGAAAAGGACCATGGGGTCTTTATTTACTCCTCACCAACTGGTGAAGGGATCGAACTGCTCGAGGATTCCCTAATCCTCGGCAGTTACAGCTTAAGCAATTCATTGGTCCCATCGGGGTTGCTCAACAGCACCCATCGATGAGTTGGTGAAAACTTGTATTGGAGATGTCGTTCTCTTTGCAAATGTCTTTGTAGATATCGTTTCGTTACCTTCATTTTGCTCTTGCACTCCTATCATTTCATGACTTCTCTTTCTTTTCTTTGAAGAAAACTCATAATCAAGTGTTTGAACGGGTTTGATTGGATTGATTTGCATCGATGAGGTTTCTTGTTTGTTCCCCTTCTCCGAGACCCCCAAAATCTATTTGGTTGTAGATCTTTGGCCTCCACGGAGATTCCTAGCCATTTTCTTTAAACGTGATTCACTTTTTAGCGCATCAGTAGCTCCTTCAAATGTGTCCTTGGGTATTTCGATTGTTGGTAGGCTCATAATTTCTAGTTGTTTGCCATGTTCCTTCCCCATACTTCTCTGATATGCATTTTCACCACTTCCATCTACAATCATGGTATCCACTTCGTGTTTTGTTGCCCCACGTTGCACTACATTTGAGGAAATGATAGGATCTTTTTTTCATAAAGAGTTTATCATTTTTTGGATTGATGGTAACGGCTTTGTCCACAGACTCCACACGTACTTCAGCAATTGGTTACACAACAATGTTTTTAATGTCCAAAATCTCCATAGGGATTATGGGATGTCGCTTCCTGCACAGCATGTACAATTTTGAGTCCGGATTCTCACGATGTGGCATACTGATTGTTAGGCTTTCCTTCTCCTTCTCTCTTGGGATCCATGCATGCCGTTGATAAGGAATCTCCTCTAAGATACGTGAACTACTTAGATTGGCCTCCTGGATGGCCAGAGATGGATCTAAAGAACACAAGATAATGAATCAATTTTCTTGCCTTTCATTCACATAAATGAATTATAAATAGTTTATCAGAGATAGACTTTGTTCCAAAATCTAGGAGGATTACAACAAAGTCTAACAAACTAAGTTAAGCCATATCACCATAGAGCAGATCAGATCTTTTTATGAAACTACTTTGTGGTTATTACACCCTGGAAACTCATGGGACGAGCACAAACCATGAGTTTGGACCGCCACTTGATCATTGGTTGGCATGTATTGGACATCAAGTTCTCGTTGCACCACTTTCTTGCAGATAAAATGGTAATCCACCTTGTGATGTTTCTACGAGCATGAAAAATACGGTTGGATGCAAGGGCAATGGAACTGATATAGTCACACCAGATTGTCGGCGTCGTCAGTATCAGAATGTGAAGTCACAAAATAAAAGTCGTAACCAAGATAACTCAGTGGCCGTTAGTGCAAGTTGACGATATTCTGATTTTGTGTTGGACCTGGAGACTGTACATTGTTTCTTGCACTCCAAGAAATAGGATTGAAGCCCAAAAATATGCAATAACCACCTGTCGAACGACGATCAATCGGACAATCAACATGGTCAGAGTCGGAGTAAGCTTCAAGACGAAGCAAACTCGGTCGAAACCATAAGCCATGGGTGATGGTACCCTTAACATAGCGAAGAATTAGCTTGATTGCACCCCAGTGAGTAGTAGTCGGGAGTACATGAATTGACAAACTTGATAAACCGTGAATGCCAAGTCAGGACGAGTAAAAGTCAAGCACTACAAACCCCCAACAATGCTTCAATATTCGGTTGGATCTAGTAAAGGAGAGCCATCGATGACGTGCAGCTTCTTATCTATGAAATCGGCTTAGCATGCTCCATGTGTGCGTGTTTTAGTAAATTAGCGGCATATGATGACTGAGTGAGATAGAGAGCTGAGTTGGAGTGAGTTATCTCTACACCCAGAAAATAATGAAGGGACCCGAGGTCCTTCATAGCAAAGACCTCGCGAGTACACCAATAGTCTATGAAATAGCTCCAATTTTGTTACCTGTCGCTAATAGATCATCAATGTACACCAGGATAAATATAATAACATCATCACAGTAATAAGTTAAGAGAGAGTAATCTGCCTTGGAACAAATAAAGCCCAAGTCATTGAGATAATCGACGAGACGTTGGAACCAGGCCCTTAGTGCATGTTTCAATCCTTATAATGACCTTCGAAGGCGGCAGACATGGCGAGGAAATTAGGAATCCTCAAAATCATAGGGTTGGTGCATGAATACTTCTTCATTTAGATGATAGTGTAAAAAGGTATTTTGCACATCAAGCTGTCGTAAGGGCCAACCATGGGGAACAACAACAGAAAGTACTGTTCGAATGGTAATATGCTTTATTACGGGACTAAAAGTTTCGGTAAAGTCCAAACCAGGTTGTTGGTGGAAATCATTTGCAACAAGGCGGGCTTTGAAGCGCTCGATGGACCTGTCATACCAGCGCTTAATTTTATAGACTCATTTGTGATCAGTCGCATAATTTACCATTTTTATCACCCTTAACTTAGTGATGCTAGGACTTAGTTTGCTACTAACAAGCTAACGATGTGTAGATATTAAGGAAAAACGGTAAAAGAGAGCCAAAGTATTAATATTCATCAAAATAAACTAAAAAAATAGTAAGAGGACGATTAAGCATAAAAGACGATTCGTTGTATGCTGAAAGCCAAGAAATTATAATTTATGATTCTCCAAAAAGACGTTAAAAAGTAAAAGGATAGAAGGCAAAAAAGCAATCGTTCGTAATAAAGAATCGTTCACTGAAAAGCTATGAGAAATAGAAAATCGATTTACGATTTTCTAAAGAAGCGACAATAGAAGAGAGAAATTGTGATTTGCGATTTCCCAGAATGAAGCTTTCTTCCGCTGCCAATCACGTGAAGACTACCACCGCCATGCACATAATTAGAATTCTGGTGAATCACGGATCTGAGAAGATTGATAAAGATAAACTCCGAAGATCTTTGCTGCTGTTACCAAGGAAATAATGTCGAAGCACATCTACAATTTGAAAGCAAGGAAGGATAAAATTAGGAATTAAAGTTATATTAGGATACTTTTACTTTAACAGTTTCTTTTATTAGAATTAGAAGTCTTTATAACTAACCCCTGTGATTTATAAATAAGAGGGCCTGATAAGGAATAAGCATCGAAGAAATTCTCATCATCAATTGACGACTGAGGTTGAATTTTCTTCTGATCAAAATTAGAGTAGCCTTTTCTTACTTTGTAGATTAGACATCCAAGGTTTCTCAAGAGCAATTGACGACTGCGATTGGGTGCTGAAGATTAGTATAAATATCTGTAGTTTCTCAGAAGCAATCGACGACTGCAACTGAGCAGTGAAAGATATAATTTTATTGCTTTCTAGTTTAGATTTTATTTTATTTTATTTACTACTTTGTAAACATCTTCGAATTTTAATTTAAATAAATGACTCATATTGGAATTTGTAGATTAGTGTAACGGTTTTTACTTTTCCATCTTCAATTTTCTGGAGTTTGATTGACGCTCAGATTTTAGGAGATTGTTGATTCGATTAAATCTATGTTAAAAAATTTAGTTTTTGATTGATGATTAAATTCTAGAAGACTGCAATACGGTGTAACTGTATTTTAAATTTATAAATATCCGAAACTTGAAGGATTGTGATTGACGACCATAATTTGGAAAGAGGAGGATTTATATTTATTTTCTGCACTTTAGTATAAAAATTATTTTTTTATTCATATTTCTCCAGTAGATTAGATCTTAAAAATAAATAGAAGTTTTTAAAATAAGAATCTAAGTATAAAGATATAAATAAATAAATTTAAAAGAAAAATCACTTTTTCGTGGGAACGATCCTATCGCTATGCTATAATTTCTATTGTGCATTTGCAATAGGTTAAAGCTTGAATTTAACGTAATTTTATACATAGAATAAGCCGCATCAAGTTTTTGGTACCACTGTCGAGGAAGCAGATTTATCTTTATTTTTATTCTTTTAGAAACCGATATTTATCTTTCTCTTTTTATATTTCTTGATATTTTTATTTTTTTGATCACTTCTTAAAGCTTTTGTAGGTTTATTCGGAGTAACGGATCAGACTTTCAACACTTCTGCCAGCCACAAAAACTAGAAACTCATATTTGTCTCTCTCCCTGCTTGCTAAAATAAAATGTAGATAATATTGAAAACAAAACTAAATACAATAAATGTTCTAACCAAACTGTCTTGTTATCTAATCAATTCATTATGACAAACAATGGTCAGAACATGACTAAAACCATGGGGGAGTATTACGCATTAACGCCTCTTACATCTCCCTCATGTATTCAAATTCCCCATACTGTCGATAATGAGACTTTCGAAATCACGCCTAATGTACTCAAAATACTTCTTATCCTTTACGGGCTAATGGAGGAAGATCCCCCTTTGCATCTAACTAAATTCGTAGAAATATGCATTATCATTAGAATCACGAATCTACCAAATACATGCATTCGCTTGAGATTATTTTCATATTCTCTTAGAGGCGAGGCAAAGCAGTGGATACACTCTTTTTCCCGAAATTCGATTGTCAATTGGGAGGAATTGAAGCAAATTTTTTTTGCAAAGTACTTCCCAATATGCAGAACGAATCGAATCTGGTACTTGATTTTAACGTTTCAACAATTTCCGGATAAGCCTCTTTGGGAGAGTTGGAATCGCCTCAACGATCTTATGCATAGGTATCCTTAGCATGGGGTCACGAGAGGGCAAATAGTGTTCACTTTCTACGAAGGACTTGACGATACAACCCGACATATGGTTGATGTTGCCTGTGGCGGGATGTTTAGAATGTTAATCACATAAGCTGCTTGGAAACTCTTTGAGACCCTTTGCAAGGAACCGGCGCAACACATTGATTCGGAGACCGTAAGGAATATACCCCCTAAGCAAGGAGGATTATATAAATTAAAGTCAATGATGAAAATTCTTCTGAAGCTGAAGCTTTGGAAAATAAAAATTTAATCTCTGGTGGGTATAAAATCGTACCCAATATCTCAAAAAGGAGAAGCTTGTGATCCTAACCTTGCCCAACTCAAACAGCTCCTCAACATCCAACTGCCCCTTTTTGCCCCACAGAAGCCCAAGACCAGACTGTCACAGAGGAAGTCTTGTCGCAGATAACCAAAAGTTGACTGCAACATGGCCGTATTCAAATGCAAGTACTTCATAATCTCCACGAATCCATTACACAGTTAGAAGCTCAGGTTAAGCAACTAACCATTTTGGCTACCAAGAGAGAAAGTAACTATTCTTCCTCATGGCCAGTTGGCACTCCAAGAGGACCTATTTATATGGGAGGCACATAAACTCCCCTAGACCATTATTGAGTTTCTCATGGACCCGTCAAGCTACCGACTCACCCGTAACAAATCCCTATAACATATATATATATATAACTTTAGTTGAGCATTCTACAATTTACGGTATATAAATACATACAATCGTAAAAGACTCTTTTGTCGGGTCACAATCACTTAAAGTGTATGGATTTACGATTTCTAGTGATTTGAAGAGTCAAATCTTAGTGAGTACGATTTGAAGCATCATGGAGTCTCACTTTTGTTCTATAGAATTGTAAACGATAATTCTAGTGAATAGGCGATTCCAGTAATTGATCTCATCAGTTACATTGGAAGTAGGGCCCATTTAAATCTATAGAGGAAACGGACAAGCAATGCATTCAATTTCGCTACTTGCCAACCTCCCAAGCCTAAAAACCTACACCTCGACATTTAAGTCAAACTGATGGTTCAAGCCTACATCTCCACTATAAAATCCATACCCATCCATAAACTAAAATCAGTTCACAACCTTTCTTCTTCCTCCGTCCTTAACCCTACACCCTATGATGGAAGAACATAACCCAGGTGATTTCAACAAAAGACTTGATAAAATCATCGAGATACACAAGGCCGAGCTTCTGACTGCACAACAGAAAGTAGATAACTTGAAGCGCTAGAGATCTATACCTGATGCTGAATCATCCACCGAAACTATCCTTTACCCTAAACCTAACCTAAATCTGAAACCATATCCCAAGAACCCATCTTCCCCCACTTCCTAACCTTTATACTATCACAACCCACCCCGAATGCACGTTCCTTTATAATAAGGATGGGTTGTAATTTCCAGTGTCATCTCCCAGCCCGTCCTTGATCTCCTCGCCACTCATCTCTATTGCTTATACTTTCCCTTTGCCTGCGCTACATTCTCTTCACATAGTCTTCGCAGGGGAGTAGTATAGGCTGAATGGGGGGTTGAGATGTGTTCTCTTCCCACTCTTCAACGGACTTCCACAGTGACATTGCATTTCTTTCACGGAAGGAATGTGAGGTGCTCTGTTTGGGGGAAGAATTTGAAAGATAGAGGAGAGTGTTTGATAGCTCTTAGAGTAGCGACTCCATCAAGGTGTGGATGCTTTCTTTAAAGAAGAGGGGAGGCGAGACTCTGATTTAAGATAGTCAAAAGCCAAGGACCGAGCTTTATAGAAGACAAATCTCTTTCTCGGACGTTGCTACCGGTGTCTTAGTTTAGTGTGTGTTTAGATTTTTTTCCTAGGTTTATCTTTTCATGTAATTAGTTTTCTTTCCAAGTTTTTATATATATTTCGTTTATATATAAAAAGTTCTTTTATTTATAATTTATGTTTCTAATCATTTTTTTCTCTTTCTTAGTGCACTTTTCGTTTCCATAAAATCGAAAGTATTTTCTCCCAAGTTTGGGAGAGGATTTTTGAATATTTTTGCAGTTCATAGACCCGATAACTAAATAGCACCATTAAGGCAAATAAAATTTTGAGTGTCCCCTGTTTATGCACAATAAAGACATTGTCCTATTTAAGTTTGGGGGGGAGGGGGGGATACACCACTTTTTGTATATGTATATTACTTTAACTCAGTTTAAATTAGATTAATTTTTCGTTTAGTTTAGATCGTTTAATTTAGATAGTTTACAAAAAAAAAAAATTATTTTTTCTGTATATATTAGATTAGTTAATTATTATATGCAAATTATGATAGAAAAATTGAGAATCCATAAAACTTAACAATCCATCATAGTAGTAATTCAAAATCAAACAGTCGCAATTCATGTTAAGCATCTTTAGAACACTGTATCAAATGAATGTTTGAAACTATATGATTAATCTGAACTGCAATATTTAGATTATAGCTTCAAAATTATATAACCAGTGAGCTTTAGAGCCGATATTCATCTTTTATTATGAGAGAGAGACTGTTTCTATTTTAATAAAAAAAAATTGAACTTCTTTACTACTGAGAAATCTCATATTGCTGAACCTAGAATCACGATATTTTGTGATTATGATGATTTGTTTATTTAGAACTATCTGTTAAATATATCAAAGTAACAAGACATTCATACTAGTAAATCGTGAAAATAATTAAAGGTTATTTTTTGTTAAATCAGAGACAAAAAGCCAAAATCCCATAAAAGAATTTACCCTTTGAACCCATATTAGAATCCTAAAATCAAATTTCTTTGTGTCAAAATTTTATAAACCCTTAACCATATGTATTACCCAAAGTTTTCAACCTTTGTCCTTTATAATTTCTGAGAGTTTAGAATATAAAAGAATGGAAGAAGAGGGCGTGAAAGGAGTGTACTCTTAACAGATAAGGGATCTGCTAAAAAGGGTACAACTGAGAAGAAATACGAGAAAATATGAGAAAAGAAAAGAAAAATCATAAAAATACGATTTAGAAAAGTTTTAGAAGAAATTGAAAAATACGATTCTATGAAAAAAAGAAGAGAACTGAGATTTATAAAAAAAAAAATTGGGAAGAAGTCATTACAAGTTGAAGGAAAGACCTTTGTGATTTACGATTTGCAAAAGTATGAGTCTAGTAGAGATATATGAAATAGATACTATGAATGAACGAAAAGTTATATGAACAGAATTGATTATCCATTCCATGAGATTTACCTTCTTAGTTGATTGTCCTTTAAAATTTATTGTACATATCATAGTGAGAGAACTAAAAATTTCAATATCTTTTTTAGAGTATGACAATAGTGAGAGTTTGGATGAAAATATTTTTAAAATCTGCAATTTAGAAAAATCTATGATGAATAAATTTTTCACTGATATGCACACACTCTGTGTTGTACCGAATTGAAATTATTAAGTTCTGATAAAGGATAATTACGATGATGGAAAGCTAAGGATAATGGATTTGAAATTTTTGAAAAACATAATAACCATATAATGATTGGCTGATTAATTAGTAGTGTATAAAAATTAGTTTAGATATTTTGAACTTTTAGTTTTGAAAAACTTTTAAAATTTCAAAAAAATATTTGAAGTTTGTAAATAACTTCACTGAAAACCTTCAAGAGACTATAACTCCTCCACTAGGGATTACCTAGGAGTTTAAAGGCTTGTTGCATCTGCTAAATGCAATCGTGCTCCTTACAAAAGTGACATTCAAATTCATAGTTTTAAATATTTTATGTTTCATTGTTTGCGGGGGATTAGCAAAACTTAAGTTTGGAGGTGTGATCAGTCATATAATTTATTATTTTATCACCCTTAACTTAGTGATGCTGAAACTTAGTTTGCTACTAACAAGCTAACGATGTACAGATATTAAGAAAAAATAGTAAAAGAGAGCCAAAGTATTTATATTCATCAAAATGAACTAAAAAAGTAGTAAGAGGATGATCAAGCATAAAAGACGATTATTGTATGCTGAAAGCCAAGAAATCGTAATTTACGATTCTCCAAAAAGACATTCAAAAGTAAAAGCGATAGAAGATAGAAAAGCAATCGTTCGTACTAAAGAATCATTCACTGAAAAGCTATGAAAAATAGAAAATCGTGATTTACGATTTTCCAAAGAAGCGACAATAGAAGAGAGAAATCGTGATTTATAATTTTCCAGAATGAAGCTTTCTTCTGCTGCTAATCACGTGAAGACTACCACCGCCATGCACATAATTAGAAATCTGGTGAATCACGGATTTGAGAAGATTGATGAAGATAAACTCCGAAGATCTTTGTTGCTGTTACCAAGGAAATAAAGTCGAAGCACATCTACAGTTTGAAAGCAAGGAAGGATAAAATTAGGAATTAGAGTTATATTAGGATACTTTTACTTTAGTAGTTTCTTTCATTAGAATTAGAAGTCTTTATAAACCGACCCTTATGATCTATAAATAAGAGGGCCTAATATAGAAATAAGCATCGAAGAAATTCTCATCATCAATTGACGACTGAGGTTGGATTTCCTTCCGATCAAAATTAGAGTAGATTTTTATTATTTTGTAGATTAGACATCCAAAGTTTCTCAAGAGCAATTGATGACTATAATTGGGTGCTGAAGATTAGTGTAGATATCTGTAGTTTCTCATAAGCAATCGACGACTGCAGCTGAGCGGTGAAAGATATAATTTTATTGCTTTCTAGTTTAGATTTTATTTTATTCTATTTACTACTTGTAAACATCTTCGAATTTTAATTTGAATTGACGACTCAGATTAGAATTTATAGATTAATGTAACGATTTTTACTTTTCCATCTTCAATTTTCTAGAGTTTGATTGACGCCCAGATTTTAGGAAATTGGTGATTCGATTAAATCTATGTTAAGAAATTTTAGTTTTTGATTGACGACCAAATTCTAGAAGATTGCAATACGGTGTAATTGTATTTCAAATTTGTAAACATCCGAAACTTGAAGGATTGTGATTGACGACCATAATTTGGAAAGAGGAGGATTTAAATTTATTTTCTGCACTTTAGTATAAAAATTATTCTTTTATTCATATTTTTTCAGTAGATTAGATCTTAAAGATAACTAAAAGTTTTTGAAATAAGAATCTAAGTATAAAGATATAAATAAATAAATTTAAAAGAAAAATCACTTCTTTGTGGGAACGATCCTATCGCTACGCTATAATTTTCATTGTGCGCTTGCAATAGGTTAAGGTTTGAATTTAATATAATTTTATATATAGAATAAGCCGCATCAATTTATTGTTTAAAACATTCATGTGAGATTTATATGGTATCAGTTCCCAGATACCATTTCTGATAAGAGCGCAAAACTCATCTGCCATAGCACTACACCATTGAAGGTCCTTACTTGCTGAGGCAAAACTAGTAGGCTCAACAGGCACCTCAATAACAGGAGCAACAAGGGCATATTTAGGATTGGGCTTGCGTGTCCCATTCGGAAGTCTTGTGATCATGCGATGAGGCACAGGTGGAGCTGGATTAGGATGCTCTGATACTATAAAGAATACATGATGATGAATCAATTTTCTTGCATTTCATTCAAGTAAATGAATTATAAATATACAAGAGATAGAGTTTGTTACCAAAATCTAGGAGGATTACAACAAAGTCTAACAAATTAAGCAAAGGCGTATCACCATAAAGCAGATCACGTAGGTTCTTTTTGTGAAACGATTAACCCCTTTTGTCAGCGATGTTGCTTCCAAACCAGTCTTCTCCGTCACCCTACTGCGGTTAGAACCTTAGCAAGAACTCTGTTTTGTGGAGGCCTTAACCATGCGCCATATTGATCAGTATCACTCTCACTCTCTCTAACTAAGAGACTCTCACTTGGGCATTCTTTATCAGTATGACTAATAATGCCACACTGGTAACAGAACATTGGGAGTCCTTCATATTGAAGTTTTATCCAACACTCCTTTGCCCAAGGGTTTCGTTGCATCCACTTCGACTCTAATGTGTAGAAAGCGACCCGACCAAGTCCATCCTTGTCCACCTCGACCATTTCTACCTTGCCAATGCGGTTTGTGATCCGAATCCCAACCTCTTTTCGGAGGGCCTCCTTTCATATAACCAAGTGGTTATCAAAACTCCAAGGGCCTCCTTTCGTAACTCTCTTTTTTTGTACTTCCTCCTTGAATGTAAAGAGGAAAATAGTATCTTTCAGGTCCATTCTTTTCATATCCTCTCCCAGATTCCAAGCCTTCGCCAACACCTCTTTTGTGACATCTTTGTGGATTTTCCTGTAACTGAGGATCTTACTCAGTAGACTCTGTTTGACGACATCAGCACCTATTTGGTTTCCAGCCTCCGTTTTGGTTATAATTATTGAAGACCTCTCATCAGCCGTAAGAACCAATTTATTTTCCCCTTCGTCAACAATGACTTACATCCTTCATCAATACTTTTAATAAGAACAAAATGATTTCAGAAAGCAGATAAAACTCGAGACCAAGCTGTCACCAAGGAGAGAGTTTTTTATCAAGTGGCACGTGATCTAACATCGACACATACGACCTTGAGGTTTCAATATTATCAACCTTACATTGTTCTACAAGCCCAAGCCCAATACATATATATGACCATAGTTACTAAAATTGGTGAATTTTTGATAAAAAAAACTCGTTTAAAATACATTTTTTCATAAAATGTCAAAAACACGTTTAAAGCGCTTTTAAAAAAAAACTCGTATTTTTTCAAACAAGTTTTTTACGATTTTTATCCAAAATTTTTCTTAATTGTGTAAAAAATATTTAAAATATAATTTTCTTTTGCACATTCCTGTTACCAGCTTTTTCCAAATGCTTCCCATTTTGTTTCCAAATTTTACTGATTTTTTCATGTTCTTTTCGTTTTTTGCCTTACCGATTTTTCCCGGAATTCAGTCTTGGTAACTATGTATGTGACATTTCTGATAATCAATGCTGACCTGAGTGTAGACTAACACATATTCCTGCCCATCTATCTAGCTGGGAACCTGCAAATCAATGGTTAAGCAAATAGGAGCATACTGTATGTTTTAATCAAGGTGTCAACTTAGGTACCGATATCGGGTGTCGGTCTAGGGACGATTGATACGAATCAGCCGATACTTAAAAGTGCAAGTGCGTTGTACATATTAATATAAATGTGGAGACACTATCAAATTCGCCTGATTTAAATGTTATATTCTAAAGATCTTCGATCTCTATCATATGAATTAACACAATAAATGATCATCATCTCATCCATATTTGACTACTTTAAATTATATAATAGAGATTTTGGATCATGGCCTTCAAATCCGATGGCTAAGATAAATTTTTCACTTGGCCTAAGTCCTCCAAATACCAAATTTTTCCTTTTAAGGATAACTTTAATTATTCTAACCAAAACTCTAAGTGCACTACATTCGAAAAATCATTAACTGATGTAAACCAGATGATGGAGATCGATTTTCTTTTCAATCTTTCACATAATGGAGCTTGAGATCAATGGTGTACCATCAGTCGATTAATTTATGGTTCCTGTGGCATACATCCCAAAAAAGTGATCGAAAACTATGGGCACACATCATACTCAAACGTGATTTTCGATCACTTTTTGGGATATTTTATTTGTACCACGTGCAATAAAAAATTGACTGTCAGTACACTCATGATCTCAAGATCTACGATTTGAACGAAAACGGTCGTTATAGTTTGATTCAAAACAATCAATGGAATTCGGCTATGGTGTCCTTCAAAATTGATTTCCAATTCAATCTTTCACATGATGATCCTGAAGTATAAAAATGGTGTACCATTAGACGGTCATTTTTTAATCTGCGTGATACACATCCCAAAACAATAACTGAAAACCATGTTGCAGACATCATGTTTAACCATGGTTTTCGTTTACATTTTGAAACGTGCAATACCTGAAATAAAAAGTTGATTGTCGGTACACCCATGATCTCATACACTATGGGGAAGACCGAGCGACAAACGATCTCCATATTCTAATTCACAATAGTCATTGGTTTTCGGTTATAGTACCATTAGAAATTCGGCCATTGTAAATAGAACAGTTCGATTTTCGTTTTAATCTTTCATTCCAACAAATAACTAGAAACCATGTGGCACACGGCATGCTTAAATATAATCATGGGCATACCATCAAAATGACAAAGAACTATGTAACTTACTAATTTTTGAAACATGTACCAGAATTTGGTTCATGCAATTGGCAGACCAGCTCATGTGATTTGACATTCAATCAATTTATTGATTTTATAGTTAAAAATTTAGAATCATTAACTATAAATCTCATAAAAATACATGTGCATTTCACATGTTGTCAAAATAAAATTTTTAGCTGAAAAATATGACAGAAAATGTATAATAATCACTTACACCACGTATCAGTACATGGTGTCAAAATAGTCCCCCATATATAAAATCTCTAACTTTAATTTTATATACAAGCCATCATTTTAAAGTCATATGATTCACATGATCATCATATAAATCATATTTATGTTAAAATAGTATTAAAAAATAAAAATGAATATACAATTTAGAACCTAAAAGTAGGGTTGCCAATAGGTCGTGTTAAAGGTTTTGACTGTCCAATTGGTAAATGACATATGCTGACCTGACATGGCCCGATAATGCACCCCAACTCGACCTAATACCCGAAGGGTCAAGGGTATATGCCCAACCCGACCTGACACCTATCCCGACCTTAACCTGAATGGTCGAGGGTATATACCCAACCCAACCTGACACCTAACCTAACCTGGTTGAAAACACTGTATTTTATTATTATTATTATTATTATTATTATTATTATTATTATTATTATTATTATTATTATTATATAAAATCTTGTAACTCGAGCTTAGCCAACCAAATTTTTCCTTAACCCGACCCAACCATACCTCTAAATTGTGTCTAATACTTAATGCCTAACTTAGCCCTAGTGCCTAGCCCAATAAAAAAAGTCGCCTCGAACAAGTCGAGTATCAAACAATGATATATACAAACTAAAAATTGATCCTAACGAATTGATGGAGATCATTTTTCGGCCCAGTCTTCCACATAAGGAATCTTGATATCATGGGCTTACCATTAGACTATTTTTTTATTTCATGCGGCGCAGATCCCAAATTATGGCCCTAAAATTACATGGCATACATCATGCTCAATTTTAATTTTTGAGATATATTTATGTGATCTATGACACATAATTCAAAGCAAGTGAAATATTTTATGGTAAAATTGTTAATTCTCTTAACTTTGTGGGTTTCTTTGAAGGTGCTAAAAATAAGGAAAAAAAAAAACTTAAATAGGTACCATTATTTACGCATTCCCACTAAAAAAGGGATTCTATTTGGGTATCATTATTTACACCCTCTTAAAATTGTAACCTCACCTATATCCTCTTGTAGGTAATGACTGCTTTGAATCAGAAGATGGAGATCATTGCTTATCCCCATCTTTTACCCAAATGATCTTGGAATCATGAGAGTAACAATAGACTATCGGTTTTTAATTTTATATGGCGCACTTTTAAAAAATGATATTAAAATCATGTTTGAGAATGATGTAGACCATATGATTTTAGAGTCACTTTTTGGGTTGTGTGCCAAGTGAAATAAAAATTTTATCGTTTGATGATACAATCAGTATGTCAAGATCAACTATATAGAAGATTGAGACGAAAAATAATATCCATCGTATGATTCAAAGCGATCAATATATTCTAACAGAATGAGGTGGGATGAGGTTACAGTTTTAAGAATAGTAAATAATGATACCCATTTTAATTTTATTGTCACGGCTTAGGAGTAGATATAGGAGCAAATTGGGTTGGTTAAGAAGGGTATTTTGTTCCTTAAGTGTAGAAACAAAACTTCAGACAAACCATTCTTGCTTTTGCACCGTAGATAGGATAGTTACATATACAAAAGAAGAGAGCTGTTATAACACATTGCTTTATTCTTCCCACTTCCCGAACACCTAAAAAGAAAATTAAAGTCGTGTGTTGATAGCACAAGTTAGTGTGTGAATAGAACAAATTTGTTTTAGTTAAGAAAAAAATTGGACACAAAATTAGGAAAAGTTATTGTCCACCCAAAAGCTTCTACAAATATACTTTATGCTAAATAATGTATTTTTGGATCTTCATGAGCCATGAAAAATAAAATTCAAATCAACTTAGGGTTGGCCCAGTGGTAACGACCAAACCTCAAGAAGCGACGTTATGAGTTCGAATCCCACTCCTTGTTGGCCACTCACAAGGATTATCTTTAGTAATCAACACTTCAGCATGTGTGATGTGCGGGCGTTGCACATATCTGGAGACTTAGTTGAATGCTCTAAGTTGAGGCCGAGAATACCCATAACCAAAAAAAATAATTAATTTTTTCAATAGTTGGTATGTGGGTGCACAAGATGATAAGCGTCTAAGAATTCAATTAGTATGAATAAAGAAAAAAGTGGTGTGCATGTAGCATCCCTAAAAAAAGTACACACTAAGAGACTGATATAAAATGGCATTAATGGCTATTGAGTGGCATTTAAATTCCAAAATGGTGTTTAAATGATCTTCCACTATTACGCCTTGTTTGGCAACGCGAATTTTGGAAAAAATTGGTAGAAAAAAGGAGTTTTTACGGAAACTACACTTTTTTTGCTATTTGGAATCGCAGTGGGTCCCACTTATCCAGGAAAAGGGCAAAAATAGCTCGCAAAAAACTGTCAGTAAAAAAACTCCTGAAAATCTTTTTAGCCTAGGTTTTGGGAAAAAACATAGGGACCCTCCTCCTTTGTCCATGTTGTTGCTAATGCTCAATCTGATGGGCCACACGAGATGCACAGACGAAAAGGCTGCATGTAGTTTGGTTGAGCTGGTGAGTTTTATTTGCTACAAAAAACTTTCACATAGATGGAAGATGAGCAAATATCAATTTTGCCCCCATCTTCAATCCAGAGAAAACTGAAACACTAAAACTAGAAGAAACCATTAAACTTCAGCTAGACCTGAAATCCACAGTGAAAACTAAAAAAAAGAAAAAAAAAAAAAAAAAAAGTCAATCGATCATAACATTTTTCAAGTACTTTATTAACTCCAACGCTCTATTCATTATTCCATCATTTTTAACCTTCAGAAGATCAACGAGACCTGCGAGATTCCAACAGACTTAAATGTAATTTTCAGAGGAATAGATGGATTTTACAAAAATACATCGATTATGATATGAGGGGTTTCATTGGTTTGTAGATGGAAGCCACGTGTAACAAGTCAAAGAGACTTGGGTAATGGGCTTGGCTATCGGAGTTAGTGGTGTGTCATATCCAATTGGGTACCTCTATTAGCACCTATGCAATCGCTAAAAGCGCTAATCTCAGAAAACCCTTCAAAACCATCAATTACTTCAGATCAGATGATAAATATCGTGTTTGACCCCGATCTTCCACAAAATGAATCTTGAGATAATGGTCTGTTTTGAAATCCACATCTCACTGATCTCTAAAAGGGGCCCTAAAATCACATTTGAGCGTGATGTGTGCAATAGGATTCAAGAGGCAGTTTATGGGGATCTGTGACATGTGAAATAAACAACTGACCGTCTGATAGGAGCAACATGAACTCAAGATCCATTACGTGGAAGATAAGGTTGAAAAACGATCTCCATCTTCTAATCGGAAGGAATCAATAAACGATCTCCTAAAGAATTTAGGAGATTGCGTGGGCGCTAATAGAGGTACCCTATCCAATTCAAGCGGCTGATATGTATCGGGTTAGGCCCCATCCGATACCCATATACACTCCAATTCTATATGAGATCAAATATCAGGTCATATATCAAACCATATCGAGTTATACCGGTCGATATCTATCGGGCATGACTCAAACAAAATAGCAAATTTGTCATTTTTATATATTATTTATTATTTTATAATTTAAAAGGTGCTTGAATACTAGCCAATTTGGCTGAAAGTATCTAATATATCAGGATACAAATAGGTTTGGGACCTAGCTGATATAACAAACTTCAAAACCCTAGTTTTAACTTAATTAGCGAGGATCATGGTTCAAAATTTCGGCCAATAATCGTTAAGGTTTCAGTCCCCACTAATATGAAACTTGAACCGAAATTTTGGTCCAAATATATATGAAGGGGAAATTATGGGCCGAAATTTTGGTTCTAATTTTCGGTTTTAGTCATGCCCGAAACGACCGAAATCGAAAACGAAACCGCTATTTGATCCTTGGCGAGGATATCATATGGATTTGAAGCGTCCTAAATTTTCGTCAAGCGTACACCTCCTATGCGGCCTCCGATGCTTTATTATAAAGAAGAAAGTAGAGGTTGTTTTACGGATTTTAGAAAAAATACAATTTAACGCATTTTGTAGCCAAACGGTTGAAAAAAATAAAGATCACCATCTTTGAAAATTTCTAAAAAAAATCTTACCATGAATTATTTTTTCTACAAACTCTTGGGAAGTAAAAAAAGAAAAAAACTTCCGGTAGGTTTTGCCAAACAAGGCATTATTTTATGCTTTTCAACTTACACGCTGAAGTATAGTTTGATGTTATGCCACATGGCGTATATATGTGAACTATCTAAACTATCCAAGGGGCAATCCATCATGTCTATGAGTGAATGTGGACCATCTGTTTTGTGATCTTTGTTATCAGCGATTGAAAATAAGAACAACAACTGATACTAGAGTTCATAGATCAAATTGTCAAATCTTTCAATGAGTACGATTTTTGGGGCATATTGCCCTTCAATATATGATTTATCACTTTGACGGTATAGATTACACACATCTTAAACCATCAATGGTGTTAGGAGGGTCAGGTTCATATAAAATACATAATGCTTCAAGGCATCGCGGCTAGGATCTGGAATATAATATGTGGGTAGTTTTAAATGCACTCACCGAATCTTGTTGGACACATATGCTTAAAACCATTGATTGTTTTAAATCAGACGATGGAGATCTTTCTTGCTCCAATCTTCCACAGGTCTTAAGATCATGGTGCACTTATTAGACGATCAATTTTTTATTCCACATGATAGATCCAAAAAATATAGCCCCAAAGTCACGTTTGAGTGTAATGTGTGTCATGTGATTTTAGGATTACTTTTTTGGGTATGTGCCAGTAGAATAAAAAAATGACCGTCTGATTAGGTATGTCATGATCTCAAGATCCTTTGTGTGAAAGATTAGAGCGAAAAAGGATCATCATCATCTAATTTAAAGCAATCAATGATTTTTAACAAAGGTACCCAACATAATCTAATAGGAGTGTAGTGTTTAAAGATAGCCATAAGGTAAGACATTTGCGTCTGCTTTTTTAAGCAACAAGGATTAGGAGGGCCCACCCAGTTCCATAAAATAAAGCAAAGATACATTTGGTGGGATTAAAAACTCGAACAAACAAAAGCAAAGAAAGAAATAAAGCAAACAGCACGAGACAATTGCTCGAGACCCATCTTGTCATTTTCAACGGCTCTCCCAAGATCAAACAAAGGTTCCCAACAGATCTTTACTTGGTAAGCTGCAGGCTACTCTACAGGCATTATTATATTGGACTAATGGGAATTATGGGATTAGTGAGCATCGTTTTAAATATCGGCCAATATCTATGGGGTTAGGTAACATCCGATTCAATATACACCCTCGATTCTACAAGGGGTTAAATATCGGCTCATATCAGGTTAAGTTAGTAGTGGCGGAATCATGTGTAGGCGAGCGCCCACACTCAAATCCCCAAAACTCAAAAAGATTAAAAAAATATTGTTACTTTTTTTTAAAAGCATGACAATCCTTCAAATGTCTTTGACCCCCTCTTATCATTTCTTTTTTAAATACCTTCTCATGCCCTCTCTATATTACGTGTTTTTTATTTGTTTTTCTTTAAAAGCCTTGTGACACCTTCACTGACATCCTCCAAATGTCTTTCTTTATATCAACCAATTATCTCCACACGGTCAAACTTTGTGAAATGCTCATTTATTTATGCACAAACTCGACATTGAAACTTCATTGTGGTTGACCTATTTTAGGTGGGATCATTAAGCTAAGGGCACGACTCTCCTAATCATAATGCTTAAATGATCGTTACCCCATTGATGGATTCAAGGTGTAGGCCATCCGCACCGTTAAAATAATAGATCATAAGTTGAAAGGCATGGCCCCAAAAATCAAAATTTTTGAGAGGTTTTAATCATCTGATCTGTGCACTCTAATATAAACCATTGTGCTTAGTTTAAATGGCTGGTATTTAAATTCGTCAATCTGATGGTTCACATTCACTTATGGACATAATTTTTTGACTAAAATATTTTCCAATGATGAATTCCCTCCTAAACCATTTAGATCGATCATAAATCAATGTGAATGACATATTAGGAAACCACACTTTAATAGTGTGAAATAAAAAATTTTAATTTAGCATTGCTAGATCGTTTAAACAAAAGTCCATCACGAGCCTTATCCCTTAAGCTAATTATCAAAAGGAAACAAGAGGAGGAGAGGGGAGGGAGGTTGGGGAGAATTTAACAAAAAAATAGGGTAGCATTATTTACACCTGTTAAATTAAATTTGTGAAGAATGCATGCAATTCCATCATAAAAATCCGTTGGTTGTTTTGAATCAGATAATGGAGATATTTTCATCCCAATCTTCCACACAATAATTTTTGAGTTCATGATGCACCTATTAGACGGTCCTATGCTGATTCCACGTGGCAAACATACCCAAAAGTGATTGTTTGATAAATAGCCCATGATCATGATCACTTTTGGGGGTGTGTGCCATGTGAAATCATGATCTGACCATCTAATAAGTGCACCATGATCTCAAGATTTATTATGTGAAAGATTGGGATGAAAAATGATCTCCATCGCCTGATTCAAGCTAGTCTAATTTTTATGATGAAAATGTGTGTTCTTAACGGGTTTAATGAGTATAAATAATGCTACCCATATTTATATGAGTATCTTTGCTACTCATATTTATCTGAGTATCTTTGTTGACGCTTACTTAAGAAACCTACTGCAACCCATTGACATCTTGAGATCAGACAATGCAGATTATTTTTCAACCAATCTTCCACACAATGTGGCACTCATTTCAAGGATCATGTGTCATATAACTTGGACAAGATAAATGAGGTGTCACTCAAAAAATTTAGGCATGATCCAATACATATCCACTATTGAAAATGTGGTATAAGGTGCTCAACTTATCAATGTTATTCTGTCATTATGTTATTGACCCATCAAATTGTATCGGTGTTATTCTATCATTGACCCATCAAATTATAGACACCCATTTTCGGCCCGCCTAACTAAATTGACATGAAATTCAAGTTATTTAGAGGCACGGGCACACATTAACAGATCGAGGAAGCTTGTAATGACATCATATAAGATCCCCCAAAGTTTGAGGTGAAATCTCATTGTTCCTATTTCTAAGCAAAATTATAATACGAGAAGATTATTAGCTTGCATGCTTTAAAGTATCTATTTTCGTTTCATGCGGATTCTTACTTTCTGGATTTCTTATTTAGACTAGATAGGCGTGAAAGTGTTATAAATAAATAATATAACTTGAAAATTTTTTAATTTAATTTATCTTGCGTCCCAACTAGATGAAAATCCTGATTCCACCTCTGCAAGCTAGCCTATAGTGATCATATCAGGTCATATCAGTCGATATGAATTGGATTAAATACCAAAAATGCCTTTTGTGTGATTTTTTTAATATATATTTTATTATATTAGAAATTTAAAAAATGTGCTTAAATATCAGCCGATTTGGTGTATATATATATATATATATATGTTATATCTGATAATATCATACTTTAAAATCCTTTTGATGAGTCACAATTAAAATCAATAAAGACAAACTTTTCCCCCGCACGAATTAGTTCAACCATCATTGTGTGTACCTTTTGTCAATCAGAGGGAGGTAACATTATATAAAACTAGTCGAGTGGATTGTGTGATGCACGTGAGCATCCTCTGCACTTGAGGAAATAAAAAGGAAACACTAATTTGGGAAAGTTAGAGAAATTATTTATAAACTTTTTAGAGGATAATAATTAGTTAATTCTAATGATAAAACAATGGAGTCATTATTTGCACACGCTTTTCAAGTGATTGCACCAGATTGCACTGAATTTAAAAGAAGAGAGCTATTACTTGCACATGTTTTTCAAGTAATTGCACCGAATTTAAAAAAAGTTTTTGTATTTTAGGAACATATGATATGTAAAAATGTAATATGAGCCGTCTGATTTGAAGTTCATGATCAATAGATCTTTGGTACAAATTGGAGCAAACCACAATATTTGTCATATGATTTATTATTGTAGTCAATTATTGAATTATATAATAGCCTTTGACTCAATTTAATCAAATGATGAAAATTATATTTTGTTCTAATCTTTTGCAATTGAAATCTTTAAATCATGACCTTCAAATCAAATGGCTTGGATGGTGTTTTCACATAATAGATGTTACCAAACTTGCAAGTATTTTATTTAAATTCGGTGTAATCCGATGCAATCACTTGAAAAGTGCGTGCAAGTAATGGCTCCTTTAAAAGAAAGACTTGCAAGTTTGGTAACCTCTACTACGTGAAAATACTATGTAAGCCGTTTGATTTGAAGGCCATAATTTAAAGATATCAAATGCAAAATATTAGAACAAAATATAATTTTTATCATTTGATTAAATGGAGTCAAAGGCTATTATATAATTTAATAGTTAACTACAATAAATCATATGACAAGTATCGTGTTTTGCTCCAATTTTTTGTACCAAACATCTATTGATCATGAACTTCAAATGAAACGGTTCATATTGTATTTTTATATATCACATGTCCCTAAATTATCAAGTCTTTCTTTACATTCGATGCAATCACTTGGAAAAGTGTGCAATAATGGCTCAATAAAAAAATTAATTAATTAATTCTTTATCTTAAATTTTGTTTTGTACTTTTTCATCTCACCTATGCAATTCCCCCTTCTCACATTACTTAAAAATAGTAAGAACAAAAATCATAATAAGATTCCAATCGCTCAATTTTGGCACTTTAATATAGACCTTTGTGTCTAAAATATAACCTGTGTTGGATTGGTTGACATCATGCATCTAAGAATTTGATCAAAAGGGTTTGGTGAGAGTGTAGTCTATTGATGTTTGTGACCAAAGTCAAATCTCTATTAAATTTTCAACCAACGGATGTTTCATTTGTAGGGCTATCAATGGACCCTGATAAAGCCTTAAGTCTGGCTCAGCCCGACCTGATTTGGGCCAACTTCGGACCTAAATAATAGACTTTTGTTTGAAAGTATTTGGGCCAAACCTGACCTAATTTTATATCTAAGCCGAGTTTGGGCCTAATTTTTACTGTAAATTTGGATTTACCAGAAATCAGCCCAGAACTGGCTTGGGCTTATATGGGCTGGCCTTGATTCTAACTCGATCCGGGCCTGATTCAAATTGGGGTTGGGCTTAATAAAAATTTTGGGCCAAAACAGGCACTTTTTTCATCTTATCATATTCATGCCTAACAATTGACTTCAAAAAAACATAGAAGTCTGCTCACATATCGAAGTCATTGAATGGATATATGGGTAAGCGCCTCCAACAGCTTGAGGTTGCAATATTGTTAACCTACCTGTCCCACAGGCCAAAGACTTTTTCCTACTCGGTGAATGTGTTAGGCACCGAATACTAACCCTTCTTATAAAATTACATGAAAGATATGCTTCTCATATGAACTTTAATTAGAGACCTATATTGATCAATGGCCAACTTTGGGAGATGTATAAATATGTTTCAATGCTAAATTGGGGACATTATCTTTATTTGCCACCCGAAATTCTTTCTTCCCAATTGGGTTTCAAGTGCTAAAATATTGGCTGAATCGAATTTGACGATAAAGACTGTTTTTTTGTCCCATCTTTTACACAATGGATCTTGAAATGATGGATTATTATCAGATGATCACATTTTGATTCAACGTGGCACTTATCCTGAAAAGTATTTGAGAACCATATTTGATGCGGCACATGATCAATGTTTTACTTTTTGGGATGTGTGCCACTTGGGATCGACATATGACCATTTATGAGAAGGCCATGATGTTAAGATCTAATTTGTGAAATTTTGAGGCAAAAAACACCCTTCATCAATGCAGCCTACGGTTTTAACGTAAAAAATTTGGTCGAGAAAATTGGGTTGAAAAGAAAGAATTTTGAGCTATAAATAAAGGTATTCAATTAATAAAAGGTCAAAAAAAATATTTTTTATTTTTTTGTAGGATTCCAGATGACATGAACCGCCATGGGAGAAGACCTCAACAAAGAGCAAGAGTAGGCGTGGGGATTAAAACCTTTGATTTAACATGGGGAGTTTAGTGTCCTATTTTATTTATGGCTAACGCCATGCATGAATGCACTAGTCGGTGACATGTACCTACTTTGGGAAATTTATTAAATTTGATATAAGGTGTTGAGCTGTTAAGAGGGATGGGCCCTCGGATGTCAGGACTAAGGCTAAAAAATAGGGTAGAGAAGGTCGGGCAAGTATCTCAAAATCAAAATTCCACTATAGGTCAAGACGTGCAGTATGGGTTACACATGATCTCCTCGCTGAAGGTAGAGTGAATACGCTACCTTCAACGGTAATGACCCTTTAACTTTTTCTCTCTCTCTCTCTCTCTAGGTATATATATTATTTTTTATAATCAAATACCACAATAGCCTCAATGTTACCCTTAGATTCATCCATCGAATAGTTGCAAGGAATATTTGGTAATTTAAATATCTATAAAAAGAGGTCAAAAGTTTTTTCCCTTATTCAAAATATATCTCTATGGTATATATATATATATATATATATATATATATATATAAGCTTAAAGCTCGGTGGGAGCCCACCCCGATCTATCAAGATTAGGACTAAGGTTGGGCATATCACACCTAAAAATGAAAAATTATAAATGGATGACAGATTTAGATTTGTTGAAGACAAAGTGCAGGTGGTTGATATTGCGCGGCGGGACTAGCTCACCGACCTGCATTAATTGACCCCCACCGTACTTGCAGCCAATTGCATCGTACCACATCAACTGTCTGTATTTTGTCTGCATTAAATGTGCCCTCAATAAATAGCCCTTAGGAATTAGCCCACACGTAATAGGTTATTAAAAAAAAAATAGCATGGACCCCTAGGGCTGAAATAGGTTTAAGGGGCTTAACCATACATTTCCCTTTTAAAGATCTAATAAAGTATTGGAACCGAACCCTGCTAGGGCCAATATCTTTCCATCAACGGTGGAAAAAGGTGCTAATATTTTTTAGCGTCAAATAAGTGAAAGGTCAGGAAGTGCACCTCATTGATTAGTCAAATTTTGACCATTTGATAAGGACATTGACCTGAGTGCTGCCATTGGTGTTCGGTGATGGATCTATCGATCCGACCATCAATTATTTGTCCTACGATTTAGGCGCATGATCAATCAAAAATAATAAATCAACAATTCATAAATTAAAATATATGTGCGCACCTTGAGTGTGAGTCATGAAGATGGGTTGCCGCTTGAATCTTCAATGATCTCCTCGTTCTCAATACCTCCTAGCACAATGGGAATGCTTTTGCTAATAAGGAGGGTTGAAATGTGTCGAGCAATCGTTCAGACCAAGCACCCCTTATATTTATAGCCAAAGAGTTATTTCCCATTAAGGACTTGAATTACTAATTATATTGTGATTGGAAATCACAATCATACCTTAACTAAAAGACTTAATTAATAGATGCTTATTATCTTCAAATTCACCGAATTAGTAACTATTACATCTTAAGATTGATCTTACACAATTCACCGGTCAACAGATTGACCATAGTAACGGCTACCAAAATAGAAACTTCTAATAGTCTCCCACTTGGCCATACTTTGTCAATAAACTCCGATTACCAAATGTTAGCTTTTTTTGAATGACAAGTCTTAATCAATCTCAATTAAAGTCTTTATAATCAGTCCAGTCCAGTGATAATTCTTACACATAATCAATGTAGTCAATGCATCATGTCATCGATACATGACCGTTCATTAGTTACAACATTAGAATTCATCACCAACATGAATTTCAACTAGCATGATTTTGCATAGATTGCAAGTTTACAAAGTAAATGGTAATTACATATAAACTCAATCTATTATTGGTCCTACTTTATTGCCATCTACTGACACCATATGTTCTAAAATTTTATTTGCATACAAATAAAAAGAAAGATAAATAATTCTTATTTCTGAATCAATTTAAACAGATGTATTCACTCTTATACATCCACTCTCAAAGGCTATCAAAATTATCTTTTAATCTCATATGCACAATGTGCTCCGAAAAGTGTTTGGAAGTTAAGCCTTTAGTGAGAGGGTCAGCTAACATAAGTATAGTACTGATCTTTTCAACAGATACAATTTGATTATAAATTTTCTCTCTTACAACAAGATATTTGATATCAATATATTTGAAACCTCCACTAGTCTTGTTGTTATTAGAGATAGCTATCGCAGCGGAATTGTCACATAAGATTCTCAGTGACTTTGAAATACTATTAATAATTCAAAACCCTAAGATAAAATTTCTCAACCATATTACCTTACATGTTGCCTCAAAATATGCAACGAACTCTGCTTCCATAGTAGACAAAGTAGTCTAAATTTATCACCTTTAATGACAGGGGCAATAGTAGCGGAGCAATTATGCATATTAAACCTTTTGAGAACTTTAATTTTTTTGAGACAATCCCAATATGCCACAAGCTCTATCTCGATGATCTCAATTCCTATCATGTAGGAAGTTTCACCAAGATCTTTCTTATCAAAATTTTTTGAAATTTTTTTTTTGTCTTATATAGCATGCTCAAACTACTACTCGTAAGCAATATATCAATATACAAAATAAGGATGATAAGCTTGCTCCCACTGATTTAAAGATATATGCATTGATCCATAATATTTTCTTTAAAACCAAAGTTTGAAATGACTTCGTGAAATTTTAAGTACCATTGTCGAGATACATGCTTTAACCCATATATAGACCTTTTGAGTCTATAAACTAAATGACTCTCCCCCTCAACCTGAAAACCTTCAGGTTGTATTATAAAGACATCTTCATGCAAGTCACCATTCAGAAAAATAATTTTTACATCCATTTGATGTAATTCTAAATCGAAATGAGCTACTAATGTCATGACTATCCTGAAAGATTCTTTTCTAGAAATATAATAAAATGTCTCTTTATAGTCTATTCCCTCCTTTTAAGTGAACCCTTTAATGACTAACTTAGCCTTGTATTTTTTTACATTACCTTTGGAGTCTTGTTTGATTTGATATACTCATTTATAGCCTACAGGCTTAACTTCTTTAGGTAACTTGAAAAGATCCTAGACCGAGTTATATTTCATTGATATCAACTCATCCTTTATAGCTTCGGGTCATTGAGTTGATTTCTCACTCTTCATAGTTTGGTTAAAGGAAACATGATCTGTTTCTTTTCTAAAATCATATTCACTCTCATTGATGTAGACGATATAGTCGTCAGAAATGGCTGACTTCTTTCATCTCTCCGATTTACGTAATGATTGATCATTGGAGGTCACCATAGGAGTAAGAGCCTCCTCAATGTGTGGTGTTGCAATAAGTATAACCTCAAGTGTATCAACACTATCTTGAATGACTGGTGTTAATGCCACCTTTTCTTCGATAAAAGGGATATAAATTATAACCCGATTATTCTCAAAAGTGATTTTCTTAGGCTCAACACTTCCACTGTTCTCACAGTCCTCAAAGAATTTCGCATATCTAGTCTCAACAATATGAGTACTATGAGTGGGGCAATAAAATCTGTAGCCTTTCGACCTATCAGGGTAACCAATGAAATGACAACTTATAATTTTAAGATCCAATTTTTCTAATAATATATTATAGAACTTTGTTTCAGCTAAACAGCCCAAAGTGTGTAAATATCCTAAAGTTAGTTTTCTTCCTACCCATAGCTCATAAGGAGTTTTGGGAACAACCTTACTAGGAATCCGATTTAGGATATGCACTGCTGTTTTTAAGGCTTCTCCCCACAAGAACATAGGCAACTTAGAGTTGCACAACATGCTTCTCACTATATCTATAAGAGTACGATTTCGTTGATCAATTACACCGTTCTGTTCAGGTATTCTTGGCATGGTGTATTGAGCAACAATGTCATACTCTTGTAGATATAAGACGAATGATCCTGAATTACGACTTGTTTCAGAGTATCTACTATAGTACTCTCCACCTCTATCAGATCTCACAATTTTAATCTTTGAATTGAGTTGTAACTCAACTTCGCCTTTATAGATTTTGAACATATCTAGGGCTTAAAATTTTTCATGAATAAAAAATATATAACTGAAACGAATAATCATCAGTGAAGGTAATAAAATACTTTTGGCTACCAATAGCAAGAGTTAGAAATGATCCACAAATATCAGTGTGGACTATTTTTAGCATACTCGTGTTTCTGATAGCTCATTTCTTATTAGTCTTTGTGAGTTTTCCTTTAATTAACCTTTCTATTCCATCTTTAGATATATGACCTAAACATTTAAACATTTATGTCACAAAATGGAAGAGTTATTGATTGTTCGTTTTCGTTTATTACTAACTTTATCATCTACATGTATAGAAA
This sequence comes from Chloranthus sessilifolius, assembly GCA_021018995.1. Taxonomy (NCBI): domain Eukaryota; kingdom Viridiplantae; phylum Streptophyta; class Magnoliopsida; order Chloranthales; family Chloranthaceae; genus Chloranthus; species Chloranthus sessilifolius. Next base: position 10,774,796 of record CM037588.1, read on the forward strand.
CTAAAGATTGGGCGTAAAATGAATCCAAATTTAATTTATAAAGTTTGCCCACTAGTGGGTCACCACCTCAATATCGAAATCACATAATAGAGTAAAAATAATATGTCTAAATTTAAATTTAAATCTAATGAATTCAATTTAGAAATTGAGATAAGATTTCTAGTGATACTTGGAACGTAAATAGTATCAACTAAATCCAAAATGAAATCACTTTCTAAAATAAGAAGGATAGTCCCAATGGCCTCCACATTTGCTTCTACTCCATTTCCGAGTTTGATGGTTCGTTCGCCTTTACTTAGCTTCCGACTGAATTGAAATCCTTGCATTGAATTATTTATGTGAATAGTTGCACCAGAATCTATCTACCAAGTATTGCATGGAGCATCAACATAAAGTGATTTAAAATACACAAAGACTAGGTCATTACCTTTCTTAACTAGACAATCTCTGTATTTCTGACAATTCTTCTTGATGTGTTCCTTCTTCTTACAGAAGTGGCATTTGATGCTAGAAGTAGATCCGCTAGCTGCTCGTTGTTTGGTTTTCGGTGGAGAAACTTCACATTCTTTCCTTTATATGATCCCTTCATTTTCTTAAAATTTCCTTTCGATGAGTCAAGAGCGGCCTAATGAGTACCTTCATGTTTTTCAGCCTTAACTCTTTCTTCTTCTTGGATACAGTGAGTGATTAGCTCGTCCATCTTCTATTTCTTTCTGCGTGTTATAATTAATCTTGAATGGACCAAATTATGTAGGAAGAGAAGTTATGATGAAGTGAATAAGATAACCCTCAGAAAAGTTCATGTCCATTTCTTTCAATTGAGTTGTCATGCCACTCATTCTTATAATATGCTCTCGTATGCTACTATGACCATTGTATTTCATGGTTCTCATTTTAATAATAAAACTACGGACAAGTGCCTTAAGTTCCTTGAAATTATTCTTGAATGGCTTGCATGCATTCTTTTGTATTATGCGAGTTAGGAATACCTCCCTGGATCGCATCAGTAATGAAACTCTTTATGATCATAAGACTCATACAACTTGATCTATCCCACTTTTTCAGATCCGTATAGTTCACTGTCAGGTCCCCAGCTGAGGTATCGGCAGTGAGCACCTTGGGTTTATCAAATCGTATAGCATTGTCAAGATCTATGCAACCGAGAACAATTTGGACATATTCTTTCCATTTGTTAGAGTTTGAGCTACTCAAAGATTCAATTCCACCAATCATATTAGTAATAGAAGACGAATTCAATATTACACAATAATTAAGGGTTTTATTATATCCACATACAACTATAGTAACGATCTATTCCACAATATTATATTTATAGTGTTTTTACGCAAGAGTTAAATTATGTTAAGGAATATAATAAAAATAAAATAAATATGATTTTATTGAGAAGCAATTTGTATCATTATGACCCTCCATTGGGTCGAGTCATAACACACTAGCCGCTTTCTCAATCTATATTATTAATTATGATACTAATTATATCGTTATGGCCCTTCGTTGGATAGAGTCACAACAGGCTAGCAGTACCCACACACAAATAATAGATAGTAAAACACAACCATCACACAACATTAAGTGATTCATCATCATTGGGCAAAAGTAATCCCTCAAGTTGTGATGTCAATGTTTACTAATACTATCACTGAATTTGTAATACGGTCTTTTACAAAAAAATCTCATTTTAAAAATCACAGCACTAGAAAAGATCATCACCGTTGGACAGAAGAATTTTTTCAAGTTATGTTCTCAATTTCGATTTGATAATATTTTAGATGGTCATAAAAGTGATTAAATAATAATTAAAAATAAGCCACTTAAGAGATATAAGTAGCCAAATCTAGCTCATGTTGTGGGTAAATGCCCAAAATATTAATAATAATTATGGGTAATATTATGTAAGTGCTAGCCTTGATGCTAGAGCACAACCTCCAATATCCAACTTTAATTAAATGCACTTAAATAAATAATGATTATCCAATGAAAATTATCAAAAGGACATCAGGTCATGATAACTTTACAACAGAGAGGTCATTATCAAAAAAGACATAAAAAATCGATCCAGAATGTCCGAAAAAAGTCAAAATTCATATATAATGTCCCAAAATTAGACTTTTAGGTAGCCCAAAAATTGCTCGAAAGGAATAAGGAATAATACGAGTCAAAATGGGCCTTAAGGACAAACGGGTCATATCTAACGGGCCAAATCGGCTAATAAATCATAGGCCTGGTAGTGATTGACCGAGCCATGGGCTGGATCAGGTCATGACCTGGGTCCGATTATAGACCGGGCTGAGTCACAAATCGGGTCAGATATGGGCCTTAATACGGGTCCAGGGGTCGGGTCAAGCATGTGGACACGAGAACGGATCAACACCGTCCATCTAGCCTGAGCTCAGTTATCGAAACAGCCCATGTAGCCTTCTGGTAGAACTTTTGATCAAACTAGATAAGTCAAGCTTAGAGATTGCCTTCTGGTAGAACTTCTTATCATGTGCGGCTAATTAATCCAAGATAAGATGGTATTAAGTGCCCAAGTCTGACCTGCGCATGAATGTAGGGTGTGCACCGTGCACTATCTACCCGGCCGAACGCATATTTAGTTGAGCAAATATGAGTTTCATATTAGGTACCAGAGGTGGTGCCCAGTCAAATCTACTTTTGCCAAAAAGGCCAGCCTCAAGGAGATACACAGTTATTTATGATTATTTTGAGCATCGAATTTGTGGGAGTAGGGACAAAGCCAAGGGGGGCTAACAGGGGCCATGGCCACCCCCGCTTATTTAGTTTTTTTCATTTTTTTTAATCTATTTTACCGCTAAAATGATTGGCTCCGTCTAAATAAATGCACATTTGAGCTCTCTCTCTCCTCTCTTTTAGGCATCTCCTCTCTCCTATCTTTTATACGTCTCCTCTCTCTCCTATCTTTTAAGTGTCTCAACCAAATATGCTACTTTAGTCTCTTCTAGTTTTTAGAAGCAATAGTTTAACCACCCTCCTAAAACTTCTCTTTTTAAATCATATCCTAAGACATCTCTCTCTTTCTCTCTCTCTCTCTCTAACACATGATTAGGCCATCGAAATCATAAAAAATAAAAGATCACGTGGATTCCTATAACCTAAAAAATCATGTGAATTTATTAGATTTATAAATCTAAATTCGCTATTTTTCTTCTATTTTATCCAAATAGGCCTTAAAAGTTAAAAATGAGGCTTAACCCAATTAATATGGTTCCCAACTATGGCAGATTGGCCCTAATGCCTATTGATAGGCGCACGAATATATAAACAAAAGATTTATTTAAAAATAAAATTTGTTAACAGTAAATGAATGCTATTTTTTTTTATTTATAATATTATACATTTCTTGTTCATACTTCGGTCCCCTCCCATGAAAGTTTCTGGATCCGTCCCTGCGTGGGAGTTCAAGAGTTTACTTTTACTTAGTCGCGTGCTCATAATATTCGTGTATCTCCCAAGGCTGATGGGGTTATTGGACGAATCTCATCCACTTATTCGATAAAAATTTAAGAATATCGAATAATGGAACTTCGGAGGCATCATCTTTACACACCGAACCTATGAAACTTTGACTTTCATGGATTTCAATCAGTCATACGTCAAAATTTGGCTTTGATACCAATTGTTGGATCTATATGGATCCGACCATCAATTATTTGTCATATGATTTAGGCGCATGATCAATCAAAAATAATAAATCAATAATCCATAAATTAAAATATATGTGCGCCCCTTGAGTGTGAGCTATGAAGATGGGTTGCCGCTTGAATCTTCAATGATCTCCTCGTTCAATACCTCCTAGCACAATGGGGATGTTTTCGCTAATAAGGAGGGTTGAAATGTATCGAACAATCATTGAGACCAAACACCTTTATATTTATAGCTAATGAGTCATTTCCTATTAAGAATTTGAATTACTAATTATATTGTGATTGAAAATCACAATCATACCTTAACTAAAAGACTTAATTAATAGATGCTTATTATCTTCAAATTCACTGAATTAGCAACTATTACATCTCAAGATTGATCTTACACTATTCACCGATCAACAGATTGATCATAATGACGGCCACCAAAATAGAAACTTCTAACATTCGGCTCGTGTACCTAATACCAGCTCCTAAATGTATACATCGCAAAGTCTATGGTGCCTAGTGCATGAGTTGGTACTAATTTCCAATCTCCGTTCTTGTTTAGATAAAAGTTGGTAAAATGGAATAAAGTTCTCAACTTTTTACTCTACTTTCCTATGATTTACCAACCGTTATTTTACTCTAGTAAAATGTAGGATTCCTAGATTTTATTGGCATTTATCACCGTTCGGAGCCATCTTGATACTTGGAAAAATAATATGAGGTGGTATTTGATGCTCCATTGTACGATCGTCTATTGTGCTCACAAAATTTTGATTGGAATATGTGTGCCACGTGACATCAAAATTGAAGCGTTTGATGGTACGCCCATGACCTCAAGATCCATCATGTGAAAGATTGGGACAAAAGCGATCTCCACCGTCCAATTCAAAGCTGTCAATGGTTTTTAGGTCACTTGGAATATGTGCCACATGAATTTTTATTTCACCATTTTATGATGTGTGTCAGGTGAAACCATAAGTTTACCGTTCGATGGTACGCCCATGCTCTCAAGATTCATCGTGTGAAAATTACGACAAAAAATCATCTCCACTATCCGATTCAAAGCAATCAATTGTTTTCGAGTCACTTGAAATATGTGCCATTAGGATATGTGCCACATGATTTTTTAGGGCACTTTCATATGATATGTGCTATGTGGAATCACAATTTGACCATTTGATGGTAGGTCAATAATCTTAAGATCCATCATGTGGAAAATTGGGTTTGAAAACGATATCCTTCGTCCGATTAAAAACAATCGATGACTTTAAGTGTGGGTACCCTCAAAGATTCGCTGGCTGCAAATAATATTTTCCTGAAAATATTGTAACCCAATTTCACCATTTTACCACACTTTATGCTTCCTAAAATGTTGGAAAGCATTTATAAATATAATAAAGTGAAATTCATCATTTTACTTTGCTAAATTTTATCACAAAGGGCCCAAATTAAATCAGATCCTTAAATTGGGAGAGGTCATTTTTGATGGACACGTGGCATGAGTTTTCATCAAAGTGTCTACTTAATTCGAAGACCACAAGTTTAGACTTTGATAACAAAGGTTTATAAAATAAATATTTCAATTGCAGTCTTACGGGCACTTTTAAAATAAACGACCAAGAAAACTTTTGGATTTTGCCTCCTGATAACAGTCCTCTTCAATGCATTTGAGTCCGACCCAAACCACTACAGAACACACTTTGATGAAAATAGTATCATATGTCTTGAGAAAAAAGTACAATAAGCAATGCCTATTGGGTGGTCAATGGGTTGACCTGTATCGGGCCAAAATATAAGGCTCCGATCCACCCAATACTTTGGCCCTACATCACAAGATTTGACTTGACCCAACAAACCGAAGGTTATATGCCCGACCAAACTGTACCTTTCAGCCTACTTGTATTTGGCCCTTTGGGTCATGTCGGATGCTTCATGCCTGACTTGTACGCATCATGTTAAGGTGCCCTTCTCTACTAGCCGGTAGCCACATCTAGTGGTCTCAATGTTTCAGGCGTGAGCTAGGACCTATCCGGGACAACCTGTAATTCGCAGAGTATGGGCTAAGTAGGTAAGCACGATATAAATGGGCCAGCTCAATTCACCAATATAACAGATAAACTCAGGGCATTTAAATAAATTATAATTAACAATAATTATAATGGACAATGATTAATCTTAGAACATTTAAGTAAATTATATTTAATAATATATATATAGGGAAAGGTCCCGTCCTCGAAGCTTTCACGTGGAGCTCCATATGACACCAAAAATATTTTTTCGATGTCACGTAGAGCTCGGGTGCATTGCTTAGATCATCTTGAAAAAAAAAAAAATTTAAAACTCATATCGTGAAATGTGAATTAATCCGAGTTATTATATTTTTAACCCAGTCTGAAAACTAAGCCGAATTTGCTTGATAAAAAATATCACTTCTTTTTGGATTGAATGCGGGCCAAAAATTCGGGCCTGCCCCGCCCATTGAGAGCCCTAGTACTGCCTCTACGGCCTACCTAATTCCCAATCTTCATTTAAGTGCGACCGGGATTTCGGAGGAGAGAAGGGCGATTTGGGCATTACGTAATTTATGGCCACGTCTCCACCGGCTACCTTTTTGGTTTTTTTTTTTTCGATAACGAGTGTCTCCCTTCTTCGATGGGGACGAAGCACCAAAAGTATACTTTATTCCATGGAAACATAAATTCCACAACCATCAAATTCAATGGTACCCCCTATCTATATTCATTAAAACGATACTTTTGTGCCAACTTTCCGGTCTATATTAGTGTTTCAGATAAGTAACAGGTTATAACTTTCTTGGCGACTACTTCTTATATTTTAAATATATAATAATCGAGGATTAAACGGTTGAGATCAGAATTCAGATCCAATAATCAACGGTCGATATGGGGGAAGACCACCATATTTGAGGGTGATGCGTAACATCTTATAGACTCTCTCATTTCTATTAAACAAATTCGAGGGCCTCCAACTCCCACACTCTTCGTGCTCTTCCTTTATTTTCTCTAAGCCGCTCCAGGGTTTAGCTAAGAATCTTAGATCTTCTTCTTCATTTTTCTTTGTTATTCGTTTTCTTAATCGAATCAGATCAATGGCTTCCATGGCAGTAACCCCGAGCCCCGTCTCCTATCGGGCTCGTTGTCTCCAATACAACAAGGTATATAAATATATAGATGTATCTCTTCGATCTTGATCCAGATCTACGGTTTCGTTATCTTGGAATGCTTTAACACTTAGTCTATTGTTTATGGATTTATATATCATTTATTTTAATCGCCCGTGGAGATTTTTTTAGAACGCTTTCTTGATGTTGGATTTTTATTTTTATTTTTTTACGGAGGGGGGGATAGAAGCTTATTCTTTAGCAGTAATCTTAGATTTGTTTGAGATGAGGGTTTGGCAACTTAGTTTGCTGTTGTTTTAGCTGCTCGATTCACTTGGTTTCAGTATTTGCTACTGAAAACTTGGATGGAAACAGGCTGGGACTGCTTGGCTCGGCTCGGCTCGGCTAGGGTTGAGTTTGGGCTGGATATTTGGTTTAACAGGCCGGGCTTGGACCTGGATTTATATCCTAAACTTTGGACCTATGGGTCGGCCCGTTTCTTTGTCTCACCTTGTCCAACCCTGTTTTTAGAATAGATCCGGCATATTAGCTTGGCCCATTGGGTTTGGTTGGGCCTTGTAGCATCGGTCTGAAAGTTGAGTTTGGTCGACTTTGAATCTGACTCAACCCCTGAGATCATAGTCACCAACGGCAATAATTCAGCGAGGTTTAAAATTCGGAAAATTCCGCTAAATCTGAAGTTCGGGGAAATATTCCGAGGAAAAATCGGTGAGAAAAATTTAAAAATAAAAAGATTTAAAACTATAAAAAAATTTAAAAAATTAGTAAGTCACAACTTTTTAAAAAATTCGGGAATTTTTTGGGAATAATTCACGATTTTTTGTGATCAGGCAAATTTTCTGAAAATTTTTCAAATAATTCGGGGGACCTTAAATTGCGAATTAATCACTTTTTTTTTGCAAAAATTCGGCGATTTTTGTGACTATGCTTGAGATGAGCAATGGGACCTGGTCCCGGGTGCAGAGAGACTGAACACTGCACCCAAGCCTGATCACAGCCTGTGTGGACATGCGCAGGGCTGATTCAAGATCATCTAAAACAAAAAAGGAAAAAAACAAGCATTGTCTTAAATCAATGGTGCTCAATCAGTTTTAATTTTAAATGAACGGTGAAACATTTTATCATTTCACCATTCAATTTTGGACAACTGTAAGTTTTTTATTGTATTTATCCCTACCCCTAAGGAGGGAGTACCTTTGAGGGGAATAGGTGCCATGTGGCCCTTTGAGTGCCACATGCCACCAAATGAAGGGCTGGACCAAAGTAGGTCTCTTGGGATTTATGTTACCTTGGCATTTCTACTTTTGGTATTTTTGCCGTGATGGCACTTGGCACACGTGCCGACACTTGGACACTCCTCAAACAACGCGAAACTTTTAAACACATATGAAAAACCACACATTACTATTAAAATGCTCATCGTTTTGACAACGATAAAATATATATTTTTTTAAAAAAATTGTAAAGTTTAGTAACTACTAAAAAAAAGGTTTGGGTCATTGAAAACGATATTATATTATACTATACTTTTATTTAGGTTCACGACATATACTATGAATCTTTTCATTACATATCTAAATTGGTTCTCTACGATTTTCTTTCAATTTTTCTATATATTTTCTATTTATTTATTTTATTTTAGTTTTCTTAAGGCCATGCTGCCGTATTAGAATTTTAAAAATTGGCATGGCGAACTTATATTGGCACCATGACATTTGACACCTGTGCCACATGTCCTGATAACACTACTTGGGAAGCGACTAGAGATCTGTTCTCCATTTAAAAAGGCATTCTTGACATCAAATTGGTGTAGTGTTATGACCTGTGTGTAGCTAAAGATAAGATGATACTAACTAAATCTAAATTAGCTACATTTGCAAAGATCTCCTGATAATCAGTCCCATACAACTGAGTAAATTCTTTGGCGACAAGCCTTGCTTTAAATCTCTTTACAATCTCATCTAGTTTGTACTTCACAATGTACAACCGCTTCTAACTAGTCACTCTCATCCCTCTTGGCAATGCCATTTGTTTCCAAGTATTGTTTCTTTACAGAGCTTGCAGTTGTTCTATCATTGCTTCCTTCCACTTTGGTTGGGAAATAGCCCCACTTAAAACTAGTCACTCTCCTCCCTTTCGGCAATACAATTTGTTCCCAAGTATTGTTTCTTTACAGAGCTTGCAGTTGTTCTATCATTGCTTCCTTCCACTTTGGTTGAGAAATAGCTTCTGTAATACTTGAAGAAACTTTGTTTGAAGAAGTGGAAGTAATGAAGGCACAATATGAAGGTGAGAGTGAACGACAACGACACAAAATAACTTATAGGTTGAGCAATGCAAATTCTAGTTCCTTTGCAAAGTTTGATAGAAATGTCAAGTTCTAAAATGGGGTCAATTTGAACATCAAGCGGAACAGTACCTGTTTGAGTACTTGCTTCAGGGTGATCCATGGGGTCAAAGTAGGTAATACTGTTTTTATTTTTCTGAATATAAGTCTTCAACATCTTTATACTGTCTCAATTATGAGATTTAGCCATTTAGGTCCCATTGATTCCTCTAGACTTGAGTCAGACAGAAAGGAGTGAAGAGTGACAGTATTCCTGGATTCTTCATTCATGCTTTCCCCTTGAAGGGTTCATTGCTTCCTACTGGAGGAATAGCAAGGTGTAGTTTCAAAAAAGGTGGAATCAATAGAGACAATCTCTTCATTGTGACGAGATCAAAGCACTTATACCCATTTTGATGTGCGAGATATCCAAGAAATATACATCAAGTTGCTATAGGTTCTAACATGTCTTGGAGATGTCCTAGCCTTCTAGGACATGAACTTGTTATTTAAAGGGTGACATTTTCGAGAGTTTTTGAAACTTGAAGAAATAAAACTTGTAACCTAGATACCGGCAAATGCCCTAACCGACTGTGCCAAAACAACACCTGATCTTTATTGCCAACAAAATCTAAACTAGAAACAACAAGAAATGAACCCAAATCTTCAATTGTAAAAATCTCAATCTCTTCATGACCATAACCAAATGTTGTTCTTATTGCCAGATTTTGAAAATAGTGAAAAGCTAAAAACATTCACACTACAGTCAAAATGTTTGGCAAGACTACTAACAAAAAGTATGTTAGTCGAGCGATTAGGAACATATAAAGTTGAATGCAACGAAAAAGGTGATGTTTTAATATCCCCTTTTCCTGTTATTAGTACTAAGGAATCATCAACAATACAAATACTTCCAGGTCCCAGACAAATGGAATATGAAGAAAAGAACGAAAGTGACTCCTGAATCTATCATCTAAGAAGTGTTGGTGGTCATAGAAACATTATGTGAGGAATCATGAATAATCTTTTGATCAAAATGAGAACAAATAGTTGATGTGGAAGCAGTGGGGTCAATGGCATGCTATCTTAGCTCATCAGACTATCTTCTGGAAACTGTTAGTGTATCCCTTAAGGAAGAGGCATGCTTCTCGGAAGTTACATCACTGGAGGTAAAGTGATATGCATGAGGATTTTGTTTTACCAACCAAGTTCCAACATGTCTCCTTGATATGCCTAATTCTTCCACAATTAGTACATTTCAGTTTGTCTTTGTCATAGGAGGATAGTTACCTCTGCTTTGTCCACATCCACCAACTTGGTTGCCCCCTCGTTGGTCTTAAGGAATATCACATTTGAGTGTAAGAATCCACGGAGCAAGAGCAAACCGTTGAGGGATATTCCAGAAATTCTTCTACGGCTCTCTTCAGGCTGAAGGAGAGGGAATACTGTCCCCAGAGAGGGTAGAGTATCACAACTCAAGATATTTGCTCTAAATGCCTTATACTCTGGCTTTAGTCCACTTTGAAGATAAAATATCTTTCTTTCGATCAATCACAACCGATTGTTCTTAAGCACAATGAGTGCATGAGATGGTTTAGTAGTGGTTCAATTCATCCCACTTTCTCCTTATTCCAACATAATAATCATCCAATGATCTATTTTACTGGAAAACTAACTAATGGCATCAGGCAATTCAAACAATTTGGCAAGTTTCTGTTTCTGGGAGTACGAGTTTGCATCACATTTCCATTGCAGTATTAACATACATGAAGGTTTTGCTAATAGCTGGCTCCATGGAGTGGAGCAGCTATAACATCACAGTCATATTCACCGATTCTCAGTCTACAAAGGTAGCATCAGCAAGACAGCAGCATCGGGTTATTAAACCATTAACATATCCCAACTTCTTACCCTCAAGAAATTCTGGTTCATCTACACCACTTCAGATAGTTTGTCCCATCAAATTTAACTGCAGTGAGATGAAATCCATGCCGCTCTCCTCCAATAGTGCGGCCATGAGAAACACTTCTGTAACTTCTGCCATTAAGAAGATCAACTAGGTAAAACAACACTTAAACAGGCAAATGGATGATCTAACACTTGGTCGCAGCAACCATTCTCAAGGTATAGATGTGCAAATGTCTGCCTTAAAATAATCAACATGTTAAAATAATCTTCCCACTCTAAAAAAAAGCACCAAAGCACAGTGACACAGGCCACATGCTCTTACAAATTCCACCTTTTCATCATCGATTCACCAATTCTTTATGGAATAAAATAAATGAAAAGAACTGGTTGCATATGAATCCTCGCAAAAGGCTGGCCTACTCTTTTTTATCTCTCAAGAGTAAAAGGCATAATATATATATATATATATATATATATATATAAGCAAGCAAGAAAATGAAATTAAAGGAAAAAATACAAGATATAATTAGAGATAATCAATTCTGTCCTTGCTTTAAGAAATTTATATTTCCGTCATATTTTGTATCAAACAAGGGAAAAAGATCGATAAAAATCATTACAAATCAAGAATATTGCTAGAATTAGCTGTATTGTTAATTCTTCAAATTCAATGACAGCTGACTTCAGCCCTGCTTTGCTAATGGCAACTTGAGCTTGTGCAGGTTGGTCCCGATCAGCTACAGACCTGCGATAATACCAAGGCAAGTATGATTGGTTTGAATGAGAGAAATCAAGAAGAAATGAAATTAAGAGAGAATAAAGAGAAAAGGAAGAAGAAAAACGTGATTCGGGATTATTACTCGACCACCGTTAATCACTTCAAATTTATATTAAAGAAAAATTGACATATTTACATTCATGTCCTTTTTTCAATATAATGTCCAAAATACCCCTCACTATACCTAAAATACCCATTACTTTATAACAGAATCTTCAATGACCCAATGAATCATTGACAATTTTGATCATATTTTATCTTTCTGATTTGGCAACCACATATAAATCTTGGACTTGTTAACTGTATAAAAGAAGTGTGAGATTACAACGCTCTGGCGTTCCCTTTGGATTAGAAAGGATTTGACCTTGAGTTCAAGAGCTCAAAATTTCATCACTTGGAGAGAACCCAAAATCCTTGTTGTCGTTGTAAACAAGGCTGGTCAAGCACTGGAACCAGAGAAGCTTCTACTGACTCTTCATCCTCGAAGCCACAAACAAAGAGTCGAAGGCATGCAAGCAAGAAACCTTTGCATACCACCTTGTTGGCATTAAAATGTTATTCAGTTTGATCGGCTATTTCCTTGTAGTCTGACATCTTCTCAATTTTGTCAAACCAATTTAGGATAATATTGACAGGGAATTTGTCACAAAATTTTGGCTTGCCAACTTTTTTTTTCTTTTTTTTTTCAACCCGAGGTTAGACCTTTACTCTGGGTTCTCAATCTTTCTCCTGTAACAGTAGGTTTCAATCATTCAGGCCTTCATATCCACCCCCAACTGTCTGTATGCATTCTTAAATTGGATATTCAATTATTCAAGTTTTTATTCCAGCTATCTTGATCAGTGGCCGATATCAGTAGGCGTTCTCGTATTGGATATAACATTGCAATTTATGGAGTCATGCTGAGACAATTAGTTTGTTGTAATAGTTTATAATTGTTTTTCCATGTTTGTGGATTTTACCAAAGCACTATGTTATCAATCTCAATAGGAGGAGAACCTTGGTGATCACGCATTGCACTTGCCCTTGCCTAGGCAGACAGAGCTATTTATACAGTAGGGTATGTAAGAGCAACATTAAGTGAACTTTATTTGCATAATTGTATATAAAGATCAATATGGTAACAAGGGAAATGCATTGGGGTCTATCATATTGCCATGCTGCCTCAAAAATTGGCCTTGAGAAAAGCCCAACATGCATGAATCTGGGAGTATAATGCAAAGATTAGAACCATTGACAAACTCCATCCTTGTTTGACCAATGTTGACAAGTTTATCAAGAGTTGACCACAACTAACCTTTTACTCTTTAGCTTCGTAGCTTTGATAGATTTGCTAGGGTGCTTTGTACAGGGCTTAAAGTGCAAGTTCGGTTGAACAGAGGGATATTCTTTGGCCTTGATCAGAATTCAAATACGCATAGAATTCTCTTCATTACAATTCCTTTCTGAGGTATTAGTGGCGACTTTGTTTAAACAATTAGCTTAGTACCTCAGCCATTTAGCAATCCTGCAATACTTTTATGGCAATAATGGTAATATCATATCTTGAACGCCCTCACCTCTTTACTATTTTAGAGCACCCAATTTCTAGTCAATTTCATCATAATGTAATATCTTGTTGGTATTGTTGTGATTGTCTCCGTCATCCCTGAGGGCTCAGGGTTCTCTTTAATCTGTTATCTGTCGATTTGTCTTTTGTAGCTTTAAAAAATTATAAATTTATTGTATTTGCTGGATTATACTCCTAATGGATATCGTAAGTATAGAAAAAAATTGAGGTTACTCTATGCCATCCAAAAAAGTAGAAAATAATAATAATAATCATAGGAGCATGGTCTTACCAATAATTCTTAGTAAAACAAATACAGAAGCAGATGTATTCCTTTTTTTGTCCCGAGACTTTCTATATGGTATCATTCTGAATTGCTAACAGACATACTCAGATACTCCTAAGCGGTATTGTAATTGTAGGAAAATGAGGTTAATTTATGCCATCCAAAAAACTAGAAAATAATAATAACAACAATAATGATGATAATAATAATAACGGAAATAACAGCAGCAGCGTGTGGCTATCAATAATACAGAAGCATATATATATATATATATATATATATATATATATATATATATATATATTCGGGTCGGCTTTCTCTACAGTATGATGCTGAATTGCTACCATATTCTGGCCCTTTCATAGGCAAAAATGGATACTTTAGCTGCTTTTATGATTTTCTGTTCTGGTTTGTTTTTATTCACTATTGTGCAGAATCAAATAACAGTGTGAATCCATTGGCTGACTGTTGACAGGCAATCACCAAAGTTTCTGGTCCAAATTCAGTCTCGCTTTCCTGTTGGAGGAGAAGCTTTCAATCAATCCAGTTGCAGCCAGTTCGAGGTCGCTGTCAAGTTTCTTGTGCTGTATGCTTCTCTCTCTATCCATGGGTCCATTTTCAATTTTCCTCATACTGCATCTAGCCCCTATGATATATCTGCCCTACTTTTGCTTGGGTTAATGCACATGTGGATGTAATATTGCACGGAGACTTGTTATTACTTGTACTGGAAGCTCCATGACATGTTCAACCATTCTATTATAAGTTTGGAGGAGTTGACACTCTAATGAACAGTGTCAAACCATCCAATTCCTCCTGTCTTGGCATTTCTTCTTCCCTTCCTCAGTATTTTTTTTTTTTCTGTATTTGTTTTTTAAATTAAAATTTTGTTCTTACTTTAATTTTTTCATTTTAAGAGGATAGAGATGTTGCCATTTTTCTCCTTTAAAGGATCAGCATAGCACCTGAAAGGAAAGAGATGGAAACATTTATCTAAGATTTTAAATGAAAGGAACAAAAATGCCCTTTTCTCATTTTTAAGGAAGAAAATCTTTCTTATTTATAACAAATGACCGAAAACCCCAATGATTCCTTAAGACACATTCATATACGTTGCTGTTTCTGAATTTTGGTGTATTGTCATTTCATACTCTCATATCGAAGTTGATGCTCATCTCTGTGTCTGTAATCAATAGATTTAGCCCACCCTGTAACGACTTAAATTGAGAAATTCTTTTGAACACGTTATTTTGGTGGCTTTGATTGAAAATAATTGTAATTGGGTTTAGAATTCCTTTGGCATCATAACTCAAGTGCAATTGAAGGAATTGTATCAAATAAAGGAGTAACACAATTTGAGACGAAAGGCATACTTTTTTTATTATATATTTCCACCTGTTCGTGGGTGAAAGATTAAATAACCCCAGTTAGTTACTGATTAAAAAAAAATCATCTACAGTTGCAGGCATGCATATGTACATTATTCATTCCCATGCATCATTGCTACCATGCATACTATCTTTTGATAAATGTCCACCTTTATTCAAATTCAGTATTCAATGCAACTGATATGGCTGCTCACAGGCTGAGAGAAGGAAATCAGTTAGCATACTATATTGTTCTCAAAAAAAGGGACTGACATTTGGACTGACATTTATCTTTCCCTTTCCAAATGTCCTAACCTCAAAATTGTCAATTTTCTTTGTCAATTGGAAAAGAACCATCACTAATGTCCCTTTTCCAGGGCCAATGACATTATTTTATTACTTCCTAATGAGTTGGACAACTTGAGTTGGACTGAGTTGGTTTTACTTTTTCCCATGCGCTCAACTCATTCGAATTGTAATTTTGTAATAGCGACCATATATTCTGTAGGGGTGTAAATGGGCTGGCCTGGCATGCCATGGCCTGATGGACTGCCAGGCTTGGCCTGTGGGTGTGGGTTAGGAGTTCTGGCATGATGGGCCATGCAAGGCCTGAAATCTAGGCCCAATTAATAAATGGGCTAGGTAATAAACCATTATCCATTCTGTCCCATCCCGAGCCTGTCAGTCCCAAACCATTTATGCAAATGGGCTGGCTCTGGGCCTTATTTATTGGCCTGACTAATAAATGGGCTAGGCTTGGACTTACATATCACGCCTGATAAAAATTATACCCATTTAAGCCCAGCACAGCCCATTTTCACCCCTAAGAACCACTTATAAAAAAAGTAGTACAATCGGAGTGAGTCCCTATGTACAACTCATTCCAAGCCTAAAAATAATGTGATAATATTGCAGGTCACCATTATATTTCTCTGATGATGGTCATCATGGGAATAGTCATAATTCAAATACATGACGTATATTGATCTTAAAATTGTGATAATGATATAGCTAATGACAAGGGCTGCTCATTTCGTCAACAGGCCAAACAAGAGACAGTGGAGAAAGTATGTGAAATAGTGAGGAAACAGCTGGCATTACCGGCTGATTCTTCTGTCACTGGCGAGTCCAAATTTTCTGCTCTTGGTGCTGATTCACTTGATACGGTACTCCTGATCTTTATGATTATTGCCTTTGATTGCTTTGATCGGTTATCTTTGTTTATATAAAATAATGCTATCTGATAAAACTGTTAATTTTTATATGAACATTGTGGATAAACTAGGTGTTGAATTTGGTTTTCTGTGCTACCCCTATATCATGATTATCTTTCCAAAATTGCCCATGGATATTCTGTACGAAACAAGTGATCATGGCAAAGGTATAAGGTGTGAATGCCTGTACGAAATACTGTGTTTGCCACTACCTGGTCTTGATATTGATTATGTTCAGTAAGGATGTTTAGTTCTTTTTACCCAGCACACTAAAGTAACTGTCTAACATTCTCTCATTTGAAACATCATGGTAAATTGCCATATCATCTAGAATATCAGTTCTTTAGTAATTATCCCCTTCCGAGACAGATTAAGTCAGTGAAGAAAATATTTTGAATAGTACGATAGGACTCAACTTCATATCTCTCTTATCAATCGAGTGTGCCTGGCTAATAATCTAGGAATGGCTGATGTCATCTTGATTTTCATGGTTCTTTTTGAATTGATTAGTTATTTCTAACTTAAATGACCAAAATATGCATAAATATTAGATAATGACTCCTTAGAGTAGGATACCTTGCAAAGTAGGGATAAAGGTGGCAGGTATGACCGTGTGAGTGGGCCTTTGTGACAGTTTATGGGCCTAATGATCCGGCGCGTCTGGATGCTTTTTGGGTGGGATTGGTACATTCCTTGGTGCGTTTGAGGGTGGGGGGTTAATTGTATTGGTTTAGTCGTGAGAAGACGAATGGTAATAAAATTACAAATAGTGTGAAGGTTAATGCAGACTTTATCTCGTGGTTTGATGGATATTCTGATGGTGGGGAACCATTAGATATTTGGTCAAATAGCAAGCAGTTCCAGTTCAATGTCAGCTAAATCAAAATTTTTGTCTATTGCCTATGGAACGTCATTTTCCATGGTTGCTTCTAAAGGGGGCTGATGGGAACTATTTTGGACCATACCCCGATTCTATTGTTCGCGTAAGGAGTTTTGGGGGCCTAGCCCATTTCATTTTTGAAAATGTGGTTGAAGGATATGGAATGGGTTGGTGCATTAGTGTTGGAATTCTTGAAAGATTAAGGGTACTGCGGTGTGGCTGTACTTCAAAGCTGAAATATTTCAGACTTATCAAAAAGAACTATATTATTTGAGGGAGGAGCTGAAGAGGTGGAATAGGGAGGTGTTTGGGGATGTGGTGGCAATGAAGAAGGAGCTTTTGGACAAAATTGAAGTGTGGGATAGAAAGGAAGGAATAACCCCATTATTGCTTTTGAAATTGAAGAGTGGGATAGAAAGAAAGTCTCGAGTGTTGTACATAGGGCGCTTACCATTGAGATGCTACGTGAGTTTCAAGGGTCATGGCAGATAGCAGATGCATTAAGCGAAAGTTTCGTTCAGAAATTTCTTAAAGATTCTCTTCACAAATTATATGAAGAAATCATATTGACGAGGCTTGAAACTTTGAGATTTAAGCTTACGAATTTCGTTCCCGTCAATCCAACCCCGTTGGCGCCCGTCCGCTTTAATCCCATAAACGTTGTTCATTTCATAACGATCGCAACACCTATTCCCATTATTGGTGTAAAATCTATGCCGGTTGAAGATCCTATCGGAGTTCATAGCCCAAAATCTGTTAAAGAAACCAAGCCTGTAACCGTAGTTACCCCAACCGAACCACATTAACCACAGTTGTTACCGATCCTCTAGCTGAGCCCTTGATAACACCAGGACTGATCGAAGATTCCATACCGGTTGGTGAAAATCCTCTAAAAATCATTATCCATACCGATTCTGAAACCGTCGAAGGTCTAGTACCCGCGATAAGTCCTACCAATCCAATAATCCACAGGTCCCAGGATCGTATTGGTCATGTGTCGACGTAGATCCCAATCGGAGTATCAAAGTTAAATCGGATCTCATCCGGGCAAAATCCGGTTTATTTGTCCAAGCCACGTCCGATCAAGGTTCCCAAAATAATGTTCTTGACCTTCGCACAGAAGATCAATTTTGGCCAAAGTTCGAGGTTGAATTTTTTTAAAGGGGAATGATACGAAATTAAGGTCTGTGCGTCGAGATCAGGGCCGAATCAAACAGAGATCGTCAACAGAGAAGTGGACCTGTGAATGGGTTTTTAAAAGGCCTGTTAGAAAGGGGATGAAGACCCGTGTGCACGGTATTAGATTTAGTTTCCTTTTTATTAGGATTCTTTTAATAAGTCATTTGTTTCAGGATTAGTTTCCTTATTTGAATTGTTTAGGGGCCAGACACATATATGTGATATGTGACTATTAATTTCGTCTCTTTCAGCGCAACCATAAAAAAAGTAGTCATAATTCCTAAAATACATGTCAGAATTGCGTGAAGGAATTTATTAGGGATTTTAGGGTATTGATTTTGGGATAAAATAAAAATAAAAACAAAGAAATAAGGAATGGGCGTTTGAACCACACAAGTATGAATAAGAAGGAATGGGCATTTGAACCACACAAATATGAATCACACAAGATAAAACAAGCAAGCAAAATGCACAAACAAGATGCCCCAACCTAGAACCTAGGGCTCTGATATGAGATGATAATTGTCGAAATTAAACTAATTAATTGAACAATTAACCCTTACTATAGTAGGAGTTTTAATGGTTAGTAAGGAGTTTTATTCTTAGTGTTTCTTTGCTTATAAATATATTGTAATCGCTTTTGAGAAGATAGTTAATGGTATTGTAAAAAAAATTGCTTATGAAAAATTGAGAGCTTTTATTAAGTTTTCTTCGAGAGTGCGATTCTCTCAAACCTAGAAGAGTAATTATTCTCCCGTGTATGGTTTGGTGTGAGGCCAACAATTTTTATTGTGAAATTCTTCGAATTTCCTTTTCTTCTTCCTTATTTCTTTGTTTTTTTTTTTTTTTTTTATTTTATCCCGGAATTGAGACCTGCAGATTTTGCACTATTTTAGGGTTAGCATGCGATTTTCCTGCATCAACATCTTAACGGAAATCTGGAGGGTTGGGCAAAGATTATGTTTTTCTTCTCCGCCAAATATAAGTGCTATTTGGCAATTTAGTTAAAAAAAGAAGTTATAAGTTATAACACTTTTTGGTTACAAGTTATAAGTTATAATTTAAAGTTAAAATAAAGGCAATCGAAACCCTATTAGTAGAACTGGGCCACGTAAAATATCATCCAAGCCATCTGATTTGAAGGCAATCATGTAAAGATTTTTGTGGCCAAAGATTGGCATGAAACATGATCTCTATTAGGGGTGTTATTTGGTTGGTTCAGGTTGGTTTCCATGACAAACCGAAACTGAACCGATAACTATCGGCTTCTATTTTATGAAACCGAAACCGAAACCAAACTGATAAGGTTCAAAAACGAAACCTAACCGATAATTATTGGGTCAGTCGGTTTTCGATTTCTAGAACAAAAGAAAACCTTAATCAAACAGAGATGTGATTCAACTTTTGTAATTCAACACCATTGTGAAATACAAGAACGAAACATCAAACAATCAAGAAATATTACAGAAAAGAAGCTGACAATTCAAAATATCCAAAACTCAGTTGATTCAAAAGATTCTAAACTCAAGAAATAGCTAAAGCAAATAACCAAATATGCCAACCATAGATTATGTTTTAATCAGAAAAATCAAGCCATTGTCTCTAATTACTAATTGTTAAGGATATTAACATGATCTACGCTCGATCTGTCTGATGAAAATAAATAAAATCTAATCGCTTACTTGTTGAAGATACTTCTTCCAAGATTGGAATAAAATAAAATCTAATCGCTTGGGTAGGTTTAGAAATCCGGCCCAAAACTGATTGGCTACGCTGATCACTGGAGACCCTTTTTGCCCCCCTCCCCCGCTAATTGGCTACGCTGCAACGTCTCCGTCGATCCGACACTCTGAGAAGGCCTTAGCTCTTTGATCCGGCACTCCGAGCGAAAGGACGGCGGAAACGGACGATCGACGGTGGGTTTGGAGCAATGAATGGAGGAAAGGTTGAAAAGGTTTTAGACTTTCTTTTAGTTTTAGGGCTTTGTAGAAGAGGAAGCGAGGAATTGACGAACATAGTGACAAATTTCTCTGAAATTCTCCAAAATTTACTGAAACAGTGGTTGGGCGAAACTTTCGGTGAAATTTCGATGATTTCTCCAAAATCTCTGAAATTTCATTAATTTCGCTGAAATTAACGAAATTTCACCGAAATTAAAAAATATTTTCTAATTTTTGTCATTTTTTAAATGACAAATAAAATTTTTATGAAGTTTAAATATAATTTATACTTATTATTTTTTGTACTCCCCGAAATTTTCTCGAAACTTTTCGAATTTTTCTCGAAATTTATCCAAAATGAACCGAAATAACCCCCTACTGAAATGTTGCCGAAAACGAAATTTATCACTATGCTGACGAAGGGTTTATTTTGTGGCTTTTAATAGGTCAGAAATAAATTTAATTGCAACCGACTTCTTTTTTGCAAAATCGCAAGTTTTAAGGTTAGGTGGTTTTAACTTTTAAAAGAATTTTTTTTGTTTGCAACCTTTTTTTTGTATGCAGCTGAGTAGTAGTTCCCACGATCGGTTTCTTATCAGTTCGGGCTTCGGTTTTTTAACGTTAAAATCGAAACTGAACCAATAACTATCGGTTTCTATTTTTTGAAACCGAAAGTGAACCGATATGTCCCAAAACCGAAACTGAACCAAAATTTCGGTCGGTTCGGTCAATTTTCTGCACAACCCTAATCTCTATCATCTGATTTGTCCCAGCCAACCGTTGACTCAGATGATTGTCTTCATTGTGTTAATCAGATGATAAAGATCACTTTCAGTGCCAAACTTTGGCAAAAAAGATCTTTACACCAGGGTCTTCAAATCAGACGGCTTTGATGGTGTTTCACATGGCATAGATACGAAAAATATTTGAAGGTTTGAATTTATTGATGTTCCATATTTGATACTTCCTATCTGATTTGTATTTTTTGATATCTGTTTGTGCCTGATGTCTAATTAGTTGAGTTTTTTTTGTCCTCTATAATCATATGAAAAAAAGGAATATCAATGATTAAAAATAAAATTTAATAATTTAATAAATGGCCTTGCTATGGTCTCGTCATGCCGTAGTGAGCCTCTTTGCCATGACCTTGCCACATCGCCTTAACTACCTTGTCTGCCACTCAATTCAATTAATGCGAAGGTCGGATTGAAGATGACGCGAAGTACACTCCCCACCATTATCAGATTCAACGATTCTTATTTGCATAGTATTGGGTTAGGACCAACTTGTAAAAGACAAGAAAAGCCATAGGAATCTCATCTTTTAAATTTATTGAAATACTGAAATAAAATAATGAAAAACATGTGCAGCAACCATCAGGAATGACTCCCAGCTATCAGAATGCACACTGCGAACGAGAGTATTACTCTTGCTACCACTATAGGATAATACGATCCAAAGTGTTTTAACAATTGACAAACTTCACATTGAAATTTCAAATTATACAAAAAATTTAATTTCTTCAGAATACAAATTGCGGAAGATGCCCAAATCATGTTTTCCATAACAGAATATCCTCAGTAGATTGGGCAACAATGGCTGTTGGTCTCTGTCTCCGACGATGCTCAAAGTAGCATCATTCTCTCTCCTCACAACTATGACTAGAAGTCCTCCCCATAAGAGGGAAAGAACATGGTATAATTCATCGAATTGGAAAGTAGAATCTAATGATAAACTATTAACATGAATTATCTCTTTACCAACAACAGGGTTAGAGATCCTTCAGCAACACATATTGCATGGAAAATAGATAGATGAGATGAAAAACAAAACTTGCTGAGATATGGTCAATCGCTCCCGATTTGATCGCTCAAGGAGACTTTGAGGGGGGGGGGGTGTGAATGCGTGAGCAGATCCAATGATACCTGAACCGGCCACATTAGAAGAATCCTGGGGTACTTGAGGCATGATGCAATAGATCCTTGTACTGTAGTTTGTACGGATAACTGGAGCAATGGTAACTGTAGGAGGCACAACTGAAAAAAGGTGGTGTTACAGAAGTGGCAACTGAAAACCCATTATCAATGATGGAAGAGAACACACAATTGTTCTGAAACTTGGGATGACTGACCAAGTCCCAAAGTGTCTCCCTTAAGTGCCCATTTTTGAGAGAATGAGCACTTTAATTTCTCCTTTTCTTCATAGGTCAAATTATTATGTCCACGGCCACCAGATCTACCATCCCCACATAAGAAGAGAGAACATGGGGGGTTGTGCAAATGTGTGGGCAGATCCAATGATACCTGAACCAGTCACATTAGAAGAATACTTGGGGTACTTGAGGCACGATGCAATAGATCCTTGTACTGTAGTTTGTATGGATAACTGGAGCAATGGTAACTGTAGGAGGCACAACTGAAACAGGTGGGTGCTATAGAAGTGGCAACTGTAAACCCATTATCAATGATGGAAGAGAACACACAATTGTTCTGAAACTTGGACCAAGTCCCAAAGTGTCTCCTTTGAGTGCCCATTTTTGCAACTCCTCTCTCCTTAGCATTCTAGCTCTATCATTCTCATACTCAAAATTTACTCCCTTTCAAAGATTAACTTAGCATAATAATCCCGTAAGGATTTCTCCCCCTGGCAGGAGTTGTAGATCTTGTCAATTAGGCTAAAATCTTTGCATAATTATGCTTCTGACGCTGAGAGTAAGCTTCACTAATGGCTAGCCATAATTCCCTAGTCAAAGTCGCATACGTAAAAGAACTATTAATAGTAGGTTGCATTGAGTGCAACAACCAAATCATCAGTCATGTTTTTACACCCCCAATTGATATATTTTTCATGAGTAGTGGTTGATTCAGGGATGGAACCATCCGCATATCCCTACTTACATTTGAATCCCAAGAGCAGTTCAACACACTAGATATTGGTTTCATCAAACTTGTAATTTGAAAGCCCATGTGCACTATCATTTCCACTAGCAACATTAACTTTGGATTTATCCATATTGAGATACCTCAAAAACAACTGATATACTGCAGGAATGGTTATAATGTGTAGGCTAACTAGCTGCAAGTGAAATCCTCTACAAGCCTACAACACACAAACAATACCTCTACAGTTTGCTTTCACTTTTATACACTAACTTCCCTGTCATATCCCATCATTAGGGCAATGAAACTTCGACCAGTCACTATAACAAGCACAATTTAATGGCTAAAAACATTGCAGGTCATGTATAGGAATAGGAGTATGATGGAGGAATACACATTGTACAATGAGAAATCAGGAGCTGATGTGGTAAGTACACCATTAGGTTTATGAATCCCGAAATATCAACATCTAAGGTAAGCACAACGAATGCAGCCCCGATACTAATCCAAATCTTATGAAACAAAACCAAATGGAGAGGGTAGATAGTTGATTTCTGCTCCAAATCCATCCCTGCAATCGAGTTAATCGACAACACAAACCTCCAGAATCCAGAAATCGATGAAATCAGAAGATAAAAGGAGCCCAAAAGAAAGTTTGTGCTAACCAGTTAGTTGGAGACAGAAGCTTTGCATGCCATAATTTATATCAATTTTCAGTTCACTTTGTTCTCACAACCTCAAAGTGATAGACTACATTGAATATGAAAGAGAAAAATAGATTGATGGCCCTATTCTCAACTGCCCGGCTTCAGAACCTTTGTTTGCTTCAGAACTTTTTTTTGCTTTTCTTTTTCTGAGCAGCAATCCCAAACTTCTGAATCTCTTTACAAGCTTTAAAAGGCCAATAAATTATACAGAGATATTGATCTGAAGACTCTGGTCCAGTTCCACACCTTTTTTTAATTCCATATTGCTCAGAACTTTAGAAAATCGTGTATGGCCAGATTTGAAAAAAATTACTCAAAACTCCACCAAAATTCATTCAAAACTGATTGTAGCCTTTATTAATGATGCGAAGTGAAAACTAATTCAAATTATATAACTTTTTAGTCGATTTGGTCAAAGTTTGATCTTGCTGATGTCAGCATGACATCATGCTAAGCCAACAAAGAAAGGGTGACATCAGCAAAGGAAAAGTGATCCCAAGGATTATGTTTTGATACCAATAGGGCTGTCAATGGGCCAGGCCTGGCTTTTGCATTGCCCTGGCCCTAGCCCTAGGTGGGCCTTAATATGGTCGGCCCTAGCCCTAGCGAGCTTTAACATGGTCGGCCCTAGCCCGGGCTAAGGCTGGGCTTCGGGCTTTTCTTATGCTATAAAAAGTATATATTATACCTATTATTAAATAATTTTAAATATAAATTATAATATGAAATATGAAAGAAAGATCGCTCTATTTCTAAAATTGTCATATTAATGTTCTAATCTATCTATTTATTAAAAATAATCTAAAGGTTAGAAAGAAGGGTACATTTGACAAAATTAAAATATATAACAAATATTATATATTTCCGGTCCGGGCCGGCCCTAGTGCCCGGCCTTGCCGTATCTTAGCCCGGCCCTAAATTTCAGGACTTTTATTTTAAACGCCCAAGCCCTACCCTAGGCCCTCAAAATTTAGGGCCGGGCCAGGCTTTTATGGCCGGCCTGGCCCTTTGACAGTCCTAGATACCAAGATAAAATTTAGGTGACATGTTGAGGATATATCCTATTCTGCTTTGTCCTCTTATGGTGAACTGGATTCTCGGCAATGTGGAGTGTGGCTTCATTATCACATGGATTCCATGATCGGCAAGAATAAATCAGATCTACATCTCTCCACGAGCCCCTTGAGGCATGACTCTATATTCAACAACCTGGGCACTTGAATTAGATACATGTTGCTTCTTACTTGTCTATGTGATAATATTGCCTCCAAGTAATGTATAATACCAGGTGATGGACCTCCTATCACTTAGTGATCCAGCCCAATCAACATGCATAAAGACTTCTACATCAAAGCGTCCATGGTTATTGGTCGACCATAGGCGAGTTGTCGTGGCACCCAATCCTCGGGTTAGGTGCACGCTACCTTTCAACAATATATCTGGGACTTCTAGTCATTATTGGTACATTGAGATGACCTATCTTTTGAGACTGTCTTGAAACTGATGGATAGGAATTCTTATCGTAGTCCTCTTTACTATGATAACTGGCGGTGTTTCTACACCGCCAGATCGACATATATCCATCTGCTGGTATATGTTGATCTCAACCTTCAAATTAACTATGCCACCTCTCAAATGGCCAATAACTGAACAATTACACCCATCTGATGTTCCTAACTGATACTTTTATTAAATCTTTGATCATAAGTTCATTGATCATCCAAAAATTGGTTTTTGATCAACTATTAGGATCATCGGATTGGTGACTTTTGGTTATGCAATTGACTTGAGTAGGGTAGAGTTAAAACACTGATTTTGTTGTGCATACTTACATGTGTGTGAATGATTGTAGTCCATATTTATCCTATTTGATTGCATCTGTAGGTTGAGATTGTGATGGGGCTCGAGGAGGCATTTGGGATCTGTGTTGAAGAAGACAGTGCGCAGAGCATTGCTACGGTTCAGGACGCCGCTGATATGATTGACGAGCTCGTAGACAAGAAGAATTCTGGGGTGGCATAGGTCCTTTTCTTCAGTTAAATGTTTCTCATTGTCCTTGCTTTTACTGCCTAATTTATGTGTGTTCTTCTCTCACATGTAGAACTGGTAAGCCTGTTTTCCAACCCATGATGAACACAGTAATTTAGTTTGTCGTTCCCTCCTTTTCATTAAACCTTACAAAAACTGTTGAAGCATTTTCCATATTTTTTATTGAATATTTATATTATCTTTTATCCACTTGATTTCTGCTAATTCTCTTCTTTTCAGGTTCGGTTTCTCCTGGACTGAAACAAATTGGTTTCAGTTTCGGTTTCGAATAACTGAAAATTTCAAAAGTGGAAACTGAAACCTAACCGAACCGATTTTTTTTTGGATTTTTTCGGTTTCATTTTTTTTTCTGGTCTGTTTTGTTTTTTCCTGTTTTTTCCGTTTGGGATCGGTTTCATCACCTAATCTACCGCTTTTTCGGTTTTGGCCACCCAGCACCTAAACCAAACCGATTTGGAATCGATTTTGGATTTTTCGAATTTGGGTTGGTTCGGTACCAGTTTTTGGTACAAAAATTTCACCCTCACGTATATAATGATCTTTTGCAAATCATTTCATATGGAACGACATTTGAAAAAAAAGAGCTATGAGGAACACTCTACAGGCAAACCAAAATTTTTAACTACACCTTGTGTTCCATAGCCATCTAGCCATCAGGAAGATCACTACCCTAATAATTTACCTATTTCATAAGCATATATATCTACACTTGAAGGCCTTAGGATTAATATTGTGGTCGGCGAAAATGTCAACCTGATATTTTCGTATGTTCTCGTTATTTTGTCTATCCCCGGACCTCTGATGCCTCAGATTTCATGGGTTCGTAAGTCAATAACAAGTGGTTGCATGATAACTTGGGTCTCTCCTTCCAACCTAATAGTTGATTCAGCTTTTCATTCAATGCATGTGGAATAACAGATAATTTGTCTCATCTTTTGATCTGTGGAATCCAATATTCCATGAATGTTGTTGTAAAGAAGTTTAGGAATTTTGTTCTAAGTATAATGGTAGAAGTCATTAGCCATCCAGCAGTTCTTGTGGCCATGAGCCATAGGATTTTTCTGGTATATATAAATATATTGAGGTGGTATTATTAGGTACCTGATGCCAACACTGATGCTCTGGGTAATTTGGTCGCTTTTTGAGATGCATACCATTTTTAGCTACCATGTCTTCCCTGTGATTTACTCTCATGATATGAAGCATAGCTATAAATTTTTGCAAAATTCTTTGAAATTTTGCTGAAATTTGCCGAAATAGGGTCGGACGAAATTTTCGGTGATTTTGCTGAAATTTCCGAAATGCTTTAGTTTTGGGGAAATTAATGAAATTTCATCGTAAGTAACAATTTTTTTTTAAATTTTAGTCATTTTAGTAATTATACATATTTGTAACCTCAAGGGGTTAGGTGAGCTGGCCAAGTACCTGCTTTCAAAAGCAGGAGAGACCTGAGTTCGAATCCCCTCCCCCCCTTGAGGCCACCCTAGGGACTTATATCCTGTGCTGTCCCGGCATGTGCTGAATTTGGGGTGCGCATGTGCCCCTGGGATTAGGCGGGTGCTCTAAGAGTCCCGGATACCCAGGTTATAAAAAAAAAATTATACATATTTGTACTCCAAAATTTCTCTAATTTTTTCTGTATTTTCCCTAGAGTTTATTTGAAATATTGCTGAAAACGAAATTTGTTACTATAATAAGATCTATGGTACCAAATTTGAGTTGAAAAAATGATCTCTATCGTTTGTTTCAAAGTGGTCAAAGGCTATCTAGAAATTGTTTAGAAAAATCGATCCGTTTCAAAGTGTCAAAGGCTATCTAAAAATTTGGTTGACTCAGATATGGAGAATGTATTTTCGTTCCAATCTTTTGGGTCAAATATCTTTAGATGATGGTGCACCTATGAGATGGCATAATTATCACATGTTGCACATCTCACCTGGCACTCTCTACCTATCTGATGGAACCGCAGGCTTAGCAGCTTCAATCTTCTACCAATTGCAATCTAATGAACCAAATTCTCCCTTGGGTACCGTCACCGCGTGGACGGCCATTTGTTTATTCCATGTGGTAAACATCTAAAAAAAATGAAAAAAAATCATGTGACATACATCAAACTCAAATATGATTTTAGGGTCACATTTTGGGATGTGTGCCACGTGGAATAAAAACTGATAGTCTGAATATGGGACCAAAGGCAATCTTCATCGTCTGATTCAAGCTAGCAAATGGTGAGGTTACCTTTTTGGCTGGGGTTAGATTAGATTTTTGATAATGATAATAATGATGAAGACGACATATGTTTTGGGTATGCTGCCTCCATGTAGATGTGAAAAGGCTATGGTGCTGATGGCTATAATGCATTTCTTGGGTATAAAATTGGGACAATGTTATATGACGGACAGGAGATGGCAGATCATTCAATAGACTGCTGATGTGGTGTGATGCAAGCATGGTGGGGCCAGCAATGCACGTTGGGGTAGCCACTTATATCGTGCCATGTAAGCATCTGTCAAATGGTCTGCTGTTTTCCATCTGATCAATATAATTTTTCATAATATTGCTAAGAGGGAGAGGTTGAGAATTTTATCCGAACACCTCTTGGTAAGTGCTGGTATTAAGTAACCGAGTAGGTGGCAAAGCTTTGTTCCGTCTCCTTTGTACAAATGGTCAACTTACAGTTTTGAGTGTTGCGGTGTATGCCGGATAATATCATCTACAAATATAAACGAAGTAGTGAGTGAGTGAGTGACGTAGATGATTTCCAACACATTTGGGTTCTTTGGAGAAGGGGAATGGTTTCACCATAAACATATAGGTTGCTCATGGAATAGCTCTCTATTAGTCTTTGTCATAGCGGAGTTCACTTGTTTTAGTAGGTTCTCATACTTTTTGCTAACATTCTGCTATCTGCTTTAGCATATATTTCTTTTCCTTAATAATTCCTTGCATAGCAAGACTTACCCGTTTATCAGTTCTATCCTTTCTCTACTCACTCTTTGTTAGAGCAGATTTTATTTGCTCTAACAAGGAATTAATAAAAAACGAAAAAGTTGTTGCTTGAGCAGATAAATTCTCCTTTGTAAATAATTAAAAAAGAAAATCAGAACAAACTAAAACAAGTAAAATTGAGAGTTATGCCATACCCAGCCATAATATCTGATTTGGAGAACTGCTATGCAAAGTGCGGATATATATTGATGGCTAGGGTATAGAGAGGTTGCAAGCTCATTATTGCTACGGACAAAATGGATGCAAATGCTACTACTAAGGCGACATGGAAGGCGAGAGCCGAGAGCCTGCAGCACGGTGACACAAAAAAAGGCAAAATAGTCTGAGAACAACAACTACTTGAAAACAATATAGCCACAATGATTGGCGATTCCATCAGCTAGAGTCATTCGGTTGGCCCTTAGAAAGGGCAATTGGATCTGTATTAGGTGTCGCAACGTGAGCTTGAGCCCGCGTTCCACTTGCAATAGGAATGAAATGGAACAATGCTCGATTTGTAAAAATGTGAGGCTGGTAGGATGGAGGGTCTCCAAGTCAAAGGGAACGATTCTCGATTCCCTAGAACGGGTTCTAGGGAACAAATGGTGCTCAATGAGGGACATACAGAATGGGTGGTCCTTAGCTGGTAAAAGATTTAAGGGAGTTTTGAAATCTGTGCATTCTTAGATGGAGTCCTTCGAGGAAGGATCTTGAGGTTTGTGTCAGGGGGTTTCCTTTAGGGAAATTTACCTGACCGATCCTGTCAGATGTATCTTTTACTGCAGAGACCCTATAGTTTCACTTTTACCCAAATCGACCCGCTGCGCGCCGAGCCATCTTCTGCCTTTAGGAAATACCGGATTTACTCCTAATGTAATAAATAGCCGCCTTCAGCAAATCCTTCACTGTTTACCTTTTTACTTTTTTATTTTTTCGTTCGAAGTCGGTGGAGAGGCGGTCAAGAGTTGCTAGCATTCCGTTTTTCAATCTTCAAGCTACCAAACCTGTAAATAGTTAGTAAATAATTAATTTCTGTTGAGTTTTTTTTTATTCTTTCGTCGGTGCACATTTTGCAGTAATTTTTATCGTTATCGATTGTATATACAATCGATAACGATTGTATACTCAATCGATATCGATTTCGTCAAAATTTTTGTTTTCGTCTCAAAGGAACTGAAGAGGATCTGGTTCTGGTGGTGGTGGTGGGTCCTCCCTTACAAGATCGAACTTGATTTTGTTATAGTAGGTTTTAAGGTGTTTTATCGCCGTCGTTTGACATTGAGAAATATGAGGGCTGGTAGGGATAATATGGATGATTCATTTGCTGCTGATGGTGGAAAATCATTTGCTAGTGATGGTTAGGAAAAATAACGAATCATTTGCTAAGTGCATCAGTTTTCGGGGGAATATTTTAAATGCCAAAGGGTGTTAGTTTTGCTGAAGATGTTGTGGATGCCATGCTAAGTTTTTGGGTTGGGAAGAACCACTTCCGAATCGGGAGGAGAGATGTTTATCTTCGGGAGATGGACGTTACCTTAGTTCTGGGCCTTGTAGTTGTTGAACCCCAACAGTATTCCCCTTCCATTAAAGCACCTGAAGTGGAAACCATTCGATACAAATATTTTTGGGGACTACTGCACGGGAAAATTCTTCGGTCTCATATTGATAGTGGATTGAGACTAGCGCAAAGTGATGACGACTTCGTCAAGTTGACTCTTCTTTTTGTTCTATGTATATTCCTTTTTCTCGGGTCCCATCTTTAATTGTCGGAAGCCCACGTTGAACTCGTAGATGACGTGAAAAATTTGAAAAAAACCCCGTGGGGTCTCTACGTCTTCAAAGACTTGCTAGAGTATATAGAAAATGGCGTGACAAATAGAAAGACTGCCGACAATGATAAAACCCTTAAGCCATATAATATTTATGGCTGTATGTGTGTACTTCAGTGGTGGGCCTATGAGATGCTGCATGACGTCTCACCTCAAAGAACGTCAATGCTAAACCCTTTCCCCCGATTGTTGAAGTGGGTGGAGAAGCCCCAAACGAAGAATAAATGCTACACTCTTGCGAAGATGGTCGACAGCAAGGTATGATGTCGTTTTAACTAATTCAAATATATAAAGGTAAATTTGTAACAATTTTAAAGAGTAATCTGGAGGATTCCGATTACCAAATCAATCGATATTGATTGCCTACGTAGTCGAAAATGACTGACTACGAAATCGGATCGATTGATTAAGCAATCGCTATCGACGACCTACACAGTCGGTGTCGACTGCCTACACAGTCGGTGTCGACTTCCTACACAATCGGGGTCGACTGCCTACACAATTGGGATCGACTACCTATACAATCGGGATCGACTACCTACACAATCGGGATCGACTGTAAATGGAATCAGTTTCCACTGTTTAAACAGTCTTTAATTTAGAGTGATTTTTCAATTTCTGTAAATTTTTCTATGTTATTTTACAACCTGTCCTTTTTCGTAGCAGATTAATGCTCCCCTCGAACTCGTTACCTTCGAGTTGGACATACCCCTCGTAAGGGATTATCAGCGGGTTTTAAAGGCTGTTGGGGGGGGGGGATTGGGGGGTAGAGGAAAGAGGTTGAGGAGGTTAAGAAAGCTGTGGAAGTTGATCTGCGGCCCAAGAAGAAAAGAAACATTTCGGACAAAGAAGTTGAAGAGGAAGAATTTGAGGACGAAACAACGTCTGACGAAGACTTTTCGTCAGATGAGGTCCAAGTCCAATTAGACCGGCCTAAAAGGGTCGCTGCGAAGACAACCAGCAGTACACCAACCTCCTTTAATCAAGAGTTGTTGAGGAGGATTGATGGTTTAGAGTTGGATAACTTGAAACTCAACTAAAAAGCCAACCATTTGGAAGAGTTAGTTAACCAATTGGTGGAAAGGAATACGCGGCTGGTGGAGGAGAATATGCTCCTCCAGACACAATGCAATTCCTTTGAAGAACGGCTCACTTCAAGGGATGTTCAATTGCAAACGACGGATCACTTCAACAAGTTGATCCAGAAAGAGCAAGGAAAAATTATAGAACTCCTTCAAACGATCATAGAGGTGACACCCAAGGTATGATTGGCAGTGTAGTCAGCTTTAATTCGATTTTTTATTTATTCGATTATTTACCGATCGTATTTACAATCGATAATGATTGCATTTACAATCGATACCGATCGCATTTACAATCGATACCGATCACATTTACAATCAATACCGATCGTATGTACAATCGATACCGATCGTATGTGCAATCGATACCGCTTGTAAATGCAATTGTTAGGCGATCGGAACCGAATATAAATACGATCGATATCGATTGTAATTACGATCGGTTTAGATTCGGAATCGATTTATATTATTTTTAGAGGTCATTCTATTATCAGTTTTTCTTATTTATCAATTTTATGTCTTTCGATGTTCAGGATGGTGCTGTTTCAAAGTTGCTATCGGAAGTGTCTCTCACTGCTAATATGGGACGACACATTGGTCCAAATACCGAGGATCAACAGATGTGGCACCAGCTCCTCCCGCCCAAGAGGAGTTGGCAGCAGCTGATAACCAATCCCACGATGATGATGATAAGGGTAGTCCGGCTGGTGATGAGTAATCCGAGCAACCATTAGATGCTCGCTTGAGGCCTAGGATTAAAGCCAAACAAGTTGCCTCGAAGCCTAGGACAGGAAAAAAGCAGACGATAAAAAAATCGCCAACCGAGATGATGCCCCCTCCTATGGTTGAGTTGACAGATGAGCAGAGGTTCATGAATGCCATCTGGACAGCTCCCGAAAAGGATGTCTAGTAAGTTACATATATTACGAATTTGTCCATTTTTTTGATGATAGTAACAACTTAGTTAGAAGTAACTTTTGTTTTGAATTAAAACTTGGCCGTTATGTTTCATGCAGCATCTACGTAAGCTCCGTGGGTGATTATACACTCTGGATGCATACGTTCAAATGCCTGAATGACACGACATACTTAGACAATCTTGTAAGTAACCAAATCTCTCATATTCAATTTCCAAAGTTATTTTCTTTTTAAGTTTTCTAAAAGTAATGACTGATTAAAAAAAGGGAATGATAGCCCAGATAGTCTAACACGATTGTTTACACAATCGATGACGATTGTGTACACAGTCGATGACGATTGTCTTAATAGTTGATACCGACTATCTAGGGAATCGATAACGATCGTCTTGACTGTCGATATCGCCTCTCTAAGCAATCGTTCACGATTCTCTGAACAGGCGATACCGACTATCTAAACAATCGTTAACGATTGTCTGAGCAGTCGATACCGATTAGCTAGACAATCGTTAACGATTGTCTGAATAGTCGATACCAACTCTGTATAGAATCGATAACGAATGAAGTGTGTCGATTACTGAAATTTGTTATCTTTCAGATCATAGGAGCCTACCTAAGACTTTTGGAAGTCATGGATGACGCTGCTCATCCTGAAGTTGGTGATAAATTCTTCTTGATGAGCCCCACCGGTTTGTTATATATCGCTATGGATTATAACGATTTCAGATTCTTTGTTGAAACTGAAAAACTCAACCAAAAATCGATGGCTACACAAATTGAATGGTAGGCTGCCCCTTAAGGAAGAAACCAACCCAGGCAAGAAGGTGCTCCAAAACTTCTTCTTCAATAGGTTGAGGAATCTGTGGGCTCACCAATGCAACACAGTACATTACGCTCTCTGCAAACTTTATTTATAATTTTTACCATTGTGTCCTCTAATATATTATTCATTTCAGATATTTGTCCCAGTCCATAGCCACGCTCCTTTACATTGGGCCCTTGCGATCGTTAAGGTTTTAGAACGATCGGTAATGATCGTTGATCCAATTTTGGATAGGCCCTCGAAGGACAAGTATCCCCTACAAATCAACATCCTGGTAAGAATTGTCCACACCTTGAAAATACAATTACCTAAACAATCGCTAATGATTGATTATACAATCGCTAACGATTGATTATGCAATCGTTGTCGATTGTTTGGGCAATCGATCACACATATCTCTAGATATTTTTTCTGCTTAAGTAGCTTATCTTATCAAACATTATCTGACATTGCACTTTTCAAAACAGACCAAATATCTTCCCGCGCTTTTATATGTACACGGAGACTCCACTGTATTGGAAGCTGCGATCTATCTGTGGTCAAGTTCTGATTGCAAGGTCAAATCTGTGCCTCGACAGAGCAATGGTTGGGACTGTGGGATATTTGTTTTAAAGTACATAGAGTACTTTATGTTGGGGAAGAAATTCGACTTCAGCCAAGACAATATGAGTCAGATCAGGGCAGAAATTGGTCAAGCCCTCGCTAAATTTACTGCCGATGGAGAAGTCGAGAGAGCCATGGATGAAGAACCTACTACTGATGCAGTAGCATCCTAGTTTATTTCAAAAGTTAAAATTGTATTAACTTTAAGGATATTTGTAAACAAAAAGTTTAAATTTTAATTGTAAAATAATAATTATTTTTTTTAATTTATAATATCAAGTATGTAAAATTTTTATATCAGTTGCTTAACATTAGGTGGGTTATGGGCTTGTCGAAGGCTTTATTAAAGTGTGTTCAAGCAGTCGATAGCATAAGCAATCGATATTGATTGCGTAAGTAATCGAAGTCGATTGCGTAAGCAACCGATGTCGATTGCAGAAGCAACCGATGTCGATTGCAGAAGCAATCGCTGTCGATTGCTTATGCAATCGATTTCGATTGTAGAAGCAATCACTGTCGATTGTAGAAGCAATCGATGTCGATTGTAGAAGTAATCGCTGTCGATTGCAGAAGCAATCGATATCGATTATATTCACAGTCGATATCGACCGTATTTGCAGTTGATATCGATTGTCTGTGATAAAACGTTTGAAAATTTTTAAGAGTACAAAGCTTGTCTTAAATTCGAAAATCAGATTGGATACAACTCCAATGAAGTTACAAGTCAAATCCATTCTCACCAGGGCTATCTATCAACACTTCTTTACATTTTTTGGGAAATTTACAGCTAGTGAGAAATTTAGCTGACTTCTTGTACTGTATCAACCCATGGGACCAATTGCCGTACAACTCCGGCGATTGTGACCATACTCACAGCACCTGCTACACAGTAGGGCCCTAACTTCACCCTTAGACTTTATCGTTCTCTTTCTCGGACGGCCGGCTTGCTTTCGACAATTCTAGGGTAGTCTTACTTTCATATTTTTTGGCAGTTGCTCAGCTTGGAATGCCCATTGGCTTTTATCGAGGGTGGAAAGCCATTGTTCGTCGTATGTTTGTCTAAAGTAAGCAGTGAAAAATCACTTCTCACAAAAGTTATGGTAATCGTAACTTCTCCGATTGATAGTTGCCATGGCATGAGAGCAAGGCAAGCCATGAATAAGCCAACGGTAGCAAGTACAAGTCTTGTGTTCTAAGTCGACGTGATGAATGAAATTTCTGAAATTGACCTGAAATTGATCGCGCCCGTATGGTTGAGCTCTCTTCCTACCGCCCCATTGCAGTACCTTCTTCATATGCTCGTCTGCTTTTGGATAGAGTATAGTGGTCCATTTTTTAGATATCTCTCTGTGCTTTTGAAAATGATCAGTGACTTTCTCTTTAGTAGTTCTGATTAGGTCAAAAATTGGTCTCTCTCGAGCTATCTTTAGTACGCTGTTTAAGCTTTCGACATTATTCGTAGTCAGAGAATCATATTGCCTTCCTTTCATATGTGCGTGTGCCTAATGCTTTGGGTTTATTTTCAAAATATACTCTACGGGCCGAGAATTAGCATGATCTTCCTTCATTTTATTAATAAAATAATCAAATTTCTCTACTGAATATGCACGCGCGGCGCACCACCATAAACCCTTCACATTATTCTTGGGATACTTGTGTTGCAAATTTTGTGTCATATGTCGCATGCAATAGTTGTGGTGTGCGTTAGGAAAGATATGTTTAACCGCCTTAATTAAATCCTTCGACCTATCCGTGATAAAAATGAATATTTGGTAAATTGACCGATCACGAACGCACTTACTCGTTTAAGAAACCACATCCACGTATCCTCTTCTTCTAATTCGACGACGGCAAATGCTAACTGTAATATATGGCCATTACCGTCTTGCCCCGAGGCAATAAGTAGGATCCCTTCGTAATGTCTCCGTAGGTGTGTGCCATCTACAAGCAGTGCGTGACGAAGTGTACTATGGTAGCTTCCGATGCAGGGGCCGAAACTCCAAAAAAATCTTAAAAATTTATCGTCATGCGTTAGTTGAAAGGATGTTCGTATATTAGGATCTACCCTCTCCATCTCCTTCACGTAGGCTGGTAGATCCAAAAATTGTTGTTCCCAACTGCGTTTAATATCATTATGGGCAAGTTCTTTCCCCCTCTAAGCCTTAGCATATGAGATTTGCATATTATAAGCTTTTGCAATATCAAATATTATCGACGCCGGAGTATAGTCGAATCCTTCCATAAGTTTCTCCCGTACATAATTGGCTACGAACGAGATTGTTGCATTAAGGTAACCATGCGGTTCGATCTTAGCGGCCCCGCATGTGTGAGTACTATTGAACGTCTTGATTTAGAAAGTGTCGACCCCATTTAATTTAGACACATGTATTCGCCATGAACAACCGGTTTCGTAGCATGCGGCTGTCACTCGATAATTAGCAGTTTTCAAAGGCCGAATTTGAAAGTTTTTCTCCACCGCGTGCTCTTTCAATGCTCTTTGAAATGTTTATTTATCTCTGAAGATCTCTCCAACTTCAAACGTCCAATTCCGATATTCGGTTTTCACCTCTTGATCGGAAGACTCGTCCGATGTCTTTGACACTTCGTAAGCTCCATCTACTAATGGATTATCAATGCCCCTCGTAAAACATTTTGGATCCTCTTTTATAAACCCATCCGGTTCATCATCATAATCTTCGACGCTCTCTTCACCAGTAATGTTTTGAGGTGGTTCACTAGATCCTTCTTCACCGAAGGGGTTCTGATGTGGTTGACTAGGCTCTTCACGGAACGGGTCATGACATGGCTGACTAAGCCCTTCACCGAACGGGTTTTGACATAGTTGACTAGTCCCTTAACCGAAGGGGTGATTATATGTATGGAAATAAGGTTGAGCTCCTTCATTAATCCCCATCGATGGCATAATAGAACATAATTCGTGAGTCATCCAAGTTGTAAATCCACCGGAAAAGATATGATGAAAATTGTCTTCATCCCCCACTCTTAGAGACGTGCATCTGGGATGGAGGTGTCTGACTGCGTCTCTTCGGGCTCCCACTGCACGCCTGGACGGAGGAGATTCTCAGAGATATTGGGAATAGGTGTGGCTCCTTCGTTGCCGTCGATCGAAGCACAGAGGACTTGCGGGAAACGAGATTTGCTCAAATCCTCGTGGCTAGAGATCGGTGGGAAGAGGTCCCTAGAGTTGTTTCAGTCACCCTCCATGACAAGGATTATAGGGTCTTCGTAGAAATGGAGTTGTCCAGTTGGTGCGTCTTCCCGACTCATGTGGAGTACGAATAGCAGGGGACCACTGGATCGTCGGAAGACATAGTTGTCGGTGCCAGTGAAGAAACCTCGCTGCTCGTCAACCCACCTCGGAATGGGATGAAATCAAATGACACAGAGACGTGTTCGACCGCGAATTTGTTGGATCACCGGGGGGGGGGGGGTCATGACAGTGAGGGGTCTACGGTGAAGATATCGTGCATGCTGACATTGAATCTAGGACAGCTGATTGAGCCTACAATCACGATCGAAGCACATGTGCAGTTTGCTTTTACAACGGGAACCAACTCGAATTTTGAATTCGAAGAGTTGGAATAGGTCTTTTTAGGATGACTGACTGGACCTTAAGATTGATCCTATGGCGGGTGAGGCGACTTGTGGCGTTTGGAGGACAAGTGGAAGGATCTCAGTTAATGGTGGTTTTGAGGAGGGGTTTGAAGATATAGACTGCCTAGTTTCCTCGTCCGCGATTTTAGTTTCGAGTGGGTACCATTACAACGGTCACGAGGAGGTTTTTGGTCTCCAGTTGTCAGTTTTGAACAGTTGGGCTTGAGTGCTGTCGTGTAGTGGAGACTGAGCCTCCACTATTGGGGTATGGAGCAGACGGGGCTTCATGACTGCGTGGAGCCACGATGTTTTTGAAATAGATTGGGTTGGACTTTTCATGGCCCAAGGAAGGGTCCAATTATTGATTTCGGGTTTGTCGAGATCTGGATTGTGGTCCGGGGTATGGGCCTCGCTTATTGACCAGGGTTCGCTTTCCTTTGACCCTGGCCTTAAGGTTTCTAGCACTGACGCCTATTGGGTTGCTAGAGCTAAGGACTGGGTCTTGCCTTTTGCCCAACCTATGTCCTCCGATGTCCCTGTACTGTTATCTTCTTCATTGGAGATTTTTGAAGCGGAGGCCTCCTTCTTTGTGGATCCGCTTTCGCCTAACTTTGCTTCGTCGGAGGAAGATTCGGTTTCGATATGAAGCTCCTCTGATGTTCGCTCCATCCGTTCTCTTAAGCAAAGTGTTAATGGTAGTTGAACTGAATGCTCGTTCCGTGTTCTTCTCACTCGTGCAGCTCCGGAGAATCTTCATTTTCGTCACGGGAGGAGGATATTTCAATGGGGAGAGTCAGTTTGGCAGAGAAATTGGAATGACCTTTGATGGCCCGAAGGAGGACCTTAGAGATATCTTTGTTAATATTCCCGATAGGCGTAATAGCCGAATTCCAAAGAGAAAAGGATTATCGCGTTCCAAGGAGCTAGCTCACTTGGAGTGGGGGGTGTCAGATGGAAAGAGGAGCCCAAGCTAGTGAGCGGATGTTGTGGTCTTCGGTCGGGATTAAATTGTTTTTTTTTTTATGAAGTTTTTCCCTTTGAATGTCAGGGAGTTAGTGAGGGAAAAAAGAATGTGTCAAAAGAGTCATTGTCATGCACAATCCCGTAGTCTTATCTCTTCAAGAGACTGAATGGGGAGCTTGCGATACTTTTAAGGTGGAATCGGTGTTGGGAGGTAATTGGTGGGACTGGATTTGTGTTAATTCTTGCGGAGCGTCGGTTGACATTCTCATTGCGTGGAATGCTTTGCTCTTCACCAAGATGGATGAGGAGTTTTGGCAATTCTCGGCTTCGGTTGTGCTTCAAAACATAGATATTGTGGGAGTTTATAGCCCTAATTTGGAGATTCACAGGAAAGATTTTTGATTCGAGCTTGAAGCTAATGTTGCTAGATGGGACGTGCCTTTGTGTTTTGGAGGGAAATTTAATGCCATTGGCTTTGCTCATGAGAAGACGAGTTGTCCTCCCGATCGAGTTGCTATGCGGGGTTTGAACACTTTCATTTGTGACTGGGCTCTTGTGGGCCTTCTGCTGACGGGTGCTAGATATACATGGTCGAACCTTTAAGATGATGTTTTGTTATTCCAGATTGATCGGTTTCTGGTTTTGTGATACTGGTTGGACCTGTACCCCAATGCAATTTTGCATGGGTATGCCAGGACTGTTTTCGATCACTGCCTGCTGGTTTTGCATTGCGATTCGGTTGGAAGGGGTCCTTCACCTTTTCGGTTTGAAAACATGTGGCTGATGGATGAAACTTTTCGCAATTTTGCCCCGATTTTGTGGACAAAAAGCATATCTTTTGGGTCTGCTGCTTTCAGATTGATCTCCAAACTAGACTCAAGCATTGGAACATGGAGTCTTTTGGCATCATGCACATTGTGAAGGAGCATGTTCTTTATAGGCTGAAAGAATTGGATGAGATTGAGGAGAACTGGGGTCTGTCGGATCTAGAAAAAGAGGAGAGGGTTAAGGCTCATATGGATTTCAACGACAAGTGCTTCGAGGAGGAGATCTGTTGGAAACAAAAAGCGCAAATCCAATGGCTTTAGGTTGGGAATCTATATACTAAGTACTTCCATTCGGTTGCCAATGCCCGGTCTAAAAGGAAGTTTCTAAGAAAGATTTCGGTGGATGGTATGGTGTATACGTCTAGGAGCAAATTAGATTTCATTCAGTGCATTTTTTCTCGAATCTATACTCAGAAGATTGGGATACCCCACTACAAAAAATAAGACTAATAGCAGTAGTGCAAACTGCCGCTATTAACAAAAAACCTTGTTGTTTAAGTAGCGATAGGACTAGTAACAACAATTTTTTTGTTAATAGCGATAGTTTTGATTGCTGCTGAAACACCTTATTTTTGTAGTGCCCGACCGCTTCTTGATAACTTGCCTTTCCCTAGCATATCGGGTGTGGATAAGGCTGATTTGGAGAGGCCTTTTGCGGAAGATGAATCTGGGTTGTTGTTGGGGCTATTAGGAAGGATAAAGCGCCAAGTCCAAATAGATTTACCATGGAATTCTTTTGCTATTTTTGGGAAACTATTAAAGGGAGTTGATGGGTGTTTCTTTAGGGAGTTCCACATGAAAGGAGTTATTTTATTGGCCATAGCCTAAATTCAACGTTCTTATCCCTTATTTCAAAAGTTGAGAATGCTGACGATCTCAAAGATTTCCACTCTATTAGCCTCTTAAATTGTCTATACAAAATCTGTAAACCGGCTTAGTCCTCTTATGAGCAAGATTATTTCCCCTAACCAAAGTGCTTTCGTTCGTGGACGACAACTAGTGGACTCGGTAGTCGTAGCCATTGAGACAGTGCACGAGGCACATCAGAGTCGCAACCCGGGGATTGTTTGGAAGGTGGATATGGAGAAAGATTATGATCAGGTAAGCTAGGACTGCCTCGATTATATGTTGGTTAGGTTCAATTTTGGGGTTAAATGGAGGAAGTGGATGCGTTCTTGTATTTCTACGGTGTGGTTCTCGGTCTTAGTGAATGGTACTCCAACGGGTTATTTTCGTTGCTCTAGAGGACTGCGTCAAGGTGATTCCTTATCGCCGTTTCTTTTTAATATGGTTGGAGAAGCCTTAGGTGGACTTATTGATAGTGCTCGTCTTTTGAGCCTCACTTCGGGGATTTCAATTAGAAGTAATGGTCAGGTTCTCACATCTTTAATATGCCGATGATACAATGTTGTTTTGCAAGGCTGATGTAAGAGAGATTAAGGTTCTTTCAGATATTTTAGTAGTCTACGGGGCGTTTTCCTGGCATAGGGTCAATCTCCGTAAGTTGTCGGTAGTTAGGATCGGAGTGGATAATGCTTCTCTATTTGAGCTGGCTGCTAAAGTCTTGTATCCGATGGATCACTTTTCGATTAAATACCCAAACTTGCCCCTTGGTGTCGGTAACCCAGAAGCAGCTGATTGGGACTTGGTACTTCAGAGATGTGAGATTCTTCTTGCTTCTTGGAAGGGGAAGTTGCTTAGTAGTGGTGGTCGCTTAACCCTTGTGAAATCTGTTCTATCCAGCCTTTCCATTTTTTATTTCTCTCTCTTCAAGTGCCCTATGACAGTGATTGATAAGATTGAGATGCTGCAAAGGGACTTCTTGTGGGAGGGATCAGGTCTTGATAGGAAATATCATTTGGTGAATTGGGAAATTTGCCAACTCCTTATTTCTTACAATGGTTTAGGCATTAAGAGTCTTTGGGATGTCAACACGGATCTCCTTAGTAAATGGCTGTGGCGCATGGGTATGGATAACGAGAAAGATAGTCTTTGGCTTCAGATTCTAAGTTCTAAATATGGTTGGTTATCGAGTGATTGGGAGATCACTATTAACCGAAATCAGAATGTTTCGACTTGGTAGGAAGGGATATGTTCAGTTTTGCAATTGGTCTTTAATTTGATCCACTTCAACTGGGGCGATGGGGCTAGGATCAAGTTCTGGGACGATTCTTGGATCAAGCTGCGCCCTTTGGTGGAGTGTTTTCCTTCTCTTTATAGGATTGTTGCGTGCTTGTATGCATCTGTAGCTAAGATTGTTGTGGAAAATAATGGCGACATTTGTTGGGACATTGGTTCTCGGAGAAGCTTGAAGGACGATGAATGGCAACCTTTCGTTTCGCTGCTTTCTTCAGTTTATGGGGCCATTAGGAATAGGTTGAGCCTTTACTCCAGAATCTGGATCACTAACAAAAGTGGATGCTTTAGTGTGAAGCCTTTTACCGTATGTTGTCCTTCAACCGATGGTTCATCAAGAGTGGGCTTGCCTCTGGAGGACTGCGATACCCCCGAAGCTAAAGTTCTTTACGTGGACCACTTTGAGAGGGCGTATCTTGACCATTGATCAATTGATCAAGCAAGGGAAGACTATTTATAACAAGTTCGTCATGTGTTTGCTCGAGGAAGAATCTATCCCTCATCTTTTCATGCATTGTTGGGTGGCTGCCGAAGTATGGGGCGTTCTTTCGAGTTCCTTTGGTCAATTTTGGGTTATTTCGAGATTCATTACTAATCACTTTGCTGTTTGGTATGCGAATTCGGTCGAGGGCCCCCTCGTCAGTTTTTGGAAGGTGGGCTTTTTCGCCGTACTTTAGGTAATTTGGCGCAAAAGGAACAAGCAGATTATTCGCAAGTGAAGGAGGTCGTTGGGGCTGATTCCGAAAGAGATTAGGGACCTCATGTGTTTCTGGGTTGGTCTAGATAAGGGAGGGGTTTTGGGGAGAATTGAGACCTTTGACTTTGGCTAGGTAGGGGCTGTTTTGGGTCCTCAGCTCTAGGCCAGGTTTTGTGAAGTTTTTTCCGATGTTGGTTTCTTTGTGCTTTATTTTTGTCCATTTGATCAAGAGAGCCGCTTGTATTGCTTTCCAGTTGCTCGCTAGGTTTGATATAGTTTTGCCTTTTACCAATAAATGAAAAAAAAGAGCTAGTCCAATTCTTGAAAAAATTGAGTGAGTCGATCAAAATTTCGGCCGAAACAAAATCCGATGGTACCACGCCCTTGGTTTTGAACCTTGGAGTCGATGGTACCACACCCTTGGAAATAGATATTGACGATGCACAAATATGAGTTGAATATTGAGGATGCACAAAGCCTTCGAGTTGTTTCAACTTTCATATATACTTCCTCATGCAACCTACTATGCAAAAAAAGCGCTATGAGACATCTAATTGATGAATATGCCATTTAAAATGCAATGCTAAATTCAAAATGATTGCACGAAAGCTCACAAACTAACTAATGATTTCACAATGAACGGTTAAATAAAAACGTAAAATAGAAGAAAATCAATCACAAACACACAAGAGATAATATTTATATGATTCGCCAATATGCCTAAGTCAACGGACAACGATAATCTATTATATTGATGATCACACAAGAATATAAGAGCACTCAAGCCTCACCAAATCTCTCCTCAGAACCCTACATTTGTTTTCTAAAGCTTTATATCTCAATTCTATTCTATATTTTGGCTAAGAGCTCTCCCTTTATATAGAAGACATAAATCCTACTTCTAATCTAAGAGAAATTAGCCTTATATAGAGTCTGAATATAACTTTAGGGTCAAACTACAATATATTCTTCAAGTTAGAGCCAACCTCAAAGTTAGAGTCTAACTACAATTCAAACTCTCTAAGTTAGAGCCAAATAACAAAAACAACTTCATATTGAATTATTGAAGGGCTCAAAGAGTATTATCATTATAGGGAATTCTCCGGGAATGCGATGCCATTTAAAATGTTAAAAATTAAAAATTACAATTTATTGAAAAATCATGAGTTATTGAATGCAATGCCTATTCGCCTTGTAGTTAGGAGTTCTATGCGTAAATGTCGAACCATCCGCCTCATTAAAACTTAATTTGCAATGCTCAGGGAAATGGGTGACAAATGAAATAGACGAGATTTGGAAGCTCTTCAATTTTTCAAAGATCAGCAATTTTTGTGACACAAGCAATGTGTGAATCCACGACCATAGTTACCAAGTCGGAATGTGGGAAAAAGTCGGCAATGCAAAAAAAAAATAACATGAAAAAATCAGTAACATTTCAGAAAAAATCGAAAAGCATTTGGGAAAAAGTAATGGAAATATTAAAATTATTAAAAATTAAATATTATTTTGACAACAATAAAGAAGATTTCGGAAAAATGTTGTTGAAAATGTAGAAAAAATGGATTGAAAATGTAAAAATTGTATATATATTTTTTTTAAATATGAGTATTTTTAACAAAAACACATTTTAAATATGTTTCTAATGTTTCATGAAAAGTGAAGTTTCAAACAATTTTTTCATAAAATCAGAGATTCCGGTAACTATGTCTACTACCAAGATGAAGGCACACCATTTAGAGCGCCATTCTAGTTTATTGGCATAATATGGTTCCAAATAGATATTTATGAGATAATCAACGATTTTTAGTTTATCTGTCTAGGGGGC
Organism: Chloranthus sessilifolius; assembly: GCA_021018995.1. Lineage (NCBI taxonomy): Eukaryota > Viridiplantae > Streptophyta > Magnoliopsida > Chloranthales > Chloranthaceae > Chloranthus > Chloranthus sessilifolius. The sequence continues at coordinate 10,818,979 of CM037588.1, forward strand.
AGGTTGATTAAATATAGGGGGCCAAATATTGAAAATTCCACATTAAGTACAACTAAAAATTATTGATGGCTTTGAATTGGATGAAAGAGATTGTTTTTGGCTCCAATCTTGCCACAATTGATCTTGAGATAATGGGCGTACGATGAGAAGCATTGTTTTTTTATTTCATGTGGCACACATCCTGAAAAGTGGCTTGTGAGCATAATGTGTGTCATATGACCTTTGGGCCACTTTTTTGGGATGTGTGCCATGTGGATTAAAAAATTGACTGTGTGATATATGTCCATGAGCTCAAGATCAGTTGTAGAAAAGATGGAACCAAAAATGATCTCCGTTGTGCAATTCAAAATAGTCAACAATTTTCTGCTATACTTAAAGAGGATATCAGTATTTGGTGGTGGGTTAGTAGCAGCGTCTAAATATATCATATAGCATTAAATGCCTCAAGCCAATATGATCCACAATATTAAAGAAACAGGTAAACATAAGAAAATTAGAAGAAGATAGAAAGATAGAATAGAGAAATTTCTATAAACGATTACATTATTTACCATTCATGATTCTCTGATAAAAAAGTGTATAAATAAGATTACAAATATCACAGTAAGCGATTATCTAGAAGTGGGAATGAACATGGGTAAGTGGATAGTTATCTAGAAGTGGGAATGATACGGTGTTAAGCGTTCTTATCTAATATTCCCCCTCAAGTTGGAATGTGAACGCTGGGAACATCCAACTTGGAAGATAAGCATAATTTTAAAGATTCGCAATGATGTTGCCGAAACTCAATCTTGCTTGTTGATGGTCATCGCCTGTCTATGAAGTTCATCACTATCGCATCCCGCTCATCTTGGAGTCTGTCGGAGCCGGTGGCACACTAGATCAGGTCTGTCATGATCTCTCCCAATAACAATTGAAGACGAATCATATGACAAGTTTCTTAACGAGTGTTTATAGGAAGGATAAACTCTAAAAATTATTTTTTTTTAAAAAAAGAATGGATCGAAAAAGACATGAGCCATTAGGGCTTTGATACCATAAAGAAAGAGATAAATATAAGAAAATTAGAAGCAGATAGAAAGATAGAATAGAGAAATTTCTATAAACGATTACATTGTTTAATGTCCATGATTCTCTGATAAAAAAATGTATAAATAAGATTACAAATATAACTGTTAGCAGTTATCTAAAAGTGAGAATGAACATGGGTAAGTGGATAGTAATCTAGAAGTTGGAATGATACGATGTTGAGTGTTATTATCTAATAAATATGGCTATGTTTCTTTTTCGCTACTCCATTTTATTCCAGAGTGTGACCTCGACTGAAAAATGCAAATGTTAAAAGAATTGAAAGATTCTTACCATTACCTATGGCAACCTGATCGTTACCTTCATAATGAGAATGGAGTGAGAGATCTCGATTGACATCCTCCATGGAGATTGTTACTTTCGCTGCGGTAGCCACTGATGTATGCATGATTCATTCTATTATAGCAGTCAAGAGCATTGTGCCCTTTCCAATCGCAAATCTGACAAATCGTGCGAAGATCGAATGAATTCTCCGTGGTAACAGGGAATGATAGCATGGGAATGATTGTACCTCATTTGAACGTTTTAATATTCGGATCACTTTTTGGGATGTATGCCCTAAGAAACTATCAGAATGATTTCGAGATTTATTTTGTTAAAGATTGGAATGAAAACGATCTTCATTATTTGATCCAATGCAGTCAAACACCATTTAAAAGAAATAGTATATTGGATTTACATGGAAGTCATTAATATTAGAAATCATTTGACGAATTTGAATCGGATGGTGGAGATCGTTTTTGTCCCAATCTTTTTTACAAAAAAGTTGTTTAGATCACTGCACACCTATAAGATGGTATACATATTAATTTTAATGGCACACCTCCAAAAGTGGGTTATCACAAAATGGATCATGAGATCAATGGCTTACTATCAGATGGTCAAATTTTGGTTCTACATTGCATATGTCCCAAAAAGTGATCCAAAAATCATGTTTGATGTACGCTCACCATCATGTTCACTTTTTCGGATGTATATAACATTGAATCAAAATTTAGCCATTTGATGTGAGTCCAGTAATCTCAAGATTCATTGTGTAGAAGAATGCGCTGAAAAGTCATACAGTCAACGTTTAAGCACATAACCCGAGTTTACAATAAAGAATCTTGGATTGTAAATAAAGTTACCTTTTTTGGATTCACAAATGAGGCGCGGCCCACTTGAATTTTCCGACCGTTGGGCAACACATTTTTTGTGTCCATACACTCTGTACTTTTGAACTAGAAAAAGGTGTCCCACAGCACCACAGTTTCTATGCATGTAAATTTCTTTAATGTCGATAATGCCCTCGATTTATTTCCGAAACCACAAAACCTATCCCTGTATGCAGTGGCAAATAGCAATTTACAAATTATTATTACAAGAGTAAAAATGTAAAATATTGCTTATATGTTGTATAGAGGGTTGGTTGTTTAGTTCAGATGTACCATAAAACAAGGCGAAAAGCTAGCTGCCTACATATGTTTCCTGGTTGGCACTTCTCAGAAAAATTAAAAAAATAGGCTCAAATCACATAAATAATTGATTTCGTGAATCGTATAAGTAATTAGATTGGCTTTTATAGCCTCCTTTCCTATTAAGGTTATAATAGGGTTCAAATGATTTTAAGAAAAAATGAAAATTAGTTTGGGTACCGTCATATTTATCCCAAAAGGTTGCTTTTTCATCCCACCTCTTTCACTTAACATACATTGATTGCCTTTGAATCAGATGATGGAGGTTATTTTTCGTCTCCATCTTTTGCACAATGGATCTATGGATCGTGGGCGTATCATCTAACGGTCAATTTTTTATTAAACATGACACACATCTCAAAAAGTGATGCTAAAATCATGCTTGAGCGTGGTGGGAGTCATATGATTTTAAGATCTTTTTTGAGATGTGTGTCATGTGTAATAAAAAAATGATTGTCTGATGGTACACCAACGATCCATAGATCTATTATACAAAAGATGAGGACAAAAAATGACTTCTACCATCTGATTCAAAGGCGATCAATGCATCATAGCTGCAGAAGGCAACCTGATAGAGTGAGTATAATGATACGCAAATAGTTTTTGGGCCACTATTAGCTGATGACATGATTCTACAAAGTTATGTGTCACGTGGCCTAATAAGTGGGTCATGGCATAGTGGTTATGTTCTATTATTTAGTTTCCAATAGTTTGGGGTAAATTAACTGAAGCTAGCTCTATTCACAGTCGCACCTGACGAATTAGTGAGGGCAACTACGCTAAAAATCATTGACCACTTGAAATCAAATTGATAGAAATCATTTCTCATTTGAATCTTTGCTACATTAGATCTTTAGACCATTGAGCACCATCAGATAGTTAATTTTTGATTTCATGTGACAAATATCCCAAAAAGTGACATGAAAATCAAGTTTGAGCATGTGTTACGAGATTTCCAATCACTTTTTAGAATGTATGCCAAGGATCAAAATTTCGAATTCAATATCGGTTTCGGGCATGGCCGAAACCTCGGCTGATAATTTGGGGCTTGGCCAAAATTTCAGTCGTAATTTAAAGATAAATAAATAGAAGAGATTGCAAATTATCGGTCGATAATTTACTAATATCCATATTATCAGCCAGTAATATGGAGATTAGCAAATTATTAGCTGATAACATGAAGATTAGCAAAATTTTGATCGATAATTTGCAATCTCATATGTATGATGTTTTCATCATATCGTTTTGTCCATAGCCATAATTGATACATTTCGGTTGATAATTTTATTTATTAGCCGAAATTTTGAATCGTGATGTGCGTCATGTGAAATAACAAATTGACCGACTAATCTCATCAAAAAAATAAAAAATAAAAAATTGACTAACTAATGATATTCTTAAGATTCATTGTGTGAAAAATTTGAATAAAAATCGATCTTTATCATCTAATTCAAAGAAGCCAATTTCTTGGAGCTTAGGTGTGAATAGAGCTATTGTTTACTAAAATGCTATAACTTGTTTAAATCATATGTGATCCTTAATCTCATTTTACCGACTCTTAAGCAAAATTTGGGATATTTAAATCAAGAATCTTGCTCACCGATTGTAGGAGATCCTCATTAACACAATTTCACTTTCAAAAAGTTTCATTCCGCGCTTCTGCCAAAACCACTTGTAAATAAAACATATCCACGTGGGCATTTCAGTCAGGTAAAATAATAGTTTCTTTCTCTATATTTTGCTCGCTTCCTCGATTTCGTAAACTACTCTTTAAACCCTACACGTGTCAGTCCTTAATAGGTTAACACCCGTTAAACCAGTATATAGAGACAAAATTTGCAGGTAAAGCGGTACCGTGCAATTTAAAATCCTAGTCCTAACACATCTCAAGCACCACAGTTCTGGTTTTATAAGCTAGAATCTCAGAGAGGAGAGAGAGAGAGAGAGAGAGAGAGAGAGAAGAGAGAGGAGAGAGAAACTTTCTGTCTTCTTCAAAGCAGCACGAAACGAGTTAGGTAAAAATTTCTTCTACTACATTTTTCTTTTTGTTCTCACTACAGATGAATAGTGTAGTTTCTCCGTAGCGTGTAGTCCCTCAAATCGTTCCATGCAACCTAGTGTGGGTTGCGTCGTAGTTTTTGTGGGATGCAAATAAAGTCGCCCTTCTAGTTTTTGAATCGACAATGGGGTTTATATTGTATAGTATGTTGCTTGGTATAATTGAAGATGGTGGTGCTATAAATTTTATTCATCAATTTGGGTTTATCTATGATCTTGACCGTTTAATCGATCTGAAACCTCTAAAATTGACTATTGAGGTAACCTTTTTTTGTACCGTTGAAAGATTGACTGTCCATACATGAACAGTTGGATGGACGGTTAGAATTGTTCAATCACTGGGAACGGTCCATCAATTTGATGGTCTATTGCATATTTGCAGATTGATTTGAATTTTCTTAGGCATCCAAATTACCAAATAACCCTTGCAGATACGTACTGGTGCGTGCTGTGTACCGTTGAAGTTTGAAACTTATTAGAATAGGGTGTCCTTTTAGAATATAAATCAACAGGATAGTATAGTGCACAGCACCACTATACAATGGTGCTGTCGTTTCTACCCACTATGGTGTACGGTTAGGGCTACGCCTCAACCAGTTTCCAGACCAGATGGATGGGTTGGGCACCTAACCTTAACCATGCCGTATTGGGTCGGGCATGAGGCATCCACCTCAAACCTTTGGGTCAGGCAAAATTCAGGTTGGTCCACAGTCAGTTGGACCGACCCGATATAAAGGTGTCAGGAGGATTTTGTGGTGGATTGGTTTTTCGGGTCAGTTTTGATGTGTGTATCCTTGAATTTTGGGTCGGGTCGGGGTGAGTTGCTTCATCCCGTTAGGTCGGCAGAGCACCCAAGATCTACATGCAATCAAAATTTTAGCCCGACCCGAGCCGACCCATTGATGACCATAAGTCCACGGTTCAATTAGTCAATCTCCCTCTGCTAATTTGCTCGAGCCCAACTAGGGGATTGACCCATGCACTGCCCTTCGTGCAAGGATCGGAGACCTAATATAGAGTCTGTGACCCTGTTTTACATACAGAAGTTTCTCTAGAATGCGCGCAACGCCACGGCATACGGCATACGAGCAACGCGGTGTGTGGACCTAAAGACGCCCACGGAATTAAAGAGCATAGATATCTGCGCACTTCTGAGAGTCCATTCGGCACGAGGATCGCATGCTACGCTATCTCGCAGTCCACGTGGAGTTCTATTCTCACGACCATTGTCTACAACACGTTGTTAACTTCAACATATCCATCACCATCAAAGCATGGTTGATTTATTGACTCTGCGATAAATATAAACATAGTGTGCGATAATTAATAATTAAAATTGGTTAATTGTAGGAGAAGGAAGGAAGAAAAAAAATGTTGGTGAGGAAGAAGGAGTCCCACTCATGGTGGTTTGATAGTCACAACAGCCCAAGGCGCTCCCCATGGCTTCTATCTACTCTCTCAGGTCTCTCTCTCTCTCTCTCTCTCTCTCTCTCTCTCTCTATTTATGTATTTATTAAATTATTTTAGACTTCCGAAAAGGTGGGTGTGGCGCCTGCTTCCTCTTTATTACTAAGCCTTTTCATTGTTCATATGCAACCATACATTTTTTTTTTTATTACCGTTGGAGAATATTCTCTCATTTTTTACAAGTTTGAATTTTTTTTAGTATTGCTTTTAAGCTTAAGCTTAAGTCTTCCTCCATTAATTATTTGGTCAATATTGCATAAACCTTAGAAGCTTTGGTTCCAGTTTGGTGCCATAGCAATATGCCCAAGGTTGATAGGTACCATCTTGAAATGAAAAAAACATCAAAGGCTAATTTATCACTGCTGATTTTTGAGTTAAAAGTCCTAAGTTTCAATGAGACAGATATACACTCGAGCTCCCACACACGGTCAAGATCTGACTTCCACGATGCGTGCGCCACAGCAACATGCCTAGGGTTGATCATGTACCATCTAAAAAATAGAAGGTTAATTTACCATCATTGAATTTTGAGGTTAAGGTGCAAAATTTTTTATGCGCCACGTTGGTGGTTTGTTTTGTTTTTGCTTTTCTTCCCCAGGAGAAAAAAGGAGGGGAGGAGGCAACCACAAACTTTGACCTATGATAATAAGGGAAAGTAAATTTTATTTTATTTTATTTTTCTGAAAACGTAAGGGACATGCGATCTAGCCTTAGATGTGTAATGTAATTCAGGATAATTTGCGATGTAGCTAACATGTGATCTAGGATTCCAAGGTTAGGAATGGTGAAAGATCGTATATGGCTTAGATAAACACAGATTAGCCTAGAGGGGGCGAATAGGCTATTTTAAAATTAAAAACCCAAAGGGGTAGCTCAGTCGGTCAGGCCTTGGGTTTGCTCCCCAGTGGTCACCAGTTCAAGTCCCCTTACGGGCCACTGGAGTATTATCCGGTCGTTAGCTCCAGGGCCCAGTGGGATTAGTCGAGGTATGCGCAACCTGGTCCGGACACCCACGGTTATAAAAGAAAATAAAAATTAACAATTAAACTAGCACCAAATAAAAATAACAACCACACAATGCACAATAGTTTTAACATGGAAAGCCCAACTAGGGGAAAACCATGGGACCAAGGATCAAAATTTCGGTCAGATTTTTGTATAGGATTGAAATTATCGGCCGAAATTTCGGTTCAAATTTTCGGTTTCGGTCCCTTCTGAAACCGAAATGGCACCCGAAATTTTGATCCTTGCACGGGACCATGTCCAGAGAAACAGATCCACTAAGAAAGTTAATAAGAAGTTACAAAAGTACTTAATGGCATGCACACCCATCACACTGACGCATCCCATGACAACAGCCTTATCAAACCTTTAAGCCTACCAACGAATCCGAGATCCATCCTTTCAACGTGCTCCTGTTTTGCTTCCAAACAATCGCCAATATTACCCGTGACAATCAAACACTCGAATCCCTCGAGCAATCTTGTGCTCGAATACACAAGCACTAAAAAACACTTATTGGAAAATAAGAAAAAGAAAAGCCTTTTTGATCAAGGTATTTATTGTATAAAAGTTTCTCAAATAGGATAAGAAGAGCTCCAGAAAAATAAAAAAAATTAATTATGAAGAGGTGAATAGAGATTTTTGAAATTGATTTGTTATATAGAAAATAACTAAGAGTTTTAATCTAAGTAGAAGTTTTAAACATAATCAAATGCTGTTTTAAAAATATAATTTTTTTTTTCGTAAATTCATTGAACTGCCTGGCCGGTCATCTCAACTAGCTAACCGGTTAGCCGGTTGGTGACTTGCTAGCCGTCAGCACAGTTCACGGATTTCTGTGCCCAGGGCCGGCCCTGACATTTTGGGGGCCCAAGGCGAGTTTCTAAAATGGGGTCCATGTTTCATATTACTTTAATATTAAAAAAATCTGCCATAATTTTTTTTTGACAAATAAAATAATACTCATATTCTATTTTACTATATATAATTTGAAAATGTAACTAAGAATTTAATACAAGTAAATATTAAAAGATACTTAACCATAAAGCCACTTCAATATGCATCCCATAATGACACTAAAAAGTGTGAATTATATAATAAACCATAGCATAATCTGCCATTACTCAACACAATTTCATTTGCTAATTGCTATTAATATTAATACCTAGAAACATAAAGCATGATCAAAGTGTCAAAAATTATCTTGTTCTATTGGTGACTCCTTTCATGTTTTGCATTGGAGATAATGGAGATAATTTTCTTTCAAAGATTCAATTTGCTATAATATTCTACTGACCTTAGGCTGAAAGAGGAGCATAAATATTGACACTTGACTGCTTGAGGAAAACATACATAAAGAAATTAAGAAAACAACATGAAAACAAATGGTAATTGCTAACCTTCAAGAAGTTGTCTCTCTTCTTATCAAGTACTAACTAAGCCTCTGAAGTCTGAACATATATAAAGAAATCCAAGAAACTACAGCTCTCTCTGGCTTTTGATTAAAATACACACAAAAAAAATCAACAAACACACAAAGGTATGAAAAGAAGAACAGAGAAAAGTCAGTTTTAATTAAATTTCTCCACTTACCTTTTCAGAAAAATCCAACCAAGGCACTGAGTCTAGTCTACCACTGTCCACCCATCATAGTCCGTGCACTACACACAGTCACACATGATGGGTGGACACTCATTTTGTAGACTAGCTCATTTTATATTTATATTTTTATAAAAGATAACTATTTGCAAATTGCAATATGTAAAAATAAATAAGGGAATGTTTTATTTTTGGTAAAGACAAAAAATGTAAAATTCGAAGAAAAAAACTAAGAAAATTCAGCAAAGATATTCGAATTATAAAACTTAGAATTTTTTATTTAAAAATCACGATCCTACTGATAAATATATATAGCTAGATTTTATAAACATAAACATCAAAATAAAAATGTAAACTAGATTACTAGAGACTTATAAAAATTATTTTACTAAAGATAATTATAATGAAGATTATACTTCATAAAAGAACCTCAACTATGACATAAGATTCATAATTTAATCATGAAGTTAGGGAAAAAAGAACATGAAAACGTGCAAATTTTTCATTAAGTTGCCATTATGTTGTGTAAAATGTGTTTTTGAGTATAATTTCGCCATCTAAACATGTAAATTTGTTTCTAATGAAATTATGCCTTTGTTTGATTTAAAAAAAAACACATTTAACTTTTCAAATAAATTGGAAAATTTTGTTACTATACCTATTACAGTGTTACTCCGATGTAAAAATAAATAAGGGAATGTTTTATTTTTGGTAAAGACAAAAAATGTAAAATTCGAAGAAAAAAAGTAAGAAAATTCAGCGAAGATATTCGAATTATAAAACTTAGAATTTTTTATTTAAAAATCACGATCCTACTGATAAATATATATAGCTAGATTTTATAAACATAAACATCAAAATAAAAATGTAAACTAGATTACTAGAGACTTATAAAAATTATTTTACTAAAGATAATTATAATGAAGATTATACTTCATAAAAGAACCTCAACTATGACATAAGATTCATAATTTAATCATGAAGTTAGGGAAAAAAGAGCATGAAAACGTGCAAATTTTTCATTAAGTTGCCATTATGTTGTGTAAAATGTGTTTTTGAGTATAATTTCGCCATCTAAACATGTAAATTTGTTTCTAATGAAATTATGCCTTTGTTTGATTTAAAAAAAAACACATGTAACTTTTCAAATAAATTGGAAAATTTTGTTACTATACCTATTACAGTGTTACTCCGATGATTAGGGCCACATTTTGGCCAACAAGGCACATAGGTCCTAGAGTAACTCACAAAACTAATATATATTGTCATGCTATATTGTAATATGATAGAGATATATGATTTCGTTTCAAATGAAAATTTTGACTTTATTATTGTGTTTACCTTATTGGGTGATGGGATTTTTATGTTGGTTAATCGGTATTTAAATATTTTTATATATCAAACGTAAACTGGAGGCTTGTCTCACTATAAATACGAACATGGTTCCATATTTAGAAATAGTGGAAACTTTTCTAGCATCTATAGAGCATCGTGCCTTCTATTCTTAGTTGGTCTAAAAAGGAGAGTATGTGTGTTAACTGGATTGTTGTAATAACTATTGTAATAGTTGTTCGAGCAATTCTTTTGAAATCTATAAAGGAGATTTATGGGCACATATCGAATGGCATTGAATTAATACAAATTAGTCCTGAGCATATTAGTCATAAAAACTCGTTATTTTTTTCAAATTGTTTCAGTACATAGACCGGGTTGTGTCATATAGGTGACTCTCTAATATTGCAAAATATTTGAGATTGTGTGTGTTTACTTGACTGTTGTAATAACTATTAATTGTTGTAATAACTATTATAGTAACTGTTTGAACAGTCTTGAAATTTATAAAACAGATCTGTGGGCAGAAATTGAACTACATTGGATTCCTACAAATTATTCTTGAGCATACAAGTCTAAAAAACTTGTTTTTGTCAAAAAAAATTTAGTACTTAGATTAGGTCATGTTATATGCGTGATTCTTTACTACTGCAAAGGAACGAGTCATGATCAAGGGGTTGGGTTACCCATTGTGGTGCTCTATTACAAACTTGAGTTGCTTGTGTAGGGAGTGAATAGCATTGTAAAGAAAGTCACCATACGACTTTACTTACATTTATTATTATTATTATTTTTTTTTCAAATTTCATATTTCAAATTTATGCCACATTCTCTAGCATGTCACAGTTCTTTCCAAGATGGCGGCCAGTACAGATCGTTTCATCTTTTCATTAATTCTTATTTCTATCTCTACATTCTCTTCCTAAAGATTTATATCGCAGCTCTGGCACTATGAACCTTTTATTTCTTATAAAATGTTTTCTTTGTCTTCATTTTTTTTTTTCATTATGGAGATTGTTTGTTACTTTCATATATAAGTGATAAATGATCCCCTCACTCTGATAACTGGTGATTACCCCTATTATTGGAGCTCTGATTCTAGAGCAGCCATCTAACTTTTCAGAAGGTGGCTTTGAATTGAAGATATAGCAATTTCATTTGGATTTATCCAGTGTTACCTAGGCACTTCTACTTTTGGGATTTTTTCCATGCCGACAGTTCGTGGCACTTGGACACTCCTCAACACAGCACAATACTTTCTACACATGTATGAAAAATACCACCTAGTGCCATCAAAATGTTCCTCTTTTTGACACGGTCAAATGAACTATCGTTTTATTGTAAAAGATTGTGTAAAGTTAAGTAACTTATAAAATAAAAGGCTTGGGTCTTGAAATGTATGATAAAGTATACTTTTAGTTAGGTTCATGACATATATTATGTATCTTTTCATTACATATCTCAATTGGCTCTCTAAGACTTACTTCCATTTTTTTTTTTTTTCTATATACGTTTTCTTTTTTATTTTATTTTATTTTATTTTTCTTAAGGCCGTGTCCCCGTGTTGAAATCTTTAGAAATTGGCGTGCCAAACATCTCTTGACACTTTCACACATGACACCCATACCGCATGTCTAGATGACACTGGATTTATCAGTCTAAGCAGGTGACAATATAGCTTGATATTATTTATAAAGTTTGATATCTAGTGAACTCCCCCATTATTGGAGCTGTGATTAGTCTCTAGAGCACCCATCTAACTTTTCAAAAGGTGGCTCCTGACGTGGACCAAGGATAGCTTGACTAATGGGACGCTTTCCTGCCATTGTGGCTCCTTAAAAGTTGCCAAATCAGGACCGATGGATACGTAGTTACCATGGCTACTGAGTCTGTGAGTGATAATGATACATGTTAGGATTTAGTGATGAGGAAATGGCCAGAGAAATGATGATTATGAACATATATGAAAATTTTGCTGCTAGATTATGAAATCAATCTATGAATCATGGTTTCTTTATAGTTATGTTGGAAATTGTGTTCCTCTTTGCTAAATTATAGATTTCCGTTGACAGAACTGGATGAAAAGACGAAGGCGATGCTGAAACTGATTGAAGAAGATGCAGATTCCTTTGCTCAAAGAGCTGAAATGTACTACAAAAAGAGGCCAGAGTTGGTGAACATGGTCGAGGATTTCTACCGGGCCCATCGCTCGTTAGCTGAGCATTATGATCAGCTAAAATTGGAAACTGGAACTCGTCTCACAATTCCGTTGGTAGCCCAATTCTCAATCGAAACTCTGCCTCACAAGCTAAAATCCCCTTCAGATAAATCCTCTGATACCTCCTCCTATTGTTTTGATTCCGAAGAATCCGAGGTCGATGACCCTGAAGAAGAGGAAACCCAAGTTGATAGAGATATTGGAGAAGAAGAATCAATTGAGGATAGTGGAAATGAAGAGAAGTTGAAGTTGAGAGAAGAATTAGAAAGACAGAAACAGGAGAATAGGATTCAAGTTGAGAGAGAGATGAAGCTGATAGAGGAAATAAAGAGACTCAAAGGAGAGAATAAAATTCTCGAGGAAGAATTAAGGGAGAAAGATGAAAAGAAGAGAGAGGTTATTAGACAGCTTGGTCTGGCTATAGTAATGTTAAAGGAGGACAATGCTTATTTGAAGAAGTGCATTAAGGGTTCCAAGAAATGGAATCTGCCTGAGTTGCATAAATGGAAAGGGATATTTTCAAGCAAGTTATTTAGTGGGAGTTCAAAGTGTCAGCCTACCATTGTGGCACTCTAGTCATTGTTGATGGGTTGCTCAACATAATGTAGTATTTATACCTTACCAAATGTAATATTTAGGACATAGGTTTGCTCTGTTTCCATTTCAGGGGCTGGCTTTAGTAAGTTTATTAATTTTTTTTTTGTGATACTAACATATATTTTTTAATATTCATTATTAGTGGTTTAGTTTTTATAGTGAAGTTTTGTTCTATCTTATTAAGTTTATAGAAAACTGCATTCATTACCATTGCAAATTGTTGTGTATTGTGATCAGCATGTAGAGGTCAATGGACTATGTTCTGTTTTTGATGCATTAGTCCATCGCGGACGACAACGACATCCACGATAAGTGTTATTTCCGGTGAAATGATATATGTGATAATAAACTGCCCATATGGGATTCGTACCGCCCGGTACAATCCTCTACCTCGTTTCAGGGGTTTAACCGATTTATTATTATTATTGCCAACTGTTAACCTAAGGATAGCCATTCACAAGAAATCAAGAAAATAGTTTGAATTTTCTTGAATTTTGCTAAGTTGTTAACGGAATTGTGAGGATTGGTTTGAATTTCTTGAAATCTAAAATCAAGATTGAGCCTTCAATCATATTGAATTTAGGTTATCATTCAATTGTTTAGTTTATCTTTGGTTGTTTACTATTATCTAATAATATATTGGTAAAAGTTTTAATTAAAAGAGATTTTACTGTCATTTAATTATTGTACTTACTTTTTATATTTCATTATTCTTAATTTATATATTTTCCATCATATATATTTGTTTCTAGCAGTAGTGGGAGAATAAGATGAAGTCCTCAGTAGGTCACTTTATGGACTCTTATGGCCCATCTAAATTGTCCAAGAGAGTGGCTAAGCATCATGTGACTATCACCTATCCAGACAATAAAGAAATTTCATCAAAAGTTTCAACCCATTCAATTTAGGGAGTTTAACATAGACTATTGTTCATGCCTAATGGTATCATCTTTAAATGCTTGGATTCAATGGTACAGATCCCTTACTCGAGTGTAGAAGTTGTCAAAACTTGTATGAGATTTTCAAATTTGTCAAATCTTTGTCCTAAATGTTTGAATTGTCATCAACTTTCATCCAACTTATGAAATGACAAAAATACTCGGACCAGCGAAGACACCTAACTTTGTCCGTTTCGAATGCATTTGGAGAGAACAAAAATCACACTGAATCTATCTGAATCAGTCATAGGTTTGATTGAATCGGGATTGATGGGAGACCGTTTCATCTTTGGATTGGTCTCTCATTGGTCTGAGATCGGTTTAGAAGAAAAAATTTCGTTCGTAGTGATGGTATTTGAAATGGTTTAGCCATTCCTGTCCACTTTATTTTTTGCTATTTCATAAATTGGAGGTTGGTGATGATTAAACTAGTTACGAAAGGGATTTCAAAGATTTTGAAATCTCGTTTGAATTTTGATAATTTCCAAACTTTGAAGTAAGAGATCTAACAATTTTTTTTTAAAATTTTGTGATTAAAGGTAAAAACTCATATCTTTGTCTTGGCCGTATACACGAGTTCATTTTATTTCTTGATCTGTTGAGGAAAATAAACATTTGGACTCTGGAGAAAAGTGAAGCACACTTTTGCCCAAGGCACATACTTCTTGAAATCTCTGTTCGTGTGCCTACATTTGAAATCCACTGAAATCTGTTGATTAGTTGGAATCAGATGATAGAGATCGTTTGTCACTCCCATCTTCCACACGATGGCTCTTGAGATCATGAGCTTCCCATCAGACGGCCTGTTTTTCAGTTCACATGCCACGTATCCCCAAAGTGGCCCTAAAATCTCGTTCGAACATAATGTGTGTTATTTGATTGAAGGGCCTTTTTTTGGGAATCTGTGCCGCATGGAATAAAAAATTGATCGTCTAATAGTACGCTCATGATTTAAAGATCCATTATGTCAAAAATTTGGGTGAAAGCGATCTCCATCATTTGAATCCAAGCATTCCCCGGGTTTCAAAAGTAGGGTGCCCTCAGGAATCACGTAGGCCCAAGCATAGGCACCCCATACTTTCTAAGAGAACTTTAGACTATGAAGTAATAACAAATGCCAAATAAAGAACAGCGCAGAAACGGCTTAAAAGAACCCCCACACTTACTTTTTCACACAAATATCTGACTGAAAGTGACTTGAGAGCGTTTCCCTATTTCTTCTTCCCTTTCTTTTGTAATAGAAAAATCATTAGTCTTTTTTTATCAATAGACACCAACCCTATTTTTGTGCAAAGAGCATAATGTCTCATCTTCATCAGCAATCAATAAACATACAAAATGATATCTATGGCTACCCAATATGTATATGGTATATGCCTAATTCGACTCATTGGTACATCCGACCCGATAAAAACCCCCTATTTTCATTGATTTATATAGTCTAAAATCTCGGTCATATCGGCTGTCTCATGTCTGATATAACCCTATGGGTTAAGTTTATGTGCTTGACTAGGAAAATTTGGATTGGGCAAGTCTAGTATCGGATCTACCCAACCCCTTGACAGAGATCTTTCCCTTACCCTTTATTCCGTAAGCTATTCTTGGATAGGACAAGGCCTGAATATAGGTCTACAACCTGTCAAATAATTGTTCGATTGAGAGTCAATAAATATGGGAAAATTGCAAACGGCATGCAGGTTTTTTGCAAGCGGTTGACATGGTGCAATGTAACCAGTTGCCCCGACCTGTATTGCTTGGGCCCCACTGCACTTGCAGTCAATTACGTCACGCCAATTCAGCCGTCCGTACAAAACCTGCCTACCATATAACACTGTCCATAAACATGTGAATTTGGCGTGAACATAGGCTCAAGATTGGCTCTTTGACCCCATAGGGTGTGTAAATCCTGAAATACTCGTTACATGGTGGTGGGGGTGAGGGCATTCCTTAGGGATTAGTCGAAGCGTAAGCTTGAGATTACGCTAATTAAATTATTAAAAAAAAAAAAAAAAATTGGCTCTTCAAGTTCAAGCTATTTTTGAGCCATTCACGTGGGTAGAGCATAGTGACAAATTTCACCGAAATTCGGTGAAATTTCACAAACTTCTCCGAAAAGGGGGTCAAACGGAAATTTTGGTACTTTTTGGGGAAATTTCAGAAATTTTGGTAATTTTTTTTTTATATTTAAATTTTAAATATATTGTTAATTTAGTATATATTTTAGTAATTTAAAAAAAATCATTAAATATATATATTTTTTATATTTTTAATCTCCGAAACTTTCTTAAATTTTTCCGGAAAAGTATCGAAATTAATCGGAAATGTAAAGAAAAGACCCCCCACCGGAAAATTACTGAAACCAAAATTTGTGACTATGGGTAGAGAGCTTCTTTTAGTGAAAAAAGAAGAGCTCCAGGCAAGAACAGATAAAATCGGCTCTAGTGGGCAGTAGGCAGGGAGCTGGGGTCAGCTAGATTAGAGCTTATCCAAATGCTTCCATACCAATGCTTACTTCACTAAGGTGCCTAATTGGTGCAATGCTTGGTTACACTGTGTACCCAACCGGTGGCCAATTGATCTTGACGGCCCATGCAATTAAACCCTTGCATCCAACGGCGGATAAAAGGGAAGCACCATCATCTACTTTGATTCTAAACACCATACTAGATTTGCTCTTCCTAAAAAGAGACGCAGCTTTGGCATAGGGGCTGAACTCTGAAGTCAGCTCAAATCTCCATCAATCAACTTATCAACACCTTATTATTTAACCTTAATAAAGCAACCATAGTAAAATACAACCAATTCTCCTCTAAAAAATGACAAAACAAAAGGGAAATAGAACAACTTATATAAAAAAACTAACATTCGTACCCAATACATACAAAAAAAAAAGGAAAAGAAAAGGGGGGGTTCTAAATTAATAAATATAATTTGAGAACCCACCCAACAACCATAACACCAATACATAAAGAAATATACCCGGACTAAGCCCTGCTATATTTGGAGAAGATGACACTTCAGCAAGCGAAGACCCAGATGGCGAAACCGCCAAATTTGGCCCCGGTGACCCCAAATCGTCAGGATTTGGAGGGCTTGGGTTTGAAGGTATAGTTGCTATAGACCCACTTGGAGAGGGCCCATCAACACTTGGTGAAGGAAATAGAGGTGTGATATCTGGTGCTAAATTTGGAGAAGAAGCCACAGTTGTAGGAGAAGACAGTGGTACACTTGGCAGGAATGCTGGTGCCGCCGAAATAGTGGAGGTTTCCAAATTTAGAGAAGATAGAGATGTGTTTAGTAGAGTTAGTAGTGAAACCATGATGATTAAGAGAGAGTTGATGATTTTGTTTGAAAAAGAGGCCATAAAGAATGGAGAAATTTAGACTTCAATAAATGTATTAGGATTTAGGACTTAGAGATAGAGGATAGAGGAACATGATGGGTTTAAAAGGCTCTGTGGAAGTGTGAGAGATGCATAGTTAGTGTTATGTGATCAAGGGTTCCACGTGTCCGGTATTTATTGGACAGAGGTGGCAGGGAACAGCTTGGCATGTTTTGCTAAGAGACATAGATTGGTTTTTGTTATTTTTTAATGAGTTGCGGTATTTGCAGCCGTAGATTCTATCTCTGCAGCCCGAGGTTTCGACAGTTAAACTGTTCGAGTGCCTTGAATCATACGATGGAGATCTTTTTTCCTCTTAATTTTTCACTCAATAGATCTCGAGATCATTGCGCACCTCTTAGACGGTTAGGTGTTGATTCCGTGGGGCACACATCTCCAAAAGTGATCATGGTTATGATCTACTATAAGAAGGGTTATTGAGTTATTTTTTGGGATGTGATCCTCGTGGAACTAACATCTGAGCCATGATCTCAAGGTCTATGCTGTGGAAGATTGGGATGAAAAATCATCTTCATCGTTGGATTCAAAGCAATCAATAATTTTAATGGTGGAAACCTCGGGATGTGAAGACCAAACTTTAGGCTGGAAATAGTAGAACTCTTTTGTACGGATGGTGTTAGTACCACACCACATTATATTATAGACACTCACTTGAAAAAAGGGAAAAATTTGTTAATTGTTTTAAATCAGACAATAGAGATCATTTTTCATCTCAATCTTCTACACAATAGATATTGAGTTCATAAGCCTACTATCAGACGGTCAGATATTAATTCCATCTAACACAAATCTCAAAAAGTGAATGTGAAACATGTTTGATGGTACAATGATCACATTCAATTTTCGTGAGTAGGCTATAACATAAAAGTAGTGCGGTAGTAACAACAGCCTTTTATGATTCTAATGTTAATTTTTTTTTTTTTATCTTTTGCATAGAAATATGTGAATATAGGAGAATAAGAAATATAGAGATTGGTGGTGCTAGACGATCTTCATGTCTTAGACCCTGTTTACTTTTGACGTCAGGAAAGTTTGGTCATCTACAACTCAGAGCCGTCAGATGAAAATCAGACGATTCTCTAGATTTGCTTATACACCCTAATCTCCGTATTAGCAGTTAGAGTGGATATTATACTCATTAAAAATCACAGCTTAGTTTAAGAAAATCCACCAAACCCACCGAATCCATTTCAATGAGCGAAAAAAAGCTGACACTGACCAGAAGCGCCTCTAAATTTTGACGGCATTTACGTCATTAATAAGGGCGTTTTAGTCATTTAAAAGGAAGGAAATATATGTGAAGTTACCGTTACGGATGGAACTTTTGTACCGAAAATTGAAACTGACCGAAAACTAATAACCCAAAACCGATTTACCAAATCGGTTCAGTTTCGGTTTTGAGTCTGAACCAGCAACTTGTTGGATGGGGTAATGAAAATGACTCAAAATTGAGAAACCGAAAGATAAAAAATCTAGAAAATCAAATCAAAATAAAAAATAATTGAGCCAAAAAAAAAAAAATCGTTTAAACTCGGTCTGTTTTCGAGGTTTTGGGAATTCAATTAATTTTTTTTTTTTTGATTTTTGATAACTTAGGATATTCCAAGCTTTTGAACTAATTCCAAACGGATGCCCTTGCCCCAACTGTGCCACAAGTATTTCACAGGTTACTCACCGTTCAACTACCAGAAAATTGAAATAGACTTGTTTCGGGTCGGCTTCAGTTTAGGTTGTACAAAACCGAAAATCAAAAAAATCTTTTTTTTATCGGATCGATTCATTTAACCCAACTTCAAACTCTACCGTTGCCTTCAATCACTGTTTCTCACTATTTGAACAGAACAAAGTGTGACGTAGATATTAAGTCAGCGCATCTAAACCGTCCAATTCAAAATTTAAACAGTGAAAGATTCTAAAATACAGCCAAGTGGCTGTTATTTGAATGCACCAAATATGCCCTCTTTGGCATTGTGGTGCGTAATTGAATGAAATTTGGCACTTAGTGCACGTGCATGTTTGATTACTAGTAATCGAGAGGAGCACATTGTGTTTGTCGTTTTATCGGCAAAACCTATAGGCCTTTTTTAATGGATAGAATCTACGGTTGGTGGGTGTTGGTTGGTTGGTGCAAAATGACCCTCACGGGCTCTTCTACTCATCTAATCATCTTACACCACATGATATAAAAGAGTTGGTGTATTAGAGATTGAATTTATCCTCGGATCCCTTTTTGATATGAATGCCACGTGTGATAATCATTTGTGTCATATATATAATGGGTTTATGATGACCTGAAGAGCTTTAGTGCAAAATGTAAGCAATCGAATAGAATCTAGTTTTCATCTCAAAAAAAATAATAAAATATAATCTAATTAAAGATGGCCTTTGATCACTTTAAATCAAACATCAGATGATGGAGATGTCTTTGAACTCAATCTTTTTGCATGATAAGTTTTAAGATCATAGTTGTCAAATCATATGGAGTACGTGATTTTTCTACATTAAAAATTGGTGTGAGTAGCATCGGCACTGATCACGTTGGGTACCTAACTCTATACATAATCACAAAATTACCGAATTCATAAAAAGAGTTCTAGTTTTTGTGCACCAAATTAAATATGAAACTGATTGTGGATTTTTAGAATTCGTGTATTTTCATAAATTTGCGACTAATTTGTGATGTGAATAATTCGGAAATTTTTAATAAATTATTACTTTTTAATATATATATATATATATATATATATATATATATATATATATATATATATATATATATATATTGCAATTTTCCCTTGTTCACTAGTTGGTGTGGGGCCTACGGATTTCTGCACTTTCCTTATTGAAAGCGACAGCCCTTCTTCGGACTTTTTTCTTAAGAATAGTTCAAATTCTGAGTACACGGGTGCATATATAGTTCCCCCCAAGGATCAAAATAGTTCGATTCTAATTTTGGTTTCGGATATAATTGAAATCGAAAATTTGGTCTAAATTATCATTTCGGAAAGATTGAAACCAATAATATGAACCGAAGTTTTGATCATTTTGGCCGAAATTTTGATCCATGGTTCTCCCTAAATAAACACCTTATTATCACTCCCTCTTCCAACCCATCTTCGAGCAATACTCTTTACCCGTTAAAGCCCCAACCACCATTTTATCTGTCTCTTAAGTTTTTCATCGTGGCATCCATTGACCCTCCAATGAGATTATGAGAGGATGGCGATTATTTTTCATCCCATTCTTTAATACAATAAATCCTGAGATCACACGACCCACCCTATCATACAATAAATCTTGAGAATCATGACCCATCCTTTCATCCTCTTAACTGTTTGAAATCATGGAGATCGGTTTCCCCCCAAATCTTCAACAAAATCAGTCTTGAGACCACAATTTAACCATTATACGACAACTTTTTTATTTCACGTGCCACAGATCCAAAAGGGAGTCATTACTTGGGAAAAGACCTAAGAATTTGGTCTCTAATCAAAACGAGAGTTTTTACGGTGCAGGTTATGGAGGGTGAAGGAGTTGGAATTTTTATAGAATCTTAAAATTCTTATTTTGTGTAGCCCACACACAATAGAATTTTATAAAATCCTAGATTGTAGTTACTTGAAATAATAAAAGGTATTATTGAGAATTGAAGGAAACCTCAAAGTTTCCTGATTTACATGTGATTCTTACTCCTATTAGAATATTTTGATGGTGTTTGATAGTATTCTAGGTAGGACATGACTCTTCATACTATATATATAGGTGGACGTCCCCTGCTCACTATACACAAGCCTTTTGGTGTCTTCCTATCAAGAGAGTATAGCGAGAGAGGCAGGTAGAACCACCTTCATCTTTCTTTGTAGGAAAAGAGTCGACTTGAATCAACGGTCACAATCTTCGCGATAAGGTACACATATACATTTTAATTTATGGATAGTTAATTTATTATTTTGAATGATCATATGCCTAGATCCTAGGACAAATATTTGCGTGGTCAAATCAATAGATCCAACAATTGGTATCAGAGACAGGTTGGTGTTTAATCGGTCAAAACATTAATATATGAGTTTTATCTTGGTGTTCGATTTCTGGCACAAAAAATATAACCAAACCACATTAAAACCAATTTTTATTTTTCGATTTTAGATGGATCTTGATTCTGTTTTCGATAATATTTTCCACCCCTAATATGAATTGATAATGTAATTTGAAAGTCGGTCCAATATTAGAAGGCTTCTAAGGACAGTCAACGCAATGGATAAAACTTTGGTAGGTAGGCCTTGGCGCACGCTGTCTCAAATCTCCCATGCATTGGTGAATGGTGTTACAGTATTCCCCCTCTTCATCCTCGAAACTCTAGACGCCAATTTACATTACATGAATTTAAAATTCTAAACTCTTAAAACTTGTTTTTTTTTATTTTTAGAATTTGTTTTATTTTATTAAAATGTATAAAAGCTATCCTAGTGCCTTGGAGGGTCCGAGTAATACACTAGGAAGCACCTAAGCATTACTATCTGGAAAATTGGACTTCCTGGAGAAAACCTGAATAGGTACTTGAGGGGCGTAGGAAACTCGAGAGAAATGAGAAAAAAAAACCTACATCCAGAAGAAATCGGAATATTCGAGAAAAAACCTCCAACAACCAAAAAAACAAAAGCCCATCACGCCTACAGTAAAGAGACCCCCCCTACTATGAGTGAAAAATAGATAACAGATGTTCCTCTTCGAAGCTTCTAATGTTAAATAGAGAAAAGTCGCTTTTGCCATCTGCAATCGCTCAATTGCAAACGGTGATGGTACTATCTTGAATGAACCTTGTAGCATTGAACGAAGAGTTGTTCCATTTGATGTTGTTTCGAGATATTCAAATGTGTCAAAGAGCAGAAATATGGAGATGGTTCCATATCCATTTTTTAATACCTGTAGGGTCGCATTGATCCTAGCTAAAAAGAAATATAACAATATTCTTGTGATGCAAGATAAAATACCGAGGGTTTTGAAGAAGACCCCCCATATAGGCCAAAATTTCTCACATGTTAGGAGAAGGTGTTCGATGTCTTCTTCTGCGTGGCCACAAAAGAAATACTTTTGATCAATTTGCATGTCTCTTCTAATGAGATTAGAGATAGTAGAAAGTTTGTTCCAACATGCCGTCCACGAGAAGAAACTTATTTGGTTGAGATATGGTAATCCCAAATGAAGGCCCAATCCACAATTTGGTGATGGGGTTGTAAAGATTTGAAAGCAGATTTAACTGAAAAACTTCTTTGCTTGCCGTAGTTCCAAACTCATATATCGTCGCCATTTAGGTCTAACTTGGCATTGTCCATAATGTCGGATAACACAGAGTACTCAGTTATTTTAACATTGGTAAGTCTTCTTCTGAAACTGTTATGCCACTGGGAGTGGTTATCTAAACTAAAGGTATCACTTAGTTTGATTTTGGGGTCAACGGCGACACTAAATAAGTTTGAAAACTTTATTTGCAGCTTCGGTTCTCCTCCAAGCCATCTATCGGATCATAAGTGAATGTTGTCTCTCTTACTGCAAATAAAAAGAATATTTTTTAGGAAATCTTCACTCACCGATAAAACACTTTTCCACCACCAGGAAGAGTATCTATTTTTGTAGTTGCTAATTTCTCAACCCTTTTGATACATACGGTATTTGTTGATGATAATTTATTTCCACTAATGGCAAGAATCATCACCCAATTGCCACCACCATTTCATAAGGACTTTACTCATTTCCTCAATCGGATGGATACCAAGGCCTTTTGAGCAGTTGGGTTTTGAGACCTTGTCCCAACTTATAAGATGGAGCTTATTGATTCCTCCGAGATCATCCCAAAGGAAATTCCTTTCAAGCCTCTCAATTTCGTTACGAATTATGGCGGGGCACTTGTAAAGGGAGAGAAAATAAGTTGGGATAGCACTTAAAACTGATTGAATTAGAATCATTCTCCCTCTTTGAAAATTAAATTACTTTTCCATCCACTCAACCTGTTCTTAACCTTAAAAATTATCAGGTCTCAATCAGAGCTACGTAGCTTGCTGATGCCAATAGGGATGCCCAGGTATTTAAAGGGGAATTTAGCCTTAAAAAAATTTTCTTTCGCTGCCCAGGAGCTTAAAGTGATATCATCAACATTGAGCCCATAAATGGTAGCCATAAATGTTAGATTTATCAAAATTTACACATTGATCGGAAACATTCTCGTAAAATTTAAGAAGATTGCAAACCTAAAGTATCTGACTAGGATTTCTATTGCACATGATAAGAGAGTCATCAACATATTTGAGAAGATTTATTCTAGATTCGCTCCTCGAATTAGAAAACCCCATAACCAATCCTTCAATATCGGTTTGTTGAAATAAGAGGGAGAGTCATTCGCTTGCAATGTCAAAGAGGTATGGAGATAGAGGATACCCTTGTCTGAGGCCCCTTGAAGCTTTAAAAAATCCACACTTTTTCGTTAATAATGATGAAAAAATGGGCACTAGTGAGGCAGTTGTGGATCTAGGACCGCCATTTGTCACCGAAACTCATTTGTTTCATCATCCAAAGGAGATAATCTCAACTGACCTTGTCATACGCTTTCTCCATATCCACTTTGATCAGAGCACTTTCTGTTTAGAGATATGCTTGGAATGGACACACTCTTGAGTGATTACTGCAAGATCAAGAATCTATTTGCCTTCGATAAAAGCATCTTAAGTCTTAGAAATGATGAAGTCGATCATCTTTTTAATTTTGTTGGCCAATATTTTTACAATGATTTTATAGAGGCCAGTCACTAATGATATAGGTCTAAACCTTTTCATTTCCGAAACTGCTTTCTCCTTCGGGATAAGAGTAATAACAGTAGCATTTATGGACTTGCAGATATACCCATCTTCCCAAAACTTGTAGACGATATCAATAATTGCAGCTTTAATGGCATGCTAGAATTTACGGTAGAAGCCAAAGGTGAAACCATAAGGTTCAGGTGCACGGTCAGCCTTACACCCCTTTATAGCATTGTGAATCTCATCTATTGAGAATGAGACTTCAAGGTGATCTGCTTCAGAAGGGTTTAGCTTTTTCGAATAGACGTTGCGGAGTATTGGCCTATTTATATTTGTTTCTTTGAACAGATTTGAATAGAACTCAATGGCGGTCTGAGCAATCTCTTCATTTTTGAGAAGAAAACACCATCTTTGCGGATCGAAGATAATAATTTATCCTTCTTCTATTGTTAGCAAAAGCGTGAAAAAACTTGGTATTACGGTCACCTTCTTTGAGCCA
The DNA here is from genome assembly GCA_021018995.1 of Chloranthus sessilifolius. Lineage (NCBI taxonomy): Eukaryota > Viridiplantae > Streptophyta > Magnoliopsida > Chloranthales > Chloranthaceae > Chloranthus > Chloranthus sessilifolius. The sequence goes on from CM037588.1 coordinate 10,843,426, forward strand.
CCACACACAAGCTTTTTTGTTTCCATTCCTTCTTATGAGTGAAGCTGATATTTTCAAAATTATCTTTAAATCGGCCCCTATTGATATCTCTTCAGAAGTTAAGGCTCTCATTTCTTTCATCTTATCAACAACTTTGATTTCTACAAGGAGATTCAATTCGGTAGCCTTATCATTGGAGATTCTAATTTTGATCCAGTTGGAGATGTAGGATTTTACTTTGCGGAGAGTGGCTATTGATAGAAGCTTTGGACCACCAGTTGGGAACATGATTGACAAAATCAAGATTTTCAAGCCAATGGTTGAAATATCGGAACAGAACAAGACCCCAAACCACTCCTTTTATGTTGAATAATATGGGAGAGTGGTCGGAAGTGATACGGGTGATGGTTTTGCAATCCGCGGCGGGATATAGGGCATCAAACTCAGAGTTAAATAAAAACCGATCCAACCGGCAAAGCATTGGGTGACTTCTTCCATTAGTCCAGGTAAATTGAGCTCTCGTCATTGGGACATCGATAAGTCCAGATGTATTGATGAATTTCTCAAAGTTCCTCATAGATGGAGAGGATTTAAAATTGTTGGATCTTTCGCTGGGATGGGCTATGGCATTGAAATCGCCACAAACTAGCCACGACTCCTTGTTTAGGATTTTCCACTGATATAAATCTTCCCAGAACTCAAAATCCGCACTTTAAACACAAGGACCATAAATAGTTGCAAGAAGAAATATATAATTTTTTCTTTTATCAAACAATGAAATAGTAACATTAAACAACCCAATCCACCGACCTGTGTAGTCGAACACTGATTTATCCCACATGACAATGATGCCTCCTTTGGAGTCGTTGGAGTCTTTGTGTGCCCACCCCCAATCTGTGTTAGGAGTGATGGAGCGCACTTTATCAACAATGACCTCCTTCCATTTGGATTCTTGTAATGTAACGATATTGACTTTGTGTTTGCAAATGATGTTTTTTACCGTGGTGCATTTGCTGGCCCTTCCGAGTCCTCTTACATTCCAAGATATAATCGTCATGAAGAAAATATGAAGCCGATGAGAAGTGAATCTATTTGAGAGTCCATTTTAGTCTCTGGAGCTTAAGCCATTTTTAGTTGTGCAAATTAGATTTAGCAATGACAATAGATGATACTTTGTTAGATTCATTTTTTGAGAGAAACTGCTCGGCCACGCAGGGGGAAAAAGGGTTTTGGGCACTGATTTTTGCAATTGGCTCCGACAAAGAGAGCACAAGAGTGCTATTTTCCGATTGATCATCTGGTACCTCTGGCAGATCGAAACGGCCATTGCCAAATAATAAATCAATGTCTAAATCATCTTGTAATTCATCCTTCCAACTACTCCCCCCATCACTGCTTTTATCGGTATCTTCATCAGGCTCTGGGTTTGTTGTCATCCACCAAGCAAGTTCACAATTGTCATGGAAGTCGAGATTGAGATTTAGCTGAAATCCCAGGACTGAATCGGTAGCTTCAGCGGAGTAGATAAGCATAGATGGAGGAGATTGGATGGCCTCTGAAAGAAGAACCGAAGAGAAGAGGTCAATAGGTGGTTTGGAACTGGAGAGTGCGTCATTAACTGGAGAATCTGTATTGCAGTTACTAATTTTTGCAAAGTGGGAGCTAGACATTGAAGAGAAGCTGGGCCTGGGTCAAGGTTTGGGCCCGGATTGGATGCAGCCGACTATTGAAGTGGGCCCAGATTGGATCATGTTAGCATAGAATTTCCCTCTGTCAAATATGGAAATCCTGGAAGTTGAGCAACTATTACAATCTTTGGAGAAGGAGTGGCTAGCTGTTTTGGAGAGAAATCAGCATAAGAATCTTGGACTTTGGCTTTGCCACGTGCTAGAAGGATCATTTCTTATTGTATTGGAGGGAAATCAACGTTGGAGACATGGGCATTGGATTGGTCACTTGGCATGGTAACTAATGGTGTAGTGCAAGGTTGCCATGCATCGACATGGGATTCGTTTACTTGAAATTCAAAATCGAAAATTCCAAAGCTAGCATGGTTGGGCTCTTGTGGGATCGTTTTGCCGACGGTCATCTTCGATGAAGCGGGGGATTGCTGTACAATTGGTGTTTTTGTCGGAGATCGCAACACATTATCAGTGTGGAATTTCGGCTTGATTAACTCTGCAAATCGTTGGGGCTGATATCGTAGAGGGGCAAAGTTCCACATCTGGTTGATTATCGTTAAGGAGATCTTCTTTTTCTTTCGTTCTCTCCGTGATCTTCTTGGTGACGATGGAAAAAGAAGCAGCGCCCTTTCCTTCGAGTTCGATCTCGATTGCTAAGAGAATCAACTCATTTTTGAGTTTTAACTCTACTGCTTTGGGAATCTACCACCATAAAGCAGTAGCAACCTTGATTCTAACATACTCGGCTCTAGTGAAGTTAATGGAGTTGGGATCTGCCTCGAGAAAACCCCCACATCTGGCCTCGATTTTGCGAAACTGATAGGAGTTCAAATAGTGAATATGAAGTCTTCTCACTCTTATCCATAGGGATCCGCTAGGAGGTGGAGCAATCATATTACAAGTGGGGAACCATCTTGTGAAAGCTACCTTGTGGCCTAATATCTCGTCTCATCTGGATTGGATGAGATTAGAAGCAGATGATTGGATTAGAAATAAATCAAAAAATTGAATCTGCTTATCTTTCATAAGCCAACAACTTCTTCAGGTTTCCAACAAGAGGAACTCCAAGCCTTCATCTTGAACTCCAGGCCTTCATCTTGGATACATATATCTTACCAGTGGGATTAGCGATAGTCACACATCTATTAGAAAATGCGGCTTCCCAATGAACGACCTCAGGATTAAGTTCACCTCCAATAGAATTTTCTGAAAAAATAGGACATTATATTTTTCCCTTTGCTCTTTATTGAGAAGCCCTTTTGAAGATCATAAATTTGCTTAGCAATAAGAGGGGAGTTTGATCGCTTGGGAGATCACGGGCCATTCCTGTACCAAGGAAATCGAACTCCAAATATTGGAAGAGACTCCACAACTACAATTGTTGCATCTACTTTTCGATTTGAAATTGTGATAACCACATTCCACACAATGCCAATCGCCGTCCCTCCATTGGAAATCATGCATAGCATTCTTGGACCTGGCTCTAGTTTCCCATTCCCCTTAGATCTGTGTGTCATCCTTGTGCCATACCTTACCGCAACCGCATAGACTTCCTGAACATGTCTTTTGTGATAACCCAGATTTTCCCAACACTATATATATATATATATATATATATATATATATATATATATATATATATATATATATTATTTTTTTTATTTCTATATATATATTTTTTATACACACTAGGAGAACCCGGACCGTCGGGTCGCAAATCACAATCCGAAATACTGTGAGCATAGTACAACCACAACATGCGGAAATTAAAATAATTAATGTGTATGGCAGAGTAAGAGAATTTTATTTTTATACGAAAGATGGTCTAACAAAATTAAAACTACCGATGATGGCTGACCATCACCTAAATAGTGGTGAACGAGAATATACATCAAATTCTAATTCTACCATTCTACAAAAGATCGAGCCTACCAAGTCCAACCGCAAGGTCTAAAACTAAGTTGAGTCCAACTCTTCCAGACTAAGAAAGAAGATATGACTCAAGCTCTGGATCCAAATCGAGACCTGCAACCTGTGACGTATAGTCAAGGGGTGAGCTACAGTCCAAGCTCAGTACAGGAACTCAAGATCAATTACATTCTATCAGATGCATTCATAGATTCACTTACCATAAACCAAGAAAATATTTTCAGGTCAAATCAGAAGTTGACTTTCAAACATTTTTCACATGTCATCATCAATCACACAAAATCAAGTGCATGCCTACTCTATCTTCTCAGGGCTGAAATCTCACCATCACTTTTCATGCATGCAAGCTTTTCGGTGATGGATTATCAGTATTATTGATCTTTATCCTTCTCACGTGTTCGATCGCCGAAAACCTCGCATGAGATTATAACATTCACGATTTAAAATTTTTATTCTTAGAATTTACGTTTGCATGCGCACCTTATCGCATGCGGTTTGGGTGATCAGTGTCAAGGAGATTAGGCGCGAAAACTTCGTCCACGCCCGCTGTTTCGGTCACGATCCTATTGCAATAGAATGACCAGTGCAGTTGAGGTTTTCTCACCGAAGATGAGGTTTGAGCCAGGATCAGGTGATTGGGTTCAAGATTCTGAGAAGGATTCTTAGAATTTACGTTTGCATGCACGCGTAGTGATGTGCACCTTATCACATGCGGTTTGGGTGATCAGTGTCAAGGAGATTGGGCGTGAAAACTTCGTCCGCGCTCGCTGTTTCGGTCATGATCCTATAGCAACGAAATGACCAGTGCAGTCAAGGTTTTCTCACCGGAGATGAGGTTTGAGCCAGGATCAGGTGATTGGGTTCAAGAGTCTAAGAAGGATTGAGTTCTTACTTTCTCTCTCACTCTAGATAGTTTCAAATGCATCATGCATAGCCTTATGCGTGCAAATTTGGTTTTTATAATTTAGGGTCTTGATTTGGAGTGTAGGCTGTACACCCAAAGGTTGTGTACGGGCCATCTCATGGCTCTCCACTCATGGGCCTTCTTGATTTGGTTTCCAATGGGTCTTAGGTGGGTTGGGTCCAAATACACAAGATGACTTTTATCCTACGGGTGGTTGTTTCAGAGTGTGGCCTATACACTCAAGAGTTGTGTGTAGCCATTAAACCCAGATCCAATCCAGGCTGTCACATCTTTTGTTTGCTATAATCCCCTCCGAGTTAGACTTATTGTTGTCGATAACCCATTCGAAGGAAATTGTCTGCTCCATGATAAGTACTGAAAAATGAGGATATTTCACCCCTAAATACCTATATTTAGCTGTCCGATGAAGGCTATCTGATGAGATTGATTAGATTTGAAGTGTTTCAGGTAAATACAAGCCAAGTATAGAAAACAGTACAAGAATTCTGAATATAATGCCAAAACACTGCAACTTTGGGTAATCAAGAACTTGGTGCGACTTGCGGCTAAATTTGGACCTTCAAGACGGCCGAATTACAAAATTATCAAAACATGAAAGTTGTAGATCTTTTCGTCAGCTTTCTAACGGCGTAAGAATCGTCTCAATCCGAGTTCGGGATAGAAAGTTATGGCCGAAATACCGAAGCAGTGTCTGAACCACAAGAAGTGCTGAATTTCACGGATTTCTGGGGTCGATGCATCGACCCTACAGGTCGATTAATCGAGCCAGAATTTTAGTCTGACACGAATCTGACACTAAAAGTCTATTTTTTGGGACTCATGGTCGGCTCGATGCATCGACATCCATTGGTCGATTAATCGACCCGGAAAAGTAGGCTTAGGAGACCTCCGCACGACGGGTCTATTTAAAGTGACTCAAACACTTCGGGGAAGAGGAGATTAGAATTAGAGTTTTTTTTTTAGAGAGTTTTAGTTTTTAGTGTTTTTAGTTTTTAGCCATTGTTTTTCATAGTTAGACCTAGAAATAGGGAAGTTTTATTATTTCTTTTTAAGAGCTTTGTTCCCTTTAATTTTTCAGTACTCATTCCTTCAGTTTATAAATTTTGTTCAAAGTTTATTCCTGCATTTATTTCGTTTCTGAAGATTATCATCCGTGTGGATCAACATAATTTATTTTGAAGTTTGAGGTAATTTTAATTAATGTTATTTTCCCGTCTTTATTTATTTATGTCATTTACTTACAATATGTGTGGCTAAATTTATAGGGATGAGGATCTAATGATTCCCATCCGAGGGATGTACTTTTAATAATATAAATTTAGGATTAAAATATGAGATTTTATTTTATGGTTGTTGTGCTATCATGAACGGATGAAATCCCGCCACTAACCTTAGGGATCGCGCGTCTTGGAGTCATGCCCGGATCTCGGATCTGTGACGGTAATTTTACCCTATCATTGTTATGGTCTTTGTGTTTTCATTGTGTGGATCTAATTACGATTATGTTCGGGATCGCGTGTGCCATGCCAGATCTTGGTTACGTAATGGTAATTTTATCTTAAATAATCCCTAATCAATAAAGTGTGTAGCCATGCCTTGATTTGATTTGTAAGTGGTATTCTTGTTGGAATTTTCACCCACCTTGGGGATGATTTTTATTTGAACCTGAGATCATGCGTGCCTAGCCGTGCCCTTGATCCCAGATCTATATATGAAAATCATCTAAGTCCTAATTGCAGGGATGCAACATGGAACCTATTAGTGTGTTGACCATTGATCTTCCATAAAAGATGTTTGTTACTAATGAAATATCTCATAATTTAATCCTTAGATTTATATTATAGGAAGAACGGACCAAAGATGGGAGGATTTAGTATCTTCATCTTTATCACCATCTTCACTTTTATTTGTGAATCATCAATTGAATTTTAGTTTGTAGTCATTAATTACCATCAACCACTTAAATCATAAAACTGGTAGAATACTGTTAGATCTTAATAGATTTCTAGAATTGCTTGTCTCTTTTAGGTATTTCAAAATTAATCCTCGTGGGAACGATCTCGTACTCTGCACCCACTATATACAAACCGATTCGTGCACTTGCGAGTAAAACATTACATTAAAAATATCACATCAAGTTTTTGGCGCCGTTGCCGGGGATCAAATTGAGAAAATCTAAATTTTTGGTAGACAGTAAATTTTAGGAATTTTCGAGGATTAAAATAGTATTTCTGCTTAATTAAAAAAAAAAAAAAAAAAAATTCGAAAATTTCAAATTAAAAAATTTTAATTTAAAAAAAAAGAAAAATTAAAAAAAAAAAAATTAAAAAAAAAAAAAAAATTCGAAAATTCGAAAATTTCAAATTTAAAAAAAAAAAAAAAAAAAAAAATTTTGGAGTCGATGCATCGATTTGGCCTCGATTGATCGAGTGTGACTCGATCAATCGATTTTTAGTAAAAAAAAAAAAAATTGTTAAGGTTTTTCTGCCTGAAACCTCCACTCTGTGCATTATTTGCATGCACACTAGGTCTTCTAAAGAAAGAAATTTAGAACCGTTAAATTCTGAGATCGAACGTGCCTGTCGGTCAAACCGTAAGGACGCTAGATCAAGGCAGAAATTTTTAAGTGAATATCCACTGAAGTCAATATGACTGACAACATGAATGGGCAACTCGAACAGGAGGAAGAACCAACATTGAGAAAACTGTTCTCTCCGATAACTACAAATACCCCATCATGCATTGTATACCCCGCCACACCTGGTGGCCGGTTTGAAATTCGGACAAATGTCATCCAAATCCTTCCAATCTTTCATGGCATGGAGCGAGAAGATCCATACCAGCATGTTAAAGACTTCGTTGAAGTCTGCTCATCTGTTTACCAAAATTTCGTGAAGAAGAATACATTGAGCGCACTTATTTCCTTTCTCTATAAAGGATAAAGCAAAAGCATGGTTAAACTCTCTACCATCGGGATCCATAACCACACCGGGATCGATGGTCAAAAAGTTTCTGTCAAAGTTCTTCCCTATGGCGAAGACGAATGCCCTTAGACGTGAAATCACGGATTTCACGCAAGAGGAAGATGAGAGATTATATGAAGCTTGGGATAGATTCATGGATCTCTTACTCAAATGTCCGCACCATGGATACTCAAAGTGGAGACTAGTCCAGTGTTTCTACAATGGATTAAATCAACCAAATAGACATCTGGTGGAGTCAATGAATGGCGGAGGATTCCTGAGCCTTAAAGAAACCGAATCTTATGCTTTCTTAGAAAAGCTAGCTGAGGATTCTCAGCACTGGGATTTCACAAAGACTCGGGAACAAGCAGTCAAAGCCCGTGATCAAGCCGGGAGTTCAACCAAGAAAGGAGGACTATATGTAGTAAAGGATTCCCCAGATCTGATGGCTAAACTTGATTTTCTCACTCAACAAGTGGAGGAATTGAAAGTAAAGAAGAATGTGCATATGGTCAATACACAACCTGAGCCATGTTCAATTTGTGCAAGTCCAATGCATATGGCAGATGATTGTCCTTCAATGCAGAACTATCATGAAGACACATCTGAACAGTTAAATGTTGTGAATAATTATGGGCGGAATCAAGGAAACGTTTTCAATGAGAATAACTCAAATAGCTGGAGATACCACCCAAATTTCTCATGGAAATAAGATAATCAAAGAATGTAGCCCAGGAAACAGGGGACGAACTTTTATCTAACAAAATTTCAATCAAGGACCGCGCAGAACTACGGTCAAGGGCAATTTCAGCGACAAGGGTTCAATAACCGAATCAATTTCAATACAATCAAAATCAGTTGGCGTGACACGGCAAATGAACCGAATTTTGATTTACACCCAATGGGAGGTTATCAAAACCAACCACAACAAAATTTTGTCGACATTTCCACCACACGGATTTAACAACCCACGGAAATCACGCCCAACGTCCTCATACACAAACCCTTCTCGAGGATCTGATGAAACTCATCCATTCTCACACGTCCTCAATCTCTAAAATAGAGACCCAAATTGGGCAATTGGCATCCTTTCTCTGTGAGAGAGAAAAAGGTTTGTTTCCAAGCCAACCTGTTCCTAACCCAAGGGGCCAAATGGTTGTTGAACAAACATCAACTTTAACACAAGAGGAGAATCAACAACAAATTCGGGCGATCACAACGTTGAGATCTGGAAAGCAGGTCGATAACAAAGTAGTGTTGCCAGAGGAGGAGGAAGAGTCTGATGGAGAGAAGAAATCTGAAGAGAGAGAAGAAATTGATGACAAAGTACAAGCAAAAGAAATATCAGATGACAAGAGTGAACAGAAGAAAAGTCTAGTTAAAAGCACTGCGTACTTAAAGATTGATGGCACCACTGAGAAATCGCGATGTGGAAGGAATAAATGAGATTTTCAAGTAATTAAAAATTAATATTCCCTTTCTGGATGCCATCCGTCAAGTACCTGCTTATGCTAAATTTTTGAAGGAATTGGTCACAATCAAAAGAAAGACCAATATTCCGAAAAAGGCTTTTAGTCGAAATCGGTGATTAGTTCATGTTGCAAGCAAAGCTCCCAATCAAATACAAAGACCGTGTTGTCCTACAATCTCGATCATTATCGGCGATAACCGTATTGATCGTGCCCTTTTGGACTTAGGAGCAAGTGTCAACTTGTTGCCTTATTCTCGTATAAGGAGCTCAATTGGGAGAACTTAAGACCATGCGATGACCCTTCGATTAATGATCGGATCGGTAAAGATCCCTCGAGGAATTGTAGAAGATGTCCTCATCAAGGTGGATTCTTTCTACTTTTTTAGATTTTATTGTTCTAGACATCGAACCAACATCAAATTTGAAGAATAATATTCCAGATTCTAGGAAGACCATTCCTAGCAACCTCCAATCTTCGATCAATTGTCGAAATGGGATCATGAATCATCATTCGAATATGACGATTGGAACTCAACATTTTAATATTGCCAAGCGCCCATGGAGGATGACGAACATGCACAAGCATGCATACTCGATGAAATTGTAGAGGAAATATTTAATGCATCTGAATCTGACGATCCTCTAGCAGCTTGTCTTGCGCATGTTGGAGAAAATTTCGATGTGGATCACCTAATCCAAGAAGTAAATCACATGTTGGATTCCACACCACGTCTGGGTGAAGAACAGGAAATAGAGTGAGGTACTCAAATTGGATTATTCAAGGGAAAGTCGGATGAGGAGGAGAAAGTGTCCTTAGAACTTAAACCTCTTAGAAAATCTCAAGTATGCCTACGGGGAGAATGAAACTCAACTTTGTTATCATATCATCACACTGGATGCGAATCAGCAAGGCCAACTCATGAATGTACTCAAAGAGCACAAAAGTGCCCTCGGTTGGTCGATAAAAGATATCAAAGGCATTAGTCCGACGGTGTGTATGCACCGAATCCATTTGGAAGACAATGCTAAGCCTTCTAGGGAACCACAGAGGAGATGAACCCTATAATGCAAGATGTGGTCCAAATGAGGTAATTAAACTTTTAGATCGGAATCATATACCCCATCTCGGACAAGAATGGGTCAGCCCACACAAGTGGTCCCTAAGAAATCGGAATCACATGGTTAAGAATGAAGAAAACATCTGGTCCCTACAAAAATTCAAAGCAGGTGGAGAGTGTGCATTGATTATCGGAAGTTAAATTTGATGACAAGAAAAGATCACTTTCCACTTCCGTTTATCGATCGATGTTAGAAAGATTGGCGGGCATGAGTACTATTGCTTTCTCGATGGCTATTCCGTATAACCAAATAGTCATTGCACCGGAGGATCGTGAAAAGACCACTTTCACATGTCCTTTTGGTACTTTCTCCCTCGTAATGCCGCTTTGGGCTTTGTAATGCACCACTACATTCCAAAGATGTATCTTTGAGTATTTTTCGGATATGGTCAGCGATTCTTGGAAGTCTTCATGGGCGACTTCTCGATACATGGAAATAGTTTTCTTGTTGTTTGAATCATTTGTCGCTAGTGCTTGCGATGCCGGAGAAGAATCTTGTTCTTAAGCGAGAAATGTCACTTCATGGTTAAAGATGGCATTGTTTTGGGACATATCATATCGTCCTGTGGTATTGAGGTCGATAAGGCTAAAGTTGATTTAATTGCCGACCTACCACTCTACCGAGGATGATTAAGGAAATCGATCTTTTTCGGGCCACCGGTTTTTACAGCGTTTATTAAAGATTTCGATGAATAGCACGACCGCTCTGTTACTTTCCAAAGATGTCCCATTCATCTTTGATGATAAATGTTTTGCCTTTGAAACCATTAAGGCCGAATTAATAAAAGCTCAATAATTCAATCTCCGAAGGGCCTTCCGTTCGAAATTATGTGCACGCCTGATTATGCAATTGGAGCCGTTTTTAAGCGAATAGAAAATTTACCGCATGTAATCTACTATGCGACTCGCACTCTCAACGATGCCCAGTTAAACTACTCGACCACTGAAAAGGAACTTTTGCCGGTAGTTTTCGCGTTGGATAAATTTTGATCCTATTTATTAGGATCTAAAGTTGTGGTATTCACAGATCACGCTGCTCTGCGATATCTGTTCGCTAAGAAAGAGGCTAAGGCACGTTTAATTAGGTGGATCTTGTTGTTGCAAGAGTTCGATTTGGAGATCAAGGACAAGAAAGGTTCAGAAAATGTGGTGGCCGATCACTTGTCAGGAATGATTATTGAGAAACACGAGCTCTGTTCGATCTTGGAGCACTTCCCGGATGAGCAGGTTGTTCGGGGTTGATTGCCCACCTTGGTATCACGGATCTTGTCAATTTCTAGTCACCGAGAAATTACCTCACCATTGGTCAAAGAATGAGAAATCTATTTTCTTAGCTCGGGTGAAACACTATTTTTTCGAAGATCCGTACTTATTCAAATACTGTCCTGATCAAATCATACGACGATGTATTCCTGAATCTGAGCAACCACAAATCATCTCGTTCTGTCATGAGTTAGCTTGTGGAGGTCACTTTAGTTCCAAAAAGACTGCAGCTAAGATCTTTCAAAGTGGTTTTTACTGGCCGACGATATTTAAGGATTGCCATCAACATTGCAAATCTGTCTGGCATCAAATGCTAGGCGAATCTCAAAGCGCAACATGATGCCGCTCAATCCAATTTTAGAAGTTGAGTTATTTGATGTTTGGGGATCGATTTTATGGGTCCTTTCCGAATTCGTTTAGAAATCGTTCATTCTTGTCGCGTTGACTATGTTTGAAATGGGTAGAGGCGTGGCTTGTAAATCTAATGATCACAGTAGTGATCAAATTTCTCAAGGATCAAGTGTTTTCACGTTTGGCATTCCAAAGGCGATAAGGAGTGATGGTGGAAAGCACTTTTGCAATAAAGTGTTCACCCAATTAATGAAGAAATATGGTGTTACACACAAAGTTGCTACACCATACCACCCTCAGACAAGTGGCCAAGTTGAAGTCTCTAATCGGGAACTTAAGCGGATTTTAGAAAAGACAATCAATCCAAGCCGGTCGTAGTTTAATGACGCTCTATGGGCGATAGAATCGCATTTAAAACTCCGATTGGCATGTCGCAGTATCGGTTGGTCTTTGGTAAAGGGTGTCACCTCAGGTTGAATTGGAACATCGAGCATTTTGGGCGTTAAGTCATTGAATTTCGATTTCAAGTCCGGTACCCAAAGGGTCTCCAAATAAATGAATTAGAGGAAATCCGTGCTGATGCATATGACTGTGCTAAATCGTATAAGGACCGTATGAAACGGGTCCATGATCAATCTATTCTGCGGAAATCGTTCGTTGTTGGTCAACTAGTTCTACTATACAATTCCCGACTTCATCTATTTCCAGGGAAATTAAAAACCCGTTGGAGTGGTCCTTTCAAAATCTCTCGAATCCTCCCCAATGGGGCAGATATTATAAACCCGAAACACGGGAATGTTTTTCGAGTTAACGGTCAGCGATTGAAACCGTTCCTTGAGAATGCGATTGCATTCTCTGACACTATTTCTTTGGGTGAGCCACTGGCTCACCCTGACTGAGCAATTCTCAAGGTCGAGCTATCGACTTTAAACTAGCGCTCATTGGGAGGCAACCCAATTGTGTAGTTTTCGTTTGGTTTAGGATTTAGGATTTTTTAGTTTTTTTTCTTTCTTTTTTGTTTTGTTGTGTTTAGTTTGGATTGTTTTTTTTAATTCCCTCAATAGTGTAACCATATTCCCTTCAATATATTTTTTGTCATGTTCCAATTTGATACACATATTCTCTGCACCTGATCTTTGTGTTGAGGTACTTTTTTCAAACAGGTTTGGGGGTGCGCTACTTCTTTCAGTCAATGAGGACATTGTCATCTTTAGGTTTGGGGGTATGGTTAATTATTTTACGTCATTTATATGTTTTATCTGAAAAAAAAAAATAAATTATTTTTGAAGTCATCATGCACATTATTTTACGATTGTTTTCAAACTTTAGTTGATGATGCATGTGAATTTAATTTTGAGAATACTAGTGTCATATTTTGATTACTTGTATCTAAGATGATGAAGCTTAATGTGATATATTGTGGATAATTTTGATATTCATGCCTAGAATTTTTACACTTATACCAAGCTAAGACTTAGAAATCGATGAACTGTTTTGAATGTTGAATCTTAGGATTTGGTGGAGACTAAACCCAGTGAGCTTTAGAGCTAATTTCCCGTCATTGATGAGTGAATATATAAATTCGGAGTTTTCTTTGAATACGACTTATTTTGCATAATCTCATACACTTCATTTTGACTTGTGACTTTGCATGAAATCAAATTCATATCATTATGTTAGAATGTACTGTATATCTACTCAAGACAAATAGGCAAAGTTACTATCTTTTAAGGACATGATTGAAGGCCATCTTTGGCTCGTTTGTGCTTAAAATGCCCCACCTCAAATAAATTTATCTTTCTAGTACCCCTTTGAGCCTATTGAAAATTTACCTTTATACATTCTTTGATAAGCCACGTTAACCTTTAACCTTTCACCATTTCTGAAAATTCAGCTTTACCCTTCTTATTTCTGAGAAATTAGGAACGAGGGATGAGAGTGAACGAAAAGAGAGTAAGTGGAGAGATACTGAGTTGTGGTGTTTACTGAGAGTGTATGGCAAAAAAAATAAAAAGAAAAAGGGGAGAGAAAAAGAAAAAGAAAATTGTGAAAAATAATGAAAAATCTGAGGTGCTTCAAGAAAAGGAAATTCAAAAGAAAAAGTGAGTTGAGAAAAATAGAAAAAATTGAGAGAGAGTAGAAAAGAAAAGAAGAGAAATAGAAAAAATCAAAAAGTTGTTTCTTTTCCAATTTCTCAGAAACTTTGAATCCCAACTTCCAATTCTTTCTTACCCTTTCCTGAGCCCCATTACAACCCTAAAAAGACCTTCATGATCTGATCTTGCATTAGTAACTGCCTTGTGGAGAGTAAATATGTGATACTTATGACACTTGATATGACATGCTTAGGATATACAAGTATCTTCTTATGAGATTTATTTTTGTTCATTGATTGCATCGTGCTTCATTTTTCATGTGAGACCTTTTTATTTGCTTTGTATTGACCTCTCACATATGTGCGAAAACTTATCCACTATCGGTGTCTTTATATTTTGAGAGTATACCTAAAGTGAGGATTGAGTCAAAACAACAGATCCAACGGTTTTCCGTTTGAACTAGTTCTGAGATGAATGAATTTTGGTTTGGTTATGCACACACTTCACGTTTAGGCATGAATGGATGAGCTATCTAACGATTTGAGCATTAGACTAATTTGAATGGATATTAGTATGATTAGTATAACATTGTTATTTAAAATTGAGGATTCGCATGTTGAATTGATTAATGATTTTTGTTTTTGAATGGTATATATGTTATCAAAATCATGTTTTGAAAACTCAATTTTATCGATGATTTCAAAAATATATTGAAGTTTGTGGGTAACTTCACTGTAAACCCTCAGGAGACACAACTCCTCCACTAGGATCACCTAGGGGTTTAAAGGCTTGTTGCAGCATGCTAAGTTATTTTCTTTAGTTTGCTTTGCTCGAGGACTAGCAAAGTGTAGGTTTGGGGGTATGTTGAGTACTGAAAAATGAGGATATTTCACCCCTAATTTCCTATATTTAGCTGCCCGATAAAGGCTATCGATGAGATTGATTAGATTTGAAGTGTTTCGTAAATACAAGCCAAGTATAGAAAAGCGACAAGAATTCGAATATAATGTCAAAACACTGCAACTTCGGGTAATCAAGAACTTGGTACGACTTGCGGCTAAATTTGGACCTTCAATACGGTCGAATTACGAAATTGTCAAAACATGAAAGTTGTAGATCTTTTCTTCCGCTTTCCAACGGCGTAAGAATCGTCTCAATCCAAGTTCGGGACAGAAAGTTATGGCCGAAATACCGAAGCAGTGTCTGAACCACAAGAAGTGCTGAATTTCACGGATTTCGGGGGTCGATGCATCGACCCTACAGGTCGATTAATCGAGCCAGAATTTCAGTCTGACACGAATCTGACACTAAAAGTCTATTTTTGGGACTCTTGGTCGGCTCGATGCATCGACATCCATTGGTCGATTAATCGACCCGGAAAAGTAGGCTTAGGAGACCTCCGCACGACGGGTCTATTTAAAGTGACTCAAACACTTCGGGGAAGAGGAGATTAGAATTAGAGTTTTTTTTAGAGAGTTTTAGTTTTTAGTGTTCTTAGTTTTTAGCCATTGTTTTTCATAGTTAGACCTAGAAATAGGGAAGTTTTATTATTTCTTTTTAAGAGCTTTGTTCCCTTTAATTTTTCAGTACTCATTCCTTCAGTTTATAAATTTTGTTCAAAGTTTATTCCTGCATTTATTTCGTTTCTGAAGATTATCATCCGTGTGGATCAACGTAATTTATTTTGAAGTTTGAGGTAATTTTAATTAATGTTATTTTCCCGTCTTTATTTATTTATGTCATTTACTTACAATATGTGTGGCTAAATTTATAGGGATGGGGATCTAATGATTCCCATCCGAGGGATGTACTTTTAATAATATAAATTTAGGATTAAAATATGAGATTTTATTTTATGGTTGTTTGTTATCATGAACGGATGAAATCCCCGCCACCTAACCGGATCGCGGTGCCGGCCATGCCCGGATCTCGACCTATCATTGTTATGGTCTTTGTGTTTTCATTGTGTGGATCTAATTACGATTATGTTACGGGATCGCGTGAGCCATGCCACGGATCTTGGTTCCAGAATGGTAATTTTATCTTAAATAATCCCTAATCAATAAAG
Source organism: Chloranthus sessilifolius (assembly GCA_021018995.1). NCBI lineage: Eukaryota > Viridiplantae > Streptophyta > Magnoliopsida > Chloranthales > Chloranthaceae > Chloranthus > Chloranthus sessilifolius. Next base: position 10,859,271 of record CM037588.1, read on the forward strand.
TGTGCCGAGCCATGCCCTTGATTTCATTTGTAAGTGGTATTCTTGTTGGAATTTTCACCCACCTTGGGGATGATTTTTATTTGAACACGAGATCATGCGTGCCTAGCGCCCTTGATCCCAGATCTATATATGAAAATCATCTAAGTCCTAATTGCAGGGATGCAACATGGAACCTATTAGTGTGTTGACCATTGATCTTCCATAAAATATGTTTGTTACTAATGAAATATCTCATAATTTAATCCTTAGATTTATATTATAGGAAGAACGGACCAAAGATGGGAGGATTTAGTATCTTCATCTTTATCATCATCTTCACTTTTATTTGTGAATCATCAATTGAATTTTAGTTTGTAGTCATTAATTACCATCAACCACTTAAATCATAAAACTGGTAGAATACTGTTAGATCTTAATAGATTTCTAGAATTGCTTGTCTCTTTTAGGTATTTCAAAATTAATCCTCGTGGGAACGATCTCGTACTCCGCACCCACTATATACAAACCGATTCGTGCACTTGCGAGTAAAACATTACATTAAAAATATCACATCACTCCACATTGTCTTCTTCAAGTATTTTTAGTTCCTTAAAACTTTTTCTTTAGCAATATATATTATAACTACTGTCGGTGGTAGTCCCACAACAGCAAGAGAACGAATAGTAGAGATAAGGAGATCGAAATTCTCTATAGGAAGAGACCCCAATCCTCTAACACAAGATCTACATCATGCCGTAAAAAACCCACATGCTGAGCTCTACACCAAAGATGCCCATTTTCTCATGGAGTTCATACAGAATGCTGAAGATAATGAATACTTGCAAGGTGTAAACCCAACTCTTGAGTTTGTGATTACTTCTAGAGATATTACAGGTTTTGGTGCTGATGAAAAATTGGTTGTTTTTAACAATGAGGTTGGGTTTTCGAGAAGAAACATGGAGTCTATTTGTAGTGTTGGTCGATCAACCAAGAAGGGAAAGAGAAAAGATAGGTTTATTCGGGAGAAGGGATCTTTGGCATTGCATGGAATCCACATGGCTAAGGCTCATTAGCTCTTCAAGTTAATTTTAAATCAAATATATTGATTAATTCTTTTCATTATATTTAAGGCTTTAATTTAGATTTGTGCAAATTTTATAGGCTTTTGTATCTTATCATTTTGGGTATATAATGGTTTTGGATATTCTTGGTATTTGGGGCTATCTCTAAGCTCAAATGGGACCTGAGCTCGAGTTAATTATATAAGGCCAAATTTAGTCCATGGAGAAGGTTCATTCTTAGAAACAATGTATGATTGTATATAATGGGTTATATATATATATATATATATATATATATATATATATATATATATATATTGGGTGACCCAATGATATGTCTAGTATATTGGTGCTACATGTGCTTTTTGGATCATGAGCTTGCTCTTATGGCTTAAGTGTATGTGTTTATGACTAATTTTGACACCACTCATTGTTTGAAATATTATTTTGTGGGACTTTTGACTATCTGCATTCTGCACACATACATTTTACGGTGAGTTGGTTAAACACTTGAGACTAGACATATTAGGTCTAGGTCGTTTAAGGAAGACCACTAAAGTAGGATTGGATCTGCCCAAAAGTGACCATTCTATGGAGATTGTTGTTTATTGAATCTTGAGATTTTATCTTATTAAGATCACCTTGTGCACTTATTTGCATGAAGTTATTGATTAGCCTAAAGATGATTCATTAATTTTGTGTAAATAAGGTGAGTAGAATAGTCGAAAGTGTAAAGGAGAGAGAATGATGATTCTCTTGGACAAAGGTAGTGAATTATCGGGATCAAACCATAAATATAAGTGATTAGGTCTACGCGCATTTTTTCGCGCCCTGGGAGAGAGGATAAGTTATAGACTCAGTTTTTGTCCAAAGGTGATACTGGATGTTGCATATGAGTGGATTATTTGCACATAATAAAATACTTTAATCAATTAGTTCATACCCCTAATATGAATTCTTTTATCTTCGATGGATATTAATGGCTTATAGTCATTTTAGAGTCCTTTGTGGACATTAGTCTTTTAGACTTTTGAGTGGCATGTTATCTTGTCTATGTCCTTGGTGGGTTTTATGATTGATAATATAATTTTATGATGTAACTTTTAATATTAAATAGTAGATATATCGATAAGACTAATTGTTAAAAGAATAGATTTGTAAATCATTATGGAGTGGGGATCTCCGTTTATATTTTATCATAATTTATTATGAAAATTTTCTTTTTAAATTGACTATTATATTTTGAACATAAGTTATATGGTTATAATGGTAATGGTTATATGATTCTATTATTATATCACGATTGTTACCGTAAAAGATTGATAAAGTCTTAAACTTTTCATTTTGAGTGGGAGTTGTTTCACTTCTAAACTATAATTATTATTGATGCATTAAAATCTTTGTCTTATATATGCATGTATGTTATGGGCGAAGTTTTCAACAAAATCAGGTAGAATTTTTTTATAATTATATTATGGGTGGAGTTTTCCACAAAATCAGGTGAAATTTTTTTATAATTATATTTCGGGTGGAGTTTTCCACAAATTGAGGGTAAAGTTTCTCACAATTTAGGTGACACACCTTGGTGAGTGAGCTAATGAGGTTGTACGTCAATCTTGATTATGAGTATTGGTACTCTTTTGGATTTTTTCGGAGTTGAACGTGATTAGGCACTAAGTTAATAACTTGTTCTGAGGATCAGGTGAGATATTTCACAAATAAGAGTTTTCTGGATGTCAGAACAACATACGACGAGTATGGAGTGAGAGATTATAGATTTATATATTTTGGTTACGCATTTAGTTCACATGTTAAATTGGTTATCATCTCTCAAATTTGTTGTTAATAATAATTTTGTGACCATGGAACTGTTTGAATGTCGATTTCAGAAAATGATATACTATATGCATTCATGATCCATTCATAAATTTTCATTAAATTCGGGTGATGTTTGGGAATGCCTAAGTTGTTTCAAACAACGTTTTATTTTTAGAGTGTACTTGTTTGGTTATTTAATCTAGTAGGAGTCATTTTTGAAAATCATAGTCCGTGTGTGGACCAAGTGGGAGACTGTTTAAATTTTTATGGAATATCAAAATTCTTATTTTGGGTGACCCACACACAGTAGGATTTTATAAAACCCTGGATTACAGTTGCTTGAAATAATAAAAGGAATTATTAGAAATTAAAGGAAACCTTAAGGTTTCCTGATTTACATATGATTCTTAGTCCTATTAGAATACTGTGATGGATGGTATTCTAGGTAGGACATGACTTTTCATGCTATATATATAGGTGGTCGTCCTTGCTTACTACACGCAACCCTTTTAACATCTTTCAGTCAAGAGAGTGTAGCAAGAGACGCGGGTGGAGCCACCTTCATCTTTCTTCGCAAGAAAAACGCCGACTTGAATCAACGATCACGATCTTCGCGATAAGGTACCTATTATTTTAATTTATTGATTGCTAATTTATTATTTTGATTGATTATACACCTAGATCCTAGAGCAAATATTTGGGTGGTTGGATCAATAGATCCAACAGAGGGTGCCTCCAAAAATAAAGTTTTTTTATTGGACTATTTCTTGGGGAAGGATTCACACTATTGATCAGTTAAGAAAAATGGACATTAGAATAAAAATAGATGTATAATGTGTCTCTAAGAATAGGAAAATATTAAGTACTTGTTTATTCATTGTTGGGCGTAGGGCCGACTTTGAGATTTTGGGAGCCCTAGGCAAGTTCTTAATGGGGCCCCTCTTTCATGTTAATCTTTAAAAACACTTACCACAATTTTTTTTGGGCAAATTGTAAATAACCGCCTGACTTATCTTGAAATTACAAACAACCCCTGGCTTAAGCCTATTGCCACTGCAGTCCCTACAGTGTTGTTCCCTGTACATATACCCCCTTGCAGTTACAGTTGTTCACCTTCCGTTTGGGTTTATTATGTAACAGTAGTCAACCATTACGAAAACCTGAAAATGCCCCCATTTAAAGGACCAACACTCTCTTTCAAACATCCAATCAATCAGTGGAGGGTGCTTCTTCTTTCTTTCTTCCTTCTTTCAAACACCCAAGGCTTCTTGTTTTCGCCGACAACAAAGGAAAGAGCAAGAGCAGCCATTAGCGTTTTCATTTTCCGATACCGGCTGCGTTATTTAACCAGGCGATCTTCCTTATCCGCCTAATTTCATCATTTTGAAAAGTACATTCCTATTTTCTGTTGCATGTATGTATTTGGCTTTTCATTATTGTATGATTTTAGATTTAGGATATTTTTTTGGCTATTTACTTGGGTTGATTTGTGGAACCTCCATGAGATTCGGCAAGAGTGGACGGTCACGCCTCTACCCATTTATCTGCGGTTAGTAGAGTCGTCGGCCTGTAAAGTTTATTGTTGATTCCATTAAAAGTTTACAATTGGAAATCAAAGCTTAGTTTCTAGTTCCTCCCCTCGTATCAAATTTATGTTTTCTTTCTCTTCTTGTTTTGAACGTGAAATTTCATTTAGAACTTGCAAACTCATCTAAGAGCCCATATCTCCATTACGGTTGCCTGACATTATCTGCAGACTCAAGACACAAATTAATTTTTTTAAAATTTTATTATCCATTTATTGAAAAAAAAATTGTACAAATTTCAAACCCATAAAAAAGCCTACTTTCCATTGTCGTTTCTTAAATTATTTGAAGATTAAAGATTAAGATAGAATCTGCCAAAAGCTTATGTTTAGAAATCAAAGCCTAGTCACTGCCTCTAATCAAAATTTATTTTTTCTTTTGCTTTATTTATTTATTATTATTGTATAATTTATGAAATTTTTTCTACAAATAGGAAAGAGCAAGAGCAAATGTTAGCATTTTCGTTTGCAGGTATGTATTTGGCCTTCCATTATTGCGTGTTTTAGATTTAGGGTATTTTTTGGCTATTTACTTGAGCTTATTTGTGAAACCTTCATGAGAAAATAGGGTTTAGTTGGGTTGATTTGTGGAACCTCTGAGTGAAAATGTCGTATATCATACTTCCTGGGAGAAAAAATTGCTTAAATTTTTGTTGGGCTGGTAAATGAAGAGTGCATTTTTTCTTTTTTTGTCAATTTGCTCAATTCAGTTGGTAGTAGTAATTGACCATTTTTAAAAAATGAAAATGATAAAAATAGGATTTCGGTGCTTTTAGTTCTTAACGGAAATTGTATATGTTTGCTATAAATTCGGTGTTTTTAGTTTTCTAGTAAACATATACAAATATTAGCATTGAACTAATAAAACGAGTGGATAGCTTCCTAGAAGTAGAGATTTTTATATCATTTTCGTGTTGTTACTAAGTTGGTTTACATGACTGTTGTTGGTACTGTTGGTTTTTATATGATTCTGATTTTCTATCGTGCCCTAAACTATGTATACATGTCTTTAGTCTATATAATTTTATACGTGGCTGATGGTGTATGTATGACATCATTCTCTTTGTTAGGTTAGGAAAGATGATCGATAAATTTTCGTACGATGATGGGTACGTGAAGATTAGATTGCATTGGGGCGGTACATTAAACTACCACAATGACCACAATAGGTATGTAGGCGACAATTGTGAAGAGTGCAGTTGGGATTGGGATCGTATTTCATTTCTTTTATTTCATGCCGACTTGATTGGAATTTATAATATCTCTATCCAATTTCTCCCACACATAAAATACAAGTTCAAGGTTGGAACTTCGGAAGAGGAGTTGGTATCGATAACATATGATGCAGATGTCATGTCGATGTTGGAGAGATTTGGTCCCAATAAGGTGATAGATGTATATGTGAAATTAGAAGATAACCCGACCTCCTTGGAATCATGTTACTTAGATGATGATGACTTTAAGTATGATTACGATTCCGAGCCCTCTGAGGGTTATTGGGATGAGTCAGACAAAGAAGAGGAGGTAGTGCAGCGAGATAAAAAAAAAAAAATTAGATAGCGATGATCTTTTGGATTATGAGAATCCAGAGGGATACGTCTCATTCTCTAGTTCCGAGAGTGAAGATGAGTTAGATGAAAATGTCTTAGACTATGGTTTAGAAAAATAAAGTGCTTGGGAGGAGAAGCCAAAACCAATGCTATGTATTGGCATGATGTTCGAATCCGTTTATACATTCAGAGATGCTCTTTTGCATTACACCGTTTTACATTGCTTCCAGCTTGAATAGATAAAAAATGAGAAGAACAGGGTGACTTGTAAGTGCAAGGCCAAATATTGACCATGGAGGATCTACACATCTTTATATCAGGACAACACCATATTCCTGATCAAGACTTTCGTAAAAGAGCATACATGCTCTTGATGTAATAGAGATGGTAATAAAATGACGACTGCAAGATGAATTTCACATAGAGTGTAAGAACAAGTTCGTATCAATCACAACATTGCCATTAAGACTTTAGCTAAAATCTTATTTATGGAACATGGTGTGAATATTTCATATCACCGTCTATGACGTGGAAAGGGATTGACTTTAGGAAGGATTTACGAGTCATTTGAAAACTCTTACAAGTTGATCCCATCGTTTTGTAATGTTGTCCTCCTCACAAATCCCGGAAGTATCGCGAAGCATAAGTTGGAGGAGGACCATGCTTTCCAAAGAGTCTTTATATGCCTGAACGCTTCACGGGTTGGGTTTGTAAGTGCTTGTCGCCCATTTATTGGATTAGCCGGGTGTCACTTGAAGGGTAAATACAAGTGTTGTCTTCTAGCAGCTACATGTTTAGATGAGAATAGTGGATCATTTCCTCTTGCCTATGCCATTGTTAAGATTGAAAATGAAGAGTGTTAGAGTTGATTTTTGGAGCAGCTTAAGTTAGCAATCAGATTCATGAACAAACTGGTTTTCATGTCAGACCGACAAAGGGCTTGCTAAAGGCCGTTAAAAAGACTTATCCGAATACCCATCATAGGCAATACTCTATAACCTTAAGCATTGTCATTTGTCATTTGACTTAATGTGGTATTAGTGTAATTTTTTTTTTCTGATCAATTGTAAATTTTCAGGTTTTTTGTTCGACACTTGTATAAAAATTTCAAGTCAATGTTTAGAGGGAAGGATTATGAGAAATTGTTTTGGGGTTCCACTAGGGCCTTTGTAAGGCATGAGTTTGATGCATGTATAACAACCATTAAAAAAAATCGGAGGAAGCTTGGAAATGGATTAATGATGAAGAATTGAAAGCGCACTGGAGTCGTGTTGATTTTATAGACCAGTCTAAGTGTGATGTCATCACTAATAACATCTTTGAGTCTTTCAAAAACGTGATTGGGGAATCGAGGTTCATGCCAGTGACAGAACTCATGCATAACATATGCTTGTTGATCATGACTAGGATGCAAAGTAGGCGGGTGGAGGCCGCAAAGTGAACTGGAATCGTAGTCCCTTTCGTTCGTATAAAATTGGAGAAATTAAAGAGAGTAAGGACTGTTGGTTCCAACATGCTGATGATTATGAGTTTGAAGTCACGCACACCACCATTGCCAGTACATCTCTTAATACCGTACATTTGGACCGTCGGACGTGCTCTTACCGAGTCTGGAAATTTTTCAATTTGCGTTGCATTCATGCTACGACATGCTTCGTACATAAACGACTAAATCCTGAAAAGTATTGCTCACATTTTTACACGGTCGATATGTAGCGCAATCTATACCGTGCAATTTTTCATTCACTTTCAGATGAGAACCAATGACCACCATCAGATATTAGGGTTGATCCTCTACACATACGTCGACAAGCTAGGAGGCTAAAAAAGAATCGTGCCAGAGGAGATGATGAGGAACGATTGAGCTAGGGAAGAGTGCTCTTGTAAAAATGTGCGGCAATTGGAATATAGGTGGCCATAATAGGAGCTGCAAAGAAGCTCCGATCCGTTGAACCAAACCTTTCGAGGCAACTTCATCGAGTGTAAGGGCTGGTGCACGTGGAGCAGGAAGTGAGAGTGGATCAACCAGTGGAAGTGGTAGTGGAGGTGCTGCAAGGTGGTCGAGAGCTTGATTGGGCTTATAGATGGTGGAGATATTAAAAGAATATACTTATACATAAATGTTTATATGGGTACCAAAATTTTAGATATAGTACATGTTGGGTTTGAACAATGCTGGATATACTTACAAAACTAATATATGGTTTATGTACTTAAGTATATGTGGTTTGAACATATGAAACTAACATACGCTTTGAACAATCTTATATGTTTTACATGGTGCTGTTAGGTTTATACATGGTGTTCGAATCCCCTCCCCCCTTGAGGCCACCCTAGGTATTCATATCATATGTTGACTCGATATGTGTTGAATTTGGAGTACGCATGTGTCCTTGGGATTAGGCGGGTGCTCTAAGAGGCTCGGATACCTAGGTTATTAAAAAAAAAAAACATTCACATGATTCAAATGGTGTTGTTGGTTTATAGATGATTTTCATTTCTTATACTGTCACTGCTGTACCATATAAACCTATTGATGTTGTTACTACTGTCAAAGTTACAAGCCTTTTGACTTTTGTATTAATTTTTTTCTCTTTGATTTGATTTTAAGATAATTCCATTGGAACTAATTAGAGGTTCAAGTTGTTATTGCATCTACTTTTTCATGCAATAGTGAATCTTCCATGAAAATCAAACATGATTGTTGTTGTGATTTGATTTATATATGATTTTCATCTCTTATACTTTCATTGCAGTTACTACTGATGTGAGTTCATACATGGTGTTGTTGGGTTTATATATGATAGTGTTGTTATTACTTTCTTTCTTATATGGAGATGGTGAGCTTGTTAGAAACTACAGGTTGTTATTTCTGTTGAGTTATTTATATGGTTATCACATGTTATTTATATGAGTTTTTATGGTACTAAGTGGAATACATGTTAACAACTTGTATGGCTATTATTGTGATGTTGGCTTATATATCATTTTCATATATTTATACATGGTATATAGGTTGCTGCTATTACAGTTGGGTTAATATTGATTTATAGATGATTTCATCGTTTATACATGATTTATAGGCTGCTGCTGTTGTAGTTGGGTTACATGATTTATAGGTTGCTCATGTTAAAGTTGGGTTATTTATATATGGTTTATGGACTACTGTTGTTACAACTGGGTTAATATTGGTTTATAAATAATTTTTATTGTTTATACATGGTTTATGGGCTGCTGCTGTTGCAGTTGGGTTACATGGTTTATAGGCTGTTGTTGTTAATGTTGGGTTATTTATACATAGTTTATTGGTTGTTGCTGTTACAGTTGGGTTAAGATTGGTTTGTAAATGGTTTTCATCGTTTATACATGGTTTATAGGTTGATGCTGTTGCAGTTGGATTATTTATATGTGGTTTATAGGCTGATGTTGTTGTAGTTGGGTTATTTATACGAGGTTTATAGGCTCCTGCTGTTAAAGTTGAATTATTTATACACGGTTTATAGTTGGGTTAATATTGGTTTATATACGGTTTATATGATTTTAAGTGAGTTTATGTGGTATTAAGTGGATTTACAATTGGGTTCATATATGGCTGTTGTTGGGTATACAATGTTATTGCTTTATTTGTTGTTGGGTCTATATTTCCTATTCAAATATTTCATATGACAGATTTTTAAAGTTACATGGATGTGTGTTTTGGATGCCATGAACGGGGGCATTGGGTCAAGGATTGTCCGAAGAGAAAGTCGATTGACTGTAAAGATGCACCACTTTTCTATTGTAAAAAGCTTTCAACCCTTCGTGTTTCAAATTCAGAAAGAAATCCAGGACGCAAATATTTTAGATGCTATGAATGTAGGTTTTTTAAGTGGCAGGATGGAACTTTGAGGAATGTGAATCCATCGATCAAAAGTGAAGACAAAAAGCTAGTGAAAAATGACGTTACAGTGAAAGTCACCATCGAGATAGAAGAACTCGCAAAGAGGTTCAAGGTCACTACCTGCATAAAGAATGAGGGAAAAATTTGATCGTCTAATGATAAATCTGTTCGTCTTAGAAAAAACTCTTTAAATTCCTTTGTTTGGTGTTTATTTTAAAAAATCTTATTCGCGTGATCAAATTCTCCTTTTTATGATTTTCTAGATATTTTTAGCGTTTAAAAATGTTACTTCATGATAAATTTGATCATTTTTGGGCACCTGACTGTGCATCTATTTTTGACGCCATCTACGCCATGCATCCGAGCGATCTGACCATCTGATTGGTGAGGTGCGTTTACCAGATGCAGATCTGGTACATATTATAAAGGGTCGTAGGTTGTAAATAATAACGACTATTTTTGGTGCCATCTACACAATACAGTCGATCGATCTGACCATTTGATTGGTGGGGTGAATTTATTCGATGCAGATCAGGTGCATATTCTAACGGGTGTTCACAGGGTGCAAATAGAGGCATAATTTGGCGCCAACTACACTATTCAATGGTAGTGGCATAGTTGTAAATTTTAATAACTCTCTAACATTAAGAAGGGAAAAATGGTAATTGGCTAGGTCATCTCACGACAAGTTACTTTTAAAATTGCGGCTCAGTTAATCAAAGTGTTTTATGGACACAAAAACAATAATCAAGGGCTGTAGTGGAAATATGCTTAAGTCAGAGGATTGTTTTTAATTTCAAGATAAGTCAGGGGGTTATTTGCAATTTGCCCTTTTTTTTTTTGACAAATAAAACAATATTCATTGCTTTTAGATTACAAATATCTTTATATTTCATCTATCTTTTATAATTTGAAAATATAACTAACAAATTAATGAAAGTAAATTTTAAAGAAAAATGCAACATAAAAAGAGAAAAGCTAAATAGTAAAACGTACCCGTCGGATCGATTAACCCAATCAATTATATTTTAACATTTTGTATTACTTTAATTTTCATTGAATTTTCACTGCCTTTTTTAACACTTTAACAGTCTCAAAAAGTTTCAAAAGTAAGTTCATTGGATAAGCCTTGTCGAATAGATAGGTCATTTGCGGAATAGATAAGTCTTGTCGAAATAGATAGGTCATTTGCGAAAAATAGAATTGTCTTTTTGAGAGGAGAGTCATTTCTCATTAACCAAGTTCTCTATGTTTTCTGAAATTCTTTAATGATCATTTCCTATGAGCATTTAATTGGATCGTGGGCCTTGTTTATCTTTCGGGGGAGATTTTGAATGATAAAAAGTGGAGCTTTTCAGGCTGATCAATATACTTATAGTCATTGTGACAAATTTTTCCAAAATTTACTGAAACAAGGGGTGAAACTTTTGGCGAAATTTCGATAATTTCTCCGAAATCACTGAAATTTCATTACTTTCGGCGAAATTAATGAAATTTCACTGAAGTTAATAATTTTTTTTCTAATTTTTATCATTTTTTAAATAATAAATAAATTTTTTTATGAAATTTAAATATAATTTATATTTAATATTTTTTGTACTCCCTGAAATTTTCCAGAAACTTTTCGAAATTTTCTCGAAATTTATTTGCAATGAACTGAAGTATGAACTGAAATGACCCCCTACCGAAATGTTGCCGAAAACGTCATTTTTCACTCCAATCTTCCACACGATGGATCTTGAGATCAGAAGTTTACCATCAGATGGTCTGCGTTTGATTCCACATGGCACAAATCCCCAAATAATATCCTAAAATCACAAGACACACATCACACTCAAATGAGATTTTAGGGCCATTTTTTTGGGATTTGTGTCACGTGGAATCAAAACAGACCGTGTAACCGTACACTCATGGTATCAAGATCCATCATGTAGAAGATTGGGGTGGAAAACAATCTCCATCGCCTGATTTCAAGAAATCAAATGGTTTCAGGGGTCTCGAACGTAGGTGCCCTCGGAGATCGTGCAGGCGCAAACAGAGGTAGAGGTACCTATATATATATTTGATGATATAAATAGGCTGGTGTTAGAACCACATAACTTTATGTAACAGCCACCTCACTTAAACAATGGATATATCCGTTGATTGTTTCAAATAAGACGGTAGAGATCATTTTTTGCCCTAATCTTCCATATAATAGATCTTGAGATAGCCTACCATCAGGCGGTCAGATGTTGATTCCACGAGGCACACATCCTTAAAAGTGATCGGGAACTGCGTACCATCAAACACCATTCATGTCCACTTTTTGGGATACGTGCCACGTGAAATCAATATCTGATCGTTTGATTGTAGGCCAATGATCTCAAGATCTATTGTGTTAAAGATTGAGACCTAAAACGATCTCTACCATCTGATATGAAGTAGTATAACATATTTTTTCATTATTTAAGTAAGGTGTCTGTTACATAAATTGGTGTGGTAATAACAACAGCCCATAAATATCATTGATTCAGAGGATAGGATGCCACCTATAGAAAGTGAATTCTTAACTAATCCTAATAATCAAACGGGTAATATATAGTGATTTGGTCATTGAAGACAACTTATCAAATAAACAATTGAAAATTAGACATATAAAACAGGTAGAAGAAATTGCAGGAGAGACTAAATCTGAGATTATAAAAGTCAACTCTTCTACACTTCTAATCAAATTGCATTTTATATGTGATTGGCCAATCAAGATGCCGTATTAAATAAATTATACAATAAACATTACAAAAAATAAGATTAATAGTGGCACAAAAAACTGTCGTTATTAACAAAAAAACCCATAGCTATTAATTTTGTTGTTATTAAAACAATAAGTTTTTTTTGTTAATAGCGACAATTTTTGGTATCGCTAATAATATTATTTTTTGTAGTGAAAATATAAGGGACCAACTCTCCTAACCCACATTTAAGCACCACCATTTATTGGCTTATGATCTTGGAAATCCATAACATCAAAGTGGTATATCATCAATGGAAGGGCCATGGATCCAAAAACTACATTTTTTCGATTATATGAATCATCCAATCTGAGTACTTTAATACCAGCCATTCTTAATTTTGATGGCTAATAAAGTTCAATGATAGGATGGTTTACATTCACTCAGAAGCATGATCCTTTGGCTAGGACATGTTACTATGATGGATTGCCACTTGAAAAATTTAGAATGATTATAGATATGTGCCACATGGCATAATGATAAATCACACTTGTGTGAAATAAAAAGTGACTTTTAGTGGTGTAAGATCATTTAAACACCATTGGCTGTTTAAATGTCGATCATGAGCCATTATCACTAATATAATACATGGTAGATGAAAGGGAGCTAAAATTTGCACGAGAGATTCGTACGGATTACATGGTTAAAATGAAATACTTTGATAGTTTTGGGCTTTGTGGCACATGGAACACACTCTAAGCCGTCTGATTTGAAGACCATGATGTAGAGATCTTTCTGGCAAAAAATTGGCATGAAAGATGATCTCTATCATCTAATTTGTCAGAGTCAACCATTGAATTAGATGATGGCCTTTCACTGTATTTAATCAAATAAGCGAGATCATGTTTTGTGACATCATTGGCCTCAAAGATCTTTCCAATAATAGTATGATCAGAAGATATCTTGACCATATAGGAAATCACGAAGTCAGTATGTAGATTGTGCGGTGTTAAAGCACCATCAATCGTGCGGGGACAAAGGCACAGGATCCTTTGGAAGACACAGTCAAAGCTTAGTCACGTCATATAACGTATCGATATTTTATATGGGGTAGCATTATTTGCACCCGTGAAAATGTAATAACAACCCCGCGTAAAAACATTGACTACTTCGAACTAGACGATGGAGATCCGTCTTGTCCCAATCATCCACACAATAGGTTTTGAGATCATAGGCATATCATCACACGATCAATTTTTAGTTCCACATGCATGGCACACATTACAAAAAGAGACCTTAATTTCATGTTTGAGTTTGCTGTGTGCCACATATTTTTGGGTTATTTTTTGGGATCTGTGCCAAGTGGAGTAAAAACTGACCGTCTGATGGTACACCCGTGATCTCAAGCTCCCTTATGTTGAAGATTGGGACAAAAAATAATCACCTTTTGATTCAAAACAGTCAATAGTTTTTAGCTAGGTGAGATTACATATTCACGGGTATAAATAATGGTACCAAATATATTTTCCTTTGAAAAAGATATATAATAAAATAGGTCATTATACCTACCTCATGTATTTTTTTTTTATAATTATTATTATTATTTTTTTTTGTCAAGAGATGAAAGTCACTTGTCCATGAGTGATCCCCTCCCAATTTTATTAAAAGCCCTCACTTGTGGCGGGAGAAAGCTGTGGTAACATACATGGCACTTAGGATTTACAGATATTCAAAGAAAACATCCCAAATATCAAAATGATACGAAAATAAGCAATTTAAATAAAAACTAAAACTAAAGCAATCAACCAAACTAAACAAGCCGTTCAGAACCAAACACTAAGTCCTCGAATAAAGAAAGCCCAACTTATCAAGATGAAGGACACCTCTCAAAGATCGTGGTAAATTTTGACATCCATCGTCAGTCAAATTTTGACCCAACTCGTCTTGTTATGTTAGAAAATCTGCTGCTTGATTAGCTTCCCGAAATTGATGCACAACCATAAAATTAACTCCATCAAGAGATGTAAGTAAATCATCCCAATAATCTCATAAATACCACAATGTGCACTTACCCGCACGAAGCCAATCCACAACTACTTTAGAATCAATTTCAATAATCACATTAAAAAGATTTAGCTGTTTACATAACACAATTCCCTCTGTAATAGCCCGTAACTCAGCCCCATTATTAGTGTTATGACCAAAATAAACGTAAGTAAGCTCCCCATACTGTACTAACTTAATCTCTAATCACTCTCCCTCCACCAGAACTCCCGAGATTTCTACCTCATGTATTTTGTTTATTATTTAACACTACAAAAAGTAAAACTATTAGCGGAAATAAAAAACTATTGCTATTAACCAAAAACTGCCATTACTAGTCCTTCGCTATCAAAAACTGCTGCTACACACCTTAATAGCATGTGCCGCTGAAATACCTTATTTTTGTGGTGAAAGTATTTTATGTGGATGATTATATGGGCTGACACTTGCCACTAAGGCCTTTTTTGATAACAGCAATACTCAGAGCAGCAATTTTTAGTAGCGATAGGACTAATAGCAACAGTTTTTTTAACAATAAATTGTTGCTAATAGTCTTATTTTCTGTAGTGGACCTAATATGAGCCGATGCAACCTAATATTCTTTTGTTGACTCGGTATATGACCCATATCAAATCGAGAGTATATATATTGTATCAGATGGGGCTTGACCTGATACGTATCAGTCGATATTTGACACCATGCATGCTCCAGTTAGTGTTGGCTATTTATCGAGATCATCATTCTACTAATCCATCCAAAACCTGCCTTCTCTGCCCTCTCCCTGCCATAAACTCTCCAATTGTACTTGTATATCTGCATATGGGGAAACTTCACGTCCTCTTATCTCTCTTTGGAGTCGTCTTCTTGTTATTGCACACTTCCATTGTGTCCATGGCTATGTCTCCCACCAACTTCACTGATCAAACCGCTCTCCTTGCCTTGAAATCACAAATTGAGTTCGATCCAAACAACATAGTGACTAATAACTGGACCACCACGACATCCTTCTGCAATTGGATTGGGGTCACTTGCAGTCTCCGTCGGCAACGAGTCACCACCTTGAATCTTTCCAACATGGGTCTCCAAGGCACTATTGCTCCCCACCTTGGCAACCTTTCCTTTCTTGTTTCGCTCGACCTCCAAAACAACAGCTTCCATGGCCATCTCCCAGATGAGCTTGGCCACCTACGCCGCTTGAGAGTGATCAACATGCAACGCAATCATCTAGAAGGAACAATTCCCTCAACTTTGGCTCAATGCAAAGATCTTCAAAGTGTTTCTCTCTCATACAACCACTTCATTGGAGACATACCGAGATGGTTTGGAACCTTAACTAAGCTACGCGTCTTGCTTCTCCCACAAAACAATCTTTCAGGTACCATCCCACCTTCCCTCGGCAACACCTCAAATCTAGAGATTCTCAGATTAGATGGCAACAACCTCCAAGGAATCATTCCAAAGGAATTGGGCTATCTTCAAAAGTTACAGTGGGTAACCCTTGAAAGGAACTATTTAACAGGCCCCATTCCTTCTACCATCTTAAATCTCTCTTCTCTACAAGTTATTGATGTCACAAGTAATAGCCTTTATGGTAACCTCTTGGAAGGTATGTGCTATGGTCTTCCTAATTTGGTGGGAGTTTATTTATCTAAAAATCAGTTTAGTGGTCAGATACCATCCAGTTTATGTAAGTGTACACAGTTACAAGATGTATCTTTATCATATAATGGATTCCTTGGAAGTATCCCAAGAGATATTGGGTGCTTATCTAAGCTTAGAACTCTGTATCTTGGGGCTAACAACTTGACAGGTACCTTTCCACTTTCCCTGGGTAACAATACTTTGTTAGAGGTACTAGATTTGAGTGGGAATCAGTTGACAGGTGTCATTCCACCATCATTGGGCAATCTTATAAATCTAAAAGTTCTTAACTTGGGGCGTAACAATCCCACAGGTGAAATTCCTCAAGCAATCTTCAACATCTCTTCCTTACAACAAATTGCACTAACGGAAAATCGCCTCTCCGGAAAAATTCCATCAAGTGTTGACCTTTGGCTTCCCAGTCTTAAGTGGCTCTATCTACGCGGCAATGAAATCAGTGGAGAAATCCCCAATTCTATCTCGAATGTTTCTATGCTCACTGTTCTTGAACTATCCAACAACTTATTGAGTGGTTCAGTACCCATAACATTGGGCGATTTGCACCTACTCCAAATCCTTAATCTTGGAGGTAATCAACTTACTGGTAAGCTTGACGTTCTTACTTCTTTAACAAATTGTAGAGCATTGGAAAATTTGGTGATATCAGAAAATCTGCTAAACGATGTCTTGCCAAATTCTATTGGAAATCTTTCCACTTCTCTTCTACGTTTTGACGCATCTGATTGTCAAATCAAGGGCATAATTCCTACAGGAATTGGTAATTTTGTCAATTTGTTGGAACTTACTCTGAGTAACAATGACTTGAGTGGAACAATTCCATCAACCATCAAAAGTTTAAAGTCTTTGCAAGGGTTGTTTCTTGATGGTAACAAAATACAAGGATCCATTCCAGAGGAGCTATGTAGTTTAACAAACTTAGTTATACTTGATCTCCGTGAAAATAATTTCTCGGCATCGATACCAACTTGTATAGGGAATCTTACGCGACTACAACGATTCTCTCTAGCTTCCAATACATTATCAAAAATACCTGCAAGTCTGTGGAGCCTTACAAATATCTGGGAATTGAACTTGTCATATAATTCTTTAGGTGGATATCTACCTTCAGAAGTGGGGAACATGAAGGCCCTAAATATAATGGATCTATCAACGAACCAATTATTTGGGGGCATCCCAACCACCATAGGAGACATCCAAGGACTAAATAATCTCAACCTAGCAAGGAACTCATTCATAGGTCAAATTCCAGAGTCATTTGGTAACTTGAAAAGCTTGGAGTTCATGGACCTCTCTTCTAATTCTCTGTCTGAAACAATTCCAAAGTCCTTGGAGAATCTTGAGGACCTTAAAGAGTTGAATCTATCATTCAATAAGTTACTTGGAGAAATTCCGAGTAAAGGGGCATTTGCAAACCTCACAGCCCAATCGTTCATGGGGAATTATGAACTATGTGGTATACCAAAATTTCTTGTTCCAGCTTGCCCTGCCAACTCTCTTCTCAAGTCAGGGACAAAATTCCACCAACTCAAATATGTTCTTCTTGCCATTGCTTTGTTGATCGCCTTAGTTGGTCTCTTATCCTTGTTAATAATAAATCGCATGAAAAGGAGGCAAGTCCTTGTTCCAGATGATTCATCTTTTGGAACGATGCTTCGAGTAATTTCATACCACGAACTCCTCAGGGCAACAGATAACTTTTGTGAAGCCAACTTACTTGGCATTGGGAGTTTTGGTTCTGTGTATAAAGGAATATTATCCGACGGAACAATCACAGCTGTGAAGGTATTGTATTTGGAGTTCGATGGGGCATCAAAGAGTTTCGATGCAGAATGCAAAGTGATGAGGATGGTTCGACATAGGAATCTTGTTAAAATCATAAGCACCTGCTCTAACCTTGACTTCAAAGCATTGGTTCTCCAATATATGGCTAATGGGAGTCTTGAAAAGTGGTTGTATTCTCACAATTGCTACTTGGATATCCTTCAAAGAATCGATATTATGATCGATGTTGCATCAGCATTGGAATATCTCCATCATGGGTACTCAGAGCCTGTGGTCCACTGTGATTTGAAGCCTAGCAATATCCTCTTGGATGAGGATATGGTTGGGCATGTTAGCGACTTTGGCATTGCAAAATTGATAGCACCGAAGAAGTCTACAACACGGACCCAAACGCTTGGCTCCATTGGGTACATCGCACCAGGTAAAAACTAATCCCTTCTCTATTAAACAAACCACCCATATATAATTATAAATTGACTTATTCTCCTTTGAGGCTTCACAAGGTTATTGCAGAGGTGTTTTAGCCACCGAATCCTGTCTAGAGTTGACTTCCAACGATTTATAGGCCCTTTATATCTGCATTGTCGTCATTTGGCGAAAGTAAGACTAGGAGACACTTGATAAAAGATGCTAAATGATGATGCCTCTGAAGCCCCATTAATTCAATTAATAATTCTTGTTAGTGTTAAAATATGTTGTATCTATTTGGATTGTGAGAACTAAAATGCATGTTTTAAAAGCATTTTCTCCAAATCATTTTGATGTCCTAAGTTATAATATTATATATAGTTTAGAAAAGAGAATGAATCTTAGGTTTGAACTCCATTTCACACAATATTTTTGTATGGAGGGGATGGAAGTCTTTTATTTAGATAACCAAGTTTTCAAAAGATAATCTACTATTGCAATAAAGATTATAAAAATGCAACTATTACTGTGAATATGCTGACTTATGCTTCTAATTTCTATGGATCTAAAACAGAATACGGTTCAGAAGGTATAATATCAATAAAAGGTGATGTTTATAGTTATGGGATCATGTTAATGGAGACATTTACGAGAAAGAAGCCTACAGATGAAATGTTCACTGGAGCATTGAGCTTGAGGGAATGGGTTAATGCGTCTATTTCAAATACATTAATGGAAATTCTAGATATCAACATGTTGAGAGAAGAGAAAGATCTTACGGCAAAGCAATCGGGTCTATCATCTATCATGAAATTAGCTCTACAGTGTTCGAGGGAGTCACCGGAAGAGAGGATAGACATGAACGATGTTGTGGTTAGACTTAAGGTGATCAAACAAGAGTTTCTTATCAACACATCGAGGGCTCGAAGTACGAGAGCATGAATTTTTTAGTCATTTCGTTATCGTCTTTTTGGATTAGGTAAGTATGATTGAACCTTCAATCTCAAGTTTGTTCTTCGCTCAATTTTCTTTTAACAAGTAGTATCTAACCATTTTCAAGTTCAACAACATTCACTTAATCTGGGAAACTTGGACAGTGTTATACAATGGACAATTTTTTTTATAGACAATTGTACAAGCAGCTTATGTGACGACACATGACTGGCTGCATGCATAGTGGGGCCCAAACACTATAGCCAGTCACTTGGTACCACATAAGTTGCTGGCACAATTGTCTAGAAAGCATATTCATCTTTTGGTTCACATGAATGAAATAGTGGAGAAAGATAAGGTTTATATAGGCAATGTTTTAATGAGGGTTGCTTTCATTTGGCCCTAAAAGTATCGGTTGAGAGTTGAGACCAACCTATTTAATAGTTTACCCTAATATAGGGTTGCTTTCAACTGACTTATTTATATTCGTAAAATATGATTTTTTTTTAATAGTTTCAACCACACCCCTAAAGAATAATGGAAAATAGGAAAACAAAGTAGTGTTAATAGAGACAGTGTCTACTAGTTAATCCCCAATTTCCTACCAGATAGCTTTATTTTCACCCACTCCAACTCTAAGAGCACCCACCTTCCAACTTCACGGGTGCACATGTTAGTAGTGCAAGGTGGTTGCTCTTAGAGTTTCATTGTCCTTGACGATGATCATGGCCATACCATGAATAGGTTTCTGAGGCCACTTTTGGGAATATGTTCCACATAGAATCAGCATCTGAACGTATAATTGGTAGGCCATGATCTCAAGATTTTTATTGTGTGGAAGATTGAGACAAAAAATGATGTCTATCGTCTGATTCAAGGTTGTGGCTTTAGAACCCTGGTTATAACTGAAGATACTGAATATTTATATTTATATATATATATATTTTTTTTTTTATTTTTTTATTTTTTTATTTTTTTATTTTTTTTTTCTGTCGATGCATGAGATTGGTTTGCCTACATCTATGTGACCGATTAGATGGGTTGGACTAGAGCATCTAATTGGGCACATTATATAATGTCCATTGGAAAAATTGGTCTAATGTTTGGACGGTAAAAACCCATGATTAGTGTGAAACTGTGACTGATTCAGCATAAATTTAAGGCTGGTGGTACTGCCACACCACCAAGGATCAAAAAATCGGATTTCGTTTTGGTTTCGGTCTTAAAATTTTAAATCGAAATTTTGGCTGAAATCATTCCCACAGTCCGAAAATTACCAATATTTTGAGTTTTCATTTCGGTTTCGGTGGGGACCAAAACTGAAACATTTGCACCAAAATTTTGAACCATATATGAACACCACTCTATGTTACAACTACCTTACTGATAAAATTTGGGTATCCATCTCAAACTCAATTTGCTTTGAGATGGATGCTCAAGTCTATCATGATATCAAAGCATGTCTTTCTCCACTCCACTCTACATCACTCAATTCAATTCTACATCACTCAATTCAATTATCCTCATGATTTGGCTCAGTTTAGCCAACACTTGCCGAGGCGTGTTTAAATTTATTACTTAATCAAAATAAAATTGCTTTGAAGCAGGCAATGGAAACAAAAATTTCGTTCCAATCTTCCACAGATCGGGCGATCAAATGTTGATTACATGTAGCATACATCTTCATAAGTGAACGTGAACATTCTATCAAATGTTATTCAAGTTCATTTTATGGGATGTGTGCCTTGGAATCAACATCTAACTGGATGATGATAGGCCCACGATCTCAGGATCTATAGTGTTGAAGATTGGGACGAAAACCGATCTGTATCATTTGATTCAAAGTAGTCAATAAAATTTTACTTTGCTTAAGTTAGGTGGTTGTAACATAAAAGTAGTGTGGCACACAACCTAGCTCAAACTCAACCCATCTGCACCTCTACCTTCTTAGAAATCCTGCAAACAAAGATTACACACAACTTAAAACTTCACTCTTAAAAAAGGTCTAGAGATCAAACCTTCACAAACTCAAAACATTTAAATTTTACTTAAACTCTTTTAGACCTTCTTAGAAATCCTGCGCACAAAGATTACACACAACTTTAAACTACTCTTTTAAACTTCAGTCGTAACAGATTATTAAAATCATGTAAAACTCCACCGGAATAGGTAGGTCATCATTTTTTTTTTTCTTCATATTTTCTCTAAAATCTATATCATACACTCCTAATTTCTCTTATTGTACCAAAATACCACAAGATCTCAGCCACATTGCAATCTTAACCAACTCTTGTCTTTAGCTTTGGGAACCAAAAAAAAAACTCATGGCATTTACGTAAGGTATATAAATTAGCCCTCTCTAGTTTTATTATTTAAAATATGAGATCAGAGTTAATCAATTAAGGTTTTTATACCTTGCACTTTATTTAATATTTATATCTTTTATGATAAAAATAATCATGGATTTCGATGTGAATTATCGTTGTGTATAAATGAAGGAGATCGATCATCGGTGTAGAATTCAGATTATTTAGTCAAACAATTTGAATAGCTACGTTAATCCATTGCAACATTATACTTGAGGTAGGGGGATTTTATTATTTATTCTTTGATTGATTCATTTGGCTAATTAGTAGTGTATGCATAAAAAACTATTCTTTAATTCATCATGTCCTATCTTTCGCCATTTATTTAACAGATTATTAAAATCATATAAAACTCCACCGGAATAGATAGGTCATCATCTTTTTTTTTCTCCATGTTTTCTCTAAAATCTATTTCATGCACCCCTAATTTCTCTTATTGTACTAAAATACCTCAAGATCTCAGTCACATTGCAATCTTAACCATCTTGTCTTTATCTTTGGGAACCAACAAAAAACCTCATAGCATTTATGTAAGGTATAGAAATTAGCCCTCTCTAGTTTTATTATTTAGAATATGTGATCAGAGTTAATCAATTAAGGGTTTTATACCTTCCACTTTATTTAATATTTATATCTTTTATTGATAAAAATGATCATGGGTTTCGATGTGAATTATTGTTGTGCATAAATGAAGGAGATCGACCATCGGTGCAGAATTCAGATTATTTAGTCAAACAATTTGAATAACTACGTCAATCCATTGCGACATTATACCTGAGGTAGGGGGGATTTTATTATTTATTATTTGATTGATTCATTTGGCTAAATAGTAGTGTATGCACAAGAAACTATTATTTAATTCATCATGTCCTACTTTTCGCCCACTTTTTAAACTAATTATGTATGAATAAATACCTTCATTGATTTTCATTTCGTACTTTATAATTTATTGAAATAATTAATTATATGTGTAGTAGAACATATATGTTAATTCTTATTTATGATATTTTATTGTTGATTAAGCCTTTGGCTATTTGATTTAACATGTAAATTGGTGGTAGATACTAAAATTTTATCTCTAATCAATTTAGATTTTTCTTTTATTTCGATCGTATAAACTTTTATAGACCTCCAATGGATGAACCGCCAAAGAGGTGATGTATATGGTATTGCTTTCTATCAAAACTATTGTTACATCTAAGGCTATATCATTCCCTAGTCATCTAAAAAACTAACCCCAAGATGTCTATTTTAAAATCTACACAGTAAAGTTCTACATCTGATTTATGTCTTTGTTCTGTGAATGTATATTTTGACCTTTGATCAGACACCCATATGAGTGAAATCAAGAAAATTTTAGTATTGTCAACCCCTAACAACTTTTAGTTATCTTTATATTTGACGGTTGAAATTGTCTAGTTTTTACATGAATTATAAAACTTAAATTTTTGACTAATTATATCATAATTTGATTAGATTACATTATAATTTTATAATTATTTTATGCACATGTAGGCCTCATTTTCCTATAATGATGGGTCATGATTGTTCCGACATGTTATGAATATTTCTTTTATTCTTATTGCACTATGAGTTTTTGATTTGAAGCCGTTAATCGTATAGTTCAATATGAACATGGATCTGGTTATACATTCACAACACTCACGTTCTTCTTCAGCTTCAATTCATCAACTTGTTAAGTGAGGAAATCTATCTTTGTCATAAGATCAGGTGTTTCTTTCACCACATACAATCCTCCTTTCTTTGTTGAATTTCCTGTTTGATCTCGATTCTTGTTTAGTTGATTTCGAGTTTTCGGGAAGTCCCATTATTGTGAATCTTCAGTCAACTTTTTCAAGAATTGATATGATTCATTTTTCCTAAGTCTAAGAAATCCTCCACTGTTCGTTGATTCGATTAGACGCCGATTAGCCTAATCCAGTCAGGTATAAAAATATTGGACCAATCTCCATTTTAAGAATTCATGATGTGGACACTTCAATAAGATATCCATCAACCTATCCCAAGCTTCATAAAATCTTTCGTCCTCTTCCTATGTAAATCAGTGATTTCACGTCTTAAGACATTAGTCTTGGCCATGAGAAAAAAATTTGACAAAATTTTTTTAACCATCTGATCTCAGGTGATTGTAGATCCACCTGGTAGTGAATTTAATTAGGCTTTGGCCTTATCCTTTATAGAGAAAGGAAACATATGTAATCTCACAGATTCCTCATTGAAGTTCTAATAAACTGAAGAACAGACTTCAATGAAGTCTTTGATGTGTTGGTATGGGTCTTCTCTATCCATGCCATGAAAAATAGAAAGAATTTGAATCACATTTGTACAGATCTCAAATCTGCCACTAGGTGTGGCAGGGTATGTGATGCAAGAAGGGGTGTTTGTAGTTATAAGAGCAAGCAACTCTCTCAGAGTTGGTTCTTCTTCATTTACAGGTGAGTGATTTTCATAACTGTTTACATTCATCTCGACTTAAATTAATGTTTCAATTTGGGCTTCTCGTCCTGCTCTGATTTTTTTTCGATGCGAACGACAAGCTCACTCGATCTCAGAATTGAAAGGTTCCAAAGAGTTTTCTCTAGAAGACCTCGTGTGTATACACAAGCTGCACAGATTTCGGATAAAAAAAAAATTATGCTCGATTGATCGAGGGTTTAGGTCGATCGATTGATCGAGAACAATCTTCGATTGATCGAGGGTTTATGTCGATCGATCGAGAATTTAAAATTTAATTAATTTTTACTTCTTTTTTTTTTTTGAATTTAGAAATTCAAAAATTTTGAATTTTGAAATTCTAAAAATTCGGAGTACACAGGAGAGGAGTGCGAATTTTTAGGAGTCGATTGATCGAGTGGTTGGCTCGATTGATCGATCTCAATATTTTTTTTCAATTTCTAAATTATTTTTTTTAAATTTAACAAAAATATTGATTTAAACCTAGAGAAATTTCAAAAATTAATTTCCTATTCCCTAAAAAATAAAATTAAAAATTTTTAAATGAATTTTCTACGCCCAAATCTCCGGCAACGGCGTCAAAATTTTGTTGTGATTTTGAATATGTTTCACTCGCAATCGCACGAATCGGTTTGCAAATAGTGAGTGCGGAGTACGAGATTATTCTCATGAGGATTGGTCAGAAAATTAAGTAAAAAGAAATAACAATTAATCAAAGGAATCACCATAGATCTATCACAAT
The DNA here is from genome assembly GCA_021018995.1 of Chloranthus sessilifolius. NCBI lineage: Eukaryota > Viridiplantae > Streptophyta > Magnoliopsida > Chloranthales > Chloranthaceae > Chloranthus > Chloranthus sessilifolius. The sequence continues at coordinate 10,884,266 of CM037588.1, forward strand.
ATTCACTAATTTAAAGAGTCTGAGAATTTGGTGGATGAGATAAATATTAACAAAAAAACTGAGAATTTAAACAGATAATAAAAGATAATGATTGAGATACTAAATCCTCCCATTGTAAGTTCATCATTTATGCAATACAAATCTGTAATTAAGATATGAGATTCACAAAAGGGGTCTATGTGCAAGCACGGGACCCGAACATATATGAGTTCTAAATTACAGATCTGAGATCACGGAGATATATGATTAACATCCCATGGGTATATGATTAACACTCACACATCAGATAATATTCAAAATTCAATCTCTAGGTAAATTCCATACTACCAATCTAAGATCAAGGAGATGTATGATTAACATCCCATAAGTGTATGATTAACACTCACACCTCGGATGATAATTGGAACTTGCTCCTGGGGTAAAGTCTACACTACCGATCTAAGATCACGGAGATGTATGATTAACATCCATTGAGTGTATGATTAACACTCACACCGTAGATAGTGGTAGAACTTAACGCAGAGAAGACAGTAATTAGATTAGAATCACCATTACAGATCTGAAATCATAGGGCATGATTAGCTCCTACATCTCAAATTGCAATCGAATTATATCCATATCGATAATAACATCAGGGTCATTAAAACAATCTCACATCTCAACCTATAGATTTGTATTATTATGAATGAACACCTCAAATAGGGTTTATTAGATCTCCATCCCCAATGAAACTAGTCACACATGATAGAAATAAATGATAAAATAAAGATAAAAATTAAAAATAATATTAAAATACCGTAAAGATGTTTAACAAAATCCACAAAAACTTTAATCCAAATCTGATACAATCCTTCTTCACAAGTGTATAAAATGAAAACTAGTCTAAATCTTCAAGCTTAATGAATAATGAAATCTGTTATATTTATTTATTATTTTAGAATATATTAAATAATTTTAAAGAAAATAAAACTTGTTTTTGATATCTTTCTTAGTTTTATGAGTTAATTTTTAGGCAATAGGTATTTTCATTTTTGTATGCAAATGAATAGTCTCATATTGATAAAAGTAAAAAGTGTCTAGGCTATATATGAAACCTTGCAACTTCTATTATTGTTTGACAATAAGAAGAGAAGAGTGTGCCTAGCGGCGAACCGCCGCGTTCGCGCACGCGCATGACACTTTAGGCGCTCACGCACTTTGCACTTTGTACTTGCGCATCGTCGCAAGGAGAGGTTTGACTTTTTGACCAGGTAGATCCAACAGTCAAATTATTCATGGATCGGGTCGGGCCTAATGGGCCACAAATCAGTGGGTCAATTCGATTCTATTAGGCCAAACGGATTGGTCAAATATTGACAGTTGGACCCAACCGTTTCATAACCGTTTATAAAGGTGTGCAACCGTTCGAATTTGAATTTGAAAAGTTACAACCTTTCATACAGCCGTTGGATGAAGCGATTGTAATTTTTGAAAGATCTGAACCGTCCAAAATATGACTGTTGGTCCAACAATCATATTGAAAATTCTATATAAGGAGGCCTTATGACACAGATTTGGATACTCTAAAATCCATCGGATTCCTTACATAAAACTTGAAAAATTCCTCTTGCTTTCTTCTTTTGGTGGTACTTCATCGGATTGAGTTTCCTGGGGCGATCCTCTACTATTGCAAAGTAACGGATTGCATCCAAGAGATTGGGCTCGTTGTATCCTGAAACCGTCTCACTGGAACCCTTTTGCAAACTCTAGAATTTATTCGAGTAAGGAGTGAATAGCGTTTTAAAGACAACGATTATGTGCTTTGAGTCCAATTCTCTTGCTCATTTCATCATTTTTTAATTTCTATTCCTAATTTTATCTAACAAAATTCTCCTCCCAAACTCCAAGCTCTCCGGGACTAAATGCCCTAGAAAACTCAAAAGCCCAAAAGCAACCCTCCTAAAAAACGGAGAAGATCCCCCCGAATCCTCATATTTATCTTTAAATATCCTTCTGTTTCGATTTGAATTAGTCGATTGATCGACTTAAGTGGTCGATCAATCGACCAAATTAAAACTTGAATTTTAAGCTCAAATCCTATTTGTTATGTCAATGCATCAACCTAAGTTGGTCGATTGATCGACATAACCAAATTATCCGAAGTTAGTATGTTCTTTGCTTCACTGCTCCAGTATATGTTGACTTTACATTCTTTTATAATCCTTAGTACATCTAATGACCAATTTTACCTGAAACTCATAAAACTTCACAAATCTCATTAGATAGCTTTCATCGGATGACTAAATGTAGGTCTTTAAGGATGAAATATCATCATATTTTACTACTCATTAATAATGATGGTCATTTCAACCCCCGATATTAGGAACGTTTCCCCAGACGTTTCGCACTACTTTGTCATTCTGATTCTGTCAGTGGTAACTATGATTAAAGCGGGATTAAATGAGAAAATTGTTAAAATATCGCATAAGCTAAACTCAGCTATAAAGGTGTTTAAGTGTGGAGTCTCTATCGATTGATAGAGAGATATCTTTACACCATCGGGAGCACAGTCCCGACCATTGTTGTAATCTTCATTGAGATAGTAGAGTATCTTTTTAAAAATAGTTGTCCATATAAAAGGCGTCTGTCTAGAGCGTCGGGCTGTAGCACGATGGCACCTTGAAATATGTTGTAGGCTCGATCCTAGCCTGCTACCACGGGTGTTGTCAGGGTGTTGAGGGATTTAAGCTTTGTTTGGCAACAAGTGCCTGCGTCCAATCAGCTTCCCCGCGAGAGCAGGTTTTACTCGCTCTAATGGGAGGGTGGTCTTTTATGTGAAAACAGCTCCCTTCCAGCCCACTGAAGCTGAGAGCTACTGGTTGGGGGCCTTGAGGCTTGGGAGGGTTGCCAAATGTAGATCTCCGTTTGACCCGAACTCGTCTCACCCATGAGAGCATATGGCTTGCCATATGGGATAACGGGTCAACCGAGTATCACTAACCATTTTTCTTAAGAGAGTAAATCCTTTTACCCTCGCAATGACCGGGATACGTCTTCCATATATAGGTTACAAGAATTCACAAATAAATTGTCCAGCCTTGAATGTTGAATATATCTTTAATTTTCAACAAAAGTTTTGGACTGTTTTGGGAGGGCAATGATCAGTTGTTCAAACTGGTTTTCGAGTTCAATTACATTTGCAACGCTTAAAAATAAGTAAATCTTGACCGCACATCATCCTACAAATAGTGAAAATCATAAAAGTCAAGATTCTCCCATCTCCGAGGCTGCATATGTGTTTGGACTCAAAATTCAATTCAACCTGATTAGACTTGACCATTGTCCGTTTTTTTGAAATAGAGTAAGGTTGCAAAAGCTATTTCCCCTCTTCTATAGAAAAATAAAATAAAATGAAAAGCTAGATGACGATAAAACTTAGGATATGAAAATAATTTGGAGAAAGATAAAGTTAATGCAGCATTGGATCGTCATTGATCGTTTCGTCCCAAATCTGTAGGAAGGTGACAACACAAATACATTGGAAGACAGCTCAGACAAGATTTAGTGGCAAAAGGACTCTTTATAAACTTGTTATGCCTTCAAAGGAGAATCAATCCATTTGTAATGATGCATGGATAATGTATCATAAAGGATTGTTTATTTCAAAAGATAATTAGAAAAACATGTCCACTTTCAACCAATTTTAAGAAAATATGTCTACTTCAAACAGGTTTAAGATAAGAATGCATACGCTTTTTTTTTTTTAAAATTATTCAACCCAAAACAACATCTATTGTAGGTTGATGATGTTGGGTATTTGTGACCCACACAATAACTTTACCCTTTCCTAATTTAATTAAAACGTGATTGACTAAAGACTTTAGGATTTCATTGGTAACGTGATTCCACTCCATGCAACTTTAGGAGTCGGTTTCGACATTATTGGTTTGTAGTAAGTCAATCCTTATTTTCTAGTGATACACCTCTCCCTTGAATCCTTAATGAGTTAGGATTTAAGGGCATGGTATATAGAGGACAACGTCTCCTCTTTATCTCCATTCAATGCAATCGTACCCATCATATAGAGGGAGATAGAATCGAGGTAGTATTGTCCTCGAATCGGTAATCACGCGGCTCATCGGAATTCTCTTTAGGATCATTCTCTCGGCGGAAAGGTATGTTCCAACCTTGCATTAAATCGTTGATGATTGAAATTATTTGCCTTTAAATTTATTGTTCGTTCAACAGATCAGCCATGTGGAATGTGATTTTTCAAAAATACAATTTTTTTAAAACTCTTTTTTCCTTTATTTGATGTGTCAAAGAGAAAATACCTTATTTGATAACTACCATATATCAATTATCTCAACTAATTGTAGTTATCTAAATTCCTTTATTTGATGGGTGAAAGAGAAAATACCTTATTTGATAACTACCATATATCAGTTATCTCAACTAATTGTAGTTATCTAAATTAATTGTAACCGTGAGCGGTTGTATTTGTAATCTTATTTATACACTTTTCGTATCAGAATAATGTAACAAAAACAAGCCGTAAACAATGTAATCGATTGTGGCAATATCTTCTTCTTTTTCTCGTTCATCTTCTTCTTCTTTTCTTCTTTATTTTATAATTTTAACATGTTATCAGAGCCATGATCCTGACATTTCTTCCGCTATCATATTTTCTTGAAGTTTATTGATACATAAACTTTTCATTTTCCTTTCACCTCTTTTACATGAAATTGACTCATATAATTTTCATTTTTTTTGTCTTCATCTCTTTTACATTTAGTAAAAGATAACTTCTTATTCATGTAGATGTATTTTCCCACATTAATTTACTTAATAGATGTGAATTTTTTACTTTGGTTTTAATGGCTTTTTATATTTCATGTGGATGTCTTTTTCCCACATTTTCTGTGGCCTTCTATACTCCGTGTGATGTCTTTTCCCACTTCTATATTCTACGTGGATGTCTTTTTCTCTGGCCTTCTATATTTTACGTAGATGTCTTTTTCTCTGGCCTTCTATATTCTACGTGGATGTCTTTTCCCATATTTTTTCCCACATTTTCTCTGGCCTTCTATACTCTATGTGGACGTCGTTTCCCACATTTTCTTTGACTCTTTATTTTTTCAAGATCTCATTAAAGAGACTTGTCATTTGTTCAAGATTTCTTTAAAGAGACTTCTCATTTGTCGAGAGAGATTATGACAGACTTGATCTAGCCACCAGCTACGACAGACTCTAAGATGAGCGAGATGGGACAGTGATGGACTTCGTAGAAAAGCTTTGACCACCAACAAGCAAGATTGAGTTTGGGAGATATCATCGTGAATCTCTATGGTTGTATATGGTTGTTACGTAATTGCGTAACTGTTTATCTTCCAAGTTGGATGTTCTCAACGTTCACATTCCAACTTGAGGAGTATTAGAAAATACCTTATTTGATAACTACCATATATCAATTATCTCAACCGTGAGCAGTTGTATTTGTAATCTTATTTAGACACTTTTCGTATCAGAATAATGTAACAAAAACATGTGGCAATATCTTTTCTTCTTTTCTTCTTTATTTTATAATTTTAATAAAAGATAGGGTAACGCCCACCCAATTTGGTGCACTGAATTTGAGCCTTCTTGACTATATTTTCAACGGTGGTTATGCATCCAATCATGCCAAACTTTTTGGGTGGTACTTGATCGTATTTAGGCTAGTTGTTGTGGCACCCAATCCCATATGGGTGCCACGTGGAGACCATAAACAGCTGAGCATGGTTTCGAACTCTGTAGACATTGTTTTCCTAAACTTGTTTGAAGTTGGCATGTGTTCCTAAAATTGATCAACAACAGTAGGCATGTTTTTCTAAAGAGCCCTATTTTTTACCTGGTGCGATGTATACCCAATGGAGGCAAGTGTTTTGGTCTGTGTTGTAGACTTCTTCGGCGCCATCAATTTTGCAATGCCAAAGTCACCGACATGCACGCCTATATCTCGGCCAAGAGGACATTGCTACGCTTCAAATCACAGTGCACAAGTGGTTCCGAGTAACCCTGATGAAGATATTCCAATGTCAATAATACATCTATCATAATGTTCATTCTTTGAAGTTGATCCAAGAAGTAGATGTGGGAATACAACCAATTCTCAAGGCTACCATTAGCCATGTTCATTCTTTGAAGTTGATCCAAGAAGTAGATGTGGGACTACAACCAATTCTCAAGGCTACCATTAGCCATATACTGGAGAACCAATGCTCTAAAATCAAGCTTACAGCAAGAGCTGATGATTTTAACAAGGTTCCTATGCTGAACCATCCTCATCACTCGAAATTCTCCAACGAAACTCTTGGATACCCCCTCAAGAACCAAATCCAAAGCCTTCAAAGCCGTGAGAGTTCCATCATATAGTGTCATTTATATACTAAACTGAAACTCCCGAGTCCAAGTAAATTGGCTTCGCAAAAGTTATTTGTTGCCTTGAGAAGCTCAATTATAAATAGTTTTTAAGTACATCTAAAAGGAAAAGAAAAGATCTCTCTCTAGAAATAATGACTACCATCTGAGTTGAGAATACTTATTACATATGAGCATAAATGAAATGATTCAACTTCAATTTTCAAGTGTCATTTTCACTGACAAGAAACTCTTGTTTGATTACGTTAAGCCTAATAACAACATCTTTCATGTCCATTCTTTCTTCCGGAGACTCCCTCGAACAATGTAGAGCTAATTCCATGATGGATGACGCACAAGTTTTTCTTGCACTAAGTTCTCCATTTTCTTTCAACAGATTGGCATCCACAACCTCTATTAATGCATTAGAAACATATGCATTAACCCATTGCCTCATGTTTAATGTTCCAGAAAATAATTCATCTGTAGGCCTCTTTCTTATAAACATCTCCAGTAACATGATTCCGTAACTATAAACATCACCTTTTGTTGAAACTCGCCCTTCTGAACCATACTCTGTTTCAGATTTATACTCATTATCAAATAGACCAAGAAAAAAATGAATATGCACAAAAGTAATTGTATTTCCATTTGTATAATTCTAATTGCATGAATAAACAACCATAATTTAAAAAAAAATAAAAAATAAAAATACTACAACTCTATAGGTATAATTCTAATTGTATTTCCATTTGTATAATTTTCAAGTGTCGTTTTCAATATTTTTATATTTCGGATTTATAATCATTATCAAGTCTGAGTAAGTTATTTTCATGGAATCCTAATGGTAAATAGTCTTATTTAAAATTCACTACAACTCCATAGGTTCACTCTGTTGGATATTTTAAAGTAGCTTTTGTTTTGATAGATAGTGTTTTCATAAATAGTCCCACATCGTGTAAAATTATTTTGGGTTTTATGTTATATGTTGTGGCCTTGTCTCAAGGCTTGTAGTCTTCCCTCAAGAGCATCAAATTTTATAATTTCCACCGTCATGCACTTTATCAGTCACACACACGTGTGCGTCGAGCCGGGCCGAGACAGGACGGGCACGTGTATGTGGCGTGACGGTACGGTGCATTTTTATGGTTTATTTTAAAACTATTCTTTTGCAACCATTGTGTCCATTCCGTTACTTTAAACGGATATGTTTTTTCGCGAATCGGTGCGTTCGCACCTCTTGTTTTTCTATAAAAGGAACCCGCGACCACCGTTTTCATTCACTGCATTTTCTATCCTTTTATCCGATTTTAAAGATTGTTTCAAAGTTCATCCCTATTTAGTGTTCCGGTAGCGTGATCAGATTTACCAAATCCATCACACGAATACACAGCCGGTTCATTGTATCCTGGAACTATTTTGCCGATAACTTGTTGGTGATCACTTGATTGACGTGGTGGAGTCAAAAATTGGTTTAAAGGCAACGATATTCCTCGTGCCTTAAGTCGGATCTGTGTATCTCTTTGTGCAATTATTTCAACACACTCTTGATAATGAAGGGGGTTGTTTTTATGCTAAACTGAAATGGGGTTTGATGCATAAAATGTGAGGGTGGAATACCAAGGTGGGGGCAATGGCTTGCAAATTGGGCTATGTTTGGGTTAAAAGTTCTAGTCCAGTGATCTGCACTGTTGCACCAAATTTGGGTCAAGTAATAATTGGGCTGGTTTAACACTAAAAATTGAATTGTCCCATCTATGCATTCTAGTAGAGAAAGTGGTGCATTTTGTTTTTAATTGCCAATGTTAAAGCACACATATTTGATGGCTCCAATCCCCTTGTAAGTGTGACTATTTGATTGAGACCTGCAATGTTAGGATGCTAGTTGGACTACGTGGATTGATCAAAGATGTTATGTGGCATAAAATTGGACTATGTTAGCATAGTCAATTTCACACTTGTCATGACCTTTTTTACCCACTTTCGCCAATCGATCAACACCATTGAATCTTTTTTCTCACCTTTCGGAGAGGTCCCATAACCAAAGAGTTGGTATACGGTAACTAATCTGTTCACTCTCAAGTGTGAACCGATCAGTTTTCTTAGGTTAAAAGGGTTAAAAGTCAAGAAGTGGACAGCTATCTATGAGCGCGTAAATCAGTTGAAGTACAATTATTAATGTTTGACCAATTTAACATAAGGAGATTGACCCATTCACACTTGAGAGTGAACAGAGAGTACCCTATACGGCTATACCAACTAACCAAAAACCAAAATGATCTGGAACTCCTTACCTGGAAATTAGTTCCAACACCTTTTCGTGTCTGAGCAACAACAGAATTTCCTATACCCAATCAATTCGGATGTTCTCTAAAGTCTAAAGTCTAAACTATGCTAAAATAGACAATTATAATAAATAGGTTCAATTTTTCTGTTGCTGAGATGAAAATAGACTAATATATCTCAAATAATAATAGATTAATGCAATGACATATTTAAGCAATAAGGAACGAATTTTTTACCTGGAGCAATGTACCCAATCGTGCCAAGTGTCTTGGTTTGTGTCGTAGACTTTGTCGCTGCCAAGATTTTTGCAATGCCGAAGTCTGCTACATGACCAATCATATCTTCATTTAATAGGACATTGCTAGGCTTCAAATCGCAATGCACAACAGGCTCCGAGTGCCCGTGATGGAGATATTCCAACGCCAATGCAACATCTATCATAATGTTTATTCTTTGAAGGAGATCCAAGTAACAATTGTGAGAATATAACCACTTGTCAAGGCTACCATTAGCCATATACTGGAGAACCAATGCTCGGAAATCAAGGTTAGAGCAAGTGCTGATGATCTTGACAAGATTTCTATGCCGAACCATTCTCATCACTCCGCATTCAACATCGAAACTCTTGGATGCACCGTCGAGTTGCAAATTCAAAACCTTCACTGCGATGACCATTCCATCAGACAGAAGTCCTCTGTATACTGATCCAAAACTTCCAATTCCGAGTAAGTTGGCTTCGCAAAAGTTATTTGTTGCCCGAAGCAGTTCATAGTACGAAATTACTCTTAATGTCGTGTCAGGGGATAAGTCAACCTCTACCGGGACCTGCCTCCTCTTTTTTAAGCCATTTAGAACCAACGAAGACACTAAGCCAACTATGATAATCAATGAAGTGATGGCCGGAAGAAGCCATACTAGTAAACGAGATTTGGTCTTTGACTTAGAAAGTGTCTCTGCAGGACAAGCCGCGAAATGTAGTTTTCCCATACCACAAAGTGCATTATTCCCCGCAAAAGATCGAGCCGTGAGATTTGAAAATACTCCTCCACTAGGAATTTCCCCCTGTAATCTATTGAATGATAGATTCAAACCTTTGAGGTATTGGAGTCTCTCTAAGGACTTTGGAATCAAGCCAGATAGAGTATTAGAAGAGAGATCAATGAACTCGGAGCTTATCATTTCTCCAAATGACTGCGGAATATGACCTTGGAATGAGTTATGTGACAAGTTGAGATATTTTAGGCTTTGGAGGCCGCCTAGGGTGCTCGGGATGTCACCGGAAAATTGATTACTTGATAGATCCAATGTGTCTAAAACCTTCATCTGTCCCACTTCTGACGGTAGATATCCATCTAAAAAATTATGCGAAAAGTTCAAATACAATATATCTTGAAGGCTCCACAGACTTATAGGCATTGTTGATGATAATGTATTAGAAGCTAGGGAAATCTGGTTTAACATACTAAGATTGCCTATACAACTTGGTATCGGTGATGAGAGCTCATTTCCATGGGGACTTAGTTCAACCAAGCGCGTCAAGCTACAAAGCTCGTCCGGTATTGATCCTTGCACTCTGTTACGATTAAGATACAGCCCTTGCAACTTGCTAAATGTTTGATCGTTGATGGAATCGTGCCACCCAAAGTATTTTCATGCAGTCCGAGCCGTATCAAACTACTTAAATTACCAATTCCTCTAGAAATTATGCCATTGATTTGGCAATTTTGTGCAAGGATATCTTGAAGAGAAGTGGAAAGATTTCCAATTGAATCTGGCAGTATTCCGTTTAGCGGATTGCCAAATATATACAAAATTTCCAAGTGTCTACAGTTTACTAAAGAAGTAAGAACGAGGAGCTCGCGGGTAGGGAGATCGCCTGTGAGCCGATTGCTACCTAGATTGAGGAATCGGAGGGAACGCAAATTGCCCAACGTCATGGGTAATGATCTACTAAAAAAGTTATATGATAGGTCTAGATCGATGAGGTTCGAAGCATTCGATATAGGAATGGGGATTTCGCCGTCTATTTGATTATCTGCTAGATAAAGTAATTCAAGTTTGGGAAGCTGAGGTCCGAAACTAGATGGGATTGTCCCCGAAAGACGATTTTGATCGAGAGCACTAATCGCCAGAGAAGAAATATTGAAAATTGCTTGAGGTATTTTACCTGTAAGATAGTTCCATTCTAGGTTGATCTTCTGCAAATTTACAAGATTCCCTATCTCTTCCCCTATATCACCCATCAAATCATTATCGCGCAAATCAAGTTCCTCGAGCATGGTGTTGTTACTTAAGGAAGGTGGAATGCTCCCTGTGAAATTGTTCACCCCAAGAAGTAGACTTGTAAGTTTAGACAAGCCACCCATGTCTCTAGGGAGGGTACCAAAAAGTCTATTACTAGTGACGTCTACAATTTGTAGAGAAGAGATATTGAAGATGGTGGAAGGAATAGAGCCCGTTAGATGGTTTTCTGCAAGGGCTAGCCACTTCAACTTTTGGAGATTACCCGATTTATTTGGAATGTTTCCTTGTAGATAGTTGGCCTCTAATACTAGTATTTCGAGATTTGAGGCATTCCCGAGGGAATGTGGGAGAGTACCTGCCAGATCATTATGATTGAGATATATGGCGCGAATCTTAGTCAACATCCCTAACCATTTCGGCACTTCTCCAGTGAAGTTGTTGTATTGAAGTGATAGTTCTCGAATTTCTTACGCACCGAGACAAGTTTGAAGGAATTGTTCCTTCCAACCAATTGCTTTGCATTTTGATCACTCTCAAGCGGCGTAAATCACTAAGCTCTTCCGGTAGGTGCCCGTTAAAGTTGTTGTTTCCGAGGTCGACTGAGACTAGAAAGGAGAGGTTGCCAATATGTGGAGAAATGGTGCCTTGAAGACCCATGTTGGAAAGATTCAAGGCCCCGACTCTTTGCCTACGGAGACTGCAAGAGACGCCAATCCAATTGCAGAAGGAGGTCTTGGTGGTCCAATTGTTCACCAATATGTTGGTAGGATTTAGCTTGATTTCGGATTTCAAGGTGAGAAGAGCCATTTGATCAGTGAGGTTGGTAGAGGACATAGCCCATGGAACCATGAGCAACTTCACCAACAACACTGTAAAGAGGTAGAGGACGCAAAGTTTCTCCATAAACGCTGCTTTGTGTGTGTTGAAGGAAGAGGAGGAGCAAAATAAAGTATAGGAATAAATGTAGAGGTATTCATCTGTGGAAGGAGAGTTTTAAAAATGGAGGGTTTAAGCCTTTTAAATGTTCACATTATAAGCAATGAGTTAATGTAATCAGATACATATGGGCGTATCGGCCGGGCCCAGGCTGATACTTATCATATTTAAGCACAATTTTTTTAATTTCTCAAATAATAAAAATATATATATAAATCTAAAAAAATATTATCAAAAGGGCACTTTTGGTATTTCATCCAAGTCACATCCGACACATATTGGCTTATATGACCCGATAGGAGTCAATATGGTCCCATTAGAATCAGAGTATATATCAAAATATAACGGGGCCTAACCCGATACATAACGGCGGATATGTATCAGATATGGCCGATATGTATAATGGGATATGGCCGATATTTACATAAAGCTTTAGTTACATGGTTGCTATTGGTTTAAAGGTTCTTTTAGCCATAGAATAACGTCAAAAGCGGACTTTTATATACGTCAGAGGCATCTAAACTCCTATCGATCAGCTTTGAAAGGTTTGTTAGCTGAAAAGGCCCTTCAAATGTGTCCGATATGATAAGATATGGGCCAATATTTGACGTGTTTGAGCCCAAATTGGACCAATGTCGAATGAGGGGTGTGCATAGCATATCGGATGGGGCCTAATCCGATATACATCCGTCAATGTTTAAACCCATAATTGGACCTTTTGTATCAAATAATGAGCCTGCACCATTATACAGAAGAAAAGCACAGGAGCCCAACCTCCAACAACCCAATGTCAAATGCATTAATTAGTACCAATCCTTTTGGCCTTTAAAAGTCAAGCACCTTGGGGCTTTCAAAACACCAATTCAGGGTTGGGGGATACGTTGGCAAGAAGAAAATTCTGGGAAAAAAAAATAAAGGCTGGTGCTTCTACCACACCACTTTATATTACAGCCACCCAAGTTAATAAAGAAAAAGGATCTGTTGACGGGTTTGAATTTGATGGAGATTAGTTTTCGTCCAAATGTTCCACTCAATAAATTTGAGATTATGAGCCTACAATCAGACGGTCAAAAGTTGGTTTCACATGACATACACTGCAAAAAGTGAATGTGAAAGACATTTAATGGTATGTCTTGATCGCATTCAACTTTTGGAATATGTGTCACATAAAATCAACATCTGACCTTCTGATGATAGACTCATGATCTCCATCTATCCTGTGGAAGATTGGGTAGAAAAATAATCTCCATCATCAAATGTAAAGTAGTCAATAGATATTTTTTTCTCTATGTTTAATTGAGGTGCATGTAATATAAAGTGGTCTGGTAGTAACACCAGCCAAAAAATAAGTTCGGTAAAAAGTCAAGAAAAAATTGAGATCGAAGATTTTTAAAAATATGATATATAAAAATAGTGATTTTTTAAAAATGTCGAATTAACTCTGATTTAGTCTCAGAAATTGTGATTTTTTTGAAAAAGTTATGATTGATTTATTTGTGTTATAAACAAGTTGTGCTTATTTGACTTTTTCAAAACGTTAGAGAATTTGGTGACTACGATCACTTTTAATCCTTTTGAATTAAAATTAAGGGCATGTTTGGAATTTGGATGCAGGAAACAGAGGAATATTTAGACTCGGATTCTATTTTTCGTGGTTTTCCGTTGTTTGGAAGCGCCTTAAATGTCGGAATACAAAACACTAGTTTTCCGCTCATTTTCGAGTGAAGAGTTCGAGGGTATCCCTCCGCATTTCAATTTGCCGAGACCTTGGAAAGATGATAGAACGAATGGAGAAGAAAAAGGGTATGACTCTTCTCACCCGTTTATTAGTAATACCACACAACTTTTTCACAGACGAAATCATTGACTGATTTGAATCGTTGATTGCTTTGAATCAGATGATGATGATTGTTCTTCACCTTAATATTTTATATAATGGATCTCGTGCTCATGGGCTATCATCAAACAATTAGTTTTTTATTCCACTTGATACATATCTCAAAAAGTGATTAAAAAATCACTTTTGATATGCACCATGATCATGTAATTTTTGGGATGTGTGTCATACAGAATCAAAACTTGATCGTTTGATACCAATTCCATGATTATCGAAGATTGGGGCGAAAAACAATCTCCATCAAGTGATTTCAAATAGTCAAACAGTTTAAGCATGTGAAATCCGAGCTGAGAAAAAAGAACGGTAAGTTGTAAGTGAAAGTATCCTTATATATTTTGTGATTATATATGCAAATGTTCTCATCATCCTTATCTACAAGCAATAGGGTATCTGTAATTACAATCCAAAATTCTTTATTTTCAGCTCGAGTTTTATGTGCTTAAATAGTAGACTTTTTTAATCAAATGATAAATATTATTTTTCAGCTCAATCTTTGATACATATAATCTTCAAATCATGGGACTTCCATCAGGCTTCAGATTTTGATTTCACATAAAGACATTCCACAAAATGAGTGTGATTATGAGCATATATCGAACATATTTCTCGAATAATTTATTCGAGAGGTGTGCCACGTGAAATCAACGTTTGTCCATCTAATGATTGGGCCATAATCTCAAGATCTATTGTGTCGAAGACCTGGGGGTTTAAAGCGTTCAATTATTTTATGTTATTTGTATACGGGTATTAGCAATAAAAAATTAATGTCTGCAACCTGTGGCTTCCACCTTTAACACCATTGATTGCCTTGAAGACACATGGAAATCATTTTTTTCCAATATTTTCATTGAATTGATCTTTAGATCATGACCCACCTATCAAACGACCAGATGTTAATTTCAAGTGGAACACATCCCAAAAGTGACCCCAGAACCCTTCTCATGGTATGCTCATGATCTCCACGCGGAATCAAAATTTGATCGCTTGACGACAGGCTCATGTCCATGATCAGTCATTTATGTGGATGGTCATTTTTGTGGATCATTCTTGTGGATAGTTGTTTTTCAGTTTGGATGATCTTTTATAGTATTACGGCTATTTTTGTTAGGATATGCTATTTTCCTAGAATTTTTTGCATATGTATCCAAACACAGTATTTCTTGGCCAATTTCCCCCAAAAATCCTCCGTTATCTCAATTTATCGCAACCAGACTCCTTAAGTCCTAAATACCATATGAAGGCCTATTTTAGTTTTTAAGACTAAAATACCTTCCATATAAAACAACACTTAACAACACTATTCCCTCTTTCTCCTTTCTTTCTTTCCTTCTCACATTCCCTTCTTCGTGGAAATCTCATTAACGTCACCGACCAACCACGGGCTGCAAATCTTCATCACTATAAGTCTGTCACTCTCTCTCCTTTTTTTTCTCTTTCTCTCTCCATCCCTAGCTGGGATAAATTTTAATGATCCAAAGTAAAACCCATCTCAAAAAATCATGTTTCTTCCTAGTTGTGATGAGTTTGCAAGCTACTTAGGTGCACACTGATTGAATGGTTTACAGAAAGAATTATGTTTTCTGAGATGTGTGATGATTTATAGAAAGAGGTGGTTTTTCAATAGGGTAAGATGTGGGTTTTCTATGGGGTGAGGCAATCTATATTTTTTATGAGAAAAAATCATTTAGAAAACTGCCCTAAACCTTAAACCTTAATCCTACGATGAGATAAAATGACCTAGGGTAGTTTCAAACTGACCTAGGGTGAGATAAACTGCCCTAGGTAAGTTTGAAACTCCCTTGCCCTAGGTCAGTTTGAAACTCCCTTGGTCACAGATAAACTATCCTAGGTCAATTTAAAATTACCTTAGGTCCGTTAGAATCTATATTTTTTATTCTAAAAAATTATTTAGAAACCTTCCCTAAACCTTAAACCCTTAATCCCAGGGTGAGATAAACTGACCTAGGGTGAGATAAACTGCCCTAGGTCAGTTTGAAACTCCCATGGTTACAAATAAATTGCCCTAGGTCAGTTTGAATCTATATTTGTTATTCTAAAACACTGTTTAGAAAATTGCCCTAAACCTTAAACCCTTAATCCTAGGGTGAGATAACCTGACCTAAGGTAGTTTCAAATTGACCTAGGGTGAGATAAACTACCCTAGGTCAATTTGAAACTCCCTTGGTCACAGATAAATTGCCATTGGTCAATTTGAAACTGCACTAGGTCAGTTTGAATCTATATTTTTTATTTTAGAAAATTGTTTAGAAAATTACCCTAAACCTTAAACCCTTAATCTAGGGTGAGATAACCAGTTTCAAACTTACCTAGGGCAGTTTCAAACTTACCTAGGGTGAGATAAACGGCCCTAAGTCAGTTTCAATCTGCCCTAGGTCAGTTTCAAACTCCCTTGGTCACAGATAAACAGCCATAGGTCAGTTTGAAGCTGACCTAGGTCAGTTTGAATTTATATTATTTATTTTGCAAAACTGTTTAGAAAATTGCCCCAGACCTTAAACCCTTAATCATAGGATGAGATAAATTGACCAAGGTCAGTTTGAATCTATATTTTATATTCTACAAAACTGTTTAGAAAATTGCCCTAAACCTTAAACCCTTAATCATAGGGTGAGATAAACTGACTTAGGGTAGTTTCAAATTGACCTAGGGTAAGATAAATTGTCCTAGGATAAAAACTGCCCTAGGTCTGGAATATTATAAGACCGAGTTTCATCACTATCTTATAATTCTAGCCGTAAGTTTCTAGTCGTGTAACTGGGTCTGGAATTATAAGACTCCCTGATTTGCTCTTTGCCCACTTTGTAAATGCAAGTAACTCTGCTTGTAGCATATTCTGCATTACGGTAAATTCTTAAACGTTACTAACATGCGAAGTAAAATAGGTGAACGAAAAGGAAATATATGTCGATATTGTACCAATTACCACAAAGTATAAATCCATGAAGTAGCATCTTGTGAAGAGATGTGGATATTCACACTCCTGATATTTCATTATTATCAAAAGTGGGTTTAGAACCTATATAAGTCAACATTATTTATTAGTTCAAATACGCATATAAGTTTTAATAGATGCTACTAAGAAGAAGAATATGTTACAAAAAGAGAGACTTACATCGTTGGTCAACCAATTTTCCCCAACAGTACACAGCAAGTCCGCATACTGAACTCTATGGCTCCCAATATATATGCATCGTTTCCTACAATGAGTGGGATATTATGTTAAGCATGACTTTCTCAAGGGTCGAAATAACTTTCTTAAAGATATGGTGTTACTTACGTTGGAGGGTGTGGTACATTAATCGAAGTTTCCCAATAAGAGACGTGGGCTCTGGAAAAAATCTCCCAATAAGAGATGTGGGCTCTGTGGATTATAGTTCAAACTCAATCGAAGTGTCCCTGACAACTCTCAATCCCATAGTCAACGCAATGTCTATGGGATCGATTTGGTGGATAATTTCACCAATTGTTACTAAATTCGGAATACTATATCTCCATAATATACATGTGAAAATGAAATTTGAAAATTTGAATCCACTAACACCTATAAATTGACCAAAGCAAGAATTATAAATACTCTCTTCACAATTGAGGCACAAGTATTTCAGACATCTCTCAAGCAGACAAACGTTTGATTTTGTATTAAATTTGGCATGCGGATGAGCCTATCAGAAGCAAAAATAAAAGCAGAAGCTTAAGCTTACATATATGGAAGAGATACCATGATTAAAAAAAATTTAAATAATATCAAACTATGTTACCATTACTTTAGTCCTTGGCTTACGAAGATCTAAAAATAAGGAAAAACAGATTACTATTATACATGATTTTTTAGAATAAAAAATATTGATTGCCTTGCCCTAGGACAGTTTCAAACTGACCTAGGGCATTTTATCCTAGGTCAATTTATCTCACCCTAGGATTAAGGGTTTAAGGTTTAGGGAAGTTTACTAAATGGTTTCTTAGAATAAAAAATATACATTGCCTCACCCTAGGGCAGTTTATCTCACCCTAGGTCAGTTTATCTCACCCTAGGATTAAGGGTTCAAACTGACCTAAGGTAGTTTCAAACTGACCTATGACAGTTTATCTGTGACCATGGAAGTTTCAAACTGACCTTGGGTTTATCTCACCCTAGGTCAGTTTGAAATTGCCCTAGGTCAGTTTATCTCACCGTAGGATTAAGGTCTAAGGTTTAGGGCAGTTTTCTAAATGATTTGTCCATTTAATGATTGGACCATAATCTCAAGATCTATTGTGTCGAAGATCTGGGGGTTTAAAGCGTTCAATTATTTTATGTTACTTATATACGGGTATTAGCAATAAAAAATTAATGTCTTCAACCTGTGGTTTCCACCTTTAACACCATTGATTGCCTTGAATAGACACATGGAAATCATTTTTTTCCAATCTTTTCATTCAATTGATCTTTTGATCATGGCCCACCTATCAAACGGTCAGATGTTAATTTCAAGCGGAAAACATCCCAAAAGTGACCCTAGAATCCTTCTCATGGTATGCTCATGATCTCCACGCGGAATCAAAATTTGATCGCTTGAAGATAGGCCCACGCCCATGATCAGTCATTTATGTGGATGGTCATTTTTGTGAATCATTCTTGCGGACAGTTGTTTTTTAGTTTGGATGATCTTTTGTGGTATTACAGTTATTTTTGTTAGGATGTGTTATTTTCCTAGAATTTTCTACATATGTATCCAAACACAATATTTCTTGGCCAATTTCCCCCAAAAATCTTACGTTATCTCAATTTATCGCAACCAGACTCTTTAAGTCCTAAATACCATATGAAGGCCTATTTTAATTTTTAAGACTAACATACCCTCCATATAAAACACTACTTAACAACTCTATTCCCTCTTTCTCCTTTCTTTCTTTCCTTCTCATGTTCCCCTTCTTCGTGGAAATCTCATCGACATCGCCGACCAACCACGGGCTGCAAATCTTCATCACTGTAAGTCTCTGTCTCTCTCTCTCTCTCTCTCTTTTTTCTCTTTCTCTCTCCTTCCCTAGCTGAGATAGATTTTAATGATCCAAAGTAAAACTCATCTCAGAAAATCATATTTCTTCCTAGTTGTGATGAGTTTGCAAGCCACTTAGGTGCACACTGATTAAATGGTTTACAGAAAGAATTATGTTTTCTGAGATGTGTGATGATTTATAGAAAGAGGTGGGTTTTCTATGGGGTGAGGCAATCCATATTTTTTATGAGAAAAAATTATTTAAAAAACTACCCTAAACCTTAAACCTTTAATCCTACGATGAGATAAACTGACCTAGGGCAGTTTCAAACTGACCTAGGGTGAGATAAACTGCCCTAGGTAAGTTTAAAACTCCCTTGGTCACAGATAAACTACCCTAGGTCAGTTTGAAATTGCCCTAGGTCAGTTAGAATCTATATTTTTTATTCTAAAAAACTTTTTAGAAAACTTCCCTAAACCTTAGACCCTTAATCCTAGGGTGAGATAAACTGACCTAGGAAAGTTTCAAACTGACCTAGGGTGAGATAAACTGCCCTAGGTCAGTTTGAAACTCCCTTGGCTACAGATAAGCTGTCATAGGTCAGTTTGAATCTATATTTTTTATTCTAAAAAATTGTTTAGAAAATTTCCCTAAACCTTAAACCCTTAATCCTAGGGGGAGATAACCTGACCTAAGGCAATTTCAAACTGACCTAGGGTGAGTTAAACTGCCCTATGTCAATTTGAAACTCCCTTTGTCACAGATAAATTGCCATTGGTCAGTTTGAAACTGCACTAGGTCAGTTTGAATCTATATTTTTTATTCTAGAAAATTGTTTAGAAAATGACCCTAAACCTTAAACCCTTAATCCTAGGGTGAGATAAACTAGCCTAGGACAGTTTCAAACTGACCTAGAGTGAGATAAATTGGCCTAAGTTAGTTTGAAGCTGCCCTAGGTTAGTTTCAAACTCCCTTGGTCACAGATAAACAACCATAGGTCCGTTTGAAACTGACCTAGGTCAGTTTGAATCTATTTTTTATTCTGCAAAATTGTTTAGAAAATTGCCCTAAACCTTAAACCCTTAATCATAGGATGAGATAAACTGACCTAGGTCAGTTTGAATCTATATTTTTTATTCTACAAAACTGTTTAGAAAATTGCCCTAAACCTTAAACCCTTAATCATAGGGTGAGATAAACTGACCTAGGACAGTTTCAAACTGACCTAGGGTGAGATAAACTTTCCTAGGATAATTTGAAACTGCCCTAGATCAGTTTGAAACTCCCATGGTCACAGATAAACTGTCATAGGTCAGTTTGAAACTGCCCTACATCAATTTGAATCTATATTTTTTATTCTAAAAAACAATTTAGAAAATTGCCCTAAACCTTAAACCCTTAATCCTAGGGTGAGATAAATTGACCGAGGGCAGTTTCAAACTGACCTAGGGTGAGGTAAACTACCCTAGGTCAGTTTGAAACTCCCTTGGTCACAAATATACTGTCATAGGTCAGTTTGAATCTATATTTTTTATTCTAGGAAATTGTTTAGAAAACTGCCCTAAATCTTAAACCCTTAACCCTAGGGTGAGATAAACTGACCTGGGGTAGTTTCAAACTAACCTAGGGTGAGATAAACTGCCCTAGGTCAGTTTGAAACTTCCTCGATCATAGATAAACTGTCATAGGTCAGTTTGAAACTACCATAGGACGAGACAATCTATATTTCTGATGGTTAAACTATCTAGTGATGATTTATGATGGTTAGACTCTCTAGTGATGATTTCTGATGTAGTTATACTCTCTACTGATTAGTTAAACTTAATTTTATTTTGGTCACAAGCAACATTCGTAGATGTAAATGATGGCTACACCTGAAGATAAAGTTTACTTATTATGCTTTTATGATGGACGGTTAAATGATTCCGACTCTACGAAATCGGAATACAAGGCCGGAAAAAGAAAAGTATTGATTGTTGAGAGAGAGATAAGTTTGGAGGATTTCATTATCAAAATATATAATGAGGTGACTAAATTTCATATCAAAGATACAAAATTATAGCTTAGCTATGTAATGCCACAAGCAGGAGAAGAAAAGTATGTGGTGGACCTTGATGACAATGATGATGTGCGCGAGATGATTGATGTGAATTTTAATTATAATATTTTACTCGCAAGTGCACGAATCGGATTGTATATAGTGGGTGCGGAGTACGAGATCGTTCCCACGAGGACTAATTTTGAAAGATCTAAAAAGACAAGCAATTTCAGAAATCTACTAAGATCTAACAGTATTCTACCAGTCTTATAATTTAGGTGGTTTGATGAGATGATAATTACTGACTACAAACTAAAACTTAACTGATAATTCAAAAATAAAGATAAAGATGAAGATACTAAATCCTCCCATCTTTGGTCCGTTCTTCCCATAATACAAATCTACGGATTAAACTATGAGATATACCATTGAGAACAAATATCTTTTATGAAAGATAAATGGTCAAAAACCCCGATAGGTTCTACGTTGCATCCCTACAATCAGGACTTAGATGATTTTCATATATAGATCTGAGATCAAGGGCATGGCTCGGCACACTTGATCTCAGGTTCAAATAAAAATCATCCCTAAAGTGGGTAAAAATTTCAACAATAATACCACTATAGATCTGAAATCAAGGGCATGGCTCGGCACACTCGATTTCAGATTAGGGAGTAATTAAGATAAAATTACTATTATAGATTCAAGATCCAGGGCATGGCTCGGCACACTCGATCCTGGATCATAATTGTAATTAGATCCACACGATGAAAGCAAAAAGACCATATAACAATGATTGGGTAAAATTACCGTCCACGGTCGAGATCCGGGCATGGCTCCAGCGATCCCGGTTAGTGGCGGAGATTTCATCCGTTCTTGATAGCACAACAACCATAAAATAAGATCTCATATTTTAATCCTAAATTTATATTATTAAAAGTACATCCCTCGGATGAAAATCATTAGAACCTCATCCTTATAAATTTAGCCACACATATTGTAATTAAATGACATAAATAAATAAGGAAGAGAAAATAACATTAATTTAATGAATTAAAAATACCTCAACTTCAAAAGAAATTACTTTGATTCAAAAGTACGATGGTCTTCAGAAACGAGAATAATGCAGGAATAAACTTGTGTAAAAATATAATAAATTGGAGGAATGAGTATTAAAAATTAAAGGAACAAAGCTCTCAAAAAGGAATAAATAAAAACTCCCTATTTCTATGTCTAACTATGAAAAAGAAAAGCAAAAAACTAAAACTCTAATATCCTATCTTCCTAATTTCTCTTTCTCCCTCGAAGTGTTTGAGTCGCTTTAAATAGATAATCGGTCGCAGAAGTCTCCCCAGCCGCCAATTTAAGGTCGATTAATCGACCTAATAGGGTCAAAATTAGCTTTAAAGTAGTCAATTTTGTGTCAGACTCTCCTTCTCCTCGATTAATCGACCCCTAGAAATCCGTGAATTTTAGCACACTTTTTATATTAGACACTGCTTTGGTATTCCAGCCATAACTTTCTGTACCAAACTCGGATTGATGTGATCCTTACGCCGTTGGAAAGATGACGAAAAGAGCTACAACTTTTGTGTTTTGACAATTTCACAATGCGGCCGTCTTGAAGGTCCAAATTTAATCGCAAGTCGCACCAAGTTCTCGATGACCCAAAGTTACAGTGTTTTGACATTATTTTCAGAATTCTTGGGCTGTTTTCCACACTTGGCTTGTATTTACCTGAAACACTTGAAATCTAATAATTCTCATCAGATAGCCTTCATCGAACAGCTAAATATAGGTGTTTAGGGGTGAAATATCATCATATTTCAGTACTCATCATACCCCCAAACCTACACTTTGCTAGTCCTCGATCAATGCAAACTAAAGAAAATAAATGCCACTTTCGTAGGGAACACGATTGCACTTAGTATGTGCAACGAGCCTTTAAACCCCTAGGTGATCCCTAGTGGAGGAGTTGTGTCTCTTGAGAGTTTACAGTGAAGTTACCTACAAACTTCAATACATTTTTGAAATCATCGATAAAATTGAGTTTTCAAAATATGATTTTGATAACATATATACCATTCAAAACTCAAAATCATTAATCAATTCAACATGCGAATCCTCAATTTTAAATAACAATGTTATACTAATCATACTAGCATCCATTCAAATTAGTCTAATGCTCAAATCATTAGATAACTCATCCATTCATGCTTAAACGTGAAGTGTGTGCATACCCAAACCAAAATTCATTCATCTCAGAACTAGTTCAAACGGGAAACCGCTTGATACATTGTTTTGACTCAATCCTCACTTTAGGTATACTCTTGAAATAAAATCACTCCGATGATGGGTAAGTTTTCGCACACATGTGAGAGATCAATACAAAGAAAATAAAAAGATCTCACATGATAAATGAAACACGATGCAATCAATGAATAAAAATAAATCTCATAAGAAGATACTTGTATATCCTAAGCATGTCATATCAAGTGTCATAAGTATCACATATTCACTCTCCACAAGGCAGTTACCAATGCAAGATCAGATCATGAAGGTCTTTTTATAGGGTTGTAATGGGGCTCAGGAAAGGGTAAGAAAGAAAGGGAAGTTGGGATTCAAAATTTCTGAGAAATCGGAAAGGAAACACCTTTTTTATTTTTCTATTTCTCTTCTTTTTCTTTTCTAATCTCTTACTATTTTTCTCAATATTCTTCTATTTTTCTCAACTTTCTTTTTCTTTTGAATTTCCTTTTCTTGAAGCACCTCATATTTTTTATTATTTTTTACAATTTTTTTTTCTTTTTCTCCCCCCTTTTTCTTTTATATTTTTGCCATACACTCTCAGTAAACAGCACAACTCAGTAACTCTCCACTTATTCTCTTTTCGTTCACTCTCATCCCTCGTTCCTAATTTCTCATAAATAAGAAGGGTAAAGCTTAAATTTTTAGAAATGGTGAAGGGTTAAAGGTTAACGTGGCTTATCAAAAAATGTATAAAGGTAAATTTTTTAATAGGCTCAAAGGGGTACTAGAAGGATAAATTTATATAAGGTGAGATATTTTAAGCACAAACGAGCCAAAGATGGCCTTCAATCATATCCTTAAAAGATGGTAACCTTTCCTATTTGTCTTGAGTAGATATACAGTACATTCTAACATAATGATATGAATTTGATTTCATGCAAGGTCACAAGCCAAAATAAAATGTATGAGATTATACAAAGTAATTCGTATTCAAAGAAAACTCCGAGTTTATGTATTCACTCATCAATGACGAGAAATTAGCTCTAAAGCTCACTGGGTTTAGTCTCCACTAAGAACCTAAGATTCAACATTCAAAACAGTTCATCGATTTCTAAGTCTTAGCTTGGTATAAGTGTAAAAATTTTAAGCACGAATATCAAAATTATCCACAAAATATCACATTAAGCTTCATCATCTTAGATATAAGTAATCAGAATATGACATCAGTATTCTCAAAATTAAATTCACATGCATCATCAACTAAAGTTTGAAAACAATCATACAATAATGTGCATAATGACTTCAAAGATAAAAAATTTCTTTTCTTTTTTTTTTCAAAATTTTTTTTTTGTACTGTCGATTAATCGACTCAAAGGAGTCGATTGATCGAGAGTGGTAGGTCGATCAATCGACTCCTTTGAGTCGATTAATCGAGAAAAAGCTAAATTTTTTTTTTTTTTTAATTGAAAAATAAGTGACGCAAAATAGATAATCATACCCCCAAACCTAAAGATGACAATGTCCGTATTGACTGAAAGAAGTAGCGCACCCCCAAACCTGTTTGAAAAAGTACCTCAACACAAAGATCATGTGCATCAAATTGAAACATGACAAATTTATTGAAGGGAATATGGTTACACTATTTTAGGAAATTAAAAAAAAAAAAAAACCTAAACTAAAAAAATAAAATGCTAGAAATAAACATGAGAAAAAAAATAAAATAAAATAAAACCTAAATCCTAAATGAAATCAAACGGAAACTACACAATTGGGTTGCCTCCCAATGAGCGCTAGTTTAAAGTCGATAGATCGACCTTGTGAATTGCTCAACTAGGGTGAGCAATTGGATCACTCAAAGGAAGAGTGTCGAGAATGCAATTGCATTCTCAGGAACGGTTTCAATCGTTGACCGTTAACTCGAAAAATATTCCCGTGTTTCGGGTTGATAATATCAACTGTCCCATTGGGGAGTATGCGAGAGATTTTGAAAGGGCCACTCCAACGGGTTTTTAGTTTCCCCGGAAATAGATGAAGTCGGGAATTGTAAAGTAGAACCTGTTGACCAACAACGAAAGATTTTCGTAGAATAGAGTGTTCATGAACCCGTTTCATACGGTCCTTGTACGATTTAGCACAGTCATAGGCATCAGCACGGATTTCTTCTAATTCATTTATTTGGAAACCCCTTTGGGCACCAGATTGCAAGAGATCAAAATTTAATGACTTAATGGCCCAAAATGCTTGATGTTCCAGCTCAACCGGGAGGTGACATCCTTTACCAAAGACCAACCGATACGGCGACATGCCAATCGGAGTTTTAAACGCCGTTCGATACGCCCATAGAGCGTCATTCAACTTTAGCGACCAGTCATTACTATTCGGATGGATTGTCTTTTCTAAAATCCGCTTAAGTTCCCGATTAGAGACTTCAACTTGGCCACTTGTCTGAGGATGTTATGGCGTAGCGACTTTGTGCGTGACACCATATTTCTTCATTAATTGGGTGAACACTTTATTACAAAAGTGCTTTCCACCATCGTTGATTATCGCCTTTGGAATGCCAAAATGAGAAAACACTTGATCCTTGAGAAATTTGATCATTACTCTGTGATCATTCGATTTACACACCACAACCTCTACCCATTTCGAGACATAATCAACACCGACAAGAATGAACGTATTTCCAAACGAATTCGGGAAAGGACCCATAAAATCGATCCCCCAAACATCAAATAATTCAACTTCTAAGATTGGATTGAGCGGTATCATGTTGCGCTTTGAGATTCGGCCCAGCATTTGACAGCTGTGACAAGATTTGCAATGCTGATGACAATCCTTAAAGATCGTTGACCAGTAAAAACCACTTTGAAAGATCTTTGCGGCAGTCTTTTTGGAACTAAAGTGACCTCCACAAGGCAACTCATGACAGAACGAGATGATTCGTAATTACTCAGATTCAGGAATACATCTTCGTATGATTTGATCAGGACAGTATTTGAATAAGTACGGATCTTCGAAAAAATAGTGTTTCACCCTAGCTAAGAAAATGGATTTCTCATTCTTCGACCAATGGTGAGGTAATTTCTCGATGACTAAATAATTGACAAGATCCGCATACCAAGGTGGACAATCAATCCTGAACAACTGTTCATTCGGAAAGTGCTCCAAGATCGAAACAGGCTTGTCAGATCTCTCAATAATTATTCGTGACAAGTGATCTGCCACCACATTTTCTGAGCCTTTCTTATCTTTGATCTCCAGATCGAACTCTTGCAACAACAAGATCCATCTTATTAAACGTGCTTTAGCATCTTTCTTAGCGAACAGATAACGCAGAGCAGCGTGATCTGTGAATACCACGACTTTAGATCCTAATAAATAGGATCAAAATTTATCCAACGGGAAAACTACTGCCAAAAGCTCCTTTTCGGTGGTCGAGTAGTTCAACTGGGCATCGTTGAGAGTACGACTCGCATAGTAGATTACATGCGGTAATTTTTCTATTCGTTGTCCCAGAACAGCTCCGATTGCATAATCAGAGGCATCGCACATGACTTCGAATGGGAAGTCCCAGTTCGGAGATTGAATTATTGGAGCTTTTATCAATTCGGCCTTAATGGTTTCAAAGGCTTGCAAACATTTATCATCAAAGAGGAATGGGGCATCCTTTGAAAGTAAGTTTAGATGCGTCGCTATCTTCAAATCTTTAATAAAATGTCGATAAAAACCGGCGTGTCCCAGAAAAGATCTGATTTCTTTCACTGTCCTAGGTGGTGGTAGATTGGCAATTAAATCAACTTTGGCCTTGTCGACCTCGATACCCTGGGACGATATGATATGTCCCAAAACAATGCCATCTTTAACCATGAAGTGACATTTTTTCTAATTAAGAACAAGATTCTTCTCCTGGCATCGTTCAAGCACTAGCGACAAATGAGTCAAACAGTCAGCAAAACTGTTTCCATGGATCGAGAAGTCGTCCATGAAGACTTCGAGGAATCGCTCGACCATATCCGAAAAAATACTCAGCATACATCTTTGGAATGTAGCTGGTGCATTACAAAGCCCAAACGACATTCGTCGGTAGGAGAAAGTACCAAAAGGACATGTGAAAGTGGTCTTCTCCTGATCCTCAGGTGCAATGACTATTTGGTTATACCCGGAATAGCCATCGAGGAAGCAATAGTACTCATGCCCGGCCAATCTTTCCAACATCTGATCGATAAACGGAAGTGGAAAGTGATCTTTCCTCGTCATTAAATTTAACTTCCGATAATCAATGCACACTCTCCACCCTGTTTGAATTTTTATAGGGATTAGTATGTTTTCTTCATTCTTCACCACTGTGACTCCCGATTTCTTAGGGACCACTTGTGTGGGGCTAACCCATTTACTGTCAGAGATGGGATATATAATTCCAGCATCTAGAAGTTTGATTACCTCATTTTGGATCACGTCTTGCATTATAGGGTTCAGTCTCCTCTGTGGTTCCCTAGAAGGCTTAGCATTGTCTTCCAAATGGATTCGATGCATACACACCGTGAGACTAATGCCTTTGATATCTTTTATCGACCAACCGATGGCACTTTTGTTCTCTTTGAGTACATTCATGAGTTGGCCTTCCTGATCCGCATCCAATGTTGATGAAATTATAACGGGTTGAGTTTGATTCTTCCCCAGGTAGACATACTTGAGATTTTCCGGAAGAGGTTTAAGTTCTAAGGACGCTTTCTCCTCCTCTTTCGGCTTTTCCTTAATTAATTCAATTTGAGTTCCACACTCTATATCCTTCTCTTCTCCCAGACGCGGTGTGGAGTCCAACATGTGATTCACTTCTTGGATCAATTGATCCACATCAAAATTTTCTCCAAAATGCGCAAGCCAAGCTCCTAAAGGATCTTCAGTCTCAGATGCATGAAATATTTCTTCTATGATTTCATCGAGTATGCATGCTTGTGCATGTTCATCATCCTCCATGGGCTGCTTGGCAATATTAAAAATGTTGAGTTCCACTGTCATATTCCCGAATGACAGATTCATGATCCCGTTTCGACAATTGATCAGCGCATTGGAGGTAGCTAGGAATGGTCTTCCTAGAATCACTGGGATGTTATTCTTCAAATTTGATGCCGGTTCAGTGTCTAAAACAACAAAATCCATAGGAAAGTAGAAAGAATCCACCTTGATGATGACATCTTCCATAATTTCACGAGGGATCTTTACGGACCGATCAGCTAACTGAAGGGTCATCGCAGTGGCCTTAAGTTCTCCCAACTCGAGCTCCTTGTACACAGAATAAGGCAACAAGTTGACACTTGCTCCTAAATCTAAAAGGGCCTGATCAATACGGTTATCGCCGATGATGATCGACATTGTAGGACAACCTGGGTCCTTGTATTTGATCGGGAGCTTTGCTTGTAACACTGAACTAACTTGCTCGGCTAAGAAAGCCTTTTTCGAAATATTTGTCTTTCTTTTAATTGTGACCAATTCCTTCAAAAATTTAGCATAAGCCAGCACTTGGCGGATGGCATCTAGGAAAGGAATATTAATTTTTAATTACTTGAAAATCTCATTTATTCCTTCCTCATCGCGATTTTTCAGTGGTGCCATCAATCTTTCTTGTGCGGTGCTTTAGGAACAAAACTTCTCTTCTGTTCACTCTTTTCTTCTGATGTTTCTTTTGCTTGTACTTTATCATCAATTTCTTCTTTCTCCTCAGATTTCTTCTCTCCATCAGACTTTTCCTCCTCCTCTGGTAACACTACTTTGTTATCGACCTGCTTTCCAGATCTCAATGTTGTGATCGCCCGAATTTGTTGTTGATCATCCTCTTGTGTTGAAGTTGATGTTTGTTCAACAACGGGTTAGGGGCTTTGAAAACGATCATTTTTCTCTTTCACAGAGAAAAGTGGCCAATTGCCCAATTTGGGTCTCTATTTTAGAGATTGAGGATGTGTGAGAATGAATGAGTTTCATCGTGTTCTCGAGAAGGAGTTTGGCGTTGAGGCGATTTTCCTGTGGAATGTTAAATCCAGGTGGTGGAAATATTGGCACAAAATTTTGCTGTGGTTGGTTTTGATAACCTCCCATTGGTTGTGCAAACTGAAATTCTGGTTCATTTGCCTTGGCTGCCCAACCTGATTCTGATTGTATTGAAATTGATTCGGGTTATTGAACCCTTGCTGCTGAAATTGCCCTTGACCGTAGTTCTGCTGCGGTCCTTGGTTGAAATTTTGTTGGGGATAAAAGTTCGTCCCCTGCTTCCTGGGCTGTATTATTTGATTCTCTTGTTTCCATGAGAAATTTGGGTGGTTTTTACAGCAATTTGGGTTATTCTCATTGAAAACGTTTCCTTGATTCCGCCCATAATTATTCACAACATTTAGCTGTTCAGATGTGTCTTCATGATAGTTCTGCATTGAAGGACAATCATCTGCCATATGCATTGGACTTGCACAAATTGAACATGGCTCAGGTCGTGTATTTACCATATGCACATTCTTCTTTAATCTCAATTCCTCCACTTGCTGAGTGTGGAAATCAATTTTAGCCATCAAATCCGGGAATCCTTTACTACGATAGTCCTCCTTTCTTGGTTGAACTTCCGCTTGATCACGGGCTTTGTCTTTGTGAAATCCTAGTGCTGAGAATCCTCAGCAAGCTTTTCTAGAAAAGCATAAGATTCAGTTTCCTTAAGACTCAGGAATCCTCCGCCATTCATTGACTCCACCAGATGTCTATTTGGTTGACTCAGTCCATTGTAGAAATACTGAACCAGTCTCCACTTTGAGCATCCATGGTGTGGACATTTGAGTAAGAGATCCATGAATCTATCCCAAGCTTCATATAATCTCTCATCTTCCTCTTGCGTGAAATTCGTGATTTCACGTCTAAGGACATTAGTCTTCGCCATAGGGAAGAACTTTGACAGAAACTTTTTGACCATCTAATCCCAGGTGGTTATGGATCCCGATGGTAGAGAGTTTAACCAGACTTTTGCTTTATCCTTTATAGAGAAAGGAAACAAGCATAGCCTAACAGATTCTTCGCTGAAGTTTTGGTAAACAGATGAGCAGACTTCGACAAAGTCTTTGATGTGCTGGTATGGATCTTCTCTCTCCATGCCATGAAAGATTGGAAGGATTTGAATGACATTTGTACGAATTTCAAACCGGCCACCAGGTGTGGCGGGGTATACAATGCATGATGGGGTATTTGTAGTGATCGGAGAGAACAGTTCTCTCAATGTTGGTTCTTCCTCTTGTTCAAGTTGCCCATTCATGTTGTCAGTCATACTGACTTCAGTGGATGATTCCCTTGAAAATTTCTGCCTTGATCTAGCGTCCTTACGATTTAACCGGCAAGCACGTTTGACCTCTGAATTTAAAGGCTTTAAAATTCTTTCTTTAGAAGACCTAGTGTGGATGCAAATGACGCACAGAGCAGAGGTTTCGGGCAGGAAAACCTCAAGAAAATTTTAAAATTTTTTTTTTTTTTTTAATCCGAATTTTAAAAATTCAAATTTTAAACCTAATGGCAATCCTACAAAATCTTATCTAAAAGAGAAAAATAAGGGAAAGAATAAAAGATTCCTAAATTTCCTAAGGAAGGTATCCTAAAAATCTATACTTCCTAAAAAGATTCCTACAAAATCTAAAATAAGAAGCCTAAAAATTTCAACTTCCTAAAAGACTCCTACAAAATCTAAAATAAAAAGCCTAAAAATCTCAACTTCCTAAAAGACTCTTAAAAAAAAAAATTTACCTAAGAGAGAAAAATAAGGGAAAGAAGATTTTGCAAAGCAAAAATCCAAATTATTATTATTTTTTTTTAATTTTAAATTCGAATTTCAAAAATAAAAATTAAATTCGAAAATTAAAATATAAAATTTAAATTTCAAAACCTAAAGACAATCCTACAAAATCCTATAAAATCTTACCTAAACGAGAAAAAGAAGGGAGAGAATAGAAAGATTCCTACAAAGCCTAAAGCAAGTAGTCCCACAAAAATTAATAACTAGATTTTAGAAAATCCTATAAAATATCTAAAAGAGGAAAATAAGGAAAATAAACTCCTAAAAAAAAATTTATTTATTATTATTATTTTTTTAAAAGCAGAAATACTATTTTAATCTCCGAAAATTCCCAAAATTTACTGTCTACCAAAAATTCAAAATTTCTTAATTTAATCCCCGACAGCGGCACCAAAAACTTGATGTGAATTTTTTAATTGTGATATTTTACTCGCAAGTGCACGAATCGAATTGTATATAGTGAGTGCGGAGTACGAGATCGTTCCACGAGGACTAATTTTGAAAGATCTAAAAAGACAAGCAATTCCAGAAATCTACTAAGATTTAACAGTATTCTATCAGTCTTATGATTTAGGTGGTTTGATGAGATGATAATTACTAACTACAAACTAAAACTTAACTGATAATTCAAAAATAAAGATAAAGATGAAGATACTAAATCCTCCCATCTTTGGTCTGTTCTTCCCATAATACAAATCTACGGATTAAACTATGAGATATACTATTGAGAACAAACATCTTTTATGGAAGATAAATGGTCAAAAACCCCGATAGGTTCCACGTTGCATCCCTGCAATCAGGACTTAGATGATTTTCATATATAGCTCTGAGATAAAGGGCATGGCTCGACACACTTGATCTCAGGTTCAAATAAAAATCATCCCCAAAGTGGATAAAAATTTCAACAATAATACCACCATAGATCTGAAATCAAGGGCATGGCTCGGCACACTCGATTTCAGATTGCAAATAAAAATCATTTGTGTTTATCTTTCAATTGGTACCAGAGAGTGGCTCACTCAAAATAAGTTTGAACGAACAGTGGCGGAGCTACGTTATCTGATGAGGGGTCTCGGATCCCCCATCATTTAAAAAACAAATTCTTAGGCCCCCTTTAAGGAGAGTTTTTAGGGGCAACCGGTCTTCCAAAGGGATCCCCAAAAATAACGAAAAATGCTATTTTTCTCTCTTCATCAATTCCCCTAAATTTTATCTTATCTTTGTTTAGTCACCATATTTTTAAAAATCTAATAGTAATCATTCAAGTTACTTTATGTACAGCCATAGTATAAACAAAAAATTTTAGATTGCAAATAATGTTACCCACTTTTAAAATTTTCGTACGCCTCTTTTTCCGATACCACAATTTCCCATTCCTAAGAATATGGGTGGGGTTACTACCACACCACTTTATAATATAGTCACCTCTCTTTTAAGACAAAGGAAAAAACCAATTGACTCCTTTGAATCTAATGATAAAGTTTGTTTTCCATCCTAAGCTTTCATATAATAGATCTTGAGATTATGAGCATGTTATCAGACATTAAAATATTGAGTATACGTGACATACATCTTAAAAAGTGAACGTGAAATATGTTTGATGGCTCGTCGCACAAGAAACAAACATCTAACAGTTTGATGATAGACTCGTGATCCCAATATCTATTTTAGGGAAGATTAGGGCAAAGAACAATTTCCATAATCAGATTCAAAATAATCAACAAATTTTTCCTTTGCTTAAGGTGGTTGTAAAATAAAGTGTAAGGCCTATTGCCTAAGATTTTTTTTTTTTTTAATGGCCCCATTTAGGTTCCCATTTATTAATTTGACCTATAAAAGTGAGCATGGCAAAACTAATAATATTTAACGACTATTATGGACCCCCATTAGAAAAATCATGGCTCCACCAGCTCACAAACTGAGTACATTTCTTTTTGGTGTTGTTACTGCAAGCAAATTTTATAGGATTAGTACATGTAACACTACAAAGGATACCTGAAAATTTCTTGAGACCTGTTATGAAGGTACACTTCAGGTAAAGATGACCAAGCTTCAAATGCTTACTTCACAATTCAAAAATCTCTATATGGATGAAGATGAGAAATTCCCTGAATTCTATGTTCGTCTATATGACATTGTCAATGGGTCTTTTAACTTACGAGAACTCATTCCAAATTCTATAGTTGTCCACAAAATTCTTAGGTCTCTTCCCAAACAATTCAGATCAAAAGTTAATGCCAATGTGGAGAGCAAAGATGTTGATAACATGAACCTAGATGAGCTTGTAAGATCCCTCCAAACCTATGAATTTGAAATACTGGATGACAGCAAAGGAAAAAGTCTAGCCCTTTGATCTTTTAAACCTGAAGAAGATTTTTTATTCAGATTCCGAGGAAAATGATGAAGAGAAATTGCTCTATTTGTTAAAAATACAGGAAGTTTCTTAAGAAGGGTAAAAAGTTTACTAAGTCTTATGATAAACAAAACCTTCTAAGTTTTATGATAAATAAAAACCTTCTGATAAGGCAACAAGCAATGACCTTTTGGCAAGAAAAGAATGAATCAACTAAAGATTTTCAATGCTGTAAGTGCAAAGGCTTTGGACATTTTGCCAATGATTGACCAAACAACAAGTCAAAAGCTAAGAACAAATCTAGAGCAATGGCTACAACTTGGGATGATGACAGCCATAACTCTGACGCTTCTTCTGAATTTGACTTCGATCAATCCAGATTCAAGGCTTTCATAGCATCTGTTCATGATAAATCTGAAGTACCTCCTAAAAGCCCAAGAGTTGAAGATGCTTCATCTGATGAAGATCAAGATGTTGAGGATAGGTCTATTGCTTTCCGCAAAATGTACAAGGATTGCATTAAACTTATTAAGGAAAGCACATCCTTAACAAAAAAAACAGAGATGTTAAAAGGGCTAATGATTGTCTTGAATTTGAAAACACCAAAGTAAAATCCCTCAATGAATATTATAAAAATGAAGTAAAAAGTTTGAGAGATAAAATAAGTTTTCTTGAAGTAGAGTGTCATGGGAAACATGAAAGCTTCAAAGCTGTAACACTTGAGAAGGAACAACTTAAGAAGGAACTAAATTCTTCTGCCCATAGGTCTGCAATGGCGAAGAAAACTTCAAAAGCAACTTGGTGTAGGTAAAAGAGTTGGTGATATAAAAGGTTTGGTATATTATTGTCAACCCATAAAAAAAAGAAACCCAAATAAAAGTTGTAAACGAAACACACCAAATATTCCTAAACCAAAAACCACTCAAGTCTTTCAAGAAAAATATAAATCATTTGGGAAAGGCCCTATTTGTCATTGTCATGGTAAACAAACACATATAAACACTTACTGTCGACACCGAAAAAGGGGTCTATTCCAGAAAGTGGTTACTAAACCCAAAAGGAACTTTGAAAATGAGTTGACTGTACTAAAGAAACAACTCAACAGTACCATGACTGTCCTAAGTGGTCATTAACAAGGATCTAACCAAAATCTTCATAAAAATAAAAGTCATCTATTTGACAATCAATTCAGAGTAAATAAACAATCACCTACAAAAACTATAACTTTCACTTACAATTCAATCAATAATGGGTTAAAAGAGATAATTTGAAGGCTTTAGTTATTCACGCGGCCCTTGGAGCTAGTAACAAGCCAAGTGGTACTTAGCTCAGGGGCGTAGCCAGGAATTTTTGGCGGTGGGGGCTACAAATGATAAAAAAATCATACTTAATAGAAACTCTAGAGTTAAATGGGGACTTGAGCCGATTTGGGGGCTTCTACATCATAGATTCGGGAGCTTATATACAAACAAAGGTTATATAAGAATCACACTTAATAGAAACTCTAGAGTTAAATGGGGGCTTGAGCCCCCACACCCTTCTATGTGACTACGCCAGTGACTTAGCTAGTGGCTACACTAGACATGATAAGTGATAGAAACTTATTTTCTCATCTGGATGAGTTTGTTGATGGTAGTGTAATTTTTGGGAATGATGAAAGTTCAAGAATCATTGGTAAAGGATTAGTGAGTGCTCCAAATTGTCCAAAATTGGACAATGTTCTTTATGTTGAGGAGTTGAAAGCCAATGGGATTAGTATTAGTCAACTGTGTGATGAAGGTCTTGTCATACACTTCACCCAAACGGATTAAATGGTAAATGATTCATATGATAATTGCGTTCTTGAAGGGAAGCGCACTAGTGATAACTGTTATTACTTTAATACTCCTCAAGACTCATGCTTTCTGACTAAAATTGAGGAGACTGATGTTATTGCATCAATGTCTTACATGCATGAACAATAAAGATCTATTCAAATTGTCCAAAAGTTAAATGGTCAAAGGATTGCCTAAACTGAAAAAACCTATTAACAATGTTTGTGGTCCTCGCCAATTAGGAAAACGGACAAGAGTATCTCATAAAAAGGTAACTACCCAAGCCTCCTCTAGATCTTTGGAGTTATTCACTTTGACCTAGTTGGACCTATGCAGGTTGTTAACCTCGAAGGAAAGAGATGCATTTTAGTTATGGTAGATGATTTCACTAGATATTCACGGGTTGCATTTATAAGAGTGAAGTCTGAAGACTTTGTCGAATTTTCAACCATTTGCAAAAGAGTACATCATTCATATCCGTAGTGATAGAGGTAAAAAATTTGATAACTCTATATTTATTAAATTTTGTAAAAAACACGAAATCAAACAAGAGTTCTGTACACCACATACACCACAGCAAAACAAGTTGTTGGAAAGAAGAGTTGTGTCCTTCAAGAGAAGGCACTTGTCATGATAAATGTAAGAAAATAGCAAGGATTTATGGGTTGGAGCTGTTAGCACTACTTGCTATGTTTCAAATAGAGTCTATCTTAGACCTGGCACAAAAACAACTCCATACGACATTTGAAGAGAGAGAGAGAGAGAGAGAGAGAGAAAATCAATTGTATATTATTTTTGTATCTTTGGGAGTCATTGTTTCATTCTTCGAGATAGAGAAAATCTAGGAAAGTTTGAACCCAAGAGTGGCGAAGGCATATTTCTTGATTATTGTACTAACAGCAGGGCATATCATTGTTTCACTAAAAGAACATATACTATTATAGAATTTGTGAATGTTGTTGTCGATGATATAACGTCTAATTCAACAACTAACATTGATGGACTCGACGATATGTTCATTCCTTCTCCGACTATCAGTGATACCTCTAAATCTGATAAGAAAGAGAATGAAAAAAAGGAAGAAAAGGAGGATGAGAAAGAAGAAGAAAATGTCGTAATTGTAACTGATACTGATCCAGAAATTGTTGAAGAACCTGAAAAGATTGATACTCCGGTCCATAATAAAGAAAGAGTAAAAAATTAGATTGTTCAAAAATCAAAGAGACCAACTTATGCTAGGGATATAAAAAATTATTCTCCAAGTGCCATAATTGGAGATCCTAAAGTTGGAATGCAGTTAAGGCATAAAATCCAGGATGTACCCTTCTTCATATGCTATACGTCTACTCTTGAACCCAAAAATATAAAAGAAGCTCTTCTTGATGACTATTGAATTGTTGCTATGCAAGAAGAACTGAATCAGTTTAACAGTAATGAAGTTTGGGAGCTAGTGCATGGACCTCCTAACATTCGCATCATCTGTACCAAGTGGGTATTCAAAAAAAAAATCTATGAACATGGGAACGTGGTTAGAAACGAAGCTAGGCTTGTAGAACAAGGCTATACGCAAGTAGAAGGAATTGATAAAACATTTACACTCGTAGCTAGACTTATTTCAATTCACATTCTTATGTCAATGGCATGTTTCTTAAAATTCAAACCCTATCAAATGGATGTGAAGAGTGCATTCCTGAATGGATATCTTTCTGAAGAAGTTTATGTAGAACATACTAAAGGGGGGGGGGGGGTTTGAGGATCCATATTTTTTTTGCTATATCTACAAACTTCAAACGGTGTTGTATGGTCTAAAGCAAGCTCCACGTTCTTTGTAGGATTGATTGACCAAGTTCCTAATCTCAAAAGGATTCAAAGGTGAAAGTATGGATAAAACATTATTCATACAGAAAGAGAACAAAAATATGGTCATTGTACAAGTGTATGCTGATGATATTGTATTCAGTTCCACCGTTGATTCACTTGCACACAACTTTATACAATTGATGAAATCTGA
The DNA here is from genome assembly GCA_021018995.1 of Chloranthus sessilifolius. Classification (NCBI taxonomy): domain Eukaryota; kingdom Viridiplantae; phylum Streptophyta; class Magnoliopsida; order Chloranthales; family Chloranthaceae; genus Chloranthus; species Chloranthus sessilifolius. The sequence continues at coordinate 10,921,287 of CM037588.1, forward strand.
ATTTTTATGGTCTGAAGCAAGCTCCACGTGCTTGGTATGATAGGTTGACCAAGTTCGTAATCTCGAAAGGATTCAAACGTGGACGTGTTTATAAAACATTATTCATATAGAAAGAGACAAAAATCTGGTCATTGTACATTTCAAGTGATGATATTGTCCTCAGTTCCACCCTTGATTCACCACTTGCACACAATTTTGAACAATTGATGAAATCGAAACTTGAAATGTCTATGATTGATGAATTAAATAATTTCTTAAGATTACAAATTGTCCAACATTCCTCTAGTATTTTTATTTCTTAACACATATATGCTAAGGAACTTTTGAAAAAATTTGGGCTACTAACTATAAATCATGCATGCCAATGAAAACAACCATTAAACTTAGTAAGGATGAATCAAGAAAAGATGTTGACGAAATACTTTATCGTAGTATGATAGGCATCTTATCATATTTTACTGCTACTTGACCTTACAATTTTGCTTTCAGTGTTGGAGTCTGTGTACGTTATCAGTCCAAATCGAAAGAATCTCTCACATTGCTTGTGTCAAAAGAATATCTAAGTGGTACATCAAATTTTAGTATTTGGTATTCTAGTAATACAAATACGCAAATTGTTGGTTATTTTGACATCGACTGGACTAAAAATTCCAATGATACAAAAGACACTTGTGGTGGATGTTTTTACGTAGGAAATAACTTGGTTTCATGGCTAAGTAAGAAGCAAGTATCCATATCCCTTTCTATTGCAGAAGTTGTTGCAACTGGTAGTCGTTGCATCGAATTACTTTGGATGAAACAGATGCTTCTTGACTATGGTTTTACTCAAGAAATTATGATCTTGTTCTATGATAACAAGTGTTATAGATTTCTCTAAAAATCCTATTCTACATTCTAAAACCAAGCATATGGATATTCGTCATCATTTCATTCTTGACCTCGAGGAAGACAAAAGTATTGTTCTTGATCATGTGTCTTTAGATCTCCAGGTGGCAGATATTCTTACAAAGCCCTTGGATTCAATTAAATTTGAAAATATTAGAAAATCCATTGGGATGTGAACCATCAAATAGTGTCTATTACATCATTTTATAAATATTTTTTTTTTTTGATATTTTATTTCTCTAAAAATAGAAAAATTAAAAATTTCAAGCACAAAAATAAGTTTTTATTTTTCAGCCGATTTAATTTGCATGCATGAAAATCACCTTCAACCTTCAAGTCATGCATGAGTTCTAAAGTTGCTTCTTGAAATTTTCTAAGATAACAATAGTGTTATAGATTTCTCTAAAAATCCTATTCTACATTCTAGAACCAAGCACATTGATATTCGTCATTATTTCATTCTTAAACTTGAGGAAACAAAATTATTGTTCTTAATCATGTGTCTTTAGATCTCCAAGTACCAGATATTCTTACAAAGCCCTTGGATTCAGTCAAATTTGAAAATCTTAGAAAATCCATAGGGATGTTAGCCATTGAATGGTGTCTATTACATCATTTATAAATTATTATTATTATTGATATTTTATTTCTCTAAAAATAGAAAAATAGAAAATTTCAAGCACAAAAATAAGTTTTTATTTTTCAGTCGATTTAATTTGCATGCGTGAAAATCACTTTCAACCTTCAAGTCATGCATGTGTTTAAAAGTTTTTATTTTTACATAATATTACATATAATCTTCGAGGATCGATGCATGATTTTTAAAATTTGTGCTTGATGGTGAACTATAAAACTTAAATTTTCAATAAAATGTTCATTTCACTTAGCCAAAAAATTTTCGTCTATAAAAGAGGGCTACACAAATTATTCATGTGAACGTCATTACTGAGTGGACAATTAAAAGGGCTACCAAGTCGAGTAGAGAGAAAGTCATCACTAGAAAAAGAAAAATGTTCAAAAGACTCGTATAGCAAGCGACTCTCGTGCCCACACGTTCCGATCCACAGACCGCATCAATGCGACACGTCTCGATTATCAATATTCATTGTCGGTATCTTCTTCCAAAGTAATAGAGAAAATACGTAATATCTATTTATTTTATTTGTAGAAAAATCTCATTTTCTTGATTGGTTTTTAAGTTCAAATATTCCTTTCTTCGGAAAAATATGGTTTTCTTTGAAGTTTCTACTTGTTGCGGAAAGACAAGTTAAAACAGAAGAAATATTTTCATAAAAGCATCCTAAAAGTCTGATATGTACAATAAGACCACTGACCATGTAAAACGGTAAACCAAAACTAGTCTTAATCAAAAGTAAAACAACTATATAAAAGTTAAGACACAGTGTATGTGTCACGTGGTCCGCCCGCGTATTTGTTGGTAACTTCGTAGATAAACTGAGTTGAACACCTTCAGTCGATGGGTGTTCCTAGATCTCTACCCGGCCTACTCCGCCTAGCTCTGGCTGGGTGACTGATACTTTGTGTCTGAAGTTTTTGGTCATGAAATGACCGTAAGCTTAATAATGTATTAACTAGATTTATCAATGAATTTTCAATAAGTTCTCAAAATTCAACCAATGTTCTTTATTAGTTTCCATCAGTTATTTATTTGATCAGTAATATAAAAATCCTTATTTCTAAGTTCTAAATATATCAATCTATCAAACAATAACTCATCCAACACCAATAAGACAATGATGATAATGTTTAAGGATCCATTCGATATAAGGTGATCATTCAATTTCCTATTTTCAAGTCATGATCAATCATTAATTTCAATTATTAATGTCAATAAAAAAAATGTCAAGTTAGATTTTCAATTATCCATTATATCAATATTATCAATATCAACACGAAGGCATCAATTTCAGTTACCAATTTATCATTTTATCAATACCATCAAAGGAGCATCAATTTATTTCCTTTATAATTTATGCAACGTTTAGTCATTTAATTAATTACTCAGATACATTCGACTATCACAAAATTAACAATATTAAGTAAACAATTTAATTAGTTGATTTGGTTATTTATTAATGCCTCTGATTAATTTCGGTGCGATATTAACACCAATCATGGTTTTGATATTAATATCAATTGTCAATGTCGCGCAAACAAGGTCATACACTCTTCGCCATTTAGTCAATCAAGACATCATATTGACCCTGTTAGTCCATCTGAGTTCCAATCCTCTACTAACATTTCAAACTCCTTCAAGTTGCCCATTTCAAGCTTGTTAGTAAGAACAATGGTTAGCAAATGAGGTTCTGGTATCAATAACAGTATCATCTTTCCACTTTCAATTTCAATATTTAATACCAATTATTCAATATTCAATGTTTAGTATTCAATATTCAATATCCGATCTTCAATATTCAATTTCATATCAGTATCCTTTTGATATTGTTTGCCAATCATTTTTCAATGGGTAATTTACTAGTCAAAATTCAAATTTCAAGTTCAATCTCAATCTATATCAAAGATCAATAATGCAATCAATTTTCATGTTCAATTCAGGATTAACAATCCAATTAATTCAAATCCTAGGGTTAGTATTTGACTCCTATCAAATCAATTATTAATGTTAATGATTACACATAATAGGATTACTAGGCATACTAATCTACTAAATTAGTTTACACTATACTTAGTGTTACCATAATTCAGAGTCCATTGGGGACTTGTATTTATAACCAATTTAATAGAATTATAAGAAAGATTTATCTCTCCAATTATTTCAAAATCATTAAGGAACAGTCGATGCCAATCACTAGTTGCACACAGATAGTATTTAACTATGTTTTTCACCAAAATAGATTAAATGGTGGTCTATTTAGTGCCATTTAAAATTGGTCAATCTTTGATCGGGACTATAATATTTAAAAATTCATTCTCTTATCCCATATCTTGTACTTTCCCTTAATTTCTCAAATTAAGGTACTAGTTCAGGTGGGTGTCTGTTTAATTTTAATCAGCGTGTCGTTAGTTCGGTTACACCAATTTATCAATCAGGGGCACTAAGTCACAATAATTCATTACTTATCTCGGAACCCTTATTGGGTCCATTAGTTGGGTCAATTTTGAATCCTTAAGTCCAATTCAAATATTAAGATTTTAGATCTTAAGTCCAGTTCAATTATTAAGATTCGAAGAAGTATAGTGTAGAACTCTCCTTGATTTTCATGGGTGTCCATAATAATGGAATCACCTGATTTGAGGATATCGTGTCCTCATTTGACTTATCATTGTTCATTTGAGCCTCATAAGTTGGGCCAATTAGGACTCATTTACAATTAATTTGGATCCTTAAAATTCTCCACAATTCTTGTTGTTATTTTATAATTGATACTCGCAAGTGCACAAGTCGTATCGTAGTAAACATGTGCAGAGTACGAGGTCGATCCCACGAAAATGTTAGTTAAAATTTAAAATTATACAAAATACTAATCTAAGAGCCTACTTGAATTAACATCAATCTTAATTTAGCGTACCGAATATGATGAGTCAAATGGTTAAACAAAACTATACAAAATGAAATTACACAAAAAGAACGAGAGAGATTTAGGATACTAAATCCTCCCATCTTTGGTTCATCATCTATATTTTTAGATTTAATCGTTGGAATCGTATAGATACAACGCCACATAAATTATTACAATCAATTAATAATCTATGAAAGAATAAAGCGATTAAATCAATATTAAAGTCTAAAGTAATGCTTTTCTAAATCTTTTAAAGAAAAGAATCAAAACATCCACTGTATTAAAATAAATCTAATCACAATGAATTAATAAGTCTAAATTTTAGCATTAAAAATAAAATTAGGGTTCCTAATCACAGATATAAAATCATGGGAAGAATATGACTAATTCTCATATCTCGAATTTATAATTAGATCTCATAAAACGGAAAGAGCACATAGCAAATAATCCACAAAAGCATTTGATATAGTTCCAACCACACATCTATTTTATGGATGAATCCCTCAAATAAGATTCATTAGATCCTAAAGCTCTAGATGAATAGCCACACATTTCAATACAAAAATTGCAATAAGATGAAAGCAATTCATTAAAAATACCTGATTAAGCCTCCAAATAGATTCACAAAGTAGTTTTAATCCATATAGAAGCCTATGATTTAAGCAAAATGAAGGCTAATCCCCTTTCTAAAAAACTAAAAATGATAAATTTAAAAAAAAAAAAAAAAAAAAAAAAGAGAGAAGAATAAAATAATGTGCAAGAGAGAGCTCCCCCATAATAACTCATAACATGATATTCATAAGGTTACCCCATAACCCTAATATTTCACTTTTACTCACTTTAATATATTTTTAAGTATTAAAAACGTGAAAATTTAGCCCAGAATCATTCGATCAACCCTCAAAATCGATCAATTGATTTTCCTAGGTTTTCGTGACCAATGGCTCTTCAATAGATACAGTCTTGACATTTTATATATAACTCTTTACTCTGAACTCGGATTAATACAATTCTTGTGGCGTTGGAAAGAAGATAACGAGCTTTATAACTTTATGTGAAATAGTAATTTCTCGAATCCAATATTTTAGAAGTCAAAATAGAGCTACAAGTCGGGATAAGTTCTGGATGACCCAAGGTTGAGCGAATTTCACGTTATTTTTTAAACTCTTGGACTAGTTTATGCTGAGTTTATCTCCAAACTTGTAAATTATTAAAACTACACAAAATAAATTAAATAATTTTCATCAGACGACAGTCTATAGGCTTAAGGGGCCAAATATTGATATTTTTCAACACTTATCAGTTGGTGCCAACTGTAATGGTCCATAAAGCTTCAAAATAGGGATATGCGGTCCCAACAATTTTATTAATTGCCTTAGACCTTATATATTGGGTCACTCTGGATCTTACATCCTAAGGGATCCGACTTTCTAGGGAAGTCCACATTTAAGTGTGGGTGCTTCCAAATATCTAGGGGTGTCAATAGCAGTGTCCCACTCAATTTCTAAAGGACATCAGGTCCTAAAAGTCATCTTGAATTATTTGCTTAGGCCTATGGGTCAGGCCATTGCGAGTTTATAGACCCTAATTGTAACGATCCTGATTTTGCTAACGTTAAATCGTTGACCCTTGATGACAAAGCAATTACCTTGACCTGGGTCAGACCTTTGACCAATAGTATGGCCTAAGATTCAACTTCCTATTCGACATATATATATATATATATATATATATATATATATATATATATATATATATATATATATATATATATATATCCTTTGCGTGTGTTTTTATGGCAAATAAATGTCAAATATTACTATATTAATCAAGTGTCGGTACACTTGAACACAAAACGGAACTCGAGTATGGACCAAAATCAATGCTCACATTCAACCCTTTTAGTTTATAGTCATAGGCCAACATGTCGAACATGATCCCAACCCCATACTCGAAATTGAGTTCGAGCCTGTTCATAACACGAGCCCAACACCAAAACCCGAACCCAAGACCTTCCCTAGACCAATTGATGTCTAATATAATAATTAATTAATAATACAAAAATAAAAAGGGATTTCGGGTACCCCAAATCTGGGAACATAATTAACTAGTGTTGCAAAGTTGCCAAGAATGTGCAACTTTAAAATTCTAGAAACTTAGAGTTCGTGGAAGGAAACTCCATCTAAAATAAGGATTTTGGTCTTACTCTCTCTCTCTCTCTAAAAGTTGTACGTCCACCTTCATCTCGTCCCTTGGATTTATGGTCAGATCTTGATTATCTGAGATGTGGCCTTGGCCCCTTTCTATTTATTTTTAGATCTTCTTAAAAGCTATATAAATCTATATGCTATAATTAATTATTCTAAACTTAAAATGAAATGAATAGATAAATTCATGATATAAGATTTGGATGAATGGATGGTGAGTGATGTGTTAGCGTAGGGATGAATGTTATGCCACACATCTAATCAGAACCCAATCCCTCTTTAAATCATAACTCAAGTGTAAATCAAATCCCATGACCTTATTTAGAAATGAATTTGGATTTAGATAGGAGCCTAGAGAAGTAAAGATTGGCACCTTTCCTTGGTTTAGAAGGAAGTACTCTTACCGACTTTAAATCTTCGACTTTCCCAAACGAGCACACTTCTCTCTCTATAATCTTGGTAAAATCCATACCCTCTCTCGCTAGCCGTCCTTACCTTCCTTTTTGTTTACACACGCTCCTTTCTTAATATAAGCAGAGATAAAATCTCCACCGCCTAGCATACCCACTAAACCTCCACGAACTTGCAACCGTCCATTGAAGCTAACCTACAACAGTCGCTCAAAATTTTCAAACCTATCCGGTTCTCTGCAGTCTTTCCCTCAGCGTCATGAAACTTCAAGCAACTTCCAAATTCCCTCTCTTTCTCTCTCTCTCTCTCTCTCTCTCTCTAGAACATCATTAAAACTTATGCACAACCATCTTAAGTAAATCTTTAAAAAGGTCATAAAGTCTTTTTGGACTTTGCATTTTTTTTAATTAGCCGACTTCCTCTCTTTCTCTCTCTTGTTTGCTTTCTAACACCCGAGCAGCCTTACCTTCTAAGATCCGAGCAGCCAAGCAGCCACCTCTCTTTCACCCGAAATCTCTCTATCTCTCTTATTTAGAGCGACGATAAGAGGAAGAAATCGGGCGCATAATTCGTAAAGTTTTAGAACGACTCACATTGCTATGATCGTCAATAAATCACACATATTTTTCTCGATTCTCCTTGCGACGTTAGGACCCGAGGTAGGTGATTTTCAATGCACAATTATATTTTAAACTTTGAATCATAGGCTTTAATGATAAATTTGAACTAAATCTATGAATATTGAAATTGATTTGAACTTATTGGATTTTGCGGCATTGAATATATGACACTATTTGAATATTCTGAATATCAAACCCCTTTGAAACGCTGAAAGTTACTTGAATCTTACTGCATATGAATAATTGGGACCTTTTGAACTTTAAATCATGAAAATTTTGAACACCGAACCCTTTAAATTTTGAATCTGGATTAGAATGAGAATTATTTATGAACCATGAACATTTTACCGATGTATTAGAATTTTGCATGTGATTTAAAGAGATTTATTTGAACTGAATCCTGTGCTTTGACACTTTTGAACCGTTTCGACGGCCTATTGAACCGCACAAGCATCCCTCACAACGCAAGGGCTTGAGCGCTTAGAACATTGTTCATTGAACGACGATGGTTAGGAGGGGATTCCCATGGATAATTGGAGACTCTAGTGCTATATTTGCGCTAATGATATTTAAGTTATATTTTTAGTCATCATAAATTAAGAAGACTGCATCTGAAATTTGATAATGAAACAACTTAAATGAATACTCACATGAAACCTAAGAAACGATGCTATCGAATCTCATATGGAACTAGAACTCAAAATATGTTCTTTTGAACCTGTGATATTTTCCAAATTCTATGTCTCTCAATTAATTGCATTGAATTTGTCATCGAACTATGCATTGATTAGATAAGATGTAACTTGTCATTGAACTTTTTCTACTGAGCTTAGATGGTTAGCTCGCCCCGACACTATGTGTCACAGGTACAGAAGTGGTTTTAGATCCCGATTCAGAAAATCCCAACTTTATACCGGAAGAAGAAGCAGATCTTCTACCTGAGGAGTTTTATCCTTAGATACTTTTGGAGACTTGAAATTAGTATAGATTAGATGAACTTTTTGAGATAATTAAAATTATTTTGAACATGATGTGCCACTGTTTGTGTGACGAACGGCCGTCATCGGTGGTTTTACTTTTAAATATTGCACTTTCATTATGAACTTTAATGCAAATTGATTTAGCTATGGATATTTATGCATTCAATTTATTTATAATAGTTGCTCTCTAATCGATACTAAAGGATTTCTGTATTTAGATTATGAATTGTGATCTAGCGATCCGGAATTTTCACGTATTTTCGGGTTGGAAATTTCGGGTCGTTACACTAATTGGTCAAATCCCAATAGATCGGGTCTTAGGGCCTCTAAGGGTCTCATCTTTATTAGTTAAACTTGTGGTCAACCATCAAATATTTTAATCAAAGGTCATCAATGGTTACTAATACCATATCATTGATCACTTCATCACAGAACTCAAGGAAAAAATCAAGATTTTGGCTTAACCTTTATATTTTAACAATTTTCGATAAGCGTTCCAAACCCTTAGTCGATAATCAAGTTTCTATTTTCAATCTTGATCAAGTTTTCAAATTATTCCAAAACTTAGTGAAAGATGACTAATAGACTCATCTTTCACAAGTAATGACACTCAAAAATATGATCAGACATGATCATGACCATTGATTTACCTAACAAGTTTGAAATAGATTCATTCATTAGTCCAAGTTTCAAGTTCTCCGATAATCAGACAGTAACTTTCATAGCTGATATCAGAATCTGGAAAATCAGAGCTTTTTCAAAAGATCTTTAAGTTATCTATAATATTACTTTATACTTGATACTTTCAGTATCAAATATAAAGTAATATACCTGATACTAAAAGTTATCTATAATATTACTTTATACCTGATACTGAAAGTATTAGGTTCGTGATGTATTTAAGGCCATCTGATTGAATGTCCAACAGTGGTTATAATAATTGCCACTTGTAATAGTTTCTGCGCCCTTGGTTTATGGCTTTTCTACCAGTCAAACCAGATCGAGTTAGAGGCTAAAGTTTTATACGAAATTAATATAATTATAAATCTATATTTGGTAATTATTTTAGATTCTTAGGGGTCAATTTTGCACATGAGATGATAGCCTCAAACTAGACTATTTTTCTGTTTACTTTTAGGACAAATTTGCACCATTCCACTCTAGAATTTGTGCAAGTCAATCCATATCAAATCTGTGACTAAGATATTAAAGGGTCATAGTAGACTCATTAATACACCCTGATTAATTTTTCTAGAATTTCTATGATTTTATTTCTTAGAAAAGTAGTTGCCTCAATTTGGCCAAATCTACAGAATTTTATTATCTTTCAATAAAGTGACAAAATGGTCTTTGCTTGGGGAACATCTAACAACACACATCAACTCCATCAATTTTTCCAAAACTTAAATGATGATAATTATCTACCAATCCATTTAAGATCATGTAATTCCATTATCAAGATCTTCTACCACTTTTATTTTAACCCAACAGTGACAAATAAGCAAAATAACCGATTTCATAAACTAGTCTACTATTCATCGATACATCTATTACCATTCACTTTGATCACCAAAGTCATTAACAGAAAAATTATTCCAATAGGTATACAGTCATAAACTATGATATCAAGCATCAATTACAACCATCTAACTATTATCCGATATATGACATTTAATCAACACTTACAAAGGTACATCAAGTCTAAGTATCAATCAACTATAATCTAACACCACTAATTTGTATGATCGATATTCATCAAAAAGCATAAAAAACTATAAAATAATAACATGCATCAATGATTGGAATCATGTAATCTAAAAACGTAAGTAAAGTACTTATACACTAATTAACTGTATAGTCTAAAACTAGACAAATCAGTGGATCAATAATTCAATTTAAAAACATCTATCACCATCCATTTCCATCATCAAAACCATAAAAAATAGTGAAGGTACAATGGGCAAACAAAATTTCATTTGTCAAAATCTTGTCTATTCAATCAAATCAAACAATCTATGGCCCTAGATCATTTAAATCAATCAAAAGAGCTATCTCAAATCGTTTTCAAGATCGATCAAAATCAATAGTTCAAATCACTTTTCAACAATCTTTTGCATCAATCAACCAAAATCAAACCTTCAATGTCCAATCTACACCATTAAAATCATGTGGATGGATAGTCTAAGAGCATGCATGGTCACCAATGTGATTCATGCACTCGCAATAGCGGATCTACATAGCACAAGTGGATGGATGGCATCCATCGATCACAATGGTTGATGACCATTGATTTGTGTTCATTGATGGTCATGTATGATCATTAGGATCACATGCAAGGCTATCTTACACCAATCTTTCAAAATAAAACATGAAAAATCAAAATAATTTAGTTAATCTATAAGGAAATGACAAGAGGTTCAAAGAAAAACCTAGTTAATACTTTAGCTTAGCAATCCAAGTTTAACCTTGCTAATTTATGGCCTTTTGACCAAGGAGATTTGCTTGGATGAGTGAACACGTTTACACTAAATGAGGCTATGGGCTAAGGGGAATTAATCTGTGACGACCCGATTTTTCCCCTGGATGGAATCCCGAGAAAACCGGATCCTCCTATGCGATACAGAAATCAGAACACACAGATATCATAAACATAAATGCGAAAAATCAAAGATATCATATGTCATGTGTCACATGGCAATGACTAAAATTTCAATATCTACAAAGCATAACTCATACCAAATTGTGAACCACCGGTGCCAGCCAACCATCACCTAAACAGTGGTACGATCTACAAAGAACCATATACAGAACCAATGACAAAAGCATATCAAGTCCAAAAGTATCAAAATCCACACTATACCAAACTTAAACCAACGAACTAAGGGTAAAAATCCTCAGACGGAAGATCTTTTTCAGCCTCTGGAACAAAGTCAGGATCCGCCTCAAACTCAGGATCCCGGTCAGTATCTACACCTGTGAAATATGATGTCGCAGCCTCCGGAACGAAGTCAGGATCCGCCTCAAACTCAGGATCCCAATCAGTATCTACACCTGTGACATATGATGTCGAGATGAGCTAACAGTCTAAGCTCAGTAGAGAAAAGATCAATGTTAAATCACAATTCATTTTATTAGACGATGTATAAATTCAATGATCAATAATCACAAATATTTCAAATCAAAACAGAGACAAAAATCCATAAGCATTTTTCAAATCAAGGCGGAGACAATTTTCAGAGCATTTTCTTATCAGAAACAAAATTGATTTCAAAGGCATGTTCATGTCAAAACAGAGTCATGAGATCTTAAGTTCAAATCAGAGGCTCGGATTTAGATTCAGATTCAAATTCAGAGTTCAATTATTGGATTCAGATTCAAAAGTTCTAAAATTCAGGGTTCAATATTCACAGTCAGATTCTTATTTAGAGTTCGGATTCACATACAAAATTCACAATTCTTATTCAAAGTTCAATAATTAACCGCTGAACTAGTCCAAATTACAGATTAACAGATTCAACACACATTCAAAGTTCGTATCCAAAATCATGATCATGTTCAGAGTTCAAATTTAAAATTCGATGTTAAGAGTATTATCCAGATTCATATTCGGAAGTCATGTTCAAAGATCAAAGTTAGGATTTCATGTTCAATGTTTATTTCGAGGTTCAAAGTTTACAATCAATTTCAATGTTCAAAATTTCATAATTCAGATTTGAAGTTCACATTCATATGTTCAGATTCTAATTTGATATTCGGAAGAGTTCAAAGGTCATATTTTTTCATGGTCAAATCACATATAATTACCTCACATGAATCTATAATTCAAAAATCGGACTGTAACTATGCTTTGAGTTTTCCCTACAATAATTCCATTCTAATTCCAATCACAAAATTTATGAATTGAAATCAAATGCAATTGTGCAATGAAACTTTCCCTACCTCGGTTTCGAAGTTGTACGAAAGCGATTGCGAAAGCTCTTATAGACGGCCTCCGATTCTCAATCTATATCACATAATATTTCATAGACTATGTGTCAATAACTAACGGATCAAAATAAGTCGAAGTTCCTTAAGTTTCACCAAACAAAATTGAAAGCAGCTGAGACTGCAAAATTCACTTGAGCGATTTTCTCAGATTTCAGTGGCACACTCAAACTCGCTTGAGTGAGTTTGACCAGAGCATTTTGGCCTGAGAAATTCGCTCGAGCGAATTTCCCAGTGCGCATTTCCTTTGAGTCTGAAGGAGACTCACTCAAGCGAATTCATATTCGCTCAAGCGATTCAGTGCGGTTCTGCACTATTCAGAATTTGATCTTCTTCCCCAATTTTCCACTTGCTTAAAATCCCTAATCACCCATGATCGAATCTAAAACGTATTTCACACTATCAAAACACAATTCTTACCTCCTATATGAGCGTACACAACTCCTAGGACGGTCGAATCGTCGGAAATCAACGCCAAAGCTCTCTCTCTCATCCGAGGGTTTAACCTCCACCTTGCATCCGAACTCGGATTTCTCAAAGCCTTGCTTACAAAATCCAAAAAACACACTAATCAAACTCAAATCCTACAAATCAAAGTTCGTACGTTCGTGTTGCGATGTTTACCTTCTTAGATTACACACGTGAAGCTCACGATCACCAAAATCGAAGGAGATCGTCACTAAGGTTCGTATTCGCCCGATAGTTTAATCGCTTCCTCTCTTCGATTGTACGGTATCCAAGATCGATGTTTTTTTAGGGTATACGATGTACCAAAGATCTCCTTGACTGAAGAAGAAGAAGACGATATGGGGACCAAAGGTTAGCCTTTTCAAAGGGAAGAGAGGAACGGAACTAGAGTTTCTTCTTCTACGATTTTGAAAAGCAAATGGATAAGAATGGGCGTTTAGCCCATATATAGCACGAGAGTCGCTCGAGCGAAACCAAATTCACACGAGCGAATTTCCATTTACTAAGGGCCGCTTGAAAAATTGCTTGAGCGAACGACTTTCTTAAGGAATCGCTCGAGCGAAACAAGGTCGCTCAAGTGAATTCGCTCTCTTTGCTAAAACAGTCTATCGACTGTTTGGCCATTCTAACCTTGTTTCCCTCGTTCTTTCCTGTACTCCAGATTCACAACAAGTCATAGGACCACAACAAACTATACACCTTCAAAAGTGGAGAAAATGGCACGAAATTCTACGGCATGTAGCATATACCTTGTTAGACATAAACGCCTAATGAGATATGTTTGTGTTCAAAATTTTCAGGTCGTTACGTAATCTATGGAAGAGGATTGAAGTTCTAAGGATTGGATGGTGAGTATCAAGCTTGGGAGATCTCTAATAGAAATGACTAGAAGAAGAAGATAAAATTCGTTTTACCTCTTTGGGTGCTATTTTTCTTGACTTTTTGAGAGCTTTATACACTTCTTTTTTAGATTTATAAGTGTTCCAAGTACACCTCTTTGGGTGCTATTTTTCTTGACTTTTTGAGAGCTTTTTACACTTCTTTTTTAGATTTATAAGTGTTCCAGGTACACATGTCAAGTGGCATTTCATTTTTGACATTTTTCTTCTAAAAAAAAGTGAAAATATGCAAGTAAGGTTTGCATGCAATCAAAATTCGAATTTTGGCATTTCTTTAATAAAAATTTAGGTAGATCCTCTATTGAACTCTGTAGGCTCTTGTAGTCTTAGCTCCAATGAAAAATCAAGATTCCTCCAAAATGTGTGGTTGCATGCTCTAAGGTGCATCTCTCACCTTAGATTTCCCCTAGGTAAATTCAAGGGTCTAAGATGGAGTTAAGTTTGGTCAACGCTATCAATGGCCACAATTGCCAAGAACTTGTATTTTAATTTAATTAGAAATTTCATTCCATAAAATTTATTTTAAATAACCGTTGTTTAAATAAACTACAAGATTTGTCACTGTCTCATGCTAAACCATTAACACTTAATTAGTGTATAAGTGCATCTTAAGCCCTCAAAATTAAATCAATTATTTGAACAAACAATAGATGGCCCATTGGATGCGTGATATCCAATCACCTCCATTGGTAATGATCACTAGATCATTCCCATCGATCTTGGCCATACCAGGTAGATTATCGGGTGCCGTTATAAGATCGAGTGGTGTGTGCTCTTTAAGGGTTCTAGATTAATGGTGGGTGTCCTTAAAGGTGTTACTGATATAACTAATTAAATGTGGGTGCCCTTAATTGGTGCCATATAAAATTCAAATGATAGGGTGCCTCCTATGCTGGGGTGCCCAAAATTTTATTGGGTGTCCTCTATCATTGTGGTTGCCCACATCTTAAAGGTGCCTGCATTTCGGGTCTCTTAAAGGTTTTGAGTCAAAGGTTTGACTAGTCCAGATTTTCTGGGGCACTTACTACAAAAAAAACATACGAAAAAGACTACCAACTCAGATTTGCTATAAAAGCTGTCATTCTTAAAATTTGGGTTGAAGTTGGGGTGTCCACATTGAAACTGGGTTATCTTATCTTTATTCCACCTCACACAAAATTAAGTTGGCCATGATCATTATCAGATTGAAGGAAATTGATGCTATCCCAAAAATTTCCCATACCCAACCTCAATTATTGAAAATTTTGTCCTCCGGTTACCTACAAAATCAAATTTATTTTTTTAAATCATATTGAAAATCATTTAAGTTCATGTGTAATTACATTTGTAACAAAATTCTTTCTACACTTATGCATGATCATAATGGTAAATATTTTAAATACATGATTTGAATATGAGATAAATTTGAAAAGATGAAATCTCTGGCAATCTTAATTCAAAATATTGAAGTTCTTATTGATTTATCATGAACGTTCATGAATTTGTCACGAGTCTTGTTTAATTTATCAAATGTTTTTTTATAAAATCTTCAATTTATCATGATTTTCTCACACAAAAATGTGATTTATTCGCATAGAATGCCAATTTATCATGATTGTATGTTAATCCGGTCAATCTTTCATACAATATATAATTATATCGTGAACAGTTTTCAATTTTGCAATATATATCAATTTCTTGTTTTCCAGAAGTTCATGATATATTTTCGTGAATTCTTTATTATTTATGGGGTTTCCTTTATCTTTGTCACATTCATTACAAAGACGTAAGAGAGAAAAAAGAAAAGAGACAAAGAGGTACTAATGGTTTAGATAAGGAGAAAGTTTACTACAAGATCATACGACTCACTTGGATTGCATAGAGATTAAATATATTAGAACTAGAATATAAAAATATAATATTTTCCTTTTAAGTCCATATAAAAACACTGATTGAGTTGTAGTTCAGTTGGTATCCTCCCTCCTTTTGAAGTCGTCGATTTTAAATTATATATTTGCTTCCTCCCTTATATTAATAAGGTGAGGGTTGTTGGGTAGGATTTATTCCCCTAAGTTTCACTCAATGTTCCTCTCTTATATTAATAAGGAAAGGGTTCTTGGGTGGGATTTACTCCCCTAAGTGTCACTCAATGTGAGTGCCTTGTTGTGGGATTTACTCCCCAAGTGTTGCTCTTGAACTGTCATATTCTCTACGATACGTAAGACATATCCATATTGTCTATGTCGTATGACATTATCAAAAAAATAAAAAAAAAGAGTCCACGTAAACACTATTTTTGTCATGGCATGTAACAAAGGGTGAGGTTGTTACGTATTTTGTTGTCACGACCATGTCAAACTTAAAGCAACTCTTAGAAAAGTCAACGGGCGGAAAAATGACAATAGATGAAAGAAATCAACGGCCAAATATTGGCCATGCACAATCTCAAATTTAAAGCAACTTTGGCTTGTTTCACATTTTTTGGTGCACATAAATCTGTGAACTAAACCAATCAGCTAACCGGTCATTAACCAGCGAACCGATTGAGGACTGGCTAGTCGGTTGAAGGTTATTTTCGATTTTTTTTTATAAAAATTCTAATTTTAATTGTTTCGCGATTTTTGGTGCACAAAAATTAGTGAACTAAGCCAACCAGCTAACCAGTTGAGGACCTACTAGCCGATTGTAACTTATTTTAGAAATTTTTAAATTTTTGAATTTTAGGTGTTTTGAAAATTCTACTTAACTAAAACTCTTGTTATTCTTTTTTTTTTTTTTTTTTTTTTTTAAGATAAAACTTCTATCGTCCTTTTCTTTAGAAATGGAGAACGATTACAAACTGAAAAATAAGTAACCTCAAATAGACGGTTACAGAGTAGAGGGTCACAATCTAATGAGTGGTAGTTATAATCACTAACATTAAAATAAATTGAATGGCATCCAAGATCCATCTAATAATAACACGAAATTCAGAGACCTTCAGAGTAAGGTAAGAATTCGAGAATCCACCACCATCTTGAATATCCGTCGGTAACTGACACCGAAGATCCATCCGAAGAGACGCCACCACCATCGGCAGACTCACGATCCATAAAAACTCCCACCACGTTGAAAACATGAGCAACAATCAACCAAAAGCTTCACACATCGCTTTAACCGAAGCTTTTAAACAATGCCTCATGTATAGATATAGTACATGTATTTGCGCAACAACGAAGCCACCAATACGCCAATAAAATCCATGACCAAAATTATTTCAGAAACAAGTATGGATTGTAAAAAAGTCTTTATAGAGGCGATCTCCTCGGAAAAGAAGACTCTCACTAAAAAGAGGATAAAACTTTCATATTCTAACCTTAAAATAAGGAAAAATAAGAAGAGAACAATTGAGTGTTGAAGCCTCCAAGCAAAAGACGACCCCCAATGGATCGATTTATTGAAAGCATAAAGAAAAGTAGATTAAAATGTTAGGAATTCTACCCACTCTATCGAACTCCATATAGTGATGAATGCAAAAAAATTAAGAAGATGTAGGCAAAAACACAATCACACACACAACACAAAGATTTACGTGGTTTACCCAATCAAGGGCTACGTCTACGTGAGTATATGCACTATTTTATAAGCGTTTACAACACGCACACTCTAGTGCAAACTCAATCAAGATCTAACAAGATCTTCCACAATAACCCCGTTGTGAAACCAAGGACGCAATCCTTCAAAATAAAAAACAGATCTGCCGGAATATAATAACGATTCTGACACAAGAACGGCTTCAATTGGATCTTCAATCTCCAAGCTTTTCTTTAATACTTTTTCTCTCAAAAGTATTCTCCACCATTTTACTCTGTTGAAAACTCTCAAAATAATACCAGGAACCCCTTAAGAAAACCTTCTACAAATAGGCTCCAAACTCTTTTGGAAACATGACTCACAAATCTTCTAAACTTTGCAGGTATTCAAAAAACACTTCCACAAAAAAGCCAAAATTCAAACCTACGGATTTAAATCCGTCCAAAAGTCAATCGATTGATTTCACTCAATTGATTGACACATGTGATTGGGATTAAACCTTATTCAATAATATCCACCAAGGTTTCATCCCCAACCACGTCGTCGCCCCAACGGGCATCAACATCTTCGACAAATATTAATCAAGTTTAGGCAATGCCTAAACTTATTCTGCATAATCGGCTTGGCCAACATGTCCATTGCATTTTCTTTTGTATCGATCTTCTCGATCGATATTTCTTCATCTTCTATCATATCACTGATAAAATAATATCATACATCTATATGCTTTGTTCTAGCATGAAAGACCTAGTTCTTTATTAGGTGAATGACACTCTGACTGTCACAAAATATATCGGTGCTCTCATCAACCTCACCAAATTCACTAACTAAACTTTTAAGCCATGAAGCTTCCTTAGCCGCTATATACTCGGCCTCTGTAGTTGACAATGCAACTATCCCTTGGAGTATAGACTTCCAACTGATCGCTCCACTTGTCAAGACGAGCACCTACCCGTGATAGATCTTCTTCTATCAAGATCACCAGCATAGTCGAAATCGACATATCCATAAAGATCCAACTCGCATGTATCTCCACCTTCAAACATCAAATCATGTTTAGTTGTACCTTTCAGATATCTCAATATTTATTTTACTGCAAGCCAATATTCCTTACCCGGATTCGACATATACTTATAAACCACACTTAAGGCCTGTGCTAAATTTAGACGTATACTCACCATGACATACATCAAACTCCCAATGGCATTTATATACGAAATATTTTTCATGTATTCCTTTTCTTCATGTGTGGACGGACTCATCTTCTTTATGAGTTTAAATTGCTCTGCTAGAGGGGTTGATACAGGCTTGACATCACTCATATTATACTTCTGAAGGAGTTTTTGGATAAAGGTCTTTTGAGTTAGCCAAAGCCTCTTCTTCCCACGATCTCTCGTGATTTCTATACCTAGGATCTTATTTGCGGAACTAAGATTCTTCATCTCAAACTTCTAGCTTAATGATTGCTTCAACTTATTGATTTCAATCTTGCTTCTTGCTGCTATCAGCATATCATCTATATAGAGAATTAGAAAGATTTTCTCTCCTTTACCATACTCTTTCCAGTAGACACAACAATCATATCGTCCCCTGTGATACCCTATGCCCAACATATATGAATCAAACTTCCTGTACCACTGCCTAGGTGTCTGCTTGATACCATACAAGGATTTCTTCAATCTGCAAACGAGTGATTCTGACTCTTCTGCTTCAAATCCTTCTTGCTGTCTCATATAAATCTCTTCCTGAAGATCTCTATGGAGAAAAGTTATTTTCACATCCATCTGTTCTAGTTCGAGATCTTGCTGAGCAACAAGTGCCAATAATGTGCGAATCGAAATGTGTTTCACAATCGGAGAGAATATCTTATTATAATCGATACCTTCTTTCTGTTAAAACCCCTTTGCAACAAGCCTTGCTTTAAACTTCGGAGTTTCACTCTTATCACCTTTTTTCTTTTGAAAGATCATTTACAACCGATGACTCTCTTCCGTTTAGGAAGTTCAATGAGATCTCAAGTTTTATTCTTCAAAAGTAACTGTCATTCTTCTTCCACGGCTAACTGTCACTTTACTGTATTTATATCCACCCGAACTTCTGAACCTATGCTTGATTCCTCATTCTCTATCATAAGTGTAAGTGTTAAAGGAACCATATCCTTAAACTTTTCAGGATATTTCTTCATCCTTTCTGACCTTCTCAAGATAGTCTGAACCGGTACTTGGGACTACAAGTCTTGAGAAATTGTACCATCATGCTCTATCTCAGAGTCTTCTTTCTCATCTTGCTCATGTCTTTCAACGTCAACTTGTATCTGAGGTTCATCAGATGGCTGAGATTTGTCTTCTGCCTTTTTTTATTGAAAACTCATCTTTTTTGAAAATAACGTCTCTTTCAACTATCACTTTGTGAGCTTGTGTATCCCACAAATGATAACCCTTGACTCCTTCATCATAGCTAATCAAGACACACTTTTTGGATTTTGGATCTAACTTTGATCATTTACTTTCCTGAAGTAATGCGTAAGCCACATATCGAAACACCCTCAAATGAGAGTAACTCCCGTGTCTTCCATACCAAACCTCATTTGCAGTTTTCGAGTTTAATGCCACTGAAGGCGACCGGTTGACCAAGTAACATGCCATGTTCACTACCTCTGCCCAGAACCCATGACTCAAGCCGGAATGGTTCAACATACACCGCATTTTTTCTAATAGTGTTATGTTTATCTTTTCTGCTACACCATTTTACTGAGAATTTTCAGAAACCGTTAAGTGCTTAACAATCCCTTGATTTTTACAGTAAACTTTAAACTTTGATGACAAGTATTCCCCACCATTATTTAATCTGAGAATCTTCACCTTTTTGTTTGTCTGCTTTTCAACCATACTCTGTCATTGCCTAAATTTCTAAAAAACATTCGATTTATTTTTAATCGGATACACCTAAACTTTTCTGGAGTAGTTATCTATGAATAACACAAATTAGTTGGCTCCACCTACTGAAGTGACTTTTAGCGGTCCCCATACATCTGAATGTATATAATCAATCAACCTTTTTGAAGTGTGTTTCCCAGTGGAGAAACTGACTTTCTTCTGCTTCCCAAAGATACAATCATCATAAAAATTCAGTTTACAAGTTTAAATTTCAGAAATCTCCTTATTATTTATGAGCTTTGTCAGCCCACGTTCACTCATGTGGCCAAGCCTCTTTTGCCACAAATCTGAAAGATCGTTGGAATATTTTATAGCTGCAACACCACTGTCGGTGATTGTGTTGCCTACTCAAGTATACAAATTCTCCATTGTTGGTACGCTCTTTTTCTGGGTTCCTCTCGGTCCCCGTTGAATCAGTGGCTCCAATTCTGTCCAAATGGACTCTAACGATGCGACGTTTGGAATAGTGAAGGTAAAACTAAATAAAAAAGGGGGTTTTCTAGGAAAGTTCCTAATTTATTTGTGATCGTCAGCTGCAGATATTTAATGACGTTGTAACACGTCAATGATCACGCTTTAAAGCAGGTGTGGGTTGCTTCTTTACTAAATCGTCTGCCTGCGAACGCCAGCAGCTATGTCTCTTCTTTAAATAGTTTAGTTTTCCTTTTCTTTCCCTATTATTATTGTAGTTCTAATCAGTTTAGACTTCCCAATTCTGTTGTGAGTTTAATCGCATGAGTCTATTATAGTTGGTTTAATCTAGTGTTCTAATTCTATCAGGAGTCTAGTTAATCTAGTTTCCTAATCTTATTAGGATTCCAATTGATATCGGTCTTCTAATTGTACTAGGAACGTAACTATATTAATTTTTAATAAAACTCTAATTAAATCAAGCATGCTAATTATACTGAAATTCTAAGTAAAGTAAATATACTAATTGTATTGAAATTCTAATCAAATCGGATATAATAATTTTATTGAAATTCTAATTAAAGCGAATATAATAATTGACTGAAATTCTAATTGGAGCGAATATAATAGTCCTACCAGAATTCTAATTGGAATAGGTATTGTAACAATCCCCAGTAGTAACACTGTACTAGTCAAGTATCTGATCAGGTTAGGTCAGGTCATGCGTGACGATCGCACTAGGATAGTCCATTAATGTTCGAAATAGGGACCTTAAGCTAAAGTAAAGTAACAGCTAAATAAATTGGTCTTAGAAAACCGACCATACAAATATATACCAACAGTGGTCTCTATCTTTGTAACATTCTTCCGCAACAGCTAAACAGCTAAAGTAAAGTAACACATAAATATATATATACCAACAACAGTATATATATGCTATATATATAGGTTAAACCAAGGAAACCAAGGGCTTTACTAAATAGCCAAAGGAAACAAAGGAAAGGCCTGATTTTCGTTTTACCGTTGAACTAAAAGACAAAAACATTTTTGTCTCTTTTTGTTCTCTTGTTTTACATGAAATACCTTAGATCATTATATAGGCTTTGCATAAAGTCGTTACCTGCTGTAGCTGGTAAACTACTTGCATACAAAAACTAGAACACGACTCCAATGAGTCATGCAATCTGCGCATGCACGCAAGGTCAAGGCCTCCTATTAAAAGGCAAAGTCCCTTGCCTCTAGAGTGTTTTGATCGGAAGAAATAAATTAGTAACAGAATGAAAAACAAAAGTTCTTAGTGCCCTGCTTTCGGGTTACTCCTCTACTTCATACTCGAAATCGGCAGCAAACACCATAGAAAGGTAGGCTCTTTGTACCAGTTCTATTTAAATATATAGAATAAAGGCAGATCTTCGCACTCCGGATAATCGATAGATGCATAGATCTGTGGAAGAAATCTACATATATATTTACATATATAGCTATAGCTATATATATATATATATATATATATATATAGTACAAGTTATATGAACAAAAGTACAGATGTCTGCACGTCAAAATTATATAACAATATATATATATATAAAATATGTAGAAATTGTGGACGTTAGAGATATATAGATAGATATATATATATATATACCAATATATATGAATCTGCAAACAAAAAGGAAGAAGAAAAACAGAGTAAAACAACAAAGAAGACGACCTACCTGAAACCCGGCAAGCCTGGCTTGCCGTGGCAACCTCAAGGGTTGTTGGCAAGACAACATCTGAGTGGCTTGCCGCTGCAACTATTGTTGCCGGCAACCCTAAAAGGGTTGAAGCACCAAGTGTTGCCGCGGCAACCCTTCTTCAGCCGTGAGTTTGGGCTATGCCTATGCTGTGTTGTACTTTGGACCTTAGGTCCACATAAGAATTGGGTGCACTATGTGTGTAGGTGCACTGTTGATGCACTATGCATCAGCTATACATGATTATTTATTTTAAAATTAAAATCTATGTTTTTAGATTTGGTGCCACATGGAGCACTTAACCAAACTTGACGAACTGAGCATTTCGTGGTGATCTCTGATGCTTGATTATACATCAACGTGAGTACGTGAAAAACACTTGACGCATACATGTAGGGAATGTACATTGTTTGTCATATTATGAATAGAATATCGCTTTTATTTATGAGTTTGATGTTATGAATGTAATAATCAAGTATGCTTTATAAACCTAAACTCGATCTAAGCTTTGGAAAATCTGTTTTTGTTGATAAAAAGAATCAGTCCTTTATAGCATATGACAGTTTTGATTTTTGTCAAGATTATATCAAGTGTTATTTGCATAAGAAATATGTAATGTTATTCGTAAATAGTGAGAAAGCATTAGGAACCATACATGGAAATTGCATCTTGTATTCTACAGTGTTCAGTAACCAGATCCTGATCATTTGAAATATCTTTGACATGTTACGTGTTATTATTCTAGTGTACGTCAAGTGATCCCGCTAACTCGGGAGCTTGAAATTCTTGTATCAAGTGATCCCGCTAACTCGGGAGCTTGTAATATTCCAGTCCAAGTGATCCCGCTAACTCGAGAGCTTGATAAGTGATCCCGCTAACTTGGGAGCTTAATCTCGTTGATTCCCTGATCTTCGCTTGCATGTATATCCTGTTTCAGCTTGATTTTGTTTATACCTGTTGCATCATGCATAAGTCATGTCATCAGCATGTTAAAATTGTCATATGTTGTAATCTAGTGATGTTTCTAAATAAGAATTGATAAACTGTCAATTTATGTTAGCAATATGATATTCTCTACTGAGCTGTGGATGATAGCTCATTCCTCGATTTAAATATTTTAGCTGCAGAGCCCGATCCTGAGTAGGTAGTTGATACGACTTACGTGCCAGAGGAGGGGGAGGGAGACGAGGACGACGAGGAAGACGACTTTTCGGAGGAGTTCTTCCCATAGTAGGTTTGTTGATGGGGATATGGGGCATTGGGATAGAGATCGAGAAAGAGAGAGAGGAAGGAAAATATAAAGAAATATTTTGGTCTGTATAAATGATATATATTGGTTTGAGATATCTGATGGGATGATAGTTGGATGTATAGGTTTCTTTTCACTGTTTAGATGATGGGCGGTCGTCATCGGTGAAAAGCTATACATCAGATACAGTACTTTGTTTATCGCATATGCTATTTCTATTTGATCAGTTATTTTTTCCATCTTTGTTAATATCAGGGTTCAAATACATTGCTTCCGCAATTTCATAACACTTTGTTGAAAACTAAGGAACCCCTTGATGAAAGGATCATATCAGGTGATCCGATGGCGCGACCTTTTCTAGTTGAGTAACTGGGAAACGTCGGGCTGTCACAGGTGGTATCAGAGCTCCCGGCGTTAAGTCATTGGAGACTGAACTGAACTCTGACATATACAAATATGGTAAACTATCTGTTTTAGGATAGAAGTAGGAATTAGATCGAGTAGTATGTTTGATTAACGTTTTATCTGAATAGGTTACGATGCCTTCGCGTCGTGGAAGAGGCAGGGGTAGACCACCGTTGCCTCATCGTACTGGGCCAAATGCTATTCCAGTAGATGGATACGAGCATGATGTTGCTTCAGGCAGTGGTGGAAATGTCCATCTGGCTGAAAGTCGAACGACAATGGAGAATGTTGCAGAGCAAACTCTGCCAGTTATTCATACTCCACCGATGGGAAGTGTTCGTAGTGTTGAACAAAATGCAGGACACCATCCGCAGTTAATGGAGACCATGGTCAACACTATGGCCATGCTTGCTGTTCGATGTCCCGAGGGTTTTACAGACTTCATTCGACTTCGACCACCGAGTTTCTATGGTCAGCATGACCCAATGGAAGCTGAGAAGTGGTTAACACAGATCGAGAAAGTGCTGCAGAGAGTCACGTGTACCAAAGAAGAAAAAGTAAGTTGGGCAGCTTACAAACTGGAAAGTGAGGCAGAGCCATGGTGGCAGTCCGTTGAAAGAACAAGGATGCAAGGAGTACCATGGACGTGGGCCGAATTCACTGAGGCCTTCAATGAGAAATATTTTCCAGCACCTGAGAGGTATAAGCTCGAGGTACAGTTTACAACATTGGTACAAGGTCAGATGACGGTGAGAGAATATGAATCAGAATTCACGCGTCTTTCTCGCTTTGCACCGTTGCTAGTGGCCACCGAGCTGATGAAAACCCAAAAGTTTGAGAGAGGTTTGAAACCTCTGATTAAAGAGCGCATTTCGTTGTTTCAGGCGACGACTTATGCTCATGTGATGAAATTAGCCTTGATAGCAGAGACTGATGTAGACACCATGTTCAAAAGGAGAGATGAAAAGTAAAAATCCAGAAAAGCTCCACCACAGTCCTATAGTGTGGGTCAAAGTAATAAACGACCACGATTCCAAGGACAGACCGCTTTTCAACAAGCTGCAGGAGCGTCTGCATGGCCTTACAATCTATCGACGTTCTCCACACCACCAAGGATTCCACGTGTTCCGAATCCATCCTTTTCAGCGGTCCGAAGTACATCTGGGTTTTCTCAAGTACGACCGACAGGATCTCGCACGGGATCTTATACGACTTCATCAGTTGCCTCCAAAGATATTTGTGGGAAATGTGGGAAGGCACACAAAACCGATGAGTGTCGCAAAGCTTCTGGAGCATATTTTCGATGTGGCAAGATGGGACATCGGATCAGAGAATGCCCCGGAAACGATCGGAATAGCGGCAAAGGCAGGACCCATATTACGATCGGCGCGGCCTATGGTACAAGGTCGAGCTTATGCTGTTACTGCAAAGGATGCGCGAACTGGCCATGATATCATTCAAGGTATGGTTGTACATTATTTTTATATTAACATATTTCAATTCATGAACATTTTAGATAGAGAAGGTGCATATCGTAAATTAGGAACCAGTAACATATTATAATGATATTACTTACTACTTAGACGTAATCTAGCTAACACTAGTTTGTATACTTTAGGTATCTTACAAATATATCCAAAAGATGCGTATTTGTGTTACGATGCACGAGTTTTGATAGATCCCGGATCTACGCACTCGTTTGTTACACCCCAGTTTGGTGAAAAGTTAAAGAAGTTAGGAGGTATTCCAGAACCTCTCGACTTTATTCTCGAGGTTACACTTCCGACTGGACAATTTATCACGACGATAAAAGTATACCGTTTCCATCAAGGATTACTGGGGATATGAAGCAGTAGCTGATTTGATCCTGTTACCGATGCAAGGATACGACGTGATCCTTAGCATGGATTGGTTGTTCACTCACCATGCGAATGTCAATTGTCGAAAGAAGATTGTCTCTTTTCGCCTACAAAAGAAGATATCGGCTAAATTTTATGGCATACCATCAACTACTCTTTCGTTGATATCCACAATTCAAGCACGACAATTGCTCGATAAGGGTGCTCAAGGATATATTGCTTTTATACAAAGTGATGAGCAGAAAAAGAAGGAAATTTCACTTTCGAATGTACCTGTTTCTTGTGAATATCTTGATGTGTTTCCTGATGAGCTGCCAGGACTACCACCTGATAGAGAAGTTGAATTCACAATTGAGTTAGCTCCAGGTACTGACCTAGTATCAAAAGCACCATACAGAATGGCGCCGGCAGAATTGAAAGAACTCAAGGAGCAATTACAAGAACTTCTTGATAAAGGTTTTATCAGACCGAGTGTATCGCCGTGGGGCGCACCGGTGTTGTTCGTGAAAAAGAAGGACGGTTCAATGCGCCTCTGCATTGATTATCGTCAACTCAATAAATTGATGATCAAGAATAGATACCCGCTTCCTCGAATCGATGATCTCTTTGATCAGTTACAAGGAGTGCAATTCTTTTCAAAGATTGACCTACAATCGGGTTATCACCAGATGAAGGTAGAAGCTGAAGATATTTTGAAGACAACTTTTCGAACACGCTACGGTCACTACGAGTTTCTTGTCATGCCCATTGGTTTGACCAATGCACCTGCTGCATTTATGGACCTGATGAACAGAGTCTTCAAACCTTATCTTGATTTGTGTATCGTAGTATTCATCGACGATATACTTATCTATTCCAAGACAAAGACAGAGCATGAAAATCATCTGCGTCTGGTATTGCAAACACTAAGAGACTCGCGGTTATATGCAAAATTCAGTAAATGCAACTTCTGGTTAAACCAAGTCAGTTTTCTGGGTCACATTATCTCTGAAGCAGGTATCACGGTTGATCCTGCAAAGATTGAAGCTGTAGTACAGTGGAAGCAACCACAGACCGTAACCGAGATTCAAAGTTTTCTAGGTCTTGCAGGTTATTATCGACGTTTTGTGGAAGGCTTTTCACGACTTGCTGGACCACTCACGCAGCTCACTCGAAAGAATGTCAAATTCGAGTGGATTGAGGCATGCGAACAAGGTTTCCAAGAATTGAAAAAGAGATTTACTTATGCACCTGTTTTAGCATTACCATCTGGCAGTGGTGGTTATGTTGTCTTCAGTGATGCTTCATACAGTGGGTTAGGATGTGTGTTGAACCAATGGGAACGTATAATAGCATATGGTTCTCGTCAGTTGAAAGATCACGAGAAAAATTATCCCACTCATGACCTGGAATTAGCAACGATCATTTTCGCGTTAAAAATCTGGAGACACTATCTGTATGGTGAAACCTTCGAAATCTTCACCGATCACAAGAGTCTTAAATATCTCTTTACTCAGAAAGAGTTAAATTTGAGACAAAGAAGGTAGATGGAATTTTTGAAAGACTACGACTGTTCAATTCCATACCATCCCGGTAAAGCTAATGTTGTAGCCGATGCACTTAGCCGCAAATCCTCCGCTCAGCTATCTCATCTTGTGACAAGATTACAAAGATGAAAACTACTCAATGATATTGTATCATCGAATGCCACTCTTCGAGCAACAGTAAATGGAGGTTTACTTGCTACAGTAATGATCCGAGCTTCACTTTTCGATCGGATTAGAGAGCTTCAAATGCAAGATGCAGAGCTTATTTCTATCCGACAAGGGGTACAAAGTGGACTACAGCCAGAATTCTCAATCAAAGAGGATGGGTCTTTATTATTTCGAGGACGAGTATGTGTACCAGATGATCATACTTTACGTCAAGAAATCCTCGAAGAAGCTCACAAGTCCGCATATGTTATCCACCCTGGTAGCACGAAGATGTACCAGGATCTAAAGAAAACGTTTTGGTGGAATGATTTAAAACGTGATGTAGCAGAATATGTTGCAAAGTGTTTGACTTGTCAACAAGTAAAGGTTGAGCACAAACATCCTGCTGGTCTGCTACAGCCATTGCCTATTTCAGAGTGGAAATGGGAGAATATTTCCATGGATTTCATTCTCGGTTTGCCCCGTACTTTGAAGGGTTACAATGCCATTTGGGTGATTATTGATCGTCTCACCAAATCAGCACATTTCCTACCCTATAGTACACGATTTACAGCATCGAAATTAGCTGAACTCTATCTGAAAGAGATTATACGACTACATGGGATACCCGTAAGTATTGTGTCGGATCGAGATCCTTTATACACTTCTCGATTTTGGCAAAGTTTCCAAGAAGGTATGGGTTCCAAGTTAGACTTCAGTACAGCATTTCATCCTCAGACCGACGGGCAGACGGAGAGGGTTAATCAAGTAATTGAAGACATGTTAAGGGCCTGTATGCTCGATTTTCAAGGATCATGGGATAAACACTTACCCCTGATTGAATTCGCATACAATAACAGTTTCCAGTCAAGCATCGGTATGGCACCGTTCGAGGCATTATATGGACGCCGATGTAGATCTCCAATTAACTGGGAAGAAGCTGGAGAGCGGTTAATTTTAGGCCCTGACCTGATAGAAAGCACCAATGCAGTTGTTCACGTGATACGGGAACGATTGAAGAGTGCCCAGAGTCGACAGAAAAGTTACGCTGACCTCAAAAGAACCAATGTTGATTTTCAGGTAATATTTAATCCTGATAAACCTTTTTATCAATTGATTCAAACTATATTAGTAGTCTGATGAAATGATATACAGATTGGCGAGCACGTCTTTATAAAAATCTCTCCGACTAAAGGCTTGATGCGGTTCGGGAAATGAGGCAAGCTAAGTCCTTGTTATGTTGGACCATTTCCTATATTGGGCAGAGTAGGAGAAGTAGCGTATCGATTCGCGTTACCTCCGCACCTGACAGGCATTCACGACGCATTTCACGTATCGATGCTGAGGAAATACGTCAGTGACTCGGCGCATGTATTGGATTATCAACCGTTGGACATTCGAGAAGACCTAATGATAACCGAAGAACCAGGTCAGATTTTGGACCGCAGGGATCAAATTTTAAGAACAAAACGGATTCCACTCGTGCTGATTCAATGGAGAAATCATGGGTCACATGAAGCTACCTGCGAGCGCGAAGCTGATATTCGTGCTCAGTACCCTCAAATATTTATATAGGGTACGTACTTCAAATGCATATACATTTACATTTACACCTAGTTAAATAAATTTTGATTTACTTAAACTGCTAATTTACTTAGATTATAATGTAAGTGTAAATAGTTTATAAATGTACCCTGCACCCCTATTTGATATCCAATGGCAAATAGAAATTAAGTGTCATAAAATAATATTGTTTTAACTTCAAACTCATTTACACTTAACTTGGAAAGAAATCAATTGTAAAACAATATTGTTTTCATTTGAAGTAAATCGAATCAACGACACCTAAGGGGACACTAAGCAAGGGTGTATCCCAGATCATGCCACATACCCCACTCGAGTTGTTTAAGGCCATTAATAGGCTAATAAAATAAATTTTATAAATTTTATATACACAATATTATAAAATGGCTCAAATTTCATAGAAATAAAATTTTTTAACCTAGAAAAATACATCAAAAATACCAACTACTATTTTTCTACAGACCCCCTACCTGTTAGGAACACAAAAATATAAAAAAATTAAATACCACATCTCGGCCCACGAAAACCGGGCCCCTCAACTTTGAACCTACTTGTCAGCGGCAAGGGCTCGATGTTGCGCTGACAACATAAAGAGTTGTCATGCGGCAACTCTCGATGTGGTGGGTCTGAAAACCCCTTTTCTGGTATTTCAGTTACAAAACTAATTTGAGCCTTATTCTTTAACCTCCCAACCAAGGATTTATGCATGCATACCCTCCAATTCGGTCTATAGATGTTACATTTACCTGATCTCCTCCACAAAGCATCAGATTTGCTAATTTACGCTCATTTCAAGCCCGATTTCTGTGGAGGTAAAACAAATCTGACCTTATTCCTTTTGTCTTCTTATTGTCTTGTATTTTCTCTTCGATTGCACCATGCCTCCTCGAAAAGTTGGTGTATTGAAACCCTCGAAAGCCACTGCTGAAGAAAAGGGCAAAGGCTCTTCTTCTTTTGTCCCCGAGCCAATCGATCCACCAAACATGCCGGAACAGCCCATTTCGTGGTGGGCTGCAAGGCAATGGAACCAGAATGGATAGTGGACGATAAGCTACTGACCCCGAATGACCAGACTGCATGGTCACTTCGTTATATCGAAAAGGCACAGTTAAGCGCCTTATGCCAGCCCTTTCACAATCAGTTTTATCCGCGTTTAGTTCGATTATTTTATCAAAATCTGGTCGTCACCCCTACTGTCGATCAATTACAGACCGAAATAGGTGGTCGTAAATTTTATTTTAATATCCTACACATAGCAAAAGCAATGGACTGTAGTGCTGAATATGTCGTCACTTCAAGACTACAAATACCTAGGCAGAGGGATGTAAAATTTCATCACATCACCTCGAAAATGACAGATGGTCAGACTGCTTCGGACCATAGTCTTGTGGTGCGACGCAGCCAATTACCACAACGCATGTGGTTTTTGGATTGTGTCTTTCGATCAAACTTATACCCCATGCAGCATGAGAGAGAGCGCCAAGATGCTCTCTTGTAGGCTCTTTTTGCCATCCATGAAGGACGTTGGTTAAATGCCCCTAGAGTGGTTTGGGAAGGTATCAAGTATGCTAATGAGCATCTGCAAAGCACCGTGTTACCTTCCATGCCTTCTTGCCCATACCCTAGACTGATCTCCCGCATGTTTGAAGGATACTTTGATAGTGTCAATTTCATTCCCTATCAGATCCCCATTGGCGAAGAGGTCCGTACCGATAACATACGGGTCTTTAGCCCAGCAATTTGGAGAAATATCTACCAACGCTCTTTTCAGGCGGTAAATAACCGCCAAGCAAAACAAACTCGTCATCTTCCTCAAGCCCAACCAGAAATACCCCAACAGATTCCCATCCCTCCTCAACCACAACCACAAGCTCAACCTGACTCGGTTCCTGCGGCACAAGGAACCTACACTACCGCCGACATAGTTCAGCTCATGCGTGAAAACCATGAGCAAACCCTCATTCAATTCGATAATCTTTATCGAAATCACTACATGCTCCATCAGCGCATTGATTATGTTGAAGAAGCGACGAATATCATGATGGAACATACTTTTTAAACTGCTGCAAGCCCCTACATTGGGCGGGCACGCAATTTTGTCTCTCAATATACCCGCAATGCGGCACAGTTGGTTCCGGAGTTCCAGCAAGATCATCAACAACAACAACAACAACAAGCTGGTACATCCGCAGCGGGCCAACAACAAACCGATTCTCAGCCTGGTAAACTCTCACTTCACAAACTCTTAGTTTATGCACTATATTTTAAGGTTTATATTTACTACATGTGTATATTCTATTGTGTATGATGTGTCAAATAAAGCATGTTATTATGTATCTCAAATGCTTGTAGAAATTCTGATGTGCGTCTGATACTGATGTATATATGATACGACATATTTGTTAAAATTGAATAAATTGCTCCTAATATGGTAGTTCTCTATAGGGTATGTAAATCTTTAAGTATAATTTTCTTGTTATCATTTAAAAATTGTAGCTTTAATCATGATAAGAAGTAGTCTATGGATTAATGGAGAATTGTCAAGTGATATATATATATTATTGTGGGTACATGGTCTCTTTTTCAGTAGCAAATCCATGCTAAAATTTTTTACATAACCCTCAACAGGTGCCACATGGAATAGTTATTTTATAATGGTATCTTTGACACCATGTTCATTAAGACCATGTTCATTCACACACATGAAATAGAAACACAATTAGAATCAGATGCCACATGAGTGTGGTTCATTTCAAAACAATTCAGTTTGATCTCCCAGATGGTGTTGATTTTGGTTTATCAATTCATTTTGTCTTATGAGAGATTTAGTAGAAATATACTATTGATAGAATGCACATTGTTGGTGACATTCACCTGTTACCCTACTAGTCCTGGTTTATTTTCGAGGACGAAAATGCCTAAAATAGGAGAGAATGTAACAATCTCCAGTAGTAACACTGTACTGGTCAAGTATCTGATCAGGTCAGGTCAGGTCATGCGTGACGATCGCACTAGGATAGTCCATTAATGATCGAAATAGGGACCTTAAGCTAAAGTAAAGTAACAACTAAATAAATTGGTCTTAGAAAACCGACCATACAAATATATACCAACAGTGGTCTCTATCTTTGTAACATTCTTCCGCAACAGCTAAACAGCTAAAGTAAAGTAACACATAGGTATATATATATATATATATATATATATATATATATATATATACCAACAGTAATATATATATGCTATATATATAAGTTAAACCAAGGAAACCAAGGGCTTTACTAAATAGCCAAAGGAAAGGCCTGATTTTCGTTTTACTGTTGAATTAAAAGACAAAAACATTTTTGTTTCTTTTTGTTCTCTTGTTTTACATGAAATACCTTAGATCTTTATATAGGCTTTGCATAAAGCCTTCTCAGTATTGCATGCAAAAACTAGAACACGACTCCAATGAGTCATGCGATCTGCGCATGCACGCAAGGTCAAGGCCTCCTATTAAAAGGCAAAGTCCCTTGCCTCTAGAGTGTTTTGATCGGAAGAAATAAATTAGTAACAGAATGAAAAACAAAAGTTCTTAGTCTGCTCCGGCTTTCAGTTCTACTCTGCTTCATACTCAAAATTGGCAGCAAACACCGTAGAAAGGTAGGCTCTTTGTACCAGTTCTATTTAAATATAGAGTAAAGGCAGATCTTCGCACTCCGGATAATCGGTAGATGCATAGATCTGTGGAAGAAATCTATATATATATTTACATATATAGCTATAGCTATATCTATATATATATAGTACAAGTTATATGAACAAAAGTACAGATGTCTGCACGTCAAAATTATATAACAATATATATATCAAAAATATGTAGAAATTGTGGACGTTAGAGATATATATATATATATATATATATATATATATATATATATATGAATCTGCAAACAAAAAGGAAGAAGAAAAACAGAGTAAAACAGCAAAGAAGACGAGCTACCTGAAGCCCGGCAAGACCCACTGCTGAGTGGCTTGCCGCGACAACCACAAAGGGTTTCCGCGGCAAGCACCAAGTGTTGCCGCAGCAACCCTTCTTCAGCCGTGAGTTTGGGCTGTGCCTGTGTTGTGTTGTACTTTGGACCTTAGGTCCACATAAGAATTGGGTGCACTATGTGTGTAGGTGCATTGTTGATGCACTGTGCATCAGCTATACATGATTATTTATTTTAAAATTAAAATCTATGTTTATAGATTTGGTGCCACATGGAGCACTTAACCAAACTTGACGAACTGAGCATTTCGTGGTGATCTCTGATGCTTGATTATACATCAATGTGAGTACGTGAAAAACACTTAACGCACACAGGTAGGGAATGTACATTGTTTGTCATATTATGAATAGAATATCAGTTTTTATTTATAGACAATTTGATGTTATGAACAGAATAATCAAGTATGCTTTATAAACCTAAACCTGATCAGCTAAGCACTGGAAAATCTATTTTTGTTGATAAAAAGAATCAGTCCTTTATAGCATATGACAATTCTGATTTTTGTCAAGATTATATCAAGTGTTATTTGCATAAGAAATATGTAATGTTATTCGTAAATAGTGAGAAAGCATTAGGAACCATACATGGAAATTGCAACTTGTATTCTACAGTGTTCAGTAATCAGATTCTGATCATTTGAAATATCTTTGACATGTTACTTGTTATTATTCTAGTGTACGTCAAGTGATCCCGCTAAGTCGAGAGCTTGAAATTCTTGTATCAAGTGATCCCGCTAACTCGGGAGCTTGTAATATTCCAGTCCAAGTGATCCCGCTAACTCGGGAGCTTGATAAGTGATCCCGCTAACTCGGGAGCTTAATCTCATTGATTCCCTGATCTTCGCTTGCATGTATATCTTGTTTCAGCTTGATTTTGTTTATACCTGTTGCATCATGCATATGTCATGTCATCAACATGTTAAAATTGTCATATGTTGTAATCTAATGATGTTTCTAAATAAGAATTGATAAACTGTCAATTTATGTTAGCAATATGATATTCTCTACTGAGCTGTGGATGATAGCTCATTCCTCGATTTAAATATTTTAGCTGCAGAGCCCGATCCTGAGTAGGTAGCTGATCCGACTTACGTGCCAAAGGAGGGGGAGGGAGACGAGGACGAGGACAAGGACGACGAGGAAGATGACTTTCCGGAGGAGTTCTTCCCATAGTAGGCTTGTTGATGGGGATATGGGGCATTGGGATAGAGAACGAGAGAGAGAGAGAGAGAGGAAGGAAAATATAAAGAAATATTTTGGTCTGTATAAATGATATATATTGGTTTGAGATATCTGATGGGATGATAGTTGGATGTATAGGTTTCTTTTCACTGTTTAGATGACGGGCGGTCGTCATCGGTGAAAAGCTATACATTAGATACAGTACTTTGTTTATCGCATATGCTATTTCTATTTGATCAGTTATTTTTGCCATCTTTGTTAATATCAGGGTTCGAATACATTGCTTCCGTAATTTCATAACACTTTGTTGAAAACTAAGGAACCCCTTGATGAAAGGATCATATCAGGTGATCCGGTGGTGCGACCTTTTCTAGTTGAGTAACTGGGAAACGTCGGGCTGTCACAGGTATACTAATTACATTAACACTCTAATTAAACTAAAGAGACTAATTTTACTAGAATTATGATTAGAGCGAGAAATTAATTATTCTAAGATTCTAATTAAAGCAAGTAATTATCTATGCTAAAATCCAAGTAAAATAAAGGAACTAATTTTTTTCTAGAATTATGATCAAAGCAATAAATTAATTATACTAAAATTTTAATAATAAAAAGGAATTAACTATGCCAAAATCTAATTTAAATAAGAAACTAATTTACATAAAGCATGTAAATTGATTATTCTAAAAATCTAAGGGAAAATTATGGAACTGACTTTCTACTCCTAATTAAAGCAACAAAATAATCCTAAAAAAAGAGGTTTTGAGGCCCGCTATGTTAAGGAGGATTGGCCTCGTTCTCAAGTACCCTCCGTAAGCTCCCTTGGCCAAATAGGGTGGCTGAGATTAAAGCTAAATTGGATTTTGAATTATAAATAAGTATGTTTGGATTTTCAGAGTTGATTTTGGGATTATAATTGTGAATTAAATTGAGAAACTAGAATTATAGAAACTAAATTAATATTTGAGATTTTTAAAAGTATTGAATCAAGGAATTAAGACTAGAATTTAAAATTCTAAGACTGAATTCGAGTCTGAAATTAGAAAATCTGACTGTATGATTAAGGACTGGTTCTATAAGCTAAGAACTAGAACCAAAGATTAATGATAGGACTGAAAATTAAGATTTTAGAACGGAATTAAAGCCTAGGTTCGGTAAATTAGACCGTCAGATTAAGGACTGGTTCTGAATTCGGAGAACCAGAACCAGATATTGAAATTACGATCCGAAAAAAGGTGCTACAGTTTAAAACTGAAAATCTAATATTGATGATTAAAAGGAAATCCTAAATCTAAAGGTTAAAAATTATGGTTGAAAACTAAAAACTAAATTCTTACCTAAGGTCGGGGCTGCGGAGAGAAATCTCGCAGATTCAAAGCTCAAATTTTGGAATCATGACTAAGTTGCTCTATGGGTTCGTTCTTGGAGTTCTTTGGTTTCGAAGTTCCAAAAAAAAATCCATTCTCTCGAAATTGCCCGCCTTTCCCGGGCGAATTAAGAAAAAAATCTTTTATAGGTTTTTTCCCCAATTAAATGTCTTGTTTCAGGCGTTTAATCGAATTACGCATCGGTCTTCCGGTGCTTAATCGCTTTGAGTCGGTCACCGACTCAATGAGCAACCGGCTGACTTGCCCAGCGAGTTTCCTAGTCTTAACAAGTTTAGGACTAATTGCGCGCTTTTTGTGAGGTGTGCAATCCGATTAAGCGTCTAATTTAAAGCGCTTGATCGAGGAAGCTTAAGGGTCAAGGACGGTAAGACTTGGTCGGGCGTAGGTCGATTGCGCGCTAGTGGTGGGGTGCTTAATCTGATGACGAGTCTCATGTGAGGCGCGTGATCGAGTCTCAAGATGGTCTGGGGAAAAAAATTTGGTTTGGAAGGGACTGATTGTATGTTTGTGGTTTGTATGCAATCGAATTACGCGCGTGGTTTTAGGCGCTTAATTCGGGGTTGTCTAGGTCCGGGTCCGGGTCGGGTTTGAAATGTTAGACTATTGTTTCAGCCTGTATTTCGATTATATACTATTGTTTCAGCATATAGTCTCCCTACATTTGGACCTTAGTCACAGAGTTATTGTTTCAGCCTATGTCTAGTCATGTACTATTGTTTCAGTGCATGGTCTCTGCGTTAGGGTTATGGGGCCTGAGCCACAGAGCTATTATTTCCGCCTATGTTTAACCATATACTATTGTTTCAGTATATGGTCTCACATTAGGACAAAGGGGTTTAAAATGCAAGACTATTATTTCAATCTGCATTTCGACTATATACTATTGTTTCAGTATATAGTCTTCCTACGTTAGGATCTGAGCCACAGAGTTATAGTTTCAGCCTGTGTTCAGTCATGTACTATTATTTCAGTGCATGGTTCACACGTTAGGGCAAAGGGGCCCGAGCCACAGAGCTATTATTTTAGCCTGTGTTTAGCCATATACTATTATTTCAGTATATGATTGTAATTAGGATTATGAGGTCAAAGGTTGACCGAACAAATTTATATATTTTGATAGGGTAAAATGGGGGTGTCTACACTCATCTTTTCATCTTTCATCAAGGTCATAGCACCACATACAACCTTTAGTTTTTTGAATTCTAGGATGACTCGACATCCTATCTCATCCAATGCCCCCAAGGATATTAAATTTTTCTTCATATCAGGTACATGCCTAACCTCAGTAAGAGTGCGAACACAACTATCAATAAGAGTACGAACACAGCCATCAAATATCTTGATTCTGATATAACCGATATATACTGTCATTTTTTATCAAAACTGTCCCATCATTAGCTACCTTGTACTGGTTAAACCAATCCCTGTACGGATACATGTGATACGATGCCCTTGAATCTAGGATCCATTTACTATCAAATTGATTGGAGCTTAACAATGCACACAATAAGTCTTTACCGGAATCTGACTTAGCAACATTAGCCTTTTGTGAAGTCCCTTCATTACCCTTATTATTATTCAATCTCTGGTTGTAATATTTATAAATATGTCCATATTACTTACAGAAGTAACAGATAATATCCTTTCTGTCACCCTTAGATTTGGACATGCTGTTTCTTCTCATTGATTTATTATCTCCTTTGGATTTATCTCTTTTGCGATCATGGTTCCGACCCCTTTCGTTTAAGAAATTAATCCATTCGAGTTATTTTTTAATTCTTTGGAAAGAAGTGCATCAGTAACTTCTTTGATGACAATAGTGTCTTTACCATAAATTAACGTGATAATAATGTGCTCATAAGATACAGGTAATGAGGTGAGCAAGAGAAGTGCGAGATCTTTTTCTTCAAGTTTCACCTAAATGCTCAATAGTTTATTAACTATTTTATTAAACGAATTCAAATGATTATGAATACGTGTATTAGCTTTCATATGAAGGGTGTAGAGTTGCTTCTTCATGAAGAGTTTGTTGGATAACAACTTTGCCATGTAAAGAGATTATATTTTTTTTCACAAATTCACAGTCATCTTCTCTTGAAGAACGTTGTACAGAACTTCATCGGACAAGCATAATCGGATAGTACTAACGGCTCTCTTATCAATAGGGTTCTTCATCGAACATCTCTGCCTTCTTCCCCATCTCCTTTCTAAGTAGAGCATCATCAATGTCTTGTTGGACAAGGAGATCTGTGACCTTGACAAAGCGAAGCTATTTTTCTTAGAAAACTTTTCCATCTCGAATCGTGCATCCTAGACCTCATTGGCATTATAGCGTAAACCTCGTTTTGATACCACTTGTTAGCTTTGATACCACTTGTTAGAAATTCTACCCATTCTATTGAACTCCCTATCGCGAAGAATGAGGAAAAGTTAAGAAGATGCATGCAAAAAATAATCACACACACAACACAAATTTACATAGTTCACTCAATCGAGGGCTACGTCCACGGAAGTATATACACTATTTTATGAATGTTTATAATGCATACATCATTTTCTCTCTAGTGCAAACTCAATCAAGATTTAACACGATCTTCAATAACAACCCCGTTGTTAAACCAAAGATGCAGTCCTTCAAAACAGAGAAGAGATCTACTGAAATATAATGATGATTCCGGCACAAGAGTAACTTCAATCGGATCTTCAATCCCAAACTTTTCTTCAATACTTTTTCTCTCAAAAGTATTCTCCACCAATTTTCTCTCTTGAAAACTCTCAAAATAATACCAAGAATTCTTTGAGAAAATCTTCTAGAAATAGGCTCTAAACTCTTTTGGAAATATGACTCACAAATCTTTTAAACTTTGCAAGTATTTAAAAAAAACTTCCAAAAAGGCCAAAATTCAAACTTGCGGATCTAAATCTGCCAAGAAGTCAATCGATTGATTTTTCAAACTCAATTGATTGACACCTGTGGTTGGGATTAAACCTTATTCAACAGGAAAGTGTTTAAATCCCCCCTTCCCACCCCTTCCCATAAATTATCTTTTTCCCACACCGACTCTCAAAATTGCCTTAGAAAATTTTTTCTATCTCTCTCTCCTGTCAATATGTCTTCGTGTTTGATAGATTCCTTTCGAAAGTTCCATTGCCACAAAAAATAATTCTTAACTTTTTGGAAGAGCAGAAGCCTTCCTCCATTTTACGGCTTTTTGAAAACCCTTATTTTAGAAAATAAATCTTTAGATCAAAAAGGCTATCTCGTCCAATTCTCTATTGGTGTTTTGGGTGCTTGTGGATTCAAGAATGTGCTTGCTCGAGGATTCGAGTGTAGATCGTTGCAGGGAATCAGCGATGGTTTGAAAGCAAATCAGGAGCACTTTGAAGGGATAAACTTGGGATTAGTTGGTAGGCATAAAGGGTAGGATTACTGCCGTGGGATGCGTTAGTGTGTTAGATTTATATATCATTCGGTACTTTTATAAGTTCTCATTAACTTTCTGGATTTGTTTCTCAGATCCTATAGTTTTTCAGTGCTTGCTTAATTAATTAATTTAAAAATTGCCTATTCACCCTCCTTCTAGGCTAATCTATGTTTATCAAAGCCACAAACAAGCTTTTAGAATGATTGACAAATCAGATGATATATTATTTCGTGTTAATATTTGGCTTCAAAGATCTTTATATTATAATCTTCAAACCTGATGACTTAGATGGTGTTTCATGTGGCACATATTCAAAAAATAACAAATCTTTGGTATTCCACATACCAAGATTAGCATGAAAAATGTTCTCTGTCATCCGATTCAACACAAGCAAAGGCCATCATCTTATTCTATGGATGTCGGTGACAAATCAGATGCCTTATTTCGTGCCAATTTTTTTGCCTCAAAAGATCTTTACATTAGATGGCTTGGATGATGTTTCATGTGGCACACATCTCAAAAATGATAAATCACCAAGGTACAGATCTGGTATCCTTTGCCTCCCTATAAAACTCACACATAAGTTGATAAGTGTATATTCGTTTTATAGGCGATATTCTTCCTTTCCCAAATGAGACTAGTTGCCTCCGTCGCCTTCATTCTGCCCGGTATATATTAAAAACCGCCTTGCCTTCCGGAGCAACCCTCAAGACGATAAAAACCACCGCTCCGACTATTTGGGAATCCCTCCTAAATGCCCCATTCTTATTTTTTCAATTTAGATCAGTAGAAATTAAGAAACCATATCAAATCTCTCGATTTCCGATCCAGTTTCCTCAACAAATTCAAGCAAATTTCAGCAATGTAAGCTCTAATTTGCTAGAATCTCAGCCGAATTTCCATCATTTTACCCTAATAATTTCTTTATCTGAATCGTTTCTTCCGATTTCTTGTAAAAAATCAGAGGCATTGCTACTACATTATGTTTGAATCCAAAATTGTGTGAATCCAGTAAAGATACACATCAGAAATGTGCCTAAATTCCACTTTGTGAAGTCGAATCTGGTGGATTTCAAGGGCATCGTGTGCAATGGATCGGGGATTGAGAACAGGGAGTCCCATTTACAGTAGGCAGAAGAGCAATGCGAGCAGCTCGGGTGCGCCGTCCTCTCCGATGATGTCCCCGATGCATCGCCATGTTAGATCGGGATCAAGTGGTGTCGGGAACTTCAGAAGGACACAGAATTATGCGGCAAAGGCAGCTGCACAAAGGCTCGCTCAGGTCATGGCACATCAGCCAGCTGAAGACGACGAGGATGACGAGGATGACGATGACAATGGCATGCCGTTTGATTATTCGTCATCTCATGGCATTGGACTTGCGGCCGGAAGGACAATGAGATCGCCTTCTCCCGCGGTAACTTGTTTTTGTTATTGATTGAAGCTGATTATCTTTTTCTCCAATATACAATAATTCAATGTTATATAAAACACATTTGTCATGGAATATGAAAATTAGGGAAATTTCATCGTAGTAAATCTATATTCCTACACTTGGTAATGATGGCCATATGCATGGATATAGTGTGTCAGACTTAGGCACACATTACCTATGTTACTTACTTCTCAATTTGTTAGATTCGAATTCGAGTTCGTAATTTGCAATTGACAACTCTCAAGGGAGCCTGATTCTCTAGGGGTAGGACAAGTTTTTATTTACTTACTATTTATTGCCAATTCGCTACTCTCATGGGAAGCTGATTCGCTAGGGTAAGGATGAGTTTTTATTTACTTATTATTATTTTAGATAAGTTAATAAGAATTTTAATTATAATAACTAATCGTTAACTTTTATATACCAAAACGGCTGTTAGCTTAGTTGGTTAGGCAGGTGCCTAATTTATCTGTAAAGTGTTATAGGTCATGGGCTCAAATCTCCCCACCTTTAGGCGTTTTTATATGCCTCATGCCAATTCACCCAATCTCGCCGAATCGGACAGAATCAAATGGTGAATTGGTTTGCTCCATTTGCCATTCGCATAGTGTAGCAAATTAAGTAACACATGATGTTACTATAGGAAAGGGATTGATTCTGGTCACCTACATCAGTAGGTAACACCCTCACCGTCTTTCTTCTAGGTCACGTGGTGCCACATAGTGCACATTTTTTTACAAATGCATGACATCATATACACATATATAAGCTAAACTCAGCCCAAAAACATATGCCCACTAGAGGATGCAAACCATCCAATTTGAGCACCATAATATGGTCTATGTTTAAATGAATAACAGTCCCTGTCAAAGTGTCAAGATCATTTGGTTTGAATACTCTGATGCACACACTTTTAGGCTGACATCAATTCAACTGATGTTCTACAACGTGACGAGTTTAATGGATATTTTCCTTAAAAGCCCAACTTTTTTTTTCTCTTTTCTAGATTTCATCCATTTATACATACATATGCGTGTATACATATTCAATTACACATGCACACACACCCAAAAAGTCATCGGTTCCCTTAACGTTAAAGAGTGTGGAGCGATAGGACATGAGAATTATCTTTGAGACTGAAAATAAATAGAAAGTTGTATTTCCAATGCCACAGTACTTTTATAATAAAAAAAGCAAGGAAATACCAATAGGACGAGGACTTTATATGATTCATAATTCGCCAGCGAGAGGGTGTCTCAGCAAACCGCCGTGGTTTACATTACTTGGTGACAAATGTATTGAACATATCCACTATGCTTTTTCTTAAAACCAAAACCGACTAAAGTGACAAATATGTAAGTTACAATGTAACAATGTCTTCATGACAACTCTAATGTGGAGACTGATTATGCTTGGAAATTGCGAAACCTTAAATTTAGTTTTAGATGGATCTTCCAATGCATTAGATATGAATGGGGTGGCGATCTA
Organism: Chloranthus sessilifolius; assembly: GCA_021018995.1. Lineage (NCBI taxonomy): Eukaryota > Viridiplantae > Streptophyta > Magnoliopsida > Chloranthales > Chloranthaceae > Chloranthus > Chloranthus sessilifolius. The sequence goes on from CM037588.1 coordinate 10,963,639, forward strand.
CATATCTTGTTTTGGGAAATCTGTGGGCTGGGGATGAGGCGTTGAAGGATAAGTTCAAGGGCTTTTACCGTATTACTTCATGTTAGAATACTTGCATTGCCTAGCTGGTTGATAGAGTGGGGGGATGACCCAGGACAAGACCCTAGACTATGAGAATGCGATGAATTAATTAATTGCCGAAATTAAATTTAAATTAATTTGAACAATAAACCTAAAATAACATGTTTACCTTAGAGCTTCATTGTTTTCCATACGAAAGATCACGTTCGGGTTCAGGAAAGGGTCCAGCCTTTGCGCTAGATCCGCTAGATTTGCGGTGTGGATCGGTCATAGAGGTAGAACTCTAGGTTTTCCAGATTAGGGCGCTCGTAGTTCAACAGTGGGGTCGTTGGTTTTCTCCGGGGTTTTAAATATCGAGGCGTTTCTGGTCGGATGGCTGGATTTTGGATTTGTGAGATGGGTTTGAACTGGTAGCTCTGATGGAAACTAGGGTTTATGATTTTCTGGCAGAATCTAGGCTGTTGATGATTGATACGCAAGCAAAAGATAAAATCAAAGAAAGGGATAGAAAGGAGATAGATTTTGTGGGCTTCACACCCTTGGCTTCACACCAAACCCTTCTCGGGAAACAAAGACTCACTCTCCGAAAATCAAAGAAAGGGATAGAAAGGAGATAGATTTTGTGGGCTTCACACCCTTGGCTTCACACCAAACCCTTCTCAAGAAACAAAGACTCACTCGTCGAAACTGCTCATCTCAAACAAAGAAGCAAAAGCTCTTTTTCATTAATCAAAATCTCCCTTACATTGTTTATAGAGAGACCTTATATAAGGTCTTAAAATAAAAGAAAACCCTAAAACAATTAAATAATAAAAGACAACTTTAACCCTGAAACTTAAACTCGAGTTCTGAGGGATCGATTGATCGGAAATTTCGATCGATCGAAATAATGGATCAATCGATCGGAAATTTCGATCGATCGAAATAAGGGATTGATCGATCGGAATTCCTCCAGTAAGAAATTCTCCTCCTATACGCCTGGTTTTGATTCTCGTTCCGCTTCTTCTTGGCTGGAAAATCTGTTGCGATCCGAATCTACAGCTCTCGATCTTGGTGTCCCGCATCAGGGGACAAGTTCACTTGGGATGTTAGATTATGGGGAAATCTAAGAGATGGCGAGATGGACCTGGCAGAGATGTTTTCTTTGATTGAGGCTCCAAAAGCCCGTCGAGGGAGATAAGAATCCATTGTCTGGATGCTGCACTTTATAGTTAAAAGTTTCTACAGGTTCGTGGTCAGAGGCCATTACTGAGACATAATTGAGTGAAGTTGTGGAGGTTCTGTGCCCCCTCCCAGAGTTAATGTTCGGGTAGAGTCTGGCTTGGGGTAGAATCCTGATCGGTGGATCAGTTCGTTAGAATAGGGAAAAGAATGCGGAATTTGTGTGTTATGTGTTGACAAGTACCTGAGTCTGCCAATCATCTGTTATTCATTGTTGTGGCAAAGGATATCTGGGATATGGTGCTTAAAACTTTTGGATTAGGTGATCTCTTGTACTTATGCTGAATAATTAGCTTTGTCAGGTATGCTGGTGAGTTTGGAGGGTGCTTTCTGGAGAGAATCACTGATGGAGGTGATTTGGGCTATTTGGTTAGAAAGAAATGAGAGGATCTTCCGGAAGGTTCACAAGACTTTGGCTAGGATTACGAGAAATGGGAGGGATTGGGGCTCAGTTGGGCCATCCTGGACAAGAATGGGATGACAAGTAGTAAGTTGGAACTTCAGGAGGCTTGGGATGCGTTAGTGAATCTCCAGGTTGATAGTAGTGTACATACCTGGTTTGAGTGTCCTCCGGGTGGGTTTGGGTGGGTGACTGACTGTTTTTGGGCTCTCTTTGGTCTTTTTTCTTTTGCACTTTCTGGTAATCTTGTTCTTGTTTGTTGTTTTTGTTTTTTGCCTTAGTCTCTCTCTAAGGTTTATCCTTTCTTGCTGTACTCTCTTTGATCTTATATATATATATATATTTTGCATTACCGATAACAAAAGAAAAAATTTAGATGGATCTCTAATAGTGCTTGAAGTTGGAGAGAATAGAGGACAAGATTTTGGTAAAAGAAATGAATATATAAATTGAAAGGTTTCAAGGTTCTCTCTAGGAAAGCAGATAGGGTAAAAGATATCGATTGGAGTTCTTAGTTAATTCAAGGCTATGATATTGCAAATGGATTATCAGTATAGGCTGGGGTTTTAGGAAGTGGATGGATAACACAAAAGTGAAATCCATGGTCCAAACTCCAAGTGTTTTGCATTTGGGAGGAAAGTGAAGGGGTGTATTCGTTCTATTATCGAAATTTCTTGTCGAAGGAATGGAAGAGAGAAAAGATTATCCGTGTTGTAGCATTTTGGTTCACTAGCTTTCTTCTAAAGTCATCTTAGAGTTGAATGAGGTTCGAAGCTGGGTTGTGCATAATGAGACTGTTGACACGATCTCTTTATTTTTCCTTTGGGAAATACAATGTATATATTTTTTATCCCATTCAGAGAGTGCCTACCAAAGACATTAAAAATGGATAACTTGTGAGGATCTTTAGGGTTTGTAACCCCTCCATTAATACTTTAAAAAACAATGGATTTATTGAAATGTTGTGGCAACAAAGGGATTGTCATTCCATCCTTGGTGTTTGGAGTTTAAGTATATGGGTTCCCTGTGTAGAGAACTTGTTGAGGTTGATCAGGGCCATTAGGCGTCCTTATTATCATTAGACAGAGAACCGGAACCTAGATTGAAAATCAATTCAAGATTTTGGTGTAGGGTCTTAGACTCAAAAGTTGCTGAGAGCAATGGAGCTTTTGTGTTAAGTAAGAAAAAGATGGAGCTGTGTGTAGAATACTTCAAACTGCCCCTGCAAATCATTAAGGTCCCATGCGGGATATGGGTACTTCAAACGAACATTGTAATCACACTTAGTCTTGAAGTAGAAAGGGAGGATTTTAATGTTTTGAGGAAGGAGTGGCCTGAGTTCCCATTTGATTTGCAAGAGCAGGGTGAGGTTGAAATATGTCATCCGCAGAAGAAGGTATTTAATGAGGTTTGCCTTATGTCTTAGTGGCGAACACGAGGATCCCTGACACCACTGATTTTGAGGCCGTCCATGCTCGGGTTAAGTCAATTCCCGATAAGAAGTGTGTTGAGGAATGATAAAAAACAAAACACAGAAGATCTTGAAAGATACAAGCTTGCCAAAAGGGAAGCTAATAAAGTCACGAGTAAGGTTAAGTATTAAGTGTAGGATAATCTATATATCAGGTTGGGAACGAAAAGACAGAAATATACAAATTTAACAAGATGAGAAACTAGAAAACTAGAGATCTCGACTAGGCAAGGTGTCTTAGAAGCAAAGATTAAAGGGCTTGGTAAAATAGGAATAAGTTAAAAAATAGGTGACAAAAATGCTTCAAAAATCTATGGAACATGGAATCTGTGAGAGAGGTAGATCAAGAAGAGGAATTACACCAAGGGAATACCAATAAAATATTGGATTTTTGTGGGAAGGATAGACTGAATTGGTTGACTAAATTGCGCGATAAAATACTGGATACGAAGAAAATGCCTAAAGAACAAAGGAAGTACATTGTAGTCCTTTTTATAAGAACAAAAGGGTACATCCAAAACTATCCAAACATCGAGGTATTAAACTTATGAGTCGGGCTGTGGAACTCTGAGAGTGAATAGTAGAATAACGACTAAGATAGGAATCTAATTTATTAGAGAACTGGTTTAGATTTATGCCAAGAAGATGAACAACTGAAGCCATTTTCTTATTGAGGTAACTTATGGAGAAGTCTGAGAGAGAAGGAAAAACTAACATATGCGTGAAGGTAATGAAGTTATCCGTGAATCTAGAGTGTCAATTTTTATTATTTCTGAAAAAAGGGCTATGATAGAGTGTGGAGACAGATATCTGATTGATGCTGAGGAAGAAATGTATCTCGAACTCTATATTGAGATTATCCAAGACATACATGAAAGCGTACTAACTAGTGTAAGAGCTACGTGTGGAGAGATGAGTGAGCTCCTTGTTGGAGTTGGGCTGAATCAAGGTCTTCCTTGAGCCCTTATTTATTTGCACTGATCATGAATGCGGTAACAATAGACATACAAGAAGAGATTCCACAGTCCGTACTATTTGTCGATGATGTGGTACTAATCACCCAAACAAGGAAGCAAATAAATGATAAGCTAGAATTTTGAAATTTTTTATATGACAGTGGTAAGACCTGCCATATTATATGGTGCAGAATGTTGCGCTATCAAGAAACGATAAGAAGTTAGAGTGCGTGGAGCTGAGATGCATAGTTAAAGATGGATGTGTGGAGTAATAGGAAAGGTTAAAAGAAGAAAGGATAAAATTAGGAATGTATACATGAGAAGAAATTTGAAAGTGGCACTTATTAAGGAAAAAATTATGGAATGTCACTTGAGGTGGTCTGGACAGGTCCGTTGGAGGTTAAAAGAAGTCCCTGTATGAAGGATGGACACGCTAAAATCATAAGGAAGCAAAAGAAGAGAGACCAGTGAAGACTTAGAGAGAAGCAGTGAGAGGGACATGGAGGATTGCAGAGTTATGGAGAACTTAGCACTGATAAGAAACGAGTGGGGAAATAGAACTTGCAAATCTGACATTGAATAGATGGGATAAGGTCATAATGATGATGATGATGAATGCTCGAGTCAAGTCAATTGGAAGGCTAGGCACACTTTTGGAGGATCCAATAGTTCAACGAGATTGGCATCTTTAGCTTGGTGGTTGACAGACGACATGATTGTGTAGTATTATTCAGAAGCCCTTATATGTGTTGTATGGAGGTTGACGTAGCTTGAGCATCAAGAATTGAAAAGCTTCTCAAAGAAGCTATGCCTCTTAAAGAGAAAGATATTGACATGTGCCAAAGTTCTTTCTAGGGAGTCCCTCTCTTTTAAAACTATTGGAGGGAAACACTAGTATTTTGTTTGAACCTAAGAGACATTTTTTGTCATTCTAACCATTAGACAAAAGAGTAATTCCCGAAAACTAGTAGTTTGGCTACTTTGGTTCATTTTCATGCTTTGACTGAAGAAGAAAACCCTTGGAGCTTATAAGAACAAAGGTGTGTGACAGTGTCGCATGAGGATACTCAAACTCTAGCTTCCACTGACTGATAGATTCCTATTTAATTGTGAGTTCTAATCATGACAAGGCTTAGAACGGTATTGAAACTACATGGAATACATGAATATGTGTTGCAACATGGCCGAGATTGAAAGGATCATTAATATAGGAAGACAACGATACTGAAGTGGCTTTATCAACATGCTAACAGTGACACAAAATACTCCATTAAAACTGGGAAGGATCTGAGAATGAATTTTCTGGGGAACGAGGAGGATCTGAGCAAGCTTTTCAAAAACATAAATGATAGGGATGTTGATTCGTGTGATGATAAGGAAAGACAGGAGCCTGTGTTACATGATTAGTTTATTATTAATACTGATATAAATGAACAGAAGTTCCGAGTTTGCTAAAGAAATGAAGATAACAACTTGGACTGTTAGAGGTATGGTTACTAGAGAGAGGAGAGCTGACATTAAGGGCCTTCTGCATCACATGAAAACTACAATCATTTTTCTTCTAGAAACTAAATTAGATGCATTCTTACACAGAGGCTCGAGTGTTGGATGTCATTAAGTCTATGGAGTGGGTTCAAGTGAATCCAGTGGTGCTTTTTGGGTGTTCCTTATGCCATGGGAAGACCATGGTGCAAAAAATTTTAGAGGTAATAGGGAAATACTATGGGTGCATTGGCATAGCTCTTTGTCAGCTCCCTGCCAGAGCTAGATATACTTGCTTTAGCAGGCCCCCCTTTCTCCTTGCTAACTCCCTGCCAGAGCAAATAAATCTACTTTGGCAAGGAGTAAGCAGAGAGCAGGGAAAACTACTGAAGCAGGTCAATTTTGCTGTGCAGGGAGTTAACAAGGAGAAGGGGGACCTGCTACAGCAGGTAGCAGGGATTTAGCAAAGAGGAAGGAAACTTGCTAAAGTAAGTAAACCCTTCTCAGTCAAGGAGCTATGCTACATAGCCTACGTCTTTGTCAAGTTTAGAATGCCAATGGAGGACATTAGGGGCTATGGGCTGATGTTTATGGACCAAATAGGTAAAAATTTCACGGGGATGAAATGATGACGGTGAAGAATTTTTTCAGAAACAGTAATATCCATTGTAGTTAAAGGTGCACCGAGATGTGCACCTTAGGCCCTAGGCATGTCAGGCACACCTATTGCACCTGCATATGGCATTTCTAGGTTTAGGATTGGCTAGGTGGCCTTCACGTGCAGCTTCCTCCTCTTTTGCCTTGGCTCATGTGCATCATGGTTTGTGAAAAACATAAACGGGCCACTGTCCAGTAACGCGAGGTCCATTTTGTGGCCCCTTTTTGCTGTTTTCCCACCTCTTATAGGTGAGAAGAATTAGATACAGTTAAAAGATATTCTTTTAATACTGTGTTGTTCTAGTTTTTTTATTTATCTCATTAGATATTTCTAATGTAATCACTAATAGGTGTCAGACAGGTATCATCAAGTTAAACAGTTGATTCATTTGACATAATTTGAATTTGAACATTTGGATTTGGCCTATGGGTTTTGTAATATATTGAAGTGCATAATTTATACATGTTTATTTGGTGCTTTAAAATGGATGTTCTACTTGCTTAACTAGCTTAATCCTCACTTGTTAGTCACTTCGTTACTCATGGTTGTTACTAGATAATTACTAGATAGTTAAGGGCGAGTTTGGATGCTATCACTTGTAATCATGATTTTTTTTTTTCGATCGATAACAAAGATTATATTAATAAATAAAAGGAAATACAGAGGAAAGAAAAGCAAATATGAGGGTAGAGAGGATCTACCCAAAGGGAAAAACACTAGCCAAAACCCCCACGGAGCCAATCTCGAAATGGGGAGAGGGTTAAGGCACGGTGGTGACATGAAGGGGATTTGTATGGGTGAAGGGGGAGGGTGAGGTGGAAATCTCATTTTAGGCAAAGGATCCTAGAGTTGGGTAAGGACATTGTGTGGCGAATCGTTCTGTAACAGCCCCCAATACTGAAGGAGATTGCGGGTAGATCTTAGAACCAGACTTCTCGGTTTAGCGACACGTTGAAAGACCCTGCTGTTTTGTTCTTTCCAGATAGTCCAGATTACAACGTACAAAATCTGCTGATAGATGCTTTCTTCAAACTCGCCGCTGATGACTTTGTTGATATGGTGCCATTGCCTTAGAAGATCCCCGATATTCCTAGGGATCACCCAGGTTAAGCCCAAAATTCTGATGTCTGCTCCCCAAAGGTAAGTCGAGAAGGGGCAAAGGAGAAGTGTATGCGAGATGGACTCTTTCCCGTTCATGCGAAGGAGGCATTGGTTGCGGGTGGCAATTCCTCTTTTCCTTAGTTGATCGCGAGTTAGGATCCTCCCCCAAACTGCTGACCACGCATTTTTTATTTATTTTAGGTGGGATTTTGAACTTCCAGAATTTGAGCCAGCCCGATTTGTCAATTCGAGTTTGAAGAGTGGTCTGAGCCTTATGAAGATAGGTGTAGAAAATTTTCACCGTAAACTTGCCCTTCTCCATTAAGATCCATCTCTTGTTGTCTTTCCGCTAGAGATTCGGAGTAGCCCCGTGGAAGACCTGGAACAGCCTAGTGAACTTGTCAATCTTGTCGTCTTTCAAGCTCCTTTTAGTAGTGACGTTCCACATCATGATCCCATCTCTCTAATCCGTAATGTCACTAACCAATGCGTCCTTATTTGCCGCAATGTTGTAAATTCCTAGAAATTGAAATTTAAGGGCCAACTCACCAAGCCAATTGTCTTCCCAGAAGCTAATGTTGGTGCCATCATCCCAACTAAATCGAGCGACTGCGTGAAATTCGTGGTGTACTTTATCGACCCCTTTCCACCATCCTGACGTGTTTATGAAGGTGATTTGTTGGAGGTTCCAACGTCTATGGGGACTGTACTTCGCCGTAATGACTTGCCACCACAGTTTATCCTTATCGCTATCTTCCTCCATTTTCCACAACCATTTAGCGAGTAAAGCCTTATTACTGTAGCTAAATTTCTGATGCCCAACCTCCGTCTTCTTTACTATTGCAGCACGTTTCCCAGTTAATGAGGTGAAAATTTCCTCCCGAGCCACCTCCTTCCCAAAGGAAGTTGCTAACAATTTTCTCCAAGTGATTGATGACCGCTTGGGTGCCTTATAGAGAGAGAGAGAGAGATATAAGATGGGGAGTGCCGCCAAAGTGGATTTAATGAGAGTAAGTCGCCCTCCGTTACTGAGAAGCCTACTTTTCCAAGTTGCCAGTCTTTCCTGAAATCTCCTAATGACCGGTTGCCAGTGTGCGACCCTTAGGTTACCCAGACCGAGAGGAAGACGAAGGTACAAAAAGGCAGGTTCTCTACCTGACATCCAACGCTATCAACAAGTTCGTAGAACCTACTATTGCTGACGTTGATTCCGATGAGCTTGGATTTTTGGATGTTGACTTGTTGCCTGCTTAGAACCGTCTTGATTTTGTGGTTAGTGGCTCTGTAGAAAATAACTATGTCATCCGCATACTGTAGGTGGGAGATTTGGCAGTTATTAGAGACGTGGAAGCCTCTAAACAAGTTGAGATTGGTGCACCGATCAAGAATTCTGTACAGCGCTTCCCCCACTATATTGAAAAGTAGTGAGGACAATGGATCCCCTTGGCGAAGCCCTCTCGAGGCCCAAAAGTTCCCTTTTGGGCTACCGTTGACAATAATCAAGAATCTGACCTAACTGACGTAACCCCTCATCCATCTGATCCACTTCTCTCCGAAGCCCATCCGTTGAAGAAGGAACATAAGACGGTACCAATCAACACGATCGTATGCTTTTTCTATGTCAACTTTAAAGATGATGCCCATGGCTTTTTGAGCTTTGACAGATTGAATCACTTCGTGAGCTAAGCGATGTTTCCAGAAGTTGTCTTCCCAAAAGGAAAGCCCCTTGTGTGTTGGAGATGACTCGCCGAATAACCGTACGAAGACACTTAGCAAGAACTTCGATGACAATGTTATAGGAGGAGTTAAGGAGGCTGATCAGGCGGAAGTTGTGGATATTAGTAGCTCCTTTTATTTTCAGTATAAGCGCTATGAAGGTAGAATTCATGCCTTTCCCGATTCTGGTGGATCCATGGAACTCGCTGAAGAAGGCAAGAAAATCCGATTTGACCACCTCCCAGAAAAAACGAAAGAACTTCACGGTAAAGCTGTCTGGCCCCGGTGCCTTGTTTTTCCCTAGGGAAAAAACAGTAGTGCGAATTTCGTATGCGTCAAACTGGCGCTCAATATCATCTTTGAGGGAATCATTGATCTTGATGAACTCGATTCCCCCCAAGCTAGGCTTAGGGTCACAGTTAGCGGTGTAGAGGTTCTCATAGAACATAACCACTTGGGTCTCGATGTCAATAGTGTTGGTGTAAACATGGTCATCTACTTGCATTTGAGAGATGAAATTCCTAGATCTCCTGCCATTAGCAATCTGGTGGAAAATTTTGTATATCTGCCCATTTCTCTTAACCAATGAGCTTTAGATTTCTGCTTCCAAATCGCCTCCTCTTCGATACATTTCTGGCTATAAGCCATCTTAAGGGAAAGCCTGACTTCTCTTTCCTCAGCCGAAAGGGGGGCGATCTTCTTCAAATCCGTTGAAGGTTTTGATTTCCACAAGCAAGCGATCCTTCATTTTGTGGACATTCCCAAAAACCTCCTGACGCGTGACAAACGCTAAAATCTTAATATGCGAATTTGGGATTAACTTTAAAATGAATTGAATAGCGAAAATATTCAAAATCAAACAACACATAAAATTAATTCAATGAAATTAATAAAACAATTAGATTAATCCATTTAGCGTTCGCATGCGTGAAAATTTTCCATTCTAGAAAAACGGCTCCGATGAGGGAACTCAGATTTCGTTCTAGTTTAGGGCATCAAGCGATAATTGCAATATCGGCTCTTGACTCCTCGGGGATTTGAATGGAATAAAACTTGAAGAAATAACTCAATAGAAGGAGAAAATTATAGATATCAAGGAATAAAGGATTTGAGATTTTGATCTTTTATCAATGGAATAAAGGAAGATATTACCTGACAATAATAAAAAAGGATAAAATAAAGAGATAGATTCCAAGGTTTCACACCAAGGATTTTTCGAAGCTTCACACCACAGCTGTACGTGGGCTTCGCACCAAGTCGGACGAGAAACGATTGCTCACTCCTCAAGGTTTGAAGGATTCACTCCCTCGGTTGAAAACTCTTCACAAGCTCTCTAGGGTTTGCACAAAAGCAACTCTCTTTTCATTCAATAATAAAAAACTAATTAATTTGTCTTTTCAAGCCTCTATATAGGCCACAAATAATTAAAATTCGAAATAAAGAGTCCTAATACTAATAAAACACTAAAAAAAGGTAATTTTCGCAAAATTTAGAAAACCCTGTCACGACGCCCACAGACGTCCGTGACCTATTCACGGACGTCCATCACTGTTCATCAAATTTTTTTTTTTGACGTCCGTCACTTTATGACGTTTTCTGCCTATTTTTTCTACTTCCTTCCTTGTTTTCTCTTTGCGCTTTCTCCTGCCTTGCTTTGTGTGATGTCCCCATCACCTCCCTATTCCATTTGGAAACTTTGAATTTGAGGTTTTTGATTTTAGAGCTGAGGATGAAAGCCGTTGTCCCTTATATGTTGTCCTCGTTCCACCAATTCGGAATGTTCCTTTTGAAGTCCTCAACTCTGAGCCAAATATTTTTGAATTTGAATGACTGGGGTCCCGATGTTCTGTAGAAATGAGTGTTGAGAGAAATAGGCTTGTGGTTCGACACAGTAGTCACGTGCGTAGCATTCCGCTTCCGATGGCGGGAACTTGGCCATCCATCCCGCATTACAAAGGAAACGGTTTAGGCGGCAGATTGTAGGAAAATCTTGACCACTTGTCCAGGTGTAATGACCTCCTTTCATTCCAATGCCGCAAACCGTGCACTCTTAAATGAAGTCTTTAAACTTGGTGGCTTCTCTAAAGTTGAAGTTTCCCCTTCTTTCTCGTCTAGAGATCTTAACACGTTAAAATCTCATCCTAGACACCAACTGCCTCCCCATTGGTGGGTGATGGAGCTGAGCTCAAAGAAGAGATCTTCTCTTAAAGCGTCGTCGTTAGGACCGTAAATGCCCTTGAAAATGTAGTGAAAATGTAAGACTTGCCATCCGCCTTCTCTAGAGATGAACCAGGACAGAAAAATCGCTTATCTCCTGATCAAGCAAGGAGAAGATGCTGTTGTTCCAAGCGAGTAGGATCCCGCCTTTAGTACCGTCAACGTCAAGACTGACCCAAGCCCAAGACCCTCTGCACGTAACTGAAGCAACCTTAAAATCCGTGCACTCATCCCACTTGGTTTCTTGAAGTGAAAATATATCAAGTTTCAAAAATCTGAGTCTTTCACCGCCGCTCTCTTGCCGAGCGACCCCAAACCTCTAACATTCCAAGGGACAAAGATCATAAAACAATGGAGAATACGAGCCCAAAATGAAGCCAACCTGTGGCAAGTGTTGAGGGCAAGTTCGCCTTTACCTCCTTTTTCTCCTTTTCGGATCCCTTTTCCTTTTGACTTGGCGTAAGAGAGTCCCCATGTAAGCTGATCAGAGACTTTTGCCCCTTTGAATTTAAAAATTTCTCTTTGCTGTCTTCTTTGTTTGTGAATTTTCTGGAAGATCTGTTTGACGGTGTTGTTAGATCCAGAGAATGTCATTCCGATTTGTTCCCCCACGGCTATGTCGTCCTCCACACTCTTGTTGCAAGGGCCCAATAGGTCAGTGTGTCGGGGTTCAGACTGCGCTGGTGGAGGTTGAGGAGGTAGCGGTTGGCCAGAGATTGGATGAAGGGAGGGAGGTGTATCGTGGAACTGAGAGGTCGTGTCCGTGGATGCGCATTCTCTTATCATGGCGTCCCTACAAAAGTTCTCACAACCCAGAGGAAGAAAAGAAACAGTAGTAGCATCAAGAGGCCTAATGTGCCCGTATTTATAATTAGAAAGAAAGGTAAAGTCCACAGAGGTAAATAAGGTTGGGTCGGAGGAGGCCTGTAACTCTGACCGCGGGTTGTGCGGTTGGCACATATTGTACCGCTTGGGTGAATGGCATGTGAGTTGCACACATCAGAGTCCCAATAGAATTTTGAGGATGACCGTTGAACCTGGCAACTTTGTGGTCCGTGATCAAAGGAGAGGAGTGGGAGAGTCCGTGTAATGTGCGTGAGCTGGCCACCGAAACTGCTGATGTGCCCTCTCTAAATCCGGAAACTGCTGATGTGTCCTCTCTAAGTGCTGTGTTGTCAGAGGTATTTTCCCCATGTAGACCCAAGTTAGCAATCTAAACTTCGGTTCTCTGACCCCCGTTGTGGTTAGGTTTTTCGAAGTCCGTGCCCTTTAAAGGGAGGTGACTAGAGACTGCATGTACCTCCAAGCCTTCAACGCATTTAATGATCCCCTTTGGTGAACACGTAAAGGAGATATGACCTTGCCAGCTGTCCCATTCTCGTTCGTCCGTTCTGACCTGGCACTGACTGTTGAAGAACCCCAGGAGGTATTAGAGACGTGGGAAGCAGATTCAACATTCCTTTCTCCAGTGTTTGGTATCTCCCCGTCTTTTTGATATCCAGTGCATTTAATTCTCTCCACCTTCCCACCTTTTGCCAACTCGCCGACTCCTGTTATAGAAGGCGGGTTGTCTGCAACCGCTCTTCCAGATTCAAACTGAAGCCTGTGGTCTCGTGTAACGACTCTTTACCCTTGCTACTTCCTTCCATGTCACCATGCCACGAGATCCCTGCGCACGTGCCGCTGACCGACCCGCTCCCTATCGCCCGTATGCCAACGAGGCAGTCCCCATCATGTTGGAGTTGTAGGAGCTGAGACGGGTCTCTGAGCCCACGTATCCCGCGAATCTGCCTAGAATCGCCGAGCAATATGCTGGCAGTTCCCGTCAGGTGTTGTACATGGCTGGTCCTGATAGTGTTGGCTGCTACTTCGTTGTGATCTCTGCCGGTTATCCATTCCAGCCGCTCCATTTCCACGAATACCCGGTACTTGTGCCCACTAACTGTGATGTGTCCCGTCCTTGGGATGCGGTGCCCCTCCGTTCCGACAACTCTAATGCAAGCGCATCTGGCGTTGAAAATGTCGATGGTCCGGTTGTCCACTCTGAGGAGCCCCTTGCAATGCTGACCAATCCCGTTGAGGACGTCCATGGTCCATAGGTTTGGGGGGAAGGCCAAAGACGTGTTTCTCCACCTCCTCCCAAGTTAAAAGAAGGGTGCAATCCTCGTTATATCTGAGGATCGTTTTGTGGATATTGTGCACCCTTTCTTCTTCTCCAGTAGCGAATCGGAGGAGGAGGTGTTTTTTGTTTTGTTCGGAAATGAAGTAGTTTCTGTTTTCCTCGCCCCCACTAATGCATGTAAAAACTTCCTAATGGAAATGGGAGGAATATGTTTTGTTACTTTTTGCAAAGCGAACTGAAGGTGGGTGTTATCATACTTTGCGCAAGGATATTGCATTATCTCCACTGAAAACAAGTCGGAGACAGGCAAGAAAGCATGAGGTTCAAGAACATTCCTATTGCCATTTGTGTTGGTCCGAGGTAAATTGCCGTCACTAATGGCATTTGGTAGAACGGTGGAAGGTACCCACTTCTTCTGAGGGTAGGGGTGGGCCCTCTCCTTAGCAAAATAAATGCGATCATTAATCAATGTTGTGGGGAATTTCCCAAAGAGTGACGGGTCTTTGTTTGTAAACTTTCCTTGGACATCTTTGTGAAACGTTTCCCAGCAATGGACCACCCGTTTCTGACATCCTTCTCCTGTTGTCTGGACTTATTCTTTTGGCGGGTAGTTGACGCAGTGGTTGATGGTTGTGCTGGAGCTCCAATGGGCCCCGCATTGCCTGTTGTGACAGATCATCCGTCGTTTGACGTTAAGGTTGTTGCATATGCTGCACACCCAGTCACCTTCCTTACCGTAATAGGTTTCCCTCTGAGAGAAGATCTTCTTGCTCTGCTGTGGATAAATCTGTCACCCGTGTCTCTGTATCCGTCATTTTCCGTCGCACCTATGGCTCCTTGTAATCATGATTTTCAATGTTTGTAATATTAATTTTTTTAAATTTTGGAAAAATGTGTTTTTACAAAATTACTCAATCCACTGTTTGGGTTAGATGATCCTTAGAAATCATACAATGCCAAGATTTGTAATATTTAGTAAAGTAAATGCTAATTAATATTGCAATTTGGAATTTGAAACAGATTGTGGTGAGAGGCTGTAAAGTTCTTGGGTCAATCATACCAGGCACAAATTAGGATCTTAATAAATTTCAATGATTCTCAAAGGATTCAAGCATATTGTTGTAAGAGATCATAAGATTGATGGCTCTACGGAAGTTGGAATAATTTTTGCTCAGTCATAGTTAGGGGAAGTTCAAGGTCGCTTTGTCTCTCCTTCCCCTCTCTCTGAAAACACCACACATGAAATCTGTCCAAAACTCATTCCCCTATGCTAGGGAAGAACCCCATTGACCATTGGCTTCTGGATTCTGTTCCAATCACTAGATTTCGGCAGCCGAAAACTGGATGAAAATCGAGGACGTTCCTCTCTTGTTTGTGTAGATTTTAGGCTCTCAAAAATTTGAAAGATCTCACTCCTCAGCCTTCTCCACTTCTCAAAACTGCCAGCAGCAATAGGTCTATACAAAAAGATTTTACGACAAGCTGGAAAAGACATTGACGACCAGCTGAAATCCCTTCTCTTTTGCTTGTCTGTTCTGTGATGTGAGGGAAAAGAGAGAGAACACGTATACTTGGAAAAGGAAAAACTTACAAGGGAATCGGAAAACTGAGAAGAGAGTTGCTTAGGGTCGGAGAGTCGTGAGAGAATGGGGGAGAGTCGATGCCAGATAACAGAGATAGCAGATAGGTTTAGAAAGAGAGACAGGACAGAGAATCGGGAGAATATAAGGAATCGGGGTTTTATGTTTTTCTATTAAGAACGCATGAAGTGGATCCGCCTGCGTTTTGTGATTTCACTTCATCGTGAAATCTTAAAATTCTACTTGTAGTAGAATATCCTAAAAACAGGATTTAATCCTTATTTACGATTTTGAAAAAACATTATAATATTTATCGTTAGAAAATCACACAAAATCATGCTTAATCATGATTATCAGATGTTACCAAACCTACCCTAAGTTATTATGTTAGTGCAGACTTTGTTTTTATTTTACAATGTGTATAAGTTTGTTCTTTTTATTTTTATATGTTATATTTGTTATTATTTTTTTATATACTAGTGGAATGCACGTGGGATGCACGTGAGCAAATGGGGATTACGCCCAAGGCCAAAAACCAATCAATCAAGTGCCATTTTGAACCAACAACTCCATAAAATGGACACATATTAGTCGCTCATATATTAATACATGAGCTGAAAGTGGCACATAAATCATAGTGGCACATAAATCATTTTGTTCTGTGAACTTTGATCTCATAGCCCATTAATGTCTATGAAAACTATTAAAAGAGGTAAAAATAGAAATAAACTTTAACTGCAATTTTCCCAACATTTACGGTGTATGCGGGTCAGCTTGTTTAAGAATTTTGGGTTGTAAATAAAGGTTATCCTCTTTTTTATTTTATTTTAATTTTAATTTAGTTTTTAATTTAATTTTTTTATGAATCAAGGGACCTCTTTGTGAAAAAGCTTTGAAGTATTAAACCAAAGCTGCACTAAAAAAATTATATAAAGAAAATTTACTTACAATTCAAGATGAAGAATCTTAGGTTGTACATCTTGGGTTGTAGTTAAAGGTATACCCTCTTTTGATTTATTTGAAAAAATTAAAAGGGTACCATTATTTACACTCGTGAAAGTGTGATGTCACCCCTCTCCTCCAATTGGTGCATATTGACATACCAATCTTTCACACGTTTGATCTTGAGATCATGGGCATACCATCCGCCGGCCAACTATTTATTCCACGTGACACTCAAATAGAAAAGTGTCTTTAACATCACATGACACATCACTGTTCTAAAAGTCGCTCGGGGTGGCCACCTGGGCTCCTAGGCACCCCGATTTAGGCTGGGGCGCCTCTCGGGGCAGCAGCAGGGGCCCCGCCCAAGCCGCCCCGCCCCAGCCCCAGCCCCCAAATTTTTTTTTTTCTTGAGAGTCATTACTTGACAAATTTTGAAAGGGCTCTTACTCTTGAAAAGTTGGCCCTTGCACCGACTTTAAAGAGAGACTTGATATTTTAGGGACATGTGACATGTGAAGACCATTGATGGCGTCGGATCAGATGACGGAGGTCGTGTTTCACCTTGATATTCCACACAATAGATCTTGTGGGTGTTCTTTGGTGCAATTAACGCAAAACACCTTAAGTTGGAGGGTGCAAATTTTATATATATATATATATATGTGTGTGTGTGTGTGTGTGTGTGTGTGTGTGTGTGTGTATTCATGGATCACAAAATTGGATTTCTGATACATATCGTCCTGACCTCCAGGATGATACGTATCGCGTATCGTCCGATACATTCAATGCATCGGCGATACATTGAATGCATTGTTTTGATACATTTTTTTTTTCAAAAAAATACTCTAAAAATCAAACGACCAAATTATCGAACGTTAATTTAAAATTATTGGACGATAATTTCAAATTATCATCCGATACGGGTGATATGGACGATAATTTGCCCGTATCGGACGATAATTGACTGTTTCAGGAGGTACCCGATAAAAACCCCTGTTATCGTATTGTCCCCTCTCCAAAACAATACGTATCGGTATCGTGTTATATTTTGATCAATGTATGTATTATGTATATATATACATTTGTGATGAAATAAAATATATATATGTATATATACATAGCGGCTGCTCGGATCTTGGGGTGCCTGCTAGAGCGCCGCCCAGCGAATTCCGCCCAAACTTACCCCGACCGCTCTAACCTGCCCAACGATTTTAAGAACATTGGCACACATTATGTTCAAACATAATTTTAGGGTCACTTTTTGTGATGTGTCATGTGGAATAAAAAACTGATCATCTGCTGGTACTCTGATGATCTGAAGATCATTTTTGTAGAAGATTGGATGGGAAAGTATGTCCATCGTCTTATTCAAAGCGGTCAATACATGCTGACCGGAGGAGATGGGTGAAGTCATAGTTTGACAGTATATAAACAATGGTGCCCAAATTAAAATAGAAAGCTACCCAAAAAAAAAATTCATGTAAAAAAAAAGGACAATAATCTTATACCATTATTTTAGGCTTTTGTATCTTACACCACCAATGGGTGGTATACAATTATGCCACATAGATGTCAACAATTCAAATTGTCAAATTCCCAATCCATCAATTTTTTTTGATCGGTAAATGAATTATATTGAAATGCAGCAAGACGCTGAAAACCAATACAACCACGAGCAAAAAAAAGGAAAAACACGAAAGAAAGAGTATACAACTCTGAGCACATCAGTCAAATCGACCAACTTAGCCCGGATCCCAAATATAAGGAGAGTGACCAGGCCACTCTTCGCCTCTAGCCACCCAAAACCCCACTAGGTCCGTGATTGATTTTATAATCATCCCCACTGGCCTACATTTATTCTCGAAAATCCTGAAATTCCTTTCGCGCTATAGACACCAAAAAACGGCGAACAAGGATGACCTCCAGTACTCCCGACTCTCGCCCTCAACCATCCCAGATAACCAGCTCATCAAGTGCCGATGTGGTGTTGCCGCCATAACCTAGCTCACACCAATGGATTTAAAGACCACAGACCAAATTTCATAGGCCACTCGACAATGTAGAAAGAGGTGAGCAACAGTCTCCTCCCCATCGGAACACATGACGCAGCCAATTGTAATGTCCTTCCCCTTAAGAATAAGCTGATCTCTTGTAAGGATTCTCTCCTTACACAATGTCCACCCAAAAAACTTAATTTTCAATGGTATATGCTCTTTCCACAACCATTTACCTTCAAAGGTGATGAGCGAACGCCGCAACAACAGCTTAAAAAAACTTTTGACACTGAAGTTACCATCACTAAAAGGGGGGCCCATATCCTCAGATCATAACCACTAGAATTCCGCTGCACCTCATATAATTTCTGAATTAGAATGGAGAACCCGATCATCTCACTATCCCTCAGGGACCTTTTGGTAGCAACATCCCATACAATATCCCCATTCGTATGCGAAACAAACTCGTCAATCCTCCCACCTGGATTCAAAGAAATAACATAGATACCCGGAAAGGAGGACCTAAGTGTGCTAGTATCCAGCCAAACATCGTCCTAAAACCTGATACGGGTGCCACACCCCCAGCTAAACCGCAATCCTCTTGCAAAACTCGGCCAAATGCTACAAATACCTCTCAACCAAGCGGAAGTCCCCTTGTGGGCTATAGAGCAGATCCCCCAACTATTAAAAGATTGCCCGTATTTCTCGACCAACACCATGCGCCATAGGCTATCTCTCTCTTCCACCCTCCTCGCTCTCCAAAACCATTTCCCAAGAAGCGCCAAGTTGGTCCGTCTCAGATTGCTAATACCCAACCCTCCACCATCGATAGGCAATTGAAAAGTATCCTAGTTAACGAGGTGATAGCTCCTATCCATCCCCGAACCCTCCCATAAAAAGGAGGTTTGAATATGCTCAAGCCGATTGATAACCTTCGCCGGACACTTAAACATCGACATATAGAAGATGGGCATCGATGAAAGGACCGCCTTCAGAGGAACCAACCTACCATCACTACTCAGTAACTTCCCTTTCCACGACGACAACCGTTGTTCGAACCTTTGCACCACAGGTTACTATTCGCGAAATGTTGGTTGTCTGAGACCGAGTGGCAGACCAAGATATCTATTAGGCAGCTTCTCAATGCCACAATTCACAATGCACGCAAACTCTGCCAAGACAGACTCCTCAACCCCAATCCCTGTGATCGCGGATTTGAGAAAATTGATACGCTGACCCGATATCGCCTCATACACCGAAAGAATATCCACTAGCACACTGAACTCCGTAGCATCCGCTTTCCCAAATAAGATCGCGTCATTCGCGTATTGTAAGTGAGATGAATTTGCCATGTGTTCCAACCTGGATACCGGTAATAAGATTGCACTGCCTGGCACGCATGATCAGCCCAAATAACGCCTCGCCCAATATATTAAAGAGAAACGGGGACAGTGGGTCCCCTTATCGGATACCCTGAAGCTCTTAAAATACCCAGCCGGAGTGCCATTGATCAGAACTGAGAACCATGGCGAAGAGTAACACCAACACATCCATTTCCTCCAAGGTAACACCGAACCCCAACCTCCCGAGCATATACTCAAGACCCTCCCAGCTCACCCGATCATATGCTTTTTCTATATCCACCTTCCAAATCGCAGTCGGACGACGATGGTTGTGAGCCGACTTGATGGTCTCATGAGCCACAACAACCACGCCCATTAACTGTCTACCTCGCACAAAAGCCCCCTGATTACCCGAGATAATTTTACTCATCACCAACTTCAGTCTATTCGCTAGCACCTTAGCTATAATCTTGTAAAGGCAGTTAGTGCGGCTAATCGGGCGGTAGCCGGAGATATCCTCGGCACCGTCACGCTTGGGGATGAGGGTGATAAAAGTGGAGTTTAGTGCCCTCTCAATGAATCCAGAAGTGTGAAATTCAGACATAACCTCCATCAGATCCCCCTTTATAGTCTCCCAAAAAGACCGAGAGAACTCCATGGCACCCGACGCTTTATTCCTTCCACCAAACCTGATCACACGCCACAC
This sequence comes from Chloranthus sessilifolius, assembly GCA_021018995.1. Classification (NCBI taxonomy): domain Eukaryota; kingdom Viridiplantae; phylum Streptophyta; class Magnoliopsida; order Chloranthales; family Chloranthaceae; genus Chloranthus; species Chloranthus sessilifolius. The sequence goes on from CM037588.1 coordinate 10,983,611, forward strand.
CTCCTCTTTGTTAAAGTGCTGCTCCGGCCCCTTACTCTCTTCCACCGAAATAGCATTGAAAGGTAACCCATCCAACTGTGGACGCGGTAAACCAACATTCGTATACATCCCCTCATAGAACGCGACGATATTGTCACTGACCTGATCCTCACCCACATACGTCACCCCATCAACCACGATGCTCCCCAAATACTTTGATTTGAACCGGGCGTTAGCAACTGCATGAAAGTACTTAGTGTTAGCATCCCCCTCTTTGAGCCATCTAACCTTGGTTTTTGACTCTACCTAACTTCCTCAGTCCTGCACATGCTGTTGAACTTCATTTTTTTACAAAACCGTCCTCTTTCGTCCACCGTAAGGGCTCTATCCTCTTCCAGGTTGTCCAACTCCTTCAATCTCTTTAGTAAAATCTCCTTCTTAACATGAACCAGCCCATTCACATCCCGATTCCACACCTTAATCCTATCTTTCAGACGATGGAGTTTAGATATGAATCTATAGGAATCAGTCCCCGAAGCTACCGGTTCTCGCCACCACACCGGAACTTTCTCCCGAAAGGACTCATCCAACAGCCACATATTTTCAAATCGAAACAGAGACGACCCCTTTCCCTTAGACTCGCACATCAGCACCAAGGGCCGGTGATTAGAGACAGCCCGAGCTAGGGCTTCCAACCTAGCACCCGGGAATAAATCCAGCAATTCGAAATTACAGATAAACCTATCCAGCCTGCTAAAGGAAGGGTTATCTTGGAGGTTCGACCACGTAATTCGCGCCTCAGTTAACAGAACATCCATAAGCCCCCAATTAGAAATAAAGGAGTTGAAGTCCCGCATAACTCGGACATCCGGCAGCCCACCCAACTTTTCAGATCCCCATCTTATGGCATTAAAATCTCCTCCAAGGCATAAGGGAAAATCCCACATGGCGGCAAGAGCCTCCAACTCAAACTAGAAGTCACCCCGCTTTCTATCAACAGAAGGCCCATAAATACCTGCAAACATCTACTTTTTCCTAGAATCCTTGTTCCAAAGCACCACAGATGCTGAATACACTCCCACTTCCTCATCCATTTTGTCAAAAATTAACGAGTTCCAGGCCACCAATATACCACCAGACGCACCAACAGAGTCGACACCGATCCAATCCCATCTATCCCCTCCCAGCACCAACCGAACCTTCATCCTATCACAACTACCCCGTTTGGTCTCCTGATGAGTAACCACGGCCGGTTTAACAGCCGCAATCACTTGCTTCACCCCAGCCCGTTTAGTCCCATCACAGATACCCCTCACGTTCCAAGATAACATCTTCATGATCAAATTGGTTGACATCCTGCCTAAAAAAGGAGTGTAAATTATACCCCCGGTACACCCCTCCTATCTGACATCCCCCACTGCAATCTCGCCAGTTCCCGCGACCCACTACGACGCGCCTTTTTGTTATCCCGACGACTGACCAAAATGGACTGGAACACTTCCTGCAATTTTGCCTCCGATCCTGTGAACGATATACCGAGATTACGCCCCAGAGATCAGACGATCAATATTCGCAGTCCCTGGAGCCGTCACCAGCCCCCTCCGTGTTAAACCCATCAATGATTTGGATGGGCAAACCAGACCCCTGATGAGAACTCATCTCCTCCCCCATGTACTCCATGAATCCCCTGTGCTGCAGCCCCGATCCCCCACCGATAAAATTCGGATCCATATCGGAACCTTGCTCCGACAGAACTCCATCTGGATGAGCTTGCAAGCTCGGGAACCCTCCATCACCAAATCCCTCGAATTTAAAGACGAAACGAGTTGGCCCGCAGTATTAACCCACTGAGTCTCCCCAACCACTGAGAAGGGCGACTCACTTACCTTCTTTCCTCCCCCCATTCCCGGGTACAGGACCAACAAGTCCAACCCGACAGATAATTGTAATAGCCTCACCTGGTCACTCGAACCCGATAGAAGTTCAAACCTCCATTGGTCTGTCGCGACTAAAACCCAGTGGACCCACCCCGCCAGCTGTGCCCCGTTATACAACTGCTCATAACTAAACTGCCACGTGCCATCACGTGACCCATTAGTAAAAACCGCCTCTACAGCTCCCCACCTTAAAAGCCTCTGATCAGTCTTAGTCAACAGCTCAACTTGGATTCCAGAAGCTTCCTTTGGTCGGTGACGTGTCAACATCCCACTACACCTCAATCCTCGAGATCTTGCATAAAGCCTCCTCCTTCGCTGAAAAACCCTAAGCCCTTTTTTGTTTGCAGAGAGGCTCTTCCTCAAAAAACAAAAACCAACTTCAGTCTCCATCGGGTCCCAGGTACGACCACAGATCTTGTCCTTCATTTTCGGCATTTCCATATACTCACCTAACCCAATCCTTTGCAGGTGTACTTGGTCGGCATTGTAGTATGAGAAGATCTCGGCTGTAGGAAACATCGATGGTGGTGGATCGAAGTTGACACAGCCAGGGTCCCTGGGATTTGTGAATAGAGGGTGAATCTCGACCGTAGGATCAAAAGGGGCATCGGGAATCTACGATCGCTGCGTGGGCGTCGTCGGCGGATGATGCTTACCCAAAACTAACCCCGAAGATAGCCGGTGATCCACCGCCGCAAACCCAGAAAATGGTTCCACCGGCATGGTATTAGAAAATCCCACCTCCCATTCTTCCAGCTCCTCCAACATCAGACTACCCCGCACCATGACCTCTGTCAATCGTAATACCTCTGCCGGGAGAGGCCGTGAGCAAGAGGGAGCTCGGGAACCCCTCCTCATCATGTCCATGGGTTCTCTTTCCGCTGCCTGGAGATCCCGTCGTCGAGGGCGACCTCCGGTGGAGCCTCGTATCTGAGGATGAGCCACCCTTCGAGTTCTGCACCGAATGCAGCATGGACCCTGGTTCCCCATGCCTGAATGGGTTGACCTCCGGTAGGAATTCTTCTATGGTACCACTGAATACGTTTTCATCGGGAATCCCGGACAGCTCGGTTTCGTGGTGCGCCTGAGCCGGGAGGAATACCCTCTCAAAGAACTCCACTTCTACGAAGACAATGATTTTTTGACTGTTGAGGCTGATCTTGCACGCTCGGGGGATAGCCTTCCAATTATCAGATCTCACCAAGACGTGTGCATATTGAGTCTCCCACAAGTCATCAGTGCTCCGGTTGATGAGAATACATCCTCCACACTTGTCGACGATTCCCTGGTGGACCTCAGTGGTCCAGGCCTGGAGGGGCCGGATCCGGAGATCCCCCAACCAACGGTGGATCTGCAGGAGACTGGCGTCTGACTCCCATCAATTACAAGCTACAGGTTTGCCATTAATGGAGGAGACCTTTTTGTTAAGGACTTCATTCGCCGTTTTGCTCGAAGGACACCACAATAGAAACTTAGTGTCTGAAATAGCCGAAACAGTCAGCCTGTTTTGTAAGCTCCATTGTTGTAACCAAAAGTAAATGTGAACAGGTAGTAGGGTATCTTTAATGTAATGAATGATAAACCAATAGTCTTTAATGTTATTAGCCACCGAAGAAAAATTAGAGCTCGTAAAGCAAAGGTGGTTCCCGTCCTTCCCCCATCCAAAGTAGGGAGAGAACCTTGATCCACCAGAGCTCCGACGTGGGCCCCCCTAGAGACATCTGTGAACGACATCCCCAGATGTGTCCACGCAGGATGCATACGAGGTCCACCCATCTAATTCTGAGTAACACGTAGTGGGCGCCCACGGGAATCCGCGATAGACCAGCCCTGCTCTAGATCCCGGAGTTAGGCTCCATTAACAAAGGCCTGAAGCTTTGGACTAGCCCGAGAGATAGATTTCCGTGCACTTTTGACCAACATTCCCCATGCCCGCAATGAAGTACATCCATTTCGATGGCACAAGGATCTCCTTTTAAAATTAACATTCCAGCACCGGGAACAGATCTAGTCCCCTTCCCTTAGGACCAGTACGTTCCTCATTTCTTCTTCTTCTAAACCCAATCCATCATTTAAACATGTCTTGTGCAACAAAATAATGCTTATAAGTAAATGTGAACCATGGTTGGTAAACTTTAGTATCAACCATACAAAAGCAATGGCTCGTATTAGAGTGTACAGATCGAATGGTTAAAATTTGCCAATAAGTGTGATTTTTAGGCACATTTCCCTTTAACATATGATCTATAACTATATTAGTATCTATTACCCACGTATAAATATTTACTTGCTAGGTGAGTAATTGAGTTGGGCTTGAACCTTTGACATTGAGATTGTAATATTGTCAACCTTCTATTGTGGTACATCTAAAACCATTATTGATGTAAGGTCATTGGACCCACCTCTCTTGAGCTTCATTTAAACAACAAATTACTATTTAAAAGTTCTTACATCATGAATGGTTTAAGATCTGGGTGATCCATCCCGTCAAAGAGATAGATCATAGATTGAAGTGTAACAGGCCCAAAAATGGTGTTTTAAAGCGACATAAACAATTTGTTCTGTGGAATGTAATAACAAGCCGTTGGTTTGAATTTTAATAGCCGATATTAAAGTCCAATTGGATGACTCACATCCACTTATAGGCTTGTTTCTTTCGGCTTAGAAACATCACGATGATAGATTGCCACTTGGACAATTTAGATTGATCACAGATGTATGCCACATGGCATAGTAAAAAATCACATGGTGTGAGATAAAGCGTAATTTTAATGGTGTAAGATAATTTGAACACATTAATCACATATGAATGCCACATGCCATAATGAAAAATCACATGGTGTGAGATAAAAAGTCTAATTTTAATGGCGTAAGATCATTTAAACCTCATTTTGGTGTTTAAGGGGGAAAACATCTCTCTAAAAAAAAGAAAGATAAAATCTACTCAGTCTCTCTTTATTGATTTGGAAATGCTATTAAAAAAATTAAAAAATTAAAAACGTACCATTATTTCCACCCCGTGAAACTATGACTTCAGTCACCCATCTCCTCCAGTACAGTATTTGCTGCTTTGGGATAAAATGGTGGAGGTCTTCATGAAAAAAAAAACTATGACCTCAGTTACCGATCAAAACGAAAAAAAAAACTATGACCTCAGTCACCCATCTCCTCCAGTACAGTATTTGCTGCTTTGGAGATCTTCATGAGCGTAAAATATAGAGAAAAAAAATTATGATTTTTATGTAAATAGCTGTTATTTTTATATATTTTTCACAAATCAAAAGTGAAATTATAAATCGATGTTTATGGAACAAATTCCTAAAAAAGGGCAAATATATAAAAAAATAATCAGAAAAATAATTGAAGAAAAGGCGTTGGGGAGAATGCCGGGCGCAGTAAATGATCTATGTGCCCAGTGGCCAGATCACATGCCACGTGGCATGATTAACCCAAAATGGGATCCCAAAACAAATCATGTTTTGGGTTGATCAGCCATTGGACATGTTATTAAAAAAAAAGAAATTTTTTTTTTTGACTTTTTTTCCCTCCATTTGATGGGTCAAAGATAAGGTAATGCCTTAAAACTTTGGTGTATTGATTTTTTCAATTTTGACCACTTTTTTAATAGTGGAAAGGTCATAAAAATAATTTTTTTTGAATGAGATTTGATCAAACTTACCTAAGTTGCCGTGGATCCTCGTGATGAACACCATATGATGGTCAAATGATAGTGGGTATAGAGATATCTCTACACTCGGGAGCATAGTCCAGGACCTCTTAAGAAAGTTATAAATGAAACGTTACACAGACATACCATTTAAAGTAAAACAGACGTAAATTTGAGAGATTTTAGGAAATGTGACATTATTAGGAAACAGAGATTTGAGCAATGGGAGAGTGACGCAGGACGGTACCCTAAACTATGTGAATGCGATGATTGATTTTGCCGAAATTAAGTTGAATTAAATTAAACAATAAAACTTGCAAAATATAACGAATACCTCAGGCTTTCGTAGTATTCCATGGGAAAATCACGCATAATTCAGGCAGGGTTCAGTTCGGGCGTTAGATCCGTTAGGTTGCAGCGTGGATCGTTCCTAGAGATAGGAACTATAGAATTCCAGATTAAGGCTCTTACAATGCAATGATGGAATCTCTGGTTTGGGTTATTTTGATGTGATTTGGGTTTAACAGTCTGATGGATGCTACGGTTGTTGAATCAGAGTGATTCAATGGTTTAGGGAAAATTAGGGTTTAGGATCTCAAAAGGGATGATGGCTGAATTAAGGTTGTAGAATCACACAAGCAAAGATAAAAGATAGATAGATAGATTGGCAAGCTTCACACCCTTGGCTTCGCACCAAACCCTTCTCGGGAAGAAGAATCACTCTTCGTAGAGGCTCATCTCAAGCACACACAAGCAAAAACTTTTTCATTTATAATCAATAACTAGTTATATTGTTCAATTTAAGGACCTTATATAGGAGTCCTTTCAATAAAAGGAAACCCTAAAACAATTAATAAATAAAAGACAAATAAACCCTCAAAACAGAAGCTCGAAATTAAACTCCTAAATTAACTAAACAACCCGACGCGATTTCGATCGATCGATTTGAAATTTCGATTGATCGATCGAAAAAATCGATCGATCGAAATTTCATAATTCTATGAAAAATTGCCGTCGACATTCGATCGATCGACTTGAAAATTTCGATCGATCGAATAGTCCATTCGATCGGTTGAAATTTCACTCCATAACTCTATACTCTGTCGATGCCATTCGATCGATCGAAATTGCAATTCAATTGATCGAAATTGCTTTATTCCTCCAATTTTCTCTAAAATTTCATCTTTCGCCTCTTTCGCCTAGTTCTGATGATTTCCATTCCGCTTCTTCCGACATCGGTACACGCGAAAAGGTCCATATCCGATGTCTACGATGTCGGCGTCCCCGTCAATTCTCCCGGGCCGAAAAGGCTTCATCACCGATGAAGCGGCGTCGTGATAGCGCTCGAGTATGTTGGGGTCCAAACGTCGCACTTCGTCTTTAGCTAACCATGAGTTCTCAGAGTCCGGCTGTCCCAACCACTTGACCAAGTACTTTTGAATTTCTCCCCATGGGTGGATATCACCAAATCATCTAATATCCCTTCGATCTCATCTCTGCGCTGCTTACGTGGGGAAGGAAAGGGTAGGGGTTGTAGGGTGGGGCTGGTATTTGGGCTCGGGGCTGCTTGGAAGGGGTTGTGAGGGGGTGGGGCTGGAGCCAAAGAAGGAACCAGGTCCTCCACATTGAATGTAGAGCTGACCCCTATATCTGGTGGAAGCTCGAGAACATGCATTAGGTTCGCTCCTTGCAACAATTCTAAAAGGCCCAGCGTCACGGGTTTGAAGTTTCTTTGCGGCTCCCAATGGGAACCGCTCAGGCCTAACCCGAACCATGACGTAATCTCCAACCTGAAATTCTTTGAAGTGTCTATGCGCATCCGCAAATATTTTGTACTGTTCATTGCTTGCATGAATTCTTTTTCTGATTTCGGCATGCAATTCATGTATATGCTGTGCAAATGAATCGGCTGACTCGGAGACTGGATGGGATGCAGACATGGGAATTAGATCAATGGGTGTTCTAGGGCTATGACCAAGGACGACTTCAAAAGGACTCATACCTAAGGATCTATTGACTGAATTATTGTATGCAAACTCGGCTAAAGGCAAAATAGAATCCCAAGTCCTAGGGTGATCACCAACAAGGCAACGGAGAAGATTACCTAAGCTCCTATTGGTGGACTCCGTTTGGCCATCTCTTTTATTCCCTTTCGTTCCTGTTGGTTATTTTGCTTTTCCTAGCTTTGGATCCTCACTGAGCTCCAATATGTGTTGTGTTATCCTTGATACATATGGCTGTATCGAAATAATAAAAAAAAATGTCCATATGTGTTGTTTTATCATTATATAAAAAGTTAAAATAAAAAAAAGAAAAGGAAAAAAATTGAAGTCAGCGAAAAATCAGGAACAATTGGAGCAGAGTTAAAACAATAGGAATGATTGAATATGCTGATGCACAGGAAAAATTATTATGAAACAATACTCAAAATATCTTCTATTCTCTTCTATGCTTATGATGCGAACTTTGATAAAATGAAAACATGTTCTAAATTCTAAAGAATAATTTCAATGTTCAACCAATTTCAAAAGCACATGATGCATCAATGATATGGTAAAAGAGGAAGACAATCACAAAGAAGAAAAAGATAATAATTAAAATATGCCTCAACAATCTATTACCCAACAAATAGTGATGATGAACAAGGTTTATGTAATCAAAAACTCACAATGTGTGCTTCTATAAAAGAAAATAACATAGAACTGTGTTTTCTCGTACTCATTAATGAATATAACTAAAATAACCCAAAACAGCAGTTTTGTAATCGACATAAACCACCCAATTACTTAAGAACTAAATGAAATAAATAAAGTCAATAGCTTATTATTTTCTATATTTTTCATGATTTCTTGCCTCTTAGATGTCATGCGATATCTTTAAGTGATTAGGTGACTCTAAGTTCTCTTTTAGCGTACTTGCACTGTTTTAATGAACAATTAGGCTATTTACTGGCCCATTAAAAATCCCATTCTGTAGTTAATTAAAATAGTTTTGTCAGGGCTTTTAGCAGCCTATATTGAGGTTCTGATTGCAGATTTTGACTGAATTTTGTGGCTTATCATGCCATGCCAAATTATTACTTTCACCTTTTTATTTTTTATTTTTGTACGTGTTCCATGAAGCTCCTTTGACTTTATTCATAAAGTAACTAAATGACTAATTTCTTTGACTTTATTCTGGAAAGTGCATTTCATTTCTCTTCTCTTCTGCTGGTAATTATTAAAGGTCTCCAAGAACATGTCGTTGTAGAAGTTTACTCTTTCTTTCTGTGCTTGTTCATTCCTGAAGCTGTACCATAACTTAAATTGATAAATTTATTTTCTCCTTATTTAATACAGCATTTTTATTCGTCAGATATTCAAATATGACATTAAACTATTTTTTAATCGTTAAATGTTTTTCAATATGTATACGCTGCATCTTTTGTCGTAATCAAGGGGAGCACAATTCTGGTTTGAACAATAATTTAAAATATTCATATACAGAACAAAGTTCAGCAAAAGTCACTATTATTGGCTGTCTTGGTTGATTGAATTGTCTATATGCAACAAGCTTTGTGGCTAAGATCACATCCAGCTATTAATGGCTTCTTTTTTTTTATACTAGTTAGGTCGTAACTTCGTAGAACACACTCCAGCTGTTCGTTCTACATCAGCTGGTCGACCAGCTATAGCAGCAAAGCCAGCACCGTTGATGCCTCCTAGCAAACCATTATCAAAGCCACACTCTGCTGTACCTCCAGTAGAACATAACAATCGAAGGGATAGAAGGTAAATTCTTTTGATACCTAGATAAAAAGTTATATTCAAACTTTAAATATGTAAACGTTGCGATGAAATATATTGTTCATATTGCTTGAATTGTAGAGTGCTAATATATTTAATTGCTTGTTTTCCTCAAACTGCAAAGTCTAATGCATTCAAGTGATAAATTACCATCAACCTATATGATTCTACATTTTTCTTAAGTTGAACTCAGAATACTAATGGCTAATACTAGTAGAAGTATGAGAAAAATTCAGGAAACCAATTATATTCTAGACATTTAGTGTTGAAAATCTACGTAGATTCTAACCATTCTATATTTGCGTCATAGCATATGAGGTAATTTAATACCTGAATTATTGGAAATTTGGAACAGGACATCACTAATTTGGTATAAATTTGGGTGGCCTGTATCTCAACTGGAAGGTGCACAATGATGCAACCTTGAGGTCACAGGTTCAATGCTAGCCTACCTATATAAAATAAAACTAGTTTGATATAAATCATCTAATGCCATATATGATAATTAACTTTGTCATGGAGAAGATACTTCCATGGATTTATGAAAATGCCATTGATGCCAGTGATTCTATGTTTCATTCATTATAGCAACTGTAAGAGCTTCACAATGAAGAAATTGTGAATTATTAATGCATTGAGATGAAACTAGTGTTTTTATGTTGGCAATTGTCGTTGCTGCACTTTTACGGTTATTGAAGATTATAGGTTATTTGATGTTCATCATCTACAGATAATTGGGTTTTTTTTTCAATAATAAGAGAACTTTATTTAAAACTAGAATAGTACAGCAAGCATAAAGGATAACAAAAGTGCAGTGAATGTGATGTGGAATTTAGATTTGCATATTGGAATCGTTTCAAATGGCTTGTGAAAGAGTTGTCATTATACTAAGGACGTCTGTGGCTTTATAACGAACGTCCATGAAATAAGGGTGTTCTGGAAATTAAGGCAAAGACATTCATGCCCACGGACATCCGTGCCTAAGGACATTCGTGCCCACGGACGTCCGTGGTCATATGACCGACGTCTGTGAAAGTCATCCGCAGATTGGCTGCTACACGAATTTTAGGCAAAAAACTTGTCATTTACAGTTTTAATTGTTTTAGGACTTTCTTATTTGAACTTTATGTTTAGTTAGAGTTTTCTTAGCCTATATAAAGGTATGTAAAGACTTTATTTCAAAGTTAATAATCAATGAAAATTTAAGGTTGCTTTTGTGCATCTTGTGAAAGAGTGATTCTTCAAAGCTATCATTAGTGCAAAGCGACAAGCCTCTTTGGAGCGAATCCAAAGAACTTGTATCTTATTGTTATTTTATTTTTTTGTTTTAATTAAAGATTGAGAACCCTAACCCCTATCGTGCGAGATTTATGCTATTTTAGGGTTAGCGTGCGATTTATCTTGCATCAAATTGGTATCAGAGCAAGGTCAAACCCTTGACAAGTGGATTGGCGACACCAAGAGTAAAGATCAAATTCTTGAAGCCCTTTGTGATTTGAACGATTATATGGTCTCCATGAGAACATTCGTTAAACAATGGAACATTTCGATTGAGTCAAAAGATGGCGAAGTTGAAAAAAATATAGTGTGAGGAGAAAGGTAGATCATTTGATCAACATGGTCCATATTTAAACATATGACACTTCTTAACAATGTTTACTGTGAGTTGCTAAGGTCGCGTCGGATAGTGGTTGCATGGCATGAGGATATCAATAAGATACTTATTAGAGCTCTTATTCACCATTTATCTGAAGACTTATTGATAATGATTCAAGCTTTGAGCCTGAATGTTACAAGTTTCGTCGTACGCATGAGAAAACCTTTATGGGTTAGGGTTCCTCTACCCGCGCTCGTGGTAGTACCTATACCGGTGGAAGATACCATACCTATGGTGAATTCGAGTACTTTCATCCCTATGGAAAACCCGATTGATGAAGCCATTGTCGATCCCGAAACCGTTGAAGAGCCTGAGAGCGTTGAAGCTCGAATATCCACGATAGTCCCTATCTAGGCTGAGACCGTTGAAAAATCCGAGATCGATAAAGAGCAAGTATTCGTGATAATGTCTATCGATCCCAGGACCCTCAAGTCCTAGGATTGTGTTGGTTGTGTGTTGACGTCGATTTTCGTAGGCGTATCAAAGATAAATCGGATCTCACCCAAGTCAAATTTGGTTTATTTGTCTAAGCCACGTCCGATTGAGATTCCTAGCATAGTGTTCTTGACCTCCGTGTAGAAGATCAATTTCGGCCAAAGTTCGAGGTCGAACTTTTTTCGAAATAAAGGGGATTGATGCAGAATTTAGATCTGCATGTTGAAATCGTGACAAAGTCGAGAAGAGGAGATCAAAGAGAAAGTGGACTCGTAAATGGGCTTTTAAACTGCTAGTGAAAGAGCCGTCCTTTTACGACGGACGTCCGTGAAAATAAGGGTGTTCTGAAAATTAAGGTAAGGACATTCGTCCCCATGGACGTCCATGCCCAAGGACATCCGTGCTCACGGACGTCTGTGGTCATATGACAGAGATCCGTGAAAGTCATCCGCAGATTGACGGCTACACGAATTTTAGGTAAAAAACTTGCCATTTAGAGTTTTAATTATTTTAGGACTTTGTTATTTCGAACTTTATGTTTAGTTAGAGTTTTCTTAGCCTATATAAAGACATATAAAGACTTTATTTAAGAGTTAATGATGAATGAAAATTTAAGGTTGCTTTTGTGCATCTTGTGAATGAGTGAATCTTTCGTTGAAAACTTGCGAAGAGTTTTCGCCTCTGAGGAGTGATTCTTCAAAGCTTTTGTTGGTGCGAGGCCGGCAAGCCTCTTTGGAGCGAATCCGAAGATCTTCTGTCTTATTCTTCTTTTATTTTTTGGTTTTAATTGAAGATTGTGAACCCTAACCCCTATCGTGCAGAATTTATGGTATTTTAGAGTTAGCGTGCGATTTATCTTGCATCAGAATGACTCTGTGAGATATTTAGCTTTCTCAGTGACATATTACAATGTTCTTAGCATAGCTATTATGTCTACTGATGTGTTTTGCTCTATACTGGTCCTATTGTAAGAGGGTGTATATTAATGAAAAGGGGAATGAGAGAAAATCCCTCATACTCTAATTCCAATATCTCTTCTTTTCTCTTCTCTCCTCCTCTGTCATTTCCTTCTCATCTCTTCAATAACTAACCCTAATCTCAAACCTAAACCCTAATATCATCTCCTTCATCAACTTTATCTTGGTATTAGAGAAGGCGACCGAGTTGGACCTGTGAATGTGTCTTATCATGTGCTAATGTCAGCCCTAGGTCAACAGCTGACCTGAATGCAAGGTTGAAGGCCACTTATTAGGGGCTTTTTTCTTGGTACATTTTATTGTGATTTTTCTCTATTTTTTGTCTCCATGTAAGTGGTGGTTTTTTTTTTTTTTTTTTTTTCAGTTTTTGACGACCCATAAATATGCCCTATTTTATGCTTTTCTTGGCTTTCCGGACAGTCTAGAAGGACGAATTTGGAAAGTGAGAGAGCCCCCTCAGTGTTCTTCCTACATCTACCACTTTTGATAGTATTCCACTTCTGAGAGTTGATGTTGTGCTGATTCCTGTTGTTGATCTGATTGAGCCATCTCAAGTTGAATTTGTGCCTACTCCAACTACTGCTCCTGTTGATTTGAGTGAGCCATCTCCTTTAATATTGGGTCTTCTATGGTTAAGAAGAAAAGGGAAGTCCTCATAAGAAATTTGTGAAGTTTGACCCTAAGTATGTGTATGTTAAGAAAAAGAATGATGAGCCTATTACCTCTCATACTGTTGACCAAGGTCCATCTTCAAAACTGGTTTTCAAGGTAATGGACCTTCCCTTGTCGCAAATTTGAATTTAGATATTGCTTTATGAAGGGAATTAGGTTGTCTACCTCTCATCTATTGGTCAATTAGTGTCTTCTCTTGCTCTTTCTTCCTCATAAGGTTCATTTATCTCATCCTAGATTCTACCAAAATTTGATATACTCTTTCTGATGCATTGTCCCAGCCACAGTGGAGGAATGTCATGATTCAAGTGATGAAGGCATGCGAGCAAAATCATACATGGGTCGTAACAGTATACCTGAAGGAAAAAAGATTGTTGGTTGTAGATGAGTGTACACTGTGGAGTATTGGCCAAATGGTACAGTTGAGAGGTAAAATCCTGGTTGGTGACTCTCCAATATATGTAATTCACGAGATATGTTCAAATAACGGATTGCCACTTGGACAATTTAGATTGGTCATAGATCATAGATGTGCGCCATATGGCATAATGGTATATCACACCTTATGACTTCAGCAGTGTGAGTTAAAAAGTATAAGTTTAATGGTGTAAAATCATGTAAACACCATTTTTGTGTTTAAATGTCCATCGTGAGCCCTTACTAAAGTTATAGATTTGGTTGTTATGCCTTTCCTTTTGACTGTTTTTATTATTTATTTACTAGGTGAGGTACACAGATTAATCTCAATCCGCCTGCATGGTTAAAGGAGCACTCACACGGGTTCTATGACATTGAAAAATAAAAACTCTATTTACGTCCCTATGCGCGCATAGGAGCTGCATTTAATACAAAATTTTATAAAATTGCTTAAAACCATCTTTCATAAGGAAAATGATTTTTGTATAAGCTCCAGATATATTTTGGTAAATATATAACATATGCTTCTTATGCAGTCTTCATTTTTGTATAAACCCTATTTATCTACGATGTACAAACTCTTAAATCTACTAACTACGACAGCCTCTTTAGAGTTTTTTTTTTTTGTTTATAATTTTTTTTTCCTACTTCAGATAAGTGAGTGGAGAAAAATTATAAGCTTATATAGACTATGGACTATCGGGTGCTCCTGTTCCAGAAAATCATGCTTCCGCCACTTGGTCCTCTTAAGTACCTTCTCGGGATCATAGTCGCTAGATCCAAGAAAGGGATTGTTTTCTCACAGTGGGAAGCATACTCTTGATGTTCTCAAGCAGACAAGTATGTTGGGATGTAGGTCGTTTGACTCTCCAATATATATAATTCATGAGATATGTTCAAATAACGGATTGCCACTTGGACAATTTAGATTGATCATATATATATATATTTTTTATCAGTAATAGAGATTATATAACTAAATAGCAAGGCGCTGAAACACAATACAACCTCGACACACACAATCAAAAGAGAAAACAACAACCGAAAATAGAAAATACAACAACACACAGGCCCCCGAAAGCCCTGTCCACTTACCCCGGGTCCCAAAGGAAAGAACGATAACTATCACCAGCCCTACCTCTCGCGACCCAAAACCTAACCAACTCCGAAACCGGCCTAATAACCATTCCCACAGGTTTATTTTTCTCTTTGAAAATTCTGGAATTTCTCTAGCACTATAGACACCACAGAGCGGCGAACAGAGTAGCCCTTCAACAAACCCTTTCCTCCCCCTCCACCTTCACTGCATCCCAGCTAAGCAAAAGCAGATAAGGCGTCTCAGGCATTGTCTAGGAAATACCAAAAGATTTGAGAATGGCACCCCACACCTCATCAGCCACATGACAATGAAGGAAGAGATGAGCAGCGAACTCTTACCCATCATAGCACATTATACACGAAATCGGGACGTCTTTACCCCCAATTTAGGATCCAAACCCTCTGATCAGTCCGTAAGGTGTTCTGCTGCGCCTCATACAACCTTCTCAGCAGGTCCAAATAACTCCCCACCTTGCTATCCCTGAGGAGCCTTCTAGTGGCGACATCCCAAACCTTCCTCCCACTAGCCAATGAGACAAACTCCATAATCCTATCAATTGGATTGGAAGAAAGGGCATAGATGTTCGGGTAAGCAGCATTAAGCGGGCCCACCTCCAACCACATATCGTCCCAGAAATGTATACGGGTGCCACACCTTCAGCTGTATCACACCCCTTTAGCCAGAGGCTCCCACATGCAGGAAATACCTTTCCACCACACTGAGGTACTCTTGTGGGACGAAAGATCCACAGGATGGACCATATTTTTCGGACAACACCAACCACCAGAGGCTTCCCCTCTCCTCCACCCTTCCCGCTCTCCAAATCCACTTTCTAAGCATAACCAAATTAGTCCTTTTTAAGCTCTGAATCCCCAACCCACCAAAGGCGATAGGCAGCTGGCACGTGTCCCAGTTGACAAGATGGTGCCGCCTATTCATACCCGCCCCCTCCCAAAGAAACGACCGTTGAATAAGTTCCAGCCGATCGAGAATTTTAGCAGGACATCTAAACATGGACATGTAGAAAATGGGGATTGAAGAGAGCACCACTTTAACCAAGATTAGCCTTCCCCCACTACTCAATAATCTACCTTTCCAAGACAACAAATTTGTTCAAGCCCGACAACTAAACTCATGGGGCAATCGAACATTGCCAAATAATACATAGGGAGATCCGTGAGACTGGATTTAATAAAGGTAAGTGACGCGGGACAAGATCCTAGACTACGTGAATGATAGTGAAATGGATATTTGCCGAAATTAAACTAAATTAAATAAGCAACAAATCTTAAAATAATTGCGGTACCTTAGAGGTTCATGGTTTTCCGCTTGGATGATCGTGTTGATTCGGGTAGGGTCCAGTCCGTGCGCTAGATCCATTAGCCTCACGGAAGGGGGATCCTAAAGATAGGATTCTAGTCGCTTCCAGATTAGGGCGCTCTCTCGTAGTTCAAAGATGGGATCACCAGTTCTATTGAGGGCTTGTTGATTCGAATCAATCCAATGGTTCAGATTGGTTTGATGGCTTAGGTGAATTTAGGGTTTACGGGTTTTGTAAAAAAATCGCAGGGTAACAATTGAAATGGTTGATTGGGATCGGTACGCAAGAAGAAAGATAAATAAAAAGAGATATAGATAGAAGATAATAGATTGTGGGCTTCGCACCCTTGGCTTCACACCAAACCCTTCGCGGGAGAAGAAGAACACTCTTCGAAGTCGCTCATCTCAAGCAGAAAGCATAAGCCTTTTTTCATTAATCAATAGTTGTCCCTTATAACGTTTGTTTAAAGACCTTATATAGGTGGCTTCACAAAAAGAAACCCTAAAACAAATAAACTAAAAAAAATGAAAAAAAGACAAGTTTGCCCCAAAATTACAATTTCCATATTTTGGGGGAGCCCACTTACACGAAAAATCGATCGATTTATATATATATATAATTATATAGAAATCTCGGGTAACAAATCAATCAATCGAAAATTGTACTTGATCGATCGATTTATATATATATATATATATAAATCGCACTAAATCTTGGTTCACATTCGATCAATCGAAAATTGTACTCGATCGATGGATATATATATATATATATATATATATATATATATACATAAATCGCATTAAGTCTTGGTTCACATTTGATCGATTGAAAATTGCCCTTGATTGATCAACTAAGAACATAAATTTGCTAAAATTTAAGTCTCCCAGTCCACAATCAATCGATCGATTCTATACGTTCGATCGATCGATTGTGTAATCTTTTGTGTTCTCCTTTATGCTTGGTTATGGTTCCTTTTCGTTTCTTCTTGTACTGAAAAATTTGTTGTGACCCAAATCCAGGGCTCTCGATCTTGGTGTCCCCCATCATTCTTCCAGACCAAAATGTTTCATCACCGATGAAACACGCATGTATTATTGATCAAGTGTATTGGGACCCGAACGGTGGAACTCCATGCAACTAACCCAAACAATCTCGGCATCTGGTAACGTATGAGTATCATCTCGGTCGATTGTATCGGAGCGCACACTGTAAACCTCTGCTCGACAAACTAAATAATCTGGCTCGCCAACCCACTCTACCAAATATTTTTTAAGCTTCTCATCAACTCTCCCGGACCCGAAAGTCTTCATCACCGATGAAATGTGATCCCGACATGGGTCGAAAATACAGGAACGCAAGCCACGAACTCTCTCATGATTGGCCCATGCACTCCCAGAAGTTGATTTACCAACTCTCTTCACCTCATAAACCAGAAACTTTCTGTCGCGGGTGAATGCCACAAGATCGTTCGAGATCTTCTCAATGACCTCCCTACTCATCTTGTTCGGATGAGGAAAAGGTAGGGGTTGTGGGATTGGGATTGGGATTGGTGCACAAAGAAAGGACGTTTGAAAAGGTGCTCTAGGAGGTGGGGTTGAGCCTAGATGAGGAACTAGGTCTTCCACATTGAATGTCAGACTAACCCCCATACCTTGAGATAGCTATAGCACATATACTTTAGGTCAACCCTTTTCTACAATCCTAAAAGATCCGACATGACAGGTTTCGAGCGCCCCCGCGATTCTCTATGGGAATCGCTCATATTCCATTCGAACCATCACATGATTACTTAATTGGAATTTCATAAAAGTCTTAGGTAAATGCATCGATACTTTGAGAATTTCATTACATAAATTAATTTTAAGTGTAATTTCGGCATGCAATGCGAAATGAGACTCAAAACTTGACTCACAATAAGACTCGGAATATGAAGCGATATGCAACTCGAGACTATGATGTGTATGTGTATTTATGAACTCGATACTCTCATGTGCATGCGACGCTAACGACTCACATGTAGTGGACTCTATCAACACATGTGTAGTAGACTCTACCAACACTAGTGACTTATGTGTGATCAAATCAAGTGACACTAATGGCTTATGTGCACTCGACTCAACGGATTCCAATGACTCATGGGTAAGTGAATTGATTGGCTCGTGTGTACTCGGTTCGACCAACTTCAAAGACTTAAGTGCACTCGACACGTTTGACTCACGTGTGGGCGACTCAACATCATTGCTCACAAGGGAAATAGAACTTTCTTTAACACAACTAGACTTTCTTCAACTTCTTCTATCTCCTCTTCACTCATCACAGTATGAGGGTCATCCATAGCATCTTCCACTTTCATATTTTCCGGCTTACTCTTTCTTTTAGTCAATAAATTTGGAGTGGAAAATTTTGTGGGGCATTGGTAAGCAAAGTGTCCAAATCCGTGACACTCGGAACATTTGTTGCAACTACTAATTTTAGGGTTGTCCCTAATTGCTCCTCTCTCATTATCGATTTGTGAAATTCGGAGTAATCACGGGGTTCGATGGTTGAACCCCGAAATTATATTTCTCATGGACAACTCATTTCCCGTGATCAATTTGGGGCCTCGTAGGAGTATTCTCTGGTTTCAATGGTGGAACCCCGAAATTAGAGCTCTCCTTAGTGTAGGTGGTGCTCCTTGACTCAAGTTGAGTGTGTTTATGACACTTCTCCACCTTAGCTTCCAAACACCGTAGAAGGTAGCGGTGCGTGAAAGGAACATATTGGTCGATGAGTCATTCCTTTATGTCCTCCCATCGTGTGATGGACATTAAGCTGTCTTGCATTGAAACTCCATACCATCCCAACAAATTTTAGCGCGGCGCACCAACCTAGTTTTGACGACCTCAACTTTACACTCGTCCAACACATCATACGAGTCAAAATACTCCTCTATGCTAGACAACCATCCCACGAAGGTTTTAGGGTTCGCCGTGCCCCCAAAATCTTGGACTTCAACCTGAATAGACCTTAGAGAGTTTCTTTCATATTCGGGTTCATAATGATGGGAGCATCCCCTGACTCTAGTCTCATCACCACTTTTGGGACTTTGCCAAGAATTTGGAGTGTAGCGACACCTATAATTAATCGCGCACAATTCAACTCTGATGTCCCTAAGGGCTCGAAGAGCTGGAGTCGTGTTTAGAGATGGGGCGGGAGTCATGTTAGATGGGGCGGGAGTCATGTTTGGTGCTTAGGGTGGGGGACTGGATTTGTGACCGGTGCCGCAACGTCAACTTTCGACGTTGTGTGGTATGTCACCGTTACGGTTGCGATTCCCCCAGATCACTAGGTACGGCAGTTAAATCGGATGACGATAGGATTCCCAAGATGAGGAATTCGCATCAGTCTATCCTAACTGAGTCGCAACTACGTGATGTGCAGCGGGGCTGGTCGATTGCCGGGAAGGCTTACAGTCAGGTGATGGCTCCGACCAAGGAGTCGATCGAGCACCTTTCCGAGTCGTCTTTTGCTGGAATTTTGGGGCAAGGACTGAAAGAAACTGTCGGTGAGAGTGGCCCCTCGAAGCTGTGCTTCGGGACACTTACTTTTGACTCTCCACAGCTTCGTTCTCTCACATTTAATCTATGCCATTACTGGGTGGTCCTTTACACTAATAAGGATTCTTTATCACTATTTTTTTTACACCAATGGATCATTAACAAGTGGGATGCTACAGAGCGACCTGCGGTGTCTAGCATTTTTGCAACTTAGTTCCTACTGCAGTTCGGGTTTGAGAAGGAGGCTAAGTATCTTTGCCACTATAAACATTTTTACATTCAGAAGTGTCCGGTGGAATGCCGACTTTGGGAACCAACGGTGGGAGATCTACAAGTCCACGGGAGAGGGAAAGGGTCTGGATCTGTGTTTTTGGTCTACCGATACATGCATGGTCCTCGGATGTGTTCAAAGGGATCGGAGTCCGGTGCAGACGATTCATTTTGGTCGACAGACGTACTGTTGATCTCTGGGACATGGATCATGCCCGAATCCTCGTCGGCGTCGACTCGTTGGACTGCATCCCCAGAAGCTATGAAATTTTGGTTGGCGGCCAGATTGTTCAACTCTTCATAGAAGTGGCGTAGTTGGAGTGGGTGCTCCTCCCGCATCAGGCAGGTGAAGGGTCCGAGGGGCCCCGGGTCACAGGCGTCGATATTTTCAGTACTTCCACAGAAGTAGTTTAGTCGATCCCCAACCTAGTCGGAAGGGGGGTGATATGGTTTGGCTGGATGTCGGCGAGAGACTCGGAGAGGCGCTCGACCACACACCCGACGTTCCGTCCGGGTCCATAAAGGTGGGCGGCTGCGCCGGTGAGGGACTGTGCTTCCTCTGGGACGCTAGGGATGGCTCATGATCCGGTGTCGGGAGCAGCCGAGGGATCTTCTGGGGACGGGAGGCCTAACGACGTGGTTGCTTCCGGTGTCATTGGTGGTGGTTCTACGGATCTCTCACTGTCTATGTGTTCTACGACTGAGATCTTCTCGTACGATGAAGCCGACAAAGTACACCTGCACAGGAAGGGGGTAGGTGAGGTGAGGGAGATGTCAGAGAGGAAGGACGAGGTTAGTTGGCGTACCTGGGAACTGATGGAGACCGAAGCGGTTGCTTACCTTTTGAGGAAAAGCCCTTCTGTTAAAAAAAAGGGGATTAGGGTTTATCACCGAAGAAGAAGGTTATATGTGATGCCTCGGGGAGTGAGAGGAGCTGGGAACCCAACACGTCACCAACCTTTGGAACTCTCTGGAGGCCTTTCTCAGCCATTGAGTGTGGTTGACCACCGGTTTTCTAGGAGGGAGGATATATATCTTGGCTTGTCGGTGGAATCACATGACCAGCTGACGGATCTCTTTGTGGGACCCACCTAGGCTAACACGTGGAGGGTAGATGGAGTGGGCTTCTCTAATAGGGGACAACTGGCGATGGGCTTTCTCTGGGTTTGTTTTGCAAAGGGCTGGGGGGGTTTCGATCTTCTATCGGGTCTGGAATCAGTCAGGTTGGCCCACCTTTGGGTGGGAGTGAGGGGACTCGGTGGGTTAACGTTGACGGGGGTTTCGGTGTGCCCTCCAATTAGAGGGGTTTCGGTTTGGAGGATCCCTGGCGATGCAGGTGCAAATTCTGGGAAGTCTTACTGGAGCATATAGCCGTATTGCCCTTTATATGTGTTGTTGATGGGATGGAGCGACAGATGGGGAGCTTGCCGGGACATATTGGGGAGGAGGTGGGGACCCATGTGGGCGGTGGATTGCATTTCCAGGTCATTGAAGGCATCAACGGGGATGGGCCTGCTCAGGGGACCGGAATTTCTGCAGATATTGATCGTTTGATCGATTTGGGTCGTAATCTCGAGATGTCTTTTCAAGGGTCTGAGGAAGAACTGTAGGAGGTGTTCAGATCCATCCTCATCAGTCGTCAGGATAACAAGAGGAAGCGGTGGGGTGGGTTGCGGGAACTCGCTCGATTACAATGGGGAATGTCGGATGGGAGAGGGGCCGGGGGGGGGGGGGTATAAGCTACCCTCCGTGTTTGGGCAGGCTGTCGATCATTTGGATAATGAAGATGTTATCATGGAATGTGAGGGGCATTTGTGATGGGATTAAACGAGATGGGGTTAAGCAAGTGATTGCAGTCTTTAAACCGGTCATTGTTACCCTCCAACAGACCAAATGGGGTAGCTGCGATAGAAGGAGAGTTGAGTCGGTCCTTGGAGGTGGTAGTTGGGACTGGATCGGTGTCGATTCTGTCGGTGCTTCGGGTGGTATCCTGGTGGCCTGGTACTCGGTTCTCTTCGACAAGGTGGACGAGGAATTGGGGTTGTTTTCGGCATCCGTGGTGCTTCGAGACAAGGTGTCTGGGAAACAGTGGATGTTTGCGGGTAAGTATGGACCGTCTACTGACCGAGAGAGGGGTGATTTCTGGTTTGAATTGGCTGGTCTTGCTGCTAGGTGGGACCTTCCTTTCTGCCTGGGTGGGGATTTTAATGCTATCCGATGGGGGTTCGAAAAGCAGGGTGGGCCGCCAAATATGGGAGTCATGCGGGACTTCAATTCTTTCATATCGAACTAGGGGTTAATGGATGTTCCTTTAACTGGTGCGCGCTTCACTTGGGCTAATCTCTAGGATAACCCGTCTTTTAGCAGGTTGGACAAGTTCCTTTGTACTCTGGATTGGTTAGATATTTTTCCAGGGGCTCGACTGGAAGCTTTTGCTCGAGCCGTTTCTGATCACCGTCCTCTCGCCCTGACTTGTGATTCTATAGGAAAGGGGCCATCTCCATTCCAGTTTGAAAACATATGGCTGTTGGACGAGTCCTTTCGGGAGAAGGTTCGGTGGTGGTGGAGTGATCCGGTGATGCCTGGGACAACTGCTTACCGATTCATTTCTAAACTCTGCCGGCTCAAAGACAGAATTAGGCTATGGAATCGGGATGAGTATGGTCGGGTCCGCGTCAAGAATGAGGCTTTGCTCTTGAGATTGAAGGAGTTGGATAATTTGGAGGTCAGAATCCTTACGGCTGATGAGAGAGAGGAAATTTTTTGAAAGAAGATGGAGTTCAATAATAGCATGTGTAGGGCCGAAGAAGTGTTTTGGACTTAGAAAGCTAAGGCTAGATGGTTTCAAGAGGGGGATGCTAATACTAAATACTTCCATGCGGTCGCCAATGCCCGTAATAAGTCGAAGTTTCTGGGCAGCATTGTTGTTGATGGGGTGACGTATTCAGGTGACGATTAGGTCTGGGATAGCATTGTCGATTTCTTTAAATGGATGAGGGTTTTCGAGGCCACAGCTGGATGGACTGCCTTTCAATACTATTTCGGAGGAGGAGAGTTTGGGGCTGGAGAGTATTTTTACTAAAGAGGAAGTGTGGAGGGCGATTAGGTTTGGTGGTAGGAATAAAGCGCCGGGACTGGATGGTTTACCATGAAATTCTATCGAGCCTTTTGGGCGACCATTAAGGCGGATCTGATGGAGGTAATGAGTGAGTTTCACACATCTGGATTTATTGGTAGGTCCTTAAACTCCATTTTTATTACCCTCATTCCCAAGATACATGGGGCCGAGAATATCTCCGATTACTGTCTGATTAGTCTTACCAACTGTTTTTACAAGATTATATCGAGGGTGCTGACAAATAGGCTCAAAATGGTGATGAACATAATTATTTCCGATAATCAAGGGGCTTTTGTCCCTGGCAGACAGTTAACGGATCTTGTGGCGGTGGCTCATGAGACTATTCACTCTGCTCATGTTCAGCGCCATCCGGCTGCAATTTGGAAGGTGAATATGGAAAAAGCATATGATCGGGTCAATTGGGAGAGTCTACAAAGGTTGGGGTTCAGCGGCATATGGAGGAAATGGATGTGTGGATGTTATTCCTCATCGTGGTTCTCGGTTATGATAAATGGCATGTCGGCTGGGTACTTTAAGAGTTCCAGGGGTATCAGGCAAGGGGATCCTTTATCCCCTTTTCTCTTTAATATGGTCGGTAAGGCGTTATCTGGGCTGATCGTGCACGCTAGGGAGCTAAATCTTATTACCGACATCTAGGTGGGAGCTCAGGGTAGATTCATCTCGCATTTGCAATACGCAGATGATACGATTTTATTTGGGAGGCTGATGTGATTGAATTCAGTGTTTTGGCTGATGTTCTTTCAGTGTATGAGGCGGTGTCGGGGTAGAGGATTAATTCTCTCAAGTCCGCTATCATGGGCATTGGTGTTGAGGAGTCTCTGCTGGCCGACTTGGCGGGTACAGTTAGGTGTGCTATTGAGGAGCTGCCTATTAAGTACCTCGGTTTGCCTCTCGATCTCAAACAGCCCACGGCTCGCGATTGGCTTCTTGTGGTGCAGAGGTTTGAACAACGGCTGTCGTCGTGGAAAGGAAAGCTGCTGAGTAGTGGAGGTAGGGTGATCATGGTTATGTCGATGTTTAAGTGTCCCATGAAGACTATCTATCGGCTGGAACAAATCCAACGGTTTTTTCTTTGGGAGGGGTCGGGTATGAATAGGCGATACCACCTTGTTAATTGGGATACTTGTCAATTGTCGGTTGCATTTGGAGGTTTGGGTATACGCAGTTTAAAACGGTCTGATCTGGCATTGCTTGGTAAGTGGTTCTGGAGAGCGGGGAGGGTTGAAGAGAGGGAGAGCCTTTGGTAGTTGGTGATGTTCGAGAAATATGGGCTCTCCTTGGGTAGCTGGGAGATTTGCCCCACCACTCACAGGGGTACCTCGGCGTGGTGGAAAGGCATTTGCAGCATTTGGGGGAATTTTGCTAAAGGCTTGCGGTTTAGTTGGGGGTGTGGCACCCGCATCCGGTTTTGGGACGATGTTTGGTTGGACAGGGGAACACTTAAGGCTGCATACCCGGATATCTTCGCCATTTCTTTGAATCCGGGTGGAAAGATTGACGAATTTGTCTCACATACTGAAGGGGGGACTGTATGGGAAGTCGCTACTAGAAGGTTATTAAGGGACAGTGAGGTAGGTAGTTTCTCTGACCTGATGCTGAGGCTATATGAGACGCAACGGAACTCTCAAGGTCATGATCAGAGGTTTTGGGCCCCGAATAGAGACAACCAGTTTAGCGTCAAATCTCTGTATGGGCTGTTGTCGAGGGGTCCACTCATTAGGTTCAAAGGCAAATGGCTGTGGTGTGAACCTATTCCATTGAAGATTTGGTTCTTTGGATGGACGCTCTGTAAGGATAGAATCCTAACGAGGGACCAGCTGATTCGGAGGGGTGAAGATATGCCGAACTCTTGCGTGATGTGCTCCAATGGTGAGGAGTTTGCTGCTCATCTCTTCCTTCATTGTTAGGTGGCTTACGTGATATGGGGTGTCATTTATAAGTCCTTTGGGATGAGCTGGGTTACGCCGGCGACGCCTTATCTGCAATTACTGAGTTGGGTGGATGTGAAGGTTGAGGGGGAGAGACGGGAGTACTGGAGGGCTTCTTTGTTCGCCGTACTCTGGTGCTTATGGTGCGAGAGGAATTCCAGGATTTTTGAGAATAAGAGTAAACTTGTGGGGATGGCCATTAAATCGGTCATGAAGCTGGTGAGATTTTGGGTGGCGAGAGGTGGGGTTGGAATTAGTTACCATTCCTTTACTTGGGATCTGGGTTAAGTGGGACCGGTTTCAATTGTGGTGTGAGTTTTGATGTCGTTCTTTCTTTCTATCTGCTCTTGTTTTGGTTAGTGTGAGTCAGGGTTGTATTGGTCTTTCAGTGCCTTGCTGTTTCTATATAATCTCTATTACCGATCAAAGTAAAAAAAAATGTCCCTAAGGGCTTCAACAAACTCGCTCATGTCCATGATGATCACGGCTTACTATACGGGTTCTAAATGACATGCAAATATGAACCTAGGCTTTGATACCAAAATTGACGCGAGACAAGACCCTAGACTACGTGAATGATAATGAAATGGATATTTGCCGAAATTAAACTAAATTAAATAAGCAACAAATCTTAAAATAATTGCAGTACCTTAGAGTTCCATGGTTTTCCACTTGGATGATCGTGTTGATTTGGGTAGGGTCAAGTCTGTGCGCTAGATCCGTTAGCCTCTGGGAAGGGGGATCCTAGAGATAGGACTCTAGCTGCTTCCAGATTAGGGCGCTCTGTGACGACGTTGTTACTCTGTGTGCCAATTGGACGGCACGACCGCCTTGGAACTGGGTGTGTGGCTAGCATGAAGGCGGGCAGACCTTGGAGCTAGTTGTATAGTGCGTGAGCGCGGAAGCACGTTGCCTTGCGGCGCGTGCGTGTTCCCCATATGTATGCTGCGACGATGATTCGAGCTAAGTGAAGGTCTAGTGGGGCGACTAGACGCGACGTGGTGCTAAGAGGGCACACAACATCGTGGTGCTGTGAGGCACGTGATGTGGTGCCAAGATGGCACGCGACATCCTGGTGCTATAAGGCACGCGATGTGGTGTCAAGAGGTGACATCCTGGTGCTAGGAGGCACGCGATGTGGTGCCAAGGAGGCATGCGACATCTGGATGCTATGAGGGCATACGATGCGATGCCAAGAGAGCACGCGATGCGGTGCCAAGAGGGCACGCGGCATTCTGGTGCAACGACGAATGCGACATAGGGCTGAGTGGGCACGAAACACAGTCGCGAAACGTACGCGACATGGACGCGACATGGTGGCAACAGTGCCATGAGGGCACGTGGCATGAGGCCATGAGGGCCTCTCGATGCGGATGCGACACAGTCGCATTGGACGCTGATGCGGGACCACAAGGGGCACGTGGTGTGGAGGATGGCACTGTGTGCCACAGATTGAGGTTCGTGTGCCACAATTTATGCCAAAGCCATACCTTTGAAGGTGTGTGCCACGCGCAGAGGTCTGTGTGCCATGGTGGTATGTCAAACCAATACCTTTGAGGTTATCCTACCTGTTGGCTAAAGTTGGTGTTTAGACCATACTTGGGGGAAGGGATCTCGGGAGCTATTTCCCTCCACATGGGACCGTACGTTGCGGGTGAGGGCGCATAGGTCTTCTAGGTTTTGATGGGTGGGCCTAGAATGTCACTGCGGCGATGCCGTGTGTCACCCTAGGCGAGGTTGCCATATGACCCGAGCTACGCATCGCGGTGTACATGGGTTGGCAACTTCTCTTGGGCACTTGAGGGCTACGTGGGATACTATGGTGCACGTTAGCTGAGGGCCCGAAGTGGATGAGTGCTGGTCGCGTGGGCCACGCATGATAGCGGGCTTGGTTTAGCATGATGAGCTGCATGTTACTGTTGCGGGCGAGGAACTACTGCAAGTGCACAAGGTGAAGCTGGGCAGACCAAGTGGCACTGAGGTGCTGGCATGCGTGTCGCAAGTAGATACGATGCGTTGAGATGTTCGCCTCGGGTGAAGGCAACCATGAACGGGAGTTCCCGTCCTCTAAGCGGGTGGTATTAGAGTGATGGTTGGACAGGCTAGCCTCGCTGTAGCGACAGCGAGGCGTCGCACGGGTGTCGAAAAAGTTACCCCGTGATAGTTCGCTCGTAGTTCAAAGATGGGATCACCAGTTCTATCGAGGGCTTGTTGATTCGAATCAATCCAACGGTTCAGATTGGTTTGATGGCTTAGGTGAATATAGGGTTATGGGTTTTGTAAAAAAAATCGCAGGGTAACAGTTGAAATGGTTTATTGGGATTGGTATGCAAGAAGAAAGATAAATCAAAAGCGATAGAGATAGAAGATAATAGATTGTGGGCTTTGCACGCTTGGCTTCACACCAAACCCTTCGCGGGAGAAGAAGAATCACTCTTCGAAGTTGCTCATCTCAAGCAGAAAGCATAAGCCTTTTTTCATTAGTCAATAACTGTCCCTTACAATATTTGTTTAAAGACCTTTTATAGGGTGCCTCACAAAAAGAAACCCTAAAACAAATAAACTCAAAAAAAAAAAGACAAGTTTGCCCCAAAATTACAATTTCCATCTTTTGGGGGAGTCCACTTACACGAAAAAATGATCGATCGATGCTAAGCTCGATCGATTTAATTATATATATATATATATATATATATATATATATATATATATATATAAAATTATATAGAAGTCTCAGGTCACAAATCGATCAATCGAAAATGTACTCGATCGGTCTATATATATATAATTCACATTAAGTCTTGGTTCACATTCGATTGATCGACTGAGAATAGGAATTCGCCAAAATTGAATTCCCCCTGTCCACAATCGATCGACTGATTCTACACGTTCGATCGATCGACTGTGTAATCTCTTGTGTTCTCCTTTATGCGTGGTTCTGATTTTTTTTTGTTTCTTCTTGCATTGGAAAATCTGTTGTGGCCCAAATCCAGGGTTCTCGATCTTGGCATCCCCCGTCAGTAAGTATCCTCCATAGAAAATATTGAATATATCCAAACCTATAGTTTTGTGTTATATTTCTCGCCTATTGGATCCCATAGGGACTTGGAAGGCTTTTCAGAGCGAAGTGGAAGGAAAGAAGTCTTAATTACTCATTGATGGTGAGATTCTCCATTGTCTCTCTTTCCACTCTCACCCCCATGAGAATTGTTCTTCCCACATTATCTTTTGACTGATACTACCTTATGACACTGTAGCACGGCTCTCACATTCCGTAGTTCTCATTTGGACACATCACAAAAGATCCGCATTGAAGGTGAGTAATCTTCAGGTCTTCATTTGAAACAAAAAGGCCATGAACTATTTCGGTTTCCGAAGCTCGCTCCATATGCGTGCTCATTGCCTCTCCTACCATATCATAGAGAAAGTGATGGTTTTTTTACATAAGACTTTATAGTTTGGTGAACACATGATTGCTGGTTATTTTTGGTATTCATTGAATATCTCGTTTTTTGTGAGAATAACTAATATCTGCAAAGGAGGAAACTTAAATTTAGCATACAGGTCAAATTTGGATCAGCTCTTGTTTTCTGTGTGATTGTGTTTTCCATTCTATGTGGGATTCTGCTAGAAATGAATCCGTTGTAGCTTATTTTCTGTATTTTCTTTGTATGTGCAGGATGTCAGTAGATATGGGGAATGTGAATGTACAAGAAACTGGCAACACACGTTCTGCGTCTGTTCTTCAGGATGAGGTATTTCATGCTTCCGGAAGGCAATCTTTATGTTTCCGAGGCAGTCAACTTTTGACTCTTGAAAAAACACCAGCATAACTGGATGTGTTACTTCTTAGATTTATTCCAAGAAACTAAATACAAACTTTTAGCATTGTCAGATATTATTATTATTAGCATAATTATTTTTCAAATTTCCATATGACAAGGCATTACAACTTTAAATTGCAGCTTGATATGCTACAAGAGGAAAATGAAAATGTACTTGAGAAGGTATGACCCCAACAATTTCTTGAGTTCTGTTGTCATCTCTGTTTCTTTTTTGTGTGCCATGTTTTATTGTAATCCTCCTGTTTTTTGTATTTTCTATGCACAACTTCATAATTATGCATGCCAGCTCCGATTTGCAGAGGAGAGGTGTGATGAAGCGGAGGAGAGAGCTAGGCAGCTTGAGAAACAGGTAGTTTCTGCATTAGTACTGACCACAATCTGTGTGGATTGTAGATTTTTTTTCTTTGAACTTTATGAAATTTGTGTTGTTTCTTATGCAATTTACAATGTTTTAAAAAATCATACTGTTGATTGAATTGGCAGATCTGTATTCAGTCCCAACCTGGGTTACCTAATTCGCTAGGTAACCAAGCTAATCACGAACCAGTTCGAATCGAACCGGTTCACGGTTCGGTTCGCTCCAATTCGCTTTAGGCGGGCGAACTGGTCCACATTTTATACTTTTTCCTTTATGCAATTGGAAGCAAAATGTTCATTGGGGCTCGAACCCAGTCTCTTATAAGAATCATTCGAGGCCCTATCAGTGCCCCATGCTTGCAGCTTATGATAACAAATACGTACTTGTATTATATATTGTACAATAAAATTTACCTGTATCAGTATTAATATTAAATTTTAAATTTATCAAGATATTTCTTATTTAAAACTCATCTTACCCCTAGCGAATCAGGTTCACTTGGATGTAGTGAATCGTGAATTATGAACCCCAATTCGAACCGAGCAAACCGGCAAATCAGGTACAAATGGTCCCGACCATTGTCAAAGTAATCATAGTACTTTTTTTTATTGGTATTGATAAAGCATTTTGATTCTATAGTTGATGAATGGATTCTTAATAAGATAAGAATCTTCATTTGATTGATTCAAGTAGGAGTTATTGGGCATCATTGAATTGGATAACCGATATCCCAATTGAAAGAATGGATCTTGGAGACAGATTAGAAGCAATTGAAATTGATCTTGTATACGCATATCCGGTTGAAGAACACATTGGAGCCCTCAATTCACCTGTCAAGTCTGTGGGCCATTGGTCTGAGTTGTGGTCACCTTGAATTTTTTCCCTACCCCATACCATAGAGTTTTATAGTATCATGATATCATCATTGTCATCCTCATCATCTTCATCACCTTGTGCCATCTATTTGTGTTTGGCTTTGCAATTCTTATTTCTTCAGTCTTTTACAGTCATAACTGTATATACTATAAAATTATATGTTTAACATAGTCATCAACTTTTATTATTATTTTAGATTTTTTAAAGGGATAAGGGCTGGTGGGTTTGAGCTCATGGATGAATCCATGCGTTCAAACCCCAGATCAGTTGCCACGTGGCACGTGATCCCAAAACAACACATGTTTTGTTTCACGTGCCACGTCGTACATCATCTTTTTTTTTTTTTGCCTTCCAAAATCCTAGTCAAAGTTTTCCTGATGTCTGGCTAACCTGGTGCATTGAAACTTTGAACGTTTGACCCCATTTGGGATGGTGGAAAAACACCCTTTTCAAGTTTTCTTTTTGGATGGATTTGATCGTTCTTGGGCAAGTTGCTGTGTCACCTGATCCCACTGATGGGTGCCACATGGACCCCACCTGATTCGAATGCATGGGTTCACACCATGCTTTCGGACCAAATCGCTGGCCCTCTTCTTTAAATAAGTAAATTTTATTAATATAAACTAAAAGGAAACTACAACAAAAGCAATAGTGGCAGTCATCACTGGGAGGAAAATCCCTGATGCTAGTGAAAAAAAATTTCCAGGATGGATTTCCATGTCTCTAAATTGTGTCATTAAAGAATATGCCTTCATTGGCCAGTTTGTGTGGATTTATGTTTCTCTATGAATGCGATTGATGACAAGCTCATCTAACTTGTATAAAATTTGAAGCCAATCGAAACATTCCTGTAAATTTTTTGAAGTGTTTCCAAGGGGCCGTTCCTATTTACCCAGTGAATTACATTGAGAGAATCTCCCTCTACTTAGAGTTTAACCAGCCCACCCATTTATATCCCTTAGATTACCTCATTTATCTTTGATGAAAGTTGGATGTGAGGGATAGGGATAATTTTCTGAGAAGTTTTTTGCCACAATTTCCACAAGGCATCCCCTCCTCATTCATCTGCTCACACATAGAAAACGTTTCTTCTTATCTTTAGCTGTGATCACAACAACCCATAATCTAAATATGTTAGAACCCATCGATAGTCTCGATATCCACAATATGTTCCCTATGGTGACTGGGTTCATGAATTATGGTCAACAAACAGTATGAGCTTCAAGGTATATTGATCAAAATTTCATGATTACCTGGGAAAGGCCTACTCGGAAGCAATCAATGCAATAGCGCGGTTGAGCGGTAGCGAGGGGCGATAGCGATGGCGTGTCTTCTAAGAGAGTAGATGCGAGCGAAGGTTCACCATTTGCCCAAGTTCTAAGTTGAAGTCTCTTGGACCCTTGTGTCTTTCTTTTCCAAACAGTACTACTCTATCGAAGATATTTTAATCCTTTCAAACATATTTGCGAGAAAGTTGACATTCTAAACAAAGACATTAAATAAGTTGGTTAATCAATGAAAACCGTGTTTTTTCGGTTCCCCATCTCTGATTCGAGACATCCTCGACTTTTGACTCTAATAGGTCTCCTCTTTTCTTAGTTAATCCAACTAATCTTTAGATGATTCCATAATGCTTGCTTGCTTGCTGGATAGGATTCCAATTCATCAATGGCAACAATCGTGGACTCCTGGATCTTTAGTCTATTCATATTGAAGATCTCTTATTCCTTTAAGTAAGCTCAACAAGTACTTCAATTTTTTGAAAAATCACTCAGTCCGAAGCGCATTTCAGTTGAAGGTCAATCATTTATCAGCCACAAAGGATCTGAATTCCCCATGTTGAAGCCGATACTCCTCAAATCTAAAAGGGCTCGACTTTCTATGACCGTTGCGATAATATAAGAGGATTGGACAATGAGTAGACGGCTCTAGTCAGAACCTTTCGAAGAGAATTTGAGAATCTCTCTCAATTATAGTGAATAGAAATCTGTGAAGCCTACATAGGATAATGGGACGGTTCTAGGTAGAACCTTTTGAAGATAGTTTGAGAATCTCTCCCAATCTATAGTGTAAAAATCTGTGAAAGTTTCTTATTCTTACTTTCTCTCATCTCTTCACACACACACACACACATGAGGGCTGGGGATATGCGCCTGAATATGAAGATTGGGGATATGATATGTGCCCAAATATGAGGGCTGGGGATATGCGCCCAGGTGTAGAGATATCTCTACGTATATTGATAGGAGCTCGACACGTAGCGCTTTTGTCGCAATCCCTCATTTTCTTCATTTTACCCCGCTTTAACCATGGTTACCACTGACAGAATCAGAAAGGGAAAGGGTGGGGAGGCACTGGGGGTACGTGCCTGACATCGTGATTTTGTTATTATTATATTCGAAAAGACATTTGAGAAGACCATTGATTCAAAGCGTTTACGCTTCTATGAAGGAGGCGATTGAGCTTCTTATACAGCACGCTATCGCGACGTCTAACGTAATATCATTAATTAACGTCGTCAGACCATTAAATGAGAAGCGGTGCATGATATTGTGGTTTTCAATGGTTATCATTACATTTGGAAATTACTATTCAAGGCGCCTCATCAGATCTCCTGCGATTCTTGCGCTTACGCCTCGGTACGAAGCGGATGCGCTTTGTATAAGACGAACAAACGCTTCTTTACCTGGTGCAAGCGTTACTATGTTGAAGCGTTAGTGACGGGGACGCCACATACATGGACATCGGATTCGGACCACATCAGTTTTACTGGCGTCGGAAGAAGCGTAGAGGAAGCCGGTATACCGTAGCCTCCGCGTCTGGGAACTGGAGGCCATAGTCTATGAGAGGACCCTGCCTGTGGTAGAAGCCGTATTGGGAACAAGGTAGAGACATGCGAAAGCGGGTGAAGGACGACCGATCCCTCCCATTATTGTGCGGAGGAAGAAAATGGACATTGATTTTATTAGCGTGTCGAACGAGGAAGAGGAAGACGAAGAGGAAGAAGAAGAACCCAAAGCCCGTAAGTCCGCAAAACAACGGATTGATGAAAAATGGAAATAGTCTGCCGATTCAAGAATTGCAGACTGTGAGAGGTCAACCAGAGAGTGGAGCAAAGGCTTAAAGGTTGTCCACCTAGAATAGGGGAACCAACAACTGAAGGGTTAGATCGCCATGATCTTGAAGAATCAGGGTTATATTAAGAATTAATTCGCCATCTTCTGGGATGAATAGGCGTCTCTGAAGGAGATTTTGAGAAAATTATCTGAGGTATGCTTCTAAACTATGCTGGAGAAATGCTAAATTTGAGGAAATCCTACGATGAAGCGTCAAGGCTTCGAATGTGAAGCATCAACGCCTTCACATGATGCGTCAACGCTTCGTATATGAAGTGCCGATGCCTCCATATCAGGCTCTGACGCTTCTACACAAGGCGTTGACACTTCTATATGCATGAAGCGAGAACGCATCTCTATGAAGCGGCGATGCATTGACTATGATGCGTCGACACTTTGGATATGGAGCGTGAACGCTTCTACCTGTTAATTATTGATTAAACATTAACTGATATTTTTCTCATATTGCAAGCCCGCAGTGTGGTGGGAAGGTCTGCCTCGGCCCGAATCTAGGGTGATCTGCATAGCCTGCTCGAAGGGAAGCGACTGACGGGGACCCCAACCCCAACCACAGCCCCAACCCCAACTACAAGCACAGCCCCAGCCCCAATCCCAACCCAGCCCCAACTACAACCACAATCCCAGCCCCAGCCCCAACTACAACCACAACCCCAACCATAGCCCCAACCACAACCACAACCACAACCACAACCACAACTCTAGCCCCAACCACAACCACAACCACAGCCAGAACCGCAATCCGACTCTCAGCCCCACCCAAACCCCATCGTCCTACTCCCTCCAAACCCGAAGCCCTTACCCAATAGAAAGCCCTGCCTCCACTTACATCCAAAACCCAACCTCCTACAAACGAGAAACCCCATCCCCAACCACACTCTCTACCACCACCACCACCGCCTACTGCGTCTCATGACGAAGGTTCTGAGATGCCCCTTACGTAATCATGCACCGATGAGAGGTCTTCGATGCAAGAAGAAAAAGAGGACGATGAAGTCCCTGTCCTCTTTAGGAGAAGTGAGAGGAACTGGGCTAAAGGCCTTGTGAGGGGGTCTCGATGAGTGATGCATCACCTCAGGCCTATATGAATGCTATTTGGGAAAAGCCCAATAGAGAGAACAAGTATATTCCCTCCATACAATTTTTAACATGCCTTTTGAAGTGTCAATGCGTCGTTGTTGAAGCGTTGTCGCCATTAGGTGAGAGCTTCAACGCTTTGTCTACGAAGCACTAGCACGTCTACTTCGAAGCGCTAGCGACTAATCCACTTATGTCTTAATTTGAATGTAGGACTGTCATCTTGACCGTTGGGTCCCGGCGTATTACCGTCAAGTTGATGCGCTGCCTACTATCCAAACAGGAAATAGAAGACCCAGTAAGTATTAATCCCTATTCAACCCTGCCGCGTCCCTGATTCCATATTGATATTTACACTTTCGTATGTAGATAATGACCTCGTACTTTAGGGTCATGGATAAGCGGGAGGACATTTAAAAGATGAGGAAGATTTTCCGAATGACCGTTGTTGGACTCAAATGTATGAGCACAAATTTTAGAGATTTTGAGAAGTACATTGAACAGAGTGCAAAATACGCACCCTCCCACATTGCGGGGCGGAGTATGTACTACCTCGACTATTTTTTGGCACAACATGACACGAAGCCGTTGCAGCGTTTTCTCGTAATAAAAATCGCGACTTGACTGCTTCTGAAGAAATTTTTATTCCGATTCACATCGACGACCCACCACACTGGGCGCTTGTTGTGGCAATCCCCTCATCTCATAAAATCATAAACCAAATTTGGCGAGGCGATAAGGACACTGGTAAGCTAAGCTCTAATATTGTCAAAAGTAACACCGAAATCGCTTATGCCTCTTAGCGGAAGCATTGGCACGTTTAATATGGGGTATCAGCGCTTTGTCAATGGGGCGTTAACGCTTTGACATTGTGGCGACAACGCTTTGACAATGGGGCGTCAATGCTTTGAGATCGGGGCGTCTTCGCTTTGACAATGGGGCGTCAACGCTTTGAGATCGGAGCGTCAACACTCCCCTCTATTTTCTAAATGCATTGTAACTTATATTTTACTTTTTTATTGATAGAAGTATTACCTCCCAACCCTGTTTCATATGCACGGCGTCGAGGCTTCCGTTTTTTACACATCCTTAGGACAGTCACGGTGCCGAAGTGCCCCGCCAAGATAACGATTATGACTGCGGGGTTTTCGTGATGAAATACGTAGATTATTTAAGCAGGAAACTCCAGCCAAAATTCAAGCAGGAAGACATCGAAACTTTTAGGACCGAGATTGGGCATGCCATCGGTACGCACGAGAAAGAGAATTGGGATGCCAGCGACGATGTGGAATCGCTTATATAAATTTTTTGTTATACATAAATGTACTTTCACATTTGTTGATATGCATAGCATGTACTGAATTCATACAATGTACATAAGGCTACTTACATAGGACATATATATAAAATGTACACTAGTCATATTAGACGGAAATTTTTAATACACGGGATTTATTCACAGGATATGTTAATCTGTCATTTCGAAGCGCTGTCGCTTTTTGTAGACGAGTCGGCGCCTCCATGACGATGCGCCAACGCCCTTCGTATGTAACTAGTGTGCCCATCATATGTAACTTGTTCTTTGACATATGTAATTTTCGATGTAATATTTTCGCTTTTAATACTTGGTGAAAAAATTTGGATGTGATGTCTTCGTTGCTATTATTATTTGGTGGGAAAAAATTTATTTTATCTTATTCTTATTTTCTCTTCCCATTCTGCGAGGACAAAAGTAGTCCAACGTAAGTGCTAGCGCCACTAATGAGAAGTTGAGTTTGTATTCATATAAACGAGAAAATATGTACTATGTTCTCCCTCTTCATGAAATTAAACAAAAGAGTTTGTATTGATATAAACTGAGGCTAATTACAAAAATACACTTTCCAAGAAGGAAAAGAAAACCTAGGATAAAACTAGAGAGACAAATGAGAAAAGTTGTGTGTCGTCTTCAAAATTTATCCCGCCAAAAAGAGCTCTTCCTCCCGATTCCAAGATGTCATCAACTTACCGTCGAAGTGGAGATCAGGAAGGTAGGGGTAGGTGAAGATGGGGAAGAGGGTGGAGAGTGAGGATGAGGTGTAGGGTGAGGGGGAGTTGTGGTAGACGACTCAGCGTCATCCGGAATGCGTCATTGTTGGCACAACTGTCTCTCATTCTTGGTCAAAATTGCTTGAAGCTCGGTCTTCTGCCTTTGAATTAGCCTCTCCTTGGCTATAAGAACAAAAATCTCGTACTTCTTTCGTTCGATAAGGTGATCAAGGGTTTTACTTATCTTGGACCAGTTGGGTTGTTCCGCTATGGTTTAGGGTTTAGGGTTTAGAGAAAGGGGTTTTGGAAATGGCTGGCAAAAGAAAGGATATAGAGTGATGATTAAATGGACGAAAGGCAAAACCACTTTTTTATTGGAATACAAACAGCGGTGCACTTCAACGCATGAAAGAACTACCATAGTCAACGTGCAGAAAGCGTGAGAGACCAACGCCTTTATGACGGGAATATGAACAACCGCTGCAATCTCCTCAAAATTCGTAATAAAGCGCGCAAAATATTATATTAGGGCTAGCGCTTCGCCCTGAATATTAACACTTCAATTAAAAAGCGATGACGCTTCAAGTTAGAGTTGATGACGCTTCGAGATAGAAGTGATGACGCATCTTATTGAAGCGATGATGCTTCGACAATTGTCTTATTGAAGCACTGATGCTTCTAACAACAAGCGCCATGGGTAACATCAAATAGTGGCACACTTCTTATCGTAATTCGAGAGAAATTTGTGGAATACGCATCTCATTCATGACCGCCACCTGCCACCGAACCAAGCTTAAGTGGCTACACATTTTGAAGTGACGTTTCAAACCCTAGCCTTTTTTCCTATAAAGCCACGTCCCGTCACAAACCCTTCCCATTCCAAACCCATCTTCTTTCTCTACTTCATAATCCTAACCCCATGGCGGAAGAACCAGACTATGACGAGATCAATAGAAGACTTAATCGAATCCTTGAAAAGCAAAGGGCTGAACTTCTGGCTGCAATAAATAGATTAGAAAAGTTGAAGCGCCCCATTCCAGACGCTGAATCGTTTATCGACACCCCCTCTTGCCATAAACCTCTTCCCAAACCGACCCTTTTTTCCAACTTCTCACCTTCCCCCACTTAACAATCTCACCATCATATCCCCCTCTCAGTGCGAGTTCCTCTACGAGGACGGTGGGTTGGAAATTTCCATGCCACCCCTAACTGGATTGCATTCTCTTCACCGAGGGCAGTTAAGGATATTTGGAAGACAGGGGATGCGATCCCAACAAGAGGGAGCCATCTCTCTTGACGGAGCAAAATTTTTAAAGACCCCAAGACCGATCTCCATCGCAAACTTTAGCGTCTCGGTGGTCGTTGCCGGTGTCCGTGTTAGTCTTTGTCTAGATTTTTCTTAGGTTTATCTTTTATGTAATCAGTTTATTGGTTAACCTCTGTAAATATATCTTTCAATATTAATAGAAAATTTCATTTTGTGTATATTATTTTCTTTTGTATTCTTATTTTTCTTCTTGGTTCTGTTTCTATCTCACTATGCCGGACGTGATTTCTCCCAAGTTCGGGGGAGGTTATTGACTCTCTTTACAGATCTTATGCTCGGTGCACTCGACACCATGATAAATTTTTGGGTATCTCCTAGTTTGTTTTTGTTCCGAGTAATACAAATGAATCTTCACGAAAAATTGACATAGTCTGATAGTCAATGAAGTGACGACGCCCTGAATATTAGGGTCAACGCTTCGACTAAGCTGCATGAATATTAGGGCTAGCTGAGGCGTTGCCGCTTCTAGCGACATGCGTCCCCGACCAGAATGAGAAAAGCAGAGATTGTATTAATGTAAACAAGAAAAACAGAGATTGTATTCATATAACGAACGACTACTTACACAACAAAACACTGTACAAAAAAGAAAAGAAAACCTAAGAAAAATCTACAAACATGCATCAACACAGCCGATTAAGACGCCATCAAGGGGGTGTGGAGCCATCAATTGGGGTAGACGACCCCTCCTTTGAACTGCGTATTTGGCGCAGCCGCCCCTCCAACTTGGCAGAAATATCTTCAATTGCCGCCAATTCTGCTTCAAACCCGCCCATCGCCCTTTGAAACCGACTCTTCTTCTGGGCCAGACGCGCGAGATGTAGCTCCAAAACATCGACCTTCTCCCTTTCAATGGTTTGCTCGAGGGCTTTAAGGGCTTCACTAATCTTGATGCTTCGACTTTCTTCCGCCATAGTGAAGAGGATTTGGTTTGGGGATGAAAGGCAAAAGAAAGGATATGGAGTGAAGATTAAACTGAGGGAAGGCTAAAAGGCGTTTTTATTGGGATACAAACAACCGCTGCAAAAAATAATGTTTATCCTGAGGACGTCGATGTGTAGTATTCTTTCTGCCATGTAATAATTGAAGCGCTGACACATCAATTAAGAGGATTGTAAATTGTTTGGGATACCACTCATTAGTTTGGGATTACCACTCATTAGCGCACAGTTAATTGAAGCGCTGACACTTCAATTAAAAAGCGATGGCGCTTTGAATTGGACTCGACGATGCATCGAATTAGAAGCGATGACACTTCGAGTTAGAAGCGATGGATGACGCTTCGAGTTAGAAGCGATGATGCGTCTTATTGAAGCGAGCTGAATAATAAGGCTAGCTGAGGCACTTGCTACTTCGAACAATAAGAAGACATGTGCCCCATATTGAAGCGACGCCGCATTGTATATTAGGGCTAGCTGAGGCGCTGTCGCTTCAAACATTAAGCGGCATGCGACCCTTACCAGAATGAGAGAAGCAAAGATTGAATCCATATAAATGAGAAAAGTTGTGCGATGTTCTCCCTCTTCACGAAATTAAACGAAAGATATAGTATTCTTATAAAGTACTTCTTACAAAAATACGTAGTAGAAGAAAGAAGAAAACTTAAGAAAAATCTTGAGAGACAGACAGACACCAGCACAGGGTTGGCGCCTGAGACATCAAGAGGGTGGATAGATAGACGACTCCCCCTTGGGACTGCATCGTAGTTCACGCAGCCTCCTCTCCACCATGGCAGAAATTAGTTGAATCCCGACCATTTCCCTGTCAATCCCGTCCATCAAACTTTGAAACCGCCTCCTGGTCTGGGTGAGAAGAGCGAGATGTAGCTCAAGAACCTCGGCCTTCTCCCTTTCAATGTTTCGATTAAGGGCTTTGAGGACTTTGCTAACATTGGGGAAGTTGGGTTTTTCCGCCATGGTGAAGGGGGTTTGGTTTGGGGACGAAAGGCAAAAGAAAAGATACAGAGTGAAGATTAAACTGACGGAAGGCTAAAAGGCGTTTTCATTGGAATACGAAGTGCCGCTGTGATAAATAATGTTGGGAAGGACTGCACGAAAAGACAACAGTCTTCACAGTTTCAAACTCTTCTAAAGGCTTTTTTATTGGGATACGAAACACCACTTACCGTCGAGAAACGTCATCGGCCGTAATTGAAGCGCTGACGCTTCAAGTTAGAAGCGATGATCCTTTGATTTAGGAGCGATGATGATTCAATTTAGCAACGTTATTGAAACGCTAACGCTTCTACCAATAAGCGCCATGGGTAACATCAAACAGCGGCGCGCTTCTTATCAGTGCAATAAATTTGAAGTGCAAAGATTTACGAAATCCCGCTGTGGCGGCAGTGCATTATAATGACTACAACAGTCTATTTAAGGAAGTTGCATGACAAACTGATATTTAAGGGGCATCATAGCGCTCAAATTTTTTCATCTTTTGTATCTCCTTCGATTAGCATTTCATCTTCCTCAGCCCAAATTTGAAATGTGTTGTAACGTTTTGAGGTAGAGCCATCAGATCGCGCACTAGCACTTTATCAGTTCCTATGATGGTTTGGTATCGACATCCCCGATGACGACGAGCTGGTTGTTGTCCCCGATAACGAGCATGTGGTTCCCCCTCCCCTTAGAGAAGTTATCGTCTTTCGGACGATGACAACCTTCCCGTTATGCAGGTGGTGGTCAAGCCCCTTCTCCCGACTCTAGAGTCGATGCTTCTTCTCTTGGCTCCACAGCCGACTCTTCTTCCTCCGCCTCCACTTCTTCTTCCAACCCGCGTAAGACCACCGCCACCATCTCCAACTCAACTTCCTCATACACCACTGCCAGCATAACAAACTCCCCACATCAGCCCACACCTCTACCTCCATTTCCGCCACCATTTCCACCTCTGCCTCCTCCGCTTCCGCCTCCTCCACCACCGCCTCGTCGACCAGCGATCCATCCCCCGCGACCACCTCCAACATTTTCATAAAATGTTGCATCCTCCCACAACCAACCACCGCCATCACCATATCCACTCATCCACCATATCCCCTTCCTCGCTCCTCCCTTCATTCTCTTTCCTTCTTCCACCTCGGCCTCAACATCCTCATCTCAATTGTTTCGGCGTATCTTTGTGGTATTTTGTCGACAGTGTAATCCTTGCTCCTATGGATCCTTGCGATGACCTCATCAAGGGCTGAATTAGGGCCTGCTAGATCGTCCAATGCATCATAGTAAATTCTTTGTACAGTGTAAAGGAAGACAGTGTAAAGAAAGACGATGTAAAGAAATCATTTTTATGTATGAATGAAATCTTTTTGCATGATTAGTAAATTCTTTGTACTTGATAAGTTAGATACAAATGAATCTCCATGAGTATATGAAAATGTCAATCCACACGAGTGCGTTCACGAAAAATTAACATAGTCAATGGTGCCATGTTGAACCACACACGCTCATACACGTAGCGGCTTTGCTT
This sequence comes from Chloranthus sessilifolius, assembly GCA_021018995.1. Classification (NCBI taxonomy): domain Eukaryota; kingdom Viridiplantae; phylum Streptophyta; class Magnoliopsida; order Chloranthales; family Chloranthaceae; genus Chloranthus; species Chloranthus sessilifolius. The sequence continues at coordinate 11,024,540 of CM037588.1, forward strand.
CGCGAAAAGGCGTTGTCACCCCAAAACAGAAGCGTCCTCGCTTCCACATAAAAGAGCAACCACGAGTCAACCAAGGGGATTAAAAATGGAGAACAGAAGGAAGCGACGTCGCTTCCTAAGCCAGGCGTCAGCGCATAGCGTTCGAGTTGTCGTTGCTATGAAGCCATAAAATCTAGAGTGAACCTGTCAGAAAGAAAAAGGATGAATAAAAATTTTAACGCATGAAAATGTAGTCTATCAACTCGCTTTCATATAATTGAGTCTTGTGACTATGCAAATACACAAGATTCATTCTTGAAGCGCTCACACTTCAAGAACGATGTGATTGCAGTTCTAAAACAAATTGACAATGCTTCTAAAACCAAGTGTCGTCGCTTCCTTCACGAAGCGCCGTTGCATCTCGTATGACGCATCGTCCCTTCTGAATGATGGTTACGAAACGTTGAAATCATTACTGAAATCGAGAATGAAGGGAATAAAAAAAAAATTCAATACATGAAAAGATTCCCATAGGCTATCGGATATCCACATCATTCAAAATACAACTATGGTCAGATAGGTGCAGAGGCTTTGTAAAGAAGCGCATGGAAAAAGAAGCGCCAATGCGACGTTCCCAAGCTTTCGAAATGAAGCGTCGATGTTTTGAATGTGAAGCACTTGCACTATTCATAAAATTGATTCACTCTGAATCTGTGATACCGCACTTTCCATGGTCCCCTGTTATGTTTGGCTTTCTTCAACAGTAGCTGCCATCATCTTGACTCTCTTTAGTGGGCAAGTTGTGATTTTATGACCCAACTCACCACAACCCTTACAATGGCGTCTCTTCTTGTTTGATTGTTCAAAACCAACCTCCATTCCAGACTTCATTCTATTATTGTAGCTTGGCCTACCTTTGGTGGCACATTGTATTGGATCACGCACTGTAATGTTTGCATGCTCTTGCAATGAAATTCCTTCGCTAGCCTAGGAGGAGCCGCCCAATGACGACGCGTGCTAGTGCGCCTTTCATTGTTCTCTTCCGTCCTAATGGCCTCTACGCCTTCTAATAGTTTCATCATCCTTTCCAATGTGTAATCCACCAAGCAATTCGATTCTATCCGCAACTGAATTAACTTCAGTTATGCTTCTCTCACCTTACATATTTTTATCATAGATACAGAATTGAAATCTTCTTTCTCAGTGATCCCAAAACATATAGTACTGTATTTAGCATCTTTCGTCCATCGAGGTAGAATATACTTAGAATGAATTTGGTCTACGTCTTCCTTGAAGTAAACATGGATGATGTGCGAACACAACAAACCTCTGTCTGGAAGTGTTTGCAATCACAAGTGGCAGTGACATCTCCACATTTGAAATGAACTTTGAATGTTCGACCGCTATCCTCCGTGCCATCCCCACAACTTCTATGCCCTTGGTATACAATAACTGCCTTGGCTTCCTCTTCAACTACCTTTTGGGACTTAAAAGAGGCAAACTTTTGGAACTCAGAGTGGAATCTATCGAACATGGTTCTCGTATACACACAACGACATGCCTCTTGATTGAATTTCCTAACAGGACCTCCAGTGTGATAAACATTGAGACGAGATCCTCCCTATTTTCTTTATCACAACGAGATTGAACGATAATATTGTATTGCTTGACAAATTCCGTCAAACTCGTCTGGGCATTGACATAGGCATCGAAGAAAGAATTTATACTTTCTTCGCATTGCGTAGTAGTCATGCCGACCCAAAAGGTATCGCTCAAGTAACATGGAGTCCATTTCCTTCTAAGAGTGTACATTTGTTTGAACCAAGTGTCGTCTTGCAATTCAAACTCCTCGACGAGTTCTACCCATCTCCTTTCAAAATCATCAACCATTTGACTGAACTTGCACTGATTGTACTTTCTCCCGAAATTCTCAAACTTTACTTTCAGCTGAGAGAGATGGTTCAATTTATTCCTCCCTATGTGCCATATGCAAAGGCGATGCGTGGTCCCTGGAAGAACTTCGGAGATGGCCTTGCTCATCTCGTTGCATTGATCGGTGATGATTGCATTATATTTGTTATCACCCATGGCCACGTGTTAAACAACCAAATGATTGTCTCCCCCATCTCAATTGTGAGCAACGCACACCAAAAAAGCATCACCTGCTAATGATGGTTAACCCCCGTGAATGGGGCAAAAGGTAGGAGGAACTTGTTTGTTTTGTAAGTGGTGTCAAATACGACCACATCGCCGAAACGTTTATATGCAATTTATGACCTGTGATCAGCCCAAAATATACTACACATACGATATTCTTCGTCTAGTTTGGCTTCAAAGAAGAAACCATCTCCTTTATTCTGCCTATTAATGAAGGTCTTGATCACGGTCATGCACATCGGATGGATGTTACTCTCCTTTCTTATCTTCTTGAGGTAATCCCGAGTTTTTAGAGGGCTTACTGTCATGTTAGCCTCTCCATCCAAATTCGACAAAACAGTAGAAATCTTCGAAGGAGGGATTATGCGATCAAATGCACCTATTAACGATTTACTTGCCTTGGTCATCTTCGGTCATCTTACTATGTGATCGCAGTTCATTCACCTTCGTAGGTGTATACAACTGATGATTATGCGGCTCTCTAAATTCCATTTCCTCCCACAACTTCTGGTCGTCGATCCTAATCTTCAACCTTGCCTCACATCCGCATCTATCATCTCTTGAACACTTTATATTGGCGTGTAATTTGCGCTTGTCAGGCTACTTGAACCGTTCGAACGAACATACATATTTTCTCTTTATAATCTCCCCCATTGTGGATTTGTAAGTGTTACTTTTCCTAACACTGAAACTAATTTTCCTTGCGTATAAATTATAGAAGTTGTATGTCTCGTCTTCATATTTGAATTTCAAGTGGATACGTGGCATCCATTCCTCGCTGGTATTCTCGGTCCCTCCTCAACTATCAAACATTTTGATATCACCACGCAACCAAGTGAAACTGCTTCTAAAGAAACCGTTTTAGGGGTGAGATTTAAATCAACACCACCTACATTGAATCCTCCAATCAAGTCCATTGCAGCCCCTGCATTTGACAAAAAATAAATCAATAACGGGATAATAAGGAAGCCGATTCACAAGGAAGTGATAACGCGACCATACAAAACGGCAACCCTTCAATATGGAAGCGATGGCGCTTCTCAATCGTTCCACTGTCGCTTCTAACTCATAGCGCTGTCGCTTCCTATCGCTTTACAAAAGAAGCGTGTGCTTCTACGTCGATTATAATTTATATATTTTCGAATGCGTATAATTTTATGTTCTCCACCCTGTAAATAATTGAAGCGATCTATCAACTACGAGTAGATGAGGAAACCACTTCACATACGAAGCGTTGCCGCCCGGGCGCAGATGCGACGACGCATCTATAACATATATATTTGAATGTTTATAATTTTATGATCTGAAAGATGAAAATAACACACAGAAATGTCCAAACTTACCTCAAATGTCACTGTTCTGTGCTTCTATCGAGTAGGAGCTACAGAAAAAAGAGAAAGTTGTCTCTTCTGCGCTTCTATCCAGAGATAGCTGAGTCAATGTTGTCTCTTGTGCGCTTCTATCCAGTCAGTGCTCCAGTGAGAGATAGGGAGTCAATGTTGTCTCTTCTATGCTTCTCTCTAGTCAACGCTCCAGTCAGAGATAGCTGAGTCAATGTTGTCTCTTCTGCGCTTCTATCCAGTCAACGCTCCAGTGAAAGAGATAGTCAATGTTGTCTCTTCTGCGCTTCTATCCAGTCAGTGCTCCAGTCAGAGAGATAGCTGAGTCAATGTTGTCTCTTTTGTGCTTCTATGCAGTCATCGATCCAGTGAGAGAGAAAGTTGTTTCTTTTGCGCTTCTATCCAGCCAGAGCTTCAGTGAGAGAGACTGTGCAGAGAAGCAAGCGAGAGAGAGGAAATAAAAGGAGAGAGAAAGAACCTGAAGAGAGAGGGAAAGAGGAGGCTATACCATTTTTTGAATTGTTTCACCGCCATATTTACCGCGAATATTATGACAAGACCTTCCCCTTGGGGCATGCGCTTCCTTCCTTCGTCAGGTATAGCCTAACCTTCTTACTTACTACCTTGTACCTACTTTACCTACCATTGACAGTAGGAAAACCCCACTGTGGCTAACCCGGGTTAGTGCAAAAGCACTTCCCACGTGTCCGCTCCCCATTGGGGGAGCGTAGAGAAATCTCTACACCCGAGCGCATTTTCCCCTTTGCCTATATATATATATATATATATATATATATATATATATATATATATGTATCAACAGCCATATCGTGTTGGAATCTTAAAATGGTTGCCAGAAAAGGGGTGATTGTACTAATTAAAAAAATCTCTCTCTCTCTCTTGTGTTGCGGGAATCTTCCATTCGAAGTGTTGTTCCCTCTGTTATTTTGCTTATGGACCTTAAATTATTGCAACTATTAAAATGTGCCTTTTTCTCATTTAATTATTTAGTTTCATTAAATATTTTGTAAATTTTTAACCTAAAATTAGCAAATAGATTTGCCTCACTCTTAGTAACATTCTTCATTTCATCATCATCATCATCATCATCATCATCATAGCCTTATCCCATCTATTTGGGGTCAGCTTTGTGAGTCCTATATTTCCACTCATTTCTGATTAGTGCTAAGATCTTTGTAAGTAGGCAATCCTTCATATCTCTTCTCACGACTTCCATCTAGGTCTTCACTGGTCTTCCTCTTCTCCTACATCCTGTAAAGTCTCAACCCTTCGTACGGGGTTTGCTTCTGGCCTCTGATGAACATGTCCAAACTGCCTCAAGTAACACTTAATAATATTTTCCTTTATAGGTTCCACTCAAATTTTCTCTTATGTGTCTCTTGGAATAGACACATCCGGTCTAGTGAACATAATTATAGCCAGAACCCCTACATCTCAAGATACAATCTTCATAGAAAACCTTTTCTTACGTTTGATCTTCATAAAATTATAACTTACAAAAGTTATTCGTACTCTCTCCCGCCTTCTCCCTCCCTCCCTCCCTCCCTCTCTCAACAACCATTTAGGGTTGGAATTTTAAGATGGTTTCCAGAAAAGGTGGGATCTTGCCAATGTAAAAGGATCTCTCTCTCTCTCTCTCTCTCTCTCTCTCTCTCTCTCTCTGTCCCGTTGCAGGAATCTTCCATCAACATGTTACTCCCGCTTTCACTTTTTCTTTTGCTTATGCACCAAGTATCGCAACTATTAATTTGCCAACATGCCCTAGCTTCAGGAATGTCGGACGGGAGGGGAGCGGGGGCTCCTTAAATCCCTTCGCTTCGGTTATGGGCGGGATCTGTTCTAGGTGTAATGAAAATGCTCTCCTGGAATGTGTGGGGTATCTGCGATGGGAGAAAGTGTGTCGGTGTTAAACGGCTGATCGCTACATTTTACCCGGTAGTTATTACGTTACAGGAAACCAAATGGGGCAGTTGTGACAGGAGGAAGGTCACATCCGTGCTTGGAGGTAATCGTTGGGACTGGATTGGCGTTGATTTCGTTGGCACATCAGGTGGCATGGAATTTTGTTTTATTCGACAAATTGGACGAGGAGGTGGGATGTTTCATGGCTTTGGTGGTGCTCCGAAATAAAGACACCGGAAAGGTGTGGATGTTTTCAGGCATCTATGGGCCGTCTGATGACAGAGATCGGTGCGAGTTCTGGTTTGAGCTCACGGCACTTGCTGCCAGATGGGACCTCCCTTTCTGCCTGGGGGGGACTTCAATGCCATCAGATGGAGTTACGAAAAACAAGGTGGGCTGCCAGACGCAGCAGTGATGCGGGATTTCAACACGTTCATTTCTGATTAGGCTCTGATGGACCTTCCGCTATCCGGAGCAACATTCACTTGGTCGAATCTTGAAGAAAACCCTTCTTTAAGCAGGCTGGACAAGTTCCTATGTAATGTGGAGTGGCTAGAAATTTTCTCGGGGGACCGGGTTAGAATGTTTTGCCCGGGTTGTTTCCAATCGCCGTCCTATTTTTCTTACCTACAAATCATGGGGGAAGGGGCCATCTCCATTCAGATTCGAAAATAGGTGGCTATTAGATGAGAATTTCCAGGCACTAGTTCCTTCCTGGTGGAGCGAACCGTCACCTCCAGGGACAACTACGTTTAGATTCATTTCCAAGCTTCATCGAACCAAGGAAAGAATAAAGGTGTGTAACAGAGAGGTGTATGGTCAGGTCCACACTACCAAAGAGGCGCTACTCTTGCGGTTGAAGGAGTTGGATAATCTGGAGGAAGTTAGGAACCTGTTGGAGGAAGAGAGAGAAGATAGATATAAGAAAAAACAGGAATTCAACAAAATCTGTATGGCTGAAGAGATGTTCTGGAATTAAAAAGCGAAGGTAAGATGGCTCAAAGAGGGAGCTTCCAATACTAAGTACTTCCATGTGATTGCCAACGCACGGAACAAAACGAATTATTTGGGAAGTATCGTAGCAAATGCGGTCTCCTATTCGGGGGAGGAACAAATCAGGGAAAGAATCGTTGCGTTCTACAAAAGTTGTACTCCGATGAAGGTTTGCGTCGCCCCGAGCTAGACGGGCTTAAATTTCAATCCATCTCGGAAGAAGAGCGTATGGGATTGGAACAACAGTTTAGGGAAGAAGAGGTTTGGCGAGTGATCAAGTTTGGAGGAAAGAACAAGGCGCAGGGACTCGACGGTTTCACCATGAAACTCTTCCAGTTTTTTTGGCTGTCCGTAAAGGCAGACCTGATGGAAGTCGTGCACGAATTCCATGCCACTGGCTTCATAGGGCGGAGTCTAAATTCCACTTTCATTACCCTCATCCCCAAAAGAGATGGAGCTAAGGACATCTCCAACTTCTATCTGATATGCCTCATAAACTGCCTCTACAAGATAATATCCAAGGTGTTAGCCAATAGAATGCAGCCGGTACTAAGCAAGATTATCTCTACCAACCAGGGCGCATTCATGTGGGGAAGACAATTAGTGGACCTGGTTGCGGTGGCTCAAGAGACGATCCACATTGAATGTCCGTATTTCTCATGATCCCAGGACTATGGAAGCTGGACCATGGATCAAAATATCTTCTCACGATCCACATTGGATGTCCGTATTGAATGTCCGTTTTTCCACCAAGCTGAAGTACCTCTATTCTCCCCATTGAATGTCCGTATTTCTCAACCAGCACCTCACGCCACCGCAACCAGCACCAAGCTGAAGTACCTCTATTCTCCCCATTGAATGTCTGTATTTCTCAACCAGCACCTCGCGCCACCGCAACTAGCACCAAGCTGAAGTACCTCTATTCTCCCCATTGAAAAATATATGCAGTACCTTGCCCCTTTTTGCTAGAGGGCTGCGGTTCAGGTGGGGTTGTGGCACCCGTATCCAATTCTGGGAAGACCCGTGGGTGGAATGCGGACCCCTTAAATATTCTTTCCTGGATATCTTCGCCATTTCTGTAAATCCTTGAGGGAATTGAGGACTATGTATCCGAAACTCAAGGTGGCCATCTGTGGGATGTGACCACCAAAAGGCTGCTGAGAGGAGATGAGGTGGTCTCGTTCTCGAACCTATTACATATGCTATACGAGGTGCAACGTCATCCTCAAGGGCAAGACCAGCGAATATGAACTCTGAGCAGAGATGGTAATTTCAGCGTCAAATCTTACTTGAAGATGCTCTTACGCCGTTCGTTGATAAGATTTCAAGGCGCAAGATTGTGGAAGGCGGTCATTCCTACGAAAGTTAAGTTCTTTGCGTGGACTTTATTCAGAGAGCGAATCCTAACGATGGATCATCTTATTCGGAGAGAGAAGGATATCCCTAATCGCTATGGTATGTGCACAAATTGCGAAGAGATCGCTTCACATCTTCTTCACCACTGCGGTGTGGCTCATGAAGTTTGAAATGCGGTCGTTAAATCCTTTGGCATGAGTGGGGTTACGCCAACATCGCCTTACAGTCAATTCCTGATATGGGAATCAGTTAAATTGGAGGGTCAGCTGGGGGACTACTAGAGGGTGGCCATGTTTGCCGTCTATTGGAGCATATGGCGCGAGAGAACTTTACTGATTTTCGAAAACAAAAGTTGCCCGGTGGGGATGATCATGAAGTCGATTAGAGATCTAGTGTGGTTTTGGGTAGCTAGAGGCGGGAATGTGCTGAGAGATGACCCCTATACTTGGGACCCGGGCTAATTTAGTTAGGGTGGAGAGTTGTTTCGTGTCTCGATGTATTTTCCTTTCTTTTTTGGTCGGGTCGTTGTATTTGCCTTTTTAGCGCCTTGCTGGTTTTCAATATAACTCCCATTACTGGTCAAAAAAATAAACATGCCTTAGCTCTTTCAATTTTGTAGTTGCATCAAATCTTTTGAAAAATTGAACTTAAAGTAAGCAAATGTCTATAGATACAATCTAAGAGTAAATAAATTTGTAGAATTTATTTGAGATTGTGCAAATTTTAAGTTTTCAATAGTATTTCATGGTAACACTTCACTTTTGCTTTTGAAATCTTTTAAAAATGTCACTTCCTTGCTACTGCATGAGAATCCGCTCCCGTTTATGCTTTGGGCAACTCTCTCTTTCTCGGGGATTTCTGTATGATTCCTAGCACTGACTTTTGGGCGGGTGTTTTGGTCAAGTGTCCCAATAGATTGTATTCTTTTCCCTATTTGTTTTCGATCGATCGATCGATTAATCTCCTTAGACGCCAATGACAGTGTTATGGTTCTATTAATTTCATTATCACTGTTATTTATTGCATTTTTCAGGCAAAAAATGGGGAGAATTGCCTAAAGAATTTACAGTTCTCCATTTAGTGGACTTCAGTTTTTGTTTGTATTAGGATTGACCAATTCAGTAAGAGTCTGCAAGTTCACAGGTTTAAGCAATGAATCTCTTTTGGACGGTCCAAGCAATTCTATGCTCAAAAAGTCCATATGGTGGACTAGACTGACCAAGGTTCAGGATTTAGTCGAAGTAGCTCCAGCCTGCCAGTTCAGTTCATTTTTTAAGGCACTGGATATTATAGACAGCCAAAGTTCATATTTCTGTCCAAACATTATTATGTTCCAAAGCATGCTATGACACAAAATTTTGGAACATAGACATATATCAAATTTGTAAAGTTTTAGATTAATTTAGTAAAAATACGTGAATGACTTTAGTTTATTTCATAACCCATCTGTATTACTTTTAGTTAAAAAGCCCATTCCACATTTGGCTACTCGGGCCTAGCACATGTATCCCACTTGACCTATTTGATTATGTATACTAATAATGAAAGCTCAAAATGCTGTTCCATATATAATGTCTACTGATGGAATGAAGTTGGCTAGCATGTTTGTGTCATGGCTTTAGAGAAATCTTAAGGTTGATGTTTTGAGCCTCTCACCCCAAAGGCCCAAACAACCTTCGCCCACCCCAAATCGATGTGACTACGTGATATGATGATGTGACCTTTCATCAGTCAAATTTGTCACTAACTTTTGAACTTTTAATCTAGACATGATTAATGGTAATAGAAAAAACTGAAGACTTCTATCCTCTTCTTATTTTGATAAATGAATAGTGAATTTTTATCATTTTCATCTATAAAAAAGAGATTTTTCTCATACAAACGATCATTCAAATTGTTTTTATGAGCTTGGGAAATAAATAGTATGTTAAGGGGTCCAATATTTTGTAAGATGCAATGCCATTATGTTATATGCAAGTTGGGTTACTATACCTCTAAACATAAAATTTTATGTTTTGATCAATATTTGAGTTCTACTAAGCAGAAAATGAAGGTGAGATCCAAATTTACAGGCAGATTAAAAAATAAATAGTTAATTTTTTCAAATAAGTCCATAATTCTAGTCTTAGTATCCACTGCACTGGCAATGCATAGATTAGAAGAAATAAAATAAAATTTTAGGCTCTCAAGTCAAGTAACTAACAAACATATATCTATGAAGATTTGAATTATGGATTTAGCCCCTTATATTTTGTGGATGTCCTTCGACAGATGAATTGTAGAATAGTCGTGACATGATATGCTAGTGTTTCGTCTTTGGAATGAATTGTTTCCGTTGCACCTTTCCTGACATTTTTTCAAGTACTTATCCGCAAGGTTGTCAAATCGTGTATCGCATCGTGTAGCATAATCAAGAATTTTTGTATCATGTATCATATCGTATCATGTATCATAAGATACACTCATATTTTTATAAATATATTGGAAATATGTCTCAATATACGACAAATCTCGAAATAAGAAAATGATACATGATACAAATTACTAAGTGTCAATATCCTTTCTGAATTACTAAATGTCAAAGTCACTCATTCCATCCTATGTCACACTAAAATTAGAATTTAAATCATACAAATTGAACAAAACAAAGTGGAGGTAAAAATCCAGTCACATAAAATCATATACTTTCTCAATTTTCAACTAAATAAAAGAAACTCTATAGGTGCACAAGTATAACTGTGACGTGTGTATTGTATACTGGTATATTGATATGATAGATGTCTTTCAAGTTCCAACTTCTACTAAAAAAAGAATCCTCTACTTGTTTCTTGGCATATTGTAATCCCCAAAATTTCAAAAAATGTAAAAGAACTCAAGTCTTCATTCTTCATCTCTATCCTGAATATTAACACCATCATCTTCATTATCAGTTAAATTATCATTTTTTTTCTTCGTTCTCTTCCTCGTTGATATCTTCCTCTTCTTTCTTTATTTTCGTTGTTATTTTTGTTTTTATATTTCTGTGATTAGGGTTGGGGGAAAGTAAGTGATAAATTTTTTTTTAAATAATAAAAACTTATTGTAATAAAAATGATATGATCATTTATATTCTATATCGCAATATGTTGTACTGTATCGTAGCGTGTATCATACGATACACTTAAAAAAGATATATGAAAGAGATACGTATCATTTTTTAGTATCATGTATTGTATCACATGTCGTATCATATTGATAACCATGCTTTTTTGTCATCTAAAGAAATCGGTACTCCATATCGCAGGCATGTTCCAATCATCTTGGAAGTTGAGATTGTTCTTGGTTTATTCTGTATATCTAACTTCTTTTTTTTTTATTTGTTGGTGTTCTAATATGAAAATAATTTCTTCCTTATATTAGGTTGCTGCTCTGGGTGAAGGTGTATCACTGGAAGCTCGTCTATTACGCAGGCAAGCCTTAGAAGATATTATGTAAATCTGTGCTGTTTTCATCTGTTCCTGTTTGTGATTTTTGTGTTCATTGTATTTATCAGGAAGGAAGCAGCCCTGCAGCAAAGGGAGGTATATACTATAATCCTTTAGGATTTAATGAGAGCATATTTTTTTATCTTACTCACTGTAGTTTTGTTTTGTGTTTTATTTTTTGATTAATATGTACTACTCATTAGAGTTAAATGTACATAACACCGTTCGCTACCTACACGTGCATCTCTGTACACTACAGATGTAGGTATAGATAGATAAGAACCCATAAATACGGACATAGATAGTGTCCAGCTCATGGGTCAAAATCTCAGCTTTCCGAGATGTATCGTCCAGCCTCCAGGACGATATGTATTGGCATATCGGCTGATACATTCAATGTATTGGCGATACATTGAATGTATCGTCCTAATACAAATTATTATTATTTTTTAAATCCCAAAAAATACCCTAAAATTATAGGAAAATATATTTAATGGTTTTCTATTTTTTTTCATATTTTTTTACCACAAAACCCATAAATTTGGGGCTAAAAATATATAGATCTACCATATTTATGGGTAGATCTATATTTTTTCACCAAAAAATAGAAGCAAATGGACAAAAAACACACAAAATTATAGGGAAAATACCTTTGTATGGCCTTTGGCGAGTCGGCGGCATTCCCGTATGATTCCGGGTGATAGAGATCGTAGATCCGGTGCTTAGAGGGAAGAGGAGAGGAGAATAGAGGAGAAAAAATAAAGAAAAAAAGGGAAACCCGAGCTTAGAGGGGTTTCCCTTCGTCACTTGAAGTTGGGGGCCCCACTGGACGATAATTTGAAATTATCGGATGATAAATTGAATGATACAGACGATAAATTGGCTGATAATTTGATTGTTTTTAGGGGCCCTGAGAAATACCCAATTTACTATATCGTCCAGGTCCAAAACTGATACGTATTGGACGATACGTGTCGGTATCAAAAGGTATTTTGATCCATGGTCCAGCTTCCATAGTCCTGGGACCAGGACCATTTGAGACAAAATGCTCTTTAATTTTGATCCTGGCAAATTTCGACATTGGTTTGGATCCTTTTCTGGCTAAAAATAAGGTGCTGAATAAAGAAAACAATAGTAATTTGGGGCCAGATTAACTTAAAATGGTCTTGGGGACATCAACTATTTATTCCATATATGTACATCCAAGAAGCAAGATACTCTATTTTTAGCAACGTATCTGTATCGTATCTATATCGGATAATGATACTTGAGGGATACGGCTGCCTGCGCATCCTGGGTGTTCCTGATATACAAAAATTAAAAGAAGAAGGAATCAGACTGAGAGTTTGTTAGCCTAACAACGTGCATCCTACCCATTCGAAATTGGTCTCTGTAAGATTTTTTTTGTTTCTTTTTCGTTTTCTTATTCTTCTTCTTCTTCTTCTTCTTACGTTTATTAACCTAAATATACCTAAAAATATATAAAAATATAATTATTAAATATACATATCCCCTCCGTATCGTATCTTGATTTTTAAAAATTGCCGTATCGCCGTATCCGTATCGTATCATACCCGTGTCCCGTATCCTTATCCATGCTTCTTAGATGTACATAGTGTTACGCATATGTTGTTGTAGGATATATATCATGCCTTCTCTTTCTTTTTTCTGGATCTTTATGAATATGCTTTATTGATTAATGACAATTTAATCATTTTTAATTTGTTACTAAAATGAAGGGGCTGCATGTAGTTTTATAACCTAGTGTTGGGAGAGACTACTGATCCATCCAATCATAATTTCACATTTCTTAATTTTCTAATTCTTCTCCCAATCCCTGTGTTTTACCATCTCATGGTACGAAGTGCATAAAAATATTTCTTCACCATATATACCCTCTTTTATATATGTTTTTGATGCAGGCAAAAGAAAAAAGGATCACACAATAGAAAACACTTAAGAACTTATGAAAACATACATTTGATCAGCAAAGTAACATCAACAGCAATCAACCATCAACAAGGGATCCTGTGGAGCTTTTCTCATATACAAAATAATAAAATTATCTTTTACACTTACTTTTCATCAATATCTCTCTCTCTCTCTCTCTTTCTCTCTCTATATATATATATCGAATTGGAGAATGCAATCAGTTGTAGCAAAAAACGCTACAACCTGATGTCAGATCACATGCCACGTGGCATGATCAATCCAAAACAACCTTTTGGGGCACGTGGTTGATCAGCCAAGGGACATGTGATTTTAATTATTTTATTTTATTTTTTTGCCCTCTGTTTGATGGGTCAAAGATAAGGTAACGCCCAAGCAACTTGGTGCATTGATTTTAGGCCTCTTTGACCACGTGTTTAACGGTGGATATGCATTGGATAGAGCCCAAATTTTTTGGGTGATACCCGATTGTTATTATCCAAGTTGCCGTCGCAGCTGATCCTTGTGATTGATGCCACGTGGTCCCCAAATGGTCTGGTTGTAGCATATTTTGCTACAACCAGTTGTATAGTCCCAAGCCTTATATATATATATATATATATATATATATCTTAAAAATGGAATTGGTTAACAACTTAGTTCTCAAATCCTCTCATTCTTGTGAGAACAATTCACATGATCACCCAAGTGATCATGTGACATTTATGTCACAGCATATGGACCTTGTTATACTCTTTGGTCCATCTGTCTCTCATTTTTAAAGGCTATTTTTGTGGCATTAGGCTCTGATTAATGGGTGTTTCTGCAGTTCTATCTAGGTCCTGTCCCTCTTAATAGCGTTGACGAACCTGCAAATCCCTTTCTTTTGGTTATAATATCTCTTTAACTGTCCTGGGATGCGTCTTCTTTGTAGCTTTTACCCCTTCTTCAACAGAAACTTCACTCCTGTAACCAAACCTCATATGGCCTTGTTTATGCCTGATAAACAAGCCCCAAACAGCCCTTTTCTCATCTCACTGGATTTATAGTTCTTGAGGTGGATGATTAGAGGTAACTAGAGAGAGAAAGAGGCTTAGGTAAAGGTGACTAAGGGCGAGAGAGAGAGAGAAAGAGAGAGAGAGAGAGAGAGAGAGAGATCTACCATGCCGGACTTGACCAAATTGTCCTTAAGTGCTGAAGGGCCAAGAGTTATGGTAAAGATGATATCAGAGCCATTGAATTCTTAGATCTTGTTGTCTGAAAATTACTCAAGGAAAAACCATTCCCTTTTTAGTGCATTTCTGAGTTGTCTGTCAGCCTTGTTGACGGGAGACTGTTCCACGTTCATGTCAAATTCAGCAATTTTACAATCCAGGTTGTTTATTTTGCTTTGAAGAGCACTTAACACCTTGTTCCATCTTCTTCGTCCTCTCTACTTGCTCATTACTTGTGTTTCTTCACATGTCATGCCTACAACTATATTTTAGATGTGTCCAGCTTAGAGAACCGGACAACATGTATGTGATGATCTATTGGTCCACCTTTTGCCCTTAGATCTGTCCATTACAAGGGAAATTATAATTGACCTGATCCCTAAGCTGACTACATGTATAAATATGGTTGTTAATTTTCTAAATTTCAGATTAGATCAGATCATTATAATGTAATCTCAGCAGTTAAAACATAATTAGAAGTGACTCAAATAATACACCCTTAACCTCTAACTCGAGTACTTTAAAGAGTAACTACTTAAATATTTACCAAGGTAAACGTGGTAAATAATAAATATAGCTTAAGGACTGTTCAAAATTGTACATTCAGTTATTAAACTGTGCAAGGATGACGAGAAAAGATTTGCGAAATAGAAGTGACCCCTCCTGGAGGCAGGTGTTTACCCCCATTATGTGATAGTAATGTCTCCAAGTGTCGATCTCTTGACATCCCATGGGCTCTCTTTTATTCTTCTTTTTCTTTTCTTTAGTGCCTTACGAGCCTTCTTTTGATAAAAATTTTGCTCTCCATTTCTACTTCTTTCACCAACCTTTCTTCTTCAAAACTCTTTGATCTTCTTCAACTTCAACTGCATAAGTACGTCTTTGGTGGAACCTGTGTAGGCCCTTTATAAGGTGTAGTCACAGTTGATAACACTCGTATACCTGGTTTGGCCTCTTTTTTGGGTATAAACATGTTACCTATTATAGTTATCTCTTAAATTATATTGCTACGCTTTGATGATTCCTGGAGCCAGGTTTCTGAAGTTGTCAAGCATCAATTCTGGATGTTGGTTGAGGTTATTCTTGATACATATAGCTGTTTGTTATCTGGAGATTCTCTTTCAATCTCCTCTACTCCATTTCCGGTGTTTGGGTATAGGTTTGGTATCCATTTTGGATAGGGTTTAGTGGTCCCCTAATAATTTTAACTGAAATTTTTTTATAAGATTGATGCGAATATTTAAAAAAATGAAAATTATATTATTAAAAAACCTTGAAATATCTCATACATGGTATACCGCCATACCTGCAGTTGTACCATGTGACATTTGAGAGTAATCCATTTGATAAAACATTAGAGGACACAATTTCTAAATATTGAATTCGGTATATTTCTGACTTTGGTTTTAGGGTCTTTGACATCATGCTGGTCTCTCTGTTGGAAATGGTTTGCATTCTCAAAATACCTCCTATAGGATATTTAGGAAAGGTCGAGGATGTTGATCCTAAATTCTGATGTTTTGAATTGCAAGGAATATTTCAATTCAGATTAAATTATCCTTGCTATTGAGATGTAGTTAAATGCTATATAGGCTGCTCTGAAAGCTGCTACCCAAACCAAAGGTGTTAACAATGGAGAAATTGCAGCCCTTCGGCTAGAAGCAGAGGTAGTTTTTGGTTTTCTCTTGTCCCATGCAAAGTATTATCATTTATGCGTCGTAATTTTTTTTTGCACAATTTACATGGACGATAATTTATTTTCGAGACAGACTGCTAGGGATGAGGCTATGTCTGCTGTGGAACAACTCCAAGAAGCAGAGTCTGAAATTAAATCTCTTCGAACTATGACAGAGAGAATGATTTTAACTCAGGAGGAGATGGTTTGTTGTCTTTTTTAAGTTTACTTGCCTCTTGCTTCCTAGCATTCTGTATGGCACAATATATATCTAATTTCGTACTCTCAGGAAGAGGTGGTCCTCAAAAGGTGTTGGCTTGCTCGGTATTGGAATTTATGTGTTAAACATGGTAATTTGATTTTTTTCCTTTTCCTTTCCCAGCGCAAGGGTCTTGAGATTTTATTTTTATCTGGATTACTGTCTAGATTGCATTATATGCATGTTAAATATTGCAATCACAACCAATAAGGCAATACGTGTGAAAGAAAAAATCATTTTTACTAATATGTAGATGCATATTCAGTAAAGTAAATGAAAAATTCCTGACACCATTTTTTTATCACTAGGTTTCTCTATTAGCTATCTTGGATTCCCTTCAATTTTGCTTTTCTTTAATGTTTTTATTTTTATGGCTGTGGTTAAGTGGATTAGGATTTCAAAGAGGGAATGCCACCTTATTAGAAGAATCCTGCTAGTACGTAGCTGTCTTTTTTACTTATATAATAAGCACCTGCTATATATTCCTTTAGTATTTTTTTATTTTAATTTTTTTTGTCAAAAATAATACACTAATGTTTGTTGCAACTTATCTTTGGTATTGAAATCATTTCCTTATTTTCACCAGCATTTTCTTGAAAATATATAAACATTTCCCCATCGTTTCCCAAACATTCCCCCAAAAACATGTTAGTATTTTTCCAGTGTTCCCCAAATGTGCGGAAATCAAATCAGGGATGTTTCCCTAAATGTTTTTTTTATGAAATCGGTGTTACCTTGACATAGTGGCATGTATCAAGTGTAAAGGTGTTATGAGTGTCTTGGGCAACAATTTCTAGAAATTCTAATACGGCACCACAGCCATAAAAATAAAAACATTAAAGAAAAGCAAAATTGAAGGGAATCCAAGATAGCTAATAGAGAAACCTAGTGATAAAAAAATGGTGTCAGGAATTTAACTTAAAATATTCTTGATTCTATAAATGGTTTTCAAGAACTGAAAGTCTTTTCACTTAAAATTTTCTAACCTCACATACAATATATGTATGGTTTTCAAGCATCCAATCCTTTTCATTTATAATCTATCTACTTTGCACGGTTTTTCCTAAAATATCAACTCTTTTTGCCATGTTCAACTAGGGACACTTTGATGGTTTCACGTAGTATTTTCGTACATTTATGAAAGAGTTGTCATGTTGAGTAGTCTCAAAGTGCCTACCAAGGAGTTTCCAAGTGGTACCAAGTGTCAGCAAGGCAAAATTGTGAAAAGTCGAAGTGTGTATGATGCGGGACAGAACCCTAAACTACGTGAATGCTGATGAAGTGAAACTTTGTCGAAATTAAACTAAATTAATTTAAAGAAGGAATCTGAAAACAACGTGAAATACCATAGGGTTTCATTGTTTTTCATGAGGAAGATCACGTTTGGGTACGGGTAGGGTCCGGTCCATGCGCTAGATCCGTTAGCCTTGCGGTGCAGATCGGTCCTAGAGGTAGAACTCTTAACTTTTCAGATTTGGGCGCCGCTCGTGGTTCAATGATGGAATTGCGAGTTTCTTAAGGGGTTCTGATTCGGGTTGGTTAATGACTCGGATTAACTTTAGGGTTTGAATCAGATCGATTCAATGGTTCTGATGGGATCTAGGGTTTATGAATTTCGAGGTATTTGAAGTTTAGATGGCTGAATTTAGGGTTTATGAGATTGGTTTGATTTAATGGCTCTGATGAATGCTAGGGTTTATGGTTTTCTAGCTGAGTCTAGGCTGTTGATGATTGATACACAAGAAAGAGATAAAATCAAAGGAAAGAGATAGAAAGAAGATAAATTTTGGGCTTCACACCAAACCCTTCTCGAGAAGATATATCGTGGGCTTCACACCCTTGGCTTCGCACCAAACCCTTATGGAGAAGAAGATTTAATTTTCGAAGAAACTCTTCTCAAGTTCCAAAGCAAAAGCTCTTTTCAATAATCAATAATCTCCCTTTAATTACAATGTTTAAGGACCTTATATAGTAGGCCTCACAAAAAGAAAACCCTAAAACATAATAATTACGAAACTACCCTGAAGTGCTTACATGCGGAATAAAAGAAGAGTTGAAAATTTTCTTAAACTAGCAGTTCTCGACGTGACTCACTCGAGCGAGAACCAAAGTCGCTTGAGCAACTTCTGACCGAAACTTTTTTTTTTAATTATGAAGTTGCTCGCTCGAGCGAGGACCAAAGTCGCTCGAGCGATTCTGGGCAGAGTGCATGCATTCTTCCTTTTGCTTCTTCTTGGCTGGGAAATCTGCTGCGACCCGAATCTAAGGCTCTCGATCTTGGCGTCCCCCATCATTCTCCCCAACTTAAAATGTTTCATCACCGATGAAACATGCATGAAGTGAATCTCGGCACTCGGTGACATGTGCATCAAATCGGTCCATTATAGCGAGACGCACATGGTAAACCTCTCCTTGACGAGCCCAAAAACCCGGCTCGCCAACCTACTCTATCAAATGCTTTTGAAGCTTCGCATCAACTCTCCCGGACCCGAAGGAATTCATCCCCGATGACGTGTGATCGCAATATCGGCTGGGAATACGGGAACTCAAGCGGCGAGCTCTTTCATGATTGGCCCATGCACTCTCGGTAGTCGATTTATCAATCATATGCATCGCATAAACCAAAGACTCTCTGCTGTAGGTGATGCCACAAGACTATCCAAGATCCTCTCCTTGATCTCACTTTTCACTTTGCTCGGAGGAAGAAGGGGTATGGGTTGTGGTGTTATGATTAACTCAAAAGGATCGGGCGCTTGAAAATGGCTTCGAGGAAGTGGGGCTGATGAGGAACTAGGTCTCCCACATTGATCGTTGAGCTAATCCATGTGTCTGGAGGAAGCTCAAGGGCATACGCATTAAGATCACTCCTTGCCACGATTCTAAAAGATCCAGCATGACAGGTTTGGAGCGACCTCACAATTCTCGGTGGGAATCGTTCCGATACAACCCGGACCATCACATGATTCCTCAATTTGAATTCCATAAAAGCCTTAGTTAAATTCATCGATGCTTTGAGAGTTCCATTGCATAAATTAATTTTAAGCGTAATTTCAGCATATAATGCAGAATGAGACTCAAAAGTTGACTCACAATAAGACTCGGAATGTGAAGCGGTATGCAACTCGAGACTATGATCTGTATGTGTATCCATGTACTCAATACTCTCGTGTGCATGCGACGCTAACGACTCACATGTAGTCGGCTCTATCGACACTAGTGACTCATGTGTAGTGGACTCTACCAACACTAGTGACTCATATGTGATCGAATCAAGTGACACTAATGGCTCATGTGGATTTGACTAAACAGATTCCAATGACTCATGGGCAAGTGACTTGATTGGCTCATGGGTACTCGGTTCGACCGTCTTCAAAGACTCAAGTGCACTCGACTCTACCACCAACAAGGACTCGTGCACAACTGGCTCTGCGGGCATTACCAAATTGTGCATACGTGACTTGGTCGAATCGCGCGTGGGTGACTCAACATCACTACTCACAAGGGAAATAGAAGTCTCTTTGACACAAATTAGACTCTCATAAGCTTCTTCCATCTCCTCTTCACTCATCATGGTATGCGGGTCGTACACCTCTTCTACTTTTAATCTTTCCTTCTCCTTAGAACTCTCTTTTTATCAATAAATTCAGAGTGGAAATTTTTTGTGGTGCATTGGTAAGCAAAGTGTACAAATCCGTGACACCTGGAACAATCAGGACACTTGTCTGTCTTGGTTTTTAAAAATCGTAAAAGATGACGGTGTGTGAGAGGAACATAATTCTCGATAAGCCGCTCTCTCATGTCCTCCCATCGTATGATGGATTTCCGATTAGCTGACTCGCGTATAAACTCAACATTAGTCCAATAGGTTTTGGCATTACCTTCAAACTTTATTTTCGCTAGCCTAATTTTGTACTCATTCGGCACGCCATACCAATCAAAATAGTCCTCTACGCTAGACAACCACTCCACGAAGGTTTTAGGATCCATCCATCCCTCAAAATTTGGAACCTCATTCCGGATAGATTTTAGAAACTTTTCGGCAGGGTCGTGCTCAGGTTCACGATGATGAGGATATCCCCTAACTCTAATCTCATCACGACTAGTGTTACCTGGACACGTGACACAGGTGCCAAGTGTCAAGGTGCCAAAAGATGTTTGGCACGCCAATTTCTAAAAATTCCAATACGGCGGCACAGCCTTAAGAAAAATAAAATAAATAGATAGAACGTATATAGAGAAAAGTTGAAGGGAAATCTTAGAGAACCAATTTAGATGTGTAATGAAAAGATTCATAGTATATGTTGTGAACCTGAATAAAAGTATATTATAGTATAAAATCGTTTTCAACGACCCAAACCTTTGTTTTAGAAGTTACTAAACTTTACACATTTTTCTTTTAAAACAAAGTTCATTTTATCGTTGTCAAAACGATGAGCATTTTAATAGTAATATGTGATTTTCATATATGTCTAGAAGGTTCATGTTGTTTGAGGAGTGTTCAAGTGTCGGCACGTGTGCCAAGTGCCACCGAGTGTTGGCAAGGCAAAAATCCCAAAAGTAGAAATGCCAAGGTAACATTAATCACGACTTTTGAGACTTTCCCAAGAACTTGGAGTGTAGCAGTTTCCTTGTTCAATTAGTACCCTCTCATGACGGGTAAGGAAGCCATGGTGACGTGTAAGTGACTCATAGATGATGTTTGTCACAACCACAACTCAGACATAATTCTATAGACCACACAACAATTGAGGAATTTTAACAAACACATGACGTGTACACAAATAAATAAGCAAATGACAAAATCAAATGACGCTGAAATGACACACATGTGAACCAAGTGAATAAGGACTTTTGTCGAACACAAGACGTGCACACTTGATGAACATAAATGAAATAAAATTCAATAAAATTAAAATGACACACAAAATGCCCTAAACTAGAACCTAGTCTCTAATACCAAAACTAATGTGGGACAGAACCCTAAACTACATGAATGCTGACGAAGTGCAACTTTGCCGAAATTAAATTAAATCAATTTAAACAAGGAATCTGAAAACAACGTGAAATACCTTAGGGTTTCATTGTTTTCCATGCGGAAGATCATGCTTGGGTACAGGTAGGGTCCGGTCCATGCACTAGATCTGTTAGCCTTGCGGTGCAGATCGGTCCTAGAGGTAGAACTCTAACTTTCTAGATTAGGGCGCCGCTTGTGGTTCAATGATAGAATCGCGAGTTTTCTAAGGGGTTCTTATTTGGGTTGGTTAACGGCTCAAATTAACTCTAGGGTTTGAATAAGATCTATTCGATGGTTCTGATGGGATCTAGGGTTTATGAATTTCAGGGTATTTGAAGGTTGAATGGCTGAATTTTGGGTTTCTGAGATTGGTTCGATTCAATGGCTCTGATGAATGCTAGGGTTTATGGTTTTCTGGCTAAGTCTAGGCTGTTGATGATTGATACGCAAATAAAAGATAAAATCAAAAGAAAGAGATAGAAAGAAGATTGATTTTGGGCTTCACACCAAACCCTTCTCGGGAAGATATATCGTGGGTTTCACACCCTTGGCTTCGCACCAAACCCTTCTCGGGAAGAAGATTTAATTTTCGAAGAAACTCTTCTCAAGTTTCAAAGCAAAAACTCTTTTCAATAATCAATAATGTCCCTTTAATTACAAAGCAAAAACTCTTCTCAAGCTCCTAAGGTCAGATTCTTTGCTTGGATCCTCTTTAAAGGGAAAGTCCTAATCATCGACCAACTCATTCACCGGGGGCAGATAATTACCAATCGATGCATCTTATGTCAGCAACAGGAGGAGTTTGTTGTGCATCTGTTTTTACATTGCCAGATGGCTTACAAGGTCTGGGGGGCGATTCTAACTTTCTTCGGTGTGGCCTGGGTGATCCCTCCTACCACTGCCCAACATTTCTTGGCTTGGAACTCCATTAGGTTTGAAGGTCAACGTCGGGACTACTGGAAGGTGGCGTTCTTCGTTGTCTGTTGGAGTATTTGGCTCGAAAGGAATGTTAGGATTTTCGAAGATAAACTGCATCCGGTGGGGATGGTCATTAAGGCTGTCAAGGATTATATGTACTTGTGGGTTTCCATTTTAATGTTGAGGCTGGGGACAACCCTGATCCTTGGGAGCCGGGTTAGGGTCTAGCTGGTCCGGCCTTGGCCTTGTCTTGGGGTTTGTCTTGGGGCTGTGTCCCCCTTTCCCTTTTTTATGGTTTTTTGGCTTTCTGTTCTTGCTTTTTTTGAGTCGGTTTATATTTTTCAGCGCCCCTCGCTGTTTATTAATACTATTATTATTCTTACCAATGAAAAAGAAATTTTTTTTACAATATTTAAGAACCTTATATAGTAGGCCTCACAAAAAGAAAACTCTAAAACATAATAATTGCGAAACTACCCTTAAGTGCTTACATACGGAATAAAAGAAAAGCTGAAAATTTTCCTAAACTAGCAATTCTCGACGTCACTCGCTCGAGCGAGAACCAAAGTCGCTCGAGCGACTTTTGACCGAAACTTTGGCCTTAATTCTGAAGCTACTTGCTCTAGCGAGGACCAAAGTCGCTCGAGCGATTCTGGGCAGAGTGCATGTATTCTTCCTTATGCTTCTTCTTAGTTGGGAAATCTGATGCGGCTCGAATCTAAGGCTCTCGATCTTGGCGTCCCCATCAGTGTAGGTAACACTGGAAATGTGTTTCCCAGTTGTATCTAGTTCCCCTGTTATGCACCATATTTGCAAGGGAGTTACTTGCTGAGAGAGAAACTTGCAATGAGTTAATGAATTCTATTTGGGTTTCTCATAATTGGGTTAGGGAAATGTATGGGAAACATTAGGAAAAAAATTAACACACCTGGGTAAATATACTGGAAATGCTAGAAACAATTTCAATTTGGTTTCCGCATTTTCCTGAAAGGAAATATGATATTCTTTTCAAAATTATTAGGTTGCATTTGGACATGTAGTTGAGATACATAGTGAAATCAAAATTAAATTAGATTTGCTCACGCCCAATCATTTTTGAATGCGTAGTGGATTGTGACATTGTGTCATGTTTGGGTGACCTATCTGAAAATCTAACTTGATCAATTTATGACTATGGTGCATGTTTTGTTGTATTATAGAGTTTGAAATAGAGAAAATAAGATAGGCTTACATAGATAGGATGCTTGTGTTTTCTATATTTAAGCATACTGATAGTATTGAGGTAGTCTTAATTGATGTTTCTAAGAGTTGTTGACAGTTACTTTGAGGTAATAAGAATAAACCTTCTAGGAGATCAAATAACTTTCATTGAGATCTCATTAGAAGAGTAGCTTGTAAGTGAGATATACGTAAGAGAGATAGAGAGAGAATGCAATGTTTAACACCTTTCATCACTACCCACTGATTTTGTGCATGTTTCCATCTCAAGGGTGTTATAGTAATTGTACTTTAACCAGGTCTTAGTTTTCATCCCAAGGATTTATAGTATTTTACTTGAATCGACTTAATTTCACTCTGGCATTAGTGGGCTAGTTTTTTCCTTTAAAGGGGTTGATTTCAATCCAAAGGATCTTTTGTTTATTTTCACTTTGAATAGACTTGACTTCCATCCCGAGGTTATTTTGGTAGTTTTCATCTTTGAACTAGCTTAACTTTCATTCTATTTTGACAATTTCCAACCTCTAACAAACTTATTTTTATCTTGAGGATATTTTGGTATTTTCATCATGTAATGGGATTGATTTCCGTCTTGATTGTGTTTTTATAATTTTCACCTATGAATGAGATTGATTTACTTTGGTATTTTAACCCTTGCTTTGTTAACTTTTATTCAATCATTTTAGTCAAACTTGAGAACAAATGTACTCCATCAATGAACTAGTCAAAGTGTTGCTCAGTAGTATGAGATTTATGTATACAATGCATCCGTTCGACCATATATATCTTTACTATTACAATGAGAGAAGGCCTAATATCACCTGGCTTTAATTTTTTTATAATGATAAAAATGTCCCTCATGTTTATTATAAGCATAATATACAGCCATTAATTAAATGTAAAGGCATTAAATTCTTTTCAATCGATTATCATCATCATCATCATCACGGCCATATCCCATCAAATTCTTTTCATTTAATTCTCAAAACAAAAAGGAAACCCTACAATCCCTCTCCCTCCCTCCTTCCCTCTCTCTCTCTCTCTCTCTCTCCCCCGCCCCCCCCCCCCCTACATATGCATTGTGTGTGCCCCAACTATTGTGGACACACCCTCACACACATTCATAAGAAATAGCATGGTGGAATCAAATCAGATTGGAAGATTTATTGTTGATTATTATAGGAATATTTACACGCCATCTAGCTTGGGCCTGATCCTCTCCATCCCCTTTAAGTGCCAATTAAATCATGAAGATGCATCTTCCTTATCTAGATAGGTATCACAAGAAGAGATTAAAAAGGCCATGTTTGAAACTTCTAATGGAAAAGCACCTGGACCGGTTTTCATGCAGATTTCTACATAACATTATGGGACATGATTGGAAAAGATGTTATTTCGACGGTAGCAATTTCTTTAGAGAAAAAGGTATTTGAAATCGATCAATTCTACTTTTGTAGCACTCATCTCTAAGGAAAGTGATACTAATTCTATTGATAGATTACAACCCATTACTTTGTGTAACTTAATTTACAAGGTAATTATGAAAGTTTTACCAATATCACTCATCTCTTTTCCGCCCAAGCTTGATTAGTCTCAACCAATAAGCTTTTGTGAAGGGGAGGAGAATTGTGGAGAAAATTCTTTTGGCTCATGAGATGGAGAGGAAATTTCATTTGAAATTGGATCCTAGAGCTTCTTGTGCTGAGATCAATATCAAGAAGGCATACAATCATGTGAGATGGGACTTTATTTTGGACATATTGTAACAAGTTGACTGATGATGTATGGGTTGCTTGGATTGTGAAATGCATCACATCATCTTCCTTTTCTATCCTGGTTAATGGTACACTGCATGGCCATTTCAAAGGAACGTATGGTATTCGATAGGAAATCTCATCTCTTATTTTTACCATGGATCAAAATATCGTCTGATACCGATACATATCGGTTTTGGACCTGGACGATATGGTAAATTGGGTATTTCTCGGGGGCCCTTAAAAAAAGTCAAATAATCGATCAATTTATTGTTCGTATTATCCAATTTATCATCCGTATGGGATGATAATTTGAAATTATCGTCCAGTGGGGCCCCCAGCTTCAAGTGACGAAGGGAATCCCCTTTAAGCTTGGGTTTCCCTTTTTTTTTTCTTTTTTTTTTCTCCTCTTTTCTCCTCTGTTCTCTTATTTTCTCTTCTATTCCCCCCTCTTCCCTCTAAGCATCGGATCTACGATCTCCACCACCCGAAATCGTATTGGAACACCGCTGACTCGGTGGAGACCATACAAAAGGTATTTTCCTTATAATTTTGTGTGTTTTTTGTCCATTTGCTTCTATTTTTGGTGGAAAAATAATTTTAGGGTATTTTTTGGGATTTAAGGTTAGAGGTGTGGTATTAATGTTTGGTCTACAGTTTAGTGTAACGAGGAAAGAGAAGAATATTAAAGGAGAAGATAAAATCAGAAGGCTTAGTAAGGAGAGATGCTCTCACTATGAAAAAGAAAGATGTTACATGCCAAAAAATATTCCAAACGCCATACATATGCATAATTACCAATACACATTCAAACACACCCCCTCAAGCTGGAGCATACATGTCATGAATGACCAGCTTGATATTGATGTCCTGAAGAAGCAGCGGGCCAATTTCCGTACTGAAGATATCGGCTAGTTGTTGAGAAGAAGAAAAATCCGCATGCCTCATAGTGTGATCATAAAACTTTTCTTTGAGAAAATGGTTGGCAACTTCAATGCTTTGTATGTTCGTGTAATACAGAGTCGGAAGCAGTTTTTCTTTTTTTCTTGATCTTCGTTGTCACAACATATGGGCGTAAGGCTTAATCAGAAAACAAAGCTCGGAAATAAGAGAAGGAAGCCATAGAAGCTCACATGCTCCATGAGGGATCACTCGATACTCAGCCTAAACACGAGATTTGGAGACAACTGGTTGCCTTTTACTCTTTCACAAAATAATGTTGCCTCTAGGAAAAGAACAATACCTAGATATAGAGCGGTGATCGGTAACTGAACCAACCCCAACATCATCCGTATGTTTGGATGTATGAAGATGATAATGAGTGATAAACAATTCTCTGACTGGGACTGACCTTAATGAGTGAGAATCCGATGGCCAACTGCTGTATCGGGAGCATGAGGAGCGTGATAAACTGGCTGACAATGCTGCTGATCGTGAAAGTAATGTTTGGCCCTGTAAGCTGCTTTAACATAGATATATAGCTTTTTGTTAGGATTTAGGATGAGCATGCAGAGAAATCCAAAATAAAAGGGCATTTAGATTCATTCCTTCCATGTTCGGCAGCTCTTCAGAGGCCTGTATCTACAGATCGGCTATTGAAAGGAAAACTGTGGACTTTCCATATCTATCCATTACAAAAGAAAAAGTTGTTCATATCTTATATCTTTTATATAATTGGTCTCATAACATTGCGTAGTATATAATTGTATTACTATATAAAAAGTTATAATATCTTAAATCTACGTCTTGTCCTGATTTCTGGATGTATATAACATTTACTGCATGGTGCTGTTATGAGTTCAAATGCTGTTCTTGAGATGATAGGGAAGAATTTTTCTGCTTCTCATTTTGTATATATCACTGTTGAGACACTTATTGTGTCATAATCGCAAAGCATTATCTTCCAAATGAATATTTTTTCCAATCTTTATGGCCAGATTAAATATCGTCTATGCTCCATAAGCATCCTACTTTTATGAATCCATTATTGAAATATTGCAATTTTAGATATGTGGAGATCTTCTGTAAGCTCCGAGCCAGAGGCATGAGGCCAGACGTTAGACCCCTTAAGAGGCGGAGGCATAAGCCTCATGGCGTGAGGTGTAAACCTCCTTTTTTCCTTTTCTTTTTTTTAATAGGAAAAATAAAAAAAAAATAAAATAGAAAATTTAGAAAAGTTTTACTTTGCAATCTTTAAGACAACAAACTTCAAGCAAAACTTCTTCAAATGAACTACAAGACAGCAACAAATACCAGTACATACACGAAAAACGAAGAAAGCACTCACGGAAGAGAGATTAATGGCTTTATTTCAAATTGGATGTGACCATATAGAAATGGGTTTATATAATCCTATTTAGATCTAACCTTTAATCATTTTGGAGCAAAAATAATTTTGCATGGATCAAAATACCGGAAAACCGATACATATCGTCCAAGCCTCCAGGACAACACATATCGGGTATCGTTTGATACATTCAATGTATCGGCGATACATTAAATGTATCAGTTTGATACATACATTTTTTTTTTCCAAAAAATCTAGAAAAACACTCAAAAAATCAGAAAAATTAAATTTAATGATTTTCTATTTATTTTAACTTTTTTTTAATTTATTTAAGGCTTATTTGATGCATATTTCATAATTTTATCAACACAGAACCTAAATTACATTGTACATGACTCATAATTAAAATTAAAAGGTATATTGTACATGAAAAACTTCCTTTAAAGCCACATTGAATTTCGTGGTGGTTCTTGGCCCTCATGATCATCACCATCAGTGCGCGAGCTTTCCTTATAATGTTGGCCATATTGATACCCATAATCATAAGTGCCCCCTTGAAACTGAGGCATTAGCGACGAATATGGCTCAATGTAATAGGTAAAGGTCAGTCCTCCAAAGATTTGACCAACGAAGTCATGGCCCGGGGTAGGTTGGTTGAGGCCGCTAGTATGGGTTACTGGTTGCTGAATCTTCGATGTTTTGCAAACTAAATCCCCTGAAGCTAGAAGTCATATAACCCACATCATCTTGTGGACCTTGTGGTGGTGGTGGTGTTTCATAAGCTTTTAATGCTCCTCTTTCTTCAACCCCTCCACCTCTAAATATAGGAGTGTCATACATTGTTACCGGCTCATCATCCCATGTAGCAATACCTCCATAAGAATAAGAGGGATCAACATCATCCCCTCCACCACTAGTGCCAACGTGGGTTTCATCGCCTCCACCATCACCTCCATCATCGTCATTATCTCTACCGGGTTGCGTTTCGTCATCAGATCCAACCACTGAATGACGATTCAATCTTTTTCGCCTCGGTGGTTGGGAAGCCTGCTCCTCCGCTACTCTTTCAGCATTGTCTAGCCATACAGTGCTCTCAGTATCCAACACTGGCTCTTCTCTCTCTTCGATCCACTGATTCAAAGGGTCATTGACGGGGAACGTCAAGATTGAAAGTATTGAAGTTGAACCGCAATAGAATTTCAACTTCAGCAAAAAAAAAAAAGTTATCGTCATGTGAAGGATTTTGACGTCGTGAATGACGGATTTGACGTCTGCGTGAAACACCGAGACGTCGTGATTTTACCCTTCATCGTCTCGTAGGTCACGGACGTCTGTATACTACGGACGTCCGTGGACGTCGTGACGGGCTTCCGAAATTTGAGTTTTTTTTAGCGAAAACTTGCCTTTTTGTGTTTTATTTCTATTAGAACTCTTTATTTCGAATTTTAATTATTGGTGGCCTATATATAGAGGCTTGTAAAGACTTTTTAATTAGTTATTGAATATTTTGAATGCTTTTATGCATGAA
Source organism: Chloranthus sessilifolius (assembly GCA_021018995.1). Classification (NCBI taxonomy): domain Eukaryota; kingdom Viridiplantae; phylum Streptophyta; class Magnoliopsida; order Chloranthales; family Chloranthaceae; genus Chloranthus; species Chloranthus sessilifolius. The sequence goes on from CM037588.1 coordinate 11,053,548, forward strand.
TATTCTTTGCCTGAGATGGGTTTGGTGTGAGGCCAAGGCAGTGATTCCTAAAAGCCATTGTTATCTTCATTGGTTATCTCTCGATCCGCATGTTTGCTTCCCCTACACCGTAGCCTAATTGTTTCCTTTCGATCCCAAAACCCTAAGCCTATTTGAAACCCTAAATCAAACATAGCCAACACCTTTTTCTAAACCATAAACCGATCCGAAAACCATAAACTCACATATAAAACCAAAACCTATTATGACCATAACCTATTTCCGCCACTCGTTCGAACCATGAATCTACATCGGATCGAAGACGAGCGCCTAAGCCTGGAAAAGCTAGAGTTCTATCTCTAGGCCGATCTTGCCTCAAATCTAATAGTACTACAAGACGGATCGACCCTAATCGATCTCGTAGATCTACCAACCTGAATTCTCTGAACCCTAAGGTATTTAAGATAGTTTTGAGATTACGCTTGATTAAATTCTAATTAATTTCGGCAAATCGCATTAAAATCATATTCCGCATTTTAGGGTTATCGTCCCGCGTCAGTTTTGGTATCAGAGCCCTAGGTTTTCTAGGTTAGGGCATATTGTGTCACTTTAATTTTCATTGCATCTTCTTTCAGTTTTTATATGTGCACGTCATGTGTTTGACAAAATTACTCATCCATTGTGGTTCATGTTTGCATGGCATTTAGCACCTGTGTTAATAAGTCGTGTTCACCATGAGCATGAGCGAGATTGTCGATGCCCTTAGGGACATTAAAGCCCAAATGTGTGCAATAAATAATAGGAGCCGTTGCACACCAAATTCTTGGCAAAGTCTCAACAGTCGCGATGAGACTAGAGTTAGGGAATACCCTCATCAGCGTGAACCCGAAATGATCCAAAAAGTTTCTAAAATCTATTCGGGATGAAGTTCCATGTTTTGATGGAGAGCTAAACCCCAAAACCTTTGTGGAGTGGTTGTTGAGCGTAGAAGAGTATTTTGATTGGTATGACGTACCGAATGAGTATAAAGTTAGGTTAGTGAAAACAAAGTTGGAGGGTAATGCCAAATTTTTTTGGACTCGCTTAGAATGTCGCACTGAGTCTCTTCGGAATAAAGTCATCTCCACATGGGAGGACATGAAGGTAGAACTTATCGAACAATATGTTCCTTTCACACACCGTCACCTTCTACAGAGTTTGAGAACTAAGACAAATAAGTGTCCTGATTGTCTTAAGTGTCAAGGGTTTGGACACTTTGCATACCAATGCCCCACAAAATTTCCCACTTCGAATTTATTGCCCAAAAGAGTGATTCCTAAAAGCCATTGTTATCTTCTCTATTATATTGGTTATCTCTCGATCTGTGTTTGCTTCCCCTACACCGTAGCCTAATTGTTTCCTTTCGATCCCAAAACCCTAAGCCTATTTGAAACCCTAAATCAAACATAGCCAACACCTTTTTCTAAACCATAAACCGATCCGAAAACCATAAACCTGTTACAAAACCAAAACCTATTACAAACCCATAACCTAATTCCGCCACCCTGGTTCAAACCGTGAATCTACATCGATCAAGACGAGCCTAAGCTCGAAAAGCTAGAGTTCTATCTCTAGCCGATTCGCCTCAAATCTAATAGTACTCACAAGATCGGATCGACCCTAACTGGATCTCGTGTGATCTACCAACCTGAATTCTCTGAACCCTAAGGTATTTAAGATAGTTTTGAGATTACGCTTGATTAAATTCTAATTAATTTCGGCAAATCGCATTAAAATCATATTACGCTTGAAAGTATTGAAGTTGAACCGCAATAGAATTTCAACTTCAGAAAAAAAAAAAAAAAAAAAAAAAGTTACTGTTCATGTGAACAGTGACGGACGTCCGTGAACGATTTTGACGTCCCGTGATGAACAGTGATTGACGTCTGTGAAACAACGGCGGACGTCGTGATTTTGCCCCTTCACTGTCGGTAGGGCACGGACGCCGGTGGGGCACTACGGACGTCCGTGGACGTCGTGACGGGCTTCCGAAATTTGAGTTTTTTTTAGCGAAAACTTGCCTTTTTGTGTTTTATTTCTATTAGAACTCTTTATTTCGAATTTTAATTATTGGTGGCCTATATATGAGGCTTGTGAAGACTTTGTAATTAGTTGTTGAGTATGTTGAATGCTTGTATGGTGGAATGTTCTTGGCCTGAGAGGGGTTTGGTGTGAGGGCAAGGGAGTGATTCCTAAAAGCCATTGTTATCTTCTATTATATTGGTTATCTCTCGATCATGTTTGCTTCCCTACAAGTAGCCTAATTGTTTCCTTTCGATCCCAAAACCCTAAGCCTATTTGAAACCCTAAATCAAACATAGCCAACACCTTTTTCTAAACCATAAACCGATCCGAAAACCATAAACCTGTTACAAAACCAAAACCTATTACAGACCCATAACCTATTTCCGCCACCCTGGTTCGAACCATGAATCTACATCGGATCGAAGACGAGCGCCTAAGCCTGGAAAAGCTAGAGTTCTATCTCTAGGCCGATCTTGCCTCAAATCTAATAGTACTCGCGCATCGGACTGGACCCTAACTGGATCTCGTGTGATCTACCAACCTGAATTCTCTGAACCCTAAGGTATTTAAGATAGTTTTGAGATTACGCTTGATTAAATTCTAATTAATTTCGGCAAATCGCATTAAAATCATATTCCGCATTTTAGGGTTATCGTCCCGCGTCAGTCATCCTCCGTGAATATATAATCTAACTCGATGGGATCAAAATATTCACTATTTGTAAGGTAGAATATGATAGATGAATTCGCATATGCCTCGTCAATTACATCAAATAAAAATTGTATGAACTAAGACTTTATATAATTGCTTACCACAGTTGGTCCTCTGCATATTCATGATCCTTAATCACATGTTGTAGTGACAATAGACTAACTTTTTCAATCGTTCCATAATTAGCCTATTCCTTGTCTCCATGTGAATGAGAGAGAAGGTACTCCAATTCCGCTCACAGTTAGACAAGGAACATATTTGCGATAAAACCTGCATTGCAACTCGTTTTAGTATTGGACTATCACCTCCCTAGTGCATCCACCAATCAGCGGGTTTATCGTGTTTGATTTGAGATTGTGCCAATGGGGTCCAAATGACCCATATTGACGCGGGACGATAATGCGGAATATGATTTTATGCAGATTTTGTCGAAATTAATGAAATTAAATCAAGTTTAATCGCAAAATTATCTTTGATACTTTTAGGGTTTTACAGAAATTCAGATGGATAGATCACACGAAATCTATGTAGGGTCCAGTCTGATGCGTAAGTACGTTTAGAGTCGAGGCAAGATCGGCCTAGAGATAGGACTAGCTTTTCCAGGATTAGGCGCTCGTCTTTGGTCCGATGTAAATTCACGGATTCCAAATTGGGTTGTAGAATGGAACTAGGGTTTGTAAAAGGCTTATGGCTTTTAGATCGGTTTATGGTCTTTGGAAAGGGTGTTGGCTTTGAGAGGTTTAGGCTTCAAAACGGGTTTAGGGTTTTGGGGATCACAAGGAAGGATTTAGGCTATGGCTAGGGAGGCACGTAGAGATTTAGATAGCAAATATAATCACGCAAACCACACAAAGCAATGATAAAGATGAAGGAAATATATGGGAATCACTCCCGGTCTCACACCAAACCCATCGCGGGGAAGAAGACTCTCTTCACGAAGCATAAGCTCTCATTCAATAATCAATCAACTCCCCTAATTACATTGTTTAAAGACCTTATATAGGAGGTCTTACAATAAAAGAAAACCCTAAAACGAATAGTAAATAAAAGACAATTAACCCTTGAAACAAAAGTTCAAAAATAAACTCCTAAAATAACTAAAATTCTCGGCGCGATTTCGATTGATTGAATTTGAAATTTGATCGATCGATTGAAATTTCATATTTCTATGAAAATCGCCGTCGACATTCGATCGATCGAATTTGAATTTCGATCGATCGAAATGTCAATTCGATCGATCGAAATTTTAAATCCAAATTTCGCCATTCTTTCTCCAAAGTTTCCTTAGCTTTGACTTCCATAACGCTGCTTCTTTCTACGCCGGTAGAAACGATGTGGTTTGAATCCAATGTCCATGTAAGTGGTGTCCCCGTCACATATCTCTTGCAGAACATGCCAATCTATAAAGATGGAATATAATAACTCATATATCAATAAACAGATCATATGACATTTGACTTATTAGTTATAAGGTATGATTACTCACATCTCTTATGGCTTGACTTTGGTCTGCCAACTCAGGGAGCACTCGTTGGATCATATTGAGCAAACCGCTGCACACTTAATCGGCCTCACTCAACTCGAAGCATCGCGTATACTGGAAGGTCAGATTCAAGTAGTATGCTTTACATCAAATATGAGCAATCTCATCAGTATATAAAAACAACGAATTATATGAAAAATAATAAATAAATAAAAATCACTACATATGCAATTTAGCATATTATACCTGCGGCATGCAAGTACTGGTGGAATTGTGCATTTCACCTATTGTCGATAATCGCCCAATATCGTTTATATTTTGTAGGGCATTTGGTTTTAATAGCCAATTTTGCCTTCTTCGGAGTTGACCGTGGGGGATCTAACTCATATTTTCTCCATTCTTCGGAGTTGACCATGCTTTTCAGCTCATACTTATATTTAGCCAAGATCTGTAAGGCTAGAAATTGTCTCAAACAGTGTAATCGCAGGTTGGAGCAACTTGTTCTTAGTGAAGTCTCATTATATTCACTAACGTGTCACTGGTGTACAGGTAAGAAGTAATCGTTCTTCCCTTCTAAATAGTTGCTTGTGCCTTGCTTCTCTTTTCCAAATCCTCAAGAATGAGGTCCACGTAATGAGCGGCACACAGAGTCCAATACAAGTGAGGTCTCGTCAACATTAATTATCTTCCTGCGGCTTTGTAATTGGCGGCATTGTCTGTTACCACCTACACAATCCGCTTCTCTCCAACCCCTTCAACTACCTTATTCCTTAGTTGGAAGAGGTAATCAGCCGTCTTCGCGTGTTTAGAAGCATCAACTGATCTTAGAAATACTGTCTTGGCATCGTTGTAGACCAAAAAGTTGATCAAAGTCTTCCTTGTGGGACTGGTCCATTCATCGCACATAATTGTGCAACCTCTCTCATCCCATACTTCGTAGAAGCTGCCCACATAAGCACCTATCTCCTCGTGCTCATCATTTAGTAAGGGCCCAAATACCTCATATGCAGAAGACTTTTTAACTCTTAGACCAATTTCTGCACTTGTATCAATCATACTTTTAAAGTATGACGACTCCACAACCTGACTCGGAATGCGGTTGTATATAAAAAATTTTACAATGTATTTTCTAAGCTTCTTCCCCATTTTTCAGTGAGATTGTACTCAATTTAGTTTGTTTGGAACTTTCTGTCCGATACATGAACGGATCCAGGGGACCTGTAGTACGGCCTGTAGTCGACGGTCTGGTCTCCCTTACGGATGCTGACCTACGCAACCCGGCAGTCTCCTGAATGTCCTCATCATCATCAACAACATGTGACCTATGGCTAGATCCACCACCAGCAGCAGGCATGGATGGTCCCCTCAATCTGAACTGAAACCGATAATCGGCTTCTTCTTGATCTCGTCGCTGTCGTGCTTCTCTAGCAGTGTCTCTCATAACTCTCGTTGTGGACTCATCCTCATCCTTATCCTCATCCTCATCCTCCCCAGGTCCAGGTGCAGGAAACTCTGGATTTCCCCTCCTTATTCTCTCATACATTTCTCTACCTCGGTCGGCTTTTACTTTTTTCTTTCCCTTAGTCGCTTGCATGATGGCTCTGACAGCTTCTCTCACCTCTCTGGGTATATTAGGGCATCCTTTTATCTCTCCCTTAACGTGACCCAAATGCTCCTTCAACAGTGTGATACCTCCTCCCAACAATTTTTTCCCACAAAACTTGCATTTTATTTAGAGTCTATCACTATCTATTGTTGTGCCGTATTGCCAGGCTGGATCTTGTTCATAGACCCTATTTATTTATTTCACCTGTATGAATGAACAAACGATTGAATTAAATTACATGTGATACATCATTGCATGAATGAGCAAATGATTGAATTATTGTAATTTTAATGACTCGAGATAACAATTTTAAATATTATTCTAATTTTTAATGATATTTTAAAATATTATTTTAATTTTTAATGACATTTAAAATATTATTCTAATTTTTAATGACATGAGATAACATTTTAAAATATAATTCTAATTTTTAATGACATTTAAAATATTATTCTATATGTAATGATATTTTTAAATATTATTCTAATTTTTAATGACATTTTTAAATATTATTCTAATTTTTAATGACATTTTAAATATTATTCTAATTTTTGAAATACTAGATTACATTGGAAAATTTATTTGATATTATTATAATTTTTTAAATATTTTATTACATTTTACCGTATTTAGATGTTGATATTATTCTAATTGATGTGTCACATGTGACACATATGACACATTAATTACACGTGTCACATGTGTTGCATGTGTCATGGGGTATGTGACACATACCCCATGACACATGTGACACATCAATTACAAATGTGACACATGTGTCATGGGGTATGTGACACATGTGACACATCAATTATATGTATGGCACATCAATTACAAATGTGTCAGATACCCCATAACACATGTGACACATACCCCATAACACATGTGACACGTGTCACATGTATTATTAACATATATTATTTATTAAGCATTTATAAATAATTTTATAAAATAAAAAATTATGTTTATAGCCCAATTATTTTTTGGTTCAAAGAAATGATTAGAGTTGGTAAATTACCTAATAAAACTACTAACTAATTATAAACCTTATTCAAGTAGGACTCTTTTTGTTTTTCAAAATTTTAAACTTATATTATTGCCTATTTTCTATTTTAAACTCATTTATTTGATATTTTTGGAATTAAAATTTTTTTTAAATACTCATAAGTCATAACTTTATAGAAAAAGAGAAGCGATAACTCGTAGTCCATTTAGGAAATTTTGAGATTGAGTTTCCAAGAAAGCCAATAATCCGAAGTAAACTAGAACTTTTTAATATAAAATTAATATTTTAAACTACTTTTAATATAGAAAAGGCTTAAAAAATGCATCAATAATTAAATATATTTGCATCATTTGATTAAAAAAACTTAAGAGAAAATTGGCAAAACTATGAGAAGTTCTTTATTTTAATTATTTTGTTAATATTTCTTATTTTAATTTTTATAAATAATTTAAGGGTTGATCTTGGAATTTAAGGGTAGATCTTGACATTTTAAAGGTAGATCTTGACTTTAGAGGGTAGATCTACCATATTTAAGGGTAGATCTTAAAATTTTAACCCCTAAAATGTAAGAAAATGAGAGAAAAATGACTTAAAATGGTAGAACACGTACCTTCTCCACGTTCTTCGGCGATTCGGCAGCGATCCCGCACTTTTTGGCCCTTGATTCGGCGTCGATTCGGCACTAAAAATGCAAAAAATAGTTCTCTTGTACAAGAGCAGTAAGAACAAATGCTAAAAATGGGGCTGCTGGAGTTACAAACGAAGAAAGAGGGGTTTAAATCCTCTTTCACCCGTCAAAGGTGCTAGGGGGACCCACCTCAGAAAAAACAAATTATCGGATGCTAATTTGAAATTATCATTCGATAATTTCAAATTATCATTCGATAATTTCAAATTATTGTCCGATATGGACTATACGGTCAAATTATCATCCGTATCGGACAATAATTTGATGGTTTTATAATTGCCTGAGAAACCTCCAAATTATTGGACGATAATTTGAAATTCCGATAATTTCAAATTATCGTCCGATACCGGCGATAAATTGCCCGTATCGGACGATAAATACTATGTTTTAGGGAGGATACGATAAAATTCCATTTTATCGTATCGGTATCGGACGATATTTTGATCCATGGAATTATGCCATATGTATGCCTTGGCTAAAAGGCGTAGGGCTTAGATAGGCTACACCTTTTAGCTCTTCAATCCTTTGCAAAATGGTCTATGCTACCCATGCCTTCTAAAGAATTGGATTTGAGTTCCTTCTGTGCTAGATGTATACAGTCAGACTTCCTTAAACTCTTAATGGGCTGAATTTTCTTTTGTAGGTATTCATGCAGAGATTGCTGGATCGAAATATGAATATTGGTCATCCTTAGCTCCTCTTCCAGTTGAAGTAGTCTTATCTGCTGGGCAGAAAGCCAAGGAGGCATCATCGACAGGTTAGACTAATTATTCGTTGATGTAAGAGATATTTTTTACTTACGGAATCATTATTGAATGTGAAAGTTTTACATTAAGGATATTAGTCTGTGATTGCTTTGTCCGTATACTCTCTCTCTCTCTCAACTTTGTGTTTTATTTCTTTCATCTATAATATATTGCAATTTAATAGAGAAAGTTGATATGGAGGAAAGGGATCAAGTTTCACGGGATTTGAATGATCTGGCTGAAGAGAAAAATATTGAGAGCATGCTTCTTGTCGAAAAAGGGCTGCGCGAATTAGCTTCACTGAAGGTTCCTATTCTGTCCTTCAATGCATTTTCTTGGCCCATTTGCAGTTTTTATTATTCTTTTTTTTTAATGGTTTGTCATTTTCTATTGGATTGGAGTCCTGATGTCAATCGTCATTCAAAGGAACAACCTGGTTTCAGTGAAAGTGATAGATGAAGTTATGCCTCATCTTGTCTTGGTATAGTTAACAATTATGCTAGTTTTACTACTTGATAGTTTTTTTTACTTGGAATATCCAACTAGTCTTCTTTGTACGTTATCATTTCAAAGATCAGGACTGGTGAATTTTTCTCGTATGTGCCAAGTTGAATTCATAATTCCCGGACCTAGATTGATACTCTTGAAAATTGTAGGAATTGTTATTATTTCTAGTTTTACATACTACTTCTTTGAACATTGGGATATGTTAGTTTTAATTTGTATACCCATTGTAGTTATAAATTGGTCTGTTTCAAATCCTGCGATATTGCTTGAAGAATTTTCTGATGTACAAGAAATTAAGTCTGTATACCAGTAATTAAATTGAAAAAGGATACTATTTGAGAGCACTCTCGACGTTTCATAATGATTTTAGAGAAGTTGATCATTTCACACATAAATTGATAACAAAGTTGTCTAGGAAGTTTCCCAAATGTAGGAGCCCCTCTTGCATAGACTGGATACTCTTAGGTTGTGTTTGGAATTGCTCTTTGGGAGAGTAGAAAAGAGCAGCAGCTGCTTTTTGTTATTGCAAAGAAATGTGGGGAGAGAGAAGGATTGACAGAAGATAAAAGGGAGGCTGCTCTCCTCATATTCATTTGCAACAATAAAGAGCAGCAGCTGCTCTTTTCTACTCTTCCAAAGAGCAATGCCAAACACAGCCTTTTGCACTTTAATAAGCATATTTTATTAGTACCTGATCTATTTCTGGCTCGAGTTATAACCAGATATGTCGTAACCTTGTTTGAAAGAAGAAGTCCATGTGGTTTGCCCTTGCCCTTTGGTGCTTTTGCCACTTCCAAGATACATGTTGGAGGGGGAAGTTGAACGGAAAAATTCCCTTCAAGGCATTCAAAAATGTTTTTTACTTCAAGGAGGAATAATCTGCGTGTTTTGGGTCTGATGAATGAAATATAGATCATCCAACACACCACGAGACCCAAGAATAAATATCCGTTGCTGAGTTAGTATTAAGTACTTAACCAGACTTTCAGAGCTTATGATACTAGGTCGTTTTGAGACGTGTGCTAACATTTGTGAAAATTGATGATACACCTATGATCTCAAGATCTATGGGGTAGAAAATTTGTTTGTGTGGATGTGATCTGTGTGTGGTGGGGGGGGGGGGACTGGAATGTGTCTTTAGCTTTTATTATTTTACATCTATACGTTCTATACATGAGAGTTACTTATCGCAATACAAACATCTAATTATAAGTGAGCCCGACTTGATTCAAACACGAAAACTTCCAATGCTAAAATGTAATACCCAATAGCACTAGTAATTGAATTCTAACTTTTGTGCCTGTTCTGTCTTCCCTTGCTACCTCTTAGTCATCGTCATCAAGCTTGAATTGGAATTCGAGATTTGAATCCTTGGTGCAAGTTTTCGAGAATTAAATTGACTGATTATTGCCTAAGTCTTAGCGTTATAAAGTACATGGACTGGAAATTTTATGCACTACAAACTGTAAATAAAGCTTCGATGGAGCAATCAATGTCTCAAACATAATAATTAACAAGGTTTTAAATCTATAAGGTCATTTAGATATTGGACTCATGACTCCATAACAAGGTTTTCAATCTCGGTATTAGAGGTGGTATTGGTTGCCTTTAGGCCTAGTATGCATCGACCAATACTGAGGAAAATTTAAAATTTTTAAATGGATAATAAAAATAAAAGAGGGAAATACCTATAAGTAAGTGTTGATGAGTTAGTATTAGGTAATCAACCTGAGCATTACCACTTATGAGATATGATACTCTGGTCACTTTTGGAAGTACCATGTGGAATTAGCATCTGTGTCTTCCAATGCTACACCTATGATCTCAAGATCTATAGTGTAGAAGATTGCGAGGAAAAACGATCTCCATCCTTTGACTCAAATGCATTCAAAGGCTATTAAAAGACGACTACCATGAAAATCCAACGTACCATTAATCTTAAATGGCCTTTGTTTACTTTGAATCGAATGATAGAGATTGTTTTTCGTCCCAATCTTCCCCACCATAGATCTTGAGATCATAGGCATACCATCAGACTATAGTCACGACACATATGTTGATTCTACATGGCACACATCCCAAAAAGTGACCCGAGTACAAAGATCATAAGCACTTGGTCAGATACCTTTACTAACTCTTGGCTTGCACCCCACTTTTAATCACTATATCACTCATACTGGTACCAAATTTACTACATTATTGATTAATTGTTACACTTTAAGATTTCCCTTAGGGATGGGTGAGTCATGCCTGGTGCTTTGGGTGGGTGATTGGGTTTGTGCCCGGTGTCGCAATGTCAACTTCCGACGTCGGGCGTTTTGTCACCGGCATGGGTGTGCTTCTCCTAGAACATTGGGTAAGGTGGTTAAGGCGGGGGAGAATTGGGTCCCCAAGTCGAGTTAGTTGAAGCAACTAATTCTAACGGAATCGCAGTTGGGCGACTTGCAGAGGGGGTGGTTCATTGCTGGGAAGGCTTACGGAAAGGTTAAGGTTATGGCTAAGGCCCCGATTGAACACCGTTCCGGGCTGGACGTTGCGGGATCGGTCGACCATAGTCTTAAGGGTTATGCCGGGGAGAATGGGCCTGTGAAGCCGAGTTGCGGAACGCTTAGTTTTGATTCTTCACAGCTTCGGTCTCTTGCTGTTAATCTACGTAGCTATTGGGTGATTCTTTTAACTAATAAGGATGCATTATCTTTATTGCTATTACATCAATGGATTACAAACAGGTGGCAAGCTACTGAGAGACCTACGGTTTCTACAATTTCAACGACTAAGTTTCTTCTGCGGTTTGGATCGGAGAAGGTTGCTATTGAAGTTTTCCAATATAAACATTTTTACATTCACAATTGTCCCGTGGTTTGCTAGCCGTGGGAGCCGACGGTGGGAGATCTTCAGGTCGATCGGGAGAGCCAAGGGGTGTGGATCCGTGTATTTGGGCTACCGGTGCATGCTTGGACCCTGGAGGTGTTAAAAGGGATCGACGACCGGTGCGGTCGATTCATTAGGGTCGTCGATAGGCGCACGACTGATATCTGGGACACGAACCATGCCAGAATTCTGGTTGGGGTTGACTCGCTGGAATGCATCCCCAGGCTCTGTGAAGTCTTGATTGGTGGCCAAAAGTTGCAGCTCTTCATAGAACTAGCGTGGGTGGAGAGGGTCCTCCTCCTGCATCAGGCGGACAAAGGAAACAAGGGGCCCTGGGATACTGGCGTCGCTAACCTCAATAGATCCACAGAAGAAGCTCACACGCTCCTCAATCCATCTGGAAGGAGTGTGGTGGGGTGATGAAGAGGTATCGCTTGGGGAGGAGATTCTGATCGACGTGGACACGTCTGGTGCCGTTGGGGACGTATCTACGGCTCTCGCACCGTCTTTGTGTTCTATGGCTGAGATCTCCTCGTACGTTGAAGCTGATTTCGTACACCTGCACTGGAAAGGGGTTGGTGAGGGAAGGGAGATGCAGGGGAGAAAGGACGAGGAAAGCTGGCGTACCTGGGATCCGATGGCGACCGAAGCTGCTGGTTTCCTCTTCAGGGAAAAGGCTTTTGTCGGGTTTAAAGGGTTTAGGGTTTATAGTCGAAGAAGAAGGCTTTGGAGGTTGCCTCGGGGTGTGGAGCGTGCTAGGAGGATGACACATGGCCCTTCTAGTGAACCTTCTTGACGTCTTTCGGGGTCTTTGAGGACTTTTGACCTGCGCTTAGCTGAGAAGGAGGTTTTGTCTCCTGTATTGGGCCCACGTGACTAGGTGTCGGGAGTTGGAGACACGTGGACGGATATCGGAGGGGGCTACGTTGTTGGGGGCCAGCTGGCGATGAGTCTGATATGGGCCTATGCTTCGGAGGGCCGGGGGAGTTTCTTTCTCCTGTCGGGTCTGGATCCCAAAGTTAGACTTGCTTACCTTTTTTCAGGGCCGGCCCGCTAGATCGGGGCTGTTTTATGAGGGTTGGTACTGCTGGGAGGACCCGGTTATTTCCCAACCACTAGGGTTCTTCTCTGGAGGGACCGTCGAGTTGCAGAATTGACGGCCGGGGAATCCTGCCGGCGGTGGGTGCCAGGTTGAGAACTGGATGTGAGGAGGCAATGGATTGTCTGATGGTGGGGTTGCCGGTAATAATTATTGGGGAGGGAGTGGGGAGTCACTTGAATGGTGGAGGGCAGTATGAGACCCTTGGTGGTGCCGTTGGGAATGGGCCTGCTGAGGGGCCTGCGATGTTTGAAGATATCGACCGCCTGATTGTCTTGGGTCGTAATCTCGGGATGTCATTTAAAGGTCTTGAGGAGCTGCGGAAGGTGTTCCGGACCACTCTGCTCTGTTGTCAGGGAAATAAGAAGCGGCGAGGCGGGTCGTGGGAACTCGCGCGGTTGGAATGGGGAATGTCAGATGGGAGAGGGGTGGGGGGAGTGTAGTATCCACTCCTACTGTGGGCGGGCGTGATCTGGTTTGTTTATGAAGATGCTTTCATGGAATGTGAGGGGCATTGGCAATAGGAATAAACGGGCTGGGGTAAAACATGTCATTATGCCATTTAAATCGGCCATTGTTACCCTTCAGGAGACCAAATGGGGCAGCAGCGATAGGAGGAGAGTTGTGTCGGTCCTAGGAGGTGGCAATTGGGACTGGATTGGTGTTGATTCAGTCGGGGCTTCGGGTGGAATATTGGTCGCCTGGTCGTCTATTCTTTTCGATAAGGTGGATGAGGAAGTGGGGTTATATTCGGCAGCTGTGGTGCTCCGGGATAAGGTGGCGGGTACTCAGTGGATGTTTGCGGGGATTTATGGCCAGTCTGTGGACCGAGAGTGGGGGGACGTTTGGTTTGAGCTGGCTGCTCTGGCTGCTAGGTGGGAGCTTCCCTTCTGCCTGGCTGGGGATTTTAATGCGATCCGTTGGGGCTTTGAAAAACAGGGTGGGCCACCGGATATGGGAGTTATGCGGAATTTCAATTCCTTCATATCGGAGTGGGGGATATTGGATGTTCCGTTAACTGGTGCACGGTTCACTTGGTCGAATCTCCAGGATAGTCATTCGCTTAGCAGGTTAGACAGGTTCCTGTGTACTATGGACTGGTTGGATATGTTTCTTGGGGCCCGCCTGGAAGCTTTTGCTCGTGCCGTTTCGAACCATCGTCCTCTAGCGTTGACTTCTGATTTTAGGGGGAAAGGGCTAGCTCCCTTCCGATTTGAAAACATGTGGCTGTTGGATGAGTCTTTTTCGGAGAAGGTGCAGGGATGGTGGTGCGACCCGGTGAGGCCGGGGACTGCTGCGTTCCGGTTTATATCCAAATTACGTCTCCTAAAGGACAGAATTAGGATATGGAATCGGGATGAATATGGGCGAGTCCAGGTCAAGAAGGAGAGTCTGCTCGTGAGATTGAAGGGGAGTTGGACAGCTTAGAAGAGGACCGAGTCCTCACGGATGAGGAGAGAGAGGAGAGGTATCAACATAAGACGAAGTTTAATAGCACGTGTAAGGCCGAAGAACACTTTTGGATGCAGAAAGCCAAGGTTAGATGGTTTAATGAAGGGGACGCTAACATTAAGTATTTCCACGTTGTTGCCAATGCCCGAAATAGCACGAAGTATATAGGCAGTATTGTCGTGGATGGGGCGATACAATCAGGGGATGACCAGATCCGGGAGAGTGTCGTGGAATTTTACAAATGGTTGTATGTGGATGAGGGGTTGCTGAGACCACAGCTGGATGGGCTACCCTTTAAGTCTATTTCGGAGGAGGTGAGTAGGGGGTTGGAGGGCTGTTTTACTGAGGAAGAGGTGTGGCGGGCGATTAAGTTTGGGGGTAGGAACAAGGCGCCAGGTTCGGATGGTTTTACTATGGAGTTTTATCGTGCTTGTTGGCCGACAATCAAGGCGGATTTGATGGAAGTTATGAGTGAATTCCATAGCTCCAGGTTTATTGGTAGGGCTTTAAATTCCATCTTCATTACACTCATTCCCAAAACTAGTGGGGCTGAGGATATATCTGATTACCGTCCGATTAGCCTTACCAACTGCTTTTATAAGATCATTTGGAGGGTGCTTGCTAGTAGGCTCAGATTGGTGATGAGTATCATTATTTCTGGGAATCAGGGGGCCTTTGTTCATGGCAAGCAATTAACGGATCTTGTTGCGATTGCCCACGAGACTATTCATTCGGCTCATACCCAGCGGATCCCGATTGCAATTTGGAAGGTGGATATGGAAAAAGCGTACGATCGAGTCAATTGGGAGAATCTTAATTATATGTTACGTCGGCTGGGGTTCGGAGTGACTTGGAGGAAATGGATGCGAGGCTGTTACTCCACTTCGTGGTTCTCGGTTATGATAAACGGTACACCGGCTGGGTACTTCAAGAGCTCTAGGGGTATCAGGCAGGGGGACCCCCTTTCCCCCTTCCTCTTTATTATGGTCGGAGAGGCGTTAACGGGGCTGATTATGCGTGTCAGGGACCTGCAGCTGATTACCGGAGTGCAGGTGGGGGCTGAGGGAAGGTTCATCTCGCATTTGCAATTTGCTGATGACACGATCTTATTTGGGAAGGATGATGTCTCAAAGTTCAATGCGCTTGTCGGGGTCCTTTCGGTGTATGAGGCGGTGTCGGGTCAGTGAATTAACTTTCACAAGTCTACTGTTACGGGGATTGGCGTTAAGGAATTCATATTAGGGGATTTGGCGGATACAGTCAACTGTGCTATTGAGAAGTTGCCTATTAAGTACCTCGGGTTGCCCCTCGGGTTGAGGAAGCCCACGGCTCGTGAATGGCCACTGGTGGTGCAAAGGTTTGATTAGCGGTTGTCATCCTGGAAAGGCAAGATGTTAAGTAGTGGTGGTAGGTTGATTCTTCTCAAAGCGGTGCTGTCATCGATGCCTATTTTCTCTATGCCTATCTTTAGGTGCGTGGAGATTGTCAAGCAGCTGGAGCAAATCCAACGGTCGTTTCTTTGGGAGGGATCGGGTATGAATAGAATATACCACCTGGTTAATTGGGACTGTTGTCAATTGCCGGTCTCGTGTGGTGGTTTGGGAATCCGTAGTCTAAAATGGACTAATTTGGCATTGCTTGGCAAATGGCACCAGAGAGAGGGGAGGGCTGAGGAGAGGGACAGTCTCTGGTGATTGGTGCTGGCCGAGAAGTATGGAAGATCATCAGGTGGGTGGGGAATCTGCCCCACGGCTCACAGAGGGACCTCTGTGTGGTGGAGAGGCATTTGTAGTCTATGGGGGAGGTTTGCTAAAGGGCTGCAGTTTCGGTGGGGATGTGGCACTTGCATCAGGTTTTGGAGGATGTTTGGATGGACGACGACCCTCTTAAGAATGCCTTCCTGGTGATATTCATCATTTCTTCAAATCCGAGGGGCATGATGCACGAATTCGTGTCGCTTACACAAGGAGGGGCTGTTTGGGAGGTTGCAACAAGAAGGGCGTTGAGGGATAGTGAGTCTGCTTGTTTCTCTGATCTGATGCTGAGATTATATGAGATGTAGCGGAATTCTCACTGGCAGGATCAGAGAGTTTGGGCTCCTAGCAGGGATGAAAAGTTTAGTGTCAAATCTCTCTATGGGTTGCTGTCGAGGCGGCCACTCACTACCTTCGATGGAAAGTGGTTGTGGAGGCTGCCTATTCCGTTGAAGATTCGATTCTTTGGATGGATGCTCTGGAAGGAGAGGATCCTTACCAGGGATTTGCTGATTCGGAGGAGGCTTGATATCCCGAATTCTTGCGTGATGCGTACTAATGGTGAGGAGTCCGCTGCCCATCTCTTCCTGCATTGCAAGCTCACCTCCGAGATTTGGAGGGTCATTTACAAGGCGTTTGGAGTCAGATGGGTTGTGCCAAAGACACCGTATCAGCAGGTGTTGAGTTGGGCAGGTGTGAAGGTTGAGGAGGAAAGTGGGGAGTACTGGAGGGCTTCCTTGTTAGCTGTTTTTTGGTGTTTATGGTGCGAGAGGAATGTCAGGATTTTCGAGAATAAGAGTAAACCTGTGGGGATGGTCTTTAAAGCGGTCACGGAATTGGTGAAGTTTTGGGTGACGAGAGGTGGGATTGGAGGTAGCCTCACTACCTTCTTGTGGGATCCGGGTTAAGTGCAGTCCACATCGGTTGCGGTCTGTGTCGTTGTTGTATTGTTTTTTGGCTTTCTTTCTTTCGATTTTCCCGGTTTTGATCACTGTATACCGGGGGTTGTATTGTCTTTCAGCGCCTTGCTGTCTTATATATAATCTCTAGCGCCTTGCTGTCTTATATATAATCTCTATTACCGATAAAAAAAAAATAATCATCTCAGATTGTTGAACATGCATGCCACATGTACACCATAGATAACATGAGCGCTACTCTTGGTACTCTCCACAATTTAATAAAAATCTAAAATGTTCATATTGGGTGGTGGTTTCATTGTGTTGATATGACTTTCCGTAAGAACTCTATATTTTATGATTTCACCATCTAATCAAGAGCATGCAAATAAAGAGTGAAACTCCCCATGGACACAACTAATATATAATACAAAAGAGTTTGCCTTGGATGGATGATTGGAATCTTACAAGTGGGATGTCAAGTTAAGTCCCATCAGCACCACTGCCAGCAACTTGAACATTAAGGGTGCATTTGGGCACACCTTAGGAAGGATTAGCTTATTGTACATTATTGAAACCTTGATTATGAAAGTAGTCATTTTTTCAAACTTCGTTCATGTATTGTTTGGTTAGTCTCTGAAACACAATCTGGAATTCGTCTCCTTTGTAGCATTTGTTTGTATATTTCTTTATTCCAAGAGAGATATAAATGAGACTATTTTTAATGAGGGGATAATCACTTGATCATATTTTATTGATCTTGGGGACAAAATCATGACCGATTGCTTCTGGGTGCTTGATTGTAGACACTTGATTATGACTACTAAATCATAATCGCTATATTGTCTCTCAATTATGGTCACACAACACCCTGATTGTGACCACTAACTCATAAGTCACTAGATCATGGTTTCTCAATGATGGATGCAAGAACTCAGTGGCTCAATCACAGTCATTCGATTATGGCTACGACTTTTTTATTGCTAGGTCAAAGTCACTCAAGAAGATTGCAATCACTCGATTGTGTCCACTCAATCTTTATTCGTTTTCCCATAGTTTTAGCTAATGATTACTTGATCATGGTCATTCAATTTGACCACAAGTTTGTGGTTGCTCGACTGTTGCGGACACTTAAATCATTATCACTTGATCGTGGTCTGTCAATCATGGATAAAAAATCATGCTGGATTAATAATGACCATTCAATCATGATTACCAAATTGTGACTGCTAGATTGTTGTTTATCATTTGGGACTGCAATATTTTAGTCGCTCGATGTTGATTGATCATAATCACTCAATCATGGAGGCAGGATGATGACTGATCAATCATGCTGGGCTAATTGTGGCTGCTTGATTTTTGCCATTCGGTCATGATTATTAAATTGTGATTTTTTATGGTCATATACTTGATCATGTACACCGGATCATATGGTCGCTCACTCGTGACCACTTGATCATGGATGAAAGATCATCCAACTGCTTCATACGAGGAGAGAATGGTTGTCAAGGCGACGCTATAGCCTCGCCATGGAGAATGGCGACGGGAAGCGTCGTATACAATCAAATAGTCATGATGGCTAAATAGCGACGTCATAACGTCGCCATGGCGGAATAGCATTATAGTGTCGCTAGGCACGCTATTTGATTATTTGAATAATAACGTATAATACTTATAAATTATAACAATTTTATAATATATAAGCTACAAAAGTTAACTTATAAGTTACAAAACCTCAACTTATAAATTATAAAATCTTGGCTATCTCTCTCTCTCTCTCTCTCATCACAGCAGCTACGAACACCAGTGTCGATGACGCTATTGCATGCGTACTTAATATTTCATATTTTTTAATATCTATATTTGTTGATATTTCATATTTATTTATTTATATTTATTATGTTGCAAATTTGTTGATGTTCCATATTTGATTTGTATTTATTGATATATGTTTATGCCTAGACCATGAAATCTTCATTATTAGAATCAAAGTATGATGCTTCAGTAGTTAAATTGTTTCTTCCTATATAAAAAATATATTAAAAAAAAGAATACTACTAATTAATAGATAAAAATAAAAAATTACAATAATAAATAGTCTCGCCATGACTTCGCTATGACCACGCCATAACATAGCGAGCCTCTTTGCCATGACCTCGCCACACCGCCTTAACTACCTTGGAGGAGAGTCTTGCTTTATTCTTTGCACAAAATGATTATTGCGTCCCTTGCATGAAGTCAAATAGTTGTTTCTATATGGAATGATTTTTAAGCGGTTTTATTTATTTATTATAAATCAAAACCCATTCCAAAATAGATAGAAACACATTCTGGAATGCAAGGTGGTAGGTTTCAAGAGCACTCTTAGGATTGACTATAAATGCCTTGTGTCCAATATGGAGCACCAAAGAACCAACTCTACTTACATTTGGCCCTTGCAGTCTCAACAATGAATAGATTTCACTTTTTTTTATTTGAAGCGGAATGTCTTGGAGAACTGGCCATTAGTTTTTTGAAGGTTCTTTTCTGTGTCAGTCCATCAAGCAATAGCCACCTTCTAGGGAATACTATAAAACTCCAACTAGAATATTTTCATTTAAGATATATGAAGGGAAGGAGCATGCGTGTGTAGTGTTTTCACATGTTACACATTTTTCAGATCACATGGCACAGGATCCCGGGTTACACCACATATTCTAAAGGTTTTATGAAAATAAAAAATAAATAAATAAATTAGACTTTTTTCCCCTTAATTTCACAAGTCAAAGATATGCATTTTTTACCCAAATTTTTTCCATTGAAAATTTTGCACCTTTGACCACAAAACAACGGTAGTAAATCATTTTTTTTTTCTTTTTTTTTTAACAGTTGTTGATCAATCTCATGCATGTGAACATGGCACCCGATCGTTGGATCAAGTGCCATGTGGCTCCCAGGTGGAACGAGTGCAGCATTTTCACGCATGCACAGTCCCACGCCTCTCTCTCTCTCTCTCTCTCTCTATATATATATATATATATATATATATATATATATAGATAGATAGATAGATAGATATATAGGGAGGGAGAGAGTGACAGTAAGGTGAACCTTCTCTGTGTACCCATGTTCCGCATGGAGCTCCACGTGGTACCCAAAACATGTTTTGGTGCCATGTAGAGCATGGTTGCATTGTTTGGATCATCTTTGGAAAAAAAATGTCAAAAATTCGTCTTTATTTGTGTTTTTTAGGCTTGAAATTTGGTCCATTTAAATCAATCTATGTTTGGCTTTCCCCTTTTAAAATATATTTTGATTTTTAAAAAATTGACCTGTATAATGCACTCGTGCTCCATCTAGTCCAAAACAGTGTTTTGAGAGCTCCACCTGAAACTTGGGTGCACGGTGAGCATGCACCATGGGTGCACACATCCTTTTTCCATATATATTATATGTGGAGAAAGGTAAGGTGCTCCAACAGAGCACCTCCCTCATGGTACAAGCTCCCTAAAAAAGGCGTCATTTGGCATGCAACACCCAAAAGCATGTTTTGGTACCACATGGCTGAGGGGACAATAAATAAATCAATTTCAAAATAAAATAAAAAAAATCTAATCTCCACCTTGTGTTAATACAGTTTTCAAAACTGGACCATTGATTCTAGGCATGTTTTTACTTTTGCTTCGGATATGAGTTTTCAAATTTATTTTTATATTTTTTAGAAATGAATTATGCAAATTTTATTCCACATGGCACCAAAAACATGTTTTGGATGCCATGTGAACCTTGGAGTATGATCACTGTGCTCTAATGGAGCACACCTAACTGGGATCCTATATAAATACTGTGTGTGTACTTTTTTTTTATTTTTTATGTATTTGATCTAAAATATGTCATTATATTATTTAATATTTTTATGGATTTGATTTTAAGGTGGAGGATGCTGTAGTGCTTGCTTTGGCTCAGCATCGACGCCTACATTTGGTGAAGGCTGGTCAATCTGTGTCAGGTGCGTTCAGTTATGAATGTATGATATGGTTACTTTTTCTTACTGAAAAGTCATTTTTATAATTTGATGTTGTTTGTTATGAGACACTTGCATAGTTTCTTCCTGTATAAAGAAACTTATGGTCAATGTAATGTATCTTTTGCACTTACAGTTTTTTTTTTTTTTTTGATCGGTAAAAGGAATTATATTGAAAACAACAAGACGCTGAAAGGACAATACAAAGACACGACCAAAAAACAGAAAAAGTACAAAGCAAAACCAAAAAAAAACCGAGGCCCCAGACCCTACCCCAAAAAACCAGGTCATATCAACCGGGGTCCCACAAGTATTGCTCCTCATAGTCCCCCCCCCCCCCCTCCCCCTCCTCTAGCCACCCAAAACCAAACTAGGTCTCTAACGGCTTTCATGATCATCTCCACCGGCCTACTCTGCTGCTCGAAGATTCGCAGATTCCTCTCCCCCCATATGGTCCACAGCACCGCGAAGAAAGCAGCCTTCCAATAACCTCTAGATTGATCCCCCATAGGAGCCGACGTCCACATCAGCCATTGGCAGTAGGGGGACAACGACATAACCCAACACATGCTAAAAGATTTTAGCACAATGGACCACAACTCCCGGGCCACCTCACAGTGCAAAATCAGATGTGGTGCATTCTCCTCCGCCCTTTTGCACATAACACAACAGTTTGGGCCCTCCATCCCTCTTCACATAAGCTGATCAAAGGTGAGGATTTTCCCTCTGAATAGGGTCCACGCAAAGAACCGTATCTTCGGAGGGATGGATTCCTTCCAGAGGCTTGCACCAGAGTACCGAATTAGGGGTCGCCGAGTAAGCATGTTGTTGTAGGACCTGACACTGAAGAGACCATTGCTGCTTGGAATCCATAACATTTGGTCCTGGCCTTGAGTGTTCCGCTTAGCTTCGCACAACATCAGCATCAGCTTAGCAAACGACGTCACCTCCTCATCCCCTAGGTATCATCTCCTAGTAACAACATCCCACAACCCACCTCCATCCATATCCGAAACAAACTCGTCAATCCTGCCAAGCGGATTTACAAAGATGTCATAAATATTTGGGAAGGTAGCTTTGAGAGGTCTCAGATCCACCCATGCATCGTCCCAGAAGTGAATACGAGTTCCACAACCCCAACTGAAACGCAGTTCTCTGGCGAACAGGTCCCATGTGCTGCATATATTTTTCCACCAGGTGGACCCTCCTCTATTCACCAAGACATTTATACCCCAGTTACCCAAAGAGGCCCCATACTTCTCCACCGGCACCTTGTGCCAAAGGTTCTCCCTCTCCACCCTCCCCGCACGCCAGAACCACTTTCCCATCAGAGCGATATTGGTCCATTTCAGAGTGCGGATTCCCAGCCCACCACACTCGACTAGGAGCTAGCAAGTGTCCCAATTGACCATATGGAAACGTTTCTCCAAACCTGATCCTTCCCATAAGAAATTTTGCTGGATTTGTTTGAGGCGGTTGATCACCCCTTTTGGACACTTGAACATCGACATGTAGAAGATGAGCAGTGACGCTATGACAATTTTAATCGTGAGCCAACCACCACTCTTCGAAAGCGCTTCCCTTTCCACGAGGATGGCTCAACCAACTGCTGGATCCCAAGCCCTAGCGTTAGGATATCTTAGGCCGAGGGGCAGCCCTAGATACTTAATTGGAAACTTTACAACTGCACATCCCACTGCGTGCGCCAACTCCTCCAACAGACGCTCATCGGTCCCAATACCAGTGATAGACGATTTGGGAAAATTGATCCGTTGACCTGAGACAGCCTCGTAAACAGCAGATAGGACATCCACCAGGGTACTGAATTCCGACACGACCGCATTCCCAAAGAACATGGTGTCATTAGCAAATTGATGGTGGGATATGTGTGTCCCAAGGGTGCTCACCTTAATACCGGATATAAGATTCAACTGTTTGGCATGCGCCAGAAGCCTCGACAAAGCCTCACCCACCATATTGAATAGAAAAGGGGATAAGGGGTCCCCTTGGCGTAACCTCTAGAGCTGTTGAAGTAGCCAGCCGGAGTGCCATTAACCAAGACCGAGAACCAAGCCGATGAGTAACACCCCCTCATCCATCTTCTCCATGTCGTGCCAAACCCCATCCTGGTCATCATGTAATCCAAACAATCCCAACTCACCTGATCATAAGCTTTCTCCATATCAACCTTCCAAAGGGCTGCCGATCAGCGATCCTTGTGGGCTGAATGGATGGTCTCTTACGCTACCGCAACCAGGTCCACCAATTGTCTGCCTCTTACAAAAGCACACTGATTCTCGGAAATGATCGTAGCCATCACCAGAATTAGTCTATTCGCAAGAACCTTGGAGATAATCTTGTAGAGACAATTCGTGAGACTGATTGGCCGAAACTCCGAAATATCCTCAGCCCCTTCGCGCTTGGGGATGAGAGTAATGAAAGTGGAATTTAGGCTCCGACCAATGAACCCCGACGTGTGAAACTCATGCAAAACTGCCAGCAAGCCCGCCTTGATGGTTTGCCAAAAAAATCTGAAAAATTCCATGGTGAAACCATCGGGTCCCGGAGTTTTATTTTTGGCCCCAAACCGAACGACGCGCCACACCTCCTTGCTGAACAGATGTTCCAAGCCCAGCCGCTCATCCGCCGAAATAGACCAGAAGGATATTCCATCTAGTCGAGGGCGTGGTAGTCCATCATCCCCGTACATCTCCTTATAGAACGCCACAATATTCTCCCAGATCTGGACCTGGTCCGTGTAGGTAACCCCTCCCACCGTAATGGTACCGATATAGTTCGTTTTGTTTCTCGCATTAGCCACCGCATGGAAATATTTAGTATTGGCATCGCCCTCTTGGAGCCATATGACCTTAGCCTTTTGCTTCCAGCTTAGCTCCTCAGCCAAGCAGACACTACTGAATTCCGATTTCTCGCGATATCTTTCCTCTCGCTCAACAGCCGACAACTATCTAACTTCCTCCAAATCATCCAAAACCTTCAGACGCGCTAGGAGAGCCTCTTTCTTGACCTGTACACTGCCATACACCTCTTTATTCCATAGTTTAGATTTAGCTTTAACCCGCTGAAGCTTGGAAATGAAAATAAAGGCAGCCGAACCCACGGACGTTAGTTCATTTTACCACACCGGAACCAGCCCCTGAAACTCTATATCCAACAGCCACATGTTTTCGAAACGAAACGGGCTGGGTCCTGTACCATGCCTATCACAGTTCATGAGTAAAGGTCGATGATCCGAAACAGCACGGCCCAAGCATTCTAACCTTGCTGCTGGGAAGATATCCAACCAATCCAAATTGCATAGGAATCGATCTAATCTACTCATAGTCTTGACAACTTGGAGACTTGACCGAGTGAATCGCGTACCAGTGAGTGGGACATCCAATAGTTCCCAATCAGAGATGAAGGAATTGAATTCTCTCATAACAGCGACATCGCCCCCCCCCCCCCCCCTTGTTTCTCGAACCCCCATCTAATCGCATTAAAGTCACCTCCCAGGCAATAAGGTAGGTCTCATCTAGCCGCGAGAGCCGCCAATTCCATCCAGAAATCAGGCCGTTCACGGTCAGCAGTCGGGCCATAGATCCCAGCAAACATCCAGACCTTCCCAGAATCCCTATTCCGCAGCACCATCGACGCCGAATACATCCCCGCTTCTTCCTCTAGTTTGTCAAACTGGCTTGTATTCCACTGCAACAAGGATACCGCCCGACGCACCCTCAGAATCAACACCCATCCACCTCCAATGATTACCCCCTAGCACCGACGCCACCTTCCTCCTATCACTGCTGCCCTATTTGGTTTTTTGAAGGGTGATAACAGCCGGCTTAAGTGTATTGATAAGTCGTTTGACCCCTGCCTGTTTACTATATCACATAGACCCCTGACATTCCAAGACACCATCTTCATAAGTAACCAATCTCGATCCCGCCCAAAGATCAGGAGCTGGGCCTAAGCCCCCCCCACCCTTCCTATCCGTCATACCCCATTGTAATCTTGCAGGCTCCCGGGCTCCACCTCGCCGCCTCATCTTGTTTTCTTTACGACTACTCAAGATTGTACTTAGTGTTAATCTGCAGATTGTACATTTAGTATATATCTCTTGTTTGGATTATGATTGTTATAACCTTATTGATGTCTAAAGCTCTTAATTTTTTATTTGATCATATTTGTATATATAGCGTTCTCAAATCTCAACAAAGGACTTCACCTTTACTTCTTATTGTGTTCATGTTGGCATCTAGAACAGGAGTAGATGAGAATAGAGATAGAGGATCAGGTTAGGTGGAGTAGGATTAGGGTTAGTAGTATGTAAGAAGGTTTAGGGTTAAAAGAGGAGAAGAGGAGAGTTAATTAGAGAGAAGTAAAACAAGCTTAATGAGAGTAATTTATCTCATTAACCTTTATATTAAAAGCATTAATACAGGCACACACCACTATTGTGTAACACACCAAATAATGACCCATTACGATTAATAACACTAACAGTCTAACACTCACCCTCAAGCTGGAGCATGGATATCATGCATGACCAGCTTGACCATAATATCTTGAAGAATCGTAGGACCAAGTGGCTTGGTGAAGACATCAGTGAGCTGTTGAGAAGCAGCAACATCAACGAGTTCTAAGGAGCGATCTCATACTTTTCTCGTACGAAATGAATGGTCACCTCTATATGTTTAGTCCTCTCAAGTAAAATAGAATATGAGGCTATCTATTTTGTAGCCTCATTCAACGCTTCATTCAACGGGTAAGTATTGCGTCTGTCGATCCCTCAAAGATTGCCTACGAAAACTAAATTTTAAAGCCCTACTTAACTAATCCAATCAATTAATTGAAATATATAAATCCTATGTGTGGAAACTCTAAAAATGGTAACTTTGTAAGAAAGGAAATTCTCCCAAATTGGAAACTTTCTAAACGGAGGATAAAATTAAAAATTAGTTAAAATTGGAGAAAATTTCTATTTAGAACCAACACCAAAGTTTAGAATCCACACCTACCTCTCTTTCTAATTTCCTTTGTAAAATTTTTTTTTACTAACCCTTTGATAACAATTAAGATATAAAACCTAGACACCAATAATCTTGATCCAATTAAAAGTGTTTAAATTTTATAAAGGCAATCTTCTTCTTTAGATAAATCACCTCATAAATAAAAAGGTTCTTTTGGTCGGATAATAATTAAGATTACTAAAATTTTCTATTTCTTTTGAATGGATCAGATATGTTTTCGATCATTCTCATATCCGTTCATACTAATTTCCGTTAAATTATTTGATAAAAAAGTCTAATCTTATCGAATCATCAAGTTTTAAAAGGGGGAAAGCCCTTAAGCATGCTAGATTTAATTGACTTTAAAATCAAGTAATAAAAGGCCTCATAGCTTTAGAAGTATTGAAATAGTAAATGACCATTAAAACAATGGATCATAGGAATTCAAATTAAAACTCCATAAGAAATTAAGTTTGGACTTCATCTTAACGTTGATGTATGGATTTAGCAATCCATAATCCTCGCAATCATTATGCTCTTGATCATATTGAAATGAAGGAAAAGGTTCAGATTCAGAAAGGTGTCAATCTTCCTCTTCTTTATCTCTCTCTCAAGTCAACTTTCACAATTTGAATGTTTATTCTAATTAATTAGCTAGAACTAGAAAACTAAAGTGCATAAATTAAAAGGCGAACGTTAAATAACATAAAGTAAATAAATTACATCAGTCTATGGAAAACTTGGCTTAAGCCTCCTTCCCCTTAACATTCTACTTGAATTCAAAAGACATGAACATAAAATAAAAAATAAAATAAGAACAATGCATTAATAAAAAGGATATTACAAGAGGTTCCTGTGGAGAATCAAATCAAAGCATTCAATTTCCTTAACAATCCATTTGAAAATAAAAGGCATGAAATAAAAACTAAAATTAAATAAATTACTCAACTAAATAAAAAACTAGAGATTAAAGAGAACTAGAGGATAGAGAGATCTATGCGTAAAGAAAGCTTGAACTGGAAAGGTTGGTTCTCTAGAATGAGTGGTGGAGTGTTTATATAGAGTTACAAGGCCTCTCTCTTTCCTTCTTTTGTCTTGTTGATCTTTCTTCAATTGATTTCTTAGAAATTTTGGTGTTCTCAATCTTGTATGGGGTCTTCTTCTTTTTTTTTAATTTACTGCCTCTCTTTCTAAGATTAGCACCTTTCATTGATTGTTCTTTCTTCTTTCACCTGTCTTTTTGAATTACGTGTACCATACTTGCTAATTACATCATGTTTGATTGAATGAATCAAATATTCTGAAATCTCTCTTCCCAAAATCTCTCAAATTTACAAGTGTGTAATCTCTGATAAAAACCTTCTTTATCTATCGAACATGCCTTCCAAAATGACCTCCTTATGTAAAAGTTCTTTAACTTTTCTTCTATTTATCTTAACCAATCTCTTTCATATGTTTCTTCTACAATAACCCCAAAAGAGTTCAATTAATAAAATTTTATATTAAACTTACTAGCAATTAAAGATAGTTTAAAGGGGAAATATGTAATAAATTGTACGCATGGATCAAAATCTCGAAATATCTATACGTATCGTCAAGCCCCAAAACCGATACGTATCGGTTCTGGATGATACTTTCCGGTATTTTGCCAAAAAAAAAAACATACAAACAAAACGATAATTTGAAATTATCGGACGATACATTGGACGATACGGACGTTAATTTGAACGATAATTTGACTGTTTTTTAAGGGGCCCGAGAAAAACCCTATTTATCGTATCGCCCAAGTCCAAAACCGATACGTGTCGTCCGATACGTATCGGTATTGGACGATATTTTGATCCATGATTGTATTTATCAAGACTACAACCATAACATCTCACAAGTGCCATGAGCAATGGCACAATACTCGGCCTCTGCACTATAGCGAGAAACAACAAGTTATTTCTTACTTTTCTATACAAGAAGATTACCTCCAAAGCAGTACCCTGAAGTAGATCTCCTATTAGTGCTAGCACCAGCCCAATCAACATCTGTGTACCAGGATATGTGCAAATGGCCATGAGAATGATAAACAACTCCTATGAGCAGCAGTCATTTGCGAAACCTGTGGAGCATGCATGAACTGACTAACCAGGCTAACTGTAAAGGTAAGATCCTGGCGTGTCAGAATAAAATAAATTAGCTAACCAAGTCTCTGATACTCATGAGGATCAGAGAGAAGATCCCCGTCTTTCTCATGCAAGGAGAGTTTAGGATCCACAAGAGAGGTGGCAGGCTTGCAATCTAACAATCCAGTCTCCTTGAGAAGTGCCAAGGCATATTTTCCCTGAGACAAAAATATGCATGTGTGATCGAACCACTTCCAAGCCTAGAAAATACTTAAAAAATTCTCAAATCATTAACTTCAAAGCTTCTACCAAGTTCACTTTTGACATAGGAAATAAATTCCAAGTCATGTCCTGTGAGAATGATGTCATCAACCTAGAGAAGAAGGATAGTGCAACCCATAGGATTAAGGTGAGCAAAAAGCAATATGCTAAGACTGGCAGTGTTGGAATCTCATCTCCAAATAACACTGTTGAACCGATGAAACTATGCATGAGGAGACTGTCTCAGACCATATATTGCTTTGTGAAGGCGACAAACTATAGATGACTCCTCGTGAAGCAGAAACCAAGGAGGGGATTTCATATAGGCTTCATGAAGATCTCCATTCAAGAAAACATTTTTTACATCAAGTTGAAAAAGAGGCCAACCTTGGGTGGCAGCAATGGAAAGGAGAACTTTGACAAAGGTAAGCTTGGCTACAGGTGCAAATGTAGCGTCATAATCAATCTCTTATGTTAGTGTAAACTGGACAACCAGACAATCCTTGTACCGACCAACAGTCCCATCTGGATGGTGCTTTACAACCATGGATCAAAATATCGCCCGATACCGATTCGTATCGTCCGATACTCATCAGTTTTGGACCTGGACGATACGGTAAATTGGGTATTTCTCGGACCCCTTAAAAATAGTCAAATTATCGGTCAATTTATCGTTTGTATTGTATCGTCTGATAATTTCAAATTTATCCTCCAGTGGGACACCTAGCTTCAAGTGACGAAGGGAAACCCCTTTAAGCTTGGGTTTCCGTTTTTTCTTTATTTTTTCTCCTCTATTCTCCTTTCCTCTTCCCTTTAAGCACCGGATCTACAATCTCCACCACCTGGAATCGTACGGGAATGTCGCCGACTCGCCGAAGATCATACAAAAGGTATAAAAGGTATTTTTCCTATAATTTTGTGTGTTTTTTGTCCATTTGCTTCTATTTTTTAGTGAAAAATATAGATCTATCCATAAATATGGTAGATCTATAGTTTTTAGCCCCAAATTTATGGGTTTTGTGGTAAAAAATAGAAAAGTATTAAATATATTTTCGCAGAATTTTAGGGCCTTTTTTGGGATTTAAAAAAAAAATATTGTAGCAGGACGATACATTCAATGTATCGGCCAATACATATCGCCCTGAGGCTGGACGATATGTCTCGGAAATCCGAGATTCTGACCCATGCTTATAACAAACACCCACCTTCATCCTACAACAGTTTTTTTGGAGGAAGCATAACAATCTCTCATGTATGATTCCTCTGAAGAGCATTGATCTTTTCAAGCATAGCTACCTTCCACTAAGGTGAGATAGGGCAGCATGTACAGGTTGGGGAAAAATTGCAGTGTCCTCTTGAGAGAGAATATCTTTATAGGCAGGTTCAAACCTAGCTTTCCTATAAAAAAAACAGTAGTAGGAGTAACAATAGGAAAAGAAGTAGGAGGTAAAGCAGTACTTATAGGAGGAATTGAAGATGAAGAAGGTGGCTACTGCATAGTGGAGGGGGATCCATGCCGCTTTTGACGTTGATAGGGGAGAGAAATTTTCTTCCCATGTTATTCTGACAAAGAAGAGTGAATAACAGCAGGCATCGGGACAACAATAGTAGGTGAAGGAATCACCCGATCCAAAGAAAAATATGGCTTATCCTTAAAGAAAGATACATCCATAGACATGTAAGGACAAAGAGTTAAAGGATCATAACACTTATACCTTTAGATTGAGTAGAGTAACCTACAACAATACATTTGATAGCTTTGTCATCCAATTTCTTTGTACTAGGGCTAAGACTCTGAACAAAACAAGCACATCCAAAACAGTTATAGGAAACAAAGTTTCCTGAGGATGCAAACAATGATAAGGAATGTCACCACCAAAAATCCGATTAGGAGTGCGATTGATTAAGAAACATGCATTAAGAAGGACCATGGACCAATACGATTTCAGAACATGCATTTCTCGAAGTAATGAATGAGTCAAACTAATAAGATGCCTTTGCTTGGGATCCACAACACCATTTTGTTGAGGAATATAAGAACAGGACAATTGATGGGATATGCTATTTGACTGAAGATATTGGTCAAAAGAATGTGAGACATTCTTCACTAGTATTTGTGCGAAAGGTTTTGACAGTTCACTCATACGGAGTTTTCACCATCGTGAAACTACTGAAAATTTAAAAAAACCTCTTTACATTTCAAAAGATACAACCTGGTGAGCCAAATCTAGTCATCAATAAAAAATATTGTATCTAAAGCCATCTAAAGATATAATAGGGGAAGGAGCCCACACATCACAATGCACTAACTCAAAAGGGGCAAGAGATCTATACATATGAGCAGGATAAGAACTATGACTACGTTTAGAAAATTCACAAATTTCCCATTTGAATTTAATAAAAGTGCATAAAAATTTAAAATCAGGCATGAAATCACAAAGTGTTTTAAACGCAACATGTCCTAATCAAGCGTGCAATAAAGTCACAGCCTCACTAGAAATAACTATAGAAAGTGAAGAATTAAAGAAAGAAGAGGCATCATAAGAAACAGCAGCAGAGCCAGCCAAGGTATGCACTCTATCATCAAAGTTATATAGGGCTTCCACACTCTATGCATCTCCCAACAATCTTCCTTGTGCTCGCCTCCTAGATGGTACAATAAGGATAGAAAGTGATTCAATAGTTTAATTCTTTTGCAAGACGATTGACAAAAACAAAATTTATAGAAAAATTAGAAACATGTATGAGATAAAGACAGGGATGAAGTCAAAGAGATAGTCCCAACTCCAAGAACCGGAATAAAGGATTCGTCAGCAAGCCAAACCTAGGTAGCAGTAGCAGTACAATGAGGTGCATAGCTAGTAAAGCCCTGTGACTCACCCATCAAATGGTCGGTATCGCCAGAATGACCCAACGAAAAGAATATGTGGAGGTGGAGGCAACGAAGGCAGATTTACCTGAAGGTCCAAGTGTAGTAGTGGAAGTCGCTATTGTAAGTGTAGGAGTAATAGGATGTGACCTCAACTCAGAACAAGCCATCTTCAATATATCTGCTCGGAAGGAACTCAGTGAATCCAAAGAAGAGGCACCGCCGACATTAATAGAAGTCTCAGATCGGGAAGCAAAAGTTTTATGAACAGAAGATCTCAGCCTAAATGAATCTAGATATCCTTGAAGCTTAAAACAACGGTCATGATCATGTCCAGTTTCTCACAATGGGCCCACGCAATTGAAGAATAGCCTCTGCCTCTACCACATGTCCCCTACGGCAACCATGGTCAGAGGCTCTACCATGATCAGGCTGAGGATGGGAATCGGTTAGAAAGGCTGAACTCTCTAAGGATGTAGTTGCAGGGAGCAGGGACTACAATAGTACGTTGTTGCTCCTCATAGAAAAGGATCCCATAAACGTTGCTGAGGGAAGGGAGAGGATGTTCCATAAGAATCTGCATCTGTGTCTTCTCATACTCAGAATGAAGGCCATCCAAAAAAGAATAAATCTGTAACGCTCATGTCATCTAGAAAGTATGGATGCCACCTCTGTACCAAGCTGAGTAATCGGCTCATAATGATTGAGCTCCTCCAGCAGACTCTGGAGAGTAGTGAAATTTTCTCCCATAGTCAGAGCTCCTCCCTCATACTCTGCAAGGCTTAGCTGATAGATCCGGGTATCATGTTCAGCTGAGCAAAGGTGTCTTCAATCGTACTCCACAGTAAAGATGCTATTATTTGGGGATGGTTGTTTAACTCCATGGACCCAAATATGCAACATAATTTCATGGGTTCCCGGTGTAGACTTCCATAAGGTTCCGACAAGAAGACACATTTTCTTACTCCCCTTGATATGCAACATAATTTCCCTCTACCCATTGAAGATAGTTGGTCGAATTTAATTTGATGGTAGTAGTACTAGCAGGAAGATTTTCCGAACTCATACTACAGGAGGAATAATAAAAAGAAAGAGGGCAGCAACACAACCAATACTGCTGAATATGAACAATAGGCTACGGAGATCTCAATCTTCAAAAAGCACATAAAAGTTCATATACGGTCACCAAAAACATAAAAAACTGATAAATCTATAGGGGAAGATGTCCCGCACCATATAAAAGAGGCCTTTAAAAACAAAGAATTCTAGCAGAAGATAAAAGAGAGAGATCAGAGGAGATCACCAGAAAAACAGAACTAGAACATGACACCAGTAGCACAAAAACGTTGGGAGCACCATCAATCTTTCATAAAAAATAGCAATGCAGGATTCAATCAAGTCGAAATGGATAACCAATCCATATCCTCACAACCAAGAGCCTGCTTGATGGCACATATGTGGCAGAATTTCCAAAAGAAATATTTCCACAAAAAGAATCTCTTCAAAAACCCTGGAAGATCATCTCGATCGTAAAAGCTCCAGAAGGAAAAACATAAAAGAACTGATAAATCTATGGGGGAAGATGTCCAACACCATAGAAAAGAGGCCTTTAAAAAAAAAGAATACTAGCAGAAGATAAAAGAGAGAGATCAGAGGAGATCACTAGAACAACAAAAGTAGAACACGACACCACTAGCACAAAAAACATTGGCAGCACCATCAATCTTTCATAAAAAGTAGCAATGCAGGATTCAGTCAAGTCGAAATGGATAACCGATCCATTTCCTCTCAACCAAGAGCCTGTTTGATGGGACACACGTGGAAGAATTTCCAATATGAATCACAAAAATATTTCCACAACAAAAATCTCTTTGAAAACCCTGGAGGATGATCTTAATAGTAAAATCTCCAAAAGGAAAAAAATATTCACACCAAAAATTGATCCAGATGCACCAGGTTTTGGGTCAAACTAAGGTAAAAGTTTTGACCTGGCTGAAGTCATGCTGTCATCAGCAAGGAGGAGGTCGGCGATGGGTATAGTCTTCGTTACTTACTCTAATACACAAGGAGTGGATGAGAATAGATTGGGGATTAGGTTAGGTGAATTAGGGTTAGGGTTAGTAGTATGTAACAAGGTTTAGGGTTAGAAGAGAAGGGAAGAGAGTTGATTAGAGAGAAGTAAAACTGGCTTAATGAGAATAATTTGTCCCATTAGCCTTTATATTAAAAACAGTAATTCACACACACACTATTGTGTAATACACACCAACTAATGACCCATAACAATTAATAACACTAACAAGAATTACAAGCAACGTAAGAAGGATCTCATATATTGGTTTATCTTTTCGCCTGCAACTCCTTAGTTTTAGAATATCATTTATCATGTTGAATTAAATCAAGATATTTGTTGATGGCAAGTCTATATGGTTGGCAGTACTTTTTTTATTGTAAGCAAGCATCAAACAGCATTTGCATAATCATCATTCTTTTAAATATGATGACGGGCACGTCGAATATGTGGACATCGGTTTCGGACCACATCGCTTCTACCGGCATCGAAAGAAGCGAAGGAGCCCGAGTAGCCCAAGTATAACACCATCAGGAGGAAGAAGGAAGCAGAAAACGTCATCAAGTGGCGGACATCCGTGGGCTCAGGACAGACATCCGTAAAATACGCCCCTCACTATTTTTGGAGGGACGGACGTCCATGATTTTGAGTCCATAGGTCACGGACGTCCGTGACCTCCAGGACGGGCATCCGTGGACGTCGTGTCGTCAGCAACGGATTTTGTTATTTTTTGCGGAAAATTTCCTTTTTTTAGTGTTTTATTAGTATTAGGACTCTTTATTTTGAATTTTAATTATTGGTGGCCCATATATAGAGGCTTGTAAAGACAATTTAATTAGTTATTGAATATTTGAATGCTTTTATGCTTGAGTATTCTTCTGTCTGAGATGGGTTTGGTGTGAGGCCAAGGGAGTGATTCCCAAAAGCTATTTTATCTTTTCTATTATCTATCACTGTCTTCTTTGAATCTTTTACCTTATTGATCCCTGTTTGTTTTCTAAATTTCAATCTATTGATTTCGATCCCAAAACCCTAAACCCTTTTGAACCCTAAATCAATTAGAGCCAAAACCCTTTTTCTAAATCATAAACCTAAACCAAACCATAAGCCTATTACAAAATCATAAATCCATTTCACAGTCCTAGTCAGAGCCTGCGAATCTACATCAGATCGAAGACGAATGCCCAATCCTGGAAAAGCCAGAGTTCTATCTCTAGGCCCGATCCCGCTACAAATCTAACGGGACTTGCGCATCGGACTGGACCCTAGCTGGATCTCGCGTGATTTGCCAACCTGAATTCTCGAAACCCTAAGATATCGAGTTAATTTTTAGATTAAGCTTGATTTAATTTTATTTAATTTCAACAAAAATTGCATAAAATCATAATCACGCATTTTAGGGTTACCGTCCCACACCAGTTTTGGTATTAGAGACAGGTTTTCTAGGTTAGGGCATTTTTGCTTGTCATATTTAATTTATTGCATTGTTTTTCTTTTGAGTCCATATTGCATTCCATATTAGAACTCTAATAGACCTTTGTGATTACCATGGCTGCGAATGAGGTTCTCGATACTCTTAAAGTTATGCGAGAAGAATTTGGTGCAATTAATGCACGTTTGAATACCATAGAGCAAGCCCAAACATCCCTAGGAGTTGATAATGATAGATTACGTGATCGAATCAACCAACTAGAAGCGATTGGTGAACTTGAAGATCAGCACCAAGGGCGTAATGGTCGCCAAGATAATCGCAATCAGAATCGTACGAATCCTTGTAGAGATGACTACGATCCCGAGGTTCAACTCCTTAAGAATGTCTAAGCTGAGATTCCGACTTTCAATGGAAGAATGGACCCAACAGTTTTCCTCGATGGGCTTTTCGACATGGACCAACACTTTGATTGGTATGCCATGAATGACGACCATTGTGTCAGACTCGCTAAAATGAAATTGGTTGGTCAAGCTTGACTTTTTTGGCTCAATGTCGAGCGCATCAGGGTGAATGCCGGTTGTCCTCCCATTACCCATTGGGACGACGTGAAGGAACGACTTATTGAGAAGTATGCTCCTTTATCATACCACCAACGCCTCCTCGACCAATGGCTAAATTTATGCCAAGGTGGTATGCCCGTGACGGATTACATTGTCAAATTCGAAGAGTTCATGATGAGGGCCAAGGTATCGGAAGACCCTGAAATCACTCTCTCTAGATTCCGCACTGGATTGCGACTTGATTTGCAAAAGGAGTTAATATCTCACCCCGTAGAAACTCTTGACAGATGTTATTTCGTTGTGCAAGATCTTGAACAGTATTTGAAAACTTCGGTGGTGAAGAGAACCGAGCCACAATATAGTGGTCAACGATCCGGTGAGGGACGATTTAATCCTCCTCCCAAACCTACACAACCTGCCCCTACCAATACGAGGTTTAAAAAGGGAAAAGGTGTAGTAGGAGAATCCTCAAGGGGTAGTTCTCAAGTAAAGTGCTATAAATGTCATGGGATGGGACACTTTGCCGTCCAATGCCCTACGAAAGATCCCTAAAGGACTCTCTTCATTGAGGGAGAGGAGGATGATGATGACGTAGTGGTTGAAGAGTTTTTGAGGGCACACCCAGTGATGAGGGTGATGCTATTAGCCATGCTTTAGTTGTGAGGTGTGCCCTTGCACAACCTCAACGGGATGAAAAGGATTACTGGCCAAGGGAGAACATCTTCTACACCTTTGCCAGATTTAGTGAAAAGAATTGCAGGGTTATCGTGGATAGCGGTAGTTGCACTAATGTAGTATCAACTCATGCATACGCCACTTGGGGCTTACACCTGAAGCCCACCCAAGACCTTATAAAGTCGCATAGGTCAACTCTTCATCCATTCCTGTGTAGAAAAGGTGTCGTGTACCGATTCAGTTAGGTTCTTATTCGGACACCTTATGGTGTGATGTGGTGCCGATAGATGTGGGTCATATCATTTTGGGAAGGCCGTGGCTCTACGACATGGACATAACTCTTTCTGGTCGATCAAACATATGCACGTTCATGCATAAGGGCAA
This sequence comes from Chloranthus sessilifolius, assembly GCA_021018995.1. Taxonomy (NCBI): domain Eukaryota; kingdom Viridiplantae; phylum Streptophyta; class Magnoliopsida; order Chloranthales; family Chloranthaceae; genus Chloranthus; species Chloranthus sessilifolius. The sequence continues at coordinate 11,089,791 of CM037588.1, forward strand.
AAAGATTACTTTACACCCTTTGCCTCTCAAAACACCATCAACCAACAAAATCAATAAGAAGGGCGAGTCTCCTAAAGCCATTAACATTGTGAGCCCTTCTGAATTCGAGAAGGCATCTTTAGATGAGAGTGTGGTGTACGTAGTTGTCACTGTTGAGAGTGCTCCCGAGTCAGTGAGTGACTGTCCCAAGCAGGTTGAGCCGATTTTGAAAGAGTTTACGGATGTCTTCCCTGAAGACTTACACTACAAGTTGAATCCGGTTGAGCACACCGAGTTGACTCGGCAAGTCAATGAGCTCCTTCAGAAGGGGTTCATCCAAGAGAGTCTGAGCCCGTGTGTCGTACCTGCCCTACTCATTCCTAAGAAAGATGGTGCATGGTGTATGTGTGTAGATAGCCGTACAATCAATAAGATTACGGTTGAATATCTGTTTCCCATACCAAGGCTCGACGACATGCTCGACATGATGGTTGATGCCACTATCTTTTCAAAGATAGACCTTAAGAGTGGCTACCATCAAGTCCGAATCCGCCCTGGTGATGAGTGGAAAACTACCTTTAAGACTAAAGATGGTCTTTATGAGTGGATGGTCATGCCATTTGGGCTTTCTAACGCCCCGAGTACTTTCATGAGACTCATGACCCAAGTGTTGAGGCCGTTTCTAGGCAAATTCCTTGTTGTTTATTTCGATGACTTCCTGATCTACAGTCATGACAAGGAACAACACTTGATCCACCTTAGGTTGGTTTGTAAAACCCTCAAGGGCGAGAAGTTGTTTGCAAATCTCAAGAAATGCACCTTCATGCAACGTTCTGTTGTTTTCTTAAGATTTATTATCTCGGCCGATGGAATGGTCGCGGACCCCGAAAAGGTTAAAGCCATTGTGGAGTGGCCCGAACCTAAGAACATACACGATGTTCGCAGCTTCCATGGCTTGACTACTTTCTATCGTCCATTCATCAAAAGCTTTAACACCATCATGACCGCAATTACTGACTGTATGAAGAAGGGGGATTTTAAATGGGGCAAAGCAGCGACGAAAGCCTTTGCTAAGATCAAACAACGGATGAGTAGTGCACCCATCATGCGCTTGTCGGACTTTTCCAAAGACTTCAAAGTTGCATGCGACACATCGAATGTAGGCATAGGAGGAGTGCTTAGCTAAGAGGGTCAACCTGTGGCCTATTTTAGTGAAAAATTTAATGAGGCGAAGCAAAAATACTTCACGCATGACAAGGAATTCTATGCGGTCATTCGATCTCTTTGGTATTGGAAACATTACCTTAAACCGCAAGAATTCTTGTTGCTCTCTGACCATGAAGCCTGACGCTTTTTAGCTTCACAGAAAAAGTTGAACCCGAGGCACGCGAAGTGGGTCGAGTACCTTCAAGGGTTCACATTTGTTCTACAGCATAAGGTCGGTGCTGAAAATAGGGTTGCCGATGCACTAAGTGGTCGGGTGGCGACTTTGCAATCTATGAGCACCGAGGTCTTCGAGTTCGATAGGTTAAAGGATGAGTATCCGAGTGCCCAGATTTTAGGGTCGAGTACACTGCTCTCCTTAGTGACCCAACCAGTACACACTTTGTGTACACCATCTAGGATGGGTACTTGTTTAAAGGCAATCACCTTTGCATCCCTCGTACTTCATTGCGTGACTTTCTCATTTGGGAGTTACATGCTGGAAGAATGGCTGGACTTTGGGCGTAATAAAACTGTTGTGCTCGTAGAGGATAAGTTCTTTTAGCCTAGCCTAATAAAAGATGTCGCTCGGGTTGTCAAACATTACCATACTTGTCAAGTGTCAAAATAGACTAAACAAAATGTTGGGTTGTACACTCTGTTACCCGTACCACACGCACCGTGGCAAGACCTCTCCATGGGCTTCGTGCTTGGACTTCTTTAGACCCCAAGGAAGCACGATTCCATCTTTGTTATAGTGAACCAATTTTCCAAGATGGCCCACTTCATTCCTTGTTCCAAGACCTCCGACGCATCCCACATTGCTAAATTGTTTTCCGCGGAGGTAGTACGTCTTCATGGTTTGCCCAAAACCATTGTGTCTGATAGGGATGCCAAATTCACAAGCTATTTTTGGAAGACACTTTGGCACATGATCGGCACTTTGCTCCAATTCTCAACGACTTATCACCCTCAAACGGATGGCCAAACCGAAAGCACAAATTGGAGCCCGGGGAATCTCCTTCGTAGTCTTGTCAGTAATCATGTTAAGACCTGGGATACCATTTTGCCCACAATTGAGTTTGCCTATAATAATTCTATCAATAGGTCCATAGGCATGAGTCCTTTTGAGGTAGTACATGGCCATAGGCCTAGGACCCCATTAAATTTGATCCCCATGTCTGTATCCCATAGAGTGTCTCTGCCGATGCATTTGCACAACACATGCATAGCTTGCATGCCGAAATTAGACAAAAGATTAATTCAAGCAATAGTCAATATAAATTATCTGCAGATGCTCACAGGCGTTTTCAAGAATATCACGTGGGTGATTATGTGATGGCTCGGGTTAGGCCTGAGCGGTTCCCTTCGAGATTCGCAAAGAAGTTACAATCTAGAGGCGCTGGGCCTTTTAGAATTTTGGCTAAGAGTGGTCCTAATGTATACGTGCTCGAGCTTCCTCCAGGTACGGGAGTTAGTTTAATGTTCAATATGGAGGACTTCGTTCCTTACTTGGGATTTCACCCCACTTCCTGAAAACCCACTCCAGCCACCTCATAGTCTCAGCCCCAACCCAATCTTGTAGCTTGTACCTCTTCCTTCACCAAGAAAACAGAGAAAAGATGAGATAGAAGATATAATCAATGATCATGCCGTCTCTACACATGACGGGGGATTTCAGAAATACTTAGTTAAATGGGTTGGAAAATCGAAGTCCGAAAACACTTGGATCCACGAGAATGAAGTTCGCCGCTTGAACCCCGACTTGCTACGCATCTTCCATGAGCGTGTTTCATCGGTGATGAAACCTTTTTGGTCTAGGAGAATTGGCGGGGACGTTGAATACGTGGACATCGATTTTGGACTACATCGCTTCTACCGGCGTCGAAAGAAGCGAAGAGGGAGCCCGAGTACCACATCATCAGGAGGAAGGAAGCAGAAAACGTCATCAAGTGACGCACGTCCGTGGGCTCAAGATGGGCGTCCGTAAAATACGCCCATCACTGTTTTTGGAGGGATGGACGTCCGTAGTGTACCACGGACGCCCGTGGTTCTGAGTCCGTAGGTCACAGATGTCCATGACCTCCAGGACGGACGTCTGTCGACGTTGTGTCGTCAGCGATGGATTTTGTTATTTTCTACGAATTTTTTTCTTTTTTTAGTGTTTTATTAGTATTAGGACTCATTATTTCGAATTTTAATTATTGGTGGCCTATATCTAGAGAGGCTTGTAAAGACAATTTAATTAGTTATTGAATATTTGAATGCTTTTATGCTTGAGTATTCTTCTGTCTGAGATGGGTTTGGTGTGAGGCCAAGGGAGTGATTCCCAAAAGCTATTTTATCTTTTCTATTATCCATCACTGTCTTCTTTGAATCTTTTACCTTATTGATCCCTGCTTGTTTTTTAAATTTCAATCTATTGATTTTGATCCCAAAACTCTAAACCCTTTTGAACCCTAATTCAATCAGAGCCAAAACCCTTTTCTAATCCATAAGCCTAAACCAAACCATAAGCCTATTACAAAACCATAAATCCATTTCACAACCCTAGTCAGAGCCTGCGAATCTACATCAGAAAGAAGACGAACGCTCAAGTCTGGAAAAGCCAGAGTTCTATCTCTAGGCTCGATCCCGCCACAAATCTAACGGGACTTGCGCATCGAACTGGACCCTAACTAGATCTGGTGTGATCTGCCAACCTGAATTCCTGGAACCCTAAGGTATCGAGTTAATTTTGAGATTAAGTTTGATTTAATTTTATTTAATTTCGGCAAAAATCGCATAAAATCATAATTATACATTTTAGGGTTACAGTCCCGCGTCATATGACTTTCAACTTTAACATAGGAGACCTTTTACAACGTATATATAATACCCATGAGTCACTTTAGCGGCTCATAGGAGAATTGAAGGCACTCTTTCTCAAGGGGTTATGGTTGACACCACGTGAGACATTTGACTCGTGAGAATAAGAGCTTCCCTTGCACAAGACACCTCTCTCTCTCTCTCTCTCTCTCTCTCTCTCTCTCTCTCTCTCTCTCTCTCTCTCTCGTGTTCTTTTGATATTCTTGTTCCAACTTTCAATAGAGGAATTAAGTGTTTTATGGAAAGAAGATACTACAGTTGTCACCTTCTTCGAGGATGTTTCCTTTCCTATTTCCACTGCAACTAAAGGATTCTACAATTAGAAAGATTAAATGCATGTAGGCACTCACTATGGGATGCATGGTGATGAAGCCACTTAGGAGTAAAATATGTTATTACATCGGGTGATTATAACCAAGATAAACATTGTAGTTTCTGTCCCTTCAGCTTCTACACAAACTCACAAACAGACACAAGGCTAACGAGTCAGTCTTGAGATTTCTCTTGTTAATAGGGATGATAATGGTGACATTCCAAGAGATCGGATCCACAGTAATGGATCGTCAATCTCCATTTGTGAGTATTATGCATGTCTCACATACTTATTGGTGATTCAATGCTCCTTATCAAATTGGTTGCAGAAATCTATTCAAAAGGCAGGTGCCTAGATATATTCAGCACATAGAAAAGCTCTTGATAGGTTGCTCTCTGCATTCTTGTATGTATTTGTAAATGAGACTTGTAATGATTGTCATTCATTGGGAATATGACTGCAAATTGCCACAGTTAATGCCAGTTGCAACTCTGAACAAGTGGTTCGTAAATTGGTCCTAATTCTTTGAATGGCTGCAGCTTTTTGTATAAGGGCACCGGCTTTAACAGTCTGGAGTTCCTCAGAAAGTGAACAAAACTTTCTTATTCCGTAAGTCTCATGTTCCCATATGCACAGTGATTATGAACATGATGGTACACATCAGCAAGGACATAATGTATGGAGAAAGAAGAAAAGAAACCAACATGACTCTGCAGCTGATCATTAGGAGTCTTCCTTTATTCCTGTTGTTTCCATCTTATCTAGTAAGTTTATTCTTCCACCATATCTGATTTCAATATCCCTATCGCCCTAAGAAAAATTCACTTGTAATGCTTATCTGGTTAACAATTTCCTCTACACCAAGATGTGTTTGCGTCCTACTAGGAATGCATTACAACCATCTCTTCCTCCTATCGAAGTACTTCTCTTCAGGAAAATTTGTCTCACCTTGAGTGTTAGAAACTAATTACCTTGTTAATGAAAAAACAAACTCGGGTGTTAATTGGTTTATGTCCTGAATCAAACATTGGTTCAGTTGAGAAGTACGAAGTTTGTGTATGAATCATTTTAAGACACTATCTCCTGTTGCCGTTGCCAAAATGAATTTTTACTAGGGCAATTTTTGTTTTAATTTTAATTGATTTAACAAGGTGATTCTGTTGGTTCTCCTTAATGGATTTTGACCCTCCATCAATTGGATATTCTTCATGAAGAGGTTTGTAGTTTACTTCCGGTTTTTTTCTCTTGAAGGAGTGAAAGGATGTTTGCAGATAGAAGAAGGCATATATGGACTCTACAATCTTATTTCGAAAGTTTTAATGGTCTCCTCAGGATTTTTAGAGGAATAATGCTGATCATACATAGAATGTACCATCGTACTTATGATGTTTATTGATGTCATTGTTCTTACCAGGGGTGACGAAGTTGGTGGTTATATTAAAGAGACATATAAGCAACATGTTTGACATCAGGGTTTGGCACTGAAATATCTCCTTATACATGAAGTTGCCCAGCAAGGAATATTCATTTCTCAGCGTAAGTATGCTAGTGATCTGCTATAGAATACTCGTCATCATGGGTTTAAACATGTTGATTCACCAACGAACAAGATTACTGTCTTGCTGATGATAAATGGGAGCTTCTAGATGATCTAGACCTCTACCAAATATTTGTTGGATGCCAATCTACTTGACATTTACTAGTTCTGATGTCATATGCTCTTGGTGTGGTGAGCCAATCACACACTTTCAATGTGTGCTAGATGAAATAATGTTTCGATTAGGGTTTGATGGAGAAGATGAAAAGAGAAGAGAGAAGTAGAGATGAAGAGAATTAGGGCTGGGACTTAGATAGGCTCACACCTTTTTCTTTTTTTTATCAGTAATAGAGATTATATATATTAACAGCAAGGCACCGAAACGCAATACAACCTCAACTCACACTAACAAAAACAGAAATAAGCAACGGAAAAGAGAAAATACAATAACACTCGGGCTCCAAAAAGAGCTCGGCCCACTTAACCCGGGTCCCAAAGGAAAGAAAGATGACTATCACCAACCCCACCTCTCGTGACCCATAGTCTCACCAACTCAAAAACCGACCTAATAACCATACCCACAGGTTTATTTTTCTTTTCAAAAATTCTGCAATTTCTCTCACATCATAAACACCACAGAACGGCAAACAGAGTAGCCCTCCAAAAAGCCCTTCTCTCCCCCTCCACCTTGCAATTGCAGATAAGGCATCTCAAGCATTGTCCAGGATATCCCCCTCCACCTTTCAAACCACGGCCGGCCGATGCTGCACATGGGCCGAGTGTATTGTCTCATTTGCCACCACCACAAGATCCATTAGCTGTCTACCACGGACGAAAGCCCCCTGATTGCCGGAAATAATAGTATTCATCACCCACTTGAGCCTGTTAGCCAGCACCCTCGATAAAATCTTGTAGAAACAATTGATTAGATTGATCGGATGGTAATCGGAGATATTCTCAGCCCCATGAATCTTGGGAATAAGGGTAATAAAGGTGGCGTTTAAGGATCTCCCGATAAAACCAGTCGAGTGAAATTCGTTGAAAACCTCCATCAGGTCCGCCTTAATGATCTCCCAAAAAGCACAGTAAAACTCCATGGTGAACTCGTCCGGCCCCGAAGCTTTGTTTCTACCTCCAAACCTGATCGTTGTCCACACTGTCTTCGGTAAACCTGCTCTCCAGCTCCCTACTAATCTCCTCCAAAAGAGAGTTAAAATGAAGTTCATCCAGCTTCGGTCTCGGAAGTCCCTCATCCATATACAACCGTTTGTAAAAATCGACAATATTATCCCGAACTTGATCATGACCCGAATATGACACCCCATCCACGACAATACTTCCCAAATACTTCGATTTGTTACGAGCATTAGCAACCGCATGGAAATACTTAGTGTTAGCATCCCCCTCTTTAAACCAACATGCCTTCGCTTTCTGCATCTATAACACTTCTTCGGCCCTGCAGGTACTACTAAACTCCACCTTCGTTTGCAATCTAACCTCCCTCTCATCCGCCGAAAGGTTTCTGGTCTCCTCCAAATTATCCAACATCTTCAGTTTCACTGGCAAGGCCTCCTTTCTAACGTGAACCCGGCCATACTCACCCCTGTTCCAGATTTTGATTCTCTCTTTCATCCGGCGTAGTTTAGAGAGGAATCGGTAAGCAGCAGTCCCAATCGTCACCGGTTCCGACCACTATCCTCGGACCTTCACCCGAAAGGACTCATCCAACAACCACATGTTTTCAAATCGAAAAGGAGAAGGCCCCTTTTCATGAGACTCGCAAGTGAGAGCGAGAGGACGATGATCAAAGATGGCACGGGCAAAAGCTTCCAGCTGGGCCCCAGGGAAAATATCGAGCCAATCGATAGAGCAAAGGAATCGATCCAGCCTGCTAAGAGACGGAGTGTCCTGAAGACTAGACCACGTGAACCGAGCCCCAATTAGGGGGACATCTAATAACCCCCAGTCCGAAATGAAAGAATTGAAATCCCGCATGACTCCGAAATTAGGTGGGCTACCCTGCTTTTCGAAATCCCACTGGATAGCATTGAAGTCTCCTCCCAGGCAGAGGGGAAAATCCCACCTAGCAATAAGAGCGTTCGGCTCGAACCAAAAATCCCCCCTCTCCTAATCAGACGCCGGGCCATAAATACCTGCAAAACTCCACTGCTTCCCATACACCTTATCTCGAAGCACCACGGAGGCGGAAAAGCAGCCCAATTCCTTGTCCAATTTATCAAAGAGAACCGAAGACCAAGCCACCAGAATCCCTCCGGAAGCTCCGATGGAATCAACGCCAACCGAATCCCAGCTTTCATCCCCTAGGACCGACTCGACCTTGCTTCTATCACAACTTCCCCACTTTGTTTCTTGTAGGGTAACAATGATTGGTTAAAACGCCGCAATCACCTGCTTAACCCCCGCCTGCTTCAAACGATCACTTTTGCCTCTCACATTCCAAGATAACATCTTCATAGTCGAAACAGATCAATAGCCCGCCCAACCGGAGGAGACGATTACAAACCCCCACCCCTCTCCCATTCGACATACCCCATTGTAAGCGTGCAAGCTCCCGCGACCCACCCCGCTGCTTCCTCTTGACATCCTGGCGACAGGTGAGGATGGACCTAAACACCTCCTGCAACTGAGCCTGAGATCCTTTAAACGACATCCCAAGGTTTCGCCCCACTTCGATCAGCCGGTCAATCTCCGCCACGACACCAATTTCTGGAGCAGGTCCAACCTTAGAGGCATCTTGACAGGTCTGTAATTGCAAGTGCCCGGCCATCTGGGTCCCCCCCTCATCAAAATCTGGGTCCGGCAAGCTCCCCACCTAAGCATCCATCCCAGGCACACCATAACCCGAACACAATCCGCCTACAAGCCCCGAACCGGTGTCCCAGGGATTGCCTCTACAGCGCCGAAGATCCTCCAACCCGGTGCCCCTGCGCTTCCCAAATACTTCGAGCTCTCCCATAGAAATAGAACCGCGGGTCTCCTCTCCCCTATAAAAGGATAAAATCATTTATGGGCTGCCTCGGGGGTTCACACCCTTCATTATTGTAATATATTCCAGTTACAGTAGAATTGTGGATGAACCACTAATACATACATACATGTTATATGGGACCAAATAGCACACCCAAATTACTCGATATGCATTCAAATCACATTCATCAAGCACAACGAATCTAACATCAATCAGTATGTATAACTTGCAGATGCATATTTTGGTTAAGTGCGGTGAGAAAATGAGTTTGTTCTCAAAGCATACATGGTGATGTGAAATCCGTTTTGGTCAAAAGATGCACATAAGGGATTTTCAAAAAATCTAAGTCCTATCCAGAAAATTCCACCTGTCATAGTGTAAAACTATTTTACAGCATGTTTATTTTGAGTCATGAAAGACAAGATGCATAAATATCAGGTTTCAATAATGTTTTGGGGCTCAATTGATGTGCGAGCAAACTTATCATTCCTAAATATTTAATCTGTTCCCCTAAAAAACATTATCAGCATATGTAATTGCAGCCATGCATGTCCAACTTATATAAAAATTAACTAAAAAATTCTGCAATGCCAATTAGTTGTTCAATAAGTTTCAGCATATATGAAGGATGATTTGAAAAAACTGTGCACACCCTTGCAAAAGTGCATAAGCTTTCTGCCGATGATATAAAAAACCGGTCTTTTCTAGCAAGATGCTCAACTACATTTATAACAGCTGCGAAAAAAACATAATAATTTTTCTTTAGGAAAGAAAAAATATATATGTAGACTGGCTTGTGTGTGAGACCCGTTGTGTCACATTGTTAAAGTAATACAAATCCTTCCATACAAGCATGGCTAATCGAATCTAAATCAAATTTAAAACTATCCAATCTATTTTTTTTTAATAAGAACAACAATTTCAGATATAGGGTAAACAAGTTATCACTAAAAGAAATATCCAATAGATTATAGATCAAATTCATGAGGTTGTATGATTGAAAGAAATAAAAAATGTTCCAGCCAAGATGAAATGGGGTTGTAAGGATGGATTCCCGATGGGTTAACATAATGTTTGATGGCGGAACATGACTTAGGATGGAATATCCACCATCAAAACCTTGAGAAAGATGTGGTGTCCCACTCCAAATCAACCTAAAGTGCGACATCACCCACCAAGAAAACCATTTAGGTGGTGCCCCACCTCTAGATGAATCTACGGTGGGACATTCCCATAAAAAACAATTTGAATCTCTATAGTTTATCTTATCAAACCTATTTTTTTAAACTTCATTTTGTTCTTAGATGATCTTGAAAGGTTGTTAGAACTTTAGTTTTCTTCATGCTTCAGAATTTTCTCTTCCTTTAGGCTCAGTCCCTCTCCACTGTTCATGCAATGCCCCTGTCTCTCTGAAAGTGTATGGGCTTGTTGCTTATAAGGAATATATATAGAGAAAGTCCAGAACATTAATGATAAAAGATCAAGTATACCCTTTGATGTAGGTAGGAGAGAAGAGAATCACAAAATATAGAAGATAAACTCAATTGTAAGATGTCAAGGGTTCAAGGTTTGATGGAAACTTATAAGTTTGGTGGCATCTCATCAACAAAAACATAGATGTTCAAAACTTACCTTAGAATGTCGGTGCATAAACTCCAATGTTAAAAACTTCTAAAACAAGCCTACCATTAGTTCCCTCTCTAAGGTCCGACTTATTCACACGGTCTACATTCCACCATGAACTTCAATCTTTAAAGATTTAATAAATCTTGTTTCTACTTCTATTTGAAGAGTTCTAAATAAAGAAAAGTAAATTTGGAGGCTAACATAAAGTGCACATGGTTGCTAAGTAATCATGGGATAGAAGGTTTTGTAAGCCATCACCCATTCTATTTTAATATTTTCTTGCCCCCATATGCTAGATATAGTTTCCTTTTTTATTATTTTAATCTCTCGCTACCCCGGTCATGTGACTTTATTAGTAGTCGAGGGCATGCCTAGGCACAAACCTTGCAAGAGCACCTAGGCTAGAAATGCCTAGGTGCACTCCTGACTACACCTGCACCTAAAAGCATAGGCACAACAGGCGCACCTTAAGCCTAGGCATGCCTTGACTACACTGGCCGTGACCTTTTGATTCAGTCCCAATTCATTTGTGAAGTTCGCGATTCATTCAAAAAGACAAGACTTTTCGAATAAGCTGTTGTGACTTATTCATTTGATGAATATATCACGATTGAAATGTGCCTTTTTCAAAGTGTAGAAGACTTCCGTCACTATTCATATGGGTAGTTATAGAACCTGTTGAGACAATCAACATATTGCTTTCTGATAGTGCATTATCATGTTATTCCAGTTTGCTGTTTTCTGTTTTCTGTAATCTCAGTCAGATATTGCCGCTTGGTACTTATTACGAAGATCTGAATCAGTTTTAAACATCAAACAAAAGCCGCATTTTTTTAATCAGTCTTAGAAAACCTAGTTTACTGATAACCTTGGAGATCAAGAAATGTTATGACTATTTTTTATTAAGTTATTCTAATTCTGGTCATGAATTTCTGCATTAGTATTATTGACGTTTTTGTGAATAGTTTGTTGAAGATCTGTTTGGTTGACTATCATAGATTCGGTGCCAACTGACATTAAGCTGCCAATTGAGGGTCAGAATCTTGTAGAAGCATTTGGTAAGCTGATCTCTTGAACTATTCTAAATATTTTGTTTAAAATTTTGTTGCTTAGTAATTGGGGAAGTTGTTCGAGATCTGGTCTACAGAAACCAATGAAGGTGTTTTGCTGCAACCCTGATTATTGGCTTTTGGTGGGCTTGGTCTTCTGTTTGTAGCAGTTGACTTCAATTACTGAATTTTTTTTCCAGTGACTTTTCTTTTATAATTTTTCACTCTTCAAATATTGCAAGTAGATCCATATATTTCTTTTAGTTCTTAACTTGTATTGAACTTAAAAAATATTTGCTTTCAGAATTGAGCCAGGAAGAATCTGAAGATGTTCTCTTTAAGCAGGTATGACAGCTTTTACTTATAGTTGTTGATTTGGTGAGCTTCTGGTAAGTATTTCTGGCCTCTTTTATTACTGGTTGCTATAGATATTATTTTCAATGAAGAAGTGGATTCCATATCAAGGTTTCTGCAAACAATTGTAGTAAATGACGCAAATATTGTTTTTAAAATCTTCCTTCTCGATTTCCAGTGGCTATAAAGTTAACAAAAGCATATTTACTTGATCTTAGTTATAGGTGATGAATCATATGCAATATGACATTATCTCCATGAACAAGAATCACGATGTTCATTTCTCGGAATTGTTTTTAGTTTGATGATCTTATGTACTTTGGGGCACCCCATTTTTAGGGCCGCCCTTGCCATTTCGATGAAGGTTGAGATTTGCAATTTCGTCCTTAGTTCAAGCTCATGAACACATTAAAGAATAAAGTACCCTCTACAGGATTGATGTATATTATGATTTATGTGGAAAACATGTGTTATCCAAATTGCACCACACGAAAATGAGGTTTGTATTTCTTTTTTTTGGAAAAGTCAATATTGTTTTAGCCTTTTAGGTCTCACAGAAGATGATTCCAGCCTCTTTTTGAGCCAATCAATAAATCAAACACCAGTTTGACTTGTATTTTTGCAGGTCATCCAAACAAGCCATTGCCAAGTTCACAATTGGGACAGAACATATTTTGTCCCGCTTGTGAAAAGGCATGCATAAAATTAGCACCTGTATATCTTGTGACAAGTCTATACTTTCATTGTGGATGAATTTCACCCTTCCGATATACACTTTGTGAAGCCCAAATTATATTAGCTTTTAGCATCCCAACATGTTTATATTAAAGCATGCTAGGGTCTTATGGACTTAGGATCCGACCTCAGATTCCATGGCTATTTTTGAAATATTGCCTGAGGTGAAGAAATAGAAATAAAAGGGTAATAATATGAACGGAATAATTGACTTGAAGCTGAGATGGTCTTATTGTCAATGTCTTCTAGGGATGTTACACAATGCTTGTAGATCTATGTTGCCTTGATCGCCTCTTTACATGAGATTGAATAGGGTTCCCTCTTATGAAGCATCTACCAAAACCAATTGATCTTCGCAATTGTATTGTCATTTGTCACCGTTTGTAAGTCCCTACAAAACAAAATCCAACCTTTTTTAGGATCAAGTATAAGAATAAAAACTAAATCTAGAAAACAATGAAAATCAAAATAAAAGGGTTGCCCATATGCGGTTGCATGGATCAAAATTTATTACCACTTACCCCTTTACAACCTTAGTTTGAAAAAGGATTGAAGGATATGTATTGAAATATGTGTATGCATATAGAAGATAGTGATATTTAAACATTTTTAATCACACAATCTCTTTCAAAGAGATCTCTAGGGCTTTGAGAATGAAACATAAGTATGCAAATGAGTGGTTTTTCCTTTCTTCCAAGGACTAAATATTGGGTTGTTGGAAAGGTCGAAAATACATCTAAATGGTATGAGATGTATAAATTTAATTTTGGAAGGTGATTACATCCCTAGCAATCTGGAACTAAGAAAAATGCTTCTCATATTTAATATTGACAAACGGGGATGATGGAGCGGCAAGGAGGATTTCTAGAGCGACTTGGGAGGGCAGAAATGGAGTGGCAAGGGAGGATTTCTACATAAGACACATCGAAGTAAACCGCGCAAGCCCAATCCCGAATCGTGGAACTTCGGTGTTGGTGTGAAATGGAGACTAGATGTGTGAGGAGTGTGGTAACCTCAACTTCAAAAGGAGAATTAGGTGCCATGCTAAAGGTTGCGATGCACATTGGAGAATCGGGGTCTCTATTTCCAATTGCATTAATTTCATACCTAAGCTGAATGGAAAGAGAGGTTCGGATAATCTAACGGCCATTACGCGAAGACAAGAGCGAGCCTGAAGAACGGCTGGAACATTGCGGGAAGACACTACAAAAAAATCAACAGTTACTTTCATACGAAGGTAGCTGACTCCGGAGGTATGCACGGGATCCACAATATCGGTGAGCCTAGTCGGCGTCCAGGGATGACTACGGCGAGAAGGTCGATAGTGCAAACAAAAATGTTGTCTCAGCCTAGCACCAAAGACATCCAAACAGCTAATAGATATATCCCCACCATTCACGTCTCTGGTGAAATTACGAGAGTCGAAAAGAAATCAACAATAGGTTTATCATCACCAATGCCAACAGCCAACAATTAATCGAAAATAACATTAAAGAGCATTTACTTTACATGCTCAACAAATGTTTCAAAACAAGTATTACAATATCTAAAATAAAAAAGAAGTTTTTTCTCCTTGTCTTCTTAGAGGATGAGACAGCGACGATCGAGTTCCTGGCCAACCATGGTCCTCTGCTTGGGGGGAATCCATCATCAGCTGTATCAGATGGGAGGACATCTTCAGTTCCACCGTCCAAAAAGAAGAAGATGATGGCTTTTGGTTGTGCATCTACGGCCTACCTCCCTTTTTATGGACTACCAAGGTCCTTAGCGGTATCAGTCGAAGGTGTGGAACTTTTCTTGGGACCAACGCTTGCACTACTGAGCGGGAAGACATTCGGTTCGCCAGGATCGTGGTGCACAGACATCGCCTACATACCAAGGCAGGGAGACATCCTCATCGACGGTTGTCGGTACAGGTGGTGGATTGAACTGGACAAACATAAATGGATATCGGTTGCTAATCACAGCAAAACACGACCCGGAGGGATACGGGCCAGAGATGTATAGGATGCGACGATCACAAACGATGAAATTCTTGGCGAGGAAGGGGGATTAACGGGAAAAGCAAGGCGGGCAAACAACGGAGCTCTCAGAACTCCAAACCGCGAGGATCGGCCTCCATATGTGCAGGTACACGAGCGCGGTATCGAATTGCGCCGTTCAGGGGACCCACCGCTCTAACCGGCCGACGTGGCATGCTGAGGTGGACAGACTGGACCAAGGTGTTTTGGACCGGTGGAATAAATATTTTCTGGATGTAGCTCAGATAGCAACAGGAGGGGCGAAGGACATTCTATGCTTTATATGAAATCTCATGGGGAACGGACGGCTCAAAGGAATCCTCGACACATGTCATTCACTACTAACGAGGCGCCACCTAGCATTTATGGAGACAAAATGCTTTTGGGACATATTGTCACAAACGAGGAGGGGATAGCATTGACCTCTGACGTTGATCAGACACATGGTGACATAGGGGAGTGGGAACGGAAGCCAAGAAGAAAAGCGAGGCTAGACAGGATGTAAAAGTGTGTTGCAACAATTATGGGACACCTGGCTCTATAGGGGCTCAGTAATCGAGATAGACTCCCACTAGATTTTCAAAGAAGCAAATGGATCGATGGAAGTGCCATCTACCGGCCGATACTCAACACCAAAATTTCGAACCGAATCCTGGGCATGGTAACCAACTACCATATGGCGTGTCAAAGGGTAAGGATATTTCTTACGTTGACACGGACACCTATAAATGGATAGCAACGAAAATGGAGGGCGTGGATCATACGACTCACAAGGGCAATTCAACAACCATTGTTGGGCCAATGGGACTTGCCACGAACTCCACAGGTCAACTATGGGTCAGGGGCCGATTCTCGAATATGGGTCGAACATCAGACCCAAGGCCACCGATGGTGGCTTTTAAGTTGTAATAATTTAATTGGGGAACCCGGGTCTTCATGATCGGGATTTCTTCCTTGTGTTACTAAGTCTCTATTGGGTCTTAAGTGCAGATGTTTTGGGTCCGCTTGCAGGTCCGAAGGAAAAAACTGCTCCTCATCGCACCGAGCAGAGATTCCGAATATGACAAAGAACACTACTCAGGAAGCTTCCAGAATTTTGGATCCTATTGAAGACTCCTCAGATGAAAGCCAATGTAACCTCTCAGCAGATATGACTCGGGATGGGGAAAAACTGATTATGTTAGGGATAGAATTGGGGATCTCCTATCACACTAACCGAAAGGGAATTCTCAAGCTATGTGGAAATATTCTAGAAAGGGGGAAACAGTTAGGGAAGGCAGAAAGGGTTGTGTTAGATCAAGATGGGGCCTCTACTACTCGAGATTAAGGAAGGGGCAGAGGAAAGTGATGAACATAGAAGGGCCCCCACAAGCGGGGGTTGCATAGAGAGGACTGATTTTGGTCGGTTTTGGGGCTTTGTTGTGGTTAGTGTTTGTTTTTTATGAAGTTCTTAAGCTGGAATGTGCGGGGTTTGCGGCTCTTGGATAAGAGGGTTCTGGTTAAATCTTTCGTTAATCATCAGAAGCCGAAGGTGATTGGTTTACAAGAAACCAAATTGGGGTAGGTGAACGAAGCATCGATACGATCTGTGTTGATGGGAAATATTTGGGAGTGGCTGGCTTTGGAAGAGGAAGGAACAAGGGGAGGCATCCTGTTTGCCTGCGATTCCGATTGTTACAAATTGCTGGACTCAGATATTGGTAACTTCATGGTGGTTGTGCACCTTCAAGATTGCAGGAATGGAATGGAGTGGGTGGCGATCATGGTTTATGGACCTAATGATAATAGGCATAGAAAGGAGTTCTTTTCGAGCTAAGCGTTGTGATAAGCAAATGGGATTCTCCGGTTTGTATAGGGGGACTTCAACACCCTCCTCAGCGAGGAGGAGAAATACTCGGGTCCTATTGACATCATGGCGATGGAGCTATTTACAGAATGCATTTAGCAAGGCGCTCTATTTGATCTAGGGATGTCTGGTGGGAGATTTACGTGGACCAATGGTCAAGATGATCCGACAATGTGCAGGTTGGATAGGTTCCTCTGTGGGGTGGAGTTCTTAGAGGTGGTAACTGATCCGACAGTCCACATGTGGGCTACTATCATCTCAAACCATGGACCGATCGTCCTATCTACTAACGACCCCAAAAGGGAGGGATTGCGACAAGGACCTTTTAAATTCAATAATGCTTGGTTGCAGAATGATGAGTTCAAGTGGAAGATCCATGGTTGGTGGCTAGGGATGTGTGGTGCAACACAGAATTATTCCCTATTACTTAGGGATCCCTTTGGGTTTCGGAAGGAGCAGGGTTCGAATATGGGATACGGTGGTTCAAAGGTTTCAAAAGAGACTCGTTACTTGGAAGAGTAAACTGATCAGCAATGGGGGAAGGCTCACCCTGATCAAATCTACTTTCGCGTCCATTTCGGTTTTCATGATGTCCCTTCTTCGCGCTCCCGCTTGTGTTATGAAGAAGCTGGAGAAAATTGTCAGGAACTTTCTATGGGAAGGGGCAGGGAACCAAAAAAATATCCATTTAGTCATATGGGAACAGTGCTGCGAGACGAAAGATTACGGGGGTCTGGAAATTAGAAAACCCAACTTAGTAAACAAAGCCCTTTTAGCCAAGTGGCTTTGGAGGATGGGTGAGGAGGCGAGAAGCAACCTTTGGTGGCAAATCGCTACCTCAAAGTACGGATCACCTAATGACAATACGTCCAATTTCAACCATAGATTGGCCTAGTGGAAGGCTGTGAAAGGGTGTACGCAGGAAGTTTTGGAAGGCACTAAATTCAATTGGGGCGATGGCCGGAGAATTAGATTCTGGAAGGATGTTTGGGCTGGAGATCAACCTCTTCATTGGAGTCTTCCAACGATATTTATGCTCTCCGACTCCAAGGACTTGGTTATTCGCAATTTTGTTCATTCTCCCGAACGGAACCTGGTATGGAACATCACTCTAAGACGACAACTAAGGGAGTGGGAAAGCGAGGTGTATCAAAACCTGATGAGAGTCTTGGGAGGGATTACTCCCAACCCGACTAATACCAACCTGAGGATATGGGAATTCTCTGCCAAAGGGAAGCTTACGGTCAGATCTTTATATAATCAACTTTTGAGTCGCGATAGAGCCCTTACGGAGACCAGGAAATGGCTTAGTTTTTTTAGGGTTAGGATGCCGTCAAAGATAAAGTTTTTCGCGTGGCTGGTGACTAGGGGGAAAATTCTAACTCGAGGCCAGTTGACCAAAAGGAATATCCCGGTTTGCAACAAATGTATGCTTTGTATGAGGGGGAGAGAATCGGTGGCCCACATTTTCCTCCATTGTTCTTATGCTCGGTCTATCTGGTACAAGATATTTAAACTGTTTAAGGTGGAGTGGGTTCTTCCTTTTTGGCCTGCCCGCATGATGGAAATGTGGAAAGAAATGAAACTGGAAGACCCGAGGAAAGATCTATGGCCGCTAACTGTTTATGAGGTTTTTTGGGCTATCTGGGTGATAAGGAACAACAGAATTTTCAGGCGCAAGGCTAAACCGTTCTCATTGGTTATCTGGGACATCAGAGACCTGGTGGTTAGTTGGGATGCTAGCAATATGGTGGCTTTCAATGAAGACTTCCGCACTTCCTAATGCTCTGGGAGGATTGCTGCTCGTAGAGGTGCCGTGTCAGTTGGGTTGCGATGGGGAGTTGCTCGTCTCTTTCGGGCCTGCTCTGATCCATGGGGTGGGATTTAAGGGGTTTTGGTTTTTTCGCGCTTTTTTGGGCAGTTCCTTACTACCCACCAAGGTATGTTTTCTTCCTTTTGTTTTGTTTAGTAATATAATCTTTGTTACCACCTAAAAAAAAATATATGGAACTAAGATATGGAATCTAGTATTAATTGCTTGCTTGGCTAGATGTCAGCAACCATTTCTATTAAGGAGTTGCTCACTAAGACATCTAGCGACCAGCTGGAAGAAGCCAGTTGCTCAAGATGAGCATGAGTCAATTTAGGTCTTAGAGAGAGAATGCTTGTTGGATGGCCATGATCCAGTCACTGAAGGAGTTGAAGGAAAGTAGATTGTCAGAGATAGCACATTTAACAAAGAAAATTTCAATAATTCAGTAGTAGAATATCCATGACCCCTATATTCCATAAGAATTTCGAGCTTGACTGTTTTTGCAATGATGCGCGAACGATTGAATCCAAGATGTTTGTCTCGTTAAATCGATCTAGAAGAAAGTGTTTTAGGTTAGATAAGGTGAAGGTTACGATTCGGAGGTAGAAGTTAGGAAGAAGAAGAGAGATAAATTTTGGATTAATAGCTTAGTGTGAAACAAAGGCCTCGGTAGATTTTTTATTAATGAAGACCCAATATCAATATATGCACAACACACACACACACGCATATATATATACACATGCACACCAACACTCCCCTTCAAGCTAGAGCATGGATATCGGATGCTCAGCTTGACCATAGCATCCTGAAGAACTGAAGGTCCAAAAGGTTTATGAACTGCATCAGCAAGCTCTTGTGAAAAGGCTACATCAATGAGCTCTAATGTATAATCCCAAAAAAAATTTTAACAAAATGAATATCCACTTATGTATGTTTACTCCTTTCATATAGAAGATAATATAAAACTATTTTCTCTAATGCTTCATTATCATAATGAAGGAACGTGAAACCACTGATAGTAAATCCAAGCTCATTGATAAGAGAGCTAAACCATAGCATCCCATAAGCACCATGAGCAATAGCACGATATTCAGCTTTAGCAGTTGACCGCGACACGACATCTTTCTTTTTACTCTCCCACGCAACAAGATTGCCTCCGAGAAAGGTACAATATCTGGATGTAGATCGTCTATCACTAATGGTGCCATCCCAATCTGTGTCAGTATATCTAGAAATATGAAGGTGACCATGAGCATGATAAACCACTCCATGACATGGGCTAGCTTTGAGATATCTTTGAATTCGATGAACAGCTACCATATGAGATGTACGAGGAGGCATGCATAAACTGACTTACAAGGCTGGCTGCAAAAGTAATATATGGTTGTTAAGAGTAAGATAAATGAGCCATCCAACCAGTCGTTCTACTCGTGAGTAGGGCTGTCAATGGGCCGGGCCGAGTTAGGGCCAGATTTTTGTATAGGCCCGCTTTTTTAAGGATATAATGAGAGCTCGAACCCGGCCCGATAGCTAACCGGGCCAGGCCGGGCTCAGCCCGATTTTTAAATGTTATAGCCCGAAACCGGCCCGATAGCTATCCGGGCATGGCCGGGTTCGGGTTCGGGCCCGGTTTCTAATAATTTTGAAGAGTTCTATAAGGCCGTTGATACACTTAAACCATTGAAACATTTACCAGGCCGGGCTGGGCCCTTTATTTGCTACTTTGTAGCCCGAACCCATTTATTATTTGGGCTTTAGCCCAGCCCGTTTATTAAAGAAGTTAAAATTTTGGGCCCAAACCCGGCCCATCCAGGATGGGCCCGGGCTGAAACCCGGCCCGTTGACAGCCCTACTCGTGAGGATTGGCCAATAACCCCCCTCTTTCTCATGAAGGGAGAGTTTGGAGTTTATGGGAGACATAATTGGCTTGCAATCGAGCATACAGGTATCGCAAAGAAGATCAAGCGCAAACACAAATGCCTTGTCTTGAACGTGAAATCTCCAAGCCAAGAAAATACTTCAAGGGACCCAAATCATTCACATCAAAATGCCAACCGGTTCATTCTTCACATGAGATGAAATCATGGTCACCCTATTGAGAATTATATTATCAACACAGAAAAGTAAGATGGTTTGGCCACCCTCGGGTCCAAAGTGGACAATACAGTGTGCTCGGAGTGGAACCTCTAGAACTCCTTCTTAAGAATAAGACCACTAAAACGATGAAACCAGGCACCTGATGACTGCTTCAATCCATATATCAACTCACGAAGTCAGCACACTTTCCCGGACTCCCCTGAAGCAGGAAGCCGGAAGGTTTCATCTAAACTTCTTCAGTGAGACCATTCAGGATGTTTTCTTTACAACAAGCTGATAGAAAGGCCATCCCTGATAGCAGCAATAAATGGAACACAAACCGAGGCAAGCTTAGCCACCGGGGCAAAGTTAGCATTATAAATCAAAACCACATACCTGAGCAAATTCGCGAGCAACCAAGCGGTCTTTATGTCGGGCATCTACATCCAGTCGTAGTCTTCCCGATCATGACCATCGGGAGATTCAGGTCTAGGTTTTGGAATTGACCTTGTAAGGAGACCCATTTTCTTCCTACCTTGAACATATACGGAAATTTGGTAACGGCCTGCTTCCATTGGAGATAATTGGTGAAATTTAATTTTATGCTAGTAATACTAGTGGGCAAATTTTTTGAACTCATCCCAATATACTTTTCTCTCATTCCAACCCAAGAAAGTAATTCAAACTTTATTGATAAGCTGTCACTTTAAAAACATTCATTACAGATGAATTAATGACACAAAAATTTGCAATAACTTGAGCAATAGATGCACCTCACTAGCAGCTACATGAGCAACAAAGGTGAAGCACGCAGAGGCCAAAACAATACCAATAGATACCATTTAATATGCACTGAATCCATAGATCGATATAGAAACCATGCTGGAAAAACAGATTTCATGGCATGACTAAGTGTTCAAGTTTAAAATACCTGAAACAGATCCTTGTACCAGCGAAAAAAATGTCAAATCTCACTCGATACTTAACCAATCTTCACCAAACCAGTTTTAGCAGATCCCTAGAGCAAATTCTATCCAACCCTATATGGTTTCGTAGTTGATCCAGGTGACAATGGAATCAGGGGCCAAAAAAACCAGAATCAGCTGATATGTATAAGGTTTAAAGAACTGTTGGAAAACCCTTGAAAGCCATATCAAATGGTGTTGATGCAAGAGAAAGAATTGTAATGGGATGAAAACCGATCCGTTTGACACAAACAAATGAGTCAATCTGAGGTTAAACATGTTGACCTGGCTGATACTAGGATGACGCCATGCCGACGTCAACAAGGGTGATGTGTGCTGATGGGTTAAATAGATTGGTTAAATTCACGTTATAAGACTCCAAACTTAAATTGATGTTTCGCTCTAGTTTGAAACAGAATCTTAATTTTGCATTGATTGATTCCTCATGAGTCCTTTTGAGACAAATCATTTCCCTTCATCACCTTGTTCGACTAGGCTAGGATTTTTTTATTTCTCGAGTATTCTAAGTCAGTATTTTAGTGAAATCGATTACAGTGAGAAGGGGAATTGATATCATTGATTATGTTCATGTTGTGAGGCTCTAACTTTAGCTTCTAAAATTGGCGTTTTTTACTTGAGTTTGAATTGCACAAATCTGAATTAGCATTGTCAAAGGCCGAATAGACTGATCTGAGGATGTCCCCTCTAATGAGTATGACTCTCTCACCTTCTCAAAGCAAAGACATTAGAGAATGATATGATGGATTTTGGGGAAAAATTACAAACAAATACGGAAGTTCGATTTCTTCCAGTTGATGGAGACCCCCACTATAAATTATCATCCATGTCTTGCACAATGAATGATGTTTTCCCTATTAGGGTGATCAAACTCAACAAAATCCCCTTAAAATGGGAAGTTTTGTTAATGAATGGATGCAGTGTGGTGTCATGCTTAAACTTTGAGGCATCATATGACTTAATCTAGTCCTGGGCTCATGCAGGTTGGGGTTTGCATCTAGCCTCTTCATTGAGACAATTCACCAAAGGACAATTCTGCTATAGTTCCCTTATGAACTCTCTGTTTTTCAATTCGTTTGTAGCAGCCCCTTCAATTTGGCTCCTACCTATTACTCCTCAATAGTGACTGAGTAAGAGTTTTTGAATTATCCTTCCATGCTTTGGATGCAATGGTCTTTAAGACAAACTATGATTGTTGTGGAGGTCTTTTATTGAGGTCGACATCAACACAAGCTCTTTTAATGAGGCCGCCTTTGCCATACTACAAATTTGAACCTATGAGTAATGGTCAATTCTCTGACACTTTCATATGACTATGGAAATATCTCAATCTTCATTAAGATTGGACACATGGATGTGGTTTCTTAAAGAAGATGTTTGATACGACCTCGATGATGAAATTAAGAAGCACCGATGATGCAAATCCTTCTGGGTTGATCTTGAGATCGGACGAAGTTGAGGAATATGATGTTGTGGAGACATGTCCTCAAAATTTTAGGGGACAGTTAAGGGTGGAGATTGATCTTACAACTCATACTCGGCCTGACATGTTTTCGATATTTCATTAGCAAGTTGTATCCATTGTGATGCTGGGAATTGAAAGGATCCAGGGACTCACCAAAACAATCATTAAATGAGGTGGAAATAGGTTAGAAAATTGGAGCAAAAATTCTCCTGGAGAAGAGCAGGATAGCAGTCTCATGAAAGTTAAGAAAACTCTCATGATATCACATTAAGTGAGCACGTGAGACAGGGATTTGTCTTGTGATTACATCTTGACAAACCTGCCCTCACATGGTCACTTAAGTGATCACCTGAGAGACACTGAGAGTCTCTTTCTTGTGCCACCTTGTGTGTTTGTTTTTTGTGTTTTGTCCATGTTCTGGTCGTTCAACGTAATAATGCTCAGTGTATTCTTATTGGGTACCCTCCTATACAAAAAGGGTACAAATGTTTTGTTCTCGTGACTCATCATTCTTTTGATGCCATGGATGGTACCTTCTACGAAGATACCCCCTTCAAGCTTCAAGGGAGAGTTCCCAATGCCCTCTTCGGGGGAAAAGATGATGTTGTATGCTACTTGTTATGGATGTGGTAGAAGAATGGAATGAAGGGATAGCGGAGCATGATAAAAAGGGGTTGTAGAGGAGTGGCGCCAATCTGGCAAATGTAAAAAAAGTCAAGAAGGAAATTTACAAGGAAAAATATGTGCAGAAGTGGTTTAAGGAGGCATAGTTCAGGATGAGAATCTAACTCAAGGCGAGCCTCCCTCTCAAATCACTGACCAGGACCCATCTCCAGAGACAAGTCCAGTTTCTGATCTTGATCTCCCTATTGCTCTCTAGAAGGTTCCTTGATCTTGCACTTGGCATCTCATTGATAACTATGTCTTATCATGTCTTTCTCCATCTCATATGTCATTTATATCTTCTTTGGACTTCGTTTTATTCCTACTTTTGTTTGTGATGCCTTGGAGGTCATGATGCAGGAAATGAGAGCTCTGAAACTAAACAAGATTTGGGACATTGTTAAACATCCTAAAGTTGTTCAATGTAGGAGGGTCTACATTGTGAAATACAGACTAGATGGTGTGATAGAAATATATAAAGCAAGACTTGTTGCAAGAGTGTTTATACAAACTCAGGGAGTTGATTATGAGGAGACTTTTGCTCCTGTGGCTAAGTCTAATACAATCGGCATGCTCATATCACTTGCAGCATGCAAAATTTGCCACTATCAGTTAGATGTGAAGAATGCATTCTTCCATCGTGACTTGAAAGAGGAAGTTTATATGGCTTTTCCTCACAGTTTTACCCATGAAGGGGAGAAAGATCAAGTGTGGAGGCTTAGAAAAACCATCTATGGATTGTAGCAGTCACTGAGGGCATGGTTTAAAATTTTTTGTGATGTTGTGAAGAGTTATGGCTATGAAAGGGTCCACTATGGTCATACCTCTTTGTAAAGAGGCTTGTGAAGGTTATAACTCTCATTGTGTATGTAGATAATATCATTGTGACAGGGGATGACAGTGATAAAATTCTAAGACTGAAGGATTTGGGTAAAGGTTTTTTTTGTAATGCACCAAGTACTTGTATGAGGATGATGACTCAAATGCTCTGATCTTCCATTGAAAAATTTGTGGTGGTTTATTTTGATGTTATTTTGATCTTTAGTACTACTCCAAAGGAACACATTGAACAATTGCATCAAGTGTTGGATCTTTTGCATAGAGAGAAGCTCTATGTCAATTTAAAAAAGTGTTCATTCCTCACGGGCAGCGTGGTGTTTTGGGGCCAGGTTGTCTCTTCTAAGGGGTCCAAGTAGATGAAGAGATGGTGAAAGCAATCTTATAGTGGTCCATACCCCGCACAATTACCAAGGTGCGTAGTTTCTATTGTTTGACTACTTTCTACCACCAGTTCATTAAAAATTTCAGCACTATCATAGCACTAGTAACCGATTTTGTGAAAGCGGGATGCTTTTAATAGAAATCTAGCGTCGAATAAAGCTTTCAACTTATAAAGAAAATGACGAAAGTACTTGGTCTTATGGTTCCTAATTTTGAGAAGGTTTTCTAAGTTGAATGTTATGCTTTCGGTATAGAAATAGGGGCAGTCCTAAGCTAAAAAGGGAGGCCCGTTGCGTATTCCTGCGAAAAGCTTTGTGATGCGAAGAAGAGGTGTTCTATTTATGACATAGAATTCTGTGGTCGTACAAGCTTTGCGGCATTGACGACACTGTTTGATCCAAAGAGAGTTTTATACTTTTTTCTGATCATGAAGCTTTGAAGTATTTGCCGGGACAAAAGAAACTAAATCACCGTCATGCTAAGTGGGCAGCCTATTATGTGAGTGCATGTTCTTATTGCCACACAAATCGGGTACTCAAAATCGGGCAGCTGATATACTAAGTAGGAGGGCAGCTCTAGTTAGTATTTTATCCCTGGAAGTTGTTTGCTTTGAGATTCTCAAGGAGCGCTACAAGGATGATTCAGCCTTATACTACAACAATGTCAAGAGAGTGGTACTTCAAGTGAATATATTCTACATAATGTGTTTTCATTTAAGGGAACAAGACTTTCCGCACCGGAAAGTTAGAGAGAAGATTATGTGAATTCCATAGTGGGTGACTTGGAGGACATTTTGGAAGGGATAAAACTCTTTCTCTAGTTGAAGATAAAAGTTATTGGCTGAAATTACGAAGGGATGTTGCACGATTTGTGGAAAGGTATCGTGTGTGTCAAGTTTCTAAGGGACATAAACAAAATACCGGCACTTATAGTCCTATACTAGTTCCTAGTGCACCATGGGAGGACATCATTATGGATTTTATTTTAGGTTTGCCACCAACATAAAGGGGCATGGATTTCATATTTGTGGTGGTTGACCAATTCTCAATGATAGCACACTTCATTCCTTGTAAGAAGATGATCAATGTTCCTCTTGTGGCTAATCTATTCTTCAAGGAGATCATACGTTTACATGGAGTTCCTAAGACTATTATATTGGATAGAGAGGTGAAGTTTGTGGGACATATTTGGTGGTCATTATGAAAAGAGGATGGGAAGTTGGGAACAACTTTCTAGTACCTATCCTCCACAAACCAATGGCAAATTGTGAACCGTTGCTTGAGAAATTTGCTCCGGAACATAGTTAGCGACATATTACTCAATGTGACCTAGGTATTCCTCAAGCGGAATTCGCTTACAACAACTTGGTCATCAAATTCTTGAAGGCAATGAAAAGTACAAGAGCACAACTGTTGGACATCGCAAGGAAAAGGTGTACAAGGAAAAAATCTAGCGATAGTCTACCTGTGAAAGAGAGGTTTATTACATTTACTTGCAAACACCAAAAAGTTAGGCGATTTCAGGTAATTTAGAAAATTAATAATAATGCTTACCAAGTATCATTACTCGATGAATTGGCAATGTTTCCAATATTTTTGAGTACCATGGGCCCGTGAAAAGAAGATAACCGAGCCGATCACCTGAACCAAGGAGTTAGCGCAGAAGGGAGAGATGAAATTCAGCAAGTGGTTGCAATCAAAGTCATGAAGATAGGATTAGTTGAAAGTAGAAAATTAACCTATTTACTATTTGCTTAGAGTCCAAGTAACTTATGACACTATGTTAGAAAGTAATTTGGTTTCTATCTAGGATTAGGATTAGCCTCGCGGAAGGAGGATCCTAGAGATAGAACTCTAGCCGCTTCCAGATTAGGTCGCTCTTAGTTCAATGATGGGATCACTGGTTTTCTCCGGGGTTTTGATGTCGAATGGATTAATGGTTAAGGTGTGGTTTAAAGTGTATTGAATCAGGTCAATTCAACGGTTCAGATGAAAGCTAGGGTTTATGAGTTTTTGAATATTTGAAAGAGTAATGGCTGAATTTAGGGTTTATGGGAACAAAATAAAGGCAGTGAAAGATAAATCAAAGAGATAAAGATAGATTGTCGGCTTCGCACCCTTGGCTTCCTTGGCTTCACACCAAACCCTTCTCGGGAAGAAGATTCACTCTTCAAGGAAACTCATCTCAAGTTCCAAAAGTTAAAAGTTCTTTCATTCAATAATCAATAATTCCTTACATTGTTTATTTAGAGACTTTATATAGGAGGTCTCAAAACAGAAAAACCCTAAAACATAAATATTACGAAACTACCCTAAAATAACATTTGAATTCAATAGAAAATAGAAAAAAGGATTTAAACTAACAATACTCGACATGCCTCGCTCGAGCGAGTTATCCCAGAGAAAACTCTTCTATGTGCATCCTTTAATGTCTCGCGTGAGCGACAACCAGACTCATTCAAGCGACTTTTGGCCGAAAGTTTGGTCTCTTTTCTAAAGCCTTCTCGCTCGAGTGGGAAGCTTCATCGCTCGAGCGACCTTGGGCAGTGTGCTTGGATTCCTCTTTAGGCCTGGTTCTTCTTATTCTCTCTTCGTTTCTTCTTGAGTTGGAAATCTATCGCAGCCTAAATCCAAGGCTCTCGATCTTGGCACCCCCCATCACGGAACCTACGACCTTGAGATTGCAATATTGTCAACCATCCATTATGCTACAAGCCCCAGCCCAATGATCTTGAAATGTCAAAAAGGAGTTGTCTACAATGTGATAAAATTGTAGTTCTATGTAAAGTTAGTTTGTGCAAATATAGAGGATCTAATAGTACATGTATTGTCACTTAGCATTTGCCACTAGCAATATCATGCAATATATATATAGAGAGAGAGAGAGAGAAGGTCAGGGATATGCGCCTATTGATATGGGCACGGCACGTAGGGCCTTTTTGTGAAGTGATGGGTGGCATGGGGCCCACTTTACTAACTAGAGTTACACTTTTAAAATATTTTAAAAGTTAAATACCCTTCCAGCCGTCATTCTTGACTTTTTTAAAGTCTCTTTCTTTTCTCTCTTCTCTCCATATTTCTCATAAAGTGTCAGACTTACTCTTCAGGTATATTTTACTCAAAAAATGTGTCACCCTGTAGCAAAGCATCGGCACCTTGAAAACGAAGCGCATGCACCCTGATAGCGAGGCGCTGACACCCCATCACCAGGGTGTCAACGCCGGGGTGTCGGCACCTCATTTTAGGGGCGTCAGCCCTCTATATCGAGGTGTTGGCGGCTTGCTTAAATAAAAAAAAGGTGTCAGTGCCTCGTTTCAAGGGCGCCGTGTGACGGGGGCATGCAGTGTGGCCACCCGGGTCAGTCGTAGGGCTATTCCTTCACGTCGAGGCAACATCTTTCGTGCATGAGGGTTGCGCCAAGTGTGTTGGTTGTGGGCCACGAGGGCATCGTGATACATTGGGATGAAGGAGACATGGGCGTGACATGGTTGCGACATGGTCGTTGAGGGGCATTGTGTGCGTATTAGTGTGGAGGATGTGTGCCATGTGGGCAGTATGTCAAACCAATGCGTTTGAGGTCCTGTTATTTCGCTTAAATTGTTGTTTTTCCCTTATATAGGGGATATGAGTTGGAGTCCCCCGACCCATCATGTGCACTAGCCTCATGGGCTTGAGTGCGTGCATCCGGGCCAAGTTGGTGCTTGGTCGCTCTAGTTATGTCATGTACTAGGGCCATCATGTTTGGGGTGGTTTCCAACTACCCCCACGGTGTGGGTCTTCTCCCAAAAGGGGCTTGCCATATACTCGTCGCTGCCTATCGCATTTTCTGTCGTCGTTGTCATCCCTAACATACTGCATTGCTTCGCAGGCAAAGTTCGAACGCAGTGGTTGAGGTGAAGCTTGAACAGGCCAAGCATTCCTCCCTTCATAGCATCTGGGAATCCGCATAGCGTGGCTCAGTTGGAAACTTAGTAGGCTGACTTAGCATATCGGGCGTTAGGTGCCGCACGGGTTGACACTGCTGGACAAGTGACCCCGTGACAGCCGGCACCTCTATATCGAGGTGTCAAAGCTTCGATTTAAAAAAAAATAGAAAAAGGGGTGTTGGCGCCTCATTCTAGGGGCTGGCACCTCTATATCAAGGTGTCGGCGGTTTGCTAAAAAAAAATGTTTTTTTAAGCGCCGGCAAATCGATATAGAGGCATCGACGCACCCGAAACGTAGCACCAACGCACCGAGGTGCCAGTGCTTCGCCGCCAAGGTGCTAGCGCTTCGCCGTCGAGGTGCCAACGCCTTGCTATCGGGGTGTCCGCGCTTCGCTACGGGGCGCTCATTTTTTTGAGTAAAATATACCTGAAAAAGTAAGTCTCACTTTCTTGGAAAAAGAGAGAAAAGAAAGAGACTTTCAAAAAAAGTCAAGAATGATGGCTGAAAGGGAATATAACTTTTAAAATATTTTAAAAGTTTAGCCCTAGTTAGTAAAGTGGGCCCCATGCCACCCATCACTTCACAAAAGAGGCACTACGTGTTCACCCATATCAATTGGCGTAGAGAAATTTCTACGCCCGGGCGGATTTTCCCCTTATCACGTGCACACCCCAAGTTAGCACATGTATATTATAACCTGGGTGTCCAGGCACGTGCACACCCCAACTCAGCACATGTCGGGTCAGCATGGGATACAAATCCCTAGGGTGGCCAAGAGAGAGAGAGGGGAGGGGGGAGTTGGTTTGAACTCAGGTGTATGCATGATATCATATTATGGGCATGTTCTTAATACGTCAGATTCAACTTAAAGTTAAAGGGTGGTGAAACAACTTGATTCAGAACATGGTAATAATACTCTCTTCTCCTGGCAATATGTCCACCTTTGTTTCAAAACATGGTAAAATATAAAAAGAGATCATCTTGAACAAGAAGAGAATTTAAGATGTATGAAATAAAAATAAAATACATATAAAAAAAAAAGAGCATCTTTACCTTAGGGTCAGTTTTGTCTGCATCCGTACTTACCCTAAGGTCAGTTTTATCATTTTCGAGGCTATTTTTAAATGAAATTTTTAGTATTATTATCATTTTTTTGCTATAAGGAGGTTCTGATCATTTAACCTTCAAGCGATATCTTGTTAGTTTCATTCGTAGATCCATTTTTTGTTATAGAGGATTTCATTATGTAAACTTCAAGAAAATGAGGAACAATAACCATGTGCTGTATTGCAAAGGAGCCATTAGATTTTTGACTTTTATATCCTTTCAGGCTTGGCTTACATATTTCTGGAGGAGAGCGAAAAATCATGGTTTGGAGGAGGACATCGCGGATGAGAGGTTGCAGTTCTGGGTCAACCATAGTTCTAGGTCTCCTACCTCCCACGATGCAGTTGATGGTAATTTATATAATTTTGCATATTTTCCAAGTAAATAGGTTCTCAAACGGATTTCTCTGATGAGTAAATTTTTTAATATGTTTATATTTTGATAATACCAATTTCCCTGCATGTTATTGAAGCATGAGTATCCCCTAGATACAAATATTAATTTGCCACAGCCATGCAGGGAATTTGTTGTCAGGTAACAGGTGATTTCCATGGGTACACTTTTACTACATGCACCAATGTGGTGTGATTAAGGTTTTTTATTCCTTACTGCAGTTTAGTCTGGTACATATACAACACAACTGTTAATAAAATATTACTGTTGTACTGTCAGTGTAGGTCCATGGATCCGGACCTTCCGATCAGCAGGCCATTGCTTGTATCAGCTCTAGCCTAAAAATCACACCGGTCTATAATTCTTATTATTTGATATGTGGACCTAGTTGACCTTCTCCCTTAGCTTTTTTATTGACAATCCAAAAGTAGGAAACTGAGCACAATTAGGGACATCCAATTGATCCTATTTTCAGCCTAGGGCTAATTTAAAGGATATCCCATTTGTTGTACAGTTTAGGTAGATTGGTACATGCACCGATTGTGGATAGAGATGGTTTATACAATTTAGTTGTTTGTAGAAATCCACTGTAACTTCTCTTCATTATTTTTGTAATGGCATATTCTCTTCATTACTATTTAAAGATTTTGATTGAGCTATCATCTGGTGCCCATATACTTCAAGTGGATCTTACGTATGGAAGATATATATGTAGCATATTCTTTTTTTGGTACAAAATTGTTGGTTATTGTTTCTGAATTTCCTGGCTTAGTATGAGATAGAGAGTCATATCTCATCTTAGCGATTAGCGAATTGATGAGCTTCGTGAATCCTCTCAAGGTTCGGTAATATGCATGCTTGTCAATTGTCAATAGAAATTATTTTTTGTTTTAAACTCCTTATAGTTGTGCAGATCATCCAGCAAAAATACTCATGCACTATGCACCTTACCCACTCAATGATGGTAGTGTAAACTCCCTATATTACTTACTGTTTCTATGTTGGTATTATTAGTATGATGTGTGATACATATTAATGGGTGTGTATGTATTAGAGATGAGTTAATATAATGGCTAATGAGAACGCCAATTCTCATTAAATCATTCTCCCTTAATTCTCATTCTTCCTCTCTTCTCTAACCCTAAACCTACATACCTAACCCTAAATCTGCTCTCTAAACCCTAGTTACTTCTTGGTATAAGAGCATACTTTGATCTCGTATTGACCTGAAATCTACCAGGCTTTGATCAGTTCTTACTGTTGACTGTTTTCTTCTTCTGGATCAATTTGAAATCATGACATTCTGGAGGAGTTTTGACCGTATCTTCTCAGCCTCATTTTTTTAAGCTGATTTTTTTGTTTTTCTGCTCCCAAAATTCCATGCCATCATGTCAGCCTGCAAGATCACATGGGAAAGCTGTGTTTCACTCTGGGCAACGATTTGTTGTGGGCTCATGTGTATTGATGAAGATTTGAAGCTTCAACATTGTTTCTCGCGGTTCCTTCTTTATTTTCATGGTTCTTCTTTCATACTAAATTGTCCACAATAGTGTTGCTGTAATTTTTTTTATGGCTGTTGTTGAAGCTTCTTTCAATCGTATAAGATCGGATCAGGTACCATTTCAATAGTCAGCAATATTCTCTGAGATATTTCAACATTCTCTGAGATATTGCAATCTGATTGGATCAGGCACCACAGCGATACTCTCTGAGATATTTTTCTGAAAGTTTCCACTTTGGAGTATGCAAATCAGCGTAAACTATACTGCCACTTACATGTTTCTGAGATACTTTTTCTGAGTTCTCTCTTGGATCGTATACGATCATCGGCCTGTATAGCTGCTGTATTTTGATTCTTTATGTGCAATTTTTCATCCGGTAAAGTGTGTTGTTTTTTGCCACCTTTTATGTTTTTGTTAAGACTGGATTTCTCTTATTTTTCATGATAGGTGATAACTACGTGGGTATGAGTGCTAACAATCTGCCATCAAGCATCACTACCATAAAATTAAATTCGTCAAACTATCTTCAATGAAAGAGGGCTATATCTTTATATGTTCAAGGACCTAAAAAAAAATGGGATTTCTTACTGGAATAACGCTATAGATAGAGCCTCCTTCCTTGATCCATTCATTAATCGAAGGGGGATGTTCACATTTTGAATCAAAGTACTAGGTTTAGGTTGCTTTCTCAATCTTTCTCTTATCCTAGCCAAGACCGATTCCCTCGCCTCATTTTTTGTAGGTGGAGTCCAATGTTTGGACAGATAAGTCTATCCCTGGCTAATAGTGAGCAAGATTTCAACATAAGAAGTGGTTGATCGGACTGGGGCGTGTTTGGGTAGAGTGGGGCGGAGAGATCGGACTTAGTTGTTGTTTCTTTGCAACCCAGATCTTCGTACTTTGCTGATTGGGAGGCTGACAATGTTACTATTTTGGGATGGCTGTCTAATTAGATGAACCCAAATATCTACAGGACTTCTATGTTCTGAGTCAGCATCATTGTTGTTTGAGTAAACTTGAGGAAACATTGGCTCCAGCTGAGCATGACACCCGTTATTATTAGCTTATACGTGGTATAGCTGAGTGTAGACAGGGTGTTATGACCATGGGAGAGTATTTTAGCACTTTGTAGAGAACATGGGAGGTGCTTAGCCACTACAAGCCTATGAGCGACAGTAATTCTTTACTTTTTTTGGAGGCCTTCGTCCAGAGTAGGAGAAGAGTAGGACATAAATTTTTGCTACATGGCTTCTTCCATTGCTCAACACTGTCTATGGGATTTTGTTCTTTAAGGAACATCAATGTTCTGTCATGTCTCCTTCTCCTACCATCACATCTACTGATATCATGGTTTAAAATACCAGTTTTTCAGTGCGTACCGTCCAGCTTCAAAACCGGTATGTATCATCTCGTACATACTCGTTTCGAACGTTACGTTGGTATGTATCATTCGATACATTACCAATATATATGTAATGCATCGGTACAATACATTGAAAGTATCATACCGATGACTTTTGAAACTGGTACATATCGTCCAGTACATATTGGTTTCAAACGTGATTTTGAAGCATAACTGAGAGTTCTGCTTTTGTCACTGATTCTCATC
Source organism: Chloranthus sessilifolius (assembly GCA_021018995.1). Taxonomy (NCBI): domain Eukaryota; kingdom Viridiplantae; phylum Streptophyta; class Magnoliopsida; order Chloranthales; family Chloranthaceae; genus Chloranthus; species Chloranthus sessilifolius. Next base: position 11,123,072 of record CM037588.1, read on the forward strand.
CTCAGGCAGCATGCGGTAGAAGTTCTGATTGTGGTCATGGTAGGGTCATGGAGGTAGCGCTCGTGGTCGTTCTTCAGTTGTATGTGCCCACTGTGGCAAAGTTGGACATGATCGTGATCATTGCTTCAAATTACATGGTTATCCTGATTCGTTCCAACAATGATCATCTGCTCATTCTGCAGCTGCTCTTGGACCTGAGACTGCTGTTGATACCGGTCCTTCCACCTCTGGGTAGAGTTGAAGACGCACGCTACTACTGCTAGTTCTATTTCTGCGCTGGATCCTTTAGGTACATCTTCCTTTGTTGTTTCACCTCATATTCTCCCTGTTGAATTTATTTATTTTGCCCCCACAGACCATATGATGGGTAAGTCATAGGGTTTTTCTACTTTTTCCCCTTGTAGCACATCAACTCAGGTTCATCTTGCTGATGGCTCTTGCACTCTTGTTCTTTGAATTGGGACCATTTCTTTATCTCCTTCTCTTTCGTTCTCCCATATAGAACATGTCTCATTTCTATACAAATTTACTTTCTGTTAGTCTCCATCTCTTTTGTTGTCCCATAAGTACATGTCTCATTTCTAGACAAATTTATGCCGTTAGTCTCCTTGCAAAATAATTACATTGTCATTGTTATTTTTTACCCTTCTCATTTATTTTGCAGGAGCTTACTATGAGGATGATTGTTCGCAGAGGCATAGAGCATGGAGAACTATACTATTTTGATGCTAGCAGGCTTCTAAATAGGCCTATTTGTGTAATTTTAAAAGTCCAATAGACTTTATCAGTGCTCTAATTGCAGGCCTGTTAAATACTACGTTTCAGGCTTGTAAACAGACCTTTCCCTGTTGTTACAGCCCCTTTCAATGAAGTATACAGGAATGTATTTTAGTGGAAATGAGGGCATTATTGTCTTTATTTGTTCCTTATTCACTTGTATTTCTCCTTAATATAAGCCATGCTTTGTAGAGAACTTTATATTAGAATGTTAATTCTCGTGAATATGCTCTTCCTCAACATTGGCAGTGTCACTGCTGATGTCAGCATTGGTCAACGAAAAATGGATTGAAGGTGTTTTCTAAGAGTTGTTCATTTTTTTGTGAATAGTTTAAGGCAGTGTTTACTGAGTACAAAGGTGTGGCTGGAAAATTGCTGAGTCATGGTTTTCCACGTCCGTGAGTCCAGAGAGAGGACTGCTGAGGTTAGCTTATGTAGCCGTAGTCATTTTTTTATGTCGAAGATAATGGAGGTGGTCTTCTTGCATTTAGTTGAGATTTAAGTAGTTGTATTATACCCAAGGGTCTCACGGTCCACATGTATGCTGAAAACATCAACTGTTCTTCACTTGTTTCTTTTGGGCTTGGTTGCAGTGAGTTCTGTTATTCGGTGGGGACTGTTTGGATTGGCCTGGTCAACCTAAGTCTATTGGTGTTCATACTGCATCTTCTACTGACACTCCTGTGCCATTTTCTTTCTTCTCTAAGGCCACGGTTACAGTTCCTAAGAGTGAGTGGGATGAATTGAAACAAGTCAAAAATCAATCGACAACCTCTCCCACTTGGTCTCCCCTTACTTAGTCAGGTCTACCTGTTATTCCTCATGTGCATGATTGCTAAGCCTTCTTGGATCACTAATTCAGGAGCCACTGATCATATGACAAGCATAGCTTCTTCTTCTGTCTCCTATTATCTGCCATTTCAATTTGCACACATCTGTATTGCTGATAGGTCCTCTAGTCCCACAAAGGATGGGACCTTTCCTCTTAGTTCAATTTTACATGTTCTTAACATTTTATGAAACATCTTAATTGTTGTGTAACCTTCTTTTCCTCTCACTATATTTAGGAACTAACGGGAAAGACATTGAGTCGTGGTCATAAGGAGAGGAGGATTTATACTCATGAAGATGGAGGAGCTGTCTTGCATTGTTGTCTAGGCCACTTGCTTCCGTCTTAGTTGGAAGTATTTCAATAATCCTACTTTATGTTATGATGGTAGTCAACTGGCTATACATCATAGAACCTCTTACTCTTTGAGTAATACTAGACGTATTACTCCTTTTGAACTTGTGTACTCTCATGTTTGACGCCCTTTTCCTGTTTTTTCAATTTTTGGTTTCAATTTTTTTTTTTTCATTTGTGGATGATTACTCTTGACTGACTGCACTACGTAATGACAACTAAAAATGGTGTTTGGTGATTTCCTCTCTATCATAAAATGGTTTAAACTCAGTAGGGTGCTCGTTTGAATATATTCCACTTAAGTGATGGGGGTGATTACATCTTTCATCATCTACAAGGATATCTTCAACAACATGGTATTGAGTGGCAAACCACATGTCCCTCACTCCCTAAAAAAATGAAGTTGTCAAAAGGAAAAATCGTCATCTCCTTAAAGTTACTCATGCATTACTCCTCCCAAAGTTTTCTTAGACTAATGTGTCTTACTGCCCCTTTTCTTATTAATCAAAGGCCTTCTCTTGTGCCAGATGGCAAGTCTTCTCAGCAGTTGTACCCGTTCTCTTCTGTGTTTGACTGACCTCGAGTTTGTATATGCTTTGCTCGTGTATTGTTATCATCCGACAAATTAGACCCTAAAGTCCGATTATTGTTTATCGACTACCCTCCATCTCAAAAAGGTTACAAATGTTATGATCTTATCAATGACAAGCATGTTTGTCTCCATGATTATGTTCTTTGAGATTGTTCCCTATTTCTTACCTATCGGTCGACAGTACTCTCTTCAAAGGGAGAAGAAACCAATTATGCTTCGTTGTATTCTCGATGATTAAAGAGACCAATTGTGGAACGTAGGAATAAATCTAAGTAATGGTCTGTAGCACAATGGAAGTTGGTAATATGGAAACCTCAAGGTCACAGGTTCGACCCCTACTTGCCCTTCAAAAAAAAAGAAAATCTAAGGAATGGAAGACTTATACTCTAAGAAAGGTTTAGTTCCCCCTCCACCTACAACCTTAGATCTAAATGTATCTCCTGAAGTGGTCCCTGTAGGTACTATCTCACCCTATATCTTTGTTCCTGTTGATCCAATTAGTGATCTTAGCATTGGTTAAGGGATCGATATCGTGCACATCTCATCCATTAGTTAGTTTATACCCTATCATTTTTCCCCCTGCTACCGTTCTTTCATTTCCTACGTCATCTACTAATATTCCTTCCAATGTAATTGAAGCATTATCTCTACCGCATTGGAATGATGCTGTGGTACAAGAAATAAAGGCTCTTGAACAAAACAATACTTGGGATTTGGGAATTAGCTTTTTTGGCCAGAGGGAAGCAGGTTGCTGGCTGCAGGTGGGTGTTTACTGTAAAGTATAGACCTGGCAGAACGATCAAATGTTTGAGCTTGCCAGAGCTTTTATCCAGCCATATGGGATTAACTATAAGGAAACCTTTGCTCCTCTTGCTAAATTGAATTATGTCTGTATCCTCCTATTCTGAGTTGCACATAACTCATAGCCACTACATCAGCTTGAAGTTGAGAATGCCTTCCTTCATGGAGACCTACAAGAAGTCTATATGGCACTCCATGGGAGGATGGCCACCGTCCTCCAAGGTCCACGTGGAGGTACACATGGCACCCAAAACACTCTTTGGTTGCCACGTGAAGCACGGGTGGATGGTTTAGATCAATTTTAAAAAATGAAAGTTTGAACAAAGTTTTTAAAAGCATAAGTCAATGTTTGACTAGTTTCAATGGTCTACATTGCACGGCTAAAAAATACATGGTGGAGATGAGTTTTCAAAAAATTAAAAAAAAAAATTGATCTAAGCAATGCACCCAAGGTCCATGTAGCATTTAAACAATGTTTTGGATGCCACGTGGACCTCCACCCGGAACCTTGGAGGACAGTGACCGTCCTCCCATGGAGGACGGACACCTTTTCTATATATATATATAATATGGGTTGAAACAATCACCCCCTGCATGGTTCTGAATTCTAGTGGTCATAATTAGGACAAGAGGTTCCTCTAATCATACTTTGTCAAGAAAGGAGACCATATATATATATGGGTTGAAACAATCACCCCCTGCATGGTTCTGAATTCTAGTGGTCATAATTAGGACAAGATGTTCCTCTAATCATACTTTGTCAAGAAAGGAGACCATATCACTGCTCATTGTGTATGTGGATGACATTATTGTCATTGGTGATATTCCGTAGGAACTTATGGCTTTCAAGGAGTATTTGAGTTGTGTGCTTGATACTAAACATCTGGGCCCTCTCAAGTATTCTTGGCATAGAACTGGCAACTCGCACGGGCAAGAATAGGGATATTTATCTCTCAAAGAAAACACATTCTTAATCTTCTTCAGAAAACGGTTTTACTGGGATCAACAATAGAACATAGTCATTGTTTGAACTTTGGGAAAGGAGAGATGCTCAAGCATTGGATTCTATCAATGATTAGTTGAAAGGCTTATTTATCCTACCCTCACTTGCCCAGACGTATCCTACACTACTAGTGTGGTTAGCCAACAAATGCATGCCCATAAAACCTATCATCTGGATGGTGTTTACAAAATTCTTGATAATTTGAAGTGTAGTCCAGCCAAGGAAATTTTATATAGTAATCAGAGACATTTTGAAGTTTATGTATTCACTGATGCTGATTGGGTTGGTTCTCCTATAGCTAAAAAATACACTACTATATGTTGTATGCTTGGATAAAATTTAGTCATATTGAAATATAAGCGACAACATAAAATTCTTACATGTTTCTACAAAGGTAAGATCAAGCAAGAAAATATTTTTGTTCAAAGAAATGATGGGCGGTGGATCTCTGAAAGTTGGGAAATTGGAAACGAAGCAACTTCTGCCATTAAATCTATTTTTTCTTTTGATGCCCACTCTATTTGATTGAACCTATGTGAAGCTATTCCAAACCTTGTGACTGAGGAGGTCACTAGCATGTTGATAATCTTCTAAATCCAGAAATTTGGAGGTCGTAAAATTATGAAAAAGATAGTTCTCCAGGTCCAAACGGATTTCGATATTTCTTTGTGCCTATTGGGAGATTATTAAATTCAATCTTGTTGTTGGTGTCCATAGCTATTGTCATGAAGGAATCATCCCTAATGTTGTGAACTCCAATTCCTGTCGCTTATTCCTAAAGTTAAGGTACTAGGTTAACCCTCCGATTTTTGCCATTTTGTTGCAATTAGTTTATGTAATTTTCTATACAAAATTTTTTATAAGATTCTTGCTATTTCCATTATTTCCAAAGAACAAAGAGCCTTTATAAAGTTTCAAAATATATACAGCAATATAAAGTTTCTATTCCTTCCAATGGCTCTTCCATTGCATTTTTTAACGACTCTATAGGCTTATGCCAAGGTGATTTTGTGATGTCCCCAGTTTTATAACAACTTATCAATTCACTATAACAGGAGACATTACACCGCGTGTCATCCATTTAGTCCTCAAAATATAACGATATATGATCCGATTCTTTCTCAGTAGGCTTAAAATTCATTTACGTTACTTTAATCTATGTCTAATCAATTGGTTAATCTAATTAAGCTAGCCAATTTTTAACATCCTGTATGTAGGTCGCACTAATGCAAGAACCCAAATAATTATAAGTCGTAAATAATAAAGAATAAGAGTAATAAACTTTAATCATCAAATCAAAGTCCTTCATAAGAGTTGTAATTAAAAACTTCACATTAATAATTACCATGCTACCATGTGTCTTGTTACATCACCTTATTAAACAAGAATCAATTACGCTCTCAAAGATCTAGAGGCTCAACTCCTTCCTCTCGCTCAAAAGCTTGATCATGTTTGCCTTAAAGAAAGTACCTTCTCTGTTTCTGCTGGCCACCGACATGTAAACATATGAATGTAAGATAACTCCATATGAAACCAGTCATGAGATACTAAACCCATCAAACAACGTAAAAGTACTTTGAAAACATAAACGTAAGCTTCCTTTTTCTTCTTTTGTTTTAAAATATAAAACAATAAGATCATTCTTCATCATAAAAGAAAGACAATAAAAGTGACATGGAGCATAGTGAACTTGAGCATGTAAAAGCATCGTAAAAGAGAAGCTTTTCCTTAAATTTAAAACAAAACAACATATTCTATTTGTGATCATGTGCATTGGAGAAACTTTATTTAAACTAAAAGAAACTACCATATCAGACTTATGATAATTATATGAAAGAACTCGTAAAATACCTTTTTATGATTTTCATTAATGTATTTATGTTTCATTAACTTGACTTACTCTTTATCTTGTTTAATGAAATTATGTAACATGCAACATGACTTGTCATGATCTTGCAATGATTGCGCACTTGTAAGATTCCCCCCATAGAAGCTAGAACCGTTAGTCAAACACTGCCTCAAGGGTGGTTACAATGTGCATTAGGATGACCTTTCCTCTAATTGCATTTGCTATGCACATGAAGCATGCATCACACCTTATCTTGTTCATGTTTTTTTTTTTGATCGGTAATCTTATCTTGTTCATGTTTCACTTGTTTATCTTGCATCTTAAACATACATGTGTCTTGCATCTTGAATTTACGTCTTAACTTGTAAAAGTAAAACTCGAACATTTACATGATTAGTGACTTTAGATCTTTCCTCTTGTATGCATTAGTGCATGAGAATACTTATGATGGAATTCAAACATCCATGGTATTATCTTTTTCTTATTCAATTCCTCAAGTACTAAAAGAACGAATCTTAGAATACATGACTCATACTAGGAAGAAAGGAACATAAAGTGGATTCATAATTTTGAAAATAGCACCAGAAAATTAAATTAAAACAGTACACATATATCTTTGTTCAATCTCGATCGGTTGAACCTTATACTCGATAGATCGAATTCATTTAGAAACGAAGTTCCAACTTTCTGGTCCAATTTGATCAATTGAGTTTACAGTTCGATCGATCAAATTTGCACAGAACTACGAATTCCTGCATTGCGGATTCCTCCACTGCCCCCTCTTTTCACGTCAATTCGACATAGTTTCGATTCGAACTCCCATGAAAGGTCTTAAATTCAATCACAGACAATAATTAAATCATATTAAAACATCATAAATCAAATCTAACTCTACTTTTGATTGATATCTTCGTTTTAAAAACCCAAAAGCCATAAAAATCACATCTTAGAACATGCTATAAACATTGGTATTCATAATAATTCTTTTGAAAATGAAAACCCTTCATCTTCAATCTTTAAAAATCATACGAAATATTTACGAAGTAAACCTAAACTTTTAAAACAAAGATCTGTGCCTCCCTCAATCTCAAAGAAACTCGTTTTAAATCAATGTATGTACCTGAAACATAAACCATCATCGATTTTCGTAAAAAGAAGACTCATAACCGCTCATAATGGAAACACTAGGATAAGATCCCATGATTTCTTCTTACCTTTAATCTTTGGCATTAACTTGTTTTAGAATTCCTCCTTGATTCGATTCAAAGCTCTCGACAAAACCGTGTGATCTCCTTGCATTCTTTATATCCTTGAACCAAAAACTCTAGGGTTCTTCTAGTTATCTTCTAGTTCCCTCTCTCTCTCTCTCTCTCTCTCTCTCTCTCTCTCTCTCTCTCTCTCTCTCTCTCGCTAAAGTTCTAGGGTTCTAAAATTCTGTAAATTAACCTAGTTAATCATTTATATTTTTAATAGCTTTATCTTAATTTAACTTCTAATTGGTTCCTACATGGGTCTCAGTAGTTCTTAATTGGTCTATAGAATCAGTCCAACTAATACATATGGGTCTTTACTAACTTAACTTCTTTTTGGGCCTATATAATTCATGGTAGTCAAGGGGACGCTATTGCTTAGCCATGGCAAATGGCGACGGGAAACGCCTTATACTACCAAATACTCATAATCGCATAACATCGCCAAGGCAGAATAACATTACGTCGTCATTATGCACGTTGTTTGATTTTTTTGATAATAATGTATAATACTTATAAAATAGATAAGTTATAAGTATGACATTCTTGTAACTTATAATACTTATAAGTTACAACATTTTTATAATATATAAGTTACAAAAGCCCAACTTACAAGCTACAAAATCCTCGACTCTCTCTCTCACGTCACGAAACCTCAATGTGTTATCAATCAACGGAATCTCAGCGTTAGCGACACTACTGTGACGTGGTCACGATCCCGGTGCATAGAGATGCACGCATCAGCTAGCGAGAAGGGGGATAGACCTTGTAGCTAGGTTGGGCCAAAGGCGAACTTGAGAAACATAGTAGTGAAGGTATGGCTGAACTATTAAAATATTTCAAAAGCAGAATTCAGTGGGTGAACTCTTGGGTGAAGACACATGGTGTCGAGGTACTAGAGCGAGCTGTGATCACTAATGCTTGGCACATGGCATAGTGATAAATTGCGTTAGTGCGGAGCCAGGCGAAGCGGCATAGTGATGGATTGTGTTGGTGCGGAGCCACGCGAAGGATCAATGCGTTTCTTATCCGTAGGTGCGGATGAGACCATGATAAACTAGCGAAGAGGTGTCAAACCTCGGAGCTAGGTATTTGGGAGACTTTGCATGGGGTGAAGACTGAGGTCGAGGAACTGATGCAGGTCTTGGTGTCAACATTGGTGCATTGACACTACCAAATTGAAGAAACTGGCGATGCGGGATGAACCGGAAGTCGGGTTACGGTGCCCAACTGCGATGTGACGACGTCATTACTCTGCGTGCCAACAGGACGGCACGACCGCCTCAGAACTGGGCGTGTGGTTAAAATGAAAGCGGGCGGACCTTGGAGCTAACTGTATAGCGCGTGTGCACGGAAGCACGCTGCCTTGCGGCGCGTGCGTGTTTCCCATATGTATTCTGCGACGGTGATTCGAGCTAAGTGAAGGTCTAGTGTAGCGACTAGATGCGCGTGGTTATGAACTTGGTGCTCTGCGTAGGGACACGCGATGTGGTGCCAAGAAGGCACGCGACATCCTGGTGCCATGTAGACACGAAACATGGTCGCAACACAGATGCGACATGGTGCCATGAGGGCATGAGACATGGTTGCGACATATAGCTGAGTGGGCATGAGACACGGTCGCGACACGGACGCAACATGGTGACATGCGAGGTTCGCGACACAGTGCCATGAGGGCACGTGACATGAGGCCATGAGTGCCTCGCGACGCGGTCGCATGAGACGCTGATGCGGGACCGCAAGGGGCATGTTGGTGTGGAGGATGACAATGTGTGCCATGGGCAGAGGTTCGTGCGCCATGGTGGTATGTCAAACCAATACCTTTGAGGTTCTCTTTCCAGTTGGCTTAAGTTGGTGTTTAGACCATACTTGGGGAAAGGGAGTTGTGGAGCTATTCTCCTACACATGGAGCCCTGCGTTGCTGGATGAGCTCATGAGTCTTCTAGGTCTGTAAGGGTGGGCCTAGAACGTCGTTGTGGCGATGCCATGTGTCACCCAAGGTGAGGTTGCCATATGACCCCGAGCTATGCGTCGCAGTGCACATGGGTCGACACCCTCACGAGGGCACTCAAGGGCTACGTGGGACACGATAGTCGAGTGCCTGATGTGAACGTGTGTTGGTCGTGTGGGACACACATGATTGTGGGCTTGGTTAAGTATGTCGGTGAAACATGTAAGGAATGAGACAACATGAGGAGTTGCATGCTACTGTCGCGAGCGAGGAACTAGTGCAGTGTACAGGGTGAAGCTGGGTAGGCCAAGAGAGGCACTGAGGTGCTGGCATGCGTGTCACAAAGAGACACGATACGGTAATATGATTGGCCTCGAGAGAAGGCAATCATGAAGAGGAGTTCCTGTCCTCTAGGCGGGTGGTATCAGAGTGATGAGGGTTAGGTTGGCCTCGTTGTGAGCGGCAGCGAGGCGCCGCACGTGAGTGCACCTCGAAAAGGGTGACTACGTGACACTACGGTATGTGTATTTGATATTTAAATATTTTATAATATTCTATATTTATTTATATTTTATATTTATTTATTTATTTATACTTTCCATATTGCAAATTTTTTGATGTTCCATATTTGATTTATATTTATTGATATATGTTTATGCCTAGAACATGAAATCCTCAATATTAAAATCAAAGTATGATGCTTTACTAGTTGAATTTTTTCTTCCTATATAAAAAATTTAAGTAAATAAAACAAATAATACTACTTATTAAGAGATATAATAAAAACTGTAAAAAATTAAAAAATTTATAAATTAATAAATGGCATCATCATGGCGTAGCGAGCCTCTTCGCTATGACCTCGCTACACCACCTTAACTACCTTGATATAATTAGCTCATGGGTCCTAAGGTCCATTACTTAAAAATTTAATCTTCCTAAAATTCAAGTACTCGAAAACTTGAAAATTCATTAAAAATTTGTAAAAACTACTATTTGCACACCAACAACTTAAACAAAACCCCAAGCATGCATACTTCAATAAAATTAAACATAAACACACGATCAATCATTATTAAAATACAACAAATAATCATGAAAAGGTAAAAGAAAATCTAGTCGTTACATTCTTCCCTCCTTATTGAAAATTTTGTCCAAGAAATTAACCTAGTCCTATTCCAACTAGGTGGATCATTCATCCGTGAAAGGTTTCTAAGTCATCGAAGATAACACACCTCTCTCATACATTAAAACGACAATATCGCAATCACATGCATAAGGTGAACGTAGAAAATAATTTAGTAAAAATCTCCTATTTGTTTATATTAATCATTCAAAATAATCAAAGACAATATTCATGAAGCAACATTCTAGCATGTTGTCAACTCTCATAAACAATCTTAACAAAAACGAAGATCATCATTTAAAAATCGTGCATTCACCTCAATCAACGCATACATCCGTCCGTGAACCAAATTCATCGTTGGTGGTGTCTCCTTCACCATTGTCGTCCTTGGTTCTTTACAATCCCTCATTATGTGTCCCGACTTTCCACAATTATAGCAATTACTTGTTCCCCTCAGACATTGGCCCGCATGGTTCTTTCTGCATGTGGCACAAACTGGCAAAGTCTTCACAGTTGTTGTTGTCTTATTGATGCTTGGTACTTCTATTGCGTCTGGAGCGGTCTCATATAAGGGGTCATCTTCTCTCCCTGCCATGTTGTTTGCTTAGTGATATCTCGATCTCTTCTGCTCAATTGGCCGTCACCTGAAAGTAGCTTCTCGGACTCCATCTCCTGCGACCTTTTCTTAACTTCCCTCTCGACCGTGTACCATCGATCCATAAGTTCTCTATATGTACCGCTTCGATATCCAATTACTAGCGTCCTTATCTGTGATCTCAATCCTTTCTCGAATTTCCTATCTGAAACATCTCGTCAGCGACTAAGTTCGATACAAATCTTCCATGTTCTGTGAATGTCTTATCGTATGCATCCACCGTCATCTCTCCATGTGGTACGCTAAGAACTTCTTCCATCTTCCCCTCTTGAATGCCTTGCGGATAATACTTCTCGTAGGATACCCTTACGAACTCGTCTAAGTCAACACATGTCCAGGCGTGGCTCTCTCCATCACATCCACCAATTGCCTCTACCAATGTTCAGTTGTATTCTAACTTAAATGTTGTCAGTTGTACTTTGTTGGCATCTGAACATTGCATTAATTCAAATATCTTTTCAAGGTGTTGAATCCAAGGTGTCAACTTGGGTATCAGTATCGGGTATCGGTCGAGGGAGGACCAATACGAATCGGTCCAGGGAGGACCGATACGAATCGGTTCATGAAGGACCAATACGAATTGGTCGTTACCGAGTTCACTCGGTGAGTTTTTTAGAAAAAACAAAACAATAAAAAAACTGGGAGATATCGGGATATGATGTCCATATTGGTCGATACACGATACATATCGGCCAATATTGATACCTAAATCCGAGTTGATAATCGATACGTATCAGCGCCGATACATATCGGTTTTCCAAAAAACCGATATGTATTGGTATCGGCCAATTTTTAATACCTTGGCTGAATCCATCTCTTCGTCTCCATACAATCTCCTACCTCGTCGAAGAAACAAGGGTGATTCTTCATATATTCGTCAATTTCTGATCTAACAAGAGCCGCAAGTACTCTCGTGCATTGATGGCTGCCATAATAGCCTCGGTCATCGCATTCATCTGATCTTGCTCCATCTGAAACCAATAAAATCCTCCATCAGTTCCTAACCTTACATGCCCATAAAATCCAACATGTCGCTCTGATACCAACTGTGACGTCCCCACTTCATAACAACTGTCAATATGATAACTGGAGCCATCACACCGCGTGTCATCCATTTAGTCCTCAAATATAAAGATATATGATCTGATTCTTACTCAGTGGGCTTAAAATTCATTTACTTTACTTTAATTTATGTCTAATCAAGTGGTTAATCTAATTAAGCTAACCAATTGTTAACATTCTGTATGTAGGTCGCACTAATGCAAGCACCCAAATAACCATAAGTCGGAAATAATAAAAATAAGTGTCATAAACTTTAATCATCAAATAAAAGTCCTTCATAAGAGTTCTAATTAAAAACTCAACATTAAGAATCCATATTCCACCACTTGTCTTATTTCATCACCTTATTAAACAAGAATCAACTACGCTCTCAAAAGATCATAGGGGCTCAACTCCTTCCTCTAGCTCAAAAGTTCGATCACGTTTACCTCAAAGAAAGCACCTTCTCTATTTCCGGTGGCCACTCACATTTAAACATATGGGTGTGAAATAACTCTCTATGAAATCAGTCACGGGGTACTAAACCCAAAACATAGACGTAAACTTCCTTTTTTTTTTAAATATAAAACCCTAAAATCATTCTTCATCGTAAAAGAAAAACAATAAAAGTGGCATGGAGCATAGTGAACAAATGCATGCAAAAGCATCGTGAAAGAGAAGCTTTTCTTTAAATTTTAAATAAAACAACATACTCTATTTGTGATCATGTGCATTGGAGAAATAAACGTAAACAACATAAACAAAATTACCATATTAGACTTATGATAATCATGTGAAAGAACTCGTAAAATACCTTTTTACAATATTCAGAGTAATGCATTCATGTTTCATTAACTTGACTTATTCTTTATCTTGTTTATTGTAATTACATAACATTCAACATGACTTGTTGTGATCTTGCAATGATTGAGCATCTGTAAGATTCCCCCATAGAAGCTAGAACCGTTAGTTAAACACTGGCTCCGGGGTGGTTACGGTGTGCTGTAGGATGACCCTTTCTTGTACTTGCACTTGCTATGCACATGATACATGGATTACATCTGTATCTTGTTCACGTTTCACTTGTTTATCTTGCTTCTTAAACATGCATGTGTCTTGCATCTTGACTTTACATCTTATCTTGTATTTTAATTATAAAAAGAAAGTAAAACATTTATATGATTAGGGACTTTAGATCTTTCCTCTTGTATGCATGAGTGCATGAGAATGCGTATGATGGAATTCAATCATACATGGAATTATCTTTTCTTACTCACACCCTCAAGTACTAAACAAAAGAATCTTAGAACGCGTGACTCATATTAGGAAGAAAAAGAAACATAAAGTGGAATTATAACTTTGAAAATGCCCAGAAAATTAAATTAAAACAGCACACATATATCTCTGTTCAATCTCGATCGATCGATTTCGTTCAGAAACGAAGTTCCAACTTCTGGTCCATTTCGATCTGCACGAGGTTTCCTGCACTGCTCCCTCTTTTCGCATTGAATCGACATAGTTTCTATCCGAACTCACATGAAGGGTCTTAAATTCAATCCCAAACAATAATTAAACAATATTAAAATGTCATAAATCAAATATAATTCTACATTTAATCGATTTCTTCATTTAAAAAACCCAAAAGCGAGTAAAATACATCTTGAACATGCTATAAATATTGGTATTCATAATAATGGTTTAAAAGTGAAACCCGTCATCTTCAATCTTTAAAAACCATACGAAATCTTACGACATAAACCTAAACTTTTAAAACAAAGATTCATGCCCTTAGTTTCAAAGAAACTTGTTTTAAATTAATTTGTTTACGTGAAAAGAGATTAAAAAACATAAACCATCATCGATTTTTAGAAGAAAGAAAATTCATAATCGTTCATAATAAAAACTCTAGGGTAAGATCCCATATTTCTTCATACCTCTAATCTGTCTTTAACTTGTGATAGAATTATCCTCAAGGGGTTAGGCGAACTGGCCAGGTACGTAACTCCAAAAGCATGAGACCTGAGTTCGAATCCCCTCCCCCCTTGAGTCCACCCCAGGGATTTATATCTTGTGCCGACTCGGCATGTGCTAACTTGGGGTGTGCATGTGCCCCTGGGATTGGGCGGGTGCTCTAAGAGGCCAAATAGCCAAGTTATCAAAAAAAAAAAAAAAATTGCAGAATTCCTCCTTGATTCAATCAAAGCTCTCGACGAAAACCGCATAATCTCCTTGCGTTCTCCAAATGCTTGAACCGAAAACTCTAGGGTTCTTCTATTTATCTTCTAGTTCTCTCTCTCTTTCTGGAATTATCTTTCTCTCACTCTAAAGTTCTAAGGTTCTAAAATTATGTAAATTAACCAAGCCAATCATCTATATTTATCATAGCTTAAGTTTCCTAATTTAAGTTAACTTCTAATTTGGTTCATACATGGGTCTCAATAATTCTTAATGGGTCTATAAAATCGGTCCAGCTAAAACTTATGGGTCTTTACTAACTTAACTTCTTATTAGGCCTATATAATTAGCTCATGGGTCCTAAAGGTCCATTACTTAAAAAGTTAATCTTTCTAAAATCCAAGTCCTCGAAAAAAGTGAAAATTCATTAAAAATCTGTAAAAACTACTATTTGCACATCAAGCACTTAAAGAAAACCTCAAGAATGCATACTTCAATAAAATTAAATATAAACTTAAGATCAATCATCATTAAAACACAACAAATAATCATGAAAATGTAAAAGAAAATCCGGTCGTTACAGATTTCCTTTCTCCTACACTTTCATTATTGTAGGGGAGGATCTTATTAGAGGCCTATATATGTTGGTAGATGGTGAAATCATTGATTGATTTTCTTCTCAAAGACATTGGACAAGTGTCAGTCGCTTTCTATTTCGTAGGAACAAAAATCTTGTCTAATCAGAAGAGTTTTAAATTCTCCACAAGATTCATTTCTCAAAAGAATAATTTGAGAAGAGTAGCTACTTTGTCTTTGACAAAGCCCCAAAGAAATGTGTTGGTATTGTTAGCAATGTTTTGGTCTTCTCCCGAAACAAGGTTCCCTCAAATTATCTAAGTGGTCCTCTATTTTCAAGAGACTCCAAAACTTCGTGTTGGAACTTAGTAGAGAAATCTTGAAAAAAAAATTGATTTGGAATTCAAATTTATTTCTATTTGTCTCCTATGATTCCAAAATATGATCCACTCTCTCTTTTGCTAGTCCTCCCCCAATCTTATCTCCTTGTAGTCACTTTGGATACATATCTTTAATAAATCCCAAACATGTCTTTGGTGATTTGATGTTTGCGTTTCTTAACAATAATATAGATATTAACCTTTAAAGAAGGGGTGTGAACGAGTTGCCTCTTTGAAAGTTAGTCTAAACCAGCAAAGGAGAGGGAATCAATGTTGTCTGAATCCTACAATTCAAGGTAAACCCATTTCACACCATTAAAAACAATCTGTGTAATATTAGCTATATGAATCCTTGTTGTCATCCAAGTCAATAATGTCCAACAAAGGGAAGGAGCTAGGTCTTATTGATGCAGTTGTCTCTTCTGAAGAATTGTTGCGGGTATCACGACTTTGGGCTTTAGACATTGCTGAAAGGAGTAAACCTTGGATCCCTTCTCACTGAAGGATTGCCAAACTCGACCTCCTTTCTGAAGCGCATGAGATATTGAAAGTTACTACCTTGGTAATTGCACTGATAGTTTGGAACACCAAACCAGTGAACGGTTGAAAATGAACTTTCACTAATTTGTGTTCTCATAAATAGCAGTGTCAGCTTCCAAGGCTTTACCATTTGAACAAAAGGATCAAGTTTATTCTCTCTAGTTCTCTTTTCCCTATCAAATGTGACCTAAATTTCATTAAAGCAAATGAAAATACAGTAGATCAAGCAAGAACACCTAGATGCTTTGCCAAAGACAAGAAGAGTAAGAGTAGAACTATACAACGATCAGCCTCATGAATGGACCGAGAAGTCTCTAGGTGGTCTAAGGAGGGCGGAGTTTCTCCCACTCCAACAAGATCTCGGTGGCAATCTCTACCAAACAAGATGAAGATGTCAGACACCACCTCCAAAGGTCTTCCTCTATGGCATAACATATCTGAGAGTTTGATATTTTATTTCAAAAATTCGTTTATTTCGTTCCTTCTAGATCTCTCAGAAGATTGTTATCACTAGCATCTTCTAGATTGCATCCATATCCCTCTCCAAATGGGTCCTCATGTCGTCCAGCTAGGACCGAGGCAAATGATTCTCCCAAACCTCTGCTGACTCCAAATAATATTATGTCTAAACCTCATATGTGTCTCACAAATGCACACCACGAAGAATTGTTCTTTTGTTTCTTCCTTTGCTCTGCAAAATCTACATTCAGTAGACACATCCATTTGCACATTATGACTCTCTCCCATGCCACTTCCCATGTGAAAATCGTAACTTGAAAAGGACCCCTATATTTCCACATCTTTGTCCAAGGTTGATCTATTAAAGGTCTCGTTCCATGGCATTGGTTGAAATGAGTAGCTACTCTTATCAAATAATTAGTTTGAGAAGAGTAGCTACTTTGTCTTTAAAAAGCCTCGGAGAAATGCGTTGGTACTGTTAGCAATGTTTTGGTCTTCTCCCAAAACAAGGTTCCCTCAATTTATCTAAGTGATCCTCTATTTTCTGGAGACTCTAAAACTTCGTGTTGGAACATAGTAAAGAAATCTTGAAAAAAAAAACTATTTGGAATTCAAATTTGTTTCTATTTATCTCTTATGATTCCAAAGTATGTTCCTCTCTCTTTTGCTAGTCCTCCCCCAATCTTATCTCCTTGTAGTCACTTAGGATACATATCTTTAATAATTCCCAAGCATGTCGTTGGAGCTTTGATGTTTGCATTTCTTGACAATAATATAGATATTAACCTTTAAAGAAGGGGTGTGAACGAGTTGCCTCTAAAAAAGTTAATCTAAACAATCAAAGGAGTTGGAATCAGTGTTGTCTGAATCTTACAATTCAAGGTAAACCCATTTGACACCATTAAAAACAATCTATATAATATTTGTAATATGAATCCTTGCAGTCCTCCAATGTTCTTAAAATCGTTGGGCAGCCGGCGTTCGTGGGGATGTTCGGGCGGAAATCGTTGGGCTGTGCTCAGGGTGCTCCCCACGATCCCGTTGGCTGTGTGTGTGTGTGTGTGTGTGTGTGTGTGTGTGTGTGTGTGTGTGTGTATATATATATATTAGTATATTTTTCTTTTATACTACCACAGCAGCTAGTTGCCGCCTTGCCGGAGAAGAAGAAAAAAAAAGGTTGTGCTCAGTTGCCACTTGCCAGAGTAGGAGAAAGAGAAAAAAGAAAAGAAGAACAAAAAAAATATATTGTGCTCAGTTGCCGAAAAAAAAAATGTTGTCCAATGTGCACATCCACTGCATCTGGATTAGGTAGAAGAAGTAGAAGAAGAAAAGACGAAGAAAAAGAAAAGACGAAGAGAGGAAAAAAACACACTTGTGCACAGTCTTACCGGAATAGGGAGAAGAAGAAGGCTTCTCAGCCTTGTCGGAAAAAAAAATGTTTCACAGCCTTACCGGAATAGGAAGAAGAAAAATAAAAAAAAAGGGCCGCATAACAGCCATTTTTGTATTTGATGCCAAAGAAGAAAAAAAAAGGAAGAAGAGAAGAAAAGAAAGAAAATAAGAAGTATAGAAAGCTTCTTCTCTGGCAGCTAGTTTGCGGAGAAGAAAAAACGAAGACAGGGGGCAAAAGAAAAAAAAACAAATGTTATACAGCAGCTAGTTGCTAGAAGAAGAAGAAAGAAGAAAAAGAGAAAAGCAGAAGAAAAGAAAAAAAATATAGCAAATGAATAGTAGAAAAAAAGGAAGAAAAAAAAAACCACTTGCCAGTCTCGCCGGAACTCTGTTGTGTCGTCGGAATGGGTCGTCGTCGATCAGATTCGTCGGAGGGAGTGGATCGCCTTCGCCGTCATTCCTACGGTTAAAGACTTAGAGGAAGAGGGAGAGGGAATTAGGGAAATTGATTTCCACTTAATGTTGAATAAAAAAAGAATTTACAACTTATAAGTAGGGCCCCCCCACCCTCCCCACCCCGATCTTATAGCGCCCAAGCGGCTGCTCGGGCCGGTCAGGGGGACGCCCAGGCCTGATTCGAGGCGCTTGAAGACCCGATCCATCCAGGCGGCCGCCCCAACCAATTTTCAGAACATTGCAGTCACTCAAGTCAATAATGTCCAACAAAGGGAAGGATCTAGGCCTTACTGATGCAGTTGTCTCTTTTGAAGAATTGTTGCGGGTATCACGACTCTGGGCTTTACACATTGCTGAGAGGCATAAACCTTGGATCTCTTCTCTTTGAAGGACTAATAAACTCGGCCCCTTTCTGATGTGCATGAGATATTGAAAGTTGCAACCTCGGTAAATGCACTGATAATTTGGAACACGAAATCAATGAAAGGTAAGAAATGAATTTTCCCTAAAATGTGTGTTCATAAATAGCAGTGTCGGCTTCCAAGGCTTGATCATTTGAACAAAAGGATCAAGTTTATTCTCTCTAGTTCTCTTTTCCCTATCAAATGTGGCATTAATTTCATTAAAGCAAACGAAAATACAGTAGATCAAGCAAGCACACCTAGATGCTTTGCCGAAGAAAAGAAGAGTAAGAGTAGAACTATACAACGATCAGCCTCATGAATGGACCGAAAAGTCTCTATGTGGTCTAAGGAGGGCAGAGTTTCTCCAACTCCAGCAGGATCTTGGAGGCAATCTCTGCCAAACAGGATGAAGATGCTAGACACCCCCACCAAAGGTCTTTTTTTGGCTTAACAGACCTGAGAGTTTGATATTTTATTTCAAAATTCCATTTATTCCGTTCCTTCTATAGCTCTCAGAAGGTTTCAATCACTAGCATCTTCTTGATGGCATCCATATCCCTCTCCAAATGGATCCTCTAGGCGTCCAGCTAGGACCGAGGCAAAAGATTCTCCCAAACCCCTGCTGACTCCAAATTATATTATGACCGAGTCTCATATATGTCTCACAAACGCACACCACAAAGAATTGTTCTACTATTTCTTCCTTTGCTCCGCAAAATCTACACTCAATAAACGCATCCATTCCCCTTCTCAGTTGAGTGCACGTTATGACTCTCTCCCATGCCACTTACCTTGTGAAAACGGTAACTTGAAAAGGAACCTTATATATCCACATCTTTGTCCAAGGTTGATCTATCAAAGAGCTCCTACTACGGCAACAGGAGAAAAGAGTAGCTACTTTTATCAAAAGATTAATTTGAGAAGAGTAGCTACTTTGTCTTTGACAAAGCCCCAGAAAAATGTGTTCGTACTGTTAGCAATGTTTTGGTCTTCTCCCAAAACAAGGCTCCCTTAATTTATCTAAGTGATCCTCTGTTTTCAGGAGACTCCAAAACTTCTTGTTGGAACTTAGTAGAGAAATCTTGAAAAAAAAATTGATTTGGAATTCAAATTTATTTCTATGTCTCCTATGATTCCAAAATAGGTTCCACTCTCTTTTGCTAGTCCTCCCCCAATCTTATCTCCTTGTAGTCACTTAGGATGCATATCTTTAATAAATCCCAAACATGTCATTGGAGATTTGATGTTTGCATTTCTTGACAATAATATAGATACTAACCTTTAAAGAAGGGGTGTGAATGAGCTGCCTCTTTGAAAGTTAGTCTAAACAAGCAAAGGAGTGGGAATCAGTGCTGTTTGAATCTTACAATTCAAGGTAAACCCATTTCACACCATTAAAAACAATCTTTGTAATATTAGCTATATCAATCCTTGCAATCATCCAAGTCAATCATGTCCAACAAAGCGAAGGCGCTAGGTCTTATTGATGCAGTTGTCTCTTCTGAAGAATTGTTGCAGGTATCACGACTTTGGGCTTTAGACATTACGGAGAGGCATAAACCTTGGATCTCTTCACTCTGAAGGACTGATAAACTCGACCCCCTTTCTGAAGCGCATGAGATATTGAAAATTGCTACCTCGGTAAATGAACTGATAATTTTGAACACCAAATCAGTGAAAGGTAAAAAATGAACTTTCACTGATTTGTGTGCTCATGAATAGCAGTGTCAGCTTCGAAGGCTTGATCATTCGAACAAAAGGATCAAGTTTATTCTCTCTAGTTCTCTTTTCTCTATCAAATTTGGTCTTAATTTCATTAAAGCAAACGAAAATACAGTAGATCTACCAAGCACACATAGAGTAGAACTATACAACGATCAACCTCTTGAATGGACCGAAAAGTCTCTAGGTGGTCTAAGGAGGGCGGAGTTTCTCCCACTCCAGCAGGATCTCGGAGGCAATCTCTGCCAAACTGGATGAAGATGCCAGACACCACCACCAAAGGTCCTCCTTTATGGCATAACAGATCTAAGAGTTTGATATTTTATTTCAAGAATCCGTTTATTTCGTTCCTTCTAGAGCTCTCAGAAGATTGTTATCACACTCATCTTTCTCGATGGCATCCATATCCCTCTCCGAATGGGTCCTCTAGCCATCCAGCTTGGACTGAGGCAAAAGTTTCTTCCAAACCTCTGCTGACTCCAAATAATATTATGGCCGACTCTCATTTATGTCTCGCAAACGCACACCACGAAGAATTGTTCTTCTGTTTCTTCCTTTGCTCCACAAAATCTATACTCAATAGACACATCCATTCCCCTTCTCAGTTGAGAGCACATTTTGACTCTCTCCCTTGCCACTTCTCGTGTGAAGCCCCATATTTCGACATCTTTGTAAAAAGTTGATCTATCAAAGGTCTCCTACCACGGCATATGTTGAAAAGAGTAGCTACTCTTATCAAAAGATTAATTTAAGAAGAGTAGCTACTTTGTCTTTGACAAATCCCCTGAGAAATGTGTTGGTACTATTAGCAATGTTGTGGTCTTCTCCCAAAACAAGGTTCCCTCAAATTAGTATGATTTGGAATTCAAATTTGACTCGATTTATCTCCTGTGATTCCAAAATATGTTCATCTCTCGTTCTTTCGCTAGTCCTCCCCCAATCTTATCCCCTTGTAGTCACTTAGGATACATATCTTAAATAAATCCCAAACATGTCGTTGGAGCTTTGATGTTTGCATTTCTTGACAATAATATAGATACTAACCTTTTAAAGCAGGGGTGTGAACGAGTTGCCTCTTTGAAAGTTAGTCTACACAAGCCAAGGAGTTGGAATCTGTGTTATCTATATCTTACAATTCAAGGTAAACCCATTTCACCCCCATTAAAAACCATCTGTCTAATATTAGCTAGATGAATCCTTGCAGTCATCCAAGTCAATAATGTCCAACAACAGAAAGGAGCTAGGTCTTATTGATGCAGTTATCTCTTCTGGAGAATTGATGCGGGTATCACGACTTTGGGCTTTAGTCATTGCTGAGAGGCGTAAACCTTTGATGTCTTCTCTCTGAAGGACTGATAAACTCGGCCCCTTTCTAAAGTGCATGAGATATTTAAAGTTGCTACCTTGGTAAGTGCACAGATAATTTGGAACACCAAATCACTGAAAGGTAAAAAATAAACTTTCACTGATTTGTGTGCTCATAAATAGTAGTGTCAGCTTCCAAGGCTTGATCATTTGAACAAAAGGATCCAGTTTATTCTCTCTAGTTCTCTTTTCGCTATCAAATGTGATCCTCTATGACCGAGGCAAATGATTCTCCCAAACCCCTGCTGACTCCAAATAACATTATGACCGAGTCTTGTATATGTCTTGCAAACGCACACCACGAAGAAATTTTCTTCTCTTTCTTCCTTTGTTCTGCAAAATCTACACTCAGTAGACACATCCTTTTCCCTTCTCAGTTGAGTGCACAGTATGACTCTCTCCCATGCCACTTCCCGTGTGAAAACCGTTACTTGAAAAGAGCCCTATATTTCCGCATCTTTGTCCAAGGTTGATCTATCAAATGTCTCCTGCCACGGCATCAGTTGAAAAGAGTAGCTACTCTTGTCAAAAGATTAATTTGAGAAGACTAGCTACTTTGTCTTTGACGAAGCCCCTGAGAAATGTGTTGGTACTGTTAGCGATGTTTTGGTCTTCTCCCAAAACAAGGTTCCCCCAAATTATCTAAGTGATCCTCTGTTTTCAGGAGACTCCAAAACTTCGTGTCGGAACTTAGTTGAGAAATCTTGAAAAAAAAAGTCTATTTGGAATTCAAATTTGTTTCTATTTATCTCTTATGATTCCAAAGTATGTTCCTCTCTCTCTCTCTTTTGCTAGTCCTCCCCCAATATTAACTCCTTGTAGTCACTTAGGATACATATCTTAAATAAATCCCAAACATGTCGTTGGAGCTTTGATGTTTGCATTTCTTGACAATAATATAGATACTAACCTTTAAAGAAGAGGTGTGAATGAGTTGCCTCTTTGAAAGTTAGTTTAGAGGCAAAGGAGTGGGAATCAGTGTTGTCTGAATCTTCCAATTCAAGGTATACCCATTTCACACCGTTAAAAACAATCTGTGTAATATTAGCTATTTGAATCCTTGCAGTCATCCATGTCAATAATGTCCAACAAAGGGAAGGATCTAGGTCTTATTGATGCAGTTGTCACTTCTGAAGAATTGTTGCGGGTATCACAACTCTGGGCTTTAGACATTGCTGAGAGGCGTAAACCTTGGATCTCTTCTCTCTGAAGGACTGATAAACTCGGCCCCTTTCTAAAACGCAAGAGATATTGAAAATTGCTATCTCGGTAAATGCACTGATAATTTGGAACACCAAATCTGTCAAAGGTCAAAAATGAACTTTCACTTATTTGTGTGTTCATAAATAGCATTGTCATCTTCCAAGCCTTGATCATTTGAACAAAAGGATCTAGTTTATTCTCTCTAGTTCTCTTTTCCCTATCAAATGTGGCCTTAATTTCATTAAAGCAAACGAAAATTCAGTAGATCAAGCAAGCACACCTGGATGCTTTGCCAAAGAAAAGAAGAGTAAGAAGAGAGCTATACAACGATCAGCCTCATGAATGGACCGAAAACTCTCTTGGTGGTCTAAGGAGGGCGGAGTTTCTCCCACTCCAGCTGGATCTCAGAGGCAATCTTTGCCAAACAGGATGAAGATGCCAGATACCACCACCAAAGGTCCTCCTTTATGGCATAACAGATCTGAGAGTTTGATATTTTATTTCAAAAATCCGTTTATTCCATTCCTTCTAGATCTCTCAGAAGATTTCCATCCCTTGCATCTTCTAGATGGCATCCATATCCCTCTCAAGTGGCTTCTCTAGTCGTCCTGCTAGGACCGAGGCAAATGATTCTCCCAAACCTCTGCTGACTCCAAATAATATTATGACCGAGTCTCATATATATCTCGCGCAAATGCACACCACGAAGAATTGTTCTTTTGTTTCTTCCTTTGCTCTGCAAAATCTACATTCAGTAGACACATCCATTCCCCTTCTCAGTTGAGTGCACGTTATAACTCTCTCCCATGCCACTTCCGATGTGAATACCGTAACTTGAAATGGAGCCCTATATTTCCACATCTTTGTCCAAGGTTGATCCAACAAAGGTCTCCTACCACGGCATCTGTTGAAAAGAGTAGCTACTCTTATCAAAAGATTAATTTGAGAAGAGTTGCTTCTTTGTCTTTGACAAAGCCCCCCCCCTGACAAATGTGTTGGTACTGTTAGCAATGTTTTGGTCTTCTCCCAAAACAAGGTTTCCTCAAATTATCTAAGTGATCCTCTGTTTTCAGGAGACTCCAAAACTTCGTGTCGGAACTTAGAGAAATCTTGAAAAAAAATATGATTTGGAATTCAACTTTGTTTCTGTTTATCTCTTATGATTCCAAACTATGATCCTCTCTTTTGCCAGTCCTCCCCCAATCTCATCTCCTTGTAGTCACTGTGGATACTTATCTTTAATAAATCCCTAACATGTCGTTGGAGCTTTGATGTTTGCATTTCTTGACAATAATATAGATACTAACCTTTATAGAAGGGGTGTGAACGGGTTGCCTCTCTGAAAGGTAGTCTCAACAGGCAAAGTATTGGGAATCAGTGTTGTCCGAATCTTACAATTCAAGGTAAACCCATTTCACACCATTAAAAACAATTTGTGTAATATTAGCTATATGAATCCTTGCAGTCATCCAAGTCAATATTGTTATTGATGCAATTGTCTCTTCTGAACAATTGTTGCGGGTATCACTGACTCTGGGCTCTTGGCTTTGCTGAGAGGCGTAAACCTTGAATCTCCTCTCTGAAGGACAGATAAACTCGGCCCCCTTTCTGAAGCACATGAGATATTGAAAGTTGCTTCCTTGGTAAATGCACTGATAATTTAGAACACCAAATCAGTGAAAGGTAAAAAATGAACTTTCACTAATTTGTGTGCTCATAAATAGTGGTGTCTGCTTCGAAGGCTTCTTCATTTGAACAAAAGGATCAAGTTTATTCTCTCTTGTTCTCTTTTCCCTATCAAATGTGGCCTTAATTTCATTATAGAAAATGGAAATAGAGTAGATCATGCCAGCAGACGAAGATGCTTTGCCAAAGAAAAGAAGAGTAAGAGTAGAACTATACAACGATCAGCCTCCTGAATGGACCGAAAAGTCTCTAGGTGATCTAAGGAGGGTGGAGTTTCTCCCACTCCAGCAGGATCTCGGAGGCAAACTCTGCCAAACAGGATGAAGATGCCAGACACTTCCAGCAAAGGCCCTCCTTTATGGCTTAACAGATCTGAGAGTTTGATATTTTATTTCAAAAATCCGTTTATTCCGTTCCTTCTAGATCTCTCAGAAGATTGCTCTCACTAGCTTCTTCTAGATGGTATCCATATCCCTCTCCATATGGATCCTCTAGCTGTCCAGCTAGGACCGAGGCAAAAGATTCTCCCAAACCTCTTCTGACTCCCTAACCTCAAAAGATTCACGCAAACGGACACCACGAAGAATTGTTCTTCTGTTTCCTTTGCTTCGCAAAATCTACACTTCCCCTTCTCAGTTGAGTGCATGTTATGACTCTCCCATACCACTTCCTGTGTGAAAACCGTAACTTGAAAAGGAGCCCTATATTTCCACGTCTTTGTCCAAGGTTGATCTATCAAAGGTCTCCTACCACGGCATCAGTTGAAAAGAGTAGCTACTCTTATCCAAAGATTAATTTGAGAAGAGTAGCTACTCTGTCTTTGACAAAACCCCTGAGAAATGTGTTGGTACTGTTAGCAATGTTTTGGTCTTCTCCCAAAACGAGGTTCCCTCTAATTATCTAAGTGATCCTCTGTTTTCAGGAGACTCCAAAATTTTGTGTTGGAACTAGTAGAGAAATCTTGAAAAAATAATTGATTTGGAATTCAAATTTTTTTCTATTTATCTCTTATGATTCCAAAATATGTTCCTCTCTCTCTTTTGCTAGTCCTCCCCCAATCTTATATCCTTGTAGTCACTTAGGATACATATCTTTAATAAATCGCAAACATGTCGTTGGAGCTTTGATGTTTGCATTTCTTGACAATAATATTGATACCAACCTTTAAAGAAGGGGTGTGAACAAGTTTTCTCTTTGAAAGTTAATCTAAGCAAGCAAAGGAGTGGGAATCAGTGTTGTCTGAATCTTACAATTCACGCCTGAATCCTGCGATTAAGATTAAATCTTACAGGCTGTGATTTAGGGTTCACCTACACAATTCAGCTAAATCTTGCACAATTCAACTAATGCATAATCAGCTTTGTAGGGTTAAAAACCCACAAAACTGAGTC
The DNA here is from genome assembly GCA_021018995.1 of Chloranthus sessilifolius. NCBI lineage: Eukaryota > Viridiplantae > Streptophyta > Magnoliopsida > Chloranthales > Chloranthaceae > Chloranthus > Chloranthus sessilifolius. Next base: position 11,149,046 of record CM037588.1, read on the forward strand.
AATACATGAGTCGGTAACACATGGTTTGTATATTGTGGCTTGTTCTTTTTTTATTATTTAAAGTTCATTTGTGTTAATTTATCACAAAACTTGTAGCTAAATTTTAAATTGGCAATATTGCAAGGTCACAGATTCAATCCTAGCGTACTTAACAAAAAAAAAAAATCAAGTTAATTAAAGTTAAACCCAACTATTATGGACCTTCCAACCCTCATTAAGGATTCTCGTGAATCTTCCATTCACGATTCGATTTTATTAAGCCCTCTATACAATCTTCCAATTCAATTTGATATTTATTGCATTAATGGGAATAGCATATAAAGTGTGAATTGCCTTTCCTTATATTGAATAGTGTTGGTGTGAATAATGTTTGTGTACAATCTCGTTGACACTATCACTTCTGCCATTTTTAAGTATATCAATATGAATATTAGACCTGCATTTCCATTATGATATGTAATCTTCCCTCTTCTCTGCTAAATTATAGGTTTCGTAACTTTGTTGTTGATGAATGAAAAAAAATGTGATTTATTTGTTGTGTTTGTTTATTGGCAACAGTTGAGCGGGGACTGCAGGAGCTAAGGAAGTTGGGGATTGAAACTCAACTGTGGGAGGAGTCTCGTAAATTGGCAGATCAAGGCAAAACACAAACTGATTTAGATTTATGAGGTTGCTACTTTGAAGGCTATATTACTTGCTAAATTCATCAAACTTAGGTTTATTTTTTTTATTTTTTTTTAATAGGTAAGTTGGGCTCTGCGGCCTTGGTGTTTTTTCATTTTTTCAGGAATCCTGGTCGTTTTTCAATTGGTGTATGTTTATTGTTCCTATTCATTGTGGCAGACCTTTAACAAAGTAAATGAGAATGGCTGCTTATTGCAATCCTCAACTGCTGTCGATTTTACTAACTCATATATGGAAAATATAGAGGTGGTCAACTTTGCGTATGTTGAACCCATTTCTATCAAGTTTTAACATGGTATGCATGGCTATATTTAGATTAGATTCAATCCAAAGGTTGTACAATTGAATGATTTCTGCCGTCGGATCATGTGTTTGTGAGAACCTTCATGGGGAAGGCTAAACAGCATTTAGGTGATGATCCATATTGAGGCACAAAAGGTGCTTTGATCAGATTGTTATAACTTGTCACAATCATGAATTTTTTGCTGAGTCCCATCAAAATGTTGGCCTGGCAACCTTTTTTAAGTGATTTTGTATCTTTTCTCCTTTCACTACTCTACTCATATTTTTTTTGTTCAGTGCGTCAGGTTACAATTGATTGTATCTAATTGGCAGAATCAAAATATGATATGGTGTATAAACAGAACTTCTTTTGATTATTCTGATGCATCGACTACTACGAAATAACATTGATAGCCTCTACTCGTGTCCTAGCTCGTCTGAGAGCTAGATTCGCCTCAATTGCTTGTCTTTTGCTTCAGCTCGACTCAAGTTAGCATGCTAACAGCCCGATGAACCGAGCAGGGTACTTGACGAAAGGGGGGCACACTGACCAAGTACGAGAAATTGGCCTCACTCCGCTTTTTGAAAAGCAAGGACCACTACGGGAGGTCAAAACAAAGACTTATGGAAGTCGAGGCTCGTCCCCGGTCAATATGATCAAACAATAGGAGGCTGTAGCACTGACCTTACAAGCTACTAACGTATTCAAAGAAATTTTCACAATAGCATTAATTGGTGTCATTTTTAATACTCCAACTATATAATCATACATAAAAAATCATAAAATGCTTTGGAGATTATAATAAATAAAAGGAAAATGTACAAAAAAAAAAAAAATTTAATAAAAACACTCACTTTAGTATGTATCATGATCCAAAATTCTATCCCATCTCGACGACCTAGAATTCTAAGTTATAACCCGCATTCCAGATTTGCTAAGTGGACATAAACATAATCAGAGTTCTTACACAAATATGGTTCTACAAAATCTGTAAAAGTTATTAATAATTGATAATAATTAGGGCAATAACTAAATAACTACAAATTCAATCAATAATAATATCCAACAATAAAATGATAAAATACTGAAATAAAAATAAAGTTGTCAACGGGACAAACTAATCTCTGGATTAAATCAAGCGCTACAAATAATCGGCGTATGGATCAAAATCAGCATTAAGGTCCTCCTGGTGTCCTATGGTATTGCCCTCTCAAAGTTCTTTATACTCGGCATTCATGAGGTCAACGAAGTTAGCATCAATGAGATCAAACTAGTCGTTATCTACTCCGTCAATATAATCACCTGAATTTGATAAATGCCACGAGGGCTGAGTTGCTAAACAACATGCAACTCAGTGGATATACTAACAATTCATCATACACTTCTCAGGTGCATTGTGTGTGCATCTCGTGAATGATAATAATATTAATAACAATGTAATTGAAGGAGAGTGACAAAGTTGTAAATTTACGTTGTAAAATTCATATCATAGCATAAATGTAAGAGCATGATATAAACACTCATATCCTAATATATCACCATATCTCATAAACATAATATATCTTATTATTACGACATATGTGTCTGCCAAAATCGTTGCACTAGGCTATTATGTGAGGGTCACCATAGTAACTTACCACAATAACATAACACCCTCTATACATACTCATACACCTCATTCAACTTAATAGGGAGACATGGTCAATCGTAACTCATAACATACTCATACTGTCTTCCTAGAGACACGTCTTGGCTATAAGATGTTGTGGCCCTTACGGTGGCTATGTAAGAAACAATGCGTACAGACTTAAATCTTTAACCTTATGCTGGCCTACACAGCGGTGTCTTATCATTATACTCATAACTTATCTTATTTTAGATACTCATTTTAATATACTCTTACAACTCATATCTAGGATAAGCTATAGTGCGATAACTTCACTAAACCACTCTTCCCAAGGAACAGGTTCTCTAGTAACCTAAATATACTTTGTGTGGTAGCCCATACTACCATAAATGTGTTGCATCCGTATATGGACCCCTACATTTTAAGTTTCACGTGACCGTAAAAGAAACTTCACTACAACTCAGTCCTAAGGGTCGAATCTCATATCTTAACTCCTATCTTATCCTATCATATTAAAACTCAAGGGGTGATAGAGTCACCGTATATGCTACCGTATACGAGGTTACAGTGAATCCGCACTCATCACACCCATCATGATGTCTCATACCACTATGAGTTGTGAGGCATGTGAATACGATATATTCCTCGCTTCGATACCATTTCAGTGAATCACCACGCCCAAGCGTAGGCATAATTTCATACACTCGCATACATATGACCTAACATATTCATAACTCGTACAATATAACTAAGATGGAAGCATGAAACTTATCTCACTAGAGAATAGATTTATATTCAAATTTTCTTTATGATTACACGTATATATATTTATAGCACATCAATACAAATATAGAATAAGATAGTTATTAGTGTGAAATCGAGAACGTGAAAGTCAGAATTCGATTTTCATAAGGGCATCGAATTTCTTACTCTTCATGCCAAAATTGATATATATATAGAGAGAGAGAGAGAGATTACTATATAGAAGAGGTCGCATTGAAGCAATAAAATTAATATATATATATATATAGAGAGAGAGAGAGAGATTACTATAATTTAATGCATAAATAGAAATATATGACAATTTAAAGTGAGGTAAATCACGACCATCGATCGAAACGTTCTTGTGATTAACATGTATTAAAAGTTTTGGTCGTGATAAATCAGGTTAGAGTATTTGATACTCCACCCAAAGACATTGACGTCCGAAATAGATCAATTGAAAATTATAATCGATCGATCGAAATTAAAGTGAATAGGTGAATTGGTTCTGTCCATAATCGATCGATCGGACATAAGAGATCGATTGATGGAAAATATAATGCAAAGAACACATTTTAGTTCGGTCTTGAATCGATCGATCAGTCTAGGAATCGATCGATCGAAAATGAAAAGTGTATATATATATAATGGTCTCGGTCCAAAATCGATCGATCGATCATTCATAGAAAATAAGTAAAGTCGATTCGGATCAAAATCGATCAATTAGTTTCGGAGATATCTGCAAATATTAGGGTTTCGAAACTAATATTCAACAAAAAAAAGGAATAACAAAAGAATAAGTAAAACAAAACAATAATTAAGGTTAGCTATTTCATTCCTTCCTATATTAATATTTATAACAACAATATACACGGGTGTTCGATTTATTTAGCCCGTCGATACACGATCGAACGTACCCTTCACGACGAGATCTGAGAAGAATAAGATGGATTGATGGGTACCCACCTCTTGAAGCGTGATCAGTAAATCTACGACGATTAGGGTTGAAGAGATTGATGTCCAACACGAAGGATCGTTCAAGCTTTCCCCTTGTTCCTCTTTGATCTTGATGGTGGAAATAGATTATGGTGGTTTTTGTGGAAGAACACGCTGGAGTTTTGAGGAAAGAAATTAGAGAGTTTTAGGAAGGGTGAGTTAAGGAGTTGTGACAACTAGGGTTTCTTTAAAGAAGAAAAGAATAAGAGACGGCTAGGATTTCTTAAGAGATTAGAATAAGAAAAGAAGAAAAGAGAGTTACGTACTTAAATAGAGTTTTCTAAAATAGGGTAGGTTCCGGTATATAGTGTGTAGTGTAAAACACATCTAACACCATTAAAAATATTCAAGAAAATCTAGGTTATTATATTCTCCCCCTATAATATTTTTGTCCTCGAAAATTACATACCTACTGTGATGGGCTTTGGTATTTCATAATCTCAGCTTCTCATTCCCAAGTGGCCTCTTTCGATGTGTGGTATTGCCACTAAATATTGACAAAGCGTACGATTTTACCCTTGACGAGTCTCTCATTTCGATCTATGATGCAAATCGATTTTTCTATGATAGTCAAATCATCCCCGACTTCAGTTGGTTTGATATCAAGGGCGTGAGATGGATCGGCAAGTACTTGAGTAACATAGACGCATGGAACATATTATGTATATCGGCAAAGTGTGTTGGAAGTGAAATTCGGCAACCCACCTCGTCGATTCGATCAGTGATGGCGAAGGGTCCCACGTATCTCGAACTTAGTTTTCCCCACATTCCAAAACGCATGATTCCTTTAGTCGATGACACATAGATGAAAACTAAATCACCAACTTTAAATTCTATCAAGCGTCTTCTACTGTTGGTGTAAGCTTTATGACGGTCCTAAGCTTCTTTCAACTTCGGTCGGATAACTCTAACCTTTTTACTTGTGGATTGTACAAGTTCTGGCCTATGCATCTTCCTTTTGCCAATCTCATCCCAATAAAGAGGTGTCCTACAACTTTGGCCATACAAAGCTTCAAAAGGTGACATCTCGATGCTTGCTTGATAGTTGTTATTATAAGAAAACTTGATCAAAGGAAGGTGGCCATCCAAATTCCCTCAGAAATCTAACATGCAAGCTCGAAGCATGTCTTCTACGATCTGATTAACTCTTTCGGTCTGCCCCTCGATTTCTGGATGGAAGCTGTACTAAAATCTAGTCTCATTCCCATTACTTCCTGAAATTTCTTCCAATGCTTAGAGGTGAATTTCGTGTCTCTGTCTGAAACGATGCTCACAAGGACCCCATGGAGCTTAACTATTTCCTTCAGCTACGTCTCAGCAAGTTTGTCACTATTATCAGTATTCTTGAAAGGTAGAAAATGTGCTGACTTAATCAATCTATCTATGATAACCCAAATGGCATTGTGCTTCTTTGAAGTTCTCAGGAGTCCAACTATGAAATCCATAGAGATGTTCACTCACTTCCACTCGGGAATCAGTAAGGGTAGCAAAAGACCGACTTATTTTTTATGTTTAACTTTCACCTGCTGGCATACCAAAGAACTGGAGACATATTCAGCAATCTCTCTCTTCATGTTCGGCCACCAATAATAACTTCGAATAGTCTGGTACATTTTCGTGCTACCTGGGTACACCGAATATCCATATTTAGGTGCCTCGTCGAGAATCTCATTCCGCAAGATTGCAACATCAGAAACATACAATCTTTCTCTGAATAGGAGTCCCATCAATGCGTAGGGAAAAGTCATATTTAGGGCTCTCAGCTAACTGTCCCACAATCTTCGAAACTTCGGGATCTAATGGCTGCTTAGTTCTGATACGATCTACAAAGATAGGCTTGACCATCATACTTGCTAGATACAGTCATTCACCACTTCTATCAAGTTACACATCCAACTGAGCAATTTCATCGAGCGGCTTCCAAGCTTTTAGACATGCTAGCAATCCCGAGGATTTCCGACTTAGAGCGTCCGCAACTACGTTTACCGTACCCTGATGGTAATTAATCAAACAATCATAGTCCTTCATATACTAAATTCATCGTCCCTGCCTGAAGTTCAGATCATTATGAGGGAATAAATATTTGAGTCTCTTGTCGTATGTATAGATCTTGAAAGCCTCACCATATTGATAGTGCTGCCAAATCTTAAGGGCGAAGATAATCGCTGTCAATTCAAGATCATGAACCGGATAGTTCTTCTCATGCATTTTCAACTATCTCGAGCCGTAGGCAATGGCTTTCTTACGTTACTCCAACAGACATCCAAGTCCCTAGCGTGAGGCATCCATGTAAACTTCATAATCAATAGGTCCAAAAGGTAAGGCGAGTATTGGAAGTGTCATAAGCTTCTACTTCAATATATAAAAATTCTACTTGCACTGATATGTCCACACGAATATGTTGTTCTTACAGGTTAGCATAGTGAGGGGCAGTGCCAAATGAAAAAATCCCTCTACAAATTTACAATAATATCCGACTAAGCCGAGGAAACTCTTCACTTGAGTGACATTCTTCGGTGCTTGCCAATTTGTAACTGTTTCAATGTTCGATGGGTCCACCAAAATCCTTGTGGCGGATATTACGTGACCCAAGAAAGATACATTCTCGAGCCAAAATTCACACTTGCTCAATTTCGCGTACAACTTGTGCTCACGAAGAGTCTATAGCACAATACGAAGGTGATCCTTATGAGCTTCTTTCGTGAGAGAATTAATAAGAACATCGTCGATAAAAACGAAGACGAACTTGTCGAGAAACTCTCTGAATACACGGTTCATTAAGTCCATAAACACGGTAGGTGCATTTGTAAGTCCAAAAGGTATAACGAGGAACTCGTAGTGTCCATGCCTTGTCTCAAAAGCAGTCTTCAGAATATATTCTGCTCTGACTTTCAACTGGTGGTATCCAGACTCTAGATATATCTTCAAAAAGTAAGTGGCACCCTATAGCTGGTAGAATAGATCATCGCTACAAGGAAGAGGGTATTGATTCTTCACGGTCACATTATTCAACTGTCGATAGTCAATATAAAGTCTCATCGAACCGTCTTTCTTCTTTACAAATAAAATGGTGCTCTCCATGGTGACTCACTACGTCGGATAAATTCCTTGTCAGACGATTCTCACAATTGAATCTCTAACTCTTTCAGTTCTACTAGTGACATCCTATATGGGACTTTTGCGATCAGTAAGGTACCAAGTGCGAGATCAATCTTGAACTATACATCTCGGCCAGTAGGAAGTCTAGGTAATTCTTTCGAAAAAACATCAACGAACTCCTCAACGATAGGAATAATTGAGGGCTTCATTTTCTCATCACGAACACTATTGAGTGCAGCAAGTATGGCTGCTCCTCCCCTTTCAATGCCACAAAACTTGAATGAGAGGCTCTCAATCAGTCGGAAGACTACTTTAGAAAAGCAATCTACTGAGGTGTGATAAGCAGCCAAGCAATCAATACCAAGGATTATATGAAAGTCTTGGAATCCGACCACTACAAGTTTTACGGGTAACTCGTGATTTCCAATTACTAGCATCGTAGCTTTACAAACTTTAGATGCGACCATCATGTCTCCTAACGACGTAGAAATCGCAAGCATACTATCCAATGATACAGGCTTAGCGCCGATTTTAGAGACAAAACACGGTGTAATCAAGGAGTAGGTCGATCCAGATTCGATCAAAACCCAAGCGTGGCAAACACACAAATCGGTAGGTTTAGAAACTTTCATAGTTCCTAAATTATACAAGGGTTCACATGTGGTCTAAGTTATACACACGCCATAGCATTTCTTAAGAAAATAATAAAATAAAATCGTATACAAAACAAGTCATTCATGCAATCGAAAGGAAATAATGCTCAAGGAAAAGTAGACAATGTGAAATTCATACCCTGAACGACATCATTGTTAGCTAAGGCGTCCTGATGTGACATGGCAAAACTCGACCTTGTGCTCGAGGCTGTTACGGTTGTTGTTGCTGACCTCTCAAAGGAATGTCTACGATCCAGATACAGTCTGATCCTCTGGGCAATCTCAAATAGAGTGTCTCGGCTTCTTGCATCGAAAACACACGCTCATGTAAAGTAAACATTAATCCGGCTTGTGCCTCTTGTTGTACTTGGTGCAAGGTTCATAAGCAACAAAATAGGGTCTCTATTAGGTGTTAGTAGGGGCTGCGGTCTCTAATACTGGAGAGCTGGGCATTTTCCAAAAATGTCGTAGCTACAACACCTCTCTGAACAGGTTGAACTATGTCGTCACTTGATAGGTGTAACCTAACGAAGGTGCAAATCTCTGGTAACCAAAGATGGGAGCGGCTCTTCGAAATGAACGAGTCTGAGGGTATGGCATGATATGTTATTGTCTCTATACCGGTCCATGTTGAGAAGGAGGTGCTTTCAAAAAGAATGGCCTTACCAAATTAGTTTACCCATCTGAGCTACCTGGCGGGCTATATGTTGATTGCGCATCTCTTCATTTTCCTGCTCCTGGATATGAGCTCATTCTACAAGCTCTCCATAAGTAGAAATCTTCATAGCCCCGATTCTACTCCTGATATTAGGGTAAGTCACTTCTGAAAGTGATAGCATTTCTCAGCTTCATCGGCTACCAAAATAGAGGCGAGTTGAGAATGTCGATCGTATTTTGCTTCGTGTTCAGTCACGGACATGGATCCTTATTATAAAGACAAGAACTCGCTCTTCTTCAGAGTCTTTATGGCATCCGAGCTTGCTATAGAACACTTCTCTGAATTGCTGCCAAGTCCAGTGCTCTTCTTCTTGTCTGCTCGTCAATCCTTTGGATGACGTCCACCAACTATGCGCATCTCCTTTCAAACACATCACGGGCGAAGGTACTTTCTCATTTTCAGCGGACGTAGAGACTTTGAAGATCTTCTCTATCTAGGTGATCCAATCATCGACGGTGTCAGAGTCCAATTGTCAAGGAAGTGTGGGGGTCGAGACCTGCTAAAGGTCACGTGTCCTTTATGACTATTGTTCTCGAACCGTGGTGGTGGTGTAGGTTGTTGGTACACGCTTTTTCTGAGTTCCTTTCGGTCCCTGGAATAAGTGGCCCAATTCGGTCCGAGTGGACTCTGGCAGAGGCGGTGGTTAATAAATCTAGAGATTTCAAATGTTAAAAATAAAAAGGCAAATTCTAAGCGAAAAATACCTGGTTCTTTGTGATCGTCAACTGCAGAAGTTTATTGACTCTGCAACACGTCGTTGATCATGCTTTACAGGGTGTGGGTTGACTTCTTTGTTGAACGTCGGTCGGCCGACTCCAACAGTTCTGAGTTGCCTGAAAGTCTAGTTAATCTAGTTTTTCTAATCCTACTCTAACTCTAACTATTTTGGTTTCCTAACGGTATTCTAATTCTAATTGATTTAGTTTCCTAATGCTTCTCTAAAAGTCTACTTAATCTCTTAATTCTACTAGAAGTTTAATTAATTTAATTTCCTAATCCTACTGGGAATCCATTTATTCTAATCTTCTTATTTGACTAGGAATCTAATTAATTTAATCTCTTCATCTGATTAGGAATCTAATTAATCTAATCTCTTAGTCCTACTAGGAGTTTAATCAATCTAATTTCTTAATCCTACTAGGAGTCTAAAAAAGGGGGTTATGGCCCGATATGCTAAGGAGGATTGGCCCCGTTCTCGAGTACCCTCTGTAAGCTCCCTTGGACAAATCGGTTGGCTAAGGATTATTTTATAAATATTAAGAGTTAAGGACTGAATTTTGAATTGAAAACTACAAACTGGGATTTATATATTAAAACTAAGAATTTAGGATCAAAGTTTAAAACTTTAAAACTAGAAGTCGATAACTAAAATTGAGAATTAAGAACTAGAAATTAAAAACCAGAACTATAAATTAAGATCTAGAATTTAAAGACTAGAACTAGAAATTAAAACTAAAATCTAGAACTAGGACCTAAAGACTAGAATTGAAATTAAGAACCAGAATTTTTTTAAAAAAACTAAGAACTAAGGCCGGAAATCAAGAACTATGGCTGGAAATCAAGAACTATGGCTAAAATTAAGTACTAGAAATTGAGAACTAGAACTAGAAATTAAGAACTAGAATCTAAGAACTAGAACTATAACTAAAACTAAAAATTAAAACCTAGAATCCAAGAACTAAGAACTAAGAAATAGAACTAAAAACTAGAAAGAGATTACCTGGGGTTGAGCACCGCAGAGGGAGCCTCGAAATCCTAAGCTTGGAAGAGAGGAACTCGAGACTTGAATATGAAAATTGGTGTTTTGGGGCGTAGGGTAGGGGTCTATTTATACGTGTCTGGTGATTCCACGTGTGGGGTGACGAACTTAACTAGATAATTAAGCTCGTGGTCGGCGGCGCTCAATTGAATTTCGCGCATAGTCCAATGCACGTGATCCACTTTGAGTCGGTCACTGACTCAGTGGTAGCCGCCTGACCAGGTGTCCTAATTTCAATAGGATTCAGAACCAATTCCGTGCATAGGTATATGCATTGAATCCAATTTCGCACAGGAGTTTCTGCGCGAAATCGTGGAGCTTGGGTGGTCTTGGGAATTAGTGTCCCAGTCCACTTCTGGACTGATTATGCATGTGTAATAACACGTGGAATCGATTTCGCGTGGCTGTATGAACGCGGGATCAGGAACTCCAGGTAGTGTACGGGGTTCTATGCCTATTCCAAGTGGGACTAATTCCGCGCGTCGAGTGATGCATGGAATCGAATTACGCGCATAGTACTATGCGCTTAATTCGGATTTTCAGGCACTCTACAGAGGGTGATCTCTAGTCCAATGTTAGACTAATTGTGCGTGTTGAGTAACACATTCAATCAGTTCCTGGCATATGCGTCTGCGCAGAATTGGAGACCTTCTCGGGCCAAGTCGAGTCTGAGTCCATCGGTTGAGGTTTCAGCCCCTTTCGCGACCATATACTATTGTTTCAGCATACGGTTCTAGTATCAAGGTTGTAAAGTCTTCGGAGAAGGTCAGTCCTTTTGTGGAGATCGTGGGCAAGGTCAAGGGTTGACCGAACAGGTTTGTATACACCGAGAGGGCAAAATTTAGGGTGTCTACAGATGTCCCTCTTCGGCACATTCTTATGGAATAAGAATGCGTCGAAAAAGTAGACACTCCTTCCAAGGTACCTTCTTATTTCTTTGAGAGATCACAAGTGTGAACCAGGGAGCTAACATGAAATGTTTAGCTTTCTTATCTATCAGCAAAACCTAAGAAGGAGCATTCTGGGGCCCAGTGGTAGTTGTTGAGAGGCGTATCCACAACCACGAGTGAAAGTGGCATCCTGTCACATGTCGCGAACTACTGCAAGTGCCAGTCAAATGGGAGAAATCGACATATCATGGTCCACGGGTGAAAGTGGCATCCCGTCACATATCATGACCTGCTGCAAGTGGCATTCAAACAAGGGAAAATAGTCGAGGTATCGAGGGCGTCATACGAATGTCTGGAAATAAGGTCAAGTGACCAGACAATATAATGTAATGATATAATGGCGAAGGCTTTCGCAAGTCATGTCATGCCGAGCGTGTCTTTGCTCACACCAACGATGCGTCAGGAGTCCCTTTCCAATGGACATTTGCACTTTCTCAAAGTTGAGCATACTCGGGGTTCAATTTCTCAAGGAAAAGAACATATTGGAGTGGAGAGATAAGAATTTTTTATAAATAAGGGTTTTGAAATTTTGGGTTTTAACTTTAGATCAATTCAGTGGTAAAACTTTGAAAAATGTGGCTTCCGAGACGTCACTGAGCAGATCCATGGGTGCGGGATTTGTGAACCCGACCTTTGTTTGGTTGTCAAGACGACGCTTGGTATGCAGGATACTCCATCTAACCTTCTTGTGGATACTGATGATTGTCTTTTATGGGAGGACTACAATGATTCGCGGATCAGGAGAGTCGGATTTTGAAAATATTTGACTTAATAATAGCTAATTTATATTTTACAGAGAAAATCAAGTAAAAGGAGGCATTTACTTACCTGGCTTGGGCCGAAGACCCTTGTGTACCTTGTGATGGGGCCTGCTGGCTGTTATTCCCGTGATTACGACGTGATGGAGCATTAGAGAGTTTCCTCTCCTTATTGTCGAGAGCATATGGCGGTTGTGGTGATGGGACATTTGGGGGGTTTGGTTCTTTGTTGTTCGCAATGGGACATGGTTCAAGCCTCCCTTTGATGACACGATGAGACTGGGTGGTCATGCGATGGGACAGCTATGTTCATTTCTTTCTTTGGCAGATCTTAGATCACATTATGGGATTTGGTTGTAGTTGCATCGCGACGGGACCTGTTACGAGGGTGTGATGGGATTGTAGGGGAGTGATCCACCTTATTTAACTTTGTTTTGCTTCATTTAATTTTGTTTTGTTTTATCTTCATTCTGGTTTATCTATTTTATTTTATTTTCTATTTTATTTATTTTATTTTTGGGTTAGTTTGGGCTGATTTTGGCGGGTTTTGATGGCATGGATTATAGGTTCTATTTTGGCTATTTATGGGATATGTTTTGTCATTGTAGGAGTGTTGCACATGTTTATTTTTTTAAGGTATGAGGTTTGTTTTGTCTTTTATTTTTGTGTGTGACACTTGTCAAGAAGATATGTGTTTTAAATCAAAACTAGATGAGTGTGTTGGGTGTTTTTATATCATTGGTTCATCCATTTTGTCATGGATTTGTCTTTCTTGAGGGGGACAAGTGCCTTGTCTTGATTGGTCTGTCTAAGTTTGTCATGGGTTTGTGTTTTCTAATAGTGGTAGATGTTTTGTGTCTATTGGTTTAGCTTGGCTTGCTGTAGATTGGTGTTCTCTAATGGGGGCAAGTGTTTTGTCTTGATTTAGTTAGATGGAGGGTGTTTTAAAGTGAGACACTTGTCACACAAAGATCAAGGAACATGGGTTATAAATAGGTGTTTTAGGAGTTGGGTTTTGCTTTGAACTTTGAATTTGATCATTTGTAATAAACTTTGGATCTTAATTTTAATTTTTATTGATGTCTTTTTCTCTTTTTTATTTTATTTTGCGAGTGCTATGTCCTAAAGTGGTTTGTAATGTCTTTTTTTTTTTGGGAATGAGCAGTCTTGGGAATGTGGGGTAGCATTCAAATTGCTACCATGCTAAGGGAAGAGGTGGAAAAGAAAAAGGTGGAGGGGAGAAAACTGAGGAAAAGAGATTGATCAGAGTTCTCATGATCGGTCCCAGTAGCTCCTTGGTAGACTCTGTGGATTGACCTTTTGTCAACCCTCCCTTGAGGGCTTCCTAGACCAGTCTTCCATAGGTGCACTCCTCAGATCCTAAGTGGCCTTCCGTGAGTCACTCTTTCTTTTCCGCCGGCTTGGGGCTTTGCGATGCCGCTACTTGATTGTGTGACTTGAAAGATTGCATCATAAGCATCTTCTCAGGTGAAAAAGGAGGCGAAGCTGTAACCTCAAGGGGTTAGGTGAGCTGGCCAGGTACCTACTTCCAAAAGCAAGAGACCTGAGATCGAATCCCTTCCCCCCCTTGAGGCCACCCTAGGGATTTATATCCTGTGTTGACTCGGCATGTGCTGAATTTAGAGTGCACATGTGCCCCTGGGATTAGGTGGGTGCTCTAAGAGGCCCAGATACCCAGGTTATCAAAAAAAAAAAAAAAAAGGAGGCGAAGATGAAATTTGTCTTAGAACTTGCTCAGCATATGTCTCCTCTCCGAGCATCTCGACCACCTCTCCCCTTTAAGCACTTCTCATTCGGGCATGCATTGCCTGAACGTGCTGATTTTAAGTTTCTTATTTTAAATTGTATATTCAGGGGGATGCCCTTAGTGTAATTTGTAACAATTTTTTTTTGCTATATAAAAGTGAATTTTGTTTGTTTTATCTTATTAAATTTCAGTCTAATTGGAATTAGTTTGGGCCAGTTCAATTGATTTTGATTTGGGGTCTTTTGATTTGATTTGGATTGTGTGAGTGTGCATAAGTTCAGAGTGTGTGTAGAAGGGTAATGGATTTTTTTCGGTTTTTTTTTTTTTAGAGTGTATGCGCTTGAATTCGATGTAGGCGTGAGTTTTGTGTTGTGGGTGTTATTTTATGTATGGCTACAAGCCTGCAACTCCATCTCTAGCCGCTACTGGTTTGTGGGCATATATTTTTTTTGCCATAAATGGGGAATTCCACGCAAATAGGTGTGCGTGGGATTGAATTACGCACTGCTTCGGATGCACAAGATCAACATGTCTGCGGGATAATTTCGCGCAGTTCGGGTAGTGTGTAATCCAATTTAGCGTTGTCATTGGCGCGTGATTGGAGGGTCAAGCGTTACTTCATGCTGACTCCTAGGAGTCTGTTCGAATTTCGTGCATTGTATACAGCGCTTATTTTGAGACCCGCGTAGGCGGAACTACACGTGACTAGATCATCGCATGCAGAATTTGGTGGGGGTTGAATTTAACGTGATGTGGTGTGCATGGGACTTCGAATCCGGGCACTGAGGGAAGTGCTTAATTGAATTCCGTGCACGCCTTGTTGTGCCGGATTAGACGAGTGTCTATATATTGAGGGGATTTCTAAATTTTCTTCATTCTTTTCCTATTTTTTCTTTTTACTTGAGGAACTGAAGTTCGTTTTCAATGTCTTTTCTTCCACTATTTATAGTTTCTCGCATTCTTATGCCTGAAGCGGCTCCAGATGATGGCACGATTTGGAGGTGTTGTTGTTGTCGAAGTGGTGCGTTAGAAGTGTCGTCGTGGTCGACGCAGTGGGCACGATGGTGCAATCCCTCTTATTAGTAAGAGGTGAAGGTGGTCGAGGCGGCGGTGGAGGTGAAGATGGCGGAAGGGAGAGAAGTCTTACAAATGGATGGAAAGGTTTGTTACCCAACCAATCCTCACCCTTCTGTTGTTTCTGATTGGACGTTCTTGCGCGCCGGCTCTTGAGTTTGTGTCTATTTTGGGCTCAGGGTCTTTGTTTTAGGTTGTATGTTAGGTTTTTGGGTTTTCGTTTTGGGTTGTAATTCAGGAGATATGCCTCCGGTGATGATTGTAACACAATTTTTTATTAATTTATGAATGAAATTTTAATTTATTATATGTTGTATTATTTTCATCCTATGTGTATGTAATGCACGCATGTGTCTGGGCCCCCTTTTTGGGCTCGTGTTTACGTTTAGAGGCAAGTTCGGCCTCTGTATATATTTTTGGTTCAGGTTTAGGAACTAAGCGTGTAAAGGTTGGTGCGTAATCGAATTCCACGTGTGTCACAGTGTGCAGGATCCGGAGGTCAGAGGTTTGATTACGCACAAGGCTTGTGGCTTTTAATTCAATTTCGCGTTGTAATGTATGCGCGTGATCGAAAGGTTAATGGGTCGGAGCGTTTAGATATTAGGGCGACGCTTCAGATCTAGCGCGGTGATCTCAGCATGGATTTCATATTCCATGCGTACAGAGTTGCGTTGGATTGAAAGGTAGTCTAGTCGCCCAGGCTGGTGCCCGAGCGTCTCTTCAAATTTCGCGCAGCGGTGGACTTTTGTGATTATAAATTTGTGCAAGTGTAGGTGCGTGGGTTCGATTTGTCGCCTGCATCGGTTGACAGAGCTCTAATTGAGCGTTGGTTATCTAGCGCTTAATGTGGAATCCACGTGGTATCCTTTGTGCTTGATTCGATTCCGCGCTACAATGTATGCGCAGGATTGGCCTGGAGTCTATAAAAATCAAAAACCTTTCTCATTTATCCGCGCGTTCCAGCTTTTCCTGATTTCTTGCTTTCTGCTCTAGAGTGCTTTGGTTTCCGTGTGAGTGCGATATCTCGCAATCCATCAGTCGGATTTCAACACTGTTTTTTGCATTCTCCTTCATTTTTTGAGTGCTTCCTTATAAGATGGAGCCCGAGTTCAGCACGAGTGCTTCAGAGTTGGAGCTTACTGGGTTTGCCATGGAGCTGACGGCAGACATACTTGTTGATGTGGAGATGACAGCGCTGGAGATCAACGAGGGTGATGTTGGGGTGGCTGTTGAGGTTGAGGTTCCCCCTGGTGGTGAGGGTGAGGTTCCTCCTGTTGTTGAGGGCGCGATTCCACCTTGAGTTGCATGCCCGATGCGGGTCCCATTGGCCGACGCCTTCGCAGTAAACCAGGTAGGTATTTGGAAACAAGAGTTCCCTGTATTCTTCTTAGGCATTTTAGGTTATAACATAGATTATCTAGGATCTGGAAACCCATTTAGTTTACGCAGAATTTTGATTGTGGCTTAGGTGCACATTCGTGCATTATATCCACATCTAGCTCTAGGTCATGTTTACTTTACGGTGTTGCTTTTCTCACGTTTCGTGTGCTTATCATAGATTCTTATTGTTGTTGTGTTATTGTTATCATTTATTTAGTGCTATTATTTTTTTGTTTATTGTTTGTCGAGTCTTATTATTGTTGTTTTATTTGGTTCTCATATTGTTTATAGTTTTATCTTATATTTCTCGTCGTGTGTTTAGGAGCTTATCTCCTTTTCGATCAATTCTGTGTGGGCCAAGTCTCATGCCTGGTACCGAGTTCTCCCTACATTCCAGCAGATGAGAGTTGAGTATTTTGGTTTCAGGTCGATTTTGACGCTCGAGCCTTTTCACCCTGACGTTGGCTTGGTTGGGGCTATAGTAAAGAGGTGGAGGGAGGAGCACCAGGCGCTGCTCTTCCCTAGGGGGATGATGCTATTGACCCCGAGGATTGGGTCCATGTGACCGGCGTGAGGTTCGAGGGTGAGCCTGTGATCGGGCAGATGTTGTCCAACTACCAGGAGGCATGTGTCGAGTGCTTCGGGATGGAGTACCCTTTTAGCGGGTTCGGCCAGGCATGATCCGGACTACTTGGTTCTTTGACACTTTTGCAGTGGGGTTAGTTTCATCGAGGCGACATCCTAAGTCTATGGCTACGTATGAGGCACGTCGGGGGGAGATAGAGGCTCGCCTCCTGGTGCTAGAGGCAGGGGTGGAGGCTGACTGTGTCATCACGACCTTCCTGATGCACTTCGTTGGTGGGGTCTTGTTTTCTTCTACCCGAGGGAGTGTCACCGGGTTATTCTGTCCTTTGCTTGTGGACTTGGAGCGAGTCCCGTCGTATGCATGGGGTGCGACAGCGTTAGCCCATCTTTACGGGCAGTTGTTTCGCCGTGCGAGTGGAGTCGCTACCATTGGCGGTTTCATCCCCTTCCTCCAGGTGAGGTCTTTAGTTTTTATATGAATCTTCAGATTTCATTGTTCTCTTCTAGGGGTCCTTATGGATGTTGATCTGTTTTATCTTTTTAGTTCTTGGCATATGATCATTTCCTTTTCTTGCGCCCTAGAGTCCCTCCAAGGATGCGGCTGACGTTCCCGCAGATGTATATGTGGCAGGAGTTGATAGGGACTCACCGGAGGACTACGGACCTCTAGATCGCGAGGCTGTTCGAGGACATGCACCTTGGTCAGGTGTGTATTTCTGTGGTTAGTCTATTTGTTTGATGTTTTTAACTTGTATCGAACATATTTTCTTTTGTTTGTGCTTGGTCTCAGGTCATCTGGAGGTCGTACGAGGATGGTGAGGGCGCCGCCCAGGCTGTAGTACAATCTGGTCAGCTTTTCTTCAGGTGTGAGATATGGGTCCCCTGCTTTGAGATGGTGGAGCAGATCCATCTTTCCCGTGCTATGCGTCAGTTGGGCCTCCACTAGGGAGTCCCTCCAAAGCTTCGTCCACAGGTAACAATGAAGAAGACCGGCCCCCCTGGCCGCTTCTTTGAAAAGAAGATGGCAAAGCAGTATTTAGATTTTACGTTTTGGGAGACCGAGGTGATTGGGGTTCGTGATGAGGCGGATGCTCAGGCTTATACGAGATGGTTCGAGGATCTACGTGGCCGTCTCTTTACCCGAATCCCCTTCCAAGGGAAGAGCTCTTTTAGTGTCGGCAGGCTCGACTCTGCCAGGGCATTGAGAGAGAGGGTGGAAGAGTTAGAGCAGGGGTCAGCTAGGCCCAAGAGTTTGCGGGGCATTAGAGGCCCTGCACCTAACACAGGAGCAGATGGGGAGCGCCCCCGTCCTGATGAGGAGATGTTGAAGTCATTAGCGGCCTCTATATCTAACGCCAGAGCCGCAAAGGATCAGCTGAGGGGTCTGCTAGAGGTGACTCGTCATGCTCTGGTGAGTTTTGTTAGCTTTTTGGTTGTGTTTAGTTTACTTATTTTTGTGGGTTAATGTGCTTGTGTATACTTCAGGTGACAAGAGAGGACGAGATGGCTCGTCAGGCACAACTGATTGCTCTGCTCCAGGGATAGCAACAGGTTGGTTGCGAGGTGGAGGCCAACTTGCGCTTGGAGATTGATAGGCTGGTGAGTGTCTCGCTTTTAGTTAACCATTAGTTTTATGGTTTTTTTATCATTTCTGATGTGTGGATGTGTGTTATACTTGCAGAGGGCAGAGCTCTCTACAACTGGGATATTTGCTCCGTTGTTTGATCCGACTTCAGTGGCATCATCCAGTCAGGAGGATCCGATGATTGCCCAGCTTCGCGCTGAGTTGGACAGTTGGGTAGGTTTTGTTCCTTTGAGTCGCTTTGTTCTATTTTACTTAGTGATATGTTAATATTGGGTTGAATATTTTTCAATGTCAGATTGTTGAGGATCTTCAAACAAGGGAGGCGGCAGCCACTTCCTTACGCCCAGAGAGTTAGGTATAGTGTGTTTTAGGTGTACATTAGTTTGTTTTGTTGATGAATCTTAACTGACGTGTTTGGTGTTTGTTCCTTTGTGTAGGTTATCCCTGACTCAGCTTCTGAGGCCCCTCCTCGGGAGTAGACTCCTCCTCCTACTCAGGTACGTGTAGTTAGTATAGTTATGTGTTTATTTCTTATAGTTATAGTGCCATCTAATGTGTTTGTGTTGTAGCCGCCTGCATTCGAGGTTCATTCTTCATCTGCTCCGACGGCCGATCCAGTGACTGTCACCACCGTTGAGCAGCTTCTTCAGGAGCATACTGATCTGTTAAGTTTCATCGCTCTTTAATCTTCATCTGATTGTATATGTGTTCATTCTTAGCGTTATTTCGTGTTTCGTGTGTAGAGGTGTGAGTTGGAGGAGTCACGTTTACAGACGCAACGCGCCTTGGCTCGTCAGGTGGTGCCCGAGGTTCCCTCTAATGTCACTAACCGACATCTTTAGGAGGTGACGACAAACCTTATGGTGGAGGGGAGGACTCTGACAGCCAAGTTGGAGGTTGCTTGAGCCGTAGCTCGTTCTAAGATGCAGTCAACGATAGATCTTCTACAGCACGAGTTGGCGAGAGTGGGAGGGAGAGTACAAGGGATGCTTGATCATCTTCCTGGGTCGGGATCGAGAGCTTCTAGCTCACTGGCTGAGATCCATCGTGCAACCTATGAGCGTATGAGGGCCTATGCTCAGGTAAACTCGGCCCTTGGGCCATTATTTGCGTTCAACCCTCTACACTCGCAGTCGAGGCGGGCCTCGAGCCAGGCGAGTGAGGGAGGTTCGGTTGCTAGACCTTATTCTTCTAGGAGGCCTCCCTCCGCTCCCAAGGCTTCAGCGGAGGCATCGATGGGCCAAACTCCTAGTCCTCGGGTTGATGATGCTAAAGAGAGTGGGAAGCATCCCTCGCAGAGGCAGCGGAGGGAGTAGGGATAGGTGTATTTTTTTTTTTGTTCATTGTATATACAGGGGGTATGCCCCTAGTGACAGATGTAAAAGAAGAATTTTGATATATATATATATATATATATATATATATATATATATATATATATATATGGGTTTAGGGGTACCTGATTTTACTTTTCCTTTTTTAGTTGCTTTCTTTGGTGTCGTCTCCTGTTACCGGGACTTGGATGCTCCTTAAGTTGGCCCAGTAATAGCCGAAGGTTGCTTCATATCTACACAAGAGATAAAGTCATCAATAATTTTATTTTCCCCCCTTGTTAATTGTCAAGGGGGAGGTATCTCAGACCGGGGTCTGGTAAAAAGGGGGGAAATTCTTTTTTTTTTTTTGTATCTACTTTTTATTATAAAGAAAGGAAAATAATGCAACAGAGAAAGCAAAAATATTGAAGTAAAAGTCTAAAACTAAAAAAAATGCCCCACTGTAGGAGCGTGATAGGATCGGCAACGCGCTATTTTTGGCAGTCTTCCTTTGGATGGTGCCTTCATTGTTCTGCATCCTTTGTGTGGACAAGCAGTGGCTTTTGATATAATCCTTCTTCTAAAAAAAAATGTCCCAGTGTCGAGGAGCAATGGAGCTTTCTTGGATTTTGTGAGTACCTGGGCCTGTGAATAGCTGTGTATTTGGTGAGTTAATTTCACAGAGATCCTTTGATAATATTTTGCTAAGCTGAAAATGGACGTTTGGTCATGTAATTTGCGTACTAGGTTTTACCTTTGATAGTGATTATCGTATCTCGTAGTCTCGTTAGGAGGGGTGTGCAATAGGTTGTAGGTGATTGCATCAGTCATCATTCACTAGTTTTCAGTTTTATTTCTAGGAACATCTCAGGAAAGGCTCTGACTCATCGTCTGAAAAGTAGAAAAATAAAAGTAAAGGTAAGGCTCAGTGATTGTAGGGACAGTTTTCTGCTTACAAATTTAAAAGGGATAGGCAATAGTCTTTTCCTCGGGTAGTACGGGATGCCAAAGTTGAGCTCTCTGTCATGCTTTGGTACCATCAAAGTTTCATATTTTACGGTCAGCAGGAGTTTGTCCTCCTCCCACCACCTTATGACGATATCTAGTAGTATAGAGACACCAAGGATGCCCTTGCAGTTTGCTTATACTTTCCTAAAAAGACTATTAGGAATGTCCTCATAGTTTGTTTATGCTTCCCTAGACTTATTGACTGGTTCATTCGTCGTATTGCTCTCACTCAATATATATATATATATATATATATATATATATATATATATATATATATGTGTGTGTGTGTGTGTGTGTGTGTGTGTGTAATTTTTAAAGCAGCCTGCTGGCACAAGAATAGCGAGTTTTGATTGAACCTAACATCTTCATTTTTTGTGATATAACGTCTCCTCCAATGGCGGGGGGAAGGGGTAAGAATCGGGTGTTACTTATGCTTTTAAGTGAAGTTGGGTATTCCACTAATTCTTCTATCAAATTGCCTTAATGGGAAGGTGGGCGATGAGTTAGAAGACTTCAAGAGATATCTTTGGAAATAATGACATATGGCTAGCGAATGAGTTGTGATGACTACGAGGGTGCTAATTATAAGTATCTGACTACGAGATATGATGATCACGATACGAAGGGTAGTATTTTCTCAAGTACATAGCGTTCCACGGGTTAGGAAGTTCCTCCCCATCTTACTTCACCAGTTTGTATGTGTTGTTGGGGTACGCGACAGCTATAACGTATGACCCTTCCCAGTTTGACTTCAGCTTCCCTTTCGGGTGAACCTGCTTGAAAGGCATGATCTTCTTCAAAACTAATTCTCTAATCTCGAATGTTCGCTTGAGGACTTTCTTATCGTACGCCCTGGCCACTCTCCTTTGGTATACCTGAGCATGGTCAGTTGCTCACAGGCGAGTCTCATAGAGTTTCTCTAGCTGGGTGAGTAGAGAAACTCTCCTTTCTTCTATGAATAGCTCGTCATCAAGTTAGATTCATAGGGATGGGACTTGTATTTCCTAAGGTAGAACTGCTTCCATCCCATACGTGAGACAATAAGGAGTTTGACCAGTGATCATGCGAATAGAGGTCCTTTAGGCCCAGAGTTCTTCGGGTAGTCGCTCGGGCCAGTTGGCTCCATTGCTTATCTCCACTATCCGCTTCAGGATTTGGATCAGTGTTTTGTTTGTTGCCTCTGCTTGTCCATTTCCTTGTGGGTAGAATGGTGACGAGTGATGTAAGTTGATGTCAAATTTCTTGCACAGATTCTTCATCTTTTCTGTAATGAATTGCGGTCCGTTTTCGGTGATGAACATCCTGGGAACTCCAAACCTTGTGATGATATTCTGAACAATAAATAAACTTCACGAGCGTTGAAGTGGTGATTCTGACATATGACTCAGCTTCTGCCCATTTGGTGTAGTATTCTGTCGCAGTGAGGATAAACGCGTGCTTGTGAGTATTTTCTATGGTGTCCGTGAAAGGTCCAATGATATCGAAGGCTCACATTGAGAACGGCCATGGAGAGGTTATGGGATTCAATGCAACTGATGGGGCTTTGATGAGTGCGACGTGTTCTCGGCATTGCTTACAGCATTGGACGTATAGATGGCAGTCTCTCATCATCGTCGGTCAGTAGTAACCTCATCGTATTATCTGATCCATGAGTCTCTGTCTACCGGCGTGGGCGCTGTAGGCACTGGTGTGTGCTTCTCGGATGATGTATTATCCTTCGGCTATTGTGACACATCGTAGCAGTACTCCTTTAGTGAAGGCTTCCTTGTATAGTATCTCGCCCAAGATGCAGAATCTTGTGCATCGGTTCCTTATCGTCTTCCATTCAATCTTAGTAGCATATAAAGGGATGTGTTGAGGCCTCAGGAAATCCCATATGTCGAAGTAAAATGGTTGTCTGTCGTCGGTCGATGATTTCTCAAATATGAAGGTCGCGACGACGATCTCTTTCTTCGTAGGCTCCACCGAGATGGACTGCTTCTCGTTCGTAACAACTTTTGGCTAAGTTGGCAGTTCTGATTTTACTTACCAGGTAACTTTGTGTGCTGGTGTAGTTAACTTTTCGATGAAGAAGGATTTGTGCTTTGTCCGAGTGGTATCTATATGACTGAGGCAAGTGTAGCGTGGGAGTCCACCAACTCGTTCTCTAATCTCGGTATATGCGTGAAAGAAATCCTCCCGAACTTCTTTATCAAGAATTGAGTTGTTTCTAAGTATTACATCAATCTTCTTTCTTTAGTCTTCCATTCTTCAATGACTTGTGAAGTCATAAGTTTAGAGTCGTTGATTGTCTCCAACTGCTTGATGCCCAGTTGCAGTGTTGCTCATAGTCTGGCAATGAAGGCTTCATATTTTGTAACATTGTTGGCGACTGAGAAGTCGAATTGAAAGGCTTTGGGTATGATAACTCCTTCTGGGATTAGTAAGACTATCCCTATGTCTTTCCCTTTGTGATTAAAAGCACCATCAAAGTATAAGGTCCATGAGGTCTTATCGGGCTCTTCTTTATGAATCGAGAGTAAGTCTTCGTCGGGGAAATCCATGCATACTGGCTCATTGCCTGGGAGTAGATGATTAGCGAGGTAATCGGTGATCGCCTATCCTTTGATTGGCTTCTGTGTGATGTAGGTGATGTCGAACTCCTGTAGTAGCATATGTCAGCGAGCGATCTTTTCGGATGTGACGGATTTCTCGAATATGTACTTCAAAGGGTCCATTTGTGCTAATATTATTATCTTGTACTTTCCAAAGTAGTGTCATAGTTTTGTTGAGGCCCATACTAGTGTGAGGCATGTCTTCTCCATTGCATTGTATTTCTGTTCATACTCGACCATCATCCTACTGAGATAGTAGATGGCCTTCTCCTTCTCATCTTACACATGTTGCACCAGGATCACCCCCAGTGCCTTCTCATTAGTCGGGATGTAGAGGATCAGGGGTCTTCCAGGAACTGGTGGTGATAGTATCGAAGGATTAAGGAGGTATTTCTTGATATTATCGAATGTTTGCTGACATTGGTCATCCCATATATACTCAGCGCCTCCTTTAAGTAGCTTATAGAAAGGGTCGCATCTGAATGAGTGTTGGGAGATAAATCTCCTAATGAATTATAGTCTTCCTATCAGGCCCTGTAGTTCTTTGATGTTGCTGGGAGGTGACATCTCGAGGATAGGTTTGACCTTCACCGAATCGACTTCGATTCCTCGCTTGCTAACTATGAATCCTAGTAGTTTTTCGAAGGTGGCCTCGAACACACACTTCTTTGCATTCATCTTTAGTTGATATTTCTCGGATCTTTCTAGTACCAATTAGAGTGCTTCAGCATGTCCTGCTCGTGTTTGAGACTTCACTAATATGTCATTGGCATAGAATTCTATACACTTATGCATCATGACGTGGAAGATAGCTATCATGGCGCGTTAATATGTGAATCCTGTGTTCTTGAGCCCAAAAGGCATGACGACGTAGCAGTAGGTTCCCCATGGCGTAGTGAGCCAAGTCTTCTCTTGGTCAAATTTTGCTAACTTGATCTGATTATACCTAGAGAAACCATCCATAAAGGATAACATCTCATGTCCGGCAGTGTTGTCGACGAGTGTGTCGATGTGTGAGAGTAGAAAGTCATCTTTTGGGCATGCCCAATTGAGGTTTCGAAATTCGATGCATACCCGTACCCTACCATCCTTCTTGGCAATAGGTACTATATTTGCGACCCACTTGGGGTAGAGGACGACTCGGATGAATTTTGCCTTGTGTAGCTTGTCGACTTCCTCTTTCACTTGTAGCGTGATCTGCGGGTGTATTCTCCTCAACTTCTATTTGACAGGCTTGGCATTGGACTCCAGGACTAGATGATGTTCTACTAGGCTCAGGTCCAAGTCGGGCACGTCTTCGTAGGACCATGGGAAGGAGCTGAGGTGATCTTGGAGGACTTGGATGATTTGTTGTCTTTACTTAGGGCTGAGTGTTGCGCTGATTAGCAGCTTCTTGGGCTTCTCCTCGGTGCTGAAGTTAATTTCCTTAGTAGGTTTCACGGCGGCATGAGTTTGCTCATCAAAGCGCTTGATGGCCCTCTGGAAGTCCTGTGTTTCCTCAGCAACTGGGGCTCCCTCTTCATCGACTATAAGCTCATAAACTGTAAAATCACTACACTGGGGGTTTAGCTTTGCGAGAGGTAGCCCTTCATTGATGCAATTGATAACCGCGACATCCTTGGTGAGGTGTAGGTTGAGGCTATTAAGTCTCCTCTCGAATTCGTGAAGTATCTCGTCAGGTATGATTACAGGCTTGTTTCTTTGTCGAGACACCTTGCGTTCTTGGGGGGGTGCCATAGTAAGGTTGTGTCAAGCAGGATCAAGGTGTAGCTCTGCGCCGTCGAGAGTCATGTCACGATTCTGTGCAAGTGTATCGGTTAAGGCATCTTTGGCATGACTTCCATCCGTAGCCTTGAGAGATGAGCTTCTTTGATAGTCGTTGGATGGGTCTGGGATGAAGAGTTCCCTCATGTTTTCTGATCTTTCTAATTTTTTTAATTTTTAAATTTTTAAATTTTTAGGTGTTTTGAGATTTTCTATTTTTTAATTTTTTATAATAAGTATGGCATAGGGTTGGTTGCCTGAAGAGGAACCGGCGGAGTGGCTTCTTCTAGTTAAGGAGGCGAAACGGCTACTGAAGTCGTTTGTGCGACTCTTCGGATGATGTGGACCCATTTTGAATTTGGCACTTTTTTTTATGATCCTTGTTCAGTGTGACCTTCCTTATGAAGGACGAGGGTGGCGGTCCGGCTGCCGTTCTGACCTCTTTTATCATGTGGATCTCCTTGTTCTCTATGTCGGCTAGGTAGCCTTTCAACTCTTCTTCTTCTTGTATCAGCCAATCAGATTCATCGTTGGATTTCAATTCCAGGTTGCTTTTGATTTCTCTGAACATCACCCATAGTGAGGGAAAGGGATTAGTCTCGCCTTCTCGTTTGAGCTCTTCTAATATCACAGTACAGGTTTTGCAGTATGGCCGAACGATGCATGGAAACTCCCACAGGCATTCCCATTAGGTAGGCAGACGTTCAGGGTGACTGATGTCAGTGCTGAAATCTTCTTGTTGAGGCTTATCGTCTTTGGGTGACCCTAGCTGATCTTCTCTTGGGCTCGTAAGTTATTTTTCTTAGACTTCGTAGTATGTCAGGATGAGTACGCATACCCGACATCGAGGCTGGTATGGGTGTGAGATACAGGGAGACCCCCAGGGACATTCCCATCCTTTAGTGTCGGAGTTATGGTCGTTGTCGTGAGAGTCAGACTCGTCTTCTTCATCCGATAGCCCCTAGAGACCTTGGTCTAACTGCTCTGCTAATTCAAGCGCGGGGAGGTCTATCCAGTAGTCTTCATCATCACTGGGTGGTGGCTATCATTCTTCCTCTAATGATCTCCAAAATATCTGCATCTGTGGTGCTTTCAGATATTGGGGGGTGTCTAGTTCTAGTTCTTCTTTGACTTCTACAAAGGCAATATGAAGGTCTTATGTCCTTATTGATTGTCGTATTTCGTGCAAGATGGCTCTCTCGCATTGTATTAAGATAGATGCGCATAGATTGCAATAGGGTGACTCCGGGTAAGGATAACGGCATGGCCATCGCCAATTTACAAGTATGGGTCGATAGTCAAATTTATCGTCAGAGTCTGATCCCCTGTTTTAAGAGCGATTGACTTCCTCGGGTAATTTCAGACGCTCCTCTCTTTGGAGATCTCCTAACTCTATGTCGATAAGATTTATCCAATAGTCTTCTTCTTCACTTGGCATTGAGAGTCAGTCTTCTTCTAACGGTTCGTGAGGTTGGGATGACTCTAGTTCTTCTTCATTCCCTAAAGCGATGATATGAAAGTCTTCCTCGTCAACTAACTCTTAATCTTCTATGTGTGGCTCAGGTTCTGGAGGCTCCTTCCTTAGTTCCTTAAGGGATTCTTCAGCGTCGAATAACGGTCTGACACCCTTAAGCGGGCTATCAATGTCATTGTCTTGATTCAGGTTGGTCAAGTCAGCGAAGGCTCAGGTCATCTACTCAATTAAGAAGAGAGAGGGAGTAAAGAGGAGTTACGGAAGTTAGGTGTTAATGCAAATCAAAAGGAGGATTTAGCATTGATTATCGGATTCAACGTGTTGGGATCGTTGAAGCAAAAGCTGGAACCCTAGCCATCAAACCGAACAAATCAATCTTTTAAAAAAGGATTTATTGAGGTAAGTTGTATTAGATTCAATACCTAGAGAATTGATGAGTTAAATTCAGTCTAGCATAGTTAATATGATAGATTAAAGACTTAGAAAAAGAAGGAAAAAGAAAGGGAATGGGTTTTGAAAGAACAGACCGAAAGGGGGTTGAATCTGGCCAAATCGATTAATCGAAATTGAGGTTCAATTAATCGATTTTAGCCCAGAAGTTGAAAAGTCAAGGATGAACGATTTTGATTAATCGATTAATCGATTTGGAAGGTCGATTGATCAATATTGGAATCGACTAATCGACTGGGTACCTCCAGTGGCTGGAGAAACAAGACATGGAGAAATCGACTAATTGAGTTGGAAAATCGATTAATCGATTTTTGATTTCGATTAATCGATTTGAGATCGACTAATCGATTTCGGACTTTCGACCACTCAATTTGAGAATCGACTTTACTATGTTAGAGATTTCGATCAATCGATTTGGGATCGATTAATCGATTTTGAATATCGATTAATCGATTTTGGGAATCGATTAATCGTTTTGGGTTTCGATTAATCAATTTTGGGAATCGATTAATCGACTTTGACATTTTTACTTGACTTTCTAGTTTGACTTTGAGATCCATGGAGGGTCTACGACTTTCTCTATTGCATCTTTAGTGATGTGTCATATGTGTTGTAATGTACCATAGGTGGTACGTGTGAAAGTGAGCACAAGGAGCCGCATAAGACCTTGATGCTTGGACCATCTGAGACCTGAAGTAGGGAACACCTTGAACATGTACTTTAATTGCAAGAGCATGTATGTAGTAATATAGAACTCAAACTGAAAATATTTTAACTGTGTAAATCTTTGTGAAAAGGGTGCGTGTGTGACACCAAGAATGTGATAAAGGCATCTGTGTTATGTGAGTAACTGAGATCAAATAATCTTATGAGAATGAGACATCCCCGGGGGATGAGAAAGTAATAAAGGCATCAGTATGATGCGAGTAAATTAGACATCCTAGAGATATATATGTGATTGAATAATTACTGTTGAGGCCTAACTGATATAAGATAGCACTTTATACGGTAAATAACTATATGTAAAGTACATGTTATTTTTGTTATTTGAGGTTTGATTAGAATATCCTACCGACGTGGCGGGATACCCACGACTAACGCGACAGGATATCCGTGACCGATACGGCGGCCAATCCGTACACTAGTGCGGAGGTCTATTCGTACACAGTAAGCACATCCCAAGGATGTTGAGATAAGATTTAACCCCGCCGCCTATTGAGAAAGGGGCTTGGGTAGTATTCTCAGGGAATACATTTAACAACTGTCTATTTAGGCGACGATAGTGGGTATTCCATCGGGGCTCGATGCTATATTGCTCGGGGATTACTTAAGTTGAAGATTTAAGTTTTGTTTTAGGCTTGTTCAGTGTCATTCATGATAAATCAACAGTAAAGTAAGACATACAAATTACCAGTAACTTGAATGCAAATCACTATCTTTTGAACTGTTTTCTAGCAAATGCATAGATACATCATACTTAGAATATCATGGAATATATGTGAGATTTTGATTTATATGTTCATTGTGTTGTTCCCTATTGAGCTAGGATGTAGCTCACCTTTTAGACTATACGTCGCAGGTCCTTTGTTAGCAGCGGCCGAGGCTTCGGGAGACGTTGATCCGGGTGATTCGGATTACGTACCTGGGGACGAGTTAGAGCCTCCTCCCGAGGACTTCTTTTAGGAGACTCCGTTGAATACTTTGAGAGAGAATTTTTGTGAGCAGATTGTACGGCTTGATATGTCAAACCTTTATTTTTGTTAAACATTGTAACTAGATAAATATTATTCTTTTGGGCGAACCATCTGGGGTAATCTGTGTATCACCGATGGTTCGGATCGGTTCTCTGTTCATGCAGTGGCATGAGAGTAGAACCGTCTTTTGCATGTGCCAGATGGGCATATTGATTTTCTGTTTTATGCAGCTAATTACCTTATCTTGTTATTGTTGATTGTCATACCCATGCTCCATACATAGTTCTGGAGCATGGTCTGAAAGATCGTGCTGATGACATGAGTTTCGAGATGCCGAAATTCGAGCTGTCACATAAAAACTCTAATTTTAATGGTGTAAGATCATTTAAATATAGTTTAAATGTTTAAATGTCGGTCGGAAGCATTATCCTTAATAAATAAACTTAACTCTCTTGACCGACATCTAAACACTAAATTTATGTTTATATGATCTTTAATAGTTAAAGAAATGAGTAATCCATACCGTTAACCTGATAGATTATACTTGAAGGCCGTGGACCCAAAAATACATTCATAAGGAGATTTCTACTATCTATTCCATGCACTATGTTGTTTTTATTTTCAATGGCTTAAAATTAACCAAACATATGGTTTACATTCACTTATAGCATAATTTTTTTGGTCTGAAGATGGATTGCCACTTGAGAAATTAATTTAGTTTGTTCAAAGAAGTGTGTCGCATGGTATAATAATACATTACTTTAATGGTATAAGATGAAAAGTATAAATTGATAGCGTAAGAGCATCTCTACTGTTTTATCCTATGTATGTGGCTAAATAACGGCTCTAATCTCCCAACTTGCTATCTATATTTTAAAAATAATCTATTGGATTAGTACTGTTTAGGATACATGACTGGAGCACACCATTTCTAAAAATGTTATATCCAAAAATTTGTAAATATAATAAATTAATAAATTTGGGATATATAGCTCGAGTGCATGTTATCCCAAATGTGCCACATAAGCAAAAATGAGATACGCCATTTGAGATGCTCTAAGCTCATTTAAACATAATTTTAGTGTTTAAACGTGGGTTAGAAACATCCCTAAGGATTGACCGGATGTACCTAGCCATCTAAGACCAACTCCTATCCAAATCACATGGACCAATTATGGAGGAATTATTTTACCACAAAACCTCTGTTTCTTCTCCAATATTTAATGGCTTTGAGGAGTATAAGCCTGGGCACAGAGGATGACCCATGCATCCGGTGGCCAAATCACATGTCATTTGACATGATCAATATAAAAAATCTTATTTTGATTTGATCAGTCATGAAACATGTGATTTTGAAAAGAAAAAAAAAAATCAGACTTTCTGCCCTTCATTTAATGAGTCAAAAATAAGGTAACACTACGAAACTTTGGTGAATTGATTTTCGCCAACTTTGACTATATTTTTAATGGCATAAAAGTTATAAAAACATTTTTTTTAATAAGATTTTATCGGCCTTGTCTAAGTTTTCGTAGAACCCGATCCTCGAATTAGATGCCACATAATGGGCACCTAATGGTGGGCTTAAGGAAATCTCTATGCAGTCTATAGTCGCTGGCCTCATATTTAATTTTCATTTTAAATTGTGTTCGGTTTACCATGCTGCGTGCGTGTTCCGGAAATCCTGCATCCATTCATTCCACAAGTATCACGCCTACGTAGTAGCGTAATATTTAGAAGAGTTGGTACAAGACTAGAAGGTAATATTGATTCTGTACACGTGGCACCAATTTAGGATCACGTGATACCACCTTACACATGAGTGATTGCCTAAATCATATCTATCCCAAGATTACATTAAAAAATGATATTTATGATAGACTTTTAGGTTGTGTATGGCATAGCTCTTTGTTAACCCCTACTAGAGTAGAATTCAATTGTTTTAGTTGATTCTCATTCTCTTTCCTAATTCTCTATAAAGGAGGATTTATTTGCTCTAGCAGTAACTTCCTTTCTCTCTCTAGCTCCCTATCAGAACAAATAAAATCAGTTCTGACAAGGAGTGAATAAAAAAGAGGGTAATATTATTAAACAGATAAATCTTATTATGCAAAGAGTTATCAAGGAGAAGGGATATTTGTTAAAGCAGGTAACAGGATGTTAGCAAAGAGGATAGGAACCATGGGTTAAAATGCCGGAAAATCGAAACGTATCGTCCGATCAAAAAATCGGTACGTACCGGACGATACATTGAATGTATCGTCCGGTATTTGCAATACAAATGAGCGATACGGTACATTTAATGTACCGTATCGTTCACGTCTGATACCGATACGTATCATCCGATACTTATCGGTATCGAACGATATTTTGATCCATGATAGGAACATGCTAAAACAAATGAACTATGATATGACAAGAGCTAGCAGAGAGTTATGCCATATGCAACTTTAGTCTTTTAATCACATGATATAAAAGATATTCAAGTGTAATATTAGGGTTGAATATGAAACAATCGCATGAACCGATGGCCCATATCATTCTCAATATTGCAACACTATTTTCAAACGCATAAGTACGGGTACCATATTCAAAAAAGGTAAAGCTAACTTGGTACCAAAGACCAAATAACTTACTTGATCTTATATTAATTTGTTGCCATATAACACCCAAATACATTTAAATCGTGCAGTCAGCAGAGTCAATAGCACAAAAACAAATGATAAAATCACATTCAATTTCACCATTTATTTTTCACACGATTGACACTATTAATCATAGCGATTTATATATTTATATTATTTATTTTTCACACAATTGACACTATTATTCATAGCGATTTATATATTTTTATTATTTTTACTTTGTTCACAATACTTACGATGACACCTATTCATATGACTGCTTGCCAAATGGCAATAAACAAATGTGGGGGCACGAAGTTACATGCTCCTTAGAATCAGTCTACATTTATCCTTCAAAAAAATAAATAAACAGATGAGCCCCACCCTTCCATTAAAATAGTCCAATGCTCCCAAATTTTTATATTTTATTATATGGAAAGGTTTTGTATAGAGTATTACAAAATGTTTGAAAAAGAAATTTCTTGTAGGAGGGGAGAGGTACGTGGGCCGTGTACCTATATGGGCGGCGGCGCAAGTCAAGAATGGGGCTGCCAAACCGGTCAACTCCTGCATGCCTATGGAGATTTATAGCTTCTCAATTTATGGTGTTGACCATCAATCCTCACTGTTATTTAAACACCAAAATGGTGTTTAAATGTTCTTACACTATCAATGGTTTAAGATATGGGTGATTTGTACCATTAAAGTGATAAATTATAGATTGAAGGGCAACAGGCCCAAAAATAATGCTTAAAAGAGATTTAAACCATCTGATTTATGGACTATTATTTTTAGTTATAATGACTGATATTAAAGGTTAGCAATGATTCACATCCTAGACATGTTCATTTGGGCAAAGACATTTTCAATAATAAATTACCACTTGGACAATTTAAATTGATTATAAATGTGCACCACATGGTATACTATTAGATCACACTTCAATCATGTGAGATAAGAAGAAAAGTCTAATTTTTGTGGTATAAGATCATTTAAACACCATTGATGTATCCAAATGTCAATCAGGAGATGACTTAGCATACGGTTGAAAGCCAGCTGTAAAACAAGTCTCCTTGCCAATATAGCCCTTACTCCTTGGTTGGTTCATATACAGCCGCGAGAAATTTGTGTCATATCCCCACTATGAGTTACAATACAAATGGGTAGCTTTATTTGCACCCACTGAAACTCTAAAAACACCTACTTACCTTTGCTTGATAAATGCTCTATTTGGATCCGCTGAAACTCTAAGCACCCACTTACCCCCATTTGATAAATTATCTACAAGTTAGACATAGAGTTTTGATTGGTGCAAATAAAGGTACTCATTAAAAATTGAGAAAAGTATCAAGAGACGCCTGGAAATCATTTTTATCACCATTTCCATGGATTTTTATTTTTGTTATTATAAAGTGCCCCATACGGGCTAAAGCGGGCCGTTCTCACCCGTGTATTTCCACGTTAGCATTTTGGGGCAATTTTTTTTTTACAATTTTGCCCTTATTATACACAACCCTTCCTCTTCTCCCTAAGCCTACTTCTTCTTCTCCGTAACCTTATGTTTGCTGGCGGCCATCTCGCAATGGGCCGATTAAATAATAGATTTAAAAGAACTCGCTGCAGTATTTCGAATTTAATGGCATTCAACGAAGTAGAAGAAAAAAAATGATGAAAACGAGGGTAGATAGGAGCTTGGATCAATCTAGAGCCATTGATTCCTAGATCTGTAGAGCAAGAAATCAATTTTTTTTTCTCTTTCTCTATTGCAGCCATTGATTCCCAGATATGTAGAGCAAGAAGTCAGTTTTTGTTTTCTCTTTCTATATTGCAGAGATTTAGAATTGTTTTGGTGATGTAAAAGTTGAAACCCTAGATATTCTGAGCTACGGTGATCTGAGCTTCGACGAGTTTGAGAAGGATGGGTCTTCTTCTCTGGCAGCAGTCTCGCAAAGAGTCATTGATTCCTAGATTTGAGCTCCGACGAGTTTGAGAAGGATGGGTCTTCTTTTTCGGCGACCGTCTCGCAAAGAGCCATTGATTTCCATATCTGAGCTCCAGTGATAGAGATGAAAACCAGAGGAGAGAGAAAGTGGAAGGTCGTTTAACCTAGAGAAAGAGAGGGACAGAAAGGAAGGAAACATGCTAAACTTCTTTTAGGGTAATTTAATCTACATTAAGGGTATATTTATATTAAAGGTAAAAAAGACATTATACATTTCAAATCCCCTGCACAAACTGCTTGATTCCCAGATTTGTAGAGCAAGAAATCAGTTTTTGTTTGCTCTTTCTCTGTTGCAGAGATTTAGAATTGTTTTGTGATGTTAAAGTTGAAACCCTAGATATTCTGAGCTACGGTGATCTAAGCTCTGGCGAGTTTGAGAAGGATGGGTCTTCTTCTCCGGCCGTCTCGCAAAAAGCCATTGATTCCCAGATCTGAGCCTCAGTGAGTTTGAGAAGGATGGGTCTTCTTCTCCAGTGACCTTCTCGCAAAGAGTCATTGATTCTCAGATTTGAGCTCCGGCGACAGAGATGAAAACCAGAGGAGAGAGAAAGTGGAAGGTCGTTCAACCTAGAGAAAGAGAGGGATAGAAAGGAAGGAAACGGACTAAACTTCTTTTAGGGCATAATTGCAATTTAATCTGTATTAAGGGTAAAAAAGATATTATACCTTTCAAATCCCTTACACAAATTGCTTGGATGCCTGTTCAGCGAACGCATGGGTGCTTTAAGGGAAAAAAAATACATACGCATTTTTGGTAATAAAAAAAGGCGCAAGCCGTTTTTTGGTGCAAAGCCCTTAAAAATTTGTGTCAAACTTATATTTTTCTACCCTCCAATTGAAGAATTGAGATGTTTCTATTTTGGGCCCATATCCAAGCTATTGAAGGAGTTGTAGGTCAAGTTAGAGTCATGATATGAAAAATGGGCCACTGCTGATACATATTGGCAGTACATATCGGTGATACATATTGGTTTCTCTACAAACTGATATGTATCGATATCTCAACTCGGTATTGGTATTGGTATTGGTCGATAGGGCCTGTATCAACCAATACGGTATCGATTTCGGCCGATACCTCTATTTTTATTTTTATTTTTTAAAATAGACCAATAAGTATCAGTATCAGCCGATACGTATCAACTGAGTCGTATCGATCTTCCATGGACCGATACTTGAGTCCGATACTGATTTGAACACCTTGGTTAGAGCAACCTGACCCATTTGCATCCATTCATAATGACCGGTAGGGCTCATCATTTAAAATAGAAATGAGTAGAGAAATAATACTCCTTAAGTAGGCCACAAGCAAATGGATGAAACAAGGTGACCATAATAATAAGGCTATGACTATTATCACCCGTTTAAGGATAAGGATCACACAACTTTTGCATTGACTGATTTGAATCAGATGATGGAGATTATTTTTTGTTCCAATCTTTCTCACAATAGATCTTAAGATTATGGTGTGCTTATCAGACGGTCAGTGTTGATTCCACATGACACACATCCCCAAAAGTTAAGGTTCAACCCCTTTGCCATGATCTAGGTCACTTTTTGAAAAGTGTCATGTGAAATCAACATCTGATTGTCTGATAGGGGTGATATGATCTTAAGATCTATCATTAAAAAGATTGGAAGAAAAAATAATCTCCATCATTTGATCAAATCAATTAATAATTTTTGTCCATGAGAAAATTGTATGGTACTTACTAGTAATACTTAAGCAATACAAATATTAATGACCTTTAGAATTGTATAAATCCACGTTTTACATGCCTAAGGAAACATGATAGCCCACGCACCTCATCCCAACTCATACCACGCTGATGTGATTTCGTATTAGATTAGCGGTTAGTAAAGGGTCAGGTGCTCTTGGTACTCATCGAGTCACCATTGTGTGCCGTCTTATGGATGCATATATAATATAAAGATTTCTAGTGCAAAAGTTGTCTAATCGAGACCAATTAAACACTATTTTAAATTAATAATATGTTGAACTTAATGATAACAATTAATTTCAAATGTCAATTTATAATTTATCCTTTTGACTTATGGAAATCATTTTGTGTGGCAATCTTATTTATACCAAACGTCTTTATGTCATTATACACTCATCAAACAATACGAAGAACCTATAAGATTCTACATGGCACGCATCACCTGAGTGCCAAGTCAGGTCGCGTTTGGGGGAGTCTTTGTTATCTCAAAGCATATTAACCACGTCGCGTTTGGGGGAGCCTTTGTTATCTCAAAGCATATTAACCGATAAGGATAAAAAAATCAGATTCCGTTTTGGCAGTTTCAGAAATTGAAATCTTTCCCACAGTGCTGTAAATATAGAAATTTTAGGTTTTTGATTTCAGTTTTGTCCGAAATTTTAAACCATAGTTACCAAGTCGAGGTTTGGTCAAAATTCAAAAAAAGTAAAATGAAAACTTATTAATATATTAATGAAAAATTATAAAAAATAAATTTTTTTTTTTTTTTAACCAAAATCGAGAAAAATCAGAGAAAAAATTATAAAATTCACATATAATTCGAGAAATTCTGAATTATTAAAAAAATCTAGATTTTATTTGAAAATTTGCAAATAATTCAGATTTTATTCGTTCTCTCAAAAATCCGTGAACAATTCGGATTTTATTTAAATTCATGAAAGATTTGAGATTTTTTTTAAAAAAATATAGAAAGTATACAAATAATAATAAATTATTAATATATGTAAAAATATATTTAATTTATTAAAAATAAATAAAAATATCTTCAAATAATAAGATAAGTATTTTACATAATTAATAACTTGTATGCATTAAGAATTTACAATGTTAAAAATAAAAATATTAAATATTATTAAATCAAAAGAGATTTCGAAATTTTGATTAATTCAGAGAATTTGTGAGAAAGCTTGGTTGAACTTTGCCCAAAACCGTGCCAATCCGATGGTTCTAATCGCCCCATCTACTATTCAGTAATTCTTTCTTATTATTTAAAGTTTCAGTGTTCAACATAGTTTTCTGCACCACCATTGGATTATACATCAACGGTCGACCCATGCTGCAGCGCTGGGTTGAGTGGTGCCGATCAACAATGTATCATATCTCCGTACTAATTTTCAGGATGGGTTGGTAGGAAATCATTCCTCATCCCTATTAATTTCAGACATTGGCAAGGGATTTTCTGAGTGATATCATCAACTGCCGACTCTCTCCCTCTCTCTCTCTATCTCTATCTCTAAGGGGTGTTCTGAGGTAATTGATTTTAGGGTTTTTAGATTGGTTGAGCATGATGGGAGTGTTAATTGGAGAGAGATTTGGTTTAGCGTTTTAAGATTTTGATCCGATTTATAACCAATTTATCTCTGCTTTTATTCGTTTTTGTTCTAATTGAAACGGATTTGGATATCGATGTTCTAGATCTAGGGTTTGCACATGATCTCTATTGTTTATATTATTGTTTGGTACTGATTTCTTTGAGTTTGAGAAGCTGCTGATGCTTTGAATTCTGTTTTGTTTTAGATTTTGTTGTTGTGTAGATTAACTATATGTTCGTTGATATTTGAGATCTGAATTCTATGATCATATGGATTGTCATGCATTTCATTCTATTGATTAGTATCATATAGATTGTTCTGTTTTTTCTAAGAATGTGGTTTTTTTTGTAAGATCCTTATGTTTTGTAAGATCCTTACGAAAAATAAACATGATGATCGAAGAAAATGAAGGGTGTCGTTAAATATAGGCCGACATGTATCGGGTTAGGCCCCATCTAATACGATGCCCCTGACTCAGTATGGGGTCAAATATCGGCCTATATGTGGTCTTATCTTGGTCGATATGTATCCTATATGAACCAGAAATTTCCAAAAATGCCCTTTTGGGCATTATATATATATATATATATATATATATGTCATGTTTGGCCGATACATATCGATATGTCCATATTAGCCTGGCACCTGACCGATATAATGATCTATATCAGACTTTAATTCCCTGGTCACAACCAATGTTTAAAATCTTGGTTGCAGTCCTGGTCACGGTGGTACTGTTATATACGAGTATATACCATAGATACTGTCTGGAATTTTATCATATTTGCCAGTAATTCCATTTTATTTTTGAAAGATAAATCTTAATATGTTATACCAGTGTTGCTGGTAAATTTCGGAAATACTGGCTAGTATTTCCTGTATTTCTGAGGTTTTTAAAATACCCATTGGTATATACCGTGTATGTTCATACGGGTATATTCCGTTCCGGGGTCATCCATTACCGGTGTGTACCAGCGATTAGATCCGGTATTTTCTGAGATTTTGAACCACGATCAGTTGGTTACAATAGACCAGCACCTAGGTATGTCCTCAATCCTTAAACCCTGGAAACTTCTAAGATGTGAAGCTAAAAAACTTCCATGAAATTTTATCCTCCTGATCAGTGTCTTAATTTATTCCCACTATCCATTCTATTTGCCGCCTCTTGGATGGGTAATAATGCAATGTCCTCGATTGGATGATCCTGATTTTTGGTCGAGTTCCTATTACGTACTCTGTAGCTTTTTGTTCTTCTATCGGTGAATGCAATTATATTAAGAAGGAAGAAAACTATAGCTTAAGCTACAGAGAGAAGTTAAGAGCAACAGACAGGAAAGCTGGAAAGCTGAAAGGAAAAAGACAAAATGACCGTAATACCAAAAGAAACTAAAAAGCACCCATCCTAAAACCTAATGCCTCTGAGGAACCCCAAAGCACCTGGAAAATGACCAAAGTGAGCCTACTATGATCACCTTGTCCAGACAAACCAACACCCAGAACCCAATCTCTGGCATTGCGAATAACAAAGCGGCAAGTTTCCGTACTTTGCGAAACACCTCAATCATTCCTTTCTGGCCATACCGCCCAAAACCGGAACAGGGTCCCTCAGAAGGCCCTCTTGACCCATTAAAAGCACCACTGCCCCAGGCGGCTGTGAGCCTATGAGCTCACCAATTGCCACACAATATAGGAACCACCTAGTTCACACTATCACACCATAGATCTTAAACACCGGCCCACATCTCTCTAGTAAACCAGCAGTGAGTAAATAGATGAGCAGCCGATTCATGATCTTGTAAGTTGTAAGCAGTGAACATGTAACACATTGGTTTCAAATCTTGTACTCTTTTGTTTTTATGGATATCTAAACAAGTAAAGGATTTTAGGATTATAATTTTCTACCAGTGAGATTTTGGTTCATGGTCCTTCTGTAAAAGAGCACATGCACCCGTTGCTTGTTGATATGATAGTGCTATCATCTTTGGTGGTGTTAACACCATCATAAAACTCATTTTTTTTAGCCTGATCGGTTAGAAGATCTACAATGAAATTTTGTCTTGTTATGAGTTAGAGTAAATCTTTTTATTAATTTTTTTTTCATGATTTCTTGTTAATAATGTATCCAAGATGGAATTTTAATTTAAAAAAAATGCTTTCTTCTTCATGAAATTTTATCTATCTAGTGCTGACTATTATTATTTAACTCTTTTTTCTGTAGATACTCTAACGTTTTCGCTTATTTGGTTTTTTCTTATATATATATTTATATCTTTTCTTTTGTAATTTGTTTTAGATCACATAGAACAATGGTGAAGGGCGTTGCTGTTCTTGGTGGGAAGGAGGGTGTTGGTGGGACCGTTTACTTTACCCAAGAAGGAGATGGTAATTTATTTGCAATAAACTTTTACGTGGAATATTATTGACCCACTGTCATTTTTAAATAACCCTGGTTAATTGAATTTATCTATAGTATTTATCATGAAAGTGGTTTCCTCTTTCAGGCCCTACTACTGTAACTGGTAGTCTTTCTGGGCTTCAACCTGGGCTTCATGGATTCCACGTCCATGCCCTTGGCGACACAACAAATGGTTGTATGTCAACTGGTATATATTACTATCTGAAATCCTCTTCTATGTAACAAGATCTGATCCACAAAATAAAGAAAAGACTTAAGAGAATGAGATTTGGCTTATTTGTGGGGTTTTCTTTCAATGGTTATTGACATGCTCACTTTGTAGGGCCACATTTCAATCCTGCTGGCAAAGAACATGGTGCTCCTGAAGATCATATCCGTCATGCTGGCGATCTTGGGAATGTCACTGTTGGCGAGGATGGTATCCACCCTTTCTTTCCCTTCCTATGTCTTCAAATAGTTACTGTTATCATAGTAAAAAAATATTCTTATTTTTTTTTAATGAGTCTTGTTTCAATATCAATCTTTTGCTTAAGCTCATTTTTTCACAATTTTAATCACTTATTGGAAAAATCGCATATTCTGTTTTTTTTTTTCGATTTGTGCATTTAAATTGCAAATTTTACATCTTAATGGCATTTTTCATAAAAGTAGAATCTTAATTATTAATTAACTGTTGGAAAATAAACTGTATAACTTTCTTGTTTAGACTTTTGTATTGGTTTTTATTTTTATGTCAAAAATAATATGACTGAATCGGAGTTTTAAAATAAAAATGCTTAGTTTCATAATTTTCTATAGGGTACCTCTATTAGCGTGTACCGGTTTATTGGAAGCACCACTTATTATTTCAAAATTACTGAGGGCCCACTTATTTTTCGATTGTTTAATAAAATGTGCACCCAATTAATTTACCTGAAGCACCACTGCTTCTTCCTCAATTGAAACCGTCCCTCTTGGAACCCCCCTGAAATCCACCGGAAAGTCGCAATGATGACGACAACGAATTCTTCTTCCTTATCTCCGACAAATCACAACGACGACGACTGCGATGACAACCATCTTCAAGACAGTTTTGGTTTCAAGAGGGTTTTGGGTGGATTTCGAGTAGGTTTGATTGAAGAGTGTTTCAAGTGGGTTTCAAGAGGGGATTTTAGGTGGGTTTCAAGAGGAGATTTCAGGTGGGTTTTAAGAAAAAGTTTCAGGTGCATTTTAAAAGGATTTCAAGCGAATGGTTTCAGGTGGTTTGTATGACTTGCTAGAGTTTTATGACTTGCTAGTGTTGAGGAAGAAGAAGAAGTGGGTGCCCTCGTGTAAATTATTGCGGGTGCCCCTTTTTGGGGGGGTTAGGTGAAAAAAGGGAGATTTTTCCCTCTCACGTGGGAGGCTTTGGTCTTTCAGTAAGTAGGTAGGTGCTAATAGAGGTACCTTTCTCTATATCTCCCTGATGTTATCCGACTTTTGCATTTTTCCCTAAATTATAACCTTTTCACTCAATGAATAATTTCTGAATTGTGTCTATTTCTCGAATTTTTCTGATTTTTTTTTTTTTTTTCTGAATTTTGCCGCTCTTCTTTTCCAAATCATAAACTTTTGTCCTCACTTGACAGTGAGTATCTCCTGATTCTGGCTTGATGACTACGGTTATGAATATAGTTAAATTAGTTATTACTACTAGAATTGTTCTTCTTAAGTTATTAGGGTATAATGTTATCTAGATGAAATTGGCATAATTTATGTCATATAATTGAAGAGGTTTTATGTTAGTGCCAGATCTAGTTATATTATGACCATATTCCATTAATATGAAGTATTCATGTTTCAGGTACTGTTAACTTCACCATCGTGGATAATCAGGTAATTTAAGTGTTTTTCTTCTTTTTCACTTCTGATCATGGGTCAAAATCTCAGTTTTCTGGTATGTATCGGCCAGCTCCAAATCCGATACGTGTATTGCCCACATCAGTTTTCAATGATACATTGATATGGATACATATCAATGTATATGGGTCGATACATTGACCCGGTGACCTCCGAGACTGATACGTATCAGTTTCGTCTGGAATTTTGACCTGTGCTTCTGATAGCTGATCGTTTCTGCATTTCAAGTTCATTTTCGTAAGTACCAATTGTGAGTTGCAGATTCCTCTAACCGGACCACATTCCATTGTTGGAAGGGCTGTTGTTGTCCATGCTGATCCCGATGATCTTGGAAAAGGTACTCTTAAATTTTCAGCACACTTTAAAAAGTCATACGTAAATTGCTGCCTCAAGGCCCTGACGTTGGTCTAGCATCAACCTTACTTTAATTCTCTGTGTTCTAAAAAGCAAAGTTATTCATTCTTTAGAACACTATCACTTCAATATAAAATGTTAATTAATTGCCAACTCATAGGTCCTAGTCAGCTTTGCGAGTCTTATTTCTCCTCTCAATTCTATTCAGGACTTAACTTTGTTACTCCACAGTCCTTTATTTGTATACATATTTTTGTAAAATTTGTTTCATGAGAAAATGTAGCTAATTTTGATTTGTTGTGCTTGATCAATGCTATTCAAAGCCCACATAGCTGTCGACCATTGGCGAGATTCCATGTGAGCTCACACCATGTAGCTTATCCACGGTCTAGCTTGATAGTCAAAAGCCACGCACAGGATGGCAAATCAACCATCAACCCAAAAACTATCAAAGTGAGCAGAGTAGATGATTTGAAGCTATGAATTCATTCTGGCTGCTACCAATCTTTTGGTTGGTCTGATATTGCTTAGGCTCAATCCTCTCTAATGATGGGACATAAGGTCTGTAGATATAGCGAGAATATATGCGGGTAAGATTGGCTTAACATTTGAACCATGACCATGATACTTGCAAAATAGGAAAAGTTTTGAATGATTACCCATCAGAAATTACTTTCTAGCCACTAAAGAATTGAAAGGTTGCTTTGCTCTTTTACTTTCAAATCTACAAGGTGTAGTAGCTTCTAGGAGCGCCTTTTAATCATTCAATTGCTGGGGCTTGTCCTCTGCTAGGAAGATATATGTCTTGGACATGGACGAGCATATCAGTAATATGGAGCACCAGTCTTTTCCAACATGAATTACTTGAAAAAAAAAATACTTGCACAAAATATCTTTGTTTGGAAACAGAAGTGACGCGGGACGGGAACCCTAAAATGCAGAATATGATTTTTATGCAGATTTTATCGAAATTAAATCAAGTTTAATCGCAAAATTATCTTTGATACCTTTAAAATTTTGATGGGTAGATCACACGAGATCCAGGTAGGGTCCAGTCCGATGCGCAAATACTTTTACAGTCGCGGTGAGATCGGCATAGAGATAAGACTCTAGCTTTTTCAGGATTAGGCATTCGTCTTCGGTCCGATGTAGATTCACGGATTCCAAATTGGGTTGTGGAATGGAATTAGGGTTTCTAAAAGGCTTATGGCTTTTAGATCGGCTTATGGTTTTGGAAAGGGTGTTGGCCTTGTGTGGTTTAGGATACAAAACGGGTTTAGGGTTTCGGGGATTACACGGAAGTAATTAGGCTATGGCTAGAGAAGCACGCAGAGACTTAGAGATAACAAATATAACCAAACCACGCAAATCAATGATAAAGATGAAGGAAATATATGAGAATCACTCCCTTGGTCTCACACCAAACCTATCACGGGGAAGAAGACTCTCTTCACAAACCAAAAGCTCTCATCTAATAATCAATCAACTAATTAAAAGTCCTTTACAAGCCTCTATATATAGGCCACCAATAATTAAGTTAGAAATAAAAGAGTTCTAATATTAATAAAACACAAAAAATGAAAGTTTTGCATAAAATCCCGTATGAAGTGATCGCTCGCGCGAGTTTTATCATTGCTCGAGCGAGTTTAAGTTCTCGCTCGCGCGCTTGAAGTCGTCGTTGTAGCTCGCGCGCAAGAGGATTATCCTCGCTCGAACGACTTTAAGTGCTCGCTCGCGCAAGGGTTCTTTGCAGCGTCGTTCTCCTCCCGTGCAGCGTTGTTCTCCTCGCGGTTTGTGTCTGTTCCTCCTCTGAGGCTACAGTACTCGGGCTTCCTCTACGCTTCTTCCGACGCCGATAGAATCGGTGCAATCCGAATCCAATGTCCATGTAAGTGGCGTCCCCGTCAAGAAGTCATAGAAATGCTTATGCAAACCCCTTTATAGGTGAGTGGGATGGGCATTTTTTATCACCTACGAAGCGGGGAATTTCTTAAAATCTTGATCGCAATGAAACTAGGGCTTTCAGAGTAATGAGTCATGACCCCTGTTAAAATGATGTGTCCCCGGTTTTAGTGAAAGCCTTGGTGGTTTTCTCCTTTTTTCTTTGTTTGTTTCTTTTCTTTTGCGTGGTTCTTTTCTGTTTTTCGGCTTTGGGCTTTATTCTCTCTTTGCTCAGCTGCTCACTGGCTTTCTTAATGAATTTTTGGCTGTACCGATGAAAGGAAAAAAATGATAAGTCAGCTCCTTCCAGCTTACTCACTAAGAAGAAAAAGCAAATATTTATGACACTTGCTACCTGGTGATCATAGTTCTCGAG
This sequence comes from Chloranthus sessilifolius, assembly GCA_021018995.1. Classification (NCBI taxonomy): domain Eukaryota; kingdom Viridiplantae; phylum Streptophyta; class Magnoliopsida; order Chloranthales; family Chloranthaceae; genus Chloranthus; species Chloranthus sessilifolius. The sequence continues at coordinate 11,192,925 of CM037588.1, forward strand.
CCATGAATAATAGTGATTTGATAAAACTTTCCAGTTTTAGTTGAAAGTGGTACTAAGGGCATGGTTGGTTGCCATTTAAAATGTGTTTTGGCTGTTATAACTGTACATTAACCAAGAATGTTATTTGATTGGTCTTGGGAAAAATGCGTTTTGTCGCTTTATGCGTTATGGTTATGCATTTTAATATGCGAGGCATGAGCCTCGTATGCCCTCGTTGTTAAGCATAGCAACGATAGCCAAAACGCATCACTGGAGTTATGGACATTCGAATGTCCCCTAAGTGATGCAGGGCATAAAGGGGGGTAGGTTCAGGGCTGTTATCGGAATCAAAGTGGAGGTTAAAATGGGGGGAATTAAAGATTAGAAGAGGAACTTGAATTATCGACCCAATGAACCTTAAGAGTGGCCTGGCCTTGAGGCCACGTGACGGGTTTAAGTGGCCACATGAACCCAATTATCGAGATTTATAATCTCAAATAATTTGATCACATGATCACTTTAGTGATCAGATTCTCGTGAATCTCCAAGAAAAAAAAATCTGAATTTTTTTTTCTTTAACTTCATTTTTGAGTTTAGGTCCCTAGAACGTAGGCAGTATAATACGAGAGGGGTTCTTTATTTTTTGCTAATACGAATCCTAATTAGATTGGGAAACTCAGGTAGAGATAATTAGGAATTGCTTTCTTTCTTTCAGATCAGTTGGTTGTTACCATTCAACTTCCATAATCTCTAGTATATCAGTCCAGATTTTGAATCGAATCTGCTGCCATATATATATATATATATATTCTGAAACTACTGCTAGATTAAGGTGTGGTGTTTGTTTTATCTATTAGATATTCATCTAAAAATATTCAGTTTTCTATACAATCAGCACTGAGATATAGCACAGAACTGGGCTGTGTATTTACATAAATATTCAGGCAGATTTATTGTTATTATAAGAGTGACAGTGCCTGTGACTTAATACAGAGACCTGTATGGTTCTCAATGGGCTGGGCTGGGGTTCAATCCGGCCCTAGCCTATCTGGCCGGTCCCAAAATTTTCAGCCTGGCCCTAACCCGGGCTACGATGTACTCAGCCCAAGCCCGGCCCCTACCCGGCTGGGCTTTTTCTGACTGTTTTTTTTCTAATAAAATTTGGTTGGGCTCATAGTGACAAATTTCGCCGAAATTTCGTGAAATTCGCCAGTCAACAATATTTTTCGGCAAAATTTAGGTAAATTTCAGTTTTTTTTAAAATGTTTATTTTTTTAAAAAATAAATGTTAGTAATTTAGTATATATTGTAGTAATTTAAAAAAAAAATATTAAATATGATTTTAATCCTAGAAACTTTCCTGAATTTTTTCCGAAAGGTATCAAAAGGACCCCCCACCGAAAAATTACCGAAAACGAAATTTGTCACTATCGTTGGGCTATTTCTTTTCGAATAAAAGTTTGAAGAAGGTTAAAAATTTAATTAAATAATTATATTAACATTATATAGGCTCAGGTACATCCTTTCATTCAAATATTTCATTTTAGAGGGAGGCAGAGAGGGGTTTGTGGGAGACCGTCGACCGTCGACCTAACCGGCCGCTGGGGTTTTGCGCCTGTACTGCTGGTTTGTGCCTATTTATTGAATGAATTTAAGTAAAAAACTCCTATTTATTGAATGAATTTGCAGGTGCCTTTTTTACTTAAATGCCCCTAAGTTTAAATTGTTCAACGGTTTAATCTCAGGACATTTAAATAAATTATATTTAATTAAAATATTTTTTTTTGGTAACTTTAAAATGATAAGTATATATATATATATATATATATATATTGTTGATAGAAAGTACCACTTTTTTTCGGGCCAGGTGAGGGCTAAAACCCGGGCTAGCCCGGCCCATTGAGAGCCCTAGAGACCTGCACTTGCAATATTATAAAATCAGGGGATTCTTACGGTGTTTTAACACAATAATTGTGAATTTTATGTGAGTTTTCATTCACAAACCTGAATTCGTAATGTCCAGATTGTGCTTCTCAACGCTAAGTGGGTTGAAGCAAATGGTTGAGTTGCACCAAATCAATGATTAGGTAATATGTGTCGCACCTTGACGGGGACGCCGAGTACGTGGACATCGGTTTCGGACCACTCCGCTTCTACCGGCGTCGGAAGAAACGTAGAGGAAGTCCGAGTACCACAGCTTCAGGAGAGAAAATAAGACACAAAGACACAAAACCGTCATTGATGAACAGTGACGGACGTCCGTGAACAATGTCATAAACAGTTATGGACATCCGTGAACAATGACGGACGCCTGTGATTTTGAATGTTTTTTTGCTTGAATATTCTTATTCCCCAAGATGGATTTGGTGTGCGGCTAAGGGAGTGATTCTCATCTATTCTCTTTTGATCTTTTATTATATTTGCTATCTATCCATCCCTGTTTGTTTCTCTAAACCCTAATCTATTAGTTTATCGATCCCAAAACCCTAAACCTCTTCTGAAACCCTAAATCAATCAAAATCAGAAGCCTATTCCAAAACCATAAGCCTATTCCAAAACCATAAACCTATTACAAGCCATAAACCTGTTCCAAATCCTAAATCCTAAATCCATTCCACCCTAGTTTGAACCTGTGAATCTATATCGGTTCAACGACGAACGTCCAAGCCTGGAAAAGCTAGAGTCCTATCTCTAGGCCCGATCCCGCCTTAAATCTAACGGGACTTGCGCGTCAGAGTGAACCCTACTCGGATCTCGCGTGATCTACCTATTAGAATTTCTAAAACCCTAAGGTATTTAGATAATTTTTAGATTAAGTTTGAATTAGTTTTATTTAATTACGGCAAATCCCCTATCAAATCATTATTCACGCATTTTAGGGTTCCCGTCTCGCGTCAGTTTTTGGTATCAGAGCCTTAGGTTTCTAGGTTAGGGCATTATTGCTTGTCATATTTATTTTATTGCATTGTTTCACTTTTGTGAGTCCATATTGCATTCCATATTATCTGCGATCACTATGGACTCAAGTGAGATTCTCGATGCCTTTAAAGGCATGTGAGAAAAATTGGGTGCGATCAACGAACGTCTGAATACTACCTTAGAAATTTCTAATGATCGATTGCGTGATCGAATCAACCAATTAGAAGCGGATGATGAACTCCAGGATCAACGCCAAGAGCGTGAAGGTCCGCACTTTGAACGCGATTGTCGCTAAGACAATCGGAATCGGAGCCGTAGGGATCATCGTAGAGATGACTATGACCTCGAAGTTCAACTCCTCAAGAATGTCCGAGTTGAGATTCCGACTTTCGATGGAAGAATGGACCCTACTGTCTTCCTCGATTGGCTTTCCGACATGGACCAACATTTTGATTAGTATGACATGAATGACGACCGTTGTGTCAGACTCGCAAAAATGAAGTTAATTGGGCAAGCTCGACTTTTCTGTGTCAATGTTGAGCGCATAAGGGTGAATGCGGGTTGCCCTCCCATTACCCGTTGGGACGACATAAAGGAACGACTTACTGCGAAGTATGTCCCTTTATCATACCACCAACGCCTCCTCGACCAGTGGCAAAATTTACGCCAAGGTGGTATGCCCGTGACCGAGTACATTGTCAAATTCAAAGAATTCATGATGAGGACCAAGGTATCGGAAGACCCTAAAATCACTCTCTGGATTCCGCATCGGATTGCGACTTGATTTGCAAAAAGAGTTGATTTCTCATCCCGTGGAAACTCTTGAAAGATGCTATGCCGTTATGCATGATCTTGAACGATATTTAAAAACATCGGTGGTGAAGAGAATCGAGTCACAACATAGTGGCCATCGCTCTGGTGAGGGACGATTTAATCCTCCTCCCAAGCCTACACAACCTGCCCCTACCAATACAAGGTTTGAAAAGGGAAAAAGGTGTAGTTGGGGAATCCTCAAGGGGCTGCTCTCACGTAAAGTGCTATAAATGGCATGGGATGGGACACTTTGCTACCCAATGCCCTACGAAAGACAGCCAGAGAAATCTCTTTATTGAGGGAGAGGAGGATGATGGTGAGTTAGTGGTCGAAGAAGTGTTTGAGCCAAACATCACACCCAGCGATGAAGAGGGTGATGATAGTGGTCGTGCTTTAGTTGTGAGGTGTGCTCTCGCACAACCTCAACGGGATGAGAAGGATGATTGGCGAAGGGAGAGCATCTTTTACACCTTTGCCAGGTTAGGTGACAAGAGTTGTAAGGCCATCGTGGACAATGGTAGTTGCACCAATGTAGTGTCAACTCACACCATACGTCGCTTGGGGCTTACACCCGAATCCCACCCGAGACCTTATAAGGTTGCATGGGTAGACTCTTCATCCATTCCCGTGTCAAAAATGTGTCGTGTAACGATTCAGTTGAGTTCTTATTCGGACACCTTATGGTGTGATGTGGTGTCAATGGATGTGGGCCATATCATTTTGGGAAGGTCGTGGCTCTACGACATGGCCGCGACTCTATTTGACCGATCAAACATATGCACGTTCATGCATAAGGGCAAGAAGAACCCTTACACCCTTTGCCTCCCAAAACACCATCGACCAACAAAGTCGAGAAGAAAGGCGAGACTTCTAAATCCATCAATATTGTGAGCCCTTCGGAATTTGAAAAGGCTTCTATGGATGAGAACGTAGCCTACGTTGTCATCACCGTCGAGAAAGCTCTCGAGTTATGGGCGAATACCCTAAAGAGGTTGACCCACTTTTGAAAGAATTTACGGATGTCTTCCCTGAAGACTTACCGAATGAACTCCCTCCTATGCGTGACATTCAATACGCCATAGACTTAGTTCCCGGATTCACCTTTCCGAACTTGTCCCATTATAGGTTGAATCCTGTTGAGCATGTCGAGTTAACTCGGCAAATCAATGAGCTCCTTCAAAAGGGGTTCATTTAAGAGAGCATAAGCCCTTGCGCCGTACCTGCACTACTCACACCTAAGAAGGATGAAAGTTGGCGAATGTGTGCGGATAGTCGGGCGATTAACAAGATTACGGTCAAGTATCGGTTTCCCATACCGAGGCTCGACAATATGCTAAACATGATGGTTGGTGCCACTATCTTTTCTAAGATAGACCTTAAGAATGGCTACCATCAAGTCCGAATCCGCCCCGATGATGAGTGAAAAATCGCCTTAAAGACCAAGGATGGTCTTTATGAGTAGACGGTCATGCCTTTTGGGCTTTCTAACACCCACAGTACTTTCATGAGACTCATGACCCAAGTGTTGAGGCCGTTTCTAGGCAAATTCCTTGTATATTTCGATAACATCTTGATTTATAGTCATGACAAGGATCAACACTTGAACCACCTTAGGTTGGTTTGTGAGACCTTAAAGGGCGAGAAGTTTGCGAATTTCAAGAAGTGCACCTTTATGCAATGATCCATTACCTTCTTGGGATTCATTATCTCGATCGATGGAATGGTCGCGGACCCCGAAAAAGTTAAAGCCATTGTGGAGTGGCCCGAACCTAAGAACATACACGATGTCAGCAGCTTTCATGGATTGGCTACTTTCTATTGTCGCTTCATCAAAAGCTTTAGTACCATCATAACCCCAATCACTGATTACATGAAAAAGGGGGATTTCAAATGGGACAAAGCCGCGATGAAAGCCTTTGCCGAGATCAAACAACGAATGAGTAATGCACCCGTTATGCGCTTGCCATACTTTTTCAAAGTTTTCAAAGTCGCATGCGACGCATCAGGTGTGGGCGTGGGAGTGCTTAGCCAAGAGGGTCACCTAGTGGCCTATTTTAGTGAAAAACTTAATGAGGCGAAGCAAAAATACTCTACCTATGACAAAGAGTTTTATGCAGTCGTTCGATCTCTTTGGTATTGGAAGCATTACCTTAGATTGCAGGAATTTGTATTGTTTTCTGACTATGAAGCCTTACGCTTCCTTGCTTCACAGAAAAAGTTGAACTCGAGGCACGCGAAGTGGGTTGGGTACCTTCAAGGGTTCACGTTTGTGTTAAAGCATAAAGCCGGTGCTGAAAATAGGGCTGCTGATACACTTAGTCGTCGGGTGGCGACTTTGCACTCTTTGAGCACCAAGGTCGTCAGGTTTGAACGATTAAAGGATGAGTACCCCGATTGCCCAGATTTTGGGGTAGGGTACACTGCTCTCTTTAGTGACCCGACCAGCACACACTCTACGTACACCATCCAGGATGGGTACTTGTTTAAAGGCAATCGCCTTTGCATCCCTTGCACTTCATTGCGTGACTTCCTCATCTGGGAGTTACATGTCGGAGGGTTCGTCGGACATTTTGAGCATAATAAAACTGTTGTGCTCGTAGAGGATAGGTTCTTTTGGCCTAGCCTAATGAGAGATGTCGCTCCGGTAGTTAAACGTTGTCGTACTTGTCAAGTGTCAAAACAGACTAAGCAAAATACCAGCTTGTACACCCCATTACCTGTGCCGCACACACACCGTGGCAAGACCTCTCAATGGACTTCGTACTTGGACTTCCCAAAACTCCAAGGAAGCATGTTCCATCTTTGTCGTAGTGGACTGATTTTCCAAAATGGCCCACTTCATACCTTGTTCGAAGACCTCTGATGCATCCCGCATTAAATTGTTTTTCATAGAGGTCGTGCGTCTTCATGGGTTGCCCAAAACCATCGTGTCTGATAGGGATGTGAAATTCACTAGTTATTTTTGGAAGACCCTTTGGCACATGATGGGCACCATGCTCTAATTTTCGACGGCCTATTACCCTCAAACGGATGACCAATTTGAAAGCACCAATAGGAGTCTTGGGAATCTCCTTCGTAGTCTTGTAGGTGATCATATTAGGACTTGGGATACCATTTTGCCCATAGATGAGTTTGCCTATAACAATTCTGTCAATAGGTACATAGGCATGAGTCCCTTTGAAGTAGTATATGGTCATAGGCCTAGGACACCTTTAGATTTGATCCCCATGTCAGCGTCCCATAGAGTATCTAAGTTTGCCGATGCATTTGCACAACACATTCATAGCTTGCATGTAGAAATTAAACAAAAAATTAATTCAAGCAACAATCAATATAAATTATCTTATGATGCTCACAAGTGTTTTAAGGAATATCAGGTGGGTGATCAAGTGATGGTCCGCATTAAGCTTGAGCGGTTCCCATCAGGTTCCACAAAGAAGCTCCAATCTTGAGGCGCTGGACCTTTTAGAATTTTGGCTAAGAGTGATCCCAATGCATACGTGATTGAGCTTCCTCCAAGCACGGGGGTTAGTTCAACGTTCAATGTGGAGGACTTGGTTCCTTACTTGGGTTTCACCCCACCTTTTGGAAACCCACTCCAGCCACCTCATAGCCCCAATCCCAACTTAACCTCACAACCCGTACCTCTTCCTTCCCCAAGCAAACAGAGAAAAGCTGTGATAGAGAATATAATAAGTGATCATGTCGTCTCCACACATGATGGGGTATTCCATAAATACTTAGTTAAATGGGTCGGAAAATCGGAGTCCAAAAATACTTGGATCCACGAGAATGAGGTTTGGTGATTGAACCCTGATTTGATCGACATCTATAACGAGCGTGTTTCTGTGATGAAACCTATTTGGTCCGAGGGAATTGACGGGATGCCAAGTACGAAGATATTGGTTTCAGACCATATTGCTTCTACCGGCGTCGGAAGAAACATAGAGGAAGTCTGAGTACCACAACTTCAGGAGAGAAAATGAGACACAAAGACACAAAACCGTCATTGATGAATAGTGCCATGAACAGTGACAGGCGTCCGTGAACAGTGACGGATATTCGTGATTTTGAGCCCTCACTGTCCTTAGGCGACAGACGTCTGTGAAAATCTCCTCCCCAGCGACGGAATCTTCTATTTTTTGTGAACAATTATCTTTTTTTAAGTTTTTATTTATTTTAGGACTCTTTTATTACGATTTTTACTTTAGTTTCTTATTTAAAGAGGCTTGTAAACACTTTTTAATTAGTTATTGAATATTTTGAATACTTTTTTGCTTGAATATTCTTCTTCCCCGACATGGATTTGGTGTGAGGCCAAGGGAGTGATTCTCATCTATTCTCTTTTGATCTTTTATTATATTTGCTATCTATCGATCCCTGTTTGCTTCTCTAAACCCTAACCTATTAGTGTATCGATCCGAAAACCCTAAACCTTTTCTGAAACCCTAAATCAATTAAAACCATAAGCCTATTCCAAAACCATAAACCTATTACAAACCCTAAATCCTTCCAAAATCCTAGTTTGAACATGTGAATCTACATCGGATCGACGACGAGCACCCAAGCCTGGAAAAGCTAGAATCCTATCTCTAGGCCCGATCCCGCCTTAAATCTAACGAGACTTGGGCATCGGACTGGACCCTACTCGGATCGCGCGTGATCTACCTATCAAAGTTTCTAAAACCCTAAGTTATGTAGATGATTTTGCGATTAAGTTTGAATTAATTTGATTTAATTTTGGCAAATCCCCCATCAAATCATTATTCATGCATTTTAGGGTTCCCGTCCTGCGTCACACCTCTACCTGATCCAAGGGTGAGAAAAAGCAGTACAAAGTTGAAGAATGATTAGTACTGTTCCTTGTGAGAAGGCGATTGTATTTTCTTTAGGGACAGGTTAGCCTGGTCATCTCATCACTCTATATATGCAAATATTATCTACCCTTTCTTATTTAGTATTGACTTTATTTCAGATTGTCAGAACAATATTGCGAGTCCTAACTCCCAGCATGCGAATTTTTAAAAGATACAATTGTTCTTAACAAAACTAATTAAATTATTAAAATTCAACGTGAAGGGGTATCAGACTCTGTTGAACTTCTTTTCATCCATATTACTAAGCAATGCTTTTTACTACTGTATTCAGGTGGACATGAGCTCAGTAAAAGCACTGGGAATGCAGGTGGCAGACTAGCCTGTGGTATGTGTCCTTGGTTCTCTTGTTGTAGTTGGCGTCATCATCATCATCTTCATCATAGCCTTATCTCATCTAGCTAAGTAGGGAGGATAGGTAAAACATGCATGATTTGGAAGCTTTCAATAGAGTGAACGACATGAATCCTTCTTGTCCCTTCTCACCATGGTTTAACATCTCGGTAAACCGATATGTATAGGTCACCCACCAAACTGATATGTATCATTCTGTCGGCCGCTACGTTGATCAATATATCAGCCAAAGTATTGGTCGATACATTCGATTTATTGGTCTTATGATACTTTCATATTATCGAAAGCGTGGGCCAATATGACCAGTACATTGAACACATCAGCCAATAATTTGGGAAACATAGGGGTGTCAATACATTTGAATACCCGATGACCTCTGAAAGGGATGCGTATTAGTTTCGTCCTAGATTTTGAACCCTGCTTCTCACTGCTTCCCTCCAGGACTTCACAGGTCTTCCTCTTCTACTTTCTTCTACTTGTAGCTTCTCAATCCTTCGTATAGGGTCTGCTTCCCTCCAAATCTTCACTGGTCATTTTCTTCTTTTACTTCCTTGTGCTTGTTAGCACCTTTGCACTTCGTATAAGACCAGGTCTGCTTCTAACCTCTAATGGACATGTCCAACTCACCTCAAGCGACATTCCTTACTAATTTTTTTCTGTTATAGGTGTCACTCTAAAATTCCCTCATGAACTTGTTCTGTTCCTCTTTAGTTCCCTTTTTTTTTTCTAATGGGTAACCTGGGCTCGAACCTGCGACTTCGAGTAATAGGGTCAACCTTTTATTGTACCAAAAGACCAAGCCCTCTTGTCCTTAGTTCTCTTGTCACGTTTATTATTCATAGGAATCATAGCACATGATGGCTCTTGTACAAAATATGCATGACTGTTCACTCATTGGAGGATCTGACCATTCGATCTATGCTTTCTTAAATGGACACGATTGTTTATGTTTTTTACTGTTCGAAATTAAAGTGCACCATTCGATCTATGCTTTCTCTGGCTGAGACGTGTGTCAATGGCGGCCTATGAGGGGCTGCTAGTTGAGCTATTTGGGAAATTTGCTAGAAAATAACAAGAAGCATTTAAAATGCTTGTAGGTTTATTGAGTAATCTCTTGTTTGCCTTTTACCGATTTAGCTCTTGCATTGCAGGTGTTATTGGCCTACAGGCATAATCGATGACGGCTATATTTCGTGGTGAACGTCTGTAGTACATTAGATGTTAACCATGTTCTAAGAAAACATCAATAGACTAATCTGAAACAAGAAACTGTGGGTAGCTTGGTTGCTGGAACTAGCCGAATAAAGTACCTGGTCTTGGTCTTCCTCTTCATATTACAACTTTTGTTTGATGGCATTGGAATATGTATATATACATATATATTCTCCTGTTTTTGGCCTCTTTTCTTCTTGAGCTGATATTAGGTTCCACGCACTGGGGTCAATCTCCTGTTACCCACATGGTCAAGCCTCAGGAGCTGCACATAGAAATCAGTGAATGCTCACTTTAAGGTTTCACTGCTCTGAGCTGTTATTAACTGCCCAGCCCTTCACTTGGGTCAATCTCTTTTTTGTCCAAATGGTCAAAATACTTTGGAGCTGCACTGCTATTTTTGAGCATGCAAAGTAGGGAAAGTTTTTCACCCTCGACCTTTACTAATTTGGTGCTCGAGATAATCAGTACATGTAAGGTCGTTTGACCCAAGGCGCTAGTGCAGTCACTCGGGTCGGATACTTGACAATGCCTTGGAGACTGAACTGGTAGTAGGTACCTGGCCTGAGCACTAAAGATTGGTGCTCATCTCAATTACCTTTTCTCCAAAATAGTCAAACCTTGGGAGGGGTGCAGCTTTTCATGAGCACACATCATTGGAAGTATGAATTGATTTATAAAAAAGTGTTTTTGACCTATCACTGGTTTGGTGCTCAAAATGCTCCTTAGAGGTTGGAGGCAGGGATTTAATGTCCCATATATATCATCTCCGTTGGGCTGGCCCCCAAGCTGATGCATTTCTGATATATTCGATATGCATAGGCCAAACCAGCCAATATTCTAAGTACGTTTTTTTATTTTCAATATAATCTGAAAATATAAAAAATTTGCAAGAAGAGAATTTTTAGTATTTTGTCCGAGTCATACCTGATACGTATCGGCCGATATGACCTGATATGGGCTGATATTTGACCAGTTTGACTCGATATTTGACTTAATTAAATTTGGGGTCATATCTGAATCAGATGGGGCCTGACCGGGTACATATCAGCCGATATGTATAGGAGATGGCTGATATTTAAAACCTTGGTTGGAGGAAGTTGTGGTGTTGTGCCTGAATGTTGACAATCTTGCAGAGTAAATGTCACAGGCTGTCACAAAATTCCCTAAACCAATCAACAGTTTTGGAGAAGTTCTCAAACTAGGCGGTCTGCCAAATTTATTTTTGAGTCACTTGATTAATCGATTCTCTGAATATTTCTCGATAATCTTTCTCGGTCAAATTTAGAGGACGCCGATTATATGCATGTGGGCTATATAATCCCTGAATGTTTTCTCGAATTTATCTGAATTAAATTAACTATCACTAAGGATTAAAATATTGGTTTCATTTTCGATTTTGGGGATGACCAGAAATGAAATTTCAGCCTGAAATTTTCCTTTCCATACATTATTAATATGCCTGAAATTTCGGATCTCGATTTGATTTTGTTGCTGACCGAAATCAATAAGATTTTAAATTATCGGCTGAAATTTTGATCCTTGACTAACACAGCGCCAGGTATTTGCCAAATCCGGACTTGGTTACCATGGTAACAGGTTCAATTCCAGCCTATCCATCATAAAACACCAAAAAGAGGAAGGCTACTTGTGAACAGCCGTTGTGCATTGGTCAGGTACCTAATATCACCTTTTGTAAAAAAAAGTAAAATTTTCAAGATCAACCATGATATTTTCACCTTTTCCATAACCGACTTATTTGAAGCTAAATTAAATAGTCGTAAATACCCAAGGACATTAAATCATGATAAAATCAGGTTTTTCATCTTGGGCGTTTCTAAATGCCTTAAAATCATTTATTGCTTTGAATCTCATGATGGAGATAATTTCTCATCTTGATCTTCTGCAGGATTTATCTTGAGATTATGGGTGTACTATCAGACGATCCATTTCTCAAAAACATGGAGCTATGATATAGTAGCACTAAAGCTCCTATATAGGAACATTATCGCTCCTTTGTGGTAACGATATGGCTACCCCTATGAAAGCGACATCGCTCCTTTGTGGCTGCGATATCATTCCTCTGTAGTAGCTCCATCTCTCCTATATAGGAGCTGATCTCAAGAACAATCTTGTAAAAGAACAAGAAGAAAAATGATCTTTAACATGAGATTCAAAGCAGTCAATAATGTTAAGGCATTTAGAATTACTCAAGACTAAAAAGGTTAATTTTATCAAATTTTAATGACGTTGGGATATTTACAACTCTTTTAACTTGGCTCGGCTTCAAGGCCATTTTTAACTGGTATCAATGAATTTAATTGATTTGTAGAGTCCAATTCTTCATATCGTAATGGCTGGATATCCAACTCTCTTCATAAATCTGTCTCACAATCAATCTTTTTGTAAACAACTTCACGTGAGTAGGTATTAACAGGTCGGATTGGCGGGCGACTTTGTTTCTAGGTTACTTTTTGGGATACATGCCATTTGATCATGTGATTTGACGACTATGATAAAATTAAGATATCTCTATTGTGTTATTTAAAACAGTCAACACCTTTTAAAATTAGCTGCAATGCTATAGATCTATATATAATGGTTATAGAATCACACGGCACCAATAATGAAGTCTGTATTTTAAGAGTGAGCCTTTGAGAAGGATCACTGTCAACCACAGAGAGGATTAAAAAATGGTATTTTCACCCAGTGAAATTTCATTTTCCACCATCATTTGTAGAATCCAATCAATTGCATAAATAATCGTAAACCTTACAATTTAATAATCAGACGTCACAAGTTTCCAAATAGTTGACGGACAAATGGAAAATTGAAGCTAGTTTAACTTAAAAATCAAAATGATCAAGCAAAATTTAAGAATCAGAAAATTAATGATACATTAGCACTTACATGGAGAGCTGGCTGCAATCAATCATGCATGCTCTTTATGATCCCAACTGAACTGATGGTGGGAGAAAAGATGTTGCAAACTAACATGAATGCTATAGCACAAAGGATGGGAGGGCCCATTACAACGATTCTGTGGCTCTACTTGTAGCTGTGTCTTCATGACAGAAAATGGCCCCATCGGACGATTATTAAGTCAATGTAATATTTTGATCAAGCCCAGAGGAGCCCATCAAATCCAATTTCCAGACTCGAAACTGGGCTGTCCCCGATATCCTGATCGGTATCTTGGTTTTCTTCGAATGAGTCCACATATGGTTCAAGCAGATCAGAAGACCTTTCTGATGGAATCCCGTAATCCTTGAGAATACAGGAAGAGGCACTGATTGCGGCCTCTCGTTCCAAAACAGCAAGAAAATTGTCTTCGAATTCGAAAACTATGTACTTGTCTTTGCATGCTACACAATCGAGTCGATGTGCAATGAGGACTAAAGTGGTTCAACGGGAAATGGAAAACAGTTTAGATAGAGGGTACCAGTACTTACTGTCAATGAGATGTGCTAGATGTCGTATGTTTTTTATTCGAGTTCCGTTGCACTTCAATACCTGTCATTATTTTCAATTTAGAAAAAAATATTCTTCATAGAATCATATGATGAATTGGTATAGGTAACAGACCCATTTAGGATCAAGATTCTAAATAGGTCGCTTTTTAGAACATGTGGCAAGTTTTTTTATTCAAGTCTAATGCCTTTAAAATGAAATGTTACCATGTAAATCTCCAAACCTGCTTTAGCCACTTGTGTTTGACTACCCTAATCACACAATATGAATGTTTTTCAATGCAATCTTCGACACCAAAGATCTAACATCATGATCTTTGCAACTAGTGTCGCCTAAAAAGTGACATTTAGTATCTAGAGTCTAAACATGTCAGTTACTAAATAACAACTCATCATATAATAATAATAATAATAATAATAATAATAATGGGTAAAAATAACTAGGAAAGGTGAGTGATAACTTGCCTGCTGATTTCCCATATCCTCATATCCGATGTTTACTTCATTTGCTAAGACCTTGTGAAAGGAATGGGAAAAAATCAGATGGAAGGAAACAAAGAAAACAAAGTCAACAATTAAGACAATTCCAAGAAAGAACTATGCCAAGTAGGCAAGTATAACACGTGGAAATTCACTTCTTGGATGTTGACATTTCAGATGTAGGCGATTAGTAAAGTCAGTATAAGAGATTAAAAGCATATGGTTATTATTGAAGAGGGTATGAGCGTTATTGCAAAGTAAACCACAGTTTTCCTGACTCTCTGTGGTAAAAGATCAGCGAGAAAAAAAAAAGAGTACCCAAGGAAACTAGTTTATAAATTAAGAGAACAATAATTGCAAATCTCGAATCTGCAAAAAGCTAAAATAACAGGCCCCCGACCCATGTTTCTCTTCTTGTGTAATTGCAGATTAAAGGAAAAGAAAAATACAGTGCTAGTTTGACCGTAATTCTGATCAAATCTATTACGGTAAAATAGCAGCAATAAAAATGAGATTAAAAGATTTAATTCTTCCCTGCTATTTGACAGCCTAATAAAACACCACTTAACAGAACTCCCGAGATATAATTTAAAAAAAAAATAAAATAAATAAAACCCCTTGGGAGGTGAATCCTGGGGGAGTCCTGCCACATGGCCTTCATAGTGCCATGTAACACTGCAATGGGACTAGGGGTCTCAATGGGTCGAGCTTGAGTCCGGTTGGCCCGGCCCGATTAGTATGTCGGGCCGAGTATGGGCTAATTCCGAAGGCTCAACTAAAAATTACCCCATTTAAGCCCAATCTGACCTGATTATTTGAGACCCTTTATATAGTAATTGTCGAGTCATCCCGTGGCCTGGCCTGACCGGCAAGGGGCTAGGTATATGGGCTAAGGTAAGTAGACACAATTCATAAATTGGCTCGCCCGACCCGGCCCGATTAATAAGCCAGTCTGGGTATAGATTAGTTCCAAAAAGCCCGATTATAATCGGCCCACTTAAGGCCCAGCAGGGTCCCGCTGCTCCCCCCCCTACCCTCCCACACATCCACACACATGTACATAGAAAAAGTCGACTCACATGACCAATGTAATCTGATTATCCCATGGCCGTCCACTTGTTGACCATGTGGCATGCATGTTTGATCAATACAAGTATCATCTTGATAACTTGGATTTTTCAAAGCCATGCGCCACATGGTCCAATAAATAAACGGTCAAGGGATACTCTGTTTAAAGGCTGTCATGTGCTATTATTCCATATAGAATATGGCAGGCATGTCATACATGCTGATAAAATCAAATAAACATGAAGAGTATTTTGTAGCTTCTTAACCACATTTCTCTATTAATTTACTTAGTTATATAAATTTTTGCATTTATTATATTTTTAAGGATAATTCTTATACATTTCTAAGCTTGGGGTTAAGTCTTGCTCCTGAACTCTGCTACTTAATCCTAAAGTTTGATTCATGAAAATGAATTAGCTGACCTGTGATAAGATAACAATCTCTTCTCCTTTGAACTTTGCCAAGGAATATCGTGCCTTCGCTAGTAGTTTCAACTGACCAGAAAAGAGAACACCTTTAAACATTTGTTAACAAGATAAGAATATAGTAAAATGCATTAAATGCAATATTACTTTAAAACATCACAGCATAAGTTGATACTTTATATGATTTTAAAACTTACCCCTATTGCATCTTCACACTCCTCGCTGTCATATGAAACACGTGAAATTGAAAATTTAAAAAATTAGCATTCTGAAAATTAATCTATGTAATCTTTACGAGTGTCGACTGGCAATAAATAAAACTCACTCTATTAGAGGCTCTGAGAGAGGAGTGAACACCAGCCCGGCGATAATGAGATAAGAAGGCTGCCCTTCTTCAATGTGATACGGAACCTTCAAGACAGATTAAAAAATCTTTTTAGCTTGAACATAGACACCCCAACTAGGATGCACAAAATAAAAGAACTCCAATCTCCATATTGTATAGATGAGTTTAAAAGTAACTACCAAATGCACACGTGGATATAAAGAAGTTTGAACTGTCATGTAAGTCCCTTCTCGAATGACACCAAGTTCAGCCACATCACCAGCGAACCTGAATAGTTCACACATATAAGATCCAGTCACTTTCCGGCTAGATGCAAGTTAAAGGTACAAATGTGATATATATATATATATATATATATATATATATATATATATATATATATATATATATAAAGAGAGAGAGAGAGAGAGAGTATAAAAGAAGTATGGTGATGGTTCTAAGTCTTGTCCTTTACTTTTGACTTATAAGGTAGCGGAATGCGATACGCTCAGTTGACCGAAATGGGACGGTTCCCTCACACCCTACAGGAACACCATCAAAGCTGACAATCACATCACCCTGCAAAACGCAGACAGCAAAATGGATCATTCCCCGAGGACTCCATAAACAATTGCTAGAAAAGTCAAACCTACGAATTCAGATGCATGCATGATGCATGGATAGTTGCACAGCACACAACCATAAAGCTTGGACACTCAATAAAGTAGAGAATGGAGAAGAAAATGGATGTGGTTATTGCATATTCCGATTCCTGTTTTCCCATCTTAAAATGTACAATAACTTACATTGTATATTGTAAAATTTTAATTGCTGTTTTGATGGCATAATATCATTATCATCATAACCTTATGTCATAGGGATAATGGCTCTTGACACACCAAATGGTGTTTAAATGATCTTACACCATTAAGTTGTCCACTTTAATCTCACATCATTAGAGTGTGATTCATCAATATGCCATGTGGCGGATATTTGTGACCAATCTAAATTTCCAAGTGGAAATCTATCAATCTCAGCCCAAGGAAACATACCTATAGGTGGATGTGAACCCTCAAATTGATGAACTTTAATATTAGACATTAAAACTAAAAACAACGGTTGATATTATATTCCCCAGATCAGATGGTTTAAATCTTCCTAAAACATCATTTTTGGACCTATTGCACTTCAATCTATGATCGATCACTTTGACGGTACAGATCACCCACATCTTAAAGCATTGATGGTGTAAGATCATTTAAACACCACTTTGATGTTTAAATGACGGTCAGGAGAGTCGGGCCCTAGGTCATAACATCATCATAACATTATCCCATCTCTTTGGGCTCGGCTTTTCAAATCCTATTTCTCCATTCACTTCTATTCAGGGCTTCATAATAAGACTCATCATAGGGATATGACAGGCTTTTTACAGTCAACTTTACTCCAACTCTTCTCAGGGCCGGCCATGGCAGAATTTTTTAAGGCTCAACATTTATGGATAATTACAGCAATGATAGTTGCAGGATTTTATGCCTCTGTCTAGCACACGTGAAATCATGGTTGTGAATACGATACTGTTTTGCGTGCTATCTGCTTATCTGCATCTCACATATATTGACAACTGCGTTTTCTAAAAAATATAAGCTACTGATTTTTTTGTTTTTTCAAATCTGATAGCTATGTTTTCTTTAGAATAGCAGAAAAACAGTTTCCATGTTGCCACAGAAGAATGTCTTTAAAACTGCATGCATGTCATCGATATCCGAGGCTGCCTGGAAACTTTAATGTCTTGGCTTTCTTGCCCTGCTGACTATCTGAGACATTTGACAAAGACTTGGTCATAGAGATTTATGAACAATGCAATCTAAACTTATATAGATCTGTTGGCAGTTATTAATTACTATATCCAGTAATCATCAGCTCACACAATCCACAGAGAGAGAGAGAGAGAGAGAGAGAGAGAGAGAGAGATGAATGCTCTACTTCTCTTGCAAATTTTCTTGCTTTTATATATATATATATATATGGAAAAGGGTTCCGTCTTCCCATGATGGACGGTCACCGTCCTCCAAGGTTCCATGTGGAGCTCCGCATGGCACCCAAAACACTGGTTGAATGCCACGTGGAGCACAGGTGCATTGCTCTCCCCCATGTATAGTTTGAGCCTTGAAATCTAGACCGTTGATATCAGTCAAACTTTGACTTATGCTTTTAAAATTTGTTTTTTTTTTTTAAATTGATCTAAATTACCCCCCGTGCTCCATATGGCACCCTAACAGTGTGGAACAGGGGCGCATTGCTCTCCCCCATGTATAGTTTGAGCCTTGAAATCTAGACCGTTGATATCAGTCAAACTTTGACTTATGTTTTTAATTTTTTTTTTTTTTAAATTGATCTAAATTATTCCCCTGTGCTCCATATGGCACCCTAACAGTGTTTTGGGTGCCACGTGGACCTTGGGGGGACGGAATCGGCTCGGCATATATATATATATATGATAGAGGGGAGAATGCACTAAGGCGCACAGGATGACTTGTGCGCCCAATGGCCCGATCACATGCCACATGGCATGATTCACCCAAAACAACTCCCGTTTTGGGTTGATCAGCCATGGGACATGATTTTAAAAGAAATATTTTCGTTTGACTTTTCTGTCCTCCATTTGATGGGTCAAAGAGAAGGTAACGCTCCAAAACTTTGGTGTATTGATTTTTCCCAACTTTGACCACATTTTTAACAATGGAAAAGTAAAAAAAAATAAAAAATTAATGGGATCTGATCAACCTTGCCTAAGTAGCTGTGGCATCCGATCCTCGTGATGGACACCACATGATGGCCAACTGACAGTGGGCGCAGAGATATCTCTGCACGTGGGCACATACTCCCCGGCCTCTCTCTCTCTCTCTCTCTATATATATATATATATATATATATATATATATAGTGATATCATATAAGAGTGTCAAATGATTGGAAAGAAACCTTGAAGCCCAAGTTCCTAACTGCACATGCAAAAAAAAGGCGCGAGAAATCGACGAAAAATAGACTCGATTTCCGCCGCTATGGAAATTGCAAAATCCACTTAAAATATAAGATCTCATCGGAAAATAAAATTGGGCGCTATTGAAACCGTAAGCCCTCTTCTCTCTCTCTCTCTCTCTCTACGAATCTCTCCCTATCTCAATTTTTCTCTCTTTGAATCTCATCCCCATCTCTCCCCGATTTCTCTTGTAATCTCTCTCCTAGATTTCTCTCTCTACGAATATCTCTCACAACATTCAAGTTTTGGTTTGGTGTGTAGCGTATACACCAACGCAAGGGTTAAAATATCGGATTTCCGATACGTATTGTCCTGAAGTTCAGGACGATACGTATCGCGTATCGTCCGATACATTCAATGTATCGGCGATACATTGAATGTATCGTTTCAATACATTTTTTTTTTTTTTTTCAAAAAATAAAAAAAATCAAATTATCATCCGTATTGGCCGATACGGACGATACGTATCGTCCGATACATTCAATGTATCGGCGATACATTGACTGTATCGTTTTGATACTTTTTTTTTTTCAAAAAATTCATAAATCAAATTATCGGACGATAATTTGAAATTATCGGACGATAATTTGAAATTATCGTCCGATAATTTGAATGTATCGTCCGATACAGGCGATACATTGCCCGTATCGGACGATAATTACCTTATTTTTTAGGGGGTACGATACATAGGCAATGTATCGTACCGCCCAGGTCCACAACCGATACGTATCGGGCGATACGTATCGGTATCGGACGATTTTTTGACCCATGCACCAACGATGATGCTCCCTTTCTCTTTTTTATGTATTATCACTCAATCCACACATCGAAAAACGTTGAATTCCTATTGATTCCCAAAGGATTGGAATTCATCGGATCTATAAATCCATTTCCACCATTTTCCTGGAAAATATCCAAACAAAGCGTTAAACCTAACAAAATACAACGTTGGGTGTTTCTTCACTTTGATGGATAACATGAGAAAATGAACTCTGCATTTACCAGCCATCCAACTCTCTGAACCTTACATGGAGCAGCTTAAGCCTCAATCATAATGACTGAGAAAGCTCCAAACAAATTTGCAACAATCCAAGGCATAGGAACATATCTCTGAATGCAATATGGACCTCTTAACACTCTCTATTGCTAAACTAAATGTGGAAGATGTTAAAACCACGTAGATTCGGCTACCAGCATTATCATCATTGCCTTGTTTGATGTATGTGGGGTCAACTAATGTGAATCCCATTTCTCGACTCAGCCCTGTTCAAGGCTAACAGTAAACCCTAAATGCAATGATTGTGTAATTAAATTGAGATATTATTTGAGCAACAAAAACATTAAATTTATACTAAAACACATAAGATCTTTAAAGAAATTCATTCAGACGATTAAGTTTAATTCGATTTAGTGTTCAACCCCCATTGCAGTCCCTTCCAAATTCAAAAAATAGCAAATGATAGAACTTGATTTTCCTTTTAGTTTAGTCTCTAGGATTTGTAGGATTTATGGCTCAAAAGCGAAGGATTAGAAAATATCATGATGAATTTTAAAGAAGATATAATCCAGCAACTAGAGATTTCAAATAGGAAAATTAAAAGAAAAATGAATTTTCTTAGGTTTTAATAAATAAAAAAAAAAAAAAAAAATCACCTTGCATCAATCGATAGGAAACAAAAAGATATAGGGAAAATCTTGGCCCCACAACAAACCCATCTCAGGACATGAATTGCTCTTCACGTTGAAAAGAATTCTTTCAAACAAATTTCCCATTCGTAATAAACATCATTAATTCAAAAAAAATACTTTACAACTATTAATAGCATTCAATAAAACCCTAACTTAACTCTACTTTTAATAGACTAAAATACCCTTAAAACCTAATACGACCCTTAAACATAAAGACTTACGTGCGACTTAAAATCCCCGTCGTGAACTTCACCTATGGTCCACCTTCACTAGACTCCCTTGACTAGACTCACTGTCAGGCGTGACCATCATTACGGTCGACCGTGAAATTCCCACGGTCGACTTTCTGTTTTCTAAGAAAAACAGAATGGAACCATATCACGGTCAACTGTCTCTGACCCACAGTCGAACGTGGCCTTCTTTCACAGCCTTTTCTTCAAACTCCAAAGTCTTCCTTTAAACTTGCACTTTGTATGTTCCATCGTCGCCCTTCTAATTTTTAAGCTTAAACTCTAAAGCATTTCTCCGTCATTCCAACTTATCCTCCATGTGCTTTCTTATCTCGCCAATTAATAAAAAATCATTACCAAAAAAACACACCATAGGCAACTTCTTGATAAACCCTAATTTCAAATGTGAACAGTTATTGTCGCTACAAAATTCTAACACTAGTTAATTCCCCTTCATACATGTCTTGAATAAGCTTAATAGAGTCATTCATAATGCATTTCTTCCTTGTTTATAACGAGTTTCCATTTTTAGTTTTGAATAAACAGCTCTCATTGTTAAGCATATGCATATTAGTGGTTATAATAATGAATAGGGGTAGACTACAAGCAACGGTTTCATTATTGGCAAGGTGGGAATAATATGATGGCATACCTGTAAGAAGCAATGTTTACAATCACAAATATTAACTACTTATTAATAAAAGAAGAGGTGATCACTACTGACATGAAGAGTTCATGCGAACAAGAATCACAATTCACATCAATGTTCCCTCTCTACTTTCTTTCACTTCTTTATTCCCTCATGTTCTTCCTTATTCTCACCCTAAATCAGGGTATCTTAGCGCTGGCGAATGAATAGAATTCCCCAGCTGCTTAGTCCGCCCCAGGGAGGAAGCAGCAATCCATTCTTTATCCGCAGAGCTTAGGAGTTGCGGTTTCATATCTTATTTTTCACTGTTTCTACTTTTTTTTTTAAAGAAGTTGTGTATTAGGGTTTTCTTTGTTGGAAATCCAGACAGCTTACGAACTTATAAATGCTCCACATACCTCCATTAAAACCATGTTTGCAGCAGAAGTGGGCTCAAGTCTCCGCACCAATACACCCTGTAATGCATGAACCATCATAAACAGTACATGAGAATTTGGATGCTCCAGCAGATACACTGATCGACAGTTCTAAGCAGAAGTAAGGTAAATGCAACTAATTCACAATTAATAAGGAAGTAAAGACTGTCCAAATGGAATCTAGCGGCCAAATGGAACTTCTGCATGCTTTTATGCAACACCTCGACCTCATTATGAAACATAGGAAAACTGATTTGGAGATTTACATGGTAACCATGTGCAGTGAAGACCCTCATGTGAAGATCTGGTGGGTCAGAGATTGCACAACAAAAAGTTCTCATCATGTGATTCAAAGTGATCAAACACCTTCAAAATGAAAAAATAAACTGATTTTGGAGATTTACATGGTAACCGTTGATTTTAAAGGCATTTGCCTGCTTTGAATCAGAAGATGAGAGATATTTATTCGATGCAATCTTTGGTACCACAGAGCTTTAAAACATGGTTTTCGCATCACATGGCACGCTTGATTCAAAATAGTGCCACGTGTCCCAAAAATTGACCCGTATACAATCTAAAGAAGTATTCACGAGTTGCAGGGGTTCATGCACAAAAACGTGCAATTACACGCCATCATAAGTGTACGTTTTAAACAACATGCCCAACTAGAAAACACTCATTAAAATTTCTAGATACTTCTTCAAATAAACAAAAAAATGGAGATTCATTTTTGGACAATTGACTGTATTCAAGTATAGGACACTACAGAAAGCAGGATACCTCGTTAGACTGCACTTTTAAGCATGCACGTAGTGCTGGATTCTCCAACTTTTGCAGCAGGACTCCTAGGCAAGGGAATCCTGAATGTCCAAGTATAAAAGATCGCATTAGGTAAATTAACCTCAGTCTCGTGACACCGATTAGATGTATCCGATTTCAATACAAACAGATTTCAATATTTTTTCATTGGCTTAACCAGTATGAAAATAAATATATGGCATACATAGGCATTTGATAGTTTCTGCACCAAAAGATTTCAGGATATACAACTTTAGCCATAATACATACACACACACATTATATATATACACAACATGCATACAGTTAGATCTTCATTGCTGGGCTTGGGCCTGTAGCACAATGGAAGTTTACAACTTCAAGGTCACAGGTTGGAGCCCAGCTAAACCTATTAACCAAAAAAAAAAGAATCTTCATTGCTTGCATGTGTTAGAAAATGAAGACGAAAAATATTGCCAGCATTTTCAGTCTACATATTAACTTTGTAGAAAGAATAAATTTTCTTTGTGGAAATTAAGTTGAAAGCCACATGCACAAAAAAATGTGGCAATACCAAAGAAAATCCTTTCCCTATATTATATGATTACAAATATGCACATGCCCAAATAAAATTCAGACACAATTTTCACAATGTCAATCAATCATATATTGATGACAAAATTAGAACTAGATTCATCGAAATCCGAGCATTGTTTCTAATGAAAGATAAAATTCGGATTTACAGGATACCTGGTTTTATTAATCAATAATGAATTTTTCATCAAAATATGCCTTCACACCTTAGGCCCAATAATCAAGAAGAGCCGCAAACATGAAAGAAAAAATTGATTGTCATCGTCGCCGTCCTCCCATCATCCTCATCATCATCATCATCGCCATCACAGCCTTATCCCATCTATCTGTTGTCAGTTTTGCGAGTTCTATTTATCCACTCATTTCTGATCAGTGCTAAGGTCTTTTTAACTTCACAATCCTCCATGTCCCTTCTCATGGCTTCTTCCAGGTCTTCACCGGTCTTCGTCTTCTCCTACTTCCTTGTGCTTGTAGCGTTTCAACCTTTCGTACAGGGTTTGCTTCTGGCCTCCGATGAGCATGTCCAAACCACCTCAAGTGATATTCTATTATTATTTCCTTTGTAGGTGTCACTCTCAAATTTCCTCTTCTGTATTCATTCTGAATTTTATCCATTCTTGTTACTCCACATATCTATCTCAACATACACATCTCAGCCACATATACTCTATCTTCATCTTGCTTTTTCATAGCCCAACATTCTGCACCACATAATATGACAGGTTAACCGTTGTTTTATAAAACTATCCCTTTAATCTAAGTGGAACTCTTGCACGCACAATACTCCACTCGTTTGCCTCCATTTCATCCAAACTGCATTAATCCTATTTGAGACATCCTCTTCAAATCTACTATCTGATTGTAAAATAGAGCATATATAGGAAACTCTATCACAATGTGATACTAAATGAATTTCTATTTTGACTAAATCATCCTCCATACCATTTTCACTAAATTTGCACTCCATGTATTTCATCTTTGTTTTGCTATTTTCAAGCTCCTTGACTCCAAAGCTTTTATCCATCATTCCAGCTTGTCATTTTTTTCCTTTGTTTGGGCAATTAATACCACATCATTCGCAAATAACATGCATCGGGGAATCTCTTCTTGTACATCTATGATAAACGCAACCATGACCAGCCAAAGAAATAAAGATCAAAACAGATCTTCGATGCTCAACTTATCAATTACAAGGACTCTGAACCATCTCTCTCTAATGTTGATAGCGCAAACATAAGACCACAAGGATGATAAATAAGGGCTGCATATTATAGTAAAGTGGAAGGCCATAAGGCCGATAATGGGATGCATATTATAGTATCAAAGGTCACTCATCATCAACTTAGGTGGGACACCAAGCAGTCAACAATATGTACCACACATACAAAAAATAAATTGACAAAGAAATAGATAATAAAAAAGGTTTTTTTGTAAATATCCCCTAAACCCTAAAATACATGAATGTCCATGATATGCTAATTTGCCGAAATTAAACTAATTAATTGAACAATTAATCACAAATTAATGCGATACCTTAGGGTTTCGTAGAGATTCCCTTCGGTAACCATGATTGATCCGGCTAAGGCCCAAGTCCAACGCGTGAGTCCCGTTAGGAATGCGAAAGGTGCGATCCAAGAGCTAGAACTCTTTCATCCACTAGGTCGGGCGTTCGTTCATTGATCTACGTGGATTATCGTTGTTTCTCACTACATCTTTCGAAGGGAACGATCAATCGACGCAATTGGAGCGTCCTCGGGCTCCATTGGAGTGCCCTCGGGCTCCAACAACGGTCATGGATCGAGGGGTGAGGAACGAATTCGATCCACAAGGATGGGCACCAAGATAGCTCTAGGTCTAGGATTTTAGGGGTTTAGACAATCAAATAAAAGGGGAGAAATAGATGCAAAATAGCAAGCAAATAAAAGAAGAGGTAAAGAAGGAGATCAAGAAATCAATTGGGCATCTTACCCTTGGCCTCTCACCAAACCCGCTTGGGGAAAGTGGAATAGCTCTTCACAAGCTCAACTCAGGCTCACAATGCATAACATTTTCATTCATTAATCACCAATTGCCAAATTTGGCATACATAAAGACATTATATAGCAAGCACAAGAAAAGAACCATAAAATAGAAAAGTACTACTAAAGTACCCTAAAAGGAAACCTAGAAACTTGCAAGCTCAACTATCTTGGGGAAAGAGGAATCACTCTTCACAAGCTCAACTCAAGCTCACAATGCATAACATTTTCATTCATTAATCACCAATTGCCAAATTTGGTGTACATAAAGACATTATATAGCAAGCACAAGAAAGAGCCATAAAATAGAAAAGTACTACTAAAGTACCCTAAAAGGAAACCTAGAAACTTGCAAAATTCAAGACGAAAAAGAAAGAAAACAAGCCCAAAAGGGACTGCTTGCGCCACTTAATTCGCTTGAGCGAGAACCCCTGTGAAATCTGACGCCCTCACTGGATGGGGTCACTTGAGCGAGAAGTAAGCTCGCTCGAGCGACTTTTCGCTGAAAGTTGGCCCTCTCCTTTCTATAGAATCTCGCTCGAGTGAAATCTATGTTCGCTCGAGCGACTCTGGGCAATAAGCCCTCCTTTGCCGGTCCTAGGTTCTTCTCCCGGTAGATATCGATGCCCTCCTACATTTCTTCTGGCGATACACGTGATGCAGCCCAAACCTTATGTCAATAGTGTCGGCGTCCCTGCCACTCTCTCCCTCTCTCTCTCATCGTTATTCAAAAAATCCTACCATTAGAGAAATATCTAAAAAGGAGCTAAAGCTTGCACACAAGATTTGTATAGTGGCACATGGTTAAAAAGGAAAATTGTCATTTTCCGGATCTGTGCCACGTGGAACACCATCTAAGTCCCATTTGATTTGAAGACCATGATGTAAAAATGTAAAATTTTTGAGGCAAAAAATTCCTACAATACAAGATCTCTATATCTGATTTTTTAGAGTCAAACATTGAATCAGATTATGGCCTTTGACCGGACTGCACCTGATGATAGAGATCGCATTTGGTGCCAATCTTTGGTCTCAAAGATCTTTCCATCATGCTCTTCAAATCAGACGGTTTAGATGGTGTTCCACGTGGCATAGATCCCCAAAATAACAAAGTCTTTCTTTTTAACCATGTGCCATGGAACAAATCTTGTGTTCTAGTTTTAGCTCCTTATTTAAAATCTCGATGAAATGAACAGTAATATGCAGATTTAAGGTCACAATTGTCTTAAAAAGTTTGAACAGACTCCTAGTTAACATGATTTCTCACGACACTTAACTAGAGGGGGGATTTTAAACATGATTATTAACTCTAGTTTTTTTTACAAATATTGAACGTTAAGAGGTTTTTTCATAAATATAGAACTGTAGTCGAGGTATTTGCAAAAAACCTAAAGGAGGGGAAAATTCATAGAGCCATCCAGCAGAGTGAGCAACACTAAGTATCTTCATCAACAGTCTTCACAAATCTTAAGGAAGGAACATAAACAGTCCCAACCAAACGTTTTCACTAACATCTAATATGCAGTCTCCATCAGAAGCAGTAACCCATCAAACTCCACCAATAAGAGGAACACCTTTCATGGCCATCATCTAAGACAAATCAATGATCTATGATCATTTTGGTCAATTGATGCCACCAATCCATCATGTGATATGGAATTCGGCCATTGGGAATGCATGGGTCACATTGGTGACCATGCATGCCTCCATGCCATTCGATCCACACAATTGGGTGGTATAGGATGATGATATAAAATTTTATTTTGAGTTTTTGAAATGACTATCGCAAAATCATTGGATTTATTGATTTAAGTTTGATTTTTGAAAGAAAATTTGGTATAGTCTCTTAGATTGATTTAAATAGTATAGTAGTTATAGATAGTTTTGATTTACATGAATGACTATGATTTGATTAAATGAAATCTTGTTTAGATCATGATATAGTCATTGTTTTGATAATTGAAATTAGAGGTAATAGATGCTTTTTCATTGGTGTATTTGAATAACTGATTTAATTGAATTCACTTAGTCATTGCACTATGATATTGATAGTCTATAAAGTTTTATGGTTTAAATTGTTACATTGTAAGGTTAGCCCTTGATGCATGCAGTAATTACATGGTATTTGATGTTGATGATAAAAATTGAATGATGATAGAAGCTCCTTTTGCAATGAATTAGATTAGGGTATTAGAATTGAAAATTTGGTTAACTATGTTACAATATTGATGATATTGCTAGTTTATTAAAATCTCATTGTTTAGTTTGATAAATTATGGAATTGAAACTTTGATGCATGCTTTAATCGCACTTCATTTTATGATATTGATAATGGGAATTGATTGATTATAGATGACATCGCATGATAAGAAAGATTAGCTCACAAAATCGGCTAACTAAATTATATCACTATTATCAGACTAAAATAAAAAATAGTAGAGGATTTTAGCGATAGATATATGCTATAAATGAACTCATAGATAATAATCACAATATCAGTTTTGATGAAATTGATAGAAATAATGTACGGTGGTAGATGTGCTCCCAAGAACACACTACTTGTTCACTATTTTTGAAAAAACTGCAAAAATCAGGATTTTGGGTAAATTGAGACCACTGTTTTTACCAGATTTAAATTGGAAAAAAATTTGTAAAATCATCAAAGGCGTATTGATGAGTATTTTAAACCCCTGTAAAATCTTGGCCACAGATCTGTAGTGGTTTGACTTGCACAAATTCCAGAGCGGAATGGTGCAATTCAGCCCTACAATTGAACATGAAATTGACGGGGACGCCGACATTGTAGACATCGGATATGGACCTTTTCACTTGTACCGACGTCGGAAGAAGAGGAATGGAAATTAAAACTAGGCAAGAGAAGATATTCTGGAAACCGCAAGGAGAATGCCGCAGCAAGCCCTCGCTCGAGCGGTTATAATCCTCGCTCGAGCGGGCCCAGTGACGAAAATTTTTTTTTTTTTTTTTTTTTTGTCTTTTATTATTTTAGAACTCTTTTAGTGCGAATTTTATTTCGTTTAGGGTTTTCTTAGCCTATATAAAGGCCTTGTAAACACTCTATTAAGGAGATTGATTATGAATGAAAAGAGCTTTTGCTTATGTGTGCTTGAGATGAGCCTCTACGAAGAGTGAATCTTCTTCCCGAGAAGGGTTTGGTGTGAAGCCAAGGGTGTGAAGCCTACAATTCTATCTACCTCTTTTATCTTTGTTTGCGTGATTCTACAACCCTAAATCGACCATCTTCTTGTGAAATCCTAAACCCTAAACTTCTCTAAATCCTTGAATCGATCCGATTCAACAACCGTAGAGCCCAGTAGAGTTATTAAACCTTCCGCACCTGATATTCAGAGAAAATCAGTGATCCCATCATTGAATCGTGAGCACCCTAATCTGGAAAGAAACCTAGAGTTCTATCTCTAGGATCGATCTGCGCTGCAACCTAACGGATCTAGCGCCTGGACTGAACCTTGCCTGAATTATACGTGATTCTCCCAAGGAATACTACGAGACCCTGAGGTATTCGTTATGTTTTGCAAGTTTCATTGTTTAGTTTAATTCCCATTTAATTTCGGCAAAAATTCAATCATATCATTCACGTAGTTTAGGGTACCGTCCTGCGTCAGAAATACACCCGAATTGAGGTTGTCATTTTATTGTAAAAATGGCCCTGAAAATTCTATAAAAATTACGGTGTATAGTTTTACCAGTGTATCAGCTAAATATTAAATTTCAGCCTTTAGTTTGACCTACGTTGGCCGGTAGAAAATCAGGAAATTTATGGTGCAAAGCTGCCTAGCAGTGCACTAAGTGTGACAACGGATCGGATACCTGATCAGATGGCTATAATTTCACCTAGAATCTGGCACTTTTAGTGTCTGGAATCCAAACATAAAATAAAGAACATCTCGAGATTAAACCACTTGGTAAGTTGATGGCCCTTATATAATCAGATCAAAATTTTGAGTGCACCATTTGTGAAAGATGAGACTTTTAGTCCTCTTGCACCGAGTTTTGGAATCACCCAGAAACTCAATTGGGATAGAAATTGGCGACCTGATTACTAACCAAAGGTCTGAAAACACTAGGGAAAAATATAGAATTTGTAAAAATCAGTCAAAATCTTGACTTTCCCCTAAAGTCCTTGACACCATGATCATCATGGGATCAGTGATGAGAGTTTTGAACCATGTGATGACTCGTTGACCTGTCACCCATGGTTTGGCCATGAGTTTGACTACTTTAAAAAGGGACCCATACATCCATTTAACTAATTTTAATAACTTGGTTTAAAGACCCAAAATGGCCAAAACTATTGGACCCAAAGATATTAATGGGCTTTATTAGGACCTGATGTCCTTATTTGAAAGTGGGTGTGCCACTGTTAATGGCACCCACCAGAACATTCAAGGAGCACCCATATCACAAAAGTGACTATGGTGCCCCCTTAAAGACCTGAATTGGCCCTAAACATTGGACCCAAATGTATTGATGAACCTTCTTAGGAACTGATGTCCTTAATTGGAAATGAGTGTGCCACTGTTAATGGCACCCATAAGAAAATTAGAGGAGCATCCATATCACAAAAGTGATTATAGTGCGCTTAAACCCCTATCAATGATAATAAAGAAAAGAACATGTGTTGCTTAAAAATAAAATTACAATTAAAAATTTATGGAAACTTTTGAAAAATAAGGGTCCAAATCAAAGTTTGACTGACACCCTAATTGATGGTTCAGATGAACTGCCACTTGCCCAAAAGGACCCTTAATTTAGAAAGTTATGAAGGGTGCCCAAGTGCAACCATAATATTGAATTGGAATGTGCCCTTGGCACCCTTCAACAAAATATATTTAGAAATTAGAAAAAAAAAAGATTTTTAATTAAATTCATTTAATTATTTTAAAAGAAAATAAGTTCACCAATGACCTTAAGTCCCTAAATTGAAGCTAAGCAATGTTCACTAATCATAGTATTGATTGATCTTGTAAATTCAAATCGACTTAATTGATGGTGACTGGTATTGGATTACCACTGATATGGAAAACCCGGAACACCTGAAAATTGGAACTATTTATTTAATTAAATTGCATGTTGAAAACTGATTGTCAGACAATGGCAAATGAATACCGATATAGAATATTGATAATTGAATATTCAATCTCGCAAAATTGAATATTGACTATTGAACGGTGAACACCAAATACCGAATACCGAATACTGAATATCGAAATTTGAAAAATAAAACTTGAATATTGAATATCGAATATCGAAATAGTATTATTGAACAATGTTACCTGATTCGTTGGTTCGCTCAATTCGATTTCGGGTTCGTAATTCGCAATTCGCTAAGTCTAAGCGAACCCAATTCGCTAGGGTAGGATGACTTTTAAAATAAAATAGAAAATATTTAAAAAATTTTAATTATTAGCTATTATTTGTGCAAATTGTTACATACAATATATAAAATATTAATAAAAATTATTGCAAAGCAACATAGAGGGACAGCTAGTAGCACGTCTTATGCCTCCTGAACCGACCAGGGTTCAAAACTTGTGTGTGCCTTTTTGGTTTCTACCATATAAAGGGAGGAAAGCATAAGCAAATACCAGATGTAGACCGGTTCGCCTATCTGAACCGTACCAGAGTGAATCGAACCGGGTTTGCGATTTGCAGGCTCTCTGAGCAAATTAGGTAACCCTGTTATTGACCGTACCTCATACACTGATTCCCCGTCCTTACGAACAGGCTCGAAATGAGCAACTCATATTCAGAAGAGTTTGAAATGTCAGTGGAGGTTTGGGTATGAGATGGACTAACAGGGTCTTATCGAACCTTGCCTTGATTGACTAAATGGGTGAAGAGTGCCCTGCCTTTGTTTGTGCGACGTTGGCAAGTGAAACCGATACCGAAATCGAGATCATGGATGGTGTTAATATCACACTGAAATTAATAAGACATTATAAACCATTAAGATTATAAAATCATAAGATGATGTATTAATATTGTTGTTCATTGATAACTAAGAAATATATAATGACAATTATCTATTTCTAAATGCCTTGAAATAATTAATTCTAACTTGAAATGATGGAAAAAAAAATTGATTGGTACTAATTTACTGACATTGAAAGACTGATGATCTGGCAATTGAATTTGATAACTGATTATCCTTATAGGAATGGCATAATTTGAATAATCATCTTAGATTATTTTATATCACATGATTTTTTTTTTTGATCGGTAAAAAGAGATGTCATTCCATAAAAAACAACGAGAAGCTGTAGAGATTACAAAATGGAAAAAACCGCCGAAAGACAAGGACAAAGAAATAAAAACAGACAGCTATAACAGAACAAAAACTTCAACCCAGTTAAATCCCAAAACCCCCATCCCATCCCACTGGCTGAGAAAGACAAGGAGCGTCACATGTATAGGTCCCTGAAGCCCTATCCCCCATATTTATCCAGCAGAAACCAGTGGCACATCAAATCTTTAGTGTGACTTAGAATGGCGCCGATGGGGCGGCGTTTGCAACAAAAGACTCTAGCATTTCGTTCCAGCCAAATGCTCCACAGGATTGCGTAGGCCCCACCCTCCAAAACGCACCAATATGGCTGCTCCAGCTTATCGCATTCCAGGCGATCATAAAATCAGAGAGGTTCTCCGGGATTACCCAGCTGAGATCGAAAGAATTTATAATTGCGCCCCAGAAGCGACCCAGCAATGTAGAAACAGGTGAGAAGCATATTCTTCCGTCCTTAGGCACATGGGACATCTGTTTCGGAGAGTTTTGCCGCGAGCAATCAGCTGATCCATAGTCAAGATGAGCCCTCTCAACGCGGTCCAGACAAAGAAGTGGGCTTCGGGGAGGGATTGGGGCCTTCCAAATGAAGAAGCATGAGGCTTTGATGAGTGGTCTGCGTGAGAGGACCCGGTAAAGGGGCTTGACTGAGAAGGTCCCCTTTTTGCTGCCCAACCAAATCCTTGAGTCCCGCCGCCGTCGATTTGGGGTAGATTTGTACAACTCCGCCATCAGCCAAAGGTAGTGGACTACCTCCTCCTCCCTCAAATCCCTTCTCGTGATAACCTCCCATACTGGGGTACTACCATTATGAGATAGGAAATCGGTAATCAGACCCTGGGTGTTCGCCAAGACTCTAAAAATCGAAGGATATAATAGTTTTAAGGGGTATAAGAATAACCATGGGTCCTCCCATAAGGAAATTAGGGAGCCGTATCCCCAGCTGAAACAGACCCATCTATAGTAATCCCTCCAGATCAAACTGATGTCTTTCCACCAAGCAGAGCAGTTTCTGTTTCGATTAATATTGATGCCCCAAGAACCCGCCAAGCTGCCATATTTCTGATCAAGAACAGCCCCCCATAGCCTATTTTGGTCTGTTTCGCTCCCCGCCCACCATAACCATTTTCCAAGAAGCGCAATATTGGCGCAATGCAGATTTCTTATGCCTAGGCCTCCGAAAACCTTAGGCAGCTGACACACCTCCCAAGCCACAAGATGGTATTTTTTGTCCCCATTCACGCCTTCCCACAAGAAATCTCTTTCGATTTTCTCGAGGGCGTGGATGACCGCCATTGGGCATTTGAACATTGACATGAAGAAAATCGACAGGCTAGAGAGAACTGAGTTCAATAATTGGAGACGTCCCCCAGAGCTTAGGAACTTTCCCTTCCATGCTGCCAGCTTCTTTTGAAATCTCCGGATGACATCCTCCCAATCCTTGGCCTTCGGCTTCCCGGTCCCAAGCGGAAGGCCCGGATAAACGATAGGAAGAGATAAAGCAGAACAGGAGGTCCTAGTAGCCAGTTCCTCAACAGCCCCCGGTTCAAGATTAATACCAGAGATAGTATATTTCATGAAGTTGACCTTCTGCTCTGAAACAACTTCATAAATAGTTAGAATATTAGCAAAAGCTGAGATTTCACCGAGATTAGTTGTACCAAAGAAAAAAGTATCATCTACATATTGGAGATGTGTCATTGTAAGCCCATTCCTCCCCACCGAAATACCCGAGATTCTGTTCAAAGCCTGGTGTCACGGGGTCACTCTTCTAGCAGTGTCAACCCGTGCGGCACTCAACGCCTGCTGCGCTAAGTCAGCCTATTTCTCTCTAATGCGGCACGCGATGCGGATTCCCAGATGCTACGAAGGGTGGAAGGCTTGTCCTACTCAAGCTTCACCTCAACCTCTACATTTGGACTTCGCCCTGCGAAGCAACGCAGCAGGTTAGAGCCGGCAACGACGACCGTCAAGGCAACGGGCAACGATGAATGTAAGGCAACATGCAACAACGAGTGATATAGCGATAGGCAGCGGCGAGCATACATCAAGACCCCCTTGGGCTAGAACCCGCACCTCGAAGGTGGTTGGGAACCACCAAAGCGATGGCCCTAGTACACGACGTAGATAGGACGACCACGCCCTAAGCGTGGCCCAGATGCACGCACATAAGCCCACGAGGCTAGTGCACGTGTAGGGTCGGGGGACCCCAACTCATGTCCCCCTATATATGGTTTAAACATCAACAGTGCCTAAATGGCAGGAGGACCTCAAACGTATTGGTTTGGCATACCGCAACGCCCTCCCGCATCGCTAGGCCAACTTGAGTCGGGCCACGCCCATGTCGCGACTCCTCCACCCCAACATGCCTCGGCGCCATCGTGGCTCGGACCCATACACATACGCCGCCCTCATGGCCTTGACGCACCAGTCATACTCGACACTTGGAGAGGAAAAGTGGCCCTACGGCTGCTCCGGATGGCCACGCCATGTGCCCCCGTCACATCCTCCTCCACTCAAAATCGTCAACGTCCTCGTTGACGCGAAGGCACACATTCTGAAATTCAGTCCTGTATGTCACTTGCCACGGTTCCTCGACAGCACCCTGCCTTCACTCTCTGTAGCAAAACTGCACATTTCAAAATTTGTACACAGTTGGTGTCTGAGTCTTCCCACGGCCCACACCAACAAGACCGCGGTGTACCCTTCTCAACAATCAATTAGTCGGAGCGCCCCAACTCTAGCTATGGGCGCCTCATCATCAACCTTTTTCTTACCTTTCTCCGCGACCATCGCCAGCGTTCAAGTGACCTTCTCTGGACAACCTCGCACCAGATGTGGCCCATTACATAGGAAGCAGCCCTTCTTGCTTGGCCTTTCGTCTTTCTTCTTTTCATACATACTGCCTTTGTCCTGACCAAATCGCACATGTCCTGTATCATTCTGCTTCTTTCCCTGCTTGTCAGCATTGTCAGTGGATGCTTGGACTGTCTTCTCTTTCTCAAAGCGGTGTTCGATTAGCGCTCATGGGACCAAATTCTCATCTAGGGTCTTCAACCCTCTATAAGTCAACTCCCGCTGTGCCCATGGCGCCAAGCCATCTATGAAGTAGAAGATCCGATCCTTCTCACTCATTTCATCAATGTCTAACATCAGGCTCGTGAAAGTCTTAATGTACTCGTGCAACGGTCCCATATGCTTCAACGTCGATAATGCCTTTCGTGCTGACCATCCGACATTGGTAGGCAGAAATTGACGCATGACTCTTTCTTGGTCGGCCCAAGAATCGACTGCACCATTCTCCATGCGCACCTCTGACACTCGGTGCCTCCACCATAACTTGGCATCACCGACCAAGTATCTCGATGCAATTCTTAGCTTAACTTTAGCATCGAGGTCCCCCAGCGTTTCGAGGTACTCCTCCACGTCCCATATGAAGTTCTCGAGGTCCTTCGCCTCGCGGGAGCCCTTGAACGTCTCTGGCTCGGGGAACTTAAATCGAGGAATCGGCGTCCCTGCTGGCACCCCTGCTGGCATTGCCAGGATGAGCTTTTTCAGCACGCTCATCTCGTCACGTACCTCCTCCAACGTGACCTTGATTTCTCGTACCTCTGCTGCCAATTGCTCTACGGTCTCAGCCACATCGGCATTGATCCTTTCATGCCTATTCAGTCGTTCCCCATGTAGTGTCAACACCGAGTCTCCCGCCGCGAGCTGGTCTGATTTAGCTTCCAAACTATCTATTCGTTCCCTTGTTGATCGTTCACTTGGCCGTCGTCTTGCATCCTCGTTGGTCCCTCCCATCTCAGCCATCACCGTGGCTCACGATACCAAATGTCGGGGTCACTCTTCTAGCGGTGTCAAGTGCGGCACTCAACTTTCTTTGCGCTAAGTCGGCTATTTCTCTCTAATGCGGCACGCGATGCGGATTCCTAGATGCTACGAAGGGTGGAAGGCTTGTCCTACTCAAGCTTCACCTCAACCTCTACATTAGAGCAGCAACGACCAAAATCCAAGGCAGCGGCAACGCGATGAACGTAAGGCAATATGCAACAACGAGTGATATAGCGATAGGCAGCGGCGAGCATACATCAAGACCCCCTTGGGCTAGAACCCGCACCTCGAAGGTGGTTGGGAACCACCAACGCGATGGCCCTAGTACACGACGTAGCTAGGACGACCACGCCCTAAGCGTGGCCCGGATGCACGCACATAAGCCCACGAGGCTAGTGCACGTGTAGGGTCGGGGGACCCCAACTCATGCCCCCCTATATATGGTTTAAACATCAACAGTGCCTAAATGGCAGGAGGACCTCAAACGTATTGGTTTGGCATACCGCAACGCCCTCCCGCATCGCTAGGCCAACTTGAGTCAGTCGCGTCCATGTCGCGACCGTGTCTTCACCCTCCACCCCAACATGCCTCGACGCCATCGTGGCTCAGCCCAGTACATACGGTGCCGCCCTCATGGCCTTGACGCACCAGTCATACTCGACACTTGGAGAGGAAAAGTGGCCCTACGGCTGCCCCGGATGGCCACGCCATGTGCCCCCGTCACACTGGGCTTTGATAATGAGAGCCCCCAAAGCTTCCCCAATCAGATTGAAGAGGAGAGGAGATAGAGGATCGCCCTGTCTCAAGCCCCGCGAACTTTTAAAATACCCCGCAGGGGTACCATTGACTATCACTGAGAACCAGGGAGATTCAACACAGGCTCTCATCCATTTTCTCCATGTATCGCCAAAACCGAAACGTTTCAACATGTAGTCAAGGCACTCCCAGTTGACCCGATCATATGCCTTCTCCATGTCAACTTTCCAAACAAAAGACGACACACGGGAAAGGGTTGCTGAGTGCATCACCTAATGCGCAATAACCGCCATATCGATCAGTTGACTCCCTTAGTAAAGGCCCCTTCAGTTTCAGAAACAACCGAGCGAAAGACCAGCTTTAGACGATTAGCGAGAACCTTCACAAGAATTTTGTACAGGCAGTTAATGAGATTTATTAGATGAAAGTCTCGAATATCAGACGCCCCTTCAATCTTTGGAATGAGAATGATGAAGGTTGGGCTTAGAGTTCTGCCTATCCCAGCCCTCGAATGAAGCTCACTAAAAAAATCCAACATATCGGACTTTAAGCACTGCCAGAAGGTAGCGAAAAATTCCATGTTAAAACCATCCGGCCCCGGCGACTTATTTTTCTTGCTTCGTTTAATAGCATCCCAAATTTTGGATTCGGAGAATGTCTTTTCAGCCCCTCTCTATCAACCTGGCTAATAGTGGGGAAGGCATTGGCTTTATGGTACACAGAGGGAAGAAGCAAACTAAACGGAAACCAGAACTAGATTTAAAGAATTAGTGTGCTGGAGCAATGCACAATCGATCGATCAATACCCGGATTCAATCGATCGACTGTCGCGAGAATGGGATCCACCAGAATTCGAATTTGAGTTTTAAGGGGCAAACTTGTCTTTCTTTTTTGCTTATTTGGTTTTACGGTTTTATTTTAAGATCTCCTATATAAGGTCATGATGAAAACAATGTAATAATTATTGATTATGAATGAAAGCAATTGCTTGTGTGCTTGAGATGAGCCATGATTGAAGAGTGATTCTTCGCTTCCCGAGAAGGGTTTGGTGTGAAACCCAAAATCTATCTTCTATCTCTCTTTATCTTTTATTTTCTTTCTCTGCTTTATTTTGATCCCATAAACATTAAATCCAGCCATTATCTTTTCCCAAAATTCCCAACTCCGAACCATTGATTCGAACCAATATCAAAATCCCAAATCCAGCCATCCAACCTTCAAATACCCCGAAGTTTATAAACCCTAGATCCCATCTGAGTCCTCGAATAGATCTGATTCAAGCCCATATCTCATCCGAGCCATTAAACCAACCCGAATCAGAACCCTTAGAACACGCGCGATTCCATCATTGAATTCTGAGCGGCGCCCTAATCTGGGATAGCTAGAGTTATACCTCTAGAACCGATCTACAGCGCAAGGCTAACAGATCTAGCGCACGAACCGGACCCTACTCGAATCAAGCGCGATTCTCCAATGGAGAACTACGAAACCCTAAGGTATCCGCTTTATTTTCAGGTTTATTGTTTAATTAATCTAGTTTAATTTCGGCAAATCATCACCTCATAAGCATTCACACAGTTTAGGGTCTTGTCACGCATCAAAAGGTCATCTAACTGAGGTCTATTCCAGCCCTCATATTGTAGCAAATTACAATAAAAGTAAGCTATTTGCGCTATAATCTGCTTTGATTCCGTGAATTCAGCCCCATTCACCACAATTCTAGTGAGGATCTTCTTCTTGAAACTGACATTTGCGATCATATGGAAGTACTTTGTACTATTATCCCCAACCTTTAACCAATGGACTTTAGATTTTTGTTTCCAACTCATCTCTTCTTGAAAGCTTTCCTCAGCACATTCAGACGCCGTCAAATTCCTTTCCTCCTCGACCCGGTCAAGCTCCTTAAGACGGTCGAGGATAGTCGCTCTCCATTCGTGCGTTGACCCAAAACTCTCTCTGTTCCATTTTTTTATACGAGTTTTAAGATGCCCCAATTTAGAGATCAATCGAAAGACAACCGACCAATGTGGAATAGTCTCTGCCCACCACATCGGAACTGACGCTTTGAACTCCTCATTCAGCAGCCACTAGTTCTCGAAACAGAAAGGGGTGGGCCCTCTGCCCGTGGCACCACAGTCAAGCAGGATAGGCCTATGGTCAGAGACTGCTCTAGCCAGACCTTGAAGTGTCATGTGAGGAAAACAATCTAACCAATCAGTAGACATTAAAAAGCGGTCTAGACGACTGAAAGAAGACGGCTGTTGCAGATTGGACCAAGTGTAGCGAGCACCCAGCAAAGGCAAGTCCACAAGAGCCCAGTCATTGATGAAGGTGTTGAGGTTGGCCATGTCTCGTCGATCCGACAGGCCACTTGATGCTTCATGCGGGTAGTGCAAGGCATTGAAATCGCCCCCCCCCCCCAACACATTCCAGGGAATGTCCCACCTAGCAGCCATCGCTGCCAGTTCGAACCAGAACTCATCTTTTTCACCCGCATCGATGGGCCCATATATACCCGTAAACGCCCAACATTTGCCATTGTCCCTGTTAATCAATTTGACCGAAGCCGAGAATCGGCCTATTTCCTCATCAGTTTTCTGAAAGAGGGATGAGTTCCACGCTAGGAGGACCCCCCTGAAGCCTCTACTGAATCAAAATCGATCCAATCCCATCTGTTTCCCCCCAGAATTGAAAAGACTTTATCGTTGTCACAAGCTCCCCATTTCGTCTCCTAAAGAGTGATAACCGTCGAATTGATCGCCGATATAACTTGCTTCACTTCCGATCTTTTCCTCGCATTACATATGCCCCTGACATTCTAAGACAGTATCTTCATAAAGAAAATGTAGTAAATCCGACCGGCCAGAGCTGGCTTCAGATGGACCCCAGCCCTCTCCCATCTGACATGCCCCACTCCAATCTCGCAAGTTCCCTGGACTTAGGTTTCCTCTTTTTTTTTTGGATATCAGCTGCCGGATTCCGCCTCCTCTTCGTAATGACTGATTATTTCCTTGAGTTCTACGTCATAGCCCGAGTACGACATCCCAAGTTCCTTTCCGAATGCGATAATCACATCTAGCACAAATCTGTGTCGATTCTTATCTGTAGGATGGGCATTCCCGATCGATTGGATCAATGGATCAATGCCCGGAGAGTAGTCGACCCACTGTCCGTCGTCGTTATAATACATCGAGTGGATAAGGAGAACCTCATCAGACGAGGATGAGCACTCAGCAGAGTCACTTGACGAGATTTCGGCCATACACAGCACGACCCCTTCCGAAGACGAAGCCAAGGAAGAACAAGAGCCAAACTCCCATTGCAGGGGTATTTGCAACAACGGATTATCCAGAGGGGTTGATAAAGGGGGGCTATGAGTGCAAATTTCCTGAGACCCATCCAGCATGGGTTCAGCCCCGGATTCAAGAGATCCACTGTCAGTAATTGTATTAAGCTCGGGACCCCACAAACAATTGTACCAGCCCAACTGAGTCGAGCCTGAGTAGGGCTCTCAATGGGCCGAATTAGGGCTGGGTTGGGGTTCAATTAGGCTCGAACCTACCCGGGCCGGGTTCCCAATTTTTTCAGCCCGGCCCTAACCCAGGCTACGATGTACTCAACCCAAGCCCGGCCCCTATCGGGCTGGGCTTGGGTGTTTTTCCGAGCTTTTTCCGATTGTTTTTTTTTTTTAAAGTTTGAAGAAGGTTAAAATTTTAATTAAATAATTATATTACCATTATAGAGGCTCAGGTACATGATTTTATTCAAATATTTTATTTTAATTTGTTGGACAATGGTTATAACGGACAACGATTGCTTGAAAATCTATTAACAAGCCATCCAAGTTGTGTAGCTAAAAAGCTATGCAACGGTTGCTTGAAATAAATTAAGTCATCCAATTTGTCCAACCAAAAAATATATGCACAAGGTTATTGCGCTTTTGACTTAAATGCCCCAAGTTTAAACCATTCAATGGTTTAGTCTCAGGGCATTTAAGTAAATCATATTTAACTATATAAAAAAAAATTATAATTTTAAAAAGATAAGTATAATATATATATATATATATATATATATATATATATATATATATATATATATATATATATATATAAAATATATCTTAGTGCGGTAGGATGTTGCAACACTCAACCCAAGCCATGGGATTTTTAGGGTTGAAACATCTTAGCCAGTCCGAGATCTGGGCCGGCTTGTAATAAAAATACCACTTTTAGGTAGGGTGCGGGCCAAAATCTGGGTTGGCCCAAACCATTGAGAGCCCTAAGCCATAGTGCCCGTCGAGTCTACAGGTCCAATAGGAAACCCCGTCCCCCATCCAAAGTAAGGGAGAGATCAATCGACCCTGGCGAAAAAGACAAAATGAAGGAAGATTTGTTCACAGGTCTAGCTGAAATGCGACTTAGGGAGGTTTCATAAAGCAAGGGAAAAAGTCAAAACCCCCTGCAAAAACCATGTGCTGGTTTTCATCCGACAGCACCCTAATCAAACCATCAGGTGTGTCCTGCAAAAGGCTTCTAGAGGCTTCTTTAGAGTATGACTCATCCCTTTCCTTAATCCATAAGCTTCCATCTGTCATGCACTTTCCACGCATCACCTCAAGGACCATTGGGTCCCAATCTCAAAACAGCGACATGCTATACATAGCCCGACCCTCAGCCAGCTCGTCTGCATCCCCATCTCCAGCTCTGGAGAGGATACCCAAAGAGGAAAGGTTAATCTCCATCATAGGATCAATCAAGGCGTCCAAGTTCGAAGATCTCTGCTCGAGATCCGTTGTCAGAGAAAAATTGTGTCACCGGCACTAAAGATAGTGGAACGTCTGTTACAACGTGACCAGAAAAAAGCTTCTCCGGCGCGGCATCTCTAAAATTCACCTCCCCTTCTTCCAGCTCCTCCATCGTCAGAATCCCCACATCATGGCCTCTGTCGATCCTACTGCATCTGCCGGAAGAAGCCATCAGCGAGATCGATCTCGGAAACCCCTCCTCGTGTTGCCTCTGGGTTTTCTTACCACTGCTGGGGCATCCCATCAACGAGGACGGCCTCCGGTGGAGCCTTGTATCCGAGGGCATGCCACCCTTCGACGTATGCATAGGATGCAATACGGTCCCTAGTTCCCCGAGCCTGATTGGGTTGATCTCCGCCAAGAGTTCTTCTATGGCACCACAGAAAATGTTTATCTCAGGAATCCCGGACCGCTCGGTTTCGTGGTGCGATTGACACGGGCGGATCATTCTCTCCAACTTGACTTCTATGAAGACAGTGATTTTTAGCCGTTGAGGCCGATCTCACAGGCTCGGGGGATAGCCTCCCAGTTGTCGGATCTCACCAAGATGCGAGCGTATCGGGTCTCCCACATGTCATCTATGTTCCTGTCAATGAGAATGCATCCTCCACATTTTTCGGCGATCCCCTAGAGGACCTCTGTGGTCCAGGCGTGGAGGGGAAGACCAAATAACCGAACCCAAATACCCCCCATCCATTAGTGAAGCTGAAGAGAATTCGCTTCCGGTTCCCATCGATTACAAACTACAGGTTTGCCATTAATGGAAGAGACCTTTTGCTAAGGACTTCATTAGCCGTTTTTATCGATATAGTATTTTAGTTTACCCATGAGCTTATTATTTCGCAATTATTAGAGTTTTACCGAACACCCGAGTATTCCTCCAAAAAAAATAAATTGATTTGAAATCGGATAGGTTAAAATTTTGTGAATTATTTTCACAAATAAAAGATAATTAACATCAAAATTAAAGGCATAAGTATTTTCTTTGTCACTTGATGAGAAGATACCGACATTGATTTACCGTGCATTTGAGGCGTGTCACGTTGACCCAGCTCGTGGATCAGGTGCGGGCGCGAGAGTCACTCCGCGTATGATGCCAGGGGCTTAATGCGTGACACTTTAGGCAGGGATTCATCGTTGCTCCTAAGCTAGGCATGGGTCTTGCGTGTGAGGTAAGCCATGAGAAGCTACCAACCGTGGAAGCTTCAACAACCTAAGATAATGTACTAGTTCTTATTATGGATCCCAGTCCGTAATGTACAATACAAATTGTGAATTAGACTAATACCAGCTATTCTAGCTAAGGTGTCATAACATCACTCAAAGAGTGTATCATCATCTCATAAAAGTGCACAATGGATCAAATTATATATCTATGATAGTAGGAGCAAAGACTAAAAATAGAACTATCATCAAATTTCTTAATCTTGATAAGGTCCACCACATTATATCATATTAAAACTGAATGCGAATGAATGATTTTTTAGGGTAACTAAATTCCTTTCATAGAGGATGCTATGATATACTACGTGGATGTCATACAGTGATGAGCAGGGGTCGTGATAAATTGCCAACTGTAGCCATTATAGAGGTATGGGGTTGGATACTAAGTGGAGTGCAAGCACTGATTATGTATCACAAAGAGTAAGCTAGAAAAAGAATATGGATAATAAAGGACATGATAAATCAAGTTATAATATTAAAAACTATTAATTACTCTTGCATAAGAAATATAACCTCTACCAAATGCCATTTATTCATGTTGCTACAATTTCTATCTAAGCTAATAAATTGTAACTAAATTAATCCAAATTACATAATAAAGATATGCACATAAAGTCCCTACCATGGCTCCAAAAAAGATCACTATCATTAGATGAAGAGAAATTATTTACCAGTATATTTGCCGTTCATTTCATAGTCATTTA
Source organism: Chloranthus sessilifolius (assembly GCA_021018995.1). Lineage (NCBI taxonomy): Eukaryota > Viridiplantae > Streptophyta > Magnoliopsida > Chloranthales > Chloranthaceae > Chloranthus > Chloranthus sessilifolius. The sequence goes on from CM037588.1 coordinate 11,235,904, forward strand.
AGAAATGAGAGACAACAGTAGTGGGGATCACATATCCAATATTCTCAGCATCATCAGATCTGTAAACCTAAATGAAGTGTTTGGTAAGAACTAAAAAACAAGGCAACAGGCAGCAAAATGATGTCTTCCTACCAATCTTAACAGAATTTTTAAATGAATAGTCCAGCGATAGATGTAAGTATGTAACAAACACCATATAATCAAGGAATTCAAATATACACCAACCAAAAAAATTCAAGTTTATCGATGAACAATAAAACTAAACTATACATGAATAATTCCAATAAAAACTAAAGCAATCCTATGAAATTGGTGAGCATGGGGGACAAAAGAAATGAACAAGTAAAAAAACATAGAAAAAGTAACGAAAGACAAGTCACATTTCACAGCATTTATTTTAGTAATTGCCAGAGTTGTCATGAGATTCTAGGCAATTGCTTATAGTTGCCTTGGCATCACTTGGGTCATGGCAACCACCCCCAACCTGAGGCTGCAATTGCTGCCTCCGACACTATTAAAAATTACTTTGCCTTTACGACAGATAAAATAAGGCTAACGTTTAGTTCTTTAATCCTTAGAAAGCCCCGAGAAGGTAAAAACAAATTTCCCCTAAAATTCATGATTGAAATCCTATTCATGTCTTTTTTTAAATTTTTTCGTCAAATGTCAAAAAACAATATTTTAGTATATACTTTATTAGTAATCAAAGGGAAGGAGTTCCACCATGAGAAACCGGCCTAATAGATTCTGCCTTACGGAATCCATCTCCGTCTAGGCCTCCTGATGTACATGATTAAAGCTAAGGCCTTTTCCTAAAGGGGGTCAAGAGATTCCTGAACTTCGATTGTTTTAAGCCAACTATTCTCCAAAACGCACACTGCGGTAAGTTTTCAAGAGGAATAAAGAGGAATGAAGGTGGATAAGACAATGGACATCAACTTTTAGGAATTTCAGCGTTAACCACTGGAAAATTATTATTTTCCATATTATTTCTTTCTTTTTCTGCTCCATGTTTATTTACGTTTTTTCCTGCACTTCTTTCACTTTTTTACAGACCATATCATTGGATCCAAGTTAGATTTCTTGAATCCAAAACAATAAAATACTGTAACAATTGTAATTATTGCAGCTTCCTGAGCAAAAGAGACATTTCTCAGACAAACATGTCATTGGCTAGAGAGGAAATGCCCATCTCTGTATGTAGACCCTTCCAGATATCCAAAGAGAGAAATTAATATGAGAAAACAAAGAGTTTATCCCTAGTCCAGGAGTGTTTCCATAATAATATAAGTCTATTTCTATATATGATCTCATCTTTGACTTAACTTTAGTGGCAGTTTCTTTGGAAATCCCGGCACAGCTGGGACTGGTCATATTTCTAGAGATGCTAGAGGTCTGCAACTTCAAGGCATTTTCTATGCCGACTATTGTTAAGATTCAAATGAAGTGGAGACTAGAACTTCACAGAATTAGAATTCATGCACCACGCATGAAGGAGCTGTAATTATTGAGAGGGGGCCGTTAAATAATAATAGGTGGGTTAATAAGATTAGCGATTATCCATGAAATATTGCATCAGAATTTTTTTTTAAAATATGTAATTAAGAAAGAGAAGTTGAACAAAATTTCACTCACCCAATTACAAAAGAGAATTCCAAAGGAGAGGCTAATGAGATTGCAGACTCATTTATTGAAGGATTTACTGAATCATTTTGCTATGTATTAATGAGAATAATCACTTCAATTAGATTGCATCTAGCTTTTGCTTGCTGGGTTCCAGGGGGCCTGTTTATTCCCCCATCTTTTTATTTTAGTTTATTAATTATCAGAAGAGCATTTGATCTAAAGAAAATAGCCATGGATGTATTGGTGAGATACTTGTGTGCTAAAAGAAGATTATGAATACTCCAATTGCCAAGGGGACTTAGATGCAGTATTTCCAAGGTTCAAAATCTCAGTACCGATAAAAAAACTCACTTTTTTTTTTTATCGGTAATGTGAAGGATTTGAAACCCGTATCCAAGGATTTTAAAAACTGTCCCTCATACTAAAATTTAAAATTTGACCTGAATTTATAAATCCACATTCAAGGGTTTTTAAACCCATGTCTATAATGGGTTTTAAAAGTTAAAACCCATATCTGAGTACTTTAAGTCTCTAAGGATTTTAAAACCTAACACCACAAAGAAAAAAAATATCTTGAGAGCGTGGTTTAAAATCTCAGAAAACTGAGATTTTAGACCAAGATAATCGGCATAAATGATGTATGAATCTGATAGAGAGAGAGAAAGAGAGAGAGAGAGAGAGAGGGAGAGCAAGGCTGCAGTGTGGTTGGTGGAAACGAGTCCAAGAGCTAGGCAAAGTTTTGAGACACGCATCAATTTTCAGTGGGACCAAGATAATCGGGCATAAATGATTTACAAATCTTATAAACAGAGGGGGGACAGCATGGATGCAGTGTGATTGGTGGAAACGAGTCCAAGAGCTAGGCAAAGTTTTGAGACATGCATCAATATTTTAGTGGGGCCGAGATAACCGGACAAAAATGATCTACAAGTCTGATAGAGAGAGAAAGAGAGGGAGGGAGAGGGAGAGGGAGAGCAAGGCTGCAGCGTGGTTGGTGGAAACAAGTCCAAAAGCTAGGCAAAGTTTTGAGACATGCATCAATTTTTCAGTGGGGCCGAGATTCTGGCGGGAAAAATAGTGGGGTCTGGAATCTTTTGATGGTATTTCCAGCTGCCTCTATAATTTGGCTATAGCTAACATACGATTGTGGAAAATCTATGGGAAAGGGGAAAAGACAATCAAACTTGTGTATCCCTTCGAGAACGAACTAGGGAGAAAGTGAGATCGAAGGCTTGATGCAGCTTTTGGTGTCCTAGATGATGTTAGAACTAGCTGATTCAATCTGAATACTAGAATTTACAACCTTGAGAAAAAGGGCCATTTCACGGTTAAATCTTTCTTATCGGTTCTTGGGCCGTAGACCCTTGGTAGATAACCATTGATCAAGTTTGTAAATGTTCCCAGATCCAACCAGAGTCAAGGTGTTTGCTTAGGAAGTAGCATTGGGGAGTATCTTACTTGTGCAGAAGAGGAATGTCACTACTGACGCTTCGTATCTTCTAGGGCTCAGAGGCAAAGTCAATGAAGCATTTATTTCTTCGGTGTCAGTTTGCAAGACAAATTTGTGGCACATTCTTGGAAGTATTCTGGGATGAGTTGTATGAAAAAGTTTTGGTTGAAAGGTTAAAAGCCCCATTTTGAGAAAACAGTGAAATCTTTATGAATGGCAGATGGCTATCTTTGGTGGTATATGGAACGAAGAAACAATCAAATTTTAATTTTCTTGATTGAAACAATTTTTTTCCCAATTCATCATCATCATCATCAATCATCATAGCCTTATCCCATTTATCTGGAGTCAGATTTGCTAGGCCTATTTCTCCATTCATTTTTTTTATCAATGCTAAGATCTCCGTAACTTTGCAGTCCTTCATGTCCTTTCTCACTGTTTCCCTCCAGACCTTGACTAATCTTCCTCTTCTCCTACTTCCTTGTGTTTGTAGTATCTCAACCCATGTCCAAACCACCTCAAGAGACATTCCGTAACTTTTTCCTTGGTAAGTATCATTCTCAAATTTCCTCTTATGTGCTCGTTCCCAATCATCTTTCTTGTTACTCTAAACATCCATATTAAAATTCGCATCTCAGCCCCAAGTATTCCATCATAGCCCAACATTCTGCACCATAATTATGGCAGGTCTTACCTTCATCCTATAAAAGCGTCCTTTCAATCAAAGTGGAAGTCTTGAATTACACTATAATCCACTTGCGTGTCTCCATTTCATCCAGCCTCCATTAATCCCTATTTGAGACATCTTCAAAACCACCATCTGGTTGTAACCCTAGATAGCGAAATCTATAGCAATGTGCACTAGATGGTTTTCATTTTAACTAAATCTATGGCAATGTGCCACTGATTTTTTCTTTTAATCCAAGTTAAAATAAAACCTTTATATCTCATTCTTTAAATAACAAGTGAAAAGCAAGGTAGTTTAAATAAATACCAAGGGTTTGAAAAATAAAAAACTTTTAGCTTAAACCCTTTATTAATTTATTTTATTGCTTTTTTCCGGACTTTCATGATTTTGTCAAATATATTTTTTAGCCGAATAATTCCCACAATCCGACTAGTTGATTATGAAATAGATCACTGTAATAAGACATCAGTAAAATTTAAGTTCTTTTATATTTATAATAGTTCATTACAATTGCATTTTGGATGTGAATGTAAAGTCATGCAGATGCTTCAGGCCTTATATGCAATAAAACTTTCATTTTAAAAGAAATGGTAACACTTGGAGATGATCCTCTGAAGACTAAAAAACATTCAACATTAAGTAGAAACTGAACATAAGCATTTGACTTACAAATCTAGAGAATAGAGAAGAGATCATACGAACCACAGTATTTTTCTATTAGGTGTTCTCACTCTTCATTCTACAACTATTATTTGCTTACCATTCTAAAATTAAGGTGAGCCATTTATAACCAGTTTCAGTTGTGGAGGTTTCATCTGGACCATTTTTAAATAACATACTGGGAATAAGATATTCAACAGAGTTCCAATATATATATATATACTGGAAGAAAAGTATATATCTTTATGTATCCTTGTTCTTACACTTACATGCCCATGCCATATGGTGGTTCAGTAGCAAGCATATTGCAGATCAAATGAAACAGCAGAAAACCTCATCATGTTATCTTAACCAACAGTTTAATCCTGATGTCTAAGTGGACACAGAGCAAAATGTTTTAGAAAATATCGGAGAATATACCTGAAAGGCCACCCCGATGCATTCCCCCTGGTCATTAAATGCAGGACCACCACTATTTCCTACAGAAGATCCATTTTTTTAAGGAAAACGCCACAACCCACAAGCAGCAAAGCCAGGCTTACGAGTTAGCATGTAGTGGAATGCAGATAGCACATAGAAATTATTAAAAAAAACAAGACAGAGTTAGAGTCCACCAACCAGGGTTTATTGCAGCATCAATCTGAATTCCTAGCAAATCAGATGCGCCATGAGCATATGATGTAACCTGATACAAATGCAAAAAAGTAACCTTTGTATCTTGTTTCACTTTCTTTTTTTTAAAACAAAAACAATAATAATTAAAGGCTCTATATTTCAGACATTAAAAAATGTATTTTGTGGATCTCCAAAGAATTTTATGCATTCAAACTTGAATACAAACTAAAGTTACATTTCTTCTGCACGCCACTACAGCCAACAACATCACCGCTTTTAGAAGAATCAGATTTTAAGCATGTGAAAGATATTTTTAAATATCTGTATTCCAAACGCTTGGCATTATGTTTACAATTGGACAAACTAACAAAGTGCCCTTTATAAATTCAATTAAGTTTTAAAAATCTTAAAATAGCTCCTGCAAATTATATTTGTCAATAGAGACCCAGAAAGATTAATATGTGATCCATTAGCACCATAATCTGCTCATTTGGCGAACATCCTAGTGGTGAGCATTATAATAAGATATTTTGCTCTCATAGTTACCAAAATTGGCATTTTTTCTTTAAAAAACTCTGTTCTAAACGCATTTTTGTCAACAAAGGTTGGGAAGACATTTAAAACAAGTTTTTTCTCAAAAAAACTTATATTCATGAAAAGATAAAAAAAGCGAATTTTGCATTTTAAATGCTTATATCCATCACTGTAGGATTTGGGTTCAAGCTTTCCTAGCCTCTTCTCATCAATGGAGTCCTCAGTCCTAACGTATATGAAGGAGTGTGGTTCATTCGACAGCATCCTACCTCTATATCTATCTCTGAGATGTTTGAATTTTTCAAAACTCCATGGACATGCAGAAGAGAAATCCTATCCCCACTCGGACCATTTATTTTTAATTTTTAAATATTTTTATTACTTTTCCCAAAATTTTCCTATTTTTTCATGAATCTTCTGCCAATATTTCCCTTTTTCGTTTTTTTGCCTTGTCGAATTTTTCCCGATTTTTTTTTTTTGGATCAATAAAAGACAATTATATTGAAACAACAGCAAGGCGCTGAGGGGACCAATACAATGACACGACCAAAAAGAGAAAAAATACAATGGCTCACGGACCCGGTAAGGGCTTAGCCCGGGTCCCAAAGATAGGACTCCACACTAGATACACTCCCACCTCTCGCCACCCAGAACCATACCAGGTCTCTGACTAACTTTATGATCAGACCTGAGGATGACTTTTCTTCTCAAAGATACGCCGATTCCTCTCCCGCCATAAAGTCCAAACTACGGCGAAAGGGGCTGCCTTCCAGTAATCACCCAGTTGACCCTCTATCTTAACGGCTTCCCAGATCAAGAAGTGAATGGCAGGATTTGCTGGCATGACCCAATTCAGACCAAATGACTTAAAGACAACGCTCCATATCTCATGAGCCACTCCGCAGTGAAGAAGGAGATGCGAAGCGGTCTCCTCCTCATTGCTACACATAACGCAACAGTGATTAGTGATCTCCTTGCCTCTACGAAGAAGCTGATCCATAGTTAAAATCTTCTCTTTGAATAGGGTCCACACAAAGAACTTGATTTTTGGTGGAATAGCCTCTTTCCACAAACTTGCGCTTTGGAATTTGACCAACGGGCGGCGCGAGAGCATCCTGAAGTAAGATTTGACATTGAAGAGGCCATCTCTGGTCGAACTCCAAACCAGCTGGTCATGACCTTGAGGGTGTTGTTGCATCTCATATAGCTTAAGGATGAGATTTGAGAAAAAAACAACTTCGTCGTCCCTCAAAAGCCTTCTGGTGGTGACATCCCACAGTCTCCCCCTCTGTGTTTCAGACACAAACTCTTCGATCAACCTAAGGGGGTTCAACGATATAGCATAGATGTCAGGGAAGGCTGCCTTGAGAGGGTTGTTATCAGCCCAAGCATCCTCCCAGAAACGTATGAGTCCCACAGCCCCACTTGAACCGCAGTCCCCTGGCGAACTGATCCCAAGTGCTGCAAATATTCTTCCACCAGCTCGATGTGCCTCGGTGCACCAAAGTGTTGATACCCCAATTGCCCCTGGATTGGCTGTACTTCTCGATCAACACCACACACCAGAGGCTATCCCTTTCCTCAACCCTGCTCGCTCGCCAAAACCATTTCCCCAGAAGCGCGATATTGGTCCATCTCAAGCTGTGGATCCCCAACCCACCACAGCTGATGGGCAGTTGGCATGTGTCCCAGTTAACTAGGTGGTAACGTTTATCCAGACCAGAGCCCTCCCACAGAAAATTCCGTTGAATTTGCTCCAGTCGGTTGATGACTCCCATCTGACACTTGAACATAAACATATAGAAAATGGGCATCGACGATAAGACAACTTTAACTAGAAGGAGTCTTCCTCCACTGCTGAGCAACTTCCCCTTCCAAGAAGGCAACCTCTTCTCGAACCTTTGAACTACCGGTTCCCAATCTCTAGCTGTCGGATTTCTGAGACCAAGAGGCATTCCTAGGTACTTAATTGGAAGCTTTTTAGTCGCACAATTCACTGTATCTGCTAACCCTACCATCAGCTGACCATCCACACCAATACCCGTGATAGCCAATTTGAGAAAGTTGATACGCTGTCCCAACATAGCCTCATAAACTGACATCACATCAACGCACAATCTGAATTCCACAACATTGGCCTACCCGAAAATGATTGTATCATCCGCAAATTGGAGATGTGAGATGATTCTACCATGAGCTCCCACCGGAACCCTGAAATGAGGTTCATGTGCCTGGCTCTCACTATAAGCCCAGATAATGCTTCGGCCACCATATTGAAAAGGAATGGGGATAGTGGGTCCCCCTGACGGATTCCTCGGAAACTTTTAAAATATCCAGCTGCGGTACCGTTGATCAGCACCGAAAACCATGCCGAAGAATAGCATCCCCGCGTCCATCCCTGCCAAGCAATTCCGAAACCCATCCTCCCGAGCATATTATCTAGGCAATCCCAGCCAATCCGGCCATAGCCTTTCTCCATATCTGCCTTCCATAGGGCAGTGGGCCGACGATCATGATACGGGGAGTGGATTGTCTCTTGTGCCACAGCAACCAGATCCACAAGCTGTCTGCCCCTCACGAAAGCTCCCTCGTTTTCCGAAATAATCAAATTCATCATTGGTTTGAGCCTATTGGCTAAGACCTTTGATATAATCTTGTACAAGCAGTTTGTGAGGCATATCGGGCAGAAGTCGGTAATATCATCCGCCCCTTCACACTTGGGAATGAGGGAGATGAAAGTCGAATTAAGGCTCCGCCCAATGAACCCCGGCGCACGGAACTCGTGCATTACCTCCATTAGGTCGGCCTTTAAGGTTTGCCAAAAAAATCGGAACATCTGGTCCCGACGCTTTGTTTTTGGCCCCAAACCTGACCACCCGCCGCACCTCATCTTCCCTGAACAGTTGTTCCAAACTGGCACCATCTTCCACTGAAAGCAATTTGAAGTCGATCCCGTCCAGCTCAGGCCGAAGCAGTCCATCATCCATGTACATTTTTTTATAATAAGTGACGATGTGCTCCCGGATCTGATCCTCTTCCGAATAGAACACCTCGTCCACCGCAATGCTACCCACGTAATTCATTTTATTTCGCACATTAGCGACCACATGGAAGTACTTTGTGTTAGCATCTCCCTCTTTGAGCCATCTTACCTTAGCTTTTTGCTTTCAGCTGATCGCTTCCGCCATGCACACACTGTTGAAATCCATTTTTTTGCAGTATCTTTCGTCCCGCTCTTCCGTCGTAAGGATCCTCCTCTCCTCTAGATCATCCATCTCTTTTAACCTCCCTAGCAGCGCTTCTTTCTTGACCTGAAGCGAACCGTACACTTCTCTATTCCACATTTTAATCTTCTCTTTAACCCGTTGAAGTTTGGAAATAAATCTGTAAATCGCCATCTCTGACTGTGTCAGTTCACTCCACCAAGAGGGAACTCTCGCCCAGAAGTCCCCATCCAACAGCCACATGTTTCGAAATGGAAAGGATTCGGCCCTTTCCCGCGAGACTCGCAAGTAAGAAGTAACGGCCAATGGTCAAACACAACCCGTGCTAAGCCTTCAAGTCTTGCCCCCGGGAAAATATGCATAGGAACCTATCAAGCCTACTTAAAGATGGGTTCTCTTGCAGGTTCGACCAAGTGAACCTAGCACCAGTTAAGGGAACATCCATCAGTTCCCAATCGAAGATGAAAGCATTGAACTCACGCATGACCGCCACATCCGGCGGTCCACCCAGCTTCTCGAATCCCCATCTAATGGCATTAAAATCCCCCACCAAACAGAAAGGGCGATCCCATCTGGCTGCAAGGGCCGCCAGCTCGAACCAGAAATCTGAATGTTCTCTATCAGCCATCGGGCCATAAATGTCAGAAAACATCCACATTCTCCTGAAATCTCTATTCCGAAGCACGACGAAGGCCGAGTACAGCCCCACCTCCTCCTCCACCTTTTCAAAAATCACGAAGTTCCATGCCACCGGGATGCCCCCTGATGCACCTATAGAATCAACGCCAATCCACTCCCATCTATTCCCTCAAAGCACCGAGGCCACTTTACTCGTGTCACAACAGCCCCACTTGGTTTCTTGTAAAGTGAAAATGACCGGTTTTAACGCATTGATCACACGTTTCACCCCGACACGCTTAGACTCATCGCAGATACCCCTTACGTTTCAGGAAAGCATCTTCATAGGACACCAGACTAAGTCTCACCCATAACCGAGGAGGGGGATTTTAGGCCCCCCCTGCACCCTTCCCGTCTGACATTCCCCATTGTAATAGTGCGAGTTCCCGAGCCCAACCCCGGCGCGTCTTGATGTTATGCTGGCGAGAGACCAAAATCGAACGGAATACCTCCCGTAGAGCCTCATCTGTTCCCTTGAATGACATTCCAAGGTCTCGTCCAACACATATCAAGCGTTCAATGTCGGTCGACAAACCTGTTTCAACCTCCATCTCAGCCCCCATATTCATCGGTTGATTGCCCTCAGGGCACGGGATGGACAAGTCACCTCCTCTCTGGCCTCCCGGTATATCCGGCATCCGATCGGGCTGATAGGAGCCATTAGACGAGCCGGAGTTACTAATCATCTCGGCGTTCTGATCCATAGAATGTACATTCCGGCATAGTCTATCGCCAGTCCATTCCCCCTGAGTTGAGAGCAAGAAAACATGAGATCCTTCGATTTGTGGTTTAACTCGCCGAGTCAACTCGCCCTCTCTCCCCATCCAGGTCTGGTCCATCCGTCCACCATAGGCCCATGGTATCAGATCCTGCAGATATGGGACAAACGAAAACCGGAGCGTCCCCTTGCTGGGCCCCATACCCGCTTGCCACTTTTTCCCCCACGGGTCTGATACCAACAAGACCCAGGAGGTGGCCCCTACCAGCTGCCCCCCACTAGACTTGTAAGTCGCACGTGGGCTCCACGTGTCGAGAGAACAAGACTCCCCAGTCCTCGACCGCCGGTCACGTGACAGATCCTTATCGAGAGACCATACCACCCCCTTATGTTGCAGGTCAACGTCCCCTCTCTGCAGGTTTCCAGAAACTTCATAAGGGTCACGTGTCGCCACCCGAGCAGCATCCACTCCCCTTTTACCATTATAAAGCTTTCCTCTGCGGTGAAAAACCTTAAAGCCTTTTTTGCAAACTACAATCCTCTTCCTGAAATGGGTTCCTAATGCTTCGATCTCCATCGGGTCCCAGGTACGGTCTCTGGCCTCGTCCTTCATCGCCGGTATCCACGTCGATTCACCTCTCCCTTCACCCGACCACAGAGGTCCTTGGTCTGCGCCGTAGTACGGCTTCATCCTGCTTGGTTGTACCATCAACGGTGGGGATTCCGTCGCATCGTTCGTCGGGGACCAGCAATGCATCTCCTTCTCCGGCGGTTTGAGGTTGTACAGCTGCACCGCAACCCCCTCATCCTTGCTACTAGAATGGAAAAGCCGAAAAACGCCGGCAGTCTCTCCCTCTTCTACAATCTCTCCCTCTTCGATCTCCTCAGGTAACCCATGAGTGATAGAAGTAACCCCCGAGGTGCCAGTCCCCATCGACGTCGCGGTCGTCCCCCTGTGTAAACCGTTGCACGACGCATACATGGAAGAGCTCCCCTCCGGCCTCCGCGATACATCTCCCCCCCCCGGGTCCTTTCTATCCCGTCCCGGACTTCGATCTCCGGCGCGAGTTCTTCTGTGGTACCACCGAGTTTGTCTACCCAAGTGTTCCTGGGCTCCACGGTTTCATCGCTCGATTGCTGCAGGATGAACACCCGCTCCACGAGCGCCATTTCTATGAAGATCCTCAATTTTTGGCCTTCGAGGCTCACCTAGCATGACCTAGGAATGAGCTCCCAGGAGTCGACAACGACAAGAATACGAACAGCATTGGTATCCCAGAGATTGAGGGAGGTGCTCCGATCAGCGAGGATGAACTTTCCACACAGATCCCCGATCCCCTTCATAACTTCGGGAGTCCAAGCATATATCGGCAGCCCGATCAAATGGATCCAGACGCCTCCATCCCACCACTGTAGATGATAATCCCCCACCGACGGTTCCCACATACCACATTCCACCATGCTCCGTCAATTCGGAAGGATTTTTTGTGACGAAGATCCCAGGCTCCTGCTTCCGATGGGAACCGGAGGAGAAATTTAGATTGTGTAATTGTAGATATAGCAGGTCTATCTGAGTAATCCCAGGAACTCTGTAACCATCGATGTAAATGAAATAGTGAAAGTGTGTCTTTTATGCAGTATAATACCACCCAATACTTCTTTAAATTCATAGCCATCGAAGCATACTAGGTAGAATTAAACATCAGCCAGCCACTTCCTAATCCCCCTTCAACGTAGTCCGACTGAACAGTGTCAGAAGCTCATGCAGGGCTGACGACAACCTTTGCCCTCCGAAGCTGTTCATCAGACCCTACAACCTCGGCAAACGATAGCCCGCATCGACGGCAGCTATCCCCTCCCCCCGAATTTGAGCCGGAGAGCTGATTGAAACGTTTCCCAGCGATCGACCATCCCGCTCTAATGTCTCTGACCTGGTTCGCATTGAGAAGCACTTGACGGCAAGTACTTCTCCTAGGAATCGTCTCATCGGCTGATTTCACGACCACCCCTAACTTTCTAGTCGAGCCGCAACCAGTCCTGTGGCAGACTGATCGGCATCGGAAATTAAGACTCCAGCAGCTCCCACAAAACCAGTCACCCGCTCTCAGCACCAGACCCTCTCCCATAGAGCCTCTCCTTGAGGGAGATGAAAGTCGGTAATCAGATCCACCTACTTGTTATAACTCCTGCAAACTGAGATGCTTAATTCCACACAAGATGGGAAGGACGAATGAGAGAGATCCTTTTGGTTGTGCATGATGGTTTGAAATTTTTGCTGGGGTATCTCACATTTGTACACCCATTCTATGCACATGGTATAGACCATTCCGATGCCAAACATTACTCCATCCTTCATTTGAGTTTACAATCACCTACTCCCGAATGTCGACTTGGTACCTATGTTTGCTCCCAAAGAAGCAATTTTTTGGGTAGATTCGTATTGACTTCCCACCTTCTCCATAGGTAACCAAAATACTCAACCACAGATTATTACCTTGCATAGCATGGTTACATCTCGATAAAATGTATAGATTCATATCATTTTCGGTATGAGCATACATTTGCGTGACAACATCCCATAAACTGTGCAGCAGTCTCATGGAACATAAAGATATTGTATATGGATTCCTACATGGAATTGAATAATCAACCCAAAATAGTGCAGTAATTTATTTCCCATTGGGCATGAGTGGGATCAGATGGTTGGGGAGGGTAACTGCTCAAGGGATGAAATTAGTCCCATTAAGTATAGCACTTGTAATCCCATGAGAGGGATTGGGATCAGCAGAGGTAAAAAAATTTGCCTTTTTGGTTCCATGATGAAGAATAAAGAGAGGGCAAATCTGATATGCAACTACACGGATGTCGAAACAATCATCCACAATGAAAGCAATGTTGGAAAATCTATGCACATGCACAAAGAAATGTCTTCAACACAAAACAATGTGTATGAACGACACAATAGCACCAAGCAAACTCAGAAAAACTTCAGAAATAATCCTGTGTACGAAGGTAACAAGAAACCAAATTGAACCGTGACATGTAGGAAAGAGGGAAATCAACAAAACTCAATCAAATCGTGATAATAGCTCCCAATAATATAGGGAAAAGTCTTCTACGAGAAAAAAGAACTCAAAACATACCACAAGCAGAAGCTTGGAGGTGCACAGAGCTTGAAACCTCGAGGAAATGTGAGCGGAGCTGAGAAGAAGATGACTCAAGGAACCTTTTGAAACTCCATGATAGCCCCCTCAAATCCACTCAGGCCAAGAAGAAAAGTCTTAGACTACAATTTCGATTCAAATGGTGATCTTATTCCAATATGAGGCCCAAACTTTGACCTGGCTGATGTCAGAATGATGTCAGCATTGACAGTAATGACGTCGCATGATGAGTCAGCATGATCACAAGGATCTGATAACAAAAAGGATCTTATGTATAGAAGATTAGGCTTAGAGTGAAGATAGTGGTGTTGGAGATTAGGGTTAGGATTAGATGGAGAGAGATGGCTAAAGAGCTTAGCCATTTCTCTCTCCCAAATGTTACTCCTAACAACCCATACATACAGATATATCACAAATATATCTTAAAATCCCTCTCAGATAGATCGGAAGCAGCACCTTCATTTTTGTGTTTATTTATTAAAGATGACATCCCAAGGGGCTTGAAAAGTTCAGTTCAGCAAGCTATAGTACTTCTCTAGAAAAATATATGCCCTTCCCAGCGTATATCAGGAGCATGGCCTTCATTTGCATGTTTCATCATTATCATCATCAAAGCCCTATCTTAATATAACCTGGGAGGGGTATTATTAAAGCTAATAAGTTCTAGGGTATCTTGTGATTGTGCATCTTTATTTACCAATTGCAAGTGACTTATACAACATATGGTGAAATGGGAGGCCACAAAACCCCCCACATGCAAAAGACAAGAGAGCAAAACCCACCAAGAATAACTCATAGATTCAATAAATTGATAATGCATTTTACGAAAAAGTAATATATGAATGTTCATATAAGTGAACAAACCTCTATTCGAGACACCACACCTTTTGTTACAGATATAGTATCTCCTCCAAGTGGGTATCCTACGACAGTGACTGCATCCTGCACATAATGGGGAAAGAGATTTAGGAAATGTGCATAATGGCAACTTGAATGATTTTTCAACAATGACTTGCCTGTGGAGAAATATTATTGTTATTTTTTTCGTGGAGAAATATTAACATTCTATAAAGAAAATTAAAGTAAAGAATTGTAAACAACAAATTTGCGTAGGATATAAATCTAACACAAATCAATCATAACAAATTTCCCCTCGCTAGGAGAGGGTTTTATTAAAGTGGTGGACCTTACACTTCCGGGTATCGCAGTCGATTCCCCGTTAATTACATCAAAATTGAATACCTCTTATTAAAAGCTACTAAAAAATAATAACGTAATTACATCTCTGAAATAAACAAAACTAAGATTCTAATTCTAAGTCTTCATCGACATCTTCAATCCGTCATGAGATAGATGGATAACAGACTATCTTCATCGGAGATTTGAGAAATATGAAATAAGGGACGACGGATGGGAGAACCCCTCCTCCAAAAGCCGGGTCCATTTGATCGAAAAGCACGAGTCATTACTGGAGCAAGAAACTTGTGGCCAAGTCTTAAAACGAATTCTTGTTCTCTGATCTCAAAGATGACTTCGAATACCAAATCCATTTTTCGGGCAACTGATTATCAGAAGAATTATCACTTTCAGTGATAAAGTGTCTAATCATGAGTTAGATATCGTCAAATTCCTTAAAATTTGATTATCAAACATGATTTTATAATGATTTTACCGTTGGATTTGATCAATATCTTAAGATTTGGTCAATGCATAGTAAATCCACCATTGGATCTCGTTACGACCTCACATTATGATCATTTGACTAAAAGTCAATGAATCCACCATTGGATTTGATCAAAATCACAAGATCTGATCAATATGTAATAAATCCACCATTGGATCTCATTACGATCTCACATTATGATCGTTCGACTAAAAGTCAATGATTCTACCGTTGGATTTGACCATAATCACAAGATCTGATCAATATGTAATAAATCCACCGTTGGATCTCATTACGATCTCACATTATGATCGTTTGACTAAAAGTCAATGATTCCACCGTTGGATTTGACCATAATCACAAGATCTGATCAATATACAATAAATCTACCATTGGATCTTATTATGATCTCTCATTATGATCGTTTGACTAAAAGTCAATAATTCCATCATTGGATTTGACCAAATTCATAAGATCTAGTCAAAATGCAATAAATCCACCGTTGGATCTCATTATGATCTCACATTATGATCGTTTGACTAAAAGTCAACGAGTCCACTGTGAAAAAAATTTCGATCTCGAGGTTAAGGTCCAAACCCTCATTTGAGGGAGTGATGATCTGAACCGCGAGGGAAACTCTAATTATTATAGGTGAATATTTTGGGTATTATAGTCCGAAATCATTCTTCGGGTTCGTGATTGCAACCCGTATGAGCATTGAATTTGTGGTTGCAATCCGAGTGTATTAGGAGTTATGCCCAGGGTCGTACCCACGTGACTTAACTATTTCTAAGTACGCAAGAGATTGGGTACGAGTCGTAACGCGTAATCCCAAATTGTAACCATAAATCCCACTTAGGAGGAGCCGTAGCTCTTATCCTAAGCGAATTTCCTTTAGGTAAGGGTCGTAGCTCTTATCCTAAGCGAATTTCCTTTAGGTAAGGGCCGTAGCCCTTATCCTAAAAGTCTTAATCCTAACTTACTCCTCCCGTCCACTTTAAAAGAAAATAAAAAAAGAAGAAAAGAATAGTCAGAATCTCGGAGATCACCCTAAAGTCTTTTTTAGAAGAGTCGGAGATATTTTCAGCAGAGCTCTCGTGTCAGAATTTTTCGATCCCTTGCAATGAGGACGGGTCTGCTATTTATAGATTTGTGGTAGCGGTTATAGAAGTTACGATCTTACGGTTCCATAAGATTTTCATGAAATGAACGGTTGAGAGAGCTGCGTAAATTTTCGTCTTCACGCGGATTGAGAAGATTCTTCTCACGTACATCATTCTTTTCTCATAACCGCCTAGGTGGATAAGTATATTTTCTATCCACCTAGGTGGATAAGTATTTTTCTATCCACCTAGGGTGGATGAGTATTTTTTCTATCCACCTAGGGTGGATAAGTATATTTCTATCCACCTAGGGTGAATGTATATTTCTATCCACCTAGGGTGAATGTATTTTTTCTATCCACCTAGGGTGGATAAGTATATTTCTAGTCACCTAAGTGACTACGTATATTTTTCTATCCACCTAGGTGGATAAGTATTTTTCTAGCCACATAGGTGACTACGTATATTTTTCTATCCACCTAGGTGGATAAGTATTTTTCTAGCCACTTAAGTTGATAAGTATATTTCTATCCACCTAGGGTGGATAAGCATTTTTTCTATCCACCTAGGGTGGATAAGTATTTTTTCTATCCACCTAGGGTGGATGAGTATATTTCTATCCACCTAGGGTGGATAAGTATTTTTCTAGTCACCTAGGTGACTACGCATATTTTCTATCTACCTAGGTGGATGAGTATATTTCTATCCACCTAGGGTGGATGAGTATTTTTCTATCCACCTAGGGTGGATGAGTATATTTCTATCCACCTAAGGTGGATGAGTATATTTCTATCCACCTAGGTGGATGAGTATTTTTCTATCCACCTAGGGTGGATGAGTACATTTCTATCCACCTATGGTAAATGAGTATTTTTCTATCCACATAGGGTGGATGAGTATTTTTCTATCCACCTAGGGTGGATGAGTATTTTTCTAGCCACCTAGGTGACTACGTATATTTTCTAGCCACCTATGGATAAGCATTTTTCTATCCACCTAAGGTGGATAAGTATATTTCTATCCACCTAGGGTGGATAAGTATTTTTCTAGCCACCTAGGTGGATAAGTATATTTCTATCCACCTAGGTGACTACGTATATTTTCTAGCCACCTAGGTGGATAAGTATTTTTTCTATCCATCTAGGGTGGATGAGTATATTTCTATCCACCTAGGGTGGATGAGTATTTTTCTATCCACCTAGGTGGATAAGTATTTTTCTAGCCACCTAGGTGACTACGTATATTTTCTAGCCACCTAAGTGGATAAATATATTTCTATCCACCTAGGGTGGATAAATATATTTCTATCCACCTAGGGTGGATGAGTATATTTCTATCCACCTAGGGTGGATGACTATATTTCTATCCACCTAGGGTGGATAAGTATATTTTTATCTACCTAGGGTGGATAAGTATTTTTCTAGCCACTTAGGTGACTACGTATATTTTCTAGCCACCTAGGTGGATAAGTATATTTCTATCAACCTAGGGTGCATAAGTATTTTTTCTATCCACCTAGGGTGGATGAGTATATTTCTATCCACCTAGGGTGGATAAGCATTTTTCTATCCACCTAGGTGGATAAGTATTTTTTCTAGCCAGTTAGGTGACTAAATATATTTTCCTAGCCACCTAGGTGGCTACGTATATTTTTCTAGTGGCTAAGCATAACTTAAGACTTTAAATCCTATTTAGATTAGGATTTGTTAAAAAAAACTATAAATAGTCTCTTTCCCTAATTCCTTCTATCTTACTTTTAAGGCTAAGTGGAAGAAAAAAAAGGTTCTCAATTCCAAATTTTTCGAGTCAACAAGAATTAATAAGACTTGCATTTTAAACATATAACTTCATGTAAACTATAATAGATTATAACAAGAGTACCCTCATCCATATCCACGAACTAGATGTCATGCAATGTTCAGTCACATCCCTGTTTTCTGTATCTGCGTTCATATCTACATTAATATCTGACTATCATTGCATGAATAGAAAATAATCCTTCAGAGTTCAGTCCATAAATCCGAAGTTCTACTAGCAGACATTTTAAGCATATAAGATGCAAAACAAGTTGTCTAGGTAAGTGCATAGAAACTGACACAGCCCAAAATTCATTGAGAAAAAAGAAAGAAGAGCAGAATAAAAGAAAGATGAAGAGAAGAAAGAAAATAATTAAATAAGGCATGAAGAGAAAGAAGAATTGGAAGAAGAGAAAAAAGAAGAAAAGATGGGATTACCATGAAAGGGGGGAGCTGTAATGGACCCATATCATTGCAATTGGATCTTTATTAGAGGCTCATTAATGGACCTAATGGTAAATCATGAGAACCAACGAGAATATTAATTCAAATGAAGAGATTTTTCTATTCACAATTTTCGACCATCCTTTCTCCCCTAAATTTTTGGATATTTTTAGTTCTCTCCTCCATTTAAGGAGGTGGGTTTTAGGAGGTTTAAGTGATGAAAAGAAAAGGAAGAGAGCTAAATGTGCGATTGGCTGAGTTGAAGAAGATTTGTGAGTGGAGAAAATAAGGGGGCCGATTTATGGTAGCTCATGAGAAAAATGAAATAATGAGATTTTATCATAGCAAATTTACAGTAGCTCATGAGAAAAGGCAATATATCATGAGATTTTATCTTAATAGATATATGATAGGAAGAAATTTATTAAGAAAGAACCTTGGATCAATATATTAAGAGATAAAGTGGATAACTTGCCATTTTAAATAGGATTTTAGATATTAAGAAGGGAGCGTTAAAAGGAAAAACTTAAAATGACAGAATTTGAGAATTGGCGAATTGGTTTAAGGAGAAACTTATAATTAAGGAAGTTGATTGGCCGAGATTTTCAAGGAGATTTGCGAGAATTGAAGTGAAGGTTACAAGGGGTCCAAGATCACATGATTTTTTTTTCTTAGTTTCTTTTATTTTCTATAAAAGTTGACTTTCTTTTGTTTTCGATAGGAAAGCGGGGTTGGAGGGTCCCCTACCCTTATATTGCAAAAAGAAATAAGATTACAAATGATTATACGTACAATTTACATCTTCTAAGGCAATAAAAGAAAGAGAACCGGATATCACTAGGCATCCACCAAACCACAGCGCTAGTGTCGGCTCCATTATGAGCAAGACAGTCCGCACATCTATGGCACTCTCTCCGAATATGTTGGATGCAGCATGGGGAGCTCCTCATCAGATTATGGATGGTTTCAATAAGAACATAATACTTCCAAGGGACATTCCATTCTCCTTTTATCATCTTCCCCGCACCAAGGGAATCTGACTATATGATGAAATTATCGAACTGATTTTCTTTTGCAATCTCCAAAGCAAGACAGATAGAATCTAGCTCTATTCCCAGAATATTATTCAGTTTGGATGGACCAAAGAAGCAAAGCTCTATGTTTCCAGCATTATTCCTTATCACACCTCCAACTCCTGCTCCTTTGTCACTTAATGAGCTATCACTGTTATTTTATTTTTTTATCGGTAAAGAAAATATATATTAAAAGAGGCAAAGAGTACAAACACGAAGGCAGTGAGGCACTACTGAAGTAAGGAAGCAAAAAAAGAAAAGTAAAACAGGGAAATCTACCTCACCAGGGAAAACCCCGGAGAAAAAGCAACGGAAAGGACGAAAATTCCTAGCACCCAAGGGCAACGAAAACTGAAGAGGACTAAGGGCAAAGCAGATTATCCCACTGAATCATCGGTTCTTCTTCGTGTTTGTCCCCGATCCTACTATAGGCCTAGAGCCAAGAGAAAAGGAGGTCTTTCGCAGCAGTAACAACCACCTGATAGGGCCTAGCCCGTATCATGAAGGTCCTACCATTTCTTTCTAGCCATAAGGCCCACACAATCGCGTACCCCATAATCTGCCATAGGTCCCCTTTGCAATCCGGAAAGCCCATCCCCGCCCATTGTTCCATCATTTCCACTGGTTTCTCCGGTACCCACTGGACACCGAACATCTGAAGGACCCCCAGACTTTGAAGGAGAAAGTGCAGTGACAGACCAGCTGGTCTCTAATAAGGATTCTCCCCCATGTGACAGACCAGCTGAAGAAACGAATTTTGAGGGGTATCTTTAACCTCCAAAAGCGGAGCCACCCAGGTTGATCCCGGGGTTGACTAGACGATAAGTGTAGGTGTTTGTAAAACGAGCCCACTATGAACATCCTCCTAGTAGCAATGTTCCAGGAGGGAACGAGGTAACTATAATCCACCATGTCCGACATTTTTGCCCCGGAAGACACTATTGGGAAGAGTCTCATAAACAAATCCCTCAAGGGTCTCTCGGACGCCCAAATATAGTTCCAGAAGTTCAACTTATTGCCATCCCCCCAGCTGAATTTGAGACACTGATTAAACTCAGAAACCTTTATCACCCCTTTCCACTAATTCGAGACATTCGTTGTAGAGTTCGTTAAGCGCCAGCCATTATCGTGAAAGTTAATACTTGGCAGTAACAACGTCCCACCATAATTCTCATCTCTTTTGGCACCCCACTTTCCACAACCATTTATCAACGACTTATTGAATAATTTCATCTTTCTCCCCTTTCTCATATGGCTTGCAACACGTCTCCTAGTTGATAAGATGCAACTTCCCACCTTGTTTGTCCCCTTCCCAAAGAAAATTAAGAATAATCCTCTCGACCTTCTTTACGACTTTGACAGGCGCAACATAGAGGGACATGAAGAAAACTAAAAGGGAAGCAAACGTAAACTTAATGAGGGTCAAATGCACCCCCCCCCCCCCCCAAACTAAGGGTTTTCCTTTTCCGAGAGGTTAACTTTTTTCGAAAGCATGTCGTAACTCTATCCCAATAAGTGGCCCGTAACTTCTTGACTCCAGTCGGGAGACATATATACAGAAAAGGTAAGTGTTCTCGAAGGCATCCCAGCCTACTAATGAGGTTGTCCATCACTGTGTCGCTGGAATTAATGCCAATCACCTAAGTTTACGGTCTACCCAGACACCGCCTTGAAAATAGTTAGAGCATTAACAATCGACAGAAAACCATCGTGTCGTCAGCATATTGCAAATGAGTAACAATGGGTCGTTATCAGCAACTGAGAAGTCATTAAATCTATTTAAAAGGGAACTCTTGAGTAACAGCCAATGGAGAGCCTCACCAACAATGTTGAAAAGTAAGGGAGATAAAGGGTCCCCCTGTCGGAGCCCACGAGAGTTTCGGAAAAAGCCTTGAGGGCTCCCATTAACGAGGATCAAGAACCTAGCAGTCCCATAGCAGCCCTTCAACCAATGAATCCATTTCCCTCCAAAGCCCATTCAGCCCATGACGTACAAAAGGAAGCCCCACTTACCCTTGTCGTAAGCCTTCTCCATGTCTAACTTGAACACAACCCTTTTGTCTTTACGTTTATGGACGGAGTGGATTGCCTCATGTGTGGTGAGCACTACGTCGAACAATTGTCTTCCAAGGATGAAGGCTCCTTGGGTATTAGAGATCACAGCCCCAATCACCTTTCTCAGTTTGTTGGCCAACACCTTTGCGAGGACCTTATAGGCGCAGAAGAGGAGATTGATTGGTCTAAAGTCTGTAATGTTAGTGGCCCCATCGACTTTTGGGATGAGAGTGATGAAGGTTGAGTTCATGCTCTTAGCAACGACCCTAGGAATGTAAAACTCATTGAAAAAATTGCATAAATCGGTTTTAACCACCTCCTAGAACCCTTGGATGAATTCCATCATCAAACCGTCTGGCCCCGGGGCCATATTCCTTCCCGAGCCGAAAACCGCCTTTTTAATCTCATCCTCCGAGAATGAGCCCTCAAGGGAGTCGGCCTACTCCTGAGATAAAGTGGTGAACTGAAGCCAATCCAGTCGAGGCCGAGGTAACTGATCCGATTGGTAGAGCTCGTCATAATAGGTAACCAGCTGCAACGAGATGGAATTCTCGTCCGTGAAAGTAGAATCACCAATCTCATGCTTGGAAATATGATTTCTAGCTCTTCTCCCATTGGCAACTGTGTGACAGAAGTTAGTATTGTCATCCCATTTCCGCAGCCAATGCGCCTTAGATTTCTGCTACCATATAGCTTCTTCCTGTAAGCACTTATGATTGTAAGCCATTCGACGTGCTTTCCTTATGCCCCTTTCCTCTTCATTCAAACCCCTGTCTTCATCAACGCCGTCAAATGTTTTTACCTCCCTTAGGAGATGCTCCTTGACCATGGACACGCTACGAAACACGTCCCTGTTCCAAACTTTAATCTGATCTTTGACTCTCTTCATTTTAGACGAGAATAAATGTCGTCATACCAGAAATTCCTTCCTCATTCCACCATTGTGGAACCCTAGCATGAAAATCTGCAGATCCTAGCCAAACATTTCTCAAATCTTAAAAGGGGGCGGCCCGCTGCAAGACGTACCCATCGAGGAGAGGATAATAGGTTTGTGGTCTGAGATGGTAGTGGGCCAGCATTCAACCACTGTAGCAGGATAAGAGTCCATCCATCCCACCGAGCATAGAAACCTATCAATTCTTCTGAAAGAGGGAAAATCCTGCCCATTTGGCCAAGTGAATTGGCTCCCGCTCATCCCTGGATCGTGCAAATCACAAATTTGAATAAAGTTGTCAAAGGATAGCATGGCTCTTCTACCCAATCTTCCCGCATTCTTTTCACTCGGCCATCTGATGACGTTAAAATCACCGCCCAGACACCAAGGCAGGCCCCACCTTCCGCACAAGGAACTCAGCTCAAAGAAGAAATCTTCCCTAAGGATATCAAGGTTAGGACCATAAACCCCCGTAAAGGTGTGAGCGAGATTAGTATCGCAATCCCTAAGGACAGCAGACAACAAAAACTGGCCAACATCAGCTTGGATCAAATCCCCATGGGTCTTATGTCAGGCAAGTAACACACCTCTCGCCGTTCCATTTGCGTTGAGGAACTCCCAATCCCCTTTGCCCAATACAACGCAGACCATACCGAGCAATGTTTCCTCCCACTTAGTTTCTCGAATCGATATAACCGTGGGCCTCATCTGTCTGACCATAGTTTTGACGATAGCCCTCTTGTCTCGATCCCCCAAACCAATGACATTCCAAGATACAAACTTCATGACAGCAGCTCGGAGAACGACGCAACCGTACTCGATCGAAACCCTACACTCTCGGCCCACTGCCATGTTTCGTGGTAGCATATTTTCACCTGCCCTTGAATGGATAGTTCCCATCTACAATAGTTTGGTGGAGTCGCTGTCATTACTTCACACACCCTATGTCCCGGATCGCAACCACTCATGATGGAGACCTCCGAGATAATATTTTTCTAAGCAATCTTTTATTGGTACATACATTATCATAAATCCTTGAGTTACGTTCTCTCCATATGTGCCATATGGCAGCCGCAAAAGCCAACTTTGCAATGATAGCCCTTTTAGGTTTACCTTCAATGAATTGCATCAGATGATTGATCACAGCCTAAATGGTTCCCAATCTATTTTTCTTGACTCCCATTCAATAGAGAAGAGATTGCCATACCCAACTACTAAAGGAACATTGAAATAAAATATGATCACTTGTTTCCATATTGCACCAACAAAGAAAACGTCTAGAAGGGATCTTGAAGTTGACTTTCTATTTAGAATTGGTTTTGAGGGTGCTTTTATTAGTTGTTTTATTTAGAATACGAAACTTAGTTGTATGTAGGGTTTAGAATAGGGTATTTAAAGGATTATATTGCTGTAATTTTCAGTGCTTATAATATGTTGAACTCAGAATACTGTAGTAACAGTTTAAAGAAGATTAAGATTAGTTCAAATCTTCGGTTAGCTAGGTCTGGTCGCTACTGTCCTTAGCGGTTTTTTCTTCTTCTTTTGGTCGTGTCCTGTTGTATTGGGTTTCGTCAGCACCTTGCTGCGTTGCAATATATACTTTTCTTTACCGATCAAAAAAAAAAAGATTAGTTCAAATCTCTCTTTCTCTCTAATCTTCTCAAGCGTCTCTTTTACAATCCTTGTTTGTTTATTTACTTGATTAAGCAAGCCGCGGTCTGTGTCAAGCTCCACATTTAATGGTAGTGTTGAGCTAGTAATACTTAATACAACAATAAAAAGGCCAGAGAACTTAAAAAATAAAATTACTTGAAAGACCTTAAAACTTATGCAATTCTTAAATAGCAAATATTGGAAATGGTGTCGTATAAGAGGTTAGGGGAAATGACCTGAAGAGAAGGTAGGCAGCCAAAACTGAGTGGCTCAGCTCCTCTCCAAAACTCTTCACTCTCTACTGAAAGTAAAGCAATGTCGCATTCAATACCTCTAGCTAAAACCTGCACAAACAGTTTACCGACAAGTTTTTAGCCAAAAAAAAACAGATTATATTCAAAAAGCCTGTAATCCCTTAGTTTGGAAATTTATCCATGAATCAATAAATTCTGGTAAAAAATATCAGTAAACCCAAAAATATTGAAGTATTGGAACAAGAACTACAAAAGAAATCAAGAAGCCAAAACAAACCCTGAACAAAAATTGAGTGAAGAAAAAAAGACTCGCAAGGCCAAAACAACTTTCCTGACATATTAAAAATGTATAAGAAACGTATTATCCGAAGTGAAGTAAAATCTTAAAATGTAAACACTGTACAAATGTGTGAGAATTAAATCATGTGAAAAGAAAATGAGCATCACCAAGAGTGAAATTATAAAGTGCTCTGCTATTGGTTACACCTACAGCAAGAAAAACATGAGCAAACAATATTTCCATGAAACACTTATATTTGCAACCTAAAACTTCCCTATGAATCTATTCAGACGCATAATAGCTGTACGGGTGAAAAGTAATCAGAGAAAACATTTATTAAGAAAGAAGTCTGGCCACCAAACTGACAAGGGCATTGGTTTGGTCGGATAGGGTCGAACAGGGGAACCAGACTGGCCCAGTTCAAAAATACGGATAGGGTCAAACAGGGTTGAACCGAACAGGCCCAGTTCAAAAATAAATAAACCCAATAATTATAAAATACATCCTACAAGGGAAAGGCCATAGTTGGAAGATCAATAATTGAATTGCTCGCTCGTTAAATTTATTAAAGGGTATTAGATGGTCAGCCGTTCATATTTTCACACAAGGGAACTCCGCGAAAGATGCGTAGGAAAAGCATGCTGTATTGCTAAATTTGAAGCAAATCTTTTGTTCTTTTTCAGATCTGTCGAGAATAGCTCAATGGTTTTGTATAGTGAGAAAATGGCAAATGCCTAATGTTAGATTTAGATAGCCTTTAGGGGTACA
The DNA here is from genome assembly GCA_021018995.1 of Chloranthus sessilifolius. Classification (NCBI taxonomy): domain Eukaryota; kingdom Viridiplantae; phylum Streptophyta; class Magnoliopsida; order Chloranthales; family Chloranthaceae; genus Chloranthus; species Chloranthus sessilifolius. The sequence goes on from CM037588.1 coordinate 11,261,284, forward strand.
ACCCTCTCCTTGGTATTTTTCTATTTTTCATTTAGGCCCTGTTTGATAACATGGAAATTCAATTACATAGGTGGAAACAAAATTTAGTTTCCAATTGATTTTGTTTGATAGCTCTGTAAGGAGATGGAAATGAAATTAAGAGGGCCACGCATGGAAATTTAATTTCCATACACCAAGTCATTTTGGGAGGAAACCGTTTCAACCTTTCAAGTGGTTGAAATTGAGTTTCCCCCACTAACAAGATAATAACTTTTTGTCATTTCACATCTAAAGGTTCTTGTAAAAAAAATAAGAAATTATCTTAAACTAAAAACAAAAAAGTTATCTTTTGACTTTTAAAAAGTAGCTTCCATTTCTATGATCGCCATACCAGTACGATCACACTATGATCACCACATTATCTACATCATCCTCTTTTTAGCTAATAGTTGACTTTGGCCAAAGTTTGAATTTTAATCAAACTTTAACAGGATTTATAAGCTATATAAAGTTAACTTTTGATCAAACTTTGGCTAGCGAAACCTGATAGTAATTTGTAAGTTAGTAATACATTATCAAATTTTTAGGGATCAAAGGTTGACTTAAGGGTTAAAATTTGACTTTTAATTCAAACTTTACATTTTATTAAACTTTGACTCCTATAATTTGATGGTGAAAAAAAGATACTGGTGTGGTGATCTATGATGTGATACTAGATTCTCAATTTTTATTAGTCAATAGTTTGACTTTTGGTCAAACTTTGACTTTTGCACAATTTATTATCAAACTAGAAACCCGGTAATAGATAGAGTCTACTACTATACAAATTTCTTATTTACCACTGCAAGTTTTCCTTGGTCAAAATTTGAATTTTTGTCAAAGTTAAATTTTTTATGAATGTTTACAAATTTTAATTAGTGGAATGTTAAAATTAAAAATGTCTATCATTATTTCAATTTATAACTTTGTAATACATTGCCTCATTTTTGTTGATCAAAGTTTAACTTTTAGTCGAAGTTCGACTTTAGTCAAAATTTGACTAGTGTATCTTGACAGTAGACAGTGATTATTATTGAGTTAATTTATAATTTGGTAATGTAAATTTTTATTAGTCAAAGTTTGACATTTGGTCAAACTTTGACTTTGCAACACAATTTTATTTTTTCAAACTTTTGTAACCTAATGGAGGTTATCATTTTGTTAATTTATTACTTTGTAGTATATTATCTTTTTTTTTGACATTTGGTCAAATTTTGACTTTTTTATCAGTAAAGCTTGACTTTTTTAGAAGTTGATATTTGGTCAAATTTTGACTAGTGTAACCTAGAGATGGATATGAATATTGTTATGTCAATTTGTAGTTTGGCAATACATTGCCGAATTTTTTACTAGTCAAACTTAAAATTTTCAGCAAAATATGACTTTTTATTGAATTCAATTTTCTTTCAACATCTAACCTTACAATACTTACTAGTGTTTACTATGTAACTTTATACTTTACCCTTAAAACAATTTATCGATCAAAGTTTTACATTTGATCAAAGTTTGACTTTTATTAAAAGTTGATCTTTTGTCAAATTTTGACTAGTGTAACCTAGCGATAGAAATGAATGTTGTTTTGTTAATTTGCAGCTGAGATTTTGTAAGTTGATGGTACATTGCCAAATTTTCTACTCGTCAAAGTTGAAATTTGGGTCAAAGTTTGACTTTTATAAAAACTCAATTTCCTTTCAATGTGTAACCTTACATTTACTAGCATTTACAACTTTTTTATTTAGCTTTACACATTTTTATTGATCAAAATTCTAAATTTGGTCAAAGTTTGACTTTTTATTTGAGTTTGACTTTTCAAACTTGATAATAAATAGTGATTACTATGGTTTTAATTTCTATCGTATTAGAATATTATTAAAAATATTATTGGTTAATATGACTTTGATTATGACTTTTAATAAAATAAAAAAAAATAGTCAATCTTTGACTAGTACAGCACGAAGTGACAAGTTAGGTGTTTTAAATAAAAAAAATTCTTCTTTTCCCACAAAATATTTGTTCAAACTAACTTTTACTATCATAAAGTAGTAACGATGGAAAGTAGCGTAAGTGAAAAGTCATTTTTGAAAATACTTTTGATCCAAACTAGCCTTTATGTTTGGACAAAAAACGCATTTTCAAATTCTTTTTCAAACATACTAATCATACGAGAGAAATCAATTTTCAAAGAAAATCGTTTCTCAGAGACTCTCATCAAACAGTGGAAAATCCATTTCCAGAGGAAATTATTTCCTAGGAAATCAACTAGGAAATTGATTTCATTTCCTCTTTAGAGTTTCCTTGCTATCAAACAGGGCCTTAATGAAAACTCGCTTCTTCTTCTTCTTCTAATTTTAAGAAAAGAATATGTACGTATGTATTTGTGCATATACATATGTATAAGTATATATATATTTGCTAGGCCCTTACAAATATACATATATATTATCTTTAAAAATGTTATTTTCTTGAGAGTGAAAGATGTTAGTAAAATGCACAATTGTGGTTATAATTGAGTGTAGTAGCTACAAACTCTGATGGTTCATGAACACTCAAGGATGTCTATCACCCAAATCAAAGAATAATTCATCCTCGATTTCATCACCCATCAGCATATATTCTAGAATGTGTGTGTTTCCCAAGTGATCTTTAATCAGTCATCGCTAAAAAAGGACTTAAGATTTTAGAGTACCTTTAAATACACTCACCGAATCTTGAAAAGCACCCATAGAAGTGGGTGCTCCAGTGGTCAATGATTAATCTTGAAAGGCACCCACATAATATTTTTTTTTGAAAAGCACACACATAAGTGAGTGGTCCAGTGGGTCGTCTTCTTCTCAGGCGAGCCGCAGTGACGCCGACGTCGGCGCCTCCGATGCCTATGCCGGCAATGCCGAAGAAGGAGGAGGAGGAGGAGAAGAAGAAAAAGAAGGAGAAGAAAAACAAGGAGGCGGCGGCGTTTGGTTCAGGTGTCCAAGAGAGTTTATGGTTAGTGTTTGAAGAGGGTTTATGATTTAGGGTTCAAGAAGACGAAGACAGAAGAAAAAGAGGGTTTCATTCTAGAGGGAGAAGAAAAAGAAGAAAAGTGAATTTCAAGAAAAGCGTCAGGTGTCAACGACAGCAGCTTTGGCGACAAAAGGACAAGGCGTTTCTTTATAGGAAGGCTTCAGGTGAATCGACGGCTCAGATTCAGCAGCCGAATTCCTCTGCATCAATAGCTGTACGGAGAGATGGGAGTTATTGCGAGAAGAGGCAAGGCAGGGCTGACGCTTCTGCCGAGGAGAATGTCTTTATTATCCCATCCGAAACGGCTACACTAGGCAGCTTACTAGGCGTTTTGGAGGGCACTGGTACGAAAGGGGAGGATACGATGGGATGGGCGACGACATGCATTAATGATAGGGATGGGGGAGCTGATCTTCAAGTTATGGGTGTGGGTCCCAATTTTCTACAGTATGAACAGATGGGCTGCTCTAGGGCTCATCAACCGTCGGATTTAGTCAACCGAAGCAAACCTCGGAATCCGGAGACTTCTCTCCAAGGATATGACGATAGCGACATGATGGAAGGGTCAAGTGGCCGATTTGGGGGAAATGAGAAAAACCAACTCGACGCCATCTACGGATAGCAGCGATTCTGTCCAGGTGGAAGAACGTGTGGGTATTGTGGACTCCACCAATAACATGTGGCCCCTTGGATCGTGGCCTAAGGTGAAAGAGTTTCAAAACACGTATGGGCCGGGTTTGGGGCTCTCGACTTTTGCTTATTCTGATAAACATCTCTGGCCTTTTGGGTTGGGACTCAAACCTTGTTGCACTAACTTTTCTTTGGTTTTGAGTGCAGATGTAGTGGGAATTTGTGCAGGTCTGATTGCAAACAAAATATCCCATCGCTTATAACACCAAAAGAGAAGCTAAGGAAGGTTCCTAGTGAGAATGAATCAGATGATTCGGATACTATTAAGCAGTACTCTTCAAAAGGGGAGTCCAATCAGCCAACGAATGGTGATCAGATGGTATATGACAGGGAAAGACTGATTAGACTAGGGGAAGCGGTGTGTCGTTCAATGACAACCGTAAAGGACTTCTAAAGATATATTGCGATATTATTGCTAGAAGGAAATAGTTGACAAAGGCGGAGAGACAAAAAGGGAAAAAGGTACGAGCTAGATCGAAATGGGGACTCTATTATTCTCGAATGAGGAAGGGACAAAGAAGAAATAAGGCGAAATCCTGTGACTAACAGATCATTGGCTCCCCTTATGGGAGCACGTAAGGAGGTCCTTGAGGTTTGGGTTTGTGGGATGTTGGTTTTGTTTTGTTTAATGAAGTTTTTAAACTTGAATGTGCGAGGGTTGGGGGAACTGGACAAAAGGGCGCTGGTCAAATCTTTTATTAAAGATCAGAAGCTGGAGGTGATTGGGCTTCAAGAGACCAAGTGGGGGAAGGTCAATGATTCTAAGGTCCGCTCTGTTATGGATGCTAGAAGGTGGGATTGGCTGGCTCTCGAGGCGGAAGGAACGAAGGGTGGAATTCTGCTGGCATGGGATGCGAAACTCTTCAAATTGATGGACTCGGCGATAGGCAATTTCTTGGTGGCGGACCTGATACAGGATAGCAAGAATGGGCATTAGTGGGTGGCTATCACGGTTTATGGCCCCACGGAGAATAGATTAAGAAGAAATTTTTTTTCGAATTAAGTGCCATGATAAACAAATGTGACTACCCAGTTTGTATTGGGGGTGATTTTAATGCTATGTGTAATGCTGATAAAAAATAGAGGGCTGATAGATCTCACGGCCAAAGATCTATTTATGGAGTGTATATCGCAAGGAGCTCTCTACGATTTGGGAATGGCGGGAGGAAGATTTACTTGGACGAATGGGCGGAATGACCCATAATGTGCAGACTTAACAGGTTTTTGTGTGGAGTTGAGTTCTTAGATATGATGACTGATCCGGGGGGTCAATGTTGGGCTACTACAATCTTGGATCATAAACCGATTGTTCTTACTTCCAAGGAGGTACACAGAGGTGGCTCCGGTACTAGGCCTTTTAGGTTCAATAATTTGTGGCTGCAGAACGAGGAGTTCCAAGAAAAGCTACAAGGGTGATGGAATCAGGACAATATTACAGATTTTGCGTCTTATATTTTTTCTTCTAAGTTGAAGAATCTGAAAATGAGGATAAAGATGTGGAATAAAGACACCATTGGGAAGACATTGTGGATTAAGGATAATATTTTGGTCGAAATTGTGGTTTTTGACCGAATGGAAGAAAGTTCGCCTCTTTCTGAGGGCGATAGAGAAATCAGGCTAGAGCTCAAAATGGCTTTTAACAAAAAAAAAATTGGAGGGGGGAACAAATATGGCATCAAAAGTCAAAAGTGCACTGGCTGCGGAAGGGGATGGGAATACTAAATTTTTCCATTCGGTGGCAATTGGGAGAAGGAAGCATAATTGGATTTCTTCTATTAATATAAATGGCACAATGTATTTAGACCCTATTATTGTACAGACTAAGATCGTGGAGTATTATAAGGAACTATATTCGCCGAAGGAGGTGCTCAGACCTCTGCTAATGGTATTTCTTTCAGCTCTATTGATGCTGGAAAAAAAAGCAGGTAATCTTGAAAGGATGTTCAGCAAGGATGAAGTGAAGAAAGCTATGGAGAAATTGGAAAACAATAAATCTTCGGGTCCGGACGGTTTCACAATGGAATTTTATAAAGCCAATTGGGATATTATAGGAGCTGATTTCATGGGATTTATGGGCAAGTTTCATGCGTCGGGCTGTTTGGCTAAGAGCATTAATTCTACATTTATTGCTCTCATTCCGAAGTGTGAAGGGGTTACTAATATCTCGGATTTCAAACCGATCAGTCTCACAGGGTGTGCTTACAAGATTGTGGCAAAAGTGCTTGCTAATCGCCTCAAGGGAGTCATTGGAATGCTTCCGGGTAAGCAACTGTTGGACATTGTGGTGGCGGCGGTCGAAACAATTGATTTTGTGAAAAAGCGGAAGGAGAAGGGATGGATCTTCATAATAGATATAGAGGCCTATGATAGGGTTCAGTGGGAATTTCTTGATTATAATCTCTACAAAATGGGGTTCGGGGTGGTATGGAAGAGATGGATGAGTGTTATGCGTCAGCTCGTTTCTCAGTTCTGGTCAATGGGACTCCGCGTGGTTATTTTAGGAGTAAGTGGGGGCTAAGGCAGGGCGATCCAATGTTGCCTCTGCTCTTTAATTGTGTAGGGGAGGCATTGCGTAGATTGTTTTAGAGGGCGGAAGACCTAAATCTGATTACGGGGTTTACGGTGGCTGAGAATGGTCTGGTCATTACTCATCTACAATATGCCGATGATACGATGGCCTTTTGTAATGGAAGTGATGGGGAACGTCAAGGAAAAAAAAAAAAAATTACTGTTCATGATGAACAGTGATGGACGTCTGTGAACAGTGACGGACGTCCGTGATTTTGCCCCCTATCTGTCCGTAGGTAACGGGCGTCCGTGGGGCACTACGGACGTCCGTGGATGTCGTGACGGGACTTCTAATTTCGAGTTTCTTGTTGCGAAAACTTTCTTTTTTAGTGTTTTATTTCTATTAGAACTCTTTATTTCGAGTTTAATTATTGGTGGCCTATATATTGAGGCTTGTAAGGACTTTTTAATTAATTATTGAATATTTTGAATGCTTCATGCTTGAATATTCTTTGCCTGAGATGGGTTTGGTGTGAGGCCAAGGGAGTGATTCCCAAAAGCCATTGTTATCTGCTCTATTATCTATCACTGTCTTCTTTAAATCTTTTGCCTTATTGATCTCTGCTTGTTTTTCCTACATTTTAACCTAATGATTTCTTGATCCCTAAAACCATAAATCCCTTTCCGAATCCCAAATCAAACAGAGCCCAAAACTCTTTTCTAAGCCATAAATCAAACCATCAGCCCATTACAAAACCATACACCTATTTCCAAAGCCCAAGTTAGAGCCTGCAAATCTACATCGGATCGAAGACGACGCCCAAGCCTGGAAAAAGCTAGAGTTCTATCTCTAGGCCGATCTCGTCTCAAATCTAAAAGTACTTGCGCATCGGACTGGACCCTACCAGGATCTCGTGTGATCTATTCATCAAAATTCTGCAACCCTAAGGTATCTTAAGATAATTTTGCGATTAACCTTAAATTATTTTATTTAATTTCGGCCAAATTGCATAAAAAATCATATTCCGCATTTTAGGGTTATCGTCCCGCGTCAGTTTTAGTATCAGAGCCCTAGGTTTTCTAGGTTATGGCATCTTTGTTTGTCATCTTTATTTTATTGCATTGTTTTGAGTCCATATTGCATTCCATATTAGAACCCTAATAAACCTTGTGATCACCATGGACTCGAGTGCGATTCTCAATGCCCTTAACGGTATGCGAGAAGAATTTGGTGCGATTAGTGCGCGTCTGAATACTATTGAGCAAACCCAAACATCCCTAGGAGTTGGTAATGATAGATTATGTGCTCGAATCAACCAACTGGAAGCGATGTGTGGGCTGGAAAATCAACACCATGAGCGTAAATGCCCACACTTTGAACGTAATGGTCGCCAAGACAACCGGAACCGTAGGGATCATCGTAGAGAACCCCGAAGTTCAACTCCCAAAGAACGTTCGAGTTGAGATTCCGACTTTCGATGGAAGAATGGACCCTACCGTCTTCCTCGATTGGTTTTCTGACATGGACCAACACGTTGATTGGTATGCCATGAATGACGACCGTTGCGTTAGACTCGCTAGGATGAAGTTGGTTGGTCAAGCTCAATTTTTCTGGCTCAATGTTGAGCGCATCAGGGTGAATGCGGGTTGTCCTCCCATTACCCATTGGGACGACATGAAGGAACGACTTACTAAAAAGTATGCTCCTTTATCATACCACCAACGCCTCCTCGACCAGTGGTAGAATTTACGCCAAGGTGGTATGCCCGTGACCGATTACATTGCCAAATTTGAAGAGTTCATGATGAGGGAAAAAGTATCGAAAGACCCTGAAATCACTCTCTCTAGATTCCGCACCGGATTGCGACTTGAATTGTAAAAAGAATTGATTTCTCACCCCGTAGAAACTCTTGAAAGATGCTATGCCGTTGTGCAAGATCTTGAACGGTACTTGAAAACTACGATGGTGAAGAGGACCGAGCCATATTATAATAGTCAACGATCTGGTGAGGGACGATTCAATCCTCCTCCCAAACCCACACAACCTGCCCCTACCAATTCGAGGTTTGAAAAGGGGAAAAGTGTAGTTGGAAACTCCTTCAAGGTTAACTCTCAAATAAAGTGCTATAAATGTCATGGAATGGGACACTTTGTCTCCCAATGCCCTACGAAAGAACCCCAAAGGACTCTCTTCATTGAGGGAGAGGAGGATGAAGATGAGGTAGTGGTTGAAGAGGAAGTATTTAAACCAGTTAGCACACTCAGTGATGAAGAGGGTGATGTTATTGGTCATGCTTTAGTTGTGAGGTGTGCCCTTGCACAACCTCAACGGGATGAAAAGGAAGACTGGCGAAGGGAGAACATCTTCCACACCTACGCCAGATTTGGTAAAAAGAATTGTAGGGTCATCGTGGATAGCGGTAGTTGTACTAATGTAATATCCACTCATGCAGTCCGCCGCTTAGGGCTTACACCCGAAGCCCACCCGAGACCTTATAAAGTCGCATGGGTCAATTCTTCATCCATTCCCGTGTCGAAAAGGTGTCGTGTACCGATTCAGTTAGGTTCTTATTCGGACACCTTATGGTGTGATGTGGTGCTGATGGATGTGGGCCATATCATTTTGGGAAGATCGTGGCTCTACGACATGGACGTGACTCTTTCTAGTCGAACAAACATATGCACGTTCATGCATAAGGGCAAAAAGATCACTTTACACCCTTTGCCTCCCAAAGCACCATCGACCAACACAGTCGAAAAGAAGGGCGAGTCTTCTAAATCCATTAATATTGTGAGCCCTTCTGAGTTCGAGAAAGCATCGATAGAAGTGAGGTGTATGTAGTTGTCACCGTAGAGAGTGCTCCTGAGTCGGTGAGCGAGTGTTCCAAGGAGGTTGAGCCGATTTTAAAAGAGTTTACGGATGTCTTCCCTGAAGACTTACCAAACGAACTCCCTCCTCTGCATGATATCCAACACGCAATTGACTTAGTTCCCGGATCTACCTTACCGAACCTGCCCCACTGTATGTTGAATCTGGTTGAGCACGCCGAGTTGACTCGGCAAGTCAATGAGCTCCTTCAAAAGGGGTTCATCCAAGAGAGTCTGCACCCGTGTGCCGTACCTGCCCTACTCACTCCTAAGAAAGATGGTACGTGGCGCATGTGTGTGGATAGCCGTGCAATCAATAAGATTACCGTTAAGTATCGGTTTCCCATACCAAGGCTCGATGACATGCTTGACATGATGGTTGGTGCCACTATCTTTTCAAAGATCGACCTTAAGAGTGGCTACCATCAAGTCCGCATCCGCCCTGGTGATGAGTGGAAAACCGCCTCTAAGACTAAAGATGGTCTTTATGAGTGGATGGTCATGCCATTTGGGCTTTCTAATGCCCCGAGTACTTTCATGCGACTCATGACCCAAGTGTTGCGGCTGTTTCTAGGCAAATTCCTTGTTGTTTATTTCGATGACATTTTGATCTATAGTCATAACAAGGATCAACAATTGAACCACCTTAGGTTGGTTTGTGAGACCCTCAAGGGCGAGAAGTTGTTTGCAAATCTCAAGAAATGCACCTTCATGCAACATTCTGTTGTTTTTTTGTGATTTATTATCTCGGCCGATGGAATGGTCGCGGACCCCGAAAAGGTTAGAGCCATTGTCGAGTGGCCTGAGCCTACAAACATACACGATGTCCGTAGCTTCCATGGTTTAGCTACTTTTTATCGTCGCTTCATCAGAAGCTTTAGTACCATTATGACCCCAATTACTGATTGCATGAAAAATGGAGACTTTAAATGAGGCAAAGCAGCGACGAAAGCCTTCGCTGAGATCAAACAACAAATGAGTAGTGCACCCGTCATGCGCTTACCGGACTTTTCCAAAGTCTTCGGTGCGACGACGACGGGTGTAGGCATAGGAGGAGTGCTTAGCCAAGAGGGTCACCCTGTGGCCTATATTAGTGAAAAACTTAACGAGGCGAAGCAAAAATACTCCACCTGTGACAAGGAGTTCTATGCGGTCGTTCGATCTCTTTGGTATTGGAAGCATTACCTTAGGCCGCATGAATTTGTGCTGTTATCTGACTAGGAAGCCTTACGCTTTCTTGCTTCACAGAAGAAGTTGAACCTAAGGCACGTGAAGTGGGTTGAGTACCTTCAAGGGTTCACATTCGTATTAAAGCATAAGGCCGGTGCTGAAAATAGGGCCGCTGATGCACTTAGTCGGCGAGTGGTGACTTTGCGCACAATGAGCACCGAGGTCGTCGGGTTCGAAAAGCTAAAGGATGAGTACCCCGAGTGCCCAGATTTTAGGGTTGAGTACACTGCTCTCCTTAGTAACCCGACCAGCACACACTTCGTGTACACCATCCAGGATGGGTACTTGTTTAAAGGCAATCGCCTTTGCATCCATCGCACTTCATTGCGTGACTTTCTCATTTGGGAGTTACATCTTTGGAGGATGGCGGACATTTCGTAATAAAGCAGTTCTATAGATGATAGGTTCTTTTAGCCTAGCCTGATGAGAGATGTCGCTCGAGTTGTCAAACATTGTCGTACTTGCCAAGTGTCAAAACAGACCAAACAAAATACCGGCTTATACGCTCCTTTACCCGTGCCACACGCACCGTGGCAAGACCTCTTTATGGATTTCGTGCTTGGACTTCCTAAGACCCCTAGGAAGCACGATTCCATCTATGTCGTAGTTGACCGATTTTCTAAAATGGCCCCCTTCATTCCTTGTTCCAAAACCTCCGATGCATCTCATATTGTTAAACTATTTTTCATGGAGGTAGTACGTCTTCATGGGTTGCCCAAAACCATTGTGTCTGATAGGAATGTTAAATTTACTAGCTATTTTTGGAAGACCCTTTGGCACATGATGGGCACATTGCTCTACTTCTCAACAGCTTACTACCCTCAAACGGATGGCCAAACCGAAAGCACTAATAGGAGCCTTGGGAATCTCCTTCGTAGTCTTTTCTGTGATCATGTTAGGACCTGGGATACCATCTTACCCACAGCTGAGTTTGCATATAATAATTCTGTCAATAGGTCCATAGGCATGAATCCTTTTGAGGTAGTGCAAAGTCATAGGCCTAGGACCCCATTAGATTTGATCCCTATGTCTGCATCCCATAGAGTGTCAGAGTGCCAATGCATTTGCACAACACATTCATAGCTTGCATGCCGAAATTAAGCAGAAAATTAATTCAAGCAACAATCAATATAAATTATCTGCAGATGCTCACAGGCGTTATAAAGAATTTCACGTGGGTGATTATGTGATGGTCCGGGTTAGGCCTGAGCAGTTCCCATCGGAATCCGCAAAGAAGCTCCAATCCCGAGGCGCTGGGCCTTTTAGAATTTTGGCTAAGAGTGGTCCTAATGCATACGTGTTCGAGCTTCCTCCAGGCACGAGGGTTAGTTCAACGTTCAATGTGGAGAACTTGGTTCCTTATTTGGGCTTCACCCCACCTCCTGAAAAACCACTCCAGCCACTTCCTAGCCCCAGCCCCAATCCAACCTTGCAACCTATACCTCTTCCTTCCCCAAGCAGACAGAGATCAAATGAGATAGAGGATATAATCAACGATCATGTCGTCTCTATACATGATGGAGGATTCCATAAGTACTTGGTTATATGGGTCGGCAAACCGGAGTCCGAAAACACTTGGGTCCACGAGAATGAAGTTCGTCGCTTGAACCCCGACCTGCTAGACATCTACCACAAGCGCGTTTCATCGGTGATGAAACCTTTTTGGTCTAGGAGAATTGACGGGGACGCCACATACATGGACATTGGATTCGGACCACATCGTTTCTACCGACGTCGAAAGAAGAGAAGAGGGAGCCCGAGTCCGAGTACAACATGCGTGTTTCATTGGAGATGAAACATTTTGAGTGGAGGAGAATGACGGGGAACATCAAGGAAAAAAAAAAATTTCTGTTCACGATGAACAGTGACGGACGTCCGTGATTTTGCCCCCTATCTGTCCGTAGGTCACGGACGTCCGTGGGGCACTACGGACGTCGTGACGGGACTTCTAATTTCGAGTTTTTTGTTACGAAAACTTTCCTTTTTAGTGTTTTATTTATATTAGAACTCTTTATTTCGAGTTTAATTATTGGTGGCCTATATATTGAGGCTTGTAAGGACTTTTTAATTAATTATTGAATATTTTGAATGCTTTATGCTTGAATATTCTTTGCCGGAGATAGGTTTGGTGTGAGGCCAAGGGAGTGATTTCCAAAAGCCATTGTTATCTGCTCTATTATCTATCACTGTCTTCTTTAAATATTTTGCCTTATTGATCCCTGCTTGTTTTTCCTACATTTTAACCTAATGATTTCTTGATCCCTAAAACCATAAATCCCTTTCCGAATCTCAAATCAAACAGAGCCCAAAACCTTTTTCTAAGCCATAAATCAAACCATCAGCCCATTACAAAACCATACACCTATTTCCAAAGCCCTAGTTAGAGCCTGCGAATCTATGTCGGATCGAAGACGACGCCCAAGCCTGGAAAAAGCTAGATTTCTATCTCTAGGCCGATCTCGCCTCAAATCTAAAAGTACTTGCGCATCGGACTGGACCCTACCAGGAACTCGTGTGATCTATTCATCAAAATTCCGCAACCCTAAGGTATCTTAAGATAATTTTGTGATTAACCTTGAATTATTTTATTTAATTTCAGCCAAATTGCATAAAAAAATCATATTCCGCATTTTAGGGTTATCGTCCCGCGTCAGGAAGTCGTGGGGTTCAAGAAGTGAAAGTGTAACTAATCTGCTGGTAATTTTTTAAGGGGTGTCAAGTCAGAGAATCAATTTGCATAAGTCTAGCCTTGTGGGAATCAATATGACAAATGAGAAAACTGATTGTGTGGTGAAGGAAATCGAGTGTAAGAAAGATACGTTGCCGATAATGTACCTTGGAAGCCCTTTGGGTTTCGGGATGTGCAGAGCCAGCAGATGGGAGGCGGTGGTCCAAAGGTTTCAGAAAAGGTTGGCTACGTGGAAAAGCAAGCTGCTCAGGAATGGGGGGAGGTTAACTCTTATAAAATCCACTTTTGAGTTCATTTCGGTGTTTATGACGTCTCTTTTTTTGGCTCCAGTTAGTATAACGAAGAAATTGGATAAAATTGTTCATGATTTTCTTTGGGAAGGAAATGGGAACCATAAGAAGTTGCACCTAGTCAATTGGAGGGAGTGTTGTGAGAGCTGGGAAGAAGGGTGATTGGGAATCAGAAGACTATGGCTGGTGAATAAAGCTCTCGTTGCCAAATGGCTTTGGAGGATTGGTGAAGGGAGAGAAAGGAATAAACTATGGTGGCAAGTGGTTACGACAAAATATGGGATCTCGGAGGATGTATGGAATTTTACGACCAGCTCCACTCAAGATTTTGCGTGGTGGAAAGCGGTGAAGGGATGATACCAAGATTTCCAGAACGGCATCAAGTACAGTTGGGGTGTGACGACTTGGCGAATTCTTAGAGATTGGGAAAGGGAGGAGTTTACGAATCTAATGACGGTTATTAGGGGGACGGCACCTAATTCGATCAATAGGGACCGGAGAATATGGAATCATACAAATAAAAGGGGAAACTCGATGAATTCTTTCTACAAATATGTGTTGAGTCTAGAGGGGAATCATAGCCCAACCAGGTGGTGGTCTGGTTTCTGGAAGTGAAAATGCCACCCAAGGTGAAATTCATTTCTTGGGCAGTGGTTCGAGGGAGAATCCTTACTAGGGACCAGCTGGTTAGAAGAAACATACTAATCATTAACAAATGTCTGCTCTGTAGGAGGGGAGGGAATCCATTTCGCATATTCTGATGCACTGCTCTTTCTCTCGAACCATGTGGTACAAGATATTTTCTATCTTCAATGTCAAATGGGTCCTTCCTTTTTGGCCGGCTCAAATGATGGAAATGTGAAAGGAGATTGGTGTAGATGATCAGAGGAGGGAGTTGTGGCCTTACTATTTACACGGTTTTTTGGGCCATTTGGGTTGAGAGGAATAACAAAGTTTTCATATGAAAGGCTAAACCTTTTAGTTTCGTTATCCGTGACATTAGAGACTTGGTGAACAGCTGGAAAGCCGCCAAGGCGATTGAGTTTAATGACGGTCTTTGGCATTTTCTCATGCTCTGGGATTGTTGTAATCTTTAGCTTCTTATGGGCTTTATCAAGGTGATGGGGGTTGGTTTGCTTTGAGGATCTGCTCGGCTCCCTGGGTGAGTGATCTTTGGGGGGGTTCTCTTTGCCTAGGTAGTTTCTTACTACCCTCCAAGGCATGTACTTCTTTGTTTTGTTTATTTCTAATATATTAGCTTTGTTACCGTTTCAAAAAATAATAATAATAATAATAATGAGATGAAGTCCACTAATATATCCAGTGAATATTGATTAAGATCCGTCTTGACTGCAGAATAGTATGACCAAAAAAGTCATTTTTAATATTAGGAGTTACCTTGGCCACAAACTTGGTGTCATCTCCCCTTCTCTTCACTTTGACCTGTAGTCATTGAACAAAATTTTTTTTTTATAAGTAAACAGCAATATACTAAAAACAACATAAAAATATAAAGGAAAAAAAAAAACATCAGCAATAGCGAGAGACTAAAATAAATACTGCAAAAGCAAAAAATGAAACAAACGAAACAAAAAGCAAATAGCAACCCTCCCCAAATGAAAAGAACAACCTAGACCTCCAAGGGACACCACCCCCCCCCCCCAGCAAATCCGGAAACCCAAAAGGCCAAAGGAACACCATAACACTGTCGTCCCAGGCATCATCACCGAACTCTCCCTCATCCATACCCATAGCATCATTGTCCAATCTCACCCATCTCATGACCCAGTCCCTCGCACTCTTAATTACCAAGGTGATACACTTCGGCATTTTGCGAAACACCCTATCATTCTCCTCCAACCAGATTTCTCGTAAAAAAGGCAAACAAAGTAGCTCTCGATATGGCCCTTTTAATACTTCTTAATAGGCCACAGTCCCAAGCCGAGATAAGCTCCCCAAATGTTTAAGAATGGTAACTCTAACCTCCCTAGCAAACCAGCAGCATATGAATAGATGATCAGTCGGTCCTTCATTAAGCCGGCACATAGGACACTTAATTTTGAAGATTCATACCCCATTTAGTAATTGATCCATCATTACAATCCACCCCTAAGCTATAGTCCACCCAAAGAATTGCATCAGAGGAGGAGCACAACCATTCCATAGCGACACCCAATTAT
Source organism: Chloranthus sessilifolius (assembly GCA_021018995.1). NCBI lineage: Eukaryota > Viridiplantae > Streptophyta > Magnoliopsida > Chloranthales > Chloranthaceae > Chloranthus > Chloranthus sessilifolius. Next base: position 11,276,757 of record CM037588.1, read on the forward strand.
GAATCATCAAAGGTTGCCGAACAAGGAAGGGTATAGAATGACCGCACTGATAAAATCCCTTGCTCTCCTCCACACCTTCCCATTGACACCATTATGGTTAGGTCTATAGCCACCAATGAGGTCCAAAACTTCCACCTACAAGAGAAACTCATTGTTCCTCAGATTTCTCCTTGTTTGAATGTTCCATATGATGTTACTACCCATAAATGGATCTAAAGCAACCATATAAATGTCTCTAAACCTTCTTTTAAGTGCCATTTCCCCAACCCAAAAAATATCCTAGCAGCAGATTCCATCACCTTTACACCAGTCAAATCTAATACACTTGTACAAATCTAATACACCCCTTTCCACGAAGGAGAAGCCCTACTTTCTCTATTGTTTATATAAGAACTTGTAGTCATTGAACGGATTGATTCTATAAGAACCTGTAGTCTTTGAAGATTGATTATATAAGAACTTGAGAAATCTAACATGTGCATCCACACTTATACACCAAAAGAGAAGTAGGAAAGAGGATACGAATTTTGAATGAGGCTCTTTTTAATCAGTAAATCAAAAGTACATTACTAGATAGAAAGTAAAAGTACAAAGGAATTATAAAGAAACATTACATCAAAACAAGGTGCTTAAGGCAAGATCTTAACCACCATCCAATTATCCTACTCCATGATAAATAAATCCCTCACCATATCATATCTTCTGCCCCCTCCTTGGCTAAGTATCCATCTCATCATGTGCTTCTCTAAAGAGCATTAATCTGAAATTTCATGGAACTCATTCGCCAACCTCCACAGATAACCTTCCTTTTGATTTAGCATTTCTTTGCATAATTTCTATTTCTTTCCGCACTTTGCGATTAAATCGCACATTTTACATCTTTATGACAATCTTTTCGTAAGACGTAATCTTCATCATCAATTACTTTAGTAAAATAAACCTTATCAGTCTCCCGTTTAAACTTTTATTTTGGATTTATTTTTAAAGCCCAACTGAACACATGTGAATCGTTTTTTTTTTTTTTAATCAATAAGAAAACGTAAGTTTCATAAATTTCTAATATCTCATTCAAATTTTTTCAACATTTCACCAAATTTTCCTTGAATTGCGATTTTTTATCTTCACTGAATAATTTCCGAATTTTCTTTGAATTTTTTTCCGAATTTTACCATTTTTTTTTTTTATCGATAAAGAGGATTATATTGAAAACAGCAAGGCGTTGAAAGGACAATACAAAGGCACAACCAAAACAGTGAAAAATACAAAACAATACAAAATCAGAAAAACACCAAGATCCCATACCCGGCCCCACTAGGCCGGACCAGGGTCCCACAAATAGTGCTCCACATAGTCCCCCCGCCCCTCTAGCCACCCAGAACCAAACAAGATCTCTAACGGCTTTCATGATCATCCCCACCGGCTTGCTCTGCTGCTCGAATATACGCATGTTCCTCTCCCCCCATATGGACCACAGCACTGCAAAGAACGCAACCATCCAATACCCTCTACATTGATCCTCCACAGGGGCGGACTTCCATATCAACCATTGGCAGTAAGGGGACGTAGGAGTAACCCAGGACATGTTAAAAGATTTTAGCACGATGGACCACAAGCCCTGGGCCACCTCATAGTGCAGCATCAAATGTGGTGCATTCTCCTCCGCCCTTTTGCACATAACATACCTATTCGGGCCGACCATCCCTCTTCGCATAAGCTGATCGAAGGTGAGGATTTTCGCTCTGAATAGGGTCCACGCAAAGAACCGAATCTTCGGAGGGATGGGCTCCTTCCAAAAGCTAGCCCCAGAGGACCGAAGTAGGGGTCGCCGAGTAAGCATGCTGTAGTAGGACTTGACGCTGAAGAGACCATTGCTGCTTTGAGTCCAATACATCTAATCCTGACCGTAAGTATTACGCTTAGCCTCATACAGCTTCAGCATCAGCTTAGCGAACATTGTCACCTCCTCATCCCTTAAGTATCGTTAGTTACAACATCCCACAGCCCACTACCATCCGTATCCGAAACATACTCGTCGATCCTCCCGAGCGGATTAACAGAGATGTCGTAAATGTTTGGGAAAGTATCTTTGACAGGTCGCATGTCCACCCAAGCATCCTCCCATAATCAAATACGAGTGCCACAACCCCAACTAAAACGCAATCCTTTGGCAAAAAGGTCCCAAGTTTCACATATATTTTTCCACCAATTGGACCCTCCTCTATTGACAAGAACATTCACACCCCAATTCCCGAAAGAAGCCCCATTCTTTTCCATCAGCACTTTATGCCATAGATTCTCTCTCTTCCACCCTCCCCACACGCCATAACCATTTTCCCATCAGAGCAATATTGGTCCAAATCAAGCTACGGATGCCTAGCCCACCACACCTGGCAGGTAGCTGGCAAATGTCCCAATTGACGAGGTGGAAGCGCTTCTCCAAATCAGATCCTTCTCATAGGAAATTCCGTTGGATTTGTTCAAGGCAATTGATCACCCCTTAGGGCACTTGAACATCGATATGTTGAAGATAGACAGCGATGCAAGGACAGATTTAACCAGCAGAAGGCAACCACCACTAATGAGCAACTTTCCTTTCCACAAGGATAATCTTCGCTTAAACCGTTGCACCTCCGGATCCCAGGCCCTAACATTAGGATATCTTAGGCCGAGGGGCAGCCCCAAATACTTAATAGGAAACTTTTCAGTAGTGCAACCGACAGTGTGCCCCAAATCCTCCAACATACCCTCATCAGTCCCAATACCAATGATAGACGATTTGGAGAAGTTGATCCGTTGACCTGATACCGCCTCATAAACAGATAGAACATCAACCAGGGTGCTAAATTCCGGGACGTCCGCATTTCCAAATAACATGGTGTCATCAGCAAATTGAAGGTGTGAAATGTAGGTCCCAAAGTTGCCCACCTTAATACCGGATATAAGATTCAACTGTTTGGCATGCACCATAAGACCCGACAGCGCCTCGCCCACAATATTGAATAAAAAAGGGGATAAGGGATCCCCTTGGCGTAACCCTCTCGAACTGTTGAAGTAGCCCGCCCAGAGTGCCATTAACCAATACCGAAAACCATGCTAATGAAAAGCACCCCCTCATCCATTTTCTCCAAGTCGTGTCAAACCCCATCCTGCTTATCATGTAATCCAAACAGTCCCAACTCACCCGATCATAAGCTTTCTCCATATCCACCTTCCAAAGGGCCACCGAACGGTGATCCTTTTGAGCTGAATGGATGGTCTCCTGCGCTACCGCAACCACATCAAGTAACTGTCTTCCTCTAACAAAAGCACCCTGATGCTCATAAATGATCATAGGCATAACCGAAATTAATCTATTCGCAAGAACCTTGGAGATAATCTTATAGAGAAAATTCGTAAGGCTGATTGGTCTAAAGTCCGATATATCCTCCGCCCCCTCACGCTTGGGGATAAGCGTAATAAAAGTGGAATTGAGGGTCCGACCGATAAACCCCGACGCATGGAACTCATGCAAAACTGCCAACAGGTCCCCCTTGATGGTATGCCAAAAAAATCTTAAAAATTCCATGGTAAAACCATCGAGTCCCGGAGCTTTATTTTTAGCCCCAAACCGAACGACACGCCACACCTCCTCCTTGCTGAATCGACTTTCCAAACCCAATCGTACCTTCTTCTCAATAGACCAGAAAGCTATTCCATCTGATTGAGGGCAAGGTAGAGCGTCATCCTGGTACAACTCCTTATAGAATGCCACAATATTCTCCCGGATCTGATCCTGTTCCGTATAGCTTACCCCACCCACCGAAATGGTACCTATATAGTTCGTTTTGTTTCTTGCATTGGCCACCGCGTGAAAGTATTTAGTATTGGCATCGCCCTCACGAAGCCATCTGACCTTAGCCTTTTGCTTCCAACTTAACTCCTCAGCCAGGCATACACTACTGAATTCCTCGAAGTCATCCAAAACCTCAACAGCTGTCTAAATTCCTCGAAGTCATCCAAAACCTTCAAACGCACTAGGAGAGCCTCTTTCTTAACCTGCAACTTGCCATACACCTCTTTGTTCCATAATTTGGACTTAGCTTTAACCCGCTGTAGCTTAGAAATGAACATAAAGGCAGCCGATCTTGCGGATGTCGGTTCATTCCACCACTCCGGAACCAGCCCCTGAAACTGACTGTCCAGCAGCCACATATTCTCGAACCAGAAAGGGCTGGGACCAGTGCCACTCTTATTGCAGTGCATGATTAAAGGGCAATGATCCGAGACGGCTCGGACCAGACATTCTAACCTTGCAGCCGGGAAAATATCCATCCAGTCAACATTGCATAGGAAACGGTCTAACCTGCTCAAGGTCGGAACCGCTTGGAGACTAGACCAAGTAAACTGCGCACCGGTGAGAGGGACATCCAACAACTCCCACTCAGAAATGAGAGTTGAACTCCCGCATAACAGTTACATCAGGTGCCCCCCCTGTTTCTCAAAACCCCATCTGATCGAGTTAAAGTCACCTCCCATGCAAATTATACACATAACAGTTCCAAATTTTAATGAATCCACTCAACTATTAATATGCATAAAACCAATACCTGTGTTCCATGTTCAACACAATGCGCGTTTGTCAATAGTTTCCCATCCCCTATCATAAAAGCACTGCATAACCAACAATTTGTCAAACAACAATATCTTCCCCATTGTCAATAACTAGAACTAATAGTAACTCCAAGAAATTATAAAGAATATATAACAGAATAATTTATTTATCAACTCGCAGAACTAGAGAATAAAGGATCTAGTATCTTAAAGGATACTACCAGCCATGGAGTTCAGTACATGCCTTCCTGTACTTGTATATTGCCTTTGTTTTTGCCAAGGAAGGGAGTAATCGGGTGCAGTATGAGTGCAGTAAACCTAAAAAAATTACAAAAAAAAAAATAGTAAGCAAAAGCCTAATAAAAGAAATAGAGCAATTAATGTGCAAATTGCAATAGAAGCCATTGATAGTTTTGAAGACTTATATTGCCAAATATCGAAATGCTGATGATTAAATTGAGTTCTGCTACTGACACGCCAACTTTTGCTATGTGAACGTCAAACATGGAAAGTTCCCAAGGTTTTCTTTGAGTTGGTGTGTGCATGGAAAAATTTGGTTTGGCAATAGCAGCACTCTTAAATTTTTTCCATAGCATAAAAAAGGGGGCAAAGATCCAGCTTGCCTTATTAAATGTCATATTAGCATCCATGGACACACCACATCTCCATTGAAAATCAAAGGGCAGTGAAAATTACACTAAATTGTACAAAAATAAATAATAAAAATGAACCTCCATATTACTATTAGTAATAGAACCCTAGTGCTGCCATAACCACATAAAAAATCTGCTTGAACCTTGCTATAGTTCTTTTGCATCCCACATCTGAATCGGATTCCTCATTGATCAAACGAAATCATGGGCTTCCCAGATCAAGAGTTAATATACATGAGTTTGTAAGGCAACGATATTACTGTCTTAAATTTCTCAATCTAACTCTATATTTAAGAAAAGAGTGGATTAGTGTATATTAATTAAAAAAGCACAAGATTTATTGAAAACAGTATCCATTTTTCATGTTTAGGTAGCTTGTTGGCTTTGGTTCATTTGGGAATTCATACCAGTTAACTGCTCACTAGAGAATGAGCAATGTCAAAAGAAGTACGGTGAATTGGGTACCTATATGTGTGTGAACAACCTACTACCCACAGAATTGTAAATATAGAAGGCAATTGAAATATTTGAACTACTAATTAGAATGGAGTTTCTCTTATTTTGCTTCAATGTGGGAAGTATCTATTAAGAAAAAAGAGCAAAGAAAATGCACTATATAGCTAAGAGAAACTGATCTTCAGCTCATTTATTGGCTTATTAAAACAAATTTAAAAATAAATACATAAAATTTAAATCCAATCAATAATAATATAATAAAAGAAGCGATGAGCCAAAGGGACTACCTTCACAACAGCATTGAGAAAAGTTGCATCTTGAAGATTTCCTGCATCATTAACCTGAAAATGTATGATTATTTAGCATGAACAGTACTGGCTTGTTTTGGAGTCTAAGGAAGTAGAACTAAGTCTGTATATGCAAAATCCGATATAATGGACCTAGAAGTGCAGTCACATGATACCCAGAAACAATAACAATATTCATACCATAAAAATTGAGGTAAAATTCATACAATAGCAAAGGAGTAAAGTTGAACTAAAAATGCATCAAATGTAAAAGGAAAAAACTCTAAGCTGCTTTACAAATAAGTCCTTAGCAAGTGTTCCCCGGCTATTCACCTAGGGATAAGTCCAATTTCAACATTTGACAGACTCTTTGGACACACTATTTATGCATGTCTGTAAAACTACAGGGAAATCTTAGAGAGCTAATTGAGAAATTTACTTGATGAAAAGAGTGTATATGTAATGTATATACTCTTCTTTTCTCTTTTGTTCTGTTATTTTTTTAATAAATATTTAAAATATTCTATACTGCACAAATTATTTTCAAGGGCCCAAGTTTTTTCATTTATAATATACCAAAGTTTATTCTAAAATGGGAACTCATTTTACCATGTCATAAAACAAGGCATACATTGATGGTATCAGGGGTATTTTCCGTAGATGTTCAGAAATGTAGTGTAGTGTTGTGTTGAAGTGTGTCCAAGTGCTAATGATGTTGGCACGGTAAAAATCCCAAAAGTAGAAGTGCCCAGGTAGCACTGCCTATTATAGGAGCATTAGAGTTGTCAGACTGAGTAAGATATGCAGGAAGGATAAAAAAAATGTTGCTGATAAAAAGAAAAAGTTGAGAAAAAATCTCATTTTACAACTTCATAATAGTACTCCCTCAAATGAGAAAGAGGAACAAAAAATAGGTATTTGTAAATGGATATGGCTTTCACCGATCAAAAATAATTTAAAAAAATGAATATGGATTTCCCAGTAACCACATGTTAAGCAGTACTGAAGTTATATAATGAACCTGATAAATTTTCTACAACTTTCTTTATTTTCATTTTCTCAACTTATTAAAATTTCAAATTTTTTTTATTTTTTTACGGATGATTCAGGGAATCCATTTCTCTTGGCTTGCTGAGCCATATTCACCCACACCATCAGATTCTGAGACTGTCATTACCATGTAACATTCTCCTCAGTAGGATCACACTTGACCATTACTCCTTTATTTCCTACAAGACTACATGAGTGCATCACATAGCAATATGAAGAGTAGGTGGGTGGTTCTTACTTGCTATTACTGAATGTGATATGTTGACATATATAGATTATGTTACTTATTATTGTTTTAGTTTTTTACCGTTATACATACATACATATACATATACATATATTATACATATATAGAGAGAGCCAGGGATGTGCATTCGAACACACGGTTTATCCGTGCATTCGAACCAGATGGGCTCCACGTGACACCCATCCAAGGGATCGGGTGTCACGGCAACTTTCCCAAGGATGATCAGGTCTATCTAAAAAAAATATTAAAAACGGTGTGTATCCACCGTCCGCAACCTGGTCAAAGGTGTAAAATTCCAACGCACCAGGTTCAGGAAGACGGAAGGGAATTTGGCCAGGCTTTTTGAAGGGCAAAAAAAATCCTAAAAAGGAATTTTTTTTAGATCACGTGCCACATGGTTGATCTATCCAAAACGGGTGTTGTTTTGGGATCACGTGGCACTTGATCTAACATTCGAACGCACAGATCACACTATGTGTTCAAATGCATAGACCCCTTTTCCATATACATATATATAGAGGCCCGGGAGTCGGGACTGTGCGTCCTGACCAGCTGGGCACCATGTGACACCCATCACGAGGATCGGGAGCCACGGCAATTTGGATAAGATCGATCAGGTACCACCCAAAACCTTTGGACAGGATATGATACATATCCACCATTGAAAATGCAGTCAAAGGTGCCCAAATTCAACGCACCAAGTTGGGTGGGTGTTACCCTATCTTTGACCCATCAAATGAAGGGCAAAAAGGTCCAAAAATGACATTTCTGTTCACATCATTTTTGCCACATGGCTGGTCAACCCAAAGCGGGTGCTGTTTTGGGTTGATCATGGCACGTGGATGCAGCGATTTTTGGCTGTCTATATATATATATATATATATATATATATATATATATATATATATATATATATATATATATATATATATATATATATATATATATATCCCTTTTGTTTTACCCTGAACATGTGATTAACATGGCTAAGAAAGGTTTCAAGTAGTTTTATAATGGGATAAGCATATTTTTCTATGTCCAAAGCACAAGCTACTCCGATTAAACGTCAATGTATACAAGTGAAGTTGACTAGCCTGAAGCCACAATAAATTGTCTATGGTTGCAGAACACTAAAGGGTCAACAAATTTATAGTGACTAAAAATTTATGATATCAGTTTAGCCATGTAGATATCACATACCATATTCTATATTCAAAAAATGGATAAGGATTCCCTTAGGACCACGGTTAAAAATTTGGTCGATATTTATACGCGAGTATCAATCTCTCAGGTAACAGCCAATACCTACTAGTACAGGTAAGCATGTGATACCAACCGATACACCTGATACCTCAAGGTGCCAGTCAATACGAATCTGTACAGATTTCTATTATTTTTTTATATATTTTAATTCACGAAAGTAATTAATATCATTTAGACCTCATTATTAACAGTTATAGTAGTATGATAAAATTTAAATTATTATTCTTAATTCATAATCCTATAACAACTATGACGGGGACGCCGACATTATAGACATCGGATACGGGCCGTTTCGTGTGTACCGGCGTCGGAAAAAGCGAAACGGAAACGAAAACCAGAACTAAACTTAAAGATTCGGAGTGCTGGAGCAATGCACAGTCAATCGATTGACACTTGGGATTCAATCGATTGACTGGGCCTGTGCGGAACTAATTCTGGCGACATATTTATATGAGTCAATCGATCAAGTGACAAGTGTCAATCGATTGACTGTGATGTGACCAGAATTCAAATTTGGTATCAAAGCCTAAGTTCTAGGTTAGGGCATATTGTGTGGCATATTCTCTGTTTTATGTGTCAATCGATTGAGCACTCTTATTCCATCAATTGATTCCGATTGATTTTGATTGATTCTGTAACTCTACCTCTGTTCCAGTCAATCGATCGAGTTATTAATTTCAGTCGAGTGACTAAGCACAAAAGTGAGTTATTTACAATTCTTTTCAATCGATTGATCTGTATCAATCGATCGACAAGTAATTACTGTTAGCAGTCCAAAAGTGCTATTTTTTTATCTCGACAGAGCATTCTACATCAATCGATTGACTTATCAATATCAATCGATCGACTGATATTCATTGGTCTATTGCATTCCACTTTTCTTTGCATTTGTTCCTATTGTGTTCAAAGTGTGTGCACGTCTTGTGTTCGATAAAATCCCTCTTTCATTGTAGTCCATATTTGCATGCCCATTTAGAACCCATATTAGTAGTCACCCTGGACATGAACGGGATTGCCAATGCTCTTAACAGCATGAGATCCGAATTGAAAGCAATCACTGATCGAATGGCTGCCATGGAGCAAGCTCAAAGGAACCTTGAAACCTCCAATGAAAGGTTGTTAGACCGAGTCAATCAGTTAGATGGAGATGACGAATACATTGAGCAGCGTCATGAACGTGATGGCACACATTTTGAACGCAATGGTTACCAACATGATCGAAATCGAAATCATAGGATGGATCATCGTGGAGATGACCACGACCCGGATGGGAAACTCCTTAAAAACATCCGAGTTGAGTTCCCAACTTTCGATGGAAGACTGAACCCTCAAGTCTTTCTCGATTGGTTATCCAATATGAACTAGCACTTTGAGTGGTTTGGCATGAGTGATGAGCGATGTGTCAGGCTCGCCAAAATGAAACTCATTGGTCAAGCTCGACTCTTTTGGGCCAACGTTGAGCGCATCAGAATAAATGCGGGAGGAGCGACTTACAGAGAAGTACGTTCCTTCCTCATACTACCATCGTCTCCTCAATCAATAGCAAAATCTACGCCAAGGTAGTATGCCCGTAGCGGATTACATTGGCAAATTTGAAGAATTCATGATGAGAACCAAAGTGTCCGAAGACCCCCAAGTCACTCTATCCAAATTTTACACTGGATTGAGGTTTGACTCGCAAAAAGAGTTAGTCTCTCACCTCTCACCCCATTGAGACTCTTGCCGAATGTTATGTCGTCGTTCAAGACCTTGAACGATATTTGAAAATGACGGTGGTGAGGTGATCTGAGTCTCACATCGGTCAACCTCGTACCGGCGAGGTGAGGAGTATTGCTAGAAACCCACCTCCCAAACCCACACAATCCACATCCGATGTACGATTTGACAAAGGAAAGGGTGTGGTAGGAGAATCCTCGAAGGGCGGTTCTCACATTAAGTGTTACAACTGTCAAGGGTTAGGACACTTTGCCGCCCAATGCCCTAAGAAAAACCCGCAAAGGAATCTCTATGTCGAGGGAGAGGGCAACGAGGATGACGGAGTTTTTGAAGAAGAGGACTTTGAGCCGAATGTCACACCTAATGATAAGGAAGGTGATGACATGGATCGTGCTCTAGTTGTGAGGTGTGCCTTTGCACAACCTCAACGGGATGAAAATGAGGATTGGCAAAGGGAAAACATCTTCCACACTTTCGCTACATGTGGGACAAAAAGCTGTAGGGTCAACGTGGATAGCGGAAGTTGCACCAATGTGGTGTCAACACATACTGTCACCCGCTTAGGGCTCACACCCGAAGCCCACCCAAAACACAAAGTCGCATGGGTTGACTCGTCATCCATTCCCGTGTCTCAGAAGTGTCGCGTACCAATACAATTGGGTTCGTATTCTGACACCTTGTGGTGCGACGTGATCTCAATGGATGCGAGTCATATCATTTTGGGAAGACCATGGCTCTACGACTTGAACGTGACCATTTTTGGCCGAACTAACATTTGCACGCTCAATTATAAGGGCAAGAAAATCACTCTTAACCCTTTGGCTCCCAAAACACCATCGACCAACAAAGTCGAGAAGAAGGGCGGTCAATCCAAGACCATTAACTTTGTGAGCTCTTCAAAGTTTGAGAAAGCAGCATTAGATGAGAGTGTGGTGTACGTAGTTGTCACCGTTGAGAGTGCTCCTGAGTCAGTAAGCCGATCATGACTGAATTTGCGGATGTCTTCCCTGAAGACTTACCCAATGAGCTTCCTCCCATGTGTGACATTCAACACGCAATCGATTTGGTTCCCGGATCTACCCTACCAAACCTACCCCATTACAGGTTAAATCCGGTTGAGCACGCCGAATTGACTCGGCAAGTCAATGAACTCCTTCAGAAGGAGTTCATCCAAGAGAATCTGAGCCCGTGTGTCGTACAAACCCTACTCACTCTTAAGAAAGATGGTACATGGCGCATGCGTGTGCAATCAACAAGATTACGGTTAAATATTGATTTCTTATACCAAGGCTCGACGATATGCTTGATATGATGGTTGGCGCCACTATCTTTTCCAAGATAAACTTTAAAAGTGGCTACCATCAAGTTCGCATTCATTCTGGCGATGAGTGGAAAACTGCCTTCAAGACCAAGGATGGTCTTTATAAGTAGATGGTCATGCCTTTTGAGCTATCGAATGCCCCGAGCACATTCATGAGGCTCATGACCCAAGTGTTGAGGTCATTTCTCGGCAAATTCCTTGTCGTATACTTCAACGACATCTTGATTTACAGCTGTGACAAGAAACAACACATTATCCACCTAAGGTTGGTTTGTGAAACCTTGAGGGGAGAAAAGTTATATGCGAATCTCAAGAAATGTACATTCATGCAACAATCCGTTGTATTATTGGGATTCATTGTCTCGACTGATGGGATGATTGTGGACCCCGATAAGGTTAAGGCAATTGTGGAGTGGCCCGAGCCTAAGAATATTCATGATGTCCGTAGCTTCCATGGATTGGCCACATTCTATCGTCGCTTCATCCGAAACTTTAGCACCATTATGACTCCTATTACCGATTGTATGCGAAAAGGGGAATTTCAATAGGGCAGAGCCGCGACGAAGGCCGTTGCCGAAATAAAGGATAAGATGTCCAGTGCGCCTGTCATGCGCCTACCGGACTTTTCTAAAGTCTTTAAAGTAGCTTGTGACGCGTTGAGTGTGGGAATCGATAGAGTGCTTAACCAAGAAGGCCACCCAGTGGCCTATTTTAGTGAGAAACTTAATGAGGCGAAGCAAAAATACTCCACCTATGACAAGGAGTTCTATGCGATCGTCCGATCTCTTTGGTATTGGAAGCATTACCTTAAACCGCAAGAATTTGTGTTGTTTTCTGACCATGAAGCCTTACGCTTCCTCACTTCACAGAAAAAGTTAAACCGGAGACACGCCAAGTGGGTCGAGTACCTTCAGGGGTTCACATTCGTGTTAAAGCATAAGGCTGGTGCTGAGAACAAGGCAGCTGATACAGTTGACGGGTGTTGACTTTGCGCATCATGAGCACCAAGGTCGTCGAATTTGACCAGTTGAAACAAAATTACCTCGAATATCCAAATTTTGGGCCAGATTACACTGCTCTCCTTGATAACCCGAATAACATTAACTCCAAATATACCTTGCAAGACGGGTATCTATTCAAAGGGGCTCGCATATGCATCCCTCGCACCTCATTACGTGACTTTCTCATTTGGGAGTTACATGCCGGAGGGATTGCAGGACATTTCGGGCGCAACAAGATCATTGCTCTCGTTGAGGATAGGTTTTATTGGCCTAGCCTTATGAGAGATGTTTCACGGGTCGTAAAATAATATCGTACATGCTAAGTAGCCAAACAAAGTAAACAAAATTATGGATTTCATGCTCGGACTTCCCAAGACCCAACAAAAGCACGATTCCATTTTTGTGGTGGTGGACCGCTTCTCTAAGATGGCCCACTTCATACCCTGCTCCAAATTATTTTTCGGAGAGGTTATGTGTCTCCATGGGTTACCCAAAACCATTGTGTCGGATCGGGACGTGAAGTTCACTAGTTACTTTTGGAAAACTTTATGGCACATGATGAGTACCATGCTCCAGTTTTCTTCGGCCTATCATCCTCAAACCGATGGCCAAATGGAAGTCACCAATAGGAGCTTAGGTAATCTCCTTCGTTGTTTAGTCGGTGATCATATTAGGACCTAGGATTCTACGTTACCAATTGCCGAGTTTGCATACAACAATTCTGTCAATAGGTCCCTAGGCATGAGTCTGTTTGAAGTCGTACATGGGCATAGGCCAAGGATATCATTAGATTTAATCCTCATGTTTGCATCATATCGAGTGTCTGGGTCCATGAACGCATTTACACAACACATTCATAGCTTGCACGCCGAAATTAAACAAAATTTTAATTCAAGCAATGAACATTACAAGATAATTGCGGATGCGCATAGGCGCTTCAAAGAATTCCAAGTGGAGGATTATGTGATGGTTCAGGTTAAGCCTGAACGATTCCCATCGGGAGTCGCGAAGAAGCTCCAAGCCCGCGGCGTTAGGCCTTTTAGAATTGTGGTAAGGAGTGGACCTACTAATGCGTATCTCGAACTTCCGCCAGATATTGGGGTCAGCTCTACGTTCAATGTGGAGAACCTAGTCCCTTGTTTAGGCTCAACCCCACCCCCTACTAACCCTTTCCAAGCAGCCCCGAGCCCAAAATCCAGCCCCACCCCACAACCTCTACCATTCCCTTCCCCACGCAAGTAGAGGAAAGATGAAATTGAAGGAATACTTGATGATTTTGTGGTATCCACCCATGGTGGAGGGTTTCATAAATACTTGGTTAAGTGGATGGGAAAGTCGGACTCCGAGAACACGTGGTTAACTGAAGACGAGGTGCGACGCTTGGATCCCGACGTGCTTAATCGCTATCACCACGCCGCTTCATCGGTGATGAAGCCTTTTCGGCCCGGGAGAATTGACGAGGGACGCCGACATTGTAGACATCGGATACAGGTCGTTTCGCATGTACCGGTGTCGGAAAAAGCGGAACGGAAATGGAAACCAAAACCAGACTTAAAGATTCGGAGTGTTGGAGCAATGCACAATCAATTGATTGACACTTGGGATTCAATCGATTGACTGGGCCTGTGAGGAACTAATTCTAGCGACATATTTATGAGTCAATCGATCAAGTGACAAGTGTCAATCGATTGACTGTGCTGTGACCAGAATTCGAATTTGAATTTTAAGGGCATACTTGTCTTTGTTTATTCTTGTTTTAGGGTTTATTTTTCTTTTGTGAGGCCCCCTATATAAGGTCTCTAAATAAACTTTGTATTTAATTATTGATTATGAATGAAAGCTATTGCTTGTGTGCTTGAGATGAGTCATTGTTGAAGAGTGATTCTTCTTCGCTTCCCGAGAAGGGTTTGGTGTGAAGCCAAGGGTGTGAAGCCCAAAATCTATCTTCTATCTATTTCTTCATTTTTCTTTTTTTTCTTTCTCTGCTTTATTTTGATCCCACAACCATAAATCCAGCCGTTACCTTTTTCCAAAATCCCCAAAATCATAAACCTAGCCTCCATCAGATCCATTGATTCAAACCCATCTCATAAATCCTAAATCCAGCCATCCAAACAGAATCAAAACCCCTTAGAGGACTAGTGATTCCATCATTGAATCTCGAGCGACACCTTAATCTGGAAAGTTAGAGTTCTACCTCTAGAACCGATCTACACCGCGAATCTAACAGATCTAGCGCACGGACCGGACCCTACTCGAATCAAGCGTGATCTCTCAATGGAAAACTACGAAATCCTAAGGTATCCGCATTAATTTCATGGTTTATTGTTTAATTAATTTAGTTTAATTTCAACAATTAATTAAATCATGGCATTCATGTAGTTTAGGGTCGCTTGTCCCGCATCAAACTAAGATTAATCCCACTACAAATATTTAATATAGAAGTTAAGTTGTTTGGCAAGGATGTCATGTTTACTTAACTTAAACTGTAGATTTTGTAAACATTGAGCTCTAAGGCTGAACTTTCAACATTTTAGAGTGTTCTGGCAAAGAGATTAGCACATGTCCATGATCCTTCCTTTTTCTTCTCATTTGTTTTCAGAAATTTATTGATTTTCAGGATAATTAGATAAGAGAGAGAAAAATACAAATTGGAAAAGGAAAAGTTGATGTAGCTGTAGGGTTGTAGCCATGTATCACTAGGAGAAGCACAGCTGTAGTATATTATTCATGATCACATTTCATGATCGGCTAACACAATATTTCATCAACATGCTAAACAACTCAATATATTAGAACTTTAATAGATTAAGTTTTAATGTAAAAGTCTTTGTGATTCATATCTATTGTGCCAATATGGTATTAACAAAAATTTGGAGCGGCAGGGATTCATCGGAAATGACTTGTACCAGTTTCAGCTACAGAAGGAAGACAACTGAGATGTGAAATGAGGAAAAACACAAACTATAACAAGGGATCTTCTCGTTATGAAAAGAGAAGACATGAAGAAAACTTGATACTAACTTTTGTTGCAAGAGATTTAATCAAGTGCAAGGATACGCCATATAATAGATGGACATCGGAAGGTAGGACCAAGTATTTGTACACAGAAACATATGAATCGCATAAAAGACTTAATTAGTGCGACAGAATCTCTAACAAATAGAGTGTATGTTAGAAATTAGCACCAAGTATTTGTAGAGAGCATATGTTACAAATATGGAAGATTATTAGTGCTACGGTCCAGCTACAGTTTCATTGCACAATAAAGTTCACAGAGAAAATATGAAACATGCCTGTTGTTCCTTCAGATCATAAACCAAACCCTTGTCTTTTTTCTGCAATCCAGGAGATTTAAAAACTGTTGATTGAGACCGATCAATCGATTCTTTGGCACCAACTGGGGGCAAATTATTAAACCTTTCATCTTTTGCTCGTCCAGGAAACCTCTTTTGGGAAACAGCTTCTATCTGAAAACGGCAAATACACAATTCAAGACAATAGAAAAAAATTAATTTAGCCATTTTGATGACAAGTACAAAAGAAAATGGTGTCATACAAAAGAAAATTATGACAAGTTTGAGGTTCATGATAAAACCACACACAGACACGAATTTTTGAGGTTCATGATGAAGCCACTTAGAATGCGGCCAAAAAGACATGGCAGCCTCTAGCATAATTCCATAACATGTGCAGGTACGAGGTGACTCTTAAAGCCACACATCCCATGAACCTATGCACACCGTGAGCCAGGGTCAGCCTAAATCAGTGCCTTGATGGCGAGCTCACTTGGGTCACTTGTCTTTCTCTTGCTTTTTGTGCATGGGACTGCAACTAGTGTGCTCCACGTCTCACTAGATAGTGTATCGCTTGCTTAGGATGAAACACTGCCCCACGCAATTCAAACAAAAAGCCTCACCTTATACACGCATCTACAGTGCAGTCGTGGCAACGTCCTTGCCCCACGCTAAAGAACATAGAGACTTAGAAGCACCCTCCAGTGCAAATAAGCCCGCCCACATCCCCCTCAAAGAACACTTGGCGTGTGGCTCAGTAAAACTACCAAATTATAGGTAAAGAGCTTCCCAACGATTCATAGGAGAAAACTCAAAGCTTGGAAAGTAACAGTAGAAGCTAAAAGGTATCGGTTTGACATACTACCCATGTAGCCCAACACAATGCTCATTCCACCCAAATGTTAGTGTCATTCATGATGGCATTGGTAGGCCCTCTTGACCCCGAAACATCATCCTTAGAATCCCATGCCAAAGGTCTCATGGTTTGGGGAAGTGGCTTATAAGTCACAAGGCCTCGAGATATGGCCATGCGGCCACATGTTTGTCACACATAGCCCCCCTGATGGCCTGCATAGCCCTGCTGTTGACAATCATGGCATTGCTGCTAGCAGTGGTGGAACCACATACACCCCAGTGCGGGCGAGCGCCCACACTCAACCCAAAACAAAATTTATCTAAAACCCAACCAACTACCTATTTTCTCTCTCTCTAAACAAAACCCCCTCTCTCCAAACCCTCTCTAAACAAAACCCAACCAACGCCCTCTCTCTCCAAACCCTCTCCTTCTTGGCCCGCCCATCTGAAGCCTGTTCCGACAACGCCGACGCCCTCCTCTTGTCATCCCCCGGTGCCCCGCCCTACTATAATCTCTCTCTCTCTCTCTCTCTCTCTCTCTCTCTCTCTCTCTCTCTCTCTCTCTCTCTCTCTCTTCCTCTTCTTCTCAGCAGGTAGCAACAACAGCCTTGGTTGGCTCTCTTCTTTTTCTCCCCTTCTTCTCAGCTCTCTCTTCCTTCTCCTTCTCAGCCAACTCTTCTTCTCTCTCTCTCTAAAACCAACGCCCTCTCTCCAAACCCTCTCTAAACAAAACCCAACCAACACCCTCTCTCTCCAAACCCGCCGACACCCTCCTACTGGCCCCTAGCGCCACAACGGAAAGCTCTCTCTCTCAACAGGTAACAACAACAACCCCGGCTGGCTCTCTTCTTCTCCCCTTCTTCTCAGCTCTCTTCCTTCTCCTTCTCAGCCAACTCTTCTCTCTCTTTAAAACCAACGCCCTCTCTCCAAACCCTCTCTAAACAAAACCCAACCAATGCCCTCTCTAAACAAACCCTCTCCTTCTCGACTCGCCCATCTAAAGCCTGTGTCGGCACCGCCGATGCCCTCCTCCTACCGTCCCCTAGCGCTCCGCTCTACGGTAAGCTCTCTCTCTCTCTTCCTCTTCTTCTCAACAAGCAGCAACAGCAGCCCTAGTTGGCTCTCTTCTTCTCCTCCTCCTCTCTCTCTCTCTCAAAACCCTCTCTAAACAAAACCCCCTCTCTCTCTAAAACCCAACGCCCTCTCTCCAAACCCTCTCTAAACAAAACCCAACCAGAGGTCAAGAACAAGCATAAGGAAAGAGGTTAGCCACTTTAGCGATACAACTCGAATCCAAAACTCAGTCTTTGATCTCCACAGTATATTGATCTTCAAGAAACCCGAATGGGTAGAATATTTGAGGGGTTCAGGCATTCTCAGCCGTTAATCTCCTCCATCTTCAAGAAACCCGAATCTCGTGGTTCAGGTAGAAATCTGTCCAAGATTTGCATAACTTCCATTGACAAAAGAAGAATTGAGGGGTTCAGGCACTATCAGCCATCAATCTCCGAGAAACCCGAATTTCGTAGCGTCGGTTGAAATTTTTCCAAGATTTTCATAACTTCCTCCATTGCTACTTCAGGCATATGGGTTGGAAATTTGGAATCAAAGGCGTCGATTAAAGAGATAAAGAAGTGGGTTCGGTGATCAATGGTGCAACGGAGGAGGATGAGAGAGGAAAATGAAGGTGAGGTGTGTGCTAACGTGCGCAATGATGGGGTTGGTTCTTGGCTTTATTCTCTCTCTCTCTCACTCTCTCTCTCTCTCTCTCACACTTGTATTTTGTCTTTTGTGACAAAGGGTATTCTGTTCTCTCTCTCGCTTGTTTTTTTATCCGCCATTTATAATTTTCCTTTAAATATATAGGTGTGGTGAGACTTGGGAGAGCCATGAAATTTTTGGCGTGCAACTTACGTTAAGTGAGTGGTGAGATGTTATATGGTGTTTGTTAGAAGCATTGACAATTGTGAATTTCTAACATTTAACGAATCATCGGCTTACGATCATTTTGATATAGACCCTTAAAATAAGGGTTCATAATGGACTGAGTCACGATCATTTTAATTTTTTCTCCAAATTTTTCCCCGAACTTGCCACATTTTGCCATATTTTTCTCCGAATTTTCCTCGAACTTGTGCCATAGTGACAAATTTTGCTTTCGGTAATATTTCGCTAGGGGTTCATTTTGGTTCATTTCAAATAAATTTTGTGAAAAAATTTAAAAAGTTTGGGGAAAAATTCGGGGAGTACAAAAGACATATATATATATATATATATATATATAATATTTATTAAAGTCTTTCTTATTATTTAAAAATGGCTAAAATTAATAAAATTTCATTAATTTTGGTAAAATTTCATTGAAATTTTTACAATTTCGGAGAAATGACCGAAATTTCGTTAAAAATATTGTCTAAACCCTGTTTCAACGAATTTCGTAGAATTTCGCTATCACTTGCGCCCCGACTGGGTGAAAATCCTGGTTCCACACTGGTTGCTAACCCATGTGGCCTAGCAACATAGCCATGGCTGCACCCACAACACCGGCCACACCTATACTATTTTTTCTTTGATAGGTAAGCGGGGCTCGAACCTGCAACCACCACACCTATACTCATGACCACACGTCGAAGAAAAGGGGCAATGGAGTTTGCGCATGATCTCACACCAGCCCATCAACCATGCCAATCATGGCCCTCGAGTGTCACCACAAATAAGATTTATGTAGTTAGGATTAGGGTTTTGCAGAAGGAAAGTAGAAGAGGGAGAGGAGAAAGAGGTGAGGAAATTCGGGACGAAGTTAGGGTTGAGTTAAATGTCTAATACCCTTTTTCATTACTATATATCATTTAACAAAGATATAATGTACATCATTAACATATAAAAACTCACTTAAATATAACTACGGACACATCAAGGTATTTCTCACTATACACAAGTTGGAGCGTAGATATCTATCATGCCAAACATGGAAGTAATATCTTGCAATCTAGCCTTCCCAACTGCTTCAGCAAGAATATCTATATGTTGATTATTCAGCAAGAATATTTGTAAGTAACAGCCAACTTCAATGTGTTTTGTTCTCTCATGATAGACATGATTCTTCGCATTCTGAAGGGCTGCCTCATTATCCCACACTTATAGTCATCACGGTTGTCAAGGCATCGCTATAGCCTCGCAATGGCGAATGGCGTTGGGAAATGTCATATACAACCAAATAGTCATGATGCATAAATAGCGATGCCAAAGCATCGCCAGGGTAAAATAGCACTATAACGTCGCTATGCACGCTATTTGGTTTGTATAGACAATAACATATAATATTTATAAAATAGATAAGTTAAAGTATGGCATTGTTATAACTTATAATACTTATTAAGTTATAATATATTAAAATATATAAATTACAAAAGTTAACTTACAAGTTACAAAACCCAACTTATAAGTTACAAAATCTTCGACGCTCTCTCTAAATCTCACGTAACTACCAACATCGTCATAAATCGGCAACTCGTGTGCTACTTTATATACTATTTTTTAATCTTCTATCTTTGTTGATATTTCATATTTATCTATTTATACTTACCATGTTGCAAATTTGTTGATGTTCCCTATTTTATTTGTATTTATTGATATTTGTTTATGCGTAGAACATGAAATCCTCAATATTAGAATCAAAGTATGATGCTTCAGTAGTTGAATTTTGTTCTTCCTATATAAAAAATATAAACAAAAAAAGTAAAAATACTATTAATTAATAAATAGCCTCACAATGGTCACGCTATGGTGTAGCGAGCCTCTTCGTCATGACCTCACCACACCGCCTTAACTAGCTTGATAGTCATAGGGAGATTCACATGTATTACAAAATCAACAATATGAACCAACCCACATTCCTTCACATGCACCTTGTGGCATGGCCTTGTCTTCTGCTTCAGTACTCAAGTTCAACATTAAATGTTGTTTCTTCTTCTCTAAGTAACAAGGTTACCCCCCACAGAATGTACAATAACCAGTGGTGGACCGTCTATCACTAAGAGATCCAGCCCAATCACCATCAGTGAAGAACTCAACATCAAAATGACCATGATCTTCATATAACAGGCCTTTTCCATGACTAGATTTTAGATATTGAGTATCCGATAAACAATATTCAAATGGCAATTCTAAGGAGCATGCATGTATTTGTTGATCACATTCATTGCATATGTGATATCAGGAAGAGTGATGATAAAAATAAATTAGCTTGCCGACAAGACATTGATACAAGTGAATATCCTTGAGAGGCTCCTCTTCACGATTCATTATATGGTTCACATCCATAGGGGAGCTACCAGGCTTTGCAGCCCAACGTGTCAGTTTCCTTGAGCAGGTCAAGAGTATGACTTCCTTTGAGAAATGACTATCCCTTTCTTTGATCGAGCGGCCCCAATACCAAGGAAGTATCTAAGAGGACCAAGGTCTTTGATATCAAATAATTTTTTGTTATCGGTAAGCGGGGCAGAGGGGTCCTCTCCCCTATTTTTTTGCTCGGTAAGTTGAGTAAATCGTGAAATACTCGTGGAAGTGGGGAAGATGGCACCCCGTAGGGATTATTAGTCCAAGCTCAAACCTGGGACACCCGATGTTATAAATAAATAAAATTTATCCCACAACATGCGAAAAAACTGATTATACAAATATAACACCTCCACCAAAAAACAACCCATAGCAACTAATTTCATCATTGATCAGTTCAATTTTTTTGTAAAGTCCAAATTTTCTGTAACTAGACATAAACTTATAGAAGAATTGAATGTTTCTAAAGTACACTTTGTGACAAGAACGACACAAACTAGAGATTAAAATGCAATCTTTGAGGCCATTTAAACAAACCCCATGATCTCAATTTTCCTTCCAGTCAATAAAACCAATCATCACCTTAGAGAGAGAGAGAGAGAGAGAGCTCATAAAAATTCAATATATTTCTCTATTAATAAACAAATACCAATCTGAATAGAGAAACACAAGAATGAAATGAAATATAACATAAGACTATGCACCCAAAAAAAGGGAACTTTGTATACCTCTTCTCTGGTTATTCTGGTAGCTGGACGACCTTTTGAATCCTTTCTTTTAGAATGGGAGATGAAGGTTCTCTGTGACGTGCGGCACGTGCCCAAACGGCAAAACGATGAAGAAAAGGGGAGAGAAGAATGGGTTTCTGTAAATGGGAGGCGAGAGAAGGCACAGCTAGAGGCTGTTATTGCCATTGGAGAAGAGCGAGGAGCGCGGAGAGTGACTTCCAATACCCCTTATCCTCTCTCTCTCTCTCTCAAACTCTTTTTCGGAGTCAGGCCTCAGTAGATTTGAATCAAAGATAGCTTGTAAAGCGGCACGTATGTTTTTAGAGTGTGCGTGATGTTTATGGCCCGCAAGTTCTGTTAGGTCATGGGAAATGATGACATATTGTTAACGATTTTGGATGGCCATCGTTGGATTTTGGGGAAAAATTAGGACCGACCAAGTGGTTTGGTAGCTCTATTGGGGCTCAAGCGATCTCTGACAACGCCCATGTGTACAAGAGATCATAGTGAAAAAATCATTGATTGCATCATATTAGATGGAGATCATATTTCACTATGATCTTTCACACAATGGATCTTGAGATCATTGCGTACCTATCAAATGGTCAATATTTTTATTCCACATCTCACATATCCTAAAAAAATCTCCTTCTACGCAATGGTACACATCACACTCAAATGTGATTATAAGGCCAAAATCACATATTTTGAGAATTTGTGACATGTGGAATTAAAAAATGACTTTATGATAGGTGCGACATAATCTCAATATCCTTTGTGCGGAAGAGATGGGTGAAACACAATTTCCATCATCTAATCCAACCTAATCAATGATTTTTAAGGGGTTCCGGTGTAGGTGCTTTCAAAGAATGTGTGGGGGTGTTTAGAGCTACCCAAAGGGAGTTGCAACTTGCAAATGAGTGGACATCGCACTCCACATGTCCTTGTACATGAAAATCTGTACAAGTCACTCAGTCATCGGGACATAGTCACTCAGTCACCAAGACATGTGGACTGTGATGTCCACTCATGGTGAGTGGGCATCCATTGTAGACTTTGGTAATTTTTGTCCATTATTACATCAAACATCATCTAAGTCGTCTGATTTGAAAGTCATGATGTAAAAATCTTTGATACCAAATATTGGCACAAAATAGGATCTATATCTGATTCAACAAAGTCAATAGTTGCATCAGATGATAGGTTTTGATGGTGTTGAATCCCACGATGGAGATCATGTTTTGTGACAATCTTCATGTCATGTAAATCAGAAGACGTATAGTGTGCCACGTGGCACACATCTCAAAAATACCATGTCTTTCTAACCTATGTGTAAATCTTACATATCTCATATGCAAGTTATAACTCTCTTTCCCAATTAATTAAAAGCCTTGAAATGCGCATTCGAAGTGCCAACCAAGGATCAAAATATCGAGTAAAATTTCAGTTACAGGTATGATTGAAATTGAAAATTTGGACCAAAATTTCGGCCAAAAACTGATAATTTGGCCAAAATTTTGAGTCCCATGCAAAATATGACCAAAATTTCGGTCCAAATTATTATTTCGGTGAGAACCGAAATCCAAAGTTTGGATCGAAATTTCGGTCATTTCGGCCAAAATTTTGATCCTTGGTTCCAACCCACACTTTCTGTTGGAATGAGATGCGCCACGTGTCATTCACTCAAGTCTAAGGAAGTTTAAAAACTTCCTTAGACTTGAGTGACCTCATGAGTATTTAATCCTCGGGTTAAATACTCATGTTAAGTTTATTAAACTGTTTTTTTTGTTAAAGTATAAATTTCAATACACCATGTTGGTATTCAGGCCGTGGAAGGAAAACCTTAACATGAGATTTGAAGGGTAAAATGGTTTAAAAATAAAATAAAAAATTCTAAAACCTTAAAGAGTTGAGTGAACCTTAGAGTCGCGATCTCGGGCCATTGGTCGTATGATAATATCTCCATTTTCCTTCCAAATATGTGTGAGTTTTGTTGGAAAATAATAATGGAAATGATGAAATAAAGAAGAAAATGAACTTAAGTACAAGCACACGAATCAAGGCACGTAATTGACACTATCTTTAAGTATATACTTGCCCTCACCGTACATGATCAATAATGGGTTTCTAGTAAGGCGGACTCCAAGATATAACAATTCACATGAGAATTCTCGTGACATTGTCACGGGTAACTTTTTTCGACGCCTTGCGTCGGCGCCTCGCTGACTTCTGTGAGGCCATAACTCAGATACCAGTTTTCTCACGAAGCATAACCTAACATTGGTTATCACGCTCGTGCAACATCTCGCTGCCGCGCATAGTGAGACCTCATATCCAACCATCACTCTGATACCACCCGCGTAGAGGACGAGAACTCCCGCGTTGTGGTTGCCTTCACTAGAGGCGAACCCACTCAATGCATCATGTCTACTTGCGACACACATGCCAGCAACTCAGTACCCCTTGGTCTGTCTAGCTTCACCCTGTGCAATGCACTAGTCCCTCGCTTCAGACAGTGGCATGCATCTCATCATGCCATTCAAGCCAACCAACGTGTGTAGTCCACGCGACCAGCACACTTGGAGTAGCATGCAGCTCTTCATGCTCTCCAAACCAAGCATCGTGTGTGGCCTACACGACCAGCACGCTTCTGCTCCAGGGCCTCAGCTAGTGTGCGCCACTGTGTCCCACATAGCCCTTGAGTGCCCACGTGAGGTCACCGACCCATGTGTACCGCGACGCTGGCACGGGGCCACATGGTAATCTCACCTCAAGTGACACATGGCATCGCCGCAGCGCCGCTTCGCGGCAGCGATGTTCTAGGCCCACCCCTAACCTAGAAAGCACATGCACTCGTCCCACAACGCAAGGCCCCATGTGTGGGAGAATAGCTCCACAGCTCCCTTCCCCCTATATATGGTTCAAAGACCAACTTAGGCAAAGTAGTAGAAAACCCTCAAACCTATTGGTTTGTCATACCACCATGGCACACGGCCTCCTGCCCATGGCACACACCTGCAAAGGTAGTGTCTTGCCATTAAACATGGCACACGATCCTCTGACCGTGGCACCCAGTGCCATCCTCCAAGCCCACATGACTTGTGAGGTCACGCATCAGCGTCCCTTGCGACCGTGTCACGTCCGCATCGCGACCATGTCACGAGGCCCTCATGGCCTCATGTCCAACATAGCACTGTGTCGCGTCCGTGTCGGGACCATGTCGCAAGGCCCTCATGGCCTCATGTCGCGTGCCCTCATGGCACCACATGGCGTACCCTCATGGCATCGCATCACGTCTAAGTCGTGACTGTGTCTCGTGTCAACTCGACACCATATCGGATCCGTCATTGCACCCAGATGTCGCGTGCCCTCTTAGCACCGCATCACGTGTCCTCTTGGCACCACATCACTTGTCATACAAGCTAGATGTCGCGTGTCCTCTTGACAACACATCGTGTGCCATCATGGCACCGCCTCGCGTGCCTCATAGCACACAGACGTCGCGTGCCCTCTTGGCACCACGTCGCGTGCCCCAACGCGGAGCACCGCACTACGTGCCTT
This sequence comes from Chloranthus sessilifolius, assembly GCA_021018995.1. Lineage (NCBI taxonomy): Eukaryota > Viridiplantae > Streptophyta > Magnoliopsida > Chloranthales > Chloranthaceae > Chloranthus > Chloranthus sessilifolius. Next base: position 11,302,119 of record CM037588.1, read on the forward strand.
ATGGCACCAAGACGTCGCGTGCCCCTACGTGGAGCACCGCATTACGTGCCTTATGGCACCAAGATGTCGTGTGTCCTCTTGGCACCACGTCGTGTGCTCCACCGCGGAGCACCGCATTCTAAGCCCTTCACGCGTCTAGCCACCATACTAGATCGCAGCTTAGTTCGGGTCACCGTCGCATCATGCATCAGGGACTTATGCACGCATCGCAGGGCCACGTGCCTCTGCGTCCACGCGCTACACGGCTAGCTTACAAGGTCTGCTTGCCTTCTTACTAGCTAAGTGCCCAGTTTCAAGGTCGTCATGCATTCATGCTGGGGCACAAATTAATGAAGCCGTCACAGGCTGCCTTTGGGAACATGGATTTAGATCTGGAGATTTAGATTTGGATCTCCTAAATCCAAATCGACCGTTTAGATTTGGTAAATCCCCCGGATTTTAGAATTTCATGTATGTATTGTAAACAAGTAGATTTGTAAATAACACCTTCTAGGCGTTATTTGAAAATCTAAATCTTACGTCAGCATATAATTGGCTATGTTTAGTGAATAAAAAGTTGTTACTCAGTGCTATCATAGGTATGGTTCGACCTGAAACTTGACTCACCCGAGTCGAGTATTTTTAAGCTTGATCGATCTGGTTGGGTTGGGCATGAGACAACCTAAATTAAACAGAACCGAATCGGGCTAAACTGGTGGTAAACGGACTGGATTGAACCGGTACTAGACCCAGCCCGAACTAATCCAACCCAAGCTTAAGTAGTTACTACAACGGCTAGAAAACTAGCCGTTGTAATCGCCAGTGGGCTGCAACGGCTAGTTTTTGGCCATTGCAACCCACCTTTGTACAGTACACCCTGGGTGCAACCAAGAAATTAATGGTTGCAACTATTTTCAATATTTATTTATTTTTGGAACCCAAACTGAAGAATATCGAACCAATCCGAACCGAACACCAAAAAATTCGGTTTGGGTTCGAGAACAACTTATGTGTTGGAGGAATTCAGTGTATCAAAATCGAATTTTTGGTGTTCAGTTCGGTTTGCTTCAGTTTGGGTTTAGGGAATAAAAAATCGAATATGGGTGCAACCAACAATTTCCTGGTTGCACCTTTTTTTTTTTTTTTTTTTTTTCCCTAAACCAAATCGAAGCAAGCCGAATCAAACCGAACATAGAAAATTTCAGTTTTAGTTCGGGAACTATTTATGTGTTGAAGGAATTCAGTGTACTTGAAACCGATATATTTCTATTCGAATTCCATTTGTGGTGTACCGAACCGAAAATTGAAGAAATCGAAATCGGTTCGGTATACGGAACTTGCATCCCTACTTACATAGAATATATGAAGGAAACTAATGAAATATAAATTCTTTTTTAAAAAAAAATAGCCAAATGAAGTATATGTAAATCCTTGAGCCAAATCTTAAAGCAATGATTAAACATCCAAACAAGATATTTGCAAATCCAAATATTTCAAATTCTGAATTTGAAATACCTGAATTTAAAATATTTGAATTTGAAATCCTCAAATCCAAATCTATGATCCTAAATGCAGCCAGAGAGATTTCTAAAGTGTATTTCAAAGAGTTCAGGGCTTATTTATAATTCGTGGAGGGATGAGTGCCCGCAAACGTAAGTAGCAACAACCATACCATGCCCTACAGTGTAGAGCATCATCATAAGAGCCACAAACTAAAGTAAAGCCATATAAGTGTTTCTCCTTACACGAAGTGGGATTTATCGCACACCTTATTTTAGAATATTTAAAATTGATAACATTCTCTCACCATTTTAAATATAAAAAGGAAAATTTTCATATAAACTCCTAAACTTTCACTCTAATGTCCGAGAGGCATATGAACTTCACTAAATGCAATATAACACCCCAATGATTACCAATCCCCAAAATAAGACCCCTACCGTCAACCTCCATCGACTGCTTGACGGAAACTGTTGACGAAGAAATAAACGTTTGTTACCTTGTTGCGTGAACTCACCAACGTGGCAAAAAAAAGATGACTAAGCTCATTTAAAGTGTGCGAAAGCGGTTCCATCTCTCTTAAGGTAAATATAATTGGCGCCAAATAGAGCCTTCTGCTCCTCCTCTTCTTCTCTTCTTCTCTTCAGTCGAGAACCATCGTCTCCTTCTTCCCCAGTAGACCTCTAATGGCATCGTTGTCGACAGCCTGTGACAATGCATCATCGGTGATTCGAAACACGCCAAAGATCTTGCGGTTGTTAGGGGAGAGTCCTTGCTGCACTTGCGAAAATCGGAGACCGATGCAAACGTCATGGACAGAGCATAATCCCGAGAGGAGGTTTGTTAGCTGTTTGAATCGTGGGTGTCAAGACTTCGACTGGGTTAATCCATGACTAGGTTGATCCACCGTCTCTGATCTTCGAATGGTCGCTGCCGCCCGCCATAGCCTGCAAGTCTTGCAACAAAGCATCTAGCAACCCACTATTGCTTCTACTCAACAGGTGGTGGGCAGCCGCGGCGGCACCACTGGAGATCTTATAATCGTTGGCACCTAAGGCGGCATTCACGGACTCGGGAAATTGGCTTGAAGGGAGCTCCAATTTCATGGTGAAAGAAGTATGCCCAAAAGGGATTAAGCCCATTGGGCGGTTCGAAAATTGAGGGCGAATTCAGATGATCCAAGTGTCCAGGATTGAATTGAAGGTGATTTTGGGGCTGGTTTCTTTGTTGGGTACTCAGATTATGAGCAAGCATAGGTGGTGGAGGAGATGAAAATGGTAGAGAAAATGAAAGATTGGAGTTGTAACTTTCGCGAGCCTCTTGAATTGGTGATGAATCGGCGTAAGGAGAAATGGGTTGCTGTTACTATTGTTGCTATTGTTGTAATGGTGGGTGCTAAGAAAAGGTGGCGTCCCAAAAAAATTGATCAAAGGGTTGAAAAGAGTCAAGGAAAAAAAAAGATGAGGAGAAATTATCTTGTTTTGTTCTTGACGGAAGACAAGATTGTGGCCGTTTATGATCCGTTCGGATTCCGCCCGTTGGTTATGGGCCGCACAAAGTCGAGTTCCGGCGAAAAAAGCTTATCAGAAAAGAACTCCGATAGTTTTGTCGAAGAAAAAGAGAAGAAAATAATTTTGAAGGTTTTGGGGAGAAGAAAGGTAAAATTGTAATATCACAATTGAGTATTTTACATCACACGAATTTCTGAACTTTAAAAAATCGTAAAAACCTTTTTTTCCTAAAACGTTTCATTTTGATATACTAGGCTGAAACGTTTGAAAATGAAGGATGTTTTTCAAAAGTCCCCTATTGTTAGCGTCAATGGGCACCCATCGTGTACATTGAACTCTCATCATATAATCTAAACTGTCCATATTGCAGGTTTATTGATGGATTTTAATCTAAGACGCGCTATCATCGAATTAGGTGGATCATGCTGGTTACCGAGTCAGCTAGCACTAGGGCTGCTTATGATGCTGGTCAACCATTGAATTTGTTGATAGTCATTGACTGTGTTAAATCAAATGATAAAGATCATGTTTCATGTCAATCTTTGGCACAAAGAATCTTTACATCATGCCTTTTAAATTAGACGGCTTACATGGTAGGTGGTAAAATTTCCATAGACACCAGGTCTTTCTTTTTAACCTATGTGTCATGGTACAAATCTTGTGTCCAAGTTATAGCTCCGTTTGAAAAAAGAGCTGGCATTTGCTGATGAGTCGGGTCAATCCGATGGGTCAAGCGACTAAACACCTGGCCTACAAATTTGGCTTCGAATTTCCAACCCTAACCCTACCCATTTATTAAACAGGTTGGGTTAAGATTGAGGTTTCTCGACACAATCTCGACCCAAATTCCGATCCAACTTCCTCCCTCATATTGGAACTTTAGTCCACTCCACCCGACCAGACCTGACCCGACCAAAGTTTTTGCTAAATGGGCTGGAACTGATTCTGGTTGAGAGTTTCCAGATGGGTCGCTCGAGTTGGATTGAGGGGAATGAATCGGGTCTAGTTGAGCTCAAACCTGACCCGTCTGCTAGGTCCAAATTCGTACACAAGGGCAGTCAAACTCTCCCTATGGTCAAACTTTGGTGGCGAACGTCTGGTATCAGTATACGGGTGAATCGAATATCCCAAGTGGAAGTTGTTTCCACGTACGTTTAAGCACCAAATTATGAGAAAAGGTCAAAATGGTTTTTCGCACAGATTTGTGAGCTAATAAATTTCTATGCAGCTCTTTAGGTTTGACCATCGATACCAAAAAATTCGGCAAGTTCGGCTAAATATTCAGAAGTAAAATTGGAGAAAAAAAAAAAAACAATAATAAAAATAAATAAACTTTGTTGAACGATTCTAGGTTTTTTCCTCGTCAACTTCGCCTTCTTTGAAATCGACTCTTTTTCTTCTCTCAGAAGCTTATTGCATTCAAATATGACGGTTTTGAGAGGAAACAAGAAGTGGGTTCTTTAGTTTTTGATGATTTCTTCTTCTGTTCTCAAGAAAGAGAAATCAAGGCAAAAAGGAAGTGGCGTTTGGTGGGTTTCTGTTTTAAGCTCTAAAAGATCAGCTACAATGGCTTCTTTGACGATGGGTTTCTCTATTCCTAATTCGACTGATATTGGTTTAAATAAGAAGAAATTGGGTTGTTCTTATTCATTAGACATATTTATTTTTGAATATAATTTCTCGATATATAATTATAATACAAAAAATGTTTTTATATATAGGAAAAGGCGTCCGTCCTCTATGGTAAGACGGTCATCACCCTCCAAGCTTCAACGTGGAACTCTATGTGGCACCCAAAATATTATTTCGATGTCACGTGGAGTTCGGGTGCATTGCTTAAATCATCTTTGAAAAAAAAAAATTGAAAACTCATCTCCACCGTGTTTTTTGAACCGTGAAATATGGACCAATGAAACCCGTCAAACTTTGACTTATGGGTTTAAAAAGTTTTTATTGAAATTTATTTTTTTAATATTAATCTAAATCATCCAATTGTGCTCCATGTGGCACTCAAACAATGTTTTGGGTGCCACGTAGAGCTCCATGTGAATCTTGAAGGATGGTCACCATCCTCCATTGGAACAACTTGCAATTAGTTATTTAAACCAGCCCAATCCCAACTTGCAACCTACAAAACGCCAAAAAGCAATTCGCAATTGGTTGCTCATTTGCCTAAATTGGATTCATTCCTATTAGGGCTGTTAATGGGCTGGGTTTCAGCCTCAGCCCGGTCCGGATGGGCCGGATTTGAGCTCAATTTTTTTAGTTATTTAATAAACAGGCCGAGTCCAGCCCGGATAATGAACAGGTTTGGGTTCGGGCTGCAAAGTGTAAGGCCCAGCCCAGCCCAGTAAAAAGAGATCCTTATGAAAAAAAACTCTTAAAAGCCCAAACTCGCCCCGGATAGCTAATCAGGCCAGGTTCAAGCTACAATATTTAAAAGCCAGGCTGAGCCCGGCCTGATTAGTTATCCGAGCCAGGCCGAGCCCAAATTATATCTTAAAAAAATCAGGCCAAGTGGACAACCTTAATTCCTTTGACTACATTGAAAATCATACTCAACCAACCACTACTGTTAAAGCAATTTTGAACGTTCACATGCAATTTTTTGCACATTCAATCTCTTGATCATACGATAGATATGATTTATTATTATTTTTCTGTTGGATAAAACGAGGATTCATTAATGAGAGAGGGAGATAACAAAAACACATGCTCATCAAAATGCTGCAGCACAAGGCAAAACAAAGTTACAGCAGGGGAAAAGCATCACCCAAATTCATTGGAAGAGGCACAGAACCCTTTTTGTTGGCAAGAGAAATTGAGTTATGGTCTAGAGATTGAGCTAATGTGTAAATGTTAAAAAACCCAGAAGCCACTGTTGAGGTCCTAATTCCCCAAAGATATTCTATGCACCAGACCACAAGGTGCTAAAACAATGCCCCTATTCAAATTGATGCCCCTGTCACCACCATTGGTGAGCACTTCTTTGAAGATGCTGAGGATACAGTCATGAGTACCTTTAAATCCACTCACCAAATCTTTGAGTTCACTCACACTAAAACACATTGATTATATTGAATCAGACGATGGAGATTGTTTATTGTCCCAATCTTTCACATGATGAATCTTGAGAACATGATCGTACCATCAAACGGTCGGTTTTTTATCTCATGTGGTACACACTCAAAAAAGTGACCTTAAAATCAATTTTGAGTGTGCAGGTGATGTTAAGGTCATTTTTCTGAGATGTGTGCCACGAGACGTCATATGTTCTTTTGTACAGTGATATGTTTTTTTTATGCTATTATGTTGTATATAGCTGATGATTTGAGATCATTTCCTAGCTACAGAATAAAGATTCCACTACGGACCTGTTTGGTTTGAGGGGAATAATGGAAAACTCCTGTTGTTTGGATGACATACAAAAGTACGGAAACTATCTTCGCATTTTCGGTTAAAATCTGAGAATAAATGTCGAGGGGTCTGTCGGTTTTCTATCTTCCTAGCTTTCAGACTCTTCTTTCTCTCTAATACAGCTGGTCTCTAGGTTTTCTATCTTCCCAGCCTTCAGACTCTTCTTTCTCTTTGATGCAGCTAGTTTATATCGAATTGTGGAAATTTGCCTATTCTATCTCTCTATCTTCTTCTTTGTTTATCTTCTTCATATTTTTCTTCTTTATTTTATATTTTTAACATGGTATCAGAGACAAAATCAGCTCTGTGCGTTGAAGCCAGTCAAGATCCTGACATTGTTTCAGCTATCATATTTTCTTAAAGTTTCTTGATTAATAAACTTTTCATTTTTCTTTCATCTCTTCTACATGAAATAAATTCATGTAATTTTTATTTTTTTCTCTTCATCTATTTTATATTTAGTAAGAGTTGTCTTCTTATTCATGTGGATGTATTTTCCACATTGATTTGCTTAGTGGATGTGTATTTTTCACTTTACTCTTCAATTACCTTTTATATTCCATGTGGATGTCTTTTCTCACATTTTCTTTGGATAATTTATGTAAATGATCAATTTTGTGGATCATTTTTATGATATTGCAACTGTTTTTTTTAATTTCGATGATCTATAGTGGTATTATCGCTATTTTTTTGTTAGGATATATTATTTTTCTACAATTTCATGTATATGTATTCAAACACATGATTTTGTTTATCCTGTGTTTTCCCAACTAGCAATGTGGTTATCTAAATAGCGGAAAATAAAGGGAAACAGAGGAATCTCATGATTTTCTACAACTTAGGTGTCCATGAAAAAATATAGGAATATTATTTTACTTTCCCACGTTCCCGTGTTTTTATAAATCTCCTCAAAACCCAAAAAGATCAACCAAAAGCTAGCCACCATAACCACAACCTTTCTCCAAAAAGAGCCAAATAAATCAGCATAAAAATTTCAAAAAAGAAAACATAGCCCAACAACATCTTCAAAAATCAATCTTCCTCCAAGATAAAATAATTATAATAAATAAAAAATTTTGAAATACAATATATTTTACTTTGCCATTCTTGCAAAAAAAACAGTATTTCTTCCAAAAAAATATGATATGAAATACTGGTATATTTTGTTTACCTTCTATTGGTCTACTTTCCTTACATACTCTTCGCTTAATAAGTCTATGCATACGCTTTCCATCTATTTTTAATCTCATCTCCTTCAAATTAAGACCCGTTGACCTTCTTTCTAACGCACGTATTAATCAAATCAATCTAAATTGCATATTGAGTTGATCCAATTAAAACCACCCCTAGCATGTCGCCCGATGTAGTCAAGAAAGAGACAGAGAAAAGGAGAAAATGAAAATAATAGAGAAAAGAAAGGAGATTAGAGAAAATATGAAGAAGAAGAAGAACTAGAAAAAGGAAGAAGATAGGAGAAAATGTTGTCATGAATTGAAGAAAGAAAACCTGTAATGGGTCATTAATGGGCCAGGTTTAAAGACTCATGTGAGGCAACAATGACTCTAAGTAGGGCAGTCAACGGGCCGGGCCAGGTTTTCCACCCGACCTATTTTTTAAAAAAGATAAAATTTGGGCACGAGCTCGGGCCGATAGCTAATCGAGTCGGGCCCGACCCGATTTTGAAATATTGCGGCCCGAGCCCGGCCCGATTAGCTATACGGGCTAGGCTTCTGATAAACTTTTAAGAGTTTTTTTAAGATTTTTTTTTTAAATACCTAATTTTTCCGAGCCGAGCCTTACACTTTGCAGTCCGAACCCTGCCCGATTTCTTATCTGGGCTTAGCCCGGCCCGACCCATTTATTAAATGCATAAAAATTTGGGCCCAAACCTGGCCTGAAACCCGACCCGTTGACAACACTAGCTCTAAGTGAATTTGTACATGGAGTGCGGTTGGCTTAGTAAGAAAGTTGAAAAGAAGACCTCGAAAGAATTAAAGGCTCCTAACTTCAAGGGGCTAGGTGAGCTGGTCAGATATCTACTTCTAAAAGTAGAAGACCTAAGTTCAAATCCCCTCCCCCCCTTGAGACCATCTTAGGGATTTATATCTTGTGCTGACTTGACATGTACTGAATTTGGAATGCGCATGTGCCCCTGGGATTAGGTGGGTGCTCTAAGAGCCTCAGATATCCACGTGAAGTTGCCGCGAGTCTCGTAAGGACTTCATATCGAAAGCGCTAGGGGACTTAAGCTACATCAGAATTCCACTATCCGCTTTTAAGTGGTTTCTAAGTCCATGTTCAAGTATGATGAAAGACAGTGGAGATAATTGTTTAGTAGAAATACTTATAATTATTTGGTCCACATGTCAACATGTTTTATAGTTGATCATTTACCTTATTACTCTCTCTCTCTCTAAAACATTAGTCATATCTCACTAAAATGATATGTCATGTGGCTTCATGTGTTATATTCTCACTATTGACTGAATCTTGGTCAAGATTGCATAGGAATCTAAGAGAAGAATCTATGAGTTCTTAACATGATCTCAATATTTTCATTTTAGTCATTTGCATTTGACAAAAGAGAGATTATAGTTTGGTACATCGCACCACTGTATTCTGTGTCTCGACCCATCTTTACCATTAATTATGTTGGTGTGCTTTGATGCAGATCAAAGTGACCAAGTCGGGGGTTCCGGAATAAATCAGCTTGGGAAATATCTAGAAAATTTTGACAGAATTTGGCAAATTTGAATGAAAATGGGAAAAAATAAATGATAGCATTAAAAGGAAAATATTTAAAAATTAAAGTTTTGAATAATTAAAAAATAAGAAAAAATTAGGGGAAAAAAAAAGGACGAGAAATTCATGAACTAATAGCGAATTCACAATTTTTTTAAAAGAATCGTGAACAACTAAGATTCTTGTCACTTTTTCAAAAGTTTGCAAATTATTCGCCATAAAGAAAAAATAATCCTAGGAAAGTACATCATAACCATAAATAGAATAGAAAAAAAAATTGAAAAGATTTAAGAATCTTGAGAAACGAAACTCACCTATGCTTAGAAAGTCCTTAGAAAGCCCTCCAATGAAAATTTATCTGAGAAGAAAAGAGGGGAAAATTCAAAATCTGAGCAACAGAAAACAAACTACTCCATAATAACAAAACAATGGTAAATTCTAGATACAATGCTCAACGGGCTTTGTTCTTTTAGATTAGTTAGGGAAACAAAATATAATCACCCAAAAGATTGAAATTGAACACGGTAAAGTAAAAAGGATAACAAGTTAATAAAGAATAAGAAACCCTAAATCCATAATATCATTGGTCGGCTTTAAATTGTATCCTTGCAAGTACACAAGATCAGTTGTAGCACGGTAAAATCAAGGGTGTCGAACCCACAGGGAAACGATAAATTTAATTAATCCTTAAAGAGATTTAAAATGCCCAAGGAAGTACTAAGGGAGAAAGTTCAATTTGCTAAACAATTACCACACTATTCTAGATGCAAGAAAAATAAACTAATCTGAGCAAGACAATTTCTGATAAATAAAATGACAATTTTCTTAATAATCAAGGAATTTGCTATCCCAGATTTATAACCTTTCTACCATTAAACTCCCAATTCCATAACACATCAATCACACCATCATTTATCTAGAAAAATAAATCGTAAGAGAACGTGATCATCAATCTGGCATACCCTATATCTAAAAACGATGACTCAGCCTATCATTACGGTATAAATCGTATAAAAAGTATAGCATATCTCAAGATTCTTAGATCACGACCATAAACATATAATCACTCTGCAGCCTAGATCGGCCTGCAGGTACAGATCTGGTGATTATGGTCATTGATAACAGGGATCAACGGTCACAATAAAGTATTCAAAAGATATTCAATTTAAGCACACTTTTTTGTAGAATAATTTCATGATGAAATTAAGAGACTATGGAGTTAATCATAAAAATATTATTTATCTGGGAATCGCATCCTCCTTGAACAAATGATTTAGCTACTCATCCTTGGTGTGCGATCTCGTTGTAAACTTGAAGCCATTCTCTTAAATATGCACTTTTTATTTATCACCCCAAAGATCTTTTTATAATACTTTTCCTAAATACAATCTATGATTCCACAAACTGTAAAAAAAAAGAAATGCAAAAGCCTAAGTACAATCTACCTAGAGAAAACCCTAGAAGAAAAAGAGAAAATGCCAAGAGTGAGAGAAGGATCCCCTAAAATAAAGCCGTAACTTTCTTTATATAGGGGCGAGTAAAATATTTCCCTAATAACCTCAATTGATTGTGAATTCTTTCTCAATCGATTGACCTCAAATTCGAAATAAAGAGGGCAAAGCTATCTCTCTTATCAATCGATTGACATATATGGGTAGAGCCTCCATTCTCCTGGTGGATGTTGAGCTACTTTACGGATTTTGATGCTTCTTTTGACTTTTTTGGTTTATAGTTCTTGCGTAATCTTTAATTGTCCTCTTTTACACTCTTTAACGATTCAACGGTCAGAAATACCTGTAAACATTGAAACTTTATAACAACTATCAGATGCTTTTATCGGCTAGCTAAATATAGGAATTAAGGTACGAAATATAGTCACATTTCGACACCGATCACACCCCCAAACCTATACTTTGCTAGTCCTCGAGCAAAGAGAATGAAAAATAACTAACAATTTATCAAATAAAATGAATGTCACATTCATAGGGAACATGATTGCATTTAGCTTATGCAATAAGCCTTTAAACCCCTAGGTGATCCCCAGTGAAAGAGTTGTGTCTCCTGCAGGTTTCCAGCGAAGATACCTACAAACTTCATAAACTAATAAATTTCAGAATTGTAATCATGCCCTTAAGTAGTTAAATGTCCGTGAAAACCTCTAAGATGCTTTCGGCCATGCTCATTCTATTAATACTTATTCAATTCAATTCATTATTTTTTTCCAATGCTCATGATTCATGCCCAGAGTTTTATGTACTTATCACTACTAAAATTCTTTTATCTGAGAATAAGTTTAAACTCGAAGTCTTTAGATTTCATGTCTAGACTCAATCCTTACCATAAGTATGCACTCAAAATAAAGTCGCTCCGATGAATAGTTTTACTTTTCGCTCATATGTGAAATGAAATTACAACACAAATTAGAAGAATCTCACATGTTTTAAAAAAGACGGTGCATCAAAAAATTTTAAAAGAAATCTCATTAGGAAAGATATTTATATCTTAAGCATGCATATACCAGGCACCATAGATATTGTATAATTACTCTCCACAAGGCATTTATCACTCATGATTGGATCAAGAAAGTTTTTTCTAAGGCTTTAATGGGGCTCGGGTAAAGGTTAAGAAAGAAAGGAGAAATTGGATTCAAATTTCTCTGAGAAATCGGAAAAAGAAGCACAATTGATTTTATGATTTTTCAACTTTTTTTTTTCAAACCTTTCAGAATTTTTTCCTTTTGATCACTTTTCTCCTTTTTTTTCTTTTTCTTTATAACACCACTTTTACATATTTGTCTACCTCTTACACCAAGATATATTTTCTTCTTTGCTCTCCTTTTATTTTGCTGCCATATACTCCTTGCAACTACTATTGTCATAACTTTTCACTTTCTCTCTTGTTCTCATCCCTAATTTCTCAGAGATAAAAGGGTAAGACTTTTCAAACTGGTGTGGGGTATGATTAATATAACTTACAAGAAATAATTATGGCAAAATCTTTCAATTGAGGCTCAAAGGGAGTGCAACAAGATAAATCAATGTATGGTGGGATATGTTGGGCATAAACGAGCCAAAGATGACCTTTAATAATCTCCTCTCATGATGATAATGATGCCTATTTGCCTTGAGTTGTCACACAATGATTTCTAACACAATAATATAACACATGCGAAATCAACAATTCAAAATAAACTATATGAGAATTCACTAATTAAGAATGAAGTTCAAGGATACTCCGAAAATTTTCAGCACTCATCAAAGATGAGGATAAAGTTCCAAAGCTTACTGGGTTTTAGTCTTTCTTTGGGATCTTAGGATTTCGGGTTTTGTACTTAATTCTCAAATTTTAGAATTAAAGCAATGTGATGGTACAAAAGTTTTCAGGCATAGATCATGAAAATCATTATTCAACATATATTGAAATTTCTGAGCATTCGTAGAACAATCATGACATGATGACAATTTCTAAATGAATTTTCGGTCATCTACACTTCAAGGCCGTGAAGCCACATTTCAAAATTTATAAGTTTTACTAATCATCAGTTGATCGATTGACTCAATTTCCTCAATCGATTGACTGGTGCAAGCTTCCAATAGGCTGATGGTCATTAGTCGATCGATTGAGACAATGGTCTCAATCGATTGACTGATACACTTTTAAAATCCGAGAACAGACTTTTAAAAAAAAATAAAAATGAAATCTACACATATGAATCGAAAGAAATACCCCCCCAAACCTAAATCATCCAATGTTCTCATTGGTTGGAGTTTTGGAAAGTGAATGAGACCCCCAAACCTGTTAAATACAATCGAGGACCAGAAGGGTGACCAGGTGAAAGGTATTATGACCAAAATAGAAAACATAAATATATAACTAAATTAAACTTTATTAATTGGTGCAATTTATTACACTTATTGAAAATTTAATAACAATAACCTAATTCTAAAACATAATCTAAAAAAAATATCCTAATCTAAAACATGAAAATAAAATAAAATAAAATCTAAAGGACTTCTAAAACTAGACCCCTAAAACTGACAGTCCTAATCCCTTAATCATCATTGGAAGCACTCCCTTGCTTTGGCTGGGGGAATGCGTAGCGCCACATCTCATCAGTAATTCCACCCTCGACGGGTGGTGGGCGCTTGTGGCGGAGATGTTGGTGGGGTAGGAGGCGGCGGTACAAGTGGCGGTTGCGGGTTTAATTCCTACCATAAATAGGTCGGAATTAAATTCAACGCCGGGTCATTGCCGGCTTCGATGGAACGCGCAAAACTCGAGTGGACTGCTAGATCTGACACAAGGTTAAGATCAATGATTTTCCACTTTGACAAATCGAGTGGTTCCCGTGGTGGTTCTCGATGGAGTCTTTTTCGTGCCCGTTCCACCAATTTCTTGACTGCCAAGCGGGTGCGGTATCGGATGGGAGCCATAGCAAAAACTTGGGGAGGATTGAATGAAAATTTCTTACTAAGGTGATTTAAAAGACTATCCTAAGAGAGGTATAAATAGAGAAAATTTTCTAAAACACGGACTCTAAGGACTCAAAGAAACCTCTTAAACTACGAACTCTAAGGGGACTCAAATCTCTCTATTTTCGGAGTGGAAGAGGTAATTTTTCAAAAACATACATCAGTCAATCGATTGACCCCTGAGTGTCAATCGATTGACATATGATGTCAAGTTTGATATATGGTGCACGGCCAAGGCGTCAACCTTCGCAGAAAAGCCCTTCAGTAGGTTTTACGCAATCGAACACAATGTTTGAAAATTCTCTATCGCTGACAGAAGGGTCTTCTGTCTACTACAGTGTCAATCGATTGAAAGTTTATTGTCAATCAATTGACTCAACCCGATGTGTTTTGTCAGATTGAAAACCTAGATTCAGGGAGAATCTCAATCAAGGGATGTGGGTTGAATGTCAAAGTTGATCGATTGAAAAAGGTTTTTCAATCGATTGACTTTTCTGAAATTCTTTTTTCGAAAATATAGGAATTGAAATTCTCAATCGATTGAGATGAAAATCTCAATCGATTGACTGATGAATATAAGCACCAATCCGAGAATACACAGAAATATAACACATGAAAAACACTCTGATTTTTATTTAGTAAATCCTGATTTGATTACACCCAACGTGATCCCATCATCAACAACAAAAAAAAAAACAAATCCTACAAACTACAATGCACAAAAACAAAACAAACATGATCACAACCAAATAAACCAAACTAAAAACAAACACTAACCCAAACACAAACACAAAACACACTAAACATCATCATCATCATTTTCCGGATCTCCCTCTCCATCCATCGCTGCTCTCGCTCCTGCGATAAAGTCCTCGGCTTGCCCAGGGAATGACTCACGGGCAATCCGCTCGAGAAGGGAACTCTGAAATCATGAACGTTGATCAATACCTCCCACAGTGGTACTCAACCCATCCATCCGTGCCTCGAGGCGAGCTACTACTGCCTCGGCGTTAAAATCGGGGACCTCTTCGGGACGAGGTGGTCTAATGCCGCCGCATTGGCGTTGTGCGGGGTTTGGTCGGGGAGGAGGAGGAGGAGGTACTTCATCGACGTCGATAGGTGGTGGTGTAACACGAAGAATGATCTTGATGCTCTTGTCCCAAACGCTCGTGCCATAGTGATGCATATCACCCATCTCTTCATCATCTTGATGCATATCACCCATCTCTTCATCATCATAAATCGGGCACCCAACTTGGTCCAAAAGATGCATCACGTAGTGTAGGAAATGTAAAAGCTTCTCGCTTCTTCGGTGCAGTGGTGATCACGATGTCGCTGTGACACCGATACATCTCTTCAAGCATCAATCTCGGAGCATCAAATCAAGTATTCATGTGCGCCGCATAAAGCGCCAACACTCTATTGTTCGTCCTCTCGCTTTTCGTGCCATGTAGTAACAGATTGTTCAACATAACAATGTCCCAAAATAAGATGTCCATAGGTAGGACAGCTCGCCTAGTGGACAAATTAGACCCACGCCTTCCTCCACACATGTCGTTGATCATGAGGTCCTGGCTGAGATCAACGGCAGGATTGATATGGTGGTTCAATGGGCAAACCACGTAGAAATTAAATGTACGGGCAAGATCAGCTGCGTGTAAGTTACACGTCCAGTTGTCAATCTCGAGGCGGCTGAATGGCAATCCCGTTGGCGATAGTGTTGTTGATACCCATTCCATATTTTGGTAAAACAGTCGCAGGATATGCAGCGAAACATCTATAGGCAGAGGAGCGAGCAACATCTCCAAGTGCAGAGCCTCGATGAATTCGATTGAACGAGCGACTTCAGCGATATGTCAATATTTTGCGAGATCAAAGAAATTCTCCGTTTGAAACTGGCGATCAACGTACTTGTCATTGGGGATGCGTATAGGATTGTTGGCAGGACGAGGTGGTCAGTAGATCAGTGGACCAGGTACCGCCATTTCGATTGCGTACAAGGAGAATATAGATCAATGCAAAAGTCGGATTGGAGGTGGCTTGTGACGAAGGGGACCACCGGTGTCCCCATTTTATAATGTGATCGTCAATTGATTGAGAGACTAGTCTCAAGCGATTGACACCGGTTGACCTCCACCACGTCGCTGGAATGTGAAAGGGCATTTGAAATGCAGATGCGACGTGGTACAATCCGCTCAAGCACGCTTAATGTCGATCGATTGACAACAACCTTTTCACAAAAAGTTACATCGTTTAGGTGCCTTGGGAACTGGCGGAGTTAATAGGCAATCAAGTCAATCGATTGAGAGGTTAGTCTCAATCGATTGACATTGACATGCCCCTAAAATTAGCTGCAATCGACAAGATGTGTCATTTGACACTCCGATTTCTGAAAATTGGTCATTAACTCGAGGTACTGTCAATCGATCAACAATTAAGTCTCAATCGATTGACATAATAGATGTGTTGATTGGTCAGGCACACGCGTGCAGGGATGAGATGATGATGATTGAAGTTTCAATCAATTGACTTTTTTCCAGTCAATCGATTGACAAAGACTCTCTATTTCTACCACAAAAAGAAACTTAAAACACACTGGGTTGCCTCCCAGGAAGCGCTAAGTTTATGTGTCGACAGCTCGACCACTTCATTGTTCACTTTTTCGGGTCACTGAGGTACATCGCTTCAATCCAGAACTGGGTCATTGGCTAAGACATTGGTTTAAGTCGTTGCCCATTGACTTTTAAAATTCGATTATCCTTAAGACTTCTAATCTCAATCACACCATGCATGATAGTGGATACAACCTGAAATGGTCCTTCCCACCTTGATTTCAATTTTCCTGGATGGAGCTTAAGTTTAGAGTTGAATAACCAAACCTTTTGTCCGATATAGAACTCCTTCTGAGAAATTGATTGATTGTGCAACTTTTTATATCGTTCCTTGTACATCTTCGAATTTTCATACGCATCATAGCGTAGCTCTTCTAATTCGTTTAGCTGTAACCTTCGATTGGACCCTGCCTCTTACATGTTGAAATTAAATCTTTTTATAGCCCAGAATGCCTTATGCTCCAATTCGACTGGGAGATGGCATGCTTTCCCATATACAATCCTGAATGGCGATATTCCAATTGATGTCTTGAATGCAGTACGATATGCTTAAAGAAGATCAGATAACCGGTTTGACCAATCTCTTCTATCCGGTCGTACCGTCTTTTCTAAAACTCATTTGATCTCCCGATTCGACACTTTCACTTGGCCACTAGTCTACGGGTGGTACGGCGTTGTTACCTTATAGGTGACGTCGTATTTCTTCATTAAAGTGGCAAAGTGGTTGTTACAGAAGTGAGAACCGCCATCACTAATGATTGCTCTTGGGTTTTCAAATCTGTGAAACACATTTTCTTTCAAGAATTTGAACACTACTTTGTGGTCATTCGATCGGGTTGCCACAGCTTCTATCCATTTTGAAGCATAATCAACAGCCACCAGAATGTATGAGTAACCGAACGACGGGGGAAAATTTCATAATCCGGCCGTCTTGAAGGTCCAAATTTAGCCGCAAGTCGCACCAAGTTCTCGATTATCCAAAGTTGCAGTGTTTTGACATTATATTCAGAATTCTTGGGTTGTTTTCTATACTTGGCTTGTATTTACCTGAAACACTTCAAATCTAATAATTCTCATCAGATAGCCTTCATCGGATAGCTAAATGTAGGTAGTTAGGGGTGAAATATCATCATATTTCAGTACTCATCATACCCCCAAACCTACACTTTGCTAGTCCTCGAGCAAAGCAAACTAAAGAATATAAATGCCACTTTCGTAGGGAACACGATTGCACTTGGCATGTGCATACAAGCCTTTAAATCCCTAGGTGATCCTAGTGGAGGAGTTGTGTCTCCTGAGGGTTTACAGTGAAGTTACCCACAAACTTCAATACATTTTTGAAATCATCCATAAAATTGAGTTTTCAAAACATGATTTTGATAACATATATATCATTCAAAAACAAAAATCATTAATCAATTCAACATGCGAATTCTCAATTTTAAATAGCAATGTTATACTAATCATACTAATATCCATTCAAATTAGTCTAATGCTCAAATCGTTAGATAGCTCATCCATTCATGCCTAAACGTGAAGTGTGTGCATAACCAAACCAAAATTCATTCATCTCAGAACTAGTTCAAACGGAAAACTGTTGGATCTGTTGTTTTGGCTCAATCCTCACTTTAGGTATACTCTCAAAATATAAAGACATCGATAATGGATAAGTTTTCGCACATATGTGAGAGGTCAATACAAAGCAAATAAAAAGGTCTCACATGATAAATGAAACACGATGCAATCAATGAACAAAAATAAATCTCATAAGAAGATACTTGTATATCCTAAGCATATCATATCAAGTGTCATAAGTATCACATATTTACTCTCCACAAGGCAGTTACTAATGCAAGATCAGATCATGAAGGTCTTTTTGTAGGGTTGTAATGGGGCTCAGGAAATGGTAAGAAAGAAAGGGAAGTTGGGATTCAAAATTTCTGAGAAATCGGAAAGGAAACACCTTTTTGATTTTTCTATTTCTCTTCTTTTTCTTTTCTAATCTCTCACTATTTTTCTCAATATTCTTTTATTTTTCTCAACTTTCTTTTTCTTTTGAATTTCCTTTTCTTGAAGCACCTCATATTTTTCGTTATTTTTCATAATTTTCTTTTTCTCCCCCCATTTTTTTTCTTTTTATTTTTGCCATACACTCTCAGTAAACACCACAACTCAGTATCTCTCCACTTACTCTCTTTTCGTTCACTCTCATCCCTCGTTCCTAATTTTTCAGAAATAAGACGGGTAAAGCTGAATTTTCAGAAATGGTGAAGGGTTAAAGGTTAACGTGGCTTATCAAAGAATGTATAAAGGTAAATTTTTCCAATAGTCTCAAAGGGGTACTAGAAAGATAAACTTATTTGAGGTGGGGTATTTTAAGCACAAACGAGCCAAAGATGACCTTCAATGATGTCCTTAAAAGATAGTAACCTTGCCTATTTGTCTTGAGTAGATATACAATACATTCTAACATAATGATATGAATTTGATTTCATGCAAAGTCACAACTCAAGATGAAGTGTATGAGATTATGTAAAATAATCCGTATTCAAAGAAAACTCCGAGTTTATATATTCACTCATCAATGACGGGAAATTAGCTCTAAAGCTCACTGGGTTTAGTCTCCACTGAGAACCTAAGATTCAACATTCAAAACAATTCATCAATTTCTAAGTCTTAGCTTGGTATAAGTGCAAAAATTCTAAGCATGAATATCAAAATTATCCATAAAATATCACATTAAGCTTCATCATCTTAGATACAAGTAATCAAAATATGCCACTAGTCTTCTCAAAATTAAATTCACATGCATCATCAACTAAAGTTTGAAAACAATCGTAAAATAATGTGCATGATGACTTCAAAATTAAATTTTATTTTTTCAATTTTTTTTTTTCAGATTTTTTTTTTCAGATAAAAAAAATATAAGTGACGTAAAATAGATAATTATACCCCCAAACCTAAAGATGACAATGTCCGCATTGACTGAAAGAAGTAGCGCACCCCCAAACCTGTTTGAAAAAAGTGCCTCAACACAAAGATCAGGTGCAGAGAATATGTGCATCAAATTAGAACATGATAAAAAATATATTGAAGGGAATATGGTTACACTATTTAGGGAATTAAAAACAACCTAAACTAAAAAAAAAAAAAAAAAACTAATGAATCTTAAATCCTAAATCCTAAACTAAACATGAATCCAACTCTGTTAATCATTGGTAGGCGGACCCATCCACCTTAGTTCATGTAAATTGATGTTCGTAGGCACAAGGAACAATTTCACCCAAAGATCAAGGGGAAATTGATGAGACACCGTCGATTGTATGGATGGAGGTGTGGAGGCAAAAGTAGGAGATGAAGATGGGGGAGATGGTGACGGGATCACATCAATTATCTCGATATCAGTATTGATGCACGGTATAGGAGATTTGGAGCGATTTACCTTCGTTCTAGATGGTTCTCCCTAGTAAGGAATGATCATCGGATCGAGGTCGATGATTTCAACATTATTAGGCTCAAAAGGGACTGTCCGATGAGAGCGGCGCTCCCGCATTTTAGCAGTCTCCTCCATCTTTGATAATCGTGCTCTGGTAAGATAGAATCGTCGGGCCATGAGAAGGATGTGCAAAAGTTAATGAAAAGTGAGCCTAAGGGTGAATAAAAAGGAAAAATATATAGAGTTAGAGTAGGAGTGGAAAGAGGTGTCCTGCAAAAAGAAACAATGAAAAGTGTGGCAGTACGTCTAAGGCAGTCCACGGACGTGAGAAAAGTGACAAATTAGAGTTCCAATAGGAGTACAGTCGCAAAAAAACAAAACAAAAAAAACAAAAAATATTGGGGTCGATTAATCGAGCCCGGAAGGTCGATGCATCGACAATGGGGTCGATGCATCGACTCCCAAATTTTTTTTTTCCGATTAATCGACACCAACTTGGCAGAGAGTTAATTTTTTTTTAAAAATGGCATTTTAATGGTGCTATTCAACTACTCTAAAGGCAATCGGTAATTTGCAAAATTTTGGCAATCCCACACAGATTAGAAAACACACTTTTTCATTGATAAACACGATGATTACAAGGACACTTCAGATTGACACCTAAAATAAACAGCCTAAACAAAAGAAAGAAAAATAACACAAAACGAAAATTCCTAATCCTAGACTAATCAACTAATCATCCCCATCCTCTTCGGCCTGGTGGGCCCTGACGCGCATCTCATCATAACTATCAGGCCACATGCGCTGCCCGATCTGATGGAGGAAGGAACGATCATAGTGGCGACGGCGCATGGGTGCACCATATTGTCGCTGCTGCTCCTCTTGTAAAGAGTTAATTTGGGCTTCGAGCGAACCCAGCGACACACCCTCCTCGGGTCCTTGATCAGGTGCATGTTGGTCATCCTGACGGACGCGGCGGCGCAGGCGTGGTGGAGCAGGTTGGGCCGGCGCATCAGCGGGGGCATCCGGGACATATCCCAAGAGACGCATACTGCGGTTCCACTGGGTTGCACCATAACGATAGAATGCGAGGTCCCCGATATCATCATCCCGGTAGAACGGGAAACGAAGGAAATTAAGCAATTTCATAACATAATGGAGGAAGTAAATCAACGGGGCTTCACCAGCGGCAGGGTTGGTGAGTTCGTCATGGCATTGCCACATGCCATCATGAAGAATCTTTTGCACGTTGATCCACGAATTTCGGTGGGCACCATAAAGCGCCTGAACCCGATCACCGGTGCGCTCAGAAACGTGGCCACGAGGGTAGAGATTGCTGCAGACCACACTATCCCAGAATAAAAGCTGGCGCGGCAATGCTGATCGCCTAGTGGCGATCCCAGAAGAAAATACGCCGCGACACATTTCGTTGATTATATCCTCCTGAGACTCGTCGAGTTCTTCACCCAAAGTGTGATTGTGAGGGCGCTCGCACGAAACGTTAAAAACCTCCGCAATGGTGTGCGGATAAATAGGGCGCGACCATCCATCGATTGAAACAGTGAAGTGGGTGGCGACTTGATTCTCGACGGAGGCGGGCACCCATGCCATGTGCTGATAGAATAACCGAACAACACGTTCAGACACTTTGATCATGGGTGGAGTGAGGAGAAAATGGACGTTGAGAGCCATCGCATAGGCGAGGGAAACGGCACAGATAGGCAGTGCTTGAAAAGCTGCGAGATCAAAAATATATTCGAAACACAGGACCCGAGTTGCGAAGCGACCACTTGGCTGATCACGTGGATGACCTGCAGGACGTTGGGCAAGTCTTTGCGGCGCGGCAGAGGTCGAAGCCATGATTACATTGTCGGAATGTCTGAGACAGTCAGAATAAAGAGGATACAAAGTGAATGAAAATCGGAGCGAGAGTGCTCCATTTAAATAGGCGTAAAGGCGCCCTCTCGGGACGGACACACCTCAAAATAATCGATTAATCGACCAAAAGAGTCGATTAATCGACTCCATTGAAAACAGGCGCGTCATAAATCCCGACGTATCGAAACACGCAACATCTTTAAGTGAAAAGACGCAACGGTCGGAAGTGGAAAAGTCGATTAATCGACTCTAACAATCGATGAAACGACTTAAATCGAGGCAAAGAAAAACCCAAAAATGCATGCTCCAAAATAAAAGTCGATTAATCGACTCATAAAGAGTCGATTAATCGACTCCAAATAAGATAAAAATGGACAGAATTCGAAAAGCAGCACAAGTTTCAAAGTTAAATAGTCGATTCATCGACTCAAGGAGTCGATTAATCGACTAAAAAAAATCAACACCTGTCATAAATGCAGTCTCCTAGAAAAAGAGACACCAGAATTGCTATCGATTAATCGACATAAATGGTCGATTAATCGAGCCAGGGGGGGTCGATGCATCGACTCAGGGGGTCGATGCATCGACTCCGAAATTTATTTATTTATTTTTATTTTTTTTAAACATCGAAAAGAAATTAACCAAAAATGCAGACTGCATTGAAAAAGAAAACAATCATTATGACTGTCGATCAATCGACTACAAGGAGTCGATTAATCGAGGGGGAGGGTCGATTAATCGACATACACTATCGATTAATCGAGAAAAAAAAAACAAATTTTTTTTTTTTTTTAAAAGAAAAATTGCGAAATTAATCTACAAGGTGTAAATTCATTCCGAGTCCACCAGGATCCCAAATCTTCATGAAAAAGTTTCTAAGCAGGATCAACGATTATTTAATTGTCTCGGTATTTCTCTTTTCAAGGACTTAGTTACACCCCCATGGTGTGCCCAAGTGCCACCATTATGATCCATTTCTACCCTGTACTTGACATTCCCAAAATCGCGCTCCAGATTCAAACCCATGAATCTTTTTTCGGCATTCTGTTGATTATCTATGTATTCAATGAATGGGCAACAAATTTGAAATTCCTCTTTCTTTTCCCTAAACCGAATTCACACTCATCGGAAAATATTATGTTTCCCTTATCAGGTGTTGTAAGGGTGGCATTTTCTTTCTCTCTCATCTCAATTTGATTCTCAATTCTCCCCTCGACATAAGTATCGTTCCATTCCATTTCCTCTTCTCCTCGCACTTTCACTACCTCAACGCTCGTTATGCCATTCTCAAGGGTAGTGATCAATTGGTCATCCTCATATTTTTGAACAAAATCAGATGAGTCCTCTTGAAGATGTTCTTTATTCCGATCGGTATCAATGAGGGACTCCTCTATTTCAACTTTCCTTTGTAAGTACTCGATCATCTGACTAACTTGAGATTGTATCCTAGAAATTTTTTAAGTATTGGTGTGCACCAAACCTTTTAAATATTCTAAGGAGTAAGAAGAATTTTGGGCTGGTTCATATGATTTTGTGTCTTGAAAGTATTGAGTTTGCTGTGAAAACTCATAAGGAAATTTGTTGGGATAAGAATTTTGATCAGTGTAAGGCATCATATCACACATTAGAGGTTGATTAAAATCCCACATGTCATTATATTGACTCTGCCAGTCATGAGTGTTCCAAATCGGATTTGGCTGAACTTGTTCAGGATAATAATTTGAGTTATTCAAGGGACACATAGGTGAAATGTGCATCGAATTTCCACAATAGCACATGATTTTAGATTGAATCCATGCATTGACATGATTTCACCAATAACAGAATTTTTTTTTTTTAAAGCTCGATTGATCGAGTGTGAATCTCGATCAATTGAGAGGGGGTCGATGAATTGACACTGGGGGTCGATGCATCGACTCTCTGCAAATATATATATATATATATATATATATATATATATTTTTTTTTTTTTAATTCAAAAATACTATTTTAATCCCCGAAAATTCCTAAAATTTACTGTCTACCAAAAATTCAGATTTTCTTAATTTAGTCCCCGGCAACGGCGCCAAAAACTTGACGTGATTTTTAATGTGATGTTTTACTCGCAAGTGCACGAATCAATTTGTATATAGTGGGTGCGGAGTACGAGATCGTTTCCACGAAGACTAATTTTGAAAGATCTAAAAAGACAAGCAATTCTAGAAATCTACTAAGATCTAACAGTATTCTACCAATTTTATGATTTAAGCGATTTGTGAGATGGTAATTAATGACCACAACCTAAAATTTAATTGATAATTTAAAGGTAAAGATAAAGATGATGATAAAGATGAAGATACTAAATCCTCTCATCTTTGGTCCGTTCTTCCCATAATATAAATCTAAGGATTAAACTATGAGATATACTATTGGTAACAAACATCTTTTATGGAAGATAAATGGTCAACACCCTAATAGGTTCCATGTTGCATCTCTGCAATCAGGACTTAGATGATTTTCATATATAGATCTGGGATCAAGGGCATGGCTAGGCACACATGATCTCAGGTTCAAATAAAAATCATCCCCAAAGTGGGTGAAAATTCCAACAAGAATACCACTTATAAATCTGAAATCAAGGGCATGGCTGGGCACACTTTATTCAGATTAGGGAGTATTTAAGATAAAATTACCATTACAGATCCAAGATCCAGGGCATGGCTAGGTACACTCGATCCCAGAACATAATCGTAATTAGATCCACACGATGAAAGCAAAAAGACCATAACAATGATTGGGTAAAATTACCGTCACAGATTTGAGATCCCGGGCATGGGTAGGCACACGCGATCTCGAATAGTGGCGGGGATTTCATCCGTTCATGATAGCACAACGACCATAAAATAAGATCTCATATTTAATCCTTAATTTATATTATTAAAAGTACATCCCTCGGATGGGAATCATTAGATCCCCATCCCTATAAATTTAGCCACACATATTATAATTAAATGACATAAATAAATAAAGAAGGGAAAATAACATTAATTTAATAAATTAAAATTACCTCAAACTTCAAAAGAAATTACTTTGATCCAAAAGTACGATGATCTTCGGAAACGAAATTTAATGCAGGAATAAACTTTGAACAAAAATTATAACTGAAGGAATGAGTACTGAAAAATTAAAGGAACAAAGCTCTCAAAAAAAGAATAATAAAACTTCCCTATTTCTATGTCTAACTATGGAAAATAAAGACTAAAAACTAAAACTCTTTCCTAAAATTAATTCTCTCTTCTCGAAGTGTTTGAGTCGCTGTAAATAGAACCCACGTCGCACAAGTCTCCCAAGCCGCAAATTCAAGGTCGATTAATCGACCCTACATAGTCGATGCATCGAGCCTCCAAAAAGTCCAAAAAAACAGCTTTAAAGTGTCAGTTCCGTGTTAGACACTGTTTTCCCCTCGATTAATCGACCTACAGGGTCGATGCATCGACCCCCAGAAATCCGTGAATTGCAGCATTTTTTGTATCAGATACGGCTTCGGTATTTCGGCCATAACGTTTTGTCCTGAACTCGGATTGAGGTGATTCTTACGCCGTTGGAAAGCTGACGAAAAGATCTACAACGTTTGTGTTTTGAAACATTCATAATTCAGCCATCTTGAAGGTCAAAATTTAGCCGCAAGTCGCACCAAATTCTCGATTACCCAAAGTTGCAGTGTTTTGACATTATATTCAGAATTCTTGGGCTGTTTTCTATACTTGGCTTGTATTTACCTGAAACACTTCAAATCTAATAATTCTCATCAGATAGCCTTCATCGGATAGCTAAATGTAGGTAGTTAGGAGTGAAATATCATCATATTTCAGTACTCATCAATTCTTCAGGCAAAATTCGTGACAAATGATCAACCACAATATTCTCGACCCCCTTTTTTATCTTTGATTTCAAAGTTAAATTCTTGGAGGAGCAAGATCCATCGGATCAACCTTGATTTCGTATCATTTTTTGCCAACAAATACTTCAACGCACAGTGGTCGAAAAGACCACTATTTTCAAACCGAGCAAATAGGAACGGAATTTATCCAATGCATACACCACAGCTAATAACTCCTTCTCGGTTCTGGTGTAATTTAGTTGTGCATCAATCAATGTCTTACTAGCGTAGTAAATCACATGAGGTAATTTGTTTATCCTTTGCCCTAAGACTGCTCCAATCGCATAATCTGATGCATGACACATGAGTTCGAACGGCAACGAATAATCCGTCGGTTGGATTATCGAAGCATTGGATAATAGCTCTCATTTTTTAAAATGCCTTCATGCATTCATCATCAAATTCAAACATAACATATTTTCCAAGCAAGGTACACAATGGTTTAGCCACCTTGCTAAAATCCTTGATAAATCTTCTATAAAATACCGCATGACCCAGAAATGATCGAATTTATCGAACACTCTTGGGTGGTGGTAAATTAGCAATTAAGTCACCTTTTACCTTGTTGACTTCGATTCCTTTCTTGGAAATGATATGTCCCAACACAATTCCTTGTTGAACCATGAAATGACTCTTTTCCTAGCTTAAAACAAGATTAACTTCTATGCAACGTTGTAATACCTGTGTCAGGTGATTCAAGCACAGTTCAAATGTCTTTCCAAAAATCGAGAAATCATCCATAAGCACTTCGATAAAATTTTCAACCATATCTGAGAATATCGCAAACATACAATGATGAAAAGTGGTCGGCGCATTGCAAAGTCTGAAAGACATCCTCCGATATGCAAAGGTACCATACGGGCAAGTAAATATTATATCCTGAGTAACTATCCAGAAAATAATAATATTCTTGTCCTGCTAACTTTTCTAGAATCTAATCAATAAATGGTAAGGGAAAATGATCCTTTCTCGTAGCAGTGTTCAATTTTCGATAATCACTATACACACGCCATCCAGTGGTCTCACGTGTAGGCACCAATTCTCCTTCAGTAGTCTCCTTCACTGTAATTTCTGACTTTTTTGGAATAATTTGGATTGGGCTTACCCATTCACTATCAGAGATCGCATAGATGATTCTAGCATTGAGTAACTTGATTATTTCCTTTAGAACAACTTATTTCATGTTTGGATTAAGTCATCTTTGTGATTCCCTGGATGGTGTACTATACCATCTTTCAGATGTATTTTGTGCATATATACTGACGGATCAATTCCTATAAGATCAGCTAAGCTCCATCCGATAGCTTTCTTATAATCTTTAAGCACTTGAAACAATTCATGCTCTTGCCTTTCCGATAATGTTGATGAGATAATTATCGGCAGTATTTCTTGAGGTCCCAGAAAAACATATTTGAGTGACTCAGGCAGTTTCTTTAATTCAACTATTGGTGGCTGCTCAATCGATGGAGTCAGCTCGTCCTTTACCTCAATGGGTAATGGTTCTACCTTAGTCTCAATTTCACATAACCTATTATCTTCACTTAACGAATTCGTCCTCTTCTCTTCTGGTTGTTTCTTTTCAGATCATTTTTTCTCATAGATGGACAACAAAGCAGTTTCAAATTCTTCTTTGGTAAGCATTGATGATAAAGCTTCATCCACTACTTTGTCCACATGATCGATATAGAAACAATCAACCTCATCCTCAATGGAAAAATGATTCATCGAATGAAATATATTGAGCCTGACTTTCATGTTTCCAAAAGAAACATCCATGATTGATTGATGGATTTAACTGGTGGTTCCATATCCAAAATAACAAAGTCTACTGGAAAGACCAATTTATCTGTTCCAACCAAAACATCCTCGATGATACCCCTAGGTCTTCTTTCTGACCTATCAGCAAGTTGGAGTGTAACAGTCGTGGGTTTTAATTCGCCTAGTTCTAATTTCTCATACACTAAGTATGGAATCAGATTGACACTTGCTCCCAAATCCAATAATGCCTTACCAATTGGTTGCCCACCTATAACACATGGAACAGTTGGGACTCCAGGGTCCTTAAGTTTTTGAGGTGCATCCAATTGCAATATTGAACTGACTTGATTAGTAAGGAACACTTTCTTTGAAACTTGAGTACGTGTCTTTCTCTTACGAGTGCATAGATCTTTGAAAAATATTGCGTACTCAGGAACTTGCTTGATTGTTTCAAGTAATGGAAGATTTATCTTTACTTGCTTGAATGTTTCAAAGATTTCTTCCATTTTTGGCTATCCTTTCCCCATTCTAGATGGAAGTGTTAGGCACTCTGGAAATGGTGCCTTTGGGATATAAGGATTGGATTCATTTTTTGGTTCTTCTTCAGGTCCTTGTTGGATGATTTCAGGAGATTTTTTCTCTTTTCCTTTCTCTAGCCCTTTGCCATTTGTTGCTTCTTTTTCTTCTTTTTTATCAGATTCTACTGGCATTCCACTTGATTATCAACCGCTCGCCCACTTCTCAACGCAGTAACAACTTTCAACTGTTGACTATTCGATGGTTTTTCATCAGGTGATGCTTGGCCTCGAGGATTGTTGATGGGTTGGCTAGGAAGCCTACCTTCCTCTCGTTGACTCAATTGATTGGTTAATTGGCTAAATTGGTCCATCATCATCTGCAGAAAAGTTTACATATTTCACATAATTTTTTCTTCCAAATCAGAATCTTTCGAAGCGGTGGTATGAGATTGATTAAAATTCTGATTGAAATTCTGATTTTTTTGGTACTCAGAATTTGGATGATAATAAGGAGAATTCTGTTATGGACGAAAGTTTTGTTGTCCACTCGTTATGTTGGACTTGTTCATCTGTCTAGTTTGGTTTGATCCTTCCCGTCTTAAGTTGGGGTGATTTTTCCATTCCAGATTATAGGTATTTGAGTATATGTTCCTACCCTGCCGCTGATAAGATTGAGCCACATTCACCTGCTCTTGAGGAGTAGGTTCATCAAGGAAGAATGACAAGGTGGTTGGACACTCACTAGCCATGTGACCTGAGTAGTCACAAATTGAACAAGCCTTGGGGTTGATGGAAATTTTAGCTTGTTTGGTTGCAACCAACAACATGTTCATTTGTTTGGACAACATGTCAACTTTAGTTAATAGATCTGAGGTATTATTGTTGACATCATATAGCCCATCTCTGGTCAACACATGAGATTTAGTTGCCACATCCAAGTTAGTTCGCCCCATTGTCGCATTTTGTTTGAGGTTTGATATAACTTTTTAAACAACGCCCATAATTCATCAGCCTCTTTTGTGGCGCATGATCCTTCACAAGATGCAACAACCATGCATCTCTCTTCTGGAATCAGTCTATTGCAAAAACTTTGGACTTGTTGCCACCTTGGACGTTGATGATAAGGATAACTTCTGATCAATTCCTTAAAGCGTTCATAACATTCATAAAATATTTCTGTAGGTTGTTGGGAGAAGAATTGAATCTTCTTACGCAACTCAATGGTTTTGGCCATGGGAAAATATTTTTTAAGGAATTGATGGTGTAGCTCTGCTCAACTCTGGATAGATTGTGGTTCTAAAGAGTATAACCAAGTTTTTGCCTTATCTCTTAAAGACAAAGGAAAGAGTTGTAGCTTAGCTATCTCATCGGTGATATTATGAACTCTGAATATTTTACACACCCCAGTAAACTCATTTAAATGAACATATGGATTTTCATTGGATAATCCATGGAAAATCGGTAACATTTGAATTATCGCGGATTTAAATTCATAATGGTTTCCTGGAATGTGGCATGCATGATACTATCCTGATCCTCGTAAAAATCAAGATCATTATAATATTCCAATGTTCTTAGGCCCTCATTATGATTATTATTGCTATTATTTTCATTATTGATTGTTCCCTTTCATTTCTTGCCTTTGATCTTCCATGATTTCAGTATGATGATACTAATTTCTTTAGATTCTATGATTCTCTTTGCAAGACCTTTCAATCTCAATATTCAACGGTTGCAGATGCGGGTGATGAGATCGAGTAAAGCTCATGCACCAACACCCAAAATAAGGATTAATGAATCTACAATAAACCCACAGATTTCAGCTTCAATCGATTGAAGCAATGGTATCAATCGATTGAAACAAAGCACACAATCAATATTCCAACAGAGACTTATCCGTCAATCGATTGATGTATTAAAATCAATCGATTGAAAGTCTAGCTGGATAGCACATGAATTTCAGCTGAGAAGGCAAGCAATAGTGGTTTAGTCAATCGATTGACAGAGAGATGCCAATCGATTGACAGAATTTCAATAATTACATAGCAATAATATTCCAGTCTCAATCGATTGACAGAGAATTTTCAATCGATTGATTTCTATCATGAACAGTAGCTAGTATCAGAAGAAAAGAAAATTTTTTAATTTTAATTATTTTTTAAATTATTTTTTATTTTATTTTATTCTATTTATTTTTTTAATTTTTAAATTCGAATTTCAAAAATCAAAAATAAATTCGAAAATAAAGATTTAAAATTTAAATTTAAAAATCTAAAAACACTCTCACAAAATCATACAAAATCTTACCTAAAAGAGGAAAGAAGGAAAAGAATAAAAAGATTCCTATAAATCCTAAATAAG
The DNA here is from genome assembly GCA_021018995.1 of Chloranthus sessilifolius. NCBI lineage: Eukaryota > Viridiplantae > Streptophyta > Magnoliopsida > Chloranthales > Chloranthaceae > Chloranthus > Chloranthus sessilifolius. The sequence goes on from CM037588.1 coordinate 11,332,222, forward strand.
AGATCCTAAAAATCCTCTACTCGCTAAAAGAACTCCATAAAATTTTATCAAAGAGAATAAAATAAGGGAAAGAAAATTTTGCAAATCAAAAATCAAAATGCCAATTCTAAATTTCAAAAATCAAAATTCACACAAGAAAATTAAAATTCAATTTAGAAATTAAATTTCAAAATTCAACTTGCAAATTTTAAAGTTCAAAAATAAAAAATCAACCTTCGAGCTCCAAATTTCAAATTTCAACACTCTCAAAATTTTTTCATCATTCAAATTTTAAAAATCCAAAATTTAATTTTCAAAATTTCGAAATTAAAATTTCAGATTTTTATTTGTTGAAATTTTAAAAATTAAAACTCAAAATGGTCTATCAATTGACTCTTTGGGCTCAATCGATTGACAAATCAGTACACTAGAACCACAGAACACAGTAGATCGATTGAGAAGATCTCAATCGATTGACTGTCAAGCAATTTCACAAAAATTTCTTTCCGAATTATAAAAATTTCGTCGATTTCCCCGACAGCGGCGCCAAAAACTTGGTCGATTTTAAATTGTATCATTGCAAGTGCACAAGATCAGTTGTAGCATGATAAAATTAAGAGTGTTAAACTCACAGGAAAACGTAAAATTTAATTAATCCTTAAAGAGATTTAAAATGCCCAAAGAAGTACCAAGGGAGAAAGTTCAATTTGCTAAATAATTACCACACTGTTCTAGATGCAAGAAAAATAAATTAATCTGAGCAAGACAATTTTTGATAAATAAAATGACAATTTTAGTAATGATGTAATATCGTGAAAAATTGAACGTTTAACTTTGACCTCGAGATCCGTGCCTGATTGATCGTAGGTTGACCAAGTGATGGTCAAACTTTGAATTCAAGGAGTGATGAACTGATGTGATGCAAATGAGACTCAAGTGTAGTGAGTGTTATTGGTTTAGAGTCACATACACCTATCTTTGGTGTGTGTGTTTAACACACAAGGCCAAGAGAGGATATAAGGGTTTTAATAACCCTATTTCTCTTTTGTTGGTTGTTGAGGAGAGAGTTAAGAAGAGAGAGAGAGAGAGTAAAGAGGAGTTATGGAGGTGGAGTTAATGCAAATCAAGAGGAGATTAGAGCATTGATTCCGGATTCAAAGCGATTTGGGATCGTTGAAGCAAGTGATGGAACCCTAGCCATCAAACCCAACAAATCAATCCCTTGAGGGGATTATTGAGGTGAGTTTTAATTAAAGTGAATGCATATAGTGTAGACAAGTTTAATTCAGTCAAGTAGGGTTAGATGGGTAGATTAAAGGTATAGAAACGAAGGGAGAAAGATTTGGAAGAACAGTCCGAAAAGGGGCTGAATCTGGCCAAATAGATTAATCGAAATTGGGGTTTGATTAATCGATTTTGGCCTGAAAGTTGAAAAGTCATGAAAGCCCGATTTCGATTAGTCGATTTGGAAATCGACTAATCGACTGGGTACCTCCAGTGGCTGGAGAAATGAGACCTGGAGAAATCGACTAATCGAGTTGGGAAATCGATTAATCGATTTTGGATTTCGATTAATCGAATTGGGATCGACTAATCGATTTCAGACTTTCGACCACTCGATTAGAGAATCGACCTTATTATGTTAGAGACTTCAATTAATCAAGTTGGGATCGATTAATCGAATTTGAATCTCGATTGATCGATTTTGAGAATCGATTAATCGATTTGGGTTTCGATTAATCGATTTTGGGAATCGATTAATCGACTTTGGCAGTTTTACTTAACTTTCTAAGTTTTCTTTGAGATTCATGGAGGGTCCAGGACTTTCTTCATTACATCTTTAATAATGTATTGCATGTGTTGTAATGTACCATAGGTGGTACGTGTGAAAGCGAGCATAAGGAGCCGCGTGGGACCTTGATGCTTGGGCTGTCAGAGAATTGAGGTAGGGAACACCTTGAACATATACTTTAATTTCAAGAGTATGTATGTAGTGATATAGGTGTGTGTGTAACACCAAGAATGAGAAAAAGGCATCGGTGTGATGCAAGTAATTAAGATAAAGTAATCTATAAGAATGAGACATCCCCAGGGGATGAGAAAGTGAAAGGAATCAGGTGTGATGCGGGTATGTATAGATCCCAAGGATGTATATATATGATTGAATAATTACTGTTGAGACCTAACTGATATAAGATAGCACACTTACACGATGAACAACTATATGTAAAGCACATATTATTTTTGTTATTTGAGGTTCGATAGGATACCCCACTGACGTGGCGGGATACCCACGACTGACGCGGCAGGATATCCGTGACCGGTACGACGACCAATCCGTACACCAGTGCGGAGGTTTATCAGTAACAGTAAGCACATCCCAAGGATATTGAGTGATATTTAATCCCGCCGCCTAGTGAGAAAGGGGCTTGGGTCGTATTCCCAGGGAATACTTTATAACAACTGTCTATTTAGACGACGATGAAGGGTATCTTATCGGGGCTCGATGCTATATTGCTCGGGGATTAATTAAGTTGAATATTTAAGTTTTTGCTTTAGGCCTGTTCAGTGTCGTTCATGATAAATCAACAGTAAAGTAAGACATGCTAATTATCAGTAAACTTGAATGCAATTCATCAGTTTTTAAACTGTTTTTTAGCAAATGCATAGACACATCATGCTTGAATATCATGGAATATATGTGAGTCTTAATTTATATGTTCATTGTGTTTGTTCCCTATTGAGCTAGGATGTAGCTCACCCTTTAGACTATACGTCGCAGGTCCATTGATTGCAGCTGTCGAGGCTTCGGGAGACGTAGATCCGGGTGATTCGAATTACGTGCCTGGAGACGAGTTGGAGCCTCCACCCGAGGACTTCTTCTAGGAGACTCTGCTGTGTACTTTGATAGAAAGTCAGTTTTGAGAGCAGATTGTACGGCTTGGTATGTCAAGCCTTTATTTTTGTCAAACAATGTAATTAGATAGATATTATTCTTTTGGCGAACCATCTGAGGTGATCTGTTTATTACCGATGGTTCGAGCCGGTTCTCTGTTCATGCAGTGGCATGAAAGTAGAATTGTCTTTTAAATGTGCCAGTTGGGCATATTAACTACTTTCGCTTAATAAAATTATTTGCTTTAATTGTTAATTGTGTTTGTTATACCAATGTTCCGTACATAGTTTTGGGGCACGGTCTGGAGGATCGTGCTGATGGCACAGGTTTTGGGGTGTCGAAATCTGAGCTGTCACAAATGATCAAAGAATTTGTTACCCCAGATTTATAACCTTTCTACCATTAAACCCATAATTTCATAACACATCAATCACACCATCATTTTTCTAGAAAAATGAATCATAAGAGAACGTGATCATCAATCTGGCATACCCTATCTAAAAATAATGACTCAGCCTATTATTACGGTATGAATCATGTAAAAAATATAACATATCTCAAGATTCTTAGATCACGACCATAAACATATAATCACTTTACAGCCTAGATCGGCTTGCAGGTACAGATCTGGCGATTATGGTCATTGATAACAGGGATCAATGGTCATAATAAAGTATTCAAAAGATATTCAATTTAAGCACACTTTTTAACAGAATGATTCCATGATGAAATCAAGAGACTGTGGAATTAATCATAAAAATGTTACTTATCTGGGGATCGCATCCTCCTTGAATAAATGATTTAGCGGCTCATCCTTGGTGTGCGATCTCGTTGTAAACTCGAAGCCATTCTCTTAAATATGCACTTTTTATTTATCAACCCAAAGATCCTTTTATTATGCTTTTCCTAAATACAATCTATGCTTTTTCTAAATGCAAAAGCCTAAGTACAATCTACCCAGAGAAAACCCTAGAAGAAAAAGAGAAAATGCCAAGAGTGAGAGAAGGATCCCCTAAAACAAAGACATAGCTTTCTTTATATAGGGGCGAGCAAAACATTTTTCTAATAACCTCAATCGATTGTGAATTCTTTCTCAATCGATCGACCTCAAATTCGAAATAAAGCGGACAAAGCTATCTCTCTTTGTTTCTCAATCGATTGACATATATGGGTAGAGCCTCCATTCTCCTAGTGGATGTTGAGCTAATTTATGAATTTTGATGCTTCTTTTGACCTTTTTGGTCTACAGTTCTTGCGTAACCTTTAATTGTCCTCTTTTACGCTCTTTAACGATCCAACGGTCAGAAACACGTATAAATCTTGAAACTTCATAATAACCATCAGATACTTTCATCGGCTAATTAAATGTAGGAATTAAGGTACGAAATATAGTCATATTTTGGCACCGATCAATCATCAAATCATAAATCCATAAAGAAGAAAACCTAAAATCAATTAGAAAAAAATAATTCATTAAATGATTCGCGCAAAATTTCTTAGAGGGTTGCATTACTAGAAAGCTCTGTAAAGCTCACCTCTCTAAAAAATAGATCTTGTATAAAAGATTTTAAAAAAAAAAGCAACAACAAGCAAAAGCCCTAGCACAAAACGGTACTTGTATGCAAGAAAAAAGATTATTAGCAATGGGATATACCCTATTTGGTACTGCAAAGATCCAATGGCCTTGTTTCGAATAAGGCTGTCAATGGATCCTCGTCATCTGCAACGGCGAAACTCTTTATCTTCTTGAGTGAAATCGGAGGGTTTTGGAAGTTTGCAATGAACTGGAAGAGAGCCCGCTTGATAGAGAATAGAAAGGAGGGAGGCGCTCGATAGAGAATGGAGAAGAAGAAATATAAAAACTAGCATATATAGAAGGGCACTTTCGTAAACTCCCAAATGTTGCATGTGTGAGAGATTTGTATCTCACAGCCCTTAAAACTTTAGGAAACTGTGAAAGCATGTTTTGCTAAAAACTTACGTTTCAGGATAATAACCTTAAACGTTTCCCTTTCAGGCATGTTTTTCTAAACTCCCCTTCTTAGTATAGTGTTCCTCCGAGTTCAACTGCAGTGAGATTTGATAGGATATCCCTTCACCCAACCACTTTGGAAGACTATCCTAGCCTTCTTGATGATTTTGCGAGTTTTTTTTTATAAATTAGTATTGCTAAGTGGCTGTCATGTGTGTATCACATCATTGCGTATTGGATATAATAGTGTCTGATGATACCCACTTTCCCTATAAGTAAGGATGCAAGCGCACTCTTTCTCCCTATATTATAATATACAATCAATTCAATGTGGTAAATTTTTCTCACTTGGGTCACACTCTCAATTTTATTTCTCTCTCTTAGACATACTAGTTCGTAAGCACGACAAGTTGCCATGAGTCCCATAAGGACTTCATCTTGCAGGTATCAGAGCACTGAAGCTATGTTGGATTTTCGCTACCCACTTTTAAGTGGTATCAAAGCCTTGTTCAAGTATGATGAATGACACTGTGGATGGATCAAGGACTATTGTTAGAAGACTAGATTGGTGATTGAAGAGAGGAAAACAGAGAATACTATTTTACAACATTGTTTTGTTGTCATGATCTAGTAGTGTAGTAGAGAGTATTGTGCAACAAAAGCAGTGCGTGATTTATTAATTTCGCTCATACAATTAAAGTATCAGTATATATGTTTATTGAAAGTCGTTCATGGAATTGTATGTCTAGGATGGGGGCTTATAGAATACCTTATTAGGCACAAATAACAAAAGTATTTCCACCAAAAGAAACTCCAAAAAATGTTAGAGCTCTCAGTAAATGATGAGAAGATTGGGCTGCAAAAGCCATATTTGTTATCAAAGCATCAATACAAAGAGAACTACTAGAGCACATTCAAGAAGCTAGGATTCTGAAAGAGGCTTGGACATTTGATACACTATATTTTTCGAGCAAGCGATGCTCAACTCCAGTTTCAAGGAATTAAATCAAGACAATTATGCATGGTACACGTCGATCTTCCAACATAGTAACCAAATTTTGTTAGAATTATAAGCTACACCGGCCCATTTGGCCCATTTTATCTTTTGGGTTATTAGCCCATTTGGAGTTATATTGGTCAATCTTGGAATTATTTTTTTTTGTCATAGGAAAATGGTGTAATTAATGTGGTGTCTTGAGAATATGGAATATACTTTGAAAATGTAATTTTCTATCTTTTTCTAGGCTAGGTAGTTGCTTTGGAAGTGTATGTTTATTTATTCCCGATTTTGTATTGTGGGCTATTTTTATCACTCATGTATTTTCATTTTACAAGTCATTTGAATGAAATTTGAAAGGTCCTAAGTAGTATATCACTTTAATCTTCATTTTAGGTGTTTTTCTATACAAGAGAATAACTTTTTTCTCTTTAGAGTGCCATCTTCTTCCAATCCTAGTTGGTGTAATCCAACATAGTGGTATCGGAGCTTGAGATTCATGGCTTCCAATATGTTGCAACCTCAACTTCCTCATTTTACCGATAAAAACTACAATCAATGGAGTATTCAAATGAAGGTTTTATGTGGGTCTCAAGATTTGTGGGATATTGTTGAGACCGGATATGTAAAACCGGAGGATCAAGCGACTCTCACACAAGCTCAACTCAATGAGTTGAAAGAAAATCGTAAGAAAGATAAGAAGGCTTTGTTCTCCACCTATCAAGCTGTGGATGAAGTTATTTTTGAAAAAAATTCATCAGTGTCATCGGCAAAGCAAGCATAGGATACTCTCAATACTTCATACAAAGGGGAAGACAAAGTCAAATTGGTGCGGCTCTAAACTCTTCGAAGTGAGTTTGATTCTATAAGAATGAAGGATTCGGAAGCAGTTGAAGATTTTTTCAATTGAGTAATTTCTCTCGTTAATCAATTAAGGATTAATGGTGAAAATCTTTAAGATCAAAGAATTGTAGAAAAAATTCTTAGATGTTTGACTTGTAAGTTTGAATATATTGTTGTTGCAATTGAAGAATCTGAGGATTTATCTACTTTGTCTTTGGAAAAGTTTGTTGGGATTGCTTCAATCCCATGAACTTCGTATGAAGCAATTTGATTCTTCTCCTCTAGAGCAAGCTTTTCAAACTCAAATTTCTTTTAAGGAAAGTTCAAGAGGTGGAAGAGGAAGGCTTTCTAATCGCGGACGAGGAAGACATAATGGAGGAAAATATCAAGCCAAAGAAAGAGATGAAAATGAGTCATCTTCGTTATCAAGAGGAAGGGGAAGAGGAAGAGGCTGATCTTCTCTTTCTAATGTTCAATGTTATCATTGTCAAAAATATGGTCACACCATAAAATTTTGTAGAAAAAGATTGGTGACGAAAGAAAAAAAGGAATCAAATTTTGTTCAAGAGAACAATCAAAATAAGGAAGATGACACTCTCTTTCTTGCTTGCAATGTTCAAGAAGTTGCATTCAATGAAGATTGGTATCTTGATAGTGGTTGTAGTAACCACATGATGGGAAACAAAGGCGTATTTATCACTTTGGATGAATCTATTTAAAGTGAAGTAAGGACCGGTGATATAAACGACTTTTCGTAAAAGGAAGTGGAGATATTCTTGTTCAATCAAAGCAACGCGTCAAACGCATCTCAAATGTTTTTTATGTACCCCGCCTCAAACACAATCTTCTAAATGTTGGACAACTCCTTTTGAAAGGACACAATGTTCATTTCAAAGGAGATGCATGTGAAATCAAGGATATGAACAATGCTCTCATTGCCAAAGTAAAGATGACTTCAAACAAGATGTTTCCGCTTAAGTTTTAAAATGAAGTTCTTCCTTGCTTCAATTCCATCATCCAAGACAAATCATGGATATGGCATCTTTGGTATGGCCACTGGAGTTTTAGCTTGTTGACTCTCATGTGTAAAAATCATATGGTGAGAGACATGACAAATATTGATCGCAAAGACCAAGTTTGTGAAGGATGCGCACTCGGAAAGCATCAAAGAAATTCTTTTCCGATTGGGAAAGCTTGGAGGACATCAAATCCTCTTGAGCTCGTTCATTCGGACTTATGCGGGCCTATGCACACCACTTCTATTGGCGGTAATTATTATTTCCTCACTTTTATTGACGATTATAGTTGTAAATCCTGAGTTTATTTTCTCAAAGAAAAATCGGAGGTATTTCGCCACTTCAAAATATTTAAGGCCTTGGTTGAAAAACAGAGTGATTTTATGTTGAAAACTTTGCGTACCGATCAAGGTAGAGAATATGTTTTTCATCATTTTGATAATTTCTTAAAAGATAATGGCATTCGGCATCAATTAACCACTCTGTACACATCTCAGCAAAATGGTGTTGCTAAAAGAAAAAATAGAACCATTATAGAATTGGCTAGAAGTATGTTAAAAGCTAAAGGGATGCCAAATATATTTTGGGCCGAAGCTATTTCATGTGCTAACTATCTTTTGAATCGTGCCTTTTCCAAAAGTGTTGAAGGTATGACACCACAAGAAACATGGAATGGACAAAAATCATGTGTTGCGTATTTAAGGATATTTGGTAGCATTGCATATTCTCATGTGCCGGATGAAAGAAGAAAAAAATTGGATGATAAATCTGAAAAATGTATTCTTATTGGTTATAGTGAAACTTCAAAGGCATATAAATTGTTTAATCCCATCACCAAGAAAACTATCATTAGTAGAGATGTAAAATTTAATGAAGAAGAAGCTTGGGATTGAGATTTCCAAGAAAAGACACAAACGTCTATTTGTGTCAACGAAGAAGAATTGAAAGATGCTCAAAATTGTGAGCATGAAGAGGGTAGAACTTCCTCTCTATCTTCATCTTCACCATCTTTATCATCATCATCATCATCATCATCAAGTTCTAATTCTCCTCCAAAGAAGACCAAAAGCATCAATAAAATTTATGAAGCATCAAGAAGACTTTTTGATGAAGATGAGATTAATTTTGCACTATATGTCGATGCCGATCCAATTTCTTTTGAAGAAGCATCTCAAGAAGAAAAGTAGAAACATGCAATGAATCAAGAAGTTGACTCTATCAAAAGAAATGAGACTTGGGAGTTAACGGAACTTCCAAATGGGTACAAATCCATTGGTGTAAAATGGATATATAAAACCAAGTTAAATGCGGAAGGTGAAGTTGAAAGGCACAAAGCTCGGTTAGTGGTGAAAGGCTACAAGCAAAGACACAAAGACATGGCATAGACTTCAATGAAGTTTTTGCTCCCGTTGCTCGGCTTAAGACTATTAGATCGGTCTTAGCATTGGCGGCTCAAAGAAATTGGAAGGTTTATCAAATGAATGTCAAATCAGCATTCTTAAATGACATTCTTGAAGAAGAAGTTTATGTTGATCAACCTCCCGGGTATGTGGAAAAGGATAAAAAGCACAAAGTTTGTAGATTGAAGAAAGCACTTTATGGTTTAAAGCAAGCACCAAGGGCATGGTATAGCCGTATTGATGGCTACTTCATGAAGAATGGATTTAAAAGGTGTCCTTTTGAACACTCTCTCTACATCAAAGAAAACACTCAAGGTGAGTTTTTATTGGTTTGTTTATATGTTGATGATTTAATCTTCACCGGCAATAGTTCAAGCATGTGTGATGAATTTAAAAAATTCATGATGCTTAAATTTGAGATGATCGATATAGGTCTCTTACATTTTCTTCTTGGCATTGAAGTAAAGTAAAATGAAGATGAGATTTATATATCTCAAAAGAAGTATACAAAAGATTTATTGAAAAAATTTAGAATGGAAGAGCAAATCTTATTTGCACTCTAATGGAGGTTGGTTTGAAACTTAGGAAAAATGATAATGAAAAAAGAGTTAATGAAACTCTTTATTGGAGTCTTGTTGGTAGTTTCATGTACTTGACCGCTACAAGACCGGATATTATGTTTGCGGTTAGTATGATTAGCCGTTTCATGAAATCACCTAGAAGAAGTCATTGGAATGTCGAAAAGAGAATTTTGCTATATGTATGTGGTACCATTAATGATGGTATATATTATGAAAGGGTTCAAAATTCATGTTTGATTGGATATTGTGATAGTCATTGGGGTGGAAGTGTAGATGATGGTAAAAGCACTTCCGGTTATAATTTTAATATTGGTTCGAGTTTAATTTCATGGACTTCAAAGAAACAACAAGTTGTTACTCTCTCTACAACCGAAACGGAGTACATTTCATTAGCATTGGCCGGTTGTCAAGCACTTTGATTAAGATGAGTCTTAGAAGAACTTAAGCATCCATCAATTGAAGCTATAACATTATTTTGTGATAATCGTTCAACCATTGCACTAACCAAGAATCCCGTTTTTCACTACAAAAGTAAGCACATTCGAATTAAGTATCATTTCATCCGTGACTTGAACAATGATGGAGAAATTGATGTGAAACCTTACAAATCACAAGATCAAATAGCTGATATTTTACAAAGGCATTGAAGAAAAAAACTTTTATCAAGATCAAAGAAAAGCTCGACGTTCGATCGGTCTAGCTTAAGGGGGGCTGTTAGAATTATAAGCTAGACTGGCCCATTTGGCCCATTTTGTCTTATGGGTTATTGGCCCATTTGGAGTTATATTGGTCAATTTTGGAATTATTTTTTTTGTCATAGGAAATTGGTGTAATTAATGTGGTGTTTTAAGAATATGGAATATACTTTGAGAATGTAATTTCCTATCTTTTTTTTAAGTTAGATAGTTGCTTTGGAAGTGTATGTTTATTTATTCCTGATTTTGTATTGTGGGCTATTTTTATCACTCATGTATTTTTATTTTACAAGTCATATGAATGAAATTTGAAAGGTTCTAAGTAGTATATCACTTTAGTACTCATTTTAGGTGTTTTTCTACACAAGAGAACGACTTTCTTCTCTTTAGAGTGTCATCTTCTTCCAATCCTAGTTGGTGTAATCTAATAAATTTAAATTCGACAATAATTTGGGGTTGGGCTTGGGCTTGGGCTGAGTACATCGCAGCTCGGGTTAGAGTCAGACTGAAAAATTTGAAAACCTTGCCCGAGTAGGTTAGGGCCGAGTTGAACCCCAGCCCGACCTTAATCCGGCCCATTGAGAACCCTATACTCAAATAATATATAAACAAAAATAAAATAATGAAATTTATTCATCAATAGAACACTTATGAGTTAGGAACCAGCGGACACCGTTGAATTGGTTTAAACGGTGCAAGATCGTACTAGAATAGGCTGTTTATATGTATGACAAAATTAAAGCAGTTAGTTATTTATAGGGGTGCAAGGTTTTAACCACAAACTGAAAAACCGACCGGAACCGATGGACCAAGCCGGCCCAAACCCGAATCGATTGAAAATCAAATCGCCGGACTTTGACCTGTGGTTGGTTTAGATTTTGAAAACAAAAAACCGCTTGGGTAGGGTGAGAAAACCGTAAAAACCCGAAAATCGAAAAATTAAAAAAATACAAAAAATTTGAAGGAAAACCGAACCTATCAAAACCGAAATCACTTTGAGGGTTGAAAATATCAGTTCTCTGAAACCGAAAAAATTCGGTGGGGCTCGATTTTGGCAAACCCAAACCGAAAACCAATTTTTTGGGTTTGGTTCGGTTAACCGAAGCTGCACCCCCAGTTATTTATAACTCAAGGATCAAAATATCGGTTTCGGGCATGACCGAAACCAAAAATTTGACCCAAAATTTCCCTTCCATATGTTATTTTGACCGAATTTCAGACCTTGATTTCGTTTTGGTGTGGACCAAAATTTTGAACCATGTTATATCTTTTAAAATACTAGTAAAAGTGCACGTGCGTTGCACATGTTAATATAAATGTGAAGATACCATCGAATTCCTCTGGTTTAAATGTCATATTCTAAGATCATCGATCTCTATCATATGACTTAACACAATAAATGGTCATCAATTATTCCATATTTGATTGCTTTGAATTATATAATAGAGATTTTATTTTATACCAATCTTTTGCATTAAACATATTTAGAACATGACCTTCAAATCCGATGGCTAAGATGAAGTTTTCACTTGACATAAGTCCTTCAAATATCAAGTCTTTCCTTTAAAGGATAACTCTAATTATACCAATCAGATTTCTAAGTGCACTACATTCGAAAAATCATTAACTGATATGAACCAGATGATAGGGATCAATTTTCTTTTCAATCTTTCACATAACGGAGCTTGAAATCAATGGTGTACCATCAGACGGTCAATTTATGATTTCTATTACATACATCCCAAAAATATGATCGAAAATTATGGGGCACGCATCATACTCAAACGTGATTTTCGATCACTTTTTGGAATGTTTTATGTGTACCACATGCAATAAAAAATTAACTGTCAGTACACTCATTATCTCAAGATCTACGATTTGGACGAAAATGACCGTTATTGTCTAATTCAAAACAGTCAATGGTATTCAACTATGATGTCATTCAAAATTGATTTCCAATTCGATCTTCTATATGATGATCCTGAGGTAAATGGTGTACCATTAGACAGTCAATTTTTATTTTGCGTGATACACATTCCAAAACAGTAACTGAAAACCATGTGACAGATATTATGCTCAAACATGATTTTCGATCACGTTTTGAAACGTGCAACGCCTGAAATAAAAAGTTGATTGCCAGTACTCCCATGATCTCATACATTATGGGAAAGATTGTGCGACAAACGATCTCTATCTTCTGATTCACAACAGTTAATGATTATCGGTCATAGTACCATTAAAAATTCGATCATTGTAAATAGAACAGTTCAATTTTCGTTTTAATCTTTCATCTCAAAAAATAACTGGAAACCATGTGGCACACGAAAATAAGATCATGGGCATACCATCAAAAGGGCAAAGAGTTATGTAGCTTACTAATTTTTAGAACATGTACAAGAATTTGGTTCATGCAATTGGCAGACCACCTCATGTCATTTGACATTCAATCGGTTTATTGGTTATATAATTAAAAACTTAGAATCATTAACTATAAATCTCATAAAAATGCATGTGTATTACACATGGTACCAAAATAAAAATTTTAACTGAAAAATGTGACAGAAGATGTATAATAATCACTTGCACCATGTATCAGTATATGGTGACAAAATAGTGTCTCATATATAAAATCTCTAACCTTAATTTTATATGCATGCCACCATTTTAAAGCCACATGATTCACATGATAACATTAAAAAATAAAAATAAACATATAATTTATAACTTAAAGCCAATGGATCGTGTTAAAGCTTTGACTATCTGATTGGTAAATGACATATGTTGGCCTGACCTGGCCTGATGGTGCACCCTGATTCGACCTAATACTCGAAGGGTCAAGGGTATATGCCCAACCCGACCTGACACCTATTCCGATCGACACCTGAAGAGTCGAGTGTATATGCCCAACCCGACCTGACACCTGATTGAAAACACTCTATTTTATTATTATTATTATTATTATTATTATTACTACTACTATTACTACTATTATTAATTATTATATAAAATCTTGTAACTCGAGCTTAGTCAACCAAACCTGACCTGACACCTATCCCGACCTTATTCTGAAGGGTTGAGTGTATATGCTCAACTCAACCTGACACCTGACTTGACCTGGTTGAAAACACTTTATTTTATTATTATTATTATTAATTATTATATAAAATCTTGTAACTTGAGCTTAGTTGACCAAATTTTTTCTTAACCTGACCTAACCATACCTATAGATTGTGTCTGACACTTCATGCCTGACTTAGTCGAATAACCCAAGTTTAGTACCTAGCCCAATAAAAAAAATCAATTTGTTGTAAAAGTATCATATGTTTGTCTAAATCATATAAAGTTAAGTGCTCCCCTAAGTCTTACGACCAACATACGTATGAGTACAAGTAATCCGATCAGGTAAGATGACAAGATTTGATCAGGGGTACATTAATCGTGGCTCAGAGGGTTTTAACTTTTGAGTAAATTATTATTTTGGTAGCTTTATTACCACCCGCGAAATCTTAGAGGGCACCTTTGCAAAAAAAATTGACTCTTTTTATTAGTTGATGGAGATCATTTTTCGGCCCAATCTTCCACATAAGGGATCTTGATATCATTGGCTTACCATTAGACGATCATTTTTTTATTTTATAAGATGCAAATCACAAAATATGGCCCTAAATTTACATGACATACATCATGCTCAAATTTAATTTTTTGGCTATTTTTATGTGATCTATGCCATATAATTTAAAGCAACTCAAATATTTTATGGCAAAATTGTTAATTCTCTTAACTTTGTGGATTTATTTGAAGTTGCTAAAAATAAGGAATGAAAGATAACTTTTATAGCAAAATTGTTAATTCTTTTAACTTTATGGGTTTTTTTGAAGGTGCTAAAAATAAGGAAAGAAAGAGATCTTATTTGGATACCATTATTTACGTATTCCCATTGGAAAAGAGATTCTACTTGGGTATCATTATTTGCAACCATTAAAATTGTGACCTCGTCAATATCCTCTAGTAGGCATGAAATGACCGCTTTGAATTAGAAGATGGAGATCATTTTTTATCCCCATCTTTTACCTAAATGATCTTGGTATCATGAGAGTATTATTAGACCGTCGTTTTTTTTTAAAATGATATTAAAATCATGTTTGAGTGATGTATGCCATTTGATTTTAAAGTCACTTTTTTGGTTGTGTCAAGTGAAATAAAAATTTTACCGCCTGATGATACAAACATGATATCAAGATCAACTATATAGAAGATTGAGACGAAAAATAATCTCCATCGTATGATTCAAAGCGATCAATATATTCAGACTGAAAGAGGTGAGATGAAGTTACAATTTTTTGGATGGTAAATAATGATACCCATTTTAATTTTATTGTCACGTAGTGTATATAGGGGCAAGTGTGAAAACAAAGATTGAGAGAAACTATTTTAGCTTTCATATAGTAGTAGGGATAGGGATACATAAGGAAGAAGATAAGGGTAGATGGAATAGCTTAGGGGTATTTTGGCTTAGGGGTATTTTGTTACTAAAAATATGAAAACACTAAAATTGACCGAAATTATTTGTACTTTTATGTAGTATATATATAGTAAGGATTAGCAGTTTGCAAAAAATAATGTGTTTGTCAGAGAGTTGGTTAGCTATATTTTCTTAGGACAAGGGTCAAATCCAACCAAGTTGAACCCGAGTTCAAGTCTAATCACATATGCAACCCTAGGATATGGGAGAATCTTGACTTTCATGATTTTTGCTTTTATAGGATGACGTGAAATTGAGATTCTCCTATTTCTAAGGGCTAAGGGCTGCTGAAATGGTTGAACTCAAAATCCGGTTGAACCTGATTGGAACCAGCTGATTGACCTGACCATCGCTCTAGTTTCTTATGATAAAAATGGTTTGTAGACTCTGTTGGTATTAAAGAGATTGTATTAGTTTTCGGGCCCGTGTACTAAGTACCTAACACATGTGATTTTTAGAGAATTGCAGCTGTTTAAGACTTTAGAGGCCGCTAAATTTGTGAAAGTCGGGTTTTGACTGTTTTAGTAGTGTTAAGTTTGGGACCAAAAACATAAATCGGCTGAAACCAAACCGAACTGTCCCAAAATCGAAAAAAATTGAGGAATCTGAAACTCATTTTCAATTGGATCGGTTTCGATTTTGAGTGGCTGAAGCTGAAAACTGGTTGTTTAGGTTTAGAAAGCCTACAAAAAGTGAGAGAAGGCCGAAGAAAATCGAAAAAGCCTGAATAAAACGAATGTAAAAATAATTTTTTTTGAAAGAACCGAAACCAAATTGAATTTTTTTGATTTTGGTTCGGTTCAGTTTCGAGTTTGTGAAATTTAACCGAACCGAAGACCGATTTGCTTCGGTTCGGTTTAGGTTCAGCTGAACCGAAATCGAATCTGCTCCCGGAAGCAGCATACCATTAATGCATGCACACTGCATACCCAAAAGTATAGTCCAATGCATACTCATGTGAAATCCTTTTAAGAGTTTTATTATTATTATTATTATTATTATTTATTTTTTTAAATTTAATTTAATTTGTTTTTTTTTAGGGAATTTCATTTCAAGAGTCATAAAACAATGAGGTTTCTCAATCTGGAGTTCTAGATCCATGGAATCCCATTTTTTTCAGGAGACCCATTACAAGTTTTAGATGAGACTTAGGATGTGGTCCGTGGCCATGCAACGGCAACCACATCGGATTGTGGGTGGGATGGACTTTGAGATGCGCACAATGCATCGTTAACACAACTGAGAGCATGTGAGATCGGATCCCATCGATGGCTTTACCTTATTGATTCTAACGTCGCTTTTTTGGGTGTATCACAGGAAATAAAAAATTAATCATATGATGGTATGCCCGTGATCTCAAGATCCATTATGAGAAAGATTGGGACGATAAACAATCTCAATCATCTAAATCAATACAGTCAATGTGTTTCAGCATCGGTGAACTCAAAGATTTGGTCGGTGGATTTAAAAGTACTCATAGATAAAAAGTGAGGAATCAAAGAAGCTGACATGTCGGGCATTCGGGCCCCTGACATCTGTAAATCTCAGCTTCTCAAGACGAGGGATCGACTTTTACAAATGTAGTCTATTACTGTTAGGGTTGTTAATGGGTCGGGTCGACCTAATATCTGACCAATATTTTTTTTTATTGTTTTGGGCACATAAACCTAACCTGTCGGGTCAGGTTGGGCATGGATAACTCGACCAAACCTTTGGGTCAGGTTAGGCAAAAAATGGGATGGGCTGACCTTTGACCTGACCAAATCTCACCTTCTCAAGGTGAAGGTCATGATTTAAAGATCTGAGGTGCCAAAAATAGGCACAAAAGCACGATCGTTATAATATGATTTAATGCAGTCAAAGGTCATTATTTGATTCAACAATGGTTTGCATTGAATCACATGATGCACATCGTGTTTTATACCAATCTTTTACACCAAAGTCCTTTAGATCATACCCTATAAGAAGGTGTCAAACTCAGTATCGGGTATCGGTCTGTGGAGGATTGATGCGTATCGGTCCTTATATATATATATATAATCCACGTCTCGGCTCAAACTGATACGTACCCGATACATATTGGCTGGTACGTGCCTGCATTGGCCGATACCGATACCAAGTTGGAGGACCGATACTTATCGGTCCCAATACGTATCAGTTTGCCCAAAAACCGATATGTATCGGTATTGGCCGATTTTTGATACCTTGCCCTATAGCCTTCAAATCAAAGGGCTTAGTTGATGTTTTCATTGTTCACCAATTCTACCCTCCTCTCTACTCACACATTGTCAGAGCATACTTTATTTGCTATGGTAGGGAGTTAGTGGAGAGCAAGGAGGTTGCTGCTAGAGGAAGTAAATCCTCCTTTGCAGGGAGTTAGAAAAGAGAATGAGAACTAACTAAAGCAGGTGAACTTTGCTGTGGCAGGGACTAGCAGAGAGCTATGTCATACGCAACCTAAATATCTATAAACCAATAATTGAACAAGGGCTAGAACAAATAAACGAGAAGAGAGAACCAATACACTCTCGAGAGGATCATCGCTTGAGCTTCATCAAATCTCTTACCTTCTGGCACTGAATTTGGATATTTTGCCATGAAGCTCAAGTTTAGATCCAACTGAGAGGTATTTGTTAAACCACTTCTAAGCTTTCCAACTTCTATGCTCTCTCTCTCTCTCTCTCCCTCTCAAACTCTTCTCTTTCTCCAACTCCGGTAATTTCTTCTTGGAATTTTTAGTGAATAAGAGTCCTCCATCAAACTAATTAGTGATGAGGGCTCTCCTAAAAATAATTAGTGATGGCTGGGGAGTTCTCACTCTCCTAAACTCATCAAAATGAGGAAATTATCCTTAAAACATATTTCAACGTATATTAAATGGCCGTTCCGTTTATCAAACATAGTTTTCTCTCTCAAGTATATTAGAAGGTTGCCCAGTATTTGACTTCCACCTAGTATATCAAATGGCCATCCAATATGTGTTTGCCCATTTTATAAGGTTAATTTGGTCTTTCGGATAGAAAAAACTCTCTATCACTATATGTGGTGCAACATGATTGGCCGTAGTACTTATGGAGCCCAAGCATTGCAGCCAGCCACGTTACACCGCATAAGCTGTCTGCAAAATTGTTTATCAAAAATGTCTACCGTTTATAATTTTCCCTCCTGAAAGTTTCAGTATGAAGTTTGTAACAGTTTCCGGCCAACGAGAACTTAGAACGCATAAACATTTGGTTCTTATTCTAAAATCTTCTCAAATTTTATTTAGAAAAAAGGAAGACATATTTATAGATAGGTCAAACATTTAATAAAGTAACTAGTGGCTGATTCAACGTTGGCTAGTGGCAGTCAATCAGTCCCAAGCCCACACGTTTTCTATGTTGTTTTCTGATTTTTTCTAAGCATTTCTTTTGTTCAAATTTTCTTGAAACTGTGTTTTCTAAGCTCTTTTGAGTGAAAGTGACATTAATTTTCTAACAAAATAGTCAAGAATCTTCAAATTTTGAGCTTAGAAAGTTGAAGGCAAAATACCCTTCAAAACCAGGAATCTAGACCGCTAGAACAGAGGAATTTGAGTTTTCTGGGAAAAATTTAGAAAAATCAGGAATTTGACTAAACTCAAGAGCAGATCTTTGGATCCCAATGGGCTAGGCCATGCTTGGCTCTAACCCGGTCCTAGGCCGGGCCACCAAGGGGTCAGCCATAGCCCGACCCTAAGGCAATTGGGTGGCGGGCTATTTTACTCTTTTGGAATTTTTTTATATACCTATTTATTTTACTTGTAAACTCTATTTTTTTAAAAAAATATATATATTTTAAAATTGTTAACTATATATCTAATTTTGATATAACCCATTGTTGGGTTTTGGCTCGATTTACGGTTGCAACTAGAGGTACCTATTGAAACTTGGTATGATTGATTGTCAAAGGATTTCATATTAGTTGGTTTTTGTTTAAGGAAAGTCACTTATTTTGGAAACTTGTATTATTCTCTAATATAAGATCCTATTAAATAAGATCTAAAAGATAGGAAATAAAAGTCTAAACAAAATTGGCAAGTAAGAGTTTTTTGGAACGTGGGTTGTCTTGGGGTGTGAGAGAAAGCTTTGGAAAACTCATGTAGGGTTTTCAAGGCCTCTTTTCTTCATGTGAGTTAGAGAGAAATTGGGATTTGTTTTGGTCGTGTAGCTCTCTTGTTGGGTTTGGTGAGGGTGCACTTGGGTATTTGTTTGAGAGAACCTTGGAGTTTATTTTGAACCTTGGGGTTTTGTATTTGTGCTTGGATCTTTATCGTTCTCTTGTGTTAGATAAGATTGGAGAATACGATTTTCATTGTTTGTAGCCTTTGTGCATCTTCTTCTTGATAGTGGAAACACTTTGTTTGGCTACCGTGGACGTATGCTTAGGCCAAATCACATAAATCATGTTCTTTTTCTTTGTGGTGTGATCTATTTATCTTTCTACTTTTTTCTGATCTTTATTATTTGGTTTATTGATTGTCTTCTTCACACGTGAAAGCCATTAATGGGATTGTACGTTATGACCCGAAATTTTAAAACTCAAATCTTGTGGCCTTAGATGGGGTGGGCCACCAAAAATGGTGTATAAGCTCTACACCCTATCACTAACTCCAACCCTTCCTTTATATATATAAATAATAATAATATTAATATTAATAATAAATGTAATCATATGATAATAAATAACGATGATGTGTGCAGCCGTGTGCACCTATGCACAACCCGAATCCTCAAGCCCGGACTCGAAGCCAACTCCAGGCCCAGACACCGACACTTATATATATATTTTTATATGTATGTGCATGTGGTGCTAGATGCCTTATATACTGTCTGTATAATGTTAGTGCTTAACACGCAAAGCAAATCCTCTCATTGATTTTAATTAAAAAGAAATTACGTCCCTATCAAGACTCTTTCTTTTATTGGAACGACTTGCACGTCCTCCTCTTTCTCTCTATAAATAAAAGCAAAAGAGATTTTTATTCTAAAACCCCCTCCCTCTCCTTCTTTCTCTTTGTTGAAACCCCACACGGCTGCAAGCTCCCAAACCCAATTAAATACCCCATGCCTCTCTCTCTCTCTCTCTCTCTCTCTCAGCCCCCACGCACCTAGCTAACCATCTGCGTGACCCAAAAAAGTAGCCCCAATCAATCTCTCCCTCTCTCTTATTCTCTCATCAAAATCCAAGCACAATAGCCCCAATTAATCCATTATAATTGCCGAGAAGAGAGTTCATCGGTATCGGCCACGACTGATTCATTTGATGTTAGAAGTTTGGAAGATCTATATAGAGGCTTCAGGTACGCGCCACAGCTCACTGGATGAAAAGTAAGTGGTGGAGATCCATGTGGTGCCGAAGCACCATGGAAGGGCATATCATGCATTGGAACACATGTGTCATCCATTATAATTCATGGGTTAGGCCTACACGGAACTCTAGGGCCCCATATTTGTGGCCTCTTCTGTTTGAAAGTGTTGGATGTTAGTGTTAATGAGATTGGTGGTGAAATCCATTTAATTTTACCTCCAAATGTCAGATCTAGTAATTTGGCATTTAACACATTCACTAAGGACATTCCATTCTCATTAGGGTTCATGATCACACTCAGGCCACCTGCCGCTTTCTTATCTTCGCTGATGCAGCCACCAAACACCACTACTCCTTCAATGAGATCGACATCCTGGCAACATTACGAGTTGGGCCACTATCATAATAGCATATTTGAACCACTCCAAGCCCGAGCTGAAGCGATGTGCTCGATCCGATTTGTGTCAACGTGAATCCGTCGATTCCAATCAATCGAAACTTTGCAAAATCTTCGCGATCACGCTACAACAGGTGGGTGCCCTTCTATCCATCCAAATCTACACATTTACACTTTTTATATGTGACGAATATATGATGACTTTAGGAAGACTAAAATTTCTTAGGTTTTGTGTGGATTCACAAAACAGTTATGGTCAAAGGGTTGACCATATGGTTGAACCCATCGGCCGAGAACTATAGTGTACTATATCGTTCCACATGGCACCCAAGTGTGCCGACAAAATAGATCCATGTCAAGAATGGGCTGCTGCCCTATTTTGATTTGTTGCGCCCTCGATGTAGAAGTCTTTGTTTGACCGTTTCATTCTTGATGATACGATTAGTTTTTGACCTCGGTCAAACCTTAGACTCCCTATAAAATTTGATATTTTTTTACATCTAATGGCTCACATTGATATGCGTGTCCTTATTTTTATAAATTTTAGTACTCCAAAAACCTGTGAATATATTGATTTTACACTTAAAATATTTTCTTCACTTGTTTTAAAATTTTGCACATACATTGGTCAAATGGTCCAATTTGACCTATTAAATTAAACGAACTACAGACCCATCAGTTGAAGCCCATAGAATTAAATAAAGATCATTTGGCCATCTGTTAAATTGATGGTCAAATTTTGATTAAAACGAATGCACCTCGATAATCGTGTTTAACATGATCTTGACTCGAATCGATGACTTTCTAAATAAGAGTCCAAAGGACCAAATCAAAGGTTGAAACTTTGAGATACCTAAATAGCCTATACCTTGATTATATCTATAAGTTTAGATTGATCTAAATTGGATTATATATACCATAAAAATCGTATAATAAGGATCCGACGGTCAAAACTTGTGTAAATCACACAAGAGTCAATATTTAGCTAAACTTCACAAATGACCAGTCGATTTTTATCAAATCGACAAGATCTATTTGATGTATTATAATTCGCACGTACTGTCATTATAGGTCACCTTCTTCTCTCTCGTAATGATGAGCGAGACGTCCGAATTACAAGCAATATTAGTTTCCCCTATGGTTAGATATTTTCTTATTATATGGTTTAATTACATTTAGTGTGACATTCATCACTTAAAAGTATGTTAGGGCATATGTATGATAATAAAAAGGAACAAGATACGACTCATGACTTTTAAGTCTTCGTCACGGTGGGGTTTCTTTCACGGTTATGTAGAACTTGAAATATTAGCGTTCATGTACGGATGCAATACCTCTATGGGAGTATGGGCTGTCACACGAAATACATCCAGGTTACTACGGAACCCATCCCTTGAAAAGTGTGATTTGTGAAGCCTATCGCATCGTGACCCATTCTAATTAAGTTTAAGAAAAGATGGAACATGAATATGTTAAGGAAGTAGGGACTTAAGCCCACGCAAATATAAAATCGGGGCGGGGACCTAAGCCCAGAATCGAATAATGTTATGATATATTAAGATATGATTTGGAGGCCAGCTAAACATGAATTAAGTTTCTACACGTGTCATGTCTTGCGTGCCATCGTAAGATTTAACATTTGTAGCCAAGACAGGTCTTAAGGATAATATAATACGACAGTGTCTCGACTTAAGGGGACACTGATTTTTATGCGTGCAACCTCATCGGGCTGAATGATGGTTTATGTTATGATATAGATAGGTGATTATTTATACGTGAACCTCATGTGATAGGCTCGAGCAGCGATCCTAACACAGATTATTTAAACAAGATAAGTAAGATACGAAGTACGTTGTGTAGGCGTATGGAGTAATAATAAGACTTTTGATATGTCACGTAAGTTAAGTTGACAAGACAAGTAAGAAAAGTAATAAGCATTAGAAACATCATATGCATTGAAATCTGTTACATTCTTTCAGCTTAATTGATATGGAATGTGTATGAGATCTTTCTTTATGTTAGTTATAAGGATATTTGTAAGGGTTTCACTTCTACTCACAAGATTGCACCCACGATCACCCGTGTAGATTGTGATGGATCGGTTGTGCAACTCACTAAGTTTACGTGACTGAGTAGACTCGCCCCACTCCTAAAAACTAATAGCTGCAGGTGAAGGTATGGACTACACTGCCCGATAGACTTGATGCGCTGGTAGACTATGCGGTTTGTGAGTGTGATGACGTGGAGGACTAATTAGACGACATCAGGTATATATTAAATATTTGAAAAGACTTTCTAGTAGTTGATCATACTTTTATTGATTGTCATTTAGTATCGTGGACTCCAAATTCAAGGTAAACTTAATAGAGGAAATTTTTTATGTGAAAAGAAATTTTGGTTCATAATTTTTAGGAGTCCAGTTTATATAAGATCTATTAAGATATGTATGTCCGCTTATCACTTTAACAAGCATGCGATGTCATAACACGAAATTCTAGGCCCTTGAGATCGGTTAAGATTTTGGGTCGTGACAGACATGCAAAGGCTTTCTAAGGATTTTTGCATAACAACCATTATGGCAAAAGAGAGGAGCAGGAAAATCTGAATGAGAGAGTTTAGAGTTCTAGGGTTATGATTATTAAATAGAATATATAAACGGGTTGTTGGATGTTAGGGCTGCCAATTGAATTTGCCATCTATGTGTGGGAAATCTATTGAAATTCTTTTAGATTCATGTGTATAATTTTTTTTTTAAATTTGAGGGTATTTTAGTAACCCCATTTTTAAGAATAAAAATTTTAAATGAATATATATATATATATATATATATATATATATATATATATATATATATATATATATATATATATATATATATATATATATATAATGGGTGCCTGGCTTCACATTGTCAAACCCTAATCCGGCTCTAAATAGATCTCGGAAAAACTAGGAATCTGAATAAACTAAGATTCTGAGCTTTAATGAGAAAAATTCTGAATCACCCGAACAAGCCCCGAGTCATTCAGAGCGGATTATTCTACAAAGCGAATTGTGGATCCTTTGTTTTATTGTTGGTAAGCTGGACTCGAACTTGCGACCTTGAGGTTGTAATATTGTCAACCTTCCATTGTGCTATAGGCCTAAGCCCTCAAATCGTGAAAGTCTCACAGGGGGGATTGCCCCCTTAACTTTGTTAGGGAGAGGATCACCTGAGTATGCACTAAGGTTGTGAGCAGGTTGGGTTGACTCGAAAATTGATTTGCCCGACCTGAATTTTTCACGGGGTTGAGCACATAAGCTTGACTTGTCAGAGTCAAGTTGGGCATGAGACATCTGACCTGACCTTCGGGCCGGGCTGGGTCTGGTCGACTAAGAGTTCAGGTCAGGATAAATCGGGTGCCAAGTTTTCAGGTCAAATCGGGTCGGGTCGGGTTAGGCGTATACCATTTTTCTATTGGGTAGCTAAAATTTTAGCCCAACCCGATCTAACTTATTGACAACACTATGCAGTAGGTTGCCCATTGCCCAACCAGTTGACAAATTTGTTCGCTCCGAATTGGTTCACAATTCACTAGATAAACAAGTGTAATAAGTTTTCAGGCCAAATTGGGAGGGGTCGGGTTAGATATATACCATTTCTCTATTGCGTAGCTAAAATTTTAGCCCGACCCAATCTGCCTCGTTGATAGCACTTTGCAGTAGGTTGCCCGTTGCCCAACCGTAACGAACGAAGCCAGTTGACAAATTTGTTCGCTCCAAATTGGTTCGCAATTCACTAGATAAACAAGTGTAATAAGTAACATAAGTCACTATCATAAGACCCATGATTCCTCTCATATGATTATTTAAACCGTCTGATCTATGCACTCTAATATGGATGATTTTGCGTTATGCTTTTAGTAATTGGTGTAAAAGTGGACTGCCATGATCTTAATTTGGCCAACTGCCAAATAATGTAACCGATATTTCGGGTTGGGCTTTTAGTTTAGTCACCAACAAAGATGGAAACGGGTTCATAAGATGTTTATTGTTTTAAATGCCAAAACAGATGGTCTTTATTGTAGACAACCCCCATAAATTGGGGGCTGTCTACAGTTAGAGTGCATAGATAAGACGGTTACGTTATTTGGCAGATTAGGGCAGAATATTCACAGAAAAAGAATACATAAATTGCCAAAGGTACCTCTATTAGAGCATCTCCAGCAAGGAGAGCTAAATTCGGGTAGCTAAACACCACTTTAGCTACTTCTACAATACTTTTAGCTACTACTACAGTAAAAATCACTCCAGCAGATACTCTATTTTAGCTACTCATTTATTTAAAATAACGTTCATATGTCCATTTAAAACGTTCTCCAACCAGTGAATGCCATTTGGGCTTTGCAACGTTCCAGCCACGTTTCAAAGATATATGTTGAGTATATTTTCAGACATGGTGGAGAGATTTCTGAAAGTTTTCATGGATGATTTTTCAATTTATGGGGATATTTTTACTAATTGCCTGTAAAATCTATCTCTAGTTCTTGCGA
Organism: Chloranthus sessilifolius; assembly: GCA_021018995.1. Lineage (NCBI taxonomy): Eukaryota > Viridiplantae > Streptophyta > Magnoliopsida > Chloranthales > Chloranthaceae > Chloranthus > Chloranthus sessilifolius. Next base: position 11,357,380 of record CM037588.1, read on the forward strand.
GATGTCAGGAAAAGAATCTTACTTTGAAATGAGAAAAATGTCATTTCATAATACAAAGTGACATAATCCTTGGACACATCATATCATCCAAAGGCATTGAGGTGGACAAGGCGAAAGTAGATTTGATTTCAAACCTTTCACCACCTAGAACAGTTAGGGAGATTAGGTCTTTCCTTGGACATGCCGATTTTTACTGACGATTTATCAAGGATTTCAATAAGATTGCAAAGCCTCTATGCAACTTACTCGGCAAAGACGTCCCATTCTTTTTTTATGAGAAGTGCCTAAAAGCTTCGAGGTACTCAAAGCTGAACTTGTTCAAGCTCCAATAATCCAGTCTCCGAATTGAAATTTACCGTTTGAGATAATGTGTGACGCATCTGATTATGCTGTAGGAGCAATATTGGGACAAAGAATGAAGAAAATTCTGCACATAATTTACTATGCAAGTCGCACTTTGAATGATGTTCAGTTGAATTATTCCACCACGGAGAAGGACCTTCTAATAGTGGTTTTTGCGTTAGATAAATTTCAATCATATTTGTTGGGATCAAAGGTTGTAGTGTTTACGGATCAAGCGGCCCTTCGCTATCTCTTTGCGAAGAAGGATACAAAAGCTCGTTTGATCAGGTGAATTTTACTCTTGCAAGAGTTTGATCTCGAAATTAAATATAAGAAAGGATCGAAAAATGTGGTGGCTGATCACTTATCTCGAATTATTATTGAAAAATTTGACAATCAAGTTCAGATTTTGGAAAACTTTCCCGATGAGCAATTGTTTGCCTCGAGTATGTACCATGGTATATGGATCTGGTCAACTATTTGGTGACGGATCAAGTACCACAACACTGGAGTAAGTATGAGAAAGTTATTTTTCTAGCACGGATCAAAAGGTGCATTCCGAAATTTGAGCAGCCGTCGGCGTAGACTATAACAGCCGTCGGTAAGAAGCATCGCCGACGACTGAAAACTCTACGGCGACGGCATCTAGCCGTCGGCGATACGTTCGTCGGTGAACATGTACACTGAAGTTTTGCAGCCGTCGGCTTAATTCAAGACTCTACGCCGACGGCTTACGCTGTCGGCGTATGTACCTTTTTTTTTTTTTTTTTTTAAAGATTTTTAAAAATAAATGGGCTTATGCCGACGGCTTCCGCCATCGGCGTAGGTATATAAATCAACCCTATGCCGATGCTGACAAATCCAGCCGTCGGCGTAGACCTTTTAAAAAAATAAAAAATAATAATAATTTATTTATTTCTATTTCCCTACATACCTCGAGGTCGCAGGTTCACCTGTATAGCTTTTATGTTCATGTTTGCATGAATCGCCTTTCTCAAAGCAAGTTCCCCGGTTCTCGGAACCTTGGTGTCACAATACAAAGAATGAACGCATTTCCATGCTTATCAAATGAGCCACAATACAAAGAATGAACGCATTTCCATGTTTATCAAATGAGCCGCAATACAAAGAATGCGAGCATTTCCATTAAAGAGCATTAGTATACACATGACAAATTTTAAAAATTTTAAATTTGCTCAAAAGTGGTTTGTGCTAGAGAGAGAAAAGAAAAGAAAGGAATAAAAGGTGTTTGGAGGCCTTTTGCTTATGCTAGAGAAAGAAAAGAAAGGAATAAAAGGTGTTTGAAGCGTCATCATCAGATTAGTTGTCAAAGCGTCATGTAGGGCTTCTGCTTCTGCTTTTGTTTAGAGTGAAAAGCAAATGGCAAACTAGAGTTAGAATAGAGAATAGTTAACTGACATGAGTATACTACGTGCCAACACCACAGTCGTCTAGAGCCTCTAATTACATGTGTGTGTGGATTGAGATGTGTGGTGTTAGATATATACACACACCCAAGTGTAGGTGTTAGTGAGAGAGAAAGGTTCCTCTATTTCTATTTTCAAAAAAATTATATGTAAAATTTGATTAATGTATATACAGTTGTCTCTAGAGCTTTCTTGGAGGCACAGGTATGCTACAAATGCATATGTTTGTGTTTGTGTGTGTGTGTGTGTTACAACTACGACAACACAATTGATTGCTTTACCAAATACACTATTTTTTACCAGGTGTTCTAAGAGGCAGGGATACTCAGGAACATACCTTTGTCAACAAGCTCCTGAGAAGGCCTTTGCTATTTATAGTCCTGCAATAAAAATAAAAAATTAAAATAAAACTATCAGTAATAAGTTGAACTAAGTCACACAAGTTGGGGAGTTATTTATGTTTAAATGAAATTCATTAAATTAACAAATTTTTTTTTTTCTAAAAATATATTATAGTAAAATTATAGTTAAGAAAAACGGATGGTTTTTATACATCTTCACTCCCAGGAGCATTGTATTTCTCCATTGCTTTCTCATACTCTGCTTTGGCAGTTTCTCCAAATAAGGCTTTTTCTCCTGATACATTAACCAATTACAAAACCCAAATCATAGCAAAAAGATGGAGAGAATTAAATAATATATATAACAAAGGGGAAGAACTCACTTTTTCGGCCATCGATTTCCATTTCTCACCATCTTCCTTTGCAACTTGATTTCATGCAAAATAAATTACTTCACAAGGAAAGGGTCTACGAATAAAAATTAACAACATTTATTGGCCAAACAAAAAAAATTAGATAAATAAATAAAATATAATACCTCTAAAGCTTTTTTAAAATCTGGGTTTGCCTCTTTGTAAGTTTTCTCAAATCATCCCTGCCATCAAAGAAGGAAGTCGTTTAAGAGGGATGATTAAATAGATTTACAAATACAAGGGAGATACAGAGTGAAGAGAAGGGTATACATGAAGACAAAGAAAGCCATTGGAGGACGCTTAGGCATGTTGGGGTCCTTCACCTTCTTCTCCTTTTTACTCTTCTTAGAACCTTCATTTGAAGATTTTCCTTTCTTCCTATCATTATTTAATAAAAAAGCACTGATTATCAAATTTCCATTAAATTAATCTCAAAATTACCCAAAAAAAAGCATTTAAAAAATACCTTGGATCGAGCTGGTTTTTTAACCTCAGCAAGTCGGCAACCTTTTCCACAACCTGACACTCTGAGAATGCCCACAAAAATATGAAGAGAGATGAGAAAAGCAGAATTAAGTAGTTTAAAGAGATAACATAAAGAGTCAAAAATATATTAAGAGTACCCAAATTCATCTTGATCTTCGAATCGAGACTGCAACTATGCATATCAATGAGCACAATGGGGACATCCTTGTTACAAGCTTCGCTGATTTAAAAGAAAAAAGAAACCCAATGTACAGGAATCAGATTTATTGGGGTGAGCACATTATGCACAGACCCATATACTCCATTAACTTCATAACGCAAAAAATTCAACAAACTAGAGCTGAAATTTTAAAAATAAACAAAATAAATTGATTAAATTTCAGTGAATAAGAAGGTGATCTACACTCTCTGTGACATGCCCCACGTGATGACATTATCAATGGTAAGATCTCCTTTGCTTCAGTCCAAGTGAAAACTGCACTCCTAGGGAGCAGCCCTACACTCCAAATCTGCGACCAGTCAAGGACCAAACTAGGCCCTCTATAAATAGTGGAAAAGAATGTTGTAAAAAAAAACTCCGTGTACTATCTCGCACCCATTACAGCTTTTGAATCCCATTCCTACTTGGCACGCTATCATGAAGTAACAACAACATATGTACCAGCACATTTCCTTCATCATTCCTCAGGTTTTGGTGAAGGCAAACCTCCCAATACCTGATCCCATTCGAAACCATTGCATTTCAGAAACCAGAGCCTTACGACCACTCACAAAGAGGTCTCTCCCCCAGCCAAACATCCACCCAGAAATAACTTTTATCCCCCGACCCCCATTCGAATTGTATGTATTGATCAAAGCAACCCGATTGACAGCAGATCTTCTTTCAAGTGGCTGGCACTCGATCCCCTCGCGATCAATGCCATGTGGTGCCCAAATGGTCTGGATGCAGCCCTCAAGGCTACATCTGAGTGCATAGTCATGGGCATCAGACAAGACACCTGGCATCGAGCTTCTTACCTAATGCTAATTTTCTCTGTCGCCATAACTAGCCCCCTTGGAAGAAAATCCTGGCTCCACCCCTACCAACTCTTTGTTTCAAAGTCTTGACAACATCCATCAGTTCGGAAGAGAGTGATTTGATGCCTAGAACCAAATACTGCATTCCACGATTGACAACAGATCTTCTCCCGCTGAAGTGATTTACGAGCATCCCCAGTCAGCTGAACCTGTATAATAAAAGCCCAAATATCAAGATTTACTTGTTTTTAATATCAATCCAATTAATACATCGTAAGAGAAAAAATCTGAAATAATTTATGTAACATTTCACGTAGAGTTGACAATATGTTCTCAGGCTTGAACACCAAGAATGTTATACACATCATCTATACAACAAACATGGCATCCATGTACAATGCAGATGAGCCATGATGAAAGTTACCATTTCTATTGGCCAGATCTACTAATCACTACTTTGTAAGGGCAATAATACAGTCTGCATTCAATCTAATATGGCTCCCATTTGCACAATATTTGGCTAGATGCACACCAATGCCAGGTTAAACAGATGATCCAGGCGTCTTCATTGGTACTACTTGTGCCACCTCAGAACTACTATAAATTGCAGTTTGTATATATCACTGCAAACTCTCAATGAATCTATTAAAAAAATAGCAATAGCAAAAAGAATGGTAATATTTAGTTTTTTTGCTCATCAGAAACAATTTTAAGTTTCTGCTCCATATGACCATCTCCACAGGGGTACGCTGATGTAATTTTTAATTGTGATGTTTTACTCGCAAGCGCACGAATCAGATTGTATATAGTGGGTGCGGAGTACGACATCGTTCTCACGAGGATCAATGTAGAAGATCTAAAAAGATAAATCAGTAATTCAAGAAATCTACCAAGATTTAATAGTATCCTACCAATATTTTGATTTAGACGGTTTTGTGAGATGATAATTACTAACTATAAAATAAAATTCAATTGATGATTCAAAAATAACGGGAAAGATGAAGAAGATGAAAATACTAAATCCTCTCATCTTTGGTCTGTTCTTCCCATAATACAAATCTAAGGATTAATCTATGAGATATACCATTGAAGAAAAACATCTTTTATGGAAGATAAATGGTCAAAAATCGGATAGGTTCCACGTTGCATCCCTGCAATCAGGACTTAACTTCAGAGATGATTTTTATATATAGATCTGGGATCAAGGGCATGACTCGGCACACTTGATCTCATATTCAAATAAAAATCATCCCCAAAGTGGGTGAAAATTCCAATAAGAATACCACCATAGATCTGATATCAAGGGCATGGCTCGGCACACTTGATTTCAGATCAGGGAGTAATTAAGATAAAGTTACCATTACAGATCCAAGATTCAGGGCATGGCTCGGCACACTCGATCCCAGATCATAATCGTAAGTAGATCCACACGATGAAAGCAAAAAGACCATATAACAATGATTGGGGTAAAATTACTGTCACAGATATGAGATCCTGGGCATGACTCGGCACACGCGATCCCAGTTAGTGGCAGGGATTTCATCCGTTCGTGATAGCATAACAACCATAAAATAAAAATCTCATATTTTAATCCTAAATTTATATTATTAGAAGTACATCCCTCGGATGGGAATCATTAGATCCCCATCCTTATGAATTTAGCCACACATATTGTAATTAAATGAGATAAATAAATAAGAAAGGAAAAATAACATCAATTTAATGAATTAAAAATACCTCAAACTTCAACAGAAAATTATTTGATCCAAAAGTACGATGATCTTCAGAAACGAAATTAATGTATAAATCAACTGAACAAAAATAATAAATTGAAGGAATGAATACTGAAAAGTCAAAAGAACAAAGCTCTAAAAAAGGAATAATAAAAACTCTCTATCTCTACTTCTCCTCTAAAAAATAAAAAAAAACTCTAAAACTAATAATCCCCCTTTTTCAAAACTTGTAGCTTCCTTTTTATAAGGTCGACCAAACCTTATCCCTAATACCTCAATCGATTGAGAATTAAATCTCAATCGATTGACTCTTAAGTTGGAAAAAAGTTATATTCTCCTGTCAATCGATTGAGACTTAATTCTCAATCGATTGACATCTAAAAGCAATTTTCGTGAACTCCCGTCAAACTTTACATCAGACACTGCCTCAGTATTTTAGCCATACCTTTTTGTCCCGAATTCAGATTGAGGCGATGCTTATGGTGTTGGAAAGCTAACGACGATCTCTACAACTTTTGTGTTTTAACAATTTCCTGAATCTGACGTCTTGAATGTCCAACTTAAGCTGCAAGTAGCACCAAGTTCCCGATAACCCAAAATTGTAGTGTTTTGACATTATTTTCGGAATTCTTGGGCTATTTTCTGCACTTGGATTATATTTACCTGAAACACTTCAAATCTAGTAATTCTCATCAGATAACCTTTGTCGGACGACTAAATGTAGGTATTTAGGGGTGAAATATCATCATATTTCACTACTCATCACACGCCAAAGTTAATGCTTTATATTTCCTGATGCCAATGAGTTGCTCTATGCCAACCCCGTGCACATTAGCAGAAATCTGACATAAGAAATGTGACAAAATTAATGATTTTAAGGTGAAGAAGTTTTACCAATATTTCTGGGGACAAATTTGGGTGGCTCGACACTTACATAAGTCTCGCAGCTCATGATTAGGGGACACAAGCAATATATAATTGATCAATATAATCTCATCATTTTTGGTGGTAAGCTTCTTAATATTTCAAATGCACTTGATATATATTTGCCTGCATTTTTTTTTTTCTGGATGATTGACAATGTGTATTAAAAAGGGAAAAGACTGTATGTAGGCATGAACAAAGGTACTCGGCTAAGAGTGGTGGGTTCCCTTTAAGAAAGCAAATCTGAACATGAGTCTTGAGTAACCTATCCCAATCTAAATCCTTAGCTCAACTTCCAGATATCAGTAAGCACATATATCGCGGTGATTCTTCTTTTTTTCGCTCGGTAAAAAAAAAAAATTTTGCTCAGTAATTTTTTTTTTTTGCACTACAAAAATATGATCCACATTAGTTGGAAGATGAAAAGGAAAAAACATAAACCTACTGCAATGGAGCTCCCTTAGGTTCAGGAGGCCAAATATATATCATACTCTTGAAGAACCAACAAAATCATATAAGAAAATTTGTGCATGTATAAGGTATCAATATAAACAAATAAATGGAGCAGATATTGAAAATTCTCAACCAATCGTAATAATGAACAACTTGCTAAAACCTATATTGATACGCACACAAGGGTAAATAGAATACTTGGAATATATTTTGCACAAATAGACAAATAAACAAAAAAAACCGAGTAAGCAATTTAAAAAAAAAAAAAACTTCTTGCATACCTTCTCCAGGGAATGAATGACAGATATTTTATGGTTTCTTTGAATTTATAACTTGTTGTAGATCAGAGATTCCACATGGCACACATCGATTTTGACTTGCAAAAATCAGGTTCACCGATTCACTTCGATTGAAGATCCGAATGCTGACGGTGGAGATTTCGAAGCCGAAATCAAATCGAAGAGGTTAGGGTTTTGTGATTCGATTTCAATCTGATATTAAAATTGATAGAGTTTTATTATGTAAATCCTTGAATTATGCATTTCAAACAATATATCACACAAAAACTCAACAAACCTTGGAAAAAAAACAGATCAAAACTTTGATCAAATCCAAAAAAGAGAAACCTACCTTCTCAGGAGTTAGGAACCACGATTTTAGCTTTTTCTTTTGTGTCGTTGAAGCAGATAAAGCGAGATCCTCTTTCGAACTTCTCATTCTTCGCATGTACAAACCCTCTGTCTGAAATGAAGACATGGTTTCGTTTCAGGAATTTGTGTGGAGCAGAGGAAATGAAAAGTGAGGGTTGAAGAGGAAGAAGAAGAGACAAAGAAGACAGTGTGGAAATCATTGGAAAGCTAAGGTTTCGAAGAGGATTTCATTAGACAAAAGAAGAGGGAAATGGAGGCTAGTATTTCGAAGGGGGAGATGGAAGCTAGGGTTTCAAAGGGGGAGATGGAGGCTAGGGTTTCGAAGAAGGAGAGAGAGCGAGAGAGAGGGGAGGAGGCGAAGAGGTGAGAGATAAAGAGATGAAGAGGGAGGCAATTTTGCTCGAGCTCCCTGTTCGAGAGTTAAAAGGGCGAAAGAGTAGGAGAAAAAAAAAACAAAAAGGAGAAAAAAAGTAGGATCGGGGTAGTTTAGGTATTCAGATCCTAGGCCGACGGCTTCTTTATTAGCCGTCGGTGTAGATTACCTTATGCCGACGGCGCTAAATATTAGCCGTCGGCGGAAGTTAGATTTTTTGTAGTGGCAATTTACTAGATAAACAAGTGTAATAAGTTTTCAGGCCAAATTGGGACGGGTTGGGTTAGATATATACCATTTCTCTATTGGTTAGCTAAAATTTTAGCCCGACCCGATCTGCCGCATTGATAACACTTTGCAGTAGGTTGCCCGTTGCCCAACCGTAACGAACCAAGCCAGTCTCCAAATTTGTTCGCTCCAAATTGGTTCGCAATTCACTAGATAAACAAGTGTAATAAGTAACATAGGTCACTACCATAAGACCCACGATTCCTCTCATATGATTATTTAAACCGTTTGATCTATGCACTCTAATATAGATGATTGTGTATTATGTTTTTAGTGATTGGTGTAAAAGTGGACTGCCATGATCTTAACCAACTGCCAAATAATGTAACCGATATTTCGCGTTGGGCTTTTAGTTTAGTCACCAACAAAGATGGAAACAAGGGTTCATAAGATGTTTATTGTTTTAAATGCCCAATACAGAGGGCCTTTATTGGAGACGACCCCCATAAATTGGGGGCTATTTACAATTAGAGTGCATAGATAAGATGGTTACGTTATTTGGCAGATTAGGGCAGAATATTCACCAAAAAAGAATACATAAATTGCCAAAGGTAGCTCTATTCGTGCCCATCGATTACTAGTGACCGCCTACTTGGAATGCTGTTGACAATCAGTTACTGTAGATCATTTTTCCTCGTAATCTTCCACATAGTTAATCTTTAGATCATGAATGCATGGATCAAAATACCAGAAAACTAGTGCATATCGTCCGATCAAAAAACCGGTATGTATCGGACGATACGTATTGGTACTGGTCTGTATCGAATGATACATTGAACGATACAGTACATTTAATGTACCGTATCGTTCACGTCCGATACCGATAAGGTATCGGATGATATTTTGATCCATGCATGGATGTATCATCATACGATCGGTTTTTAATCCCATGAGGTATTAATCCCAAAAAATCAACCTAAAATCCCATTTGAGCATAATTGTAATACGTGATTTTTGGGATTTGTCCCACATGGAATCCGAAATTGAGATCTAATGGTACACCTATGATGTCAAGAATCATTGTGTGGAAGATTGGAATGAAAAGAGATCTTCAGTCTGATTCAATGTAGTCAACTATTTTTAGCATAGATGCCCACTAATTTGGTTGGTGCGAATAGAGGTACCCATTGCCAAATACGGTTTAGGGCACCTATGTTTTCACCAACCAAACTTAAAAGCACCCATCTTTTCCATTTGTGAAAAAAGGCATAAGCCAGACTTAGGGTTAGAATTCGACCCGTCTCATCATACATCAAATTCTTAGTATATCAATCATCGTTTTAAATATTGGCCATATTTGATTCATATTGGCCGACATGTATCAGATTAGGCTCCATCCAATATGATATACATCTCCATATCCAATATGGAGTCAAATATCAAGTCACGCACTCACGCTTATTGTTAACCTAAACTCGACTTCTTTGATTGATATATTAAGAGTTCCAACATTGAACCCGACATGTAGCAAATATGATGGAGGTTAAGGCTGCATATGGCATAGCTCTCTGCTAGCCTTTGTCGTAGTAGAGTTCACCTGCTTTAATAGGTTCTCATCATCTTTGCTAATATCCTGATACTTGCTTTAGTAGGTACCCCTTCTCCTTGATAACTCCTTGCATAGCAAGATTTTATGCAAGATTTACATGTTCACTAGTTCTACCCTCCTCTCTACTCACTCCTTGCTAGAGCATATTTTATTTGCTTTGGTAGGAAGTTAGTAGAAAGCAGGGAGGTTGCTGCTAGAACAGGTAAATCCTCCTTGCAGGGAGTTAGAAAAGACAATGGGAACCAACTAAAACAGGTGAACTCTGCTGTGGCAGAACTATTAGAGAGTTATGCTATATGCAGCCTAAATATCTATAAATCAATAATTGAACAAGAGCTAGAACAAATAAACAAAAAGAGGGAATCAATGCACTCTCGAGAGGATCATCGCTTGAGCTTCATCAAATCTCTTACCTTCTGGCACTGAATTTGGATTTTTTGCGATGAAGCTCAAGTTTAGATCCAACAGAGAGGTATTTGTTAAACCACTTCTAATCTCTCCAACTTCTATGCTCTCTCTATCCCCCTCAAACTGTTCTCTTTCTCCAACTCTGATAATTTCCTCTTGGATTTTTAAGTGAGTAAGAGTCCTCCATCAAATTATATAGTGATGGAGGGCTCTCCTGAAAATAATTAGTGATGGCCGGAGAGTTCTGTCTCTCCTAAACTCATCAAAATGAGAAAAATACCCTTAAGACATACATCCACGAATATCAAATGGCCGTCCAATTTATTAAACATAGTTTTCTCTCTCAAGTCTATTAGAAGGTCGCTCAATATTTGACTTCCACCTAATATATCAAACGGCCATCCAATATACGTTTGTCCATTTTACAAAGTTAATTTGGTATTTCGGATAGAAAGAACTCTCTGTCACTAATAATAATTTTTAGGAGAGCCCTCCATCACTAATTAATTTGATGGAAGGCTCTTACCGACTAAAATATCATTTCTTCCTGTCTTCCTTTACTCTCTCTCTCTCTCTCTCGTTGCTCTTTCTGCTTCTTCCCATAAGCGCAACATGACTGGCTGTAGTGCTTATGGGGCCCAAGCACTGCAGCCAGTCACATTGCGCCACATAAGCTGTCTTGCAAAATTGTTTATCAAAAACCGTCTACCACTTATAATTTTCCCTCCTGAAAGTTTGAGTACGAAGTCTGAAAGAGTTTCCCAATCAGAACTTAGAACACGTAAACATTTGATTCTTATTCTAAAATCTTCTCAAATTTTATTTAGAAAAAAGGAAGACATATTTATAGATGGGTCAAACGCTTAATAAAGTAAACGGTGGGTGATTCAACGTTGGCTAGTGGCAGTTGCTCTTGCAGTCTTCTTCCTTTAACCAACACGTTTTCTTAGGGTCCAGATAAAAGATGCAGTACCAACAATAATCAGTCCCAAGCGCACACGAATCCTTCCAGCATGCTCCTTGATCTCTTGCCATTGCCTTCATTGGGTTCTCCCTGCCTGTATACAAAGGTGGGTCACCACTTAAGAGTAAGAAAGAGGAGGGCTCACCAAATTGGCTGATTTTTTTTTTTTTTTAAATATACACGAATAATGAGCGATTTTGAGGTTCCGCGGGAGAAAACCTATCACAAAAACAATTCCTGAGATGGTTTCTTGTCTCAATCTTTGAGATAATGGGATCTTGTTTTCATGAGGCACACATCCCAAAAAAGTGGCCAAAAAATAATGTGACACACATAACATTCGAATGAAATTTTTGGGTCACTTTTTTAATGTGTCCCATCGTTAAGAAAAAGAAAAATGGTCTTTTGATGATACACTCGTGATTGGGACGAAAACCAATCTCCATCGCTTGATTAAAAAGATCATATATGACTTTTCAAGATTACTTACATTCGTGGAGAGGAATGAGCGCGACGAGGATGAAGAGAAGAGCTACTGTTGCAGTGCTGATCTTAGCCATGGTCGCAAGTTAAGTGTAGAGCGTAGAGAAGAAGATGGTACCTATTTATAAGATTTTTAGAGGTTGGGTTTCTAAATTAGTCACCTACAAATAAGGAAAGATGTTATTAAGATAGTATTGAATTATATGTCAAATATAAAGTTTTTAATTTTTTTTTGGGTTTTTTTGCATATGCCTGTGTTATGCTAATATTATAAGAAACCCCCTGAGTTATGAGTATTTATTTTGCAGCCCCTACTTTTGTGTTTTTGTTTCATATAACCCCCTGCCGTTAACTAGCCATGAGTTTATGGACGGAAAGTCTATTTTGCCTTTAATGAAACCAATATTTTAAAAATGCCACCATTCTAAAAGGCCCTTCATTCATCTATATTTACAAATCATGCCATTAAAGTTTATCACCATTCTAAAAGGCCCTTCATTCACCTTTATTTACAAGTCTTGCCATTATAATTTACCACTATTTTAAAAGGAGTACCTTTAAATCCACCCACAAAATCTTTGAGTTCACCCACTCTGAAACACATCGACTGCATTGAATCAAATGGTGGAGATTTTTTATCGTCCCAATCTTTCATGAGATCGATCTTTAGATCATGGGTGTACCATCAGACGGTCGACTTTTTATTTCACGTGGCACACACCCCTAAAAGTGACCTTAATATCAATTTTAAGCATGCACGTGATGTTAAGGTCACTTTTCTGAGATGTGTGCCACGTGAAATAAAACACTGACCGTCTGATGGTACGATCATGATCTCAAGATCCATCATGTGAAAGATTGGGAGGATAAATGATCTCCATTGTTCGATTTAATTCAATCAACGTGTTTCAGTGTTGGTGAACTTAAAGATTCAGTGGGTGGATTTAAAGGTACTCTTCTAAAAGGCCCGTCATTCACCCATCAGATTCAAGACTCATAAGATGGGTGATTCCCCCATTAAAGCATGCCAATGTTTGGACGAATACTCAACCAATGGAGGATTTGTGGCAAACGATGCAATTATTCTTGAAAAGAAAACCTTCAATCTACGTGTTCCACTCAAAATACTTGTCCCTCCAATTTCCTATATGATTCAAGACCCATTTTTAGGAATTAGATTGCCTAACCGCGTCTGCTTCCATCCACCGAATCTTTGAGTTCACCCACACTAAAATACATTGATTGCAGTGAATAAGACGATGGATATTGTTTAGGCATACCATTAGACGATCAATGTTTTATTTCGTGGCACACATATCAGAAAAGTGACCTTAACATCACGTATACGGTTAAAAATAATTTTAAGGTCATTTTTTTGGGTGTGTACCACATAAAATAAAAAATCAACAATCTGATGGTGCCACCATGATCTCAAGATCCATCGTGTGAAAGGTTGGGATGATAAACAATCTCCATCATCCGATTCAATGCAATCAACCGTCTGATGGTGCCACCATGATCTCAAGATCCATTGTGTGAATGATTGGGACGATAAACGACCTCCATCGTCCAATTCAATGCAGTCAACTGTCTGATGGTGCCACCATGATCACAAGATATATCGTGTGAAAGGTTGGGACGATAAATGATCTCCATCGTCCGATTCAATGCAGTCAACCGTCTAATAGTGTCATCGTGATCTCAAGATCCATCTTGTGAAAGGTTGGGACGATAAATGATCTCCATCGTCCGATTCAATGCAGTCAATGTTTTTCAGCGTGGGTGAACTTAAATATTTGGTGGGTGGATTTAAAACTATTCTTTTTTGTAAGTGGAGGGGTGGATTTAAAATTACTCTTACCACGTATAGAGGGTGGCAATTTAGTAATTTAATTTAAAAAAGGATAAATATAGTATTTAAGCTATTCTTTAACGACTGATTAACCATTTAAAGTAGCATCCGTTAAAGAGGGTGTTTTATAAACACCAAAATGCTAACTCAGGGGGTTTAAAGCAAATAGCTATAACTCGGGGGGTTATTTATAATATCAACATAACTTAGGGGGGTATTTACAAAAAAACCCTTTTTTTTTTTTTTTTTTTATTGTACGTAGATTTTGGTAGAATCGTTATCTTTACTAAAAAGCATAAGGTAAGATTTTATTAAGATAGTATTGAATTATATGTCAAATATAAAGTTTTTTAATTTTTTTTGGGTTTTTTTGCAAATACCCCCCTGAGTTATGTTGATATTACAAATAACCACCCTAGTTATAGCTATTTGCTTTAAACCCGAGTTAGCATTTTGGTGTTTATAAAACACCGTTTTTAATGGATGCTACTTTAAATGGTTAATCAGCCGTTAAAGAATAGCCTAAATACCATATTTATCCTTTTTTAAAAATAAATTACTAAATTGCCACCCTCTACACATGGTAAGAGTAATTTTAAATCCACCCTTCCACTTACAAAAAAGAATAGTTTTAAATCCACTCACCAAATTTTTGAGTTCACTCACGCTGAAAAACATTGACTGCATTCAATCGGACGATGGAGATCATTTATCGTCCCAACCTTTCACACGATGGATCTTGAGATCATGGTGGCACTATTAGACGGTTGACTGCATTGAATCGGACGATGGAGATCATTTATCATCCCAACCTTTCACATCACGCATTCGATATCACGCGGCACCATATCAGACAAGTGACTGCATTGAATTGGACGATGGAGGCCGTTTATCGTCCCAACCATTCACACGATGGATCTTGAGATAATGGTGGCATCATCAGACGGTTGATTGCACTTAATCGGACGATGGTGATTGTTTATTGTCCCAACCTTTCACACGATGGATCTTGAAATCATGGTGGCACCATCAAATGGTTGATTTTTTATTTCATGTAGTACACATCCAAAAAAATAACCTTAAAATTAATTTTAACCATATACGTGATGTTATGGTCACTTTTCTGAGATGTGTGCCACGAAATAAAACACTGATCGTCTAATGATATACCTAAACGATTTCCATCGTCTTATTCAATGCAATCAATGTGTTTTAGCGTGGGTGAACTCAAAGATTCGGTGGAGGGAAGCAAACACGATTAGGCAATCCAATTCCTAGAAATTGGTGTTGAATCATATAGGAAATTAGAAGAACGAGTATTTTGAGTGGAATACGTAGATTGAAGGTTTTTTTTTTAAGAATAATTGTATCGTTTGTCACAAATCCTCCATTGGTTGAGTATTCGTCCAAACGTTTGCATACTTTAATGGGGGAATCACCCATCTGATGAGTCTTGAATCTGATGGGTGAATGAAGGGCCTTTTAGAGAAGTATTTTAAATCACCATCGAATCTTTAAGTTCACCCACGCTGAAACATGTTAATTGAATTGAATCGAACAATGGAGATCATTTATCCTCCCAATCTTTCACATGATGGATCTTGAGATCATGATCGTACCATCAGACGGTCAATGTTTTATTTCACGTGGCACACATCTCAGAAAAGTGACCTTAACATCACGTGCATGCTTAAAATTGATATTAAGGTTACTTTTAGGGGTATGTACCACATGAAATAAAAAGTCGACCATCTGATGGTGCACCCATGATCTAAAGATTGATCTCATGAAATATTGGGATGATAAAAAATCTCTATCGTTTGATTCAATGCAGTCGATGTATTTCAGCGTAGGTGAACTCAAAGATTTTGTAGGTGGATTTAAAGGTACTCATTTTAGAATAATGGTAAATTATAATGGCATAACTTGTAAATAAAGGTGAATGGGCTGGGGCTTGATCCTTAGATTGTGGACTAAGAATAAGTAGACGATAACCTGTTAGCCAAAAGCGTGGCAAAGAAAAATTCTTTTGGGTTTTACTATTCGCGCACACCGTAGACTGCCTTCAATAAATAAGATTATCACACAAGTATCAACAGTCATATGCTTATTCAACGTGGCAAACGTCCTTCATCATGGTATATTATGAGAAGGTTTTTGCAGCACTTTTGGGGATGTGTTCCCTGATCAATCAACAACTGACCATCTGATCGTTAAGCCTTAATCTTGAGATCTATTTTATGAAAGATTAGGCAAAAGAAGGATCTCCATCATTAGATTCAAGGCACTCAACGGTGTTAACGTTTAAACCATCGGTTGAGAAAAAAGAGTCTTTAGATGCCAAGGCAGATACCCCATAAGAGCCACTTTGGCATGCTGGGGCCGTGTGCAAGTCGTGGGCTTGTAGTTGTTACCTTTTATGGTGGGGCCATACGGATGAGTGAGAAAGAGAGAATAACAAGGATTCCAATGAGAGAGAAAGAGAATGACAAGGATTCCTATGACAGAGATAGAAGATTTGGATGAGGTGTTTAGTTGGCTATCTTTTTAATCGGGAAAATGGCTCCTGACTCACATTTGAGCACCAAATGATCTTGGAGGATATCAAATTGCCTGTTTTTCTTCGATTGATATACCATTTGTGATGTGTAGATAGGACACCAACTTGGTATTCTACAAATAAGATACCAAGTTGGTATCTTATATTTTGAAAATAATATCTTTTATTTGATTTTTTTTTTAATTACTTTTTGTAAATGAGAAACACTCTAACAATTAAAAACAAAGGAAACTTATCTCAAATTTATGATACATGGTTGGAGTGCATTATATTCTAAATTTTTGGTATCTCAAATTTGTCGCAGAAGCAAAAAAAATGGGATTCACCATTGGAGATACTCTTACACCATTAAAATTAAACATTTTATCTCATACCATTAAACTGTGATTTATACGGTGATATTATTTAAACACCAAATTGGTGTTGAAGTGACTGTCAAGAGTCAGGAGAGGACCCTTTTTACTAATAAATATAATTTCTTCTTTTTGTTATAAGTATCCAATAATCCAAATACAAAATATAATTGAGAGCCATCACTTTCCTCGGAAAGTTGGCCCGGACAACAAATTTAAAGAAAGACTTGGTATCTTAGGGGCATGTGTATGAAAAATCAATTTGGGCCATCCGATTTGAAGTTCATGAACTATAGATCTCTAGTGCATAAGATTGGAGGAAAACACGATATTTATCATATGATCTATTAATTGTAGTCAACTCTTGAATCAGATATTAGTGTCTGACAATATTTAATCACATGATGAAGATTATATTCTGTGCTAGTATTTTGCACATAATAATTTTAAATTATGACTTTCAAATCAAATGGTTTAGATGGTGTTTTCACATAACAGAGGTTGCCAAACTTGCAATTCTTTCTTTTAACTTCGATGCAAGGGCCAACTTTCCAAGTGCAAGTAATGGCTCCATATAATTTTTATGTATATTGTTTTACTCTCTGATTTTTTCTAAATTTCCCCTAAATTTATTTGAAATTAATCGAAATATTGTTAGAAATATAATCTATCAGCATGATATCCGTTATTGGTCACTCGAATATGTAATAGCCTAAAAAAATGTTAATTATTTGAAAAGAATCTAAAAGATATCTCAGAAGCCAAGTCATAGTTGATATCCTTTATAGATTGCTTGCGGATACCGTATACGTAATATTTTATAAATTCTATTTTAATTAATATAACAGCCTTTGGTACCCTTCCCTTTGACCTTCATATTACGTGGAACACTACGCGAAAGAAGCCAAAAAAGGATTGCCCTTACCAGTCGTTTTCTAAGAAAAACGACTGTCTTTGACAATAAAGCAATTGTAAAAAATAGCAATTGTTTTTAGTCAAAAAAGAACGACTGCCGAAATAAAACGACTGTTTTTGACAATCATTTTCAATATTTAAAAAAAGAATAAAATTATATGTTAATTTTAGATTACAAAAAATTATATGAAGAAAAAAAGTCATTAATCTCATATTTCGATGCATCTATTCAACTCAAATGCAAATTGTTCAATGTCATTATTAAAAAAAAAATATGTCTAATTCTTTTATTCAAACAAAATGTTGCATATAAACTTATGATCCAACCTTTCAAATCAGCCAAGCATTTTAAACTTTACATGCCCAATCTTTTTAGTCAAACAAAAAGAAAAAGAAAAGAAAGAGATTTAATCATCTAAGGGCCCCATGGCCAATTTTTAAAATAAAAGAAAAAAAATTAAATTTGCTTCTCCTCTTCTGCCAAGTGTCCTCGTCCCCTAGTGATCTGTTTGAGGTGAGCTTAAAGTCGGAAAGCTTCACCTGAAATCAAAAAGAAAATATCATTAAACTGAGATATTGATGACTTCCATCTAAGAAGTCCTCATCTAATATTTGATGCATGAAGAGTATTTTGCCTAGCAACAACAACCTAAAATAACACTAAATACAAAGCAGGCAATAGGAAAGATAACATGATCGAGTATGTTGCTTCTAGCGCATCATGCATCTAATGCTACTGCAGCTGTTCAAGGAGCAACTGTTGGGCTTGAGACCACAACAAGCCAAGGAAATCAGACCCAACAGTTTACCAATATAAAATATTTAATAGAAACAATATAATGAAATTTTAGAATATGTGCTGTAAGAGTGAAACGTAGGTTTGGAGAGTACTGCAACACTCTTGAGACAAGATCCACTGCTTCAGGTGGCATGCGCTTGTGGAATATCTGAAAACAGATGCAAGTAAAAATGTCGTTAGAATGTGGTGATCATCTGATTTTTAGTTCGTAGTGGGAAATTCTGAGACCCACATCCCAGCACCACTAGACACCAAGCAAGGTTATGAATGGCATTAGATTCATTCATATCCAGCTTAGATAGACATTAATGCTCCAAAGCCCACTCCATCCCACAGAGACGAAAATAGAAAAATGAATAAGCAACGAAAAGTCAATCAGTACCTTATGCCGTGGGTGAGCTTTAATTTGGCGGGAATTTTAACTCTGTATAGTTGGGATTCATACATTTAATTTCCTCTCTTGTTGGAGTTCCTAAAACTTAAAATGAAAAATGTAACACGTGAGTATAGAAAGGGATACTTGATGTCAAATGCATGTCATACTATTGTTTATGGGCTAGATGATCGAGTCTTCGTTTGAGTTGGAAATTTACTATACAATATTATTTTGAAATCTCAAAACCCTAAAGTTTATCGTTGGAAATCCTTGTCCATTCATAACATTAATGATTGCCGATTAGGTACCGACTCTAAACCATCAAACCACGCGTGTAGAAACGATAGTTCCCTTCCTTAAGGCTTAAGATGCTAACATAAATCACGAGGTTTTGATTGATCACATGTCGACCGCGGCTCTGGTACCAATTGATGGTTCTGTATGGATCTATTAATCCGACTATTCAAATATATGCCCTAGGATTTAGACGTATGATCAATCAAAACAATAAATCAATAATCCATATATTAAAATATATGTGCACATCTTGACTGTGAGCCATGAATGATGGGTTGCTGATCTTCAACGACCTTCTCGCTCTTAATTCCTCCTAGCACAATGGGGATGCTTTTGCTAATAGGGAGGGTTGAAGTGTGTCGAGCAATCGTTGGGACCAAACACCCTTATATTTATAATCAGAGTCTTTTTCCATTAAGGATTTAAATTATTAATTATATTATGATTGTGAATTACAATCATACTTTAACTAAAAGACTTAATTATTATTAGTTGCTTATTCTCTTCAAATTCACCGAATTAGCAATTACACATCTCAAAATTAATTTTACATCATTCACCGGTCAACAGGTTGACCATAGTATCGGCTACCAAAAAATAGAAACTTCCAACAATATATACATTCGTTCAACCTATTAATAAGAATTCATATAATAATTTTGTACAAATTATTTAACAGAATGAGAGATGTGACGGTAGCATTCATATGCCTCTAAATAATGGTCATTGAGAAGATAACAAGTTTCAGAGCTTTATCACCATCCAACTTAAAAATAATTGCCTTGATTTTTATTAGAATCTTTATATGGTTGTGCGATTAAGATAAGATTATTATCTCTTAAGTTTTAAGATTAGTTTCGTAAGTTTTAATATTGTATTAAGAATATAAAATATGTTAAGATTATGATAGATAAGAATATTGTTTTACTTAATTATGTTTATTTTAAAGATCGACTCAAATTGTAATATTATAAAAATATTCTCTGTGAATGAAATAATGCAAAAAAGCCACCACAAAGAAGGCGTACATATGATTCTCAATTAACTCTCTCCTATCTTTTTTCTTCTCTATGTCAAAACTTATTTATGGTATTAGAGTAGGTCTTTTTTCACTTTGTGCCACCCAATTCATTTTTCCATTTGTTTTGTTTCAGTCTGCCAACATGTGCGGGGTGTGTTGAGTTTACTCTCACATCGGACAATCATAAGCATGGATCAAAATTTCGTCCGATACCGATACGTATCAACCGATACGAATTGGTATTGGAGGTGGACGATACGGTATATTGAATGTACCGTATCGGTCGTTACTATGTAAAGTACCGAACGATACCACTACAAAAAATAAGACTAATAGCGGCAGTTTTTTTTAATAAAAAACTGCTACTATTAGTCCTGTCGCTACAAAAAGCTGCCGCTACAGAAACAATAGCGACAGTTTTTTGTAACGACAGCACTAATAGCGGCAGTTTTTTATTAAAAAAAACTGCCGTTAATAGTCTTATTTTTTGTAGTGTACATTCAATGTATCGTCTGTTACGCACCAATACCGATACGTATCGTCTAATACGTACCGGTTTTTGGCTCAGACGATACATACCGGTTTTCCAACATTTTGATCTATGATCATAAACTTGCCTCTCAACTTACAAGATTTAAGACCTCTGCACTCATTGCCAATTGATTTTGAGTTGGATGTCCAAATTTATCAGACATCCCCTCCTACATCCTCCAAAACCTTAAACCCTAAACCTTTTTTTTCAATAACGGAATTTTCGGCCTCTTAGAGGTCCCGACTAAGTCCCCGGATACATACGATACCCACTTATCACGCGTACCAATAAGGAGGAATAGTCATGCGATCGAGTGGCCAACAGGGGGTGGGATTCAGAGTCCAAACCTCCACTTTTTCGGACAATTAACAAGATATTATTAATAAACCTTAAATCGTAAATTTAATTAACAAGATATTGTTACATATAACGAAGTGATTATATCATGATTAATAGTAATTAAATATATAGTAAAAGTATTCAACAAATGCATATTTTGCTAGACCAAGCAAAGTACGGTTCATGACTTTTGTATATGAGTAGTATGACGATTGGGTTCATTTATCTTCAAGTTGATATCATTGGCAATATTTTGTGCATCCATTGCAGCACCATAGAGACCTCTTCTTGCAAGCCCTGCGCAATAAAGACCCTTGCGTCCCTTCCAATGGTTAGGAAATCCAGGCTTTGGCAATCCATCTTTGTCAAGTAAATAATCATCATCCTACATAAAACAATGATTATATTAGAGCCATGCATATCAATGGGCCGGGGCGCTGGACTTACATTTTTATGATTTTCCAATAAGGCCGGCCGAGCCAAGCCCATTTTCATCCCTAGCTAGTCATCACTGATAGACAATATTTAGGTCCTTTAAATATTTAGAGAGGGACACTTATGTGTAATCAAAATTTAAAATTATGATTAAGATCTTAAGATAAGTTTGTGACAATTATGATTCTTAGGGTCTATGTGCGGAAATGAGAGTTTGTTTATAAAGACACAAAGATTAATAAAATAAATTAAGATCTTCTGCAATGTATCATAGGCTCTTGTAAAGGCCCTCTTCTCGTTCTATTCTTTGTATTATTTATCATTTTTTCTTTATTTTAGATTTTCTACAATAATCACATAAGTCGTGAATGGATCGGGTTGGATAGGGACGAGATTTGGCTGCCTTACCCTTTCGGCACTCAATCCAACCCAAGTTGATGGGTCAAGGGTGTATGCCTGATCCGACTTGAAATATTAGGCTGAGTCCAGTAGGGTAGTGCTGCCCGACCCTAACGGTCAAGCTTATGTGCCTGGCTTAGTTAAAGGATCCTCTTTTTTTCAGTCCCCAATTGGTTTGTATTGGTTACACTTAGAAGAGATGGTTAGAAATCCTTTATTTTTGCAACCCAATCGCTCTTTTGACTTGGGAATGAATTATCTTTACGAGTGTACCTTCAAAACCCAGGTCCACATCGACGGGTCCGGTAACACCCTGACCAGACACATTGACAGATCCATAGATCAAAATTTCGGCTGAAATCTTGTTGACCGAAACCGAAACTCAAACTCTAAATTTCAGGAATTTTTGGTACTGTTGGAAGATTTCGGCCGAAATTCAAAATTTCAGCCAAAATTTCTGTTCAAAATTTTGGTTTCAGCCCAGCATGAAATCAAAATGAAATCCGAAATTTTTATCCTTAGACAGACCTAATGATCACTAGGGTGCCTCCCACTTATTAATGGGGAAAATCCTCCATTTCAGAAATGAGTACATGCTGCTGTTGGATGTTTGAGTCATCGTGGGTCGAGTCATATAGCCATTTCCAATAAATATTATAAAAAAATATTTAATTAAACATTTTTTTCCATTTAAAACACTTTTTTTTCTCCTTCAAACATTTCAAAAAAATAATAATAATTGTGTTTTATATGTTTTTCTAAAGGACATCACTCTATTGACATTCATTAACACCAAATTAGTGTTTAAATGATCTTAAACTATTAATAATTTAAAATGTGGGTAATCAATACCGTCAAAATAATAGATCATATATTAAAGGGGAATTTGCCTAAATATCACCCACATTTGGTGATTTTAACTGTCGGATGTGTGCACTGTAGTATAAGCAACTCTTTTTTTGTACTGACTGATATACAAGTTCACCATATGGATGGTTCACATCCACTCCCTACAAAAAATATGACTATTAGCGACAGCTTTAACCAAAAAACTTGTTGTTTCAGTAGCGAGAGGACTAGTAGCAGCAATTTTTTTGTTAATAGCAGCAGTTTTTGGTGGAAACACCTTATTTTTGTAGTGTACTTATAGGCAAGATTTTTTTGGTGAGACATGTTTGATTAATAGATTAACAATTGGACAATTTAGATTGTTCATACATGTGTCCCGCGTGACATAATATACTACACTTTAATGGTGTAAGATCAAAAGCTTGTGTAAGATCAGTTTAAAGATGTGTGCCACGTGGAATCAACATCTAAGAGTCCCATAGGTTAGCCATGATCTAAAAAACAGTTCTATAGAATATTGGACAAAACAGTCACAAAACATGCATATTGGTTGCTATTCAACGGGTCTCCTGAATTCTAGAATTGAGCGTTGTAGGGTTTTCTAGATTGAAGAGTAGAAGTTACTTTAGACCTAATCTAAGTGCAAGATTGAGCTAAAGAAATATGTTGCCTATGACCTGTTTGTGAAATTTTCTAAGATAAAGATGTATGCTATTGTAGTTGTTATTCTTCTAATCAGACTCTGCTTGTTGATGGTTGGTCTTTAATGAGGGTGGCGGTGACGGTGATCAAAAGATCCCTATGACAAGATTCTCAAATTCTTTTAGATCACAGTGATCTACAAAATAAATTCTCAAAATCCTGTTTGATATAAGTAGTTAATACAGATATAAGGTGGGTCGGGTGATTCAAGAATGGAGAGAAGATGATTTCCGGTGGATCGACGAAGACCCGCGACGGAGAGAAGACGATCTCTGGCAACAGTAAGCAGTCATGCAGAGATCCTTAGAAGATCCTCAGGTAAGGAAACTGGTTTTACTTCAAGTTCTATATGAGAATTTGAATGGCAAAACGCAGATTGGAAATGCGCTGAATGTGGGTACCACAATTTCAAATTGAAATTACACTGCAATTGGCATAGCTGCGGTGTTGACGCCAAATACGGCATAAGATTCCCCTGGCTCCATAAACGTCCCACACCTGAACTACCATTATCGGCAGATCAGATTATTGACCTCCAAAATGGATTTCCTATATGGGGAAAAGGTAAGGTTAGAGCCCAACCTCATATTCAAGGCGAATCCATTGGTGGTGGTTTTGACCCTGAAGCCGAGCACTAGGAATCTGCCCTATCCAATAGGGGAGTCATAATCTTCAACCCCGACGACCAGATTTCAATGGCTGAGATCAAATCTTGGTGCACACACTCTTGGCAGCCTCACGAAGTCATCGGTCTCTAGAAGTTGGGTAGATCTAAGTTCTTGATCTACTTCTATAACCGTTCATCAGCCTCTGAACTGCTACAAAGAAGAAGAGAGGTAATCGATCGCCACAAAGTTGCTTTTTCGTAATGGATACCTACTTGCAATATGATATCTCTGTCAACTAGTGGCCACTTGTGGATTAGGGTCCGAGATTACCTACCCACTATTGGAATCACAAGAAGTTCAGTGAAATTGCCGGAAAATGTGGGGGACTAGTAGAGATTTATCCCAACTCCATTAGTTTCAATAGGATCGAGTATGCGTGATTGAAAAGTTCTAATCTGCTATGGTGGCTTGTTCCCAGAGCTATCGAAATCAAGATAAAACACGAGAGTATATTGCTAGCCATTGACATTGAATTTGATGGTAAGATCCCTCCTTCTACCATTAATACCTTGGCTGACAATTGAAAGGAGACACCGACAAACTCTCATTCGATCACTAGCCACTATGTACCAGTTCGAAACCTCAATCCCCCATCTCCCGCTTCCAAGCCTCCTGTCTCAGATGATCGGAAAATGATTGCAAGACCAGGCATGCTAGTTGGCAGGTCAAGTCACCGTGTTGACCACCCAACAACCATTGATCCTTCAAAATTTGAATTTCGAAAGTCTACTAATTCACCTACCGCAGATTAAGGAAACCCCAGATTTTCAGTTCCAGAAATCCTAATATTCCACGTCAAGACAACCACAATTTTCAAATCCGATCCCACAACTAGATTTACCACTGAAGTCCCCCTATATAAAGGCATCGAAAATCATGATATTGGCGGTCAGGATTCCATCCCCTCTCACGTTTCAAATTCTGAAATACAAGCAGATGATTCCACAGATTTGAATTGCACCAACATAACTCCTACCAATTCAGTTCACGTTGAGCCATCACTTACCAATGGGCTGGATTTGGGTTCAAGAATAGATCCAGCAGTGGACCATTTTTCCCTGGGCCTCTTCTGGAGCTTATCCGATCACCATCGTTGGTTACCATCTACTTTGCTGTGTTGGTCGGCTCTCCCCCTGGCTTTCAATGGAACCTTGAACACGAGTTTCATTATAATATCGATAATGTTTTTACCGATGACGCCGATAATAATATGATACTGGAGGACATGAATGAAGATGAAGAAAATAGGAGTCCCACCGTGATCGCCAGTTTGTTGGTATGCGTTTTCGGGAACCCTTTCGGAACTGTGCCAAAATTTCCAACTTAGAGCCAATTAAGTCCACACCACCCATCATATTTTCAAAACCAATCATAGCCTTAAAACCCGATTTGCCCAAGAGAGCCAACGAAGGGTACCTAGGAACGGGATCGATCTTCCCGCGCATAACCAACACTCCCCTTTTAGTTAGATCAATTAAGATAGAAAAACCCTAGGCAACCTTAGCTTCTAAAATCGGGTGTCTACAATAGCGATGGAGGCAGTAGCTAGAAGGACGATATGAATGAGGACCAAGATCTGGACATCTCCTATGGTGAAGGCAAATTTAATATTACTGACGCAGAACCCATTGATAACACTTCTCATAAAGCTACTAATAATCCGAGCTTTGGCCCATCTGACCCATCACTCTCGCAAAACGATGACAACAAATTTCTTCTACTCTCCAAAGCCAAATCGAAAAATCACAACAAAAAAGTAGCTGAGTTAAAGAGACTTCACTGATCTCTTAACTATGCTCATTAACCGTTTCGCATCCTGTTTTAATGACCATTTTATCATGGAATATTCGAGGTCTCGACAGACCTTGTAAGCACATCGCTGTAAAAAAAGTGATCTCCAATGCCAAAGCCAATCGTGTCACTTTGCAAGAGACGAAATGGATTGCCAGTACTGACTCTATGGCTCAATCTATTACCCTGAACGCTACTTGGAAATGGATCACTAAAAACTCAACAAAATAAATGGAGGGATCATCATCATCATCATGTGGAACGAGTAAATTTATGAATGCACAGATCAGTGGATCGAAATATTTAATATTTTTATTTTGTTACTTGATAAAAAAAAAAAACATTTCTTTTCTACTCACATCGGTTTACGGTCCTTGTTCACGAGGTTCGGACGCGGAGCTTTGGGAGGACATATTCAGATGAAAAATTCTTCACACAGGACCTTGGATTCTTTGTGAAGATTTTAACGATATTTCCCATCCCTATGAGCGATTGAACAATCATAAAGTTTCCCCTTTCATGAGAAGCTTTTCTGATTTTATTAATACTACCGATCTACTTGACGTTCATATGTCGGGTGCCCAATATACTTGGACCAATGGTAGAAGTCCTCCTACCTTATGCCGCCTCGATTGATATCTCATCAATGCCGAGTTCGACGCTATCTAACCGACGACCAACTGCAAAGCTATAACTCGTGTGGCTTCCGACTATACTCCGATTTTGCTAAATTTCAAGGGAATTGAATGAGGCTCCTTCCCATTCCGATTTTACAATTACTGGCTTGATGATGATGAGTTCGTTAGCAATGTTCGAAATTGGTGATCCTCCATTTTATCATCCGATATTTTCTTACGTATTATCTCTAAATTCTACAAAGTCAAATCCAATATCTCCAAGTGGAATCATAACAAGATCTCCAAAGCCAAGGATGTTGAATCTTCCTTCACAGCTACCATAACTGAAATTGATCTCATTGAAGAAGAGAGACCTTTATCCATCCAAGCATCCCTAAAGAGAGAGTTTGTTAAATACTGTTTTGAAGAGTGGAGGGAGAAAGCTTGCATTAGATGGCTTGAAGAGGGCGACCACAATACCGGTTTTTTCCATGCATATGCCAACAACCGAAGATGTCTCAACACTATTTCAACTATCATCAAAGACAGTATTTCTTATTCCAAAACTGATGATATTGTGAATATTGCCATTGATTTTTATTCCAAATTATTTTGTGAAGAAAACCATTGCAGGCCAAGAATTCATAATGTCCAACTGCAAACCCTTGACCCCCCACTGTTGCAACCCATCTTGAAGAAAGGTTTCATGAAGGTGAAATTTTTTCCACTATTAAGGGATGTTGCGTGGATCGAGCACTTGGGCTGGATGACTACACTTTTGGGTTCTTCCATAAATTTTGGAAAACCATTAAATTTGATATTATTAAGATGATGGATAGATTTTGGGAAGATGGCTATATCCATAGATCTATCAATGCTACTTTCCTCGTCCTTATTCCTAAGAAAAGATGAGCGGCTGAGCTGAAAAAATTTAGACCTATATCCCTTGTTCCTAGCCTCTACAAGCTCATTACCAAACTCTTAGCCAATAAACTAAAGAGTTATTGGCTTAGTAATCTCCAAGTCTCAAGGGGCGTTTATCGAAGGAAATTAGATTTTAGACCTGGCCATGATCGCTCATGAAAGCATCCACTCTATACACACCGCCAAAGAAAAGAAGTTTCACTTAAAGTAGATATGGAAAAAGCTTATGATTGGGTCAGTTGAGACTATCTTTTTTGGATGATGAAGAAGATGGGGTTTGGAAAGAATTTGAGATCATGGGTTTATGGGTGTATTGCCAGCGCCCACTTTTTCATCATTATCAACCGTAAAGTGTGGATTTTTCAAAGTTTGAGAGGCCTAAGACAAGGATGCACTCTATCACCCTACCTCATTGACATAGTCAGTGAAGGTCTTGCCCTCATGTTTCAAAAGACGGAACGAAAAGGGTTAGTCATCAGCTAGGAACCTTTTTAACATTAATCTTCTTCAATATACAGATGACTCTCATCATGTGTGAAGGAAATTTCTTCCAAATCAACTACATTTGTAAGTTTATTAAAGTATACAAAGAGGCTTCTGGGCAGAAAGTTAACTACGAGAAATCTAACGGCATTTATATTGAAGAGCATATCCTAATAACTGGGCCAGCGCTGCCAACCTATGTGTGGCTAAACTTCCTTTCAAATACCTTGGTATTCCTATTGGGACTAGCAAACTCAATATAACCGATTGAGATCCGATTATATCTAAAGTTAGCAGAAGACTTAGCGGGTGGAAAAGTAAATTGTTATTGAAAGGGGGAGACTTACTTTAATCCAATGTGTTTAGTGCTATTCCCAATTACTATTTCTCACTTTACAAATGCCCGATGAAGGTTTGCTAAGAAATTGAAAAACTAGAAAGAGACTTTCTATAGAATGATTTGGGTGATAAAAGAAAAGTTCATCTTATTAGTTGGGATAAAATCACCAAGGCTAAATCTGCCGAAGGATCAGGTATTAAACCCATTGAAGCTATGCACAAAGCCTTCCTCATGAAGTGGTGATGGAGATTAGGCGAAGATGGTAGTTCGTGGTGGAAAGACATCGTCACAAACAAATACCGGGTTTGCAATATGGGATGACAAATTAGTGATAACAAATCTCGATCCTCTTCTTGGTGGTGGAAGGGAATCCCATCCGTTAGAGATGAACTTCTAAAAAATATCTCCTTCACCGTTGGTAATGGTGAATGCATCCACCTTTTGTCGGATCGTTGGGACAATAACAAATGGAGCTTTTGTGTCAAGTTTCTTAATATCTACAAAATAGCTGTAAATCTAACCTCCAACCTTTCTAGCATTATCAATTTAGATGACCCTGCTCTATGACATATCGGTTTTACTAAGCGTCTCTCTGATATCGAAATTTTGGAATACAACATTCTTTCTAATATCCTTGATAATACTAAACTCGTACCATCTCAAAATGCTAAAAGGATTTGGACTTGCAGCAATTATGGGATCTTTTCTGTCAAATCAACATTTAAATTTCTAAATGAGAATTTTCCTAAGGTTGATTGGGCCCAATCAACCTTAGCCACGGGGACATGCCAATAACTTAGAATTGTTTTTTCTGCAGCGAAGAAGAAGAAGATTGTGAGCATTTATTCCTTCATTGCAAGCATATTTGGCCGCTATAGGGAAAGTGTTTCAAAGCTGTCGGATTATCCTATTGTCTTCCTAAGAGCATCAACGACGTTCTCACTTGTTGGGACATTGATATCTACAAAAGGCTGAAAAAATGGATTTGAACTCATATCCACATCTCGTCGATAGAATATTTGGCTAATCAGAAACAAAATCGAATGCAACGACGACACCCTTCACTTTAACAATCTCATTAGGGACTGCCTTCTAACTGTTTGCAAATGGGGAATTGTTGCTGGGATTGAAGACCTGTCGATCATAAGCATTTGTAGATTAGAGGCTGAACAATTCCTCTCTTTTCAAAATACTGTGTAGGGGGTCTTGCTTTGTATTTTAATAGGACTTTGTCCTCTTAACTGGGGGGATTCTTTTCTTTATTTTTTTGTTTTTTGTTCTTGAAGGTTTTTTCTCAGATCTTTCGGTTTCCTCCTAATGTAGGTTTTTCCCTATTTTGTTTGGGTTTCCTACATTCCTCGTGTACCTACTCTGGTATTTTCCAAGAAGTCCGATTTTCCAGGTAACAATGCATGAGGTACTTGCTAGTGTTTTTATCTGGCATTTTGAGGTACTTGCCAAGTTTTTATATCAATAAAATAAACAATTTTCAAGAAAAAAAAATTAAAAAAATGTCAGTTGGGAGCTATTATCCCTTTTTTAAAACAGTTTTTTTGGAAAACACAATTATGACATTTTTTGTGATGATGTGCGAAAATACATGTCAAACAGTTGTCCCCTTGTCCTGTTTTTCATTTCCAAAATGTGGCTCAGATGAATTTTGACGAGGCAACATTGTTCCAACCTTGTTTTGGCTTGGCCCCAGGGATCGGCTCGGGCCAGGTCCGGTCACAACCCGATTCACCCGCCCCCATCTAAGTTTGACCCATTGGATCGGGCTGGGCCTTGAAGCACCCGACTTCAAAGGTCAAATCACTTTAGATCTAGTAAATTTTGGCCCAATCTGATCCATTGAGGATCTACGGGTCAGGTCTTATCCCAGCCAGTTGTCACACTATGAGCTTTAGAAACATATTTTTTTGAAACAATATGCTTAGGGCTCTCAATGGGCTAGATTAGGGCCAGGCTGGGGTTCAACCTGGCCCTAACCTACCTGAGCCGGGTTTCCAAATTTTTCAACCCGATTCTAACCCGAGCTGCGATGTACTCAACTCAAGCCCGACCTCTACTGGTCTGAGCCAGGCTTGGGCGTTTTTATGGGGTTTTTTCAACTATTTTTTCTAATAAAATTTGGTTGGATTTTTTTTTGGGGGCTATTTTTTAGGCTATTTTTTCTAATAAAATTTGATTGGGTTTGGGTTGTTTTTTTTCTAATAAAAGTTTGAAGAAGGTTAAAATTTTATTTAAATAATTATATTAACATTATAGAGGCTCAAATACATGCTTTTATTCAAATATTTCATATTAGTTTGTTGCACAATGGTTATAATGGACAACGGTTAATCTCAGGGCATTTAAGTAAATTATATTTAATTAAAAGAAATTTTTTTTATAACTTTAAAAGGATAAGTGTGTGTGTGTATATATATATATAATATCCGGGCCAGGTGTAGGATAAGTGTTGGAACACTCAACCCAAGCGCGGCCCAAATTGATCTGGCTTGTAATATATTTAGCCCGATCCTGATATCGGGCCAGATTTGCTTGATAGAAAGTGTCACTTTTTTCAGGCCGGATGCAAGTCAAAATCTGGGCCAGCTCATCCCATTGAGAGCCTAAATATGCTATAATTTTGAGAAGAGCGGATTAAATACCTTAAGCCAAGCACTTGTTGATCTTTTATAGCCGGTTGCAAAAATGATGGCTTCGAACTGATGCATCTTGCCATTGGAGAACACCACATCGTTGCCTTTTATGTTTGTTACTGCTGGCAAAACCTATCCATCATCATCAAACAAAGCCGTGTGAGCCAAATATATTTTTTATTTTATTTTTTATAACATAGGGATCGAAGCTGTCAACGGGTCAGCTCGATCCAATACCCAACCCTACTTGATATTTTACAAGGTTGGGCACATAAATTTGATCCATCAGGTCGGGCATGAGCCATCCGATTCGACCTTTGGGTTGGGTTGGGCAAAAATTAGGTCAGGTCGGTTCGACCCGATATGTATGTAAAAGAAACGATAAGGGGGTTTTTAGCGGGACAGGTCGGATTTTTGAGTCAGGAGGCCCGACAGATGTCGTTTTCCCATTAAGCAGCCATAGTTTAGACCCCACCCGATCTTACCCATTGACAGCCCTAAGGGTGTACATTATCGCACCATGTAGCACGCGTGGCCATGACTTGCATGTGGCCGGCACGTGAATTATCCCGCATGCCCTGATTAAGTGTGTGACACGTGGAAGCCGGTAAGTGGGCCTCTTTCTTGTGTCAATTGGGAAGGCTGGCCCTCTTCGGTATGGGTCTAGATAAAGGTTTTGGCCAGCAGGTCAGAATTGGGCCTAATTATTGGGCTTGATCGATAAATATGAAAGGCCCAGCCCAAAAATTTTAACGCTTTACCTAGCCCGACCCAAGCCTGCTAGGCCCAGCCTGTTTATACCTTAGTGACAAAATCGAAGTTCAGGAATAAATCGGCTAGCAAAAATTTCAAAAATTCCTGTAAAATTCATCAAAATTGGGAGAAAAGGTCAAAATTCGAAATGACTAAGAAAGAAAAATTTTAAAACATATAGTTAAAAGCTATAAAATTCAAAAAAACAAGAAAAGAAAAACATTTGTTTTTTTTAAATCGGGAAAATGTCAAAAAATACTCCTATAACACACAAAATTCACGATTTATTTGGAAAACAAGCAAATTATTTGCGACTTTTTAAAAAAAATCACGAAAATTTGGTCACTATGGTTTACACCAGTTTTAGTCAAGGCCAGGGAACATTTATAGGCCCAATTAGTTAATGGGCCTAGATTGAACTAGGCTTTTAGGTCCGATTAAACATAGTGCCATTAAGAATCCGACTTGAACCCAGCTCGAGCCGGCTTATTGACCGCTCCCTACTTTAAAATAGGAAGAAAGGTGGCATGAACGCGATGACGTGTACCTGAATCTCTCCCGACGTTATCTTCTTCCAGGTCCCGACATCAATGACCGGATATTTCCCGTACTTCAGTTTAAGATAACCGGGCCCTTCTTTGGGCCTATATATCCCATACTTAGTGATATCACCATACTTCAATTTGCTAAGCAAGACTATGAAAGAGTCCACCAAGTTAGGTGGAAGAACCTTATATAAGACGAGCCCCAGGTACATCATACCCCTAGTCACCACATGTACCTGAATTCAAGGAAAACGACTTGATTAAATATAAGAAGTGATTAGGGATACAAATGGCCCGAGCTGGCCCAACGGGCAGGCAAAAACTAAGCATAATAGGTAGGGGCATGGGCCGAGCTTTCGGGCTGCAATCAGGCCCACGACTGGCCCTTTTGCACTCATGTGATAATAATAATTTTTAAGGACAGTTGTGCAAATCTTCATTTTATTTGCACCCAAAGTGCCATGTAGTTGCTGGGTACATTTATTTTATACCCAAGATTCTTCCTTCTCAACTCAGGTTTGGCGTGATTAAACCGTTGATTTGAATCAGATAATCGAGGTCATTTTTTCTCCCCAATCTTCCACTCAATGGATCTTGAGATCAAGGGCTTATTGTAGGTATATAGTCAGATTTTGATTCACATGGCACGGATCACGAAAAGTAATTCAAGAACCATGTTTGATGTGCGGCGATGTGATCAGGTTCACTTTTTGGGACATATGCCGTCTGGAACTAGAATCTGCCAGTCTAATGCTAGGACCATGATCTCAAGAATTGAGATCCATTAAGTGGAAGAAGATTGAGGGAAAAAATGATCTACATCGTCTGATTCAAAATAATCAATAGTTTAAGCATGTAAAACCCTAGTTGAGAAGGAATAATCTTTGGGCTTTGTATTTAAACAAATTTGCACTCATTAGATAGGAGAGAATCATTACTTCCATGAATTTTATTTTTATAGGATGACATGTAGTCAAGATTCTCTCTTATCTAATGGCTGTTTATCTAGATCAACACAACATTTGGTTCAACGAGACTACGTGGAAGTATAGATTCTCTCCCATCCAATGGCTGCAAATTTGATTAAACACGAAATTAGGTTCAGTAAATTGGACCCACTAGTTGCCCTAATAAGCTTACTTACGAATTTTGGGAAAATCGGGAAGGCAGAAAAAGTGTGAAAGAATGAGAAAATTTCAGGAGAAAATGGAAAAATATTTGAAAAAAAAAAGTACTGAAAATATTTAATAATGTTAAAAATAAATATTTTTTAACAAAAATGTAGAAAACTATCCAGAAAGTTTCATAAAAAAATGTGTTTAAAATGCAAAAATCATCATTTTTCAAGCAAAAATATTACTTTTAAAAAATGCGTATTTTAAATGTGTTATCAACATTTTATTAAAAAAAAATACTTGTAAAACGAGGTTTTTATTTTTTTCAAAAAATGTCAAATTCGGTAACTATGTTTATGAGAGGTTTCCTTGGCCCTACTTGACCTGGTGCCATCCTTGGCAAGGATCAAAAACTCGGATTTTGTTTCGGTTTCGGTAGGGACTGAAATAAAAATTTTGAACCGAAAGTCGGCCGAAATGTTCCCCATAGTGTAAAAATAATCGAAATTTTACATTTTCATTTAGGTGGGGGCCAAAACCAAAACATTTCAGCCAAAATCTTTAAATTTCGGCCGAAATTATGAACCATGATCGTTGGTGATCTGGCAATCAAGCAGCACCAGTTTGGCACCACATGGTGCCATCTTGCACACAAGACTTTCATCTGGATCAAGTTCAATCCACAAAAAATTATCACTATCATGTGATTACGGGCGTCAAAAAATTAAATCATCGACGTGAGGTTGATCAAACCTGATCTAAACGCGAATCCCTCTTAATGACATGAGGATAATTTTTCGATTCAATCTAGGGCTGAATCCGATCGAGAAGATGGCCTTGTGCACCACAAAATGGTGCCATTGGTACAAGTCAACATATGTTGCCTAAGATCAACGCTTTATAATAATTTTAAACCCTAAATCCATGGTATCAAATATCGGTCGATACTGATACGTATTGGCAATACGTATTTGTATCCAACTCGGGTATCGGTATCGGCTGATACGTATCGGGTATTGGCCGACACCTCTTTTTTTAAAAAAGGCAGATATATATTGGTATCGGCTGATATATATCAGTCCTCCATGAACCGATAACCGATACCGAAACCAAGTTTGACACCTTTCCTAAATCATAAACCCTAAACCTTAGGGAAATTTACCTGATCGACCCTGTCAGATACACCTTTTATGTCATAGGCCTTGTATTTTCACCTTTACCTAAATCGACCAGCTTTTAGCCGAGTCATTTTCAGCTAGCACAAAAAGTCTGAAATACCCTTTCTTACACCTTTTTTCGTTCTACATGATTTAAAATTTTAAATATTTACATTTTTCTATATTTACGCGATGTGAAACCGGATTTATGCCGTCTGATTTAAAGGCCACATAATAAAATAGATGGCGCCAAAGATAGAGACAAAAAAAAAGGCGATATCGCCTCTTTAAAAAAAAAAAAAAAAATTTAACAATCGATATCGACTCTTAACACAATCGGTACCGACCATTTTAAGAGTCATCATCGACTCTATACAGAGTCACAAAAAAAAAAAAAAAAAAAAATTATAAAATCGTTGACGACTCTGTACAGAGTCATCATCGACTCTGACTCTGTACAGAGTCGCAAAAAAAAAAAAAATTATTTATTTATAAAATCGATGACGACTCTTTGTACAGTCACTAAAAATAAAATAAAATTTACTATTTATTTATTTATTTTTTATTTTTGTATAAAATTGATGACGAATTTGTACAGAGTCGTCATTGACTCTGTACAGAGTCGCACAAAAAAAAAATTCTTTTATTTATTTATTTTTTTATAAAATCGATGACGACTCTGTACAGAGTCGCAAAAATAAATTTAAAATAAAAAAAAATTCTTTGTTTTTTTTATTTTTATAAAATTGATAGCGACTCTGTACAGAGTCGATGACAACTTTGTATAGAGTCGCTATCGACTGTGAATTTTTTTTTTTTTATACAATCGATGGCGACTCTGTAAATAGTCGTTGACGACTCTTAAAATGGTTGGTACCGTACAGAGTTGATATCGACTGTATACAAAGTCGTTATCGCCTTTTTTTTATATCTATCTTTGGCTATCGATTTTATATTGTAGCCTTCAAATCAGATGACATAAATCTCGTTTCACATTGTGTAAATATTGAAAAATGCAAATATTTAAAATTTTAAATTATATAGGTGTATTCTCTTCTTCCTCATTCTAATCTGCTATAATCTCTGACGAAAAAGGTGTATATGGGTCGATCCAAATAGCAGATCGGAGTAGATTGGATTGAGGAGAAGACGCCGTCACCTTCGCCATCTCTTATTTTTAAAAATTATAGCAGATTAAAATAAGGAAGAAGATGTTTTTGTACCTTAAAAGAAAGGGGATAATTTAGACTTTTGGTTATCCTTCGGCTAGACTCCAAGTGATTGATTCGAGTAAAGGTGAAAATGTAGAGCCTTAAAAGGTGTATCTGATAGGGTCACTCAGGTAAATTTCCCTACACCTTAAGGGACAAAAATATAATACACAGTACACGCTGGACCACGAGCATATTATTGAGTTCTACCGTACTCATAGTGGTCGGCGACCCCACAATTTTCTTATTGACGTTTCTCAATCACCAACTGTAACACATTTTATCCGTTGAATCCATCTCTCGCTGCCCTTTGTATTGCAAACCTTGGATGAGTTTTCAGGTCGGCTTTTTGGGTCGGGTCAGGTCGAGGGCACCATCTAGTCGGGTCGGTTATATGCCATTTTCTCACCCTACAGTCAAAATTTTGACCCTACCTACTTTTTTACCTACAAAAGCTGACATTTACAGGTGTCAAGGGCCCTGATGTCCGTAAAGTAAAGTAGGTGATAGGAATGGATCTGGTGTACTCTCCTCAGTTGTCTCAGACAAGCATTGCATATATCTCTCACGCCTGTAAATCTAGATCTGTAAATCTAGATGTGGTTGCATGGCCGCGTACCGTATCCTAAGGGCTTGTTCAAGAGTTCGGAAAAAGGCTAGGTAGCTGAATTGTTGACTAAAAAGTAATGTTTACGAGCACTTTCTGAGCCTTTCTCTTAGTTTCGGTGCTTTTCCCATTGAAAGCGGCATACCAATATACTAGCAAAATATTAAGAAATGTTCAGATTTGAGCTCAGAAAATAAAAAACAAGATATCCCTATGAACCAAGAAAGTAAAAACTAAAGAACAAAACATTGTGCAATTTTATGAGAAAATCTAAAAAAAAATCATGAGTTGACTAAACTCAAAAACTCATTTCAAAAAAGCTAGAAATCAGAGTAAGCTCAGAATCCAAACAAGGGCTACGTCATAATAAATCCCTGGCTGGCACGAAATAAAAGAGAATTCAATGGATTTCAAGGTTGAGAAGTCTAACTAGAATTCGCTTGTAAAATGAGATTAAATCATGAGTTCATATTAGCTGATTGATCAACTTCTCGCTGGATTCATTCTTGATGAATTTTCCTATTTTTAATGAAAATATGTAGTTGCAAATAACAAAAAAATAAAAGATTTAGGGGCCAAGTTGGTACTCGGGCCGCAATACACAAGGCCTGTGTACCTAATACAAACTCTTTAATTGCATGGATGATAATATAAAATCTAAAAACCAATTAATTATAGAGTTAGTCTAAAATGTGAGTGGACACGGTAGTCCACACGTCTATTTGACTTTTTGATGTGCACCATAATGCATAGAAGTCCGTGCATATCATGCAATTACACAGATGTGTGGATTGTTTCAATGTAGATGATGGGTCGACACCCATTATAAACTAACTACTAATTATAAGACTCAAGGGCTACAGTAGTGACGGCTCCGTCTCATTTACTCTTACAAGGAGCTGTTTTAAGTGATAAAATTGTCCTATGCCTGCTCTATCTCAGAACAGATTTTATCTACTTTGACAAAGAGCAGGTAAAGAGCTGCTTGTACTCTTATAAGAGCTAACCCAAACACAGCCTAAGACAATCATCGTTTCCTGCAAAATAATAGAGCTAATTTTTATATTGGTGTTTTACTCCAGCGGGGCGATTAGCGCATTTGGTATTGCACTTCTCCCTCCTCTTTGCGCTAGTGGGGAGTTGCTTTAAGCGTAAAGGATCAAAATTTCGGCCGAAATCTTGGTTTCGGGCATGACCAAAACCGAAACTGAAACCCAATAATTTGACAAAAATTCGAAAATTTGACTGAAATTTTGATCCCCATACAAAAGCGACCAAAATTTTGGACCAATATTCGGTCATTTCGGCCGAAATTTTGATCCTTATTAAGCGTCATCTGACGGAGAGCAGGCAGAGAGGTGGTGTCCGCTAACGCAGAGCAGAGCCAAACACCACAAATAACTAACTACTTTTATCATTTAGAAAATTTAAACTGAAAATTGAAAACCAAAAACCGACCATAAATAGTGTCCGCCGAACCAGCCTAAATTGGACCGAAACCGACTGACAACCGAAAACAAACCGAACCCATTTGGCCCGATTCGATTTCGGTTTTGATAGCCGAGAACTGAAAACCGCTCAGATAGGATGAGAAAATCGACCAATAATCGAGAAAACTTGAAAAATAAAAAATAAATAAAAATAAAGAAAGATATGAAGAAAAATAAAAAATCGAACCGACCGAAACCAAAATTGAATTGGTTCGATTCAGTTTCGGTTTTGGAGGTTGAAAAGTTCGATTAACCGAAAATCAAACTTTTGATTTCAATTTGGTTAATTGAACCTGCACCCCTATATATAATCAACCAATTGTCGTAAGAGCGTACACCATTTAAACCATTTCAATGGCATATGATGGGGATAGTGTTATATGGAGGATAGATTTTAAGCTGACAAAGTGCAATGGCTGATGTGGTGCAACACAATTGGCTGCAAGTACAGTAGGCTCAATTAATACAGATCGGTGCAGCAAGTCACGTCGCGCCACATCAGCTAACTTTACTTTGTCTTCAACAAATCCGTCCTCCGTTTATAATCTTTCATATGCTGGTGCTATTTAAGTGTTAATTTTATTAATAAATAAATATAATATTCTAATTTTTTTATTTTTATGAGTCAGCATGAGATCATTGTTACGTACTTGAGGGCATCAAATAGTATATGGGACCCATGTGACCATGTCTTTGAAGTCATTAATTGGCTTGGCATGTGCACATTCTACCCAGCTAAGACGATATCATATTCACTTAGACATTATTGAATGTAACAGTTGAAGACATATCATAAATGGTCTTGGATGTTTGTGACCAATTAATGATCGGACTACCCCTAGTAAATGAGGTCCTGCAACAGGACAACCCCACTTTGAGCTTAGACTACGTTCTAGAATATATATATATATATATATATATATATATATATATATATATATAGCGATACCTATACTAGTGTCATTTGGTGCCAACTGCCAAGTGGTACCTAATTTGAAGAATCAGTCTTAAGGCAATATACACAAAGTCAATCAAATCTATTTGAAAAACATCTTATTCTACCGTTCATAACATGATCAAATTTGAAAGTGATACAATGCATCAAATAAGTAAAGCTTCACCCACTATTTGATTATATTTTAAAGATTAAATAAGAAATTTTTTTTATAACATTATTTTAGATCACATGCCACATAATATGTGATCCCAACGCTAAGGATATGTTCACATGCTATAACCTGCAACGCTAGTGTTGGGCGATGGGACCCTTTAAACTCTTTATCTATACACACGCTAGTAGAATAAACTTGTGATGCACATGAGAGCAAGAGATAAGGGAGCAGCAACCAAGGGAAGTAAGATAGATTTTTCATATCATAGAGACTCTACAACATGGGTTAAAATATTGTCCGATGCCGATACGCATTATCTGATACGTATTGGTTTTGGACCTCAGCGATACGATACATTCAAGGTACCATATCGATGCCTCCCATAAAATAACCTAAAATTCCGAACAATATATTGGAATGTATTGTCCGATACTTATCGGTTTTGGGGTTGGATGACAAGTATTGATTTTTTGAAAGATTGAAACAGAAAAACAAAAAAAAAATATGCATTATCTAATTCAAATTAATCAATGATTTTCCTCCGTGCAAAATTGTGTGGTCCTTATTCCGAAAACAGGTGAAAATAGTTGTACCCGTATAGTTTTTATTTTTATTAATTTTTAAATAATTTATACAATACCCTCTACTTTGTAGTGAAGCCACGTATGAAGAATTATGAGGATTCAGACCATATATAGGATCCTATATGGTCCTTTGGACCAGGGTTACCAAATTAGATGTGTCACTGTGCAAATCGCGAACCGGTTTTGTGGTTCAGTTCGGTCCGGTTCACTGAAGTTGGGCGAACGGCCTACACCAGTAATGACTCAAATATAGTAGTTGTGAAAACTGCAAAGCACTCTACATATATCTTATTAAATATGGTATATCAAAAGGTTATACATTAATATAATTGAATTATATTTTATTAAAACATTATTTTATTTTTAACTATAACTCATCCTACCCGTAGAGAACTGGGTTCCTTTGGAGTTAGCGATTTGTAAATTACAAATCGGAATTCGAACCAATGAATCAAGTAACATTGCTTTGGACTAACCTCTAGGGGTTAGGAGAGCCGACCAAATACCTGCTTAAAAAAGTAGGAGACTTGAGTTACAATCTCCTCCCCTCCTTGAGGCCACCCTAGGGAATTATAGCCTATGCTGACCCGACATGTGCTGAATTTGAAGTGCACATATGCTCCTGAGATTAGGCGAGTGCTCTAAGAGGCCCGAATATTCGGGTTATAAAAACAAAAAATACTACTTTGGACCGCCTAATTGGTGTCAATAACAAAGATAATTAGTATTACTTCAAACCATCACAACAGCAAACTGATGGCGATACTAAATTATATTTTATTGTTAACTTGAATTTTTTATGTCCTAATCATCAATTT
Organism: Chloranthus sessilifolius; assembly: GCA_021018995.1. Lineage (NCBI taxonomy): Eukaryota > Viridiplantae > Streptophyta > Magnoliopsida > Chloranthales > Chloranthaceae > Chloranthus > Chloranthus sessilifolius. The sequence continues at coordinate 11,397,520 of CM037588.1, forward strand.
TATATTTCAGATAGGTGGAATGGGTTATATTTTTCGCATTTATTTCGGCTCTAACTTAACCAAATTTAGAGGATTACATGATTTGAGAAATAGAATATTTTAATTAAATTATTAATATTTAAAAGTAATTGTCTACACTGTCAGTGGAGGCAGCTTTGCTCCTTATGTATTCAATTCTTTGTTACCTCTTGATCTAATAAATGGGTGAGGAACAAACAAGCCCTATAAAAAAACAAATAACACTACTTACTATTACGGCATGTCCCAATATGTAATCTTGTGCCGATGATCGGGGTGTAAACTGTTCAATACTACATTTATAACTTTTCAATTCTATGCATCACAATCATAAAAAAAAGAAATATAAAATAATATTAATTGCAAGAGGGTGGGAATGCTACACTCGAAGCTAAAATGCCACTTTCGAGCCAGTTCAGTGCCATGTGGCACCCATGTTTCAATAGTTTCATTAAAATATTCGGCATGTGATTTGAAAGATATAAAAGTTAATATATATATATATATATATATATATATATATATATATATATATATATATATATATTCTTAAAACCTATAGAAAATTGCTCAACACGGAAGAGGATATGGTGAAACTTGAGATCCTTTGTTATGTGGCATGCGATCTTATACTCGGTTCAAATATTCATCCCAGGGGGCAGATCCGATAAGATAACGGTCTATTCACTTCTATGAGAGAAAGATCGCCGATCGGTGGGGCGGGAAACAAGCCCTTTGAAAGGTGTTGGATCGAGATGGAAGGCCTGAGTGCCAATAGGCAGGCCACGGGTGGACTGAGGACATGATAATACAGAACTGTAAGGTATTGTTTTCATGCTATCTTTGAGCGTGTTAACCATTTAGCCTAATTGTAAAATGGTTTCACTTTGATAACAAATGCTTGAGAAAATAATAATTATTTTGATAAATATGTTAAATTAATAGAGTTAATCAAACACACAATTGATTAAATTGAATACTTTTTGGTTATATATGTTAAAAAATATGGTTGTCCAAATGAAGCCTCCACGGTTATGCGTTTTGCAAAAGTGTATGAAGCACACTATGGCCCATAGATGGCTTGGGAGTTGGGGATTCATCATGGTTTCAATGGATTACTATGGATGAATGCTGCCTATGAAGCAAGCACTTGGGGAGAAAGTGCACTCAAGAGAGGTGAGGCATCGCTGAAGTAGCGGGTGGATTTAAGCTTATATATATATATATATATATATATATATATATATATATATATATATATATATATATATATATATCCATGCCCGAATCACAAAACATTTCGTCCGTAAACGAGGGGTTCTGCAGATATCTTTGGCGATTACCTAGTTAAATATTAGAGTCCAAAGTCAAAGAAATTAGCCTAAACCCATAAACATGGAGTATCATGATCTCTCTCCGCGAACTTATGAAATCTTTTTTTTTTTTTTATGGATAAGTTGGGCTCGAACCTGTGATCTTGCCGTTGCAAGCTTGTGAACCAATCAGTTTGTAATCTTGCGTGCATATTAATAATTTTCTGTGATAATATTTTTATAACTAAGGGTATCACCTCCTTACGCTTGGACTAATCTCTAAGCGAAGCCCTCCGCCCCACCATGCCATTAGTACTACACGGTACATGGGTTACGCACCTTGTGGTGCATTCATTAATCTTAACGTGCACTTAAATATAAGAGAGGTTATAAACCACTTACCCATGGGGTCAATGGCGCAGTGGTTGGTCTCCTTGTCCCTATGATTGGAGGTCCCACTAGCAAGTCGCCCCCACCGTCACCCCTCCCCCCGACTCACCGACGTTTAGCTTGACCTGGTTGTAAGAGGGTTGAAAGTGGGTCTCTACAACCCGGAGGAGCTGGCCCACGGCCCCGGAAACCTCCATTATAAAAAGAAGGATTATAAACCACTTGCGTAACTAATCTATTTGCTAATTTGAATCTAATCAAACTCAAATTCAGACAATCTTAAGCCTAACTTTCTTAAACATACTCCTAATCAATCTAATCTAATCTTCAATATTCTCTAATAAAAATAATGAAATATGATAAATTTCGTATCAAAAAAGAACTATGATAAACTTCAGATTTCTTTTGTTATCAAAATTATCCCTAGTTAATCCCAAAATTGACATGTTTTCAAGTGTTATTATCTGTTCTAATATAGTAAATTAGGATATAGCCTTCTATAAGAAGAGTAAGAGAACTCATACACCCACTTGAGTGTTATAAAGCTATGCACTGAATCCGTTCTCCAAATGGCTGAGGAATTAATGCATCAACCAAAAAGCCAGTAAATCTCATTCATCAACAGAAAAAACCAGTAGATCTCGTTCAATCTATATTTGAAGAATTGATTCAGTGTATAAGGTAATCAGAATGTACCTTAGTGATGAGTAATTGAGAGTCAAGCTCTCTATCTAGAGGAGACTTCATGATCATTTCATCTTCTCCATTCAAGCCCAAAACGCAAAAATTATGTGATAATAAGCAAATTACTTGTTTTTATTTTATTTTATTTTTTTAATAACCCAAGTGTTCGGGGCTCTTAGTGCACCGGCCGGCTAATCCTAGGGGCACATGCACCCCCCAAGTTAGCACATGTCGAGTCAGCACAAGATATAAATCCTTAGGGTGGCCTCAAGGAGGGGGGAGAGAATTTGATACTCAGGTCTCCCCCTTCCTAGCCATCATACCAAACCCCTTCCTTTTAACCAAGATTACTTGTTTATCACCATTTTAAGAGACAAACAAAAGCAAAAGTGAATCAATATGTTGCGTACCGAGCCTCGAATTACGATAGATGTATTTGCTCCATGGTTTGAGAGGTCAAGAGCAATCTCCATGCCTGAATTCCCACACCCAACAACCAAAACAGCCTTGCCATCATACCCCAACCCTGACTTATACTCACTTGAGTGCATAACTTCTCCACCAAATGTCTCCAACCCATGAATCTCAGGCACATAGGCATCACTATTCTCACCTGTAGCCACCACCAAGAACCTAGCAGTATACACCTCTACGTCGCCCGTTACGGTGTTCCGAGCCGATACGGTCCATTTCGAGACAGCCTCATCGTAGGTGGCCAATTCGACGGACCGAGAACACACGGGTTTGATCTTGAAGTGAGCCACATAGTCATCTAAGTATTGGATGAAATCCTTTTTGGGTATGTATTGGGGAGATGAGGAGGGGAATGGGAAGTGAGGGAGTTGGCAAAATTGCTTTCTGAGGTGAAGTTTCAAGCGATCATAGGACTTTTTGGTCCATAAAGAAGCATACATATCCTCTCTTTCAAGCAATGTGTTTGGTATGGACAGGAGGTTTAAGCAAGCAGAGGTTGCTAGCCCTGCAGGCCCAGCACCCACTATCAAAACTTGGCTTTCCATTCAACTCACAAGAGGGGTTTTGGGAGCCCCTTTGCCTGCTCCAAGTTCACGGGTTCTGATGGGTGTGTACCTCAGTTTGTTTGTTATATAGGATTAGGAGAAGGATATAGTGTTTAGACTGCACATGGGTTCTCCATGTGCTGTCGGCTTCGTGGTGAAAACAGATGCCAAATGTCAATCCTTGTTTTCAGAAAAGTACGAATATGTGTATAACTGTTAACTTAAATGTTATTATTTTTTTAGGAAAGAGTTGGTATTGCACTTCTTGTGTGGCAGAGGTCACAATTTTATACGGCATGGAACACGGTTTCATCAATTATATTAAGCCTAAAGATTATGTTATGTTGGCATTAGTTTAGATTAGATTCAGCCTAAAGATTATGTTACTTTACCATTTTGCCGTTTGTTTGAGAGCTTACAAGAGCTTTCAAAGGGCGGCCTAAAAATTGAGTGAGAAGCAATCATAATTTGGATCAAGAGCATAAAATGGATGACTTAAGAGAATGTGAGCAACATACATGATATTAAATAGATGTTTTGCGCCTCAAGTTGAATGAGATGATAATCATATCATGTCTCCCCCAAATATATTAGAGGTAAACTTATTATTTTTAAAGGTTAATTTGTATATGATGTTTTTCTAGCTCACATTTGAAAGTTATCAATCGGACACTTTTGTACATGTGACACTTTTTTACTCACCATGTGCTCCATTTTGATATAATCGTAAGTTATATCCAATTTATGTGATGAGAGTCCTGTGACGGACTATCATGTTTTGTTAAATTTGTGTACACTAATATTTATCATTGTTCTTACTTAATTTTTAACAACTAATGTGAAGCTCATTGATCAAAAGATTTACATCATTTTATACATGTGATTCTAACTTAGAAATGCTCAGAAAATAGTCAGAGAAAAATTGGAGAGGAAAAAATATAAAAAAATAAGATTGAGATATTTAAAAATTAAAAGTCATGATTTATTTACAAAATTAGGAAATAATTTGCAAATATTCAAGATTTTTTCCAAATTCCAGAATATTCGGGATTATTTGCCAGAGTACGAAATTTGCGAATTTGGTCCCATTTTTTTTTAAATTAGGCAAATTTGGTGACCATGTTTGAAATTACCCTTTTGAGAAGCGTGAATTTTGGTCCCAGACGTCTCATCTCTAGTTAATATTCCACTTGGATCAGTAATTATGTGGACCGCTCACCTCATCTAAATTTTGTACGAAAACATTGAAAAGGCGTCAGAGTCAGAGATGAGGGAACGACGTTGCTGAATTGTAGCCAATCAATTAAGACCTCAGATGCGTACTTTTTCTGCAATCTAAACTTAGATCGGTCCTTTCTTTTGAAACTATATGCGTAGAAAAAGGGATTTGTATGATCACTTGTAAAATCTTTATATCTTTTAGAAGAAAATGTGAGCGTAGATTAATAAAGAACCACACGTATTAATTGAACTTAGCGCACCCCCAGTCCCAAATCGATTAAATTGTTATAGCTTCATTAGAATTATCCGTAATCATCTATCTACAAGCACACGAAAATAAGAAAAGAGAAAAAAGATTAACATATAATAACTTACAATGAAAGTAGTCGGAACCAAGGTGTCAATGCGGAGATCGATATCGGTTATCAGTTCGTGGAGAATTGATACGTATCAGCTGATACCGATATGTATCCGCCCATATTTAGAAAAAACAAAAAGATAAAAAGAGAAGTATCGGCTGATACCAATACAGTATCAGGGGCGATAAGTATCGGTATCAGTCGATATTTGATATCGTGTTAGAAAAGGACATGAAAGATTGCAAAATTACAGAGATGGGATATTGTGAATTCCGTGATGATGATAATGATAACGGTAAAATGTGACAATTTTTTGTAGTTTGAATGGTCAAGATTATCCTATTGGTGTGAGTTTTTCGATTGTGCCTTATCCACAAGATGGCTTGTCATACGGACGGTTTGGATCAATCATCCATGTCCACTATATAGACGACGATAGACGCTGGGAGTAGCTAAACCCGAAGATGAATTCCTACAGAAGTTTGTGGGGACCCATAGACTAGTTGCGTGCTTTACAAGTAATACTAACGGTCAACGCAAAGGAAATCATACCACAACTATCCACATTCAAATAGTATAAATGTGAATTTGTAAATGTTACGTATAGGGCAAGCGTTTGATAAAGGACAAGAGATTTGACTTTGACTTGGCTTTCTGTGATATCTTTTAGATTCCTTTCTAGCAAATAACCATTTTTTTATGCTATTCTCCATCCGCGTGAATCACGGAAGGGATGCCTTAGAGGCGGGTGCAAGCTGGCTGAGCTGGGCTATGGCCTGCTTCATCTTGGTCCACAATCAACGAACTTAGGCCCAGTCCATTCTAGGCTCGTCGCTGACCAAATATATATTATTATTTATTTATTTTATTTTATTTTATTTTTGTAAAATTTTATTTTATAACTTGGGTTAATCCTAAGCTTAGGCTTGGAGGAATCCGTAAGGGATGCTCTCGCCCCTACTCACGATTTAGGGCATCCTGCTATCGCAAAAGGGAGGCGTCAACGCTCGAACCTATGACCTATTGATAACAAACTAAAGCCCCATACGAATTGCGTCAACCCCTAGTAGGCTATTTATTTTTATTTTTGAGGATTTTTGAGGATGTCAAACGGCCAAGGTGTCAACTCGGGTAACAGTATTGGATATTGGCTCAAGAAGGATCGAACGAATTAGCCGATACATATTGGCCGATACCGAGTTGGCTTGGTGAATATTTAAAATAAAAAAGAAAAAGAAAAAAGGGAGGTATCAGCCGATACGGGTTCCATATCGGCCGATACCTGATATATATCGACCAATACGGGCCTGTAATGGCCGATAACGATACCAAAACTTGAGTTGAAAATCGATTTGTATCGGTTTGCCGAAAAGCAGATACATATTGGGGTCAACCAATTTTTAATACGACTACAAAAATAAGGTGTTTCAACGGTAGAGGAAAAACTATTGCTAATTTGTTATTAATAAAAAAACTACTACTACTCTCTTGTTATTGAAACAAATATTTTTTTAATTAATAGCAGCAATTTTTGATAGCCAAAAACTATCGCTGATAGTCTTATTTGCTATAATTTACCTTGCAACTCATGAAAGCTCCCAGAAAAATCACTTTCTGGGCAACTTATGAACGCTGGCAGGGAAAATAATTTTATGCGAACAGAATCTGATCAACTGATTTTTTAGGATTTTCAATTTTAATTGACTCCTTAGGTTCACGGAGATCCCGTGGAGCTACATATGCAATCAAAATAATGGTTTTCTGGTATGTGCAGCTCCAATTTGTATATAAATCAATTTGTGTATAACTGAAAGTCAAATTTCGTCCCTGATTCAACGGTCTGAATTTTAATCCTCAAAAAATATATGGAACTTTTCAAGAGGCTAGGCTTCACGATGAAGGTGGTTCTTAAGACTATAAAACCTTTTCTCATCTATATATATATATATATATATATATATATATATATATATATATATATATATATATATAGTGCTCACTGGATGAGTGTTAAATTGGGGTGCACATGTGCCCCTAGAGTTGGTTGGGTGTTCTAAGAGGCACACCGAAAGACTTGTAAATCCAACATATGCACAATATGGTTAAGACTTAAGATTATCTTTAAAAAAATTTCAAAACCTTGTAACCACCATGTAATTTTTGAACTTCAAATCTAAGCCATTGAAATTAATAAATCTTTGATTTAAAAATTTTTTAAAAATTAATTTGAGCAATGCGTCTGTCCACCATATTGTCCACCATATGACAAGAAAATACTGTTATAAATGCCACGTAGAGCTCTACACAGACCTTTGAGGATGGTCACGGTCTTCCATGAAAGAATGGAATTGGAGTCATACACACCCACTCTCTCTCCCTCTCTCCCTGCTAACTCTTGTCCAAGGTTCTTTTGTTGCTGTCATGTGGGATTAATAATTAACTCACTATAAAAATAAAGTATTTCAGCGGCACTTGTTGTTAAAGCGATTTTTTGTAGCAACGAGATTAATGACAGTAAAATTTTTTGTTAATAGCCATAATTTTTTGGTGACGTTAATAGTCTTACTTTTTATAGTGGCTTTGGTTATTGATGTGAATTAAACAATACTTTGCTGCAATATTGAAAAAGGACCAACAATTGAAGGGTCGAATAGCAATTTTCCAACGAAAAAGGACTAATAATTGAAGGGACCGATTCACTCGACAATCATTTAAATTCTATTTTAGTGTTTAAATGATATTAGACAGTCAATGGTTTAAGATGTGGGCGATCTGAACTGTCAAAGTGATAGATCATAGGTAGAACTGAAATAAGCTCAAAAAAGGTGTTTTAGGGAGATTTAAACCATTTGATCTATTGACTATAATATCAACCGTTGTTTTTAGTTTTGATTGCTGATATTAAAGTTCGTCAATCGGATGACTCACATCCGCATATTGACATTTTTCATTGACCTAAGAAATATTCCAATGATAAATTGTCACTTGGGCAATTTAGATTGATCATAGATCAAAAATTGACTTTTTAATGGTGTAAGATTATTTTAACTCCTTTAAATGTTGGTCAGGAGCCATTATCCCATAATATCATTGCAATATTTTAATCATATAGCCCAAAATCCCAGACATAAGAGATGCCCCATCTAACGGAAAATTATAAACGGAGGTAGATTTGTTGATGATAAAGTGTAGGCGGCTGCTGTTGTGTAACGTGACTGATTGCACCAACCAACATTAATTAAGTCTCACCACACTTTCAGCCAATTGTGTTGCGCCTTATCAGTCGCCTGCACTTTGTCTGTATAAAATCTGTCCCCTATCTAGCGAACAGATTTTGAGATCTAGGGTGGGTGTACTTGAGATTGAGGTCATGATTTTGAATCTATGTTTTCTCATGCAACAAATTAAATCATCCATATAACTCTTTATAATAGGGTGCGGCTGATATTTAAATCATTAAGATCTAAACAATCTCAACCATCAATGTAATAGCCTAGATATTAAATTAAAGTGGGCACAAAAATCATATTCATTGAGCGATTTGAACCATCTCATCTATACATTCTAATAAGAACAATTATATGCAATGTTAAAAGAATGGGATCAAGACCGTGACCAGATAGCGGTTCGACTTGAACTGTATCCTTTTGTTGCCCGATCCGGTATTTGGACTGTTATTTATAGTAGGAGGGTCGAGAATCTTTGAATTTCATAACCATGGATACCTCAATTTCCAAAGAAATGTGCAACTCTTACTTAAGCCCGGTGCGCCATTCATACCTTACTCAAAACTTGATTTTTGGTAGGGCTGTGCATTTTATGGACCAAACTGACCAAATTGATCGAATCGGACTGAACTGCCGGGTTTGGTCCGGTTTGGGTGGGTACCAATTTGGATTTGGTTTGGAAAAAAGGAAAATAAAAAAGTTTAGTTTAGTTTCAGTTTCAAGCCTCTCCAAATCGAAATTGAATATATATATATATATATATATATATATATATATATATATATATATATATAGGCGGGGGTTTTGATTAATGTTAAAGGGCATTTAAGTAAAATATATATTTTTATATAAAACCCTACTCTTTTCTTTAGCATATTCCTAAATTCTAAAGCGGTACGAGAGAACTTAAAGGAAAATCGGTTGAGAAGTTGAGAATATTTTCATGTGCAAATAGAACTTATTGGAAAACCGAAATCGATCGAGTCAAACCGAACATAATCTAATCGGGTTGGGTTGGTTTGGTTTAAGAGTTGAACTGTTTTGTTTGGTTTGAAAATCTAAAAACCGATTAAGACCGATTTGGTTTGTGATTTTGGTCCAAATTAAACCGACTAAACCGAACCGAATACAACTCTAATAGTTGGATAATAATTTCATATTATGCTCCCATTTTTAATTAATAAGATTCCGTGGCAAACTAGGTCTTCATTTTTGCGTTATATGCTTGTATGCATGGATCAAAATATCATGCGATACCGATACGTATTAGTTTTAGACCTGAACGATACGATACATTGGGTTTTTATCGCTCCCCTTAAAAAACAATTAAATTATTGTTCAATGTATCATTCGTATCGTCCATATCGTTCAATGTATCATTCGTATCGGACGATAATTTTAAATTATCGATTTTGGGGCTAGATGACATATCGAAAATTCGAGATTTTAATCTATACTTGTATGATTTGATTTAATTTGGTCTAGCTAATATCTTAAATAATAATTATTTGAAATTTTTTTAAACGATTGTGAATCTATTTTTGTTCAAAAATAAATAAATTTCAAATAAAGTAAAACCAATATTTCAATATAATATATTTAGAGGCCCGAAAATATTAATTCTCGTGCAGGGCTGCACTTAGTCAAGTTGGGTGTCACGTGGCACCCAATCTAAAGGTTTAGTGCCACGTGTACATTCAAAAGGTCTTTCATTGGCCATTACAAAAGATGTTAGAAATTATTTTTGGGTATCATCATACTCCCCACGAGACTGCTTGGTCACCTCTCTAAGCAAAAACTAAAAAAAATTAAGTTGGGTGTAAGTATTAAAATTTTAAACATTTGGGGTGAGAAAACAATCTCAAGGGTGTGAATAATGATACCCATTATTTTTACACTGTTGATTTTATTGTATTTATACACTGTTAATTTTTTTGTCAAAAGGCGAAAATATTAATGAAAAAAATTTTGGATGAAAAACTCATACATTTGACTCATGAAATGAAGGTTAATAAGGTTAAGAAAAAAAAAATCTAATCTATTTTATAAAAGTAACCTTAAAAAAACTAGTGAACCCTTGATAGATTTGATGGAACCCTTAGAAGATTGAGTTAGTCTGCAATGGGTATCCACCTATCATGGGTGGTCAATCAGTCCACATGTCTAATGTGACTTTGTGATATGCATGGACATCCTTCATTAGAAGCCCGCACATGCATGTTACAAAGTCACGAAGATATATGGAATGCAGTGGCCACTTGTCACTAACTCCAGAAGATTTGGGTTACACACGGATGTTTTTTCTCAGTCCTCATATATATAATAAGTATATATTAAAGTATCAAAAATTGGCTGATACCGATACGTATCGATTTTCAGCCAAACTTATACGTATCGGTATTGCCGATACTTCTCGGTTTCGACCGAGACGTATTGTTTCCTTTTTCTATTTATTATTTATTTTTTTTATTTACAAAATCGACTGATACGTATCGGTCAATTCGTATTGGCCCTAAGCAAACCGATACCCGAGATCGATACCTATTTTAATTCCTTGGTATATATACTGTGACGTCTCGAAAAATTTCGATCTTTCCGAACAAGTCAGCCTCGGTGTGCGTACGTAACTGAGTATAAATTCTTAAAGTGAGTTAAAATAAGTTTTGAGTGAAAAAGAAAGATTTAGTGATAATACGAACCGTTAGTTGAAGTACCGTACACCGAGGTACGGTAATAAGAGCTTAATACCCAAAGACTAAGCTTTTAAGTATAAAAGTGAATGGAAGTAGGGAATTCATTTCCTTTGGTTTGTTTGTTGAGAATTTATTGAGAAGAGAGAAGAAAGAAAGATAGCTTTATACGTAGTGTTGTGTGTGCAAGATTGAAGTTCTGCGTGGAGTCCGAGGATTTCGGATAGACGTATTTTCCTAAATTACGATTTTGAAACCCTCGCTTGGGAAAAAACTCATAAATCGAGGAATCAACAACTTAGATGTGAGCACTTAATTATGTTTTTGGGTGATTCATAGTTATGTTAGGCTTTAAGTATGATATGAGTGAAAAATTAGGAGCATAAGAGTTAAATTTGAGAAAAAATGAGTTAAGATTTTTGGAGAAGCCGATTGATCGAAATGGGATTTGATCAATCGACTTGTGAAACCGATCGATCGAAATGTAATCTGATCGATCGATTTTGGAGTCCGATCGACCGGTTTGAGCACTGATCGATCGGATTGTGAAAACAGTGACCGTGTTAGGAGTTTCTGAAGAAACCGAACGATCGAAATAGAATTCGATCGATCGATTTCGAAACCGATCGATCGATTTGGGAACCGATCGATCGGATTGTGGCACCAGAAGTATGTAATTTTTCGAAGGAACCGATCGATCGAAATGAAATTCGATTGATCGATTTGGAAACCGATCGATCAATTTGGGAACCGATCGATCGGATTGTAACAAGAGAGATGTGTAGGTTTATGGAGAAATCGACTGATCGAAATGTATTTAGATTGATCGATTTTGGAAATCGATCGATCGATTTGGGATTCGATCGATCGATTTGGACAGATTCAAAGATTTATGTGTTTTTAGTAAGGGGACTATAGGTCTTCCCGTTTCTCGTCATTTATGACTTACGGGATGCGAATTGGTGTGTTCGAGGTGTGAGCATGAGTGTGCTAGGAGGGCTAGCTCGACCAAAGGAATCTTTGTATAGCTCCGCTTTGAGGTAAGGAAAACTCAGTAACATGTGTATTTGATTACAACTAGTATGAATATTGTGATATAATGAAAGTGTGTCTGATTTATGAATTTTGTCATCACTTAAGCATGAATTTTGTATATGGTTTCAAACATGAAAACGTGTGTGTGTGTGTGTGTGTGTGTGCACTCAGAAAGGCTTATATGTGTGCGTGTGAAATCAGATATATGTGTGTGTGGAAATCAGAAAGATGTGAATAAGTGGGTATGTAAGCTTTGAGATTTAAAACTCCAAATCTAGTTATAAATTATCACATTAGATGGTGATAAACTATAAGTTAAACTTTGCACTTTGATTTAAGAATTCATGCGAAACGAACCTCTTGTACTCCGGTACGACGGGATATATGTTCTTTGTTTACCAATCCGCGGTAATAAAAACTTTGTTCGGCACAAGTTTCTTTCATTCGAAGGGGCTTGAGAATTGTGAAAATAGTTCATTGAACGACGATGGTTGGGGTTCCCATTGATATATGTGTGGCTCTCGATGTTAAATATGCTTGAGATTGTATTTAAGTGATTGATTTAAATTTCTTGTGTTGTGTGAAAAGGTTTAGAAAATCATGCGAACTAGCTTTGAAATTTGCTTTTGATATCAGTTATGTGTCAATGTAAATACTTTTAAATTATGAATATTTACAAGAAAAATATGTTTTAAATTATGTTATGAGATATATGTGTGATGTGAAGATCTACATGTTATATATGTTTCCCTATTGAGCTTAGATATTAGCTCACCCCTCAACTATACGTCACAGGTATAGGTGTAGACGCGGGTACTTAGGATATTAATCCTGAGGACCCAGAGTACATACTATTGGAAGAGACTGAGCCCTCTCCTGACGAGTTCTTCTAGTGGGCTGAGTTGCGAGTGTTTAGTTTTGTGATCTGTGTAAGGCTTGGTATGTACAACCATTTTTGTTTTGTATATTGGATTCAGTACGTTACTTTTGTTTTGTATTATGTGTGAACCATTGTTTAGGTGACGGTCGGCTGTCACCGGTGGTTCAGTTCAATTCTTTTGTCCATGTGCCTTTGCATGGAATTAGAACTGCCTTTTGTTATGTTCGATGATGAAGCCATATATAGAATTGAAGATTTAAATTCGTTATGATGACTCTATCTGCTTAGTTAGATAAATATGTTTTATTTCCACTTTGTGTGTGGATATAACAAGTGTTTAGTGAGTTTGGGGATCACCTTATCGGCGTTCCGACAATACGGGTTTTCGGGTTCGAAAATCCAGGCTGTCACAGTTGGTATTAAAGCATATGCTTTAGAGATTTCTGATAAGCCTTAAATGTGGATCATATGTTTAAGATTTTGTCAGAATATGAGGACCTTCTGCTAATGAAACTTTGGTTTCATGTTTGCAGAACGCCATGTTCACTAAAGGTAGAGGGCGACCGAGAGGCGGTCGTGGACAAAACTTGAGGAGTGGGGACGAGATTCTCACTAGTTCCAATAGAGTTCGTTGGATAACAAGGAGGTTCCGGATGAGAGAGATCACGATAGAGAGGACAGACAGAGAATGAAGCAAGCCATAGACGCCGTGGCTAATTTCATGGCTCAAATGACGACATTGATGGCTACTAATAATGCTAATAACCATTAGCAGCCACCTACACCTCCAATTCCATAGACGCCATCGACTTTTGTTGAGTTTAGGAGATTAAGACCTCCTAGTTTCTATGGTCAGACGAATTCACTTGAAGGAAAAAAATGGCTTAACCAGATCGAGAAACTTCTCCAGAGGCTACCATGTACGACGGAAGAGAAAGTGAGTTTGGCCTCTTTTTAGTTAGAGGGAGAAGCCGATCCATGGTGGAAATCGGTATTGAGAATGAGAGAGCAAGACAATGCAGATGGATTGTGGACTTGGGAATAATTTGTTGAGGTGTTCAACAAGGAGTACTTTCCAAAGCAAGTAAGGAACCAGATGGCAGTTAAACTTATGACGTTGGAGTAAGGAAGAATGTCCGTACAAGAGTACGACACAAAATTTACAAGGCTGTCTAGATTTGCTCCGCAGTACGTGACTGCGGAATTGATGATGGCCAACAAGTTTAAAAGCGGCTTAAGGCCAAATATTCGTGATAGGATCTCCATACTAGAGTTGGAGACCTATGGAGCAGTCATGGGAATGACACTGGTTGTCGAGAAAGATATCGATGATATGTATAAAATACGGGACCAGCAGAATAAGGGCAAAGCAGGTCAAGGGAGACCAAGCAATTACGAGTCGGTGAATAAAAAATCAAGATTTGTAGCACCAGTCGCGAGACAACCTGTTCAAACAAATTATTTTAGGCCACATATGCCTACATCAGTTAGACCTTTCCGTTATTGTAGCACTAGTCGCGAGACAACCTGTTCAAACAAATTATTTTAGGCCACATATGCCTACATCAGTTAGACCTTTCCGTTATGAGGGCCCTACTACTACTACAAGAGTATCAGTTACTTAGGGATTCTTTAGGGTAACATCATCCACTCCGACTGAGACATGTGCTTGATGTGGCAAGTCTCACAAGACCTCAGATTATAGATGGGGTACTGGAGGATGCTTCAAGTGCGAAAAGATGGGGCATATGATCAAGGATTGCCCAGAACTGAGAAATGAGAGGACAACATCAGCTGCTACACCGAGGCCTATAATAACTACGAGGCCTACTGTGTAAGGGCGTGCATATGCCGTTACAGCTCAGGATGCCCAGAACAACAATGATATAATCCAAGGTAAACATTCCTATATAAATTCAATACATATATCATTGATTGAAATTTTAGATGAAGAAGGTGCATCAATTTTAAAAAGTAGTCTTCAAATCCTAATGTTTACATGCTTAACTTTTAGTGCATATGTAATTGGTTAAATATATATGTGACGTAGGTACTTTACAAATGTATGGTAAGAGCGATTATTATGAAGTAAGAGTATTGATAGACCCAAAGTCTACTCACTCGTTTGTGACGCCGCAGCTTGCGAAAAAAGTGAAGGTCATTCCTAAGACCTTAGATTTTATTTTGGCAGTATCGATCCCAACGGGAAATTCAGTTAGTATCGATATGGTATGTCGATAGTTATAGTCGCCATCAGGGATTATGAAAGTCATGAATTAGTGACAGATTTGATCATATTAGATATGCAATGATTTGATGTAATCCTTGACATGGACTGACTATCCACGAATAACACGAGTGTTGATTGCCGGAGAAAGATTATTACTTTTCGACCGAATAGGAGTAGATCGTTCAAGTTTATAGGAATGCAATCAACCTTCGTACCGCTTTTCTCACCAGTCTGAGAAGAACATTTGATGATAAACGGATGTAGTGGATACTTCACTTTTATGAAAGAGCAACGGGAAGAAAAGAACGTAATAACATAAATTCCGATTGCTTGTGAGTTTCAAGATGTGTTTTCGGACGAATTGTTGGGATTGCCACTAGATAGAGAAGTGGAGTTTGCCATCGACTTAGCACCGGACACAGAGCTAGTATCTAAAGCACTTTATCGAATGACTCCAACTGAGTTGAAGGAATTAAAGAATAAGTTGCAGGAACTCTTAGATAAAGGGTTCATAAGACTAAGCGTGTCTCCTTGGGGAGCACAGATCTTATTTGTGAAAAAGAAAGACGAGTCGATAAGATTGTGCGTCGACTATCGTCAGTTGAACAAATTGACTATCTAGAATCGATACCCTTTGCCTATAATAGATGATCTCTTTGCTCAGTTGCAAGGTGCAAGATTCTTTTCCAAGATCGACTTGAGATCTGGATACCATCAGTTGAGAGTCAAAGCCGAGGATATTCAAAAGACGGCATTCAAAACTAAATATGGGCATTATGAGTTCTTAGTGATGCCTTTTGGCTTGACTAACGCACTAGCTTCATTCATAGATCTCATGAATCGAGTGTTCAAACCACATCTTGTTACTTGTGTAGTCGTGTTCGTAGACGACATCCTCATTTACTCGAAAACAAAGAAGGAGCATAAACAACATCTGAGGATAGCTCTATAGACACTACGTGAACACCAGCTATATGTGAAGCTCAATAAGTGCGAGTTTTTGTTAGAGAAAGTGAGCTTCTTGGGACATGTAGTATCAAATGAAGGCGTTACAGTGGATCTAGCAAAGATCAAGGCTATAGTGGAATGGGAACAATCAAAGACTGTGACTGAGATTCACTGTTTCCTCGATCTGACTGGGTATTACAAACGGTTAGTGGAAGGATTTTCCAAGATTTCAGGGCCGCTCACAAGACTTACACGAAAAGATGTGCAGTTTGAGTGGACTAGAGCATGTGAGAAGAGTTTTCAGGAGCTTATGAAGCGACTAACCTCCGCACCAGTGTTGGCTATTCTATCAGGTAGTGGAGGGTTTATTGTGTATAGTGACGCTTCACACAGTGGTTTAGGCTGTGTGCTCAACCAAAATCAGAAGATTATTGCTTATGAGTCGAGACAACTTATGGACCACGAGAAAAATTATCCAATACATGATTTGGAACTAGCAGCAGTGATCTTCGCATTGAAGATATGGAGGCACTACTTGTATGGAGAAACCTTTAAGATCTTTACGCATCACAAGAGCCTCAGATACCTATTTACACAGAAGGAACTAAATATGAGGTAACGGAGATGGATGGAATTTCTCAAGGATTATGATTGCTCCATTCAATATCATCCAGGCAAGGCGAACGTTGTAGCAGATGCTTTGAGCCGAAAAAGTTCGGCTCTACTGTCTAACCCTATCATGGGGATCTGTAGATGGAAACTGTTAGAGGATCTTTCTTTATATGACACAAAGATCGAGGTATAAGCTTCAAGAACTTTATTGGCAAACAGCACAATTCGACCGAAGATCTTCAATCATATTTATGAGTTATAGATGGTAGATGCAAAGTTAGTGAAGATCAGACAGGGTATGATTAATGGTAGTAGATCAGATTTCTCCATCAAGGAGGATGGATCACTGTTATTCAGAGGACGTCTATGTATACCGACTGATGCCGATCTCAGGAAAACTATTCTAGACGAAGCCCACAAGTCGAAGTATGTTATTAATCCTGGTGGTACCAAGATGTACTAGGATCTGAAAAGGAACTATTGGTGGAGAGGTTTGTAACTGGATATCGCTGAATATGTTTCTAAGTATTTAGTATGTCGGCAAGTGAAGGTGGATCATAGACATCCATCAGGCTTATTACAACCTCTGCTAATACCAGAGGGAAATGAGAGTCAATCTCTATGGACTTCATTTTGGGATTATCACAGACTGCAAAGCGATACAATGCTATTTGGGTGGTTGTTGATAGACTAACTAAATCAACTCACTTTTTATCATACAATATGATGTATATGCCAGGAAGGCTCACAAAGATGTATATGAAAGAGATAGTCCGACTGCATTGTATTCCAGTGAGTATTGTCTCACATCGTGACCCGTTATATACCTCAAAGTTTTGTCAGAAGCTTCAAGAAGGAATGGGTACGGGATTAGACTTCAGTTCAACATTTCACCCACATACGGATGGACAAACTGAATGGGTGAATCAAATATTGGGTCCGAAAGTCATAGAGAGCAATGTCGAAGCCGTTCGTCTAATTTGTGAAAGAATCAAGACAACTCAGAGTAGACAAAAAAGTTATGCTGATATAAAGAGAATAAACATCGACTTTCAAGTTGGCGATCACGTGTTCGTCAAGATTTCACCTATGAAAGGTGTGATGTGCTTCGGAAGACGTGAAAAGCTAAGCCTATACTACATCAGACCATTTGATATTTTGGGACGGGTTGGTGAAGTTGCATACAAGGTTGCTTTACCCCCGCAACTTGATCGGGTACACAGTGTATTTCACGTATCGATGTTAAGGAAGTACGTGAGGGACCCAACTCACATATTTGACAATCAACCAATTAAGATTTATGAGGATTTGATCGTGAGAGAAGAACCGGTCTAAATACTTGATCGGAAGGAATAGGTATTGCCCACAAAACGTATGCCCTTAGTGCTTGTTAAGTGGCAGAATCATTCAGTAAAAGTGACCACTTGGGAGCGAGAAGCCGAGATCCGCGATCAATACCCACATTTGTTTCAATGAGAGAGAGACATTTTGAAATTGTAAATTTTAATGAGATTATACATTCAGTGTTATGATGTATGTGATGTGGCTTGTTGAAGTCATAAAGAACATCTTAGTTGAAGTTTAAAAGAAGTTGCAGTGGATGGAAAGTGCAAAACACAAATTTTAAGGTTTTCTGTCAAAACCGACCTATTGAAATACAAACCGATTGATCGATTTGATAGAACAGAGACGCAGGCTTTATCTATGAAAACTGATTGATCAAAATTAAAACCGATCAATCGATTTTGAAACTGATCGATCGAAATGCACACTGATCGATTGATTTGAAAAAATAGAGAGCAGCCAAAGAGATATAAAAAATTGATGAAAATCGATCGATCAAAATGAAAATCGATTGATCGAATTTGGAAACAGATCGATCAAAATTCAAACCGATCGATCAATATTATCAGGTGGCAAGGTTTAAATGAAAATCGATCGATCGATTTTGGAAATCGATTGATCGAAATAATCAACCGGTGTAGTTCAAAGGGAAATCGATCGATCGATCGATTTGGACAATATATGACGAAATCGGGATTTTTCTGTTTCGAAATTTCAGAAATTTCTTGGGTTTCCTTTGAGGTTTTCTTTTTTGCTTTGCTTTTGGAGATCACTAACTAGGATTCTCAACCATCTTTCAAGCATTGATTCTTCAAGAAATTAATTCCAAATCTCTTAAAAGGTAAGCCCTAACTTCCTTGGAGATTGTGATTTCAAGTTCAAGCCTACTTTTATCAGCCTTAGTTTTATTTAATTAGAAACCTAATGGCTCCTAAAACAAGACAATCGTCTAAATCTTCGGCGTCGAAGGAACCCACTTGATGACTAGGTTCTTCGCAACCCCCACCACCACCACCATGGGAATGACCTAATGTGTGGTGGGCGGCTAAAGGTTTTGAGACAGAATATATAATTGATCAAGCGCTCTTCCGAGAGTAGGGAGTACATGGTATAACAAATTGGGCCTTTCAATACCTTAGCAAGGCCGGATTAGAAAGCCTACTCCAACCATTTAACGACTATTACTACCCTCGTTTGGTCAGACTGCTTTACCAAAAATATGTACGTCGGTGATAAATCAAATACCGTTTATACTAAAATCGATGGTAGGCCATATGAGTTGAATCATGACCATGTTGTCGACATACTCGAGTGCTATCTCGAGTATGGTACCAGGATCGATTTAGTGGAGCAAAATCGTAAGCCAGTTGATTTTCACATTGTCATAGAGAAAATGACCCAGGACAGACAAGGGTCAGGTCAGGCAATAAGGAGAGTAAATTTGCCTAGTCACCTTTGGATGCTGGACACAATCTTTAAGTGCAACCTTTATCCTATGAGACACAAGACCGAGAGGGTCGGGGTTTTATAACAGGCACTGTTTTCCACATTTGCGGGCCAGTGGTTTAATGCCCCAGAGGTTGTTTTTGAAGGCATCAAGTATTCCAGAGGAAAAATGCTAGAGGGGGGAGCGAAACCAGTAGATGAGATTCCATACGCTCGCCTAATCTCCAATATGATCGAGGATGACCCTGATGGTGACAAGTATACTATTTCGGATGATGAGCTGTGATTGAAAGATAATGTAATGCTCCACTCTCTCAAGAACTGGAATAAAGCTTATAATCAATTAAAGAAGAGCATGTGGGTGGAAGAACAAGTAGCACCTACACCTGATGCTCCTCAAGATCAAGAGCACCCTATACCTGTTGCACCAGATCAGGGCTAGCCAAAACTTACAGCTCCAACTCAGAGACGTGCTCCGATTCGTGTGCCCCCACCACCTCAACACTCATCTACTGCTACGATTGATGATGTTCTGACCCTCATGACTGAGAACAATCGTCAGTTGATCCGACGTCTGGATTACAATAAGGCTTTGATGGCTGAGACGATGCACTTCATGTACCCTTCAGACTATCTACAACGCATGGTGGTAGCACGGGCCTATATTCCCGAGGTTTCTAGTTCTAGAGCGGGAGGACTTGATGACGAAGATGAGCAGTCGGGTGATGCTGAGGAGTGATAAGATTTTTTCCTCTAGCGATTATTAGAAAACTATTTTTTTTTTAAATGTAAAAAGGATGTTCAATTTGGTGTTTTATGTAATTAAATCTTTAAATTGTTGTGGTATGGTTGCCACCTATGAATGTGTACATTTTGGGATGTGAATAGTGGATAGATTTCACCTGATTTATAAAAAGATTCTCTTTTTGAATTGTGTAAATGATCATGATCTCTTTTGTGTACTATGTGTTATAGTTATATGGTTAGGAGGCTACCCAGGTATACGTGAATGTGCGATCGTTGTGCTATCTTTTAGATAGTAGTTTTCATGCAGAAGTGTACATGTCCTGAATATGTGTGACTAGATGTGAGTGGATAGGTCTTGAATGTGTGTGATTGGTTGTGTATGAAAATTGCCTTCACTATGTGTGAATAGATTCGACGTTGTAATTTCTTACGTCGTGCCTTTTGACCGGATACCTTATGTTCATTTTCGAGGACAAAAATTCTTAAGGAGGGGAGAATGCGATGTCCCAAAAAATTTTAATCTTTTCAAACAAGTCAACCTCGATGTGCGTGTCCGACTGGTCATGCAACTGAGTATAAATTCTTAGAGTGAGTTATAATAAGTTTTGAGTGAAAAAGAAAGATTTAATAATAATACGAACCGTCAGATTAAGTAGCATACACCAAGGTACGATATAATGGCTTAACACCGAAAGACTAAACTTTTAAGTCTAAAAGCAAATGGAAGTAGGAAATTCATTTCCTTTGATTTGTTTGTTGGGAATTTATTGAGAAGAGAGAAGAAAGAAAGATAGCTCTAAACGTAGTGTTGTGTGTGCAAGATTGAAGTTCTGCGTGGAGTTTGTGGGTTTCGGATGGATGTATTTTCCCAAATTATGATTTTGAAACTCTTGCTTGGGCGAGAATACGTGGATCGAGGAATCGATCACTTAAAGGTGAGCATAATTATGTTTTTGGGTGATTCATAGTTATGTTAGGCTTTAAGTATGATATGAGTGAAAAATTAGGAGCATAGGAGTTAAAATTGAGAAAATGAGTTAAGGAAAAAGAAACCTGTGATTCAGAAAAATCTGGCAAAATCGATCGACTGAAAATAAGTATCCGATCGATCGATTTTGATAGGACAAAAATGTGAAATCAGATATGTGTGTGTGGAAATCAGAAAGATGTGAATAAGTTGTGTGTAAGCTTTGAGATTTAAAACTCTAAATTTAGTTATAAATTACCACATTACATGGTGATAAATTATAGGTCAGACTTCGCACTTTGATTTAAGAATTCATATGAAACGAACCTCTTGTACTCCGGTACGGCGGGATATCCGTTCTTTGTTTACTGATCTGCGATAATAAAAAATTTATTCGACACAAGTTTTCCTCATTCGAAGGGGCTTGGACATTGTGAAAATGATTCATTGAACGAATATAGTTGGGGTTCCCACCGGTATATGTGTGACTCTCGATGCTATATATGCTTGAGATTATATTTAAGTGATTGATTTAAGTTTCTTGTGTTGTGTGAAAAGGTTTAGAAAATTATGTGAACTAGCTTTGAAATTTGCTTTTGATATCAGTTATGTGTCAATGTAAATACTTTTAAATTGTGAATCTTTACAAGAAAAGCATGCTTTGGATTATTTCATGTGATCTATGTGTGATGTAAAGATCAGCATGTTATTTATGTTTCTTTATTGAGCTTAGATATTAGCTCACCCTTCGACTATACGTCACAAGTACATGTGTAGACACGGGTACTCAGGATATTGATCCCGAAGACCCAAAATACATACTAGAGGAGGAGACTGAGTCCCCTCATGACGAGTTCTTCTAGTGGGCTTGGTATGTCCAACCATTTTTATTTTGTATATTGGATTCAGTATGTAACTTTTATTTTGTATTATGTGTGAACAATTGTTTAAGTGACGGTCGGCCACCACCGGTGGTTCGGTTCGGCTCTTTTGTCTATGTGTCTTTGCATGAAATTAGAATCGTCTTTTGTCATATTCGGTGGAGTCATATATAGAATTGAAGATTTAAATTCCTCATGATGACTATCTGCTTAGTTAGATAAATAAATATGCTTTGTTTCTACTTTGTGTGTGAATGTACCAAGTGTTCAGTGAGTTCGGGGATCGCCTTATCGGCGTTCCAACGACACGAGTTTTTGGATTTAGAAATTCGGACTGTCACACATACACTCATATAACATAAGTCATATGCCCAAGCTGTGGTTGGACCAGTCGAGAGCTATAGGCTTCATAGTCGTAGTTCATGGTTCTCATTTGTTGACCGGTCGAACGATGATTTAATCGTCTAAACTAGAATCATAGCCTCCAATGGTTCAGCTTATAGCCCGATTTTCAAAATACTAACTACAAAAAATAAGACTATTAGCGGCAGACAAAACTGTCGCTATTAACAAAAGAACTGCCACTATTAGTCTCGTCGCTATTGAAACAATAAGGTTTTTTGTTAGGAAGTCATTACTTGCACGCGCTTTTTAAGTGATTGCACCGAAGTTAAAAAAAGACTTTATATTTTAGGGACATGTGACATGTGAAAATGCAATTTAGGCCATCTAATTTAAAATTCATGATCTATAGATCTTTAGTGGATAAAAATGGAGCAAAACACGATATTTATCATATGATCTATTGTTGTCAACTATTAAATAAAAAAATAGCCATTGACTATATTTAATCATATGATAAAGATTATATTTCGTGCCAATCTTATCCAATCAAAATCTATATATCATAAACTTTATATCAGACTGCTCCAATTACGTTTTCACATGTGACAGGTTTCAAAAATACAAAATATTTTTTTCACTTTAATGCAATCACTTAAAAAAAGGAATCCAAATAATGGCTTCCTTTTTGTTAATAGGGACACTTTTGGTTGTCGCTAATGGTGCCTGTTTGTCGATTATTTTCAAGGATCGATATTAGAGTACACCGCAATTACATGTTTTATAATTCTCTGCCTAGGCATCTGCTGAAGTTAGGGTGCCACTTGGATTATTTAAATATTTGACACACTGTTTTATGCTTTTTTTAATACATAATGTTCGGGCCTCTTAGAGCACGTGTACATATACACCCCCAATTTAGCACCCGTGGTTCAACAGAAAATATAATTGCATAACGGTAAAGGGGCAATGGTCATCCAACCAGCCAACTAGTTGGTTGGACCGAATTTCAAAGTCAACCACATCTGCAACCTTCAGAGTACTTTGAATTCAGAGGAAAAATCATATTTTTAAAGTGTCGGAGAAGATTAAGTTCAAGTGTTCAACCCATATATTTACTTAGTATTAAAGCATTGGGCCAGCACAGCAGCACTTGTGTCATTCATGTTGTATGCGTGGCACGCATGGTCATCAATATGTGTTGTCCACGTGGCAAGCCATCATCTGGCCATGATAAAGTCCAAGCTGCCACCCTTTAAGGAGAATGGTGGAGTTGTATTTGTGCAACACTCTCATCAAAGTGCAAAAAAATGTTTGATCAGATGGTTGGAGCACACTGATTCAAATGATTTTTGGGATTCCGAGGCGCTTGATTTGCTTTTAATATAATATAAACCTCTTTAAAAAATTGATTTTGGACTTAATCTCATTTAAATGAGATCCATATCTCATATTGTTTGATCAAAGATGCCACATTTTTACATCTCATATATTTAACAAGTAAATACTTATGTTTACATTCACCCATAATGGTGAATTTATGTTTTCGATAACATTTCGATAAGAGTCATATTTATTTTTTGAAATTTGTTTTATTTCATTAAAAAGTATAAAAGCTATCCTAGCGTCTCGTAGGGTTCGATTAATGCACTAGGAAGCACCCAAGCATTGTTATCTGAAAAATCGAACTTCCCGATAAAAATCAGAATAGATACTTGGGTGGCGTAAGAAACCCGAGAGAAATGAAAAAAACCTACACTTGGAAGAAATTGGAATACTCGGGAAAAAACCTCCAATAATCAGATAAATAAAAGCCCAACACTCCTACAATCAAGAGACCCCACTACAAAGAATGAAATATAGATAATAGGCGTTCCGCTTCGAATCTTCTAACGTTAAATAGAGAAGAGTTGCCTTTGCCATCCGCAATTGCCCAATTACAAACGGTGATGATACTATCTTGAATGAGCCTCGTAGCATTGAACGAAGAGTTGTTTCATTTGATTTTGTTCCGAGATATCCAAATGTGTCAAAGAGCATAAATATGGAGATGGTTTCATATCCATTTCTTAATACCTGTAGCTAGCGTCGCATTAATCCCAGCCTGAAAGAAAAATAACAATATTCTTGTGAATGTAAGATGAAATACCGATGGCTTTAAAGAAGACCCCCATATGGGCTAAATTTTCTCATAGGTTAGGAAAATATGCTCGATGTCTTCTTCCGCATGATCACAAAAGAAACATTTTTGATCAATTTGCATGCCTCTTCTAATGAGATTGGAGATAGTCGTCATTTTCGACTTATTTTTCAAAAAATTTCGGAGAGTACAAATATATATATATATATATATATATATATATATATATATATATATATATATATATATTGTTGAAAAAGAATTTAAAAATAAATAAAAGTGCAAATCAATCACACAGAGAAAACACAACCGTTTTACGAGATTCGGCAGTAATGCTTACATCCACAGAGTCACTCAAGTTTCACTATTCTTCAAGAGTTTCAAATTAGGTTCCAAATGCAGTCACACCTTGTAATTAGAGCTAACATAATAGAATATAAAATTACTATTATATCCTTGACTTGCGGGCCCTTCAGACATAATAGTAGTTGCATCAACAGTTCTTCCAACCAACTTAATGGCATTTGTCTCCATATATTAAGAAGTATTAATAAAAAAATTAGCAAAATTTCAAAAAAATTTGTGAACATTTATCACCATGGCTTTCACAAAAAGAAACGACCTAGAATGGGGTGGGGGGTGGGGGGTGGAATATGAAATTGAGATGACTTGCAAAGAGAGTTTTTGATAGGGTCTTCTATGCCTACCAGAAATTAAAAAGGGTTATTGATATAATACATTGACTTATTGTATTTAACTATAGAGTTATGAGACTATGCACCCAGTTATAGAGAAATTTCTGCAATCACATTAGTTCAGCATCATGTGGCATCTATTACGAGGATCAGGTAACTCAGCAACTCAGATAAGATCAATTAAATGCAACAATTTGGACACGATCCATTACCTGCAACATGGCACTTCAAATCTTAGAACACAAGATCGGATATCACGTGAAAGCATGGTTCAAAATTTTCGCCGAAATGTTTCGGTTTCGGTCCCCACCAAAACCAAAATGCAAACTCAAAATTTCAGAAATTTTGTATTGAGGGAAGATTTCAGTTTCAGACCCCACCGAAACGAAATTCGATTTTTTAATCTTTGCAGGATGGCATGCTCAAAGATTACAAGGAAACAAAAAACCTCGTCAACGGGCCAAATTTTTACTGGCCCAATTATATTGTACACCAAAAATTAACCCCAAACTTGGCCTGGATATGAAATCGGCCCTAGTCTTTTTGGGCTCAAGTTTTTTTTATTTAAGCTCAAACCGACCCAAATTAGGTTCTGAATAGGCTAGATTCGGGCCGAGTAGATATTTTCCCTTAAAATATTCGGGCTTGGTCAAGCCAGTCAATGCCAGGTTCAGGTAGCTATAGCGGCCCAATTAATTTTTATATTAAAAATGATGCCCGAACCCAGCAAAAATAAAAAATCGGCCCAGGCTCGGTCCTAGTGCATCTAGACTCACACTTGTTATGTCAGCCCAAAACTGACCCACACGCAAGGCCGGGTCAGGCCAGGCTCGAGCTGAACACCGACCCATTGCCAGTCCTAGTCAATAAACCAAATACAAAATGAACCGAGAAATAGTTTCACTATTAATTAAAACTGTTGGATCAGTGATCTTGCTAAATTCCAAGCTAGTTAAGGGATCTTGTCAACTCCGAAACTTAGGTAAGGCATCTTACAAAAATCCCATATTTTAAATTGTCGATATTATTATATGGTAATTAGATGGAATAAAGTCTTTAATGGTCCGAAGTTATTTTTGACTGAGATATGTGCCAATGTGAGCTGCTAGATTGATTGCTTTGATTGATCAAAGATGTGTCATGTTGGCTACCCTATTCTTTTATGACGGTCAACGTCTCTTTTTCAATGCCTTGGTTGGACATGACCATTATCCT
Source organism: Chloranthus sessilifolius (assembly GCA_021018995.1). Taxonomy (NCBI): domain Eukaryota; kingdom Viridiplantae; phylum Streptophyta; class Magnoliopsida; order Chloranthales; family Chloranthaceae; genus Chloranthus; species Chloranthus sessilifolius. The sequence goes on from CM037588.1 coordinate 11,423,923, forward strand.
CCAACGTGGTTGAACCAGATTTCAAGTTAAGTTCAACCCCATATGCTGCCCTTCAAAATAGGAGAATTTTGACTAGTGAACTTATATATTTCAAGTTCAACCTCATATGCCCTTAGAAATTGGAGAATTTTAACTTTCTTGGTTTTCACTTTTTATAAAATATCGTCAGTCAAAATTCTCCTATTTATGTTCTAAGGGTAGCGGATGGGGTTGAACTTGAAATCTAGAAATCTAGTTCTTCAAGCTCAACCTGATTGGACCTGACAATTACCTTATTTCATAAGCGACAGCCAAGATTAAGTTCAACCCATTTACTCATTTCATTCATATTATATTATACATATGTGGCACATAAAAATTATAATCCGTGGACAATTTTTTATACACAACTTTGAGACAGCTTATGTGGCATGACGTGATTGATTACAGTGCTTGGGCCCCACTATGTGTGCAGCCTGCCGCGTCGCCTCGCATAAGCTGCTTGTAAAACTATTTGTCCACTGTTTAACACCATACATGTGGCACGCATGGTCATCAATATTTGTCATGCCCATGTGGAAGGCCGTGATACAGTCCAAGCTGCCACCCTTTAAGGAGAATGGTTGCGCTGTATTTGTGCAAGGATAGGGTTATATGGACTATGGAGGACAGACTTTATGAAGACAAAGTGTAAGCGATTGATGTGGCGTTATATAATTGGCGGGAAATGTGGTAGGGCTCAATTAATGCACACCACATCAGGTGTTTACACGTTGTCGTCAACAAATTTGTCCTCAATTTATAATTTTCCTTTGTGGAACACTCTTATCAAAGTGCACAAAAATGTTTTGGTCCAATGGTTGGACTTTGGAGCACACTGAATCAAATGACTTTGGGTTTCCGAGGCGCTTGATTGGCTTTTAATAAATGGAAGTGCATGCATGTCAAGCGGTCAGACAATCGTGTAGACCGTCGTGTCCACTCATGAGTCATTATAAAAAATAAGACTATTAGCGGCAGCCAAAAACTGTTGTTATTACCAAAAAAATTGCTGTTAATATTTTTATCGCTAATAGTCTTAATAGCATTTAATAGTTCTTTGGTTAATAGCGGCAGTTAAAATTGCCGCTATTATAAAAAAAACTGCTGTTAATACTCTTACCGCTAATAGTCTTAATAGCATTTAATAGTTTTTTGATTAATAGCGACAATTTTTTACTGCAAAAAACTGCTGCTAATGGTCTTATTTTTTGTTGTGACTAACACTCTCTCTCACTATATATATATATATATATATATATATATATATATATATATATATATATATATATATATATATATATATAATATAATATAATTAAAATAAAGAAAAATATTAATTTTGAGGAAATTTTGTTAATTTTGTCAAAAGGGAGCTATTACTTGCACAAGTTTTACAAGTGATTACATTGAATTTAAAGAAAGACTGACATTTTAGGGACATGTGATATGTAAAAATGTAATATAGGCCGTTTGATTTGAAGTTCATGATCAATAGAACTCTGGTACATAAAATTGGAGCAAAATACGATACTTGTCATATGATCTATTGTAGTCAACTATTGAATTATATAATACCTTTTAACTCCATTTAATCAAATAATGAAAATTATATTTTGTTCTAATCTTTTGCAATTGATATTTTTAAATCATGACTTTCAAATCAAACGACTTACATGGTGTTTTCACAAGGTGGAGATCACGATACTTGCAAGTCTTCTTTTAAATTTGATGCAATCCAATACAATCACGTGAAAGGTGTAAACAAGTATTGATTCCCTTGTCAAAATGACGAAATTTCGACAAAATTTTTAAAAATATTGTTAGAATTTATTAGTGGGGTTTCACTAAAAGAAACTTTCCTTAGATCTCATTATCTTCCATCCTTACATAGAGGGTCGGCTGCCTTATGTGGATTTCCAATGACTTTCCTAGAGAGTTATTGATATATATCTCAATGCCCGCTGTCTATCCGACACTAATTATAGAGGTGTCGGAGTATGTATCCAACTGTAAAAAAGTTTTTGCAATCGCATCAATTGAGCATTATGTTGCATTTATTATGAGGATATGATAATTGGGCAACTTAAATAAGATCGGTGTAACATAAAAATATTTTCACCTTTTACCTAACCGACCAGCTCTAAGTCGAGCCATTTTCAATTAGCACAAAAAATCAAAAATACTCACTTCGGATACTTTTTTTCATCCTCCATAGTTTAAAATTTTAAATATTTATATTTTTTTATATTTATGCGATGTGAAATAAAATTTATAACATTTAATTTGAAGGCCATAATTTAAAATCGATGGTGCTAAAGATTGATACGAAAAAAGGCGATATCATTTCTTTAAAAAAATAAAAATTAAAATTAAACAGTCGATGGTGACTCTTTAAACAGTCGACACCGATTGCTTAAAGAGGTGATACCGACTTTTTAAATAGTTGTCATTGATCCCAAAAAAAGAAATAAAAAAAAAAAATTATTATTATTATTATTTTTCTTTTTTAAACAGTCGATGGCAACTGTCAAAAATTGATGGTACCGATTGTTTAAAAAATCAACATCGACTGTTTATTTTTTTTTTAAAAGAGGCGATATCACCTTTTTTTGTGTCTATTTTTGGCACCATCAATTTTATATTGTGACCTTCAAATCAGATGGCATAGATCCTGTTTCACATCACGTAAATATAAAAAAGTACAATTATTTAAAATTTTAAAGTTTGTATAATGAAAAAAAGAGATATTTCTGTCTTTTTGTGGTAGTTGGAATTAGCTCGGCTTGGAGTTGGTCGGATTGGTTAAAGGTGAAAATATAGGGTCTTTGGCGGAAAAGGTATATCTGACAGGGTCGATTCGATAAATTACCCATATATAAATCACGCAGAGTTAGCCTACAATGGGTGTTCACTCATCATGAGTGGACATTGCAGTCCACATGTCTGTGTGACTTAGTGATTTGCACGGATTTCTAATTCATGGAAATCTATGCAAGTCGCTCAATCACTGAGAGGACATCAATTGTAAATTAACTCTTATAAATATTGCCAAAGGTAAATTCATCTCATCGACTGAAAAAGTTATATATATATACATCGACTGAAAAAAAAAAAAATATATATATATATATATATATATATATATATATATATATATATATATATATATATATATATATATATATATATATACTAGTGAAAGGCACGTGCGTTGCATGTGTATTGTTGGTTTCTTTAATTTTTTATGCTATCAGTGAAATTTACAACAATCTTAAGAGAATTCTCATATTTTTTTTTTTTGTGATCTATGAAATTTACAACTATCTTAATAAAATCACTAAAAGAGATACCGCTATTGTAGGAGATGATTAGTTTTCATTTTTAACCCCAGCTCTTAGGTAATCACATGCCAACTCGCGCACAACTATTGATGAGCATATGAATTAGGGTACCTCTATTCGCATCAACGCAATTTCTGAAAATGCCAAATTTCAAAACTTCTTTAAACCCATCGACTGCTTTGAATCTGACGATAGAGATTGTTTTTTGCCCTGATCTTCTACACAATTGATCTTAAGACCATAAGCATACCATTAGACGGTCTACTTTTTATTCCATGCCATGACCTGGATACCAAAAAGTGGCCTAAAATCACATGGCACAAATCACGCTGAAATGTGATTTTATATCCATTTGTTTTGTATCTATTACAAGTGGAATAAAAAAAATACCCAATGGTAAGATCATGGTCTCAAGATTCATTGTGTGAAAGATCAGGGTGAAAAATGATCTCCATCGTTTGATTTCAACCTGTCAATGTGCTACAAGTGGGGCTTATGTGGGGGCTTTCAGACATTGCGTTGGCAAGAATAGAAGTACCTTATAAATTTGGGACCGACTCTCTTGACCGTCATTTAAGCACCAAATGGTGCTTAAACAATATTACACCATTTATTGGCTTATAATCTTGAAAATTCAAACCGTCAAAGTGATATATCATCAATTGAAGGGTTATGAGTCTAAAATTCACACTTTTTGGGAGATTCAAACCATCTGATCTGTGAACTCCAATACCAACATTTGTTCTTAATTTTGATGGATGATATTAAAGTTCACCGATCAGATGGTCTACATCCACTTATAAGCATGATTGTTTAGCTAGTACGTGTTCCAACTATGGATTGCCGCTTGGGAAATTTAGATTGATTGTAGATGTGTGCATATGGTACAATGATAAATCAATCTTCAATGGTGTGAAATTAAAAGTGTGATTTTAATGGTGTAAGATCATTTAACACCATTTGGTGTCTAAATGTTGGTCAAGAGCCATTATCCCTAAAATAGTTTTATTGCATTTATTTGGGGTTAGCTTGTGAGTTTTATTTTCATTTCTTTTCAACATTTGGCTTTTTGTAATTTTCCAATCCTTCATATCCTCTCATAGTTTCTCTCCAAATCTTTAACTTCTTTCCCTCTAGTAGAATTTTTTAGAGTAATTAGCGTGCTGGCAAAGCCAACTTCTTAAATTTTCTTGATCATTTGAACAAATTTTGAGGCTTGTAGAGAGCATTTTTCCCATTGAAAAAAGTTTGATTATGGTGGATTGTTTGACCCGTGCTTAGGTAAGGCCAAGCGAAAATTTTGACTACCTACCAAGTCGAGAAAAAGGAGTTATAACGAACTGAATTCAAAATCCGGTAACAACACTACTTTATGCGCTACAAATTTTTTTGTATATTTGGTCTACTTCTATATTTATACGAATATAGATTTTAAAGCTGATGTTATTGCACACACTTAAAAAAATGGATGCAAAATTGAAGGTTTCATAGAGGCAACCTAAGAGCGACCTTCCAAATAATGAAAATTTAATGGGCATATGCATTGATCTTGTCGTAGGGAAGTTTCATATATAAAGGTTTGTTTATTTAGTTGCAGCCTTGCAGGGCATGGTGACACAACTTACCGCTATCCAAAACTAAAATAGAAAACATTTCACCTAATGCACTCTCTATCTCTTGCGAACTAAAAATCAAAAGCAATCAGGTATCAACATTTACAAATAATCGAACAACATTCAAATACCTTACATACATATGGCACGACTGCATGAGGGCTTGAAGGGTAGGAATACAAGTTCATCAACCAAAATACGAAATAGGTTAAAGAAAAAACTCTAAAATTCTCAAAATTAAACTACCTCAACTTGGAAACGAAGAGGTATTTCTTATAAAGAAATATGACATGCATCTTCAACGAGAAAATAGATGTGATACAATTTTTCGCGGTCTAAATATAGTATAACCTTTTTGTAATGATCTTGAACCCAACCCTCTCACCTCAGTGCATAGACAATTAGTAGTACAGCTAGCTACTCCACTAAGCATATTTTATGCATAATCAACATATGTAATGTTCAGCTCAAGGAGATTTATAGGACTACTTATTTTTATTTTTTGATCTTTTTCGACTCACTGATTTTCATATGAAGTATAACCACTTGGAAAATTTGATCAGTTAAATTCCCTCACCTGGCCTAAAAGCAAGTTCCTGACTTTTGAGAGTGTAAACAACATTCAATTCCATTCAAGCATATCCTCAAGCAGTTGGAGTGTATTTTGTCTAGTGCAAGAATGAATAGATAGACTGAACTCTTCAAGGAATTATATCCATACATTCCTTTGAGCTGCATTGACTGATATTTATCCGATATCTATGATACCAAAAATGCGCTTTGACAAAATTTTCTTATCATTTTAATATATATATATATATATAGAGAGAGAGAGAGAGAGAGAGAGAGAGAGAGGTGGCTCTATTTGCACCCACTAAAAATATAGAACACCCCATCCGACAACCATTGATTACTTTGAATCAGAGGATGGAGATATTTTTTGGTCCCAATCTTCCGCACAGGATCTTGAGATCATGGCATAGGTTTCGATGCGGTAGTTTTAGACTATTGTGCTCTAGAGTGTTAGTGGGTGCAAATAGGGCCACCCTATTAATACTTTGTTCTACTATCCATCATAAGATAAATATAATAGATATATGGGATACAAACTGTATATTAGTGCAGTAATATATATTTTATTGTTTCAAAATTAAGTTTATAATTATCATTATATATATTGATAATAATTCAATCATAAACTTGTAAATATTTTCTCTAGCTCCAAGGTGTCTTTTCGAATTTTGATTTATCTTCTGGCATCTCTTCACTGTAAATGTAAATCTGAAAAGACACAAGTGAATCGATTTTATCTCTTTGCTGTTGTCTTTCTCACAAGCCTTACATCCCATCACTGTAAATATGAATAGAGGTTAGATCCGGGTTAAAAAGACACAATAAAAAAATATAATAACATTTATTTTTCCTTTTCTTTTATATTCTTATTTTTTAAAAATTATTTTTGTGTATCAGAAAATCTGTGTAGCAGTTTCTTTCTCTAGAAAGTGCAATCTAGAAAAGAACATACGGTTCATAGCAAGACCGGGCTTTATTGTATCCTGAAAGCAGATACGTTAGGAACCCTGTTGCAGCTTCGTTTATTCGACGGAGTGGGGCACCTATTGTCTTTAAGACAGTGTAGTGAACTACGTGTCTCGGAGCCATTATCAATACCATTAATTTTATCAACACAAACAATACTCTAGCAATATGTATCAGCCACGTAAATCTTCATGAGAGCTTTAATAAGGATTTAAAACAGACACATGTCAAGCATATCAACAGGTCGCATCGTCGTAGTGCGATACGTATCTGGATACAGGGCAAATTAATATGCCGATATTAAAGTCCTCTTTTGTATTTTAAAATGTTAAGTATATATATATATACAAAAATGCATTTTTTTATTGAAAGACAACTCCTACTTCGGTATTGTTATTTCTTATCTTCATTTAATGTAGATGACTTAATGGAGCATGATTTGAACGACTGAATTACTGCCACCACACGTCAATTAATATTCTTGTGGACTATTGCCATAGTTTTATTAGCCAAATTGCTGCTATACACGATAGATGTAGAGCCTATCATCGCTGATGGTGCTAAAGCACAATATACAACAACCTTTTGCTTACTTATTCAGGGAGCAACTACTTGCAGACGAGATTTTTGTCATTGCACATAATTTAAAAAGAAATACTTGACATCTTTTGGGACCTTTGCCACTTGGAAGACTATCTCAGCCATTTGATTTGGAGGCCATTGTCCAAAGATCTTTGGTACCAAAGATTAGTGTGAAACACTATCGTTATCATTTGATTCCGTACAGTCAAAGCCCATCATCTGATTTAATGGTTGATTCTTTTGAATAGAAAGATAGAGATCATGTTTTGTGCCAATTTTGGATCTATAGATCTCTATATCATGGCCTTTAAATCAAACGGCTTAGATGAGGTTCCACGTGACACAAGTCCTAAAAACATAATCTTTCCTTTAAACTAAGTGCAACGGCAAAAATCTAGTGTGCAAGTTGCTGCTCCCATTTATTTTTATTTACATTGAAAAAGAGGAGGAAAAAAAGGTTGTCATCAAAGCCAAAGACGCCAAATTCAGAAACTCTTAAATAGAAACACACCCTAGAAAACAACACAAAAAAAGCAAATAAGGAGGGAACAAAATTATTATTAAATATATATAATAATATAAAGCCAACTTAAAGGAAAGCCGAGCATGAATCTATGAGGTTGCACGCCCGTGAAGGCATTTGGATTCTTGAAACATCTTTCTATTTTGAAAGCAACGGTAGAGATGAACCGATCATAGGAGTTTACAACTTAAAACGGTCTTCATTATTTTCGTCTATATTTATATATATTTTATTCTATAACAATAAATCTCATATACTCTAGTGATACAAATCATAATTTTAAATTGAAAATATATGTATAGAATATATATATATATATATATATATAGAGAGAGAGAGAGAGAGAGAGAGAGCATGAACTCATCGAGCTCGGGATCGGATCCTAAATGAGTCGACATGGCGTTTCTTTTATAACCGTCATTTTCTCGTTGTATTTCATCTAATAGAGAAGCTATTTTCGGAGGAGCTCCCACCTGAAACCACGAACGGTAACAAAGAGGGCTCAATGACTCATTATAGAGTGTGGACCTTAAAAATAAAAAGAAATAAAAACTATACAAAACCAACTAAGAAGAAGAGCATAACAAATAAATTCATACTAACACTACGTGAAAATGAAGAATAAGCAACACTATTTGCCTAAAGAAAACCACGGTCTCTGACCGTTGTGGACAAATCAACTGATACAACTACCCAAAATCGTAGTTTCTAAAATACAACGGCGTAATATTATATAATTAAGCCTATTCGAACCTGTGACCTCAAGATATAAACCAAATTGGGCATCCGTTTCTCAAATGCAACGGCCCGGTTTTTTATAGCTTAGGCGATTCGAACCTCGGTCCTCTGAGTTATATTAGGCGCCCAAATACCTTCTAAGTGAAATCGAGCGCGGGAACGTCTGTCCAGCTACCCTTTCTCTTCTTAGCCCTTCCTATTCCTCTTCATTTGATGCAATCTTCCTCGTCGCCGAAGCTTGAGCTGATTCGATCCTCATCTCCAAAATCTAAAGCTTGATTCAATGCAAACCTCCTCGTCTCCATAAGCCGAATCAAGAGTCTCCATAAGCCGAAGCTTGATTCGACGCGATCCTCGTCGTCTCCAGATGTCAAAGCTTGAAGCCCATTAAAGGTGAAATTTATCTATGCATCAGTACTCTCTTTGAGGCCTAGCGATTAAAGCTCACCAAAGCGACATTGAAGAAACGATTAGGTAGGGATTTTATTTTATTTTATTTTTTCTAAAAGATTAAAAAGGATTATACCCAAATCATTTTACTTTGGCATACCCTAATTAGAAATAGTTTTTTTGAAATCTATATATTTTTTGATCATCCAAAATATTTTTTGAAATTTCAGAGTTAGGGTTTTTATTTTCTTTTATTTTTTCTGAAGGATTATTTTATTTTTTCTTAAGCAGCTCCTCCATCTTCGAAGCCTGCTAAATCCGGTTGGGATATATATTGATTGTTACCCTACTGTATTTTGAGGTATTTTCCCAAATTTTCCTCTGTTTTATATGGTTTGCTATCTATTTTTGTGTAAAAAGCACATATGAAAAATGGGAAATTCAAAATGAAATTGCAAAAATGGTGATTGATGGCCGTTTGAAAGTTTACAAATCTGCAGTCAAAAAAATACTTCAGCTTCGCAAAATCTACATGTACTAAATATGATCATGGGCCTACGACATTTGACATTGATGAACTAATGGCGCTTTTATACACAGTTACAGTTCAGAGGAACCACCCGAGTTCTTCGCACATTTGTGGACCTTGTAACGCACATGAAATTTCATGCTCTTCAATGCGTACATGCATCTCAAGGTCCATGATGTCTGTGCTTAACACGCAACAGCTCGTAAGCCATATGCTGTTTGTAGATTTAGTTATTTTGGTTATCGAGATTCTTCCTTCCCAAGTTTAGAAATAATGTTGATTGCTTTGAATGAGATGATAGAGAAATAATGTTGATTGCTTTAAATGAGATGATAGAGATCGTTTTTTTTTTTTTTGGGCCCAAACTTCCATGATCTCAATTTCTGGATATCCTCATGGTAGGTCCATGAACTCAAGATCTATTGTATAGAAGATTATAGACCTAGATAAGGGAATTATTGAAATAATGATGGTTAAAGGACTTGGACCATGTTGTAAATACTGAACAGTTGGAGGATATTTTGACCCTCTCAAGTAAACTTTTTAAATGAAAATAAAGGTGTACCTTTATTTGCAAAGTTGGCTTATTACAGCTTCAAGTGAATAATATGACAGGAAAAAATAAAGAAGTAACTCCTATCATATGAGAAATCAGAAACGTCTGAGTTGTTGTCAACTCATCTGTAGTATTAAAAACCAAAGAAATAACTCATATCATATGAGAAATCAGAAACGTCTGAGTTGTTGCCAACTCATCTGTAGTATTAAAAAGAAAGAAGTCAACACTCAACACATCTCTCCCACCATGGCAAATCAGTCAACACATCTCTATGACTGTGTAACACATTATTGAATGGTGGCCAACTGGCCATCTCTCTTTGCCCAATCCAACCAATCTCCTTTTTCTCCTCTTTCATAAAGAAATACTTCCTCACCACAAAGAAAGAGATGTTAATCTGCTTCTTGCCTGCTGATTCCATCACCACAGTCGTGTCTCCTGATTTTTGCTTCGTATTAGTAGGTACATTGTTGGCATGATATAAACTGATATTATATTTTCTAAATATTAATTTTTTCAAAGAAGAGTGTAATAACTAACACATCACTGATCTCTCATCTGTTCGGCTTTCTTATTTTTTGCTCTGTATGTGAAACTGTTAGTAGGTACTATGTTAGTGAAAGGGATATAAATTTATTAGTCTCTCTCTCTCTCTCTCTCTATATATATATATATATATATATTCAATACATGCCTCATAATTAATCAACCCAAAACATGTGTTATTTTGGGTTGATCATGCCACATGGCATGTGATCTAACATCCGGGTGTAGGGATCGGACATATTCTCCTATTCTCATGATCTATTTTATCTTCCCATAATTTTTATATTTTTGTTTTCTAAATACTAAATTTTTTTAAGCACAGACTTCCTTGATTGTCAGGTACCAACTTGTAAATTGTTTTGTTTTATAGTTTTATCTGGTGTCCCTCGGTAGATTATTTTTATGGTAAATATATAAGTTGAGCATGCAACTTAGTCTTCAATCTACATGGAAGCTCATGATTTTTTTTGTGTTTACTAATGGCTTTTAAATTTTGATCAAAGGTTTCCAGCCTGCCCCTGTGTATCTACTTCAAATTCTATTGGGCAACTACTAAATAAGGAATCACAACTGTTAAAGCTTTCTACAGTAGTTACATTGATATTAGTTTTAGCTTTAAGGACGGCTGATGTTGCATCTCAAAACCTGATAAAATTAGAACAAAGTCGATATAACTACTGGGCTATATGTGTGTGTATATGTATAGCAGTGGTGTGATAGCCATAATATGGGATGTTTTGTAAGGGTAGTCTTGCCATTCGGTATTAATATAAAGTCCAGTAGGGACTCTAAACCTAACTAGCTCATTGTGACTACATTCTTTTATCTCTCCCCTTTGCACTCATCCTCTTCACGTAACGTTTCCCAAACCTAATCTCATCCACATCTCTCCATAAAAATCTAATTGGTATCAAAGCCATCAATTTTACCATTTCTCCTTGCTGATGTCATCCTTCCCGTGCTGATGTTAGCAAAATGTTATGTTGATGTGAGCAAGGTCAACCTCATATAGGCTTAAACTTATATGTTTGGTCATTTTTCATCGACAACAACTTTAATGAAGGCCATCGTATGTTTTGTTGAGCTTTAACTGTGGTTTTTGGTTAGATTTATCCATTGCACATGATTTATGTACTCTGGCTTCTGTTGGCGTGATATATATATTTACCTTTTTTACATTTAAATTCCCATTATGCTTTTTTATTTTTAAAATGCTATTATGTACTGTATGTATAAGCCCAGTGATATATATATATATATATATATTTTTTTTTTTTTAAGTCTGTATAACTGACATTATGTAGTTTTGTTGGGTACCTAGGAGTGCAGATTCGATTAACTAAACTAAAACTGAAAATTTTGATTTTCTGTTCGATTCAGTCTGAATGGAAACTGAACGGAAACAAATCGGTTAAATACCGAAAACTTGTAATCGAAACAAAGCGAAAAAAAAATCAGTTCAGTTCACTTGGTTCGGTTTCAGTTTATTCAAAAAAAATTTAAATATTAATTCTTTTTTTTTTTTTCAGTCTTCTTTGGTTTTGGGTCCCAACCGGTTTTCGGTTTTAGCTGCTCAAAACTGAAACTGAACTGATTGGGTATCGGTTAAGTTCTTTCCGATTTTATGTCCCAATTGGCATTTTCCAGTTTTGGCCACGCAAAACTGAAAGCAAACCGATTGGGAATCGGTTCGGTTCTTTTTACTTTTTGGCTGGTTTCAGTCCAGTTTGGCGGGCCAGATTTTTGGTCGGTTTTTTGTGTAAATTATGTAAAAAATTATGCTAATTATGTGCTGAAATTATGTTGGAATCATGGTATCAAGTGTCGGCCGACATATACATATCAGCGATCTGTATCAGTATCTCCGTCAACCGATACTAACTCAGTTTTTGAGATGTCAACCGATACTAACTCACTTTTCAAGATGTGAAATCAAAATCTAACCATGTGATTGTATGTTCATGATCTGAAGATCAATTAGATCAAAGATAGGTGCGAAAAACAAACTCCATCAACATGAGATTGGTCCCCCCGTACAAGTCAGACCAGTCCACTATGAGATTGATTGGTCACTTGTGGGGAATTTTCATCTAACATAAAACCGATCAATCTTATATAAGAACGAAGTATCGTATGAAACCTAAGGAAATTTTCATCTAACCCATTTTTTCAATTAAATTAAATTTCAACATATGTCAAATATTTAGACCCTGTTTGCTTATGCTTAATAAAAGAAATGAAAAAGTTCAAGGTCTGGGACCCTATTAGATAATAAGAAAAATGTTGAACACTGTCTGATAAAAAGTAAAAGATCAACTTGTGGACTTCTTGGATTCAGACGATAGAGATCCTTTTTCACCCCTAATCTTCCACACAATGGATCTTGAGACCATGAGCTTACCATAATTCAATCTTATTGTTTTCTAATCTTTTGGGTTGTTGAAATTTTGTTTGTTGTTGTCAGAAACTCCAGTTTTGCTGGGTTGTTTCTATATTTTAGGAAAATGATAACTGGCGCATAGTTTTAAAAATGGGCCAGGGGCCGACATGCATATATCGTGTTAGGCCTGATCTAGTACGATATGAAGCCCCGACTAAATATGAGTATACAAGTCAGCCTATACCGGCTCATATTATGCTGGTTCAAATAAGCCATTATCGGTCATATGGGCACCTATCACTTGTGCTTTTTCTCTCTTTCTCTCTCTCTAAAACTTCAATTTTTTTCCTTCATTGTTGTGATTTGTTGTAGTGGTATGCCATTTTCCTTGCAGAATTTTAAATTGAGTTATATTTTTATTATTTTAAATTGAGTTATCTTTTTCGTTGATCTTTAGTTATATTATTATTATTTTTATTTATTTTTTGATTCATTTAGTTTTGTAGAATGTCTTCAACAATCCCAAGTAAAGAGTGGATGGCGGCAAATCATACAACTGTGGAATATATCGAAGGTCTTCATTCATTTATCAAATTTGCAAAAGAAAATATAGAAGATCCTGATTGGTGTTGTTGTCCTTGTGTCACCTGTCGAAATCTTAAAAAGCATAGCCTCGTGATTATTATGGAACATTTATTTTGTGATGGTATAGATAAGTCTTACACGATATGGAAGCACCATGGAGAATCATTTTCTAATAGTCATACCAATTTGGGGAGTAGTACATCGACTTCTAACCCAAACGAAGATAGGTTTCTAAGAATGGAAGATATGTTGAATAACACATTCGGAGGTGTTCGTACTGAAGATTTAGATGCTTGCTTAAATGGTGCGTATGATGAAGATGACGAGCAGCGTCCACATGATTTACATGATGATGCGGGGTATAGTAACTTGATGGAATGTGCATTAGAACCTTTGTATCCGTCATGTAAAAATGAGCATAGAAAATTGTCAGTCACGATTGAGTTGTTGAGCATGAAAGCTAGGCATCAGTGGTCTGATAAAAGCTTCACAGAGCTGTTGAAAATGATAAAAAATATACTTCCTGAAGAAAATACTTTGCCAGATACCACATACAATGCGAAAAAGTTGATCAAGTCTTTACGTATGAAATATGAGATTATTTATGCAGGCCCCAATGATTACATATTATATTGGAGAGATCATGCAAATAAGGATACTTGTCCTACGTGTGGTACGAGCAGATGGAAGCCACCAAATGCTTTAAAGCCGAGGGCTAAGCCGTTGCCATGAAAGAAATTAAGATACTTTCCATTAACTCCGAGGCTACAAAGAATGTATAGTGTACCGTGGATTGCAGAGAAAATGACATGGCATGCAAACTCAGTTGCAAATGACAGTCACATGCGCCATCCAGTAGATTCTTCTTGTTGGAACTCAATTAATGTTCAGTGGAAAGAGTTTGGTTTAAAGAAACATAATGTTCGTCTAGGACTTGCCACAGATGGATTCAATCCTTTTGGCAATAAGAATAACTCTTATAGTTGTTGGCCTGTTATGATTGTTCCCTACAATCTCCCTCCATCATTGTGCATGCACAAGGAGTTTACAATGTTGACCATATTGATTTTCGGGCCCAATGGTCCTAGACATGACATTGATGTTTACTTGCAGCCATTGCTTGTAGAATTAAATGAATTGTGGTCCACTGGAGCAATAACATATGATATCTATACAAAAACTAGGTTTAACATGAAAGGGATTTTATTATGGGCTATACATGATTTTCCAGCATATGGTCATCTTTCGGGTTGTAGGACAGTAGGAAGATATGGTTGTCCTATTTGTAGTGAAGAGGTTGACTCCGTATAGTTATATCACGGAAAGAAATTTGCTTACATGGGTCACCGAAAGTTCCTTACAGATTTGAATCATCCTTTCAGAACTCAGAAATCTCAATTTAATGGTAAGGAAGAACATAAGAAACATCAACGCCGTATGAGCGGTTCAAAAGTTTTAAGCAAAATGGAAACAATTCAGACCACGTTCGGAAAGGCAGCAGGAAAGAAGAGGAAAAAGCCCACGAATGAAGAGAGTTGTGCATGGTCAAAGCGATCAATCCTATTTGACTTACCATATTGGAAGGTGATAAAATTTTCCTTTCATTTTATTATGTGATCTCCAATAAACTGTTTGAATACTAATTTTTTACTTTATAAATGTAGGATCTTCCCGTTCGTCATAATTTGGATGTAATGCACGTGGAAAAAAATGTTACGGAAAACTTAATTGCAATGATTATGGATACAAAGGGTAAAAGTAAGGATGGAATTGAGGCCCGATATGATCTTAAAGATATGAAGATAAAGAAAAATTTGTGGATTGTGCAGAAAAATGACAAGGTGTATTGCCCTAAAGCTCCATTTGTCTTATCTCGAGATGAAAGAAAACTAATTTGTGAAACATTGTATAATTTGAAAGTTCCCATTGGATACAGTGCAAATTGGAAGTATAATGTAAGTTTGGAGGATTTTCAAGTGAAAGGCCTGAAGTCACATGACTATCATATCTTCATGCAACAACTACTACCCATGTTGTTGATGCATGCATTCAAGAAAGAAAAGCCATTGAGAGCAACTATCCGACAAATGTCAATATTTTTTAATGTCCTATGTTCCAAAGTTATAGATCGGGTTGAACTTATAAACATGAGGAGACGCATGGTCGAAGCACTGTGCGTGTTTGAAAAGTACTTCCCGCCTTCATTTTTTGTTTCTATGATACACCTTGTTGTTCACTTGGCGGATGAGGTGCTAACATGTGGTCCTGTTCGATATCGATGGATGTATCCATTCGAAAGGTAAACCTTCATAATATGACTTTAAAGTATTTTTTTTTACTAGTATTATTGATATCTAATTAAAGAAAATTGTGTAGGATGATGAAGACTTACAAGCATTATGTAAAAAATCAGACTTATTCAGAGGGGTCTATTACAGAGCAATATCTAATGGAAGAATGCATGAGGTACTGTATGGAGTATATGCCAAACGATAATGCAGGAGGGCATAAGCGAGGAGATATAATATTCATGGATTATGATGTTACATGTGGTTTCACTCTCGATAAAAAAGGAAAAGTCTATTACCTTCAAAACTTGCAATACCTACAAGCGGGTAAATGGATTCTCACACATTCTCCAGGAAATGTTGAATGGGAGATGTAAGTAATATTTATAAATATCGTCATTATTTTTTCTCAATTAAGACATTGAAATACTTGATCTAATTAACACTTAACATTTATAGGAAGTACCAATCTAACCTCTAAGGCCACAAGTCATGTGATAAACATCTGAGGGGCAACTACATTCCTTGGTTAAGACAACAATTAGAAAAAGAAGAGTCTTCTACCTTGAAGAGTCTTGCTGATGGTCCAGACTTCAAAGCCATATCGTATAATTCTTATGTGGTTAATGGATATCTTTTTTGTACGACGGAGTCAGAAATGAGTACAAGCACGCAGAATAGTGGAGTCTCCATGAAGGCTTTAACTAATTTTAGGGCTAGTGTCAAAGATAAGAACCTTTTGGAAGAAGAAGTCACTTATTATGGCATCCTTAAACAAATACTTGAACTGAATTATGGTAACTTTAAAGAAACAGTCTTTTATTGTGATTGGGTACGTATAGAAGATAAAACGAATGGATGTGTTGTTGATCCAGAAACAGGCTTAATTTTTGTTAATCTTGGGAGGCTTATAAGGAGTTCACATGAAGATGACGAGCCATTTATTCTAGCCTCCCAAGCCACCCAAGTCTTCTATTGCAAAGATCAAACCAGAGCTGATTGGTATGTGGTCTTAGATGCTCTAAAGAGATTGACTCGAGATGTAGATGCTTATGAAGATCCATTAGTATTTGAGGCAAGAATTAATGCAGATACTTTAGCATCACCATTGGTCGCTGATGTCGTGGAAGATGATGAATACTAAAATATATTTCTCATTTTTTTTTGTAATTACCATTGGAAGATGATGAATACTAAAATATAATTCTCTTTTTTTCACAATTTTGTTCCCTCTACATGCCTTTGAAAAACTCATGTGGTCCACTTTATGTTCTCTCTACATGCTATAATTACCATTGGAAGATGTACTCTATTTTTACTAATAAACATGGTTTTGACATGTCTTGATACATTACATGGTCTTGGCAAATACTATTTACTTATTTTCAGTAAATAATTCAGCATGGAAACATATGAACCTCAATCAAGTCGTTTAGAACAAAGCGAGACTGCTGAGAAAGGTTTGTTCAATCTTTTTTTTTAATCTATTCTTTTTTTAATAATCGCTGTTTAGATGAATTGCTAATAACATATATTTTGTCTAGGCATACGGAAACAAGTTAAGTTTAATGAACATGGGCAGCCAATTGAAACATATTCATCGAGTTTGTCGACGTTAATAGGTCAGGTGGCAAGGACACATTGTTCACCTACATACATGACATGGCATGATGTGCCAAAAAATATGAAGGATAAGATATGGAGCACTATCTTGGTGAGTACATATATTATTTACTTATACTATTTTTCGGGCCGATTTCCTCCATGATTTTAACTTATCTTTATATTATTATAGGATGAATATGATATTGAAATTCAACACAAAGCTATAGTATTATCGAAAGCTAATGGATGTTGGAAGCAATGGAAGCATGAGCTTCGAAAAAAATATGATGAATATGAGACGGATGCAGAGCGGGAAAAACATCCACCAAAATGTGTGAAGTTGAAAGATTGGAAGACATTTATTCACATATGTTCTACCAAAGAATATGTCGCACGTCGAGAAAAGGGGAGAAGTTCTAGAGAAAAGATGACAAACCCACACACCACTGATCAACGGAGAGCAGCTAAGATGGCAGAGGAGTTGGTAATCTCACTAAAATATTACTTTAATATAATTTTCTACAGAAATAATGCTTACTTATGATCATTGAATTGTACAGAAAATGCAGAATCCTAATGGTGTAGTTACCAGGACAGAACTGTTTATAGCCACACATACCAAGAAAGACGGGACATGCCCTTCACAATTTATTATTGAAAAATTGGTGTGCTCCTATATGTTATAGTTCATTTCATAAACTTCAATAATTACAAAGGAGTGTGAGACTTTATCATTATAATATTTTATCATTATTTATTTTTTTACTGCACAAATTGGCTTGCTATACCAAATTTACCATCAAAATATGCAAAGATTATATCCTTGCGCAATTGACACAAATGCCAGGTGAACATAAAATGCTTTGTGCAGTGTGAAGTCATGCTCTCATGGGAAAACTGTTGTTGGATTGAAATGCTTTGATTGGTTGATGGATTGAAATGTCTCTCCAATTCATTTCTTACTTTAGTTCTCCATTTTCCAAGCTAACCCCTCTGTTTATTAGCTTGTCCAATGTGATTATCCAGTCAATTCATGTGTGATATTATTTGTTGTCTATGTTCATTTACGCACTTTGGTTCGTTATTATTTCCTGACAGGTTAATGAATTAACCAACCATTTTGACAAGTGCCAACAACTACTAAATTCAATATCCATTAACTCAAAGGTTATGGTAAGTAATAACCCTCCCCATCCCCTCCATTCAATTGAACCATATACCTTGTGTACCATAAATAGTGTTGGAAGATTGATTATAAAGACTTTAAATTTCAGTTTTGATTTACAAGATGTTATAGCTTTTTTAGTTCCCGTGTCCATGCGATATATAATGCAAACAACCTATTCTTCATAATTTTCTGACTATTTTAAGTTTAATTTTGGATTGATTTCGAATGGTTTTTTTCTATTGCTCACCAGAGTTATAATACGCTCATGGTGAGTGGTCGGGTGGGGGTTATTATTTCAGCATTAACTTGTTTTTGGGCCACCTTTTGTGATTTCTTGAAGGTCATGAGTTGAGTTATGAACACCTAGAAACACTTTTTACTCCATACTAGTTCCTATGTGCACTTGGTATCAAGGACTAAAGTAGAACATTTCCGGCCTTCATTGACAGCTGCCAGCAGGTGTTAGGACTGTCTTCAATTTCTAGCAAAGTTAACTAACAAATAGCAGAGATATTTTCCAAGAAGGTTTCAAAATCCCTATAAGAAATCCCACACTTCTTGACAATAAAATTTAATCTTATTAACTAAATTAGTAAATCTATTTTGCAGCCATATTGTGACAGCCCGAATTTCGGCACCCCGAAACCCGTGCCATCAGCACGATCATCTTGACCGTGCCCCTTAGCTATGCACGAAACATTGGTATATCAATCAATGAACTGAACTAAAATAATAAATAAAGCTGTGGAGTTTAATTATCATTTAACTATTTCTCAAAAGACAGTTCTACCTTCATGCCTCTGCATGAATGGAGAACCGATCTAAACCATTGATGATAGCTAATCATCACAGATGGTTCGCCCAAAAGAATAATCCCAAACTTTAATTACATTGTTTAACCAAAAACCAGGCTTGACATACCAAGCCGTACCAATAATCTCACAAAAACCCTCAAACTGCGCAACGGAGTCCCCTAGAAGAAGTCCTCAGGAGGTGGCTCCAACTCGTCTCAAGGTGCCGGGTCTGACTCACCAGGGTCAACGTCCCCTGAAGCCTCTGCAGCAGCTAATAGTGGACCTGCGATGTATAGTCTAAAGGGTGAGCTACATCCTAGCTCAATAGGGAAAAGAACACAATTGAACATATAAATTACAACTCACATATATTCCATGATATGCCATGTATGATGTGTCTATGCAGTTACTGATGAAAAACAGTTGAAAAGAATCATGCTTTACTGATAGTTTACTCATGTCTTTTAATTATTCATGAATGATATTGAAAAGGCCTAAAGCAAAACTTAACCTTTCAACTTAAGTAATCCCTGAGCAATATAGCATCGAGCCCCGATGAGATACCCATCATCGTCATCTATATAGACAGTTTTAAACGTATTCCCTGGGAATACAATTATTACCTAAGCCCCTTTCCCCTGGGGATCGGTGGCGGGGTTTCACTTATCTGAACTCAACACCCCTGGGGTGTGTTTACTGTGTACGGATAAGCCTCCGCACTGGCCAACGATTTCGCCGCCGTATCTGTCACGGATATTCTGCCGCGTCAGTCGTGGGTATCCCGCCACGTCGGTTGGGTACCCTATCAAACCTCAAATAATAAAAATATCATGTGCTTTACATATAGTTATTCACAGTGTAAGTGTGCTATCTTATATCAGTTAGGCCTTATCAGACATAATTCAATCTTGGATACATCCCTGGGATGTATCCATTCACTTGCATCACACCTGATGCTCTTATTTCTTTACTTCCTCATCCCCTGGGGATGGCTCATTATGATTACTCTTTTAGATGTTACACACGCACACTTTTCACAAACCCTTAAGAACAAAAACAGTTTGAATTGAATTCTATAGTACTACATACATGCTCTTGCAAAATAAAGTGCATGTTCAAGGTGTTCCCTACCTCAAGTATCTGTTTGATCATGCATCAAGGTCCCACGTGGCTCCTTGTGCCCAAGTTCACATGTACCACCTATGGTATCACATATCATATGAAATACATCACCAAAGATGTAACCAAGAAGGTCCAAGACCCTCCAAGAATCTTAAAGTCAAACTCAAAAGTCAACAAAAGTTGGCACAGTCGATTAATCAAACTCCAAAGTCGATTAATCGAATTTGATTTGATTAATCGATTCCCAAAATCGATTAATCGAAACACAAAGTCGATTAATCGATTCCCAAAATCGATTAATCGAGATTCCTATTCGATTAATCGAAATTCTCTATTCTATCTTTTCGATTCTCAATTCGAGTAATTGAATCCCCAAAATCGATTAATCGATCCCAATTTGATTAATCGAATTTCGAAATCGATTAATCGAAATCCCATTTCCACTAGTCGATTTCCCCAGGTCTTTTTCCTCCATCTACTGGAGTCCACTGGAGGTTCTCAGTCGATTAATCGACACCAAAATCGATTAATCAAAAATCAAAGTCGATTAATCGAAACCCAATTCGATTAATCGAATCCGGGTTCTTTGACTTTTCAACTTCTTGGCGAAAATCGATTAATCGAATCTCAATTTTGATTAATTGAATTGGCCAGATTCAGCCCCCTTTTGGATGTTCTTCCCAATCTTCTTCCAATAATTTCTCTTTCTCTTCTAAGCCATTTTCCCTATGATTTTAGCTATTTCTAACTACCATTAAACCTTTTAATCTATGCATTGAATTTACAAGGATTTTACCTTCAAAAATCTCAAATTGATTGGATCTAGTGGTTGGAAAGGCTAGGGTTCCAGCATTTGGCTTGAACGGAATCCCTCGTTTCGAATCCGGCCTTGAATGCTCGAATCCCCCCCTTCCAAACAACTGCAATAACTCCTCTCTTTACTCCTCCCTCTCTCTCTCTTCTTTACTCTCTCTCAACAACCAACAATTGATTTTAGGGTTATTAAACCCTTTTATCTCCCCTCTAACTTGTATACAAAGCACATACACCAGAAGTAGGTGTATGTGACTCCAGATCTCGTCACATTCCACACATTCCCTTAATTTCTCACATCTCATCCGTTCATCCTATCCAACGTCAACATGTGAACTCTTACGTGGTCAAACCTATGGCCAGTCAGGCATGGATCCCGAGGTCACTGTTTAACGTGATTTTTTGGGATATTACATCCTCCCCTCCTTGGGAATTTTCGTCTTCGAAAACAATCCAAAGGTGCGTAGGTCTGGGTTCCCCCCCCACACCCTCGGTGAGGTGGCCCAGTGAAGTTTCACGAATTTTCACAAAACACATACATGGTATAAAAGATAACAGTCGTAGAGGTAACCAAAGATTTATATTCATTACCAGAAAATTTATACAACTGGTTACCTTAATTTAATTGACAGTACGACAAACGTTTTCTATACAACCAAAATAGAAAGTAAAGTATGGCTCATGTTGTCCCCTCGCCAGGCTGGTCTGGTGCTGGAGCAGGCTGCTCCATCAGAGCTGACGGAGCTGTGGGGGCTGGCAGGTCTGCTGGAGCGGGCTGAGTGTCTGGTAGCGGTGGCGGTGGTTGTGATGTCTCTGCTGGCTGCGTCTGTGGGGTGGCGGTCGTAGTCGACGGTGGTGGCTGTGGTGTCTCGGTCGGTGGTGGAGCAGAAGTGGACGTACTAGCCTCGGCAGCATGTGGGCGGAATGCGGTACCGGTGTGGAAGGCCGTATGTCCGGCGGTCCACGCCGCCTCCTCAGCCAAACGGCGCTGGTAATCCTGAGGGTAGATGTGCCTCATGGTGTGGTACATGAGGAAGTCCATCCGGCGGTTCATGCGTACGTTATTGGCCTCCATACAAGCCAACACGTCCTCTATAGTAGTGCCGGAAGGAGCCGCGGGTCGGCGACGGGAGAACGTCGGTGTCGCCGGAGGTGGTCGGGATGGGGGTGTAGCTGCTGTGGTGGTGGGTGGAATGGTAGCCTGGCTTGTAGCCGGTGGGATAACTGGTGGAGCCTCCTCCACTGGTGGTGCTCCGTCGGCGGGTGGGTCTACCTGTGGTGGTGGGGGTGGTGGTGGTGTTACAGCTGCGCTAGCTGCAGGTAAGACCTTCTTGAGAAGGTTGCAACTCCGGTTCCACGAGGAGTGTGAGAACCGCTTAATCTGGTCCGTCGCCTGCACCTCATGGGGCGATATGGTGTAGGCGGGAGCATCAGAATAGCTCTCCAAAATGCTCGAAATGAGCCGAGCTTAAGGCATCTTCTCCTTGGGCCTGAGGTTGCCCTTCATTAACTTGCCCTTCATGTATCGCATCCCCTCAATGACGATCATGGTGGCATCAAACCAACGGCCCTTGTAGGCCGCGTATAGTGCCTGTTGCACCAACTCCACGCGCTCGGTGTCGTGGCGCATAGGGTATAGATTGTATTTAATAATGGAGTCGAGCATCCACATATGTGGAGGAAGATCCACCCTTCGAACTGAGGTGCCCGAACCCCTTTTCCCCTTGGTCATGTCGCAGATGATCTCCTCGACATCCACCTCCTCTGGGAATGGTGGAAACAGGGCGGTCTCAGGTACAAAATCCAAATAGCACTCAAGTGCTTCATGGATGTGGCGGCGCGTGATGGTGTAGTCTCGACCCTCTATCTTGGTCAAGACCACGTCGTCGGTAGGGCCATCGGTAAGGCCCTGGTAAAACAACCGAACCAACCGAGGGTAGTAGGACCCACGGGTCGGTTTCAATAGGTTGACGAGACCGGCCTTTTCGAGTTAGTTACGGGCCCAATTGGTCTCACCCTATACATGCGGGTCCGTGAATAGGGTTGGGTCGATAATGAAATCGAACCCGATGGTCTTAGTCGCCCACCACTCGTTGGGCTGAACCACATTGGTGGGTGGTGGTGGCATAGGTGTGGATTCATGTGAAGGCTCACGTGAAGATGCGCCCGTCGACCCGGACGTGGTGTCCGATGTCGATGGCGATGGGGTCCTCACGGGTGATGGGGTAGGTGGTGACGGTGCGGCGTTCTTACGCCGGACCGGTAGCTTGGAGGTTGCCTTCTTTGAAGACAAACGAGTTTTCGGCGGCATCGTGGTGAAAATGTAAGGAAACTAGGGTTTCCCTAACTCAAATTGAAGAATGAACGCAAAATTTAGGGTTTACCGTGGGTTTTGGATGCTGTGGCACGCAAATTCGATCCGAAATTGATGGAGAATGCAAACCCTAGAGTGCTCGGTCAGTTGGAGAAGAGGAAGGAGAATGGCGCCCAAATGCAAAAGTTTCGAATGAGCACCAAAACCCCAACTCATATATATATAGGTCCTGGTTCGATTAATCGATTCCTCAAAGTCGATTAATCGAGTTTGTAAAACTAGCTAAGCGCTCGAAATCGATTAATCGATTTCCAAAATCGATTAATCGAAATACAAATTCGATTAATCGAAATTGTAGCCGTTTAATTTCAAATTTTTAGCTCACTGGTGTTAGCCAGTCGATTAATCGAAATCCCTTTTCGATTAATCGAAATTTTAAAATCGATTAATCAAATTTTACTTCGATTAGTCGAAATCGCATGGTCCTTCAAATTTTTCCCAATTTCTTAAATGACTCGATTAGTCGAATTTCCCAGTTCGATTAATCGAATCTACAATTCGATTAGTCGAATTCACCATCGATTAGTCGAAATTTCAACATAACTTATTTTCTTCAATTATTGGGCCCATTGGCCTCTGTTTGTAACAGCCCGAATTTCTGCACCTAGAAATCCGTGCCATTAGGATCATACTCTGGATGATCCCCAGGACAAATCATAAGTGTCTGCTTGTAAAGCGGAAGCCAAGTAGACACCACCCAGCAGTGGTAGATCGAGTCAGTCATTTATCAACACATTTAATCATAAAGAACAATCATTATAAAACAATAAATTCTATATTAAACAAAGAAAATGCATTCTCAAAAAGGAACCAAGAAGAACCATTGGTGATGGACATCCATCACCCAAACAATGGTTCCCGATAGTGGTTCCGAATAGAATGCATAAATAATACAGTAAATAATCCTACTAAAATGTACACATAAGTGGCCACCAGGCACACAATAATCCAAAAGAACCAAAATACAGTACATCAGACACTAGTACCCAGGCTAAGGGTAGAACTCGTCACCAATGTCTCCTGTCTCCTCGTCTTCTACTCACCCTCCTCAGCCGTAGTCCGATCACTCTTCTGCGTGAACTACTACTCGTAACCTAAAATTTATTTAGAAAACAGGGTGAGCTACATCCTAGCTCAATAGAAGAATTCCAACTAAATGAATTAAATATGCAGATCATGCTATCTCATAACAGAAATCAAATCAGAAATGTACAATCATGACGAATCAAACTAAAAGCTGAGATTTTATGCAAGAAATCAGATGTTATGCAAATATATTATCAGAGTACTTAAATTGTGTGTATTTAACTTAAGAAACTCCCGTGACTATATAGCACGGAGTAAACAGGAATGTTCGATAGGAAACCCCAACCAATCGTCGTTCACATGAACAATTTTGAAAGTGCAACAATGCCTCATCTATGGACTGCAATTGCGTCGAGGATTGAAAGCAGGTGCACAAATGTGCCAGGCATCGGATATATCGCCGGGTCGGTGGGGATCATCTGGTTTAAATCATCAAATCACATACATATATACCTCACAGATCAGATAGCAGAATCAGAAACAGATTTCAGGATACAATTTAGGAAGCAGAATCAAAGATGGCAGGAATCTATGATATGCATACATGCTTGTTAAAAACAGAAATCAGGGCACAGATATAAAATAAACATGAAATCATACTCAAAAGCAGTTTAGGTTGGTTTTCCCCTACCTCAGGTCACTTTATCTTCTAAGCAAATCCAAAGCTTTTTCAAGGTATCAGGGTTTGACCCTAGATCATAAACATAGTCCTTTAAGTGTTAGGGGTGTCAGAAAGTTAACCGGCACAATGTCCGGTGGTGTTTAATCCATAAACCAAAACAAAATAAAACAGGGGTGATTGATCGATCACCACTCTTATTGATCGATCAATACCCCTTATTGATCGATCAATACCTCTCATTGATCGATCACCACCCTCTAGCTCTCTTTCTACAACAAGCCAGTTGATCGATCAATACACCTTATTGATCGATCACCTATCATCATTGATCGATCAATACACTCATTGATCGATCAATAACCTCTCTTCTACATACTTTTAATACAGTTTAAATTGATCGATCACTACTTGGGTTGATCGATCAATGCTTCCTGTTGATCGATCAATGTCCTCATTGATCGATCACCAATCCTTTCCCAAAATTCACACCTTCTGTTCTCATTAACTTTTTATACAGATTGATTGATCAATGCCCTCATTGATCGATCAACACCCTACAGTGATCGATCAATATCTATGTTGATCGATCACCAAATGTCATTGATCGATCACCACTCTTGTTGATCGATCAATGCCTTCATTGACCGATCAATGCTCAAATTGATCGATCAATGCCCTTCGGGCATTGAACTTCCAGCATTCTGGGGTCTCTGTTCCCCCATTCTGTCCTATACAGATTGATCGATCAATGGTCTTCATTGATCGATCACCACTGTCATTGATCGATCACCACTGTCATTGATCGATCAATAATGATAGAAACTCTGTCATTAATGGAGTTCATCTCCAACCCTATTTTTCATTAATGGTTCTCAACAACCATTATCATGACATCAATGCCCATACCTGGGCATCTCATTTGCCCCTACTTAATCACACAAACTCACCTTTGTTCGGGCCCTTACGGGGTTTCGGCAAATCGACTCGAATGAGGGTTTCGGATCTAGCTCTCGGAGTTTGTCGTCGCTACGGCTCGGATAAGTCGATGCCCAGTTCCCTTTCAATCCTCAAGACCGTACATACTCTTAGACTAGTGTGGAGTGTCCTATTTCATCTCTCCATCCTCTATCTCGGACAATGTAGGATCCCCGGGTACCGCTAACCCCGTTTTCCCAAAGAACACTCTCACAGACCAACCTAGCTACAGATTTCTCAGCTTCTAAAGCAAGGGGAAGAAGGAGAAGAAGAAGAAGAACTCCCTCTAGGTCTCCCTTCCTTCTCTTATAAGCTAATAAACAGATATTTCTGTTTTTCCCCCCTAGTTATGTTCCGGTGTGGAGCACGAACACGGTCGCTACGATGCAACGTGCTACGTTGGCCCTTTACACAACTCAGACTTAAACGAAAATGCACATGTGAACTCATCTAACCGTGGTGTAACCTTATCTCAACTAATTTAAATTCTTAAAATTTAAATCGGTCTCGATTTCCGTGCCGGGCACTTAGATTGAAACAGTTAGGTTCGTGTTCTAGATTTCAGGGTTGTTACACTGTTAGTCGATTAATTGAATTCCACTTTCGATTAATCGAGTTACCAAATCGATTAATCGAATCCCCTCAATTAATCGAAATTTCCTAAAATTTTCATTTGCCTAAGTTCTTCCTCACTGGCTGATGCCAGTCGATTAGTCGACCAAAACTCGATTAATCGAATCTTCAAATCGATTAATCGATGTGAAAATCGATTAATCGGTTTTACCCGACTTCTCGAATTTTGTTGTCTCCTTTTTGTCCTTACTTGCTATGGTGATGTTTATCTCAAATTTGTTTCGGATTTTCATTGAATATATTGACCAACTGGTCGTCATTGAATTAAATGGACGATGAGAATCCGCGAACAAGCTTGCGGTGTTACAATGCTGACTCTCAAGTCGTTGCAAACAAGCTCGGATACTGTTCCTTCACATTGGCTTCCCGTTCCCACGTAGCCTCTTCGGTCGGATGATTCTTCCATCGAACAAGTACTAAGGGAATCACCTTAGTACGTAGCACTTGTTCCTTTCGATCCAAAATCTCCGCCGGTTCTTCTATCATACTCATGTCCTCATGCATCTCCAAAGGTTGACTTCCTAACACATGAGATGGATCATTTATGTACTTCCTGAGCATCGATACGTGGAAAACGTTATGTACCCGATCAAATAGCGGTGGTAATCTAATGCGATACGCAACTTCGCCTACGCGCCCCAAAATTTCAAATGGTCCAAGATAACGAGGACTTAACTTCCCTTTTTTGCCAAACCTCATTACACCTTTCATAGGCGATACTTTCACAAACACGTGTTCACCCACTTTATAGTCGACAATAGTCCGCTTGATGTCGGCGTAACTTTTCTGTCTGCTCTGTGCTGACTTCAGCCTTTCTCTGATTATTCGCACGATGGTGGCATTGTCTTCAAGTAGTTCTGGCCCCAAAATAAACTTCTCACCTATTTCTTCCCAATTGAGGGGTGATTTACATCATTGTCCGTACAGAGCTTCATACGGTGCCATGCCAATGCTCGTTTGGAAATTGTTGTTGTATGCGAATTCGATCAACGGTAGATACTCATCCCAATATCCTTGCATATCCAGCATGCACGCTCTGAGCATGTCTTCTATCACTTGGTTCACTCGCTCTGTCTGCCCATCAGTTTGAGGATGGAAAGCTGAACTAAAATCTAGTCGCGTTCTCATTCCTTCTTGAAATTTCTTCCAAAACTTGGACGTATATAGTGGATCACGATCTAAAACTATGCTGCTCGGAATCACGTGTAACCTTACGATCTCCTTCATGTATAAGTTCAAATCTTCCGCCAGATACATCGTATTGTACGGCAAAGTACGATTTGGTCAATCGGTCTGATTACCCAAATGGCATTGTGTCTCTTGGTTGTCGCGTAATCCGGTAAAATCCATCGAGATCGATTCCCACTTCCATTCTGGTATTGGTAAAGGTTGCAATAGTCCAACAGGATGCCTATGATCAATCTTCACCTGCTGACAGGTCAAACACCGTGACACGTGTTCGGCCACGTCTTGCTTCAAACCTCTCCACCAATAGTTCTTTCTCAAGTCTTGGTACATTTTGGTGCTGCCAGGGTGGATAGCGTAATTTGACTTGTGGGCTTCATCAAGAATTGTTCGTCTTAGGTCGGCATTGTCCAGAATGCAGAGACGACCCTTGAACAATAAGGAACCATCTTCTTTGACTGAAAAGTCTGACCTGATTCCCTCAATCATGTCTTGATGAATCTTTGTTCATGTCAGATCTTTCATCTGTAGATCGTGGATATGCTCAAATATTACTGGTTTCACTGATATGTTAGCCAAAAAGGATCCTGTAGCTTTCGACTCAATATTCGCATCATAAAGTTCCAGGTCTTCCAATAATTTCCACCGGTGCATACCCAAAATCAAGCAAGCTAATTGAGCTGAATTCTTCCGACTCAAGGCATCGGCTACTATGTTCGCCTTGCCTGGATGGTACTGTATAGAACAATCATAGTCCTTGAGGAACTCCATCCATCTGCGTTGTCTCATATTGAGCTCTTTCTGTGTAAACAGGTATTGGAGGCTCTTATGATCGGTAAAAATTTCAAACGTCTCACCATACAAGTAGTGTCTCCAAATTTTCAGTGCAAAAATGACTGTTGCTAGCTCCAAGTCATGAGTCGGGTAATTTTTCTCGTGTTCTTTCAGCTATCTTGATCCGTAAGCTATCACCTTCTTGTGTTGGTTGAGCACACAACCCAAACCATTGTATGACGCATCGCTGTACACTGCGTATCCTCCACTGCCTGAAGGAATTGCTAGTACTGGAGCTGAAGTGAGTCTCGTCTTGAGTTCTTGAAAACTCTTCTCGCATGCCTCACTCCACTCGAATCTTGAATCTTTTTGTGTCAGCTTCGTGAGAGGTCCCGATATCTTTGAAAATCCCTCGACGTAACGTCGATAGTAGCCTGCTAACCCAAGAAAACTTCGGACATCGGTCACTGTCTTTTGTTGCTCCCATTTAACCACTGCTTCTATCTTTGCTGGATCTACAGTGACACCGTGCTTTGAGACATGTCCCAAAAAGCTATCCTCTTCCAACCAAAACTCACATTTGCTGAGTTTGGCGTACAATTGGTGTTCACGTAGCGTCTGTAGAGCAATCCTCAAATATTCGTTATGTTCCGTCTTGGATTTGGAGTATATCAAGATATCATCAACGAACACTACGACGCAGGAGTCCAAGTGTGGTTTAAACACTCGATTCATCAGATCCATAAATGACGTCGGAGCATTCGTCAACCCAAACGGCATCACAAGGAATTCATAGTGTCCATACCGTGTCCTGAAAGCTGTCTTTTGAATGTCCTCTGCCTTGACTCGCAACTGATGGTATCCAGATCTCAGGTCGATCTTGAAAAAGTACCTTGCTCCTTGCAGTTGATCAAACAGATCGTCGATTCTAGGCAAAGGGTAACGGTTTTTCATAGTGAGTTTGTTCAGTTGTCGATAGCCAATGCATAGACGCATTGACCCATCTTTCTTCTTGACAAATAAGACCGGTGCTCCCCATGGAGACACACTCGGTCGGACAAACCCCTTGTCCATGAGTTCTTGCAATTGTTCTTTCAACTCCTTCAACTCAGTCGGAGCCATTCTATATGGTGCTTTTGAAACAGGCTCCGTTCCCAGTGCTAAGTCAATCACAAACTCTACTTCTCTCTCTGGAGGTAATCCAGGCAACTCTTCTGGAAATACGTCGGCGAACTCTCGCACAACTGCTATCTCAGAGATGATGTTCTTTTCTTCCTTGTCCTCTTTTAAGAAAGCCAAGTATCCACTGCAACCCTTCCTGATCATTCTCTCGGCCCTTACTGCTGAGATCAGTGGCATAGGTGATGACCTCACTCCTTGAAACCGAAATGATCTTCTTGTGTTGGGTCTGAAAATGACGACCTTGTTCTTGCAATCGACTGTTACACAGTACTGCGCCAACAAGTCCATGCCAAGGATCACATCAAACCCTTGCATGTCCAGCAGTATCAACTTTGCTTCCAATTCATGCACATCCAGATCTCGAATTGCTAAGATGACGGATTTGCAAGCTAACTCCGTGTCCACTAACTCTCCAGTCGGAATAGACACAGATAGGATGAAGTCCAACACCTCTGGAACAATCTTCATCCTCTTGGCAAAACAT
Source organism: Chloranthus sessilifolius (assembly GCA_021018995.1). Classification (NCBI taxonomy): domain Eukaryota; kingdom Viridiplantae; phylum Streptophyta; class Magnoliopsida; order Chloranthales; family Chloranthaceae; genus Chloranthus; species Chloranthus sessilifolius. The sequence continues at coordinate 11,454,374 of CM037588.1, forward strand.
GGAGTGACGAATGAGTGGGTAGACCCTGGGTCTATCAACACTCTAGCGTCATATCCAACAAAGCATCCTTTCTCATATACAGTTAAAGTACCTATAGTATACATACATACAATAATTTACACATCAATTTACACCCCTAATTCACATATAAATTTAGTGTTGAGAAAGAGAATCTACACTAATTCCTAATGAATGCACCTTCTCTATCTAAAATTTTTAATGAAATTAAAATTTCTTTATTTTAAAAGAGTCTCACCTTGTATGACGTCATGCACGTTCCCTGCTTCCTGAGCAGTGACTGCATAGGCTCTCCCATGAACGACAGGCTTACGTGCTTGAATGGGTCGTGGCGCTGCAACCGAAGCCGTCTTTCCTTTATCAACCACGGGGCAATCTTTGATCAAGTGGCCCACCTTGCCACATCAGAAACAACCCCTGGTCCCTGCTCTACAATCCATTGTCCTTTGAGGCTTGTCACACTTGGCACAAGTCTCTCGAGGCGCGGAAGAAACTGTACGAGAACCCTGTGTGACCGTAGTGCCAGTAGACATGGCAGGGCTCTCATAGCGTAAAGGTCTCCCCGACGCAAGTAGTGGAAATCTCTGTTGGTTTTGCTGTTGCGCCGGCCTTCCGAAACTCCCTAGGAACTGTGGTATCTGATTTTGGGCCACGAACCTCGGCTTTTTATTCACCGGTTCGTAGTTCCCTGATCTTCCTTGATCATTGCCTCCTCTTTGTTGCTCTCTCTGTCGGTATCTATTTGTATTCTCCTCTTCCACAACTAATGCCTTGCTCATGACCTCCTCATAGGTCCTTAACTAAAATGGAGCTACTCCTCCCCTAACCTCAGGCTTCAAACCTTGCTGAAACCTCTTGGACTTCATCACGTCGGTAGCGTAATCCGAGAAAAACGCAAGTCGTAGAAACTCTACTCCATATTCCCTCACGGTCATTCTCCCTTGCACCAATTGTAGAAATTGGATCTCAAGCTGATTTCTTACTACTTCTGGAAAATATTGTTTGTTGAACTCCTCAACAAACTCCTCCCAAGTCCAGGGCAACTTCGGGGTCTCCTGAGCCCTAGTCCGTATCACGGACTTCTACCAAGGCCCAGCCTCCCCATCTAGCATGTAGGCTGCCCATCTAACACTTTCATCCTCCGTGCATGTCAGCACGCTAAAAACCTTCTCCATTTCCATCAACCAATTTTTCACGCCATCGTGGTTCCGCCTTTGCCGAAAGGAGGTCTCATCCTCCTAAACTCAGAATGACAAAGGCACAGGCGGTCAAGGGTCCCTACAGTGGTGTAGGTGGCTCGTCTCTCGTCAGATGAGTGCAAAGGATGCAGCTTGTTGGGCCATGGCAGCTGCCATGGTCTCCATGGTATGCATCATCCTTTGTCGCTCCTCTCTATCCTCTTGTCTTTCTCTAACTCTCTCCTGTTCCCGTTGATCTCGATCCTGACGATCTTGATCCTCATCATCTTGCTATCTACTACTGCTGCCTCTTGGGGCCTCACTGCCTCCTAAAGGTACTCAATTTGTAGGAGAGATGTAATCATCTCCACTACGCAAACTCCTCTGTTGGCCTCCCCTCGGTCGGCCTCTTCCTCTAGACGACATTGACGGCTGCATTTGAAACTAAAGTTTCGTTAGCAGAAGTCCCTATGTTCTGACAAAAAGAATGATTGTCAGAATTACTAAAAGAAATGGCTCTGATACCAACTGTGACAGCCCGAATTTCGGCACCCCGAAACTCGTGCCATCAGCACGATCATCTTGACCGTGCCCCTTAGCTATGCACGAAACATTGGTATATCAATCAATGAACTAAACTAAAATAATAAATAAAGCTGTGGAGTTTAATTATCATTTAACTATTTCTCAAAAGACAGCTCTACCTTCATGCCTCTGCATGAATGGAGAACCGATTCGAACCATTGATGATAGCTAATCATCACAGATGGTTCGCCCAAAAGAATAATCCCAAACTTTAATTACATTGTTTAACCAAAAATCAGGCTTGACATACCAAGCCGTACCAATAATCTCACAAAAACCCTCAAAGCTGCACAATGGAGTCCCCTAGAAGAAGTCCTCAAGAGGTGGCTCCAACTCGTCTCCAGGTGCCGGGTCTGACTCACCAGGGTCAACGTCCCCTGAAGCTTCTGCAGCAGCTAATAGTGGACCTGCGACGTATAGTCTAAAGGGTGAGCTACATTCTAGCTCAATAGGGAACAGAACACAATTGAACATATAAATTACAACTCACATATATTCCATGATATACCATGCATGATGTGTCTATGCAGTTACTGAAGAAAAAAAGTTGAAAAGAATCATGTTTTACTGATAGTTTACTCATGTCTTTTAATTATTCATGAATGATACTGAAAAGGCCTAAAGCAAAACTTAACCTTTCAACTTAAGTAATCCCTGAGCAATATAGCATCGAACCCCGATGAGATACCCATCATCGTCATCTATATAGATAGTTTTAAATGTATTCCCTGGGAATACAATTAGTACCCAAGCCTCTTTCCCCTGGGGATCGGTGGCGGGGTTTCACTTATCTCAACTCAACACCCCTGGGGTGTGTTTACTATGTACGGATAAGCCTACGACCGCCTACGGTTTAGCCATATCGATCACGGATAATACGCGTCGACCGTGGGTATCCGTCACGTCGTGAGTACCTATCAAACCTCAAATAATAAAAATATCAAGTGCTTTACATATAGTTATTCGCCGTATAAGTGTGCTATCTTATATCAGTTAGGCCTTATCAGACATAATTCAATCTTGGATACATCCCTGGGATGTATCCATTCACTTGCATCACACCTGATGCTCTTATTTCTTTACTTCCTCATCCCCTGGGGATGGCTCATTATGATTACTCTTTTAGATGTCACACACGCATACTTTTCACAAACCCTTAAGAACAAAAACAGTTTGAATTGAATTCTATAGCACTACATACATGCTCTTGCAAAATAAAGTACATGTTCAAGGTGTTCCCTACCTCAAGTCTCTGTTTGATCATGCATCAAGGTCCCACGTGGCTCCTTGTGTCCAAGTTCACACGTACCACCTATGGTACCACATATCATATGAAATACATCACCAAAGATGTAACCAAGAAGGTCCAAGACCCTCCAAGAATCTTAAAGTCAAACTCAAAAGTCAACAAAAGCTGGCACAGTCGATTAATCAAACTCCAAAGTCGATTAATCGAATCTGGTTCGATTAATCGATTCCCAAAATCGATTAATTGAAACACAAAGTCGATTAATCGATTCCCAAAATCGATTAATCGAGATTCCCATTCGATTAATTGAATCCCCATTCGATTAATCGAAATTCTCTATTCTATCTTTTCGATTCTCAATTCGAGTAATTGAATCCCCAAAATCGATTAATCGATCCCAATTCGATTAATCGAATTTCAAAATCGATTAATCGAAATCCCATTTCGACTAGTCGATTTCCCCAGGTCTTTTTCCTCCATCCACTGGAGTCCACTGGAGGTTCTCAGTCGATTAATCGACACCAAAATCGATTAATCGAAAATCAAAGTCGATTAATCGAAACTCAATTCGATTAATCGAATCCGGGTTCTTTGACTTTTCAACTTCTTGGCGAAAATCGATTAATCGAATCTCAATTTCGATTAATCGAATTGGCCAGATATAGCCCCCTTTTGGCTGTTCTTCCCAATCTTCTTCCAACAATTTCCCTTTCTCTTCTAAGCCATTTTCCCTATGATTTTAGCTATTTCTAACTACCATTAAACCTTTTAATCTATGCATTGAATTTATAAGGATTTTACCTTCAAAAATCTCAAATTGATTGGATCTAGTGGTTGGAAAGGCTAGGGTTCCAGCTTTTGGCTTGAACGGAATCCCTCGTTTCAAATTCGGCCTTAAATGCTCGAATCCCCCCCTTCCAAATAGCTGCAATAACTCCTCTCTTTACTCCTCCCTCTCTCTCTCAACAACCAACAATTGATTTTAGGGTTATTAAACCCTTTTATCTCCCCTCTAACTTGTATACAAAGCACATACACCAGAAGTAGGTGTATGTGACTCCAGATCTTGTCACATTCCACACATTCCCTTAATTTCTCACATCTCATCCGTTCATCCTATCGAGCGTCAACATGTGAACTCTTACGTGGTCAAACCTATGACCAGTCGGGCACGGATCCCGAGGTCACTGTTTAACTTGATTTTTCGGGATATTACACATATAATATAAAGAGAACCTATTCTAAACCTAGTTTCCTATTTGAAATAGGACTCCAAAGACATGTGCCAATGATGCCATGTGGACTGCTTGAATTGATCAAAGATTATGCCACGTGGTGTATTAGTGGGTAGTCATCGCCCTATAAACCAGCTTTTCCAAACATCAATGCAGAATTTTCCGAACATCAATGCAACACTTTAAAGTAGCTTTAAAGGATTTAGTTTGATTGATATAACAACTTTATTTCCTTCAGTAAATTTAAGGGTGTTAGAGAGAAAAATACTAATTTATTACCCACTTTGGTATGTTAAAATAATACAGTCATCGTCTTTCAACTGTGGACGGCAATATCACTAGTTAATGCCTAGTATCAAGGAATGGAATCTAGGAATTGAACTTCTTTTACTAGTATTTTGGTAATTTATTACTACCTTTGCCCAAATGTTCCTTTTTCCTGAAATTTAGTTTCTAATAATTAGAAACCATGGTATATTACATTTTGAATCTGCGTTGGTTTGAAATGCATTTGTAGACAATTTCAGAGACATTAGTTCCTATTATGAAGCTAGAGGGGTTCAAGTCTGATAAAATAGAATCTTCTTTAGTACCATAGTTGAACATGGTTATTTAATTATGTTCATGCACTATTATCTCCAATAATCATTTTAACAGTAGTCAACAGGTAAATCTTAACTGTTATCCAGTTATCCTTGTTTGAGGTAAAGAAAACTATAATTTGTTCCTTGGTTAAATACGCCATGAATCTCATATCATAGTCTGCCATGACAGAAAGGAAGTATCAGTTCTTTGAGGTATTCATGTTTTGCCTATGGTTTTGTCTACTATAGTGAACATATAACAGGTGTTTGTGGTGACACATTTCAGTGTATAGAGATAGACACCTGAACAACGTGGATTGATTATGGCTGATTATGAAGAAAGTGGTAAATAAACAGATGCACAAGAAACATCATTTACTGATAACATGTCCATACCGTGCCTGACATCCACAAAGTGTTAGACCGCTTGCTCCTCCTTCTGTTACAGAAGGGACATTTTCCACTCAGGACTCCTACGGGCAATATCACTCCGATCATGGTTGGGTGCCAGTTCGGCATAGATATTGGTTAGTGCACTTAGAGTTGAATGGGTGTATTCACTGGGTCACTTTGGGACTTCGCCTATTGTCATCAATTCTTAAATTGGCTGACTGACTGAATATATGTTATAAGCATATAGAGTTAAACCTATACATGCATCAGCATGGTATTTGGGTCCATTAATAGGCTCGGGTCATTTGGTTTACACATTTAATGTAGTACATAGGTACACATAAGGACAAAGTTTTGGATTCGAAATTTAAATGGAAATTTTCAAGTCTCTAGGTACGGTAACACTACTCACGCTTAATATCAAGACTAAGAAGACATTTCAGCGGATTTCTGGTTTTTCATAGCAAGACTCAAAAGTAGATTACCCCTTTAAATAATTTAGAATCGGATAGTGTTCGCGCAATGTCGATTGAGCACTTTGGCAAATTTCTTCTCAAGATAATTGCACTTTGTCTGTAATTGTATGATAAGGAATAAATAAAAGCTACAAAAGAGATAAAATCTTCTTGACCTCACCATCAATCATAGGAGAATTCTCAACTCATTGTATTAGCAGCTACATCGTACCTAAATTAGAAGCTGGTACAAATCTCCCAATTCATATCCAGAAGTCTGATCTCAAATTACCTATGAACTTTGCACCATCTTTATATCGCAAGCGATCTACAACCATGATCCCTAAAACATATCCTTATCAAAATCAAATTAACACCAACTGCCTATTTATATGCAATCAAGACAGAGTGGCATGCTTGGGATGACATCTTGTTGCATCCCAAAGCATTACCATGCATTGATTAGGAAACTCTAATTTCTTTAGAATTCTTTAGGTGTCTAATTTAAGGGTTATTACTTTGCTTGTTTTCAGTGAAGATTAATTAGAAAAGAATTTTTTTACTCTCTTTGATGTTAGGAGTATTTTAGAAACTTAAGTGAGCGGGATTAGTTAACTAGATTGGTCATTTAGATGTCTATTTCAGAGTTGTAGGTTAGGTGTTCACGGTAATTGATGGTCACTAGATTGGTCAATTAGATGGTCAAGGTAATTGAATCTGATGGCTGTTTTAAGTAGATAATCGAATTTATAATTTACACACCAAGCTTCACTTGATTTTCTGTGTACCACCTTGAAAATTTTATCTCTGACTATGATATGTTTCTCTTTTTGTTTTTTCTTGACAGTATTGTACCAGCTTGAAAATTTGATCTTTGACTATGATCTATTTCTCTTTTTGTTTTTTCTTAGTGTAGAGTTAAGAATGTAGGCATGGGTATTTACTGCCAATGCAGTCAGATATCAAAGGGTGGTATACCACTCATAACTTTTGATCTCCTGTTGCAGTTCCTTCAAAGGGTTTTCCAACCCCTTCCAAAGTGCATGACAGTTTTTTTTTAACCAACCCCTTCCAAAGTGCATTACTTTTTGTGTTGATCACAGCTGAAAGTTAATGTCTTGGCATTTTCTGAACACTACTATCTGATAGGGATGGAACAGTTAGCACACCTACATAACCTCTTCTTTTCCTATTCTGTAGAGCCAACTTCTGGGTTCACACCCTTATTTTTGTGTGTGTGTTGCAGTGCAGCTGTCATTACTGCATACCTGATGAAAACTGAACAACTATCCCAAGAAGGTTTGAACAAATTCTTTGCATTCAATTTGGAGTACTGATGATATATACCTTTAATAGTTTTTTAGCTTTGTTCTTGTTTTCTGGATAGCACCTTTCTCTTACTACAATTTACATATATTGGAGCATTTAATTTCTATCTTGATTCATTTTTGCTATTTCCCATGTTCTTGTTTGACATATTCCTGCAGATGCACTTGAATCTTTACGGCAAAGCTGTGAGTTTATGTGCCCCAATGATGGTTTTCTGGATCAGGTGATATAAGACACTTCCTCAGTAATTTATGATTTAGATTACATAATTTTTTATTTTTTTTACAATGGTATCAACTCTCCTCACCAACATCATAAGTTTATCAAGCTTATTAATAGCCTTTCATTGCAGTTAAAAATGTTTGAGGACATGGGTTTTAAAGTAGATCATGCCAGTCCTATATACAAGCGCTTTCGCATGAAAATTTTGGGTGGGATTTCTGTTCATCTATGTTTTCATTTTTTAGCTTTACCTCGATTAATGGATATATATATATATATATATATATATATATATATATATATATATATATATATATATATATATATATATCTATCTTTGCTAATCATTATCTCAGTCAAACAAGGATATTATATGTGAACTCAGATTTACATAATGTTTTTATTTGGAGATATTTTCTTCATGGGAAATCCATTCTGTAAGCTATTATAGCATATTTGGCTCGAGTATCATGTTGTATCCTTGTACTCTCCAACTGATCCACACCTTTCATTTGCACGAGCTTGGTCAATTCAGAGTTTGAACTATCGATTAGCGTGAATATGGAAATTTCAAATGTCAGAATATAAGAAAATCCTCAATGGCACCTTCTACATTCCAGAGCCTACATTTGTTATTGATAAAAATTTCATCGACCAAAAAAGTTATAGTGGTTTGTAGAGCATCAATGCCAACAGAGGAAGCCATCGGTAGGTCAAAAGATGATTTAGAATGAAAAAAGAGCAAACAGAAAATAGCAAAAATAAGTGCTTACCTCCTATACATTGCAAGTAGAAAGAGCAATTAAACTAAAGAGAGAGAGAGAGAGAGAGAGAGAGAGAGAGAGCAATTCAACTTGAGATTTTATTGTTGTTCAAAAGCTTCAATAACAATAAAATCCAAGCTCTTATTAACTAAATTCATTTATCTAAAGTTTAATTTCTCACTCTACAAACACAATATTTATTATCATCCCTCATCAAAGAAACCTTAAAGGGCAGCTTTCTACTTTTAAAACAGCACTATATCCGTTCGTATACGACTAGGACTTTCTAAAACCTCTTTCACTTTGAAATAAGACTTCAAATAAAATTAAAACTTGCTGGAAGATGTCCTGATGCCTAAATTTATGCAAGGAGTTGAAATTAGAAATGAAGTTGAGAAAAAAGGTAGGCCCATCATATCCATCTTTCCTTCTTTGATGATGTTGGAGAGAGACCCATAACTGGTTTGAAATAGTAACTTCCTTTTTACATAACACCAATCATTCTAGGAAATGAAACTTGAATGGTGTGAGGTACCAAACATAGGAACATGTCCTCTCACTAAAATCTGTCTTATTTATCTGGGTATTCTGAATTTCCTTTTTGTTTGCATTGGGTATGAAGTGGACAGGCCTGTGCACACCTGTGGTGAACACTAGTCAATTCTATACATGTGGCATACACCTTCATTAATAATATATAAATGCGACATGTGAGAATCGCCACTATGTCATTTGGCCTAAAAATCCCACAATTGCATGGTCTCCATTGGTGAATGGTGATTAAATATCTGCAATTGGATGGTTAAAGGTGATTCACTGCTCGGATATCTCACAACCACAAAGTTGTGTTTTACTTGTACAAAGCATGGGCTGTCCAGTTAATACCAGGTCAGTGGAAAATTCCTCGTTGTGTGTTATCATTAAATCTAAATTTGATGTTAGGTGGACAAGCTTGTGCAATGTGGTGATGCACCGGCCCTTAATGTTGCGCATGTAGAATGTTTACTTGTTTTCTAGTTGGTTTTCAGCCTAAAAAATGCATCATTGAACGATCTCTTCCATCTGATCAAGAACATAAGATTCTTCAAATGGATGGTTAAAGCAGGCATGTACAACAGTCCATATTGAAGGAACAGAATTGCTTTGAGCAGGCATGTACAACAGTCCATATTTAAGCAAAACTATGAAGTCATGTGTATATATTTAATTTTACTAAAACAGATTAGCATAACAGACTCGTCATATGACCCTATTATTATATACCATATAAAGCAAGAATTAGATATTCACATTGCATTAAATTTTGGGTCAAAACTCTTTCTCTACATATCTAAAGACACTTAATTTCATGTCACATACACCTACACATGTATACTAATGTTGCATTTGAAATTTTCTAGGGGTGTGATGCTTCGGTGTTGCTCGATGACACCGATACGTTTGTAGGGGAGAAGACGGCAGATGAGATGCTAGACTATAAGACTCCAGAAGGTGCAGCCTTGAAGAACCCGTCTGGTCGGAGATATGATGTCGTAATCCACTGTACCACAGGTATTCTCTGACCTGGAATATCTTATTAGATTGATAAAGGAAGGGAAGCTTAAGACAGTAGTGGACTCTAAGTATCCACTGAGCAGCGCTGAAGATGGTTGGGCTAAAAGCTTTGAGGGCCATGCTACTGGCTACTTACTGAATTAGATAACCCTGGTCCTAACCATATTCTTCAGGCAGAATCAAGACTGGCTACTTAATGCAGTTGACTAATAAACAATCCACAGTTAAGGTCTTATTAATATTGCAATCAGATTGGGAATTAACTTAACTAAACAAAAATACTAAATAGCTAAAAGACTAATATATTCAATCAGGTAAATATAATTTACTGTTACAGACTGATTTTCACACCTTCAGTTTTTTTACTCTTTCAACAGAATATACAACAGAAGAATTTTGATCTGCAACTACTTGCTCCCTAAAATAAACACCACGCAAAAGCAATGCATTAAAAATAAGGGATAATGGCTCCTGACCGACATTTAAATGCCATTTTAATGTCTAAATGATCTTACACCATTAACCATGTGGCACACATTTGTGATCAATCGAACTTGCCCAAGTGGTAATCCATTATGGAAACTTGTCTCGGCCCAAAAAAACATGGCTAACAGTGGATGTGAATCCGATTAATGAATGAAAATATCAGACATTAAAACTACAAAGAACGGTTGATATTAAAGTCAAGATATCTTATGGTTTAAATCTCAAGATATTAAAGTACAATTTTTGGGCCTGTTGCACTTCAGTCTGTGATCTATCACTGTGATTGTAAGGATCACCCACATCTTAGATCATTGATGGTGTAAGATCATTTAAACACCGTGTTTGTGTTTAAATGACGGTCAGGAGAGTTGGTCCCAAAAATTAATAAATTGATCATGAAAGCAGAGAAATGGTAGTTTCTAACCATAGAGGCTGAATGAAAAGGGAAAAATGAACCAGATGTAAGAACCTCACAAGATAGTATATAGAACCTAAACTTGCACATACATCAATATATGTTGTTGGTCAGTAATTCTTAAAAATATGTTAGGTATAATGGCTTGAAGAGAGTCAGGTAATTTTTTGTTTTCTTGATTAAATACAAAATCAAGTTCAACCAATTGAATCTTTTGTACTTATTACAGGGTGTGTTGGATGATCAACTCACCCAACTTCAGATGCTACAAGATGCAAGCAATCCAGGTTTTGTGGCAGAAGTGATCGCCTTGCTCTGTGAAGATTCGGAAAGGATCTTGTCAGACCTGAGTGTGTTGATGTATTCTGAAATTCAACTTTATTTTATAGTGTCTTATGTTGTAGTTATTCCAGTTTATTTAATGTTGATTTTGCTGGAGTTTTATCATATTTGCAGGGACAAACCTGTAACTGATTTCCAAAAGGTGGATGCATATGTTCACCAACTCAAAGGAAGTAGCTCAAGGTAATTTAGTAGTTTGTCATCTCGTAAATGCTTGCAATAGATATGTTTACGGGATAATGTTGTTTTTCCCAAGTTCAAAATTAATTTACTCCTATTGCAGGTTCATGGTGGATTGGGTACCTATCAGAGTTTACGGGAACCATGTAGTAAAAGAGTATTGGATTTGGATCATCCTTTGCTTAAGGATTACAAAATCTAGGTAATTTGTTTTTCTCTTCATTGTTGAAGTAATAAGGACTATAGCTATTTTGCTAGGAACTAATAAGTTGAGATGAAAGTTTGATTAGCCTTTGTTTATAATATTCATCTTTTGTGATGCCTTTCATATGTTTAATATTACAGATCATGGAAGGATTAAATACTGTTAAGAAGAAGGCTCATAATATAATGCAAGAAGTAGCAGTGAATCTGGCTGGACCATATTTGTTGACTCCTCGATGCATAATGCCGATATTGCTGTTGAAGATGGAAGTGTTTGCTTACTCAAATTGGCTGCATGTTTTCGAAGTTGTTTACCAAGTTTAATAGCTATAAAAAAGAATTAGTTTACATTTGTTTTGTAAAATAATTTGGAAAGTGTTGATTCTTTAACTGTCTGAATTTCTAAGGAACTTTGCACCAACTGCAGGCAATATTGGTGTCACAGTTTTCTGATTTTAAAGTAATTTTATTTTTGGCTTCTTATTTTTTTATTCAATTGAATGAATTATATTTTTTTTCCCTTCTATGGTGATATGTGATTGATACAATAATTATAATAGGTTCTAATTACAAAAACAAAAAAGGAAGCTATACATTTTTAAAAAAAAAAAAGTAAAAAAAAAAAACAACGGTTCATAACCGTTGTTTTTAGAGTAAATTAACAACGGCTCAAAACCGTTGTGCTTTTGCAACGGATATATACTACTAACTTAGACCGTGATTTTGGTAGAAAAATAACAACTTTTTTTTGTAAAGAACAACGGCTTCAAACCGTTATACCTTTACAACGGACATATACCACTGATGTAGGTCGTGATTTTGACAGAAAAATAACAACTCTTTTATGCAAGAAACAACGGCTCACAACCGTTGCGAGGTTGCAACAGACATATACCACGAACATAGACCGTGGTTTATATAGAAAAATAACAACCCTTTTCTGTAAGGAACAACGGCTCAGAACCGTTGTAATTTTGCAACAGACATGGGCCATTGTTTATGAGGTAAATAAACAACGGTTATAGGCCGTTGTTTAGCAAAACCACTGCTCTATAAACAACGGTCGTTACCACGGCTCAAAACTGTTGTTTAGCAAATTTACAACGGTTTTGGGCCGATGTTTTTTTCCGATTTTCATGTACTATAATAGAAATAACATTAAAATATATATATATATATATATATATATATATATATATATATATATATATATATGAAGGCAAGTTGCATCCAAAACTTGGGGATGTTTATTCTTGTGTTCTTGATCGAAACACACCGTGGCCATTGATGGTTAGAATGAGAACTTTGGAAGTAGTAAAAAGGGGAAATATTTGATTGAAAAGGAGACAAAGTTGAGAGGAATGGTCTACAAGATAACATAAACTTGGTTGAAAAGAAAGAGCCTTTTTAAAATATAAATATGTCCTTTGCCTCCTTGATCTTTCTTACCCTAGAAAAGTAGACCCATGTGAGAAGGTTGTACTATTGAAGAAGTACTGTTGCATAAGTGATGATTTCTTTTCCAAGAATGCAACAAGTAATTAATAAATAAATTTTTTCATTGATTGTCTAAAATGCCCCAGAGAAAAAATTAATTGACAAGTTAAAATTCATACATTGGCAGTAGCCATAATTCCCAATAGGGCCAAAATAGAAAACCTATAAAGGAAAGTAGGCTTTCCTCAAACTACCCTTTAGATTTTTATTTTTCATTAACATATAACCATTATATATATATATATATATCTTACCTTTATATAAAAAACGAAAGGCAAGTATACGTTAGATTCCTCTTTAGTTTTCATTCTATGGCATGAGGACAAAACTGTGGTATAAGTTAGCAAAACTCTAATACAAGTTAGCAAAACCCTTTAAAGCTTACCTTTGCAAGAGCCTTTAAAGTTTATAATGCAAATTACCAAGCCCCTTTTAAATTTAATAAATTCAACCTACACCATACTTTCACCCAGAACGACGGTACAGACCATGCTTTCACCGCCATCGACCATACATCCTATCATCAACCATACCGACCATATCATCGACCATACCGACCATACTGTAGATCGACCATATTTTCACCATTGCAAACCACCTAACCCTACATGTTATTTGGAATTTGATACCAAACTCTATCCTTGCTTTACTTTCCAACCATTGTTTAGGCAAGGTAGCTACCGTTTTCATCTTTTTGTGCTTTCTTTAATTTCTTTTCATGGTTTTTATCCCCCTTTTCTTTTGTGGTTGATTTTTGATGAGTTCTTTTGGGGTTTTTTTATGGGATTTTTTTTTCTTCCAATTTTGATGTATTTTTCTGGTAGATTTTTTTTTTTTTTTTTATAGGTTTTTTTTATTGATTTTGATTTTTTAGGGGGTTTTTGGATGATTTTTTATGGGTTTTTGGTTTTTTATTTGGATTTTTTTAACGATTCATATCTTCCATCTTCCTCATAGTCTTCCATCTTCTTCAATCCAAGTAGATTGTTTAGAACAAAAAAGAATATATATACAACCCCAAAATCTCTCTTCATCAAAGAGATTTGGCTTTCTTAGATCCAAATCTCTATTAGTCTTCTCCAATATTTTTGGGAGGTATGTAACATTCTTCTATTTTTTAGCTTTCAATCACACCTTTCAGAAGTTTATTACTTGTTCTTCATTCATGTTTTGCCTTTTCTTTTCAATTTTTTTTCTCCAAATTTTATGAACTCAGTCTGATTTTATGATTTTGAACCTTTAAAGATGAGAAATTAACTTTCGTTTCATGGATTGATAGAGGTGAATGCTGCCATAAAATTAGGGTTTTCGAGTACAAGGAAGATTGCAAATCTTTGCTTTGGCTTCCTTAGATCCAAATCTCTATCAGTCTTCTTCAATATCTTTGGGAGGTTTGTAATATTCTTCTATTTTTTAGCTTTCAATCACACCTTTTAGAAGTTTATTACTTGTTCTTCATTCATGTTCTGCTTTTTCTTTTCAATTCTTTTTCTCCTAATTTTATGAACTCAGTCTGATTTGATGATTTTGAACCTTTAAAGATGAGAGGCCAACTTTTCTTTCATGGATTGATAGAGTGATACTATAATTTTCTACAAAATCGAGACTTTTTTCATTTATAAGCTCTAAATTTATATCTAATAGAGAGATTATAAATGAGATTTGGGGGTTTTTCTAACTTCGATTGTTTAAAAAGAAGAAAAAATAGAGGTCAAAGACAGAAATATGGAATTTTCTTTTGGATTTCTATTTGAGGCATATTTTGATGGAATTAACAACTTGCTTGGGCGATGATCAACAAACAAATAATTAGGCAACTAAAAACACCCACAAGAGCTAGAATAACAAAGTAGCAAAACAGTATTCATTCTCTTTAAATTCTCTAGAACACACCATAAGTTAAAGAAAAACTAATCATCTTTAAATAAGCTTAATTAATAACTACACATCTTTAAATAAGCTTAACTAACCCATGTGGGCTTCCTACTAAAAGTGTGAAGTAGTATACTAATTTTTGGTTCCTATTTTATATTAACTATTCATAGAAATATATAAAACCTATCCTAACTTGGACAGTCAAAAGAGATGAGAGGGGGTTTAACTCCTAAATCTCTTCCTATATGTTTTATTCCCTAGCTTATCGCATTCAAATATCCCTACTGTTATTTTTTGTTATTTCAGCAACCAATCATAGAAGTCCTCTCTTTTTCTATATTCTATTTCATCAACCAATCAAATAACAACATTACTTTCCCATTTTATCTCCAACTAATTGCTAATCAGCATGAATTCTCTCTTTTTTTGCTTCAATCTCTAACCAATTTCATAACAACATTTCATTCTATTTTAAGTTGCAGCCAATTGCATTAGAGACGAAAATTAGGTCTCATCTAATCTTGTATGTAAATCATGTGAGATGTGATTCACTTAAATTCTCACATGAGACTTAATGGGTCAGATAGGGGCTCAACTTCATGGATTTTTAGCTTAAAATCAGGCCGATCAGGCCATTTGTCATGCCTCATTAGTTAAATAAATTTATTTTCACTATAAGCCATCTAAAATTCACCGGAATCATTGTCATCTCTGATTTTTTCCCCACCAATAACACCCACAATTTGTAGTGGAAACCCCTTAGCATCGGCAATCCTGAACCTTCTACATCCGTGCAAGTTCATATAATCTCTAAATATCTCTGTTGAAATCCAATTTAATATCTCTTTATTTTTTGGAAGATGTTCAATGCAGCCAAATGTAATAATAAATACAACACAGTAGTTTCAGTGGTGTTTTTGAAAGATGTGCATAAACAAATCCAATACAGAGTTTTACTAATTTGTCCCCGAGCTTTACTAACGTGTACCGGTTGCTGAAAAATGGGGATGATTTTGAGTTTGAGATGGCTTTTCTATCCTGCGCCTTCTTATGTTGTTGTACTTGATAGAATCGAAAAACCAAATGATATTATATTATTATTATAGAGATGAGGGGGCATTATGGGACTACATAAATCGGACCATGCAACGAAAAATCAGCGAGGCCGATACCCTCATTATATATATATATATATATATATATATATATATATATATATATATATATATATATATATATATATATATATATTACTATTGTGGCTGGTTTGTATGTTGTGCTTTGGGGTAAAGCCCAGAATTTAAGCTACAACGAAGAAGCAAAGCCAACAGAGACAAAAGGCTTACTACATGTTATTTGGCATTTGATATCAAGCTCTATCCTTGCTTTACTTTCCAACCATTATTTAAGCAAGGTAGCTACGGTTTTCATCTTTTTGTGGTTTCTTTAATTTCTTTTTATGGCTTTTTTACCCCTTTTCTTTTGTGGTTGATTTTGATGCGTTCTTCTGGGGTTTGTTTATGGGGTCTTTTTTTTCTTCCAATTTTGATGTATTTTCTAGTAGATTTTTCTATATTTATGAGTTTTTAGTTTTTAGCTTTTTATTTGGAATTTTTTAACGATTTTTTTAAATATCGATTTTGATTGTTTTTATTTTATTTTATCGATTTTGATAAGATTTTTTTGGGATCAAAATTACATACATGGTAAACCTTATAGTTAGTTTTTAATAGTATATATATAATATTTTTATGATTAGATTTTATTTATATTAAGGTATATAGAGATATTAAGGGCAATGTAGCTATCTTGTGGATGGTTTTCTTTCTTTCCTTAAAATTCTGTCATAGGGTGAAGAGTTTTATATTGTCATGACCACTAGATTAGATACGTACATACACTAAAAAGGCCTGCTGGTTATGCATTCCTCTCCATAAATGTGATTTGTTCTGCAGCAGTCGATGTACTTAATCATCTCTTTGGTTAATAATTTTGAGGTTTAATTTTCGGATTGCTTTTTATTGGGTAATAATTTTGAGGTTTTACTAATTTTTTAATTTGTTTTCATGCTTTTCATACCTTTGTTTAGATTTTAAAAGCAACGAAAATTACAGGTTAATCTTCTACCTATTCTTTATCAATTTTTTGCTTTTACAGCTTATTCTTCTACCTTTTCTTTATCAAATTTTGGCTTTTTTTAATTTTTTTTCATGCTTTTTATACCTCGTTTTTACTTTTCTATTTTTTTTTATCATTTTCTTACAGGTTAATCTTCTACCTTTTCTTTTTCAATTTTTTACTTTTTTTAATTTATTTTCATGGTTTTGATACCCCCCTTTTTTTTTCTATTTTTATTAACTTTTTTTTCCTTGCAGGATTTCTCAAGGGATTATAGAGAGCTTTCAGAGATTTAGGACAAATTGCAAGTAAATTTTTTACCTTTTCAAATTTCTAACTGCAGTTTCTAGAGTTTTTGTAATTTCTACTTATTTGATAAAGTACTTTCTCCTTATATATCTGATTTAATTAGTAATTTTTTTTTCTTATAGGATTTCTCAAGGGATTGTAGAGAGGTTTGAGAGCTTCAACATAGGTTGCACGTAAATTTTTTACCTTTTAAAGTTTCTAACTGCAGTTTTTAGAGTTTTTGTACTTGGTACTTATTTTATTGAATGAGTAATTTTTCTTTATATTTTTCATTTCACAATTATTGAGTAATTTTTTATTGGGTAATTAATTTTTATTTGATGGGTAATGATAGGAGAGATGCACTCTTATTTAGTCAGGTATCCTAGATGTTCTTTAAAACTCTAAGTCTGGCATTGTCTATTTACTTACAACCACTGATTGAATTTTGGATGCGCACTGTCTACATCCCTTAATCTATGGAATTGATATTAGGTGAGTGATGGTGCTATAAAGGGATTAAGAGTTCAACATGCCCAAAAAATCCACAATGCGCGAAGTTGGACCTTGGTATTAGGAGCCTTTGGTAGCACTTTTAGATGGGCATATATTTAGGAACCTGTAATATATATGGCAAGTAGGGGATGGTATTAAAAGTTCAATGCAAACCATAAACAAATGGTTGACTTTCTCTCCTGTTATTGCTATTTCATTTTTATTATCAGAACCTCAGCTTCTTTGGGCGTGGTCCTGGCCACTGCGCCAACCCCCGTTAGTTTTATTATTAGCTTCTTTTTATCTATACTAGCTTTAATTTTTTTTTAAAATATGACTTTTTGAAATAAAATGTGATTAATTCACTACGTTTTCAATAAGTTGTGACTTTTTCAACATCTTTGTAATACTTTTTGAAGTTACTTTTTTTTTCTTAAATTTAAAATTTCCCCCTGAAGTTTCCGTGACTTTTCCTGAACTTTCCATTGTTTTGCCTAATGCTTCTGAATTTTCCTCTCCAACTTGTTCTTGAATCTTGCCTCGATGACTATCACTTTTGTGTACATTGTGTACATGCATTTAATTTTCCTGACTAGTTGGTCTGTAATTTAATGTATGGATGATGAGCTAACACGGATTGAAGATTTCTTGTTGATGAATCTTAGTAAATGGTTTCTATGAGTTTCATTTCAAGCCAGTTTTCAATGTCATTGTTTTGGAGATTTTTATTAAAATTACATTGGTCCGTATTTTGACTTCAATCTCCATAAGTTCAAATAATTGGAGACTTTTTGAAAAGTTGCATTTTCATTGGGATTTATCCATCAAACTAATGAAATGACTTTTCAATAGATAGGAAACATCGTAATATTAATTTGAATTTTTCCTTATTTTCTATTGCTTAAATTTTTTTAATGAATTCCCTTAACTTCCCAAAACTTTCTTGACCTTGCTGGTTTTCAATAATTCTTCTAGGAATCTGGCCAGAATCCGACAAATAAGCTAAGGGGAGAGACAAGGTAATAATTTACCCAATGTCGGACTAAACTTCAACAAGCTATGGGTGTCCCCCAGAAAAAAAATAAAATTGGAAGGGGATATGTCAAACTGCAGACAACTTCACCAGCAACAAGTAATCCATCTTTCAATCCCTTTCTCATATTTCAAATGCATGATTATTAATTTTGTTATAACATAGAAATTGGGTGGTTTTTTGTAAAAAATTTACAATAAGCTAATTGGAGCTTGATTCTAGAACAACAAGGACAACTATGATGAAACCAACTTCAAATCTCCAAGGGACTGGATTGAACTTGGAATTAAACGGATAGCTAGGTGAGTATCTCTACTATCTGATTATCAAACTTCTTCAACAGATACTAAACGTACTTCGATTCAATTGCACAACTTTGCTTGGGTGATGTCATCAATTGTGGAATTCTTTCTCCGTTTCAAATATATTGTGACTCTTTAGAGATTTGTTGAGGAGGTTGAGGTTCAATGGACCAATTCATGGATTTCCAAACAAATGTTGTTACCCTTTTTTAATATTCTTTCGGCCTATATTATGAATATAATTTTTTGGTACCTCTATTCGCGCTTACAGGATTACTAAGTCGCTACGTCTAAAACCCATTGACTGCTTGAAATTAGGTAGATTGAGATGATTTTTCACCCCAAATCTCTCACACAACGGATCTTGACACCACGAGCTTAACATCAAATGGTCAATTTTTTATTCCCCGTGGCACAGATCCCAAAAAAATGGTCCTAAAATTACATTTGAGAATGTGAGCCATGTGATTTTAGGCCACTTTTTTGCGATCTCCACCACGTGGAGTAAAAAAATTAATATGGTAAGCTCATTACCTCAAGATCAATTGTGCAGGAGATTGGGGTCAAAACGATCTCTATCATCTGAATTCAAGCAATCAATGGGTTTTAGACATAAGTGCCTTCACTAATCTTGTAGGTGCAAACCAAGGTACCGATATTGTTGGATATTTATCAAAATAAATATTTATTATTATTAATTTAATAATATTTATTTATTTACTTATCTTTAAATGACTCCTTATATTTTGGTTCCATGAATAAAATATGTTATCAATACTTGAACCTTCAACCTTCAAGTCAAAATGATTTAAATTTTGAATTAATATTGGAGGAAAACTTTTCCCACCATAAGTTTAAAAGTATTGCAAATGTTTTATCCCACCTCACTATTTTACAAGAATTATTCATGGCTTATATATATGAAAACTTACCTTCCATATTGTTTGGCTTAATAAGAGGAATATAGCGCACGACACGTGGCCGCTGCAGCGATGTAATGACGCAATTGGCGCTTTTAAGGTGTACTTTGCACTTCACATCATCGCGAAGAGCTTGAGGAGCCTTTCCTATTTAAACTGAGATGGTCTAAATGGTTGACTTGTTGACTAGGCATGGATTGACTTCGTACATGTGCACCGCATGTGTGCATCAGGCAGTTTCCGACCGTTCATGGAAACAGTCAAATTCCGAATTCGAACAAATAGTTAGAATTTCGAATTCAGACAAGTCAGTTGGCCAAAATGTGTAACTGTTCGGATGTGAACCGTTGGATCCTTGCAACCGTTGATCGGATCGATCAGGGCTCTCGATTGCAAGCAATCGACAGACACAACTACCCCTGAAAAGGTGCTCCGAAAGTTATAAATAGAGGCCAGAGGAGGGATTCAATAATACTTACAATTTTCAAATCCTACATCTGAGGCCTCAAAATTCTTGTGCCAATCAGAGCATTCTGTGTCTTCATTTCGTTGGGTCGCACACTACAGTGCAACGTAATGTGTGACAGATCAGTGCTTTATAGAGGCTTCACTGTATCCTAGAGGTGAATTTTTCGTTATCCCGTTGCATATAGGAGGCAAATGTTGTCTTAAAGACAGCGATATAATCGTGCCCTGAAGCCATTTTTTCTCGGTCTAATTTCCGTCAACATTTGTGCAATTCACTAACAATTTTAAGACAATAATCTATAGCACAAAAGATGATAGAACTCTCCAACACAAAGATCACGAAACTCAAGTACTTTAATGGCACCAATTTCAAACGATGGCAATCAAAATTACATTTCCTACTCACAACTTTGAAAGTCGCATACGTTCTCACTATGAACTCACCATCATCGGAGCATGAAGATGAAACGCTTGAAGAAGGTAGAATCTGTACGAAATGGGAAAGTGACAATTACACAGGTAAAGACTATATTCTCAACGCTCTTGCAGATTCTCTTTTTGATGTCTATCAAATTTACAAGACTGCAAAGGAGATATGAGAGGCTTTTAACCGGAAGTACAAAGTAGAAGAGGCCGGCGTGCCTACATACTTAGTGAGTTATTTAATTTTAAGATGTATGATTCTAAACCAATTTTGGAGCAAGTGTACTAGATGCAGATTATCTTCAACAATCTTGTGACGGAAGGAAGTACAATAAACAAAGATTTTTAAGTCTGCGATTATTACAAAATTACAGTTGGGATTAAAAGATTACCGTAAGAGTTTGAAACATACGAAGGAAGATCGTACTATGGAGAAACTCTTGACTCATCTTCGCATAGAAGAAGAGACTCGTCTACGTGACAAGGAGGAGGAGAAAACTGAACTTGTCTCTAATTCTCACCTTGTTGAAGATGCATCCACATCGAAGAATAAAAATAAAGGGAAGGACTTCAAACTAAAGCCGAATAGGAGCGGTGGATACATATCACATGAATTTTCAGATTTTTGTCACAAGTATAGAATTATTCATGAAGTCACCGCTCCATATTCTCCTCAATCAAATGGAATCACTGAAAGGAAAAATCGGACTCTAATAGAAATGATAAATTCTATGTTAACAAATTCTGGGTTGAATTCAAATTTATAGGGAGAAGCATTGCTTACTGCATGTTATATTTTAAATCAGATACCTTTTAAAAAATCTTCTAAATTTTCATATGAACTTTGAAAGAACAAACCTCTCAAATTACACTATTTTAAAGTATGGGGCTGTAGTGCATTAGTTAGGGTACCCGATTATAAACGTATAAAATTAGGTCATAAAGTTATTGAATGCATTTTTGTGGGATATTCTATTAATAGTCCTATATTCAGATTTTTAGTATGTGAGTATAAAAATATTTTTGAAAATGATTCAATTTTTGAATCAAGAGATGCAGTTTTTTATGAGAATAATTTTTTTACCATTTCTAGATCTCTAGCATCCTCTAATTTAGATGAATCTTCTATTTCTTCTCATCTCTCTAGTAGTGAAGATGAAAAGATGAAACTTAGAAGAAGAGACCTAGGAAAGCTATTGATTTTGGTTCAAATTTCTATGTGTATCTTGTAGAAGGAACCAGAAATGAGAAAATTAAGAAAATGAAGTTTATTTTTAATATCGATGAAGATCCTCAAACTTTTGATGAAGCTGTTAAGTCTATTGATTCTGTATTTTGGAAAGAAGTCATAAATGATGAAATGGATTCTATCATGTCCAATAATACTTGGGAATTAGTAAATTTACCACAAGGATTTAAACCTATAGGTTGTAAGTGGGTATTCAAAAGAAAACTTAATCCTAATGGCACTATAAATAAGTTTTAGGCTAGGCTTGTTGCCAAAGGTTTTAGACAAAAGCATGGTATTGATTATTTTGATACCTATGCTGCAGTGGCTAGGATTTCTTCCATAAGAATTTTATTTGCTCTTGCTTTTATATATAAATTTTAAGTTCATCAAATGGATGTTAAGATAGACTTTTTAAATGGTGAACTTGAAGAGGAAGTATATATGAATCAAGCAGAAAGTTTTATCATGCAGAGACATGAAAATAAAGTTTGTAAACTTATTAGATCCCTATATGGTTTAAAACAAGCTCCTAAATAGTGGCATGAAAAATTGGATAATATTATTTTATCATATGGATTTAAGATTAATGAATCAGATAAATGTATTTATAGTAAAATATTAAACGGTAAAGGTGTAATAATTTGTTTGTATGTAGATGACCTTTTACTTTTTGGTACAGATTTATAAAGTATTCAAAATACAAAAAGTTTTTTGACTTCAAAATTTAATATGAAAGATATGAGAGAAGTCAATGTAATTCTTGGAATAAAATATTTAAGAAAGATAATAATATTGTTTTATCTTAGTCACAGTATATAGAAAATGTGCTAAAAAAATTTAAACATAATAGAAAATCAGCACCAACACCTTTTGATCTAAGTATAAAATTAAAATCCAACGACTGTAGAAGTCTATCTTAATTAGACTATTATAGAGTAATTGGTAGTTTGATGTATGCTACTCATTGCACTAGACCCGATATTGCTTATGCAGTAGGAAAATTAAGTAGATATACTAGTAATCCTAATCATGAACATTGAAAAATAATTAGTAGAGTATTAAGTTATCTTAATAAAACTAAGGATTATGCTTTACATTATGTTGGTTATCCTACCGTACTTGAAGGATATACAGACGCTAGTTGGAACAATGATACAGATGAATCAAGGTCTACTAGTGGATGAATATTTACTCTTGGAGGTGCTGCAGTTCCTAAGGGATCAAAGAAACAAACATGCAACTATGGAATCAAAATTTATTGCTCTTGCGGCAGGGAGCAAGGAAGCAGGGTGGTTAAGAAATTTACTATTAGAAATTCCTATTTGGCCTAAGCCTATGCCACAAATCTCTTTATTCTGTGATAGTGAAGCTGCACTATCTAAAGCTTATAGTAAAATTTATAATGGAAAGTCTAGACATATAAGTCTACGACACAATTCTGTTAGTCAATTACTTCGTGAAGGAGTAATTACTATCAATTCAATACGAACCTTTGCAAATTTAGTGGATCCATTCACAAAAGGTCTTAGAAGAGATGTGATTATTAAAACATCGGAAGGGATGGATGTACAACTATAGGTTCAATGGGAAAAATAAATCATATGTAGTGATTGCACATTATTAAAAAAAAGTGTAAGTGTACAACTCCAATCATCTCAAGTAAATAATGTGGTACTTGTAACGTAATGAAGATATTGAGATAATTCTCTTAATCAGTCTATAACATATAATGCTAAAATGTCTAAGTTATAACGGCATTTATGATAGAACTGACCTATATGAGTTACGAAGTGTGGCCGCTTCAAAGATAGATAAAGGCTTTTCTTGAATACAACTCATGAATATCGGGGTATAAGCACAAGACTATAAAACGTGCTGGCTGTTAAAATGAAATGAAACTTAGATTATTTATGTGTGTGATATATCCGGTTGATTATACAAGAAAATTAGTTCAAAAATTTAGATCACTAAAGTTCTTTATCAACTTTGATGTTTTATCACTAAGTGAAGGTTCAATTCCTTAGGACACCTTCATTTATGCATATTGTAGTCAAGAAATGCTCAAAATGTATGGTGCATATATATACTGTCTTTGATTGTCAGATTTCATATTGACCTATTTAACAAAATAGGGGAGGAATATTGATATTTATTTTATAAATAGGGGAGGAATGTTGGATATTTATCATAATAAATATTTATTATTATTAATTTAATAATATTTATTTATTTTCTTATCTTTAAATGGCTCCTTATATTTTGGTTCCATGAATAAAAGATGTCGTCAATACTTGAACTTTCAACCTTCAAGTCAAAATGATTTGAATTTTGAATTAATATTTGAGGGAAACTTTTTCTATCATAAGTTTAAAAGTATTGCAAATATTTTGTCCCACCTTACTATTTTACAAGAATTACTCGTGACTTATATATGGAAACTTACCTTCTATATTGTTTGGCTTGATAAGAGGAACATAACTTATAGCGGCGGTTCGTCGCCGCGCAATTGGCGCTTTTAAGGCGCACTTCTCACGACTGCATCGTTGCGAGGAGCTTGAGGAGCCTTTCCTATTTGAACTGAGATGGTCTAATCGGTTGACTTGTTAACTGGGCACGGGTTGACTTCGCGCATGTGTGCATCAGGCAGTTTCCGACCGTTCATGGAAACGGTCGGATTCCGGATTGATCAGATCAGGGCCCTCAATTGCAAGCAACCGACAGGCACAACTGCCCCTGAAAAGGAGCTCCGAAAGTTATAAATAGAGGTCAGAGGAGGGATTCAATAATACTTGCAATTTTCGAATCCTACATCTGAGCCCTCAGAATTCGTATGCCAACCAGAGCATTCTGTGTCTTCATTTCGTTGGGTCACACACTACAGTGTAACGTAGTGTGTGACAGATCGGTGCTTCACCGAAGCTTCATTATATCATTGAGGCGATTTGCCGTTATCCCGTTGCATATGGGGGGCAAATATTGTCTTAAAGATAGCGATATAATCATGCCTTGAAGCCATTTTTTCTCGGTCTAATTTCCGTCAACATTTGTGCAATTCACTAACAACAAGCCCTTTCTGTTTGCTGTTTTGATTCACACATACTGGTGCTTTGGTGGAATTGTATACTCATCTAAATCGTCAAACTCATAAGTCATTTCTTAGGTATGGAATTGTAATGGATAAGCAGATATTACCATGAAAAAATAACTCAAAAAAGGGGAGTCATTACTTGCACATGAGTATAGTACTTGGCTTGTGCACATGATTTATATGAAAGACTTCGTATTTTTGGAAACAGTTCATGGTGAAAGCACCATTGATATGAGGGCCATCATTTAAGAATCTTAGGCGCAGAAGATTTGCATGAAACATGATCTTTAGCCAATCATTCAATGCAATTAAAGGCGATTATCTGATTCAACAGTTAATTGTGTTCAATCATATCATAGAGATTATGTTTTGTTCCAATCTTCTCTCTTAGAAATCTTTAGAGTCAGTGTCTTCATAACATTTTTCGAATGATGCTATTTTTTTTGGATTATGGTCTAAAGGAATCAATGGTGTTGGGTTGGGACTCATTTTGCATCATAAAGCTATTGGGAAGTAAATTTTTGTGTTTTTTTGGATGGGCCTAGGGATATCAGTTGCTCTGCCGCCCACACAAATACAACATCAGACCCAAACAGTTGCCCCATTAACGCATGGACCAAACTGAGAAGTACTTATTTCTCCACTAATTTTATTTTTTAAAAGGGTTTTACTAGGATTTCAGTGGGCTGTATTGATTGTGGATCTTTATGAAACTGATTATTTTTATTGGAAAATTTTCCTCATTTCACTGCACACCCGTTTCATGCCCACAAACACATGCACATAACGAAGAAGTGTCGTATGCTTTTGTTTCCTTTAGTAAATTGATATGCAGATAGATAGCAGTATCCCAGTTGGTTTCCAACACTATTGTTGTGAATTTCCTGCAATGTGGCATATCACACTACAAAAACAGTAACCTACGCCGATGGCTGGCAGCCGTCAGCGTAGAGTATAACGGCCGTCGGCAAAACTAATCGCCGATGGTTGTAATATCTACGCCGGCGCCGACAAGCCGTCGGTGATATTCTCGTCGGAGAATCTAAACGCCGACGGTTTGCAGCCGTCGGCGTAAGTCATGAATCTACGCCGACGGTATCCCCCGTCGGCGTAGGATATTTAAATTATTATTTTTTTTAATTAAATAAATAATCTATGCCAACGGCTCATGCCGTCGGCATAGGGGTTTTAAAAAATAATGTTTTTTAAAAAAAATTTAATTAAATAAATAATCTATGCCGACGGCTGCAGCCGTCGGCGTAGGCCCTTTTTTTTTTTTCTTGCAAATTTTTTTTTTGTGGGGTGGGGGGGAATGGAGCGCCCTTTTTTTTTGGTTTTTTCTATTTGGGGGGTCACAGATTTATTAGCGCCCTTTTTGTTGGGTACAATTTTATATATATATATATATATATATATATATATATATATATATATATATATATATATATATATGCACACACAAACACACATTCACACACACATGAATTGAATACATTGCTTTGTGTATATATATATATATATATATATATATATATATATATATATATATATATATATATATATATACACAAAAACACAAACACAGGTACGGGTCCTGATTTGGTACTTTTCTCATTTATTTTACCAATTGATGTACCAGAGTGCACAAAGCAAAGGACTAAGCATTATCTTCCTGAATAATCAGGAATAAAGGGCTGCAGTAATACGAAAATAGTGATCTGATTTGAACAACAATAAGAAATACAGGGCTGATACTATAACCACATATAGCGAGATTTCAATCAAAGAGGGAAAAGAAATGGCACCTCTCAAACATTAATTTCTATCAAAATATACAAAATCTCTTAGAACCAACAGATCTGTTGATCTCATTAAGACCCGTTGACCTCTTCTCTTGCCTCAGGAAAATGGACTTTCAATTCCTGTTGTTCAATGCAATGGCCATAGCAACAAAATACGCACCTTGCAGTTCAATTCAATCAACCTTGATCACCCAACTCACTCGCCACATCACCACTTCTCCAATCCAATGCATTCCACTTGTCAAGCATCCGAGTCCCTTCACTGTGCAGGTACCACGTGTCACAAATGGGTTTGAAGAACACTACACTGATTCCTTTCTGTAACTATATATTTTCATTCTACCACGGCAGGTCTCTTTTCTAGCAAAGATGCCAAAAATGCTGAACACAGTTTGGAGAGTGGGGGAAGAACATGTGATGATCCACTGAATATAGTCTCCCATGGTTTTTCTGAAGGTACAAATGGGGCGTCCAAGATTTGATCCCTCTTGGGGTTGAAGTCAGGGAGCTATATTCACAGAATTCTGCAATAAAAACGAAATCAAATTTAAAAAAAAAAACAAAAAAAAGGGACATATATAAATATATAAGTCGGTTTTTACCTTACTGATATTATGGGTAAGCAAGGAGGGATCAGAAGTGGAATTACCACTACCCAAATTATTCAGAATCTTGCTAGTTATAACCCATCAGCAACAGCTCCTAAAAAACAAAAAACCATGAGCCAATTATCTATATGATCAGCGTGCATAAAGATTGACCATATGGAGCTTATCTTCTCCTTCCTCCCACCCACACCTCCATTACAACTACTGCTATGGCCCACCATCTTTTTACCCACAGAAAACCCATGAACTGAGCCCATATTTATACACAGATTCCCTTATTATTTTTCTAATATTTAAAGTTCAATAAAAGCATGTGTGGAGTGCAGTTACTCCTTTAGCTGCGCCAGGATACCTTTACCTGATGAAAAAACAGTAAGACCTTTATCAAACAAGTTATTAGTTGAGAGGTTTCCTTTGACCCTAACACTATTTTTTCCCTTCAGCCAACGTAACTATTTTCTGCAGCTGATATATAGGTTTAAAAATAAAATTGTGATATAACAGCTGTTTTTTTTTTCAAAAACAGGTAAAATTTGAAAAAATAAAATACAATAATAATAAAATAAAATTATTCTATATTTGATTATTGCACTAGACCTGCTCGCGACTCTTTCTGCGGGATGACCAGTTACTTTACAATGAAGAGTACCTTTAATCCACCCACCGAACCTTTGAGTTTACCCACGCTGAAATACATTCACTGTATTGAATCAGACGATGAAGATCGTTTATCCTCTCAATCTTTCACACGATCGATCTTGATATCATGGGCGTACCATCAGACAGTCAGTATTTTATTTCACGTGGCACACATCTCAAAAAAGTGATTTTAGCATAACGTGCAAGCTGATAATTGATTTTAAGGTCACTTTTTCAGGTGTGCACCCCATAAAATAAAAAATCGATTGTCTGATGGTACGCTCATGATCTCAAGATGCATCGTATGAAAGATTACAACGATAAACAATTTCCATCATCTGATTTAATGCATTTAATGTATTTCAGTGTGGGTGAGCTCAATGATTTAGTGGGTGGATTTAAAGGTACTTTACAATGAATCCCAAGCATAATTCTGGCATAGTGATGCAAAGAGAGGGCTTCCTTGCTGAAGCCCGAGCGTAGGATAGTAGAGCTCAATTGATTCATGCATCGGATTATTAATGACTCCTTAGTACGACTCTATTCTAATTTAATTTGTTAACACACACCCACCCCCCCACCCCCCCACCCCCCCCTCTCCCGCTCTCCAGATTCAGCTATTGCTTGCTTGCGCTCAGAGCATATGCAATTTTGACTTGGCATCACAAATTCATTAACTCGCACCACCCCTACAAAATTACAACTGATATTTCTGCACGTGACACTACATGCCCTCTCTGACACCTACCATGATCTAACTGTGTGAAATATTTTCGAAGGCATTGACCACCGTCAACCACTGTTTTTTTTACTATACATAGATGGTCGTTGATTGGCCTTGCACGCATCCATGTCTCACCGAACTGGCGTTGTCCAGGCATAGTTGAAATATGGGACTGTTCCAGGCAAAGTTGTAGAATTGGGTTGAATCAAAAATCGCTGATGGACCAATTCGAATCGAATCGTGAATTGTAAGATTCATGAAAAAATGATAATAAATTCATCAAAAATATGAAAAAATAGAAAATATTGGATATGGAGTATGATTCATCCATAAAACATAAAACATAATAACCCGTTTTCGTTCGCTAAGAAGGTTATTAGTCCCTAAGAGATAAGAAAATCATAGAGATTTTTAATTATGTCAAACATATAGCAAAAATGAAGATTATAGAGTGCTCAAAACAAGATTTGTCACTGCTTCATCTGGGGCAATCCATTTAACATCAAATTGCCCCTCACTAGTAGAGACTACAGGTTCTTAAAAAAGATGCCAAGCTTCTTGACATGGCTAATTTTCAGGAATCTGATACCTGCATTAGGAGACATGCAACCATGGAGAATTGAAAACGGAAACATGAGAAAAAAAATGAGGAGATCCAAATGCCGATACCGACACCTGAGTTGATACCTGATATGTATCGGTGTGGATATGTAACCTTATGGGAGGCTGATACCTGATATGTATCGGTGTGGATATCTTGAGGCCTTTGAAATCCTTGAAAGCCTACTTTTCTTTTGGGTTGGGTGATACCTGATATGTATCGGTGTGGATCTCCCTAAAATACCAGATAGTGTTTAAATGATCTTACACCATCAATAGTTTAAGATGGGGGCGTGTAAAAGTAATAGCAGTGCTCTTTCATTAACATCTGAAGAAAAAATCAATGAAGCTGCTGTGAAGCTTATGAACTCACCAGTGGAGAGTAAATTGAAGAAATGATTTCAAACCTTTGTGTACTAACACCTAATCAAATTATTTAGGATTCAAAAGTAAAAGAAATAATTTTATCTACTAATAGTGGCCATATTGGTGTATTACCAACACACACCCCCACAATTGAATCTAATCTTATTTGTATTCAGTCTCATGCCTAATCTAAGTTTGGAATGAGTCATAGCTCTAATAAAAAATCAAAAAATAAAATAAAATGTGGCACCATGCATTCTACTTGATGCCAGAGGACCCATGTAAAGATTTGTTGGGTTAAATATTATATCAAGAAGGCAGACATCATCTGATTCAAAGTTCAAATGCCTTTAAAATGAATGGTTGTCATGTAAATATCTAAAATCCATTTTAGCTGCTCATTTTAAAGGCATTTGATAGTTTTAAATCATATATTAGAGATTTTTTTTTAAAATAATCTTTAACCCCCAAATCTTTACATGGGTCCTCCTTAGTGCTATATGACATTTACATTGGGTCCTCCTTAGTGCTATAGGGTTTGCTCTTGTTCTAAAGGAATCTTTCTTTGCCTTTTTTCTGATATTCACCATATTTTGACTATTGATAAAAAAAAGTTTGCTTGTGAACCATGCATTGACAAGAATGATGATGATAATGATGTTTGTATTGCATGATGCACTGTGTCAATGTTAAAATTGTGTCATGTCCAAACTATATTTGTGCATATTATGTTGTAGCAAAACCAAGACTACTTAGATTCATAGGTTAAATGATCTTACACCAGTAAAACGATCAGGTTATTGCCATTAATTTCAGCTGCTTTGCTATCTAACGCCATTTCAATACGATCAGGTTTTTAATGATCAGAATTATGAGGTAAACCATTAAACAGTAATTTCAACAATAATTTTTCAACAGTAATTTTTCCTGTGTCATTGTAATTACATCAGAGCTGTCACCTGTACTTGACTTTTCCAACCTTCCTTTTCACTCCTTCTGGCCAACAGCCAAACTGATTACATATTTTCCAAAAGCCAAAGTTTAGATTATCACACCTCAAGCACACCCAGTCATCTGTAATCACAGCCACAATAACTGTGATAACAACCATAGTTCTGCCCAGAAATTTGTGCAAAACACAGATCAACCATTCACAAAACCACTGTAATTGTCTCAGAATCGTGTGAAAAACACAGATCAACCATTCACAAAACCACTGCCCGGAATCATTTTAAACTGAACCCGGAACCAGATTAAACCATACCTACCTCCTCTTTGTCTCATATAATCTGAAATACTATTGTTCATTATCATTATGAAGTCCTATCACTACAACAATTTCTCCATCTGCATCTATTCTAATCCACTCAGTGTCATCGTCACAATCATCATTTACATTTCCTCTATCATTTAAATTTTGGTCACTCATTAACAGTTCACGATCTTCTATTCTCAACTCATAGGCTCCTTTGGGCTTGACTTTAAAAACAACCTTCCAATTTGGGTCAATAGGATCATCTACGTAGAAAACTTGTTTGACTTGGGAAGCCAACACATATGGTTCATCAGAAAATGTCAATCGTGTGAAATTCACAAGTGTGTTCCTCAAATGATCTTGCTTTATTCCCCTCCCTTCTACGCGAACATCTACCCATTCACATTTGAACATTGTAACCTTCAATTTATCAGAATATGTTAGCTGAATTATGTCGATCAATAAGCCAAAATATTTCACATTGCCAATAATCGGATTGATATCCCTTGCACTTGAAAAGCTAGTAGTCGCTGCCGATAGATAGACTCCACTATTTTGCGTTTTAGTCTTTGATTCTCTTGCAACTGTTCTGAAATTGTATCCATTAATAGGATAGCATTTCAACCTTTCAGCAATATGATGACGTCCCTCGGCTAACAGCTGAAGCTCTTTTGGCAATGTAAATCCAATTTTCATTTCATCTCGTATCTATTAAAAATAGGGGAGAAAGTATTAATCATGAGAAAAAATGAGCTATATTGATGATGATTTTAGAAATATATAGTTACATACACGATCCTTAATCCAATAGATGAAATGTCTTTCGTGTTCTTTCTCTATATCATGCGGGCGTTGGCGTTTTCGATGTAACTTGTGTCGAATTACTCTTTTATGATCCCTACATAAAAGGGTTCATATATTAAAACAATTGAATAAATTTACTCTCTAAATATAATAGGAATTTTTGTTAACGCTTTATACTCTATATATCTTGTGACGTTAACATTATTGTAGAGGACATAACGATGAGCCTGTGTCCATTCCAAATCGGTAAGATTGAACACTTTGGCGCTTCTCATTGATGTTTCCTCATCACTTCTTTTGGGTGGTTTAGACTTGACTCAACATTGTGCAAGTATCGAGAGCAAAATGTGAGACATTCATCCGCCAAATAGGCTTCTGCAATGGACCCCTCAGGTTGAGCCCTATTGCGCACATACGATTTTAAAGTGAACAAGTACCTGATTTCGACAACTTAAGTTTTGTGTTACTGAAACACATCAATATTCTCTCATGTTTAATTGAAAAGTGACAAGGCATCAATACAAACCTCTCAATGGGATACATCCATCGATAGTGCACAGGTCCACCAAGTAATGCATCAGACGCCAAGTGTATCGACATGTGCACCATGATGTCAAAAAAAGCAGGCGGGAAGATCCGCTCCAAATGGCAAAGTGTCAGTCTATGTTCTTCTCAAGGGGGATCAAATCGTCAGTTCGACAAACTCTCGAACATAATTCGCGAAAGAATGTGCTCAAGTCTATTAAAGTCCTCGCCACATACTTTGGGAAGATATGTCGAATACACATAGGCAAAAAATATTGTAATATGGTGTGCAAGTCATGGCTTTTCAATCCAGTTATCTTTCGTTCTTTGACATTGACACGGCTTGAGATATTAGATGAGAAACCATCCGGAATCTTCATATTCTTAAGGACTCTGCAAAACTGTTCTTTTCCATGTCTATCCAAATTATAAATTGACGCTGGTAATTTGAATTTGTTTGAATCTATTTGTTGTGGATGCAACTCTTTCCTCAATCCCATCTCTGCCAAGTCTTTTCTCGCATTTATCCCATCCTTACTTTTTCCATCAATGTCCAAAAGCGTGAAGAGCACATTATCACAAATATTTTTTTCAATATGCATCACATCGAGATTGTGTCTTAGGAGATTGTGCTCCCAATAAAGCAACTCAAAGACTATGCTCTTCTTTCTCCAATTATGCTCTTCTCCAAGAATAGGCTTATGCACAAATTTGTTTACCTCATTCAAGACTTCTGTTCCGAACATCGGTTTTGGAGCAACTTCATACTCGGATTTCCCATTGAATGTCTTTGTTTGACTTCGAAATTTGTGGTCCATCGGTAGAAATCGACGATGGCCCATATAACATTCTTTCTTTCCGTATCTCAACCTTTGACTACATGTGTTTTTATGGTATGAAGGACAAAGTTTCTTTTCTTTAGTACTCCAACCAGACAACATGACATAGCCAGGAAAATTGCTGATTGTCCAAAGCAACGCAGCACGAAGAACGAACATCTCTTTCTTCAAAGCATCATATGTCTCCACCCCATCTAACCATAAATCCTTCAACTCATCAATCAATGGCCTCAAATAGACGTCAATATTATTTCCAGAACTTTTTGGACCTGATATTATAGTCGATAAAATAATGCTTGGTTGTTTCATACATAACCATGGTGGTAAGTTGTATGAAAACAGTACCACGGGCCATGTGCTATGAGTGATAGTCATTGATACGAAGGTTAAATCCATCGCTTGCTAACCCAAGTCTAATATTTCGAGGGTCTTCT
Organism: Chloranthus sessilifolius; assembly: GCA_021018995.1. Lineage (NCBI taxonomy): Eukaryota > Viridiplantae > Streptophyta > Magnoliopsida > Chloranthales > Chloranthaceae > Chloranthus > Chloranthus sessilifolius. Next base: position 11,487,901 of record CM037588.1, read on the forward strand.
TTAAACGTAGGATAAAGCTGGTCCAAATGCTTCCAGGCTTGAGAATCTGTCGGATGCCTTAAAACACCATCTTTAACGCGCTCTACATCATGCCATATCATATCAGTAGCAATTCTAGATGACATGTACAATCTCTGAAGACGTGGTTTCAATGGGAAATAGCATAAAATTTTTGCTGGAGTCTTCTTTTTGGTATCATCGGGAGCGTAGTTCTCATGCATCTTCCAACGTGATGTCCCACAAATGTCGCACTTCTGTTTGTCAATCGATTCTTTATAGTACAACATACAATTATTTGGACAAGCATCAATTTTATTGTAACTGAGTTCCAAGTCCGTAACTATCTTTTTACTCTGTGTAAAATTATCTGGAAGTTTCGATCCTTCAGGGAGCACCTCTCTTAACAAGTCAAGTAACATTGAGAAGGATTTGTTGCTCCATCCACAAAGGCACTTGATATGCCACAGTCTTACAATAAAAGATAATTTTGTATGTTTACACCCCGTGTAGAGGGCCAACTCCGCATCATCGGCCAATTTAAAAAATCTAGCTGTATTGTCATCCAACGTACTTTCTGTGCCTTGTCTCGGACTATCATGAATTTCTTCTTCACTCGGAACCCCACACAAATCATGTAGCATGCTCCTCATATCATCAGTTGTATCATCATCTTCTTCAACTACATCAGCCAATGGTTCATCTCGTGTAAAACTCGATGACGTGTTATTTTCCCCATGAAGAAACCACGTAGTGTAACTCTTCCCAATTTCATGCCATATGATATGATCATATGTTGTCTTCACGTCTTGATAGTAGACGTTGCAACATTTGATACAGGGGCATTTTAACCTTCCATCAAAAACTGCTCCACGAGAGTCAGCAAATTTAATGAATTCTCTTGCCCCATCATAGTATACTTCAGTGTTTCTATTATAGCAACATATTCCAAAAAGTCATTACTTTCACCACTTCATCAAAATACTAACTATTTAGGAATATCAATTAGTCGTAATAAAAAATGCTTACCGAGGCTTCTGCATCCAGCTTTTATCTATAATGTCTATGCAAGAAGCTTTGAAAATAGAGATTGATTATTTGAGCTGAACTCGGGAGACTAGTATGAGAAAGTGAGAAAAACTAGTGATACTAATATGATCAAACACTATGATTCAACTTTATCAATCACAAGGAGGATCAACAAAATAAGTAATAGCCATACCTATGATATAGGTATGAGAAGCAGCTGTCGGAAAAACTTAATATAAGTGCAAAAGAAGAGAAGAAATGCAATGAATCTCATGTTAACAAACATATAAGTTCACAATTGCAAATAAAATTACCTATGATATAACTCCTGCAATACCAGATATCAGCAGTAAATCAGCAAATTGATCTTTGTTGAAGGGAAAACGTGCTTTAAAATAATACTGCATTAAGAAGCAAAATCCATAGAGAACATTTTTTTTGTTTGGTTGTTACTTTCCTATTTTGAAAAAGTAAAAAAAAAATTGATTCTAATAAAAAACTCAGTAGGGTAATCTTTCTTTTGTAATTAAGTGATTTTTTTTTAAATTTACTGATGGCTTTAAACGAGAAGCATCAGATTTGGGTTTTTTTCTCCCCTATATCTACTAAAGCATATGCAATTCAGTGAATTATTCAAGCAAAATTAAGTTTTTTCTTTAAAAGTTTCCAATTCTCTCTATCTAACTGAACCAAAGCGAATTAAATCGCAAACTCTACTGTAATTGGGTGGGGATTACAGCTGTGGTTTGTACATGGTTAGTATAACTATGTATAGGAAATTCCTTTTTCCTAGGTATGTAAGCAGGGATCCATGACCTCACAGTTAATATACAAAGTGCTATCCAATTTTGAATTTAAATTAATTAGGAGTAGAATTGCGAATTATTATAAATCTGTGATAAAGAGGAATCTTAAACTGTTTTCTCTATTGCTTTTCTAAATAATCATAGTTAGATTTAATTCTAAAACCATTTTTTAATCAAGACTTTAATTTGGATAAACAGATAGTCCATGTGGTTCGATACCTTTAGTACTTGCCCTAGTTCTACGAACTTGTGCACTTGCAAGGTTTACATTATTTAACGATCACTTGCTCCGTCAATTCTATCGAGAATGAACGATACAAGGCACATTCGACTTCATCTTCAGCAATGCAGCCGCAATCTTCCAAAACTACTTGATCCTCATGCGAAGGCCAAAGCCCAGCCAGAAGAATATGGTCACTGCTCAAGGGAGAGAGGACACAAATCCGAACACTGGCATCTCTATACAACACAACACTATGGTGGGTACACCGAATCTTGTCACCACGCCTGTTACCTAGGGAGGCCATAGAGGAACCATTCTAGGACAATGGTCATGACTAGCTACCTAGGGGATCTCATACACCTACAAGGATGGCACGAGTGGAACCGATACAACACAGTGGACACCGTCGAGTACGCTGAGTATATGAAATCGGGGCTGGGGTCAAGCATGAGACACCGGGTTCAATGGGAAGGGTATAGAGGGAATGTAAAGGGGAGGCACTGCAGTTCACAGTGGGGGAGGGGGAGTTTATAAATAAAAATTAATTAATATTCTCTAATTTATAAATAAAAATTAATTAATAATCTCTTTGATGATCAATAGCCTCACAATTGTAATGAATTATTAGTTGATCTTAACCATCATTGATCATCAGTTTTAATATCGTAAGTATGCACTAGTCCCGGCACAATGGGGCATACAGATTTGACATGAAATCACTTTAACGTCAAATCACATGCTTAGTTCAACCGATGGCGAAAAATTACATGCCAGACATCATACATCATACTCAAATGTAATTTTTAGAGCCATTTTTTGGGGGTCTGTGCGGCTTGGTAAAGTGATCGCCCTATGGTAAGATCATGGGTTTCAAAGAATGGTTCTTTAAATTTTGATTATTCTTTATGGGATCTAAAAATTGTTTTTATTATCAAAGCAGTTTTATACACAAAGTACTAAAAGTATTCTACCAAAATATAAGTGGAAAGAACTTTCCTAGCCAATGTGAGACTAAGCCATAACACTAACACTAACATATTGTCTCCAACGCTAGACATATAACACACACCATAAGTAATTTATCTCCAACAGGAATTGTCGTGCCATGTTAGGATGAACTTCAAATGGAAATGAGATGCTGAAATCAGAAAATTCTGTTGCTTTCTGTTTGGGTGGTTTCACAGTCTTAAATTTTTGATGATACCGACACATATCGACATATTGCCTGATACTCAGAGCCTACCAATACGAGATAATCTAGATTTGTATTGATGATAGAAACCGATATTGTCCTCTATTTTGGCCTGGTTATGATTACTGTTGAACATGGCATGTTAGGTTTGAACATATTTCGATCTCATTTCACTAAGGGTTGACAATTTCTATATTTTAATCCATCAACAAGCATTCTGTTAGCAATCAAAGGATGGTTCTTCTACAACTAAACCTGTGATGAGGTGACAATTAGGGCTCCATGCTTCCCGACTTCCAGATATTTACTTCTGGTGCGGTCATGCATATTTGAGCAATTATTGTCAAGGAATATGTACAGACAAAATATTTTGGGATGCGATCATTGTACTTATCCTTCTTATCGATGAAGTGAGGAAAAGAAAAGATTTCCAATCCAAGTTCTGGATATTTACAGAGGGGAATATGCAAGGTTAAACCATTTGAGAATCCAGTCCGCACCATCTTTTTGTGTAGAATCTTTAGAAACATTTAGATAGCCCCTGTTATCATGCGAACTGGAAACTATATAGTGCAGGATCACAAAGCTTAAAATTGGAGCGACAGGGAATCAAAAACGAGGTGATACACATGCAAGATGGACGTTCAATTGATCCTAATAATCTCCTTTTGTATGAGTACAAGATATATATATATATATCCAATTGAGAAATAGTCGGGCAGTTGGTACCTGACCCCAGTGCTAGCAACGGCACTCTGGTCAATCTGCTTCTAAATCAGTGAAAGTACACTTCTGACCTTTCACTGATTAAGCGCTCAACAAAATCTGCACATTCCACAATGTTGGCATTTGGAGATTGACCTGAATGCTCCCTCGGGTTGGGTATCTAATACCAACTCGTTGAGAAAAGTAACATTTCAAAGGAAAAAGTTCATTGACAATATTGGCAAACACAAATGAAAACAGCTTACATATCCCAGTCATATAGAAAATTGTTGCTCAGCAGTTGGGGATACCTACCTGATTCACAGTTTGGTTTCCTCATAAAAGTTTACCATTCGAAACTCACCAATCAAATCAAGAGAAAATAGCTTCAAATCATAATAATACTCTAATGGATTTGCTTAAAAGTGATCAATTCGTAGTTTATGTGGATTAATGTGAAATATGGTAGCTTCAGAAACATAGTGCTGTTGAAATTTTAGGCAACTTTCATGACTTGAAGAAAAAAAAATGGTTTGCTAAATTCATTCTTCCAGCGGCCAACTGAAAATAAATCAGCGAGAAATTTTTTTTACCTGTGACCCTCGAAGGTCAAAAGGCCATCCAGATGCAGGAGATCATAGGTTCGAGGATAAGTTGAGAATGTTTCACACCTATTGAAGTAAAAAGACAACCATAAGCCATCAAATTACAAAGATAAGTTGAGGAAAACAAAGAAAACCATAATAAATGCTGCATTACACAAACTATAATAGCCTATTCGGATTGTGCAATAAATAATCATACGACCATCATTAAGCGTCACAAATCTATTCAATGCTTAACTTCTGGCTTAAAATTTATTGGATTCTATATTCTATAAAGATGATATATAAAGATGGAAAAACAAAAATAATAATAAAATAGTTGCAGAAAATGAGAAAATTAAATTTGATAGCAAGGAACACATCAAGTTAAACAAATCGAAGAGGCTAAGCAGTAGATCGCCAGATCTTCTGAGATTTGGGGAAACTAACCTTGTGACTGAAAAAGCACGGTACACTAATTCGCTCCAATTGAAGATCCGAATGGAAGAGATTTCGAGGCTGAAATCAAATCGAAGGAGTTAGGGTTTTGAGATTGGAATTTGGGGAAAAAATAAAATTCAAATATCTACCTTTTTAATGCGCGATTAACTCCGAAAATTTCTAAGATCTTCGATAGCGAAGGAAGTAGATGAAACGAACGATCTGCGTCGATTGAATCTGATTCTTCGGGCGCGAGTGACTGCTTCAAATGGCGACAATAGCTAGCTAGGGCTTCATACTCTCATTGGCAGAGAAGTGAAAAGGAGAAAGGGATTTAGGGTTTGAGCGAGAGAGATTTGAGCAAGAGGGGTTTGAACGAGAGAGATTTAGGGTTTGAGCGGGAGGGAATGAGGGGATCGAGAAGGGAGAAGGGAGAAGGGAGGAGGGAGAAGGGAGACGATTTGAGTAAAGGAGAAGGGAGAAGGGAGATTGGAGCTGGAAAAATGCACTTATATAGTGGCCCGATTGAAGGGTCGTGGGCTTAAGTGGAGTGGCCGGGTTAGTTGTCGGGGGTTGGCCCAAATTTTCCCTTACGCCGACAGCATATTAATTCCAGCCGTCGGCGTATCCGCTAATTTTTGTAGTGTCAATTGTTGGTTGGTTGAGTAGTTTGGAACTATGCAGACAGTTTGTAGCCAGGTATTCTCAAAATAAACAGCTCCCAAGTCCATCGCACGTGCAGGATCCACTAGTGTATATATATATATATATATATATATATTTTTTTTTTTTTTTTTTTTTTTCTTTCTTTCTTCCATCGGCTGCCACATAGCATTAGAACTCTTATATATATATATATATATATATATATATATATATATATATATATATATATATATATATTCTTACTTCCATCGGCTGCCACATAGCATTAGAACTCTTTGAACACAAGATCGGATGCCACATGAAAGGATGGCCACACTTAAAGATTTAAGGAAACAAAAAAACTCATCAATCGGCCAGGTTTATGATTGGCCCAATTATTTTGGACTATAAAATTACTCCCAAACCTGGCACAGATATGAAATCGGCCCGAGTTTTATCGAACTCTAGTTTTTATCATTTAAGCTCAAATCTGACCCAAACTAGGTTATGGACGGGCTAGATTTGGGCCGACTAGATATTCCTTAAAATGGTCGGGCTTTGTCAAGCTAGACCAGGATCATGTCAAGCTTTGAGCGGCCTAATTTTTTTTTATCTTAAAAATGATGCCCGAATTCAGCCTAAATAAAAAATCGGGTCGGGCTCGGCCCTAGTGCAGTTAGGCTCACACTTTTTATGTTAGCTCAAATCTGACGACTCAAGCAAGGCCGGGCCAAGCCAGGCTCGAGCTGGAGACCAACCAGTTGACAATCCTAGCCAATAGTATCAATCACATAGAAAAATAATTTATTATTATTATTTATTTTTTAAACAATCAATATTTTAATACACCAATTAGATGGTATAAAGCCTTTAATGGTCAGGAGTTATTTTTGACTCAACATGTGCCAATGTGAGCTACAAGATTGATTGCTTCGATTCATCATACACTTGTGATGTTGGTCGCCCTATTCATTTATCTACGGTCAACTCACTACAAAAAATAAGATTATTAACAGTAGTTTTTAGCTGCCAAAAATTACCACTAATAATAGAAAAACTAATATATTAGTGACAGTTTTTTTTATTAATAACGATAATTTATGACTGTCACTAAATAGTCTTATTTATTATTTTTATTTTTTTGTAGTGACCGATCTCTTTTTCAATACCAGAAGTCAACTCATCTTTACTTCTAAGAAAGGCATGAACATCTATTATAATAATAATAATAATAATAATAATAATAATAGTAATATCATAATTATAAAATACTCATGGCAAATGCAACTAGGGTGCCAAGTTAATATGTCAATGATGCTCACTTTAAACATAAGATTAATCTATTAGGTGGTGCAAGGGCCAGCTATGGCTCCACATGTCGTGCAGTCATCATTTATACCTTCATCTATATTGTACATGTACTAAGAGCATATAATGGGCTATAAGTAGATTAAAGAAACAAACGAGCTCTAATCGGATGATTTGAAACTCTAGGTCAAGGATCAAAATTCATTTTCGGTTTTGGGTATGACCGAAATTTTCCACCAAAAATTACCCTTCCATACATTATTTGACAAAAATTTCGGGTCAAATTTTCGTTTTGGTGTGGACCAGAATCGATAAGATTTGACCGATAATTTGAATTATCGATAATTTTGAACCATGCCCTAGGTTCATGGGTTGTGGACATTTGATAATTGATATTATCTTAGAGATCAGATGGCACTTTTGATTCCGAAACATATAGCTAAAAGAGTACCTTTATTTGCAACGCATTATTCTTTTTCCAAAACTCGAGTCTGCAAGTGCGGAACTGTTGACTGCATTATATCATGGATATGATTTTTCATCATAATCTTTGACACAAGAGAACTTGGGATCACGAGCCTATCATCAAACGGTTAAATTTTTATTCTATGTGACACACATCCCAAAGAGTGAATGTGTTATCACATTTTATGGTACGCCATAACTATCAATAAAACAAAGAAAAAGATGTGTCACGACATGATTATGTTCACTTTTTGGGATGTGTACCTAGTGGAATAGCATCTGACCATCTGATATAGGCTCATGATCTAAACGATAAGTTGTTGAAGCAACGTCCTAAACCCACTCTTACAGGCCTAGGAGACTATCGATCCACCTCCATGGAATTGAGGTCTCATGTGTATAGAAGTAGCTCTACAGCTCCCCTCCCATATATAAGGGAAAATGACTAACCCTTGCTAAATAGAGGAATACCTCAAAATATTTGGTTCGACAAACACCAAAACTCCCTAATTGGTAATTGCATATCAATGCAACATGGCAAAACCCTGGCACCACCACTCACACTTCCAAGCCATCTTCCCACATCCACACGTGTCTAGCTACCATACTAGCACAACACTTAACTACTTTGGCTCTCTTGCCTCATATAAGAAAGCACAGAACCTAACGCAAAGCGTGCACACCTCCATGCTAGTGCGCAACACACCTAACTCTAAAGCCTACATGCCTTCACTAGCCAAATCAACATGTTGTAGCACACCACCACCTAGCTCCAAATCCCGCTCTCCTTCCTAGCGAGCAACGCATCTAGCCCCAAGGCCCACATGCCTTCTCACTAGCCAAATCAACATGTCGTAGCACACCACCACCTAGCTCCAAGTTCCGCTCACCTTCCCAGTGTGTAACACATATGGCTCCAAGGTCCGCTCACCTTCCCAGTGTGTAACACATATGGCTCCAAGGTCCACACACCTACTAACTAGTCAAATCAACATGTCGTAGTACACCACCACCTAGCTCCAAGTTCCGCTCACCTTCTTAGTGCGCACCACATCTAGCTAGCTTCAAGGTCCACATGCCTACTCACTAGCCACCACCACCTAGCTCGAAGGCCCGCTCACCTTCCTGCTAGAACCAAGATTAATGAACCCACTACGTTCTCCCCCGCTCTATAATGTCAATGTTCTCGTTGATATCAAACACAATGCCCTCAGTTCATTGATTACTCCAACATAAACTTCACCCCACACACCTTTATGGATCCCAAGGGAATAACCACGTCACATTCTTCCCAACCTAATAATGTCAACGTCCCCATTGGCGCCCAAACATAATGTATCAATTCCTCAACTACTCCACTTCGTCTTCATTCCATGCAAGGTCTTGCAACACCTAGCCCCAAGATCTAACACTTCTCCACTAACTTAAACTTGGCCTCATCCACATTTCATATGGTCTGGAGCCATTCTAGTTCCTCATACAAACAAGCAAAATATTGATTCTTTACTTCGTATCTGTGCAACCGTGGATTTTATCAATCCGTCGCAACGATACGCTCACTAAAAAAAATGGAGTCGCCACCTAGAGCTTTTGGTGACTCGAGATATCTCAAAATCGATATATGAGCACTAAGGTGAAAAAATATGACTCTGATTTGTCAGTCATTGCGAAAGACTCTTGGGTAGGGGCTTTGATTATTAATCGAGAAGGTGTTAGGCACCTGATCGACCCGCTCATAAGCAGTCTCTACTATGACCAAGTTTATGTTTACGTGTATATATATAAAGGAAAAACGAGCGGCACTTCCTCTTGCTCGAAGGCACACCGATCCTATTGAGCCCTTCACACTCGTTGAAATTTTAGTGGCGTAATGGCTCAATTCTAAGATAGAGGAAAAACAAATAAGGTAGAAGAATAGAGAGGAGAACCGGAGCTCTCGGGCTCTTGTAGCATCGTGGTGGATCTTTGCGTGACAGCCACACCAGTGAGCTTCCTAAAGCGCGCGGGTTAGAGCAAGGTTTTAACTTCAATGGCTAAAGGCTTGGAGCTTGAGAATGAATGATGATGCTAGAGGTATGAGATGGGTAAAGCTTTTAAGGTTTGAGCAAATTCTGATTTTTTAGACAAATAAGGGAGCAAAATGCAAGAGTTTCTTCTCTTAGAAATTTCAAAAGAACCGAAGTAGGGGGGGGGCTCTATATATATAGAGAAAGGGAGGATTAGGGAGGTACTTAATTCCTAATGGGTTTAGCAATTAGGTAATAGAAAATCTAAGGTTTTTGGGATCTTGAATAGGAGAGAATTGGGCTTTAATGGTAGATGATAGGATGGTCTTCTAAATCACAAAAGGATTATAAATAGGGCCAGAGGGTCACTAGGGTCCTAAAGAAACCCACTTCAAACTTTGGGGTGGTAAAAAAGTCAAACCCCAGGGATGATTTTCGGATATTTTATGGAAAAATACTGTTCATAAGCCTTGCGTATATAAACTATATGCTAGGCTTAGAACAATGTCTCCTGAGAAGTCCAGAGCCCGTTCTGAAGTAGTTTTGAAGCCAAAAAAGCTAATTTTGCATTTTTCAAAACGTCATAACTTTTGATCTACATATCGAAATTAGGTGATTTTTCGCTTGTTGGAAAGCTGAGAACCTCTAAATTTCAATGGTATAGGTCTCAGCCCCAACAGAGGTCTATATAAAATTTGGCATACCTCCTTCCATTCACTATTTTAATTGGCCTTTCTATGGGTCTGGGAAGGGTTTTAAGGGTTCGGGTTGATTCCTAAGGGTTTTGGGATGATTTCTAAGGGTTTGGGAGGTGCCTATGGAAGCTCGGGTTTACCCCTTTCTTGAAGTATGTGTCGATCAGGCCTTAGGCCAAATTTGGGTGTCTACAGATGCCCTTCTTTAGTATTCGATCACTAATGATCGTATGCCAAAGAAAAAGATATCCGAAGAGGCCCAAGGTACCGCTATCGAGTCTATTGTATTTAAAATAAATCTCAAACATAAAAAAGGTAAAAAACATGGAGAGTGATGTAAGCCCAACACAACACTTGGAAAAACGTTCGTCACTTGTGATGGAGAGTAGCAGAAGCCAACACTTGGGAAAACATCCGTTCATTGAGACTATCGGTCCCCAAGCACTTAGCGACATTACTGGGTATAACCGAGATGGTGAAATGATTGATGATGTTCAATGTTCAAGTTTCATTTTAAATAAAACAGTCCTACTAGTGGGAGGGTGATCGAGCCATATTTAAATGTTGGGTTAAAGTAATGACGCGAAGATCCAACGATTTGTGCCCAATCTTATGAGGCATTGATTGCCCCATTTTGATTGGTCACGGGTGCCCCTATGCGAGATAATGTTCGAGATATTTGAGCGAAATTATCGACCTCAAAGTTACTTTAGCACAACTACCCGAGAGAAGCAAATATTGATGTCGCAACGCTTTTTGGGATTGTATGCCCCTTTTGATGACGATCTTAAAAATATATCAACTATGCAAAAATAACGACCCATTAGGGGCAATAAAATCAAGGCGATGGAAGTCCCGACCCAGGTCCCACCTGAGTATAATTTACAAGAATAAACAACCATCCTACGGATACCCAGATGCATGATGGACGCTTTAAAGGGATTTCGTACAGGTTTTTAAGCCTGCGACCGAGAATAAACACAGGAAAAGATCCCTTATGCATCTATGTTTGAACATAGTTGTTCGATATGTAATCTCATTTAGCGGTAGAATCAAACTAATTGAAACATTAACTGTTTGACCAAGATTGACATTGTCGCTCCTACTTTGAAGTAGGATTCAAAGATCCAAGACATTAATTTAGCACAGCTGCGTTGCTAGAAAAATATTGATATTTTATCGTATTGAAGCATGCATGTGCGTAGCTGCACGTGACAAAAAGCACAATGAAACCACAGATTTTTTTTTCTTTTTCAAATGATTGCTTTTTCCATTTTTTTTTTTAATAGACCAACGTGAGTTGTGAGATACTTCCTCTGCTCTGCCCATTGCTGAGAGGTTGCCTGTCCCGAGGCTTTGGATCATTTGATGTTCTTGTACATTCTCAAGAAAACATCGGTCCCTTTTTTTGTTTATATAGATAACAAATGTGTATCCTAATTAACAGAAGAAGCAAACTTTTACCTACACATTTTTTTTCTTCAAAATATTTCTTTTTTGTTTTTCCTTTTTCTCTCTCTTCTTTAAGATGAAAGTATGATGCGGTAAAAATGTATATGGATATAAAAAAGAGTACATATTTTTAGATTTTTTTTTCTTTCTTTTCTTCTTTTTTTGTTTGATGTCTTACCAATGAGATGAGGTAACAGATCCCATTTTGAGCATAGTCAAACCCGTTCATGCGGTCGGACCTAAGTGAGGTTCATAATTTTTACCAAGGTCAGAACGTCCATCCCTTTGGATTGAATCAACCTTTTATTTTTACCATAGGTCATGCATTTGATGGTGCGGTTGTGCATATATACCTGATCAGAACCTAATTTGAACTAACATAAGCGGCCCAAAAGAAGCCTCGATAACTCGAAGGGGTAACCGAAGGTGTAACTGATTAGTCACATAATATACCATTTTACTACCCTTAACTTAGTGATGCTAGGACTTAGTTTGTTACTAATAAGTTACTAATGTGCAGATATTAATAAAAAATAGTAAAAGAGAACCAAAATAGTGATATTCGTCAAAATGAACTCATAAAGCAATAAAAATACGATTAAACGAAAAAGACGAAGCATCGCCTACTGAAAGATGCAAAATTGTATTTTACGATTTTACGGAACGATATAAGAAAAAATGATGAATTGTAAATAAAGAATCGTCCAGAGAGTAAAGCTAGAAAATCTTGATTTACAATTTTACAGAAAAGAACCTTTCTGAAGCTGTTGACCACGTGAGATCTACACCGCTATGCACCAAATTAGAAGAATTCTTGACTTAGAAGTCTGGCCAAGCACGGATCTAAAAAGATTGATGAAGAAGACTCTTAAGGGGCTCTGCTGCTGAAATAAAGGAGAAAAGTCTGAAAGTACATCAGCTGATTGAAAGTAAGGAAAGATAAGATTAGAAGTAGAGTTATATTAGGACATGTTTATTTTAGTAGTTTCTTTTATTAGAATTAAGAGTTTTGTAAACCGACCCCTTATGATCTATAAATATGAGGGCTTGGTATAGAAATTATCATCGAAGAAATTCTCAGCATCAATTGACGCCTAAGGTTGGGTTTTCTTTTCGATCATTAGAGTAGTTTATTTTAGATATCTAAGGTTCCTCGATCACAATTGACAACTGAGATTGAGAGCTGAAAGATTAGAGTAGATATCTGTAATTTCTCTGAAGTAATTGACGATTGCAGTATGAGGGGTGAAAGATATAATTTTATTGCTTTCTAGTTTAGATTTATTTTATTATAATTTCCTATTTTGTAAATATCTTCGAATTTTTAATTTGAATTGACGACTTAGGTTGAGATTTGCAGATTAGTGTAATGGTTTTTATTTTCCATCTTTAATTTTCTAGAGTTTGATTGACGCCCAAATTTCTGGTAGATTAAAGATTAGTATAAATCTGTATTGAATGATGCTAGTTTTTTATTGATACCCAAATTCTAGAAGACTGAGATATAGTGTAATGATATTTTAAAATTATAAACATCCGATAGCTGAAGATTGTGATTGACGACCATAATCTGAAGGAGAATTTAGAATTTATTTTCTATAATTTAGTTTCAGAAACCATTCTTTTATTTATATTTCTTAAGTAGTTTAGAAACTTAAAAGATAAGTATAAGTTTTCATAAAATTAATATACACGTATAAAGACCTATCCTCGTGGGAACGATCCTATACTATGCTCTAATTTTTATTGTGCGCTTGCAATAGGTTAAAACTTAATTAGATACACATATAAGTAGCGATCATGTTTTTGACGCTGCTGTCGAGGATAGCGTTTGATTTTGTATTTATATTAATTTAAGAAAATAAGTATTTATCTTTCTCTTTTTATATATCTTTATATTTATAATTTTCTTTGATCACTTCTTAAGCTTTTACAGGTTCACTCAGAGCAGCGAATCAAAGATTTCAACACTTCTGCTGGCCACATAAACTAGAGGCTCAGATTTGTCTCTCTCCCTGCTTTCTAAAAAAATATATAAATAATATATATATATATATATAATATTTAAGATGCAAGGCCATGATGAAACATCTTGGTCGAATCTTAACATGACTTACCCCCCAATGGAATTCCCAACTACTCCCTGGTATCCAACAATGCTGGAGATAGAGCAGACTTTTGTCTCTCAGTGGGGTAGTATTAAGAATTCTTATAATTCTCAGTGGGATAATCCTTATGGCTTCCAAGGGTAACTCGACAAGAATTATCTTATGCATACCCACAACATTCTCTAAATTCCTAAGAGTCATATAGCCCATACCAATCCTTTGCGCAATAGTCATACCCTCAGAATGGAAAGGATGGTGCTACTATACTCCAAATCTTCTAGGATTTACAACAGCATGCACACCATCGCTCTAGGGAATTAGCCTAGTTGTCTCAGATCTCTCAAAACTTACACTCTTATACTCAGTCCATTACAAATCTAGGGCAATTAGCCTCGCAGTGGGAAGGAAGAGAGTGTAACCAAGCGAGCTCACAGACACTAAGTCTCACAGTTCAAGCTGTTCAGGCCTTGAGGAGTGGCCGGACTATTGATAATAGAGTAGAGATGCCTATCCCAGTAGTTGTCCCTATGACCGTAGAAAAAGAGAATGAACCCCAAGAAGAGACTCTCCCAAGGGAAAAATTAAAAAAAATTGGAAAACAAAAACAAAAAAAGGTAGAAAATAAAGAGGACGGCACACCTAGTTCTGTGACAGAGGTACTCTATGTGCCAAAGTTACCTTCAAATGCTTTTGGTGCCCCATCTCCTTTTGATAAAAATCTAAAAAAATTAGAGGAGATTACTGAGATATTCAAAGCGGTAAAGATCAATTTACCCCTCTTGAAAGCAATTAAACGAGTCCTAGCCTATGCATGATTCCTAAAAGTGATGTTGTAGACACCCCCATTTCGTCCTCTCGGAGTACACGAATTCGTTTGGTCAGCCCTTCACCTTTTTAACCCTCGACATGGGACCATACAACTGTACATGACTGAACACAGGTTGAAACAATAGCTTTGTGGCTCAGATCCCAATGTAGAGAGGTTATATACTAAGTAATAGTATATAGTCAGAATGCAGACTGAAACAATAGTCCTGCATTCCATTCTTATGACCATACCCGGACAACCCTGAATTAAGCGCCTAAAAACCCGCGCGTAATTCGATCACGCGCAGAACCACAAGGGCGCGATCAGTCCCCTTTCAGACCAACCTTCCTTTCACAGACCGTTTTGAGACTTGATTACGCACCTAGAAACAGACGCGCAATCGGATTGAGAGCTACACCACTAGCGCGCAATTGGCCTACGCTTGACCTAGTCTCCTATCCTTGACTCCTATGTTTCCTGGATTAAGCGCTTCAGGTAACACGCTTAATCGGATTACGCACGTCCCACCACGTGCGTAATTAGTCCTAATTTCGTTAGGACTAGGAAACCCACTGAGTAATTCAGCCTGTCACTCACTAAGTCGGTGACTGACTCCAAGCGAAGCGCCAGAAAGCTGGTGCGCAATTCAGTTAAACATCTGAAAACGGGCTCGTAATTGAATGAAAACCCATAAAAGCTTTTTTTTCTCGAAGAGAGAGAAAGGAGGTTACAAATTTTGAGAAATGAGACCGTAAATAAAAAACCAGAGAGCTGTGGGAACGGATCCCTAGAGCAAATTAGTCATGATTATAATGTTCGAACTCCAAGATTTCTCATCGCAGCTCCAATTCTAATTTTTAGACCATAGCATCCCCTTTAAACACACAACACGAGGAGGCTGGTAATTTTGAGAGAGAGAACATAATTTTTTGGAACTTCGAAACCAGAGAACTCCGAGGACAAGCCCATAGAGTAAATTAGTCATGATGTCGAGATTCAAACCCCGGATCTTCGATGATTCCTCTCTACAGCCCCGACCTTAGGTAAGAATTTTATTTTATTTTAGACTTAGGATTTCCCCTTAGTTTAATTATTCAATTCTATTTCTAATTTTTAGACTGTAGCACCCTCTTCGGACCGAAATTCTCTATATCTGGTTCTAGTTCTCTGTTTCTAGAACTAGTTCTTAACCTAGCGGTCTGACATACCGACCTTATGCTCTGATTCTATTCTAAAATTGTACTCTATAGTCCTATCATTAATTTATGGTTCTGACTCTCAGAGTTCAGAACCAGTCCTTAATCATACGACTTGATTTTTCTGATTTCGGACTCGAATTCAGTCCTAAATTTTAATGTATAATTTAATTCTATATTTTTATACCACCAAAAATCCAAAACTATAAATTTCAGTTCATAACTTTAGTTTCTCAATCTATTTTCTCATTATAATTTCGAATTCAACTCTAAAAATCTCCCTTTTATTATTCAATTATCGACCTATCTTTTATCTCAGCCATCCGATTTGCCAACGGGAGCTCACGGAGGGTACTCGGGAACGAGGCCAATCCTCCTTAGCATAGCGGGCCTAACCCCCCTTTGTTTAGATTGTTTAGGATTAACTAGTTAATTATAGTTTAAATATTTTATTATTTCAGTATAATTGACTAATTGCATCAAACATGCCTTCATATCATTATTTGCTTTGATTCGATTCAATCTTCTAGTTCAGTCAATTTATCATCTCAACCAAAATTTAGGAAAGTTAAGTCATTCATTATTAGTTAGATTTTTACCATAATTGATCCATAGATTATGATTATAAAAAAAAAAGAGTTAATTTTGTCGCCTCAATCGTTTATTTCTATTTTAGTAAATTGATTTATTGCTTCAATCAAAAATCCCCAAAAAAAGATTAGTCTTTGTTTTCTTCAAATTAGAATGCTAGTAAGATTACCTTAAGTACTTTAGTTGTGATTGTCATACAATTGATACATCTGCTTATCTAGAATTACAATAAAATTAGCATACCTGCCCTATCTAGAATTGCGATATAATTAGACTCTTTTATTTAATCGAAATATTATTGGAACTGATAGACATGCACTCCTAGTACCAGTAGGAGACTGAAACTGATTGGACTCTTAGCAGTACCAGGACTTTGATATTAATTGGACTCCTAATGATACCGAGAAACTGAAAATGACTAAACTCCTGATAGCTTCAAGACACTAAAATAATCCGTCATAATAAGCTCACCTAATCATAATTCACAACAAAAAAAAGGAATCTAAATTGACCATAATTGCAACAAGGGAAACTAAAAAGAAAGCTGAAACTATTTAATTAAAAAAGGACACTACTGCTGACGTTCGCAGGCAAACGATTCAGTATAGAAGTAACCCACACCCGCTTAAACGCGTGATCATTGACTTGTTGCAGTGTCGATAAATATCTGTAGTTGGCGATTGCAAATCAACCACGAATCATCCTAGGAAATTCCTCCTATTACTATTTATCCCCACCTTATCACATACACCGCATTGTTAGAGTTCAACAGGACAGAATTGGAAGCCACTTATTCAACGGGAACCGAGAGGAACCCAGAAAAAGCGCACACCAACAAACTGGCGATCGCGATGGGACACTTTTGTAAACCCCTTCATTTTCTTTAGATAGTTAGCTTTATTTTACTTCCCTATTTTTCTTTCCCATCATGTCGTTTTATTTTAGATTTTATATATATATATATGAGTCGTCGCCAAAGAATCGAAATGTCTAGCATACGTAGAGTAAGTTTAGGAGACCCGCCGTTGTGGGGATTTCATAACAACCCTGCCTACGAGGAAAAACCACCTCATACTTTTAGCCCACGACAACCTGAAGTCAACATGGCTAGGGAACAAGAGAACCCTTTTCTACATCGCACGCTGGTAATAGCCATAGCAATAGAAATAATAGCTCTGGATAAAATCTCACCACTCAACAAATCGTAGAATTTAGCATCTAAAGAATACAAAGAGGAGGCGATGATTCCGAAGAGTTACTTCGAGGATTGGAAGCTGCATATGAAACTATTAGGGGACAACAAAATTTGGGAGAGCAGGAGCGACAAGGGAAACCACCTTCTACCCCAAGCACGGTATCAGCCCGCGCTATGCCATTGAGGCAACATACTCACACGTTCTTTAATGACAGTTTGCCAGACAATGATATCTCACGCGTCACTCTCAAAGACAACACTATAAAGGTCGAAGACCTCCCAAAAATGCTCAATGAATACATGGCCAAAAGGGAATGCTCAGGTCACTCGTTCAGATTCAATAAATTCTGTCGAGACATTGAATTTAACCTACCCATAGGATTTAAACTGCTAAAATTTACAAAATACAATGGCACCGAAAATCCAAACCATCACTTGGCCCTCTTTTATAATGATTGCCGACCTATACGCAACAATCAAGGACTTCTCATTTATTACTTTCAATGTTCATTAGAAGGAGAAGCTCTAGACTGGTTCGCGAAGCTCCCACTTTATAAGATAGACTTTTGATGAGCTAGTCGGTCGATTCCTAGACCAATACAAACACTTGATTCAAGTGGCGATTAGCCTCAGCGACTTGATGACAGCTAAGCAAGGACCAGATGAAGAATTCACCAACTTTGTCGCTAGATGGCGAAAGCTTGCTGCTAGAACTGGCACTTCAATGAAAGAGAAAGATTCAATTGACATGATCATTGATAATACTACGAAACTACTAAGGAGCGCCCTAGTCATCAGCGATTACCCCGACTTCACTGCACTTCACTCTCGGGCGTCCCGACTGACGCGACACATCAAGGGAAGAGATCTTGCATTATCCATAGTTACGTCAAAGGTGGGCTCCTCTAATGAGTCAAAACCAAAAAATCATAAGAAAGCCTCAAGAACCGAATAAGTTTTTATTCGGTTCCTGAGGACAGAACTTAGGGTAATGAGGACAGAACTTAGTTTAAATAACGGGAATTTCCCACCACACAACTTCGGACAGAACCAGACCTAACAATGATATGCTAGTCAAAATTAGGGTGCCAATCAACACAGGTACGCAAACCAGAACCAAGGCCAATATCAAAATAGAAACCAATACCCTAACGCTTATTAGGCCCAAAACGTAGCACAGAATCGACCAGCTCATGCGCCAAATTATAACAGCGTACCTCCACCTCAGAACTTTAACCCAGCTAGGGGACCCTACCAGCCAAAGCGGGAACACTATCCCCCTTTATCCGATACTATTTCTAATGTTTTCTTCCTCCTTAGCACCCAGAATCTTTTACAATTCCTACAACAAAAGCCTAGGCCATGGCTTGCAAATCTCGACTACGATAAATACTATTCTTTTCATCGGTACGCGGGACATAACCTAGAGGACTGTTGGGTTCTCAGGGACGTGATCTATGATATGAATGACCGGAATCAAATTGATTGGGAAGCTCTTAGGAACCTTGACCTTAATAACAATCAACCCCAACAAAATTTAGGGATCATAAACAACCCCATGCCCAACCACAACCAAGGGACACCGGCTCAGGTCACTACTGTAGATCTCCCCAGTCAACCTTATTTCTAGCCTTCGACAGTAATCACTCGTATCCTACCCTCCAAAGCTGTTACTACCCCTATAAGAACTCCATCCTCCTTACACCCCTCTACCTTGATCACATGGATCGCGCCACCGATCCTGCCTCCATATCCAAAGTTTACTCAAATACGAGTCCATTCCTTCAGGGTCAGGAGGCCATTCCTCCATCATTCCCCACTAGAGCCATTGATCCCGCCAAATCCCAAATCACCAGTGTTGCCACTCCCTTCACCCGACTCTGAATCTGAGTGTGGAGACTATGCTCTCCAAACCGTCATTCTGACTGTCGCACGAATAGACAATGTCGCCCACACGACTCCCAACCAAGAGAGTGAAGCCAGAATTGAGTATCCGTCAGATGAAGAGCAAAGTGAACGAAAAGAATACCTAAAGCCATGCGAGACTTTGGTCTCCACTTTCTTAGAGGAAGAGGATCACACGCAATACCTCCCACCTTAGAGTAGTACCATACAGGCACACACTCTGACCCTTAACTTCACTCGCTTCACAAATGCACCGACATCGAGGCACGATAGGTTCAACCAGCAACTGGCCTACCCTATTCTTAAGTCAGGAATCAACTATCCACCTCCCCCTTTCCCGCGGAATAAAGATTTCACGCATGTACAACTACCCGAGGGGAACATGAGAGAAAGGAAAGTTGACTTACCACCCCCACCGCACGTCATCCAACCACCAATTCCCGTACCACAACCACCTGCACCTAGGGCCCATTGGCCGGGCAAAAAAATAACACTCGAGCCAGGGCAAGAGTATGATTTGTTACGACATCTCCAAAAGATCCAAGCCCAAATATCTATACTAGAACTCATCAAGAAGTCGCCTGATCATCACCGATTGTTAATAAGGACATTCGAGGACACTCAAGTGGACGAAGACACGACCTTGGATGAGCTTCATCAAACTACCTCTGTCATGGCACAACCTCCCGCCCTCACATTCACAGACGCAGACATGCCTAAGGAGTCACTTCGCAGGAGCGTTGCCCCCATATATCTTACAGTCATAATCAGAGGGTTCTCTGTGCCCCATGCACTAGTCGACATAGGCGCGGGACTCAATATTTTCCCTCTCACCACATTAAAAATACTTGAATACATGAAACAAGACGTCAGGCCCTCGGCCTTGTCGCTCATAGCCTACGACGACTCACATCGTTTCGTAAAAGGAACTATCAAACTTCAGGTCCGCCTTGGACCCGTGACAAAAGATGTTATGTTCCATATTGCTGACTCCGTTAGTATATATAGTCTCATTTTGGGCAGAAAATGGTTAGAATCAATGAAGGTTGTCGCGTCCATATACCATCAATGCATTAAATTCCCGTATGAGGATTCCATCGTCCGTATATACCCTGATGCACCTCTTCAGGAGATGGATATTGATTATGCGGCAAGTATTCCGACGACTCATGAATCTGTACTAAACACAGGCCACATCCAAAAGACGCGAATTCCTGATGAAGCAGCTGTCGCAGGAGTCTGTTCACCTGCCCTTCCTGGTTTTCACCCAGAGCGACAACAAGAGCTAATGAGGTGGGAGGTTGGCCCAGACCTCGCTAGATTATATGACATCAACCCAATCGCGATGAAAGGGTGGGATCTTATGTACCAACTCGGATATGTCTCCTACACCAAACTCGGTGAGGATAAGCAAGGGCGTGTGAAACCTATATTCTTGACTAAAATACACAAGCACATAGGATTAGGTTACCAATCGAACAGCCAACCAGCCGATTTATTTTCTACCTCACCGAAATGGTCTCTTTATGACCACTTCATCTATGGAACTACTGAGAAAGTAGATGTGTCGAAGTAGAAGGGAGTATCCTTCACCAAACCCCAGGGGACCGAAATTAAACTAATATCCAAAGCATTTAATGATTTGATGAACCTGAATGATGATATCGACGAACCCCTTGAAGGAGTCATACCTTTGTTTGACATTAAAAATCTCATAGAAGGAAGAAAGAAAGACCCTCTAAAAATCGAACCGCAATTACAGGATTGGGAATCTATAGATGACGAAGATTTTCACATAGCGGCCTTATGAGATGACGAAGAATACTCACGGTCACCATGGGAACGGGATGATATCTTGCAAGAAAATATTAATTCATATAGCATCCACCTTTGCCTCGGCCTTGGAGGATGGGAATGCCCGTGAGACTCGCCTTGTATCTTTCACCCATATCAACTCCGGTGCAAAGCATACACTCGCATACTAGAGCAATTTGCTAGCAAGATCACACATCCTATAACGACCGAGGTGGACGGAGCTGACCCTACAACCATAAGCACGACCAGTAATCCACCAACCTTGCTCTTGACTCTAGAAGAGAGAAAACTCGATGGTCAGTTATTCGACTCAGGAGGAAACACCCACGTCCCACTCCTAGAGTTTGAAGAGGAGTTTGAATTAGACACTCCTTCGTCTCCCGATGTGCCACAACTCCAAATATTTTGGCAATCACTCGAGGAAGAGTGGCGACCTGCACCAAGTGATGACGAGGACTACTGGATAGACGTCCCTGCACTCGAACTGGCAGAGCAAGCCAACCTAGAACTTCACACCTTATCAGATCTAGAGAGTGAGTTGGATAATATCATCGACCATAACTTAGAAGGATGGGAATGTCCTTGGGAATCTTTCTGCATTTCTTACCATTACCAGCCCCGCTGCTGAGCATGTTCGCTCATCCTAAGATATTATGAAGATCAAAAGAAAGAGTTCCCTCCCCCTGGGGACCCTCTAGGAGATTTTCCCTCACGGGAAAGACAATCATCTCATAACTCTGATGACGATAGTTCAATCGATTATGATCTCTCGAGCTTCTTCAGAGAAGAGACAATCAACCTAGTAGAGGAAACTCAAACTATGATACCCCTGTCATCAGCATTACTTATTCGAAAGATCCCATTGGATGAGGACTCCAAAAAAAAAAAAAAAAAAGGCCAAATTTGCAACAAGTCCGCATTCCCCGAAAGATCGCCCGAACGGCTCCCGCAGCCGTCTCGCTCCCTCAACTAGAGGAAGCGGCTCTCTCGGTGCCTCTTGAGGCCACCAACCCTGTACCATATTCATTATCAAAAAAAAAAAAAACATAGAAAACCCTAAAAGCTAGAAAAATAAAACCCAAAAAAATAAGAAAACCTTGAAAAAGAAAGGGAACTCTTTATCCTGACTCAAGTCTATAGTCAATGAGGGGACTTCCCTCCTCTAACTCCTGACCCGTCTCGCGCGTAAGGATGCAAAGCCTTCAGGCTAAGTCATAAGCCAGTCATCATACCAGAAGAGATACTCCACGACTTCGAGAGAAGAATTCCTAGCCTTGACCTTCACTTTACCAAAGATCTTTCGATCATAAATTGCATCGATGAAGAGCTGCCTTGTGCAAAAATAAATCTCCAGTCTAGTAATTTCACGGTATACGAGCTTATCGAGGATGAAGGAGGAACACCAGGCCCTGATGAGACTCAGGACTTTCGATGGGTTATTAAACGTTTTGACGAACAAACCCAGGCTGCCGCCGAAACCATGGAGGAAATAGATTTTGGCACCGATGAGAAGCCCAAGAAACTATTAATTAGTGCGACGCTCAATTCTAGAGAACGTCAATAGATTGTACAAATCCTACAGGAATATCTCGACTCTTTCGCATGGTCCTACAAGGACATGCCTGATTTAGACCTAAGCCTAGTAGAACATCGTCTTGTCTTAGAACCCAATGCGAAACCTGTTAAGCAGAAACTCCACTGGATGCACCCCCAAATAGCCCTTCAAGTCAAAGAGGAAGTTGACAAGTTATACAAATCTAAATTCATCCGAGTTGTCCTCTATCCCAAGTGGGTCGCCAACATAGTACCTATCGCCAAGAAAGACGGCAGGATACGGGTTTGCATGGACTTTCAAAACCTCAATCAGGCATGCTCAAAAGATGACTTCCCACTCCCACATATCGACACTCCTGTTGAAAACACTGTTGGACATGAGATTCTGTCTTTCATAGACGGTATCTCTGGATTTAATCAGATCAAGTTAGCAGAGTCTGACCAAGAGAAGGCTTCCTTCACCACACCATGGGGAACTTACTGCTACGTTGTCATACCTTTTGGGCTCAAAAATGCAGGAGCCACATATCAATGCGCCATGATAGCTATTTTTCATGACATGATACATAAGTGTGTAGAAGTTTATGTCGATGACATATTAGTGAAGTCCTAGACGCGAGTATGACACGCTGAAGCCCTTCGGCTAGTGATACAGAGAGCTAAGAAATATCAACTAAAAATGAATCCTAAGAAATGTGTTTTCGGAGTCACCTTCGAAAAATTACTTGGTTTTATAGTTAGCAACCGAGGGATTGAAGTCGACCCTGTGAAAGTGAGAGCCATTTTAGAGATGCCACCTCTCAGCAATATTAAGGAATTACAAGGTTTGATAGGAAGATTGTAATTCATCAGGAGATTTATCTCTCAGCATTCAGACCGATGCGATCCTTTCTACAAACTACTTAAAAGAGAGACTGAGTACAGATGGGATGACTAATGCCAGTAAGCTTTCGATAACATTTAAAAACACCTCCTTAACCCGCCAATACTATTGCCACCAGTTTTCGAAAGACCCCTAATCCTATACCTTTCAGCAAACGATAATGCAATGGGAGTAATCTTAGGACAATATAAAGAAGATGGCAAGAGCGAGAAGGCCACTTACTATCTTAGTAGAACGACGGTCAAATACGAACGAAAGTACACCCCTATGGAGAAGATATGCCTCACATTGGTATGGGCTTAAACTAAATTATGACATTACTTCGGAGCACATAAGATACTAGTGCAAGCCCGACTGGATCCTCTGACGTACATATTCGAAAAGCCCGTCATATTAGGGAAGATCGCCTACTGGCATATACTATTACAAGAGTTTGATATCACTTACATCACTCAGAAGTCGATCAAGGGGCAAGTCATTGCAGATTACCTCACAGATCTTCCACTCCCGAATGATGAACCTATACACGCGGACTTCCCCAATGAAGACTTACTCACAATTCATAACGAAGAGCTCGATAAAACCTCATGGACTCTCTATTTTGACGATGCTCTAAATCACAAAGGGAAGGGCATCGAAATAGTCCTTCTAAGCTCGGAAGGAGTGGTGATACCCAAAGCTTTTTAATTAGACTTCCTTGTTACCAATAATGTTGCAGAATATGAAGCTTTTATAGCTGGATTACAGACAACGCTACAATTAGGTGTCATACAGTTAAAGACCATAGGCAATTCTAAACTAGTAATCTCGCAAGTCATAGGAGAATAGAAAACTAAGGAAAGGAGATTAATGAGATACCTAGAGACCGCTCAATATTTGGTGAAGAAATTTGAAAAGATCTTTTTCACACACATCCCTAGATTAGAAAACGAGTTAGCAGATTCCTTAGCCACACTAGCCTCTGTCATCCAGATACCTATCGGCCAAAATACCAAGACCTTCATTGAAAGATTAACAGTACCCGCCCACAAAGTAGCATGGACCATTGTAAGGGAACTACCAATTCTCCCTGCCAGCACGGAATCAAAAAAAATAATCACTCCAGAAAATCACGCTGAAACAAAAACCGAAGTCGCTACATTCAAATTCGAGAAATCACCAACCGACGATGGACAACCATAGTATTTTGATATCTAGAATTTCTTGAAACATCAACATGTTCCCCCATATGTCATGAAGATCAAATAAAAGACTATAAGAGACCGGTGCGCCCGATTCTGTATACTCGATGAAATATTATACAAAGAAGCCTTCACTAAAGGAGTATTGCTGCGATGCATCACGACTGCCGAAGGATAATACATCATCCGAGAAGCACACACTAGCGCCTGCAGCGCCCACTCCGGTAGACAAAGACTCGCCGATCAAGTTACACGATAAGGCTACTTCTGGCCGACGATGATGAGAGACTGCCACCTCTACGTTCAATCCTGCAAACAATGTCAAGAGCACACTGCACTTATCAAAGCTCCATCAGTTGCACTAAGCACCATGACCTCGCCGTGGCCATTTTCGATGTGGGCCTTTGACATCATCGGACCGTTTACAGACACCGTTGGGAATACTCACAAGCATGCATTCATACTTACAGCGACCGAATACTACACCAAATGGGCAGAGGCCTAGTCTTATGTCTGAATCACCGCTTCGACGCTCGCGAGGTTTATAGTTCGAAATATCATTACCCGGTTTGGAGTACCCAGAATGTTCATCATTGACAGTGGACCGCAGTTCATTACGAAAAAGACGAAAAAGTTATGCAAGAAGTACGACATTGATTTGTGCCACTCATCACTGTTCTACCCTCAAGGCAATGGACAAGCAGAAGCTACGAACAAGACGCTAATTCAAATCTTGAAACGGACTATGGAAACAAGCAATGGAGCCGACTAGCCCGAACGATTATCTGAAGCACTCTGGGCCTATAGGACCTCTATTCGTACGGCCACTGGCCAAACTCCCTACCTCCTCACCTATGGGATGGAGGCAGTCCTACCATATGAGATACAAGTCTCATCTTTACGCATCCAACTCGATGATGAGCTATCCTTAGATGAGAGGAGAATTGCTTTACTTACTCAGTTAGAGCGACTCAATGAAACACCCCTAAGGGCAGCTGATCACGCTCAGGTATATCAATGGAGAATGTCTAGGGCCTACGATAAGAAAGTCCTTGCACGAACCTTTAACATTGGTGAACTAGTTTTAAAGAAAATTGTACCTTCCAAACACGACCATCCAAAAGGAAAACTGAAATCGAACTGGGAAGGCCCTTACGTTATAATAGCCGCATACCCTGGAAACGCATATAAATTGGCGAACCAAGATGGGGAAGAGCTCCCTAGCCCTTGGAATGCCGTATACCTTAGAAAATACTATCTTTAATCTTATGATCATCACATCCTGTGGGTAAAATACTTATACTTATCATCCCCGTAGTCATCACGACTCATCCATTGGTCGTATGTCTTTAATCCTGAGAATATCCTTAAAAATCTCTGACTTGTCGCCCACCATTTACACTCGGGCGATTGGATTAAAGGATTAGTGACCTACCTAAAACTTTTTTTTCAAAAGCGTAAGAAACACCCGATTTTCATTCCCTATCCCCGCCATTGAAGGAGACGTTAGAATAAAAAAAATGAAGCTATTAGGTTCAATCGAAACTTGTCATTCTTACGCCAGCAGGATGCTTTCAAAAAAAAATATACAAAAAAATATATATATATCGAGCGAGAGCATCACGACGAATGAATAAGTCAATGAACTCAAGGAAGCATAAGCAAGCCGTGAGGACATCTCCAGTAATTTTACTAGAAGTTGTGAGGGCATCCCTAATATTCCCATACTACTAGATGTCGTCGTAAGGTGGCGGGAGGAGGATAAACCCCTGCTAGCCATAGAATGCGAGATTTTGATAATACCGAAACATGATGAAGAGCTCGATCATGGCATTCCATACCCCTCAGAGGAAAAGATTGTTACTTACCCCTTTTGAATAGGTATTAGTTATGAACTATTCCTCATATCACTAAGCCTTACCTCTCCCCCTTTTAGTTTTATTTTGGACGATGAATCTGTGACTTCACAGGATATTCCTAGGAATGAAACTGAAGACCACCAAATGACGACTGATACAATCACCCATTATACTTACCATGCTTTTCCCGAATAACCACGGAATAGGATGATCAATACCCTAAGATAGACCCCCGTACGCTATTAATCGAAGGACCTCCCCCCGGTTCGGAGATAGTACCGATGCACTTTTCTGCAAAACTAATTCACCTAATACCCATGACTACTTATAGACCCAAAATGCTTATCTAAGGCCCAGGAAAGCTCCATTGCATTCACACACTGGGATATTTTTTTTTATGGAAAAAGAAGGCAAACTATACCGGAAGCGTTGACCCGACCACCAAAAGATGAAGAATGATGAAGATACCGTTCAGATAGCGTTATCAAAATACTGTACTGCAAGCTCAACCACGCTTTACACTGGGGCATTTTATTATTATTATTTATTTTTATTTGTCATTATCTCTATTGTCATTTGCTTTCCCTGTTGCACTATTTATTATTTCAAAAAAGAAGAAAGAAAAAGAAAAAAAAAAAGAGAGAAAGTCAAAAAAAAGAAAAAAAAAAAGAAGAGAAAAAAAAAGAGGCTTATATCCACCTTTCTATCACCAGACCTCGGTCTGAGATATTTTCCCCCTTTGACAACTGGCAAGGGGGGGAACAAAACTAATGATAGCATTACCTTTACATGTGCAGACACAAAGCGACCTTCAAATCAACACCAGACCAGCTCAACAAGCATCCAAGTCTCAGTGACAGCTGCCGGCACTAAAGGCAAAAAAGAAAACACCAAAAGGAAATCAAAGGAGGAGAAGCAAATCAGGTACATATGAACTAAAAATCCCTATATATATATATAGACATGTACCAAAAAAAAATAATAATCCTTTCTTTTTTTCTTCACATTTATCACTGGGGACACTCCCCCCTATTTACAATGCACATACAACGAATATAAACAAACGCACACACACCCCTAATCCCTACGTTGCCGCTGAGGAGGACGAGCGCCGCTATTGCCGGTATCGTCAGCCCGGAGGCTTATAGACTGATCATCTAAAAATACAATCCTGGCACCAGGAGTCCTTGGGACCTCTAAACGGCGAGGACCCGCCACCGAACCCCCCTCACTAGCTTGACTGACCGACCGCCTCGACTGAGAATGAGGAGGAAGCCTCCCTGACCCCCTCGAATGATAGAATCCTCACAACTATCGCTCCTGTCGAGACTGCGAGACGTATGATGAGATTGCCCAGCTGAAGAACTCATAGCCCTCGACTCCGACCACTCACGATGACTAGCCGACCTGCGTGACCCCCGCTCGCCCCTCGTCAGGCGATATTGTAACCGATCCAGGGACACCTGCATCGCTGCCCATGTCATCCGACACGCTGCTGCTAGTGCCTCAGTATTAGTCCTCTGCGTGACCAACATCTCGACCACCAGATCCTCAAGACTCTCCATCTCTTCGAGGACCCGTCTCGCCTTCGGTGTGGCACACGCCTGCGCTGCCTCTAGTCGTGCCTCTTCGAGCTGACAAACCTGTATAACTCTAATGAATCAGAAGAAGCAAACATATGCATATACGAACAACAACAAAACTTGAAATGGAACATACATATATACCATATCTAGCCTCTCTCCTAGAAGTAGCTCGACCGTCTTCGCGGTCATAGGATTAGCAGATGGCACCCGAGCGACGGAGAACGTAGGCGGCTGTAACAAGAATAAATAAATGCATCAGATAAATATTATGATAACAAATAACTTATAAACCTAATAACTAAAACATACCAGGGTAGGGATATGAACGGACCCCTGAGGAGGAGTCTCGGGAGCAGAGTCCGAAACTGCCTAAACAAAAAAAATAAAAAATAAATAACAAGCCAATACGAACGCGTTAGAATAAATAGAAATGAATAATCTAAACTAAATTACACTAAACCATACCTGACTCTCAAAACGTAGAGAGGCGGCGGTCGCCTCCCTCATTTGCAAGTCCTTAAAGCTATCCAATTACTTGAGGCTTGTCGATGGCCTCCCTTTTTTTGCATAGCTACACTAAGTGGACCGTGCTTGTGCTCGAGATTCATTATTTTAATTATGAAAGAATCTCCACCGATGTTGCCCCTACTCGCGCAAATAAGCCATGGACAAATATTGTCCGCACATCTAGCAGCAACAATCCTCTTAGTTGTCTTTATTAGTTTCAATTGAAAGTTCTCCAACACAATATTATTCTTCAAGGCATTGATAAATTCTTCTGGAGAAGAAAAAGTTTTTTCAATAGTCAAAGATGTATTTCCAATCCAATCAAATCTCGACTTCCTTGTGGAACTCTCTCCTTCTAAGTTATCATCTTCAATTTTGAAGTCCACATCTTTTAATTTATTCCCAACAATTCGTCCCTGGAATCCCACTCCAACTAAATAACTCGAGTCGCTATCTGAGCCAATATATTTAATAATCTCATCGTCTCCTGATAGTTCCTCGATACTGTAATTCTGGGTATTAACTGAACCAAAAACCTCTGTTTTCGATGGCGAAGCAATCTCGTTCTTCAAGTTAAAAATATATATAAGGTGTCACTCATACGTTAGATATGACTATAATATTACTCACGATTATGCACAAACTCAATTCATAGTCACCTCTGAATTTGTGAAGAATTTTTTATCGAATTTAAGTCTTCATCTACTTTTTCCTCTTCAATTACTTTCTCCTCTACACGAGTATCGGGGAGGGGATGTCAAAATAGACATGAATGCTCAGAACTGCAAAATTACTCATAAGTGTTAACCAAAGGACTCCTCCTTAATAAAACTCATCCTTTTTTGAAAGAAATGAAAGACCAACTCACCTAAAATTGGTACTCCGTTCACGCTTTTCTTTGACAACAGGGGCGAAAAATTAAACCATAAGCATTGCGAGAGGTTGAGTATTATGTGTATAAGAAAATAATTACAAATCATATAAAAAACTATAGGCTCTTTAATTAAGAAACATGCGGTCATGAGCAATTCTACGATCGAAAGCATACCAGTATATATCAGTCAATTTATTAATAATTTCTCAATTAATATTAAATAAAAGCCTAAACATATAATTTCATCAACTTACCTAAATGTCTATGTTTCCTCTCATTTTTTCACTGTCTCCAAGTAGAGGTTGTGTCATTCATTACATCCAACACCTTTACTCCGCGAGCCGTCGGATTTCCCACTATCAAATAAGCAACATAAAGCATGAAATGTTTGACTACTAAACAAATTTAATTACATTTAATTTTAATCTACTAGCACATACTTACTTAGAATTCCTGACTCCGGACTTTCCTTTCTTTTATGCTCGTTGACCTTATTTGACTCCACTGTCTTTTCAGAAATATATAAGACAATGTGAGGAGAGTCAATAGGGTATAGGGTCATCATATCATGAAAGTCGCTCTCATTGTCTATGTAAAAAATAAAACTCCCTTCGGTAGTCGGGTATCTATATCTAAACCTTAGGTCCATCTGCTCCGATATTGAATTACACAAGTCATACATCTTTCCCATAAATTTTATGTTGCATCCCAACTTATCAATTTCTGTTTAATCTGTCATTATACGTCATATTATTTTCTTAGACTTTTAATAGCCCATTATAGTGACATACTAGTATAACTGTATCAGTACTCATAATACACCTGCATGCAAAGCTTACATATATTAATATAAGGTATTATCCAACTCTATAAAGATTAAATAGCTCATTATAATGACATACTAATATAATTGTGTCAGTACTCATAACGTAACTACATATATAAAGATTATTCAATTCAGATTGGTATGGAGAATACAATCACAAACAATCAATTGGTGATCCTTATATTTTGTTTCATACTTCTATGATGCGTCTTATATAAAAGCCAAATAAGAAAAGAAATAAATTCTTAAACTCTAATGTCTTAAAGAAGATACTGATTGGTACATCACTGTCATCAGTGTATAATATGACTGATCTCATTGACTATCATGAGCCTTCCTTAGACTTATAAGAGTCACTTATGAGACTCAATCATTTAAAATGCATATTAGTACGTCACTGTTATCAGACTATAACATGACTGATCTCATTAACTATCAGATTTAGATCCTACCGGACTCACATGAGTCAACATTGGACTTATAAGAGTCAGTAAATGACTCATAAGAGACTCAATCATCAAAAATATTTATTGGTACATCAATGTTATTTGACTATAACTTGACTGATATCATTGACTATCAGATTTGGAGCCTACATGACACATGATTTATCCTTTGACTTATAAGAGTCAGTAAATGACTCTTATGTGACCCAGTCATGTGAGATCCACATTGGTACATCACCATTATCAGTGTATAATATGACTGATCTCATTGACTATCAGATTTGAATCCTACATGACTCACATGAGTCATCCTTGGACTTATAAGAGTCATTAAATGACTCATACAAGACTCAATAATGAAAATTTCTCATTTGTTAATGCTCTGGTGAGTATAACATGACTTTACCATGACTGACTATCAGTTTTAGAGCCTACAGGACTCACATGAGTCTTTTTTGGACTTATAAGAGTTATTAAATGACTCATCAGACCTACTCATGCAAAATGCATATTAATATGTCACTGTTATCAGTCTATAATATGACTGATCTCATTGACTTTTAGATTTGGATCCTACCGGACTCACATGAGTCATCCTTGGACTTATAAGAGTCAGTAAATGACTCATAAGATACCCAGTCATAAAATAATAAATAAATCTTTTAACTATTTTTTTAATGATCAAGAAGAAAGAAAATTAATGGAAACATAAAAAAATATTCTTGCCATTTATAAACATCTATTTTACCTAATTAAAATAACATTCTTCTCATTTAAACTAAAAAAAATGACAAAAATAATGACCACATTTGTACCGATTTTTAGGTAAAACTCTACTTCAATTCTAACTCACAAAAATCATAACTTCAAACCCTAAAAATTAGAGTTTAACGAAAAGGGAAAAAAAAATAAACTCCACCTGCAAAATAGAGAAGATGAAGAGTGATAAACTTTAAAAAATAACAAAAATAATATCTGTATTTGTACCGATTTAGGGTAAAACTCTACTTCAATTCCAACTCACATAAATCATAACTTCAAACCCTAAATTTTAGAGTTTAACAAAAATGAATAATAAAAAAAAACTCCACCTGCAAAATGGAGAAGACGAAGAGTGAAAGGGAGACTGAGAGTCCACCTCTGTAATGGCCGACGACAAACTTTTCTCTTCAACGGCGATGAGAACCGGTGGGGATTGCGAATGCCTTAGCTTAGCAGGCTGGTGGGTTTGAAATGAAGAGAAAAAATAAATGAATGCCCGCCGCTTCATCTTCTTTCTTTTTAAACGAAGGGCATTTTCTTTATTTCCACCGTCTTTAAGTAATGGCATTTTCGACATTTCCTCTTTTTCAACTATTGACAATTTTCTCCTTTTATTACGCATGTGCTCATTCCTTTTGAAGTTAAAACCCACAAACTAAAAAGTTTAAGGGTCTTAGACCCTGCTGGGTCATTTCATAAAGTTGGGACCCCAGTGGGTAAATAGGGGATAGTTGGGACCCCGGTGGGTATTTAACTCTCATAAACAAGGATCAAAATTTTGGTCGAAATGACCAAAATTTCGGGTCAAATTATCGGTTTCAGTCCTCACCGAAACAATAATTTGGACCGAAAGTTTGGTCAGATTGTTGTATGGGATTGATATTAGAGTTAAATACCCACCGGGGTCCCAACTACCCCCCTATTTACCCACCAGGGTCCCAACTTCATGAAACGACCCAGCAGGGTCTAAGACCCTCAAACTTTTCACTTTTTGAATTTTAACTTCAAACGGAATGAACACGTGCATAATAAAAGGAGACAATTGGCAATATTTGAAAAAGACGAAATGCCAAAAATGCAATTACTTAAAGACAGTGGAAATAACGAAAATGCCCTTCCTTTAAAAAGAAAGAAGACGAAGCGGGCATTTATTTTTTTGGCTCTACATTTCAAAACCACCGGCCTGCTAAGCTAAGTCATTCCCAATCCCCACCGGTTCTCGTCGCCGTTAAAGAGAGAAGATTGACGTCGGACATTGCAGAGGTGGACTCTCAGTCTCCCTTTCACTCTTCATCTTCCCCATTTTGCAGGTGTTTTTTTTTCCCCCTTTTTGTTAAACTCTAATCTTTAGGGTTTGAAGTTATGATTTGTGTGAGTTGGAATTGAAGTAGAGTTTTACCCTAAATCGGTACAAATATGGACATTATTTTTATTATTTTTTTAAGTTTTTCAATCTTCGTCTTCTCCATTTTGTAGGTGGAGTTAATTTTTTTTTCCTTCTCGTTAAACTCTAATGTTTAAGATTTGAAGTAGAGTTTTACCCTAAAAATTGATAGAAATGCAGTCATTATTTTTGTCATTTTTTTTCAGTTTAAATAAGAAGAATGTTGTTTTAATTAGGTAAAAGAGATGTTTATAAATGGCAAGAATGTTTTTTTGTGTTTCCATTAATTTTCTTTCTTCTTGATCATTGGAAAAATAGTTAAAAAATTTATTTATTATTTTATGACTGGATATCTTATGAGTCATTTACTTACTCTTATAAGTCCAAGGATGACTCATGTGAGTCATGTAGGATTCAAATCTGATAGTCAATGAAATTAGTCATATTATACACTGATAATAGTGATGTACCAGTGTGGATCTCATATTACTGGGTCACATAAGAGTCATTTTCTGACTCTTATAAGTCAAAGGACGACTCATGTAAATCATGTAGGCTCTAAATTTAATAGTCAATGACATCAGTCAAGTTAGAGTATGATAACAGTGATGTACCAATAAACATTTTTGATGAATGAGTCTCTTATGAGTCATTTACTGACTCTATAAGTCTAATGTTGACTCATGTGAGTCAGGTAAGATCCAAATTTGATAGTCAATGAGATCAGTCATGTTATATTTTTATAACAGTGACATACTCATATGTATTTTAAATGATTGAGTCTTATAAGTGACTCTTATAAGTGCATAGAAGGCTCATGATAGTCAATGAGATCAGTCATGTTATACACTGAAGACAGTGATGCACCAATCAGTATCTTCTTTAAGACATTAGGATTTAAAATTTTATTTCTTTTCTTATTTATCTTTTATATAAGACGCATCGTAGAAGTATGAAACAAAATATAAAGATCACCAATTGATTGTTCGTGATTGTATTCTCCATACCAATCCGGGTTGGATAATCCTTATATATATGTAGGATTTACATGTAGTTACGTTCTGGGTACTAACACAATTATACTAGTATCTCACTATAATAAGTTATTTAATCTTTATAGAGTTAGCTAATACCTTATATATTAATATATGTAGGTTTCCCATGCAGGTGCATTATGAGTACTGACACATTTATACTAGTATCCCACTATAATGGGCTATTGAAAGTCCAGGAAAATAATATAATATATATAGTGGCGAAAAATATAAACAGAAACCAATAAGCCGAGATACAACATATAACGGATTTATGAGAAAGATGTATGACTTGTGTAATTCAATATCGGAGCAAATGGAGCTACGGTTTAGATATATATACCCGACTACCGAAGGGAGTTTTATTTTTGACATAGACAATGAAAGTGACTTTCATGACATGATGACCCTATGCCCTATTGACTGTCCTCACATTGTCGTATATATCTCTAAAAAGACCGTGGAGTCAAAAAAGCTCAACGAGTATAAAAGAAAGGAAAGTCCGGAGACAGGAATGCTAGGGAGGTATGTGCTAGTAGATTAAAAGTAAATGTAATTAAATTTGTTTAGTAGTCAAACATTCCATGCTATATATTGCTTATTTGGTAATGAGAAACCCGACGGCTCGCGGAGTAAAGGTGTTGGATGTAATGAACGACACAACCTCTACTTAAAAACAGTGAGAAAATGGGAGGAAATAGAGACATTTAGGTAAGTCGATGAAGTTATATGTTTAGGCTTTTATTTAATATTAATTGAGAAATTATCAATAAGTTGACTGATATATACTGGTATGCTTTCGATCATAGAATTGCTCATGACCGCATGTTTCCTAATTTAAGATGTCCATCAAACTCACCGATCGTGCTATCAATCTGACCCACGACGGTGAATATTTTACATAATTTTTTATATGATTTACAATTATTTTTTTATACACATAGTACTCAACCTCTCGCAATGCTTATGGTTTAGTTTTTCGCCCCCTATTACCGAAGAAAAGCGTGAATGGAGTACCAATTTTAGGTGAGTTGGTATCCCATTTCCTTCGAAAAAGGATGAGTTTTATTAATGAGGACTCACATCCATTGATTGATACTTATGAGTAATTTTAAAGTTCTGAGCATTCACATCTATTTCCACATCCCCTCCCCGATACTCGTGTAGAGGAGAAAGTAATTGAAGAGGGAAAAGTATATGAAGACTCAAATTCGGTAAAAAATTCTCCGCCAATTCAGAGGTGACTATGAATTGAGTTTGTACATATTCATATATAATATTATAGTCATATCTCACATATGAGTGACACCTTGTATATCTGTTTTACTTGAAGGAACGAGAGTGCTCTGCCATAGAAGACATGAGTTTTCGGTTCAGTTAGTACCTAAAATTACAGTATCGAGGAACTATCAGGAGACGATGAGATTATGAAATATACGGGCTCAGATAGCGACTCGAGTTATTCAGTTGGAGTGGGATTCTAGGGACGAATTATTAGGAATAAATAAAAGATACAAACTTCAAAATTGAAGATGATAACTTAGGAGAGAGTTTCGCAAGGAAGCCGAGATTTGATAGGATTGGAAATACATCTTTGACTGTCGAAAAAACTTTTTCTTCTCAAGAAGAATTTATCACTGCCTTGAAGAATAATGTTGTGTTGTAAAACTTTCAATTGAAACTAATAATGACAACCAAGAGGATTGTTGCTGCTAGATATGCGGATAATATTTGT
Organism: Chloranthus sessilifolius; assembly: GCA_021018995.1. Classification (NCBI taxonomy): domain Eukaryota; kingdom Viridiplantae; phylum Streptophyta; class Magnoliopsida; order Chloranthales; family Chloranthaceae; genus Chloranthus; species Chloranthus sessilifolius. The sequence goes on from CM037588.1 coordinate 11,523,698, forward strand.
ACATGGCGTATTCATGCGAGTAGGGGCAACGTCGATGGCGATTCTTTCGTAATTAAAATAATGAATCTCGAGCACAAGCACGGTCTACTTAGTGTAGCTATGCAAAAAAAGAGAAGTCATCGACAAGCCTCAAGTGATTGGGTAGCTTCTAAAATAATGAATATGTTAAAGGATGCTACTGATTTTGCGCCTACCAAAATTATCTCTGAAATCTAAACAAATTGGGGGGTTATAATAAGTTATCATAAAGCGTGAAAGCTGAAATAGATAGTGTTGGCTAACATTAGGGGCGGTTGGAAGTCGTCTTGTGCTAATATCCCTTCATATATTGCAGAATTGCATAGATCCGATCTCGACACCTTCACGAAACTATAATGTTTGTAGGATGACTCATTCCTTAAATTTTTTTGAGCATTCAGTCCCTCTATCGTTGCATATAAAAGAACATTGAGGCCTATAATTTTGATTGATGGAACACACTTAAAAGGTAAATTTCCCTGCTCGATGCTAATTGCAACAGCTATCGATGACAATGGTTTGTTCCCCATTGCTTTTGCTGTAGTTGATGGTGAAACAGAAGATGCTTGAAAATGGTTTCTTCGATCTCTTTGAGATGCGATCATGGATGATGATAGAGCAATTGTCATAATTTCAGATCGTGCAGATGCAATTAGATCGACGGTTGTAAAAGTATTTCCCAATGCCACTCATAGCTTTTACTTTTTTCATATTGCCAAAAACTTCAGGGAGAAGTTTAGGAATTCGGCTTTGTGGAGTCAACTTTGGCCTATTACTCAGGCATATATCGTAAAAGAACATGATGAGCTACTGACGAAACTTGAGGGTGTGAGCCCTACTGGTGCAAAATATCTTCGGCAGAGTGAACCATGGAGGTGGTCTGAAGCGCTGTTCCCTGGTCGTAAATATGATCTTCTGACTACAAACATGTCTGAGTGCTTGAACAAAATCCTAGTTCATGCTAGAGGTCTACCAATAATAGCCCTTATTAAAGCAACGAGAAAGAAAGTTGTCCAACTTTTTCATGATAGAGCTATAAAAGGTCAAAAGATGTCGAAGGGTTTAACCCTATATGCATTCGATATCTTGGAAGAGGCTGACGAAGCAGCTAGGTTTTGTCAAGTTCTACCATCATCACCTAATATTTTTGAGGTATCAATGTTAACATTTAAATACAATGTATATTTAGATAAGAAGTCATGTTCTTGTCATTGTTTTGACGTTCTGGGCCTCCCTTGTATCCATGCCATGACTATCATTCGTTTGAGTAATGCAGATCCGTCGATATATTATGAGGAATGGTATGCATCTGCACGATATTGTGAGACGTATAGCAAGGTAATCAAACCAACTCTAGACGAATCTCAATGGCACGTCAAGCATGTTCGTCCTGTTGTTCACCCGCCTCACTGCAGGAACCTCCCAGGTCGACCACGAAAAAGAAGGTTGAAATCTGCGCTTGAAAAGAAACGTAGAATGCATTATATAACTTGTAAGCAGGAGAGACACAATCGGTCAACTTGTGGGGACCACAGTCAAAAAAATGCAAAATAAAATAATTAATTTTTCTGAGTGAGATACTTCTTCTAATAGATAGAGTGTTCAATCTTAAAAATGGTGAGAAATATACAAAACATTATAATAAGTACATCGGATTGTAATGTACAGCTTCTATGAGTCTTGTATCAGTCATTGGACGATAGCTAATGTATCTTGTTATTTGTATGGATAATCCACTGTTTTTCCTTTATCTCCGATGTCTAATAAATGTGTCATTTGTTGGAATGTTTACAGCTTATATCAGTCCAACCAGCTTTGTAAGCAGTTCTCTTATATCTCATTTAAATTGCTTAATATGTCTCGCATCGGTCCTTTAATGTACATTTAATTCTTAAAGTTTACTCATGCAGCGGATTAATAAAGTTTAAATTTTAATTTTAAGTTTGATATAAGTCTTTTATTGTCTGACAAAGGCAGTCTATTCTCTCATATCAGTTCTTACAATGTGATCAGCTCTTCCTGTTCTTACTCACTCATATGGCTTAAGGTGGATTTGGTTTCAGATATCCAGGGCTCTTTAAAAGTAAATTGAGAACGGCTGAAAAGTTGACGAGGGACACATTCGTTGGTATTGGCGAGGAGTAAAGGCAAAAAAATGTAGAAATAAATTATGAATTTTGATAAGTGGCAAATTTGTTGTAATAAGTAGGGTGCTGAATGGAAAATGTAATGAGGAATGCTACAAATATTGTAACAAGTATATCATTGGACAATGTACAGCTTCTCACTGTACGACCATCGTACTTTGTTATGTTATTGGATAATCCATTGTTGTTCTTCTCTGATGTGTAATATAAGTGGATCTATGATGTGCAACATATGTGAATCAAATAACTTACTCATGCAGTTGAGAATGTAATTCAATATTATTGGATAATCCTCTAATGTTCCCACATCAGTACGTTATAGTGTTTTGTGATTCTGCAGGATATAGTTCAACACTGACAATGAGTCTGATATCAATCCTATACTCGATCAGAGGAGTACATTATTGTCTGATTTCAATCCTCTATTGTGTTCAAATCAGTACTTTATAGTATTTTGTAATTGCTCATAATGTAGTTCAATGCTGATAATGAGTCTGATATCAGTCATATACTATCTGATATCAGTCCTCTATTGTACTCACATCAATATTTAGTTTAATGCTGACAATGAGTCTGATATTAGTCCTATACTGTCTCACATGAGTATAATATTGTCTAAAATCAGTCCTCTAATGTGCTCACATCACTACTTAGTTCAATGCTGACAATATTGTCTGATATCAAGCATGTACTATCAGACATCATTCATGCAATCATCGACATCGTACACTATTATCGATGACATCGCCTTCTATTGTGCTCACATCGATTTAGCTTAATGTCGATAAGTCCGATATCGTCATTCTTGTCTCACATGAGTATAATATTGTCGGATATCAGTCCTCTAATGTGCTCACATCAGTACTTAGTTCAATACTGACAATGAGTCTGATATCAGTCATGTACTGTCTGACATCATTACAATAGTGTCTGATATCAGTCCTCTATTATGCTCACATCATTAATTTATAGTATTTGTAATTTCTCGTAATATAGTTCAATGTTGACAATGAGTCTGATATCAGTCATATATTGTCTGACATCAGTATATTATTATATGATACCGACCACTTAATGTTTTCAAATAAGTCCTTTAATGTATTATAATGACTTATATCGATCTTGTATTAGTCATGTAACATCTAAAAATCTTCTTATTTCTGTTTTGCAGTCCGGATTTAAAGCTAAAAAAAAAATGACAAAAAGACTGAGGAAAGGGAAATGGAAAGTCGATGAGGATGACTAGCAATCTATTAAAGGTGTAATTAACTGTCGAAAACTGGCCCGATGGTACCATCAATTAAGCAGTGCCAAGAAAGACCTCCTCCTCTCATCAAGTTGTTTCCGGCATTTGTGGTTGATTAGCGAATCCATCATGCAATCCGGGCAGCTTGTACACGCTATTGTTCGAGGATTTGATTCGGAGAATGAGACATTCACGATAGGAGAGCATGTTGTTCCGTTCGTCCAGAATGACGTGAGAAAGATTTTAGGATTGAAATTTGGGTCCCCTTCCTCATTGGTCAATCCTTCAGTGCCAACAGCTCATGAAGGTGCACCCACTTTTAGAGAGCGCTTATTTGGCGGAGTGGCAGCCGGACAGTTGGTCATGAGGGCTCTGATTGAGTCAGCCCTCGCTTCACCTCTCCTATCTGATGACGACTTTATCCGGCTCGAGAACTTGTATATGTTAGCGAACTTCCTCCTCCCCGACATTCGCCACATGATCGATTGGGAGTACATCAATCTCGCAAATTATCTTCGCACTTTCGATCGCCACAATTGGGGGGATGTGATTTATGCCTACTTGCTTGATTTCGTACATGCAGGCACGCATTCTGTTGGTAGGATGAGGTATTGTGTGCTAGGCTGCACAATTCTTTTACATGTATGGGTATTTGAGCACGTTCCTCAAATTTCACCGGGATTCATAAAGAACGTAAAAAATGAGTGACCGTTGTTGTTAAAATATATGCCTCTAAAGATTTCGCGTTCGGATGCGAACTTCTACTGGTGAAAGTTTAAAAAAATTGAGGTACTATTCTACATTCCTCAATCAATTAATGGATACGAAATGTGTGATTTTATAATAGACATATTATGTATATCTATTATGCCTTGTTTGACTGATATACATATGTGTAATATTGTAGATTGTGATGGAAAATCTAGAGCCACCTAAAGGGATGGAAAGGAAAAAAAAGAAAGTAAAAGAAGGAGATGTCGTGCTTAGAGAGGAAGAAGGAAATGAGGAAGGTGAAGAAGAAGGAGAAGAGGACGATGATATTGATGGGTATAGAGTGAGGCCGAGAGTGGCAGCGGCCGGCACCGGTGTTGGAGAATCTGTTGTTATTGCCGAGCTTCTTATAAGAGTTGATGCATTAGAAGCTGTGGCGAGGTCGATTGGACGCATTCGCGCGGCTGTTGAGAAGCAAGGGCACTTGATCAGAGTTTTGAAATAACAGAAGAGATTATTATATGAATGTGTGAGTAGACTTAAGGCCGCATTACAGTCAAAGGGAGAGGGCTAAGAAGATAGAGTTGAAGAGGGATGTGAGAATGTGACAGCCGTAGAAGAAGAGAGAGAAGAAACAACTGCGATACAAGTTGAAGGGGAGCGGGTATTTATTTTGAATTAAATATTATTGCCCATTCAGTTCTCTAATTTACTCGATATTCTCATGTATTAACTGTCAGAAATTATCCCTTCAATAACTTGGAATTTATATAAATGTAGGTTGCAATGAAAAGGGCACGCCCAGCTACGATTGGACTTGCTGAGCAGTGTCCTGTACGGCATAAAAAGCCGAAAAAATAGGTTGACTTCACTACCTGGTCAATCGAGAAAAGGCTAAAGAGCAAGCTGAAAGGGAAAGGAAAAGTGCAAGAGACAATAGCCAAAGAGTTTGTAGTTGCCGAGAAAACGACGAGAGGATTATCGGAAGACTCTGCCCCGGTGGATGAGGCCCATCTGGCTGCCCTTATGTGGCGTAAAATTGACGACGCAAAGAAAAAGGAGGTTATGATGGTGGAGGAAATAAATGACTTTGCCTCTTTTTTGGGGAGCTTGTCGGACTCATGTGATATGTAATTATCAAGTTAAAATTTAATTTGGCAATTTCATGTTGATGAAATACTCACAAATCTTATACTTAGTGTCATTTATAGATTGATGGTGTCTAAAGTTAAAGAGTTGTAGATTACAGTCAAGCTCATTAAGAGTCTGAGGCTGAAAACCCAGGTGGAGGACGACGTGCTAAACGCAATTTTGATAGGCACATACCGCAAATGTGATTCGCATACTGTGTATACTCTACCAGTTGTGTTTGCAGTGAGCACTCCTCTCACACACTCATTTCCTTGGGTCCTACAAGATGTGATTGGTAATCTCTAATTGAGTGCATCTTCTTGCAAGAACTACTGAAGGAGGAGGTGGTAAAATTTTAAGAGGCCCAGAAAAATGATAAAGTATACAGTAAAATTTCGGACGAAGGGCAAAAAATTACGGTCAGAGAGGGCGATGAAAGATTTCATCATTCTTGCCTTCCGTTTCTTAGCAAATCCTACTTCAGAAATGTGGTTGCCCGTTGTGCAACGGTAACTGTAATTCGTTCTTTCGAAGAAACTTATTATTCACTACTCATGTAATATGATTAATCCTTCGCTAATGATAATTTGGACATTACATCTATAGGTTTTAATCTCATTGCACAGTAATTCTGGCTCCCACTATGCACTAGCCAACGTTGACTTTAAAGAGAAAGCAGTTTTTTCTACTAGACCCGTCACCTAAACTAGAATTCGGTATGTGGAAACAACACTTGCATGCCTTGGTAATAAAATAAGTAGGTTATTTAATCTATTAATTTATTTCTCATCTACAAGTCATGTACTTAGTGTTTATGTACTCGATTTATTTCAGGCTACTCATCTCCCGCGGCTTTTATACCTGAATGGAATGGATGAAGCGCTCAACGAAGCCCTTCCGTGGCCCCTATCATTCGCTAAGGGACTCCCAAAATAGGCATGACGGTCGATGGACTGTACACTATTTGTCCTAAAATATGTCGAAAATATAATGGCCTGAAGAGAAGGTAAGTTCCAATTTTGAGTAGAAGAGATAGTTGCTTTTCGAAAGCAATGCGTGTAAGATATTCTCACGTATAAGCCTGAAATCAGTCAGTAATGTTATGCTATTGTCAACAAATTGATATGTTGAAGTTGTGAATTTGTGAAGTTGTGAATTTGTGAATCTGTAAAATCGTGTGCTGAAGTCGTTAAGTTATGAAGTTGTGAATTTGGGATATTGTCATGAGTAGTCTTGGCAGAAATAGATATGTTTATTTCATTAATGTAGGTATTTGTGAATGAATATTAAATGTCTTAGATGTTTCACTGCCTACATATTGCAGATACTTATAATATTGATGCTGCCTACATCAGTCACGTTAAAGACTGATAACGGTGTCTTGGATAATGGTTTTTGCATGACAGGGTCTCATAAGAATCATTTACTGTCTCCTACATGTCCAAGCATCAAGCATGACTCATGTCAGATCTGTACGCTCTAAATGTGATTAGACAATGAGATATGAGTCATTTACTGACTCTTATAAGTCAAGTTATAGTATGATAGACAATGCTAACTGTCATGTTGAACATTGCGAGCATTAAAGTTCCAATAGGGATATTGCATGACTTGGTCTGGTATGAGTCATTTACTAACTCATATAAGTTCAAATAAGTCTCATGTTAGACCTATAGTCATTTACTGACTCATATAAGTCCAAGTGATGTATGATGAGTACTGAAAAATGATGATGTTTCACCCCTAAATACCTATATTTAGCTATCCGATGAAGGCTATCTGATGAGAATTATTAGATTTAAAGTGTTTCAGGTAAATACAAGCCAAGTATAGAAAACAGCCCAAGAATTCTGAATATAATGTCAAAACACTGCAACTTTGGGTAATCGAGAACTTGGTGCAACTTATGGCTAAATTTGGACCTTCAAGACGGCCGAATTATGAAATTGTCAAAACACAAAAGTTGTCGATCGTTTCGTTAGCTTTCCAACGGCGTAAGAATCACCTCAATCTGAGTTCGGGACAGAAAGTTATGGCCAAAATACCGAAGCAGTATCTGATACAGAGAAAGTGCTGAATTTCACGGATTTCTGGGGTCGATGCATCGACCCTATAGGTCGATTAATCGAGGATAAGTCAGAGTCTGACACGAAACTGACACTGTAAAGCTAATTTTTGGGACTTTTTGGCAGCTCGATGCATCGACCCTCCCTGGTCGATTAATCGACCCTAAAATTATGGCTTGGGAGACTTTCGCGACGAGGGGTCTATTTAAAGTGACTCAAACACTTCGGGAAAAAGGGGAATTAAGTAGAGAATTAATTTTAGGAGAGAGTTTAGTTTTAGAGTTCTTAGTTTTTAGCCATTATTTTTCATAGTTAGACATAGAAATAGGGAAGTTTTATTATTCCTTTTTGAGAGATTTGTTCCCTTAATTTTTCAGTACTCATTCCTTCAGTTTATAAATTTTGTTCAAAGTTTATTCCTGCATTAATTTCGTTTTTGAAGATCATCGTACTTTTGGATCAAAGTAAGTTCTTTTGAAGTTTGAGGTAATTTTAATTTATTAAATTAATGTTATTTTCCCGTCTTTATTTATTTATGTCATTTAATTACAATATGTGTGGCTAAATTCATAGGGATGGGGATCTAATGATTCCCATCCGAGGGATGTACTTTTAATAATATAAATTTAAGATTAAAATATGAGATTTTATTTTATGGTCATTGTGCTATCATGAACTGATGAAATCCTACTTAGGATCATTTGTGCTAGCCCATGCAGGATCTCAAATCTGTGACGATAATTTTGCCCAATCATTGTTATGGTCTTTTTGCTTTCATTGTGTGAATCTAATTATGATTATGTTCTAGGATCAAGTGTGCCTAGCCATGCCCTGGATCTTGGATCTGTAATGGTAATTTTATCTTAAATACTCCCTAATCTGAATAAAGTGTGCCTAGTCATACCCTTGATTTCAGATTTATAAGTGGTATTTTTGTTGGAATTTTCACCCACTTTGGGGATGATTTTTATTTGAACCTGAGATCATGTGTGTCTAGCCATGCCCTTGATCCCAGATCTATATATGAAAATCATCTAAGTCCTGATTGCAGGGATGCAACGTGGAACCTATTAGGGTGTTGACCATTGATCTTCCATAAAAGATGTTTGTTACCAATGGAATATCTCATAATTCAATCCTTAGATTTATATTATGGGAAGAACGGGCCAAAGATGGGAGGATTTAGTATCTTCATCTTTATCATCATCTTTACCTTTACTTTTGAATCATCAATTAAGTTTTATTTTTGTAGTCATTAATTACCATCTCATCAACCGCTTAAATCATAAAACTGGTAGAATACTGTTAGATCTTAGTAGATTTCTAGAATTGCTTGTCTCTTTTAGGTCTTTCAAAAATTAGTCATCGTGGGAACAATCTCGTACTCCGCACCCACTATATACAAATCGATTCGTGCACTTGCGAGTAAAACATTACATTAAAAAAAAATCACATCAATGTACCAATAGGGATTTGCCATGGCCGATCAGAAATTAGTCATTTACTGACTATTATAAGTCCAAGTTAGACTGACGTGAGACATGTCGGATCCAAATATGAATTTTGATGATAATAGTCATGATGAACACTGAGAGCATTAAAGTACCAATAGGGATATTGCATGGTATGAGTCATTTACTCACTCATATAAGTCCAAGTGAGTCTCATATTGAACTTGTAGGGTTCAAATTTGATAGTCAACCTTGAGATACCAGCTTATGATCTTACATGACTTGGTCACATATGAGTCATTTACCGACTTATATAAGTCCAAGTGAATCTCATGTTGGACCTGTAGGCTTCAAATCTGATAGTCAACTTTGAGGTATCATCTTATAATTTTACATGACTTGGTCACATATGAGTCATTTACTCACTCATATAAGTCTAACTGAGTCTCATGTTAGACCTGTAGGCTTGAAATCTGATAGTCAACTTTGAGGTACCAGTTTATGAGTTTACATGACTTGGTCACATATGAGTCATTTACTCACTCATATAAGTCCAAGTGGGTCTCATGTTGGACCTGTAGTCTTCAAATCGGATAGTTAACTTTGAGGTATCAGCTTATGATTTTATGACTTGGTCACATATGAGTCATTTACTCACTCATCTAAGTCCAAGAGAGTCTCATGTGACATGTCCGCTCCCAATATGATAGCCAATGACATCAATAATTATAGACTGATAGCGATAATGTACCAATAACCATCTTTCATGACTTGGTCTGGTATGAGTCATTAACCGACTCATTTAAGTCCAAGTAAGTCTCATATTAGACCTACACGCTTCAAATCCGTTTCTCAATGACAACATTCAAGTTTTATGATAATGATGTACCAATGGAGATTTTTCATGACTGGGTTAGATTTGGTGTCATTTACTGACTATTATAAGTTCAGCTTAAACCGACGTGATCCAAATATGATAGACGATGATAATAGTCGGGATGAACACCGAGAGCATTGAAGTACCAATAGGGATATTTCATGACTTGGTCTGGTATGAGTCATTAATCGAATCATTTAAGTCCAAGTGAGTCTCATATTAGACCTGTACGCTTCAAATCCGTTTCTCAATGACAACATCCAAGTTTTATTATGATAACGATGTACCAATGGAAAATTTTCATGACTGGGTCAGATTTGGTGTCATTTACTGACTATTATAAGTCTAGCTTAAATTGACGTGATCCAAATATGATAGACGATGATAATAGTCGGGATGAACACCGAGAGCATTGAAGTACTAATAGGGATATTGCATGACTTGGTCTGGTACGAGTCATTAACCGACTCATTTAAGTCCAAGTGAGTCTCATATTAGACCTGTACGCTTCAAATCTATTTGTGCCGACATCATTCAAGTTTTATTATGATGACGATGTACCAATGGGGATTTGCCATGACTGGGTCGAACTTGGTGTCATTTACTGACTATTATAAGTCCAACTTAAACTGACGTGATCCAAATATGATAGACGATGATAATAGTCGTGATAAACATTGCGAGCATTGAAGTGCCAATAGGAATATTGCATGACGTGGTCTGCTATGAGTCATTTATTGACTCATATAAGTCCAAGTGTGTCTCATGTTAGACCTGTAGGTTTCAAATCTAGAGTCAATGACGAGGTAATCGGCTTATGATTTTGCATGACTTGGTCACATATGAGTCATTTACTCACTCATATAAGTCCAAGAGAGACTCATGTGAGACATGTCCGCTCCCAATCTGATAGTCAATAACATCAATAATTATAGTCTGATAGTGGTAATGTACCAATAACCATTTTTCTTGAGTGAGTCTGGTATGAGTCATTTACTGAGACCTGTAGTCCAAGTAAGTCTCAGGTGAGACCTGTAATCCAAATATGATATGAATTTCGATTAGTCAAGTTAGTCGGCTATAAGTGATGTACAAGCGGGGATTTGGCATTACTGGGTCACATATGAGTAACTTATTGAATCTTATAAGTTCAAGCAGGACTCATGTGAGATATATAGGCTCCCAATCTGATATTGACATCAGATTCGGTATAGTTTGATAGCAGTAAAGTACCAATTACCATTTCTCATGAGTGGGTCTGTTATGAGTCACTTACTGACCCTTATAAGTCCTGTTTAGACTGACGTGTCACATTAGTTGCATATATATCCAAAGCAGTCAAACAGAATCTGAAAATGTTTGTAGTAGTACACATCTTTATAATAATATGGTACTAGACTTCGCTTGTACTATCGCAAAATTATTAAACAATCATAAATAAAGCTAACCAAAATATGTAAATAACCCTAAATCAAGGAAAGCTTCCTTTTCCTTTACTACTTATTGACGTAGTCACCTCAAATTTTTTTGCGAGCTCTTCAATTTCCACCGTCACTTTTACTTTTAAATCGTCCCTTTCAATGTTCTCCAACATCGACGCCGGCGCCGAGGTTCGAAAACTTTCGTCCAACCAGCTAAAATACCCACATTGATAACATGTAAAGTACTTACGCTCAGGATTCTTGAGAGAGTTTGAAACTCGCAGCGTTGATTGTTTCTGGCAATAGCAAAGAAGACGAGCATTGTCCAAGTGAACCGTTTCATCATACCCGATTGTCCGATTTACAAATCCCGAACATTCGTCCTCTCATCTGAAGAACCCACAGTGATAACACTTATAATATTTATGGTCGAGATTCCTGTTAGAGTTTTAAACCAGAAGCACTGTTGATTTTTTACAGTAACACAAGGGTGCACCCTTTTCATCAGCGACCTTCTTTTGCGGACAATCTTTTATCCAATGTCCACGCATTCCACAACCAAAACACACGTCTATTTCAGCTTCTCTATATAAATATTTGAGATACAATTGCAACTAAATTGACCACATAATAGAGAATAAATGTGATAATGATAAATGACAGTATAAGTGTAATTTAATTGAAGAATACTTTACAGAAAAGAATAAACTTAGAATTGCTACATAACAGTACAAGTCAAATAAAGTCTTAAGAACTCATAGTTCAGTTCCATATAATACATTTCATTATTGATAAACATATTGTTAAACTAGTGCGTGTTTGATGTGGTAAGAGAAAAGTAGCACACGGTACAAAAGATTGGATCATTTTATATCAAAATTTGTTAAGGTTTAGCTTATCCTCTAAGTAACTCTAGCATAATCGTATCTCTAAAGTAAGGCATATGACATTGATCGAAATCAAAACTAAGCCCACGGGATGTGTAATCAATATACTTTATCATAAAGACTTCGCAATCAAAGTAATTTGTTTGATGCGGGATAGCAATCGGTCTAGTAAATGGCCATTCTCTGACGTCGATATTGTCGTCGCCTTATTAAGCTAGGATCTTAAAAAGAACGCTTTTCTGCATTTAAGAACACTCAAATTTTATTAATTTCATATATAACAATAAAGATCTAGAGTATAAACATATACGTACCAATATATTTATAATGTCCAGATAATAAAAACTGTCGCTTTGTCCACTAGACGAGTCTAAATACTCAACTTTCCACTCCTTCATATATAATATGAATAAAAATCAGTGATAGTCTCTATTGATAGGAAGGTAAACCTGTTAAGTGGAGCCATATTTTAGCTAAGACGAGTGGCAGACGCTAACAATAGTACAAGTATGAAGGAAGCCCCTAAAATTTATCCAATTACCTTCTCACATTCACTTACTTTATATCCTAGCGCCTGGGGTGAAGTCCAAGCAATAAGGTTTTTGTTCATATCGGCCTCGTCTTTGGCTAACTATTCTTTCAGTTTCATCTAAACAAAATATGAAATGGGTTTAGGAGATAATTATAAATTATAGAAAGTGAAAATGAAAAATTGGACTCTTATGATAAAATATGTTGAGAAGAAATGACTCTTTATAAATTTCTTCTTATGATCGTTTTCTCATTTTTTTCATCAAAATAAAGTATGCGCCAATTGCCTACAAAACAAACTCACATATCACCCTAATGGATACCAATAAATATATGTACTTTCTAAAAGTATAGGATTATCAGACTGATTGACATCAGACGACCTATATATATCAGACGGACGACTCTATGAATATAAGCATGTGTGTCTTTTAGAATGTTGGCCTTACCTCACTGTCAAGCCAATTAGTACCGTAAACTGAGAATAAGTTCTTCGCCGTGATGGACAGTCTATCAGTCACATGAATCTCACGTCTGCAAAGCTATATAGATTGTTAAGAGAAGAATTGAATTACATTAATTATAACTCAATAACTTTCAAAGGGGTGAAACCCTACTCCACGGAGTCATCATTGAGAGCATTATCTATCTCATATTTATCATTTTTTGTTAGTGGTTTCATATGCCAGTGGAAACCATCGTAGTCCTTCTGTGGATAGAGCACATATACAAATTAACAAACGTTTAATTAAATTTAACATATATGTTTAAACATTTACGTTAGCTAATTGACCATTCACCTTCAGCGCACCCTTTGGAGGTGGTCTCTTGGTTGTAGATTTAGTACCAGACATTCTCTTCGACCTTTCCTGCATGTATACCCTACGATTAAATACATTGAAAACTTATACTCTTAAAAGCATAAAATTATTTAATTTTAACATTTGCAGATATCACCTTTCCATCTTCTTCGGAGTTGTTTTTGAGGGTTCGTTTATTACCCGCTGTGGAGGTACATGTGTTTGGGAGTGGACATTCGAAAGATTGACCTTGTGAGATTAATCGACATGATAAAATATTCGGTGGTAATGGGGTTTTCGAAGATCCTTCAAAATTATTTACCGATGTCGTTTGCGGAGTAACTCGGCCTCTTAAACTAGCCCACACTCGCTTGTAAGTATCCATTATGCCCATTGACTTGATTTCACTAATGTCAAGTGATTCTTTTTATTATTATCGGGTGTTGATGTATCTCTAGTTTCCTCTATAGATTCTTCTCTTATCTCTCCGATAATTTCTCTATCATTGTCTTTTTTCATGGACGTTTGATCGGCTAGCATCTTTAAAATTTGCATCATTTCATCGATAAGAATAACGAAAGGCATATGCTCTTTATTATCTATATTAGTAATTCCCCCCTCATCTTCTTTCGAGGACACATGTATTATATGATCATCCTTATTGCCTTCGAATGATACACAAGGCAATTCACACTCATCTTCTATAAATGTTTCTTCACAATTCCTCTTCTCATCATCTATTATCTTAGAAGTACGACCCATTCCATCGGTACAAGAGTTAATAGTGATCGACTCTAATTTCATGGGCATATATATATTTTGACTAGCCTTATTTCGGTTACAAGTATCCTTAGGGACTTGCACTTTTTTCTTGCCCTTAACGTCACTATCCCGTAGGACTTGCACTTTTTCCTTACCCTTGACATCACTATCTCGAGGGATTTACACATTTTTCTTGACCTTCACATCGCTCTCCCGAGGGACTTGCACTTTTTCTTTGTCTTTCACTTCCCTATCCCTCGATGGGTTAGTGGGAGGACATATATTTTGGGCATCATTCTTTTCAGTAAAACTACTTCTTCCTACATCTTTATTGCGATTGAGAGAGGATTTGAAATCGTACTCTTTACGTTGGCCCTGTTTTGCAACATTAATTTATCAATTAGATTTTAAAGACATTGTAACAAATAACAATAATTTCTACTAAGTAGCTTACCTTTAAAATTATAATCTCTAACTCTAATAATTTTAGGCCCTTCCTTAGATCACTGTTTAACTTTTTCTGTCTTCGAACTTGTTGAACAAGTTTGTTGTTGGACTTCTCCAATGCTGTGATGTGACTACCTTATTCTTTGAAAGACATTTATAGGAGTTGAAGACGATTGAATTCATAACCAACATAATCATTAATCCCATCCTGGATCACCTCTTCTAGTAATTCACAATCAGTGAATTCAAATTTTGGAATTATTTGTGGATATGTTACCAGGAGGGTGAGACCAAGTTAATAGAATAAGCGACTTCTTTATTTATTCAAAGCTATAAAATGGAATTGGTTGAGGTTGACACCAATAATACCTTAGGATTATAAGCTTCGTAATATAATACTTTCGATGATGACTTTTTACTAAGGTATGCTTCGTATATTTTAGAGAACCATTAATAATTGAAGTCGGTGCTATGGTCAGGAAGTGCTCATATGTCCAAATCTAAAACAAATCACAAACTAAAGATTTGTTAGGGAATATGTCTATTATGCTGTAAACGGTGTGCAAATGGATAACATTTACAAAGACAATGCCTAACCTGTAATGCAAAGGTACATCCATCAAGCTTGGTATGCACACCGCTCCTCTTAAAATTTAAAGCGACAGATCGAAGAGAGTTTAACAAACATGTATGAATAACCCATCCCCATATAATTATGTTGAAGTATTCGATATTATAGACTAATCTCACGTATGTTTCTTCAATTGTCTTAAAGCTATTCGGTATCATGAATGTTGCAAGAATATGCAATAAGGTGAGACGAGTAAAATCGACTCTCTCTTTCTCTATACTAGCAACAGTCACTGCCTTTTCTATTTCACCGACACTAATACTACCTACTCGACCAAAATATTTCATGCAAAAGAAATTAATGTTTTCATTTTCGACATTTGGATCTTCCCACAGAGTTCTAAAAATAATTTTAACATGTTTAAGACCAAGTAAAGCGGACATTTTTAGCAAGGGAAAACCAACAGTACGGCCACCAATGGAGAACCTCTCAGACTCATATTTAAAATTTTCTGTTAATATGTATATCAGCTCATTGATTGTAAGAATATCTATTAGACGAAGAAGAGGCTTCACTGCAATTAAACTAAGAGCTTCAAGCTCCACAGGCGATAAAGCAGCTATCAGAGTAGAGACCCTAAGGGTAGAGTATGAAATTTTAGCCTCCTGTGTACAATTTATAATATTACATTATAATTCATTTATGAACATATGTCAGAAAGGTTTCAAAAAAATAAATGCATTTACAGTTTACCATGAGCGAATTCAGCCACAAGACCGGTCTTAGACAAATATGGCCTCTTTGAAGACTACGACGATCTCATAACAGACCTAATATAATTCATACAAAAATTCAATAAGTATACTTACAACAATAAACAGATTTCCCTAATATAAACTGTCATTTTTTCGAAAATTAATGACATTGACAATTTGCTGTGAGTGACTCATATGAGACCAAATCATTCAATACTGTCAAGTACTAATGTGAGAACATTAAGGGACTGACATCAGACAATAATGTACTGTTGTGGGATATTGTAGGACTGATATCAGGCTCATTCTCAGAATTAAACTACATTATGACCTGCATGGGTCACAAAATACTGTCAAGTGCTGATGTGAGAACATTAAGGAACTGATATCAGATAATAATGTATTAATGTGAGACAGTGTATGACTTATATTAGACTTATTGTCAGCATTAAATAACATTCTGACCTGCATGGGTTACAAAATACTATTAAATACTTATGCGAGGACATTAAGGGATTGATATCAGACAATAATATATTGATGTGATACAGTGCAAAACTGATATCAAGCTCATTCTCAGGATTAAATTATATTATGGCATGCATGAGTTACAGAAAATAGTCAAGAACTGATGTGAGAACATCAAATGACTAATATCAGATAATAATATATTGATGCGAGGACATTAAGGGATTGATATCAGACAATAATATATTGATGTGAGACAGTGCAGGACTGATATCAAGCTTATTCTGAGAATTAAACTACACTGACCGACATAAATTACAAAATATTATCAAATACTGATGTGAGAACATCAAAGGACTAATATCAGATAATAATGTACTGATGCGAGGACATTAAGGGATTGATATCAGATAATAATGTATTGATGTGATATAGTGTAGGACTGATATCAAGCTCATTCTCATAATTAAACTACACTGACCAACATGAGTTATAAAATACTGTCAAGTACTGATGTGAAAATATCAAAGGACTAATATCAGACAATAATGTACTGATGTGAGGTCATTAATGGCCTGATATCAGATAATAATGTACTGATGTGGGACATTGCTGGACTGGTATTAGGCTAATTCTCACAATTAAACTATATTCTGACCTGCATGAGTTATAAAATACTGTCAAGTACTGATGCCAGAACATCAAATGACTGATATCAAATAATAATGTACTGATGTGAGATAATTATCCCGATCATAATTATCTCTAAAAATAAGCATTTATGAGTTTAGGACAACATACTATATTTCTATCTACTTCAAACAAGCATTTAATACAAAGGTTAAATATTTAGGACAAGATTATTATATTTCTATCTATATCAAATAAGTCATTCATTAAAACAAAGATTCAGCATTTAGGACAAGATTACTATATTTGTATATAGCTCAAACAAGTCATTCATTAAAAGTAAGGTTGGACATTTAGGGCAGCATTACTATGACAGTATTTTATGAGTTGCTCTAATGAGTTTACCGGACGGCTGGAGATGTGCACGTAGAAAATCTTAGACGTACGTGATCGAAAGAAGATACAATGTCGGCTAATGTTGAAGGTTTGTAGAGACGACATCATCACACTTCTCCCTGTTGCTTCGTCAGTAGAGAAGGAGATGAAGGGAAGAGGGGGTTAGGCTATATGGGATCCTTTTTGAAAATGTTCGTGAAAATCAGCGACAGGAGAGGAGGGTGGTTTGCAGATCTTTGTTCATTGCTTTATATCTTCAAAACAAGAGCTACCCAGACATATCTAGTTCAAATAGACATATCTAGTTCAAATAATGGAACATCAAGCAACGTCGAGCTTTTTGGTACTGCAAAATGAAGAGAAGATGCTATCTTCACAAGAAGAAGATGAAGAGAAGAGAAAACCCACTCTGTCAGCAGGAAGAAGATGAATAGAAGAGAAAATGCTAGCTTTCTTTGATAAGTATGGAAGGATGAGTGTTTTAGTAAATTTATGTTAGGGTATTTTGGTCCTCTATAGTTTAATTTAAAGAAAAAAAAAAGACACGTGCATAAATTTCAGACCCTTGCAGGTAAATAATAAAAGAAAGTTTAGAGTCGAGACCCTGCTAGGTCATTTCATGAAGTTGGGACACCGGTGGGTAGATTACAAAAAGTTGGGACCCGACTGAGTAATCCACCCTTGATATTATCGACCGAAATTCAAATTTTCGACTAAAATTTCGGTTTCGGTCCCCTCCGAAACCGAAATGAAACTCGAAATTTTGATCCTTGCTTATAAATATTTCCGATGAGCGGGATATTCAGATTTCAAGCTCTGGGTTGCTACTTATGCGGATAATTTATTATTCTTAATAAATGCCAACCTCATTCCTAAAGATCTATGATGTAAAAGATTGAGGCAGGAAAAAATATCTGTATCATTTTGTTTTAAACAGTCCACCTTTTAAAGATCTATGGGGTTAGAGATTTACATGGTATTTAGACTTGGGCCTGGGCTGAAGGCCAAATGAGGCCCACAAAAGTCAAAAGCAGACATTCACGAATATCTATGTAAGTGACACTTCTATAGTTGTTGGCGAGCAGAGTCGATTTCTTCATCAGCTAGGCCAAAAAATTAGGCACAAAAAGTCTTTACCCAAGCCCAGCCAAGTGCAAGTCAGGCCTAAATTCCATTTAGGCTCCAGAACGATATGCAGCTAGGGGTGGCAATGGACTGGGTAGCCTGGACTAGCCCGTTAGACCCGGCCCAATTTAAAGAGGGTTCTAACATACCGTCCACGCCTCGATATATAATAGTTAACTTTTTATTTTAAGAATATTTACCTAATTTCTGTAAATTAATAAATAATTTATAAATAAATACCAGGCTTAGACTTTGAAAAATTATTATGGGTCAAGATTGGGTCCGTTACAGGCTGGGGATGGGCTTGGTCCAACTTCAATCCAAGTTCAAATAGCCCCAAGCCCGGCCCATTATTGCCACCCCAGCCAAACGGTGAAACTCATCCTTAAATGGGCATTAGTTTAAAGAGTAGGGTCAAAATTGTAATTTTCCCTTGAGGCTAGAGAAAAAGACTGCCATATAAACATGTCCAATCAACAGGTTAGCAGCCTCCTCAACAACTCATAAGAAGAAGACCTCTTCTTCTCAAACAGATTTCAAAAACCCATTTCTGAAAAATCTCCATTAATGGCCAAAACCAACGTCATCGTCTGCACCACCTTAGCAGGTGATACAACTGAAGAATTACTTGTATCAATGCAAAAAGCCAAAGAAGAAGGAGCAGATCTCGTTGAACTCTCCACAGATTCATCGTCTTCTTACGTAGAAAAGATCATCAAAGAGAGAACATTGCCCCTGATCGTCTCTTACAGGTACGGTTTTCTATACTTCTGCTCTGTATATTATCTTTTCTCATTAAGGATCACATGTAAAACGCATGTATTTTAGGAAAACGATGTATGGTAGTTTGTCTATTTAGCTTCTTACAATCTAGTATAACGTGCAGAACTATATGCGCCATACAAGTGATCCTGTAAGAGGGTGTTTTTGTAGTAGTTTGTTGTGGGTGAATATCTCATGTTAAACGCTTACATTTCAACACATGCATGCAATTAATAATGACCACGAATTCTGGCCGTACGATGAGGGGTAGGTGGCTATTGTATTTTGCTGACATTGCAAACTCCAACAATTTATGACTGCAAATTTCTATAGTAATATTTTTTTATTATTTGGTAAGGGTTTTCTATCAGACTGAAATGACTAAAATATTCCTCATGATCCTTCGTATTTGCACAGCGACAGTTTCTGATAAGGACACCCCTAATGGTTTTAAATATCGGCCATCCGATACATTGGTTGATACTCGATACTTATTGGGTTATAAATATCTATCATATCCGATACGTTGGCCGATACTTATCGGATCAGGACCCTGCACTTTTTTTAAAGTCAGATATTTATAATATTTTAAAACTAAAAAAAGGGTTCTTTCATATTACCTATTTCTACAAGTTATCTCCCATGTGTTCTTAATAGGTGTTGGTCTAGGATTGGGCCGATATGCACGGTATGTATTCATTTTAAAGCCTTGTTGATAAAGAATTTGTATTTACAGCATTGATTAATCTCGATCGGTAGATCTTGACACGTGGTTCATTTGGTAATACCCTAGCTTTATTTAGCGATGTTAAAAGGATTAAAAAAGTGTCGTGGGCATAAAGTTCATGCATCTAACACCGTCCAATTCTGAGATGGTGGGCCACCGTTTGATCTTTCTTGATCAATTGTACAATGGGTTAAAACCATGATCTATTGGTGTGTTGCACCATGTGACGTGTCTTCATGTATAGGGCTCTCAATGGGCCGGATTAGGGCCGGGTTGGGATTCAATCCGGCCCTAACCTACCCGGGCCGGGTTCCTAATTTTTTCAGCCCGGGTGGCCGGGCTACGATGTATCAGCCCAAGCCCGGCCCCTACCGGGTGGGCCGGGCTTGGGTGTTTTTCTGGGCTTTTTTCCGACTTTTTTTTTTAACAAAATTTGGTTAGGCTATTTTTTGGGGCTGTTTTTTCTAATAAAATTGGGTTGGGTTATTTTTTTTTTCTAATAAAAGTTTGAAGAAGGTTAAAAATTTAATTAAATAATTATATTACCATTATAGAGTCTCAAGTACATGATTTTATTCAAATATTTTATTTTAATTTGTTGCATAATGGTTATAACGGACAACGGTTGATTGAAAATCTATTAACAAGCCATCCAAGTTGTGTGGCTAAAAAGCTATGCAATGGTTGCTTGAAAATAAATTAAGTCATCCAATTTGATTGCGCTTTGGGCTTAAATGCCTCAAGTTTAAACCGTTCAACGGTTTAATCTCAGGGCATTTAAGTAAATCATATTTAACTATATAACAAAATTATAATTTAAAAAAGATAAGTATAATATATATATATATATATATATATATATATATATATATATATAAAATATTTGGGCCGGGCGCAGGTCGGATGTTGCAACACTCAACCCAAGCCCAGCCCGGATTTATCCGGGTTGCAACATGCTTAGCCCAATCTGAATACTGGGCCGGGTTTGCTTAATAAAAATACTACTTTTTTCGGGCCGGGTGCGGGCCAAAATCCGGGCTGGCCCAGCCCATTGAGAGCCCTATTCATGTAGGCTGACCACATGATGTGGACCACTTGAGTTCATTATTGATAGGTATGCAAGTTCGGTGTACCCAACCTGAATTTTTTGGTGTTCGGTTCGGTACACCCCAAACCAAAACTGAACTGAAACCCATTCGGTTTGGTTCGGTTAGGTTCAATTTTTTTCTAAAACCGAAACCATTTTGGTTTGGTTCGATGTAGGTAAAATACCTACTTTTTTTATTTTTTAGGGTATTTTTTCAGTTTTTTTCGGTTTACTCAACCTACCTCCTTGGTTTTCGATTTCAAGCCACCCAAACCGAAACTTAGGGGTGTATTCGGTTCGATTTGATCGGTTTTGGACCAAAATCACAAACTAAACCGATTCTAATCAGTTTCTAAATGTTCAAACCAAACCAAACCGTCCAAATGTTGAACCGAACCAAACCAACCCGATTCGATTCGGTTTGGTTCAATCGATGTCGGTTTTCCTATAAGTTCTATTTAGCTCAGGTTGATTAAATATAGGAAACCATTACTTGCACACAAAGCGTTTTCCTTGCACAACTTTAATATGCCCATGATATTCTCGAATTTGTTTAGCGTTAAATTCTCGAATTTTTTTAAGGATAAGATATACAATGTAGGGCAATGGTCAGGTCCTACTAGATAGAACCGGATTTCCTGTCCTACCCCATCCTTTGCCCTTGGAAATAGGAGAATCTTGACTGCACGTCATGCTATAAAAAGCAAAAACCAAGAAAGTCAAGATTCTCCTATTTCCAAGGGCAAAGGATGGGGTAGGATTGGACATCTGGTTCTACCTAGTAGGACCTGACCATTGCCCTACAAGGTATCCCTTTTATATGTCCACAAGAACCTTATCTTGAGACGTCCACATATTTCGATCCTCTGGTCCCCTCATTAAAAGCGGTCTCATTCCAAGATCCACGTGGAGCTCCATGTGACACCCAAAACACTTTTTGGGTGCCACGTGGAGCACAGGTGGACAGTTTAGATCAATATTAAAAAAAAAAAATTCGATTTTTTTTTTTTAAACCCACAAGTCAAAGTTTGACGGTTTTCATTGGTCCACATTTCACGGTTCAAAATATATAGGTTGGAAATGAGTTTTTAATTTTTTTTGTTTTTCAAAGATGATCTAAGCAATGCACCCAAGGTCCACGTGGCTCCCAAAAAGTGTTTTGGGTGCCACGTGGAAGGTTGGAGGGCGGAGGCCTTTTCCATATATATATATATATATATATATATATATATATATATATATATATACTTACAATCAGTTTGGTTTGGTCAGTTTCGGCTTGGGAAGGCTAGTAACCGAAACCAAACCGAACTTTTCGGTTTTTCTCTTTGCCAAACCAAACCCAATCCGGACCAAAACCGGCGGTTCGGTCTGGTTTGGTCGGTTTGGCCCACAAAATGCACAGCCCTACCGAAACCGAACCAAATTGGGGTTTGGTTCGGTTTGTGTCGGTTTTCGGTGCGATTCAATCTGGTTTGGGACCCTCAGTTTTCAGTTCGGTTTCGGTGTTTGGTTCAAAACTTGCATCCCTACTCTAAGTTTCTGTAACGAATATCTTGGAATGATGGAAAGTAACCATTCAATCATGGTAAATGATCTTACACCATCAAACTGTGGTTTTTCTTTTACACCATTAAAATATGATCTTGCCTCTTTTGCTACCTGTAATCAATCTATATAATCCAAGGGTACCTTTATTAGCGCCCACCCAATCTTGGAGGCACCTATGCCAAAAAACATTGCCTGCTTTAATGGAGATCGTTTTTCGCCCCAATCTTCAACACAAGAAATCTCGAGATCATAGGCATACCATCAGATGGTAATTTATGTCATCTAACACACATTCCAAAAAAGTGAAAATAATTATGTGACATATATCATGCTCAAACCCGATTTTTAGATCACTTTTTCGGAATGTGTGCCACATGGAATAAAAATTGACCGTCTAATGGTATGCCCATGATTTCAAGATCCCTTATGTGAAAAGGGCGAAAAACAATCTTCATCATCTGATTCAAAGTCGATGGTTTTTGGTGTAGATGTGCTCTAGGATAGGATTCGGCTGGTGTTAATAAAGGTACCCATAGTCTAATTAGTGGATTCGGTTGGTGTTAATAAAGGTACCCAATAAAGGTACCCATAGTCCAATTAGCAGTCCATCATTGGAAATTATCTTAGCCTGAGAATTATGCTTATAAGAAGATAAAAGTCATCTTAATGGTAAAATTTAATATTGAACCAGTGTACAAGATCGGCTAGTTCAGATTGCTAGAAAGTGTGATTTTTGGGCTCACTTTTATTTGATGTAAGACTCACTTTTATAGCTTAGATGGTTCAGTTTAAACCTTTAAAATTAGACAGTTTAGATGGTATTAACTTTCTCCGTGCATGTAATCGCACCATAGAAAAATAAACCTTTTTTGCTAATAAAATTTAGGTCGTCTTACCCCAAAAGTTTCTTCAAGATTGCTTTTGTGGCTGTCGGACTCAATTGGGGGATAGGTGTATTTAAAAATGATCTTTTTAGGTATATTTTAAATTAATAAACTTAAGAAAAATAAAGAAAAAGAAAACGAAAAAGAAATAAAATTTCTTTATAGAGACTGATTTCAAATAGTAACGGGGGGCAAACACTAAAAACCCTAATTATGCGATTTGGGATTAACTTTAGATTAGATTAGATAGCGGAAATATTCGAAATCACTCAAACACACAAAATAGTTTAATAAATTTAATTAAAACAATTAGGTTAACTCGATTTAACGCTCGCATGCGTTAGACTTCCCGATCTAAAAAACGGACCTGATGAAGGATTCGAGTTTCGATCTAGTTTAGGGCATCAAGCGACAATTATGGTATCGCCTCTTGACTCCTTAAGGTTTGGGAAAACGACGGTTCAAGGGATTAAATTAGCCAAAAGGGGTAGATCAAAAGATTTAACTAATAATATTTTGGGTTTTTGGGATTTATCAAAACAAGGAAAGATATTACCAAATAAATAGAGAAAAAGTAAAAGAGAAGGATAAGATCCAAGGCTTCACACCAAGGGTTCCGAAGCTTCACACCAAGACTGTACGCTGGCTTCACACCAAGTAGCACGAGAAATGATTGCTCGCTTATCAGGTTTCGAAAGATTCGCTCATTCGATCGAAAACTCTTCACAAATCTTCTAGGGTTTGCACAAAAGCAAGCTTTTAAATTTTCATTCAATAATCATTTGCTTTTTATAATGTTGTAATGACCTTATATAGGAGGTCTCAAAATAGAAAACCCTAAAACATAATAATTACGAAACTATCCTAAAGTGATTACATACGAAATAAAGGAAACCTACTATCCTAAAGTGATTACATACGAAATAAAAGAAACCTAGGAAAAAAGATTAAAATTTCAAAACTCGACATGACTCTCTCAAGCGACAATCGATGCTCGCTCGAGCGACTTATTCCAGAGAAAATTCTGTGCATTCTTCGATATCTCGCTCGAGTGACAACTGATGCTCGCTCGAGTGACTTTTGGTCGAAAGTTAAGCCTTACTCCTAAAGTCTACTCGCTCGAGCGACGATGGTGTTCGCTCGAGCGTAAATAGCAGTGAGCCTATTTGTCGCTCTTTAAGGCTCTTTCTGAAGCTGTTATACTCTTCTTTCTCTCTTGTTTCCTTTTTCCACTTTTCATTTGTCTTGTTGTGTGGGATGTCCCAATCAATACTCCCCGGGTGGAAAAAACGTATCACCGATGAGTTGTAGAACTCACGAGTGACACACTTCAGAGGATCAACTCTTGGCTTGCCTTTCCACGTAGCGAGATACTCTTGATGCTTGTTTGTATTGGAAGTAAAGTTTGGAAACCTTATAACCTCCTCATTCAACTTCCTCTCATATCGCGTAGGTAGGGTATAGGGTATGAATCGGTTAAAAGGGTTCGGGTTGATTGTTTGGGCAACAAGGAATGGATCAAAGGACGTGGTTGCTGGACCTAGAATAGGTGTAAGATCCGCTACTGTAACTATCGGATGGTTGCCCTTGTCTAGAGGAAGATCTATACCTCCATCATTACCCATTTTCAAGATTGGAAAAGGTTCCACCCTCAGGACTATCGTGAATCAACACAAAATTGCCATTATTAAATTCAATAAGCATATTCAATGTGTCACTGCAATTATGTTTATTTCCATTATTCAATAAAATCTGATTGTTAATCTCATGCAAGTTAGAATGATGATATGTACCTACCGACCCTAATTACTCATGTTATACGAATACACTACCAACACTTTCTTCGGTAATAGAAACTTTCCTAATACAACCTACGCCCTTTACATGAATTTCATCCTCCTCGTCACTTGGCATTTCAACAAGTTTGTACACTTCTTCTTTTAGCTCATTGTCCTCTTTCTCGGTATGCTCTTGAATAATCAAGGTTTGAGTTTTACTGGGACATTGAGACACAAAGTGACCAAAGTCTTGACACTTATAACACTGTTGTGGTGTTCTCTTAGAACTCTCGGTCAATTGACTTTTACCCTTGTCAACTTGAAGATTCACGGGTTTTAAGGATTGACTATAGGCATTATGTGCCTTTTCAGTAGGGTTAGATCGAGATTCGGGGTTGGAGGGTTTAGATTGTCACTAACTAGAGCGTTGAGATACCTCTCTAATTCTTGCACTCTAGCGTAACACTCTTCTAGATCTTCAACAGGGTGAGAGATGAGTTCTTTTCGTAACTTCGGATGTAGACCAGTGTGAAACCTAGCCAAGGTGATATGTGAACTCTCGTAAGCGTTAGCCCGATATAAGTACTCCTCAAGCTTATTGATGTACTCATCAACAAACATGTTTCTCTATTTCAAACCATGTCATTCATCCATGAGCCGTTAGTTGTAGGACAGGGGAACACATTTATCATGAAGTTTCTCCTTCATGTTCGCCCATGTGGCGATGAGTTCGCGATCGAGAGATTCTCAACGTAGTTCCACACTTGTCCAATAAAGTTTGACTTGCCCTACGAGTTTCATCTTAACAAACCGCACATTGAGCTCATCCGACATTTCATACCATTCAAAATAATGGCCCATGGCGGCTGCCCAATCTATATAGATTTTGGAGTCCATCTTTCCTTGGAAAGTGAGAGCATCAACCTTAACCAACTTTGTGACTCTCATCCGGGTCAAGACGATTTTCACGCATAGGAGGGTCCCTCCTTTCATCAAAATTAACCCGATGTTGTTCACCATGAACCAATCAAAACAACTCCTAGAGTTGTTCCGCTAAATCAACTTGTTGGGCTTGTTGATTTTGCAATTGGGTTTGGATGGCAGTCATCTGAGTGGTAAAGCTTACCATGAAAGCGGGTAATTGTTCCGGATTCATTGTGCTCACGGCTTACTACACGGTATCTAAAATGACATGCAAATGAACCAACAAAGAGTGAGGAATTTTATCAAACACAAGACGTGCACACTAATGATCACACAATTGAAATAAAATTTAATGAAATTAAATGACATGCAAATATGCCATAACTAGAACCTAGTGCTTTGATACCAAAACTGACGCGGGACAAATGCTAAAAACCCTAATTATGCGATTTGGGATTAACTTTAGATTAGATTGAATAGCGGAAATATTCGATTTCACCCAAACATTACGTTAACTCGATTTAGCGCTCGCATGTGTTAGACTTCCCGATCTAGAAAAACGGATCCGATGGAGGATTCGAGTTTCGATCTAGTTTAGGGCATCAAGCGACAATTATGGTATCGTCTCTTGAGTCCTCAAAGTTTGAAAAACAACGGCTCAAATGATTAAATTAGCCAAAAGGGGTAGATCAAAAGATTTAACCAACAATATTTAGGGTTTTGGGGATTTATCAAAACAAGGAAAGATATTACAATTAGCGCTCACATGCATTAGACTTCCCGATCTAGAAAAACGGATCTGATGAAGGATACGAGTTTCGATCTAGTTTAGGGCATCAAACGACAATTATGGTATCGTCTTTTGACTCCTCAAGGTTTGGGAAAACAATGGCTGAAGGGAATAAATTAGCCAAAAGGGGTAGATCAAAAGATTTAACCAACTATATTTTGGGTTTTTAGGATTTATCAAAACAAGGAAAGGTATTACCAAATAAATAGAAAGAAGTTAAAAGAAAAGGATAAGATCCAAGGCTTCACACCAAGGGTTCCGAGGCTTCACACCAAGGCTGTACGTCGGCTTCGCACCAAGTCGCATGAGAAATGATTGCTCGCTCCTTAGGTTTCGAAAGATTCGCTCCTTCGATCGAAAACTCTTCACAAGTGTTCTAGAGTTTGCACAAAAGCAAACTCTTAAATTTTCATTCAATAGTCATCTACTTTTTACAATGTTATAGTGACCTTATATAGGAGGTCTCAAAACAGAAAACCTTAAAACATAAAAATTACGAAACTATCCTAAAGTGATTACATACGAAATAAAAGAAACCTAGGAAAAAAAACTAAAATTTCAAAACTCGACATGACTCGCTCGAGCGACAATCGATGCTCGCTCGAGCGATTTATTCCAAAGAAAATTTTGTGCACTATTCGATATCTCACTTGAGCGACAACTGATGCTCGCTTGAGCAACTTTTGGCCGAAAGTTAGGCCTTACTCCTGAAGCCTGCTCGCTCGAGAGAGGATGGTGTTCGCTCGAGCGGAAATAAGCAGTGAGCCTATTTGTCGCTCTTTAAAGCTCTTTCTGAAGCTGTTATACTCTTCTTTCTCTCTTGTTTCCTCTTTGCATTTTTCATCCATCTTGTTGTGTGAGATGTCCCCATCAAATAGGTAGGCTGCACGTAGGCTCAGGAGTGGGTTCCTTTGATTCCTTTTTCTTTTTCAAAAAATTCTAAATCCCAAACTCATTGTCTGATGATTTCTTTTTTTAATTTATTTTTGGGGAAACGCCCAGGAGTGCCAAAAATGGAATATACGTGCTTACTTAATACCTGTAGTATCAAGCGAGTAGAGCTTCATCTTTGGCACATCTATTCTTTTTGCTCCTCCTTTCGTCTCTTCTCCTCCCTCGACTCTAAAGTACGGGTATGCATTTCTGAATTGTAACTCACAACAGCTGAGGGCTAACTCCGTCGGGGTTGTGTTATTTTCGGAGAAAGAGATTGAAACTTGATTGGAAAAACATAGCTGTACAAGAATAAAAGAACACAAAAGCACACTTTTGCATTAATTGAAGAGGTAATACAAGGAACTGCTACTTAGAGCAACCCTAAGGAAAGAGGCCTTTTTACTTGACATGAAAGGAAAGCACACAAACTAAGGGAGAGACTGATCTCTCTTACAAAAGACTTAATTAAAACTAATTCTAAGACTCAATCTAAACTTCGATGCCTTCAACTGGAGGTGGTCGAAGGGTACTTCACAAACATCATGCTTCACACTTTTTATTTTTTTTATCGGTAAAGAAAACAGCTTACTGAGCTGTATTCTCAACTGAAGATAATATTGGCGCAATTGATGATGACGATGATGAAGGTGGGACCCCATCCTTGGCGGGCCGGCGATTGGCTACGCCCCTGCTGTTATTATAACCACAATTTTTGATTCCGGCTGCTCTGTAATCGAAAATCATGTGGCTGACCTAAGATTAGAGCGGCAACCAGAGGTAAGGGAAAAGACTATCAGCGCAGACCAGCTTCATGATATCCAGGAGGGTTGATCAATAGGGGGTAAGCGCTTTCGCTGATGGGCAAACAGCAAATCCTCCACCGCTTGGGCTAATATGAATCCACTGCCCCGACCAACCCCTACTCCCCATGAGATTCTTTCAAAGAGAGACCAACTTCTCTTGTGCTTTGTGGTGGTCTCTACCCCCTACTCTAATGGAAGCCCACTCTATCAGCACTGGTTATCAGATTTCCTTGGGCTTGAGAAGCTACAGGGGTGGTGGCCTTTCAGAGTGGGGCGTTTCCTTGTTAAGCTTGACGACGCCTCCTCGGCCTCTAAACTTCTACTTCTCAAAAGCGTTCCCCACGAAGATGCTTGTTTTTTCTTTGCCAAATGGTCACCGGAGATTAACCTGGTCGAAACGGCACCCTCTGGGCATTGGCTTAGCTTCAGAGGCCATCCCTTCCATTGCTGGACCCCAACGACTTTTGAGTAGATAGCCAATCTTTGTGGTCAATTTGTGGAAATAGACCCCCTCTCCCTCTCTTTCCGACATTTGATTGTGCCCGAATCAAAGTTAGCAACCCGGAATGGTGGACGAACCCCCGCAGCCTTGAGGTTGATCTCGATGGTACTCTCTCTCATCAGTATTGAAATCAAGTTCGCCGACATCAGCCCCTTGACGAACCAGCGCTTCGACCCCTGCAGCCCTATGATGAATCCCACTCCATCAACCAATCCGGCACCCCGCTGTGGTTGGTATCGAAGCTACCGACATCTGCACTCCCTTGACATCCAACCGCTGGCTTCTCCTCCCGCCTCCTTGCCGGAGATGGTGCCAGCCCCGACTACTTCACCAGATTTTGTTCCAGCTTCCCCAATGGACTCTGCGCCTGTCCCTATCTTTGCGGCAACAATCCCTCCTCTGGCCAATCCAGAAGCATTGCACCAACTTTCCCTTGAGAACCGTGTTATTCATCGTGTCGCCCATATATCAACTTTTCAAACTTCTCTTCAAAATTCAAATTTTCTCACTAAATTGGCCCCAAACGGTCCCTTTTTCAAATTTCAAATAAAGGTATTTTGTGCCCTGGACCCGCTGAGCCTCCACATCTATGAACTCCTACGAGCTTCACTCGGGCTGGAAGCTGGCCCAACCTACTAAACCACCCCCTAACAGTCAACTCTAAAGGCTCATGAGTAAATTCAAAATTTAAAGTCATTTGACACCATTGGTGTTACGACCCCAAAATCCACGCACCTGGATCTCAAGTCGCGACCCAGACAGATCAGAATAAACCAAGCTGAAATAAAAGGTCCACTAGCAAGGAAAATAATACAGCTAACCAACTAACCAGATGTCAAAAAAACAGAAGAAACTTTTCCTCTTCATATACAAAACAGGTCGGGACAACTCTTTATATTAAACTGTACAACTCCTCAGAACAACCGGGCTCAAACAACTAGATTTACACAACTACACACTCACTGATACCATACTTTATACACATAGAAACATACCAGACACAGAAGTTTGCACCAGATGCCACTGCTGAGAATTTCGCTAACAGGTCCTTCTCCAATTGCTTCCTTTAACCTGTAGGGTGGTTAAAACCATCGTAAGAGTTAATCCACATACTCCGCAAGTAACTCATTTGAATAAATATTGACTAAACTACTAACAACAAAAATTTTGAATTTCGTTTATCAATGTACCGTACAATTAGGCATTTTAATTGAAATCATGTTGGTATTAAAGTAACACATAAAACAGTACTACAACAAAACTCATTGCTCATACCAGAAATTAGACAGAGTAAATCAGACAGATAAGTAACGAATTTTACACTTTACTCACCACAACATATTTATCTTTGTTGGAGATCATTTTATAGCTAACAACACGAATCCTAAGTGTTTTCCTCAACTTAGTTGAGATCAGATGACAGAATAGATATTAGATAACAGAGCAGATAACAAATTTACGACCTGGCTAGGGTCTTAAAATTGTCCCATGCAGACTCATAGGCACCATCTCATTATCTTCTAGAAAATATGGTATTCAATTCTAGTGCAGCAATATAAGAAAACATCAGAACATATAAATTTCTATTCCCCAAAAATCCTTCTGTCTCGGACATGGTATAATCACTCATAAAACATCAAGCTTTCATATATAATTGAACAGTCGGAGATTACAACTTCAATTCACGCGAATTATATAGATAGGGCTTTGTACACATTCAGGTATAACAACCTATATAAGCCGATTTCGAACATTCCGGTATAGCAGGTATAACAGATTCAGGTAGCAGATGGCTACACATTCAGGCATAATAGATTCTCTAAACAGATTTCGACACATTCAGGCATAACAGATTATATAAGCATTCAAATTTCAGACTTTACATTTCAGCCCACATGAAACCCTTCATGTTTCCTAGAGGGTACAACATCAACACATCAATTCAGCCATCAACTGATGTATAAATTGCATTAAATGCTTTTGGTTTTTCAGTTTTCATTACTCATTACTACTACAGGTATTAAAATCTCAGATTTAAAGGTTTCACAGATACGGGAAAATTCAAGTTGTTCCATCTCCATCCAAGCTAAAATTTAGGGCTGTATACACATATTTCAAGAATAAAATAAAAGCCATATTATAGCGGTAGTACAAACGCAGACTTCCACTTGCTCAGTGGAACATTGATGTAAAATCCAAAAGAAACAAGAAGTAACAAATTCAGATTGCTAACAGATGCAAATTTCTAGCAGATGAATAAATATAAATTACAGCCTGAATAAGGGTTTAAACAAGATGTGTTAGAATAGATACTTGCCTCAAGAAAATCAAGTAGCTATAGGGTTCTTCCTCTTTAACTTTCTCTCTAGATCACCTTCTCTCTTTCTCTCTCTAGACCTCTCTCTCTAACTCTAGATTCTTTTCTCTCTAACCCACTCTCGCACACGTTCTCTCTCTCTCGTTCTCCCTCTCTTTTTCTCTCAGTCTCTCTCTCCGTCTTCCTCTCAGGTTCTCTCTCTTTTTCTTTCTCTTAGTTTTTTTTTTTGTCTTATACCAACTTTTATACTAACTCCCAAAAGACCCAACGTCCCAACAAAGAGGTGAACGACAAGGTCTGCCATATAGAGCTTCATACGGTGCCATCTGAATACTGGCCTGGTAGTTACTA
The DNA here is from genome assembly GCA_021018995.1 of Chloranthus sessilifolius. Taxonomy (NCBI): domain Eukaryota; kingdom Viridiplantae; phylum Streptophyta; class Magnoliopsida; order Chloranthales; family Chloranthaceae; genus Chloranthus; species Chloranthus sessilifolius. The sequence continues at coordinate 11,555,550 of CM037588.1, forward strand.
TTATATGCAAATTCAATCAAAGGCAAAATTGATCCCAACTTCAAGGTTCTCTCTCTCTTTTTCTTTCTCTTAGTTTCTTTTTTTTTGTCTTATACCAACTCCCAAGAGACCCAACGTCTCAACCCTTTTTTCAACTTCCTGAAACGTCTTCTCGTATCCCACACATTCTATATATATATATATATATATATATATATACCATCTTATATTAGATTATAGTAGCTGATATTGGATTATCTTATATTCCTTTGCACCAACCCATGGTCAAATCTGCCCATAGGAATTAATAAATTACCTACTCTTACTCGACGTATCTCAATTGCCCTCTTTAAGTGTCATTTACCAATATAACCTATGTGCCCCTTTGATTTGTAAAATTACTCTTATACCCCTAAGGTCCTTTTTATTAATTCAATTACCATCTATCCCCTTTCAACCACTTGAATGGTCCAAACACCCATCGATTGGACAAATGAAAACTCCTAAATGCATTAAATAAATAAAGAAAAATGAAAGGCATCGAAACTAAGAGAAAGAAAAATGAAAGGCCATCTGAATACTGGCCTAGTAGCTATTATTGTATGCAAATTCGATAAAAGGCAATAATTGATCCCAACTTTCTTTAAACTCCATCACACAAGCCCGTAACATGTCTTCTAGAATATGGATTACTCTTTCCTACTGCCCATCAGTTTCAGGGTGATAAGTTGTACTAAACTTTAAGATTGTCCCCAAAGCCTTCATCAAATCATTCCAGTACTCTGATGTGAAACGCGAGTCTATCAGACATAATTGATTTCGGGGTCCCATGTAACCTGACAATCTCATTGACAAACAGCTGGGCCAATTTGGTCAATGGGTCATTCTACCTAATCGCTAACAAATGAGAAGACTTCGTTAGTCGAAAAGTCAATTGAGTTAAAGGAGCTGCACTACTAGAAAAGTCCTCAACAAACCTTCGATATTAACCGGTCAATCCCAGAAAACTTCTAATCTCTGTTACAGAGCTTTGCTTGTCCCAATTCCGGACAACTTCGACTTTAGAGGGATCAATAGCTACACCCTCTTTCGATATCACATGGCCTAAGAAAGTAAAATTTTCAAACTAGAACTCACATTTACTTAATTTACCAAGTAATTTATTTTTTCCGCAACACTTGTAAAACTAATCTCAAATGTTGTTAATGATCGGCATGGGACGGAGAATAGACAACGATGCCATCGATGAAAACAACAATAAACTGGTCCAGAAATGGTTTAAAAACTCAATTCATAAGGTCCATGAGTGCGGCAGGTGCATTGGTCAACCCAAAAAGCATTACTACGAACTCGTAGTGACCGTAATGGATACAGAAATCAGTAATAGGAATATCTTAATTTCGAATTCTCAACTGATGATATCCAGATTTCAGATCAATTTTTGAAAATACAGACGCATTTTGCAATTGGTCAAACTGATCATCAATTCTAGGTAGAGGATACTTACTCTTAACTCTTAATTGTAGTCTGATTCAACTGCTTATAATCTATGCACAGTCTCATAGACCCATCTTTCTTGTTTACAAACAACACTGGAGCACCCAATGGTGATGCACTCGGCCTAATGAAACCTTTTGTCAACAATTCTTCTAATTGCACCTTAAGCTCAGCAAGTGCCATTAGGGACCGAACCGCTGGGTGCATTTTTTGGATCGAATCGACCGAACCGCTGGGTTTGGTCCGGTTTGGGTTTGGTTTGGAAAAAAGGAAAATCGAAAAATTTGGTTTGGTTTTGGTTCCAAGCCTCCCCATGCCGAAACCGACCGAACCGAGCCGAATGTAGTTTGTAAGTAATTATATATATATATATATATATGTATGTATATATAGGCGGGGGTTTTGATTAATTTTAGAGGGCATTTAAGTAATATGCATATTTTTATATAGAGCCCTACCCTTGTCTTTAGCCTATTCCTAAATCCTAAAGCGGTAAAGTAGAACTTACAGGAAAACCGGTTGAGAAGTTGAGAAATTTTTGATGGGCAAGTAGAACTTATAGGAAAACCGAAATCGACCAAACCAAAACTGAATCAAATCGAATTGGGTTGGTTTGGTTTCAAAATCTAGAAACCGATTATGTGACGACCCGACTTTTCCAATCCCTCAGGTATAGGAAAGGCCGGTTCGCCAACCTATTGAATAAACGATAAGCCGGACAAACATGGCACATATCAGAGTAAAGCATAATAAATATCCATAGCTAAAATAAATGCGGAAGCAATTAAAAGTAAAGAACCACCGATGATGGCCGACAGGTTTCCTCAACGATTCGCGCCGCGATCGATCCCACGAGTTCACAGAAACAACTCCAACACGCCCCCAATGATCTCAACCTCTCCCAATAGCCAACTACGAATCCAAGGTTGATTCAAGTTCTTTCTAAGGTTTAAGTGTTTTCAACAAAGAGGGTTCTAGAGAAAGAGGTTTTCTAAACCGATCTCCTACGATGATTGAAGAAGAGAGAAGAAGGAGTTTCACACGGTTGGGTAACTATCCTCTCTTAACAAAACCTAGTATAATACGGGAATGCAATTCCTTCTTATAATAGGATTGCTCACAAAGTAAAACACACACACACATCTTATGTATTATACACTTCTAATTTTAAAACTCAAGTCCGGTGTTGAGCGGCTATACCGAGGTCGGTGCACAACTTTCGCACGAGGGTCCAAATGGGCTCTAAATTAAAATCTGTCCGCACAATCACATCTAGATAAAAATCCAAAACAAATGGTGACGTCGGTTGCCGAGCCGAATACACACACAGGGTCAGTCTAACTCGGGTTCAAAATACGGGTCTTTACAGATTAGGACCGGTTTGGTTTGTGTTTGTGGTCTAAAACCGACCAAACCGAACCAAATACACACCCCTAGGTGCCATTCTATACGATGCCTTTGAAATTGGAGTAGTCATCGGAGTCAGATCTATCGTAAAATCAGTTTCTCGCTGTGGAGGTAGACCAGGCAACTCATATGGAAATACATCAACAAATTCTCTAACTATCGGAATATCGTCAACCCTTAACTTATTCTTCTACTCATCAACAATATTGGCTAAATTGCCTTGACACCCTTCTCGTAACAGATGATTAGCTTTTAGAAAAGAAATCACACTAGGTCTAGAAGAATTTTCTATCCCTCTAAAATGAAATTCAAACAAACTAGGAATATGAAAAGTGACAATCTTCTCAAAATAGTCAACAGTAGAATGATAAGCAGAGCCCCAATCCATGCCCAAACAACACATCAAAATTTGTCATTTCTAATAAGACTAAATATGCTAATAAATCGTGACCGCTAATGCATACAACGCAAGACTTATACATTGTATCGGCGATCAATGATTTACCCTGAGGTGTGGCAACGTGCAAGACATATTCTAATCCAACAGGTTCAACTTCTAGGTGACATGCAAAGCTTGAAGATACGAATGAGTGATCCAGGATCAATCAAAATTTTTGCCACATGCGGAGAAATAGTTAAATTACTTTTCACCACGGAATTTGAAGCCCTTGCATCTTGTTTCTGATCTTTGTCCCCTCCTCTACGTTGTTGTTGTGGTTGTTGCGGCCTGGGAGGGAATGGACACTCCCTAATCTGATGCCCAAACTGACCGCATCGAAAACATGCCCCAGACTCATGTCGGCAGGGTTGATTACCATGAAGTTTTCCACACTTGCCACAAACTGATATTGATAGCGCAAGAGGTACCATCTGGCGACGAGCCTCAAAACACGACTTCTTTTCTTCTCTCCATTGTTGTTTACCCTTCCGCCGATTCATAAATGTTAATTTAGACTTCCCTTTCTGCTCTCGGATTCATTGTGTATCTGCATCGTCATCTTCAATGAACAATGCCCTCTCAACAACATCCACAAACGTCCCCAGTTTTAATGTTGATAACTTCTTTTGTATTGATGGTCTTAATCCTCGAGCAAAATTTTTCGCTCTAGCAGTCTCCTCCATGGGTTGCGTGATGAATCTTTCCAACTCTATAAACTTTGCTTCATACTGGGCCACTGACTTATTGCCTTGATATAGTTAAACAAATTTGACTTGCTTCCGGTCACGTATGTGCTCAGGAAAGTACTTCTTATAAAGCAATTCTACAAACCTTTCCCAGGAAACCTTCTCTCCATACGACCTTCTGTTTTCCAGGATATTCCATACCATTCAATATTTTCTCCACTTTCATAAGCCAATGCTCAGCTGCAATAGGATTCGGGTCGCCTCGAAAAGCGGTGCTCCAAGCTTTTTAAACCTTTCTAGACTAAAAGTATCGTGAGGAGTAGACCTTGCACTAGGAGCTGCCAAATTGCTATGTACTTGGCGTCTTATATATTCATCGAAATCGTTGAAGGATTGCCTCATCTCCCTTTCCTTACCCTTTGATCTTACTCTCTTCTTAAATCCACTAGCAAACGACTGTAGAGTTTTCTCTTGAGCTATGTCACTAGTTTTTCCTTTTCCTTTGTCGCTCTTTTTCGACTTATCGTCCTACATAGACAACGACGCTAATATTAAATTCCTCAAAAGACTCCAACTTAATACCTATACTCCCAAGACCACAACGGTCGTGCCATAAGCACAACAATGTTGTCATTTGATACCACACTTTCACGACCCAAAATCCATGCACTTGGATCTCAAGTCGTGACCAAGACAGATCAGAAGAAACCAAGAAAACTTGAAATAAAAAGTTCACTAACAAGGAATATAATACAGATATCCAACTAACCAGATGTCAAAAGAACATAAGAAACTTTTCCTCTTCATATATAAAGCAGGTTAGGACAACTCTTTACATTAAACTGTACAACTCCTCAGAACAACCGGACTCAAACAACTAGATTTACACAACTACACACTCACTGATGCCATACATTATACACATATAAACATACCAGACACAGAAGTTTGTACCAGATGCCACTGCTGCGAATTTCGCCAACAAGTCCTCTAATCGCTTCCCTTAACCTGCAAGGTGGTTAAAACCACCGTAAGAGCTAATCCACATGCTCCACAAGTAGCCCATTCTAATAAATATTGACTAAAGCACTAACAATCAAAATTTCGAATTTCGTTTATCAAGGTACCGTACAATCAGGCGTTTTAATTGAAATCGGGTTGGATTAAAGTAACACATAAAACAGTACCACAACAAAACTCATTGCCCATGTTAGAAATCAGACTAAGTAACTTAGACAGATAAGTAATGAATCTTACACTTAACTTACCACAACAGATTTATCTCTACTAGGGATCATTTTATAGTTAATACCACGAATACCAAGTGCTTTCCTCAACTTAGTTGAGATCATATGACAGAACATATATCAGATAACAGATTCACGATCTGGCCAGAGTCTTAAAATTGTCCCATACGAACTCATAGGCACCATCTCATTGCCTTTCAGAAATTATGATATTCAATTCCAGTGCAGAAATATCAGAAAACATCAGAACACATAAATTTCTATTTCCCCAAAAATAATTCGGTCTCGGACATGGTATAACCACTTATAAAACATCAAGCTTTCATATATAATTGAACGGTCGGAGATTACAACTTCAATTCACGCGAGTTATATAGATAGGGTTTTGTACACATTCAGGTATAACAACCTATATAAGCCGATTTCGAACATTCCGGTATATCAGGTATAACAGATTCAGGTAGCAGATGGCTACACATTCAGGCATAACAGGTACTCTAAACAGATTTCGACACATTCAGGCATAACAGATTGTATAAGCATTCAAATTTCAGACTTTACATTTCAGCCCACATGAAACCCTTCATGTTTCCGAGAGGGTACAACATCAACACATCAATTCAGCCATCAACTGTTGTATAAACTGCATTAAATGCTTTTGGTTTTTCAGGTTTCGTTACTCATTAATACTACAGGTATTAAAATCTCAGATTTAAAGGTTTCACAGATACGGGAAAATCAAGTTGTTCCATGTCCATCCAAGCTAAAATTTAGGGTTGCATACACATATTCCAAGAATAAAATAAAAGCCAAATTATAGCGGTAGTACACACGTAGGCTTCCACTTGCTTAGTAGAACATAGATGTAAAATTTAAAAGAAACAAAAAGTAACAAATTCAGTTTTCTAACAGATGAATAAATATAAATTACAGCCTGAATCATGATTTAAACAAGATGTGTTAAAATAGATACTTGCCTCAAGAAAACCAAGTAGCTATATGGTTCTTCGTCTTCTTTAACTTTCTCTCTCTAGATCACCTTCTCTCTTTCTCTCTAGACCTCTTTCTCTAAATCTAGATTATTTTCTCTCTAACACACTCGCACACGTTCTCTCTCTCGTTCTCCTTTTTTTTTTTTCTCTCAGGCTCTCTCTTTCTCCTTCTCAAGCTCCCTCTGTCTTCCTCTCAGGCTCTCTTTCTCTCTCTCACTCTCTCTTTTTCTTTCTCTTAGCTTCTTTTTTTTGTCTTATACCAACTCCCAAGAGACCCAACGTCTCAACCCTTCTTTCAACTTCCAGAAACGTCTTCTCGTATCCCACACATTCTATATTATATATATATATATATATATATATGTATATCATCTTATATTACATTATATAGAATATTGTTCGTAGCTATTATTGTACTTAGCTTTAACCTATTGCAAGCGCATAATGGAAATTGGAGCATTAGTATAGGATCGTTCCCATGAGGAAGGTCAAAATTTTATACTTTTAAAAAAAATTTATTTGTCTTTTAAGAATCTAATCTACTGGGGAAATAAGAATAAAAGAATGATTATTTAAACTAAATGCAAGAAAAGTAAATCTAAATCCTCCTCCTTCCAGATTATGGTCGTCAATCACAATCCTTCAGTTCTCGGATGCTTACAAAAGTAAAGTCCCGTTACACCGTATCTCAGTCCTCTAGAATTTGGGCGTCAATCAAAAACTAGATTTCCTCAACACAAATTTATATTAATCAACAATCTTCTTGAAATTTGGGCATCAAAGCAAACTCAAGAAAACTGAAGATGGAAAATAAAACTGTTATACTAATATCCTCAAGCTCTCAATTTTATGCGTCAATTAAAATGAAGAAGAATTGAATGTTTACAAAGCAGTCTAGTACAATAAAATAAATCTAAACTAGAAAGCAAAAGTAGAACCATTCAAAGGGCTTTCAGCTTCTTCGGTCTTGGTTGTCAGGCAAGACTTTCAGAGAACTGTGGACGATTTTACTTGATAAAAACTACTCTACGGTGATCTTCCAGAATTCCAACCTTAGTTATCAATTGATGCTGAAAATTCCTTGGACGATTTTTCTCCTATGCCGAGCCCTCTTATTTATAAATCATAAGGGTTGGTTTACATTGTTCTAATTCTAATAAAAGAATATTACTAAAACAAAAGTTTCCTAATATAACTCTAACTTCTAATTCTAATCTTCCTTGCTTTGGGATGATAGATGCGTGCAGGACTTTTCTCCGTGATATCAGTAGCAGAGATTTTCTGGATTTTTCTTTTATATCTTTGCCAATCTTCTCAGATCCGTAGGTTGCCAAACTTCTAATTCAAGTGATCTTATAATTTTATGCATGGCGGTGCATATCTCACGCGATCAGTACCAGCAAAAGCTTTAATTTTGACCAATCGTAATTTACTATTGTGCTCTTCTTTAGTATGATTTCTCCCTTTCGATCGATCGTATTTATCCTTTTTTGTCCTCCAGTCTTCAACGTCTCTTTTAGGAATCGTAAGTACAATTGTTCTCTTTTCTTGGCTTCTTCGTTCTAGCGAGCTTACGAATGGTTATTCGATCAATCGTATCTCATCTTTCTTTCGGCTTATGGACTAGTTCTCAATATGATTAGTCGTAATTGCATAAGATCATCTTTCTTATTGCATTTTGAGTTCACTTTGGCAAAGATTAACACTTTGGCTCTATTCTGCTATCTGTTCTGAATATCTACACATAGACATCTCGTTAGTAGTAAATTGGGGTCTAACATCACTAAGTTAAGGGTGATAAATTGGTAAATTATGTGACTGATCACACCCCCAAACTTGAGCTTTGCTAGTCCCTAACAAACAAGGAAAAATAAACTATCCTAGAACTACAAATTTAAATGTCACTTTCGTATGGAGCACGATTGCATTTAGCAAATGCAACAAGCGTTTAAACCCTTAGGTGATCTCTAGTGCGGGAGTTATAGTATCCTGAAGGTTTTCAGGGAAGTTACCTACAAACTTCAAATATTTTTGGATTTTTCAAAGATTTTTCTGAAACAGGAAATATAAATTATATACTACTATTTACACTAACTAATTATCAATCAATCTCTACATGGTTATTATGATTTTCAGAAATACGATTCCATGCATACATGACTTCTCATCCTAGTAGTTATCCTTGATCAAGATCCCCAACAATTTCAATTCATGTAAAGCGTGGAGTATGTGCATATCAATAACAAATTTATTCATCATATATTTTTCTAAATTGCAGATTTAGAAAATATTTTCATCTGAACTCTCACTGAGGCATACTCTCTAAAAGAATATCAAATTTTTTGGGTTCTCTCAATATGATGTTCTGTGTGATAATATCAAGGACAAATGACTGATAAATAAATCTCATGAAAAAGATAATCTATTCTATTCATATGCTTATCAGTGTTTTCATAGTATGTTCATGCATATCTCTACTAGATTCATGCTGTTGCAAACCAAGGATCAAAAAGGTCTTTCTCAGCTTGTAATGAGGCTATGGGTTAAGAGGTTCCAAAGAAGGGTAGAAAGGATTCAAAAGTTCTGAGAATTCAGCTCATTTCTTTCCTATCTTCTTCTCTTTCTTTCTTTTCTACTTCAGTAAGTATCCAAAAGCTGGATAACTTCTTCCCATTTACTTGTATTTTTTTGTATTTTTTTTTTCGGTAAATCCCATTTTCTTCTGTTTATTTTATTTCAGGTATCCTTTTGAAATTTCCTTTGGAAGCTTTTTGCTTCTCTTTTTGTAGAATCGTATTTACGATTTCTCTTCTTTTTCTTCTCTCTTATTTTCAGAAATTTTATTTCTTTCAGCTGCATCATTTTCTGGCTTATCCCTTATCTATTATTCCATACTCCTTTCACACCCTATTTCTCCCTTCTGTTCTAAAATTCTCAGAAAAAAAAAAAATTAAGGGTAAAAGTTGAAAGCTTTGGATAGTACATATGGTTAAAGGTTTTTTTTTTTTTTTAAATTTTGGTACAAAGAAATTCGGTTTAGGCTTCTAATATGGGTGCAAGGGATAAATATTTTTTGGGATTTTGGCTTTATGTCTCAAACGAATTAAAGATGACCTTCTATCATTTCCAAGGTTGCTAGCAAGAATGCCATATTCCTTTGATATATATAACACACAGTTCTAGAAAAACTAACAACATAACATAGAAATTTGATTCAAATAACAACAATTGAGATTTTTATTAGAATGCATGTCTAGAACTTCAAAATAAATTTAGAATTGGATAACAGTAGTCTCTCTCTAGAGAAAGAATATTGGTTCAAAAGCTCATTGGGTATAAATTTTGTTAAAACTATTATCTAAAGAAAGCAATGTATAGTTTCAAACAGTCAGTTATGATACAGTGTACAGGAGAACTAGACATGAATATCAACTGCTTGATACCATTAATGTTTGAACTTATTCTATGATGATGGTTATGTAGATGGAATCTAACTTCATTTATCATAATTTACATGCAATGGTTAACTAAAGAAAAATTTTAAAACAAGACTATCTTAAAAAGAAATTTTAAAAACATAATTAAGAACTTAATTTTTATTTATTTTTATGCAAAAAAGCAAAAATAGTATACACAGAGAGTGTGTACCCCCCCAACTTAAATAGATCAATGTCCTCATTGTTCGCAAAACAGGGGATACTAAAAAAAATATTACCGCAATGGTGCCGTGAATGTACCGAGTGTATTATCTTCAAGGAAAATCAAATATCTCCGCCAAACAAACAGAACCATAAAGAAAATGAATTAGAAATCTCTTCTAGCATAAACAAACAGAAAGAGCACCATAAAGAAAAAGAATTAGAAACAGTAAGAATAATCAAAAGAAATTTTCATATATTGAACACGATATTTACAAAGTACATGAAAAAGAAGTAAAAATAATTACATAAAAGATGAAACCTAGGAAAAATCTAGACAAAGGCTAACTACGACATCGACAACAATCGTCCGAGGCAAAAGATTTCTTCGATGAAGATTGGCCCTCGGCTTCTTTCCAAAATTGTCCCGTCAAAATGATGGTTCGCTCTCCGGCTCCGGGATGTCCTCAACTTGCCGCTCTTGAAAGAGGAACTGCAAGCCGGAAAGGGGAAAAGAATGGTTTAAGAAGGTGGAGGAGGTGGTGGTAAATGGGGCAGAGAGGAAATGCAAGGGGGTGGAAAGAGGTCGGCGTTTCAGATAGAGTCGAGAAGATCTTGCAAAACCCTTCTCTCCTCCTGGAGTTTGAAGATATCTTCTTGCAGCCGTCGGATTTCTGCCATATCCAGGGCGATTACCCATCTGATTAGTCGTCGAAGGCAAGGCCAGTAAGGTTCGTCAGCCATGGTGAATGGTGATGGGCAGAAAACGAAGGAAGCAAAAGGGAATGGGAATGAAACGTAAGGTGTATTTATAATGGCGTAAGGCAAGTGAAGGGTTGCGATTTATTTCCCTTAATGGATAGGCGTTGAAAAGCTGAACCGGTAGGTGGACACCATAAATTTTGAGTGGGTTAAACACGATTGCATCGTGTTTAGTCGAGGCGTCGCGTTTGATAACTGTGCGATTACAAGAAAATCGTACCCTTACGATTGCAAGTGTGCAAGCCCTAAACTGGATAAACAACCTCTCTTTAATCGTAATCACTACGATATTGGAGAAATCACTTGATTTATGGTATCTCCTTCGTACATAATTGTATTATGTGCGAACGAAAACCATCAAAATAGTCCTAATTTTATATAATAAAAAAAATAAAAATAAAATAACCTACAGAGCATTATACACAAATTTGCTACGGATGAGTCGGTAGCCCGACAATGCCCGCGAGTATATCAGCCATACTCCGGGTCTTTTAATGACATTGTGGTTACTGCTCATTTTTCACCATCAACTTGAGTCTCTGCCCATTAACCTTGAAGATACTATTGTCCTTAGAATCCTGAATGGTCACAACTCCATGAGGAAATGCTTGCACGACATTATAGGGTCCGCCCCAACAACTTCGTAGTTTCCTTGGGAATAGCTTCAACCTCGAATTGAATAGCCAAACTTGTTGACCAAGCTCAAAACTCTTTCTCAGGATGTGTTATCATGGAATGCTTTAGTTTTTTAGCCTTGTAAATTCGAGCGTTCTCATAGGCATCGTTACGAATTTCCTCCAACTCATTAAGTTCGAACTTTCGTTGCTCACCAAATGGGGACAACTCAAAATTCAATGCTTTGATAGCCCATAGCGCCCTGTGCTGTAATTCCACGGGTAGGTGGCAAGCTTTCCCGTATACCAGCTGGTAAGGTGACATGTCAATCAGTGTTTTATAGGCTGTTCAATAGACCCATAGGGCATCATCCAATCTTAGGGACCAATCTTTTCTATCAGGGTGAACAATTCTCTTCTCTCCAGTATTTTCTTTATCTCTCGGTTGGATACCTCCACTTGCCCACTAGTTTGCGGGTGATGGGGGGTACGATTTTGTGAGTAACACCATATTTCTTGAGAAGGCTCTCAAAATATCTGTTACGAAAGTGGTTTCCTCCAACACTTATGATAGCTCATGGAGTTCCAAACCGTGAGAGTATATTTTCCCTAATAAAAGATATCACCACCTTATGATCATTTGTTTTTATGGCTGCTGCCTCGACCCACTTTGAAGCGTAGTCGACAGCCACTAGTATATACATAAATCCAACGGAAGTTGGGAAGGGACCCATGAAATCTATGCCCCAGACATTAAAGGGCTCTATGACCAATATTGGTTGGAGAGGCATCATGTTCCTTCGGGACATGGACCCTGCCTTTTGGCATCTGTCACAGGCCAGACAAAAGTTCTGTGCATCTTTGAATAACGATGGCCAGTAAAATCCCGATTGCAGTACTTTAGCAGCCGTTTTCTTTCCATTGAAATGACCCCACAAGCATAAATGTGGTAAAATTGTAGAATATTGTGGCTGTCACTATTGGGGACGCATTTCCTAATTATTTGGTATGGGCATATCTTAAATAGACCAGGATCCTCCCAAATATAATATTTTACGTTGGAAAAGAAGATATACCTGCCCTATTTGGACCAGGTCGGGGGAATCTTACCTATGGCCAAATAATTCACGATATTAGCATACCATGACACCATCGACTGGATGGCAACGAGTTGCTCATCCGGAAAGGTATCGCGCAGAGATTCTTTGTTGATGGTTCCTGGTGGTTCTATTCTTGACAGGTGATCAGCCACCACATTCTCAACTCCCTTTTTGTCTTTGATTTCAAAGTTGAATTCTTACAACAGTAGGATCCATCTGATTAGCCTAGGCTTGACATCCTTTTTTGACAATAAATATTTCAGTGCGAAATGATCAGAGAAGATGACGATCTTTATCCCAATAGGTATTGTCGAAATTTATCCAATGCGAACATGATAGCGAAGAGCTCTTTCTCAGTGGTGGTGTAATTCACCTGAGCTTCATTCAAGGTTCGACTCACGTAATAAATTACGTGAGGGATTTTGTCCTTTCGCTGCCCCAGGACTGCACCTATTGGGTAATCAGAGGCGTCACACATTACTTCGAAAGGTAGGGAGTAGTCCGGTGGTTGAATAATTGGTGCTGATGAGAGAAGTGTACGGAGTTTATTAAATGCATCTAGGCAGGCACCATCGAAGTCGAAAGGCATATCATTTGCTGATAGGTGACATAGAGGTCTCGAGATTTTCGAGAAGTCTTTAATGAAGCGGCAATAGAAGCCAGCATGGCCAAGGAATGATCGAATCTGCCATACCGAAGTTGTTGGCGGTAGATTCACTATTATATCGATTTTGGCCATGGCAACTTCTATTCCTCTCTTGGAAATGATATGCCCTAGGACTATGGCTTCCTGACCCATAAAATGACTCTTCTCCCAACTTAACACCAGATTGGTCTCACATCTTTCTAGAACAAGGGTAAGATGATCAAGACCAGAGTCAAACGTTCGGCCAAATACCGAAAAGTCATCCATGAATACCTCAAGAAACTTGTCTATCATGCCGAAAAAGGTAGCTATCATGCATCTTTGGAATGTTGCTGGAGCATTGCATAACCTAAAGGGCATACGGCGATAAGCAAACGTTCCAAAAGGACACGTGAATGTAGTCTTTTCTTGGTCTTTCGGGTATACTAGAACTTGATTGTACCCTGAATATCGGTTTAGAAAGCAAAAATACTCCTGTTCCACAAGTTTTTCCAGAATTTGGTCAATAAAGGGCAATGGAAAGTGATCCTTGCGAGTCATAGATATGCGCCAACTTGTGGTCTCGCATAATGGTACCAACTCACCGGCTGAGTTTTCTGTAACTGTAATCCCAGACTTCTTTGGGACTACTTGAATGGGACTCACTCACTCACTATCAGAAATCGGGTATATGATTCCAGTATCTAGTAATTTTACTATTTCTTTCTAGACAACTTCCCTTATGTTTGGATTAAGTCGTCGTTGACTTTCTCGTGAAGTCTTGGCATTGTCCTCTAAATGAATTCGGTGCATACATATTGACGGATCAAGCCCTTTAAGGTCAGTGACTGTCCATCCTATCGCTCGCTTATGTTTCTTAAGTATGGCCAACAACTTTCTCTCTTGTTCCATATTAAGAGTAGAAGAAATGATCACTAGAAGGGTCTCGTTGGGCCCAATAAAAGCATATTTAAGGGTGTCGGGAAGTGGTTTTAGATCTAAGGATGGTGCTTTTTCAATGGATGGTAGTAGCGGATCGTTGGATATGCTGGGTAGAGGTTCTATCCTTGGCTTCCAAGTCTTTGGTTGGGAATCACAGGAAGAGGCGTCCAATAGATAGGTCACCTGAAGCGTCTCGTTGGGCCTAATAAAAGCATATTTAAGGGTGTCGGGAAGTGGTTTTAGATCTAAGGATGGTGCTTTTTCAATGGATGGTAGTAGCGGATCGTTGGATATGCTGGGTAGAGGTTCTATCCCTGGCTTCCAAGTCTTTGGTTGGGAATCACAGGAAGAGGCGTCCAATAGATAGGTCACCTCTCCAGTTTCTGCATACCAGAGCGTAGTTTCTAACGCATCCTTAGATAAGACTTTAAGCAATGCTTCTACAATTTCATCAATTTTGTCCACATAGAAGCATTCCTCATCATCAATCGAAGTCATCTGGTTGGCTGCTGAGAATACATTTAACTGAATTTGCATCTCCAAAAGAGACTTCCATCACCCGACTTTACAGTTGATGCAAGCATTAGCTGTGGCTAAGAAGGGTCTACCGAGAATGACTGGAATTTGTGTTGGAGATTTTGAACTTGGTTCCATATCGAGTATGAAAAATTCGACGGGAAAAACAAACTTGTCGACCCCAACCATGACGTCTTCTATGATCCATATTGGTCTTCTTTTTGATCTATCGGCTAACTGAAGAGTCACCGAAGTAGGACTTATATTTCCTTGTCCCAGTTTCTCGTATACAGAGTATGACAGCAGATTCACACTAGCTCCCAGATCCAGAAGTGCCTTATTAATCACGTGATCTCTGATACATGGAATTGTGTGCACCCTAGGATCCTTAAGCTTGGACGGAGTTCTGGCCTGCAGGATTGAGCTTACTTGCTCCGTCAAGAAGACTTTCTGCGATAAGTTATTTTGCCTCTTTCTCTTCTGCGTACACATCTCTTTCAGAAATCATGCGTAAGCAAGAACTTTTTGGGGTTTTTATCAAAAGGGGACGGTGCACCGAAGGCATTGGGAAATGGTAACTTGGGCACATAGCATACTTCCGTTACAGAGTTAGGTGCACTGTCTTTATTATTATTTTTTTGTTTTTAATTTTTTAATTTTTTTTAGTTTCTCTCGTGACAGAATTTCCTCTGTGACTTCCGGTTCTTCTTCCTTGGTCTCGGGGGTAGCTACTGATGTAGGCACCTCTACCTTATTATCAACAGTCTTGCCACTTCTTAAGGTCTGAACAGCTTGTACGATGGGAATTGATGTATTTCCCTCATAACATTGTCCTCCCAAGATTTTCACAATTTGTGAACACGCTTGGTTACTCTCACGTTCCACCCATTGCGTAACTAGTTGCCCAATTTGGGTTTCTAGATTCGTAATGGACTGAGTGTAAGATTGTAATTCTTGAGAGATTTGGGTAAGTTGAGATAGCTCCTTAGAACGTTGGTGCGCCTGTTGTTGCAGATCTTGGAGGATCTAGACAATAGTATCATCATCGTCACCACTTTAAGAACTAGGCTGTTGTTCAAAAGATTGATTTGAGGCATATGACTGTTGGAAATTCTGAGAGTATTGTGGGTAAGATAATTCTTGTTGAGTTACCCTTGGGACGTCATAGTAATATTTCCACTGAGGATTATAGGAATTCCCAAAATTACTCCACTGAGATACAGAGGCTTGCTCTGTTTCTGTTACAGATGGATACAAAGAGGTAGTCGGGTATTCCATTGGGGCATAGGTCAAATTATAACTTGGCCAGAATGGTTGATCGTGGCCTTGCATAGCAAGCTATTTATTTTTGTGCTTTTAGTTTTTTTTTTCTGATTTTTATTTTAGAAAGCAGGGAAAGAGAACAAATCTGAGCCTCTAGCTTCTATTGTCAAAAGAAGTGTCGAAACCTTTGATTCGTTGTTCTGAATAAACTTGCAAAAGATTAAGTAGTGATCAAAGAAAAATAAAAAGAGACAAATATTGGCTTTCAAAACAAAATTAAAATTTTTCGCTTCCCGGCAGCTGGGTCAAAAACTTGTTCGTAGCTATTATTGCACTTAGCCTTAACCTATTGCAAGCGCACAATGAAAATTGCAGCTCTAGTATAGGATCGTTCCCACGAGGAAGGTCAAAATTTCGTACGTTTTGAAAACTTTTATTTGTCTTGTAAAAATATAATCTACTGGAGAAATAAGAATAAAAGAATGATTATTTAAACTAATTGCAAGAAAAGTAAATCTAAATCCTCCTCCTTTCAGATTATGGTCGTCAATCACAATCCTTTAGTTCTCGGATGCTTACAAAAGTAAAGTACCGTTACATCCTATCTCGGTCCTCTAGAATTTGGGCGTCAATCAAAAAATAGATTTCCTCAACACAGATTTATACTAATCAACAGTCTTCTCGAAATTTGAGTGTCAATCAAACTCAAGAAAACTAAATATGGAAAATAAAAACCGTTACACTAATATCCTCAAACTCTCAATTTTAGGCATCAATTAAAATGAAGAAGAATTAGATGTTTACAAAGCAGTAAAGTACAATAAAATAAATCTAAACTAGAAAGCAAAAGTAGAACCATCAAAAGGGTCGTTCTTTCAGCTTCTTCAGTCTTTGTTGTCAGGCAAGACTTTCAGAGAACTGTGGATGATTTTACTTGATGAAAACTACTCTACAGTGATCTTCCAGAATTCTAACCTCAGTTGTCAATTGATGTTGAAAATTCCTTGGATTATTTTTCTCCTATGTCGGGCCCTCTTATTTATAGATCATAAGGGTCGGTTTACATTGTTCTAATTCTAATAAAAGAATATTACTAAAACAAAAGTTTCCTAATATAATTCTAATCTTCCTTGCTTTAGGATGATAGATGCGCACTGGACTTTTCTCCGTGATTTCAGTAGCAGAGATTTGCTGGATTTTCCTTTTATATTTTCGCCAATTTTCTCAGATTCATGGGTTGCCAAACTTCTAATTCAAGTGATCTTCTAATTATGTGTATTGCGGTGTATATCTCACGTGATCCGTAGCAGCAGAAGCTTTAATTTTGACCAATCGTAATTTACGATTGTTCTCTTCTTTACTATGATTTCTCCCTTTCGATCGATCGTATTTCTCTTTTTTTGTCCATCAGTCTTCAGCGTCTCTTTGAGGAATCGTAAGTACGATTTTTCTCTTTTCTTGGCTTCTTTCGTTCTAGCAAGCTTACGATTGGTCATTCGATCAATTGTATCTCGTCTTTCATTCGGCTTATGGACAGGTTCTCAATACGATTAGTCGTAATTGCATACGATCGTCTTTCTTACTGCATTTTGAGTTCACTTTGGCAAAGATTAGCACTTTAACTCTATTATGCTATTTGTTCTAAATATCTGCACGTAGATATCTCGTTAGTAGCAAACTTGGGTTTAACATCGCTAAGTTAAGGGTGATAAATTGGTAAATATTATGTTAGATTTTAGTAGCTAATATTAGATTATCTTATATTCCTTAGCTACCAACCTACGGTCAAATCTGCCCCTAGGAATTAATAAATTACCTACTCTTACTCAACATATCTCAATTGTCGTCTTTTAAGTGTCACTTACCAATATAACCTATGTGCCCCTTTGATTTATAAAATTACTCTTATACCCCTAAGTTATTAATTCAATTAGCATCTATCCCGCTTTCAACCAGTTAAATGGTCCAAACACCCATCGATTAGACAAATGCAAATTCCTAAATGCATTAAATAAATTATGAAAAACGAAATGTCTTACCTGGTTTCAAATTGGTCCTCCATTGCTAAAGAAAGGAAGAAAGGCCTCATCCCATTCGCCTATCCATGCTAACCCCCAACCTTCAAGCCCCTCTTGCACCCCTTTCCCCACACAACCCTTCTATGGAATTCTTCTTAGCCTCATCCCCAGAATCCTTGGATGAGTCCCAGGCTAATAGACTCAGGGAAACTCACAATACCTCGCCCCCCATCCCTTTGACCTCTGCAAACGAAAACGGTCTCTTTGATTCGATGAATCCTCTTCGGAATTGGATGATAGCTCTTGGAGGTTTAAAGCAGATGCATCACCTAGATCTCTTGACATCGCCAAAATCTTCTTCCGAGGTTCAGTTTACCTTTTACTCCTCTCCTGCAGGTTGCTTAAATCCTAAGGAGAAAGTGAAGATCAAATCGTTGGGTGCATTACTTGCGACCAAAGCCCGATTTCTCTGTGAACAGGTTTGTATGGATCTAGAAACCCTCCCTCCCCCACCCCCCACGAGCAAATTCAAACGCTGGTGGCACTGCTAGACCCCAAAGCTCAAAGCCCAAAATTCAGCAAAAGCAAATGTTCCTCGGGTCTGAAGAAACTCAAAGGTTCTATTGGCAACAAGAAGAGGGTAGGAACTGCTCAGAAGAAATAACCATTCTCTTGCCCTGAATGTTGGTTATGTTCCACAATCCATGGATCAAATCATCTCTTGGAATGTTAGGGGCTTGGGATGTGCTCACAAACGTGGCTTGGTAAAAACAGTTCTTGGTCAAATTAAGCCTCAGATCATCTCTTTGCAGGAAACTAAATGGCATACCTGCAACCTCTCATCACGTCAACATGTCCAGGTATCGGTTGGTAGTGGACTTCTAAGAATGCTTCAGGTACTAAAGGAGGCATTCTTCTAGCGTGGCACAACTCTTCTTGGTCTTGCTAGGATTTGTGGGATACTTTGTTCTCCGTGACTGCCTGACTCAAAAATCTCTCTTCAATATCTTGCATCCTTCTTACGGTTGTTTACGGATCCTCAACTCGACTCTGGTGGATGCCTTTTGAACATATCTCCTCGCCATCCAATCTCATTGGCAAGGGGCTTGGTGTTTATTCGACGATTTTAATTCGACCAAATACCCAATTGAAAGATCCAAAGGCAGTCGATTCTCCTCTTCTATGCGCAAGTTTGCTGATTCTATGAATCAAGTCAATCTGCTTGACATTTCCATGTCTGAAGCAAATTCACTTGGTCTAATTTGCGAATCCCCCTACCCTCTGTCGCCTTGACTGCTTCATTTGCAATATTGATTTCGAATCAATTTACCCGGACATGATCTGCAGAGGACATCCGAAAGACATGTCCGATCATTTACCAATATCGCTCTCCCTCTAAATTCAAATGGGGACCTGCTCCATTTCGGATGGAGAACTCTTGGCTCAAAAATGAATCTTTTACCGAGCTAGTTTACTATTGGTGGCCCAAATTTCAAGTCTGCGGTTCAGCCCAATACAGATTTGCGGTTAACTTCAAGCTGCTCAAGCACAAAATTCAGGATTGGAAGAAATCGGTCTTTGACCACCATAATGAGCAAAAACTGAAACTTCTTTCAGAAATTGATCTTCTTAACCGTACCAACGAATCTAGACCTCTCTCCACTGATGAATCTAATCTGTAGCCGAACATCATCTAGAACAACTGCTCTTAGATGATGAGCGGTGGTGGAAGCAAAGGGCTAAAATCTCCTAGCTAAAAGAAGGCGACAAGAACAACAAGTTTTTCACCTAGTGGCCTCCATGCGTAGAAGAAAATGATCCAATGTCTCTACTGATGTTACAAATAACGACCAAACTTATGATCATATTGTGAAATTCTTTGAATCTCTCTACAAAGAGGATTGTGTCCTAAGACCTGCTCTTGGTGGCCTCAACTTTCCCTCCCTGCCATCATGGGAATGTGAACTTCTTGAAAGGCCCTTTGACGAGGTTGAGATCTTTTATGCCATCTGCTCAGCAAAAGATGGTAAATCACCGGGTTCGGATGGGTTCTCCTCTACCTTCTATAAAAAAAATTGGCCTCTCCTCATATACGAGATCCTTGAAGTGTTCAAGGACTTTTACTGCTCTGGGTTTATCAACCGTGCGGTGAACCATACCTTCATCACCATCACTCCCAAAAAAGAGACAGCCTCGAACCTTTTCGGCTATCGACCAATTAGCCTCCTCCTCAGTCTCTTCAAATTAATATCAAAAGTTCTGGTCAACCGCCTCAAACCCCTGCTTGGTATGCTTATATCACCCAACCAAGGTGCCGTCGTTGAGCAAAGGCAAATTCAAGACTTAGTGGTCACTGCTCACGAGTGCATTCATGCGAGACACCTCAAGAAAAGGTCGGGAATTATTTGTAAGATCGATCTTGAGAAGGCTTTTAATCGGGCCGGTTGGTTCTTCATCGACTATATGCTCTCGCGTCTCAGCTTCGGTTCAAAAAGGTGTTCTCGGATGCAAAGGTTGTATTAAAGTCCCCCGCTTTTTCCATTCTAATCAATGGTAAAGCAACCGGGTATTTCAATAGCAGTCATGGCCTTCATCAAGGGGACCCTTTATCCCCATTTCTCTTTAACATTATCAGTGAAGGCTTAGGTGCAATGCTCACTAGCGCGACCAGAGTGGGCCTGTTTCAAGGTTTTGACATCACCAATAGAAATGACAAAGTGTCGCATCTTCAATTCGCCGATGACACACTCATCTTCTGTGGTGCAAATCTTTCGGAATTGAATAATGTGATCAAGCTCTTACGCTATTTCCAAGTGGTTTCGGGTATGAAGGTAAATTTTCGTAAGTCCAAACTACATGGTATCTGGTTGCATCACGACGATCTCACCTCTCTCGCCCCGCTGCAATTGGTTTTAAATGGGAGTCTCTGCCCTCTTCTTACCTGGGCCTTCCTCTTTGCATAGGGATGCCTTGAAAGGCCAAATGGGATTTGGTGATCGAGAACACCAACAAAAGACTAGCTGGCCGGAAAGCTACTCTTATACCCAATGGAGGTCGCTTAACCCTGTTGAAATCCTCCATCTCCAACCTCTCATTTTACTTCCTCTCTACCTTTAAATGCCCCAAGTCAGTCATTCACCTCCTTTCCAAATATCAGAGTGACTTCTTGTGGAGTCGCTTGCGCAACAGTAGGAAATTTCATTTGTTGAATTGGAGTACTGTATGTAGGAGTATCGAATTGGGTGACTTGGGTGTCAAGGATCTACGTTTAATGAACGAAGCCCTTCTGGCCAAGTGGTGGTGGCGTGGATCATGAACACGACTCTCAATGGGCTAGCCTTGTGATCTCGAAGTACAGCCTTCCTCTGAATGCCTGGGATATACCTGTCTCCTCTGCTTCTCACTTTGGTTAGTGGAAAGGGATACTTATGGTCAGGCCTCATTATGATCGCATGATGGAATTCAGACTTGGTAATGGCACTATCATCTCCTTTTGGAACCACAACTGGCTCTCAGAAGGCCCCTTTTCATTTAAATTCCAGAATCTATGTTTGCTCTCGATCGATAAGGGAGCTACGATCTCTGATTACTTCTCTCCGGCTGGTTGGTCTATCGTCTTTACTAGAAGACTTAGATCTCAGAAAAACTCTCAACTTCAGGAGTTGTTGAGTCTCATTGGCTTGGCTATCCCCAAGGCAGGTATTCTCGATTCTAGAATTTGCTCATCCTCGAAATCAGGCTGCCATAGTGTCTCTGATTTCTACAATTTCTACTCTCAAACTCCTTCCATCTCGATGTCGTGGACTTATATAAACCCCCCAAAGTCCTATTCTTCACTTGGTGTGCTGCTTGGGAGTGCATCCTCTAAGTTGACCAGCTACAACGCAGAGGCATCCCCATTATAAACCGTTGCTACATGTGTAAACATAACAAGGAATCGGTCAACCTCTTGCTTCTTCATTGCTCTAAGGTCTCTCCGATTTGGTATGGAATTTTCAGAATCCTTGGCATCTCTACTTGACTTCCTCTCTCGGTTGATCAGCTTATTGGTGGATGGAAATCGGGAATTTTTTCACTTATCGGCAATAAGATTTGGCACCTTGTCCCCTTCGCTTTCATATGGGGTGTTTGGATTGAATGAAATTCCAGGATTTTTCAAAACTCGGCCAAAGGCAGTGAAGCCCTTCTTCGTTCCATTCTGTTGTTGGTTGCGGAATGGGCAATCAAGGAAGGCTTTATTGATATGGACCTTATGGTCCTATGGGGCTTGAATCTGGAAGCCATGGCTAGAGGCATCAACTCCTTGCTTTGGCCCCTAGCATAGATTAGTTGGGTTGATTTATCCGGGTTGTGGGCTAACCTGTTTCGGGTTGATTTGCTTCTCACAAATCACCCTGTCCGGGTTGTCTTGTTTTCTTTTTCTTTGTTCTTTCTTTATCAATATAATCTCTTTTCTAAGAAAAAAGAGCAAAATATATTCAAATAGCAAAAAGTTCATACCTTAGCGGTAGTAAAACACTACCACACATTTTATTATTTACATCAAAGGAGTTTTCCTATTATTTACATCGTGTTTAAAGACTAAGAAACCAAAATATCCTTTTTGGAAGGAGTAATATAATAATAATAATAGTCATTTCTTGATAGTGGCCCATTTATATGTGTGGAGCATAGTGACAAATTTCTCCGTAATGTTTCAAAATTTCTCCGAAATTCAGCGAAACAAGTCAGATGAAACTTTTGGCGTAATTGCGATCATCTCTCCAAAATCACCAAAATTTCATTAATTTTGGTGAATTTAATGAAATTTTGCCGAAATTAATGATTTTTTTTAATATCAGCCACTTTTAAATGATATATATATATATATATATATATATATATATATATATATATATATATATATATATATATATGTGTGTGTGTGTGTGTGTGTGTGTGTGTGTGTGTGTGTGTGTATTTTCTATTTCCAAACTTTTTTCAAAAATTTCCCGAAATTAATCCAATTCCTGAAATATTGACAAAAGCGAAATTTGTCACTATGGCGTGGAGGCCAAAATATCAAAATAGCCCTTGCACACAATTTTAAAGGAAAACTTGATATTTGGGGGGACCTCTGCCATGTGGATATGCCATCTAAGCGTTTGGTTTGAAGCATGGATCAAAATGCCGGAAAACCGATATGTATCGTCCGAGCCCAAAACCGATACGTATCGGTACCGGACAGTACCGGACGATACATTCACTGTATCGTCCGGCTATGTACATATAGATTAACGATACGATATAGTCAATGTACCATATCGTTCACCACTGATACCGATACGTATCAATATCGGACGAAATTTTGATCCATGGTTTGAAGGCCATGATCGAAAGATATTTGATACAAAAGATTGACACAAAACATGATTTCTATCGTATGATTCAACACAGTCAAGGGTTGATCAAATGATGGTCTTTGACTGGTTGAATTGTATGATAGAGATCGCGTTTCGTGCCAATCTTTTTCTCCAAAGATCTTTAAATCATGGCCTTTAAATCAGACGGCTTAATGGTGTTTCCACATGGCACAAGTCCCCAAAATACCAAGTTTTCTTTTAAATTGTGTGCAAGGGCCAACTTAGTGCGAGTAATGGCTCCTAAGAATATTTTCCTTTAAATTTGTGTTTTCTACAGTTTTAATGATTTTTTTCATATAAAGGCTTTTCTAATAAAAAATTGGATAAAATTTTCCTTATTTTTGTTATCACATTTCTCCAACTAGTTAGTGCGGTTTGGCTAGTTTGGACTTGACCTTTCACCTCAGATGTGGTAGCAAACACCTCCGTAAATAGGGAAATTTTGTTCAAATTCATGTTTTCCACACTCTGAAGGTTTAGACCCTGTTTGGCGAACCTTCTCCAAAAAGCCGTTTTCAGGTGCTGTGAAGAGGTGATTTACACGCTACTTCTCAAAAAAGTGTATCACATGTTGAAAATGGCGTTGTGTGAGAAGTAGCATTAGGCAGGTTCTCAATGCAACACCGTTTTCAGCTAGAGGAGGTCATATCTTTGGGTGAAATGTGCTCACCCAACATTTTCCCTCTTAGAAAGTGCTTTTTGGAAGAGGATTGGCAAACAGAGCCTTAGTTTCTGGTGTTACGTCTACTTTTGGAATTTTTATTGTTGTGATGATACTTGGTAGCAGTTGGACACTACTTAACATGGCACAACACTTCTAGACATGTACTAATAAAATACCAACTGATCTGTCATTGTGACACGGTTTGAATGAGTTGCCATTTTAGAAAAAATGCAGTAACTTTACTAAAGTAGAAATGAGAAATTTACTTCCACCCACCAATTCAACCGAGTTGGTCAAACCTTAGGAGATCGTAAAATAAAGGTTTTGTCATGTGTGTCATGTGATTTGAAGACCATGATCTAAAGATTTAGACTGTACTAGATTGAGACAAAGCATATCTCCATTGCAGGTCAATCTTGGTCAAACCTTTAGAGATTGTAAGCATATTATAAGCACGCAAAAAGACATTTTGGACCAGCTACTAGCTCGGTAAGTGACTTGAGGGCCAGGTGACTTGTTTCACAAATCATTTTTTTGGGAAACATGGTTTCATACGTGAAGGCCATAATCTAAATTCTAAAGATTTATGGTTTACTAAACACTCCCTACGGTACCATCTTCCCCACTATCGCCTACCCACTCGTCCACCCCAAGGATCAAAATGCCGGTTTTCCGGTACGTATCGTCCGGGCCAAAAACCGGTACGTATCGGACGATACGTACCGGAACAGTAAAATACCGGACGATACATTGAATGTATCGTCCGGTATTAGCCTTATAAATGGGCGATACGGTACATTTAATGTACCGTATCGCCCACCTCCGATACCGATACGTATCGTCCGATACGTATCGGTATCGGACGATATTTTGATCCATGGTCCACCCCACACTGTAGCCGTGATGATCCTTACACTCCATCAATGACACCTGAGTCGTCTACTGACCACACCATCCCTACACAGCCTCCTATTTCAGTCCCATTATTAAACCGGGGGCATTCGCACGGTTCTCACCGTTGTCACTGTTAAGGGGTGGCCTTTGTGGCAACTCAATGTTAAAAATGCCTTTTTACATGGGTATCTACATGAACCTGTCTACATGGAACAACACTCGGATTTGTTGATTCATTGCAGCCACTTATGTTTGTAAACTTACTCGGGCTCTCTATGGTCTGAAACAAGCGCCTAGTGCCTGGTTTGTTTGCCTCAGTGACTTTCTTCTATGTAATGGTTTTTTCTACAGTACATGGCTTGGGCTATATATAAACCTGGGCAAACCTTACCTTACAAGCCGGTTTGTGAGGTTGAGTTAGGGTCATGGGATTCTTCATGGTATCAAAGAAGGTATCATTGGGATAGAGAGACACGTTACATGTGAGGGGGCGTGAATGATAGTCCCACATTACCTGTGGGCTGGAAGCCTTGGACTATATGTAACCTGGGCAATCCTCATCTTATAAGCCGGTTTTGTAAGGTTGAGTTAGGCTCATGGTATTCTTCAATTCAAAGCAGTTAATGGCTTTTAAAATTAATGGGGACCATGTAAATCTCGGGTACCATTAATTTGGAATGGAATTAATTGCTTTGAATCACATGATAGAGATGTTTTTTCTTCCCAATCTTCCAAACAGTAATCTTTAGATCATTTAGTCTTCAAATCACAGGATACACATGACGGAACTTCGTGACACTTGTCTCAAAAAGTTATCGACGACCAAGAACCAAATCACCTGGCACTCAGGCTGCTTACCTAATATTTTGCATCTATGGAGGTTGAGAAGGGAGATTGACCATAAACTCTTTATTATTTATTATTTCTCTTTCTATACATAGGTCAGGATTGAATTTATAATGGTTATTGCTTCTAACAATAAAAATTCTAACTACCAAAAAAAAATTTTACATTTTGTTGAGAATTGAGATGATATGGCAAGACTGCTATCTATAGAGTAAATTCTACAGTAGAGATACTTCTAGTTACCTAATGGTGCTAAATTGTTCATCATTTTCAGGTTGAAGACTTCAGATGGGTCAATCCAAGAAAATGATAAAAAGGCATGCTTTGAAGTTTTGGGAAGGGCACTAGAATTAAGTGTTGACTTCATTGATGTTGGGCTAGAGGTATTGATGAAAAAAGCCAATTTGGGATATTGAACTTATTTCTTTTAATAGGGCTGTCAATGGGTCGGGCCTTTAATAGGTCTAGTTTTTACCATAAAAACTAGACCTGCACCCGACGAGAATAGAAATTCCGGCCGAGATTGTCGAGTCTTTTCGGACTCGGGCTTTTTATTTAAGCCCAAACCCGACTTGAATCGGATTCGGGCCAGGACAGCTGCATAGTGACAAAAGTCTCCGATTTTTTCCCATCCGAAATCGGCCAAGTCTTTGAATTCCGGACTAATTTCCGATTTTTCCATATTTTTTTACAATTTTCTCCAATTTTTTCCCGATTCATTAAAGAAGTTAATGTTGAAGAAGGAACTGAAAATGACATCAGAGTTATATAATCTTGATTGAGACATTTTTATATTTCGGCTTGATTGAGACATTTTTATATTTTGGTCATTGTCTCACTAGTTAAATTTTATAGTATTGATGGTTATGGTTGATGTTCTTAAACATGTTGAGGATTGAGTTGCTACTGAAATTTTATACCTATGATGTGGGATTAGAGACTCTTTATCTTTTAGAAAGTAGAAACTTATTTTTGTTAAATATGATTTATGGTTTACGTCATTACGTGCTTGTGTTCATCGATGGGTAAATAATGACTTGATATAATCTCATATACATGATATACTTCATTTTTATTGCTTATATGCATAAATATTGGCCTAGAACTTTTTCTCATGTGCTTTTATAAATTTTTTAATTTCTTCCAACTTTTTCCTGATTTTGCCGGATTATTCCCACGTTTAATCGATTCATTCCTGATTTGCCGAATTGTCACTATGGACCAGCTTGACCTTTTCCCTTAACTTAGTCGGGCTTGGTCGGGTCGGGTCGGGTTTAAGCCAGCCCAATTATTTTTCAACTTAAAAATTAGGTGCTAATCAGCCCAGAGAGAATATCAGTCTGGGCTTGGTCTGAGTCCTTTCGGGCTCGAGAATTTAGTTTAAGCCCAATCCCGACCCAAACTGGGCCAGGAACGGGTTGAACCTGACCTGTTGACAGCCCTATTTCTTTATTGCCTTCAATTTTTATGTAGGAAAATAATAATGGTAAAAGCAGAAAAGTAAATAAAAAATACAAAAATTCTTATTCGAGGCACAAGATTTATCGTTATCTTTAAACTGTGATTTGCCTCCACCACGTACTATAGTCAGCAATGAGCTTAATGACAAAAAAGTTCAAGGACACAACAAATCAGATCTATGTTAATGTGACAAATCTGTTAAATTTATATATTGATGCTACTCTGAATAACAAAGAACTAGAAATAACAAGCTTTGAACACTTATTTTAGGAGATTGCAAAAGAGAAAGAGACTACAAGTGTATATTATCCCTTTAAAATCAATTCATATTTATAGATTTCAAACCACCTCTTTCAAGGGTCAAAAAACTCGTTCAAAGAGAGAAAACATATTTAAAACCAATGATTTAAAAACCATACTGGCCGGTCCCACCTGGTTCGAGCAGAACTGGACCCTAGCCAGTTCGGTCTGATTAAAAACAAAAAAATTGGTTCTTTTTTGGTCCCTCCGGTGAACCGTACTATGTTTTGATGAATAGGCTGGTTTAACTGGTTCACATAAAATCGAGCCGGTTCATATATAAAACAATTACGTAATTATAGGTCTTGTCTAATTAGGATTCCTTTTCAAACTTTATTGTTACCTTTTTTGATGATTTTCCTGTAACATATCTTGTATATGGCATTATAATTTT
This sequence comes from Chloranthus sessilifolius, assembly GCA_021018995.1. NCBI lineage: Eukaryota > Viridiplantae > Streptophyta > Magnoliopsida > Chloranthales > Chloranthaceae > Chloranthus > Chloranthus sessilifolius. The sequence goes on from CM037588.1 coordinate 11,583,236, forward strand.
AATGAGATTTCATCTACTAAGAAGTATTGCATCGGACATTTAGAATGGTCTTGCTTGCAATAGGATCTTCCATGCACTTGAGCTCTGATTATGACAATAGGCAAAATTACATAGATTTGATAATGGGTCTCTTCAATGGTTTCACCATTGAATAAATTACGGTAGTTCGGGCTGTGCTATGATAAGATTCTATCATAATTTCTTATCTTTTGTTTATTCCAATTATGTCTTGGTCTCCCTTGGGATGTGACACTAAATTTGCCTAAATTAGTATCTAGCATATAAAAGTTGGCTAAAAATTGCTCTAACAGATGCAAACTTGTAATGAGTTCAGTAGACTCAATTGACTTGTTTGCACTTTTGGTTTGTTTCAAGAAAGATTTCGGGAACTCGAGAAAAATTTATAGAACATATTGCTCATAGATTTTCCTTCTCTTGGATATGAGCATTGTCACCAAATTCTTTGATCTTTTGGAATAGTCACATTTAAATTGTGAATAAATCATCTTACATTTTTTTTTGCTATTTAGTAGTGACTTGTGAAAGAAGCCATGACTTTTTTATTATTTTGCAAACTTTACATTTTAGTCGTGATTAAAATGCAATGTTATGATTAGTCAAAAGAGAGAAAAACCCGCATTTTCTCTTTTTTTTTTAAATAAGTTAAAATGAAAGACTCTTATCAGTTTTAAAAGTCTAAGTGGATAGAAAAAGGGCTTTAAAGTTTAAAACTCATTATTGTCACTTTCTTCATTTTTGTTTTTTTTTGTACTCTGCAATCTTTTCGAATTGTTACCGATTTTGCTGATTTTTTATAAATTTTTTTCTTCATGAATTATTCCTGAATTATGAAATTGTAACTGTGGTTATGACTTATGAGAGAGAGATTGTAATGAGGTTTCTATTACGCTCCATTTATTTATGGGAACTTATTGGTGTGAGAATTACGGGATCTCCAGTGCTGCTTGTTGTTGGCAATTTTGTAACATATCATGTTCAGTTTTGTCCTTTTTCTGGGAATTTTTATTTGAATTCGAAATTTTATATTTCAAATTTCATACTGAAATTAGTTTCTTTGAAATCAGGGCTGGGCTTTGGGAACTGCGACATTAGCTAGGGAAGCATTTAATTTTCTTTAGGCAGAAATATTTGTGTTAAGGGAATATGGAAAAGGAAATGAGAAGGGGGTTGGGTTTTTAGTTTACATTCTTCTCTGTTAGTTGGATCTCTAGTGGGAAGAAAATGTGGTTCCCTTGTCATGGAGATTAAGCTTTCCTCTAGTAGAGTTCAAGCATCATAGAGAAATCTTGGAAAACCCTTTTCTTCATTTGAAAATTTTGCATAGAATTTATGAGACCTATATGATACCTTCATCAACCACAGGTGCAAATTCTGTTTTTGTTTAAGTTAATGCATGATCTCTGGTTCTTTAAGAATAGCAGTCCAACCTTGGCTGCACTTTTCTAGAACTAGTTGCTTGTTCAGGTTTTAGACCTTATTAGTATTAATATCAAAGCTATGAAAGAGTCCACTGGTTATTTGAATATTGAAAAGCCTTTGGTATCAGAGAGGAAAGGAGTCCATGAGAACTTGGTAAAAGGATTGGTGGTTTCATGTGTTGAAGGTTTTGGTTTTGTTCGGTTCTAAACACATTCAAGTTAAAAAATAGTGACTGGACTTCAACATGTAGGAATACCTTCATGAACAATATATTGCTTTTCTGCTTTTCAGAAAAAGTAGTTCATGTTATGTGGTTGTAATGGGTGTGTGAGTGTAACATTTTGGTGTGTAGGCAATTGCTTTACAACTTCATATCACTAAGCCTTCTCGTCATTTCTTGTTCTCTGTTCTTCTTCTTCTCTACCGCAATCCCTAATTCTATCTACTAATCATAATCACACCAGCCCATTGAGTTCAAGTTGGTTGGTAAGAGCCTGGTGTACCTGTGTCCCACTTTCCTCCCTGTTGACATCACGCTGACGTCAGGCTGACGTCTGCAGGGTCAACCTACAGGTTAACCCAGAACCCCTCGAAACCTAGTTCCCCCTTATCAGAATTTCGAGAGGACCATTTTTTCCTTCTGGACCTCGTGCATTTGAGCCTTGCAATTTGTACTTCTGGGGTAGTCTTCCTTGCAGGACTGAAGAACCAGATTTTCATGTTTCAGCCTGCACACCTCAAGCCATGTATCTTAGTGTCGATTCCTTGTAATACATCAGCTGCAACAAACATCGAAGGTTTTGGAGTTTTTTTGCCGTAAATTTGATAGGTTTCACAGGATTTTGGTCCCTCTTTTGCTACTGAGATATTAATTTTGGGTCTAGAAATCTACAACAAGGTCAGATGCACATTTATTCTTTCTTCTTTCAGTAATTTCTGAAACTGGTTTTGTCTTTCTATTGGATCTATGCCTCTATGATGATTGATGATGAGCAATGTCTGTAAATACGGTGTGGTTGATGTTAGATATTTAAAAGTTTTAAAACTTATGTTTTTTCAAAGAGGTGTGTCTTTTCAAAGTTATGTGTCATTTCAAAAGAAATGTCTTTCCAAAGTGGTGTCTTTTCAAAAGAGGTGTCTTTCCTAAGTGGTGTGTCTTTTCCGAAGGGATGCGTGTAGCACTTTTTCATAGGAAAATGGTGCATTAACACACCACTTAATTTCTATTTAAGGAATCTAAAATTATTGTTTTATACACCACAATAGAGTCTTCTTTCTTCTCTCTTGTTATGTCTTTAAAGGTCTTTATCAGAGTATTCTTCCAATATTTGGTGTTCGGATAGCGTGATCGGATTCGCCAAATCCTTTACAAGAATACACAGCCGGTTCATTGTATCCTGGAACCATTTGGTAACCTGTTGGTGACCACTTTGTTGAAGTGATGGGGGAAAATATTGGTTTAAAGACAACAATATTTCTCGTGCCTTGAACCAGTTCCCTGTATTATTTCGGATCAACATTTCAGTTTTTCCAACAATTTTAAACCAATAATTTGCAATTTTTAATTGGTATGCGACACGCTAAAGACATATTTTTTGTAAATTTGTTTCAACTTCTTCAAGGTCACTTCGTGTAGGAGCATTCGACGATTTAAATCTGTGGAGTCAATGACAACGAACAATGGTGTAGGATTCCAGTTGCCCCACCCATCATTTGTGTTGTACAAAGCCATGATAAGGATGAATCTTCTTCACCAATAGTTGGGCTAATCAAAGTTCGGCATGCCACGCAAGTCTCATCTTACGAAGAAGAATACAACAGTGATGGCATATTGAATATAATGGTGTGGTGGTCAGCAACCATATTACTTTTGATATAGCCATTTCCCAGACAGTGTCAGACTCGATGAAAGCATGGATTCGTAATTCAGTAGAAGACTATGGCCTTGCAAAGAAGGATTTTGAAATGGGAGATCTGATTTAAGAGTAGATTGGATGTTCGTTCTCGCTGATCTTCTCTATAGTGCAGTCAAGCGTTCTTGATTTGAAAGGCAACAAGTGACGCGGGACAACGACCCTAAAATGCGGAATATGATTTTATGCAGATTTTGCCAAAATTAATGAAATTAAATCAAGTTTAATCGCAAAATTATCTTTGATACCTTTAGGGTTTGCAGAATTCTGATGGGTAAATCACACGAGATCCAGATAGGGTCCAGTCCGATGCGCAAGTACTTTAGAGTTGAGGCAAGATCGGCCTAGAGATAGTACTCTAGCTTTTCTAGGATTAGGCGCTCGTCTTTGGTCCGATATAGGTTCACGGATTCAAAATTGGGTTGTAAAAGGGAATTAGGGTTTGTAAACGATTTATGACTTTGAGATCGGTTTATGGTTTAGAAAGGGTATGGGCTTGTGTGATTTAGGCTTCAAAACGGGTTTAGGGTTTCGGGGATCACAAGGAGGGATTTAGGGTATGGCTAGAGAAGCACGCAGAGATTTAGAGATATCAAATATAAGCAAACCACGCAAATCAATAACAATAATAAGGAAAATATAGGGGAATCACTTGGTCTCACACCAAACCCATCTCAAGCACAAATTACTCAAGCATAAAAGCATTCAATAATCAATCAACTCTCTTAATTACATTGTTTAAAGACCATATATAGGAGGTCTTATAATAAAAGAAAACCCTAAAACGAATATTAAATAAAAGACAAATAAACCCTTGAAACAAAAGTTCGAAATTAAACTCCTAAAATAACTAAAATTCTTGGCGCGATTTCGATCGATCAATTTGAAATTTCGATTGATCGAATTGAAAATCGATCGGTCGAAATTTCATATTTCTATGAAAATCGCTGTCGACATTCGATCGATTGAATTTGAGTTTCGATTGATCAAAATTTTCGATCGATCAATTATATGATTCGATTGATCAAAATTTATCACTCCAGAAATTTGTGTTTTCCTCTCGCTGTTGTTCGATGTTGACGTTCCCCATCAACAAGGGATGGAATATGAGAATGGGATGTTATACCTGGCCAAAGAGGTATGTATCTATTTTTAATGGTCATTATATGTGAAAATATTGGGTAGTTCATCATCTCGGGGTCGAGATTGCTAGATTTGGTATTCGGCAAGCATTGCGGGTGCTAGGTTGGTGGTGCACTACCCCGATAGACCGTCAAAATCCTGCGATGATGGTACGTACGCCATTATGGAAACTGTTCATTTGATCTCGCTTCATGAAGGAGACAAACCTGTTGGGTCGTTTTGAATGTGGAAAGAAGCACCCACTATGGTGCTTCCTTCGACCTCTTCAAGATAAACTTGTTGGGTCGTTTTGAATGTGGAAAGAAGCACCCACTATGGTGCTTCCTTCAACCTCTTCAAAAGAGCTAAAGACAAGAACACGTAATTTTTTTTTTTTTTTTTTGAGAAAACAAGAACACGTCATTTAAACATAAAGGAGACTGGCCATCCCGAAATTAGACATTAGTAGATGTTAGGATCATATCCTAGGTATATAATAGCAGTTGATGTGATATTTTGAAACCCATTGGATTGGGTTTTATAACCCGTTGAGTGCCACATAGGTTCATACCGTTTGACTTGATCATAGCCCTATTTGTAGGGCATCCATCTCGATCTTTTGTTCAAATGGTTGTGATGGTATAGCCATTCAATGGATAATTAAGTTTAAGAAGCCATGTTGTGTGGCTATGGTTGATTGGGTCTTGACCGATCATTTATAGATCGATTAAAATGTGGGTGATGCATGCATGTGAAAAGGCATATTTTTAGCATTATAAATGATATTGAACTTTCATGCCTAAAGACTTGTTGCGTCCATGTAACATTTTCGTATTGATATGTGACCATGTTTTTCCTTACCTTCAACTAAAGCATTTGCAAAATTGCTCATGATTTAGCAATCATTATTGGTTGGTGATTGAGTAGCCACGATCAAAAGTTGCAATTAAGAACCCACATGATAGGAAATATAATCAAATAGGTTCGAAGGCTAAGATTGAATGACTATGATTTTTTGAATAATTTTATTTTCACGTTATTTTCTTGTGGGATTTTTTTTTCATCTAAATGTCCTTTGCCACTCATGTGTTCAGATGTGATTATGTGTGTGACTTTGATCATATCACCATAGTTCGCTGGCAAATCTTTGAGCATGATCAAACGGTTAATTCAGTAGCCTCATAACGGGCTCGACTCTAAGGTCATGCTTGTTTTCATGATTGATTGATTAATTAATTGGACTCGATCATATGGTCATTAAGTGCCCTTGATCGAGTAGACATGGCTTGGAATCATTATCAATGATTTGGCCATAAAATTCTCGCAACATCGAGTTGTCATGAAAAGATTTCTAGGATCATTTGGAGATGGTCAAATGATTTTGATTGAATTATCTTAGAAAGATAATGAATTTAGATTTGAAAATTTAAATAAAATGATTTTCCATTAATAAAGAGAGTCATGATCTCGCAAGAGATGTTATGAAGCAACTATAAATCCGACTGAGTGTGTTGCTTGTATGGAATATAGGTAGAGAAATGAAGTGACTTAAGGGTCCATCGGTAGATGTACCAATAAAGATTAAGTCATAACTTCTAAAATTTTCTATGAAACTTGTTTTCTTGTTAATGTACAAGAAAACAAATGATTTGTGGATCCAGATAGAAATGTCTGAAGAAACACTTTATGTGTTAATAATTGCAATTATAAGCAATTATGAAAAATATTAGTCTAAAAGAAGAATCGGGATAGGTTTAAAGTCATTTACCTAAACAGTCACTCTTACGATGGGAACCCTACTAATATTTGTTTGGGCAATGTTTAGGTTCAAAGGGAAAAACAAGTCGTATATCCGTGGCGGGCAAAGGGGCATTACATTAATGAGAATTAAATTCTTATAAACATTCTAAGAAGGGTAGTGTTTTACCTGTAATGGATAAGTGGAGGTTGAGCATTGCTCTTAATAGACGTTATAACACTGTGTTGAGATGTTAAAGTTACAGGGGCATTTCTTATAAGTCTACCTATATAAGTGTGAGGGTGGAGCCGCCTTCAATGAGACTTAGCTTTATCTCATAAACGCTTATGAAAACTAAGGTACTAGCATAGGGCCTAAATGTGCTAACCTATTTATTGAACACTAAATATATGAATTGTGTGAGGAATAGTTCCAGTTTATCGAATAAGATCATTAGTTCAAGACTTAGTTTCACTAAAGATCTTGGCAAACTTTAAGTTATTTCCACTAAAGTGAAAATTCAAGTCTGTAAGACATTTTCATTTATGCATATATTTCTGGCTTTGCTCTGATTTCAAAAATTTTAAATAGTGGGGAATTGTTGGATATTTAAAACTTTTAAATAGTGGTGTCTTGGTCCTGACGGTGGGTTTTCGTTGTAAAAGCAGGATCCTCAAAGAACAGAAAATTTAAAAAAGACACACCTCTTTGAAAAAACATAAGTTTTAAAACTTTTAAATATCTAACAATCCCCCACTATTTAAAAGTTTTAAACATCCAACAGTTGAGATATCATCCTATCTTTTTGTTGTGTATTCGTTGCCTCTTGATTGAGCCATGATGAGTGATGGGTATAAACTGGTAAGTGGTAACCAGTATTACATCAACATAAACTAGAGCAATAGTGCGACCAGAGGAGTTTGAGTGGATTAACATAGTGTGGTTATAGTGATACCTTTGAAATCTCAACTCAATAACAACATTGCTGAATCTTTGAAATCAGGCCCTGAGTGACTGCTTTAACCCACCAATAGACTTTCGAAGTCTTCCTCAGATCCATCAGCAACAATAGTTGTGGGTGTACTGAAATCGGCGCCCAGATAATAGAGACTCCTCTTCGCAGTAAGCTCTTAAAAAACACAATAAGGGGTAAATACTACACACAAGTCCCAATCCCCCAAATAGGAGAAAAAGAGCAAACTGCAACTCGAACTTGGGCATGAGAGCAAGGAGATTACAAAGAGGAATCCTGAGACTAACCCGTCCTGTAGTCAATAGCTCCCGAGTCATTGACCCAATGAGGAGATGAGGATGCAGTAGTCCTTATCAAACACTTCGGCCCGAAGATCCTATGTTTCTTTTGAGCCTCGTGTATTTAGATGCACATGCTTTGTCCAGGATCATCGCTCTTCCCAACAGAAGCTTGATGACAAGGCTCTTAGATGTGGTTTTTGTTGGCCATTCTAGCGTGTCAAAAGGATATCAGTGTCATGATTCACAGTCACGTATGTTTTATACTTCCATGGATGTGACCTTATTTGAGGATGTCCCTTATTTTGTGAAAGACCATCTTATTCCTACTCCAGCCCCATTGCTTCCTTTACCTCCTCTCCTATAATTGCAGATTCCTCCATCTCAACCAAAGCGAGAGGTGACTTCTTATGTTCGACACAGATGACATGGTACTTCCTCTACAACACCACCTCCACAGTGCCCTCCACAAGTAGCTCATGTAAGTATTACGAGTCCCTCAACTCCTTTTCCCTCCACCCTTGTTGTTTCTACTGACCTTGATTTGTCTATAGCTCTTTGCAAAGGAGTATGATCTTGTGTTACACCAGATCCTATTACAAGATATGTAAGCTACCATGTTTTCTTTCCTTCCTACAAAGATTTCCTTTCTGCCATGAATACCAACATCATTCCTTGTACTGTAAAAGCTGCAATAATTGAGGAAATAATTGAACTTCGAAGAAATCATACTCGGATATGATTACTCTTTCTTCAAGGGAGGAGATCGTAGGTTGTAAGGGGGTGTTCACTGTGAAACACAATCCTGATAGCTCAATTTCTCGCCATAAAACTCTTCTAGTTGCAAAGGGATTTACTCAAACCTATGAAATTGACTATGAGGCTATCTTGTCTCCAATTGCAAAGCTTACTTTTGTTCAGATTCCTCTCTCTCGCTTGCGGCCATGCAAAATTGGAATGTTCATCAGTTGGATGTCGAGAATGCCTTCCTGATGGGGACATTCGATTCAAGCAGCCGCCCGTAACCTATCGAAGGCGAAAGAAGAATGTGAAAGCGTCCCAGAAGAATTGATGCATGCTTTAGTCGATCGATTGATCCCAGGCATTCGATGATCGATTGAGGACAGAGGACAAGGTCTTTTGGCGAACTTATTCTTCTCAATCGATCGATCGGTTCCAAACTTTCGATCGATTGTGGACAGAGTCTTCAGAGAAATTTATTATTTCTCAGTCGATCGATCAATTTTAAAATTGATCGATCGATCGGCCGCGTGAGATATGTCCGCCAAAAGACGGGATTTTAGTTTCTTTGGCAAAACTTGTCATTGTAGTGTTTTAAGTTTTTAGGACTCTTTTATTTCGAGTTAGGATTTGCTTTGCCTATTTAAAGGCTTGTAGAAACAACTTTTGTTATTGATGGTTAATGAAAATTTGCTTTGCAAAGTTTGAGAGTTTTGATTAAACTTTTTGTGAGGGTGTGATTCTCTCAACCGAAGAGCGATTCTTCGTCCCGCGTGTGGTTTGGTGCAAGGCCAACTTTTCTCTCCCTTCTATCTTCCTTGATCTACGAGTTGCATAAGTATATAGACCCTAATCTATCCATTTGATCAATTTATCCATTATTTGCCATTGTTTTTGCATGGATTCGAAAGAACCCACTTGTGAGTTGGTTCGAAACCCTAAACTGTCGGAAATCTAATCGTTCACTAAGAACCCTAATCTTCTAGATTCGATAGGGAACGTACGCGAAAGTAACACTAGCTCGAGCTAGAATTAAATTATTTAATTGAATCTATTTCTATTTTTTGTGGAAAATTGTTAAGGAGATTTGTCATATAACTGTTTAAATTAATTTTCTCTTTAATCTCAGCCCTAGCATTGCATTGTGTTAGTTTCCGCATCACTTCCTCAATGGGGATCTCACCAAAAAAGTTTACATGGATCCTCCTCCTGGGTTCCTCCTTTCGGGGGAGTCGAGACAAATGTGTAGACTTCAAAAGTCTATTTATAGGTTGAAGCAGTCACCCGGGGCCTTGTTTCAGAGGTTTTGCAGTGTTATCACTGAATTGGGATTTCATAGGTGTCACTCTGACCATAGCATAATATGTTCATCCACTCAGCTCCTCTGGTCGCACTATTCTTCTAGTTTATGTGGATGCCATTATTCTTTCAGGGAATGATTAGACTTTTATCAGTCATGTAAAATTTGAGTTGGGCTGTATTTTCAAAGTTAAGGAATTAGGGAATCTCAAGTACTTCCTCAGGCTTGAAATCGCCAAGTCTAAGAAGGGTATTTAGAGGAAGTACGCAATGGCTCTACTCCTCAATACAGAAATGTTAGGACGTAAGTGAGCCACCCCTTCAATGGATTAGCAACTCTTTTCATGGGCTCGATGGTAACTTACTTTCTAATCTCCAAGCGTATAAAAGACTTATCGGAAGAGTTATATATCTCACCTGACGAGACCTGACATTACTTTTGTTTTCAGTCTGGTGAGTCAGTTCATACATGCTCCTCGCACAACTCACCTTGTTGTAATTCATCGTATCCTTCGGTACGCCAAATCTAGTCAAGGGTTTGGTCTGGTTTACCGCCCAGATGCTGACATGAGCATCTCCGTTTTATACTGATGCTGATTGGGCTAATTCTGTTACTGATCGTAGATCTACATCTGCATATTGTCTTCCTTAGAGAGAACTTGTCCTGGAAAAGCAAGAAGCAAGCCGTAGTCTTAAAGTCCAGTGCTGAAGCTAAATATATAGCTGTTACTATGGTGTAACGACTGAGATTTTTCGTTATTTAATCATTAATTATTTGCTAGATTTGTATTATGATTAGTTGATCGATTTGATGCATGTGATTAGTTGTTACACATGAATGTAATGCTTACTTTATTAAATAATAACCCATGATATTTAATTATTCCAATTAATATTACCGTAAAAGTCTTTAATATGTGTTAGTAATAATTGGGGTGCATTTAGTAATGCTTAATGAACTTTTAAAATATGTTAGTGAACTAACTAAAGACCCATTAAGTAATTAAAGACCCAATAACTAATTAAAGACCCATAGAATCACTTAAGACCCATGTAAGAAATTCTAAATAGAGTTAGATTTTAAATAGGAAACCTTAAAGAATTCTAAATAGAGTTAGATCTTAAATAGGAAACTTTAAAGTATTCTAAATAGAGTTAGATATTAAATAGGAAACCTTAAAGCATTCTAAATATAATTAAAAATAAAATAGAAAATCATAAAGTATTATAAATATAGAGATTAAATTACTGAATTTTTTATATAACTCTTATTACCTAATAACCTTAGAGAGAGAGAGAGAGAGAGAAAATTCCAGAGAAGGAGAATTAGAAGAGGAACCCTAGATTTTCGGTTTGAAGGCTTAAGAAGAACGTGAGAGGAGTTTACGACGCGATCGGATTTCAGATTGAATCAAGGAGAGGAATTACGTCAATTTTACGCGAAGACTAGAGGTATGGAGAAATCATGTTGAAATTAATCGAAAACGTAGATAACACAAAAATAAAATAGGAATTAGGATATATTTCATTTAATAAATATTCTTCATATTAGATTGTAAAATTTTTATGCTTAATCGCGAGTTTTTGATGGTACACAGGGTTTCGTGATTGATCACGAAATTCTGTGCAGAATCCAGAATCTGTTCAAAATCCAGAATCTGTCTAGAATCTAGAATCTGTTCAGAATCCAGAATCTGTCTAGAATCCAGAATCTGTCCAGAATCCAGAATCTGTTCAGAATCCAGAATCTATCTAGAATCTAGAATTTGTTCAGAATTCAGAATCTGTCTAGAATCCAGAATCCAGAATCTGTCCAGAATTCAGAATTTGTTAGGAATTTCATTATTGTCTAAGATGCAAGCAATGAATTTCTATGTTTAATCATCATGCTTAAAGGTTTATTTGTGTTCATTATTGTTTTATTGCTTAGAATCCATGCAAGCTAGGATGTTTGATTTACACAATATGAAACAAGTAGGAATCGATAGAGATTATATATTTATGATTTGTTAAGCCTAAACAAGTGAAAAAGCTATTGCATGATCGATTGATTTCCAGTTTTTCTATGTATGTACATTCATCGCATTCATAAAAGTGAAAATATACGTTTACGACATGACACATAAAAATAAAATATTTCTATGATTATGATAGAATTTCTATGGGTTTATGCTAGAGGAATTAACATGAATAAGAATGACAAGTAATAAAAGTTATGCATCCATGCATTAATGATCAAACTGACGAGATGGAGAAGGTCTTTAATTTTAAGCTTACTACTTAATTGAAGAGAAGTTATGTGAAGGTTAACTAGATACTAATCGAAGGATCAGAGAAGATTAGGATAATGATTAAGAGAGAGATAACCATATCCATTATGTATGCCGATTCATGAGCATTAAATGCACAATTAAAAATAACCACACATGATATTAGGGTAGAGACCCAAGCCACAATGTTTGTTTAGATTTAATGCTTAGTTTCAGTTTCATTTTATTGCTTTACTTATTCTTTATGTCACATGCTATATCTCTGTTATTGTTTGACTTTATGAAATGATTTGAGTTATGGACCTTTTCTATTAGCCTTATCATGTCTGGTCCATACCGGTTTACTTGATAAACTGACCCATTGTTTGGGATTCCAGGGAGTACAGCTATACATGGAGTGGATGAAGTAGACGCTTCAATGATTGATGGAAATCCAGATCTGAGCGAAGAAGGATTTTAAGTTTAGTTTATAGGTTTTTCTTCATGCATTAGGAAGGATTTCTAGATATTTATTCAGATTTAATTTTATGAACAAGTTCATGTTAATGATGGATTATGTTTGATTTCAGTTTTATTTAATTTAAGGAGTAAGTATACAATTTGGTATAATAAGTTATATCATATTTTAGCATTGCTCTCATGATGATATAAAAAAATAAAAATTTATGCGTGCACTTTTAATAATTATTTTTCCGTTGCGTTTATATGTGGATCTGTATGGAATAATTGATTTATATAAGATCATGGATATGTGATGTAGTGTGATATCTCCAAGTAGGCGCATTGATCCGGTGTTTGAATTTGGGGACATCACAATTGGTATCAGAGCGAAGTTTTGTGATCTAAATTTGTGGAGATTGAAACTAATGTAGGAATGATATTAATTTCAGATGGCCAATTTTCAGAGACAAGATGATAGGTTAGCAGATGCTGTTACGAGGATGATCAGCAGTGAGAGCACCCGTGCCTAGATCGGTTGTGGATGAGTTTAAAAAGAACCATCCTAAGACTTTCAATGGAACTGGCGATGTTATGGAGGCACAAAGGTGGATTAAGCATTTAGCAAAAATATTTGGGATAATGCAGTGCCCCGATGCTAGTAAGGTGAGACTAACAACTTACAAATTGGAAGACGCCGCAGACCACTGGTGGAGTCAAGTCAATGATACTACAATTGCAGTAAACCCAGAACATGTTTGGACTTGGGCAGAATTTGTGAGAACCTTTAATGATAAAATATTATCCATAGAGTGTTTGTGAGGGTAAGATTACTGAATTTTTGAAGTTAGAACAAGGGAACATGACAATCGATGCCTACGATAGGGCATTTACTGAACTTGGAAGATTTGTGCCGAACATGATAGCTGATGAGACCTTTCGTATTAGGAAGTTTGAGCAAGGACTTAGGCCACATATCAGGTCTCTTGTAGTGGGGCATAGGAGTACTACATTCAGAGATTTATTGGATAGATGTTATGCTATAGAGGGAGATGTTAGTCAGACAAATCAAGGGAAGAATTTTGGTCAATTGACTCAGAGTAGCAATCAGTTTAATGGACGAGATCGGGTCATGGGCAGGCACAACAATCAACAGGGGAGGAAGTTTACCTCATATGGTAAACCCCAACAGATTCAGCAGAAGGGATAGCCAATAGCTATGACAACTCATATGACGACGAAGTCGAAAACGACGTGCAACACATGCGGGAAACAACACTATGGTAAATGTTTACGAGGAACGACCGCATGTTATAACTGCGGGAAAGAAGGGCATAAAGCGGCGGATTGCAAAGAGCCGAAGAATAATCAGAAAGCACCAATGACGATAACGGCTCATGGACGAGTTTATACCTTATCTGAGATGGATGCTAGAGCCAATGATGATGTGATTCACGGTACGTTTTAGATAGTTTATCTTCCTTTTATTGCATATAGGAGCTATTCGAATTGTTATATTTAATGTGCATATTTATTTACCTTAGCTTTATAAATCACACAAATATGAGACGTTAATTAAGACACTTAAGAATTCAAGAGAAATTTAAAGTTAAAAATTTTCTTAATTAAGATCGCTTAGCAATGATAATGTGTCTTTATTTTAGGCCCTTTGTTGATTGACGAATGTTTCGCTCACGCACTTATGGATTCGGGAGCTTCACATTCATTTGTTTCTTTGGGTTTCGCTCCACGATTGGAGAGGGAACCTAGCATAATGAGCTTTACCTTGGTTGTCCCAACACCTTTGGGAAAAATCGTCATTGCTGATCGGTATTACCCAGATTGCGTTGTTCGAATTGGAGAGAACGACCTGAAGGTCGATTTGATTGTTTTAGACTTTGAAGATTTTGACGTTATTCTTGGGATGGATTAGTTAGCTGAGTCACGAGCTGTTTTGGATTGTTACGAGAAAAAGGCGATCTTTGCGAAAAGCGACAAATTGATTTTTAAATTCAAGGGCTTTAGAAAAGGAACCGTGCCAACATTATGTGCGATGACTAATTTAGATGAGAAGAGTGTCGATGTTTCAAAGATACCTATAGTAAGAGAGTTTTCTTATGTATTTCTTGAGGAACTTCCTAGTTTACCGCCTATTAGAGAAGTGGAGTTTCGAATCGATTTATTACCGGGTACGGCACCGATTTCGAAGACACCCTACAAGATGGCACCACTCGAGATGTCTAAATTGAAGAAGCAACTGGAAGAGTTACAAGGGAAGGGTTTCATACGCTTGAGTCACTCACCATGGGGAGCCCCGGTTTTGTTTGTAAAAAAGGATGGCTCAATGAGACTGTGCATCGATTATAGACAGTTAAATCAAGTGACAGTGAAGAATAAATACCCATTACCGAGGATTAATGATTTGTTTGACCAGTTAGGAGGTGCTCGATGCTTTTCGAAGATTGATTTAAGGTCTGGTTACCATCAGGTGCTAGTACGAGAAGAGGACATACAAAAGACGGCTTTTAATACAAGGTATGGACAATTCGAGTTTCTAGTGATGCCTTTTTGTGTGACGAATGCACCTGCAGTATTTGTGGACTTGATGAATAGGGTGTTCAGACCCTTTTTGGACCAATTTGTAGGAGTCTTTGTGGACGACATTTTAGTGTACTCAAAATAAGAGGAGGAGCATGCTACTCACCTACGGATAGTGCTTCGGACACTTTTGGAGCACTAACTTTTTGCCAAGTTGAGCAAGTGTGAGTTTTGGATAACGGAGGTGGCTTTTCTAGGCCATCGGGTTTCTGAGAAAGGAATTGCTGTTGATCCTGCGAAGATCGAGGCGTTTGTTCAGTGGGTAAAACCGAAGAGTGTGACCGAGATTAGGAGTTTCTTGGTTTAGCAGGGTATTATAGAAGATTTGTAGAAAGTTTTTCAAAGATTTCTGGATCGCTTACAAATTTGACAAGGAAGAAGACGAAATTTGTTTGGTCCGATGAATGCGAGCAAAGTTTTCAAGAGCTAAAAAGAAGATTGACGACCGCACCAATTTTGACGATATCATCAGGTAGTGGAGGTTTTCTTATTTATACAGGTGCGTCAAACTAGGGTTTGGGTGGTGTGTTGATGCAAAATGAGAAAGTTATAACCTACGCTTCGAGGCAATTGAAAGATCATGAGAGGAACTACCGACGCATGACTTAGAGCTCGCAACAATTATTTTCGTGTTGAAGTTATGGAAACATTACCTTTACGGGGAGAAGTTCATCGTATCAACGGACCATCAAAGTTTAAAGTACTTGTTTATACAGAAGGATCTGAACTTGAGACAGAGGAGGTGGATGGAGACTCTGATAGACTTTAACCCTGAGATTAGGTACCACCCAGGGAAGGCTAACGTAGTAGCTGATGCGCTGAGTAGGAATGTTCCAGAGAAGATACTTAGACCAAGGGTTTTGTTATCCTACATCGATATTAAGCCGGTACTGTTGGATCAAATTAGAGAGAAGCAGTTAGAAGATCCAGTTTTAGTTCGTTTGAAGGAGAGTAAGAATGCAGAAGTAACATGTAGAGATGATGGAATAATATTATTCAAGGGAAGATATTGCGTACCAGATGATGCGGAAATGAAGCAGCAACTTCTCTATGATGCTCACAGATCAAAATTCGCGATACACCCTGGAAGTACAAAGATGTATCAAGATATAAAGAGGAATTATTGGTGGCCAGATATGAAGAGGGAGATTGCAGATTATGTGTCAAGATGCCTTGTCAACAAGTGAAGGTTGAGCATAAGAAACCACCAGGATTATTGCAGCCGTTACCTGTACCAGGATGGAAATGGGAGAGCATTAGTATAGATTTTATCACGGGATTGTTGAGGACGAAGAGAAGGAACGATTCGGTTTGGGTGGTAGTAGACCGACTAACAAAATAAGCACACTTTATTCCAGTCCGGACTACTTTTTCATCTACGCAACTGGCATATATCTACATAAGGGAAATTATACGTTTACATGGAGTGCCAGCGAGTATTATTTCCGATATAGATTCCAGGTTTACCTCACATATATGGCAAAGTTTTCAAGATGGTATGAGATCAAGATTAGAGTATAGTTCAACTTTTCACCCTCAGATAGATGGTTAGACTGAGAGGTTGAATTAAATTTTAGTGGACATGTTAAGAGCATGCGCGTTAGATTTTAAGGGAAATTGGGATGATCACTTAGCATTAGCAGAGTTTTCGTACAACAACAGTTATCAAGCAACGATTAAAATGACACCATATGAAGCATTTTACGGAAGGAGCAGAAGAACACCGTTATGTTGGGATGAGGTTAGAGTAAGAAACCTACTTGGACCGCAGATTGTTGAAGACACGGCGACATAAGTGCAACTAATTAGAGAACATATGAAGAAGGCTCAAAGCAGGCAGAAAAGTTATGCGGATAAAAAAAGGAGAGATGCAGAATTTGCTAAGGGAGATTTAGCTTTTATCAAAATCTCACCTATCAAGGGCGTGATGAGATTTGGAAAGAGAGGAAAACTAAGTCCAAGGTATGTTGGACCTTTTGAAATATTGAAGAGGATTGGAGAAACGGCTTATCGGATTCAGTTGCCACTAAAGTTAGCCAGGATGCACAATGTTTTTCACATATCAATGTTGAAGAAGTATATCAAGGACTCTTCACATGTAATCGATTTGGAGCCATTAGAAATTGAAGATATGACTATTATTGAGGAACTAATTTCAATTCTAGAAAGAAAGGAGAGGACACTACGTAATAAGGAGATTCCATTGGTCTTAGTTCATTGGAAGCACCACTCACGAGAAGAATCTACTTGGGAGCGCGAGGATGATATGAGGAAGGAATATCCACACGTTTTTACTTCAGGTATGATCTAATTTTGAGGACGAAATTTTCAATAAGGAGGGAAGAGTGTAACGACTGAGATTTTTCGTTATTTAATCCTTAATTATTTGCTAGATTTGTATTATGATTAGTTGATCGATTTGATGCATGTGATTAGTTGTTACGCATGAATGTAATGCTACTTTATTTAATAATGACCCATGATAATTAATTGTTCCAATTAACACTACCCTAAAAGCCTTTAATAAGTGTTAGTAATAATTAGAGTGCGTTTAGTAATGTTTAATGAGCTTTTGAAATATGTTAGTAAACTAATTAAAGACCCAATAACTAATTAAAGACTCATTAAGTAATTAAAGGCCCATAGAATCACTTAAGACCCATGTAGAAAATTCTAAATCGAGTTAGATCTTAAATAGGAAACCTTAAAGTATTCTAAATAGAGTTAGATCTTAAATAGGAAACTTTAATGTATTCTAAATAGAATTAGATATTAAATAGGAATCCTTAATGCATTCTAAATAGAATTAAAAATAAAATAGGAAATCATAAAGTATTATAAATATAGAGATTAAATTACAGAATTTTTTATATAACTCTTATTACCTAATAACCTTAGAGAGAGAGAAAATTCTAGAGAAGCAGAATTAGAAGAGACCCTAGAGTTTTCGGTTTGAAGGCTTAAGAAGAACGTGAGAGGAGTTTACGACGCGACCGAATTTCGGATTAGAGCTTCAGATTGAATCAAGGAGAGGAATTATGCCAATTTTATGCGAAGACTAGAGGTATGGAGAAATCATGTTGAGATTAATCGAAAACGTAAATAAAAATAAAATAAAATAGGAATTAGGATTTATTTCATTTAATGAATATTCTTCATATTAGATTATTAAATTTTTATGCTTAATCGTGGGTTTTCAATGGTACACGGGGTTTCGTGATTGATCACGAAATTACGTAATCGTAATCAGAATCCGTCAATCCGAATCATCCGTAATCCTCAATGCTCAAAATCCGTAATCTATTTAGAATCTAGAATGCATTAATTGAATCATGCAGAATCCGTAATCTGTTCGTAATTAGAATAGAATTTAGAATTTGTTAGGAATTTCATAATTGTCTAAGATGCAAGCAATGAATTTCCATGTTTAATTATCATGCTTAAAAGTTTATTTGTGTTCATTATTGTTTTATTGCTCAGAATCCATGTTTGATTTACACAACATGAAACAAGTAGGAATCGATAAAGATTACTTATTTATGATGTGTTAAGCGTAAACAAGTGAAAAAGCTATCGCATGATCGATTGATTTCTAGTTTTTCTATGCATGCGCATTCATCATATTCATAAAAGTGAAAAGATACATTTACGACATGACACATAAAAATAAAATATTTCTATGATTATGATAGAATTCCTATGGGCTTATGCTAGAGGAATTAACATGAATAAGAATGACAAGTAATAAAAGTTATGCATCCATGCATTAATGATAAGACTGAAGAGATGGAGAAGGTCTTTAATTTTACGCTTACTACTTAACTGAAGAGAACTTATGTGAAGGTAAACGTAGATCCTAATCAAAGGATCATAGAAGATTAGGATAATGATTGAGAGAGAGAGAGATAACCATGTCCATTATGTATGCCGATTCATGAGCATTAAATGCACAATTGAAAATAACCACACATGATATTAGGGTAGAGACCCAAGCCACAATGTTTATTTAGATTTAATGCTATGTTTCAGTTTCATTCTATTGCTTTACTTATTCTTTATGTCACATGTTATATCTCTGTTATTGTTTAATTTTATGAAATGATTTGAGTTATGAACCTTTTCTATTAACCTCGTCATGTCTGATCCATACCCGTTTACTTGGTAAACTGACCTATTGTTTGGGATTCCATGGAGTACAGCTATACATGGAGTGGATGAAGTAGACGCTTCAATGATTGATGGAAATCCAGATCTAAGCGAAGAAGGATTTTAAGTTTAGTTTATAGGTTTTTCTTCATGCATTAGGAAGGATTTTTAGATATTTATTCAAATTTATTTTTATGAACAAGTTCATGTTAATGATGGATTATGTTTGATTTCAGTTTTATTTAATTTAAGAAGCAAGCATACAATTTGGTATAATAGGTTGTTATCTCATATTTTAGTATTACTCTCATGATGATATAAAAAAATAAAAATTTATGCATGCACTGTTAATAGTTATTTTTTCGTTGCGTTTATATGCGGATCTTTATGGAATAATTGATTTATATAAGATCATAGATATGTGATGTAGTGTGATATCTCGAAGTGAACGCATTGATCCGGTGTGTGAATTTGGGGACGTCACAGTTGGTATCAGAGCGAAGTTTTGCGATCTAAATTTGTGGAGATTGAAACTAATGTAGGAATGGTATTGATTTCAGATGGCCAATTTTCAGAGACAAGGTGATAGGTTAGCAGATGTTGTAACGAGGGTGATCAATGCAGCGAGAGCACCCGTGCCTAGATCGGGTGTGGATGAGTTTAGAAAGAACAGTCCTAGGACTTTCAATGGAACTGGCGATGTTATGGAGGCACAAAGGTGGATTAAGCACTTAGAAAAAATATTTGGGATAATGAAGTGCCCCGATGCTAGTAAGGTGAGACTAGCAACTTACAAATTGGAAGACGCCGCAGACCACTGGTAGAGTCAAGTCAACGATACTACAATTGCAGCAAACCCAGAACATGTTTGGACTTGGACAGAATTTGTGAGAACCTTTAATGATAAATATTATCCGCAGAGTGGTCGTGAGGGTAAGACTGAAATTTCGAAGTTAGAACAAGGGAACATGACAATCGATGCCTACGATAGGGCATTTACTGAACTTGGAAGATTTGTGTCGAACATGATAGCTGATGAAACCATTCGTATTAGGAAGTTTGAGCAGGGACTTAGGCCACATATCAGGTCTCTTGTAGTGGGGCATAGGAGTACTACCTTCAGAGATTTATTGGATAGATGTTATGCTGTAGAGCGAGATGTTAGCCAAACAAATCAAGGGAAGAATTTTGGTCAATTGACTAAGAGTAGCAATCAGTTTAATGGACGAGATCGAGTCATGGGCAGGCACAACAATCAACAGGGGAGGAAGTTTACCCTATATGGTAAACCCCAACAGATTCAGCAGAAGGGACAGCCAATAGCTATAACAACTCATACGATGACGAAGTCGAAACCGACGTGCAACACATGCGGGAAACAACACTATGGTTAATGTTTATGAGGAACGACCGCATGTTATAACTGCGGGAAAGAAGGACATAGAGCGGTGGATTGCAAAGAGCCAAAGAAGAATCAGAAAGCACCAATGACGATAACGGCTCATGGACGAGTTTATACCTTATCTGAGATGGATGCTAGAGCCTCCGATGATGTGATTCACGGTACGTTTTAGATCGTTTATGTTCCTTTTATTGCATATAGGAGCTATTCGAATTGTTGTATTTAATGTGCATATTTATCTACCTTAGCTTTATAAATCACGCAAATATGAGACGTTAATTAAGACACTTAAGAATTCAAGAGAAATTTACAGTTAGAAATTTTCTTAATTAAGATCGCTTAGCAATGATGAATGTGTCTTTGTTTTAGGCCCTTTGTTGATTAATGGATGTTTCGCTCACGTACTTATGGATTCGGGAGCTTCACATTCATTTGTTTCTTTAGGTTTCGCTCCACGATTGGAGAGGGAACCTAGCATAATGAGCTTTACCTTGGTTGTAGCAACACCTTTGGGAAAAACCGTCATTGCTGATCGGTTCTACCCATATTGCGTTGTTCGAGTTGGAGAGAACGACTTGAAGGTCGATTTGATTGTTTTAGACTTTGAAGATTTTGACGTTATTCTTGGGATGGATTGGTTAGCTGAGTCACGAGCTGTTTTGGATTGTTACGAGAAAAAGGCGATCTTTGCGAAAAGCGACGAATTGATTTTTAAATTCAAGGGCTTTAGAAAAGGAACCGTGCCAACATTATGTGCGATGACTAATTTAGATGAGAAGAGTGTCGATGTTTCGAAGATACCTATAGTTAGAGAGTTTGCTTATGTATTTCCCGAGAAACTTCCTAGTTTACCTACCGCCTATTAGAGAAGTGGAGTTTCGAATCGATTTATTATCGGGTACGACACCGATTTCGAAGACACCCTACAAGATGGCACCACTCAAGATGTCTGAATTGAAGAAGCAACTGGAAGAGTTACAAGGGAAGGTGACGCGGGACGGTAGACCCTAAAATGCGGAATATGATTTTTATGCAGATTTTGCCAAAATTAAATAAAATAATTCAAGTTTAATCGCAAAATTATCTTAAGATTCCTTTAGGTTTTGCCGAATTTTGATGAGTAGATCACACAAGATCCAAGTAGGGTTCAGTCCGATGCGCAAGTACTTTAGAGTCGAGGCAAGATCGGCCTAGAGATAGGACTCTAGCTTTTCCAGGATTAGGCGCTCGTCTGCAGTCCGATGTAGATTCACAGATTCCAAATTAGGTTATGGAATGGAATTAGGGTTTGTAAAAGGCTTATGGCTGTTAGAGCGGTTTATGGTTTGGAAATGGTGTTGGCTTTGTGTGGCTTATGGTTTCAAAAGTCTAGGGTTTCGGATTTAAAAGGAAACAAATAGGCTGAGGTTTAGAGAACCTAACACAGATCGAAAGATAGCAAATATAAGAGATCACACAAGTTGAAGACAATAATTCAGAAGATATATGGGAATCATTCCCTTGGTCTCACACCAAACCCATCTCAGGCAGAGATTACTCAAGCATAGAAGCATTCAATAATCAATCAACTAATTAAAAGTCTTTACAAGCCTCTATATATAGGCCACCAATAATTAATTTTGAAATAAAAGAGTTCTACTACTAATAAAACACGAAAGAAAGTTTTCGCATGAAATCCCATCTTACGGGCTCGCTCACGCGAGTTTTATCATTGCTCGATTGAGTTTAAGTTCTCGCTCTCGCGAGGCTCGCTCGAGCGAGTTTAAGTGCTCGCTCACGCGAGGGTTCTCTGCTGCGTCGTTTTCCTCGCGTGCAGCGTTGTTCTCCTCGCGGTTTGTGTCCATTCCTCCTCTGAGGCTACGATACTCGGGCTTCCTCTACGCTTCCGACGCTGATAGAACCGGTGCGGTCCGAATCCAATGTCCATGTAAGTGGCGTCCCCGTCAGAAAGGTTTCATACGCTTGAGTCACTCACCATGGGGAGCCCCGGTTTTGTTTGTAAATAAGAAGGATGGCTCAATGTGACTGTGCATCGATTATAGACAGTTAAATCAAGTGACAGTGAAGAATAATTACCCGTTACCGAGGATTAATGATTTGTTTGACCAATTAGGAGGTGCTCGATGCTTTTCGAAGATTGATTTAAGGTTCGGTTACCATCAGGTGCGAGTACGAGAAGAGGGCATATAAAAGATGGCTTTTAATACAAGGTATGGACAGGTCGAGTTTTTAGTGATGCCTTTTGGTGTGACGAATGCACTTGCAATATTTATGGACTTGATGAATAGGGTTTTTAGGCCCTTTTTGGACCAATTTGTAGTAGTCTTTCTGGACGACATTTTAGTCTACTCAAAATCAGAGGAGGAGTATGCTACTCACCTACGGATAGTGCTTCGGACAGTTTTGGAGCACCAACTTTTTGCGAAGTTGAGCAAGCGTGAGTTTTGGATGACGGAGGTGGCAATTTTCTAGGCCATCGGGTTTCTGAGAAAGGAATTACTGTTGATCCTGCGAAGATCGAGGCGATTGTTCAGTGGGTAAAACCGAAGAGCGTGACCGAGATTAGGAGTTTCTTGGTTTAGCAGGGTATTATAGAAGATTTGTAGAAGGTTTTTCAAAGATTTTTGGACTGCTTACAAATTTGACAAGGAAGCAAACGAAATTTGTTTGGTTCGATGAATGCGAGCAGAGTTTTCAAGAGCTAAAAAGAAGATTGACGACTGCGCCAATTTTGACGACACCATCAGGTATTGGAGGTTTTCTTATTTATACAGATGCGTCAAACAAGGGTTTGGGTGGTGTGTTGATGCATAATGAGAAAGTTATAGCCTACGCTTCAAGGCAATTGAAAGATCATGAAAGGAACTACCTGATGCATGACTTAAAGCTCGCAGCAATTATTTTCATGTTGAAGTTATGGAAACATTACCTTTACGGGGAGAAGTTCATCGTATCAACGGACCATCAAAGTTTGAAGTATTTGTTTACACAGAAGGATTTGAACTTGAGACAGAGGAGGTGGATGGAGACTCTGATAGACTTTAACCCTGAGATTAGGTACCACCCAGGGAAGGCTAACGTAGTAGCTGATGCGCTGAGTAGGAATGTTCCAGAGAAGATACTTAGACCAAGGGCTTTGTTATCCTACATCGATATTAAGCCAGTACTGTTGGATCAAATTAGAGGGAAGCAATTAGAAGATCTAGTTTTAGTTCGTTTGAAGGAGACTAAGAATGTAGAAGTAACATGTAGAGATGATGGAATAATATTATTCAAGGGAAGATATTGCGTACCAGATGATGCGGAAATGAAGCAGCAACTTCTCTATGATGCTCATAGATCAAAATTCGCGATACACCCTGGAAGTACAAAGATGTATCAAGATATAAAGATGAATTATTGGTGGCCAGATATGAAGAGGGAGATTGCAGATTATGTGTCAAGATGCCTTACTTGTCAGCAAGTGAAGGCTGAGCACAAGAAACCACCAGGATTATTGCAGCCGTTACTTGTACCAGGATGGAAATGGGAGAGCATTGGTATGGATTTTATCACGGGATTGTCGAGGATGGAGAGAAGGAACGATTCGGTTTGGGTGGTAGTAGACCGGCTGACAATATCAGCACATTTTATTCCAGTCAGGACTATTTTTTATCTACGCAACTGGCAGATATCTACATAAGGGAAATTGTACGTTTACATAGAGTGCTAGCGAGTATTATTTCCGATAGAGATTTCAGTTTTACTTCATATATGTGGCAGAGTTTTCTGGATGGTATGGGATCAAGATTGGAGTATAATTCAGCTTTTCACCTTCAGACAGATGGTCAGACTGAGAGGTTGAATCAAATTTTAGAGGACATGTTAAGAGCATGCGCGTTAGATTTTAAGGGAAGTTGGGATGATCACTTAGCATTAGCAGAGTTTTCGTACAACAATAGTTATCAAACAACGATTCAAATGGCACCATATGAAGCACTTTACAGAAGGAGCTGCAGAACACCGTTATATTGGGATGAGGTTGGAGTAAGAAACCTACTTGGACCGCAGATTGTTGAAGACACGGCGACACAAGTACAACTAATTAGAGAGCGTATGAACACGGCTCAAAGAAGGCAGAAAAGTTGCGCGAATAAAGAAAGGAGAGATGCAGAGTTTGCTAAGGGAGATTTAGTTTTTATCAAAATCTCACCTATTAAGGGCATGATGAGATTTGGAAAGAGAGGAAAACTAAGTCCAAGGTATGTTGGACCTTTTGAAATATTGAAAAGGATTGGAGAAACGGCTTATCGGATTCAGTTGCCACCAAAGTTAGTCGGGATGCACAATGTTTTTCACATATCAATGTTGAAGAAGTATATCAAGGACTCTTCACATGTAATCGATTTCGAGTCATTAGAAATTGAGAAGGACATGACTATCATTGAGGAACTAATTTCAATTCTAGAAAGAAAGGAGAGGACACTATGTAATAAGGAGATTCCATTGGTCTTGGTTAATTGGAAGCACCACTCACGAGAAAAATCTACTTGGGAGTACGAGGATGATATGAGGAAGGAATATCCACACCTTTTTTACTTCAGGTATGATCTAATTTCGAGGACGAAATTTTCAATAAGGAGGGGAGAATGTAATGACTGAGATTTTTCGTTATTTAATCCTTAATTATTTGCTAGATTTGTATCATGATTAGTTGATCCAATTGATGCATGTGATTAGTTGATCGATTTGATGCATGTGATTAGTTGTTACACATGAATGTAATGCTTACTTTATTTAATAATGACCCATGATAATTAATTGCTCCAATTAATATTACCCTAAAAGCCTTTAATATGTGTTAGTAATAATTGGGGTGCGTTTAATAATGTTTAATGAACTTTTAATATATGTTAGTAAACTAATTAAAGACCCAATAACTAATTAGAGACCCATTAAGTAATTAAAGGCCCATAGAATCACTTAAGACCCATGTAAAAAATTCTAAATAGAGTTAGATCTTAAATAGGAAACCTTAAAGTATTATAAATAAAGTTAGATATTAAATAGGAAACCTTAAAGCATTCTAAATAGAATTAAAAATAAAATAGGAAATCATAAAGTTTATAAATATAGAGATTAAATTACATAATTTTTTATATAACTCTTATTACCTAATAACCTTAGAGAGAGAGAGAGAAAATTCTAGAGAAGGAGAATTAGAAGAAGAACCCTAGAGTTTTTGGTTTGAAGGCTTCAGAAGAACGTGAGAGGAGTTTACGACGCGACCGAATTTCGGATTAGAGCTTCGGATTGAATCAAGGAGAGGAATTACGTCAATTTTACGCGAAGACTAGAGGTATGGAAAAATCATGTTGAAATTAATCAAAAACGTAGATAACACAAAAATAAAATAGGAATTAGGATTTATTTCATTTAATGAATATTCTTTATATTATATTGTTTAATTTTTATGCTTAATCGCGAGTTTTCGATGGTACACTGGGTTTTGTGATTGATCACGAATTGCGTAAATCGCGAAATCGTAATCCGTCTAATCCGAGAATCTAGAATCCGTAATCTTGAATCCGTAATCTATCTAGAATATAGAATCATTTGAATTAGAATCATCGAATCATTGTCTAAGATGTATGCAATGAATTTCTATGTTTAATCATCATGCTTAAAGGTTTATTTGTGCTCATTATTGTTTTATTGTTTAGAATCCATGCAAGCTAGGATGTTTAATTTACACAACATGAAATAAGTAGGAATCGATAAAGATTACATATTTATAATGTGTTAAGCCTAAACAAGTGAAAAAGCTATTGCATGGTCGATTGATTTCCAGTTTTTTTATGCATGTACATTCATCGCATTAATAAAAGTGAAAAGATACGTTTACGACATGACACATAAAAATAAAATATTTCTACGATTATGATAGAATTTCTATGGGCTTATGCTAGAGGAATTAGCATGAATAAGAATGACAAGTAATAAAAATTATGCATCCATGCATTAATGATAAGACTGAAGAGATGGAGAAGGTCTTTAATTTTAAGCTTACTACTTAACTGAAGAGAAGTTATGTGAAGGTTAACGTAGATACTAATCAAAGGATCAGAGAAGATTAGGATAATGATTAAGAGAGAGATAATCATGTCCATTATGTATGCCGATTCATGAGCATTAAATGCACAATTAAAAATAACCACACATGATATTAGGGTAGAGACCCAAACCACAATGTTTATTTAGATTTAATGTTATGTTTCAGTTTCATTCTATTGCTTTACTTATTCTTTATGTCACATGTTATATCTCTGTTATTGTTTGATTTTATGAAATGATTTGAGTTATGGACCTTTTCTAGTAGCCTCATCATGTCTGGTCCATACCAGTTTACTTGGTATACTGACCCATTGTTTGGGATTCCAGGGAGTACAACTTTACATGGAGTGAATGAAGTAGACGCTTCAATGATTGATAGAAATCCAGTTCTGAGCGAAGAAGGATTTTAAGTTTAATTTATAGGTTTTTCTTCATGCAGTAGGAAGGATTTTTATATATTTATTCAGATTTATATTTATGAACAAATTCATGTTAATGATGGATTATGTTTAATTTCAGTTTTATTTAATTTAAGGAGTAAGCATACAATTTGGTATAATAGGTTGTTATCTCATATTTTAGCATTGCTCTCATGATGATATAAAAAAATAAAAATTTATGCGTGCATTTTTAATAGTTATTTTTCCGTTGCGTTTATATGCGGATCTTTATGGAATAATTGATTTATATAACATCATGGATATGTGATGTAGTGTGATATCTCCAAGTGAGCGCATTGATCCGGTGTGTGAATTTGGGGACGCCACATATGGTACATGCGAAGTTTTATGGCTGCACTCCCTTCTTTTGGAGCTTGGATTTCATATTAGCCATCGTATACCGCTTTGTTGTGATACTGAAGCTGCAGAGACGATAGCATCAAAGTTTGTTTTACATGAACGAACAATGCACATTGAAGTAGATATTCATTTTGCTCAAGAAAAAATCAATGATGAATCTCTAGAGCGTATTGACACTTCTCTGTAGCTTGCAAACATTTTTACCAAAGTTGACACTTCTCTGTAGCTTGCAGACATTTTTACCAAAGTTGGTACAAATTGTCTTCAAGATGTAGTTGTTAAGCTGGGCATGTTAGATGTACATGCTCCAGCATGAGGGGGAGTGTTGTTAGTATAGATTAGGTTTCATGTTATGTAGCTGTAATGGGTATGTGAGTATTACATGTGGTTTATGTAGTCACTTTACAACTTAATATATACACGAGTGAGTATTTCATATATATTGATACATGTAGTATTATCATGCATTCTATTTCACATATTTTCAAAAAATATATATCTTTCAATTTTGAATTCTTTAACAGAAAATCATAAGCTATTGTCTAATATTTTTTGTTCTAAGGAATATTTACCATACTGATATTTTTATCCTCCATTTGTTGAGTGTAGAGAAAATTTACATTTTTGTGTAAAAATGCATACAAATTTTAAGAATTTTCCTTCTAAAGAAAGTGTCTATTTCGGAAAAGCTAAGCATCTTATCTTATATGTGCGATGTATTTGTAACCTCAAGATGTCATCCAGTCCATCATTTGCACTGAATCATGTTGCTGATAATTCACAGGTTGCTTCAGATTTCATGGAAGCTTATACAAATAGCCGCTCGAACAGCAAAATAATCGTATCATGTCACGTAAGTGGTAAAACTCCTTCAAAAGAGGAACTCGGCCAGCTTCTGGCACGCATGCAATCAACTGGAGCGGATATCATAAAAATTGTCACCAATGCAGATTTTATAACAGATATAGCACCAATTTTCCATCTTCTTTCACATTCCCAGGTATGGATTAGTAGCAGTGTAATCATAAACTTTGAATGGTTCTTGACTGTGTTTCCTATGCTTTTATTTTAAACAGTTATGTAAATTTCAACTTATCTTCGTCTCATCCACATTTTTGTTCAGATCCTTCTTGTTTGCATTGAATTAGATTTTATATTTTAGATTTGATTTCTATTTCTAAATTCTATATAGATAATGATTAGGGTGTAGGATAAAGATAGTGGTTATGATATGAATAAAAATAAGGTTTTCATCCCCAGAAGTTATGTAGGATTATAAATAAGGTAATAGGTGAATATTAGGATAGGTTTCTAGATTTATGTGATTTTCTGAAGTGCCACTAGTAAGGATACATTATTATTCTCTAGCATTTTTTTTGCTCTTTGTTATGTGGGTTCATAACAAGTGGTATCAAGGAACTTTCCAAGGCCTTCGCTATGATCAATGAGATATGTTGGAATATTAATCAACATCATACAATCCATTAAGAAGAACAAAGATAAATTGAAGCATAGCCCTTGTAGACTCAAATGATCGAAAAAAGAGTTATCATACAACTATAATGTTACCTATTCAAATCTTCAGATTGAAGACACGATTTTTAAGGGAATGGAATATTGATATCATTCTAATTTGATATGGTTGCTTTATGTTTGATTTTTCATTTCTAAATTCTGCATAATGATTAGATAGAATTATAAAAATAGAGTAGAACTGAAATGAATAAAGCTATAGTTAGGTGAGAACTAGGATAGGCTTGGAGAAGTACATGAATTTTTAAGGAGGTAAGCCCTCGAAGCAAAATTAATTACGTATTAGCATAGTTTTTGTGATATATTGTTGTTTTATAGTGCTTTTATTGTTTGTACACATTGATACTTAAAATGATAATATAGCTTGGATCCAAAGGTTTTCATAGTGCTGTCTAATCATTTGAAATTTACTTTGGGAAGAAATTTCTTACAAATGGAAATCCATTTCACATAACTGTATCAAGAAGTATTTTATGTTTTCAAATTTGTCCTCAATGTTTCTTACTCTCATAAAGAACAAAATAGGTGAAAGGGCTTTGTAAAATCCCAATCTAAATAGGCAATATCTTGAATGTACATATTAGTGAGAGCCAAAATGGCTGTATATAATACTGAAATAATAACTAAACAGTCCTCATATGCTCAAAAATGTGTCATACAAATGTACATGTCGTAACCCCCCCCTCATACTCACACTGAATAAAAAGAAATCATTGAGAATTTGCCAATTAAAAGCTAAAATCTTGTAAAGGTGAGGTACTTCGTGAATAAGTTGGCATTTTTTGGAGCCCAATGAAAGGTATGTAATTGATCTCAATTAACAAAGTGACAATTGATCTCAATATGATTGGTGTGTTTGAGCAATATGAAAGGTATGTAATTGCCGTAGTATAAGGGAGTAGCAGAGGAACTGGAAGCCAACTTAACCATTCATTCACACTAGTAGTTTACGAAACTAGATTGGAATCCAGTGTCTTTTTTTTTGAGATGGTAACAAAGCAGTCTATTAAATAGATACAAAGAAAAATTATAAGAGAGCGTACCTTAGCGGGTAGTAAGGGGCTACCTAAACAAGGCACAAAAAAGGAAAAACAAAATGACGGGGGATACCAAGATCGAGAGCATTGAAGTTGGGTCACAACAGAATTTTCAGCTTCAAGAAAGCATAAAGGAGCATAATTAGTGTGCTGGAGCAATGCCCAGTCGATTGATCAACCATTCAATTGATCGATCGATTGTAGCCAATAAAAAAAATAAAAATAAAGCTACAGTGCTACTAACTCGATTGATCGAGTTATAGTGCTACAGTACCTCGATTGATCGAGCTACAATGCGAATTTTGAAAGAATTTAAGTTTTGAGGGCATACTTGTCTTTTTCTTAGAATGTGTTTTAGGGTTTTCTTTTGTTTTACAGACCTCTTATATAAGGTCTTTTAATAAACAATGTAATTAGTTTTTGATTATTGAATGAAAGAGCTTTTGCTTTTGAAACTTGAGAAGAGTTTCCTCAAAGTGTGATTCTTCTCTTCCTGAGAAGGGTTTGGTGTGAAGCCAAGGGTGTGAATCCCAAAATTTATCTTCTATCTATCTAACGCGGGGCAACGACCCTAAAATGCGTGAATCTGATTTGAATGCAGATTTTACCGAAATTAAATAAATTAACTCAAGTTTAATCGCAAAATTATCTTTGATACCTTTAGGGTTTGCAAAATTTTGGTGGGTAGATCACATGAGATCCAGATAGGGTCCAATCCGATGCGCAAGTACGTTTAAAGTTGAGGCAAGATCGGCCTCGAGATAGGACTCTAGCTTTTCCAAGCTTAGGAGCTCGTCTTTAGTCCGATGTAGATTCACGGATTTCAAATTGGGTTGTGAAAGGGATTTACGGTTTGTAAAAGACTTAAAGTTTTCAGATCGGTTTATGGTTTTGATTTATGGGTTTAGGAAGGCTAAGGGTTTTGTGTGGTTTATGGATTCGAAAGGTTAAGGTTTTGGGATCACAAGGAAACAATTAGGTTAAGGTTTAGGGAAGCAAACACAGATCGCGAAATAGCAAATATAATCAAGCAAAGCAAATCGATGACAAAGATAAAACAAATATATGGGAATCACTTCCTTAGTCTCACACCAAACCCATCACGGGGGAAAAGACTCTTCACAAAGCAAAAGCCCTCATTCAATAATAAATCAACTCATCACATTGTTTAGCTTAAGGACCTTTTATAGGAGGTCTTACAATAAAAGAAAACCCTAAAACGAATATTAAATAAAAGACAAATAAACCCCTAAAATTTAAAGTTCGAAATTAAGCTTCTAAAACACTCGGCACGATTTCGATCGATCGAAATTGAAAATCGATTGATCGAAATTCATATATTAAATATCGCCGTCGACATTCGATCGATCGACATTAGGATTCGATTGATCGAAATTTTCGATCGATCAATATTTCAATTCGATCGATCGAAATTTCAGAGTTCCTCAGTTTTCATTTTTCTCCAAAATTCCTTCAGTTCTTCATCTTTCTCTAGAATTTTCATCTTTCCCTAGCCCTGACTTCCATTCCGCTTCTTCTTTCGACTCCGGTAGAAACGATGCAGCCCGAATCTAATGTCCATGTAAGTGGCGTCCCCGTGAATTCCCCTAGACCAAAAAGGTTTCATCACCGATGAAACATGCTTGTGGTAGATGTCTAGCAGGTCGGGGTTGAAGCGACGAACTTCATTCTCGTGGACCCAAGTATTTTCGGACTCCGGTTTGCCGACCCATTTAATCAAGTACTTCTGGAATCCCCTGTCATGTGTAGAGACGGCATGATTATCAATTATATCCTCTATCTCATCTGTTCTCTGTCTGGTTGGGGAAGGAAGAGGTATAGGTTGCAAGGTTGGATTGGGGCTGGGACTAGGAGGTGGTTGAAGTGCGTTTTTAAGAGGTGGGGTGAAACCCAAGTAAGGAACCAAGTCCTCCACATTGAACGTTGAACTAACCCCCGTGCCCGGAGGAAGCTCAAGCACACATGCATTAATACCACTCTTAGCCAAAATTCTAAAAGGTTTAGTGCCTCGAGATTAGAGCTTCTTTGTGGATCTCGATGGGAACCGCTCAGGCCTAACCCGGACCATCACATAATCACCCACGTGAAATTCTTTAGAACGCCTGTGAGCATCTGCAGATAATTTATATTGACTGTTGCTTGAATTAATTTTTTGTTTAATTTCGGCATGCAAGCTATGAATATGTTGTGCAAATACATCGGCAGACTCTGACACTCTATGGGTTGCAGACATGGGGATCAAGTCTAATGGGGTCCTAAGCCTATGACCATGTACTACCTCAAAAGGACTCATGCCTATTGGCCTATTGACAGAATTATTATATGCAAACTCAGCTGTGGGTAAGATGGTATCCCAGGTCCTAACATGATCACCGACAAGACTACGAAGGAGATTCCCAAGGCTCCTATTGGTGCTTTCGATTTGGCCATCCGTTTGAGGGTGGTAAGCTGTTGAGAATTGGAGCAATGTGCCCATCATGTGCCAAAGGATCTTTCAAAAATAGCTAGTAAATTTAACATCCCGATCAGATACAATGGTTTTGGGCAACCCATGAAGACGCACTACCTCCGCGAAAAATAATTTAGCAATATGGGACGCATCGAAGGTTTTGGAGCAAGGAAGGAAGTGGGCCATTTTGGAAAATCGGTCCACTACGACATAGATGGAATCGTGCTTCGTAGGGGTCTTAGGAAGTCCAAGCACGAGAGGTCTTGCCAAGGTGTGTGTGGCACGGGTAACGGGGTATACAAGCCGGTATTTTGTTTGGTCTGTTTTGACACTTGGCAAGTACGATAATGCTTAACAACCCGGGCGACATCTCTCATTAGGTTAGGCCAAAAGAACCTATCCTCTACGAGCGCAACAGTTTTATTACGCCCGAAATGTCCGGCCATCCCTCCAGCATGTAACTCCCAAATGAGAAAGTCACGCAATGAAGTGCGAGGGATGCAAAGGTGATTGCCTTTAAATAAGTACCCATCCTGGATGGTGTACACGGAGTGTGTGCCGGTCGGGTTACTAAGGAGAGCAGTGTACTCAACCCCAAAATTTGGGCACTCGGGGTACTCATCAACTTTTCGAACCCAACGACCTCGGTGGTCATTGTGCACAAAGTCACTACTCGCCGACTAAGTGGATCAGCGGCCCTATTTTCAGCACTGGCCTTATGCTTTAACACGAATGTGAACCCTTGAAAGTACTCGACCCACTTCGCGTGCCTTGGGTTCAACTTCTTCTGTGAAGCAAGAAAGCGTAAGGCTTCATGGTCAGAGAACAGCACAAATTCCTGCGGTCTAAGGTAATGTTTCCAATACCAATGAGATCGAACAACCGCATAGAACTCTTTGTCATAGGTGGAGTATTTTTGCTTCGTCTCGTTAAGTTTTTCACTAAAATAGGTCACAGGGTGACCCTCTTGGCTAAGCACTCCTATAGAAAAGTCCGACAATCGCATGACGGGTGCACTACTCATTCGTTGTTTGATCTCAACAAAGGCTTTCGTCGCTGTTTTGCCTCATTTAAAGCCTTCCTTTTTCATGCAATTTGTAATTGAGGCCATAATAGTGCTAAAGCTTCTGATGAAGCGACAATAGAAAGTAGCCAAACCATGGAAGCTGCGGACATCGTATATGTTCTTATGTTCGGGCCACTCCACAATGGCTCTAACCTTTGCGGGGTCCGCGACCATTCCATCGGCCAAGATAATAATCCCAAGAAGACAACAGAATGTTGCATGAAGGTGTATTTCTTGATATTTGCAAACAACCTCTCGCCCTTGAGGGTTTCACAAACCAGCCTAAGGTGGGTCAAGTGTTGTTCCTTGTCATGACTGTAAATCAGGATGTCATCAAAATAAATAAGGAATTTGCCTAGAAACAGCCTCAACACTTGGGTCATGAGTCGCATGAAAGTACTCGGGGCATTAGAACGCCCAAAAGGCATGACCATCCACTCATAAAGACCATCCTTAGTCTTAAAGGCGGTTTTCCACTCATCACCGGGGCGGATGCGGACTTGATGGTAGCCACTCTTAAGGTCTATCTTTGAAAAGATAGTGGCACCAACCATCATATCGAGCATATCATTGAGCCTTGGTATGGGAAACCGATACTTAACCATAATCTTATTGATCGCACGGCTATCTACACACATGCGTCACGTACCATCTTTCTTAGGAGTGAGTAGGGCAGGTACGGCACACGAGCTCATGCTCTCTTGGATGAACCCTTTCTGAAGGAGTTCAATGACTTGTCGAGTTCACTCGGTGTGCTCAACCGGATTCAACCTATAGTGGAGCAGGTTTGGTAAGGTAGATCCGAGAACCAAGTCTATTGCATGTTGGATATCACGCATGGGAGGGAGTTCGTTTGGTAAGTCTTTAGGGAAGACATCCGTAAACTCTATTAAAATCGGCTCAACCTCCTTGGGACACGCACTCTCTAATTCGGGTGCACTCTCGATAGTGACACCTACGTACACCACACTCTCATCTAACGATGCTTTCTCGAACTCAGAAGGGCTCACAATATTAATGGCTTTAGAAGATTCGCCCTTGTTGTCGACGGTGTTGGTCGATGGTATTTTGGGAGGCAAAGGGTGTAAAGTAATCTTTTTGCCCATATGCATGAACATGCATATGTTTGATCGACCAGAAAGAGTCACGTCCATGTCGCAGAGCCACGGCCTTCCCAAAATGATATGGCCCGCATCCATCGGCCCCACATCACACTATAAGGTGTCCGAATAAGAACCTAACTGAATCGGTACGTGACACTTTTTCGACACGGGAATGGATGAAGAATCGACCCATGCAACTTTATAAGGTCTCGAGTCGGCTTCAGGTGTAAGCCCTAAGCGGCGTACTGCATGAGTTGATATTACGTTAGTACAACTACCGCTATTCACGATGAACCTACAATTCTTTTCACCAAATTTGGTAAAGGTGTGGAAGATGTTCTCCCTTCGCCAGTCATCATTTTCATCCCGTTGAGGCTGTGCAAGGGCACACCTCACAACTAAAGCATGACCAATAGTATCACCCTCCGTATCACTGGGTGTGCTAACCGGTTCAAATACTTCCTCTTCAACCACTACCTCATCATCATCCTCCTCTCCCTCAATGAAGAGAGTTCTTTGGGTTCTTTCGTAAGGCATTGGGCGGCAAAGTGTCCCGTCCCATGACATTTATAGCACTTTACTTGAGAATTAACCCTTGAGGATTCTCCAGCTACACCTTTTCCCCTTTTAAACCTCAACTTGGTAGGGGCGGGTTGTGTAGGCTTGGGAGGAGGATTAAATCGTCCCTCACCAGATCGTTGACCGCTATATTGTGACTCAATCCTCTTCACCACCGTAGTTTTCAAGTGCCATTCAAGATCTTGCACAACGGCATAGCATCTTTCAAGAGTTTCTACGGGGTGATAAATCAACTATTTTTGCAAATCAAGTCGCAATCCGGTGCAGAATCTAGAGAGAGTGATTTCAGGGTCTTCTAATACTTTTGCCCTCATCATGAACTCTTCGAATTTGGCAATGTAATCGGTCACGGGCATACTACCTTGACGTAAAATTTTCCACTGGTCGAGGAGGCGTTGTTGGTATGATAAAGGAACATACTTCTCAGTAAGTCTTTCCTTCATGTCGTCCCAACGGATAATGGGAGGACAACCCGCATTCACCCTGATGCGCTCGACATTGAGCCAGAAAAGTCGAGCTTGACCAACCAATTTCATCTTAGCGAGTCTAACGCAATGGTCATCATTCATGGCATACCAATCAAAGTGTTGGTCCATGTCGGAAAGCCAATCGAGGAAGACGGTGGGGTCCATTCTTCCATCGAAAGTCGGAATCTCAACTCAGACGTTCTTGTGGAGTTGAACTTCGGGGTCATAGTCATCTCTACGATGATCCCTACGGTTCCGGTTGTCTTGGCGATCATTACGTTCAAAGTGAGGACACTCACGCTCTTGGTGTTGATTTTCCAGCCCACCTATCGCTTCCAGTTGGTTGGTTCAATCACGTAATCTATCATTACCAACTCCTAGGAATGTTTGGGCTTGCTCAATGGTATTCAGACGTGCATTAATCGCACCCAATTCTTCTCGCATAGCTCTAAGAGTATTAAGAACCTCCTCCGAAGCCATGGTGATCACAAGATCTATTAGGGTTCTAGTATAGAATGCAATATGGACTCACAAAACAATGCAATAAAATAAATTAGACAAGCAAAGATGCCCTAACCTAGAAAACCTAGAGCTCTGATACCAAAACTGATGCGGGACAACAACCCTAAAATGTGTGAATATGATTTGAATGCAGATTTTACTGAAATTAATAAATTAACTCAAGTTTAATCGCAAAATTATCTTTGATGGGTAGATCACACGAGATCCAGATAGCGTCCAGTCCGATGCGCAAGTACATTTAGAGTTGAGACAAGATCGGCCTAGAGATAGGACTCTAGCTTTTCTAGGCTTAGGAGCTCGTCTTCAGTCCATTGTAGATTCACGGATTCCAAATTGGGTTGTGAAAGGGATTTACGGTTTGTAAAAGGCTTGAGGTTTTCTGATCAGTTTATGGTTTTGATTTATGGATTTAGGAAGGCTAAGGGTTTTGTGTGGTTTATGGATTCAAAGGTTATAAGGTTTTGGGATCGTAGGGAAACAATTAGGTTAAGGTTTAGGGAAGCAAACACAGATCGCAAGATAGCAAATATAATCAAGCAAAGCAAATCGATGACAAAGATAAAACAAATATATGGGAATCACTTCCTTGGTCTCACACCAAACCCATCACGAGGAAGAAGACTCTCTTCACAAAGCAAAAGCTCTCATTCAATAATCAATCAACTCATCACATTGTTTAGCTTAAGGACCTTTTATAGGAGGTCTTACAATAAAAGAAAATCCTAAAACGAATATTAAATAAAAGACAAATAAACCCTTAAGACTTAAAGTTCGAAATTAAACTTCTAAAACACTCGGCACGATTTCGATCGATCGAAATTCATATATTAAATATCGCCGTCGACATTCGATCGATCGAAATTAGTATTCGATTGATCGATATTTCAATTCGATCGATCGAAATTTCAGAGTTCTTCAGTTTTCCTCTTTCTCCAGAATTCCTTTAGTTCTTCATCTTTCTCTAGAATTTTCATCTTTCCCTAGCCCTGACTTCCATTCCGCTTATTCTTTCGACGCCGGTAGAAACGATGCGGTCCGAATCCAATGTCCATGTAAGTGGCGTCCCCGTCACTATCTCTTTATTTTTTTTATTTTCTTTCTTTGCTTTGTTTGATCCTGTAAACCTTAAATCTAATCGTTACCTTTTCCAAAATCCTCAAAATCATAAACCCTAGCACCATCAGAGCCATTGATTCAAACCTATCTCATAAATCCAAAACC
The DNA here is from genome assembly GCA_021018995.1 of Chloranthus sessilifolius. Classification (NCBI taxonomy): domain Eukaryota; kingdom Viridiplantae; phylum Streptophyta; class Magnoliopsida; order Chloranthales; family Chloranthaceae; genus Chloranthus; species Chloranthus sessilifolius. The sequence continues at coordinate 11,620,485 of CM037588.1, forward strand.
CTGCCATCAAACCAAAAATACCCCGAAGTTCAAAACCCATAGATTCATCAAAACCATCGAATCGATCTGATTCGAATCCTAGATCTCATGCAAGCCATTAACCAACCCAAATCAGAACCCCTTAGTGGACTTGTGATTCCATCATTGAATCCCGAGTGGCGCCCTAATCTGGAAAAGCTAGAGTTCTACTTCTAGGATCAATCTGCACCGCAAGGCTAACGGATCTAGCGCACGGACCGGACCTTACTCGAATCAAGCGTGATTCTCCAATGGAAAACTACAAAATCCTAAGGTACTCGCATTATTTTCAGGTTTATTGTTTAATTAATTTAGTATAATTTCGGCAAATCATCATCTCATAAACATTCACGTAGTTTAGGGTTTTGTTCCACATCACAAAAGCCCTCGAAAACTCGCCCCATGGGCTAGGCAGCGAACAGCTCCAAGATAGCAGAGAGACTCCCCATCGCCCGCCGACTGATCACTACGTTAAAGACCTCTAAGAACAGCCTACCAAAGTCTAAGAAATAGCTAAAGCCCCTCCTTGAAGACCCTCATCTTGCACGCATCCCACCTGACAACCATGTCTCTGATGTCCCGAATAACCAGCGAGAACGGCTTCGCCTTGAGAGAGAAAATCCTATTGTTTCTTTACATCCAGATTGCTCAAAAGACTGCATATAATGTTAGCGGCCCTAGGTCTTTCGTTGGGTCCTGAATCTCTATCACTTTTCACATTTTCATCATTTGTGTTGACCAATACAGAAGAACCCACTCCACCATAAAGATCTTAAAAATATGACTCCATATAGACCTAGCAAAAGAACATTGTAGGAAAATATGATCCATCGATTCTCTTTCCCTCATACAGAGCATGCATTTGTTAATCACCGAGATAGTTCTTCTGATTAGTTGATCCCTAGTGAGGATTTTCCCTTTAGTAACCAACCAAGCAAAAAACTTAATCTTTGGCGGCATCCTCATTCTCCAAAAACCCGATCATTTTCTATTTTCCGTAATCTCGCTGTCCCGCACCTGAAGCATGTTGTAGAAAGACTTAACCGTGAAGTTCCCTTTAGCCAAGTACTTCCACACCCTCCTATCATGATTTGCCGTATTGGGAGTCATTCCCCCCAAAACAATCATGAGATTCTTATACTCCTCCCTTTTCCAATCCCTCAAACGACGCCTAAGAGGGATGTTCCATTCTGTATTACCTTCATAAATATTCACAAAATTCCTGACCACCGCATCCTTAGTATCAAAGAGTCTAAAGATCGTACGAAAACTCGTATGAAGGGGATCTCCAGCCCATACATCCTTCCAGAATCTAATCCGTCGGCCGTCTCCCCAGCTGAACCTTTTGAGTACACCCCTTAACCGCCTTCCACCAGGCTAATCTGTGAAGAGGATTGGAGGTATCCTCGTTAGGGGCTCCATATTTAGCGTAAGCAATTTGGCACCATAGTCTGTTTCTCTCCTCATCCTCTCCCATCCTTCATAGCCACTTGCCTAGAAGCTCTTTGTTCACCAACTTAAGATTTCTGATTTTATGCCCTCCATGTTCTTTCGCCTTACAACATTGATCCATATGACCAAATGGGTCTTTTTTTTATCCCCAGCTCCTTCCCAAAGGAAATCCCTGACAATTTTTTCCATCTTTGTGATTCCCACTGGCGCACTAAGAAAAGACATCATAAAAATCGGAATGGACACAAAAGTAGACTTGATGAGGGTCAGCCTTCCCCCATAGTTGAGCAGTTTACTCTTCCATGCTGCCAATTTTTTTTGAAACCTTTGGACTACCATGTCCCATAAACGGACCCTGTTCCTACCGAAACCCAGCGGGATCCCTAAGTAGGAAATAGGCAGAATAGTCGTGATGCACGCAGTCTCCCTAGCCACCCGCTCTGTAACTTCCTAAGGCATATTAATTCCAGCCAAACTGGATTTCTGTAGGTTGATTCGCTGCCCTGAAATCACCTCGAAAATAGTTAAGATATCCATAGTTATCTTAAGCTACCTATCCCCGTTGCAGCCATTACAAAACACCAAACTGTGGTCCGTATATTGAAGATGAGAAATAAAAGGACCCGACTGAGCTGAAAGAAAACCTGTTTTGGAAGTTGGTTTCTTCTGCCCTTTTAAAGAGATTATGAAGGGTCTCACCAACACAATTGAAAAGAAGAGGCGATAACAGATAGCCCTTGTGCAACCCTTTCGTACTTCGGAAAAAGCCGTGAGGGGCACCATTGATAAGGACCAAGAAACGGACTGACGCATAGCAGCCTTTCATCCACTTTCTCGTTTGTCTTCGAACCCCATCTTTTGCAAGACGTAATCCAGACACTCCCATTGAACTCTATCATAAGTTTTTTCCATGTCGATCTTGAAAACCCAACCTTTGTCTTTACGCTTCTTGACTGAGTGGATAGTTTCCGAAGCCGCAACCACAATGTCCATAAGTCGTCTTCCCAAAATGCAAGCCCCTTGAATGTTAGATATAAGCTGTCCGATAACACTCTTTAATCGGTTGGTGAGAACCTTGGCAATAATCTTATAAGCACACCTGATGAGGCTTATCTGTCGATAATCATTCATGGATGTAGCCCCTTCACATTTCGGGATTAGCACTACAAAAGATGAGTTCATACTCTTTGCCACTTTCCCCGTCTCATGGAACTGACGGATCATGGCCATAAAATCATCACTGATTGTCAACCAACAGCTCCTGAAGGATTCCGTCGTGAACCCGGAGACTTGTTGAAACCCATACTCTTTAAAGTCGTTTTCACTTCCTTGAAACCTCGTTCTAATTTGGTGGCCTCGTGAGTAGTCATAGAATGGAAAGGGATCCCGTCCATGCGCAGTCTAAGGGTAGCCTCTGAGCAATAGAGATGTTCATAATAATCCACAATTTTAACTTGAATTAAAACGGGATCAGCGTACACCGCCCCTTCAATGTTAATGGAGGATATGTGGTTCTTCCTCCTCTCATTAGCAATGAGATGGAAGAATTTATTGTTTCCAGCTCCTTCCCACAACCAATGAGCTTTCGATTTTTGGCGCCACTCCTGCTCCTCTTCAAGAACTAGGCGATTGAACTCAATCTTAAGGGCCGCTCTGATATCTTTTTCTTTGTCCGATAACGGCCCCATCTCTTCAACTCTATCCAAAACAACGATCTTAGTCAAAATCCTCTATGTTAACAATCGACTTCCCAAAAACCTCCTTATTCCACTCCTTAATTTTGCCTTTGAGATTTTTAATTTTGGAAGCGAAAATGAAGGAGATCCCGTTGTTCCATCTTGCTACCACCACTCTTGAATTAGAAGCTTGAACTCCTCAATTAAGGACTCCGTTTCCTACCCATTAAACCACGTGCATTCCCCCCCCCCCCCCCGACATCCCAAGATCGCAAAGAGCCCCTTGAGAGATAAAATCTGAGAATACTCCCTCGCCATATGGTCGATCGACCCGCATTTTTCTCGTCATCACTAATGAGAGTGTTGAAATCCCCTCCAATGCAGACCGACAAATCCCATTTGCTTAGAACCGCGCTTAACTCAAAAAAGAAATCCTTCCTGCTTCTATTGTCATTGGGACTGTATACCGTAATCGCCACCCAATCCTTGCCATTCCTGCAGTCCTGAAGATGAGAGATTGCGCGGCAACCGTAAAATCACCCATTTCTCAGTCCATCAGCTTGTAACAATCTGCATCCCATGCCAGAAGAATGCCTCCCCTTGAGCCCTCGTCTTCCAGCGACAGCCACTCCCAGGTCGAGCCTGGTAGCACTGATCGAATAATAGAATCGTTAGGATCCCCCCATTTAGTATCCCGCAACCCAATAATCTCTGGTCTCTGGTGGTAGAGGAAAAATTTAACCAGAGCCCTTTTGTCAGAAAGACCTAAACCGCGTAGATTCCAACTTACGAACTTCATTAAACACAATTTAGAAAATACTGACCCTCACGCGTCCCCGCTAACAAAAGGAGGCGGGCCGCGCTACATCCACCCCCCTCCCCCCCCCTCCTGTGGGAGTCCATGACTAATCTTTGTCTTCCGTTGACCCTCTTAGATCTGGTATAGTACAACCCCCACCTTGATAAAACCCGGCCCTTTCTACCTTTCTGCCTCTCTGCCTTTGCTAACTGTTTCCCTCTTTCCAGAATCTCTCCATACAGCTTGAGAAGCCCTTCCCGATCCGCTTGATAAGATATCCCCAAATTTGTCCCTAATTTAATCAATCTTTCACCATCCCTGTTGTCTTCTGCCAACATGATTCTGTAACTCTCCTCTGTGCCCTCTTTCGTCTGCTTGTAGACGCTATGAGCCCCTTGAGTGGAGCCCAAATTCGTACGAAGAAGATCAGTGTGGAGCGATGGGGACACATTCTGCTCATCGGATTTGCAACCTGGCCCTGTACAAATGCCCTCCAAGCCTAAAACAAAGTTAGCATTACAAGGAGACCTGGGTCTGGACGGCCCAGGGTCCTGAAAAACAAAGTTACTTTTATAGTTACCATTAACCGCATCGCTGTTTGGGCCCATGGGTCCTTTCAAAAGTCTAGAAGACTGTTGCCCCGAAATAACCTCTTTAAGTTCTTAGAGGGACCCATTGGCCCAGAAGAGCTTAGAGTCATATCTAGACCCGTGAGAAAGATCATGTCCTTCTGTGACGCTACTATCGGATTGACTAACGTGAGTGATCGAGTCATCGAGCAAAGTTTCCTTGCCCTTTGAGCCAGAGTTGGCAGGTTCCCTTGATAACAGATTCCCAGGTCCAAAAATAGTTCAATCATAACTATTTTGAAAATCATTTGGATGAGGTCTCCCTGAGTTATCGACTTGATTCGTCGACGAGCTGACCCTGGGTTGACTAGAAGAACACGTGCCAGGCCATCCATGCGTCCCCATAATTAATGCGCCTTTCCTGTCGTCCTGTCTGACAATTAGGTGACATCGATCTATAACCTCCCCGTGTCCCAAGCCCGTCAGGCAACAACGACATCTTCTCCTCGAGCACCCCCCATGTCCCTCTCGATTCCTATCAGCATTTAAGAAAGGGGATGGTTCGTCTGTGGCTCGTGACGCATGTTGACTTGTCATTACCATATTCTATCTCTCTTTATAACCTCTCTCCACGTCCTTTTTCCCTGGTAAAGAATTTTTCGCAACATCAAGAAAAACTTTATCCCACCTGTCCAAGACTTCGAGGTTGTTTCTCTCCACCTCAGCATGCCATGTAGGCCGGCAAGAGCGGTGCCCCCCCCCAGCGGTTCGAGCCGAAATCGCGGTCGTGTTCCCGCACGCAATTTGAAAATCTCTGCATGGAAGAGGATGAAAATTTCTCTGATTTCTACATCAAAGTTAATGATATTGCCAATGGTTCCATCAATCTTGGAGATCCCATCTCTAACTCCAAGATTGTTCGTAAAATACTACGATCGCTTCCTAAGCGGTTTAGGTCAAGTCAACGCCATTGTTGAAAGCAAGGACATTGACACTATTAACTTAGATGAACTTGTTAGGTCTCTCTAGATTTATGAATACGAAATTGAAGATATTCATAAGACCAGAAGCATTGCCTTCAGATCGTCCAAGATTGAAACTGAAACTATCAGATTGAAACTGAAACTGATAGTGACAATGACGATTCTAAATATTTCACTTACCTTGTTAAAAAATTTAAGAAATTATACACTGGTAAAAACTTTCCTAAAAAGTTTGACAAAGGAAAGTCCTATGAGAAAAAGCCCTTGAAAGAAGCTCTTGAAGGCAGTCAGTGTTATAAGCGCCACGGTTTTGGACATGTAGCCGCGAATTACTCTAATAGTAAGAAATTTAAAGGCAAATCAAAAGAAATTGTGTCCACTCAAGAGTCTGATGATCATGAGAACTCATCCAGCGATGAATCCTCTCAGATTGAGAATGGATTTTGGGCTTTTGTTACCACTATTCAACATCCTAATGCCCCCCCTTCTAATTTAGTTGAGGAAGATAATATTGTTACTGTGATGGAGGCTTCTGATTCTGAAGTAGATGGATGGTGGCCTCCGATGATATCTTCTGAAACAAATGGGGTGACTAAGGTGTCTTTAAAACCTAGAGATATGTGGGGTCCTGATGATTATAATTTTCTTGAGTACAACTCCAAAGCCCTTAATGCACTGTTTAGTATTGTCACTACATTGGAGTTTCGTAGGATCAGTACTTGTGTGATAGCCAAGGGTGCTTGGAAGATCCTTGAGACTACCTATGAAGGAACTCAACAAGTGTAGTTGGCTAAGCTTCAAATGCTCACCTCGCAATTTGAAAATCTCCGCATGGAAGAGGATGAAAATTTCTCTGATTTCTACAACAGAGTTAATGATATTGTCAATGGTTCCTTCAATCTTGGAGAACCCATCTCTAACTCCAAGATTGTTCGTAAAATCCTGCGATCGCTTCCTAAGCGATTTAGGTCGAAAGTCAACGCTAATGTTGAAAGCAAGGAAAACACTATTAACTTAGATGAACTTGTTGGGTCTCTCCAGACTTATGAATACGAAATTGAAGATATTCATAAGACCAGAAGCATTGCCTTCAGATCGTCCAAGATTGAAACTGAAAATGATAGTGATAATGACAACCCTGAAGATTTTGCTTACCTTGTTAAAAAATTCAAGAAATTATACAGTAGTAAGAACTTTCCTAAAAAGTTTGACAAAAGAAAGTCCTATGAGAGAAAAGCCCTTGAAAGCACTCTGTGTTTTAAGTGCCACGGTTTTCGACATGTCGCGGATTGCACTAACTGTAAGAAATTTAAAGTTAAATTGAAAGAAATTGTGGCCACTCAAGAGTCTGATGATCATGGGAACTCATCCAACGATGAATCCTCTCAGATTGAGTATGAATTCAGGGCTTTTGTTGCCACTATTCAACATCCTAATGCCACCTCTTCTAATTTAGTTGAGGAAGATAATATTGTTACTATGATGGAGGGTTCTGATTTCAAAGAAGATGGATGGTGGCCTTCGATGATATCTTCTTAAATAAATGAAGTGACTAAGGTGTCTTTAAAACCTAGAGATATGTGAGGTCATGATGATTATAATTCTCTTAAGTACAACCCCAAAGCCCTTAATGCATTGTTTAGTGATGTCGCTGCATTAGAGCTTCGTAGGATCAGCACTTGTAAGATAGCCAAGAATGCTTGGAAGATCCTTGAGACTACCTATGAAGGAACTCAACAAGTGAAGTTGGCTAAGCTTCAGATGCTCACCTCGCAATTTGAAAATCTCCGCATGGAAGAGGATGAGAATTTCTCTGATTTCTACATCACAGTTAATGATATTGTCAATGGTTCCTTCAATCTTGGAGAACCCATCTCTAACTCCAAGATTGTTTGTGAAATCCTATGATCGCTTCCTAAGGGGTTTAGGTTGCAAGTCAACGCCATTGTTGAATGCAAGGAAATTGACACTATTAACTTAGATGAAATTGTTGGGTCTCTCCAAACTTATGAATACGAAATTATAGATATTCATAAGACCAGAAGCATTGCCTTCAGATCGTCCAAGATCAAAACTGAAACTGATAGTGACAATGACGATTCTGAAGGTTTCACTTACCTTGTTAAAAAATTCAATAAATTATACACTAGTAAGAACTTTCCTAAAAAGTTTGACAAAGGAAAGTCCTATGAGAAAAAAGGCCTTGAAAGAAGCTCTTGAAGGCACTCAGTGTTTTAAGTGCCACGGTTTTGGACATGTCGCGGATTGCGCTAATAGTAAGAAATTTAAAGGCAAATTCCAAGAAATTGTGGCCACTCAAGAGTCTGATGATCATGAGAACGCATCGAGCGATGAATCCTCTCAGATTGAGTATGGATTCAGGGCTTTTGTTGCCACTATTCAACATCCTAATGCGCCCTTTTCTAATTTAGTTGAGGAAGACAATATTGTTACTGTGATGGAGGCTTCTGATTCTTAAGAAAGGCTTGTGATATTAATGCAGCCTATGGCGAGTTGTACCTCGAGTCTCTGAGTTTTGCCAAAGAGAAGAGAATGAGAATCTTGAAGAGTTTGTGAAATCTCTTCAAGATAATGTTAGGTTCCTCTAAAATGAATGCCAAGAGCATCATGGGAATTTTGAGGTCCTCACCCTTGAAAATTAGAAGTTGCAAAGTGAACTTGCCTCATCAACCTCAAAGTTCACTAGTTTTTGCAAGGGTGAAGAAAAGCTTGAAAATTTGCTTGGCATTGGAAAATCGGGAGCTAATAAGGGTGGTCTTGGATATGTTGGTACTTCTTCCTTTAAGCCCAAGGCCAACCCAAAGCCAATTGTGAATATACTTGATGTTCCTAAAATTGTTGGTAGAAAAGCCCCTAGGTGTTGTTACTGTGATAGATAAGGGCACGTTATTTCTAACTGTGCTATGAGGAAAAGGGACATGTATCAATTCCCAATGATTGGAAGGAATCAAATAGATAGGGGGAGAATTTGGCCTAATGGTAGACCTATTCCTCATAGGTACTCAAATGCTCATAATGATAGAAAGAGAAATATGGACTTCAATAGGCATATCTCTAACAGGTACATAAAGGTTTCTCAATGTCATAATTTGATGTCAAATTTAAGGAATGCTGAGAGAACTGAGTTTTGTACTGGTATTGCTATTCCTAGATACACTCTAAAGTGGATCACAAAGAGCGATTTGATTTGAACTTCTTTGTTTTTGTATCTTAGTAGATTTTTGCTTTCTCCTTATTTTTTATTTTATTTTTTAAAAAAAATCAAAAAAATATAAATATATTTTTTGAAAAAAAATTTAAAAAAAAAGTTTATATGTGCCATATTTATAATCATATGCTCAATTCTATTATCTTGCATGCACATTTGTATATGTTAGGCCTCTCCTTGTATTCATTGAATTTAAGTACATGGGTGGTCTTCATCACATTGTGTACATATGTGTTTCTTAGTCAATTAACTTTTAAAATCATGCATATGTGACTTTTGAATTCATCACCATATAGTTGAGAAATTGTTTGAAGGTGATATTCTAGCTTTGGATGATTGTCTATTCATTTTGAGTGTCACCTATGCCATTAACTTTTTTTAGCCTTATTTTTTTTCATGGGAAAGCTACACAAACGACTTGTGTGAAAGTCATCACTGAGTGGACGGTGAAATGGGTTACAGAGTCAGTTGTAGAGTGAAGGCCGTCATCCTCAAATTCCACTCAATCGTCAATTTTTTGGTATGTGGAATTTTAAAAAAATAGAAGAAAAAAAATACTCAAAAGGTTTTTTCTCTCCTCAATTCAGAAGTTATGAGGAAGAGACGAAAATGGCTACCTACAGAAGTCTGGTGAGAAAGCCACCATCCTCTTGGGTAGAATGATCGGGAAGTCCACTTGGGTATTTGAGTTTACACAATTTTATAAACTTCCCTTTGTTATTTAATGAAGATTTACATGATTCAAAGATGTAGTTGGGTTAAGAATATTTCTCACTTTATATCCCTTATTTTCTCTTACACTCTTCATGTTTGAGACAGTTATCCTTGGCCATTGCATCATCACATTCATCTTGTCAAATATATGTGAAAGTTGTGAATTTGCATAAACAAGGTTGATGAGTGTTTGTTGCTTTGAAGACATATGTGTGTGGTGTATATTGTTGACTAGCCACTTGAGACTCAATGCATTGTAGGATTATCCTTTCTGATTCAATGTGCATGATTGATGATTCTTTCAAAATTTATGATTGTAATGATGACATACTTGATCTGATTCATTTTTGAAATTGATTTTTAAAGGTTTGCATGATGATTATTTGATCTTAGATGGTAAATGAGGGGGAGAATGGGTCTGTGTGTCTTGTTTTGTTGATGGTCTATATTGCTCGGGATAATCAGTAATTTTATTTTCTTCACTTCAATGCTATTGATCAGTTGATTCTTATTTTTTAATTAATTTAAAAAAAATTAAAATAAATAATACTCTCGGTTGACCGTGACTGATCCTCGGTCGACCCTGATGCTTCCTACCAAAATGCACTGATTAAGCCAATTTTTTTAGTATGACAGTCGACCGTGTTTGTAGTGTCGGTCAACCGTGGGCACAATCTTGCAAAATTGCAAGGTTGATGCTTCCGAGTTTGCAGTGGTTCTCATTCCCTCGGCCAACCGTTGACTAATCGACAATCAACCGCCTCATTTTTTTATATTGTTTCTTGTTCTTCATGGCTGGTTTTTTTGGTTCTCTGACTTGCAGAATTGTCCCTTTGTTCCCTTATGACAAAAAGGGGAGAATGATGTGATAGGATGTGGTTGTGCTTCTTAATGATTATTTTTTTCTTAAGCAATGATGATGTAATGGTCTTTTTGGAGCTTGTGTGTTGTTTTTTTTTTTCTCTAGACCATGGGTTAAAATCTCAGAAAAACGATATGTATCATTCAGCCCTAAAACCGATATGTATCGGACGATACGTATCGGTATCGGACGATACATTCCAATGTATCGTCTGAAAATTTGAATTTTTATAGGAGAGGCACCGATACGGTACCTTAAATGTACCGTATCGGTGAGATCCAAAACCGATACGTGTCGGTATCGGACGATATTTTGACCCATGCTCTAGACTTGAGCTCTCTTGTTCTTTAGTGTTTCCAATTATAAGTTGAAGATGCTGAAGGTTTTTTTTTGTCCTCATCATCGTTGTTTTACTTGGCATAGGTTTAGGGGGAGTGTTTTGAGTTGTAATTTCTTGCATGGCATATAGATTATCTATATAGGGTTAGTTTATAATTGATGTAATTTTTTTGTCATACCCTTGTAAACTAGGTTTTGTCGTAGATGATGATAATGGGGGAGATTGTTAGATTTGATTGTCACGATCTATGATAACTTAGTAGTTCACTCCCATGTGTGTTTCCAAGTATATCCTCTCTCTTGTGAATCCTATGGTGTTTGATTGGATTATACAGATCCACAAATGTTTGTTGTTCTAAGGAGACTATTTTATAAAAGTTTTTTTTATGGTTGAGCACGTTTCGTTTCGTAGTTAACCTCCAAAATATTGATGGTTGACCACGAAAAGAAACGTGGTTAACCACCTTTAGTTTCATGGTTGACGATCACTTAAGTGACAGTCAACCATGAGTTTGCTTTCGGAAAAAGAGTTTCACTTATCTCTTTTTAAGGTTATAACTTCTATATATAGTCTCTTAAGGACTTCTAGGTTTTTACCTCTCTTGAATTTATTGCTTAGCCGTCTTGGTGAGAGAAGAAAACTTTTTGGCCTTTGAAACTTTTGATCGGATCCCTTGGTGATTCAAAGGCTTTTGTTTCGCTTCTATTTTCTGAAGAAAATTGCGCTTGACGTTTCGAACGTGTCTAAGCTCGTAGAATCAAGTGACTTTGGTGGAGTCCGAGGTGTTGTTGTGGTCGTTTGAGCACGAGTGGACCATCATGCGACTCGGTGGTTGAAGGCAACAAATCGAGGAACTATGGGGACGCGTAGTGGATTATAGCGTTGCGGTTTGGAAAGTTTTGATAGGACTAGAGAGTCTGCATTCATTCGGTACTTTCTGTAACCATTTAACTCATAGTGTATTTGTTGCCTTGGATCTGGCATAGATCCCGTAGTTTTTCCCTTTTAGGTTTCCTTTTAAAAATCTCGTGTGCAGTGGTGCTTGTTTTATTTGAAATTAATTATTTTCAATATCAATGTTAGGCACATCTAGGGTGCCGGAATTTCAGAGTCAATAGGAGATAGAGAAGAGATATGCATGAGAGATTTCATGCCAATCTCTAAGGGGCAGACGAGCCGGGTCTAGGTCTGGACTTGGCCCAAAGCTAACAGCCTCAACAAAAGTGAGCAAGAAAGAAAAAGGTGGAAGAAGACTTCGATGTCTAAGAGAGTTGAGTGTAGGAGGGAAAATACTCGAGAAAGGTTATAGGATACGAAATTCAAAGATGATGAGAAAAGGGATCATAACATTGATAATCTTTATATTGTGCTATATCCTATATTCACACATAGAACAATGATTAGAGAGATTTATGCATACAATGGGAGAAAGTAAAACAAAACAAGTGCATCCAAACACACGAAGCTGAGAATAGTCTGGAAGAGAAGATTATGATTGTTGGAGTGGGGAATTCCAAAAGGAAATAAATAGAAGATGGAAGGTGGTTAATCAAGTAGATAGAGGTCAATACAGTTGCAACCCAACACTTTGAAGGTAGCAAAGGAGGGAGCAAGAGAAAATGAGTCATCTCAAGCTAAATATGAATTTGAGGAATGGTCCTGATGGGGACATCCCACAAAGCCAAGCAAATGAGAGCAGAAAAGAAGTGAAGAGGGAGCTCGAGTACGTGGACATTGGTGTTGGACCACATCTCTTCTACCGGCTTCAAAAGAAAGTGAAGAGGGAGCCCAAGTACCGCAACTTCAAAGAAAAAAAAAATTGTGAGCGATTGCCACGGTGGCAGTGAAACGGTGCCACACGCTCAGTGGGACGACTCTTTTTTTACCTTTTTAGTCTTTTATTATTTTAGGACTCTTTTATTACGAGTTTTATGTCGTTTAGGGTTTTCTTAGCCTATATAAAGGCATTGTAAACACTTTATTAATCAGTTTTTATTATTGAATGAAAAGAGAGTTGCTTTTGTGCAAACCTTAGAGAGCTTGTGAAGAGTTTTCAATCGAGGGAATGAATCCTTCAAACCTTGAGGAGTGAGCAATCGTTTCTTGTGCGACTTGGTGTGAAGCCGACGTACAGCCATGGTGTGAAGCTTCGGAAAACCCTTGGTGTGAAGCCTTAGAATCTATCCCTTCATTTTGTCTTTTCTCTAGTTATTGTCAGGTATTATATTTCTTTAATTCCCTTGATAAAAATCAAAATCCCAAATTGTTCCCCTTTTATTGAATTATTTTAAGCCTTATTTCATTTAAAATCCCCGAGGAGTCAAGAGACGATATTGCGATTGTCGATTGATGCTTTAAACTAGAGTGAAACTCGAGTTCCCTCATCGGAGCTGTTTTTCTAGATCAGGAAATTTTCACGCATGCGAACGCTAAAATGGATTAATCTAATTGTTTTATTAATTTCACTGAATTAATTTTATGTGTTGTGTGATTTTGAATATTTCTGCTATTCAATTTATTCTAAAAGTTAATCCCGAATTCACATATTAGTGTTTTAGCGTGTCGTCCCGCGTCAGGTCCCCTCAAAAGCAAGAAAAGAGCAAAAAGAAGTGTAAGCGTACCACCAGTATCAGGGTTTCACTCTGATGCTAACAAAGAAGTAAATTGGACCTTAGCAAAAAGGCGAATATCACTCTAAAGTAGAAAAAATGACACATTATGTATACACATGTAAAAGGGGAGGAGTAATCTACAACAATAACATTAATAAAGACAACCATTTTGTGATAAAATATGTGCAAGACCTAATAGATTAAAATGTATAAGGACAGAAGGTGATATAAAAATAGTTGTCCTAGTAGGAGAAGGAAGAGTTTGGTGTTTTCTTAACATATAGCCAATATGAACAGAAATATTGATAAGATAAAATATATCCCTAGACACCATTGAACATCATATATCTGAGTCTAGAAGCAGAAACATGACCTAATCTACTTCATATGTTGTACACTTGTATAAATGACAGATTAGATACATGATGAGGACATGAAGATGCGATACATCGTAAAGACCATCTTTGTGGCCAAATCCAAATCTCCCTCCCAAAATTCCAATCTTGAACAATACCACCAAAAGATGAAAATGAAATATCATAACTAAGATCAATAAGCTGGTGAATAGTAATCAAATTCATTCAAAAATGAGGAATATGATCATGATCATCAATTCTCCACTCAAATACTGGGTGTCAACTTTGCGAGTTTTATATCTCTATTTAATTCTGTTCAAGGCTAAAGTCTTCATTATTCCACAATCCTCCATGTTGTTTATCAACACTTCTTTCTAAGCCTTTATTAGTCTTCCTCTCCTCCTTCCTTGTGTTTCATACACGGGCCATCTCAAATCCCTACTGAACATGCCCAAACCATCTCCAGCTGCATTCCTTAATTTTCTCTTTTATTAGGGCTACTCCTAAACTTCAACTTACGTACTCATTTTTATTTTTATTCTTTATATTATTCAATGCATCTATCATAGAATACACATCTCAACCACATGACCTGTCTTGTATCGCTTCTTCATAGCCCAAACCCCTGCAGAATACAATAGTGCATCTCTTACTACCATTATTTGAAAATGTCGCTTCAATCGTAGTGGCACTCGTGGATCATGCAACGATCACATGCCTATCCCTACTGCACCCCAACTAAATTGGCATGTGTGAGATATTCATATCCTCCTTGAATCCACCATCAAGTTGTATCATAGAATCCACAAACATTTGAAATAGAAAGCCTGCCAGACGAATGAGAGACAATAGTACGGATCTATAAAAGCCATCTAAATTCTATGATGCACCTCCGCCAGGTGGCAGTAGAGGTTGTTCCAACATGCTAGCCGTTGGAGGGGATCTGAATCCCTTGCTAGACTGCATATATGACATCTATAACGTCAAGCGTTATGTTTATCGCAAGGTAGATAACCTGTTATATATGGCACCTATGTCTTCTGTATATTGGTACCAAAGTTATTGGAAAATTTGTCAAAGGAAAACGAAGAGATCAACACTACCATACCTGTGTGACATAACGATCTGGCTAGTGGTATCACCGTTAATCACTGTTTTACATCCATGACCATTCATCCTCTCTGATGCTTCAATCACACTGTTGATATACTTTCATGACATCCTAATGAGAAAGTTGACCATGTGTCTTTGCCTTTTTGGGGTTTAGCTTTTGACAGTTCTTTCACATGATCAAATGCCTTATAGTAACAAATTAGCAATATTGTTCAGTTAAAGATTACTGAATAGGAGCAAAAACTGAGGTATGTGAGGGAACTAGCGAGGATGGAAGCTACGGAAAAGACTGAGTTAGGTGTTGGAGCCTGAAATTGAGCGTGCAAATGAAAGCTAAGGCGGTGTTTGGCATAGCTCTCTGCTAGCTCCCTGCCAGAGCTACCTGCTTTAGAAGGTTCCCTCTCTCTTTGCTAAATCCCTGCTACCTGATTTAGCAGGTCCCCCTTCTCCTTGCTACCTCCCTGCCACTGTTGTCATATGCGATCGCATATGCCATGATGGCATATGCGATCCAGGAAGTGTGCCATCGCATACAATTGTATGCCATGGCATACCATCACATATGCGATAGTATGCCATCGCATACAGTGTATGCCATGGCATACTTCTCCAACATTGATTTTTTTTTTGGCTTTTAGACTTCCCCAAGCCCTATTAATAGGGGATATCTTTTCCTAATGCATACCACAACTCTCAAAGGTATGTTTTGGGTCTCTTTCCTTCTCTTTTGTATGGTCCACTTTATTTTTGTATTATTTGGACTTATTTTTTATATTTTCCATTTTAACTTATGGGTTATATACTTATATTATATACTTTTATTGCTCATTCTAGATACTACAAAATTAATAGAGCACAAAATTAATGCAAACATATTACTTTTCAACATGGGGAACTTTAAGAATTTTGAGAATTTTTTGAGATTTTTTTGAAAAAATAAAATAAAATTTTATGCCATGGCATATGCGACCTGCATATGCGATGGCCCTATGCCATCGCATAGGGTCGCATATGCCGTTTGACTAAATTGCTCCCTGCAGAGCAAGATTTACTCCTTGCCAAATTTTCTCTGGCAGGGAGTTAGCAGAGAGAAAGGGAGGTAGCTGATAGAGTAGGTAATCCTTCTTTGCAGGGAGTTAGCAAGGGGAAAGGGGGCCTGCTAAAGCAAGTATATCCTGGCAGGGAGCTGACAAAGAGCTATGCCAAATGAAGCCCTTGCTTTTTGCTTACTCCTTGCCAAATTTTCTCTGGCAGGGAGTTAGCAGAGAGAAAGGGAGGTAGCTGATAGAGTAGGTAATCCTTCTTTGCAGGGAGTTAGCAAGGGGAAAGGGGGCCTGCTAAAGCAAGTATATCCTGGCAGGGGGCTGACAAAGAGCTATGCCAAATGAAGCCCAAATCTCCTCCATAATCAACTCAATGCCAATTGATCTCAATATTCTATCATCTCAAAGAAAAATCATAGTTAGATCGATCTTCATATCGAGCCATATGAATATTGATCTCCAACTAATTGGTTGCAACATCCTTAGATTGCGCAAATAGTCCATCATGGAGTCCGAAACCTCCTTGAGCATATGAAACTTAAATGGATCTCAATTAATTGATCAATGGAGTTGGCACTTTATTGTAGAAGGTTTTAGTTGTGTTGTCATCATTCGATAGTTGGGTCCTCTGTCTCCTTAACAACTCCATCAGGATAACCCCATGAATCACACCTTGCATTAAATTGTCTCATGACAAATGCTATTAGTGGTAATTTTGCCATCCATAAACACATTAATATTAATTAGAGGATTAGAATATGAATCCATAGGGATTTAAAAGTTAATCATGATGAATGCCAAAAAGGGGGAAGGAAGAACCCCAAGAATTCAAAAGAAATGAAATTTTTTAAGATGTGAAATAGGCAAAACAGTCCAAACAAAATCAATACACACTGAAAATCGTGTAAAGAACAGGTACAGTAAGTTTGGGCTAAAAACCATTAAAACTAAAGAAAGTAGTTGGAACTCTGTCAAATCTAAACCAAAATTCATAAAGCTGTTTCGGATAATATATTTGGATAAAGATAGCCTTTTGGTGGAATTAAAGAACAAAGTCATTATTGAGAAAATTGAAAATAAAAATAATGCACTAAACAAATAGGATTTGATTGCAGCCTAAAAGAATCTTTAAAAGACTATATTGATGGCTTCAAAAATTAAATTGGAAAAATTACTTGAAAATATTAGAGGGAATTCTGAACATTCATTAATGAAGGATCCCCACCCCAGCCCTAGCTCTAAAACCATAAATGTTTGAGCAAGTGATGAACTAAAATGAACGTGTGAGAACCAAAAAAGGCTATATATGCATTTACAAATAATAGCTAAACAACCCTCATACACATAATCAGGTATAATATAAATGTAAATATGTTAAACAAAATTTTCATGCATTCAAATTTCACTGACTTGTCCATGCACCCATAGTTTTTTTATGAGGAGAAGAATACTAATATGAAATCAATTGATTGCTTGTCTTTTCTACTTATGGAGTCAAATTTGTTAAAAGACCGATCATGGATTGATTCTATATCATATGTATGTTATTCTTTATGCATGGATAATCATTTCCTACATTTAGTATTTTTTTTGGTCTAAAAATAATGCTAAGATTAATTATAAGATAATTTTTAGCTTCAATACAAAAAATACTAATGAAACACAAAATTTCTGAAAATTTTCATTAAAAAATTATCTATTAAAGAAGTCAAATCCAATCTATTTTGTTTAAGAGTTCATATAGGTAACGGACCCAACCATTCACCCTCAAGAGCGAACCAGTCAGCAATCAAGTACACGTGGAACTATTTTCATCAAATAGTGTCATGTGGTGCATGGACAGCAACATTTAGATCCAATTCCCCCAAGATTGCCTTGAAAATCATCTCTATTGTTTGATTAACAATGGATGATTGCTAAAGAATTAATGGCTTCAATTGATTCTCTATACCAATTTTAACATTCATTTTTCAGCATCTAACCACTCTTAATCATACAATAGATATGCTTTTTTCAAAGCAATCTCAGGCTGAGTCTGATCTAAAAGTTACTCTCGCTCATTACGCAGCACTATTTGGTGAAAAAATGCCACCCTACTGGAATCATTGACCTGTTCACTTTTGAAAGTAAACGGGTTGGCTACCTGCTACCCTATATGAACTCTTTAATTATTTAATCCTATTTTAGTCATTGCTTGATATCTATTATTTTTTGATGACACCCTCTCACTATCTCTATTTACAGCAGGTACCATTAATTGCATATGCTATGGGTGATAGGGGCCTTATTAGCCAGCTTTTGTCCCCAAAATTTGGTGGCTTTTTAGTATATGGGTCTATGGGAGACAAACCTATACCTGGCCTGCCTTCATTGGTCAGCCTTAGACAAGTTTACAAGGTTGAGAATTTGAATGTAGATACAAAAATTTTTGGGCTCCTCGCAAATCCAGTAGGACACAGCAAAGGTCCAATTCTGCATAATCCTTCTTTTAGACATGCAGGGTATAACGGTATTTATGTTCCCATGCGCATTGATGATATGAAGGAATTCTTTAGAGTGTATTCATCCCCAGATTTTGCAGGTTTCAGGTATTCAACCATTCCTTCAGAGTACAAAATATTCTTAGATGATCTTTTTTCTTTGATATATAGTTTCTCTTTGATCGATATTACCTAATTCTTGTCCTTGTGTTTAACAAATTAGAACATTCAGGATGTCTCATTTGGAGCAGTTTTGGTTAGATCCGAACTTTGAGTTTTGAATATATATATATATATATATATATATATATATATATATATATATATATATATATATATATATATGTAAGCCATAGAAATTTTTTTAATTTCTCAAATTTCTCTTGCAAGTTTATAGGTCAGACTAATTATAATGGTTTATGAGATATACAATTTAGCTGTCATTTTCAGACTGCAAAGTAGAATCAATTCTGGACATTTGGTCGGTCAGGCTAATGGGAATTGGTTTGTGAGAAACAATATTTATCTCTCAAGTTTAAACTTCTCAAGAGAATCACTACTGCATGATACAGCTATCTATCCTTCGTTTAGAGATTGCGAAATAAATATATAGTAATTTTTATTGTTCAAAGCATTGGTGTTCGCCTTTTTTAAAACATGCGTGTATGGTATGCATCTTCAATGTTGAAAAGAATAAAATTAAGTCACTTAAACCTTTCGTTAAGACCAACTCAAGTTTTGAGATTTTTTCATATAAAATTTGGTGCAGAATTGTAAACACAAACACTGAACTACACATTGGTGCGCAAGACTTTTTTTTTTTTTTTTTTTTTTTGATAGGTAAGTTGGATTCGAACCAGCGACCTTGAGGTTGCAATATTGTCAACCTTCCATTGTGCTACAAAAGACTAGGACATACTTGTATAAAATATATACAAAAGACTAGTACTTACATAGGATTTTACAGTTACCATACAGTCATACACACTTATATAAACAATACGTTCGAGACTAATCAACACCTATTGTAGACAGATAGGCAATCTGGGTTTCTTCCAAATATGGAAATCATGAACCAAACCTATTCTCAAATCACAGTGACGCAGGACGGTACCCTTAACTACGTGAATGCGATGATTGATTTTGCCGAAATTAAATCGAATTAAATTAAACAATAAAACTTGCAAAATATAACGAATACCTCAGGTTTTCGCAGTATTCCATGGGAGAATCACGCATAATTCAGGCAGGGTTTAGTCCGGGCGTTAGATCCGTTAGGTTGCAGCATGGATCGTTCCTAGAGATAGGATTCTAGAATTCCATATTAAGGCGCTCAACAATCTGATGGGGCTACGGTTGGGCTATTTTGATACGACTGGGCTTAACAGTCTGATGGGGCTACGGTTGTTAAATCAAGTCGATTCAATGGTTTAGGGAAAACTAGGGTTTAGGATCTCAAAAGATGATGGTCGATTTAGGGTTGTAGAATCACGCAAGCAAAGATAATAAGATAGATAGATTTGCAGGCTTCATACCCTTGGCTTCACACCAAACCCTTCTCGGGAAGAAGAATCACTCTCCGTATAGGCTCATCTCAAGCACACAAGCAAAAGCTTTTTTCATTAATCATCAACTAATTACATTGTTCACTTAAGGACCTTATATAGGAGTCCTTTCAATAAAAGAAAACCCTAAAACAAATATTAATAAAAGACAAATAAACCCCTTAAACAAAATTCGAAACTAAACTTCTAAAACAACTAATACAACCGGACACGATTTCGATCGATCGAAATTCTCATATACATAAAATTTCGCCGTTGGCATTTCAATTGATCGAATTTTAATTTCGATCAATCGATTTTTCTGTACTCCTTCAATTTCCAGAATTTCATGTTTCACCTCTTTCGCCTAGTTTTGATTTCCATTCCGCTTCTTCCGACGTCGGTATACACGAAACGGTCCATATCCAATGTCAACGATGTCGGCGTCCCCGTCGCACAATCAAAACTACGAACTAAAATCGAATGTTGCAAGTTGCAACCAAAGATCAAGTGCAAAACAAGAATCCTTTTCTAGAAGGAAATAAACTATTATGCTTTCACTAGACAATCTTCTACAACCATGAAGACAAAAGACTATAAGATGGAAAGTTAGCGCATCACCAGTGATGAGTTCAAACGTGCAAACCTAAGAGTATATTAAAAATAAAATTGGCTGAAAAACAAGCAAATATTCACAAAAATTTATAAATACATCTCTCTTTTTTTGTTCGGTGAGAAAATGGGTTGTGCCTTGTGAGGCTCCCCGCCCTTTATTAAAATAGGACAATAGCATCATCCTCCACAGGCTGAGGGGAACAAGTAGTGTTGGGTAGATCATACTACCTACAGACCCATATGGAGTCAAGAAAGACAAACCAACAGTAAGATGCGAGATAAGTTTAAATGAGAATCTCAGGAGATCCAACGGTTTTGCTTCTGCCAGATGTCTATGTATGTATAAAGTCTTGTGTGGTTTACATGAATTTCACTATGAAACTGACTAGTTCAACAAGGGTATTCAGTCCTTCCACAATGTTGGTCCGAAGGGCTGAATACCCATCCATTTATGCAGCATACCCATGCTTCTGTTTGTACATTGAAATCAAAATTCTGAAAGATTGAATGCAAGAGAGTAATGCTTACTATGTGCTCCCTTATTATTGAAGGACTATGCATTTATCGTTTACAGTCAGTGTTATATGAAATTACATTATATTTTTAGAATGTGTCCCTGTTTTATTTGTGCCCCTTATGCATGTGAACTCCAGTGTTGGAATTCCGCACAAGGAAGCTGCCGTAGGGTGCTGCGACGAAGTGCATCCTCTTGCTCAGGTATTGAAACTTGATTTTTTTGATAATTAATTTTGAAGTCATGTGATTCTATAATTTATCTGTGTAATGGTAGGGATACCATGCATTGGATGACTAAAAGATTTGTAGATTAAGCATCTTGCCATTGCTTGCCATGTGACTGTGCCATGAGACTCCATTTGTACATGCAGTATTAATCATATTCTGAAATTTGGCATGCTTCATCAGTCCATAGGAGCTGTAAATACTATTATAAGGAGGCCTAGTGATGGAAAGCTGGTTGGTTATAATACAGATTGCGAGGCTTCGATTACTGCCATTGAAGATGCATTGAGAGGTACTATGATTTTTTTCATTACTCTTATTATTCTTGCTAAATTACACATGGCATCTCTATAGGTTAATGCAGATTGTCTAACCATCCGATCATAGGTGGCAAACGCCTTTATCTTAACTGTTGAACTGAATATGGACAGTGATTTATTTTTAACATAAATGCAAATTGATTAGATGGTAGGATTACTTGATTGATGTGATTTGAGAGCTACAGGTAATCCAAGTGGTGGCCTTCCATCCAAACAATCTAGATTGGCAGACCACATTGCCACTGTGTAGTACTGGTGGTATAGATGACTCGGACACCAGCCTGGTGTGCAAACTTGAACGCTAAAATTATGAATTACCATTATAATTCTTCTAGATGACAAAAGAATGTTAGATGATCGAAGAATGTTTACAATAATGGGGTTATTAGTTTAGAAATTGGTTAAAAAAAAGCAACTTCTCGAATTTTTTGAAAAGAATTCAAAGTCTAAGTAGTAAATCACGGAAATGCTAACTTCAAGGGATTTTCCGTAATGGCCAGGTACCCGCTTCAGGAAGCGGGAGGCCTGAGTTTGAATCCCCGTTGAGACCAGCCTAGGGATTTATATCCAGTGCATACCACGCACGTGCTAACTTGGGGCCCTGGGATTAGTCGGGTGCTTAAGAG
Organism: Chloranthus sessilifolius; assembly: GCA_021018995.1. NCBI lineage: Eukaryota > Viridiplantae > Streptophyta > Magnoliopsida > Chloranthales > Chloranthaceae > Chloranthus > Chloranthus sessilifolius. Next base: position 11,642,577 of record CM037588.1, read on the forward strand.
TTTCGGACACCCAGACTATCAAAAAGAAACGTGAGCCATTTTTTAAGTCGACCATCATCCCTAAAGTGGCGCATGTCGCATGGGTTGCAATTCAGGAACGCTGCCTGGTCCAGGAGAACCTAAAGAGGAGAGGTTACCAATTGGCATCAAGGTGCCCAATGAAAAGCTATTAAACTTAAGATTCTGCCTCATGATCTAGTATTCTCTTTAAAAACCGAAGACATTTCAGGATATCTACACCGTTATAATGAATACTAAAAATATGGACTATCTAAATTGATCCACTAACAGTTTGGAGGAATGAAAATTTACAGTAAGAATGGGAGCTAATGAAGAAGCATCGCAAACTTCCCCACTCAATGGGAAACTGTTTGTGCTGGTTGGAGCTGGAGGTGCTGGAAGAGCACTAGCATTTGGTGCCAAAAGTAGAGGAGCTCGGGTTGTTATCTTCAACCGGACTAATGGTAAAAACTGTAGAACACTTATCTTGAAGTCTGAAGATGAAAGTTTTAATTGTGATATAAATTTCTTCATATAGTTTTCTGACTGCCATGGTTCAATGTGAAAGAGAGAGCAAAGTCTCTCGCACAAGCAGTTTTAGGGGAAGCTCGACCCTACGAAGAAAAAGATAGCTTCTGTCCAGAGAAAGGAATGATCCTTGCTAATGCTACTTCTATTGGAATGAATTCAGATCAAACTCCCATGGCCAAGGTTCTCTCCAGCATATATTGATTTCCTTCTGTTGATCTTTTTGCTAAACTTCTTCGAAAATTTTACGTGATGTTAGTTACAACATGTACAACAAAGCATAGCCTAAAATATGGCATTTAAAGTAATATCAGATGCAAGGATTAAAATCTTGGTATCAGTCTGTGCCGATACCAAGACATACCCTCTCGTTGGGTATTGCCTCAAGTATCGGCAATATGATATATTACAAAGTATATGTATCAGGCAGTACCTGATAAGATACATTTGTCTCACGTGACTCTGAAACCAGACGAATCCCCAATAAGTTCAGTATTGTTCAATATTTTGATCTATGATCTCATGTGGTGCATGTTATAAACGTACTAATTATTTCATTTTTGGTATGATGATGTAACTTTTTCGAATTCAATCGTATTTTACTAAATTTATTTTGTAATTGCTTTGCTTATTTCTGCTGATGTATTGCTTGTTAGGAAGCACTTGGGGCATACGAGCTTGTTTTCGATGCAGTGTACACGCCTAGGAAAACCCGACTTCTGAAAGAAGCAGAGGAGGTTGGAGCCATTGTGGTGAGCGGAGTTGAAATGTTTATCAGGCAGGCCATTGGCCAGTTCAAACTCTTCACTGGCGGAGAAGGTACTATACAGCCCTCTCTCTCCTGAATCTTTTTTGAGTAAAACTTAAAAGTCTACTTAATGCTAATGGCAATCTTTTCAGATAATGATTATGGAAACTTGTCTATGTAACTGTTACACCCAACAGAACTATTTTCTGCTGTTGCATTCACCTTTAACCAAATTGGATGATAAACCCATTTAAGTTTGAGTTGGTATAGGGTAACGGACCCGTCTACAATTAGATTGTGGATGGGCCATTGATTTTGGACACATGGCACTACTTTTTCATCAATTGTTGCCACATGGTGCATGAGGTGGATGTCGAGAACAGAATTGTCCAGAAGATTTCATTGAAACACCATCTCTACAGTGTGACAAAGAGCTTTGAAGTGCCAAAAAGTCACGTGGTAGAGATGTTGTTTTGATGCCATCTTCAGGTGGAATATAATCTAATGTGGGATCAGTTGATGATTGACGGGGACGCCGACATCGTAGACATCGGATATGGGCATTTTCACGTGTACCGACGCCGGAAAAAGCGGAATGGAAATCAAAACTAGGCGAAAAGGGAGTTCTGGAAATGAAGAGGGCGGGTACAAACCGCGAGGAGAACAGTATCAAGCGAGCCCTCGCTCGAGCGGTTAAATTCCTCGCTCGAGCGGGCCCTCGCTCGAGCGGTTATAATCCTCGCTCGAACGGGCTACAGTGACAGAAAATTTTCATTTTTTCATTTTTCCTTTTTAGTCTTTTATTATTTTAGGACTCTTTTAATTGCAAGTTTATATCGTTTAGGGTTTTCTTAGCCTATATAAAGGCATTGTAAACACTCAATTAAGGAGATTATTGATTATGAATGAAAAGAGCTTTTGCTTATGTGTGCTTAAGATGAGCCTCTACGAAAAGTGAATCTTCTTCCCGAGAAGGGTTTGGAGCGAAGCCAAGGGTGTGAAGCCTACAATTCTATCTACCACTTTTATCTTTGTTTGCGTGATTCTACAACCCTAAATCGACCATCTTCTTATGAAATCCTAAACCCTAAATTTCTCTAAATCCTTGAATCGATCCGATTCAACAACCGTAGAGCCCAGCAGAGTTATTAAATCTTCCACACCTAATATTCAGAGAAAATCAGTGATCCCATCATTAAATCGTGAGTGCCATAATCTGGAAAAACCTAGAGTTCTATCTCTAGGATCGATCTGCGTTGCAACCTAACGGATCTAGCGCTCGGACTGAACCCTGCCTGAATTATGCGTGATTCTCCCATGGAATACTACGAAAACCTAAGGTATTCATTATATTTTGCAAGTTTTATTGTTTCTTTAATTCCAATTTAATTTCGGCAAAATTAATCATTGCATTCACATAGTTTAGGGTACCGTCCTGCGTCAGTTTTGACGGGGACGCCGGCATCGTAGACATCGGATATGGACCTTTTCGCGTGTACCGACGTCAGAAAAAGCGGAATGGAAATCAAAACTAGGCGAAAAGGGAGTTCTGGAAATGAAAAGGGCGGGTACAAACCGCGAGGAGAACAGTATCAAGAGAGCCCTCGCTCAAGCGGTTAAATTCCCCGCTCGAGCGACCACTTAAGTTCGCTCGAGCAGGCCCGTGCTCGAGCGGTTATAATCCTCACTCAACCGGGCTACAATGACGGAAAATTTTTGTATTTTCGTTTTTCCTTTTTAGTCTTTCATTATTTTAGGACTCTTTTAATTGCGAGTTTTATATCGTTTAGGGTTTTCTTAGCCTATATAAAGGTATTGTAAACACTCTATTAAGGAGATTATTGATTATGAATGAAAAGAGCCTTTGCTTATATGTGCTTGAGATGAGTCACTACGAAGAGTGAATCTTCTTTCCGAGAAGGGTTTGGTGCGAAGCCAAGGGTGTAAAGCCTACAATTCTATCTACCTCTTTTATCCTTGTTTGCGTGATTCTACAACCCTAAATCGACCATCTTCTTGTGAAATCCTAAACCCTAAATTTCTCTAAATCCTTGAATTAATCTGATTCAACAACCGTAGAGCCCAGCAAAGTTATTAAACCTTCCGCACCTAATATTCAGAGAAAATCAGTGATCCCATCATTGAATCGTGAGCGCCCTAATCTGGAAAAACCTAGAGTTCTATCTCTAGGATCGATCTGCGCTGCAACCTAACGGATCTAATGCTCGGACTGAACTCTGCCTGAATTATGCATGATTTTCCCATGGAATACTACGAAAAACTGAGGTATTCGTTATATTTTGCAAGTTTTATTGTTTCTTTAATTCTAATTTAATTTCGGCAAAATTAATCATTGCATTCACGTAGTTTAGGGTACCATCCTGCATCATTTTTGGTATCAAAGCCCTAGGTTCTAGGTTAGGGCATACTGTGTGACATTGTATTCATTATACTTTATTTTCATCACATATTATTTCAGTTTTGGCCAAAGTGTTCATTTTGCATTCCATTCTAGAGCCCGTCAATAGTAAACCGTATCACCATGGACATGAGTGAGATTGCCGAAGCTCTTAACAGCATGAGGGCTGACCTAAAATCGATCAATGATCGAATGACTGTCTTAGAGGCAGCCCAAAGAACTCTCGAAACATCCAATGAGAGGTTGTTAGGCCGAGTCAATCGGTTAGACGAGAGTGATGAGTACTTTGAACCACCCCGTGAGCGTAATGGTCCACGTTTTGAACGAAATGGCTACCAACATAATCGGAACCGGAATCATAGGTTTGATCATTATGGGGATGACTACGACTCGGAAGGGAGACTCCTTAAAAACGTTCGAGTTGAGTTCCCAACTTTCGATGGAAGGCTAGATCCTCAAGTCTTCCTCGACTGGTTATCCGATATGGACCAGCACTTTGAGTGGTTTGGCATGAGCGATGAAAGGTGTGTTAGACTTGCTAAGATGAAGCTCATAGGCCAAGCCCGACTCTTTTGGATCAACGTTGAACGCATCAGAACGAATGCGGGTTGTACTCCCATTACCCATTGGGAGGACATGAAGGAACGACTTACAGAGAAGTGCGTCCCTTCATACTACCACCGTCTCCTTGACCAATGGAAAAATCTGCACCAAGGTAGTATGCCCGTATCGGATTACATTGGCAAATTTGAAGAGTTCATGATGAGAGCCAAGGTATCCGAAGACCTCCAAGTCACTCTATCCAGATTTCGTACAGGATTGAGACTTGACTTGCAAAAAGAGATAGTCTCCCACCCTATTGAAACTCTCGCCGAGTGTTACACCGTCGTTCAAGACCTTGAACGATATTTGAAAATGACGGTGACTAGGCGATCTGATTTTCACACTGGTCAATTCCGTACCGGCGAAGTGAAATCTAGTGTTGGAAACTCGCCTGCCAAACCCACGCAACCCACATCTACCAATGTAAGGTTTGACAAAGGTAAGGGTGTAGCCGGAGAATCCTCGAAGAGTGGGTCTCATGTCAAATGCTATAAATGTCAAGGGTTGGGACACTTTACCGCTCATTGCCCTACGAGAGACCCACAAAGGAATCTCTTCATTGACGGGGAAGGAGAAGAGAGTGAAGGAGTTTATGAGGAAGAGGTCTTTGAACCGAATGCCACACCTAGTGATGAGGAAGGTGATAGCATGGGTCGCGCTTTAGTTGTGAGGTGTGCCTTTGCACAGCCTCAACGGGATGAAAAGGAGGATTGGCGAAGGGAGAACATCTTCCACACCTTTGTCACATGTGGGACAAAGAGTTGTAGGGTAATCGTGGATAGCGGAAGCTGCACCAATGTGGTATCAGAACATACCGTCACCCGCTTAGGGCGTATACCTGAAGCCCACCCGAGACCTTACAAAGTCGCATGGGTTGACTCCTCATCCATTCCCGTATCTCAGAGGTGTCGTGTACCCATACAGTTGGGTTCATACACTTACACCTTATGGTGCGATGTGGTGCCGATGGATGTGGGCCACATTATCTTAGGGAGGCCATGGCTCTATGATTTGAACGTGACCATTTTTGGGCGATCTAACGTTTGTACGTTCAATTACAAGGGCAAGAAAATCACTCTTAACCCTTTGGCTCTCAAAGCACCATCTGTCAATAGAGTTGAGAAGAAGGGAGGTTAATCCAAGGCCATCAATATTGTGACCCCTTCAGAGTTTGAGAGAGCATCGAAAGATGAAAGTGTTGTGTATGTCGTTACTGTTGAGAGTACTTCTGAGTCAGTCTGTGAGTACCCCAAGGAGGTAAAGCCCATCCTGAATGAATTTGCGGATGTTTTCCCCGAAGACTTACCTAATGAGCTCCTCCCATGCGTGACATCCAACACGCAATTAACTTAGTTCCAGGATCGGCATTACTGAACCTGCCCCACTACAGGTTGAATCCTGTTGAATATGCCGAGCTGACCCGGCAAGTCAGTGAGCTCCTTCAAAAGGGGTTCATACAAGAGAGTCTGAGCCCGTGTATTGTACCAGCATTACTCACGCCTAAAAAAGATGGTACATGGCGCATGTGTGTGGATAGCCGAGCAATTAATAAGATCACTGTTAAATATCGGTTTCCCATACCGCGGCTTGATGACATGCTTGACATGATGGTTGGAGCCACTATCTTTTCAAAGATAGACCTTAAAAGTGGCTACCATCAGGTTCATATTCGCCCTGGCGATGAATGGAAAACCGCCTTCAAGACCAAAGACGGTCTTTATGAGTGGATGGTCATGCCTTTTGGGCTATCCAATGCCCTGAGCACATTTATGAGGCTCATGACCCAAGTGTTGAGGCCATTCCTTGGCAAGTTCCTTGTCGTATACTTTGATGGCATTCTGATTTACAGTTCAGGCAAGGAGCAACACATTATCCACCTGAGGTTGGTTTGCGAAACATTGAGGGGAGAAAGCTTATTTGCGAATCTCAAGAAGTGCACCTTCATGCAGCACTCTGTTGTATTCTTGGGATTCATTGTCTCGGTAGACGGGATGGTTGCAGACCCTACGAAGGTTAAGGTCATTGTGGAGTGGCCCGAACCTCGGAATATTCATTAAGTCCGTAGCTTCCACGGTTTGGCCACGTTTTATCGTCGCTTCATCCGGAATTTTAGCACCATCATGGCTCCCATTATCGATTGCATGAGAAAAAAGGAGTTCCTGTGGAGCAAAGCAGCGACGAGGGCTTTTGCCGAGATAAAAGAAAAAATTCTTATTGCACCTGTCATGCACCTACCGGACTTTTCTAACGTCTTTGAAGTAGCATGTGATGCATCGGGTGTAGGCATAGGCGGAGTGCTAAGCCAAGAAGGTCACCCTGTGGCCTATTTTAGTGAGAAACTCAATGAGGCAAAGCAGAAATACTCTACCTATGACAAGGAATTTTATGCGGTCGTCCGATCTCTGTGGTATTGGAAATATTACCTGAGACTGCAGGAATTTGTGTTGTTTTCTGATCATGAGGCCTTACGTTTCCTTGGTTCCCAGAAAAAGTTGAACCCGAGGCATGCGAAGTGGGTCGAGTACCTTCAAGGGTTCACATTTGTTTTGAAGCATAAGGCTGGTGCCGAGAACAAGGCTATTGATGTGCTTAGTCGTCGAGTCATGACTTTGCAGTCTATGAGCACCGAGGTCATCGGATTTGAGCAGTTGAAGCAAGATTATCCTGATTGCCCCGATTTCGGGGCAGAATACACAGCTTTCCTTGAAAATTCGAACAACAATAACTCCGAATATACCCTGCTGGGTGGGTATTTGTTCAAAGGGAATCATTTGTGCATCCCTCGCATTTCTTGCATGACTTCCTCATCTGGGAGTTACATGCTGGAGGGATTGCTGGACATTTTGGGCACGATAAAACCAGTGCACTTGTTGAGGATAGGTTCTATTGGTCTAGCCTTGTGAGAGATGTCTCTAGGGTCGTAAAACAATGACGTACCTGCCAAGTTGCGAAGCATATAAAACAAAATACGGGCTTGTACACCCCTTTCCCCGTGCCGCACACCCCGTGGCAAGACGTCTTTATGAATTTCGTGCTTGGGCTTCCAAAGACTCAACGGAAGCACGGTTCCATTTTTATGGTAGTGGACCGCTTTTCCAAGATGGCCCACTTAATACCATGTTTTAAAACCTCCGATGTGGCTCACATAGCCAAATTATTTTTCGGGGATGTTATGCGTCTACATGATTTACCCCAGACGATTGTGTCGGATCGAGATGTGAGATTTACCAGTTATTTCTGGAAAACTTTATGGCACATGATGGGTACCATGCTCCAATTTTTATCGGTCTATCATCCTCAAACAGATGGCCAAACGGAGTCCACCAATAGGAGCTTAGGTAATCTTCTCCGTTGTCTTGTTGGTGATCACCCTAGGACTTGGGATTCTATTTTGCCTTTAGCCGAGTTTACATATAACAATTCAATCAATAGGTCCCTAGGTATGAGTCCTTTGAGGTCGTCCTTGGTCATAGGCCTAGAACACCCATTGATTTAATTCCTATGTCTGCATCCCATCGAGTTTCCGAGTTAGCCGATTCATTTGCACAGCATATACATGAATTGCATGCCGAAATTAGAAAAAGAATTAATGCTAGCAATGAACAATACAAAATATCTATGGATGCGCACAGGCGCTTCAAGGAATTCCAGGTTGGAGATTACGTCATGGTTCGGGTTAGGCCTGAGCAGTTCCCATTGGCAGCCGCAAAGAAACTTCAAGCCCGTGGCGCTAGGCCTTTTAGAATTGTGGCAAGGAGTGGCCCTAATGCATATGTTCTCGAGCTTCCACCTGATATAGGGGTCAGCTCTACATTCAATGTGGAGGACCTAGTTCCTTCATTGGCCCCAGCCCCACCCCCTCACAACCCCTTCCAAGCAGCCCCGAGCCCAAATTCCAACCCCACCCTGCAACCCCTACCCTTCCCTTCCCTACACAATCAACGCAGAGATGAGATCGAAGGGATACTAGATGATATAGCGATATTCACCCATGACGGTGGAATTCAAAAGTACTTGGTCAACTGGTTGGGAAAGCCGGACTCCGAGAACTCATGGTTAGCTGAAGACGAAATGCGACGTTTGGGACATGCTCAAGCGCTATCACGACGCTGCTTCATCGGTGATGAAGCCTTTTCGGCCCGGGAGAATTGACGATGATGCCAACATCGTAGACATCGGATATGGACCTTTTCGCGTGTACCGACGCCGAAAAAAGCGGAATGGAAATCAAAACTAGGTGAAAAAGGGAGTTCTGGAAATGAAGAGGGCGGGTACAAACCGCGAGGAGAACAGTATCAAGCGAGCCCTCGCTCGAGCAGTTAAATTCCTCACTCGAGCGACCACTTAAGCTCGCTCGAGCGGGCGTTCGCTCGAGCGGTTATAATCCTCGCTCAAACGGGCTACAGTGACGAAAAATTTTCGTTTTTCCTTTTTAGTCTTTCATTATTTTATGACTCTTTTAATTGCGAGTTTTATATCGTTTAGGGTTTTCTTAGCCTATATAAAGGCATTGTAAACATTCTATTAAGGAGATTATTGATTATGAATGAAAAGAGCTTTTGCTTATGTGTGCTTGAGATGAGCCTCTACGAAGAATAAATCTTCTTCTCGAAAAGGGTTTGGTGCGAAGCCAAGGGTGTGAAGCCTACAATTCTATCTACCTCTTTTATCTTTGTTTGTGTGATTCTACAACCCTAAATCAACCATCTTCTTGTGAAATCCTAAACCCTAAATTTCTCTAAATCCTTAAATCGATTCGATTCAATAACCGTAGAGTCCAGCAGAGTTATTAAACCTTCCGCACCTAATATTCAGAGAAAATCAATGATCCCATCATTGAATCGTGAGCGCCCTAATCTGGAAAAACCTAGAGTTCTATCTCTAGGATCGATCTGCGTTGCGACCTAACGGATTTAGCGCTCGGACTAAACCCTACCTGAATTATGCGTGATTCTCCCATGAAATACTACAAAAACCTGAGGTATTCGCTATATTTTGCAAGTTTTATTGTTTCTTTAATTCCATTTTAATTTCGGCAAAACTAATCATTGCATTCACGTAGTTTAGGGTACCGTCTTGCGTCAATGATAAAGTAATGTTGCGTGTTCAGAATCAACGACTTATCTGCAATCTAGTTGTGGATGGCTCGATTACCCTATACCAGCTCTTTCAAGTTTTAACTAACAATCAACTGGAATTTCCTTGATCAAGTTTCTAAAAGGGTTAATGGGTGTCACTAATCAAGGCTATGAACAGCCCTCTATTACATCAATTTTGTCAAAAGCTGACTTTAGCAGATGTCATTGCCCCTGAAATTATATGAAAGTCGATCGGCTTTTGACAAGATTCAGTGCCTAAAAGGCTGTTCATAAGTTTAATAATTGTATGACGTCGATTTGGAGAGTCGATTTTTTCTTAATTGGTCACATTGATTTAGATTAGTTTTATTTATCATTTTTAGGGGGCACTCTTGCTTTGAATCAAGATATATGACTCATGATTTACTTCATTTTGTTTGCAGAACCAGAAGAGTTCATGCGAGAGATTGTTTTAGCTAAATTCTGACCCATCACAGAATGAAAATTCTGAAATTTGAGCAGAGGGCTCTCAATTTCATGCTTGTTTTTTCGGTGTTATAGTTTTCTGCCCCGCCAATAAGTGCAATTTCAAATTGCCTTGTATCAATAAAAGTATTTTTGGAATAAACCGACTAAACCCGGGTTTATTTCATCTCATCATTGAGATTTAGTATCAAATGAAGCCTCATATATTTTCTGTTGATCACCTTAATGTTCTTAAACACACATTGAGACAGCCAAACTATATTCTTTAGAACGGCTGGTCGATCTCGTTTAGGAACCGACCGATCTATTTTTAAGACCAATCAGTCCAAAAATGAGACCGAACGGTCCCAGGTGAGATGGAACGAAGCATTGCCGGATTGCATTTCTCAGTTGCAAGGAGATCCAATGGCCATTGACTAGAAATCAATACACTTCACAGGGTGCGGGCCACAATAAATGCAAACTATTAAAAAAAATTAGTTGAAGGGCATCTTAGTTAACTTATATTTTTTCATTTGAAACATATATTAAGCAGGTCGCTTTATTTTATCTATATTCAGTAAAATATGAAAAATAATTAGTGGGTCAAACCTATCAAGTAAATACCATTTAAACTGACCCATACGATAAAAACCAAAAGTTTTTTTTAATAAACGGCGATTTTTTATTTTTGGCTTCTATCTTTTATGGGAAAGGCTCCGTTGAAGCCACTAGGGCATCAATTGTGTTCTAATAGATGTTGGTGCGTCAGCTATAACATGGCACAATGGCAAAGAAGAAATTTTTGGGTTTATAGCCGTGGTCACCAAGTCAGTTCGGTAATAATTCAGCGAGGTTAAAATTTGAAAAAATCAGGCAAGTTCTGGAAAATATTAGGAGAAAAAATTGGAGAAAGAAAAAAGATTTACAACTATAAAAAAAAAATTTAATGTATTAAGACATCACAATTTTTTGAAAAACTCGGTAATGATTTGGGAATAATTTGTGAATTATTCAAGAAGTTTTCGGATCACACAAATTTTTGAAAAATTTGTGAATAATTTGGAATTAAATGGTAGAATCTTAAATTCACGATGTTTTAAAAAATTGGACGATTTTTTTGTAACTGTTCATAGCAAGATGGCAAAAAAAAGTAGTTTTTGCGTGAATAGTTGAAGTTAAGGGTAAAAGTGTCATTTTTCAGACAATTAACGCTTGTTTCACAGTAAGGGCCATATTTATAAACAAAAAGAGCCTAACTAAAGGCGGAAAAATAATAGTCATAACATAGGAAGCGCTTATGTAATTTTAGCATATCTTTGAGGAGTAAATGCAAAAAATCTTATCATTTTTTAAGCTCCATGCCTTGTATATTGATCTTTGAAAGTCAAAGAGATTCAATTTATAATCATCTATATTTGCATTGGTTGACCAATCCCAATTGAGGACACTGGACGCTATAGTTTTAGATTGATGATATTCTATTATTTAAAAAATAATTTGATTTAAAATAAAATTGAGTGGAGAAATACTACTCACTAAGCTAAACCTAAAAGGTGAGATGATGATGATGATAATGATAATGAAATATTCATGTTGTCATTATACATACGGACATGTAGTTACTTCTTGTACATGTAGAACCCTATGAATAGGACAATGATATATGGCAGACCGTTGAATGGCCCGTCGTTTGGGGTCTGTAAGCAGTTTGTTGTTAGTATGTTGTTTGAGGTCCGCGCATTATAATTTTTCATATGAATGTATGAATAAACCTATGATGATGTAATCGGGTCAATCTATAAATTTTTCATCCTTTTGTCACATTTTGTTCATAATGTTGAAGGGATACAGTGTGTAGGACTTCAATGGGATATAAGATCCTACAAGTGGTATTAGAGTCAGGTCAGGAGTTCAATTCGATCTCCCTTGTGAGGGGGGGAATTGTTGGGTCTCTTGTGGGCTCAAAACACTCTCTGAACACCTAAAAACCGTAAGTTATATATCTTCCATCGAATCTTGGGATAGCCGCCGACTCTAACTATCATCTATGTACGATCCATACTACATTTTAACAACTACCTATCCTACCCCCTCTACGTTATTGATAGGTCATCTTTGTCCTACTAGAATCTTTCAATGCCATGTTTCGATCCTCTTTCTTGTATCTTAGAAGAAAACGAAAACTTATAATAAGGTAATCGAGGATCTCTTAAACATTTAGGGAAGGAGGAAACGTTGCTTGAACTAATTACTATCATAGCTGGGACACAAATACGGCCATGAAAGCCTACTTTCATGGCACATAGCATCAATCTTTAATCAATCTAAGCAATCTAGGCCCATCATTAGCTCGTCTCAGCCTAAGAATCAAGCCTTCGATATGAATCATTTCATCAGTGCACTTTAATATTCATCATTATCATCACAGCCTTATTTCAATTATTTGGGATCCGCTTTGGGAGTCATATTTTTTAACTCATTTCTGATACGCACAAAACTCCTTATTTCTCTATCTTTTATATCCCTTCCCACGCTTCCCTCCAAGTTTTCAGTAGTCTTCTGTTCTCTACTTCCTTGCTGTGCACTTTTGTATTAATTAATCAAAAACTAAGCACGGCTGTCTATATTAGAGTGCATAAATCAAACATTTCAATCATCGAAACGGTGTGATATTTGGACCCATTTAACTTTAATATATGAGTTTTCAATTTGAATTGAAGCATGGTTTAAAATCTCAAAAATCCAAGACGTATCGGATAGGACTAATGCGTGAGATGTCTCATGTCTCAGCAATACAATGTGATTTCGAATAACGGTGTTTGAATGATCTTACACCATTAAAATATGTGTTTGATCTTACACCAAAAAGTACTGTTACTGTTATGCCATATGACACATATCTGTGATCGATAAACAGTACAAGTGGGTTGTCAATCATTAGAATATATCTAGGTTAAAGAGTCACACTTATAAGACGATTCAAACCATCCGATCAATGAGCTTCAATATAAATCTTTAAAATTAAAGAGCACAGGCTTAGACAAAGCATGATAGCCGTTCATAGGGTCATCACATAGATTAGATACAACATAGGACTGTATCAAAATAGTGCACATAGTTAGTCAAAATAGTGCACATTGTTCAAATCCCCACCCATTGTTGGACACCCACAAGGATTTTTCCCTATTTACCTGATACGTCTGATGTGCGGGTGTTGCAAGTGCTCGGGGACTTAGTGGGGTGCTCTTAAAGGCCTAGATACTCTATCATCAAAAAATAGTGATGATTCATATACAGCCAAATGTGAAGTAGTATAACATCCTATACAAATCCATAATTAAAAACTAAACTTCTCTTAAGCATATATGGGAGAGATGTGGTATGGTGATCGTCTCGCTAATTAGCCTCGAGATGCAAAACATATCGCCCGACCAAGGATTTAAAGACTGATACATATCGGCATATCGGTTGGGTCCCAGGCTGATACGTAACGGATATATCATATAAGTATAGGCCTAACCAGCCAATCTTAAAATAACGTTTTTTTACTTTTAAAATATTAAATATTAAAAAAATATATTAAATTAAACTTTTTTGCCCAAAGGGCATTTTCAGTATTACATCCCATGCGTACGTATTTAATATTTATTTGATACATATCCGATATGGACCCTATATTTGACTTTGTTAACCCAATTTTGCCACCCTAACAAAATCAAGGATGTATATCGTATTGGAAGGGGCCTATCCGATACATATTAGCCGGTCGGGCCAATATTTCAAACCATGTGTCGAGACGTATCTTGGTCAACACTTTTAGGCTGCATTTGGATTAGCTCTTTCGGGCCTCTGGAGCAATTTTTTTATTCTTTAGCTCCAGCGGGAAACTACTTTTAATTACATTTGGTAATACAACTCATCACCTCATTTGCTTAGAAGGAAAGTTGTTTTAATTTGTGAAACTGCTTTATGCTTGCTCTATGCTAAAGTAGAAAAAATATCCTCTGACAGAAAGCAAACAAATAGATGTGCCTGCTCTTATAAGAGCTATTCCAGCCATGCACTTTGACAGTATATGAAAAATGACAATTCCAAATTATGGTATCAATTAGGGTACGATCCTGTGCGAGGCGATGCCGAGTTTGACACTTTCCTCTAAAGTTCAAACAAATAAGATGAGAAAAATGTGGGATTAATTGCATTGCGGTCCCTATTTTTTTTCTGATATTATATCAAGTTTTCACACTTTTTATTATTTAAAATTCATCCAAACATTTGGATATCTTGGCCGCAAAAGCCCTAGGAGAATATCGGTCAAAAAACTAAAGTAATTACTTCTCCTTTAGGTTGAGTTAACAATACCCTTATGCCCATAATATACAAAAATTCTATTGTCACCTTTAATGAAACTATTAAAGGTGCCATCACATAAGATATTATCATAAAAGTTAAAGAAAAACTAACTTAAAAATTGGCTTTATTACATTTAATCAAATATTTATTACATAAAAACCATCAAAACCATTAAAGGTGTCATCACATACCATTCCTCTAGCACATCCTCATCATAGAGAGTTTTCATAACCAGGGAACCTCCTTCACTGCATCCCAGCTCCGTAAACACGACAACGTCCACAATTATTCTCTTATTGAGTAACTTCTTTGTACGACTTACCATCACCATCTCATCAATCACACAATGAGCTGCTTTTGGATGCTTGGTGAGATGCTTCCATTGAGGTGTGCTTTTTACCATTCAACTTCATCCTTATCATCCATTTTATTTGTCATTAGCCTTGCAGCCAACAACTCTTTCATCATTTATTTTTTTTATTTTTTTTATTTTATTTTTTTGTGATAATCTGGGTATATGGGCCTATTAGAGCACCCGACTTATCCTAGGGATACATGCGCACCTTAAATTCAGCACATGTCGGATCAGCACAGAATATAAATTCCTAGGGTGGCCTCAAGAGAGAAAGGAAATTCGAACTCAGGTCTTCTACTTTTAGAAGTAACTACTCTTACATCATTATTATGTGATGATAAAGCTGAAAATTTTAATTAGATAAAATACAATTAGTTAAAAAACTGAATTAATTTTCATTTATATAGATAGAAAAATGGATCCTAAAAGAAATTCCCTAGAGCTTCAAAACTTCAGTTGGGACTTAACGGAACAATGAAATCAGAGGCATCCTTTATTTGTTGTATTCTCTGTATGTGCCATATCTTGTCAAATCGGAGGTCACAAGTTTGCTAGCCACCAACCTACAAAAGTTGTCCAGAAAAATATCAGAGGCAAATAGCAATATAATTTGCCCATAAATGAGACACTATAACTTAGTTAAACAAAAATGATTGTACTGTTTTAAGACACTCACATGCCCTGCACAACCGTAAAAAAAAATGTATTTGCAAATTCGAGGTTCCTTGCAAGTCCACGCCACTTTGCAACATGATGTGGCGTCTTCAATGATCTGTATTTAAGAGGATTTTGATGATTTCCGAGGTTGCTTGCAAATCCACTTTGTCTGCAGCATGATACGGCATCTTCAATTTTGATTGCTTTTGTTGCTTGCAAATAGAAATTCGCAATTAATATTTGCATGATTTGCACCGTATATACTACTAATACTACAAATAATAAAATTATTAGCGGCAGCCAAAAATTGCCACTATTAATCAAAAAACTGCTGCTATTAAATTGCTGGTAAGGATATTAGCCACAATTTTTTTTGTAAATGACAACAATTTTTTACTGTCGTTAATAATCTTATATTTTGTAGTGTAAATTTGTCGGATGTCGATGATTTTCGAGGTTGGTTGCGAATCATCCTGATTTGAAATGAATTGTAGAGTAACTGGATCAAATATTTATCAATCTTTTATTAATTGGGGATTAACAAAGGAGAAATATCAGTTGGTGAGAACTCAAGGCAATGATCAATGGAGGAGATGAAAGGTAAGTAAAAATTTAAAAGAGACAAAATTCACATTTACTTTGCAATAGAGCTACTGAAACTTGGATATTAAAAGTTTAAAATTTTATATGAATGTGTTTTTACAAAAGAAGGGCAAATTTGGTATTTTTATTAAATAAATCATACCTATTTAAGTAGATAGAGTAGTTGGATTACCTCGTATATATACGACATCTAAATGTTTGGATGAATTTTAAATAATGAAAAGTGTAGAGATCTGCATATAATATCACAGAAATATAGAGACTCCGGTGCAAATAACCCGAAAAATGCGTTGGCAACTATGGCTGCTTCACATAATGGTCAAACCATATATCAACTTCTAACTTTCACATTTAGTTTGGTGGCCGACAGCTGACTATAATTTTGTCTTCTAGTATAACAAAAGATGAGAGTTGGTATCAGGTGTGCAGCTCTACCACAAATGACAGTACGGAGTTCCTATTGTGTATCCAACGTTAGGGTCAAGCGAGTTGGTTCAATTGTATCTTTTGAGAAATGTGGCACATGATTTTATCATTTTTGTTTTGTGAATTGGAGATCATAGTCTAAAGATATATATCAAAATTACTAAATATTTCTATTATGCAATTTAAAGTTTTTTTATAATTATGAGATTCAAAGTGGTTAATTTCTTTTAAAAAATTTAAAAATTTTAAAATGCTTTTGGCTACTTTGAACCAAATCCTAAAAGGGTTAGCATTATTTACACCCATTGAACTTATGAAGAGCAAATGCATTTCCACCATAAAAATTGTTGACTTCCTTAAATCAAACGATAGAGAACGTTTTCAATCATCCCAATCTTCCACACAATATAGATGATGAGATCATGGCGGACCTATATATGGTTAGATCATAATTTTACCAAGTACACATCCCAAAAAGTGACTGTGATCATGAGCGTACCTATCAGATGATCACGTTTGGGGATGTGTGTCACGTGGAATCAGCATGGACCGTATGGTGTGTCATGTTCTCAAGATCTATTATGTTGTGTGGAATATTGAAATAAAAAATAATCTTCGTCATTTGATTCTAGGCAATCAACATTTTTTTATGGTGGAAATGTGTGTGTTTTCACAAGTTTAACGGGTATAAATAACGCTACTAAATTATACATTATATTTAATGTGATAATAACAATAGAAAAAGCCATTATTTATATGTAATTCGCATTGTAATTAGTAATGCTAATTTATGCATTATAATTTATTGGGCACTTTAGAAAAACAACCTTAAAAAACAAATGTTTTAGCAAAAAATCCAAAACTGAAACGTTTTAAAAAAATAATGCTTTCACGGTTTTTTGAAGTTTTGAGATCCGTGAAAGCATTTTTTTTAATGAGGATTATCTCACGGATCTCTGAACTTCAAAAAATAGTGAAAGCATTGTTTTTTTAAAACGTTTGTTTTTTAAGGTTGTTTTTCTAATTGTCCCTAATTTATTTGATTTGTTCAGTTGTCACCCACTGATCTGAGTGGAAACTGACCAAACCCATTCGACCTACCATATCGATTAGGCATCGGGCAATCTAGTCGAGTCAATACCTCTAAGAGCCCTAAGAGCCCAAGCAAAGAGTTTTTGGCCTGACCCGACCCGATCTGGCCCGTTGAGAGCCCTAGTAATGGTTCACTACTCTATACTTACTTTCATGGATCAAAATTTCAGCCGAAGCACATCGGTTTCGGTTGAGACCGAAACGAAATCCCCATATTTTTCGGTTTCGATATAGAGGTAGCAAATTATCGGCCAATATTTTGCTACTTCGATAATTTGAAATTTTTTTTTTTTTTTTTAAAGGCACCAAAATTTCAAAAATTTCGATCGAAATTTCAAACTTTCAGTTAAAATTTCAGTTTCAAGTAGGACTGAAACCGAAACGAAAACCAAAATTTTAATCCTTGCTTACTATTGAGAAAATAGCCTAACAATATTATATAAGAGTACATTCAATTCCACTCACAGATTCTTTCCATCCACCCACATAAGTGGGTGCACGTTTTTGGCTAACTGAATCTTTCGATCCACCCATATAATCAAAATAATTTCCAAACGCTCGAATGCACCCACGCTTTTCTTTTGCCATGCACCCACATCGTCTTCCCCATTCTTCTTCCCACCCTTGCGCCATTTTTGAACTCGTTTCCTCTTAAGCTATCTGAATCGCCTGATTTTTCATGGTTGAACTCCCACAGTGTCCTCCCCCATCTACTGCTCGCTTTGCCCAACATGAGGAAGGGTTTGTGCGGCATTTTTGGACGCTGCCCCTCCAAAGCCCTCAAATTCTTTGAGTTCCCTCATACAGTGCAAGAATGTGTCGAATGACGAAGAGTGGGATTTGAAGAGCGGCGAAGAACCACTCTAGGATTTGTGGGCCAACGGGTGTTGGTCAACGGTTCGAGGTAATTTTAATTAATTTATTTGTTTTATTTAATCTACATGTTATTAAAGTTTTTGATAGGGTTCGTTAATTGTTCAACATATTTAATTTTTTTAATATTCTGAGTATATTTAAATCCACCCACCAAATCTTTTAGCTCAACGAAATCAATGTGGATGAACTCAAATAATTGTTTGGTGGATTTAAGGTACTCACTGCTTGTTGTGATTCCAAACCAACCATCGATGATGTACAAATTGACAGTCGGAGTGAAAAATGGATGATTTTCGTAAATGGCATACGGCTTCCTATAGAAAAAAGCTTACAAAAGCTCAAATCGAATGAGCATCTGAATAGAGGACTTTAAATTCTGAAATTGTTGTTGGAGAGGGAAGAGTGGATGATGTGACAGTAAAGGGAGCTGAGGGGGTGGAGGAGAGAGTGGGTGAAGGTGAGGGAGTTGAGAGGATGGAGGAGAGAGTGGAAGGCGAAGAAGAAGCAGTTGGAGCTCCGAAAAAGAAGAGAAAATTGAAAGAGGTTGATGTTGAGCTAGCCCAAACTATAGTCGAGGATAATGTGACACCATTTTTCGGAGGCCCTACGGACACTTCGCTTCTACGATGGTATAAAACCATATTGCCCACAATCTATGGGTTAACAAAGTAAATAAGCAAGAATATTCAATTCATGTAATGTATTTATCATTTTCACTTAAAATATATGTACATGATTACAAACTTCTTACTAATTTTGTTGTTGATTGATGTAGGATCGAGGAACGCTTCGTTGCATCCAACATTCAGCAAAACTTGATGTCTAGTTCATTGTTCAAATGTCCCACAAATTTGAAAGTAGGATAAAGATGGCAGGGTTTTAGTTGCTGGCTAGGGCTGCATTCAAGACCATCAACTGTGTCTTAGTATCTGCCTTGGTTAAAAGATGTCACCCTGAAACAAATACATTTCACTTCGTTACTGGTGAGATGGCTATCACTCTCGACGATATGAAACATCTCATTGGTTTTTCTGTAGTCGACAAAGCAGTTATTGCAAACCCTTGCAGTACAGTTGAATTGGTGGCAACATGTGCTGAAGCTTTTGGTATTGATGTCGACGAGGTGATGAAAGAATTGAATCACAAAGGATGCAAGGGGAAAGCTTTTCGCTTAGAATGGTTGTGTGCTCGTTTGAGCTAGATACCTGATGATGCATCTGATGATCAGATTGACTGTGTTGCAAGGGAATATATTCTTTATCTGTTAGGCTGTACAATCATTACGGATAAATCAGGCAGTATGGTGTCAGCTCGGTACGTAAAGGTGTTGGTTGATCTAAAGGTAGTTGGGGACTATGCGTGGGGAGAAACTGCAATCGCTTATATTTATAAGCAGCTGGGCATCACATCAAAAAAGAAGGTCATACAAATTTCTGGGTTGCATACATTGGTTGAGATATATTACATTCGCATAGCAATGTCTTACTAGATTATGCTTCTAATATTTAATAAATAGTTGATGTGTGTTGCTGTTAAACTATGAGTTTTGTATTTTCAAGCGTGGAGCTACGAGCACCTAGCTCTTGAGCGTCTAATGCTTATCCAAAAGTCTTTTGATAAACTGTCTTTGACCTTTAGATGGCAGCAACCTTCAAGTGAACCCTCGCATCCCGAATCAAAGTTGGATCTTTTACGTGAAACATTGGATGACTTACGAATGGATCAGGTATTATCATAATTAGTTATTTTACGTGAACTTATATAATTATAATAACTCTCTCTCTCTCTCTCTCTCTCTCTCTTAATTACAGGTTATTTGGGATCCATATTGTAAGATTAGATCATAATATCCGTTTACTCCTACGGCATTTTACACCGGATGTCTGTTCTGTTTCGGCATCGTAGAGCCGTATTACCCAGAGCGGGTGTTGAGACAGTTGGGACACGTGCAATCAATCCCCCCGACACCAATAGCACCTACAGAAGGGAGCATTAGAGGGAGAACTGCAAAGATGTATATTGTATATTACCGAGCTCCTCCAAAAAACTTTGAACATCATCGCAGTCACCAATTATCCGTAGAGGATCGTAGTGCTCCAACGTTTAGTGGGGCCACTTGGAGGGTTATATAGAGTGGTACAAGAAGTCCTCACATTTGTACCTCGTGGATCCCAACCACCGCAGGAGCTTGAGGCCATCCCAAAGTAGAGATGATGTCTCAGAGGAATGCGTACGTATTTATGTTATTATAATGTCTCTCATTTATAACTGCTACCATATATGAAAATTTTATAATGTCTCATGGTCATTTTGAATGCAACGACATCACAGAGATAAGGCATTGATGCTATTAAATAATTCAATAGTTGCCGGTGCAAATCAAGACATTAGGTATGTGATGGAGGTCATGAAGAGGATACGTGATGAGCTCCGATTCGACTGGCCCTCTTCACAGGCTGCTAACTTAAGTCTGAGAGTCAATGCATCCCCCATCGCTAATACCACTTCAACACCACGCCGAAATCCTCCACGAAAAAGGAGAAAGTTTTAGTGAAGGGAAAGTTGGAGTGATACGGCATGTAGAGTTTTTTTTGTATATATATATATATATATATATATATATATATATATATATATATATATATATATATATATATATATATATATATTTTGAAGAAATCAGTTTTTATGTATTTCTTGAAGAGAAAGTTGTGTATTGCTTGAAGATATCAATTTTTATTGTAAATGAAGATATTGATATCAGTTGACTTATTAGTAAGGCTTACAATTGGATGAGCTTCCTTATCTTTCTCAATCTCATAATAATTGGATGGGCTTCCTTATCTTTCTCCATCTCATATCTTCCTAATTTCAAATAAATCTAAACTGGTAGAATCCAAATGAATGACAAAAATCAAATAAACCCTATAAAAAAAATATGGGTTGAGCACTTTTAATGTTAGAGGCAAATTGATACCTTGAAGAGTATCCAATCAATTTCCTTGTCCCATCAATGACACATTACAAACAGAATAGGAAAATATCACCAAATCAATGGGGATAATATTGGTTAATTAATTTCACCAACTTTATTTATGGGGAGGAAAATTATATAAGTTTTATTTATGGGGAGGCATTTGCTATCATCTCAAAAAGCATAGAACTCAGATATATAAAATTAATCAATTGTGTTAAGGGTTTGATTGGATTTTACAAAAAAAAGGTGTAAGTATTAAAAAAAAAAATTTAATTATGCTTTGGCCTGACGGTGGGCACCCATTGTCATAATTTTTTTGTTAAAAATATTTATCCCTGATGGTGGGTGCCCACTGTCAAATCCAAATAAGTGACAACAGGCACCCACCAGCAGGGTATCAGAGTTTGATTTCCTGTGAGGCTCCTCACAGGAATTCAAACTCTAATGCCCTGACGGTGGGGGCATGTTGTCAAATTCTGAATCCTGATAGTGGGCATCCACCGTCAGGATGAAATTTTGGCCCTGATGGTGGGTGCCTACCGTCAGATCGAATAAATTGACAGTGGGTGCCTACCGTCAGGGTATCAAAGTTTGATTTCCTGTGAGACTCCTCATAGGAATTCAAACTCTGATGATGTGACGGTAGGGGCATGCTGTCAAATTCTAAATCCTGAGAGTGGGCACCCACCGTAAGGAAGAAATTTTGGCCCTGACGGTGGGTGCCTACCGTCAGATCTAATATATTGATGCTGGGTGTCCACCATTAGGACATCAGAGTTTGATTTCCTGTGAGGCTCCTCACAGGAATTCAAACTTCGATGTCAAATGACGATGAGGCATCTTGTCAAAGTTTGAATCGTGTGGGCACCAGGAAGTATCGTCATATCCAATATAATGCGGTGTGTTGCCTTTATCGAGATCGAGTTTGATTTCTTGTGAGGAGCCTCACAGGAAATCAAACTCTGATGTCCTAATGGTGGACACCCAGCATCAATATATTAGATCTGACGGTAGGCACCCACCGTCAGGGCCAAAATTTCTTCCTTACGGTGGGTGCCCACTCTCAGGATTTAGAATTTGACAGCATGCCCCTACCGTCACGTCATCAGAGTTTGAATTCCTATGAGGAGTCTCACAGGAAATCAAACTTTGATACCCTGACGGTAGGCACCCACTGTCAATTATTCGATCTGACGGTAGGCACCCACCATCAGGGCCAAAATTTCATCCTGACGGTGGATGCCCACTGTGATTGATGACAGATGCCCCCGGTCAGGCATTAGAGTTTGAATTCGTGAGAGCCTCACAGAAATCAAACTCGATACCTACTGGTGGGTGCTGTCACTTATTTGATTTGACAAGGCACCCACCATCGTGATAAATATTTTTAACAAAAAATTATGACAATGGGGAAATTTTATTTTAAAAATTGTGTCACTAACACTTTTTTTTTTTTTTGGATAAATCTAAAGGGTTTTTTTATAATACAACCACACTTTTATGGACTTTATATTATTGGTGAATCATAGATATTATATGGTATCATGAAATCCCATGTTTCATCTGCAGGATTAGAGCATGTTGTTGGTGAATCATGGAATAGTCGAATCAGATAATAGCCTTTGACTCCACAGGATTAGAGTGACTTCATTCGATAAAAGGTGGCTCATTGAGGCATAGTCTACAGATCTTGACAAAAAAGTTTGTAACAAAACACCATCTCTTTCATATGATTTAGCACACTCAATTGTCGAATCAGAAAATAGCCTTTGACTCCATTGAATTATATCAATTGTTGAATTGTGCTTTTTTTACACAAGGATCTTAAAATCATGGATATAAAATTAAATAATGTAGATACAATGGAGTCAAAGGCTATTATTTGATTGCCAAGTCTTTCTTTTAAACTATGTTCTAAGGCCAACTTCTCATGTGAAATTAATGGTTATAGAAATTGGGGGATAAAGAGTCTTAGAAATTGAGGAATAATGAATCTTAGATACAAAATATACACCTAAATAAAAAAAATTATTTTGTATTCAATTATGTATCATTTCATAGTATCTGTATTTATACCAATTACACAAAAAGATGTTGGCATGATCAGTGGCAGACCCATAATTTTTATCTATGGTGGGCATAACATTAATTAATATTTAAAGTTAAAAATATAAAAATATAACATATATTTCAAATTCGCTTACAAAAAGATGTATCTCATTAAATCATTGGTATCCCAAAACCTTTCACTTGCAAAAAGTAAGTCTCAGTAAATTGATCTTTACAATGATATATCGTTCAAATTACAAAAAAAAATCTGGTGGACACTTCTTAAGGCAATTGTCCTCGACGCTTTCTCATGTTTTGAAAGTGATTGATGATCATATCATTATCAATGTTATTGAAAATGTCTCTCTCAATGTAAGTGATTAAACATTCATTCATCCACTCATCTTCCATTTGATTACGAAGCCTAGTTTTCACAATATGTATTGCAGAAAATGTTCTCTCAACAGTAGAAATGGCAACTGAAAGGATCAATGCCAACGTTATAAGTACATAAACTAATTGATACGAAATATTCTTTTACGTTTCAACCATCTTCTGAGCAAGATCACTGATCCCCTTCAATTTTGAAAACTCTTTGTTCAAGCGCGCATCCATAATGTGTGTCTTAAGTTGATTATCAAGAGCCAAGATATCTCTTGCAGAAAATTTAGCTGGATAATATTGAGCAAGCTGAAGCTATTTTTTCCTATCAAAATATGAAAATGAATCTTTTGGACTCAGGCAAGCCATACAAAGAAGCAATTCACTACTCGCTTTAGTAAAAGGAGCATCAAGCTCTTGAAGTTGCATATCAATGACAGTATAAAATAATTCAACACGATAGTGATGTAGATTATTGATTTCTTCAGTTCCATGACGTGATCGTCCTTGTATAAACTTATCACTTATATTCGAAACAATGATATTATGTTTGTAACAAAATAAAGAAATTTCAGTAAAGAGAGAATCTCATTCATTGTTTCTCATTTCTTGCAGTCTTCGCTTGGATAATTTAACCAAAGTCATGACATTCACAATATCTTCATCATTTCGTTACAATGCTTTCGCTAGATTATCGATGATTCCCAAAATCTCTTTCATTAAATGTACTTTGAATATGAAATCAAAATAATGCATAATATT
This sequence comes from Chloranthus sessilifolius, assembly GCA_021018995.1. NCBI lineage: Eukaryota > Viridiplantae > Streptophyta > Magnoliopsida > Chloranthales > Chloranthaceae > Chloranthus > Chloranthus sessilifolius. The sequence continues at coordinate 11,666,952 of CM037588.1, forward strand.
CGATAAGGAACTTGCTTTGGCTCTTTGTATCTGGCATGAGGCATCTTCATCGATGATCTCAAGTACTTTGATAACATAAGAGAATATACTAATTTGACTTAGCATCGTACCGTAGTGCGAGCCCCAACGTGTCTCACAAGGCCTTTTAAGGTTAGTTTCTTGATTAAGGCACTGCCTAGTTGATAGGTCACCACTTTCAAGTGCTTCAGCAATTTCTTTTATTTTTTGCTCTCGAAGAATATCATTACGTTTGCATGAGGCTCCAACCATATTAACTATATTAGAGACCAAGTCGAAGAATAAGGCAATTGATTATGATTTAAAGCAACCGCAACATGAGACAACTGAAATTGATGAGCAAAGTAATAAACATAAAATGCATATTCATTCTCTCTCAAGATGAGCGCTTTAAGACCATTAAATTCGCCTTGCATATTACTAGCCCCATTATATCCTTGACCGCACAAACTTTTTATACTCAACTTATGCTTGATAAATAACTTGTCAATTTGCTTCTTAAGTGAGACAGTCGTGGTATCACTAACATGTACGAAACCTATAATATGCTCCATCACACAATCTCGTTTATCCACATAATGTAGTGCAACAACCATTTGTTCTTTAATCGATATATCACGAGATTCATCAATCAAAATAGAAAATAAAGAATCTCCTACATATTTGATGATAACATTTATAATTTCATTCGCACAGGCACATACAATTTCCTTCTGAATTTTTGGAGCAACCAACTTGAGATTTATGGGAACATTTTGTAACACAATACTTTCAATGTCTTCATTATTTTCAGCAAGAAATTGCAGAAGTTGACGAAAGTTTCCTCGATTATTTGAGCTCTCCAATTCATCGTGGCCACGAAAAGCTAGTCCTTGGTTTAAAAGTCATCGAACACAATTAATTGATGCAACCAAACAAGCTTTGTAATCAATTTTTGCTTGGTCAAAATGCTTGGATATACAAATTTCAATGTGTTGCTTTTGATTCAATAAATTCTTGCACTTCATATAAACTTCATTGTGGGCACTATTGGACTTCCCAACATGTTCGGTAAGTTTATCTTTCATCTTCCAATTTTTAAATCCTTTAGCCACAAAAGTGTCACTACCCCCTTGCTCTCCATGATTTTTTTTAAAAAGGTAGCAATATAAGCAAAAGGTTGCATCCTTTGAAATGTTATACTCTAATCATCCATACTCTTTAAACTAACTAGGATTAAAACGTTGGGATGTATCTCCGAATTTAGTAAAGGGAAAAGTGTTATTAGAAGGTTGACAAGAACCCCCTTGTAAATATATTCTTCTAACAATGTCTCGATTATTAGCATGGTAATAAAAAATTTGCACTCGCAATCCAGGGTCTGTTGGGAGATCTGTCAAGTTAAGTTCTGCCACGTGATTTCACTTTGCGCTAGGTTGAAATTGATCTCGATCATCATTAAATTGAAATTGATCATGACTATCATTAGATTGAAGTTAATCATAATCAACATTAGGTTGAACTTGATTACGATCGCCATTGTCCAAACTAGAATCAAATAGGTCAGACTTTCTTTTCGAAAGCCTATCCATAATTGATTGAAAGAAAAGGAAACCAATAAAAAAGAGAAATTTCAAAATTTTATAGTTTTGAATTTTAGAACAACATGGTATAATAAGCCAAGGCATAAAATTTTAAACTCTATTAGTTTCATCTATATCACTTGATTCGAGAGACCAAAATCCACCCTAACAAATCTATAAGCAATAGCAAAAGAAGAGTCTAGTTTGGAATGGGTTTTTCTCTTATCATACCCTAATAAGTAATTATCACATTAATTCACAAATAAATAAATAAAAATGCTAGAAAAATCTTATAAATAATAGCACAATAATTGTAAGCAAACAAAAATTATCAGATTCAAGGATAAATATGGTTGATTGTTTACCAAAAACAATCATGTGTTTACCATCGCCGATTGCCCTTCACCAATCACACTTTGACCGTCGGCCATTGCCAGTGGCCGGTCGCCGTTGGGCGTCCATTCCGGTGGAGGATTGGAGAGATATTCAAGTAACAGACCTAGAGAGTAAGAGCTAAGAGGGATGAGTCGGATTGGTCAATGGATTCAAGCTTCAAGAAAATTTCTAAAATAGTATTAAATAAAAAGTAAGAAAAAAGAATTCAACAAAACTAGATCTAGAATCATTCACACAACTCAAATCACCAAATAAATAAATAATCCCAGCCCTTCCCAGATTTGATCATTTCTGACAATGTACATTTGTTATTCTCCCCAATATGACTAATTTTGAATTTGTTGTACCAGGTGAAAAAAAAGATATAAGACAAAGCAATGCAACCATAAAGATATCACCATCCAAAACATAAAACGTGAACATATATTTAGGGAAAAAATTCAAAATAAGGATTGATAAAAAAACCCATCAACCAAAAAGATCAAAATCCCTCTTCAACCCAGAAAAAAATAAGATTCAATAATATGAACCAATAGAAACTAAAAAACATACAATTAAGATAAAAATAAGAAAAGAGAGATAAAAGTAAAATGAGGGATGAACAACATACCTTGGGTAGTTGGGCTTGAAGGAAAAAAAAATAGCAATAAAGGGTTTTGTTTTCTTCTGTTAACGCTCCTCCTCGAACCTTGGTATCTGATAAAATGGAGTCTTCTATACTCGTCGAAAGCCTCCAGGCTCCAAATTTAGGATGTGGGCAGAGAGAAAAAAGGAGAGAGAGAGACTCAAACGGGATGACTGAGAGTTTAAAGGGGGTTTCCTGGAGAAAGGTTTGCTTTTGTAGTTGCTTTTTAGTGTATTTAAATAGGGATTTGCTTTTTGCTTTTTGGGATTTACTTTTTGCTTTTTGCTTTTTCCAGAAGGGTTTGCTTATAGGGATTTGTTTTTTGCTTAACTAGTTATATGAATTAAAAACCTTTTTTTTTTTTACAACTCAACGTAGGCATATGCCCATAGTAGGCCTTAAGTGGGTCCGCCCCCGGGCATGATCATAATATTTTCATCATTTTCATGTATATATCCCACCCCAACTAAAAAAACTATCAAATTTTTAGGGAGTGCGATCAATCCAAGTCAATGACCGGATAATCTTCGGTCACAACTTTCTCATCATCATTGGAATAGTTGAAGCTCTTAGATCATTCCGCGAGATGGTCATCCCGCTACACAATCATCTAGGTATCGCCTTCATACAGTCGTCGATGATGAATGAGACAATCTTTAATCAAGGTGACTAGGACAAAGTGATATCCATTTACATGAGCAATGCAAATCACCTTATTCATTGTGTTTGTTGGTGTCCACAGAGGAAAAAAGGTCATACAAAGTCGAGTGCTAAGAATGACTAAGGGGTACGATAGCACGACGGTATTAAGTATCCTATGTCTGGCACAGTCATCCAGTATGCACTCCAAGCATGATCAGTGAAGCAGTTGGGGATCGTATGTATCTGAATCATTCATTCTTAGCTGCCAAAAATCGGTAAATACTTCTCCGCGCGGGAGGTCAACTCAACCAACAAATTTGCTCGCACTACCTTCCATCCATCATCGCCCATCCCTAACTAGTGTGCAACAACTCTAAATTTGTAGTGCCCATCTGCGGTTACTTCCATAATATCAACTACAATAGGACGCACAAACTTGGGAAGTGTCTTCATATATGATTTCATTCCAGGGCTTTTTTGAACGACTGTAATCTTCTTCCTGTTCTCCTTTGCCTTCTCCTTCATATTAACTTCTTTTATTACGAACTCAAACCCGGATTTCTCTCTTTCCTAGGAAGCATCACGTTTTCTTTTGTTCCCCTGAGGCCTGCCGCATTTACTCTGCGACAACTTCGGCTCGACCATGTAAGTCATAGTGGGGTCTACCATCTCATACAACTGTCTATAAATTTAGTTCTAGACAGTAGAATCGGACTTCTAATATTTTTCGTATATGTGATGAAAGCATTCTAGCAGTTCAGTACTTCTTGATAATGCACCAACATTAAGGTAGTAGAGTTTCTTTCATCGAGTATGAATGGATTCAAGGGGAATTCTGTCTCCGGCTAATAGTAATGAAGAGAGTTCATGCAAGCATGGAAGGCCATTTGTCTTGCACAGTACATGTGTGCATTGAGATTCAATAACAGGCTGCATCTCAATTGCAACTCTGTTTGCTTCAATAATTTCTAGTGCGACTCTAGACATGTAACCCACTACTAGCTCGTAGAAATGGGAGGAATAATGATGTCCCCTCTTTAGTTTACTTTTCTCAAATGACGCTCGTATCTGTATATGTTGTAGCTCAACAAAGCCATCAATTTTCTCCCATAATTACAGAAGATCAACAATCGAAGATCTCAACTGGCTCTTTATCTGAGCATGCGCGCTCTCTGCTCGATTAGACGATGTGTTACCGAAATAAATATATTTATTCATCCATGCTGACATGAATCTTTCCTTGTACGGTTCTATCCAAGTAGCATGCAAATAGTAAAGGATACTTTGATGATCTGCGTACCTATAGACCAAAGTACCTTCTGCAGCTTCGTATTCTTCTACCGATGAATTATACATCACAAAATTTCATGTCTGGTAGAAGGTATCCCATTCTTCTGTAGTATCAAACACTTTTTTACAATTCTTTAGTACACTCATATTTATGTGTCATACACATAAAATGTATTTGACTTCTGAAAAAACTACTTTCATTGCATTCATGAGTATTTGCTCCCGATCGGTGACGAATAGAGACGGCAGCTCGCCTTCCTTGAAAAATGATTTGAATGATTGCAATGCTCACACATAAGTGTTATCTTTCTCGGATGATATGAACATGAAGCTAATGTAAAAGTTATTTTGTGTTGAGGTCACTCCGATGATGCTAAATACCGAAAGTTCATATTTGTTCGTCTTATATGTGTAGTCTAAAATAAACACCTGAGGGAAGATGTTCGCTTGCTCTATCGAATCTGGATGAGCGAAGAAGATGTCGATCAATTTATCTGTTTTAGGATCTTTATAATGAAAACAGACGTATTTGGTTTCTTGAAACCTGAATATCAACTGTTGGAGATGAGTCCTCCCTTCTCTCTCAGTCAACCGCATCGCATGCCTCATATTGTAGATGGCTTGAATGGTCGAATAATTTTTCGGATCCTTCTTTCGAATTCTATGCAATACGTGACTCGGCTTCACCCCAACAACTGACATATTTTTTAAAATTTCTCTCTCGTTTTCTTTCAACCGTCTCACATACGAATGACCTTCCCTAAAATGCCCTAGGGGTGGTTGTGAACTCTGTAAAGTACGTTCATCTTCCATATAGACTTCCCTTCTTGTTTAACTTTTGTTCCTCGTAATGAGAACGAACAACCTGACTTTTTCGTAAAAGTTTATCTCATTATTAGGGTCTTGGATTGTCCCTTTTTACCGAATAAAATTGTCTACTCATTGGCAAGCCAACTTCACCCTAGCACTGTGGCCTTGAAATCCCTTATCGGATCTCTGTATCGTTAACACAGTTCCCGTTTTATTTGTGACATTGCGAGCTCACTCTATCATTTCCTCGCGGGTGCTAAAAAGCTCATTTTGGGTCATAAGGAGAGTAAGATCCGTATTCTGTGATTGCGTATCGTCCACCTGAACATAATAAGTTAACGTTCAAAACATAATCACTATTGAAATGAACGAACTTATGCATATAATTTTATAGACAATGTTATTTTAAAAACATATATACCATCTCGTAACTTACTTCGAAATGCTCAAAGATTCAATGACAATCTTTTTTTAACCAAAGCTAATCCATTTTGAACCAAAGTCAATCCATCAAAAATGTATATTACTATTTCATAAATAAATTCGATATAGAAATGGAATGGAACCTACCAAATCATTTTTCATTAATGCATAGAAATCCTAAGTTTACTTAGATTGAAGATTTATATAATAAAAACTAATACAAGTAAAATAAAAAATAATATAATGAAAAATAATGCAAATAGATTGAAAAATAACTCTTTTACAAAACCCTAAATCTACTTATAATGAAAACTAATACAAATATAACAAAAAATAATGGAGAATGAATACAAATAGAATAAAAAATAATATAATACAAATAATACAAATAAAATCCAAAATAAGTCCACTACCATTACCAAACCCTAAGTTTACTTCGAATGAAAAATAACATAATAAAATTATATTATTATAGAATGAAAATGAATACAAATTAAATGAAAAATTATATAATCAAAATAAATATATAATGAAAAATGAATACAAATAGAATGAAAAAAAAACTCATTTACATATACAGGAGGTTGTAATTATGTCCGGGGGAGTTGGGTGAACTCTAAATCATCATCATATGATACCAGTTCTTCAAAATTCTTATCCGCGCCTTTCAAACTCATATAGAAATCAAAATGAGAGGAAGAAGAAAGTATGTGGGTGTACCGAAAGGAAAAAAAAGACGGTTGTGGGTGTCGAACTAAGCGAAGAAGAACGAACGTGAGAGCATGGGGAATGCTTGATGTTCAAAGAGGTCGTAGCGCGAGAACGAGAGGAAGAAGAAGAGCTCGGGAGCGTGAGGTTTGCATGCATGAATAGGTGGGTGAAAATAAAGGAAAGGGTGGGTGTATTTGGCTCACGAATTTCAGGGGGACTTTTTGGCTTTTTTTTACTTGTACGTGGGAGCGTGGGTGGATAGAAAGAATCTATGAGTAAAAATAAAAGTACTTATCATATAATTATGCAATCAATGAAGGCTTACTTTTTACCTTAAAAATAGCCACCCAACTACTAAGTTGGTGGATGGAAGGGGTGGTAGTTGTGACCAAGGAATTAAATATCGGCCGATACCGATACATATCGGTTGTCTGGCCAACCAATACGTAACGGCTCCGATACGTATCATGTATCTGCCACACTAATTTTTTCAGGCAGTCTTGCTTGCTTGCTAGCTGTCATGAGGATGCACAAAAAAAGGCAGTTTACTTGCTGTCATGAGGACAAGGGTCAGCAGAGAGGGAAAGAGGCGATTTGTTTGCTATCATGAGGACACTCGTCAACAGAAAAAGGAAAAGAATCGGTTTACTTGCTGCCATGAGGACACATGTTAGCGAAAGCGGCTTGCTTGCATGTAGTTGGCATTGTGACAGACATCAACAGATAATCGGGAAAAGTGCACTAGCTATTGACCATGTCAAGCTGAAGAACGAAGGCTTTTTTTGAATTCGTTTTTGAGTACCATTGTACTCACCCAAAAAATTGCTTTCTCATTGCCACCTCCTCCAACCGGTGTGTATTGACCATCTTTGAATTATATGGCAGATATAGTTTTTCATTCCTATCTTCTACACAGTAGATCTATGGATCATGGGCGTGCCATTAGATGGTGGGTTTTTTTATTAAACATGGACCACATCTCAAAAAGTGATCCTAAATCATGCTTGAGAGTGATGCAGGCCATAATTTTAAGATCACTTTTTGGGAATATGTGCCATGTCTAATAAAAACTAAACGTCTGATAGTATTTCACGATCTATAGATTTATTGTGCGAAGATGAGGAACAAAAGAGATCTCCACCATCTGATTCAAACGCGATCAATTCACGCCAACTGAAGGAAGTGGGTGAGAAAGCAGCCTTGCGGAATAAGTATAATTCTGACCTTCATTTTATCCCCTTTTTGAGAAGGGACGCACAAAAGTAACATGACAAAAAATGACAAGTAGTCGAAACGTTCTCTCCATGTCTCATCTTCTTGAACATTGAAAACGATAAGTATTGGAAACGAGTGAACAGTCAATGTTCGATTTCGGGGTGGATACCCCTCTTTCTTTTCTTTTTCTTTTTTTAAACTACTGATAAGCATCAGTATTGGCCGACACATATCGATCCTCCATAGACCGATACCCAATACCGAGTTTGACACCTTGGTTGTGATCTATTTTAATTAAATTGTATTGATTTTGTTTAATTTTGAAAACTTATATAATATAGTTCTAAGTTTTATTTTAATAACAAAAATGGCTTTATCTATCCACTTGGTTGTATTATATTATTATATTATGTCACATGTTTCACATCTTGAATTAATCCAAGCATAGGTGATCTTTATTGGCACATGTATCAAGCATAGGTGATATTTGATTAATCCAAGCATAGCTGATCTTTATAATAATAGTTAGTTATGAACAAGGTATCAAATACCGGCTAATACTAATGCGTATCAGCGATATGTATCAGTTTTTCGATAAATCGATATGGGCCTATATCGGTTGATACGTATTGAGTGTTGGATGATATGGAACCTGTATCAGCTGATACCCCCCTTTTAAAAAAAATAAAAATTATTGAGTCAACTCGGTATCGGCCGATTCGTATCGATCCTCCTATACCAAATATTGGTACCCAAATTGAGACCTTGATTATGAAGGTTTATAAAAGTAAATGGTCTCCACTCTTATGTTATAATAGATTATAAAGGTGTGATATATGTCGGTCATTATAACCTGTTATACGTACACTGTTATTTTTTGTTACATTATAACGGATGAAGTTCGTTACAATGGTTGAATATTAGGCCTTGTTTGATAACATGGAAATATAATTTCATTGTGGAAATGAAATTTAGTTTCCAATTGTTGTTGTTTGATAGCTATTTAAGGAGATGGAAATGAAATTAAGTCGTCCTGCATGGAAATTGAATTTCCATACACCAAATCATTTTAGGAGGAAATCATTTCAACCTTTTAAGTGGCTGAAATTGAGTTTCCTACTAACAAATAATAATTTTTTGTTATTGTAAATTTAAAGTTGCTTGTAAAAAGCTTAAAAGCAAAAAAAATTATTTTTTGACTATTAAAAAGTAACTTCAATTTCTATGACCATCATACCAGCACGATCACTATGACCACCACATTATCTACATCATACTCCTTTTAGCTAATATTTGACTTTGGTGAAAGTCTGAATTTAATCAAACTTTAATTAAATTTATAAGCTATATCAAGTTTTGACTTTTGATCAAACTTTGACTACTGAAACATGATAATAAGTTGTAAGTTAGTAATATATTATCAAATTTTTAAGGGGTCAAAGGTTGATTTTAAAGTCAAACTTTGACTTTTAATTAAAATTTTACTTTTTATTAAACTGACTCTAATAATTTGATAGCGAAAAAGGATACTACTGCGTTGATGTATAATTTGATACTAGATTCTCAATTGTATTAGTCAAACTTTGACTTTTGGTCAAATTTTGACTTTTGAGCCAAACTTTGACTTTTACACAAAATTTAGTTTTAGTTAAACTCAAAACCTGCTTATAGATAGAGGCTACTACTACTTAAATTTAAACCGTATCAGTGCAAGTTTTTCTTGGTCAAAGTTTGACTTTTGGTCAAAGTTTGATTTTCTATAAAATGTTATAAATTTCTATTAGTGAAATATTATAATTAAAAATATCTATCATTATTTTAATTTATAACTTAAAAATACATTGCCTCATTTTTATTGGTCAAAGTTTGACTTTTATTCAAATTTTGACTGTAATCAAAATTTGAGGAGTGTATCTTAACAGTAAATAGTGATTATTACTGTTGTCATTTGTATTTTGGTAATGTAAATTTTTATCGGTCAAAGTTTGATATTTGGTCAAACTTTGATTTTTTAACATAGTTTGATTTTTTTGAACTTTTGTATCCCCAATGAGATTATTATTTTTTTAATTTATTACTTTGTAGTATATTAGCAAATTTTATTTTACTTTTTTAACATTTAATCAAAGTTTGACTCTTTAAAGAGTTGATATTTAGTCAAAATTTTTACTAGTGTAACCTAACAATGGATACGAATACTGTTATATTAATTTGTAGGTTGGCGGTAGATTGTTGAATTTTTTATTAGTCAAAGTTTGACTTTTTAAAAAAATTAAATTTTCTTTAAAGTTTCAAAATTGAACTTTGTTTCAACATGCAACCTTATAGTATATACTAGCATTTACTATATAACTTTGTATTTTAGTCTTAAATTTTTTTATTAATCAAAGTTTTACATTTGATCAAAGTTTGACTTTTATTAAAAGTAGATATTTGATCAAATTTTGACAAGTGTAACCTAACGATGTATATGAATACTGTTATATTAATTTGTAGTTGGACTTTTGTAACTTGTTGGTACATTGCAAAATTTTCTCTTGGTCAAAGTTGAAATTTTAGTCAAAGTTTGACTTTTATAAAAATTTCATTTCATTTCAATGTATAAACCTACATTAGATACTAGTATTTACAACTTTGTTATTTAACTTTACATATTTTTTTTTTATCAAAATTTTAAGTTTGGTTAAAGTTTGAATTTTATTAGAGTTTGACTTTTTAAACTCTGATTTATGTAACTTAGTAATAAATAGTGATTACCATGGTATTAAGTTGTAATATAATGGAATATCATTAAAAAAATTATTAGTTAATATTTGACTTGAATTATGATTTTAATAATAAATGATCAAAACTTAAAAACTCATTTTCAAATTCATTTTTAAAGATACTAATCAAACAACAGAAATCAATTTTCAATGAAATTCATTTCTCAAACATACTAATCAAACAGTGGAAAATTCATTTCTAGAGGAAATCATTTCCAAGGAGATCAACTAAGAAATTGATTTCATTTCCTCTTTAGAGTTTCATTACTATCAAACGGGGCCTAAAATTTTTGTCATGTATCAATTTTTTAATTAAATTTTTTTGCTAAAAGATAATAAAAAATAATATAATGCATCTGTAACTGGTCTAACGACCTTTATAACACGTTATAAAGTTTAAAATAATAATAATAATAATAATAATAATATAATTTTTAATATTTTTTATTATTGTTATAACGATTTATAAAGGTAAAGGAGCCTTGCCATTACAACAATTATAATGCGGTTTTAAAACCTTGATCCAAGCCAAAAACTCATGCCTCCGTTTTAAAACCTTGATCCAAGCCAAAAACCTATGCCTATGAGAGGACTCGAACCATCAAATCAGGGGTTGTTAATAGGAGGTTGGTCTGTCACCCTGCCAAACCCGGCCCTAAACTCTTAGGGTGAAGGCTTTAAAATGTGGTAAGAGCAAGGTATCAAAATTGGTATCAGTCTCGGGTATCGGTATGCCGAAGACCGATACGACTCGGCCGATATCAATACATATCGGCCTTTTTAAAAAAAAAAAAAAAAAGTCTATGTCTCGACTGAAACCGAGACGTATTGACCAATACCCGATACGGGCCCGTATCAGCCGATATAGTATCGAATACCCGAGTTGGGATACCGATACGTATCGGTTTGCCGAGAAACCGATACGTATTGCTGATACATATCGGTATCGGCCAAGTTTTTATACCTTGAGTAAGAGGGCTAAGCCTCTGAACCAAAAGAACCATGTTTGCCGCCCTCGCCCATGCATCTCTTTTAATTATATATATTAAATATAGGTATGTAAAGTATATATATTATACTATTTACAATCAAATTATCAAACAAGCACTCAATATTACCGTTACATTCATTAAGAAAATGAAAAGTTATAATGATATTTTAGTAAATTAAATATTTATAAAGAGATGCCTTAAAATTTTCTTTTCTCCCATTGAATATCCTTCAAAGAAAACTTACCAAAACTTCATAAAGAAATACCAATAATCTTGAAGCTGAATCCGAGCCCGCTCCAGCATAGGTTAGAGCTAGGGCTAAGCATATCAAAGCCCGCCAAAGTTAGGACCGAGTTAGGGCCGGGCTAGGTTTTAAGAAGACCCAGCCCTAACCCGACCCGTTGCAACCTAATCTGATCAGTACTAAATAATATCAATTATGCAATTAATGAGATTGTTAGCTCTTAATATGTGCTATCACTTTGAGTACTTGGAAAAAGTTGTGTTATGTGGGCTAAAAATGGGATCCTGGCCCAAACAGTTGGTGAAAAATAAAATAAAAAGAGTACCTTTAAATTCACCCATCAAATCTTTGAGTTCACTCACACTAAAACACATTGAATCAGATGATGTAGATTATTTATCATCCCAATCTTTCACAAGATGGATCTTGAGGTCATGAGTGTACCGTCAGACGGTTAGTTTTTTATTTCATGTGGTACACACGCAAAAGACTAACATTAAAATCAATTTTGAGCGTGCACATAATGTTAAGGTCACTTTTCTGATAGGTGTGTCACGTGAAATAAAACTGACCGTCTGATGATACGCCCATAATCTCAAGAGCCATCATGTGAAAGATTGGGAGAATAAATGGGTCGTGTATGGCATAATTCTTTGCTAGCCCCTGTCATAGTAGAGTTCACTTGTTTTAGTTGGTTCACATTCTCTTTTCTAACTCTCTGCAAAGGAAGATTCACCTGCTTTAGCAGCAACCTTCCTGCTCTCTACTAACTCACTACCAGAGCAAATTTACAATGAGTGAGTAGAGAGGAGGGTAAAACTACTGAACAGGTATATCTTGCTATGCAAGTAGTTATTAAGGAGAAAGGGTACCTGCTAAAGTAAGTTAGAACTTGCTAAAGTAGGTGAATTATGCTATAGCAGAGGCTAACAAAGAGCTATACCATACACAACCATGATCTCTATCGTTTGAACTGTACCCATGTACCAACAGTCGTGCATGGGTAAATCTCCGTTCACCAATCTCTAGACATAGGTTGGCGTTTGAAATATCCATGCATCTCTTAATGTTTGACCAATTTGGTAGGAAAGAGGGTGACCTGATCGCCGTCCTTGGTGCGCAAATATAACATCTAATACCAACTCTTTCCCGAAATTATTACTGGGTACGGAATCATATGATAGATATTATTTTTTGTTCAAGCTTCCTTATGATAGATCTTAAGATTATGGTGCACCTTTAAAAGGTCATATCTTAGATTACAGATGACATACCTATCTAAATGAAGGTCAACTCCTTTAACCTGATCTAGGTAACTTTTAGGGATGTGTGCAATGTGTAATTAATATCTTACCATATGATAGGTGCACCGTGGTCTTAAGATCTGTTTTGAAGAAGATGGGAACTAAAAACAATCTCCATCATCTTAATCAAATCAGTCAACGATTTTTATCCGAAAAAAAAAAATTGTGTAATACTTAACGTTAAACGGGTGAGAATAGCCGTACCCATTATATTAATTTGAAGGATAAAATTGCCATGTCATTTAGAGAGTCAATAACTGTCCTAATAAATTAAGGTACCTATATTTACAAACCAGGATTTTTACTTACCAACCAACTAGTTTTTTAAGTGCTTAAATAGCTGCAGCTCAGATAATGGGGATCGGTTTTCGCCTCAATAATCCACACCATGAATCTTCAGATCACGGGTTTATAATCGGATGATCAGATTTTGATTTCACATAAAACACATCCCAAATAATTAACTTGATTTTGGGAGTATATCACACACGCACGATTCTCAAATCACTTTTCGAGATATGTGTTATGTCACATATTTAATCAAAATCTAACCGTCTACTAATAGGCTTATAATCTTAACATCTATCGTGTGAAAGATTGGGTGAAAAATGATCTTCATCTTTGATTCAAGGAAATAAACGTTTTTAAGCACTTGAAATCCAAGTTGAAATGGAAGTTCAAAATAAAGATATCCATAAATCCTCTACTAATATTTTGTTGTTTTATCTTATATCCAATTTTAGATGTGGCCCTCTGATTTGATGGTCTAAGCTAGCAAATCTGGTCCTCCTTTAAAACGACTTGGAAGTTGGATAAGCACATCTAAGGTAGGATCAAAGGTAAGTAGTTAAGTACACATTGTTTTAAGGGCTTTCTGGTACTTTTCTCTTATTTTAATGGGATAACGGCTTTGGCTGTGGCGTTTAAATCATCTTACACAGTTACACTATTAAAATCAAATTTTATCTATTTATTATTATTTTTATCCATATATGTACCTATGAAAAAGGCCTTTGTCCTTTATGGGAGGACAATCACCGTCCTCCAACTTTCCACGTGGTAGCTCAACATGGCACCAAAAATACTTTTTGAGTGCCACGTGGACGTTGGGTGTATTGCTTAGATGATCTTTGTAAAAGAAAAAATTAAAAACTCATCTCCATCGTGTATATTTTGAATCGTGAAATATGGACCAATGAAAATCGTCAAACTTTGACTTGTGAATTTAAAAAAAAAAATTCAATTTTTTTTTTTAATATTGATCTAAACTGTCTATCTGTGCTCCACATGAATTTTGGAGGACGGTCACCGTCCTCCATTGGAGGACCTAATCGGCTCCATATATATATATATATATATATGTGTGTGTGTGTGTGTGTGTGTGTGTGTGTGTGTGTGTGTGCGATATCGACCATTTTATTGATAAACTTTAATATTAATCATTAAAATTAAAAACTACAGTTAATATAATAATCCAAAGATCCATAAATCACCATTCTTGGACATGTACTTCAATCTATAGTATATCACTTTGACAATTCGGATCACCCACATTTTATATCATTAATAGTGTAAGATCATTTAAACACCATTTTGGTGTTTAAACGACAATTAAGAGAGTCAAGTCCTTTTTATTACCTAGTAGACATATCTTAGGGATCTAAGTTGATCTATTATTACATATGAGACTTTTCTTTTCAACCAAGATTCTTGCATCAACTTGAGTTTCACGTGGTTGAAGTGTTGACTGCTTTGAATAAGATGATGGAGATTATTTTTTGTCCCACATGGCGCACATCCTAATGAATATGATCTTAGGTGTACGTCAACTGTGGTTCTCAAATCACTTTTCAAGTTATGTGTCACGTGAAATCAAAATCTGATTGTAAGCTCATGTTCTCAATATCTATTTTATCAAAGATTGGGAGGAAATTAAAATCATCTCCATCATCTTATTCAAAGCAATTAACATTTAAAGCACATAAAACCCGTGTTGAGAAAGAAGAATCTTGGGTTGAAAATTAAGGTACCTAATTTTTTAATTCGTAAATTAAAAAAGGTCACAAAGTGTAATTAAAATGCATGACTTATTCGTGCATTTATAAAAGGACCCAACTCTTTGGACTGCCATTTAAACACCGATCATACACCATTAATAGTTTTAGTCTTTTAAATGTGGGTAATCTATACAGTCCAAGGGAAATGTGACCAAATATCACATTGAGTGGTTTTAACTCTCTATCTTTGTTTTCTGATAATTGAAAAAAAAAAACTTTCTATCTATGCACTTTAATAATAGTCCTTATTTATTTTTAATGCCTGATATTCAAGTTTACTAAACGGACACTTTGACAATTCAGATTCTTCAGATTTGTGCGTCAAGTGATATAATAGCGTACCACACCTTAATAGTAGAAGATCAAAATCCTAAAGATCATTAGATCGGGAGCCATTATCCCTCTTAAAAACACATGAATTTGTGGATTAATTTGTAGAACCTCAAATTCACAAATTATTCATAATTTTTTTCAAAAGTTCAGTGAATTTTATAATTATGACGGTAATAACTACTTTTTTAATTGTAGTACCATGTCAAAAAAAATATTTGAAGTGGGCAAAGCAGCACTCCAATAATGGTATTGCTGACTCCGGACGATAGCCGCCGGTGATCACCTAATACAAAATGGGGCAATGGTTAGGTCAAATCGGATTTTGAGTTCAACACTATCTACTATCCTTGGACATAGGAGAATCTTGACTTTCATGATTTTCACTTTTTATAGGATAATTTAGAATTAAGATTTTCCCATTTCCAAGGGCCACAGATGAGGTTAAAATTGAAATCCGATTCAACCTGGTTGGACCTACTATTGCCCTACAAAATCTATGGTCAAATGGGCAATGGTTAAATCCAACTAGTTTGAACTTGATTTCGTATTCAATCAGATTTACAGTTATTGGATATGAAAAAATCTTGAATTTTGCTATTTATGATTTTATCCCGTAACATGGACTCAAGATTCTCTCATTACCAAGTGGCTACATATTTGATTCAACCTGAAATCAAGTTCAGCCAGGTAGGTCTAACCGTTGACCAAGTCAAATTCGTGCTTTCACAAATTCCCAAGTTTGCAAAAGTCTACGCTTTCCCCAAAAGGACAATGGTAAGATCCAATCAGGTTAAATCGGATTTTGAATTCAACCCCATCTGCTGTCTTTGAAAATAAGAGAATTTTGATTGCATGTCATCGTATAAGCAGTGAATACCATGAAAGTCAAGACTCTCCTATTTCCATGGACAGCAGATGAGATTGAACTCACAATCCAGTTGGCTGGCCCTTAACCTCTCTTGTGCACCGAACACAACTAGCCAACTCATCAACCATCTACCCTCGTGTTTGGTTTGCGCGTGTGATTGACGTTGACGTTTGATCGCCATAGCCCAGAGGCGGCCATCACCCACCTACAGTTTCACCTACCACCTCACCCCACCAAATTCCCGATTAATTCACACCCCTATTATTCGCAAGTTGTCCACTCGTCCCGAGTAGTTGCCGATTTGTAACCATCGTTGACGGCCGTATTACAAAATCTTAAACCCGACGCTCGTTTCCCACGAGGCTCCCTACGAACGACCATTTGCAAGATTCCTTTTTAAGATATTGTAAGTGACAAAATCCCTCTTCAACCATAGAATTTCGCAAAAAACACTTTTCATACGTTCAAAATAAAAAAAATAATTATAACCAAATAACTAAAATATCCCTTTAATTTTACTTAACTGGGTTGATAGAAATATTGATCACCCGATCGATTGTTTACGCGATCAAGTGAACAGTCAACTGACCATTTTTTTTAAAAATAAAATTTTAAAATACACAAGCAATCTTGCTTGTCTAGTTTCCCGATCGCTCGATCAATTGCCCGCTTAGTGGAGAATTGGAAAGTTGGCCCTTTGCTTTGCAAAAACATCATTTGAACCGTCTAATTTAAAGATCATGGTTTAAAGATGTTAAGAAAAAAATACTAGCACCAGATATAATCTTTTCTATGTAATTAAATAGAGTCAAAGGCTATTATTTGTTTTAATAGTTAACTATAATAAGTTATACAAAAATTATTGAATCTTATCCACTGAAGATTTATAGATCATGAACTTTAAATTAAACGGATCAGATTACATTTTCACATGTCACATGTCCCAAAAATACTAAGTTTTTCTTTAAAATTTGTGCAGGGCAACTTTCGAGTCCAAGTAATGGCTAGAAGAAGGATCTATTATAAATATCAATAGGTAAACAGACATGTTGCCAATTTCAATCGATTGGTGGGGATCGTGCAATATTTTCCCTATAAATTCCTCGCCACCGAGGCCGAGGCCATGAGTCTGCGTGCTTACTTCTAGGCTCTAGCCACTTTCCTTTTGAACTTTTTAATTTAATAATAATATTATTATTTTATTTCCATTTTTTTCGCTTGCTGTTTTCTTCTTCTGCTTCAAGAATTCAAAGATGTCGCACGCTGTGGTAGAATAAATAGTCAATTTCTAGGTTCTTCTTGTTGTTGCAAGCAGAGCGTTTTCGCTACCTGTAAAAAGCTCATTCGCACTTTCTTCATCTTTGTTTAGTTGAATTCAGTTGTCTTCAGGTGTTCGATTGGGAGGCAAAGAAGGAGAAATGGCAAAGGTTTCGAATTCGACTCTGTTATGTGTTCCTCTGGTGGCGAAATCTGTGGAAGAGATGGTGGCGGAGATGAATTTGGCGAAGGCGCTCGGCGCAGATCTCGTTGAGATCAGGTTGGATCATCTCTCCAGATTTAGTCCTCGCAGTGACCTTGATCTCCTTCTTCGGAATCGGCCTCTGCCAGCTCTCGTTACTTACAGGTAAATCGTACTGTTTTATCTATTTTCGAGCTTTGTATTTTGATTTTGATTTTTGTTGTTGTTTGATTTGTTTAGTTGTGCGTGGTTTGTGTGGTTTCTGAGTAAGGGAGGCATTACTAGCACACTAGAAGTTGGCCCTTGCACATAATTGAAAGAAAGACTAGTTATTTTGGGGAACCTGTTCCATGTGAAAATAACATCTAAACCGTCTGATTTGAAGGCCATGATCTAAAGATCTCTGTTGCAAAAAAATTGGCACAAAACAAGATGTCTATCATATGATTCAAATGTAGGTAACTGTTGAAACAGATAATGGCCTTTTACTGCATTGAATCGCATGTTAAAGATCGTGTTTCGTCCCAATATTTTGCACCTAAGATCTTTGGATCATGACCTTCAAATCAGACCACTAAGATGGTGTTTCAGTTTCACATGTCTCCAAAATACAAAGTCTTTCTTTTAAAATAAGCAAAGGACAAGTATGCACCCTGTCTCGTAATGTCTCAGTGTTAGAAAAATACTTTTGATTTGATGATTAAGTGAATACCGCTACATAAAACGTTGGCATTGTTTGCATAATTAGGAAAGGAATTAGTTTACAAATCCTATAAGATTTGATAGTTATGGAAAATTAAAATCCTGGCTGAAGAAAAATTAGTTACTTCTATAAACCAATATATCAAGTTTAATTTTTTTAAATATCGTGAGGATCTCTGTTTGTTCCAGGAAATCATTGAAAAATATTATTAAGTTCTGCTAATCGAACTCGCGAATGGTCTGGTTTTAATCAATATACATGTCTTTAAAAAAGCAGTGTTAAATTCTGCTAATCGGACTTGTGAGTGATCTGGTTTTAACCAATATTTGTCTTCTACTGAGATTAAATTTTTTAAATATCAAGTGGATCTCTGTTTGCTCCAGGAAATCATTGAAATTTCCCCAATCAAACTCGCAAAGGATCTGGTTTTTATCAATATGCGTTTTTAGGTAAAAGAAGTAGTATTAAATTCTAGTAATCGGACTCGTGAGGATCTGACTTTAATCAGTATATGTTTTTTAAAATAAAATAAGCAGTTCTTTGGATCCAATTGAGACTATACCTTTTTACTTAGTTGGTAGGTATTATGTGTGGCTCATATCCTAGTTCCATATTGATGTCACCCAAAACGACTGGCTAGCGATCTTTATGGAAACCACACCCCACGCATTGAGCCAAAATAAGTACCAATTGATTCTCCTGTTCAACACTTGGATTCATATGTCGAATATGGGCTGCAATTCAAATTAGGAGCTGATTGATTGTTGACTATGGGCTTTGCATAAGGAGGGTGTTTTTATGGTGAAATCTTGTTACCGATTTGTTGGGCAGCGGCTGCTTATTGGAGATAACTGGATCTCAATTTGGAAGAAAAGGGCGCCAATTGGAATATTGTTCTTCCGCTGGACTGGGCTCCAACAGGAATATGCTTCTTTGGCTGGACTGAGGGAGAATCCTAGCCAGAGATCAATGAATCGATGGGGGTGTGGGAAATGTGTGCGGGATGTACTCGCTAGATATGGAAAGTGTTGACCATCTTCTTCGGCACTGCTCGGATGCCAGGACAGTTCGGAGTGATGTGGTGCTTTCCCAAGTCATGCGTGCATATAATTGCTACATGAGAGGAGGGAGTTTTCTGTGGAATCTGATGCGCTTTGGGACATCGCACACTTTGCTGTTATGCGGTTGATAGTTGATATTGTTGGAGCGCAACGAAAGAGTATTCAAGGGTTTGAGAACTTCCTATGGTGGTGTCAATCGCTAGGGATTGAATAGCGACATGTGCTGGTACCGATAGATGTTTGTCGGTGGAACGGGGGCAGACTTTGTTGGATTTCTGGATGACATGGGAGAGTCCCGTGATTGGTTGGGGGGCTGTTCTTCTGCTATCTGCGAGACATATTGGAGGGCTTTTGCTTTGTGTCCTTACAGTGTATTTGTTTTGTTTTGAGTTGAGGTTTGGCCTTCAAGTCTGGGCATGTTGAATAGAAAATGGAGCCAGCATGGCCAATGAGCATATAGTGAATCAATTAAAGAATGAAAG
Organism: Chloranthus sessilifolius; assembly: GCA_021018995.1. Lineage (NCBI taxonomy): Eukaryota > Viridiplantae > Streptophyta > Magnoliopsida > Chloranthales > Chloranthaceae > Chloranthus > Chloranthus sessilifolius. Next base: position 11,686,912 of record CM037588.1, read on the forward strand.
CATAATGCCTTTGCAGGCTTCTATTTTCAATAATCATCTCTTATCCCTTACTACTTTTCTTATTCTTACTTTCCTTGGAAAACTGATTGGTATGTGGATTTCCTGCCATAAAATTAGCTATATTATATGCAAAGTTAAAATCTTTGCTAATAATATGGTTATTGCAACAAGAATGTCCACTAGGTAATGCAGTTGGTACTCTTTGAGCTGCATTTAACATTATGAAATAATGTCATTCTAATGAGCCGCTGCAGGGGAATGCCCATATAATGTTGCACTGGAGAGCTTTACAATTCTTATTTTGAAATTCGTTTGTGAGGGTTCATGCTTATAATTTCAATTTCTCTAAAATTTAAAGTTTTTAAAGTTTTTAAACTTTTCTTATGAAGTAACTGAGGTTCAAGATGGAATTTTTTTTCTTCTTATTGGCAGATCACATGCATTTTCATCTTGTTGAGAAAAAATACATTACATTCAGATAATATGTCATCATGGAAAATTCAGAATATCTAGTATTAAATCAGATCTAATCTCTTTCTCTATTTATATTACAGGCCAAAATGGGAAGGTGGTCAATATGAAGGTGACGAGGATAGTCGATTGGATGCACTTCATTTAGCCATGGAATTAGGAGCTGATTATATTGATATTGAGCTCAAGGTTGCTTTGTATTTGCTTTGGTAACATGCCTTCTAATATTTCAAATATTGCGAACATAATGTTAGGAAAACTTTAGCTATAAACCAACCTCATTGATATGTACTGCCTTTAATTGTAGGAGACCTATTAGCTATAAACCAACCTCATTGATATATAATGCCTCAATTTATTTTCTTACTATATTAGCAAATAAGGATGTGCTTGTGCATATTGAACAAGATCATATTCTTTTCTATGCCTTGGCATTACATTCATATTCTAGATGTGTTTATGTTGTCATAAAAATCCAATATCAAGCAGTGTGCTTGCTTTCATTGATGCAGCACAATGTTTTTCATTGCATTGCCTTCCTAACTATATTGGAGATTATTATGTATTTTCTCTATTGGAGTTGCCTTATCTTTCTGTTTTTTTGTTTCGTATAGAAACATCAAATGTGCATAGGTGTCATGGAAGAAACAAATAGCACAGATGCATGGGCTTCATAGTTTTTCAAATAGAATACTGATTGTACTCCTTTTCTGCAATTTAGACAATGACACGCGAGTTTGGTTTAACTAAGTACCCTTTAGCAAACAATAAAATGCTTAACACCATCAAAAGAGTAAACTATTTCTATGAGCCATAATTGTAATGTAACATAACTTTACTTATATATAAAATCTTCCCTCAGTTTGAGATTGATGACTTAGAAATATTTCTATGGAGATAAGCATGTGTATCATTTGAAAGGCCCTTGGTTAAGATATCGATTGTTTCATTATTGGTGGAATAAGTAGTGGCTTTATCTCCAGTATAATTTTTTTGCCCTTAAATGCTAGGCAATTTCATATGTTTAGTTATTGCATGGACTATTGGGTTTGAGGACTGGTGAAGGGCAACTGGTTGTCGTGGTACATCATTGCTATCTTAGTCAGTACTTGGAGGTGTCTTAGAATAAGTTTCTATTAGGTAATTTCTGCAGCTGCTTCTACCATAGTGTGGTTCTCTACTTTAGCACTAGAGCTACCTTATTTAATGATTCATGTTGAAAAAAAAATGCTGTACGGAATATAGATAGGAGACTCTGTCTGCCTCCATTTAATTTATGGCTCATGGTGCTAAAAACTTGACAAGAGAAGGCTGTGGTTTGAGCTCGTGGAACCCTGTACAACAAGAATAAATTCAGCAATTGGAACTTAAGACACATTTCAGCTGCTTGCATTTTCTTTCTATGTACTTTTCAAAGCTAGTTTGTTAGCAAGTGATGTAGTTCATTTGTGAGTGTAAACTGTCACTGATTGCTTCGAGATGTGGGTAACATACATCCAGTTTGGAGGGTTGGCATTGAGGATGTGGGAACAACAAAAGGGGACTTGTTAATTAATTAGTGCATTAGCGGAAATCGTGGAGGTTTTACTTCATACATGCACCAGCAACGAGGAGAGCCATAGTTGGAATTGTGTCTATATACCACCAAAATCAATATCTTACAATGAATAAAACTGGAGATGGTGGTAGGACACTTTAGAACACTTATTTACTGAATCAATTTGATGTTTCCGATGTAATTATATGATCAGCCGTAAATCATCTGATTGTCTCCAGAGTTCAACTGAAGTTGAAGTAAATTTAGCAGAGCAAATGGAGGGCATCACGTGAAGAACAAGGTCCTGATTGGCGGTTGTGCACCATTTTTCATGACAGTCCAGTGAGTGATAAAGAGTTGAAAAATCATGTGAAAGTAGTCAAAGCAGGAGGTGAGACGTATATGGAGGTGTTGGTGATGTGCCGGGTGGTGGTATCACCCAAAAATAAAAATGATGATTTCGGTAATTGCAATCTAATATCTTCCATATGTCGTGTACATCAGGCAGAAAACATTATACAGTCATCATCGATATTGGAAGTATGGAGTATGGATAATATAGTCTCGAAAGAGATGGAAGACAAGCTACGATTAATGATGAAGAGCATTAACGGGCCATACAAGGTGACATGGTTCAAGAAGGATAATATTCGTCAAGCATCGGTAGTTGATCAAATTCTCCGTCAGAAAAACATATAGTGATGGTATATGGTGTAATTGATTCCCATGAGACATGCGATATATTACTTGGTGAACAGTGACAGTTCGATCACGGCATCATGTTTTATGCCATTAATATTTGCAAGTTCGTCAAGGATGGTGTTCAAGTAAGAGTTATGCAAAGGAATGTCAAACGGGAAAGGTGATCACAACTCTCCAATGCTTTTCTTTTAATCAGGAGGAAGTTATGCGAATTGAAGACGTGGTACAAAGGAGATCAAGCGAAATTATGGAAGAGAAGGGAGAATAAGAAGAATAACAAAAGAAAAGAAGGATTTTGGCCCTCAAATCAAGAAAATTGACGGGGTTAGTGGGCCTTGAAGAAGGTCCACAAGAAATAATTGAAAGTCATTTCAGCCTTAATGGATCATCTGTTTACTTAATAAAGTAAGTGGTCACATGACCCACGTAAGTGGCTTGAATGGATGCTTAAAACAAAATGGGCATTCATGGTTTTGGTCACCTTTGATATATCAAAGTTGACTAAAAGAAAGAGATCTTGTTAATGACACTCTTGAAAATCACAAAAATATAAAGTGAAATGGGAAAAGGTTGACTTTAGTTAATTTAAGATTTAGTTGTTAATTAGGAGGTTTAATTGTAATAGGAGACTAATTTTAGGGACTGAAATGCATAGGGGACGTGAGACCTATGTGGATGGCTTTGTCTACCATTTTTTAGTGAAATCAAAAGGACCTTTTGTGAAGTTTTCATGGGTTAGTGAAGCTATATTATATTCAAGTTGGCTAATGTCACCAGTTTTGATTGCTTGTTTAGTTGAAGGTAAGCATCGATTGCTGTGATGTTATAGTTTCCTCTTTGATCCACATTGCCATCTTTTAGGAATCTTCTTCCTCTAATATCACATCACATCTATTTATGTCTGTGCCACTGAGCAGCTTTTTCAATTGGGTTTTCCTTGTACTAGTTCATTCATCAAGTCTGAATTTTTTTTATGCTGTCACTTGACCTTTCTTGTCATGCATAGGCATTTATGAAATTTAAGATCTCCTTATTCAGAAAAATTTCAACCATCATAATCATATCATTCTTTCCTCTAGCCTCTAAAATCTTTCCATCAAATCTATAATAATCACAATGCCTACCCCATTATTAAATTTAATCTTCCCCAAGTAGAAAAGGTTAAACTCAACCCCAAGGTCTTTAGCCTTCACAGCATTTCACTTCGTCTTTCGCTTGCAAGAAAATCCTTAGGGTTGGGCCTGTAGCTCAATTGGAAGGTGTACACACTGGCCAACCCCTGTCTACTTCTCACTATAGCTGAGCTCCTTTGTTATGCGTTGCTTTCGGAACACCTGAGCATAACATGTATTCATACTATGACTTTTCATAGGGATTTGATGACAAGATTTTTACAGCCGGCTGTAAATCTAATGCTAACCCTCGTACTTGTTGTAACTTAACTTACTTATGATTTCCCATTTCTCATTACCCTACCTTGACCCAACCGCGTTCCTCCCTTTTGGTGACCCTCCCAATCAGGTATAGAAGGTTCCAACCCTCAATATTTCCACCCAAGTCTTTCTAAGAATGATCACAGTTGTTTCCCTTGTAAACCCTCACTCATCACCTAATATACTTTTTGGATGGTTCCCTCCTTTTTTTTCCTTATCAATACTCGTCTCAGTTATAATTTATAAGGATTAATGAGGCATTACCGACACAAAAAGATAGATAGCCATCCCGTCTGCCTTTTAGAGGCAGAATCTTATCAAAAGCTGACATATACTGTGATGACCCAGACCCACACACCACGATATTGTATGGTTATGCGCTTAAGTCTCCTCCATGGTCATTTGTCTATCCGATGTGGGACTATTACAATGAATCCGAGGCCGAGGAAGGAAAGCTGGCAGCTTCTTCTCCTTCTTATTCTCTCTCTCTCTCTCTTAATTTCTCTCTTTCTCTCTCCTAATTTGTTTCTTTCCCACTCTTGTTTTCTCTCTCTCTTCCTCTCCCTTTCAGTCTCCTACTATTTGATTGGATTCCAAAAAGATTATTTTCGGTTTCCTGCATGAAATTGCCAATTGCAGCTTTGTTTCATCAAATAACAGTCCTATTTTATTATGAGTTAATTCTAGTGTTGCTACCCTAATTTCAGCCATGTTTTGGAGTCCTAATTCATCGTAAATCAAACCTAAAGTTTTCTGCCCTGATTTCTCTGCTACCCTATTTTTATCTTTCTATTATTGCTGCCCTTGTTTCAGCAACCAACCCCAATGATTTCAGCGTTGTTTGTCAGAGAAATCTTAGCCTATGGATAGCTGTCACAACTTATCACAGCCGCACACTAGTTGCGTGTCTCTAATCCCAGCCCTAATTTGATAATAAATATAAGGTGTGTCTGGCTGTCCATAATAAGGCCTAATTTGAGGACTTCAGCGTGGCTCTAATACCATATGAATATCAGGGTGTTATATCATATGGACCTGGCAACAGAGAGTTAGTGAAACAGAACATAGAGGGAAATAATAGAAATGTGGTAAATTTTTTCTTAAAATTTAATGGAAATAAAATCCGAACTAATTCTTTCATTACTTACTTTTCAGTTGTATCAGTTGGTTGTGTATCAAATAGTGGTATGGCATATGATACATTGAAAAGTTAAAGTTATGAAAGAATTAGTTTGGATTTTATTCCGTTAAATTTTAAGAAATTTTTTATCGTATTTCTATTATTTTCCTCTATGTTCTGTTTCACCAACCCTTTGTTGCCAGGTCAATATGATGTAACACCCTGAAATTCGTCGGTGGATTTTGGGGTTACATTACATATACAGATGTCAAAGCCTCTGGAAAACGTCAAGGTCAGCTTTTGATAAAAAATCTTCGTTGAATGGATGCTGCTAGTCTTTGGCTAAGTTAGAACAGTGGGGAGATTTGGTCTCAATTTATAAACATGATGAAAATGCTATATATCACTAAGTTAGAAACATGGCAAAAAAAGGAATAAATGAAAAAATAAATGACTCCTTGGCGAAGGGGCATCACTCATTCCCAACTTTACCATAATATAATTATTTCTCTTGTTCTAGTGAAAGATTAGCTAGGAAAAATTCTTACAAATGCTCTTTGGAAACTTGTTATAAGGTAGATGGGAATGGTAAATTTACATTAACTAATTTGGGGTAGGATGCCATTTTTCCCTCCCTTAAGGAGCTTATTCATTAGTCTTGTAGTGGAGTAGGATAAGTCATGAATATCATCCCTTGTAAACCATCGATTGTACATATGTTCATTGAAATTTGTGAAAAGAAACAGATTTTCTCTGTCCATGCTCTTGCGGATTTGTCAAGATGTTCCTTTCGCTCTTGGACTTATATTGTTGGGGGAACATTTCATACTTAATGGGTCATAGGGAAATCACAGCATGGATGTGTATTTATTAGGTGCAATGATGGCTTGTTCTCTTCTTACCCAACGTTTTTTATGTGGATTGGGAATAGTTGTTTGGAACATCATTCTATCACACGAACTCTTGAAGAATCAGAGCACATATGAGGGCCCCAGAAGTGCCTTTGAGATTTCTTTGCGAACAGTCAGGACAATTTTCTTTCCAACAAATGTAGCTTGTAGTTTCGTTTGAGTCTTTAGACTTTAGGGACACCAAGCTAGGGTGAAAGAATGATGAGTTCTGCAGTCGCTGAGATTGGTATGATGAAAGAGAAATGGAAAGGGTCACGTATAAAGGAACAGAAGGTATATCGGGATTGAGGTTGTCTTTTGATACTGAAAGACATTAAGTGGAATGCACTTTGGTGGGATCACCATCAACCTTAGTCTATCAAAAGAGAGATGCAACCAAATAATAGACTAAAAAACCACAGACATGAGCTTCTGGCACATTAAACTGAGTACACTAATAGTATGCCCTTCCTCTTTGCTTTGTTTGGTTCTCATATCTTTTTCCTTTTTTTTTTGGTTCATATCACATATTCAACGTATGGTAGTTTTCACAGCTTGAATTCCGTGAATTGAGCTCTAATAATTGACCTTTCTCTATCTCTGTAGGCTGCACCTGAATTCATGAATTTAATATCTGGAAATAAGCCTGAAAATGTCAAGGTCATTGTTTCTTCCCATAACTATCAGTGTACTCCACCCGCTGAGGACATTGGCAGCCTTGCAGCAATTATTCAAGCTACTGGAGCTGACATAGTGAAGATAGCAACTACTGCTGTGGATATCGTGGATGTGGCACGCATGTTTCAAGTAATTGTCCATTGCCAAGTAAGTAATAAGCTCAGTGTGATTTCTTTATTTACCTTGACATTTCTTTTACTACTGTTATATTCATCTGATGGCCCCCATGAACTATGCCCTCTAGAATCATTTCTTGCTTACTGGCTTGACCATTTTGACTACCTGACCACAGATAGCACTTATACTATATTTGGTCTTCAGTAGCTGCCCTAAGAAACTAGTTTGGAATTTTGGATAGAAAATTATGATCTGGTCACAATTTTTTTTGCATGAATTTGAAGAAAAGAAACCCATGATTTGCACAATATGGTGTTTGGTTGAAAAAATGTGTTTTCTATAAGTTAAAGAAAACCTTTTTTGAAATTTCTCCTTAGTAATAGAAAGTCCAACATTTGTGTCTCATTATAAAGGCATTACACATGAGTGCATGTGTCCAAATCCCGGAGCCTAAGAAATGTGTTGAATTGTGTGACATGTGACACATGTCTAAAGTCAAGATGTGCTGTTTCTGCCATGTCTCAATGTCCCATTACGGCCACCTTTTCCCATTTATCATTAAATTGCAGTAGCAGTTAGTTTCTGCCAGGAGTTCTGTAACTCTTCGGTAAAGGATGAAGAGATCAAACTCTTATCCATATTTTGATCCACATAATGAAGTAGTTAAGGAACCACCCTACTATAATTAGGACATGATGTGACATGTTCAGTCGTGAGTTTCAGTCCAGCACAGTGACTGCTTACGATGGATGTTCGAGATTTGGGGTATTGTCTCGAACTGCTGCGTTACTGTGCTGGGGGAAGAATATCTCAAACTGCTGCGTTGTGTGTACTAGGGAGGAGGAATCGGCTGCGCATTTATTCATCCATTGAGCTGTGGCCTTCGAGATTTGGGGTATTGTCTTAAATTTATTCGGTATGAAGTGGGTCATGGCTGCTACGCCATACGATTTTTATCTCTCCTGGAATGCGGCTGATATGGAGAGTCAGCTAACAAATACTTGGAAAGTCACTTTCTTTGCCGTCATTTGGAGCATTTGGAGGGAGAGGAATTTATGGATTTTTGAACAAAAGAAGAAACCTGTGGGGTTTATTGTCAAGGCTGCCAAGGAGCTAACTACTCTGTGGTTATCTGCTGGCGCAGACTTGTGTTCTGATCCTTGGGATCCGGGGTAATGACAAGGTTAAGCTGAGGCTGTGGAGTGAAGAGGGGTGTTTTGTTGTTTTTTCCTTTTCTGTTATGCTGCTTCCTTTGGTTGGTAGTTTTGTGGCTCCCGTTTTGCGGGCCTTTCGTTGTATTGTTTCTTCCAGCATCTTGCTGGCTTTTCAATATACTCTTTTTACCGATAAAAAAAAAGGCCTTTTAAAAAGGTTTTGGTCCTTCTGTGCTGGACCTCTTAATGGGCCAATAGAGACCCAGTTGCCTCACATGAGTTATCTTAATTGACCCAGGGAAGTCACGTGTTCACATAAGTGATTAAGTGACAGCAGTCTGAATTTGCATTCCAATCATAAAGAAAGAAAGATTATCCTTTGACCTTCTTTTATTGACTTTGATAATAGCTTATTGATTATTTGTAAGTGGTCGTTGTTGCCTTCAATGTCTCCTTTTTTTAATTCTGCCCTCTTATTTTATTAGTCAATCGTATTTAAACATAAAATCCTCTCAGACAATAACAAATAACCTCCTATATTTCCTAACCAATCGCAAATCAGAGCTCATATTCTGTTTTAGTTTCTCCATCAATTGTGTTTAAGGGACTTAAGGCCTATTAAGCCCTACCTTCTTTCATTCTTTTTTTTTTTGTATGTTCTTCTTTCTTCCTGATTATCCTCCCCAAGTTGAAGAGAACTCAACTCCGACGAGTTTTCGTCACAAATGCCTTCAATGGTTCCTTGCTTAAATTATCATCTTTTTGTTGATAATTTCTGATTAGTTGATTTGAATTATATTGTCAAGATAACTATGAGATCATTGGTTGTTGAAGAGATGGTGATCTAACTCGTATCGACCATTAAAATGTTATCAAAACCCTTTAGCATGGTTGAATGATGATTCACCTCCACTATTAAACTTCTATCAGACTTTTGATCTTTGATATAATCAAGATCGGGTCTTCCCACTATTGAAATCTATTGGACCCTTGATTGACAGTGAGGATTTGATTTTTTTTTTCAAAAACATGGGATGATATGATACATCTCCTCCGTCCAAATCCCAATCTGACAATTAATTCTCAATATTGAGTATATCTAATGAATCTTCACCTTGAAAAACTCGATCTAACTATCATCTACCACGATGATTTGTTTTGAAGTATATGGATCCCTAAATTCTACACAAAGAATGATGGCTTCAAAGGCATGCATACTACGTTTGCAGGCCTCCTCTTTATGGTTTGAATTTGACTGCTCCAAATGGAGTTTCTTCCAGAACTTGGCATTGGTGAACGGGGCACTCGTTGACTCTCCTTGTGAATTTTACTGTATCATAACCGTCGCTCCCTGGCACCACTCCACACAAAAGCGGTGGTCTAGTCTTTGGTTGATTTTAACTATTGCTAGCTCCACCCGATGAAGCTGTTGATTGGGCATATAGCGGTCATCCTCAGTGGTATCGCAAATCACAACTCGTCTTACCCTTACGAAGCAGCTTTCTCTGATCCAATCAACTCAAACTTTAAGTTGCTCTGTGATAATCAAAGAAAATAAGCAATATAAAATACCCACGAAGAACTAGAAAGCAAAAGAATAGGTTTATTTTTGTTTTATATATTTTCTCATAAACAATAACAAAGTCTGGAAATAAAACATTATCGATTGTCTTTATATAAGCCTAAACAATCCCGTGTTAACTCTTTTCCTACTCTAAATAAACTTCTGAATAACCTATGTCATTACTGAAATTCTTGGGCATTTTAATAACTAGAAAGTCAAAGGAATCTTCTTGAAGTTCTCATGATTTATTTTAGCTAAAGAGTCCTATAAATCAGGCCCCGAGATGTCCTAAAAAATTCTCTATTTTATTCTAAATAAGTTAGTAACTCAATCATAAAGAAAAAAGTATTCCTTTGACCTTTTTTTATTGAATTTAGTAATCGCCATTTTATTTATTAGTGAAGTGGTGTTTAAATTGGTTTAGGAGTCTGGGATTCGCAAGTGTTTTGTGTTTGGTTAAAAGGACTTTTAGTGTGAAGCCCTATCTACAGTTTTATGTTATTATCTTTAAAAATTGATGGGAGTATTTTTTTGAGGTTTTTAAAACCCTAATTGTCCTCGTTGATTTGGGATCTCTTTTTCTGCGGATCGAAGAATCGAGGTATGCTTTAATTTGTGCATATTATTTCTTCTAATTTTTTGGGATTAGTTTCCTTTTTTATCACATCAGTACATCTATCCAACAAACATTTTATAAACCGTTAAAAAGGCTCAGAAACCTATAAATATAGGTCCTTGCCTTAAATGAACTAGAGACATGCTGTTGAAATTACAGACAATTCATTGCATCCCTCTTCCGAAGACTTCAAGTTCCACTGTTCTCTGAACACAAGTAAGAAGGAAAAGGTTTTAGAGCCTCTAGATTTAGGAATTATTTTCCTTTTTCTCATTTATTTCTATTTTCATGGTAAGAATCAAAGGTAATCTTCTGCAGATCCACCCCCCCCCCCCCCCAAATACTCTAATAAATTAAACCTCTTCAAAGAAGGAATTTGTGTAGAATGAATTTTCATTGATTTGAATTTGTTGTTCACATGGCAAATGACAAGATTGGCATGACAATTTGACTCCATGACTTAGGGCCAGCAGTTAATCCTGATTCCTGATACCATTACTCTTATCACAAAAAAAAAAAATGTGAAGTCAATCCATGTTGTCATCAGGCTACTGAAATGCATTAAATAAATGAAACTAGCTATGCTACTGTGCCCGCAGTTGAAGAAGGCATAACCCAGTAACTTTTGGAAATATATTAAGCTTGATTTACTTACTAATATCATTCTATGGTGATTCTGACGCAGATAGCTAAGATTGACATGTCCTTTTGTTGCTAATGCTAGAAGCCATAATTCAAGAGCTAGAGATGCTTAAATATGGCCTTCAGAGAACTCTTTCATTTTCTCATTATCTCTTTATCAACCCAACTGTCTGAACAAGTTATCTTTCATACTATAACATGTAGTATTTGTAGCTCCAATGTATTGTAGCCTATAGAAGAGAGGAATGGAGATTAATGTTTTGCTGTAGTGATATGGTTGACACTAGAATTTACAAAATATTACTTGTAGTATCATGCTTGTTAGTACATAATATAGTTTTTTATGGAGAAGTGTACTCTTATCATTCTTTACTAAAGCCTACTGACAGTAACAATGCATTTGTAATTCTTATTCTTCACAGCATTGACACTTGCATAGGAATTTCAGGTGCCAATTATAGGCTTGGTTATGACTGAGAGGGGTGTCATATCACGATTACTTTGTCCCAAGTTTGGTGGGTATCTTACTTTTGGTACACTTAATGCGGGAAAAGAATCAGCTCCCGGACAACCGACAATCAAAGATTTATTGAATGTATACAATCTCAGACAGCTAGGATCTGATACAAAAGTGTATGGAATTATTGGGAAGCCTGTAGGTCATAGCAAAGGACCAATTTTGCACAATGAAGCACTTAGGTCGGTTGGGGTTAATGCAGTTTATGTGCCTTTCTTGGTGGATGATCTCGCAAATTTTCTCAACACATTTTCATCACCGGATTTTGCTGGATTCAGGTTCAATCTTCTCTTCTAAAGACTTAATGCATCATAAATCATTGTTCAATAACCTTTTTATTAACTTGGAACTTGGCCAAGTTGACTAGACTTGGCAAATTCTATTACAAGGATAAATTATGGACCGATTCGACTGATTTGTATAGGGGTGATGAATTTCATTTACGGGGGCAAGCTGTCGTTGAAACTCCAGTCAATACTGGTTTTTATAGTGCGGAAATATATTATGTGACAAAATTTAAATTCTTGCTAGTCTAGCCAAGATTTCAGGATTTAAAGCTTCTTTATAACTACCGTAGCTAGAGACAAGTTAGGAATACATGTCCTGAGTTCGAATCCCACCCCCTGTTGGCCATCCGCAGGGATTTATCCCCTACTTATCTGGTATGTGTGATGTGCAGGTGTTGCACGTGCCCGGGGACTTAGTTGGGTGCTCTAAGAGGCCCGGATACCCCGTCATCAAAAGACAAGTTAGGAATAAAGGCTTATTTTCCATCATCCTAAATGCTTCTTCTTGCATCATTTTCTTTCTACCTGCACCCATTAGGTGCATGGTGTGGATTTGCATCTTTTTGTATAGGGGTGCACTCACTGGGTGCATGACATAGATTTGTCTCTTGTTCACGGTCCTAGGTCATTTTTAAGAGAGCCTCAAGTTTGAGGGACAGCAAAATGCAGAGGCTTACTGTGGATCCTTGTTCCCCTTTGGTAATTCTCTTATATTATTTTGTTTGTTAGACTCTTGATGTGTAGAACACATGCATTTATCTCTATGTTTTATTTAGTCTTTTGCATGATGTGCCTATATTTGGTTGCATTTGTCTTTACACCTAGATGAGGTCATTTCCATAAATATCAATGGTCATGGTTTCTGGATGCTATTGTAATTACGGATCTTATGGCATTCTAAGGATTGATTTTTATAAAATATAAATATGGAAAATTATGTAAGTGTCTCTAGTGTTTTTTCTAAAGTATAAAATTGCCCCTCAAGATAGTTTAAATTTGTGCTTAAACTTAGTTAAGTATTTAGAATTTTAGCTTAATACTTTTCTTAAGGTTTTACTTAAAGTTTCAAATCCCATGCTTACCTATAAAAAAAGGTCTTATTTAAAGTTTCGTTTGATGAAAGATCTTGATTAGAAAAATTGTGCAGCCAACTATTTCCTTGGTTTTGGGCAAGTAGTCCAAGAAGAAAAATCAGGTATTAGGCACACGAGTGGGTCCATGATGGAGCTTGTATTAGGTACACAAGTCATGTACCTAGGGCGGTACATGGATCAATCTCAGTCCGCTTGTATGGGCAAACCATACCTGCATGAATTTTAGGGATGTTAAAAACCTGTGTGCATCACAAAATTTTTGGACATACGGACTGAAACTGGTTCGTGTATTGCTTACTGGTGGTACATGACCCATCTACCTAATACAAACTCATCCATGGTGATATCACTTTTTGGGGTGATAATTATCCATCCCCAAATCCACTTTTTAAGTGGTTGGTTTCTATATAATAAATTCCCACCTTTACTTGTTTGTTTATTCTATTATAGGGATTAGAATTTTCTCGTATTGGATGTTCAATTTTGGGATTTGTTCTATAAAAAATAATGAACAAAATATAAAGATCATTACATTGGAGGAGAAATAGATAATTTTCAAGCACAAAAGAGATAGGGAAAAAAGAAAGGGGAAACTGTAGGTTTCAGATGAGCTGGTATTCCATTTGTTGATACTTGGGAATCCTTGGACACTACCCTGTATGATAGTTTCTGTTAGACCTATGGTTAAGAGTATATTGATGATGTCATTATAAATTTTGCAAGAATGGAAACATTGTAAGTGAGGATCGTGACGTATATACTATTAGGTCTTATTTTTATAACTTGCCAACAGAGTTTTTATGTTCATAATTTATTAAGCACTCTGTGTGTATGGGATCATGCCTTTGTCCATGAGTTGTGCACCTGCATGTGTGGGTTTTTGTTTGTGTTGGTGGGTAAGTGGGCATGGGCATGGGCATGATCCCTAGTTTCAATACTGATACTATCAATTTTGATCTAATCCAATTCCTGATACTGATATTGGTATCAAAATCCCATGGATATTGTAGGTGTTGTGCACCTGCATTCGTGGGTTTTTGTTTGTGTGTGGGTGGGCATGAACTATAGTTTCAAATTTTCAATACTGATACTATCAATTTTGATCTAATCCGATACCTGATACCGATATCCGTATCAATATCCCATTGGAATTGATAGGTAATGATTTGTGGTTCAAAATGATGGGCTTTTCTACTTGGTGGGAGGTTCCTTGGAGAGGACTTTAACTAGGGTTGCCAACGGGTCAGGTACATAACCTTGGCCTGTCGGGTCAGGTTGGGTCGACTAAGAGGTCGGATTGGGCCGGCCGGACCCGATATTTTATATACAAAGAGCATGAAAATAGGGGCTTTTATCGGGTCGGGTTTTCGGGTTGGGCGTAGGTCGAGTGCATCATCTAGGTTGGTCCGGTCAGTTGGGTTGCACCATTAGGTCTGGTTGGGCATATGCCATTTTCTTGTTGGGCAGCCAAAATTTTTATCTGACTCTTTGACAGCCCTAACTTTAACATTATTTGTTTTGACCATTAGAAAAGGGGGGGGGGGGGGGTTATGAGAAATTTGGAGATTTCATATATGCTTGTGCGCTTATGGACTTCCAAATGCAGGGGCACATGTTTACTTGGCCCAATTTGCAGGATAATTCACGCCTATTGCAGATTGGACAAGTTTTTTATTTGGGATGAAATGATATGTTTCCCAATGCGGTGATCGAGATAGATCCATAGACCAATTTCGTTGAAATGTGTGCCCAGGGGAAGATGGCCCCTTTCAGATTGGAAAATGTGGTTACTAGTGGTTTTTAAGAATTTGGTCACTAAATGGTGGTTGGAAGATGTGGTTGAAGAGTCGGCTTTTCAGGTTAATTACCAAACAGAAAAAACTGAAGGGAAATATTAAACTTCGGAATGCAGAGTTTTTTGGGGAGGTAGGTAGAGGCAATGAGGCACTAATGCAAGAGTTGCGAAATCTTGAGTTGCTTGAAGAAGAAAGGGTGTTGACCCCATAAGATGGGGAGATTAGGAATATTGGAGATATATTATGAAGATTTGTGTTAGTGAGTTACGCTGTATTTATGTATGAGAGGTATGTGTTGGAGATAGTATTAGTCCATGTGTGTTTACCTAGGTATTGGTAAGTGAGTCTAGTTATGTCTAGTCCACATTGGTTGTAATTGGGTTTTGTACGTAAGTAGCCTTTTACATGTAGAGGCCATCTCATGTAACCCAATACAACAATTATTAACAATGTAGTCCATTTAGTGATTGCTCTCTCTCCTCTCTCTCCCTCTTCTCCATGTCTCTTTCTCTCATATACCTTAGTAAGGGTATTCCTCTCTTTGTTACTTCCTTTAGTATATTAGGTGATTATTAATTTTGACATGGTATTAGAGCGGATCGGTACCGCATGTCTTGTTTAGGGTTCAGGGACTCCTTTTCTATTAGTATAAGGGGAGATGGTTCAGGGCCTCTTTTTCTATGTTTGGCAAGCTGAGCACTGTGGATGCTCGACTTGAGGGGGAGTATCGGAGATATGATACGAAAATTTTTGTTAGTATACTGTATTTATGTATGAGCGGTACGCATAGTGGGTTTAGTCTCACATTGGTTAAGAACATAAGTTGTATCTTGTATGTCCTCTATATAAAGGGCTCATCTATTGTAACTTGAATTACCTTGGAATAGAAGCAATGTAGTCTTTAGTATCTAGTGTGTTCTCTTCTCTCTCCCTCTTCTTCTTCAAGGACGACCATTGAACTGCAATTCAATAAGAGATGCTTGGAGGAAGAAATTATGTAGAGACGAAAATCAAAAGTTCAATGGCTGACCACCGGGGACAATACCACAAATTTCTTCTATTCGGATGCGAATGTGAAGAATAAAAACAACTATATTGGGAGTTTGGTAGTTGATGGAAATAGATACAAGGATGGGGTTATGATTGGCCAGAAAATGGTCCAATTTTATCTTGGGCATGACTTGTAAGCAATATCAATGTTAAAACTATCAAGCAAACATTATCTTGGTCATGGCTTGTAAGCGCAAATAAACATAAGATGCATAATACTCAGAACATGTTCTAAATGTGAGCTTGAGCAGGAACATAAATAGCATAACTTGAATGCAGATTGCATATATCATTGGAATTATTTGAACTTATTTTCTTGCTTGTTTTATCTTATTTTCTTTTTTACGCATCTATACTCCACATGGTTGTGCTTGCTTGCTTGTCTTAAAATACTTGTGCCAAAGTCACTGCTCGAGCCTAGCACATGAAAAGGAATGGGCTAGCATATAAACCACCATAAGAAGTTGTCCGGTTTGATTGTTACCTGTGTGCTTTCTTCTTTCCTTATGCATACAGATATATAGAAAGTGCGCAGTGAGGGATCTTTATAGGTAGCCAGTCTTTCACTTCCTCCCTGTAAATCCCATGCCTTTTGATGCAGGGATTTCCCTGTTCAAAATAACTGAGAACCTGCGTGATGAATGGGCTGGATTAACTGCAGGAAATATAGAATTAAAGGCTGCAGATTAGTGGTCCAAAGGGGCTGTACTAGGGTCTTCAAAATGGGCAAAACAGGGGCTTTGTCAGATGCCAGATGCGCCTGTACTTGAACATATTTTTTGGCCTAAAGTTTGGGTCACTTGACCCATTAAATGTGACCCACGTGGCATCATTAAATGATCCACGAGACAGCTGGTTGCAGATAGTAACTCTCGGTGGTTTTCGAAATGGGGCAAAACAGGGGCTTTGTCAGATGCCAGATGGGCCTAAAGTTAGGGTCACTTGACCCATTAAATGAGACCCATGCCGTATCATTAAATGATGCACGTGACAGCTGGTTGCAGATAGGGCCTCTCGGTGGTTTTCGAAACTGAGTCTCGGTGATCTTAAAGCTGCAAGGATTTTATTTCGAGTAAGTAAAGTTCAAGTAAAGAGGAGATTAAAATTAGAGGAAGTTTCCTTATTTGTTATAAGGGTCAACCGGAGTAGGGGTTTTCTTTTATTTCCTTTAAATACTATCACTACCAAGAAAAATTATTAGTGGAGATTATTTAATGAGAAAACAGTTCTTCATTGCTGATCTTTAGCTGTTGCTCTCGAGACTATTATCTTGGCAACTTCAAACTCTAAGTCTATGTAGAAAATTCAGAACTGCTGAGGTCCTTAAGTGCTGTGATTTTGCTGCTATTTTGCACTTCCAGATTCATTGCTAACCAGAATTTTGGAATATCATATTCTGGACTCGTGAAACAGAATACAACTGGCAACCCTCTTTAGGACTGTTGTCATCAATCTAATACTCCGGTATTAGAGCGATTGTTGGCCATATTAGCATACGGCAACGACATAATTAAAGTGAAATTCTCTCTTTAATTACTGTGGCCTGCGGTTTACGTTAAATTGTATCAGAGCGGGTTTTTTTCGAGGGTGAAGGCTAGAATCTTGGGCAGTGATAAGGTGTCACCAGGGTTTAGATCTACGCCAGTCACACTATTAGCTCGATCGGAACAAGTATTTTCAACTGGAAAAAGAGCGGTTAATACCATGCAACGTGATGATTTTGTCCTCGGTGATGTTTCGTTTAGATACATTGGAATTTTGTTTCGACAGATACATGATCTTGTTGCGTAAAAGCAAGCTTAAGACACCATTCGAAGTCGCACACCTCGACCTGCAAAACCAAGGCGCGCGAATGCCATTGACACCATCATTTTTCATTTCGAAATTCGAAGATGATGATTTGGTTGAAGAAAGGGCACCTAATCAAGCGGATGAATGGTTAGATCTCCATCCAAGTGAAGGTCAACTATTCAATTTTACTTGAGAATCAACGGTCAAATCTTAGTAGAAAAGAAAATATAGAAGCCGTTGAAGTATTAGATCAAATGGCGGTCGACGATCAAGGGCCCGATGAAATATCTAACAGTGGGGAGGACTCAAATCATCATCTGATCAACGATCAAGGGTCTGTGAAGACATCCGATCTTCATCAAAGTGAAGATCAACTGTCCAATGGCAATATTGATGGTGATGAAGTGATGGATTTCCATCTCGACCAAATCCAATGGTTCGATGGAGATTTTAGTCACAAATTATTAGATCAATCAACTGTCAAACATCAACAATGGATTAATATTGTGCATGAGATGGACGGATCGGACAAATATTTAAGGCTCCGATGGATATTTAAGGCTCTTATGATCAGTGAGAACCTCAAAATTTTCTCCATAAAGATAGTACCTCCAAATCTTTAATGCAAAAATCACGGCTGCTAACTCCAAGTCGTGGGTCGGGTAGTTCTTTTCGTGAATCTTTAGTTGACGGGAGCCATACGCAATGACCTTCTCATGCTGATTTAATACACAACCCAATCCGCTATGTGATGCATCACTAAAGACAACAAAACCTCCATTGCCCGATGGAATAGCGAGAACCGGTGCTGAAGTTAGTTTATTCTTGAGTTCTCGGAAGCTCTTTTCACATTGGTCGCTCCCCTCAAACTTCGTATTCTTCTTTGTGAGTTGTGTGAGGGGTGTGGCAAGCTTGGAGAATCCTTCTACAAATCTTCCATAGTAACCAGCTAAGCCTATAAAACTATAACTGTTTTTGGTTGTTCCCATTTGACGTCTGCTATCTTGGCAGGATCTACAGCTATCCCGACGTCAAAAATAACATGCCTTATTTTTGGTTGTTCCCATTTGACGTCTGCTATCTTGGCAGGATCTACAGCTATCCCAACGTCAAAAATAACATGCCCCAAGAAACTTACTTGCCTATGCCAAAAATCACATTTACTTAGCTTTATATAACTGATGTTCACGAAGTGTCTAGAGTGTAATGCTTAAATGTTGTTCATGATCTTCTCGTGTTTTCGAATACATAAGAATATCATTTACGAAAACGACTACAAACTGATCAAGATGTGGCTTGAATATCCGGTTCATTAGCTCTTTATGAACGCTGCAGGAGCATTTGTCAAACCAAAAGGCATGACTAAGAATTTGTAATGGCCATATCTTGTACGAAATGTTGTCTTGAGCACGTCCTCTGCTCTAACTTTCAACTGATGATAGCCTAATCTCAAGTCAGTCGTTGAGAAGAACTTTGCTCCCTGAAGTTGATCAAATAGGTCGTCGATGCGAGGGAGTGGGTAACGGTTCTTAATCATCACTTGATTTAATTGACGATAATCTATACAAAGTCTCATAGAACCATCATTCTTCTTGACAAAAAGAACAGCGGCTCCCATTGGGGTACACTAGGTCAGATGAATCCCTTATCCAAAAGTTGAAGTTGCTCTTTTAGTTCCTTCAATTCTATAGGTGCCATGCAATAAGGAGCTTTAGATATCGGCTCTGCACCCAGAGACAAGTCAATGGAAAATTCAATTTCCCTATTTGGAGGAATTCCTCAAGAAAAACATCAGGAAATTCACAAACAATTGGAATCTTAGCAATTTCAGTTTTCTCTTCTCGCAATTCTTGTATAAAGCCAAGTAGCAATGACATCCTTTCCTCAATAGACGGATGGCTGAAATAATCGGTGTAGTACAAGACTTAATGCCATAAATATGAAAAGTTTTACCCTTTGGGGATTGGAAGGTGACAACTTTCCTAAAGCATTCAACACTAGCGTGATATGCAGCTAACCAATCCATGTCCAAAATCACATCAAAGCCTTGAAAATCCAAAACAATAAGGTCTATTGTTGTCTCATGACCCTTGTTTGAAATGACTACCGACCGACATACCGTATCCGTAACCACTGAATCACCAGTTGGAACTGAAATAGATAGAATAAAGTCTAACGGTTCTGGTTTACTCTTCAATTTCTTTGTGAATCAGGGGGTCATGAATGAGTGAGTCAAGCTCGGATCGATCAAGAAACATGCTTCTTGAAGAATACTATCAAAATCCCGATGCAAGAGCAAGGTTCCTATGATACATATGTTTAAAAAGTAAATATTAAAAAAAATATTATTCTCACACCTACTTTTTTTTTTTTTTTTGCATATTAGCGAATTATTCTAATAAAAGCAAAACTAATAAAAGTACACAATTATTCATCAATTATAGTTCAATAAAAGTAAAGAATGCATAATTAAATCATACCCTGGATGATTGGCGGCTTGAGCATCCTTGGCCGAAATTGCATAAGTACGACCTTGAACTATAGGTTGAGAGGATCTCCAAGTAGATGTTGGTGTTTTCTTCTCCTTAATTCTTTTCAAGGCAATCCTTGATTAAGTGTCCCTTCTGGCCATAATGGAGGCATGAACCTATGTTCCATTGACAATCTTCCAATTTGTGACGCTTTCCACATCGTGAGCATGACTCAGACGGTACATATGAAGTGGTATATGAAGTCCTCCATGCCACGGATGCTTTAGATGTAGCAGGATGCGAGGAACGAAATGGCTTCGTAAGTGCTAAAGAGACTTGCCTAGGATTGGTGGTATGAACTGTTCGAGAAGGTGCTGAAGCTGAGAACTTTGTTCTCTTACTAGTCTGATCATTGGTAAATGATTGTGCTTGACTCATTTTATTCTTACTTTGCTGCTCTCTTCATTTATATAACTTCTCTAGATCATGTTCAGCAATGAGAGCCCTATCAATGACCTCTGCATAAGTCCTCAACTTGAAGAGTGAAAGTCTCTCTTGAATGTTTCGTTTTTGGCCACGCTCAAACTTTTTGGCCTTCATGATCTCCGTAGCAACATGTTGTGGCGCAAACCTTGAGAGTCTTGTGAATTCTACTTCATACTCGGCCACTGGCATTTGACCTTGCTCTAGGGAAATAAAATCTATCTCTCACTGCTCTCTAACAGATTCAGGAAAGTACTTCTCATTAAATTTTTCAGTAAATTGGCCCAAGTTCATGGTGTGTTTGGCGTATTTTGTGCTCTAGTTCTTTCAACTGACTTCAATCAGGGATCTGCTTCTCCTTCAAGTTGGAATGAAGCCCATTTGATCTTCTCGTCCTCTGTGCAAGGTATCACACACAATTTTTTCTAATTGATTCATCCACTGTTTGGCTTCGTGCGGGTCCGCTTTGCCCAAGAAATTGGGTGGCTTCATCCTTCAGAAATCTTGAAATCCGGAGGGTTGCTGCCTTGTTGCAAGTAAGGTGATCTGTTGCACCATAGTATTAGCCATTGTTTCTAATACTTGTTCTATACGCCTATCACCATTTCCTCCTCTCAATAGGATGCCATTGGAACCGGTGGCAATTCCTACCCCATTTGATGTGCCCTCAGTATTAACGGTCCTTCGTTTATGGCGAGGGGCAATAAGGATCTGTCAAGATCGAGTATAAACTAAATATACCAAAATAAATCAAACAATCGTAAACAATCCAACTCAATAAGAACCTAAAGCCTAAGCTTTGATACCAACTGTAACGACCCGAAATTTCCACACAAGAAGATATGGAATACTAGGTCATTTAACTTAGTTTATAAGCTTATAAGCAGAAATTTCATTGATGGGACATGAAAGGAAGAAAAAAAACTCAAATCATTTTTTTTTTCTTAAAACAATGCTATAACAACGTTAATCAAATTATTTATAAAACTGAAATAAATAATTTCAACAGCTATAAATGAAAATACTAACTCAAAAATAACACCGGTGACGGCCGTACGTCACACAAACAGTGGTACTTACGTCAATGTACCCAAAAAACAATAAATATTCTAAAGAAAATTTATAAGTCGTACCGAGACTTAATTGAAAAATTCTCACTAAGGATAATATTCTTCAAGTGAGAGATCTTCCTCGTCTTCAGGCACGAAATCAGGATCCTCTTCCAACTCAGGATCCTTGTCAACATTTGTACCTGCGACACATAGTGTCGGGGTGACCTAAAAATCTACATTGCTCAGTAGGACGATTCTAAGACCATTCGAGTCTTAAGCTATCCAACACATAGTTTCAATGATTATTCAATTATTAATGACTAAAATATAATAAAATATGAGAAATCACCACGTATTTACACTCTATGATAAATAACTCCAAGTACAAATTTGAGTTTGATTTATATAACTTATAGTGGGTTCTTGATGTCATATTTAGGAAATCTAAAAGGTGAATTTCATAAAAGTGCCCAATTATAATATTTTTCTTTTATATTTTATTTCAAATATATTAGTTTATGTTCGTGCATTACTTAAGCATATAACTTAAAGTAATCTCTATCGCTATATTCTATTGCAAATATAGCGCTAGAGTCAAAGTCAAACCACCGATGGGATCTTGACCATCGTCGTTCTAGAACAATTTTTCCAAGTGTCGTAGCTCCTGCTAAGTGTGATAGCTCGTGCGGTTCAAATTACTGTTGTAATAGTTCAAAGCGTGCTATAGCACAGGATCCATTCAAATTCAAAGCTTAAATCACATACATATTTCTAAAGTATAATGTTTTATTCACACTTTTTATAATTAATTTAGAATTCAAAAACAGCTTTTAAGGTTCGATGAAAATTTTATATCATATATTCTTTTCTTTTTGTTTTCTCTTTAAGAGTGTTGCTAGTAAATATTTTTCATTCATTAATGATACAAGGATTTAATTTTTCTATTCTCATATTCAAGTGTGTAAACAAATTATAAAAGCAAAGTGACCATATGTCTTAACAACGTACAAAATTAATTAGGAAAAATACCGGTCTCATCAAGACGATTGAAATGATGTGCATATATGCTTGTAACCGACATGTATCGATCACTTAATGTATAGTCAAAGTGCATAAAAAGCCAAATATATGATTTATTACTAAATAATTTTTTAAGGTAGATTATAGAAAATCTGATCCGTCAGATGCAATATTCACGAAATTTCAAGTGGGGTAGTCCCTATTGATAATTTCATAAATCGTACAGAATCTTAACATTCAGAAAGGTCAACGATCCAAAAGACCCAACACTAACAAACTTTTTAGAATTCAGGCTCTAGTGCAGGCTTGACATAAACGAATATGGTCTAACTTTAATCAATACTAATTGATGTTACAATGTTTGAATAGATGTACTAATTTTTGCTGTCTATCAAAGATGGCATGCTACACAAATTGGTGCCATTAAGATTCTCAAACCTACCAAATGAGTGGATTTGGTATATATTTTTTGAAGCCTAGGAGGCTATGTTGTGGGAAAATCAAAACACAAAATTTAAATAGTTAACCTTAACTTTCCCACGCAAGTGGCGACACGCTGTCAAACCTTGAAAAGCGTGATTTTAAGATCTATAAGATTGATGGCTGTAAATTGTTTAACGTGAATCGGCCACAAACCAAGGCATCACGAGAGCCTCTATTGTTGGCGATACACACCGTAAATTGTTTAACGTGAATCTGCCCAAGATACAAGTCTTTCAAGCTTGAAGTGTTAAGATCTTAGGCGTGGATATCAGGCTTAAAGAAATCTCGAGAGATGCATAATTTTGGTGTAATTATTGTGTTACGAGAAAATCGAGAAGATACTAGCTGTGATCGTGAATTGTGTGCCATGTGGATTAGAGAGAGAAAATTTCGTAGAACGAGAGACGTATTGTTGTAGGGTTCTATAGAAAAAGATGATTTTGAGGTTGTGAGAGGCGATAAGTGTCGAGATCTCAACAAATAGTCGAAGATAGGGGAATTGAGAGTCCTAATATCATAGGATTTCTTATCACGCGATTGGTTAATTACTCCTAGTTATACAAGTAATTAGGAGACTAGAAGAAGGAAACTAAAAGAAATAGATAGGTTAATGTATTAAACACACAAACAGTAATATATATGTAACCATAAATTTTATATATAACTATCATAAGTTTATATAACACTTTAGTATAATAAACATAACTAGTAGCACGTGGCCAACATAGTCTAGATCCCAGCACAGTGTGAACAAACAAGATTTCTATATTGGGAAAATTGGAGACTATTAATTAAGAATTAAGTACCATTATTAAGCAAAAACTTCAAGTATATATTCCATGCGACTCTAGGATGTATACATAAATAGGCATAAATGATTCATACTAGTTAAATTAGAACCTTTAACAATCTCGATAAAATTAACGATATGAATAATATTTTATTGTACACACAATCTAATAGTTGTAATTTTAAATAATTATTTTCTAAATCAAGAGTATCGAGATTAGTCAATAAGTGAACGAAATTGAAATCAGGGTCTTTACAATGAGCTCCTCAAGAAAAGATTCATTAGGGAATGTTTAAGCCCTTATGTCTTGTCTGCACTCCTCACACCCAAGAAGGATGGGTCTTGGAGAATGTGTGTGGACAATCGTGCAATTAATAAGATCATGGTTAAGTATTAGTTTCTGATACCAAGGCTAGACGAAATGCTTAATATGATGGCAGGTGCCACTATCTTTTTCAAGGTAGATCTTAAAAGTGACTACCTTCAAGTTCGCATTCGTCTCGGGGATGAGTGAAAGACCACCACCTTTAAAACCAATGACGGGTTAAATGAGTGGTTGGTCAGACCTTTTGAGGTTTCAAACACCCCTAGCACATTCATGAGAATTATGACACAGGTGTTAAGGCTTTTTATGGGCAAGTTCTCAGTGATTTACTTTAATGATATCCTGATTTACAGCCACGATAAAGAACAACATCTTGACCACTTGAGGCAGGTCTGTGAGACCTACCTCAAGTGGAATGATTGAAGATCTCGAAAAGCTTAGGTCCATTGTAGAATGGCCTGAGCCCTAATGAGTAGTTGACGCCCGTAGCTTCCATGGATTGGCTATGTTTTATCGTTGATCCATCTGTAGTTTTAGTTCTATTATGACCCCTATCACAGTTTGTATCAAAACAGGGAATTCAAATGGACGAGTATCGCAACTAAGGCATTCAAGGAGATAAAGTCAAAGACGACTAAAGCTCCAGTCATGTGCCTACCTGGCTTTTCTAAAGTCCTTGAGGTTGCGTGTGACGCATCTGACATCGGGATAGGAGGAGTTTTGAGCCAAGAGGGCCACCCTGTTGCTTAATAGTGAGAAATTGAATGAGGCATGACAACAATACTCCACCTCTGATAAAGAATTCTACGCGGTAGTGCAAATATTGAAACATTGGAGACATTATCCTCTTGTCGCATGAGTTCGTCTTGTTTTCAAATTACAAAGTCTGAAGATATTTGAGTATTAAGAAGAAACTTAACTCACGCCATTCGTGATGGGTTGAGAATCTTCAAGAGTGCAGTTTCGTTTGAAACATAGGGCTGGGTTGGGAACAAACCCGTAGATGCTTTGAGTCATAGAGTCGCAATGTTAAACTCTATGTACTGGTTTTGAGCGGATGATTATCCCATATGTCCCGAATTTGGAAATGGTATACCTCTTTAGTCGATAGTCAACGGAGTGTTGTTCATTGTTATGTCCTATAAGATGGGTTCTTGTTTAAGGGCAACAAATTGTGTATACCCGACCTCCTTGCAAGATTTTCTCGTTTGAGAGCTTCGTGCCACAACATAGTTGGTCACTTTGGTTGAGACAAGATAATTGCACTTGTTGAGGATCGATTTTATTGGCCCAGTCTCTTGCGATACATTGCCAAGATTATCAGGCAGTGTCGTACCTGTCAATTGCAAAGTAGAGAAAGCAAAACACATGATTGTATACGCCATTTCCAATGCCACAAACACCGTGGCAAGATCTTAGTATGGATTTCGTACTTGGACTTCCTAGGACTATTAGGAAGCAAAATTCCATTTTTGTAGTCGTTGATCGATTTCCAAGATGGTCCACTTCATTCCTTGTTCGAAAACCTCCGTTGCGAGTCACATTGCGAAATTATTTTCCGAAAGGGTTGTTCGATTACATGGTGTGCCGAAAACCATTTTGTCTGATCAAGCTGTCAAATTTGTGAGTTACTTTTGGAAGACACTTTTGACACATGTTGGGTACAAGGCTACAGTTTCACCTGCCTACCACTCCTAAATGGATGGGAAAACCGAGGTGGTCAATATGAGCTTGGGTAATTTGTGAAGGTGTCTGGTTGGTGATCAAGTCAAAAATTGGGATTCTGTGTTGCCTTTAGTTGAGTTTGCATATAACAATTCAGTCAATACAAGTTTAGGCATGAGCTCATTTCAAGTTGTTAGTGGTTACAATCATAGGACACCGATTGATCTTATTCCCATGTCACCGTTGCATAGACTGTCAGAGTCTGCAGACGCATTTGTATGCCACATTCATGATTTGCATGCTGAAATTAAAAAGAAAATTATATTGAGCAATGAAAAATACTAATTTTTTGTTAATTCTCACAGGAGATTCAAGGAATTTAATGTAGGTGATGAAGTAATGGTACGGATTAAGCCTGAGCGATTTCCGCAAGGTGTCGCAAAAAAGTTACATGCCCGCGGTGTTGGACCCTACAGAATTTTGAAACGTGTTGGTTCGGATGCATGTGTCCTAGGTCTTCCTCTAGACATGACATTAGTTCAACTTTCAATGTGGAAGACCTTGTTCCATATTTAGGTCCACCAATCATACCATCATAGCCGTTCCTAGACCCTTTTGATCCACCTGAGCCTATCATCCATCTCCAACCCATTCCATTACTGCCGCTTGTCCTCCAAGTAAAATAGGTAGTTGAGCGGATTTTGGACAATCAGATAGTTTCCACCAAAATCAGGGGATACCAAAAGTACCGTGTAAAGTGGAAAGACAAGCTCGAATTGGAATGTACGTGAATTATAAGAGAAGAGCTTCAACGTATAGATCCAAACTTGCTAGATTTGTATCATGGTTTTAACTCATGGGGGTGAATGGATGATTTCTTCCCACCCTGGGAGAGTTGATGGGGACATCGCATCCACACGTTTACACAAGATGTGTAGGAGTCGCAAGAAGCGATTGAAGACGCCTCAAATTTGGTGGATGGATGATTGAAGACCCATGTGCGCGTGAGCGCACACGAAGACCCAACACTTGGGGGACGTGCACATAGGGAGGAAAGGATGGAAAGAGAAGATAAAGAAAGAGTCAAAAAAGAGCAAAAATGGCTCTTTGGTCAAGTGCCCGAGCAAGTTCAGGCTCGCTTGAGTGACCAAAGAGTAGACTGAGAAAACTGATAATCTCTCCCGAGCGAGGTTAGGCTCGCTCGAGCAACCATAGAGCGAAATCAGCTTCAGGGAGATCTCGCCTGAGCGAAAATTTTAGGCGGCTAGGCAATTTTCGCAGCAAAACTTACATTTTTTGAGTTTGTTTAGACTTAGGACTTCTATTTCGTTTGTTTAGGTTACTTATGGGTTTTTGGCCTATATAAGGCTATGTAAAGACAATTAAAAAATCATCTTATGCTTATTGAAATTTGATTGTTTTGTGCTATCTATAAGAATTCGTTGAGAGTTTTCTTCTTCCCCGAGTTTAGGTTTGGTGTGAGGCCAATATTTTCACTATCGAAATTCCGTTGATTGATACATCTATCTTCTTATCTTCGATCTTCTATCTTTGGTGCAAAAGTATTTAGTTGATTAAATATTAGTTTTGTTTGTTGTAGAAAATTCTTCCAAAACCTATAAAATATACTCTTTGATTTTACCCCTTTATATTCGCCTTATTTTTTTGAAAACCTAGAATGGAATAAAAAAACACCATTATGGGTAGTTGTTCGATGCCCTACGCTAGAGGGAAGTCAAGTTCTATTTTGAGATCTTCAACTCAGCCAGAGGGGGATTCACTCAAAGTCGGTAGGGGACACTTCACGAGTAATTGGCTACAAAGCCAACACACTTCATCATAAAATTTTCAGCGCAAAACCAGCATTCAAAGGCCTTTCAATTGCAGCAACGCGTAGAAGTAATAGCCTGAACATGCCTCCCCAACCAACAAATAATCACAAGCTATTCAGCGGCACCCCACACTGCACCAAGCAGCACTCTGCAGACCAGTTATCCGAGCTATCTACACAGTCCCAAAAAAACATAGTAGTTGGTAGTTATTATTAACAAGGGATATGGTTCCTTTTGTATTCTTGAAGGACGCTAGGTCTGGTGCTTCACCTTTCAGTCATTGACACCCATGACTATTCAGAGATTATCAGACTTTTGAAACATTAATACGCAATTCTTACTCAAATGTGTTTCACCTTGTTGGATTCTTTGATGTTTGGTCTGTTAGTACGTTTCATCTTTTGTCAGTATTCTCTTGTAGAGCATATTCAATACCCTAGCTGAAAAGTTAACCTAATTCATAAATTAAGAAACCTAAGATAAATATCTGTTCATCCTCGTGTATGACCCTTAAAGGGTCGAGACAACATCTGCTTATGAGGAAGTTATTCTTAAATAAGTAAATTCTAAATTTTCACTAGCAACTAGATTTATTTTGTAATTAATGGGAATACTTTTTTGTTAACTTTTCCTGAAATTTTATTGGTGTAATTTAATTTGGAATGCAGTTGTACAATTCCCCACAAGGAGGCTGCAGTTCAATGCTGTGATGAAGTTGACCCAATTGCCAAGGTAATTGATGAATTCTTCACTTTGTAAATTTCACTGGAGTCATATTCGTTGACTACCTGATCTTCTGGTCAAATAAGGAGAAGTTTGAATTGATTTTTATCTTGGGGAGCATCTTCTCAAACTCGTATCTGATTTATTATTTTTTTTGTCAAATTCTTCCAGTCTATAGGAGCTGTAAATACAATTATTAGGCGGCCGAGTGACGGGAAGTTAATTGGTTACAACACTGACTATGTAGGCGCTATTTCTGCTATCGAAGATGGAATAAGAGGTTTTTAACATGAGTGCTAGCTGTGTAAAACTTTGGCTAACAATCTATGAAGGTTTAAATGAATATGACATTACTAAGGTGTATGGTGAATCGATGTCTTTGTCACAGGTTCACATATTAGAGGAGGGAATGGTTCACATATTACAGGAGAGAATGCACCTGGTTCTCCCTTGGCTGGTAAACTGTTTGTCGTCATTGGAGCTGGTGGTGCTGGTAAGGCACTTGCTTATGGTGCAAAAGACAAGGGGGCAAGGGTTGTAATTGCCAACCGTACTTACAGTAAGATTCAATCTTCATGAGTGTTTCCATTCGATATCTTAATTGATGTGCTTTGTCATTGATGAAATGGAGTCAACAATTGAATATGGACTTCCTTTTTTTTTTTTTCAATTCTCTAGCCTTATAATCCTGCTGAGTTCTTGGAGATAAGCTTTGTTAACATTTATTGTGGCACACAGAACGATCTTCCTAATTTATATAGATTCTACTTTGTGTTTCTTTGAGTTTGCCCAGCATCTGTCCTAAATACACATCTTAATGGTGTTGTAGATGAAGGAAGTTGGTCAGGTCCAACCGGTTGAACCTTGTATGGCATTCAAGCAGGTTTAAAACTCTTGGATGCAAGGGATTCTGATGTGAAACCTTATTTCACATCAACCTATGGTGGTGTGGAGGTCATAAAAGTCAAGATTCCTCTGTACAGGGGTTTAAAACCGGTCATGGAAGGTTAAATCAGTTGGACCGGACCAAAGCCCTCCAGATGAACATTGATTTCTCTTCTGATTATTGTTTCTCATGATCTTTGCTCATTTCCGATTGCAGATCGAGCTTTGGAGCTTGCCAACTTAATAGGAGGAGATGCTATATCTCTTGATGAATTGGGTAGCTTCCATCCAGAGGGCGGGATGATCCTAGCAAATACCTCATCTATTGGAATGCATCCAAATATTAGTGACACACCTGTATCTAAGGTTTGCCACCCTACCTGTCACTTGTATTAAATTTGGTTTTGATCATCTTTATCTATTTCCTGTCTTGAAATTGCAATTCAAAATTTAGTTAGTATTAGGTAAGGGGCTTGAATCTCACTGGCTTCGTACTTGGGTCACCTTTTGGGATGTGTACCTCGTGGAATCATAGTATGTATCGTCTGATAGGTGCACCAGGATCTAAATATCTTTGGTGCAAAAGATTGGTACAAAAATGATCTCCATCATTTGATTCAAAGCAGTCAAACACCATCTAAAATTAATAGCTACCAGGTAAATTCAACATACCTTTAATTTTAGATGACCTTTGACCGCTTTGAATTAGACGGTGGAGATTGTCTTTTGACTCGAATCTTTTGCACCATAGATCTTGAGATCATGGGCGCCAATCGCACGGAACACATCCCGATTAGTTGGTATTTGATTCTAATATTAGTTCAATGATCCACTTTGTTAATCTTTGTTAATTTAATGTGTTCATTTTGCAGCAAGCTTTGACTTCCTATGCCGTGGTTTTTGATGCGGTTTACACCCCGAAAAGGACAAGGCTCCTGCAGGAAGCAGAAGAGTGCGGAGCCATCATTGTTAGCGGGTTGGAGATGTTCATAAGGCAGGCAATGGGACAGTTTGAATTGTTCACTGGTTTGCCCGGTAAGTTGGACATGATATATATACAATCCGATGGAACAAATGCTTCCTCAACTTCTCTAGTTATCTGTCTGATTTGTAACCTTATCTCCATTGGCTTTGCATCTTCTTGTGCAGCTCCAGAACAATTGATGCGGGAAATCATAGCAAGAAACATGTAACTGATAAGAGCTGTAGCTTCTGGTTTTCATTCTATTGTTGTACTGTTGATTTATTCTGTTTTAGTATTCAAATCTCATTTGTATTGAGAAGAAAAACGTGCTTGTAGTTGTAGGGCCCCAAAATCATCAGAAAAGAATCCTGTTTACAGGGGGTGGTGAGTACATGAACATTCACAAAGGGAAATGTTTATTCGGAATAAAAGACGAGCTTTTTGTGGTTCATCTCAAGAAATATGAAGCTCCAAGTTACTATGCTGCTGGTTTTGTTTTTTGTTAGATAACATGAGTGTCTTGGCCTCTTAGCGCCGGACTAATTCTGGAGCCACATGCGCATTCCAAGTTAACCTGCGCCGGTTCCGCAAGGGATATAAATCCCTAGGGCAGCCTAAGTGGGGATTCAAACTCAGGTCTCCCGCATCCCGAGGAGGTTACCGGACTATCACACCCAATCCGTTGAGGTTCTTTTTGCTGGTTGTTTTCTGCTTATTCGTGTTTACGATTGTAAGCGATAGCCGAATCTAGCACGGGTACAGATCCGAAAATCGTTCAAAATCAGTCTGCTTAAGTTATAATGATCAACTTTTAAGTGAACAAAAATGTTGTGTAGGATTCTAATTTATTTTTATTTATTTATTTATTATAATGATTTACTTTTAAGTGAACAAAAATGTTGTGTAGGATTCTATTTTATTTTGGGCATGGCTATTCTCACCCGTTTGACAGTAAGTACCAAACAGTTTTTTCACGGATGAGAACCATTGACTGATTTGAATCTGATGATAGAGATTGTGTTTTGTTCCAAACTTCCTCACTGTAGATCTTAAGATCATGGCATGCCTATCCGATGGTCATATGTTGATTCCAAATGACACACATCCTTAAAAGTGACTCTGATCATGAGCAAAGGAGTTGACCTTTATAGAAGATTGCTCTTTGCCTCCAAAGAGCAATACCAAACACAGCCTTGGTCGTATTTAGGGGTGACAATGGGCTGTCTTGGACCTCAAATTCTATTATAAACTGGCTGGGCTAGATCCAGCCCTCATTCAAAATGATAAAATTTCAAGCCCGTTGCCACCCCTAGTTGTATTATATATTTAGAAACGGCCATCTTCTGAAATGCCTTCTCATGTATCCAAATATTCCTCAGTTTAGTAAATGTTTTTTTTTTTTTTAGTATTTATTTTAAGCTATAAGGCCTAGCCAGCCTCAAGCATAAGCATTTGAGGTTAAGAAAATACCACACAGCCAAAAACCTCACCTTTGTGAAGACAGGAAATGAACTGCAGTGGAAAATTGAACACACGGCCACTACCCACACAACAAAATACAACTGATCTACCGCTCACTGGTAGTGTTTTCATCCAGCCTCTTTCAATTACTCCTCTCGACGTAAGATTTTCTAATTTCTAAGAAAAAGAAAAAGGAAAACAATTCTGAAGAAGAATACATTAGGAAAACAGGTTAATTGTATTATTTTTAACTATCATCTAAGCCATTTCATTTGAAGCCTCGTCGTCTTAAAAATCTTAGTGTAAAAGATTACAACAAGCCTTTGGAGTTTGGAGAAGAATATTGATGGATAAATATGGGACTGCTGGCAGCCTATGGGACATCGTGGTCCCGGTCACGTGATACGATCCCCGATCGTATTCTGCATTTGATGAAAAATAAGTATATAAAAATAGATAAGAAAAATCACTTTGACGGTGGCGAACCTCCTTAACTATTCGTGAGTAAATCAAACTGTAGACAATCAGTTTATTCCTTAATAATTTGATTACATATGAAGATATTTATAACTCTTTCACAAATTCTAATTTAAAATTTTGAAATTCAAATTCAAAATAAAGACTTTCAATTTATGAAAATAACTAAACTAAGGATTTATTTCATGTAAATCATGCACACAATAATTGGGTGTATTCCAAGTAGGGAATGCATCATCACGCTTATAGATTCTGGAATTCAATTAAATGGTCAACTCTGATTTCAGATTAGGCGCGAGAATTGCCATTGGAAATGGTAGAAGCACGTCATTCTGGCATGACTATTGGATCAGTGGGCACTGGGCAGCCTCTCAAAGAACTTTTTCCTAATGTGTATCAGCTTGCCAAAAACAAATCAAGCTCTTCGGTGATTGAAATGACTGAGATTGATGAAGCTGGCAGAGTGTAGTAGAATATGAGAAGACTCTGATGATGAGATCACTAAAGTAAGATTCCGAACAGAGCTATTACTTTAGTGTGGCAGGTGATGGCTGATAAAATTCTCACAGTGAGCAATTTGATGGGTAGGGGCAAGATGTCAAAGCAGGTAATTATCGGGCATCGGTCGATAACCGATACGTATACGACACTTAAAAAAATAATTAAAAAATAATAATAATAAAAGATTTCGTAGCCCTTTAGCATGCGTGACTTTCAAGATTTCGATGTAACACACATTCTCTCAAGTTCAATAACAATCTTAATGTTGGATCATGAATGCCAATAATGTATCATTTCTTCAAATCTCATTATGACAGTTTCATGGTCAAGACACTAATATCATCAATAAACTAGAGAGCTCATTGTGATTTTAGTGATACCAGGAAACATACACTTTAATGCAACTTCTTGTGTATATTCCCTTATTCGTCCTGCTTCATACCTTAAGGTATGTTGTCCTGATATATTACGGTATACGCCATGTGAAAATCATCACCCACCTATCAGGACAAAAGCTATGCAAATCGTGGTGCCTAATCACAATAGCTCAAACAACCTTATTTGAGTACTTATGCTCTCAGACAATAACATTACATATGCACAAGTCATAATAATAATGATGATGGTACCAAAATAAATGCATCAATTAAATAAAGTATAATATTTTACAAGAAAAGTATCATAAAATAGAATAATACAATGTGGAAGTAGAAACTCAAATAGTGTACTTGAGTGTATCTAACACTCCCATCCGGATCACATGCGCCTTAAAAACTTTTGGAGCTAATCCTTTAGTAAGAGGATCTACAATCATCTCTTCAGTTGGCAAATAAGGAATTTTAACAATCCCTTCTTCCACTTTCTCGCGATCCATAAGGTATTTAATTTCAATATGTCGGTTATTTTTGGTAATCCTCCCACTTTTGATGAAATCTGTAGCAGCCTTATTGTCACAATAAATTATAATAGGTCTTTCAATAGAATCCACAATCTTTAGTTCTCCAACAAAGCTTTTCAACCATATAGCATGGCGAGTAGCCTCATGGCATCCGACAAACTCTGCAAACATGGTGGAATCGGTGGTTATGCTTTGTTTCGAGCTCCTCCAAGATACAACACCATCAGCAAGCTTGAAAATGAAACCCGAAGTGGACTTTCGAGTTTCCAAGCACCCAGCATAGTCAGAATCTATATATCCGACAACCACAAGCTCGCTCGACCTTCTGTAAACTAGCATGAAATCCTTAGTTCGTTGCAAGTATCGTAAGACTTTCTTCATTGCTTTAAAATGAGTAATATCAGGATTTCGTTGGAATCTTCTAAGCATTCTAACAATAAATGCAATATCGGGTCGTAAGCATGCCATTGCATACACTAAGCTTCCAACAGTAGAAGCATATTCAGAGACATTTAGTTGTGCTTTTTCGCTTTCGTTTCTTGGACATTGACTTTCATTGAAAATGTTGCCCTTAACAACAGGAGCATCACCGAGCGCACAATTTTCCATATGAAATCTTTTGAGAACTTTATCAATATAAGCTCTCTGCGATAAGCCTAAAAGTCCAGCACCTCGATCTCTATGGATCTTAATTCCAAGAATATATAGAGCATTTCTCATATCTTTCATATCAAAGTTCTTTGAGAGAAAAAACTTCGTTTCGTGGAGGAGATGAATATCGCTGCTGGCAAGAAGTATATCATCGACGTAGAGAACAAGAATGATGAAACGCGCTTTAACCCTTTTTATGTAAATGCATTGGTCCATAATATTTTCTTTGAAGCCAAATTGTGTCACAATTTTATCAAATTTTAAATACCATTGTCATGAAGCCTACTTTAATCCATAAATGGATCTCTTCAGTCTGCAAACAAGGTTCTCTTGTCCATGTGCAACAAAACCCTCTGGTTGAGACGTATAAATTTCCTCTTCTAGATCACCATTCAAAAATGTTGTTTTAACATCCATTTGGTGCAACTCGAGATCGTAGTGTGCAACGATCACAAGGATGATCCGTAATGAATCTTTTGATGAGACGGGAGAGAATGCCTCATTAAATTCAATGCCAGGTCTCTGTGTAAAACCCTTGGCAACGAGTCTTGCCTTGTACTTTTTAATATTTCCCTCTGAGTCTCTTTTAGTTTAAAAAACTTATCTGCATTTAATTTTTTTGACTTTCAGGGAGAGCAGAGAGTTCCCAAACATGATTCTTCTCCATGGATTGTAACTCCTCTCTCATGGCCTCCTGTCAGTATTGAGATTTGTCGCTCTCCATAGCTTTACGGAAGGTAGGAGGGTCATCGAAAACTAGATCAACGTCGTTATCCTCTTGCAAATAGACTTCATAATCAGATGGTATGACAGATCTTTGCTTTTTAGAGGATCTTCTTAAAGTAATTGGTTGCTCTTCAGAATTAGATGGAGCCATAGTGGGTGCACTCGATGTCTCTATGTCACAAGGAATAGATACTGATATTGAAGGTCCAACGGGAATAGGAGTCATAGGAAAGGTAGGTAAAGAAGGGCCAACGGGAATAGGTAAAACAATATTTCGATCTTCTTCGAAGATAATGTTTCTCCTCTTTTGACTCCCACTAGGAATGTTAACTTCAAGAAATTTTGCATTTGAAGTCTCCACAATCTCTAGTGGTCTTGAAGGGTAATAGAATCTGTAGGCTCGAGTACGCTCTGGGTAACCTATAAAGTAATATGTGACAGTACGAGGATCAAGTTTCTTAAACTAAGGATTAAAAAGCGTGTATGATCATCATCGTCATACGATTTGCCTTATCCCACTATGGTTGTTTCGGTAGTTTTAATACCACCTCTAATGAGTTCAGTAATAGAAGCGCGTATGATTATCATCGTCATACGATTTGTCTTATCCCAATAAGCATATTGGGCCTTTTGAATTTCAGTGGCGTTGGACGATAAAGTTGGCTTGTCCTCTGAGAGAACAAAGTCATAGTCCATATATCCAAGGGTCAAATCAAGACCCATCCGCTAAGAGTTATAGTTTGTGCCATCAAGTTTTTCAATATTGGTCATCTATTGATGTAAAATTGATTCGTTCATAGCTTATATGAAAAGGAATAACTATCAGCACATTGTTCAATTAGAACTTTATAAAATAAAAATTCATATCCGGGGTCAAGGTTGAATTAATCAGAGTGTAAACAAGCATGTGCAAAGGAACATTCACTCTGAGGGACAAACTTCACTCATTGTCTCAGCATCACCTTTGGGCAGAAGCTTTGACTTATCGTAAGTCTCCCTAAGTTGTGTTTAGGAAACACACATAGACCTAGTCAGATGCATTTTCAATTTGATCGAAGCTATCCATCAGCTTAGGCTAGAAGTGTCGTTCTTCTCTCACCTACACACACATGACTATTCTACTCATTCTATCTACATGAATGGTCAGAAATAGTAGTTCACATAGACGGATGCACATGCAATCTTAATGAAATTGAATTTCAAAATTTAAGGATAACGTGTCCTCCATAGATCGGTCACCTTTGGACAGACTACAAACTTACTTTGGTTATGCATCTCGAAACGATTGCTTTATCGTTCTATCTAAACCCCTTTATAGATAGAAGTAAAAAAAAATAAAAATTCTTAGGCATTCTATCATGTCATTAGTTCAATGTTTCATACCCTAAATACAATCATATACAAAGTTTAGGGAAAAACAAAGTCATAAAGTGAAGATGCACATGCAATAATTTTAAACAATGACATGATAGTGTAAGAGTATTCATACAGAATATTCAAAAGGTTCAACTATATAATTAGAATAAAAAATAAATTTATTAACCTTTGACTGGGATTTTCATATCTAAAACAGTGTTAAGCAGTCCCATAAAGTAGTCAAAAGTGTAGATCTCGTCGAATAGACCAAAATCGATAGGTCATATGCGCGAAACAGAGTTGTATATCTCAAGATATCGCGTTTTAAAGTTTGAGTAGAAAAGAGTTCAATCTGGTGGCAGAAATAAGTTCTGAGTTTTAAAGCTTTATTTGCAGCTGGCGGAAGCAGTGCAGTATAGGGGATGCAAACAAAAACTGAATAGAAGTGGTTTGGGTCGTGGGTCAGTACACAAGTCGTGGGCCGGGGTCAATGGGCCGGAGACATTGGGTCGGGTTATTGGGCCGGGTCACTCGGCCGAGCCATTGGGTCCACGGGATAGGTCCACGGGTGAACCTTTGCAAGAGGTTGCAGCACGTGGGTCAGTGAACCTAGAACCTAACCCCCCTACTATTCATCTTCTTCTTAAAAAAAAAATTTTTTTTTTTTTGGTTGTTGTTGCAGAAAGCAACATACGTACCCCAAACCCCTTAACCTGCTTGCCGTGACCTTTACGACCTCTTGACCTTGGCTGACCCGTCGGTCTGATGCGATTCGTCGACCTTAAGCGTGGCGGAGTATTGATATCGGTCATTGGTAGGAATGTCTTAATTATTATTATTATTATTATTTTTTAGTTGTCAGGAAGCAACAGTCAATTTCGCCCATTCTAGTCAATCGACCTCGACCGGCAGCATCCGATAGCGCCACTTATTTATTTATTTTTTTATATTGAAAATAAATATGTCATAATCGGGCTCTAATACCAATTGTTAGAGCAATAAACATCTTAGGCAAATTAATGTTTAATCAAGATTTAGGCATACCTTATTTGAGAGAATATTCGTCGATAAAATTAGAGAAGCCGCCTCCGTGAAATTCTTTGAGGACAATTCTACCTCGCTTCTATCTCCCTTTATATGATGGGCACGATTGCATTGAGTGGAGATGAAGAGGGGACATTGTTCTCTTTTATAGCATGCCCTTGAATCCTAACCTATCAAGGATTCAAGGGAGAGGTGTATCACTAGAAAATAGGGATTGGCTTACCACAAACCAATGAGGTTGAAACCAACTCCTTAAGTTGCGTGGAGTGGAATCACGTAATAAGGAAATCCCAAAGTCTTTAGTCAATCATGTTTTAATTAAAATAGGAAAAGGGTAAAGTTATTATGTGGGTCACAAATACCCAACAACCAATACGTATGGTCTAGGTCTGATAAGAACTGTATTGATGTGACATGACACCACAGAAAATGCAGCCGCCCAGGTGTACTCATGTCAACTTCTCATTGAGTAATCTAGAAAATTAGATTTCAATGAACAAAAGAGACTTTGATGTGACATGACAGCATGGAAAAAGCAGCGCATTGGTTGGCCAGGAAAGAGACTTTCGTAGTGATACCTGACATGTATCAGGGCTGATATGTATCAGTTGGCAAAAAACCGATACGCATCGCCGATACATATTGGTAACAGCCTATACTTGATACCTTGGGTAGGGGTTTCTCGATGCGCATTCGCGGTGTTATAACTCAGGACGAGGAGAATGCTTCCCACCTTTTCATTCACTGCAGAATGGTTCATATGATCTGGAGCTTCATCCTCAAGTGGTTTAAAGCTTCTTAGATTATGCAATATTCTTGTGGTTCTCTGCTGGGAATGTGGGATTCTAGGTGTGGAGGTAAGAGAAGTAACTACATTTGGAAAATCATTCGGTTTGCTATTTTATAGACTGGAAAGAAAGAAACAACAAAATTTTTTAAGGAAAACAAACCAACACTTTGAAAGTTGTTAGAAAGAATTCAAATCAAAGCTCTCCAATGTGTGTTATATTTATTATTAATATAATAAATATTTTAATAATTTAAAGAAAATAAAATTTTATTTGATTTCTTAGTTTTGGGTTGGGTTTTAGGCAATAGATATTCTCAAATTTTATATGTAAATTAATAGTCTCACATTGGTAAAAATAAAAAGTGCCTAGATTATATATCGAACCTTTCACCTTCTATTATTGTTTGACAATAAGAAGTGGCGATTAGCGCTTAGCGTGCATTAAGCGTTTAGGTGCATTGGCGCTTTAGGTGCGCACGCACTTTGCACTTCGCAAGGAGAGGTTTGATTTTTTGACCAGGCATATCCAACGGTCAAATTATTCATGGGTCGGGTTGGGCCTAATAGGCCACTAATCAGTGGGTCAATTCGGTTCTATTGAGTCAAACGGATTGGTCAAATGTTGACCGTTGGACCCAACCATTTCATAATCGCTTATAAAGGTTTGCAACCGTTCGAATTTGAATTCGAAAAGTTACAACCTTTCATACAGCCGTTGGATGAAGCAGTTGAGATCTTTGAAAGATCTGAGCCATCCAAAATACGACTATTGGCCCAACAGTTATATTGAAACTTCTATATGAGGAGGCCTTAGGACACATATTTGGATACTCTGAAATCTATCGGATTCCTTGCATATAACTTGGGAATTCCTCTTGCTTTCTTCTTTTGGTGGTACTCCAACGGATTGAGTTTTCTGGGGCGATCCTCTACTGTTGCAAAGTAACGGATCGCATCCAAGAGATTGAGCTCGTTGTATCCTGGAAACGTCTCGCTGGAACCCTTTTGCAAACTCGAAGATTTATTCTAGTAGGGAGCGAATAGCATTTTAAAGACAACGATTACGTGCCTCGAGTCCAATTCTCTTGCCCATTTCATCATTTTCGGATTTCTGTACCTAATTTATCTAACAATTTTAAAACGCTATTATATTTTATAATGGCTTCAAATCTGAAAGTGATGACTCACAACTTCGTCAAATTGGAGCGATTCGACGGCAACAACTTCAGAAGATGGTAACAAAAGATACATTTCGTATTGACGATCTTGAAAGTTGTTTATGTCCTAACCACTCCAAAACCCGCGGAGCCTGAAGATTCTGATGGAGAATCTCTTACCAAAGTTCATAATCGTCATAAATGGGAGCAAGATGATTATATCTGTAAAGGACACATTCTCAATATGCTAGCAAATTCACTCTTCGATGTGTACCAGAGCATGCCGTCTGCAATGGAACTTTGGAAGGCGTTGGAGACAAAGTACAAAACAGAAGATGCCAATACAAAAGCTTCATTGTAAGTCAGTATTTAGATTTTAAAATGACTGATAATAAATCGATTCTCGATCAAGTTCATGAGATTCAGTATATTATCGGCCAAATTAATCAAGAGGGCATAAAAATGGATCCCATTTTTCACAATCATGCAATTATCCACAAATTACCTGCCTCATGGAAGGACTGTAGAAACACTCTCAAACATAAAAAGAAAGAACTTTCATTTGAAAAGTTGTGCCACCATCTTCGAGTCGAAGATAAACTTCGTGTTCGCGACAAGAAAGATGAGCAATCTCAATTAACTTCAAAGGCTCATATGGTGGAGGTTGGTACATCTAAATCACATGGAAAGCGGAAAGACAACTTCAATTTTGATAAGGCTAACAAGAAAAATAAGAGCCAAGGTCATCAGGGCCAGAAGAAAATGGGCAGTTGTTATCACTGTGGTAAATCCGGTCACTTCAAAAATGATTGCAGACTTCTGAAAAGGGAGAAAGAATCTCAGGCGAATGTGACTGAAGAAAAGTTTGTAGCTATGATTTCCGAAATCAATATGGTTGGAAGCGAAAAAGACTGGTGGATCGATTCTAGTGCTACTAGGCATATATGTAACTGCCCGTCTTTCTTCGCCAACTATGTGGAGGACACAAACGGATAAGAGCTCTTCATGGGAAACGCTTCAACTGCAAAGGTTAAGGGTTCAGGGAAAATCAATCTCAAATTGACCTCTGATAAGACCCTTACTTTGATCGATGTACTGTATGTTCCTGAGATTCGTAAGAATCTAATTTCGACCGGTTTACTCAATAAATATGGTTTCAAGTTAGTCTTTGAATCGGATAAAGTTGTAATCACTAAGGGTGGTGTATTTGTTGGGAAAGGATATGTCTGTAATGGGATGTTCAAATTGAATGTAATCAATGAAATGCCTTCTTCCGTTTATATTATTGATTCTCTTTCATTATGGCATGATAGATTAGAGCATGTGACTGTTAATCGTTTAAACTCTATGATAGAATTAGGATTAGTTCCTAGATGCGAGAAAAATATTCATGAAAAATGTAGAATTTGTGTTCAAACTAAAATCACTAGAAAACTTTTCAATAAAGTAGAAAGAAAATCTCAAATTTTAGAACTCATTCATACTTATATTTGTGATTTAAATAGTATTTTAACTAGAGGAGGAAAAAGATATTTGATAACATTTACTGATGACTATTCTAAATATACTTATGTTTATTTGCTAAAACATAAAGATGAGGCTTTAGAAAAATTTAAAGCTTATAAAGAAGAAGTTGAAAATCAGTTAAACTTTAAAACCTGATAGAGGAGGAGAATACACTTCAAATAATTTTAGTGAATTTTGTGAAAATGTGGGGGTCGTACATCTTACGACTACACCTTACACTCCTCAACAAAATGGTACAGCAGAAAGAAAAAATCGAACTTTAATAGAAATGGTAAATGCTATGCTTTTAAATTATGATTTAAATTTAAACTTGTGGGGTGAAGCACTTCTCACTGCATGTCTTCTTTTAAATAGAGTGCCACAGAAGAGTTATAGTATAACTCCCTATGAGTTATGGAAGAAAAGAAAACCAAATCTTAAATACTTCAAAGTGTGGGGGTGTTGAGCACTGATTAGATTACCAGATCTTAAAAGACCCAAATTAGGTAATAGAGCCATTGAATGCGTATTTATTGGATACTCATTAACCAGTAAAGCCTACAGATTTTTGGTAACTGAATCTAAAGGTGCAATTGATCAGTATAATTGAATCTAGAGATGCTGAATTTTATGAATATTATTTTTCTTCTATTCCTAAAATGAATGAAAATGCTGATAAAGAAAAATTAATTTAATTTATGAAAATATAGAAAATACGGATCTCAGAAAAAGTAAAAGAGTGCGAAAAGAAAAATCTTTTGGTTCAGATTTTTATATGTTTGTAGTAGAGGGAACAAGATCAGAACAAGTAAAGGAAACTATATTTTCTTTTCATATCGAAAATGATCCTTTAACATTTGATGAGGCTATGAAATCGCAAGATGCTGCCTTTTGAAAGGAAGCAATAAATGATGAAATAGAATCTATAATGGGTAATAAAACATGAAAATTAGTTGATCTTCCTGAAGGATCTAAACCTATAGGTTATAAATAGATTTTTAAATGAAAACTTAAAGCTGATGGAACTATAGATAAGTTTAAGGCCTGATTGGTGGCAAAAGGATTTAGACAAAAGGAAGGTATTGATTTTTTGATACTTATGCACCGGTAGCTAGAATTTCAACTATTAGGATCTTAATAGTACTTGCTTCTATTTATCATTTACAAATTCATCAAATGGATGTAAAAACTGCATTCTTAAATGGTGAATTAGAAGAAGAAGTTTATATGGAGCAACCTGAAGGTTTTGTAATGACCGGACATGAGCATAAAGTTTGTAAATTAATTAAATCTCTTTATGATTTAAAACAAGCTCCTAAACAATGACATGAAAATTTTGAAAGTGTTATT
Source organism: Chloranthus sessilifolius (assembly GCA_021018995.1). Taxonomy (NCBI): domain Eukaryota; kingdom Viridiplantae; phylum Streptophyta; class Magnoliopsida; order Chloranthales; family Chloranthaceae; genus Chloranthus; species Chloranthus sessilifolius. The sequence goes on from CM037588.1 coordinate 11,728,981, forward strand.
GTTTCTAACGGTTTCAAAATTAATGAATCTGATAAATGTGTTTATAGTAAATTTTCTGCAAATAAGGGAGTTATCATATGTTTATATGTAGATGATATGCTTATATTTGGTACTGATTTAGATAGTATAATGGATGCCAAATCTTTTCTCTCTTTCAATTTTGATATGAAAGATATGGGTAATGTTGATATCATCTTAGGAATCAAAATAATAAGAAATGATAATGAGCTTACTTTAACCCAGTCTCATTACATAGAGAAAATTCTCAAGAAATATAATCATTTAGATGACAAACCTGCATCTGCACCATATGATCCTAGCATCAAACTTGTTTATAATAAAGGCAGATTTGTAAATCAGTTAGAATATGCTAGAGTAATTAGTAGTTTGATGTATGCAATGCACTGTACTAGACCTGACTTAGCATATGCAGTTGGAAAATTAAGTAGATATACTAGTAATCCATGTCATGATCATTAGAACGCTATATCTCGTGTATTTAGATATTTAAAAGGAAGTGTACATTATTTATTACATTATTCTGATTTTCCTAATGTTTTAGAATGATACAGTGATGCAAGTTGGTATTCAGATTCAGATGAATCCAAGGCAACGAGTGGATGGGTATTCACTCTCGGTGGTGCTGCGATCTCATGGGGATCTAAAAAGCAAACATGTATTACTCATTCCACAATGGAATCTGAGTTTATTGCCTTAACGGCATGTGGCAAAGAGACTGAATGGCTTCGGAATTTACTCTTGAAAATTCTTTTGTGGTCAAAGCCTATGTCACCTATTACAATAAATTATGATAGTGAGGCTACGAGAGCAAAAGCTTACAATAAAGTTTATAATGGTAAGAATAGATAGATTGGTCTATGACACCGTTATGTTAGAGAATTACTCAAGGATGGAGTAATTGGGATAGGCTCAATTCGGACCAATAATAATTTGGCTGATCCATTTACCAAAGGACTTTCTAGAGAATTGGTAAAGAAAACATCTATCGGGATAGGACTAAAACCATATAGTTGATCACCTATGTCAGAAATCCAACTTAATATTTGTATAACAAATCCTTAAGTTTAATGGAAGAGTATGACAAAAGAGTGATGATTAGAAGCACTTTAACTTTGTTAAAATGTCCATCCCAAGATAGGTGTCAAGTGCTTGGAATCTATAATGAAAAAGAGAAGGATGAGTATTTACTCTTAATAAGTTTGTAACATTTTGTGTTAATGTGTTTGATTACAGAAACACATTCGACATACTTACCTATGTGAATGTGGAGATGCGACCGGTTCCTATGAGATTATGGTTTTTCTCAAAAAGCATTCATGAAATCAGGGTATAAGCACAAGGCCATAATAGTGCAAGCTTTATAGAAAACTCAATCTTAAGAAAATATGTGTGTGTTATTTATCCGGTCATGTCATATAGGGTCTTCAGTTCAAGACTATGGTCTCTGTGCACCCTGATAAAGACTTTGATAAGTTTACATTAAGTGAAGGTTCAAACTCAAAAAGTACCTTTCATGGTATGCACATATTTTCGGTACTAGTGTCTTTATTTTATTTTAAATTTGTGGGGGATTGTTATATTTATTATTAATATAATAAATATTTTAATAATTTAAAGAAAATAAAATTTTATTTGATTTCTTAGTTTTGGGTTGGGTTTTAGGCAATAGATATTCTCAAGTTTTATATGCAAATTAATAGTCTCACATTGGTAAAAATAAAAAGTGCATATGCTATATATAGAACCTTTCACCTTCTATTATTGTTTGACAATAAGAGATTCAAGACGGTGTGTGTGGCGATTAGCGTTAAGTTTATTGGCGCATTAGGCGCGCACGCACTTTATACTTCGCAAGGAGAGGTTTGATTTTTTGACTAGGCAGATCCAACGGTCAGATTATTCATGGGTCGGGTCGGGCCTAATGGGCCACTAATCAGTGGGTCAATTCCGTTCTATTGGGCCAAATGGATTGGTCAAATATTGACCGTTGGACCCAACCATTTTATAACCGCTTATAAAGGTTTGCAACCGTTTGAATTTGAATTCGAAAAGTTACAACCTTTCATACAGCCGTTGGATGAAGCGGTTGAGATCTTTGAAAGATCTGAGCCATCCAAAATCTGTTATTGTTAGCGGTCATATTGAAACTTCTATATAAGGAGGCCTTAGGACACAGATTTGGATACTCTGAAATCTATCGGATTCCTTGTATATAACTTGAGAATTCCTCTTGCTTTCTTTTTTTGGTGGTACTCCAACGGATTGAGTTTTCTGGGGCGATCCTCTACTGTTGCAAAGTAACGGATCGCATCCAAGAGATTGGGCTCGTTGTATCCTGAAAACGTCTCGCTGGAACCCTTTTGCAAACTCGAAGATTTACTTGTGTAGGGAGCGAATAGCGTTTTAAAGACAACGATTACGTGCCTCGAGTCCAATTCTTTTTCCCATTTCATCATTTTCATATTTCTATTCCTAATTTATCTAACAATGTGCACATAGTCTCAAACTCGTTCAGCCCTATGCCATTTAAAACTATATCTCAAACGTCTTAAATTTGGATGGGGGGTTTATCAAATCCATCAGATTAGTTTTAGTGTTCTGTTGCATGGGACTTCTAGGGAAGCTTCAATGACTTTGTTTCTGCACTTCTAATAGTTTTTTTTGGGTTTGGTTTTGGTGCTAGGGGTCCTCTTAGTTGAACTGCTTGTTCTTTGTGTTCACCTCCTGTGCTACGGGTCCTCTTAGCTGTAAAACCCTAATTTCCTTTTCCCATTGAGCTAGTGGATTTTGCGTGTGCCTGCTGTGGGTTTTCTTCCCTTTGAGGACTTTCCACACATAAAATTTATGTCTTGTTTGATTTCTTTGTTCTTTGTTTATCTAAGTGGTGTGCTATTCTTTGTTTGAAATCCCTACGTTGGGCCCTATGGTATTTGGGGGTGATGGCATTGCCTAGGGCTCTCAATGGCCGAGCCATCCCAGACTTTGGCCTGCATCTGGCCCGAGAAAAGTGTTATTTTTTATTAAGCAAACTCGGCCCGATATCGAGGTCGGGCTAAGCATGTTGCAACTCGAATAAATTCGGGCCGGGCTTGGGTTGAGTGTTGCAACAGTCGGCCTTGATATTTTATATATATATAAACCCAGTCCGGTATCCGGATCGGGCTAAGCATGTTGCAACCCGGATAAATCCGGGTCGGGCTTGGGTTAAGTGTTGCAACAGTTAGCCCGGATATATATATTATTCTTATCTTTTTAAAATTATACTTTTTTTTATATAGTTAAATATGATTTACTTAAATACCCTAAAATTAAACTGTTGAATGGTTAAACTTGAGGCATTTAAGTCAAAAGCGCAATAACCTTGTGCATATATTTTTTGGTTAGACAAATTGGATGACTTAATTTATTTTCAAGCAACTGTTGTATAGCTTTTTAGCTACACAACTTAGATGACTTGTTAATAGATTTTCAAGCAACCGTTGTCCGCTATAACCATTATGCAAATGTGCAACAAATTAAAATAAAATATTTGAATAAAATCATGTACCTGAGCCTCTATAATGGTAATATAATTATTTAATTAAAATTTTAACCTTCTTCAAACTTTTATTAGAAAAAAAAATTATCCAATCCAATTTTATTAGAAAAAATAGCCCCAAAAAATAGCCTAACCAAATTTTATTTAAAAAAAACAGTCGGAAAAAAGCTCGGAAAAACACACAAGCCCGGCCCGGGTCGGTAGGGGCCAGGCTTGAGCTAAGTACATCGTAGCCCGGGTTAGGGCCGGGCTGAAAAAATTGGGAACCCTGCCTGGGTAGGTTAGGGCCGGATTGAACCCCAACCCGGCCCTAATCCGGCCCCTTGAGAGCCCTAGCATTGCCCAAGCTCTATGCGGGATAGGTGTGGGGTCTCATGTTTGCATTTCCATCGTTTTTCTCAATGGAAGGGTGAGGACCATGGTTTCAAATATCGGTATCGATCATCGGATCGGTCAGCCTAAAACCGATCCGGATTGGGATCGGCAGATCGGATCGGGCGATCCCAACGCCAAAAAAATTTGAGGAAAAAATTGTAATAATTAAATATTTTTTACTGTAATCTGCCAAACAAGTTGTTCAAATCAGTCGGTAATGTTCCGTTTTTAAGTACAATGCATGATGCACCATAATTTTACATTTATAACACCCACATTAAGAAAAAAATAGCCCATGATCTAAAGATCCTTAAAATATGTAGAAGATTTGGGCAAGAATTTTTTCCATCAATTGATTCAAAGCACCAAGGTTCAAAATTTCGGTCGAAATGATAGAAATTTCAGTCCAAATTATCGTCTTCGGTCCTCACTAAAATCGAAATGAAATTTCATTATTTTGGATATTTTCGGGCTGTTTGAAGTTTTCGGCCGAAATTCAAAATTTCGGCCAAAATTTTGGTTTCGGATTAGCCCGTAACCGAAATGAAATCCGGAATTTTGATCCTTGCAAAGCACTTAATGTTTTTTTAAAATAATAAATAAATTTTTTATAAATATTATATATATATATATATATATATATATATATATATATATATATATATTGTGACAGCCCGGATTTCGACACCCCAAAACTCGTGCCACCGGCATGATCTTCAAGATCGTGCCCCATAGATCTGTATGAACCATTGGTACGACAAGCAATAACAAAATGAGATAAACAAATGACTAAACAATGCGAAAAACCAATATACTGCTCTAGGTATAAACCTCAAAAGACAGTTCTGCTTTCATGCCAACGCATGAATAGAGAATCGATCCGAACTATCGATGATGAACAGATCACCTCAGATGGTTCGCCAAAAGAATCATATCAATTTAAATACATGTTTCAAAAAGGCTTAACATACGAAGCCGTAGAAATGTACTCTCAAAATCTCTCTATCAAAGTACTCAGCAGAGTCTCCTAGAAGAAGTCCTCAGGAGGAGGCTCCAACTCTTCCCTAGGCACGTAATCCGAATCACCCAGATCCACATCTCCCGAAGCCTCGGCCACTGCTAGCGCTGGACCTGCGACGTATAGTCTAAAGGGTGAGCTACATCCTACCTCAATAGGGAACAACACAATGAACATAAAAGTCAAATCCTCACATATATTCCATGATATTCTTAGCATGATGTACTTATGAACTTTCTGGAAAACAGTTTAAATGGTTACAAAATGCATTAAAGTTTACTGGTGGTTTACATGTTATATTTATTATCAATCGTTTATGAACCTCACTGAATAGGCCTAAAGAAAACTTAAATCTTCAACTTAAGTAGTCTCCAAGCAATATAGCATCGAGCCCCGATGTAATACCCTCCATTGTCGTCTAAATAGACGGTTGTTATATGTATCCACTGTGAATACTACCCAGGTCCCTTTCTCATAGGCGACGGGGTTAAATCTCAACATCCACAGGATGTGCTATCACAGATGGATAGACCGCCGCATCGGGTATGATTGGTCATTGCATCGGTCACACGGATATCCTGCCGAGTTAGTCGTGGGTATCCCGCTACGTCGATGGGGTATTCTATTCAAACCTTAAATAACAAAAATATAATGTGCTTTATATATAGTTATTCACCGTATAAATGTGCTACTTTATATCAATTAGGCCTTATCAGTTGTTGTTCAATCATACTTTATAATTTCACTTATATCCCTGGGATGTCTAATTTACTCACATAACACTGATGCCTTTATCACTTTCTCATCCCCTGAGGATGTTTCATTCTCATTTACTTTCTTGGTGTCACACACACACCATTTTTATAAAGATTATCATGATTTAAAACATTATCAATTTATTTCTATATCATTACATACATGCTCTTGTAATTAAAGTACATGTTCAAGGTGTTCCCTACCTCAAGTCTCTGAAGGTTTAAGCATCAAGGTCCCACACGGCTCCTTATGCTAGTATTCACACGTACCACATATGGTACACCATAACATATACAACGCATCAATAAAGACGTAATAGAGAAGGTCCAAGACCCTCTATGAACCCCAAGGTTCAATTAAGAAGTCAAGTCAAACTGCCAAAATCGATTAATCGATCTCCAAAATCGATTAATCGATTCTCAAATCGATTAATCAAAAATCCAAAATCGATTAATCGATCCCAAATCGATTAATCGAAAATCTCAAAGATAGTTAATCGATTCCTAAATCGAGTAGTCGAAAATATAAAATCGATTAATCGAAATCCAAAATCGATTAATCGATTTCCCAATTCGATTAGTTGATTTCCCCTAGCCTTATCTCTCCAACCATTAGAGGTACTTAGTCGATTAGTCGATTTCTAAATCGATTAATCGATTTCCACATCGATTAATCGAACTCAAACATTCTTACTTTTTCAACTTCTAGACCAAAATCGATTAATCGATTCTCAAAATCGATTAATCGATTTGGCCAGAACTCAGCCCCTTTTCGGGCTGTTCTTCCAAATCTTTTTCTCTTTATTTTTCTTTCTTTTCTATCAATTTAATTCTATAATTTTAACTCATCTTTCCTAGAGATAATGCACAACACAATACTCAATTAATTTAACAAAACTCACCTCAAGTCAACCCTTGGCTGATTTAGTGGTTTGGCTTGAAGGTTAGGACTCCTAGCTTTGGCTTGAAGGTTAGGACTCCTAGCTTTGGCTCCAACGATTCCAATCACGTTGAATCCGGCATTTATTGCTCGATCTCCTCTTGATTTGTATTAACTCCAAGCTCTCACTCTCTCCTTGGTCTCTCTCTCTCTTCTTAACTCTCTTCACCAACCAAACAAGAGAAATAATTTCTCTTCTAGGTTATTAAAACCCTTATAACCTCCCTTGCTTGTGTGTTGAGCGCATACATCAGAGATAGGTGTATGTGACCCTTATCTAACTTCTAACTCTATACTTAGGTCACATTTACATCGCATTAATACATTCTTTCTTAGTTCTACCGTTTGACCCTCACTTGGTCAAACCTACGACCAGTCAGGCACAGATCCCGAGGTCACTGTTTAACGCTCAAATTTTTGGGATATTACATATATATATATATATATATATAGAGAGAGAGAGAGAGAGAGAGAGAGCATATATATCTAACCGGCAAAAAATTACTGGCAGAGAGTCAAGTCAGTCAACATCCCATTGCATATATATATATATATAAAGAGAGAGAGAGAGAGAAAGCCGTCAATATCCCATTGCATATATATATATATATATATATATATATAGAGAGAGAGAGAGAGAGAGAGAGAGAAAGCCATCAATATCCCATTGCATATATATATATATATAGAGAGAGAGAGAGAGAGAGAGAGAGAAAGCATATATAACTAGCAAAAAAAATCAAGAGAAGCCATGCTCACCTGCGTGAAGCCGTGAACTATCAGAGACCTTTTAGATTCAAAAAAGGCACCCAATGGAAGAGGAAGCTGAAGAGACGACGGTAGAGAGTAGGGGTTTTAGAAAGTTAGATTATTTTGGGCATTGCCTTATTTTATTTATTTTGTAATTTATATTCTGTGTAGACAGTAGAGTTTAATATACTATTTATGTGTAAGTTTTCAGGATTGGTGGATTGGCGATCCGACCTAAATATCGTTCTATATCGGCTGATCCAGAACAATCTGACCGATTCAGGTCCGATACCCATATACAAATGATCCAACCCAAGGATTTGAGATCATTTGGGCTAAAATCGATCTGGGGATTGGTTGATATTTAAAACCATGGTGAGGACCTTCTAGCCTAGAATTGATTATCAAAAAAAGATTGCAACAAAGCACCATCTCTATCAAAGACTTCTAACTCAACTAACTTTAAATAAGATAATAGCCTTTGACTGCATTGAATCATATTTTGTATCTACGATCTTTAGATCATCACCTTCAGATGAGTTGCATGGTGTTTTCATGACACAATGGAGGGAGTGTACCAACAGGGCTAATGCCTCTGGTATATCAAGTCTATCTTTTAAACTTTGTGCAAGGGCCAACTTCTCTTGTGCAAGTAAGGCTCGCGTTACATTTTTTGGTGTTACTCTATGCCGCGAAACCCGAAAGGGCCAATGCTCGAAACCCCTTGAAACCCATTGACGGCTTGGAATTAACCAATGGAAATTGTTTTTCACCCTGATGTTCCCCACAATGGATCTTGACACCATGAGTAAACAATCTAACCGTTTATTTTTTATTTCACATGACAATAATACCCAAAAGTGGGCCTAAAATTATATGGTACACATCATGTTCAAACGTGATTTTAGGGACATTTTTTGAGGGTTTGTGATAGGTAGAATAAAAAAATGATCATCGGATGGTAAGATCATGGTTTCAAGATCCATTTTGTGAAAGATCAGGATGGAAAATGATCTCCATCATCTAGTTCCACGCCAATCAATGGGTTTCAAGAAGGTCTTCAAACGTTGGCGCTTTCATAAAACCTGTTGGCGTGGATAGAGGTAACTATAATTTTTTATAGTGGAGTCAAACTTGTAGACTTTCAGGTTGCACTACTGTCAACCTTCCATTGTGCTGTAGGCTCTCATCACCTAGAGGGAGCCACTACTTAGACGACTAACTTGGACCTTTGCACCCTAATTTTCCCTTGCACACCATCCATGCAAGGAGGGGCTTACCTAAATAAAAAATTAGGGCGCGGTTTGGTTTGGTGGGTTTTGGACCAAAATCACAAGCCAAACCTGTCCTAATCGGTTTCTATATTTTCAAATCAAACCAAACCGTCCAACTCTTAAACCAAACTGACCCGATTCGATTTGATTTGGTCGGTTTTCCTAGAAGTTCTACTTGCACATCAAAATTTTTTCAACTTTTCAATGGATTTTCTTATAAGTTCTACATTACCGCTTTAGGATTTAGAAATAGGCTAAAGATAAGGGTAGAGTTTTACATAAAAATATGCATTTTATTTAAATGCCTTTTATAATTAATCAAAACCCCTGCTTATATATATAAACTACATTCGGTTTGGTTCGGTTAGTTTCGGCTTGGAACTGAAACCAAACCAAACTTTTTGGTTTTCCTTTTTTTCAAACCAAACCCAAACCAGTACCCGTCCAAACTGGACCAAACCTAGCGGTTCAATCGGTTTGGTCGATACGGCCCAAAAAATGCACAGCCCTATAAAAAAGGATTTTTTTAGGGTACCTCTTTTCACGCAAAATGAGCCTACAGCACAAACCCCTTAAAAATTGTTGATTGCTATGGATCAGATGATGATCTTTTTCACCCTTATCTTCCACACAGTGGATCTTGAGATCATGTCACACTTATCTGACGGCCAGCTTTTGATTTCATGTGTCACATATCCCCAAAAATGGCTCTAAAATCACATTTGAGCATGATATGTGCCATATGATTGAAGAACCATTTTTTGGGGATCTGTGACACATGAAATCAAACACTGACTGTTAGATAGGTGTGCCATGATCTCAAGATCCATTGTATGAAAGATCGGAGGGGAAGAAGATCTCCATCATCTTATCTGAAGTAATCAACGATTTTTAAGGGGTTTGGGACATAAGCGGTGTTAGAGAACGCGTGGACTTGCCTACTTCAATTTAAATGGAACAGAAGATGACATTTCTACCCTCTAATAAAATCATACTATTTCAATGTATAAGAGATGTTTATCCAATCTGAATAACTTAAATAAACATTTTTGTAACAGCTGACTTATAAGTTTTTAAAAATAAAAAAAATGGTTCACAATTATTTTTAAGCACTCTGATTTATGTGAAACTTGGAAGACTTTTACCTTCCGCTTAACACATTTGGATATGTGCGGGTCACAACATAAAATTCAGTGCCCTCGAAAAAAGGTAAGATTTTGGGCTTTTATTGAGCCGATCCAAGGGAACCAAATTGGGAATCAGTTACAGATTTTGTAAAGGTGGAAAATGCAATTTTTATCAAGTATGCCATGTGATGTGAAGCTCTCAATGTTTTGATCTAAGGGTGTTGAAAACTGCACCAAATAAACTTCTCTCGTGTAGTTAATAGCGGTCAAAAAGCTTTTAAAATGAATTTAAAAACTATTTTAATAATTCATTTTAAATACATTTGACTCCTTTTAATGGTATGATAAAGATATTTTTTAATAATAGTTTTACATAACGGTGCCTTTTAGCTAGGGGGTGTAGATTTTGACCGAAAATAGAAACTCGACCGAAAACTGAGTGGACGAAACTGGCCTAAACCCGACCGAAAGTGATTGAAAACCGAAACCGAACTGAACCGAACTTGTTTGGTTTCGGTTTCAATACCTGAAAACTGAAAACTGGCTGAGTAGGGTGAGAAAACCCACAAAAAAAACTTTTAAAAAATACAGAAAATATGAAGAAATACCGAACCCGAAATCGAATCGGTTCAGTTCAGTTTCGGTTTGAGCATTTGGAAATTTTAGTTAACCGAACCTAAATCTTTCGGTTCGGATTCGATTCTGCAAAAACTGAACCGAAAACCGAAATTTCAATTCTGTTCGGTTAACCGAAGCTGCACCCCTACTTTTAGCTACCACCTTTGTCAAGATTGATTTTCAAAATTTGAAGTTCTTCAAAATTCATGAGAATGAGGTTTTGATGGTGCTTCAATGGTTAGAATGGCACTTCATTAGTGATAATTCAGTGATTAAATGAAGAATTTAAATTTTCTAGGTAATAGTAACAAAAACTTAAAATTTACTAAACATTTCATTTAATGAGTGGTCTTTAAATTAATTAATATTTCATTTAATGTGTGGTCGGACCAGATCGGCCGGTCCGACTACATTCGACCAGAACCGAGACCTTAGCTGGTTTGGTCCAATAAAAAAAAAATCTACCGAGTTCACAAAAAATCGATCCGATTTATTAAATTTGAATCTTTTCCTATTTTTAGATTGAAAATGCATTGTTTTTTATCCTTTTTTAGAATTAAAATAACTTATACACTTTACATATATAGCATAGAAAAAAGATAAGCTTCTTCTTTAATTACCTTTTAAACGATATTTTAAAAGAGTAAAGAATCCTAAGTTTATAAGGATTCTATTTTTCAAACATAAAAATAATACTATTAGATATTTTAAGAACTGAAGAAAAGAGCTAAAGAAAAAAGACTCAAAAACTCAAAACCATTACCATACATAGACTAAGAAAACCTTAGAAAAAAAAGGGGAAAATCATATAAATTCTTCAAGGGAGTCATTACTTGCGCACACTTTTTAAGTAATTGCATCAAATTTAAAAGAAAGACATGCAAATTTGGCGACCTCTACTATATAAAAACACCATCTAAGCTATTTGATTTGAAGGCTATGATTTAAAGATATCAACTGCAAAAGATTATAACAAAATAAAATTTTCATCATTTGATTAAATGGAATTATAGGCTATTATATAATTCAACAGCTGACTACAATAGATCATATGACAAGTATCGTGTTTTGCTCCAATTTTATATACCAGAGATCTATTGATCATAAACTTCAAATCAGATGGCCCGTATTGCATTTTTACATATCATATGTTCTTAAAATACCAAGTCTTTCTTTAAATTCGTTGCAATCACTTGAAAAACGTGTGCAAGTAATGGCTCCCAGGAGACTTGAGTTCGAATCCCCTCTCCCCCTTGAGGCCATCCTAGGGATTTATATCCTGTGCTGACCCGGCATGTGCTGAATTTGGGGTGTGCATGTGCCCCTGGGATTAGGTGGGTGCTCTAAGAGGCTCGAATACTCAGGTTATAAAAAAAAAAAAAAAAAAAAAAAAAAAAAAAAAAAAAAAAGAGGTAATGGCTCCCATTCCTTTAGTGACTAAGAAGGCTTGGATGCTAGCAATACTCCAAAAAGACTTAGCGTAAATTTTTTTCTTTTTATATTTTTGTCAATAATATTTATATTTCTATTTTCTATGAATTTTTTTCTTATTATTTGCTTGTGATATTAATAGAATGCTATATTATTTTATCTTTAGCATTTAGTATCATTTTGTTGCAACTTTTAATTAAAAAAAGGCATTAATTATAAAAATATTTATTCTAATTTTTTTAATATAACACTAATATATTATCTGAAATTTAAAAACACTTTAAAAAATTAATAACTCATATTTACTATATTCTTTAGTATAAAAGTTTAGTGAAGTTAAAAAAAATCACAAGAAACTTTCTTAGGCCTCGTTCAAGTATTGCCTGATTTTTCCTAAAAAAGCTTGGACTCCTGAAAACACAAATTCCTATCGAACTCAGATTCCTAACTTTTCCCAAATGTGTTTTTAAGTGACTCAGATTCCTGATTTTTTCCCCAAATAACTCAGAATTCTATTGTTCTTAAGTTCATCTTAGAAAAACTCAAAATTTGAAGTATTGTTACTTGTGCTCGAACCATTGACGCTATCAAATCATCAATATATAAGGCAAATTGGGATTGGTCAAAAATTTTTGGGTGGTCCATCAGTGCGAGGTTCAATATATTGGGTGGTATTTTTTTCGTGATACAACTTTTAAAAGGACAATACCAAAAAAGTCATATACATATATCCAAAAGGATTATAGCCTTATGAAGATGGATAGGGCGAAGCACAAAAAAAAGCTTTTTTAACATTTTTTTTATTTTTTTTACAAACAATAAAAGTACATATTCCATTAGGCCAACACAACACTAGTTTGTAACAATAGTGTTGTAACTCTATTACTGTCACGACTCAGAATCCTTACCCGATCTCGAGGGCTAAAAATTCTGTATTATGACACCGCACGCTTGTTAAGGTGATAAGTGGACATACACGTGACTCATAATTCGACTTAGCATATGGATCGATGCATTTTAAAATATTACATTTAATGATAAATAATTCATAAAATAATAACGAAAAATGTAAATGACCATTAATGAAGTAATTAAATATAACCACACATCTAGGATGTAAAACTAACGTTTCACATAGGGTAAAACTGTCACAAACGTACACTCATAAGGAGTATTAAACAACCGATATAAAATAAAATGTCTCACAAGAAAATAAAAATAAAAAGTCTAGAACTAAGAAATGTTCAAGGCTCATAAAAGTATGTTGGATCTACGCTCTCATCCAAGTGATAGCCAACACCTTCGTCTACATAAGTCGCCTCCGTGTCATCATTGGCATGATGATTGGAGTCTTTACCTGAAACTGTTAAATTTTTATTTATTATTTTTTTTTTTGGGGGGGGGGTGGCAGTCGATCCACCATAATTTACCCAGGAGCATGTATGTGACAGTCCGAATTTTGACACCCCGAAACTCGTGCCATTAGCACGATCCTCCTGACCGTGTCCCAAAACTATGCACGAAAACAATGGTATAACAAGCAACAATTAACAAGATAAAGCAATTAACTGCATAAGGCGGGAAATCAATATGCCCATCTGGCATATACAAAAGACGGTTCTACTTTCATGCCACTGCATGAACAGAGAACCGATCCGAACCATCAGTGATAAGCAGATCACCCCAGATGGTTCGTCCAAAAAAATTATATCTATCTAATTACATTGTTTGACAAAAATAAAGGCTTGACATACCAAACCGTACAATCTGCTCTCAAACTGACTCTCAATCAAAGTACACAGCAGAGTCTCCTAGAAGAAGTCCTCGAGAGGAGGCTCCAACTCGTCCCCAGGCACGTAATCCGAATCACCCGGATCGACGTCTCTCGAAGCCTCGACCGCTGCTAATAATGGACCTGCGACGTATAGTTTAAAGGGTGAGCTACATCCTAGCTCAATAGGGAACAACACAATGAACATATAAGTCAAATCTCACATATATTCCATGATATTCAAAGCATGATAAGTCTATGTATTTGCTAGAAAACAGTTTTAAAAGATGACAAATTACATTCAAGTTTACTGGTAGTTTGCATGTTTGACTTTACTGTTGAATTATTATGAATGACATTGAACAGGCCTAAAGCAAAACTTAAATCTTCAACTTAAGTAATCCCCGAGCAATATAGCATCGAGCCCCAATGGAATACCCACCATCGTCGCCTAAATAGACAGTTGTTATATGTATTCCCTAGAAATACTACCCAAGCCCCTTTCTCAATAGGCGGTGGGGTTAAATCTCATCTCAACATCCTTGGGATGTGCTTACTGTGTATGGATAGACCTCCGCACTGGTGTACGGATTGGCCACCGTACCGGTCACAGATATCTTGCCGAGTTAGTCGTGGGTATCCCGCCACGTCGGTGGGGTATTATAATCAAACCTCAAATAACGAAAATAACATGTGCTTTATATATAGTTGTTCACCGTGTAAAGTGCTATCTTATATCAATTAAGCCTCAATAGTAGTTATTCAATCATATTTGCATTCCTGGGATGTCTAATTTACTCGCATCACACTGATGACTTTATTACTTTCTCATCCCCTGGGGATGTCTCATTCTCATTTGATTACTTGGTCTCAATTACTCGCATCACACAGATGCCTTTATCACATTTTTGGTGTCACACACGCACCCTTTTCACAAAGATTTACACAGTTAAACATTTCTAGTTTGAGTTCTATATCACTACATACATGCTCTTGCAATTACAGTACATGTTCAAAGTGTTCCCTACCTAAGGTCTCTGAAGGTCCAAGCATCAAGGTCTCACGCGGCTCCTTGTGCTCGCTTTCACACGTACCACCTATGGTACATCATAACACATACAACACATCACTAAAGATGCAATAGAGAATGTCCTAAACCCTCCATGAACCTCAAGGTCAAATTAGAAAGTCAAGTGAAACTGCCAAAGTCGATAAATCGATTAATCGATTCCCAAAATCGATTAATCAAAATCTAAAATCGATTAATCGAATTTCCTAGAATGGTTAAATCAATTCTAGAATCAAGTAGTCGAAAGTCCGAAATCGATTAGTCAATCCCAAATCGATTAATCGAAAACCAAAATCGATTAATCGATTTCCCAACTCGATTAGTCAATTTCCCCAGGTCTTGTTTCTCCAATCACTGGAGGTCCCCAGTCGATTAGTCGATTTTTAAATTAATTAATCGACCTTCAATATCGATTAATCGATTTCCAGATCGATTAATCGAAATCGGGCATCCCTGACTTTTCAACTTCTAGACCAAAATCGATTAATCGATTTGGCCAGATTCAGCCTCCTTTCGAGTTGTTCTTTCAAATCTTTTCCGTATCCATTCTTTCTTTTCTATGTCTATAATCTATCATTCTAATCATACTTGACTGAATTTAACCATCAAGCATCAATGCATTTAATTCTAATAAAACTCACCTCAATAATCCCTTTAAAGGATTGATTTGTTGTGTTTGATGGCTAAGGTTCTAGCTTTTGCTTCAACGATCTCAAACGCGTTGAATCCGACAATCAATGCTCAATCTTCTTTCCAATCCAACCACAATAACTCCTTGGTAATCAATTACCTTCTCTCTCTCTCTCTTCTTAACTCTCTCTTCAACAATCAAACAAAAGGATTCTAGGATTATTAAACCCTTATATCCTCTCTCCGATTTCGGTGTTAAGCGCATACACCAGAGATAGGTGTATGTGGCTCAAAGCTAATGTCATTCACTACACTTAGGTCACATATGCACCACTTCAGTTCATCACTCCATGAATTTATTGTTTGACCATCACTTGGTCAAACCTACGACCAGTCGGGCACGGATCCCAAGGTCAATGTTCAACACTCAAATTTTTAGGATATTATATCGTATGTGCAATCGCTTGAGTGGCGGTGTATTTTAAAATAAATCAAGCATTACATGATGTCAAAAATATCTAAAACCTTATAACATATCATATTAGAATTGAAAAACATAACATAAAATGAAATTTTTTGTATGATGTTTTTTATTTCTTATTTGTCTCATCAACTTAACGTACGTGACATATTAGAAGTCTTATTATTACTAATTTTAACATATTCGTCGTTCCTATTTCATTATATGTCGTATTTTAATATATTTTTTCCTCATATTTACTTAAAATTTAATTAGAATGGGTTATGGTGTGATACGCTCCACAAACCACGTTTTTCAAGAGATGGATTCCGTAGTAACTTGGATGTACTTCGTGTAACATCTCATACCACCATAAAGGAGTTACATCCGTGCATTGATGCCTACATTTCAAGTTTCACGTGACCATAAAAAAAATCTTACTGTGACGAAGGCTTATATCATGTGTCGTGTCTTATTCTTAACTTATTATGTTCATGTCCTATTATAATTTTCTATATGATCCGTGCCATATGATAATGATGAATATATATAAGAAGAAAACTATAACATACACCTTAGGCATTTCATATTCTTGAAGAAAATTAATATGAAATATAACACATGAAGCATTGAAGTATAACAAAGAATAAGAAATATTTAACTACATTTATTTTATGAGTGAGTCAAAAATATACTTCATTGGGGTTAATTGTGTCTATGAAACTTGGTGATTGATTGGTATAGCGATCAGACGTATTTCAAATCCTAAAGGGGCACACATATTCATTCAATGGTTGTAGGAGCCTTAAAAGAGGTAACGTATAATAAGTGTTAAAAATTATTAATATTTGACCTCTTAAACTTATAGATTTCTGTCCGATGAAAGCTATTTAATATATTTTATGTAGTTTTAGTGATTTATAGGCCTTGAGATAAGTTGAACATAAAATAGCTCAAGAGTTCAAAAAATAATGTCAAATCCGTGTAACTTTGGATTATCTAAAACTTATCCCTAGTTGCAGCTCAATTTTGACCTTTAAAACGTTGAATTCGTGAATTTTCTATTTCATCGAAAGTTGTAAAACTCGTTGTATTCTTTCTAATGCCGCATGAATTGTGTCAATCCGCGTTCAAAGTAAAAAAGTTATGGCCAAAATACCGAGGTTGTATCTGTTGAAGAGTTTGGCCGAATTTCACAAAAATCTGGGAAAAACGATCCTATCGATTTTAGATCAAATTTTTATGTTTTTAAGGTCTGAAATTAGTTAAAATTGGGCGGAAAAATAGGGTTTTCTTTTAAGAAGTAACTGAATAAGTTAAGATGGATTTAGAGGCACCCACCTATTGAAGCATGATTCGAATCCCGCGATGCTTTGGGTTGATGGAGATCGGATTCGAGAGACGATATGCCCGAGTTTTTTCAGGAGAATTTTTTTTTATGATAGATCAATCACAATGATGAGAGACTTTGATGGTGGAAGATTAGGCTTCAAAATAGGATACACGAATCATTGATAAGATTGGAATCCACGATATAGTTTTGCAGTGAAGACTGATGGAGATCTGGCGGGGAATTGTGAACGATGGCACTGCCAAAGCTTTTGCAGAGAAGAGAGAACAGAGAGAGACGACTGAGAGAAAAAGTGATATAATTCTAAATCTCTTTCTTGGTTCTCTATTTATAATGGAAGAGTAATTAAAGAAGAAGTCTAACTAGAAAATTAGAGAAAAAGTCTAACTATGAAATTAGAAGAGTCTAACTAGGAAAGTTTGACTAGTATAAATTAGCAAGAGTCCTTTTAGGATGCAAATGGTTTCTAAATCAAATCTCATAATTAATTAAATTAAAATACATGCCTTAGTTGTTTTATGGTAGTAGGACTTTTAGTATTCAGCTTCTATTTTTGTGTAAACTGAATCATAAAAGAAATTTCTAAATTAAAAAAGTGTGGTTTATGGTGTGTGCACAAGTATCAAATTTAGTGTTTCTCAAATCTATCACCTTTAAATATGGTCAACTAAAACTCGAGTCATAATCAGTCACATAATTTATCAATTTATCACCCTAACTTAGTGATGTTAGACCTCAGTTTACTACTAACAAGTTAACGATGTGCAGATATTAAGGAAAATCAGTAAATAGAATTAAAGTGTTAATCTTTGCCAAAATGAACTCATAAAGAAATAAAAAAATGATTGAACGTAAAAGATGACTCTTCGCCTATTGAAAAGTGAAAAATCGTGTTTTACGATTCTACGGAACACTGCAAGAAAAAGAAATGGAAATTCGTAATTTACAATTCTTCAGAAGAGATGTTCAAAAGTGATCAATCGTAAGTGAAAAAATTGTAATCCAGAGAATAGTCTGGAAAGAAAGCTCTGGTAGAATGAAAAATCGTAATTTACGATTTTATAAAGATAGAAGCTTTTCTTTGTTGCTGGTCACGTGAAGCTCTACACCGCCATGCAGATACTTAGAAGAATTCTTGAATTAGAAGTTTGACCACTCACGGATTTAAGAAGATTGATGAAAGGAAACTCCTAAAAGACTCTGTTGTTGAAAATAAGAGAACACTCTAGAAGCATATCAACTATTCAAAGCAAGGAAGAATAAAATTAGGAGTTAGAGTTATAGTAGAATACTTTTGTTTTTAGTAGTTTCTTTCATTAGAATTAAACCTCTGCTTATGATCTATAAATAAGAGGGCTCGATATAGGAATAACCATTGAAGAATTTCAGCATCAATTGACTACTGAGGTTGGACTTTCTTCCAATCATTAATTTAGAGTAGTGTAGGTATCTGTAATTTCTCAGAAGTAATTGATGACTGCTGCTGGGGAATGAAAGATATAATTTTATTACTTTCTAGTTTAGATTTATTTTTATGTAATTTACTGTCTTGTAAACATTTTCAAATTTTGATTTGAATTGACGCCTCAAATTAAGGTTTACAAATTAGTGTAATGATTTTTACTTTTTCATCTTCAATTTTCTAAAGTTTGATTGATGCTCAAATTTATGATAAATTGTTGATTAGATTAAATCTGTATTGATAGAATTCTGATTTTAATTAACGCCTAATTATAGGAAAGTTGATATATGGTGTAACGATATTTTAAATTTGTAAACATCCGATAGCAGAGGATTGTGATTGACGACCATAATCTGAAGTTTGAATGATTAGGATTTATTTTCTTCAAAATACTTTAAGAGAACCAATTCTTTATTCATATTTCTCCAGTAGTTCAGGAACTTAAAAGATAGGTATAAGTTTTCAGAAAATTAAATTATTATAGTAAACCTGTCTTCGTGGGAACGATTTTATGTTAAGACTTAATTTTCATTGTGCGCTTACAATATGTTAAGACTTAATTAGATATACATAGTAAGCAACCAATCACATCATAACAATTACTATATGTCACATTGACTAATGGTTCCTGATTCATTAGGCCAGCACAACACTAGCTTTCTTACCCCTTTCATCCATTCATGCATAGTGCAAAAGAAAACTCAGTTTCTTCATTATATATAACCTAATATTCAACACAATTGGTTCATAAATAGTAGTTTTTCTGTTTTACCTGAGGTGGTGTCAAAATCCGAGTTCAGCCAAGTGTTTGATGATCCCACCGAAACCAAAAAAGGGCATACAAAAGGTCCGTGTTAGAGTAATAGTTTACAACATGAACTGGTATTCTCAAATAATATTGAAGTACAAATATAAAGGACTCAAGACCGGCCCTGAGATTTTGGGGACCCAAGGCGAGTTCCTAAAATAGGCCCCCTCTTTCATATTAATCTTTTAAAAAAAAATCACCACAATTTTTTATTTTTTGACAAATAAAACAATATTCATTGCTTTTAGATTACAAATATCTCTATATTTTATTCTATTGTTTGTAATTTGAAAATGCAACTAACAAATTAACGAAAATATATACTAAAGAAAAATACGACACAAAAAAAGAAAAAATAAATAATAGAAGGTACTAGACGGATTGAGTAACCCAACCAATAACATTTAACATTTTTTATTATTTTATCTGTCATTGAATCTTTTACTAGCATTTTTTAGCACTTTAACAATTTCAAAAAGTTCAAAACATAAGTTCATTGGGTAAGTTTCGCCGAGTAAATCAAAATTGACAATTCATTTGCAAAACATAGAACTGTAACAAGCCCGAAATCGCTATTTTAAGTTAAGGTCATTTAATAAGAAAATTTTATATATATATATATATATATATATATATATATATTTCACTCAATAGATGTTCAGATCATGGTGCACCTATCAAACATTCGGTTTGTGATTAAACGTATTATAGATCCTAAAAAATTCCCATAAAATTATATTTGAGAGTGATGTGTGTCATATGATTCAAGGGCATTTTTTGACACATGGAATAAAAAATTGTCGTGTAATAGGTGGGTCATGATCTGAAAATCTATTTTGTAAAAGATAGGTATGAAAAACGATCTCCATCATCTCATTCGAAGGAAACAATGGTTTTCAAGGGGTTCAGGACGTGGGCGCTTTCGGAGAACGCATGGGCGCCCACGCGTTTAGAGGTACTTTATATATAAAGGATTTGGTCAAACAAATTTGGTCCGGTCAAAATTGGGCTAGAGAATCTACTGAGTCAATACATATGCCCGGCCTAACCCAGTTAGATCAGTGACCCGACCAATGACCTGCACCGACTCGACCGAGACCCGATCCATGACCCATTAAAAATAATATGCAAATATGGGACCTGAGAAGAGTTGAACCCACAACTAGGGCTCTCAATGGGCTGGTTCGGCCCGGATTTTGGCCCACACCCAGCCCGAAAAAAAATGGTACTTTTTATCAAGCAAGCCCCGCCCGGTATCTAGACCGAGCTAAACATGTTGCAACCCAGATCAATTTGAGCCAAGCTTGGGTTGAGTGTTCCAACGCTCAGCCCGCACCTGGCCCGGATATATATATATATATATATATATATAGACTTATCCTTTTAAAAATTTAAAAAAATCATTTTAATTAAATATAATTTACATAAATGCCATGACATTAATCATTGTATGTTATAACCATTGTGCAACCGTTGTTCGTTATAACCATTATGCAACAAAATAAAATGAAATATTTGAATAAAAGCATATATTTGAGCCTCTATAATGTTAATATAATTATTTAATTAAAATTTTAACTTTCTTCAAACTTTTATTAGAAAGAAAATAGCCCAAGTTCAACCAAATTTTATCAGAAAGAATAGTCCAAAAAAACAGCCCCCAAAAAATATCTCAACCAAATTTTATTAGAAAAAATAGTAAAAATAATCAGCCCCCAAAAAATAATCCAACCAAAAAAGCCCGTTAAAATGCCCAAGCCCAGCCTGCTTGGGGTTGGGCTTGGGCTGAGTACATTGCAGCCTGGTTAGGGCCGGGTTGAAAATTTTGGGAGCCTGAGTAGGTTAGGGCTAGGTTGAACCCCAGCCCAGCCCTAATCCGGCCCATTGAGAGCCCTACCCACAACCTCTTGAGTAAAAAGTAAACTAACACTTGTTATTTGACCAACTCAACAATTAGATTTATTCAATACTTTTATAGATTAAAAATTATATTAAACAATTAGATTTGGGGCCTTGGCCCAGGGCCGGCCCTGAAAGACTTAAAAAAAATAAAAATTCATAGGAAACAAAAGATTTTCGCTGTAATCAGCATCAGTTTGGCCAATAATTATCCCCTCTCTTAAATTCTGTCACCTACTGTTATGATCACAAACAGAGCAGAGAAGGCAAAATCGTTCTCTTATATAATCATTGCCTAATCAGCCATAGACGGAGCAGGTCACTTACATAACAAAAAACTGAAAAACAAATTCCAAAAATGGCCAAATTATGGCTCTCCAACATAGCCCACACGAATTTGATGTTGTCCATATACATTGAAGTTGCAATTGAATTACCAAAATACTTGTTGATTCCTGTTGGCATGATCATAAACAGAGAAGAGAGATGAAAGAACTCTCTGATGTGATCACTACCCAACAGAAGGAAGGCAAAGAAATCAACAATAATCCCCATCGGTTCAGAGCCATTTCGAATTTTGTAACCAACATGAACTGCTAAACAGAAGTTGCAAAAGAGTTAAGCTTCCATAAATGAAGCAATGAACTTTAACAAAAAAAAAAAGTTAAAGCCCATAAATGGACAACTACCTCAGAGAGAGTAGTTGCTCTACTATGCCGAAGAGATACAACACACCAGAAGCCAGCGGTAGTATTTATAGAACGCCAAACTCAGTAGAAGATGGAATAAAATCTGAATGGTCAATGCAGTTGTAATGGCTACCTCCTGCCAGGCTAGCTGTCCTTCCCTCTGCCTCTTCATCTCTCTTATCCACCACCCATTGTACCACAGTTGGGCACGAGATGCAGGCTATATGGAGGAGGAGTAGCTCGCGTCGACCGTTGGGGGTTTAATAAATTAAAAACTAAGAGGATTTGATTGTATGTATATCTGTAGGATACTATAGGGTTTAGATTCTAAGTAATTCAGACCCAAAAGCTCGAACGCACAAATGTCGATTTTGCTGGAAAAGTACACGCATTTTCTGTGGGGCCCAGTTTCCACGTCTTAAGTTCAGAAGTCGCGGGAAGCACCGTCTTAAAAGCTCGGAGCTTCCTCGTCTTCTTTCACGTCCCAGCCTGGCATTTCGATCTTCAGATACAGAGCATCCTCGTCTTCTTTCACGTCCCAAACACCCCCCCTCAATCCACCTCCCATTCTTCGCGAAACAACTATTAATGGATTCTCCATGAACTGGTCCATCAGGTTGAACACTTGGCTCAAACTCCTTGACAGATAAAGCGGATCGAAAACATTTGCAAACAAGAGACATCGAACTCAGATTTCGAGTTTTTTTAACTAACTTTTGAAAAAAGAGACGAGAGACGTAGATAGATGAGAGAAATCGAACTCAGATTTCGAGTTTTTTTTTACTAACTTTTTAAAAAAAGACGAGAGACGTAGATAGATAGCAACTACCTGGGAAGAGATTGGGGCGGCAAGAGACGGAATTAGGGCGACGATCCACGTCGAGGCTGCGCTCGTCTTCATCGAAATCGCGCAATGGAAATCATGGCGGCCATTGAAAATCAGTAATTACAGTAGAGATGATGTAGTTGTGCTAGGGTTTACAGATGATTCGTTGCCTGCTAAATGAGGGGTGAATTAGGGTTTATATAGGTGGATTGAGGGTTCTGGGGTTCGATTGCGAGAGTGCAGAAGGCTCCATAGGAGAGTGGGACGGGTTATTATAGGTAGTTATATCTGATGGTTATGGCCGTAGAACCTTCGAGGAAATCCAGGATGCAGCAATAGGTGCGCTTATAAGTATGAACGATTCTTATAACTATATGCATATTTTCAAGTGATCCTACCTCTTATACAATGGTAGGGGTACTTTTGTCACTTTATCATTATATATACACTAAACCATCATGGGCTTGCGAAGATAGGTGTTGGTTTAAGAGTACCTTTAGATCCGCCAACTAATTCTTCGAAGTCACCCACGCCATTCACAGCATGTTAGAGTATTAGACGATGGAGATCGATTATCAGCCCATTCTTTTATATGATGCATCTTGAGATTATGGGCGTACAGGACAGACGGTCATTTTTTTTCAATTAATAACATCTAAAAAAGTGACTTTAAAATCAATTTTAAACGTTCACATAATGTTAAGGTCACTTTTCTAAGATGTGTCATTTGAAATAAAATATTGACCGATGTGTATAGCTTGCTTTATGGAGAGACAATCCAATAGGGTCTCGAGTCATGAGTTTTGCCTCATGACTCGAGTGAGAGGATCACTACTCATATATATATATATATATATATATATATATATATATATATATATATATATATATATATATAGGCAAAGGGGAAAATGCACTTGGGCGTAGAGATATCTCTACACCAATTGATATGGGTGCGACACGTAGCACCTTTTTTTTGAAGTGATGGGTAACATGAGGCCCCACTTTACTTACTAGAGTTAAACTTTTAAAATATTTTAAAATTTATTTTCCTTTTCAGCGGTCATTTTTAATTTTTTTAGAAATCTTTTTAATGTCTTTTTCTTTTCTTTCTTCTCTCTCTTTTTTTAAGAAAGTGTCAAATTTATTTTTTTTTGCATATTTTACTCAAAAAATATGAGCGCCCAGTAGCGAAGTGCTAGCACCTCTGCAGAAAAGTGTTAATGCTTTAATTAAAAAAATAATAATAATAATTTTGAAGCGCCAGTGCCCCTAAACGAAGCCTCGACGCTTCGTTTTAGAGGTATTGGTGTTTCGATAATTTTTATTTTATTTTTTCCGAAGCATCGACGCCTCTAAAACGAGATGTCAACGTTTCGTTTTAGGGGTGTTGATGCTTCGTTTTAGTAGCATCGTCGCTTCGTTTAAGGGTGTTGGCACTTCGCTCCTGATGTGCTAGCACTTTGCTATTAGGCACCATATTTTTTTAGTAAAATATACATGAAAAAGTAAGTCTGACAATTTCTTAGAAAAATAGGAACTTTAAAAAAGTCAATAATGATTGCTGAAAGGGTATTTAACTTTTAAAAGTATAACCCTAGTTAGTATAGTGGGCCCTATGCTACTTATCACTGCACAAAAAGGGCGATATGTGTCATGCTCATATCAATTAGCGTAGAGATATCTCTACGCAAGGGCGCATATATATATATATATATATATATATATATATATATATATATATATATATATGTCAAGAAAACATTTTTGGTGTTGTAAGTATGTCTCGAAAAGTTATATTCAAAAATAAATCCGTCGCATAACTCCAACCTCGCATGGATTGATCGCCTGAAAATTTTTAGCCAAATTTGAGTACGACAAGTAGTCCAATGATTAACATTCGTATGACAGTAGCACAACCACCGATTCATCCTATTTTGAGCTTTTCGAAGAATAACTTAAGAATGACTGAGAAATTAGCTTTTGTAAGAAAAATGCAAGAATCAGAGCAACTTAAAAACATTTATGTGAAAAGATAAGAAGTAGAGTCTGCTAAGAATTATCAAGAATCTGAGTTGTCAGGATTCAGAGTTTTTTTGAGAAAAGCTAGAAAACACTTGAACGAGGCCTAAGAGTATATATATAAGTAAATATATAATATTGTTGAATCAAACTGGTCCAACCCAGTCTGACTAATTCTAATTCGGTACTTGCCAATTCGATGTTTGAATCTATTTCTAAAACATTTAGGAGAGAATAATAGAACAATGAATAAGACCAAAATCAAATATTATATCACAAAATTAATTTTCTAATTTATGTGGGAAGATATAAACTTATATATGAATAATATAAAAAGCTTCCCAATCGGCACATGGAATTTTATTTTATTTTAAGGCCCTATTTGATATCATGGAAATGCAATTACATAGGTCGGCATGAAATTTTGTTTTTAATTGTTGTTTGATAGCTATATAAGGAGATGGAAATGAAATTAAGTGGGGCCCTCATGGAAATTTTATTTTCATACACCAAGTCAATTTAGAAGGAAACCATTTCAACCTTTTAAGTAGTTGAAATTGAGTACCTCCGATTCCTAGTAGGTCATCACCTACCCGATAAGAGACTCTGGCAGAAAATCATTGACAGATCGATTCGTAGGTTAGAGGGCTGGAAGGGCAAATGCCTCTCTTTCATTGGCCGTCTAGCTCTCATCAAGTCTACGTTATCGGTGCTTCTAGTGTTTTATAAATCTTTATTTCTTTATCCGGCTTAGGTTAAGCACAAACTTGAGAAAATTCAAAGAGAGTTCTTGTGGTAGGATATGGACGACAAGGGAAAGGTCCACTTGACAGATTGGCGCCTGATCTGTCGGAGATTTGATCAGGGAGGGTTAGGGATCATCAACCTAAAAGATTTTAATAATTCCATGTTATATAAAAGACTTTGGAGAGTGCAAACCGAACCAAATAGCCTCTTGAGACAATTACTTGCGGCTAAATACGGATCAATGGGCAGGCAATGGGAGATCATGATTGTTTCGAGTAAATCGGGTTCTGCAATATAGAGAGCTATTGGTGATAGATGATGAGTAATGAAATATGATAATATTTCACCCCTAAATACTTACATTTAGCCGTCCGATGAAGGCTATCTAGTGAGAATTACTAGATTGGAAATGTTTCAGGTAAATACAATTAAAGTGCATAAAATAGCCAAAGAATTTCGAAAATAATGTCAAACACTGCAACCTTGGGTCATCGAGAACTTAGTGTAACTTGTAGCTCAATTTGGACCCTCAAGACGTCAGATTCGGAAAATTGCTAAAACACAAAAGTTGTAGAGCTTTCCGTCATCTTTCTAATTCCGCAAGAACTATGTCAATCCGAGTTCGAAGTAGAAAGTTATGGCCGAAATACGGAGGCAACATCTGATGGAGAGTTGGGCTAAAGTTCACGGAAATCTGGGGAGGTCGATTAATTGAGGGAAGTGATTCCATTTGAGACGGAAAAGGCTTCTTAATGCAGATTTTTAGGGGGTCGATGCATTGACTCTATAAGGTCGATTAATCGACCCTGACTTTTCGAGCTAGGAAAACTGCGAGACTTGGAAGTATTTAAAGCCACAAACAACTCGAGAATATACACGTAGAGATAGAGATTTTTATTTTTTTTAGAGCTTTATTCCTTTTACCTTCGTTTTTAGCATTCTTTTCTTGAGAGAATATTATTTTTGTTCAATTAATTCCTAGTTTAAATTGAGATATTAGTGGAGAGTGTTTTTAATTTGGATCAAGGAATTGCTATTGAAGGTTGAGGTATTTATAATTAATTAGATCAATATTATTTTCTATTTATTACTTTTTTATGTCATTTAATTACAGCATGTGTTTGCTAATTTCTTAGGGATGGGGATCTAATGATTCCCATCCGAGGGATGTACTTCTAATAGTATAGATCTAGGATTAAACTTTGAGATTTTATTTTATGGTTGTTATGCTATCACGAACGGATGAAATCTCCGCCACTAACTGAGATCGAGTGTGTTGAGTTATGCCCTGGATCTCAGATCTGTGACGGTAATTATATCCAAATCATTGTTATATGATCTTTTTATTTTTAACGTGTGGATCTACTTATAATTATGATCTGGGATCGAGTGTGCCGAGTCAAGCCCTGGATCTTGGATCTGTAATGGTAATTTTATCTTAATTACTTTATAATCTGAAATCAAGTGTGCCGAGTCATGCCCTTGATCTCAGATCTATGGTGGTATTCTTGTTAGAATTTTTTACCCACTTTGGGGATGATTTTTATTTGTAATCTGAGATTAAGTGTATCGAGTCATACCCTTGATCTCAGATCTATATATGGAAATCATCTCTGAAATTAAGTTCTGATTGCAGGGATGTAATGTAGAACCTATCCGGGTTTTGACCATTTATCTTCCATAAAAGATGTTTTTCAACGGTATATCTCATAGTTTAATCCTTAGATTTGTATTATGGGAAGAACAAACTAAAGATGGGAGGATTTAGTATTTTCACATTTACCTTTATTTTTGAATCATCAATTAAACTTTATTTTGTAGTCAATAATTATCATCTCACAAAACTGCCTAAATCATAATATTGGTAGGGTACTATTAAATTTTAGTAGATTTCTTGAGTTACTATTTTATCTTTTTAGATATTCTAAAATAGTCCTCGTGGGAACGATCTCGTACTCCGCACCCACTATCTACAATCTGATTCGTTCGCTTGCTAGTAAAACATCACAATAAAAAATCACAACAATAGACGACTCTATTCAGATTAAGGGCAATTATCTCGGTCGGTAACGGAGCTCACACTCGCTTTTGGAAGGATGTTTAGACTGAAAATGAACCATTGTGTGACAGACTTAAGTCCTTCTTTGAGGTGGTTACTAATAAGAACATCATGGTTAAAGATGTCATGCTTCCTCAGGGACCTCCTCAGTGGAATCTGCAAGTTGATCACAAGTTATACAATCATGAGATTTTAGAGTTAACTGACTTATTGGAG
The DNA here is from genome assembly GCA_021018995.1 of Chloranthus sessilifolius. Classification (NCBI taxonomy): domain Eukaryota; kingdom Viridiplantae; phylum Streptophyta; class Magnoliopsida; order Chloranthales; family Chloranthaceae; genus Chloranthus; species Chloranthus sessilifolius. The sequence goes on from CM037588.1 coordinate 11,756,837, forward strand.
ACTCTTGAACCTATCTGCCTCTCAAGATTGGGTTCATCAGATTGGCATGATTGGTCTCTTCATTCTGGTGGCTCTTTTTCGGTTAACTCTCTTTATCAGCTCATTACTTCGGTAATCTCCCCCCAATCTCCCTTGGCTGTGGATTTGAAAAGCGGAGGTTCCTTACAGGGTCATCACTTTTGTTTGGTCTTCCATCCTTGACAAAATCCTCACGATGGACAAACTGCAAAGACAAGGCTTCCCATCTTCTAAACAGGTGCGTATTATTCTTCCAAGAACAAGAAACAAATTCACATCTCCTCATCCATTGCAGTTTTTCCACTCAAGTTTGGAATTCGATCTTTCAGTGGTTTAACATACAATGGGCAATTCCTCCATCCATGGCTAATCTGGTTGGGTCTTGATATGTAGCGACCCGAGATCTCACAACCTCTTGCTTATAAGATCTTAGACCGTACCTTCGTATCGTGAATCATAGAAATATAATAAGACAATAAAAGCATCTTAAACAGCGAAAGATAAAAATTTTTTAACACATTAATTAATCAAAATAAAACCCATGATAATGTTCTTATTCCAATAACAAGTCCAACATGATTAAAGCTTAAACAGTTTTGATAAAATACTAACTGATCAATGTCTCATTTATTTAAAATCACTAATAATAACTAGAAAGGAAAATACCTAATTCGGCCACGAAGCTATCATCGCCATTCAGTCCAGTTTCTTGAGCACCATGTGCCGTCTCATTGTCATAGACCCATACATTGTCATCGGCGACACCTGTCTCATCTTGTTACCCACATCAATAAGGGGCGTACGCTTACACTTGTATGGATCAGACATGCAATCCATTGAAGCATAATATATTAGTCATAGTCATATAAATATTTCGGTATATTTTATGTGTGTGCATGTGACATGTATAATCTCAATAAGTTGAAATGAACTGAACATAAACATATATATATATATATATATTACATGAATGCATCATTTATTTTAATTTCATCTTTCTTGTCATTTAATGCACGTTAGACTTCGTCCCGCTCAAGACGTTGGGTCTTAATCATGCTCATCACTTGTATAGTTAGACTCCGTCATGCTCAAGACGTTGGGTCTAATGAATCATATCATTTATTACATGTCAAACTCCGTCCCGCTCAAGACGTTGGGCTTAATCATGCTCATCATACTCTTATTCAGTTAGACTACATCTTACACAAGATGTTGGGTCTAATACCTTCTTAGACTCCATCATGTATAAGATGTTGGGTCTAATACCCTCTTAGACTCCATCATGTATAAGATGTTGGGTCTAATGCTCCTTAATCGTGTTTAATTAGACTCCATCAAGTATAAGATGTTGGGTCTAATACCTTAAGATGTTGGGTCTAATGCTCCTTAATTGTGTTTAGTTAGACTTCATCATATACAAGATGTTGGGTCTAATGCTCGTTGGTCATGGCTTGACATTTTACGTGTTTTGATTATGCATTGTACAGATCATCATGAAACATGTAAAGTGCATAAGAATATGTCTATAATACATGGGCATTTAAGTGCATTTAATCCTGATACATAAACATAGAAGTGTACACAATCATGGTGCATAAACGTTGAAGTGCGTGCAATATAATCATGACATGCAGCATTGACGAGCATATGAGTATAAATATGACATATAAACATTAATATTTAACCACACCTTTTTGTGAAACTAACTGAATGTAAAATCTGACCGTTCAGAATCAATCGATTGAATTCCCATAATCGATCGATTGATTTCTTTCGGTGAGTTTTTTTTTTTTTTTTTTTTAAACATTTATCTGCTTAAATTCAATCGGTCAATTTTTCCAGAATCAATATATTGATTTTCCCCAATCTATTGATTTCTAACTCAATCTATTGATTTTCTTAAATTAATCGATTGACATAAATAATCAATCTATTTTCCCAAGATCAATCTATTGATTTCTAATTCAATCTATTGATTTCTGTCAGGGGGTAATTAATGCATTCCACCTCAAACTCAATCTATTGATATCTGTCAGAGGGTAATTAATGCATTCCACCTCAAACTCAATCTATTGATTTTCAAACTCAATCATTGATTTTCCCCGAAATCAATCTATTGATTTCCTGTCAGAGGGTAATTAAAGCATTCTTGTACAAACTCAATCGATTGACTTCAATTCGTACATTCTCAAACCATTTTATTTATCTCAAACTCAATCGATTGATTTCCCAGAATCAATCGATTGATTCAAATCCGTGCATTCTCAAATCATTTTATTTATCTCAGACTCAATCGATTGATTTCAATCCGTGAGCACTCCTCAAAATACATCAAATCACATGGTAAAAGTTAATCGGACTTCTTTTTAACCCAACATCATTAACATTAAAAATCTATTAATCATAGCATGCATTCATTTAATCATTCCATCATTATCTATGAAATAAAATCACTAATTTATATAAAAATCTATTAAAAAAAATAATATTTTAAGTTCAATGAAAAACATGATATCTCCATACCTAGATCGACCGTATTACCACGATTAGATTAAGATCCTCACAATGATGATGATTCTAGAAGGAGGCGAAGGCCGCTTGAGAATATACGTCAACGTCTCACCGCTCTTCCAAAAGAAAGGTTCTAGAAAGATAGATCTAGAATTTTTCCTTTAAGGTTGTTAAGGTAACACACTAAGGAAGAGTGTATAAGTGGAAGAGTATATAAGCTTTTATCTCAAAGTCTAAAATAGAGATTTAGAATATACATAACAATATTTGATCCCTAAACTTCTTATCTAGAACTTAAAGCCTTTCACATAACTTGTGTCCATTAATGACGGAATTAAATATAAGAGTTTGAAAAACCATAACATGTATTTTTAGATAAAATATTTTGAAAAGTCAAGGCATGCGGCAAATACGATATTAAGCACATACACATATTTTAGGTGTATCAGAGTCATAAAATTCAGATCATAGCATGACATGTCGAGGGGCAATCCTGTAGGGAAAAAGGGGTATAGAAGATCATCCTTTTTGTGGCTCGTTGGTCGCTTTGGAAAGAACGCAATCGACGAATATTCGCAAATCAAAGATCATCCTCGCTACTTACCTCTGAGAAGATCAAGATCAAATCTTTACAGTGGGCTAAAAGTAAAAAAAATTTAGATCCTTATTCTGTTCTCGATTGTATAAGGAAGTAGGACTTAGTGAGCATGGCTCATAGAATAGATATGTAATCCCACCCCCTGTTTTCCCTTTTTGGTTTGGTGAGTGTCTAGCTCACTGTTCTCTATTCCTTTTCATGTTCTCCCCAGGGGCCCCCTTTTGTAATTGTTGTGTTCTGTTTTAATAGAAGGGTGAGGTCGCTCGAACCTCTCTTATTTTGAAATTGAGTTTCCCACTAACAAAATAATAATTTTTGTTATTTTAAATTTAAAGTAACTTGTAAAAAAAAAAAAAATTATCTTACACTAAAAGCAAAAAAATTATATTTTAACTTTTAAAAGTAACTTCCATTTCTATGACCATCATACCACCATGATCACCATGACCACTACATTGTTTACTTTATACTTTTTTTAGCTAATATTTGACTTTGGTCAAAGTTTAGATTTTAATCAAACTTTAACAGAGTTTATAAGCTATTTAAAGTTTTTACTTTTGATTAAACTTTGACTACTGAAACATAATAATAATTTGTAAGTTAGTAATATATCACCAAATTTTTAGGTCAACATTTGACTTTAGGGCCAAACTTTGACTTTTAATTAAAATTTTACTTTTTATTAAACTTTGACTCCTATTATTTGATGACAAAAAAGGTAAAAAAGGATACTATCGTGTTGATCTATAATGTGATACGAGATTCTCAATTTTTAATACTCAATAGTTTTGCTTTTAGTCGAATTTTGACTTTTAGTCAAACTTTGACTTTTACACAAAAATTATTTTTAGTCAAACTCGAAACCTGATTATAGATAGTCTACTACTATATAAATTTATAACATATCAGTGATAATTTTTCCTTTATCAAAGTTTGACTTTATGTCAAAGTTCGATTTTTGTAAAAAGTTATAAATTTTAATTAGTGGAACATTATAATTAAAAATATATAGCATTGTTTTAATTTGTAACTTTAAAATATATGGCCCCATTTTATTGGTCAAAGTTTGACTTTAGTCAAAATTTTAGAAGTGTATCTTGACAGTAGATAGTGATTATTACTGTGTTAATTTGTATTTTGATAACATGATTTTTTATTAATCAAAGTTTGATATTTGATCAAACTTTGGCTTTATAACACAATTTGATTTTTTTAAATGTTTGTAGCCTATTGAGGTTATGATGTTGTTAATTTATCACTTTGTAGTACATTACCAAATTTTATTTTATTTTTTAACATTTGATCAAAGTTTGACTTTTTAAAAAGTTGATATTTGGTCAAATTTTAACTTCTAACGATGGATATGAATACTGTTATGTTAAGTTGTAGCTTGACGGTAAATTTTCAAATTTTCTATTAGTCAAAGTTTGACTTTTTTGTAAAATTAAATTTTCTTCAACAAGTAACCTTATAATACATACTAGCATTTACTACAATACAACTTTATTAATCAAAGTTGTACGTTTGGTTAAAGTTTGACTTTGATTAAAAGTGAATATTTGGTCCAATTTTGATGAGTGTAACTAAATGATGGATATAAATATTGTTATGTTAATTTGCAGTTGGAATTTTGTAACTTGTTGCTAGTTGCAAAAGTTTCTTTTAGTCAAAGTTAAAATTTTGGCCAGAGTTTTACTTTTATAAAAATTTAATTTTTTTTCAATGTGTAACTTTATAGTATTTACAGCTTTGTTATTTAACTTTACACATTTTTATTGATAAAAATTTAAACTTTAGTCAAAGTTTGACTTTTCAAACCATGACTTGTGTAACTTAATAATAAATATTAATTATTATGGTGTTAATTTGTAATGTAATAGACTATCATAAAAAAATTATTAGTTAACATTTGACTTTTGTTATGATTTTGATAAACAAAATAGTCACTCTTTGGTTAGTGCAAGATGAAGTAATAAGTTAGATATTTTCCTAAATAAATTTTTTTCTTTTTTTTCACTAAATTTTTTTTTTTGAATTAATTTCTATTTTCATAAAATAGAAAAATATAGAAAGCATCATTTTTAAAATACTTTGATCAATACTTAAAAACTTATTTTCAAATTATTTTTGAAAATATTAATCAAACTTTCAATGAAAGTTTCTCAAACACAAAAATTAAATAGTAGAAAATCTATTTTCAGAGAAAATTATTTCCCATCAAACCAACTAGGAAATTGATTTCATTTCCTCCTCGGTGTATCTAATAGCAAGAGGGTCTAAGTTCCAATTAAGTCGGAGAATTTTGTGAGAGAGCATACCACGTATACAAAAGGTTCTTCTGGGGGCTTATAACCAGAAGTCGACCTATAGACGCCTCTTAACGTGTTTCTCTTGAATCTTGAGTTCCTTCCATCCTCTTTCTCTCTCCTCTCTCTCTCTCTCTCTTGATAATTCTCTCTCTCTCTCTCCCTCTCTCTCTCTCTGAACCTAAAATTTTCTCCATCAAACCATAACCAGCGAGTAGGTTTTCTACTTCTGCTTCCACATTTTGCTACTGTTCTTCCTTTATAGATTTTTTGAATGTTTTATTTATTATTAAGGTTTCTATTTACCACAAATTTCTGTTAGCTACTTCATTTTTGTATTCGTTTTTCCTTTTCAAGTTCGTTGGTGATCATAATGACAGTTAAATCGTTTCCATTAATTTTTTACGTACTTTTTTGGTTTATTTATTTATTTATTTTCTAACGTTGATTTTGTTATTGTTGAGAATCTAGGGTTTTGAATTTCGCTGTTAATTTCTGAACCTAGGGTTTATCTTTCATTATTTTTGTAACTGTTTTTTTTTTAATTTATATTATTATTATTATTTTTTTTTTTTTTTTAAAAAATATATTATGTTTTAGTTGAATTTTGCGTTCAGGGTGCTGTGTTGATTTTATGTTGACAGTTTTAGAAAATAGGATTTAATGGTTTGATTGTTTGAACAGCTATATAGATTTGTAGTTTTAATATTTAGTTTTTTGGTATACCCATGCAATTTGTAATTTTTTTTATGGTATTATGTGAAAAGTTGTGGTTCATGTTTTGATGATCTATGTTTATTTTTGGCCTTTTGGATTTATGTGAAAAATATGGGTCTTCAAATTATGCACCACCAAAATGAGTTTGTGAGCATTTTATTTTAGTTCTCATCGCAAAGATAATAGTAACCAAGTTTGGATTCAGCAATCATTTGGGCGGGTGTTAGTTCGGTTTAATTTGGATAAATTTGGGAAAAAATCGAGAGAGAAATGCAGAAAATTTTGAGGATTATAAAAATTGTGATAAATTATTAACATATACAACATACATGTTAACCTATTAAAGTTAAAAAGGACTTCCTTAAATAACAAAATCTGGGTATATATAGTCGGTACCATTAATAATTTATAATTATTAAAAAAATTCCAAAGGCTCAATGATAATTTTTTTGAAAAATATCGAAACATTTTTCATATTTGGAAAATTTGATAAAACTTTGGCAGATCGATGAATCAAGTGACTGTTTGGCAAAACGTTCGACAGATCACCTATTCGAAGAATTTTCCGAAACTCCCAAATTTTAATTAATTAATAGAATTTTCTGACATATGCAAAGATCTCAACCTTGTTTTAAGAGTTGTCACAAAATTCTCCAAACTGATCAAAATTTTGGAATAATTCTCCAAATAGGTGGTCTGCAGAACTTTTTGCCAAGTATTCGCTTGACTCGTCTCTTCTGTGAATTTTGCTCGAATTTTTCAGAGTTTACGAATTTTCTGATTTTTTTTCTAAATTTTTATTATTCTGATACATGCTTTAATCATAATTTACAATCATACTTTGATTGTAAATTATTAATGCATGCAGATTATATACTACAGTTATTTTATTATTTAAAGACATTGCTTTAAACTTCAAATAGGTTTAAATACACTTTCGTATATGTTAATAATTTATTATCACTTATATAATATCTGAATTTTGTCCCGAATCCTTCCTGAATTTATCTGAATTAAACCTAATTGACACCCCACCTAATGATTGCCGAAACCTGAACCTGGTTAGTATGGTTTTAAGACCAAAATACTAGTCAAATATCAATCTGATATTGACCCCAGTTCTAAATGCGATGGAACATAATTTGTCTCAATCTGCAATGTAATTGATCAGTGAAGTGTTTTACTAAAGTTTGATTTATATTGTTATGGTTGTTAGGTTCGTAATCAATTCGGTTTCTTATAGGTATAATTGTGGACCATCAAAATCATTGAAAATTACAATTAACCATAAATCCACGATGGAATGTAACAAAGAAGAAGCTATCAGAGCCAAAGGAATCGCCGAAAAGAAAATGCAGGATATGGATTTTATTGGGGCACGAAGGATAATTCTCAAGGCCCAACAACTCTTCCCGGACCTTGACAATGTATCTCAGATGCTAACGGTATGCGAAGTGCATTGCTCGGCTGAACTCAACAAAGTGGGGTATCATTATCAGTCTGAGCGGGATTGGTATGGTATCCTTCAAGTCGATCAGACGGCAGACGGAGAGTCTATCAAGAAGCAGTATCGGAAGTTGGCACTCCTGCTTCACTCTGATAAAAACAAATTTGCTGGAGCAGAATTGGCATTTAAGCTAATTGGGGATGCTCTTAGGTTGCTGTCTGATCCAGTGAAACGACGTCTTTACGACACAGGAATCAGAGTCACGGCGGCAGCAGGAAACAGCCCTCTCCACAGCCAGATTGGAATAGTCGAGCTGGAAAACAACCTGCAGTTGAGACCGATTATTGGTACCCAAATTTGTTCATGACCTCACAGATGCAACAAAATCAGCCGTGGCAGCATCAGCAGCTGCAACAAAATTGGACCTACCCACAGTCCATGAGCTTAAACCGGCTGTGGCAGCATTCGCAAAATTTATCAGACCGTCTCAAATGCCGAAGACAGCCCCCACCCCCTATACCGTCAAATTTGAATCATTTTCACTTTAAACAACCCGCCGTTCAGACCAATTATGCAGATTCTACCACCCCACAGTTTGGGAACTTAAACCAACAGCAGCAGCAGCAAAACCAATCAGTTCTTCCCAATTTCGCAGGGATTTGGGATTTTTGTCCGTTTTGTGGCCTAGGGTTTGAATTTTACAGAAGCGTTCCCAGAAGATCCAGCCCCTGTCAAAATTGCAAGGAATCCTTTCTTACACAAGATAAAATGGGAGATAACTTGGTACACACCTCGCGGAATCAATCCGATGTCCCTCAACATGCTGAGCTTTGGGCTCAGGGTGCTCATACCACTGGAAACTCCTCGAGTACTAAATTTAAGCAAAATGTTGATGTAGGAGATTCCTTTACAGAAACAGGAACTGGTGTCAAGTTGAAAAACAAGTCTAAAGAAGATGCTGATAAATGGGCAAAAACGATGTCAGAATCAAAGAGAAAATTCCAGGAGTATTTAAACAAAACTAAAGAAAATGCTGATAAAAGAGCCGATTTTGAGGTGGTTTCTTCAGAAGAGAAAAGGAAAGCCCCGGAGTTGAAAAACTTGGGAAATGAGAATCAAACGAGGGGCAAAAAGGTGATTGCAGAATCTAGTGAGAGCTGTGAGAATACTGCAGAAGGCATAATTTTTGGAGAAGATGGTTGTAAGGGATGGAGCGAAGTAACCGCCTGTGGTCAGTATCCACAAAAATCCACCGGGCATAAGCTGAATGTTGCCTATACCGAAAAATTAAGTGACGATGATGACTCAGAGAACCCTCATAGTTCCAAAAAGTCAAAGGGAGATGAATTATCAAGCAGTGTAGATGGTCAGAGTAGCGAATCATTTCCACAGGGGGATATGAGAGACGGTAAACACAAAGGAAGTGTCAATGTTAACGAAAAATTTCCAAATGGAAAAAAACAAGTGGGGCTGCACAAGTGTAATGGAAGAAAGAAAGTAAGTGTTGATAGGGAAAATAAAACCTCCAATTTTGATTCCAATCCTAAAGAAAATTTTGGTGTTCATTCGGGAGGCAAGACTAAATCAGAGGTTGACGATTTTTATTTTGATTACCCTAAGCCTGACATCTACGATTTCGACAAGGATAGAAATGAAAATAAATTCAATGTCGATCAGATCTGGGCCAGTTATGATAATATAGAAGGAATGCCAAGATACTATGCAAAAATAGGGAAAGTATTCTCGCCTTTTAAGTTTCAGATCACTTGGTTAGAGTATGATCCTAAAGACCAAGATGAGATTGATTGGTCTAAGAAGTGGCCCATTGCTTTAGGGAACTTCAGACTTGGGGCCACTCAGTATGCCGAAGGTCCTATATTTTCCCACTTGGTTTATTCGGAAAAAGGCAAGTGTGATCGTTACAAAATATATCCTAGAAAGGGTGAAATCTGGGCTATCTATAAGAACTGGAATAATAAATGGAACTCCAATCACGACAACCCTAGAAATGGATATGAAATTGTTGAAATTTTTTCAGATTATTCTGAGGGGATTGGCATTAGTGTTGCATACATGGCTAAGGTGGATTGTTGCGTGTTTCAGCGGCAATCAGCATATAATTCCACATTCTTGTGTCAAATACCATACCATGAAATATACAGGTTTTCTCATAAGATTCCTTCTTATGAAATTATGGGAATGGAAAGTGGTTTCCTGGAAAGTTCTTTAGAACTCGATCCTGCTTCTCTTCCTAAAGAGTTCCTAGATTTTGGTGATGGGAGAATGGACGCTGACCATATCAAAGCTCAAGGTGTTGGTTTGTGCTCTATCTCGACTCCTGAAAGAGGAAAACCAGCATCTAGGTCCGAGGAGAAGCCTATGACACCCGATATGACCACAAAGACTAATGTGAAGAATGTCGAAGAAAAGAGGGATGGATCATTGCTAGCTTCATCGTCTCCAGCAGTTCAACTGACATTAGTTACTCAAGAGGCTGAGGTGGAGCATGTTTCTTTAGAGAGTCCTCAAGCACCTGCAGATCCACGTGGTGTGACCTCCTCAGTCTCTTCTGTTCAAGTCATCCCAATAGCCGCGTCCATCGTGGTATCCGAATCAGGTAAAGCCTTGATTTCTCAAGGCATTTGTATTGCACAACTTTCTGCCATATAGTCGAAGTTTATTTTCGTTTCTCGTAAAAATTTCTACTTCAGCTACCGAGATGGTGGACAAGCCTATCAATGAACTCGTGACTGCTCTGAAGGAGCCGATACCTTCGACTGTTATTACTACATCTTCTGGTAAGAGTTGGAACTTTTATTACCTTAAATTTTGTACTTTTATTTGCGCTGGTTTGAAATCACATTTCTTTTTCTTCAGCATCTGCTCCTTCCGACCCTCGATCGTCTGATGCCGCAGTCAAAGCTCGTTCTATCAGATTGAAGTTCATGCGCGATATGGCGGTTTGTCTGGCTCGGAATATTTTTGATGAGATTGTAGCCACTCCCTTTGAAAACCTACCATCCAAAGTAGATATGGTGGATACTTATCTTTTGGAGATTGTAGCTTCAGGTTTTGATGTTTCGAAGCTGCGAGAGCGAATCAATTCCATCTTCCATTCCGCCCACAAGTTAGCAGGTGTAAGATCTTCTCTTGGCAAAGAATCGATCCACCAAGAGATGGATGACAAGATTACGGGGTTGTTGTCAAAGCGGGCAAAAATTTCTGAAGAATTAAATGTTCTGAAGAAGGAGAAATCTGAACTCTCTAGCAAAGCGTCCTCGGATAGAACAGTTAGGGAGGAGTTGAACAAGCAACTGTTTGATTGTGAATTGCGGTTGAAGCTAGCAGAAGAGAGGTTTACGGTGGTGGATACTGAAATTAAGATTAAGGAGGATTCTAATGAGCAGAATGATACTGAGATCTCCTCACTGGTAAAACAAAAGGAAGATGTTGAAAAGTTGATGACTGACAGAAGATCATTATTTGAAAGCAATGAAACCGGTCTTAGGGAGAGCATCAAGGGCCTCCCGAGTTTGGAGTGGATGGAGTAGCTTTTTTTTCCTTGTTTTTTGTCATTTTCAACATTGTAACTTAATTTTTTAGGGAATGACCGAATTCTTTTTGGAATAGTGGGAGATGACAACCCAGAAAGCTTTTTTCCGTTTTTCTTTTTGGCATTTTCAACATTATAAGTTAATTTTTCAGGGAATGAATGAATTTCTTTTTGGAACAACAGCAGACGACAGCCAATAAGTCGATTTAGAGGTGTGACCGTCCATAAATTAGGGGCACATTTGATTGCCCATAAGAAGGCCATCTTACGCGTTACGTCGCCATCTAACGGGCTGTTGACCATGGGCTGCTGTTTTATAGAGCAATCCGGAAATGCATTAACCTACTTTATCTCCAACGCGTGACATAAAAGGATTACAAGCCTTCTGTCTCGTAAGGTGCTGAACAACATGTTTCCCACCAGTTGCCTTTTTGTTGGGCTCTCTCCTCCAGCCTTTTCAGCTTTCTTCTTTAATAGAGAAGAATATTTACAATGAGGGCAACTTTTCTTCTCCAAATGATCCGATCAAAGCAAAAATTGGAGGCACTGATGGAACTCTGTAGCGGAAATGCACAGACAGATATGGGTGATACCATGGACAGGGGAGGGAGGTGTAGTTGATGGGCCTTATGTGAAGAAAACTTGCCATTTGGAAGAAAGCCAAATTCAGGAAGAGAAGCAGGGGAAAATCACCAAACGGTCTTCTCTTGTCAGCACTAAAGTTAGCTTTACGGGGCGGTGAAGAGACCCATCGGGCAGTCGGATATCAGGTAGATCTCCTTGCTCTGAAGTGTTGGCTATAAATATGCAAAGATGACTTCTGCTCTTTCAGGTATGTTCTGTTTCTTTAATTATTATTATTATTCTCCAATCATGTAGCGGGATATTCTAATTTTGAGGGGGTTACATATCAGATTTTCTCCGCTTAAACAAATAATCACTTGCGTAGGCCAGATATCTGGAGAATAATCTTTTCTCAATCTCTATAAAAGCTAAGACCCACGCAACCCTCACAACCCTTGATTTTTGCGAAACTCATTGTAAGATTATAACTTCTTGTAACCGCTACTATAAATCTATAGATAGCATATCCGTTCTCATTATTAGGAGCAAAAAATTCTTAGCGAGAGCCCTGCCGAAAATGTCTTCGACTTTGATTCTCTTGCAAGAGACCTTAAGGTTTCTCGGAGATTCTTTCCGTTCCCTCTTTTTTTTTTTTTTAGAGTTTACAGGAGAAACAAGTCCGGATTTATACACTTAGGATAAGAGCTATGTGTGATGTGGGCACGCGGCTTGGCTATCCGGGCCAGTCGCATGGCCACTTGTGCTCCGCGACGTGCATGGATGGTGGGCGTCTGTGGGCATCCGAGTGTGTTTGTCATGGGCCATGAGGGCTCGCGATACTGTGGCATGGAGGAAGATGTGGGGCGTTGTGAGCGTATTGGTGTGGAGGAGAACACTGTGTGCCACGGATTGAGGGCGTGTGCTATGGGAGTATGTCAAACCAATACCTTTGAGGTCCTTCCGTTATTTTCTCTCATATGAGTTTTAACCCCTATATATGGGAACTGTAGCTCAGTAACTACGCGCTGTACTACTGGACAGATTGCTAGCCTGAGTGTGTCGCCATACCAACACGAACGTGTACGTGCATCTTGACCTAGCATTCGCGTGAGCGTTGCTTGGTTTCTCTAGGGCATATTTGTACTGCCTAGAGCCATCGTGTTTGGGTTGGTTACGACCAGCCCCGCGGTGCGGGTCAACTTCCAAAGGAGGCTTTGCCTTCATGGTTCTCTGCTCACAGCTACGTCAGTTGCCTATAAAAGATGCAATATTGCCTTAGTTGTGTCAGTTTCGAGTTGAGTTAGGCCGATTTAGCGTGTCAGACATTAAGTGTCGCACGGGTTGACACTATTGGATGAGTGACCCTGGGATAGTTGGTATCAAAGTCATCGAGATGGCAGACACGAATTCGAACTCGGAGGAGACTAGAGAGCACACAAGCGAACTTGTGGCCATTTTGGAAGTTCAAGTTGAACTGGTATAGACATTGAGGACGTTGATGATGGGACACTGTGATCGGTTGAATAAGCATGCGAGGAGCTATGCCGCTTTGGTCGAGATTGTGCAAAATTTGTCTGCAGAAGTGCGAGAAGTCAAGGTCATGTTGGGAGAGATGTGCGAAAACATGAGCATTCTGAAAAAACTGTTTCTTACGATGTTAGTGGGGACGTCGACACCCGAGTTCAAGCTACCTGAGTCGAGAACATTCGAGGGCTCTCGCGAGACAAAAGAGCTCGAGAACTTTACTAGGGAAAGTCAGGAAGCCGAATGAGGGCGGGCCTGCGCGAAATGGTGAGGAGAGAATTGGAGATAAGAGGCAGAGGGAAGATAAGTCAAAGAGGATGAAGAAGTGCTACTTCTGTAGTGGATCTCATCTGGTATAGGAGTGTGCACAGAAGGCCGCCTTTGATGCGTTGGTCGTAGATAAAGGGAGAGAGAGAAGTTGATGATAGGAGATTCGTTCCTAGGGTAGGAGCATTTCGACGACTGAATCATTGAGAAGTGGTTGACACCTTGGTCTTGTTGGCGTGGGTCGTGGGAAGACTTAGACACCAATGGAGAACAGAGTTTGGAGTTAGTTGTTTTGGGAGTGCTACTTGGGAGAAGGCGGGGTTGTCGAGGGACTATGGTAGTGGGCATGAGTTGCCGAGCATCAATAGTGGTTCTATCTTTGGAAAGTCTTGGGAAGACAGAGGAGTCAATTTCGTTACGTATGGGGTGGCGTAGGGAGTTTGGATGTTGTCGGCTGGCATGAGGTACAGGTTAGGGTGAAGTGCGAGTTGGATCGAACACTGATTGCGTGTAGTGAAGATTTCGAGTTAAGAGACTGCAAGATGAGGGGGAGGACGTGTTCTTGGGAAAGAAGTGCTTTGGCGTCAACAAGGACGTTGACGGTTTTGAGTGGGGGAGGATGTGACGTGGGCACGCAGTGTGCCTATCGGGGTCAGCCGCATGGCCACTTGTGCTCCACGATGTGCATGGATGGTGGGTGCGTGCGGGCATCCGAGTGTGTTTGTCATGGGCCATGAGGGCTCGCGACACTAAGGCATGGGGGAAGATGTGGGGCATTGCGGGCGTATTGGTGTGGAGGATGACACTATGTGCTATGAACCGAGGGCGTGTGCCATGGGAGTATGTCAAACCAATACCTTTGAGGTCCTCCCGTTATTTTCTCCTAGATGGGTTTTAACCCCTATATATGGGGACTGTAGTCAGCAACTACTCGCCATACAACTGCACGGATTGCTAGACTGAGTGTGTCGCCATACCAACACATACATGTACGTGCATCCTGACCTAGCACTCTCGCGGGCGTTGCTTGGTTACTCTAGGGCAGCCATTGTGTGTTTAGGTTGGTTCCGATCAGCCCCCCAGTGCTGGTCAACTCCGAAAGGAGGCTTTTCCTCCACGGTTCCCTCCTCACAGCTACGTCAGTTGCCCACAGAAGACGCAGTGTTGCCTCAGTTGTGTTAGTTGCAAGTTGAGTTAGGCTGATCTAGCACGTCGGGCGTTAGGTGCTGCACGGGTTGACACTGTTGGATGAGTGACCCCATGACATACGACCCTTAAAAGTGATACGCTTAGAATAAGAGTTACGACTCTTACCTAAGTATGATTTAGGGTTGCGCGTTACGGCACGTACCCAATTTTTTGTTTACTTAGAGATAGGTAAGCTACGTGGGTACAATCCCTCGCATAACTCTTAGTACGCTTGGATTGCAACCACAAATTCGATACTCGTACGTGCTGCAATCACGAACCTAAAGAATGATTCCAGACTCCGACACCCGAAATATTCTTCTATAATGACTCATAACTATCAGCTTTATCGGATTTGAATCAGGTCTTGAAATTAAAGTTTCCCCCGCAGTTCAGGTCATCACTCCCTCAAATGTAGGGTTTTGATCTTAACCTCGAGATCGGAATTTTTTTATAGTGGATTCGTTGACTTTTGATCAAACAATCATAATACGAGATCGTAACGAGATCTAACGGTGGATTTATTATGTATTGATCAAATCTTGAGAATTTGGTCAAATTCAACGGTAGACTCGTTGAATTTTGGTCAAACGATCATAATATGAGATTGTAACGAGATCCAATAGTAAATTTATTGTATATTGACCAAATCTTGTGATTTTGGTCAAATCCAATGGACTCATTGACTTTTGGTCAAACAATTATAATACAATATCGTAACGAGATCTAATGGTGGATTTATTACATATTGATCAGATCTTGTGAGTTTGGTCAAGTCCAACGGTGGATTCGTTGACTTTTGATCAAACAGTCATAATACGAGCTCTTAACGAGATCCAATGATGGATTTATTGCATTTTAACCAAGTCTTGTGATTTTGGTCAAATCCAATGGTGGATTTGTTGACTTTTGGTTAAATGATCATAATACGAGATTGTAATTAGATTCAACGGTGGATATATTGCATATTGATCAAATCTTGTGATTTTGGTCAAATCTAGTGTGGACTCGTTGACTTTTGGTCAAACAATCATAATACGAGATCTAATGGTGGATTTATAACATGTTGACCAAATCTTTCGATTTCGGTCAAATATAATGTTAAACTAGTTGACTTTTAGTCAAACAGTCATAAACGTGATTGTAATAAGATCCAATGGTGGATTTATCATGGATTGATCAAATTTCATTGTTTTGGTCAAATCCAACAGTAAATTCATTAACTTTACATTAAAATGATTGTATTATAAGATCATTACATGATCTAATGGTGAAATCATCACAAAATAATCTATGATGGTCAAATTCTAAGGAATTTGATGATATCTGACTTGTGATTAGATACCCCATAACCAAAAGTGTTAATTTTTTGGATGACCAGACATTAGAAAATGGGTTCGGTGTTGGAATTCGTCTTCCAGACAAGTGAGCATGAATTTATTATGAGACTCATCCATGAACTCCTCATACCCATATTTGACCATGCATATCGATCGAATGGGTCTAACTTCCGGAGAAGGGGCTCTCGTCTCCGACACCCTTTATTTCACATCACCCGAGTCTCTGACGAAGGAAGCATACTGCACGTCCATAAGACGAAGATATTAATGAAGACAAACATTAGGGTTTATCTTGTTTATTTCAAAGATGCAATTACTTTATTTGTCTTAAGTAGCTTTTAATCAGAGGCATTTAATTTTGATGTGATTAATTGGGAATCGATTGCGATACCCGGAAGTGTCAAGTTCACCATTTTCAATAAAGCTCTCACCTAGCGAGGGACAATTTGTTGTGATTTATTTGTGTTAGGTTTATATTTTACGCAAATTTGTTGTTTACAAATTTTTGGCACTCCCAGTGGGACACACTTCTCTCATCTTTAAGCTACAAAATGAAACGAATTCTTAGAAAATGAGTTGAATATGATAAATGATTAATCATGAGTTATTTCATGCATATATTCATTTAATCATTGGTTATTCCGTGGGGTAGATTTATTCAACTTACCAATCAACTCAATGGCTTATGGAAAGAGCATTGCATCCTCTTCCGCTAACAATTAACATGTTGAGCGGGCATACCCTCAAACTAAGGAGGCAACACTCTGATACTAAACCAGCTTCATGGCTTGCGCCACATTAGAAGAGCGCTCTCATACGGAGGAACCAGTGTTTCCTAATTCGTTCACTTCGACCGAGAACCTACTATATGGAGGTTTCGATTCCCTCTTCTCGAAGGATGAATCTCCTAAAATTCCATCAACAAAATCACCTCGATCAAACTCGGCGAGCCCTACAGGAATACTGAGAATTGTTAGTACACTTGATTCGCCTCATCTAGAGGCAATTAATGACTCATCGTCATTCAACTCACCTTGTCTGGAGGCAAACAAGATGGTCATTTCATCTGATAATGAAACTCCGCCTCATCCGGATGTAATTAATGACTCATCATCATTCAACTCACCTCGTCTGGAGGCAAACAAGATTGTTTCATCTGATCTTGGGACTTCGCCTCATCCGGAGGCAATCAATGACTCATTGTCATTCAACTCACCTAGTCTAGAGGCAAACAAGATGATCATTTCATCTGATAATGAAACTTTGCCTCATCCGGAGGTAATTAATGACTCATCGTCATTCAACTTGCCTCGTCCGGAGGTAATTAATGACTCATTGTCATTCAACTTGCCTCGTCCGGAGGTAAACAAGATGATTGCTTCATTTGATATTGGGACTTTGCCTCATCCGGAAGCAATCAATGACTCATCGTCATTCAACTCATCTCGTATGGAGGCAAACAAGATGATCGTTTCATCTGATATTGGGACTTCGCCTCATTTGGAGGCAATTGATGACTCATTGTCACTCAACTCACCTCATCTGGAGGAAAATCAGATGATCATTTCATCTGACTTCACATCATCTGGAGGCAATTGATGACTCATCGTCATTCAACTCACCTTGTCTGGAGGAAAGTCAAATGATCACTTCATCTTAGAATGAGACTTCACGTCATTCGGAGGCAATCGATGGCTCATCGTCATTTAACTCACCTCTTCTTGAGGCAAATGAGATGATCATTTCATCTGATAATTTTTAAAATATGGCCCACACAGGCCATACCTGCGTAGGTAGTTATGCCTGTATCGGTAGTTATGCTTGCGTAGATAGTTATGCCTGTGTAGGTTCTCTATTTTCTTCGCTTAAACAAATAATCACTTGCGTAGGCCAGATATCTGGAGAATAATCTTTTCTCAATCCTCGTGAAAGCTAAGACCTACGTAGCCCTCACAACCCTTTATTTTTGTGAAACTCTTACGGAAATCGTAGGATTATAACTTCCTGTAACGGCTACCATAAATTTATAAATAGCATATCCGTTCTCATTATTAGGAGCTGAAAATTCTTAGGCGAGAGCCATGCAAAAAACGTCTCCGACTTTGATTCTCTTGCAAGAGACCTTAAGGTATCTCGGAGATTCTTTCTGTTCCCTCTTTTTTTTTATTTAGAGTTCACGGGAGGAACAAGTCTGGATTGATACACTTAGGATAAGAGCTGTGGGCCTTAATTAAAGGTGATACGCTTAGGATAAGAGTTACGATTATTACCTAAGTATGATTTAGGGTTGCAATTTGGGATTACGCGTTACGGCACGTACCCAATTTTTTGTTTACTTAGAGATAGTTAAGCTACGTGAGTACAACCCCTCGCATAACTCTTAGTACGCTCGAATTGCAATCACAAATTCAATACTCGTACGAGCTCCAATTACAAACCTAAAGAATAATTTCAGACTCCGACACCTGAAATATTCATCTAGAACAACTCATAATTATCAGCTTTACTGGATCTGAATCACTTTCCGAAATTAGAGTTTCCCTCGCGATTCAGGTCATCACTCCCTCAAATGTAGGGTTTGGATCTCAACCTCGAAATCGGAAATTTTTTTACGATGGATTCTTTGACTTTTGATCAAACGATCATAATACGAGATCCAATGGTAGATTTTTTATGTATTGACTAGATCTTGAGATTTTGGTCAAATCCAACGGTGGACTCATTGACTTTTAGTTAAACGATCATAATTCGATATTGTAACGAGATCCAACGGTGGATTTATTGCATATTGATTAGATTTTATGATTTTGGTCAAATCCAACGGTGGACTCGTTGTTGGTCAAACAATCATAATACGAAATCGTAACAAGATTCAACGGTAGATTTATTGCATAGTGACCAGATTTTATGATTTTGGTCAAATCCAATGGTGGATTTATTGGCTTTTGGTCAAACGGCCATAATACGAGATCGTAATAGGATCGAATGATAGATTTATTGCATATTGACCAGATCTTGCAATTTTGGTCAAATCTAATGGAGGATTCGTTGACTTTTGGTCAAATGATCATAATACGAGATCGTAACTAGATCCAATGGTGGATATATTGCATATTGATCAAATCTTATGATTTTGGTCAAATCTAGCGGTGGATTTGTTGACTTTTAGTCAAACAATTATAACGAGATCCAACATTGGATTCGTTATATGTTGACCAAATCTTCTGATTCTGGTCAAATTTAACATTGAACTAGTTGACTTTTAATCAAACGGTCATAATACGTGACCGTAATAAGATCCAACGGTGGATTTATCTTGGATTGATCAAATTTCATTGTTTTGGTCAAATCGAACAGTGATTTCATTAACTTTACGTTAAAATTATTGTATTATAAGATCATTACATGATCTAATGGTGAAATCATCACAAGATAACCTATGATGATGAAATCCTAAGGAATTTGATGATATCCGACTTGTGATTAGATACCCCATAACCAAAAGTGCTAATTCTTTGGATGATCAGACATCAGAAAATGGATTCGGTGTTCGAATTCGTCTTCCAAACAAGTGAGCATGAATTTATTACGAGACTCATCCATGAACTCGTCATGCCCATTTTTGACAATGCCTATCGATCGGATGGGTCTAACTTTCGGAGAAGGGGCATATTTGACCATGCCTATCGTCCTTTATTTCACATCCCCCGAGTCTCTGACGAAGGAAGCATACTGCATGTCCATCTCGTACCGTGAAGACGGAGATATTAATGAAGACATAAACATTATGATTTATCTTGTTTATTTCAAAGATATAATTACTTTACTTTTCTTTGGTAGCTTTTAATAAGAGGTATTTAATTTTAATGTAATTAACGGGGAATTGATTGCGATACCCAGAAGTGTAAAATCTGTCATTTTCAATAAAACCCTCTCCTAGCGTGGGAAAACTTGTTATGATTGATTTGAATTAGATTTATATTCTACGCAAATTTGTTGTTTACAAGGATAAAATATTTTGGAGGACCCCATGTAGAAACATTATGAGCAAAACCCCACTTGCACCATTCCTCCTAATTGATTGAAAATGTGGGTCCATCAAGCCAATAGCTAAACATCAATGGTATCATCATTCTAGTAGCGAAAAATATAAAGTTTTACTTGAAAATGAGGACCCAACACTGAATGAACTGAATCCAGCGCTAGACGTGTATGGACCCTTTTTAGTATTTGTTTTGGTTGAGTATATATTTATTTACGGGTATGCTAGGACTAGATGACTCTCAAACTGTGATTTAATATTAAGTTTTACTTGTAGCTAAGCCTCTTTATATAACTTTGTGGTTTCCTGAATGAGGAGTTGAAAAGGGTAAAATATTTTAGCAATAGATAAAATTATATATTTTATATTACATGGTAGAGAGTCACCTGTGATGGAATACCCATTGATTATGTATCTCTGTATTCTCCTAGCTTTTAATCCTTACTTCTTAGTCAATAAAGCATAGAACATTTGAACAAACCTCTTGATACACAGATTTGATTGTTCGAGCTCTTATGAATGGACCACTTCACAACCATATGAGACATTCAGTGATCTTTATTTATAAGTGGCTAGGGTTGTCAGATATACTAATGAACTTATAGATATGTGCTTTGTATGTGTGCTATAGTTGGCTATAAGGACCTATTTTTGTTGATGAGATGCCACCAAACCTTGAACCCTTGACTACCTATTGACCCAAGGGAAGTTTGGTATATATAAGGACATAAAAATGCTGCATTTTTGGTGAATGAGCATTTTCAGTGTTTGAGATGATATGTCAATATTTTTCTAATCATGTGAGCACCAAAATAGGGTAGCAATATTTGCAACTGAAGATTCTATTAGTGCAATTGATGGTTCCACCGTTAGCACCGTTGTATGCCTTGCATCAGATGGTGGAGAGCGTTTTTCGTCCCAATCGCTTACACAATAGATCTTTAGATCATGACCCACTTATCAGACAGTTAGATGTTGATTCTACATGGCACACATCCTTGATCCCGGTGTACCATGAGAAGGGTTCTTGGGTCACTTTTGGGGATGTGTGCCACGTGGAATCAACAGTCTGATTCAGGCAGTCAATGGTCTTAATGGTGGAATCATCAGTTGTGAATACCGTACCCACCAGAATATTTTTGAAAGCATTTCCCATACTTGAAGGGCATGACCAGTGATAACTGATGGCTAGGAAGCTTAGCTGTATCATAAAAATACTTGTAGAGAGAATCTCCCTCTGACCGAGCAATAATCTCCTTGATCAACGCGGACTTATCTTCAGTTTAAAATTTCCATAGAAGACTTCAAAAATATATGATAGTCTTAACCTTTCCATGTTTCCATAAACACTGGTATCTTCTGTTTTGAAACCATCTAAACTCTAGATGAGCTGCTATATGGAATCACATTTGGAGTTTATGTTAAATAATAAATTGCAGTCCAAGACATACAATTAGCTGCCTATATGGTTTGATGCATGAAGAGCATTTTAAACCCAAAAGGGCTGTATGTATGGAGTGGTATATGGACTGCTATATGTTTGATAAATGCCTCTTATAATCAGTTTTTTTTTATCAGTGCCTCTTATAATCAGTTACCAGCTTATAACCATATGAATTGGTATATGGACTTTTATATGTTTGATAAGTGCCTCTTAATATCAGCTAGTGCCTTTATATACCATGATAAGTGCCACTTACTGCTTTGTTTTTTATTGGATCTGTTTTTAAAATAATAAAATTTCTTTGAAAATAGGCAATCAGATTTTCCAATCGATTCGGCCGGTGTTATTAAAAGAATTAGCCAACTTGGTGAAGCTCTTGGAAAATTCTGTATCCAGTCACTGGGAAACTGTAGGAAAAGAGCCTTAGTAAAGTGCTAATAGACCTGAAAATATCCACTTTGTTAGAAGTGCCAACTTAGTATTGAATTCCATTCCACCAATGCCCACCTCCCTCAGGTTCATGACTAGGTAAGAAGCCATTTTGAGATCTCTAATTTTTTGGGATGTACCTAATGTTATGAGTGATAACTTCATGTCCTTTTCTTAGATTTTTTATTTCATTTAGCTTAATTAGATCATAGTTGAGTGTAATATATACTAGATTACAATTTTTTTTGTTTAGTTTGTATAATGGATCAAAGAATGGTATTAATTGCAGAATATCTATTTTCAGCCTATACTTTACACAACACCTGTACAATTGATTAGTACTCAAAAAATGAAACTTCTTGTGAACTCCCAAAGTTCGGTTATAATTTTTTTTTTGAAGTAATCTACCACACTGCTTAGTAGTACCTACTCTGGATCATGTGGACGATTGGACGTGGATCAAAACAGCATTTAATTCTTATTTATTGCCTCCACCTACACTTGCCCACAATCAGGAACTCCATATGATTGCTATTTGAATATTGTTTTGCTCAGTATCTATGATGCATTTGAATGAATTTATAGTCATGATACGATCATGTGGAATTTTGTTATATTTTTATCATGTTTACTGATTTATTTAGTTGATGTTGAAATGGAACTTTGAGCTACTGATATCTTAGGACTTAGGACTTTGCCTATGCAGTTCTTAGGTCCCTCAATAGTACAAATCGTGAATTTTAAGAATTGTAATAAACTCATTATTTGGATATGAGGAAGTTGTGAAGCACTCCTAACTTCCGAATGTGATAAATTTTTTGTTAAGAGTAAGGGATTGATTCTATAATTTTAAGTGCCGAGATGTGTCGTGTTATCTTATTAAAACTCATAGATTGAATAGAGAGATTTGCCAAAATTTGCACGGCGATTCTGGCTTGTAATAGTAATCCATTATATAAATCCTCAAATTATGTTCCTTTAACTTTCATACTGAAAAATTTCCATAAACTTTAACTACATTTTGTACATTTAGGCTCATTATATAAATCCTCAAAGAGTGATTGATTATTTACATTTAGGTTGTTTGCATCTTTGTGGATTTATGAATTGTGCTAGTTTTTGTTTGTATTCAGATATGTCTGACCTTCCAGTATTCAATATGGCACTGGGAGTTTTCACAGTTTTTGATCTATGTATTGATGACTAGTTACTCCAATAACTTTAATAACATTTTTTAATTAAACTTGTGATTCAGTTTTTTGGTTTAAATAAAAAACTCATCTATATAATTTGACCTTTTTTTCTGAACTAAATGGCTTACATTAATTTCGTTAGTGGTTCTTTTTTATCGAAAGAACACTAATTGGATGGGTTCTCCTTCCCCTGCTTATCTTATTTCAAAGATTAAACAATTTACTTATTTGTGTACTACCTTTTGATCGATGTCAATGTGCGCTTAAAGTTTTATTATATGATCCAATTTACATTGGGTTTGATACTATCAATATGATATTGAAATTTACGTATATCAATAGTTTTATTACTGTTGGATGTAGGGTCCTCCCCACATAGGCTAATGTAAATTACTAACATCAACGCATTGGTTGTTATGAATGCTATGCTTCTTTATCATTGCTTTGTTGCAATTGTATCTATTCCACTTGAATACTTAATTGTTTAATTGTTTTAGTTTTTCCTATTTACTCAACTTGAATACTCAATTATAAATGTTGGTTTCATGTATATGTGTTGATTGTGATTGGTTTCTTTTTGTTGGTTCCATTTTTTTGTGTTAGTTTTATGTGCCTTTTATTTCTTGTTTTCGCTGTGCAAGGGTCAAGAGATGTGAAAATTTTCCTCTATCTCCTCTTTAGGAGGATTCTTTGTTATTTAAATGGTAATGTGCATTGCTTGATTGCTTTATATAGTGAATAGCTATTCAATAGGTCATCACATAGATTGGATAAACATATGATTGTGTTAAAATAGTGCACATACTGAGTCAAAACATGGTCAAGCATACAAAGTGATGATTCGTACGCATTCAAATGTGAAGTAGTATAACATCTTATACAAATCCATCATTTAAAAGCTAAGATTCTCTTGTCTTGGGGCAAAACATGGTATGATTGTCGTCTCACTCAGTCTCGGGGCACGCATTTTGTGACAGCCCGGATTTCGGCACCCCGAAACCCGTGCCATCAGCACGATCCTCCAGACCGTGCCCCAAGGCTATGTACGGAACATTGGTATAGCAAGCAAAACCAATCCAGTAACATGCATTAATAATATATTATTCTCTATAATGAAGAGCTCAAAAGCAGTTCTCATTTCATGCCAAGGTATGGACAAGAGAAGCGGCTCGAACCATCGGTGATACAACCAGGTCACCCTAGATGGTTCGCCAAAAAGAATATCGAAGTATAATTACATTGTTTATAAAAATAAAGGATTGACATACCAAGCCATACAATCTGCTCTCAAAACTGACTCTCTATCAAAGTACACAGCAGAGTCTCCTAGAAGAAGTCTTCGGGAGGAGGCTTCAATTCGTCCCCAGGCACGTAATCCGAATCACCCGGATCCACGTCTCCCAAAGCCCCGGCCGCTGCTAATAATGGACCCGCGACGTATAGTCTAAAGGGGTGAGCTACATCCTAGCTCAATAGGGAATAACACAATGAACATATAAGTCAAAATCTCACATATATTCCATAATATTCTAAGCATGATGTATCTATGCACTTGCTGGAAAAACAGTTTAAAAGATGGCAATTTGCATTTAAATTTACTAGTAGTTTTAATGTTTCACTTTACTGTTAATTTATCATGAATGACATTGAACAGGCCTAAAGCAAAACTTAAATCTTCAACTTAAGTAATCCCCGAGCAATATAACATCGAGCCCTGATGGGATACCCTCCATCGTCGTCTAAATAGACAGTAGTTATATTTATTCCCTGGGAATACGACCCAAGCCCCTTTCTCAATAGGCGGCGGGGTTAAATCTCATCTCAACATCTCTGAGATCACTACGTGAAAATGTAGAAAAAACAACATTGGCCTTATGAAAAAAATCGCTGCTAAAAGCAGTGGTAAACTAATTAACTGCCTAAAACAGTCGTTTAGTATCTTATAACGGTGGTTTTTTAAGAAAAGGATAAGCGGGTAACTACAAATTTTATAGGAGGGCAAACTTGTCCTTTTAAAAAACTTCTCATATAAATACTAAAAAGTGAGAAAAAAATAGCTAAAAGCTAATTTAAAACCCTAAGGTCTCTCTCATGGCACCTGCTCTCCTCAAATTCCTTCCTCCTTACTGCAGCGTCTCGTTCGAGAAGGCAAGCTCTCAAGAACCCGAAACCGTCATTTAGATTCTTTGCCAAACAGAATGGACCCATCCCCCTTTCAGATCGGCAAACGGGAGGAAGAAGACTCGAATCAAATGCAAGGATCAAAACCTAAAATCCCCTTCTTTTTCGATTTCGTACCGGATGCTAACTCACTTGTATTGGTTCTCGGCAAGCCGTCTACATCTCTATTCATCGGGAACCAGAGGCGAAAGGATCCGCAAACAGTGTTTATGGCGGGACCTTAACAACTACAAAGAATTGGGCGCCCAAATCGTTGCGAACGCCTCAATGGGGGAGCGAGGGTTAGTTTGTTTTCACCCAAATCCATCCCCCAAATCGACCCCCATATTGATCGCACTGGTAATCTTTGTCCCCGACTTATCGCAGAGATCGCTTTACCATTTGCCGCATACGAAGACACTAATTCTGAATCTCAGCCATCCTCTCGAGCCACACGAGCCGCGGCTTGCTGTTAACTCTCTTATTTCTGATTCCTAGCGTTTCGTGTAGTTTTTATGGATGATTTCTACGGAATTCAAAGATTTTAGTTATAAACTATAAGTGCTCGGGTCTCTAATTTCTAGAAGATTTTTAAAGATTTGGATCATATATATATATATAGGTTTTTTAAAGATATGAATCTTTTTAGGGTTCTAAATGTGGTTATTTTGGCAGGTGTTACTAGGTATTTAAATGGCTTTTTTAAACTTGCTCTACTATTTCAGCATCCCAATTTCATGTTAATTTATTTATTTATTAACTATTGACATACTATTGCAATTATCATCCGATTTTTTCTTTCTACATTTATTGATATTGGTGCTCATCTTTTAGTAATATATTTTTTGCAGCTATGTTCATTGAGTGGGCTATACTGAGCAATATTCTTTTGGGCTTAAATTTTGTAGGATTTGGTCTTCACGAGATATTTTGGTGGCATAAAAAAGTCTATGTGAGTACACTTATTACACTTTTTCATGTTATAAAATAAAATAGATAACATACAAACACATCATATGTTTGTGAGTATCGCAAATTTGATTGTGTTGAGATTTGGTCTTCAATTTCTAAATTTTGTGATTATTATTAGGGGGGGGGAGAAGAGAAAAAAGACATTCATTCGACACATTTTCCTTTTCTCTTCTTTCCCTTAAACCTTAAACTTCTTTGAGCTGTAGTGATTTGATAATGGTTTGTAGCGTTTAAGATGCACATTATGTGTTTGTTTAAATGCCAAAAAACCCAATAGTGGTTTTGCTATCTATTTAAGTATTATTTTTATTTAGTGAAGTAACTTTCTTAGTTTTGTTTTTTGTAGTGAAGTAATTAAGTTGGTGCTTCGAGTCATGCATTACCAACTTTTTGGTGGAGTGAGATTGGTCCACTTAGTCTTTGGATCGTGCACTAAAATATCAACTATGTTCAACTTCTTATATATTTTATTGTTTTATTAGGGTAGTGGCTTTATTGTATGGTTTTTCTTTGGCACATTCATCCTTTTGAAATCAACTTCTATACTAGCTAGTTATTTATGTGAAGCTACTGATAAAACTAGTCTTATCAAAATCTCCCATTGTTTCTAAAAAGAGCTGTAACGTGATGGGTCTGAGGACCATAATGCCATTTTTGCATTTTCAAGAGCTGGAGCCCACTACACAATAAATGATGGGCTACTACCTCTATTTGCACCCATCAAATCTCTAAACACAAAACAGCAACCATTTACTGTTTTAAATTAGACGATAGAGATTGTTTTTCATTCAGGCTTACAAGTAATGGATCTTTAAATCATTAGGCGTACCATCAAAACCACTGGGTCACTTTTTTGGATGTATGCCATGTCGAAGTAGACTGTCCGATGGTACCCTCATGATCTCAAGATCCGTTGTATGGACGACTGGAACGAAAAATGATCTCTATTGTCAGATTCAAAGTGATCAATGATTTCTTGGCTGTGGTGCGCTTAGAAACTCAGTGTGTGTAAATAGAAATGCTTTAAGGGTTTTCAGCATAACCGTATAGTTTGTCCCTAGAAATGTGTAAAAGGTCAAAGTAAGACCAAACTCCTATCACAGCTTGTACATAGAAGAGTTAAGAGTAGGCATGAATTAAGCAAGGGGAGCACTATGAAGTGTGATGCCACTTTAACGTCTCTAACTATCTCTAGTGCCGCTGCCCCCTGTAAAGTCAATGTCTAATTGGAATTTAACTCAAACTTTTAAGTAGTACTAACTTCATTTGTTAATTCTTTCACCCTTATTATTCTGAAATTTTGGGCCCTGATTTTATTTTCTTCATTTCTAGATTGATGCTCATGTTGGTGGTGTTAATGATCTTTCATTTCTAGACCAATTGTCAACTTTGTTATATCAATTAGATTTTAGTTTTAATCTTGATTATATTTTCTACATGCATTTGTATCTGTTACATATTTAAATCGATGCTTTTGTGAATACTTTATTATTTTTGTCATTGAGGACATTTTGCTGCTACCCAAGTTGGTCTTGTAGAGTTCTCAAGTTCTCAACTCATTCTAATGTCATATATTTTTTGTTGATATCTATTTATTCTTTTATATTTTGTAAGCAGACTTTCCTCTGACTTGTCTCATCTGATGTATAATGATGGATGCTATCAGGAGTGAACTGTTGCGAGCAATGGACTCGAGACTCACTGCATCAAGACAAGAGTTAGTCGCTGCTTTCAATTGTGCTGCAGGTGCCACATGCTCCACTGAGCAAATTGCTTATTTATCAACATTTGCTCAGCACTCCGGACCAACAGATATAAGGTATATCAACCCAAGTCAGCCTCTTTACTCTTCACATCGAATGATCATTCTTCAGGGTGTCGGTGTCACTATTGGTCTATGCGGATACTTTCAAAGCCCAAGCCCGGCCCAACCCAGTTATCTATAAATTATTTCTGATTTACAAAAATCAGCTCTCTATTAATAAAAATAGAGACATTGATATATTGCAAATATCTATTACTAGGAAAGTGTAGCGTTTAAAAATGGAGAATCTATAGTTGTTGAAGTTTTCTTTAAATATTATAAGTGAAACTTAATATACATATCTTATATGAGAACCCAACGGGCCTAGGGACTTAGGCCCAAGACCAGCCCATATAAATTTCTGACTTAAAATGCTATCCCAAGCCTGATCCACGGGCTTTATATCAAGCCCAAACCCTCCGTAAACCAGGCCAGGCTACCCAGTCCATCGGCACCCCATTGATTTCTTCATAACCTCAAAATCATTTGATTTGTTTGGCCAATTTATGATCGTGGTAAACTATGTTTGTTAGCCTAAGGTGTTTACCATGCTAATCTGTAGTCACTTTGACCATATTCCAACCTATTCCTAGTTTGATATGCTAATCTGTAGTCACTTTGACCATATTCGAACCTATTCCTAGTTTTGTTGCATGTCTCATTTAACTCAACACACATTCCGTCATCAATTGAGATGTCCAAGTGGCATGCCAACATGTTTTTTTCTTCTTTTTTATCAGTAAAAGAAATTTTACTAGCACCAGCAAAACAGATAGAGAGAGACAAAAAAAAAATACACTACCATACCATTGAGAAGCTGGCTAGAAAAAGACCACAAGAGACTCAAAAAACAAAGAGAAAACCCCCACCCAGATCCAAAGAGACCACCAAAAAGCCCAAAGAGAATCTCCTCCAACAGCAGGAGCGAAAATTAGTTAAAATACAAGTTATCCCATTCGAATAGGTAATCTTTACCCTCTTCAAAATTCTTGGATGGAGACGATATGATCCAATTGATGATCACGCCATTCACGGATTCCATCAGCAGCTACAGCTGTTTTCTGTCCTTAAGATCCTTTCATTTTTTTCGCATCATATAGTCCAGAGCAGACATGTCCCAGAATTCGACACTCCACCTGAAGAATCTGATCTTAGGGGGACACAAATCTTCCAGAAATTTGTCCACACCTGCCTGACCAAGGGTTGTCAGCATACCATTCAATCCCCTTTTTAAACCTGAAAAACACCCAATCTCTTCAACGGTTCAACCTATCGTACATGAGAACCGTAAGAGGCGTCCATGTTAGTTCTTTTTTTTTTGTCAAAGCCAACATCCTCTATCTCTTTAACATGTATATACTTTACAAATCGGAGCAGTCCAAATGGAGAGAGAGGTTCTAGGATGCAGAGGAAGAAGGAAAAGGAGCAGCAGGGAAGGCAGAAATTTGAAGCTAAATTTGAGACTTTTTTGCTACCTGGTTTTCAAGAAATTTAACTGAATTTATTTTTGAATGGTGATGTTGCTATAAGAAATTGGAAAGTTTTTGCAACCTGGTTTTGTATTGAAATTCCTTTCAATCACGCCAGACTAAATTACATATATGGTGCTCAGCTAATTGTAAAACTAGTAAGCGATTTTACATATATGGTGCTCAGCTAATTGTAAAACTAGTAAGCGATTATAAGTAGGCTACAACCATGGCTGATTTCTTCTTGGAGAATATAGCTTGAATGGAAAGAGCTTACTTTTTATTTATTTGTGAAACTACATTAATTAGATCATATGATATTAGCTAAACTGTATTAAAATCTATGATTGATTATAAGTCTTATATTGATGCTGGTAAATATATTTTTATTGATTAATTATAGGATCCAGTAATTTTTCAGCTTTTTTAATATAATTGCTCAATTATTTCAATTTTCTGCTCAATTCTCCTTTTTTTCTACATTCAGATTTTCTTTCTCCTTTTATTATTATTATTATTATTATTATTATTATTATTATTATTATTATTATTATTATTTGTGTTGGGATTGGCTTGTCCAGATTGCCGATATCGATCCAGATCAGTTTTAAGCTGACCGATTCGGAGGCCGATCCCGATATTTGAAACTTTGTTTTATGCTGGCTGATGAAACCCTCCCTTTGACAAACAAAATCCTATATCATCTTGCAGGAACTGGCGTGGGTTTCTTGCTTTTGCTTGCTATCATTACTTGGTTGTATTGGACATTAAAAAAGGGAAAACTAATCCAACTTAAAGAGAAATTCTTTCAACAAAATGGTGGGATGCTGTTGAGAAATCAAATATCTTCTGTCCATGGTTGTAGAACAGATTATGCCCTTTAAAGAGTCATGCTTTTCAGATATGAAGACTTCTTTGGTGGTAAAAAGAAAAGAAATTCTGCAAAGAGGATCAAATCTTCTCAAGGATCAGAGAACCTTGGCGCAGATGAGGAAGAAGATGATGCAGACTTCGAAAACCAGGTTTATTACTTATAAGGATAATGGTCGGGCTTCAAAGAGTCCGCGCAGCCAAAGCGACTCGACCTGACCCAACCCATTAACAGCCCTACCAGCACTGCATTTGCAAGAAGTGATTTCTCAAGCCACAGCTTGAAAGCTTATACTGAAGCTGAAGTTGAAAGCAAATGAACACTACTAAAATTCACAACGTCTGCTCTAAAAAAGCTTTGATGGAAAGTAATCTCATAATACTTAACTTTGAAGACTCACATTGTAAGTAATCTTAAAATCATTCATACAAAATCTTTTATTTCCCTTTGGAATTATAACTTTTTTTTTAATGCCCAATTGCAGGTAGAGGCTGGTGTTCGAGTCTTGTGAGGGTTGGGATTTGGCCTGTAGAAGCTTCAACTGTATGGCCTTGTGAAGCTTTGAGGTTTATCTCGAGTTGATAATGAATATGAATTTGATTTAAGGGCATCATAGAACATGTCCCTTCATCAAGAATTTATATGTCAATGCCCATACTAATCACAACACCCTAGCATCAACTACTAAATTCTGAAGATGTTCTTGTCACTGCAGGCGGAGATCAGACTCAATGTGAATGCCCATATTAATACGACAAATAGCAACTGAGGAATCAGACTCAATGTGAAGATCCTGACCGGTGAGAGAACTTGCAAGCTTGAGACCTTTAACAATTAATTGAAGTTCAACATGAGTAATTTCGGGGACTACAATCGGCCATTGTTACTGCTACTGTACTGCGGCATTACAAAGTACAAACTCCAAAGGTCTAATACTGCCTGTTATTTTTCAAGATTCAATACCGTGATAAAAACTCTAACTTGGGTTTTGATCAGTGCCACTAAGAAATGCGAACCATCTTTTTAAAGCAGGTTTCAGATGATTGTGCCAGTGGGAAGTGCTCATGATGAAGGTTGGGCAGCATTCAGGAACATTTTAGCAGAGATCAATGAAGCTTCTTCTTGCCTTTTCATCCTACCCAATCAGGCGTGCATTGTCTGACATTCTGTTTCGAACCCGTAGCTTGTTCTAATTTTAATTGCTCGATCTTTTGTTTCATTTTGGGCCTGTTGTCTTTGTATTGAAACAACAAAATTCTGAACCTTCCGAGCGTCTTGTGCGGCTTTCAGATGATGTGGGTGTTGGGTTTATATCAGGTCAATCTGCTCAGGCATCTGAGCTTAATACCGATGGGTCAGTTGAACTACCCCCGCAGGATGAAATTGGAAACATGGGTGTTTCCAAAGTGATCAGAGTTGATCAAAAGAGGTTTTCCTTTGATCTTGGGAGCAATAAAGGGGCCATTTCTTGAAAATATCTGAGGTAATTTTTTTCTTTCACAAAATTCCTTGGATAAGTATGTTCTTAGCACTATGACGATCACCTGGTTTAGATTTTATGATGAATTTTACTACAAAGCATAATAATCAACTTTGGTTTTGAGTATTGTGAATTGCTGCTATTGCAGTTGGCTGGGCCAGATCGCTCTTCCATCATTCCTCCCTTATCTGGGCTGAAGCAGTTTCATGAAATGCTTGGTCATTTTGTGGAGATAACCAAAGATCGAATTGAAGGAATGGCAGGTGCAAATGTCCTGATGGTGGAGCCTGCACAACGATGAATTTGACGAGTTGGGTTTGGTGAATTGTCTCTCTTGCATTTGGTCTTCTATGGGTTCCATCCCTACCCTTTTTCCTTGAGACTTCCACAGTTACTTTTAACTATTTTTTGTGTGGTTTTCATGGCTTGGAGGAGGGATCCAAGCATTATGGATAGACATGTTATTTGTTATCTTATTTCTATGGGTTTTCATCACGAGCTATAGTAAAGCCTTAAGGTCTTATAGTGGAGTAATTAATAGAGTTTTTTTTTTTTTGGCAACAATTTGGTTGATGGAACAAATATGGTTCAGAAATTGTCTTAGTTTTAAGTCCCTGTTGTTCTAACGATGGTGAAGACTTACATGCGATGGTTAGGCGTGCAACATGGATCTATTTTTAACATTTTCTATGGTTTTGTATTTGTCAGGTGGGAACATGATCTACACTCGAGTGTTTGAGTTGGAACTCTACAATTCAAGTGTAGGGACCCCTTAACCATATATATGTGTGTGTGTAGGATGGTTATTGCCTCAAATTCTGGTAGGCCATGGATACCTGGTTTTTCTCCCAAATCCAAGAATTTTTGTGTTCAATTCTTGACCTGACAGAATTTTTTGTGGCTGGAATTATCAGCTATATCTGTTTAAACATGTGCCTCATGACAAACTTTTAGTCTTTTATATTTGATAAATATATTGTTTCATCAATTATTTATTTATTTTTATGCTGTTTATTTAAACACATTTTGGATAGTAGTATGAATTTAGTATATTACTTCATTCATTTCCATAGCCTGTTAAGGAGGATATGCGATTAAGATGCTTAGTAAAGATTTTATGGTTCTACCAATCCTGATGTTATTTCACGTTTTCTAGTTGTTTGGTTTTAATTTTCAGTGCATCGAATGCCTGTTACATTTCGAGACAAGCTTTCAGTTGTGTATGCCTAAATGCTTAATTGAGTGGTTGCTTGCATTTAACCTGTTGTGGTTTATCCTGGTTCAGTTAATTATTTACTTCAGGTTTTTTGACAACTTGACATCCTGATTTTGACTTTGCAATGTTTCTCTTTAAGGCATTGGATTCCTTAATGATCCTTGTAGGCTGAATGTTGCGCTGACTCGAGCTCGTTACGGCATGGTTATTCTAGGAAATCATAAAGTCTTAAACAAACAGTCTTTATGGAACAACTTATTGACTCACTACAAGGTATATTGTGCTGCTCATTTTCTAGTTTAGTTATGTTTGATCAGGGAATATTAGCCAAAGAAATCGTTCAGGTTTCTTTATTGCTTATCCAAGTTGTAATGCTAACATAG
This sequence comes from Chloranthus sessilifolius, assembly GCA_021018995.1. Taxonomy (NCBI): domain Eukaryota; kingdom Viridiplantae; phylum Streptophyta; class Magnoliopsida; order Chloranthales; family Chloranthaceae; genus Chloranthus; species Chloranthus sessilifolius. The sequence continues at coordinate 11,790,333 of CM037588.1, forward strand.
CTGCGGGGAGGGAATGGACGGCTTGGCATTTTGTTTCAACATTTTGTATTGGAGAACCAAATTGGTTTCCTTTAGTTGTATTACTTGTCTTTAATAAAATTCGATCTTCTCAAAATGGAAACAAAAAAATCACTGGGAAAGTAAATAATGTACTTTTGTTTTGCATGTGTTGTACATCACTACATAATCACTGGGAAAGTAAATAATGTACTTTTGTTTTGACATGTGTTGTACATCACTACATGCTTAATTGGGTTAGCTTATGTTTTAATTTTAACTTGTATGATAATGCATTTATTTTTATTGGACGAGCTTTTGGTTGTTAAGGATATTAAATAATGGTTGCTGAATTTGTTAATGTAATCTGATGACTCCATTCTTTGTGTAAAACATATATACAACTACTACAGGCTCTTCTTTGGCAGTGGGACTGGTACTGTGCCTAATGATCACTTCGTCTCCATCGGTTCATCAAGCTCAAATGCTGATAAAAGAAGCAGTCGCACTAATAGTTTGAAATTAGGTTAACCTAATTTTTTTTATTCTATTTTCTTGTTCCTTCTAGTGATTCGATTCCTAGAGTCGAAGAATCAGATCTTTCTACTTTAGAAGTTGAAAATAGGTTTCTTTCTCCATTCTCTATAGACCGATTTGTAAATGATAATTTTACAATGATATTTCAGTTATGGAACTTTATTTATCACTTAAAAGATCTATCTTGTTTCTTTTTGTGTTTTTACTGCTTGTGTAATGGTTATTGGGCCACCTTTGGATGTTTATTCAGAGATCAGAATCCGATCATTGATCGGAAGCATTAATTTTTTATATGCAAGTGAAAGATTATGTGCTAATTTTATTCTGAACTTAATTTATATTATTATTATTTTTTAAATTAATGTATTATTTTTTTTGAAAAAATATATATAAAAACGACGGCCGAAAGCCGTCGTTCTTTTTCTCATCTATAACCGTCATTGTATGAGAGAAAAACGACAGTCATAATGAGTTGTAAAAAAAATGGGGTGAGTTTTTTTTTTAAAGACATAAAAAACAACAGCTCAAAACCGTTGTTTGTGGTCGACAGTCGAAGACAGTCGTTATTTTGATGAAATAAACGACGGTCTAAATATGTTGTTGAAAAATACTATTGCTTTTTTAAGGACAGCTCACTCGACTGTTTAAAACTGTCGTTTTTTGGGAAAACGACGGTCATGGGCTGTTGTTTTTTTTTTGCATTTTCACGTAGTTGATGTGCTTGCTGTGTACGAATAGACCTCCGCACTAGTATACGGATTGGCTGCCGTACCGGTCACGGATATCCTGTCGAGTCAGTCGTGGGTATCCCGCCACGTCGGTGGGGTATCCTAAACAAACCTCAAATAACAAAAATAACATGTGCTTTACATATAATTGTTCACCGTATAAATGTGCTATCTTATATCAGTTAGGCCTTAACAGTAGTTATTCAATCTTACTTACATCTCTGGGATGTCTAAATTACTCGCATCACACTAATGCCTTTATCACTTTCTCATCCCCTGGGGATGTCTTACTTGGTCTCAGTTATTCGCATCACACTGATGCCTTTATCGCTTTCTTGATGTCACACACACACCCATTTTTACAAAGATTTACACAATTAAAATATTTTCAATTTGATCTCTATATCACTACATACATGCTCTTACAATTAAAGTACATGTTCAAGGTGTTCCCTACCTCAAGTCTCTGAAGGTCCAAGCATCAAGGTCCTACACGGCTCTTTATGCTTGCTCTCACACGTACCACCTATGGTACATCATAACACATGCAACATGTTACTAAAGATGCAATAAAGAAGGTCATAGACCCTCCATGAACCTCAATATAATATCCCAAAAAATTTAACGTTTGACTTTGACCTCGGGATTCGTGCCCGATTGATCATAGATTTGACCAAGCGATGGTCAAACTTTGAATTCATGGAGTGATGAACCGACGTGGTGCATGTGTGACCTGAGTGTAGTAAATAGTGTTAGTTTTGAGCTGTATACACCTATCTCTGGTGTATGCGCTTAACACCGAAACCAAAGGAGGATATAAGGGTTTAATAACCCTAGAATCCTTTTATTCTAGTTGGTGAAGAAATTAAGAAGAGAGAGAGGGAGGAAACAAGAGGAGTAATTGAGGAGGAGTGAATGCAAATCAAAGGGCTGATTAGAGCATTTATTGTAGGATTCAAGGTGATTTGGGATCGTTGAAGCAAATGATGGAACCCTAGCCATCAAATACAACATATCAATCCTTTGAAGGATTTATTAAGGTAAGTGTGATTTGATTTCAATACATAGAGAAGGGATGAATGAAATTCTGTCTAGCATGTGTAAAAGGATAGATTAAAGGCTTAGAAAAGAAAAGAAGTGAGATTTGGAAGAACAGCCAGAAAGGGGGCTGAATCGGACGAAATCGATTAATCGAAATTGGGATTCGATTAATCGATTTTGGTTTGGAAGTTGAAAAGTCAGGTAAGCCCGATTTCGATTAATCGATTTGGAAATCGACTAATCGACTGAGTACCTCCAATGGCTGGAGAAACAAGACCTGGGGAAATCGACTAATCGAGTTGGGAATCAATTAATCAATTTTGGATTTCGATTAATCGATTTGGAATCGACTAATCGATTTCGGATTTCGACTACTCGATTTGAGAATCGACTTTGCTATGCCAGGGATTTCGATTAATCGGTTTAGGATCGATTAATCGATTTTAGATTTCGATTAATCGATTTTGGGAATCGATTAATTGATTTGGGTTTCGATTAATCGATTTTGGCAGATTCAGTTGACTTTTGAATTTTTCTTTGAGATCGAGGGAGGGTTTAGGACCTTCTTTATTACATCTTTAGTGATGTATTACATGTGTTGTGATGTACCATAGGTGGTACGTGTAAAAGCGAGCACAAGGAGCCGCGTGGGACCTTGATGCTTGGACCTTCAGAGAATTGAGGTAGGGAACACCCTGAACATGTACTTTAATTGCAAGAGCATGTATGTAGTGATATGTTTATCAGAATTTCAATGTTTTAATGATGAAAAGCTTTGTAAAAATGGGTGTGTGTGTGACACCAAGAATGTGATAAAGGCATCTGTGTGATGCGAGTAATTAAGATCAAGTAATCTAATGGGAATAAGACATCCCCAGGGGATGAGAAAGTAATAAAGGCATCAGTGGATGCAAGTAAGTTATACATCCCAGGGATGTATATGTGATTGAATAATTACTGTTGAGGCCTAACTGATATAAGATAACACTTTAAACAGTGAACAACTATATGTAAAGCACATGTTATTTTTGTTATTTGAGGTTTGTTTAGGATACCCCACCGATGTGGCGGGATACTTACGACTGACACGGCAAAATATCTGTGACCGGTACGGCGGCTAATCCGTACACCAGTGCGGAGGTCTATCCGTACACAATAAACACATCCCAGGGATGTTGAGATGAGTTTTTAACCCCGCCGCCTAGTGAGAAAGGGGCTTGGGTCATATTCCCAGGGAATACATTTTAAAAACTGTCTATTTAGACGACGATGAAGGGTATCTCATCAGGGCTCGATGCTATATTGCTCGGGGATTACTTAAGTTGAAGATTTAAGTTTTGCTTTAAGCTTGTTCAGTGTCATTCATGATAAATCAACAGTAAAGTAAGACATGCAAATTACTAGTAAATCTTGAATACAATTACCATATTTGAACTATTTTCTAACTAATGCATAGACACATCATGCTTAGAATATCATGGAATATATGTGAGTTTTGATTTATATGTTCATTGTGATTGTTCCTTATTGAGCTAGGATGTAGCTCACCCCTTTAGACTATACGTCACAGGTCCTTTGTTAGCAGCAACTGAGGCTTCGGGAGGCGTAGATCTGGGTGATACAGATTACGTGCCTGGAGACGAGTTGGAGCCTCCTCCCGAGGACTTCTTCTAGGAGCCTCCGCTGAGTACTTTGAGAGAGTTTTTGTGAGCGGATTGTACGGCTTGGTATGTCAAGCCATTCTTTTTGATAAACATGTAATTAAATTGGATTATTCTTTTGGTGAACCATATGGGGTGATCTGTTTGTCACCGATGGTTCGGATTGGTTCTCTGTTCATGCAGTGGCATGAAAGTAGAACTGTCTTTTGTTATGCCAGATGGGCATATTACTTTTCGCTTGATAAAATCATTGCTTTATTTATTTATCATTGCTTGTTATACCAATGTTCCGTGCATAGTTTTGGGGCACGGTCTGGAGGATCGTGCTGATGGCACGGGTTTTGGGGTGCCAAAATTCGGGCTGTCACACTCAAGGTCCAAATAAAAAAGTCAACTGAAATTGCCAAAATCGATTAATCGATTCCCAAAATCGATTAATCAAACCCTAAATCGATTAATCGATTCCCAAAATCGATTAATCGAAATCCAAAATCGATTAATCGATCCCAAATCGATTAATCGAATTCCCCAAAATGGTTAAATTGATTCTAAAATCGAGCAGTCGAAAATCCAAAATCGATTAGTTGATCTCAAATCGATTAATCGAAACTCAAAATCGATTAATCGATTTCCCAAATCGATTAGTTGATTTTCTCAAGCCTTACCTCTCCAGCCACTGGAGGTACCCAGTCGATTAGTCAATTTTCAAATCGATTAATCGACCCTCAGAATCGATTAATCGATTAATCGAAATCGGGCATCCTTGCCTTTTCAGCTTCTAGACCAAAATCGATTAATCGATTTTCAAAATTGATTAATCGATTTGGCCAGACTCAGCCCTTTTTCGGGCTGTTCTTCCAAATCTTTTTCTTTTCTATTTTCTTTCTTTTCTAGGTCTTTTGATCTATCTTTTAACTACATTTGACTAATTTTAATCATCTACAATCTATGCATTTACTTCAATTAGGAACTCCCCTCCAATAAATCTCAAATTGATCAAATATCTAGGTTGGAATGGCTAGGGCTCCAGCTTTGTTCCAACAATCCCAATCGTGTTGAATCCGGCAATCAATGCTTGACCCTCTCTTGATTTGCATTAACTCTTGGCTCAATAACTCCTCTTTACTCCCTCTCTCTCTCTCTCTCTCTCTCTCTTCTGAACTCTCTCTTCAACAATCAAACAAAAGGATTCTAGGGTTATTAAACCCTTATATTCTCTCTCCTGTTTCGGTGTTAAGCGCATACACCAGAGATAGGTGTATGTGGCTCTAAACTAATACCATACTCTACACTTAGGTCACACTAATCTCATATTAGTACACAACTTCATGAGTCCACTGTTTGACCATCACTTGGTCAAACCTACGACCAACCGGGCACGAATCCCGCGGTCACTGTTTAACGCTAAATTTTTCTGGATATTACATTCTCTCCACCTTGGGAATTTTCGTCCTTGAACATAACCCAAAGGTGCGTCGCTTGGGTGTCCCACACGCGGTGGTGCCACGTATCCGATCACGGAAAACTAACTAGATATCATGCAATGTAAGAATACCACGTAATGCAAGCAAATTTCCAAGAAAAAAAATATGATGTATATTTCACTATTAAATTTTCAAGATTCACAATTCGGTCATTTACATACTCCCAAAATTACATTGTACCCCCCCCCCCCCAATTACAAGACAAATCTGTCAAAACAAATCATCATAATCACGCTCCAAGGCGAGTGGTTTCGTCTCGGTGGTACGTGGTGATGCAAGCCCGAGATCGTTGGCGAGAGGTACTCGTGAAAAGTCAGCTGCTTGAGTGAAGCTATCCGCCCGCGATCGATGCCTCCTCTTGCACGAGATGCTGCTGATAATCCAATGGATAGATGTACCGCAAGGTGTGTGGTACATCAAGAAGTCCATTTGCCGGTTCATTCGCTGGTTGTTGGCTTCCATCCGAGCCAACACGTCCTCTATAGTAGGCGCCGTGCGAGCCGCTCGCCGGCGGTATGAAGAAGTGGGTGTGGCAGCAGCTGACTGCAACGGCGGCTTAGGCGATGCGGTGGTATGGGAGGGTGCCCCTTCAACTGGTGGATCAATGGGGTGTGCTCCCCCACAAGTGGGTCCTGATGTGGTGGTGGGGGTGGTTGTGGTGGTGCTACTGGTGCTGCTGCTGGTGCTGGGCCCTAAGCTGGTAGGGTCCTCTTCAGCAATCTATAACTACGACCCCATGAAGTGATGGAGTGGTGCTTCACGCGGTCCGTAGCCTTCTCCTCATGGGGCGAGACGACGTATCCTGGAGCGTCGGAATAACACTCTAGCATGCTCGAAATGAGGCGAGCATACGACATCTTCTCCTTGGGCCTCAAATGACCCTCCATAGGTCCTCATCTAGAATGGTGCTACTCCTCCCCTCACGTCCGGTCTCAACTCTTGCTGAAACCTCTTTGCACTCATCATCTCCGTGATGACGTAGTCAGGCGCGAAGCGAGCGAGTCGCATAAACTCCACTCCATACTCTCTAACAGTCATCTTCCCTTGTACAAGCTGCAAAAATTGAATCTCCATTTGCTTCCTCACCACTTCCGGGAAGTACTGTTTATTGAACTCTTCAACGAACTCATCCCACGTCCAGGGCAAATTCGGAGTCTCTTGGGCCCTAGTCCATGAAACAGACTTCCACCAAGGCTCAGCCTCTTCGTCTAACATGTAGGCTGCCCAATGGACGCTCTCGTCCTCCGTGCACGTCAGCACGTTGAATACTTTTTCCATTTCACTCATCCAATGCTCCACTACCATGGGCTCTCCCTGTCCAGAAAAGCTAGGTCTCATCCTCCTAAACTCAGTAAACGCTGAAGCCACTGGAGGTGTAGGTGGCTGACTCTGCTCATGGGCAGTGTGAGCTGCCAAAGATGCTGCCTATTGTGCCATGGCAGCCGCCAAGGTCTCCATGGTATGCATCATCCTCTGACGCTCCTCTCTCTCCTCATTCCTTTCTCTAACCCTTGCCTGTTCCCTTTGATCTTGATCCTGATGATCTCGATCTTGGTTCTCTCCCTGACCTTGGTTCCCTTGGCCACCGTTGCCAGAAGCCCCTCGATCTCCTACAGGCACTCTATTTGTATCCGAGATAAAATCATCTCGACTACAGAAGCTTCTACTATGGCCGCCCCTGGGTCGGCCCCTTCCTCTAGAAGACATAGCGGTCTGCACGTGAAAACAAGGTTTTCTTTAGCAGAAGTCCCTACGCTCTGACAAAAGAATGATTGCCAGAATTTCTAAAAGAAAATGCTTTGATACCAACTGTGACAGCTCGAATTTCGGCACCCCGAAATCCGTGCCATCAGCACGATCCTCCAGACCGTGCCCTAAGGCTATGTATGGAACATTGGTATAGCAAGTAAAACCAATCCAGTAACATGCATTAATAATATATTCTCTATAATGAAGAGCTCAAAAGCAGTTCTCATTCCATGCCAAGGTATGGACAAGAGAACCGGCCCGAACCATCGATGATACAACCAGGTCACCCCAGATGGTTCGCCAAAAAGAATATCGAAGTATAATTACATTGTTTATAAAAATAAAGGCTTGACATACCAAGCCGTACAATCTGCTCTCAAAACTGACTCTCTATCAAAGTACACAACAGAGTCTCCTAGAAGAAGTCTTCGGGAGGAGGCTCCAACTCGTCCCCAGGCACGTAATCCGAATCACTCGGATCCACGTCTCCCGAAGCCCCGGCCGCTGCTAATAATGGACCCGCGACGTATAGTCTAAAGGGGTGAGCTACATCCTAGCTCAATAGGGAACAACACAATAAACATATAAGTCAAAATCTCACATATATTCCATGATATTCTAAGCATGATGTATCTATGCACTTGCTGGAAAAACAGTTTAAAAGATGACAATTTGCATTTAAATTTACTGGTAGTTTTAATGTTTCACTTTACTGTTAATTTATCATAAATGACACTGAATAGGCCTAAAGCAAAACTTAAATCTTCAACTTAAGTAATTCCCGAGCAATATAGTATCGAGCCCCGATGGGATACCCTCAGTCGTCGTCTAAATAGACAGTAGTTATATGTATTCCTTGGGAATACGACCTAAGCCCTTTTCTCAATAGGCGGCGGGGTTAAATCTCATCTCAGCATCCCTGGGATGTGCTTGCTGTGTACGGATAGACCTTCGCACTGTTATACGGATTGGTCGCCGTACCGGTCACGGATATCCTGCCGAGTCAGTCGTGGGTGTCCCGCTACGTTGGTGGGATATCCTAAACAAACTTCAAATAACAAAAATAACACATGCTTTACATATAGTTGTTCACCGTGTAAATGTGCTATCTTATATCAGTTAGGCCTTAACAGTAGTTATTCAATCTTACTTACATCCCTGGGATGTCCAAATTACTCGCATCACACTAATGCCTTTATCACTTTCTCATCCCCTGGGGATGCCTTACTTGGTCTCAGTTATTCGCATCACACTGATGCCTTTATCACTTTCTTGATGTCACACACAGACATACCCATTTTTACAAAGATTTACACAGTTAAAACATTTTCAATTTGATCTCTATATCACTACATAATTAAAGTATATGTTCAAGGTGTTCCCTACCTCAAGTCTCTGAAGGTCTAAGCATCAAGGTCCTACATGGATCCTTATGCTTGCTCTCACACGTACCACCTATGGTACACCATAACACATGCAATATATTACTAAAGATGCAATAAAGAAGGTCCTAGACCCTCCATGAACCTCAAGGTCCAAATTAAAAAGTCAACTGAAATTGCCAAAATCGATTAATCAATTCCCAAAATCGATTAATTGAATCCTAAATCGATTAATTGATTCCCAAAATTGATTAATCGAAATCCAAAATCGATTAATCGATCCCAAATCAATTAATCGAATTCCCCAAAATGGTTAAATCGATTCTAAAATCGAGCAGTCGAAAATCCAAAATCGATTAGTCGATCTCAAGTCGATTAATCGAAACTCAAAATCGATTAATTGATTTCCTAAATCGATTAATCGATTTTCTCAAGCCTTACCTCTCCAGCCGCTGGAGGTACCCAGTCGATTAGTCGATTTTCAAATCGATTAATCGACCCTCAGAATCGATTAATCGATTTCCAGATCGATTAATCGAAATCGGGCATCCTTGCCTTTTCAACTTCTAGACCAAAATCGATTAATCGATTTCCAAAATTGATTAATCGATTTGCCCAGACTCAGCCCCTTTTCGGGCTGTTCTTTCAAATATTTTTCTTTTCTATTTTCTTTCTTTTCTAGGTTTTTTTATATATCTTTTAACTACATTTGACTAATTTTAATCATCTACAATCTATGCATTTACTTCAATTAGGAACTCACCTCCAATAAATCTCAAATTGATCAAATATCTAGGTTGGAATGGCTAGGGCTCCAGCTTTGTTCCAACGATCCCAATCGTGTTGAATCCGGCAATCAATGCTTGACCCCCTCTTGATTTGCATTATTAACTCTTGACTTAATAACTCCTCTTTACTCCCTCTCTCTCTCTCTCTTCTTAACTCTCTTCAACAACCAAACAAAAGGATTCTAGGGTTATTAAACCCTCATACCCTCTCTCCTGTTTCGGTGTTAAGCGCATACACCAGAGATAGGTTTATGTGACTCTAAACTAACACCATACTCTATACTTAGGTCACACTAATCTCACATTAGTACACAACTTCATGAGTCTACTATTTGACCATCACTTGGTCAAACCTACGACCAATTGGGCACGGATCCCGAAGTCACTGTTTACACATTTCCACCATAAGCACCTGTTGACTGCCTTCAATTAGACGATGGATATTATTTTTCGTCCCAATCCTCCACACAAAATGTTTTGAGATCATGGCGCACCTATCAAACGGTCAGATCTTGATTCCATGTAGCTCATCCCCCCTCCAAAATGACACTTGGTACGCTCATGATCACGGTCACTTTTGGGAATGTCACGTGGAATCAAAATGTGACCGTCCGATAGGTGCGCCATGATCTCAAGTTCTATTGTGTGGAAGAGTGGGACGAAAAAAGATCTTCATAGTGTTATCACTACAAAAAATAAGTCTTTTCTCGACGTTATTTCTCGGCGGTTCAATATAACACCACCGACAGCAAACATTAGAAAATTGGCCCAACCCACGAAGCTGACTCATTTAACTTAACCCACAACCCACTCATCCCACCCCTAAATATATATTTCATTTCCCGAAGCTCAACCCATCTTTCTCACAGGCGCTAAATCACTCTCTCTCAAACCCTAAATCCTCACTGGCGCTAAATCACTCTCGCTCAAACCCAAAATTCTTCTAAATCCCTCTCGCTCAAACCCTATTATAATGATGAACCTTAATTCCTCTCACTCAACCCTAAATCCCTCTTGCTCAACTGTAAATCACTCAAATTTCTAATTTGATTTCAAATTGCTGGTTGAATCTCTTGTTATTTTGAATGATTTGGTCACCCCTATTGATTTTAGGCCTTGATTTAAGGCATTCGTGTTTTTGGTGAATCGATTAGGGATACAGGATCAACCGAAGGCATGGTCGTTCTCGTCTTCGATGGCGTTTCCAACTAAGCGAAGAAGCTTATTCGGGTATGTTGTTGCTGTTTTCTAATATTGCTTCATTTGACTTTTATCATTTAAGAAAAAAATTGCTTCAAATCCATTGAAAAACGAACATATGAGCTGCATGTAGCTCAATTTCCTGTTTGTAACTTAGATTTTCGATTTCCACTGCTTTTCAGTCCATTTTATTTATTTTATGAAAAACTCTCCATATAATATTATCCTCATATATATATATATATATATATATATATATATATATATATATATATATCTATCTTTCATTTGAACATAAATTAAGAAAATAAGGAAAGAGGATTTTGAGCCAAGAAATCCTAGATTATCAACTTAGACCTGGATTCCGGATCTACAACCATCACACAACAGCGATTGAGATAAGTTTCGATCGATTTCTAGTTTCGGAGAAGCGAACGAAAAAGGATTTGGTAGATTCAAAAGGAGATGAAGAGATCGACTCTAATTAGTTGAGGGAGCGAGGTTATTCAACAAGAAATTGGTGGAGCTTCGAGAGGTGTTCGAGGTTTTTGCATGAAAATACGCTGTATTCTTAATCCCACATTTCATCCATGTTTCCCTAGATCACTGATGCCACAATATTTTAGTTTGTTCCATGGTAGGGTTTAATAGTGCTTGGTAAATTTCCCAAGAGAAGGTTATTAAACTTTTTCTGTTTTTCATTGAATTTATATATCTAAATTGGCCAAAATTTGTATAGTTCTTTAGATTCTTTATAAGGAAGATGAGTTGGATAAAATAGCAAAATTCCCTTTGGACAAAAATTAATCTATTTTTAATATTTAAAAAGAAAACTTTAATATCTGTCGGTTTGGTTGGTCCTATACGTACCGTCCACTATGCTGATATATAGAGGTTGTTAAATCCCTGCTGATAAGTCTGAACTACAAGCATAATGTGGTCTTTTAGGAAATACAAAAATTCTTATCTCATGTGATAATTCTGAATTCAAGCTTTCAATTTAGTGAAGTTTTCGTAATAAATATGGAACAGATTCCTCTTCACATATTTGATGGATTCACCATTCCATGATACACAGTTAAATAAAACACAACCATGAACTGAATTCTGTGATTGATTTTTTTTGGTTGTTTGTTGCCGGAGATATTTTCTGCAGTATGGCAGATTATAGGGCTGTTTAAGGTTTACTACGGTATTGCAGTGTTTTTAAAGTGCTTGAAGGGGCTGTGTGAAGGTCAACTCTGTTGAAGCAGGAGTGTTGTTGTATGTGAAGGTTGTGGGAGCCGCGGTGTAGACCATTGTGCTCAGTTTGGAACCATAGGTCCATTGTGACATAATATTGGATGACATAATGTTGTTGTTTTATCACTCAAGATAAGGACACTTTTTTATCTTGATGTGAATGTCATCTAGGTGGTACAGGTAACTATCAATCTTAATCATCCAACTGATACCAATATTTTAGAGTGAGATCCATCTTGGTATTGGTGAGATGAGTATGGAGGGTAGGGGGGCGGGGAGGGGGAGGGGGGAGCCACCAAGTTAAAGTTCCGTAGCTGTAGGAAGTGGTCACAGCTTTAACAGCAGCGGCAACTAGGTGGAGTAGGAGTTGGAGTTGTGTGGTGGTAGCAGCAGGAGACAACAACAATAGCAGTAGCAGCCTCAGAAACAGGAATTGGAGTTGGAATCGTGGTGGTGTTAATTACCAATAGTAGTAGCAGCGATAGTGCTTTTCTTGTTGGATTATGTAATTATATTAGCAGGTGTGGTAGGAGTTATCATTTTTTTTTTGCAATCGAGTTTCTACTTGTGAGACAAGATATTCATTGTTTTCAGGGTTTGAAAGCATTGCAGGCTTATTTCTTCTAAGATTTGATTGCTAGTGGATCAGTTTTGCTTCAGAAATTTTGTGGCTGCAGTTTCATTTGATTCTGTTGCAGTTTGGTTGAGATACAGTGTGAATCTAGAGCTGCCAATGCTTTATCTTGTGACTATTCATGGCCATGTAAAGAAACTTCAAGTTACTGACTAGCTGTTTGATGAGATGACTTACTTGATTTGTTGCTGCTTATCAATTCAATGATTCATCTGTGCTGAAATTATGGTGTTATGATCCCTTGCTGCTTTTCTTACCTTCGTGGGCTGATTTGAAAAGCTTATAGTTGTTGATTGTGTTGTGAAAAAGGTCGTGTGACCTGTGTGAGAGTTGTATATGTTCTTACCACTGATTTATACAACTGTTGGACCTTTTTTTTCATTATACATAGTTTGTAAAAGTTCACATCATTCATAAAACCACAACTGAAATTGACTAAATCTTAACCTTGCTAACTTTTGAAACGCATTCTGACTCTAGTTTTGAGACTCTACTTCCTAATTTTACCAAGTACAAAAATAGAAATTGTAGCCAAATTACTACTTTCTAGCAATGGTTTGTGAATAGATAGTGTTCATAGATCACCCATGCTTTAGGGGAAGGTCTATAGTTTCAAGGTTGCTTGAATACTAAAATCTTTGTTTTTATATTTAATCTAATTGCAGGTACAGATTTACTGCCGCATGGACTTGTTTATTTCAGATGACTATGCTGACAGCTTCATTGCTGAGTTTACATGGTAGGATTAAGTTTAACAACTGCCTTAGACCTTATAGTCATGGTTTTTGTAGAGAGTTAAAGAGTTTGTTTGGCATCTAGTTCTTTCAATGTTAGTTAAATAACCTTTTCTTTTTTTAGGATTAGAACCTGCAACCTCAAGCTTGGGTCATTGTGTACTTTCCAGTTGAGCTTCAGGCCCAACCCCTAATTTTTTTTCCCCCTTGGCCAAAAGGGCAGTTACAACTCGAGGGCTTTCCAGGAGGTCACCCTAATGAGTGTACTAATTCTTGGGCAAATCCGCGTAACTACGCTCCATTAACCATAAAGGAGGAGAAACACACAAGGCTAAACAGTGAGAATGTGAGATTCTGCTTTGACAAAGAGAAAAAATGTTATTTTTGTTCATTTATTTTGCTTGTTCTGCTAACTTAAGTTTTCTTCATAGCTGGAGAACTAGTTTTACACCACTTGGCACCCAATCTGCTGATAGCATCTACAGAGATAGGGTCATGACAACCCAGTTTTACACCACTTGGTGAACTAAGATCCCATCATTGGACATCTCAGCCAACGAATGACACCTATGCGAGGATTGAAATCATTCGATTGGTGAACTATAATTTCAACAGTTAAAACAAATGTGTGACTGTCCATTCCAGAGTTCATAGATTGGCAGATGGTTCATATCCCCAAGGAGTGTGGTTTGTGGGCTTGTGGTAGCTCTCAATCTGAGCTGCCACTTTAATGGCTAGGATAGAAACAAGCCACGTGGACTTAAGGTGGGGCTGTCATGCTTCATTTTCTTCCAAAATTATTATTAGTTTAGTAAATCTGTGTCATAATTTTGTTTATTACAGCTAAAAGCATTACAACATGAACTTGGATGTACGGCAACGATGCTTAGAGCAAAGAATTTAGAAGGGGAGGTCAATCAACTGACATGATTTATATTAGTCTCTCAGAATTATTATTGATGGATGATATGATTCAAAGCATGATTAACTTAGTAATTTTATCTTTGTTTTTTAGGTCTGATGTCCTTGGCCAGATCATGCCTTTTGTTGGGAAAGATTGGATCGCAGTCTGGGGTTGCACGGCTTTTCTCTGCAATTAACGTCATGACAGCTTTAATCTTTCACAGTTTGAATTCCTTATGTATTTGTAAAATTAATTAATGTTTTTATGTACCTATGTTTTCTTCTGGTCAACAATCCTTCTCACTTTGTCAGTGAGAGAGAATCCAAATTTTCTATGGTGTCATGTCACCTTTGAGGACTGGAAATGTAAGGATCCGATTTGATCCCAGGTCAGATAGTTCATTTTAGTTCTTTATTTAATGCCTTTAGGGTTTTGCATTTGTTTTAATAGATGAGTGTTTGGGACATTTAAGACTTTTGAAGGGGCTTTGGAGGCATATAGGTGGAGGGCACAGTAGGCAATTGTATACATAAGAGGGTTATATTAGTAATTTAATAATGAAAAGGGCATATGAGGAATTTACTAATGAAGAGAGAGGTTGGGTATTGGTGAGATTTTAAGGCACATTAATAGAATCTATTTATGTGTGGCTAAGAGAATATATATATATATATATATATATATATATATATATATATATATATATATATATATATATATATATGTGTGTGTGTGTGTGTGTGTGTGTGTGTGTGTGTGTGTGGCTAATATAGAATATACTATATAGTATATAATATAATAGAAGAGCTCTATACACCAAGAAGTGATATATAGGAATTATATCCTATACTAGCCAAAGTTGGTTGTGGGAGGTTCTGGAGCGTCTAGAAGGGGCGAGAGTTGTGGGGTTGCGGGTTTGTATTAGCTACAAGAAAAAAAAAAAAAAAAAGACGAGAAAAAGAAAGAGAGAGAGAGAGAGAGAGAGAGAGAGAGCCTGCCTGAGAATCTAAAAGAAAAGAAGAGAAAGAAAAGAGAAAAAAAGGAGAAAAATAGAGAAAGCCTGAGAGAGAGTGGGGGAGAATGAGTGAGAGAGAGACGTCTAGAGAGAGAGAAAGAGTTAAGAGAAGAAGAAGAAGAAGAGGAAGGGTTTTTGTTAGGGATTGAAACCCTAAAGCTGAAACTTTGAGGCAAGTAACTTTATCTAATACCTGTTGATTAACCTGAATCTGCATATGGTATTCGTATTTTGTGGAATTGATCATCGCCTACACCGCTAGAAGTCGTTTTTGAGTTTTTATTTTCTCTGCCATCAGTTCATATATGTTGCAACTTAATCCCTTTATCTGAATTACTGTTTCGCATGAAGCTGAATATGGTATTTATGCTTGTCATGCATCTGATTTCCACTCTGTTCATGGAATATTACCATTTTGACTTTTGAAAATCTGCATGAGTATTTAATTTCATCTGTTTGGAACCGATGACATTTTGATTTATGTATGGGCAATTTTAAAATTGGGATATGTGTATTAGATTTTAACACTTGACCCATAACTATATCAAGATCAAAGTTTTGGCATAAATGAGTTACTTGTATTAGACAAATTGGATTTTTGAATAATTATTCTGTTTGTTTCCGGTATTTATGGTTGTCATTAGAATGACAAATGATCTGGAAAAGCATGGAAGGAATGCTTATGAGCTTTTATGGAGCAAAATTAATACCCTGGCCAGTGGTGATTTTGATATCTGCTCTTATTTGAATCTGTTATCTGTTCTCGACTCAATAAGGAATTGAGAAAAGCATGCAATAGTCGTGCTATTAGCTATAAAGTAACCTCACAGTTAGACATCTGTTTAGGTATTTCATTATGAATTTCGTATCCGTATGTTAATTTTTCTGTGTACGAGATTTGTTTTCAACCACATAAAGTCATGATTGCAAATGAAATATGTGATGTGTCAAAAAGAAACGTAAAAGGGGCATGTTGCTAATTTGAAACTATCAGCCCCCTGTTAGTAGTTTAGTCAATAGTTATTAGATTTGGATGCTTGCGGAGCATGTGGATTAGCTCTTACGGTGGTTTTAACCACCTTGCAGGTAAAGGGAAGAAAAATGAGGAAGAGCTGTAGGTGGAGTTCTCGGCATCTGGTGAAGACTTTTGTATCTGGTAAGATTTTCTGTGTATAAAGAATGTTCATAGTGAGTGGCATGTAGTGTCAAATTTTGTATAGATTGTTGTTTGGGCCTTGTTGTAAATAGAAGTGAGTTGTTCTGACCAGTTTTTGAGAATTAAAGGAAAATGTTTCTACTGTGTTTCTGACATCTGGTTAGTTGGATAAACTGTATTAGATCCCTTGTTAAAAAAAGTTTATATTAGTATTTCAGATTTCTTTTGATCTGTCTGGGTCGTAGCTTGAGATCTAGGTGCGTGGATTTTGGGTCGTGACAGGAAGTCATTCCTGCTTGCTTTGGAAGTCTTTTCTTTTATATCCTAGGGGCCTTACTAGCACGATTTCTATTATCTATGCAGGAGTACATACTGCAACATTTGTTTATACTTCTCAGTGCATCATTTGAGAATGAGTTTGCAATAAGCAATATTCTCACATAGGTTATGTTTTCCAGAAACATCCTTGTTCCCACTTGCAGATTGAGACAATCCATCCATTCCAAATGCTAATAAGTTCTTTCTTTGGTGCATAACTTCAGACTAACTATAAAATATCTAATAATCTTTGTACAAATTGTTGGATATTTTAAAGGTTTTAAAAAATAAGCTTTTGAAATTAGGATTTGTCCCACATCGTGTAAACTCTTTTTTGGGTTTGGCTTATATATCTTTGTCTTGGCTCAAGGCTTGTAGCCTTCACCCAGGGGGCACCGAATTTTGTAGCTTCCACCGCCATGCAACCCATCAGTCACACACACGCAGCGCTTGCTGCCGACAGCGAGCCTCGGGACGGACGGACGGCCAGACGACGGACGGGTACGCACGAACGCATCGCACGCAGCGCACTTGTAATTAAACTTTTGAATAAGTGTCTAACCGCCCATTTGAATTTTAAACGGATATGTCTTATCCGACCGTTCAGTTATATGCTACGGATATGTCCGTTCGGTTACGGATATGTCCGTTCGGTTCCACCCATTTTATCTATAAAAGGGCCCCAAGACCCCTCATTTTAAAACACTGCATATTTTCGCAAATTTCTTTAAGCTTTCTCCTTCTCAGAGTTCCGCTTTAGTTTTTTTGGTGTTTTGGTTGTGTGATCAGATTCACCAAATCTGATCACACGGATACGCTGCCGATTCGTTGTATCCTGGAACCGATTTGCCGGTAACCTATTGGTGACCACTAGATCATAGTGGTAGGGGCAAATCTCGGTTTAAAGACAACGATATTTAACGTGCCTCGAATCGGATTAGCGTATATTTTAATTTCGATCTTTATCTTCTTCTGCAACCTGAACCTATTTTTCTAACAGTTTAAACCGAGATTTATAACCTACTAAACTTACTGAGTTTTTTGTCAGAGTGGGATTTTACCTGTGAAAGGCATTTAATAAGAATGTGAAGCACCGCAAATTTCCTCATATGATTCAATAAATTCTGTTTCAAGCTAGCATTCCTTTGTCTTAACTGTTTCTGTTATGTTTTTTTGTTTTCAGGATATTAGACAACTTTTTCCTTCTGTTCGCAGTTCATTTTATGCGGGTTTCGGGAATAGAGACACTAATGAACTCACTTACAGGAAGATGGGGATCCCAAAATTCCAAAAGGCAAAATATTTATAATCAATCCCAAGGTATTATTCTCTCTTATCTGTTTTTACCAAGTTAAAAAAATGCAGTAATATTTGTTTTCCAATTTTTCCCCAAAATTTGCAGGGTGAAGTCACCATTAATAATCGCATCGATGTGAAGTCTTATACTTCCCTGCATACATTGGTCAATGACAAGTTCCCTCTCACTTCATTAGCCGAGCATGTGAGTTTTTAATAAAGGAACTGAAGCACACTGGTAGTTTGTGTGTTAGAATGTCCTTGTTTGTTGGCACTTGATTGTGTTTATGATATTGTCTCCTTATCGCTGACTGTATGTTTGCTTACTTCATTTCCTACTTGCTAGATTTGGAAGCTAATGAAGTTTTTATGCTTCAAATCTTATACTAAAGTTTGGCCTCCCCTAATAAAGAGCAGTCTACCTGTATGAAGCTGATGATCTCATAAGCTCACTCCCTATCTAAACCCTATCATGAGATGTATTAAAGTATGCTAATTGGGTTGACCCGATAGAAAGGATTGGTTATTATTTGAACCTGTTTGTCCCCTATCCTCTACATGGACATTTTTTTATAGCTTTATTAGGGTATTGCAACCTCAAGTTGCAGCTTCGGTGCAAAAGGAGATTTGAGAGCTTGTTCATGGAGAAAACGTTTTGAAAATTTGTTCACGGATTAGTGGAAGTTCTTGTAAAATGATGTAATTTTTTTCTTTTGTAAATTTGTTCTCAGATAAGAGGAAGTTCTTGTAAAATGATATAATAATTTTTTTCTTTTGTTTGATCAGTGTAGAAGATGAAAGATTTGTCAGATTGTGGATTTAATTAGTTGATTGTTTGGATTGAAATTCAGGGTAATTTTAATTGAGAGATTGCTCTATTGATCTCAAATAGTAATTTTAATCGATAGGGTCCAAAGTCTCGCTTATTATGTCATCTCAAAGATTTGTATTGTGGCACATGCATTAAAAAGAAAGACTTGGTAGTCATGCCACATGGAACAGATGAATTTAGGATATGAAAGGTTAGGTCTCTAAATGTTAGGGTTTGGAAGAGAGAGAGAGAGAGAGAGAGAAGGCTTAGTGAGTTGGATTCTCTCACTAGCTTTTATATTAAGTGGGTGGATTATTACATATACACCCAAATTTACTATACACACATATTGCACATATTACTTATATTCCTAACACTCACCCTCAAGCTGGAGCATGTATTTTAATCATGCCTAGCTTGACAACATCACTAAAAGTACTAGGCCCAACAGGCCTTAGTTAAAATATCTGCAAGCTGCTGAAAGGATGTAACATCAATCAAAGTAGGTGTCTTGTCTCATACTTTTTCTCGAATAAAATAAATGTCAATCTTGATGTGTTTGGTCCTCTCATGAAGGAAAGAATTAGAAGCTATCTTTTTAGCTGTCTCATTGTCACAGTGAAGATGAACAGAATCTAAAATAGGATAACCGAGCTCAGATAGTAGAGAGTGTAACTACAAAACTTCGTAAGTGCCATGTGTTATAGCTCTGTACTCGGCTTCTGCACTGGATTTGGACACCACTGCCTGCTTCTTACTCTTCTAGACAATCAGGTTGCCCCTCAGAAAAACACAATAATCAGAAGTAGATCGACGATTAGTGATGGATCGAGCTCAATCGGTATCAGTGTAGGTTGAAGTGCTCATAAGACCACAAGCACGATATACCAATCCAAACCCCGGGTTGGACTTGATATACCTAAGAATGCAATGGACGACAACAATGTGGATAGTACGAGGAGCATGCATAAACTGGCTCACAAGGCTAACAACAAACGTGATGTCAAGTCTAGTGAGAGTAAGTAATCTCTGGTACTCATGTGAATCGGAAAGTAAATCACCATCCTTCTCATGAATTGAAAGCTTCTGATTCATGAGTGAGGTAGTTGGTTTACAACCAAGCATACCAGTGTCACACAATAATTCTATGACATTTTCTCTGAGAGACAAATATCCCTTTCTGAGATCTAGCAATTTTCAATCAAAGGAAATATTTGAGGTTCCCCAAGTCTTTAACTTCAAATATTTTGTCCAATTCACTTTTAGTCAAACTGATAAAGACATGATCATCACTAGTAAAAATAATATCGTCTACATAGACTAAAAGAATCGCACAGTCAAAGGAACTAGAGTGAATGAAAACAGTGTGATCAGAGTGACATCTCTGGAACCCCAAATCGACAACAACACTGTTAAATTGATGAAACCATGCCTTGGGTGACTGCTTCAACCCATAAATTGAATTTCGAAGTCGACATACATTTACAGTCTCCCCCTAAAGCAGAAAATAAGGAGGGGGATTTATATAAACCTTCTTAAGAAGATCATCATGAAGAAATATATTCTTCACATTAAGTTGATACAAAGGCCAACCCTGTATGGCAACAAGAGCTAAGAAAATATGAGCAGAAGTCAACTTGGCTACGGAAGCAAAGGTAGCCTCATAATCGATCCCATGAGTTTGAGTAAATCCTTTTGCAACAAGCCGAGCCTTATACTGAGAAACAGTGTCATCTAGATTGTCCTTGATAGCAAAGACCCACTTACAGCCAAAAGTGTTCTTCCCTGATGGAAGAAGAATCATGTCTCATGTATGATTGGCCTGTAAGATATCCATCTCTTCTACCATGGTAGCCCGTCATGAGGGATTGTCAAGGGCGGTACGAATAGTACTCGGGATCATCTCAGAGTCAATAGCAGATAGAAAGGCCTGATAGGCGGGAGAGAAGCCCTAATAGCAAACAAAATTTACAAGACGATAAGAGGTCACTGGATTGCGAATCCATTTCTTGAGTGCTATAGGAATATCCAGATCATTAGTAGAAGATGGGGAAGAAATATGGGCGAGATCAAGTATACTTACATGAGCTGGAGTCACCACTACAGAGGATGTTGGAGGAGGCACTGCTATGGTTGGATCATGCCACCTGCATCAGACATAAGTAAGCACCCCCTTTTGTTGCTGAGAAATAGGAAGATCCTGAAGTACAGGCAAAGGGAGAAGAGGGGCAGGGATAACAGTATGACGATCCTCATTAAAGTAAGGAACATCCTCGAAAAAGGTGACATCCATGGAAGTAAATCGATGAGTATGAGGATAAGAACAACGGTACCCTTTAGAAATAGTAGAGTACCCAATGAAAAGACATAAGATAGCTTTATCATCCAATTTCTCTCGAGTAGGACGAAGGTCCTGGATAAAACAAGTACACCCAAACATACGAGGCTCAACGAAAAAGAGAGGATCTGCTGGTCTAAGCGTTTGATATGAAGTATGACCCGCTAAAGCCCTAGATGGGGTGTAATTCATAAGAAAGCAGATAGTAAGTAGTGTCAAAGACCAATAAGATTTTGGCGCATACATACCACGAAGTAAGTACCGAGTCAATCCTAAAAGATGTCTGTTCTTACACTCAACAACACTATTTTGTTGCAGAGTATAAGGACAAGAGAATTGATGAATAATGTTATGTATTGTCAGGTAATCAACAAATGATTGAGACATATACTCCCCCCATTATCAGACGTTAAAATTTTCACATTAGAATCATATTGAGTTTTAACTAGGGCATGAAATTCTTGAAACTTATAAAGGTTTTCACTTTTATTTTTCAACAAATAGAGCCATGTACACCTAGTGCAGTCATTAACGAAAGTAACATAATACCGAAAACCATCAACAGAAATAACTGGGGATGGACCCCATACATCAAAGTGCACAATATGAAATGGAGCATCAGATTTATACATATTCGATGGATAAGAATGTCTTACATGTTTCGAGACTTGACAAACATCACATTGAAATTTAATTGAATTACAAAGAAATTTAAAACTTGAAATCAATGAACATAAGGTTTGAAATCCAATATGGTCAAGTTTGGCATGCCATAAAGATAAAGTATCAAGACTAACGCGAACAGTAAAAGGAAAAATAAAAGGGGAAGCAACAGTAGGTACATTAGTAACAGCAGCGATAGGTGTGCTAAAGTCGACCAGCAGGTAGTATAGTTCACCTTACTCAACTCCTCTACCAACAATCCTCTTCGTAGTAAGCTCCTGAAGCACATAGTAAGTAGGATAAAAAAATCATACAACAATTTAGTTTCTTAGCAATGCTATTAACAAATAGAAGATTAGTAAAAAACTGAGAAACATGTAAAATATGAGATAATGACAAAGAAGAAAATATAGGAATGGTTCCAACCCCTAGAATGAGAGTGAATGAACCATCAGCAATGCGAACCTAAGCTTGAGAAGAAGAGGGAGAATAGAGAGAATAACCCTGAGACTCACCCGTCATATGATCAGTGGCCCATGGGTCAATAACCCAACTAGGAGTAGTAGTAGTGATCGCAGCAAAAGCAGATGAATCAGATGTTCCTGGTAGCTCAGAAGCAGATGCAGAAGCCCTGGGACGATCTGTAGAAGGAGGCTGGGGCATGAAGCTCATGTGATCGAAATAACTCCGCTACTTGGGATTGAAGGGAGCTCAAGTCACCAATAGAAGTCCCGGGAGAATCAGTAACAGCAGTATGGGCAAATGTAGAAAATCTAGGCTGATAACCCTCTGGATAATCGTGGAGATGATAACAATTATCACAGTCATGTCCTAAAAAACCACAGTGAGAACATGTGAGGGACGAACGACGTCCTCGGCCACCACGACCTCGTCTACCTCCTCCTCCCCCCCCCCTAACAGTAGGAGGGTGAATATCATATGTAAAGGCAGTACGCTCATGAGGGGAAGAAGTGACTGGATCACTAGAAGACATCACATGGCGACGTTGCTCCTCAATAAAAAGTGTCCCATAAACAATGCTAAGAGTGGGAAGCGGCCTGATAGTGAGAAACTGTGCACGACTTTGCTCCTAGTTAGAACGAAGGCCACCTAAAAATTTATAAATCTAATCTCGCTCATAGCACTTAGCCAACTTGGCAGCAATGTTTTTTCCAAACTCTGAAAGGGGTTCATAGTGACTGAGCTCCTCCCACATACTCTATAATATGCTATAGTACTCCCCCATAGACGAATCCTTATGTTTGCACTCAACAATCATCTGCTTGACTTGATAAATTCTTGTGTCATGATCAGATGGAGCAAAAGTATCTGCCAGCTTGCCCCAAAGCTTAGCAGCGGAGTCATAAAACATGAAGATTCGATATATAGACGGGTTCATTGAATTACAAAGCCAGCCAAGAATAAGCGCAGTATCTGCATTTCATTTCTCGGCATCAACTACATTAGTCTTAGGTCTTGGAGTAGATTCAGTCAACAATCCCAATTTCATACGGCCTTGAACGTAGAGTATAATTGCTCTTTTCCATTCTAAATAATTGCTGGAATTCAGCTTCAAAGTAGTTATGATAGTGAGCAAATTCTTACTACTCATATTTTTATAACCCTCGGTCATTTTAGCGAATAAGCAAAGCGTCAAAAAGAAGAATGAACCAAAAGAAAGTATTACAAAAGAACTTTTATAGCAGAAATACACCAAACAAGCATTTCCTCAAACACCTTTTGTGCAACCCATCATATGTCCAAAATATCTTAGCTGCGTCATCCCCATAGATCAACACCAACTAGACATTTTTACAAGCAGTTTTCAAGCGCTTTTACAACACAAATAGCACAAAAAATCAGCCACTAAATAGTGCCAAAATTGTCGCAAAACGGGCCCAAAATTGAAGCTGTAGAAATCAGAATGCGTATCCTGAGGCAGGAGAAGCACCAACAACTAATAGCCCAAGACAACCGAAACAAATATTTTTTCAAACACCTACAATGCAGTCACATAGTGGGAACCCATCAAAGATATCCAATACCTCTCATAAGTCTTTTAACAAACACCCACTGTGCAAGCACCACGTAAAAATATGAAGACCCACATCTGATCACATGCCTTGAAAAAAAAACTCAAATCTAAAAAAAACGAGGTTGGACACAACTTGGACAAAACTGATCTAGAGACTTCAAACTTTTCAGAAAACCCATCACACAAAATACCAGCAGCAACATAAATCAATAAACTAATAATTAAAGAAAAGAGATACCACCATTAGAGAAGACGATCTAGGATCCAAGCTGACTTGGCTAAAGTTAGCCTGACCTTATTGCGACGTCAACACGATGTCAGCTGCAAGGATTTGAGGGCACGGGTTTGGTTTGATTTGGCTTTGATACCAAGATGAATTTAGCATCTCAAAGGTTAGGTCTCTAAATGTTAGGGTTAGGAAAAGAGAGAGAGAGAGAGAGAGAGAGAGAGAGAGAGAGAGAGAGAGAGAGAGAGAGAGAGTTGGATTCTCTCACTAGTTTTTATATTGAGTGAATTATTACATACACACCCAAATTTACTATCCACACACATTGCACATATTATTTATATTCCTAACATAAACACCATCTAAGCCGTATGATTTGATGGCCATGATGTAAAGATCTTTGATGCAAAAAATTGGCACGAAATGCTATCTCTATCATTTGATTTAACACAGAACTCGTATCTTGTGTCAATCTTTGGCGTCAAAGATCTTTACATCATGTCATTCAAATCAAATGGCTTAGATGGAGTTCCATGTGGCACGGGTCTCAAAAATATCAAGTCATTCCTTTTAACTCATGTGCCTAAGTACAAATCTCGTGTGCAACTTGTAGCTCCCCAAAAAACCTCAAATATCATGTGCAATTTGTAGCTCCCCAAAATATCCTACAAGTATATATGAGCAGATTTTGGATTTAAAAAATAAAAATAAAAATTTATTGCCGGCGGTTTTTAATTGTCGGGTAAGTAATACTTTGCCGGCGGTTTAAAACTGCCAGCAAGTAAAATTAAACAATGGGAATATTTTGAATTTTCTTTAAAAAACTTATTGTCAGCGGTTTAAAATTGCCGGTAAGTAAAATTAAGCAGGGAGTTGGGGTTGGGGTTTAGAATCTATTCCCGGCAGTTTAAAACCACCAGGGTATGATAATTATCACAGGCAGTTCAAAATTGCCAACCAAACCGCCGGCAATTCTTTTGCCGACGCATTCTTTGTCTCACAGTTTGAGCACCGCCACCAATTGATTTACCGGCGGTTAGTAGATTTTTACCGGCAGTTCTTAGCCACCGGTAAATGTCGTTAGATTTGTTGTGTGTTCAAGGTAGTCAGTGATTTTTAATGGTGGAAATGTGCATGTTCTTCAAGGAAAACGGGTGCAAATAACGTCGCCCATGTTTTTATTGGAGGTAAAGATCCTCTCACTCTGAGCTGTTGCATGTTACATTAATTAATTTTTAAAGTCAGTTAATGTGACAAACAACCAATAAGAGCTTGAGTCATGGGCTTATGTCCCGTGTATGGGTGCAGATTTGGTTAACCAAAATTTAGGTTTTCATTTTGGTTTCTGCAAAATCAAACCCTAATCGAAACATTTCGGTTTTGGTTAACCAAAGTTTTCAAACCCTCATGAAATCGATCCAATTTCAATATTGGTCGGTTCGATTTTTTTATTTTTCAGGTTTTTCAGTTTTCTCACCTTACCCGACAGGTTTTCGATTTTTAGGTACCAAACTCGAAAGCCGAACCAAGACAAATTGGTTCAATTCGGTGTCAATATTCAATAAGTTTCGGTCCGGTTTGGCAGGAGCAGTTTTCGGTTCAAATCTACACTCCTAGTCCCTTGACTCGCGTTTGGATATCATTTTTCATTTATTAAAATCAAGTTTGAAGATTTTCTTGGAGGTATAGTTGATATTGTCCATATAAAATGTGATTAGTTTGTTATACTAATTTGCATGGTCATAAATAGCTGTGCGGTATAAGGTTTTACCATTTTAGCAGAAGTAGAGTAACCGTGAGCAACCCTTGTTCATATGTTGGGCACTTAATACCAACTCTTCAGAGTTCTTCCCATTTCGGCACAAGTAGATTGACCGTGCACAACCCCTGGTGCCAAGGATCAAAACATCAAGCCAAAAATTTGGTTTGGCGGCCGAAACAAAAAAATTGACTGAAAATTTGAATTATTGGCCGAAATTTTGGCCATGAGGATTTCGTCAAATTTTATTTTATTTATTTGAAAAAATTGGTATTTTGAATAGTGCTCAAATTATTGATCGATAATTTGAAGGTTGATACATTTCGGCCAAAAATTTTGAGTTTTCATTTTGGGATTAGCAAAAATCGATCGATAATTTGAAGGTTGATACATTTCGGCCGAAAATTTTGAGTTTTCATTTTGGGATTAGTAAAAACCGATACATATCGGCCGAAAATTATCGGTCGATATTCTGAACCATGCTTGGTGCAATTAAAAGCAACTCTTGAGAGGTGTGCATGGCTATCTACTCAATAAAAACAATAAATTCAATAAATCCACAAATAATATGGTAATGAAAGTCGAAGACAAATCTGATACAAGAAAACATAGAGTCAATAATAATAATATCAAACGAACTCAATACCGAGTCTAAAATGTCAATAATCGGTGCCCGAATCAAAATCAGCACCGTAATCCTCCTGATACTTTGCGGCGTCGCCCTTCCATGGCTCCTGGTACTGAACGTCTGCGGGAACAATGAAATCGGTGTCGGCTGGATCTGAATAGCCGGTGTCTACTCTACCAGAGTAATCACCTGCAACGGTTAGATTGTCGTGGGATAATTTTTTCCAGTTACGTAAACTTAGTAGATACACCACTAATCCCCCACATATTACTCAGGCGCATTGTAGGTGTATCATGTGAATGATAAACATAGTATAACAAAGAAACCTGAAAGAAGAAAAGTCAATCATGTGCATATCATAATACTCATATCATACATAAATGTAGAACCATGATCTAGACACTCATCCTAACGTACCTTATCATATTCCATAACATACCATATCTTATTATTTTCACACATATGTTTATACATCGCATGAACATTACTAACATACTCATAAATCCTAAACGACTTGTGTCAAAATCACTGCTCGAGCTATCATGTGGAGGTCACTATAGTATCGTACCATCATATCATAACGCCCTCCATATTATACTCATATCATACACTCCATCCAGTCACAAAGGCGATCGGCAACTCATAACTCATATCATACTATCTCCCAAAAACTCGTCTTGGCTGAAGATATTATTGCCCTTATAGTGGCTACGCAAGGAACGACACGTACAAAGACTTTAGTTCTTAATCTTTTGCTGGCCCACAGAGCGGTGTCTTATTATCGTACTCATATCATAGCTTATCTACAAACTCATACCTTATAATAATTCTATTATCAGAATCCACTGCGAACCATGGCGCGGTAAGATTCACAAACGACGCTTTTCAATGGACAAGTTTCGTACTAACCTAGATGTACTTCATGTGGTAACTCATACTATCATAGATGTATTGCATCAGTACATGGATGCCTACATTTCGAGTTCCACGTGACTGTGAAAAAAACCTCACCACGACTATGACTTAAAAGTCCAAACCTCATATCTTATCCTATCATATTAGAACTCGGGAGTGATAGGGTCACCGTATATGAGGCTACATCAAATTCGCACTTACCCTACTTGTCATGATGTCCCATACCAACATGAGTTGTAAGACATATAAATATTATATATTTCTCGCTTCAATATCATCTCAGCGAATCACCATACTCAAGAGTAGGCATAATCTCATACACTCATGTACATATGACCTAACTTACTCATGACTCATATAACGTGATCATGATGAAAACATATAAATATCATGTGTAAAGAAAGATTTACATCAAATTTTATTATGTTTATATACATATTTATTAGCATTTCATCTTAATACAATATAAAATAGGATGGTTAAAGAGTGATTTCGATGACGTGATGGTCAGAGTTCAATTTTCACGAGATATTAAATTTCTAACACTTCGTATTATCGAAGTAAACGCGTTGAAGCAATAAAAATGATAAGTATATATATATAATTATTAAATGCTCAAATAAAAAAATATTATTATTTTAATGATTAAGTGAATCACGACCATCGATCGAATAGTGTATTAAAGTTTGATCGTGAGTAAAGTGAAATAAAAAAATAAGTACAGTCGTCTATTCAAACGAGAATCGATTTAATTGATTTTAGAATCGATTGGTCAGAATATAATATAAATTATATAATTCTGGTCATAATCGATCGATTGATCGAGCGAAAGGTTTGATGGATCGAAACTAAGAAGAGCACACACGAATAAGGCAACCAATTCACTGCCTGGATAAAACTTGCTTAATATATTATTACAATATAGGTACACAGTGAACTAAAATATTATTATTATAACAAGAAAAAGTATAATTATATAATGCGTTTTGTAGGTTTTATGATATATATTATAATAAGTACTCAAGTACCCATGTTTTATATAGATATAAAATAATATTATAATATAATTATATAATGCTTTTACTAATTTTGTTTTACCATCTATATCCACTTCCCATTAACTATAATATATTATATATAAAACAAGTGACTTTAGATATTATAATAATATCTAATGGCATGCTATCATTAGACATACCAACAATTTCGGCCAATATAGTGTTTAATGAATGATTGATCCATCGGAAGGATCGATCAATTGACATTAAGGTGTCACCCAGAGGAGGTAACACAATTTGGATTTTTAATTATTGTAACCCATAATTGATCAATTGAGCATAGAAGTTGATCGACTATATAACTTTCAAAGAGTTTATATAATTTAATAGAGGGCTTCTGACGCTGTTCCGAATCGATCGATCGAAAGTATAAATCGATCGATCGACTATCGAGATTTCAGAACATAATAGGATTCCGAAAGAAATTAAAATATAACAGAAAATTAATAAAATAATTATTAAAATTAAGATTAATCAATATTTCAATCCTAAAAGAAATTTTATAAGAAAACAAATCTAGGTTCATTTATTAGCCCGTCGATATGCGATCGAACGTATCCTACGCGATGGGATCTGAGAAATACGAGATGGATTGACAGGTACCCACCTCTTGAAGCGTGATTGATAAATTTACGACAATTAAAGTGATAGAGATTGGCATCCACGCGATAACCCGTCTACGATTTCGCCTTCTTCCTTCTCGATTTAGGTGACGGAAATACACCACGGTATTTTTTGTGGAAGAACACAATATTTTTGGAAAGAAATTAGGTAGTTTTTAGAAAAGGATGGGTGGAGGAGTGGTGACGGTTATAATTTTTAAGAAGAAGAAGAGAGAAGAGATGGATAGGGTTTTCTTCAAAGAAGAAATGTGTAAATATTTGTGTGTATTTTAATCTTAAATAGAGTTCTTCTCAACTAGGTTAGGTTCCAGTGTGGAGCACTAATACTGTGCACTGTGCAAAATACATCTAACACCATCAAATTAGATTTTTAAAAATTTGGATCGTTACATTCTCCTCCTATAATATTTTCGTCCTAAAAAATTACATACCTGTGGTGACGAGTTCAAGGTACTTCTCTAAGGTCTCGGCTTCTCGTTCCCAAATGACTTCCTTCGGTGAATGATGTTGCCATTGTACTTTGACGAAGCGTATGAATTTAATTTACCCTTGATGAGCTTCTCCTTTTGATCTATGATGTGAATCGAGTTCTCTATGATAGTCAGATCATCCCCGACTTCAATCGGCTCGATATCAAGGACATGAAATGGATTGAGCAAGTATTTACGCAGCATGGAGACGTGAAAAAAATTATGTATAGCGGCGAAGTGTTTCATTAGTAAAATTCGATAGGCCACCTCGCTAATGCAATCTATGATAACAAAAGGTCCCATATATCTCAAACTTCGCTTTCCCTGTATTCCAAAACACATGATTCCTTCAGTTGGTGGCACACGGATGAAAACTAAATCACAAATTTCAAGTTCTACCAAGCACCTTCAACTATTGGCATAGGCTTTCTGACGGTCCTGAGCTTCTTTCAACCTCCATCGGATAACCCGAACCTTCTTGGTTGTGAATTGTACGAGTTCCAACTCAAGCATCTTTCTTTCGCTAACTTCATCCCAACAAAGAGACATTCTACAATTTCGACTATAAAGAGCTTCAAAAGGTGATATCCCGATGCTTGCCTGAAAGTTATTGTTATAGGAAAACTCGATCAAAGGAAGGTGGTCATCCCAATTTCCATGAAAGTCTAACATTCAGGCTCGAAGCATGTCTTCTACGATCTGATTAACTCTTTCGGTCTGCCCGTCAATTTCTGGATAGAAGGTCGTACTGAATTCTAATCTCGTACCCATTGCTTCCTGAAATTTCTTCCAATGCTCAGAAGTGAACTTCATGTCTCTGTCTAACACAATGCTCACAGGAACCCCGTGAATCTTGACTATTTCCTTCAGATACGTCTTAGTCAGCTTGTTCCCACTATTGATAATCTTGAAAGGTAGGAAGTGCGCGGACTTAGTCAATCAGTCTACGATAACCCAAATGGTGTTGTGCTTCTTCGAGGTTCTCGAGAGTCCAACTATGAAATCCATAAAGATGTTCTCCCACTTCCACTCGAAAATCGGTAAAGGATGTAAAAGACCAGATTGCTTTTAATGTTCAACTTTCACTTGCTGGCATACCAGACACCTGGAGACGTATTCAACAATCTCTTTCTTCATATTCAGCCATCAATAATAGTTTCAGATATTGCGATACATTTTCGTGCTTCCTAGGTATACTCCATCACTAATTATGTCAACTCGCACATCCAGCTAAGCAATCTCATCGAGCGGCTTCCAAGCTTTTAAATGTGCTAGTAGTCCTAAAGATTTTCGACTTAGAGCGTCAACAACTAAATTTGTCTTACCTGGATGGTAATTTATCAAATAACAAAAGTCCTTTGTATACTCCATCCATCGTCTCTGCCTCAAGTTAAGATATTTCTAAGAGAATAAATATTTGAGGCTCTTGTATCCGTATAAATCTTGAAAGTCTCACCATATAGATAGTGTCGCCAGATCTTAAGTGCAAAGATGATTGCTGCCAACTCAATATCATGAACTCGGTAGTTCTTCTCATGCGGTTTCAACTGTCACGATCTGTAGGCAATGACCCTCTTACGTTGCTCTAACAGACATCCAAGTCCTTCGCGCGAAGCATCCGTGTAAACTTCATAATCACCAGATCCAAAAGGTAAAGTGAGAATGGGAGCTATCGTGAGCTTCTACTTTAATAAATTGAAATTATGCTCACACTGATCGGTCCACACAAATTTATTGTTCTTACTGGTTAGCATAGTGAGCAGTAGTGCCAAACGAGAGAATCCTTCTACAAATTTACGATAATATCCGGCTAAGTCAAGAAAGCTTCTCACTTCGGTGTTTGTCAATTCGCAACAGCTTCGACCTTTGATGGATTCACAAAAATCCCTACGGCGGAAATCATGTAACCCAAGAAAGATACCTTCTCGAGCATTATATCAAAATCTTGGAATCCGACCACCACAAGATCTGCAGGTAACTCATGTGTTCCAACTACTAAGATCGTGACTTTACAAACATTAGATGCCACCATCACTTCTCCTGACGGCGTACAAATCGAAAGCGCACTATCCAATGGTACAGGTTTAGCTCCAATTTCATAAACGAAACTCGTTGTAATCAAGGAGTAGGTCGATCCAGAGTTGATCAAAACCTAAACATGACAAACACGTGAATCGGTAGGTCTAGAAACTTTCATAGTTCTTGGATTACACAAGAATTTACACGTGGTCTAAGTTATACACACGCCAAAACATTTCTCAAGAAAAGTAATAAAATTAGATCGTACACAAAACAAGTCATTCATGCAATCGAAAGGAAATAAAGCTTAATAAAAGTAGACAAGGTGTAGTTCGTATCCTGAACGACCTCATTGGCAACCAATGTGTCCTGATGTGACATGTAAAAAACTTGGCCCTGCGCTTGAGGCTGATGCGGCTGCTGCTGCTGACCTCTCTGAGGAATATTCGTGGCTGGGTCTCACTCCAGGCAATCTCGAACAAAGTGTTCCAACTTTTTATATAAGAAATACACACTTGTATGTAGTAAGCATTCACCCGACTTGTACCTCTTGCTGCACTTGGCACATGTTTCATATGGAACATAGGGGCGTTGGGGAAAGGTACTCGTAAGAGCTATTGTCTTTTAATACTGAGCTGGGACATTTCTGGGGTATGTCGTTGTTACAACATTTCTTTGGGCAATTTGAGTTGTAGTCATCCCTGGGTGAGTATAACCAAACAAAGGTGCAAATCTTTCATAATCGAAAACGAGAGCGACTCTTTGAATTAGGTGAATCTAAGGGTATGACGCAAATCGTTGTTGTCTCTGTACCGATGCAAGTCGAGAAGGAGGTGCTCTCATAATAAGGGGCGAAGAGCCTTCTCAAGTCAGTTTACCCCTCTGAGCTATCTGGCGAGCTACATGCTGAGCGCACATTTCCTCATTTTCCTGCCCCTAAATATGTGTCCGTTCTACAAGCTCTCCATAGGTTAAAATTTTCATTGCAACGATTTTGCTCCTGATAACGGGGTTGAGCCCTTTCTGAAATTAGTAGCATTTTTTAGCTTCATCAGCTACTAACATAGTGGTGAATCGGGTGAGTCAATCAAACTTTGCCTTGCACTCAATCACGGACAAGGTTCCTTGCTGTAAAGCCAAGAACTCGCTCTTCTTCTAAGTCTCTGTGGCATCAGTAAAGTATTTGCTATAAAATACTTCTCTGAAATGTTGTCAAGTCCAGTGTTCTTCTTCTTGCCTGCCTGTCAACCTTTTAGCTGACGTCCACCAACTTTGTGCATCACCTTTTAGGCACATCACGGCCCAAGGTGCTTTCTTGTCTTCTACAGGAGTAGACTTTGAAGATCTTCTCTATATGTGTGATCCAATCATCGGCAATATCAGGATCTAACTATCCGAGGAAGTGCGAAGGTCGAGCCCTAGAAAAGGTCACATATCCGTTATAATTGTTGTTCTCAACCTGACGTGGTGGTGGAGGTATAATTGGAGGTATAATCGGACCGCAGTTGGTAGGATTGTTTAGTTGCTGGGAAATCAGGTCTTGGTAAGTTTTGGCTTGTGTTTTCAATTGTTGATTGAACCCTTGAATCAGCCTGATAGTCTCTTGCTGATGGGTTTCATTTAACTGAGCCACATGTTGTGCGGCCGTCAACTCGCGTAATATACGCGCTCTCTCACTTTCTTCTCCCTGGGAAGATCCTTCACCATTTCTTTGTGAAACCATCATAATTCTGTTTAAAAAATTCAAGGACTTAGAATTCGTAATAACTTAAGTTCTCAAAGTCCAATAGAAAGTAGAGTCTGATCTCTGATACCACTCTGTCACGACTCGAAATTCTATCCCATCTCGAGGGCCTAGATTCTGAGTTATGACCCGCATATATTCCAGATATGCTAAGCGGACATACACATAATCAGAGTTTTTGCACAAATATAGTTCCACAAAATCCGTGAAAGATAATAATTAAGAGTGTAATATAAAGTAGTCATAAATAATTAAATAAAAGTAATAAATCTAAGAAATTCACAAATAACATGACAATGAAAGTTAGAGATAAATCCGATACAAGAAAACATAGAGTTGATAATAATAATATCAAATGAACTCAATATCGAGTCTAAAATGTCAATAATTGGTGCCCAGATCAAAATCAGCTCCGTGGTCCTCCGAGTCATCTGTTGCATCGCCCTCCCAAGGCTCCTAGTACTCAACGTCCACTGGATCAATGAAATCGGCATTGGCCGGATGATAGTCGGCGTCTACTCTACCAGCATAATCACCTACAACTGCTAGATTGTCATGAGATGAGTTTACACAGTCACGTAAACTCAGTGGATACACCACCAATTCATCCTATACTACTCAAGTGCATTGTGGGTACATCATGTAAGTGATAAACATAATATAACAAAGGAATTTGAAAGAAGAAAAGACAATCATGTGCATATCATAAAACTCATATCATACATAGATGCAGGACCATGATCTAGACACTCATATCCTAACGTACATTATCATATCTCATAATATATTATATTTTATTATTCTCATGTATACGTCTATACCTCGCGTGAGCGTAACTAACATGCTCATAAATCTTAAATGACCTGTGCTAAAGCCACTGTTCGAGCTATCATGTGAGGATCATCATAGTATCATGTCATCATATCATAACGCTCTCTATATCATACATATCATCCAGTCATAGGGGTGGCCGACGACTCATAACTCATATCATACTATCTCCTAAAGACCCGTCTTGACTAAAGACATTGTTGTCCTTATGATGGCTACGCAATGAACAACACGTACAGAGACTTAAGTTATTAATCTTTTGTTAGTCTACATAACGGTATCTTATTATTGTACTCATATTATAACTTGTCTTACTGACTCATTAATTCTATGACCTGAATTCACAGCAAACTATGGTGTGGTAAGATTCACAAACCATGCTTTCCAAGAAATGAGTTTCATAGTAACCTGAATATACTTTGTGTGATAGCCCATACTACCATAGAAGTGTTGCATCCGTATATAAATGCCTACATTTCGAGTTTCACATGACCATGAAAGTAACTCCACCACGACTATGGCTTAAAGGTCCAAACCTCGTACCTCAACTCATATCTTATTCTATCATATTAGAACTCGGGGGTGATAGGGTCACCGTATATGCCACCGTATATGATGCTACACTGAATTCGCACTCACCCTACTCATCATGATGTATCATACAATCATGAGTTATAAGGCATGTGAATATGATATATTCCTCACTTCGATACCATCTCAGCGAATCATTATGCCCAAGTGTAGGCCTGATCTCATACACTCACGTGCATATGACCTAACTTACTCATAACTCGCATAATGTGAAGGTCAGAGTTCGATTTTTAGGAGGCATCGAATTTTTAATACTTTATGTTATCGAAGTGGTCGCGTTGAAGCAATAAAAGTGATATGTGTGTGTGTATATATATATATATATATATATATTATTAAATGCCCAAATAGAAAATTATTATTATTTTAACGGTTAAGTGAATTATGACCATCGATCGAATAGTGTATTAAAGTTTGGTCATGAATAAAGTGAAATAAAAAAATAAGTGAAGTCGTCTATTCGGATTCGATCGACTCGATGGATTTTAGAATCGATTGGTCGGAATATAATATAAATTACACAATTCTGGACATAATCAATCGATCGATCGAGTGAAAGGTTCGATGGATCGATACTAAGAAGAGCACACACGAATAGGGCAGCCAATCCCTTGCCTGGATAGAACTTGCTTAATATATTATTACAATATAGGTACACAATGAACTAAAGTATTATTATAACAAGAATGGTGTTAGATTGGCTTTTGTGGAGTGTAGGGTTTGGATGAATGGTGCTAGATTGGCTTTTGTGTAATTTATGATGGAACTTTCCTCTATAATCCTTTCTCCTACAACCTCTCTTTCCTCTCACAACCCTTCCACTTGATTTCTTCCTGTTGATCTCCCATAGTTTCAAAAAAGTTGAAAAACTAGATAGGCTGCTATGTAACTGGCCATTTTGATGGTGTTGGATACTCTTTGGTTGAAAATTTGAGGTGTTTGAATTGCTACAATAGGTATATATCTCTTCATATCACGAGGGTTAGTAAAATTGTTAGGGTTTTGGTTTGTTGGATTTTGATTTGAGTTTTGTATAGGCTTTGCTATGGATGTGGATATATATTATAATATGGATTTTGCTATTGTTGGTTATATGGGTTGATATGAGTTTTGATATGATTGTGGGATGGGTTTTATTATGGATTTAGATATAGGTTTTGATAGCATTTTGATATGAGTTTTGCTATTGGTTTTGATTTCGGTTTCAATATAGTTTTGGCTTGGGTTTTGTTGTAGATTTTAATGGTTTTGATCTCAAATGTTAATGGGTTATAATCTCAAGTTTTGATGGATCTAATTTTTTATTGTTTACTTTTTGAAAATAGTGTTAGTGGGCTATTAATTTAATATTTTAATGGTTTAGATGGGTCTCATTTGGTAGTTTTTGATGAGTTTTAAAGTTTAGAATTTAATGATATCTTTTTAGTTCGTTTGTCCTCAAAGTGTCATTTTGTGTGTGTGTGTGTGTGGGTGGGTGGGGGGTTAACTTAGGAAATCTCAAGCTTTTGCTTGGACTAATCCCTAAGGGATGCCCTCGCCCTCACCATGTCTTGAGTATTTTACGGATTACCCAACTTATGAGGCATCCTATTATTGCAGAAGAGGAGTTGCTACTTGACCTCACGATCTTGAGGGGCATACCATTTGCTGAGTGTCGAAGTGTCATATTTGATAGCTAGTTTTGATGTTAAGTTTAATGCATATTATATGTTTGATTTTATACCTAAACGGGGAAACGATTTTTTGATGCATTATAGGTTTGATTTTACGCCTATAAGAAGTATGAGTTTTATATTCTTATTTAAGAATAGTTTGGGTTATCAAATTTCTAGCATCTACTTTCATTGTATTTGTATGTGTGTTGTCTTATCGAATTTGGGCACTACATTAGTTTCATCAATCCGTACAGATTAAATCTCTCAAAATATGAGTTTTTAATCTCAAATTTTCACCATTCAATTTTTTTTTGTTTAAAGAGTGGTGATCAACCTTATGCATGTACATATGGCACCCAACTGGCTCGAGTGCAGTGTCTCATGTTTCACTCGAACATATACTCCTAAAGCCTCATATCATTATCATCACCACAACCTTATCCTACTTATTTGGGGGTAGGCTTTGCGAGTCCTACTTCTCCACTCGTTTCTAGTCAGTGTTTTCTCTATAACTTCGCAATCCTTTATTTCCCTTCTCATTACTTCCCTTCAGGTTTTCATTGATCTTCCTCTTCTCCTACTTCGTTGTGCTTGTAGAGTCTCAACCCTTCGTACAAGATTTGTTTTTGACTTCCAATGAACACATTTATTTTGATAGTGTTAAATACTTTTTGGTTGAGAATTTGAGATGTTTGAATTTCTATAATAGGTAGATATGTTTCATATGATGCGGGGTAGTATTTTTTTTTTTTTTTTTTTTGTAATCAGTAAGGATAAATCCATTAAAAACCCAATGAGGAGCTGAAAATACAAGAGAGTTGCAACAACCAAAAACAAGAAAAGAAAAAAGGAAAGGAAAGGCAAGGTCACCCCCCCCCCCCCCCGATCAACAACTACAGCGGTCCATGATCCCTGCTCGAGTCCATCTCTAGAGCAACAGGCACCCAAATACACATCAGGTATCTTATAGATTTCAAAATGACCCCAATGGGCCTACGTTTACGATTGAAAATCTGCACATTCCTTTTAAACCAAATACCCCATAGAGTGGCGAAGATAGCCACCCTCCAAAAAGTACCCACTTGGCCTTCAAAGCGTGGGCCCTGCCATGAAGTCACAAGATGCAGGATACTCTCAAGCATCACCCATGAGAGCTCAAAGATTTAAGGACACTGGTCCAAATCTCGGCAGCCGCCCCGCAGTAGAGGAAGAGGTGGGAGATGAATTCCTCCTCCAGGCACACGAGGCATGTGTTGTGCAAAGTCATCCCTCTGACAATAAGTTGATCAATGGTTAGAACCTTGCCCAAGAACACCGTCCAACAAAAGAATTTGACTTTAGGGGGAATGGGGGCCGATCTATTCATCGATACCATGCAATTCAAGCGATTTTAATATAGTCAATCATGACCATCCGATTGGACTATTATCAAGATCAGTAAATTAGCTAAAATTTTCTGAGATGAAACTCTAATAAACTGAGTATATTCCAGCTACTAATCATGCTAAAAATTTAAATCTAATCTCATAGAAAATAGACAAGATTCAATACTATGTCACATGCAGACTATCAAGTATCAAGCAATCTATAGCCATTCATTTCGATCATGACCAAAACCAGTAAATGATGGATATATTCTTGAGATTTCACATAGCAATTTCATCAAAATTTCCACTAATATCAAGTTGCAATTCCATTAATATATCATGCAAGGAAATGATATTAATGGAATCTATACTAAACATAGTACTCTAGTATTTAACATGCATCTCTGAGCACTCCTTTGACCTTAAAATCTGTGACCAAAATTTAATTTTTCCTGAGATCACAACTAACAAATATCATCTACAAATCGCATAGATACTAGTCTTAAGGTCAATTTATTCTAAATAATATGGCATGAAAATATAAAGCTAGAAATTAAAATTTTATACACAATGATGAACATGGTTCATATTTGACCAAATATCGACCATTGGATGGCCTTGCATGATCATTTTGATCACATGTCTGGCATCCAAAGGTGCTGGTCATAATATGTTCCAGAAAATTTAAAAGTTCCAAATCAAAAACTCAAATTTTCTCTTATAAATTCAAGGAAAATGCAAGAAAACACTATTCCATGATCATTTTGATCACATGCTATGTTGGTCAAAGGTATAGTTCCAAAAATTCAAGAAGTTTAAATAAAAATCTATTTTCCTTTGTAAAAATTCAAGAGAAATCATGAGTATTCCTACACTTCATAGTTTTGGTCTAGTTGACCAATTCTAGACCATTGTTGGATGGCCTTGCATGATCATGTTGATCACATGCATGGCATCCAATTGGCCTGATCAAACTCTCATTCAAAAAATTTAAAAGTTTCAAATCAAAATTCTGATTTTTCCTTACAAAATCTCAAGAAAATCCAAGAAAATTTAATGCATTTGCTAGTCTTGGCCTAGTTGACCAATCTAGATCATTGGATGGCCTTGCATGATCATGTTGATCACATGCATGGCCTCCAAATGTTTTGGTCAAATATTGTTCCATAAATTTTCAAAAATCTCAAACAAAAATATTTTTCAAACCACAAAAAACTAAGCAAAATGCAAGAAAACTCTACACTATGTAGTATTAATCTAGTTAATCAAATCTATACCATTAAATGGCCATGCATGATCATGTTGATCACATGCATGGCCTCCAAATATTCTGGTCATATATTATATAATCATTCCAAAAATAAAATCTTAAAATAGTCCAAGGAAATAGAAATTCTATGGACAAAGCTTATTGTACTAGACTAGAAATTTCATACAAAGACTAAGACAACACCTTAGGCTTAAACCTTCTAGTTTGCTAGTTTATCTATATTCGAGTGGATAGAGCCCAAATTGGTATATAATAAACTAGGAGAAGTGGGGAGTTTAGTGGTGGTGGCGGATGGTGATTTTGATGGCTAGATGTTGAGAGCAAATTCAAAGTAGAGAAGAGCTTCAATGGAGGTTTCAAGTGGAGGAAGAAGAGAAAGATTGGACGAAAATCCTTGATCTCCTCGGCCTCCTCTATCTTTGGCACGAGCACTATAAAGGTGGAGTTGAGCCCCCTTCCGATAGAGGCACTGTTATAAAACTCATGAAAAAAATTCATAATCCCGTCCTTGAGGATAGCCCAGAAGCATTGGAAAAACTCCATAGTAAAACCGTCAAGGCCTGGTGATTTGTTTTTCCCGTTGTACCTAATCGCATCCCACACCTCTTTTTCTTTGAATTGCCTTTCGATATCGATAGCCTCTTCTGGGATCAAAGATGGGAATGGGACTCCATCCAGCTGAGGCCTCTCCCATCCCTCATCAATGTATAAGTTCTTATAGAACTCGACCACCTTCAACCTGATTAGCATCTAATTCGCATAAACCACCCCATCCACCCCAATCCAACTCATGGAGTTATTTTTCCTCCTCGCATTAGCAATAGTGTGAAAAAACTTAGTATTATTATCGCCCACCTGCAGCCAATGGATGTTCGATTTTTGTTTCCAGCAGGTTTCCTCTTGAAGACATCAATCACTAAATTCCATTTTAAGTTGCAGTCTCTCCTCGCTTTTGGTTAGAGATAGACTACAGTTCTCTTTGATCAAGTCCTACTCGGAGTAAGCACTTCTCCTTCCAGAAGTGAACCAAGCCAAAAGATTCCTTGTTCCACCGCTTAATACACCCCTTCACATAATTAAGCCTAGCAGCCAGTTGAAACGCAACCGATCCTTGCGGGTTATGCTCAAGCCACCACTTGGGGACCAGGATCTTGAAATCCTCTCTTAATAGCCACATATTCTAGAAGCAGAAAGGAGACAGCCCTCTACCGCCCGAATCACATTGGAGAATTAAGGGTCTATGGTCAGAAACAACTCTCACAAATCCTTGGAGGACCGCATTCGGAAATAAGTTCAGCCACTCGGTATCCGCCATAAACCGATCAATCCGACCAAGGGAAGCTGAATCCTAGCGATTGGACCACAAAAAACGAGCGCCCATCAGTGGGATAAATGCCAAGCCACCACTTTGATTTGGATTTTGCAATAGATTTGGATATAAGATTTTAATATGGGTTTTGATATGAATGGCAACATTAGTTTAATATGGGCTTTGCTATGGATTTAGATATATGTTTTAATGTGGGTTTTGCTATTGTTAGTAATATGGGTTTGATATGATTTTGAGATGGGTTTTATTATGAATTTAGATATAGATTTTGATATCATTTTGATAAAGGTCGTCCCATTGCACAAGGCTCCCACTTTCAGTGGCATCTGGGAGAGGTAGATGGTAGGCAACCTTACCCCATTTGGAGAGGCTGATTCCAGGACTCAAACCTGTGACCTATCGCTTTCGGTAGACAACATTTGCCATCGCACCAAGGTCCGACCTCTTTTGATATCATTTTGACATGGGCTTTAATATAGTTTTGACTTGAATTTCTTGTAGCATTTAATGGGTTTTGATCTCTAATGTTAATTGGTTCTAAGCTCAAGTTTTGATGGGTCTAATTTTAGATTTTTTTTTTTTTTAAATGATGATAGTGGGCTTTTCATATTTAAAGTTTAAATCTTATTCAAGGGTTCTCATTTTGATAGCCTTTGATAAGTTTTAAAGATTTGAATTTGAAGGCATTTTTTGAATTGGTTTGATTCAAAGTATCATGTTTGATAGCTGGTTTTGATGCTAATTTTAAGGCATATTAAATGTTTGATTTTGTACCTAAAAGGTAAAGGGGTTCGAATACATTATAGGTGTTGATTTTATAGGTGTTTGACTTTATGCTGAAGTATGTGTTTCATTTTTTTATTTCACATTATTAGTATGATTGGTAGTCCTCGTTCAATGACTTGATCCTTAGTTTGGATCATGCAATTTTCATTGGATTTGTATGTGTGATGCCTTATTGGATTGAACACCACATTAGTTTTATCAAATTTTATAGACTCTAAATCCCAAAAAATATAAGGTTACTAATCAAAAATTTCACGACAACATTTTTTAGATTAACTTTTTTATTTAAATGATCATTGATTGACCTTGTGCATGTATATATAGACTCAACTAGCTCTAGTGTAGTACCCCATGTTGCACTCACCATGTTGCACTCAGGCATATACTCTTATGCCTCGTATCAATCATCACCATCACAACCTTATTCCACAGCAGTTGTGCAAAGTCCTATTTCTCCACTCTTTTATGATCAATGCTAAGTTGTATAACTTCTCAATCCTTCATGGCACTTCTCACCGCTTTCCCTCAAGTCTTCATTGATCTTCCTCTTCTCCTGCTTCCTTGATCTATGGCCTCCGATAAACATGTTCATATCATCTCAAGCCATATTTCCTATTTTTTTCCTTTGTAGGGTATCACTCTCAAATTTCCTCTTATATACTCCTTTGAATTTTATCCTTTCTTATGGCTTCCTATATTCATCTTAACATATGCTTCCTAGCCAAATGCACTTTTTTATCTTTTTGTCACTTTTTTTTGTAGTCCAACATTCTAAACCTTATAATACGACAAGTCTATGCAGCATCTTATAAAATCGTCCCTTCAATCTATGTGGAGCTCTTCATTTCATCCAACCCCCAGTAATCTTATTTGGGACTCCTCTACGAATCCAACATATGATCGTAAAGTAAAGCCTGGATAGCAACATCTATTACAATGTG
Source organism: Chloranthus sessilifolius (assembly GCA_021018995.1). NCBI lineage: Eukaryota > Viridiplantae > Streptophyta > Magnoliopsida > Chloranthales > Chloranthaceae > Chloranthus > Chloranthus sessilifolius. Next base: position 11,832,259 of record CM037588.1, read on the forward strand.
GCATTAGATAAATTCTCCTTCATTAAATATGTACTCCATGTATTATGTCTTTGTTACATTAGATAAATTCTCCTTCATTAAATATGCACTCCATGTATTATGTCTTCGTTCTGCTAATTTTCAAACTGCTTGAATCCAAAATTTTAGCGTGTCATTTATTTATTTCCTTGTTTGGACAATTAGTACCACATTATCTGCAAATAACGTACACCATATACTCTATTTTTATATTAAATAGTCATGATCAAGGCAAACAAATAAGGGCTCAAGGCAGATCCTTGATGCATATATATAGGCCCGAGACTCTACCCTCGAAAGTAGTGTTTTCAGGCTTCCTTTGAGCCAGTTAGTGCCCTGTGGCATCTAACTCGGGGATTAGGAACCATGGAAACATGCCCAAGGTCAACCAACTGTCATCTGAAAAAATAAAAAAGATAAGTATCAAATATTGAAATTTGGCTCAAAGGTGCAAAATTTCAATGTATCATGTTTGAATAGTGAACCACAAACTTGACCAATTATGTGACAGGTAAAAAAGTTTTCAATTTTTTTTGGAAAACCTAGGCGATTGGCTTAACCCATAGAGGATGTGGTGTAACTTGCAATTGCTTACCACGTGGTACGTGATCTAACACTCAAAGGTAGTGTGAAAACAATACTTCTCTCTCTCTCTCTCTCTGTATATATATATATATATAGGCCGAGGGGAGAATGCGGCTGAGCGTAGAGATTTTCCTATGCCCAGATTGCTCTATGAATGTAATAGCCTGAAAAATCACACTAAACTATGACCTCGAGATCCGTGCCCGATCGGTCATAGGTTTGACCAAACGAAAGTCCAATAGTTAGCATGAGGTGTGATGAACGGATGAGATGTGATAAATTGAATGTCTATGTGGTGTGTGTTGTGGGGATGTAGTCGCATACACCTATCACGGTGTATGTGCTCAACACACAAGTGAGGGAAGGGATAAAAGGGTTTAATAACCCTAGATGTGTGTTTTTTGGTTGTTGAAGGAGAGTAAAGAAGAGAGAGAGAGAGAGAGAGAGAGAGAGAGAGAAGTAAGAAAGGAGTTATTGCAACTGATTGGAGGGGGGATTCAAGCAATAAAAGTCGGATTCAACCCGATTTGGATCTGTTAGAGCCAAAGCTGGAAACCCTAGCCTTCCAACCATTTGATTTGAAATCAACTTGAGATCTATTCAAGGTAAAATTTTTGTAATTAAAATGCATAGATTATAGGGGTTAAGTTATGGTTGAATGTGGGTTAAAATCATAGGAAAATGGCTTAGAAAAATAGAGGAAAAAGTATGAAAAAAGATTGGGAAGAACATAAAGAAGGTTTAATCGACAATTTCGATTAATCGAAATTGGGTTTCATTAATCAAATTGGCCGTAGTTGAAAAGTCGAAGACCGATTTGATTTCATTAATCTTGGAGTTCTATTAATCGACTTTGGATTTCGATTAATCGATTTGAGATCGATTAATCGATCGAGAACTCCAAAGGACCCCGGGGTTGGAGGAAATGACTTGAGGAAAAATCGACTAATCGAAATGGGATTTGATTAATCGATTTAGTTTTCGATTAATTTGGGATCGATTAATCAACTTGTGAAACTCATTGCTCGAATCGAGGGTCGACTTTACGAAAAGAAGAATTTCGATTAATCGAAATTGGATTCGATTAATCGAATGAAAACTCGACTGTTCGAACTGAGGGTCGACTTTGCGAAAAGAAGAATTTCGATTAATCGAAATTGGATTCGATTAATCGAATGAAAACTTGACTGTTCGAACTGAGGGTTGACTTTGCGAAAAGGAGAATTTCGATTAATCGAGATTGGATTCGATTAATCGAATGAAAGCTCGACTGTTCGAACTGAGGATCGACCTTGCGAAACAGAGAATCTTGATTAATCGAAATTACTTCGATTAATCGATATTGACCTTCGATTAATCGATTTTGGAAATCGATTAATCGAATCAGGTTCGATTAATCGATTTTGGAATTCGATTAATCGACTGAGATAAATTATGTTGACTCTTGGGTTTGACTTTAAGATTCTTTGAGGGTCTTATACCTTCTTTATTGCATCCTTTGTGATGTGTTTCACCTGTTATGTGGTACCATAGGTGGTACGTGTGGACTAGTGCACAAGGAGCCACGCGGGACCTTGATGCATTGATCAAATGAAGACTTGAGGTAGGGAACACCTTGAACATGTACTTTATTTTACAAGAGCATATATGTAGTGATATAGATTTCCATTCAAATGTTTAATTGCTTAAGAATTGTGAAAAGTGTGTGTGCGTATGACATCCATAAGAGAAATTCTAATAAGCCATCCCCAGGGGATGAAGAAGTAAAGAGATGAGAGCATCAGGTGTGATGCAAGTAAATGGATACATCCCAGGGATGTATCCAAGGATTGAATCATGTTTGATAGGGCCTAACTGATATAAGATAGCACATTTACTCGGTGAATAACTATATGTAAGGCACCGATATTTTTGTTATTTGAGGTTTGATAGGGTACCCCACCGACGTGGCGGGATATCCACTGACACATAGGATATCCGTGACCGATACTGGCGGCAAACCGTAGGCCAGTGCGGAGGCTTATCCGTACATAGTAAGCACACCCCAGGGGTGTTGAGTTGAGGCAAGTGAAACCCGCCACCAATCCCGTGAAAGGGCTTGGTACTATTGGTATTCCTGTGGAATAAAGTTAAAACTGTCTATATAGATGACGATGATGGGTATCTCGCCGATGCTATATTGCATTACTTAAGTTGAAAGTTTAAGTTTTGCTTTAGGCCTTTTCAAATCATTCATGAGTAAATGAAAATATAAGTAATCAACAAGAAACGAAATGCTTTTTAACCGCTGTTTCATTGACAATCGCATAGATACTTCATGCATGGCATATCATGGAATATATGTGAGTTATAATTTATATGTTCAACGTGTTTGTTCCCTATTGAGCTAGGATGTAGCTCACCCTATAGACTATACGCCGCAGTCCACTACTAGCACCGAGGCTTCGAAGACGCCGATCCCATGAAGTCGGACCTTGCACGGTGAAGAGTTGGAGCCACCTCGAGGACTTCTTCTAGAGGACTCCGCCACTTTGAGGATTTTGAGAGAGTTTTGTAATGGCTTGGTATGTCAAGCCTTGATTCTGTTTAAACCATGTATATATATATAGATGGGATTATTCTTTTGGGGCGAACCATCCGTGATGATTGCTATCATCGATGGTTCGGATCGGTTCTCCATTCATGTAGAGGCATGAGGGTAGAACTGTCTTTTGGAGAGTTAATTAATATAGATTCAAATTCCGCAATTTCGTTTATTATTTTATTGCAATGCTTGACATACCAGTGTTCCGTGCTTAGCTAAGGGGCACGGTCAAGATGATCGTGCTGATGGCACGAGTTTCGAGGTGCCGAAATCCGGGCTGTCACAATGAACGACATGTGGCATTGGGCCCACTTACTAATTAGGGTTAAAAAATTTAAAATATTTTAAAAGTTATATTTCCTTACAGCTGTCATATTTGACTTTTTTAGAGGTCTCTTTCTTTTCTCTCTTCTCTCCCTTTTTCCAAGGAAGTGTCAGACTTACTTTTTCAAGTCTATTTTACTAAAAAATGTGGGTCTAAAGTAGCAAAGCGTTGACACATCAATAGCGGAGCGCTGGCACCCCAAGAGAGAAGCGCGGGCACCTCAATAGCGAGGCGTTAGCACCCCAGTAGCGAAGCGCTAACACCCCGATAGAGAAGCGATTGTACCCGGACTGGCGAAGCGCTAACATTTTAATAGTAAAGCACTGACGCCTCGATAGCGAAATGTTGTTACCCTAGTAGCAAAGTGATTATACCTCAATAACAAAGCGTTGGCACCCCAACTGGCGAAGCCACCTCGGTAGCGGAGTGCTAGCACCCTTTTAGTGGAAAAGAGGTGAGTTGTATTGGGGTGTCAGCGCTTCTCACCGGATACAACTCCTCTACTCACATTTTAAGAGTGGAGTACTTTTTTTTCCCTTCGATGGTTCTATCTGGGTATCTCACTTATAAATCAGATGAAAGGGGCACATGGCCGATATTTAGTGGGCAGATACATCAAATGTATCCCTTCATTGACTAAACCTACTGTCTTATAATTTTCACAAATATTCACATTTCTCATTTAATTTGGTCGGTCGGTGATTGGAGTCATCATCCCTCGTCCATGTCATATAGATCACCATCTTTCTCAAGCAAAACTATCCTTTATTTTTTTTAATCATAAACATTAATCCAAAAATTCTGATCATACATCAACCTTTTTACAACACCACTTGGCTTTCTTCTGTTCTTCTATGCCATATAGATCATCTCTACTCACATTATAATAGACAACAGATTTAAGGACATGAAAAAAAAAACTTGATCAGCCATCAATTAATGACAGCAGATTTCATCCAACTTTGTTATTATATTGATCAGCCATCAATTAATGACAATGTATATTGCCAATACAATTCTGCACTAAACAAATATGATGTCAATATTTTTTTTTAACAAAGAAATAGAGAAGCCAGCACACAAGGACAGCATTGTCTATATGGAGTATAAACAATTTTGCCTGAGAGGTCTAGCACAGAAACGGTGGAGGAAATTGCAGCATAAGAAGAAGGTAACTTTTGCTCCATTTTGTTAGAGTTTTGATTTCTTATAGTTGCAAATAATGCATTTAAATTCTGATATTAACCTTGTACCTAATTGTTTACAAATAATGGCCACAAATTTGGGAGGGAAAAGAGAATTTCTGCCAAACTGTTTTCCCAAGCAGCTCATCCTTGTTGTGATCCTACGACTAGAGAATCAGAAACCAATTGTGCTACTCTCCTAGCTTCAATATCCCACCCACTGGAATCTGAATCTATCTTTGGTAGGGGTTGGTCTGCCAATCAACTATTCGGCTAGAAAAAATAGCTCAAACTCTGGTGGGATTAGCTTATTACAGATTTGAACTATAACAGTTTGTGGCTACACCTCTGCTATTGACTAGTACAAAACAATTTGACCCAGTTGCGTCAGAAAACGTGAGGTGTAGCCATGGGTCATGAAAGGTAACCTTGCTTTGATACCAAAAATGAGTTTGTGTTGAAAAAGACAGTAAAATAGATCGGGTTGCAGGTTGGTTTAGGGTTAGGTTTTGTGAGAATAAGAACAGAGGAGAGAAGAAATAGGGTTGAATAGCATAATAAGGAAATGTGCCTCATTAGTTTGTATATTAATCAATCTAATACTACATACACACTTATTGTCTGATATTGCATACCACTTTATATAACATGAACTAAACACACCCATCCTAATAAGCTTCACCTTGCTAGAGTGGTGACTCACTGGCCACTTTGGCATATTGATAAATAACTACTACCTCTCAAGCACTCAAGATTGACTTTTCTATCTTAAACTTGCTCTACTGCTTGTTTGATGAAGAAAGAAATAAGGTGCATAATAACAATTCACTAGAAAAGTAATATAAATTTGAGAGGAGTGAATAAAACTAGAAGCTGGGGTTTTCTCTAAAACATTAATAAATCACATTTACTAGAGTGACCATGTGAATCATCCTCACTTACAGTAAATAATTGTTAATTTTTTTAACCGGTGGAGATAGGGTGATGCATACTGATGGTTCATGCGAACCAACGGTATACATTGTAGACTTCCTCCCAACCATGTGAATCATCAGTTTTCAATCTACATATAATTTAGTAAGTACTCTAATCCTGCTAAGGTGTTAGCTGCTTGTAATCTCTCTCAATTAAATATAGTTCTCATCAGTCCAAAAATAAATAAATAAACCTAGTAATCCTAAATAGGAGTTCACAGAACACCTCAAACCAAATATAAGGAAAGTTCTAAAATGCAATTTGAATTTGAATAGCTTTAACCGATGCTTCAACTTTGATTATTTTTCAGATGGATTTCATCTTTGACCAACTTTTAGCAGAACTACATAATCAAGTACATTTATATACTAGCTTAATTTAGGAAGCAAATCAGCAAAATTTTTTGGCAGATAATTAATGCGTTTGAAATGGAATCTGTAGTTGTTCTTACCCGTCACTACCAAAAATGAGCTTAGCACTTAATTTACTAAAGTCTCTCAGTCCAGTGATAGAAAGATACTCTTATTGTGAGACCTGAATTGTTATGTTTTGGCTCAATTTACGGTTGCAACTAAAAATCCCTTCGGGATTTGGTTTGGTCGACAAGCTATCAATAGAGATGTTAGTGGGTTTAGTTGTTATTTTAGAATGGATTAATAAAGCATCCTATTAAGTAGGATCATGAGAGAGAGAGAGAGAAATAGAGTCCAAAATAAATTAGGAAAGTAAGAGTGTTTTAGAACGTGGATTCTCTTTGGGGTTATTTAGTGTGAGAGAAAAACTTATTTTTATCTAAGAGATGGCTTGAGTATTGGATTAGAAAATGAGGGTTTTGGAGAAGGGTTTTTGGTATTGGTTTTGTAAACCCTTTGGAAAACCCGTCTAGGGTTTTTGGGTCCCTCTTATGGAGAGAACTTGGGATTCGTTTTGGTTGTGTGGCTCTATTGTTAGGTTTTTGTGAGAGTATACTTAGATATTTGTTTGAGAGAACCTTGGTATTTTATTTTGTATTTTGGGCTTAGATATTTGTGGTTCCTTTGTTGGGTAAGATTGGAGAATTCGATCTCCATTGTTTGTAGCCTTTGTGCATCTTCTTTGTGATAGTGGAAACACTTTGTTTGACTGCCCGTGGACATAGGCTTAGGCCGAATCACGTAAATCTTGTTCTTGTTTGTGGTATGATCTATTTCTCTTTCTACTTTCTCGTGATATTGGTTATTTGGTTTATTAGTTGTCTTCTTCGCACGTGAAAGACATCAATGTGATTGGAAGTGCAAACACCTTGTAAGGGGTTTTTGCACAACATGAATATCATGAAAACAGGATTTCAATCACTACCATGTCGTATGTTACAAATAGCATCAAGAACATTAGAATGGCTCCAGGGCTCACAGATCATTTACTAGCAGCAGCTTTGCACGCCTCACTACATTCTGGACAAGGGGTTTTCCCTCCTGTTACAAAATGCATAGTCCAAATTAGTGAACTTTTACACCAAAGGTTGCAAAAGACAACCAAATTAGACTATTCGCAATGAAAAATGTGTCTGAAGATGATCAAATGTGACACAATTGCACAAAATAGATGGGAAAACGCACATATCATGTGGGTATGGTAATAGTCTAATTTAAAGCACAATAGACACTATCTTGATAGCCAGTGCACCTCATTTCGATGTGCTCCAACACCCAAATTCAACTTTATTGGGCTGGGATCCTTCTTGTATGCAACTGTCACCTGTTTGATCAAATTTTGTAGCACAATAATTAACATGCATCTGAAAAGATAAAAATTTAAGCAGCAAAGCAAAATAAATAGCTTACATTATGTAAATGGAGATCTGGGAATTGATCCAAGACCACTATATATATATATATATATATATATATATATATATATATATATATATATAACATTGTTAGAAAGGATACTGCGGCGGACATTTTTTTGGGGGGATTGACTCTCCTCATTGTTAGAAAAGATACTTAGTATATGAAGCTCATTTTAGCTGCTTAATCTCATCAAAATCTGAAATCAACTAATTTCAAGTCCACTGACATCCTTGTCAGTAAATTTTGAAACTAAATTCAATTCATAAAAGAGGGGCTTTGCGAGTAATGATGCCTCTGAACCCCCATTTACCCCATTTTTGTTTCAGGTGAGTAAGGGGCAAAGCCGCAAAGGCAACGATAAAAAATTATAGAATCAACTCATTTCATATTCCCAACATAAATAATAAAAACAAGAATATATATATATATATATATATATATATATATATATATATATATATATATATATATATATATATCTGTAGAAAGGGTTAAGAGAAAGTCGGTAACCACTCGGAATGAAACCCTAAGACAAGTCATTTACTAGCGGGAGATATTCGAATGAAACCCTAAGACAAATCTCCATGAAACATAAACGAAGCAGATAAGATCATAAGAAAATTGTATTTCACCTAAAAAGATTTTCCCACCAGTCTTGTTTGTTCCAAGTTGAGATTCACAATCAGAATCTAATCACTCAATGACCAAGTTGAGATTCACAATCACAATCTAATCGCTCAAGCCATTGATCGAGCAAAAGGAGCGATCGAATCTTTCGAGCCAATGATCGAACGAGAGCTAGCGAGATGAGCGACCCAGATGAGAGCTGAGAGAGAACGAGAGACTTGGGAAAAGAGATTAGAGAGCGAGAGACTGAGAAAATTTTTGGGGTCGTCGTGCCTGTTAAGATATGTGAGGGAGTGAAAAAATTTAGCGCGTGTATTTAAAAAATATGGGAGGGAGCAAATAATGGGGCGCGCGTGAATTATATACATTTACCAGCGGTTTTAACGATACACCGCCGCTATCTTAATGGTTATAGCAGCGGCCATTTAATAAGCCCCAGTATGTACGCGTCCCTGATGCCCACTATTTTTGTAGTGAATTTTTTTCCTACAACCAGTTGCAGATGTGGTGCAACTGGAGATACTAGGTCACGTAGTACGTGATCTACATTCAACTGTGTCTGAACATTGTCTTAGAGGGCTGCACCGGATGCCAGATCACATGCCACATGACATGATGAACCCAAAACAATACCCATTTTGGGTTGATCAACCTTAGAGCATGTGATTAATTTTTTTATTTTTTATTTTTACTTTTTTGACCTTTGTTTGGTTTGTCAAAGATGAGGTGAAGGCCAACCAACTTGGTGTATTTATTTTTGAAACTTTTGATTATATTTTCAACGGCAGATATGTATTGGACTATGCCCAACTTTTTTTGAGTGATACTTGATCGGTTTTGCCTAAGTTGTTTTGGCACCCAGTGTTCGTGATGGGTGCCATATGGTACCAAGCTGATTTGGATGCAGACCCGCCAAATTGCAATCCCAAGTGAGGAGATACATCTCTAACCACCAAATCGCTACGATCTCTATCTTATAACTCACTTCAATCATCCTTTAAATTAGATGATGGAATTTGACTTCATAGAATGGTTTGACAAAGATCATCATTCTTCTAATATCTTATCCCAAATGTCTGGGAAAATGAAAAGTGAGCCGAGTACCGGCTCTCTTGTATACGGGTCACTTTTAAGACACGTGTCACAGGTGCACCATAATCTACAGTTATGGCATAAAAAATCGACCAAAAAAGGTATCTCTATTTGCCTGTTTCAACCTTTAAAAGCAGTTAAATTTTATCTAAAATTAATTAAATGCAAGTCCAATTATCATTAATTTTGGAGCCATTACTTACACATGTTTTTCAAGTGATTGCACCCAATTGTATCAAATTTAAAAAAAAGACTTGCAAGTTTGACGGCCTTTACAATATAAAAACACCATCTAAGTCGTTTAATTTGAAGGCCATGATTTAAAGATATTAATTGTAAAAGATTAAAACAAAATATAATTTTCATCATTTGATTAAATGGAGTCAAAGGCTATTATATGATTCAACATTTGATTACAATAGACAATATGACAAATATCGTGTTTTGTTTCAATTTTATGTATCATACATCTATTGATCATGAACTTCAAATCAGACGGCCCATATTGCATTTTTTCATATGGCAAGTCCCTAAAATACCAAGTTTTTATTTAAATTTGATACAATCACTTGAAAAATGTGTGCAAGTAATGGCTCCCTTTCCAAACAGTGACTTAGTGCATGTCAGCACTCCCATATGCCAACTCAAGTTTGATATATAGTGTATGGGGTGGAGAATAAGATAGATAATCCTCACTATTGGGAAGTTGTTTAAATTTGTGAAAAGTATTCTATTATACCTTGTTTGTTAACTCGAGTTCGGGCGAAAAATCGCTGGAAATTTAAAATTTCCCACAAAAACACGATTTGCAAGTGTTTAGCAATAAAATGGGTCCCACTTATTCTGAGAAAAAAAAAAAAAAGTTGAAAAAAACCCCTCTATATTCTAATGAAAATTTATTTGGGCCACGATTTTGATAAAAACAAGAGCAAGAGGGGCCTCTCATCTTCTCCTTCGTCAACGCCGAAAGCAAGCCTCATCGCTCCTCCCCGTTTATAAGTCTTATAAATTCGAGTTACGAGATCGTGTTTCTTCGCAAGGATGCATGCGAAGGGGAGAGCGTTGAGCGCCACAATCAATCTGTTTAAACTCACGAATCGAATGGTCCAGCATTCTCGCCTCGCCGTAGAGGACGATCAGGTGCGACGCGTACCACTCAGTGGGTTGATTCTAGCTAGATTTTAGCCAATCGATGAGAGATCGGATAGCGTCGAACGATCTGGAATTGTGGAGGTTTGAGATTGCGAGCAATAATGCTATTCGGGAGTGAGAGAGGTGGATCGACAGGTTTCAAGTATTCTATTAGGGTTTGTTTGAGATTTGTGGAAGGATAGGGTTTATGGAGGATGAGAAACGGCAACTAGTGAAGGCATGGCTGAGCATTTGGGGTTTTAGATTTTTTGTGAGAGATGATGATTTAGAGGAGGAAAGCTCAAGGAAAGCTCTGGTGTAAAGCAGGTATAAGATAGGTTGTGCTTGTAGTTGGTGTCGGGCGTGGCAGATGAAGCGTGGCAAGTGGTTTTGCAAAGGGTTTGACACTCATTGTCTAACAGGGACTTTCTTTCATTTTATGAAGCCTTGATATCCGATGATGGAGATCGTTTTGTACCCAGATCTTCCACATAGTAGATATTGAGATCATGATGCACCTATCAGAGGGTCAATTTTTTATTCCATGTATCACAAATCCCAAAAAAAATCTCCTAAAATCACATTTGAGAGTGATATGTGCCATATGATTTAAGGGTCATTTTTTGGGGATTTGTGACTGGTGGAGTCAACAACTGATTTGAAGATCTATTGTGTGAAAGGTCGGGGTAAAAACCGATCTCCATTATCTAATTTGAAGAAATCAATGATTTTCAAGGAGTTTGAGATATTAGTGCTTTTAGTAAATGCGGCATGTTTAGAGGTACCCTTATTATTTTTATTATTGGTATGCCAACCTTGCGCATGTTTACATGACTGTGAAATGGTGCTGGATAAGGGTTCAACTCAAGACCCTCGTCTGGAGTCCATATGCTCTATAACTAGGTAAAGAGGTCCAATTAGGCAGTCCACAAACATTTAGGGGCTGTTTGAATACATGGAATACATGATAAATCGTTTTATCATGAATTCAGCTTTTCAAGTGTTTTTAAGGATGATAAATATAGGAAAATTTGCACTTTCGGCCCTATAAGTTTGCGTATTTGCAGAAACGGTCCTATAGTTTCAATCCTTGTCTAACAGGCCAGCTCCAAGCCTAGTCGATTCCACGTCAGCAACCGCCTTTTATATTCAAATTACTTTTAAAGTATAAAAGTAAACGTTAATTTATTACTTTTCATTATTTACTATTTACTTTAACTTTATTACTTTTTTGTAAAATCGAGAGGGCGGCGGCTTATCGGCGAGAAAGCGGAAAAAAGCTCACAGCAAATTTCCAGGTAATTTTTTTTTTTAAAATATTTAAACGCATTCAGTCATCTGTTATGTTTCTCACCTAATCCACTAACTTACCGATAACTTATCGCTAACTTACATTATTGGCCGCTAACTTACATTATCGGTCGACAACTTACATTATCGACTGATAATGTAAATATTTATCGGCTGATAATATAACTTAGCAGCCGATAATATAAGTTAGCGGCCGATAATGTAAGTTGTCGATCGATAACTTACATTATCGGGCGATAATGTAAGTTGTCGACCGATGGTGTAACTTAGCGGCCGATAAAGTAAGTTGTCGATCAACAACTTATAACTTACATTATCAGGCGATAATGTAAGTTGTCGACCGATAATATAAGTTGTCGGACGATAATGTAAGTTATCGGTACTTTTTCAACCTCACTTATTTTGTTAATTAATTATTTTTATTTATATTGCAGTTCTCACTAAGTGATTGTAAAATGACTATGCCTCTAAAGCCCTTCGAGAAATGTTTTGGAGTTGGTGTTAAGAAATTTTACTTGCACTGTAACGAAGAGAGGAAGAAGATACTAGATGATTCAATTTTTGGTCATCTATTTAGGATAAATGAGAAATTAGGATTCATTGGAGACTTGGTTGATGCTATTTTAAGCTTTTGGGTTAAAGATAATGTTTTCAAGGTTAGAAATACCAATATACTGCTGTAATAGTCCGATATAGCATTCATTTTAGGCCTGAATATATTGACGAAACTTGAGTCTGAGAAGGTGACCGTGCCAGAGGAAGAAACTATTCGATATAAATTCTTTCGGAGGAAGCCGGCTAAAAGACCTCGTATTGAAGAATTAGTTGATAGTGGTGATTTATCCAACGATAAATTTTTGAAACTATCATTATTGTTTCTCTTATGTTCTTTTTTACTTCCGGACACATAACAGGAAGTGGACACATGGTACTTGGCATTAGTAGATAACATTGAAGAGTTCAACAAGTTTCCATGGGGCCTGATAGTTTACAATAATTTAATAGATAACATATCAAAAGCGAACGTCAGAAGGGAAATGGCGAAAAAGCCAGAAAATGGGCATTACAACATCTACGAATGCACTATCGCCCTACAGATTTGGGCGTTTGAGCACTTTCCTGGAGACGCCACCGCTCTTACTGAGCTCAAAGATTCATTTCCCAGGCTAATGAAATGGGAAGGCCCGAAATTCAGCCGTAATCCTAATTTATATCAAGAAAATTTTTTTAAGTCTAAAGTTATCTTAGAGCTTGAAGCTGTAAAGTACGAATTACAGTATAGATCGATTTGACTTTTTTTTAATGCAAAGAGAGATGGAAAGGGAGCAAGAAAAGGCCGAGGAGCCACGTGATGAAGAAAATATATATGAATACAATGATGTCTCAAGTTACGAGACACATCTTGAAGAAAGAGTCGAAGAGCCGAAAAGCCGAGATGAGGATGACGACGATAAGGATGAGGATGACGATAATGACAGTGACGAAAATGACGAGTATGAAGTCGTTGTACGTCAGCATACTGAACCAAAGGGCAAAGGTAAATCGGAGATTAGGCCCCAATCAACAAGTGAACTGTCGGTTAGGCAACCCAACCTAATCAAAAAAGTAACGGAGCTTAGAAAAGAATGCAAGATGCTCCGCATGGCTGTAAAAGAGATGAAAAGTGACTTTCGACGTGTATTTACAGTGCTTAAAGGACAAGCACTCAAAATTGAACAGCTAGGGAGAGAAAAGAAGACCCACCAAGAGCAAGTTGGGTCATTACAAGATGAAGTAGGGTCACTAAAATATCGGGTTCTAAATTTAACATAACGAAATGCCTAAATACAGAAGGACCTTGATGCAGTCACATCTCATTTGACGAAGGTACTAAACCATTTCTTTTTAAATTTGAAAAAAATATTTTTTTTAAAGGTTAATGCCAATTATGCTTGTCGCCTGATAATGTAAATTATTGTCCGGCAACTTATACTATCGCCCAATAATCTAAATTAGCAGACGATTTACATTATCGATCGATAACGTAAATAATCGACCGTAAACTTATGTTATCGGTCTATAATGCGGTCGCTAACTTGATCCCAAATAATTTTATTTTTTATAAAATAATGATAGTTTTTAATGTATTTTGTAATTATACAGGATAATATTCTTTCCTCTGTTCTATTTGAAATCTTCGTTCCCACTGCCACTCATCCTACAGCTTCTCAATCTTTTGCTCCTCAAACTTCTGCCACTCATCCTACAGCTTCTCAATCTTTTGCTCCTCAAACTTCTGCCCCTCAAACCACTATCACTCAACTAATAGTAATCAAAACTTCTGAACTTAAACTCACTGCTCCTCAACCAAGCCATCAATCCACTGCCCCCGAACTTCTACCTCTAAACCCACTGGCCCAAAACCCACTGCTCCTCAACCTACCCATCAATCAACTGCCCCCAAAACTTCTTCCCCTAAACCTACTGACCCTAAACCCACTGCTCCTCAACCAAGCCATCAATCCACTGCCCCCCGAACTTCTGCCCCTAAACCCACTGCTCCTCAACCTACCCATTAATCAACTGCCCCAAAAACTTCTTCCCCTGAACCTACTGACCCTAAACCCACTGCTTCTCAACTTACTCATCAAATCACTGCCCCCAAAACTTCTGAAGCTCCTCCACCTCCTACTAAATAGCCCTTGGTGAAAGTGGGTGATGAGGCTGCTCTTCTTACCCAGCCTTCTCGTGAGTCCCAACCAGCATCCCTAAAATCAATTTTAGTTAAACTATCAACTGAAAAAAGTAAAGCCAAGGGATATGACTTGCGTGCTCGAAAGAAGAGAATGACTCCGACCAGTAAAGCCGTTATAAAAAGACCAAGATTGGTTATGGAGGAGGAGGAGGATGAGTCAAAATCAATGGAGCACAAATATATGCTTAATTTTTGGAATTGGTCGGAGGAAGAGGACAATGTGATTGTCAATACTATCATGGGTGTTGACATTACAATTGCTCTTTTAAAGGTTCTCAAAGAACGCTCGTGGGTTGACAATGAAGTCATCGACGCATACTCGAGAGTCCTTGAAGTTACCAACGATTCAATGTTTACGGCAAATGCCGAAAAAAGTTGGTTCACTTATGCGTCCGCCCTGGTAAAGTTTCAACTATTTATTACTTCATTTGTTTCATTTATTTATCTTTTTATTCACACTTCTTTTAATTTATTTACTTACTACATTATTCTGTTTCAGACCTTGTTTATAGCAGACGAGAAAAAATATGAAAAATTTATCGATAATGAAGGTCTAGCAGCACTTAGTGACTTTGATAAGTGGTAGGCCTACTGTGACGAGTGGAAGGTTCGTCACAATTCAAAGCCGCTTGAACCACTACTTACAAATAATAAGCATGGAATTCACGTGGTCGACTGTGGAACGATACGTTTTTTAATACTACACTTCGTTTTATTTAACGTTAACGACTTTTAAATAAAATTAATTATTTAAAATTTCAGTTTCGTTTTTGTACAAATTTATCTTCCGATGCATAGCCAAAAACATAGCCACTGGGTGTTGGCTATAATTTCATTAGTTAATCACGAAATTAAGTTAATAGATCCAGCAGATCGAGAGTGCTCATGGAGGTTCGAAGAGCATAAAGGATATCTATTGCATCACCTTTCGCGTCTTCTTTACGCTGTCGGTTTAAAGTCAGCTTTCGATCAACAATGGATGGTATCGGCGTTCAACAGTGTCGATCTCCCGCTCCAAAGAAACGGTTGGGACTGCGGTGTATATGTTTTGAAGTACATAGAATACTTCTCCCAACGGCGGACTATTGATTTCGAAGATAAATAAATGCAACAATTTAGAGCCGAAATCGGACATTTAATGTGCACATTTGGGAAGAGTTAAACTTTATATTTCATATATTTATAAAATTTTATAGAATTTTATAAATATTTTTGATACAATTTTAAATATTTTATATCAACTTGTATAATTTTCGTTGTTATCAGTTTATCTTAATTGTCTAACAATTCTTTATAAGCATCGTAAAAAGACTTATATTTGATGTTCAGATTTCACAATGCCCGCTAACTTAGCGGCCGCTAACTTAAGTCAGCGGACGATGACTTAAGTCAGAGGTCGATAACATAAATTAGCGGCGTGGACTTAAGTCTGCGACCGATGACTTAAGTCAGCGGCCGCTGAATTAAGTCAACGGCCGCTAATTTTTTGCTAAAAATTAGCTGTCGATAGTAGGGTCATGATCTCAAAATCTATTTGGATGATGAATGATGATAAATGGTCTCCGTCATCTGATCCAAAGCAATTTATTTTGAATCATGAAATGTGGACCAAAGAAATCTGTCAAACTTTGACTTGTGGTTTAAAAAGTTTTTTATGATTTTTTTTAAATATTAATCTATATCGTCTACTTGTGCTCCACATGGCACTCAAATACTCTTTTGGGTGTTGGGTGCCACGTGGAGCTCCACATGTATCTTGGAGGACGGTTACCGTCTTCCAATTGAGGACCTAATCGACTCCCTTTATAAAATATGAAATGTTATCGATATCGATAAGGGTAGAAATAAAGGTTTACGGTACTCTTACAAATAATATAAGTTAATTTTAAATTCTAACAAATTTACACGAGCGATAGTTATGACCGTATTTGTTACAATTTTTACATCGTAGTGGTCGAACTTCGCCTTTAGATGTTATTCTCCTTTTCTTCGGACGGCCGGCTTGACGTATTTTTCGACGGGCCCATCCTGCACGTATGTTCCGGGTGAAAAGTTTTTACAGCAAACGTGTCCACACCTACTAATTTCGATGCATGTATTCGCCAAGCACATCCTACTTCAACACACCTCACCCTAACTCGAAGAGGACTAGTTTTTATTGGTTTAATTTGGAAATTATTTTCTATTGCAAATTCTTTAAGAGCTTTATGAAAGGATTTCTTATTTCTAAATGCCTGACTATGGTAATTGGTCCCCCTTCATACAGTTTCTCATCATCCGAATCCATATACTCTTCTTCCGAGTCATTAAGCTGATAGTCTTCGTCCACCAGAGGTTGATCAATTTCCCTATTAGTATGAACACACGAAGTGGGAGACGGTGGTGCTTTATTATTTTCAGGATCACTATCACGGTCATCGACTGGATGGTTATTACGTGATTGGGATTGAGCCCGTCGATGTACATTTGGTTGATGTGCAGTTGTTTGGATTGATGTTGGCCGATGCGGGAATGTTTGATGTACGAGAGGCTGTTTTGTTGAACGCTCGACTATCGTTGGCTCCGAAGCTATTGGTTCGGAAGGCCATTGATATGGACTAAGGCAGACTAAAAACGTTTCCCATTGATATACCGAATCGAAGTTGAACTGAGATGTATCATGCATTGGATTTATTTGATGACAATATCTTTGATCTTCACCGCCTTCACTCATTGGAATCTCTGAAGAGGGTTGCTCCAGAGGCCTACGGTAGGGGCGAAATCCTATATTTATATTTTTATCATCGTCGACTATCATCGGTGCAGCGATGTTCTCCTCTTCAAATCGTATTTCTTAATTTTCAATCAAATGCTCTGTTCTCACACCATCATCATCTTCATTTGTTTCCTGAAACGGTTGAAATGCTTCTAAAGACGGTAAAATTTTTGCTACGATAGTGACTAATGATTTTTTGATATAAATATTTATCACACCATCACCAATACGATATACTCTGAATAAATTTGTAAGATCATCAAAGTCAGACAATTCGACAAACACAAGCTCATTCCCTATGCGTAATGATACCGTTAGGGTAATAGAATGTTCTTCCGGTCGTGTCCTACTGACCTTGTACATTTTCTCCATAAACTCATCAAATGATATGTTCTCCGTGACAGTGACAATCCTCCGATGTCCTCCGTTGTAAGTATTATCTTCCACACGGACAAAATCAAAATGGTAAAGAAGGGGAACATCCATTTCAACTTACAATATTTACAAAATGAAAATTGATTGGTTAAAAGGGTAATACTTGACTTTGCGCTACAATATTAAAAAATAAAAATTGATTGGTTAAAAGGCCATCTTAGGATATCGGCCGCTATCTTAAGATATCGATCGATATCTTAGGATATCAGCCGCTATCTTAGGATAGCGGCCGATATCCTAAGATATCGACTGATAGCCTAATATATCAATCGCTATCCCAAGATAGCAGCCGATATCCTAAGATATCGATCGATATCTTAAGATAGCGGCTAATATCCTAAGATATCGACCGATATCTTACCTTGCTTGGTCTACCTACTATATGTTAAAAAAGAAGGGAAATCAATATCTTACAAAGATAATGTACTCGATATTTTATCTAGCCTGTTGTAATTCTCTGAGTTATACCAACTGTAGTCGAATCTCGAAATCGCAATCCAAGAAAAAGTGTTAAAAAGGGCAAATAAGCATAGAGAAGCATATATATATATATATAAGGGAAACGTGGAACAAGCTAGGCTTGGAGCTGGCCTGTTATGCAAGGATTGAAACTATAAGGCCGTTTATGCAAATACGCAAACTTATAGGGCCGAAAGTACAAATTTCCCATAAATATATTATCCCTATTTCCACCCCCCCGGAGAATAGGAGAGAAACGTAGTATTCCTGCAGATTATTGCATATTTCCTCAAATTAGAAATACATATTAAAATGTAATAAAAAATCAACAACTTTACAATGTATTATCATGTTCTATTGAAACGGACCCTTAGAGACTAGGGGAGTATTCGGTTCGGTTTGGGACCAAAACCACAAACCAAATCACTTCTAATCGGATTCTAAATGTTCAAACCAAACCAACCCATCCAACTGTTGAACCAAACCAACCCGATTCAATTCGGTTTCGGTTTGGTTTGGTCGATTTCAATTTTCCTATAAGTTCTACTTGCACATCAAAATTTTCCCAATTTCTCAACCTGTTTTACATTTTTATTATTTTCATTTTTTCCAGAGTTGTTTTATTTTTATATTCCATTTACCCTTCCCTCTCTCTAAGAACATGACAAAGAACCAATTACTAATAGCATTGCAAAATTATTCACTATTTAACTAGAATATACTTGGTGAGGGCTTTTGGTTTGGATACGGTAGATCTCAACCAGAGCATGCCCAAATATCAATTCTAATTCAGCATCTAGAGAGAGGGGGAGAGGGAGGGAGAGAGAAGACTGATTGAACATTTAAAAATTAGAACCTTAAGTCTCTACTCCTTAATTCAACGTCTTGTGAGATTTGAGCCTTAAGTAAGGTTGTGAAATAATAAATTTGGGCCCAAATTTTGGACCAAAAATCTGAGACTCAATCGTCTGGTTGACTCAAGTTGACTATATATATATATATATATATATATATATATATATATATATATATATATATATATATATATATATATATATATATATTGTAGAATTTTATGGGTCAAACTCAATCTCACAAAATTGACTTGTAAGGTGAGGAGTGCACAAATTATATATAGCCCAAGACCTCCAAGCCTACAAGCTATGTGGTACTATTCTATGACGCCCCCGCACGTGTTGGAGGGATTGAACCAAGCCAAATCACGTGGACAATTGCATTGGGTGATGTGGAGTGGAGAAATACCTACGTTGATACTGTGTAGAATTTCATGGGCCTAATTCAACTTTACAAAACTGGCTTCTAAGGTGAGGAGTGCCCAAATTATATATAGCCCAAGACCTCCAAGCCCCCAAGCAATGTGAGAATATTCTATCATATATATATATATATATATATATATATATATATATATATATATATATTAAAAAAATTACTTACAATCGGTTTGGTTCAGTTAGTTTTGGCTTGGGAAGGCCCAGAACTGAAACCAAACCGAATTTTTTTATTTTTCTTTTTGCCAAACTAAATCCAAACCGGTACCCGTCCAAACAAGATCAAAACTGGCGGCTCGGTCCGATTTGGTCGGTTCCGCCCAAAAAATGCACAGCCCTATTAGAGACTCTAAATTCCTAAAGATGTGAATTTGAATAGATTTGCAGTGGCGATTGACCTATGCACATAACGTATACATACATCGCCTATGTACCTAACACAAATTCTAAGTGAGGTGGAGTCGGCAAGTTGCTCGAGCTCCAGGTGACTTGATTCACAGGTCACCATCACGTGGAAGCATTTTTTGTGCGGTCTGATTTGGAGACCATGAGATGCACAACAATCAACCTATTTAAAAAAGAGTACCTTTAAATTCACCTCCCGAATCTTTGAGTTCACCCACATTAAAACATATGGACTTGGTAGAATCAGATGATGGAGATTGTTTATCCTCCGAATCTTTCACATGATGGATCTTGAGATCATAGTCCAACCATCAGACAGTCAGTGCTTTATTTCTCGTGACACACATCACAAAAAAGTGATCACAACATCACGTGCACGCTCAAAATTAATTTTAAGATCACTTTTTAGGGTGTATACCACATGAAATTAAAAATCGACCGTCTGATAGTACGACCATGTTCTCAAGATCATCGTGTGAAAGATTGAGACGATAAACAATCTCCATTATCCGATTCAATATAATCAATGTGTTTCACTGTAGGTGAACTCAAATATTTGATGGTTGGTTTTAAAGATACTCTTTAAAAAATAATAATTTAAAGGGTTACTACATTATTTCAAATGGCATTATCTCGGCTACATTATAAGATAGAGATGATTTTTCCACGCAATCTTATATCTCATATATTTTTATATCATGTTCTTCAAATCAGATTTCATGCATAATTTTTTTGTTGTGATAGGTATCTTAAACAGCGACCTCAGACCCTTACCTAATACTTCTAACAATTTTTTTTTTCTAAATTAACTGAATTTTTGGTAAACGCTTTCAAATAAGTGGTCTACCAAAGTTTTCTCTCCATTCATTGTTTCTTTAAATTTTAGGATTGGGATACGTTGTTTTAGTCACTTATAAAAAAAAACAAGATACGTGTTTTTAGTCATACTACTTAATAATATCTTACGATTGCAAATTGATGTGTGTTAAAATTATAAATAAAGAAGAAAATAAGAAGATAAAAGAGACAAGAAGAAGATAAAAGTATAGAACAAACAAATTGTCACAAATTTATTACATTGCTTTTCAATGAGTTACAGTATTCTGACCTAAAAAAGTGTATAAATAAGATTACGAATGTAGCCGTCATTGGTTAGTTTAAGATAACTGACATGTGATAATTATCAAATAATATGCACGCTAACACTCCCCTTAAAGTTGAAATGTGAATGTTGTGAACATCCAACTTGTATTTGAAATGGTGATATGCATTCTTCTATCACAACAATAGAAATCTTGTAGACGCTTTGATGATGGATTCAAAATAGTCCCTAAATATTTCCCTTTTCACTTTAGGTCAAAAAATAGGTGGTGTGAGGAGAATAGATCTGAATAATAAAAAGACAAAGAAATCCGGAAAAGAAATCCTCATAATCAAAAAGCCAAAAAACTCAGGATAAGACAATCACGTAAATTATATAAAATAAATAAATAAAATATGAGAAATGACAACCACATGAATTATAAAAGGCTAAAGAAAATCTGAAAAAATACAATCACATAAATTATAAAGGCCAAAGAAAATATGAGAAAAGATATTCACATAAATTATAAAAGGCCAAAGAAATTGTGAGAAAAGACATTCGCATGACAATAAAAGGCCAAAGAAAATATGATAAAATACATTCATTTGAATTATAAAATGGCAAAGAAGACCATAATGGAAAATACATCCACTAAGTAAATCAATGTGAAAAATACATGCACATAAATAAAAAGACATCTCTTACTAAGTGTAAAAGAAATAAATAAAAATAAAATAAAATTACATAAATCAATTCTTTCATGTAAAAAAGATGAAAAAAAAAATGAATATATAAGTCAATTATTTTATTTAGAAGAGATGAAAAAAAAATATGAAAATTACATGAGTCAAATCTTTAATGTAGGAAAGATGCAAAAAAAAATGAAAATATGATAGCGGAAGCAATGCCAGGACCATAATTTGTTTGAACGGACATAGTTGATCAAGACTCTGATACTACGTTAAAATTATAAATATAGAAGAAAATAAGTAGATAAAAGAGAGAAAAGAAGATAAAAATATAGAACAGACAAATTGACACAAATTGATTACATTGTTGTTCAGTGCGTCACGGTATTATGACCATCTATATAAGATTACAAATGTAACCGTGAGTGAGTATAATTAATTTAGATAACTGACATAGGTAATTATCAAAATAAGGTTCACGATTACAAATACAACGTAACTGACGTATGGTAGTGATCATATAATATGAACGCTAACGATGCGTGTGGATTAAAAGCATCATTTATAACTTAAACAAGTTAAAATATATTTTTATATGTTTTAATAATTTATTATTATTTTTATTAGGTGTCATTACTTGTACACACAAAGTTGACTCTCGCACTAGCTTAAAAGAAAGATTTGATGTTTTGGGCTTGTGTGTCATGTGTAGGGCTGTGCATTTTTTGGGCCGAACCGACCAAATCGGACCAAACAGTCGATTTTAATTGGTCCGATTTTGATGGGTACCGGTTTGGGTTTGGTTTGGAAAAAAGAAAAATTGAAAAGTTCGGTTTGTTATATATATATACAGTCAACTTGAGTCAAACAGACAATTGGGCCTTGGATTTTCGGTTCAAAATTTGGGCACAAGTTTAGTGTTTCACAACCTCTGATTAGTTAGAGTGACTATGATGCATTTATTTTTTTTATCTGTTTCGAAAATGGTAAAAAGATTACAGAAGTAAAACGACTTTGGGAAAAATTAGTAAAAGTGTAAAGCAGATTGAGAAATTGAGAAATTTTTTATGTACAAGTAGAACTTATAGGAAAAACTGAAACCGACAGAACCAAATCGAACCGAATACTCCCCTAGTCATGTCATGTGGAAACGTCATCTAAATTGTTTGATTTCAAAGCCATTTAGTGCAAAATATTGGCATGAAATACAATTTTTATCGTATGATTCAACACAGTCAAAAGCTATCATTTGGTTCAATGGTTAATAGCTTTGAATCATATGATAGAACTCGTGTTTTATGCCTATCTTTTGCATCAACGAGCTTTAGAACATGACCTTTAAATAAGACGGCTTACATGGTGTTTATATATGGCAAAGGTCTCCAAAATTTAAAGTCTTTCTTCTAATTTGTGTGCTTGGGCCAACTATGTGTGTGCATGTAATGAAACTCTCATTATAGAGGGCTGCTATGCGCACATGCAAAATTGCTTTCCGCACACACAATACGAAATTTTTAGGACAAAATCTTAAAGAGTGCCTTTATATCCACCCACCAAATCTTTGAGTTCACCCACACTGAAACCGACGACACATATCATTTTTTATCTCAATCTTTCACATGATGCATCTTGAGATCATGGATCAAAATGCCGGAAAATTGATACGTATTGTTCGAGTCCAAAACCGATACATATCGGTATCGGTCCGTATCGAACGATACATTGAATGTATCGTTCGGTATAACCCATTCAATGTACCGTATCGGACGAAATTTTAATCCATGCTTGAGATCATTCTCTTACGATCCACCATCAATTTTTGATTTCACATAATATCCATTCAAAAAGCGACCTTAACATCACGTGGAATTCATCACGCTCAAATAAAGTCACTTTTTGGGATGTGTACCACATGAAATCAAAAACATATCGCCTGATGGCACGCCCATGTTCTCAAGATCCATTATGTGAAAGATTGGAATGAAAAACGATTTGCATCGTTTGATTCAAATCAGTCAATGGGTTTTAGCATGGGTGAACTTAAAGATTCGGTAGGTGGAATTAAAGGTACTCAATCTTAAATCATACACCAAATACTCTAAAGTGCTTCCTGAGCTCCGTCGTTTTAGTCTTGTTCTCTGCATCGTCTTCCTCAATCAAGCGTTTAGATCTGCATCGTTTTCCTTGATCTCTTCGAAGGAAGGTAGGATATACTCTCTCACTCTCTCTCTTCTTACAAAACCCTAGAAATTGCTATTAATGGTGATTTATAGTTTGTGCACTCAGAAACCATTACGAATGGTAGATTCAATAGTCATTTTAGGATATGTGCGTCAAAATCTCTGTTAATGGTGGATTTAATAGTCCCTTAAACGGCTTTATTAAGGTTTAATGGTGGAAGCCACAATTTATAGTGGTTTGGATGTTTGTTTTAGGATTTGTGCCTTGAAACTACGATTAAGTACATATCAATGGTGATCTTGATGTTGATTTAATTGCACTATTAGGGTTTAATAGTGATTTTAGAACATGCTGTAAAAAACTACTATTAGGGTTTAATAGTGATTTTAGAACATGCTGTAAAAAAATACTATTAATCGAAGTAGCTCTATTGTTGATGGTGGCCTTAATGGTGATCAAATTAATTCTTCTATAGTGATATTGTCATGACCTAAGTCCCTTTTGACCCTATTTGATAGTGATAGATGTGTGAAGCACCAAGTTCAGTATATGTACCCACATCCTATCATAGCCCACACAATTAAATTAAGAATTTTCTAACTTAAGATCCAGTTTACACTAAAAATGGTAATTGAATCTCAAGAGACCTATTGCCTTAAGCAATTAAGGTAGTTAAATCTCATCATTCATGGGATTGATATGCAATCAATTAGAGTCCTTATGGACTCTTATGTTTTTGGCTAGTCAACTTGCCCAATTGGACTCTTTCTCTAACTACTTCTCCCATATAAATAAGAAATCTAGAGAGAAATAGAATTCTCTACTTCATCCCCTATCGCATCCGTCTCTCTCATTTTCTTTTCTCTGCAAAAATACAGCTACCTTACACCACCATCTCATCCTTAAACAAGATTCACGATTGAGCATTACCACGATTTCGGACCACCATCATTACGGCGGCCCAGGCCTTCTTCTTTGGAGCCCAATCACCCACCAATAAGGTTTCTCATCGCTATGACAGATTCTGTCATAAGGAAAGTTTATTTGTGAGAAGACTCAAGCAAATCGACGCTTCGACCATCGAGCCACGTCAACCCAAACTATCACAGAACCACCGTTCACACTTCAACAGGTAGGTGCCCCTCAATCCATCTTAAATTATTCAGTTATTTCAAAAAGGAAACCCTATAACAACCTTAATAAAAATAGGGAAAGAAGAAAATCTCGAACGGCGATCGAAACTCGATCTGTGCTTGAAATATAAACTTGACCGGTCGAGATTCAATTTATATAAGAAACTCAATAGGTCGAGTTACAGACTCGACGATACAAGATTATATAAGGCTTTTTGCTTTTTGTTTGGAAATCTCAACCAGTCGAAATCCAAATTCGACAAGTCGAATTTTGTTTTCTCTTCGGATTTTCTTTTTCTTTTTCATCTTGACCAATTGAAATCCAGTTTTGACTAGTTAAGATTAACTCTCCAGTTTTTCTTCTTTAATCTTGACAAGTCAAGATGGAACCCGACCAATCGAGATTGACAATTCCGAATTGTATTGTAAATTTGATTAATGATATCTCTTCACTTAGACATCCAATTTGGACGATTTAGGACTTTATCATATTATTTTTAGACCCGGACATAATGAGAATGTTTGTTACCTCTTTTAAGACTCCTACGATCCTTGTAAAAATATTTGTCTCTTTAGGATTCGAGACTAGTCCGATCGTATTACCGATCAATCCATAAATTATATAGATACGACTACATCTAAGGAAAAGTAGTTGAACTCAATCATAGAATAAAATATTTAAATATAAATTAACTCGTCTTTACCTCATAACCCATATCTCATGGTACTCTTGGATCATGATACCAGACCTTTAACTATTTACAAGCGACGAACCTTCAAATTGTTGATGCGGATTATTCACATGTTTTTTCCCTTATTATTTAAAATGTTTCTTATGCTTCAATTTTACTCCCATGCTCTATATTCTCTGTTCCATATCAAATTCATTATGAGTACACAATGCTTAGGGTGCATGCAATAATTTTACTTTATGTAATATGTTTCATATCTATCATTCAACTATATCATGTAGAAAATATGATAAGTCATATGCATGATAAGTTAAGGGATAATATATGACACACGACATATGCTTTCACCATGGTGATGTTCTTTTCATGGTCATGTAAAACTTGAAATATAAGCGTTCATGTACAGACGTAACACATCTAGGAGAGTATGGGCTATCATACGAAATACGTCTAGGTTACTATAAAACTAATCCCTCGGGAGGCGTAATTTGTGAAGCCTATCTCACTATGACTCGTTTTAATTTAAGAATCTAATAAGCTATATGAACACTATGTATGATAAGAAGGTGGAGACTTAAGCCCACGTCAATAATGAAATCGAGGTGGAAACCTAAGCCCATAATCGAACAATAATATGATAAGACATGCTGTGAAGGCCAGTTGAACACAAATTAATATCTATACGTATCATACCTTACGAGCCACCGTAAGGGTACAACGTCTGTAGCTAAGACGGATCTTAAGGACAATATGCTTAATTTTATCTTTAAAGGGATACGAGAGGTTTCAACTTAAGGGAACCTGTTGTACTGATGCGCGCAACCTTATCGGGATGGATGATGATTTATGATATGATATGATATAAAGATTAGATAATTATCTACACGTGAACCTCGCGTGGTAAGCTCGAGCAGTGGCCCTGATACGAAGTACGCTGTTTGGGCCTATGGAGCTAAAATACGATCTAAAAGTATGTCACGTAGGATAAGTTGACGAGACAAATAAGAAAAGAATTAAGAAATTAATGCATCATATACATTTCCTACTACGATATAGTCTTTCAGTTTTAATATGGTATATTATGAGGTTATGGATATTTTTGTAATCATGTAAAAATATTTTATTTTATTTTCAAAAATATCCAACTTAAGCAATTACACACACGATCACTTAGAAAAGTTATGGTGGATTGATTGTACAACCCACTGAGTTTATGTGACTGAGTAAACTCACCTCCATGAAATCCAACAGTTACAGTTGATAACACTAATTTTTCTACCATTGAGGACGAGGATGCGCCTGTACTCGATGCGGCTTATGAGGATGAGGACATCGACTATCACTTGAATGAGATAGTAGATCCGGTGGACTACTATGAGCATTGAGAGATTCTTTAGTTCTAGTATTTATTGTTTGTATGAGAGACATATTATTAGTTATTTTTGTTTGCTAGTGCTTCTTATGAGTTTACGTATGGTACGATTTTACCCAACAAGAAACCTTAATTCATTTTCTATCTTAGATGCGTGATTAGGAGATTACCTTATTATTGGTAGTTTATGTATTTCGCTTTTACTTTGAACTAATTATAAAAGGTTGTTCTCTGTCCGCTCAGCGCCTTAACAAGAATGCAGTATCATAACACGGGATTCTAGGCCCTCGAGATCGGATAAAAATTCTGGGTCGTGACAGATATAGATGATGATTTTAATGTAGTTGATTTCAATAATGTTGTGGTATTGCCTCACATTTGAGCAATTCAATCTTTTAGGTTTTGGAGACGATGCCTCAAATAGGATTAATATAGGTTGGATAAAAATGTAAGCAACCAAGTGGAGTATTGTGTAACCTAAGAGTTTCACTTAGATTGAAAGGGTGATTTTATAGGCCTACCATATTATATGTTGTAGAATGTTGGGCTACAAAAAAAGACAAGAAAATAGACTACATGTCGAGATGTGTATTTTGAGATAATGCGTGGAGTAACAAGAAAGGATAAAATTCAGAATGAGTACGTAAGAGAAAATTTGAGCGTGACACTTATAAAAAAAATCATGAAATCTCACTAGAGGTGGTTTGAACATGTTCGTCAGAACGAGTACATAGGAGAAATTTGAGAGTGACACCTATAAAAAAAATAATTTAAGGTGATTTGAACATGTTCGTTGGAGGCAAGAAGTTGACCTCTACGAAAGATTGAGACACTATAACCAAAATGAAGTAGGAGAAGAGGAAGAACAATGAAAACATGGAGGGAAGCGGTAAAAAGAAATATGACGGGCTGCGAAATTATAAAAAACTTAATGTTGATAAGAAAGTTGACCCCAAATAAGTAGGATAAGGCTATGATAATGACGATAACTTTAATCGGGTTATTTGATGACTTGATAATCAACTGATTAGGAATAGGAATTGTTATTGGTGTGTGGTCACGTTAGTAAAATTTGATGTGCGTAAAGAAAAATTAGTATACACCAAGGATCAAAATTTCGGCCGAAATGACTGAAATTTCGCTCATATTTTGTAGGGGATTGAAATTTCGACCAAATTATCAGTTTTCGACCGAAATTTTGGTCAAAATTTTCAGTTTTCCGAAACCGAAATTTTGACCGATATTTTGATCCCTAGTATACACAGCTGCTCTTTTTTTATAAAACTTCCTTTATGTTACAACCAACTCACCTAAATAAAGGAAAAGTTTGATAATCAGACGATGAAAATCGTTTTTCGACCCAATCTTCTACACAATAGATCTCGAGGTCATAAGCCTCCTATCGGACTGTCAGATGTTGGTTTCACATGACACACATCACCAAAAACATGATTAGTGTATTATCAATTGGGACGAAATACGATATCATAGTCGGTCTTAAAACAGTCAATATATATTTCCTTTATTTAACTTGAGTCGTATTGGTAGTAAGTAGTAACACCAGCCTTCTATAAGAGTCTCACCGAATGATCGCCGAATCTGAACGTAGCTTAGTATAATATCTCACATTCTTTGTATAAAAAAAACGAAAAAATCTAACATTCTGAACATAAAAAACGGCACAATAAAATAAAAATAAAAAGAAAAATGTCACATTCTCGCTTGCTGTTTGATTTCCGGCTTCCTGTTGGGTGTCCTCGCCTCTCTCTCTCTCTCTAAACCCAATAAAGAGCTTTTCGTTGTCTCCATAACCAGCGAGTAAGTGTTCGACTGCTCTCCTGGTTCTCTCTCTCTCTCTCTCTCTCTCTAAACCCTATAAAGAGCTTTTCGTTTATTTTCCACAACCAGCGAGTAAGTGTTCGACTGCTCTTTGTTTTTTTTGAAGGGTTTTGGTGTTACTAGCTACTTTATTAGCTTTCTAACTTTCTGTATTCGTTTTTCTTTTCCAAGTAGGTTGGTCATCGTCTAACATTTAGGTCGTTTTCGTTGATCTTTTACGTAGTTTTTTTGGGGTGGATTTTTATGGGTTTTCGTGTTCTTTGTTCTCTAATTTTGGTTTTGTTATATTAAGAATCTAGAGTTTATCTTTCTTTTTTTTGTTGTTATTCTGTTTTTTTTTGAAATTTAATATGTGGGTATCGATTCGGGCAGGCGATGTGTTGGGTTTTATAAAGTAGGGTTTAGGGTTTTCACGTTTGGGTTTTGTTGGGTTTTTAATATTTGGTTTCTTATTGTAGCCGTGAAATTTGTAATTTTTTTTTTTCTGGTAATTTAGGGTAGAAATTGTGGTTCATGTTTTGATGTTTTGTGTTTATTTTGGTGCATTTGCTAAATATGCTAATAGCATTGTCAAAATTCCGGAGGAACCGGATACGAATAGCCCAATATGTATCGGTTTAGGAGGTCACTGGATCGCCTATATATTTGTATGTATAGTCCGATACACACCAATGTATTGTCCAAAGCCAATACGTACCGGTTTTGGAGCTGGCCGATATGTACCCGAAAATCCTTGATCCCAACCTCGTTTTGGGGCCAAAATACAATTCAAATATCATTTTCCTTGATGCTCAGTTTGCAGAATATATTTTGTACCAAACTGCCCTGTAATTAATTAGTGAAGTGTTTCTACATTTCCCTTGTTAAGATTTTCTGAAGTTTGATTTGCAGTGTTAGGCTTTTATAGATGCCTAATTAATTGGGTTGTTGTGGTTATAACATTTCCGACTGTGGCAGGGCAATCATCGAAGTTGTTGAAAAGTATGAAAACCTAGATCATAAATTTATTCTGACCACAAATCGACGATGGAGTGCAACAAAGAAGAAGCTTTAAGAGCTAGAGGAATTGCCGAAAAGAAAATGAAGGATAAAGATTTTATTGGGGCGCGAAGGATCATTCTTAAAGCCCAACAACTCTTCCCGGAACTCGAGAATGTATCGCAGATGCTAACTGTATGTGATGTGCATTGCTCGGCTGAACTCAACAATGTGGGGTTCAGGGACGACAAGGTGGGGTTCGAGGTTGAGCGGGATTGGTATGGTATCCTTCAAGTTGATCAGACGGCTGATGAAGCGTCTATTAGGAAGCAGTATCGGAAGTTGGCGCTCCTGCTTCACCCTGATAAAAACAACTTTGCAGGAGCAGAAGTGGCATTTAAGCTAATTGGGGATGCTCATAGGGTGCTTTCTGATCAATCAAAACGAAGTCGTTACGACATGAAGAAAAAAGTAAGTGATAATATTGCAGCAGCAAAACAGTCCCCTTCACAGTCAAATAGGGATTCATATGCTACGAAACAACCTGCAGTTAAGACCAATTTTGCTGATAGCACTGCCCCACAGTTCAAGAACTTAAACCCACAGCAACAGCGAAACCAATCAGAGCTTCCGAAATGGTCAGCTTTTTGGACTTCCTGTCCGTTCTGTGGTGTAAAGTCTCAATATTATGGATCCGTTATGGGTAGAATTATCCACTGTCACAATTACAAGTGCAAGCAAACATTTATTCCACAAGATATGTTTCCGCAGGACGCTCCACTGGGAGGTAACTGGGGCTATACCTCGTGGCATCCATCTGGGGTACCTCGACAGGATGAAAATTTGAGTCACGGTGCTCATAAAGTGCCCCCCCAATATAGTGCTACGGCAAACACTTCAAGTATACGATTTCAGGAAAATGTCAATGTATGGGAACCTTTTTCAGAAACACAAATTGGTGGCGAGTCCAAATGCGAAACAAAAGAAGATGGGGTTACTTATAAAGGGGACAAGTTTGAGGCAAAGAAGGTTTCAGAAGTGAATTGGAAAGCACAGGATGCGAAAAAATCAGGAGACAGGCATCAAAGGACGGGTACGACAGTTGATTTAGAATCAAGTGAGAGCTGCAAGAACGCTGCAGAAGATGCAGTTATTAAAGAAGATGGCCATAAAGCAGGGGATGAAGGAACCTCAGGTAGTTGTTATCCACAACGACCCACACGGCATAAGCAGAAAATTGAAAGTTTGAGTCACTCTGGTGACTTTGTGAACCCTCCTAGTTCCAAAAGGTCAAAGAGGGATGACGGATCATCAGGTGGTGCAGTTGGTCAGAGTAGTGAATCATTTCCACAAGGGGATGCGGAAGAAGATAAACACACAGTAAGTGTCCCTGTTAAAGAAGAATTACCAAAAAGAGAGAGTAATGGAAGAGAGGAAGTGGGGGTAGATAGGGAAAACAAAACCTTCAATTTTGATGTCAATCCTAAAGAAAATCTTAGTATTGATTCAACTGTCAAGACTAAATCAGATGTAGAGGCCTTTGAATACCCTGATCCTGAATTCTACGATTTTGACAAGGGTAGAAGTAAAGATAAGTTCAAAGTCGAACAGATTTGGGCCATTTATGATGAGACTAAAGAAGGCATGCCAAGATACTATGCACGGATAAAGAAAGTATTCTCACCATTTAAGCTTTGGATCACTTGGCTAGAATATGTTTCTGAAGACCAATCTGAAATTGATTCGTCTAACATTGAGTGGCCTATTGCTTTAGGGAGCTTCAGACATGGGAGAAATCAATATACCAAAGATCCTATATTTTCCCATTTGGTGTCTTGGCAAAAAGGCACACGTGATCGGCCATACAGAATATATCCTAGAAAGGGTGAAATTTGGGCCATCTACAAGGATTTGAATATTAAATGGAGCTCTGAAGAAGACGGGCCTGGACAAAATGGGTATGAAATTGTAGAAATTTTGTCAGATTATGTTGAGGGGAGTGGCTTTAGTGTTGCACACTTAGCTAAGGTGAAACGCTGCGTGTTTCAGCGGCCTATTGACCGAGTCATGTTTCAAATACCATCCCATGAAGTATTGAGGTTTTCCCACATGATTCCTTCTCATGAAATTACAGGAGAGGAAAGTAAAGGTCTCCCGAAAAGTTCTTTAGAACTTGATCCTGCCTCTCTTCCTAAGGAGTTTCTAAATTGGGTTGATGGGAGAGTGGACGTTGACGATATTAATGTGCAGGGTCCTGGTTTGTGCTCACACGATAACAGGAAACCTGCTCCTCGATTAGAGAAGCCGACGCCGCCAACACCCGAGGTGACCATAAATCCAAATGGGAAGAATATACAGGAAAGGAGGGATGCATCATCAGCGGCTTTCTCATCTCCAGCAGTTCACGTGATATCATTTAGTCAAGAGTCTAAGGTGGAGCGTGTTGTTTCAGAAACTGCTCAACCTATGGAAATCTCTCAAGGTCTGACTGGGGAAGCCGTGACCACGTCTTCCTTTGAGCCCATGAAGAGAGGGTTTTCAGCTACACCTAGTTTTGTGACTAGAGAAGTTCTAGTGGCATCTTCTTCAGGAAAGGCGGCCAAAGCACATGCAGATCCACACAATTTCCCACTTGGCTTGACTTCCTCAATGTCTTCCACTCCAGTCACTCCAATTACATCAACTGTTGCCATATCTGTATCAGGTAAAAAGCTTAATTTCTTAAAAGGCATCTGGACCTGCCCTACATGTGGCCTCATTGTATAACTTTATTTTCTGTTCTCATAGACATTTCTGCTTCAAATATGGAGATGGTGGACCAGCCTATTACCAAAGTCGCTCCATGTCCAGGAATTGTATCTCCTCTCCTGGTCCAAACGGAAACAACTCCTGCTATTGTGGTTTCCACATCTTCCACCGGTAAGAGATTTTGCTTTTGTCATCGTAACTAGTGCTGCTCGAGATAAAGATTTAAAAATTGTTTGAAAAAATATTTCAATGCCTGGACTAGTGCAAGGCCTTATCCCACCAACAAACGTCTCAAAGCTTGGAGATGCATAAATATATCTATGAGTCCACAAATCTGTGGAGCTTTTTTTATAATTTACTGACTTGGTGCTAAAAAAATGCCATATCCCAACACGGGCGGTGGAAATTATCCATGCATGGGTTTGACGCCTTGGAGTAACTTCAAAATTTCTCTCTCCTCCCGCTCCCCCAACCCCCCCACCCCTCACCTCCCCCAACAAAAGATTTCGTATATTAGGTACCAACTTTTGCACCATATGGGTAGTGGTCTGTCCTCAAACCTTGTGAGTTGCACTAACATTTATGTGTGGCTAAATCAGTATGAAGTATAGATTGAGTTTGCACTAGGCACCCGATCCATGCAACAGGGCAGTGCACAGGTCAATCTCCTTCGGCCAACCTTGAGAAATGCACAGATATTTTGAGCACCACAGTAGTGAAAGGTCAAAACCAGTGTGCAGACAGATAGCTGTGCACTTCCTAATGTTTGACGGTTTTGGTATGAGATTGACCCGTGCACGGCTTGTAATACCAACTCAAAATTGTTACCCATGGTCGAGAGACCTGTGCCCAATAGTTGGTGTTAGCTCTAAGAGTTGGTATTAGGTGCCCGATCGGTGCACAATGAAAGGCGCATGTGTCAACTTTCCCTACTCGATGCACCAAAATTAATGAGATTACAAATCAGTGAAAAAAAGTTCATTTATGTGGGGTTAAAAAGTTTATTGATGTTGCACTGCTATTGGTGCATGGTGTGGCAACTGACACCAATTACTCTTCCTAAACTATATCCCAAAACCCGTGCACCACATTGCAGTGGCCAGTCTCCTCCCTCTCCCAAATTACATAAACATTTATAAGTGTGCAAATCAATGTAAAGATTTTGATCTTTCACTAATTTACTGCTGAATATTATTTGTGCAAAGGGAGATTGACCCTGTGCACTGCTCCCAATGCTTGGGGAGAGATTGATCCTTACCTTTTTCTAACAGTTGGTATTAGATCAGGTGAGACCCGTGCACAAATTTTTTTTTTTTTTTTGTCGGTAATAAGCTTGCATTAAATGGGGAAGGGGATACAAGGAAAGATGTCTGGCCGACAGCGAGAAGCTATAGGAGCAAACACTGAAGCAAACAAAAAACAAGCAACAAGAAAAGAAAAAAACAAAAACAGTGCACACAAAAAAAGAACGAAGGCCCAAAACGCTAAAAAATCCAGCTCCAATGCAAAACAAGGAAAGATGTCTGGCTGACTGAGAGAAGCCATAGCAGCAAACACTGAAGCAAAAGGAAAACAAACAACAAGAAAAGCAAAAAACAAAAACAGTGCCCACAAAAAAAGAAGAATGAAGGCCCAAAATGCTAAAAAAGCCAGCTCCAATGCAAAACTACTCTCAAGTTTGGTAGAGATAGATTGGCCTATGCACTGCCCTTGGTGCATGAGTTGGGTGCCTAATACGCTAATACCAACTCCTATCCCCGGCCTCTCAATCTCTCTTCCTAACAGTTGATATCAGGTGCCACACCCTTATGCTAAGATACTAAGAATCACTCATTTGAGCACTCGTAATTGTTCTTAATATTTGGTCAATTTGCTAGAGAGAGATTGTATACTCATTTGAGCCCTCACAATAGTACAGACCAGGACCATTCTCACGAAAGAGATTGAGTTAGGTACTTGACTGTGCATCAAGTTGGGTGTACTGTTCAATATCCTACCACCAAGTCAATCAAACCTTGGAAGATGTACATACATTTGTGAAAACTCTAATTGGTTAAAGTAATATAACATTTCACTGATTAGGTACTCTAAAATATGAACATATATTTTCATATTTGTTGGAGGAATATCGACCCTGCACCTAATCTTGGTGCACAGTGCACTGGTGGGACACTTACTAACAACAGTGCACCTAATAAAAACTAACAACAATGCACTAGCAAAAGTTGCAAAGAAGTTACAATTTGGCCTTCATCCTTAATGTGATTTAATGAATGTGATCCCTAATTTTTTAGAAAAAGGAGAAGTTTTTAAAAAGAAAAATAGAGAAAATTCTCTTGGGTGGGGAGAGGCCACCATGTTAGCAACCCTCTCCACGACCTTGACAAGCCGCATTTTTTGGCTCACATCTTATATATATATATATATATATATATATATATATATATATATATATATATATATATATAGGGTAATGATCCTCTCACTCGAGTCATGAAATATAATCCCATGACTAGCAACCATTGACTGCATGTCACATTAGGTTAACTTTTAACTCACTTGATGTGACATGCAACCAATAGGAGCTCGAGTCATGGGCTTATGTCCAATGAATCGAGTCATATAATCATTTCCCATATATATATATATATATAATATTTGTAGTACTTTTTTTAAAGCTACATTTAACTTAGCTTCATAGTAACCAAATCTGGATTCAGCAATCATTTGGTGGGGGGGTTGTCATCATCATCACAGCCTTATGCCATCTATTTGGGGTTGGCTTTGCGAGTCCTATTTCTCTACTTGTTTTTATCAAAGCTAAACTGTATGTTTCTTTGTAATCCTTCATGTCCATTCTCACTATTTTCCCCTAATCTTCATAGGTCTTTTTCTTCTCCTACTTCCTCGCGCTTGTAGCATCTCAACTCTTTGTACATGGTCCGCTTCTGGCTTTTGATGGACATATCCAAACCATCTCAAGTGTCATTCCATGATTTTTCCCTTTGTAGGTGCCACTCTCAAGTGTCCTCATATGTACTCATTTCGAATGTTTTCCGTCCTTGTTACTCCATCCTTCCATGCCAACATCTGAATCTCAACCACATATTATATCTTTTTATCGCTTTTTTCGTAGCTCAACATTTCGCACCATATAATTTTGCAGGCTTAACCACTGTCTTATAGAAAACTTCCCTTCAATCTAAGTAGAAATCTTGTGTTGTACAATACTCAACTTGTTTGCCTTAATTCATCCAACTTACATTTATCTTATTTGAAGAGTCCCTTCAAATCCACCATCTGATCGTAAAGTAGAGCCTAAATAGCGAAATCTGTTGCAATGTGGCACTAGATGATTTTCTTTTTTAACAACATCCTCCTATAGGTTATGATGTTCACTAAGTTTGCATTTCATGTATGTTTGTCTTCGTTTTGCTAATTTTCTACAATTTCAACTCATCCTTATTTCTTTCCTTGTTTAGGCAATTAGTACATTCTCCGCAAAAAACATGCACCATGGAATCTCTTTTTGCATGGCTATGGTTAATGCATTCATGATCAAGACAAACAAAGATGGGCTCAGGGCAGATCCTTGACATAGCCTTAGTCTGACAGGGACCTCACTCATCTTTCCACATGTCGTTCTTACATTAGTTATACACCTTCACATGCATGTCTTGGATAATCTCAACATATAAGTTCGAGATATATTTCTTTATCAGCGTCCATCATATTATCTGTCTTGACACTTTAACATCTCTCCATATCAATATAAATAATATGCAAGTTTTCAACCTTTTCATGCTCGGCACACAACGCCGCTACCCTACGGCCCTGTGGAAGGTGGACATGGAGAAGGCCTATGACTGAGTTGATTGGAGTTGTTTAGACTACATGCTCGACAAATTCGGGTTTGGGACTAGGTGGAAGGGGTGGATGGCTTGTTACTCCACATGATTTTTGGTCTTAATTAATGGGTCCCCTGTGGGATACTTCAAAAGCTCTAGAGGAATATGCAGACGACACTATCTTGTTTGCCAAGGCTGAGGTGTATGAGTTTAGGTCTCTAGCAGAGATTCTCTCGATTTACGAGGCTGGGTCGGGGCAGTGAATCAATCTTCACAAATCTGCGATATCGGGGATCGGGATTGGGGATCAGCTGTTGGACGAGATAGCTGAGACAGTGAAGTGTGGGGTGGAGAAACTGCTGCTTATGTACTTGGGTCTCCTGCTTGGTCTAAGACAGCCCTCCGCAAGGGCTTGGGAGCCGGTGATTCGGAGGTTTGAACAAAGGATGTCTTCGTGGAAAGGTAAACTTTTCAGCAGTGGGGGATGGCTACTCTTGGTGAAATTAGTTCTATCTAGTCTTCTCATTTTTTATATGTCTATGTTTCAATGTCCTATGGGTGTGATCCATAGACTTGAACATATACAAATGAATTTCTTATGGGAGGGATCGGGGCTGTATAAACGGTATCATCTGGTGAATTGGGACACTTGCCAACTCCTGACTAGTTGTGGAGGCCTTGGCATACGAAATCTGCGGTGGGTAAACATAGCGCTCTTCGGAAAATGGTTATGACGAGTTGGTCTGGACAAAGAAAGAGAGTTTATGGCGGGTTGTGTTGGCTGAAAAGTATGGGCAAGTTGGCCGCAGCTAGGGGATCAACGTCGCCGTTAGCTATGTCCTCTCAGCGTGGTGGAGAGGTGTTTGCAAAACATGACATTATTACTCCAGATGGGGTCCGGTTCAGTTGGGGCGGTGGAACGCGGATTCGGTTATGGGAAGACTCTGGGGTGGAGAGAGACCCCCTCAAAGAGATTCCTTCTCGGCTATTTTCAACATTTCAAGAAACCCCCACGGTGTGGTAGCCAATTTTTCTCTAAATCCGAGGGGGGGTTCTGTGGGGCATAGTCACTCGTTGACTCCTTAGAGATGATGAGACGACCCCCTTCACACGGCTGTTGTCCCTGCTGAATGGGACAAGAAGAAATTCACATGGAGGGGATTCTCGGATTTGGACTCTCAATAAAGATGGGAACTTCAGCGTCAGGTCCTACTTTCAAATGCTTGCTAACCGTCCATTAGTTAGATTCGAAGGGGCGGGGCTGTGGAAGGAAGGCATTCCCCCCAAGATAAAAAATTTTGTGTGGACGATGTTCAAGGAAAAAATTCTCACGATCGACCATCTAATTCGACAGGGGAAAGATTTGCCCAACCGCTGCGCAATGTGCCTCTAAGCGGAAGAGTCGGCAACTCACCTTTTCCTTCACTGTTGGATGGCGCATAAGATATGGGGGGTAATCCTAAAATCCTTTGATATGAACTGGGTTGCCCTCACTTCCCCCTACCAGCAATTTTTGGCATGGTCGACTGTCAAATTGGAGGGTCAACTGAGGGAGTTCTGGAAGGCCAGATACTTCGTGGTCATTCGGAGCATTTGGATTGAGGAATGCGCGTATTTTTGAAAGAAAGCACCGGTTGGTGGGGATGATTCTGAAATCCATCGAAGACCTCATGTATTTATGGGTCTCTCGAGGGTGCGATAGATTTCGAGGGGAAACTCCGAGGTGGGATCCGTGCTAGGCTCGGTGCAGCTGGTTATCTGCTGTGGTTTTGCGTTTGTTGTTTTGTATCCCAATTGCATCTTTTTGGTCGTTGTTCTTGTGTTGTATTCTATTCAGCCTCTCGCTGCTCTTTAATATATTACACCTTTACCAATCAAAATAATAATATGTAAGTTTTTCCTTCTCTCTTTAAACTTTTCCATAAGTTGTCCAATAGGAAAATAACGTCAATTGTTAATCTTCTAGGTATATTTTCTATTTATTAAATTCTTAAAATATTGTTATCTATTCTTTATCTCATCCTTTATTACCAAGATTTTGATCTTCTCTAATGCTCCTTACCTGGTCGAGATCTCAAGTTTTATTTTTTCTAATTTTGACAAGTTTATAAATTTCTCTATCCTTTTGTTCTCAGCCTTGTGTTTTAACTGTTGTATGTTTCACTTTACTCATGGCTTTCTTAATTTCTCTTTTGGCAAGCTTATATATTTCAAGATCATTTGTAGTTATTGTTCTTTTTCATACTTTAAAACACTTATTCTCTGCAATGGACTTTCAAATATCTGCTTTCCACCATTATGTTTTTTTTTGTATGCCTTTTCTTTAGATTTTCTGGAGCACTCCTTAGCAATTCATTTTTAGGCATTGTGTCATTTGTTCATACTTCTCATTTGGATCTTGCACCACCATACTTCTCGATCACTCATTTTTCCCTATCAATCTATGTTGCGCTGTAAGGCTGATGGGGACGCTGCCTAGAGGACCTAGGTTTCAGGCCGTACAAGTTGTACCGGCGAAAGAAGAAGCGATGGAGGAGCCATGGAGCCATCGGAGAAAAGCCTTAAGGAGTGGCCTAAAAGAAGAGTCCTTGCCCAGGGTCGCTCGAGCGAGGAGGCTTCAGAAACATGAGCATATTTTCGGGTTTTAGTCACTCGAGTGAGAGGACATAAGAAATTCAAGGCCAAAAGTCTCGACCAAAATTCGCTCGAGCGAACCCCAGTTGTCGCTCGAGCGACCCTTGGCTGTCGCTTGAGCAACCTCTCGTAAAGATTCCCGCTCGAGCGGGAACCAAATCGACTCGAGCGAGTCACGTGACACAATTTGTCACTTTTTATCCTTTTTTGTAGTTTTTTTTTGTTGCAAATGTAAGTTACCTTTTAGGGTAACATGATACTTTTCTATTTTAAGGTTTTTCCCACTTGTGAACGCTATAAAGCATATTTTGTAAGCCATTTTTGACATTATTGGTTGAGTTTAATGAAAAGTGCATTGCATTTTGGGCTTGAGATGAGCTTTGAAGAGTGAGCCTTCTTCCTCATGTGGGTTTGGTGTGAGGCCAAGGGTGAGATTCTCATATTATCTTTGATCTTCTCTTTACTTCTTATTGTTTAATTTCCCTATTCTCCCAACTTGAGTTAAGGAGCACCTACACTAAAGAGAGCTCCAATTCCGGGCTTCAACCATTGAAATCCGCGAATACTCCTACGAAGCCCTAAAGTGATCATGGGAAAAGAATATCTATGAGAGATAATTTCGGGGTTTAACCATCGAAATCCGTGATTACTCCTCCGAATCCCCAAATCGATCACGGGAGAGGAGCGATTGTTGAGAATTTCAAAACTAGTGGTCGCAACAAATGTTACAAGTGTCACGGATTTGGACATTTTACATATCAATGCCCTACAGAATTTCCCGCTCAAAATTTATTGCTTCAAAGAGAGTTTTAAGGAGTCGTAAACTAGGAAAGTGGAAGAAATTGTGTATGACCCTAGTACCGTGGTGAGTGAAGAGGAAATATAGGAAATCGAAGAAATTCTAGCTTGCATTAAAGAAACCTTTATTCCCGTTGTAAGTAATTATGTTGAGTCGTCCACACGTGTGCCAATTGAATCACCCACACACTATTCGACCGAATCACTTAGACATGATTCATTAGTGTCCATGTAGTCAATTGTACACGAGTCCTTGTTGTTTGTAGAGTCGAGTGCACTTGAGTATTTGGTGCTGGTTGAACCGAGTACACATGAGCCGATCAAGTCACTTATCCATGAGTCATTGGAGTCTATTGAGTCGAGTCCACATGAGCCATTAGTGTCACTTGATTCGATCACACATGAATCGCTAGTGTTGGTAGAGTCCACTACACATGAGTCACTAGCGTTGATAGAGTCCACTACATGTGAGTCGTTAGCGTCGCATGCACATGAGAGTATCGAGTCCATAATTACACATACACATCGTAGTCTCGAGTTGCATAACGTTTCACATTCCGAGTCTTGTTGTGAATCAAGTTTTGAGTCTCATTCCGCATTGCATGTTGAAATTACGCTTAAAATTAATTTATGTAATGGAGATTCCAAATTAAGGGTGGATTTGCCTGTGAGCTTCAAGGAAATCCAAATAAATGGCCATGAAGTGGTTCAGGTTAGGCCTGAATGATTCCCATCGGGGATTGCGAAGAAGTCCCACACTTGCGTTGTTGGATCTTTTAGGATGGTCGAAAGGAGTGGACCTAAGGCATATGTGCTTGAGCTACCTCAAGGTATAGGGGTTAGTTTGACACTCAATGTGGGAGACCTAGTTCCTCATATGGGCTCAATCCTACTTCCTAGAACTCCTTTTCAAACATCCTTTCTTTGTGCGCTAATCCCGATCCCACAACCCCTATCTTTCCCTCCTCTGAGCAATATGAGTAGCGAGGTCATTGAGGAGATCTCGAATGATTTTGTGGCATTCACCCGAGGCAGAGAGTTTCCAGTTTACAAGATGAAGAGGGTTGGTAAGTCGACTTCTGAGAGTGCATGGGCCAATCATTAGAGAGTTCGCCACTTGAGTTCCTGTATTTCCGACCGATATCATGATCACACTTCATCGGTGATGAAGACTTTCGGATCCGGGAGAGTTGATGGGAAGTTTTAAAAATATTTAATAGAGTGGGTTGGCAAACCGGGTTTTTGGGTTCGTTGAGAAGAGGTTTACTGTGTGCGCCCTGATACAATCGACCGAGATTGTGATCATAAGTCACTGGGTGCCGGGATTGCTTGGGCTAGTTGCAAGGAGTTCCACTGTTTGGGTCCCGATACACTTAACCAGTATTATATGCGTGATTCATCAGAGATGAAACGTTTTGGGTTCGAGGGAATTGATGGGAGCATTGACACCGATCACTTAGGTTTTGGGCCACACAAGGTGTATCGACGGTATAAGAAGTGACATAGGAGCCATCATCGACCGATGCCACAAGCCAGTTTCATCGGTGATGAAACATTTTAGGTATGAGAGAATTGATGGGGATGCCGCCTAGAGGACCTAGGTTTTAGGCGGTGCAAGGTGTACCGACGAAAGAAGAAGCAACGGAGGAGCCATGGAGCCATCGGAGAAAAGCCTTAAGGAGCGGCCCAAAAGAAGAGTCCCTGCCCAGGGTCGCTTGAGCGAGCATCATTTTCGCTCGAGCGAGGAGACTTCAGAAACATAGGCAGATTTTCGGGTTTTGGTCGCTCGAGCGAGAGGACATCGGAAATTCAAGGCCAAAAGTCTCGGCCAAAACTCGCTTGAGCGAACCCCAGTTGTCGCTTGAGCGACCTCTCGTAAAGATTCCTGCTCGAGCGGGAACCAAATCCGCTCGAGCGAGTCACGTGATGCAATTTGTCATTTTTTATCCTTTTTTGTAGTTTTTTTTTGTTGCAAATGTAAGTTACCTTTTAGAGTAATATGATACTTTTCTATTTTAGGGTTATTCTCACTTGTAAACGTTATAAAACATGTTTTGTAAGTCATTTTTGGCATTATTGGTTGATTTTAATGAAGAGTGCATTGCATTTTGGGCTTGAGATGAGCTTTGAAGAGTGAGTTTTCTTCCCCATGTGGGTTTGGTGTGAGGCTAAGGGTGAGATTCCTATGTTATCTTTGCTCTTCTCTTTACTTATTCTTATTGTTTAATTTCTCTGTTCTCTCATCAATCCCTTGCATCCAGTTTTTTCCCTTTCAATTGATTGTTCAAATTCCCAAACCTTAGATCTTGAACAACTTTGGTGTCCATCCTTGGGGATCGAATCCGATCTTAACCCGTCGATCCATGACTGTTGTTGGGCTCGAGCTTGTTTAATTTGGGTCGTTAATCACATCAATTCAAAAGCCCTAGCGATGAGCTACCAATTCTACCTTGAACTACGAATGAATGCTCCGACCTAGACAAAGCTAGAGTTCTATCTCTAAGATCGCTTCTTCCGCATTTCCTAACAGGCTTCGCGTGTCAGATTGGACCCTACGTGAATCAAGTATGGTCACTTAAGCGGAATCTCGAAACCCTAAGGTATCGCTTTAATTTGTGATTAATTGTTCAATTAATTAATTTAATTTCAACAAATTGGCATATCATGGGTATTCACGGATTTTAGGGTAGTCCCGCGTCAAAGGCTCTACCCTAGGATGACCTCGTGATCTTTGCAATTTACTCACTCTCTTACCTTAATAAAAAAATAATTTATTTGAGCTTTATTTGCTCCAAGCTTAAAAGTTATATGATCTTTTTCTTCTTCTTTTAAAAAGGTATTTGCTATTGCCAGGTCAAAAGTTACTGTAAAGTCACTTCATCTTATTTCTTTCACCATAATCATATCCTTTCATATCTGTTTCTTATCCTCTCTACTTGTCCATTAAAGTTACCTCCGATCACTATGCTTTCACTAGTGGATATACCTTGTACTAGTTCATCCATCGATTTCCTATTTCTCATTTCACATTTTCACATAACTTGGAGTGCATAAGGACATTTAGTATTTCCTTACCTGGAACTAGTTTAGCCATCATAATC
Source organism: Chloranthus sessilifolius (assembly GCA_021018995.1). Classification (NCBI taxonomy): domain Eukaryota; kingdom Viridiplantae; phylum Streptophyta; class Magnoliopsida; order Chloranthales; family Chloranthaceae; genus Chloranthus; species Chloranthus sessilifolius. Next base: position 11,875,100 of record CM037588.1, read on the forward strand.
CGATTATTCTCATCATAGGAGTTTGACGAGTAGCTGGTTGTCAATCTAACACTAACCCTCCTTTCTTTTCTGGGCTGGGGATAGGCAACACCAGAGTGTTATATATATATATATATATAATTTTATTTAAATTATGAACAATTTAAATCATAAAAAATAATAAGTGATTAAAGCATGCATCACATCATAAAAATTTGAAAAAAAAAAAATCGGAAAATTCGACAAAATTTGAAAAAATCAAGAAATTTTTTGGAGATTTGACAAATTTTCCGAATATTCGGCATAAAGTTATGTAGACCGCCTATTCGGAGAATTTTTCTAAAAATTTGATTAATTCAGAATTTTATGATTGAGGCAAAGCTTAGCATTACATCTTTTCGTCTTATCAGGTACTATTGCTTCTCATTCTGATGGTCTTATCGGCAAGGCCCGTCGTCGCAAGCTCGAACTAGCTCGCGAGATGGCTATCACTTTGGCTCAGGACATGTTTGAGGATGTAGTGTCCTCTCCCTTTGAAGCACTCCCTGCCTTGGCTGACCAAATTGAGGATTATTTTTCAGAAATCGAATCGTTGGGCATTGATAATTCAAAGTTACGTGAGCATGTCCAACTCATAATTAAGTCAGCCTGCGAACTTGAGAGCCTACAGTCATCGCTAGATGAGGAATCGCTTCGCAAGGAAATTGATGATAAGCTTCAGACCCTATCTTCAAGGGAAGATGTGATTTCTCGAGAACTATGCGACATCAAGAAAGCCGAGTCTGAGTTAGCAGAAAAAGAAACGTTGGATCGGACACACAGGGAGGATCTTGTGAAGCAGTTCTCTGAATGTGAGTTAAGGCTGAAGCTTATAGAGGAACAACGGGCTGTACTGCGTACCAAAGCTGAGGATGAGAGAGAGAGACTTAAAGGGAATGAAATGGAGAGGTCTTCTCTATGTCAGCAGAAGGAAGACATGGAGAGAGAAATGGATAATCGAAGGAAGTCAGTTGAAGAAACCAAACTTCGCCTACAAGAAAGCATTGTTGGTCTTACTTCTTTGGAGTGGATTTGATGCCCTCCATATTTTTGGGTTTGACTTGATGATCAATTTTTTGACATTGCCCAGCTACTTTGTGGGCTCTATACTTGTAACTTCAATTATTTTTTACATGAAAAGAAGTTGAAGAAAAGAAGCTCATTTTGTTATAATGATTATATTTCTTTTTTGGTACTTTTTATTTGCACAAAGTAAAATGAATTAATGAAGTTTAGGCGCGTTCGATTAGGAGCCATTTGCATTTAAGTAATTCGGATTCATTTGGTGGGTGCAATTTACTTGTCTGTTTGATAGTAGGGAAATTCAGAACAGGAAATGAAATCAATTTTCTGGTTCCTTTTCTGCGAAATGATACCCTAGAGAAGTGAAACTTTTGCTGTTTGATTTCTTCTGTTTAATTTATTGTGTTTGAAATAGAATTTGGAAAAGGGCCTTTTCATCTAAACATTATTATCCGGAAACAGGGCTTTAAAAAAAAAATTAAACTAAGAACACAACCCTTATTGTGTTGGCGAGAAGTTCACTTTCAGCCATCTTAATGGTTGAATTGGTTTTTGCCTAAAATGGGTTGATACTTGGAAACTGAATTTCTCTGTGGGGCTCACTTAGAACATCTCCAAGAGACACTTCATTTCTAACCCATCTTAGTTGAAACGACTGGAAGTGAAGAGCGTGTGAAGTGTGTGTTTTCTGCTCCAAGAGAAAATCTATTTCCACGTGGAAATAAAGAGCCCCGCTCTCCTCTCTCTTCAATATTAGATAGAGAGCAAGAAACTCTTTGTATTTGAAATATTATTTTGTATTCAAATGTCGATAAAGAGCTTTGTTAAGAATATTATTTTGATTTCATTAAAATTGTATTTTGATAAAATAATAAAAGAATCAAAATAAAGAGCCTTATACTCTTTTATTTTTGTCACTCCACGACCACCCCTCTTTATTTCTTGTCACATGAGCATGCATAACGGAGAGAAGCTCCTACTTTCCTTTTCATTTCCAGATAACGCTATTATACTTGGAAGATTCTCTGCTCCATGTAAAAAGCAAATAGAGTGTGGCCTATGTTGGAAGTTACCTATATGTTTAAAGAGCTGGGGCAAATACCTCAATGATGGTAGTTGTATTTCTGAAGGCAAGCCTCTCTCAACCATGGTTCAAACCTTTGGCCGAAATCACCTAAACCCATATTTGAGTGGTCAAATGTACTAAAGAGAAGTTTTCGGTCAAAATTTCAAATTTCGGCCAAAATTTCGGTTCAAAATTTCGGTTTCGAACGAAATCTGATATTTTAATTGTGATCAAAACAGAAACGAAATCCAATAATTTGATTCTTGCTCTCAAGCAAAGGGCGTGCTTCATTGCAGGCATCTGCCATCTTAAACGTGTTTGAGATTCCCAATATGCGTTTCAATGCTTCTATGTATGTTTGATAGAGTCGCATGATCATACTTTTTGGATGCAAGTAGCCATTTGAGACTACGAGGGCAACGTTTCATTTTCCATTCTAAAGACCTGGAAACTAAAAAAGGGAGCCATTACTTGCACACGTTTTTCAAGTGATTGCACCGAATTTAAAGTAAGATTTTATATTTTAGGGACATGTGATATGTAAAAATGCAATATGGGTCGTCTGATTTGAAGTTCATGATTAATAGATCTTTGGTACATAAAATTGGAACAAAACACGATACTTGTCCTATGATCTATTATAGTCAACTGTTGAATTATATAATAGCCTTTAACTCTATTTAATCAAATGATGAAAATTATATTTTGTTTTAATCTTTTACAATTAATATTTTTAAATTACAACCTTCAAATCAAAAGGCTTAGATGATGTTTTCACATAGTAGAGATTGCCAAACTTACAAGTCTTTTTTTTAAATTCGGTGCAATCACTTGAAAAGCGTGTGCAAGTAATGGCTCCCACAAAAATTATATCTTATTTTATCTCTCGTCTTTAATGATCTCTTCAATGCCCCATTAAACTGAAGCTTCTCAACATGAAAATTAATGTGTCATTTCATTTGAAGAGTATGATCTTTCTATACATAGTAACTAAGTTCGGGTTTAGCAATCATTCGGTGGGTCAGTTCGTTTAATTTGAATATAATTTTAATCGGAGAAAATTTGAAAAAATTGAGGGATTATAAAATACTATATAGTCTTCATATATTAACAATTTACAATCATAAAAAAAATCATGTATGAAGTATGAATAAAACATGCATCACAATGATAAAAATTCCTCAAATTTTGATAAAATTGAAATCAATCTAAAGAATCGACGAATCAAGCAAATATTCAACAAAAAGTTCGGCAGATGTTTAGAGGATTTTTTCAAAATTTGCATGTATTAATAATTTACAATCATAAAAAAAATATGTATTTAATATGAATAAAATATATATCACAATGATTATAATTTCTCAAATTTAAAAAAAATTGAAAACAATCTTAGAGAATCGACAAATCAAGCGAATATTCAACAAACTATCGATTCCGAGGATTTTTCAAAATTTGATTAACTCTTAGAATTTTGTGACAAGAGTTTCTATCATTTAAAGGATCAACTACTTTTAAAATTAATGGTGTTATGCATTGACATGTTGGCATTAATTTTAAAAATAATTATTAGGGCCTGTTTGGTTTCAAGAGAAATAAGGGAAAACTCATATGGGGGAAATAAATTGTCGAGATTCTCGTAGTTTGAATGACATCTAAAAGGTTGGAAACTATCTTCACATTTTCCGTCAAAATCCGAGATGAAATGCCGAGGGGGTCCCTCGGTTTTCCATCTTCCGAACCTTTAGACTTCTCATCCGTACGACTCTTTTTATAATACTACAATTTTTTCACGGACAAAAACCATTGATTGATTTGAATAATACGATGGAGATTATTTTTTGTTTCAATCTTCCTCATGATAGATCTTAAGATCAAGATGCCCCCTATCAAACGGTCTAATGTTGATTCTATATGACACGCATCCCTAAAAATTAGAGGCAGAAAGGTGGTCAATTGATCACGCAAACCTTCTAAAAATTTGTTACTAAGCTTTAGGGGTCCTGATTTATATTAGTGGAATATCATCCATCCAAAATTATCAAAAATCTTCAAACTATTTTTTTATAGTATTTGTTTTCATAACAAATATTTCTTCTTTGATTTTGTTTATGTTTAACTAAATCTCACAATTTTGGCTTATTTTTAAGCTCCCCTCCATCTATTTAGGTGTTGTTACACGGAATTATTTTTGGAGAGATTTCTGTCGGACTTTATTATGTTGTAGAGCTATATACTTACATATATGATGTATATGCTCTAGTATAATTAATTTAAAAAAAATAATAATTTATTACATGTAATAAGGTTTGAACCTAGAACCTAACCTTCATAAAGCACCAAGTGATTAAAGAGAAAAAAAAACTTAATACATATATAATTTTTTGGTTATTTGACTATTTTTTTTATTAGGATATGCTATTTTCCTACAATTTACTGCATATGTATCCAAACACAAGATTTGCTTAATTCTGCATTTTCTCACCTAATAATGTGGTTGTCTAAACAACGGAAAACAAAGGGAAACAAAAGAATACCGTAGTTTCCTATAACTTATGTATCCATGAAAAAATATAAGAATATTATTTTACTTTCCTACTTTTCCCGTATTTTTATTTAAACAGGCCCTTAAAGGGTGGCGTTATTTGCACTCATATAACCTATAAATACATGTTTATCTTTAGCACGCTTAATTTGTAAAGAGCACTCGAGTAAATTTTTTTCTTTTGGCTTATCTTTACGAATTTTTTTTTTTGGGAAGAGCACAACTATCGTAGTCTCTCTCTCTCCGCATCCTCATCGATCTTCTACTGTAGTGCTACACGGGTGGATACCTACTTCAATGCTAGCAAATGATTAATTCAAGTGCATGCCCATTTTAGATTTTTTCTTTTGACATTGGAAGATCAACAGACAATAATGATAACACAGTCGGTTTTTTTGAGTTTATTGCATATTTTTTAGGAGTATATATTTTGTTAGTGGTTTCTAGAGAATAGATAGGATGTATAGGTTTTTACATTTGAATATGGTGGTTTTGTGTCATCGCCACATTCTCATAGTGGCCTCTTCATGCTAAGGATAGAGGCCATTCAGGCGATGTGGTAGTGGTAATCCACTGCCCACCGCCACATTACTTGAATGACTGCCAACTGTAGTGCGACAGAGGTCACTCTGAGAATGTGTCAGTGATAATCCATTGCCCATGATCTAGGCAGAATGATATTAGAGTGGAAGTTGATGATGAAGAGAAAATGACGAAACAGATGAGATGAAGTCATCGACAAATCGATCAGATGAGGAAGAACAAACACTGGTAGGCTGAAGAAATGTTGCAAGAAGGGATGAATCCGAGATCCCTAAAGAATTAATTTTTGGTTATATAAATGGGCTTTTTAGACAAGATTGTGAATTATCTAAACAAACATTAAAATAGCTTAATTGTAAAGTTTGCACTTGCTTTTCGTGTGTTCATAAGAGGAAATACGGGTGCAAATAATGCCACCTATTATCAAAATCATATAAGCTGTCTGATTTGGAGACTATGATGAAAAGATCTGAGGCCAATAATTGGCGCAATTTATATCATCTGAATGAATAAAGTCAAAGGTCATCATTTGATTCAATAATTGAGTTCGACAAATTAGATGATAGAGCTCATGTTTGATGCCAATTATTGGCCTCAAAAATCTTGACATCAAAATTTCAAATTAAATAGTTTAAATGGTATTCCACCTGACACAGATTTCAAAATAATAAAATTTTTCTTTTTAATCATGTGCCACGATCCAAATCTTGTGTGCAAGTTTACCTCCCTTATTAAAAAAAGATATTAATTTTAAAGAGGTTGATTATTGCTTCTAAGTTTGAATCAAACGATGGAGATGTCTTTCCTTCTAAATTTTCAGATCATTATCTTCAAATCAGACGATACACATAAAGTTTCCACATGAAAAACGTTTCTCAAAAGGAACCCGCTAACTAAGTCACTGGTGCTCGGGCCGCGTACCTAATGCCCATTCTCACAAAAAAGCCGCTAAGTTTCTCACCTGCTGTTTAATCCCCCTGTTTCATTTGGGGGCTTTAATTTTATTTGCTTCTCTCTCCTCGCCACATCTCTCCCCCATTTTCTCTCTCTTCCCCCAAAACGCTAAAAAAAATACCTTTTCTTTTGTCCTCCATAACCAGCAAGTAAGTTTTCTGATTCTTCGTTCACTTTTTCTGCATTGATGTATTATTTTCAACTTTTTTTGTGTTTTTTTTCTTGCCAAATTGATAAGTGCTCATAAAGTTTTAGGTCGTTTTCTTTGATGATTTTTTTGGTGAATTTTTATGGGTTTTGTGTTCTTTATGTTCTAAGTTTGGTATTGTTATGTTAAGAATCTAGGGTTAAGTTTCATCAATTAAGTGTTGAATTTCGTTTGAGATAGTTGTGTTTATTCTCTTGTGATGGGATTTTGAACTTTAATATGTATATATTGCATGTTATAAAGAATTTTTTAGAAAGAACGGTTTAGAGTTTTGAATGCTGCTTTTATATGGATTCTGGATTTTGGTCATTTGGGTTTTCTGTTGTAGCCATGCAATTTGTAATCTCTTCCTGTGTTGTTATGTGAAAAGTGGTGGTTCTTGTTTTGGTCATTTTTATTTGGGATAATGGCTGCTGACCGACATTTAAACACCAAAATTGTTTTAAATGATCTTACACCATTAAAATTATATATTTTTTCATCTCACACTATTTGAGTGTGATTTATCATTATGTCATGTGGCGCACATTTATCTAAGTGGCAATTCATCACTGGAACATGTCTTAGCTCAAAGTAACATGCCTATAAGTAGATGTGAAGCGTTTGATTGATAAACTTTGATATCAGCCATTAAAACTAAAAATAACGGTTGATATTATAGTCCATAGATCGGATAGTTTAAATCTCCCTAAAACACCATTTCTGGCCTATTGCATTTCAATCTATGATCTATCATTTTGACGGTACATGACACCCACATCTTAAACCGTTGATGGTGTAAGATCATTTAAACACCATTATGGTGTTTAAATGATGGTGAGGAGAGTCGGGTCCTTTTTGTTTATATGTGTGTGAGAAGTTAGCGGGATGTTTGTGAAAGGACCCACTTTCCTGACCGTAATTTAAACACCAAAATGATGTTTAAATGATCTTACACCATTAATGATTGAAGGTGTGGGTAACCATACATTGAGGGGTAATGGGCCCAAGAATATTGTATTTTTTGGGATTTGAACCATCCAACATGTATACTCTAATACCAATTGTTGTTCGTCGTTTTAAATGGCCGATATTGAAGTTCACCAAGCGAATGATTCACATCCACCATTTCTAATACCAATTATTATTCGTGGTTTTTAATGGCTGATATTGAAGTTCGCCAATTGAATGTTCACATCCATTTATAAGTATGAATCTTTGGCTCAGACATGGTCCAATGATAGATTGGAACTTGCCAATCTTCTTCATGTCCGCCTTCTTATGCTCCAAAGTGGTTATCCGGAGATTGGAACAGATAGAGCGGAATTTCCTTTGGGAGGGTTTGGGTCTCGATAGGAACTATCACCTGATTAGCTGGGAGATCTGCAAGTTGCCGATGTCTGCTGGGAGGCTGGGTATTCAAAGTTTGGAGCTGGTTAATATTGCGTTATTAGGCATATGGTTTTGGCGTGCAGGGTCAGCGACAGAGAGGAACAGTCTGTTGGTACCCATCCTGGTGGAGAAGTATGGCTGGATGGACGGGTTTTGGGGAGTCAGCGTTTCTGTTAATAGGCATGGTTCTAATTGGTGGAAGGGAATATGCTCTGTCTGGAAGCTCTACTCGAGGGGTGTCCATTTCAGCTGGGGTGAGGGGACTAGGATCAGATTTTGGGACGATATTTGGATCGAGTACCAATCTTTAAAGGAAAGGTTTGCTGCCGTTTACTCTATTGTGAGAAATCCCCGCTCCTTGGTGGCAGACCTTTACTCGGAATATAGGGGCCTCGCTTCTTGGGAGGTGTCTACGCGGAGGTCCCTTAGGGAGGCCGAGCTGATCCCTTTCCAGGAGTTGTTGTCCTGTCCTGTCTTTACCACACAACCAAGAATCGTGCGAGAGCGGATGAGAGAATTTGGATGGGTTGTAAATCGGGATCTTTTTCTGTCAAATCTTTCTACAGGATGTTCGTTGCTCGTCCCCTCTTTCGGTGCGAGTGGGCTAAGCTTTGGAAAGCTCCAACTCCCCCTAAAGTGAGGTTCTTCGTGTGGACTGCAGTCAGGTGTTGCATTCTCACGATTGATCAATTAATCAAAAGAGGCAAGTCTTTGCCGAGTCGCTGTGCTATGTGCTTTATCTCCGAGGAATCGGCTCTGAATTTATTTCTTCATTGCCAGGTACGCATCAGATTTGAGGAGCTATCCTAAAGTTGCTTGACATGGCGTGGGTTTTCCTGGACTCCATCTCTAGCCTCCTCCCTTCCTGGTTGGGAGTTAAGTTGGAAGGTCAGGCGGGGGCTTACTGGAGGGCTGCGCTTTTTGCGGTCTTGTGGGGCATCTAGTTGGAACGTAATGCGCGTATTTTTCCAAAATTCGTCGCCCGTTCGGGATGACTCTCAAGTTGATTGTTGACCTCATGTGTTCCTAGGCGGTATTGAACATGGATGAGGCCTTTGCGGGTCCTGTGAATTTTGATCCTGGGTAGAGGCCTCAGGCCTTTTGCCCTCTCCCGTTTGGCGTTGGGGAGGTGTTTGGGTCGTGTTCCCTGTTTTTTTTGGGTTCTGTTGTTGCCTTTTGGCGTTTTTCTTTTTCTTTGATGGTTTTCACTGGTCTCTTGTTTGGTTTCCAACTCCTTGCTGGTTTTTTTTTTATATAATTGTTGTGCCTTTACCGATTTAAAAAAAAAAAACATTTAAGCACCATTTTGGTGTTTAAATGACGGTCAGGAGTCATTATTCCTTGTGAAAAATGTGTGTTATTCAAATATTGCACCACCAAAATGAGGTTGTGATCATTATATTTAGGTCGCACCAGCAATGATCCCAAACTTGTTTTGGGGCCAAAGTGAAACTTCCATTTGCCTTGAACCTGAGTTCGTAAATACGATGAAATAAATTATGTCCCAAATGCCCTGTAATTGATTAGTGCAAGTATTTGCATATGCTAAGTCTTTCTAAAGTTTGATTTGCATTGGTAGGCTTGTATAGATGCATAATCAATTGGGTTCTCGTAATTGTAGTTGTTTCTACCTAATGGCAGGAGGATCATTAAAGTTGTCGAAAAGTGTGAACTTGTATAGATGCAGATCATCGAAGTCGTTGAAAACTGTAAACGGGATACTATATTGACCATAAAGCCATGATGGAGTGCAACAAAGAAGAAGCTATGAGAGCTAAGGAAATTGCTGAGAAGCACATGCAGGCTAATGATTTTAAGAGGGCCCGATTGTTCATCCTCAGGGCCCAACTCCTCTTCCCAGATCTTGAGAATTTATCGCAGATGCTAACTGTTTGCAATGTGCATTTCTTGGCTGAACACAACAAGGTGTGGTCTGACTCTGAGCAGGATTGGTATGGGATCCTTCAAGTTGATCAGAAGGCAGATGAAGCGTCTATCAGGACGCAGTATCGTAAGTTGGCACTCCTGCTTCACCCTGATAAAAACAAATTCTCTGGAGCAGAAGAGGCATTTCAGCTGATTGGGGATGCTCTTATGGTGCTCTCTGATCAAGCAAAACGATCTCTCTATGACAAGAAGAGAAAAGTAGACCCTAAAGTTGTGGCCCTTTCACAGCAGCAGAAGCAACAGCAAAAGCAGCAACAGCAGCGGGAGAAGCAGCTGCAGCAGGAGCAGAGGCGGCAGCAGCAGCTGCTGCAGAAGAAGCAGCAGCAGTGGCTGCAGGTCCAGCGCCTTCAGCAGCGGCGGCTGCAACAGCAATCGGAGCTTCCCGAAAGCCGAAAGCAATCAGCAGCTTCAAAAGCACCTGCCAGGGGAAATGCCGACAAGAAAATGCAGGGTAAAATTTTTACTGGGACCAAATTTGTCACGAAGAAGGTTTCAGAAATGAATGTGAAAGCCCAGGAGATGGAAAAAAAAGGAAACACGGGTCAAAAGAGGAGTAGAAACGAGGTTGTAGATTCTAGTGAGAACTGTGAGAACACTGCAAAAGATGTAGTGAACTCTCCTAATTCCAAAAGGTCAAGGAAGGATGGATCATCAGATGGTGCAGATAGTAAGAGTAGCAAATCAATCCCACCAGGAGATTCAGGAGAAGGTGAACATGATGGAAATGCCCCCGTTAAAGAACAACTACCAAATGGAAAAGAACGAGTGGGGATGCACAAAACTAATGGAAGCGAGCAAGTAGGGGTCGAAAAGGAAAACGAAACCTCCAATTTTGATACCAATCCTAAAGAAAATTTTGATGCCATTCCTATGGTAAAATCAAGGCATGTGGTAATAAATGATGGTCCTAAATTCTACAATTTCAACGACGATAAAAATGAAGGTAAATTCAAAGTCGGACAGATATGGGCTATTTATGACAATGCTGAAGAAGGCATGCCAAGATGCTATGCGCTAATAAATGAAGTTTTGTCACCATTAAAGCTTTGGATCACTTGGCTAGTTAACGATCCTGAGGACCAAGATGACATTGATTTGTCTGACAGGAAGTGGCCTGTTTCTATAGGCAACTTCAGACTCGGGGACACTGAATATACCAAAGATCTTTCTCTATTTTCCCATTTGGTGTCTTGGGAAAAAGGAATGCATGATTGTTCATACAGAATATATCCTAGAAAGGGTGAAATCTGGGCTATATATAAGAACTGGAATATTAAATGGAGCTCTGATCAAGGCGACCCTATACCATATGGTTATGAAATTGTTGAAATATTGTCAGATTATGCTGAGGGGAATGGCTTTAATGTTGCTTGCTTGGTTAAGGTGGAACACTGTGTGTTTCGGCGGCAATCAGCGAATAATGTCACAGCCACATTTCGAATACCGTCCTATGAAATATTTCGGTTTTCCCACAGGATCCCTTCTTATGAAATCACTGAAGAAGATAGTAAACATGTCCCTGAAGGTTCTATAGAACTCGGTCCATTTTCTCTTCCTAGCCAATTTCTAGAGTTTGATGATGGGAGAGTGGACCATAACAGTATCAGTGCTCAAGGTGTCGGTTTGTGCTCTCAGTCTACACCTGAAAAAGGGAGACTTGCGCCTTGTTCTGAGGAGAAACCTAAGACACCCGTGAGGAGCGTAGAGCCGAATGAGAAGAATATCCAGGAAAAGAAACGAGATTATTCTCCTAGGACAGAGGTCGGGGCTCATGAGCAGAAAATCCATCAGGAAAATTCCAGTGAAAGCGTAGAGCCGAATGAGAAAAAAACAGATAGTGGAAAACTAGGTCCCAGTTTGTTCCCCGTTTCAGAGACTGCTGAAGCTACAACGATCTCTCGAGGGCCTGAGAATGTAGAGCCGAATGAGAAGAAACCTATGATGCCCATAAGGAGTGTAGAGCCAAATGAGAAGAATATCAAGGAAAAGGAGAATCTGGAAAAACGAGATTATTCTCCTAGGGCAGAGGACGAGGTTTATGAGGAGAAAACCTGTCAAGAAGATGCCGGTGAAAATGTGTCTTACGAGTTCTGGAAGAAAATAGATAATGAAGAAATCGGTCTCAATTGGTTCCCCGTTTCAGAGACTGCTCAAGTTACAACAATCTCTCGAGGCCCTGAGACCAGGGAGGCCGTGACCATATCCTACGTTGAGCCGAAGACAGAAGGATCTTTTGGTAAGATATGAACCGGCATTACCTTGAATTTTTATTTATTTTTCTTTCACTTGCGCTGATTTGGGATCATATTCTCTTTTTTCAGCATCTGCTTCTTCCCAGACTAGATCATCTGATGCCGCAGCCCGAGCTCATTTTATCAAATTAAAGTTTATGCGGGACATGGCGGCTTCTCTGGCTCAAAATATTTTTGACGAGATTGCAGTCACGCCCTGTGAAGATATTCCATCACTGTTTGATACAGTGGAAGTTTGTCTTTCGGAGATCGTAGCTTCAGGTTTTGGTGTTTCGAAGCTGCGAGAGCGAATCAATTCCATCTTCTACTTGGCCAGCGAGTTATCAGATCTACGATCTGCTCTAAGCAAAGAATTGATCCACCAAGAAATAGATGAGAAATTAATGTGGTTGTCATCGAACCAAGGAATAATTACCGAGGAACTAAACATTTTAAGGAAGGAGAAGTCGGAACTTTCTATCAAAGTGTCATCAGATCAAACACTCAGGGAGGAGCTGACCAAGCAGTTATCTGAGTGCGAGTTGCGGCTAAAACTGGCAGAAGCGAGGCTTACGGTGGTGGACGCCGAGATCAAGAACAAGGAGAATGCTCATGAAGAGAATGACTCTGAGATCACCTCATTGAGTAAACAAAGGGAAGGCACAGAAAACTTGTTGAATGACAAAAGATCATTGATTGAAAGAAACGAAACCCGTCTTCGGGAGACCATCACAGGGCTCCCAAGTTTACAATGGATGTAGGGGGGCTTTTCGACATTTTCAACCATGGTTTTAAAACTAGTCGAATGACGAGCAACTTGGCAGAGTTACTCAACTGCCGAGATTTCGAGTTAAATTTAGATTTTACTCGGATGATGCAGCCATTGTTTGTAAATTACTTATGTATATAAATTATTTTTGGGGGATAAAGTTTTAGATACTGTCCTTTTAAGTAGTGTTATACTACATTTTACCACCATATCTTTCCATTTTTTTTTATGAAAATTTTTGCTAATTTTTTTTAAATATTTATATATTTTTTATGAACTATGTATTTTTAAATATTACTAGATTACTGAGTCGGATTGGATCGAGTTTTATTCCAGTCTTCAAGTTAGCTTGACCCAGTTGGCTTGAAGAGTGAGTTCTCAAGTTTTAGAATCATGTTTTGAAAAATGTAAGTAATTTTTTGATCAAATGAAAGAATTTTTTTTTTTATATTTTTTAGGGAGTCATTACTTGCACACAATTTTCAAGTGATTGCACCGGATTGCACCGAATTTAAAAGAAAGACTTGCAAGTTTGGCAACTTTTACTACGTGAAAATGCCATCTAAGCCGTTTGATTTGAAGACCGTGATTTAAGGATATCAATTGTAAAAGATTAGAACAAAATATAATTTTCATCATTTGATTAAATGGAGTCAAAGGCTATTATATAATTCAATAGTTGACTAAAATAGATCATATGACAAGTATCGTGTTTTGCTCCAATTTTCTATACCAGAGATCTATTGATCATGAACTTCAAATCAGACGGCTCATATTGCATTTTTACATATCACATGTCCCTCAAATGTCAAGTTTTTTTTTTAATTTGATGCAATCACTTGAAAACCGTGTGCAAGTAATGGCTCTTTTTTTATTTTTTTATCAGTAAGGGATAAATATTGTGATAAGAGGCGAAAAAAACACAAGGACAGCAAGGTGCTGAGAAGAAAACCCACACTCAACAAGGAAATAAAAACTGACCCCACCAAGTAAAATAAATAAAAAAAATCCCAAAAAAGAGGAGAATCAGTGTTTTATAAGTTATTCCATTGGTGAACTTCTTCTAAATAATTGGGAAAAAGAGTTAAAAAATAATTGGGAAAAAATTAAGCAAGAAACCAGGAAAAGTTGAAAATTGTGTGTTTTCACTTGTTCTGCCACATGGTACACATTCTTAATCAATCAAAGTTGTCCAAGTTACAAATTATCGTATCAGCTGATGTTAGCCTATAATTGGAACCATCAAAGGATTCTAACCATACATCCGGGCTCTATACTGTACATGGCTCTTCCTATCTAGCTAAGGGTTCATATTGCTCGGATTGGATGCTACTGTTCTCTGGTTACTGTATTTTTGGGCTGGCAGTTCATATGATGTCTAACCACCTACACAAAGTGGAATGGTTAAGGATGTATGCCACATTGCAAAGCAAGTGAACACAGAAGGGTACTAGTGCTTGCAACCAAAGATTGAAAAACAGAAGGGTACTAGTGTTTGTAACTGAAGATTCAATCTCTGCAACTAGATTTTTATACATAAAAATTGTTGACTGCCTTGAATCTGATCATGCCTCACCTATTAGTCGATCAGATGCTGATTCTAGGTGCACTCATCCCCAAAAACAATTGATCCGATATGTGAGCCATGAGCTAAATATAAGTTGTATGAAAAATTGGGCCGAAAAATGAACTTCATTGTCTGATTCAAGCAATTAATGGTTTTTCCGTGTGAAAAGCCTGGTTGCAGAGACCGAATCCAAAATACTGGTACCCAAAACAGAATCCTCATTTGAAATTCCTACTTCCTAGATAGAAATTGTGAAGTTCTGTCTGCCACATACTTTAGATGTGGGTAGTATAAAAAGAAGCCCACACTCACCTTTAAGGTGCTTAACCCAATCAATTTTATCTCATCTCAGTTTTTCAACATTTCTTTGGATCCTCCAAGTTGGTTTTACAGCTAAATTCCAGTGACATATTTCCAATAATGAATCAGCTTAGGTTGCACTTCATATTACAGAATAAAGATGAAAATAATCAAATGGATGTGGCTTTGTAATGGAACTTAAAATTTTTAATTTTTCCAATGATTTTTTTTTTAATTGTCATGAAGGAAATAAAGCTCTTGAAGTAGAGGCGAATACAATCAATTAAAATCTCAAGAGATGTTTAATTATTTAAAATACTTTCTAAAATATTTAAAATCATACAACAAACGTATGTTCTTTTGAAGAAAGTACATGTGATTCGTTATATGAAATATTAGGCTTCAAAATCATCAAGTTGCTTGTTAGTAAATGCCCAACAACGTCCGATCGTGCTTGTTAGTAGTCACCATCTGTCTGTGAAATTCATCACCGTCGCATCCTGCACTTTTTTTTAAGTTTTGCAGAGCCGATGGTTCACTAGATTAGGTCCGTCATAATCTCTCCTAAAGCTTTTGATGTAAGATCGCGTGGCTTAAAGAAAACATTTATTGGAGAGGTGTTAAGTAAAAGAAAATATGAGATTGTGTGGCATGAATGTGTGGATCAAGGGAAGCTGTACAGATTAAAAAAAGAATTGATTTTATTGGAAAAACAAATTGAGAAGTGAGTATGAGAGCCCAACCCAGGACTATGGTCTATCTAATCGCGAGATCAAAGCCGTCCATGACTTTGATACCATGTTGAAACTTAAAATTCTACATTTTTGTAATAATTTTTTCAGATTTTCATTAAGGAGAGAAACCTCTTTAAATAGAGGTGAATACAGTTAATTAAGATCTCAAGAGATCATTAATTATTTCACTTATTAAAATATTTAAAAATCATAATCAATCTTCATCATGCCTAAAATATAAGATACATATCATATGATGCGTATCTCTCTTATAATCTTAATCATTTTCTATTAAGATTAGAGATAATATTTGAGATTATTTGAAAGATAAACATCATATGATATGTATCTCTCTTATAATCTTAAATATTCTCTATTCTTTAGAAGGCACTAGGACATAATGGGGTTGAAATTCCGGTATCCTAAATTTGCCGAACGATGATAGTGAAAATAAATGATATAAAACAAATCAATCACTATTGCACACGAGTTTTTTACGTGAAAATCCAAAAGGAAAACAATCACAGGATCTACGCCAGATCTAAGGCAACAAATACACTATGAGTTAAATGATTACAGAAAGTATTGAATGAATGCAAACTCTCTAGTCCTATCAAATCTTTCTAATCCGCAATGCTAGAATCCACTATGCGCTTGCATAGTTATTCGATTTGTCGCCTTCAACCACCGAGTCGCACGATGGTCCACTCGTGTTCAGACGACTCACAACAACATTCCAGATTTCATCAAGGTCACTCGAATCCACGAGCCTAGACACGCTCGAAACTTCAAATGTTATTCACTTCAGAAAATAGAAACAGAACAAGTGTCTTTGAATAATCAAGAGATCTAAACAAAAGTTTCAAAGGCCAAAATGATTTTTCTCTTAAGATACAATATATATTAGTTGTAACCCTAAAGAATGATATGGAAGAATCTTTTACGGAATCAATTTCATGGTTGACCATCACTTTGGTTGTGGTCAATTACGAATATTTGAGTGATTAATCACGAAAAGAAAGGTGGTCAACCATCAAGAAAGTTACAATTCTTATAAACCGTTCTTAGAACAAAATATTGTGAATAAGAACAACACAATCAAACACCATATATTATTGACAAATGAGTATGGTTATACTTGGTAACACATATGGGAGTGGTGTATTAGGTTATCATAGATCATGAC
Organism: Chloranthus sessilifolius; assembly: GCA_021018995.1. NCBI lineage: Eukaryota > Viridiplantae > Streptophyta > Magnoliopsida > Chloranthales > Chloranthaceae > Chloranthus > Chloranthus sessilifolius. The sequence continues at coordinate 11,891,559 of CM037588.1, forward strand.
AATCAGCCCAAACCTTTTTTGATAACGGGGTATCCGGCCTCGTAGAGCACCCGATTAAGTCACAAGTACATGCAATGCCCACACATCACATGTACCACTCAGTAGTGATAAATTCCTGCGAGTGACCAACAAGGGGTGGGATTCGAATTCAGGACTTCCTGAGGAGCTTGCTAAGGATTTTTGGAGTCTTGTGGAGCTTTAAATGTGTATTTGACTGTGAGGGGTTTGAATGGAGTTGCTAAGGATCTTTGGAGTGTTCCCCAAGTGGGTTGAGTGGTTGTGTGATTGGTTTGTGTGGGTTGAGTAGTTTTGTGATTGGTATGTGGGAAAATGAAAAATTATAAACGGTGGACAATTTTTTATAGACAATTTTGCAAATAACTTATGTGGCGCAATGTCACTGGCTACAGTGGATGGGCCCCACTATGTGTGTAGTCAATCACATCATGCCACATAAGTTTATAAAAATTGTCCACTGTAAAACACTGTCCGTGAGAAAATTATGAACAATGGACAATTTTTGGTAGACACTTTGGAGACAGCTTATGTGGCGCGACGTGACTGGCTACAGTGCTTGGGCCCCACTATGTGTGCAGCCATTCGCATCGAGCTACATAAGCTGCCTGCAAAATCGTCTATCAAAAGTTGTCCATTGTATAACACTGCCCTTGTTACATGGGTTGTGCCCTTGGGGATGTGTCCAAATTCTCTGTGAGCAAAAACATTCCACCTCTGACTCATTTCTAGTTTGTTGACGACACTGTTATTTTGTGATGCTTCCAAGTCCAACCTCAGAAATTTGAAATGGATCCTCAAAGCCTACGAGGCATGCACTCGGCACCTTGTCAATCTAGCTAAGTCAAGAATTTTTGGAGTATAGCTAATATGAGGCTTCAGATTTAGCATCTTATTTTGGCTGCGGATCTGGAACCCTTCCTGCTACTTATTTGGGACTACTGCCTCTGTGCCTTGGCATTCCAAAATAGAGCCTTTAGTATCCGGTGATTGAAAAAATGCGAAGAAGATTTTTCGTTTGGCAGGGCAAACTTTTATTAATGGTTGGCAGTGTTATATATATTAGTGTAGTAATATATATTGTAAATATTATCTCCCTTAAGAACTGTCATCTCAGATATGGACTTATTTCTTCACCATAAATGTGAAAAGACACAAGTCTGACATCTCTTCATAGTAAATATGAAAAGACACAAGTGAAATCGACTTTTCTTTTTTGCTGTTATATGAAAAGACACAACTCTTTGAAAAGACACAAGTGAAATGAATTTATCTTTTTACTGTTATCTGAAAAGACACAACTCTCTGAAAAGACACAAGTCTGACTTCTCTTCACAATAAATCTGAAAAAACACAAATGAAATCGATTTATCTTTTTACTGTTATCTAAAAAGACACAACTCTCTCAAAAGACACAAGTGAAATCGATTTATATTTTTACCGAAAAGACGTAACTCTCTGAAACGACACAGATCTGAAATCTTTTCACCGTAACCTAAAAAGATACAATGATTTAGAATTTCTCTATAAATAGAGATAAGATCACCGTTAAAAACATAAGATATACAACAGAAATTATAATATCTATTTCTCCTTTTCTCTTACATTCTTATTTTTTTTAAGAATCTTTTGTGTATCAGAAAATCTGTGTGACAGGTTCTTTCTCTAGAAAGTGCAATCTAGAAAAGAACACATGGTTCTTGGCAAGACCGGACTTTGTTGTATCTTGAAGGCAAATTCGTTGGGAACCTTATTGCATCTTTGTTTATCCGACGGAGTAGGGACGCCTATTGTCTTTAAGATAGCGTAGTGAACTACGTGCATTGGAGCCATTATCAATAGCAATTTCTATCAACAATTTAAAGACAATAGTTCATTCTAATGACTCAGAGCATAAAATTCATGAATCAATATCTCATCAAACTTGATCGATTGGCGAGCCAAACTTTAAAAGATAACAACAAAAGGTACAATTTATCTTGTGACAATTTAAGATTGCTTATGTCCTCACTACACCATGTCCACCAATTTCTGTAGTGAAAATAGCGGGAAGTTTGACTAGTGGAAGATCAGATGCTCGACTCAAATGACTGAAAAATGATCAGGATTGTTGGGACCACATCTTCAATGCATTGAACGATAGGTTATTTAACACATTCTGTAAGTGCACTATTACTAAAGATTTTGATATTCATTAGTGAATAAGTATTTAATTGAGGATACAGTTACAAAGGCTTTTCTAGTCTCTAATATTTTGATAATGGTTAGAGATAAACCGATTCTTAAATAAGTTTAAGAATTATAGTTTATTATCACTGAGATAAAAGTCTTATGTCTTTAATGAAGCATACAAGACCCAATATTACATATATAGTGGGGGTATTGAGTCGACTAACAACTCTGGGTTAGAACATTGAGAATCTATTCGTAGGGTATTAAGATACTTAAAAGGAACTATGTATTATAGTTTATAATGTAGTGGCAAATCTAAACTCTTAGAGGGATTTACTGATGCTACTTGAATTTCTGACTCCTCTGATTCAAAATCTACAAGCGGATGAATTTTTACTTTGGCCGAAAAGAGTGTTTGCTGCACTACACCAACTCTTTCTGTGTTATGCCTGAGCGGGTATAGGTTGCACTTAAAAATGATATCTAACACCCACAAATAGTTGGGCAATTGGGCTCTTGTTGCTGACTGGCCCAATCCATGCCTACCCCTGGTCACTCTCTCAGTGACAATATGGAAGTCTACGGGTTCTATGTTTGGTTCCATCAAATCGATGTCATCATAGCACTCCAATGCATCCGTGATACTCTCATGGGTAAACCCGTAAACTCTATTGTCTATCTTTGTACATATCGTATCTGGTTTCTCACTCGTATACATATTATGGTAAAAGAGTCTCACCAACCGCGGGTAGTAAAAGTCAATTTAGTAAACTCTCCAATCCGGCTTTTCCAAGATATTGAAATACCCACCTGGTTGCTTCTTGTTCTTGAAAAAGTACTTGGTCGAAGTTCCAATCGACTGCAAATTCCTTAGCTGCCCACCACAATTAGGTTGTTCCATTGGTGGTGGTCGACGCGAAGAACCCGCTTGCGTTGCGGGTTGATTCGGCGTTGGAGGCTTAGTCGTCCGTTTCGTTTTGGGTGCCATTTGATTTCAAGAATTAGGGTGAAAACTAGGGTTTTATCTTGAAATAAACAATAACCTCAGCCTCAGCAGCACGTTCCACGCCGTGTGCCCCACCTCAGCGAGCATCAACAATGACGATTGACGATGTTCTGACCCTCATGGTTGAGAACCATTGCCAATTGACCTGTCGTCTGGATTATCACGAAGGCGCACTGACACAGTTGATGTGGCAAACATATCCTACTGATTATATGTCACACCTCGCAGACATGCATGTCTACGTTCTTGACCTGTGTTTTTACTCTACTGACGCATCTACTTTCAGGAGTAGGGATGAGGCTGGACCATCAGATGAGCAGGAGGATTCGTGAGAGGAGTAGGCTGATTTATAACTTTTTAAGTTATTTTGAGCTTTAATATTTTGTGTAATTTGAGAACAATTGGGTCATGGAAGACCTTGAAATCACTTTTATTATGGTTATGTATAAATTTAATTTCATCGTTTGTTGTGGGTTCATGAATTATGCGTTGGATGCTTGCGCACATTGATGATATATGCACCTGATTAGATAAACGTAGCCTTAGTTGATAATAAGTGCACTGTTAATATAGTTGTGAATGTGTTCTTATTTTCAATATTAAAATTTTGGTACTTGAATGGTGTAATGGTTTAGTTGGGAGTATGACCTAGCCTTGACTAGGAATTTTTGTGAAGATGTGATTTGGTTAAATGCTCAGTTAACGGATTAGATTCGCTTAAGTATGAAACTTCGATTTTCCCTTAGGTGTCCTTTAGCTCGTGAATGCTCGCCTAAGTAGAGAGCGACTGCCATTCTCCAAACCAAATGACACTAATCGATTTTCGTGGACCAAAATTCCTAAGAAGGGGAGAATGTGATGTTCCAAAAAATTTTGATTTTCGAACAGGTCCGACAGGTCATCCAGCTGACAGTATAAATTTTGAGAATTGAGTTAAATTTTAAGAATACGTCTCGAGTGAAAAGGAAGGAATTAGTGATAATATGAACTGTTAGATGAGGTACCATACACCGACGTGTGGTGTATCGACTTAACACCCAAAAAGGTGCTTTTTGTATAAAAGCCAAATGGATAGAGTATTTCCATTTTTGCTTGGGTTGTCTTGTGAAAATAGAAAAGGAAGAAAGCTTAAGCCTCCTTCCACCTTTCTTGTGTGATATGACCATTCTGATTGCAACGTGTACAATGGGAAGAGTGAAGAGTTGTATGTGTTGAAGTGGAGCTTCATTGTAGGCTTCGTTTCGATTTAGTCACCGGAGAGATCGACCTTATTTCACTCCAAAACCTCCGCGATAGCGATCCATGGAAAACACGTGATTGATCAAAGAAAGGTAATTAAGATATGTTAGTTATGTTGTGTATAGTTGCGTTAAGCTTTAGTGAAAGAGTGGTTAAGAATAAATAAAATTAGGAAGAAGTTTTAGGGAAAAACGAGTCAGGAAGAAGAAGCCCGTAAGGCTGAAGAAATTTGTCAAAACCGATCGTTCGATTTTGATAGGAAGAAGATATGTATTTTCTAAAGAAACTGATCGATCAAATTGGAATTTGATTGGTTGACTTGAAAAACCGATCGATCAATTTGTGAATCAATCGATCAATTTGGAAGCCGATCAATTGATTTTGGTAACCAGTCGATCGGATTGTGATATGACGATGTGTAAGTTTTCAGAGGAATTCAATCGATCGATCAATTTGTAAACCGATCGATCAATTTGTGAACCAATCGATCGAGTGTGACCAAACAAAGATATGTGTGTTTTTCAGAGGAAATTGATCGATTGAACAGGGCTTCAATCGATCAATTCTGGAAATCGATCAATCGATCGATTTGGCCAGTTTTTGGAGTTTTTCTATTTTTGAGGAATGGACTCGGTGAGACTTTAGGGCTTTCTGTTTTTCATCGTTTTTGACATATGGGATATAATATGATGTGTTCTAGGTTGTGATCAAGAGGACATGATCAGAATGTTATCTTGAGAAGAGAAAATCTTCGTTTTAGCTTTAAGTTGAGGCAGGAAAAATTTCATATTATGTGCATTTGATACAACTAGCATGAATATTATGATATACAGAGTAAGAATGTGAAATTCATGAACATTGTTATTTAAATATGCATGAGCTTTGTACATGGATTTAAAACATGAGAATGTGTGTGTGTGTGTGAACTTCGAAAGAAATCCTTAGTGTGTGTGTATGAACTTCGAGATTCTAAACTTCAAAAACTAGCTATGAAATAAAACCTTTTACGGTGATAAACTATAAGTTAGATTTACCCTACGATTTGAGGTTCGTGCGGAACGAATTCCTTGTACTCCGGTACGGCAGGATATCCGTTCATTCTTACCGATTTGTGGTAAATTTCATTCGACACAAGTATCCCTCTTACGTAGAGGCTTGGGCATCGTGAAAATAATTCATTGAATGACGATGGTTGGGATTCTCATCGATATATATGTGACTCAATGCTATATATGCTTGAGATTGTATTTAAGTGATTTGTTAAAGTTTTCTTGTGTTACGTAAAAAGATTTAGAACTCATATGATTAAACTTTAAAACCTGCATATAAGATTAGTTTTAATTTGATTTAATTGCTCTTCAAATTGTGACTCTTTAAATTTATAAGCATGTTCGATATGTCATGAGATATATATGTAATGTGATGATAAGCATGTTATTGATATTTTCTCTATTGAGCTTAAGTTATTAGCTCACCCTTCAACTATACGTCACAGGTGTAGATATGGGCACTGAGGACCTTGAACTAGAGGATCTTGACTACATTCCGGAGAAGGAATCAGAGCCTCTGCTCGAAGAGTATTTCCCTTAGGGGATTGTGGTTGGATATTTTTGGAGATTTTGTGAGTAGGGCTTGGTAGGTCCAGTAAATCTGTGTTTAAAATTTGAAATATGTAATTAAAGTTTTGGATAATTATTTTGTTAATGATTGTGTTTGTGATGTTTGCCCATCACTGGTAGTTCGTTTCGGTTCTTCATTCATATGTTTGACATAGAGTTAGAACCGTTATTTTGATACGTTGAAATGAAACTTTCTTTTGATGTATATGATGACTCTATCTGCTTAGTTAGAGATATCTGCTTTGTGTGTGGATGAATCAAGTATTTCGTTCGGGGATCTTTCTTATCAGCGATTCGACGGTCCGAATTTCGGGGTTAAAAAATCCAGGCTATCACATTTATAATCGGGTACCCTGACAAGCGCTCTACAATCCCATACTTTTAAATAATATAATTTGAGAGGTTTATTCTTTCAAACTTCATTTAAAGTTTTAGAGAACTACTTATATGGAATCCGATTTAAAATATAACATGCAGTTAGTAATGCTTATCCCTATAAATTTGAATTCAAACCAAATTTGTTAACATAAAATTTACCATTTCTATTAGAGTCTGACTTTTTTTCCGGCAATTTCATTGGATTGAGGAGAATATGGAGCGGTGATTTCATAAATAATTTCATACTTGTCACAAAAATCTAAAAATTCATGTAACATGTATTCACCTTTCCTATCCAATCGTAATGTCATAATTTTAAAATCTAATTGATTTTCCACTAAGGCCTTATAAGAGATAAATTTATTAAATGCGTCATCTTTTAATTGAAAAAGGAAAATATATGTAAATCTAGAACAATCATCAATGAAAGTGATGAAATATCATTTCCCTCCTCTGATAGTAATATTATTCAAACCATACAAATCAGTATGAATTAAATCTAATAAAATTAGATTGCCTTTCAGCACTCTTAAATGACTTCTTAGTCATTTTAGATTATACACAAATATTACATCTATCTTTATCATAATCTATATGTATTTTAGGAATAAGTTCTAATTTAACCATACTTTCCATAAAACGTAAATTTAAATATCCTAATCTATTATGCCATAAAAAAAGTTGAGTCACACATATAAACTGAAAAAGTAGATTTATCACTGATGTTGAATTTAAACATTTCGCAAGAGGCATGTCCCTTGCCTACAAACATCCATTTCTTAGAAAGTGTAATGGAATCTGATTCAATGACGATCTTGAATCCATGTTTGTTAAGAATACAAGCCGATATAAGATTTTTTTAGATTTCATAGACATGGAGTACATCATTAAGGGTGACAGATATTCCAGAAGTAAAGTTGAGAACCTTTCCTTGTCCTACAACTTTGACAGTAGTGAAATTCCTGATGAACAATTCATGTCCATCATGTGCCTTCTCATAGGATATAAAATTATACTTATCAGAGGTCACATGCCTAGTAGCCCCAGAATCGAGCCACCATTTATTTTCACCATCTATCATATTGACTTCGGAGATTACTGCAACGAGATCTTTTTCACTTATAATGTTTGTCTAATTTTTATTATTCAAGAATTTTCGATAATCACGTTTGAAATTATCATATTTCTTGTAATAAAAATAAGTACCCTTCTTTGATTTTTTCTTGTCTTTTCCTCTCTTTAAATCCTTCTTGTTTGGCTTTAGTTCTTCCCTTTGTTTTTCTTCTTTGATGTGGATACGTCTTTAATAATGTGAGCCATGGAGATGAGTTCAATTTTATCTTCCTCCTTGTCATGTAGACGAATCATTTCTTCTGTGCGAAGATGAGTAAAGAGTTCCTCCATAATTCGATCTTTTTTAGTATGTTTCAAACTCTTACGGTAATTTTGCCATCCCAACGATAATATTGCAATAATCGTAGAGACTTGAAAACCTTTGTCTATTATGCTTCCTTCCGCTACAAGATTCTTGAAAATAATCTGCATCTGGTGCACTTACATGTATAATTGTCACTTTCCCATTTTATACAGATTCTACCTTCTTCAAGTGTTTCACCTTCATGATCGGATGGTGGTAAGTTCATAGTGAGAATGTATGCGACTTTCAAGTTTGTGAGTAGAAAATATACTTTTGATTGTCATCGTTTGAAGCTTGTGCCATTAAAGCATTCTGGTTTTATAATCTTCATGTTGGAGAGATCCATCACCTTTTGTGCCATAAAAAATATTGTCTTAAACTTGTTGGCGAGTTGTATAATAAGTGATAGAAATAGATTGAAAAATGACTTCAAGACATGATTAGATAGCTGCCTTTAAGATAATATTTGTCCCTATATATAACGAGATAACGACAAATTCACCTTCAGGATACAATAAAGTCTCGGTGAAGCATCGATCTATTACACACTACGTTGCACTGTAGTGTCCGACCCAACGAAATGAAGACAAAAAAATGCTCTGGCACACACATTCTAAGGACACAGATATAAGATTCGAAATTTGCAAGTGAAGTAAAATCTCTCATCTGGCCTCTATTTATAAGGTTCAAAGCACCTATTCAGAGGCGGTTGTGTCTGTCGGTTCCTTGTAATCGAGGGCCCTAATCGATCCGATCAACAATTGAAAGGATCCAACTGTTCACACACGAACGGTTACATCTTTTGGACGCGCACGTGCGAAGTATAAAGTGCGTCATAAAAGTACTAATTGCGCCATTCGCACATCGCTCACACGCACGTGAGTGTGCGCGACCATTATTTTCAAGCCAAACAATATAGAAGGTAAGTCTCCATATTTATGACAAAAAACTTTCGTGTAAAATAGTGGGGTGGGATAAAACTTTTATAATATTTTAAACTTTTGGTGGGAATAATTTCCCTCCAATATAATTTAAAATTCAAATTACTTTGGCTTGAAGGTTGAAGGTTGAAGGTTTAAGTATTAGCAAAAGCATCTTTTCCACATAAAACCAAAAATTCAAGGAACCATTTAAAGATAAACAAAACTAACAAATAAATATTAAATTAATAATAAGTATTTATTTTGTTAAATATCCAACATAATCATAACCATTAGATGAGACCTTTATGGTCACATACCAATAAATATATGTTTCCATATCAGTTACAATGTATATGTTAACTAATATGATGGATGATAGTTTAATAATTTTACAAGACATAGGGTAATGTAATTATGAAATTTGAACAGGGGATTTCAATTTTTTCACTAGGTAGAGAGAGTTGTGGTGCGACTTATGGCTTCGAAAATGACAGTAGAGAGGCATGTGGGTGTTGCAGTGGTGAGGTACTTGGTACAACTTAAAAATAAAATTATTCATGACTACATATTCTGATTCTCTCCATCACCTAGCACTCATTTTTCCTACCCTCCTGTATTTCATATGTATTAAATGATCCTAAAGTAATTTGAAATCTTAGAATTTAATTTATATTTGTATAGTTGGATTGATGATATAGTAAAGAGTTGGATTGAGAAGGTTGGAATAATGTTGAAATTAGAGTTGGTGACTACAATTGAAACAAGTAACTTATTTTATCTTATGGTTTTAATCTCTTATCAAAATATAAATCTTAGAGAGAGAAGTGATGGTTTCTAAATTGGCCCTAGTTTATTTTGTTGATCATATTATGATACAATCCCTAATCATTTTACAATTTTTTTGAAAAATAAAATAATTATTAAAAGAAAGAAATAGGTTAGAGAAAATCATTTCGAGCGTGGTGGACCTCCCTATGATTCGTGGAGTGGATCAAACTCTAAACATTCATTTCATTCCTTTAGAGTTTTATTATATGTTTAAGATATTATAATTTTTTTGAGATAAGTGCGATCTAACATAACCTTCTAGTAATTTTTTCTATATTTGTCGACTTTCGTAGTTATTATTCAACGAAGTTATATGGTAATTTTTATAAGAGACAATATATTTTTTTCTTTTCAATATACTATCCTCTTATTCAACAAGAAATTTTTTACGACCAAGATATTATTTTTATTTACAATCTTCATGAAGATGAGTCAATATTACAATCACTGAAGATTCACATACGTTTTTCTCTGATAATTTTAGAATTTTTTGGCTCTTCTTTTTCTAACGAATTCAAGGCTTCTATTTCTTGCTCTTTTGACAAAGAGATGGTAGATTATGTGAATTTTTGTTGCTTTTATCTCTTCGATCTTTTCCATCGTAAACTTTAGGAACTCATTTTTTGGCTTCCATGAGTTATTATGCTGTCTCTTCTAATTGATCATATCTTGGTTTTAGCTTGAAGAATGATCGAATGACTCTGATAACAATTGACATGATCATATCACAATTTCATGAAAAATAAAATAATAAATAAATGAGAGATAGGTTAGAGAGAATACTTCGAGGGTGGTGGACCTCACTGTGCTTCATGGAGAGAATCAAACACTACATACTAATTTCAATCCTTCATACTTTAATTACATGTTTAAGATATTTATAGATTTTTATATAATTCAAACTTAAACACTTGGAATTCAAATTTAAATTCAAAATAGCAATAGCCCTATCATACCAACATTAAGTAAGAAATAATAATTTAAGGTTCTCCGGAGATAATTATTCAAAATAACAACCGAGGAAGTATTCCATATAAGTCATAGACACCGTAATTGGGTGTATTGCGATTAGAGAATGTATCATTTTATATAGATATGAAGTATTTAAATATATGAACAAGAGAGTTGTGAGGTGATATGTGACAGCCCGAATTTCGACACCCAAAAACCCGTGCCATCGGTACGACCCTTGAGGTCATGTACCACACATGCATGGTACACTTGGTATATCCCCGCACAAAGCGGAAGTAAAGCTCACAACTAACACATAAAAAGCTAAACAACTCAACTAAATCTCCAGTTCTAAAAAGGTAATGTCAAAACATGTAAGCCCAAAAGATAGTTCTAATACCATGCCACTGCATGAGCAAAAGAACCAACCCGAACCATCAGTGATGAAACAAAGGTCACCCCCGATAGTCCACCAAAAGAATATCTCACAATTAATACATTATCTCAAAATAAGGTTGGACATATCAAGCCGTACAATAGCTCTCTCAAAACAATCAAAGTAACGCAAATGTTCTACTAAAAGAACTCCTCAGGAGGGGACTCCGACTCCTCCTCGGGAATGTACTCTGTATCCTCTGGATCAACGTCTCCAGAAGTAGCCGCTATCTCAGAACCTGTGACGTATAGTCAGAAGGGGTGAGCTACATCATAGCTCAATAGGGGAATATTTGAAAATGTAAAGCTATCATACTCACACATGTTTCATGACATAAGTGAAGCATGATCTCATAAGGAGAAAATAGTTTGAAAATATTTACATTGCCAAAATAAATATGAACTGAATGCACATATATCACATCTTATCTTTTCATTAGCTTGCTCTCATATCACACCAAGACTTGTGTCACAAACTTAAATAAATAACTTAAATGCTCTCCCAGCAATATAGTATCGAGCCTCGATGGAATACTCGCAATCGTCATTCAATTGAACTATTTTTCATCTAAATACGAGCTTAAGTCCCTTTCACCGAGGCGACTTGGCATACCCATTATCCTCTTGGTAATTGCATCACATGTTTGTACGGATATCCCACTGTACCGGTCACGGATATCCTGCCGCGTCAATCACAGGTATCCCGCCATGTCGGTGGGATATTCTCCTAACCTCAAATCAACTGTGCAAAATACATATAGTTATTCACCGTGAAGTTGTGCTAAATATAATAATTTAAAATTTTGTTCAAGTCTTGTTTACATCATTTTACATCACCTGGATGTTCACATCAAAAGAAATACATCCCTGAGATGCCACATATTCATATGCTTACTGGTTTCTTCCTTAGTGTACACACACCTTAAATTCACATGCTTTGACTAAATTTTGAAAACTCGCATCACAACACATTTGATTTCACACACACATATCACTACACATATACTATTGTAATCAAGAGTATATGTCCAGAACTTTTCCTACCTCACACAAAGTTGCTCCAAAAATTCCTCGACCCGAGCTAGCCTTAACCATCTAAAGTCCGTCTCAAACCTAAACATGGTCCAAACATATTTAACGTGTCAAAAAGAACCTAAAACAATGAGTTCTAAAGCCTAGTCACAGCACACAAAGTAAACTCAACAAAAGCCAGAATCAGCCCAAACCGATCAAACGATTCTAAATCGATCGAACGATTTCCCAAAATCGATCAAACGAACTGATTTCGTTCGATCAGTTTCCTCTGAGACAACACACTACAGATTTTGCTACCTTGGTAAAATCGATCGAACGATCACTAATTTCGTTCGATCGGTTTCCCCTGAAACCCAACACTACAGATTTCTTCTTTGGCAAAATCGATCGAACGTTCACTAATTTTGTTCGATCGATTTTGCCAACTTCAGAACACCATCAAGTTTTAACTTCCAAAACTCATTTCTCAAACATCTATACCCTTTACTTATATATTTTTCACACACAACAAGTTAGATTCATAGTATAACAGCTAGAAGTTCACTCAACAATGAAGCTTACGTTTCTAGCCGATCAGATCTCTTGATCCCTAGCTCCCTTTCACAACAAGGGTTTCACAACTCGAAATTTTCGATTTCTTATCGATTCAAAGCCTTTAATCCGCAAGCTTTTCGATCTACCCTCAATCATGCACATTCAATACACATGCACACCCTCACTCCTCTCATTCACCCCTTCATAAATTCTCAACAACCAACACCAATGAGAAATAAATTCTCATAATTCATTATAACCCAACTCATATCTTGGGTGTAAAACACACACACCTAAATAGGTGTATATGACCCAAATCAAAATGACTCTTATACCACACACATAATATAGTTCTCATATAACCCATCTAACCTAAGCCATGAAGTCAACTTTTACTTGGTCAAACAAGTGACCGGTCGGGCGCACATCTCGAGGTATACTATTTGAAGTTAAAAATTTCAGGGACGTTACATCCTCCCCCCTTGAGAATTTTCTTCTGCAAAAATTGGCCAAGGGTTCCCCTGGTTTCAAGGGATTTAGGTGTCAAATATCAACACACAAGAGACCTAATAAATCAATCCATACCATAGAAAGCACCTGATAAGTATTTTAAAGCAAAACTACAAACAAAATTCTGGAAAATGGATACACAATGCATAAAAGCAATCAATTAGTTGTTGGACCACAAAACAAATAGGTGAAGACACCCAATTATAGTGCTGCATAACAAGGCAGTTACAACAACCATGGCATAAAAGCACCTACATAACAAGGCATTTACAACACCCAAGTAAATTAAACCACAACAACAACCATGGCATATAGAACACCCAGCTAAACAAAACCATAACAACCACCATGACATATAACGTCAAAACAGGAACAAAGTACAGAAAAATAGGTCAAGCATGAAATCACATCCAAAAATTTAAGTACATCGCATGGTGGCAACCATGCCCCAATAGTCCAAAAGATTGTTAGAAGTGACAACCATGTCACGATTTTTTGAAAAGACACACGTCCAAGGTACCTACTTTAAAGATGTACAAAAACCCAAAATATATATATGACCATTCACAAAATATACACCCCACAAGATATCATTCAAACCGTTGCGTCACCGGGATGATCTTCATCCCCACCATGGTCTCCCACACCCAGCTTGACGCCTCTAGAAACCACGCTTGAGCTACTGTCATGCGTTGAAGATAGTCGGCGAGGTACATGAAGCGCATTTCCTTGGCGTGCAAGGCATCATGGTTGTCCAATCGGCGGTTGAGTAGGCGGTTGTTCTCAGCCATCTGACGTGCGTTTTCTTCCATGAGTGCGTAAATGTCAGCAATAGTCGGTGTAGGAGCACCCGAATATGGTGGTGGTGCATGGGTCTGAGTACGCCACCAAGCACGCTGTTGAGGTGGAATGATAGCAGCCGGCTCATCCGGAACTGAAGTATCATGAGGTGGTTGGTCTTGGTCTTGTGGATCGGGCTGTAGTTGTACCTCAACTCTCAGTTTCTTTGCCAACTTCACATAAGTTCGGTTCCAGTCAACCATACTATAGGATTGCACTTCGGTTCACTTTTCGAAAGGGTATACTCTCATCATTGGCATAATCCTCCACCATGAGGGAAATGTGACGAGCATAGGACTTATCGTTAATCAGTTTTTTCGCTCCTTTTAACATCTTCTTTCGAGCGTATTTCATACCCTCAAGAACGACATGTGGTGAATTAAACCACCGGCCATTGAAAGCCGAAAACAAAGCCATCTGAATTTCTGCCATTCTTTCCGTCTTATGCCTCAATGAATATAAATTATACTTGATAATGAAATCGAGCATCCACAGCTCGCGCGGTAAATCGACTCGTTTGATTGAGTTACTGGATCCTACCCTACAATGGGTCATCTCAGCTGCCACAACCTTGTGGTCCAAAGGTGCAGGAAAAGGTTTCGCCAACGCAATTTTAGTACTAAAAGTGTGATAACACTCTAATGCATCGGCCACATCATCGTAAGTGAACTCATATGCCCTATTATCTATTTTGGTTCTAAGGATTGTCGGGTTAGTGTTGTCCTCCATGTTCTGGTAAAATAGCCTCACCAGGCGAGGGTAAAAATTGTCTTTGCATGGCCCTAGTATACCGTCTAATCCCACCGTAGAGACATAGTTCAAGGCCCAAAGCATCTCTTCACGCTTCGCAAATATTTTCGGGTCAATAACCCATTCAGGCTCAAAGTCTTTATCAGCCCACCATTCACTGGGCTATTCACGTCTTTGTGGTGGTGGTTGATGTACTGGTTATGGCAATGGTTGCATTTGTGAAGGTGGTCGTGACGAAGAAACCGCCGGTGCCATGGGTTTCTTCGATGGTGGTTGTGAAGAGGAACCCGCTTGTGTCATGGATTTCTTTGAAGCGGTGCTCGCCATAGTTTGACGAGTTTTGGGTGCCATCACAATCACCATCCACAATCTATAAGAAGTAGGGCTAAGGTTTTGCCCCAAATTAACTAAAACATAGGGTATGGTATACTAAATGCGAATCAAAAACTTTAAAGAGGGTAATGTCTACCTCTTGGTGACATTAGAAGTTGATCGTGTGACAATCCGAGGTCGAAAAGGTCGGGAATCACCAACGTCGAGCCCTAGAAGCCTCCCAAAGAAAAACAAACTTGAAAATTTTCTCTGAGAAGTTAAAATCTGCATGCCATAGATATTGGTCGCGAAATCGATCGAAAGGTTTGAAATCGTTCGATTGGTTTCCAACATTTAATGCAACCCCCCGAAAATTCATTCGATCGGTTACTAATTCCGATCGAACGATTTTCTAAACAACCATGCCAGTCTCTTTTTGACCCCACTAGCCTAGTTGTTTCGATCGAACGATTTGTGACAGACAGACAGGCCTCAACTATTTGTAGTTCGATCGAACGATTTTACCAAAAATAGAGCAAAGTTGCTTTTCTTTGCCTCAAAAATCCCTTGCAAAAACAAATTTTAACTATAAAGACGGTTACCTAAATATATAGACATCATCCCCAACCAACCCTCCATAGTCTAGACAGTAGCTCAACTAGAATTTTAACATCAAATTGCACCAAAATTTAAATTCATGTCATTTTGGCTCTACACATATAACTTAAAATTTGAGTGGTCAAAACATGCATTACAAGTAAATTTTGAAATGTGCACTACACTTACCACTTGCCGTTCAATGTTCCTCAAACAAATGAGGGTATACTTCCTTGATTTCTGCCTCGTGCTCCCAAGGCGCTTCTTCGGCAGGATGATTCCTCCATTTGACAAGTACTAAAGGAATAATCTTCGTGCATAAAATTTTCTCTTTTTTTATCTAAAATTTGGACCGGTTCTTCTATCATAGTCATGTCTTCATATATCTCGATCGATTGATCGTCCAAGACATGTATAGGATCCTTGACATATTTTTGAAGCATGGATACATGAAACACATTATGTACCCGGTCAAAGAAATGGGTAATCCAATTCTGTAGGCGACCTCACCAACTCGACCCAAAACCTCAAAGGGCCCAAAATAACGAGGGCTTAGCTTTCCCCTCTTCCCAAATCTCATAACCTCTTTCATGGGCAATATCTTAATGAATACATGATCGCCAATCACAAAATCCACACTCGTTCTCTTGATATCGACATAACTCTTCTGCCTGCTCTGAGTCAATTTAATTCTTTCTAGTATCACTCAAACGATAGTGGCATTGTCTTCAAGTATTTTTGAACCCAATATGTACTTTTTGCTGGTCTCTTCCCAATTGATAGGCGACCTATACCGCCTTCCATAGAGTGCTTCATAAGGTGCCATTCCAATGCTCGCTTGAAAACTATTATTATATACAAACTCGATCAACGGTAGATGTTGATCCCATGATCCTTGAAAATTAAGCATACATGCTCTGAGCATATCCTCTATTACCTGATTCACCCGTTCTGTTTGTCCACCAGTCTGCCGATGGAACTCCGAACTGAAATCCAATCGAGTGCCCATACCCTCTTGAAACTTTTGCCAAAATTTTAAAGTATACAAAGGGTCACGATCCGAAACAATACTGACTGGAATGCCGTGTAGTCAAACGATCTCCTTCATGTATAGCTCTATAAGTCTTTCAGCCATATACATGGTATTGTATGGCAAAAAGTGGGCTGACTTGGTTAATCTATCGACAACTACCTAAATGGCATTGTGTCGCTTCGCAGTTTGTGGTAACCCCATAATGAAATCCATTGAGATGGACTCCCACTTCCACTTTGGTATAGGTAGAGGTTGCAACAACCCTGCAGGATGTCCATGATCTACTTTCACCTGCTAACAAGTTAAACACCTTGACACGTACTCGGCTACGTCTTACTTCAGACCTCTCCACCAGTAACTCTTTCTCATATCTTGATACATTTTTTTGCTATCGGGTGTAGACACCCCTATTTTGCCTTCTCGAAGTATACAAACTTGTTTGTCAACCTTTGACCCCTTTTGACCCTCGGTGTGAGACCATGCGACGGTACATGGCTGAAACAATAGCTCTGTGGCTCAAATCCCAACGTAGGGAGACTATATACTGAAATAATAGTATATAGCCGGAATGCAGACTAAAAAAATAGTCTTGCATTTCAATCTAGAGACCAGACCCGGACAACCCCGAATTTCGCTCTAGAAGCCAAGCTTGTAATTCGATCATGCGCAGAACCACAAGCGCACGATCAGTCCACTTTTTAGACCAAACTTCCTTTCTCAGACCTTCTCAAGACTCGATTACGCACCTAAATTCAAGCGCGAGACGGATTGAGAGCTCCACCACCAGCGCGCAATTGGTCTACGCCTGACCTAGTCTTATTACCCTTGATCCCTAAGTTTTCTTGAATAAGCGCTTCAGGTAACACACTTAATCGGATTGCGCACGTCTCAACCCGCGTACAATCAGCCCTAATTTTGTTACAACTTGGAAACTCGTTGAGCAAGTCGACCAGTCGCTCACTGAGTCGGTGACCGACTCAAAGTGATTAAGTGCTAGAATCCAGGCGTGCAATTCAATTAAACGCCCGAAAACAGGCACATAATTGAAGGAAAACCTATAAAAGCCTGTTTTCTTGAAGAGAAAAAAAAAAAAAGAGGGGGCTATAAATTTCAAGAAAAAATAGCAAGTTTCGAAACCAGAGGGCTCCGAGAACGAACCTATAGGGCAACCTAGTCATGATTTCGAGATTCAGAAAAAAACTCCAAGCTTTCGATGATCCTTCTCCGCAGCCTCAGCCCTAGGTAGGAATTTAATTTTTAGTTCCCGCTATAGCTTCTAGTTCTTGAATTTAGTATTAATTTTATTTTCAGTCTTAGACCGTAGCACCCTTTTCAGACCGAAATTCTCTATATTTTGGTTCTAGTTTTCTGCTTCTAGAGCCGGTCCTTAATTTAACGGTCTGATACACCGACCCCTAAGACCAAATTCTACTCTAAAATCATAATTTACAGTCCTATCATTAATCTATGATTCTAACTCTCCGAGTTCAAAACCAGTCCTTAATCATATGGCTTGATTTTCTGATTTCGGACTTGAATTCAATCCTAGAATTTTATATCTTAATTTTAAGTTAATATTTTTACCACTTCCAATCATTAGTTTAGTTGTTTAATTTTATTCTCTTAATTTAATTTATCCCCATAATCCTGAAAATAATTTGAAATTCCAAAAATATTACTTCATAACCCAAAATTTAATTTTTTCCTCTTTAAATCTCAGCCATCCAATTTGCCCAAGACGGAGGGTACTCGGGAACGAGGCCAATCCTTAGCATAACAGGCCCAAACCCTTTTTTTTTGAGAATTTTAGGAGTAACTAGTTGCCTTGATTAGTTAGTAACTAGATATAATTGATTATTCGTATTAATTAGGCCTTGATAAAATTGTTAGAAGGTTTAAATCAAAATTTCTTCTCCCTTAGTTTAGTTAATTAATTGTTTCAAATCAGAATTTTACGAAGTTCAATTTATGCATGATTAGTTATATTTTCCACAATTAATTCTTGTGATAATTAGAATCGTAGAAAAATCAATATTTTTTTTATTTCTGTTGATATTTGAATAGAAAATTAAATCTATTGCTTTAATTAGAATCGTAGAAAAATCATTCTTTTTATTTCAATTAGAATTACAATAGAATTATTACAATTGCTTTGAGTAGAATTGCAGTACAATCCGTATACTTATTTTAGTTAGAATCCCAGTGCAATTGGCATGATTGATTTAGTCAGAACATTATTGGGACTGATACATATGCACTCCTAGTACCAGTACGAGACTGAAACTGATTGGACTTTTAGCAATACTAGAACCTTGATGTTCACTGGACTCTTGACAGCATCAGAACACTAAAATAACTCACCTTAATAAGCCCACGTAATCAGAGCATAATAATAATAGAATTGGGAAATCTAAACTGACTGGAATTATAATTACAAAGGGAAATAAGAGGAAAATTAAACTAAGCTAAAAAGAAACACTGCTGCTGGCGTTCGCAGGCGGACGATTCAGTATAGAAGTAACAACATTAGCCTTTCCCGGGTTGCACCTAGATCTTTACATCATACAAAGAAAGATCCTCTAACAATTTCCATCTGTGAAATCCTGTAACGAGGCTAGAAAATAAAGCTGAATTCTTTCTGGTCAAGGCATCTGCCACAACATTAGCCTTTCCCGGGTAGTACTGAATGGAGAAATCGTAGTCCTTGAGAAATTCCATCCATCTACGCTGCCTCATGTTAAGCTCTTTCTGTGTGAACAAATATCTGAGGCTTTTAAGATCTGTGAATATCTTAAATGTTTCGCCGTTCAAGTAGTGCCTCCATATCTTAAGCGCGAATATAACGACTGCAAGCTCCAAATCGTGGGCTGGATAATTTCTCTCGTGATCTTTCAACTGTCTTGACCCGTAAGCAATCACCTTCTTATTCTAATTGAGCATGCATCCTAACCCACAGTGTGAAGCATCACTGTAAACAGCATATCCTCCACTACCTGAAGGGATAGCTAAAACTGGAGCTGAAGTCAATCGCTTCTTGAGTTCTTGAAAACTCTTCTCGCATTCTTCAGTGCATTCAAACTTCACGTCCTTCTTAGTAAGCCTTGTAAGTGGTCCAGAGAGCTTTGAAAATTCCTCTACAAATTGCCTGTAATACCTAGTCAAACCGAGGAAGCTTCGAATCTTTGTTACTATTTTTGGCTACTCCCACTCAACTACGGCTTCGATCTTAGCTGGATCTACAATAACTCCATCCTTTGAGACCACATGTCCTAAGAAATTGACCTTCTCAAGCTCAAACTCGTACTTATCGAGCTTTGCATATAACTGGTGGTCATGCAAGATCTGTAGAGCAATCCTCAAATGTTCTTCATGCTCTTTCTTGGTCTTAGAGTAGATGAGGATGTCATCTATGAACACTACGACACACGAATCAAGGTGTTGTTTAAACACCCGATTCATTAAGTCCATAAATGATGCTGGGGCATTTGTTAATCTGAATGGCATCACCAGAAACTCATAGTATCCACATCTCATTTTGAAAGCCGTCTTTGGTATATCCTCCGCCTTTACTCTCAATTGATGATATCCTGATCTCAGGTCGATCTTGGAGAAGAATCTTACGCCTTATAATTGATCAAACATATCATCAATCCTCCACAGAGGGTACTTGTTCTTGATCGTCAGCTTATTCAATTGACGATAGTCGATGCAAAGTCTCATCAACCCGTCCTTCTTAACAAACAAGACCGGTGCTCCCCAAGGAGACACACTACGTCTTACGAAGCCCTTGTCCAACAACTCTTGCAATTGCTCTTTCAATTCTTTCAATTCAGCAGGAGCCATTCGATAAGGTGCTTTTGATACTGACTCAGTGCCTGGAGCTAAGTCAATTGCGAATTCAATCTCTTCATCCGGTGGTAAACCAGACAATTCCTCTGGGAAAAACATCTTCAAATTCACACGTAACTGGAATCTCAGTGATGACATTTTTCGTTCCCTTATCCTCCTTCAAAAACACAAGGTAATCACTACATCCTTTCCTTATCAGACACTCGACTCTGACTGTGAAAATAAGTGGCACAAACTTCGATCTCATCCCAAAGAATCGAAATGATCTCGTATTCGATCTTAATGTGACCACTTTGTTCCTATAATTGATACTTGCACAATGCTTGGACAACCAATCCATGTCAAGGATCACGTCGAATCCTTGCATGTCCAACAGGATTAACTCTGCCACTAATTCATGAACATCATAATCCCTCACCGCGATAATGACCAACCAACAGACCATATCATCACTCACTGAATTCCCCGTCGGAACTGACACTGCCAAGATGAAGTCTAAGTCCTCGAGAATGACCTTCACTCTCTTCGCAAACAGCGGAGTAATAAAGGAGTGGGTAGACCCTGGGTCTATCAAAACTCTCGTTTCATCTGCTAAGTCACTTTTCTTCTCATACATTTGTAAAGTACCTATATAGCACATGCATCTTAGCAATCTACTTGTGCATCAAGTCAAAACATGTAAAGAACTAGATTAAACTTTCTTTTTAACACGTTAAATTTTAGATACACCTTCTCTATCTAACATTTAAATAAATGAAATACTTTAATTAAGGAAATTTCACGTTGTATGATATCGTTATTGTTCTGGGCATCCTCGGCGGTTACTGCATAAGCTCATCCCTGAACAATCGGCTTCCTTGCTTGCATTTGTCTAGTTATAGGAGCAGAAGTCATCCTTTCTTGCCTAATCATCATAACTGAAGCCGTCCCTTCTTTCCTCATTTATGGGAAATCTCTTATTATATGCCCCATTTTCCCGCACTTAAAGCACCATCTCATGCCTTGCCTACAGTCCGATGTCTTGTGCGACTTACCACATTTGGCACATGTCTCAACAGGGGTGGAAGATGCTGCCATAGAGAAACCTTGAGTAACAGATATTTCGATGGTGGTAGCAAGGTTCTCATATCCGATCGGTCTCCCAGATGCAAGCATAGGTAATCTAGGATAATGTGTCTGCGATGGTCTAATAAACTGGTTTGAAACTGCTGTCTTTGAAGGGTGCTACGAATCGCAGCTTTTTGTTCATCGGCTCATAGTTTCTAACTTTACTCTGATCTATCCTCCCCTTTCCTTGTTGGTCTCTACTCTGATATCTGTCTTCATTATCTTCCTCTATCACCAGAGCCTTGCTCATAACCTCTCCATACGTTTTCAACTCAAAGGCCGCCACTCTTCCCCTGATATCCAGCCTCAAGCCGCGTTGAAGTCTCTTGGCCTTCATCAAATCTGTAACCACATATTTCGGAGCAAATCGAGCAAGCCTCATGAACTCCACTCCGTATTCTCTTACCGACATCTTTCCCTACTCTAGTTGAAGAAATTTCACTTCCATCTGATTTCGCACTACCTCAGGAAAATACTGTTTATTAAACTCTGTTACGAATTCATCCTAGGTCCATAATAATCCTGGAGTTTCTTGTGCTTTAGTCCTCGACACGGACTTCCACCATGGGCCTGCCTCACCGTTTAACATATAAGCTGCCCATCGAACACTTTCATCTTTAGTGCACATAAGCACCCTGAATACCTTTTCTATGTCACTTAGCCAATTCTCTGCTTTGATTGGCTTTGCTTGCCTTGAAAAATTTGGAGGATGCATCCTCCGAAACTCCGTAAATGCTGAGGGTAATGGTTGCATAGTAATCATTGGAGGCGTAGGTGGTGTCTAATGCTGGTCATTAGCATTATCAGCTGCCAAAGACACCGCCTGCTGAGCCATGACATTTGCCATAGTTTTCATAGTGTGCATCATTCTCTGTCGCTCTTCTCTTTCTTCGTTTCTCTCTCGAACCCTTTCTTGATCTCTCTCCTGATTCCCCTCCTGATTTCTGTTCTCTTGATTACTACCTTCCGAGGCCTCTCTATTCCCCAATAGCACTCTATTTGAAGCCAAGACGAAATCGTCTCCACTTCGTAAATTCCTACCATGGCCACCCCTCGACCGACCCCTCCCTCTAGAAGACATAACGCTCTACAACATGAAACTATAGTTTCATTAGCAGAAGGTCTCTATACTCTGACAAAATCAAAACTTGTCAGAAATTCTAAAGAAAATACTTTGATGTCAACTGTGACAGTCCGGATTTTGGTACCTCAAAACCCGTGCTGTCAGCACGAACCTTGAGGTTGTGCACCACACATGCACGGTACACTTGGTATATCCCTGTACAAAGCGGAAGTAAAGCTCACAACTAACACACAAAAATCTAAACAGCTGAACTAAATCTCCAATTCTAAAAAGGTAATGTCAAAACATGTAAGCCCAAAAGATAGTTCTAATCCCATGCCACTACATGAGCAAAAGAACCAATTTGAACCATCGGTGACGAAACAAAGGTCACCCCTGATGGTTTGCCAAAAGAATATCTCACAATTAATACATTATCTCAAAATAAGGCTGGACATACCAAGCCGTATAGTAACTCTCTCAAAATAATCAAAGAAATGCAAAGGGTCTACTAAAAGAACTCCTTAGGAGGAGGCTCCAACTCCTCCTTGGGAATGTACTCTGTATCCTCTGGATCAACGTCTCCAGAAGCAGCTGCTATCTCAGAACCTGTGACGTATAGTCAAAAGGGGTGAGCTACATCATAGCTCAATAAGGGAATATCTGAAAATGTAAAGCTAACTACTCACACATGTTTCATGATATAAGCGAAGCATGATCTCATAAGGAGAAAATAGTTTGAAAACATTTACATTGCCAAAATAAATATGAACTAAATGCACATATATCACATCTTATATTTTCATTAGCTTGCTCTCATATCACACCAAGACTTGTGTCACAAACTTAAATAAATAACTTAAATACTCCCCCAGCAATATAGCATCGAGCCCCGATGAAATTCTCGCCATCGTCGTTCAATTGAACTATTTTCCATCTAAATACAAGCTTAAGTCCCTTTCACCAAGGCGACTTGGCATACCCATTATCCTCTTGGTAATTGCATCACATGTTTGCACGGATATCCCACAGTACCGGTCATGGATATCCTGCCGCGTCAGTCACAGGTATCCCGCCGTGTCGGTGGGATATTCTCCTAACCTCAAATCAACTGTGCAAAATATATATAGTTATTCACCGTGAAGTTGTGCTAAATATAATAATTTAAAATTTCGTTTAAGTCTTGTCTACATCATTTTACATCACCTGGATGTTCACATCAAAAGAAATACATCGCTGGGATGTCACATATTCATATGCTTACTGGTTTCTTCCTTAGTATACACACACCTTAAATTCACATGCTTTGACTAAATTTCGAAAACTCGTATCACAACACATTTGATTTCACACACACATATCACTACACACATGCTATTACAATCAAGAGTACATGTCCAGAGCTTTTCCTACCTCCCACGAAGTTACTCCAAAAATTCCTCGACCCGAGCTAGCCTTAACCATCCAAGGTCTATCTCAAACCTAAGCATGGTCCAAACATATTTAACGTGTCAAAAAGAACATAAAACAATGAGTTCTGAAGCCTAGTCACAACTCACAAAGTAAAACTCAACAAAAGCCAGAATCAGCCCAAACCGATCGAATGATTCTAAATCGATCGAACGGTTCTAAACCGATCGAATGATTTCCCAAAATCGTTCGAACGAACTGATTTCGTTCAATCAGTTTCCTCTGAGACACAACACTACAGATTTTTCTACCATGGTAAAATCGATCGAACGATCAATAATTTCGTTCGATCGATTTCCCTTGAAACCCAACACTACAGATTTTCTTCTTTGGCAAAATCGATCGAACGTTCACTAATTTCGTTCGATCGGTTTTGCCAACTTTAGAACACCATAGAGTTCTAACTTTCAAAACTCATTTATCAAACATTTATATCCTTTACTTACTTATTTTTCACACACAATAAGTTATATTCATAATATAACAGCTAGAAATTAACTCAAAAATCTTACCTTTCTAGCCAATCAAATCTCTTGATCCCTAGCTCCCTTTCACAACAAGGGTTTCACAACACAAAATTTTTGATTTCTTGTCGATTCAAAGCCTTTAATCCGTAAGCTTTCTGATCTACCCTCAATCACGCACATTCAATACACACACACACACCCTCACTCCTCTCATTCACTCCATAAATTCTCAACCAACACCAATGAGAAATAAATTCTCACAATTCATTATAACCCAACTCATGTCTTGGGTGTAAAGCACACACACCTAAATAGGTGTATATCACCCAAATCAAAACGACTCTTATGTCACACACATAATACATTTCTCATATAACCCATCTAACCTAAGCCATCAAGTCAACTTTTACTTGGTCAAACAAGTGACCAGTCCGACACCCATCCCGAGGCACACTATTCAAAGTCAGAAATTTCAGGGACGTTACATGAAATGTAATTGCTTTTGAGGTGAGAAAGTAATATTTCCTCTTAGAAATTTGATGTTAACAGATTTGAATTCGGATGGTTAGATTGATTATTCATGACTGGTTTGTATGTCTCACTTAAATTTTTTGTAATGCACACTATATATTTGATGAAATGCCTAAGTGAAGACAAGATTTAATGTATATTACTTATGGTAGTATTAATGTACAGAGAATGTGTAATTAAATAAGAAATGAAATTAGTGTACATATAATAAATATAATAAGTATGGTGCATGAAAGTATTGTAGATTGTTACAAACACTAAGTATTTGATTCACTAAGCAATGGAGGTAGACGTACTATATGGTGTACACAAAAAATGGTTTTGATGCATGATTAATTAATTATAAGTTTAGGGTATAAAAGGTTATTTGAATTTACCCACCAAGGGGTTTTCCTAGTGGTTGACGAATTGGGTTTGGTCCCCAAGGTTGTGAGTTTGAGTAGCGATTACTTTTATGCGATAACAGGATGCCCCGTAAGGTATGTAATTCTTGAAATACTCATGGCTTGTTGGGGGCGAGAGTATCCCTTAGGGATAAGTCCAAGCGTAAGCTTGGATACCAGAAGTTATAAAAAAAAGGTTACTCGAATTTAATGCTTGAATGAAATGAATGTGTATTATTATCAGTTATTAATTGAATGCATGAATGAGTTACAACCATGGTGCACACAATAATTTTGCATGAATGCATGAGTAAAGGTGCATAGTGTACGTGATGCACATTAAATATCTACTTTTATATCATGAAGGATAGAGATGTGGTGTATCTTTTCTAGTTGATTTACTATTTAAAAGAGCTTCAAATGTAGTGCTTACAAGGTGTTTGATGAAATGTCTAAGAGAGTGAATGTTATATAGTGCACCTTAAGTGTCATTGAATTGTATAAAAAAATACACATAAGGTGTACATTAGATGTTGTTGATTTGTATATTAAAAGGCTCTAGATGTACACATAACATATTTGTTATATATTTAAGGGTGTCATAGCATTGCCCATGATACGTTTGTTTGATACCTGTTATCACCAAGGGTTGCCCTAGTGGTTGACGACTTAGGTTTGCTCCCCAAGGTAATGAGTTCGAGTAGTGATTCCTCTTCTGTGATAACAGGATACCATGTAAGGTGTGTAATTCGTGAAATACTCGTGGCATGGTGGGGGCAAGAGTATCCCTCAGGGATTAGTCCAAGTGAAAGCTTGGGTTACCCTAAGATATAAAATAAAGGTTACTTGAATTTAATGTATAAATAAAATGCATGTGTAGTATTATCAACTATTAATCGAATGCATGAATGAGTTGCAACAATGGTACACACCATAATTTTGTTTGGATGCATGAGTAAAGGTACATAGTGTATGTGATGTACATTAAATGTGTACGTTATGTCATGAAAGGTAGAGACATGGTGTTTTTTTTATAGCTAATTTACTATTTAAAAGAACATCAAATGTAGCGCTTATAAGGTGTTCAATGAAATATTTAAGAGTTGAATGCTATATAGTGCATGTTAAGTGTCATTGAATTGTATAAAAAAATGCACATAAGGTACACATTAGATGTTGTTGACTTGCATATTAAAAGGCTCTAGATGCATACATAGCATATTTGTTATATGCTTAGGGGTGCCATAACATTGCACATGATATATTTGTTTGATACCTGTTATCACCAATGGGTTGTCCTAGTGATTGATGACTTAGGTTTACTCCCCAAGGTTATGAGTTCGAGTAATGATTCCTCTTCTGTGATAACAGGATGCCCCGTAAGGTGTGTAATTCATGAAATACTCGTGGCATGGTGGGGGTGAGAGCATCCCTTAGGGATTAGTCCAAGCGTAAGCTTGAGATACCCTAAGTTATAAAAACTTAAATTTAATGCATGAATGAAATACATGTGTAGTATTATAAACTGTTAATCGAATGCATGAATGAGTTGCAAGCGTGGTGCATACAATAATTTTGCTTGAATGCATGAGTAAAGGTGCATAGTATATGTGGTGCACATTAAATGTTCGCTTTATGTCACAAAGGGTAGAGACGTGGTGTATCTTTTATAGTTAATTCAATATTTAAAAGAGCTTTGAATGTAGTGCTTATAAGGTGTTCTATGAAATGTCTAAGAGAGGTGACTATTTTATAGTACACCTTCAGTGTCAGTGAATTGTATAAAAAAGTTTACATAAGGTGTATATTAGATGTTGTGAACTTGTATATTAAGAGACTCTATAACATATTTATTGCTTAGGGGTGTCATAGCATTGCACATGATATGTTTGTTTGATACATGTTATCACCAAGTGGTTAACTCAGTGGTTGACAACTTGGGTTTGCTCCTCTTCTGCAATAACAGGATGCCCCATAAGGTGTGTAATTCGTGAAATATTCGTAACATGGTGGGGCGAGAGTATCCCTTCGGGATTAGTCTCAGAGTAAGCTTGGGATACCTTAAGTTATAAAAAAAAATATTACTTAAATTTAATGCTTGAATAAATGCATGTGTAATATTATCAATCGTTGTGGTGCACACCATATTTTTACTTGAATGAATGATAAAAGTTACATTGTGTATGTAATACATTAAATGTGTGTCTTATGTCATGAAAGACAAAGGCGTGGTGTATCTTTTATAGCTAAGTTAATATTTAAAAGAGCTTCAAATATAGTGCTCACAGTGTGTTTGATGAAATGTTTAAGAAAGATGATTGTTATATAGTGCACCTTAAGTGTCATTGAATTGTATTAAAAAGGTGCACATAAGGTGTACGGTTGATATTGTTGACTTACACACATCACATTACATATTTCTTGCATACTTAGGGGTGTCATAGCATTGCCCATGATATGTTTGTGTGCATACCTGCATGAGATAAGTATGATACAGTCAAGTACTTTGGAAGTATGCTCATCTACACGATCATGTTTACATCCAGTTCGATATTGATTTCAATAGCATTTCAATACTAATTTGATAAGAATTTCGATAAATTTTGATATTGATTTTCATAGCATTTTGATATTAGTTCGATTTGAATTTGATAATATTATAATAATGAGTTTAATATCATTTTAATATTGATTTCAATAGCATTATAATATTGACTTTGGCTGCATTTTGATACTCCTGAATCTTAATTTGATGCTATGATATTTCTAAGTCGGATGTATGAACCTATTTTGATGTCAGAAGTGACAATATGACTATTTGTTATAACAATCCAAATTAGACACCATAAATTTGAAATTTTGATATAAAAATTAAATTTTCGATATAAGAATTAAATTTTTTATATATGCTTTTGACTTGAAAAGATTTATTCGATTTGAATAGTTATGACATTTTAACTGAATTTGATATAAACCAAATTATTTGAAACAAGAAGGGATATGAGTTTCCCTTGGGTGAAAGACTCTCTAAAATACAATCCACTTCTGGCCAAGTTGTTTATCAAATACGAATTATACGAAACATATGTCGATTCCTTGAATTTAGGTTTTATTTAATTATATGATAGTCTAAGCACCTATGCGTGTCCCGATTCGTTTAATCTCTTTCTTTTGTTTAAGAAGTTTTGATTCTAATACCCGACCTTACATATTATTTGAAACTCTTAACTTGCGATGATTTGAGAAATTCACTAGCATTCATGTTTAAAATGGCAACTCCATATAGCGCATGTCGTGTTATATCTAAACATTTGGGACTCATTATTAGCTATCTATTTAGTTGCTAGGCTTATTCTCTTCATTATGATCTTTATTTCAAAGTAATTGGTTATAATTGGTGAGAAATTCACTAGCATTCATGTTTAAAATGACAACTCCATATAATGCATGTCGCATTGTATCTAAACACTTGAGAGTCATTATTAGCTATCTACTTAGTTGGTAGGCTCATTCCCTTCATTATGATCTTTATTTCAGAGTAATTGATTATAACTGGTGGCATATTTATTTGTAATATAGTTGTTATACTGTAATTATAGATAGTGCAATGAGGTATAGACTTATTTATACTTGTGGGAGCATTTTTTGACTTTATTATTTATAGTATGGCTGAACTCTAATGTTTATATAAATATTTAATATCAAACTAAAAATTCGCATGATTAGAATTTAAGTTCTGATGTGATTATAAGTTTCGTTCGCACCTTCATATTCGAGGGGTTTTGATTTCAGGGTGTGAATGCAAATACTTCTCAACTAAACATGAAAGTATTTTTATTTGATTTTATTAAAATACATAGATGGGAAGCAAATATCTCAGGACATAGTCATACAGTTGAACCCTATGTTGGCTCTATTTGGGTGTCATGTGACATCGAATCTCATGATCAGGTGTCATGTAGACATAGATAAAGTCAATCCAAGACAATTCAAAAAATAAAATAAAAAATAAAGACTATTTTAGTCATCGTTGACTATAATGATCAATGATTCTTAAAATAAGAGTTAAAAATTTAAAGTCACTGCTAATTTTCATACTGTTAAATTTTTGGTAAAACAATTATTAACATTTATCAAGCATCGCTAGTCCCTACTTGAAGAAACCCATGGCTACGCCTGCAATATTCCCAAATTTAGGAAATCGTGTAAGTCAGTTGGTATGCGTGTCGGCATGGTGTACTGTGTTGTTCTGAATTTAATAGATCACTTAGACCGTTTAAAGTTCATTCAAGCATGTATGGATGGAACAAATACCGAAATTTGGTATTTGCGATTTGGTAAGTGAACCAAAGCAAATTGACAAACACACATTGGTGTGTATGTGCTTCACATGGAAGCAAACCAAAGGTATAAAGAGAGGTAACTTCTCAAGGAAGCCATTTGCTTCCCTGTTTTGCTTTAGGTGAGAAATAGAAGAGAGAAGAGGAGAAGTGCTCTCTACGTGAAACCTCGTGTGCCAAAATCTTGGGTTGTGATCGATTCTCCCTCACAAACCTCTGTCATCTTGATTGCTAACGCAAGGGATTTTTGATCTGAAAGAAGCGTGAGAACCGTTATATGAAACCTTCTTGATTTGATACTGTTAAGTGATCATCGTTAAGCGGGAAGTGAGGTGGTTGAGTGAGCTAGAAGAGAATTTATCTTTGCGTACGTTGCGGCACGAGTGCGAGAAGGTCGGGTCTTCAAGCTCTTCCGACGTAAGGGATAAGAGCGCCGTGAACCTTGAGTTTTGAATCGAAAGATCACACAAGAATCCCACAAACTAATGAGGTAAGATCTTATGAATTTGAGTACATTAGATGTGAATTTGTGGTGATAAATGAAGGCATTTAATGCCCTAGACATGTTACATTTAACGAGAATAAGAGTTAGGTAAAAAGGGAATAAGAAAGAAACTCCAATTTCTGGCAAAATTGTTAAAATCCTGAAAGTCGCTCGCGCGACGTTAAGAATCATGTGCGCGAGTGTAAGTCGCTCGAGCGAGTTAGGCTTTAGAATAGAATGAAAATCAAAGGAAACCAACCGCTCGTGCGACTGAGTAAGTGTCAGGAGAAGTTGCTCGCGCGACCTTGAACTCGTGCACGCAACTATCTCAGGTAGTTTTGAAAGAAAAATGAACAACCACAGTTGCTCGCGCGACTGGGGTGTGCTTGGTGGAGTCATTTGTGCGACTTGGAAACTCGCGCGCTCGACTGTGCAAGTTTGGATTATTTTGATTATTTTTGAGAAAATTCTTCGAAACTCTTATCTTTTTGTTCTTCCAAGCAGTAATACATGCTCTTTTAATACGTTGGAATATAGAATATGGATTAGATATGTGCGTGAGGATCTTCGCTCCATTTCGTGTGATTAGCGTGCTTCGTTAGCCATGAGATAGGAAAATTCAATAACCTTACATGTGATATGATTTGTATAGATAGTGCGATGTGATAAGTTCAATAAGCGTGTGTGTGTGTAATAAGCTTGTGTGAGTGAGATTTAAAAATGTGAAACAAAAGTGATAAGTATGTGTGTGCATGAACTCAAAATACGAAACGCAATAAGCATGTGCGTGTGTGAACTCAGAATACGAAACGTGATAAGCATGTGTGTGTGAACTCCGAATCAGAAGTATGTAAGATCTCCAAATCTAGCTATGTAATTCTCACAATACATGGTGTTAAACTATATATTAGAATTTGCACTATGATTTAAGGTTCACATGGAATGAATCCCCATAGTGTACCAGTACGGCGGGATATCCGTACATTTACACCAGCCAACGGTAACTTTAGTCGCACAAGTGACCCAGCTAACGTAGCTCAGGGGCTTGACATTCCAGCTCAAGTGACCCTGCTAATGTAACTTATGGGTTTGGCATCACACTTCGAAAATGGTTCAATTGAGCGACGATGGTTCGCAGACTCCCATCGGTATATGTGTGGCTCTTAATGTTATATTGTGCTTGAGAGTTTATTTAAGTTATTATTTTAAGTTAACTTGAGATAAGACAGCATGAAACTCCGAAATAAGCACGAATGCGAACTGTGTTAAGAATGTGAACTTTGTGTGAGAAAAATGTGTATTGAAAACGTGATTTGTTCGACTCATACATCTTAAAATTTTAATTTTGTGTGAGATAAGATATGCTTCGAAATCAGTCATGAAATCTATGTTTGTTATATGATATGCATATTTATTGATAATCGCTATTGAGTTTAGACTGTTAGCTCACCCTTCGACTATACGTCATAGGTACAGAGTTTGATAAGGATCAGGAGCAAGACAGTGATCCAGACTACTCTCCGGAGGAAGAATCAGAGCCTCCACCAGAGGAGTTTTTCCCTTAGGGAATATATGATTTTTTTGAGTTATGAGACTTAGGCTTGATACATCTGACTTCATAATTAGTTTAGAACTTTGGATTCATGTAATATAAACTTATGTTGTGAACCACTGTTTAGGTAATGGTCGGCCATCACCGATAGTTCGTTTCAGTCCTGTCAGGCTTATGATTTGCATAAGGATAGAACCATCATTTTATCTTATTATATATATAGAATTGGAGCTTTCTTTTATCATATATAATGACTCTATCTGTTTTGCAAGAGATATTTGCTTTAAATTTTGCTCTCTATGTGGACATACCAAGTGTTACATTCGGGGATCGTCGTATCGACGGTCTGATGGTCCAAATTTCGGGGTCAAGAAATTTGAGCTGTGACAACGCCCCTAATGATCACCAACTAAAACATGTTAGTAGTATGCCATATGGATTGTGAGATACATACAAATCTCTATGTTGGGGCCATGCATCACATGGAATCTGAATTGCACAAAAATCTCTATGCTCTTTAGATCTGCATTTGCCTCAAGGCCATTTTCCATGCACTAGTGATAGGGGAATTCCCGCTGTGTACTAGCTTTTCTTACTAAATTTATTGGCTGGAATGATGAACACCAACGCAGTCAAGATTTTCTTCATGTGAGGGCTAGCGATGGTAGACAAATGTTAATAGTCGTTTTATCACATATTTGGGGGCTTATATACCATAGATTTTCGACCTTACACATAGGGCTCGAATACCCAAAATCGTCCAGATTTTGAGTTAAGGATCAGAAAGTTGCCATTTCAGAGCTTTTCCGAGGGTTTCTTGCGTTCGGCTACCACTGTGAGTCCCACTTAGATTCTGTAGAAAGATGGGTTTTGATGCATTTTCCGTTTCTGAGTTATTTACTCAGGAATAGTTGGAAACTGAGCTACACAATTTGAGGTGAGTGTATAGGACGCTTTAGTCTATACACCAGATAGAGTTATGCTTTAGTCTATACACCAGATAGAGTCTTGCTTGCCTGCTCCTAACTTCAAAATCTGATGCATAGTTTAAAGTTTAAAAGCTCCTTGTTTTATCCTCCAAGCTATTCTGCCCATCGAATGGTGGCATATATTGCATCTTGGCTTCTTCCAACCCTCAATTGATTATTCCCATCCTTATTAAATCCTTATTCAATCATGGGAAACTAGCACTTTCGGCCCTATAAGTTTGCTTATTTGCAAAAACGGCCATGCAGTTTCAATCCTTGCGCAAAAGGCCAGCTCCAAGCCAAGCCCTTCCACGTCAGCACTGACATTGAAATGTCTCAATTCCCTTGTGTTTTAAAATCCTTTATATTTTTAAACTGTTAATAACTTTTGACTTTTGACTTTTCACAATTATTGCTGTAATTATTGAGAGAGCGGCAACGAAGCGGCGACAAAGCAGAAATTTTTTTTCAGGTTATTTTTTTTTACTTTTTATAAAAAATTTATTCCCCACTTTCAGTCTATCCTAGTCCGCTACGTTACTACTATCTTAGCGTAGCGTAACGCCATCTTAGGGTAGCGAAACGCTACTCAAAATCGCGTTCCGCTACGCTAAGATAGCGGAACACTACTCTAAGATGGCGTTCCGCTACGCTAAGATAGTGAAACGCTACTCTAAGATAGCAGTAACGTAGCGGAACGCTACTCTAAAATAGCGGTATGAAGCGATAGATTTTTAAAATTATTTTTTTAATTACTTAGTTATTTTTATGATCTATGCAGTTACCACTCTCTGATTCTAAGATGTCTAAGCAATTAAAGGTCTACGGGAATGTACAGGGATTAGTATTAAAAAATTTTACATACATTGTAACGAAGAGAGGGAGAAGATATTAGATGAATCAATTTTCAGTTATCTATTTAATATTACAGAGAATTTAGTTTTTATTGGAGACTTCGTTGACGCGATGTTGAGCTTCTAGGTTAAAGATAACATATTTAAGGTAAAGAACACCAAAGTAGTTCTAAAAGAGGCCGCTATATCATTGATTTTAGGCCTTAATATGTTAAAAGGTTCTGAGGCTGAGCATGTGGCTATAAGAGAAGCAGAAACCATTCGATACAAATTCTTTTGGGGACAGTCGGCTAAAAGCTCTCGTATTGAAGAAATTATTAATAGTGCCCAGCTTTCCAACGATGAAATTTTTTAAAATTATCGTTGTTGTTTCTCGTATGCTTATTCTTACTTCCGGACACATACCAGGAAGTGGATAGTAAATACTTGGATTTAGTCGATAACCTAAAAAAATTTAACGAATATCCGTGGGGTTTGATAGTATACAAAAATTTAGTTGACTGCAAATGTAAAGCGATAGGCAGAAGAGAAGCGGCAAAAGTGACGCCAAAAGGGCAATATAACATCTATGGGTGTACTATCGCCTTACAGATTTGGGCATTGGAGTACTTTCTAGAAGTCCACCCTGCTCGTACTCAGCTGAAAAGTCCCTTTCCGAGGCTGTTGAAATAGGAAGCAATGAAATTCAGCCACAATCCAAATTATTACCGAGAAAAAAAATTTAACTCTCCGGTCATCGTCAACCACGATGTTGAAAAATATGAATTACAATATCGATCAATTCGGCTCTTTTTCAGGCAAAGAGATATGGAAAGAGAATGGAAAAGAGAACAGGAACACCCTACTCAAAAAAGAGCGAAAGAGATACACGATGTTTACGATGAGGATGATGACGATGACAATGATAACAGTGACAATAATAGCGATTATGAGGTCGTTCTACGTCACCATCCGAAATCAAAGGGGAAAGAACCAGAAAGTATGAAGCAGCAACAAGAGAACAGCCTGCTAGACATCCCCAACTTATAAACGAAGTAACGGAGCTTCGTAAAGAGTGTTCGTCTCTCCGGATGCAAGTTAGAGAAATGAAAGGCGATTTCAATCGCGCCTTTGCTATTTTAAAAGGACAGGCGATAACTATTGAGCAGTTCGAGAGAGAAAAGAAAATATTATAAGCGAAAGTAGGGTCTTTAGAAGATCAAGTACCTAACTTGAATGACGAAAATGTTGCTATTAAGAATGATCTTGAAGCAGTAAAATCTCATTTATCAAAGGTATATAATTTTTTTTATTTTTTTTTACATCATTTTTTTAGATCATTAACACTAATAACCGTAAAGATATCTTAAATATAAAAATAGGTATTATTTTATATTATTATTTTTACTTAAAATAGCTATCTTAAAAATTAAAATATATAATTTTTTTTTGTTTTTAAATATCATTTTTAATTACTTAAGGTAGCTATCCACTATCTTAAAATAGCTATCCGCTAATTTTAGATAGCATTCCGCTATCTTAAGGTAGCGGATCGCTATTTAAAATTAGCGGAACGCTATCTTAAGATAGTGTATCGCTACCCTAAACTAGCGGAACGATATCATAAGATAGCGGTATGATAGCGGATATGGTGAATGAATTAATTTAACTTCTTTTTTATAATTTTATAGGATGATGTGCTATCTTCAGTACTCTTTGATACTATTGTTACACCCAAGTCCCCTCCCTCTCAACCTCATGAGCCCTCTTTACCTAAGCCTTCTATCACTCAAACCTCTACACCCAAACCTTCTGAGCCCTCTTTACCTAAGCCTTCTACCACTCAAACCTCTGCACCCAAACCTTCTGAGCCATCTTTACCTAAGCCTTCTACCACTCAAACCTCTACACCCAAACCTTCTGAGCCCTCTTTACCTAAGCATTCTACCATTCAACCATCTGCACCACAACCTTCTTCCTCTGAACTCATTTACCCTCAATCGTCTCTACCCAAGCCTTCCTCCTCTCATCCCACTGCACTCCAACCGCCGATTGACAATATGGTTGAACATCTAGTAACCCAGCCTACTTACAAGTCACAGCCGACATCACTTAAATCACTACTAGTGAAGCTTTTTATGTCAAAGAGTAAAGTCGACTTAGAAAAGAAGGGCACGGGGTACGAGTTGCGAGGACGGAAGGAAAGAAAGACGCCAACTAGAAAAGAAGGTGTAAAACGATAAAGAGTAGTCGTCGTTGAAAACGAAGAAGAAGAGCCACAATCCATGAAACATAAATTTTTGCACAGTATGTGGAACCGGCTTGCAAAAGACGATCCTGTGCTTGTCAATACTATCTCTGGTGTCGACATCACCGTAGAGAAATTAAGGGTCCTCAAAGGAAGAGGGTGGCTTGACAATAAAGTAATGGACGCATACTTCAAAATCTTAGAGAGTAAAAACGACTCTATGTTTACGGAAATGACGGACAAGAGCTTCTTTGCATTGGCCTCGGCCCTGGTATGTATTAATTATTTTATTTATTTATTTATTTATTTATCTGCTTTTATTTATTTACGTAATTCATGCCTTTCAATTAATGAATTATTCTAATGATCAATTGCAGACCCTGATTCTAGCGGACCACTCAAAATTTAATAAATTTGTGGCTAATGAAAATCTAGAGCCACTCAACGACTTTGATAAATGGGAGGCGTACTGTGACAGGTAGAATGTTCGTCACCAGTGCAAATCACTTGAAGTCCTTTTTAAGAGTACGACACGCGGTATTAAGGCTGTCAATTGTGGGACGGTAAGTTCTCTTTTAGATTATATTAATATTTTTCATATTTCTTAATAAATACAATACTAATTAAATCTCCGGTTACACACAGATTTATTTTCCAACGCATAGCCAGAGACATCAACATTGGGCATTGACTATTGTGTCTCTAGTGAACCGCGATGTCAAGCTGATAGACTCGGTCAACCCAGAGTGTTCAAGGAAGTTCGAATCGCATAAAGAAAGTTTGTTGCATCACCTGCCGCGACTTCTTCACACTGTTGGATTGAGTTCTACTCTCTATCAATCGTGGCAGCTAACGGTGATGGATGATGTCGATCTTCCCCGACGGGACAATGGTTGGGATTGTGGTATTTTTGTATTAAAATATATTGAGTACTTTTTCAAATGGCGGGGAATAGATTTCGACGAGAAAGATATGCAGCAATTTTATGCCGAAATCGGACATTCCTTGTGCACATTTGGAAAGGCGACTGAGTAGTTATTTTTCTTTCACTTATATATTTTTGTATAAATTCTATGTAAATTTTTATTGTGTAAATTATGTATAAATTTTTTCTTTAGTTTTTTTTTTTTTTCGATCTAACTCAGTAAGGAATAACATGATAAGTATGCTATGTATGGACGATCCAAATTAAGGAATAACATGGTAAGTATGCTATGTATGGATGACCCATACATCTAGCCTGTTGATACCATTAAAGTTAGGTTAACGCATCACCGTAGGAGTCTCAATGGGTTGGGTTGCGTCAGGCCGGGCCAATTTGGGTCGGGTCTTAAAAGGGCGAGTTATAATCGAGACTCTTGAAACTAAGCCCATACTCAGCTCGATTATTAATACCCTCGACCCGGCATAACCCTATTTTTTAATCGGATCCACTTAACTCACTCATACCCGACGCATTTTTACCCTTACACCTGATGCCAACCTTGTACCTGATGCCACAACGCATAATAATAAATCACGCTTCAATGGTGTGAGATAAATAATTTTAATGGTAGAAGATCATTTAAACACTATTTTGAATACCATCCTAATTTAAATTGGGAACCGGACTCTCCTAATCGTTTAAATGATCTTACACCTCTAATTATCGACATGTTTCATTGGGCTGAGACAAGTTCAATGATAGATCGCAAGTTCATAGTCACCAATTCGAATTTTGGTAATAATTCGACAAGATTAAAAATAAAAATATTTTTGAAAATTTTGGCAAGTTCAAGAAGCCTTCGATCTAATCTCATTTTTGCAAATTACATTATGAAATAGGTTTCATATTCTAATAAATTTACATGAGCGGCGGTTATGTCCGTCTTCGTTATAATTTTTATATTGTAGTGGTCGAACTTCGCCTTTAGATCTGATCCTTCTGTTCTTCGGGCGATCAACTTGACGTATCCTGTGGGGAGGCAAAACTTCGATGTCTTCCCTTAGAAAGGTTCATTGGTGCTTATCAACGATTGGAACAAAGTGTTCTTTGTAAATTTTCCTAAATAAGGTACTGGTAAACCAATGCTCACAAAACTGAGGAATCTCTTTGTCCCAGTTCCTGCGCGATAATGCAGCGATTGCAGGCGAACATGATAATCTAAGGATAGCCCAATGTCTGCATGTGCACGTTTGTTTCTCTAGATCGATACTGTGAGTGTATTACCCCCGTTTAACTTGAAATGTATCGCGACCATAGAGAATAACATTCTTTCGACTGGGCCACCCTAAATTTCATGTTAGGTGCTCTTCCGCCATCTGTGTCAACATGTGTGTCATTTTATTTTCTTCCTCCTGACGCCGGAGGTAGAATTTAGCTACCTTCGTGTAAATGGTTTCTAACATTGTCACGATCGGTTCCTCTCGGGCTATCTTCAACACATTATTAATACTTTCTGTTATATTTGTTGTCAGCATATCATAATGTTTTCCTGAAAAATATGCACGCGCTCAGAAATGGTCACCGACTTCTTTGATCCATGTTGTATATTTCGGGGGAGTCTTGTCTTCTGTTTTTCGTAAAATTCTTTTAAATTTTACCTCCGAGAATGCACGGGCAGCAATCCAAAACAACAGTCGAGAAATTATATCCTTATATGTATCAAAAAGATTCAAAGCTAGGTATCGCATTTAATAACTGTGAAAGGCGTTAAGAAAAATATTATGCACAACTTCCATCAATCCCTTCTATCGGTCTGATATTAATACAAACAGCTCTTGAAAGTCTCCGATTACATGTTTTCCTAATAGATCAAGGAATCATGTCTAATGATCTTCATTTTCTTTGGGTACAACGCCGAACGCTATAGGGAATAAATGTCTATTCCCATCTATCCCTGTAACTATTAACAACACTCCTCTATATCGATCGCGTAAATGTGTCTCATCTACCGTAATTATTCTTCGCAGAGTATTACGGAAGCTCCTAATATAAGGTCCAAATGCTACGAAGAACCTCTGAAAGACATTATCAGACTCACGAATAATTCAGTCTATACGTCTGAATCAACCCTCTGTAATTCGGCGACATAAGACGGTAACATTTTAAAATATACCTTCAAGCTACCTTGGATATCATTTAACGCCATTTCTTTTCCTCTCCATTCTTTCCACTAGCTTATTGTTATATCGTATTTTTTCTCAATATAAAAAATTATTGAAGCAGGGCTCTCGTCAAAGCCTTTTAACAACTTATCCCTCACGAAGGAAGCTATTCACGATATCGTACATTGGCGATGTCCTCTTTCAAAAGCTGACATTTCACACGTATGTTCCTGACGAAAAGTGTTCACGACAAACGTGTCCACACCGACTAATTTTGATACATGTATTCGCCAAACACACCCTACTTCAATACACCTCGCCGTAACTTGAAGAGGACTTATTTTTATTGGTTTAATTTAAAAATTATTTTTTATTACAAACTCTTTAAAAACTATTTGAAAGGATTTTTTATTTTTGAATGTCTGACCAACAGTTAATGACCCCTTTCATAAAGTTCTTCATTATCCGAATCCATATACTCGCCCTCTGAGTCATTAAGATCATAATCATTGTCCACCAGAGGTTCATCAATTCCCCTATTAGTATCAACACGCGAAGTGGGCGACGGCGGTGCTTCATTATGTTCAGGATCATTATCACCGTCATCGACTGGATGATTATAACGTGATTGAGATTGAGTTCGTTGAGGTACTTTTGGTTAAAATGTAATTGCTTGGGTTGAGGTTGGCCGAGGTGGGAATGTTTGAGGTGCGAGAGGCTGTTTGTTGAAGGCTCGATTATCGTTTGCTCCGAAGCTATTGGTTCAGAAGGCCATTGATATGGACTAAGGCTTCTTAAAAACATTTCCCAGTGATTCCAGTCAAATGTATTGTTTATCGATTCGAAGTTAAGTTGAGATGCATCATACATCGAATTCATTTAAGGACAATATCCTTTATCTTCATTGCGTTTTCTCATTCGAATGTCTGAAAAAGATTATTTCAGAGGCCTACGGTAGGGGCGAAATCCTATATTTATATTTCTATTATCGTTGACTATTATCGATGTATCAAAGTTCTCCTCTTCAAACTGTATTTCTTGATTTTCAATCGAATATTCTGGTTCTACACTATCATCATCTCCTAATCTGACATTTTCCTCAATTTCTTTATCATCTTCATTTGTTTCCTGCTAGAACGGTTGAAATGCTTCAATAGATGATAAAATTTCGATCATAGGAGTTGCTAATGATTTTTCGATATCACATCATCACCAATACGATATGCTTTAAATAAGTTTGCAAGAACATTGGAGTCATAAAATTTGGTAAACACTAACTCCTTTCCTATGCGCAAAGAAACAGATAGTATAATTGAATATTTTTTCGGTCGAGTCCTACTGACATTGTACATTTTTTGCTTAAATTGATTAAATGATATCTTCTCTCTAACAGCGACAATCTTGCAATGTCCACCGTTGTAAGTATTATCACCGACCCGGACACCATCAAAATGACAAAGTACGAGAATATCCATTTCATCCTAAAATATAAAAAATAATGAAATATTAAATTATCAAACTAACTTCTTCATATTATTCAGTTATACAATGCGGCGTTGACTTATGGTAGCGCCCCGCGACCTTAAGATAGCGGCGCTAACATAAGGTAGCGCCGCTATCCTAAATTAGCAATCGTTACCTTAAGATAGCGATACGCCACCTTAAGTTAGCGGCGCTAACTTAAGGTAACGATACCATTCATTTCTTATGTTATAATTTTTACAACTACTAAAAAAAATACTATCTTACCAGTACTCTTGTATTGCAACTTACATTGTGGTCTGTATTGATACAAAGAAAACAGAGTACAAGAAATTTTTATATAAGAGGAGAAATCTCATATCTCAAATCAAAAGAAATTCGCATCTACATATAAAGAAGAGGCTATATAATTGCTGACGTTGAAAGGGCTTGGCTTGGAGCTAGCCTTTTACGCAAGGATTGAAACTACAAGCCATTTTTGCAAATAAGCAAACTTGTAGGGCCGAAAGTGCAAATTTTCCTTAAATCATTACACCCGTATCTCAAGCTCAAGCATTAGCATTCATTATACGTCTTCTATTTCCTTCCTTTATTTTTTTATTTATTAAAGGGTGACTCGTTTCATATAACTTTTTGAGATGTGTGCCACAAGAAAAATATTGTGTCATTTGATTTGAAGAGTATGACCTTTCAATCCATAGTAACCAAGTTTGGGTTCAACAATCATTCAGCGGGGTGTTTAATTCATATATATTTTTAATAAATTTGAAGAAAATTTGAAAAAATTGAGGGATTATAAAATATTGTATAGTCCGCATGTATTAACAATTTCCAATCATAAAAAAAGACAATATATTATGAATAAAGCATGTATCATAATGATAAAAATTCCTCAAATTTTAAAAAAATTGAAAACAATTTAGAGAATTGACAAATCAAGCGAATATTCAGCAAAAAATTCAAGAGACTATCTATTCATAAGATTTTTTCAAAATTTGATTACCTATGAGAATTTTGTGACAAAAGTTTCTATCATTTAAAGGATCTACTACTTTTAAAATTAATAGCGTTATGTATTGACATGTTGACATTAATTTTAAAAATAATTATTAAAGGGTGACGTTATTAGCACTCCACTCATATTTCCTACGAATACATGTTTCTCTTTGGTACACTTCTTTTGTAAAGAGCACTTGAGTAATTATATTTTTGTTGGGGGGTTATCTTTAGGAAAAAAATATTTGACAAGAGCACACATCCTCTTCTACCTACTTACCTACCTCTCTCTCACTCTCACTATCCACACATCCTCTTCTACCTACTTACCTACCTCTCTCTCACTCTCTCTATCCACACATTCTCATTGATCTGCTACACGGGTGGACATTTCCTTCAATACTAGCAAATGATTGATTCAGATGCATGCCCCTTTTTAGATTTTTTTCTAACATTGGAAGATCAAGGGACAATAATGATAACAGAGTTGGTTTTAAAAGGTTTTTTTGAATATATTGCATTTTTTATTTATTTTAAGAGTATCTATTTTATGAGTGGTTTCTAGAATATAGATAGGATGTATAAGTTTTTACATTTGAATATGATGGTTTTGTGTCATCGCCACACTCTTAGAGTGGCCTCTGCCATGCTACGGATGGAGGCCAGTCAGGCGATGTGGTGGATTGCCGAAACCAATTGAGGAGGCGGATTGCCACGGCCACATCGCTTGAATGACTGTTAATTGTAGTGCGATAGAGGCCACTCTAAGAATGTGGTAGTTGTAATCCATTGCCTCAATTAATTTCGGCGGTGGATTGTCACTGCCTCATCATTTATTAGCTTGAGTTCATTTTCACACAATTAATACTTTAGTATGATATTAAAATATTAATTTGTGCATCAGGGGCCCTACTCTTTATCATATAATGAAGGAGATGATTGAGAAGATGGAGTATTCTGTAAAATGGGGTATCGATGTCTCCT
The DNA here is from genome assembly GCA_021018995.1 of Chloranthus sessilifolius. Taxonomy (NCBI): domain Eukaryota; kingdom Viridiplantae; phylum Streptophyta; class Magnoliopsida; order Chloranthales; family Chloranthaceae; genus Chloranthus; species Chloranthus sessilifolius. The sequence goes on from CM037588.1 coordinate 11,933,997, forward strand.
AGGCCCATTTCATGATCTAGGCGAAATGGTATTAGAGTGGAAGTTGATGATGAAGAGGAAATGATGAAATAAATGAGATGGCATCATCAACAAATCAATCGGAGGAGGAAGAACAAACACTGGTAGGTTGAAGAAATAGCGCAAGAAGGGACGAATCCCAAAATCCTTAAAAAAAATGATTTTCCATTACATAAATGAGCTTTCTATACAAGATTGTGGGTTATCTAAACAAACATGAAAACAACTTAATTTTAAGGTTGGCACTTGCTTTTTGTGTGTTCTTAAGAGAAAATACAAGTGCAAATAATGCCACCCATTCTCAAAAGCCGTTTGATTTGGAGACAATGATGGAAAGATTTTTGAGGCCAATGATTGACACAATCTCTATCATCCGAATGAATATAGTCAAAAACCATCATCCGATTCAATAATTAACTTTGACAAATTAGATGATAGAGCTCATGTTTGATGCCAATTTTTGGCCAGACAGATCTTCACATCATATCTTTAAATCGGACAACTTAGATGATATTCCAAATGACACAAATTTTAATAGAACAAAGTCTTTCTTTTCAATCATGTGCAAGTTTAGCTCCCTTATTAAAAAAAGATAATAATTTTAAAGAGGTTGATATTTTTTGATACGGTCATTCGGCCTAAAAAATGATATTAATTTTAAAGAGGTTGATTTTTTTGACACGGCCAAATAACAATATCGAACCTACGAACTACTCCCTCACGATAGATGAGTTTAAATCTGATGCACGTTTCTAAAAAAACGTACCTCGTTAACTAAACCATTAGGGCCGCGTACCTAATGCCAATTCTCACAAAAAAGGCGCCAAGTATCTCACGTAGGTATTTAATTCCCGCGTTACATTTGGGGGTTTTAATTTCATTTGCTTCTCCACACCCTCTCTCTCTCTCTCTCTCTCAGTTTCTCTCTCTTCCTCCCCCCCCCACCCGCCCCCCCAAAAAAAAAAAATCCTTTTCTTTTGTCCTCCGTAACCAGCAAGTAAGTTTTCTGCTTCTTCGATCACTTTTTTCTGTATTTATGTATTATTTTCAACTTTTTTTGTGTTTTTTTTTTTGCCAAATTGATAAGTGCTCGTAAAGTTTTAGGTCGTTTTCTTTGATGTTTTACTTGTTTTTTTGGTGAATTTTTATGGGTTTTTGTGTTCTTTATGTTCTAAGTTTGGTATTATTATGTTAAGAATCTAGGGTTAAGTTTCATCAATTAATTCGTTTGAGATATTTGTGTTTATTCTATTGTAATGGAATTTTGAACTTTAATATGTATATATTGCATGTTATGAAGAATTTTTTAGAAAGTAGGGTTTAGGGTTTTGAATGTTTGTTTTTATATGGACTCTGGATTTTGGTCATTTGGGTTTTCTGTTGTGCCATGCAATTTGTAATCTTTCTTCTTGTGTTGTTATGTGAGAAATGGTGGTTCTTGTTTTGGTCATTTTTATTTGGGATAATGGCTCCTGATTGACATTTAAACACCAAAATGGTGTTAGATGATCTTACACCATTAAAATTATATATTTTTTTATCTCACACCATTTGAGTGTGATTTATTATTATGTCATGTGGTGCCAATGTTGTCAAATCGCTTTAGCCATGCTAAGCGATTTCACTTCATTTCTCTTAAGCGAATCGCTTAAATAATGATATACTTTTTTTTTTTTTCAAAAAAATAAAATAAAATAAAAATAAATTAACAATAAGTATTCAAGTCTCTATAAGAGAAAAATAGACATTCTTACATTTAAATTTTTTTTACATACTAATATTCAAAATTATAACTATAGTTTTGATACCGAGTACCAACAATGTACTCTACACATTCATTTCTAACCCATTGTGGTACATCTCCTCTATCATCATCAATAGCATCGCTGTCATCATCGGAATCATCTCTTTCTTCTACATACTCTTCTTCTTCCTCTGTTTCTTCTTCATCCGATCTTACTAGTATGGAATCTATATCATTTGACTGACCATATTTCCACGGATCATTCAATTTAGGTCTTAGAGGATCTGGGGTTAAAGATGTAGACATAATTAATTGGTGAATGATGATAGAAAGTAGGAATTAGGATAAGAAAATAAGAGATTTAAAAATTTTGAAATAAAAATAATAAAACTCAAACCTCCTAAAAGGCTTGTTTGCTTGATCCGAGTCACTTGATTGATTGAAGACTACAACTATAAGCTTGCTTCACTCTTAAATCTTGATCCTTGATCTTTCCCTTTGAGGGTTTACAACACACTAACACTAATATTACTAAGTTCACAATAATGTAATTCACTAAAAAAAGGATTACAAAGCATAAAATAAATAAAAAACTAGATAGGAAAGATGGGAGGAGATTGGGAGTTAAGAAATGAAATTAGAGAGGAGGTTTAAGCTAAAATAGTTGTGTGAGGAGTAGAGGACTAAAAGTAAAAAAAAAAAAATTTAAGTGCTCTAACAGTCATAAATATGACCATTGGAGCATTATGTGATCGCATGCTCACATAAGCCATCATGACTAATGCGATTTGGTGGCTTAAAATCGCTTAAGCGATCACTTATGACAACAGTGTGTGGCACACATTTGTCCAAGCGGCAATTCATCACGGGAACATGCCTTAGCTCAAAGTAATATGCCTATAAGTGGATGTGAAGTGTCCGATTGATAAACTTTGATATCAGCCATTAAAACTAAAAATAACGGTTGATATTATAGTCCATAGATCGGATAGTTTAAATCTCCCTAATGAAAGTCCCACATTGCCTGTGGGATTGGAGGTCTTGAGCTATATATAATTTGGGCACTCCTCACCTTACAAGCCGGTTTTGTGAGCTTGAGTTAAGCCCATGAAATTCTACATGGTATCAAAGCAGGTATTCCTCCACTCCACATCACCCAATTCAATTGTCCACGTGCTTTGGCTTGGTTCAAACCCGCCAACACATGCGGGGGTGTGTTAGAATAGTCCCACATTGCCTGTGGGCTTGGAGGTCTTGGGCTATATATAATTTGGGCACTCCTCACCTTACAAGCCGGTTTTGTGAGGTTAAGTTAGGCCCATGAAATTCTACAGCTAAAACACCATTATTTGCCTATTGCACTTCAATCTATGATCTATCACTTTGACAGTACATAACACCAAATCTTAAACCATTGATGGTGTAAGATTAAATGATGGTGAAGAGAGCTGGGTCCTTTTTGTTTATATGTTTGTGAGAAGTTAGCAGGCCTTTTGGATGTTTGTGAAAAGGGACCCACTCTCTTGACCGTAATTTAAACACCAAAGTGGTGTTTAAATGATCTTACACCATTAATGATTGAAGGTATGGGTAATCCATGCATCAAAGTGATAGACCATACAGTGAAGGGTAATGGGCCCAAAAATATTGTATTTGTTGGGATTTGTACCATCCGACCTGTGTACTCTAATACCAATCATTGGTCGTGGTTTTAAATGGCCGATATTGAAGTTCACCAAGCGAATGATTCACATCCACCATCTCTAATACCAATCATTGTTCATGGTTTTTAATGGCTGATATTGAAGTTTGCCAATTGAATGTTCACATCCATTTATAGGCATGAATCTTTGGCTCAGACATGGTCCAATGATATATTGGAACTTGGACAATTTAGATTGATCACAAAAGTGCATGTGGCATAATAATTAACCACAGTTTAATGGTGTAAGATCAAAAGTCTAATGGTGTAAAACCATTTAAGCACCATTTTGGTGTTTAAATGACGGTCAGGAGCCATTATTCCTTGTGAAAAATGTGTGTTATTCAAATTATGCACCACCAAAATGAGGTTGTGATCATTATATTTAGGTCTCACCAGCAATGATCCCAAACTTGTTTTGGGGCCAAAGTACAAGTGAAACCTCCATTTGCCTTGAACTACAGTTCATAAATACGATGAAATATATTGTGTCCCAAAATGCCCTGTAATTGATTAGTGTAAGTATTTGCATATGCTATTTCTTTCTAAAGTTTGATTTGCATTGGTAGGCTTGTATAGATGCATAATCAGTTGGGTTCTTGTAATTGTAGTTGTTTCTACCTAATGGCAGGAGGATCATCAAAGTTGTCGAAAAGTGTGAGCTTGTATAGATGCAGATCATCGAAGTCATTGAAAAGTGTGAACTTGTATAGATGCCTAATCAATTGGGTTCTTGTAGTTATAATTGTTTCTACCCTATGGCGGGAGGATCATTGAAGTCGTTGAAAACTGCAAACTGGATACTATATTGACCATAAATCCATGATGGAGTGCAACAAAGAAGAAGAAGCTATGAGAGCCAAGGAAATTGCTGAGAAGCAAATGCAGGCTAAAGATTTTAAGGGGGCCCTATTGTTCATCCTCAAGGCCCAACACCTCTATCCAGATCTTGAGAATTTATCGCAGATGCTAACGGTTTGCAATGTGTGTTTGTTGGTGGCTGAACACAACAAGGTGGGGTCTGACTCTGAGCAGGATTGGTATGGGATCCTTCAAGTTGATCAGACGGCAGATGAAGCATCTATCAGGACGCAGTATCGTAAGTTGGCACTCCTGCTTCACCCTGATAAAAACAAATTTTCTGGAGCAGAGGAGGCATTTCAGCTGATTGGGGATGCTCTTATGGTGATCTCTGATCAAGCAAAACGATCTCTTTACGACAAGAAGAGAAAAGTAGGCCCTAAAGTTGCTGCAGAAAAACAACCTCCTTCACAGCAGCAGAAGCAACAGCAAAAGCAGCAGCGGCAAAAGCAGCAACAGCAGCGAAAGCATCAGCAGCGGGAGAAGCAGCTGCGGCAGCAGCAGCTGCAGGAGCAGAAGCAGCGGGAGAAGCAGCAGCTGCAGGAGCAAAAGCAGCGGGAGAAGCAGCTGCAGGAGCAGAAGCAGCGGGAGAAGCAGCTGCAGGAGCAGAAGCAGTGGGAGAAGCAGCAGCAGCAGCGGCTGCTGCAGCAGTGGCTGCAGGACCAACGCCTTCAGCAGCGGCTGCTGCAGCAGCAGCAGCAATTGGAGCTGTCCGAAAGCCGAAAGCAATCAGCAGCATCAAGAGCACCTGGCAGGGGAAATGCCGAAAAGAAAATGCAGGGTAAAAATTTTACTGGGACCAAATTTGTGGCGAAGAAGGTTTCAGAAATGAATGTGAAAGCCCAGGAGATGAAAAAAAAAGGAAACACGGGTCAAAAGAGGAGTAGAAATGAGGTTGTAGATTCTAGTGAGAACTGTGAGAACACTGCAAAAGATGTAGTGAACTCTCCTAATTCCAAAAGGTCAACGAAGGATGGATCATCAGATGGTTCAGATAGTAAGAGTTGCAAATCAATCCCACCAGGAGATTCAGGAGAAGGTGAACACAACAGAAGTGCCCCCGTTAAAGAACAACTACCAAATGGAAAAGAACGAGTGGGGACGCACAAAACTAATGGAAGCGAACAAGTAGGGGTCGAAAAGGAAAACGAAACCTCCAATTTTGATGCCAATCCTAAAGAAAAATTTGATGCTGTTCCTATGGTAAAATCAAGGCATGTGGTAACAAATGATGTTCCTAAATTCTACAATTTCAACGACGATAAAAATGAAGGTAAATTCAAAGTCGAACAGATATGGGCTATTTATGACAATGCTGAAGAAGGCATGCCAAGATGCTATGCGCAAATAAATGAAATTTTGTCACCATTAAAGCTTTGGATCACTTGGCTAGTTAATGATCCCGAGGACCAAGATGACATTGATTTGTCTGACAGGAAGTGGCCCGTTTCTATAGGCAACTTCAGACTCGGGGACACTGAATATACCAAAGATCTTACTCTATTTTCCCATTTGGTGTCTTGGGAAAAAGGAATGCATGGTCGTTCATACAGAATATATCCTAGAAAGGGTGAAATCTGGGCTATATATAAGAACTGGAACATTAAATGGAGTACTGATCAAGGCGACCCTATACCATATGGTTATGAAATTGTAGAAATATTGTCAGATTATGCTAAGGGGAATGGCTTTAATGTTGGTTACTTGGTTAAGGTGGAACACTATGTGTTTCGGCGGCAATCAGCGAATAATGTCACAGTCACATTTCGAATACCATCCTATGAAATATTCAGGTTTTCCCACAGGATCCCTTCTTATGAAATCACCGAAGAAGAAAGTATACGTGTCCTGGAAGGTTGTATAGAACTCGATCCATTTTCTCTTCCTAGCCAGTTTCTAGAGTTTGATGATGGGAGAGTGGACGATAATAGTATCAGTGCTCAAGGTGTCGGTTTGTGCCCTCAGTCTACACTTGCACCGTGTTCTGAGGAGAAACCTAAGACACCCGTGAGGAGCGTAGAGCCGAATAAGAAGAATATCCAGGAAAAGAAGCGAGATTATTCTCCTAGGACAGAGGACGGGGCTCATGAGCAGAAAATCCATCAAGAAAATTCCAGTGAAAGCGTAGAGCCGAATGAGAAGAAAACAGATAATGGAAAACTTGGTCTCAGTTTGTTCCCTGTTTCAGAGACTGCTCAAGCTACAACGATCTCTCGAGGGCCTGAGAATGTAGAGCCGAATGAGAAGAAACCTATGATGCCCATAAGGAGCGTAGAGCCAAGTGAGAAGAATAACAAGGAAAAGGAGAATCTGGAAAAACGAGATTATTCTCCTAGGGCAGAGGACAAGGCTTATGAGGATAAAACCCGTCAAGAAGATGCCAGTGAAAACGTGTCCTATGAGTTCTGGAAGAAAATAGATAATGAAGAAATCGGTCTCAATTGGTTCCCTGTGTCAGAGACTGCTCAAGCTACAACAATCTCTCGAGGGCCTGAGACCAGGGAGGCCATGACCACACCCTACATCGAGCCGAAGACAGAAGGACCTTTTGGTAAGATATGAACCGACATTACCTTGAATTTTTATTTATTTTTCTTTCACTTGCACTGATTTGGGATCATATTCTCTTTTTTCAGCATCTGCTTCTTCCCAGACTCGATCATCTGATGCCGCAGCCCGAGCTCATTTTATCAAATTAAAGTTTATGCGGGACATGGCTGCTTCTCTGGCTCAAAATATTTTTGACGAGATTGCAGTCACGCCCTATGAAGACATTCCATCACTGTTTGATACAGTGGAAGTTTGTCTTTCGGAGATCGTAGCTTCAGGTTTTGGTGTTTCGAAGCTGCGAGAGCGAATCAATTCCATCTTCTACTTGGCCAGCGAGTTATCAGATCTACGATCTGCTCTAAGCAAAGACTTGATCCACCAAGAAATAGATGAGAAATTAATGTGGTTGTCATCGAATCAAGGAATAATTGCCGAGGAACTAAACATTTTAAGGAAGGAGAAGTCAGAACTTTCTATCAAAGTGTCATCAGATCAAACACTGAGGGAGGAGCTGACCAAGCAGCTATCTGAGTGCGAGTTGCGGCTAAAACTGGCAGAAGTGAGGCTTACGGTGGTGGACGCCGAGATCAAGAACAAGGAGAATGCTCATGAAGAGAATGACTCTGAGATCACCTCATTGAGTAAACAAAGGGAAGGCACAGAAAACTTGTTGAATGACAAGAGATCATTGATTGAAAGCAATGAAACCCGTCTTTGGGAGAGCATCACAGGGCTCCCAAGTTTAGAATGGATGTAGCAGGGCTTTTCGCATTTTCTTTGACATTTTAAACCATGGTTTTAAAACTCGTCGAATGCCGAGCAACTCTTTAGATTTTACTAGGATGATGCAGCCATTGTTTGTAAATTACTTGTGTATATAAATTATTTTTTGGGGGATGAAGTTTTAGAAACTGTCCTTTTAAGTAGTGTTATACTACATTTTACCACCATATCTTTCCATCTCTTTTTAATATGAAAATTTTTACCAATTTTTTTAAATATTTATATATTTTTATGAACTATGTATTTTTAAATAGATTACTGAGTTGGATTGGATGGTGTTTTATTCGAGTCTTCAAGTTAGCTTGACCCAGCTGACTTGAAGAGTGAGTTCTCAAGTTTTCGAATCATGTTTTGAAAAATTAAGTAATTTTTTGATGAAATGATCTTTTTTTGTTTTTTAATCAGTAATGAATAAATATATTGAAAAGAGACCAGAAAAACACAAGGACAGCAAGGTGCTGAGAAGAAAATCCATAGTCAACAAGGAAATAAAAACTGACCCCACCAAGTAAAATAAATCAAAACAGCCCCAAAAAAGAGAATCAATGTTTTAGAGGTTATTCCATTGGTGAAGTTCTTTTAAATAATTGGGAAAAAATTAAGCAAGAAAGCAGGAAAAGTTGAAAATTTTGTGTCTTAAATTTGCAATTTTTTGAAGTCGTGACTATTTCAAAAAGTTGGAATATTTGGTGATGCGCTGCAAAGGCCATCCATATTCTATGGGCTCACAAGTTTGTGCTTATGAATTCAGTGAAATGAATAAATGGCTGACTCTTTCACTTGTGCCACATGGCACACATTCCAAGTTACAAATCATCATATCAACTGATGTTAACCTAAAAGTGGAACCCATCAAAGGATTCTAACCATACATCCGGGCTCTATATTGTACATGGCTCTTCATATCTAGCTTAGGGTTCATATTGCTCGGATTGGATGCTACTGATCTCTGGTTACTGTGCTTTTTGGGCTGGGAGTTCATATGATGTCTAACCATCGTATTGCTCGGATTGGATGCTACTGATCTCTGGTTACTGTACTTTTTGGGCTGGGAGTTCGTATGATGTCTAACCACTTACACAAAGTCAGATGATTAAAGATATACCTCACATTGCAAAGCAAATGAAACACACAAGGGTACTAGTGTTTGCAACCAAAGGTTGAAAAACAGAAGGGTACCAGTGTAGCCAATTGAAGATTCGCTCTCTACAACTAGTGTTTGCACGTAAAAATTGTTGACTGCCTTGAATCTGATCATGCCTCACCTATTAGTCGATTAGATGTTGATTCCATGTGACACACATCCCCAAAAATAATTGATCCGATATGTGAGCCATGAGCTAAATATAAGTTGTATGAAAGATTCAAGCAATTAATGGGTTTTACGTGTGAAATGCCTGGTTGCGGAGAGCCGGAGACTGAAACCAAATACTGGCACCCAAAACAGAATCCGCATTTGAAATTTTGTAAAATATGAGTCCCAACTTCCTAGATAAGTATTGTGCTTTTCTGTCTGCCACATACTTTTAGATCTGGGTAGTATAAATAGAAGCCCACACTTACGCTTAAGGTGGCTAACCCAATCATTTTATCTAATCTTAGTTTTTCAACATTTCTTTGGATCCTCCAATTTGGTTTTACAGCTAAATTCCAGTAACAAATATTTAAGATTATTTGAAAGATAAATATCATATGATATGTATCTCTCTTATAATGTTAAATATTATCTATTACCTTGGAAGGTTGCCATTGAAGTTTGGAGTATCTTTAGAAGGCACTAGGGCATAATGGGGTTGAAATTCAAGTATCCTAGATTTGACTAGCGATGATATTGAAAATAAATAATATAAAACAAACTAATCACTACTGCACACGAGATTTTTATATAGAAACCCAAATGAGAAAAAACTACAAGATCTACGCCAAATCTAAGACTACAAATACACTGAGTCAAATGGTTACAGAAAGTATTGAATGAATGCAGACTCTCTAGTCTTATCAAATATTTTCAAACAACAATGCTAGAATCCACTACGCGCCCCCATAATTCCTCAATTTGTCGCCTTTATCCATCGAGTCGCACGATGGTCCACTCATGTTCAGATGAGTCACCACAACATCCCGGATTCCACCAAGGTCACTCAAATCCACGAGCCTAGACACGCTCGAAACTTCAAGTGTTATTCACTTCAAAAAATAAAAACAGAACAAGTGCCTTTGGATAATCAAGAAATGTGATCAAAAGTTTAAAAGGCCAAAAGGGTTTTTCTCTCACAAAAACGCTGAGTAATAAAATAGAGAGAGCAAAAATCTAAGAGTTTTTAAGATACTATTTATATTAGTTGTAACCCTAAAGAAAAATATAAAAGAATCTTTTACGGAACAAATTTCATGATTGACTATCACTTTGGTTGTGGTCAACCATGAATATATGAGTGATTAACCATGAAAAGAAAGGTGGTCAACCATCAAGAAAGTTACAACTCTTATAAACCATTCTTAGAACAAAACATTTGGGAATAAGACTAACTCAATCAAACATCATACATGATTCACAAATGAGTAATATAGGAGTGAACTATTAGGTTATCATAGATCGTGACAATCAGCCCAAACCTCTTTTTGATAACGGGGTATCCGGCCTCTTAGAGCACCCGATTAAGCCACAGGTACATGCAAAGCCCATACATCACATGTACCACTCAGTAGGGATAAATTCCTGCTAGTGGCCAACAAGGGGTGGGATTCGAACTCAGAACCTCCTGAGTAGCTTGCTAAGGATTTCTGGAGTCTTGTAGAGCTTAAATTGTGTATTGGGATGTGAGTGGTTTGCATGGAGTTGATAAGGATTTCCGGAGTGTTCCCCACGTGGGTTGAGTGGTGTGATTGGTTTGTGTGGGTTGAGTAGTTTTGTGATTGGTACGTGGGAAAATAGAAAATTATAAACGGTAGACAATTTTGCAAATAACTTATGTGGCACGATGTCACTGGCTACAGTGGATGGGCCCCCCTATGTGTGCAATCAGTCACATCGTGCCACATAAGCTGTTTACAAAATTGTTTATAAAAATTTGTCCACTATAAAACACTGTCCGTGAGAAACTTATAAACGATGGACAATTTTTGGTAGATAATTTGGAGACATCTTATGTGGCGCGACGTGACTGGCTGCAGTGCTTAGGCCCCATTATGTGTGCAACCAGGCGCATCGCGCCACATAAGCTGCCTGCAAAATCTATTGGAAAAATTATTGGAAGGATGAAAGCAAAAATTAAAGGAGATGGAATCAAAGGTAGAACTTAAGGGCACGCTAAGATAAATATTTTCTCTAAACGTTATTTGCCTCATTCCGATTAGAATCGCGACAACAAAAGAGGAGAATAGCAAACATGTTCCCAGGATACAACCAAGTCCAGCCATCTGTAATTCCTTTTGTATTTGCATTCACAAAAGAGAATTCTGAACACTACGTAATATACCCAAAAAAAATGAAAGAAATTCTTCTTTTCTTATGTCTTTTTCTTATTTTTTTTAACGGAGATCTTATCTCTATTTATAGAGAAAATCCCGAACCATTGTATCTTTGCAGATTACGGTGAAAAGATTTAAGATCTGTCTTTTCAGATAAAAAGATAAATCGATTTCACTTGTGTCTTTTTAGAGAGTTGTGTCTTTTCAGATAACAGTAAAATGATAAATGATTTCACTTGTCTCATTTCAGAGAGTTGTGCCTTTTCAGATAAAAGTAAAAAGATAAATCAATTTCACTTGTGTCTTTTCAGATTTATAGTGAAGAGATGCCAAACTTATGTCTTTTTAAAGAATAACACAAAGACACCAAAAATAACACAAGATATACAAGACACTAGAAATAATAACATCTATTTCTCCTTTTTCTCTTATGTTCTTATTTTTTAAGAATTTTTTGTGTATCAGAAAATCTGTGTGGCAGGTTCTTTATCTAGAAAGTGTAATCTAGATAATAACATACAATTCTTGGCAAGATCGGGCTTTGTTGCATCTTGAAGGCAGATTCACTAGGAACCCTATTACATCTTCATTTATCCGACGGAGCGGGGGCGTCTATTATCTTTAAGACAACGTACTCGGAGTCATTATCAATATCATTTTTTTTTATCAATAATTTAAAGACAACATATCGTTGTAATGGCTCAGAGCATAAAGTTCATGAATCAAGATCTCATCAAACTTAATCGATTTGACAAGTCAAATATCAAAAGATGATAGCAAAAGCAGAAATAACGAGAAGTGCGACTAATGGAGGATCGGATGCTCAACTCAAATGGCTGAAAGATGATCAAGATTGTCGGGACCATATCCTCAATGTATTGAATGGTAGGTTATTTAACACATTCTGTAAGTGTACTATTACTAAAGATTTTGATATTCATTAGCGAAAAAGTATATAATTGAAAATATAGATACAAAGGCTTTTCTAGTCTCTAATATTTTGATTTCAAAATGAATGGATATAAATCGATTCTTGAACAAGTTCAAGAATTATAGTTTATCGTCACTACTATATCCAATATAACATTTATAGTGAGGGTATTGAGTAGATTTACTTGCAACCCAGGGTCAGAACATTGGGAAGCTATTCGTAGGGCATTATGATACTTGAAAAGAACTATGCATAATAGTTTACAATATAGTAGCAAACCTGAACTCTTAGAGGGGTTTATTGATACTACTTGGATTTCTGACTCTTTTGATTCAAAATTCACAAGCGGATAGATTTTTACTTTGATAGGAGAAGCAGTATCGTGGGGGTCTAGACACAAACATGTCTTTCTGATTCAAGTATGGAATCAGAGTATATAGCATTATTTGTGGGAGCAAAAGAGGCAGAGTGGCTTCGAAGGTTACAAATACACTATCCAGAGATACAGTATTGAAAATATTAAGGGGGATAAGCCTAAGACCGATATATTTAAAGGCACAATAGTTGAACCTCAACTTAGTAGAGTTGGAGATCCCAAATACTAAGTTTAACGAGATAAGAAACTACTTCATGACCCTTGAAAGTACACAAAGGTATGTTACCTATTGGCCATCCCTACGGTGTTAAATTTCGTGTACATCTCTTGTAATGTGAGAGGGTGAGTTTAACTCTTAATGATTCTGTAGGCATTCATTTGCTGGGGTGATAAAGTAGTTACAAGAGCACCTATGACAAATTTACTTATATGAGTATGAAAGTGAAGCCACTTCAACAGAGATTCGGTCATCTCTCTGAGATACTCATGAAATCAGGATTTTAGCACATGGCTGTAAAGCACATGCCTTATGTCACTAATGATTTAGGTCATAGTAACTGTATATATAATTTTGGTTGATTAGAGAGATTTTAAGTTCAAAGATATAAGCTACTTAAAGTCCTTATAAACTTTTAGTTATATGTACTAGTCAAAGGTTCAAACCGATCGGTACCTCTGATGATGCTTAGTATGATTGTTCTGATACATAATTTTTGTATTTATTTTGAAACAAGTGGAGAATTGTTATATATATTAGTTTAGTAATATATATTTAATTATTTCAAAATTAAGTTTATAAATTTCATTATATATATTGATAATAATTCAATGGTAAACTTATAAAAATCATTCTCTCTAAAGAAGTGTCTTTTCAGAGTTGAATTTATCTCTTTACCGTAAATCTGAAAAGACAAGTTTGGCATTTCTTCACCGTAAATTCGAAAAGACACAAGTTTGGCATCTCGTCACTGTAAATTTGAAAAGACACAAGTGAAATCAATTTATCTTTTTTACTTTTATCTGAAAAGACACAACTCTCTAAAATGACACAAGTGAAATCAATTTATCTTTTTACTGTTATCTGAAAAGACACAACTCTCTAAAATGATACAAATCTCTAAAAAGACACAAGTGAAATCGATTTATCTTTTTACCTGAAAAGACACAGATCTTAAATCTCTTCACTATAATCTGAAAAGACACAATGGTTCGGGATTTTCTCTATAAATATAGATAAGATTTCCGTTAAAAAAATTTAAAAAAAAAAAGAAAAAGAAAAAGACACAAGAAAATAAGAATTTTTTCACACTTTTTGGGCATGTTACATTGTGTTCAGAATTCTCTTTTGTGAGTGCAAATACAAAATAAATTGCAGAGGGTTGAGCTTGGTTGTATCTCGGGAACGTGTTTGCTATTCTCCTCTTTTGCTGTCGCGGTTCTAATCGAAATGAGGCAAATAACGTTTAGAGAAAGTGGTTATCTTAACATGCCTCTAAGTTCTACCCTTGATTCCATCTCCTTTAAATTTTGCTTTCATCCTTCCAATAATTTTGCCAACAAAATCATCTACCAAAAGTTGTCTAGTGTAAAGCACTGTCCCTGTTACATGGGTTGTTCCCTTGGGTGTCTGTCTAGATTCTTTGTGAGCAAAAACTTTCCACCTCTAACTCATTTCCAATTTGCTGACGATACTAATATTTTGTGATGCTACGAAGTTCAATCTTAGAAATTTGAAATGGATCCTCAAAGCCTACGAGGCATGCACTCGACAACATGTCCATCTAGCTAAGTCGAGAGTTTTTGGAGCGCAGCTGAGCTAATACGAGGATTTGAATTTAGCATCTTATTTTGGCTGCGGATCTGGAACCCTTCCTGCTACTTACTTGGGACTGCCTCTGTGCCTTGGCATTCCAAAATAGAGCCTATAGTATCCGGTGATTGAAAAAATGCGAAGAAGATTAACCGTTTGGTAGGGCAAGCTTTTATCAATGGTTAGCATAGCTACTTGCTTCATTGCTAGTATTCATGTCTATTTCTTGCCTTTCCTTCGCTTTCCGATGAGCATAGTGTATAGAATTGAAAAGCTGATGAGAGGTTTATTTGTCAAAGAAATGAAGAAGATCCACCTTATGAGTTAGGAGGTGGTCTTTTTGTTGAAGAAAGATGGTGGCCTGGTGATATCCACAATCTAAATTAGATGAACAATTCTCTTCTCCTCAAATGGCCGTTGGAAGAATGGGAGAAGGTCAAAATTTGCTTGTGTCAAAAGTCATTTTCAGCAAATATAGATTGACCTGAGGCGGGTGGGGGTTTTCTAATAGGAGTATGGCTAATAAATTTGGACATCCAACTCAAAACCAATGGGAAATGAGTGGTAGACCCAGGATCTAAGAGGAGAGGCAAGGCTATGATTGTCTGATGTGGGACTAAACCTAACACGCCATCGCACATGTTGGCTGGACTGAGCCAAACCATGTGGAGAAATGAATTGGGTGGCATGGAGTGTAGAAATGAAAGCTCTGATACCATGATAGATATGGACATCCAACTCCAAACTAAGTGGCAATGAGTGGAGAGGCTCAAGATCTTATAAGAGGAGAGACAATGCTCTGATTGTCCGATGTGGGACTAAACTCAGACAATCGCCAGGGGAAGCTTTGTGTTGGTAATAAAGAGCGCTCTATCTAGCTCCAACCTTTGCACGAGCGAGCTGATCATCAACTTTTGAAGGTGTTTTTTGCCTTCCATTTATGTTCTCAACAGGAGGAAAGAAGAGTCAGGTGCACACTTTCATGGGCCTCTCTTGGCAACATTTTTTGGGTTGGTCTACTATGTTAGATCTATTGATCCGAGCACCCAAATATTTGTCCTAGGATCTAGGCATATGATCAATCAAAAAAAAAAAAAAAATCCATAAATTAAAATATATGCGCGTACCTTATCACAAAGATCGTGATGATTTTATCAAAATCTTTAAAATAAAATATCTCTAACTTACCTTGGGTGTGAGCCATGAAAGATGGGTTGCCGCTTGGATCTTCAATGATCTTCTCATCCTCAATACCTCCGAGCACAATGGGGATGGTTTTGCTAATAAAGAGGGTTGAAGTGTGTCGAGCAATCGTTGAGACCAAGCATCTCTTATATTTATAGCTAATGAGTCCTTCCCATTAAGGACTTAAATTACTAATTATATTGTGATTAGAAATTACAATCATACCCTAACTAAAAAACTTAATTATTAGTTGATTATTCTCTCAAATTTATTGAATTAGCGACTATTACATCTCAAGATTGATCTTACACCATTCACCGGTCAATGGATTGACCATAGTGACGACCACCAAAAATAGAAACTTATAACAGCCTCCCACTTGGTCACACTATGTCAATAAACTCTGATTATTAAATGTTAGCTAACTTTCTTTGAATGACAATTCCTAATCAATCTCAATCAAAGTCTTTATAATCAGTCTGGTCTAGTGAGAATGCTAGCACAGAATTAATGTAGTCAATGCATCATGTCATCGACAAATGATTGTTCATTAGTTACTGTATTAGAATTCATCACCGACATGAATTTCAACTAGCATAATTTCATACAGATTTTAAGTTTACAAACTGAATGGTGATTACTTGTAAACTCAATCTATTATTGGTCCTACTTTATTGCCATCTATTGGCACCATATATTCTAAAATTTTATTTGCATAAAAATGAAAAAAAAAAAAAAATAATCCTTATTCACGAATCAATTAAATAAATATATTCATTCTTATATATCCACTCTCAAAGGTTATCAAAATTATCCGTTAATCTTATGCGCATAATGTGCTTCGAAAAGAGCCTAGGAGGTAAGCCTTTATTGAGAGGGTCAACCAACATGAGTGTCGTACTGATCTTTTCAACAAATACAATTTGATTATGAATTTTTTCTCTTATAATAAGATATCTAATATTAATATATTTAGAACCTCCACTAGTCTTATTATTATTAGAGATAGCTATCGCAGCGAAATTGTCACATAAGATTCTCAGTGGCCTTGAAATACTATCAACAATTCAAAGCTCTTAGATAAAATTTTTCAACCATAGCACTTCACATGTTGCCTCAAAATATGTAATAAACTTTACTTTCATAGTCGACGAAGTAGTTAGCATTTTCTTAACACTCTTCCAAGATACAGGTCAACCTGGAAGCATGAAAATATAATGCACGCGATGTGGACCTACGAGTGCCTTGACATCCAGCATAGTCAGCATCTGAATAACCAATAACTTCAAGGTTATTCGACCTTTTATACATGAGCATGTGCCATTTTGTCCCTTGTAAATAGCGAAAAACTTTCTTGACTGCTTTCCAATGGTTCAAATCAGGATTACATTGATGTCTACCAAGCATGCTAACTATATATGCTATATCTAGACGAGTACAGACTAGTGCATACATGACTCCCAACTGCTGATGCATAAGAAATTATCTCTATCTATTTTATCTCCAAATCGATAAAACTGTCAAAATTGATTAATCGATCCCAATATCAATTAATCGAATTCCCAAATTCAATTAATCTATCCCAAATCGATTAATCGAAAATCCAAAAATTAATCGATCTCAAAATCGATTAATCGATTTTCCAAAACCCAGATTTTTTCAGCCACTAGAAGTACCCAGTCGAGTAATCGATTAATCGAAAACCAAAAATTGATTAATTGAATTAATTTTGATTAATCGGTTTCGTGCTTCAATCTTTAAATTTGCTTTCTGACAAAAATCGATTAATCAATTCTTAATTCGATTAATCGATTTTGTCAGAAAACAGCCCTCTTCGGGCTGTTCATTGAGCTTTCCTTTTTTTCAAATTTTCCTTTTTTCCTATTTCTTTAATCCACCATTTATTCAATAAACTCATGCTCAATATCACACACATCATAGTTTAATGGAATCTTACCTTAAATCCAAAGTATAAGTGATTCAATGGCTTGGATCAAAAGCTAGGGTTCTTAGCTTCGACTCCAACGAATCAGACCACTTGTCACCGCAATCAAAGGCCTTCCCGCAACCTCCTTCGCATTAACTTTCAAGCATTTACTCCCCCTTTTCCTCTAATCTCTCTCTCTCTTCATAAATCTTCAACCAACTACC
Source organism: Chloranthus sessilifolius (assembly GCA_021018995.1). Taxonomy (NCBI): domain Eukaryota; kingdom Viridiplantae; phylum Streptophyta; class Magnoliopsida; order Chloranthales; family Chloranthaceae; genus Chloranthus; species Chloranthus sessilifolius. The sequence goes on from CM037588.1 coordinate 11,951,579, forward strand.
AAAAACCCAAGAGAAATAACTTCTCTTTGCTTTTTAGACTTTTTAACCCAACTCATGCTTTGGTGTAAAACACATACACCCATAATAGGTCTATATGACCTTATCAAAAGATCCACACCACCCACTTAGGTGTATTTTCACCTCAAGCCTAGTCTAGTCTAAGTCGTCAAGTTGACTTTCACTTGGTCAAACTTACGACTAGACTGGCACGCATCCTGAGGACACTATTCAAAGCCCAAATTTCGGGGATGTTACAGATATCTTACTATAAATATATTTATCTGATTCATTAATCTTGAATCCATATGATAAAATAATATTATCAAATTTTTCATGCCACTATTTAGGAGCCTATTTTAGATCATATAGGGATCTAATAAGTTTACAAACTTTATTTTCATGTCCCTACATTACAAAACCTTCAGTTTGTTCCATAATACTAGCCCTTCAAGTTCACCATTTAAAAAGGTTGTCTTAATAACCATTTGATGAACCTTGAATTTATATATAGAAGCAATTGCAAACAATATCTTAATTGAGGAAATCCTAGCCACAGGAGTATAGGTGTAACGTCCCGAAAATTTCATGCTTAAATAGTGCACCTCGGGAAGTGTGCACGAGCGGTCACTTGTTGGACCGAGTCAAAGTTGACTTGTTTGACTTACTTGGCAAATATTAGTTAGATAAACTAAGTGTGAGATGTAGTGTGTGTGTAATAAGAGTGAGATGATATGGGTCATATATACCTAGTAGGTATGTGTGCTTTACAGCTAACTAAAGAAGGGGTTATAAAGAGGGGAGAATTTAATTCTCCTTAGCTTAGGTTGTTGAGAAATTTAAGAGGAATGTGGTTATTTGAGAAATTAAAGGCTACTTATTGAATGTGAATGATTGGGAATGGATCGGAAAGGGTTTGTTAATTTAAAGCTTCGCATTGAAGTTAGATCGAGGATCTCAGGTCGTGGAACCTTATTGTGAAAAGGGGAACTTGAGATCTAGAGATCTGATCAAGTTGAAAGGTAAGCTTAAATCTTTTCATGAAATTATAGTTGTAATATACAAATTTATCACAATATGTATGAAGAATGAGTCTAAATGTATGAAGAATTGAATGAAGAATGGATTCTAAATGTTCATGGATGAGTTCTAAAGGATAAAACTCGATCTATTTTGAAAATGGGAAAAATCGATCGAATGAAATTAGTATCCATTCGATCGATTTTGCCAAAGAGTAAAGAAAGTATAATGCAAAGTTTTGAGAAAATCATTCGAACGAATTAGAAATCGTTCGATTGATTTTGTCAAAGAAGAAAGGACTGTAGAGCAGTTTTCTGAAGAAATCGTTCGATCTATTTGGAAAATCGTTCGAACGAAATTAAGATCGTTCGATCGATTTTGCTGCAAAATAAAAATAGATTTAAAGGATTTCTGAGGAAATCGATCGAACAAAATAAAACTATTCAATCGATTTTGGGAATTCATTCGAACGATTTAAAATCGTTCGATCGATTTTCCAAACCGTTTGATCAATTTAAGAATCGTTCGTTTAGGCTAAATCAGGCTTTTGTTGGGTTTTGCTTATGAGTTGTTTATAAGTTGGGATTAGGCTTCTAAATCCAATGTTTTTACACCAATTGTGATATGTTGCATGTGTTTGGCCATACCTAGGTTGAGCCGAACCTTAGGGTGGTTATGGCTAGCTCGGATTGCGGGATCTATGGATTTAATTTACATATGAGATAGGGAATATTCTGAACTTGTATACTTGATTACGAAAGCATATATGTAGTGATGTTCTATGTATGCATATTCGTCTAAAGCATAGTTAAGTGCTTGAGTTTAAAATGTTAAGAAAAGTGTGTGAAATTAAGGTGTGTGCGTACACAGAAATGAGAAAGTCATAAGCATAAGAAAAGAGACATCCCAGGAATGTATATATAAATTGGGCATCTGAGTGATGCATTTGAACGTGTAACATCCCAGGGATGTATAGTTAACGTGAATATCCACATTATGTGAAAGTGCATGAATGGGATTTGAACAGGCTTTGAATTATTAATATTTAACACAGTTACACGGTGAATAATTATATGTAGTTGCACAATTGATTTAAGTTTTGGAGAATACCCCACTGACACGGCGGTATACCCGTGACTGACTCAGTAGGAAATTCGTGACCGATACGACGGCCAATCCGTACATCAATAGACATCCCAGAGATGTATATGAGTTATGTGTCTCGTTGCCTATGAGAAAAAGACTTGGGTTATGTTGCATGAAAAATAGTCTAATTGGACGACGATGGAGGGTATTCCATCGGGGCTCGATGCTATATTGCTTAGAGATTATTTAAGTTAAATTGATTTAAGTCATGAGACCAGCCCAGTTACAATATGAGAACCAGTTGAGCATGAAATGACATGTGTAGTGTAGAAATTACATTCTGTTCATTCTTTCAGTATCTCAAACTATTTTCTAACTCTTCTATATTGATAAAATCATGCTTCAATTATGTCATGAAATGTATATGAGTAAAATAGATTTACATGTTCAAATATCTTTCCTATTGAGTTAGGTTGTAGCTCACCGTTTTGACTATACGTCACAGGTTCTGAGATAGCGGCTGCATCTGGTGACGTCGATCCCGAGGACTCGAATTATATTCTGATGGAGGAGTCTGAGCCCCCTCTTGAGAAGTTCTTTTAGAAGACCCTCTGTGTACTTTGATAGTTATTTTGTGAGAGATTATATGGCTTGGTATGTCCATCCTGTTTTGTTAGGATAATGTAATTATGTGAGATATTCTTTTATCGAACCATCTGAGGTGACCATTAATACGTCACTGATGGTTCGGGTTGGTTCTTTTGTCCATGCAAAAGCATGGGATTAGAACTATCTTTTGGGTTATGTGTTTTGACATTATATTATAGAATTGGAGATTTAATTCAATACTTGTTCTTTTGTACATGTTTTACTTATGGTTGTGTAGTTATACCAAGTGTTCTATGTATGTCATTGGGGCATGACCTCAAGGGTTGTGCCAATGGCACGAGTTTCGAGGTATCAAAATTTGGGCTGTCACAATAGGTATTAAAATAATCAATACCATACTTTTGTCTACAACCTCTGGTAACTAGTCTAGCCTTAAACTTATTTATAGTGTCATTAGGATTAAGTTTTCTTTTAAATATCTACTTACAACCTATAGATTTAGATATTTGTGGTAAGTTTACTAATTCTCATGTATAATTAGACGTGATAGAATTCATTTCACCATTTATGGTTTCTTTCCAAAAAGCGGAATCAATAGACTTAGCAGCTTCATCAAAAAATTTAGGATCTTCTTCGATATTCAGGATAAACTTTGTTTTCTTAGTTTTCTCATTTCTAGTTCCTTCTATAAGATAAACTTAAAAAATCTTAACCAAAATTTGTGGCTTTTCTAAGTCGCTTACTTCTTCTAGGTTCTACCTCTTCATCTTCACTACTAGAGAGATGAGGAGAATTAGAAGATTCATCCAATTCAGAGGATACAAGAGGTTTAGGAATAGTAGAGAATTTATTCTCATAAAATATTCCATCTTTTGATTCAAAAATTAAATCATTTTCAAAAATATTATTATGCTCACATACGAAAAATCTGTATGTAGGACTATTAGTAGAATATCCCACAAAACCACATTCTATAGCTTTAAGACCCAATTTTGTACGTTAGAATCGAGTACCTTAACAAGCACTCTACAATCTCATACTTTTATATAATGTAATTTGGGAGGTTTATTCTTTTAAACTTCATATGAAATTTTAAATAACTTTTTATGTGGTATCCGATTTAAAATATAACATGCAATTAGTAACGTTTCTTCCCATAAATTTGAATTCAAACCAAATTTGTTAATATAGAATTTACCATTTCTACTAGAGTCCAATTTTTTTTTGATAATTTCATTGAATTGAGGAGAATATGGAGTGATGATTTTATGAATAATTCCATACTTGTCACAAAAATATAAAATTTCATATGACATATATTCGCCTCCCCTATATGATCGTAATGCCTTAATTTTAAAATCTAATTGATTTTCCACTAAGGACTTATAAGAGATAAATTTACTAAATGTTTTCTCTTTTAATTGAAGAAGAAAAACATATATAAATCTAGAACAATCATCAATGAAAGTGATGAAATATTTTTTTCGCCTCGAGTAGTAATATTATTCAAACTACACAAATCAGTATAAATTAAATCTAATAAATTAGATTGTCTTTCAACACTCTTAAATGGCTTCTTAGTCATTTTAGATTGTACACAAATATTACTTCTATCTTTATCATAATCTACATGTATTTTAGGAATAAGTTCTAATTTAATCATACTTTCCATAGAACGTAAATTTAAATATAAACCGAAGAAGCAAATTTTTTATTGATGTTGAACTTAAATATTTCGCAAGAGGCATATCCCTTGCCTGCAAACATCCCATTCTTAGAAAGTACAATGGAATCAGATTCAATGACGATCTTGAATCCATGTTTGTTAAGAATACAAGCCGATACAAGATTTTTTCAAATTTCAAGGGCATGGAGTACATTATTAAGTGGGACAAATTTTCTAGAAGTAAAGTTGAGAACAACCTTTCCTTATCCTATAACTTTGGCAGTAGCGGAATTCTCGATAAACAATTCATGTCCATCATGTGTCTTCTCAGAGGATACAAAATTATTTCTATCAAAGGTCACATGCCTAGTAGCCCTAAAATCGATCCATCATTCATTTCCACCATCTATCATATTGACTTCGGAGATTACTGCAATAAGATCTTCTTCACCCATAATGTTTGCCGAATTTCTATTCTTCAAGAATTATTGACAATCATATTTGAAATGTTCAAATTTCTTGCAACAAAAATAAGTACCCTTCTTTTCCCTTTCCTTATCTTTTCCTCTCTTGAAATCCTTCTTATTTGGCTTTAGTTTGAAGTTCTTCCCTTTGTTCTTCTTCTTTCATATGGATGCATCTTCAACAATATGACTCTTAGAGACGAGTTCAGTTTTCTCCTCCTTATCACATAGACAAGTCTCTTCTTCTATGCGAAGATGAATCAAGAGTTCCTCCATAGTTCAATCTTATTTAGTATGTTTCAAACTCTTATAGTAATTTCACTATCCCAACGGTAATTTTGCAATATAACTGCAGAGACTTAAAAACCTTCGTCTATTGTGCTTTCTTCCATCACAAGATTATTGAAAATAATTTGTATCTGGTATACTTACATATGTAATTATCGCTTTCCCATTTTGTACGGATTCTACTTTCTTCAAGTGTTTCACCTTCATGATCGGATGGTGATAAGTCTATAGTGAGAATTATGCGACTTTCAAGTTTGTGAGTAGGAAATATACTTTTGATTGTCATCGTTTGATGTTTGCACCATTAAAACATTCTAGTTTCATGATCTTCACGTTGGAGAGATCCATCACCTTTTGTGCCATAGAAAATATTATCTTAAACTTGTTAGTGGGTTGTCCAATAAGTGATAGAAATAAACTGGAAAATGACTTCAAGACACGATTTGATCACTGCCTTTAAGATAATATTTGCCCCTGCATGCAACGGGATAACGATAAATTCGCCTCTAGGATATAATGAAGCCTCGGTGAAACTCCAATCTATCACACACTATGTTGCACTATAGTGTGCGACCTAACAAAATGAAGACACAAAAATACTCTAGCCATCACAAGAATTCTAAGTAGACAAATATAGGATTCGAAATTTGCAAGTGAAGTAAAATCCCTCATCTAACCTCTATTTATAATGTTTGAAGCACCTATTCAGGGGCGATTGTGTTTGTCGATTCTTTGAAATTGAGGGCCTTGATCGATCCGATCAACGGTTAAAAGAATCCAACTATTCACACACAAACGGTTACATCTTTTGGATGCACAATTGTGAAGTGCAAAGTGCATCATAAAAGCGCCAATTGCGCCATTCGCACATTGCACATGCGCGCTTGAGTGTGCGCCGTGACGAACCGCTGTTATGAGCAATGTTTCTATTTTCAAGCCAAAAAATATAGAAGGTAAGTTTTCATATATATGGTAAGAAACTGTAACATCCTCAAAATTTGGGCATTGAACAGTCTCCTCGGGATGCGTGTTCGACTGATTGTAGGTTTGATCGAGTGAAAGTCAACTCGATAACTATGATTCAACTTAGGTTAATGTTAATAAGCATGTATGTGTAGTGTTAGAGCTAAATTAGAGATCACATACACCTATCTTTGGTGTCTGCGCTTTACTTATTTTGATGGTTATATATATAGAACTGGAGATTTAATTCGATTCAGTTCTTATGCTTTATTTTGCTTTATTGTTGCTTGGATATGTCAAAGTTCCACGCAGGCTTATGGGGCACGGCCTCGAGGGTCGTGCTGATGGCACGGGTTTCAAGGAGTCAAAATCTGGACTGTCACAGAAACTTTTTTATAAAATAGTGAGGTAGAACAAAACTTTTACAATACTTTTACCTTATGGTGGGAATAGTTTCCCTCCAATATAATTCAAAATTCAAATTACTCTTACTTGAAGGTTGAAGGTTCAAGTATTAGCAAAAGCATCATTTCCACAGGGAATCAAAAATTTAAAGAATCATTTAAAGATAAACAAAACTAATAAATAAATATTATTAAATTAATAATAAGTATTTATTTTGTTAAATATTCAACATAATCATAACCATTGGATGAGACCTTTATGGTCACATACTAACATATATATGTTTCCATATCAGTTACAATGTGTATGTTAACTATTATGATGGATGATAGTGTAGATACCCCAATTTTGCCCTGTCGGAGTATACAAATTTGTTCGGTCAACCTTTGACCATGCCCATGACTTTTAGAAGTGACTTACCTTCTCTGAAAGCTTTAAAATTCTAATACGGGAATCATATATTGAAATAATAGTATATGGCTGAACACAGGCTGAAACAATAGCTCTGTGGCTCAGATCCCACAACCCTAATGCGTGGACTATATACTAAAACAATAGTATATAGTCGAAGCACAGGCTGAAACAACAGCCTGACGCTTTGGACCCGACTCAAACCCAAGAAAGTCCCGAATTATGCGCTCATACAAGCATGCGCAATTCGATTGCACGCCCCATAGTTGGTGTGCAATTGGTCCCACTTGGACCAGGATTGCCTTTCCTGTGGGTCGCCTTAGGAGTGAATTGCGCACTCTATGAAGCGCGCGCAATTCAATTGCACGCCCTACAGCTGGCACACAATTGGTCCAACATGGACCGGTCGTCAACCTTTTAGAAACCGCCTTGAGACCCGATTACACACCACATCCAGCGTGCATAATCGATTACGCGTCCTACCACCAGCGCATAATTAGTTCCCAAGTGAGCCTGGTCTCTAATTCCCTAGACCACTAGAATTCCTCGATTAAGCACATATCATCTGGCGCTTAATCGAATTGCACGCACCAAACAGGGCATGCAATTAGTTCCTTTCATAGTGGAACTAGGATACCCGGCTGAGTTAGTCAGCAGGTCACTCATTGAGTCGGTCACCGACTTAGAGCGATTAAGCGCCCAGATAGGCCGCATAATTCAATTAAGCACACCAAACATGGCGCATAATTAGATTTGATCAGCTAATTGCGCACCTCCCACAGGACGCATAATTGCTCGGATACCTATAAATAGACCTCCCTACCTCGACCAATTCACACAATTTTCATAGAGATCTCTTCTCTCTTGAGCTCAGGCCTCTTCCAGGGAGCTCGAGTTCCTCCTCTGCGGCCTCAAAAGGAGAAAGAAGCGCTCGGCTTCAGGTAATCTTCTTCTAGTTTTCGGTTCTAATTCTAGTTCTTGGTTCCTAGGTTCTAGTTGTAGTTCTTAATTTTCTTTCTAGTTCCTAATTTTTTTTGTAGTTCTTAATTCTCCTTCTAATTTGTAATTCTAGTTCGAATTTTTCGTTCTAGTTCTAAATTCTTAATTTTCAATCTCGGTTTTTGATTCCTAATTCTCAATTCTAAGTTCAAATTCAATTTTTAATTTTTTATATTTACAAAATAATCTTTAGCCATCCGATTTTCCCAAGGGTGCTTACGGAGGGTACACGAGAACGGGGCCAATCCTCCTTAGCATAACGGGCTAGAACCCCCTTTTTTAATTAGACTCCTAGTAAGATTAGGAGACCTTTTTTAATTAGACTCCTAGTAGAATCAGGAGACCATTTTTGTAAATTAAACTCCTAGTAGAATTAGGAAACCTTTTTTTTAATTAGACTTCTAGTAGGATCATGAGACTAGATCAATTAGACTCCTAGTAGAATTAGGAAACTTTTTTCTTAATTAGACTTCTAGTAGGATTAGGAGATTAGAGAAATTACAGCAATAGTAGGAAAGCTAGACTAGCTAAACTCTCAGGTGACCCAGAGCTGCTAACGTTGGCCGGCCGACGATTCAGTAAAGAAGGAACCCACACCTCCCCTAAAAGCGTGATCAGTGGCGAGTTGCAGCGTCGATAAACATCTACAGCTGGTGATCGCAATGAACCAAGTATTTCTTACTTAGGAATTACCTCCTTAATTTCAATATTTATTATTCTCTAACTCACTATTCCACCGCCTTTGCCTGAGTCCACTTGGGATCGAATTGGGCCACTCTTTTCGGGGACCGAAAGGAACCCAGAAAAAGCGAGTACTTACAGACTGGTAATCGCGATGGGACTCTTTTCGCTAAGGTTGCCCCGATTTAATTAATTTGATTTTCTATTTTTCTTGCTTTATTTAATTTAGTTTTTATTTTTTTCGCTTTACTTTATCACTTATTACACACACTCACTTGCATACTCAGTTTTACAAAAGAAAAAATAAATAAAAATAAAATAAATAAATAACAAAAAAATTTAAAATATCAGGCATTAGAAAATTAAATATTAATTATATTGGCCCACCCTCATGGGGCTCCCCTAGCGATTTCAAGTATAACGTTAGACCGTCTCCCTAGACAGCCCAACGTCGTGCCCGGATAAATATGGTCAGTGAGAGCAAAAAATACCCATTCGCTCCACGAAACACAATTCACAGCAACAGTAGCAGAGAAAGTGACGATGGACAGAACTCCACGGCTAGTCAAATTATGGACCACACCGCCAACAAGTTGATGAAGGGAGGAAAAAAAACTAATGCCCTGCTACAGTCATTCGCTAGTTTATGCAAAGTTGTGGTGAATCAAAAGATGATGGACGAACGACGAGTTACCCCGAGAAGTCGGCAAGAGGAAAGGACGCCAACTCCTCCACATGCCCCGACTCCCCTGACGCATAACGCACACCCCTCACACCTTCTATTACAACCGCCAAAGACAACCCTCTCCTGAGACACCTAAACAGGACACCACCATAGACAGGGACGATCTCCACCGATTCTTAAACAACTACATGGCTATGAAAGAGCGTTCTGAATGACCTTTCGGATTCAAAAAATTTTGCCGAGACCTCGACTTTACCATACCTACCGGCTTTAAACTGCCAAAATTCAATAAATACAATAGTACGGGACACCCGAAGTACCATTTAGCTCTGTTCTATAACGACTGCCTACCAATTCGCACCAATCATGGGCTCCTGACCCACTACTTTCAGAAATCGCTAGAAGGAGAAGCCCTTGACTGGTTCACCACCTTGCCTCTAGCCAAAATCGAGACCTTCGAAGACTTAGGTGAAAGATTCCTAAACCAATACCTTGTCGACTTCATGAACACAAGACAAGATGACGACGAAGATTTCTCGACGTTCGTCAACCGCTGGAGGAGACTCGCCGCTCAAACAAGGAATCAAATAAAAGACAGCGATGCAATGGAAATAATGATTTGTAACACCCGTGAACCTTTCCAGAGTGCTCTTATCCTAAGCGACTACCCTGACTTCACTGCCCTTTATCAGTGCGCTACACACATGTAGCGTTACATGAAGGACAAAAACTTTAATCTCTCTACCCTAACATCCAACGGACCCTCCTCCAACGACCCTGAGACAAACACCCTAAACGAGACTCTAAGCCCTGGAAAAATCAACACAAACCAAGGACAAAACCAAACAAACCTTCAACCATACCACCCATATGACCAAGCTCAGGATCTATACACGAACCTATACCCTGACTATAACAAACCTCTATACCACAACCAAAACCAATTACCCAACACCCCAACGCCGCACAAACTAACATCACCTACTACAACCCGTTATTTGAACAAACTCCATCAAGCCCTCAACTCGCATACGATACCGTACAGTCATTCACTCCTGCCCCCTTCCACCCAGCTAGCCTGATTCACAAAATTGAACCTTCATCGGACCATGCCCATATCATTCACTCACAACCAATGAACCCTAACCCACGTACCTATAAATGTAAAATTACCTTTCGCCCTGAATCAGTCACCGAGATCACTAAGACCCAACCTATCACCAAATCCACCCCTAAACTAATTCAACCCATCACCAAAATTGACACTTACTCCTGAACCAACTCGACCAACCTTCAAACTCGATAACTTACCCCCTAATGAGTCAACCACTGCGTTCCCCGATCTTGCATCTAAACTAACTTTGCGATCGATACCTAGACAAATTTACATACCGGTTCCAGAAGAAATTCTCAAACTAATCTATCCATATACTACAACACCATTCAAACTTAAACCGATCACAAAACTAAACTTTGAATTCAAACCCGTAATCCAATGCACCCCTGAAATCACTAGCCCTCTCACTTCCAAATCAACTATGAAACAAACCCCCAAACTTGAACATAATACCAAACACATTGCTTCACAAATTTCAAAACCAAAGAAGCTCCTTCCTAGAGTCGCCAACCCCCTTACACCTGAACCGGCGTCGAAACTCGAACTCCGTATCAAGCACACGATTGAAAACCACGCCCCACAAATTTCAAAATCAACTTTCGAATCAACTTCTACACCCACTTCAAAGCCTAAACTCCCTACCACCTCACCGACGTCAAAACAAAATCTCGAAACCAAACTTGTTATCGAACACACCTTCAAACCATCCATTTCACTCACCCCAGAATCAACTATCAAACCGATCTCAGAACCAACTCACAAATCAATCTCTACACCCGCCTTAAAACCTGAACTCACCACCAAACTTATCACCTCACCAACCACGAAACTGAGCCCCAAACCCAAACCTATTATCAAAGCTAAACCTATCATCGAACTCAAACCTATCATCAAGCCTAAACCTCTTATCAGACCCAATATTGTCACCAAACCTAAATCTATTGTCAAACATAAACTTGTCACTAAACCTGTTATTAGACTCGACATTGTCACTAAACCTAAATCCACCATCGAACATAAACTGATCATCGAATACAAACCTGACATCAAGCCTCAAACTATCAGCAAATCTAAACATATCCTCGAATATGAACCTATCATCAAACCAATACCCATGATCGAACTTGAACCTATCATCGGACACGAAACCAAACCTATCATTGAACTTAAACCATTCATTGAACCTAGACCCGAACCTATCATCGACCCAGCACCCACCCACAAGCTCGAACCCACCATCAAAGGCAAGCCCACCATCAAACTCGAACCCATTTTCAAACTTGAACCTGTCATCAAACTTAAGCTTGTTATCGAACATGACCCCGTCAGTAAAACTGAACCTATCCCTACAACGCCAACTCCACTCACCTTTGAGCCAACCACCAAACCTATCAAGGAGCCGATCATCGCTCCCACTCTCGAAATCAAATCAGACTTAAATCTTGCAACCCCAATCAATATCCAAATAGATATTTCGCAGAACTCTCACATCCCACCACAGCACAAAATCGACATCATAACTAAGACCGATTCTAACCACCAGATTTAGATTTCCGTAGACCTCATAATCAAAACCTTCACAGAACACCAACCGGCAATGAAACTGCTACGTCAAGCAGTCGACACAGAGCTTCCCCTAAAAATTTTAAAGAAAACTTTAAAACAACCTCGCAATAAATCCAAAGTGCGAATTAAATAAAACAAGAAGAATCCAACAAAACTAAAAATCCGCACGCCAAGGAAGGGTCCACCATGGTTCACACTTCCTTATCTTCTCCTTTTGTTCTTCCTTTGTCTCACCTTGTCACTCTCTTTACGAAATCAACATCCCACTCCCCTTCAACTGACTCCTTTCATCAAATCAAAACAATATAACCCAAAAATATTCTCGAATAACCACCAACTAAAAATGATAACACACAAAACCTCATGAAAAGGACCCTACCTCATACCCCAACTTTACAACATGCCCCACTCCATTGAGAGGCTAAAGGTCCCACCTGACAAGGAAAGTCCGACCATAAAAGACTCATCAAAAGAAGAAATTAAGTGACTCCACACCTTATTCAATAAATCTTATGTCATCCAAATCACAAACCTAAACAAGACCTCTCTCTCATCCCAGATCAATCAGATAGAGGGTGACCGAGGGCCAGCGACCAACCGACAAATCACAGATAGACGATCACTCCGACCGTTCAATATGTCTCACTAGTTGGACATTTTGAGTTAGTCTCTTCTTAAAAAAACTGATGCTGTAACATAGTAAACTAAAAAAAATCCAATATATATATACAAAAACAAACCAAAAAATATATATAAATATATACTTCAAAACAAAAAAAATATTTTAATCCAGCAATATCTTTGACTCACATTTTATGCTCAAACTCAAAGCTCTTATCCAACTGAGAATCCGAAGTTGGGGAGCTAGTGCTAAGAAACAATGCCTACACGACCACCTTGCCTTGAGGAAATCAAAACCCATATGGGAAGTACTTATATTATCTTGGCAATATGCCCAAAAAATAACCACAGGGGTAGGACTTTCTGACCCTTGGAATCATAACTCAATGACCATCATATCTCGTAGCCTAAACAGGCATACTTATATGCTTATCATCCTCGCAATCATCACAAGGCATTCTCCAGGCATAGGTCATTATTTTTTAAACCATTTTGGAAATTTTCTGACTCATTAACTGCCCTCCTACTCGGGCGAATTGATCGAAAGGACTAGTGAATCATGAAACCTTTTTGAAATATAGAAAACACTGGATTCTCATACACCCTCTTCAGCCATTGGAGTTGATGTTAAAGCACAAAAAAATGAAAATGCAAAGTTCCATCAAACCTCACAATTCTTGCGTTAGCAAGTTGTTTCAAAAAAATATACAGAAAAGAAATAAAGTCGAGCGAGAGTAATACGACGAATGAATAGTCAATGAATTTAGGGAAGCATAAGCAAACTGTGAGGGAATTCCTGGTAATCTTATTAGGGAAGCATAAGCAAGCCGCAAGGGCATCCCTTACATCTTCACACTACTAGATGTCATCATACGGTAGTGGGAGGAGGACAAAACTCCTGCTAACCATAGAATCTGATGATTTGATGGTGCTGGACCATGATGGAGAGTTTAACTATGGCACCGCACTATCCACCCGAGAAGAAAGTAGTTGACTACTATTTCATAAATCGGTTAAATAAGAAGCTACCCTCTAGATCAATCAACCTTATCCCTTCTTCACCCCTTCATTTCTCTTTCTGACAATGAGTCAAATGATTTTTAAAATCTTTTTGAGAATAAAACCGAAAACTCTTGAATGTTAAGCGATGCAATCACTCATTACCTACCATTCACCTCTATCTTGGTCAAAGCTATAATACATGATGATCATTCACTACTTACAAAAATCAAGCCCGACATGGGGCCGAAATAATCAAACTATTTCGCAATATGGGATCATTACAGATACACTCCAGCACATCTGTGAGTCCGATAAAAGTCTCTGCCGTCACTTGACACTGGGGCAGTTTTTTTAACAGCGCTAGCACCTTGGTAACGATACTCAAGTCACAGGACCGATACCCCAAACTAGGGCATTTTTTAATTTTTTTAGTCTAGTTCTTGCTCTTCCACCTCAAATACCCCAAACTGGGGCTTTTTTTTTAGTTCTTACTTTTCCACCTTGGATACCCCAAATTGGGGCATTTTTTTTTAATTTTTTCAATTTAGTTCTTACTTTTTCGCCATGGGACCTCAAAACGAACACCTAAAACAGACAACAGAGATACACCCGAAAAAATAAATACATTACTCTAACACTACCCATTCCCCCTCCAACATAACCCAAGAAATACACAACAATAAACATAAACAAACCCAAGAAACACACAACAATAAGCACAAAATATATCAATGAAACAAATACAATAAACAAAAACACCTCTTTATTCATAACTTAAAATTTGTACAGGTATCGCCGGAGGCATACCTCCTAAACATACAACCCAAAACGGAAAACCTAGAACCTAACGTACAACCCAAAATGGACACAAATTCCAAAACAATGATGCGCGAAACATCCAATTAGAAGCAACGGAAAAGAGGGAGGAATGGTTGGGTAACACCCTTTCCATCCATTTGGAGGACTTCCCTCCTGCCATCTTCACCTCTTAACAATAATGGAGGATGTATCTCGCACCTCAATCCCAACACCCCAAACCATAGCGACATCTCCGTTCACGCCATCGCTAGAAGCCACTCTAGGACATAGATCGCGCAAAATGACGAGCATCAAAAGAAATGACATCACAATCGGACAGTCGGATCACACGATATTACTGAAACACGAAAATCGAGATACTTCAAACTCAGGTAAAATAAAAATCAGCATAAAATAGAAAAGAATGAAGAAAAAATGAAGAAAACTCGGGCATATATAGACACTCGACGAATTAAGCGCCTGGAATGCGGCGCGCAACTCAATTAAGGGCTAATAAAATCGCGTGCATTCGGAATTACGTGCTCCAGTCAAGGCGCACAATTAAAATTTTGCCCTAATCATAGTGCGCAAATAAATTACACGCTCACACCATTGTGCAGGATCTGAAGAGTCATCCGAACATCTCCGCTTACAAACCCGCCGACGCTTCGATTGCGTGCACTTGACCCCGCACGTAATTGGATTATACTCCACTATATAGGCACGCATTTGACACGCTGATCCTTCAAACATGCGCACCCTCCTGCGCGCATAATTGAATTAAGCACCTAGACCTAGAGCGCGCAATTCACCAGCCATAACGCACTCTTCAAACATGACATGTACTTCGGACGAAATGAACATATGCCCTCAACAAAAATCCTAATAAAAAAAAATACGCAAGACAACATGTCTTATCCCAATAAGACGCATATATAATCATCTTGACCCATCACAAACTATTTAGGGGTGAGGACATCTCCCCGTAGTCCCATCACAACCAAATCACCCCCTTAGATGCTACAACAAATAACATCCCACCGTGATCAAAATTATTCCCCAAAGTCTCATTGCGTACTCACAAGTACACATGACCACTCCCCAACACCCGCTGCACAAGACAAGCCAACAAGATAAAACAAAAATAAAATCATCACTCACAGCCCCATCGCTAAATACAAAGCTCCCGCGCGATACAAAGCAAAAATTAACGATGTCAAAGTAGCCAATCACGCTACCCGTCCCATCACAATCGGAATCACTCTCCCTTGTCCCATTGCGCAACCTCACACCCCGACTAGAGGGAGAACCACTGGTATCTCATCATAATAACCCATGTCCTATCGCTACACTAAAACCCCACCACGCGACCTCACATGGCACGTGACCGAAGGAAGGCTCGATCAATGTCCCATCGTGAAAAGCCAAAAAATGAGCCTCCCGAAACCATACTGCCAAGACCAAAGGCGAACCCCATCGCAACCCGCCATTGTGCACAACCAAAAGGGGAGGATCAATCTCCCATCACTAGTTACCCCTCCCCGAAATCTCATCTCATGACTCTGCATAGCGAGTAAAAGGGAAAGCTTGGCCAACATCCCATCGCCAAAAGCAAAGAGTCGAACCTCCCAAACACCCCATCGCCCAACAGTCGCCAGACTCCACCGTAGCAGAAGCATACACCCGCAGATAGAAGAGAAAAGAAACCACTCCGATGTCCCATCGCACTCGGCAAATATCAAGTCCCGTCGCGAGCCCCTCATCACACGCCCAAATGTCCCACCGCATGACCACCACGAAACAACAAGCAAGTCCCATCACGACACAAATAAGGTAAGTATCCTCCTGCAATCGATACTCCATATAAAATATAGTTAACTAATATTAAGTCAAACTTTTTTCAAGACCCGTCTCTCCCGACTCGCGAATCACTGTAGTCCTCCCATAAGAGATAATTATCAATATTCGTCGAGAAGGTTAGACGGAGCATCTGGCACACCAAGCACCATCTTAACAACCACATAAACGTTCGGGTCCACAAATCCCATAACGGTGGGTATGCTTGGCGACGTCTCAGAAGCCACTTTTTTCACAGTTTTACCATTGAATTGATCTTAAGTTTAAAAATACCCGAATTTTCAAAAAAAAAAACTCTTATCTATCAAAATTCTTTCTCTCATCACTCTAATCTGTTCATTCCCCTGAGAAACTGAACACTAAGTATACTCAACTTTGAGAAATCACAAATGTCCACTGAAAAAGGACCCCTGACACGCTATTGGTGTGAGCAATGACACGCCCGATCTGACATGACTTGCGAAAGCCTTCGCATCATATTATATCATATTATTCGATCGCTTGACCTTGTCTCTGGACATTCGTATGACGCCTCCTGCTACCACGTTAGCACCTTCTTTCCTCCAGTTTGATTGCCCCTTGCAGCATGTTGTGACATACGACGGGATGCCACTTGTACCCGTGGATGAGGAGGTACCTCTCGATTGCGTTAATTTCTCTCTGTTTGATTGCCCCTTGCAGCAGGTTGCGATATGCGGTGGAATGCTCCTCCTTAGCTTGCACTGATAGATAAGAAAGTCACGCATTTCATGTTTGTTCCCCAGTTCACACTTGTGATTTCTCAAAGAAACGAGAAGGCACCTTGAAAGATGGGTGTCTACTTCTTCGATGCATTCTAACTTCGCAAGAACGCACCGAAAAGGGGCATCTATAGATACCCCAATTTTGCCCTCTCAGAGTATACAAATTTATTCGGTCAACCTTTGACCTTACCCATAACTTTCAAATGTGACTTACCTTCTCTGAAAGTTTTAAAACCCTAATATGGGAATCATATACTGAAATAATAGTATATAGATGAACACAGGCTAAAACAATAGCTCTGTGGCTCATATCCCACAACCCTAATGTGGGGACTATATACTGAAATAATAGTATATAGTCGAAGCAAAGGCTGAAACAATAGCCTTGTGCTTCGGACAAGAACTCAAACCCAGGAAAATCCTGAATTATGCACCCATACAAGCGCGTGCAATTGGTCCCACTTGGACCAGGACTGCCCTTCCTGTGGGTCTTCTTAGGAGTGAATTACACACTCTATGAGGCGCGCGCAATTCAATTGCACGCCCTACAGCTGGCGCGTAATTGGTCCAACATGGACTGGTCCTCAACCTTCTAGAAACTGCCTTGAGACCCAATTACGCACCACATCTAGCGCGTGTAATCGATTGTGCGTCCTACCACCAGCGCGTAATTAGTTCCCAAGTGAGCTTGGTCTCTAATTCCCT
The DNA here is from genome assembly GCA_021018995.1 of Chloranthus sessilifolius. Classification (NCBI taxonomy): domain Eukaryota; kingdom Viridiplantae; phylum Streptophyta; class Magnoliopsida; order Chloranthales; family Chloranthaceae; genus Chloranthus; species Chloranthus sessilifolius. The sequence continues at coordinate 11,969,262 of CM037588.1, forward strand.
AGACCGCTTGAATTCCTCGATTAAGCGCATATCATTTGGCGCTTAATCGAATTACACAGACCAAACAGGGCACGAAATTAGTTCCTTTCATAGTGGAACTAGAATACCTGGCTAAGTTAGTCAGCCGATCACTCACTGAGTTGGTCACTAACTTAGAGCGATTAAGCGCCCGGGATAGAGCGCATAATTCAATTAAGCGCACCAGACAGGGCGCGTAATTGGATTTGACCAGCTAATTGCGCACCTCCTACAGGGCACGTAATTACCCGGATACCTATAAATAGACCTCCCTACCTCGACCAATTCACACAATTTTCATAGAGATCTCTTCTCTCTCGAGCTCAGGCCTCTCCCATGGAGCTCGATTTCTCCTCTGCGGCACCAGAAGGAGAAAGAAGGGCTCGGCTTCAAGTAATCTTCTTCTAGTTTTTGGTTATAGTTCTAGTTCTTGGTTCCTAGGTTCTAGTTCTAGTTCTTAATTTTCTTTATAGTTCCTAATTTTCTTTCTAGTTCTTAATTCTCCTTCTAGTTTTTAATACTAGTTTGAATTCTTCATTCTAGTTCTAAATTCTTAATTCTCAATCTTGATTTTTGATTCCTAATTCTCAATTCTAAGTTCAAATTTAATTTTTAATTTCTATATTTACAAAATAATCTTTAGCCAATCGACTTGCCCAAGGGAGCTTACGGAGGGTACCCAGGAACGGGGCCGATCCTCCTTAGCATAGCGGACCACAACCCCCTTTTTTAATTAGACTCCTAATAGGATTAGGAGACCTTTTTTAATTAGACTCCTAGTAGAATTAGGAGATACTTTTTGTAAATTAAACTCCTAGTAGAATTAGGAAACCTTTTTTTAAATTAGACTTCTAGTAGGATCAGGAGACTAGATCAATTAGACTCCTAGTAGAATTAGGAAACCTTTTTCTTAATTAGACTTCTAGTAGGATTAGGAGACTAGAGAAATTAGAGCAATAGTAGGAAAGCTAGACTAGCTACACTCCCAGGCGACCCAGAGCTGCTGACATCGGTCAGTCAATGATTCAGTAAAGAAGGAACCCACACCTCCCCTTAAAGCGTGATCAGTAATGTGTTACAGCGTCGATAAACATCTGCAGCTAGCAATCACAACGAACCAGGTATTTCTCACTTAGGAATTACCTCTTTAATTTCAGTATTTATTATTCTCTAACTCACTATTCCACTACCTTTGCCTGAGTCCACTTGGGATCGAATTGGGCCACTCTTTTCGGGGACCGAAAGGAACCCAGAAAGAGTGCGTACCTACAGATAGTTTAATAATTTTACTAGACATACGGTAATGTAATTATGAAATTTGAAAAGGGGATTTCAATTTTTTCACTAGGTAGAGAGAGTTGTGGTGCGACCTATGGCTTCGAAAATGACTTCAGAGAGGCATATGGGTGCTGCAGTGGTGAGGAACTTGGTACAACTTAAAAATAAAATTATTCATGACTACATACTCTGATTCTCTCCATCACCTGGCACTCATTTTTCCTACCCTCCTGTATTTCATATGTATGAAACGATCCTAAAGTAATTTGAAATCTTAGAATCTAATTTATATTTGTTTGGATTGATGATATTGTAAAGAGTTGGATTAAGGAGGTTTGTCATAACCCTAGATTTTTGGGAACCGTGCACATCATGCACCATACACATGTATGTGTGATTCACAAGGGAACCAAAACTAACATGTATACACTATCTGTGTATGTGGGAAACACACTAGTGTTCCCTAATGTATATATATATAAGTAAAAGAGAGAGGAGAGAAGAGCCCCATACGTAACCTAATTCTAGCCTAAATAGAGAGAAGGAAAAATAGAGAGAAAGAAAAGAAGAGCCTAGTAAAGGAGGGCTAGGGTTTTGTTGGGACTTAAATCGGTGGAAGATCTTGAGAAAAGGTTGGATGAGGAACCTCAGAGATCTCTTCGTCTAGTAGAGTTTTGAATCGTGGATCGAACTTGTGCGAGACCTATCGTTTGAGGTACGTTAAATGCATGATAAATGCTTAGGCGTGTTTTAAATAGTGTATAGGATGTTGGTTAAATGACTTTTAATGATAATATGGTTCAAAGGAAGGAAGATATAGTTTCTCGAATAGATCGAGGACGAAAGCGGTCTAAATGGCTCGCTCGAGCGAGGACAGATTATAAAAATTTAGTTCTGGGCTCGCTTGAGCGAGACCCAAAATAAAGGGGAAGCTCGCTCGAGCGAGGGTTCCTGTAGAGCTTTAGATGGCTCATTTTTAACCGCTCAAGAGATCTCATTTGAACCGCTCAAGCGATGTCAAGTGCTCGCTCGAGCGAGGTCAAGTGACCGCTCGAGCGAGGAACTTTGCTCGCTCGCGCGAGGCACCACACAGATTTTGATAGTTTAGTATAAATCCATGGAGACTATGTACTCCAATGATTCTAGTGACCTCTCTAAACATATTCTAAACACATGAAATGTAGGTTTGACGTGAGATCGTGACGTGTAAACTTCTACGAGAAAAGTGTGCATCGGATTTGTGTTGAGGTAGGGAATATCATTGAAACATGTACATTATTTCGTTAACTCATATATGTAGTGCATTCAATTAAAAAGTTGAGTATTGCATGATCATTCAGGAAAAGGGTGTGTGTGTAAGTTTCAAAAGTGTTAATCATGAGGTCCCCAGGGGATGTAAACTTGTAAAGTGGACATCTAGATGATGTAATCAGTGGCATCCCAGGGATGCAGATGAAAACTAATAGTGAAACTGAAGTAAAGTGATAAGGCCTAATGTAATAAAATTAGCACAATCACGGTGAATACTATATGTAGAGCACACTTGATATTTTTGTTATTTAAGGTTTAATTAGAATACCCACGACCCGACTCGGCAGATATCCATGACCGGCACGCTGACGGCCAATCCATACACTTGTAGCACATCCTGTGGATGTAGATTTGAGAATGGACCCGCCACTTATGAGAAAGGGCTTGCAAGATTCCTGTGGAATACACATAACAACTGTCTAGTTAGACGACGATGGTGGGTATTTCATCGGGGCTCGATGCTATATTGCTCGGGGACTACTTAAGTTAAGATTTAAGTGATTAGGCTAAATTCACAACTAAACCAAAAAGGAGAATAAACAAAACCATGCAAAGTAACAGTTGAAATCATTATTTTATTTCGGTTATTTCAATTGTTTTCCATAAGTGTTATCCGATAATTTATGCTTTTAAAACTGCTGACATATATGTGAAGGTTAATCTATATGTTCATTTTGTTTCCCTACGGAGCTAGGATGTAGCTCACCCCTTAGACTATACGTCGCAGGTCCAGGACTAGCGGCAACGAAGACTTCTGGAGACTTTGATCCAAGAGATTCAGACTACATGCCCACTGAGGAGTCAGAGCCTCCTCCTGAGGAATTTTTCTAGGAAACCCATTGCGTACTTTGAGAGTGAGTTGAGAGTATTAGGTATGGCTTGGTATGTCAAGTCATTTTTATTAATGTAATTAAGTGTCTTTATTCTTTTGGCAGACCGTCTGGGACGAACAGTTATCACTAACGGTTTGGGTCAGTTCTTATGCCCATGAATTGGCATGGGACAAGAACTGTCCTTAGAGACTCTTTTACCTTGAATGCATGAGTACTTATTTAGAATAGATATATCTTTATTGCAGTCTTGTGCTCGTATATACCAATGCTTCGTAAAGACTCACAGGGCACGGCCTTGAGGGTCGTGCTGATGGCACGAGTTTCGAGGTGCCAAAATTTGGGCTATCACAGTTGGTATCAAAGCCTTCTTTTTAGTTTCTGGCAATCATCTCGTCAGAATATAGGGACTTCTGCTCACGAAGCCGTGATTTCTCATGCAGACCGTTATGTTTCCTAGAGGAAGAGGTCGACCCAGGGGTGGTCATGATAAAAATTTGCGCAGTGGAAATGAGTTCGTCTCACCTACCAACAGGGTACCATTAGGAAATAGGGAGATTCCTGAGGGCATTGGCCAAGGAGAAAACCAAAATCAAGCAAAAAATCAGGATCGAGATCGTCAAGATCGAGATCAAAGGGAACAAGATAGAGTGAGGGAGAGAAATGAAGAAAGAGAGGAGCATCAGAGGATGATGCACACAATGGAAACCATGGCACAGCAAGCAGCATCCTTGGCAGCACATGCAGCCCCAGAACCACATCAGACACCTACGCCTCCAGTAGGACCTACACTACCAGTGGCTTCAACATTTACCGAATTCAGGAGGATGAGACTTCCTAGCTTTTCAGGGCAGGCAGACACCATGGCAGCCGAAAATTGGTTGGGTGAAATAGAGAAGGTGTTTAGCGTACTGACATGCACAGAGGACGAGAGTGTCCGTTGGGCAGCGTATATGCTAGATGGAGAAGCTAGACCTTGGTGGAATCTGTTTCACGAACTAGAGCTCAAGAAACTCCAGATATGCCCTGGACTTGGGATGAGTTCGTTGAAGAGTTCAATAAACAGTATTTTTCGGAGGTTGTGAGAAATCAGATGGAGACTCAATTCTTGCAACTAATGCAAGGAAGGATGACCGTGAGAGAGTACGGAGTAGAATTTATGAGACCTGCTTTCGCCTGCATCACGTAATTTCGGATGTGATGAAAGCGAAGAGGTTCCAGCAGGGTTTAAGGTCGGACATCCGAGGAGGGGTTGCACCCTTTCAGCTAAAGACCTATGGAGAGGTCATGAGTAAGGCATTAGTGGTCGAAGAAGAAAACAATAATCAATACCGTCAGAGGGAACAACAGGGAAGAGGAAGTATAGATCCAAGCAGGACTGGGAGTTATGAATCAGTAAATAAGAAGCCGAGGTTCGTAGCACCGAATTAGAGGCAACCGTTCCAGACAGGGTATGGGAGAGCCACACAACAAACTACTCATCAAAAATTCGCATTGCTAGCATCAGGGAGATCGATAAGGTATGAGGGTCCTGCTATTTCCACCGGAGTTACAACTACACAAGGTTTTTCAAGAGGTGCTTCTTCAACACCAAGGGAGACTTGTGCCAAGTGTGGCAAGTCCCACAAAACGGCAGATTGCAGGCAAGGAATGCGAGGCCGTTTTAAATATGGCAAGATAGGCCACGTAATTAGAGATTGCCCTGAAGCAATTAAGGAGAAGACGACCTCAGCTTCCATGCCACGACCTATTCAATCACGAAAGCCAGTTGTTCAAGGGAGAGCCTACGCAGTTACCGCCCAAGAAGCAGGGAGTGTACACGACGTCATTCAAGGTGAGATTTCTTTTAAATAAAGAATTTCAATTTAATACAATTTTAGATAGAGAATGTGCATTCATTAGAATAGTGTGTAGAACCGTGTTTGTACGTTAGATAATTCTAAATAAAGTATGTGCAATGTATGTATGTGTGTGTGTTATAGGTACGTTACAAGTCTATGAGAAATGGTGCTATGTAGCACGTGACGCACGAGTGTTGATAGACCCAGGGTCTACCCACTCCTTCATCACCCCTAGATTTGCAAAGAAAATAAAGATTGTTTCGGAGACACTGGACTTTGTGTTATCAGTGTCTATCCCAACGGGAGAATTAGTGAACACAGAATTAGTCTGCAAATCGGTAGTAGTAAGCGTTCGGGATGACGTTGTCTACAAATTAGACGCAAAATTAATATTGTTAGACATGCAAGGATTCGACGTGATCCTTGGCATGGATTGACTATCCCGTCATTGTGCAACAGTAGATTGCAAGAACAAGGTAGTTATTTTCTGACCTAACACTAGGAGATCATTTCAATTTCGAGGAGAGAGATCGACGCAAGTGCCACTCATCTCTACAGTCAGAGCAGAACATTTAATCAAAAAGGGATGCAGTGATTATCTGGCATTTCTGAAGGGAGACAAAGAAGAAAAGAATGTTATCTCTGAGATAGCAGTAGTGCGAGAATTCGAAGACATATTTCCAGAAGAATTGCCAGGATTACCTCTAAAGAGAGAAGTGGAATTCGCTATCAACTTAGCACCGGGAACGGAGCCTGTTTCAAAGGCACCTTACAGGATGGCTCCTGCAGAGTTGAAAGAATTGAAAGAACAGTTGCAAGAGCTCATAGATAAATGGTTCATAAGACTAAGTGTGTCTCCATGTGGAGCACCAGTTTTGTTTGTGAAAAAGAAAGATTGGTCAATGCGGTTGTGCATTGACTATCGACAATTGAACAAACTCACAGTGAAGAATCGATACCCTTTGCCTAGAATAGATGACTTGTTCGATCAGTTGCAAGGAGTGAAGTACTTTTCCAAGATCGATCTGAGATCTGGATACCATCAGTTAAGAGTCAAGGCCGAGGACATTCAGAAAACGGCATTCAGAACATGTATGGACACTATGAATTTTTGGTGATGTTGTTCGGATTGACAAACGCACCGGCGTCGTTTATGGACTTAATGAATCGAGTGTTTAAACCACACCTAGACTCTTGCATTGTCGTGTTTGTTGACAACATCCTGATTTACTCAAAATCGAGGACAGAGCATGAAGAACACTTACGAGTCGCTCTACAAACTCTGCGTGAACACCAATTGTACGCCAAGCTTAGCAAATGTGAATTCTGGTTAGAAGAAGTTAGCTTCTTGGGACATGTCATCTCAAAGCATGGTGTCACTGTAGATCCCGCTAAGATCGAGGCAGTAATGAACTGGGAGCAACCAAAGACCGTGACAGACGTCCGAAGTTTCCTTGGACTGGCAGGTTATTATCGACATTTGTTGAGGGGTTTTCAAAGATATCGGGACCTCTTACGAGGCTTACAAGAAAGGATTCAAGATTTGAGTGGAGTGACGCGTGCGAGAAGAGTTTTCAAGAACTCAAAAAGAGACTCACCTCAGCTCCAGTGTTAGCCATTCCATCAGGCAGTGGAGGATTCACGATCTACAGTGATGCTTCATATAACAGTTTGGTTTGTGTACTAAACCAACATAAAAAGGTAATAGCTTACGGGTCAAGACAGTTAAAAGAGCACGAGAAGAACTATCCAACAAATGATCTGGAACTAGCAGCGGTCATATTTGCATTGAAGATATGGCGACATTATTTATACAGAGAAACGTTTGAAATCTTCACTGACCATAAGAGCCTCATATTTATAAATATGAGGCAGCGTAAATGGATGGAGTTCCTCAAGGACTATGACTGTTCCATACAGTACTATCCAGGCAAAGCTAATGTGGTGGCCGATGCCTTGAGTCGGAAGAGTTCAGCCCAGTTGGCTAGTCTAATTTTGGGTATACACCGATGGAAGCTGTTGGAAGATCTAGCACTATGTGGTGCGGACATCCAGCCACTAGCTACAGGAAACTTTTTAGCCAACATATCAGTGAAATCGGTGATATTCAAACATATAAGAGAACTACAGATGAAAGACCCAATACTAACCAAGATACGTCAAGATGTAACTGAAGAAATTAGATCGGAGTTTTCAATCAAAGAGGATGGTTCCTTACTATTCAAGGGTCATCTCTGCATTTCGGACAATGTTGATTTACGACGGACGATTCTTGATGAATCCCACAAGTCAAGCTATGCTATACACCCGGGAAGCACGAAGATGTATCAAGATCTAAAAAAGAATTACTGGTGGAGAGGTTTGAAGTAAGACGTGGCAGAGTACGTGTCGCGGTGTTTAACGTGCCAACAAGTAAAGATTGATCATAAACACCCCGCAGGCCTATTACAACCCCTACCTATTCCAGAATGGAAGTGGGAATCGATCTCCATGGACTTCATAGTCGGTCTACCACGAACTGTAAAGAAGTACAATGCTATTTGGTTAGTGGTCGATCAATTGACTAAGTCAGCGCACTTCTTACCTTACAACACGATGTACATGGCGAGAAGACTGGCAGAGCTCTATATGAAAGAGATTATCCATTTACATGGGATTCCGAGTAGCATTGTTTCAGACCGTGACCCATTGTATACATCAAAGTTTTGAAAGAAATTTCAAGAAGGAATGGGAACGTGACTGGATTTCAGTACGACGTTTCATCCACAAACCGACGGACAGACTGAGAGGGTCAATCAAATCATTGAAGACATGCTTAGGGTGTGTATGTTGGAATTACAGGGATCGTGGGATCAACACCTACCATTGATTGAGTTCACATATAACAATAGTTTTCAGACGAGCATTGGGATGGCACCATACGAAGCCTTGTACAGAAGGCGATGCAAATCACCAATCAATTGGGAGGAAATTAGGGAGAAATTTGTTTTGGGACCCGAGTTACTTGAAGATAATGCCGCTATTGTCCGCATGATCAGAGAGACTAAAGGCCGCTCAAAGCAGACAGAAAAGCCACGCTGATATCAAGCGGACGAGCGTGGACTTTAAGGTGGTAGAACATGTTTTAGTGAAAGTATCGCCTATGAAGGGCGTGATGAGGTTCGGAAAGAGAGGGAAGCTAAGTCCCCGCTACCTTAGACCGTTTGAAGTTTTGGGTAGAGTAGGGGAAGTAGCTTACCGCATTGGATTGCCACCATTATTTGATCAGGTGCACAATGTGTTCCACGTATCTATGCTCAGGAAGTATCTTAATGACCCTGATCATGTATTGAGCGGCAAATCATTCGAGATGCATGAAGATATGAGCATGATCGAAGAACCGGGGAAGATTTTGGATCGAAAGGAACAAGTGCTACGCGTAAAAATTATTCCTTTAGTACTTGTACGCTGGAATAACCATCCGGCTGAGGAAGCAACGTGGGAGAGAGAGGCGAATGTCAAAGAACAATACCCCAACTTATTCGAGAACGTTAGCTAGTTGTTTTTTTTAGATTTAATATTTTGACAGTACATCGATCCCTATTTTGAAACAAGTAAACAAATGGGATTAAGATTTGAGCAATTAGCTTAAACTTTTACCAGAAAGATCGGTTCATGTGAATAAAATCTCAATTGCCTAACATAGGAAATCATGTGTGAAGGATTTCCCTAATAATAGAAGAGACCAGAGGGAATATGAGCTTAGAAGAACCAAAAAAATATTTCTAGGCTCGCTCGAGCAAACATTTGTGATCGCTCGCGCGACGCTACATAAATTATACTTTCAAATCGTTCTGGACTCGCTCGAGCGAGAACTTTTAACCGCTCAAGCGAGGTATTTTAACCGCTCGAGCGAGGTCAGAGTATATAAAAGAGGGGCGATTCACTTTTCGCTCATTTCTTCTTTAAGCGAGAGTCCAAGCGAGGAAGGGGGGTTTAGGGTTCTTGATCTTCAAGCTTTTTCCATTCGATTCGAACTAGATTCGGACGATCCGATCCGTCTAAAATGATCCTAGAGGTAAGACCTACCCAACCTCTACTTTTTTTTTCATTTCATTTTCGTCCGAAAAGACCTAATGGCTTCTACAAGCCCTAATCCCCAACCTAGGAAGCGGATGGCGATTCGATCGCCATTAGCGTGAAATAAAGCGCTGCAAGCGTCACAACCACCACCAACCCCATCTCCTACCCCAATCGCACTAGATGATTGGTGGGGGAAAATTTTTTTGAAACCGAATGGGATATACATCCCTCTTGTTTTGGGGATCCGACGTCCACCCAATGGACATCGGATTTCCTCACCAACAATAACCTTAGACCGTTACTTGCCTCGTTCGAAGCTCGGTTGTGACAGCCCAGATTTTCCCAACCTAAAATTTGGAGATTTTTTTTTTATTTTTTTTTTTTATACTTTACACCAAAACCAAATGAGAAAATCCGGACCGTCAGATCGTATATCACAATCTGATACAGAACACTAGGCACATCCATATGCATACGAAAATCAAAGCAAGGTTATGTAATTATCATGAACAAAACTCCAATTCTAATATCTAATATGTACTGAACTAAACAAACGCCAGTGATGACTAACCATCACCAACAGTAGTGTACCATGCATGTATAATAGCATGGAAGTACCAACCTCGAACTTACCAAGATCCACAATGCACTAAATCTACGATTCCAAAACAGAGTACAAATCCTTATGCGAAAGCTCCTTTTTCTTCAAGTATGTAGTCGGCCTCCTCAAAGCTACACATGCGTATATAGTGGGGTGAGCAACCATCCAAGCTCAATGGAGAAAACTAATGCCAATATACATCTCATCACATGCATAGATTCAAAGACAAGAACAAAATTTTTTCTTATCAAGGCTAAAGCTGATTTCAAAGGCATTTCTTATCAAAATTGAAAGCGAGTTCAAAGGCATTTTCTTATCCAAATTCAAAACCAATTTCAAAGGCAAACTGATTTCAAAGATGTTTTCTTATCAAACAAACTGATTTCAAAGACATTTTCTTAATAAAATTGCTAATCTCTTATCGAAGCATATTTCTTATTTTGATTCTTGAGTTTGAATCACATTCATTTACATGTCTTACATATTCTTACGACTTACTCACATGTCTTACATATTCTTACTTTGCTTACATATATGTTTTATACATTCTTACTTGGTTTACTCACATATTACACATTCCTTACTTATCTTACTTACAAGTCTTGCACATTCTTACTTAGCTTACTTATATGTTTCACACTTTCTTACTTACACAATTCGATTCACGGATATCCCGCGTGCGATTCGATTCACGAAGGCGTCGTGTCGATTCAATTCAAACACTCACTTGCATAGCTTACACATTGTCACATAGTTTACACAATTCGATTCACGGATATCCCCGTGCGGTTCGATTCACGCCGTGCGATTCGATTCATGGTTAGCCGCGGTGCCGATTCGATTCACAGATATCCCGCCGTGCCGGTTGGATTCATGGGTTTAAGCGCCATGCCGGTTGGATTCACGATTAGCCGTGCTGGGATTCGATTCACGGATATCCCGCCGTGCCGGTTCGATTCATGGGTTTAACCGCCATGCCGGTTCGATTCACGGTTAGCCGCCGTGCCGGTTCGATTCCGCCCTAGCGGCCCACAAGGTATCATATAATCCGCCCATAGCGGTCCACAACACACTTATAATCCGCCCATAGCGGTCCACTTAAAATTTTCTTAACTTATGGTTCGATTTGGATTTAAATTTATATAGAAATTTGATTTGGATTCAATTCAAAGTTCACATTTGCTTCCTTCAAATTTAACTTCTGGGTTCGATTCAAAACTTGCAAAACACACATATGATGTTCAAGACTGAAATTCCTTACATGATTTTCGAAGGCTATATAAAAGGTTCAGAACAAAGATCATTTCTTGATTCGATACGTCAATAATTTTTAAAACAGCTACTATGTCAAAGATTCAATAATTCAAAGCTTTCGAGCATTTCAAACAATCAAAATATTCAATCAAATATTTGAGTTCAAAGATCTAAAGTTTCCATTACAAGGATTTCAAATACTAATTCATTTCAAAACAAAACTTATCATCTTTCATTCGATCATATCAAGCATCTATGAAATTAAATCAAAATGCAATTGCGTATGAAATTTTCCCCACCTTAACCTCGAAACTGCGGAAAGCCAAGCAATGCCCTATCGATGTCTTTCCTCCCTCAATCTACATCACAAATATATGATGATGTATCAAGGATCAACACTAATCACTAATAACTTAGACTATTTAAGTGCTTTCTAAAAAATTGAGTCGGAACGGGCAAGTTCGCGCCAACACAGAAATTGATGTAACCTTTCTCCTAAATTTTTACCTTTAAAAATTTAGATTCATAAGTTTGTCAAAACAAAAACATTGTAGATCTCTTTGTTATCTTTCCAACGCCTCAAGAATCGCATCAATCGGAGGTCGGAGTAGAAAGTTATGGTCAAAATACTAAAGCAGTACTGGCAACTCAGACAAAATCGACTAATCGATTTTCAAAATCGATTAATCGATTTTCCAAAGTCGATTGATCGATTTTATCTCGATTGATCGATTTTCAAAGAGCCAAAAATCTTTTTCACTATTTGAGACCAGTCGATTAATCGACCCAATTTCGATTAATCGAAATTCAAAAATCGATTAATCGATTTTACTCGATTAATCGGTTTCGTTTGTCGACAAAATTAGAAATTTACCTAACTTATTACTAAATTTTGACCTTTAAAAAGATTGATTCACAAGTTGGTCAATTCATGAAAGTTGTAGGGCTTTCTGTCTTCTTTCCAACGCAATAAGAATCACGTCAATCCGAATTCGGCACAAAAAGTTATGGCTGAAATACTACAGTAGTGTCAGTAAGCCCAGGCAAACTCGATTAATCGATTTTCAAAATCGATTAATCGAATTTCAAAATCGATTAATCGAAATTATCTTCGATTAATTGATTTCGGGGAGTTCTTCTTGAATTTCTCTCTTGTCAAAAACTCGATTAATCGAGTTTCAAAATCGATTAATCGATTTTGGCAGTTTCTGAGCACTTCTCGGGTTTGAACCTTGAAACCCATTTTTTTCATCAAAATTCAATCCTTTTGATCCTAATCTTTTGCACACATCTAACCAACATATATTTAATTAAATACATGGAAGAATTACGTTATTTACCTCTTTAAATCGGTGATTTACTCGTAGATCGGATCGTCTTCTTCGTTAGATAAAAAGGGTTTCCAAACCCACCTCGATCATCTCCGAGCTTCACGATCACAACCAAACTCACGAAATCGACGGTAATCCTTACACACACACTTCACATAACTCACGCTATGATTTGTCGATCAAAACTCATGATCTATTCGCAAGAAGAGGGTTTCAAAACCTCCAAACGGCTCCAAAACCCACAAAAGCAAAACCAAAAGCCGAAACCGACAACGATCCTTTCCTTATACGATCTCACAAAACCTTTTCCACGCAATCACATGGCTTGGAGCATACGAATCCGGCGATTCTTCCCCTTTCTTCTTCCTTCTCTCTTCAAAACCCAAACCATCAAACTCTTGCAACCGGTTAAGGCTTCAAAAGGAAGCTAGCCCCTTTTTTTAACTAAAGAGGCCGGCTCTCTTGCAAAACACATACACCCATTTTGGGTGTTAGTCTTATCTAAGGACCTAGTTTTTTGTGTGAAACGGGCGTACCTAATTAAGGTATTATCTATTATATAAATGATCCCTTGGTTCAGTGTGGGGCCTGTACACCCAAACTACTTATCAATCGGACTCGGCGTTAAGCCAATACGCACCACCACGGTGTATGAACTTGGTCCTAAAAATCTCATACGAGCTCAAACAGACCTAAAATGATCTCATTTGAAAAATCTAAGCGGTGACATGTTTCTTAACAGACATGCACCCGATCATGACCTAAAGTTGGCTCGAATAATAGTATTGATCAGTTGGCCCAACTAGCCAATGTCTGATTTGGCCCAATTAGTCAAATAAGCTATTTAACCATTACTAAACTTTCATTCTCTCTCTCGAACCAAAATTATAAGAAAAATAAATTCTCCTGCCTTTATTTTCATTTATAACCAACCTAAACTTAGGTGTTAAGCTAGTACGCCATAGCTAGGTGTATACAATTCATCCAAAGGTCCACACGCGAGTCTAAACCAATCTTTATTATTTTTTTTTTTTCCACTTAAGACTTAGCCCAACTAACTTAATTATTTTCACCATGTCGGGTACGTGATCAGTCGGGCACGCACACCGAGGCATATTGTTCAAAGGTCGAAATTTTTCAGGATGTTACATCGGTACTATCCAAGACTCGTAAAACTATTTTACCAAACCCTTAACATGAACGTGAATGAGGACGCCATACTCGTCATGATCAAAGGAAAAGAATTAATTTTTAGCTGTGCCGAGATTTCGTCCGTCATGAACTACCCACACGTTTATGCCCCGAGCCCACTCATCCAACCACCTTTTTCTGGGAACGTAGAATTCCCAACGATTATTTTCGACATTACTGGCGGCACGTCCGCTTCGGGTCAATCTATCACCCGATCACAGCTACCGTCACGTATGTGGCTTTTGGATATTATTTTTAAGAAAAACCTACACCCGACCGGCCATGACCAAGAACGCCGTGACGCGATTCTGCGGGCTTTACACACCGCATTTCATAATAGGTGGATTAGCGCGCCTATGGTAGTCATTAAGGGCATGGCGCATGCCTATAAACGAAATGTAAGAGGTGCTATTCCCCCACCCATCAACCGACTATCTTATGCCCGGTTGATTTCCCAACTCCTCGACTCACGAAATGGAAAAGGAGGATTCAAGATCCGAACCGACGAGTTATCTCTTACCGATAACGTCATCCCCTATTTAGGCCAAGACTGGAGCTGAAACTTAAAAAGCCTTCAAACTAGCGTCAACAAGAAGAGAGACAGCCAAATTTCCCGACAAGCCACGCAACAAGCACCGGCGGGACCAACTGCTCCCTCTACTTCATCTTCGCAGCCCCTACCTACCACCGACACTGTCATGATGCGGGAGATCCTCCAACAGGGGCGGGAGATCAGGTTGCACCAGAGGTTTCAGGAGGCACTACTCATAGACCTCATGGGCCAGGCTTACCCGCAGTCTTACATGGAGCGCGTCGGTGCTATGAGAGCTGCTATTTTTGGAGCGTCTAGCTCGGGCCCTGCTACGAGGAGTGCTACAGCGGGTACTACTACCGCCGGAGTGGTTGATGAGGATGAGGATGACGAGGACTACGACGATGACGAGTATGAGGAGGATGATGATTAGATAGTCATTTACTTTTCGTTGGAACGATAATGAAATTTGGTTATAATATTTTGTTGATAATATTTTGGATATGATCGTTTTGATGGTGATGTGGCATTTTGACTACATAAACTATTGTGACATGGTTGTCACAAATGTTTTGGAGATTGATACCATGATAGCAATTGTCTATAGTTTTATCTTACGATCAATTAGTAGCATGACGGTGGAAATACCTAATAATATAAAAATTTTATTGTGACAGCCCGGATTTCGGTACCCCGAAACCCGTGCCGTCGGTGGGCTGGCACTAAGGCCGAGCCCGTGAATGGATCACATAACGTCACAACATGCACCACGGAATCTAAGTAGAACCAATTCCAACTCGCAGCATATGCAAATAAGTATTTTTAGTATTCAATCCAAAAACTCAAAAAAATAAATGGTTCTAATTCCATAAAAAGCCTATGGGAAAAGAACCATTGAGAACCACCGGTAAGGACTCTTCCTTACCGAACATGGTTCAACAAAATTAATCATTTACATCATTTAGAAGTCATCTCTCTCTCTCCTTATCCAAAACAAGGAAAAATTTAATACATAACTCAGGGTCGGACCTACCCAGGCCTAGCACAAAGGAAACAATCCTCGGGATGTGGCTCCTCAAGGTCTTCATCAGGGGAGTAGTCCGGATTTTCCTTCTCCGGAATCTCCACCTCAATACCTTCACCTGAACCTGTGACATTTATAAAGGAATGAGCTTTATCCAAGCTCAGTAGGGAATGACTCATAGCATGCTTATCATAACATCAAACACATGATCTATAGCATAGCATTGCAGGAACAATTCTGAACACATGCAAAATGGTGAGTCTCACAGCCTTAACACACATATATGCAATGCCAATGAGATTCACGCACAAGCTCACACTTCTATTCCAACATGAGAAAGGAAACTTAAAAGTGCTTTACTTAAAGTAATAGAATGAGGAACTATAGCCCCAAGCCCCCGATGGAATACCCACCATCGTCACTCACATGAGTCATATACACATATATCCAAGGTCCCATAGAGTTGGACACTTGGCCGAACGAAGTTACCGTTACACGGTAGGAGTCACATAGCACATACGCATATCACACAAAGAGTGTACGGATTGGCCGCCGTACCGGTCACGGATATCCTGCCGCGTCCGTCACAATTATACCGCCGCGTCGGTCGGGTATTCACATAACCTTAAATCGCAAGTGCATACATATAGCTTATCGCCGTACAAAGTGATAATTATAATTTATATCCAAAATTCAGAATAAGAGATAAAGATTTCACCTACACATTTCAAACGAATCTCAAAGATTTCATAAATCTCACGTACTTCCGAATCTTGCTTAACACATGTCACATTAGTTTCAAATCCTTATACAGAAATCACATGATCAAATCGAAAAATGCATCATACCATAGCACACGTATTGACGAACAATGCACATGGTATCTAGTTTTCCCTTACCTCACAGATTCGACCCGTGCGTGCTCAAGCCGCCGCAAAGGTCGGTTCTCCGTACTCACAAAGGTTCACCTAAACATGATCATTTTTATCCATTAGAATGATGCAAAACACACTGCCAAAAGTCTCCGTGAAATCTCACAGTTAAAACTCACCAAACGCAGAAATCTGGAAAATTCGATTGATCGAATCCCTGTTTCGATCGATCAAAATCCATTTTCGATCGGTCGACCTCTTCCAGAATTACCAAATATATTCTCATTCGATCGGACGAAATTTCAAATCGATCGAACGAAAGTAATTCGATCGATCGAAACAAAATTCGATTGGTCGAATTCTACAGAAGGCATTTTACCTGAACTCAATTCGATCGAACGAATCCCAATTCGTTCGATCGATCAAATTTAAATTCCATCGATCAAATTCTCACAACCGAATTCTAATGTTCTATTTCTATACGAATCAATCGATCGAACTACAGGGTCGATTGATCGAAAACTTTTTCATTCGATCGAAATCACTTTCGATAGAACGAATTTCTCAGGATATCGTCTCTTCCCACTTTCAATGCCATTTCAATCGATCGAACCAGAATTCGATCGATCGAAATGAGCAGATTTTGCTCATTTTTGGGTTTTTCACCCCCGATCTCTTCTCACTTTGAATCAATCTCATTTTCTTGAGATTCTCATAAGGACACGCACTAATTCAACTCCACACTACAGATCTAAAACAGACATTCACACTCCTCACCTTGATTCAAGCAAATCCTCTTCCTTGCTTCAAGACGAGTCAGGGTTCACTAAGCGGCTGTAGTTCGTTCCGATCTCCAATTAATCCGTCGTTGCATTGATGACGAATGAATCAATCGCACAATGGTGAGCTTTCAACCTTGAGTTTCACCCTCTTTCATCTTAACTCTTATTCACAAGCATTTAATACACAATTAAATGCCCTGGGTTTTCTTTTATACTCTATCACTTCTACTTGAGTGTAAAACAGCTACACTGAAGGGACGTGTGTGAGAGTTTCAAGCTCCCACATCCAGTCTACATAAGATCAATCCGGTCCGTTGGATTTGATCGATACACATTACATCATTGAAAAAGGGGGTCCTCGGTGCATGATCCGTCGGCACACGCACCGAGTCACACGGATCAAGGCCCAAAAAGGTTGGGACGTTACATCCTCCCCTCCTTAGAAATTTTCGTCCCCGAAAATTGTCCTAATGAGTGACAACATGTCCGAAGGGTTGTCTCGTAAGGTACCACACATGGCTAAACAATCCATGTCGTTATAGGACTTCAGCCCACACACACACAGTGCGCACATAATAATAAAAAAAATTTAACAATGCGAAATTGGCCACAGTCATCATCAAAAGTTAATAAAAGCATACATAAAGACATTGTGGCAGCCATGCCACTATAGTTCAAAAATCAAAAGATGACAAAAGTGGCAACTACATTTTAATTCCCAAGATAAATTTTACACATCCCTCCGCTCCCTAGCTGGAGGATCTCCCGCATCAGCTCCGCTCTCCGGCTCAACAGGTAAATCCTCGCCCTCCGGTGTATCGTGAGCCTGCTCCTCCACGTTGGCCCGCTCCTCACTAGAGTGTACGTCCTCCGCATCCAAGCCGGACGGAGCCACGTCACACACCTGTGCTTGCATAGCCGCGATCCTCTGCCTATAATCGGTGGGATATACGGCCTGCAACACATCTCCGATGAGCAGCTCAAAGAAATCCAGACGTTGATTGACTTGACGGTTGCTCTCCTGAATGAGAGTTGCCAAGTCCTCAAGGCGTAACGGAGCAGCTTGCTGGACTGGTGACGCCGGTACCTCAGCAGGGATGTCAGGGGCAGGCACATCTCGGGTCGGTGGAATAATCTCATGGTGCTTGGGAATAGGAACCTTGGGCATAGGCTGGTCGGGAGGTAGTGTGACGGGAATAGGAGCATCACGGGCAGGCACATCTTGAGGCTGTGGGGGAACAGGAGGTACTTGAGGGGCAGGTAGAAGATGAGGTTTTAGGCGGTTGTATGTCTTCTTCCACTGCTTAAATGTGTAGAGGACCACATTATCATACGATTTAGGTTCCTTTGGGGAAACCTTGTGGACAGAAGTAGCTGAAAACTCGTCGAATAGGGCGGAAATGAAACTGGCTTAAGGGATGTATTCTTCAGGTTTCTCTGCTCCCGGTAGGAGCTTCTTCTTACCATGTTTAATACCCTCGAAGACGACGGCTGCGGCGTCAAACCATTTGCCCTCGAAGGCGGCAAATAGTGCATTCATCAAAATGCCCAATCGTTGGGTCTTATGGCGGATTGGGTACAAATTACATTTAAAAATGGTGTCAAGTATCCACATGTAGCTCGGTAGGTGAGCTCAGTTAATGGCTCGCCCTTTTGCAACACGCCCTTGCGTCATCCGTTGGGCGATAAAGGTATGGGTTAGATTAGGGGGGTTTGGTGGTAATGAGTCAATACCTTTACCGAAAGTCAAAACACTCGAAGGCCGCACAGGCCATCGCATGGGTAAAAGTATAGGTCTTGCCATCGACCTTGGTACAAATTGTGGTATCGGGGTTTGGCCCGTCAAACATATTTTGGTAAAATAAGCACACAAGGCGCTGATAGTAATAAGGATGAATGGACTTCAAAAGGTTATCAAGCCCTACCTTACCCAAGGAGTCGAGTGCCCAAGCATCGATGCCGGGCACATTGGGTGTTTCAAAAAGGGCTGGGTCGATGGTATATTCGTATGCAAAGCCCTTGTCCGCCCACCATTGGTTGGGCAAAATGCGTTGAGGTGCTTGCGGAGCATCCAATTGCTCGGCGGGCAAGGTAGGTGGCGGGATGGGTGGTTGAGTGGGTGGTCGAGAAGGCGGAACGGGCGGTTGCGAAGGACCCGTAGCGGATTTGGGTCGCTTCAAAGTAGGGGTTTTAGAGGTGGCAACCTTCCTCTTAGGTGCCATGAGAACACTTAGGGTTTTGTAAAGAAGAACTGGTTTTAGGGAATTTCACAATTTTAGGTGAAAATGAGAGATTGATACTAAAAAAAAAATCCAAATGCTTACTGTTTGAAGACAATTTGGTTCGATTCTCGAGCGAAAATAGGCGCAATTGGATTGCCTTGGGATTCTCAACAGGAAAAACTCTAGGAGACCCAAACGGCACGCTCAAAGCTTCAGAAAATTCGAACGGACAAAAGAAAAAATTTCACAGTTTATATATATAAGGAAGAAATTCGATCGATCGAATTCGTTTCGATCGATCGAAATTCAACTCTAACAAGAACTGAAACGATTTCGATCGATCGAACACAATTTCAATCGGTCGAATTTCATCTAGTAACCACTGGGTTCCACCCTTTCGATCGAACGAATTTATAATTCGATCGGTCGAAATTCAAACATTCGATCGATCGAAAAAAATTTCGATCGGTCGAATTTTCTCAGGATTTAGAATTTGTGATCGAACGAAATAAATTTTCGTCCGGTCGAAATCATAATTCGATCGATCGAAATAAATTTTGATCGAACGAATTCACCTAGCCAGAAGAAAAAATTTGTTGCCTGTCCCTGCCAGTATAATTCGATCGGTCGAACTCATAATTCGATCGATTGAAATTTAATTCGATCGATCGAAATTGAATTTCGATCGGTCGAATTTTTAGAAAATACTTGATCTTTGTATTTTCGCGTGCTCATTAACATTTTGACACAATAAATCAGAAAATCAAGTTTTATAATCCAAATTTCACTAGCTTTCATATGTCAAGTTTTCGATTTGACATCTACAACAAACTCTCATTTCTTAATCCGTAAACAAAGAGGGATATTGGGTGTGAATTTCGACTTCGCGTTCCCACGTCGCTTCCTCTCTAGAGTGATTCTTCCATTGGACTAACAGCAGAGGAATCTGTCTTGAGCGCAACACTTGCTCAGTTCGGTCTAAGATTTGCATAGGTTCTTCGATGACCGTCAAATCTCGGTAGACTTCAACTGGTGGTGCATCGAGGATGTGAGTCGGATCGTGCACGTATTTCTGCAACATAGAGACATGGAATACATCGTGCACTCGATCAAGTTGCGGGTATATGCAACTTCACCGACTCTTCCCAACACTTCGAACGGTCCAATGTAATGAGGACTCAACTTCCCTCGCTTTCTAAAGCGCATTACACCTTTCATTGGAGATATCTTGATAAATACGTGATCTCCCACTTGGAATCCCACGCTTGTACGTTTGATGTTCGCGTAACTCTTTTGACGACTCTGCGCTGTCTTGATTCTTTCTCGGATAATACGCACAGTTTTGACATTTTTCCTGATAACTTTCGGTCCAAACACAAATTTATCACCGATTTCCTCCCAGTTAATCGGAGACCTATATCTCCGTCCATATAAGGCCTCATATGGAGCCATTCCAATGCTCTGTTGAAAGCTATTGTTGTAAGCGAATTCTATCATCGGCAGATGTTGATCCCATGATCCTTGAAAGTCTATCATACATGCTCGCAACATGTCTTCAATGATTTGATTAACTCTCTCTGTCTGACCATCAGTCTGTGGATGGAATGCAGAGCTAAAGTCCAACCTCGTGCCCTTGCCTTCTTGAAATCTTTGCCAGAATACCGATGTGTACAATGGGTCACGATCGAATACGATGCTTGTAGGAATGCCATGCAGTCGGACAACTTCTTTCATATACAACTCCGCCAACTTGCTTGCAGTGTATGTTGTGTTATAGGGCAAAAAGTGTGCCGACTTGGTCAATCGATCCACTATTACCCATATGGCGTTGTGGCGTCACAACGTTCTCGGCAATCCCACAATAAAATCCATCGAAATGGACTCCCACTTCCATTCCGGTATCGGTAGAGGTTGTAATAGACCGGCTGGGTGTCGATGGTCCACTTTGACTTGTTGACACACCAAGCACTTGGACACGTACTCTACAATGTCTTTCTTCAATCCCCTCCACCAATAACATTTTCGTAAATCTTGGTACATTTTAGTACCACCCGGATGAATGGCGTATTTAGACTTATGAGCCTCGTCCAAGATAGTTTGTCTCAGCTCGGCATCCGTAGGTATACACAACCGTCCTCGAAATAGTAATGACCCATCTTCCTTGATAGTAAAGTCCCCATTTTCAGTCGCCTTTTGTCTGAGTCTTTCGAGCTCCTCATCTTTCATCTGAAGCTCATAAATATGATCGAAGATAGTCGGTCTAATTGTAAAGTTTGCCAACAGTACTCCGGTATCCTTAACTGCGATGTTCTTATCATACAGCGAAAGATCTTCAAATAGCTTCCATCTGTGAAGTCCCGCAATGAGGCTAGCTACTTGGGATGTGTGCTTCCAGCTCAGTGCGTCAGCCACGACGTTGCCTTTACCTGGGTGATATTGAATTGCGCAGTCATAGTCTTTGAGAAACTCAATCCACCGTCGTTGTCTCATTTTCAACTCTTTCTGCGTAAACAAATACTTGAGGCTTTTGTGATCCGTAAAGATCTCAAAGGTTTCACCATACAGGTAATGCCTCCAAATTTTGAGCGCAAATACCACCGCGGCTAGCTCTAAATCGTGAGTCGGATAATTCTTTTTGTGCTCTTTCAGCTGTCTTGAGCCGTAGGCGACAACTTTACTGTGCTGATTCAATACACATCCTAGACCACCATATGACGCATCACTGTAAACAACAAAACCTCCACTACCCGATAGAATGGTCAACACTAAAGCGGAAGTAAGTCATTTCTTGAGTTCTTGGAAGCTTTCTTCACATTATTTGGTCCATTCAAATTTTGTGTTCTTCCTTGTAAGTCGGGTAAGTGGTCCCGAAATCTTGGAGAAACCTTCAACAAAGCGTCGGTAGTATCCTACTAGGCCGAGAAAACTGCGAATCTCCGTCATGGTCTTGGGTTGCTCCCATTCTAGCACTGCCTCAATCTTTGTTGGGTCAACGGTCATGCCTGCTTCAGACACTATTTGACCAAGAAAGCTCACTTGTTCCAACCAAAACTCACACTTACTGAGTTTGGCATACAGCTGATGTTCTCAAAGGGTCTGTAAAGCAATGCGTAAGTGATGTTCGTGTTCCTCCCTGGTCTTTGAGTAAATGAGAATGTCGTCCACAAACACCACCACACACGTATCAAGGTATCGTTTAAAGACCCGATTCATGAGGTCCATGAACGAGGTTGGAGCATTCGTCAAGCCGAAAGGCATCACTAAGAAATCGTAATGCTCGTATCTGGTTATGAATGCGGTCTTCTGCATGTCTTCGGCCTTCACCCTTAATTGATGGTACCCGGATCTCAAGTCAATCTTTGAAAAATATTTTGCTCCTTGTAACTGGTCGAATAGATCGTCGATCCTTGGTAACGGATACTTGTTCTTGATCGTGAGCTTGTTTAACTGACGATAGTCGATGTAAAGTCTCATCAACCCGTCCTTCTTCTTAACAAACAGGACCGGTGCTCCCCAAGGAGACACACTAGGTCTTATAAAACCTTTATCCAACAATTCTTGCAGTTGCTCCTTCAATTCTTTCAGTTCGGCTGGAGCCATTCGATATGGAGCTTTGGATACAGGTTTGGTACCTAGAGCTAAGTCAATAGCAAAGTCGATCTCCCGATCAAGTGGTAATCCTAGTAATTCGTCGGGAAATACGTCCTCAAACTCACAGGCAATTGGAATATCGTTAATAACATTCTTCATCTCCTTCTTCTCCTGCAGGAATGCAAGATATCCATCGCACCCATTCCTCATCATCCGTTCAGCTCGCACTGCGGAGATGATCGGCTCTACCTTCCCTTTTTCACCGACAAATCGAAACGACTTTTGTCTCGGAGGACGGAAAGTGACTACTTTTCGTAGGCAACCACACTTGCATGATATGCAAATAGCCAGTTCATGCCAAGAAGCACGTCGATTCCTCTCATACTCAAAAAAATGAGGTCTGTGGCTATCTTCTGATCCTCCACTTGCACAATGACTGATCGGCAACAAGTGTCTGTAGTCACGGCACTACTCGTAGGAACTGTTACGTCCAGTGTGAACTCTAACTCATCGGGTGTAATCTTTAACTTTTCTGTGAATTCTGGGGCTATATACGAGTGGGTAGACCTTGGGTCTATCAGAACTCGTGCTACACAACGATCATCGTCGTTTTCACAATAGAGTTGGAGTGTACCTATATGATTTAAGACACGGACTAACATTCAGACATGCATTACATGCACGCACACATCAATATGCACTTAGATCCTTCCTACCAATGCACTTTCTTCATATAAACCGTTAAACTCTTAAACACAAAATAACTTTATACCTTGGATCATGTCGTTGCTTGTGCGGGCATCTTCGGCGGTTATAGCTAATGCACGGCCCTTCACAATTGGTTTCGTGGACTGTGCAGGCCTCAATGCTGTAGTGGCCGAAACTGAGACCTCTTTCCTCATCTCTGGGCACTCCCGAATCATGTGGCCAATCTTCCCGCATTTAAAACATCCGCCCGTGTCTCTTCTACAGTCGGACGTCTTGTCAGGTTTACCGCAATGAGCGCACTTCAATTGTGGACTGGTAGATGCAGCTCGAGAAGGTCCTTGTGTGACTGATACCCCAGACGTCTGAGTCTGGGTAGGGCCCTCTCGTCGGAACGGTCTCGTCGGAGCAGATGCATTTGACCTTTGAAATTTTGAATTGGCTGGTCTTGGAACTGGAGCAGGTGTAGACGTCCTGGGCTTTTTATTCCCTGAGTAGTCATATTCCCTTGCCCCTCCCAAACTTGGTTTACTTTTCCAATCTTTCCTCTTGTTTATATCCCTCTCCGCTACAATCGCCTTTCCCATGACTTCTGCATACGTCACGAGTTCAAAAATGGACACTCTCTCCTGGATGTTCGGTCTCAGGCCTTCCTCGAATCTACCGGCCTTCATTTATTTCGTAGCAACTAATTCAGGGGCAATTCTTGATAATCTCACAAACTCATTGTCGTACTCCCATACGGTCATGTTCCCTTGGACTAGATTTGTGAAGTCCTTCAATTGATTGTGGACTTGCTTGGGAAAATACTCCTTGTTGAATGCCGCAACAAATTCCGTCCAGGTCCATTGAGTATATGGGCCTTCCACTTCTCTTTTTTGCAACATAAACTTTCACCACGCGTCTGCATCACCCTCCAACTGAAAAGATGCCCATCCTACTTTCTCATGCTCTGGGCTCTGCAATCTCTCTAGCAGCTTCTCCATTTGTTTTAGCCATTTCTTCGCTTCAAGCGGATCCGTCTGCCCATGGAATACAGGAGGTCTCAATCTCCTGAAATCAACAAATGAGGATGGCAAAAGGGCAGGTGGAGGTGGTGGTGGTGGCTGATACTGTTGGCTGTTGTTGACAGTAAGTAACGCCGTCTGCTGGGCCATTGCATTAGCAATCGTCTCCATGGCCCTGGTCAATTTATCTGTAGGTTCATCTAGACGGCTCCCCTCGGCCTCAGGAGACGATCTTAAATCTCTCCTGGATCCTGAAGGGATATCTTCAGTGCGCCCCTCACCTCTTTGGCGACTACCTCTCAGTCGACCCCTTCCACAATGTTCCATTAGGATCTGTCATCATGAAACGAGAGTCTCATTAACAGAAGGTCCCTTGTACATAACCAAATCTCAATCTCGAAAGGTTAAGACTTGTCTGGCGTCTTTAAAGCCATGCTCTGATACCAACTGTGATAGCCCAGATTTTGGTACCCCGAAACCCGTGCCGTCGGTGGGCTGACACGAAGGCCGAGCCCGTGAATGGATCACATAACGTCACAACATGCACCACGGAATCTAAGTAGAACCAATTCCAACTCATAGCATATGCAAATAAGTATTTTTAGTATTCAATCCAAAAACTCAAAAAAATAAATGGTTCTAATTCCATAAAAAGCCTATGGGAAAAGAACCATTGAGAACCACAGGTAAGGACTCTTCCTTACCGAACATGGTTCAACAAAATTAATCATTTACATCATTTAGAAGTCCTCTCTTTCTCCTTATCCAAAACAAGGAAAATTTTAATACATAACTCAGGGTCGGACCTACCCAGGCCTAGCACAAAGGAAACAATCCTCGGGATGTGGCTCCTCAAGGTCTTCGTCGGGGGAGTAGTCCGGATCTTCCTTCTCCGGAATCTCCGCCTCAACACCTTCACCTGAACCTGTGACATTTATAAAGGAATGAGCTTTATCCAAGCTCAGTAGGGAATGACTCATAACATGCTTATCATAACATCAAACACATGATCTATAGCATAACGTACACGGAGCAATTCTGAACACATGCAAAATGGTGAGTCTCACAGCCTTAACACACATATATGCAATGCCAATGAGATTCACGCACAAGCTCACACTTCTATTCCAACATGAGAAAGGAAACTTAAAAGTGCTTTACTTAAAGTAATAGAATGAGGAACTATAGCCCCAAGCCTCCGATGGAATACCCACCATCGTCACTCACATGAGTCATATACACATATATCCAAGGTCCCATAGAGTTGGACACTTGGCCAACGGTTATACCATATACGGTAGGAGTCACATAGCATATGCATATCACACAAAGAGTGTATGGATTGGCAGCCGTACGTCGGTCACGGATATATAACCTTAAATCGCAAGTGCATACATATAGCTTATCGCCGTGCAAAGTGATAATTATAATTTATATCCAAAATTCGGAATAAGAGATAAACATTTCACATACGCATTTCAAACGAATCTCAAAGATTTCATAAATCTCACGTACTTTCGAATCTTGCTTAACACATGTCACATTAGTTTCAAATCCTTATACAAAAATCACATGATCAAATTGAAAAATGCATCATACCATAGCACACGTATTGACGAACAATGCACATGGTATCTAGTTTTCCCTTACCTCACAGATTCGACCCGTGCGTGCTCAAGCCGTCGCAAAGGTCGGTTCTTCGTACTCACAAAGGTTCACCTAAACATGATCATTTTTATCCATTAGAATGATGCAAAACACACTGCCAAAAGTCCCCGTGAAATCTCACAGTCAAAACTCACCAAACACAGAAATCTGGAAAATTCGATCGATCGAATCCCTGTTTCGATCGATCGAAATCCATTTTCGATCGGTCGACCTCTTCCAGAATTACCAAATATATTCTCATTCGATCGGACAAATTTTCAAATCGATTGAACGAAAGTAATTCGATCGATCGAAACAAAATTCGATCGGTCGAATTCTACAGAAGGCATTTTACCTGAACCCAGTTCGATCGGACGAATCCCAATTCGTTCGATCGAAATTTCATAATTCGATCGATCAAATTTAAATTCGATCGATCTAATTCTCACAACCGAATTCTAATGTTCTGGTTCTATACGAATCGATCGATCGAACTACAGGGTCGATCGATCGAAAACTTTTTCGTTCGATCAAAATCACTTTCGATAGAACGAATTTCTCTGGATATCGTCTCTTCCCATTTTCAATGCCATTTCGATCGATCGAACCAAAATTCAATCGATCGAAATGAGCAGATTTTGCTCATTTTTGGGTTTTTCACCCCCGATCTCCTCACTTTGAATCAATCTCATTTTCTTGAGATTCTCATAAGGACACGCACTAATTCAACTCCACACTACAGATCTAAAATAGACATTCACACTCCTCACCTTGATTCAAGCAAATCCTCTTCCTTGCTTCAAGACGAGTCAGGGTTCACTAAGCGGCCGTAGTTCGTTCCGATCTCCAATTAATCCGTCGTTGCATTGATGATGAACGAATCAATCGCACAATGGTGAGCTTTCAACCTTGAGTTTCACCCTCTTTCATCTTAACTCTCATTCACAAGCATTTAATACACAATTAAATACCTTGGGTTTTCTTTTATACTCTATCACTTCTACTTGAGTGTAAAACAGGTACACCGAAGGGACGTGTGTGAGAGTTTCAAGCTCCCACATCCAGTCTACATAAGATCAATCTGGTCTGTTGGATTTGATCTATAGACATTACATCATTGAAAAAGGGGGTCCTCGGTGCATGATCCGTCGGCACACGCACCGAGTCACACGGATCAAGGCCTAAAAAGGTTGGGATGTTACATTTATCATCTTTATTCTTGACTATATGAGTGTAAGTTGATATGGTTTAACGCAAGTCGTTGCGAAATTAGACCATTTGTTTAATTATCTGATGATGTATGGAACTAGCCAATTGCTTGGCCTAGTAATAATCATACCTAGTTACTCGAGTATCGACGATTTTCGAGGACGAAAATCTTATAAGATGGGGTGAATGTCATAACCCCATATTTTTGGGAACCGTGCACATCATGCACCATACACATGTATGTGTGATTCACAAGGGAACCAAAACGAACATATATACACTATGTGTGTATGTGGGAAACACACTAGTGTTTCCTAATGTATATGTATATAAGTGAAAGAGAGTGGAGAGAAGAGCCCCATATGTAACCTAATTCTAGCCTAAATAGAGAGAAGGAAAAATAGAGAGAAAGAAAAGAAGAGCCTAGTAAAGGAGGGCTAGGGTTTTGTTGGGACTTAAATCGGTGGAAGATCTGGAGAAAAGGTTGGATGAGGAACCTCGAAGATCTCTTCGTCTAGTAGGGTTTTGAATCGTGGATCGAACTTGTGCGAGACCTATCGTTTGAGGTACGTTAAATGCATGATAAATGCTTAGGCGTGTTTTAAATAGTGTATAGGATGTTGGTTAAATGACTTTTAATGATAATATGGTTCGAAGGAACGAAGAAATAGTTTCTCGAATAGATCGAGGAGTTAAAATTACCGCTCCTCTCTCGAGCGGTCTAAATCGCTCGCTCGAGCGAGGACAGATTATAAAAATTTAGTTCTGGGCTCGCTTGAGCGAGACCCAAAATAAAGGGGAAGCTCCTCGAGCGAGGCTTCCTGTAGAGCTTCAGATGGCTCATTTTTAACCGCTCAAGCAATCTCGTTTGAACCGCTCGCGCGATCTCAAGTGCTCGCTCGAGCGAGGTCAAGTGACCGCTCGAGCGAGGAACTTTGCTCGCTCGCGCGAGGCACCACACAGATTTTGATAGTTTAGTATAAATCCATGGAGGCTATGTACTCCAATGATTCTAGTGACCTCTCTAAACATATTCTAAACACATGAAATGTAGGTTTGACATGAGATCGTGGCGTGTAAACCTCTACGAGAAAAGTGTGCATCGGATTTGCGTTGAGGTAGGGAATATCATTAAAACATGTACATTATTTCGTTAACTCATATATGTAGTGCATTCAATTAAAAAGTCGAGTATTGCATGATCATTCAGGAAAAGGGTGTGTGTGTAAGTTTCAAAAGTGTTAATCATGAGGTCCCCAGGGGATGTAAACTTGTAAAGTGGACATCTAGATGATGTATTGAATCAGTGGCATCTCAGGGATGCAGATGAAAACTAATAGTGAAACTGAAGTAAAGTGATAAGGCCTAATGTAATAAAATTAGCACAATCACGGTGAATAACTATATGTAGAGCACACTTGATATTTTTGTTATTTAAGGTTTGATTAGAATATCCCACCGACATGGCGGGATACCCACGACTGACTCGGCAGGATATCCGTGACCGGTACGGCGGCCAATCCGTACACTTGTAGCACATCCCAGGGATGTAGATTTGAGAATGGACCCCGCTACCTATGAGAAAGGGGCTTGGGCAGTATTCTCAGGGAATACACATAACAACTGTCTAGTTACACGACGATGGTGGGTATTCCATCGGGGCTCGATGCTATATTGCTCGGGGACTACTTAAGTTAAGATTTAAGTGACTAGGCCAAATTCACAACTAAACCAGAAAGGAGAATAAATAAAACCATGCAAAGTAACAGCTGAAATTATTATTTTATTCCGATTATTTCAATTGTTTTCCATAAGTGTTATCCGATAATTTATGCTTTTAAAACTGCTGGCATATATGTGAAGGTTAATCTATATGTTCATTTTGTTTCCCTACGAAGCTTGGATGTAGCTCACCCCTTAGACTATACGTCGCAGGTCCAGGACTAGTGGCAGTGAAGACTTCTTGAGACTTTGATCCAGGAGATTCAGACTACGTGCCCACTGAGGAGTCAGAGCCTCCTCCTGAGGAATTTTTCTAGGAAACCCATTGCGTACTTTGAGAGTGAGTTGAGAGTATTAGGTACGGCTTGGTATGTAACAACCCCAGATTTTCGGAATCGTATAAGCCACATGCCACGCACGTGTATGTGTGGTTCGTAAGGAAACCTGGGTCAACATATACACACGGTGTGTATATGTGTATAACATATTATATTTTTCCTTTCCTTTCACTATATAAGTGAAAGTGGAGAGAAGTATCTCCCCTACGTAACATCATTTTAACCTAAATAGAGAGGAGGAAGATAGAGAAAGAGAAAAGAGAAACTTGTAGGGAGGAAAGGCTAAGGCCTGGTGGGAGTGTAAACCGGTGGAAGACCTGGAGAGAAGGTCGAACCAGAACCGTAGAGATCTCTTCGTTTCTAACAGGGATTCGAATGTTGGATCAAGCCGACTACGAGATCCGCCGATTTAGATTGATGTGAGATCGGGATGTGTCATCACTACGAGAAGGGACCACTGGGTTTTGCCTGGAGGTAGGGAACCTTATCGAAACATGTACATTGTTCAGTTTCGCATATGTGTAGTACAGATTTAATTGCTAAACTAAGTACCTCATCATGTCACATAAATAGAGGTATGCGTGTTGACTTGAAAATGAAGCCGAGGTTCCAAGGGACGTAAGAACTACAAGATGAATACATACATGATACAACATATCAAGTAGCATCCGAGTGCAGATGAGAATCAATGGGAAAAGAAAGTAAAGTGATAAGGCCTAATATATTAAAAATTAGCACAATCACGGTGAATAACTACATGTAAGGCACACTTGATATTTTTGTTATTTAAGGTTTGTTTAGAATACCCCACCGACGTGGCGGGATACCCACGACTGACTCGGCAGAATATCCGTGACCGGTACGGCGGTTAATCCGTATACAGTAGCACATCCCAGGGATGTAGATTTAACAGTAGACCCCGCCACCTAGGAGAAAGGGGCTTGATATTCGAGGAATGCAAAATTGATAACTGTCTAGTTAGACGACGATGGTGGGTATTCCATCGGGGCTCGATGCTATATTGCTCGGGGACTATTTAAGTTAAAGAGTTAAGTTATTAGGCCGGAGTCACAACTAAACGAGTAAGATGAGAAAGAATAAAACCATGTAAAGTAAGTAGTGGTGTTCACCTTTTCCTTCAGTTATTTCGATTGCCTTCCAGATAGTGATAGCAGATAAACTATACTTTTCTTTTACTGCACAACATATATGTCAGAATTAATCTATATGTTCTTTACGTTTCCCTATTGAGCTAGGATGTAGCTCACCCCTTAGACTATACGTCGCAGGTGCAACACTCGCAGCAACACAGGTTTCAAGAGACGTTGATCCTAAGGGTTCGGATTTCGCAGACGGAGAAGAGTTAGAACCTCCTCCCGAGGAATTCTTTTAGAGGTGCTTTACGTTTAGAAGTGGTGAGTAGAGAGTACTCGTGGCTTGGCATGTCAAGTCCTTTCTTTTAAATGTAATTAAATACTATACTTTTCTTTTGGCAAACTATCGAAGATGATAAGATTATCATTTATGGGCCAAGGTAGTTCCTCTGCTCTTGAATTGGCATGGACCTGAAATTTAGTTGTTGACCTTATTGAAACATGGAAACTTAATTAATTTGAAGCTTTGGTAATTTAAATTGTTGACTTTTAAATCGATATGTGATGTTCCGCTTAGATTTAAGGTGCATGACCTCGAGGGTCATGCTGATGGCAGATTTTTGAGTAACGAAAATCGGGCTATCACAGTTGGTATCAAAGTTGTTTCTTCTAGAAATTCTGACAATCATTCTTTTGTCAGAGCATAGGGACTTCTCACGTGAAAGTTCATTTCATATGCTGTCGTGATGTCTTCGGAAGGAGAGGTCGACCAAGGGTGGTCATGATAGGAACTTACGCGAGAGGTGAGTTCATCTCCCAACGAACACGATCAGATTGGGAGAAAGAGAAATTCCAGAGTAGTAGTCAAGGAACAAAGAACGGACCAAATTCACGATCAAGACCGTCGTATCAAGATCCGAGAGGACAAGATAGGATCGGGAGAGAAATGAAGAGAGAGAGGGCGTCGAAGATGATGCACACTATGGAAACCATGGCGGTGCCATGGCGGCGACATCTTTAATCACCAAAATCTTGTGTAATCGGCACCGACCACCTACATCTCCGGAGTGCCAACACCCCAATGACTTGACATTTACGAAATTCGGAGGATGAGACCTCCAAACTTTTAGAAAGCGGACACTATGGTCGAAAATTAACTAAGTGAGATGGAAAAGCTTTTCAATGTACTCACTTGCACGGAAGATGAGGCGTCCAGATTGCGCGTACATGTTAGATGGGGAGGCCGGACCTTGGTGGAAGTCTCAGCGAACTAGGGCTCAGGAGACCCCAAATGCGCCATGGACGTGGAATGAATTCGTGGAAGAATTCAATAAATAGTATTTCCCCGAAGTGGTGAGAAATCAGATGGAAGTACAGTTTTTACAACTCCAAGAGAGAAACCTGACAGTAAGGGAATACGAAGTGGAGTTTATGAGACTTGCTCGTTTCGCTTCCGATTATGTGGTTACAGAAGCGATGAAAACAAAGAGGTTTCAACAGGGTTTGAGGCCAGATATTCGAGGAGGAGTTGCTCCATTTCAGCTGAAAACTTACGGAGAGGTTATGAGTAAGGCGCTAGTAGTGGAAGAAGAGAACAACAACCGCTACCGTCAAAGGGAACAACAGGGAAGAACAAACGTGGATCAGAACAGAACTGGAAACTACGAGCCAATAAACAAAAAACCGAGATTCATAGCACAAAATCAGAAACAACCGTTTCAAGTAGGATATGGGAGACTGACACAACAGAGCACATATCAAAAGTTTCCATTTCCGGCATCAGGGAGACCGATGAGATATGAGAATCCTGCCATTTCTAATGGAGCTGCGATAACACAAGGCTTCTCACAGTGCATCTTCAACACCAAGGACACTTGTGCCAAGTGTGGCAAGTCCCACAAAGCGGTGATTATAGACAAGGGATGCGAGGTTGTTTTAAATGTGGCAAGATGGGCCACGTGATTAAGATTGTCACGAGGCAAACAAGGAAGACAATTGACCGATGTCACGACCAATTCAACCAAGGAAAATGGTCGTGCAAGGGAGAGCCTATCACGATCCTTTGCTTAAGGCGAGCGAGGTGAGAATCTTTTAAATTTAAGAAATTTCATTCCTTTAGATAGAGGGGGTGCATTCAATAGAAATAGTGTAGTTTCTTTGCTAAACACTAAAGTTATTCGTGAACTAGGGATGTGAAAAGATGTGTAAATTTTGTATGTATGTATGCGTACTATAGGTACTTTAACCATGTATGAGAAAGGATGTGTCTTTAGATATGACGCTAGAGTGTTGATAGACCCAGGGTCTACCCACTCATTCGTCACCCCACGATTTGCCAAGAGGATGAAGATTGTTCCAGAGGTGTTGGACTTCGTCCTATCCGTGTCTATTCCGACTGGAGAATTTATAAACGCGGAGTTAGCTTGCAAATCCGTCATTATAGCAGTTCAAGACCTAGAGGTGCATGAATTGGAAGCGAAATTGATACTGTTGGACATGCAGGGGTTTGATGTGATCCTTGGCATGGACTGGTTGGCGCAGCACAATGCAACAGTCGACTGCAAGAACAAGGTCGTCATTTTCAGACCCAACACAAGATCATTTCGGTTTCAAGGAGTGAGGTCGTCATCTATGCCACTGATCTCAGCAGTAAGGGCCGAGAAAATGATCAGAAAGGGCTGCAGCGGTTACTTGGCATTCTTGAAGGCTGATAAGGAAGAGAAGAATGTCATTTCGGAAATCGCAGTGGTGCGAGAGTTTCAAGATGTGTTCCCAGATGAATTGCCAGGGTTACCTCCAGAGAGGGAGGTGGAATTCGCTATCGACTTACCGCCAGGAACGGAACCTGTCTCAAAGGCACCATACCGAATGGCTCCTACTGAGTTGAAGGAATTGAAGGAGCGATTCAGAACTTATGGATAAAGGGTTTGTAAGACCAAGTGTGTCTCCTTGGGGAGCACCTGCTTATTTGTAAAGAAGAAAGATGGGTCAATGCGCTATGCATTGACTATCGACGATTGAACAAACTAAGCTGTGAAGAACCGATACCCGTTGTTTGAGAATTGATGATTTATTCGATCAACGCAAGGAGCAAGGTATTTCTCTAAGATCGACCTCGTCGGGATACCATCGATTGAGTTAGTAAGATATTGAAAACGCATTCGAACAAGGTATGGACACTACGAATTTTTAGTGATGCCGTTTGGGTTGACAAACGCACCGGCGTCGTTCATGGATTTAATGAACCGGGTGTTTAAACCACATCTGGATTCTTGCATCGTAGTGTTTGTCGATGACATTTTGATATATTCCAAGTCAGAAGAAGAACATGAGAAGCATCTAAGACTCACTCTACAAACTTTGCGTCAGCACAAACTTTATGCCAAACTCAACAAATGCGAGTTTTGGTTAGAAGAGGTTAGCTTTTTGGGACATGTCGTCTCCAAGCATGGTGTCACAGTGGATCCGTCCAAAATCGAAGCAGTAGTGAATTGGGAACAGCCTAAGACAGTGACCGATATCCATAGTTTCCTTGGACTGGCAGGTTACTATCGACGTTTTGTTGAGGGGTTTTCAAAAATAGCAGGACCTCTCACGAGACTAACAAGGAAGGATGTGAGATTCAAATGGAGTGAGGCGTGCTAGAAGAGTTTTCAAGAACTCAAAACGAGACTCACTTCAGCCCCAGTATTAGCAATTCCTTCAGGCAGTGGGGGATTCGCAGTGTACAGTGATGCTTCGTACAATGGGTTGGGTTGCGTGCTCAACCAACACAAGAAAGTGATAGCTTACGGGTCAAGACAGTTGAAAGAACATGAGAAGAACTATCCGACACATGACCTAGAGCTAGCAGCAGTCATATTTGCGTTGAAGATTTGGCGACACTATTTGTACGGTGAGACCTTCGAGATTTTCACCGATCATAAAAGCCTCAGATACTTGTTCACACAGAAGGAACTAAATATGAGACAACGCAGATGGATGGAGTTTCTTAAGGACTATGACTGTTCCATACAGTATCATCCAGGTAAGGCTAACGTAGTAGCCGATGCCCTAAGTCGAAAGGGTCCAGCTCTGTTGGCCAGTTTGGTTCGGGGTATGCATAGATGGAAGTTGTTTGAAGATCTTTCGATGTATGATGCAAATATTGAGCCACGCGCCACAGGGGCCTTTTTGGCTAACATATCAGTGAGACCAGTAATATTCGAGCACATCCATGAGCTACAGATGAGGGAGCCAGTGTTAATGAAGAGTCAAGATGTAAGATGTAGAGCATCAGATCAGATTTCTCAATCAAGGAGGATGGTTCCTTGTTGTTCAAGGGTCGACTCTGTATTCCGGACAATGTTGAGCTAAAGCGAACTATCCTTGACGAGTCACACAAATCAAGTTACGCAATACACCCAGGCAGCACAAGAATGTACCAAGATCTGAAAAGGAATTACTGGTGGAGAGGTTTAAAACAAGATGTAGCAGAATACGTTTCACGATGTTTGACGTGTCAACAAGTGAAGATTGATCATAGACACACTGCAGGATTGTTGCAACCTCTGCCAATACCAGAATGGAAATGGGAATCAATATCTATGGATTTCATCGTTGGACTACCGCGCACGACAAGGAAATATAATGCCATCTGGGTAATCGTGGACCGACTAACCAAGTCAGCACACTTCCTACCTTACAACAAGATGTATACAGCAGGAAAGCTAGCGGAACTCTATATGAAAGAAATAGTACGCCTACACAGAATCCCAAGTAGCATTGTCTCCGATCGAGATCCGTTATATACATCAAAATTCTGGAAGAAGTTTCAGGAAGGGATGGGGACACGATTAGATTTCAGTTCAGCTTTCCATCCGCAATCAGATGGACAAACAGAGCCGGTGAATCAAGTAATAGAAGACATGCTCAGAGCTTGTATGTTGGAAATGCAAGAATCGTGGGATCAATACTTACCGTTAATCAAATTTGCATATAATAACAGTTTCCAAACAAGCATCGGAATGGCACCATATGAAGCATTATACTAAGGTGTAAATCCCCCATCAATTGGGAGGAAATCGTGAAAAATTTGTTTTAGGGCCCGAAGTTGAAAGAGAATGCCACATCGTCCGAATCATTAGGGAGAAGCTTAAGTCGGCTCAAAGCAGACAGAAAAGCTATGCTGATATCAAGCGGACCAGCGTCGATTATAAGGTGGGAGAACACGTGTTTGTCAAGGTATCGCCTATGAAGGGCGTGATGAGATTTGGAAAGAGGGGGAAATTGAGTCCACGATATCTTGGACCATTCGAAGTTTTGGGCCGAGTTGGCGAAGTTGCATATCGCATTGGCTTACCTCCGGTGTTCGATCGAGTACATAACGTTTTCCATGTTTCTATGCTCAGGAAATATGTGAATGATCCTTCCCACATTTTGGAGGGTCAATCACTAGAGATGTGTGAAGACATGAGTATGATAGAAGAGCCGGCAGAGGTGCTGGATAGAAAGGACCAAGTACTACGCACCAAAATCATTCCCTTAGTACTTGTTCGATGGAAGAATCATCCGACCGAAGAAGCAACATGGGAACGGGAGGCTGATGTCAAAGAACAATACCCCAAGTTGTTTGAGAGGGTCAATTAGAATTGTTTGTAAATGGTGACGTCACGTAACACTTTAATTTCAAGTATAAATTTCAATATTTTTCTAGCCTAAACTGTTTGTTACGACGGACCCCTCATGCGAACGTAAGGACAGAAGAAGACAAGGTACGAGCTTATGGATGAGCAAATCAGCTGATGGGCTCGCTCGAGCGAGACTTCACAATCGCTCGAGCGCGATCTACATAAAATAACAAACATCACATGTTTTGGGCTCGCTCGAGCGAAGAATAGTGACCGCTCGAGCGAGGTGTATTTGTCGCTCGAGCGAGGACTCCAAGCCGCTTGAGCGAGGCCAAATTATATGCCAGTAAACGTTCTGTGGTCGCTCGAGCGATAACTAACGACCGCTCGAGCGAGGACAGACTATATATATGGGACAGATTGCTGAACACACATTTCTTCTTCACGCGAGGAGTTGCTGCCGAGCGAAGAGCTAGGGTTTTCACCCTCAAGTAATTTCCGTCCGATCCAAGCCGAATTTGAAAAATCCGAACCGTCCAAACCACTTCCTAGGTAAAAATTTCTACCTTCCCCATACTCCTTTCGTTTTTTTTTTTTCTATCAATCTAATGGCTTCTTCAAGCCCTAATCCCCAACCAAGGAAGCGAATGGCGACCCAATCGCCACCATCGTGAAACAAAGCACCACAACAACAACCACCTCCACCACCGGCACCCATCCCGATCCAACTTGATGATTGGTGGGGCACGAAAGAAATGGAACCCGAGTGGGAAATTCATTCCTCGTGCTTTATTGATCCGACATCCACGAAATGGACAGCGGATTTCCTGACCAACCACCAACTCCGACCTTTGCTTACACCATTTGGACCTCGGTACTATCCGAGATTAGTCCGATTATTTTATCAGACCCTCAAAACAAATGTAAATGAAGACACCATCCTCGTCACAATTGACGGGAAGGATCTGTCTTTTGGAGGCGGCGATGTATCCGCCGTCATGAACTGCCCTCTCACCTACACCCCGACACCAAACACACAACCTCCACTTGTTGGAAACGTCGGGTTTCCGACAATCATTGATGATATTACGGGCGGCGCGTCCGCATCGGGTCAATCCATCACCTGATCCCAACTACCACCACACATGTGGTTTTTGGACATCATTTTCAAGAAAAATTTACACCCTACCGGTCATGACCAAGAGCGGCGTGACACCTTTTTACGGGCCTTGCACTCCGCTTTCCACAATAGGTGGTTTAGCGCCCCAATGGTCGTCATTAAAGGCATGGTGCATGCCTATAGGAGAAATGTTAGGGGCGTTATTCCTCCGCCAATAAACCGCCTCCCATACGCACGTCTTATCTCCCGACTCCTCGATACGCGTAATGGGAGGGATGGATTCAAGATCAACACCAATGAGTTATCGCTTACCGATAACATTGTACCCTACATAGCCCAGGACCTCAGCCGAAACCTAAAGGGGCTTCAAAACAGTGTGAACAAGAAAAGAGATCGTCAGGCTGCAAGGCAAGCACCACAGCCACCATCGACTGGACCGGCTACTCCCTCCACTGTGCCTCCACCACATCTGCATACCACCGACTCCGGTGTGTTAGGAGAGATTCTCCAACAGGTACGGGAGACCCGACTACATCAGCGGTTCCAGGAGGCGCTTCTTATTGACCTCATGGGTCAAGCTTATCCGCAGACGTACCGACAGCGGGTTGCGGCGATGAGGGATGCCATTTTTGGGATATCTAGTTCAGCCCAGGCGGCTAGGACCACTACAGAGGGTGCCACCCATGCTGGTGAGACCGTTGGTGAGGGCGAGGGAGACGAGGCGGAGAGTGATGAGGAATGGGACACCGGCGATGACGACGATGAGTACGAGGAGGGTAACGACTAGGTCGCTATGGATATTATTTTTTTTTATGTTGTAAAACAAAAAAATTTTGTTTGTATGGTGAATGGTTGATACTGCTGTGACATGATTGTCACCGATTATAATTAGTGGGCACTAAATTTTTGTTATATATATACATGTTTTGATTAGATGAGCTGATAGAATGACTGTAGAACATGACGAAAGTTTTCATGCATAGTGTGATATGAACATCTTTTAAATTCTAATAATGATCGTTATCAGGTTCTAAACTCCTCAGGCCGTTTCAGGTGATTGTGTTATGGATTGTACAAACACTTGTAAGCGTTAAATAGATCTTTTCGGGTCATTGAACCATACGACTATCTAATAAATGAGTAATGAGTTAATCAAGGACACAACCGTAAAATATGTAGTCACATTACCTTAGGTCATGATCGATTTTCGAGGGCGAAAATCTTATAAGGTGGGGAGAATGTAGCAACCCCAAATTTTCGGAATCGTATAAGCCACATGCCACGCACGTGTATGTGTGGTTCGTAAGGAAACCTGGGTCAACATATACACACGGTGTGTATATGTGTATAACATATTATATTTTTCCTTTCCTTTCACTATATAAGTGAAAGTGGAGAGAAGTATCTCCCCTACGTAACATCATTTTAACCTAAATAGAGAGGAGGAAGATAGAGAAAGAGAAAAGAGAGACTTGTAGGGAGGAAAGGCTAAGGCCTGGTGGGAGTGTAAACCGGTGGAAGACCTGGAGAGAAGGTCAAACCAGAACCGT
The DNA here is from genome assembly GCA_021018995.1 of Chloranthus sessilifolius. Taxonomy (NCBI): domain Eukaryota; kingdom Viridiplantae; phylum Streptophyta; class Magnoliopsida; order Chloranthales; family Chloranthaceae; genus Chloranthus; species Chloranthus sessilifolius. The sequence continues at coordinate 12,008,003 of CM037588.1, forward strand.
AGAGATCTCTTCGTTTCTAACAGGGATTTGAACGTTGGATCAAGCCGACTACGAGATCCGCCGATTTAGATTGACGTGAGATCGGGATGTGTCATCACTACGAGAAGGGACCACTGGGTTTTACCTGGAGGTAGGGAACCTTATCGAAACATGTACATTGTTCAGTTTCGCATATGTGTAGTACAGATTTAATTGCTAAACTAAGTACCTCATCATGTCACATAAATAGAGCGTGCGTGTGTTGACTTCAGAAAATGAAGCCAGAGGTTCCAAGGGGACGCAAGAACTACAAGATGAATACATACATGATACAACATATCAGTAGCATCCCAGGGGTGCAGATGAGAATCAGTGGGGAAAAGAAAGTAAAGTGATAAGGCCTAATATATTAAAAATTAGCACAATCACGGTGAATAACTACATGTAAGGCACACTTGATATTTTTGTTATTTAAGGTTTGTTTAGAATACCCCACCGACGTGGCGGGATACCCACGACTGACTCGGCAGAATATCCGTGACGATGGCGGTTGATCCAGATCTGATAGCACATCCTGTGGATGTAGATTTAGATGACCCGCCACCTAGGAGAAAGGAGCTTGGGGCAGTATTCCCAGGGAATGCAAAATTGATAACTGTCTAGTTAGACGACGATGGTGGGTATTCCATCGGGGCTCGATGCTATATTGCTCGGGGACTATTTAAGTTAAAGAGTTAAGTTATTAGGCCGGAGTCACAACTAAACGAGTAAGATGAGAAAGAATAAAACCATGTAAAGTAAGTAGTGGTGTTCACCTTTTCCTTCAGTTATTTCGATTGCCTTCCAGATAGTGATAGCAGATAAACTATACTTTTCTTTTACTGCACAACATATATGTCAGAATTAATCTATATGTTCTTTACGTTTCCCTATTGAGCTAGGATGTAGCTCACCCCTTAGACTATACGTCGCAGGTGCAACACTCGCAGCAACACAGGTTTCAAGAGACGTTGATCCTAAGGGTTCGGATTTCGCAGACGGAGAAGAGTTAGAACCTCCTCCCGAGGAATTCTTTTAGAGGTGCTTTACGTTTAGAAGTGGTGAGTAGAGAGTACTCGTGGCTTGGCATGTCAAGTCCTTTCTTTTAAATGTAATTAAATACTATACTTTTCTTTTGGCAAACTATCGAAAATGATAAGATTATCATTTATGGGCCAAGGTAGTTCCTCTGCTCTTGAATTGGCATGGGACTGGAACAGTCTGTTAGTTGCTAGACCTTATTGAAACATGGAGACTTAATTAATTTGAAGCTTTGGTAATTTAAATTGTTGACTTTTAAATCGATATGTGATGTTCCGCTTAGATTTAAGGTGCATGACCTCGAGGGTCGTGCTGATGGCAGATTTTTGAGTAACGAAAATTAGGCTATCACATGGTATGTCAAGTCATTTTTATTAATGTAATTAAGTGTCTTTATTTTTTTGGCAGACCATCTGGGACGGACAGTTATCACCAACGGTTTGGGTCAGTTCTTATGCCCATGAATTGGCATGGGACAAGAACTGTCCTTAGAGACTCTTTTACCTTGAATGCATGAGTACTTATTTAGAATAGATGCATCTTTATTGTAGTCTTGTGCTTGTATATACCAATGCTTCGTAAAGAATCACAGGGCACGGCCTTGAGAGTCGTGCTGATGGCACGGGTTTTGGGGTGCCAAAATTCGGGCTGTCACAAGGTTGGAATAATTTTAAAATTAGAGTTGGTGACTACAATTGAGATAAGTAACTTATTTTATCTTAGGGTTTTAATCTCTTATCAAAATATAAATCTTAGAGAGAGAAGTGATGGTTTCTAAATTGGCCCTAGTTTATTTTGTAGATCATATTATGATACGATCCCTAATCATTTCACACATTTTTTGAAAAATAAAATAATTATTAAAAGAAAGAAATAGGTTAGAGAAAATAATCTCGAGCGTGGTGGACCTCCCTGTGATTCGTGGAGTCGATCAAACTCTAAACATTCATTTCATTCCTTCAGAATTTTATTATATGTTTAAGATATTATAATTTTTTTGAGATAAGTGTGATCTAACATAACCTTCTAGCAATTTTTTCCTTCATTTGTTGACTTTCGTAGTTATTCTTCAATGAAGTTATATGGTAATTTCTATGACAGCCTAGATTTCGCTAAGTCGAAATTCACGCCATCGAATCACCCGTTAAGGCGATCCACAAATTTTCGGACACTTGGTACATCCGCACAAATCAGAAAGCAAAGTCGATCTCTAACTTAGAAATCACAAGTTATCATATACAACAAATCACAAGTTATCATATACAACAAAAGAAAGTTTCGAACACTTGGTACATCCGCACAAATCACAAGTTATCATATACAACAAAAGAAAGTTTCCATTTCTATATTCAAAACTTAACAAAATAACGGTTCCATCTCAATGCTAAATACATAAACAAAGAACCGAAATGAACCACCGGTGATGAAAAATCGTCACCTAAATAATAGTTCACAAAATAATAATCCAAAGAATTTACATTACACAATTTTATGTATTTAACTCAAAATGGCTGGACGTACCAAGCCTTACTCACAAACAAAATCTTGAGTTCTAACACAATCCTAACTATTAGAAGAATTCCTCTAAGGGGGCTCAGTCTCCTCAGGAATGTAGTCTGAATCCTCCTCTTTGAGTTATAATTCCTTCTCTAACTCTGTACCTGTGACGTATAGTCGAGGGGTGAGCTAACATCTAAGCTCAATAGGGGAAATCATTAGTAGCATTAAATCCCATATCTCAAAGCATGAAGTTTTATAACTGATTTCATATACATTTTCATATTTCTCATATTGATTTCCAAATGCCGAACTTAAATCACACATATGCACAATTCAATGTTTATTTTTAAAACATGGGACATAACTTAAAACCATAACTTAAATACTATTCTAAACATATACAACATTAGAAGCCATACATATACCGATGGGAATCCTTAACCATTGTCATTCAATGAATCATTTTTATAATTCTCCACGCCCCTGCGTTATGAGAAATACTTGTGTTGAACGAAGTATTTATCATAGGAATGTACAGATATCCCGCCGTACCGAAGCACAAAGGATTCGTTCAATATGAACCTTAAATCATAGTGCAAAAGCTAACTCATAGTTGTTATACCGTGTAAAGTGATTACATTATAATATTTTCATAAAACTAATATTCATACACAAATTTCAAAGTTCACATGAACACACTTATCACATCACATTTTATCACATTTCTTATATCACAGCGCATTTTGAATATCACGTTTTCAAAATTAATTTGAAATCACAGTTTTACATGAATGATCATAGCTTATCTCATTACATTAATCAACTTATACAATGCACATCACATCAAATGATCATAAGTTTTTCCTACCTCAAGACACGCTCCAAGCATAACTAAACGAAGTCCTTCAAGATCTCACACAAATACTCAACACTTCAACTATGGCAGTCCAAATTTTATAGCCACAAAACTCGGACCGTCAGATTGCCTCTAAGGACAATCCCAAAACAGAACACTTGGTACATCCACACACAAAGCGGAAACAAGATAGATATCTCTAACTAAACAGCGAGAGTCATCATATATGGCAATTAAATCTCCATTTCTATAATCAAAACATAACTAAACAAAATGACAGTTATGTCCTTATGCAAATCATAAGTCTGATAGAACCAAAACGAACCATAGGTGATGACCAACCATCACCCAAAACAGTGGTTCACAGCATAAATTATATTTTTCATGAATCCATTGTTCTAAACCAACTGCAAAGGCCGGACGTACCAAGCCTTGAACAAAATCACAAAAAATCTAATCTGACAACCTCTCAGAAGAACTCCTCAGGAGGTGGCCCAGTCTCCTCCTCTGGCACGTACTCTTAGTCCTCTAAATCCTGGTCCTCAGTGCCCACATCTACACCCAAGGATCAAAATTTTGGCTAAAATGACCGAAATTTCGATCGAAATTATCAGTTTCGGTCCCCACCGAAATGATAATTTAGGACCGAAATTTCGATCATAGAATATATGGGATTGAAATTATCGGTCGAAATTTCAGCCGAAATTCAAATTTTTGGCCGAAATTTTGGTCCAAATTTTCGGTTTTAGTCCCCTCCGAAATCAAAACGAAAACTAAAATTTTGATCCTTGTCTACACCTGTACCTGTGACGTATAATCGATGGATGTGCTAACATCTTAAGTTCAATAGGGAAAACTCAATAGCATACTTATTATCACATCACACATATATCTCATGCCATAATTCAAACATGCTTTTCAAACAAAGATTTCACAATTTAAAGGCAATTTAATCAAATGAAAGTTAATCTCAAATACAGATTTCAAAGGTATTTCACATGATTTCTAAACTTTTCTCATAAGGAAACAAAAACTTAAACTGATCACTTAAATACAATCTCAAGCATATATAGCATTGAGAGTCACGCATATACCGATGGGAATCCTAACCATCGTCGTTCAATGAATCATTTCCATGATGCCCAAGCCCCTTCGTTTGAGGGATGCTTGTGCCAGAAGAAGTTTACTGCAAATCGATAAGAATGAACGGATATCCTACCATACCGAAGCACAAAGATTCGTTTCACGTGAACCTTAAATCATGGTACGAAAGCTAACTTATAGTTTATCACCATGCATTGTGGTAATTTATAACTAGGTTTGGTGTTTGAAAATCTTAAAGTTCACACACACACACATATACACATCTCGTTGAGTTCACACACACATATGCACGTGTACATATTTTGAATTCGTATACAATTTCATGCTAGTTGTATCACAACATTTTACTAGTCGTATCACAACATTTTACTAGTTATATCACAACATTCATGCTAGTTGTATCAAATGCACATGATAAGGGATTTTCCCTACCTCAACTCAAAGCCAAAGCGAAGACTTCCCCCTTCACATGCTAGTCCTCTTATTACGCACCCATGATCACACCTAGAACACAACCATTTATATCCTATATGTTAAAAGCGATCCAAAATGGAAAGTTCTAAAGTCTCTCTAAGTTCATTTTTACCGAAAACAGAAAAGCTCGGTCGAACCTCAAACCGATCAATCGGTTTCAAAATTCGATCGATCGAAATCCGATTCGATCGATCAGTTTCCTCAGCAAAAACACATATCTTTGTCTCGTAATTCGATCGATTCCCAAATCAATCGATCGATTTCTGAAATCGATCAATCGAAATCCATTTCGATCTGTCAGTTTCCCCAAAAAATCCACATATCTCTATTATCACAATCCGAACGATCAGTTCCAAAATCGATTGAGCAGTTTCCCAAATAGATCAATCAAAATTCATTAGAGAGATAGGTTAGAGAAATTACTTCGAGAGTGGTGGACTTCACTGTGCTTTATGGAGCGAATTAAATACTACATAATCATTTCAATCCTTCATACTTTAATTATATGTTTAAGATATTTATAGATTTTCATACAATTCAAACTTAAACATTTAGAATTCAAATTTAAATTCAAAATAGCAATTGCCCTATCATATCTACATTAAGTAAGAAATAATAATTTAAGGTTCGCCAAAGATAATTATGCAAAATAACAACCGAGAAAGTATTTCATATAAATCATGGGCACCGTAATTGGGTGTATTACAATTAGGAAATGTGTCATTTTATACAGATATGAAGTATTTAAATATATGAACAAGAGAGTCATGAGATGAAATGTAATTGATTTTGAGGTGAGATGGTAATATCTCCTCTTAGAAATTTGATGTTAACAGATTTGAAGTAGGATGCTTAGATTGATTATTCATGGCTGACTTGTATGTCTCACTTAAATTTTTTGCAATGCACACTATATATTTGACGAAATACCTAAGTGAAAACAAAATTTAATGTATATTACATATGGTAGTATTAATGCACGGAGAATGTGTAAATAGATAAGAAGTGTAATTAGTATACATATAATAAATATAATAAGTATGGTGCATGAAAGTATTGTAGATTGTAACAAACACTAAATATTTAATTCACTAAGCAATGGAGGTAGACATACTATATGGTGTACACAAAAAATGCTTTTGATGTATGATTAATTATAAGTTTAGGGTATAAATGGTTGTTTGAATTTACCCACCAAGGGGTCATTCTAGGGATTTTGAAGTCATTCTAGGGTTTTTGAATCAAAAGCAATGAAATGTAGCTTGAAAATAGGGTTAAGATTACCTTAGCCGTGCTAAAAATCTCATAGAAATGCAAAAAATCCGAGGAAGAATTGTCTTGGAAGAATCCCCGCGAAGAATAGACAAACCCTCGAACTCTCCCTCTTTTAATTTGGTATGAAATGCTCATAGAAAGGGTTAAAACCCTTATATCGGTCAATCCTCGCGTGCGTGACTAAAGATAGCTCGAGTGCACGAGCATTAGTCAGTCACTGGAAAAATTGACTTCCCTTATTTATTTATTTTCATTCTAAACTCGCTTACACGAGCGAGCTGTTCATCACCGGTGGTTCATTTCAGTTCTTCGTTCATGTATTTGGCATGGAGATAGAACCGTTATTTTGTTAAGTTTTGAATATAGAAATGAAAACTCTCTTTCGTTGTATATGATGACTCTATCTGCTTAATTAGAGATCGGCTTTGCTGTTTGTTTTGTGTGGATGAACCAAGTGCTCATAAATTTGTGGATTGCCTTAACGGGTGATTCGACGGCATGGGTTTTGGCATAGCGAAATCCAGGCTGTCACAATTTTTATAATCGAAAATATCTTTCTTTCTTTTCAATATACGATCCTCTTATTGAATAGGAAATTGTTTATGTCCAAGATATTATTTTTATTTACAATCTTCATGAAGATGAGTCAATATTCCAATCAACGAAGATTCACATATTTTTCTCTGATAATTTTAGAATTTTTTAGCTCTTCTTTTTCTAACGAATTCAAGGCTTCTATTTCTTCCTCTTTTGACAAAGATATGGTAGATTATGTGATTTTTTGTTGCTTTTATCTCTTCGACCTTCTCCATCATAAACTTTATGAACTCATTTTTTAGCTTCCATGAGTTACTATGTTATCTCGAGTTACTATGTTGTCTCCTCTAATTGATCATATCTTGGTTTCAACTTGAAGAAAGATCAAATGACTCTAATACCAATTGACATGATCCCTAATCATATTACAATTTCATGAAAAATAAAATAATAAATAAAAGGGAGATAGGTTAGAGAAATTACTTCAAGAGTGGTGGACCTCACTGTGCTTCATGGTGCGAATCAAGCACTACATAATCATTTCAATCCTTCATACTTTAATTACATGTTTAAAATATTTATAGATTTCCATACAATTTAAACTTAAACATTTGGAATTCAAATTTAAATTCAAAATAGCAACTGCCCCATCATATCTACATTAAGTAAGAAATAATAATTTAAGATTCTCCGAAGATAATTATTCAAAATAACAACCGAGAAAGTATTCCATATAAATCATGGACACCGTAATTGGGTGTATTGCAATTAGGAAATGTGTCATTTTATATAGATATGAAGTATTTAAATATATGAACAAGAGAGTTATGAGGTGAAATGTAATTGATTTTGAGGTGAGATGGTAATATTTCCTCTTAGAAATTTGATGTTAACAGATTTGAATTAGGATGTTTAGATTGATTATTCATAGCTGATTTGTACGTCTCACTTAAATTTTTTGTAATGCACACTACATATTTGATGAAATACCTAAGTGAAGACAAGATTTAATGTATATTACTTGTGGAAGTATTAATGCACAGAGAATGTGTAAATAGATAAGAAGTAGAATTGGTGTACATATAATAAATATAATAAGTATGGTGCATGAAAGTATTGTAGATTGTTACAAACACTAAATATTTGATTCACTAAGCAATGGAGGTAGACATACTATATGGTGTACACATAAAATGCTTTTGATGCATGATTAATTATAAGTTTAAGGTATAAAAGGTTGTTTGAATTTACCCACCAAGGATTCATTCTAGGAATTTTGAAGTCATTCTAGGATTTTTGAATCAAAAGTAACGAAATATAGCTTGAAAATAGGGTTAAGATTACCTTAGCCGTGCTAAAAATCCCACAGAAATGCAAAAAATCCCAGGAAGAATTGTCTTGGAAGACTCCCCGCGAAGAATAGACAAACCCTCAAACTCTCCCTCTTTTAATTTGGTATGAAATGCTCACAGAAAGGGTTAAAACCCTTATATAGGTCGATCCTCGCGTGCGTGACTTAAGATAGCTCGGGCGCGCGAGCATCAGTTAGTCACTGGAAAAATCGACTTCCCTTATTTATTTATTTTCATTCTGAACTCGCTCGCGCGAGTGAGCTGTTCATCACCGGTGGTTCATTTCAGTTCTTTGTTCATGTATTTGGCATGGAAATAGAACCGTTATTTTGTTAAGTTTTGAATATAGAAATAAAAACTTTCTTTTATTGTATATGTTAACTCTATCTGTTTAGTTAGAGATCGGCTTTGCTTTCTACTTTGTGTGGATGTACCAAGTGATCATAAATTTGTGGATCGCCTTAACTGGTGATTCGACGGCACGGGTTTTGGCATAGTAAAATCCGGGTTGTCACAATTTTTATGATCGAAAATATCTTTTTTTCTTTTCAATATACGATCCTCTTATTGAACAGGAAATTGTTTATGTCCAAGATATTATTTTTATTTACAATCTTCATGAAAATGAGTCAATATTTCAATCAATGAAGATTCACATACTTTTTCTCTGATAATTTTAGAATTTTTTAGCTCTTCTTTTTCTAACGAATTCAAGGCTTCTATTTCTTCCTCTTTTGACAAAGAGATGGTAGATTATGTGATTTTTTATTGCTTTTATCTCTTCGATCTTTTCCATCATAAACTTTATGAAGTCATTTTTGAGCTTCTATGAGTTACTATGTCGTCTCGAGTTACTATGTTGTCTCCTCTAATTGATCATATCTTGGTATCAACTTGAAGAATGATTGAATGACTCTGATACTAATTGACATGATCCCTAATCATATTACAATTTCATGAAAAACAAAATAATAAATAAAAGAGAGATAGGTTAGAGAAATTACTTCAAGAGTGGTGGACCTCACTGTGCTTCATGGAGCGAATCAAACACTACATATGTGACAGCCCGGATTTTGACACCCCGAAACCCGTGCTATCAGCACGATCATCTTAACCGTGCCCCTTAGCTAAGCATAGAACATTGGTATATCAAGCACAGAATTGAAATAGTAAATGAAACTGCGGAATTAAATCACTATATAAGCATTTCTCAAAAGACAGTTCTACCCTCATGCCTCTGCATGAATGGAGAACCGATCCGAACCATCGATGATAGCTAATCATCACAGATGGTTCGCCCAAAAGAAAAATCACGAATTTACACTTATACATTGTTTAATCAAACAAGGCTTGACATACCAAGCCGTACAAAATCTCTCCAAACCCTCAAAGCGGCACAACGGAGTCCTCTAGAAGAAGTCCTCCGGAGGTGGCTCCAACTCGTCTCCGGCCGCAAGGTCCGACTCACCGGGGTCAGTGTCTCCTAAAGCCTCGGCAGCTGCTAGTAGTGGACCTGCGACGTATAGTCTATATGGTGAGCTACATCCTAGCTCAATAGGGAACAAAACACAGTTGAACATATAAATTATTACTCACATATATTCCATGATATGCCATGCATGATGTGTCTATGCATCGATGAAAACAGTTAAAAAGCATTACATTTTACTGGTAGTTTACTCATGTCTTTTATTTATTCATGAATGATGCTGAAAAGGCCTAAAGCAAAACTTAAACTTTCAACTTAAGTAATCCCCGAGCAATATAGCATCGAGCCCCGATGAGATACCCATCATCGTCATCTATATAGACAGTTTTAACGTATTCCCTGGGAATACAAATAGTACCCAAGCCTCTTTCCCCTGGGGATTGGTGGCTGGGTTTCACTAGTCTCAATCAACACAGGGTGTTCTTCTAATGTCTGGATAAGCTTCACTTGGGCCTCACGATTTAGCGCCCGTGTCATCACGGATATCCCGTAAATGTCAGTCGTGGATATCCCGCCACGTCGGTGGGGTACCCTATCAAACCTCAAATAACAAAAATATCGGTGCCTTACATATAGTTATTCACCGTGTCAGTGTGCTATCTTATATCAGTTAGGCCCTATCAAACATGATTCAATCTTGGATACATCCCTGGGATATATCCATTCACTTGCATCACACCTGATGCTCTTATCTCTTTACTTCCTCATCCCCTGGGAATGGCTCATCATGATTGCTTTTATTGATGTCACACACACACTTTTTCACAAACCCTTTAAGCAATAAAACATTTGAATTTAATTCTATATCACTACACACATGCTTTTGCAAATTAAAGTACATGTTCAAGGAGTTCCCTACCTCAAGTCTTCGTTTGATCACGCATCAAGGTCCCACGTGGCTCCTTGTGCACTTGCTCACACGTACCACCTATGGTACCACATAACATATGAAACACATCACTAAGGATGCAATAAAGGAGGTCCAAGACCCCCAAAGATCTTAAAGTCAAACTCAGAAGTCAACATCAATTGGCCCAGTCGATTAATCGATTTCCAAAATTGATTAATCGATCCCAAATCGATTAATCAAAATTACAAATCGATTAATCGAATTTTCATTTCGATTAGTCGATTTCATCAAGCCCATTTCTTTTCTCCACTGGAGTCCACTGTAGGCTCCCAGTCGATTAATCGATTCTCAATTCGATTAATCGAAATCCAAAGTCGATTAATCGAAACTCAATTCGATTAATCGAGATCGGGGTCCTCTGACTTTTCAACTTCTTGGCCAATTTCGATTAATCGAAACCCAATTTCGATTAATCGAAATTGTCAGATTCAGCCCCCTTCTGGCTGCACTTCTCAATCTCTTTTCTTACTTCTTCCTCCATTTTTCTAAGCTTTTTACCCTACATTTTACACCATTTCTAACTACAATTTAACCCTTTAATTCATGCATTTAAACTACCACAATCTTACCTTCAATCAATCTCAAATTAATTTCAAATCGAGTGGTTGGAAAGGCTAGGGTTCCAGCTTTAGCTTGAACGGATTCTCCGCGTCGATTCGGTCTCTTTAATGCTAGAATCCCCGTTCCAATCACTCACAATAACTCTTGTTCAATCTCTTTACTCCTCTATCTCTCTTCTTTACTCCTCTCTCAACAACCAAGATACAGATTTTAGGGTTATTAAACCCTTTTATCTCTCCCCTTCCTTGTGTGTTGAGCACATACACCGCTATAGGTGTATGCGACTTCACATTCACATCATACACCACACAATCACTCAACCCATCACATCTCATCCGTTCATCACACTCTATGTCAACCATTGAACTCCTAATTGGTCAAACCTGTGACCAATCGGGCACGGATCCCGAGGTCACTGTTTAACGTGGTTTTTTGGGATATTACAACATAATTATTTCAATCCTTCATACTTTAATTAGATGTTTAAGATATTTATAGATTTTCAAACAATTCAAACTTAAATATTTGGAATTCAAATTTAAATTTAAAATAGCAACTGCCCTATCATATCTACATTAGGTAAGAAATAATAATTTAAGGTTCTCCAAAGATAATTATTCAAAATAACAACCGAGGAAGTATTCGATATAAATCATGGACACCGTAATTGGGTGTATTGCAATTAGCGAATGTGTCATTTTATATAGATATGATGTATTTAAATATATGAACAAGAGAATCATGAGGTGAAATGTAATTGATTTTGAGGTGAGATGGTAATATTTCCTCTTAGAAATTTGATGTTAACAAATTTGAATTTGGATGTTTAGATTGATTATTCATGGCTGATTTGTATGTGTCACTTAAATTTTTTATAATACACACTACATATTTAATGAAATGCCTAAGTGAAGACAAGATTTAATATATATTACTTATGGTAGTATTAATGCACAAAGAATGTGTAAATAGATAAGAAATAGAATTGGTGTGCATATAATAAATATAATAAGTATGGTGCATGAAAGTATTGTAGATTGTTACAAACACTAAATATTTGATTCACTAAGCAACGGAGGTAGACATACTATATGGTGTACACATAAAATGCTTTTGATGCATGATTAATTATAAGTTTAGGGTATAAAAGGTTGTTTGAATTTACCCACCAAGAGGTCATTCTAGGGATTTTGAAGTCATTCTAGGGTTTTTGAATCAAAAGCAATGAAATATAGCTTGAAAATAGGGTTAAGATTACCTTAGCGAACTAAAAATCCCACATAAATGTGAAAAATCCGAGGAAGAATTGTCTTGGAAGACTCCCTGCGAAGAATAGACAAACCCTCGAACTCTCCCTCTTTTAATTTGGTATGAAATGCTCACAAAAAGGGTTAAAACCCTAATATAGGTCGATCCTCGCATGCGTGGCTTAAAAAGCTCGGGCGCGGGAGCATCAGTCAGTCACTAGAAAAATTGATTTCCCTTATTTATTTATTTTCATTCTTAAACTCGCTCACGCAAGCGAGCTATTCATCACCGGTGGTTCATTTCGATTCTTTATTCATTTATTTGACATGGAGATAGAGCCGTTATTTTATTAAGTTTTAAATATAGAAATGAAAACTTTTTTTTGTTGTATATGTTGACTCTATCTGCTTAGTTAGAGATCGACTTTGCTTTCTGCTTTGTGTGGATGTACCAAGTGCTCATAAATTCATGGATCGCCTTAACGGGTGATTCAACGGCACGGGTTTTGGCACAGCGAAATCCAGGTTGTCACAATTTTTATGATCGAAAATATCTTTCTTTCTTTTCAATATACGATCTTCTTATTGTACAAGAAATTGTTTATGTCCAAGATATTATTTTTATTTACAATCTTCATGAAGATGAGTCAATATTTCAATCAACGAAGGTTCACATATTTTTTCTCTGATAATTTTAAAAAAATTTAGCTCTTCTTTTTCTAGCAAATTCAAGGCTTCTATTTCTTCCACTTTTGACAAAGATATGGTAGATTATGTGATTTTTTGTTGCTTTTATCTCTTCGATCTTTTCCATCATAAATTTTATGAACTCATTTTTGGGCTTCCATGAGTTACTATGTTGTCTTGAGTTGCTATGTTGTCTCCTCTAATTAATCATATCTTGGTTTCAACTTCAAGAATGATCGAATGACTCTGATACCAATTGACATGATCCCTAATCATATCACAATTTCATGAAAGATAAAATAATAAATAAAAGAGAGATAGGTTAGAGAAATTACTTCGAGAGTGGTGGACCTCACTATGCTGCATGGAGCGAATCAAACACTACCTAATCATTTCAATCCTTCATACTTTAATTACATGTTTAAGATATTTATATATTTTCATACAATTCAGACTTAAACATTTGGAATTCAAAATAGCAATTGTCCTATCATATCTACATGAAGTAAGAAATAACAATTTAAGGTTCTCCGAAGAGAATTATTCAAAATAACAATCGAGGAAGTATTCCATATAAATCATGGACACCGTAATTGCTTATATTGCAATTAGAGAATATATCATTTTATATAGATATGAAGTATTTAAATATATGAACAAAAGAGTCATGAGGTGAAATGTAATTGATTTTGAGGTGAGATGGTAATATTTTCTCTTAGAAATTTGATGTTAACAGATTTGAATTAGGATTTTTAGATTGGTTATTCATGGTTGATTTGTATGTCTCACTTAAATTTTTTTTAATGCACACTACATATTTGATTAAATGCCTAAGTGAAGACAAGATTTAATGTATATTACTTATGGTAGTATTAATGTACAGAGAATGTGTAAATAGATAAAAAATGGAATTGGTGTACATATAATAAATATAATAAGTATGATGCATGAAAGTATTGTAGATTGTTACAAGCAATAATTATTTGATTTACTAAGCAATGGAGGTAGACATACTATATAGTATACACATAAAATGCTTTTGATGCATAAATAATTATAAGTTGTGTATAAAAGGTTGTTTGAATTTACCCACCAAGGGGTTATCCTAGTGGTTGGCAAATTGGGTTTTCTCCCCAAGGTTGTGAGTTCAATAGCGATTACTTTTATGCGATAATAGGATGCCCCGTAAGGTATGTAATTCTTGACTTACTTGTGGCATGGTGAGGGTGAGAGTATCCCTTAGGGATTAGTCCAAGCGTAAGCTTGGATACCCTAAGTTATATAAAAAAAGGATACTCGAATTTAATGCTTGAATGAAATGCATGTGTATTATTATCAATTATTAATCGAATACATGAATGAGTTACAAATATGGTGCACAGAATAATTTTGCATGAATGCATGAGTAAAGGTGCATAGTGTATGTGATGCACATTAAATGTCTACTTTTATGTCATGAAGGATAGATATGTGGTGTATCTTTTATAGTTGATTTACTATTTAAAAGAGCTTCAAATGTAGTGCTTACAAGTTGTTCGATACAATGTCTAAGAGAGTGAATGTTATATAGTGCACCTTAAGTGTCATTGAATTGTACTAAAAAATGCACATAAGGTGTACATTAGATGTTATTGACTTGCATATTAAAAGGCTCTAGATGTACGCATAACATATTTGTTATATGTTTAAGGGTATCATAGCATTGCCCATGATACGGTTGTTTGATACTTGTTATCACCAACGATTGTCCTAGTGATTGATGACTTAGGTTTGCTCCCCAAGGTAATGAGTTTGAGTAGTGATTCCTCTTCTGCGATAATAGGATGCCCCGTAAGGTGTGTAATTCGTGAAATGCTTGTGGCATGGTGGGGGCAAGAGCATCCCTCAGGGATTAGTCCAAGCGTAAGCTTGGGATACCCTAAGATATAAAATAAAGGTTACTTGAATTTAATGTATGAATGAAATGCATGTGTAGTATTATGAAGTATTAATCGAATGCATGAATGAGTTACATAATGCATGAATGAGTTGCAACAGTGGTACACACCATAATTTTGTTTGGATGCATGAGTAAAGGTGCAAAGTGTATGTGACGTACATTATGTCATGAAAGGTAGAGACGTGGTGTATCTTTTATAACTAATTTACTATTTAAAAGAGCTTCAAATGTAGCACTTATAAGGTGTTCAAGGAAATATTTCAAAGCATGAATGTTGTATAGTGCACCTTAAGTGTCATTAAATTGTATAAAAAAATACACATAAGAAGTACATTAAATGTTGTTGACTTGCTTATTAAAAGGCTCTAAACATATACATAGCATATTTGTTATATGCTTAAGGGTGTCATAATATTGCACATGATATATTTGTTTGATACCTATTATCACCAAGGGATTGTCCTAACGGTTGATGACTTAGGCTTGCTCCCCAAGGTTATGATTTTGAGTAGTGATTCCTCTTCTGTGATAAAAGGATGCCCGGTGAGGTGTGTAATTCATGAAATACTCGTGGCATGGTGGGGGTGAGAGCATCCCTTAGGGATTAGTCCAAGCGTAAGCTTGAGATATCCTAAGTTATAAAAACTTGAATTTAATGCATGAATGAAATGCATGTGTAGTATTATAAACTGTTAATCGAATGCATGAATGAGTTGCAAGCGTGGTGTATACAATAATTTTGCTTGAATCCATGAGTAAAGGTGCATAGTATATATGGTGCACATTAAATGTTCACTTTATGTCACAAAGGGTAGAGACGTGGTGTATCTTTTATAATTAATTCAATATTTAAAAGAGCTTTGAATGTAGTGCTTACAAGGTGTTCTATGAAATGTCTAAGAGAGGTGACTATTTTATAGTGCACCTTCAGTGTCAGTGAATTGTATAAAAAAGTTCACATAAGGTGTATATTAGATGTTGTTGACTTGCATATTAAGAGGCTCTATTACATATTTATTGCTTAGGGGTGTCATAGCATTAGACATGATATGTTTGTTTGATCCTTGTTATCACCAAGCGGTTGACTCAGTGGTTGACAACTTAGGTTTGCTCCTCTTATGCGATTACATGATGCCCCATAAGGTGTGTAATTTGTGAAATATTCATAACATGGTGGGGCGAGAGTATCCCTTCGGGATTAGTCCTAGAGTAAGCTTGGTATACCCCAAGTTATTAAAAAAAAATGTTACTTAAATTTAATGCTTGAATGAAATGCATGTGTAATATTATCAACCATTATGATGCACACCATATTTCTACTTGAATGCATGATAAAAGTTGCATTGTATATGTGATGTGCATTAAATGTGTGCCTTATGTCATAAAAAATAAAAACGTGGTGTATCTTTTATAGCTAAGTTAATATTTAGAAGAGTTTCAGATATGTGTTCACAAGGTGTTTGATGAAATGTTTAAGAAATGTGATTGTTATATAGTGCACCTTAAGTGCCATTAAATTGTATTAAAAAGGTGCACATATGGTGTACACTTGATATTATTGACTTACATATTAAGAGGCTCTTTGTAACATCCCCGAATTTTAGGCGTTGAACAGTATCCTCAGGATGCATGTCCGACTGGTCGTAGGTTTGACCAAGTGAAGGTCAACACGACGGCTATGAATAAATTAAGTATGAGGTGAACGAATACGTGTGCGCGGTGTTAGAGCTAGTTTAGAGACCACATACAAAGGTCATGGGTGTATGTGCCTAACACCGAGGCAAGAAAGAGTTAAAAGGGTTTAATAGCTTAGGAGAAGTTATTTCTCCTTGTTTGGTTGGTGAGAAGTTAAGAATAGAGAGAGAGAGGGAGGATACGAAGGAGTAAATGCCGAAAGGGAGAGTAATGTGATTCGAATTTAAGACGGGATTGAGCAATAAATACTGGATTCAACGTGTTGGGAGCTATTGGAGTCAAAGCTAGGAGCCCTAGCCTTTGAGCCAACCATTGTGTCAATTAAGAGACTAATTTAAGGTGAGTTCTTGTTTGATTTCAAATGGCATGTTGTTGAGTATAAATTCTAGGAAGTAAATTGTAAAAGGTTAGATTAAAGAGATAGAAAAGAAAGATAAAACGTTGGAAGAAATGTCTGCAAAGGGCTGAGATTCTGACCAAATCGATTGATCAATTTGGAAAATCGATTAATCGATTTTGGTCTGAAAGTTATCTGGGCAGAAGGGCCCAAAATCGATTGATCGATCTTAAAATCGATCAATTGATTTTCGAAATTCGATTAATCGATTAATCGTCTGAGCACCTCCAGTGACTGAAAAATCATAGCGTGAGAAAACCGATTGATCGATTTGGGAAATCGATCAATCGATTTTAGATTTCGATTAAACGATTTTGGGAGATCGATTAATCGATTTTGATAGTTTTTGTTGGCTTTTGAATTGGACTTTGAGGTTCAAGGAGGGTCTTATACCTTCTCTATTGCATCTTTATTGATGCTTTGCTTGTGCTATGATGTACCATAGGTAGTACGAGCAAATGCAAGCATGATGAGTCGCGTGGACCTTGATGTTTTATAAATTCGAACACGTGAGGTAGGGAACACTTTGAATATGTATTTAAATTTCAAAAGCATGTATGCAGTGATATAAAAATGAATGCTAATGCATAAAAATTATAAATCCTTGAATGTGTGTATATGTGACACAAAGCAAGTAAGTGAAATTATAACATCCCCAAAGGATGAGAATATGATAAAGGCATCTGTATGATGCAATAGACTTGTACATCCCAGGGATGTATGTGATATTGTAAAGTAAAAGTGAATGAGAACTGATAAGGCCTAATATACTATAATTAGCACAATTACACGGTGAATAACTATATGTAGTGCATATTTGATACTTTTGTTATTTAAGGTTTGAACAGAATACCCCACCGACGTGGCGGGATACCCACGACTGACTGGACATGATATTCGTGACCGGTATGGCGGCCAATCCGTGCACCAGTGGCACATCCCAGGGATGTTGATATGAGAATAGACCCTATCGCCTATGAGAAAGGGACCTGGGTAGCATTAATACATGAGAAATGATATAAAAACTATCTAGTTAGACGATATGGAGGGTATTCCATCGGGCGCCCGACTCTATAAAAAGTTGAGGAATATTTAAGTTACGGAATTAAGTCTTTAGGCCAAATTAGTGTATGTATGAGCAGTTTGAGAATAAGTAAAACATGTAAAGTAACGGTAACAATTGAATGCATTTTTTTGGTCATTTAAATTGCTTTCCTAAAAAGTTTATTGCTACATCATGTTGTTAATATCATAGAATATATGTGAGAACTTGACTTATATGTTCATTGTGTGGTTTCCCTATTGAGCTAGGATGTAGCTCACCTTCTTGACTATACGTCACAGGTCTCGTGCCTGCAGCTGCTAAGGCTTCAGGAGACGTAGATCCGGAGATTCGGACTACGTGCCCGGAGAAGATTTGGAGCCTCCTCCCGAGGACTTATTCTAGAAGACCCGTTACGTACTTTGATATAGTTGAGAGAGTACTGTGCGGCTTGATATGTCAAGCCTTATTTTGAGAAATATGTAATTAAAATGATATATTCTTTTGGCGAACCATCTAGGGTGACTAATGTAATGTCACTGAGGGTTCAGGTGGGTTCTCCTGCTCATGCAGAGGCATGAGTTCAAAACCATCTTTTGGTCACATACTTTGGAGACTTGAAATATATATAGAACTGGAGATTTATTTCAGTATCAGTTCTTATGTATTTTATTTCTCTTTATTATTGCTTGTTATACCAATGAAATCCGAGCTATAACGCTCTTGATGCACACACATCATATCACATATTTCTTACATACTTAGGGTGTCATAGCATTACACATGATATATTTGTTTGCATACTTGCATGAGCTAAGTATGATACAATCAAGTACTTTGGAAGTATGCTCATCTACACGATCATGTTTACATCTAGTTCGATATTGATTTCAATAGCATTTCAATACTAATTTGATAAGAATTTCGAAAAAAAATTATATTGATTTCAATAGCATTTTTATATTGGTTCGATTTGAATTTGATAATATTATAATAATGAGTTAATATCATTTTAATATTGATTTCAATAGCATTATAATATTGACTTTGGCTGCATTTTGATACTCCAGAATCTTAATTTAATGCTATGGTATTTCCAAGTTTGATGTATGAACCTATTTTGATATCAGAAGTGACAATATGACTATTTGTTATAACAATCCAAATTAGACACCATAAATTTGAATTTTCAATATAAAAATTAAACTTTTGATATAAGAATTGAATTTTTCATATATGCTTTTGACTTGAAAAGATGTATTCGATTTGAATATTTATGACATTTTAACTGAATTTGATATAAACCAAATTATTCGAAACAAGAAGGGATATGAGTTTCCCTTGGGTGAAAAACTCTCTAAAATACGATCCACTTTGGGCCAGGTGGTTTATCAAATATGAGTTATACGAAACATATGTTGATTCCTTAAATTTAGGTTTTATTGAGTATATGATAGTCTAAGCACCTATACGTGTCCCGATTAGTTTAATCTCTTTCTTTTGTCTAAGAAGTTTTGATTCTAATACCCGGTCTTACATATTATTTGAAACACTTAACTTGCAATGATTTGGGAAATTCACTAGCATTCATGTTTAAAATGGCAACTCCATATAACGCATGTCGCGTTGTATCTAAGCACTTGGGAGTCATTATTAGCTATCTACTTAATTGGTAGGCTCATTCTCTTCATTATGAACTTTATTCCAGAGTAATTGGTTGTAATTGGTGGGAAATTCACTAACATTCATGTTTAAAATGGCAACTCCATATAATGCATGTCGCGTTGTATCTAAACACTTGGGAGTTATTATTAGCTATCTACTTAGTTGGTAGGCTCATTCTCTTCATTATGATCTTTATTCCAGAGTAATTGATTATAACTGGTGGTATATTTATTTGTAATATAGTTGTTATATTGTAATTATAGATAATACAATGAGGTATAGACTTAGTTATACTTGTGGGAGCATTTTCCGACTTTAATTATTATTTATAGTATGGTTGAACTCTATTGTTTATATAAATATTTAATATCAGACTAAAAATTTACATGATTAGAATTTAAGTTCCGATGTGAATATAAGTTTCGTTCGCACCTTCAGATTCAAGGGGTTTTGATTTCAGGGTGTGACGCAAATACTTCTCAACTAAACATGAAAGCATTTTTATTTGATTTTATTAAACTACATAGATGGAAGCAAATATCTCAGGACATAGTCGTACAATTGAACCCTATGTTGGCCCTATTTGGGTGTCATGTGGACCTAGATAAAGTCAATCCGAGACAATTCAAAAAATAAAATAAAAAATAAAGGCTATTTGAGTCATCGTTGACTACAAGGATCAACGATTCTTAAAATAAGAGTTGAAAACTTAAAGTCACTGTTAATTTTCATACTGTTAAATTTTTGGTAAAACAATTATTAACATTTGTCAAGCATTGCTAGTCCCCACTTGAAGAAAATCATGGCTACGCCCCTAGTAATCACCAACTAAAACATGTGAGTAGTACGCCATGTGAACTATGAGATACACACAAATCTCTATGTTGGAGCCATGTATCACATGGAATCTGAGTTGAGCAAAAATCTCTATGCTCTTTAGATCTTCATCTGCCTTGAGGCCATTTGCCGTGCACTAGTGATAGGGCATTCCCACTGTGTACTAGCTTTTCTTACTAAATTTATTAGCTGGTATGATGAACACCAACGTAGCCAGGATTTTCTTCAAGTGAGGGCTAGCGATGGAAGACAAATGTTAATAGTCGTTTTATCACATATTTGGGGCTTATATATCGTAGATTTTCGAGCTTGCACATAGGGCTCATTCGAATACCCAGAATTGTCCGAATTCTGAGTTAAGGGTCAGAAAGTTGCCATTTCAAAGCTTTTCCGACGGTTTCTTGCATTCGGCTATCACAGTGGGTCCCACACAGATTCTAAAGAAAGCTGGGTTTTGATCCATTTTCCGTTTCTGAGTTATTTGTTAAGGAATAGTCAAAAACTAAGCTAGAAGGTTTGAGGTGAGTCTATAGGACGCTTTAGTCTGTACACCAGATAGAGCCTTGCTTGCCTGCGCCTAACTTCAAAATTGATGAACAGTTTAAAGTTTAAAAGGTCCTTGTTTTATCCTCCAGGCTATTCTCCCCCGTCGAATGGTGGCATATATTACTCCTTGGCTTCTTCCAAAGGTCCTTGTTTTATCCTCCAGGCTATTCTCCCCCATCGAATGGTGGCATATATTACTTCTTGGCTTCTTCCAACCCTCAATTGATTATACCCATCCTTATTAAATCCTTATTAAAACATTACACCCATATCTCAAGCATTCATTAAAGGTCTTCTACCTCCTTCATTTATTTTATTTAGTTATTTTTAAAGAGAAAGAAATATGGTACCTTTACTTATAATCCAAAATTCGTCCTTCTGAACTCATGTTTGTATCAAATGATGGAGATCGTTTTCGTCTCAATCTTTGACACAATCAATCTTGAGATCATAGTCAGGCCATCAGATGATCAGATTTTTTTAACATATGACAAACCTCCTAAAAAGTGATCCAAGAGTCTTGTTTCATCTAACGCCCAATATCATATCTATTTTGTGGATGAGTGCTCCATGAAATCAAAATTTGAGTATTTGCAATGATCCATGATCATGTTCATTTTTTATGTACACCCATGATTATGGTCTCATGATTAAGTTAATTTTTTATGTTTTCACGTGGTTAAATCATTTGAGTGATTTGTATCAGATGGTGGAGATCGTTTTCGTCCCAAGCTTCGATACAATAGATCTTGAGATCATGGTCAGACCATCAGAAAGTCAACTTCTTTACATGTGGCACAACTCTTAAAATGTGATCTAAGGATCATGTTCATTTTGTAGATGTGTGCCACATGAAATCAAAATCTGAGTATCCCATAATTATGTTTGATGAAACGCCCATGATTATTTTCATATGGTGTTCGAAAAGTTTGTTTAGAAAAAATTGTACTTTAATAATCAAGCCGGCCAAAGTGTGCATTCCCTGCTGGATCGTAAATCAGGAAAAAAATCTGCTACTAACAACTACGAGATTTTGTAATTGGCTTTTCAATTAAGCCGCTTTGGAATGGCATGGGCTAATGAAGAATATATTTTCCTTATTTGTGCAAGCGTCTTGCTAGTATTATTATGATAGAAGACGGAGTAGTGTTGTTGTAGGTATTAATTTTGTACAATTGCACCGATGAAAGTGTTCAATCTCTCATGAATCGTACATCAGCCAAAAATGTCATTCGAATATATATGACATTATATCGGATGCACTACGATCATTCCTATGGTCATACGATGTCCTTAAACTAGATCGATTCTTTACTTTTCTGAAAAAATTAAAAGAACATAGGGAATCCTTTATTTATAAAAATGTTAGGAATCAGGACATTTTTTAAATCTAAAAAATCACACTTGAAAAAAGTCAGGAATCAAAGTTACCTAAGAATATGTACGACGAATGTGACTTACCAGGAATTTGAGCTTTTATGAAAAAACTACGAAAATACCGAACAAGCCATAGAAAAAGGTTGTATACTAACACATTTTAAAAAGTTAATTGGGGCTACAGTCTCGTACTTCTATAGTGGCTCTGCTGATCTGGTGAACAGTAGCTGTGTACGTACGAAGGTCAAACAAGTCAACCCTTATTTTCCCGCAAATATTTAAAGCTTCTACATCCTTGAAAGTATGCATTCGACTAGATTGACGGCCACTATTGGTTTCTAGCCCAGCGTTCAGGTACACGGTCCATTTACAAAGCACAAATTTTACTCCGTATCTTTACGCATGTGGGCTTAAAGAGAGCCGGGAGGCCATTATATACACGGAGAAGGCTCCAAGTCGAACTGCTCACTTGTTCTTTTGTGGGTTTCAATTCATTTGCTTTTCTAACCCCATTCCTCTCTCTCAGTCTCACTCTCACACTCTCTCTCTCTCTCTCTCCTCAAAACCCTAAAATGAGCTTCCTGTTTGTTCTCTATAACCACCATGTAAGTTTTCTATTTGTGCTTAACCTTGTTTCCTTTGGATTATTATTTACTGCTACATTTCCTGGTTTCTAGGTTTTATTTAGGGTTTCGAGTTTCTAGTTAGCTTCTGCATTTCTCTATTTTTTTTACCCTATTTTTTTTGTGTTCGTTTTTGCTTTTCAAGTTGGTTGGTGGTTGTAAATTTAGCTGGTTTTCGTTGATATTTTTTACGTTTTTTTTTTTTTTTTTTTGGGCGGATTTGTATGGGTTTTTGTATTCTTAATGTTCTGAGTTTGGTTGTGCTATGTTCAAAATCTAGGATTTGAGTTTGCTTGACCAATTGTTGAAACTAGGGTTTATCTTTATTATTTTTGTAAATGCAAATGATGCTGAGTTTCGAGTGAGCTGTTTTATGTTTTTTTCCCCCTTTCTTTGAGTTGAAATTTTGAACTTTACGATGCTTGTATTGCATCTTATAAACAAGTGTTTGATTTCACATAGGGTGCCAGGTGTAGAACCTAGGTTTTAGCGTTTTGCATGTTGGATCTATGTGGGATCTGATTTTTTTTTTTTTTTTTGTTGGAATCATGAAATTTTGAATTTGATTTTTTTTTTAGGGGTAATTATAGGGGCTGATTGGGTTAACCGAACCGAAACTCAAAATTTTGGTTTTTGTTTTGGTTCAGCCCGAACCGAAACAAATCGGTTTGGTTTCGTTCGGTATGTTCAATTTGTTTTTATTTTTTTCGACTTTTTCCAGTTTTTTGGATTTTGCGGTGGTTTTCTAAACCGACCCAACCAGCTTTCCATTTCAGCCACCCAAAACTGAAATCAAACTGATTGGGAATTGGTTTCAGTTTTTTCGGTTTTGGGTTAGTTTTAGTCCAGTTCGGCGGAACGGTTTTTCAGTCTGTTTCAGTTTTAGGTTTTGCTTCCTTAGTAATTGATATGAGAAATTGTGGATCATATTTTGATGATTTGTCTTTATATGTTTGTGACAAAGTTAAGGGGGGCTTTTGAGTGTACCTTCCAACAGTGATGATTTTATATTAGGCCTCCCAGCAATGATCCCAACCTCTCGTCTTGGGGCCAACATACAAGTCAAACTTTATTCTGACCTGAACCTTAGTCATAGCAACAAAAGTTTCCCACTTTTTTTGAAACTCGCTGAAAATCTCTATTTTTTCCCACCCAAATCATTTGCTTGATTAATCAGCCAAGTTTCCAAGCTTTCAATTAATTGTCTGATTTTCTATGAATTTTTCTGATTTTTTCTCAACTGACTGAATAAGTTAATGACGAAAAAGAAAAAGGGCGTAGAAACTTTTTTTGCAAAAAATGATTTATAGTTTATATCATTACGTGCATTAGTATTTGTGTCCTGGTAAATTATGACTAGATATAATTTTTAAGTACTTGATAATTGATATACTTCATTTTTTTGCCTAAATGTATAGATACAAACTTAGAACTTTTTCTCATTTATTTTAAAAATTATTTTCTAATTTTTTAATAATGCTCGCTTTTTTCATGATTTTTTCCGACTTTTTCCCGATTTTTCTGAATTTACTTTTTTTCCTCACCGATTCGTTTTCGGTTTGCCGGCGAGTTTTTTTTCTTAAGCTGCCTTGATACTGATTAGTGATGCGTTTGTACCAGCTAAAATGTGTTGAATGTGCATGGTGTCAATTACATACATGGATGGGGGAATTTGTTGGTCACATACCTGGGTGTGTAAATATGGCTAGCTTTCTGGGGGTATTTTAGCCATTTTCTGGCTTGATTTCTGACTTTAGTATCATCTCGGCGAAAGGTGCTGTTTGAGTGCCATTACTCGCACACACACAAAATCAGCCCTTGCACACAAGTTAAAGAAAGACTTGGTATTTTGGGGGGGACCTGAGCCATGTGGAAACACTGTCTAAGCTGTCTGTGGAGGCTATGATCTAAAGATCTTTGGTGTAAAAGATTGGCACGAAACACGATCTGTATCATTTGATTCAAAGCAGTCAACCATTGAGTCAGATGTGGCTTTTGACTGTGTTGAGTCATATGATAGAGATTGTGTTGCATGCCAATCTTTTGCACCATAGATCTTTAGCTTACAGCCTTCAAATTAAACGGCTTAGATGGTGTCATCGATGAAAATGCTGGAAAACCGGTATGTATCGTCCGGTCAAAAAACCGGTACTTACCGAAACAGTAGTGTACCGGAAGATACATTGAATGTATCGTCCGGTATTTGCAATACAAATGAACGATACGGTCCATTTAATGTACCGTATCGTTCACGTCTGATACCGATACGTATCGTCCGATACGTATCGGTATCGGATGATATTTTGATCCATGGATGGTGTTTCTACATGGCATAGGTCCCTAAACCTATAACACGCTCTTATAACTTGTGTGCAAGGGCTAACTTTGTATGTGCAAGTAATGGCTTCCGTTCTGTTTTCATGGACGGATTCAGCAATCAACACGACTCAGTCAAATTTGTGGCTAGGATTAAAGGATTGGCACCATCTATCAATATCTTGGATGATACAAAGACGCATCAGGTGGTCATCTTAACATAGGAGTCACCCTAAGCCAAAAATATGATCCCCATACAAAATAGACCGAAATTTTGGTCCAAAATTTCGGTTTCGGTGGGGACCAAACCCGAAAATTTCGGCCGAAATTTTGATCCTTGCCCGAGCTGATACATCTCCGCATTGGCACAGACCAATACCATGACCAATCCTGTGATTTTAATCTTTGGTTGGCACTGAGCTCCTACCTGCCACCCAGAAAATTGATATATGGTGAATGCAACAGTGTCCTTTTTCTGTTTGGATGCAATTAAATAAAGGAAATTTAAGGAACAAAAAAGATGGAAGTAAATAATACATATTATACATCTTTTTTGTAACATGGTGTTGTTAGACCATGAGTTGCAACCAACACCCAACACTTTTTCATCCTATATGTTCACTTCCCTTGTTAAATTTCTCTAAGTTTGATTCGCATGGTTATGCCTTTATAACCTTATACCGTATGGCAGGAGGATCATTGAAGAGTGTGAAACCAATCACACGTATACCTTCTTCGTCTAGATCATAAATTGAATGAAACGTGAGGTGAAAGGGTAGCTTTTTTCGCTATGCTAACTTCACATGAGGAAATTTGAACTGGGTTCTGTTTTGAAGACAAATCCACGATGGATTGCAACAAAGAAGAAGCTATCAGAGCCAAGGAAATTGCTGAAAAGAAAATGCAGGGTAAAGATTTTATGGGGGCCCGGAAGATCATTCTCAGGGCCCAACAACTCTTCCCGGATCTAGAGAATGTACCACAGATACTAACTGTATGTGATGTGCATTGCTCAGCTGAACTCAACAAGGCGTTCGACTCTGAGCGAGATTGGTATGGTATCCTTCAAGTTGATCAGACAGCAGATGAAGCATCTATCAAGAAGCAGTATCGGAAGTTGGCGCTCCTGCTTCACCCTGATAAAAACAAATTTGCGGGTGCTGAGGAGGCATTTAAGCTAATAGGGGATGGTCATAGGGTGCTCTCTGATCAGGCAAAACGATCTTTTTATGACATGAAGAGAAAAATAGGCCCTAGAATTGTGGCAGCAAAACAGCCCCCTCCACAGCCAAATAGGAATCCTCATGCTAGGAAACAACCTGCGGTTAAGACCAATTTTACCGATCGAACCGTCCCACCGTTCATGAACTTAAATCCACAGCAACAGCAGCAACAAAACCAATCAGGGCATCGTACTAGCCCACAGTTCATGAACTTACAACAACAGCAAAACCAATCGGAGCTTCCGAAGTGCCCGACTTTTTGGTCTTCCTGTCCTTTCTGTGGTGTAAAGTCTCAATATTACAGAACCATTATGGGTAGAGCTATCCAATGTCACAAGTGCAGGAGAACATTTGTCCCACAAGATATGTTTCTGCAGGGAGCTCCACTGGGAGGCAATTCGGGATATACCTCGTGGAATCCATCTGGGATACCTCAACAGGATGATAATTTTGGTCAGGGTGCTCATAAAGTGGGCCCACAATATAGTGGTGCTGGAAACTCCTCACGTACAAGATTTCATGAAAATGTCAGTGTCAGGGAAACCTTTTCAAAAAGAGAAATTGGTGGCAAGGCTAAAAGCGAAGCAAAAGAAGATGGGAATGCTGATAAGAAGGCAAAGAAGACTTCAGAAGTAAATACGAAACCACGAGAGAGGAAAAAATCAGAAAACAAGAGTCGAAAGAGGACTAGAAAGGTGACTGTAGAAGCTAGTGAGAGCTGTGAGAACATTGCTGAAGATGTTGGTACTAAAGATTCTGAAGGAGCCTCTGGCAGCCGTTATCCAAGAAGATCCACAAGGCACAAGCCGAATGTTGCTTGTAACGTATCGTTAGATGACGATGATGACTTTGTGGAGCCGCCTAGTTCTAAAAGGTCAACGAAGGATGAATCATCGGGTGTTGCTGATGGTCAGTGTAGCGAATCATCTCCACAAGTTACAAGAGAAGGTAAACACAGAGGAAGTGCCCCTGTTAAAGAAGAATTACCAAATAGAAAAGAACAAGTGGGGACGTGCAAGACTAACGGAAGTGAGCAAGTAGGGGTAGATAGGGAAAACAGAGCCTCCAATTTTGATACCAATTCTAAAGAAAATCTTAGTGTTGACTCAAGTGTCAAGACTAAATCAGATGTAGAGGCATTTGAATACCCAGATCCTGAATTCTACGATTTCGACAAGGATAGAAATAAAGATAAGTTCAAAGTTGGACAGATTTGGGCTATTTATGACGATACTAAAGAAGGCATGCCAAGATACTATGCGCGGATACGGAAAGTACTCTCACCATTTATGCTTCGGATCACTTGGCTAGAATATGCTCCCGAAGACGAAGATGAGATTAGTTCGTGTAACAGGAAGTGGCCCATTGCGTTAGGAACTTTCAGACTTGGGGACACTCAATCTACTGATGATCCTATATTTTCTCATTTGGTTTCTTGGGAGAAAGGTACGCGTGATCGCCCATACAAAATATATCCTAGAAAGGGCGAAATTTGGGCTATCTACAAGGACTCGAATATTAAACGGAGTTCTGATCTAGAGAGTCCTATACAATATGGATATGAAATTGTAGAAATTTTTTCAGATTATGCTGAGGGGGATGGCTTTAGTGTTGCGTATTTAGCTAAAGTGGATCGGTGCGTGTTTCGGCGGCAATCAGCAAATAATGTAACAGTCTTGTTTCAAATACCATCCCGTGAAATATTCAGGTTCTCTCACAAGATCCCTTCCTATGAAAT
Source organism: Chloranthus sessilifolius (assembly GCA_021018995.1). NCBI lineage: Eukaryota > Viridiplantae > Streptophyta > Magnoliopsida > Chloranthales > Chloranthaceae > Chloranthus > Chloranthus sessilifolius. The sequence goes on from CM037588.1 coordinate 12,036,452, forward strand.
TACAGGCGCAGAAAGTAGAGGTGTCCCTGAAGGTTCTTTAGAACTTGATCCTGCTTCTCTTCCTAAAGAGTTTGTCAATTGTGGCAAGGGGAGAGAAGGCATTGATAGAATCAGTGCTCAAGGTGTTGGTTTGTGCTCTAACTCTGCACCCAGAAAAGGGATACCTGCACCTTGTTCTCAGGAGAATCATACACCACCCAAGAGGAGCATAGAGCCGAATGAGAAGAATATCCAGGAAAAGCAGAGTCCGGAAAAGAGAAGAGATTGTTCTCGTACGGCAGTGGATGGGGCTCATGCGAAGAAACCCCATCAAGCAAATGCCAACGGGAGTATGTCTCCGAATGCCAACAAGAAAGAGAGGCATTTGGAAGCCAAAAAGCTGAGTCCTAATGTCATTCAATTCCATAGCCCCGCTCCCATAGCCCCTCGGGCGGTTGTTAAAGAAGATTCCTATTCAGAATTCCATAACTTCAATGCAGATAGGCCCCAGGAGATATTTCGAAGGGACCAACTCTGGGCACTGTACAGCAACATTGATGGCATGCCCTATTCTTATGCTCGGATAAGGAAAATTGAATTGCCAGACTTCAAAGTGCACGTAAGATGGCTCGAAGTTTGCCCTGTACTGACTAAGGAGATTAAGTGGGTCAACATGGAGCTACCCATTAGCTGTGGAACCTTCAAACTAACTCATGCCTCTGATTGCTACAGCGACACCAATAAATTCTCTCACCGCGTACGAGCAAAAGCCAATCACAAGAGGAATAGATATGAAATCTACCCCAGGGTGGGTGACATTTGGGCTGTATACAAGAACTGGTGTTCCGGATGGACTTCTTCTAACCTTGAGAACTGTGAGTACGAGATGGTGGAAATTTTCACGGATGCTGGTTCCAGTGTGAAAGCTTTGGTTTTAGAAAAGTTAGATGGCTTTAAAAATGTTTTTGGGGTTCCAAAAACAGGGAAAGCACACCCCACAATAGAAATACCGCCTGATAAGTTGCAAAGTCTCTCTCACTGGGTTCCTGCATTTCGGCTAACAGAGGAAAGATGTGGCAATCTGAAAGGTTATTGGGAACTTGACCCTGCGGCATTGCCTTCTGTTTAACTTTTGTACTTGCTTGAATTCATATGGTGGGATGGTAGGTTTTCTCTCATCTGTCATGCTCACCATAACCCTGTGAAATGAGTTTTCTAACAAAGGTTCACTTGCATTTTTTTTCTCTTGGTGGGCGAATGGCTTATAACCCTTTGGCAGGGCTACTGCGCGAGAATTCTGATGCCTTTGCTCGTTGTTTCTTCTCCCATTTTATGTGGGACAGAATATTGTAGTTCTTAACTAACTAGATGGACCTTTTAATTTTCTTATGTATATTATCTATTACTGTGTTTGACCCATCTTCTACTAGGATCAATTTTGCAGTTCGGCAGTCTAGTCAACGGATCAACAGCAGTGATACTTAAATTTTCTCCCACAACTCATACGAGGTGACTTCTATTTCATTGACAATTCAACTCTATATGATAAATATTCCATGAAATCTTGTCAATGCCTTTATATGGTTCAGTTTCATTATTGAAATAGAATAGTATGGCCAATGCACTCAAATAGTCAAATGTCTATATAGGGCTGAAATGGGTCTGGATCAGTCATTCTGGGCCTTCGATCCGACCCGACACAATAGCAAATATTTCCTTTCATTTTAATCCCACGTACCCTGTGGCTAAAAATTTCCAAGTGAGTAGCTGCTAAAAAAAACGGGGTGTCTGGTTTGGGTGTACCCGTCCCTATTCGAGTTGGTGTGGGTTGAGGGTTGTAGGTGAAATCTTATCTAGGTTGACCCGGATGTATTTGTTGCCTGATCTACTTCACAAGACTACATACCTTTTTAGCAATGTTTTCAGAGGCGAAAGTCGAAGGTGTATCGTTTTACCCTTCCCCGGGGCAAGGTGTAAGCCTCACGAACTTACATAATTATTAATTATAAAAATTTAAAAATATATAAAAATGTTTTTTTTTTTAATTATAAAAATTTACAAAAACTAGAAAATATTTTCTAATAATTTGTTAAAATTATAGACCCATAAATATGACTAAAATATAGGAATTCGAAATGTAACACCAGTGATTCAATATGGTCCGCTTACGATAATCATATGCAAAGTTCATAAATCAAAATATATGTTATAAGTAATAACTTGGAAGTTGGAAGTAAGCCCAAAAAGTTTGTAGTTGTACTTTGTAACCGAAAAATTGAAATTGCCAACAACACATTCATAGTAAAAAAAGGGCCTCGATTTTTTCTTCTTCTTTGAACAGAGAGTATGTTCTTCTTCGACTTTTTATTCTATAGTTTTTCCTCAAATTTTCTCTTTTTTTCTTCAATTTTTTTGCAACTTTGTCTTCTTTCTCGTTTCTTCTTCGGATTAGGGCAAAGAAAGCCCCTTTTTTAATCGATGGAGTTAAACATAACCAATTCTAAACATTTTTACCCTTTTAATAACTTAGAAAGGGAAATCAATTAAAGGTCAAAAGAGTAAAAACAAATTAAAATTAAGTATTTAGTGTTTTGCCCTTTTTAAAACTTAAAAAACTGGTTCACTTAATTAGCGTACGCCTTCATGTGAGGTGGAGATCAGTGTTAGGCGTAGGCCTCAAATATTGAAGCGTACGCCTCACCTATGCCTCAGGTGCAGTGGGCCTTTTCATGCGCCACATGGCGTTTGGGCTGCACCTCGCCTCAAGGTGTAAACCTCACACGCTTCTTAAAACCTTGTTTTGTAGACTTCAAAAGCTAAGGTATACTCTTATGTTTATGGAGCTGGGGGACCTCATTCCCTCATATCAATGTTGTAAGAACTGGACCAGTCACTTTAAATGGATGTTGCCATGAGAAGCACCCGTTTAGGCAATGTGACATAAATCTTTAATCATTAATCTGTCATCACTTTTACCACAGCCCAAAACTCACACATATCATAGGAACCATCTGATCAAAGTGTTTGAATATAACGGTTAACTAGATTTGAACAGCGGTTCATATTGAAGCACTCTGATTGGATAGTTTCAATTCCCTGACATGCCTATTTTTTGGCTGAGTATGGTACTAGTAATGGCCATCCACATTCACGCTTAAAATGATTGAAAAAATATGCCACAGGGCCTAAAATGGGTGCTTCTCATGGGAAATATCTACAAATGCTCCTCTATTTCATTATTACGGTTTTATATTCATGTCTAGTCAAACAATATCAGCAATTGTTTTGATCATTTGGCATAAATCTCTTGTTTGCAGAATGTCTCATATTTTGTGTCTAGATACATCCTCTAGCATTTGATATTGGTGCCTTTGCTTAGGTGATTATGGTTATGGTGGCTTGGGCTTTTGTGGTTTGCTGTTAATAATACGACCTATTTTTCTTGTGTAGGTAACTAAGTGTATTGTGGGATCAAGCCCGTGGCATCAAGGTTGTGACTTGGAACAGCAACCAATTGGGTCGTAGTATGGCTACCAATTCTACTCGGTTATTGTTCCATTTGTCTGAAAATTTATGTGCTAAATGCATTAACTTTTCAAGTTTTTATTCTTTTGAACTAGTGTAGATATTGTTGATTGCACATATCTCGGTGCAATATGTTGCCAAGTTTAAGTGATACATTTCTTTTTTCCTTGATAAATTAGGAAAGAAAGGAGAGAAATGAAATTTGAAAGATTGAGCACATTGCACGAATTTTGGAAATTTGAACCAATTTCTAAATGAAACAAAAGGTAGTTTAGACTCGATATCAGCAAAATTATTTTTCACAAAACTTGTTCCATAATTAGTTGATTGTTATATGCTCAGACTAAATCTATGCAAAAGGTCAATTTTTGGGGGCTTTGCTATTGTGTTAAGACGATTTAAGCCTCAAAAAGTTTGTAAACATCTTTTGATCATCAAGGACTCGTTTGAAGTCTGATTTTGGATCGTTAGATGTCATTTTGTAAGGAATTACAGGTTTTTCATAGTTGGCTTAAAAAGCGTTGCGTTTGGACACAATGCCATGAGGTTTTAGCCTATTTGTTCCTATGTCGTCATGTCTTATTCAATGTTAAATACATGTGCATGTTTACCCGTTTTGTAACCCTATGGATGGAATTTATTTAGACTGTTATACACTATCTAAAGTTAATATATGTTTTACTAATATGAGTGTTAAATGCTATAATTTGTTTCCCGAATGTTGGATAGTGGGCATTAGTATGCAGTTATGCACATATCCTGAAACTTTAGATAAGAGATGATAAGAGTCTAATGATATAATTTTAAATAAGACATGATAGGGTTGAATGATATTTTGGTCAACCTTAGGAGTCAAGGTAGACTGGAAAAGTAATTGTTATAGGGTACATAGTTGAAATTGAATGTAGTCTATCCAACAATGACCGTTTATGTAGGTTATGTGATTCTTAGATTTTAAACTTGTCTCATTAAAATTGGATCGGTACATGCCTGCGAGAGATTTTCAACTTTTGTACAAATATGATTTTGATGTTTGATATATGAAGGGTGAATAAAATAGTCATAAATACGGAGAGATGAATATTTTTTTATATTAAAGTTAGTAGAGAGTCTTGAATCAAGCGCATAACATAAGTGATTAGGTCTGTGTGTATTTCTTTTCTCACGTAGGATCTTGAGAAGCAAATTGTATGTCCGAGTTTCTGCCCAAAAGTAATGCTTAGATAATGTTGTTGGGTTGTCTCAAAGAGTGAGTTTGCATATTGATAACACTCTAAATACTTTGAATCTGACTATAGGTTCAGATTAAATTAAATCATCATGGGATAATTAGGGACATGGTTATAATTTGTGAGCAACTATGGTATATGATTGCATAGGGTCATGACATAATCGTGGTAACATGGTCTATGTTTTTATTTTCTATCCCTTGTGGATAATATAATATATGGCTGCAAATCTGTTGGACATATGGTAATAACATATTTTATCAAATACTTTAAGTGACATATGGTCAGATTGTTTAATAAGTTTTAGAAGTAAAGTGAGACAGTACTTAATGTTATCTAGTGATATATGTGCACTGTTAATGCAGTCATTGTAGGGTTATCCTATGTAAACTTTAGTTAAAATTGAGCCTATAAATGATTCAAACTTTTGTCACGGCTTTTATAAATACTTCTTTAGGTTTTATGGATTACAAATTCGTGCTCGTAAAAAAATGCTCTAAAAGCTTTGACAGAATCATTGAAAACTTCATTATGATAAATTGAATAGGACAAAAATAATGGCAATGATAATTTGTGCATTGATTACCGAAAGGGACCTGACGTTGAAAGTGAACCATCAAAAGAAATAAAAATCATAACTACAATCAGAATTATTACCGAAAGGGACCTGAAGTTGGAACAGCAAAAGGAAAGTTATATTTGAAGATCATGGGTGCTAGCACTAGAAACATAAAACAAATTATAGTTGATCGTCTCATATCGATTTTCATTGACGTGATTTAGCTAACCTTTATATGAATAATTAATGCATTATATAATCTATTTTGATTGAGAAATTGATTAGTAGGGATGATAAGATCAGTAGGAGCTTGTAGTCATTAATAGTTGTCCAGAGGATTGTAAGTTTGTAATGTTCTTATAAACTAGATAGGGTGTGAGAGTATAATTTCAATGAGAGTTGTCTCTCTAGTTTTTAATTAAGGGAGCCATTACTTTGCACACATTTTTCAAGTGATTGCACCGAATTTAAAGAAAGACTTGGCATTTTAGGGACATGTGGTATGTAAAAATACATTATGGGCTGTTTGATTTGAAATTCATGATCAATAGATCTCTGGTACATAAAATTGGAGCAAAATACAATACTTGTCCCAAGGGCATGTGGTAATTTCAATTGTTATTGATGCATCATCTATTATATGTTGCGCACTTGCTATTAGTAATATATGTGATTAAATTTGGGTCATCTACATGAGGATTGTTGTGGGATAGTAACAATGTTTTTGAAGTTTGTTGGGGCGGCCCTCGAGCGATTCGGGACCTCAGGCATCCCAATTTAGCCTTGGGCGGCTTCTCAGGTGGACCGAGTCTAGGGCGCCTGCCTGGGCGGTCCGAGCGGACTCCCAGGCAACTCGGGAGCGGCTGTTTGGGCGTTTTAAAGTCGGGGCGGGGCGATTTATAAATTAACGGACTTTTATCGGATTTGGTCGAGTTATTAAAAGGTCGAGCATGTCATTGTTTTATTGGACGCCCCAACCCTACCTGTCGGTGACTCTTAAACTTTAAAGCCCTTATTGTCTAAGGATAATGGCTCCTTACCGACATTTAAACACCATAATGGTATTTAAACGATCTTAAACCACTATAGTTAAGACTTTTAATCTCACATTATTGAAATGTGATTACCATTATGTCATGTGATAAACATATGTGATCAATCTAAATTGTCCAAGTGACAATCTACTACTGAAACACGTTTTAGCCCAAAGAAACATGCCTATAAGTGGATTGAATATAGTTGATGAGCTTATAAGTGGAACTCAATGTTATATACTTTTATGTTGAAGTAAAGTATGCATATCATTATATGTATGTATATATATACTTCGGGGCCGTCCGGATCTTGAGGCGTCCGCCTAGGCTGCGCTTGATGACTTCTGTCTGAACATTCACCCAATCGCTTGAACCCGCCCAACGACTTAAGAACATCGGATAATAATATTTATCTCGTTTTATCAGGATTTGCTTGGATTAAATGTGATTAGACATCACATCGATAAACCCTTTTTATAGTAGATTAGTGATGGGAATCATAGGTTAGGAGCTAATAAAGTATCAGATTGATATGCTTTGGGATATGAAGCTTGAATGAACCAGACAACAATGAGTATAATTAGCCTCAAATATGAGGTGACCCGTGGGTTCGAATATTAGATTACATGTCACGTGACACTTGATTTCATGTTACATCCATCCTCTAAGGGTATACTCATCCCTATATATATATATACCATATTTATCTTCAAATGCAAGTCAAAAGTTTTTCATCCACTTCCTGAATCTAGTGCATTAAAAATTTTGCGTGTTTGACTAAATTTGAACCATAGCTAAATGCCTTCTTAATTCTTTTTATGAACTTGATCGACAGGCAACTTGCCATGACACTTAATCCCTTGCATGCTTGCCACGTGGAGCCCAGCTGGTTCGAATGCATAATTTGGGCCTCTTAGGTTATTGCCCTACTTAACAATATCCAATTGGTCAATACAAAAAAAATCTATTTATCTGAGTTGTTGTTACTACCACACCACTTTATGTTATAGCTATGGATCAAATAATCGGAATTTCGATATGTATCATATAAACCTCCAGGATAATGCGTATCGGGTGTCGTCCGATACATTCAATGTATCAGCGATATATAGAATGTATCAGTTTGATACTTTTTTTTTTCAAAAAAATACTCAAAAATACTCTAAAAATCATAAACATTATATTTAATGATTTTCTATTTATTTCAAAATTTTAAAAATTAATTTAAGACTTTTTTATGCATATTTCGGAATTTTATCAACGCAGAATCAAAAATACATTGTAAATGAATTATGATCAAAATTAAAAGGTACATTGCACATGAAAAACTTACTTCAAAGTTACATTGAATTTCGTTGTGGTTCTTGGCCCTCGTTATCATCATTAGTGCACGAGCTTTTCCTATAGCGTTGGCCATATTGATACCCATGATCATATGTGCCCGCTTGAAACTAAGGGCATTAGCGACAAATATGGCTCAGTGTAATAGGTAAAGGTTGGTCCTCCAAAAATTTGATCAACGAAGTTATATGGCCCGGGATAGGTTGGTTGAGGCCGATATGAGTTACTGGTTGCTGAATCTTCGGTATTTTGCAAACTAAATCCTCTGAAGCTAGAAGTCATATAACCCAAATCATCTTGTGGACCTTGTAGTAGTGGTAGTGTTTGGTAAGATTCTAATGCTCCTCTTCCTTCAACCCTTTTACCTCTAAAAGTATGAGTGTCAAATATTGTTACCGGTTCATCATCTCATACGGCAATACCTTTATAAGAATAAAAGGGATCAACATCATCCATTCCGCCACATGTAATGACTTGTAAATTTAGACCCAAACTCGGTCGACCCCGTGTGCATGTCCAGTAGGGCGACCGATGCCGTCATAGCCTCTTAATTATTAATTGGATGAAATTGTGTGGAGGGATTTAAGTTTAGAGCGTGATTGGACCTTTAGTGTGAACGTCGTGCACCGACTTGCGGTGTGCCGCTCAACGCCGAATTCAAACCTTAGAGGGTAGGAGCTAAGCACACAAGTTCTGTGTCTGCTCCACACTAAAAGAAACCCACGTATAAATTGGAGGGTTGGCTTCTCTCGTAAGCCATTGGGCTTGCTTTTGCTAAAGAGAGTGAGAGAGAGAGAGATTTAAGAGAAGAGGGAGAGCGTAAGCTCCCACCCACCGAAACCCCTTGTAAAATCTTTGTCGTGTGATCACTTGCAAGCTCCTCACCTCGCAAGAAGTTTGACGTCGATCAGCGCTTGTTTTCCGTTGTGAATCCCCAACCATTAGAAACCCTTTGTTTTTATTTTGAAACCCTTGTGCTTAGAAAGAGAGTGAACCGATCTCTTGTGCTCGGCTTCAACGATTTGGAAAGGTTAGGATCGACGTGTGTGAATAGATGAAGTCACCGTGAACTTTTGAGATCAATCGCTGTTGGAATCCGAACGTTTCGTTCCAAAACCCTCTTTTGTGCAACATTCCTCAAATCGTGAAATCGATCGGTGAAAGGTACGTTTTGTCGAGATTAATGGGTTAGAATTGTAGAGTAAACGTTTAGTTTATTTGGGTGAAGGAGTTCTGTAACTCGCGCGCCTGAGCTTCAAAGCTCACTCGCGCGCCTAAGCTTCAAAGCTCACTTGCGCGAGCAACCCTCAGAAAAGACTCCTGAGAGTTCTTATGCCTGAAAAATGAAGTCCAGTGGACCTCTGTATCTCGCGCGTCCAAGCTTACGTGATCTCTCGCGCGAGGCCTCGCGTGCCTAACTGCAGTAAGCATAAATCCAATCGATCGCGTGAGGTTAATTGTGTTGTGAGCTCGCGCGCCCAAGGTTTGTACCTCGCTCGCGCGAGAAACAGAGTTAGCCTGTTGGTCTGTTTATGTTTTTTTGTTTGAATCTTCGAAGTGTATGTTGCTAGACCCTTGATATATGGTCATAAATTGTCTTAGGTCATGTTGTGAGCATTGACACCGTCCAATATAGTATTTTGCTTCGATTTGCGTAAAATCATTATGAGGTAAGAGAATCTCATCATCACTTGCATTCTATTTTAATTCACATAAGTATTTTGTATTATGATCTTTTGAACTTGCATATGACATCTAGAACTAGTATTTGTAAACTTGAATCTGATTAAGAACTCTGAAAATTCGAATATGCCCTGAATTGAAATATGAATCTGAGACTCTAAATTATGTATTAGAATTTGCATCTGATTTGGGATTTACCTGAATAAATCCCTCAAAATCCTGAATACTATTCCTGACACAAGTTACCCTCATAACACAGGGGCTTGTTGCACTCCTGAAAAAGGGTTCATGAACGACGATGGTTAGGTAAGGGTTCTCATCGGTATTATTTCTGCTCTCGAGATATAGTAACTTGAGAGGTAGATTAAGTTGAGACTTAAGTCATGAATTTGATAAGGTTTGCATACATGAATCATGAAACAATGAATATTTGAATTGTTACCTATTGTTGTATATGCTTGACACTTAGAATATGAATTTGCATCTGAACATTGTCTTTGAAACTCATGCATCTATTCTGTTTTGAATCTCTGTTTTGAATATAAGATATTATGAATTATGCTTTGAAAATCATGTTAATTGAGATAAAATGTTTTTGATGATTTTCTTCTATTGAGCTTAGATGGTTAGCTCACTCCAATTATACGTCATAGGTACGGATTCTGACGCAACGGCTCGGGGCTACGAGAGCGATCCCGATTACATTCCCGAGGAAGAGTCTGAGGTTTCTCCAGAGGAATTCTTCCCGATTTAGGATCCTGTTGTATCTTTTGTGTGTTTTGGGGAAGGATTAGATGTAGGCTTGATACGTCCGGCCTGTCATATTTTGTATATTTTTGGATTCATATAATTATACTTGTTCTTTTGCGAACCATGTTTCGGTGATGGTCGGCCATTATCAGTGGTTCTTTTCGATGCTTCTGCCCATGATTTTGCTTGGGGTTAGAACCGTTATTTTATTATTTTTCTTATAGAAATGGAGTTTCATACGCTTTTACTCTGATGTTTGTTATGTCCGTCCGGCTTATCATTTAATCGATAGGTTGGCGAGCCAGCCTTTCCAATACCTTGAGGATTGGAAAAGTCGGGTCATCACAGTTGGTATCAAAGCTATGGCTCTAGATCCGGAGTTACGTAAGACTGTGGGCATGATTGTCTTTATAATCAATACTGATTAAATGTTATTGTTGTTTAACAATGATAGATCAGCATGACCCCAAGGTTTCGAGGCAGGGAGAGAGGAAGAAACGTACCTAGGACGGTTCCGTTGCAGGAGATTCCCGAAGGTATTGATACATCTAGGGGCGTTGCGTTTGTCTCCGGTTCCAATGCAGCTCCGATTGGAGTTGGGAGGGAGAGTCAAGACAGACGGGTTGAGCAAGTGTTGGATGCATTGGCCTCTAATATGGCTCAGCAGACAGCATCTATGGCCCAGCAGACTGCCGCAATAGCTCAACAGGCAGAGTTGCTAGCGGTCAAACATCAACCCTCTGAGTTTGAAGCGTTTAGGAGGATGCATCCTCCTAATTTTTCGGGTCAGATTGAGGCAGAACGTTGGTTCAATGAGATGGGAAAGATTTCGAGGTGATTCAATGCACCGAAGTTGAGAAGGTGCGCTAGGCAACCTTCAAGTTGGATGGGGAAGCTCCTTTGGTGGAAGTCAGTATCCAAGATCAGGGAGCTAGAATTTCCAACACACCATGGACTTGGGTAGAGTTTGTGGAAGTTTTCAACGACAAGTACTTTCTCAAGATCGTCCGACGCCAGTGGGAAGTCCAGTTTATAAAGCCGGAGCAGGACAAGATGACGGTCCGAGAGTATGAGGCCGAGTTCGATAGACTGGCAAGGTTTGCACTTCATCATGTGGCCACCGAGTCAATGAGGGCCCGAAAATTTCAAATGGGCTTGAGGCCAAATATTCTTGAGAGGATCTCGGCTTTTGAACTTGAGACTTATGCAGGGGTAATTAGTAAAGCCCTTATTGTGGAGGAAGACATTGATCGGATGTACAAGAGGATAGACCAGCAAAGAGCTGGACAAGGTTAGACAAGTGCCTATGATCAGGCAAACAAGAGACTCAAGTTTACGAGATCGCCGATGTACCCTACTCAACTGGCATACTCGAGGCCTGCAGCTTCTTCTGGACCGACCTTCTATCAGAGACCATCAATGTCTTCACCTGTGCGATCCTTCTGACCAGCAAGTTCTACTACTAGTGGGGCTTCAGTGGCACAAGGATCCTCACGTGCTCCATCTCTCTCTCCGGTCACTTCATGTACACGGTGTGGGAAACCACACAAGACCAAAGATTGCATGAGGAACACTGTAGCGTGCTTCCAGTGTGGAAAGATAGGACATATGGTTAAAGATTGTCTTGAGGAAGACAAGGGAAGAACCGCTTCGGCATCTACACAGAGATCGACCTGACCTACCATTCAAGGCTGAGCTTATGTCGTGACATCTCGGGATGCCCAAATGTCGAATGACGTGATTCAAGGTATCATTAAAAGTTTAGATGTCAAATTTTATTTTAGTTTCTATTTTGACTGTGTTTTATAATTTCTATTAGTAAATCATGCATGAACACACACCTTTTGAACATTTAATTGAAGCTTATGTATTAATTAAAGGTACCTTAGTGATGTGTCGTGATAGCGACTTACGTAAAACTGAAGCATGAGTATTGATACCCCGGGTCTACTCACTCATTTGTCACTCTACCGTTCGCTAAGAAGTTGAGCATCATTCCCAAGGCCCTTGAGTTCATTTTGGCAGTATCAGTCCCTACGGGTAACTCAGTGAGCACAAATATCGTGCGTCAGTTAGTGAACGTGATGATCGAAGATCACGAGATGGTAGTTGATCTAGTTATGTTGACTATGGAAGGGTTCGACGTAATCCTAGGAATGGATTGGTTATCCGCTTATCAGTCGAGCGTATAGTTATCTGCTTATCGTGCGAGTGTAGATTGCTTTCGAAAAGTTGTGACTTTTCGTCCTCCAAAGAGAAAATCCTTTCGATTTTGTGGAGTCAAATCGAGCGTGGCACCATTTATTTTAGTTATCCGAGTTGAGCGTATGATGAGGAGCAATTGCTACGGTTTTCTTGCGTACTTGCAAGACCATAAGGAAAAGGAAAAGAGCATTGCCCTCATCACGGTTGCATGTGAATATCCAGATGTCTTTCCTGAGGAGTTGCCTGGACTGCAACCTGACCGGGAGATCGAGTTCGCGATTTGAGTTAGTACCGGGTACCGAACCATTGTCAAAAGCTCTATATCGTATGGCGTCTGCAGAGTTGAAAGAGTTAAAGGAACAGCTTCAGGAGTTGTTAGATAAAGCCTTGATCAGACTGAGCATGTCTCCTTGGGAAGCACTGATATTATTTGTGAAGAAGGATGGATCGATACGGCTTTGCATCGATTACCGCCAGCTAAACAAGATGACGATTAAGAATCGTTACCCCCTCCGTGGATAGATGACCTCTTTGATCAGCTGCAAGGCGCAAGATTCTTTTCAAAGATTGATCTGAGGTCAGGATGCCATCAGTTGAAGATTAAGGTAGAAGATATTTCAAGACTGCGTTCCGCAGGAGGTATGGTCACTATGAATTTCTAGTTATGCCATTTGGGCTAACGAGCGTGCCAACTTCATTCATGGACTTAATGAACCTGGTGTTCAAGCCACACCTCGATAAATCGGTAGTGATTTTTGTAGATGACATCCTCATCTATTCGAATATAAGAGAGGAACATGTGTAATATTTACAAGTGGCTCTTCAAACACTCAAAGATCACCAACTATATGCAAAACTCAGCAAGTGTGAGTTTTGGCTTAATCAGGTCAGTTTCTTGGGCCATGTTGTCTCTGAGACTGGAATTACGGTTGATCTAGTAAAGATTGAGTTGGTTGTGAACTGGGAGTAGTCGAAGACAATTACAAACGTCCGTAGTTTCCTTGATTTGGCGGGATACTATAGGAGATTTGTTGAAGATTTCTCCAAGATCTTAGGTTCGCTTACACAGCTTATGAAGAAGAATGTTAAGTTTGATTAGACTGAGCAGTGTGAACAAAGTTTTCAGGGGCTCAAGAAACGATTGACCATTGCACCAGTACTTTCCATACCTTCAGGCAGTAGAGGTTTTGCAGTGTATAGTAATGTTTCATACGGGGGATTAGACTGCGTTCTTAATCAGAACGAGAGGGTCATTGCTTATGGGTCTAGACAGCTAAAGGACCATGAAAAGAATTATCCGACGCATGCGCTTGAGTTGGCTGCAGTGATCTTTGCTCTGAAGATCTGGAGGCATTATCTTTATGAGAAGACGTTCGATATCTTTATAGATCACCAGAGCCTCAAATATCTCTTCACATAGCAAAAATTGAACATGAGGCAGCATTGATGGATGAGATTCTTGAAAGACTATGATTGTGTCATCCAGTATCATCCCGGAAAGGAAAACGTGGTAGCGGATGCATTAAGTCAGAAGTTCTCTGCTCAGTTATCACATCTCACCGCGAGAGTGCACCGATGGCACTTGCTGGAGGATATAGCCTTATGCAGCACGAGGTTTGACGTGAAAGGTTCAGGTGCTTTGATGGCTACACTTGTGATACGTTCTACTCTCTACGAGAACATTTGCAAGCTTTAAATGACGGATGATGACCTTATGGCTATCAGACGAGATGTGCTTAGGGGAAGTAAAGCAAATTTCTCCATTCGAGAAGACAAAAGCTTATTGTTTAGAGACCGGGTATGCGTACCAACTAGTACTGAACTTCGGGACACCATTTTGGAAGAGGCTCACAAATCTATGTACGCTATTCATCCTGGCAGTACCAAAATGTATCAGGATTTGAAGAAAAGTTTCTGGTGAAGAGGCTTAAAGAGAGATGTAGCTGAGTACGTCTCGAGATGCTTGGTATGTCAACAGGTCAAGATTGGTCATCGAAATCCGGCAGGATTATTGCAACCTTTACCAATACCTGGGTAGAAATGAGAGGTCATTTCTATGGACTTCATTCTGGGGTTGCCAAGAACCTTGAGAAAGCACAATGCCATATGGGTCATTGTGGATTAGTTGACGAAATCGGCTCACTTCCTACCATACAATACGACGTATACCGTCAGCAAACACGCAGAGTTACACCTCAAAGAGATAGTCAAGCTGCATAGTATATCCGTCAGTATTGTACCTGACAGAGACCCGTTGTACACGTCTCAGTTTTGGCAGCGATTTCAAGAAGGGATGGGTTCTAAGCTTGATTTCAGCTCGACATTCCACCCTTAGACCGATAGGCAAACTGAGCGGGTGAACCAGATTATTGAGGACATGCTATATACTTGCATGTTGGATTTTCAGGAGTCATGGGACCAACACTTGCCTTTGATCGAGTTCGCCTATAACAATAGCTACCAAGCAAGCATCGGAATGACACCTTTCGAGGTACTGTATGGGGGGCGGTGCAAATCTCCACTTAATTGGGAAGAAGTGGACGAGAAGTTCATTTTAGGCCTAGAGATAATGGAGAGTACGACCGAGATAGTTCGGTTAATCCGCGAGAGGCTACACGTTGCTCAGAGCCGTCAAAAGAGCTATGCCGACCTCAAAAGAAACTATGCTGAGTTTCAGGTGAGATTCGTAGCATTGATCACCTTAATATTTTTGTGAATAGTGTTGTTGTAATTAATAACCTATGTTTTAGGTGAGAGACAATGTGTTTGTCAAAATTTTGCCTACGAAAGGCGTGATGCGTTTCGGCAAGCGTGGGAAGCTGAGTTCGCGCTATGTGGGGCCTTTTGAGATATTGGACCAAGTCGGCGAAGTTGCTTATCGAGTAGCCTTACCGTTGCAACTATCTAGCATGCACAATGTATTTCACGTGTCCATGTTGCAGAGGTATATTAGAGACCCGACTCACGTGTTAGACTACCAGCCCATCGAGCTATAGGATTGTCTAACAGTAGTTGAAGAAATTGTACAAATCTTGGATTGTAAAGAACATATCTTACGGATCAAGCGGATTCTCTTAGTACTTGTGAAATGACAGAACCACTCTTCGGAGGAAGCCACTTGGGAACGGGAAGCCGAAATCCACGAGCAGTTTCCACGTCTTTTTTAGTGAAATTCAAAAAAAAAAATTGTGTGTAAAAGATTATAATCTATCGAATATATACGCACTTCTTTAGTTTCTAGCTTTCCTATTGAAATAGAATCTTTCTTTTAAAATCTTTCATTTGGTTGGAAAATTCCTTGAGCCTAGTGGTTCTATTTTTAATCTACTACTTCTATTTCATAAACTGTGACCATAATTATAAATGCTTTGTTTAGACCCATGTGGATAGTAGACTGTGTGAGGTTACATGTATGTGGTTATGCTTCTACAAAGTATCCGATTTTGGAAATCGATTATCTGCCTGATTAGATTCTGTTAGAATGTACGTGATTGTCTGATAAGAAAACGTAAGGGATATGTGTGGTAAGTTTAAGCCACGGTGGAGTTTCTTTTTCCAAGCAGGTGAAACTTGGAATGTAGGCATCCATGTACGGATGCAACCCCTCCATGGCATTATGGGATGCCACACATAGTACATCCAGGTTACTACGAATCTCGTCCCTTGAAAAGCGTGGCTGATAAAACCTTTCACACTGTAACCCATTCTCTTTAGATTTCGGATTGATTTGATTACGTTGTGTTAATAAATTTTGTATAGGATGAGGTTTATCGTAGACCTGTTTAAGTACGTTTAGCATTTTCGAGGACGAAAATTCTTAAGGAGGGGAGAATGTAATGACCCATAAATTTGGACCCGAACTAGACCGACCTCATGTACGTGTCCGGTACGGCGACCGATGTCTCCATAGCCTTTTAATTATTAATTGGATGAAATTGTGTGGAGGGATTTAAGTTTAGAGCGTGATTGGACCTTTAGTGTGAACATCGTGCACCGACTTACAGTGTGCCACTCAACGTCGAATCCGAACCTTAGAGGATAGGAGCTAAACACACAAGTTCTGTGTGTGTGTGCTCCACACTAAAAGAAACCCAAGTATAAATGGGAGGGTTGGCTTCTCCCGTAAGCCATTGGGCTTGCTTTTGCTAGAGAGAGAGAGAGAGAGAGAGAGAGATTTGAGAGAAGAGGGAGAGCGTGAGCTCCCACCCGCCGGAAACCCCTTGTAAAATCTTTGCCGTGTGATCACTTGCAAGCTCCTCACCTCGCAAGAAGTTTGACGTCGATCATCGCTTGTATTCCGTTGTGAATCCTCAACCGTTAGAAACCCTTTGTTTTTATTTTGAAACCCTTGTGCTTGGAAAGAGAGTGAACCGATCTCCTGTGCTCGACTTCAACGATTTGAAAAGGTTAGGATCAACGTGTGTGAATAGATGAAGTCACCGTGAACTTTTGAGATCAATCACGGTGGAAATCGTTGTTGGAATCCGAAGGTTTCGTTTCAAAATCCTCTTTTGGGCAACATTCCTCAAATCGTGAAATCGATCGGTCAAAGGTACGTTTTGTTGAGATTAATGGGTTAGAATTGTAGAGTAAACGTTTAGTTTATTTGGGTGAATGTGTGTGGGAGTTTGAGTGAAGAACTACGAGGAATCGCAATGTGAAATGGGTTTTAGAAACCCAAAAATCGCAGAGTTCTGTAACTTGCGTGCCCAAGCTTTAAAGCTCACTTGCGCGAGCAACCTTCAGAAAAGACTCCTGAGAGTTCTTATGCCCGAAAAATGAAGTCCAGTGGACCTCTGTGTCTCGCGCGCCCAAGCTTAAGTGATCTCGCGCGAGGCCTCGCGTGCCTAACTGCGTTAGCTCTCGCGCCCTCGGTCTGTACCTCTCTCACGCAAGAAACAGAGTTAGCTTGTTGGTTTGTTTCTATTTTTCTGCTTGAATCTTCGGAGTGTATTTTGCCAGACCCTTGATATATGGTCATAAATTGTCTTAGGTCATGTTGTGATGACACCGTCCAATATAGTATTTTGCTTCGATTTGCATAAAATCATTCTGAGATTGGAGAATCTCATTATCACTTGCATTCTATTTTAATTCACATGGGTATTTTGTATTATGATCTTTTGAACTTGCATATGATATCTAGAACTCGTATATGTAAACTTGAATATGATTAAGAACTGTGAATCTGAAATAAAAACTTTGAAAATCTAAATCTGCCCTGAATTGAAATCGAATCTAAGACTCTAAATTATGTATTAGAATCTGCATTTGATTTGAGTTTTACCTGAACGAATCCCTCAAAATCTTGAACACTATTCCTAGCGCAAGTTACTCTCATAACACAGAGGCTTATTGCACTCCTGAAAAAGGATTCATGAACGACGATGATTAGGTAGGGGTTTCCATCGGTATTATTCCTGCTCTCGAGATATAGTAACTTGAGAGGCAGATTAAGTTGAGACTTAAGTCATGAATTTGATAAGATTTGCATACATGAATCATGAAACAATGAATATCTGAATTGTTACCTATTTTTGTATATGCTTGACACTTAGAATATGAATTTGCATATGAACATTGTCTTTGAAACTCATGCATCTAATCTGTTTTGAATCCTTGTTTTGGACATAAGATATTATGAATTATGCTTTGAAAATCATGTTAATTAAGATAAAATGTTTTTGATTATTTTCTTCTATTGAGCTTAGATGGTTAGCTCACTCCGACTATACGTCATAGGTACGGATTCTGACGCAACGGCTCTGGGCTACGAGACCAATCCTGATTACATTCCCGAGGAAGAGTCTGAATTTCCTCCAGAGGAATTCTTCCCGGTTTAGGATCTTGTTGTGTCTTTTGTGTGTTTTGGGGAAGGATTAGACGTAGGCTTGATACGTCCGGCCTGTCATGTTTTGTATATTTTTGGATTTATATAATTATACTTGTTCTTTTGCGAACCATGTTTCGGTGATGGTCGGTAATTACCAGTGGTTCTTTTCGGTTCTTCTGTCTATGGTTTTGTCTAGGGTTAGAACTGTTATTTTGTTGCTTTCCTTATAGAAATAGAGTTTTATTGTGTTTTTACTCTGATGTTTGTTATGTTCGTTCGACTTATCGTTTAATCGATAGGTTGGCAAGTCAGCCTTTCCTATACTTTGAGGATTGGAAGAGTCGGGTCATCACAACTAGTGCCAACGTGGGTTTCATCGCCTCCACCATCACTCCCATCATCGTCATTATCATTATCGGGCTACTTTTCGTCATCAAATCCAACCACTGAATGACGATTTAATCTTTTTTTCTGCCTAGGTTGTTGGGAAGCCTACTCCTCCGGTATTCTTTCAGCATTGTCCAGCCATCTAGTGCTCTCACTATCCAACACTTGCTCTTCTCTCTCTTCGATCCACTGATTTAAAGGGTCATCCTCTGTGAATATTTAGTCCAACTCGATGAGATTAAAATATTCATTATCTATAAGGTAGAATATGATAGATGAATTAGCATATGTCTCGTCAGTTACATTAAATGAAAACTGTATGAACTAAGACTTCAAATAATTGTTTACCACAGTTGGTCCTCTACATATTCCTGACCCTTAGTCGCATGTTGTAGTGGGAGTAAACTAACTTCTTCAATCGATCCATAGTTAACTTATTCATTGTTTTCGTGTAATAGCTCGAAAAATCACGCTAAACTATGACCTCGGGATCCGTGCCCGATTGGTCACAAGTTTGACCAATTAGGAGATCGAGAGTTAGTATAGGATGAAATGAACGGACGAGATGTGATAGTTCGAATTATTGCGTGGTGTGTGTTGTAAATATGAAGTCGCATACACCTATTGAGGTGCTTGTGCTCAACACACAAACTAGGAGAGGGATAAAAGGGTTTAATAACCCTAAAATAGATGTTTGGTAGTTGAGAGAGAAGTAAAGAAGAGAGAGAGAGGAGTAAAGAGGGTGATTAAGCAAGGAGTTATTGTGGGTGATTGGAAGAAGGATTCAAGTATTAAAGAGGCAGATTCAACGCAAGGGATCCGCTGAAAAAGCTAAAGCTGGAACCCTAGCCTTCCAACCCTAGATTTGAAATCAATTTGAGATTGATTCAAGGTAAAATTTTGTAAATCAAATGCATAGATTATAGAGGCTAAATGGTAGTTGAAAATAGTTTAAATCTTAGGATAATGGCTTAGAAAAATAGAAGAAAAAGTATGGAAAAAGATTGGGAAGAACAAATGAAGAATTTGAATCTGACAATTTCGATTAATCGAAATTGGGTTTCGATTAATCGAAATTGGCCAGAAAGTTGAAAGGTCAGAGGACCCCGATTTCGATTAATCGAATTTGATTTCGATTAATCGACCTTGGATTTCGATTGATCGATTTAGGGATCGATTAATCGACTGAGAACCTCCAGTGGACCCCAGGGGTTGGAGAAAATGACTTAAGGAAAAGTCGACTAATCGAAATGGGATTTCGATTAATCGATCTTAGTTTTCGATTAATCGATTCGGAATCGATTAATCAACTTTAGAAACTCATTGCTCAATCGAAAGTCTACCTTGCGAAAAGAAGAATTTCGATTAATCGAAATTGGATTCGATTAATCGAATGAAAACTCGACTGTTCGAGCAGTGAAATTACTTTGCGAAAAGAAGAATTTCGATTAATCGAAATTGAATTCGATTAATCGAATGAAAACTCGACTATTCGAACTGAGAATGGACTTTGCGAAAAGGAGAATTTCGATTAATCGATATTGCTTCGATTAATCGATATTGACCTTCGATTAATCGATTTTGGAAATCGATTAATCGAATCAGATTTGATTAATCGATTTTGGAGTTCGATTAATCGACTGACATAAATTATGTTGACTTTTGGGTTTGACTTTAAGATTCTTGGAGGATCTTATACCTTCTTTATTGCATCCTTTGTGATGTGTTTCACCTGTTATGTGGTACCATAGGTGGTACGTGTGGACTAGTGCACAAGGTGCCACGTGGGACTTTGATGCATTGATCAAATGAAGACTTGAGGTAGGGAACACCCTGAACATGTACCTTATTTTTACAAGAGCATGTATGTAGTGATATAGAGTTCAAAGTCAAATATTTTACTGCTTAAAGAATTGTGAAAAGTGTGTGTGTGTGACATTCATAAGAGTAATCATGATGAGCCATCCCCAGGGGATGAAGAAGTAAAGAGATAAGAGTATCAGGTGTGATGCAAGTAAATGGATGCATCCCAGGGATGTATCCAAGGATTGAATCATGTTCGATAGGGCCTAACTGATATAAGATAGCACAATTACACGGTGAATAACTATATGTAAGGCACCGATATTTTTGTTATTTGAGGTTTGATAGGGTACCCCACCGACGTGGCGGGATATCCACGACTGACACGGCAGGATATCCGTGACCGATACGGCGGCGAAATCGTAGGCCAGTGCGGAGGCTTATCCGTACATAGTAAGCACACCCCAGGGGTGTTGATTGAGACAAGTGAAACCCCGCCACCAATCCCCAGGGGAAAGGGGCTTGGGTACTATTTGTATTCCCAGGGAATACGGTTAAAACTGTCTATATAGATGACGATGATGGGTATCTCATCGGGGCTCGATGCTATATTGCTCGGGGATTACTTAAGTTGAAAGTTTAAGTTTTGCTTTAGGCCTTCTCAGCATCATTCATGAGTAAATGAAAATACAAGTAATCAACAGTAAAACGAAATGCTTTTTAACTGTTTCATTAACAACTGCATAGATACATCATGCATGGCATATCATGGAATACATGTGAGTTATAATTTATATGTTCAACCGTGTTTGTTCCCTATTGAGCTAGGATGTAGCTCACCCTATAGACTATACGTTGCAGGTCCACTACTAGTAGCTGCCGCGGCTTCAGGAGACGCTGATCCCGGCGAGTCGGACCTTGCGGCCGGTGAAGAGTTGGAGCCACCTCCAGAGGACTTCTTCTAGAGGACTCCGTTGTGCCACTTTGAGGGATTTTGGAGAGAGTTTTTGTACGGCTTGGTATGTCAAGCCTTGATTCTATTTTACACCATGTATATATATATAGATGGGATTATTCTTTTGGGGCGAACCATCTGTGATGATTTCTATCATCGATGGTTCGGATCGGTTCTCCATTCATGCAGAGGCATGAGGGTAGAACTGTCTTTTGGAAAGTTAATTAATATAGATTTAAATTCTGCAAACTCGTTTATTATACTTTTCTATGCTTGATATACCAGTGTTCCGTGCTTAGCTAAAGGGCACGGTCAAGATGATCGTGCTGATGGCACGGGTTTCGGGGTGCCGAAATCCGGGCTGTCACAGTTGGTATCAAAGCTATTTTCTTTTAGCAATTCTGACAAGGGTTCTTTCGTCAGAACATAGGGGCTTCTGCTAACGAAACTTTAGTTTCAAATGCAGCCGCAAATGTCATCTAGAGGAAGAGGCCGACCAAGGGGAGGCCAGCAGAGGAGTCTACGTAGTGGAGATGGTTACATCTCTCCTACCAATAGAGTGCCTTTAGGAGGTACTGAGGCCCCAGGGGGCAGTAGTAGTAGACAGCGTGATGAAGAAGATCGAGATCATCAAGATCAAGATCTAAGAGAACAAGAAAGATTGAGAGAAAGACAAGAAGATAGAGAGGAGCGACAAAGGATGATGCACACTATGGAGACTATGGCAGCTGCCATGGCACAACAAGCCGCATCCTTTGCCTCATGCGTCAAGAGAATAAAGACCACCTACACCACCGTAGGACTGCGTTGCTGTGCCTTCATCATTTCTGAGTTTAGGAGGATGAGACCTCCTACATTTTTAAAGGCACACAATGGCACGAGAATGGTTGATGGAGATGGAGAAAGTCTTTAGCGTGCTAACTTGCACGGAAGATGAGAGTGTAAGATGGGCAGCTTATATGTTGGATGGGGAGGCTGGGCCTTGGTGGAAGTCCGTGATACGGACTCGGGCTCAGGAGACCCCAGAGTTGCCTTGGACTTGGGAGGAGTTTGTTGAGGAGTTCAACAAACAATATTTCCCGGAAGTGGTAAGGAACCAACTAGAGATACAATTTTTACAGTTAGTACAAGGGAGAATGACAGTGAGAGAATATGGGGTAGAGTTTCTGCGACTTGCCGTCTGCTTTGCTCGGACTACGTCATCGAGGTGATGAAGTCCAAGAGGTTTGAGCAAGGTTTGAAGCCTGAGGTTAGGGGAGGCGTAGCTCCATTTCAACTGAGGACCTATGAAGAGGTCATGAGCAAGGCGTTGGTTGTAGAGGAGGAGAACAATAATAGATATAGACAGAGGGAGCAACAGAGAGGAGGAAATGAGCAAGGAAGAACAGGACACTATGAACCGGTGAACAAAAAGCCGAGGTTCATGGGCCAGAATCAGAGACCACAGTTCCAAGGGGGTTTCGGAAGACCGGCGCAACAACAACAACACCAACAGAGGTTTTCATTGCTTGTGTCGGGGAGACCTATTCGCTATGAGAGCCCTGCCATGTCTACTGGCGCCACTATTACACAAGGTTCTCGTACTGTTTCTTCCGCACCTCGGGAGACTTGCGCAAGGTGTGGCAAGCCTCATAGGACGGTGGACTGTAGATCGGGAACTAGGGGTTGTTTTCGATGTGGCAAGGTGGGCCACTTGATCAAGGATTGCCCCGAGACGGATAAGAGAAAGACGGTTTCAGTTGCAGCACCACGACCAATTCAAGCAAGGAAACCGATCGTCCAGGGGAGAGCCTATGCAGTCACTGCTCAGGAAGCAGGGAACGTGCATGACGTCATCCAAGGTGAGACTTTTTTTAAAATTAAAGGAAATTTTCATTTCATTAAGATCTTAGATAGAGAAGGGGCATGAATTAGAAATTTTATAGATTCTTTTCTCAATACAAAAAGCTGTATGTAAATTGATGTGTAAATTATTGTATGTATGCATGTATACTATAGGTACTCTAAATATATATGAAAAAGGATGCTTCGGTGGATATGACGCTCGAGTGTTGATAGATCCCGGGTCTACCCACTCATTCGTTACTCCACGTTTCGCTAAGAAGATGAAGATTATTCCAGAGACGTTGGATTTCGTCCTATCTGTGTCTATTTCGACTGGAGAGTTAGTAGACACGGAGTTAGCTTGCAAATCCATCATTGTAGCAGTTCGAGACTTGGAGGTGCATGAACTAGAAGCAAAGCTGATACTGTTAGACATGCAAGGGTTTGATGTGATCCTTGGCATGGACTGGTTGGCGCAGCATTGTGTGACCGTTGATTGCAAGAACAAGGTAGTCATCTTCAGACCCAACACAAGAAGATCATTTCGGTTTCAAGGAGTGAGGTCGTCATCAGTACCCGATCTCGTGATAAGAGCCGAGAAAATGATCAGAAAGGGTTGCAGTGGATACTTAGCTTTCTTAAAGGAGGACAAGGAAGAAAAGAACGTCATTTCTGAGATAGCAGTTGTGCGAGACTTCGCTGACGTGTTTTCAGAGGAATTACCTGGATTACCTACAGAAAGAGAAGTAGAATTCGCCATTGACTTAGCACCAGGAACGGAGCCTATTTCAAAAGCACCTTATAGAATGGCTCCCGCTGAGTTAAAGGAATTGAAGGAACAACTACAAGAGCTTATGGACAAGGGGTTTGTTAGACCGAGCGTGTCTCCATGGGGAGCACCGGTCTTGTTTGTCAAGAAGAAGGATGGGTCAATGCGGTTATGCATTGACTATCGACAATTGAACAAACTCACTGTGAAGAATCGATACCCTTTGCCTAGAATAGACGATCTATTCGACCAACTGCAAGGAGCAAGGTATTTTTCTAAGATCGACCTGAGATCCGGTATCATCGATTGCATAGTCAAAGCAGAGGACATTCAAGACAAATTTTCCTGGACACCTATGAATTCCTTGTGATCTTTGTTTGGATTAACGAATGCTCGTGCGTTTATGGATTTGATGAACCGAGTGTTTAAACCACACTTGGACTCCTCGTAGTCTTTGTTGATGATATACTAATATACTCCAAATCCAAGACTAACACGAAGAACATTTGAGGATTGCTCTCTGCCACGTGAACACCAATTGTATGCCAAACTCGGCAAGTGTGAGTTTTGGTTGGAAGAAGTTAGCTTTTGGGACATGTCGCCTCAAAGCACGGTGTCACCAGAGATCCAAATAAGATAGAAGCGAGTTAAATGGGAGCAAACAAAGACAAAGGACCGATGTCCAAGTTTTCCGGGCTTAGCAGCTATTATCGACGTCGTTGTGGGGTTTTCAAAGATATCGGGGCCTCTCACGAAGCTGACACGAAAAGATTCAAGGTTTGAGTGGAGTGAGGCATGCGAGAAGAGTTTTCAAGAACTAAAAACGAGACTCACTTCGTCTCCAGTATTAACGATTCCTTCAGCAAGGAGGATACGCTGCACAAATGACGTCATACAATGGCCTTGGTTGTGTGCTCAACCAGCACAAGAAGGTGATAGCTTACGGATCAAGACAGTTGAAAGAACACGAGAAGAATTACCCGACTCATGACTTAGAACTAGCAGCAGTCATTTTTGCGCTAAAGATTTGGAGACATTACTTGTATGGTGAGACTTTCGAAATTTTCACCGATCATAAGAGCCTCCGATATCTGTTTACACAGAAAGAACTCAACATGAGACAGCGCAGATGGATGGAATTCCTCAAGGACTACGATTGCTCCATACAATACCATCCAGGCAAGGCGAATGTTGTAGCTGATGCATTGAGTCGAAAAGGTTCAGCTCAGTTAGCTTCCTTGATTTTGGGTATGCACCGATGGAAATTATTGGAAGACCTGGCAATCTATGATGCGAACATTGAGTCAAAGGACCGGATCCTTTGGCTTTGGCTATATCGAAAAGCCAGTGATATTTGAACATATCCACGATCTACAGATGAAAGATCCGACATTAACAAAGATTCATCAAGACGTAAGTGAAGGCATCAGGTCGGACTTCTCATTAAAAGAAGATGGTTCTTTATTGTTTAAAGGCCGTCTATGCATTCCGGACAATGTCGACCTAAGACGAACGATTCTTGATGAGGCCCATAAGTCAAATTATGCTATCCACCCTGGTAGCACCAAAATGTACCAAGATTTGAAAAAGAACTACTGGTGGAGAGGACTGAAACAAGACGTGGCCGGGTATGTGTCACGATGTTTGACTTGTCAGCAGGTGAAGGTTGATCATAGACATCCTGCTGGACTATTGCAACCTTTACCAATACCAGAATGGAAGTGGGAATCGATCTCAATGGATTTCATTGTTGGATTACCCCGTACTGCCAAGAGACACAATGCCATTTGGGTCGTCGTAGACCGATTGACCAAATCAGCGCACTTTTTCCCGTACAATACTACATATACAGCAGGAAGATTGGCAGATTTATACACGAAGGAGATTGTAAGATTACATGGTATTCCAAGCAGCATAGTTTCAGATCGTGATCCACTATATACGTCTAAGTTTTGGAAGAAATTTCAAGAAGGAATAGGAACACGGCTAGACTTTAGTTCAGCTTTCCATCCTCAAACTGATGGGCAGACAGAGCGAGTAAATCAAGTGATAGAAGACATGCTCAGGGCGTGCATGCTTGATATGCAAGGATACCGATGAGTATCTACCGATGCTCGAATTCATATAATAAGCTTTCAAACGAGCATTGGCATGGCACCGTATGAAGCTCTGTATGGACGACGATGCAAGTCACCTCTCAATTGGGAGGAAACAGGTGAGAAATTTGTATTAGGACCAAAGCTACTTGAAGATAATGCTACCGTCGTTCGAATTATCAGAGAAAGGTTGAAGACGTGAGTAGACAGAAAAGTTACGCCGATATGAAGCGGACTAGTGTCGACTACAAAGTGGGTGAGCATGTGTTTGTAAAGGTGTCACCTATGAAAGGTGTAATGAGATTTGGCAAGAGAGGGAAGTTAAGCTCACGTTATGTTGGACCATTTGAAATTTTGGGACGAGTAGGTGAAGTTGCATATCGCATTGGTTTACCACCGCTATTTGATCGAGTACATAATGTTTTCCACATATCGATGCTCAGGAAGTACGTGAATGATCCGTCTCATGTGTTAGGAAAGCAACCTATAGAGATGTGTGAGGACATGAGCATGATAGAGGAACCAGTGGAGATCTTGGATCGAAAAGAACAAGTACTGCGCACTAAAGTGATTCCCTTAGTACTTGTTCAGTGGAACAATCATCCAAAAGAAGAGGCTACTTGGGAACGAGAGGCCGATGTGAGAGAACAATATCCAGCCTTGTTTCCAACAACGTGAGAATTCAATGTAAATCACAAACAATTTGTGAAATCTCCACTATGCATGTAATTCAATAGAAATCTTGATCCAATCTGTCATAAATTGTCAAAAATAGTAAAAGAAATAAAGAGATTAAAATTCTGTAGAAATTGGGCAAAACCGATTAATCGAATTTCAAATCGATTAATCGATTTGGAATTTCGATTAATCGATTTTGTTCGATTAGTCGACTGGCATGTGCCAGTGACTAGAAATTGAAAGGAGAGTTAGAATATACATGAAGACACATTTCGATTGATCGAATTGGAATCTCGACTAATCGATTTTGAAAATTCGATTAATCGAATTATAATTCGATTAATCGATTTACTTTAGGGACTTAGAAGAAATTGAATACACATAGACAATTTCGATTAATCGAAGATAGTCGATTTATCGATTTTGAAGTTTCGATTAATCGAAATGAGTTTCGATTAATCGATTATTTAAAGAATTCTGGAAATTGAGAAGTTACCACACGATTTCGATTAATCGAAGTGAAACTCGATTAATCGATTTTGGAATTTCGATTAATCGAAATGGATTTCGATTAATCGACTGGCTCGCGCCAGTGAGCTTAAAAATTTAAAATTTTAAACAGACACGATTTCGATTAATCGAAATGGTTTCGATTAATCGAATTTGACTTTCGATTAATCGATTTTGGAAATCGATTAATCGATTTTACGCGGCTTAACTTAGTTTCAAATCTCGATTAATCGATTCTAAATTTCGATTAATCGAGCCGGAGCCTATATATATAAAATTGGGGATTTTCTTCCCCATTCGAAATCATTTTTGCTTTGGGATTTAGGGCGTTTCATCTCCTCTCTCTTCTCAGACCATCCGACGCCCTAGGGTTGGGTTTTGCCGTCGATTCGCTTCCGTAATCACGTCCAAAACCACGGTAAACCCTAAAATTTCACTTTTTCACTGCAATTTGAATTAGAAAAACCCTAGTTTAGTAAAAATGCCGCCCAAAACCCGTTTATCCTCGAAGAGGGCAACTTCTAAGTTGCCGGTTAGGCGTAAGAACGCCGCACCACCACCACCTACCCCATCGCCGGTGAGGACTCCATCACCGTCGGAATCGGAGACCACCTCCGGTTCGACGAGCGCGTCTATGCGCGAGTCTTCCCGCGAATCCACGCCCATACCACCACCACCCACCAATATGGTGCAGCCAAATGAATGGTGGGCAGCCAAGACCTTTGAGGTCGAATATACCATCGACCCTACCCTTTTTACCGATCCCGATGTGCCGGGCGAGACCCAATGGGCTCGAAACTACCTAAATAACGCCGGCCTCGGCAACCTTCTCAAACCAATCCGGGGTTCCTACTACCCTAGATTGGTGAGATTATTTTACCAAGGGCTAACCGATGGCCCTACCGAGGACTGCATTCTGACCACGATCGAGGGTCGTCTCTATACGATCACTCGTCGTCACATACACGAGGTGCTTGAATGCTACCTCGAGTTCACCCCCGAGACTACCCTGTTTCCACCTTTTGAGGAGGAACCCCGTTTTGAAGAGGTCATGACCCACATGACCAGCGGCAAGAAGGGGTCGGGCTCCTCCATCAAGAGGGTTGACCTTCCACCGTATATGTGGATGCTTGACTCCGTAGTCAAGTGTAATTTGTACCCGATGCGCCACGACACCGAGCGCGTGGAGAAAGTGCAGCAGGCACTTTACTCGGCCTTCTGTGGCCGGTGGTTCGATGCCACCATGCTCATCCTTGAGGGGATGAGATACATTAAGGGCAAGCTGATGAAGGGCAACCTAAGGCCCAAGGAGAAGATGCCCTACGCTCGCCTAGTGTCGAGCATGTTGGAGTGCTACTCCAACGATCCGTCCTACACCGTCTCTCCTTACGAGGTGAGAGCTACGGACTGCGTGAAGACATTCTCTAGGTCTTCATGGGCCCGTAGCTATAACCTGCTGAAGCGGACCCTACCGGCTCCGGGTCCCGCTCCCGCCCCAGCAGCAGCAGCAGCAGTAGCACCGCCACCACCCCCACCACCTCAGCAGGACCCACCCGTGGG
Source organism: Chloranthus sessilifolius (assembly GCA_021018995.1). Taxonomy (NCBI): domain Eukaryota; kingdom Viridiplantae; phylum Streptophyta; class Magnoliopsida; order Chloranthales; family Chloranthaceae; genus Chloranthus; species Chloranthus sessilifolius. The sequence goes on from CM037588.1 coordinate 12,065,172, forward strand.
TGAGGCACACCCTGCCGCAGCCGAGCCATCAGTGGAGAGGGCCACCTCTCACACAGCAGCCTCACCGACACCACCTACCCACTCCGCGCCCGCGACACCCACCTCATCCTACCGCCGGCAAGCCGCCCCATCCGGTCCTACCATCGAGGACGTGTTGGCTCGTATGGAGGCCAACAACGACCGGATGAACCGACGGATGGACTTCTTGATGTTACACACCCTCCGCCACATCTACCCTACCGACTACCGCCGCTACCTCGCCCAGGAGGAGGAGTGGACGGCCGGACGCACCGCCTTCCATAGAGGACCCGTCTTCCCTCCCACCACTGCAGACGCGGTTCCCTCCACATCCACATCCGCTCAGCCGACAGAGACGCTTCCACCGCAGCCAGAGCCAGCTCCTGCAGACCCACCCGCCACTGCAGCACCGGATCAGCCTAGCGAGGGGCCTGCATGAGTCTTATATTGTATTTTGTATCGGTCATATATTCTGTTCATGTATATCTTGTATGCCACTTTACTGGCACTGTATAAACTTTTGATCTTAATAGAAAATCCTAATTTTTATGACAAATTGTTGCTTTCATCAATGTTTGAGTTCTATGCTTATGATAGTACCTACTTAAATACGTATGAGTCAAGTGAACCACCTCACCTGAAAGTGCGGGGGGGGGAGAGAGAGAGAGAGAGAGAACCATACCAACGAACCTTGGCCTATTTTCGAGGACGAAAATTCCCAAGGTGGGGAGGATGTAATAGCCCGAAAAATCACGCTAAACTATGACCTCGGGATCCGTGCCCGATTGGTCACAAGTTTGACCAATTAGGAGATTGAGAGTTAGTATAGGATGAAATGAACGGACGAGATGTGATAGTTCGAATTATTGCGTAGTGTGTGTTGTAAATATGAAGTCGCATACACCTATTGAGGTGCTTGTGCTCAACACACAAACTAGGAGAGGGATAAAAGGGTTTAATAACCCTAAAATAGATGTTTGGTAGTTGAGAGAGAAGTAAAGAAGAGAGAGAGAGGAGTAAAGAGGGTGATTAAGCAAGGAGTTATTGTGGGTGATTGGAAGAAGGATTCAAGTATTAAAGAGGCAGATTCAACGCAAGGGATCCGCTGAAAAAGCTAAAGCTGGAACCCTAGCCTTCCAACCCTAGATTTGAAATCAATTTGAGATTGATTCAAGGTAAAATTTTGTAAATCAAATGCATAGATTATAGAGGCTAAATGGTAGTTGAAAATAATTTAAATCTTAGGATAATGGCTTAGAAAAATAGAAGAAAAAGTATGGAAAAAGATTGGGAAGAACAGCTCGAAAGGGGCTGAATCTGACAATTTCGATTAATCGAAATTGGGTTTCGATTAATCGAAATTGGCCAGGAAGTTGAAAGGTCAGAGGACCCCGATTTCGATTAATCGAATTTGATTTCGATTAATCGACCTTGGATTTCGATTGATCGATTTAGGGATCGATTAATCGACTGAGAACCTCCAGTGGACCCCAGGGGTTGGAGAAAATGACTTAAGGAAAAATCGACTAATCGAAATGGGATTTCGATTAATCGATCTTAGTTTTCGATTAATCGATTTGGAATCGATTAATCAACTTGTGAAACTCGACTGTTCGAACTGAAAGTCTACCTTGCGAAAAGAAGAATTTCGATTAATCGAAATTGGATTCGATTAATCGAATGAAAACTCGACTGTTCGAGCAGTGAAATTACTTTGCGAAAAGAAGAATTTTGATTAATCGAAATTGAATTCGATTAATCGAATGAAAACTCGACTGTTCGAACTGAGAATGGACTTTGCGAAAAGGAGAATTTCGATTAATCGATATTGCTTCGATTAATCGATATTGACCTTCGATTAATCGATTTTGGAAATCGATTAATCGAATTAGATTCGATTAATCGATTTTGGAGTTCGATTAATCGACTGACATAAATTATGTTGACTTTTGGGTTTGACTTTAAGATTCTTGGAGGATCTTATACCTTCTTTATTGCATCCTTTGTGATGTGTTTCACCTGTTATGTGGTACCATAGGTGGTACGTGTGGACTAGTGCACAAGGAGCCACGTGGGACCTTGATGCATTGATCAAATGAAGACTTGAGGTAGGGAACACCCTGAACATGTACCTTATTTTTACAAGAGCATGTATGTAGTGATATAGAGTTCAAAGTCAAATATTTTACTGCTTAAAGAATTGTGAAAAGTGTGTGTGTGTGTGACATTCATAAGAGTAATCATGATGAGCCATCCCCAGGGGATGAAGAAGTAAAGAGATAAGAGCATCAGGTGTGATGCAAGTAAATGGATGCATCCCAGGGATGTATCCAAGGATTGAATCATGTTCGATAGGGCCTAACTGATATAAGATAGTACAATTACACAGTGAATAACTATATGTAAGGCACCGATATTTTTGTTATTTGAGGTTTGATAGGGTACCCCACCGACGTGGCGGGATATCCACGACTGACACGGCAGGATATCCGTGACCGATACGGCGGCGAAACCGTAGGCCAGTGCGGAGGCTTATCCGTACATAGTAAGCACACCCCAGGTGTTGATTGAGACAAGTGAAACGCCACCAATCCCGGTGAAAGGGGCTTGATACTATTTGTATTCCCAGGGAATAGGGTTAAACCTCTCTATATAGATGACGATGATGGGTATCTCATCGGGGCTCGATGCTATATTGCTCGGGGATTACTTAAGTTGAAAGTTTAAGTTTTGCTTTAGGCCTTCTCAGCATCATTCATGAGTAAATGAAAATACAAGTAATCAACAGTAAAATGAAATGCTTTTTAACTGTTTCATTAACAACTGCATAGATACATCATGCATGGCATATCATGGAATACATGTGAGTTATAATTTATATGTTCAACCGTGTTTGTTCCCTATTGAGCTAGGATGTAGCTCACCCTATAGACTATACGTCGCAGGTCCACTACTAGCAGCTGCCGCGGCTTCAGGAGACACTGATCCCGGTGAGTCGGACCTTGCGGCCGGTGAAGAGTTGGAGCCACCTCCAGAGGACTTCTTCTAGAGGACTCCGTTGTGTCACTTTGAGGGATTTTGGAGAGAGTTTTTGTACGGCTTGGTATGTCAAGCCTTGATTCTGTTTTACACCATGTATATATATATATAGATGGGATTATTCTTTTGGGGCGAACCATCCGTGATGATTTCTATCATCGATGGTTCGGATCGGTTCTCCATTCATGCAGAGGCATGAGGGTAGAACTGTCTTTTGGGAAGTTAATTAATATAGATTTAAATTCTGCAAACTCGTTTATTATACTTTTCTATGCTTGATATACCAGTGTTCCGTGCTTAGCTAAAGGGCACGGTCAAGATGATCGTGCTGATGGCACGGGTTTCGGGGTGCCGAAATCCGGGCTGTCACATTTCGTGTGAATTAGAGAGAAGGTATTCCAATTTCGCTCACAATTGGATGAGGAACATGTTTGCGATAAAACGTGCATTACAATCCGCCTCAGTACCGGGCCATCATGTCCATAGTGCATCCACCAATCAATCGATTTATCGTGTTAGGTTTGGGATTACACTAATCTTGACCCAAATGACATATTTTTTGCGAAACATATCAATCTACAAAGATAGATACAATAAAGATAGATACAATAACCTACATATTAATAAGCATATCATATAGCATTTGACTTATGATTTTTAAGTTATGACTACTCACATCTCTTATGGCTTGACCTTTGTCCGCTAACTCAGGGAACATTCGTTGGATCACATTGAGCAAATTACTGTACACTTCATTGCCCTCTCTCAACTCAAACCATCGTGTATACTAAAAGGCTAGATTCAAGTAGTGTGTTACACATAAAATATAAGCAATCTCATCAGTATATGAAAACAATGAATAATATGTAATCACTATATAAGCAGTTTAGCATGTTTTACTTGCGGCATGCAAGTACTAGTGAAATTGTACATCCCACCTTTCATCAATAATTGCACAATATCGTTTATATTTTTTAAAACATTTGGTTTTCATAGCTAATTTTTATTTGTCCATTGACTCGTACATATACCTCAACGTTGGTTTCTCATCACCAGCTATCAACCTCAATATTTGCACTAACGGGATAGTTACGGCGATCAGGTGGTCAACATCTGTCCAAAACTGAGGGTTATAAATCAGGTCAGCAACTTCATTGCAAGCATGTGTCTTTGAGCATAGGAGTTCTAATTCATATTTTCTCCATTCTTCGGACGACACCATACTTTTCAGCTGACGCCTATATCTAACTAAGCTCTGTAGGGTTAGAAATTATATCGCAAACCGTGTAATCGCAGGCCGAAGCAGCTCGTTCTCAGTGAATGTTCTCATTAAATTCACCAACTTGTCACTGTTGTACAGGTAAGAAGTAATCGTTCTTTCCTTCTGAATAATTGTTTGTGCCTTGATTCTTTTTCTCAAATTCTCAAAAATGAGGTCCACGTAATGAGCGGCACACGGAGTCTAGTACAAATGAAGTCTCTTCAACATTAACTGCTTTCCTGTGGTTTTATAATTGGCGGCATTATCTGTTACCATCTGTACAACCCGCTTCTCTCCAACCTCTTCAACTACCTTATCTATTTATTGAAAGAGGGAATCAGCCCTCTTCTTGTGTTCAGAAGCATCAACCAATTTCAGAAATACTATCTCAATATCGCTGTAGACCAAAAAATTTATCAGTCTTTCTTATGAGATCAGTCCATCTATCGCACATGATTGTGCAACCTCTCTCATCCCACGCTTCCTCAAGATTCTTCACATAAACTCATATCTCCTCATACTCATCATTTAGTAAAGGTGTAAATACCTCTTATGCAGAAGGCTTTTTAACTCTTAGACCAGCTTCTGCACTTGTATCAATCAAACTTTTAAAGTACAGTGACCGCACAACCTGACTCAGAATATGGTTGTATATCACGAATTTTGCAATGAATTTTTCAAGCCTCTTCTCCCATTTTTTCAGTGAAATTGCACTTAATTTAGTTTGTTTTGAGCTCTCTGTCTGATACATTATATGAACAGATCCATGGGACCTGTAATACAACCTGGTCTCCCTCACGGATGCTGACTTACGCAACCCAGCAGTCTCATGAATGTCATCAACACCATTAACAATATATGACCTATGACTAGATCCATCACTAGTAGCATGTATTGATGGGCCCCTCAAGCTGGACCGAAACAGATAATCGGCTTCTTAATCTCGTCGATGTCGTGCTTCTCTAGCACTGTCCCTCATGACTCGCTGTCACCACATCCTCATACTCAGATCCAAGTGCAAAAAATTCTGGATCTCCCCTCCTTATTCTCTTATATATTTTTCTATCCCGGTCGACTTCTACTTTTTTCTCTCTTAGCGGCTTGAATGCTGGCTCTGATAACTTCTCTCACCTCTCTCGGTACATTGGGACATCCTTTGTCTCTCCCTTAACGTGAGTCAAATGCTCTTTCAACCGTGTTACACCTCCTCCCAGTAATTTCTTCCCACAAAGCTTGTATTCCATTTGGAGTCTATCACCATTTATTATTATGTCGTATTGTCAGGTTTGATCTTGTCCACATACCATATTTATTTATTTCACCTGCATAAATAAGCAAACGATTGGATTAAATTAGATGTGATACATTATTGCATGTTGATTACATGTTGACTAATATTAGATTACATTTTATCATATTTATTTGATATTATTATAATTTTTTAAATATTAGATTATATTTTACCATATTTATTCGATATTATTCAAAATTTTAAAATATTAGATTACATTTTACCATATTTATTTGATATTATTCTAATTTTTTCTAAAGTTTAAAATATTAGATTATATTTTACCATATTTGTTTGATGTTATTCTAAGTTTTAAAATATTAAATTACACTTGAAAATTATTTTTTCTTGATATTATTCTAATTTTTTAAATATTAGATTACATTTGAAAATCATTTTTATATGATTTTATTCTAATTTTTAAAATATTAGATTACATTTGAAAAAATTATTTGATATTATTCTAATTTTTAAAATATTATATTACATATTACCCCATAACACATGTGACACACATCAAATACAAATGTGACACATCAATTACACATATGTCACATGTGTCGCATGTGTCATGGGATATGTGACACAACCCACGATACATGTGACACATCTTACATATGTGTCACATACCCCATGACACATGTGACACATGTGTACGAGTCAATGGAGTATGTCACAGATGTGATCCATGGTCACATGTGCCATGGGGTATGTGACATGTGACATATGTGACACATCAATTACACATGTGTCATGGGGTATGTGACACAGTGTAATTGATGTGTCACATACCCCATGACACGCAACACACACACACACACACATATATATATAACTAAAGTGCAGGGACATTTGTCTTAAGTCTATGGTTTAATGGGAGGCTCGAGTAAAATAACCCGCAACTCGGACACAAGTTTAGGTGCCACATAAGTACAATGTCAATTCATTATGGTCATTTATCCCTTGAGTTTTTAAAATAAGTTTTTTAATTAATTTTTATAAGTAATTTAAGGGTAGATCTATCATATTTAACGTAGATCTTGAAATTTTAACATCTAAAATGTAAGAAAATAAAGAGAAAATTATAAAAAATCGTAGAACACGTACCTCTATTACGTTCTTCTTTGATTCAGCGGCAATCCCGCAGTTTTCGGGTGGTGATTTGGCATCGATTTAGCACTAAAAAGGAAAAAATGTGTTCTCTGGTGGAAGAAGAACAAAAACAAATGAAAAAAAAAAGGGTTGCTAGAGAAAGAAACGAAGACAGAGGGTTTTAGATCCTCTTTCGTGCATCAAATTTGTAAGGGACCCACATGAGAAAACAACAAATTATCGTTCGATATGGACGATACGGATGATAAATTGTCCATATCGGACGATAATTTGGTCGTTTTGGAGGCAGCTGAGAAAACATTATATTATCGGACGATAATTTGGTCACCCCTTCAGAACGATACATATCGGATGATACGTATCGGTATTGTCCGATATTTTGATCCATGGTTACAGCCACCTCGCTACCATATCTGGCGCATCTTGATCATCTTAGAGTCTATCAGAGTCAGTAGTCCACTAGATCAGATTGTTAGGATCTCTCCCATAATTAAGTAATTGAAGAAGGATTGTTAAGCACAAGCTATGTTAAAGAGGTCTTTAATGAAGATAATGAGATCATGGTACTATAAGATGAAGATGATGGGGAAGGGTATTAGATGTGGATGGATTGAGAAGTAAGAGAATTTTATTTAAGAACGAAAATGTAAAATTTATGTCTAGTATTTCTTCTCTTTAAAATGGGCTAGATTTGTAAACCTTTAATTCTTTTAAAGAAAAGAAAATAAATATGCAAATATAATATAACTTCACTAAATCTTTACTACAAATGTACATACATTGGGGTCTCGATCGGGTCCGAGTCGAGTTGGGTTTGGGTCCAGGTCTTAAATTCAAAAGACCGGAACCAACCCAAGTATAACATAGGTGATATTCGGGTCGGGTCTCCTCCAACGTGTATCGGACCGAAATTCAATTTTTAATCAGGTCAAGTTGTCTCGGACCCACCTGATGATCATTTTTTCGTCCCAATCTCCCACACAATGGATCTTGAGCTCATAGGAGCTCATAGGCTTACTATCAAACGATTAGCTGTTGATTCCATGAGGCACACATCCCAAAGAGCAAACTTATCAGTGTATCATCAAATGTGATTCAGTCACTTTTTGAGATTTGTGTGGATCAATATCTGACCGTCTGATAGTAGGCCTATGATCTCAACAGTTATAACATAAAGTGGTGATTGTAACACCAACCTTAACCTATATTAGGATTTACATGAACTCTTTGTACACTTTGGCGCCAACAGCAATAGTTGGAAAGACTTTTTTTTTTTTGTTGTTGAATGGTAATCAGTTGCATTACAGCTAGTGAGAATCTATCACAAAAACAAAATAAATGGAAAAGGCCAAAAGCAAAGAGCAGCAATAAACCCGGACCTAAAAGAGTGGTCCAGTCCTCCATAATGGAGACTCAGGAAAAATCACTGAAGGTGATCAAGTCACTGATCTTCTTCAACACTAGGGAAATGGGGTAGTCACTGATCTTCTTCAACACTAGAGAAATGGGGTTGCATAGGCGCCTAAATATGGGAGAGTTGCATTCAAGCCAAATTGCTTGAAATGTAGCACCAGCAGCAAGCATCCACATCACTTTCCGACCATGATGAAAGGGCATCGAAATCCATCAACAACCATATCGCCACAAGTCCTCGGATCCTCGGAAGGCAAGCAGAATGCCCAAAGAGTCTCCACACACTCATTCAAACAGCCGAGGCTACATCGCAATGCCAAAGGAGGTGGTATACCAATTCAGGAGAAGAGAATCACATAACGTAGCGATAACAGTGACTTTCGGAGGGAGGGGCATCTTCCACTGCTTGGTTCAATGAACAGCGATAAGCGGTCTATGTGAGATATGTGCATATAAGCTTTTCACTGAGAAGCAACCATCGGCGGAGCAGCTCCAAGTTCGATGATCAGATTGGCTAGAGAGAGGATCGAGAATGGGGATAACAACTTGTAGCTCACCTAAGAGAGCCCGATCTTCAAGAGATAAATCCCGAACCTAGCATAAAGGATGAGCGAGACTGTTGTTGGCCAAAGCGAAGAAATCCACCAGCTTCAGATTTTTTTCAGCCGAGCTGTTGTAGAGGATGGGAGTTCATCCCATCACTAACTTTACAAGAGACATAACTCAAGAAGCTATGATGGTAGAAGCTACAAGGGCATGGATCAAAATATCGTCCGATACCGATACGTATCGGACGATACGTATCGGTATCGGAGGTGGGCGATACGGTACATTAAATGTACCGTATCGCCCATTTATAAGGCTAATACCGGACGATACATTCAATGTATCGTCCGGTATTATACTGTTCCGGTACGTATCGTCCGATACGTACCGGTTTTCGGCCCGGACGATACGTACCGGAAAACCGGCATTTTGATCCTTGTACAAGGGTGGGACTTCCCCCATCACTCCGTTTCATTTTCCGGGTGGATCATTTTTCTTGATAACAATAGTGGCTGAAAGTTGATCATGCCCGTTACCGAGGTGCCAAAGCCATTTGCCTAAAAGTGCAGTAATCGTCTCCTTCGTACACCAAATTCCCAAACCACCATTCAAAACAGTGAAGAAGAGAGCATGCCAATTAATAAGGTGGATACTACGACCCTCACTAGCTCCACCCCATAGGAAACGAGCTTGGATTCTTTCAGTCCTATCAGACTGATTGAGAGAATTTAAACAAACTCATATAATACGTGTGGAGATTCGACAAAGAAGCTTTGATGAGCCCCACTCTACCCGCCATCAACAACAAACTGCCCTTCCAAGTAGCAAGCTTCCTATCACCGGGTCCCCCATCTCCACCGTCGACTTGCCTACACAAATAGGGAGGCCGAGATACAAAGAGGGTAGGAGACCACCTCCCCTCCAAAGCAAGCCGCAAGGTCCTCATTCGTAGCCCTATCAACGCACACACTAAAACTTTGGTTTAACTTAAGTTGACTTGTTGCCTGGAAACCGCTTCTTAGTAAAAGAGAATGGCTATGACATTAGAGAGAGACTAGAATTAGCATGGTGAAGATAAGGGTATCGTCGGCAAACTGAAGGTGAGAGATATATTGCCTACCGGTGGAAGGCAAGAACCCTTGACCATACCAAGGATCAGAGCCTTCAAGAGGAGATGATTATGCCCTTCACCAATAATATCAAATAAAAACGGGGAGAGAGGATCCCCTTGACGAAGTCCGCGAGTACCAGTAAAGAAGCCATGCGAAGCACCATCAACAATGATCGAAAATGAAGGCGAGGAATAGCAAGTCCTCATCCACCTTTGTTCAATGTGGCCAAAATCCATATGCCCAAGGAGCTAATCAAGGAAACTGCAATTCACATGGTCATACGCCTTATCTATGTCCACCTTTAACACAACCACTGAAATATTATCTTTGTGGTGAGTATCGATACATTCATGCGCAATGACCGAAAGATTAAAGATTTGATGACCTCTCACAATCGCACCTTGAGCCGAGCTTAAATACTACTAAGGAGGCTAATGAGCCGGAAGTCACCAAGGGAATTGACACCATCCTTGTAAAGGATGATAGAGATGAAGGTAGCAATTAAAACTCTTCCCATATTAACATGCTTGTGGAAATCCTTGAAGACTTGGAAGGACCCAAAACTTGAATTGAAAATTCCGGGAGACGAGAATAAAGCACATTTGATTCCTTGTTCGAAGAATTCTGTTTTTACCTTTTCATATGCAACATCATAATAGAAGAGAAATAAAGGTCATCAAGTTTAGGTCTATTCTATTTGTTGTCCGAGAACAAATTAGAAAAGAAATCAACTAGTGCATTAGTAATATTATCTCTACCTTCAATCCTAGCCCCATTCCTCATCAAGTACCAGATAGAGTTGCATATTTTTCTAGCATGAGTATTCCTATTTCCCTCTTTAAGCCAACACACATGGGCTCTTTGATGCCAATAGATTTCTTCATTCTTCACTAAACGTTAGTACTCATCTAGAAGAACTTTCCTTCTCTCAGACTTGGCTAAGGAAAGGGGGCTCCTCTCCTCCAAATGGTCTAGAGAATGAATATATGAAAGAACCGAATCCAAGCAAGCTTTGAAATAATTCTCAGGCATTTTGCTCCAACACTTAATTTTCTCCTCGAGCATCTTAAGCTTAGAAGTCCATCTAAACTCGGAGTAGTAAAAATCACCGGAGGTGAACCATCTATAGAAACCAGGGGTCATTGATCTACAAATTTTCAAATCTGATCAGAGAAGGGCCCCAGTCATTATCGACAAGAGAGCCTTCCAAAACAATAGGGGAGTGGGCAGAGGAGGGGAACGACAAGCCTTTATGCCGAATGAAATGAAACGGAATGGCCTAAGAAGGCACTACAAAAAATAAGACTATTAGCGGCAGCAAAAAACTGTCGCTATTAACAAAAAGCTGCTGCTATTAGTCCTGTCACTACCAAAAACTGCCATTGTTAGTCTTGTCGCTACTAAAAAATTGCCTTAACAGCAAGTGCCGCTGAAACACCATATTTTTGTAGTGAAGGGACAGAGAGTGGGAATGTCTGACCGTTTGACCATGTAAAATTAGCAGCCTCCATATCAACATCAATCAAGCTAGCATGGGCGACGAAATCTCTGAAGACGGCCATACACGAGGTGATTGAGGAGGGGTGATTGAGGAGGGCACGTTCCTTTAACAAACATATCGCACCATATTGAAGTCACCACGAGAATCGAAGGGATAGACCAATCTGTCTAAACCTGAAGAAGCTCCGCCCAAAACGAAGGCCTCAAGGCCGCAATATTGGACCCATAGACAATAGAGAGACATCATTCCACCGTATCTGCCAAGGGTAAAGAAGTGAGCAAAGATAGATAAAGATCCACTATGGCTTCGCACAAATTGAAAAGAAGTTAGTTGCTAGGCAACAACAGTGCCCCCTGTAGAATCCAAAGCATCAAGGCTGCAGTCCTGTCCAGAAGGACGAAAGAAATCTAGTGAAGGTCCCCATACTCCATTTTGTGTCTTGAAAATAAATAATAGCAGGAGAGATCGAAGAGATAAGAGCTTTGACGATAGTACATTTACGCGGGTCGCCGAGAATCCGAACATTCCAAGAGATAAGCTTCAGCAACCAGCAAAATTAAAAGGATACCCATTCTAAACGAAACCAGATTGCCTATCTCACCTCGTATTCTCCTACCTCGAGGACCACTCCTAGTGGGCAAATGGTCATCGGAGAGGATATGGAGCTCCCGAACACACCGTCTGAGACCCCCGATGGATAGAAGCCTAAACAAAGCCCCCTCTACGATTCTCAATTACGTGAAACAGTCGGCCCAGTTCCTCTGTAGAGCCATTGTAGGACAGTTTGGGGAGCTTCCTGATGCCAACGAGATCTTTTGCCAATAATTCATCCATGGACTTGGTTCGAGGAGCTACCAAAGTCTTACAGGGGGTGATGATTGGGGAGCTGGAGCACTCATCGGGAGTCATGGCAGTGCACGAGACGTTGTCGAACGTAACTGGCAGGGACGCTTTCACAGAAGCCACTCAGAAGGAGTCGACGTCTTAAAGATCCGACTATTTAGGATAGGCAAAGGCCCCAAAGGCAAGGACAAAAAAGAGGTTGAAGGTCAAAAAGGAACAAATGCTCAGGGCCGGTGGAGCATGCCAGCAGCACTCACAAGGAAGGTATGATTGTCAATGTGGTTGAACCCCTTCTCACCTGCTGAAGGGATCGTATTCTTCCATAGACTTAGTTGAATCGCCCACGGAAGTAGGAGAACTCGTAGACCTTAAAAATATGAAACAATCGAAGTCGGAAAGAATGTCCAAGGGTGACAGTCCACAGGTAAGGATTCCACACCCACACTCTGAAGAGGCCCTGTCGGGGTTGGAGAGGGCGAGCAGGCGCAAAGGCAGATTATCATCCGACGGGAAAGCCACACGAACCCACTACAGGAATCCGAGCAACAAAAATATGGGATTCAGAGCTAAGCCCTCACCCCACCTTCCAATAACTATTCCCGCAGGGGAGAGTCGTGAATGGCACTTGAGAGCAAGTATTTATGCATTTGTTATGACTCGAATCTTAAAAGGGCATCATATCGAAAAGATGGGGTGGAATACTGAATCCCATATAAGTGCTCTACACTCAAACCCAACTCACTCACATTTAAGAAACTTCACAATTATAATTAGACTCGACTTTTGACAGCTCGAATTTTAACACCCCGAAATCCGTGCCATCAGCACGACTTTCAAGGCCGTGCCCTATGATTCTATACGGAGTATTGGTATATACAAGGCAAAGACTACAAGTAAGGCACATGCATCTACTCTAAACAAGTTCTCATGCATTTAAAATAAAAATAAACTCTAAAGACAGTTCTAGTCTCATGCTAATTCATGAGCATAAGAACTGACCCGAACCATCACTGATAACTGTTCACCCCAGACGATTTGTCTAAAGAATCAAGGTATTTAATTACATTAAAAAAAAAAAGGCTTGACATACCAAGCCGTACCTAATACTCTCAACTCACTCTCAAAGTACGCAATGGGTCTCCTACAAAAATTCCTCAGGAGGAGGCTCTGATTCTTCTGTGGGCACGTAATCCGAATCCCCCGAATCAACGTCTCCAAAAGTCTCTACCGCCGCTAGTCCTGGACTTGTGACGTATAGTCTAAGGGGTGAGCTACATCCTAGCTCAATAGGGAAATACAGTAAACATATAAATTAAGCTCTCACATATATGTTAAAACAGTTTAAAGACACAATTTATCTGATATAACTGCTGAAAGGCAATAAAATAATCGGAAATAAACTAATAGATACAACTGTTACTTTACATGACTTTGTTTATTCTCATCTTACTAGTATAGTAACGGATTTGGCCTAATCACTTAAATCCCAACTTAAGTAGTCCCCGAGCAATATAGCATCGAGCCCTGATGGAATATCCACCATCGTTGTCTAAATAGACACTTGTTATATGTTAAAATTCAATACCACCCAGGCCCCTTTCTCTTAGGCGGCAGGGTCTATTCTTAATTCAACGTCCCTGACATCTCTGGGATGTGCTATAGTGTACGATTTGGCCGTCGTATCGGTCACAGATATCCTGCCAAGTCAGTCGTGGGTATCCCGCCATGTCGGTGGGGTATTCTAATTAAATCTTAAAATAATGAAATATCGAATGTACTATACATATAGTTATTCACCATGATTGTGCTAATTTTATTACATTAGGCCTTATCGCTCTTCTTTTGTTTCACCATTTAGTTTCATCTGCATCCTTGGGATGCTACTGGTTTAATGCATCATTCAGATGCCCATTGTTACTTTTTTACGTCTCATGGGGACTTCATGGTTCCATTTAAACTCACACACACACGTTTTGAAAACATATTTAATATGATTATTCTCTTGAGATACTCTACATAATTAAAATACTCTACATACATGATTTTGATGAATTAAAGTACATCTTTCAAGATGTTTCCTACCTCAAGCAAAATCCAACGCGCTCCTTTCTCGTAGAGGTTTACGCGTAACAACTCACGTCACACCTACATCGCATGTGTTACGAATTCACTTATAATGGTCTCTAGAACCCTTGGAAACACAGCTCTCATAATTTACACTAAAAGAAATGAGAAAATCGGGTAATTCCTCGCACGAGCGGTCACTTAGCATCGCTCGAGCGAGCACTTGACCTCGCTCGAGTGATCACAATTCATCGCTCGAGCGGTCATTATTCATCGCTCGAGCGATTATTATTCATCGCTCGAGCGGTAATTATTCCAAGCTCGAGCGGTTATAATTCATCGCTCGAGCGAACACTATTCATCACCCGAGCGGTTATATATTGAGGTACCTGGAGCTCTATGCGATGTCTCGCTCGAGCGAGCTTCTCCTTCACTGTGGGTCTCGCTCGAGTGAGCCCAAAACGCAAATATGTTCAAAATATTTCTTATGTCCTCGCTCGAGTGAACCATTTAGACCGCTCGAGCGAGCCACGAAAAGATATAAGTCCTCTATATTGCTCGAGGACTATTACCTTCTTCATGAGAGGCTTATTAATGTCAAGGATCATTAGTCTAGTAGTTTATACTCTACTTAAAACATACGTAAGCATCTAAAATTATACCTTACTCGATTGATCTCCTATAGTTTGATCCAAGCTTCGACTAAACGTAAAATTTCTAAGATTCTCTACTGCTTAAAATCAACGAACCTCTCCTCCTCTTTTGCAAAACTTTCTCCTCTTTCTCTCTATTTTACCTTCTCTCTATCTATGCTAATCTAGGTTACGTAGGAAAGACTCTCCCCCCCATTTTCACTTATATAGTGAAAGCTAGAATGTTTCACATATACATACATGATGTATATATGTAGTTTTTGGTTTCCTTATAAATCGCAAATACACGTGCATGATATGTGATACACATGCATGGTATATAACGTGCACGGTTCCCAAAAATTTGGAGTTTTGACACGACTACCAACTAGCAATTTAGTGTATTTTTAGGAAAACTAAAACTTACTGTTTAATGCCCACAATCCTTTAATTTTAGAAGAAAATTTGAGTGTTGGGCTCTTGCCTTCTTGGCAAACCATGCCCAAATTAAGTCTTCATCTTCTCTCTATAATCTCTTATATCCCTAACTTCTTTCTCTTCCGTCTATCTCCTCCACTCGTTCCTTCTCTACCAATATCTCAGCACCATTAATATTGTGATAACCCCTTTCTTTCTCTCGCATCCAACCAACCTATCGCCCGCCGACCCACCACCGAAAACGGATCGCTAAAGCGATAGGCTGCCGCATCGCCCGTATCGCTGAATTGACGCGTAGGGTGTCGTGTCGCCGAATCGATCAGAATCAACCGTGCATGCTCCACCAGTTCTCTGCTTCTTGGTCTAGGTAAAATGCTGCCCACTTTCCCTTTTCGTGTTCTGCAGGTGAAGAGATTCCGAAGAACTTCTCGATTCTACTTATCCAATCTTTAGCGGCGACTGGGTCGAGCTAACTATGGAAATAGGGAGGTCGAGTTCTGCTAAATACTTGGAATCTGGTAGGTGCATAGGGTGGAATCTCCTACCGAGGAGAAGGCTGACGCTGATTGACAAGCTCTTGGACGGCTTGCCTTTGCTGCTCTCTTTGCACCTCCATCTCGTGTAGTAGTTGAGTCCTTTCCTACTGGTGTGATTGCGTTAGCTAAGTTATCTGCTGACTGAAAGTAGTCGCCATCTCACGCAATAGGCGCATCGCTTCAGATTCTTAAAGACCTTCATGTGATGAGGCCTCATTCACCTGAGAGCTATTTATTCTTCTGCGTCGTTGAGCCATCAAGTCCTGATTCCACAAAACATCGTATGTTAGTTAATTCATACGATATAGTCCCTAAGGAAATAAAGCCTGGGCTCTGATACCAACTCTGTCACGACCCAGAATTCTTACCCGATCTCAAGAGCCTAGAATTCCGTGTTATGGCACCGCATGCTTGTTAAGGCGATAAGCGGACATACACATAATTCTTATTTTAATATAGCATATGGATCAAGGCATTTGAGATAGCATTTAAAGATGAACGATAAATAAATTAACAGCAAAAAACGTGAATGATATTAATTAAGTGATAAATCCTAACCATGCATCTATAATCGACAGTAAACTGAGATTTTACGTAAGGTAAAACGGTCTCAAACGTAAACCCATAAGTGGTACAGATAAATAAAAGTAACTAATAACAAGTCTCTCCTGAAAGCGATAAAAATTATAACTAAAAAATCTCTCAATGCTTAAAGTAGTCCACCGGATCTACTCCCTCATCCAGATGGTAGTCGACGTCCTCACTCTCATGGGCCGTATCAGGTACAACAGTATCCTTATTCTCAGTAATGGAATAATCAGTGTTCTCACTTGCAACTGTTAGTTTTGGGGAGGGGGGTGAGTTTACTCAGTCACGTAAACTCAGCGGGTTGCACAATCGATCCACCATAACATACCTAGGTGACCGTGTGTGCAATCGCTTGAGTTACGATGCATTTTGAAATAAATCAAGCAGTTATAAAAGATCAAAAACATATCTAAAATCTCATAACCTATCATATCGAAACTGAAAATCATAGCATAAAATGAAAAGACATAGCATAAAATGAAAAGATCTGAAATAAAATGAAATGAAAATGATGTATAAAGTTATGATCTCTTTTTGTATCTACTTTATCGACTTATCTCATATGACATATCTTAAAACTTAATATTGCTCCATACGCCTATACGACGTATTTCACATCTTACTTAATTTTTGTATACGACCTGTGCCAGGGCCGCTGCTCGAGCTTATCACGCGAGGTCCACGTATAGATAATCACCTAACTTCCATATCATGTCGTATATCACCATCCAACCTGATGAGGTTGCATGCATTTAAATCAGTGTCCCCTTACGTTCGGGACACTGTTGTAGCGTATTGTCCTTAAGACCCATCTTGGCTGCAGACGTTGAATCTTATGGTGGCACGCAAGACACGACACGTGTAAAAACTTAATTCATATTTTGCTGACCTTTACAGCGTAACTTATTCGTATTCGTATCTTACCTTATCTTACATATCAATTCTTATCATTTACTTATAACTTAATTTTGAGTGAGCCACGGTGCGATAAGATTCATAAAAATCACGCTTTTCAATGGATGAGTTCTATAGTAATCTAGATGTACTTCGTGTGGTAGCCCATACTCTCACAGAGGTGTTGCATCCGTATATGGAAGCCTACATTCCAAGTTTCACATGACTGTGAAAGGAAATCCTACCATGACGAAGGCTTAAAAGTCGTGTGGCATAGCTTATTACTTTTTAATAATGCGTATGCCCTATCGTGATTTTTTTATATGATGTATGTCATATGATGGAAGGTCTTACCTGACTAAATGAACTAGTTCATACGCCTTACATACTTGTGACCATAATATAATAATCAAAATTTAAAAATAACAGATATTTCATACGTAATTTTTGGAGAAACTTTCATAGGCCGTTAGATTACTTAGAGATCGATCGGGCCTTCTGTTTTTAAAGTTTTCTATGATTTGTTTAGTTTCTGCATCGGAACCTTTTCCTAGTTTGACTCAAAGGCGGGTCAACGAGGCGGTCAAACAAGTCCTTTAACCTAGTCGTACAATGGTTCATACCCCTTGCCTAATTTTCCAAACTTGCAGGCCTTAAAACACGTCCTCGAAATTTTAGTGACACTTTTCTAAGTCATTAGATTATATCGTATCATTATCAAGATCATTTTGAAGTTGATCCTATGGGCCAATTGGATCTTGAAATCTCAAAAGTTACGGGTCGAAGGCATCCCCTGGGTTATTCCCTGTCGCACCTAGGGTTAAAATAAAAAGAAACGAACATTGAACCATCCATCATCTAATCTGAACCATTAGATGGTTAGACAATAGAAATTTACCTAAGGTTGGGTCTTTTGTCCCAGTCCTAATCCGACCTCTAGCATGCTAGATCCTTCAGTCAACATTCTACAAAAATCTACGAGTCACATGCACATATAGAATACCTACCATGTGGCGATCAGATTGAACGGACCCGAGCCATTAGATACTCAAGGAAGATAATTTTGAGGTGTTACGTCCTTGGGCCTAATTTATTTCGGCCTCTAAGGCCTCAGATCTAATAGTCAATCCTTTCATGATCGATGGTTTCCAAATGGCATTTCAATTTTTTGATTTGTGTGTCGATTTCTTAAATTATGAACTATTAGATGTCTAGAGAATCTAAATTTGTGGAGATAATCCATCTCGGCTCCATTTCTTAGGTTGGACCCACAATATCCAACTTTAATCTATTTTGTTTAAATCCAGTGGTGCCAAGGAATGGTTGCACCAAGTTAACCATATCGGGTAAATTCTCCAAAGCGCCCAACTATAATGGTTGGGTTGGACAAGCTATCACCGGTACTGCCGGTGTTTGGTCGGGCCGACGCCCGAAATTCATCTTATCTCGGCTCGAAACATTTTATATATATATATATATATATATATATATATATATATATATATATATATATATATATACATACAAGATTTTCCCTTTTGTTTTTGAATTTGGTGGTCTCTGTTATAGAGACGTGGGTGTCAAGAGGAGGAGGGACTGATAGGAGCTTGGCTCCACTGTTACGTACACACATGCACTGGGTCATATACAAGCATGGTGATCCAATTTGTAAATTGATTTCTCTCTTTATATATATATATATATATATATATATATATAATATATAAAACTGAATATCTCAAGATCGATCGAGGGGCACCCACCTGTTAGAGCGTGCACGGCAGCCTATGCATCGATTTGGCGATGCAGGCGATGCGGCAGCCTATCGCTTTAGCAATCCATTTTCGGTGGTGGGTTGGCGGGTGCTAGGTTGGTTGGATGCGAGAGGAAGAAAGGGATTATCACAATATTAATGGTGCCGAGATATTGGTAAAGAAGGAACGAGTGGAGGAGATAGATGGAGGAGAAAGAAGCTAGGGATATAAGAGTTTATAAAGAGAAGGTGAAGACTTAATTTGGGCATGGCTTGCCAAGAAGGCAAGAGCCCAACACTCAAATTTTCTTCTAAAATTAGAGGATTGTGGGCATTAATCGACAAGTTTTAGTTTTCCTAAAAATACACTAGATTGCTAGCTGGTAGTTGGGTCTAATTATAATTGTGAAGTTTCTTAAATGTGAGTGAGTTGGGTTTGAGTGTAAAGCACTCATATGGGATTCGATGTTCCACCTCATCTTTTACCACATGATGCCCTTTTAAGATTCGGGTCATAACATTCTTCCCCCTTAAAAGAAAATTTTCGTTCCCGAAAATTACGTACCGATTATTCAAAAAGTTCTAGATAAGTTGCTTTGATGTCGGCTTCGTCCTCCCAAGTTGCTTCCTTAAGCGTGTGATGTTGCCATTGAACCAACACCAACGTGTTCGTCTTATTTTTGAAAACTTGTACCTTTCAATCGAGAATTTCGATGGGCCTTACAATGGTAGTGAGTTCTTCTTTGATATTGATGGGCTCGATCTCCACTATGTGCGAGGGGTTATATATGTTAGAAATCACTAGGAACAGAAATCCGAAAATGATGAAATGGGCAAGAGAATTAGACTCGAGGCACGTAATCGTTGTCTTTAAAACGCTATTTGCCCCTACTCGAATAAATTCTCGCGTTTGCAAAAGGGTTCTAGTGAGACACTTCCAGGATACAACGAGCCCAATCTCTTAGATGTGATCTGTTACTTTGCAACAGTAGAGGATCACCCCAGAAAACTCAATCCAATTAACTACCACCAAAAGAAGAAAGTAAGAGGAATTCTCAAGTTTATGCAAGGAATCCAATGGATTTCAGAGTATATTTCAATCTGTGTCCTAAGGCCTCCTTTTATAGAATTTTTAATATGACTATTGGACCAACAGTCATATTTTGGACGGCTCAGATCTGTCAAAGATTTTAACCGCTTCATCCAACGGCTGTATGAAATTTTGTAACTTTTTGAATTCAAATTCGAACAGTTGCACACCTTTATAAGCGGTTATGAAACGGTTGGGTCTAACGGTCAACATTTGACCAATCCGTTTGGCCCAATAGAATCGAATTAACCCACTAATTTATGGCCCATTAGGCCCAACCCGGCCCATGAATAATTTGACCGTTAGATTTACCTGGTCAAAAAGTCAAACCTCTCTTTACGACGATGCGCACATACAAAGTGCAAAGTGCGTGTGGGCCTAAAGCGCCAATGCGCAGACATCTTGCAGCACTTGCATCTTGTTCTCTTCTTATTATCAAACAATAATAGAAGGTGAAAGGTTCTATATGAGAATATTCATTTGCATACAAATATGAGAATACTTATTACCTAAAAATTAACTCACAAAACTAAGAAAGAAATCAAAAGCAAGTTTTATTTGCTTTAAAATTATTTAATATATTTATTATATTCTAAACTAATAAATAAATATAACAATCCCCCATAATTTTTAAATAAAATAAAGACGCTAGTACCGAAAATATGTGCATATAATGAAAAGGTACCTTTTAGGTTTAAACCTTCACTTAATGCAAACTTATCAAAGTCTTATCAGGGTGTACAGAGACCATAGTCTTGAACTGAGGACCCTATATGATATGACCGGATAAATAACGCACACATATTTTCTTAAAATCGAGTTTTCTATAAAGTTGGCCTTGTGCTTATACCCTGATTTCATGAATGCTTTTTGAGAGAAACCATAATCTCATAGGAAGTGGTCGTACCTCCACATTTACATAGGTAAGTCTGTCGAATGTGTTTCTGTAATTAAACACATTAACATAAAATGTTATAGACTTATTAAGAGTAAGTACTCATCCTTCTCTTTTCCAATACAGATTCTAAGCACTTGACACTTGTCTTGGGATAGATATTTTAACTAAATTAAAGTGTTTCTAATCATCACTTTCATGTCGTACTCTTTCATTGAACTTAAGGATTTGTTGTACAAATATTAAGTTAGATTTCTGACATGGGTAATCAACTATATGGTTTTAGTCCTATCCCGATAGATGTTTTCTTTACCAATTTTCTAGAAAATCCTTTGGTAAATGGATCAGCCAAATTATTATTGGTCTGAATTGAGTCTATCCCAATTACTCCATCCTTGAGTAATTCTCAAATATAACGGTGTCGTAGATTAATATGTCTATTCTTACTATTATAAATTTTATTGTAGGCTTTTACTCTCGTAGCCTCACTATCACAATTTATTGTAATAGGTGACATAGGCTTTGGCTACAAAGGAATTTGAAAAAGTAAATTCTGAAGCCATTCTGCCTCTTTGCCACATGCCGTTAAGGCAATAAACTCAAATTCCATTGTGGAATGACTAATACATATTTACTTTTTAGATCCCCATGTGATCGCAGCACCACCGAGAGTGAATACCATCTAAATGATTATATTTCTTGAGAATTTTCTCAATATAATGAGACTGGGTTAAAGTAAGCTCATTATCATTTCTTATTATTTTGATTCTTAAGATGACATCAGCATTACCCATATCTTTCATATCAAAATTGGAAGAGAGAAAAGATTTGACATCCATTATACTATCTAAATCAGTATCAAATATAAGCATATCATCTACATATAAATATATGATAACTCTCTTATTTGTAAAAAATTTACTATAAACATATTTATCAGATTCATTAATTTTGAAACTATTAGAAAC
The DNA here is from genome assembly GCA_021018995.1 of Chloranthus sessilifolius. Classification (NCBI taxonomy): domain Eukaryota; kingdom Viridiplantae; phylum Streptophyta; class Magnoliopsida; order Chloranthales; family Chloranthaceae; genus Chloranthus; species Chloranthus sessilifolius. The sequence continues at coordinate 12,087,167 of CM037588.1, forward strand.
AATAACACTTTCAAATTTCTCATACCATTGTTTAGGAGCTTGTTTTAAACCATAAAGAGATTTAATTAATTTACAAACTTTATGCTCTTGTCCGGTCATTACAAAACTTTCAGGTTGCTCCATATAAACTTCTTCTAATTCACCATTTAAGAATACAGTTTTTACATCTGTTTGATGAATTTGTAAATGATAAATAGAAGCAAGTGCTATTAATATCCTAATAGTTGAAATTCTAGCTATCGGGGTATAAGTATCAAAAAAGTCAATACCTTCCTTTTGTCTAAATCCTTTTGCCACCAGCCTGGCCTTAAATTTATCTATAGTTCCATCAGCTTTTAATTTTCGTTTGAAAATTCATTTACAACCTATAGGTTTAGATCCGTCAAGAAGATTAACTAATTTTCATGTTTTATTACCCATTATAGATTCTATTTCATCATTTCTTGCTTCCTTCCAAAAGGCAGCATTATGCGATTTCATAGCCTCATCAAATGTTAAAGGATCATTTTCTATATAAAAAGAAAATATAGTTTCCTTTACTTATTCTGATCTTGTTCCCTCTACTATAAATATATAAAAATCTGAACCATAAGATTTTTCTTTTCGCACTCTTTTACTTTTTCTAAGATCCGTGTTTACTATATTTTCAGAATTTATAATTAATTTTTCTTTATTAGAATTTTCATTAATTCTAAGAATAGAAGAAAAATAATGTTCATAAAATTTAGCATCTCTAGATTCAATTATATTGTTTTAATCAATTGCACCTGTAGATTCTATTACCAAAAATCTGTAGGCTTTACTGGTTAATGAGTATCCAATAAATACGCATTCAATGGCCCTATTACCTAATTTGGGTCTTTGAACATCTGGTAATCTAATCAGTGTTCGATACCCCCACACTTTGAGGTATTTAAGATTTGATTTTCTTTTCTTCCATAACTCATAGGGAGTTATACTAGAACTCTTCTGTGGTACTCTATTTAAAAGATGACAAGCAGTGAGAAGTGTTTCACCCTATAAATTTAAATTTAAATCGGAATTTAAAAATATAGCATTTACCATTTCTAATAAAGTTCGATTTTTTCTTTCTGCTGTACCATTTTGTTGAACAGTGTAAGGTGCTGTCGTAAGATATACCACCTCCACATTTTTACAAAATTCATTAAAATCATTTGAAGTGTATTCTCCTCCTCTATCAGATTTCAAATTTTTAATTTTAAAATTTAACTGATTTTCAACTTCTTCTTTATAAGCTTTAAATTTTTCTAAAACTTCATCTTTATGTTTTAACAAATAAACATAAGTATATTTAGAATAGTCATCAATAAATGTTATAAAATATTTTTCCCCCCTCTAGTTAAAATATTATTTAAATTATAAATATCAATATGAATGAGTTCTAAAATCTGATATTTTCTTTCTACTTTATTAAAAGGTTTTCTAGTGATTTTAGTTTGAATACAAATTCTATATTTTTTATGAATATTTTTCTCGCTTCTAGGAATTAATCCTAATTCTATCATAGAATTTAAACGATTAACATTCACATGCCCTAATCTATCATGTTATAATGAAAGAGAATCAACAATGTAAACGGAAGAAGGCATTTCATTAATTACATTCAATTTGAACATCCCATTACAGACATATCATTTCCTTACAAATACACCACTCTTAGTGATTATAACTTTATCTGATTCAAAGACTAACTTAAAACCATGTTTATTGAGTAAGCTGGTCGAAATCATATTCTTAAAAAATCTCATGAATATACAGTACATCGGTCAAAGTAAGGGTCTTATCAGAAGTCAATTTGAGATTGATTTTCTCTGAACCCTTGACCTTTGCAGTTGAAGCATTCCCCATAAAGAGCTCTTATCCGTTTGTGTCCTCCACATAGTTAGCGAAAAAAGATCGGCAGTTACAAACATGCCTAGTGGCATCATAATCGATCTACCAATCTTTTTCGCTGCCAACCATGTTGATTTCGGAAATTATGGCTACAAACTTTTCTTCAGTCACATTCGCTTGAGATTCTTTCTCCCTTTTCAGAAGTCTGCAATCCTTTTTTAAATGATCGGGTTTACCACAATAATAACAACTGCCCTTTTTCTTCTGGCCCTGATGACCTTGGCTCTTATTTTTCTTATTAGCCTTATCAGAATTGGAGTTACCTTTTCGCTTTCCACGTGATTTGGACGTGCCAACTTCCATCATATAAGCCTTTGAAGTTAATTGAGATTGCTAGTCTTTCTTGTCACGAACACGAAGTTCGTCTTCGACTCGAAGGTGGCACAATTCTTCAAATGAAAGTTCTTTCTTTTTATGTTTGAGAGTGTTTCTACAGTCCTTCCACGAGGCAGGCAATTTGTGGATAATTGCATGATTGTGAAAAATGGGATCCATTTTTACGCCCTCTTGATTAATTTGGCCGATAATATATTGAATCTCATGAACTTAATCGAGAATCGATTTATTATCAGTCATTTTGAAATCTAAATATTGACTTACAATGAAGCTTTTTGTACTGGCATCTTCTATTTTGTACTTTGTCTCCAACGCCTTCCAAAGTTTCATTGCAGACGGCATGCTCTGCTACACATCGAAGAGTGAATTTTCTAGTATATTGATAGTGTCCTTTATAGATATAATCATCTTGCTCCCATTTCTGATTATTACAAGCATTGGCAAGAGATTCTCTATCAAAATCTTCAGGCTCCACGGGTTTTGGAGTGGTTAGGACATAGGTAACTTTCAAAGTCGTCAATACGAAATGTATCTTTCTTCTGAAGTTGTTGTCGTCGAATCGCTCTAATTTGATGAAGTCGTGAGTCATCACTTTTAGATTTGAAGTCATTATAAAACATAATAGCGTTTTAAAATTGATAGAAATCAATAGGAACAGAAATCCGAAAATAATGAAATGGGCAAGAGAATTGGACTCAAGGCACGTAATCGTTGTCTTTAAAACGCTATTCGCTCCCTACTCGGATAAATTCTCGAGTTTGCAAAAGGGTTTCAGCGAAACGTTTTCAGGATATAACGAGCCCAATCTCTTGGATGCGATCCGTTACTTTGCAACAGTAGAGGATCGCCCCAGAAAACTCAATCCGATGAAGTACCACCAAAAGAAGAAAGCAAGAGGAATTCTCAAGTTTATGCAAGGAATTCGATGGATTTCAGAGTATATTTTAATTTGTGTCCTAAGGCCTCCTTTTATAGAATTTTCAATATGACTTGGACCAACAGTCATATTTTGGACGGCTCAGATCTGTCAAAGATCTCAACCACATCATCTAACGGCTGTATGAAAGGTTGTAACTTTTCGAATTCAAATTCGAATGGTTTCACACCTTAAGTGGTTATGAAACGGTTGGGTCCAACGGTCAACATTTGACCAATCCGTTTAGCCCAATAGAATCGAATTAACCCACTAATTTATGGCCCATTAGGCCCGACTTGACCCATGAATAATTTGACCGTTGGATCTACCTGGTTAAAAAGTCAAACCTCTCCTTGCAACGATGCGCACGTGCGAAGTGCAAAGTGCATCTTAAACGCTAAGCGCCAATCACGCGCCGCAGCGTGCGTGTTCTCTCTTATTGTCAAACAATAATAGAAGGTGAAAGGCTCTATATATAGCCTGGACACATTTTACTTTTACCAATGTAAGACTATTCATACAAATATGAGAATATCTATTGCCTAAAAATTAACTCACAAAACTAAGAAAGAAATCAAAAGCAAGTTTTATCTTCTTTAAAATTATTTAATATATTTATTATATTCTAAACTAATAAATAAATATAACAATATACGTATCGCCTCAACATGGACACGTGGAATACATCGTGGATCCCTGAATATTGTGGTGGTAGAGCGACTTTATAAGTAACCTCGCCTACACGTTTGGTGACTTTGAAAGGCCCTACGTATCTAGGGCTCAGTTTCCCACACTTTCTAAAGCGCATAACTCCTTTGGTCGGGGAGACGCGAATGAATACACGTTCGCCAACCTGACAAAAGATTTTACTATTTAAAATACGAAACAAAATTTTAATGAAATTTAAACTTTCAAGTCGAAATGTTGTACCTCGAATTCTAAGTTACGACGGTGGGGGTTGGCATACTTCCTCTGACGATCCTGGGCTATTCTAAATCATTCGCGTATCAGCTTGACTTTTTCAGTTGTGGTTTGGACTAGTTCGGGGTCCAAGCATCCTTCTCACTCAGACTTCATCCCAACACAAAGGTGTTCTACAACTTCTCTCGTATAACGCCTCGAAAGGAGATATTTCGATGCTTGTCTGATAGCTATTATTGTAGGAGAATTCAATCAAAGGGATGTGATCATCCCAATTCCCTCGGAAGTCGAACATACAAACTCTCAACATTTCTTCGACTACTTGGTTAACCCTTTCAGTTTGCCCGTCAGTTTGCAGATTGAAAGCAGTACTAAAATCCAAGCGAATCCCCAATGCTCTTGAAATATAGTCCAATATTTTGAGGTGAATGTCGAGTCTCTATCGGACACGATGCTTACCAGCACACCGTGCAATTTCACTATTTCCTTCAAGTACGTCTCAACGAGTTTTTCTCCATCGACAGTAGTTTTAAAAGGCAAGAAATGTGCAGACTTTGTTAATCTGTCAACTATTACCCAAATGGCATCATTCTTCTTCAACGTTTTTGGCAGACCAACGATGAAATCCATTGATATATTTTTCCACTTCCACTCCAGAATGGGTAAGGGTTGAATGAAGCCGGCTTATTTTTGGTGTTCTGCTTTGACTTGTTGGCATACTAAGCATCTTGATACATATTCAACTATTTCTCGCTTCATGTTCGGCCACCAGTACTAGTTCTTCAAATTTTGATACATCTTAGTGTTGCCCGGGTGTACTGAGTACCCTGATTTGTGACCTTCATCGAGCATTTCCTTTTTAACCTTAGAGTCATTAGGCACATACAATCTCCGTCTAAAGAGTAATGTTTCATCCGCTCTGAGACGATAATCAGGTTTCGATTCTTAGAATTTTCGGATCTGTTCGCTGCAGTTCCCTGATTTTATCCACAATGAATGGATTTATTAGAATTTTTACCAGATCTACACCTTCTTCGATTTCTTGGAGATAAAAATCTTCTTCTGCTAGTTCATCGAGGGGCCTCCAAGTTTCTAATCGAGCTAAAAATCTTGACGTCTTTCTACTGAGTGCATTTGCGATGACATTCGCTTTATCAGGATGATAATTAATCGAACAATCATAATCCTTCATGTACTCGACCCATCTGCGCTGCCTAAGATTCATATCTTTTTGTGAGAAGTGGTACTTGAGGCTCTTATGGTCTGTATATACTTCAAACGTTTCACCATAGAGATAAAGTCGCCACAATTTGAAAGCGAAGATGACTGCTGTCAATTCTAAGTCGTGAACTGGGTAGTTTTTCTCATGTGGCTTCAGTTGTCTTAACCTGTATACAACGACCTTCCCATCTTGTTGCAGTATACAACCAAGTCCTTGGCAAGATGCGTCGGTGAATATTTCAAGTTTACCCTTGTCTGTGTTAGATGGTAAGGTTAGAACAGGCATTGTAGTAAGTTTTCTTTTTCACTTCCTGAAAGCTTTTCTCACACTCATCAGACCATATAAATTTTATGTTTTTCTTTGTAAGGCTTGTAAGGGGCAGAGTAATTCGAGAGAATCCCTCAACGAAGCATCGATAGTAACCCTCAAGTCCGAGGAAACTCTTTATTTCGATAATAATTTTTTGTGCCTGCCAGTTCGTCACTACCTCAATCTTAGCAGGGCCAACAGTATCACCTTCTGCCGATATCACATGCCCTAGAAAGGTCACTTGTTTGAGCCAGAAATTGCACTTGCTAAGTTTAGCATACAACTGGTGATCTTGGAGAGTCTGAAGTGCGAGACGAAGGCGTTCCTCATGTTCTTTCTCCGATCGTGAGTAGATGAGGATGTCATCCACGAACACAATGATGAATTCATCAAGGTACCGCCTGAACACCTGATTCATCAGGTCCATGAATACAGCTGGTGCATTTGTTAGTCTGAAGGCATGACTAAGAACTCGCACAACCCATTCTTGCAAGCGAAATCTGTCTTTGGAATATCCTCTTCTCTCACTTTCAGCTGATGATAACCCGATCTAAAATCAATCTTAGAAAAGCACTTAGCACCTAGGAGCTGATCGAACAAATCATCGATACGAGGGAGGGGGTATCAATTTTGGATGGCTCTACTATTCAACTGACGATAATCGATGCACAGCCTCATCGAACCATCTTTCTTCTTTACGAAGAGCACTGAGGCTCTCTATGGCGATTGACTACGTCTGATAAATTTCTTATTCGACAATTCCTTGAGTTGTATTTCCAGTTCTTTTAATTCTGTTGGGGCCATCCAATATGGTGCCTTGGCAATTGGTGCGGTCCCTTGAATCAGATCGATTTTGAACTCGATTTTTTGGTTGGGGGGTACATCGGATAAGTCCTCAAAAAATACGTCGACGAAATCTCTGACGACTGAAATTTCTGTAGAATCAACTGTCTTGTCTTGCTCCTTGTCTAATGCTGCTATAAAGGTGCCCCCTTCTTTTTAATTCCCCGAAATCTGAATGGAGGCTCTCCAAGTTGTTGGAAGGTGACCACTTTAGAGAAACAGTCAACTGTGGCATGATATGTGGCTAACCAATTCATGCCCAATAAGATATCGAAATCCTGAAAGTCCAACACGATAAGATCTATCGAAAGATCATGACCCTTGATATTTATGATGGTATTTTGACATACAAAGGTAGCCATCATCTTGCTTCCTGACGGTGTTGAAATTACCAGTTTATTCTCTACGAGTGTAGGTATAGTTCATATTTCTAACACGGATCCTGGGATAATAAAAGAGTGTGTGGAACCTGAATCTATGAGTGTGAGAGCTAGGTGCATTAGTATTCTTTGGGTGGATGACCAATAAATTGCCTGTTTGTGCATCATGAGATTTAGAATGCTATTGATCTAATGGTGATTATGCAGATTTTTAAATTTAATAAGCTATGTTAATAATTGAAATAGTGACCTTTTTCTAGACAGTCATACCTTGGATCACTTCATCGCTAGCCAGAGTGTCTTGCTGTGACAGTGCGAATACCCGTCCTTGGTTCAAAGGCCTCGCCTATAGGCCTTGAGGTTTCTCCCGACATTCCTTAGCAATATGCCCTTCCTTTCCACAGTTATAGCATTTCTTGGTGCCTTGCATGCAGACCCCTGCTCGATGCCATTTGTTGCACTTAGGGCACGGTTCGAACGGTACATAACCCCCTTGTGGTTGCTGTGAAGGTGGCATGATATTCTCGATTGGAAGGCAGTGGTTGGTTGAGTTTGTTGAGGTACGATTCGAGGCCTTTTATTCACTGAAGGGTTAGTGTAGGGCTGAATCCTCTAATAGGATGTAGTTGTTGGCCTCTGAGAAACAAAAGGGACTCGCTGGACAGCCTTATTTTTCTGAGCCTCAATTCTAGTAACTTTTCGATTCATCATTTCTCCTGACTCTCTCTTAGATTTGGGCGCGTTCCACGAGTTCTCCATATGTTTCAATCTTTATAGCGGCTAACTTCTCACGAAAGAAAGGTCGTAAGCTATTCTGAAATGCGAAGAGCTTATTGCCTTCGTCTGCGATCAAATTCCCAGCAAATCTAGATAACTGGTCAAACTTGGCCTCATACTCGGCTACAGTCATATTCCCTTGTCGTAGGTCCATGAATTCTTTCTTCTTCTGAGCCCTGGTGGCTGCAGAGATATACTTTGTGAAGTAAGCATCCTTAAACTGTTGCCAAGTCCATTCTTCTTCATTGTTTCGATCTGTAGCTTTCTTTGTTGCTTTCCACCAATTCTCTGTTTCTTGGTCTAGGTAAAACGCTGCCCACTTCACCTTTTCGTGTTCTGCAGGTAAAGAGATTCCGAAGAACTTCTCGATTCTACTTATCCAATCTTTAGCGGCGACTGGGTCAAGCTGACTATAGAAATAGGGAGGTCGAGTTCTGCTAAATACTTAGAATCTGGTAGGTGCATAGGGTGGAATCTCCTATCGAGGAAAAGGCTGGCGCTGATTGACAAGCTCTTGGACGGCTTGCCTTTGCTGCTCTCTTTGCACCTCTATCTCGTGTAATAGTTGAGTCCTTTCCTACTGGTGTGATTGTGTTAGCTGAGTTATCTGCTGACTGAAAGTAGTCACCATCTCACGCAATAGGCGCATCGCTTCAGATTCTTAAAGACCTTCATGTGATGAGGCCTCATTCACCTGAGAGCTATTCATTCTTCTGCGTCGTGGAGCCATCAAGTCCTGATTCCACAAAACATCGTATGTTAGTTAATTCATACGATATAGTCCCTAAAGAAGTAAAGCCTGGGCTCTGATACCAACTCTGTCACAACCCAGAATCCTTACCCGATCTCAAGGGCCTAGAATTCCGTATTATGACACCACACGCTTGTTAAGGCAATAAGCGGACATACACATAATTCTTATTTTAATATAGTATATGGATCAAGGCATTTGAGATAGCATTTAAAGATGAATAATAAATTAATTAACAGCGAAATATGTGGATGACATTAATTAAGTGATAAATCCTAACCATGCATCTATACTCGACAGTAAACTGAGGTTTTACGTAGGGTAAAACGGTCCCAAACGTAAACCCATAAGTAGTACAAATAAATAAAAATAACTAATAATAAGTCTCTCTTGAAAGTGATAAAAACTATAACTAAAGAATCTCTCAATGCTCAAAGTAGTCCACCGGATCTACTCCCTCATCCAGATGATAGCCGACGTCCTCACCCTCATGAGCTACATCAGGTACAGCAGTATCCTCATTCTCAGTGATGGAATAATCAGTGTTCTCACCTGCAACTGTTAGTTTTGTGGAAGGGGGTGAGTTTACTCAATCACGTAAACTCAGCGGATTGCACAATCGATCCACCATAACATACCCAGGTGATCGTGTGTGCAATCGCTTGAGTTGCGGTGCATTTTGAAATAAATCAAGCAGCTATAAAAGATTACAAGCATATCTAAGATCTCATAACCTATCATATCGAAATTAAAAATCATAACATAAAATGAAAAGACATAGCATAGAATGAAAAGACCTAACATAAAATGAAATGAAAATGATGCATCAAGTTCTGATCTCTTTTTGTATCTACTTTATCGACTTATCCTGCGTGACATATCTTAAAACTTAATATTGCTCCATATGCCTACATAGCGCATTTCGTATCTTACTTAATTTTCTTATACGACTTGTGCCAAGGCCGCTGTTTGAGCCTATCACGCGAGGTCCACGTATAGATAATCACCTAACCTCTATATCATATCGTATACCACCATCCAGCCCGATGAGGTTGCATGTATTTAAATCAGTGTCCCCTTACGTTCGGGACACTGTCGTAATATATTGTCCTTAAGGCTCGTCTTGGCTGCAGACGTTGGATCTTGTAATGACACGCACGACATGACACATGTAGAAACTTAATTCATATTTTGCTGGTCTTTACAGCGTAATTTATCCGTATTCGTATCTTACCTTATCTTATATATCAATCCTTATCATTTACTTGTAACTTAATTTTGAGTAAGTCACGATGCGATAAGATTTACAAAAATTATATTTTTCAAGGAATGAATTCCGTAGTAATCTGGATGTACTTCGTGTGGCACCCATACTCCCACAGAGGTGTTGCATCCGTATATGGATGCCTAAATTTCATATTTCACGTGACCATGAAAGGAAACCCCACCATGACGAAGGCTTAAAAATCGTGTGACATAGCTTATTACTTTTTAATCATGCATATGCCCTATCGTGATTTTTCTATATGATATATGTCATATGATGGAAGGTCTTACCTGACTAAATGAACTAGTTTATACGCTTTACATACTTGTGATCATAATATAATAATCAAAATTTGAAAATAACAGATATTTCATACATAATTTTTGGAAAAACTTTCATAGGCCGTTAGATTGCTTAAAGAGCGATCGGGCCTTCTATTTTTAAAGTTTTCTAGGATTTGTTTAGTTTCTGCATCAGAATCTTTTCCTAGTTTGACTCAAAGGCGGGTCAACGAGGCGGTCAAACAAGCCCTTTAAGCTAGTCGTACAATGGTTCATATCCCTTGTCTAATTTTTCAAACTTACAGGCCTTAAAACACGTCCTCGAAATTTTAGTGACACTTTTCTGAGTTGTTAGATTATATCGTGTCATTATCAAGATCGTTTTGAAGTTGATCCTATGGGCCAGTTGGGTCTTGAATTCTCAAAAGTTAATGGTCGAAGGCAACCCATGTGTTATTCCCTATGGCACCTAGGGCTAAAATATAAAAAAATGAACTTTGAACCATCCACCATCTAATATGAACCATTAGATGGTTAGACAATAGAGTTTTACCTAAGGTTGGGTCTTTTGTCCCAGTCCTAATCTGACCTCTAGCACGCTAGATCCTTCAGTCAACATTTCATAAAAATCTACGAGTCACGTGCACATATAGAGTACCTGCCATGTGGCAATCAGATTGAACGGACCCGAGCCATCAGATACTTAAGAAAGATAATTTTGATGTGTTAGGTCCTTGGGCCCAATTTATTTCGGACTCTAAGGCCTCAGATCTAAGAGTCAATCCCTTCATGATCGATGGTTTCCAAATGGTGTTTCAATTTCTTGATATGTGTGTCGATTTCTTAAATTCTGAACCGTTAGATGTCTCGAGAATCTCAATTTGTGGAGGCGATCCATCTCGGCTCCATTTCTTGTGTTGGGCCCACAAGATCCAACTTTAATCTATTTTGTTTAAATCCAGTGGTGCCAAAGAATGGTTGTACCAAATTAATCATATCGGGTAAATTCTCCAAAGCGCCCAACTATAATGGTTGGCCCGGGTAAGCTATCACCGGTATTGTCGGCATTTGGTCGGGCCGACGCCTGGAATCCATCTTATCCCGGCCCGAAACATCATATAAATAAATATATATATATATATATATATATATATATATATATATATACATACAAAATTTTCCCTTTTGTTTTTAGATTTAGTGGTCTTTGTTACAGAGACATGGGTGTCAAGAGGAGGGGGGGCTGATAGGAGCTTGGCTCCACTGTTAAGTACACACATGCACTGGGTCATTTATAAGCATGGTGATCCAATTTGTAAATTGATCTCTCTCTTTCTAAATTGTGAGTAACCATATGTGTGTGTATATATATATATATATATATATATATATATATATATATATATATATATATATATATATAATTGAATATCTTAAGATTGATCGAGGGGCACTCACCTGTTGGAGCGTGCATGGTTGATTCTGATCGATTCGGCGACACGACAGCCTACGCGTCGATTCGGCGATGCGGCAGCCTATCGCTTTAGCGATGCGTTTTCGGTGGTGGGTCGGCGGGTGCTAGGTTGGTTGGATGCGAGAGGAAGAAAGGGATTGTCACAATATTAATGGTGCCGAGATATTGGTAGAGAAGGAACAAGTGGAGGAGATAGATGGAGGAGGAATAAGCTAGGGATATAAGAGTTTATAGAGAGAAGATGAAGACTTAATTTGGGCATGGTTTGCCAAGAAGGCAAGAGCCCAACACTCAAATTTTCTTCTAAAATTAGAGGATTGTGGGCATTAATCGGCAAGTTTTAGTTTTCTTAAAAATACACTAGATTGTTAGGTGGTAGTCAGGATCTAATTATAATTGTGAAGTTTCTTAAATGTGAGTGAGTTGGGTTTGAGTGTAGAGCACTCATATGGGATTCGGTGTTCCACCCCATCTTTTACCACATGATGCCCTTTTAAGATTCGAGTCATAACAGCATTTCACCGAGAACAAATCCAAACAAGGAGAAGCCTCTGGGATCATGACCTGAGGGAAAAATAAATCGCCATCTTGAATTCTGATGGAGCGTGGAATGTCCTTCCAAGAGCTTACGGCCACCTTGATGCGAATTCAGTCAAAGGCCTCTAAAATCTCTAAAACAATGGTCAGTCTCCAATAGCTCCCCATTGGCAAAACCAAGCTTCAATAAAAGGGGTCCCCCAGAGATGAAAGAGAGCTTCAAGGACTTTAACCCAAAGGCTCTGGAAGAAGAAGGGATCGAGTTGGAAGTCAGGGTCCATTGATGGAACCAGATGAGCCTAGGACCAATCCTAAAAGAGCTACTGAAGCATGCCTTTGCCACCAGAGATTAAGAAGAGAAACAATAAAACATGAGTCCCCACCCCACACGGCCTGAGCCCAAACGAGAATGACATTATTCTCTAGAGATTTTTCGGAGCAAATGCCCAGACGCACCTAGTTAAAAGTTTAGCCGGCCCGCCATTCCTTGGACTCTTCACTCATAACACTATCTATAATAGTCGAATCAGAGGAGGGGTCCTTCATCCACTCTCTCTGATGATGGTCTCCATTAGCGACATTAGAAGAAGAGCATCTAGGCTTGATGTTGTTCACCTACTTATACCTGGCCCCTCTTCCGGGGAAAGAGGAGGAACTCCAAAGGTTTTCTTGTATGGAGAGTGGGGCATTGTCGGCAACAATAGTTACAATTACAGAGGGATTGGAAACCAAAGTTGTTGGGGCACAACCAATCCCCCGCGGGAAGGCCACAGTCCTCCCTCCAACACCCATTTTCCCTCCACGGGTGCTCTCTCCACTTCCATTAAATCTCCAGCTCTTTTTGCGTGGATTAAGACAAGACGACGGCCCCCCATCTCCAGGATAAGAATTCTGACCTCCCAGCGAAGTGTTCGTAATCCTCAACAAAGAGGGTGAAGACAACATGAACTTAAAGATCAGACACCATACCTACTCTACTTAAACCTACTCTACTTTGATTCGAAAGGCGAACCGCATCTTTGATCAATCAATGTATCGAAGAATTAGGCTGATAGGCTCTATTGATATTATATAATCGAAGATCGAAGAAGCATGCATGTGAGTAGATTAAAGTTACAAATAGGTCGTTAAGTGGATGGGAACTTGGCTTAGCTTAGATAAAACTTTTTTTCCGAAAAGCAAGTTTTACTTGCTTAAAAGGAGAGGGAGAAAGGAAAGTAAAAGTGAAGAAGATGAAAGAGTTCATGCCTTGTATGAAACACAAGGCATCACATGGTGGTGAACTGGTGTCATGTGAACAAAAGTGATAACCATGTTTCTTTCATGGGATAATAATGGTTCCTTACCTACATTTAAACTCCAAAAGGTGCTTAAATGATCTTAGGCCATTATTTGTAGGCTTGTGAACTTATAACATTAAAATGTGGAATACTATTGTGCCATGTGGTGCATAGCAATGAACAATCTAAATGGTTGAAATGGCAATCCTTCATTGAAATGTTTTGGCCAAAAAATCATGTCTATAAGTGGATGTAAACATCCGTTTGGTGAACTTTAAAATCGGCCATTAAAATAAGAACAACGGCTGGTATTAGAGTGCACAAATTAGATGTAAACCTCTCACAATGTGTGTCATTTTTGGATATGTTGCCCTTCAATGTATGATCTATCACTTTGACAATATAGATTATCCACATCTTAAACCATTAATGGTGTTAGATAGTTTAAACACCAATTTAAGTGATAAATTGGGTTGCATTTGGGTTAGCTCTTTCCCTCTTTGGCTCTGGCGGGGAACTGTTTTCACGTTTGGTAACACCACTACTCGCCCTATTTGGTCTGGCAGAGAGCGTTTTAAGTGATAAAACTGCTCTCTACTTGCTCTCCGTTAGAGCAGATTTCATATGCTCTGACAGAGAGCAGACATAGAGCTGCTTCTGCTCTTATAAGAGCTAACCAAAATAAGCCTAAATAATTTTATTTTTTATACGGTCATTCGACCAAGACAACCTCGGCAATCGAGGAGCAGGCATGCATATACATATGACAAGTGGGGAACAGCGTGAGGGAGCACCAACTACAGTGGTGAGGGTTAACTAACATAACCCAACCCACACCTTGTAAACACAAGGGTGGGAAACAGCGTGGAGAACAAGTATCGAACCCACGACCTCCTCCCTCACAATGGAGGGAGATTACCAACTGGGCTAATGCCTCTTTGGTTAAGCCTAAATAATTCGTCAAGAGAGTTGGGTCTTCTATCATTAGTGATCATATGGGTCACGGATGCCAAATCGTTCAAGTGCATAGATTTGTCGTCACTAAACTAGGCCTTACCTGAACGCAAACATGACCTAGACTAGGGGTGAAAAAATAACTGAAAAATCGAAAATCAACACAACCGAACTGATAAAAACTGAAACCGATGAATCGATACCAAACCGAACCAATACGAAGCCGAACCGAAACCGATAAACCTAAATCAGTTCGGTATCGGTTTTGGGTGCCAAAAACCGGTATAATAGGAAGAGAAACCGATAAAATTTTGAAAAAAACGAAAATTCCTTTAAAAATAAAAAATAGAAAAAACCAAAAACCAAACCGACCGAAACCAATATGGTTGGTTTGGTATCGGTTTTGGTTTTTTTGTTATTGGTTTACCGAAACCGATAAGTTCTGTTTCGGTGTTGGTTTTGGCCAAACCCCTACTGAAAATCAGCTCCGGTTCAGTATACTGAATTTCCACCAGTAACCTAGACCCAACCTTGAGAGACAGTGCAAATATTTGCCCAAGTGGTGATTCCCTCAAGTGTGTATGCTTGAGGTCAAGAGTTCAAATCCCATGCTTAGCTATAAACAAAAATGTTAGTACTTGTTTTACTTAGGGCTGCACAGAAAACAGACCGAACCGACCCACCTGACCAAAATCAACCGAAATTTTGGGTTTCGGTCAGTTTTAGTGCTTATCAGTTCAATTTCGGTGTAAGCTTGTTGGGAAATTGGATTATCGGTCCGGTTTCGGGTTTAGGGTTATTTTACCCGAAACCGAACCGACAAGGGGTGCAAAGTGCAAACAGACAAAACAGGTTTGCAATTAAAAAAATTTGTTTTAAAAATTAAACTTAAAAACTAAACTTAAAACCCTATTTTGGGTTTAAAAGCCGAAAATGTTCACGTTTATATGACTTTAAATTTTCTGTTTGTATATGATGATAAATATTAATGTTTAAAAGCCAAAAATCAAACAAATCGATTGGTCTCGATTTCAGGTCAGTATAGAGAGGTTTCATGTTGGTTTCGGTTTGGACAAAGTTGAAACCGACACTTTTTTTTTTTTTTTTTTTTGATACGGCCATTTAGGCCGAGACAGCCTCGAGAACCGAAGAGCATCAACTACAGTGATGAGGGTTAACTAACAGAACCAAACCCACATCTTGTAAAGACAAGGGTGAGAAGAGGACGAGTATTGAACCCACGACCTCCTCCCTCACAATGGAGGGCTCTTTGGTAAGTTGGATGGGCTATCGAATGGGCAAAATCAAAGGCATTCTTACTATATTCAAAAGGAAAACGTTGGTTGTGATTACTTTTTACATTTATGAACATTTTTTTTTTTTTTTGATGGAAGTTATTAACATTTTAGCAAAACAGGATACCAACAGGCCTCTGTCCTCTGTCTGTGAGGAGAGTTTCCTCTCTTCTCTGGCTGTGTCTGGTGTAAGAGTTTCTTACTTAATTTCTCTCCTCCTTATTTTTCCCACTGTTTATTGTCTTTCTTATTTTGTTATCATGGATGATAATAATATGGAAGTAGTACTACGCAATCGATCTTCGAAAGAAACTCATCCTCACTCCAAATGAAAAGATTGAATTCCATCGTTGGTAATCTGATCAAGGTGGAAACAGATGAAGACGGGAGGGGTTGGGGAAGATTTCTTCGCAAACCGCTGCGAAGGGGAGTGATCTTTAAATTAGAAGATCAACCAGCCATCTGGGTGAATTTCCAATAGGAACGCTCTCCCTACTTTCTGTTGTGGACTGATCGGCCACTCTGATTGTGAATGTCCCACCCATACCCCTTATTATTTTTAATTTTTTTTTATAAATCACAGAGATATTGTTCTGATGACCGTGATTGCCTTCAGTGTGGCCCATGGTTATGAGTGCCTAGTTATATCAAAGCACGAACTAAGCTAAGAAGGGCGATCAGAATAATTTTTTTTAAATTCAGGAAATTTTCACCATAGAAGATGGGTATTTGGCAAGAAACCGTGGCGAAGAATGGGGAGGAGGTGTAGATGTTACACAATATGGAGGGAGAGACGATTACAGCAGCCCACTTACCAAAAAATACGGCAACAGATTTTTGGGAAATTTACCTGACCAACCCTGTCAGATGTACCTTTTACTGCAGAGACCCTATAGTTTCACCTTTACCCCAATCGACCCGCTGAGCGCCAAGCCGACCATAAGGAGAATAAAAAGTCCATATTACCCCCGTCTCTGACTTTCTTTAACCCAAATAGGTTCCCTTTCTCCTCATTTTAATCTGCGCTAAAGAAGTGGTGAAGGTGACGACGTCTTCTGCCTCAGATCTGCTAACTGGAAGAAGAAAACAAAGGTTTGGGAGAAGAAGCTCCGGCATTTTGCCATTTGGAGTTGAGATCCACTGTAAACTGAAGATTCTGCGCAGTTTCCCATTCCGACGGGAGGTATGTTGAGATCCACTGTAAACCATATCGAATTAACTTTTGGAAAGAATAGATATCGATTGTAAGTAAATGCAGGAGCTAGTCGATTGTAAGATATACCTCGATTGAGTATCCAATCGTTAGCGATTGCATATTCAATCGCTAACGATTGATTAACCAATCGTCAACGGCTTAAAAAACAATCGATATTGATTGAATATCCACTCCTGCATTTATTTGAAATCGGTGCCGATTGGATACTCAATCGTTAGCGATTGGTTATCCAATCGAGAGCGATTGACTACTCAATCGGTGCCAATTGAGTATTCAATCGATGCCGATTGAGTAGTCAATCGCTACGATTGATTATACAATCGCTCTCGATTGGATAACCAATCGCTAACAATTGAGTATCCAATCGGCACCGATTGAGTAGTTAATCGCTATCGATTGGATATCAGTTGTTTTGCTACCAATTTGTCATATTCATCCATCTTATGACTCCTTTCTTCTCCTTCTTAAACAGTCGATGTCTGGTGTGGAAATTCCTCTTCTCTGTCACTTTGATAGCCAAATTGTAAACGATGATAGTTTGTATCAAGGTGGCCGCCGGAGGGTTATTACAATATCGACGGGTATATCTTATGAACGGCTCAGAAGGTGAATTTTTGTTATTAGTTTTGCGAGAGCAGATGAAACAATTTCCATAAAGTTCTCTATGAAGATAGTGAACAACCTGTGCTTGCCGACGTTTTGGATTCGGATGATTTGGTCACCCTATTTTCGTTTTATAAATCCGGGTCGGACATTATAAAGGTATTCATCATTAAAGAACCATCCTCCTTCCGATTCGAAGCTGAACATGTACCTCTAGGTGGGACTGATTTTATGAGTAACCATTCCTTCCAGCCATATAAGTTTGAGGAAGGACTTACATATGATACTATTCAATTAGGTGATGACGGCGATTTTGCGGGAAACATATCCATCATGAAGATGACTATTGATCTAAACCATGCCCCAGTTGAATCATATGATGACCCACTACAAAATATGCAGGGGGCACATTGTAGTCAAGAGTTAGACTACACGTCTCTAAGAGTGGGGGATGAAGACGATTTTCATCATATCTTTTCCGGTGGATTCACAAATTGGATGACTCACGAATTATGTTCTACTATGCCATCGATGGGGATTAACGAAGGAGCTCAACCCTATTTCCATACATATAATCCCCCCTTTGGTGAAGGGACTAGTCAACCGAAGAAGGATCTAGTGAACCACCTCAAAACACTGCTTGTGAAGAGAACGTCGAAAATTATGATGATGAACCGGATGGGTTTATAAAAGAGGATCCGAAATGTTTTACGAGGGGCATTGATAATCCATTAGTAGATGGAGCTAACGAAGTGTCAGAGACATCGGATGAGTCTTCCGATCAAGAGGTGAAAACCGAATATCGAAATTGGACGTTTGAAGTTGGAGAGATCTTCAGAGATAAACAAACATTTCAAAGAGCATTGAAAGAGCACGCGGTGGAGAAAAACTTTCAAATTCGGCCTTTGAAAACCGCTAATTATCGAGTGACAGCCGCATGCTACGAAACCGGTTGTTCATGGCGAATACATGTGTCTAAATTAAATGGGCTCGACACTTTCCAAATCAAGATGTTCAATAGTACTCACACATGTGGGGCCGCTAAGATCGGACCACACGGTCACCGTAATGCAACAATTTCGTTCGTAGCTAATTATGTACGGGAGAAACTTATGGAAGGATTCGACTATATTCCGGCGTCGATAATATTTGATATTGCAAAAGCTTATAATATGCAAATCTCATATGCTAAGGCTTGGAGGGGGAAAGAACTTGCCCTTAATGATATTAGAGGCAGTTGGGAACGACAATTTGTGGATCTACCAGCCTACGTGAAGGAGATGAAGAGGGTAGATCCTAATGTACGAGCATCCTTTCAACTAATGCTTGACGGTAAATTTCAAAGATTTTTTTGGAGTTTCGGCCCTTGCATTCATAGCTACCATAGTACACTTCGTCACACACTGCTTGTAGATGGCACACACCTACAAGGACGTTACGAAGGGATCCTACTTATTGCCTCAGGGCAAGACGGTAATGGCCATATATTACCGTTAGCATTTGCCGTCGTCGAATTAGAAGAAGAGGATACGTGGATGTGGTTTCTTGAACGAGTAGGTGCGTTCGTAATCGATGAATTTATCGAAGATTTTGTTTTTATTACGGATAGATCGAAGGGTTTAACTAAGGCGGTCAAGCATATCTTCCCTAACGCACACCACAACTATTGCATGCGACATATGACACAAAATTTGCAACACAAGTATCCAAAGAATAATGTGAAGGGTTTATGGTAGTGCGCCGCGCGTGCATATTCAATAGAGAAATTTGATTATTTTATTAACAAAATGAAGGAAGATCCTGCTGATCCTTGGGCCGTAGAGTATATTTTGAAAATATACCCAAAGCATTGGGCACGCGCACATATGAAAGGAAGGCAATATGATTCTCTGACTACGAATAATGCCGAAAGCTTAAACAGCGTATTAAAGATAGCTCGAGAGAGACCAATTATCGACCTAATCAGAACTACTAGAGAGAAAGTCGCCGACCATTTTCAAAAGCGCAGAGAGATATCTAAGAAATGGACCACCATACTCTGTCCAAAAGCAGACGAGCATATGAAGAAGGTACTGCAATGGGCCGGTAGGAAGAGAGCTCAACCATACGGGCGCGATTAATTTCAAGTCAATTCCGAAAATTTCATTCATCACGTCGACTTAGAACACAAGACCTGTACTTGCCGTCGTTGGCTTATTCATGGCTTGCCTTGCTCTCATGCCATGGCAACTATCAATCGGAGAAGTTACGATTACCATAACTTCTGTGAGAAGTGATTTTTCACTGCTTGCTTTAGACAAACATACGACGAACAATGGCTTCCCACCCTCGATAAAAGCCAATGGGCATTCCAAGCTGAGCATCTGCCAGAAAATATGAAAGTAAAACCACCCTATAATTATCGAAAGCAAGCCGGACGTCCGAGAAAGAGAAGGATAAGGTCTAAGGGTGAAGTTAGGGCCCTACAGTGTGGCAGGTGCAAAGAGTATGGTCACAATCGCCAGAGTTGCACGGCAATTGGTCCCATGGGTTGATACAGTATAAGAAGTCGGCTAAATTTTCCACTAGATGTAAATTCCCCTAAAAATGAAAAGAAGTGTTGATAGATAGCCCTGGTAAGAATTGGGTTTGAATTGTAACTCCATTGGGATTGTATCCAACCTGATTTTCGAATTTAAGGCAAGATTTGTGTACTCTTAAAAAATTTCAAACGTAGATAGTCAATATCGATTGCTTCTGCAATCGATGTAGATTACTTCTGCAATCGATGTCGATTGCATAATCAATCGATGTCGATTGATTATCGATTGCATAATCAATCGATATCGATTGCTTCTGCAATCGACATCGATTGCTTCCTCCACCTAATGTTAAGCAGCCCATATAAATTTTACATACTTGATATTATAAATTAAAAAAAACATGATTGTTTTTACACTTAAAATATAAAATTTTCGTTTACAAATTAATCGTTCAAGTTAATACAATTTTAACGTTAGAAATAAACTAGGATGCTACTGCATCAGTACTAGGTTCTTCATCCATAGCTCTCTCGACTTCTCCATCGGCAGTAAATTTAGCGAGGACTTGTCCAATTTCTGCCCTGATCTGACTCATATTGCCTTGGCTGAAGTCAAATTTCTTCCCCAACATGAAGTACTCTATGTACTTCAAAACAAATACCCCACAGTCCCAACCATTGTTTCATTTGGCACGGATTTGACCTTGCAATCAGAACTTGACCACGAATAGGTCGCAGCTTCCAATGCAGTGGAGTCTCCGTGTACATGTAAAACAGCGGGAAGATATTTGGTCTGTTTAGAAAAGTTTAATGTCAGATAATGTTTGACAAGATAAGCTACTTAAGTAGAAAAAATATCAAGAAATATATGTGATCGATTGCCCAAACGATCGAGAGCGATTGTATAATCAATCGTGATCGATCGTCTAATCTATCGTTAGCGATTGTATAATCAATCGCTGTCAATTGTATAATCAATCGTTATCGATCGTATAATCAATCGTTGTCGATCATTTTGGCAATCGCTAGCGATTGTGTAATCAATCGTTACCGATTGTATAATTAATTGTTATCGATTGTTTAGACAATTTTGAAGGTGTGGACGATTCTTACCAGTATGTTTATTTGTAGAGGATACTTGTCCTTCGATGGCCTATCCAAAATTGGATCAACGATCATTACCGATCGTTCTAAAACCTTAACGATCGCAAGGGCCCAATGCAAAGGAGCGTGGCTATGGACTGGGACAAATATCTGAAATGAATAATATTATTAATATATTAGAGGACACTATGGTGGAAATTATGAATGAACAAAGTTTGCAGAGAGCGTAATGTACTGTGTTGCATTAGTGAGCCCACAAATTCCTCCACCTATTGAAGAAGAAGTTTTGGAGCATCTTTTTGCCTGGGTTGGTTTCTTCCTTTAGAGCAACCCACCGTTCAATTTGCGTTGCCATCGGTTTTTGGTTGAGTTTTTCAGTTTCAACAAAGAATCTGAAATCGTTATAATCCATGCCGATATATGACAAACCGGTGGGGCTCATCAGGAAGAACTTATCACCAAGTTCAGGATGAGCAGCGTCATCCATGACTTCCAAAAGTCTTAGATAGGCTGCTATGATCTGAAAAGATAACAAATTTCAGTAAATGCGGAGTCGTTATCGATTGTTCAGACAATCGGTAACGATTGTCTAGCTAATCGGTATCGACTGCTCAGACAATCGCTAACGATTGTCTAGCTAATCGGTATCGACTATTCAGACAATCGTTAGCGATTGCGTAGAGAGGCGGCATCGACTGTGTACACAATCGTCAGCGATTGTGTAAACAATCGATTTTGTATATCTGGGCCATCTTTCCATTTCCAAGTCAGTCTTTACTTTTAAAAAACTTGAAAATTTAATATGAGAGATTTCGTTACTTACAAGATTGTCTAAGTATGTCGTGCCTTCTAGACATTTGAACGTATGCATCCGGAGTGTATAATCACCCACGGAGCTTACGTAGATGCTGCATGAAACATAACGGCCAAGTTTTAATTCAAAACGAAGTAACTAAATTGTTACTATCACCGGAAAAAGGACAAATTCGTAATATATGTAACTTACTCAGCATCCTTTTCGGGAGCTGTCCAGATGGCATTCATGAACCTCTGCTCATCTGTCAGCTCCTCCGTAGGAGGGGGCATCGTCACTGTTGGCGGTTTTTTTTTTTATCGCCTGCTTCTTTAATGTCCTAGGCCTCGAGGCAACTGGTTTAACTTTAATCCTAGGCCTCAGGAGAGCATCTACTGGCTGCTCGGATTGCTCATCAACTGCCGGACCACCCTTATCATCATCATCGTGGGATTGGTTATCAGCTGCTGCCAAATCCTCATGGGCGGGAGGAGCTGGTGCCACATCTCCGATCCTCGGCCTACCGGACCAAAGAAAGGTTAGGTCCAATATCGGCAGCAAGAGATACTTCCGATAGCAACTTCGAAACAGCACCATCCTGAACATCGAAAGACATAAAATTGATAAATAAGAAAATAGAGAACAGAATGACTTCTAAAAACAATATAAATCGTATTTACATTCGGTACCGATCGCCTAACGATTGCATTTACAATCGGTATCGATTGTAAATGCAATCGGTATCGATTGTCAATGCAATCGGTAACGATTGTCAATGCAATCGTTACCGATTGTACATACGATCGTTATCGATTGTATATGCAATCGCTATCGATTGTAAATACGATCGGTAAACAATCGAATAAATAAAAAATTAAATTAAAGCAGACTACACTGCCAATCATACCTTGGGTGTCACCTCCATTATCGTTTGAAGGAGTTCTATAATTTTTCCTTGTTCTTTCCGGATCAACTTATTGAAGTGATCCGCCGTTTGCAATTGAACATCCCTTGAAGTGAGTCATTCTTCAAAGGAGTTGCATTATGTCCGGAGGAGCATATTCTCCTCCACCAGCCGCTTATTCCCTTCCACCAATTGGTTAACTAACTCTTCCAAATTGCTGGCTTTTTGGTTAAGTTTCAAGTTATCCATCTCCAAAGCATCAATCCTCCTCAACAACTCTTGATTAGAGGAGGATGGTGTATTGCTGGTTGTCTTCGCGGCGACCCTTTTAGGCCGGTCTAATTGGCCTTGGACCTCATCTGACGAAGAGCCTTCGTCAGACGTTATTTCATCTTCAAATTCTTCCTCTTCAATTTCTTTGAGAGGAATATTTCTTTTCTTCTTGGGACGAAGATCAACTTCCACAGCTTTCTTGACCTCCTCAACCTCTTTCCTCTTCCCCCCAATTTCCCCAATGTAATTTAAAATCACGATAATCCCTTACGAGTGGTATGTCCATCTCGAAGGTAACGGGTTCGAGGGGAGCGTTAATCTGTTACGAAAACGGACAGGTTGTAAAATAACATAGAAAATTTTACAGAAATTGAAAAATCACTCTAAATTAAAGACTGCTTAAAGAGTGGAAACTGATTCTATTTACAGTTTATCCCGATTGTGTAGGTAATCGATCCCGATTGTGTAGATAATCGATACCGATTGTTTAGGTAATCGATCCCGATTGTGTAGATAATCGATCCCGATTGTGTAGGTAATCGATAACGATTGTGTAGGTAGTCGATCCCGACTGTGTAGGTAGTCGATAGCGATTGTTTAATCAATCGTTTCCGACTACGTAGGCAATCGATATCGATTGATTTGGTAATCGGGATCCTTCATATTACTCTTTAAAGTTGTTACAATTTTACCTTTACATATTTGAATTAGTTAAAACAACATCATACCTTGCTGTCGACCATCTTTGTAAGAGTGTAGCCTTTATTCCTCGTTTGGGGCTTCTCCGCCCACTTCAACAATCGGGGGAAAGGGTTTAGCATTGATGTTCTTTGAGGTGAAACGTCAGGCAGCATCTCATAGGCCCTGTTGAAGTAAACACATACAGCCATAAATATTATATGGCTTAAGGGCTTTATCGTTGTCAGCTGTCTTTCTATTTGCCACGCCCTTCTCTATATACTCTAGCAAGTCTTTGAAGACGTAGAGACCCCATGGGGTTTTTTTGAAATTTTTCACGTCATCAACGAGTTCAACGTGGGCTTCCGACAATTAAAGATAGGACCCGGGAAAAAGGAATGTACATAGAACAAAAAGAAGAGCCAATTTGACGAAGTCTTCATCACTTTGCGCTAGCCTCAATCCACTATCAATATGAGACCGCAGAATTTTTCGAGCGCTAGTCCCCGAAAATATTTGTATCGAATTGTTTCTACTTCAGGTGCTTTAATGGAAGGGGAATGCTCTTGGGGTTCAACAACTACAAGGCCCAGAATTAAGGCAACGTCCATCTCCCGAAGATAGACATCTCTCCTCCCGATTCGGAAGTGGTTCTTCTCAACCCAAAAACTTAACATGGCATCCACAACATCTCCAGCAAAACTAACACCCTTTGGCATTTGGAATATTCCCCCGAAAACTGATGCACTTAGCATCTCCTTCCGTTGCGGGCTAGCGTCTTCGAAGATCTTCGAAATGCCAGCAGGAGAACATTTGTCAACAGCACGTTGTACAACCATTTTGCCAGCTTCTGTATATGAACTGTAATAAAATCAAAAGAGAATGTTTATAATCAGGCTAGATAAAAAAACTCGCCGATTCCCTAAACAATCGTCATCGATTGTGTAAACGATCGTCACCGATTGGTAATGCAATCGTCCCCGATTGTGTACCCAATCGATGACGATTGTTTAGGGAATGGTCATCGATTGTTGAATCAATCGACGTCGATCGCATTAACAATCGATAGTATGTACAATTGTCCAATTTTTTTCCCTTTTTTCTTCTTTTTCTTATTCTTTTCTTCCTTTGCCAAAATTTTCATTACTTCATTGTTTTTGTCCCGAAGGAACTAAAGAGGATCTAATTCTAGTGGTGGTGGTGGGTTTTGAGGTGTTTTATTGCCGTCGTTTGACATTTGGAAATATGGGGGCTGTTAGGGATAATAAGGATGATTCATTTGCTGCTGATGGTGGAAAATCATTTGCTGGTGATGGTTAGGGATAATAACGAAAGCAATTGCATATACAATCGATAGCGATTGCATATATATGCAATCGCTTTCGTTATTATCCCTAACCATCACCAACAAATGATTTTCCACCATCAGCAGCAAATGAATCATCCTTATTATCCCTACCAGCCCCCATATTTCCCAATGTTAAACGACCCACCAGAATTAGATCCTCTTCAGATCTTTTGGGAAGAAAAAGAAAATGTTGGCAAAATCGTCATCGATTGTATAGACAATCGGTATCGATTGTATAGACAATCGATATCGATTGTATACGCAATCGATAAAGATAAAATTTACTTCAAAATGTGCACCGACGAAAGTGGAAGAAAAAAATCAACATAAATTAATTATTTTTACTAGCTATTTACAGGTCTGGTAGCTTGAAGATTGAAGAACGGAATGCTAGCGACTGTCGACCGCCTCTCCACCGACTTTGAACGAAAAAGTAGAAAAGTAAAAAGGTAAACAGTGTAGGGTTTGGTGAAGGCGGCTATTTATTACAATGGGGGTAAATCCGGTATTTCCTAAAGGCGGTAGTCGGCTCGGCGCGCAGCGGGTCGATTCGGGTAAAGGTAAAACTATAGGGTCTCTGCAGTAAAAGGTACATCTGACAGGGTCGGTCAGGCAAATTTCCCCAGATTTTTCCATGGATGGTAGCACAAATAAGGTATGCCCACCTGTCCCTTCACCTCCTTCCTTAAAAAGGCTAAAGAATCATTATCAAAAAAAAAAAAAAAAAAGGGCTAAAGAATCTACATCAGCTATCCACATATGTGAGCCCTCTACTGCTGTTTCCTTAGGAGAATCCCACCAAAACAGCCATTGAATATATAGATCAGCCACCCCACAAAGCCAAACAAAACCAGGCCCGGCCCAACCCAATCCATTCAAACCAAAATCTTTCAAGCCCAACCCAACAACACCAAACCCAACCCATTAATACCCAATCCAAGCTAGCCCAACCTTCCATTATTAAAACAGCTCTCCCTATAAAAGATACCCAGGCCCAACCAAACCCGCATACCCAACCTCATCCCAAATTTGATTCCTTGAACCCCTCCAGTTACCCTGTAACCAATGCCACTGTTCTTGCTTCTGATGCCCAAACTAATAAACATAATAAGAAAAGAAAGAGAAACGAAGAAACGGCTCCCCTTGGTGACTCTAAAAAGAGATCGGTCTCTTCCTCATCTAATCTTGGGCTTGAGATCTTTGAGGATGAGGACAAATTGAACAAGATGTTGTTATCGGCAAGGCTTGCTACGCAACCACGCCTAACAAAATGAAAACCCTCAGTTGGAACTGTCAGGGACTGGGGAACCCCCGGACAAGTCCTGCTCTCCGGCTTCTTATTCAGAGAGAAGACCCCGACTTTGTTTTTCTCATGGAGACAAAGTTGTGCTCTAGGCGTATGGACTCTATTAAAATCAAGATTGGGTATCAGAATGGTATTTGTGTGGATGCTGTGGGGTGATCAGGAGGTTTAGCTCTACTGTGAGAAAATGATAGCACAGTTTCACTTCAAACTATGTCCAAAAATCACATTGATGTGGTGATTGTGAAAGATGGGGAAGAGGATGAATGGCGTTCAACATGTTTTTATGGTGCTCCTATTGCTCACAACCGCTCAAAATGTTGGGATTTACTGAACAGACTAAACAAGAATTTAAATCTTCCATAGCTATGTGTTGGTGACTTTAATGAGATAATGTTCTCACACGAGAAGAGAGGGGGATCCCGAAAAGTCATATTCAATTGGACTGTTTTCGACAAACGGTTGATCAATGTGGGTTGAGGGACCTTCGCTATATGGGTCCAAAATTCACGTGGTGTAATTAACAAGAAGGAAGTGACCTCATTGCAGAACGGCTAGATAGAGCTTTGGTGACACACTCTTGGGTTATGATATTCAAAAATGTTAAAGTCATCCACCTTAACTCCTCAAGATCTTATCACAGGCCTACTTGTGTCTCGGATATGGTCACCAATGAAGAATGGAAGAACGGTCATAGGCCATTCCGGTTCGAGTCAATGTGGACGACCTCGGAGCAATGTGAAGGGGTTATTTGCGATGGCTGGGAGAATATTGAGAGTCATAACAGATTGATGGATGTGCGTTTCAAAATTTCGAATACCACAAACAATCTGAAAATGTGGAATAAACAGTCATTTGGAAATATCCACAACTTGCTTAGACAGGCTTTCAATCGGCTTTTGATTATTTCTAATAATGGGGCTGGTGATCGAAGTAGACAAGAAGAAATCAGGCTAAAGAAATCTATTGATGATCTACTAGAAAAGGAAGAAATGTTTTGGCTTCAGAGATCGAAAGATATATAGCTCAAACATGGAGATAGAAATTCAAAGTTCTTCCATTTCAATGCTACCTATAGGAAAAAGGTAAACCAGATCGAGGGACTTCTTGGTGAAGAGGGCTATAGAAAACATCGAAAAATGATATTGAAAGGGTGGTGTCAATGCATTACTCAAAACTCTTTCGATCGACAAATCCCACCGGGATTGATGAGGTGTTGGCTGAGTTACCTCCAAAAATATTCCGAGAACAAAATGTTGGATTGGTGAAAGAGTTCACTGTTGCGGAAGTGAGGAAGACGTTGTTTCACATGCATCCTACAAAATCTCCCAGCCCGGATGTTATGCCCCTTTTATTCTTTCAAAACTATTGGAACATTGTTGGAAATTCGGTGACAAATTTTGCCCTTGATTATTTAAATACTCATCTTGATCTTACTGAGATTAATAAAACCCATCTTGTCCTTATCCCAAAAATTAAAAACCTAAACATTTGTCAAATTTTCACCCAATTAGTCTTTGTAATGTTATTTACAAAATTGTCTCCAAAGTGTTAGCAAACTGTTTTAAACTCATCCTTCCTTCGATTATATCTGAAACTCAAAGTGCTTTTATTATGAGTAGGTTGATCACCAACAACTCTCTTGTTGCCTTTGAGATTGCTTATATTTTTAAACATAAACGCAAAGGAAAAGAGGGTTGGTGCTCGTTAAAACTTGATGAGTAAGGCTTATGATCGTGTCGAATGGGTTTTCCTTGAAAAAACTTTGGAAAATTTGGGTTTCTGTAATAGATGGGTTGGTCTTATTATGGGGTGTATCTGTTATGTGTCCTTTGAGTTCTTAATTAACGAGCAGGCTTTGGGAAATGTTATACCTAGTAGGGGCCTTAGGCAAGGAGACCCTTTATCTCCTTACCTCTTCATTGTATGTGCAGAAGTTTTCTCTATTCTCCTAAGTCTTGCGGTCCAAAACAGAAAAATTTCTGGTATTTGTGTCTGTAGAGGGGCCACAACTATATCCCATTTGTTCTTTGCCGATGATAGCGTAATTTATCATAAGGCGAACGAAATAGAATGTGGGGAAATGGTGAACATTTTGAAGCTCTAACGTCGGGTCAAATTGTAAATTTTGATAAATCGGCAATGTCCTTTAGTAGTAATGTTCAAAATAGTCTCTGATGTAAAATACATAATTGCCTTCGGATAAAGAGATCGATGCCTCAGGATAAATATTTAGGACTACCACTTATTGTGGGTAGATCTAAGAAAAATGTCTTTGAGCACATTAAAAAAAGGTGTGGCGCAAACTAAAAAGCTGGAAAGGGAATTTATTATCTAAGGCCGGCAATGAGGTCTTAATCAAAGTTGTGGCACAAGCAATCTTGATCTATACCATGAATTTCTTCAAGTTACCATCCTCAATCATTCATGATATAACATCTATCATTGCTCGATTTTGTTGGAGTAAAAAGAGACTTGATAGGGGCCTTCATTGGAAAAGTTGGAAGGATATTTGCATTCCAAAACCCTATGGGGGATGGGATTTAAAGATCTCACACAACGTTTAATTCGGCCATGTTGGCAAAACAGATTTAGAGAATCCTCACTTGCCCGTTGCCACTCTCAAGTAGACTACTCAAAGCTAAATATTTCCCAAATTCTTCTATTTTTGAGACTAGAATTCCTGGAAATGCTTCTCACATGTGGAAAAGTGTTATGCTGGCCAAGGATTTCATTGCTAATGGCTGATCTAGAGAGTGGGTAATGGCTCATCTATCAATATTTGGAATGACAGATGGATCACAAGAGCATCGACATTCCGAGTGTTCTCTCCTAAAAGCCAAGATGGGCCAACCATGGTGTCCGATTTAATATTGGAAAACCAGAATTGTTGGAATAAAGTTTTGATGAGAAACTGTTTTCTAGTGGAGGATGTTGAGATTATACTTCCTATCCAACTCCCAGCAACTAGAAGAAATAATAAGACAACGTGGGTCTATGATAAGAAGGGGAAGTTCTCGGTGAGTAGCACATGCAAGGTAGCACTGAATTTATATCGTAACTCTACTGAAACCGCTTCAGCAAGTTCTTTGACTGACCAAAATTTCTGGAAGGATCTGTGGGGCTCACTGTTACCTAACAAGGTAAAGATATTTGCTTGGAGAGCTTGCCAAAATATTTTCCCTGTTCGATCTGCTCTACATAAAAAAATGAGTTTTATATCCCCAGTTTGTGATCTATGTTGTGATAAGATTGAAAACATAACCCATGCTCTTCATGATTGTCACATGGCCAACTGTTGTTGGTTTCTATCTTCGTTGGGTGAGCGTGGAACCGTTTATCAACATCTGTCCTTTAAGGAATGGGCTATGGTGTTCTACCAAGAATGTGGAAAATCGTTGTTAGATTGTTTCTTCATTATAGCTTGGGCAATCTAGAACGAAAGGAATCGAATTACGCATGGTGCTGAACCTCGGGACCCCCTAAATATCTCAGCAGAAGCAAAAAATTACCTGAGGAAATTCTATTTAGCTAATGAGAAGTCTTTGACCCCTACATATAATCACCCACCCTCTATTGAGAATTGGTCTCCGCCCCTGCCTAATGTTTTTAAAGTGAATTTTGATAGTGCGTGGTCCCCCTCTTCTAATGCAACTGGAATCAGTGTTATCATTCGGGATCATGATGGACAAGTCATGGTGTCTATGGCAAAGAATTTAAAATGCTTGTCTTCTATGGATCAATGTGAGGCTCAAGTTTTTCTCTAGGCTACCTGGTTTGCTCATCGATGTGGGTTCAATAATGTAGTTTGAAGGAGATTCGATCCATGTCATCAATGGTGTTGTGGATCAGTTGAATGATTCGACCTCACGTTCACTTTTGAAAATATTAGAGAGGCTTTGAATTTGTGTACATTGAGAAGGTGCTCTCATGTCCAACGGTCGGCTTATAGTGCGGCTAATGCTTTAGTTAAGATTGATTTAACCAACAATTGTAATGAGATTTAGATGGAAGATGCTCCTCCTTAGATCTATGATATTATCATGTCAGATTTTATACCTTAATGAAACTTCTCCGTTTCTTATCCAGAAAAAAAAAAAAAATGACAAAATCAAATCAGTTATCATGTCTAGATCTAGCCTAACCTAAACTAAGATAAGAAGCCCCAATGATTCCCATTAGGGCAGCCAATGGGTTGGGTCCGACCAAAATTTTTGCTGCCCAACAGCTAAAGGGCATATAACCGACCCAACTCAACATTCAAGGTTAACTTTCCTGAACCAAACTCATGGTGCACCTGATTTGACCCACCAGGTCAAGGATATAATGCCTGAGGGTGACCTGATGCCTGATCCGAATACCCAACTTGACCCAGTAAAAAACCCTTGTTTTTTGTTATTTTATATATATAATATCATGTTAGGTCATCCCAACCTGACCCGAAGGTTAGATCGGATGCTTCATGCCTGACCCCAACAAGTCAAGTTTATGTGGGTCGAGCAGTCAGCTATCGAGTCAACCCAACCCATTGACAACCCTAGTTCTCAACTATCTTCTCCTGGACCAGACCTGGTCCAATTCCACAACGGGTAGGGTCTAAGTTACTGCTCTCGAAAGCATGAGCCTGCCAAGGCCGGCCCTGAGATTTCGGGGGGCTATGGCAGAATTCCGAAATGGGGCCTGTTATATTTAAATAAATTTTTTTCTCAAATTAGCAAAACCCTATTTTCATAGAAAATCCTATTTTTTTCTCAATTTTTAAGTACCAATAGCATCAAGGAAACCCTAATTTTTCAAAGAAAAGATAATCTAAATAAAACCCTATTGTCATAACCTAAGAACCCGCACCCCCCTATCAAACAGAAAACAAAAAATCATCAAAACATAGTGAATCAATGGCATACTTGGTTCATCAAATCACGCAAGATAGAAAATGACTGTGGCATTAAGCTCTTGCAAAGATGAACAACTCTTTCTTCTTTGTCGATTACTAGCTACGGTATGTAAAGAAATGAGATAATATAATGCTTTGCCGCCGGGAACTGTAGCTTCCTTGAAAGATGGAAACACCTTATTCTACTTTTTTTCCTTTCTATTTTTTCACTTGCATCTCCAGTTACGGATGAAGTTAGGGATGCAAGGTTTGAGTGTTTAACTTGAAATTTGAAACTAAATTGAAAATCAAGGAAACTGAACTAGTCTGAACCTACCCGAGAGTCGATTTGGATTTCGTTCGATTTCAAATTTGGCTGCTGAATAGGATGAGAAACTTGGAAAGAAAAAAAAAAAAACCAAAAACCTTGAAAAATCAAATTAACCCTTGAAAATATTAAAAAATAAAAAAACAGCCATTGATGGCTCCCTTTCAATTATTAACAATCATATATGTATAATGGGCACGACTCTCCTGACGGTCATTTTAGCACCAAAATGGTGCTTAAATATCGTATGTCATTGATGGGCTTAATGTGTGGCTAATCCACACTATCAAAGGGATAGATCATATCTTGAAAGGCAGTGGGCTAAAAAGATAAATTTTTTGACAGGTTTTAACCATCCAATCTGTGCACTCTAATATAAACCGTTGTGTGTAGTTCTAATCGCTGATATTCAAACTCACCTATCAGATGATTAGCATTCACTTATGAACATGATTCTTTGGCTATAACATTTTCCAATGATGGATTGCCCCTTGAACCATTTAGATTGATCATAAATTAGTGTTGCATGGCATATTAGAAAATCACACTTCAGTAGTGTGAGATTACAGATTCTAATTTAGTGGTAGTAGCTCATTTAAATACCATTTGGTGTTTAATCGGCTATTAGTAGCCATTATACTATATTAAAAAATTAATTAATTTTTTACACAACTTAATATAATGTTATAGTATTTGAACAATTCCTTAATGACACCTAGGTCTTAAGTTCAAACCTCTTTAAGCACACTATATTAGTTAATTTTATTTTCATTAAATATATTAAAGCCTATACACCTTAATATTGGTCTATAGTGTCATACAATAGCACAACTGATACCTATACACCTTAATATCGGAAGTTTTGGGAGCCTAATTTTAAATATATAAAAAATGTCTTTGTGCCTTATTTTTTGGTGGGCATATGGCAGCCGCCACGGTCCCCATATCCCTGGGCCGGCCATGAGCCCTGCTTTCAAGTCCCCTCCCTAATAAAAATAATTTCTTTACTAAAAGCAAGAGCCTCGTGCTTGATGCACAGTGTAGGATCTAGATTCAAAATTCGGACTATATCCAATGGCCAAGATTCAACCCATGTACTCTCCTATTAGCGTCTCATGAGAAAGCCAAAACTTATCATTTTCCACATCAATCTTCGCAAAAGTTTGCTTCCACAGTGTTTTATAACTTAAAATTGTTTGTTACATGTTCCATTGGAGTTGATTTTACTAAATGTCTATTTTATAGGAGGGAAACTCTAACCAGAAAATGAAATCAATTTACTAATTAATTTTATGTGAAATGATTTTTTATGGAATGAAAATTTTGCTAATTGATTAAGTTATAGGAGAAATGATTTATTTGAAAATTGATTTCTATTATTTGATTAGTCTGTCCCACAAAAAATTTGGAGAATGACTTTTTCATCTAAATTCTTAATCTATATCCTTTTATTTGAAAAAGGGGCTTTTTTTTTTTTTTTACCAAAATAGGGTTAAAATGAAAAATAATAATAAAAGAAAACACACTGTGCTGGTGAGAAACTTATTGTGTATGGAAGATAAGTTTCAGATTGGGCTCACTTACTTTCCTTTCCATTTCCTAGTACTGCTATTAAACATAAATATATAAAAAGTGACTCTTTTCTACTAATATTTGACATTTTCAAATTATAAAACATTACCTTAAAAATGATGCCTTAAAAGTTGAGTCCCCAAGTGAGGAGAGTGAGAATCTCTTTGCTTCCTTTCGCATTTCATTATGCATTTTTATTTTTTTCTATGAGCCCACTCATATATTGATTTTTTTAAGGTTAAATCAGTTGCTTAATTGATTTTTTAGATCCTGAAAACATGAAAAATTAAGCTTTTTGGCAGAATTCGAATGGTTAAAAAGAGCCATGATAGAGTTCAAGATGAAGTCTGCATGGTGGAGAACTTAGCCCACTTGCTCACACCGTGCGCATTGGGTGCAAAAACGTCAATGAAGATCACCTACCCAAAAAATGTTCATTAAAGAGTTCAAATCATTCAATTTGGCCAATCCCAAAGCTCCATTAACATTTATGCAGATAACCCACCCAAAAAAAAATTCTCATTAAGAGGTTCAAAGTTCAAACTACTCAATTTGGGAAGTTTAGCATATACCATTGTTCATATATAATAGAGGGTTAATTCTCGATTCGAAGGCATATCATCAAAAGAACATATTTTTTGAGTTGTACGATCATAATTGGCCATAGGATGTTCCGCCACTTGGAGTCTTGGACAACTTGGATTCGTAAAAATTGTATGTCAGGTGACGCCATATAGGGGCGGAGCCAAGATTTTTTCATAGGGTGGTCATCTAATCAATTAATGTTAGAAAATTGTATAATTTTTTTTCTAATCAAACACTAAAAAAAAGAAAATATATACAAACAAAACTAGATACGAAATAAAAGAAAATCATATACATATCGATTAGGCCGTTCCAACAAAATTAGTCTAATTCAAAATTCCATCGAAGAATGACTACGAGGTAGCATCATCCTCGTCGTCATCCTCCAAAGAGTAGGATGATGTGGCAGTACGTTGTGGGGAGCCTGTGAGACCATCGAAGCTGTTGAACATATCCCGATGATGAACAGGAAGACCTGACATTTTTTTATTTAATATTTTGATGCCTTTTTTGAAATTCTATATGTATTAAGTTTTTTTTGCTTTTTATATGTCTTAGTGAATTGCTCTAGTGGTAGATTTAGTATTTTGTGAACGTTAGGTTCTAGGTTCAAACCTTGTTATGTGTAATAAATACTTAAATTTTTTTAAGTAATTATACTAGGGCTTATACACCATAAATGTGAGAGAATTTCTCGGAAAATAAATCCGAGCACCTAAATAGATGGAGGGGAGCTGAAAAATAGGCCAAAATTGTGAGATTTAGTTAAAAAAATAAATAAAATATATTTGTTATGAAAACAAATATCATAAAAAAGTTTGTTTGAAGATTTTATATAAGTTTGGGTGGTCAATATAATTTTGGATAGATGAGAATCCACTAATATAAATTAAGACACATAAAGCTTAATAACAAATTTTTAGAAAGTTTGGGTGGTCAATTGACCACCCAAGTCATTACGTGGCTCCGCCCCTAACGCCATATGGCTTAATGTTAGAAGTAAGGGTAGAAGGTAAGGGTTTTACCTTAGCCATAAGGTAAGGACAGTCCTCCCTTTAATAATGGATTTCTAAAATGGTGCTCCTAACAAGTCAATTATTAAGTCACATTGCACCAAGCATGATTCAAAATTTCGGCCGAAATGTTTCGGTTTCGGTCCCTACGGAAACGAAACCAAAAACTCAATATTTTGGGTACACTACAAAAAATAAGACTATTAGTGACAGTCAAAAACTGTCGCTATTAACAAAAAATTATTGCTATTAATTATGTCGCTATCAAAAACTGCCGCTATTAGTCCTTTCGCTACCAAAAACTGCCTTAACAGTAAGTGTCGCTGAAACACCTTATTTTTGAAGTGTTATTAATGTATGGGATTGAAGGTTTCCTCCAAAATTTGAGTTTTCGGCTGAAATTCTAAATTTTGATTTCAGGACCAAAATTGAAACAAAATCCAAATTTTTGATCTTTAGCACCAAGGGTCACAGCAATCCAAGCCATTAATTAAAGTAGCAACATATTTTATCTCGAGTCCCTTTATTGATGGCTTTGAATCAAATAATGAAGATTATCTTCTTTTTTTTTGTTTTTGATAGAAAACAATCTATTCATTCATCTAGCATCGTTCTGTACAATATGAGAAATAGAAAGAGGATAGTCCTCTAACCACACTCGATAATCTGTACTAGAGCGTCCTAGTTTTGCCAAAGCATGAGCAGCGGTGTTTGCTGCTCTCTTAATGTGATTACATCGGAATATATTAAAATAAGAGGTAAGCTCTATTATATTTATTATTAATATAATAAATATTTTAATAATTTAAAAAAAAAAAAAAACTTTATTTGATTTCTTAGTTTTTGGTTGGGTTTTAGGCAATAGATATTCTCAAGTATTTTATGCAAATTAATAGTCTCACATTGATAAAAATAAAAAGTGCCTAGGCTATATATAGAACCTTTCACCTTCTATTATTATTTAACAATAAGAAGAGAAAGCAGCGATAATAAATGGCGATTAGCGTAGGCGCTTTACACTTCGCATTTGATTTTTTAATCAGACAGATCCAACGGTCAGATTATTCATGGGTCGGATCAGGCCTAATGGGTCACTAATCAGTTGGTCAATTCGGTTCTATTGGGCAAAACGGATTGGTCAAATATTGACCATTGGACCCAACCATTTCATAATCGCTTATAAAGGTTTGCAACCGTTCGAATTTAAATTCGAAAAGTTGCAATCTTTCATACAGCCGTTGGATGAAGCGGTTGAAATCTTTGAAAAATCCGAGTCATCCAAAATGCGACTGTTGGCTCAACAGTCATATTAAAACTATTATATAAGGAGGCCTTAGGACACAGATTTGGATACTCTGAAATCTATCGGATTCCTTACATATAACTTGAGAATTCCACTTGCTTTCTTCTTTTGGTGGTACTCCAACGGATTGAGTTTTCTGGGACGATCCTCTACTGTTACAAAGTAACGGATCGCATCCAAAAGATTGGGCTCATTGTATCCTAAAAACGTCTCGCTAGAACTCTTTTGCAAACTCGAAGATTTACTCGAGTAGGGAGCAAATAGCATTTTAAAGACAACGATTATGTGCCTCGAGTTCAATTCTCTTGTCCATTTTTTCATTTTCAGATTTTTATTCCTAATTTATCTAATAAGCTTACCAATATCTTTAATGAGCATAGTGAGTTCTAATGTGTAACTGTTGCATTGATGAAACATTTGAATGACTTAAAGCGATACACTTTCTAGCACTATATTGTGTAAGCCGATATCTCGAGTTAATCGTAATCCTTCAATTAGTTGCTAGTGTCTAAGTCTATTTTATTAGAGAATCTATAATTTACCAATAATAAATAAGATAGGGAAGATAAAATTTAGCCATCTTATCTTATTTATCATGAATAAAGTACAAATTTTCTAATATTCTCCAATAAATCTTTTGTTCTATTCATCTTGAGATTATGAGATGATACAAAACACCGAGTGAGGTTTCATAAAACTTGTATTGGCCATCTAATAGCAACTTTTTTGAAAAAATAAAATTTGAAGTTGAGGAGGGTCACTTAGCTTGGCTGGCTCAATATAAGGTAGGGCATGTTGACGCCTCTGAACTTGTTAGAATGCGTTGACTCATTCTAATAAGGTACCACGTGGACGAGCACACTCATGATGAGGATTATTTAAAAAATGACCTCACTCTCCTGACCGTCATTTAAACACCTAATTAGTGTTTAAATGATCTTACACCATTGGGGTTACAGATGTGGATAATCCACACTGTAAAAGTGATAGATCATATTATCATACATTGAAAAGTAATATGTCTACAAATCAAACTTTTTGAGAGATTTGAACCATCCGATCTATTGACTATAACATCAACCATTGCTTCTAATTTTAATGGCTAATGGTAAAGTTCATCTCTCAGATGGTCAATGTTGTCAAATGGCTTAAGCGGTGCTAAGCGATTTGTTCAATTTCACTTAAGTGAATCGCTTAATCGCTTAAATCATGATATTTTTTTTTTTTTTTCAAAAAAACTAAAAAAAATTATAAGTTAATACTTTTTAAAAAAAGAAGTTTTACATACTACATTACTAATATTCAAAATTATAACTTTAATTTTGATATTGAGTATCAGCAATGTACTCTACACATTCATTTCTAATCCATTGTGATACATCTCCTCCATCATCATCATCACTAGCATTGCCGTCGTAATCGGAATCATCTCCTTCTTTTACATACTCTTCTTCTTTCTCTGTTTCATCTTCGTCCGATCTCACTAGTATGGAATCTATATTATCTGGTTTTCTATCATCTTCTTCTATTATTTCATCTTCTTCATCAATATGCATGCCTTGGCTGCTACTACCTCCACCAACAGTTCGCCTCCTGTCTATCACCTTCTTCTCTTATTTTATGCTTAAGTATTCAAGTCTCTAGAAGGGAAAAATAGACATTTTTGCATTTAAAAAAGATGTTTTACATACTAATATTTCAAATTATAACTTTTGTTTTGATACTAAGTACCACCAATGTACTTTACACATTCATTTCTAACCCATTGTGATACATCTCCATCATCATCACTAGCATTTCCGTTGTCATTGAAATTATCTCCTTCTACATACTCTTCTTCCTCTATTTTGTCTTCATCCAATCTCACTAGTATAGAATTTATATCATCTGATTGGCTATATTTTCAACTCGGATCATTTAATTTAGTTTTTAGAAGATCCGGGATCAAAGATGTAGACATAATTAATTGGTCAATGATATAGAAGGTACGAATTAGGAAAAGGAAATTAGAGATTTAAAACTATTGAAACAAAAATAATAAAACTCAAACCTCTCAAAAGGCTTGCTTACTTGCTTTATTTGGGTGACTTGATTGATAGAAGACTAGAACCATAAGCTTGCTTCACTTTTAAATCTTGATCTTTGATCTTTCCCTTTTAGGCTTTATAACACACTAACATTAATATTACTAAGCTTACAACAATTTAATTAACTAAAAAAAAGGATTACAAGACATAAAATAAAATAAAAACTAGACAGGATAGATGGGAGGAGATTGGGAGTAAAGAATGGAGATTAGAGAGAAAGTTGAAGCCAATATAATTGTGTGAGGAATAGAGAACCCATCCCACCATTTATATAGGCAATGAGAACTTAAAAAGCCGAAAAAAATAAAATTTAAGTGTTTGGAACATTATGTCATCGCATACTTTTGTATGCCATGACATAATGTCAAAATCGCATAAGCCATCATGGCTTATGCGATTTTGTGGCTTACGATGACATAAGCGATCGCTTAATCGATTAAGAGATCACTTATGACAACAGTGTAGATAGTTGACATCCACTTATAGGGGGTTGAAATATGGTCTAGTGATGGATTGTCACTTGTACAATTTAGATTGGTTAAATTGTGCACCACATGGCCTAATGATGAATCACAGTTCGATGCACAATATTATATGAAGGACATATTTTATGTACACATATTGCAGGCGGCTGATGTAGCGCAACGCAATTGGCTGCCAGTATAGTGGAACTCAATTAATGTAGGTCGGTACAGCCAGTCATGTCATGTTAGCCACCTGTACTTTGTCCTTAATAAATCTGTCCTATGTTTTTAATTTTCTACAGTTCAATTATGTAAGATAAAAGTATAAATTAAACACCTTGCCAATGTTTAATGTCCGTCAAGCAAATATCCCTTCAAAAAAACTCTTTAAAAAATTCTATATATTCGCATGATTAATTGTGTTAATTGTGTGGTAAATGAAAGGTAAAACTATATAGCCTTGTTTGACAAAACTTATGGAAATGATTTTTTTTTTACTTTACATGGGCTTGTAAATAAAAGAATTTATGAGAAGTTTTATTTTTAAAATTTTACAATAATTTGGTTTTATTTTTTTCATTTGTTTAGATACAGTGTGTAAAATTAATTTTCTCAGCTACCATTATTTATACTATGTGAACTTGTAACTTCACCCCATTTCCTCTTGCCAAAATGTATTAATCGTTTTGAATTAGAACATGAAAATCATTTTTTGTACCAACTTTTTACAAGATGGGTCTTGAAATCATGAGCATACCCTCATATAGTTAGTTTTTTATTCCACGTAGTATACATCCCAAATAGTAACTCTAAACTTGTGAGACATACATCAAACTCAAATACAAATCATGGATCAATTTTTTGGAATAGGTGCCACATGAAATAAAAAAAAAATCGTCTAATGATATACCAATGATCTCAAGATGCATCATGTGAAAGATTGGGATAAAAAGCAATCTCCTTTGTCAGATTCAAAGCAATCAATGCATGTTGGTTGGAGGAGATGAGGCGAGGTTTCGATTTTACAGTGTAAATAAATTGTACGATTATGAGGTGAGGTTACATCTAAGCCATCTGATATACAAAGGTCATGATCTATAACGTAAAAGAGTGGTGCAAAACTCAATCTCTATCATATGATTCGATACAATCAACTGTTGAATCGGATAATGGCTTTAGAGTGCATTGAGTCATATGATAAAGATTATGCTTGATGCCAATCTTTTCACTTATAATCTGTAGATCATGTCCTCTAAATTAAGTGACTTATTGAATAATATGATGAAAATAATGTTTAGTGTCGATTTTTTTCATCTAAGAGCTTTAGATCATGAGCTTCAAATCACATGATTTAGATAGAGTCCTAACACGACACAAGTTTCATATGCCAATTCTTTCTTTTAAACTATGTGCAAGGGCCAACTTTACATGTGCATTGAATAGTTGTCGGAACATGTTACACCATCATGCTCACTGTCACTTTTGGGGATGTGCCACGTGAAATCCATATGTGGCCATCTGATAGGTGGGCCATGATCTCTAGATTTATTGTATTGAAGAAGGGATGAAAAACGATCCTCATCATATATATACAAAAAATCAACGTTTTTAATGATGCAAACCTCAAGCTTGATAAACTAATTTTTCGATTGGTGTAAGGAAGGAGTGCCTAAATTTTTTCCCATAACACTGGCTAAAAAAATTATTTTGTTGAAACTTTTATTTGGACTATTTCAGCAAAACAAGGCCTACGTGTAGTCACCATAAACTTTTTTTCTTTTCACAAATGACTATTTGGATAAGAGTATCAATATTTACAGCCAAAGATTCTATGAATTTTCACAAATGGCTATTTGGATAAGAGTTTCGATATTTACAGCCAACGATTCTATCTCGTAGCTAGCAATATTCACCGTTAAAATTGTTGACTGTCTTGAATCTGATAATGAAAATAATTATCTTCCCAACGATGCGCAACATAGAGTTTGAGATCCTGGCTCACCTATTAGACTGAAAGATGTTTATTCCATGTGGAAGGCATCCCTAAAAGTGACATGAGAACTCTATCATGACAACATGATCACAGTCACTTTTGGAGATGTGTGCCATGTGTAATTAACATTTTGACTGTATGATAGGTAGACTATGATCTATTGCGTAGAAGATTGAGACGAAAAAAGATTTCCATCTTCCGATTCAAGGCAGTCAACGATTTTACTAGCGGAACCCCTAATGGCAGAGATTGAATCTCCAGCTGCAAATACTAGTAGAGTACCTTTAAATCCACTTACAAAATCTTTGAGTTCACCCACACTGAAACCCATTGACTTCTTTGGATTTGACAATGGAAATCATTTTTCAACCCAATCTTTCACGTGATGAATCTTGAGATCATGGGCGTAGCATCAAACGATCAATTTTTTATTTCACGTGATACACATCCCAAAACAGTGGCCTTATTTGAGTGTGAAAGTACCACATGAAATAAAAAACTGAAAGGTGGATTGTAAGACCAAGATCTCAAGATCCATTATATGAAAAGATTGGTTTGAAAAATGATCTCCATCAGAGATTGGGTTGAAAAATGATCTCCATCTTCAAATCTAAAGAAGTCAATGGGTTTCAGCGTAAGTGAATTCAAAGATTGGGTCGGTGGATTTAAAGGTATTCCATCGAATCTTTGAGTTCACCTACGCTAAAACCTAGTGACTGCTTTTAATCTATCGATAGAGATCATTTTTCATCTCAATCTTTCACATGATCATGGGAGTACCATCAGATTTCACGTGATACACATCTCAAAAAATTGACCCTAAAAAACTTATGGTGGGTGCTACCAGCATGATCTCAAGATCCATAAAGATTGTGATGAAAAATAATCTGCATCCTTCATACTTAAAATGAAGTGGAAGACGACCAGTGGGGCATTCCGAGAATTGAACTCGGGACCTCTCGCACCCTAAGCGAGAATCATACCACTAGACCAAATGCCCTTTTTATGTCAACCCTCTCAAAGTTATAATTAAATAGAAAGGCAACTCTCTCTCCCGTGGTCACTGGTTCTACTGCCGTTTCGAAGCCCTAAAACCACGATGAGGGGTATTTCCCTCCAAAATAAGCAAACAAAATCCCGCCTTTTCCCACGTATCTCCACTTCCCCTCTCAATTCATCTTTCCCCCGCTCCCCCCCTTCAATCTCCATACTTATGCCTTTCATGTAAGTAAGATCTCTTCTCCTCTCTCTCTCTCTCTCTATTTCTCTATCTAACCTTTTGTTACATAGTTTTTGTAACCGATCTTTTTTTTTGCTGTTTTTCGTCTAATTTTTTCTTGATTACAAGCTTATTTTGTGGGGTTTCAGTTAAATTTGGTATTTTTGAGGTGTGATTGCAGATGGGTTTTTTCTTGGATCATCTTGTCTTCATAAACTATGGGTTTTCAGTTAAATTTTGTTCTTTTGCCTAATTGTTGTGTTCTTTATGATTGGATTGATTGTGTTTTTGTTGGGTTTGCAGATAAATTTAGTATCTTTACAGTGATATTTCATTTTTTTTTATGACGTCTTAGCTGTTTATGACGTAATGGGTTTGGTGTAGTCTCTGATGTGTAATGTTGTCTAATTGTGCTTTTTTTATGGATTTGTAGTTAATTTTGGTATATTTAAAGTGTGATTTCAAGTGGGTTTTTTCTTGATGGTCTTTTTTTCGTAAATTACCTGTTTTTGATAAGTGATGGGTTTCTTTTTTGTCTTTTTTTTTTTCTGTCTAATTTTCTTTCTGGATGATAAGACTAATTGTGCTTTTTTATTTAGTTTGCAGTTAAATTTTAGTATCTTTATAGTGTGATTTCAAGTGGTTTTTTCCTCGATGATCTTATATTTGTAAATTAGCTGATTTTGATCGTGATGGGTCTGCTATGTTCTTTCTCTCTGATTATTTTTTTTTTTTGATGATAAGACTAATTGTATTTTTTTTTTATGGATTTGCAGATAAATTTAAGTTTCAAAGTGTGGTTGAAATGGTTTCTCACAACGATGGGAATTCAAATTTCAATAGTGATGATACAGAGACTCATGCATTCGAGAAATCACCGTCATCGGGTAGTTTTTTATTTACTTTCTATTTTTATATGGTTCTTGATAATTATATTTGGCATTTCCTTTGTATTGGTT
Source organism: Chloranthus sessilifolius (assembly GCA_021018995.1). Taxonomy (NCBI): domain Eukaryota; kingdom Viridiplantae; phylum Streptophyta; class Magnoliopsida; order Chloranthales; family Chloranthaceae; genus Chloranthus; species Chloranthus sessilifolius. Next base: position 12,129,763 of record CM037588.1, read on the forward strand.
TCTTTTTACAAAAAGTCAATTTTTGGGTGACCCAAATCGAGGTTTAAAATCTGGTACTGGTATATACAGGTACCAGATGAGACCGGTATGGTAAATTTTGTTATCAACGTCTCAGAAATGCACTGGCCAAGATATACATTATACTGTTTATATTGATGTATTCTGATATTTTTAACAATATATTTATTTATTAATATTAAGTATACCATTTATACTGATATTTTCTGATATTTTTAACAATATATTATATATTTTTAAAGTTTAAAAACCAATATCCCTGTATTTACCATCTGGTATAAACAGTGTATACCCGTACTGGCTGTGGCCAGCATTTATGGTAAGAACGAGATTTTAAACCTCGGAAGCAATGCATAGAACACTCACATGTGTACCTATTCACTTTGTGCTTATGATACTAGCCACTGTTATAGTTCTTTTGTTGGAGAAATCTAAGCTAGGACCACAAATCATTCTAATATTACTTGGTATCATAGGAAAAAAGGTGAAGTGTATTCTTGTATATGTATGTTTGAAAACAGATATTTCCCTCTTATTAAAACATACATAGATATAAAATAAGAGGGAAAGATCTGTTGGTAAAATGGGGTGGCCCAATACTTTTTAAAAAAATAGGATTTCTAAACTTACCAAGAGAAATATTTTATATATAAGGGTAGTTTATGAATCCATGGCTTCATCATTCTAGCGAAATCTTGACTTGACTTGAAATCTCAGTGAGTCGAGTTACTTGTCAACTCACCAAGTTTTAGACTACGACGAATACAATGTTAGTACCTTCACTTATTAAAAAAATATAACATCTGCTCTTGGGTGGGGCGGGGTAGGTGAACTAACTTTATGCCACTTCACATTGATAATTATCTAAGGGAGAATTTATTTATTATTTTTTTTCCTATTTTTTTGTAACGGGGTACCTGACCTCTTAGAGCACTAGACTATGACCCCGGGTATGTGCAACAATCACACATCGCAGTAAAGAAATTATAAGACTATATTTTGATAATGAGTTTTCTATAATTTCATTAAGGAGAGAAACCTCTTTAAATAGAGGTGAATACAATCAATAAGATCTCAAGGGATCTTTAAAACTCAAAATACTTCCTAAGATATTTACCTAAAAATTTATAAATCAATCATACCTAAAATATAAGATACACATCTATGATGATCCTAAATATTCTCTATTACCCTCCCGCAATGCCATGTTCCTTTGAAAAAGGAACGTGCGATTGGTTACATAGAACCTTAGCCATCGATGTTATAATTGTCGATGAATAGCCCGTAACATCAGATCGTGCTTGCTAATGGTCACCGTCTGTATGTGAGATCTATCATTGTCGCATCTCACTCTTTGTCGAGTCTGTCGGAGCCGGTGGCTTACTAGATCAAGTCCGTCCTGATCTCTCCTAGAAGCTTGCGTTGCAGGATCATGTGGCTTGAAGAAAACCCTCATTGGAGAAGTCTTAGATATATAAAAATGAGATCGAATGACATGAATATATGGACCAAGAGAGCTTGTAGAGATAAAAAGGAAGGATGCAAATTTAATTGGGAAAAAAAATTCACTCAAGTTGAAAAGTGAGGAGGATGAGCAAAACTCAGGACCAAGATAAAATTCCACAGGCCTAACCCAAACTCACAAAACTGGCTTGTCAGGTGAGGTTTGCCCAAGATATAAAAAGCCCAAGAAGGGCCAGCCCACAACCGATGTGGGACAAATCCAACATCAGGTGTACTAGCCACCAAGGTAGATAAGGCAGTGTGGCGAGGTCTTGGCGAAGAGGCTCGCCACGCCATGGCGTGGCCATATATTAATTTTTAAAAATATTTTTTATTTGCATTTATTAATTACTAATATATTTATGTTTTAATTTTCTACTATTTCCTAATTTTATATAGGGGACGAAAAAAATTCAACTAGTTAATCAGGCACATTAGTTGTAGGGAAATATTGGAACGGTTATCTGATGATATTTTGATGATCTCAAGATCAGTTGTGGGGAAGATTAGAATGAACAACGATCTCTGTTAGTCCGATTCAAAGCGTCAACCATGGGTCAAAATCTCATTTGATATCGATACGTATCGGTTTTGGACCTCATCGATATGGTACATTCAAGGTACCATATCGGTGCCTCCCATACAAAAAACCAAAATACCGGACGATACATACCAATGTATCGTCCGGAACTGATACGTGTCGGTTTTGGAGCTGGACGATATGTATCATTTTTCCAATTTTTTGACTCATGGCATTAGCGGTCAGTTGCACCTAATGGGGAATATTCAGCATATGGTGAGAGGTTAGTAACAGCCCCTCCCAAAAAAGAATAGATTAAAAAAAAAGCTGAATTTTTTTTAAAAAAATAATTGTTGGTATTAAAGTTCATTAAAAAACAGATAGAAAAAAGTAATATAAAAAAAATCATACATACTCGTGGGTCTGCGACAAACTTGAGCATTGACGAGCGTTGATTGATTGTGAAGGTGCTAATTGGATTAAAATAATCCGATTAACAAAAATGAGCGAGAAGGAGACGAGAGAAAGTACCGATAAAAAAAAGAGACAAGAGAGAGAGAGAGATGACTAAAAAAAATATGCAAACATGCGTTGAGAGAGAGAGAGAGAGAGAGAGAGAGAGAGAGAGAGGCTGTGAGAGATGAGAGAGGGGCTGTTAGAGAGACTAGAGGGTTTCACTTAAACCCCCTAAATATGATGGATATAACTTATCAAACACAAGTCATAAATTATATATTAAAAGGTTATAAGTTATAAAAAAATTAAAAATAACGGTCATGGCGGCGCCATTCCGCCATGACATCGCTATATATGCATTTTCGCCATATAAGTTCATATGGAGATTTCCCTCGCCATTCGCCATTCGCCATTCACCATGGCGACTCATGGTCTCGCCTTGATAACCATGCTAGCCACTACATCTTAATTAACTGAGATGCTAAAGCAACAAACTCACTATCCTTTATATAGATGCAAAGACTTGGGGAAGTTTGTGCAATTTTCTCATGTGCGATAATATCCACAAAATAAAAGAATGTAAGAAAAATGTAATTAAGGACTTAGAAATTTTTGAATTTGTATCCTTGAAATATTTATTTATAGCAAAAGTATCTATTAATTTCTTGTTTTGATGGATTAAAATGCTATTTCTTTTCTTTATTATATTCAAACTGGACAAGGTACAAATAAATGGGCTGCTTATGTTGTTGACCTAAAAAGAAATTTAAGGTTTTCTGATCATTAGAATTCCTCATTTTGTTTGATCTGTATATTAACTATAGGGGATAAATTCAGAGGAGGGCACGTTGATGAGGTTCGTCCAGTCCAAAGTACTATGCAACTAGATGATACCCTTCTGCTTGAAAATGAATTCTTATCTGAAGCTGAATTGATGAGAGAATTTGCTAAGCTAGACGGTGAAACCCAGGTTATAGAAGATATGGACTCTATTTTTGTTCCTCACGGGAGGACTGACAAAGGGGTGAGCACCCCATTAGTAGATGAGTGTGGGAAGGAAGTTGCTATTGACAGCAATAGTGGAGGAACACAAAGAACCGAACTGTTGAGTGATGATGATGGCGTACTCGATGATGGAACTACTCATTGCGAGGTCAATCCCTTTTACAGTGAAAAAGAAGTCGGAGGCTCAGAGAAGCAGTCTAGTCCTCCTCCTCTGTGCTCGCATGACATAAGCAGGAAGGATTTTGTGATGGATGCTGAAGCAAGGACCGACCAGAAGTGCATTTCTGGTTAGTCTTTTTTTTTTTTGTTTTTTTTTTTTCAAATCGGTAGCAAAGGAAGCTAGTCTTATTGTTTCTCATATACTTTCTTTGTCCTCAATGATACTATGCTGATATGATTTGCCGATTCATTTGTGTACATTTATGCTGCTAATAAAATAGTGACATAATTTTGCTTAGGAAAAAAATGTGTAGGTCTAATGGGTGTGCCACCTACATCAATATATGGAACTCTCACAAGTGAATTTTTTTTGCCACGTGGCACACATCCTTGACCAATCCAAGTTGCAAATCATCACGTGAATTGATGTTAGCCTAAAATTGGTGCCCACCAAAGGATTCTAACCATTCAATCTGGGCTATTTAATATAGACCTCTATTAATATTCAACTTAGGGTTCATATTAAAGTGCTTGGATTGGATGGTACTGATGGGTATATTTTTTGGGCTAAGTGAAGTTCATGTGACATTTAACTACTTGGACAAAGTGGAATACCCAAAAATGTGTCCCTTGTGTCATCACATGGCCTAACAGTATACCGGTGAGGTGTGCCTTCTATTGATGCAGGTGTCTAGAGTCGTTCTCTTTTGTATATATATGTGGGTCCATGTGTATGCACCGCCATATCCTATGTTTCTTTTAGCTGGCTTGGATTCTTTGGAGTTTGAACTGTATTTTCATTTGAGGTTATTTTAGATTAGTTGGAGTGATCTACTGATAGTTCAGGAAAAATATGTTAAATGGGAAATTTTTTAGAAAAAATTTCGAGGCATTTTTCTCAACGAAATTTTTTTAGTGCAATTGTTCTTTTTTACAGAAATACAAACATGTTCACCATTTTCGTCATTTTCATGGGTATTCATAACCAGTTTACTTTGGTAGGAAACCACGCTTCTACATCAAGGATTGCAATTTCGGTATCGATCTTCCTAACGATCTGTGCCTATACTGTGCTGTATCATCTCAGGTATCGGTGATTATATATTCCAAAATATATTTATCACCAAATTTGACGATACCCGAGAGGATGCATTTGTCTCAGTTGGCTCCCTTTTCGAGACGTAACTTAGTCTAAAGTTATCTCCACAGCTAGGAAAAGAGCTTACCCTAATCTGCAGTTCTATTGTGTCTGCCAATTCAGGATCTGCGCAAAGGAGCTTTACTTCAATTCGTTCAGCATCAATACGGGCTTCTGGTCTTGCTGCTGCTCGCAGTGTGCCTCCTAAAAGAGCGGACTTTGATCCAAATTGTAGTCCAATTAATAATCAAGCTTGGAAAAGGCAATCCAATGTTGCAATCCCACAGCCTAATATCAACGAAACCATTATGGATAGCAGAATCATTAGCATAAGTGAATTGGGCCAGGACCATGAGAATGAAAGCTCTTATCGGAATATGCAGGACACTTTTACAGCCGGAATCCAGACCAGGGTCAGAAACACAAGTGCAAGAAAACTTTTTAATGAGGTAGTGACACCATCTAAAAAAGAAGATTCCATAAACGATACAGACAATGCTAGTGGTGAAATAGAACCGCCTCAATTGATTGCCTGTGATCAGGCTTGTGTTGGGCTTAGCTATGTTGGGTCCCAGGAACCGGCCGAACTATCCCAAGTTAATGCATTAGCGGTTGTCGATAAGTTTCTCTTGATTAATCACATGGAGTTATCTCAAGAAGTTGATCCTAGAAAAACTGTTGGCGAGATATCACTTCCCGTCTCGAGTGCAAAGGGCCCTCAAAGTTTGGCTGAAAGTGCCAGAAGTCCAGTGGGAGAGGGAGGAGCCTTTGATTGGATTGACAGTCGAGAAGACGAGAGTGGGGGGTGTTTTTTCAGTAAAAGAAAGGAGGATCTTTTTGAAAGCGGAGACCCAAACCAGAAGTCACATACCCTACCCCAGAAGTCAAAGCATCTCATTTTTGAAAACAACGGAGGCATGAATGATAAGTTAGGCAAGAATTTAACTTGTTCGGATACAAGGTTAATGTTGAACAAGTCAATAGATGGTAACAAAGTGCAGATTCATGAAACAAAAACAGCCACAACAAAAAATATTTCCAAGGAATTCAGTGAAAATTTGAGTTCAGAATCTTCAGCGAAGAAATTAGTAGGTGGGCCTCCAAATAGCCATGATTATGTGGATGCTGATCCAGTAACGACTGGCAATTCTACTGGAAGTGCAACAAAGAACAAAGCTCGTCCAAAGCATATATCCCTCAGGACTAGAGCTTTTTCTTTTGATTCAGATTGTGTCTTGAGAAGATCCAAGCGGATGAAGCTATCAGGTGCCAACTTGAATGGTGAAATTTCTCTGTCTTCTCAATATTACTCGAATAACTCGAGAGTGATTGATTTGGGGCAAGAATCTGCAGTGAAAACAAAAGGGAAGAAGGAAAAGTGGATAAATAACAAATACTCGGATGTGGGGAATTCTGTTGATGTAAATAATTACCCAGGCGGAAAATCTTCTACATTTGTCAAGAGAAGGAAGGTGGAGGGAGTAATGGATGGGATGTATACTAAAGAAGCAGATAGAATTCTCCCATTTCATGATGGCATACAAGATGTGCGTTTTCATGGGACACCAGTTGCTCACCGGACCAGGCAGTCCAAGAAAATGGATTCATTGAGAAAGAATGAGATTTCATCCATCGGTTGTGGAGGTGTTGAGGCACCCGGACCATTGATCAGTCGAGGAACAAATTCTGAAGTAGGGGCCAATCGAATTAACAAACTTAGGAAAAATGAGAAAGATAATGCCAATTATCTGACAAAAGAATCCCCGCGTCATACTAAAGGGGAAAGAATACGTTCCAACACTCCAGGTGACTTGGACAATGCTGCCAGTCTGAACCATCCATCCATTTTAGTTGATGGTGTGTCAGAAACAAAAACTCCATCTTCCACGCCGAAGAAAAGATTGAAAGTGAATGTCAGGAGTGCTTTTGTGGGGTCGGATATAGGGAAGAGGACAACAAGATCAACGGCAACGGACAAATTTCCGTTTTTTTCCTTGGGCATGGATATGCGTCCAAAATCAGGGAAAAAGGCTTCGCATTTTTCTGCAAATAAAACATCTAATTTAGTTGGTCCCAGAACACGGTCATCTGGAAGTTCTCATCTGAGTAGGCCTTTCACAGAAATGGATTCCAAGAAAAGTTTGAAGAGGAAGAAATTATTTGAACCCAGTTCAGCTACTGCCGCCGTGAACAAGAAAACACCTCTGAAGGATATAGAAGCAACTGTCACTAATGGTGCTACACGGTCCGGTAGGAAATTTTGTGCAGATCGTATATCATCTGTTAAAGATGTAAAAGATAACACCACTTTAGAAGGATCACCAAAAGAGAAGGTTCAACCATATGGGTCTACCTGTACCACACCTTCGAACCATATGGATGCACTATCCCCTGTTTGTATAGGTAACGGACCTGTAAAGATAGGCAAGAACGACTTTTCTAGTTCATTCCTCGCGAGAGAGCTTATTAGATTAGATCCCAGCACTGAAGAGGCTCCTCGTTCTCTAAAAGATGTGCGAAGGAGGAGGGACACGTCCAGTTTCCGTGTTTTGTTCAGCCATCACTTGGGTGACGATATAATTAAGCATCAGAAAAAGGTAGTTATATATTCTGTGATGTTTTATATTTAATATCGCTAGCAATTATGTATCAAGTGGTGAACATACTGTTTTTTTCTTGTAGATTTTGGCACGACTAGGAGCTTCAGCTGTGACCTCTTCCTTGGATGCTACACACTTTGTAGCAGATAAGTTTCTGCGCACGAGGAACATGTTAGAGGCGATGGCTCTCGGTAAACCAGTGATGACCCATCTATGGCTTGAGAGCTGTGGACAAGCTAGCTGTTTTATCGATGAGAAAAATTACATTTTGAGAGATCTCAAAAAGGAAAAGGAGATTGGGTTCAGCATGCCAATTTCTTTGGCTCGTGCATGCCAAACTCCACTCTTACAGGTATTTGGGAATCTTGGACTCAATAAAATGTTATTTACTTGCCATAGCCATTATACTCATGGCTCAAAATCCTAGATGGTACTGGTTTGTACCACCCTGTACATATCGGGGCCAGCTGCCCATCCCAGGATAGTACTAGCATATGTACCGGTATATGCATGGTCCCCTCATACCTATTTGTACCCTTTCTACAATTTTTAACAGTTGGCACGAACCAGTAAAAGTTCATTCCAACCTGTACAAACTCGAGATGCACTCTACTGTTTGAATCAGTCCATACTCTATACACTCAAAACTTTTAAAGTGCATATCATTTGTACCAAAGTGACAAAATATGGGTACGGGTTTAATACGGCAAGGAGAAAGTCGGAAAAAACCAGCAAAATATGGGAAAAAAGGGGAAATTTTGAATGCTAAAAAATATGTAAAATATGGAAGACGAAAAAAACACGAGATATATTAAAATTAAAATTTTTTTTTTTAATATGATAAAATACGGGAAAAAACATTTATTATGCAAAAAATTCGTTTAATACCGGAAATACGCGTATTACACGAAGATACACGTTTTAGTAAAAAATACGGGTATTATCCCGTGTTTAGTATGTTGTGGCAAAAACATGCGTATTATACGTGTATTTTTCCAGAAAACATTGTATTTTGTCACAATGGTTTGCAAGAATCAAAATTTTGGTTTTCGTTTCGGTCCTGCCCGAAATCGAAATTTCAAAATTTCAGTGCCCTTTTTAAAAAAAAAAAAAAAAAAGAAAATTCAAATAACCGAAGTAGCAAAATATTGGCCGAAATTTTGATGCTTTAGTAATTTCAGCGAAAATTTGAAGTTTTCGTTTCGGCCTCCACCGAAACTGATGCGTTTCGGCCGAAATTTTGAACCATGACGGTGTACCGGTCCCAGGTGGTATGCACCGGTACAAGTAGTGGCTGTCATGGTTTGGAACTGAGAATTTGAACCTTGCTTATACTACTCTGTAGTGATGTAGGCTTAAAATTTTCTTTAAGTTAATGGTTAAGTAGGTCAATGTCTACTAACAATTTATTCCTCTTCCAATTAACCACTCTTCAGGGTAAAAGAGTGTTCATCACCCCACACGTAAAGCCTGATAGAGAACTGATTGCAAGCTTGGTTAAGGCAGTTCATGGACAGGTGAGTTGTTTGTATAAATCTTTATAACGCAGCCTAGATTGTTTTCTCCTAGTAGAATATTATTTTCTTTTGGTAAGTTCAACTGATTGCATTTCACATTACTTTGGAACTTGGAATAGAGGGGGTCTGTAGCTGTTTGGCATTTGCATACTACCTGTACTTTCTTCTGAAGTATCATTGATTGATGTCGTTCATATTTGTAAAAGAGCTCATAGTTGAATAAAGTCTCTGGAAATTGAGATGAAAAAATTGCTATTAACCATAATTTACGAGGCTGAAACAAATTTCTGCTTGAGCTAAGCATAATTTTCTTTCTTGCTCTCAGAGTTGAACTCTTTACTTTCACATCTATAATGATAATTAGCTCAAGTCCTTAAAGTTGCTTGTAAGAAATTTCGAAGACTTTGGATAAATTTCTATTAGTTGTTTCTTAAACCATTCCACAAGATTGGTTTGAACTCTTATGATTTTTATTCATGCAAATATTTCTCCAAAAGCAAAGAACCAGAAGGACAATGAACCAAAAAAAAATGGCTGACAACAGATCTTCATTCTTAAACAAGTATCCTACAGTGAAGCATCTTTAATATATATGCAGGCACAGATTGAATTACTGTAGTCAGATATTTAAAAGATGCAAATCGACTGCTTTCAATTGCCTCTTGATTCCAGTAAAGCCTCCCCAATGCCTCTTCTCATATTGACTCAAACCAACTGTTTTACTGAATAGGGGGTAATCATTGGATTTTATAGATGCCACAACTGTTTCCACAAAGTCAAAATCGACTTTCCCCATCTTTGGACCAAGGGTGCCTCATTCAAGTAAGCTCCATATGATTTTCTCAAGTAGCCATCAGAGAAAGGTCAACACAATATAATAAACTGCCGATTCCTCTTTACCCCACAATAGTAGAATTATTTACAGAGCTCATTTTTTTACCACATGGACTAGACTGCATTAATCCATGTCTTCTTCAAAACAGCCATTGTCTAAAATACCTCAGTAAAACTTGTTAATATATTTCCAACAAAAGAAAACTTGTTAATATATTAGGATGTTAATGAAATTATGAATTTGATGTTATAGCAAGATTATGCTACTATTTTGGAAACTAGTATTACTATTTTTTCCAAAAAAATAATTATGTTCAATGCGAGCATCCAATGTTTTATTTGAAGCTTGTTTGGCGTCGAACTGTTGAGTGGAGTTTTGGACAATGGGGAGTTAGCCGAAGCAGTAATATGGGATGTTGGAGTCAACCAACCTCTCCTCAGAGCATGGGAACTACAAATTCCAACATGAAAAATAGGATAATGTGATCAGAAGGATAATTTTGGTCGCATTGCAACAGGGAAGATCCACCATTCAAATTTCTTTAAGTACGGTGAGCTGGGACACTAGCCTTTTGATTTTCCGAATGGTTGTTTGATTTAACATTTGGCCTGTGGAGTTGAGTTGAAAAATGATGAGCAAAAAATAAAATAACAAAGAGGCTATGATGGCAATCTGGTTTATAAAAGAGGACTTCATCGAAGATGTTAACGGTGATCAAAGAGAAAGTCTTGTAACTAGGCAAGCTACAATCTCTACCCATGTAGTGTCCAAAAGTGGTTGAATCCTTTTGCATTTGATGTTCTTCCAAAGGAAAGGTATGAAATGTCATAATTGATGGTGGCAGTTACTGTGACGAACCGATTACTCATAACCGTTGATTGTAAGATCTTAGGTCTCACCTACGTGAATCATATATGAGCGTCACACTATATTACACGTTTCTAATACTAAACCGTCAATGCTACATCTAAACCTATGCGCAATAAATAGGAAAGATAAAATTAACTATCTCAATCTCATGCGTAGGCTCATAGATTAAAGCAGCGACAAATAATTAACACCATCCACACCAAATATTAAATAGAGCACGATAATCAAAATAAGATGTAATAATTAAAACCCACAACCTAAAGGTTCAAATGACAGGTAAGGCAAACTAACAATTACAATCTATGAAAAGTTCATCCACAAAACAACCGTGGTTGGCAATCTCGTACGATACATGATACGATGCACGAGACTATGAAAATGATATATATCTACGGTGTATCTTTTTTTAACCATATCTTATGATACACGATATGATACATTATGATACGTTGCGATTTGATACGAACGGTTCATGTGATTTCAGTTATAACTAGTGTTTTATTTATAAAAAAATCTCACTTATTTATCCCAACTCTAATCTAAAGATAATATAAAAAAGATGAGGAAGATGTCTACAGAAAACTAGGAAAAAATGACAATTTACCTGCTAACGAAGATGATGATGTTGATATTGTGGATAGAGATGAACAGTGAAGACCTGTGTTTTTTTTTTTTCATTTTTTTTTTTTTGAAAATTTTGAAATTACAAACTAGTACTTTCAAGACACAAGTAAAAAATATATATTTAAATAGAAGTTGGGACTTGAAAGACACATCATATAAATATACAATACAAGCCAGGTACCTGCTTCCAAAAGCAGGAGACCTGAGTTCGAATCCCCTCCCACCCTTGAGGCCACCCTAGGGATTTATATCCTGTGCTGACCCGGCATGTGCTGAATTTGGGGTGCGCATGTGCCCCTGGGATTAGGCGGGTGCTCTAAGAGGCCCGGATACCCAGGTTATCAAAAAAAAAAAAAGTATATAATAAAACACACATCACATTTATACTTGTGCAGCTATATGGTTTCTTTCTATATAGGGGAAAATTAAGTTTATGATTTTTATGTGACACGATGTTTATCTCCACTTTATAAATCAATCTAATGAAATATTTTGTTCAATTTATTTAATTTAAATTCTAATTTCCACTATGACATAGATGATAGAATGAGCGCCTTTGATACTTGGTATTTCAAAAATGATCATATATATATATATATATATATATATATATATATATAAGTGTATCTTATGATACCCGATATGATAGACGCTTTGACAACCTTGAAAACAACTAAAACAAAGTCCGTAAGCAAAACTCCATCAAGGACTAAGGTTCAAATCTATCTTCGCCCCATCATACGTCTAATCCTGTGGAGTTGTGTCATCATAAGCCCAAGCTCCATCATCTGCAATACCCATCCTATATGATCTAGACATGCAATCCTGCTCACACATCCTATGCTTCTCAAAGAACCAAACAACACAAGCGTGCGTGTGCAATATGAACGGTGTTTATCATACATCATAAAAGAAAAATAAATAATAAGGAATCAACACAAAATCATCTAATATAGATCGTGGTAACAATAAGTACACATGTGAGTCATAGGCATGTTTATGGTTCATGTTCGTAGTTCATATTTATGGTTCAATTTTTCATAATCATAGTTCATTCTTTCATGTTCATATTCAGGTTTTAATGCAATGAATGTTCAAATATTGCACATAATGTCCTATGTACATACGTATCCTGATGATCTTCACCTCAGGGCTGGGATCATTAAGCACTCACTGGATCTGAGCTGGTTACGTCATGCAATGATTGACCTCTTGATTCTTGTTACTGTATGCACGTGATGCATGTGTACTTCTTGTTCTTTCCATACTTGTTCATTCTTGTTCTTAGCATCTAATCTAGGGACGAATGGTCAGCATAAGAGTTCATCATTATATCATTTTTCATGTGTCAAATTTTGTCTTGATCTGAGACCTGAATTGCATGCAGAGCCACTAATGCACAATGTGAATTGCTTGCAAGGTCCTCTACGTGTAATTCACACTCGTTAGATTTTGTACATGACTGGTAAGGGAAGTCAAGTTTGAGTCGATCTTCGAGCGAGAATTGAGCATTGGTTCCCTAATGTGCAATCGAGTTTTGGGGAGGGTTTTAAATGCAGGTCGCTTCCAGAGATTTGAGCGTTAGAGACCTAGTGCACAGTTGAATGGGCATTGGGCTCCCAGCGCCTATTGCATGGGTAGCCAAGGAATTGCGTGCTAATCATCCGCATGCAATTAATTGTGGGCAAGGTGGCTAGCGTACAATTCCAAAAGAGAATCCTCTTTCCTTGTGGTCGCTTCTCGGTGTACAGTCCTTCCAATATATAAGATCGGCATCGTCGCTTTTGATTCGATCCTTGGCCGTCCATCTACTGGTTTCGGGTGTTTCTAGTGATAGTTGGATCACTATCATGCTTTCAAAAGGCCGAAAATATGTGTAGATGGGGTTCACCCATGGATCCTATTATTTTTTAGCAAAGATCATTCCCAAGCCTAAGAAGTTTGCATTCCTTAAAAATTCAGGCTTTGGCCATCATCGTCATTATCATAATAGTCTTATCCCATCTATTCGGGGTTGGTTTTGCAAGTCCTATTTCCCCACTCGTTTTTGTATAGTCCACTTGACTTGCCCACTAAGCTTATAGCACCTAAATCTAGGGTGCCACTGACCAGGTCGGACCATTTTCCCCTAGTAATAGAGTTGTTCAAAAGATATTATTTACGAGAGCATAATCCTAGTTGCAGTCTTGTGAGGATTCCATAGAAAGATGGATCTTGGTAATGGGCCTTGATAATAGAGTTACGAATAAGATAGTCACAAAGTATGACATGTAAGATCACATTTTTCGTGAATTTATGCGAGTTTTGAAGGAGCAGCTCTATATAACGTAAAAAATGAACTTGTATTTTTGATAATCTTGCCCTTTGGGGCTATGTTATCGCTAGTGATGGGATAAAAGTTGACAAAGGTAAAATTGGATACAAGCTGCAGCTTGCTTAGGCAACAATTGATCAAAGATTAACAGGCAAATAAATCTCCCATGATAAATTTGAAAACAAAAAAAAGAACTATTTTATACTCACAAAATTCCCTGATATTACATGATAATGTCTCTCCTACATCTCTATTAAAAACTCCCCAAATAAGTTTCATTAGTTTCCTCTTCCTACTAAACAACCTACTCCAAGAGGTTTTCAAAATTTATAAAGTTCCTATTTAATTAAACTCTAAAGTTAAGTATTGCATATGGTCAAAGCCCTACCATTTTTGTGACTAGTACACATCCACCGTCACATGAATCTAGGTATATTTTAGTACCTCACATGCATATTAAATTGTTCGTTGGGCCTATTATCAGGCCCATTAGAAGCGTCAATGATTAATGTCTTTAAATGTCTTAGTTCAGGCCTATAGACAGCTTTATATGCCCATTAAAGTCCCAACTATTAATGTAAACAGCTTTGTTGCTGGAAATTTGGATTTCCGGCGTTGAAACAGTTTTATACTGATGCTGACTTGTGTGACAGAAGGCGTCACACCAATTTTTGTGAAGTTTTGCAGGTTTTGAAGAAAGAACAACTCTATATAATCTGAAAAAATTTAGCTTTCATGGTCAATAGCCTTGCTTTGGTGCTATGTTTGCCTCCTAAGAATGTGGGTGATGTTTTTAGTTTTTGACAATGTGATCATTACTGATAAAAAAAAACAAAGTGATCATTACCGAGTCTGCCAAGTGACAATGGGTAATAAAGCACCTGCCATGATCCCATGTATTGATCAGTATGAGCTTCGCATTGGGATTACTGGAGACAGAGGTATAGATTCAATTTTATGTAACTGTTTGTTTATGTCGATACTCGTGTAGCGAAAGAGAAAGAGGGGGAGTGAGGGAGAGATTTATTCTTTTTCTTCTTTCACCTTTTTATTCTTCTTTTCAATGGAAGAGAGGTGAGTCCTCCCAGCTAGGCTGACTATAAAATGAGTTAATTGTAAATTGGGGGGGGAGAGAGAGAGAGAGAGAGGGAGGGAGGGAGGGATCTTTATTTTTTTCCTCTTTCTCCTTTTTATTCTTCTTTTCAATGGAAGAGAGGTGAGTTGACATATTCCTCCCAGCTATGCTGACTATAAAATAAGTTATTTTAAATAGGGAAATTTGCCTTTAATTTCTTATTTTAAAGCGCCAATGTTGTTTAGTCCTTAACTAATAGCATTGTCAAACAATATTGTTCTCTATGGCTGTGTTTGGGATTGCTCTTTGTGGGTGATGCGAACTTTAGATCTGCCTGTTTGAATCGTGGTCGGATAAAGAGGAAACGTCAAAAGAGAAAGTGGACCCACGAATGGGTTTTTAAAAAAGGCCCATTAAAGACTCATGTGCACATTAATTTAGGCAATATTTTATCTAGGTTTAGTTTCCTTTCTTATTAAGATTCTTTTAATAAGTGACTTGTTTTAGGACTGGGTTCCTTATTTGAATTATTTGGGGGTCAAGCACATATATGTGATATGTGACTGTTAATCCCGTCACTTTCTGCGCAACTATCGGAAAAGTAGTTATAAGTCTACCAATATGTGTCGGAATTGTGTGATTCTTGTCTTGTTGGAAAATTACTGAGATAAGCTTTCAAACAAGACAAATTTCACGTCAATCGGACATCGTTTGACCCTTCAAAAGTGATCGCATAATAAAAAAAGGGGATTAATGGTGAAATTAATTATGACCGTTAGATTAGAAAGTTTTAATGGTTAATTAAGAGTTTTATTTTAAGTAGTATTCCTAGAGTTTCTTTTCTTTATAAATACACATTATAATCTCTTATGGAAATTATTATTGATGATGAATGAAAATTATGAGTTTTGCTTTGTGCGAATTCTAGAAACTTGATATGAGTTTTCGATAGAAGAGTGATTCTTCTCCCACTTGCGGCTTGGTGTGAGGCCAACTTTCTTCCTTGGAGCGATTCCTTGGATCTTCTTCTTCTACCCCTATTTTCCCTTTAATTTTTTTGTTTTAATTGAAAAGCGAGAACCCTAACCCCTATCTTGCAGGATTTACGTTATTTTAGGGTTAACGTGCTATTTTCCCGCATTACGCTATTTTAGGTCCGGAATTAAATCACCTAATTGAATTTCTAGAATTTTTCGTGATAATTTGTTATGAGAAATTGTTATTTTTTTTAATTGATTAAATTAATTTTAATCCTAATCTCAGGCCTAACATTGCATTTAGTAAGTTTCCGCATCAGTAGGCAAAGAGCAGCTCTCTACTATAGTGCATAACACTTTAGCTTGGGACTGTGTTTGGTTGTAAGTGCTCTTAGCTCTTTCAGAGCGTGAAAGAGCAGAATTTGAGTCTCTTTAAAAGAGTAATTTAAACCTGATCTTTGCCTCCAAAGAGCAATCCCAAACAACACCTATGCATTTTTTGCTAGACAATCCCCTTATCAGACGTCATTAGATGGTTTTCCCCAAAATGCTACATCCTAATTTTCCAATCATATCCTTGTCTTTTGTAATTGGTTTAAAGCATAGTTGCCAGGAGTTGGTACGGGGTACTGGTACTGGTACGTTTAGGTGAAAAAAAGTCTCGGGTACGTTTTTATTGATACATTTTTGGTATAACATTGGAACGTTATAGAAACGAAATAGATACATTATAAGTACGAAATCGATGCATTATAGGTACGAAATAGATATGATACTAGTACGATATAGATACGAGATTGATTCGTCATAGAAACGTTATTGGTGCGCTATGCAAAGTGAATATTTTGGACAATGTGTGATATTGGTGTAACATTGGGACGCCTGCAGGATATTTCAAAAGCTCCAGAGGGATCCACCAAGGAGATTCGTTGCCCCCCTTATTATTCAACATGGTGGGTGAAGCTCTTGCCGGTCTCATTGACTGTGCGAGCAAAGGCACTTCATATTGGGAATTCGGGTGGGAGCACATGGCAGAACCATCTCACGCCTGCAATATGTTGATGACATTGTTATATTTGGGAATGCAAATGTGGAGGAGTTCAAGGCCCTATCCGACATTCTCTCCGTTTATGAGGCGGTATCTGGTCAGCGCATTAATTTAAACAAATCAGCAATAACGGGTATTGGGGCCAGCGACCAGCAGTTGGCTGATCTGGCAAACACAGTTGATTGTGTGATCGATAAATTCCCAATCAAGTACTTGGGCCTACCCCTCAGGCTGAGGAAAACATCGCTGAGGGCTTGGGATCCAATTATTCATAGTTTTGATCAACGGTTGTCGTCGTGGAAAGGGAAACTCCTAAGTAGTGGGGGTCATCTTTAGCTGATGAAATTTGTCCTCTCAAGCCTGCCAATTTTCTTCATGTCAATGTTCATTTGCCCGATCGGGGTAATCAAGCAGCTCGAGCAAATCCAAAGAAATTTTCTTTGGGAGAGGTCCGGCCTAGATAAACGTCATCATCTGGTAAATTGGGATACATGCCAACTTCCCATAAGTTGTGGCGGACTTGATATTCGAAGTCTGAGGTGCACCAACATCGCGCTGGTAGGGAAATGGTTTTGGCATGATGGATTGGAAGGCAAAAGTAGTAGTCTATGGCATGCGGTGTTGATTGAAAAGTATGGGCAGTCAAGTGGAAATTTGGGGCATCAATACCACGGTTCACAAGGACACATCGGCATGGTGGAAAGGTATCTGTGATACATGGTCTCTTTATGCTAGATGGATTCGTTTCAATTGGGGCTGCGGGAATCGGATTCGGTATTGGGAGGATGCATGGGCAGAGTGTCACCAGCTCAAAGGGATGTTCGCGGAAATTTTCGCGATCTCTACTAATCAGCCGAGGATGATTTATGAGTCTGTCTCGGGCAACTTAGGGGGAAGGAGATGGGATGTCATAACTCGTAGATTATTGAGAGGAGAAGAGATGATCGCTTTTACTAGACTACTGGCCTTGATATATGGAACATTCCCTACTACTCAAGGTCAAGATATGAGGGTTTGGGCTCTTTTTCTGGCTGTTTTAGCGTTAAAACGTACTATCGAATGCTCACAAGTCGCCCGCTCATTAGATTTCAAGGTGCGAGATTATGGAAGGATCGCATCCCCCCCAAAGTCAAATTCTTTGCATGGACCCTGTTCAGAGGGAAAATCCTAACAATGGATCAGCTAATTCGGCGGGGAAAAGATATGACCAACCAATGTGTTATGTGCCTTCACAAGGAAGAGACTGCGGCGCACCTTCTCCTTCATTGTCAGGTGGCCCACAAGATCTGGAGTGTTATCTTTAACTCCTTTGACATGTATTGGGTTACCCTCGCTACGACAAATCAGCAGTTTCTGACATGGTATTCTATCAGGCTTGAGGGGTAGCTTCAGGAATACTGGTAGTCGGCGTTCTACGCTGTAGTTTGGAGCATATGGCTAGAGAGAAATGGGTGGATCTTTGTGAAAAAATACCGGCCGGTAAGGATGATCATAAAGACGGTCAAGGATTTCATGAGGTTATGGGTCACAAGCAGTCTGGTTTGTGTAAGGGAAGATACGCCTGTCTGGGACCCGGGTTAAGTGAGGAGAGCAAAGTTGTGTCTATGGCTGCTCCAGTTTGCTCTTTCCTGTTTTTCTTGTTTTATCTCTTCTGGTTTTTGGTTGAGTCCTTGTATTGGTCTTTCAACGCCTTGCTGGTCTTCAATATATTGTTTATTACCGATCAAAAAAAAAAATTGGTACCTTTTTGGTGACCATATTTGATAATTATATTTATATGTGATAATTATATTTATATGTAAGGATTAATATTTATATTTTTTGAAGACAATGTTCTCATTTTTCTCTCAACTTAATGAATGAGGTGCTAAACACCAACATAACTAGTTAACTACATCCATTCTTCAATTCAATATGCTTAAAAATCCGTGAACATTAGATTTTGACATAAGCCAATTGATCTACAAAGGAAATTATGGAGAAGGGAGAGATTCAACAAAGAATTAGAAGTACCAGCTAAGGGGAAATTGGTTTCTTGTATAATAGAAACGAGTTTCTATATAAATTGAAACAAGTTTCAACAAAGATAGAAACCTGTTTCTATTTTTAAAGAAACCGTTTCTATTTTAAATGAAACCTGCTTCTATTGCTCATAGAAACGCGTTTCTATAAACGTTTCTGAAATGTTTCGTACCAGTCCTCGATACTGGTATGCACAGGGACTGGTACGATAAGGTAAAACAGGTTTCTGGGTAACTATGGTTTAAAGATGGTTTTGAGAAATGATTGTTGGAAAGAAGAGTAAAAGAGATGAGCTTGTGTCCAAACCTCATCTTCGACTCCTATTTCTGGTGTCTTTGCTACTCACCTAAACTACTAACTTCTCCATATCTCTGGGCTTCTATTAGAGGTTCAAACTCAAGATGCAGAAATTTTGACTGAGGATTTGATCAAAGTATGTACCTGCCCAAGAGATGAGCTTGTGTTCCATTGCAAACGCCTCCCTCTATAGCTACCTTTTCAACAGATCTGGTTGCTAGATTTAGAGCTTTAGGAGATTCCCACACTTACACTTTTGGCAGCTTTCTGCGACTGTGTAACTGCAATTTAGGGATCTCCATATTTCCAAGATTCAGAAATTTGAGAGATCTGGAAAGCACACTTGCAACTGCAATTCTCGAGGGCAACAAACTTTTGTGCTTCTATTCGTCCATCAATCTGGTTGAGAGAAACCATGTCAGAGATGATAAACTGAAGTTGAGTATGCTATGCTGGCCAAATTGGAATATCAAAACTAATAGTCTAATACAAATTTTGCATGGCAGTACCTCGCATCTTATACATACAAAGACAATTCTGTGCTTTTCTCAAACTCCCTGCTGGTTGGTTAAATTAAACACAAACCCTAAATCCTGAAGTTGTTAACATATTATTGTTTAATGTTTTTGTGGATAAAGGGATCTTGGGAAATAGAAAAATATGACACAGTAAGACACGGAAATTTAAATTGTGAAGAGGGTAATCTTTTGATAAATTTTACATAAAAATATTACAAATTGCTTATAATGTTGTTCTATGAGCATCAAGCAATCATGAGACCAGTGTTCAGTCCTCTTAAATAAATTTTAGTTTTTATCAGTAAAAGAAAAAGTAACCAAATTGACCGAACCGGACTGAACCAGCTAGGCTGAACCAGACCAAACCAGGAGCTGATCACGGTTCGGTAGGGACCCAGCGAATTGGTCAACCCCGGTTAATACATTTAGGCACTTTAAACTAGTTTTTGGGGGAATAGAAAGAGTTGAGCCCCCTGTAATATGAAATAATTTCTCCTCTTTTTCATGGTTATCATTGTATTCATTGGTGGCTCACTATCAAAATCACTTCCATTTTATAGCGGCACTTGGTTGTTCGTCATTCCATCATGTGGTAACTATCAATTCGGCAAGAGAACTCAAACTTGAGATTATTAATTCTTACTTTGATCCTTCTTGTTATTTATTGCATAAATGTCACCATTTTGTACAGTATTTGTGCATGAAAAATCCTGGTAAGATCTTTTTCCCGATAGATTAATCAGGGTAGTTCTAGTTCAATCTGTCATCCTTTCTTTGATCGGAGTTTCTCTGTACTAGTTTACCCCACATTTATATCTCAATAATATATCGAAGGCCGAATTCTATGGTAGAGAACGCTAGAACACTAGTTCTTTTCTCGAGGCGAAGCCATTCATTCATCTTCATAGATTGGTCTAAGGACTATGCTTGAGGATTATCTGAATTTTCCTATGTTTTACGTTTTTGAGTACCGTTTAAGGTGCTCTTCTTTTGAAGTGTCTTTATTGTAAACCTGTAATTGTTCCTTCAAATATCTCAGATGCATCAAAGCCCACCTTTTTCTTCTCTGTTTCACAGGCATTGGAAAGAATTGGAAGATCTGTGTTGACAGAGGATAAACCACCAGATGATCTGTTGTTTATTTCTTGTGAAGAAGATTATGCAATCTGTGCGCCTCTCCTTGAGAAAGGTAAAAAGATCCATCTATCCACCGATCTTTAGACTACAACCAGGAGAAGTTGAAGTACTTGAACATTTAATTTTGGCATCATTGTCGGTGTAACTAACTTGCAGGAGCGGAAATTTATGGTTCAGAGCTTCTACTAAATGGGATTGTTACACAGAAGCTGGAGTACAATAGGTCAGTACTTCACCTTAAGCAACAAAACTATTTTGCAAAGGAATTTTGCCCTAGCATAGGTAGTGGAGAGTATAGCTCCAACTTAACCAGTACATGTGTTCATTGATCCAGATCGTTTAATTTTGATAGGTTGTGTATTGGATTTGAACGAGGCTGCAAGTGGGTCGAGTGACCTGACCCCGCCATGAGTTGGGTTTGGGTCCAAAATCTCGGTTGGCTCGGGTTGGAAATCTCGACCAATTAACGATTTGAGTTCTTGTCCTGGGTTCTTGACCCAAACCTGACCCTACCTGACTGGATCCCTGTCTTTATATTATAACCCAACCAGTTTTACCTTGACACGCGACAAGTGTGCCATGTGTCGAGATGGTACAAGTCGCTGTCACGACAAAATTTTGAAAATTTCAATATGGAGGCACGTTCTTAAAAAAATATTATATTATTTAGATTATTTAAATATACAATAAAATAATACTAAAGGGATTTCTAGAGATCTAATAAAGAACACAAGAAAACTACTGATAAAAAGATGGAAAGGATACATTAAGCATGTCGATAACTTTAACTTAAAATATTTTTATATAATGCGAATAGTTTTTAAGAACTCAAACGTTTTCCTTTATAATTTTCTAACATCACATATTATACAAATGGTTTTCAAGCAGTTGGGCCTTTTCATATATAATTTACTAACTTTACAGTTTATTCTAAAATGGCAACTTTTTTTTACCATGTTGAACACTTTGATTCGAGTAGTTTTTTTTCGTACATTTCTAGAACTGTCACGTTGTATTGAGGAGTGTCCAAGTGCCACCAAGTGGCGGCACAACAACGTAAAAGTCAACCCAACCTATCCAACCCCACCCACAAGTACTAATTGGGTTGGTTCGGGTTGAGGCCTTAAATAATCCGGTCTGGTCGGGTTGGATTTGGGTTAAGTTAGACCATATGGGATTGACCCCAACCCGACCCGACCCATTTGCAGACTTAGATGTGATATACATAGAATGGGTGGCTCTAAATGGCCAACCATTCACGTTCATATTTACTGTCTGTACTTCATAAGCAATGCCCACAAAAAGTTCCATGGTTAGGGCAATCCGATTGTGTGATTTTGGGCTGTGTGCCATCAATTTGATCGTCCTGGTTGATAGGAACTGGTTAGCAGGTAGAGGTGTTACACCACCAACTTTACTGGTGCAAAGCAGCACTCTGATTCTTCTTCAAATATTAGAATCTGAAGTTTTGAACTGCTTAATATCTAACAAATTTAGAATCTGAAGTTTGAACTGCTTAATTATCTAACAAATTTATTCTCTCACTGGACTTTTTGGAGGACAGGCATCGTCTTTTTACAGATGATGTTAAGAGAACGCGCACCACAATATGGCTAAGAAGCAAAGATGGCAATGATCGGTTTCATCCTGTAAAAAAATGTACCTAGTCATCATTTCTCTTCTCTCTCTCTCTCTCTCTAAGTTTGTCTTTTTTTGTTTATCAGGTCTGGTTCATCAGTAGGCATAAAGTATGATTTTTTTCTTTTGATCGGTAAATTATGAATGTGTTATTGGTAGCAGGTTAGGATATGTACATAAATTATCGCTGTATCTTTATGGAAGACATTCATTGCTTAATATGCGTCTTTCCCGTCATCGCTAATTGTTTCTTATTCTTCACTGATCATAGTCTTTGATCTCTTAACACAAGAAACCACGATCAAATTGTCGAAACCAAATTCCAAGAATGGTTTTTCTGAAGGTCTAGTGTAGACTGACTGACCCGATCACGTGCACACGGCATGTGATTTCCATGCACTTTTAATCTGAGCATCTCAGGGTTCATGTGCCGATGATCCTACATTGCGCTCTCTTTTATCAAACGACTGTTATCCAAACTCAGGGCAATGATCAAGTTCAACCATCATGACTTGGTGGGGAGATTGAAGACAGAAACTCCATTTGACTTATTATTTGGGGTTGGTATTAGGTGCACCACTCGATCACCAAGGGTGTGGGGCAAGGGTCACCCAACTGGTCAAACCTTGGGAGATGCACAGATATTTATAGGCCAAAAGTTAATGAAATAAGGCTTTTTGACCACTTGGCCGCTCACGTTCGGGGCCTTCTGGCAGTGCACCTTATACAAAATCGAAGCAAAATGTTCTTAAGAAATTTTTTGGTATTGTTATGGAGGTAAAGTGCCTCAAAGAGAAGGGGGGTTGCTAGTAACCCCCTCCAAAAACTAAAGTTTCCTCATTAAGTACAGCTGAAATCGATTTGCTGCGCTTTGAATTGGATTTTGTTAGACAATTAATTACTTGTAATTAATTTGCAGGAGTATTTTCCACATTTGTTATATGCGACTGGGTTAGAGAGCGCTAAATAAATGATCTCGAGAAACGGTCATGGGCACATGAGGAATTGCAAACAGCTCCCATTCAACCAATAAATTTGTAACAACTTGGCTTTTCATAAGCCTTATTTTGTGGTGTTGGATATAATTTACTAACCTTATTCTTGTTTTCTTATTTCTAATCTTTTTAGAAACCTTAGTCATCTCTTATTCTGTCTTTATTTCTTTTTCTTAAGAAACTTTAGTCGTCACCACCTTTCTTAGGAAATAAGAAGTCGACTGATCAACTTCTTATTCTATCGATCGATTTCAGGCCGAGCAAAAAGGGTTTTCTTTTTGTACTCAGTCAATCGATCATTCGATTTTGCACCATACTTGTAATTAGTGGCCAACCGATTTGTGTTCCAGATTTACACCCTTTGTCAGATAATTTTTGGTTATGAAATCGAGGATATCGCTTTTCGTTTCAATCATTCACGCAACTATCTTGAGAGTGCAGGCATTTGTTTTATTCCACGTGGCACCTCTCAAACAAGTGAATATTTAGAATTTGGTGAAGGATTAGTAACAGCTCCTTTGTACAAGTGGAGGAGGGACAGTTATCAAAGTTAGAGAAGATGGGATTAGACAAGAAAATGTATTGATGTACCAGATCGGTTAATGCCATGTATTGTTTTGGCTGCATGGACTGTGAGCCTCCCTCAATAATGGTGACAAGTAGCAGTTAGCATTTTGAGTACTGAGACTCTTTAATGGTGACATGTGGCAGTCAGCATTGTGAGTACTCGAGTGTCACGTCGAGCAAAGGCTCATTGTTTAAGGCATCTTGAAAAAAAAAATTCAACAGTTAACAACAAAAAGTATTTCAACCATCCATTTCTAAATTATAAAAATCACATGGTTTAAATCCATTGTTGAAATTTTAATTTTTTATATAACTGAATGCCCTCTTGCTTCATGTGACATATTTATTACGTGCAACATGGACCAATAAGGATTGATTTTGGTGCACAACCCGCTTGTACAGGCGGTCCTTCAATGCACTAACTGCGACTCTTTCTATGATTCATACAATAATATTACCGTCACTTCATTATGATTATGGCCCTATTTCGGAAAGTTGACCAGAAAAGCACTTTTCAAAGGAAGGCATCTATCTACGTGAGGCAAGAGAAACTGGTTAAAAAAAAAAAGGGGATTTTATTTAAATGACGCCCTGCGCCAGAAACGGGCTATCGTGGAGTTTAACACTGGTAGGGTGGTGATTTAGATGCTTTAAAGTAATTTACATTTTTACTCTTCTTACAAGTGTTCGTCGGAGAAGCCACGAGGTTCACGAAAATAAGCGTCAGTCCATTCCCATCCGAAAAATCCTCTCTCTAACTGAAAAAATGAAACCATTTGGCGTTTGCCGACATGAACCCAAGTTCACGATCGCCAGGGAAGACACTCTGAAACGCAGACAAGAAAAAAGGTTTAATTATAGAGAGAGAAAGAGACTAGGCAAAGGCAAGCCCTCTCTTCTTTCTCTCTCACTAACTCAAAAAATGAAACCCTCTATTTGGTGTTCATCGGCATGAACCCAGGTTCATGATCGCCAGATCGCCAAAGAAGAAACTCTGAAACTCAGAAAAAAAAAGAAGATTTAATTGTACAAAGAGAGAGACTAGACAAAGGCATACCCTCTCTCTCTCTCTTCTCTCTCTCACTAACTAAAAAAATAAACCCTCTATTTGATATTGGCCGACAACTCAAGTTCATAATCGCCGGAGAAGACACTCAAAAGTTGAAGGGCTATTCGGTAAAATACATTTGCACCGTGCATCAACGCGGGCCGTTTAAAAGCTGCAGGGACTTTTTTTAATAATAATAAAAAAAAAATCAACAAAATGGTGATAAAAATTGTGGAGAGGTTTGTCTAAAAAAAAAAAAAAAAAAAATGATGCAAACTCTAGCTTAAATAAGCTTTGCTGCTTCTGAATCACTAAACGCGCCTATGCTCGCACATGCGAGATGAACATACGTATTGTTTTCAAATCGCTGAAAGCACTCTTCTTATGTGGCAAAATTTTATATCAACACCCACATGAAGCAGCAACCCTTTTTTTTCCTCTAGAAAAAAAAACTGAGGGTGGCTGGCATGGCCGTAGTCATCATTGCAACTCACCGGGAGTGAGAAGAAGTGGGGTACTTCATTGGCTGGTGCCTTCAGCAATTTCTGCCATTGGGTGCTTCCAGCGATTCAATAGGTGCTAATAGAGGTACCCGATGAACCTTTACTAATCATTTAACTGCGTAATTTAGGGGTCAACTTTCAGTGGCTGGACAGTGCACCAAAGGTGGTGCACAGGTCAATCTCTCTCAACCCAACTGTCCAAACCTTGCGAGAGATTAACCCATGCACCGCCCTTGGTGCTCTAGACAGGTACTTGATATTAATTCCAATTCAGTATTACACGTGGTGCCTTTATATTTTTCAGGGGTGTTTTTCCGGGGGGCCAGTTTTGGGCATAGAGGGACAGCTGTAACTTGATGTCGTAAATCAACAAATGGGCAATGGTCAGGTCCAAGTCCAACTGGTTGAACCTGATTTCCTGTTCAACCATATCTGCAGCCATTGGATAAGAGAGAATCTTAACATTCACAGATTCCAATTTAATGTAGTCAAGATTCTTTCTTGTCCAATGACCGCACATCTGGTTGAATAGGAAATCAGGTTCAACCAATTGGACCTGACCATTGCCCTCTTAACAAATTTGCGTGTGATCAGAACCACAAATCAGCTCCAGATCATCTTAAAAGAATGGCATTGCTACAAGCACCCCACTTTTATAGAAACCATGTCTCACTAGGAATAAAGATGAAATATCATGGAAGCAGCAAGAGAGAATAATCATCGACAAAAAGAACAAAAAAAAAAAAGTGAGAATAATCGACAAAAGATTTAAAAAAAAGTGATTTCACTAGTGTAGGTATTGGAGAGTGGTGTGCTCATAGCAGCTCTCTAAAAGAATAGGCATCAGCCATTAAGCAGCCCACCATTTGTAGTTTATAATGGACCTGCCAAATTAAATCTCGACCAAAATATGCATCATATAGCATGAGGCCTAGGACTATGCCTCGAGTGCAACCCTGAGTGTTGCACTCGGTTCAGCTGGGCATCATGTGACACCCATCATGAGGATTAGGTGCCATGGAAAGTTGGATAAGATCAATCAAGTATCACCCAAAAAAATTGGGACAACCTAATACATATCCACCATTGAGAATATGGTCAAATGTTCACCAAATCAATGCACGAAATTTGTGGGGCGTCACCTTGTCTTTGACCCATCAAATGGGGCCAAAAAAGGGAAAAAAAAAAGAAGTAATCTTTTCTTTTATTAAATCACATTCCACATGGATGGTCAACCCAAAGAGGGCGTTGTTTTTGGTTGATCGTGCCATGTGGCATGTGAACTGGAGCCGGGATGCATATCCCCTGCACTCATATATAACACTACTCTTTTCCTGCTTCCTTTTGTGAAAACAACATTCCTAAAAGCCAAACAAAATGGTCATATATAGAGAACTTCAAAGGTGTGATAAAACTAGCTTTTACACTGAAGATATAATCCATTCACTGATAATAGACTCTTATTTTATCATGAAAGGTGTTAAAGATGTTCTTAAAGCTCATTCTTCTTTATTCATACCTGATTAGAATTCTGCTGTGTACGGATATCCCAAGGCCGTGAATCAGAAGAACATTGAAATAATGCATTGACTGCCATTGCAATTCCAAAACCCGCAAATGATGAAATCAGAATAGCATAAATGGCTTGAACTTGAAGCTGCTTGGATTATTAAAAAAAAATTGCATTAGTGTTAATTATTAAAGAAAATGTATAGTAACCACTAAGAATGCAGTTTGATATCCAAGTTACACATGGTGAACTCCGTTAACTGTAAGGGGTGGAAATTGGGACCTGCTTGCTATCATAAAAATCGGTAGGGCTGTCTATGGGTAGGGCTGGCCAGCACCCAGCCACTTTTTGTCTTACAAACCCGGCCCGCTCTGGGATTAGAACTCAAAACACCCGACCCGGGTATATATATTTGAATCTTTATATCTACTTAAATGCTTGATTAATGGTTGATATATCATAATCTTCCTACATGTATAACTTATTTGTTTGGCTTCCTTGAATTTCATATGGTTTTACCGATAAAAGAATAAGTAAAGGATCAACGAAGAGTTGTTATTAGATGATGGTTAGTACTATTAAAATATGAGTGTCCCATACTGCATGCGCTCTCAAATCTATTTTTTATATAGATTTATTTTAAATATTTTTTTAGAAAATTACAAATAAATAAGTTTTTGGCCAGCAACCAGGCTGGCTGAGTATATGGAAGCCCGGGTGGCCAGACTGTGATTGAGCCCGGCCGGCCTTAACCTGGCCCATTGACAGCCCTAAAAATCAGGTGGTGGAATGTGTGGACTCGTACTCCATCACCATCGGGTCGTAAAATAGGAATTCACCATATCTTAGATTTGAATGATACCTGATTCTTCCTCAAGTTTAGGATATTGTTGTTAGGTACCATTATCTGTAGTTTAGGATATAAGTGTTAGGTACTATTATCTGTAGGTACGAATTGGATCCTCATTAGTCATAATATTATTCAATCAGCGTTGAAATCTAAATTGGTTTTCCAGATATCTTTAACCATGCAACCCAATCCTTATCTGCTTTTACTAGCCATGTGTCACCAATATTTTTGGAGGTCAGCTTCTATGAAACACATAAGAACTGCTCTGAAAATGGTAAGTCTAGTGAGATCCATATATATTTTTTTGAGAAATCCATATATATATATATATATATATATATATATATATATATATATATATATATATATATATATATATATATATATGTTCTATGAAACCCACCGAACCTGACCGTTTTATTTTCATGGCCTGATCTGTTTGATACGGCATGCTCTGCACGTAAGTTGTCTCTATTCCTATTTCTATGAGGCAACTACTTTCTTAATTTGAAGGTGGAACTGGCCGAGGGCTGGGTCAGTCGTATTCAGGGAAGTCTTATCTAGCGTTGTAATGCTTTTTTTTATAGGCTGTCTTGCTTAGTTTTGTTTTGCATTTTATCTGTGTTGGGCGCCTGTTGGTGCCGCCAAGCATCTTGCTTGGTCTTCGTTGTTCGTTTTTCCTGCATTGAAATGTTTTTGTTATTGATCAACAAAAAGAAAAGACAACTGTCTTAATTTGGTTAACACTCATAGCCAAAAAATCAATTAAATAAGAACCTCCAACCAATTTTTAAAAATTTATTTGATTGTAATTAGGCACTGAAACAATCTCTTTTCATTCATTGGTGAATGCCTCTTCTCTATTTCTATCATTACTCCTTTGTTGTTGCTAGCAAACATGATTTTCATAGATATTTCAAGAAACACCAGTGATACTCTTCAAAATCTGTATCGTCACAAAACTTGAGTTTAGAAGTAACCTCGAAGAGTATCCAAGGATGCCGGCAGCCTTTTGGATCTCCTATATGGAACACGAAGCAAAAGACAATGACGAATAAAAGAGCTTAAAGTACCCCCAAGGTGTCCTTTTTTTTTAATCGGTAACATGCTATAACTTCATTGAAAAAATGAAAGATTACAGAAGATAGTGAGCATCTTGGCAAGAAAAGAACAAAGAAAAAAGTATACAATACAACAAAGACACAAAAAAAGGAGAAAAGGGAAAATACATACACAAAATACAATGAAGGGGCCCCAAGACTGCAGACCCCAAACGAAACAAAAACATGGGCCTAAGGTTGACGAAGCAGCTCCCACTCTCTAACAAATCTTCTCCATTGAAGAGGAAGAACATTTGGGTGAAACCATACATCACCCAAAAAGATCATCTAAAACCAAGTCTATTACCGCATTACAGGTGCCGAAAAAATCATGTACCGACAAGGTGTCATGATACCACCAATTTCACGATCTCTACCTTAATAACAAAAATCACCAACTTGTCATCATCATAACCTTCAATTTGATTTCCCTTCACACCCAAATAGTCACAATCAATCTTAACTTCTCAAGCAATACTAGCTGCATGAGTGCATCCACACAATTCACTTCCACAGACACCTTGAAAAGGATGAAATCTACCCCTAGTACTTGGTCAATGTAGTGAAAATGATTTGAATATGTTATGTCCACTTGTCATAAACTGGATTTCTAGCCAAGTAAATATTACTCCTGTCATCACAAAATAAGTCTGTACGCTTAAAACTCATACCCCAAACCAAGAGTTCTCTAACGCATCTCTCTTCTTTCTTCTCTTCCATCTTCTTCTAAACCCTAACCACCTCTCCAAACCCTATTACCGCCAACCTAAACCACCTAAACTTTTTTCTTTGTCCTAAACCACCTAATCTCCATCCCTAAACTTCTTCTGTTAAAAGGGCCAGACTTCTTCTTTGGATGAGTTGTTGTGACTAACTGATTTAGGAAGGCCACAGGGGATATTATTCACAATTGTTGCGACCCCTTAACTAAACACTCCTATGATTGTTGGGTCCAGGGACCTTACTGCTGTAGCTGGTTATTGGCAGCTTGTGTTTCCTTCTATTTTTGCTTTGTGTTTCCTTGGTAATTTGGTCTTTGTTTCCCGTGAGCACCTCTTTTGTACTCATTTCTTTTATTAATACAATTTGCATTATGATTAAAAACACTCTTGTTTTCTTTCATCGAACTTTCTAAAAGAGAGAAAATCCGCATTATATTTACCAACATCCTCCCTAGTTGTATTGAAAAGAACTCTTGGTTATCCATCCAAGGATGGTCATCTGTGGCATACATCTCTTTGACTTTAGTGATTGAAAGTGATGTAGTTTTTGTCACATTCTTCTTTGTTGTGGTAGTGGTTTATCAATGGAAAAAGCATGTCGTCTTGATTTTCATCTAACACAAAAAGGCTGAAAATAGGTTGATAGTCTTCCCCTAAAGCCAAAATTGCTAAAATAAGGCACTGATTGGATGATATCACAGGGAAATCTAATGAACTCTTAATGAAGTACAACAAAGAAGCAAATATGAATGATAAGATAATGAGCAACTCATGCAAAAAATCAACAAGGCGGACGGATCTACTCCATGGTTTAAAACATTAGTTTTCCGGTATATATTGTCCGGCTCCAAAACTGGTACATATCGTTCAATACGTACCGGTTCCGAATGATACATTGGTATTATTGTCCGATACATCTCCAATATATATGTAATGCACCGGTACGATGCATTCAAAGTATAGTACCGGTCCGAAACTCGTATGTATCGTCCTGCACATACCGGTTTCGGACGAGATTTTGAACCATGATCTGCTCCCAATCCAAAAGGATTTTGGAAGAAGATCCCGCCCCACAGGATGGAGATGCTAAACAACACTACCAGGAAAAATCCTCCCTAATTGAGTCATAAACAAATCTGACCATTTGGAATTTCCTTTCAGACAATTGTCCATGCGCAATTGGAAGCGCCATCTTCATGATTGCCAAAATTACTTCAAGGACTCCTCAGGCCATCTGGCCATTAATTAGGGCACAGAACTCAGTTAGACAATCACTAATTCTAAACTCACTTTTGAACATGTCTCAAAGTCAACTAGCAAACTCGCATCTCAAAAATAGATGCTCCGTCGTCTCTTCCTCCAAGACAGAAAACTAACATGTAATTGCACACATGTTAAACTCTACCAATGCTACCTCCCAAACAAAAAATCTTCACCATATGAGAAGACTTACATTTCTATATTTAGGTCTACGGTTCATCTACTAGAGGTCTTCTTCTCAAGAAGTTGTAGAATGACTTTACCATAAACTGCCCTTTCTTTTCTAGCACATAAACCCTAGAATCCCGTCCCCCCGCCCCCCGCCGATCCACTCCTCACTTAATAAACCAAGCAAGATGTTCAATCATTGAAACTATGCCACAACTAGTTGGCCCAGCAACTTGCTTATTTATTGCAAGATAGCAATTAGCACTTCATATTAATTGATAGGTGTATATGAGAACATATAGGTAATCAATATTTTTTAACAATTTTCTGTATTGTTTCTAAGTATTTTAAAATAGGAAATATTCAGCAGATAACCATTGTTTGTCATCTTTATACCCTATTGTTGGTTATCATTTTTATCTAGGCAAACCAAAATCGAACAGATTTTATTCATTTTTCAGAAAATCCTATCTACTACGAACCCAGCCACCACAGCAGAAAAAAAAGGTGGTACAACTATTGTGGGTAACTAGGTATAATGTAAGAACAACTACTCACCATTGAATAGAAGAGATGGAGGCATACGAATATGAGTACAAACTGAAAAGCCGCATATGCCCAAACATACTCTTCCCATGCTGCACGAAAGAATAAATTGGTAAGTCAACAGGAGAACCGTTTTCAAAGTTGTTGCAATTTTTTCTGGAGCTTAAATGTACCTAGGACAACAGCAAACATCGTTGCCAATAGTCCCAGAGTGAAAGAAAATGGTGCTGCAATCGCAATAGCTTGGGATTTCATGTCCTCAACCTATGAAAGGAAAGGAGAATTTATGAACAAACATATCAAAAATAATTAGAAGAGGAAAAACAGAAAAGATGTGAGAACCAAGGAAGTGCATCTGTGCTTATCTTTTTTCTTCGGAACATTCTAAAACCTTTAGGAGATTAAAGCTAGAAATGTTAGACTTTCAGACATGCATGCTAGAGGCTATTATATATATATATATAGCTTACAGAAATCGGATTAAGTCAGCCTCCTTTTCACTTTATTCTATTGAAACTTTATACAGTATGAGAACCCTGTAGGGTTTTTGCTTCAAGCTCGGTGTCTGATCTAGTTGAACTCACATCTGGATCTGGTAGGCAGTATATGAGAAAATTGGATGATCATTAAAAAAAAATGTATCTTATTCAAGATTGGATATCAAAGGCATTGGCCTTATATCAAGCAGATTCGCACCCTTGACTTCACACCAAACCCTTCGTGGGAGAAGATTCACTCTTCGTAGTCGCTCATCTCAAGCAGAAAGCAAAAGCCTTTTTTTCATTAACCAATAGTTAATTACATTGTTTATTAATGACCTTATATAGGAGGCCTCTAAAACAAAAGAAAATCCTAAAAAAATACTCTAAAAGGATAAGTTTGCCCCTAAACTATGATTTTCGTCTTTTGGCGGAGTCCACTTACGCGTAAAATCGATCGATCGAGTTATATATATATATATATATATATATATATATATATATATATATAGACGTCTCGGGTCATAAATCGATCGAACGAAAATTGAACTTGATCGATCGATTTATATATATATATATAAATTGCAATAAGCCTCATTCTCATTTGATTGATCGACTGAGAAACAAATCTTTGCCAAAATTTAAATTCCCACTGGCCACAATCGATCGATTCCAGGTGTTTGATTGATCAACTGTGTAATATCATGTGTTCTCTTTTATGCTCATTTATGTTTGGTTCTGATTTCTGTTTCGCTTCTTCCGACGTCGGTACACACGATATGACCTAAAGCCAATGTCCACGATGTTGGCGTCGCCGTCAACTCTCCCGGACCGAGTCGTGATATCGATCGAACATGTTGGGGTCTAAGCGACTAACCTCGTCTTCATTTATCCACGCCTTTTCCGATTCCGGCTTGCCCATCCATTTCACCAAATACTTCTGAAATCCTCTACCATGGGTGGACACCACAAGATCATCTAATATCACTTCGATTACATCTTTCCTCTACCTGCTTGGGGAAGGAAGTGGTAGGGGCTGCAAGGGTGTAGTGGATGTATGGATAGGCGTTGTTTGGAAAGGGTTGCAAGGTAGTGGGGTTGAGCCCAGAGAAGAGACTAGGTCTTCTACATTGAATGTTAGACTAGCCTCCATACCTTGAGGTAGCTTTAGCACATATACTTTAGGCTCACTCCTTTCCACAATCCTAAAAGATCTGACATGACGGGTTTGGAGCGTCCTCGCGATTCTCAACGGGAATCGCTCATATTCCATCCGAACCATTACATGATTACTTAATTGGAATTCCATAAAAGCAGGTAAATGTATCGATACTTTGAGAGTTTCATTGCACAAATTAATTTTAAGAGTAGTTTCGGCATGCAATGCGGAATGAGACTCAAAACTTGACTCACAATATGTAACGACCGAGATTTTTCGTTATTTAGTCCTTAATTATTTGCTAGATTTATAATTTTGATTAGTTTGATTGATTGATGCATGTGATTAGTTGTTGCGCATGAATATAATGTTTACCTTATTTAATAATGACCCATGATAATTAATTAATCTAATTAATATACCCTAAAAGCCTTTAAATATATGTTAGTAATAATTAGGGTGCGTTTAGTAATATTTAATGGACTTTTAAAATATGTTAGTAAAGTAATTAAAAACTCATTAAGTAATTAAAGACTTACTAAGTAATTAAAGACTCATTAAGTAATTAAAGGCCCATAGAATCACTTAAGACCCATGTAGGAAACCTTAAAGTATTCTAAATAGAGTTAGATATTAAATAGGAAACATTAAAGCATTCTAAATAGAATTAGATCTTAAATAGGAAACCATAAAATATTATACATATAGAGATTAATTTACAGAATTTTTACATAACTCTTATAACCTAATAACCTCATAGAGAAAGAAAGAAAATTCTAGAGAAGAAGGAGAATTATAAGAGAAACCCTAGAGTTTTTTGTTTGAAGGCTTAGAAGAATGCAAAAGCAGCTTAAGACGCAACCGGATTCGGATTAGAGCTTTGCATTGGATCAAGGGAGAGGAGTTACATAAATTTTACACGAAGACTAGAGGTATGGAGAAATCATGTTGAGATTAATCGGAAACGTAGATAACACAAAAATAAAATAGGAATTAGGGCTTATTTCATTTAATGAATATTCTTCATGTTAGATTGTTAAATTTTTATACTTAATTGCGGGTTTTCGATGGTACACGGGTTTCGTGATTGACCACGGAATTCTGTGCAGAATCCATAATCTGTTTAGAATCCAGAATCTAGAATTTGTCCAGAATCCAAAATTTGTTAGAAATTTCAGAATTTGTTTAGCATGCAAGCAATGAATTTCTACTCAAACATTGCTTATGTTTAATTATCATGCTTAAATGTTTATTTATGTTCATCATTGTTTTTATTACTTAGAATTCATGCAACCTAGGATGTTTGATTTACACAACATAAAACAAGTAGGAATCGATAGAGATTACATGTCTATAATATTGCATGATCGATTGATTTCTAATTTTTCTATGCATGTACATTCATGACATTCATAAAAGTGAAAAGATACATTTACGACATGACACATGAAAATAAAATATTTCTATGATTACGATAGAATTCCTATGGGCTTATGTTGGAGGAATTAACATGAATAAGAATGACAAATAATAAAAGTTCTACATCCATGCATTAATGATAAGACTGAAGAGATGGATGTCTTTAATTTTAAGCTTATTACTTAACTGAAAAGAAGTTATGTGAAGGTTAACGTGGATACTAGATCAGAGGAGATTATGATAATGATTAAGAAAGAGACCCATGTCCATTATCTATGTCGATTCATGAGCATTAAGTGTACAATTAAAAATGACCACACATGAAATTAGGGTAGAGACCCAAGCCATAATGTTGTATTTAGATTTAATGCTATGTTTCAGTTTCATTCTATTGCTTTACTCATTATTATGTCATGTTATATTTCTGTTATTGTTTGATTTTATGAGTTGATTTGAGTTATGAACCTTTTCTATTAGTCTCATCATGTCTGGTCCATACCGGTTTACTTGGTAAACTGACCTATTGTTTGAAATTCCAGGGAGTACAGTAATACATGGAGTAAATGAAGTAGATGCGTCAATGATTGATGGAAATTCAAATTTGAGCGAAGAAGGATTTGAAGCTTAGTTGATTAGGTTTTTTCTTTATACATTAGGAGGGATTTTAAGACATTTATTTCAAATTTATTTTATGAACAAGTTCATGTTAATGATGGATTATGCTTGATTTCAGCTTTATCTATTAATTTAAAGAGTAGGCAAAGAATTTTGTATAATAGGTTGTTATCTCATATTTTATGCGCGTACTTTTAATAGTTATTTTTTTCTGTTGCGTTTGTATGCAGATCTTTATGGATTAATTGATTTATTTATGATCATGGATATGTGATGTAGTGTGATGTCTCCAGTGAACGCATTGATCCGGAGCGTGAATTTGGGGACGTCACACAATAAGACTCGGAATGTTGGTAGAGTTTACACACTAATGGCTCATGTGGACTCGACTCAACGAATTCCAAAGACTCATGGGTAAGTGAATTGATTGGCTCATGTGTACTCGGTTCGACCAACTTCAAAGACTCAAGTGCACTCGATTCGGTTGACTCACGTGTGGGTGACTCAACATCACGACTCACAAGGGAAATAAAAGTTTCTTTAACACAAACTAGACTTTCTTCAGCTTCTTTTATCTCTTTTTCACTCATCATGGTTCTAGGGTCATACACAAGTTCTTCCACTTTCATATTTTCCGGCTCCTTAGAACTTTCTCTTTTAGTCAATAAATTTGGAGTGGAAAATTTTGTAGAGTATTGGTAAGCAAAGTGTCCAAATCCGTGACACTTGGAACAATCAAGATACTTATCTATCTTAGTTTTCAAACTCCGTAGAAGGTGACGGTGTGTTAAAGGAACATACCTTTCAATATGTCTCACCTTCATATCCTCCCATGTGGAGATGGGTTTAATCCGAAGAAATTCAAAATGACGTTCTATGAGTCCAAAAACGTTTGCCATTACCCTGAAGCATTGTTTTCACTAGCCTAATTTTATACTCATTCGGTACACTATACCAATCAAAATACTCTTCTACACTAGACAACCACTCCACGAAGGTTTTAAGGTTTGTCGTACCCTCAAAATTTGGGACTTCGACTTTAATAAACCTTAGAAATTTTCTATCAAGATCATATTCGGGTTCATAATGATGGGAGTATCCCCTAACTCTAGTCTCATCATGACTTTTGGGACTTTGCCAAGAATTCGGAGTGTAGCGGTTTCCTTGTTCGGTTAGTACCCTCTCATAACGGGTAAGGAATTCATGGTGACGTATAAGTGACTCATACATGATGT
The DNA here is from genome assembly GCA_021018995.1 of Chloranthus sessilifolius. Lineage (NCBI taxonomy): Eukaryota > Viridiplantae > Streptophyta > Magnoliopsida > Chloranthales > Chloranthaceae > Chloranthus > Chloranthus sessilifolius. Next base: position 12,166,210 of record CM037588.1, read on the forward strand.
TTGACACAAACACAACTCAGGCAATACTATAATTGAGGAATTTTAACAAACACAAGATGAGCATGCAAATGAAGACACAAATGACAAAATCAAACGGCATCGAAATGACATACACATGTGAACCAAAATGACGAAGGACTTTTGTCAAACACTAGACGTGCACACTAATGAACATAAATGAAATAAAATGCAATAAAATTAAGATGCCATGTTAACATGCCCTAACCTAGGTACTAAGCTCTGATACCAAAACTGACGCGGGATGACAACCCTAGACTACGTGAATGATAATGAAATTAATATTTGCCGAAATTAAACTAAATTAATTAAGCAACAAATCTTAAAATAATTGCGGTACCTTAGGGTTCCATAGTTTTCCGCTTGAATGATCGTGTTGATTCGGGTAGGGTCTAGTCCGTGCGCTAAATCCGTTAACCTCGCGAAGGGGGTATACTAGAGATAGGACTCTAGCCGCTTCCAGATTAGGGCGCTCATTCCTAGTTCAAAGATGGGATCACCAGTTCTATCAGGGGCTTGTTGAATCAAATCAATCCAACGGTTCAGATTGGTTTGATGATTTCGGTAAATATAGGGTTCATGGGTCTTTGTAAAAAATGGGTTGATTGGGATCGGTACACAAGCAGAGAAGATAAAACTAACGAAATAAATAAAAGATAGATAGAGATCGTGGGCTTCGCACCTTAGCTTCACACCAAACCCTTCGCAGGAGAAGAAGATTCACTCTTCGTAGTCGCTCATCTCAAGCAGAAAGCAGAAAGCATAAGCCTTTTTTCATTAATCAATAGTTAATTACATTGTTATTAATGACCTTATATAGGAGGCCTCTAAAACAAAAGAAAACCCTAAAAAATACTCCAAAAGGACAAGTTTGCCCCTAAACTACGATTTTCGTCCTTTGGCGGAGTTCACTTACGTGAAAAATCAATCAATCGAAGCTAAGTTCGATCGATCGAGTTATATATATATATCGCAATAAGTTTCGTTCCCATTCGATCGATCAAAAAATACCGTCGATCAATCGACTGAGATATAGAACTTCGCCAAAATTTAAATTCCCACTGGCCACAATCGATCGATCGATTCCAAGTGTTCGATCGATCAATTCCAGGTGTTCGATCGATCGACTGTGTAATCTCTTGTGTTCTCCTCTATGCTCCTTTATGCTTGGTTCTGGTTTCCGTTTCACTTCTTCCGATGCCGGTACACACGATATGGCCCAAAGCCTATGTCCATAATGTCAGCGTCCCCGTCATATAGGCTTTGCAGTATCCTATTAGATCTGAAATTTTGTTTCTTGAACGTAGCTATCAGCAATATCTTTTCTATGATTCAACGCTTTTAAAGGAGCCCTCATAAAATTTTTATAAACATGGTCTTCAGCCCTGATTTGCTACTTTGTCAGTTTCAGACATTAATTCTAGTACTAAATAGTGGAACTGACGGGGACGTCGAATACGTGGCCATGGGTTTTGGACCACATCGCTTTTACAAGTGTTGGAAGAAACGAAGAGGAATCACGAGTACTACAGCTTCAAAAAAGAAAAGGAGACAAAATCCGTCATCAGATGACGGGTGTCCGTGGATTGAAGACCTCACTATTTAGTACAGGACGGACATCCGTGACCATCACGGACGTCCGTGGGTCTGGATTTCGTAGGCGACGGACATCCGTGACCTCCAGGACAGACGTTCGTGGAGAGTTTCGCCCAGCGACAGAAACTTCTATTTTTCTGCGAAAACTTAGTATTTTTAGTCTTTATTATTTTAAGACTCTGCTTTATTCGAATTATTAGTTGGTTGCCTATTTAAAGAGGCTTGTAAATACAATTTATTTAGTTTTTGAATATATTAAATGGCTTTTTGCTCGAATGGAGAGAGATTCTTTTTCTTCCCCGTGATAGGTTTGGTGCGAGGCCAAGGGAGTGATTCCCATCTATTTATCTTCGTCTTTATCTCTGATTATTTCTCTATCTTTCTATCTCTGTTCTGTTTTTCTAAACCCTAATCTATTTTTGTTCATCAATACTAAAACCCTAATTCAACCCGAAACCCTAGTTTTCGCCTAAACCCGTGAATCTACCCAATCCCACAACCCTAGTGAGAACTAGCAATTTCACATCGAGTCAACGACAAACGCCCAAGCCTGAAAAAGCTAGAGTACTATCTCTAGGACTGGATCTTGCTGTAAAGCTAACGGGAATCGTGCATCGGACTGGACACTATTCGGATCTCGCGTGATTTGCCTATCAGAATTCTCAGAACCCTAAGGTATTGAGATAATTTTGCGATTAAGCTTGATTTAATTTTATTTAATTTCGGCAAACTCCATTAAATCATTATTCACGCATTTTAGGGTTCTCGTCCTGCATCAATTTTGGTATTAGAGCCCAAGGTTTCTAGGTTAGGGCATAATTGTTTGTCATATTTTATGCTGTTGTAATTTTTTTCTTTTGCGAGTCCATACTGCATTCCATATTAGAACCCTAATAGACATATGTGATCACCATGGACTCAAGTAAGATTCTCGATACTCTCAGAGGTATGCGGAAGAGTTGGGTGCAATTAATGAGCATTTGAATACCATAGAGCAAACCCATGCAACATAAGGGGTTTCTAATGGTAGGTTGTGTGATAGAATCAACCAGTTAGATGGGTTTGATGAGCACGGTGATCAGCGCCGAGAGCGTGAAGGTCCATGCTTTGAACGCAGTAGTCGCCAAGATGATCGGAACTGAAACCGTAGAGATGACTACGACCCCGAAGTGCAACTCCTCAAGAACGTCCAAATTGACATTCCAACATTCGATGGAAGAATGGACCCTACAGTCTTCCTCGATTGGCCTTCCGACATAGACCAACATTTTGATTTGTATGGCATGAATGACGACTGTTGTGTCAAGTTTGCTAAAATGAAACTAATTGGGCAAGATCGACTTTTCTGGGTCAATGTTGAGCGCATAAGGGTGAATGTGGGTTGTCCTCCCACTACCCGTTGAGACGACATAAAGGGAAAACTTACTGAGAAATATGTTCCTTTATCATACCACCAACGCCTCTTCGACCAGTGACAAAACTTACGCCAAGGTAGTATGCCCGTAACCGAGTACATTGGCAAGTTCGAAGAGTTCATGATGAGGGCAAGGTATCGAAAGACCCTAAAATCACTCTCTAGATTCCGCACCAGATTATGACTTGATTTGCAAAAAGAGTTGATTTCTCACCCCGTGGAAACGCTTGAAAGATGTTACGCTGTTGTCCAAGATCTTGAACAGTATTTGAAAACATCGGTGGTGAGGCGAAACGAGCCACAAAATAGTGGTCCTCGTTCCAGAGAGGGACAATTAAATGTTGGAAATCATCCTCCCAAACCTACACAACCTGTCCCTACCAATGCGAGGTTTGAAAAGAGAAAAAGTGTAGTCGAAGAATCCTCTAAGGGTAGCTCTCAAGTTAAATGCTATAAGTGTCATGGGATGGGACACCTTGCCGCCCAATGTCCTACGAGAGACCCCCATAGAAATCTCTTCATTGAGGGAGAGGAGGATGAAGGTGAGAGAGTGGTTGAAGAAGTGTTTGAGCTGGACGTCACACCCCAGCGATGAGGAGGGTGGTGATAGTGGTCGTACTTTAGTTGTGAGGTGTGCCCTTGCACGACCTTAGCGAGATGAGAAGGATGACTAGTGAAGGGAGAACATCTTCCACACCTTTACTAGATTAGGTGAAAAGAGTTGTAAGGTCATCGTGGATAGCGGTAGTTGCACCAATGTAGTGTCAACTCACACCATACACTGCTTGAGGCTTACACCCAAAGCCCACCCAAGACCCTATAAAGTTGCATGGGTTGACTCTTCATCCATTCCCGTGTTGAAAAGGTGTCATTTGCCGATTCAATTGGGTTCTTACTCAGACACCTTATGGTGTGATGTGGTGCCGATAGATGTGGGCCTTCTCATTTTGGGTAGGTCGTGGCTCTACGACATGGACGTGACCCTTTTTGGTCGATCAAACATATGCATGTTCATGCATAAGGGTAAAAATATCACTTTACACCCTTTGCCTCCCAAAACGCCATCGACCAACAAAGTCGAGAAGAAGGGTGAAACATCTAAATCCATCCATATAGTGAGCCCTTCAGGGTTTGAAAAGGCTTCTTTAGATGAGAACGTGGTCTACGTTGTCGTCACTGTCGAGAAAGCTCTCGAGTCAATTGGCAAACACCCCAAGGAGGTTGAGCCGATTTAAAAAGAATTTACAGATGTCTTCCCCAAAGACTTACCGAGCGAACTCCCTTTGATGCGTGACATTCAACACACCATAGACTTAGTTCCCGGATCCACTTTACCGAATCTGCCCCACTACAGGTTGAATCCGGTTGTGCATGTCGAGTTAACATGGCAAATTAATGATCTCCTTCAAAAGGGGTTCATTCAAGAGAGCATGAGCCCTTGCGCCGTACCCGCACTACTCACCTAAGAAGGATGGAAGTTGGCGAATGTGTGTGGATAGCCGGACGATTAACAAAATTACGGTCAAGTATCTATTTCTCATACCGAGGCTCGACTACATGCTGGATATGATGGTTGGTGTCACCATCTTATCTAAGATAGACCTCAAGAGTGGCTACCATCAAGTCCGAATCCGCCCGGTGATGAGTGGAAAACCGCCTTTAAGACCAAGGATGGTCTTTATTACTGGACGGTCATGTTTTTGGGCTTTTTAACGCCCCGAGTACTTTCATGAGGCTCATGACCCAAGTGTTGAAGCCGGTTTTAGGCAAATTCTGTGTATTTTGATGACATCTTGATTTATAGTCATGATAAGAAACAACACTTGAACCACCTTAGGTTGGTTTTGTGAAACTCTAAAGGGCGAGAAGTTGTTTGCAAATCTCAAGAAGTGCACCTTCATGCAATGTTCCATTGTCTTCTTGGGATTCATTATCTTGACCGATGGAATGGTCGCGGACCCTGAAAAGGTTAAAACCATTGTGGAGTGGTCCGAACCTAAGAACATGCACGATGTCCGCAGCTTCCATGATACTTTCTATCGTCGCTTCATCAGAAGCTTTAGCACCATCATGGCCCCAATCACTGATTGCATGAAAAAGGGAATTTTCGACCGAGTAAAACCGCAACGAAAGCCTTGCTGAGATCACACAACAGATGAGTAGTGCACCCGTCATGCGTTTGCCAGACTTTTCCAAAGTCTTCGAAGTCACATGCGATACATCAGGTGTGGGTAAAGAAGGAGTGCTTAGCCAAGAGGGTCACCCAGTGGCCTATTTTAGTGAAAAGCTTAATGAGGCGAAGCAAAAATACTCCACCTATGATAAGGAGTTCTATGCGGTCGTTCGTTCCTTATGGTATTAGAAATATTACCTTAGGCCGCAAGAATTTGTGTTGTTCTCCGACCATGAAGCCTTACGCTTTTTAACCTCTCAAAAAAAGCTAAATCCGAGGCACGCAAAATGGGTTGAACCCCGAGTGCCTAGATTTTGGGTACCCTCAAATGGATGGCCAAACCGAGAGTACCAATAGGAGGTTAGGGAATCTCCTTCGTAGTTTTATCAATGGTCATGTTAGGACTTGGGATACCATTTTATCCATAACTGAGTTTGCCTATAATAATTCTGTCAATAGATCCATAGGCATAAGCCCCTTTGAGGTTGTACATGGTCATAAGCCTAGGACACCTTTGGATTTGATCCCCATGTCAGCATTACATAGAGTATTTGAGTGTGTCGATGCATTTGCACAACACATTCATAGCTTGCATGCCGAAATTAAACAGAAGATTAAGTCAAGCAACAATCACTATAAATTATATGTTGATACTCGCACGCGTTTCAAGGAATATCAGGTAGGTGATCAAGTGATGGTCCGAATTAGGCCTAAACGGTTCCCATCGAGATCTGCAAAGAAGCTCCAACCTCGAGGTGCTGGCCCTTTTAGAGTTTTGGCAAGGAGTGGTCCTAATGCATGTCCTAGAGCTTCCTCCAGATACAGGGGGTAGTTCAACATTCAATGTAGAGGACCTAGTTCCTTACCTGGGATCAACCCCACCTCCTAAAAACCCTTTCCAGCCCTCTCATAGCCCTAGCCCCACCCAAACCTTGCAACTGGTACCTCTCCCTTCTCCCTTCTCCAAGCAAAAAGCGACAAGATGTGATTGAAGATATATTAAATGACCATGTCATATCCACACGCGACGGAGGATTTCAGAAATACTTAGTTAAATGAGTTGGAAAACCGAAGTCTGAAAACACATGGATTCATGAAAATGAGGTTCGCCGATTGGACCCCGACTTGCTCGATAGCTACCACGAACGCGTTTCATCGGTGATGAAACCTATTTGGTCCTGGGGAATTGATGGGGATGTCGAATACGTAGACATCGGTTTTAGACCACATCGCTTTTACAAGCATCGGAAGAAATGAAAAGGAAACCTAAGCACTACAGCTTCATGGGAGAAAATGAGACAAAAGTCATCATCAGATGACAGACATCTGTAGGTTTTGGATGGACGTCCGTGAATTGAAGACCTCACTGTTTAGTGTAGGACGGACATCCGTGATCATCACGGACGTCTGTGGGTCTGGACTCTGTAGGCGATGGACGTCCGTGACCTCAAGGACGAACGTCCGTGGAGAGTTACATCTAGCAACGGAAACTTCTATTTTTCTACGAAAATCTACTTTTTTTAGTCTTTTATTATTTTAGGACTCTTTTTTATTTGAATTATTAGTTGGTTGCCTATTTAAAGAGGCTTGTAAACACAATTTATTTAGTTTTTTAATATATTAAATGGCTTTTTTGCTTGAATGGAGAGAGAATCTTCTTCTTCCCTATGATAGGTTTAGTGTGAGGCCAAGGGAGTGATTCCCATCAATTTATCTTGGTCTTTATCTCTGATTATTTCTCCATCTGCCGATCTCTGTTCTTTTTTTCTAAACCCTAACCTATTTTTGTTCATCAATACTGAAACCCTAATTCAACCCGAAACCCTAGTTTTCACCTGAACCCGTAAATCTACCCAATCCCACAACCCTAGTGAGAACTAGCAACTTCACATCGGGTCAACAATGAACGCCCAAGCCTAGAAAAGCTAGAGTACTATCTCTAGGACTGGATCTTACCATAAAGCTAATGGGATTCGAGCATCGGATTGAACCCTATTCGAATCTCGCGTGATTTGCCTATCAGAATTCTCAGAATCCTAAGGTATTGAGATAATTTTGCGATTAAGCTTGATTTAATTTTATTTAATTTCGGCAAACTCCATTAAATCATTATTCACGCATTTTAGGGTTTCCGTCCCGCGTCAGGAACCCACCACTTTATTAATTTTCTTGTTATTTTTATTACTGTAAAGAAGTAGTTGTCTGCATTCCTATTGTTATGCATATCTAAATGCAAAAATTTTATTTACCCATGCACATAACTGTTCTACAACTTAAGTTCATAATTTTTGTTCAGTTTTCAAGTTTCTAGCTGTTTCACATATTTATACGCCAAATTTGTATTCCTAGGACATATGTATCTGAGCTAATGAATGCAATTCTGGTTCAGTAGACAGGCCAAAATGATGTGTTGCACATGTACCAAAATACCCAATATACATCATTTTAAACTAAGATACCTCTAGCATTGAGAAATTATATATACATATATAATTTTATGCAAGCAAAGAAATTGAAATAAAAAGAGGGAAGAATACCAAGGTAAGAGGGGTATGCCCCAATGTTACATGAAAAAATATTTAGTCGTCAGAGCTTTGGCACTGTCATCACCCACCCTTGGGAATAAATTTTAGTACTAAATCCTGCGGAATCGAAATGAAGGGATACCTAAGGGTGTTGACACCAAGGGAACCTTTGGCAATGGTGTAGCAGCAGGAGGCATAGTTCTATTGTGGCATTGATAAGTGAGACAGATAGGCAACCAATCATCAAAAGTAGTAGGCTCAATAGGAATATTCTATATGGGCTCAATGAGGATCGGAAGAACCATAGTAGATACCTCAGAAGTGACGACTGAGGAGAGAAGTATGGAGTATCCTCAAAGAAAGAGACATTCACAATAGTGAATAATTTCCTTGCCTTGGGATCATAACATCTGTACCCTTTGGATACTCAAGAATATCGTACAAAAACTCATCGAATTGCCTTATCATCTAACTTTTGCCTTTGGATTCAAAGATCATGAATAAAGCAAATGCACCCAAAGATACAAGGCTCAACGAAAAACAAGGGAACTTTGAACTTCAAGATATGCATAGGAGTTTGGCCATCCAAAATGCGCATGGGTGTACTTTTATGAGAAAAGTAGCAGTAAGCAAAGCCATCGACCAGTACGATTTGAGTACTTGCATGCCATGAAGAAGTGAGCGAGTCACTTCCATGAGGTGCCTATTCTTACACTCTGCAACTTCATTTTGTTGAGGAGTATAAGGGCAAGTAAATTGGTGTAAGGTCCCCACCTTGTTGAGATGGTCTTGAAATGCCGAAGATGTATACTCACCACCATTATCAAAGCGAAGAACCTTACTGGTCTTCCCAAACTGAGTGTGAATAATGACAAAAAATATAATATAGGTGTTGAGTACCTCATCTTTAGATTTCAGTAAGTATACCCATGTGCATCGAGAATGGTCATCAATGAAAGTCACATAATATCTATAGCCTTCAACCAAAGACAATGGAGTTGGTCCCCATACATCACTATATATAAGATCAAACGAAGAAGCACTACGAGTAGGGTGAAAAATGAAAGAGAGTCTGCTATGCTTTGGAAGTTGACAAGTTTGTTATTGGAATTGAAAACCATTAGAGACATTTTTGAATTTTGGAAAATGGCACAAACTCTGCAAGTTGGTGTGCCCTAGACGAGCATGCCAAAGATCCAAAGTTCTACTACTCACAGTAGCCGGAAAGGAAGACAAAGTAGAGGCAGCCTTAGGTCTCATAGTGCCAAAATAGTATAGGACACCATGCTCAAATCCCATGCCATAAGTTTTCCTCGTAGTCAGGTCCTGCAGAATGCAATGGGTAGGAGAAAAAGTTATTGAGCAATTCAACAAATTGGTAAGACTACTGATAGATAGTAAATTAGCTTTAAGATGTGAAACATCCATAACATTTGAATGGGATAGATCAGTTGATAGGGGAACTGCACGCTGACTAGTGATAGGGATAACAGAGCCATCAACTATACGCGCTTGCCCAGGAGTTGATAATGGAGAACATGGATCAAAATATCGTCCGATACCGATACGTATCGGTTGGGACGTGAACGATACGATAATTTGGGTATTTATCACCCCCCTGAAAAAACAGTTAAATTATCGTTCAATGTATCATCCGTATCGTTCAATGTATCGTTCAAATTATCGGTTTTCATGTTTTTTTGTTTTTTTTTTTTGCAAAAAATCGGATAATATCGTCCGAAACCGATACGTATCGGTTTTGGGGCTGGACGATACGTATCGAAAAAGCGATATTTTGATCCTTGATGGAGAAACAGGGGACAACAAATGGGACTCACCAAACATATGATCAGAGGCTCCCGAATCAATGATCCCAAGAGATGTGGATGATGGTGGTATGGACATAGTTGTTGAGTATGTAGATGAGGTACCTGGCGCAGGAGGTGGAGCAGGCTGAGAAACATGAAGACGCCCACGCACTGATCGGCAAGCTCAGCCTCTAGAGCAGATAAGTTATATGCAGGCACAACGAAAGCATCAGTGGATGAAGTAGCAGCAGACAACTCGGATCCAATAACCCCTATGGCATCACTAGCATGAGCAATAGGGGGTCCTAACGAGAGGGGAAATCATGCAGTTGGAAGCACATCGAGTGATCATGTCCCACTAGAAAAAAAAAAAAAAAACATACAATGAGTGGAACAACACCATGGCCACCACTCCCCCTATCCGAAATATCATATGAAAGAACAGAGTGTTCTGTAAGGGTAGAAGAGGAGGAAAGAACATCTCTTGTCCTGAATATCGGTGCCATTGTGGGAAAGAATGTCCACAATCAACTCACAAATCCCCAAATGATGACAAATAAGAGGGTAGGAGGGAAAGAACATCCCAACACAAATGATCAATCAACCAATTAAAAAAATATATATACGACACCTTGTAGGAACGCACAGCCACCTTATTGTCCCAAAAAGGAGCAAGAAAGGCCACATAGAAATCCATAATAAAAAAGATGCAAGGGTCCAAATAAGCTGCGGCTGCAAGTAAAAAGCCAGTCGTAGATGTAAATAATAACCTGGCTGCAGGTAAGGAGCTGGCTGTAAATAATAATCTGGCTGCAGGTAAGGAGCTGGCTGCAAATAAGAAGACAGTTGCAGATGCAACCCCGGCTGTAAAGATAAAAAGCTGCAGTATGTAGCAACCAACTCTTGGCTGCAAAAAAAAAAGGTAGGCCCACTGCACAGAGGCTTCACGAAGAAGAAATACCTCAACCCTTTGCACAGAAGCACTCAACCCATAGCTGCAATTAGCCTAAAACCATAGATGCAAAAGCTGCAAATAACCTGTAACTTACTGTTGCAAATAGCTGCACAGTTGCAGCAGCAATCCAAGAGCGAGAGGAAGAAGACGACGGGGTAACAGGCCCTTCAAACCCCATATGTTGCTGATTAAAAAAAAGGGGAAAGATTCCCTAGCTCATTCCGATCCTAACCCTATGATGCGGGACAAGATCCTAAACTACGTGAATGCTATGATTTAATTTGATTGCTGAAATTAAACAATAAACCTGAAAATAATACGGATACCATCGGGTTTTCTACTCTTCCATTGGAAAATCGCGCTAGATTCAAGTAGGGTCCAGTCTATGCGCTAGATCCGTTAGATTCACGGTATAGATCGGTCTAGAGGTAGAACTCTAGCTGTTCCAAATTTGGGAGCCGCTCGTGGGTCAATGATGGAATCGCGAGCCCTCTTAAGGGGTTTTGAATCGGGTTGGGTAACGGCTTGTATGAGACCCAAAGTTCGAATCAGATCGATTCGATAGTTCTGATGGATCTGTGGGTTTTTTAACTTCATGGTATTTCTGGTTGGATGGCTGGTTGTGGATTTATGAGATGGGTCGAATCAATGGTTCTGATGAGTGCTAGGGTTTATGGGATTTAGGAATTTTGGGAAAAATTAATGGTTGGATTTAAAGGTTATGGGATCAAAACAAGCAGAGGAAGAAAATAAAAATTGAAGAGATAGATAGCAGATAGATTTTTGGCTTCACACCAAACCCTTCTCGAGAAGCGAAGAAGAATCACTCTTCAACAATAGTTCATCTCAAGCACACAAGCAATAGCTTTCATTCATAATCAATAATTCCTTACAGAGTTTATTTAGAGACCTTATATAGGAGGCCTCACAAAAGAAAAATAAAACCCTAAAACAAAAATAAACAAAGACAAGTATGCCCTTAAAATTCAAATTCGAATTCTGGTCACAGCACAGTCAATTGATTAACACTTGTCATTCGGTCGATTGACTCATATATAAATATGTCGCCAGAATTAGCTCCTCACAGGCCACAGCCAATCGATTGACTGTGCATTGCTCCAGCATGCTGAATCTTTAAGTTTGGTTCTGGTTTCCGTTTCCGTTCCGCTTTTTCAGACGCCGATACAAGCGAAACGGTCTGTATCCGATGTCTACAATGTCGGCGTCCCCGTCACCCTAGCTATTGGTTAGGATCTGAACAGGGAACCCTCTGGTTCGGATTTCAGTCCAAGGAAGAAGACAATGTGGTTGTTGTGCCTTTCGAAACACTAATCGGACAGCCTAAAAAAGAATCGATCCAAGAGACAAATTTCGAGGAAAAACCAATGCAAATGGTGGTGTCGCTGTGTCGAGATGACGAGGTCAAACTTTGAGACACGTTACACAAAGGGATGTAGAGAGACATGTTACACGTGAGGGGGCGTGAGTGATAGTCCCACGTCACTTGGGTATCATAGCCTTGGGCTATATATAAACCATCTTCACCTTACATGCCAGTTTTGTGAAGTTGAGTTAGGCTCATGGGATTGTACCAGAGGCACAAGATTGGATAAGTATTTAGGTTTATCTCACACCCTATCTTCGAGTGGCCAAGGATGGAGCGATTGTGAGGGTGAATGTTAATATGGACTTAGACGAGAAAGGCTTTGAAGCCTCAAAGTTCACTAAGCAGATAGTTAGGAGTTTAATAGTTAGCATTTTTTATTTCAAGTTTATACTATTAATGGATATGGAAAGTTTCGAATTATGGATAATTATGGATGTTTAAATTGATGGATTTATAGACTTTGATTATGGGACTTACATTTGTTGGCTAATTCATGTTATGTTCTTTTTTATTTTTATCGTGCGCTTCTTATTTGTTCCTTCAATAATTATGATTATTGTTTAGATGCATACATTAGTGCGACCCACACAAAAAGAAAAAAATTGGTTAGCTAAAGGAAAATTTTCAAAATAACCCCTGAACTTACACCTCGTCATCAATAACCCACCTAAACTATTGATAATATCAAATAGACACCCAAAGTATACTTAAGTTCATCAACTAAATCCGTACCGTCACCTTCCGTTAATGGCTGAATGGAAAACGCTGAGTTGGCATACAACTCAACAAAATAGCATACGCGCCACCCAACGTGGCAAGGACTTGGCTTTGGGAAAATTTCAAAATAACCCCTAAACTTTCAACTCGTCATGAATAACGCACCTAAACGTTGGATGTCACGCACGCTATTTTGCTAAGTTGTATGCCAACTCAGTGTTTTCCGTTCAGCCATTAACGAAGGTGACGGTAGGGGATTAGTTGATGAACTTAAGTGTACTTTGGGTGCCTATTTGATATTATCACTAGTTTAGGTGCACTATTGATAATGGGGTGAAAGTCCAGAGGTTATTTTGGAATTTTCCCTTAGCTAAATTAGATTAATCACTTGATTAGACCTAGTTTAAAGACAACATAATTGAATCTAAGTCGTTGCGTAAAGCGGATCATTACTTATATTATATTATGGATCTAAAAGGAATGATTATGTAGTGTGATGCCTCTAAGTTGGAGCATTGATCCGGTGTAAAGATTTGGGGACGTCACATTATTACACCTCTGATGTTCCATAAGAGGAAATTATTTAAGAGGAGAATTAAAAGTAGGACCCTGATCTTGGTGGCCTAAAGAAGCTGTTTCTGAAGCTAGGACCCTAACCTTCTTGACGTCGATGATGCTGAAAAGCGTGTCCCAAAATCAACCTATGAATTGTTCGATAAAAGTCCCCTATCAAGATATTTTGTCTACTTTAGAATGCAATCTCTTTTACAATGTAAGGGTTTTGGCAAAGCTGTTTTTTTTTTTTTTAATCCTGATCAGATCTACCAAACTCATGAAGACACCTCAAACTGAAACAGCGTCTAAGGGCTTCAAAATTTGTGCCAAAGTTAGGTACATGAGAACACTGTAAACAAAGTGCGTTGTTATTCTTGCACAGATGATTTTTTATTGTAACTAAATTCTCCTCTAGGCTATCATGTTCACTAAATTTGCACTCCACGTATTCTGCCCTCTTTCTACTAATTTTCAAACCTCTTGACTCTAAGGCCTTTCTTCATAATTCTATCTTACCATTTATTTGTTTCCTTGTCTAGGAAATTAGTACCACATCATCGCAAATAATATGCACCATGAAATCTCTTCTTGTCTGTCTATGGTTAACGGATCCATGATCACGACAAACAAATAAAGGCTCAAGGCAAATCCTTGACTTAGCCCAACTCTTACAAGGAACTCATTCGTCTTTCCACACGTCATTCTTACGTGTCTTGGATAGTCTCAATTATAAGATTGGGAGGCATTTCTTCCTCAAAGTCCACTAGATTAGTAGTTGTGACACTCTATCATAAGCCTTTTACAAATTAATAAAAATCATATGCAAGTTTTTCATTCTCTCTGAACTTCTCCATAAGTTATCTTAATAGGAAAATAGCTTCAGTTGTTGATCTTTCAGGCATAAATCCAAAACTGGTTCTTTGATTTACTTGATTCTCGTCTTAGCCGTTGTTCTACTATCGTATCCCAAAGTTCTATAGTCTGACCCAATAATATAATACCTCGATAATGAGCACAGTTTTGGATGTCTCTTTTATTCTTATAAAAATGGATACAATATTTTTGTTTTTAGTATCTTATTGAATAATTTAGTCAATCAATTTAGTCCCTTCCCTCCCAACACAATCCAAACTTTTATAAGTATTCCATCTGGTCCTAATGCTTTTCTTTTTTTCAACTTTGCTAAGGAAAAGTAAGAAGCATAATCCACATCAGTCTACGATTCTTATCTACCTTACCAACACACGACCTAACCTGGCATTTGCAGTTTCTTTGGTAGCTCTGTTTATGCATACTCCCAGGGCTCCCTCTTATGGCTGCAGTTCATCGGATTCTTAGTACATTAAGGTCTCCCCTTGTCGTGGTCGTTTCTATAGTGATATTGGTCATCTTCATCTTTGCTACTACACTGATGTTGATTATGTTGGAGCTCCTACTGATCGTCGATCCACCTCTGGATACTGTACCTTCCTTGGTGGAAACCTTGTGGTATGGAAAAGTAAGAAGCAGGACGTTGTATTCAAGTCTAGTGTTGAATCTGAATACAAAGCGATGGCGCATGGGACTTGTGAGCTTCTTTGGCTACACTCTCTGCTTACGGAACTTGGTTTTCCTCCATCTCTTCCTATGCCTCTTCATTGCGATAACCAGGCGGCTATTGATATTGCGGCAGACTCAATTCTTCATGAGCGAACCAAACATGTTGAAGTTGACATTCATTTTATTCGCAAGAAGATTCAGGCTAGCCTTACAGAGACTTCAAAGATCACATCTTCTGAGCAACTAGCAAATGTTTTTACCAAAGCTCTTGGTCCTTCTTTTCTTCAAGATGTTATGGTCAAGCTGGGCATGATTGATATCTATGCACCAGCGTGAGGGGGAGTATTGGTGTGCGTTAGTTAGTTTGGTGTGTGGGGTAGATATATTGCCCCGTTGTACCACTTATTGTGTGTGTGTATAATATATTGCTATCATTAGTATAAAGGCTAGTTGGGTTCTATCAAACTCCAATTAAGACCATTCTATTCTCTAATTCTCTTCTCTCCCTTCCTTCTTCTTCCTTTAACCTACAAACCCTAACCCTAAAGTCTACTATATATATATATATATATATATATATATATATATATATATATATATATATATATATATATATATATATATATATATATATATTATCCTCCTTAGATCTCCATTAAAATCAACTCTGCTCAATATGCTTTCACCAATGGGTATGCCTTGTACTAATTCATCCATCGATTGTCAAAACTCTCGTTTTATAGTTTCATATAATTCAACTTGGGGTATATTAGCACTAATGACATTTAATATTTTCTTATCTAGAACTATTTTGACCATTATAATTCTATCATTCTTTCTCTTGACTTCCGCAAGCTTATCCTCCAAATTTCTGTACACTACAACGCCGACGCCATTACGAGAGTTACTCTTCCCTGAGTAGTAAAGCCGGAACCCATCTCCCAAGTCCTTAGCCTTTCCTTCTTTCTTCACTTTGTCTTTGGCAAGCACGTTACATTAATCATCCTTCTCCTCATAGCATCTATCAACTCGACACTCTTTCTAATTAAAGTACCTACATTCCAAAACAACCTACACAGCTTGTGGCCCTTCTTTGCCCATACACATAATGGTCTGGGATTCCTCACCTACTATTTGCAAAAATTTGATATCATTCTTGATGGCCACTTACAAGGAACACCCTAGCCAACCCTTGCCAACTTTTCACTACAACCGGGCTCCGCTGTAGCGTGTCGCTTACAGGAATCCCAACTTGCTAACAAAAAAAATAAAAGTGAAAGTGTCATTCATTATTGAGAGGGAAATGAGGGCATAAGGGGTTCATTCTACGCAATTTTGTGCTACAATTAAACAACCAACTGATGGGGACATCTCACGGTACAAGGCGGATGGAAAGTGCAAAGAGAAAGCAACAAGAGAAAACAAGGGAGAAAGAAGAAAATGAAGCAAAGTTCGTCAATGTACGATGGACATCCATGGCTTTAGAACGGACGTCTGTGAAAATAAGGGTGTTTTGGAAATTAAGGCAAGGACATCCGTGTCCAAGGACATCTGTGACATTCGGACGGACATCCGTGATTTAGACGTCGTTCTGTTTTTGTGCACATCGTCAAGGACGGACATTCGTGAAAATCATCCGCAAATTGGTGGCTACACGAATTTTAGGTAAAAATTTGTCATTTAGTGTTTTAATTGTTTTAGAACTTTCTCATTGCGAATTTTATGTTTAGTTAGGGTATTTCTTAGCGTATATAAAGGCATGTAAAGACTTTATTTGGGATAATTGATGATTGATGATTAATGAAATTGAGAATTGCTTTGTGCAAACCTTAGAGAACGTGTGAAAAGTTTTCACACGAAAGAGCGAACCTTTCAAACCTCGAGGAGTGAATCTTCGTTTATCATGCGCTTGGTGCGAAGCCGATGTACATCCTTGGTTTGAAGCCTTGGAACCCTATCTTTCTATTTTGTCTTTTTTAATTATAGTCAAGTAACTATTTTCCTTATTTCCTTTGATAAAATCAAATTTTCAAAATTTCTAGTTAAATAATTGTTGGAACTTTGCTCACACCTTAGTAATTGATATATTTCGATTTTCCCCTTTGATTGAATTAACCCTTTGGACCTTTAATTCTTCAATTCCTAGAGGAGTCAAGAGATGATACCGTAATCATCACTTGGTGCCCTAAACTAGAATGAAACTCAAGTTCCTTTATCGGAGCAATTTTTCTAGATCAAGAAATCTTAATGCATGTGAGCGCTAAAATTGAGTTAGCCTAATTGTTTTAATTAAATTTATTAAATTATTTTATGTGGTTGGGTAATTTGAATATTTCCGTTGTTCAATTTAATCTGAAATTAATCCCAAATTTGCATAATTAGGGTTTTAGCGTTTATCCCGCACCACCAACTTTGTTGATCAAGCTAAAAAGGATATGAAGGCTGCAGCGACTTGGTTTTGGAAATGGCCAAGTTGTAACTAAAGCTTATTATAAACTATATTCTATCTATCTAGAGTTAGCATACCAGCAGCTGCTCGAGGAAAAAGAAGTAACATAACGTGCTAAGCAAGACAAGTATCACTGCATCCGCCCAAGCTCTGCATATAAAAAAAAGAATCAAGTGGAAGTATCAAAGCTAGTATAGGGTTTTCCAAGAAAACAAAAATGAAGTGGGCCATTTGGAGTGACTCTGTCAAGAAACATTCTGTGATCAAGCTTTATAATATAAGAGTACCTTGACATGATCCTTACAATAAGAATGAGATAAAAACGAGATCCGTTGTGTAATTTATGGGTTCTGTTACCTATTGAACTGCAAACTTGAGCTCCGTGCAGTGTGCTGTTGTCTATTATTGCTTCGAACAGAATTACATAGCCGTAACAAAGAAATTGGTAGATTGAGAACCTCTTGCATACAGATCTCACATTGCCGGTCCCCTCTAATCCTGAACCAAGTGACAGCACATGCTTCGTGTATAAGCCTGAGATCACCTTTGCAATTGCACTCCATCTTAAACAAAATTCCAACTTCATCACATAGTCCACATTTACATATCCTGCACACTGCTTCTTCTTCAGGGATTTCTTCATCACCATCTTCCACTTGATCACGATTTATTTCAGTTATTTGACCTGACTTGGAAAGATAGAAAATATGTTGTAGAAAGAAAAGAAAGGATAGATCATCAAATGCATGTGGAGACCTGAGTTTGAATCCCCCCTTGAGACCACCCTGGGGACTCATATCCCATGTTGATCCGGCATGTGCTAACTTGGGGGTGCGCACGTGCCCCTGGGATTCCTCGGGTGTTCTAAGAGGCCTGAACACCAGGTTATCAAATATATATAAATATAGCACTGATGACCAAAACCAGCATAACAATGATGTCTTTACCGTTCGCACTATCTGCCTGTGTAATCTCGTTCGGGGTGGGGGCAAAGGACATCGATCTCACAATAACCACATTTCTCAAGGGCACAGACAAAGACCTTGAAACCTTTTCTGGAATTGCTCGTTTCTGCACAGATCCAGTACATGGTAAATTCACTTTCCTCACTTGTATGGTACTATCAAAATTATTTTCATAGTAAATAAAGGAAGCTACAACTTGCACATGAGATTTGTACTGTGGCACATTGTTTAAAGGAAGACTTATATTTTTCAGATCCAAGCCATGTGGAACACCATCTAAGCCGTCTGATATGACAGCCATGATGTAAAGATCTTTCATGCTTAAGATCGGCACGAAATGTTATCTCTATCATCTGATTTAACAAAGTAAACCATTGAATCTGCTGATGGTTTTTGACTGTTTTAAATAAGATGATAAAGATCGCAGTTCATACCAATCTTTGGCATGAAAAATCTTTACATCATGGCCTTCAAATCAGATGGCTTAGATGGTGTGCCATGTGCCACAGATCCCAAAAATACCAAGTCTTTCTTTTAAAAGCATGTGCCGCAGTACAAATCTCATGTAAAAGTTGTAGCTCCCTAAATAAATATTAAGGAATTTCTGTATTAAACTGGTTTGCTAATTTCTTAAAGGAAGTGTATGATAGATGCCCAGGCTGTAAGAGAGATTGACAAGTATCTCGCTCTTGGAAGTTGGACGTGGGATTTCACGTTTCTCTATAGTTATCTATTTGACAAGACTGGTGGTATAAAACACTTAAACTTTAGATTTGACAGGAAAACGATGAATTTCTCCTCAAGTATTAACAAAGTTCATAATGAGGACAGTAAAAATAAAGGTACATAGATAAACCACTTGCAAATTGCATATATTTTAAAAAGAACTGGTATTAGGTACCCAACCCGCGTTCCAGCGGTGGCACCCACATCAATCTCCTTTTGTCCAAATGGTCAAGCCTCGGGAACCTCAGTGCTATTTATACACATGATGCACCCAAATCATGAAAGTTCACTTTTGACGTTTCACTGATTTGGAGCTTAAAATTATCAGCGCATTTAGCAAGGTTGTTGGTTGGAGATTGACCTGACTGCCGCTGCTGGAACTCAGGTCGCGTACCTTATACAAAGTCATTTTTAAAAAGATGCATGCAATGGTTATAGCCACAATCATGGTGATTCGCAGAACGGGAGGCTGCATCCATCTTGGGCTTAGCCAATAGCCATCATCAGTCCTGACATGCCAGAACAACTGAGCGTTAATATATCTGAAAAATATGTTACAAGAAGTTAACATTCAAAATAAAAGGTTGGAAGGTGTTATAAAACTATCAAACCGAGAAAAAAAAAATGATACGACAGGCAAAACGATAGAAACTAATCTATCTCATTCTATGCGTCTCTTCCCTTCCAAAAAAATTTAGCAGATCAAAGTTTGGTTATGTTGCCTCAGTTCAATCGAGGTGGAAAGCTGGGAACAATAGCAACTGTAGAATTCCGTCATTCTCAATTATTTTCCTACACTGTTGTCCACTCGTCCCTATCAGAGCCTGACTCGAACAGCTCAGTTGACGAGGCTGAGCCGGCCAAGTCATACTCAGCAACAATTGATGCAAGAAATTTAAACATTCATCCTGGTGATATGCATATACATAATGTAAAAAAATATTTGACAAAGGAATCTAAAATAGTTATTTAAATGTAAGCAGCAGATAAGCACCAGCGGTGGCACTCGAGTTAATCTCCTTTTGTCCAAATGGTCAAGCCTCAGGAAATGCACTGCTATTTATAAGCATGCAAATCACTGAAAGTTCACTTTTAACCTTTCACTGAATTGGTGCACAAAATTATCAGGGCACTTGGGGCAGATACCTTATACTAAATTGACGATAATATGGTGGAAATCCTGAAAAAGGAGCATAGAAAGGCATCTAGAGTACAAGCGAGAACTCACACGTGAAGGGCTCTGCATATTGGATGTCCTCTCCTTAGAAGAGCTGGAGCCCAAAGGGGAAAACTTCGATGCATGTGTAACGGGAAGTGATGTACATCTTTTCCAAGAGAATGATGCAATAACACTTGACAGAACGGTGTTTTCTTTGGTAGCCACTCTGTCATCCGATCTTGCAGAAACATCTGGATTGAGGAGGTAGCTTCTCTCTGCATCACTTACCGTTGCCTTGTTTTTGAAGCTTAGTCCTCGCAAGGAGCCTCTTGGAGATGAACTACCTCTAGATGAACCATGAGACTTGACCGAACCTATCCCACTATGGTTACCATTCAAATCTATAAGCCTCGGGGGTATTTGAAGTGAGAGGTCTGCCCGCCTCCCACTATGATCTGAATGCGTAAGTTCTTTGTTTGAGGACACCACCGTTTTGTAATCAGCCTGCCCATAACAAAATTTCCGGGTTATCTACCAATTTATCTGCAGCTCAATGTTCAAAAACTTGTTTTTTTTTGCAGGGCTTCTACTACCAAGTCAAGACACCAGTTTCATTAAAGAAAAGCAGAGCCAATGATCGACGAGTTTTCATCGACCCAGGGAGCACTTCATTTACTCACCTGAGTCAAAACTCAGAACTTGAAAGACCAATTTCTGATTTAATTCAAAGTTTTTACCAATGCACTAAATTTTTGGAAATGCAAAACAATAGGAACATGCAGAATATATGTATAGTAAAGGTTCCCTTGTCCTATGGCCCAGATAATTGCCTGATCCTAAATTGAAACAAATAATAATAATATAGAAAATATATAAAGAAATGTCAGGTCAATGGTGTCAACCGGACGGAAAAGGAACACTAATCTAAATATAGTTTTGCGGTTAATTTTCCTGCAGGATTGATATGTTGACCACATGATTTTTATAGTTTATTTTATTTTTAATGGTCTTTGAGAATGGAGCTGCTCTCTCTCTCTCTCTGTATGGGTAATGATCCTCTCACTCGAGTCATGAAACAAAATTTCATTACTCTAGCAACCATTGGTTGCATGTTACATCAGGTTGACTTTCTAAATCACCTGATAAGACAGCAGTCAATAGGAGCTCGAGTCATGGGAGCCGGTTCTGTCCTCCATGGGAGGATGGTCACTGTCCTCCAAGGTCCACGTGGAGCAAGGGTGGACAGGTTTCAATGGTCCACATTTCATGGTTCAAAACACAAGGTTGAGATGAGTTTTCAAATTATTTTTTTTAAGATGATCTAAGTAATGCACCTCGAGCTCCATGTGGCACCCGAAACAATATTTCGGGTGCCATGTGGAGCTCCACAGTTGTTACTATGACGTTAGCAACGTCCGTGGATCAAAATGCTCCTAGGCTGTGGCATTTGGGTAAATAATAGAAGGGAATTTATGCCTTTTTTGTTTTTCCAGTGCCAAATTTGTAATTATATGCGAAAAAAAGGTATAAATGCCCTTGTATTTATTTACCCAAATATCAACACCTAGGGGCATTTTGGTCCGAGAACAATGCTAGCATCACAGTTAAGGCTAGCCCTTACTGGTTGAAGGAAAATAATAATAATAATAATAATACGCAATTAATTTTTTTATGGTTGTCTAGACCTCATATTTAGATAAATGCCCAAAACATTTGAAGATACAAATGCACTCCAGAATGTCTATTCCCTACTTAACATATACTATCAATGTTTAATTTGGATATCAGAATGTATCTTGCTGCAATGAACAGCTCTAATTTACAGAGGACTCTGCTTCTCTGCTAGTGCACAGTTATAAGGAACCCAGTTTCCCTCTATAATTGCCTATGTTTCGCACTCCTTGCTTCATACACTCATTTAATGCAATTGGGTGCCTAACATAACAAACTTTCAATAATGAGACATTTCGTACATGTCCTACACTCATTTCTCGGTCTAGTGCAGCATTCTCTAGGTGTCATTAGCCAAATTGCCTTCACGAATATATCATTTCCTCTTATTGTAGTTATAGGGATATCCTTGATAAGGCTTTTCTTTCTTTTTGTACCCATAATTTTTGTTGTTTGATAGGATGATTTAGACTTGGCCACAGACCGCCATAGTCACAAAAGTTTCCAATTTTCACAAAAAATCGGAAATAGTCGGCGACTTACTGTCATCCCAACTACATCACCGATTAATCGGCCAAGTCGGTGACTCTGCAGATTAATCGGCGATGTTTGTGAAGTTGCTCGATTTTTTTTTATCTTCTTCTTTTTTCTTCTTCTTCTGATTCTTATTCTTATTGTTATTCTTCTTTTTCTACTTCATATTATTTTGTTCATTAAAACCATTATTTCTAATTTGAAATATATTTTTAAACTTTTTCCAACTCTGACCAATTTTGTCGATTTTTCCCGACTTAGCCGATTTATTGCCGACTCCCAACTTTGGGACTCTGCACACCACCAAGGCTTCAGATTTGGGTCACTTATGGCATCTAAAAGGGGGATGATTGTTTGGAATATCTGATCACAGTGTAATGTAGGGGAGGAAGAATATAGGCAGTTAATAAGATTGTTGGACTGCCTTAAAGGGATCCATACTTCAGCATCAGTTGAAAATTTGGCAGATCTGATTTGGCTGTCCTTCAAGGGCCTATTTGGGTTTAATTGTTGCATCTGGTCCTCGTATGCTGCTCTTATTGCTTCTTGAGGATCCAGGCCTTTTAAGTTTTAACCATATAGGTGCTATGGAGATTGGTGTTGATTGTTATTTATTGGTGCTTATGGAAAGAAAGGAATAATATACTATTACAGATAAAAAATAAATAAAAATACACTATTCAGAGATAAAAAGTGCTTGATTGAGGCTTTGATGATTTCGATTAAGGAATGAATCATCCACAAGGATTAGAGGCATATCTAGGATTTTTTTTGGTGGGGCCTAGTGATGGTCAACAGAGTTAATAGTTGTTTTACCGCACTTCTTTTACCAATAACAACGATAAAATAGAAGAAATGATGACAAAATAGAATAAATTTTACAATTCTAACAAAGATGGCAAGCTATTCTCACTAAAAAGTCATTTTATAATACTAATAGAGATGGTAGTTACATGACTAATCCAATCACCAACCGTCGTGATTGGGTCATCAATTCTATAGATATGGCAATGTTTTCAAACCATATGGTACATTGGCCGTCATCAAGATCAGATTTGCCACCAATATTGCTTCTAGAATCTTATTTAATGTGTGGTTAAGATATTAAAGGACGAAAAATTGAATGGCTACTATGTGATTGTACAAACTGGTTTCACCCTAGTCCCTAGGGTGGAAGCATGCTGGGCTTAAGCTCACATTTTGTGATTGGGTTAACAGGAGCTCGCCTTAGGCCTAAGATAAAGCCCTCACTGTCGCCCTTTTTGGGCCATATGACAGACTTTTTGGCTAATCCAATCTGTCCAAGTGCCTAAACATAGTATGGAAATCATCCCGTTCCAAAAAAAAAAAATCATCCAAAGTTTCACACTATTCGATCTAGGAAGTTTAATATGGTTCATTGCTCATATCTAACATAGGGTCCATACTCAAGTACGTGAATAATTGTACTGACTATCCAATGGACATAGCTTTTTGGCAGCATAAAGGTCATAAGATGTTCAGCCACTTGGACAACTTGGATTAGTAAAAACTGTGTGCATGTGGCACCATGGTTCAAAAATCCGGATTCCAACAATGTTCCGGTCAGACCCCAAAACAGAAAATTCCAAAATTCCGGTTGGAATTTTGAAATTTCCGGTGGAACATTGACCAAAATTCCAGCAATGTTCCGGTCAGTACAAATTAATTTTTTTTAAGAAAAAAAATCATCAAAATTCCAGAAAAATCTAAATTTTTTTGTTATAGTTATTTCAAATTTTTTTGAACAATGGTGACCCCTTTTTTAGTTAAGATCTAGACTTTTAAATGATATTTACGTGGCACGTCTGTATTTTATTAATTATTTTTATACATTGACATAAATAGTCATAAATACGAGGAACGAGTTTACCTTACAACGATTTCCGGTGGATTTACGTTTGATTAACCACCAAAATCTCGTCAAATGGGGTTAGATTTAAGGAGTTGAGGTCCTAAGTAGCAAAGAGGAAAGGGTGGAGAGGAGAGGACGAAGAGAGATAAGAAATAGAGTGAACAGAAAAAGATATTTCTGGCATTTTCTATGGTTCTGCTTTAAGAGGCACCGATTTCAACAAAATTACAAAAAAAAAATTATCCGGTACCAGTCCAAGCCGAAACCGGAACATGCCAGCAGAATTTTGAAATTTCTGGGGGAATTTTGAACTATGTGTGGCACTAAATGACTTCAAAGTGGGTAGGTGAGGATCTTATCTTACGAAGAATGTGAGGAGAGTCGATCCCTTTGTGATTTTACAAGCGAACCATTAGTTCCAAGGGCCTAGCGAACTCTTGATTTAGTGAATAGGATTGTCTGATGAATGTGAGCATCTAATCATGTGGTGGAGAGATGACCCAAACCTAAATGTTAGTACTCTAACCGGACCACCTATTCCACCTTTGTAAGCCATATACACCTAGTTGTTATATTACTTTTTACATGGGAATCAATCCAAAAATCACACCATTGAATGATCTATGCTACCTGATCAAATGCCCTTTATTAAATACTAAATGAATATATGTGATCTGGTCAACCAGTTTGAATCCTCAAAAGCTCATATGTTTGTGTTGGGTCTGACGGGGAATTTGGGTCCACCTGTCTAGATCGTAGTCGAATCAAGTGAAGGAAATCTGCAAGGAAAAAGTGGACCAATACATGGGCTTGCAAAAGGCCTGTAAAGAAAAGTTCGTCGCTAAACGACGGATGTCCATGGATACTTGAACGGACGTCCGTGGACTCTAGCGGATGTCCGTGACCACATGAAGGACATCCGTGAAAATAAGTGCTCACTGTTTCTGTGAACACCATAGACAGCGGACGTCCATGGACACTTGACGGACATCCGTGAGATATGTTCGAGATTTGACAGAATAATGGATTTTTTGCGGAAAATTGTCATTTTGAATTTTATTTGTTTTAGGACTCTTCTATTTCGAGTTTTATGTTTTTAGGGTTTTCTTCTTAGCCAATATAAAGGCTTGTAAAAGAGAGTTTGCTTTTGTGCAAACCCTAGAAGACTTGCGATGAGTTTTCAACTTAGGGAGTGATTCCTTCAAACTTGAAGAGTAGATCTTCATTTCTCGTACAACTTGATGCGAAACCGACGTACAGCCATGATGTGAAGCCTTGGAATCGTTGGTGTGAAGTCGACAAGCCTCTCTGGAGCGAATCCGGAGATCTTCTATCTTGGTCTTCTTTTTATTTTTGTTTCAATTGAAGATTCAACAACCCTAATCAACCCCTATCGCGCGGGATTTACGTTATTTAAGGTTAGCGTGCCACTGTCCCGCGTCAATTTGGTATCAAAGCGGGCCAAATCCTCGGCAAATAGATTGGTGAATCATGAGTTAAGTTCAAGTTCTCGAAGCCCTTCGCGATTTGAAAGACTACATGGTTTCCATGAGAACATTTGTGAAACGGTGGAACATTCCAACCGTGCGTCAAAAGATGGCGATGGTGGAAAAACTATGGTGCGAAGAGAGAGGTAGATCATCTGATCACCATGAGTCCATATTCAAGCATATGGCACTTCTTAACAGCATTTACTGCGAATTGTTAAGGTCGCGGCGGATAGTGGATGCATGGCATGAGAATATCAGTACTACCATTATTAGGGTTTTTATTCAAGATCTATCCGAAGACGTGTTAGACGCTATTCAAACTTTGAAGCCGAAGGTTACGAGCTTCATCCCCATTGCCGTATACGTGAGAGGACCCCTACAGATTAAGTTCCTCTGCCCGAGCCCGTGGTAGTACCTATTCCGGTGGAAGATACCGAACCCACGATGAATCCAAGTACCTCCATGCCTATGGAAGAACCGATGGAGCCCGTTGCACAAGGAGATCCAGTTATTCGTATTGATCCTGTGCCGGAACAACATCCAGTTGAAGAGTCCACATCGGTTGATGAGACCGTCACAGATCCCGAAACTGTTGAAGAACCCGAGATCATTGAAGCACAGGCATCCGTGATAGGCCCTACTGAGCCCGAGATCATTGAAGCATTGGCATCTGTGATCGTCCCTACCGAGCCCGAGACCATTCAAAAGTTCGAGATTAATAAGGAACAAGCATACTTGATAACGTCTATCGATGTCGACCAAAGTTCGAGGTCGAACTTTTTTAAAAAAGAGGGGATTGACGGGGAATTTAGGTCCGCCTGTTTGAATCGTAGTCGAATAAAGAGAAGGAAATCTGCAAGGAAAAAGTGAACCAATACATGGGCTTTCAAACAGCCTATAAAAAAAAGTTCGTCACTAAACGACGGATGTCCGTGAACTCTGGCGGATGTCCGTGACCACATGACGGGCATCCGTGAAAATAAGTGCTCACCGTTTTTGTGAACACCGTAGACGACGGACGTCTGTGGACACTTGATGGACATCCGTAAGATACGTTCAAGATTTGACTGAAAAACTAATTTTGTGGCAGAAAATTGTCATTTTGAATTTTATTTATTTTAGGACTCTTCTATTTCGAGTTTTATATTTTTAGGGTTTTCTTAGCCTATATAAAGGCTTGTAAAAGACATTATTGGGGAGACAATTGATTGAAAGAAAAGAGAGTTTGCTTTTGTGCAAACCCTAAAAGACTTGCAAAGAGTTTTCAACCGAGGGAGTGAATCCTTCAAACTTGAGGAGTGGATCTTCATTTCTCGTACGATTTAGTGCGAAGCCGACGTACAGCCTTGGTGTAAAGCCTCAGAATCCTAGGTGTGAAGCCATGGAACTCTATCCTTTTATTTGTCTTTTCTAGAATTATTGTCAGGTAATATCTTCCTTTATTTCCGTTGATAAAATCACACAAAAATTCCAAAACCTTATTTCTTAATATCTTTTGATTTTCCCTCTTTTATGGACTATTTCTTCAAGTCTTTTTTTATTTAAAAAAATTCCCGAGAAGTTAAGAAACGATATTGTAATTATCGCTTGGTATCCTAAACTAGAACAGAACTCGAGTTCCCTCATCGAAGCCGTTTTGATAGATCGGAAATCTTCATGCATGCGAACGCTAAAATGGATTAATCTAATTGTTTTATTAAATTCATTGAATAAATTTTATGCGTTGGGTGATTTCGAATATTTCCACAATTCAATTCAATCTAAAGTTAATCCCAAATTCACATATTAGGGTTTTAGCGTCTCGTCCTGCGTCAAGGTCCCATTCAAAATTTAGGAAGTCATGGATCCCTGGGATGTATGCAACGTGCATACAGTAGATTTGGGGGCTGAGGGCTACACCACAGATTTGGGGGCTTGTACATTACGGTTGCAAACAAGTTGGATTCGGGAAGGGTATAGGGTCAACCTAAACCTGACCTGTTAACAAAGACCCTTGACTGAACCCAACCTGACCTGTAAACCTCTAAAATTTGACCTAAACTTGAACCTGAGCTGTTAAGAAACCTTCACCCGGACCTGCTCTAAATCCTACCTGCTAGCTGGACTGGGACCGGAACTTGGACCTGTTCCCAACCTCAATCCAATCTGCTAGAGGTCTTAAAGCAAACAGATACTAGGTCTGGTTCAGGTGGGGTTTGGGGCTAACTTGAGCCCGACCTGTTTACGTAAAAGGTTGAAATTTTCTACACAACCCATAGCAGGTCAGGTCTGAAAACCAGGTCACCCCGACCGGTTTGCACCTTGCTTGTACATAGAAAAAGGCTACATAAGAAGCCTATCCAACAAATTTTCAAAAACTAAATGCGGCTATGGCGACGTTCATGATGATGATGATGAGCATTACAACGACCTATCCTTTTGAACGTATAACTATCATGTGGATAAGTATCATGTGTAATTAGGTTTCCCAGTAACTATGAGTGTGACACCACATCATGACTGCAATATCTACATAGCGTACTTTTATGAACGGCCTTCCACTGTAGAATCATAATTTTGAACTTTAGGATATCAATATAACATCTTCTTGGTCTAAGGAATCGAATCCTACAAAGTGACGGTTAGTTGATCGAGCCTAGTGCCATTGCAGTATTTAGTTTAGGTACCATAGGGCCACTACATTCCATAGTGTCAGTATTAGTACCATAGGACAGATACGTATTGGCTGATACAGATACGGTATCGCGGATACCGTATCGGTCGATAATTTATTTTTTTATTTTTTTGAAGTTGGAGTAAAATAAAATAAAAAACTGGTCGTATCGGTCTGTATTGCTCGATACCGTGACAGTATCGGTTCGATACCGATACCACCCTGATACAGTTTCTCGATGAAACCAATACGTATCGCCGATACGTATCAGTATCGGTCAAGTTTTGATACCATGGTCCATGCAATGAAAGTGGTCATGTTCCTATTAATCAGCAGAGCTACTAGCTGCTGGAATTAGAGCTCTTTATGCATCTCGAGTTTGTTGTCTGGTAGTTTCGTCCCTTAGGAAAGAAGCCCTTACATTTGACAGTGAGTAAGCTATTTCTCAAGTAGTACTAGGCCCCCCAATTTTTGGGTGTAAGGGGACTACAAGGGAGCTCTTGTCTTGCTCCGGCTGCTTGTGCCCTTGTCACTTTACACCTCTAAATGCTACTAATCTGGGACTTTATTTCAAGCAAACCTAATAAAATTTTCTCTAGAAAAAGTTGGGCATTGTGATTTAGTTTCTTCAAAGTTTTTGCAAATTTTCTATAATGAGTTGGATCCCTCTACAATGCACAGCAATCAAAGTCCAAAATTGCTCAAATTCATGTCGCTACTTTGATGCACTAGTGAATAGCAGTTAATTAATTTGCATTAAGATATGCATGTGACTAGATCTATAAGACCCCCGAACTCACGGAAACTCGTATTAATCACATAAGATTAAATTCACTTGCAAATCATAATGTCTTTCCTACTTCATGTTCTACATGCATTTAATCGAATGATCATGTGTTTCATCTGAATTGAACTGAATAATAACTGTAAAAGTCACCCAAGTCAAATCGGTAACAGTATTATCAAAGATTGAATTTGGATATCTTCTTGATCAACTTCTATACTTTCCAACAGATTTCTTGTGTAATTAACAAGAATTCAAGATCGCCACCACCCCCATAAATCTAATCTTAATGATCTAAATCTAGAGCTGAAAGCACAAAAAATCCACAATTTTCCAGAAATGACTAATGGATATTCAATACAAGAATCCAACATAACAAGCAATATCATCAAAAGAGAAATTTGTGTAATTTAGTTAACTGAAATCACAAAAACCGCACAAACTTTGCAAAAAATGACAGATGCGTATTCAGTATTGGATCTAACATAACATGCAACACCATCAAAATTAGAATTTGTGTAATTTAGTTGCTATTTCTAATCAAAACAAAAAACTATGATAATGCACGGTATGATGGATTTAGAACTGAAATAACAAAAAAAACCCATAAAAATTCGCAAAAATAAAAAAAGGGTATTGAAGATATGAATCCAACATGATATGCAGCACCATCGAAACTAGAATTTGTGTAATTTACTTACTATTTCTTCTCTTACGACTGGAAAAAACGTGGAACAGGAACCAAAAAAAAGATCAGTAATTTAGAAAGAAAAAATTGGCTCAAATTAGAACACAAAAATATGAAATAAGAGAAGTGTAAAAATAAAAATTGTGACCTCATGAGGTTTAAATAAGGGCTCTTCGATGCCATTAGAGCCTCCTGCACCGCCTTGCATTATTTTTTAATTTATTTTTTCTATCAACAAAGGAGGAGAATTGAATTTTTTTGTAACGATTATAATAATAAATAGTAATGAAGAAAAAGTTAAGGAAGAGAATGACATTGAGAGACGACTCCATAGATGAAGCTGACTGTTGTCGGGAAGACGACAAAGGGCTTCCAGAGGAAGCATGCTAGAAAAACACACTACTTGTACAGTTGTACGACATAACAGGGTACCTCCTCCGAAAGCGCCCACTTCCCATTGATTCCTTCCATTCAGATAAAGAAGATTGTTTTTTACCCCGATCTTCCTTACAATAGATCTTGATATCCTGGCTCACCTATCATACGTTCAGGTTGGGATTCCACCTGTCACAAATCTTAGAAAATGGACCTGAAGTCATGTTTGAGCGTTATGCGTGCTATGTATATAATTTTAAGGGGCAGTTTTGTGGGATCTATTATGAGTTTAATAGGTGAGCCATGATCACAAGATCTATTATTTGTAAGAAGGAGAGAGGGGGAAACAATCTCCATCATCTTCCTGAAAGGAATCAATTGTTTTGGATCTTTGAAGGAGAAGGTAGTGTTAAAGTTCATTCGATTGGAGAAGGCTCGGAGGAAGTTCTAGAATTTTTTATGAAGTGTCATTTTAATTTTTTGTGTAATATGTTTCAAAGAAAAGGAAGGATCTAAGTGCTGCAATTTCTGTAATATATTATTATTTATCTTTTTATTTTACTTTGATCATATATTTCATTAGAGGCTGGCTTAGTAGTGCTAAGGTTTTGATGAAGCCTCTTTGATGTAATATTTTTTCGTATAGATAAACCCTTAAGCTTTTGTTGGATTTATGTTTAGAAATTTAAATGAAAATTATTTTTGTTTATCTTTGATTGATAAAAATAATTTTTGGATATGAGTTCAATCATGTTTTTCTTATGATTTAAGACAAATTTTGTTAATCATTTGTTTGGTAAAAAATTGTTGATATTAAAATCAGATATTTATTGTGATTCAACATCGTTGAATACATTAGATGATTTGTTTTCAATTTTTAGAAGCATGGAAAAAACATATATTGTTGTATGATAAAATAGAATTTTGATGATGATATTTTTCATAATAGCGTGATTAATTTCTAGACTATCATATTATTACTTTTTCAACGAATTTTTAAGGTTCATATTGCTAAAAATATTATGTTAAAGAATATGAATTCTAAACCCTAATACACATCTCAATCGTATTTCTTCTCTACCCATATTCTTAGTTAGATCACATTATCTAATAGGTAACATTTAGTTTAGTTTAATATTCATCTTTATATATCTTAGTTTTACTTGTAATAGTTTGTTCAATCTTTTTTTTAATCTCTCATTTTATTTTATTCAAACTCACTTAGTTTGGTATAAAGTCAAATTTCATTTCTTGATTAGATTAAATAACGTTACTCTTAGTTTTTCACTTTCTACAAAGTCCAAGTGGGTTTGACCTCGTTTTTGCACAAGCTACATTACAATCCAATTTGTGTACTTCCGAGTAAAACAAATTGGAAATAATTCGAAAACAACAAGAAACTTGGTGCCACTATCGAAGACTTTATTTGGAAAAGAAAAGTACGATTGATTTAGTTTTATCTTTCTACTAATTTCACTTTTAAAAAAATTATATTACAAAAATGTTTTCCAACATTACTAATTATAGCAAGTGGTGTACCGAAACTAGCAAAAATATTATCTTTCAAAAATTTGACCACCACCTGTGGTCATTGATTTTACAAGCAACAACCTCTACCCACTTAGACATATAATCGATTGTGATAAGGATGTACAAATTGTCAAAAGAATTCGGAAAATGACCCATAAAATCAATGCCTCATATATCAAATATCTCGACAATCAAAATGGGGCTTAACGACATCATATTCCGTTTGGAAATGCGTCCCAATCTCTGGCAACGCTCACAAACTACATAAAATACATTACAATCTTAAAAAATGGTAGGTTAATAAAAATCACAATGTAAAATCTTTGCAGCTATTTTCCTAGAATTAAAGTGACCTCCACATGCTTGATCATGACAAAAAAAAAAAGATATTTTGATGCTCATTTTCAGGAATGCATCTCTTTATTATCTAATCGGGACAATACTTAAATAAGTACGGATCATCCCAAAAGAAATGTTTCACCTCAGCTAAAAACTTTGATTGATCTTGTTTAGTCCAATGCAAGGGCATTTGATCCGTTACAAGATAATTGATAATATTTGCGAACCAAGGCAACTGGGAGATTGATAACAATTGTTCATCAGGGAAAACTTCTATGATGGGCACGAAATTTTCAGAAAATTCAACAACTAAATGGGACAAATGCTCGGCTACAACATTCTCGGGCCCCTTTTTGTCTAAAATTTCAATATCAAACTCTTGGAACAATAATATCCTTTTGATCAGCCATGCTTTAACACTATTTTTAGCAAAAAGGCACCTAAGAGCTGCATGATCCGAATAGACGATGATCTTTGATCCCAATAAGTATGATATAAATTTGTCCAAAGCAAACACCACTGCCAACAACTCTTTCTCTGTTGTGAAATAGTTCAATTATGTATCATTTAGTGTCATGTTGGCATAATAGATCACATGAGGAAGTTTACTGACTTGCAGCCCCAACACAACACCAATCGCATAATCAGAGGCATAACATATGACCTCAAAAGGCATGATCCATTCTAGCAGTCGAATTATGTGTGTCAATGTTAACTTACATTTTATTCTCTTAAAGGCTGTTAATCACCTATCATCAAAAATAAATGGGGCCTCCTTAGCCAGCAGATTGCACAAAGGCTCTACAATCTTGCTAAAATCTTTTATGAATTTGCGGGAAAAATTTACATGTCCCAAAAATTATCTAACTTATCTCACAATTTTTAGAGGTAATAAATTAGAAATCAACTCAACTTTTGCCTTATTCACCTCAGTTCCCTTTTCAGATATTACATGCCCTAAAACAATCCCGTTCTTTACCATAAAATGACATTTTTTCCAATTCAAAACAAGATTCATTTTTTTGCACCGCTCTAACACAAGAGATGAATGGTGTAAGTATGTATTAAAGCTAGATCCAAAGACAGAGAGATCATCCATAAACACCTCTAGGAAACACTTAATCATGTTACATAAAATGTTAATCATACACCTTTAAAGAGTAGCAGGTGCATTGCATAACTCAAAAGGCATGCGTCGATAGGCGAATGTCCTAAAAGGACAGGTGAAAGTAGTATTCTTCTGATCTTTTGACGCTATCACAATCTGTTTATAGCTGGAATACCATCAAGGAAACAATAATATGTTTGGGCGGCCAACATTTTTAGCATTTGATCAATGAATGGAAGAGGAAAATGGTCCTTTCTTGTCATCAAATTCAATTCTCTCCAGTCAATGCAAACTTTCCAATCGATCTGAACCCGTGTTGGAATTAACTACGGGTATACCAAACTTCTTTGGCACAACTTGTATGAGACTCACCCATTTGCTATTTGAAATTGGGTATATAATACCCACGTCCAAAAGTTTTGGAATCTCACTTCTCACAACATCTTACATGATTGGATTTAGCCTCCTTTGTGGCCCTCGTGAAGGTTTTGCACATTCCTCTAGGTGAATTTTGTGCATGCATACAGAAGGACTAATCCCTTTGATATTTGTGATGGACCAACCAATCGCCACTTTGTGTCCCTTTAAAACATTCAACAATTTTGCTCTTGAGCGTTATCCAAGTCAAAAGCAATGATGACAGGTAGTCTCAGAAGGCCTAAAAAAACGTACTTCAGATTTTCAAGTAACGACTTCAACTCTAACTCGGACAGCTCAACTTTAGATGAAACAGGTGATGAAGTGGATAGTTTTAGAGGAACCACCTTTAGTTGCCAATTATCACAACTCATAAGAGTAGAATCAAGCAATAAATTTACCTCTTCTATAGACTTTTAATGTCAAAGTTACAACCAAAATGGGCCAAACAAGTCTCCAAAGGATCCTCAAAACTATATCGAGAAAGTGTCTCTTGAACAAAACTATCAATTAAACAAATCTCACTAATCTCCTCACCCTCAGGTAGTTGTCTGCTGATGTTAAAGACATTAAGCTCCACCATCATGTTTCCAAAAGAAATTTTCATAATTCCATTCTTACAATTAATCAATGTATTTGAGGTTGCCAAGAAAGGCCGACTTAGAATAACAAGTATCTAATCATTCATGCTCTGAACAGGATTGCTGTCTAGGACTATAAAGTCCACAGGAAAATAAAATATATCTACTTTGATCATAACATCTTCCGCCACACCCCTCGGAATTTTCATTAACCTATCAACTAACTGAAGGGTCATAGGGGTTTGTTTCAACTCAACTAATCTAAGTTGAATGTAAACCGAATATGACAATAAACTCACACTTGCTCCTAAATATAGCAATGCCTGCTCTATGTGATGATCTCCTATGATACATGAAATGCTAGGACTTGACGAGAAATTTGCATTGAATGATTGAGCTGGCATGCTCAGCCAAAAAGGCCTTCTTTGGAATCTTTCTCTTTATTGTGATCAAGTCTTTAAAATATTTAGCATAATAAGGAACCTGTTGGATAACTTCTAGGAATGAGATGTTTATGCGAACTTGCTTAAACACCTCAAGAATATCACCTAGCTGGTTATTCTTCTTAGCCACGATTAATCTTGGAAGAAATGGGGCCTTGAGAATAAAGTTTTGATCACATATTCTCAGCTAGATCACCTATGACCTTGGGAATAAAGGTCGCTAGTTCAAGCTTAGCTCACCTACAAAAAAATATCTTGTGTGGAGAGTTGGTAGTATTGTGACCTTGAATAAATTTGATCCCAAGGTGGCAAGTTCAAGCCCTATTTACCTATCAAAGAAAAATAAATATGAATTATTTTATATTAATTTACTTTTAATCTTTATGTTTTGTTTTCAAATTTAATTTGAGTTTGTCTATGATGGGTGGACCACACCTATCATGGGCAGAAAGTGGACTGCATGCCCATTTGCCCTTGTGATGCTCAGAGACTTTCATGCATTGCAAAGTTTGCATGTCTTACAAGGTTGTCAAGTGGATGTGTAGTCCACTTTCCCACCATGATGGATGCCCCACTCATCATAGATAAACTTTTTTAGCTTTATATTAACATTTTTTTTATCTCATGTGTATCATTAGCAAGGTTTTTTTTGCTAGTTACTTCTAAGGATTTGACAACAAACTCAGGTGGTTGCATGGTCATATGAAGACATTCTCGGGTTGGACCTGGCCCTGTGGAACACCATTTGGTCCTAGATCAAGACTCGCCCTTGTCAAGCAGAAACTAAGAAGAATGCACCAGAGCATCACCTTACAAGTGAAGGAAGAGGTGTGTAGATTCGTTTGTTTATGATAGAGTCTCAGCGTGCTAGCACGCTACATATTATATGTTACTTGATTGGACCTCCTTACATCACATTGGTTATAATATAGTAAGAGAGGACTGATGCGTCAGCTTCAAGAGCGTCAATCATTTCTTTCTCCATCTAAAACAAGGGTAAAATCATAGGAAAAATTTGAAGGGAGCCATTACTTGCACTCATTTTTTAAGTGATTCCATCGAGGTTAAAAAAAGACTTTGTATTTTAGGGACATGTGACATATGAAAATACAATCTGGGTCATCTGATTTAATGTTCATGATCTATAGATCCTTAGTGGATAAGATTGGCACGAAATATAATCTTCATCATGTGATTAAATATAGTCAAAGGTTATTATTTGATTCAACGGTTGACAATAATAGATCATATGGTAAATATTGTGTTTTGCTCAAATCTTATCCACTAAAAATCTGTAGACCATGAACTTTATATCAGACGGCTTAGATTGCATTTTCACATGTCATATGTTTCTAAAATTCAAAGTCTTTCTTTAACCTCGGTGCAATCACTTAAAAAGCGTGTGCAAGTAATGGCTCCCAAATTGGAATTCTTACCAATTAGAAGGAAAAAAAGGAGCCACCCAAACCCAAGAAATGAGATACACGTTAGTAAACGAGAAGCAGTCGGGTATAGTATAGAAGGGGCGGTTGGCTTATTAGATAGTAAATAGTTTTGTGTGGTGAATAACATCTCGCAAAAATTAAATGAAAATCTAATTAGCCCTTTTTTTTAAAGGGGACTTTAGAAAAATATGTTTAATTTTCAAGTGTTTTAGCTTATTATACTAAAAGCAAACTTTTTAGGAAAAAGGGGTTTCACAGAAATTAGGAGTTCATAGATATGTGAGATCTCAATATTGGCACATATGGGTTTGAAAAGGTTTTTAGCAAATTACATCATTACCCTTCTTTCTTAGCAAATTACATCACTACCCTCTTGCTTAACAAATTACGTCACTACCCCTCTTTCTTATCAAATTTCACCACTACCCCTCTTTTTTAACAAATTACACCACTACCCTCTTGCTTAACAAATTACATCACTGCCCCTCTTTCTTAGCAAATTATATCACTAGCCCTCGATGAGCGATGGGCGATGGGTAGGGATGCAGGTTCGGTGTACTGAACTGAACCGAACCCAATTTTTTCGGTGTTTGGTTTGGTACACCGTGATGTGTAGTGAAATATGACGATATTTCACCCCTAAAAATCTACACTTAGCCATCTGATGAAAGCTATTTAACATGATTTAACAAGTTTTCTAAATTTCAGGATAAAGTGGCCATTGAACATATTACGAAGCGTAAAATAGTGTAAAAAGTTGAAAGAAACTGGACAAGTGAAGCAAAAGTAGAGGAGATTGACCATTTGACTGGGTCGATCGATCAACCCTTTTTGGTCGATTGATCGACACGATCCGGAAGAGTTTAAATTTGAAAATTACAAATTTATCTTGGTCGATTGATCGACCAAGCAGTCGATCAATCGACCAAGTTCAAATTTAAATTTGAATTTGAATTTTAGTTACGGATCTGGATGCTATTTAAAGAAAAATCGAAGGATTTGCAAGGATCTTTCGTCTTTGTATTTTTTTCAAAGTTCTGTTTCTTCCGCTTTAAAATTTTGTGAGAGCATTTTTCTTTTGGTGTGTTAGATTTTAGAATAGTTTTATTTATCTGCATTCAAACGAAGAGCCGTAAGGAACTTCGATTAAAGCTACGTATGGAATTTGTTAAAGCTCTTTTTACGGTATTTTAAATGTTGATGTTGATGTATTTTTCAATTATGTCATTTACTTTTATTATGAGTGGCTAATCTTGCTTAAGGATAGGGATCTAATGATTTTCATTCGAGGTATTCATTTATTATAATATAAATCTGTGATGAAGATATTATTTTGTAGTGGACTCTGATTCTATTTTTTCATGGATAATATTTCCTCGGCTTCTGAGATACGGGAGCTAATCATGCCCAGTAACCTCAGATTTGCAATGGAGATGTTATCCTAATCTCTTCTGCCTCAGGATAAACTCTACCAATTTATGAGGTGTGAGTGTTAATCACACACTCACGGGATGTTAATCACACATCTCCTTGATCTCAAATCTGTAGTGTGAACTTTACCCTGAGATCTAATTCTAAGTACTTTTCTGAGGTGTGAGTGTTAATCATACACTCACGGAATGTTAATCACACATCTCCTTGATCTCAGATCTGTATTATAAAATCCGTAGGTGTTCAGATCCTAGGCATCTTTTATAAATCTTCTATCTTCATCACAAATTTGTATATCATAAATGATAAACCTACGATGGAAAGATTTAGTATCCCAATCCTTATCTTCCATTATTTGTTTAAATTTTTAGTTTCACTAGTATTTATCTCATTCATCAAAAGCTTTCAAAGTGTTAGATTAGTAGTTACTGTGACAAATTTGTGCCTATTCTTTTAATTAGTCACTATTTCTCTCTCTTCTAAATTTTCTAACCGATCCTCGTGGGAACGATCTCGTACTCTGCACCCACTGACTACATCATGATTTGTGCACTTGCAAGTATAACTTAATTTTCACAACACACCGCAAATTGAAGTTTCGGTTCAATTCAATTTTTTATTTCTAAAACTGATATCGAAACCGATTCGGTTCGGTTTAGGTAAAATACCTATTGTTAAGGTATTTTTTTTCGATTTTTCCCTTTTTTTTTTTAATTACTGAACCAAAAAATTCACACAATGGGCGATATGGCTCATCGCCCATCGCCCATCGCCCAATGTCTGCCCATCGCCCAACACCCATCACCCATTGGCCATCGACAGGTAGTGATATAATTTGCTAAGAAAGAGGGGTAGTGATGTAATTTGTTAAGCAAGAGGGTAGTGGTGTAATTTGCTAAAAAAGAGGGGTAGTGATGTAATTTTCTAAGAAAGAGGGGGTAGTGATGTAATTTGCTAAGCAAGAGGGTAGTGATGTAATTTGCTAAGAAAGAGGGGTAATGATGTAATTTGCTAAAAACCTTTTCCCCCACATTGCTAAGCAAGAGGGTAGTGATGTAATTTGCTAAGAAAGAGGGGTATGATGTAATTTGCTAAAAACCTTTTTCCCCACATGTGCCAATATTGAGATCTCAAATATCTCTGAACTCCTAATTTCCGTGAAACCCTTTTTTTCTAAAAAATTTACTTTTGTCATAATAGAGCGTTTGAAAAGTAAGTATGTTTTTCTAATTTCTCCTTTTTTATTGTCCTTATAGCCAACTCTATATAAAGTCGTCATCATACACCAATTTTTATATTTTCTTATACATGGTTTAAATATTTGTGGAGATTGACACATATCATGCAAAATGTGTCTGCTCGACCTGGTCTGATTGATATGAAGCCCAAATAATTGACCCTTATTGGTCAATATCGATATATAAACCGGCCGGTGTGGCATATATATATATATATATATATATATATATATATATATATATATATATATATATATATATATAGCTGAAAATGCCCTTTGGGCCATGGTGACATTTAATTTAATTTAATTTTTTTTTCCTTTTATTGTATGACGAGGGCACTTGCATATTGGTTAGAGTGGTGAGCGACATGGCCAATACCACTCGATACTTAGATGTTGGTTCTATGCCTACTAGATGGACTATCAAATAAACATTTCATATTGACGACCATGCATGCATATAGGGGTGAAAATGGGTGGGGTTGGGGAATCAACATGCTTATTCAAAGAGTGGATTACCCATGAGGGTTCAAAGTCTGCGCTAATTACTTGACAGAGTCCAACCTATTGTTTATTACTTGAGAGGGTCTCAGTCCTTCAACTTTTCCGTTTTTATATTTTATTTTAAGAAAGTTGTGCGGGTTTATTAATTGACACGTGGTGAAATTCAACTTAAGTGAAAAAATGGGTTAATTGACATGTCGATCGGTCTCAAATGAGACCGACACCATCGGTCTTATAGTGGACTGATCGGTCTCATATGAGACGAATCAATCACTCATTTTTCACTTAAGTTAAATTTTAGCACATCCATCAATAGACTCTCACAACTTTCTTAAAATAAAAAAAAATGGAAAAGTTGGGGGGCCTAAGTCCCTCTCAGGCAATAAAGGATGGGTTGAACCTTGTCAAGTAATTACGGTAAAAATGGAGAGCCTCTCGGGTAATTAACTTATATAAGGGTGAATTACCCAAGAGGGTCCAGAACTTTCACTTTTTACTTGACAGGATCTGAACTATCGCTAATGACTCATCATGGTTCAGACCCTAAAACAATATTTTTGCATTTAATTAATAGGGTTAATTTTTTTTTTACATGTACTTAAATTCAGATTGAGTGAAAATTGAGTTAGACAAAAATACTCTTAGCTCTCATCTGAGACCGATAGTCCACTATAAAACCTAATCAATCGATCTCATGTGAAACTAATTGATTGGTCTCATATGGGACCTAAGGGTATTTCATCTGAGTACCTTTATTTCCACCCACAAATTCTTTCCATCCACTCACATAAGTGGGTACATGACTGAGAGAAACCAAATCTTTCCTTCCACCCACATATTTTAACGTTCGAATCCACCCACCGAAATCTTTAGCATACACCCACATCGTCTTCTTCGCTCTTCCTCTTCTGGCTTGCGCCATATTTGATTTTCATGCACCCACATTGTCTTCCCCAATCGTCTCTTCGCACTGTGCAACATTTGGACTCGTGGATGTATACTGGCATCATCTTCCCCAATCTTCATCTCACGCCGCAAGAACATGAGGAACGGACGAACTCTGTACACCCACACCTACGAAGAAACCCTCTAAGTTCTTGTTAGGGTTTGTCGGGCAATGACAGTCAACTGTTCGAGGTATTTTCAATTTTTTAGTTGATTGTTCAACATATTTAGTTGATCGTACTGTACACCCAAATAGGGTTCATTAATTGTTCAACATATTTAGTTGTTTTTATATTTTGAGTACCTTTAAATCCACCAAACAAATCTTTAAGTTCACCCACAGTAAAATACAATGATTTGGTTGAATTTAAAGATTTGGTCGGTGGATTTGAATATACTCATTTTTTGTTGTGGTTCCAAACTAATTGTTGATGATGTGATTGGATTAATAGAGGGTGTGTGAAATGGATGATTTCCGTAAACGGCCTACAACTTCCTATAGAAGAAGGCGTATAAAAGTTCGAATCGAATGAGCATTCGAAGAGATGTCTTCTGAAATTGATGTTGATAATTCAAGGATTTTAGCAATAGTTCGTGAAGCTGTATTTGCAGCGACAGTGATATCTAAAGAAGAGAGAGTGGAGGAGGGGAGAATATTAGAAGAGAGAGTGAAAAAAGAGAGAGTGGAGGAGGGGAGTGTGATAAAAGGAAAGGTGGAAGAGGTTATTGGAGAGGGTAGTATGGATGATGTGGCAGTAGAGGGGAGGGTGGATGATGTGGCAGTAGAGGGTGAAGCTAAGAGAGTCGAAGTGGGTGAAGGTGAGGGAGCTGAGAGGGTGGAGGAGAGAGTGGTTGAAGGCGAGGGAGCTCAGAGAGTGGAGGGAGTGGGGTGAAGGTGAGGGAGCTCAAAGGTTGGAGGAGAGAGTGGGTGAAGGTGAGGGACCTGAGAGAGTGGAGGAGAGAGTGGTTGATGGTGAGGGAGCTCAGAGAGTGGAGGGAGTGGGGTGAAGGTGAGGGAGCTCAAAGGTTGGAGGAGAGAGTGGGTGAAGGTGAGGGACCTGAGAGAGTGGAGGAGAGAGTGGCTGATGGTGAGGGAGCTCAGAGGGTGGAGGAGAGAGTGGAAGACGAAGAAGATGCAGTTGGAGCTCCAAAAAAGAAGAGAAAAATGAAAGAAGTCGACGTTGAGCCAGCCAAACTAAAGTCGAGGATAATGTGACACCATTTCTCGGAGGCCCTACGGACACTTCACTTCTAAGATGGTATAGAAACTATGTTGCCCACAATCGATGAGTTAACAAAGTAAGTAAGCAATAACATTCAGTCCATGTAATGCATTTATCATTTTCATTTACAATATATATACATAATTATAAATTTCTTACTAATTTTATTATTGGTTGATGTAGGATCGAGGAACACTTCATTGCATTCAACATTCAGTCAAACTCGATGCCTAGTCCATCGTTCAAATGTCCTGCAAATTTAAAAGTAGGATCAAGATGACATGGTTTTGGTTGCTGGCTAGGGTTACATTCAGGACCACCAACCGTGTCTTAGTACCTGCCTTGGTTGAGAGATGACACCCTGAGACAAATATATTTCACTTCATTACTAGTAAAATGACTATCACTCTCGACGACGTGAAGCATCTCATTGGCTTATCTGTAGTCGGTAAGACAGTTATTACAAACCCTTACAGTACAACTGAATTGGTGGCAACGTGTGTTCAAACATTTGATATTGGTGTTGACGATGTAATCGAAGAATTAAATTATAAAGGATGTAAGGGGAAAGCTTTTCATTTGGAATGGTTGCATGCTCGTTTGAGCTAGAAACCTGATGATGCATTTGATGATCAGATTAACTGTGCTATGAGAGGATACATTCTTTATCTGCTAGGTTGCACAATCCTTGCCAATAAATCAGGCAGTATGGTGTCAGCTCGGTATGTAAATGTGTTGATCGATCTGAAGACTATTGGGGACTATGCGTGGGGAGCAGTTGCACTCTCTTTTCTTTATAGGCAGCTGGGAATCTCATCAGGAAAGAAGGTCATGCAAATTTCTAGGCTGCTTACTTTGATTGAGGTATATTACATTCGCATTGCAATGTCGTACTAAATTGCGTTTCTAATATTTAATATATAATTGATTTGTGTTGCTGTTAAACTATATGCTTTGTATTTTTAGGCGTAGAGTTATAAGCACCTAGCTCTTGAGCGTCCAACACTTATCCCAAAGTCGTTTGATAAACTACCTTTGGCCTTTAGATGGTCAACCCGCGCATCCCGAATCACAGTTGGGTGAAACATTAGATGACATACGAATGGATCAAGTATTATCATAATTAGTTATTTTATGTGAACCTATATAATTGTAATAACTCTTTCTTTCTCTCTCGTACAGGTTATTTGGGATCTATATTATAAGACTAGATTGGAGTATCTGTTTATTCCTATGACATTTTATACTGGATGTCTATTATGTTTCGATATCGTCGAGCCATACTACCCAGAGCGGGTATTGAGACAGTTGGGGCACGTGCAATCAATCCCTTTGACACTAATAACACCTGCATAAGGGAGCATTAGAGGGAGAACTGCGAAAACATACATCGTATATTACCGAGCTCCTCCGAAAAACTTTGAACGTCATCGCAGTCACTAATTATCCGTAGAGGATCATGGTGCTCTAACGTTTAGTGGGACCCCTGTGGAGGGTTATATAGAGTGGTACAAAAAGTTCTCACATTTGTACCTCGTGGACCCTAACTATCGCAAGAGTTTGAGGCTATCCTAAAGTAGAGATGATGTCTAAAGTAGAGACAATGTTGACATTGTCTCGGAGGGATGGGTACGTATTTGTGTTATTATGATGTCTCTCATTTATAACTACTACCATATACAAAAATTTATATAATGTTTAATGTTCATTTTAAATGTAGCGACATCACAGAGATAGGGTGTTGATGCTATTAGAGGATTCGATAGCTATCAGTGCAAATCAAAACATCGAGTACTTGATCGAGGTCATAAAGAGAGTAGCGATGAGCTCTGATTTGACTTGCCCTCCTCACAGGTTCCTACCTCAAGTAATGCATCCCCCGTCGCTGAAACCACTTCGAGACCACGCCGATATCCTCCTCGAAAAAGGAGAAAGTTTTACTGAAGGGAAAGTTAGAGTGATATGACATGTAGAGTTTTTTTGTATATATATATATATATATATATATTTCTTGAAGAAAAGAGTTTTTATGTATTTCTTGAAGAGAAAGTTGTGTATTGTTTGAATATATCAATTTTTATTGTAAATAAAGATATTATTGTCGAGTTGACTTGTTAGTACGGTTTGCAAATGTCTGAGCACTTTTAAAGTTACTTTATAACCATAGAATTAAAACATCTTTGTTTGAGCATTTTTTTAATCCCACCATACCAAAATGAATATTTGAAAAGCCCATCAACCACACATTACAAACAGAATGGGAAAAGAAGAAAATAGGGGATATTGCCCTACACACACTAACATAATATATATATAAAAAGTCATTCTAATCCTGTGGAGTGAAAGACTATTATCTGATTTGACTATTCCATGATTCACTAATAATATAAAGCTCATAAAAGTGTGGTTGAATTATCAAAATAAAAAATAAAAAAGGGTTAGTGATGATTTAAAAAAAAAAGGTTTTGTGGGTCTGACAGTGGGCACCCACTGTCATTGTTTTATATCTGACGGTGGGTTCTCATTGTCAGATTCAAATAGTTGATAGCATGCACCATCGTCAAAGTTTTTTTTAAAAAAAAATTACCCTCTGACGGCGGGTGCCCACTATCATACCCAAATCACTGGAGTTCAACCTCTGATGGCATCACTGTAGGAGCCTGCTGTTAGTAATTTATACCTCACAGTGGGCATCCACCGCCAGAAAAAAAAATTACAGTTGATGGTGCGTGCCTGCTGTTACTTGTGCTGCTTTGATAGTGGATTCCCACCGTCAAAGCCAAATTTTTTTTGGAGACAGCAGGCACCCACCGTCAGGCAACAGAGGTTCCAGTGAGGACGCTCACTAGAGTTCAACCTCTGATGGCTTGACAGCAGGTGCCTGCTGTCTCCAAAATTTTTTTGGCTATGACAGTGGGAACCCACTTGTCGAGCAAGTGACAAAAGTCATGAGCACCGTTAGTTTGCAAATTTTTTTCGACGGTAGGTGCCCGTCAGTATAAAATCGACAACAAGCTCCCACCATGACACCATCAAAGGTTGAACTCCAGTGAGGATGCTCACTGGAGTTCAACCTCTGATGTCCTGACAGTGGGTTCCTGCTGTTACCTATTTGGGTTTGACAGTGGGCACCCATCGTCAGAGGCCAATTTTTTTTTAAAAAAACTTTGACGATGGGTTCCCACTGTCAGATCCAAATAGTTGACAGCAGGCACCCACCGTCAGGCTATCAGAGTTTGAATTCCCGTAATGAGCCTTATAGGAAATGAAACTCTGATGCCCTGACGGTGCGTGCATACTGTCAACTATTTGGATCTGACAGTGGGAACCGTCAGATATAAAACACTGAAAGTGGGTGCCCACCGTCAGACCCACAGAGCTTTTTTTTTTTAATCATTACTAACCCTTTCTTATTTTTTATTTTTGATAATCCAACCACACTTTTATGGGCTTTATTCTGTTGGTGAATCATAGAATAATCGAATAAGATAATAGCCTT
The DNA here is from genome assembly GCA_021018995.1 of Chloranthus sessilifolius. NCBI lineage: Eukaryota > Viridiplantae > Streptophyta > Magnoliopsida > Chloranthales > Chloranthaceae > Chloranthus > Chloranthus sessilifolius. Next base: position 12,210,969 of record CM037588.1, read on the forward strand.
TCACTCCACAGAATTAGAGTGACTTCATTCGGTAAAAGGTGGCTCATTGAGGCATAGTCTACAGATTTTGACAAAAAGATTTATAATAAAACACTCTCTTTCATATGGTTTAACACACTCAATTGTTAAATTAGATAATAACCTTTTTTTTTTAAACTATATTTCTAAGGCCTACTTCTCATGTGCAAGTAATGGTTATTTTATTAATTTATTTACAATACAATCACCAAACAGTATTATGATGTCTATATTATTATTATTATTATTATTATTATTATTATTATGTAAAACAAAAAGGGCCCCACATAACTTGACTTATGTACACAGTTAATAGTTTACATTTAAGAGGTATAAGGTTAGATCTGTATGGCCGTACAAAATATTATTAAATAATTAGTTCTATTTGTACCTATCGAATTATTGAGGGCACCTATGAGAATCATTGGCTGCTTCAAATCAGATAATAAAAATTATTTTTTTGAACAAATTTTAAAATCATGAACTTAAAATCAAACAAGGTAGGTACAATGGAGTCAAAGGCTATTATCTGGTTGCCAAGTCTTTCTTTTAAACCATGTTCTAAGGCCAACTTCTTATGTGCAAGTAATGGTTATAGAAATTGGAGGATAAAGAATCTTAAAAAATAAACACTTTAACATAAAATTCTTTTCTATTTATTTTATAGTACCTATATTCATACCAGTTACAAAAAAGATGCTGGTATGATCATAATATTTTCACCATTTACATGAATATACACCACCCCCAAATAAAAAAACTGTCAATCAAGGTCAACCACCGAATAGTCTTCAGTCACAACTTTTTCACCATCATTACCAGAGTTGAAGTTCTTCGATCGTTTCGCGATCTAAAACGCCCATCTCACTGCACAATCATCTCGGTATCGCCTCCATACAACCGTCGATGATGGAATGAGACTATATTTAATCAAGGTCACTGGCACAAAGTGACAATCGTTCACGTGAGCGACGTAAATCACCTTATTTGTTGTGTCTGTTACTATTCACAATAAAAAAAAATGTTATATAAAGCTGGGTGCTAAGAAGGACTAAAGGGGTACGATAGCATGATGCTATTAGGTATCCCATGTCCGGCACAGGCATCCTGTAGGCACTCCAAGTAATGTCAGTGAAGCAGTTGAGGATCGTATGTATTTGAATCATTCGTTCTTGACTGCTAAAAATTGGTAAATATTTTTTCGCGCGAACAGTCAAGTCAGCCAACAAATATGTTCGCACTACCTTTCATCTATCGTAGCCCATCCCTAACCAGTGTATAACAACTCTAAACCCGCAGTGCCCATCTGTCGTTACTTCCGTGATATCAGCTACGATAGGATGCACAAACTCTGAGATTGACTTCTGATATAATTTCATTCCAAGGCTTTCTTGAAGCTTCAGAACTTCAACGACTCCAGTCTTCTTCCCTTTCTCCTTTGCCTTCTCCTTCATATTAACTTCTTTTATTATGTGCTCAAACCCAGATTTCTCTCTTCTCGATGACGCATCATGTTTTCTTTGGTTCCCCTTCCCCTTAGGCCTATCGTGTTTACTGTACGACAATTTCGGCTCGATCATGTAAGTCGTAGTGGGGTTTGCCATCTCATGCAACTGTCTATAAATTTGGTTCTGGACAGCAGGGTTGAATCTCTCATATCTTTCGTATATGCGATGAAAGCATTCTAGGATTTCAGCACCTCTTGATGATACACCAACTTTGAGGTGGTAGAGTTTCTTCCACCGAGGATGAATGAATTCAAGGGGAATTCTGACACTGACCAAAAGCCATGAAGAGAGTTCATGCGAGCATGGAAGGCCATGTCTTGCACAGTACATGCGTGCACTGAGATTCAATAACAGGTTGTGTCTCAACTGCAACTCTCTTTGCTTCAATAATTTTTAGTGTCATTCTAGACATGTGACCCACTACTAGCTCGTAGAAATGGGAGGAATAATAATGCCTCATTTTCAGTTTACTTTCCTCAAATGACGCTCGTATCTGTATATATTGCAGGTCAACAATGCCATCAATCTTCTCTCATGATTGTAAAAGGTTAACGATCGAAGATCTCAACTTGCGCATGATCTGAGCATGCGTTCTCTCTGCTCGATTAGATGTTGTGTTGCCAAAATATATATATATTTATTCGTCCATGTTGACACGAAACTTTCCTTATACGGTTCTATCTAAGTGGCATGTAAATAGTGGGAGAGACTTTGATGATCCGCGTACCTATGGATCAAGGTACCTAACGCGGCTTCGTATTCTTCTGCCGATGAACTGTACATCACACGATTTCATGTCTGATAGAAGGCATCCCATTCTTCTGTAGTATCAAAAACTTTTCGACAATTCTTTAGCAGACCCATGTTTATGTGTCATACACATAAAATATGTTTGGCTTCTGAAAAAAATACTTCGATCACATTCATGAGTGCTTGCTCCTGATCGATGGCAAATAGAGATGGAAGATCGCCTCCCTTGAAAAGTGATTTGAATGATCGCAATGCCCACACATAAACATTCTCTTTTTCGGATGACATGAATGCGAAGTTAACGTAAAAGTTTTTCTGTGTGGAGGTCACTCTGATGATGCTCAATATCGGAAGTTTGTATTTGTTCGTCTTATATGTGCAGTCCAAAACAAACACCTGAGGGAAGATGTTCGCTAGCTCTATCGAATCCGGATGAGCGAAGAAGATATTGGTCAATTCATCTGTTTTAGGATCTTTATAATGAAAACAGATGTATCTAGTTTATTGAAACTTGAACATCAACTGTTGGAGGTGAGTTAGAGATGCAGGTTCAATGTACCAAACTGAAACCGAAATTTTCGATTTTCAGTTTTCGGTACAATACAAATCGAAACCAAATCAAACTATGAATTGATTCGATTCGGTGTACCAATTTGCAAGAATGTCCAAACCGAAACTGAAACCCAATTTTTTTGTTTTCGGTTCGGTTCGGATAGGACCGATTCGATCGGTTTGGGTTATCGAGAGAGATTTGCAAAAATACCCAAATAATAACAAATTTAAAATAAAATTATCAAAATGGTAGTTTTTAGAGAGAGAAATTCTCCTTCAACCTCCTCTCGCAGGATTTCTCCGCGCCGCGGTGCCGCCCATCAGCCTCTCGCCGGAGTTCTCCGCGCCGCCCATCGCGAGATCTAAGCTCGGACGAGGGTATGGGTCGGGTGAGGGCTTGACTTTTGTGATGAGTGAAATCGATTTTAGAATTTAGAGTAACGATGGATGCCGTTGCCATTAAAACTGGAGACTGGAGAGAACTAAGGAGTGAGGAGAGCAAGCAGAGACTCACTCTTTTCTCTGTTAGGATTAATGGCTGAGTGCCAGGTTAGAGACGCTAGGTTAACTTTCTCTCACTCTCTCATAGATTTTTTTTTCGTTTGATAATGACTCTTGTCAGTGACTCAGTCGTCAGAGACTTAGACTACTAATGTATATAATTATAATATATATAATATAATATAATATAATATATATATATATATATATTGTGATCATAGTTATTATAGATATTTTATATATTATATATATAGTTGGTTTACTCAACTGGTGCAGGTTCGGTTTGGGAAGCCGGTTCAGGTCGGTTTGGGCCGGTTCAGGCCGATTTTGGCCCATTAATGGGTTGGTTTACTCAACCTGCCCAATCGGTTCTCGATTTCCCGCCACCCAAATCGAAAATCGAACAAATTTCACTCCGGTTCGATTCGGTTTGGTTTAAGCAGGTTTTGGGGCGGTTCGGGAGGGCCGGTTTGCTGTTCGATTTCGGTGTTCGGTCTAGGTTTTGCATCCCTAAGGTGAGTCCTCCCTTCTCTCTCAGTTAAATGCATCGCATGTCTCGCATTGTAGATGGCTTGAATGGTCGAACAATTTTTCACATCCTTCTTTCGAATGCTATGTAACATATGACTAGGCTTCACCCCAACAGCTGACATCTCTTTTAAAACCTCTCTCTCGTTTTCTTTTAACCGCCCTGCATGTGAATGACCTTCCCCAAATTGCCTCGGGGGTAGTTGTGAACTCCACAAAGTACGTCTAACTTCCATACAGAGCCACCTTCTTATTTAATCTTTGTTCCTCGTAATGAAAATGGACAACTTGACTTTTTCGTAAAAGTTTTTTTTGTTGCTAGGGCCTTCGATTGTCCATTCTTACAATTACGAAAGTTGTCTGCTCTCTTGCAAGCCAATTTCACCCTAACACTCGGCCTTGAAATCCCTTATCTGACCTCTGTATCGTTAGTACAGTTTCTGCTTTATTTGCGTCATCGTGAGCCCATGCTATTATTTCCTCGTGGGTGCTAAATAACTGATTTGTGATCATAAGGAGGGTAAGGCCCGTATTTTGTGTTTGCGTATCGTCCACCTAAATATAATAACATAACATTCAAATCAAAACATAATCACTATTGAAATGAACGAACTTAATTATGCATATAATAAAAAATTAGAGACAATGCTATTTTAAAAACATATATACCCTCTTGTAACTTACTTTGAAATGCTCAAAAATTCTTTGGCAATCATTTTTTAATTAAAGTTAATCCACTATGAACCAAAATCAATGCATTAAAAATCAAAAATATATATTACTCTTTCAAAAATATATATTAGCAAATCATTTTTCATTCATGCATAGAAACCCTAAGTCTACTTAGATTGAAAAATTATATAATGAAAAATAATGTAAATAAATTGAAAAATAACCCCTTTTACAAAACCCTAAATTTACTTAAAATAAAAAATTATATAATAAAAACCGATACAAATAGAATGAAAAATAATGAAATTAGAATGCATACAAATAAAATGAAAAAGAATGAAAATATAATTTAAAATAAGTCCACTACCACTACCAAACCCTAAGTTTATTTCGAATGAAAAATAATATAATGAAAATTATATTATTATAGAATAAATAATAATTGAATGAAAATGAATACAACTTGAATGAAAAATTATATAATGAAAAATAATATATAATGAAAAATGAATACAAATAGAGTGAAAAAAACTCATTTACCTGTAGAGGAGGTTGTGATTCTGTCCGAAGGAGTTGGGTGAACTCCAAATCATCATCATATGATAGCAACTCTTTGGAGCTATCATCCGCATTCTTCGAACGTGGGAGCATGGGGAATGCTTGGTGTTCAAAGAGGTTATAGCGCGGGAAAGAGAGGAAGAAGAAGAAGTGCTCGGGAGCGTGGGGTTTGCATGCATGAACAGGTGGGTGGAAATAAAGGAAAGAGTGAGTGTATTTGGCTCATGAATTTCAGGGGGACTTTTGAGTTTTTTTTAATTGTACGGGGAAGCGTGAGTGGATGGAAAGAATCTCTGGATAGAAATAAAGGTACTTATTTCGTCTAACTAATTTTTCACTTAATGGATTTAAGTACATGTCAATGTTTTTTTAAAGAGATCAAAAGTGCATGTCTCTTAACATGTAAAAAGTGAAAATTTTGATGGTCTCGAACACTGTTAGGTCATTACCAATAGTTTAGACCTTGTCATGTAATACCTGATAGGTTGGGACCTTATCAAGTAAAAAATCCTTAGTTAAAATCTGACAAATGGATAATATAATGGTACGCCCATGATTTTAAAATAATATAATGAAAGATCATGACGAAAAGCAATCTCTATTATGAGATTCAAAGCAGTCTTATTAAGGCATTTAGAATCTATCTTAATGATCGATCTACCACTTTTTAACTTGGCTTGACTTCAAGCAATTGGATTATGAAGGAAAAGGTGATACTAGAGGTCCGATGCCGATGGTGGATCCTTATTTCTGTGCAGGTGAAGCCACTTTGACAGCAGTGTCACGGAGTCATAGATGACCATGTAGATCGAACTCCGCAGCTGTATCAACTATCAAATTAATGTCACAAAGCGTACCCTTTGCACGACGACGATGTGGTGGTCCGAAAGGATCCAATTGGGTCAATTCAAATTTCTATAGGGCTATTTTCGTCTATTTGTTAAATAACATCTCACCTCTTTTCCTCGTCCATATATCAGCTTCTAGGGTTATACGTTCTCGGTTCTTCCATTTTCTCAGATCCTACCCGGAGCTTCTCAAGGTATTCCAACGAATCAAAACCCTGTAGCTCTGTAATTTTATGTGATTTTGTTTGATTTCTGAAAAATATTTTGTTCATCTATCAACTACCTAATTTTTTCTTCTGATTGAGGTTTATTTTGACTCTGAGAATTCTGAAATTTTTTTACTTTGTAAGCAATGGGAGGAGATTAGATGAAGAGCACAACTGTGATAATATTTGATTTTGCATTTTTATACTGATTTTATAAATTCTTAGTAACATTGCTGAAATCAGTGGAAAATTTAAATAAAATAATGATTGATCTCTTGAAGAGGATCGATCTCCTGAGTTCATAGTTGAATTCAAATCGCATAATTAAAATAAATTTGATTTGGAGCAAGATTTTTTCCCAAGTCTTATCATGTTAGGAGTCCAAAGTAATAAGGGTTTAACTTTTTGCTCCACTAACGCCTAGGCATTTTTGGAGTATTGGTTAGGTCCTTAGAAAATGGTATCAGAGCTTGCCCTACGTCTCAAGTATAAGTTAAGGAAGGGGCGGCCTGGGGAAACGCTTATCTAGCAGATGAAAGCGGGTACTAGGGTGTGAGTCGTCTCAGCATGGGCCACGGTGGTGTCCAAGATAGCCGCCATAGAGCGGGCCACTGCGGACGTCCGCTGTGGGAGCATGGTGGGTGTTATGACCCCAAAGTAATAAGGGCTTAACTTTTCGCTCCACTTAGGTCCTTAAAACATATCACTTCCAATGTTCAAGGGATCACAATTAATTAGTAAACTACCTATCTTATTCAAGTAACCAAACATGCAACCTAACATGAAACTATCGTAACTACTAAAATATACAACATGAGCCTTCAAAATAGGTGGTAAAATTCGTCAATGCATCACTTCATCACCTTCGAACCGTTCTTGTCCTCAGGGGGAGGAGATCTTCTTGTTTGGAGCCCTTTTCATTCTCTTGCTAGAACCATTTCAGACAACCAACCAACTTCCGTTGACGTCATGGGTTGAAATTTTTGTCGCAATTGAAGTATAGGCCTTCATCAGTTTCTTAATCGATGAGGATCCATTCTTTGGCACAAGGCCCACAATTAGAGAGATGATAGTTCTCCATCACTGTATTCTCATGCGTTATTGACTTATTGCAAGCTTTAAGGTGTGGATGAGGGTAATTGGTTGAAGCATCTGCAATCCCACCTACATCTCATTCTTCTACCGGTACATGAAACAACCTATCAAATATGGTTTCAGTAGCATCAATGTTCAACTGGATAGCCTCTCACTTTATGTTTGGAATTCACACAAATGGAGGTTTTTATCGATCAACTTTTCCATTCCCATTGAACGCAGTTCCAATTGCATGGATAGGCACAAAAGCGACAGGATGATCATTTGGATTTTTGTTCTAATTTCTTGAATTCTTGGACTTAATAAACCTATCTTGTTAGATCTTCCTCTTGAAATATAGGAAAATCAATTCACACTTCCCTAGCTTGAATTAAAGTTCCAATTAGGGATTTACTTCCCTCCATATCATCTTGCCTTGATTAAAATTGAGTGTACCCCCATTTCATGGATAGGTCATACAGCAAACTATTCTTCATTTCCAATTACCTGGATAGGCACAAAAACCACAATATGATCAGTTGTATTTTTGTTTTAGTTTCTTGAATTGTTCGACCTTATAAATCCATCATGTTTGATCTCCTCCTTAAAATATAGGAAAAATCAATTCACACTTCCCTAGCTTCTTGAATTTAGGTTCCACTTAAGGTTTTACTTCCCTCCATAGAATCTTTTCTCAACCAAAATTGTGGTGTACACTTCATGGATAGGCTGTACAACAAACTATTCTTCAGCTGTTTGTCACTTAGCTGCTAAACTTTTCCTTTGCAAATGGCTGATTCATGTTGTGAATTCATCAAGTTTGTGTTCAAGCAATTAAAAAATGTTGTATGTCATTCATGTTGCATGCTTGTTCACTTGCATTTTCCTTGATTTGTTATATTTTTTTGCTTTATTTCATTTATTTTTATGCAACCATGGTGCTGCCTATGCCATTGACTCTAATACAAATTAATAAGATCTTCCTCATATCTTAATTACTAGTATCTTGGAAGAATAAAATAAAATCATCATCGTCATTGGCCTATCCCATCTATTTGGGGTCGGTTTTGCGAGTCTTATTACTCACCATGTTTTTTTAATGCTAAGTTCTCTATAACTTTGCAATCCTTCATGTCACCTCTCAATGCTTCCCTTCAGATCTTCATTGGTCTTCTTCTTCTCTTACGTTGTAGTGTTTGATGCTGATATTGTTAATCATACCATCAATACATTCATCAAGGAGATTAGCGATTAACCTCACACTTAGCTTGACATTTAGAGATACTATGATGGATGGCCCCTATGATGGTCCCACTTATGGCATTATGAATGGAACTTACATTGGTTCCAATGAATGTCCTTTCAAATCTTCCCAAATATGGTCCCTACAGATGGTATGCCAGTGGTACCTTCATCCTCTACCTATGTATGTTCTAAGTCTGGATGAGAAAAATGTGCTGTGTCAAGTAGACAATCTACTGTAAAAGGCCCCATCAAACTGTCTTGATGAATTATATTTGCAAATCCACGTGTCGCCAACCCCAGAATGTTGGACGGCGAGGCTGCGATGATGATGTTTGTACTATCGAGACACATGCACCAATCCACGAACTCATTCTTTCTTGTACAGTCATTTTTAATCGTTTGAAAGCTTGATGATGGATGTCCTCATGCTCCTTCAAACTCATTCAAGAATGTGCTGAATTTAATAAACTTGAACTTGACTGTAAATTTACCTGATGTCGAATTTATTGCATTTGTGGTAGATCATTTGGTAACTCATCAAAGGATACTATCTATGCATTCCTTGCAGCGGATGAGTAGGTGTCAGGTCAACACTTTATATAGTAATTAAGGCATAATGTTGTCCCCTTTCTTCCTCTCGAATTAATTTTTTTTGCATAATGCATATCTTAAGTTCTTATCCTCTTTGTGAGATTTGGGTTAAGAATCTTCTCTAAGCTGTGAAACTAGTCAAACCATAGGCCTAACAATAGGTGTCAGGTCAACACTTCATATAACAACTAAAACATAATGCTGCCTCTTCTCTTCCCCACCCTTTATTTTATTTTTTATTTTTCTTTTGCATATTTTAAGTTCTCATCCTCTTCAGGAGATTTGGATTGAAATTGTCTCTAAGCTCTGAAACTAGTCAAACCACCACTTATCACACCTTCCTTAAAAAAATATAGGTGTTATCGTATCATGATCTTAATCGCACCCTAAGAACAACTGTAGATATAGGTATTTAGAGAATATGCCTCAAAGACCAATGGTTAACTTTTAATAGATAATTATCAACCAGTTGGTATTGATTTTTTTTTTTTTTTGTATTTTTTACTGTCTAGGATGCCTATGTTTGTCCAAGCCCGAGTGAAGAAAAGAGGGTTAGTGCAAGGCAGACAGCTGGACGTAAAAGCAATCTTCTTGGCAAATCATATATGCAAATTCATGTATTGTCAACCCCAAAATGCTGAGAATAGGCAAGGATATGATGATGATGATCTCGATAAAAAAAATGCTGATGATGATCGTTTAGCATCAGAAAAATTCTGCAATGTGGTTAGCTGTGCTGCTCTGGGGGATGGATCCATAAGTTGGGTCCTGAATTTCAGTAAGAGAGCTGTACGAGTCTGAAAGGCGCATGCTTGTCGAGTAGCGAAAGTTCCCTCAATTGTCACTGTTCTGGGATGAAGATCATAACAAGTATTGGGACTCAAAAGTAAAGGGTTTTCTCTGTGAAATCCCTGTATCATGCCATTTTTAGAAGATCAATGATTGCATAGCCTTGGACTAAGATCTGGAAGCTTAAACGGCCATTCAAAGTCGCGTTGTTTATGTGATGTGTAGCACAGAGTATAATCAAGACAGTTGACAATCTGATTCGGAGGGGAAAGACAATTCCTAATTGTTGTGTGATGTGCTTCCGAAGCACTGAGTTTGTTGATCATCTTTTCTTGCATTGCCCGTTTGTGGAAGGTATTTGGATATTCTTCCAAAGACTGTTTAAGTTCGAGGGATGTTGCTCAATGCAGTACAAGGATATCTTTGCTGAATCATTGGGATTAGATGGGAATGATCAACCAGCTTGAGGGGGAGTATTGGGCTATATATTTGTATATAATAGAAGTATAATGATGGTGTGTTAGATAGGATATTGGGTGTATTAATATAAAGGCTAGTACGGAGTCCATCGTTATCTGTCATTTTGCTCTCTCTCTCTCTCTCTCTCTCGCATCTCTTCCTTCATCCAACCTAACCCTAACCCAATTGTTTTAACCCTATTCTCTTCACGAAAGTCAAGTGGAACATTGCTTCATTTTTTAGTAGATAATAAATATATCAAATTGGGTATTGATTTTTTGCTTTTGCACTTCTCAAACTATTGTATTTTGTACTGTTTGTGATGCTTTTCTTTCAATTTCAGTTTGTTGATGATCTCCCTCAATACAAAATTTTACTGCTTTCACTCCTAATGATGATTGTCATAGTTTGCCACCAGGTGTACACTAGAAAATGTTAAGATTGTATCCAAGTATCACCACCGATTTCTCATTGAGTCGAGAGCATAGCTTTATGAATAAGTAGGCTCTTTGCACCGTCATCTATCTCTAAAACATTGTGACCATTGTTGTTTATCCTTTATCATGTTTTGGTCTTCTTTCTTGGAAGCTTCTCCATCTTTGGTGTGTTTGACATGTGTCAAAATGCCTTTTTGAATATTTATAGGATAAGTATCATTTTCTCAACACTGGAGACAGTTAAAAGCTCCATTATTAGCACCTTAATACCCTTCCTTGCGTAGGGTCTTGAAATTGTCATATTTACAGTTGAAAGTCCTAGTAAATTTTTTTTTTCCTTAAAAGAGCGTATTGGTCAGCATTACTCACCTTCCAAATACTCTTGCTTGCAATTTTATCTTGAATTTGGCTCCATAATCAATTATGTATTTCTTGACCTGCTACTATTTCTGCCTATATAGAAAGAATGTAAAATTCTTTAGCTTCATCTTTCATGCTCCCATCACACTGCCTTAGTTCTTGGCAATGCTGATAGAGGTCTCTTGAAAAAATGATTGTTAAGAATTTAGCTACGTAATCCGACCATCTTCTCCTACATGACGATTTTATCCTTGCTATGACAACATAAATTGGATTGTTCCTCATATCATCATTCATGCAAGAGCATAGGCGAAAAAATCCATGACTGCAAGCTTGATCCTTTACAGCATGGTAGTTTCACTTGGAAATTGTCTTTATTTTAGGATTCAATGAAGCTGTTGACTTCTAATAAAAAATGGAATGACTGCATTTCGTTTCTACCTTAATTCGCATTTATTGACTCTGTTTCGTGCATGGTTCAAAATCTTGGTAAATCATAAAATATATATATATATATATATATATATATATATATATATATATATATATATATATATATATATATTGATCAGTAAAGAGAATCTATTGATAAGCAGTGAGGCGCTAAAAAGTTCAATACAAGAAACGAACAAAAAGCCGAGAAACCAGAAAAACTAAAACAAAGTCCTCGACCATAGATAACGAGCAAGGACACGACCAGCCCATCAGTCCTGACCCCAACTTAGCCCGGGTCCCAGTGGAAGGGCTCGCCATCTGGCGCAAAACCCCCTCTAGCCACCCAGAACCACACCAAGTCCTTGACCGACTTCATAATCATCCCCACCGGACGGCTTTTCTCCTCGAAGATCCACGTGTTCCTTTCACGCCATATACTTTAGAATACAGTGAAAGGGGTAGCCCTCTAGTAGTCCCCTAGTTGACCCTCCAAGTTCATATCCGACCATGTTAGGAATTGAAGGTACGGAGACTCCGGCATAACCCAGCTCATGTTAAAGGACTTTAACACAATGTTCCAGATCTCCTGCGCCACCACGCAATGAAGCAGCAAATGCGAGGCTGATTCCTCCCCTATGTTGCACATGACGCATCGATTTGGGATATCCTTCCCCCTATGATTCAGCTGATCCAACGTAGGAATTTTCTCTTTGAAGAGGGTCCAAGCGAAGAACTTAATTTTAGGATTGATGGTTGCCTTCCATAGCTTAGCGCCTTGGAATCTGATCAACGGCCGTCTTGAAAGCATCCTATAATAAGATTTGACGCTGAAGATACCATCCCTGCTAGGAGCCCAAGTAATATGGTCTTGACCCTATGGGTGCCGGTGAGTCTCATAAAGCTTAAGAATTAGAGCTGAGAGCGAAACAACCTCTTCGTCCCTTAGCAGCCTTCTCGTGGTCACATCCCACCATCTACCCTCCTGATTCTCCGCAACAAACTCCTCGATCATCCCTAGCTGGTTCATAGATAAGGCGTAGAAGTCGGGGAAGGAGTCTTTGAGGGGCCTACTATCCCACCCACACATCATCCCAGAATCGGATACGTGTACCGCAGCCCCATCTGAACCGCAACCCTCTAGTAAAAACTAACTAAGTGCTGCAAATATTTTTCCACTAAGCCGATGTCCCTCTATGCGTCGATGTGCAGATGCCCCAGTTACCTATGGATCGCCCATATTTCTTGCTCAACACCTATCGCCAAAGGTTACCCCTCTCTTCCATCCTTCCTGCTCGCCAAAACCATTTCCCTGAGAGCGCTATGCTGGTCTGCCTCAAACTGCGAATGCCCAGACCACCGCAATTGACAAGCAGTTGACAAGAATCCCAGTTTACAAGGTGATATCTCTTGTCTAATCCCGAGCCCTCCCACAGGAAACTTTGTTGAATTTGCTCCAGCCAGTTGATGACCCCCATCGGGCATTTAAACATAGACATATATAATGTTGGCAGCGAAGATAAGACTGTTTTAACTAGGACGAGACGTCCCCCATTGCTAAGTAACTTCCCTTTCCACGAGGGCAACCTTTTTTCGAACCTTTGCACCACCGGATCCCAATCCTTTGCAGTAAGTTGTCTAAGCCCGAGCGGCAAGCCCATGTACTTAATCAGAAGCTTCTCTATTGCGCAATCCACCGTTTGAGCAAGCATAGACATCAAAGGATCATTAGTACCAATTCCGGTTATAGCATATTTGGATAAGTTGATGCGCTGTCTGGACACCGCCTCATACATCGTCAGAACATCGCACAGAGCTCTACATTCCCCAACCTTAGCCTTACCGAAAAATATTGTGTCATCTGCATATTAAAGATGCGATATGTATCTGCCTTGCCTTCCCACTTGTATTCCGGTTATGAGGATTAGGTGTCTCACTCGCACAATCAGCCTCGACAGCGCTTCGGCAACAATATTGAAGAGAAAGGGGGATAAGGGGTCCCCCCGACGGATCCCTCTGAAGCTCTTAAAATAACCTGCTGGTGTGCCGTTGATTAGGATCGAAGACCAAGCTGAGGAAACGCAACCCTGCATCCAACTTCTCTAGCTAGAGTCGAACCCCATCTTGCCGAGCATATAATCCAGGAAGACCCAACTTACCCGATTGTACGTTTTCTCCATATCTACCTTCCAAAGGAATGCGGGTTTGCGATTAATATGCGCTGATTGGATCGTCTCCTGTGCCACAATAACCAAATCCACTAATTGTCTACCCCGCACGAAAGCTCCCTGAGTACCTGAGATTATTTTGCTCATTACCGGTTTGAGATGATTGGCTAACACTTTGGATTTAATCTTGTAAAGGCAGTGATGAGGCATATCGGTTGGAAGTCGGCAATATCCTCAGCCCCATCTTTCTTGGGTATGAGGGTGATGAACAAGGAATTAAGACTCCGACCAATGAAGCCAACAACATGAAACTCATGTAGAACCTCCATCAGGTCAGCCTTGATACTTAGCCAGAAGAAATAGAAGAAATCGATGGTGAAACCGTCGGGTCCTGATGCCTTATTCTTGGCCCCAAACCTGACCACCCGCCAGACCTCCTCCTCACTAAACTGTTGCTCCATCTCCGTGCGATCCTCCGCTGAGATAGTCAGGAATGACAACCCATCCAGCTCAGGCCAACGCAGACCTTCATCGGTGTATAACTGCTTATAGAAAGCGACGATGTTCTCCCGGACCAGCTCCTCATCCGAATAGAATGTCCCATCCACTACAATGCTATCCAAATAATTCGACTTATTACGCGTGTTGGCCACTGCATGGAAATATTTGGTATTGGCGTCGCCCTCCTTGAGCCATCTGATCTTGGCCTTTTGTTTCCAGCTCACCTCTACGGCTAAGCAAGCATTATTGAACTCTAATTTTTTGAGGAATCTTTCTTTTCATTCTTCCGTCGTAAGTGCTATGACCTCCTCCATGTTGTCCAGCTCCTGCAGCCGACGCAGCAGTACCTCCTTTTTGACTTGTACCAAACCGTATACCTCCCTATTCCACACCTTAATTCTCTCCTTAACCCTTCGCAGTTTGGAAATGAATCTGTAGGCTGCCGTCCCTCGAGAAGTCGGTTCGCCTCACCAAGACCAGACCAGCTCCTGAAACTTCTCGTCCAGAAGCCACATGTTCTCGAATATGAACGGAGATGGCCCTTTCGCACGGGACTCGCATGTAAGGACCAACGGACAGTGATCAAATACAACCCGAGCTAAACATTCCAGCCTTGCGCCCGGGAACATTTCTAACCAATCCATATTGCATAAGAACCTGTCTAGCCTGCTTAAGGAGGGGTTCTCTTGCAGATTTGACCACGTGAATCTCGCACCAGTAAGCGGGACATCCATCAACGTCCAATCAGAAATGAACGAGTTGAAATCACGCATCACAGTAACATTCGGCGGCCCACCCTGCTTCTCATACCCCCATCTAATGACATTGAAATCCCCCCCTAGGCAGAAAGGGAGATCCCATCTAGCCGCGAGAGCCGCCAACTCAAACCTTCCCGGTCTCTATCAATGGACGGGTCATAAATTCCCGCAAACATCCACACTTTCCCGGAATCCTTATTCCGTAGCACCACAGCTGCCGAAAACAGTCCCACCTCCTCATCCATTTTATCAAACATCCTCGAATTCCATGCCACCAGAAGTGCCAACGGAATCCACACTGGCCCAATCCCATCAGTTTCCTCTGAGCAACGACCCAACTTTCCTCCTGTCATAACTGCCCTATTTGGTTTCTTGTAGTGTAATAACAACTGGATTTAACGTAGCGATCACCTGCTTCACCCCGACTCGTTGCTCCCATCACATGTACCCCTCACATTTCATGATAGCATCTTCATATCCACCTCACGCGCAGCCCACCCACAACTAAGAAGCCAAGAGCCTAGCCCCCCCGGCCCCCCTTCCATCCGTCATCCCTCACTGTAGCCGCGCAAATTCCTGAGACCCGCCCCGGCGTTTCTTCTTGGTATCATGGCGTTTAGCGAGGATGGATTGGAAAACCCTGCGTAAATCATAAATATCAGCTGGTGAATACTGGTACCGGTCAACTTGGGGCAATGTATATACCCTTTATTAACATACTGGGAGTATACTGCCCGGTATTATGAATAACTCGTTTATATCAGGCGAGATATCTCGGTATAATTGAGATATATTGGTAAATACAGTCTTTAGAGGTGTGCCTAAAATTTTCCCATAGCTTGTTTATACTAAATCTAGAAGTATTAAAAAATTAGCCTAGACATTTGATATAACCGAATATCTCGTATAAATTAAAAATTAGGTTACGATATCGCATATTTGTAATTTTTATTTATAGCATAACTTATAAATAGTATATATAATAACGCAATCCCCGCACGGTAGCCATTTGAGAGGGTACTAGTTTTGACACAAAACTAGCAAAACCTACAGGAAGGCTGAAATTAGTATTCCAAGGTGGTTGAATTAGGGAATATCCCACTGAAATTCGTGTCAGTGAACTTGCAGGAACGCCTAATACTAGCTGCAACTAGGGCTTTAAGAAAGCTCTAAATAAACTATTTCTTCAACTCTAAATTAAATTCCAGCACCACTGGTCTTTTACATCTGGCTTTTACAACAAATAGAATAATAAATTAGAAATCCTATTCATAACTTTAATTCCTAATTTAAATGAAGAAATATCCCTATTGTAATAACTCCCAAAATAATAAATATAAAGACTAAAGTCTTAAACAGTAAGGAAGCTTAGCTTATTTTTAATAAAAGAAACAAATCTTATTGACAGAAATATCATAATAAAAGAAAATAAGTTCCTCACTTTAAATTGCACTTTTTGAAAACTGATTTTGACTTCTTTAATACTCATCAGAATTGTGCGATTCTTAGCTCATATTAAAGACCAATCTCACATCAATCTGACGTTATTTAGACTCCAAAACATGTCACATAAAAGTAACGAGATTGGAAGGAAGTTAAGCACTTTGTGCTTGTGCCCGTCCGATCAACACTTTTTGGATGGGCAAGCTCGGCTCAAATCTATGACCTTGAGGTCGCTATATTTTCCACCTTCCATTGTTGATGCAATACAAATCACCGCGGATGAGTACATGGAGGCCCTGGATCGGCGTAGGTCCACTCACTAAAATTTTGTCCACTCGTTACAATTTTGGGTCAGGCACTAGTAGAAATCATGGACCCAAACATCAGAAAATCCCGTGAAGGCCCATTTTGGAACGAAAACGGTCAATAGTATAGCTTCCCCGTGAGGTCCGCATTTTTTAGGGAAATTCCTTCGTTTAAGGCCTGAAAATAGCAATTTTGTTATTTTAGGAAATAATCTCTTTCGCAGTTCTCGGAGATTTACAACTTAGAATCAATCCGTTTCAATTATGGATTGATTCTAACAACAATATCTTTCCGTCTATATGCTTTTCTCGTTTTTGCTATTTTTAGTAAATTTTGCTTTATTTTCTATTTAATGGATGTAAACCAAACGAAATTATTATTGAATATATTGAAAGTTTGAGATCTTCGAGATCCTTGTTTCCCGTTTCTCTTGGTATTTGTGTGAATCAACAAGAAATGTGGATGCCCATTAGATTTCTTGTATTTCTTTTTAGAAATCAACAGTTCTAGTGGAAGGTTGCAGTCTAGCGCTGCATCAATTGTGCTACAGGCCTAATCCCTATCGTCCGATCAACTTTGTTTTGCCTTTTCTTCTAATTCTTCTTCGAATTTTCTCTAAAATTCTGGATTACCCCATATAGTGTTGTTTAAATAAAGTTATTATCTATATTATATTATAAAAATTTATAAATATTTCTAGTGTTGTCGGCTGGGATTTCTAGTCTATACTGGTACAGTTTGTGCTTTGTACTGGGGTAGCAAATATGAGATTTTAAACTCACTCCACGGGTTGAAGAATTCAATTCCACTTGAATCATCTTATCTATGATTCGTGGATCATCCCTAAGCATCACCATGTGTGATTGGTTCAGTTCTGTAGATTTTCCCAATATCATATAACAGTTCAATTCCTTTATTGGTGTTCAAAGCTCTTCCCAGTGACATCGTGTTATTCAGACACTTACCTAGGACAAACTTGACTCTAGTACCAAGTAATGCAAGCCATAACTTGCACTTAAGAATGGGCATGAGAATAGACGAATAATGAAAAGAAAAAAATTCAATTTTATAACTGGAAGAGGAAAAGATACAAAATCTCTTCTAAAAGTTTAGGTTTTTTATTTTTTAAGTGTGTTCAACCTCAGTAGCCCGCAGGCCACGCAAGTAGCACTTCGTTGCCTCTCTTTCTTCTTAGCTTCTTTGTGGATGCTCTGAGTACATCCTTTAGTATCTACTTCTCCAACTGAAAAATTATGGGTATTGAGATGATGTTGAAGGTAAAAAATAGGTCTTCAAGAAATGTTCTGGATTTTATTGCCAGGAGTTGCTATTAGGGTTGAATCTTTACAGGATTCTATAGGCTTTAAAAAATGTTGAATAAACTTGCACATCTTGATTATAGATAATCAAATCTTGAAATCCATTATGCTATTATAAAACCATATTTAATGCTGCAGAAGATGTTATTTTGGAGATTTTGAGCTGGCGACATTGTTCCAAAATTGGATAGAGAAAATTTTAAGTTCTTTATTTACCCGTTTTGGGATAATGACTTTTATTTCAAGAAATCACCACTTTTCCTTTGAGCCTTAGCGATGCTGTGTCTTCAGAGACTGAATGACTTCCTGTGCGGATAACATTATGAATTCACTAAGGCCGCGTTTGGGAATCGGTGATTGTATTTGAGAATTTCAAATCTAGGCATTTCTCAAATCCAAGATTTGAAATATTTGGATTTAAAAATCTCTTGTTTGGATGTTTGAGGAGTCTATTTGGATTTAGCCTTAGGATTTATAAATGCTTCATTAGGGAACACATCTTTTTTGTCTCTCAGAATTGCATAGTTGAAAAGAATGCAGAAAAACATGAATACGTATCGGTTTCTAGCCAAACCGACACCGATACTAGTATAATATCGATGGTATTGGTTGATATCGTCGCAAGTCAACCGATAAAATATATTTGCATCGATTCAAACATTTCCATTTGAATCTCATGCCCTATAAGCAGATATAACATGGAAACAAGATAAGTTCTCACACAGAAAAAGGCCTTAATGACTGTTTTGGAACTCAGGGCGGGTGACTGGATTTGTGTCCGGTGTCGCAACGTGAATTTCCGGCGACGGGCTTTTTGCCACCGATGCGGGTGCGATGCCTCCCGCGACTGGGGGAAGATGGTCAAATCTGCAGATGGCAGTGTTCCTAGACAGAGGAACCGGCGCCAAACGATTCTAAACGAGACGCAATCCCGTGACCTTCAACTGGGGTGGTCCATTGCCGGAAAAAATTTCAAAGCTGTAAACGCTCTGAGGGTTAATAATTTGGGGATGAGAGATTTGAGCTCGGCTTGGCCCCTTGATGCGTTGTCGGGGCCAGCGAAGCTGCCCGGGAACACCCTTTATGGTTGTCCAGATTCGGACACTCTGTGTTTCGACTCCTCTCATTTCGTCTCTCTCGCCTCTAATCTACGCCACTATTGGGTGGTAATCGAATGCTACAATCATACATTATAACTATTTCATTTATACAAGTGGATTAATACAAAATGGGAAGCAAATGAGAGACCGACGACCTCGATCCTATCCACCAACAGTTTTTTACTTCGGTTCAAAGAGGAAAAAGGGGCTACGGATATGTGCTACAAACAACATTTCCACATTTTTTATTGTCCGGCAGTCTGTCGGCCATGGGACTCCTCTATGGGAGCTATACATATTCACAGAGAAATGGAAGGTGTCTGGTTTCGCATTTTCGGGCTCCCGATCCATGTGTGGTCACTGGAGGTGTTCCGGTGGATCGGCGATCAATGCGAGCGCTTCATCCTCGTTGATCGGCGTACGACGGATCTCTGGGACACCGACCACGTCAGGATCTCCACGTGGACTCCCTGGCGAGCATTCCCCGCGTCTGTGATGTCAAGATTGGTTGCCAATGGTACCAGCTCTTCGTAGAGGTTGCGTGGCGGGATAGGATCCTCGTCCTGCATGAAGGCTGCGAAATGGCCGAGGGGTCCCGGTGCCCCAATGTCGACATCAGAGGTAGTCCTCCAAAAATAGTTCATCCGATCCACTATCCAATCGGAAGGAGAATGGTGAAGACTACCTGGATGCCGATGCGAAACAAGGAGGGGAGCGCGCCCGCGGACTCGGCGTACGGGGGGTTCCCTCTAGGAGCTCCGCTCTCGGCGTCGACGGCGGTGGCCCCCTCTCCGGTGCTGGGGGGCCATCATCAAATACGGGCTGACTGTGTTTCCTCTGAGGGTCTTGAGGAGGGGGAGTGGATCTTGACCGACGCCGGACTTCCGGTCAATGAAAAGACCGGCACCACTGCGATATTGGCTCCGCTCGACCGTCTTCTTCCGGTAGACCCTACGGCTGACGCCCTCCCTAACCTGGCTGCTGACGACGTTCGTCTTGGGACGTGGCGAGGGGGACAGTAGGTACTGTTGCGGCTATCAGACCTCTCGGACGGGGGTGGTGGTTGGGATCCGATGGTGATGGAGGCGCAATGTCTACCACCTTCAGGAGCTACCAGAGAGTCTTTCCGGAGTTTCAAGGTTTATACATGGAAGAGGAAATTTTTATTTGCCGCCCGAAAGCCAAAGTTTGCTCGATGGATGACACGTGGATTACCTCGCAGCTTGTGCCCGGATCTGCTCCTGACACGTCATCCTTGAGAAGCTTCCGGGGCAGCCGATCTCCTGAGCATCGTTTCCCCTGCCAAGCACAGGGTTTTAAAGCTACTAAAAGGGTTGGGGGAGGGGAGTCCACGCGGGACGACACGTGGAGGGGGTTTGGTTCTGACCCAACACGTGGCGACGGATGAGCTTTTTGACTTTGAAACGTGGGGAACCATCACGGTACCTCTATCGGGCTGGGCTCATAGCCCCATTACTCTTCGGATATAAGCTGGCCCATCTTTAATGGGTCACGGCTGGTGGGTCGTAGGAGACTCGGGTCTCGACGATTGGGTTACGCGCCCACTTTCTTTGATCACTGGGGCTTTAAGACCTTCTGAAAAGGCGAACCAGATGTCGGTGTCTCCCCTTCTTTGCTTTGATGCGAATGATCCAGGATGTCTGGAGTCTCTAGCGGAGGCCTTGGACAACAACCACTTTTTTCTTGCGCCCTTGGCCGAGCAAATCCACCCACTTATCCTGGATGATCACCTTCTCACCTCTCCTCTAGATTTGGGCCAAGAAATTTATTTGGTCCCCCCCAACGTTTGGACGATACCGACAACTCGGTGGAAATTGACCGACTAATTCGTTTCGGTCAACAATTAGGGATGACATTCAAGGGTCCCGAGGAATCACTACGAGAGATGTTCCGCTCAATTGTGGTGGCACATGGTGGCGGCAAGAGGAAGCGAAGACCGGGTGCGCGAGAACTGGCGCGTCTGGAGTGGGGAATGACAGATGGTAGGGGGGGGGGGAGTCGTCTGACCCCCTTCTGCTATCTTTCAGGGTGGGCGACCATCTAGTTTTGATTATGAAGATGTTATCGTGGAATGTTTGGGGCATTTGCGACGGATCTAAGCGTGCGGGCGTCAAGAGATTTATCCGATCGATTCAACTGGCGGTCCTCACGCTCCAAGAAACCTAGTGGGGCTCCTGCGACCAATGCAAGGTTGCATCATTTCTCACTGGTACGGACTGGGATTGGACTAGTGTTGATTCGGTGGGAGCTTCGGGTGGCATTCTCGTGGCGTGGAAGCCATCTCTTTTCGAGAAAATTGACGAAGAGGTGGGGCTTTTTTCGGCTTTCGTGTTGCTGTGAAGCAGAGAGAATGGGAAATTGTGGACTTTCACAGGAATCTATGGACCGTCGGATAACTCGTTGCGTGGTGAGTTCTGGGAGGAACTTGATGCGGTGACTGCCAGGTGGGAGCACCCGATTTGCCTGGGTGGCGATTTTAATGCGATCAAATGGGGGCATGAAAAATACGGAGGCCCCCCCGACGTAATGACTATGGCAACCGTGGATCTCTGACTGGGCAATGGAAGATGTCCCGTTAACTGGCTCCCGCTTCATCTGGTCAAACCTTCAAGAGCTGCCATCCCTTAGTCGATTGGATCGATTCATATGCAACACAGAATGGATGGATATGTTCCTGGCGGCCCGATTGGAATGCTTAGCAAGGGCCACGTCCGATCACAGGCCAGTGCTGCTGACGTGTGATGCGAGGGGGAAGGGGCCTAGCCCGTTCCGATTCGAGAATGTGGCTGCTAGATGACCGGTTCCGTGCTGCGGTACCAGAGTGGTGGAGAGAGCTCAATCCTAGGGGAACCGCTGCCTTCATATTCATCTCTAAGTTGAACGGAATAAAAAAAAAAGCTATACACTGGAATAGAGAGGTATTTGGAAATCTGTATAATAATAGGGAGGCGTTCCTATTGCAGCTGAGAGCCGTTGACAACTTGGAGGAGGCCAGGCCGCTGACTGCCAATGAACGTGAGGAACACGACCAAATCAAACAGCAGTTCCTATCTAATGCTAGAGCGGAGGAAGTCGCTTGGGGCCAAAAGGCGAAGGTGCGGTGGCTGAAAGAGGGGGATCTGAATACCAAGTACTTTCATGCCATCGCCAATGCTAGAAACAAGAGGAATTACTTGGGGTCAGTTACTGTGGAGGGGGCAACGACGGCTGACTATGATCAGATTAGAAATCAGGTGGTCCGTTACTATTCGAAATTATACGAGGATGCTGGACTAGGAAGACCTGAATTGGAGGACATCCCTTTTAATCTGCTGGTCGACAAAGATAAAGAAGATATCGATAGGCCTTTCCAAGAAGAGGAGGTTTGGAACGTCATCAAGAAAGGGGGAAGGAACAAATCGCCGGGCCCTGATGGATTTACCTATGAATTTTTCCGGGTTTTCTGGCCTATCCTTAAGGCTGAATTGCTGGATGTATTCCATGAATTTCACAACTCTACGTTCATTGGGCGCAGCCTCAATTCGACCTTCATCATGCTCATCCCCAAGAAGGACGGGGCGCAGGACCTCACGGATTTTCGCCCTATATGCCTCATCAACTGCCTGTATAAAATTATCGCGAAGGTACTAGCTAACAGGCTGAGTCCTCTAATGGTGGGGCTGATCTCCGACTCTCAAGGGGCTTTCATCAAAGGAAGACAGCTTGTGGACCAGGTTGTTGTGGCCCTTGAGATTATCCATTCTGCTCACTCGGACCGTCAACCGGTAGCTCTTTGGAAGGTCGACATGGAAAAAGCATACGACCGCATTAGCTGGTTGGGTCTCGACTACATGCTGAGCAGGTTCGGATTCGGCACCAATGGCGGAGCTGGATGCGAGGCTGTTTTTCTACACCTTGGTTCTCGGTGCTGGTTAATGGATCGCCTGCGGGATATTTCAAAAGTTCTCGTGGTATCTGGCAGGGAGACCCCCTATCCCCGTTCCTTTATAACCTGATGGGAGAAGCCCTTGCGGGGCTGATTGCCAGTGCTAAGTCTATGAATCTAATCTCGGGAATTAGAGTCGGAACCCTCAATCGATCCATAGCAATCCTGCAATACGCTGATGATACGATCCTCTTCAACAAAGCCAACGTGGAGGAGTTCGAAAACTTGGCGGATGTGCTTAGATTTTTGAAGCGGTTTCGGAGCAGTGGATCAATTTCCATAGATCAAAAGTTACGGGTATTGGGACTAATAATAGCCTCATTTAGGAGTCGTCAAACACTGTTCAGTGCGGAAGCCAAGAGCTGCCGATCAGATATTTGGGGTTGCCTTTTGGACTACGAAAACCGGCGGCTAGAGATTGGGAGCCGGTGATACAAAGATTCCAGCAACGGCTGTCCACATGGAGTGCCAAATTTCTCAGCAGTGGTGGTCTGCTAATTTTGCTTAGAGCGGTATTGTTTAGTCTGCCGGTCTTCTACATGTCTATGTTTTGATGCCCAGCGGGCGTCCTAATGCGGATCGAGTAAATCCAACACAATTTCCTATGGGAAGACTCGGGACTGAAGAGAAAATACCACCTGGTCAACTGGGACACGTGTAAACTTCCGCTGAGTTGTGGAGGTCTGGGTATACGTAGTGCGAAGTGGACCAATGTGGCGCTGCTTGGTAAATGGTTTTGGCGGGCTGGTATCGAGGAGGAAGAAGAAAGTCTATGGAGAAAAGTTATGCTGGAAAAATACGGCGCGGCTGATCATAATTGGGGAATAAATACGGCAGCTAATAGGGGCACGTCCAAGTGGTGGAAGAGTATTTGCAGCATGTGGACTCTTTTTTCGGTTCAGCTGGGGCTGCGGAACCCGTATTCGATTTTGGGAGGATGATTGGGCTGAAGAGGGGAAGCTCAATCAGAGTTTTCAACGCACCTATGCTTTAGCGCGGAACCACTCGGGACGGATGTGCGACTTTCATACCGCGCCGAATGGTGCTAGGGTCTGGGATGTGGCCACCCGACGCAATCTGCGTGCCAGCGAAGAAGAAGAGTATACCAGACTCCTGCAACTGTTGTACAAACTGACACCAAATGCTGAAAATTGTGACCAGCGGAGATGGGGCCCAAGTAAGGATGGTGCGTTCAGTGTCAAGACCTATTACCGCATGCTAACCCGTCGGCCACTCATCAAATTCCAAGGGGCTGGGCCGTGGAAGATGAATATCCCATCAAAAATCAAGTTCTTCACCTGGTCCCTTTTCAAAGAGAAAGTGCTCACGATGGATATGCTCATTCGGAGGGGGAAGGACATCACCAACCGCTGTGTCATGTGCTCTAGGGAAGCAGAATCGATACCCCATTTATTCATCCACTGTCAAGTTGCTTCCGAGATCTGGGGCATAGTGATAAACCTATTCAAGATGAATTGGGCCATGTCTAATACGCCTTATGACAGTTTTCTTACTTGGGCCGCTGCTGACATGGATGGCAGATTTGGGAACAGTTGGAGAGGATCTTTCTTCGCGGTCATCTGGAGTATTTGGAAAGAAAGAAACCTCCGAGTTTTCGAAAAGAAGAAGAAACCGGTGGGATGCATCGTGAAGGCAGCTCTTGACCTGGTTGCTCTTTGGGTTCCAGCGGGTGCTGAGGAGTCATTACAACCTTGGGATCCGGGGTAGTTCTCCCCGAGTGGGCCGCTGCTGATGCGGGGGGTTGTGCTTGGTCTTTTGATTTCTGTTGTATTCTCTCTTTTTGATTGGTGTCGCGGCTTAAATGTGTTGGCTGATCCCTTGTATTGTTTCTTTCCAGCACCTTGCTGGCTTTTCAATATAATTTTGTTGTTACCGATCAATATATATATATATATATTTGCATCCATAGCAAAAAAACATGCAAAACGAGAAAAACACATGAGAGCACACTCTATTGGGCATTTTATCAAACAGGTGATTCTAAAAAAAATAATAGTTAGATTTAAGAAGCTCAGACAGGAAATCTATATTAATGACCATAATAATTGGATGACCAACAAATATATTGTCTAATATAATCAGAAATTAATTGTTTGAAGAAGAAAACAACCCTAAAAAAGGATAAAATTATTTCTTCTCCAACAAATCTCAGATCAAACCTCAAAAACAGACTTCATCTGTTCTCCATGTTAATTTCCTAAAAAATAAAAAAATTGTAATCCCAAGATACGCAATCGAATGGTCTAAAAAGGTATAACTGCCGATTAAAACATATACATAGGCATAAATTAAGCGAAAAAACTGAAGGAATCATGGAAATAAAACCATGGAGCAGAGGCTTCAAATCACCAAACGAACCTCATCAAGGATTCGAATCTCCAAACGTATAAGTGCAGATCAAAACAACTACAAAGGCTTAAATTAGAGGAAGAAAGAAACCATGGAGCAGTGGATTTGAATCACCAAACGAAAC
The DNA here is from genome assembly GCA_021018995.1 of Chloranthus sessilifolius. Taxonomy (NCBI): domain Eukaryota; kingdom Viridiplantae; phylum Streptophyta; class Magnoliopsida; order Chloranthales; family Chloranthaceae; genus Chloranthus; species Chloranthus sessilifolius. The sequence continues at coordinate 12,236,532 of CM037588.1, forward strand.
GTCATCAAGGATTCGAATCACCAAACGTATAAATGCCGATCAAAACATCTACGAATGTTTAAACTTAGAGTAAAAATGAAAGAAACCATGGAAATAAAACCATGGAGGAGAGGATTCGAATCACCAAACGAAACCTCAAAAAGGATTTGAATCACCAAACCCTAATCATCCAAAACGCATAGAAAGCCATTGCTAACCTTCCCGACTTTGAAAAAGGAGCTTACCTTTTGTTGTTCGGACAGAGTTGCTGCCAACAGTTGATGAATGAGGAGCTTCCCATTTTTGCAAAGGAGAACCAAGGATGAGAACCGAGAACAAAGAGAAAAGAAGACCAGAAGTCTGAGCCCCGACTCTAAAATCCATCTTTATGGGGTTTCAAATAACCCCTAAGAGGAGTCATTCTAAATGCCCCTTTTTTCTTAAGAGGTATTATTTTCAAATGATGGTGGATTTGTGCAAATCCAAATCCAAGCATAAAAAGGGGTTTCCAAACGGTGAATTTGAAATCCAGCAACCCAAATCCAATTTCTCAAATAACTGTTCCCAAACGTAGCCTAAGTTCTAAATGAAATTAGTAAACTCCCGAAACGACTGTCATGTTCATAGAGAAGCCACCCCAGTGGTGACTATCAAATCTGGCTTTATATTTCGAGTCTTTCATAAAGTATTTTCTTTTCTAGCTTCCTGATAGCAAATAGTTATATTGTAGGGACACTTGTTGATTGTGTATATACGTTATCCTCATGCATCGTCTTTCATTTAGTCCAATGTATGCCGTTGTTTGAAAAATAAATCTTAAAGAAAATAATTTATAGCACTTTCCAAATGTTACTCAAACCAATTACCATGACTAAGACTCTCCGCTTGCATGCAGGGACACATTTTCCTAGGATAGCTTGTGTGCTGAAAGGGTCAACCTATGGCCCAAGGAAAGCTGGAAAAGGAAGTTGGGACTGTTGGTGAAGCCTCAAACCTACTACCATCGGAAAAAAGAACCCTCACAGCATTTATGCCTGAACCTAAAATCGCGAAGAAATCTCCAAATCAGAGCCCTGCATGGGCCAAAGAAGCCAAAGGTACTTTACAGATTAATTCTCCTAACCAGAGCTCTACAAAGACAGAAGAAGTCGAAAATACTGAGGGGAATGTTGAAGGTGAAAAGGAAGGTGCACAGGAGGAAGAAAAAGAAAAGAACGTTATCAATGAAAGTAACAATACATATAGTCAAAATGAACACAAGAACAAGGAAAATCTTGGTGGCGTTATTTTCATGTGCAATTCACAGACCAAACCGGAATGTTTTCGGTATATGCTCATGGGCCTCCCAGCGAACAGGCTGCATCTTGTTATGAGTATCAAGCCTGGTCTGAAGCTCTTTCTCTATGATTTCAATCAAAGGCTCATGCATGGGATCTATCAGGCAATCTCTACAGGTGGCATGAGACTTGAGCCAGCTGCTTTCAGCGGGGCATTTCCTGCCCAGGTTAAATATTCAACCATTTTTTTTTCCATTCCAGATTGCATAAAAAAAAACCTTCTCCTTTTCTGTTTATTCCATCTTTTTTATAGATTGGAAATGTAAGCGTTATGTGCTGAACCCACAAAATTCTTCTGCAGGTGCGCTTCATGGTTTATAAGAGTTGTTCTCCCCTACCAGAGAATACTTTTAAGGAGGCAATTAAGGAAAACTACTCTGAAAGGAACATGTTCAGGAATGAGCTTACTGTCAAACAAGTTAAGAGTACTACCTTTTCTTTTGAAGTTTAATTAAGCAATCGTCTGTGCTTTTATTTATTTCATTCTTTATATCTATTTTTTTGGCTAAATATTCATTTTACTAGATGGAAAGAAATAGTTCAACAACTAATAAAATTATAACATTACATCAAAGGGTTATAATCCCCTATCAAAGCTTCAGTTTGTCTCATTCCCGTTGCAAGTCAATCCGTTTCTAGGCTTGCATCCTTCAACACATGTTTTAAATGTCATAATATGCCTCTTGCGATACCGTAAGCCTCAAAGATTATGTGAAAAAACTAAATGGACAGCCATCTTTCTCTACATCTACCCAATAACAGTTGCCGAATCCCCCTTCACCTCTATTGGGCCATCAATGTGGTTATCAAGGATTCATAAGCTTTCAAGAAGAGCCTTGTAATCAGCTTCATTGGTGTCCTTAAACCCATTTTGACCAGAATAATCTTTGATCAACTTTCTTTTGTGATTACAAAATACTTCACCCATTCCAGACCTTTAGTTTAGTGGTCCCTTCTTTGGGAGGTTTCCATCTGTCACCTTTTCTTCCACCTATAATACCACATGATTATTGTCCAGTCTCTTTCAAAGTCTTGGATAGGAATACTTTCACAATCTAAATATTGAATGCAATTCTCCTCATAGATTGTGCCTTATTATAAAAGACCTCATTGTTCATTTCCTTCCAAATGCCCCAACATAGAGCATGTGGCAGAGCACCCCACAAAAGATGGTCCACTTCCCCATATGGAAATCAATTCCACCTTCCAAAGAGACTCTAGAAAAACCCAAACGCTGCCGGAAAGATTAATCGGCGATTTTGTGATGTTGTTCGATATTTTATTTTATTTTTTATTTTTCCACTTATACTTAAAGTGGAAAAAACCTTTAGGGCTATCGCCCTCTTTGCTGCCTGCCCATCTCAGAGTTCACTGCTCCTCTTCTTTTTGCTATTTTCTTCATTAAAACCATTATTTTAAAGTCAAAATATATTATGATATATTTTTTAAATTTTTTTTCTATTGTTTTAATTTTTTTTATTTTCCCCCATTTTTTTCGACTTTGCCAATTTTCCCGACTTGGGCCATGTTGGTGATGTAACTAGTTATTTGTGTGTGGGTGCGCTTAGTAGTAGTGGGTGTGCGTAGAGTAAGTTGTACCAAAAGTGTTGGAGGAAAACAATTATTTGACATCACCTCCAAGTTGGGCATGATTGATATATATGCTCCAACTTGAGGGGGGAATGTTGGTGATGTAACTAGTTATTTGTGTGTGGTGCGTTTAGTAGTAGTTGGGGTGCGTAGAGTAAGTATACAACTTGCTCTAATTTACATGTTTTTGTGTCATGGATATCTGTGAAATGATGTAGATGGTATATATTTTATTATTGCATTGGGGAGTGTGCTAAACTAAGCACGTCCACCCTAATTTCTTCTTCTCCTTGTTCCTCACCTAACCCTAACCCTAATCCAAACTAACCTATTTAACTGACCATTGCCGATTTATTGCCGACTCCTGACTTTGTGACTATGGCCCTAACCATTTAGTAGCGCACCTATGGAGGAACAATTGGTCCACTGATTCTTGACGCATTTGCACGTAATGCACTGTTTCACTAGTTGATGTCTCTGTTTTGATAAGTTGTCCGCCATGAGAATCTTTTTTCCCTTGCTGACAAACAAAAGGGCCTCAACTGATGGAGGCATGTGGCTGGGCCAAACTAAACCAAAGCAATAGGGGAGGAAAGTCTTAACTTCAAAATCATGTCATACTGATTTTAACTTAAAAGAATTTAGAAAATATGTACAAGTAAATCTTGTTACAGTGATAGTGGCTGTGTTTTGCATAGCCCTTTGTCAGCTCCCTGACAGAGCCGGATATACTTGCTTTAGCAGGCACTCTCCCTTGCTAACTCACTGCAGAGTAGGTTTTACCTGCTCTAGCAGCTACCTCCCTGCCAGATCGAATAAAATCTGCTTTGGCAAGGAGTGAGCAGAGAGCGGGGGAGAACTGCTAGAGCAGGTAAAGCCTGCTCTGCAGGAAGTTAGCAAGGAGAAGGGGGACCTGCTAAGGCAGGTAGCAGGGGTTTAGCAAAGAGAAAGGGAACCTGCTAAAGCAGGTAAACCCTGCTCTGGCAGGGAGCTAGCAGAGAGCTATGCCAAACACACCCAGTGTCTTTGGTATCCATCATTTACTATAACCATCTGCATGATATCACTGTATTTATAAGTATCCTTCTATACTTCTACACTTCATCCAATGGAAGTCAAGATTCAGGACTAATAAAATTTATCACCAGATAGAGGGTTTCTCTGTAGATGGGTTTCAGTGCATGAACCTATGTTACTTAAATTGCTACCCTGCGAATGGCGAACTGGTTCAGAACAAACCAGTTCGCCATTCGATTCGGTCTAATTCGATGGGATTGAGCAACTTGAGCGAATTGGAAAGAAAACATCCTAAAATATTAAAAATGCTGGGTGGGTAGGGAGAATGGAACCCACGACCTTTTCTATTTTAAGACCACCTTTGACAGTGGTATAACCTAGTAAGATGATGGCTGGTTTTTGTGTAACAAGTTAACATTATTAATTATATTTCCAAGTATTTTTTAGGTAAATAAGAAGAGAAATTAAAAACTCATCCTACCCCTAGCGAATTGGGTTCACACGAGAGTAGCGAATTGCGAATTACGAATTAAGTACCATAGGTATGAACTATGTTCATTGCTCCCCCTTTACTGGCTTTGACAGTATTCTGATATGTCCATGCCAACAGGTGGAGAAGCTTACTGAATTATTCCAGGCTACCCCACAACCCCAGTCTAGTTCTCATGCAGTTCAAATCACTCCAGCTGTATTTGTCCCAAGACCAGTTGTGCCACCAGTGCCAGCAATGGGAATTCCACTGATCAGAAGAGAACCTCTACCCCAGTATTATCAGCCGCTACCACCTCAAAGACCAGTTGTTCCATCAGTGCTGCCTGCGGGAATTCAAGAGATCAGAAGAGAATCTCTACCCCAGTATTATAAGCAGCTACCACCCTTAAGACCAGTTGTGCAACCGATGCCACCAGCAGGAATTCCGGAGATGAGAAGAGAGGCTCTACCCCACTATTATAAGCAGCTATTGCTCCCAAGCCCAGTTGTGCCACCAGCAGAAATTCCAGAGATCAGAAGAGAAGCTCTACCCCAGTATTATAAGCAGCTAGGATATGGAAGGGAGCACCTTCCAATTCCTACTGACGTATTTTCTCGTAGTGAGAAACGGTATCAAACTTATGGTCTTGGGAGAGAACCAACTGCGCCATCTCCTGTGTCAGCTGCTTCTGCTCGGAGTGGCAGAGACCCTCACCATCGGCATAATGGTAATACATCTGCAAACCCATATTCTCAGCTCTCTGCAAGACTTTACTGACTCACTTGACTTATCCAGGGAAAGGAAGTGATCGGTCCCAAAGGAGAGAAGACGAGGTGGCCTCTCAACGAGTAGCTCGTACAGATAGGGGGCCTGAGAATGGATCCATGCCCGTCTCAGCTCGGTATGCCTTTGCTGGTCCGTCATTTTCTTACAGATGAGGCTATTGATGATACTTGAGGTATATTATGCGTCCTTCCCTCAGTTTCATGCATTCCGAAATCTGAATCATTAGTTATAAATTTTATAGGCACTAGTTTTGAAATTTAATATTAAAAGCATGTATGGATGAATCTGTCACCTTTGAACCTAAAGATCAGATGAGATATGAAGACCGCATGTCCCATCAGCCATCACGAATCAGCTGATGAGTCCTAAAGTTCGCATACCCAACTTCATCTGGCATGGCTAATGTATCCCTTCTCTGATATACTCTGTTTTTTGACAGTGATTTTTCCGGAAATGTTCTGTTTAAGGCTAAAATCCGGGGAAACTGGCATGAGCGTAAGCATCTCTTCGGTCTCAGCTTCAGGGAGTTGTGTGATTCTCCTTCCTGTACTTGTATTACTAGCTCTGACGTTTCAGCTGTTTCTTTTTGGAGAATTATCATTAATGTTGCTCTCGATATTATTGGAGGGATTCTTTTATGGATTTGCTTCCTTTTTACTTTTTTCAGTTTCGTATTGTCTTTTCTTTGGAAGGATTAATCTGATCCAATACATCAAAATCACCTGGGGTTAGTGGATCAGAAAGTTAAGCCTGGATTACTTTGGGGGTTGTTAGTTGAAACATTTCACCACGGTCCACAGCCGATGTCCAAGGCGCCCCAGTCTGCTACCCATTTGGTTGGCTCCCAGGTAGTCTTTTGCCATGTGGCCACTTCCGGGGCCTGAAGCTTAGATGTGGTGCTAGCCTTGATACCATTTGTTAAGGACCTAACCAATGCACCAAAAGCACTTAGGCGTTAATGTAGTGGAAAGTTTGGCGTTTATTACTTTGGGTTGTTACACATTGAATGCTGCATGCTACCCAAGAAATCAACTATCTTAGCCGATGGTCTGAAACATAGACATGCATGCATTTAGGCCACACATGAGTACCGATGTTCCAAACAGTGATTTGGAATGGGTCACATTTTGACATGTGGTACCTCTTTTTCATCTGAGTGTCCTGTGATTTAAAAACTATGCTTTAAAGATTTGCGGTGTCAAAGATTGGGACGCTAAAAATATTTCTATTATGTGCTCTAAAGCAGTTAATGCCCTTAAAATTGAACTGTTAAAACTGATTTTAGAGATCTACATGTAGCTGTTCATTTTAAAAATGTTTGCCGATATTTTATGATGAAATCATCGACTCACCGGATCTAGATCTTTGTATCGGATCATTCGATGCACATGGTATAGAATCACCTGCAACATTTTCAAAAAAGTGACCCTCACCATTTTGGAACGGCTCAATTACCCAAATTGTGTTAGTGATTGGGGAGTCTTTCCTGCGCAGATTTTGGTTGACTAAATGATTCTTTCCTTGGAATTAGTGTCTACATTAGGTGATCAATAAATTTGAATGCAACTGTATAGGAGAAAGTTCCATATGGAATGTCAGATTGATTTTCTTTTTAGGCTATGTAGATGGCCCTTCAAACAGACGAACAGACGGTCCCCGATTCCCGATTGATGTGCTTGCTTTTTTTGTTCATCAAAACTGTGGCAATCTCGAACATATGATTCACTTTGGATTGCATTATAATAGTTTTAGGAAAATAATCTCGGACCACGATTTAGAATAGAATTTTGGTCCAACAACATTTCACATCATCCAGCATACGAAATATCTGTTTGTCGATGATAATAGAAAAAAGAAAATTAAAAATTAAAACGAGGATCAACGATAGAATAAAATGAACAGTGAAACAAAAATCATTTTACAAATTATTTTAATCACTATTGACCATAGTGAATAAAATTTGTTTTTAGGGTTTAGGGGAGTTTACCCCAAAGGGGGATGGGAGTGATTTTGGGTTCCCTGTGGCATGCAAAAAGGACATCATCTCTATTATGATTTCAAATATCCGGTATATTCATTATGAGTACCTTTAAATTCACCCACCAAATCTTTGAGTTCACCCACGCTGAAATTAATTGACTACTTTGAATAAGATGATGGAGATCGTTTATCCTCTCAATCTTTCACACGATGGATCTTGAGATCATGGGCATGTCATCAGACGGTTTATTTTTTATTTCATGTGATACACACCCACAAAAGTGACCTTAAAATGAATTTTTAGCTTGGACATGATATTAAGGACACTTATTTTAGATGTGTCACATAAAATAAAACACTAACTTTATGATGGTACGCCCATAATCTCAAGATTCATCGTGTGAAAGATTGGGAGGATAAATGATCATCATTTGATTCAATGCAGTCAATGTGTTTCAGTGTGGGTGAACTCAAAGATTCTGTGGGTGGATTTAAAGGTACTCATTCATTATATATCGCCTGATATAGTATTGGGTTAGACCCAACCCGATATGATATTACCTCCAATTTGATATAGGATCAAAAATAGTTAAATATTAGGCTATATCACCCCACATTTGATTCGTATCTAATATGAATAGGACCTCGTATAATAAAAAAAAAGGATCTAATATAAAAAATGTCTTTTAGGCAAATTTTTTATTTATTATTTTAACTTACTTATATATTTTAAATATTGTTTTTAACTTAATTATATGTTTACTAATATTTTAAAATAAAAAATACTTTAATATGAGTATCTTTGGCTGATAAATGTTTTCAAAACTTTTGAACTTAAAAGACTATAGGGATGAGAAAAAAGCCGCCTTTATAAGCAAATATATAATTGGTGGATATTTTTTGAAAGATAATTATATGGCTCGATGTGATTGGCTGCCGTGCTTGGCCGCACTATGCGTGCAGCTAGTCATGCGATACATAAGTTATTTGCAAAATTATCTAACAAATATTGTCCACTTTATAACAGTGTACACTTTATAATGATCATGTTTATGCAGTAAACATGTTTGGGGGGTAATGAGGTGGGTGCGACACATGTAGCCGGTGGTCTTCGAGGCCGTCAAGTGGTTTGAAAGCTCTTTCGGGCAGACATTGGGTCAGTGTATTTGACTACGATGGAGGAAACACAACGGGGCCCAACCATATCGATTTCTTGCAAGATCTCAGGTTTGGGTCTCTCTGGCTTCCGATTGCGGGCCCAAGCGATGCTGGACCACAGTGTCCGGGGATGGCGGCCTCGGTTTTGGCAAATAACTGTTGGGGGACTGCAACTGGGTCTTTCTCGATGGAGTCGGTCCTCTTATTCAACGGGGAGAGTCCTCACGTCCCAGAATCACAGCCTTATCTCTGGGATCCAACCTCGGATTCATGTGTCAATTGATCGCTTCTTATTGGTGTTATATATTTTATGTTAAATTCAAGTCTTAAGCTATTACAAGCGTGTAATGAAAATTATAGTACTAAAATAGGATAGTTCCCACGAGGAAGTTTACTATTTAATTATTTCTTTATTTTTATCTTTTATTTAAATCTTTATAGTTAAGAACTTCTATTTATCTTTAAGACTACTCTACTGGAGAAATATGAATAAAATAATAATTTTTTAATTTAAAGTGCATAAAATAAATCCTAATCCTCCTTCTATAGATTAATGACGTCAATTTTAATCTTTAGCTTTCAGATATTTATAAATTTAAATAGTACCGTTACACTATATTTCTAGTTTCCTAGCATTGGTTGTCAATCAAGTCTAAGATCCTATTAATATAGATTTAATATAATCAACAACTTCCTAAAATTTGGGCGTCAATTAAACCTTAGAAAATTGAAGATGGAAAAGTAAAACCGTTACACTAATCTACAAATTCTGACTTGAGTTGTTGATTCAAATCAAAACTTGGGCATGCTTATAAAGCAAATAAATCTAAACTAAAAAGCAAAGTAAAATATATCCTTCACCCCTCAGCCGCAGTCGTCAATTGCTCGTGAGAAACTACAAATATTTGCACTAATCTTCAGCACTCAATCGCAGTCGTCAATTGCTCTTGAGAAACCTCTGATATCTAATCTATTTTAACTATTTTACACTACTTTGATCGGAAGGAAATCCAACCTCAGGCGTCAATTAATGCTGAAATTCTTCGATGATTATTCTTATGCCGAGCTCTCTTATTTATAGATCATAAGGAGTCGGTTTACAAAGATCTAATTCTAATAAACTATTAAAAATAAAAGATTCCTAATATAACTCTAATTCTTAATTTTATTCTTCATTGCTTTCTTTAGTTGATGCGCTTCTAGAATGTTTTTTAATTAACAACAACAGAGTCCTTTGGAGCTCATCTTCATCAATCTTTTTAAATCCGTGATTGGTCAGCATATGCATGGCGGTGATAAATCTTACGTTCTGTAGCAGTAGAAAGCTTTTATTTTTAGGAAATTGTAAATAAAAATTTCTTTCTATTCTTTCTGGAAAATTGTAGATCATGATTTTCTATTTTTAGTAGGCTTTCAGCTAACGATTCTTCATTTCGATTCTTCGCTTTCTCTTATATCGTCTTTACTTAATACGACTTTTCTTTTAGAGAATCGTAATTTACGATTTTTCTCTTCTCAGTATATTGTTTCGCACAATCGTAAAATACGATTCTTTATTTTTTTTTAGGCGAAGATTTATCTTTTACCCATAATCATCTTTTTACTGCTCTTTGAGTTTATTTTGACTAAGATTAACACTTAGGCTCTCTTTTACTGTCGAGCTTTAATATCTGCACATCAGTATCTCATTAGTAGCAAACTAAAGTCTAGCATCACTAAGTTAAGGGTGATAAAATGGTAAATTATGTGACTGATCATTAATGGAGACTCTGATGTCCACCGAGTCGTCTTCCTCTGATTCTCTCTCCTCTTCTCCTTCATCGTCAGTGGAGATCGTCCCGATTCGATCGCTACGACGAGATGACTTAGGATGCTGGGTTCAATGCTATTTCACACATTCTAGGGACACTGGTTCGACATGCTCTAGTTCGACCGCTGAGGATGACATCAGTGACAAATCTGGCGGCCCAAATGAGGTCGACAGACTCATTCGTGTGGGCCGAGACCTTGGGATGTCCTTTAAAGGGTCTGATCTTGCCCTCAGGAAAGTGTTCAGTTCAATTCTGATTAGCCGAGAATCTGAGGATCTGATGAAGAGGAGATTCAAATCTCACGAATTGGCGAGATTGCAGTGGGGTATGTCGGACGGAAGGGGATTCGGGAGGGGGGGGGGGGGGGTGCATAGCGATCAGGTATCATTATTGGGTGGGAACTGCACCATTTCTAGACGAAGACATTCTCGTGAAATGTGAGGGGGATTTGCGATTTTACTAAGAGAGCTGTTGTGAAGAGAATCATCGCTACTGCCAATCCGATAATTGTTTTGCTTTAAGAAATAAAGTGGGGATGCTGCGATAATAGAAAGGTTGTGTCAGTTCTTGGGGGCAACCTTTGGGGGTGGGTCGAGGTCGACTCTATTGGTGCCTCGGGGGGCATACTGGTAATCTGGAACCTTTCTCTTTTCAAAAAATTGATGAAGAAGTGGGACAATACACGACTTCAGTGGCACTCTGAAATAGGGACAGTGAGAAGGTTTGGACGTTTTCGAGTATCTACGGGCCTTCGGATGACGGGAACTGAGTAGATTTCTGGTTCGAATTGGTCACTGTCGCAGTTAGATGGGACTTCCCGATTTGCTTGGAGGGAGATTTTAATGCCATTAGATGGCCTCATGAGAAACAAGGTGGTCCTCCTTGTTTTCATAACCGATTGATGATTCGGTGGTGATGCACGTTTAACTCGTTCATAACCGATTGGGAGCTAGACCTTCCGTCCTCATGTTCGAGATTTACTTGGTCCAACCTACAGGATGTTCCCTCTTTGAGCCATCTCGACAGATTTCTCTGCTCTTCTGATTAGATCGACATCTTTCCTTCCGCCAGAGTGGAAGGCATGGCCCGGGCTGTTTCGGACCACATGCCTTTACTACTCCAGTGTGACTCTAGGGGAAAGGGCCAACTCCTTTCCGTTTTGAAAACATGTGGCTACTCGACGCCACTTTTTAGGATTCGATTCTGTTGTGGTGGAATGAACACTCCTCACAGAGGACAACAACATTTCGATTTGTTTGAAAATTGTAATGGCTAAAGGGTTGAATAAAGGCGTGGAATAGGAGGTGTACGGGCTAGTTCATGTCGCGAAAGAAGAGTTGTTTCGCTGTTTGAGGGAGTTGGATGATCTTGAGGAGAATCGAAACCTTTCGAAAGAAGAGAAAGGGGAAAGAGCATAGAATAAATTAAAATTCATAACAAGTGCTTTGCCGAAGAGGTGTGTTAGAGACAAAAGGTAAAGGTACAATGGCTTAAAGCGGGGGACAATAACACAAAGTACTTTCATACAGTGGCACGCAAGGAATAAAATCAACTACCTCGGCCAAATCTCGGTGGAGGGCGAAGTTTTCTCCGATTTGGAATTGATAAAGTCCCATGTCGTCGAGTTCTATAAAAATATATACTCTGATGAAGGTCGTGCTCGCCCGGAGTTGGACTGTTTGTTGTTCCAAACCATCTCGGATACCGACAAGGCTTAGGCGAAATTGCCCTTTAGATGAGAGGAAGTGTGGCTGACTATCAAGCAAAGTGGGAAGAACAAGCTCCGAGTCCCGATTGGTTTACATTGATATTTTATCGACACTTTTGGCCTACTCTTAGAGCTGAAATTATGGAGGTTCTGCATGAGTTCCATGCCAACAGTTTCATAGGGCGATGCCTTAACTCTACATTCATCATGCTTAACCCTAAGAAAGACGGAGCAACGGAGCTTTTGGACTTCCAGCCAACCTGTTTGCTTAACTATCTTCACAAGATCTTATCGAAGGTGCTGACCAATCGAATCAAACCATGGATGGACAAAATTATTTCGGGGAATCAAAGGGCCTTTGTTCAAGGGAGACAATTGGTTGACCTAGTGGCTGTGGCCCATGAGGTGGTGCACTCAGCACACCGTACTTGATATCCTGCGGCCCAATGAAAGGTAGACATAGAGAAGGCTTACGATTGGGTGGACTGGAATTGTTTAGACTATTTGCTCGGTAGACTTGGTTTTGGAATCAGGTGGAGGGGGTGGATGAGGGCATGTGACTCTTAAGCCTGGTTCTCGGTATTGGTCAATGGATCCCCTGCGGGATACTTCAAAAGCATTAGAGGGATTCGGCATGGCGACCCCCTCTCTCCCTGTAACGATCCCCAGATTTATACACTACAGTGGTGAGTGTCCGGTCAGACCTCACTAGGATACCCCTTAAAAGCTTAAGAATTTGACTTTCAGCAAAATACATACAAGTGTATTAAAAAAAAAAAAAAAAAAAAAAAAAAGTTTTACACTATCTTATATAAAGAATTAAATTTTGGTATATACCAGAAGTGGTATATAGACTTTATACTCAAGCCTAAGCCATTTGGCTTTATTCTAACAAGTATAAACATAACCAAGGAAAGAGGGAGGGGTTATTAGATAAACCTTTTTGTGGCTTTTCCCTATTTTGTTTTAACTAACAAATAAACAATATTAAATTTTATTCGTTTTAACTAGCAAGTGTATAAGAAATCTTTTCTGTTTTGTTTTACATACTACACCCTTACTTAGGTATAATGTATATATAGGATGTTTTACCTTAAGTAGCTGGTAAGCTACTTGCATGAGGAAGTTGCAACATGACTCATATGAGTCACCTTACGGGTTCATGCACGCAAAGTGCATCAAACCCTTATAAAATTTTTAAATAGAGCTGGCACCTATGGTCTCCAAAGCGAAAGACCATTGATCACGTACAGTGATCCAAGCTCAGCCTTGATTACCTCTAAATACCGTATGCGACCATCGTGCATTTCAGAATCCCGCAAATTCAAATTTTCCTCTTACATCCGCTAGATCGATACTGGCTTACGAGAAATTCATTTTAAGTAGCATTTCATTGTAATGATCTCATCATTCTCAACTCGGCAAAAACAACATCGATGGTCAAGTGCTAAAGATTTCCCCAAAAGGTTAGTAAATTGTTGTCTTTATACAAAAGACTTAATCACAAAGAATTTCAGCAATTAGCCTCAGCATGCAGTTGAGTGCAGATCGTTGCACTCCGGATCTTCATGTACGATCTGTAAATAAGAAAAATAGATATATATATATATATAGAAACATGCTGCAAATTTATACAGATCTAGTATAAATAAACTATATATATACATATATATGAAGATAAATTTATAATAAACTATATATATGTATATATGCAAATAACAGGAAGAAACAAAAGATAAAAAGGCCAAGAGAAGACCAGCTGAAGCCCGGCAAGCCCTAAGTGTTGTCGCGGCAACCCTATGCTCAAACTACTGTGTGATATTTTGGTTATATCTTTTGACCCCGAACATCAAATGGCATGATTCGTAATGTGTTGGAAAGTAGACAACGAGACCTACAACTTTCATGAAGGAACCAATTTCTGAATCCAACATTTAAGGGGTCAAAAATTAGTGACAAGTCACGACAACATGCAACTACAAAGCTTGCCGCGGTAACAATATACTCAGACCACTGTGTGGTGTTTTAATCATAGCTTTTGATCCCGAATTTCGATTGACACGATTTGTGATGCGTTGGAAAGGGGCCAACGAGACCTACAACTTTAATGAAGGAACAAATTTTTGAATCCAACGTTTAAGGGGTCAAAAAGTAGTGACAAGTCACAGAAACATGCAACTGTAAAGCTTGCAGCGGCAACCTATGTTGCTTGCCGCGGCAACCCTGCATCTGACACACTCGGCGACACCTTTGTCAGGGGTTTATGCTGAGATGACTTGTTGAGTTTGACCATGAGACTTGGGATCATAAATAGTCCATATTTGGGGTCTATGTTGACCTAATAAACCATTAAAAATACTAAACCTATGAACGACATTTCTAGGTGTCACTTGGTACACATGATGCGTTTGCTTGAAGACGAGCGTGCACGGAAAACTAGTTAAATACAAACCTGGTGTAAGGTAGGGAATGTACTTTACTAACTTGTGTTTTAATTGTTTATTCACATCTAGATAGCATATAAACAACTATAAGTATAAAATAGTTGCTTCTAATGAGATAGATTCGATGTATGCTGTTGTAGGGACTTTTTTGAACTAAATGATATTGAGTTTTATATTCGCATCTAGTTAAGTAAACTCTTAGTAGAATCATGTGTATAGGAAATATGATATCTGATTAAATTTTGTTTTCTGAGGATGATAGATATTAGTAAATGAAGGAATGTTTTGCATGATGGATATCAGTAACCTATGAACAGTTACCAGCTGCAATGTGATATTTAATTTGGAATGGATAAGATATGCTCGAATTAAGGTTAAGAAATAAGGATGACAAGCGTTGTATATAAAGATGATTAGTAGTACCATGCCAATGTTGTTTTGATGAATTCAGCCTTAAAGTATTCAACTTTGTTAAAATCAGTTTGGATAAACTATTAGTTAAGAATAAGAAGCTCAGTTTTGAATTAGTACGAACATGATAGTGTAGCTTTGATACGTTCAGCTTGGATAAGTTCAGCATTAATTAATAGTTAACTCAGTCAGTTAAGTATGCTAGTTTCATGATGTATAAACATGCAAGATCAGTAATGCTAATTCAGTGAGATGGAAAAGAAGATACGATCAGTTTTAATGCATGAATATGAATAGTTATGCTAGGTTAGTATGCTAGTTCAGTATTATGCAAGTTTCAGATTATACTAATAAAAGTTTCGATAAATGATTATGAGCATATCAGTTCGATAAGATCTGCTTGACACATATTATTATGTTCGAACTATTGTCAAACCAATTTAGATGAGTTTAGAGGAAGTATAATATATGCACATACTAGTTTTCAATGTATTACTATGACTGCTGGTGTTAGATCAGCTTAAGAATCTACAGACTTGATGTATGCTTTACATGATTATGATGCTAGTTTAGCTTGGATATATGAATATTAATGATTATGATAATTACAGCTTTATATGATCATGTGGGTTCAATTATTCAAATCAGTTTTGCTACATGATATCTGTTCACGATGTGCTCGCATATATACCATGCATTGTTCATGTTCTGTTATCATTGATGTTATGTACACGTCTTTAATTTATCTTGAAACAAGTGATCCCGCTAACTCGGGAGCTTGATATCTCGTTCAAGTGATCCCGCTAACTCGGGAGCTTGATTTTCTCGGTCCAAGTGATCCCGCTAACTCGGGAGCTTGACAAGTGATCCCGCTAACTCGGGAGCTTGATTTTCTTATTTCTTGTTTTTGTACATGTCTTGTTTCAACATGATTCATTGATCTCGCCTGATTCCTTGTTAGCATGAATATATCAGCATTGTCAGCATGATACAATAATTGCATGATTTAGTGCTTGTTCTGTTATATACTGCTAGGATATATGGATGGTAGAATAGACCTAATATAAGATGACATGTGTTTCATTTTATTTTTCATCTAGACATGAATGGATAATCTAACATATAAATTAGCATTTTAATTTTCCCTGCTGAGCTTTGATGATAACTCATCCTACGACTTTATGTCTTAGCTGCAGATATTGCTCAAGACCCTGAGCACGAAGCTGATCCTACCTACCAGTCTGAGGAGGAGGACGAGGAGGAAGGTTCCACTGAGGACTTCTTTCCTTGAGAGGTTTGGGAGAGATAGAGATTTGTTTTTAAACATTAAATATGTATAAACAGCAGTGTGAGTTAAGATAGTTTACTACTTCAGGTATAGGTTTCTGTTTATATTTCCTGTTCGATTTACTGCTTTAGATAAAGGAATGGATATCAGTTGTTGCCATATTTCTTCGTATCAGAGTTAATTAAATTCGCTTCCGCATATGTAACACTTTGTACACGATGTCCTTGTATGACAGGATCATGTTAGGTGATCCGACGGCGCGACCTTTCCCATTTTCGAGAAGGGGAAAAGTCGGGTTGTCACACTCCCTCCCTATTTAATATGGTGGGCAAGACTCATTCTGCTCTTATCACATGGGCGAGACAACTACACTTGATTTATGGTATCCAACTAGGCTCGCAGGGCCGATTCATCTTACACCTCCAATATGCGGACGACACCATATTATTTGGAAAGGCGGTCATGGAGGAGTTCAGATCTTTGGCAGATGTCTTAGCTATATACGAAGTTGTGCCAAGTCAAAGGATTAACTTGCAAAAATCGGTTATCACGGGGATGGGGATTGGGATTGGAGATTAGTTGTTGACAGACTTAGCGGAGACGGTCAATAGTGTGGTGAAGAAATTCCTTATTAAGTATCTTGGGCTCCCCCTCGGGCTGAGGCAACCCTTCGCTAGGGGTTGGGACCCGATTATTCAAAGATTTGAGCAAAAAATGTCTTCGTGGAAAGGGAAACTCCTCAGCAGTGGGGGTCGGTTACTCTTGATTAAGTCGGTTCTCTCCAGCTTACCTATCTTCTATATGTTGATGTTCAAGTGCTCGATGAGAGTGATCCTTAGACTCGAACAATTCAAAGGAATTTTTTATGGGAGGGATCGGGATTCGATAAACGATATCACCTTGTTAATTGGGACACTTGTAAGCTGCCCATGAGTTGTGACGGTTCAGGGATCCGTAGTTTGAGGTGGGTGAACATTGCGTTTCTGCGAAAATGATTTTGGATGGCTGGCATGGATCAGGAAAGGGATAGCCTATGGCGGGCAGTGCTGGAGGATAAGTATGGTACTCTAAACAAGAGCTGGGGCAACAATGTCACCAATAATAATGGCTTCTCTGCGTGGTGGAAAGGGATATGTGGAACTTGGACTTTTTATGCCAGAGGGTTAAGGTACAGCTGAGGAGATGGTATCCAGATACAGTTCTGGGATGACAGATGGGCGGAGAGTGGGCCGCTTAAGCTTGCTTTTCCGAATATTTTTTGCATGGCAAGGGAACCTAACGGGCTGGTAGCAGACTTTTTCTTCGAAGCTGAAGGGAGAGCGCTGTGGGAGGTAGACACTAGAAGGCGCTTTAGGCATAATGAGGAGGCTTCCTACACTCGGTTGTTAGCCATACTACACCAGTTGAAGAGGAATGCCCATAGACTGGATTCCCGAGTTTGGATTCCTAGCAAAGACTGGATCTTTAGTGTCAAGTCTTACTTTCGGATGTTATCGAACCGGCCCTTTAATCAAATTCAAAGGGACTGGAGTGTGGAAGGCAGCCATCCCCCTATTGAATATTTTAAAATATAAAAGACTTTTTAGATTTTACCTTTGAATTTGCATTGACCTTTGAGTTTGCCTTGTGGAATTGTCCCACATTGTGTAACCCCTAAAATGGGTTCATTTTTATTTAGCAATGTGTTGGCTCAAGCCTTGTAGCCTTTACCCAGGGGCACCGAATTTTATAGCTTCCACCGCCATGCACCCCATCAGTCACACACGCACGCGCTCCGAGCTGAGCCGGGTCGGATCAGGTCGAGACGGGATGGGACGGGCACGGGCACGGGCACGTATACGTGTACGTGGCATGGCGATGCGATGAGGTGTGGTGCATTTAGTTATTTTTTATACAAAAGAATAACAACTTTTTTGTAGTTTTAATTTATTTGAATTTTAAATTCACTCCTTTGTAAACGGATATGTCCGTTCAGTTGCTTTAAACAGATATGTCCGTTCAGTTACGTTTAAACGGATATGTCCGTTCAGTTATACTTTTTGATTTCTATAAAAGAGACCCGAGGCCCTAATTTGTTTCACTGTATTTTCTTTTCTTAGTTTTCCGTTTAAAAAGCTTCGTTGTTTCAGAGTTCTTTAGCACTATCTGGTGTTCTGGTTGCGTGATCAGATTCACCAAATCTGATCACACGAATATGCTGCCGGTTCGTTGTATCTTGGAACTGATTTGCTGGTAACCTATTGGTGACCACTAGATCATAGTGGTAGGGGCAAATCTCAGTTTAAAGAAAGCGATATTCAACGTGCCTTGGATCACCAGAGCCCATTTTTCTAACAATTTTAAATCGAGAATTTACTGATGGCCTAGATTACTGATGCAACTAAGTTATATGCCGCACTGCCCAACAACATCCACAAGTTGGATAGTTTTGATGGTTCAAATTTTAAACGGTTGCAACAGAAATTACATTTTCTGTTGACCACGTTAAAAGTTGTGTACGTTATCACAATTTTGTGTCCGACTGTTACCGAATCGTCCACCCTTAGTAAAGGCCGTAAAAAATAGAAATGGGAAGACAACGACTACAGTTGTAAAGGCTACATTTTGAATGCTTTATCGGACTCTTTGTTCGACGTCTATCGTGCCTACAACACGTCGAAGGAACTCTGGGATGCACCCGAGAAGAAATACAAAACTGAAGATACATAGTATAATTCTCACATAATCAGTCAGTTTTTAAATTTTAAGATGGTTGATGATAAATCGATTCTTAGCCAAGTGCATGATTTTCAAGTAGTTATATAATTATATGATTGCTAATGGTTCTCATTTCGATGAGGATTTTCTGGTTGGTGCGGTAATCGCCAAGTTACCTCCATCTTGGAAAGATTACCGAAAAATCCTTAAGCGTAATAATGAGAAGATCTCTATGAAAAATCTTTTTCTTTATTTACGTATTGAGGAAGAATCTCAAGTTAGGGATAAAATCGAAGACCACATTGATATGACATCAAAGGCACATTTGGTTGAATCTAAGGTTTTCAGTGGACCGTCAAAGAAGAAGAGAGGATATTCCCATTCAAAGGAGAATAAGAAATTCGCCAAGACCATGGTACCAAAGAGCGGTGGATGTTATCACTGTGAGAAACTCGGATACTTCAAACGGGATTATCGCCTCTTCAAGAAATTGAAGAATCAAGCAAATGCAGTAGAAGAAAAAGACAACTTTGTAGCAGTTCTTTCAGAGGTAAATCTGATTGGTGACATCAATGAATGGTGGATCGACACAGGTGCCACAAAACATATTTGTAATAATCGTGACATGTTTGTGACGTCTGATAAAACTGACGATGATCGAGATCTCTTAATGAGGAACTCATCTATGGCAAAGTTCATAGAGCGTAGAAAAGTGAAATTAAATTTCACATCCAGAAAAGTTGTGACGCTTACTGATGTGCTCCATGTACCCAACATTCGTAAGAATCTTATATCGGGTGATTTACTAATCAAACATGATTTCAAACTTGTATTTGAATCGAATAAGTTTATCTTATCCAAGAACGGTAAATTTATTGGAAAATGATATGCCATGGGAGGTATGTTCAAAATCAATGTAACTGATTCAATTAATAAAATCTCTCATTCTTCTTACTTGGTCTCTCTTTCTAATTTATGGCATGATAGATTAGGACATATTAATTATAAGTCTATGAAATGCATGACTAACTTAAATTTAATACTAAAACATTAATTTTTTGCTAGTAGTGCTTGTAGTATATGTGCTAAGACTAAAAGTATTAGAAAACCTTTTCTTAGTGTTATTAGAAATTCATGTTTATTAGATTTAATACACACAGTGATATTTGTAATTTAAACAATGTTCCTATTAGAGGAGAAAAATAATATTTTATTATTTTTATAGATGATTTTTCAAAATATGCTCATATATATTTATTAAATACTAAAAATAAGACTTTTGAAAAATTTAAGGATTATAAAGCATTAGTAGAAAATCAATTAAATAAAAGAATAAAAGCCATTAGATCTGATTAGGGTGGAGAATGCATGTCAAATGAATTCTCCGAATTCTGTGAAATTAATAGAATTCGTCATGAGGTGACGGCTCCTTATACACCACAATAAAACGGAGTTGTCGAAAGAAAAAATAGAACATTAGTAGAAATGACTAATACAATGTTAGTCAACGCTAATTCTGATAAAAATTTATGAAGTAAAGTTTTGTTAACTGCTACTCATATTTTGAATAGAATTCCACATAAGAAAACTTTAACTACACTACATGCATTTTGGAAGAATCGAAAACCTAGTCTAACCTATTTTAAAGTGTGGGGGTGTAGGGCACTTGTTAGATTAGTAGATCCTAAAAGACCTAAGATAGGTCTTAGATCTATTGAGTGCGCATTTGTTGGCTATGCACAAAATAGTAAAGCTTACAAATTTTTAGTTATGGAATCTAATGATAACATCGATAAAAATACTATAATAGAATCTACAGATGCTATATTCTATGAATCTAAGTTCACTACTATAACTAATAAATTAAATATTGAAAGTAAAATTTATAAAGATGGAGAATCTTCTAAATCTAAAGAAGTTATTGAATCTTCAAGTGATGAAGAGGTCATTATTGAACCATGACGAAGTAAACGCCAACGGTTTGAAATTAGTCTTTTAAAAGACTATTATATCTATTTGATTGAAGGAATTAGGACCATAAGTACTAAGAAATATTTGTGTCTAAATATAGACGATGATCCTATCACTTTTAATAATGCCATTAAATCTAGAGATAGTACTTTTTGGAAATAAGCTATCAATGATGAAATGGATTTAATAATGAGAAATAAAATATGAAAATTAGTAGACTTACCAGAAGGATCTAAACCCATAGGATGTAGATGGATATGTAAAAGAAAACTTAGAACAGATGAAACTATAGAAAAATTTAAGGCAAGATTGGTTGTCAAAGGATATAGACAAAAGGAAGGTGTTGATTATTTTGACACTTACGCATCCGTTGCTAGAATTTCGACTATAAGACTTCTAATTGCCTT
This sequence comes from Chloranthus sessilifolius, assembly GCA_021018995.1. NCBI lineage: Eukaryota > Viridiplantae > Streptophyta > Magnoliopsida > Chloranthales > Chloranthaceae > Chloranthus > Chloranthus sessilifolius. The sequence goes on from CM037588.1 coordinate 12,257,588, forward strand.
AGCTTCTATACATAAGTTATAAATCGATCAAATGAATGCTAAAATCGCTTTTTTTTTAAATGGTGATTTAAAAGAAGAGGTCTATATAGAACAACAAGAAATATTTGTTCTATCTGGACAAGAAAAGAAAGTCTGTAAACTTATCTCTATATGGGTTAAAACAAGCACCAAAATAGTGGCATGAAAAGTTTGATAGCACCATTACCAATTTTGGATTCAAAACTAATGAAGTCGACAAATGTATGTATTATAAATTTTCTCATAATAATGGTGTTATTATATGTCTTTATGTAGATGATTTACTTATTTTTGGAACTAATTTAAAAGTTATTCTAGAAACTAAAAACTTCTTAAGTTCGTCTTTTAACATGAAAGATATGGGTCAGGCAGATGTAATTTTAGGAATCAAAATTATAAAAAATGAGAATACGTTAACTTTAACTCAATCTCATTATGTTGAAAAGATTTAATTATTTTGATTAAAAATCTGTCAATACACCTTTAGATATTAATCTTAAATTGACTAAATATGATGGACGATGTGTGCAACAGTTAGAATATGCAAGGGTTATTGGTAGCCTTATGTATGCAATGCATTATACACGGCTGGATATCGCATTTGCAGTAAGTAAGTTAAGTAGATTTATAAGTAACCATAGTTTTGTTCATTGTAATGCTATTTTGCATATTTTTAGATATTTAAAGGGTACTATTAATTATGATTTGTAATTTTTTAGATATCCTCAAGTTTTAAAAGGATATAGTGATGCAAGTTAGATATCTGGTTTAGAAGAATCAAAATCTACAAGTGGATGTATATTCACTTTTGGAGGTGCTGCAATCTCATGGGAATCAAAGAAGCAGACTTGCATCACACATTCCACTATAGAATCGAAATTTATTGCCTTAGAGGCAAGTGGAAAAGAAGTAGAATGGTTAAGAAATTTACTAATAGAAATTCCAATTATGATTAAATTATTGCCACCTATCTCTATATATTGTGATAGTGAAGCAACACTATCAAAGGCATATAGTCAAACGTATAATGGAAAAAATAGACACATTGGTCTAAGACACAGCTATGTAAAACAATTACTTATAGATGGAGTAATCTCAGTAATTGGGGTCAGGTCTGCAGAAAATTTGGCGGATCCATTTATTAAAAGCCTTGACAAAGATGAAATTCATAAACTTTAATCGGGATGGGTTTAAAGCCATTAAACCTAAACAATCACTTATGATGGAAACCCTACCTAATATTTGTTTAATGAATGCTTAGGTTCAAAGGAAAAAATAAGTCGTAAATTCATGGCAGCCCTCATATACATCCCAGGAAGGGTAGTATTTCACTTGTAATGGATAAGGGGAGGTAGAGTATTGCTCTTAATAGCCCTATAACACTATGTGTTGAGATGTTACAGTTACAGAGACATTTCTTATAGGTTTGCTTATATAAGTGTGAAGGTGGAGCCGTTTTCATTGAGATTTGACTTTCTCATAAACACTTATGAAAACCAGGGTACTAGCATAGGGCCTAAATGTGTTAACCTTCTTTATTGAACACCAAATATATGAAATACGTGTGTGACATAATTCTGATTTATTATATAAGATCGTTAGTTCAAGACTTAGTTTCACTAATGACCTTGACAAACCTTGAATTATTTTCACTAAAATGAAAATTCAAGTCTGTAAGACATTTTCATTTATGCACATATTTTTAGCTTTACTCTGTTTTTTTAATCTTTAAAATAGTGAGAGATTTTTTGAATATTTTTAAATAGTAGGGGATTTTGAATATTTTTAAATTGTGGGGGATTGTTGAATATTTTAAAATATAAAAGACTTTTTAGATTTTACCTTTGAATTTGCCTTGACCTTTGAGTTTGCCTTGTGGAGTTGTCCCACATCGTGTAACCCTTAAAATGAGTTCATTTTTATTTAGCATTGTATTGGCTCAAGGCTTGTAGCCTTCACCGAGAGGGCACCGAATTTTGTAGCTTCCATCGTCATGATTACCGCACGCAGCACGTATAATGTGCACGCACGTATGCGCACGCGTGGCACGATGATGTGATGTGGTGCATTTAGTTATTTTTTATACAAAAGAATAACAACATTTTTGTAGTTTTAATTTATTTGAATTTTAAATTTGCTCCTTTGTAAATGGATATGTCCGTTCAGTTGCTTTAAACGGATATATCCGTTCAGTTACATTTAAACGGACATGTCCGTTCAGTTACACCTTTTGATTTCTATAAAAGGGACCCGAGTCCCTCATTTGTTTCACTGTATTTTCTTTTCTTAGTTTTCCGTTTTAAAAGCTTCGTTGTTTCAGAGTTCTTTAGCGCTATCTGGTGTTCTGGTTGCGTGATCAGATTCACCAAATTTGATCACACGAATATGCTGCCGGTTCGTTGTATCCTGGAACCGATTTGCCGGTAACCTATTAGTGACTACTAGATCATAGTAGTAGGGGCAAATCTCGGTTTAAAGAAAGCGATATTCAACGTACCTCGATCCGAATCTGCGTATTTTTCATTCCACTCTTTATCTTCTTCTGCAACCCGAATCCATTTTTCTAACACCCCCCAAAGGTCAAATTTTTCACATGGACGCTGTTCAAGGGGACAATTCTTACGATCAACCAACTGTGTCGGAGGGGAAAAGTACTGCACAACATTTGTGCGATGTGTCTCTAGGAGGAAGAGTCGGCTGATCACTTATTCATTCACTGTTGGGTGGCACACAAGATTGGGGAGTCATCCTAGATTCTTTCGGTATGCTATGGGCAGCTCCTTCTTCCCCTTATCTCCAATGTTTGGCATGGTCGAACGACTGTTTCGAGGGCCAGCTGGGGGATTTCTGGAAGGCTAGTTTCTTTGTGGTTACATGGAGCATTTGACTCAAGAGGAATGCGTGGATCTTTGAGCGAAAGCGCATGCCTGTGGGGATGATTCTTAAATCCCCTTCAGAGACTTCATGTGCATGTGGGTCGCTAGAGGTTGCGATGGAGAAGGAGTAGAGGCGCTTAAGTGGGATCCGGGCTAGATTGGGAGTTGTGGTTGCCCTGCCTCCATTGGCTTTTTAGAATGTCGCTTCTACTTTATTTTTTTTTATTTTTTTGTTGTTTTGTTGTCGATGTCTTTTGGTTGTTGTGTCTTTGTATTGTCCTTTTTAGCTTCTCACTGTTTTTCAATATATTTTCATTATCACTTAAAAAAAAAACCAAAAAGCACCCCTCACTAGATACACCCCTCTTTTGGATAAAAAAACAAAAAAGAAAACACCTATTTCTTTCTATCTTTTTCTCTCTCACTCCAAACCCTCAACCAGTAACAAAAAGCAACCTTCTCTCTCTCCAAACCCTCCTTAAACGGTGAGAAACGTCATCTATCCATACTTTAACCCACCTCTCCAATTCATCCCTTACATCTTCACTCTCTTCCCTACTCTTTCTATTATTTCAGAAAACCTTACCTGATAGGATCATATGATATAACTCCACACCTGATCTGATCGTATAAGGTATGCATTAATGCTTGATCAGATTGTGTGGCTTGTCTACGTTATTGGTCACCTGTTGAATCTATTGATCTATACGAGTTTGAGCCACTGAGAAACAATGTCACGCTGTTCGTCGGATTGGCCGATTTGTCAATTGGTCAATGCATTTAGTTTTGCAGACCATTTGAATGTTGTTGGCATGGAAGGCAGATTTCATGATCTATGGAGGATCAGCTGAGATGGGTTTCTAAATCTAAGAGCTTCGGAGGCATCGGATCATTCATCAATTGCTAAAAATGGTATGATTCAACTTTAATTTGATTGCCCTTCACATGTTTGTTAGAAGGAAAAATTTCAAAATAACTCGTGAACTTTCACCCCATCATCAATAACGCACCTAAACTATTGATAATATCAAATAGGCACCCAAAGTATATTTAAGTTCATCAACTAAACCCCTACTGTCACATTCAGTTAATGACTGAACGGAAAACTCTGAGTTGGCGTACAGCTAAGCAAAATCACCTAAGTGGCATCCACGTGGCAGCCACATGGGTGCCACGTTGGCATACAACTCAACAAAATTTGCTTACGTGGCATCCAACGTGGCTGCCACGCATGCTATTTTGCTGAGTGTATGCCAACTCAGCGTTTTTTATTTAGTCTTTAACGGAAGGTGACGGTAAGGGTTTAGTTGATGAACTTAAGTGTACCTTGGGTGGCTATTTGATATTATCAATAGTGTAGGTGTGTTATTGATGACGGGGTGAAAGTTTAGAGATTGTTTTGAAAATTTCCCTTGTTAAAATGCCTCCAAAAGAAATATCTTTACTATTATAGAAAGGTATAAGTGATTGAACTTTTCTTTGTATTCAGAAAAAAAAAAAAACTGGTTTTGGAACTTCTTAACTAATTAAAATTTTTAAAAAATGCATGAAAGCCTAAAAAAATTCAGTGAAACTAGTCCGAGAGAGAGAGAGAGAGAGAGAGAGAGAGAGAGAGAGAGAGAGATGGGTCTCTGTAAACGCAGATGGTTGACAATATTGCAACTTTGAAGTTTGAGGTTCAATCTTAGCTTACCTAAAAAAAACCATAATTATCATGTCAGAATTTGGGAAGATATCGTAAGTGAAAATTGACAAAAATAATAAAAAATTTAAAAATTAAAGGATAAGTAAATATTTTAACATGTATTTTAATAGGATACAAATTAGTCACCTTAAATTATAAAAATTTGGAGCTCCAGTGACACCTAAAATAGTGTTTTGATGCCATGGGGAATACGAGTGCACCGTTTAGATATCTTAAAAAAAAAAAACTCATCTCCACTGTATGTTTGTTGAGCCTTAAAATCTGGACCATTAAATTAGTCAATGTTTGATTTTGAGTTTTCAATTTCTTTTTAAAATTTTCTTTTAAAATTGATCCAAACAATGCACCCTTGTGGAAAACATTATTTTGGGTACGATGAAACTCCATGTGGACCTTTGAAGACTTCCATCCTCCAGTGGAGCATGGGTGCATTATTCACATCGATTTAAAAGAATTTTAAAAGCAAAAGTTTAACATTGACATTTTAATGGTCCAGATTTAAGAGATTAAAAATACATGATGGAGATGAATTTTTGAGTTTTTTTAAAGATGATATAAACAATGCACCCGAGCTCCATGTGTCACCGAAACACTATTTTAAGTGCCATGTAGTGCTCGAAGGTGGACCTTTGAGGATACCCATCGTTCTCCATTTCTTAACTAATGTTGAAAGTCCGAGATTAATCATTTACCATCCAATGTCAAAAATCCCTCTATCTAAACCAACTTATAACCTTGATGGATTTGGCGTGATGGCCAGATACTTGTTGCATGAAGCGGGAGATCTTAGTTTGAATTGTACCTTTGAGAGGCCACCCTAGGGATTTATATCCTGTGGTGACCCAACAGATGTTAACTTAGGGTGTGCACGTGCCCCTAGAATGAGTTAGGTTCTTTAACAATTTAAAGACAATAAATCGTTCTAATGGCTCAGAGTATAAAGTTCATGAATTAAGATCTCATCAAACTTGATTGATTTGACAGGTCAAATTTCAAAAGATGACAGCAAAAAGTGTAATTTATCTTGCGACAATTCAAAATTGCTTACGTCCTCACTACACCATGTCCACCAGTTTTTGTAACGGGAACAACGGAAAGTACGACTAGTAAAGGATTGAATGCTCGACTCAAATAGCTGGAAGATGATCTAAATTGTCGGGACCACATCCTCAATACATTAAGCGATAGGTTGTTCAATACTTTCTGTAAGTGCACTACCTCCAAAGATTTATAGAATTCTTTAGAAAAGAAATACTTAACTGAAGATGCCGGAACAAAGGCTTTTTTAGTCTCTAAATATTTTGACTTCACGCTTATTGAGGATAAACCTATTTTGGAAAAAGTTCAAGAATTACAGTTTATCGTCACTGAGATGGAAGAAGAGAACATGAAACTTCCTGAAAGTTTTCAAGTGGGTGTCATTCTTGCGAAAGTTTCATCTAGTTGAAAAGATTATCGAAAATCTATGACCCATAATAAAGATCTTTATACTCTAGATGAGATTTTTAAGAGTCTTAAGATTGAAGAAGAGAATAAAATTAGAGACAAGAAGGTTATTATTTCAGAGCCTTCGAGGGCTCACTTTGTTGAATCGGTGTCTGAAGAGAAGAAGAAGGATAACAGATTTTCTACTAAAAAGAAATTTTTTAAGAAGAATTTTCAGAAGAACGGTTAGTCTAAGATGAATGAAAAGAAAGGAGATTGTTATATCTGTGGAAAAAGGGGACACTTTGCAAGAGAGTGCAAATTTCGTAAAAAGTCGAAATCAGAATCTAACATGGTCGAATATATAGTTGTTGTAGTGGTTTCAGAAGTCAACATGGTTGAATTTAAAGGCCATTAGTGGGTCGACTCTGGTGCTACTCGATATGTCTCTTTTGACAGGTCTGCCTTAAAGACTTACAAACCTCAAGGAGAAGGGGAATAACTATATATAAGAAATTCTTCTACCACTGAGATTGCTGGAATCAGAACAATGGAGTTAAAATTATCTTTGGGAAAGACTCTCTTGTTGAAGGATGTGCTCCATGCTCCATAGATTAAGAAAAATCTTATTTCTGTATGTCTCTTAGACAAGAGTGGATTTAAATTAGTTCTTCATTCTGGGAAGATGATATTATCCAAAAATGATATTTTCATTGGAAAGGGTTATATTATAAACAATATGATCAAGTTAAATGTTATCAATGAAAATGATTCTTCTGCTTATATTGTAGAGTCTTTTGATTTTATGACATGCTAAATTAGAACATATTAATTCTCAAGCGATGAAAAATATGATGAATTTAGAATTAGTTCCTAAATTTCTAAATACCAAAGATGAAAAATATCAAATATGTGTGCAATCTAAAATAGTGAAAAAGTCACATAATAGTGTTGAAAGGAGTACTACTATCTTAGAATAAATTCATTCTGATATTTGTGAATTAAATTGTGTGCTTACCAGAGGTGGTAAGAGATATTTTATAACATTTATTGATGATTATAGTAGATATTATTATATATATTTACTTAGATATAAAGAAGAAGCTTTTGAAGCATTTAAAACTTATAAAGCAGAAGTTAAAAATTAGTTAGAAAAGAAAATTAAAATATTTAGAAGTGATAGAGAAGGAGAATATCTTTCTCATGAGTTCGATAACTTTTGTGAATAATATGAGATTGTTCATGAAGTAACAGCCCCTAGGACACCACAACAAAACGGTGTAGCCGAACGTAAAAATAAAACTTTACTAGAGATGATTAACTCTATGATATTATATTCAGGTATACCTATGAATTTATGGGGTGAAGCTATTTATACAGCATGTCATATTTTAAATAGAATACCTTACTACAAGAATAATATGACTCCGTATGAGTTATGGAAAAATAGAAAACCTAACTTAAAATATTTAAGAGTATGGGGTTGCGTAGCTTATGTTAGAAAATCAGATGACAAAATTAAAAAGTTAGGACATAAAACTTATAAGTGTGCATTTATTGGATATGCTCACAACAGTAAAACATATCACTTCTTAAACATAGAAGATAATATTATATTAGAGTCTTTGGAAGCACATTTTTATGAAAACCTACAACCTAAGGATAATATTTCAGATTTTAAAAATTTTAACCAATTGAAAATAGAAGATGAAACTTATTTTGATCAAGTAAAAGGAAAAAGACTAGTTGAAAATAATATAGAACAAAGACGTAGTAAAAGAACTAGAAAAGATCCACATTATAATTTTGGATTAGATTTTTATACTTATGTTTTAGAAGTAGATCCTAAAACTTATAAGGAAGCTATAACATCTTTAGATAATATATTTTGGAAGGAGGCAATCGATGATGAAATAGAATCTATTAAAACTAATCATACATGGGAGTTAATAAATTGGCCATCAGGTTCTAAGACTATAGGAAGTTAGTGAGTATTTAAGAAGAAACTTAAATCAGATGAAAGTTTAGATAAATTTAAAGCTAGATTAGTAGCCAAAGGGTTTAGACAAAAGGAAGGAGTAAACTATTTTGACGTTTTCTCTCCTGTTGCACGGATGACATCTATTAGACTACTAATAGCTTTAAGATCTATATATAATTTATATATACATCAAATGGGTGTAAAAATCACCTTCTTAAATGGAGATTTTAAAGAAGAAATATATATGGATAAACTCGAAGGATATATAGAACCAGAAAAAACACACATGGTGTGTAAACTAGTAAAATCACTATATGGTTTAAAACAAGCACCAAAATAATGACATGACAAATTTGATAAGAAAATAAAATATTTTAACTTTTAACCAAATGAAACTGATAGGTTCATATATAGTAAATTTGTACAAAATAGAGGAGTTATTATATCGTTATATGTAGACGATATGTTGATATTTGGTACACATCTTGATTTAATATTAGAAACTAAAAAATATTTAAAATCAAATTTTGATATGAAAGATATGGGAGAAGCGGATGTTATTCTTGGAGTTAAAATAATAAGAGACGATAAATGTATCTTTTTATCTCAAGAACATTATGTCGAAAAAGTTTTAAGAAAATTTAATATGTTTGATTGTTCACCTTCTCCTATCTCAAGTGATCAAAATAAGAAATTAATAAGATATTCTGGTAGAGTAGAATCTCAATTAGAATATTCTAGAATTATTGGAAGTCTTATGTACTTAATGAAGTGTACTAAACCCGATATAACATTTATAGTGGGGGTATTGAGTAGATTTACTAGCAACCCAGGGTTAGAACATTGAGAAGTTATTCGTCGGGTATTGAGATACTTAAAAGGAACTATGAATTATAATTTACAATATATTGGTAAACCTGAACTCTTAAAGGGGTTTACTGATACTACTTGGATTTCTAACTCCTCTGATTCAAAATTCATAAGTGGGTGGATTTTTACTTTCGCAGGACGAGCAATATCGTGGGGGTCCAAAAAATAAATATGTTTTTCTGACTCAAGTATGGAACAAGAATATATAGCATTGTCTGTGGGACCAAAAGAGGCAGAGTGATTTCGAAGCTTTATAAGACAAATTCCTTTGATTTAACATACATATGCAATTAATATTTATTATGATAATAAAGCTGTATTACAGATTTCAGGTAATAAAAAATATAAAGAGAAATTAAGGCATATAGGCCTTCGATATAATATCATTCGACAGATATTGAGTGATGGGGTAATCGCGTTGGACTACATACCAACTTCTGAGATGCTTGCGGATCCGCTTATAAAAGCACTACTCAGAGATACGGTGTTGAAAACATCGAGGGGGATGAGCCTAAGACCAATATCTTTAAAGGCACAGTAGTTGAACCTCAACTTAGTCGAGTTGGAGATCCCAAATCCTAAGTTCAATGAGATAAGAAACTACTCCGTGATCCTTGAAAGTGCACAAAGGTATATTACCTATTGGTCATCCCTATGGTGTTAAATTTTGTGCACATCTCTTGTAATGTGAGAGGGTGAGTTTAACTCTTAATGATTCTGTAGGTATTCATTGCTGGGGTGAGAAAGTAGTTACAAGAGCACCTATGACAGATTCACCTATATGAGTATGAAAGTGAAGCCGCTTTAACAGAGATTCGGTCCTCTCTCTGAGATTCTCATGAAATCAGAATTTTAGCGTATGACTGTAAAGCGCAGGCCTTATGTCACTAATGATTTAGGTCATATTAAGTGTAAATATAATTCCGATTTGTTAGACAGATTTTAAGTTCAAAGGTATAAGTTACTTAAAGTCCTTACAAACTTTGAGTTGTATGTACTAATCAAAGGTTCAAACCGATCGGTACCTATGATGATGCTTAGTATGATTGCTCTGATACACAATTTTTTATTTTGAAACAAGTGGGGGAATGTTATATATATTAGAATAGTAATATATATTTTGTGTTTCAAAATTAAGGTTAAATTATCATTAATAATTCAATGGCAAACTTGTAAAATAATTCAATGGCATGCTAGTAAATATTTACTCTCTAAAGTGTTTTTCAAAAGTGTTTTTTCAATTTTTAGATTTATCTTTTTACCGTTTGTTGAAAAGACACAAAGCTGACGTCTCTTCATGGTGAAAAGACACAAATCTTTTCAAAAGTATTTTTTCACCGTAAATCTGAAAAGACACAAATCTCTTCATGGTAAAAAAATATAATCTTTCAAGATTATCTCTATTTGTTATCCGAAAAGACACAGTTCTCTTCAAATCTCTTCACGGTGAAAAGGCACAATCTTTCAAGATTACCTCTATAAATAGAGACCAGATCCAAGTTAAAAGATATAACAGAAATAAGATATATTTCTCTTTTTTCTTTCATTCTTATCATTTGTGTATCAGAAAATCTGTGTGGCAGGTTCTTTTTCTAGAAAGTGCAATCTAGAAAAGAACATACAGTTCTTGGCAAGATCGAGCTCTGTTGTATCCTGAAGGTAGATTCGCTGAAAACTCTATTGCAACTTTGTTTATCCAACGGAGTGAGAGCGTCTATTGTCTTTAAGATAGCATAATGAACTACGTGCGTCGGAGCCATTATCAATACCAAATTTTTCATCAACAATTTAAAGATAATAGATATTAACATGAAACAAACCAACCAAACCGGGGTTAAGTTGAAATAGAGTTGGGTGAGGGGAAGCCCCACTAAATGGAAGGCTTCGCTGCTAAGCAACCATCCTTTAAGCTCGCTTAGTGGTTTGCGTACTCGCTTCCTTATTTTGTTTGCTTCTATTATGCAAGAATTGTGGTACCTTGAAGGCTGACCACTACATAGGAGCGATAGCGAAGCAAGCTGTAAAAACAGGAGCATCCCTTATAGCAATAACAAATGGCCTATTTGTAACCCTATTTTAATTATTTAGGTGCTACTGAACAAAATTGGTCATTGCTCTATCAAAAAAAAGGGGGCTATTTATGGGGTGCTTGAGTGTTTTTTTTTTCGAGGGGTGGGGGAGGGGAGGGGAGGGGAGGGGAGTGTGGGTGTTCCTTTGCCATCCGAGACTCTGAAAGGGGTACCGCCTTTTACAACTCACGAGTACCATTTTTTACAACCCAAGATTTTCTTTCTCAACCTAAGTTTCTTGAACTTAGATCGTTGATTGCTTTGAATCAGATGATGAAGATAGTTTTTTATCCTAAACTTTGAGTTGATAGATCTTGAGATCATTGGGCTATTATCAGATTGTCAAATTCTTATTTCACTTATATTTATTATTATTTATAAGATAATAAATAATCATGTGAAAATATTAAAGATATTCAACAAAGTGATGTTAATAAATTATTTCTTATGTTGATTTTTATTGTAAAATTTATATTAGATGTTCATGTGCATTTTTACTGGTACGACGTATGAAACAAGGATCAAAATTTCGGTTTCGAGCATGACCTAAACCGATAATTTCGCCGAAATTTTGATCCCCATACAAAAAGGACCGAAATTTTGATCCTTGGTGTGAAAGCACGAAAGCAGGTTTTGTTTTCACACAGTCAAATACCAAAAATACCCTTTGTGATTATTTATTAAAAATCATTGACTTTTACTTAGACATTAGAACACTCCAAGTTACATTTATTATAACCTTATTTAAAAATTGACCTTGCATTTTTACCTATTGTCTCTCCTTAATACTAATAGGATTCTAATTAGGGTATCCTTTTAATTTCTATAAACTACTAATTAAGATCATAGTGACAAATTACGTTTTCGGTAATTTTTCGATGGGGATCCTTTCGGAACATTTTGGATTAATTTTGATACCTTTTTAGAAAAATTCGGGAAAGTTTCGGAGATTAAAAATTAAAAAAAAATATATTTAATATTTTTTAAAAAAATTACTACAATATATACTAAATTACTAACATATTAAAAAAAATAAATTATTTTAACATAAAAATAAAAATACCGAAAGTTATGAAATTTTGCCGAAAAATATCGAAATTTTCGTTTAACCACCTTTTCGGCAAATTTTGCGTTTCGACGAAATTTGTCACTATGATTAAGACCCCCCTCTTCACACTCGTTAGCCTACAAAAGATAAAGGTAGCTTGGTATTAAGACCAGTAATTATGTGGTCCTACATTAGTTTCATAACACGTGACACTAAATCATGTGATTAGCTGTGGCATAATAATAGCGTATATAAAATTGTGTTGTAAAAGGTGGCAACCATATGCAAATGAATATGTCACGACTCAGAATCCTAGCCGATCTCAAGGGCTTAGAATTTTGTGTCATGACACCGCACGTTTGTTAAAGCGATAAGTAGACATACATATCTTACTAAATCTTACATAAAACAGGACTTCCAAAAATTGTGAACCAAAACTTCTTCTCATATAAGAAATTCTTTCATTAAACTTACATTGAATTTGAAGTCCACAACACTAACTGACTAGAAATAAAAGTACGATCAACTACTAGAAAGTCTTTCTAATTATTTAATATATACCTGATGTCGTCTAACTGGTCCTCCACGTCTTCACTCTCATAAATCGAATAGTCTACCAGCACATCAAGTCCACTGGCCAGTATAGTTCATACCTTCACTTGTAGCTATTAATTTTTGGGAGGGAGGCGAGTTTACTCAATCACGTAAGCTCAGTGGGTTGCACAATCGATCCACTATAATCTACCTAGATAATCGTGGGTGTAACTTCATGAGTGGAAGTGAATCATTTACAATTTCATAAAAAAAAAACGTAACAAATACTTTGATAAACATTTCATAACTGTAAAGCTGAAAGGATGTAACCGACATCAGTGCATATGATGCTTCTAATGCTTATCACTTTTCTTATTTGTCTTATCAACTTAATTTACGTGGCATATCGAAAGTCTTATTATTACTTTATACGCCTAGACAATGTACTTCGTATTTTACTTATCTTGGTTAAACGATCTGTACCAGGATCGCTGTTCGAGCCAATCACGCGAGATCTACATGTAGATAACCACCTAACCTCTATATCATAACATAAATCACCATTCAGTCCGATGAGGTTGCGTGTATAAAAATTAATGTTCCCTTACGTTGAGACACTGTTGTATCATATTGTCCTTAAGACCTGTCTTCGCTACAGACGTTGGATCTTGCGGTGGCACGCAAGACATGACATGTATAGGAACTTAATTCATGTTCAGCTGGCCTTCACAGCATATTTTAATATATCATAATATTATTCGATTTTGGTCTTAGATTTTCGTCCCGATTTCATATTTGCGTGGGCTTAAGTCCCTACTATCTTAACATTTCGTATCTTGACGTATTTACAATTCATCTTTTCTTAACTTAATTAGAATGGGCCACAGTGCGATAGGATTTATAAATCATGCATACTAAGGGACGGGTTTCGTAGTAACCTGGATGTATTTCGTGTGACATCCCATACTACCATAGAGGGTTGCATTCGTACATGGATGCCTATATTTCAAGTTTTACGTGACCGTGAAAGAGACCTAATCATGACGAAGGCTTAAAAGTTGTGTGTCGTATTTTATTCAATTTTCTTAACAGACATATGTCTTAACGTCCTTCTAAGTGATAAATGTCACACAATGCAAAAAAAACATATACTAAGAAATCATCTAACCATAAGGAAACTAATATTATTCGTAATATTTCGAACTATGATTCAAACACACAACTCAATCATAGGGGGATGTTAGAAATACTGATATCAAATCGGTATCTATAAAAGGGTGAGTTAGACTTTAACTCTCAGATATTACATTGAACTCTAAGACCTTATAAGGTTAAAGGGTGGTGTAAGAGTAACTAAGGGTGCCTTGCTTATCTTTAAGAGAAATAAGAAGGTGACCCACGATGAAGGTACATGAGTTCTAAATGATGTAAATCAAGTGATGTTACACTGATCTTATTATATAGATCTTGTCAATCTAATAAAAATAGACTGGTCGTTTGTGAAATTTGGCTAAGGATTGACTCCCATATGACTCAAACAAGTTTCGACCGTCGGATCCTTATTACATAGTTTTCGGGATATGTATACCTTCATAGCATGGGTAGAAGATAAATTTAAATAATTATCTTAAGCTTAGAAGGTGAGTTGGGCCTATTCCAAAGGTTGGGCTTCATCTTCTCAGGAGTCTCTAGCTTAAATTAGGTATTTGGGGCTTCTTGGGTACTTAGGCCCGACCAGGGTCTAAAGGTCAAATGGGTCCACTTGGTGGAATCCGTGGACCCAATTAATGATTTGTAGACCTTGTAGAATCCATATGGTTAAGGATATGGACCTACTTAAAGGTTTAGGGTCCTTACGTCTCAATTTGAGAATTTAGCTATAAAGTGTATTTTCAAGTAAGCATGTGTACTATGTCAAGTGACACAAATATCGAGGTTCATTATTTAAGATAAAAATTTTACCATCGATTTGACAGATGGTTGGATGATCTATAGTTAGGTCTATGGGTTCCGGCCCATAGTTTGCTCAAGAAAAGGCATCAAAGAGCACCATTTGGCCAATGTGTGCCTATTTACAAATGCAGGAACCAACAGAATTAATCTAAGTATTAATACCCAATTTTTACGAATTTTTAAGGTATAAAAAAGAATTAAAATAATAATATCATGAGCAGTATGAGTCGTTTAGATGAATAGATTGTCAAGAGTATGTGGGGCTTACCTACTGATACAAATCTCAAAATAATTGGGATCATCTAGATCTAAGCGGTCAAACAGTGACCATTAGGCCTAGTGTGCACAAAACAAAAAAACAGGGCATCAACCCATACATTGCCTGGGCTTTTTGTTGTGTCCAATTTATAGTCATCAGGATCTATTTTGTCGGCACACTTGTGTGCCATGTGGAAGAGAATAATACACTTTAGTTCTCGGCCGATGGGTTCAACTATGGGGTCAACCTTTTGGCCATAACCGTCTTGTGAATTCACATAAAACCTAAGAATGGAATATTGAAGCTTTCATATAATCATAAAAAAAGTATAAATATGTAGATTTGGATGGATAGAAAGGCACCCACTTGTTGAAGCGTGATCGCGAAGATTTGATTGTTTCAGATCGACGGGTTCACATTGACGCAAATCAGATCTGACGCATCGCTTCGTCACGGGTTCATAGTGGCATAGTTCAGATTTTCGACGCCCCATGACGACTCAGATTCTTCGTCTGGATTAAATCGCCTCTATGCATGTCACAACACTTAGTTGTTGAAACTTGTTCAAACACCGAGAGAGAGGTGCTCATAGTTGGTGTTGCAGTTGTGGTGCTTTAGGCGTAGCTCCGATGGTGGGACTTCAATCGATGAGACAAAGTGATCGATTGGTGGCTGTTTGGGCTGCGATCTGATGATACAAAATCGATGGTGAAAGATGGAGGTACACCACTGGTTCAATGGCTGCACTAAGAAGGTGATGGTTGAGGAAAAGCGAGGAGTTTTTTTTTTTTTTTGGTTTGCAATGGAAAGAACAATTTTATAAGGAAGGGGCTGTTGTTGTATGGGTCTTCATTGGTATATATATATATATATATATATATATATATATATATATATATATATATATATATATATATATATATATATCTTTATTTTTTTTATTTGGGTCGAGTATTGGAACATTCAACCCAAGCCCGGCCCGAATCAATCCGGGCACCACATGCTTAGTTCGGCTCGAGTACCCGGCCTGGTTGGCTTCATAAAATATACTGCTTTTTCGGGTTAGGTGCGGGCCAAAATCCGGCTTGCCCATTGAGAGCCCTACTTGCAACATATAGTGTCGCGACACGTCAACTGCCTACACTTTGCCTGAACAAAACCTACATGCTGTTTGCACTCTCCTTGTTTTAGAGAAGTAAATGCAAACATTTCTGATTTTCAGTAACTTGCATTATGACCATGCTTAACCTTATCTGGGCCGAACCCGGACCGACCATATCTAGACTTGTGTCGCCAAAATGAACCCTAACCAGCTCCAACCCGATTGGCCCATTTATTTTTAAAATAATTAAATGCTGACTTACCCATCTAGCCCCATCAAATTTAGAATGGACTCAGCTCCCCCATTAATTCAAACTCTAATACAGTGAAACCCGATGCCAAAAAACCAATATGAGCAAGACAACATCTATCTTCAAGATTTCCATTCGATTAAGAACACCCTCAAACCCCATTGATTTCCAGATCATGACTAAACGATGCTTATCAAATTTTAGATCATCAAATTAAATCAATATGTACAGCTATAATGCAAAACTCAACTACATGATTCTAGATCTCAAACAGATCAGGAAACTTACATGTAATTACCCTTAATTCGTGTCAGATATTGGTATACCGGGTTGGGTCCGCTGGGGGATAAGCTGGGTCTTGCCGGGTTGGATTTGGTTTTCAGCAATTTCTTTTAGCGTGCTAATATGATCTGACCCAATTTTCAATTGAAAATACGATGGATCCAAATCAGTTTTACGGCATGTTATGTGGCCATTTTAGGGTTAACGCAACCCATGCATTTATTTGATAAAATCTAATACGGCCCATCGGTTTTAGTTCAACCCAGTGAGTTTTAATGAGAAAGATTGCAGCCCATTTGGTGTTAATGCGGCCCAAATCAGTTTGTTGCGGCATAAATCATTGTTTACTTGAGAAATAGGTCTAGACTTGAAAATAAGTAGATGGTGTCTATGTTATTTAGGCCTAACTTAGTATTAGACTTATAAGAATGGATCTACTTTAAGCTTAGTTCAGAATGGGTCTAGTTAATTTGGGTTTTGACTCTTGACCTTTTTAAATGGATAGATTCAAGTAAAATTTTGAGAAATTGGATAATTAGGTCCTTTTATAGTGAGAAACGATAGTTCGCCAAATGAATGAAAAGACATGATATACCTTATTTCATCTCCTGAAACGCTCTGGGGCAACCCAATGTTGAAGAGCTCTACCTTGTACTTCATCTTACGGGGATGCCTTGTTAGCCTGAAGTTCCTGCGTCCACCCTCGAGCTAATGTGATGCTCCCTTGTTGAGAATCAAACTTGTGAATCCCATTGAACTGGTTGGTGTCTCATATCAATACCATTAAATTAAAAGACTTGACAAAACTTTCCTAAACAATATTCGACTAATTTGAAATGAAGACCGTGCAAAGAGAATGTTATGATCTAATGCTTGAATATGCCTTCCTTGACAAGAAGCTAGCGATAATTGAAATTATATATCCCATTTCGATGTGTTTTCACATCACCTTGTATCAATACTTCTATTTTTAGGTATAGTTTGATTATTTCTCATGTTTAGGAGTAAACTCAAATAGTAACTCCTACTTTGTAATCCGTTTTGAAACTTTAAACTTGACGTGAATTTGGAAGTTGTTCTAAATGAGAGATTATAAACAAAATAAAATGAGATTGAGCATTGAAAATAGGGTATCATTATTCACACCCCACGGGACTGTTTTCTCACCCCAATAAAGAAAATTAAACAAACATAAAGTGGGGGGAGTGAGTTTTCAAACAGTCATTTTTTAGTGAGGTTTATGGGACACATAAATAGTTGGCCTCGAAATTGTTGAAAATACTATTACGATCAATATTAAGTGAATAGAATTCTTGTTATGCTTTATTTTGCAAACTGATCTTGTGATTAATGCCTAGTAGGCTATACATTGAAATAATCTGTCTTAACATATCTTACAGTGTACATGTTCTATAAAATTTATTTGGATCAGTTTTGTTCCTTGCTAACTGTCACAAACTTAGGGTCGTTTCATCACCTGAGAGCTATTGATTTGGGAGCTATCTTGTGGATCGATTAACTATTAACTATGTATAAATCGATTGAATATTGAAAATGAAAAATAAATTCTAAAATGTTTCACTATGCATTCGTTTCTGATTCGGCGACCGCTCTCACACCATAGATTCGTTGAGTGCGAGAACCGGTGAGGACAGGGCATCACACATACGGACAATTTTTCATTTCACATGGCATCCATCCCATATAAGTGAAAGATTGGGATGGCAAACAATTTACATCATTTGATTCACAGACGTTAATGGTTATTCAGCATGGACGACTTCAGTGATTCGATATGCGTGAATAGAGCTGCCCCTATAAGAAAAGGGTAGGCATTTATGGCTCTACTTAATTAACTGAGGGTCCCTCCGCTGAAAAACCATCGACTCCTGCCGAAATGTTTCGATTTTGGTCGGATAATATAAATTTTCGGGGATTTTTGCATGTGAATCAAAATTTAGGCCGAAATTTCAGATTTCGGTTTCGGTTTCCATCCCCGCCAAAACCAAAACAAAACTCAGAATTTTGATCCTTGAATAAGACAATGGAGATTGATTTTCAGATCTTAAACAAAAACCGATGGTTTGATTGTATGCCCACGGTCTAAAGATTCATTAAGTGGAACATTGGGATGGAAATCGAACACTATTATTTATAACGGAAGATTAGGATGAAGATCGATCTACATGGTCTCATACAAGGGAAGATTGGGATGAAAGCCGATCTCGATCGTTTGATTGAAAGTAGTAAATGATTTTTCAGCGTAGCCTTTGTAATTCGGAGGTGCAGAAGCTACCCTTAAAAAACGCTCCTGACAATCACCAGCACTGAAACTGCTTCTTTCTTTAAGCCCTATAAATTAGCAAGCGCGTCTTTACTTTTATAGAAACGCGCTTCAATAATACAAATTAGCAAACGCGTCCTTCATTATTATACCAAGCGTTAACTTTGTCGTCTTTTCAGAGTCGTCGATCTTATCTCACTAGCCGAGAGAGAGAGAGAGAGAGAGAGAGAAATGGGAGTGTGTTTCTCAGATACACGAGGCGGCCAGCAAGCCGTGGGCGGTGGTGGGCCCGGCCCCATCAGCAATCCCTCTGTAGAAGGCGGAAAGCTCAACGAGGCCGTTGACTTTTTCTTCAAATCGCATGGCTTCCACGGTCTCTGTACCCAAATGGAGGTCAAGATTCTCAAAATCCCTAGTTTTTTTAATTTTTTCCTTCAAATTTCCGAATCTTAAATCCCTCGTTTGTTTGTGTTTATTTTCGGTTCCGCGGTTTTGAGTTTCTTGGAATATAATATGTTGGATGCGATGGGAATTTGAAAAATCCCTTGGAAATGGGGAGGTGTCCCTGTGACCGAATGGTGGTATGGTTAAAAAAAACATAGTATGCCTCGGTTTCATCAACTAAAAGAAATAAATTGGATAAGCGTTGTTTCTTTGATAATATTAACGAAATTAGTGATTTGTTTGAATCTTTTCGTTGAATCCTAACTAGTGGTCACCATTCACAAAACAATGAAGGGGGGTTTCCAGGTTAAATAACCCTTTTTTATTTTTTAAATTCAATTTAGGGAAATTTAGGAAAACAGGATCCCCTATAATTTATTTCATTGAAAACTTTCGGCAAAATAAGATTGACACTATCTTCTAGGTTCCCAAAAATAGAGTGTAATTAGGTGATTACTACAATGCCCTTCTCTCTCCCAAATATCCCAAATCAGAGAGAAGAAAACCTAGGCGACCAAATCTTATTGATGTCGGGAGTTCTCTCATTTTCTTCTTCTCTCAGGAGCCACGAGAGTTCTGTCATTTTCTTCTCTCAAAAACTACGAGGCATCCATTAATGGAGTTTTTACAAGAGCTCAACGCCATTAATGACCTTCATTAATGGTCGCTCGTGGCTTAGGCCTCTCTTTGATTTGCTTCTTTCTTTAATGGCGTTGTGTGCAACTCCTTGAAAATCGATTTGTACGATCTTTAGATCAGAGAAAGACCCCTACGGAAACATAACAAAGAAATATCTCCATTAATGAGGATCTCTTCCATCATGAAAAGATAATTGGTCAACTAAGACCTCCATTAATCCCCTCGTGAATTGGTAATGCCAATGAATAATGACATAATCTTCTTCTAGAGGCCTCCATTATTGGGTGCTCATGGTTTCAAGAGAAAACAAATCCCCCATTAAAGAAGAAGGTACACTTAGGTTGTGTTCAAGTTATATTGAAGAAAAAAGATTGCAAGCCTAAATCCACATTAAAGAAGAATTCTCTTCTTCTTCATCAAGATTTAATGAAAGGGTATTTCTGTAATTTCAAGTATTAATTTCTCTCTGAATTTGACTAAAACATTTTTTTTTAGATAAAATTTTATCCTTTTCATTTGAAATGGATAACGATTACATGGTAGAAGGCCACAATAGCGGTAGTTAGAATAACTAACACTAAAATACATTCAATGACATCTAAGACACGGAATTTAGGAACCTTAAAAGTAAAGTAAAAATTCAAAAATCCTCACCGCTGGTAAGCAACACCGAAGAAGATCCATCGAAGAGATGCCACCACCATCGGCAAACTCACGATCCACAAAAACTCCCACCACGTTAGAAGCGGGGCAAACACCGACAAAAAGCTTCACACATCACTTCAATCGAATCTTTTAAACAATGCCTCATGGCATAGAAATAGGGCATGTGTTTGCGCAACAATTATGGATTACAAAAAAGCCTTCGTAGGGTCGATTTCCTCGAAAAAAAAGACTCTCACCAATGAGAGGATAAAACTCTCATATTCTACTCCTAGAATAAGAAAAAAATAAGGAGAGAAACATGGAAAGCCGAAACCTCTAAGCAAAAGACGATCCCCAAAGGATCGATTTATTAAAAAGAAGACCAAAACACTTCTTTGAAACCTTGTAAACCGTGTCAATCCTTTTATTCTAAAACTTTATAAAGAGAATAATACTCTAAAATTTTTTAGGGACAATCCTTTTGTTCTAAAATGCCCTTTTAATTTAATATATATGTGGCCTTTAACTTTAGGGTACCTTTATTTGCACCCACCAAATCTTGAAAAGCACTCATCCTTGCATGTGTGAGTGAAAAAGCTCCTCTTTTATCTTAAGGTGGCCTAATTTGCACCCATTTTTTAGGTGAAGAGTATACATTTTTTCGCAGGAAAAAGCCGTTGACTTTCTCGTATTAAACAATGCAGATCGTTTATCGTCCCAATCTTCCATAGAATAGATCTTGAGATCATGACACATATCACACGGTTACATGTTGATCCCATGTGGCACTCACCCTCAAACGTGACCGTATGATGGGTATGTAAATTGATCATTATATCTCAAGATCTATTATGTGGAAGATTGGGATGAAAAACGATAACCATCGTCTGATTCAAAGTAGTCAACGAGTTTTGCCTGTGACAAAGAATGTGCTCCTCACGGGGAAAACGGGTGTGAACCCACATTTTCCTTCAACTTCGTTGAGTCTTTGTGTGCTTGAAACCCGCTTCAGATCCATTCAAAACCATCTTGAAACCTATATAAAACACTCGTAAAACCCTAATTGCAATTTGTTGAAGCTACTAAAGAAGAAATAATTGTCATTGCGACTTTTCGGAGCTAAGGAAAAGAAAAAGAAGTCATGGTCGTCATCATCATTGTTGCAACTTGTCAGAATTAAGAAAAAGGAAATCATAGCGGTCATCATCATCGTTGCGATTTGCCGAAGAAAAAAAACTCTACAAAGAAAGAGTGGTTGCAAATAAAGGTGAGTGTCTTTCAAAAATTTGGTAGGTGCAAATAAAGGAAGACCATTCAATTGAGATGGTTGAACAGTATAACTATAAGTCATGGTGCCTTATCCCAATCCCAACTACCTGGGGTTTGGTTTACATTGACGTGTAGAAAGTATCGGGTGCTGGGAATTCTAGAAAATTTTGATAGTCCCACTCCCATCTGTATGTTATACTAGCATCAATTGACACGTGGTCTAACAAGGGATCTAAATATTACTTGGAGCTGCTTATGCACACCTATGGGCCACACGTCTCGCTTACAACAGGTGGCCAGCATTTCTCTCTCTATTTATATATCTAAGTACATGCAATTGATTAGTTTATCTGCAACTCTCAAAATTGGGATATTGGCGGTGGGAGATTGACCTGTGCACCGCACTTAATGCGCGGATCGGCTAAATAATCAATTGATGACCTCAAATTAGAATGTTTTAAACCGAACGGAAAACTGCCAGGCGATCGCAGTAATCTCACGGTGAGAGAGAGAGAGAGAGAGAGAGAGAGAGAGAGAGAGAGAGATGGGTGGGTGCTGCTCGGATACAAGAGGTGGGCAGGAAGCCGTGGGTGGCGGTGGGCCCACCACCGCGGTCAGCGCTCCATCTGCAGGAGAAGGTGAGCCCAACGTTGCCGTTGATACTTTCTTCAAATCACGCGGCTTACGTGCTCTCTTTACGCAGCTCGAGGTCATGATTCTTGTAAACCCTAGATTTTTATTTTTGACTTTTCAAAATTCTGAATCTTCAATCGCCACTATCGTGGTCGTTTTTATTTTCTAGTTTTCCCTCAAATGCGCGGTTTGAATTTTTGTTGGTATAAATGCTGATTCCAGCTGAAATGGATAAGATTCGATGAGATAAAAGAAAATTAATAGATAAAGGTGAATATTCCCTTGGTTTTTTCAATCATTAAATTGAATAAATTGTATTATTTTGGAAGAAAAATCGAGTTCATAAAATGGAAAAAGGTTTTTTTTTTTTTTTTTTTTTTTTTTGCAATGGATAGAAGCAAACTTACGTAGTTCGCTCGATTCCAATTGGAGTTCGCAATTTGCTACTATCAAGCAAACCCGATTCGTTATGGGTACGATGAGTTCAAAAAAAATGTAAATGACCACTTAATTAGGTATAAAACTTAAAAATCAAATGTTTTAGGTCAAAACCCCTCTCTACGCGTTCACAATTTGTTTTAAATCCAAATAATTAGTATTGACCCGTCGATTCTCTTGTCATGCCGAATAAGACTGAATTCAACATCGAAACTGAATCGCTGTACCCAATTCATGGTTCGCTACTTGAATTAGCGAATTAAGTAACATAGGATAAAAGTATCTCCGGAACTAGATCGAATTAGCGAATTAAGTAACATAGGATAAAAGTATCTCCGGAACTAGATCAATTGTAAGAGTTTCCCACTTGACCTTTAACTTTATCAACTCAAATATATAACCGAAATGACATATTTTCAAAATTATTAACCATTGATATATTTTATTCGAAATTCTACCCGAATATAATATATCAATGGTTAATAATCTCTGGCTCTGCTGGAAGTGCCTAATGCAAATTGTTCTACAAAGTGTCAAGCCCACCAAAATACATCTAACTGCGATGGTCGTTGGTCCATGGATTAAAATTTTGGATTTCTGAGACATGTCGTCCATGGCTGAACTAAGACGACTAATACTGGAAAAAATAATAAATAATTATCTAAAAAACTAAAAAGGAAAGAAAGATTAGAATAATAGGAAAAGAATAAGGGGAAAAATGTCTACATTATAACCTAAGAACTACATTTACGAGATCTATAAAGAATGTGGAAAAATGACAACTGAATCATCAACATAAAGTATAAATAACAGAAAAATAAATTGAAACATTGAAAAAGGATGAAAAGTCTCATATAGCTATAGATCATCAGTTATATGTTTTAAAATTTTGATAAATATAAGTATATTTGTAATTTTATTTAGTTTCGGATAAAAATATTGCCTATTAATCTATATTTTTAGGAAAAAAATGAAAAACCCTTAAACTTATCGGATTAGTCGATCCATATAAAACTTTCCCGAATATTGTAGACTTAGATGGCTGGATGAACTTAAGTATACTAATAAGAAGAAAACCAAAAAACTCTGATAAAAAAAAAAGAAGAAAAACAAAGAACTAATCTTTCTTACCTTAACATTATTTTTGGATCTGGTTTGAATCCAATGTGAATGTCTTTGAGCCAACCACTGTTTTTTGATGATTTTTGTAGTTCGATGGCCATATATATATATATATATATATATGTATAATATTTTTATGAAGGTATTTTTAGACCTGGCCGAGACACATATAGCTCCTCTCTGCCTGATCCAAATCCCCAGGCCTCTCATCAAAGATGTTTCATGTCAAATGACTTTTTAAATTTAGGTTCTGGGCCTTCTGGCACAAGATATTTCGGACCTTTGGCTTCGCATGCTCAAATTTTCTCCCATCATCTTTCTCAAGTGTTTCGTTATTCTTATTTGATCTGATTATTGCTACTCCGAAATTGCATCAACTTTACCAGAACTTCTCTTTTTTCCATTTTTCTCAACCGCCTTTTTTTGTAATCTGATGGTCAACACCATTAGAGGGTGTTTTTTTTTTTAAAAGATAATAGAAACCAATGGAAACTTTCTAATTTTAAATAAAGAAATACTTTAAGTCTAAGTAAATGATACTATAAGTTAAGAAATTACACTACTAGTATTACTTGTAATTATTTATTTTAGCATTAATGAGAGATTTATAACATGATTTTGTATGGAATGTAATTTTGTTATATGTTTATTTATTTATTATTATTATTATTATTATTATTATTATTTTTTAACTTGAACAAAGAAAGAAAATAGGCATATACACATTGAGATCCAGTAAGCCAAATTTTCAAGCTTTTATACCCAACATGTTAATGGGTAATATTTATATCCTAATTGCACAAAAGTGTTTCTAAAAATAAGATAGTTAAGGCGGTGTGGCGAGGTCATGTCGAAGAGGCTCGCCATGCTATAGCGAGGCCATGGCGTAGCCATTTACTTGATTTTTTTTTTATTTTTATAATTTTTATTTTTATATATTAATATTAATATCTATTTTTTTGTTTTTATATTTTTATAGAGGAGAAAAAAATTCAACTAATTAATCAGGCATAAATAAAGAGCAATAAATAGAGAAATAAAATTAATTATGATATGAAACACCAATAAAATCGCAACATGAGCAAGTATAAATAAAATATAAATATAAAATATCAACTAATATAGAAAGATTAAAAGATATGAAATATTCAAGTATATAACAACACATATTGTAGTGTCACCCATTGCTCAATTAGTGATAGAGGCTACAAGAAACCTATAAAATAAATTTAGGGATTGCGGAGACGAAAAAATTGAGCTTGCGAAGGTGCAAATAAAAAAAGATTAGCCAACTGAGAGAGAGAGAAAAGGGGCTGAGAGAGGTACCGCGATGAAAAAGAGAGATAGAGAAAGGGGTTGTGAAAGAAGGGGCTGCGAGAGAAATGGGCTGAGATTGCGAGAGAGAAAGGGGTTGCGAGTGAGAAAGGGGATGAGAGATAGACGATAGAGATTAAAAAATAGTAGCGTACCTGTATTTTTTTTGTTGGGATTGTGTGATACATAGAGACACGAGAGAAAGAGAGACGTGGAAGGGAAAAACTGCGTAAGAGAGTTAGAAGACGATAAAGAGGAGATTTGGCCTCCAAACCCTAAATAACTCATATATAATGTAGACACAAATTTTTTTTGTCTTTTTCTTGAATAAATATATAGATATAGATTTGTATATACACATTATTTGTGTCCTATTTTTTTTGGATAAAATAAAATATAAAATATATATATAAAAAAAAAGAGAAGATAAATAGAAACCCAGGCATGTCATCCTCTTTCCCTCTTCATTTTTTTTAAACATGGCCCACGCAGGCCATACGTGCGTAGATAGTTATGCCTGCCTAGGTAGTTACGCTTGCCTAGGTAGTTATGCTTGCGTAGGTAGTTATGTCTGCCTAGATAGTTACGCCTGTCTAGGTAGTTACGCCTGCCTAGGTAATTATGCTTGCGTAGGTAGTTATAGCTGCGTAAGTCATCTCCTTCGAAAATGGGTCTTGTGTAAGTAGTTATGCCTGCCTAGGTAGTTATGTCTGCCTAGGTAGTTAGGTAGTTACGTTCGCTTAGGTAGTTATGCTACGTAGGTGGTTACGCTTGCCTAGGTCATCTCCTTCGAAAATGGGTCCTCTATTTTCGATGCTTAAACAAATAATTACTTGCGTAGGTCAGATATCTGGAGAATGATCTTTTCTCAAACCACGTGAAAGCTAAGACCCATGCAACCCTTGATTTTGTGAAACCTTTGCGAAAATCGTAGGATTATAACTTCCTCTAACCGTTACAATAAATCTATATATAGCAGATCCATTCTCATTATTAAGGATCCGAAAATTCTTATGCGAGAGCCATGCTGAAAATGTCTTTGACTTTAATTCTCTTGCAAGAGACCTTAAGGCTGCGTTTGGGTTAGCTCTTTTGGGGCAAAGAGCAGCTCTTTCACTTTTTGGATATGGCAGAGAACTACTTTTACATTTGGTAACACAGCTCCTTACCTCAATTGCTCTGGCGGGGAGCTGTTTTAAGTGATAAAACTGCTCTATGCTTGCTCTATCTCAGAGCAGATTTTATCTGCTTTGATAGAGAGCAGGCAAAGAGCTGCTTCTACTCTTATAAGAGCTAACCCAAACATAGCCTAAGCTATCTTGGAAATTCTTTCCGTTCCTTTTTTTTTTATTTAGAGTTTACGTGAGGAACAAATCCGAATTGATACACTTAGGATTAGAGTTATGACCCTTACGTAAAGGTGATATGCTTAGGATAATAGTTACGATTCTTACCTAAGTATGATTTAGGGTTGCAATTTGGGATTACGCGTTGCCGCACGCACCCAATTTCTTGTGTACTTAGAGATAGTTAAGCTATGTGGGTATAACCCATCGCATAGCGCTCAGATTGAAATCACAAATTTGATACTCGTAGGGGCTGCAATCACGAACACAAAGAATGATTTCAGACTTCGACACCGAAATTTTCATCTACAATGACTCATAACCATCAACTCCAGCGGATTTGAATCACATCCCGAAATTAGAGTCCCTCGCGGTTTAGGTCATCACGCCCTCAAATGTAGGGTTTGGATCTCAACCTCGAGGTCAGAAATTATTTTGTGGTGGATCATTTGGATTTTGGTCAAACGATCATAATACGAGATCGTAACGAGATGCAACGGTGGATTTATTATGCATTGATTAGATTTTGGGATTTTGGTCAAATCCAACGGTGGACTCATTGATTTTTTGTCAAACGATCATAATGAGATCCAACGATGGATTTATTACATAATGATCATATCTTGTGATTTTGGTCAAAGCCAACGATGGACTTGTTGACTTTTGGTCAAATGATTATAATACGAGATCGTAACAAGATCCAACAGTGGATTTATTATATATTGACTAGATCTTGTGATTTTAGTCAAATCCAACGGTGGACTCATTGACTTTTGGTCAAACTATAATAATATAAGATCGTATCGAGATCTAATGGTGGATTCATTGCATCTTGACTAGATTTTGTGATTTTGGTCAAATCCAACGGTGGATTTGTTAACTTTTGGTCAAACTGTCATAATACGAGATAATAACAAGATCCAACGGTGGATTTATTACAAATCGATCAAATCTTTTGATTTTGGTCAAATCTAATGGTGGACTTGTGGAATTTTGGTCAAACGATCATAATACGAGATTGTAACGAGATCCAATGGTGGACTTATCATACATTGACCAAATCTTCGGATATTGGTCAAGTCCAACGGTAAAATTATTACAAAAACATTCATGATCTCCAAATTCTAAGGAATTTAGCCATATCTAAAGGTGATACGCTTAGAGTTTGCGAGAGGAACAAGTCCGGATTGATACACTTAAGATTAGAGCTACGACTCTTATCTAAAGGTGATATGCGAGTTACGACTCTTACCTAAGTATGATTTAAGGTTGCAATTTGGGATTACGCGTTATTGCACATACTCAATTTCTTGTGTACTTAGAGATAGTTACGTGGGTATAACCCCTCGCATAACTCTTAGTATGCTCGGATTGCAATCATAAATTCAATACTCGTGTGGGTTGCAATCACGAACCCAAAGAATGATTTCAGACTCCGACACCCGAAATATTCATTTACAATGACTCATAACCATTAACTCTAGCGGATTTGAATCACGTCCCGAAATTAGAGTTTCTCTCTCGGTTCAGGTCATCACGCCCTCAAATTTAGGGTTTGGATCTCAACCTTCTGATTGGAAATTCTTTTGTGGTGGATCATTTGGCTTTTGGTCAAACGATCATAATATGAGATCGTAACAAGATTCAACGGTGAATTTATTACGTATTGACTAGATCTTGGGATTTTGGTTAAATCCAATGGTGGACTCATAGATTTTTGGTCAAACAATCGTAATACGAGATCGTAACCAGATCCAATGATGGATTTATTACATATTGACCAGATCTTATGGTTTTGGTCAAATCTAACGGTAGACTCATTGACTTTTGGTCAAACAATCATAAT
This sequence comes from Chloranthus sessilifolius, assembly GCA_021018995.1. Lineage (NCBI taxonomy): Eukaryota > Viridiplantae > Streptophyta > Magnoliopsida > Chloranthales > Chloranthaceae > Chloranthus > Chloranthus sessilifolius. The sequence continues at coordinate 12,285,940 of CM037588.1, forward strand.
ACGAGATTGTAACAAGATCCAACGGTGGATTTATTATATACTGACCAGATCTTGTGATTTTGGTCAAATCCAATGGTGGACTCATTGACTTTTGGTCAAACTATAATAATACGAGATTGTAACTAGATCCAACGGTAGATTTATTATATATTACCAGATCTTGTGATTTTGGTTAAATCCAATGGTGGGCTCGTTGACTTTCGGTGAAACTATTATACTACGAGATTGTAACGAGATCCAACGATGGATTCATTACATATTGACCAGATCTTGTGATTTTGGTAAAATCTAACGGTGGATTTGTGAATTTTTAGTCAAACGGTCATAATACGAGATTGTAACGAGATCCAACGGTGGATTTATTACAAATCAATCAAATCTTCTGATTTTGATCAAATCTAACGGTGGACTCATTGAATTTTAGTTAAACGATCATAATACGAGATCGTAACGAGATCCAATGGTTGATTTACCATACATTGACCAAATCTTAGGATATTGGTCAAGTCCAAAGGTAAAATTATTATCAAAACATCCATAAGCGCCAAATTCTAAGAAATTTGGTGATATCTAACTCATGATTAGATACTCTACCACTGAAAGTGATAACTCTTCTGATAACCAGTCACATGGAGAATGAATCTGGTATTCGAATTCATCTTTGAGACCAGAGAACCAGAATTCGTTTTAAGGTTCGTTCACGAGGTTCTTGCTTCAGTAATGACTCACACTTATCGATCAAATGGAATTGGCTTGCGGAGGGGGGGTTTCTCCCATCCATCATACCCTATTTCATATTTATCAAATTTCTGATGAAGACAACATGTTATGCATTTGTCTCGTGATGGATTGAAGATGTCGAAGAAAACTTAGACTTAGAATTTAGTTTGTTTATTTCAGAGATGTAATTACTTTACTTTTGTTTAGTAGCTTTTAATCAAAAGTATTCAATTTTGATGTAATTAACGGAGAATCGATTGCGATACCCGGAAGTGTAAAGTTCGCCATTTTCAATAAAACCCTCTCCTAGCGAGGGAAAATTTGTTATGATTGATTTGTGTTAGATTTATATTCTATGCAAATTTATTGTTTATATATATATATATATATATATATATATATATATATAATATTAGTTTTAACTATAAATTATAAGTTATAAGTATTGTAACTTATAAGTTAATTTATAAGTATTATAACTTATAGTTTATAAAATTATAACTTATTATAATATAAACTATTATATCGATTTTATAAATAGTGCCCATGGCGACGACATGACACCATTCAGCTATGGTGTGTTGCCATTTCGCCATTTCACCATTCCCTCCATTTTTGTTCATATGACGAATTCTATCTCCATTCGCCATTACGCCATGGTGTCGCGGTGACTACCGTGCCTAAGAACATTGAGATAACAAAAATAGAACCTTGCGAACTACCTTAAGAGTTAGTGGTGCAAATGGGTCGGGTCATCGGACCCAATTTGGACCCTAGTCATCCTACTAATCACACGTAATTGAAAATTTTGTTGGGTATGGCACACATTAGAGGAGACCCCACCTGACCTGAGTTATATTCATGTGGGGTCCGGTCCTTTGGATTTTGAACCTGTATCCGGACCTGAACTGAGCTCGATTTAGGCCCGATGTACATATAGTTTTGTTATATTTATTTAAGATGCATTATAATTATTATATTGTTATTTTTTTAAATATAGAAAGACCTAAGGAGCACGAATGCGGATACAGGATGATACGGATATGGAGATACGACAATTTTCAAAAAATAAAAATACGATATGGGGGGGATACATGTATTTAAAAATTATTATTTTTATATATTTTAGGTTAGTAAATGTAAGAAGAAGAAGAAAAAGAAGAAGAAGAAGAAGAAGAAGAAGAAGAATAAACAAAAAAAAAACTTACAGTGACTGATTTCGAATGGGTAGGCTGTACGCTGGTATGCTCATTCCATTTCTTCTATTTTCCTTCTTTTCCAAAAACCCTAAATCCCTAACTCTTAGTTTGATATCTTTTTCTTTTAATTTTTTTTCCGGAAACGCCGAGGATACGTATGCATCCGTATCCCTCAAGGATCGGTATTAGATATAGATATGTTGCCTAAAATGGAGTATCCGTGCTTCCTTGAAAATTACTAAAGGGCTATATAATTGTTTTATATATAGTTAAGATGTATTGGGGCATTTTTAGGCATGATAACTCTTCTTTGATAGGCATTATAGCCACACTAGACTTCTATTTGCAAATTCTGACTTTTTGTATAACTAGACTTCTAATTAAACCATAACTCTTCTTTGAGAGACATGATAAATACTTTGAGAATTAAGGTAAAAAAGGGGAGAGAGAGATCGATCCAGCAAAGAAGATTCATCAATAAGAAAAACATTGCAGATAGAGGTATTTTTTTTGCAGAAAAAAACTTAATTTGTTCTTAACATAATAATGGTCAATATTTAACCTAACAAATCAATTTTTTGCAGAAAAAAATTAATTTGTTGATAAAGAAAATACAGACAGAGAGGAGAGGATAGCTGAGAGACGATAAAAACACAAAATAAGGTACTAATTAAAATAAAAAACCGAAATTTCTTTAAAAAAAAAAAACAAAGGCCCATCATATGCCCTACTACTATTATTTTTCCATAGCAATTTAAAACAATTAAAATTGGTTACCACCTACACAACTTGATCACTGGAGATTAACTTTGATATATAAATCTGCCCTTCAATCAAACCCTTGCAAGGGCTTCCTAAATAATTGAGTTTCATAAAGAGTTGAAGAAGTCTTTGCTAAAGCAAAAGCTTCGAATTTCAAAAGCAAATAAAATTTGCTTTTGGGTTTGTGTGACAGCCCGATTTTTTCTGATACATTTTTTTTTCTTTAACACGGGAAAACTGGACCGTCAGATTGTAGATTACAATTTGATACAAAAACTTGGTACATTCACGAATAAGCGCAGAAATCAAAACATATATACATATGGCAGAAGTAAATCAAATCTCCATTTCTATATAGAGAACACGTAATCTCAAAAGAAATAAACTAAACCACCGGTGATGGCCGACCATCACCAAAACAGTGTACAATATATGGATAATATCACGAATGTACCAAGCCCAACTTACCAAACCCATAATCTACGATCCTAGAACTAAGGCGAAAATCCTCAAGCTGACGATCTTCTCTTCCGGTATGTAATCTAAATCTTTTTTAAAGCCAAGGTCTCGATCAATACCTATAACTGTGCCTGTGACGTATAGTTGGGGTGAGCTAACAACTATGCTCAGTAGAGGACATTCAATATTAATTTATATTTTATCATAAGAAAACATAGATTAAATGACAGGAGTTTAAAACCATCTCTCCTAAAAACTGAATTTCAAAGCATTTATCATTTTCATTTCAAAACAGACTTTCAAAGCTTTTACTTTCAAAACAGAGTTTTCGTCAAAACCATATGTATAAAGGAACATATTAAACTGTTAGAAGTGCCCAAGGTTGTCCAATTTGCAACCAAAACATTACAAGGGTGTCCAAGGGTGTTTCAATGTATCCAAGGGTGTCCCAAACAATGTCGAATTTGCAACCAAAACATTACAAGGGTGTCCAAGGGTGTCACAATGTATCTAAGAGTGTCTCAACATTTCCAAGGGTGTCTCAATGTTTCCAAGAGTGTCACAATGTATCCAAGGGTATCTCAATGTTTCCAAGGGTGTCTCAATGTTTCCAAGAGTGTCACAATGTATCCAAGGGGGTCTCAATGTTTCCAAGAGTGTCACAATGTATCCAAGGGGGTCTCAATGTTTCCAAGGGTGTCCAAGTTATCAATGATTGTTCAAGGGATGAATGATGTTTCCAAGGGATGCATATGCAGCGTATGTATGAATGCATGTACGGATTTTGCCGCTGTACTAGCTCCAAGGAATGTAGTCAAAAGAATCCAAAGAATTCACAATGCAAGTTCCACGTCAAAGTCCAAGTGCCGAGTTAATTGACATTTCAAAGCGTCAATACTAATACATTTATTTACAAAATTTACATACATTGAGTGTCGATTTCTCACCTTTAACTCAACGATTCACGTGAAGATCGGATCGTCTTCCTTCCTTGCAAGCAAATGGGTTTCAAAACCCATTTTGGTCCTCCCCAGCTCCACGATCACAACAACACCGACACAATCGTATGGCGTTCTCTCATCCACAAGTTTGCATAAATTTCACCACGATCTCGTGGTTCTAAACACAAGTATTCAAACAATTTCTTCCTCTTCTCCCTTCAAACCCTTCTCTTCTTTCTTTTCTCTCACAACACACAAGAGAATAAACCCAACAAGGGTCTTACACGTTAGTATCACCCCCCCACGATCTAGTGGATCTTCGCACAAGGATTCAAGCAATCTCTTTTTCTTCTCTTCAAACCTTTCTCTCTCTCTCTCTCTCTCTCTCTCTCTAGAACTCAAACCCTCAAGATTTGCAGCCGGTGAAGCTTCTTTGAGAAGCTTTGCCTTTTATAAGTTAACGGGGCTAGTTCCCTTATTAAACACCTACACCCACTTTTTGAGTGTTAGCCTTATCCACTTGATTTGTTCCGGTGTGGAACATATACACCCAATGAGGTGTTTCTTATTACACTAAAAGATCTTTGGTTCGGTGTGAAACTTTGTACATTCGAATTACGTATCAATTGGATTCGGTGTTGAGCCAATACACCACCACGGTGTATGAACTTGGTCCAAAACCTTACACGAAGCTCAAACGGACCCGAAACGATCCCGTTTGAAAAATCCGAAATGGTGACGCATTTTCTAACGAACACATCAAATCAGGACCCACGGTTTTCGGATTTTTCGGGATGTTACATTCTTCCCACCTTAAAGAATTTTCGTCCTCGAAAATTGACGTGTTTACATTGAAAAAGTATAGAGATCTCACAGGTCCGAACAGACATAGCGATACTCTCCTCAAGAGTCAATGACTCGATGTCAACGAAAATAATTAGGGTTATGACAATTTGGCTGTTGTGTTATTGTATAATACACTAAAATTTATCTTTAAAAAATGTTTAAAGTACAAGGAATCACATGCAACACTTGCCTATACACTTTACACATGCCCCAACTCCTGCAGTGAAGCTTTGGTAGTGTGATGGGCCTCTATACCTTTTGAATAAAGGACCGACTATCCTGATCGTCGTTTAAACACCAAATAATGTTTAAACGATCTTACACCATTTATTGGCTTATGATCTTGGAAATCCATACCGTTAAAATTTTTTGTCATCAATCGAAGGGCTATGGGTCCAAAAATCACACTTTTGGGAGATTCTAACCATCTGATATGTGCATTCTAATATCAACGGTTGTTCATAAGTTTGATGGTTGATATTAAAGTTCATCGAACGGATGGTTTACATCCACTTAGAATCATGGTCCTTTGGCTGGGACATGTTCCGAGGATGGATTGCCACTTGGGCAATTTAGATTGATCATAGATGTGTGCCACAGGGCACAATGATAAATTACACTTCAATGGAGAATTTAATGGTGGAAGATTATTTAAACACCATTTGGTGTACACTTTTTGTGTGATTCGAACCTTCCGCTCTGTGCACTGTAATATTAACGGCTGTTCTTAAGTTTGATGGTTGATAATAAAGTTCATGGATCATATGGTTTACATCCACTTAGAAGCATGGTCCTTTGGCCAGGACATGTTACCATTTGGTGTACACTTTTTGGGAGATTCGAACATGTCGCTCTGTGCACCGTAATATCAACGGTTGTTCTTAATTTTGATGACTGATAATGAAGTTCATCGATCAGATGGTTTACATCCACTTAGAAGCATGGTCCTTTGGCTGGGACATGTTCCAAGGATGGGTTGCCACTTGGGCAATTTAGATTGATCATAGATATGTGCCACATGGCACAATGATAAATCACACTTCAATGGAGAGTTTAATGGTGGAAGATCATTTAAACATCATTTAGTGTTTAAATATCGGTCATGAGCCATTATCATGGGACCGACTATCCTGACTTTCGTTTAAGTTATCATCAATTGAAGGGCTATGGATCTAAAAATCACACTTTTTGGGAGATTAGAACCATCCGATCTGTGCACTCTAATACTAATGATTGCTCTTAATTTTGATGGCTGATATTAAAATTCACCGATCGAATGGTTTATGCCCACTTAGAAATAGGAATAGTGCACACCAGTGCACCCAATTGCTATCCGATTGATGTCGGCTGAGTTCCCAGCCAATATTTAATACCCTTTCTTTATTTTAAAAGTTAAAAAAATATATTAAAAAATAATAAATATTTATAGAGGATATTTTATCCGATTTATATCAGATACATATGGGTCGATATGACCAGGTATGGGCCGATAAATATTTGACCTATTTGACCCGATTTTCTACCCTATATTAAAACAGGGGTATATACCAACTCAGAAGGGGCCTAACCTGATATCCGTCTCTAAGGTTAGTGACTTTTACTTTTAACCTGATACTATTGGCCGATATGGATCGAGTACGGCCGAAATTTACTTTTCTCACATCTCCACTCCGTATCCACTCTTTTTAAATATAAGTTTCGTAAAATTATAGAGTGCCTTAAATTCACCCACACTAAAACATATTGACCACTTTGAATCTGATTTTGGAGATCATTTTTCATCTCAATCTTTTAGACGATGGATCATGAGATCATGGGCACGCCATCATAAGGTTAGTTTTTTTTTATTTCACATGGCACACAACCAAAAAACGTGTCAGGTTTGAGTGTGATGAGTTTCGCCTGATGTTATGGTCACTCTTGAAATGTGTCATATGGAATCAAAAACTACGAAAAATGATCTCCACTATCCGATTCAAAACAGTCAATGGGTTTCTGTGTGGGTGATAAGAGCTAATCTTTAATAATTGTTTCTTAAATATGACAATCATACCCTTATAGTTTCAATATATCAAGATAGTCCAATTTTATGGTCTTTTGCGGCCATGTTCTCCTTATATAACAAATATCGATATAGTTATTATTAGCCTATTACGTGCGCTTGCATAAGCATTATGGACCGTGTTCATATTTGTTAAAATATAGGTATCGGCCGATACCAGTAACTCATCACCATATTTGGGGTTCGCCCATAAATACCACCGGTAACTCACCACCAAATTTGGTTGTCATCTATCCGTTTCGATTTATATTTAAAAAAATATAAAGATATATAGTATTAGTATCCATAAAAGATATACATTGTATATAGTATGCTACTTGATGTTTTTGCTTTTCATGTTGCTTTGATCATGAACTAATGGTGTACCTTTCTTTCAAGTCAAAGTGTAAGATACAATTTACCAAAATCGTCTTATAAGTTCATATGTATGTCAAAGCATTAAATACGAGTCTACGGATGATGAAGACGATAAAATCCTCAAGGAAGTTAAAGTCGAGAAGGAATAAATACCCATTTTTGATTTAATTGAATTTTCCAGATTATACTTATTTGTTAGTTTTTTTTTTAATTTTTTCATGTTCTATAGTTGACAATAAGTTATATTTTTTTTTTCATTTTTTATTAAAATTTTGATAATTTTAAATTATACATAATGAAGACATAGGAAACATAGTAATAAGTGGTGTTTTTTTTTCTTTAATAAATTATAAAACATAGTAACGAACACTTGAAATACTATAATTTTTTTAGTATATATAAAAGAGTTAAAGGGCTATATTTATGTATTTTATACATAGTTATGATTTTAATTAGGGCTTTGAATGGGCCGGCCCGGCCCGAATTTAGGCCCAAAAGTCTGGTTTTTTAAGGTGAAAGCCCGGACAAGGACTAGATTGGGTTAAGTACGCTCCAACCCGAGTTAACTCAGGCTGGGTTTGGACTGAATGGCCAAAGCTCGGGCCTGGACGCGACACGGATACCATATATGATATAAGTAATATTATTTTTCATATAGAACTATTTTATACATACTTTGTTGGTATTTTACTGAAATGCCTTGAGATTAAGCCATCGAACGGTTTAATCTCTTGTTGGCATTTTACTAACATTCCTTGAGATTAAACTGTCGAACGGTTTAATCTCTCGGGCATTTTAGTAAAATGCCAACAAAGTATTATAAAAGGTAGTAGACATGTCCTTTGTCCTATTGAAATCGAAAGAGGAAAAAAGCTTTTGAAAAGGAGAGCTTTTTTGGCTTGGATCCGGCCTGGCCTTATGAAAGGGCTGGGTAGGGCTGAGTATATCTTGGCCAAGGTAGGGTCCGTGCCAAGACTGGATAGTGAAAAATCGGGAAGATCCGGGATGTTTTTGACTCCGACCCGGCCCCATTTAAAGCCCTAGTGATGCGGGAACTTGCTAAATGCAATGCTAGGGCTGAGATTAGGATTAAAATTAATTTAATCAATTAAAAAATAATAATTTTGAATTTTCTTCTTTTTGATCAAATGGGTCTTTAACGGGCCTTTTTTTAAAAATCCATTCGTGGGTCCACTTTCTCTTTTGACGTTTCTTCTTTACCCGATCACGATTCAAACAGGCGGATCTAAAATACGCATCAATCCCCTATACTTTGAAAAAGTTCGACCTCGAACTTTGGTTGGCATGGATTTTCACGGTCGCGATCACAGATAATATATAGGGAACCTCGATCGGAAGCGGCTTGAATCGGACGTCCCCATCAACTCTCCCTGGGTTAGAAGGATGCATTCCCGATGAATACTCATTGTGATAAAGATCCAAAAGATTTGGATCAAGCTGCTGAAATTCCTCCTGTGTAATCCAAGTATTCTCTTTGTCGGCCTTGTTCTTCCACTTGACCAAATACTTCTGAAGTCCCCCGTGGCTGGTGGACACAATCTGATCTTCCAACACATCTTCGATGATCTCACGAATTTGTCGAGTAGGTGGGGGTAACGGTGTAGGAAGAGGAATAATTGGATCATTGGATGTAGAAGCCTCAAAGGGGTTGGCAGGGATGGTTGAAGGGTCATGGAATGGAACAAGGTCCACATTAAAAGTCGTACTAATCCCCACTTCCGGCGGAAGATCTAAGATGTAAGCATTAGAATCGGCACACTTCAAGATTTGATAGGGTCTAGCACCACGGGCTTGTAATTTCTTTGCAACTCCTTGCGGGAATCGCTCGGGTCTATTTCGAACCATCACAAAATCACCCTCTTGGAATTCTTTGAACCGTCTATGAGAATCTGCAGAGAACTTGTATTTCTCATTCTTTAAATTAATTCTTTTTTTAATCTCAGCATGCAACTCATGAATGCAATATGCAAAAGCGGATGCAGACTTTAATGACCTTTGATGAATAGACATTGGGAGAAAATCTGTGTGTTCTAGTATTCGGCTTACCCTTCCACTGGATGAGGTATGCCTGATGTTTCTCAGATTGTGTTCTCCTTGCAGTCCAAGTGTTGTCAATTTTCGGTTTACCTTTCCACTTAAGAAGATACTCTCGATATGCTTGGTGTGTGTTTACTGTAGTAACAAAATATGGATCTCCAAAAACTTTTCCATCTAACTTCTTCACATATTGTTTAGGCGGGTATTTGGAAATCAATGAGTAGATAGGATTGGGCTGAGGTGGATGGGCATCCAGGAATGGGTCTAAAGGATTTGTTGTTGGGCCTAAAAAAAGTGTACGTGCATCTACACTCGACTCGATTAACTCGTATGTACTCGCTTCAACCAAAACCAAAGACTCTGGGGTACTCGATTCAATTGACACTAATAGTTTTTGTGTACCCAGTTCGATGGACTCACATGTATTCGACCCAATGGGCACCAACAAGTTGTGTGCGCCCAACTCTACGGGTATCAATGACTCATAGGAAAGTGGCTCGATTGGTTCATGTGTGGGTGATTTAACTTCACTACTTACAAGGGAAATAGAAGTCTTTTTAACACAAATTAGACTTTCATTAGCTTCTTCTATCTCCTCTTCACTCAGCACGGTACTAGGGTCATACACTTCTTTTACTTCCCTATTCTCCGGCTCCTTGGGACTCACTCTTTTAGTCAGTAAATTCGGAGTAAGAAATTTCGTGGGGTATTGGTATGCAAAATGTCCAAACCCTTGACACTTAAGGCAATCAGGACACTTATTCGTCTTAATTTTCAAACCCCGAAGAAGGTGATGGTGTGTTAAAGGAACATACTTTTCAATGAGTCTCACCTTCATGTCCTCCCATGTGGAAATGTGTTTATTTCGAAGAGATTCAGTACGACGTTCTACGCGAGTCCAAAAAATTTTGGAATTATCCTCCAACTTTGTTTTTGCTAGCCTAATTTTGTACTCCTTTGGTACGCCATAGTAATCAAAATATTCTTCTGCACTAGACAACCACTCCACGAAGGTTTTGGGATTCATCCATCCCTCAAAATTTGGAACCTCATCTCGAATAGATTTGAGAAACTTCTCGGCTGGGTCATACTCGGGTTCACGATGATGAGGGTATCCCCTAACTCTAGTCTCATCACGATTTTTGAGACTTTGCCAAGAATTTGAAGTGTAGAGATTTTCTTGTTTGGCTAGTACCCTTTCATGACGGGTAAGGAAGTCACGTTGACATGTAAGTGACTCATACATGATGCTTGACACAAACACAACTCAGACACAATACTAAAAAAGACACACTATGAACCAACAATGGATGAGGACTTTTGTCAAACACTAGACATGCACAGTAATGAAATAAAATGCAATAAGATTGAAATGACATGCAATTATGAAACTAAGTGATATAAGACAAAAGTTAGACAAAAAAAAACTTAGACAGAAAGCTTTAAAAAATATATTTTTTTAAAAAATGCAGACAAAAAGCTAGACGAATAATTTCAGACAAAAGCCAGACGAACTTTTCAGACAAAAGCTAGACAGAAATTACAGACAACAAAGACAGACAAAAATTTTCAGACAAAAGTAAGACAAATTTTCAGACAAAAGCTAGACATTTTCTGATTTAAAAAAAAAAAAAACCAAAAATAAATAAATAAATAAATAAACGCTAAAACTTATATGAGCACTAAAACCCTAAAACTAAACTGATGCTCTGATACCAATTTGATGCGGGAACTTACTAAATGCACTGCTAGGGCTGAGATTAGGATTAAAATTAATTTAATCAATTAATAATTTTGAATTTTCTTCTTTCTGATCAAACAAGTCTTTAACGGGCATTTTTTTAAAAACCCATTCGTGGGTCCACTTTCTCTTTTGACGTCTCTTCTTTATCCAATCACGATTTAAACAGACGGATCTAAAATACGCATCACCTAGTTTTAATAACATCTTGACATGGTTCATTGGCCTAGCCTATATGATTGAGTGAGAAAGAATGGTTTTTCAGCAAGATACGTGCATGATGATATGGTTACAGTTGAGTCATTGCGTTAGTCTCTATGTGCAATATTTTAGGTATTCATCTAATTAGTAAACTAATTAGTTACTCTTACCTATTTCTATATTAATTTTACCAGGACTTATCCATACATCAGCTATTGTATATGTGAGTAACACAAACTTATAAATTAGACCCAAACTTGGATCCAAACCTGACCTAGACCCGTTACAGAGCCAACTCGATCTTTCAATAGGTCGGGTATGGACGTAGCTTGACTGAGACCTGATCCGACTCCAAATGAGTAGGTTCCAGTTCACCCCCAACCTGAACCAGTAGTTAGTTAGCGACTTAGCGGTAACTTGAGTAAAATAATATACATAAAAACTTAAAATATTCTTTTTTAAATAATTGTTTAACTTTACAACATTTTTTCTAAAATTTATTTCATCATTGAAATTAGTTTTGAATTTTTTTTGTAAAGTAAAAGAATAGAATTGTTTTTTAACATAATATAAATTAAAAATCAATTTTTTTATATTTTATAAAACATTTTTAAGAATAGATTATAAATTTAATTGTTTTACTTTTAATTTTTTTCTAAAAATAATTTTGGAAAAATATCAAAGTAAAACAAGATATTGTTTTTTAAATAATTTAAATTAAAAAATCAAAATTCTTTTTATATTTTATCAAAATGTTTTTTTTTAAATATTTTGATATTTTATAAATTCTTTTAAAGGACAGATTATAAATTTTAGAATGTTTTTAGACATAAAAATTGAAATATAAGAAAAAAACTATAGAAAAATCATGTTTAACACAAATATACTTTATTTAAAAAAAGGTACATTTGAAATCTAGAAAAAGACTAAAAAAAATAATTAAATTTAATGTTATTTTTAAAGTGTAAATTATATTTTTTGATTTTTGGGTTAAAAATATTTCTGAATATAAAAAACATCAATGCTTAACTTTAATTTTTATATTAATTTATGGAGTATAATTTTTATATTAATTTGTAGATTAATATAAATTAGGAAAAGGATTATTTTCTAATTATTTCTAATTATATTAATTTTCTAATTATTTTCTTTATTCTATTTTGTTTGTTTTAAACAATAATATTTATGTAAAAATTATAAAACTTAAACTATTAAATATCAATTTTAAAATGAATTAAAGTCATCTTAAAATTAGAAATGATAAAAGTTCAAATATAAAAAAGAATAATTAAGATTAAAAATATATTAAAAAGTTGATTAAATTTTTTTTTCGTTGTGTTGTGTAACAAACTATCTTAATTTTTTTTTGATAGGCCCTGTGCGTTAATGGAAGGAGTCAATATATGTGCTAAACAATCTGTCCTGAACCTGATCTGATTAGCTAATTTATGCTTATAAATGTGCTGTTCTTAACCTGTCTACACAATTTGGGCCAGGTCCACCTAACCTGTCCATGAATATTAATATCGTTACTCGTTAGTATAACCTAAATATATTGGGCTGTGCCGGGCTAGGTTGGGGCCTTAGATTTCAAATTTGGGACCAACCCATTTATTTAATTGGTCTGAGCTGGCTCATCCCATCTAATAGACAGGCCTATATACCTTGGTCGAACCTTGCCTTAAGCGGTTGGGTTGCGGACCAGGCTGACAACTTATCACCTCTAAGAGAGAAGAGTGTGACTCACTTGGAAAGAGAGAAAAGAGGATGAAGTGGTGGGACCAACTTGACTGATTTCTCTTTAATTTTTTAAATGAAAAAAAATGAAAAAGCATGCAAATCCTTAACATGTGCGACAGTTCTGCTCTAATATATAATTGTATCATTTGCAACTGTGGTATGTGCAAAACCATAATTCACATAAGATTCTCAATTTTTTTGTTACTCGAATGGAACTCTTCATTTCATCGTCTTTGGTTAAAATTATACGATCTGATACAGCATGCTGATATAGGATATGATAAAATTTCATTTTTTTACCTATGCACTGATTTTTCTACTTGCAACATTTGTGTGACAGTTATCCTTATCTGCTTCCAAGTTACGTGATCGTGACATTCTTTCAAAGGTATTTTTTTTTTCAGTTGCATACATAGGGAAATATATTACATTTTAATGCATATTGTGGGTTGTATTTCATTTAACGGACATATGTATGAATTGATGTCACATTGTAACTCAGATTTCTGCCTGAATTTTATATATATCATATTAATGATGCTTAGACAATTCCTGCACTTACGCAATCTATTGCTGCTGCTAAGGCTACTAGGAAGCAGTCACCTAGAAATGACATTCCCTACATATAAGCGGATAGTGGTTGATGGCATAGTCACCAAGTAGGGGTTCGGCAACAATACGGCAAGGTTGAAATTCGGAAAAATGCAGCAAAATTTGGCAAGTTCAGGGAAATATTCAGAGAAAAATCGGAGAGAAAAAGTAATAAAAATTAAGATTAAAAACTAAAAAAATTTAAAATATTAAAAATCACGATTTATTGTATCATTGAAAATAATAATAATAATATATATATTTTTTGATAACCTGGGTATTAAGGCCTCTTAGAGCACCCGCCTAATCCCGGGGGCACATGCGTCACCAAGTAGGGGTTCGGCAACAATACGGCAAGGTTAAAATTCGGAAAAATGCAGCAAAATTTGGCAAGTTCAGGGAAATATTCAGAGAAAAATCGGAGAGAAAAAGTAATAAAAATTAAGATTAAAAACTAAAAAAATTTAAAATATTAAAAATCACGATTTATTGTATCATTGAAAATAATAATAATAATATATATATATTTTGATAACCTGGGTATTAAGGCCTCTTAGAGCACCCGCCTAATCCCGGGGGCACATGCGAATTTTTAAAAACACAAGCTGACTACATTTTGCATCTAATCTAAGAAGCCGACTAACCTACTCAAGGGTTGCTAGTTCAGCGAAAGAACATGTTTTGTTAACCATCATTTTTGTTCTTTATCATCTTTCTTTTCTTGCTGAGATTCCATGTTTAGTTTTAGTGATCTTCAATATATGCTTGATGGGTAGTAAAATTTTGTTCTGCTATATGAGGTGGATAAAAGATGAGTTGGTATCATGGGTCAAAAAACCGGAATTCCGATACGTATCGTCCTGACCTCTAGGAGGATACGTATCGGGTATCGTCCGATACATTCAATGTATCGGCGATACATTGAATGTATCGGTTTGATACATTCAAAAAAAAAAAAAAAACCCAAAAAAATATGAAAAAATAGCAAAAAAATCTGAAAAATTATATTTATTTATTTTGTATTTATTTCAACTATTTTTGCTTTTATTTTTGACTTATTTGATGCATTATTTAGATGAATATATAAATAACATGCCTATTTTGTAACTTAACCAAAGTCACATGCCTATTTTGTGACTTATTTTTGACTTAAGATCACATTTTTGACTTAATGTAATAGATCTTCTATCATTATTTTCGACCAGCTGATCACATGCCTATTTTATTAACAATATTTCATAATTTGATCGACGCAGACACGCAGTCACGCATAAACTAAATTATAATGTATATTGACAAAAATAAATTATATATTGTCAAAATTAATAGCTATGTTGATAAAAATAAATTTTATTGTATATGAAAAACTTACTTTAGAGCCACATTGAATTTCGTGGTGGTTCTTGGCCCTCATGATCATCATCGTCATCGGTGCGCGAGCTTTTCGGCCTTTGCCTATAATGTTGGCCATATTGATACCCATGATCATATGTGCCCCCTTGAAACTGAGGCTGTAACAACGAATATGGCTTAGTGTAGTACGTAAAGGCCGGTCCTCCAAAAATCTGACCAACGAAGTCATATGGCACCGGGTAGGTTTGTTGTAGCTGGTAGTATGAGTTACTAGTTGCTGAATCTTCGGTATTTTGTAAACTGAATCCCCCGAAGCTAGAAGTCATATAACCCATATCCGTATCATCTTGTGGACCTTGTGGTGATGGTGGTGTTTGATATGATTCCGACACTCCTCTTCCTTCAACCCCTCCCATTCTAAATGTAGGAGTGTCGAACTGTGTTAACAGTGTCGAGTCATCGTCCCATGCTGCCATATCTCTATAAGGATTAGAGGTACCAGCATCCTCCCCTCCACCACTAGTGCCAACGCCCCCTCCACCATCATCCTCACCACTCCCATCATCACTATCGGGCTGCGTTTCGTCATCAGATCCAACCACTGAATGACGATTCAATCTTCTTTTCCGCCTCGGTGGTTGGGAAGCCTGCTGCTCCGCTATTCTTTCAGCATTGTCCAGCCATTCAGTGCTCTCAGTATCCAAGACTGGCTCTTCTCTCTCTTCGATCCATTGATTCAAAGGGTCATCCTCCTCCAATATATAATCTAACTGGATGGGATCAAAATATTCACTGTCTGCAAGGTAGAATATGATAGATGAATTAGTATAATATGTAAGTAAGCCTTCATATAATTGAGGAACTAAGACTTCATATAATTGCTTACCACGGTTGGTCTTCTGTATATTTCTGACCCTTAATCGCATGTTGTAGTGGCAATAGACTAATTTTTTCAATCGTTCTATAGTTAGTCTATTCCTTGTCTTAGTATGAATGAGAGAGAAAGTGCTCCAATTCCGCTCGCAGTTGGACGAGGAACATGTTTACGATAATACCCTCATTGCTACCCGCCTCAATATCGGACCATCACCTCTATAATGCATCCACCAATCAGCGGGTTTGTCGTGTTTAATTTGGGATTGCGCCAACGGGGTCCCAAATGGCCCATGCCTCTTGCGAAATATGTCAATTTATAAAGATGAAACACAGTAAGACACATATCAATAAATAAATGATAATATCACATGACATTTGACTTATTAGTTATAAGGTATGATACTATGATTACTCACATCTCTTATGGCTTGACCTTGGTCCGCCAACTCAGGGAGCATTCTTTGGATTTCATTGAGCAAATCGGTATACACTTCATCAGTGTCACTCAGCTCGAAGCGTCGCGTATATTGGAAGGCTGGATTCAAGTAGTGTGCTACACATCAAATATGAGCAATTTCATCAGTATATGAAAATAATGAATAAATAAATAAAAATCGCTACATAAGCAGTTTAACATGTTATACTTGCTGCATGCAAGTACTGGTGAAATTGTGCATCCCACCTCTTGTCGATAATCGCCCAATATCGTTTATATTTTATAGGGTATTTGGTTTTTATAGCCAATTTTGCCTTATCCATTGACTTATAAACGTACCCCATCGTTGGTTTCTCATTATCATCAACCAATCTCAACACTTGCACCAACGGTATAGTGACGGCGATCTGGTGGACATCTTAAAATTGCTCGTCAGATGGTCAAAGTCAAGAATTCGCAACTTGCTCTTTGCTCGTGGGAGTCCTATTTCATGTTTATTCCATTCTTCCGACGACACCATGCTTTTCAGCTCACGCCTATATCTACCCAAACTCTGTAGGGCTAAAAACTGTGTTGCAAAACGTGTAATCGCAGGTCGGAGCAACTCATTGTTCGTGAAGGCTCTCATTAAATTGACCAGCTTGTCACTGTTGTACAGGTAGGAAGTAATCGTTCTTCCCTTCTGAATAGTTGCCTGTGCCTTGCTTCTCTTTCCTAAATCCTCAAGAATGAGGTCCACGCAATGAGCAGCACACGGGGTCCAGTATAGGTGACGTCTCTTCATCATTAGTTTTAATCCAGCGGCTTTGTAATTTGCCGCATTGTCTGTTACCACCTGCACAACCCGCTGCTCTCCAACCTCTTGAACTACCTTATCCATTAGTTGAAAGAGGTAATCAGCAGTCTTTACGTGTCTAGAAGCATCAACTGATTTCAAAAATACTGTCCCGGCATCGCTGTAAACCAAAAAGTTGATCAAATTCTTCTTTGTGGGACTAGTCCATCTATCGTACATAATTGTGCAACCTCTCTCATCCCATACATCCTCAAAGCTTTGTACATAGGCAGTTATCTCATCGTACTCATCGTTTAGTAAGGGCCCAGATATCTCGTATGCAGAAGGCTTTTTAACTCCTGGACCAACTTCTGCACTTGTATCAATCATGCTTTTGAAGTACGACGACTCTGCTACTTGGGTCGGAATGTTGTATATAAAAAACTTGGCAATGGATTTTCCAAGCTTCTTTCCCATTTTTGTAAGTGAGATTGCACTCAATTTGGTTTGTTTGGAGCTTTCAGTGCGATACATGAATGGATCCATGGGGGCTGTAGTATGGCCTCTAGTAGACGGCCTATAATCCCTTCCGGATGCTGACCTATGCAACCCAGCAGTCTGCTCAACATCCTCATCAACATCAACAACATGTGGCCTATGACTAGATCCACCACCGGTAGCAGGCATGGATGGGCCCCTCAACTTGGACCGAAACCGATAATCGGCTTCTTCTTGATCTCGCCGCTGTTGTGCTTATCTGACACTCTCTCTCATAGCTCTCGCTATCTGCTCATCCTCATCCTCATCATCCTCAGGTCCAGGTGATGTAAACTCTGGATCTGTCCTCCTGATTCTCTCATATATTTCCCTATCACGATTGGCTTCAGCTTTTTTCTTTCCCTTTGCCGCTTGTAAACTAGCTCTGATATTTTCTTTTACTTCTCTGGGTACATTGTAACACCCTTTTGTTTCTCTCTTTACGTGAGCTAGATGCTTCTTTAACCGTGTGATACCTCCTCCCAGCAGTTTTTTTTCACAAAGCTTACACTGTATCCGGAGTCTATCACCATCTATTGGTGTATCATATTGCCATGATGGATTTGACGATCGTACCATATTTATTTATTTCACCTGCATGAATGAGCAAACGATTGCATTAAAGTAAACATCTAATTTACACTTGAAAATAAACTTTATTTTCTAATTATTGCTATTTAAAAAATATTAGATTATATTTTATTAAATTTATTTGATATTATTCTAATTTTTATAAAATTTAGATTACATTTGAAATTTTATTTTATAATATTCTAATTTTTAAAAGATTAGATTATATTTTACCAAATTTATTTGATATTATTATAATTTTTGAATATTTATTTGATATTATTATAATTTATAATGTTTATTTGATATTATTTTAATTTATGAATATTTATTTGATATTATTATAATTTTTGAATATTTATTTGATATTATTCTAATTTTTAAAAATTTATTTGCTATTATTCTAATTTTAAAAAATTTATTTGAAATTTATTTCATATTATTCTAATATTTTATGGGACATATCCCATAATATTAATTATTTTAATTATATGTGACCCATAATTTTAAGGGTATATGTGACCCATATTAACCCATATTATTAATTATATTAATTATTTTGTGACCCATAATTTTAATTACATGTGACCCATAATTTTAATTATATAAATTATTTTGTGACCCATAATTTTAATTATGTAAATAATTTTGTGACCCATAATTTTAATTATATGTGACGGTCACATATAATTAATATGGGTCGCATATAATTAAATTTATTATTAAAATTACTATGGGTCACATATAATTTAATATGTGACCCATAAATTTAATTATATGTGACCCATATTAATTTTAAGTTTAAATTATATGTGACCCATATTGACCCAATTATTTTATTAATTATGTGTGACCCATATGATATGTGACCCATATTAATTTTAATTTTAATTATATGTGACCCATATTGATTTTAATTTTAATTATGTGTGACCCATATTGACCCCATTATTTTATTAATTATATGTGACCCATATTAATTTTAATTTTAATTATATGTGACCAATATTGATTTTAATTTTAATTATATGTGACCAATATTAATTTTAATTTTAATTTTAATTATATGTGACCCCATTATTTTATTAATTATATGTGACCCATATGATATGTGACCCATATTATATGTGACCTATATTAATTTTAATTTCAATTATATGTGACCAATATTGATTTTAATTTTAATTATACGTGACCCATATTGACCCCATTATTTTTTTAGTTATATTAATTGTTTTGTGACCCATACTTTTAATTACATGTGACCCATAATTTTAATTATTCATATTATTTTTGACTCATAATTTTAATTAATTTAAATATTTTAAATATTTTAATTATTTTAATATCTAGCATTAAATATGGTAGATCTTTCATATTTATGGGTAGATCTACCATTAAATATGGTAGATCTAACAAATTTATGGCTAGATCTACTATAGTTAAGGGTAGATCTACTATATTTATAGGTAGATCTACCCTTAAATAAGATAGATCTACCTTATTTCAACCTTTAAAACGAAATAAAATGATGGAAAAATGATAAAACACGTACCTTCCGCGTTGATCCCGAGCTTGTTGGTGCGATTCGGCGGCGATTTGGGGTGAAAATAAGCAAAAAATGAGAAAGAAGAAGGAAGAAGGAAGAAGAAGGGAGGGCTGGTTTTGCAATGGAAAAAAAAAAAAGAAGCAAAACCCAACCTTAAATTCGGGTTGCAAAAGGTCACCCACGTGACTGGGCCCCACAGAATCTTGAAATTATCGTCCGATACGAACGATAATTTGACATTATCGTTGGTATCGGACGATAATTTCATTATTTTTTGAATTTTCTAACTTTTTCAAAATTATCATCCGATAATTTGATATTATCGTCCGTATCGTCCGATACGGGCGATATTTTGCCCGTATTGGACGATAATTTCACTATTTTATATAGGGTACGATACATACACTATGTATCGTACTGCTGACCTCCAAAACCGATACGTATCGTCCGATACGTATCGGTATCGGACGATATTTTGACCCATGGTTGGTATCACCATTCAAAGTTTGAACTTAGCAACTTGGACTCAGAATTCAGCTGAGCTGCGTGGTTTATCTAAGCACTGTTTATAGATAGTGACAAAATATGGTTTTTTTTTTTTTTTTGAAAAATACGCGTGTAATATGCATTTTTTTTGGCACAACTTACTAAACCCATATAATACCCATATTTTTGAATTAAACGCGTATATTCGTATAATACACATTTCACATATTAAATGCGTTTTTCGCTTATTAAACGTTTTATTCCCATATTTTATAGTGGCGAAACGAAACCCAACGGAGACCCTTAAACCCCCTTTTCTCTCTTTAATATATTTTTTTCAATATTTTAATATATATCGTTTTTACCCTTTTTTTTTTCATCTTCCGTATTTTACAGTCTTTTTAGCTTCCGATTTTTCCCCCTTTTTGTTCCGTATTTTGCCTATTTTTTTCCAAAATTTTCGCTCGCTCTATTAAACTTGTATCCGTATTTTTTCTCTATGAAATCAACAAAAAGGAAAGATACATTGTGTGTGGGGGGATTGATGTGGGAACTTACTAAATGCAATGTTAGGGTTGAGATTATGATTAAAAATAATTTAATCAATTAAAAAAATAATAATTTCTCATAACAAATTATTACGAAAAATTCTAGAAATTCAATTAGGTGATTTAATTCCGACCCAAAATAGCGTTACTTTAGTGTATGTTCCCTATCGCGGATCTAGAAGACTAGGGTTTTTATGAATGGCTAGATCTCTGATAGTTTGAGGGCGTCGAACGAACTCGCAAGCGGGTTCTCTCGATACCAAACGAAAATAAAAGGCTAATAAAATTAATGATGAACAAAATATTGATTTAGGGCTTTTATGAGATTAATAAAATAATTAGGATTACGCTACTTACGCAAATCATAGATCTAAAGACGATAGAGATGGAATAAGAGTTGGCTTCGCACCAAACCCTAAGTGGGAATCAAAGAATCGCTTTCCGTTTTGAGAGAATCACACCTTCACCAAAGTTTAGAACTCTCAATTTTGTATAAACAATTTTCATTAACCAAAAACTTATAATAAAAGTGTTTACAAGCCTTTAAATAGGTTGACCAATGTATAAAATTAGAAATCCTAGTATAACTCTAAGTCCTAATAAAAAAAATATCCTAATTCTTCTAAAACAATAAAGTCCTAAAACAATAAGGAAACTAATCATATTTCTAATAAAAGAAATAACTCTTACTTTCTAAATTAAAATAATAAAAGAGACTAATCCTAATTCAATTAGGATTCTTGAAATTCGTCACTTTATGTGCAACTTCCAAAAACTGACCATAACTTCTTCAATACTTATCGGAATTGTACGTTTTTTAGTTCGTTGGAAAGCTACTTCGATAAGCTTTCAAATATAACCAATTTCGCATCAATCCGACTTTGTTTGACACTTCAAAATAAGCCATACATAAAAGTGTCGGGATTGAAAGTTGAAGACCCTAATAAATTTTGGATTTTCTTCTCTCTGATCAAACGGGTCTTTAACGGGCCTTTTTTTAAAAACCCATTTGTGGGTCCACTTTCTCTTTTGACGTCTCCTCTTTATCCGACCACGATTCAAACAGGCGGATCTAAAATACGCATCAGGGATGTTTATCATTTATAAAGGAAAGGGTGCTCTTCTGCAATTTTAAAAGCTAAAAGGGGCATCATTGTCTCTTAAGAAGCTCAAAGGGGTTATTTTATCATTTAAAAAGGGAAGGTTTAGAGAGCTCTCTCTAATTGAAATCTTCCTCATTGAAACACTCTTGATTGGAGAGCCCCCTCAGTGAAATGGAATGATACAAGCTGAAGACCATCCATGCCTCAACTGGATTTGCAGTTTCAAATCCTGTACAAAGCCCTAGTGTAGACACCCTACTTTTGATTGTGGATTTATGCCAATTTGTTCGATGGAACTAATGCATCTGTTTTCTCGGGGTCACAAGTATAACAAATTAACAATCCTTTAGGAAGCCTAATTCTAACCTTTTCAAAGCCTTCCCGAACCTTACCAGTGCATTTAAGTTTAATGATTAGTCATATGACTTTTCGAAAGAGGCTCTGTATGCATTTAGAATTCCAAAGATCCTCTTAAAAAGAGTATTTTACAAGGAAATTTATTCCAATACTTGGTTAGCTGGTCAACTCCTATTTCCCTTGTTTGGCATCCCTTAAAAGTTTACAGATAAGCTAATAATCATAGAAGGGGACTCAGCTAATGTGATTAGATGTGCTTGATCTGGATATATGACACTTGGTGCCTTGCAAATTCATTTAATCATATCTTGGATAATTTCAATATATTTATCTGGAATGCATTTCCTCCTTAGCGCCCACTAGATTATGTTATTGAATCCTCTGAATTCCGAAGCTAAACCCTGATGATATCTCAAGTCTCAACTGTTACCCCTAAGCCTTAGCTTGAAACCTGTAATCCTTTCGATCTCTTCTCAAGTCACCTTTCAATTAAGATGAGTTTAGCGCTAAGGTCAGACATGAGGAGATTTATTGGTGCCAAAATTTGCTTGTCAAATAAGAAGGGAATAGGAGCTCAAAATATTTTCAATAGGGACGGAAATTTATTCTTATTGGACGTTGGTGATGAAGTGGTTAGACCGAGACTCGATGGGTTCCATTTTTTCCAATTCTGTCTTTATTCACAGCTGATAATGTGGTTAGATCGAGACTTGATGGGCTTCAATTTCTCAAGGTCAATGAGGACAACATGTCCCTATAAAGAAAGGTTTTCTGAAGATTTCTTATTTAGTTTGATGGTGACAAGGCTTCTGCACAGATGGTTTTCTCTTGTTACTCTTAACAGATTCGAGGGTATTCTTAAAGACGATCTATTTTATGATTTCTTTGAACAATCCAGAATTCCTTGCAAAGCATATTCCACATTTATTACGTTGGTTCTAAATTGGAAGGGCAGCAGACGTAAAACACTTTCGACTCATTGACTTCTTTACTAGTACTCATATATTAATGGCCAAAGTTCTTGCTAGTAGATTGACAAAGTTTCTGGATAGGGTGATATCCCCTTATCAAAGCATTTTTAATGAAGGCAGATACTTGACTGTGCGCTGATTGTACATGAGGTGGTTGACTCCATATAATAAGTAAAAGAACCTGGGATTGCTATTCAAAATTGGCCTATAGAAGGCTTATACTTATGTGGACTGGCGATTCCTTTAATATTTGTTACTCAGATTTGGATTCTGCCTATGACGGTCACATGGATGAAGGGCTTTTACCTTCCTATGGTATTTCATAGTAGTGAATGGCCAGCTGAGAGGGTACTTCCAGAGCAGCTATGGACTGAGACAATGTGATCCGCTTTCACCCTTGCTATTTGTCTGTGGTTGAAGCGGCAATATAACTATTTCTGAGGATGTCATGTAAGTGACCGGCCCAAAGGTTCTGTGAGTAAGAACCATTTGATCATCACTTACTCAATGAATGGGTATAATGACTGAAAATCCAAAGAAACTTTTTTCCTGAGTATTGTAATATCAGCACTACAATTAGCTACACTGGTTTTTATGGGGGCTAATTGGAAGAGGCTAGGGTTGTGGAAGGCAGTATCAGGTGCTGTGAGACCGCTTCCAATATGGGTTTGGCTGAGACGATTTGTTCATCATACGGTGTATTGCTTATAGTGCCTGGAGGGTTTTCTCTAAGCTTGCTGAAAAATTTCAGAGGGCTATCCGGTCTCAAGTGGGCATTGGAAACAGAATCTAGTTCAGGGATGATGTTTGGGTTGGGGAAACTATGGTGTGAACTAGATTTAGTGTAATGTACAATTTGGCGATTGAAAAACAGATGCTGGTTAGCGAAGCTGCCGAAAGGTATACTTATGGGACTGTGTAGTTTGGACAATAATCCTTAGAAGAAACCTCGTAGATGCAGAGATTTTAGAATTAGCAATGTTTCTAACAGAACTCCACAAGGTGTGTCTCCCCCTTTTAAACAAAGACTGATATGCAATGTTGTTAAGTCACATATGCGATTGCGCGATGGAATAATTTTTTTTTTCAAAAAATCTCCAAAAAATCCCCAAAAATTCCCAAAAGTGTATAATATATGTTTTGTGTTAATTTAAAGAAGTGGGTGGAGACTGGAGAGCTTAACAAGTAACAACCACACTAAAAAAAGGAAAAAATGAAAGAAATGAGGTGTAATAAGGAGGAAAAATAATCAAACAAAATTTAATAGGAATTATAAATTAATTTCTAACTCTAGAATCCTTGAATCTTTGATTCTTGAAGTGATTTCTTCTCTCTTTGCTTGAAGAATGATGGTTGAAGCTCCTTGCTTAGTTAACTATAAAATAGAGCAAAATGAATTATCAACAAAGCTTTGAGAGAGAGAGAGAGAGAGAGAGAGAGAGAGCACTAAAAACTAAAAAAAAAAAACCAAAGAGACACAAATCATACCTTGGATAGATGTGGTATGGATTAGGAAGAGGAACCCCCTATTTATAAGCTTTGGGGAGGCTTTTAAAAAAAAAAAAAAAACTCCAACGGTCATATTTATGACCATTGGAGGGGTATGCGATCGTATACCTCCCAAATCGCACATTCCATCATGGCATATGCGATTTGTACATTTAGGATCGCATATGTGATCGCTTTTGACAACTATGCTGATATGGGTAAATGCTAGCACTGAATTTCTTTGTTATGGGAAAACTCCACGAGGTGTGTCTCCCTTCTGCAGTCATCTATATCTGTTAGAAAGCAGTGGTTGATAAGATTTTCACTGTTAATCACCTTGTTCACAGGACTATCCGTGCTCATGTATTATGTGCAAGCATGCTGAGGACTCGGTAAATCATTTATTTATTCACTGTCCTCCATTTGTGTACCAGGTAGGTACACATTTCCTAGAATTATTTGGCTTAAGTTGGACTTCTCCTCACACAGTTGGAAATCTGATAGCATCTTGGAGTGGTGTCTCGGTTGCGTCTCATTTAGGTCGTACTCTATGGTAAATCATTTATTTATTCACTGTCCATTTGTGTACCAGGTAGGTACACATTTCCTAGAATTATTTGGCTTAAGTTGATCTTCTCCTCAGACAGTTGGAAATCTGATAGCATCTTGGAGCGGTGTCCCGTTTCCGTTTCATCTAGGTCATACTCTCTGGTAAATCATTTATTTATTCACTGTTCATTTGTGTACCAAGTAGGTACACATTTCCTAGAATTATTTGGCTTAAGTTGGACTTCTCCTCAGATAGTTAGAAATCTGATAGCATCTTGGGGCGGTGTCCCGTTGTGTCTCATCTAGGTCATACTCTCATATTGTTTAGTGGACTGGTCGTAAATTATATGACTTAACCTTGCTTATGTGGCGTACTGCCATTTAAGATTTGCTTATCCAAAAATTTAACCATTCTAATCCTACCGTTTGTTCTCTTGACTTCTATATTCTTTTCCTTCAAAATCTCTATCAATGATAATGCCTATCCTACTGAAGATTACTCTCTTGAGTTGAATAGCTAAAACCCATGGACAAGGTTCTAGCCTTCTCCTTCCCTTCCAGTCTCTCATAGTATGCATGAAATCTGCATCTTCCCCAATCGATTTACCCATGTTTCAGGAGGCCAAATATATATTTCTGGACTAACATCTTTCCCTGCACCGGTCCATTTTGGTGTTCCCTACTATTTGGAAAATCTGGCACCATCGCTACTCGTTGCTTACCGAGGATATCCTAATGGACCCTTATCTACTTTTCACTACAATTGGGCTCTATTGTAGTACGTCTCTGTTGGGAATAAGATAATGTGGATTTGATTTTCAATAGAAATGGCAAAGAAAAGGGTTATTTTATCTAAGAAAGTACTCTATATAATCCAATGCCAATGTAACTATGGATTTGAGTTTTTCATAAAAGATTGTTATCGTTATTTGTCAAATATCTTTTGCTCAAGTATTTTGTTGTTGCATCTTTTGTTATACATATAATGTCTTTACATTCCTATATATAATATTTAATTGTATTTATATCTCAAATAATTATTCTATCCTGTTGTAGAGTGATCCTATGGCAGTATTGTTTGCAAAGAAAAGTGATGGAACACTGGAAGAACTCGGCCGTACAGAAGTGCTAATGAATTCATTGGATCCGGTTTGGATTTCTAAGTTTACAATCACTTACCAATTTGAGATTGTTCAGCCATTAGAGTATGCTTCTCATGGTTCTCTTAATGCTTTTTTTTTTCTATACTATGCATTTGAGTTTTTGATGCAGTTTTAGCCTTCGTACATATCGTCTCTTTTCCAGCATCAACTTCTGATTCGTTTAATGTAACTTGTCTTGTGTTTCAGGTTTCATATATATGACGTTGACACTAAATACTATAATGTACCTGTGAAGGTGCTATATATTTTTATTCTTTCAATTTTCATCCACATTTTTATGAACTTTTTATGATCAAACTAACTTCTCATAAAGTGTGATTCATTAGATATTGATGCTTTATTCGATTTGAAGAGGCAATGTTTGCTTTCACAAACAGTAAAAGTTGTCTGGTGTCCTAATTTAATTTTGAAATTTTGTGCAACAAAGTTTGCATGGATTCTATGGTTGAATCTCTATTCATGTTGAAAACCTAGGCGTTTAGGAGTTCTGGAGATCCGTGAATCCCATTTTTACGACATGTGAAATCTTTATTATATATTGTTTTTGTTCTTTTTACTCATGTAATTCAATTGATGCATACAATATATAGTTTCTTTCTTAACCAGATTGTCAGCCACATTATTAGCGTCTTTAAGAGCATGACTAAAGGTAAAATCTCTTATCTTGAGAAGATCTCCAAGATTATCTAATGCATCACTGCATCAGTGTTTCCATTCCTGGCCCAGCGATGGCATTCCGACAGCTGCCTTCCAATATATCTTACTTGATAGCAAGATACAATTGGGTCTTCAACCCTACATCAGATCCCATGCTTCCGCCTCAGTACAGTCTGCCCCATTGTTGTTGTATGCCATCGCATAAACGATTATATGATCGCTTTTGCCATGGCATATATATATATATATATATATATATATATATATATATATATATATATATATATATATATATATATATATATATATGTCACATAATCCATGAAGGCTTATGCGATTGTAAAAGTATGCCATCACATCCTTAAGTATGCCATAATGCCATCGCATACTCAATATGCCATGGATACTACATTTCTTTTTCAATTAGTGACTTTATGCTTAGAGAGAGAACCCCTCCCCCCCCCAACACACCCACCCACTCATCATTCAACAAATTTGTCTATAACAATTGCAAAACTCTCTTCCGTCTCTCTTATTTTCTTCAAACTTTCCACTGGGTCAATAAATCAACGGCATTCAAGTATCAAAGACAAAGAATAATGAAAAGGTTTTTTATTTTTTGAAAATCTAATCAAGATTCAAAAATGATGTTTTTTTTTTTCATCTTTTGTCGTATGAAGTTAAATACTAATGATGGATTATATACTAGTTTATAAATTTATTATGAAATTAGATCTACATGTAATAATTCCTTAATTTCTATATTTTTCAAGTTAGAAATTTTTTTGGCATAATGTTTACTTATAAGAACAGGTGGCTCTGCTCAGTTTTTGTGGTTATGGGGTTACATATTTGTTGACTTTAGCTAAACCAAATTTCTTCAATTGCATCAGAACATAACATTGCTCATCATCATCATAAAAGCATAACCACATTGTCGATTAACTGATTCAGGCATCTGCTAGCGCTCCCAGTTCAACACATATGGCCATCATTATTGTCCTTGGTTTAGTGTAATGTGAATTTCTTGAATTGGTTTAGATGCCAATCTTCCATGTCCAACTGCACTTAAATATTCCACCAGTTTCTTATTTGACCAAGTTGCTCTCTGTTACAAGTTGGACAGTATTAGTTCGACTGCACTTTATATTCAAAATGGATCTTTCTCCTGGTCTCCGACAACATTTTTTAACATTTATTTTACACTAAAGTTAGAGATCTTTTTACTTACCGCATAGAGCTTGGCTTGCCGTGGAATATTTCGGTGTTATAACCTTATGAATTGCCTCTAATGGTTCACCTGTATTTTCTTAAATGCATATATTTCCTTCGAACAGTTCTGATACAGGATTTCAATTGCTTTAACTTTGTGGGTAGTACCCTAATAATGTTTGATAGATGTTGACTATCGACTCCGTGCTCTTATAATTTGTACACTAATGCAGTCGCTAAAGTTGAACGAACAAGAATTCCTTGGAAAAGCTACTTGTGTCTTATCAGAAGTAAGTTTCAATATCTTCGACACTCATAATAGTTAAATTTCATTCATTTTAATGTAGAGCCACGAGACAGCTTTTCTGTGGCATAGTCAACAAATTCTCCGAATATTTGAAAAATTCGCGACTTTGAGGTTATGCAAATTAATTCCGTATTATTCACGATTTTTTCAAAAATTCATGTGTTAAAAATTGCGGATAATTCACGAATAATTTACAAATATTCAAACTTGTGTCAATAATTCATGATATTTATATTTTTTTTATACTTTTTAGCATGGTTTGAAATCTCGCCCAAGACGAGACTTCTTAGGCTAGACATCTCGCATCTCGGGCTCTAGTGGTACGAGATTCAAGTGTGAATCGTTAGGGGCTCAAATCACACCATATCTCACCGAGATATACGAGATCTCGACAATATCGGGCATCTCGTCTGAGATTCTGAGATGGGTGAGATAAAGTATATCTTAGCGAGAAATGGTGTGATTTGAAAAAAGGTCCTTGTATGTACAATCCAAGATTCTTCCTTCTCAACCCGGGTTTTTATATCTTTAAACAATTGACTTCAATCATATGGTAGAGATTCCTTTTTAGCCCAATCTTCGACACGACAAATCTTGAGATCATGGGCCTACCATCAGACGGTTAGATTTTGATTTCGCATGGCACAATCCAAAAAACTGAACATGATCGTGAGCGTATATCAAACATGGTTCTCGGATCGCTTTTTTCGGGAGTTGTGCCATGTGAAATCAAAATCTGACCATATCATGGATCAAAATATCGTCCGATACCGATACGTATCGGACGATACGTATCGGTATTGGACTCGAACGATACATTGAATGTATCGTTCGATACATTCAAATGTATTGAATGTATCGAACGATACATTCAATGTATCGTCCGATACAGACCGGTACCGATACGTATCGTCCGATACGTATCGTTTTGGAGCTCGGACGATACGTATCGGTAACCTGATATTTTAACCCATGGACCATATGATGAAAGGATCATGATCTCAAGATCTATTGTGTAAGGATTAGAACAAAAAACAATCTCCTTATCCAATTCAAAGCAATCAAAAGTCAAAGCATGTAAAACCGGGTTGAGAAGGAAGAATCTTAGGTTGTAAATGAAGGTACCCTACCACCGCCTAGATTCCTAGGATTCTCCAACCGGTTTTTATGTTTACATATGTTTAAAATAATTTTATTATGTTATATCATAGTTTTAAAACACGAAAACTCGACTCGACTCGGAAGTCTTCTGAGTAGAGTTAACTCGGAAACTCGTTCTAACTCGACTCGCTCCGACTCGGATTATTTAATAAATATTTAAATATATATATATATATATCACACTAATGGATTAGATTCTTTACATCTTACTTGTTTAATGGTGTAAGATCATTTAAATCTGGACCAGACTCTCCTGATTGTCATTTAAACACCAAAATGGTGTTTAAATGATCTTACACCATTAATGGTTTAAGATGCCGGTAATCCATGCTGTCAAAGTGATAGATCATACGTTGAAGGGCAATGGGCCCAAAAATCACACTTTTTTAAGAGATTTGAACCATATGATCTATTTAAGCTAATCCAACGGCTGTTCTTAATTTTGATGGCTGATATTAAAGTTCACCAATGGATGGTGTACATCCACTTATATGCATGATTCTTTGGCTGACAACATTCTAAGGATGGATTGCAACTTAGATAATTTAGATTGTATCACATATGTGCACACGTGGCATAAAAACACTTTAACGGTGTATGATCAAAAGTATGATTTAATGGTGTAAGATTCTTTAACACCAGTATAGTTTTTAAATATCGGTTAGAACAATTTTTCCCTTTCAACTTCTAGAAGTTCCCAACGAAATCTCCTTCATCAAAACCTTACCGTCTCTCCAGACCATCATTTAACCCAGGGCTGTGATTCTTCTTCTTCTTCTTCTTCTAGATCTTAGGGCACGAGAATTGCTAAGGGCTGCGATGATATTTTAGGGCACGAGAGGACTTCTTTCTTCTTCTTCTTCTTTCTTTCTTCTTCTTCTGTCTGTCGAGTTTCTGTCGAGAATATCGACGCCTTTAAATGTAAAAGGGGGAAAGGACAAGTATGCCCTTTTAGTTTCTAAAAAGCCCCCGCCGGTCCTTCATTTATAAACTAAAGTTGACTCGCCGAGCCGACAAACTCGGCCGAGTTCCCGAGTCGGATTGGGAGTAGACCGAGTTGGAGCCTTATTTGAGCCTATAGATGAGTCGGCTCGGAACTTGGTTGAGCCGAGTCGACTCGCCCGAGTTCTGAGTCGACTCGTCAAGTTTTTAAACCATGTGTTATATATATATATATATATATATATATATATATATAAATTTTTTAACTTAAATATAACTATTATAAATATTTTGTTAATTTAAAAATTAATTTAAATTAAAAATAAATCTTTTTTTGGTCTCAGCATATCACACCATCTCGCTGAGATGCGAGATGTCTCGGTTTCGGAGGTATCCGAGACAACTCGGATTTCTGAGATTTCAAACCATGCATTTTAGTCTTCATTTTTTGAAAATTTTATTTTTCTCTGAATTTGTCCCCGAACTTGCTGAATTTTTTCTAATTTAATCTTGCCAGACCTTGACTTGGTGACTATGTTCTGCTGTAATGCATGCAATAGAATAAGAGATTATACACACTCAAACATGCATCTCCATATTGGAGCAAATTTGGACATGCATGCATACTTGTTTGTATATGTGTGCATGTAGCAGGTTTGTACCCAGCTTTCCTATATATATATGCGTCTGCTGCAGCTAATCTTAGGATGCGGCTAGGCAGCATCGCTATGCTTATGTCGTGATATGTATGGGGTATTATTTGCATTGACACTTGTAATCTGCTCTGTTTGCAGCAGATAGTTGTGGTGAACTACTCATGCATACATATGCATGTGCAAGCACACACAAATGAGTGTCTGGATGAGCCTTAAGTT
Organism: Chloranthus sessilifolius; assembly: GCA_021018995.1. Classification (NCBI taxonomy): domain Eukaryota; kingdom Viridiplantae; phylum Streptophyta; class Magnoliopsida; order Chloranthales; family Chloranthaceae; genus Chloranthus; species Chloranthus sessilifolius. The sequence goes on from CM037588.1 coordinate 12,317,532, forward strand.
GCAACCATATGTATTTTCCTAACGAATTTATGATATTATCTTTCTTTCCTTCATGGCAGATAGTGACTAAACGTAACAAGAGTCTGACACTTAATCTGGAAGGCACCAGGTATAAAGGCGCAAAGAACTTAGGGGCCCTTACTGTCCGTGCGGAGGAAACAGTGGCATCAGGGACAGTTGTAGAGTTCACCTTCCGCTGTTCCAATTTGGAAAACACGGATGTCTTTTCTAAAAGTGTATGACTTTTTAAGACAGTTTCCTTTTGAAAACTACTCTGTGAATGAAACAGATGGTTGACTCGTAAGTTATGTTTCTTCTTTTAGGATCCTTTCCTGATAATATCTAAAATTGCGGAGAGTGGAGGTTCAATTCCTATTTGCAAAACAGAAGTGGTCAATAATAATTTGAATCCCACTTGGAAGCCTGTTCGTCTGACTATGCAACAATTTGGGAGCAAGGTAAGCATGTCACTTTTCTTACGTTTTATTGCATAGTTGTGAAAAAACATATATTTCTTATAATGTTAGACTATTTTCAGAACTTGTTTCCTGATGATAATTTAATTTCTCCCAGGAAAATCCATTAGTTATTGAATGTTATGACTTCAATAGTAGCGGAAATCACAAAAGCATAGGGTACCTGACGAGTTCTCTGGCCCATTTTTTTGTTATATTTTCTACTTTTACTTGTAGTTTATGCTTGACACTTCGGATCTAGAATTCCATTAAATCATTGATTAATTTCTTCAACAGAATACTACAGAAAACTGTGGCAGATCTTGAACAAATTCACAGGGAAAAAGTTGGAGCAAACTTTTACTCACCACCTTCTTTTGGTCAGAACCATAAAAAGGTTATTGTTTGGATCTGTCTTTAAAGGAAGCTGGAAATATTTCATAACATTCCTTATTTAACTTACTTTTATTTTCCCAATAATTTTCTTCAGATGCTTAAGGGCCAGCTCTTTGTAGATAGGTATTGCGAGAATGTGCAATATAGTTTTTTGGATTATATTTCTAATGGGTTTGAGCTTAACTTTATGGTTGCTATTGACTTCACAGGTATATATATAAATATTATTCTGCATCTCTAAAAATTCATCTTGTAGTGGAACTTCTTAATTGATGCTTTAAAACATTTTCATGGTCCAGCTTCAAATGGATCTCCTGGAAGTCCAGAATCCTTGCACTATATTGATCCTTTAGGCCGCCGAAATGCTTACCAGCAGGTGAAATTTTATTGTATGTTGGATACTGTGAGAAATCTAGTGGAATGCAAGAAGTTTGCAATAAGATCCATAACATTTATTGTTTCTTCCAGGCCATATTTGAAGTTGGAGAGGTTTTACAATTTTACGATTCTGATAGACGCTTTTCTGCATGGGGTTTCGGCGGAAGGCCAATGCATGGGCAAGTCTCTCATTGTTTTAACTTGTATGGAAGTCATGCTGAATGTGAGGTAAGTGGGAATTTAGTTTTTAAACATTGTGTTTTTTATTTTATTTATATTTTAACTGTGGAAATGGCAAATTTTCTCAATTCAGTAATTGTTGAGTAAGACAGATTTCGACTTGTGTGGCCTGTAGTTCTAAACTCGGCTAGTCATCGAGTAACTCGGCCGAATTACTTGACTCACTGGGATTTTGAGATGAGTCCAAGTCGAATCGAGATTTCGCTAGGATGCTGCAACCAAGGTTCATAAACTACCCTTATATAAAAAATATTTTCATGAGATAAGGTTTTAGAAATGCCTACTTTTTTGTAAATGATCAAATTACTCATTTTACCAACATTGTCTTTCCATTGGCTTTCTTGTAAAGTATTTTCTTTTTTATTTTTGTAAAATCCATATATCTTGAAAATATTTTCTAACTTACCAAGTCGGAGTGAGTCGAGTTTATCCGAGTCTCGAGTTAAATCCTCCCAGCTGACTTTTGAGTCGAGTCTAGTTTTCGGATTTTCAAATCATTGTGTGGCCAATAGGTCCAGAATCAGGCTTGCCCTTATGCATCATAATATTCTCAGAAGAATTCTCCAGCCAAATACTAACCAGAGACATTTACCAGCCCATCTCTTTACAATATATATTAATATCTTGTTTTTTTCTCATTACAGGTTGAAGGTGTAGAGGGCATCATGTTCGCATACACAAGTGCTCTGCATAATGTTTCTCTTGCCGGCCCAACTTTATTTGGGCAAGTGATCAACAGGGCTGCACAAATTGCTAGCCAGTCGCTTACTTATAACCAGAACAAATATTTCGTCTTGCTTATAATAACGGTACAGGAGTGCAATACCTTGCACTTGAATTTTATTATAATAAAAAATTATTGTCATTATTATCATCTTTTGGTTTATTTACTTGTGTGATATTCTGAATTTATTTGTAGGATGGAGTTATTTCGGATATCCAGGAAACTATAGATGCTATTGTAAAAGCATCTGATCTACCCTTGTCGATCCTTATAGTTGGAGTAGGAGGTGCAGATTTTAAAGCGATGGAGGTACTTTTATTGTTTTTAAAATCTTGCTATTATGGGTCTATTAGATGGTGGTCTTGGATCTCTGTTTTGAGAAATGTTTTGATTTGCTCTTGAAGCTATGAAAAACTCAGCCAATCAAAAAATAAAAAAAGAAAAGAAAAAGAAAAGAAACTCTTAGAAACTCACAAACCAAGTGAATGGGTTAGTTCTTGTGGCACTCACCACTAAAAGTGTTTCTCTTCCTTGTGTCACTTGTGCTGGTGGGTCTCACATGAACCTACTTATCATTTGTGCCCAATTTTACCCGCATGGATCAAAATTCCAGATGATACTGATACAGATCGTCTGATACGTATTGGTTTCGTAGGTCACAAGGTCGATATGTTGAATGTATCATCCCATATATATATATATATATATATATATATATATATATATATATATATATATATATATATCAAGGTAGTCAATGCGACGCTATAGCCTCGTCATTGCCTCGCGATGGAAAATGGTGATGAGAAATGTCATATACAACAAATAGTCATGATGGCTAAATAGCGTTGCCATGGCAGAATAACACTATGATGTCGCTATGCACACTATTTGATTTTTTTATATAATAATAATGATAATACTTATAAAATAGAAAAGTTATAAGTATGACATTGATATAACTTATAATACTTGGTTATAACATTTTTATATTATATAAGTTACAAAAGCCCAACTTATAAGTTACAAAATCTTCGACTCTCTCTCTCTCGTCACGAAACCTCAGCGTGTTTCCGGTCGACTGAACCTCAGCGTTAGTGATACTATGATATGTGTATTTAATATTTAATATTTATTTATATTTCTTATTTATTTATTATACTTATCATGTTACAAATTTGTTGATGTTCCAAATTTGATTTGTATTTATTTATATTTGTTTATGCCTAGAACATGAAATTCTCAACATCAGAATCAAAGTACGACCTCAGTAGTTAAATTTTTTTCTTCCTATATATTTTTTTTGTTTTTTCTTCCCATATAAAAAATATAAAGAAAAAAAAGTACTACTAATTAATAAATATAATAAAATTTTTAAAAATTAAAAAAATTAAAAATTAATAAATAGCCTCGCCATGACTTCCCTAAGGCCACGCCAGTGTTCTTAAAATCGTTGGGTGGGTTCGAGAGGTCGGGGGGATTTTCGAGCGGAAATCGTTGGGTGGCGCTCGGGCTGGTGCCCTAAGATCCAGGTGGCCACTATATATATATCCGTGCCACTTGCCAAAATAGGAGGAAGAAAAAAAAGAAAAGAACAAAAAAAAAGTGTTGTGTAAGATCATAAAAAACTGAAGAAGAAAAACAGAGGAAGAAGAAAAAAACTGACGAAAAAGAAGAAAAACAGAGAAAAAAGAAAATTGGGGGCTGGGGTGACCCGGTGGGCCCAGATCCGGTCTGCCCCGTAGTCAGCCTAAGCCTAAATCTGGGCGCCCGGGGGCCTGAACTGCTCGGGAGGCCGCCCTGGGCGATTTTTAGAATAGTGGGCCACACCATAGCCTTGCTACACCACCTTAACTACCTTAATATATATTGGTATGTATCAGCCGATACATACGATTGTATCGTCCAAAACCGATACATATCAGATTTGTAGCTGATAGATACATACTGGAAAACTAGTAGATACATATCGGTTACCAATATTCACTGCTCGCTCGGTTCAAATGCAGGTTCGCGGTTAGCTTCCATCATGCGAACCTGGTTCTGTAGGGGGAGGATGAGTTTTAAATAAAAATAAGAAATGCATTAACAAATTTTAAATGAAAATGAAAATAAAAAATATAGTTAATAGTTTTGTTCTTTAAACTCTATAAGCACTTTAAAGCTTGTTGGTTGAGTCCTCGTTGGAGAAAAGGATGAAGCTGGGTTCTGATTTCATTTAAAACTAAAATAAAAAAGCTACATGGCTGAAGGAGCCAAACCGGCTCCAGCCGACCCGGATCCCGAATTGGTTCGCAGTTCGGTGTATGGGCCCAGTGAACTGGGTAACTATGCTTGAGCCCGACTTTTTGTGCATTAAACTCGAGGGAGGAAATCATCCCCCATTAATTACGATTCATGCCTAATATTATGTTATTGAGCAGATCCTTGATGCCGATAAAGGACATCGATTAGAGAGTTCTACTGAACAAATAGCTACACGTGATATTGTGCAGTTTGTTCCAATGCGGGAGATGCAAGGTGAGTTTATACTGGCTGACTATCTTCTTCTTCGTTAATGTTAATTAACTGATATTTATTTTTCCCAGTATTTTTAATTACAGACTAATATTTGAGACAGTTGAATTTGCATTAGGCAAGATTCAATATATGAGCTGGTATTGGGTGACCAACTTGTCCATAATCTAGATTATGTGAGGTCACGATTTTGTACATGGGGCACTATTTTTCATTAAGTGGCCGCACCTGATGCTTAACAGCTGACGTTTAGATCAATGGCGCTTGAAGATTTTATCGGAAAAATGTCGTAAAAATGAATGATTATCATGTACCATTGATCTAAGCATTTACTACTGCTGCTTTGCAGATGACACAATAGTGCCACATGGAAAATAGTGTCAATTATAAACGGGTTGGTTACTCTATACCAGCCAAGGTATTAAAATCTGTATTGGTTTGCCCGAGGCCGATACCGGTACGTATTGGCCAATTAAAAAAAAAAAATAATAATAAAAAGTCTCGGTCGAAACCGAGACGTATCGGCTGATACCGATACGTATCCGTGTTGGCCGATTTTTGATACCTTGATACCAGCTATTAATATAGCATCAGAGCTTGTACATGGGAGCTTTTTTACCCAATTATATAATTGTACCTTATTATATACTTAATATTGGGTACAATATTACTCACCTTGCACTAGTATTGAGCTGTTTTTTTTTTTGGGCTATTACTTGGGTCCTTGAATTTTCCTTTACCATTTTATTATATTCTTATTTTAGCTGAGATCATCTTCTATTTATTTTGACAGGCGGACCGATCTCTGTCGTCCAATCGCTTTTGGAAGAGCTCCCTGAGCAATTCTTAACATACATGCGGCTCAGGGATATCAAGCCGCATTTTCTTAACGACGCCCAATCTTCAGTTGAACCATCTGGCTTGCAAGCTAAATAACCTGTTGATATTGGTTCTTGGAAATATGAATGTACATGGTTAGCTTCTTCAAAAGAAAGAAGGAAAAAAATGTTCATATGCATCAATTTTTTTTTTTATTTCATTAGTTTTTTTTTTATTGGTTTTTTGTTTTTTTGGTTTTTGTTTTTTGTATTTCTTTTGTTTTTACATTTTGTTTTGGTTGAAGGTGTAAAACATAAGGTATTATGACAAAAACAATTACATCAATTTCAGCCATCTGGTTACAAAATTTATAATTGAACCAAAGTCAACACCTTTGCAAATTAGAGTGCATATATCAAACATATGGTTTAGTTAACTGAGAATAAGAAGGTCGTTGGGTTTCTGATTTAAGGTTTTAATAGTTTTTTCAAGAGAGTTTTTAGTTTAGGGTTTTAGTTGAGGGAGAAAGGTTGGTTTTTGGTTTAGGGTTTCAAGAGGTTTTTGGTGGGTTTTTAGAGGGTTTTTGGTTTAGGATTTCAGTTAGGAAGATGATGAAGTACAAGAGGGTTTAGTGGGTTTGTGGTGAGTTTCAAGAGGGTCTAGTTTAGGATTTAAGTTGAGTAAGAAGAAGATTTTTCTTGTTTAGGATCACGAGTCCTCGCAACACTGAGAAGTAGAATTGTGAGACCTTTCTCTATCAAAGGTAAGAGAACACCATTGTTGCTACTCTCCTTAATTAATTGGTGTGTAACTAGAAATAGTAGTGTGGTATCAAATTTTTTTTTAGTGGTGTAGTTATAACAAAAGATGCTACAGGAATAACAGTCCTCAAAAGATTTGAGGTTCGTGGAGGGATATTAATAGAAGTTGGTGTGGGAATAAAAGTTCTCACCTAAATTCTAAAAGCAACTACCTGGCACACCTGTCAAATCATCTTTAGAGCCTGGTTGGATAAAAATACGGAAATGTGGGAAAGTAAAATAATATTTATATATTTTCCTATGGATACATAAGTTGTAGGAAATTATGAGATTCTTTTGTTTCCCTTTATTTTATATTATTTGGATAACGACATTGCTAGTTGAGAAAATGCAGGATTAATCAAATCCTGTGTTTAGATACATATGCAGGAAATGGTAGGAAAATAATATATCATAACAAAAAAAACAGTCATAATATCACAAAAGATCATTCAAATAGAAATTTTTTTGCAATATTATAAAAATGATCTACAAAAATGACCATCTATATAAATTATCCAAAGAAAATATGGGAAAAGAAATTCACATGAATATAAAAGGCCATTGAAGACTAAAGTGAAAAATACACATTCACTAAGCAACACTAAGCAAATCAATGTAGAAATACATCCACATGAATAAGAAGACATCTCTTATTAAATATAAAAGATGAAAAGAAAAAAATGAAAATTACATGAATCAATTTCATGTAGAAGAGATGAAAGAAAAACGAAAAATTTATAAATAAAAAAATTTTAAGAAAATATGATGGCGGAAGCAATGTCAAAATCATGATCGGCTTGAACGCACAGAGCTATTCTTAATAGAATAGACAAATTTTCACAATCGATTATATTGTTTACAGTGATTTTCAATAATCTGATAAGGTATATAAGTAAGATTATAAATATAACCGTCAGTGATTACAATTAGTTTAGATAACTACAATTAGTTGAGATAATTAATGTGTGATAGTTATCAAATAAGTTACACTCTAATAAGATTAGCTGTGTTGGAGAAAAGGAAGAGTCCGAAAGCTCGAAAGATAGAAAACCGAGGGACTCCCTCGACATTTGTTCTCGAATTTTGATGAAAAATGCGAAAATAATTTCCGACCATTCGTATATCATCCAAACAACGGGAGATAGAAGCCGTGGTGACTTGGCCCAAGGGTATGGGTCATAGGTAATCCCCAACCAAGAGGTATGTCTCCACGTTTGGATATTTGACTGATACAGGAGGGGATGCTTTTGGATCCAGGTGAGAAAAACATGTCTCGATTTGAATCGATCGATAGAACTATGCATGCTTGGGTCTTTGTTCGGGATCAAAAGAATAGAGACCTGGTCTTGAAACTGAATCCACCTCCACCACCACCACGACTATTACTACTACTTTTGCCTTTGTTCACTAAGCCTTTTTCCCCCCCTCGGCCTTCGTCTCGGTGATTCGGGTTTGCCTCTCCCCAGGTCAATCGGAACCATATGAAAAAATAAAAAAGTAAAAAAATGCTTTTCCACTTTTGGATATTGGGTCAAAGTTGAAAACAATTTAATGCATCATATCTGCTGTGTGAATCATGATATTTGACTTGTTAAAAAAATAAAAAAAAACTCCAGGGAGACGTAAACCTAAGGGAAGCCGGTGTCATTTTGGAATTTATGTGCCACATGGCAACCAAAATGAACCACATCATAGGATTCAAACCCTAAGATGACGTGTTAGGGATCATTTTTTAGAGAGAGAGAGAAAGTTGGTTTATTGGTTCAAGTATATGGCTAGTCTTGGCCATAGTCACAAAGATGGAGTACAAAAAACAGCAGGGAAAAATTTGACAAAAAGGGGGAACAAAAGAGTATGAGATGAGTATGGCAAGGGAAAAATACGATTAAAAAAAGGAAAGTATGGGAAAATAGAAATTAAAAAAAAAAAAAAAAAAAAAAAAAAAAATATATATATATATATATATATATATGGAAAAGGTGTCCGTCCTCCATAGGAAGACAACCACCGTCCTCCAAGGTTTCAAGTGAAGGTTCACATGGCATTCAAAACATTGTTTTAATATCACATGGACCTCGGGTGCATTGCTTAGATCATTTAAAAAAAAAAAAAAAATTTTGAAAACTCATCTCCACCATGTGTTTTTTGAGTCGTGAAATCTAGACCATTGAAACTAGTTAAACGTTAACTTATGCTTTAAATATATATATTTTAAAAATTTCTTTTTAAAAAATTGATCTAAACCATCCACCCGTGCTCTATGTACCAAAGAGTGTTTTGGGTGCCATGTGCAACTCCACGTGGACCTTGAGGACGGTGACTGTCCTCCCATAGAAGACAAGATCGGTTTCATATATATATATATATATATATATATATATATATATATATATATATATAGTATCCTCACCGTACCCCAACATTCATACGGAGGTCTATGTGACAGTCAAATCATATTTTGAGTGCCATGTGGAACAAGGTAGTGTCGTTTAAATCATTTATGAAAAAAAAAAAAATCTAAAACAATATCTCCACCATATATTTTTTGGTTCCTAAAAACTAGATCATTGAATCACAATCAAAATTTGACTCTTAATTTTAAAACTTAGTTTTGATCTATACAGACAACTGAAGCTCCATGTGGCACCAAAGCAGTATTTGGGTGGCCACGTGGACCTCCATGTGGATGTTGGAGTATGCTGAAGGTACTCCACCTGGAGTACCTTCACCATTATCTCTCTCTCTCTCTCTCTCTCTCTATCTCTCTCTCTTTCTCTCTCTATATATATATATATATATAACATTTGATTTAACCTTTTTCCGTATCAAACACGTTTTATAGGGAATAAAAATATATAAAACAAGTTTTAAATGAAATATACGTTGTGCAACCGCGGATCTCATCGATCTGTTACGACGATGCGTTCAAAAAATGGAGTTGCCACCCGGAGCTTTTGGTGTCCTGAGATTCCCAAAATCAATATCATATGCACCGAAGTACTAGATTTGACTCCGAATCACCGATTAACGCCAAAGCCTCTAGGTAAGGACTTCGATTATCAATCGGGAAGGTGTTAGGAGCCCGATTGACCCGCTCATAAGCGGTCTTTACTATGGCTAAGTGTGTAAAAAAAATATAAACTTAGACGATACCTCCCCTTGCCCGAAGGCACTCCGATCCTATTTGAGCCCCCCGCAATCACCAAAATTTCGACAGCATAACAACTCAAATTTTAGGATAGAGGAAAAGCAAAAGAAAGTAGATGAATAGAGGGGAGAGTCGGAGCTCTCGGACCCTTATAGCACAGTTGTCGGATCTTCACGTGAATGCAACGCCGGTGAGCTTCCGATAGCACAATGGGCTAGAGAAGGGTTCTAACTAGCTAAGATTTGGGAAGAGGGTGGTTGGAAATGATGGTATGAGAGAGATTTGCCAAGTCAAACTCCCAAATTAAAAATCAATCATTTTTTTTAAAAATAGTTTTTTTCAATTTGAGAAGTTAGGGTCCGTGTTGGAGAAGAACCACCCTGTGTAAAAAAATTATTTTTTTATTTTTATTTTTACTTATGCCCAATGGATGCATTGACTCAAGCTACTCCAAAACGATATATTATAATAGTCAATCAGAGTTTTCTATTAAAATTTATGGCCATCGAAAGTTCGAGGGCTGCACAATATCATGAATCCATAAAATACAATCTTTTGGAGTCTTGTGCCTCTGTGGGTTGACTTGTGGGCCGGGGTTAGGTCCAGTATGGGCCCAATGGGTTCAGTTTGAATTCTATGGGTCTGGTTGGAGTTTCTAAGAGTTCAAAAAGGGTTCTAAGGGTCCAGGAAGGCTTTTAAAGGTTCGAGTTAATGTCTAAGGGTTCGGGAAATATTTTCGGAAGCTCGGAAGTACGCCGTTCTCGAAGTATGGGTCAGTCGAGCCTTAGGCTAATTTTGGGTATTTACAGATGCCCCTCTTTAGTATTCGATCACTAATGATCGTATGCCAAAGAAAGAGATATTCGAAAAGGCCCAAGACATATACTAATAGGTCCTCTATATTTAAAGTGAACTTCAAACATCAAAAAGAAAAAAATATGGAGAGTGACGTAAGCCCATTACATTGGAAAAATATTTGTCATTCGAAACTATCGGTCCCCAACTGCTTAGAGACATTACTGAGCATAACTGTGATGGTGTGATTGATGATGTATGATGTTCGAGTTTCATTTTGAACAAAACAGCCCTGCAAGCGGGAAGGTGATCGACCCATTCTTAAAGATTGAGATAAAGCAATGATGCGAAGATCCAATGGTTTGTGATCAATCTCACGAGGCATTGATTGCCTAGTTTTGATTGGCACGGGTGCCCCTACGCGAGGTAGGATTCGAGGTTTTTGATCGTACTCATCAACTTCGAAGTTAATTTAGCACAACTACCTGAGCAGAGCGAATATTGATGTCAAACCATTTTTTGCCAGTGTCTGCCACTTTTGAAGCTGTTCTTATAAACAGATTAACTATGCAAAAATATGGAATCATTAGGGGCAATAAATAACAAGGCGATGGAAGTCTTGACTCATGATTGAGTACAATTTACAGGAACAAACGACCATCCAATGGATACCCAGACGCATGACGAACACTTTACAGGAATATCATGCAAGTTTTAAGCCTACCACTGAGAACAATCACGGGAAAAAATCCTTTTGTATACATATTTGAATATAGTTGTTCGATATGTAATTTCATTTTTGACAGGTTGGTCTTAACTAACGATCAATCCTTTCGATAACGGAGGTACTCTGACCTCAAACACCGTAGGGCGCACACTCAGGTAGCGCAGACCAAGAGTCTACTCCTCCGAAACAACTCGTGATGAATCCGAAGTTAAGACACTCAAGTTCATATAAATCCAAAAATAGTGGAGTGACCAGAACAGAGAAATGTCGGCTCGTGCCCAATCTCATGAGGCATTGATTTCCCCACTTTGATTAGCATAGGTGTCCCTACCAAGGTAGGGTTCGAAGTTTTTGAGCGAACTCAACGATCCCGAACTTTTAATTTAGCACAATGACTCGAGGGAGCGAATATTGATGTATAACCGCCTTTTGAGATGTGTGTAAAAAACGTGTCTTGGATCATCATGAACTAGAGTTTTCAACTTCATATAATATTGAATGGATCAGACCAAAATTGGGTGTCCATAGAAAGAGACACCCAATCTTGGTCTTTGCCAACAATGATCTTACCAACGACAACTATGCATAAACATGTACTCATTAGGGGCAATGAATAATAAAGGTGATGGAAGTTTTGACCCAGATTGGGTATAATTTACAGGAACAAACGACCATCCAACGGATACCTAGACTCATGATGTACACTTTACAGGGATACTGCACAAACGCAGGTTTTAAGCCTCCAACTGAGAACGATCCCTTCTGCATGTCTGTTTGAACATAGTTGTTCGATATGTAATTTCATATCTGACAGGTTGGTCTTAACCAACTATTGACCTTTCGATAAAGGAGTTATCCGGACTTCAAACCTCATAGGGCACACGATCGGATAGCGTAGACTAAGAGCCTAATCCTCCGAAATAGTGATGAATCTGAAGTTAAGACACTCAAGTTCATATGAATCCAAAAACTAGAGCGATAAGTGCGAAGAATTGACGGTTGAATCAATCCGATTGAAACATGGGATGCTTGACCGTGATTGACATAGTTGCCCCTACTTTAAAGTAGGATCCGAAGATCCAAGGCGAACCTTAAGCTTAGGACATTGATTTACCATAGTTACGTTGCTAGAAAAATATTGACATTTTATCGCATTGAAGTATGCATGTGCGTGAAAAGTGACAAAAAACTTAATGAAAACATAGATGCATTTTTTCTTTTTTCCTCTTTTTTTTCTCTTCTGTTTTTTTGAAGACGTTTCTTTCATTTTTTTTGAATAGACCGAACGCCTTAGGTGAGTAGTGAGATGCTTCATCTGATTCGTTCATAGCCGTCATTGACATGAAATGTCTTGGCAACTCGAGAGGTTGCTTGATTCAAGGCCTTAGGCCATTTGATGTTCCTGCACATTGACAAGAAAACGTCAGCCCCTCTTTATTTATATAGACAACAAAACAGAAGAAGAAGACTTTTACTTACATTTTTTTATTTTTTCTTCAATAAATGTATATATTTTTAGATTTTTCTGGACTGTATGTATTTTTTTTATTCTTTTTCTTTCTTTTCCTTTTTTTTTTTTCTTTTGAGACAAAAGTACGATGCGACACATGTTTTTTCCCTAAAAAAGGAGTAATAATATTTTTTCCCTTTTTTTTTTGAAAGACGAAAATTAAGTGACCATTATCATGATATTTGGATTGGAAGAGCTTGTGGCTCAAAATTATCTGATTTTTTTCCATCCTTGCCTCAATTAGTTTAGACTCTTTGGGGCATTCGCTAGCCTTCTAAGATTAGAGTGTTCAGCCATCGAAATTGATTCAATTTTTTATCATGCCTTGAAACAGCCCAGTAATTAAGTGCCTATCTGATTACAACAAACGTCTAAGGACTCCGAAATGCAGTACCTATGTTTTCAAAAACTTTCTACCCCATTTTTTTTTTCAAAACCTTTTTACTCACAGCGCTCAAGACGGGTTTTCGCCATGCCCGTTATTGCCTATTTTTTTACCCGTAGCGTCTTTTCTGGTTTTATTACGTTCGTGGGTATTTTACCTTTTTATCCTAGACGCCTTTTCAAGTTTTCACCTTGTTCGCATAAGCTTGCTCTTTTTACTCATGGTGCCCTTGCGGGTTTTCATCACTTCTATTTTGTTTTGAGCTTGTAATTTTTTTTTCTTTTTTTCTTTTTTTCTTTTTTTTTTGAAGACCACAGGACATAGATGCAGATTTCGTCATAGCTAGATGGACGAAGTTTCTTTTGTTGTCTCTCAGCTGGGCTTGTACTGACTCAATAGATACCATGATTGCTCGTAGGCCTTAAAGAGAGCTTTCTTCAGGGATGCAATGTGGCCATGAGCTAAAAGGGATAGGTTAGGAAAATTTGAAAGTATTTTCAGGTTTGAAGGGTCCTTTTGACCGAATTTCTACTGTTGTGATACACTTCTTTTCTTGGGAATTTTGATCGAATTTCTACTGTTGTGATACACTTCTTTTCTTGGGGATTTTTGTTGTACATGCTTCATGACTTTTCTATCTCTTTATTTTCTTTTCTATTTTTCAGACATCCTCTTTTTCGGATTTTCTCTTTTTTAATTTTTATTTTTTATGATAGCTCCTTCACTTCTTGCTTTGGGAGTTTATCTTTTCTCTTTTTTTATTAGTTACATATTTTTTTTTTTGCTTTTTCTGGGAGAGGTATATGAAAGAAAGACTATTGGCTCAAATTGGGTAGCAAATGGTATGAGCATTCATGGACGTTTTTTGGCTTTGAAATAATGACCTCTTTTAAGGGGACCTTAAGTAGCCACGTATCCATTTTAATCAACACTTAACTTGCCGCATGAGACTAGGAGTCGATTCGTTCCATGTATCCGGAGTGATTGGCTCAAGAAAATGATCTTCGTTCATTTGTAAAATGAGATTGAGCATGTGCATTAGGGGAATCTTTCTAATGAAGTTGTTCCCTGCTGGGAGTACTATCGAACAAAGTGGTTGCATCTTGATTGCTAAGTTCAAAAAACTGGTGGATAGAGTCGGCTGTAATAAAACTCCTTTGCTAGTAGAGGGGATATCTTCTTATGAGTTCATGCCCCTGGTGGGCCAACTGATGTATTCTTCATTGACGATTCATTGGCAGAGATTTGAGAAATTCTGGATGACCGATGAATCATCTCTTGGTTCTCTGACTTAAAGTGCATGCCCCTGCCTGATTTGTGTGTTAATGTATGAAAGAGAATCACCGAACGAACACGGACATTAGAGCTAATCACTGAATTTTTTTTTTTTTTGAGATAGAAGCTCGATGTTGATCTATTGATTTGAATGGTTTGAGATGATGAGTGAACTCCAATTTCATCGAGAATTTGGATTCTTCGATTTACAGGCATTGCTCCTGATTTTATTCTTTATTCGATCATTGTCCAAATGAGATAGTTCATCTTGAGATCAGGCGAGAACATCCCGAAACTCTCTAAGGTAATCAATCAGGTCTTTGGAGACAAAATACCCACATCTTTGTCGGCTTTGATTGCCCCTTGAAATTTAGTTCTGTTTCTTGATATCCTCCATCATGGAGACAGACGCAAACACATTTTGTGCCAACAAGTCCGTTCCATTTCAAGAAGCTTCATGAAAAGTGTTAAAAGTGAGCGGTTTCAACCCTTAAGATTATTATGTTTTTCTTTTAAATTTTGAAAAAAGAAATTTTTTTCCTTTTTTTTTTTAGTTTTTTTTCTTTTAAGATTTTCAACATAATTTAAATCATTTTTTTCGCCTGGCCCATGGCAGGATTAAAACATTTATACAATCACGTCTGCCAAAGGCTCCTAAAAATATCAACAACGTTGACATATTTTGATCATGGTGATGTACAGCCTGGATGACGAGCGAGACAAATTCCCTCATTGACACCATACCTTTGTTACTTACTTGTAAGGGATTTGGCATCGCGAAGGTGTGACCATTTATTTGGATAGGTTGGGCTCGAAGAACTGAGTGGCGCCTGTGCGCGTTGAATCATCAAATGAGATTCCCGATACGACCTGTTGGCCTATTCAAAAAAGGGTGGTACGACATGGAGAGTTTGGTCCATGAGTTACTGAGGGAAAGGTTAAATGGCATTGACTTTAAAATAGCCAAGGATAGTGGGAATGACATCCATGGTCCCAAGTTCATGATGGTGAATGAGGATGATTTGCATGGATTTGAGAGGATGGACGTGAACGATTTTAGGTTGCTGAGTGCAAATGATTTCAGTTTTGGGGGAATGAACAACCTTGGATTTATTGAACTGATTGATTTTGGATTATGGGGGATGAATGCCCTTGAATGTTGGGAAATGGATGAGTGACAGAATAATCCCCAAGGATCATGGATAGCACAATTGAGATGTTTGGAGGTAAATTCTTCCTCCTGAATCATTGGTGGGGTGCCGACCATTTCCTGAAAACACAATTTCCTTAATTGCAAAATAGAAGAAGGTACGGTGATCTCCAACTTTGAGGATCCAATGGTCAATTCTAATCGGACATTACTCTCTTTGCTTTTAAGTGCTCTCGTACTCATGATTGAGGCCCACCATGTGGTGATCCCAAATTTCGAGTTCGGATTGGTTCAAGAGACACAATAATTTAATCCCAATTCATCGTTTATCATTGCCACATCATGCAAACCCAACCTTTGGGTCATTGCTTGCTCCTCTTCATTGAAGGGAAGATTCTTCATCATGAAAGTATCCTTTCCCAATCTCGTCGAAGCTTCGACATTAAGAGTGGTACAAAGACTCTTGACATTGGATGTAGGTGGGGGGTCCTTTGGACATTGTAGGCCCATGGATGGCCTAAATGTGGAGTGGACTTGACAATCATGTTTCCCATGGGCTCGACATGAAGCTTGACATCGATGTCATCCACTATCGGTCTTACTGGGCTTCTTGATGCCCCAGTACATGGTTCCATACATAAGTTGAGACTGATAAAAGACATGCTGAAAGTTAATTCTGATCCTTCACTGCCCCTTTTTCTGGTTTGGTGGGGTTCAAAACTGTTTGGGCCTTTATATGAAATTATTTGACAATGGGGAGCAATGGCATTCTTCTGCCCCTTGGCGACCGTCTCGACCTACCTCTCTTTGGACTCTAATGCCTCTTGACTTTTTAGTAACCCCTCTAAGGAGCTCGTAATGTGTTCATTGACCTGCTCCATTTTTTTTATCGGGTAGAGGGGTGTTTCTCCTTGGGGATGCCTTTGCCTTGGTCCTTCATCCCCATTTGAATCCCTTGCCTCCCCGGGTTTATCCGACGATTGCAACCCATGGGAGAATTTGACATTTTTGTGGGGCTTTAGTTTAATTAGTTGAAGGCAAAGGGCCTGTGAATTGGCTTCTCTAAATCCCCCTGTGTTGCACATGTGATATCTGAGATGCATCAATAGTTATTGCATTTTTTGGCATATATAAGAGGCATTTTCGTAGGTCCAAGGTTGAACCTTTATATTGCATCGGTTTTGAGAAATGTCGACTTGAGTATGTTAGCTCAAAATCGTTATCTTCAAATGTCTCGCCCTTATCTTCTTGATCATCAAAGAACCACTCACCATCGATGATATCCTCATTGGTAGGCAATCCGATAGATTGACCTTTTGGGGGTGAGGGAAAATATTATGGCAGATTGAGCAGTTACATTTGAGACTTTCTTTTGCTTGCGGGCGATCTTGAGGAAGATGCCACTTGTTTTGTGCTCATGCATGAAATTATCTCAAATCGACAACCACCCACTTTTTTGGACAAAGGAGTGTCACTTCCCACAATTGCGAATTGAGATGCGTCAAAAGCCTCTTTGGATTCAAATTCACTACCTAAATCCTCTCCGAGCCGATGTCCACTATCCAAGGGAAGAACATGGTTTATACTTGGAGGAAGGTTTGGTGGTGCTTGGGTAGAGCCAAAGAATGATTGAAGATATTGAGTTTGAGGGACGGGGCAAGGGGCTTGATTTTGTCTTTGGTTGAGCATTGGAATTGCGTTGGTTGGCTTAATGGGGATTGGTTTTGGTATTGATTGGTTGAGGGATATTTGAATTGGTTTTGGAAATTGGCTTTGAAATTGGGTACATTAGTCATATTGGGTTTGGGTTTGATTGAATCGGGGTTGAGAAATAGGTTGTAGGTTCGGTTGAATTGGGTATTGATAAATGGGTTGTTGATTGGATTGGAATGGTTGTTGAGGGGATTGCATTGGGCACTGGTAGTGAGGGTGTTGAAAGGTATTGGGATGATGGAATTGGGATTGTTGATATTGGCTAGAGATGGGTGTGAATGCTTGGGTAGTGAATTGGGACCCAAAATGACTTTGATTCATCTCAAACTCCAAGTGACCAACAACGTTCTTAGCACAAATTGCAAAGATCTACTCCTTGTGAAGGAGTTCAATGATGGATGACACCCCCCTTTTTTTTGGTTATTTTTTAATTTTTTTTGGAATTTTGGTTCTTTTGACTTTTTTTTTTTTTGTGCTTTTGAGGGCCTTCGAACTCTCTTCTCGGATGGTGTTAACACCCTCAAAGCTTCCTACGGCGGGACTCGAATGCTCTTTTAAGAATCAAAGAGAAAATTTTTTAATCTTTAAGGACACGAATTTTCACGCGATATCCCGATCTCTTGAAAGAGTAAATAAGAGGGTGACCTCTTTTGATTGGAGAGAGCGTTTGGATACTAAGGATGTAGGAAGTATCGGGGATCTCAAAACAAACGTACGTGGGGGGTTCGAGATACAAGGCCGATTCGATTCTACTAACGCGCTCCCCAATGTTTTAAGCTTCGTAACAATTTTGGTAACCCACTTGATATACCTCCGGCGCGAGTGCCTTCTCAGATACTGAATGAGATGGTCCTTTTCGAGATCATCACCTCTAGGGTTGCCGCTCTACTTGAGACTGGATTGGGTGTATCGCAGCCTAATTTCTCCCTTTGAAAAAGCTACCCGCGAGAGACGAAATTATTATGTCTAATCTTGGTTTATTTTATCATTCAATTTTATGGGAGATCCGCTTAAGTCCAAAAATGGAGCTTTCGCCATCATTCAAAAAATCGGGCTATGAAAGTCCCATGCTGCCACTACAGGCAGGTGTTCAAGGGTGAAATATGACAAATAATAAGAAAAATGACGGGGCCAATCAAGCAACTAGGCCAAAATGTAAATGACGAGAAATTATACCTAATTACCAAGTAGGCCTGCCAAACGGCTTAGGCGGTAAATAATGAAAATTTAACTTTAATTTATCAAGTAGGCCCGCCAAACGACTTAGATGGTAAATGACGGAATCGTAGGGGTAAGTAAAAAATGCAAAGTTGTAGGAGTAAGTAGCAAAAAAAAAAGATAAAATAATAAGAAAAATAACAATGAAAATGACACACATGCAATGAGGCCAAGGCTTCAACTAGAAGCTCTAAACAAATATCCCAGTGGAGTCGCCATCTGTGTAATAGTGGATCTCATCGATCCGTCTCGACGATGTGCTCAAAAAATGGAGTCGTCACCCAAAGCTTTTAGTGTCTCGGGAAACCCAAAATCAATATCGTATGCACCGAAGTGTTAGATTTGACTCTGAATTATCGATCAATGTCAAAAACCTCTAGGTAAGGACTTCGGTTATTAATAGGAAAGGTGTTAGCACTACAAAAAATAAGACTAATAGCGGCAGCCAAAAACTGCCGCTATTAATAAAAAACTACCGCTAATAGTCTTTAATAGTTTTTTGTTAATAGCGACAATTTTTTGCTCTAAAAAACTGCCGCTAATAATCTATTTTTTTGTAGTGTAGGCATCCGATTGATCTGCTCGTAAGTAGTCTCTACTATTGCCAAGTGTGTAAAAATAAAAATAAAATTGGGCGACACTTCTCCTTGCCCGAAGACACTCAAATCCTATTTGAGCATCTTACAATTACCGAAATTTTGACGGCATAATGACTAAAATTCTAGGATAGAGGAAAAATAAAAGAAATTAGAGGAATAAAGGGGAGAGCTGGAGCTCTCGGGCTCTTATAGCACCATTGTCGGATCTTCACGTGGATGCAACGCCCGTGAGCTCCCAATAGCACAATGGATTAGGGAAGGGTTCCAACTAGCTAAGGCTTGAGAAGAAGATGGTTGGAAATGATAGTATGAGAGATTTGCTAAGGCTTGGAGGGATTGATGATGGATTTGTAATGGTTTATGAAGGATGGACCTAGGATTTCGAGATTGGAAAGCTTGAGAGTGGAGATGAGTGACTATTTTTCTAGAGTTTTTACTTTAAGATTTGGAAAAGTGTCATAAACAAGGAGCGGTGAGTCTCTATTTATAGATGGAGAGGTGATTAGTGAGGGGTTAAGTTACTAATGGGTTTAGAAATTAGGTAATGGGGAATCTAAGATTTTTAGGTTTTTCAAGAGCTTGGAGACGAGAGAAATGAGTTTAATGGTGGATGATAGAGTGATGACTTGAATGGCATAAGGGTAATACCTAAAGTTGGGAAGAGCACTTGGGTCCTAAAGAAACAAATCCCAAGCTTTGGGATGGTCTACAAGTTGAACCCCCAAATTTAAAATCAACCATTTTTAAAAAAAATGATTTTTTTTTTCAATTTTAGAAGTTAGGGCCCGTGTTGGAGAAGAACCACCCTGTGTAAAAAAATAATTTTTTTATTTTTGCTTTTTCCAAGGTTCAAAATTTCGGCCGAAATGACCAAAATTTCGGCCGAAATTATCGGTTTCGGTCCCCACCGAAACGATAATTTGGACTGAAATTTCGGTCAATTTTTGTATGGGACCCAAAATTTCGGTCAAATTTTTAGTTTCGGTACCCTCCGAAATGGAAATTTGAACTAAAATTTTGATCCTTGGTTTTTACTCATGCCCAATGGATGCATTGGTTCGAGCTACCCCAAAACGATATCTTATAATAGTCAATGAGAGTTTTGTATCAAAAGTTATAACCATCGGAAGTTCGAGGACCAAGGTTCAAGTTAATTTCTAAGGGTTCAGGGAGTGCTTTCGGAAGCTCGAAAGTACGATGTTCTCGAAGTATGGGTCAATCGAGCTTTGGGCCAATTTTGGGTGCCTACATATGAGTTTTATGCTTTAGGCATATAAAATAATTTTTTATGTCTCTTAAAAAATTCGCATTTTTTTAAGGAAATGCCTATTGACCTAAAAAATTATCGAGTGCAGTAAGCGAACAATTTCGAGATAAAATTGAAATGAAAAATTTTCGGGAGATGAATTGTTGAAACGTGTTTGTTGTTTTTAAATAAAAAAATGCAGCGATGAACTCTTAAACTTTTTTAGAACATTGATGTGTAATGCCTAAGGATCAAAATTTCCGCTGAAATGACCGAAATTTCGGTCCAAATTATCGGTTTCGGTCTCCACCGAAACGAAATTTTAGACCGACATTTTGGTCACTTTTGTATGGGGATCAAAATTTCAGCCGAAATTTCGGCCAAATTATCAGATTTCGATTTCAGTCATACCCGATACCGAAATTTTGATCCTTGGTAATGCTCTTGTACTCCACGTCACCCAAGATTTCATGTGTCCCTTTGTTGAAGCAAGACCAGGCACATATATAGGTAGGGATGGAAACCCTAAATTGAGCCCCAATACCGAATCGAAAATCGAGGATCCCGAATCGGGCTGAGCTAGATCGAAAAACACCGAATCAATTCTGGTTTGGTTCGGTTTCGGGTTAGGGTGGAAAAGACTGAAAACCAAGCGGGTAGGATGAGAAAACTGAAAAATATATTTAAAAAACTTGAAAAAACAAAAAAAAATATTAAAAAATAAAAAAATTAGTAAAATTACCTACACTGAACAAAAACCAAACCGAGCAAACCAAAATATTTCTGTTTCGGTTTTGAAAAAAAAAACTAGAACCGAGCCAAACCGAAACTGATGCATTTCGATTCAGTTTCAGTTTGGAGTGTACCCAACCGAATACTGAAAAAATCGGTTTCGGTATGGTACACTGAACTTGCATCCCTATATATATATATATAGAATAAGATAATGTGTAATTACTGCAAAGGGTAATGATGACCATACTCGAGTCACCAAGTGACTTGAGCGGGTGACCATCAGATCACAGACAAATGTTGACCACCATGTGGTCTGATGATCACCTTGCTCGTTTCATGCGTGACTCGAGTGTGCTGATTCCCTTACTGCGAATAATGTACTATTTATTTATAAAAAGAGTTGGTATATGATTAAGTTACCTGTTCGCACTCTAATCGTGCATTGGTGACACTATTTTTCATCATGTGCCATGCCATATGATGGGATGTACCCTATATGAAGATCGGGTTTCAATCAATTAAGCATCTCCAAGTAACAAAGCATTTCGGCCGAAAATTTTAAAATGAATGATTGAAAATGATTTTAGAGATTTATATGTTTTGCATGGTTTAAAATTTCGGCCAAAATGCATCAGTTTTGATTTGTACGGAAACGAAAGCCAAAATTTCGGTCTAAATATATATGAAGGGAAAATTTTCGGCTGAAATTTCGGTTTCGGTCATACCTGAAATCGAAAATGAAACCGCTATTTTGATTCTTGATGTTCGGTATTTATTTTAACAGCGTTTGACTACTTTAAATCAGGAGATACTCTTGTCCATGAAATCTTCGACCAGTTAGATCGTCACCTCAAGTCTTTTAATTGCATCACACGATACACAGTTAAAAATAATGCCACGTGTCTAAAATCAGTGACTTAACTTGTTCCAAATCTAGAGAGCTGGCCGAGTTCAGTTATCATATACCAGCTAACACCTTATCTTAATTTTAAAGGAAAAAGGGCACCGTTATTTACAACCGTGAAACTGTAACCTCACAGTCTCACACCATCTCCTCAGACCTCAGACGAAATGAATTAATCACTTCGAATCACTTTTTGTCCCAATCTTTATTATAGAGGATCTTAAAAAATATCAATATACCATCAGATAGTTTTTTGTTTCAAAAGTGACCCTAAACTCATTGATGAATGTGCTGTGTGCTATGTGATTTTAGGGTCAATTTTATATTTTGTGTCATGTGAAATAATTAAAAACTGATCATATGCTGCTATACTATAATCTCAAAATCTATTGTATGAAAGAATGAGACAAAAAAATTTGAACTCTATAAGTCTATCAACATCTGTTGGCTGAGGAGATGGGTGAGCTCACAATTTTAGTGGTACCCAAATTACAGTTGCACTAAGGAGCTTTGCAGCTACATTTTTAGCTACGATTCTTGTCATCCAACGGCCATTTAAATCAGAAACGGCCCTCTTTGCCTGAAGATAAAGTTATAATGTTAAATTATTAATAGTTGTTTGGGGTGGCACCTAGTTGTTCTCATTGGCTTGTGTGCCCTTCTAGAAGAGGCATGTGATGCCGCTCCTTTTTCCTTTGGTTTTTCAAAGTTGGCATATGGCAATCAATCCCCTTCTTTGGGCACCTCTATTTGCGCCTACCCAATTACTGCTAGGCGACCCGCCTATACTGAAAATAGTTGACCTTATTGAATTAGTCGACGGTGATAATTTTTCATTCCAATCATCCACACAACGGATCTTGAGACTATGGGCGTGCCATGCTTCGATCATTTTTTTGATTTCATATGGAAAATATCTCTAAAATCACGTTTGAGCGTCATGCTTGTCATGAGATTTTAGGCTATATTTGAAATCCGTGCCACACGAAATAAAAACCTAGACCCTCTGATGCCACACTTATGGTCTCAAGATCTGTTGGGTTGAAGATTATTAATTATAAGGAGATCTGATTCAAAGGTTGATGCCTACTAGTAGTTTGCTAGGCGTGAATAAAGGTACCATTTTCTTTTAACAATAAAATTGGTCACCAAAACCTACCCACTTGGCTGGCTTATTTGGGTTTTTCTTGTTGTGGGGCTAGTGATGGGCTAAATTGCCAAGGTTGCATGAGGGCTACTTACTATCCGGTTAGATTTGGAGGTTTGCATAAAAGAAGTTTATTTTATGCGGTTGTGTATCAATTTTTTTTTTTTTTTTTAAAGAAAATGGATTGGTTATCAATACTTATCATAGACCAACTCTTTATTTTAGTGGGGCCGTTGATAAATCCATCCTTTTGCCTTTTTTATATTTTTATTTTGTTATATATATAGCAGCCAGCTCAAACTGGTTTGATCCAATCTTCCACGTGTGATTCGAAGGACCTGATACAAAGATCTGGAGGATGAAAGATTTCATTCAATGTCTAATTCAGAAGGTCAAGCGCTTTTAAAATGAACGGATATCATGTAAATTTTTAAAATCAATTTTAGCCGTTGATTTTAAAAGGGTTTTGGTTGCTTCGCTCTTTGATTCAGAAAGATAAAAAATGCTTTCTCTGTCTGTCTCTTCAACATCATAGATCTTTAGATCATAATCTTCAAATCACACATCAGGCTTGATGAAAAATGGCGTCATATGTCAAGAAAAGTGACCCAGGAGAGCAGCACTAATCTTCCATTAAAATACCTCATTTTTACACGTCATATATCGCTGGAATGTGGGTATATAGTCATTGTATATGATAACTTTTAAAAATAAATAAATAAATTTTCACAAGTGATCCTTAATTATTAATCTCGGCCATGCATCAGGACCACCGACAAGGCAGTGGTCATCAATAAACAACACAATGTATAGCTATGTGAGTGTTATAAATGAATAGAGAAGATGCTTCTCCTCCTCAACCATAGCATTCCTCATGGATGGGGGGCACATTGATCTCTCTTCTCATTTGCTCTTGGAGGCCAGCGGGGACTCCGAGGCCATCGTCGCAATCGGCCATCACACTTCATCATACATTGATGGCGATTCCGTGCCAGATGATGATGATGATGACGATGCGGAGTCTCGTAATTCTGATTCTTGGGATACAATTTATGTTAATAATGTGTACAATGACGGCCAGGAAGACGATAATGACCGCGATGGCGATCACAATCGGACGGGGTTGCGAAACGTTGCATTGGGATCCGTGACGATGGATCGAGAAGTAGAGGAGGGAGTTGTGGATCAGGTTGAGAGTGAGATGGAGGATAAGGTGTTTTGGGAAACTTGCTTGGCGTTATGATACCCATGACCCACCCAACACTCCAATCTCATCACTCTTTTGGATATGTGTTTTTTTTTTATGAAAAAACAAGCGCAACGCTCTGTACCTTTTTATCTAATTAATGAACTAATGAAGAGAGGCTTATAGAGTTTTATATTGATCACTTTGCCATCAAACCACAACTATCACTTTTATTTTTTATTTTATTTTTATTTTTAATAATACCAGGGTGGTAGGGCCTCCAAGAGCACTCGACCAAACCCTGGGGCACGTGGGGCCCCAAGTTAGCATATTCCGAGTCAGCACAGGATAAATTCCTTAGGACAGCCTGTGGAAGAGGTGGATGGATTTGTACTCAAGTCTCCCACTTCCAGAGGTGGGTATCCGGCCACACCAAACACCTTAGATTTTTAACCACCACAACTAGCATATCTCCACCACTATCATCATCTTCTTCTTGCAGCATTTAACAAGCAAGTTGACGAAAGTGTGGCAATTTGTTGAGGATGTCTCTTAAGCATATCGTCAAAGGCTAGGCAAATAAAAATAAGGGTGAAGTTATTTGCACCCATTCTTCCTATGAAGAACACATGCATTTCCATCATATAAAACATTGACGGTCTTGAATCAGATGATGAAGAGTCACTTTTGGAGATGTGTACCAAATGAAATCAATATGTGACCGTCTGATAGGTGCATCGTGATCTCAAGATCTACTGTATGAAAGATTGAGACAAAAAACGATCTCTGTAATTTGATTCAATGAAGCTAACTTTTTTTTGGTGAAAATGCATGTATCCTTCACAAGAAAAATGGGTGCAAAATGTTAGTATATTACACAAAGTTTGACGGAAAATAGATCAGAAAATTGCTTCAAGGCGCGATTAGATCGCTGTCTTTAAAATGATATTTGCCCCCTATATGCAACGGGATATCGGCAAATTCGCCTCTAGGATACAATGAAGCCTCGGTGAAGAGCCGATCTATCACACACTACGTTGCACTGTAGTGTGCGACTCAACGAAACGAAGACGCAGAATGCTCTGGTTTGCATATGAATTCTGGGGGCTCAGATGTAGGATTCGGAAATTGCAAGTGTTTTTGGAATCCCTCCTCTCGTCTCTATTTATAACTTTCGGAGCACCTTTTTAGGGGCGGTTGTGTCTGTCGGTTGCTTGCAATCGAGGGCCCTGATCGATCCGATCAACGGTTGCAAGAATCCAACGGTTCACATCCGAACAGTTACATCTTTTGGTCAACTGATTTGTCTGAATTCAAAATCTTAACTGTTTGTTCGAATCCGGAATCCGACCGTTTCCTTGAACGGTCGGAAACTGCCTGATGCACACATGCGGTGCACACGTGCGAAAAGTGCAAAGTGCACCTTAAAAGCGCCAATTGCGCCATACACACATCGCACACGCGCGCGCGTGTGCGGTGGCGAACCGCCGCTATGAGCTGTGTTCTTCTTATCAAGCCAAACAATATGGAAGGTAAGTTTCCATATATAAGCTATGAATATTTCTTGTAAAATAGTGAGGTGGGACAAAACATTTATAACACTTTTAAACTTATGGTGAGAAAAGTTTCCCTCCAATATTAATTCAAAATTCAAATAATTTTGACTTGAATGTTAAAAGCATCCTTTTAGTATGGAACAAATCACTTTAAGGAACCATTTAAAAATAAATAAACATTATTAAATTAATAATAGATAAATATTATTAAAGTAATAAATATTTATTTGATAAATATCCAACATTCCTCCCCTATTTACAAAATAAATATCCATCCCCCCTATTTTGGAAATAAAGAAACTGAGAGTCATTCTTAAATCTGATAACAAAAAATTGTATATATATGTACCAAAGAAATTTGAGCATTTCTTGACTACTGTATGCATAAATGAAGGTGTCCTAATGAATTGAACCTTCATTTAGTGAGAATACATCAAAGTTGATAAAGAACTTTAGTGATCTAATTTCTTGAACTAATTTTCTTGTATAATCAATCGGATATATCACACATATAAGTAATCTAAGTTTCATTTCATTTTAACAGCCAGTACGTTTTATGGCCTTGTGCTTATAACCCGGTATTCATGAGTTGTATTTAAGAAAAGCCTTTATCTTTCTTCGAAGCGGCCACACTTCGTAACTCATATAGGCCAGTTCTATTAGAAATGCCCTTGTAACTTAGGCATTTCAACATTATATGTTATAGACTGATTAAGAGAAATATATCAACCTCTTCCTTACGTTACAAGTTCCACATTATTACTTGAGATGGTTGGAGTTGTAAACTTGCACTTTTAATAATGTGCAATCACTACATATGATTTGTTTTCCCATTGAACCTTTAGTTTCTGGACTTTAGAAAATAGGTCGGGTTACCATTATAGGTGATGTAATCTATTAGGCTTTAAACCCACCACTTCTGATGTTTTAATAACCACATCTCTTGCAAGACCTTTTGTAAATGGATCCGCTAAATTTGCAAAGGTCCGTATTGAATTGATAGTAATTACTCCTTCACGGAGTAATTGACTAATATAACTGTGTCTTAAACTTATATGTCTAGACTTTCCATTAAAAATTTTGCTATAAGCTTTAGATAGCGCAGCTTCACTATCACAGAATAAAGAGATTGGTGGCATAGGAATTTCTAATAGTAAATTCCTTAACCACTCTGTTTCCTTGCTCCCTGCCGCAAGAGCAATAAATTCTTATTCCATAGTTGCATGTGTTATGCATGTTTGTTTCTTTGATCCCCAAGAAACTGCAGCACCTCCAAGTGTAAATACCCATCCACTAGTAGACCTTGACTCATCTGTATCATTGTTCCAACTAGCATCTGTGTTTCCCTCAAGTACAGTAGGATAACCAACATAATGTAAAACATAATCCTTAGTTTTATTAAGATAACTTAATACTCTACTAATTGCTTTCCAATGTTCATGACTAGGATTACTAGTATATCTACTTAATTTCCCTACCGCATAAGCAATATCAGGTCTAGTGCAATGAGTAGCATACATCAAACTACCAATTACTCTAGAAAAGTCTAATTGAGATACACTTCTACGATCGTTGGGTTTTAATTTTATACTTGGATCAAAAGGTGTTGGTGCTAATTTTCCATTATGTTTAAATTTCTTTAACACTTTTTCTATATAGTGTGACTGAGATAAAATAATATTATTATCTTGCTTAAATAATTTTATTGCAAGAATTACATCGGCTTCACCCATGTCTTTCATATCAAATTTTGAAGCCAAAATTTTTTTTGTATATATAATACTTTCTAAGTCTGTACCAAAAATTAAGAGGTCATCCATATAGAGACAAATAATTATTTCTTTACCCTTTGATATCTTACTATAAATGCATTTATCTGATTCATTAATCTTGAATCCATATGATAAAATAATACTATCAAAATTTTTATGCCACTGTTTAGGAGCCTGTTTTAGACCATATAGGGACCTAATAAGTTTACAAACTTTATTTTCATGTCCTTGCATGATAAAACCCTCTGGTTGATCCATATATACTTCCTCTTCAAGTTCACCATTTAAAAAGGCAGTCTTAACATCCATTTGATGAACTTGAAGTTTATATATAGAAGCAAGAGCAAATAAGATCCTTATGGAAGAAATTCTACCCACTGGAGCATAGGTATCAAAATAATCAATACCATGCTTTTGTCTAAAACCTTTGGCAACAAGTTTAGCCTTAAACTTATTTATAGTGCTATTAGGATTAAATTTTCTTTTAAATATCCACTTACAACCTATAGGATTAGATCTCTGTGATAAGTTTACTAATTTCCAAGTATTATTGGGCATGATAGAATCCATTTCATCATTTATAGCTTCTTTCCAAAATACAGAATGACTTAACAGCTTTATCAAAAGTTTGAGGATCTTCATCGATATTAAAAATAAACTTTATTTTCTTAGTTTTCTCATTTCTGATTCCTTCTATAAGATACACAGAAATCTGACCCAAAATCGGTGGCTTTCCTAGGTCTCTTACTTCTTCTAGGTTCCATCTTTTCATAATCATTACTAGAGAGATGAAGAGAATCAGAAGATTCATCTAAGTTAGAGGATGCAAGAGGTTTAGAAATAGTAGAGAAAGTATTCTCATAAAATACTGCATCTCTAGATTCAAAAATTGAATCCTTTTCAAAAATATTATTATGCTCACATATTAAAAATCTGTATATAGGACTATTAATAGAATATCCCACAAAAATATATTCAATGGCTTTAGGACCTAATTTTGTACGTTTATAATCGGGTACCCTAACTAATGCTCTATAACCCATACTTTTAAATAGTATAATTTGGGAGGTTTGTTTTTCCAAATTTCATATGGAGTTTTAGAAGACTTTTTAAAAGATATCCGATTTAAAATATAACATGCAGTAAGCAATGCTTCTCCCCATAAATTTGAATTCAAACCAGAATTTGTTAACATAGAATTTATCATCTCTACTAGAGTCCGATTTTTCCTTTCGGCAATTTCATTTGATTGAGGAGAATATGGAGCGGTGACTTCATTAATAATTCCATACTTGTCACAAAATTCAAAAAATTCATGTGACATGTATTCACCTCCCCTATCTGATCGTAATGCCTTAATTTTAAAATCTAATTGATTTTCCACTAAGGCCTTATAAGAGATAAATTTACTAAATGCTTCATCTTTTAATTGAAGAAGGAAAACATATGTAAATCGAGAACAATCATCAATAAAAGTGATGAAATATCTTTTCCCTCCTCTAGTAGTAATATTATTTAAACTACACAAATCAGTATGAATTAAATCTAATAGTTTAGATTGTCTTTTAACACTTTTAAATTATTTTTTAGTCATTTTAGATTGGACGCATATGCTACATCTATCTTTACCACAATTTATATGTATTTTAGGAAGAAGTTCTAATTTAATCATATTATCCATAGAACGTAAATTTAAATGCCCTAATCTATTATGCCATAAATAAATTGAGTCACACATATAAATCAAAGAAGCAGATTTCTCATTGATATTGAACTTAAATATTTCACAAGAGGCATACCCCTTGCCTACAAACATCCCTTTCTTAGAAAGTATAATGGAATCGGATTCGATCACAATTTTGAATCCATGTTTGTTCAGAATACAAGCCGATACAAGATTTTTTCGGATTTCAGGAACATGAAGGACATCATTCAGGGTAACAGATTTTTCCGAAGTAAAGTGTAGAACAACTTTGCCTTGGCCTACCACTTTGGCAGTAGTGGAATTTCCCATAAACAATTCATATCCATCATGAGCCTCCTTATAGGATACAAAATTATTCCTATCAGAAGTAACATGCCTAGTAGCTCCAGAATCGAGCCACCATTCATTTTCACCATCTACCATATTGACTTCGGAGATCACCGCAACGAGATCTTCTTCACCCACAATGTTTGCCTGATTTTTATTTTTCAAAAATTCTCGGCAATCACGTTTGAAATGGCTGAGTTTCTTGCAATAAAAATAAGTACCCTTCTTTGCTTTTTCCTTGTATTGTCCTCTCTTGAAATCCTTCTTATTCGGCTTCAGTTTGAAGTTCTTCCCTTTGTTCTTTTTTTTCGATGTGGATGCATCTTCAACAATGTGAGCATTGGAGACGAGTTCAGTTTTCTCCTCCTCCTTGTCATTTGGACGAGCCTCTTCTTCTATGCGAAGATGAGTAAAGAGTTCCTCCATAGTACGATCTTCCTTCGTATGTTTCAAACTCTTACGGTAATCTTTCCATCCCAACGGTAATTTTGTAATAACCGTAGACTTGAAAACCTTCGTCTATTGTGCTTCCTTCAATCACAAGATTGTTGAAGATAATCTGCATCTGGTACACTTGCTCTAAAATAGGTTTAGAATCATACATCTTAAAATTAAATAACTCACTTACTAAGTATGTGCGCACAGCGACCTCTTCTACTTTGTACTTCCGTTCAAGAGCCTCCCATATCTCCTTTGCAGTTTTATAAATTTGATAGACGTCAAAAAGAGAATCGGCAAGAGCGTTGAGAATATAGCCTTTGCATGTGTAATTGTCGCTTTCCCATTTCGTACGGATTCTACCTTCTTCAAGCGTTTCATCTTCTTTCTCCAATGATGGTGAGTCCATAGTGAGAACGTATGCGACTTTCAAAGTTGTGAGTAGGAAATGTACTTTTGATTGCCATCGTTTGAAATTGGTGCCATTAAAGCACTCGAGTTTCGTGATCTTTGTGTTGGAGAGTTCCATCATCTTTTGTGCCATAGAAATATTATCTTAAAATTGTTAGTATATTGCACAAAGTTTGACGGAAAATAGACCAAAAAATTGCTTCAAGGCGTGATTAGATCGCTGTCTTTAAGATAATATTTGCCCTCTATATGTAACGGGATATCGGCAAATTCGCCTCCAGGATACAATGAAGCCTCGGTGAAGAACCGATCTGCCACACACTACGTTGCACTGTAGTGTGCGACCTAACGAAACGAAGACGCAGAATGCTCTGGATTGCACACGAATTCTGAGGGGTCAGAAGTAGGATTCGAAAATTGCAAGTGTTTTTGGAATCCCTCCTCTGGCCTCGATTTATAACTTTCGGAGCACCTTTTCAGGGGCAATTGTGTCTGTCGGTTGCTTGCAATCGAGGGCCCTGATCGATCCGATCAACGGTTGCAAGGATCCAACGATTTACATCTGAACAGTTACATCTTTTGGTCAACTGATTTGTCTGAATTAACTGTTTGTTCGAATCCGGAATCTGGCCGTTTTAAACTGCCTGATGCACACATGCGGTGCACACGTGCGAAGTCAATCCGTGCCCGGTCAACAAGTCAACCGATCGGATCATCTCAGTTCAAATAGGAAAGGCTCCTCGCGACGATGCGGTCGTGCGGTCGCAAAGTGCGAAAGTCTTGTTAAAAGTGTCAATTTCAAGCCAAACAATATGGAAGGTAAGTTTCTATATATAAGCCATGAATATTTCTTGTAAAATAGTGAGGTGAGACAAAACATTTACAACACTTTTAAACTTATGGTGGGAAAAGTTTTCCTCCAATATTAATTCAAAATTAAAGTAATTTTGACTTGAAGGTTAAAAGCATCATTTTAATATGAAACTAATCACTTTAAGGAACCATTTAAAAATAAATAAACATTATTAAATTAATAATAGATAAATATTATTAAAGTAATAAATATTTATTTGGTAAATATCCAACAAGCCACCCTAAAAATAATTGAGCTAATGAACATTTTGGCAATTATATGTTTTAAATACGATCTTTAGAGCATCTCCAACATGAGAGCTAAAAACGTTACAGCAGCTATTATAGCTGTCCAAACTTCCAAAATTGTGCTCCTATCTAAGAAGCCAAAATAGTTTCTTGCTACAATAATAACTAAATTTAGTTATTAATGTAGCAATAAGTAAAATAATAAAATATTATTTTTGGGTATAAAGCTCATTTTTTCCTTAATTTAAAGAATAAAATATTTAAAAATTAAGTGTGGATGGTAAAATATAATAAAATAAAAATAAAAAATAATATTTTAAAAAAGTGAGTAGTTAAAATAGAGTATTTGCTCGAGTGATTTTTATTGTAACATGAGCTAAAATACTGTAGCTGTAATTGCTAAAGTGATGTTTAACTATCCAAATTTAGCTCTGATGTGTGGAGATGCTCATACTCTCTCGGTGTATTTCAAAGAAATTGTGAACAAACCAATGGCTGAATGCAGGCAAAGAGCTCTCTATCCATCTTTCAAAGTCTAAATAAATGCACAATTCTTATAAAAAAATAAAAAAAATAAATGAAAAATTGGCAAGACATCACACCTCATTGTGCACAGTTGACAAGACATTACACTCATTGTCTATGAAGATTCTACAATGAGCTCATCAGAGACCAAATTCTTTTCTGATGGTCATAGGCCAAAGAGACATGTTAGTAACTTGACACCTTTTTCATTTGCCTATAAAATTTAATTAGGTTAGATTAATTGTGCTGCCCATTTAATAAAACTATAAAGGTAGACTATGGTACACTTTATGGTGAACAAAGTGCCCATAACATGATCACAGTCGTTCAAATAATATTGAAATGATCATGATCATTTAAAAAAAATCGACCTAGAATAGCGTTGCCTGCGATTATTTTAAGTTAAATTATTCTAACCTAATTTAGTTAATTTTTTTTCTCCAAACTAACCCGGTGATTGACCCGTTAACACCTGAATGAACGGGATGTCTTTAACATGGATGCTCTCCTTCCCACTAAACATATAAAAAAATATGACTCTTTTATCACAATGGTCTTCAACTTAGCGAATGAGTCGGTCACACCATATCAACATTCCGTTTAAATGGTGGGGACTCCAGCCTTTGTCAAAGGCTACTAAGTGTTGAGCCCAAGACTATGGTGGGGACTCAATCCATAGATCACTCGAACCACTATGATATTGTTCGGTTATGACACAATAGGCTAGTTAATTTTAAAATGCGGAGTGGAGGCCCCACAGATGAGTCCCCACCATAGTCTCGCTGCACTTTCATCCTTCTTTCCTGATCAGCGAACAAGGAACTCAACCGAAAACAGAAACCCACGAAAAGAAGATACTAATGTAGTGTTGCTCGCTGTACTTGCATCCTTCTTTCCTTCCGCATTCTTTCACCTAGAAATCAAGGCTCCACACCTTTCAAGAGTGCAACACAATCTTCAACACTTAGTGAGATTATTCAAGTCCAAGCAATACTTGAAGTTATTCTGTGTAATCGGTTTAGTTAACATGTCTGTTGTGTTTTCTTTTATATCAATCTTTTCAATCAATACTTCTCGATCTTTTATCATATCTCTGATAAAATGATACCGGACATCTATATGCTTTGTTCTAGCATGAAAATTTTGATTCATTGCTAAGTGAATGATACTTTGACAGTCATAGAAAATATCGGCGCTCTCATCAACCTTACGAAATTCACTACTCAAACCATTAAGCCATGAGGCTTCCTTAGCAGCTTCTGTAGCTGCTATATACCCGGCCTTTGTAGTTAACAAAACAATTATATATTCCTTGAAGCATAGACTTCCAACTGATCGCACCACCTACTAAAACGAATATGTATTCTGTGGTGGACTTTTTTCTATCAAGGTTACTAGCATAGTCGAAATCAACGTAATCATAGAGATCCAACTCGCATGTATCTCTACCTTTAAGCATCAATCCATTTTCAGTAGTACCTTTTAGATATCTCAATGTCTATTTAACCGCAAGCCAATGCTCTCTTCTTTGATTAGACATATACTTGTAACCACACTCAAGGCCTATGCAAAATCTGGTCGTGTACTCACTATGACATACATCTAACTTCCAACAGTATTTGCATACGGAACATTCTTCATGTCTTCCCTTTCTGCATGTGTGGACGGACTCATCTTCTTTATTAGTTTAAAATACTCTATCAGAGGAGTTGATACTGGTTTAACATCACCCATATTATATTTCTCAAGGAGCTTTTGGATAAAAGTACTGTGAGTTAGCCAAAACCTCTTATTTTCAAGATCTCTAGTGATTTCCATACCTAAGATTTTATTTGTAGAACAAAGATCCTTCATCTCAAACTTTTGGCTCAATGATCGCTTCAGCTTGTTGATTTTAACCTTACTTTTTGTTGCTTTCAGCATATCATCTACATAGAGAATTAGAAAGATTTTCTCCCCTTCACAATACTCTTTCCAGTAGACACAAAGATAATACTGCCCCCTGTGATACTCTATACTCAATATATATGAGTCAAACTTTTTGTACTACTGCCTAAGTGCTTATTTGAGACCGTATAAAGATTTCTTCAATCTGCAAACGGGCGATTTTGACCCTTCTACTTTAAATTCTTCTGACTGTCTCATATAAATCTCTTCCTGAAGTTCTCCATGGAGGAAAGTTATTTTCACATCCATCTGTTTTAGTTCTAAATCTTTCTGAGCAACCACGGTGAATAACATATGAATTGATATGTGCTTCGCAATTGGAGAGAATATCTTATTGTAATCGATACCTTCTTTCGGAGAGAATTCCTTAGCAACTAGCCTTGCTTTGAATTTTAAAGTTTTATCTCATCACCTTCTTTCTTTCGAAAGATCCATTTACAGCAAATTACACTCTTCCGTTTAAGAAGTTCCATAAAATCTCAAGTATCATTTTTCAAAAGTGACAACCACTCTTCTTTCATAACTAACTGCAACTTTATAACATCTGTATCCACCCGAGCCTGTGATAAGTGCTAGTGTTAAAGATGCCATATTTTAAAACTTATCAGGATGTTTCTTTGTCCTTTCTAACCTTCTCAAGGTAGCTTGAATCAGAACCTGAGACTCTAAGTCTTGAGAAACTGTGTCACCATCCTTTATCTCAGAGTCTTAATTATTTTTTTCATCTTGCTCATGCCTTTCAACATCAACTTGTACTTGTGGTTCACCAAGTGACCGAGGTTTGTCTTATACCTTTTTCATCAGAAATTCATCTTCATTAAAAGTAACATCTCTTTCAACTATCACTTTGTGAGATTGCACATCCCACAAACGATAACCTTTTATTCCTTGGCCATAGCCAATCTAGATATATTTTCTGGATTGATCTAACTTGGATCGTTCACTTCCCTGAAGTAATGCATACGCGACACATCCAAACACCCTTAAGCGAGAGTAACTTTTTTGTCTTTCATACCAAACCTCATCTGCAGTTTTTGAGTTCAATGTCGCTAATGGCGACCTGTTGATCAAGTAACATGTTGTGCTCACTGCCTCTGCCCAGAACCCATGACTCACGCCGAAATGTTTTGATATACACCGCGCTTTTTTCAATAATATTCTATTCATCCTCTCGGCTATGCCATTTTATTTAGGATTTTCAGGAACTATTAAATGCCTAACAATCCTTTGATTTTTACAGTAATCTTTAAAATTCGATGACAAGTATTTTTTACCATTATTTGATCTGAGAACCTCATCTTTCTGTCAGTTTACTTGTTAACCATACTCTGTTACTACTTAAATTTCTGAAACACATCTGACTTATTCTTAATCGGATACTCCCAAACTTTTCTGGAATAGTCATCTATGAATGACACAAAGTAGTTGACTCAACTTACTGTAGTGACTTTTACGGTCCCTATATATCTGAATTAATGTAGTCAATCAATCCCTTTGAAGTATGTTTTTCTGTGAAAAAATTTTCTTTTACTATCCGGAGATTCAATCTTCACAAAATTTCAATTTACAAGTTTGAATATCAGAAATCAATTTATTCTTTATGAGCTTTATTAGCCTACGTTCACTTATGCGACCAAGCCTCTTATGCCACAAATCTGAGAGATCATTGAAATTTTTCATAGCCGTAACACCACTGTCATTGATTGTGTCGCCTACTAGAATGTAAAGATTTCTCATCTTCTCACATTTCATCAAGGTCATAACACCTCATGCAACCTTCAGTCTTCCGAATTCTAGGTTGACTCGACACCCTATCTCATCTAATGCCCCCAACGAGACAAGAGTTTTCTTCAGATCAGACATATGTCTAACCTTAGTAAGAGTGCAAACACAATCATCAAATATATTTATTTTGATAGAACTGATACCCACTGCTTCACATGCATTATCATTTTCCATCAAAATCGTCCCACCATTGGCTACCTTGTACTGGTCAAATCAATCCTGGTATAGACACATGTGATACGATGCCTATCTCGCTTCTTTATTGCGTATATATTTTATGTTAAATTCAAGTCTTAACCTATTGCAAGTGCACAATAGAAATCATAGTACTAGCATAGGATTGTTCCCACGAGGAAGTTTGTTATCTAATTAATTCTTTAGTTTTATCATTTATTCAAAGCCTTATCTTTAAAAACTTATATTTATCTTTAAGATTTAATCTACTGAAGAATATA
The DNA here is from genome assembly GCA_021018995.1 of Chloranthus sessilifolius. Classification (NCBI taxonomy): domain Eukaryota; kingdom Viridiplantae; phylum Streptophyta; class Magnoliopsida; order Chloranthales; family Chloranthaceae; genus Chloranthus; species Chloranthus sessilifolius. The sequence goes on from CM037588.1 coordinate 12,353,624, forward strand.
AATAAAAGAATGAGTTTTTAATCTAAAGTGCATAAAATAAATCCTAATCCTCCTTCAGATTAAGGTCGTCAATCTTAATCTCAGCTATTGAATATTTATAAATTTAAATAGTACTGTTTGTACTATATTTCTAGTCTCCTAGCATTGGGCATCAATCGATTCTAAGATCCTATCAATACAAATTTAATCTAATCAATAACTTCTTAAAATCTGGGCGTTAATCAAACCTTAAGAAATTGAAAATAAAAAAGTAAATATGCAAATTTTAACCTGAGTCGTCAATTCAAATCAAAACTTGAAGATGTTTACAAAGCAAATAAATCTAAACTAGAAAGCAAAGTAAAATATATCTTTTACTGTAACAACAACCCTTAGAGTCTCAAGACAAAGGTTAATAAACCCAGTCATGCAAATCTATTGAGCCGGTGTATGAAACTAGTCGAATTTGATATATACATAGTTCTCTCTATGTGTATGCTTAGCACTAACACTTTCCTATACACCTGTAGTTCTATGGTCGTTTTACACTCACGCCAAGTCTATTTGGCTTACATGCCTATACAAGAATAAAACCCATGTAATACACTTCCGAAAAGTGTAAAGGAATGACACGTGAATTACAGCTAGCTATACCCAACACAATGAATTAAAGCCAGCCATATATAGCTATGGATATGGTGTACTTGCCTTACACTAGAGCCAAACACTAAGGCTTATCCATTTCATCCATGCATTAGCTTCATAGGAGGAGGATATATCAAGACAAACTTGTCTTATATGGGAGACACCCAACCACCAAGTGATAGCTTGTATGGAATATAAACCTAAGAATGCTTATAAGCTACTTGCATGGTAAATTCACTACACGACTCAGTGAGTCATTCTACGTTTTCATGCACGCAAAGTGCAGCTACCAATTATATAAGGTAATCAAATTCCCTTCATCTTCCTCGTTTCAATTCATAGCAAACCAACCCTGCAACTAGAACATACACATCCAGCCCTTAAAACATCTGTTAAGTGTTATGACCATGGTGGACTTCATGGTCCCACAACTTCTATTTAACATCTTGAGTCCGTTAGATTGAGTTCAAAGAATTCTACTTCAGGCCGCAAGATCACCAAACCATCGAGACTGCAAGGTCACCAAAAGGTACACGGACTACCACCTTTATATATGGAAATTGGTGGAACCTAAACTATTGATCTATGATGTTAATTTTATTGGCATCACAGACAATGGTTAGTGTTGATTCTATCGGCAGCACATAGGATAGATCATGCCAACACTAGTGCACTTTGGATCTTCCATGTCTTAATGTTGAGATGAATATATAGAGGGGATATAGCTATATAGGAAAGCCTTGAAGCTTGCCGCGACAACCCTTGAAGCTTGCCGAGGCAAGCCTATCCCCGGCTGCCTTATTGCTTCGATGGCCCTTGGGTTATATATGAATGATGTAGGTGATCATTCAGATCCTTTATTTAATCACGCACTTATGGAGGGTCTCAGGTGACCTATATTCCATTGACTATACTAAACTCCCTTTATATAAATTATAGGTGCAACTTGGTGCACATGATAGCGATGCTTTTTGATGCATGAGTACCCTTACCAGCAGATTTACGTAAGCGTGTGTGCAAGTAGGTAGTTTAGCTCTCTAATTTGTATTTTAGTGTTTCATTGCACTTCTGAGTAGCATGATAAATTTCTAATATTTGTATTGTAGAGTCAGTGTTAAATTGATCATGCTCAGGATGCCTCCATATCGTTATAAGTATTTCTGTTCGATACATGATTAGGAAGGATTATATGCATCCAAGTATAATTAATAGATAAAAGATGTCCATGCTTAGTTGTCCATGAATGTACAAAGATAGAAATTGGATGCCAAATCAGAATTTATGTATCTGGCTAACATTAGTGCACTAGGGCATGTCGGCCTGAATGATGATGATTGGTATATTTATTCGGCCTGGCTCTGTATTAGTTCTGATATAAATCATGATGCTCAATTTAGTTGTGATATATACCTATGCAGTCTGCACCTATTTTTATTTATGTAGTATAGGAATTATTGTCCATTGTGCGACAGTTCCAAGAAACTATTAAGGGAAACGTCGGGTTGTCACATTCACCCCTCAGCCGCAGTCGTCAATTGCTCATGAGAAATTATAGATATCTATATTAATCTTCAACACTCAATTGCGGTCATTAATTGCTCTTGAGAAACCTCTGATATCCAATCTACTCTAACTATTTTACACTACTTTGATCGGAAGAAAATTCAACCTTAGGCATCAATTGATGAAATTCTTCGATGCTTATTCTTATACCGAGCTCTCTTATTTATAAATCATAAGGAGTCAGTTTACAAAGATTTAATTCTAATAAAATAAACTACTAAAAATACAAGTTTCCTAATATAACTCTAATTCCTAATTTTATCTTTCCTTTCCTTCGGCGATTGATATACTTTTAGAACTTTCTTTATACTTCAGCAACAAAGTCCTTTAAAATCTTCTTCATCAATTTCCTCGAATCTGTGATTTGCCAGACTTCTAATTCAAGAGATCTTCTATTTCTGGTTCATGGCGGTGATAGTTATCACGTGATCAATAACAGTGAACTAAGCTTTCTATAGAATCGCTAATAACGATTTTATGTTCTTTCTTCTTAGTGAAAAATCGTAAATTATCATTTTCTGCTTTCAATAGGGTTCATAAAGGGAAAATCACAAAAGACAATTCTTCAGTTTTATCATTTTCTGTAAAATCGTAAATGACAATTTTATACTTCTTCATACTGCTCACTCTCATGACTTTAATAGGCTTGACGGACGATTCTCTGGAAAATCGTAAATACTTCTTTTCCTTGAGTGGTTTCTACTATAGAATTGTAAATCATAATTCTTTAGCTTTCATAGTCTCTCACTCTGGGAGAATCGTAAATAGCGATTTTTCATTCTTTTCAGTAGGTGGAGCTTTCGTCTTTCAATCTATTGTCATTCTTACTACTTTTTGAGTTATTTTTGATAAATATTATCACTTTGGCTTTATTTTACTGCTTTTCTTTAAGATTTGCATATCAACAACTTATTAGTAGCAAACTATGGTCTAGCATCACTAAGTTGAGGGCGATAAAATGGTAAATTATGTGACTGATCACACCCCCAAACTTAAGTTTTGCTAGTCCCAAGTAAATAAGGGAACATAAAATATTTAAAACTATGAATTTAAATGCCACTTTCGTAGGGAGCACAATTATATTTAACAGATGCAACAAGCCTTTAAACCCCTAGGTGATTCCTAGTGGAGGAGTTATAGTCTCAGGTTTTCAGTGAAGTTACCCACAAACTTAAAATATTTTTGGGTTTTTTCAAAATATTTTTTAAAACTAAAAATAAATTTTTATATACTAAATACTCAGTCAATCATTATATATTTATTATTTCTAAACATTTGTTAATCTTTTGTCCTCAGCTTCCCATCATCGTAATTATCCTTTATCAGAAGTCAATAATTTCAGTTCGGTGTAGCGTGCAGTGTGTGCATTTCAGTGAAGAGTTTATTCATCATAGATTTTTCTAAACTGTAGTTTTTAGAAAATATTTTCATCCAAACTCTCACTTATTGACATACTCTAAAAAATAATCAAAATTTTAGATTCTCTCAATAATGTAGATATATATGCAAAAAAAATGATAATTACTAAGTTTCTCACATAGAAAGGATAATCAATTCTGTTAATATAACTTCTTTATTCATTCGTAGTGTCTATTTTATACATCTCTACTAGACTCATATTTTTGTAAATCATAAATCTCAAAGGTCTTTTCTTCGACTTGTAATGGGGCTTTGAGTTTTCAGAAGGTTGCAAGAAAAGGTAAAGAGGATTCAAAAGTTTTATGAGAAGTTAGCTCTTTTTTTTTTTTCTTCTTCTTCTTCTATTTTTTCAGCTTCAACAAGTATCCTTATTTTGGATATCTTCTCTCCATTTTTGTTCTTTTTCTTCTATAAATCCCAGTTTCACTGAATCGTATTTTATAATTTCTTCTTTTTCTTTCATTTTTTCTATTTTTTTCTTTTCATACTTTTGTATTTCTTTTTCAGTCGTACCCTTTTTCAACAGATCTTTTATCTATTAAGCATATACTCCTTCCACTCCCTTTGCTCCCCTTCTTTTACATTCTAAACTCTCAGAAATTGTAAGGGTTAAAGGTAGAAAGTTTTGGGCAGTAGATATGGTTTAAGGTTTATAAAATTTTGGTACAAAAAAATTCGATTTTAGGCTTCTAATATGGGTTCAAAGGGTATGCTATTCTAGGATTTTTGGCTTTTTGGCTTTGGTTTACAAGAGATGGCCTTTGGTCATTTTCACGATTTACTAATATAGATGTCTTATTGCTTTGACATAATTAATAGATAGTTCTAAATAAACAAATCATCATATTTACGTAATATATTGATTATAAGTTTAGTAATATGAGATTATAGATAGTAAAGAAGTTCAAGGAAATTTTAGCATGAATAAAAACAGTCTCTCTTTTTAAGAATGGAATAAGAAAAATAATTCTAGAGATGCTCTTCTTGAATTGTAACTATTTATTTTGATTTTTGAACTACTACTACGATGGAGTGCTAAGAATTTTGGGTTTTCATATTTCTATTATAATTTGCATATAATGATTAACTTAAAATTGAAAATTTTCTTTAATATTTTATGAAAAAGTAAAAAGAAAATTTTTATTATTATTATTAAAAAAAAAAAAAAACTACTATATTATACTATATAATATATCCCCCCAAACTTAAATAGGACAATGTCCTCATTGTGCAAAACAGGGGACATACAAATTTTTTTTTTACCTTATATTATTGATAAACTGATTATGAATCGAAATTTTTTGACATCAGAAATATATTCTCCTCCAAACTTGGGAAAAAATATTCACGGCTAATTCTCGGTGTTTCCATAACAAAAATGTTAGAAAGAAAAATAATTGTTAGTGATGTTAGTAAAAAGATTAGTCAAAAATAGAAATATATATACTACTGGATATTTAAAGTGATCTGAAAGGTAAAACTAAAGACTATCATAAGAACTAATTACATCGAAGAATATAATCCTAGGAAAAATCTAGACACATACTAAATTAAGGCTCTAGCAGCAACGTCCGAACAAAATGTTGTCGCCTATAACAAAAAGATAGGGACACTTCCCAGTGGTGGGTGTGCCCAATAGAAAAGAAAAACTTAAGAAGATGATGGAGGAGCAGATGGTGAAGCTTTTTGTCGTTTAGGAGATGGAGGTGGTGAATCATCTTTGTCTCCTGGTTTAGGCAGGAAAGAGATGAGTTCGTCCAGTAGTCGCCTCTTCTCCTCGATGAGGGCGGAGATTTCGTCGGCTTCTGGTTGGAGGAGCCTATTAAACGCCTCATAAATTTTTGCCCAAGTTAGCGGTTTCGTCATCGCGAGAAGGGTGGTGATGGACGAGGGTGCAGGAACAATAGAGTAAGGGTATTGGGTATATCAGTTCCTATTTATAAAGGGTCTGGAATGTGAACAGTTCCTATTAATGGGGGTTAAGGCAGGCATTGATAAATTCGACCGGTTGGTATTCTTATTAATGGTGAAGGATGTGTCTATGTATCGTGAATTGGGGCGATGCATTTTGTATTGAAGGCTGTGCCCTTCATAAATGTGTTAATAAATCTCGACATTCGTAATCACTACGATGAGATGTTAGAGATGGCTTTGTTAAAGAAATCATATTTAGTACGATTGCCTGAACTCGTGTATTTAATTATAAGGATTATTATTATTATTATTATTATTTTGCAAAATTACTACGGATGAGTCGGTAGTACAACATTTGCCCAAGAGTATATCAAGCATACTCTGGGTCTTTAAGTGACATAGTGACCATTGTCTCCATTTCTTGTAAAGTCACCATCAGTTTAAGTCTCTGCCCATTAACTTTAAATGTACGAATATCCTTGGGATCCTGAATAGGGATAGTCCCATGAGGGAATGTTTCTATGATATTATAGGGTCCGTCCTAATGACTTCGTAATTTTTTAGGAAACAATTTCAACCTTGAATTATATAACCAGACTTATTAGTCCGATTTAAAACTTTTTCTAAGAATGTGTTTATCGTGAAATGCTTTGGTTTTGGCTTTATAAATTTTGGCATTTTGAAAGGCATCATTTCGGATTTCTTCTAACTCATTAATGTTGAGTTTCCATTGTTCACCGGATGCAACCAGTTCAAAATTAAGTGTTTTAATGGCCCATAAAGCCCTATGCTCCAATTCAACAGGTAAATGCCAAACATTACCATATATAATCGGAACGAAGACATACCGATAGGGGTTTTATAGGCTATTCTATATGCCCATAGAGCATCATGCAGTCTTAGGGACCAATCTTTTCGATCAGGTCTAATGGTTCTTTCTAAAATTTTCTTTATTTCACGGTTAGAAACTTCTACTTGACCACTGGTCTGAGGGTGATAGGGAGTTACAATTTTATGTGTAACTCCATATTTCTTAAGTAAGCTCTCGAAATACCAGTTACAAAAATGACTACCCCTGTCACTTATAATGACTCGTGGGGTTTCAAACCGTGAAAAAATATTTTTCTTGATAAAAGAAACTACTACTTTATGATCATTTGTCCTTGTGGCTGATGCTTTGATCAATTTGGACACGTAGCCAACAACTACAAGGATATAGATATATTCGTACGAGGGTGTAAATGGGCCCATAAAGTCTATGCCCCATGCATAAAGGGTTCTGCTATCAAAATTGGTTGCAGGGGCATCATATTCCTTCGAGACATGGCTCCTAATGTCTGGCATCGATTACAGGCTTGACAAAAATTTTGAGCATCTTTGAACAATGATGGCCAATAAAATCTAGATTGCAGTACCTTGACAGCCGTTTTCCTAGCACCGAAGTGGCCCCCACAAGTATATGTGTGATAAAATTTTAAAATATTATGGGTGTCACTGTCGGGCACACATTTTCGTATTATTTGGTCTGAGCATATTTTAAATAGGTTTGGGTCAAATATAATATTTGACATTAGCAAATAAAATATATTTATCTTGGTTGGACCAGTTTGAGGGAATCTTACCTATTGCCAAATAGTTTACAATATTGGCATACCATGAAACTGTCACTTAGATGGCGAAAAGCTGTTCGTCTGGGAAGGTAACATGGAGGGATTCTTTACTGATCGTCTTAGGCATCTCGATTCTCGACAGATGATCCGCCACTACGTTTTCAACTCCCTTTTTGTCCTTTATTTCAAAGTCAAATTCTTGCAACAGTAGGATCCATCAGATTAATCTCGGTTTGGCGTCCTTTTTAGCCAATAAATATTTTAGTGTTGAGTGATCCGAAAAAATGATAGTTTTTTATCCTAATAGGTACAACCAGAATTTGTCTAATGCAATACGACAGTGAGAAGTTCTTTTTCAGTGGTGATGTAGTTAACTTATGCTTTGATCAAAGTACGACTCGTGTAGTAAACTACACGAGGAATCTTATCTTTTCGCTGTCCTAGGACTGCACCTATTGCATAGTCGGAAATATCGCACATTACTTCGATAGGTAGGGAATAATCAAGAGAATGAATGATTGGTGCGGATGAGAGGAGGGCCTTAAGTTTATTGAACGAGTCAAGACATACATCATCAAAGTTAAAAGATACACCATTTGCTAATAGGTGGCATAAAGGTCTCGAAATTTTAAAAAAATCTTTAATAAAATGACGGTAGAAACTAGTATGACCAAGAAAATATCTAATCTGTCACACCTTGGTAGGTGAGGGTAGATTAGCTATCACATCAAATTTAGCCCTGCCAACTTCTATTTCTCTTTTGGAGACGGTGTGACCTAAAACAATGCCTTCTTGAATCATAAAATGACTCTTCTCCCAGCTTAATACCAAATTAGTTTCATCACATCTTTCTAAAACAAGGGCCAGGTGATCAAGGTAAGAATCGAAGGTTTAGCCAAATACCGAAAAATCATCCATGAATACTTCCAAAAACTTATCTATCATATCTGAAAAGATGACCATCATGCATCTTTGGAATGTTGCCGGCGCATTACATAACCCAAAGGGCATATGGCGATAAACAAATGTCCCAAAGGGACATGTGAAGGTGGTCTTTTCCTGATCCTCTGGGTACACAGGGACTTGATTGTATCCTGAATACCCATCTAGAAAGAAAAAATATTCTTGACCTACAAGTTTTTGCAAGATTTGATCAATGAAGGGCAGTGAAAAGTTGTAATATCCTAAAAATCTGAGCGTTAAACTGTGACCTCGGGATTCATGCCAGATTGGTCGTAGGTTTGACCAAGTGATGGTCAAACAATGAACACATGGAATGATGAACTGACGTGGTGCATATGTGACCTAAGTGTAGTGAATGGTATTAGCTTTGAGCCACATACATCTATCTCTGGTGTATGCGCTTAACACCAAAACCGGGGAGAGGATATAAGGGTTTAATAACCCTAGAATCCTTTTATTTGGGTTGTTGAAGAGAGAGTTAAGAAGAGAGAGAGAGAGAGAGAGAGAGAGAGAGAGGGAGTAAAGAGGAGTTATTGAGCCAAGAGTTAATGCAAATCAAGAGGGGGTCAAGCATTGATTGTCGAATTCGACATGTGAAAGATCGTTGAAGCGAAAAGCTGGAACCCTAGCCATTAAACCCAACAAATCAATCCTTTAAAGGGATTATTGAGGTGAGTTTTATTAGAATTAAATGCATTGATGTTTGATGGTTAAATTCAGTCAAGTATGGTTTAAATGGTAGAGTAAAGACTTAGAAAATAAAGAAAATAGAAAAGAAAAGATTTGGAAGAACAGCCCGAAAGGGGGCTGAATTTGGCCAAATCGATTAATCGAAATCAAGGTTGAATTAATCGATTTTGGCCTAGAAGTTGAAAAGTCAGGGATGCTGGATTTCGATTAATCGATTTCCAAATCGATTAATCGATGTTGAAGGTCGATTAATCGATTTAGAAATCGACTAATCGACTGGGTACCTCTAGTGACTGGAGAAACAAGACCGGAGAAAATCGACTAATCGAGTTGGGAGATCGATTAATCGATTTGGGTTCGACTAATCGATTTCAGACTTTCGACCACTCGATTTGAGAATCAATTTAACCATTCTAGGAAATTCGATTAATCGATTTGAGATCAATTAATCGATTTTGGGTTTCGATTAATCGATTTTGGGAATCGATTAATCGATTTGGGGTTCGATTAATCGATTTTGAGAATCAATTATTTAGTATTTTTACTTGACCTTCTAATTTGACCTTGAGGTTCATGGAGGGTCTAGGACCTTCTCTATCGCATCTTTAGTGATATATTGTATGTGTTGTGATGTACCATAGGTGGTACATGTGAAAGCAAGCATAAGGAGCCGCGTGGGACCTTGATGCTTGGACCTTCAGAGACCTGAGGTAGGGAACCCCTTGAACATGTACTTTAATTACAAGAGCATGTATGTAGTGATATAGAACTCAAACTGAAAATATTTTAACTGTGTAAATCTTTGTAAAAAGGGTGCGTGTGTGACACCAAGAATGTGATAAAGGCATCTGTGTAATGCGAGTAACTGAGACCAAGTAATCAAATGAGAATGAGACATCCCTAGGGGATGTGAAAGTAATAAAGGCATCAGTGTGATGCGAATAAATTAGATATTCCAGGGATGTAAATATGATTGAATAACTACTGTTGAGGCCTAACTGATATAAGATAGCATTTTACACAGTGAACAACTATATGTAAAGTACATGTTATTTTTATTATTTGAGGTTTGATTAGAATACCCCATCGACGTGGCGGGATACCCATGACTGACTCGGCAGGATATCCATGACAGATACGGCGGTCAATCCGTACACCAGTGCTGAGGTCTATCTGTACACAGTAAGCACATCCCAGGGATGTTGAGATGAGATTTAACCCCGCCGCCTATTGAGAAAGGGGCTTGGGTAGTATTCCCAGGGAATACATATAACAACTGTCTATTTAGGCGATGATGGTGGATATTCTATCGGGGCTCAATGCTATATTGCACAGAGATTACTTAAGTTGAAGATTTAAGTTTTGCTTTAGGCCTGCTCAGTGTCATTCATGATCAATCAACAGTAAAGTAAGACATGCAAATTACCAGTAAACTTGAATACAAATTACCATCTTTTAAACTGTTTTCTAGCAAATGCATAGACATATCATGCTGTGAATATCATGGAATATATGTGAGATTTTGACTTATATGTTCATTGTGTTGTTCCCTATTGAGCTAGGATGTAGCTCACCCCTTTAGACTATACGTCGCAAGTCCATTGTTAGCAGCTGCCGAGGCTTCGGGAGACGTAGATTCGGGTGATTTGGATTACGTGCTTGGGGACGAGTTGGAGCCTCCTCCCGAGGACTTCTTCTAGGAGACTCCGCTAAGTACTTTGAGAGAGAGTTTTTGTGAGCATATTAGTACGGCCTGGTATGTCAAGCCTTCATTTTGATAAACCATGTAATTAGATAGATATAATTCTTTTGGGCGAACCATCTGGGGTGATCTGTTTATCACCGATGGTTCGGATCGGTTTTCTGTTCATGCAGTGGCATGAAAGTAGAACTGCCTTTTGTATGTGCCAGATGGACATATTGATTTCTTTTCTGCTTTATGCAGTTAATTACTTTATCTCTTTATTATTGCTTGTTATACTAATGTTTCGTACATATCCATGGGGCACGGTCTAGAGGATCGTGCTGATGGCATGGGCTTCGGGGTGCCGAAATTCGGGCTGTCACAAAAGTGGCCCTTGCGTGTCAGAGTTAAACTTCCGGTAGTCTATACATACACGCCACCCTGTGGTTTTGCGTAATGGTACAAGCTCTTTGGAGGCATTTTCTTTCACGGTAATCCCGAATTTCTTGGGAACTACCTGGATGGGGCTTACCCATTGGTTGTCTGAAATCGGATATATAATACTTGCGTCTAACAACTTTATGATTTCTTTTTGTACTACTTCCGGCATGTTTGGATTCAATCATCACTGACTTTCTCGTGAAGTTTTGGCATTGTCCTCCAAATAAATTTGATACATGCAGATTGACGGATCAAGCCCTTTAAAGTCGACAACAGTCCACCCTATTGTACGTTTATGCTTAATAAGTATGGCCAATAGCTTGGTCTCCTATTCCGTGCTAAGCACAGATGAGATAATTACTGGGAGAATTTCACTAGGCCTAAGAAATGCGTACTTAAGGGTGTTAGGAAGTGGTTTTAAATATAAAGATGATGCTTTTTCAATGGATGGTTGCAACGGCTCGCTGGAAGTGATGGGTAGAGGTTCTATCCATGTTTTCCATGTTTTAGCAGTGTCCAACATAGATGTCACCTCCTTTATTTGAAGGTTTGAGCTGTCAGAATTCGCGTACCACAGTTCACTTTGTAGCACATCCTTAGATAAGACGAGAGGTAATGGTTCTTCTATCAATTCTTCAATTTCTTCAATGCTGAAGCATTCCTCATCGTCTATTGAGGCCATTTTGTTGGCTGTTGAAAAGGCATTCAACTGAATTCGCATATCTCCAAAAGAAACTTACATTACCCCGATTTTATAATTTATGCAAGCATTGGTCGTGTCCAAGAATGATCTACCGAGTATAACGGGAATTTGTGTTGGAGATTTCAAACTTGGTTCCATATCTAATAGCAGGAAGTCGACAGGAAAAATAAATTTATCGACTCCAACCATAACATCTTCAATTACTCCTATTGGCCTTCTTTCCGATCTATCGACTAACTGAAGAGTTACTGAAGTAGGTCTCATTTCTCCTAATCCTAGCTTTTCGTAAACAGAGTATGGCAGTAAATTTACGATCGCTCCCAAATTCAGGAGTGCTTTGTTTATGGCGTGGTTTCTTATGATACAGGGGATCGTAGGAACTCCAGAATATTTAAGCTTGAGAGGGGTCCTAGATTATAAGATTGAACTTACTTGCTCGGTTAAGAAAATTTTTTGCGAGACGTTGTTTCGCCATTTCTGTTTTTGCCTACACATCTCTCAAAAATCGTGCATAGGCAGAGACTTGTTTAATTGCTTCTAATAGAGGCAGGTTGATTTTTACCTCCTTGAAGATTTCTGTGAGTTCCTCCAATTTTTTTGGATTTTTACTAAAAGGAGATGGGGTACCCAAAGCGTTAGGAAAAGGTACCTTTGGCACATAAGGCACTTCGGTTACAGATGTGGGTGTGCCATCTTTCCTTTTGTTATTTTCTAAATTTTTTGGGTTTTCTGGTAGTCGGTCATCATTTATTACGTCGTTTTCCTTTTTTTTGGTCTCAGGGTTGACTACTAGTGTGGGCATCTCTATTTTGTTATCCACAACCTTGCCACTTCGCAAAGTTCGAACAGCTTGAACTTGGGGTGTAGGTCTGGGTGTACTTTCCTCACTCAACTTTTCTCCTAAGTTGATTGCCGATAGTGACAATCCTTCATTACGCCATGTTTCCTCCCATCAGTTCCTCGACCTCTATCTTCATCCCATGCAGAGTCTCCACAAATACCTAGCCCCGATGTTTGATACCTCCTCGCTAGTTCACTTGGTCTCATCCATGCCTAAGAATGAGAAGCACGATGATCCTTCGCATGGCTCCGCACCAACGCTATGTATCACTATGCCATGCATCAAACATATGTGACCACAACTTGCTCTAGTACCTCGACACCATGTATCTTCACCCAAGAGTTCTCCCACCATATTCTGCCTTCGAAACACCTTAGTACATTGGTCATGCCTTCACAACTCTGTGTCTTGAGCTCGCCTTCTGCTCACCTAACTACAAGGTCCTTCCACCTTCCTGCTAGCTGATTAAATGTGCATCTCTATGCACCAAGGTTGTGACCACGTCACATCCTCCCCCACTCAAATGCGCTGACATCCTCGTCAACACCTAAACTCCTACATCAGCTCCTAGACACAAATTCAGTCTTCACCATCGCGTAGTGTTCTGCCACGAACACCTTGCTCAATCAACGAAGCTCCATGCTTCTCACACTATAGTATCTCGACACCTGTCTTCACCCATAGTGTGACTCGAGTCACCTTACGCAACTCGAGTGACGGTCTAATTCACTGCCTTGGTGTATGCTTACAGTGTCCTAATGAGCGCACCCAATGCCTTCACTTTCTAGCGGCTATCAGGCCTTGGTACCTCGGACAGTGACCTCTTCACTACGAAACATAATACGCTTGCCTTGAATTGTTCCACTTCAATACTCTGACCACACTACCTCTGTCGTGCTCAGAAACTATCTTTGGCCCTTTCTTGTAGACCAAAGATCTTGACGATCACCTGAGACTCCCTTCCTCTGAAGATACCCATCTGGCTCTCATCTGCTTCCTCTGAAGCCACACTGGATCACTCGTCCAACCATCCATCTCTCACAGACAAACTATGCCTTGTAGTCGCACGACAAAGTAACGTGCATCATAAATTTTTGCAACAGTTTATCCCAACAGTAACATCTCTCTGCGTGCGGTCAAGCTCTGAAACTTACTATAACAGAGTGCATCCTAACCGCATCTCAACCACAGACGTGCAACTCAATTGCACATGAGTAACCATGGTTGTTACAGAATTAGAGCGCACCTCATTGCCCTAGCTTCACCAACGTAGTCCCATTTTAGACCAAACTTGGCTTTGATGCCATCTTTCACGGGGGCACAACCCGACATCAGCTATCACACCCGTGAGGCGCCTTGCTGCAGCGTGCAATGAAGTCAGCCTAGCCAACCATCAGGCTCTGATACCATCTGTCATGGGGGCATAGCCCAACATTGACTATCACACCCGTGCGATGCCTCGCTACCGTGTACAATGAAGCCAGCCTATCCAACCATCATACTCTAATACCACCCACCTAGAGGACGGGAACTCCTGTTCATAGTTGCCTACTCTCAAGGCCAACCATATCAATGCATCGTGTCCCTTACGACACATCTGCAAGCACCTTCGTGCCTCGCTTGGCCTGCTTAAGCTTCACCCTGTGCTACACACTAATACTTCACCCGCGACAGTAGCATGAATCTCTTTATGTTGTCCCATTCCATACATGTATCACCGATATACTGAACTAAGCCCACCATCGTGCGCGCTCTTCATTACTAACACACGTCTGCATCTGGCCCTTAGCTATCGTACACTACCGTGTCCCACATAGCCCTCGAGTGCTTCCCTCATTACTGACTCATGTGCACCGCGATGTCAGCTTGGGGCCACTTGACAACCTCACCTTGGGTGACACACGACATCACCGTAGTGACGTCCTAGGCCCACCCTTTTAGGCCTAGGAGACCAATGCACACCCTTTAACAATGCAAGGCCCCATGTGTGAGGAAATAATTTCACAGCTCCCTTCCCCCAAGTATGGTCTAAAGAACCACCTCAAGCCATCCAGAAGGAGAACCTCAAAGGTATTGGTTTGACATACCACAATGCACACAAACCTCTACCTATGGAACACAGTGCAATCCTCCACACCAACACGCCCATGAGGCCAGTTTTCACGCCCCACTTGCATCTAGTCGCCACACTAGATCCTCACCTAGATTGAGTCACCGTCGTGCCATACAAACAGGGAACACATATGCGTCGCAAGGCCTCGTGCCTCCGTGCTCACGCACCACACAGCTAGCTCCAAGGCCTGCCCACCTTCCTGCTAGTCAAACGCCCAGCTCCAAGGCCACCATGCCTTCTTGCTGGTACCCAAAGTAATGACATCGTCACAAGCTGCTCCTTAATTTCACTCACACTCACTCACAGCAGCTGCTGCGCATTGTAACATAGTTGCTGAGATTAGACCATTTAGTTCTCACAGTCAGTCATTGCTCCTTAATGAGCACATCTATATGAGGAGCTGATGTGTTAATGAAACCCACAGTCACTCACAACACCTGCAACCTAATTTAAATCTCACTAAGTCACAACAGCTGTTGTTGTGACTACACACGCCCATATACAATTATTATTCCACACATACTCATTATACAGTCCATAGTACATCCTACTAAACAAAGAAAATTGCATTTATAGAGCCTCTACTTTCGACGATTATCCAATTGAAGCTGGTCAATTAGGGTTCATATACCTGATTGTAGTGTACTTAGGCGTCGGAGATGGAGCTGTCTGTGAGAAACTGCATGCACCCATGAAAGCAAGTAAAAATAGATACTATCAACTTCAAAAACTGCTTGCAGTAGTGCTCATAGCTGCTATATATATATATATATATGGCAAAGGGAAAAATGCGCTCGAGCGTAGAGATTTCTCTACACTCCCCCAATGAGGAGCGGACATGTGGAAAGTACTTTTGTACTAACCCGGGTTAGCCACAGCGAGGTTTTTCTTATGTCAGTGGTAGGTACAGTAGGAAGTAGGTACGTACCAAAGGCTATACCTGTTGGAGGAAGGAAGCGTTGTCCCCAAGGGGAAGGTCTTGTCATTATATGGCGGTAAAATAATTCAAAAAATGGTATATGTTCCTTCTCTTTCCCTCCCTCTTCAAGTTCTTTCTCTCTCTCGTTTCTCTTTTCTCGTTGCACAATATATCTCACTGGAGCTCTGACACATTAGAAGCACACAACTTTCTCTCTCTCTCTCTCTCTCTCTCTCTCTCTTTTTTACTAGAGCTCTTACTAGATAAAAGCGCTTAAAAGATAACTTTCTATTTTTTCTGGAGTTCGTACTTGATAGAAGTGCAGAAGAGGAATATTCCTCTTTCTTTCTAGAGCTCGTACTGGATAGATTCACAGAAGAGACATATTTCTCCTTTTTCCTGGAGTTGGGGCTTGATAGAAGCGCAAAAGAGTGACATTTGAGGTAAGTTTGGACATATCTGTGTATTATTTTCAGCTTACATATCGTAAAATTATAAACTATAACATATATAAGTTATAGATCTGCTCGTAGTTGATAGATCTTTTCACTTATTTACAGGGTGGAGATCATAAAATTATAAGCATTCAAAAATATATAAATTATAATCGATGTAGAAGCACACTGCCACAGGGTAACTTTTTTCGACGCCTGTGCGACGCCTCGCTGCCGCTACAGCGAGGCTAGCCTAACTCAGATACCAATTTTTTCACGAAGTATAACCTAACGCTAGTTATCACGCTCGTATAATATCTCACTGCCGCACACAGCGAGACTAACTCATATAACCATCACTCTGATACCACCCGCCTAGAGGACGGAAACTCCCGCATCGTGGTTGCCTTCACCCGAGGCAAACCCTATCAATGCATCGTGTCTACTCACGACACGCATGCCAGCACCTCAGTGTCATTTGGCCTGCCTAGCTTCACCCAGTGCAGTGCACTAGTCCCTCGCTTCAAATAGTGGCATGTATCTCTTCATGCCACTCAAGCCAACCATCGTGTGTGGCCCACGAGACCAGCACACTTTGAGTAGCATCCAACTCTTCATACTATCCAAACTAAGTATCGTGTATGGACCACACGATCAACACACTTGGAGTAGTATGCAGCTCTTTATGCTATCCAAATCAGGCATCGTGTGTGGACCACGCGACCGACACATGTCTGTATCAGGCCCTCAGCTAGTGCGCACCATCGCGTCCCACTTAGCCCTTGAGTGCCCTCGTGAGATCACCGACCCATGTGCATCGCGACCCCGGCACGAGGCCACATGGTAACCTGACCCCAGGTGACATATGGCATCGCCGCAGTGCTGCAGCGATGTTCTAGGCCCACCCCTAACCTAGAAAGCCCATGCGCTCATCCTGCAACACAGGGTCCCATGTGTGGTAGAATGGCTCCACAGCTCCCTTCTCCTAAGTATGATCTAAACACCAACTTGAGCTAGCCAACAGAAGAAACTCAAACCCCTTGGTTTGATATACCACCAGCACATGACCTCCTGCCTGTGGCACACACTTGAAAAGGTGGTGTCTTGTCATTAATCATGGCACATGAACCTCTGTCCGTGGCACCCAGTGACATCCTCCAAGCCCACACGTCTTGTGAGGTCACGCATCAGCGTCACTTGTGATCGTGTCGCGTCCACGTCGCGTCCGCATCGCGACCATGTCGCGAGGCCCTCATGGCCTCATGCCCACATAGCACTGTGTAGCGACCATATCACATCCGTATCACAAGGCCCTCATGGCCTCATGTCGCGTGCCCTCATGGCACCACATGACATACCCTCATGGTACCGCATCATGTCTGAGTCGTGACTGTGTCTCGTGCTCACTCGGCACTAAGTCGGGTCCGTCATTACACCTAGATGTCGCGTGCCCTCTTGGCATCGCATCACGTGCCCTCTTGGCACCGCATCGCTTGCCGTATAAGCTAGATGTCGTGTGTCCTCTTGACACCACTTCGCGTGCCGTCATGGTACCGCCTCGCGTGCCTTATAACACTTGGACGTCGCTGCCCTCTTGGCACCACGTCGCATGCCCCTACACGAAGCATCGCACTATGTGCCTTATGGCACTAGGACGTCGTGTGCCCTCTTGGCACCACGTCGCGTGCCCTTATGCGGAGCACCGCATTACGTGCCTTCTTGGCACCACGTCTTACTGGCACCAAGACCTGCATCAGTTCCTTGACTTCCGCCTTCACCCCATGCAAGGTCCACACAAGTACCTAGCTCCGAGGTTTAATACCTCCTCTCTAGCTCATCTTGGTTTCATCTGTACCTACGGATAAGGACTCTCCTGGTCCTTTGCGTGGCTCCGCACCAATGCAATCCATCACTATGCCGCTTTGCGTGGCTCCGCACCCACGCAGTCTATCACTATACATGCACTAAGCATTAGTGATCGTAGCTCGCTCTAGTACCTCGACACTGTGTGTCTTCACCCAAGAGTTCACTTAACACGCTTTGCCTACGGCTCAGCCTAGCTACAAGGCCCTCTCACCTTGCCTGCTAGTGGATCAATGTGCATCGTTATGCACTAGGGTCGTGACCACGTCACAACATGCTTCATATATGAAGTGATAGGAAGTGACGACACTTGGACATAGAAATGACGACGCTTCTCAATCGTAGTGCCATCACTTTTTATGGCCGCATCATTGCTTCATTGTGAATCTTCTTATGGACTCCATAGCTGATTTGATTTTCATCTAATGCAAGGTCTGTAATGGACTCCATTGGAGGATTCAATGTAGGTGCTGCTGATTTAAATCTCACCCCTAAGACGGTTTCTTTAGAAGGAGTTTCATTTGGTTATGATAGTGATATGGAATACTAGATAGTTGTGTAGGGTTCAAGAATATTAGCAAGGAATGGAAGTCACGTATCGGCTTGAAATTCAAATATGAAGATGAGGCATATAACTTCTATACTTTATACGCTAGGAAAGTTGGTTTCAGCATTAGGAAAAGTAACACTTACAAATTCTTAAATGGGGAGATTATAAAGAGAAAATATATATGTTCGTTCGAAGGGTTCAAGTGGCTTGACAAGCGAAAAATACACGCCGATATAAAGTGTTCAAAAGATAACGAAAAAAAATTATGAGAGGCAATAAAATTTAGAGAGCAACATAATCACTTAACTGAAGAGTTGGCGCTTCTGTTAATGAAGCGTCATCACCTCTTAATTGAAGTGTGGAAGTCATCATGATAAACATTATTTATTACAACAGCTCTTAGTATCCCTAATAAAGAAGCATGCCATAATATTTAGCTCTCTTTATTAAGACGCGCCATTGCTTCTAACTCGAAGCGTTATCACTTTGCTTCGAAACCAATGCGTCATAGCTTCGAAATGAACGCGTTGTTGATTCTAACTAGATGCGTAGTCAATACTAACTCGAAGCGTCATCGAATTTTAATTGAAGCATCACCACATCAATTAACTGTGCGCTAATTGTTCCAGTCTATTCACAAATCTGTAACTTTTGGCATATATACACAAAAAGAAATTTTTGATTAATATGGAAATTAATATTTACAGAGATTAACAAAGAAGCTGATTACATAAAAGATTAACTTAGGAAAAATCTAGACAATGACTAACACGGTAAAATTTACGATGGAGATCTGTCTCAGGGTCTTCAAATTTTTGGCTCGGTCAAGAGAGATGTCTCCCTCTTGCTGTAAATTTCGAACCCACCATCCTCGTAGTTTGCTGTAAATTTTTAGCCCCGTCAAGAGAGATGGCTCCCTCATTCAATTATTGATGAGGTGATCGCAAGGATCCTTAGGAGCAAGGATTATACTGTCGATAAACTACCACAAAAGATACGCCGAGACAATGGAGACAAGGTGGCTGAGGTTGAGGCAGAAGAAGGAAAGAGAATGGAGGAGGAGCGAGGAAGGGGAGTTTACGATGGAGATCGGTCTCGGGGTCTTCACATTTTTGTCTCTATCAAGAGAGATGGCTCCCTCTTGCTGTAAATTTTCAACCCATCATCCTCAAAGAGGAACTCGCACTGAGGATGCAACATTTGATGGTGAGATTGTGAAGAAGTGGGGGAAGGTGAGAAGTTGAAAAAAAGGGTCGGTTTGGGACGAGGGTTATGGCAATGGGGGGTCTCGGTAGACGGTTCAGCTTTTAGAATGGATTGCTGGTGTTGGTACGTGCTTTTTCTAGGTTCCTTTCGGTCCCCAAAAGAAGTGGGCCAATTCGGTCCACATGGACTTTGGCAGAAAGCGGTGAATAATAAACTAGGAAATATTAAATACTGAAAGGGAAAAGGTGAATTTTAAACAGAGAGTACTTGGGTTGATGTGATCGCCAGCTGCAGATATTTATCGACGCTGCAATATGTCACTGATCACGCGCAAAAATGCGAGTTAACTCCTTTATTGAGCGCCGACTGACTGACTTCAGTAGCTATGGATTGCCTATGTTCTATCTAGTTTAGTTTTCCAAATCTATCTAAAGGGGGGTTGTGATGATGAATGTGGGATATAGCATTGATCCCAAAGAGAAGGTTCTACTTAGAGCAGAGGAAAGCTTAATAGTAATGGCCTATAGGAGGACTCTGAGTGCGGAAGACAAAAAGAAAATCCCTAATTCTGCATACACAGAGAGTGTCCCATCTATGTTAGGAGCCAAACAGGTCTCTAAGGGCCAAGAAGAGCATGCTGTTGAACTAATGGAAAAAACTACAGTCCAAGGAGAAATAGTTACAACAGAGGGTGTGAGTATTCCAACTCCACTTCAAGACAGATTAGAGATTGGCTCCCCAAGATTGAAGAGGCCAACTGCGGTAGGACTTCCAGTTTCACTAGAATCAACTAAAGAGCAAGCTAACCTATACGACTCAACTTTAGATTCCCCAACGAGACCTGCTTTACCCCCTTCCACCGTGGCAAAAACCCTGCCAATCATTACTGAAGTAGAGCCTATGAGACCAATTATCGAAGAAGAATTTCTTCCACCATTAGCCCAACATGTTGTGGAAATGGCTACTTTTAGTCATGACCTTGCACCTATAGAGTGTACTGTTCCACCCATAATTCCATCAACTTCAGAGTAGAGCCCTCTATTCCAATCAACAAAAACAGAACTTAGTTTGGAGATTCCATACATAGGCTTCATAGAATTGATGAACCAAGACATATCTCCTCCAATCACCATCACAACAGTTCCCACAGTTGAATAGTTTGATTGGGAGAAAATATTGAAAGAAGTGGAGCAATGGTAGCTCACAAATGGACCAAATTTACTGTCATTACCAGGAGTGACAAGAAGAATGATGGAAGAATTCAACAGGTTAAAGACCAGAGTCCTTGAATCCATGCCCACTGCACAAGAACGTCTAGAGCTAGTGGAAAATTTAAAGTGGAAGGCTGTGAAAAACCATCAGGCTCATTGAACAGTAGAGACAGAAAAGAAATTCCAAGATGCCACTGCAGCCCTCCAGGCACAAATTATGCAGTTGCAAGACCAGAACAGAGCATTAAGAGAACCAACAAGCATGGGAAGGTCAGAAAAAGGATTATGAGGATCAAATAGCTACTTTGATGGAATAGTCTGGATAATTTATTGAATACCCAGATGCAATAGAAAATGCAAAAGAAAAAGCTCACCGAGAATACCAACAAGCCCTCAACAGTCAATTGAATGAAAAGACTCATGAGCTCACAGTAGAAAAAGGAAAACTACTTAAGCTGCAAGAAGATAAAAATTCCCTAATCCTAACTTGTGTGGAGCAGGAGAAGATTGAGTCCATAATGAGAAAATGTTGGGTCACAGTAACAGGATTACAAGCTGAAGCTGACAAACTAAGAGTTGAGATATAAGAGAAGTTTGTCGTAATTTGTAAATTAAAGGATTTGAGAGAGAAAGAAATAGTTGAAGAGGAGCTGAGACCTTTAAAAGAAAAGTGTGGCAAGTTAATAGTTGAAAACGTAAGTACTGAAATGCTCCACACAATAGAAAATAAGCATGCGTAATCTCGTATTTAATGCTTGAGGATTTTATTGTCTTCATCATCTGTAATCTCGTATTTAATGCTTTGACATATGTACGATCATGTAAGAGGATTTTGGTAAATCGTATCTTGCACTTTGACTTGAAAGAAATACTCATTTTTGAGATATTTGTTCATGTGAATTGAAAATTATTTATATTTCTTGCATAGAATAAAACATAATTAGTCATAATTTTTTTTATAAGAAAATATAATAAAACATAATTAGTCATTATTTTGAAACCCCAGATGGTGAAAAGAGTTTATAGTTGACTATTTCGTTAAGTGGAACTTGCTCTACATTCATGAAAGTATTATTTGAATTTAATTCAAATGAACTTTTTCTTTTAAGATTGAGACCTGTATTGCGCCTATTTTTTTTTAAAATATAAGAATTATTAAGACTTCAAAATAAATTAAGGAAAAAAAATTATAACATTATATTACCCATTTTTTATATCTTCAACTTCTAATATGCTTGGATTGATTTGGATTATGATTATTGGTGTTGTAATATGAGAAATAACTCCCGATGAATAAAAGATAAATGAATATAGATTAATAATATTTTCATATAAATTGATAGATGAATTGCTAATATGTGTACCTCGAAATTCATTGGTTAAAGTAAAGGACTATAAACATAAAAAAACACTACAAACCATGTTGTTGAGTCAAAGGTCTTAATTGAGCTTTGAGTAAAAAGCGGTCATGTAGTTTATTTTTTTTGTTTCATGACATTTTGAATTCGAGCTTCCTTCTGCTTCTTTGTGAATTCATTGTACCGTCGTCGATTATATTCACGTTTCATTTTTGACAATCGATAGTATAATTAGTTGATGTCATTACAGTAATATTGTAAAATATTGGAAATATGTCAAGCTGTAATTATGAGAATGAATAAAATTAGTTATTAAGAACGACTTTGATTAAGTAAAAAATAAAAATTTGAGATTATATATTCCGATGTACAGGAAGCCAACTTCAGGCTTTGTTTGGTTCAACTGATTTAACAAAATTTTATTCATATGGCCTAAAGAGAAAATAAAAACTTCGTCTTTTAGGTTCGAAAAAACCTAGAGGAAAAGTCGGTAGCATTAGGGAATTAAACAACTTTAATTCACTTATAGAGCAAGTGGGAGTGGAATCTAGTCTAAGGGAGCAAGGAATTATGGCCATCTATTGTGCTACCAACAACCCAACTTTAATTTAAGAATTTGCTTGAACCCTTTAAAACATTACTCGACTCTGGTTCATATGGACTTCCCAAATGTTTGAACTCCATTGTAGAAATTTCTAAATTCCAGCACTGATCCGCTATATTTCAACTTGGTGTTTCCTCCATGCCAACTACCAAGAATTAAAAACACTAGTGCAGATTCACCTCAAAAACTAATACACATCGTCTAAATACGATATGTGTTGGATGCATGCCAAACGCTCAAAATGTCTATGTTCAATTTACAAGGCATTTGCACTACCTGATTACAAAACTCAAACAATGACTCGAAAGTAATAAAATCTATTGAAAGAAAGCATGCAAAAGTGAAAACGAACTCCACCAAATTCATCTACATCTCCCAATAATTGGAACAAAAAATAATAATAATTTCTCTATAAAAATTAATCATACATAAATCAATAAAAAATGACCTAAAACCCATTACAATAATCCAATTCATTAAATCTCCATCTACATCCAATAAACCAGATCATAAAATAAAAAATTATTATAAAAACAGTTAGATCAATCAGAACCCAGATCACAAAATCACCTAAACAAACATGCTAGAATCGAAACAATTCATATCACAATTCTCATCACCATAAATTGAAACAAACTTTAGAATCCGAAAGAAGATTTAAATAATAAATCAGAGGCATAGCTACGGAAGAATTTCGATTTCTTTGGAGATTTCGAGACCCGATTGACAGCAGGCCAAATGACCTTTGAAAACAAAGGTTTAATTAACAAAAAACAAATATAGACCATGGAGCAAAATCTCGGCCGAAATTTCAAACTTTCAGGCGAGACGTCTCAGTTTCGGTCGAGATCGAAATGAAAAAATCGCCCCCTCCCCCCCCCCCCCCCCCCCCTCGAAAATTCCAAATTATCAGTCGAATTCTGCTCCTCGTTTCTTTTAGACGGTTTGAAGGGGTATAAAACTAAAATTTTTATCGGCAACTCATTTTCTATTTGTTTTAAGCGTTTTTGAAGGGGTATAAAACCCAAATTTTTACGGGCAACCCATTTTAGGCTTCTGTAAGGGTAACCTAATTTTAAGGGGTATATAAAGCAATTTTTTGTAAATTGCACCACCTTTTTTTTCTCTTCCGTAAACGAGCCATATTTTCGCCGGATTTTGCCAACACCTCACCGAATCTCACCGGATTTTCTTTAAAAAATTAATTTAGGTGCTGAATCTTCTCGTGATTCGACATGTGAAGTTGGTTTTCGCCAAATCTCACTAGAGTTATCTAGATCTAGCTTTTTTGTTCGCCGGATTTCGTTAGATTTCACACCAAAAAATACCGTAAGTTGCCGAATCTACGCGTGGTTCGACGAGTGGACTTGAATTTTGCTCAAATCTTGTCGAATTTCCCTAGATCTAGCCGATTTATTGCCGCATTTCGCTCATACCTCGTCAAATTTCGCCAAAATTTCACCAGATTTCGTTCCCAAAAGTTACGGGAGTTGCCGAATCTCGGCCTGGTTCTCCGCCTCTATTCGATTCTCGAAAAATCTCGTCGGAAATTGACCAAATCTTGATGGAATCTCGCCCAAAAATTATGGGAGTTGTCGAATCTCGGCCCGGTTCGCCGTGTCTATTCGGGTCTTAGAAAATCTCGCCGAAAATTGACCAAATCTCGACGAAATATCCCCGAATCTCACCAAAATTTGTCAGAATCCCTCCAAAAAAATTACGGTAGTTGCCGAATCTCAGCCCGGTTCGCCGTGCCTATTCGGGTCTCAAAAAATCTCGTCAGAAAATCAACCAAATCTCGTCGGATCTCGCCAAAATTTACCGAAACTTACTGGAATTTGTAAGATAACTACTTTTGAGTTATTTAATTCTATTATTATCTTTTTAAGTTTAGACATAATTGTTTGAATATTTTTTAAAGTTCTAAATTATTAACTTGAACTTGTTTCCACAATATGTAAAAATTGTTTACTATCTTTTTATATTTAGAGATAATGGCAATCCAACACATGATCAAATTGCTAAATTTTGTGCTTTTCAACATGGTTTAATTTTAGCTGCTAGTTTGGGGGTGCCGATAGAAACTGATTAAGATTCAACGATGTTGGCTAATATAATACATGATAAAAATTAGAATGATTGCATGCAAATAATGCCAATAATGCCCTCTGCAAGATTGCATTATTTTTTAACCATGCAAATCATGCCCTCTGCATAATTACATTATTTTTTAACCTAATGCAATCAGACATTTTGCTTACTTAGCAAAAAGAAAAAGTTTAGATTTAGTGGAGGCCCATCAATTTTCCCATATCTAACATTTTCCAACTCTTACTAGGAATCAAATGAAATATCATATATCTAAAATATCACGTATCTAATATATATATATGAAACTTTTGGTTCTAGTTATATTTCACTGGGTTGCTACTTTTGAAATTTTAATTCTGTTATTATATTTAGGGATAATTGCTTGAATATCCCTATAACTAACTTTCATAACTAAAATATTGGTATATTATTTTTTAAATAGTTAAATGATCCCTAACATATTTTTGAGCTCAATTTGAATTTAATGATTTTCTAATTGGAATGATGTTTTCTTCTACAAATTATATTATTTGAAATATAGAAATGGTCCGCGATCTCGATCCTGCATGGGAGTATGACACTCCTTTGGGACCTAAGAGGCTCAATTTAAAATGTCACTTCTATCATAAAAAGTTAAAGGGTGGCGGTGTCAGCAGACTTAAAGAACACTTAGCTGACAAGCAGGGTGACGTGCAGCCGTGCATTAGCGTGCGCAAAGAAATTAGGCAGAAAATAAAACAACAAATGCAGATCGCCAAAGGAAAGAGAGCAGAGACTGAGAAGGAATCCATATTGCAACCTCATCGTGCTTCAATTCCAGTAGACTTGGATGATGATGATGATGATGATGATGAAGATGAAGATGATGAAGAGAGTCAACTTAGGAGGGTAATGAGGGACAATTTGAATGAAAGGAGAAGACAGGAGGATGAACAGTACGCTTCTCCTAGATTTTGGTCTGGTTTGCATGGACCATCTACAACAGCAGCTGGGGGAGGGTCAGGTCATAGCCAAGGCCATGGAGACACAGGTTTACGCATGCCATCCACTGTACGAGAGGGTGATTTTGGACATTCTGGTTCTGGTAGTGTTAGACGTCTAATGGGATCTATGGGTCCCTTCTTATTTAGAATAGAGAGCTCCAAACAGTCCAAGCTGAGCACAACATTCTTAATGACTTGGGGTAAAAAATTAGGTACATCAATAGGCAAATTCATTATGTAGAATCATATTTCAACTCAAGTGGTCAAATCGCCGAACTTTAAGACCACGTTAGAGACTAGTACCGAAGCAAGACTTGGGGTAAAGATCCCAACTGCTTATGAGATAGTTGACCCATATTTAGACGATGAAGTGGCTGAGATAAGGGACTAAGAACAGAGCTTCGAGAAAATTTGGGACGAGAGAGGTTGCACAATTATGTGCGATGGCTGGAAGGGTATTACTAAGAAGACCTTAATCAACTTTTTAGTATACAATGATCAGGGGCCAATCTTCATGAAGTCTGCTGATGCTTCAAAAATGACAAAGGAAGCCAACTATCTATTTGGCTGATGAGGTTGTAAGATCGGTTAGGCCACAACGAGTTGTACAGATCATCACTGATAATGCAACAAACTACAAGGCAGCTAACAACCAACTTTCGGGCACATACAACCACATCTACTGGACCCCTTGCACAACCCATTGTATTGATCTAATTCTCACTGGCCTCGAAAAGATGGAAATTGTGCATACTGTCATACATAACTGTAAGATGATAACCGACTTTATCTATCAAAGTACAAGTCTAGTCAATTTGATGAGAACCTTTACAAACGAAAGGGACATTATGAGGCCTGCAATAACTCGGCTTGCCACTCACTTCGTTGCCCTTCAAAGCTTATATAAGTACAGGGAAATCTTGAAGAGTCTGGCTGGATCTCCAACATAGGTAAGTTACGAAGCCACCATTTCAAAGGTGAAACGACCATTGGCCAACAAAGTGACCGATACCATGAGCAAAGAAAAGTTGGCCATTAGAGATTAGTACCCCAAAAGTCACAAGAGATTTTGGAAGGTGATCAATAAATAGTGGAACGAGCAATTCAACCAAAATCTACATGCAGCAGGTAATCCATTACTTTAATTAATTGAGAATCATATTTTCGTTATATTTATCTTTATGGTTCTAATTAATTGAGACATCTCAACAGGGCATTTCTTGAACCCCGTCTATCAATACAGTCGAAATATCAGTGTAGATGATGAGGTCTACAATGGCTTCTAAGCGTGATCCAAAAGATGAAGCCAAACATCAATGTTCAAGGGAAGGCAATGAGAGAGGTAACAAATAATTTATTTTCTCGTATAATTGTTAAGATTACTGTTACTGCTATATGTAATATTAGTCTTCCTTGTTTGACAATGTTATGCAGATTAAATTTTTTTGAAATAAAATAGGCTCTTCTGGAATGCCCCTAGCATTATCTGAGATCCATAACCAGAAGTCAGGTAAATTAGATTTTATTATACTTATGAAAGTTTATAGTTCATTAAATTTGATGTATCTATATTATTCAATGCAGCCGAATGGTGGATAAAATTCGGTGATGTGAAGAAGGCTCCTAATTTAAGGAGGATAGCAATTCGAGTGCTAAGTCAAACTACATTCTTCTCAAATTACGAGCGAAATTAGAGCACCTTATCTCTTATCCAGACCAAAACAAGGAATAGACTAACCATAGAGAGATTGGAACATTTGGTTTATGTCCGTTACAATATGAGGTTGAGGGTTAGAAACATTAAAAGAGCGAGCCATGGTAAGAATATCTAATAAAATCAAGTTTACTTTCAAAGTGATCCATAAATTTCAATTACAATGTTTAATTAAACGTATTAATTAATTTTGAATTCTTCTTATGTAGATGAGGAATGTTTAAATTCGATCGAATTGGATTACATTTTCTCGGAAGATGATCATTTGAGAGAGTGGATTGAGGAGAGACGCTTCAGTTTTAGATAGTGAGGGCACAAAATTGTTAGATGAAGCTAAAAGAGTTGTCGAAGACCAATCCTCACAATCTCGTAGAAAGCGAAGGTTTCGTCACCAAGGAACACCTCCTAGAGATGACGATGACGGAGGTGATAGTGGTGATGACGGTGGGGGAGGTGGTAGTGGTTATGATGATGGTGGTGGTGGTGGTGGTGGTGGTAGAGAGGGCACACATTGGGGGCCTAAAACTTACAGTAGTGATTATGGTACTTTACATGGGCAGTCTTTAAGCAGAGTTCGACAGTAGACTGACGATGACATGACTATGTACGACACTCTCACGTTTAGACACAGAGGGTTGAAAGGAAGAGTGCTATCAGAGTCCTACCAAACTCCATAAGATTCTCTCGATGTCATTAACTCTACAATTAGTAGCTTTAGTGGGTTTGGGTTTCAACCTACCGACCAATCTTACGACCCATAATATCCTTAGCCAAGCAATCCGAGACATGAGGGTTTTATTTCTCAAATATTTGGTGGATCGTATGCTTCATACTACTACCCCCAACATGATCAACCACCAGAAGCATCTCAGCACGGGGCATATGCCTATCAATACGAACAATATTATAGGCCACGATAACAAAATGATGCTGATGAAGAAGAATCACCCAAGAACTCTATGTGGCTTTGAGTAGGTGGCTGCTCGAGTTCAGGTAATAAAGTTTTTTTTTTTATACTTTATGTTCCATATTTTATAATAATAGACATATAAGTACTTTAAAAGGATGAAAATTAGCCTGACTACAGTATATATGTATTCTAATAATGTTAAAGAGCTTAAGAAAATTAAGAAAATAAAGTTCGACAAAGTTCGGTAAAGTTCGGAACATATTTTCAAAAAAATCTAAAATTTATCGAAATTACCGAAATTTGACCAATTTATAATTCAGGTCATTACCGAAAGAGTGTCATACTCTCATGCAGGATCGAGATCGCGAATCATTTCTATATCTCAAATAATATAATAGGTAGAAGAAAAGATCATTCAAATTAGAAAATCATTAAATTCAAATTGAGCTCAAAGATAAGTTAGGAATCATTTAGCTATTTAAAAAATAATAAACCAATATTTTAGTTATGAAAGCTAGTTATAGGGATATTCAAGTAATTATCCGTTAACATAATAACATAATTAAAACTTAAAAGTAGCAACCCCGTGAAATGTAACCATAACCAAATTATTCATATATATATATATATATATAGGAAAAGGGGAAAATGCACTCGGGGTAGAGATTTCTCTATGCTCTCCAATGGATAGCGGGCACGTGGAAAGTGCTTTTGCATTAACCTCGATTAGCTTTAGAAGGGGTTTGCTTCCTATTGACAGTGGTAGGTAAAGTAGGTACGGGCTGCTAGTACTACAGAGCTAGGGTCCCAAGATGGAATGTCTCGTCAGGATATGACGGTAAAATAATTCTAGAAATCTCTTTGGTTTTTTTAAACAATTCAAAAAAGGCACAAAGGTTCATTCTCTGTCTCGCTCTCTTCAGGTTCTTTCTCTCTCATTTTATTTCCTCTCTCTCGCTTGCGCTTCTCTGTGAGACTCTCTGTCAACTCAGGAACGGAACTGAAGTGCTAGCATAGAAGAGACAACTTTATCTCTCTCTCTCTGGAGCTCTGACTGAAGCGCCTCAAACCAGAGATAAATTTATCTCTCTCTCTCTCTAGCATAGAAGAGACAACTTTCCCTCTCTCTTTCTGGAGCTGACTAGAGTGCTAGCGACCAAGAGACATCTTTTTCTCTCTCCGACTTTGGAGCTTTGACTGGATAGAAGAGTCACTTTGTCAACTTTCAGAAGAGTGTCATTTGAGGTAACTTTATAAATAAAGTAAGTTTATAAATGTTACGATTGAGGCAGACGCATTTTCTGTGGATAGTTAGGTTGGTCATAGATGCGTAGGCGATAACGCTTCATATGGTCTGCGCTATATTTTCGTATGTGAAGCGGAACAAAGTGACGGTGTGACGAGTTAAAAGCGCCATCGCTTTTAACTTGAAGCACAGTCGCTCTTTGTGGCCGCGTCAGCGCTTCGTTATGAAGCGGTTTCCTTATTAACCCGTTGTTGATTTAGGGTGGAGATCATAAAATTATATGAACCATCAAAATATATAAATTATATTCGACGTAGAAGTGACATCGCTTCTTATGTGAGGCTCAACAAAGTGATGGTGCGGCGAGTAAGAAGCGTCATCGCTTTTAACTTGAAGCGCAGTCGACCTTTATTCATTATGAAGCGGTTTCCTTATTAGCCTGTTGTTGATTTAGGATGGAGATCATAAAATTATATGAAGCACAAAAATGTGAGGCGATACAAAGCGATAGCGCGAGGAGTTAGAAGCGCCATCGTTTCTAACTTGATGCGCTGACTCTCCTTAAGGCCACGACATCGCTTCCTTATTAGCCTGTTGTTAATTTATTTTTCTTCTAATGCAGGGATTGTAATAGACTCCATTGGAGGATTCAATACAGGTGCTGTTGATTTAAATCTCGCCCCCCGAGACGGTTTCTCTGGAAGGAGTTTCACTTGCTTGTGATAGGAATATGAAAATGTTGGGTAGTTGTATAGGGTTTGAGAATATCAGCAAGGAATGGAAGCCACGTATAGGCTTGAAATTCAAATATAAAGACGAGGCATATAACTTCTATAATTTATACGCCAGGAAAGTTAGTTTTAGCATTAGGAAAAGTAACACTCACAAATTTGCAAAGGGTTATAAAGAGAAAATATGTATGTTCGTTCGAAGGGTCCAAGCAGTCTGACAAGCGTAAAATGTACTCCGATATTAATTATTTAAGAGATAACATATGCGGATGTGAGGCAAGATAGAAGATTAAGATCGACGACCAAAAGTTGTGGGAGGTAATGAAATTTAGAGAGCCGCATAATCATCAGTTGAGTTGTATACACCTACGAAGGTGAAGGAACTACAATCATATAGTAAGATTATCGGGTCAAGTAAATTATTGATAGGTGCATTTGATGGCATAATCCCTCCATCGAAGATTTTTACTATTTTATCGAGCTTGGATGGAGAGATTGGTGTGACGATAAGCCCTCAACAAGCTCAGGATTACCTAAAGAAGATAAGGAAGGAGAGTAACATCCATTCGTTGTGCATTGATCGTGATCAAATCCTTCATTGATAAGCAGAATAAAGGAGATGATTTTTTCTTTGAAGCATAGCTAGATGAGGAATATCGTATGCATAGTATTTTTTGGATTGATCACAGGTCACGGATGGCGTATCAATAATTCAGTGATGTCAAAATTATTGCTGCCTTTAGCCCCATTCACGGGGGTCAACCATCATTGGCAGACGACGCTTTTTGGATGTGCGTTGCTTGCGGATGAGACAGAGGAGACATTCGTTTGGTTGTTTAACACATGACTGAAGTGCATGGGTGGTAAGAAACGTAATGCAATCATCATCGATCAATGCAATGAGATGAGCAAGGCCATCTCCTAAGTTCTTTCGGGGACCACACATCGCTTTTTCATATGACACATAGGGAGGAATGAATTGAACCATCTCTCACAACTGAATGTAAAGTTTGAGAATTTTTGGAGAAAGTATAATTAGTGCAAGTTCAGTCAAACGATTGATAATTTTGAAAGGAGATGGGCAGAACTTGTGGAGGAGTTTCAGTTGCAAGACAACTTGTGATTGAAATAAATGTATGCCCTTAGAAGGATATGGATGACATGCTACTTGATCAATACCTTTTGGGCCAGCATGACCACTACGTAATGCAGTGAATGTATAAATTCTTTCTTCAATTCTTATGTAAATGCCCAGACGAGTTTGACAGAATTTGTCAAGCAATATGATCTTGCCGTTCAATCTCGTCACGATAAAGAAAATAGGGAGGATCTCGTCTCAATGTCTATGACACTAGAGCTCTTGTTTTGGAATTCAATCGAGAGGCATGCCGCTACTGTATATACGAGAATCATGTTCGATAAATTCTACTATGAGTTTCGAAAGTTTGCCTATCTTAAGTCCCAAAAGGTGGTCAGAGAGGAAGCTGGGGCGGTTATTGTATACGAAGTGCGTAGAAGTGGTGGGGATGGCACAGAGGATAGTAGTCGAACATTCAAAGTTCATTTTGAATGTCGAGATGACATAGAGTGCAAGCACTTCGAGACCTAGGGTTTGGTGTGTTGTCACATATTTCATGTTTACTTCAAGGAAGAGGTAGACCAAATTCCATCTAAGTACATTCTACATCAATGGACGAAAGAAGTTAGATATATTACTATATGTTTGGTGGGCTATGGTGAGAAAATAGATTCCAATTCTGTCTCTACGATAAAAATATGGAAGCTGAGAGAAACGGGACTGACATTAATTCAGTTAGGGATGGAATCAAATCACTTGGTTGATTACACGTTAGAAGGGATGAAAAAACTATTAGAAGGCGTAGAGGCCATTAGGACGGAAGAGAATAATAAAAGACGCACTAGCATCACGTCCTCTCCGGCCGGATCCAACCTGTCTAGCCAAGAAATTTTATTATAAGAGCATGCCAACATTACAGTGAGAGATCTAGTACAATGTGCCACCAAAGGTAGACTAACAAACAACGATTGAATAAAGTCTGGAATGGAGGTTGGCTTCGAAGAATAAAAAAAAAGATGCCATTGTAAGTACTGTTGTGAGTTGGGTCATAAAATTACAATTTGCCTGGTAAAGAGGGTCAGGATGATGGTTGCTAGCACTAGACAAAGTCAAACAGAACAGGGGAGCGCTGGACAGAGCCAAACAGAATAGGGGACGATGGAAAGTGCGGTTTCGTAGAGTCACGATGATTGTATTTTTTTAAAGCGGTATCTCTTTGCATTTGGTGGCGCTGACACTTTGCTATCAAAGCGACATCCCTTCGAATCAAAAGTGTGGGCGTGTTTGATTGTCTTCTACGTAAAGAAGCGCCAACTCATCGAAAAATAACCCGCCAATGCGTAGAAGACAATCAGACACACCCACGCTTTCGATTCAAAGCGATATCGCTTTGATAGCGAAGGGCCAGCGCTACCAAATGCGAGGCGATACCACTTTAAAAAAAATACAATCATCGTGACTCTGCGAAATCGTACTTTCCATCGTCCCCTGTTATGTTTCGCTCTATCCAACGCTAACAGCCATCATCCTGACCCTCTTTACTGGATAAATTATAATTTTAGGATCCAACTCATCACAACACTTACAATGGCATCTCTTCTTTTTTTATTCTTCGAAACCAACCTCCATTCCAGACTTCATTCTATCTTTGTTTGTTGGCCTACCTTTGTTAGCACATCGTACTGAATCTCGCACTGTAATATTGGCATGCTCTTGCAATAAAATTCCTTGGCTAGATAGGTTAGATATGGTTGGAGAGGACACAATTCTAGTAGGTCTTTCATTATCTTCTTTCGTTCTAATGGCCTCTACACCGTCTAATAGTTTATTCATCCCTTCCAACGTGTAATCAACCAAGCAATTCGA
Organism: Chloranthus sessilifolius; assembly: GCA_021018995.1. NCBI lineage: Eukaryota > Viridiplantae > Streptophyta > Magnoliopsida > Chloranthales > Chloranthaceae > Chloranthus > Chloranthus sessilifolius. The sequence goes on from CM037588.1 coordinate 12,386,953, forward strand.
CTTCATACCCAACTGAATTAACGTCAGTCCCACTTCTCTCAACTTCCATATTTTCATCGTAGAGACATAATTAGAGTCCACTTTCTTACCATAGCCCGCCAAACACATTGTATTATATCTAACTTCTTTAGTCCATTGAGGTAGAATGTACTTAGATGAAATTTGGTCTACCTCTTCCTTCAAGTAAGCAAACCCTCGATTTCGAAGTGCTTGCACTCACAAGAGGTCGTGCCATCTCGACATTCAAAACGAACTTTAAATGTTCGACTGCTATCCTTCGTGCCATCCCCACCACTTCTACACACTTCGTATACAATAACCGCCTCGGCTTTCTCTCCGACCACCTTTTGAGACTTAAAAGATGCAAACTTTCAGAACTCAGAGTGGAATCTATCAAACATTATTCTCGTATACATGGTAGCAGTATGTCTCTCGATTGAATTTCCAAATAAGAGCTCTGATGTTGTAGACATTGAGACAAGATCCTCCCTATTTTCTTTATTACGACGAGATTGGATGACAAGATTGTATTGCTTGACAAATTCTGTCAAACTCATCTGGGCATTGACATAGGAATCGAAGAAAGAATTTATACTTTGACTGCGTTGCGTAGTGGTCATGTTAGCCCAAAAGATATCGCTCAAGTAGCATGGAATCCATTTCTGGCGTATAAATTATAAAAGTTATATGCCTCGTCTTCAGATTTAAATTTTAAGCCTATACGTGGCTTCCATTCCTCACTGGTATTCTCGGACCCTACCCAACTATCCAATATTTCCATATCTCTATCACAAGCAAGTGAAACTCCTTCTAAAGAAACCGTCTCGGGAGTGAGATTTAAATCAACAACACCTACATTGAATCCTCCGATGGAGTCCATTACATCCCCTGTATTAGACGAAAAATAAATCAACAACGGGCTAATAAGGAAGCGATGTCACGGCCTTAAGGAGCGTTAACGCGTCAAGTTATAAGCGATGACACCTCTAACTCCTTGCGCTATCACTTTGTATCGCCTCACATTTTCGTGCTTCATATAATTTTATGATCTCCACCCTAAATCAACAACGGTCTAATAAGGAAATCGCTTCATAAGAAGCACTGACGTGGCCACAAAGATCGATTGCACTTCAAGTTAAAAGCGATGGTTCTTCTTACTTGTCGCGCCAATGCTTTGTTGAGCCTCGCATAAGAAGTGATGTCGCTTCTACGTCAAATATAATATATATATTTTGGTGCTTCATATAATTTTATGATCTCCACCCTATATCAATAACATGCTAATAAGGAAACCGCTTCATAACGAAGCACTGACACACCACAAAGAGCGACTACGCTTCAAGTTAAAAACGATGGCGCTTCTAACTCGTCACGTCGTCGCTTTGTTCAGCTTCACATACGAAGATATGGCACAGACCATATGAAGCGCCGTCACCCGCACATCTATGACCAACCCTAACTATCCGCAGAAAATGCGTCTGCCTCGATCGTAACATATATAACCTTACTTCATTTATAAAGTTACCTCAAATGACACTCTTCTAAAAGTTGACAAAGTGATGCTTCTATCTAGTCAGAGCTCCAGAGTCAGAGAGAGAAAAGGATGTCTCTTAGTCGCTAGCGCTCTAGTCAGCTCCAGAGAAAGGAAAAGTTGTCTCTTCTGCGCTAGAAAAAGAGAGAGAGAGAGAGAGATATAAAGTTGTCTCTTCTGCACTAGCGCTTCAGTTATGTTCCAGAGTTGACAGAGAGTCTCGTAAAGAAGCGCAAGCGAGAGAGAGGAAATAAAATGAGAGAGAGAAGGAGCCCGAAGAGAGTGAGACAGAGAATGAACCTTCACGCCTTTTTTGAATTGTTTGAAAGAACTAGAGAGCTTCTTAGAATTATTTTATCGGAATATCCTGACGAGACATTTCATCTTGGGACCCTAGCTCAGGGGTACTAGCAGCTCGCACCTACTTTACCTACCACTGTCAGTAGGAAAACCCTTCTAAAGCTAATCGGGGTTAATGCAAAAGCAGTTTCCACGTGTCCGCTACCCATCGGGCTTTTAAAGTGAGAATCTGGCTTTTGAAGTCAAAATCGGACTTTTGATGACTGAATCGGGCTTTTCGATCGATCTTATAGAGCCCAATATCTCTCAGTTCTCGATTGGTCTCTAGATACATTTTTTAGAAAAAAATGTTCTATAAAAGGTAATTCAGTCTTTTAAATAATATATAATTGAGTGGTAGAAAGAAAACGGAAGTTGAAACAAAATGTAAGGGTATTTTTATTATTTTATATTAAAAGTGATATATATATATATTTTTTGAAAGGAGATACCCATGTTATTAATTACGAGAAAAATCAGCAACAATCAAGTCATGACATTGGGGAGGGGCATCCTCAATCCAGACCTCGTTGCATCCATGATAACAACCAAACTTTGCTATTATCCGCTACACTATTTGCGGATCTGCGAACAAGCGACCAAGAAAGTGAAAGAAAAATGCTAGCTGCAATCTTGATATCTTCAAGCATGATAGAAAGTTCCGAGTCTTCAGATTCCAGACAAGATATAATATTGATCACTCTCTTTGAATCACCTTCAAAAACAACCTTCATGAAGCCCATTTTAGAGGCAAAATGAATAGCCTCAAAACAAGCTAAAGCTTCGCAATGATATGCCGAGGAGTCATTTGAGCAGTTTTTATCCATAGCCCATAACCATGCCCGAGCTATTATGAATGATAATACCAATACTCGCTGCACCATCAACAACACTCCACGACCCATCAAAATTTACTTTAAAAATATCAGGTGATGGAGGGGCCCAAACATTGTCAGATTGGGTTGGAGAACACGGGGCACCAATAGAACCCTTCAAAATTGCTCTTTGAAAATCGGTCAGGTACCGAAACGTTGAAGCAACAATATTTATGGGATCTTTAGCCTTTTCACCTTGAACTATTTGATTCCTTTCGTTCCAAATTGCCCAAGCCATAGTAAAAAAATCATCCAATGTATTTTTTTCAGTAGAAGTATGAAGATTCAATGCCCAATCCATAAAAGAGAGGTGTCGCGAAAGGTATTGACGAGCACAAAGGGGAGAGGAGAACCAATACATCTTGGCTTTGTGGCAGTCCCTAAGGGCGTGCTCCACAGTGTCAATGTTTTCACAAACATCACAAATAAGTAGAATAGATGGGATCTTTTTATGTAATAGGGCTTTGACCAGAATAATGTTCGAGGCACGCCATGCGAATATTTTCACTACTAAAAGTGATAGTTAAAATAAAGTTTTATTGTTGAATGAGGGATCTTATAAGTTAGAAACCTTACCAGCGAAATCGTGATTTTACAAACGTGTATGAGGGATCTTGCAAAAGGCCCCCAAAAAAAGTGAGTTTTGGTTAGGTCCAACCAGTTGAACCCCTTTGGGATTCGAGTTTCAACTGATTTTAAAACCGTTGGATGCAAGACATCCAAACATGAATTTAAACATATTAAACTGAAAGTCGGAATTCCCTTGCATCTAAGGGTTTTAAAATGGGTTAGCCCTGTTCCCGTCCACACGTTCTCTGAAAGCGCTTACGTGTGCAACCACTTAAAAATCGTTGATTGCATTGGATCTGATGATGAAGATCATTTTTCATCCTAGTCTTCTAGACAAAGGATCTTGAGATCATTTCACACCTATCAAATGATAAAAAAAAATTTCCACATGTCACAAATCCCCAATAAATGCCCCTTGTGTGCAATCGCAAGCATCACGCTCAAACATAATTTTAGAGACATGTTTTGGGGATATGTGACACGTGAAATAAAAAACTGACCGTCTGATAGATGACATATGATCTCAAGATCCTATATATAGAATATCTGGGTGAAGCACGATCTCTATCATCCGATCCAAAAAAATTAATTTTTTTAAAATGGATTCTGATGTAAGTGCTTTCGGAGAGGGAGTGGGCGCGTTTAGAGCTACCCTTTAAAATCAGTTGAACTGCATTTAGGATTCAACCCGGTTGGACCTGGCTAAAACCCAAGAAAGATATAGTAAAAAACAAAGTTTATCTCCAGCGTTATTGGGAGTTTGGCATTCGTAAAAGTCGATACCATCAATTTCGTATCCGACTATGATAGAAGATTCGCATTACTTTAGGAGGCTGCTACTAACTCCACATGAACTACTAAGCCTGTGGATGGGTTGGCGAATAGAAGTAACTCTTTGCCGGCAGTTAAAATTTGCTCAACAAACGTGAAAGTAATTTTCTGTCAGAGCCAAAAAGTGAAAAAGCTGTTCTTTACCTCAAAACAGCTAGCTAAAACACAACCTAAATGTCTTTACCAATCACAACTAAAAATCATTGACGGCTTTGAATCAAATGTTCCGTCCCCGTATTTCACAAAATGGATCTTGAGATCATGGGGTTATCATTAGACATTCAAATTTTGACTCCACCTGACACACAACCTGAAAAGTGATCTAAAAATTACAATTGATGCATGCTATTATCAGGTCTAGTTTTTGGTGGATATTGTGAAATCTAAGTGTTTGATGGTAGGCTCATGAGCTCAAGATCCATTTTGTAAAAGAGTGGAACCAAAAATAATCTCCATCATTCGAATTAAAGCAGTCAACGCCCAACGATTTTCAACTATCATTAGTAGGGGATATTGATTATTTGGTAGGGGATTAATAGCAGTCCTTTAATTTATTACAAATTTTTCTCACTTGCTGAAAATGGATGGATGTAAGATGAAGTCCGCTGCACATACAACGGTCCGCCTTCAAATAGATGGTGTTAGATGTTACTAACTATAATGATGCAAATATGGGCCTTAATGACCAACCAAATCGATTTAGCCATGGTAGTAGCCCCTATCCAAATCGGTGCTTTGGTAGTAGCCATGGTATCAAATATCGGACGATACCAATACGTATCGGTTTTTTAGCCAATCAATACGTATCGGCGGCCGTATCAGGTATCAGCTAATTGGTAAATGTAAAAATCTCTTGAGCATTTTTTACAGTGTTTTTAAATTATAAAATAAAGAACATTCAATGTGCTCACTCTAAACGTCTCTTTTGCATTTTTTGACATCGTTTTTAAATTATAAAATACAGAACATTCAATGCGCTCAACTCCCCACAACGGTTGTTAGTGATTTTTAAATTACAAAACGCTAGTTCTTTTGTTAAAACATAGGGGTTCCTCTAAACATACCAATCGGTTTATTGAAAGCACAACATCTCTGGCCCCTTAAAATCCATTGATTGCTTCGAATCTGATGATGGAGATCGTGTTTTGCCCCAATCTACCTTACAAAACAATGAATCTTGAGATCATGGCTATCCAATTAGATGGTCCGTTTCTTATTTCACATGTCATAGATTCCTAAAAAATGAATTTTGAATCCTATGACACACCATGTCATGCTCAAACAAATTTTAGGGCCATATTTTGAAGATATGTGATATATAGAATAAAAAACTTATCGTCTAATAGGTAAGACATTATCTCAAAATCCTTTGATAGAAGAACAGGGTGAAACACGATTTTCAACATCTAATCTAAGCAATCAAAGGGTTTTTAAAAGTATGGGATGCTGGAATTGTCACTAAACACGTGCGTTTAAAAAATATGGAAAAAAATAATTGAGCCACTTTTAGAGTGATGTGATAGGTTGATAACTTGTCAATGTTTACCTTAAAAAACAGGAAATAACTATTTTTTGTCTCATTGATAAAGCTTGTACTCAATGTTTTACCGTTTACACTTCACATTAAAGTAATGCCTTTGTAAAATTAAAAAAAAAAAATTGATAATACGTATCGGCCTCGGGCTAACCGATATTCAATTTGACACCTTGGTAGTAGCACTTAGCAGCTTTGGTTCATACTAGGCTATCAATGGATCCGGTCGACTAGATACCCGACCTGTTGACTCTTATTTTACATCGGTTCGAGTATAGAAACTTGACCCATCAGGTCTGGTCAGGTTAATCCGATCTTTGGGTTGGGTCCGGTTAGGAAAAATTCAAGTCCGTAGTGTACCTGATCCAATATTTTATATGTAAAATTAAGAGTGCACTTGATTGCATGCACATTTTCTGGTCGGAGTACCTCTAAATTCACCCATATTTGAGTTCGCTCACACTAAATACATTGACTGCATTGAATCAGACGAGGGCAATTATTTATCGTCCCAATCTTTTAAATGATGGATCTTAAAGTATGCACATACCTTCAGTCGATCAGCTTTTTATTTCAGGTCGTTCACAAAAAAAAAAAAAAAAAAAAAGTAATTTTAAAATTATTTTAAGCTTGCTAAGATGGTAAGGACTTTTCGAAGTGTATGGTACGAGAAACAAAACGCTGACTGTCTGCACTCTGCAGGTATACCAGTCGGACTCTTTTATTTATTATTTACAAATATATTAATAACTTTATACTATTAAAGGTTAATGGGCTATTTGGGAAGTTGATCTCTAACCAGCAATAGCTGACAGACAAAGCTTTTATGGGCATGGACATCTATTAATATGTAAACATCAGCCAATAGCCTGTAAAACGTTTTTACATGAGTACTTTTGTACGCTTACAGGTGGGGCTGCAACCGAGCCAAGCTGAGCCCGAGCTCGGGTCAGCTCTAGCTCAGCTCTATCTTATATGAGCCGAGTTGGAGTCGGCTCTACGCTCTTCGAGTTCAAAAATTTTAAGTTCTAGCTCGGTTCTCCGAGTTCGGGCTGAGCTTCGAGCCAAATATGTTTTATTATAAAAAATAAATTCAAAATAAAAATCGCATACCTTTTTAGTAGATATCCTTCTGGATGTCACTTATTATTTTATTTGTATATCTTTATTGATTAATTTGATAGTCAAGCAATGAATTTAAAATTTTTCTCAGACTCATGTAGCATGATGAACATTGATGAAATTTGATCAATTGAGTGAAGTCAGTTGAGTGCAAAGCTTTTTAAAAAATTTATGAAAAATAATATATTTTAATAATAATTGGAACTCTTGAAATATGCTTGATAACTATTATATTCCCTTAATAAAATATATAAGTCAAGATGATAATAATGGTAGATAAAAATACTAATTATTTTTTAAAAATATAAAATGATCAAAATGGCTTCACTAGTTTGATCTGATTCACTAGTCATCTCAGTTTGCTCTCAAACGGAGGTAGTATTGAGAGCCGTGGGTAGGAGTATTAGTACGGGAACTATATAATATATAAAGTGAAAATCATGGCAAGTGAGGGCCAAAAGTTCCTATTTTATCATTCAAAGTAATCTTTGAATAAGCTTAAACGATTACTTTGAAGGGTAAAATAGACCTCTCAAAGTTAATTATATATATATATATATATATATATATATATATATATATATATATATATATATATATACCGAGCCATAGAGCCGAGCTGAGCCAAACCAGCCTTCGCCCAAGCTCGGCTCTGTTCATTCGAGCTACAAACTGCCCACCTCGGCTCGGCTCGGCTATCGAGCCTAGCTCTAAAGAGAAAAGCTCTTATTTTTCGGGCCGAGCTGAGCTGTCGAGCTGGCTCGGCTCTGTTACAGCCCTACCTACAAGTTAACTGAAACAGAAAACACTTTGAAACCCATTGACGACTTGGATTTAGACTATAGAGCATGTTTTTCACCTCAGTCTTCTACACAATAGATCTTGATATTATGAGCGAACCATTAGACGGTCTATTTTTTATTCCACGTAGCATAGATCCTTAAAAAGGTGGGTCTAAATCACATGACACACATGACGCTTAAACATCATTTTAGTGCTTTTTTTTGGGGATCTGTGTCATGTGGAATCAAGAACTAACGTCTGATGATAAGATTACAGTCTCAAGATCCATTGTGTGGAAGAGTGGGGTGAAAAACGATCCCCATCAGTTGATTTCAAGCTGTCAATGTGTTTAAATGGGGTTCGGGAGTAGGTGTTTTCAATAATGATGCAGGCGAGAAGAAGGGCACTTTAGAAAAACAACCTTCAAAACCAAACATTTTGGCCTATTATACATAAACTAAACGTTTTAGAATAAAAGGTTTTAACATTTTTTTAAAGTTCAGAGATTCATGAGATCTCAAATACTCAACACATGTGGGTTTAAGTGGATTTGTGAGTTTACAAATTTGTCCCTGATTATCTTCTCCACTCAAACCACTCAAAACCACCGACGGCTACGGTGAAACCAGCTCTGGTTGCCTACAGTGCGCCGCCTGCGGATGCCACCGCCACTTCAACCGCCGGGTCTTCATCGGGCGCAGCGAAAAATGCCGAAGTGCTCAGTTTCGGGTTCGGCCGAAACTTGGACGATGTGGCAGCTCGAATTTCCGCACCTGAAAACTCGTGTCGCGGACTGCCTATAAGGTGATCCCCGAACTCATTGAACACTTGGTATATCCACACACGAAACGGAAACAAAGCATACATTCTAACTAAACAGATAGAGTTATCATAAGGAGTTTAAGTCTCCAATTCTATATAATGACCATGTCCAGATCACAACAAAAAGACAATTCTAATCCGATGCAAAACACATGGACAAAAGAACCGGACCGAACTACTAGTGACAACCGACCGTCTCCGTAACATGATTCACAAAATAATACTGTATGACATAATTATATGGGTTCTAACAAAAATTGGCTGGACATACCAAGTCTTATAGATAAAATCTCAAAACAAACACTCGCAGCTCAGCCCACTAGAAGAACTCGTAAGGAGAAGACTCAGTCTCCTCCTTTGGTATTTACTCTGGGTCCTTTGGATCAATATCCTTAGTACCCGCATCTACACCTGTACCTGTGACGTATAGTCGAGAGATGAGTTAACAATCTAACCTCAATAGGGAAACATAAATAGCATGCTTATTATCATATTACACATATATCTCATGACATAATCTAAAATATGCTTTTCTTGTAAAGATTCATAATTTGAAGGTATTTAAATTGACACAAAACTGATCTCAAAAGCAGATTTCAAAGCTAGTTCACATGATTTCCAAAATTTGTTGTCATAACAAAAGAAACTTAAATCAATTCACTTAAATGCAACCCCGAGCATATATTACATCGAGTATCACACATATACCAAAGGGAACCCCAACCATCGTCGCTCAATGAACCATTTTCACAATGTCCAAGGCCCTTCGAATGAGGGAGACTTGTGCCGAACGAAATTTTTATTATCGCAGATCGGTAAACAAAGAACAGATATCCCGTCGTACCGGAGCACAAAGATTCATTTCTCATGAATTCTTAAATCAAGGTACGAAATTTAACTTATAGTTTATCACCGTATAATGTGGTAATTTATAACTAAATTTGAAGTTTTAAATCTCAAAGCTTACACACACACTTATGCACATCTTTCTGATTTCACACAACATATAATCTGATTTCACACACACACACACATATAATCTGTCTTACTGCACACACACACACATACGTTTTCATGTTTGAAACCATATACGAAATTCATGCTTAATTGATGACAAAATTCATAAATCACACAGACTTTCATCATATTACAATATCCATGCTAATTGTAATCAAATGTACATATTATAGAGTTTTCCTGACCTCAAAGCGGAGCTAAAACGAAGGTTCCTTTGTTTCGAGCTAGCCCTCCTAACACACACTCATGCTCACACCTAAAACATACCAATTCACATCCCGTAAGTCATAAATGATGAGAAACGGGAAGACCTAAGGTCTCTTAAAGTTCTCCTTACTAAAAATTCAAAAATCTTTGAATCTGTCCAAATCGATCGATAGATTCTCAAACCGATCAATCGATTTCCAAAACCGATCGATCGAAATACATTTCGATCGGTCGGTTTCCTCAGAAAACCTACACAGTTCTCATGTCCCAATCTGATCGATTGGTTCCCAAGTCGATCGATCGAGTTCCATTTCAATCAATCGATTTTCTTTAGAAAACCATAGACTTTTGGTGCCACAATCCGATCGATCGCCTCCCAAATCGATCGTTCGATTTCCAAATCGATTGATCAAATTTCGATCGATTTCTAAATCGATTGATCGAATTGCGATCGATCCTAACACACTCATTGTTTTCACAAACCGATCGGTAAGTGTTTAAACCGGTCAATCGGACTCTAAAATCGATTGATCGAATTTTATTTCGATCGATCGGTTTCTCTAGAAACCTTCATACTTTTTTCTTGTCAAAATCAATCGATTGGTTTTGACAGATTCTTTATAAACACGGGTTTCTTTTTTCTTAACTCATTTTTCCTAGATTTCAAATCCTTTTCTTCTCATCTTTCATTCATATCATAATTTAAGTCTAACATAATTATAAATCACAATTCAACATAGCTTTTCTCACCTCTATGCGATCAATTTCTCGATCCATGTGCTTACACCCAAGAGAGGGGTTTCAAAGTGGGAAATTGGGGATTCTTTTCGATCCTCAATCCACGAATTTCACGCATAGGCCTTCAATTTTGCACACACTAGGTCCAGAACTCTCTTTCTTTTTCTCTCTTCTCAACAAATTCTTAACAAACAAAGCGAAGGAAATAAATTCCCTACCGCCATTTGCTTTTATTCCTAAAAGCTTAGTCTTTGGGTGTTAAGCCGTCACATTGTACCTCGGTGTACGGTACTTCATCCAACGGTTCATACTATTACTAACTCTTTCTTTTTCACTCGAGATTTGTTCTAACTTACTCTTAGAATTTATTCTTAGTTGTGTGACTTGTAAGACAAGCATACCGAGGTAGATTGTTCGGAAAAAAAATGAAAATTTTCGAGACGTCACATTCTCCCCTCCTTAGAAATTTTCATCCTCGAAAATGAACCTAAAAAACTCGGTCTCAAGATGCGACTTCAAGGACTACATAGTCAAATTTGATCGCACACAGTTAAGACAATATCTATTCACATCGAGTCACATAGATTCTAGATAATCTCCACACCCTGCATGAAAACTACAATCTAAAAGATAGCACAATGATCATATATCCTTAACATTTACTCGGTTAGCTTCCTAACCATGCAACTATAACACATCAATATACTAAAGAGATCATGATCATTTACACAATGCAAAAAGAGAATCTTTTTATAAACAAGGTGAAATCTATCAACTATCCACATCCAAAATGTACACCTTCACAGGTGACAACCATAACACAATAGTTTAAAGCCTTATATACAATTTCCTTGAATTAATTATATACAATTTCAAAAATATCTTTTGAATATTCTAAAAATACGTCCCTACAGTCTCTGCTCAATCTTTCGGATCACCGAGCTGCTCATCCTTGTCGTCAAGTCCTTCCGCTCCGGAACTAGAAGCCTCGGGGATATAGGCTCGTGCTGCTGCCATGCACTGTAGATAGTCTGAAGGGTATATGAAGCGCATCGTCTCAGCCATCAAAGCCTCATGATAATCCAAACGACGATTTAATTGGAAATTGTTCTCAGTCATGAGGGCTAGAACATCATCAATCGTAGCAGTAGATGCACGCTGAGGTGGTGGGGGCACACGAATCGGAGCACGCTGCTGAGGTAGAGTTGCAGTCACTGGCTGGTCCTGGTCTGGTGCAGCATGAACAGGGTGCTCTTGATCTTGAGGAGCATCAGGTGCAGGTGGTACTTGTTCTTCCGCCCACAGGCTCTTCTTTAACTGATTATAAGTTTCCAGTCTTTGAGAGAGTAGATCTTTACATTATCTTTCAATCTCGGTTCATCATCCGAAATCGTATACTCATCACCTCCCTGATTATCCTCAATCATACTGGAGATAAGGCGAGCATACAGAATCTCATCTATAAGTTTCGCTCCCCCTTCCAGCATTTTTCTCTTAGCATACTGATGCCCTTAAAAACAACCTCTGGGGCACTAAACCACTAGCCCACAAATGCCAAAAATAATGCTTGCTGTAAAACCCCGACCCGCTCGATCTTGTGTCTCATAGGGTAGAGGTTACACTTAAAGATGGTGTCTAGCATCCAAAGATGACTGGGCAAATCTACTCTCCTAATTGCCTGGCCTAACCCCTACCTTCCCTAGGCCATTTTCTCTATGATAATGTGAAAATCAACTAGCTTACGGTTTGGCTCCCCTAAATTGATTATGGTACCATACTCGACATAGCACTCTAGTGCGTCGGTAGCATGGTTATGATTAAAGTCATATACCCTACCATCGATTTTAGTACAAACGATGTTTAGTTTATCACCGGCGTACATATTTTGGTAAAACAGTTTGACCAAACGAGGGTAGTAGTAGTCATTAAATGGTTGTAGTAGCCTCTCTAATCCGGCCTTGCCGAGGTATTGAAAGGCCCAATTTGTCATAGCTTGCACTCCTTCTCCTCGGAAGAGTGCTTGGTCAATTATATATTCCGTCTCAAAACCTTTAGCCGCCCACCACACATTAGGTCGTTCCCATATTGGTAGTGGTGGCTATGAAGAACCCAACTATGAATTGGGTCCTTCGACGCCGAAGGTTTAGACAATTGTCTCGTTTTAAGAGCCATTAGGTTTCTAGAATAAATAAAACTAGGGCTTGTACTTTGAAATATAAATTTGAATCTTCAAAGAGGTTAGGGTTTACCGTTTGAACAAGATCTAGGTCGAATCCCTTGAAGAATCGATGCTTTAGGATGATTGCAAATAAAACTCTTAAATCTCCAAGAGCAAGCACAAGGAAAACCCCAAAGAAAAACTCCAAAATTTTCTGAAATTTCGAATCAGAAAAATCCGATTCCGTTATATATTGTCCAAATCGATCGATCGATTTTCAAAATTGATCGATTGGTTTCCCTTTGAACTACGCCGGTCGACTATTTCGATCGATCGATTTTCAAAATCAATTAGTCGGTTTTCATATTAACCTTGCCGCCTGATAATATCGATCGATCGGTTTCCAAACTCGATCTATCGGTTTGCATTTCAATCGATGGGTTTTCATCAATTTTTACCAGTTCATATTTTGCTCTGTTTTATGAATTCGATCGATCAGTGTGCATTTCGATCGATTAATTTTCACAGAAAAAGCTAGTGTCTCTATTCTGTCAAATGGATCGATCAGTTGGTTTTGACAGGAAACCTTAAAATTTGTGTTTTTACTCTCCAATAATTGCAACTCCTTTTAAACTTCTACTAAGGTGTTCTTTATGACTTTAACAAGCCACATTATATACATTATAACACTGACTGTACAATCTCATTAAAATTTATAATTTCAAAATTTCTCTCGACTCTCATTGAAAAAAATGTGGGTATTGATCGCAGATCTTAGCTTCTCGCTCCCAAGTGGCCTCTTCTGCTGAATGATTCTGCCACTTAATAAGCACTAAGCGAATACGTTTTGTGCTCAATACCTATTCCTTCCGATCAAGTATCTGAATCGGTTCTTCTCTCACAGTCAAATCCTCATAAATCTCGATCGGTTGATCGTTGAAGATGTGAGTTGGGTTCCTCACGTACTTCCTTAGCATCGATACGTGAAATATATTATGCACACGATCAAGTTGTAGGGTAAGACAACTCTATATGCAACTTCACCAGTCCGACCCAAAATTTCAAAAGATCCTATGTAGCGTGGGCTCAACTTTTCCCGCTTTCTAAAGCACATCACACCTTTCATAGGTAAAATCTTGACGAACACGTGATCTCCAACTTGAAAATCGACGCTTGTCCTCTTTATATCGGCATAACTTTTCTATCTACTCTGAGTTGTCTTGATCCTTTCACGAATCAGACGAATGACTTCGACATTGCTCTCGATAACTTTCGGACCCAATATAAACTTTTCTCCGATCTCTTCCCAATTAATTCATGATCTACATTGTCGTCCATATAGTGCTTTGTAAGGTATCATACAGATACTCGTCTGAAAGTTATTATTGTATGCGAACTCGATCAATAGTAGGTGTTGATCTCATGATCCTTGAAAATCAAAGATACACGCTCTGAGCATATCTTCAATGATTTGATTTACCCGCTCGGTTTGTTCATCTATCGGTGGGTGAAATGCCGAACTGTGATCTAATCGCATACTCATTTCTTCTTGAAACTTCTGTCAAAACTTTGAAGTATATAACGGGTCATGATCAGAGACAATGCTCACTGAAATACCATGCAATCAGATAATCTCTTTCATATATATATCTGCGAGCCTTCCTGCCGTATACATCGTATTGTATGGCAATAAGTGAGTTGATTTGGTTAGTCGATCAACGACCATCCAAATGGCATTATGCCACTTTGCTGTCCGGGGTAATCTCAATATGAAGTCCATAGAAATTGACTCCCATTTTCACTCTGGTATTGGCAGAGGTTTCATTAAGCCTGATAGATGCCTGTGATCCACCTTCACTTGCTGACATACTAAACACTAGCGACAGCTTATTTCAAGCCTCTCCACCAATAATTCTTCTTCAGATCCTGGTACATCTTGGTACCACCAGGATGAATAGCATACTTCGACTTGTGGGCTTCGCCTAGAATAGTTTGTTAAAGGTCGGCATCGATCAATATACATAGACGTCCCCTGAGCAATAACGATCCATCCTCCTTGATGGAGAAATCTGGTCTACTGCCATCAATTACCCCCTGTCTGATCTTCACTAACTTTGCATCTTTCATCTGTAACTCATAAATGTGATTGAAGATCGTCGGTCGGATCGTGATGCTTGCCATCAAGGCTCCTGAAGCCTGTATCTCGATCTTCGTATCATACAAAGAAAGATCTTCAAACAATTTTCATCTACGGATCCCCATGATAAGGCTAGATAGTAGAGCCGAACTCTTCTGACTCAAAGCATTTACTACAACATTCGCCTTGCTTGGGTGATGCTGAATGGAGCAATTGTAATTCTTGATAAATTTCATCTATCTCCGTTGCCTCATATTTAGTTCATTCTGTATAAATATGTATCTGAGGCTCTTGTGATCCGTGAAGATCTCAAAGGTCTCTCTATACAGATAGTGTCTCCATATTTTCAACACAAAAATAACTGCTGCCAATTCCAAATCATGTGTTGAATAATTCTTCTCGTGGTCCTTAAGCTGCCTCGACCTAAAAGCAATAACCTTCTTATTTTGGTTGAGCATATAGCCTAAGCCACTGTGTGAAACGCCACTATACATAACAAACCCCCCACTGCTTGATGGAATAACCAATACTGGTGCAGAGGTTAGTCTCTTCTTAAGTTTTTGAAAACTCCTCTCACACTCTTCAGTCCAAGAAACTCACTTTCTCTATTCAAAACTCGCACTTACTGAGCTTCGCATATAATTGGTATTCACGTAATGTGCATAGAGCTATCCTCAGATACTATTTATGCTCCTTTGTTTTGAGAGAGCGTAGAGAAATCTCTACCTCGAGCGTATTTTTTCTTTTCCCTTATATATATATATATATATATATATATATATATATATATATATATATATATATATATATATATATATATTTGTGAATATTATATATGTGAGCTTGTTATTCTTATTATGACTTCTTCCTTCTAGAAGGCATCCATGTGAAAGCCACTGGTCTTCTTTTAAAAAATATATAGTAGAGTATGGATAACTTGTAAAACGCATATACTTTACCAAAATATAGTTGAATTGTTTCACCACTTTTCAAGTAGGTGGAATATATAAGGTGATGACGATAATTATGATGACGTTAAAAAGCATTATAGCACGGTTACGTCGTAAAAGCCTAAAATGATTTCCTAAATCCAAGAAAGATTCTTCCTCATTTCCTCCTCTTGTCATATAAAATTTTGAAGGTATACGCATTTTTCAAGGGTCGATGACCCGCTAATTACGGAGGTCCATAAAATAGAAACTGTTGTACGGTAAGTAATTTTTAATAGATAATTTTGGAAGCAACTTATGTGGCACAACGTCACTGGCTGCAGGCCCAATCGGGCCCAAGTAATGCCGACGTCCCACAAAAGCTGCCTGCGATTAATAATTTTCCTAAAAAAAAAAAGTATTAAGAGTGAGAATAACGAGAACAAGAAGACCAAGAAGAAATGGTCATATATATACATTGATGAGGAGAGTGGGGGCATGCACCCTGATGGACTTATGGAAGGGGGATATGTTGATCTCTCTTCCTATTTGCTTTTGGAAGCGAGTGGGGACTCCGAGGAAGACTCCGATCCCGTCATCAAGGTTGGTTATCGTATGCCGTCACCTGCAAACGATGATGCCGTACCCGAAAACATCGACGATGATGCCGAGTCCTGTACTTATGACTCGGGCAATATCACACACATTTGCAGGTACAATGAAGATGACGACAACAACGATAATGATGACGTTGACATAAATGGTCACGATATGATGGTGGGGTTGCAGGGTGTTGCTTTGGGATTTGCTCCAATTTATCAAGAAGTAGAGGAAGGAGTTGTGGATCAAGTTGTGTCTGAGATGGAAGACAGTGTGTTCTGGGAGACTTGCTTGGCATTAGGGTACCCATAACCCTCACACCAATTTCATCACAGCTTGGTAATGTGATAGCATATAAATTATATCATCATTTCAGATGCTATTTATAAATAAAGAGAAGCATATGGAATGCTTTTATCTTGTTGTCTGAGTAATTGATGAAATAAGATAAAGGTTAAAAAGTTTGCTGGGTACATTTGCATTGGTGATCTCATCAACATCTTCATCGCCCTCATCACCATCAGTCATCTTTTTATTATTGTGATTATTTATTTATTATAATATATATATATTTTTTGATAACCTGACCTCTAGCACCAACCTAATCCCAAAGGCACATACACACCCTAAGTTAGCACATGCCGTGTCAAATCCCAAAGGGCACATGCACACCCTAAGTTAGCACATACCGTGTCAGCATGAGATATAAATCCTTAAAGGGTTATTCTTACTATATATTATTATCATCATCGGTAGCATTGCTGTCATGATAATTTTTATTTTCTCTTTCTTGAGTTTTGTTGGCTCACAGATTTCCGTTTGGGTTTTCTTTTAATGAGCTTGTATTAAGTAGGAGTCACGAGCGTTAGGTGACTGGCTTTTCGGGTTACTTTATGAGAGCTGTGTTGTATGACACCATAATGTGTACCGTTTGATCGATGCTCATGATCTAAAGATCGTTGGTCTAAAATATATTGGGATGAAAAATAGTACTCATCATCTTTTTCAAAGCAGTCAAATTTCATCTAAATTTAATAGGTACAATGTAAATTCAACATATCATTAGTTTTAGATGGGTTTTGACGGCTTTAAACTAGATGATGGAAATCGATCCAACTTTTGCACCATAGGTCTTGAGACCATTAATGGAGTCTAATTACACATAACACATGGCTATTCTACATGGCAGGCATCCTAAAAGGTAGCCTGAGTACCAAGAGGATAGACACTTAGGGCTCGTTTAATTGCTCGTAATAGGCGGGGAAGACGCGTTTCAGAGTCACTTTACGCAAGTCAAACTTTATTTTATTGTTTGTCGGAGTGTTTGACCATACGTGTTTTGCACGAAAACCACAACGTGTCTCCAAATCTTGATACGAGGCCAAACCTTCGTAGCCCCTGGAGCTACACGTTTGGTGAAGCATCGGACATTAGTTCTCTTAAAAATAAGGGCTCTTTTATATCTTGTAAAGAAAGCGTCTCTCTTTGATCTTCCTCATTAGAAAAGCCTCTAAAGCAGCCAAGTTTCCCCTTTCGGTCTTTCCCATTGAAGGACGACAGAGGCACCTCCTCCAATACCTACACTCCCATGTAAAATCTACTATATATTAAAACACCCATCAACAGAAAACCCATCTCCAACTCTCTTGCCACACTTCTCCTTCCTTCTGAAAGTAAAATCCCTCTCTGTATCTTGATCTCATGTCACATAGGTCAACAACATAGTTTTTTTGGCTTGTTGTACGTACATCGTTCCTCGGAAACAACTCGAGGTCGCTCTATCAGTGATCTCATTTTAAAAAAAAAAAAATTCGTTAATTGAGTAAGCAACTATTACTAACTTTTAATATATTTTCAGATAAATAAATAAAATAAAATAAAATTTAATATACTTTTGTAAAAAAAATTTCGCTAACTTATATGTATATATAGTCAGATCCATTTGGTGTTTTCTTGATTTTTCTCTTAACGTTTATGCTAGATTTTTTATTTTGTCATCCTCTACATATAATCATATGCTTTCAGATGGGTGTGTTATGTGCTAATGGGTGCCTTTATTTTCCACTTAAGGTTCTTCTTTCTTCACCAGGTTTCATGTGCTTCAACCATTGAATGCTTTGAATCAGTTGATACAAATCGTTTTAGCCTCAATCTTCCATGCGATGGATAGAGGTCATGGGTCTACTATCAATGGTCATATTTTGGTTGCTAAATGATACAAATCTCGAAAAAAGATCCAAGAATCATGTTTGATGTATGCAATGATAGGAATTGGGATGCACTAAACAAATAATAATTATTATAGAAATGTCGGTAAATATTAAATGCTCGTTATTTTTTGTGAAATCCCAACCATCGATCGATATCAAATCAAATGCAAATGCACCATTACAATTTAAAATTTAAGTGATACATAAGTTGGGCTATTACAAGTCTGCACTGTCAAACAGCTTGAAAATGTGTTTCAAGATACTACGTGTTTGGCTTTCTGCGCTATCAAACAATAGGCTGATATGTGTATTATGAATACAAGCCAAATGTTACTTGGGACTGAAACACGTTTTGTTGTTATATGCAATCAAATAGGGCCAACTTAGGTAAGGTGCCTAATACGCAAGGTAACCAAATGGGAATTGGTCCTTGGAAGACTGATATGAATCGGCCGATACATATTGGCCTTTTAAAAAAAAAAAAAAAAAAAAATTAAAAATATAGGTATCGGCCGATACCGATACTGAGTTGGATACCGATAAGAATCAGTTTGCCGAAAAACTGATATATATTACCGATATGTATCGGTATCGGCCGATATTTGATACCTTGCTAATAAAAACATAAAAATAGGTTTTCAAACTTTTGATGAGAAATTAGTGTAAAAATAATTTTAATTCTCTTTATACGGGGTAGGACTCATTTTAGAGTGCGATCTTGGAGAAGGGTGTAGCAAGCAAACCTAGCTGCATGATCAGATGATCGATATATCACATGGCACTCAAACACATGTTTTGTTTTCAAATTCTCAAGCACAATGTTAATATATTATCATCTGAAAAAATTAATTCAAAAGGCATTGGCCATCACGGATCTAGCAAAGGTTAATGGTTTAAATTAAAAGTGAAAACACTAGATTTCAATAATGCAGGGTATATTAATTTTCATACCTTTTAGATAAAAAATATTATTATTATTATTATTATTATTATTTCTTCTGGAAGTCCTTAGGAAAGGATGAACCCCTAAAAGGGAAATCATCCTCATACCAATTTCAACAACCTAGATATACATGACTTACCTTAATTAATCAATACATTTACAATTCATTATAACTCTAATTAGACATTGGGCTCCCGTTCTCATTGAACTTTTCAACATCAATTTATTTAAACATCCTCTAATTATATTAATTTCCACTTAGCATTTGGGTCACAATATTAATTGGGACATTATCCATTCCCATTTTCTAATATATAGGAAAATATGCCTGATCGACCCTGTCAGATGTATCTTTTACGTCAGAGGCCTTGTATTTTTATCTTTACCCAAACCGACCAGCTTTTAGCTAAGCCATTTTCAGCTAGTACAAAAAGTCCGAAATACCCCTTCTTACACTTTTTTGTTCTACATGATTTAAAATTTTAAATATTTACATTTTTCTATATTTACGCGATGTGAAATCAGATCTATGCCGTCTAATTTGAAGGCCACATAATAAAATAGATAGCCCCAAAGATAGACACGAAAAAATGCGATATTGCCTCTTTAAAAAAAAAATTAACAATCGATGGCGACTCTTAAAACAATTAATGGCGACTCTTAACATAGTCGGTACCGACCATTTTTAAGAGTCGTCATCAACTCTGTACACAATCGCCATCGACTTTGTACAGAGTCGCCATCGATTGTATAAAATTTTTTTTTTTTTTTTTTTTACAGTTGATGGCGACTTTGTATAGAATCGCCATCAACCGTATAATATATATATATATATATATATATATATATATATATATATATATATATATATATATTTATTTATTATCATTATTTTTTATGGCAACTCTGTACAGAGTCGATGGCGGCTCTATATAGAGTCGCCATTCACTGTGAAATTTATTATTATTATTATTATTATTATTATTTTTTTTATGGCGACTACATGCAGTGACGATGGTGACATGTCTGATCGCATGTGACTACTCAGAACAATGTTGAGACTCTTAAAATGGTACCATGTCAGTCGATATTTATATCTATTTTTGACACTATCGATTTTATATTGTGGCCTTCAAATCAGACGGCATAGATCTCGTTTCACATCGTGTAAATATAGAAAAATGCAAATATTAAAAATTTTAAATTGTATAGGTGTATCATCTTCTTCTTAATTTTAATATGCTACAGTCTTTGACGAAAAATATGTATTTGGATCGATCCAAATAGCAGATCGGAGTAGATTGGACTGAGGAGAAGACGCTGTCACCTTCACCACCTTTGACTTTTAGAAACTGTAGCAAATTAAAATGAGAAAAAAGATGATGTTTTTGAGTATTAAAGAAAGGGGGTAATTTGGACTTTTTGCTATCCTTAGGATCGGCTAAGCTCCCAGCTGGTCGGTTTGGATAAAGGTGAAAACACAAGGCCTGTAACGTAAAAGGTGTATCTGACAGGGTCGATCTGATAAATTTTCCTAATATAAACCTTTGATAAGTTGAAAAATGAATCAAAATCAAACAATTAATGAAATATGATATGAACGCTCCCTATGAACTATGAAAAACCATTTATTTCAAGAATAACAATAGTTGTAACCGCTAACACAAAATTCTACGAATTTAACCGATATTCAGAAAAATTCGCTGAATTCGTCACTTATCCGATTAACTCTCCGAATATTCGGCGTACTGGCGAATAAACCTTGCACTGCGATTAGTCGCAAATTCGCAATTCAAGAAACTCATTTTTTTTTTTTTTTGAGAAAAGAGAAACTTAGATTATAGATACCACGCTAAAACGTTCTCAGATTTCTTTGGCTGAAGAGAGAGACAGCTGTATAGTTGGGTACTTGGGTTACGTCATCCCTGACGAAGTAATACATATTAATTATGTGTTTCTAAATAATAAGTATAACGTGTGAAAGTGTATATACTTTTTTTATTATTATTATTTATAACTTATAGGTAACCCCCAATTATATTAAATAAAGAAAAAAGAAAATAAATAAAGAAGATTAGTGACTATAAAAGTGTATATATTATATAAAACTATGGTTTATTTTAAAGATTTTTCACTAATCTAATCTAAATCATAAAATATGAAAGAAAGTTTAGATGGAATATGCGAGCCATCAGATCTAGTCATTGTCCATCTAATTAAATGATTGAATATATCTCTTTTCTAATATAAAAATATTAAAATTTTATCAAAATTTTCTGAATCAATTTGCCCATTTATATGAACTGAACTGAATCGACACGACCCCTTGCTGAATATTGCATAATCCAAACTTTGTTATTATGGCTGTAACATCTTTATTAAACTAAACCATTGACGGTTATCAAAATTTCGGTTTTTGTTTCATTTAATTTGTCCATCTAATTAAATGATTGAATATATCTCTTTGCCATCGAAATTGATGTGTTTCGGTCCCAAAATTTTGAACTAATAAACTGCCAATAAAATCACATTTGAGAGTGATGCGTGTTATAGGAATTAAGGGGCATTTTTTGGAGATCTGTGACATGTGAAATAAAAAATTGATCGTCTGATAGGTGCAAAATGATTTCAAGATCCATTGAGTGGAAGATCAGGATAAAGTATGATCTTTATCTTCTGATTCGAAGCAATCAATAATTTTAAAAGAATTTCTTACATAAGTGCTTTCAGAGATTGCGTGAGCTAATAGAGATAACCTTACCAATAATAACAACAATAATAATAATATATACCATACAAACTGCATTATAAACGAATAATGAAGTGGTCCAATCGTATTTAAGTCATGAAACATGACAATTTTTATCAAAAAGAGACTAAATAGTAAATGCCTGAACCAAAATAAACTAATCTTAAGTATCTCTGATAATGAAAACCACTCGAACATTAAATGATAATCATAATAATCATCTACATCAATCACGACTTTTGATACGATTGATCATTTTCTTAAGGTTCATCTATTCCATTTTTAGGGTACTTATTGATGGATTCAACAGAATCTCATACCGATATGTATCGATTTTATGAGAAAATAATATATATTGCCGATATATATCGGCATCGGCCGATTTTTTATACCATGGTATAATCATATAATGAGTAATTGAAAGCTCACTAGAAATACAACACACCTACCCCAATTAGGGCTCTCAGTGGGCTGAATTAGGGCCGGATTGGGGTTCAATCCGGCCCTAACCTATCAGGGTCCGGTTCTCAATTTTTTCAGCTCGGACCTAACCCGGGCTACAATGTACTCAGCCCAAGCCTGGCCCCTATCAGGTCGGGCCGGGCTTGGGTGTTTTTCCGGATTTTTTTCCAACTATTTTTTTTTAATAAAATTTGATTAGGCTATTTTTTGGAACTGTTTTTTCTAATAAAATTTGGTTGGATTGTTTTTTTTTTCTAATAAAAGTTTGAAGAAGGTTAAAATTTTAATTAATTAATTATATTACCATTATAGAGGCTCAAAGTACATGATTTTATTCAAGTATTTTATTTTAATTTGTTGCATAATGGTTATAACGGACAACGGTTGCTTGAAAATCTATTAACGAGCCATCCAAATTGTGTAGCTAAAAAGCTATGCAACAGTTGCTTGAAAATAAATTAAGTCATCCAATTTGTTCAACCAAAAAATATATGCACAAGGTTATTGTACTTTTGACTTAAATGCCCCAAGTTTAAACCGTTTAACGGTTTAATCTCAGGGCATTTAAGTAAATAATATTTAACTATATAAAAAAATTATAATTTTAAAAAGATAAGTATAATATATATAAAATATCCGGGCCAAGTGCGGGCTGGATGCTGCAACACTCAACTCAAGCCCGGCTCGGATTTATCTGGGTTGCAACATGCTTAGCCAAATCCGGATACCGAGCCGGGTTTGCTTAATAAAAAATATCACTTTTTATGAGCCGGGTGCGAGCCAAAATCCGGGTTGGCCCGCCCATTGAGAGCCCTAACCCCACTCATGAACCTTGTGTGCATCTGTATGAGTGACAAAATGTTACATGCCGATGGAATAAGATGAAACAAGTAATAAGAGCATATAACTTATCGTAAATCAATATATAACAAGAGGATAAAAATTATACTTGACATTTTTGCATAACCTTGATATTCATATACAACCAAGTGTCTATACTATGGTTCAAAATTTCATCCACCAAACAGTGGCGGAACCAGCATTTTCATCTAGGCGGGGTGCAAAATGAATTAGATATGAATTTTTTTCTAAATTATATAAACTAATTAATATTATAAAACATAAATTTTATTAAAATTATATTTTAAAAAATATATATTTATTAACAAAATTAAGGTTTAGGGTTAGGAAATTAGAGCTTTAGGGCTTAAAGATTAGGAAAGGACTAGGACTTCGGTTTACGAAATTGAGGTTTATAGAGAGTAAGACTTTGGATTTACGAAATCGAGGTTTAGCGACTAAGACTTGCATTTACGAAATTGAGGTTTAGGGACTTCATTGCTAAAGGATTTAAGAAATGAGAGAAAGGGCTTTGGGGTTGGGGACTGCGGAAGGGCTTAGGGTTTAGGGGTTTAAGGTTTAGGAAAATAGTGAACTCGGAAATTAGGGGTTTGAGATTTACAAAATTGAGGGTTTAAGATTTAGGGAGTTACAGTTTTGGGGTTTAGATATGGAAAATCCTCAAAATTTAACAGTCTGATTGCACACTAGATATGGAAAATTCAGCAAATGAGGTATCAATCCTGAAGAAGATGATGTGACCATGATGGTGATGAGAAAATTCTTTTTATTTTTATTTAATCCAAAACTAAACTACCAATATCTTAGAACGGAAATCAAACAAAACAATGACTCAATTCATATCAAATTCCAAGGCTTCTAACACCCATCAAAGCCCATTTGGAAAGCAGAAACTAAAACATCTAATGAGGCCGTAAAACGAAAACAGGGCAACTATAGAACAACACCAAATAAAATTATGAATCCAAATTCATCTCAAATTTCAAAGTTTTTTCAATACCCACCCATGCCATTTGGATATTATAAACTAAAACACCAATTAAGAAGCCCTAAAATGAAAACAGGGCAACTCTACATTTTAGGCAAAAAAAAAATGAACAAACTACAAAACAACACGACTAACTTATTCGTTAACAACAATCCCCAACCCTCAATCCAACCAACCTAAAAAAATCCGATCTTTTCTACCCAAACGGCTTAAACCCTCTCAAGTCGCGGCCACTGACGCTGCGTGTCACATTTCGAAAATCTGAATCCAAACTTGACTGCTTTGGTATGCGTGCCCGACATGAAAACCAAGACAACTTAAATTTTTATATAATAGGAATAATATTGATAATAGAAATCTGTGCGTGTGTGAAGTCATGTGTCATACGTGACGCGAATATGAGACTTGATTAGACCTTTGCTTGAGTACTGCACGCCTACGTATGGTGTGTGTGCTCAACATCGGAACCAAACCTTAGGAATGGAAATATCAAAGATATTTATTTGGTTTTAGCTTATATAGGAAGGAAGGAGGTTAGAGTTTCTTCTCTCTACTTCTTTCCTTTGCTTCCCGTTTGAGTTGGTGTTAGGCTACGAGATTGCGTCGTAGGTTTCGCTTCGATCTCGTATTGGTTAACTTGAGTTCTGGAGAACTTCCTTGTGAAAACAAGGCTCAAAGAACCTTTAGATCCCTGGGTAGATAGATCTAAGTGTGTGAAAGAGCGGGTTTATATGTCATGATCTGATCTGGAGAAGTGTGCACCGTTATGTGTTAGCATGGAGTCGTGCTTTTAACTCTGTGAATCGCTAATGACTATAAATCTTCAATTTCTGATTTGAAACCCACTCCAAGCCACGATCACTGTAGACTACGGAATCGATCGTAAGGAAGTGAGTCTATACGTGTTTTCCATGGTTCTAAATGTCCAAATATGTATGTGTATATGTGTATGTGATTCAATGAAGAGCATCGAAGATCTGGATGAAAGTAGGTTAAAAATAACGAACCAGAGAGGTTACAGAAATTGTCAAATTCGAACGATCGATTTTGGTAATCGACTGATCGAATCTGACAATGCCTTTTGGCTTTACAATTCTTAAGGGTTCAAACTATTCGAATTGGGAAATCGATAGTTCGAATTGTGATTCAATCGTTCGTATTTTAAAACTGATCGATCGAATTGTATAATATATCTATAGAATAGAAGGTATGATTTTTGGATGTTGAGGCCCGATAAAATTTGAACGATCGAATTTAGGAACCGATCGATCAAATTGGGAAATCGATCGATCGAATTCCCCTGTTTATGTCTGTTTTAATTTTCTGAGAAGAACATTACGGTACATCATATCAATTGGTTATCTGACATCTCTGACCCTTAGTACAGTGTATGTATGGTCTAGGTTAAGAAGGGAAGTTCTTGTTTGGGCTTTGGATTTGCTTAGAAAGACTTTGATTTAAAGTAGGGAAAATTCAACTTAACTTGTATTTGATTATGATTTTATGGACTCGTAGGATTTGTATTCTGACACATGATATCTGATTTCTGCTTTAAACATTCCTTCCATATGAAGTAGGGGTGTATTTAAGTAAAATGCATATTTTTATATAAAACCCTACCCTTGTCTTTAGCCTATTCCTAAATCCTAAAGTTCTGTCATTCTTTTATATATAATTACATTCAGTTCAGTTTGGTTTGGTTTCGGCTTGAAACTGAAACCAAATCATACTTTTCAGTTTTCCTTTTTTCCAAACCAAACCCAAACCGGACCAAACCCGGCGGTTCGGTTCGGTCGGTTTGGTCGTTTCGGTCCAAAAAATGAAAAGCCCTAATATGAAGAAAGTTCTGTCATTCTGTTATCTGACATGTGATACCTGACACCTGATTCTTGAAAACTCTGAAAACTGAAATCTGATTATATATAAATATTTTGAAACATGTATTATAGTCTAGATGTGATTTAAGGTTCATGTGACGAATCCCACCGACGTAGCGGGATATCCGTGACCGACACGGTGGGATATCCGCATGCTTGTTCTGTGATCTGCCTAACACAAGTTACTCTCATGACGCAGAGGCTTGTTGCAATTCCTACAAATTATTCATTGAATGATGATGGTTGGGGTTACCCATCGGCAAACATCTGGCTACCACATGCTATATACACGGGAGTTATGTAAGTTAGATTTAAGTCATTTAAATGAGGAAAGCATTGCATGCGTGACATCTGAGAATATGAATATTTACATGATTTCAAATTTGTTCAGTTTTGATAAAAACAATGAAAATGCATCTGATTTCTAATAATGCGGCATCTGACTCCTATTAGTCGACACTCAACATTTGTTTTATGATTCGCCTATTTTAAATATCTACTTTAAAATCATTTGTTCTGATATATGTTCTGAAAATCATGCTCTACAATAAAAATGCAATATAATTGAAATTCTTCTACTGAGCTTAGATGGTTAGCTCATTCCTGACTCTATGTCACAGGTTCTGAGGCCCAGGGCACTGGTACTGAGAGTAACTCAAATTATCATCTAGAAGAGGAGGTGATCGATATTCCTGCAAAGGAGTATTTCCCATAGGCTGGGACGTTAAACTTGGTACATTTTGTGTTTTCGCTAGATACACCTGGATTATTGAGCTTGGATGCCCATTCTGTTTTGTTTAAACACTTGTAATTATTTGATATTCTATTTCTGTATACATTTTGGAGGAACCATTATTTTGGGTGATGGATGACCATCACTAGTGGTTCTTCCTGGTTCCTTTTTGAGGATGTATATGTAGATTTTTGGTTGTGTATTTATTCTCTTTTATGTTGCGCCATATATGATGGCTCTATCTGCCTCGATAGATGGTGTCTGCTCTGATTTTTGCTACATGAGCAGACATGTGTGTGTCTTGTTCGGGGGATCGTCGGTGACAATGATCCTGATGGCACGGGTTTCCGAGTGTGGAAATCTGGGCTATCACAGTTGGTATCAGAGTTATGGCTTTAGGTCCGGAACCACTAGAACGATGGGCTTGATTATTTTTACAATCTGTACACTGATCTATATTATTATTTTCATAATGACAGACCAGTATGACCTCGAGGTTCAGAGGCCAAGGCAGAGGGAGAGATGGACCTAGAATGGTTTGTGTAGATGACGTACCAGAGGGCGTAGGTACTTCTAGGGGAGCTGTATTTGTTTCCGGTTTTAATGCAATTCCTATGGGAGCTAGAAGATGTGCGGTGGTCGTGTTGAGCAAGTGTTGGAGGCTTTGGCCAACATGGCACAATAGATAGCTTCCATGACACAACAGACTGCGGCTATAGCTCAGCAAGCGGAGTTGATTGCAGCTCGACATCAACCCTCCGAGTTTGCAGAGTTTAGGAGGATGCGACTATAGACACTCCCATTTTACCCTCTCAGAATATACAAATCTGTTTGGTCAACCTTTGACCTAGCCTGTAACTTTTCAAAAAGGACTTACCTTCTCTAGAAGTTTTACAATCCTAATGTGGGACCATATACTGAAACAATAGTATATGACTGAACACATGCTCAAACAATAGCATTGTAGTTCAGAACCCCATGACCCTGATGTGGGAACCATGCACTGAAGAAATAATACATGACTGAATACAGGCTGAAACAATAGCTCTGTGGCTCAGATCCCAATGTAAGGAGACTATATGCTGAAACAATAGTATATAGTCGAAATACAGACTGAAACAATAGTCTTGCATTTCAGACCTCTTTAACCCTAACGTGGGGACCATATACTGAAACAATAGTATATGACTAGACACAAGCTGAAACAATAACTCTGTGGCTCAGACCCCTTAACCCTAAATTGGGAACCATGCGGGCTGAAACAATAGTCTGACATTTCAGACCCAACTCGGACCCGACAACCCTGAATTACGCGCTTAAAACCACATGCGTAATTCAATTGCACGCAAAACCATAAACGTGCGATCAGTCCCCCTTCAGACCAGACTTCCTTTCCCAGACCACCTCGAGACTCGATTACGTGCCTCACATGAGACGCGCGATCGGATTGAGCGCCCCACCATCAGTGCGCAATTGGCCTACGCCTGACCTAGCGTCACTATCCTTGACCCCCAAGATTCCACGATTAAGCGCCCCTAACAAAGTACTTAATCGGATTGCGCACTACACATTAGGCGGGTAATTAGCCCTAACATGGTTAGGGCTAGGAAACTCGGCTGATTGGCTCAGCCGTTCGCTCATTGAGTCAGTGATCAACTCAAAGCGATTAAACATCGGGCAGTCGGCACGCAATCCAGTTAAACGCCTAAAATAGGGCATTTAATTGGAGAAAAATCTATAAAAAAAAATTTCAATTCGACCTAAAATCCTAGGCAAACACAGCACAGAGAGGAGGTTGAAAAATTACACAGAGAGAACGAAAAATACAAAGAATTTCGAGAGCGAACACATAGAGAAACATAGCTATGATTTCAAGATTCAAGCTTCGAATTTTTGAGATTCCTCTCCACAGCCCCGGCCCTAGGTAAAAATCTAGTCTTTAGCTCCCGACACTTAGTTTTTTTAATTCTTAGATTTAGGTTTTCTTAATTATTAATACTAGATTTTCAGTCTTAGACCGTAGCACCCTTTTTAGACCGTAATTTTTAATATCTAGTTCTAGTTCTTAGTTTCTATAACCAGTCCTTAATCTGACGGCCTAATTCACCGCCCTTAGGGCTTAATTTCGTTATGAAATCTTAATCTCTAGTCCTATCATTAATCTTTGGTTCTAATTCTTAGTTTTTAGAATCAATCCTCAATCATATGGTCTGATTTTCTGATTTCAAACCCGAATTCAGTCCTTAAATTTTAAATTCTAGTTTTAATCCCTTAATTCAATATTTCTAAGATCTCAATCTATAATTTAGTTCTCTAAATTTCTAGTTTCCTAATTTAGTCCATAATTATAGTCCAAATTATCGACTTCAAAAATCCAAAAAAAATTATAATATTATAATTCAAAAATCTAATTTATTTTTAACCTTAGCCACCTGATTTGCCCAAGGGAGCTTACGGAAGGTATTTGAGAAGGAGGCCAATCCTCCTTAGCATAGCGGGCCCAAAACCGTTTTTTTTTAAATTTTAATGGAATTAATTTATTGCTTTAATTAGAATCAGTAAAATCAGTTCCGTTACTTTTCCTAGAATATTAGTAAAATTAGTTCCTTTATTTTAATCAGATTCTTAGCATAATTAATTAATTGCTTTAATTAGAATTTAATTAGATTCTTAGTATAATTGCTTTGATCAAAATTCTAGTAAAATTAGTTTCTTTATTTCTAATTAGATTTTTAGTATAGTTAATTCATTGTTGTAACTAGAATTTTAGTAAAATTAGTTTATTTGCTTTAATCAGAATTTTAATAAAATTATTCCTTTGCTTCAATAAGAGTTTTAGTAAAATTAGTTTTCTATTCCAATTAGAATTTCAGTAGAACTAGTACATTTGCTTTAATTAGAATTTCAGTCAAATTAGTATACTTGATTTAATTAGAGTTGCAGTAGAATTAATATATTTGCTTTGCTTAGAATTCCAGTACAATGAGCATGCTTGATTTAATTAGAGTTTCATTAGAATTGATATATTTGCATTCTTAGTATACTTAGGAGACTACTATTAATTAGACTTCTAATAAAATTAGGAAACCAAATTAATTAGACTCCTAGTGGGATTAGGAGACTTAACCAATTAGACTCCTAGTAGGATTAGGAGACTCAATTAATTAGACCCCTAATAGGATTAAAAATGTTAAAACTAATTAGACTCCTAATAGGATTAGAATATTATATTAAGCCACTATAATAAATTTACACCGTTAGACTCATAGTAAGTGTAGGAAAGTTAAACTGATTAGAATTACAACAATAACACTAACGTACTGCAGCGTCATTAAATATCTGTAGCTGATGATCGCAACAAACTAGGAACCTTCCTAGAAAGCTCCCTTTGTTATTTATTTTCAACATTCACAACACCGCATTTCTAGGGGTCCACTTGGACAGAATTGGGCTATTGATTCAACGGAGACCAAGAGGAACCCAAAAAAAGTGTGCACCAACAGACTGGCGATCACGATGAGACACTTTTGCAAACTCTTTCTTTCTTAGATAGTTTATTTTTTATTTTATTTTCCTGTTTTTCTTTCATCGCATCATTTCGAATCCTTTTAAATATATGAGTCTTCGTCAAAGACTGGAGATGTCCGGTATACGAAGAGTGAGTTTAGGAGACCCACCATTATGGGATATCATGACAACCCTATATACGAAGAAGAATCACTTCACGATCCTAGCCTACGACAACCTGAGATTAACATGGCTGGCGAAGAAGACAATCCCTTCTCTATCCTGCACACCGGTAATAATCATAACGGGATAGATAGTAACACTGGCCGCTGCATACGAGACCATTAGGGCACGTCAATATTTAGAAGAACAAGAACGGTAGGAAAGGCTGCCTCCTGCCCCGAGCACGGTGTCAACCCGCGCCTCACCATTGAGACAACCTACTCACACCTTCTTTAACGAGGATTCTCCAGGCAATGTTTGCTTTCGTGCTGCTCCAAAAGACAACACTATCAAGATTGAATGTCTCCCTAAGATGCGCGATGAATACATGGCCAAGAGAGAGCGCCCCAGTCACTCATTCGGATTTGACAAATTTTGTCAGGATGTCGAATTTAACTTACCGACGGGGTTCAAACCCTCAAAATTTACCAAGTACAACGGCACAATAAATCCGAACCATCACCTGGCCCACTTTTTCAACGATTGTTGACCCATACGCGATAATCAAGGACTTTTCATTCATTATTTTCAACGCTCATTAGAAGGAGAATCTCTAGATTGGTTCGCGGGACTCTCACTCTATAAGATAGAAACATTTAACGATTTAGTCGGTCAGTTCCTGGACCAATACAAGCACCTGATCCAAGAGACAGTCAGTCTCAGCGATTTGATAACGGCAAAGCAAGGACCCAATGAAGAATTCGCGGACTTTGTCACCAAATGGAAGAAAACTCGCTACCAAGATCGACACTTCAATAAAAGAGAAAGACTCAGTTGATATTATCATCGATAATACTAGAGAACCGTTAAAGAGTGCACTCGTCATAAGTGATTGCCCTGACTTCACTGCACTCCACTCTCGGGCATCCCG
This sequence comes from Chloranthus sessilifolius, assembly GCA_021018995.1. Lineage (NCBI taxonomy): Eukaryota > Viridiplantae > Streptophyta > Magnoliopsida > Chloranthales > Chloranthaceae > Chloranthus > Chloranthus sessilifolius. The sequence goes on from CM037588.1 coordinate 12,418,569, forward strand.
ACTAGCGCGACACATTAAAGGTGGAGACCTCGCCCTATCCATAGTTACGTCGAAAGTAGGCTCTTCTAGTAAATCAAAGTAAAAAAATAATAAGAAAGCCTCAAGAATCGAGCAGGTCAACACCGTTGTCAACCAAGGACAGAACTCTGGGAACAAAAACTTCCAATCACGAAATTTCAAGCAAAATCAAAATCAACAATCGTACACAAACCAAACCCAAGGCACTAATCAACAAAGATATGCAAATCAAAACCAAGGGCAGAGTCAAAATCAGGGCCAATACTAGAACATAAACCAATATCCTAACACTTACCAGAATCGGAATACAACGCATAATCGACCGGCCCACGCGCAGAACTACAATAACGTCCCCCCACCGCAAAACTTTAACCCAGCTAGAGGCCTTTACCAGCCGAGGTAGAAACATTATCCCCTTTTACCTGATATGATCCCCAACATCTTTCGTCTCCTTAACACTCAGAATCTCCTTTGATTCTCGCGAGAAAGATCCCGACCATGGCTGACGAATCTAGACTATAGCAAATACTGTGTATTCCATCGATATGCGGGACACAACTTAGAAGACTGCTTGGTCCTCCGGGATATGATCTATGACATGAATGACCAGAACCAAATTGACTGGAAAGCGCTCAGGAATCCTAACCCTAACAATAACCAACCCCAACAGAATTTAGGGATCATTAATAACCCTATGCCCAACCACAACCAAGGAACACTGGCTCAGGTCACCACCATGGATCTCCCCGGTCAATCCTCCTTCCTGCCCTCCACCTTAATCACTCGCATCCAACCTTCCAACACTTTGGCTACCCCTATAAGAGTTCTTTCACCCCCGCACCCCTCGGCGTTGATCAGTCGCATTGCCCCGCCGAGTCCACCTCCTTACCCAAAATTCACTCAGATACTAGTCCAATCCTTTAGGGCGTGAAGACCACTCCTCCATAGTCGCCCACCAGCACCTTCAACCCCTCCAAGTCCTGAGCCAACACCATTGCCACTCCCCTTGTCTGATTCAGAGCTCGAGTATAGAGATCATGTTTTTCAAACTGCAGCCCAAATCGTTGCATGGGTAGATAGTGTCACTCGAAAAACTCCAAACCAAGAAAACAGAATAACAACCGAGTGTTTGCTAAATATAGAAGAAAGTGAACGAGAAGAACATCCTGACCAGTGCGAGACGCTGGTTTCTGCTTTTCTAGAGGAAGAGGATTACACACAATACCTCTAATCTTGGAGCGGCACAATGCAAGTACGCGCTTCGACCTTGAATTTCACTCACTTCACAGATATATTAACATCGAGCAACATAGGGCTCGATTAATAACCGACTTGTCCGATTTTTAAGTCAGGAACCAATTATCCACCTCCACCCTTCCCTCAAAATAAGGATTTCACTATCGCCTAACCATCAGAGGGGAATGTGAGAGAAAGAGAAGTTAAATTGTCGCCCCCACCTCACATCATTCCTCTACCAATCCTCGTACCTTAACCACTCCAACCACCTGCACCCAAGGCTCATCGATCAGGCAAAGAAATTACACTCGAGCCAGGACAAGAATATGACCTTCTGCGGCATCTCCAAAAGATCCCGACCCAGATATCTATACTGGAACTCATCAAAAAATTGTTTGACCATCACCGATTGTTGATAAGGATACATGAAGACACGCAAGTGGAAGAGGACACACCATTGGATGAGCTATATCAAATTATCTTAGTAATGGCGTAACCTCCGGCACTCACATTCACAGACGCAGACATGCCTAAGGAGTCATTTTGCAAAAGTGCAGCTCTTATATACCTTACGATCATAATTAGAGGGTTTTCTGTACCCCATGCGTTGGTTGATACAGGAGTAGTGCTCAATATTTTCCCTCTCACAATGTTAAAGACGCTTGAGTATACGGAGCAGGATGCTAGGCCCTCAACACTATCTCTTATAGCTTATGACAACTCGCGTCGTTTCGTCAAAGGAACTATCAAACTCCAAGGTCGCCTCGAACCTAAAACAAAAGACGTCACCTTCCATGTTTCTGATTCTGCTAGTACATACAATCTAATCTTAGGAATAAAATGGATAGAGTTAATGAAGGCCGTCACATCCACATACCACCAATGTGTTAAATTCCCATACGAGGATTCCATTGTTCGTATATACGCCGATGTGCCTCTCCAGGAGATGGACACTGATTACGCGGCAAACATTTCGACAACCCGTGATTCTGTGTTGAACACGGGCTACATTCAGGAGACTCGAATCCTTGACGAGACAATCGTTGTGAAAGTTCGTTCCCTTACCCCTCCTAGTTCTTTCCCAGCGTGCCAACAAAAATTGATGAGAAGAGAGATTGGCCCAAACCTCACCAAACTTTACGACATCAACCCAACATCGACAAAAGGTTGGGACCTTATGTATCAGCTCAGGTACGTCCCCCACACCGGACTCGATAAAAATAAGCAAGGTCGTGTAGGACCTGTCGTCCCAACGAAAATCCCTAAGCACATAGGGTTAGGTTACAAATCTGATGACCCACAAGCCGACTTGTTCCCTACCTTACTAAAATGGTCTCTATATAACCACTTCGTTTATGGGACCACTGAGAAAGTAGGTTTACCAAGGTAAAAGAAAGTGTCCTTCACTAAATCTCAAGAAGCAGAAATCGAACGAATGACGAAAGCATTCAACGATTTAACAAATCTGAATAACGATATTGATAAACCACTCGAGGGAGTCAAACCCTTATTTGAAACTAAGGAGCTTACAGAAGAGAGAAAGGAAGAACCTCCAGAACTCAAGCCATGTGTAGAAGATTAGGAATCCACTGACGATGAAGATTTTTATATAGTAACCTTGCAAGATGATGAAAAGCACTTACACTCAACATGGGAAGAAGATGACACCCCGCAAGAAAATCTTAACTTGCATAGAATCTGCCTCGGCCTTAGCCTTGGGGGATGGGAATGCCCGTGGGACTCCCCTTGTATCGCTCACCCATACCAACCCCACTGCAGGGCATGCACTAGTATATTAGAATGCTTTCCTAGCAGGATCCGACATTCCGCGATAGCAGGAACAAACGATTCCAACCTCGTGACAATAGAAGAAAGTAATGACCTACCAACTCGATTATCGGCACAAGAAGGAGAAAATCCCAACAGTCATTTGGTTGAGCCAGGGGGAAACACCCACATCGCCCTCATAGAGTTTGAAGAGGAACTCGAACTAGAGACTCCTCCATCCCGAAACACGCCATAATTCCAAACATTGTGGAAATCTCTCGAGGAAGAGTGGTAACCTCCCCCGAGTGGTGACGAGGACTACTGGATAGACCTCCCTGCACTCGAGCTAGCAGAGAAAGCTAACCAAGGACTTCAAGCATCTTCAGATCAAGAAGATGAGTTCGAAATTAGCCTCGACTCTAACCCAGAAGGATGGGAATGTCCTTGGGGATCTCCCTGCATTTCTCACCATTATCAGCCTTGTTGTCGAGCATGCGTGCTCATCCTAACATACTATGAATTTCAAGGGAAAGAGCTCACTACCCCTAAGGATCCCTTAGGAGGTCACCCTCGACAGGAAGAGAAACCGTATTATAACTCAAAGGATGATAGTTCGATCGATTACGATCTGTAGAGCTTCTTCAAAGAAGAGGCAATCAATGTGATAGAGGAAATCTGAACATCAATACCGCTGTCACCCGCGTCGCTTATTCAAAACATCTCATCAAATAAGGACTCCGAAAAAAAAATGCCAAATCCAGAGCAAGTCCACATTTCTCGAAGAATTGCCCGAACAGCTCTCACAACCGTCTCGCTCACTCAATTAGAGGAAGCAACTCTCCCGGTGCCTCTTGAGGCGACCGACCCTGTACCATATCCATTATTAAAAATAAAAAAAATAGAAAAGGCAGAAAATCCTAAAAATTCAGAAATACAAAATCCAAAAAAGTTTGAAAACCTTAGAAAAGAAAGAGAACCCTTCATCCCGAATCAATTTAGTGATCAACAAGGAGACTTTTCTCCTAAGACTTCTGTCCCTTCTCTCGCACAAAAACACAAAGCATCTAGGCTAAACAACAAGCCAGTGATTATACTAGACGAGATACTTCGCGACTTTGAAAGAAGGATCAATAGCCTTGACCTTCACTTTACCAAACATATCTCAGTCATAAATTATACCGATGAAGGGTTACCCTTCTCAAAATTGAATCCCCAGTGTAGTAATCTCGCAATATATGAGCTTACCAAGGACAAAGAAGGAACACCAGTCACCGAGGAGGCGCAGGACTTCCAAAGAGTTATCAAGCATTTCGACGAGCAAACCCAAGCTACCGCGGAACCTATAGAAAAAATTAACTTTGACACTGAAGAGAAACCCAAGAAGCTACTAATTAGCGCAATGCTCAACTCTAAGGAACGTCAATAAATAGCACAAGTCATGCAAGAACACCTTGACTCCTTTGCATGGTCCTATGAAGATATGCCTGATTTAGACCCAAGTTTAGTAGAACATCACCTAGTCTTGGAACCCGATGCGAATCCCGTTAAGCAGAAACTTCGTAGGATGCACCCGCAAATAGCCCTTCAAGTTAAAGAGAAAGTTGATAAATTACACAAAGCCAAATTCATCCCAGTCGTCCTCTGCCCCAAGTGGGTTGCCAACATAGTACTTGTCACCAAGATGGACGGCAGAGTATGGGTTTGCATTGACTTTCAAAATCTCAATCAGGCATGCCCAAAAGATGACTTCCAACTTTCACACATTGACACTCTAGTCGACAACACCGCTGAACATGAGGTGCTATCCTTTATGGACGATTTCTCCAGGTATAATCATATCAAATTAACAAATTTTGACTAAAAGAAGACTTCTTTCATCACACCATGGGGAACTTACTGTTACATCATCATGCCTTTCGGACTCAAGAATATAAGAGCCATGTACCAACGTGCCATGATGACTATTTTTTACGACATGATGTATAAATATATAGAAGTCTACGTTGATGACATACTAGTGAAGTCCCAAACACAGGCATGTTGAAGCACTCCGACTGGTACTACAAAGAGCTAAGAAGTATTAGCTAAAAATGAACTAAAAGAAATGTTTCTTCAGAGTCACTTCCGAAAAATTATTCGATTTCCTAGTCAGCAAGCAAAGAATCGAAGTCGATCCTGTTAAAGTCAGAGTCATCCTTGAGATGCCACCTCTCAGTAATATCAAAGAATTACAAAGCTTGATAGGAATATTACAATTCATCAGGAGATTTATCTCCCAATATTCAGACAGATGCGATCCTTTCTATAGGCTACTTAAAGGAGAAACTGAGTACAAATGGGATGACCAGTGCCAGCAAGCCTTCGATAACATCAAAAAGTACCTCTTTAACCTGCCAATACTATCGCTACCAGTTTTCGAAAGACCTCTAATCCTCTACCTCTCAGCAAATGATAAAGAAATGGGAGTAATCTTGGGACAATATGAAGAAGATGATAAGAGAGAGAAGACTATCTACTGCCTTAGTAGGACGATGGTCGAGTATGAATGAAAATATACTTTAATAAAGAAGACCTGCCTCACATTGGTGTGGGCCTCAACCAAATTACAACACTACTTCGGAGCATATAAGATACTAGTACTAGCCCGAATGGACCCTCTGAAGTATGTATTCGAAAAGCCCGCAACATTTAGCAAGATCGCTTGGTAGCATATGCTATTATAAGAATTCGATATCACTTACGTCACGCAGAAGTCGATTAGAGGACAAGCAATCGTCGATTACCTCGTAGATCTCCCACTCCCAAGTGATGAACCTATACATGCAGATTTACCAGATGAAGATCTACTTACAATTCATAACGAAGAACCCGATAAGACCTCATGGACCCTTTATTTTGACGGTGCTCTAAATCACAATGGAAAAGGCATCGGGATAGTCCTCCTGAGCCCGGAAGGAGTTGTTATACCCAAGGCTTTTCAACTAGACTTTCCTATCACTAATAATGTTATGGAATATGAGGCTTTCATAGCCGGACTACGAGCGACACTATAATTAGGCGTTAAATAGCTGAAAACCATCAGCGACTCCAAGCTTGTAATCTCACAAGTAATAGGAGAATGGAATCCAAGGAAATGAGACTAATGACATACCTAGAAATCGCTCAATAGTTAGTAAAGAAATTTGAAAAAATCTCTTTCACACACATCCCTAGATTAGAGAACGAGCTCGCAGACTCCCTAGCCACGCTAGCCTGGGTTATTCAAACACCCATCGAATAAAGTACCAAGACCTTCTTCGTTGAAAAGCTGACAGTACCTGCCTATGAGGTAGCATGGACCATCAAGAGAGAATTATCCATCCTCCCCGCAAGCACGAGACCAAATGAAACAATCGCTCCAAAAAATTACGTCAGGGCAGAAACCGAAGTCGCTAGATCCAGATTTGAAAAATCACCAACCGATGACGGACAACCATGGTATTTTGACATTTGAAACTTCCTAAAACATTAACACGTCCTTCCATATGCCACGAAGATTGAACGAAAGACTATAAGGAATCGATGCGCCCGATTCTATATACTCGGTGAAATATTATACAAAGAAGTCTTCACCAAAGGAGTACTGCTACGATGCGTCACCACCGCCGAAGGACAATATATTATCCGAAAAGCACACACCAGTGCCTGCAGTTGCCATGTCGGTAGATAGAGACTTGCCTATCAAATCATATGATAGGGCTACTTCTGGCCGACAATGATAAGAGATTGCCACCTCTACGTCCAATTCTGCAAGCAATGCCAAGAACACACCGCACTTATCAAAGCTCCATTAGTTGCATTGAACACTATGACCTCGCCGTTGCCATTTTTGATGTGGGCCTTTGATGTCATCGGACCTTTCACAGACACAGTTGGAAACATTTACAAGCATGCGCTCATACTTACGGCGATCGAATACTACACAAAATGGGCAGAAGCTGAATCTTATGCCAGAATCACCGCTTCGACACTCATGAGGTTTATCATTCGAAATATCATCACCAGGTTTAGAGTACCCAGGATGTTTGTCACTGACAACGAACTACAGTTCCTTGCAGAGAAGATGAAGAAGTTATGTAAGAAACTTGACATCGATCTATGCCACTCATCACCGTTCTACCCTCAAGCCAATGGACCAGCATAAGCTACAAATAAAATTTGAATTCTGAAATATACAGAAGAAACAAGCAATGGAGCCGACTAGCCTGAATGACTATCAGAAGCACTTTAGGCCTATAGGACATCTATACGTACGACCACTGGCCAAACTCTCTACCTCTTTATCTACAGGATGGAGACAGTCCTCCCATATGAGATACAAGTACCATCCTTACGAATTCAACCTGATGATGAGCTATCCTTACACGAGAGGAGAATTGCCCTACTCACACAGCTAGAGCATCTTGATGAGACACGTCTAAGGAGAGCTGATCACACTCAAGTATATCAGAGGAGAGTGACCAGGGCTTACGATAAGAAAGTCTTTAAATGAACCTTTAATATTGGAGAATTAGTCTCAAAGAAAATTATGCCTTCCAAACACGCCCATCTAAAAGGAAAATTGAAATCGAATTGGGAAGGCCCTTATGTTATAACAGCTGCAAACCCTTAAAATGCATACAAACTGGTGAACCAAGACGGGGAAGAACTCCCTAGCCCTTGGAATGCCATGTACCTTAGAAAATACTATTCTTAGCCCTGTGATCATCACATCTCATGGTTAAATACTTATACTTATCACCCCTGTAGTCGTCATGACCCATTCATTAGTCGTACGTCATCAATTCTCACAATATCCTTAAGACCTCTAATTTATCGCCCACATTTTTATTCGGGCAATCTGATCAAAGGAATAATGACCTACCTAACCTCTTTCAAAAGTATAAGTAATACCTGATCCTCATTCTCCTTCCCTCGCCATTGGAGGAGACTATAAACACCCCCATTTTGCCCTCTCGGAATGTACAAATCTATTCGATCAACCTTTGACCTCATAACCCTAATTAGGACCATATACTAAAACAATAGTATATGACTGAACACAAGATGAAACAATAGCTCTGTGGCTTAGACCCCATGACCCTAACGCAGGGAACCATCCACTGAAATAATAGTACATGGCTAAACGTAGGCTGAAACAATAGCTCTGTGGCTCAAATCCCAACTTAGAGAGACTATATACTGAAACAATAGTATATAGTCAGAATGCAGACTGAAACAATAGTCTAGCATTTCAGACCCCTTTACCCTAATGTGGAACCATATACTGAAGCAATACTATATGGCTGGACACAGGCTAAAATAATAGCTCTGTGGCTCAGGCCCCATGACACCCTAACTTGGGAACCATGCATTGAAATAATAGTATATGGATGAACACAGGTTGAAACAATAGCTCTGTGGCTCAAACCCCAATGTAGAGAGACTATATACTGAAATAATAGTATATAGTCGGAATGCAGGCTAAAACAATAATCTAGCATTTCAGACCCGACCCGAACCCGGATAGCCCCTAATTATGCGCCTAAAACCACACTCACAATTCGATTGCATGCAAAACCACAAACGTGCAATCAGTCTCGCTTTCATACCAGACTCCCTTTCCCAGACCACCTCGAGACTCGATCATGTGCCTCACATGAGACTCGCGATTAGATTGAGCGTCCGACCACCGACACGCAATTGGCCTACGCCCGACCTAGTCTTACAGTCCTTGACCCCTAAGCTTCCTCGATTAAGTGCTTTAAATGAGATGCTTAATCGGATTGCGCACTCCACACTGGGCGTGCAATTAGTTCTAACGTGATTAGAACTAGGAAACTTGTTGAGCAAGTCAGCCGGTCGCTCATTGAGTCGGTGACCGACTAAAAGCGATTAAGCACTGGACAACCAGCGCGTAATCCAGTTAAACGCCTGAAATAGGGGGCGTAATTAGAGAAAAATCTATAAAATATTTTTTTCTAATTTTCTGCAGGAGAGCCTAGAATTTTAGGAGAACGAAATTTTTTGGGATTTCGAAACCAGAGAACTCGAGAATGAACCCATAGAGCAACCTGGCCATGATTTCGAGATTCAAGCTTCGAATCTTTTGGATTTCTCTCCGCAACCTCAACCTTAGGTAACTTTTAATTTTCGATCATAGTTCTTAGTTCTTAGACTTAGGATTTTATGCAGTTTTAAACTAATTAATATTAATTCAGTCTTAGATCGTAGCACCCTTTTTCGGACCGTAATTTTAATATCTGTTTCTAATTCTCAGTCTTTAGAACCAATCCTTAATCAGACGGCCCAATCCACTAACCATAGACTCAATTCCGTTCTAAAATCTTAATCTTCAGTCCTATCATTAATTTCTGGTTCTAGTTCATAGTTTCTAGAACCAGTACTTAATCATACGGCCTGATTTTCTGATTTTGGATTCGAATTCAGTCCTTAAACTTTTAAACTCTACTTTTAATTCCTTAATTTAATATTTCTAAAATTCTGAACATTAATTTAGTCTTCTACAATCCTAGTTTCATAATTTCATTCTTAATTATAATCCCGAAAATAACTCCAAAAATCCAAAATACTATTTTATAATCCAAAATCTAATTTATCCTTAATCTCAGCCACCTGATTTGCCCAAGGGAGCTTACGGAGGGTACTCGGAAATGAGGCCAATCCTCCTTAGCGTAGCGGGCCTAAAGCCCTTTTTTTTAGAATTATTTTATTGCTTTAATTAGGATTAGAAAATTTAGTCCATAATTTTCCTAGATGTTAGTATAATTAATTTACATGCTCTATTTTAATTAGATCCCTATAATAACTGCTTTGTTTAAAATTCTAATGAAATTAGTTCCACTATTTTAATTAGATAATTCGAGCATAGTTAATTTGTTGCTTGATTAAATTTCAGTATAGTTAATTCATTTTTTTAATTAGAGTTCTAGTATAATTAATACACTGCTTTGATTTTAATTCTAGGAAAAATCAGTTCCTTCATTTTAATTAGATTTTTAATAACATTAGTTTAGTTGTTCAATTAGATTTTAATAAAATTAATTCATTGCTTAAATTAGAGTCCTAGTAAAGTTGGTTCTCTATTTCAATTAGAATTATTATATTTGCTTTACGTAGAATTCTAGCACGATCAACATGCTTGATTTAATTAGAGTTTTATCAGAATTAACATGTTTGCATTCCTAGTACAATTAGGAGACTGATATTAATTGAACTTCTAGTAGTATTGGGACACTAAATTAATTAGAATTCTAATAGGATTAGAAAACTAAATTAATTAGATACCTAATAGAATCATAATGTTAGATTAAATCACTATAATAAACCTACACCACTAGACTCACGGTATAATTAGGAAATCTGAATCGATTCGAATTATAATAATAGCAGGGAAGAAAAGGAAAACTGAACCATCTAAACTATAAGGAAGAGCCATAACTGCTGGCGTTCGCAGGCAGACGATCCATTAAAGAAGTAACCCACACCTGCTCTAAAGCGTGATCACTGACGTGTTGCATCGTTGTTAAATATCTACAGCTGGCGTTCACAATAAAGTAGGAATCTTCTTAGAAAACATCCCCCCTTTTAATTTTACTTCTAAAACTTCAAACGCTGCATCGCTAGAGTCCACTTGGACAGAATTGGGCTATTGATTTAACGGGGTTCGAGAGGAACTCAGAAAAAGAGCGCACCAACAGACTGGCGATCGCGATGGGAACAACTTTCATTGAACACTTCCCATTCTGTAGATAGGTAGTTTAGTTTGTTTTCCTATTTTACTTTCCATCGCCTTGTTCTAAATCCCTTTAGATACATGAGTCTTCGTCAAAGACTCGAGATGTCTGACATACGAAGTGTGAGTTTAGGAGACCCACCATTGTGGGGATATCATGAAAACCCTATGTACGGAGAAGAACCCCTTTACAATTCTAGCCTACGGCAACCCGAGATTAATATGGCTTGTGAACAAGAGAATCCCTTCTCTATCCCACACACCGGGAATAATTATAATGGGAGAGATTATAACATTGGACAAAACCTTATTGCTCAATAAATCGTAGAGCTCAGTATTCAAAGAATAAAAATAGGAGATGATGATTGAGGAATTACTTCGGGGATTGGCTGTCGCATATGAGACCATTAGGTCATGAAAATTTTCAGAAGACCAAGAACGACAAGAAAGGCCACCTCCTACCCCGAGCACAGTGTCAGCTTGTGCCACCCCATTGAGACAACCTGCTCACACATTCTTCAATAATGACTCTCTTGACAAGGTTTGCTCACGTGTCGCTCCGAAAGACAGCACTATCAAAGTTGAAGATCTCCATAAAATGGTCGATGAATACATGGCGGGAGCTCCCTGGTCCCTCATTCGGGTTCGACAAATTTTGTTGGGATGTTGAATTTAACTTACCAATAGGATTTAAACTTCCAAAATTTACCAAATATAGCGGCACCGGAAATCCAAACCATCACTTGGCCCTCTTTTGCAACGATTGTCAACCTATATGTGATAATCAGGGACTTCTCATTCACTACTTCCAACTCTCATTAGAAGGAGAAGCTCTAGATTGGTTCGCGAGACTCCCACTCTATAAGATAGAAACATTCGATGAATTAGTTAGTCAATTCTAGACCAATACAAGCACTTAATCCAATAGACAGTCAGTCTCAGCGATTTGATAGCGGCCAAGCAAGGGCCTGATGAAGAATTTACTGACTTCGTCGCCAGATGGAGAAAGCTCGCTGCCAGGACCGACACGTTAATGAAAGAGAAAGACTCAGTTGATAATATTATCGACAATACTAGGGAACCATTGAAGAGCGCGCTTGTCATAAGTGATTGCTCTGACTTTACTGTACTCCACTCCCGAGCATCCGACTAGCTTGACACATTAAAGGCGGAGACCTCGCCCTGTCCATAGTCACGTCGAAAGTAGGCACTTCTAGTGAATCAAAGTCAAAAGATAACAAGAAAGCCTCAGTAACCGAACATGTTAACACCATTGTCAACCAAGGACAAAACTCCGAGAATGAAAATTTTCAACCGAGAAATTTCGAGCAAAATTAGAACCAACAACGATACACAAACCAAAATCAAGGCACCAATCACAAAGATATGCAAACCAAAACCAAGCCCAAAACCAGAATCAGGGCCTATACCAGAACATGAACCAATATCTCATACCAGAACTAAAATATGACATAGAATCGACCGACTCACGTGCCGAACTACGATAACGTACCCCCACCACAAAACTTCAACCCAGCTAGAGGCCCCTACCAACTGAGGGGGGAACACTATCCCCCTTTACCTGATATGATCCCAACATTTTTTACCTCCTTAACACTTAAAATCTCCTCCGATTCTTGCAAGAGAGACCCCGCCCATGACCGACGAATCTAGATTATAGCAAATACTGCACATTCCATCGATATATGGGACACAACCTAGAAAACTACGGGTCCTTCGAGATGTGATCTATGACATGAATGATCGAAACCAAATTGACTGGGGATCGCTTAGGAATCCTAATCCTAGTAATAACCAATCCCAACAAAATTTAGGGGTTATTAATAACCCCATGCCTAACCACAACCAAGCAACACCGGCTCAGGTCACCACCGTAGATCTCTCCGGTCGATCCTCCTTCCAATCCTCCACCTTAACCACTCGCATCCCACCTTCTGACACTTTTGCTACCCCTACGAGAGTTCCTTTACCCCCACATCCCTTGACCTTGATCACTCGAATCGCCCCACTGAGCCCGCCTCCTCACCTGAAATTTGCTTAGATATGAGTCCATTGCTTTAGGGTCCGGGGACCATTCCTCCAAAGTCACCCACTAGAACCTTTAACCCCTTCAAATCCCGAGCCAACACCATTGCCAGTCCCTTCGTCTGATTCTGAGCCCGAGTATGGAGACCATGTTCTTCAAATTGCAGCCCAAATGGCTGCATGTGTAGAAATTGTCACCGAAAGACTCCAAGTCAAGAAAACGAAATAAAGACTGAGTCTTCACTAAACATAGAAGAAAGTGAGTGAGAAGAACATCCTAATCCATGCGAGACGCTATTCTCTGTTGTCTTAGAAGAAGAAGATTACACACGGTACCTCCCACCTTGGAGCGGCACCATGCAATTACGCTCTCCAACCTCGAATTTCACTCTCTTCACAAATACATCGACGTCGAGCCACACCAGGCTTGATCAACAACCGACTTGCCCGATTCTTAAATCAAGAACCAATTACCCACCTCCGCCTTTTTCTTGAAATAAGGATTTCGCAAATGCACAACCACCAGAGGGAAACATGCGAGAAAGAGAAGTTAACTTTCTGCCCTCACCTCACATTTCCCTCCACTGATCCCTGCACCCCAACCACTCCAACCATCTACACTCAAGGCTCATCGGCCAGGCAAAGAAATTACCTTCAATCCAGGACAAGAATATGACCTTTTGCGCCATTTTTAAAAGATTTTAGCCCAGATATCTATACTAGAACTCATCAAGAAATCCCCTGACCATCATCGGTTGTTGATAAGGACACTTGAGGACACACAAGTGGATGAGGGCACAACGTTAGATGAGTTTCATCAAATTGCCTCGGTCATGGCGCAACCCCCAATGCTCACTTTCACAAACACAGACATGCCTAAAAAGCCACTCTGCAGAAGCGCAACTCCCATATACCTTACAGTCATAATCAGAGGCTTCTCCATACCCCATGCGTTGGTAGATATAGGGGTAGGACTCAACATCTGCCTTATCAAAATGTTAAAGATGCTCGAATACATAGAGCAGGATGTCAGACCCTCCGCACAATCACTTATATCTTATAACGGCTAGCGTCATTTCGTCAAAGGAACTATCAAATTCCAAGTTCACCTTGGACTTGTAATGAAAGATGTCACTTTCCATATTTTTGATTCTGCTAGAACGTATAATCTTATCTTAGGAAGAAAATGGTTAGAGTCAATAAAAGCCGTCACATCCACATACCATCAATGCGTTAAATTCTCGTACGAGGACTCCATTATCCGTATATACGCTGATGCACCCCTTCATGAGATGGACACTGAATACGCTGCGAGTATTCTGACAACTCATGATTCCATGTTGAATACATGCCATATTCAGAAGGTTCGAATCCCTGATGAGACAACCGTTGCAGAAGTCCGTACCCCTACCCCTCCTAGTTTTACCTCAACGAGTCAACAAAAATTAACGAGAAGAGAGGTTGGCCCAGACCTCACCAAACTTTATGAAATTAACCCTACTGCGAAAAAATATTGGGACCTGATGTATCAGCTCCGGTACATCCCCCACACTGGACTTGGTAAAAACAAGTAAGGTCGCATTGGACCCGTTGTCCCAATGAAAATACTCAAGCACATAGGGTTAGGCTACCAATTGGACGGCCCGCAAGTCGACTTGTTCCCTACCTCACCAAAATAGTCTCTGTATGACCACTTCATTTATAGGACCACAGAGAAAGCAAATGTACCAAGGCAGAAAGAAGTGTCATTCACTAAATCCCAAGAAGTGAAAATCGAACGAATGACTAAAGCATTTAACGATTTGACAAATCTAAACGACGATATTGATGAACCGCTCAAAGGAGTCAAACCTTTTTTTAACACTACGGAGCTTATAGAGGAGAGAAAGGGAAAACCTTCCAAACTCGAGTCCCAAGTAGAAGATTGGGAATCCATTGATGACGAAGATTTCTACGTAGCTGCCTTACAAGATAGTGAAGAGTACTTACACCTGACATGGGAAGAGGATGACACCCCACAAGGGGATCTTAACTTGCATAGCATCCACCTCGGTCTTGACCTTGGAGGATGGGAATGCCTGTGGGACTTCCCGTGTATCACTCACCCATATCAACCCCGCTGTAGGGCATGCACCAGCATATTGGAACGCTTTGCTAGCTGGGTCCGATATTCTGTGACGGTAGAATCGAACGACTCTAATCTCATAACAATATAAGCAAGTAACGACCCACCAACTCGGGTACTAGTGCAAGAAGAAGAAAATTCCAATAGTCATCTGGTTGACCCAGGGGGAAACACCCCCATCGCCCTCGTTGAGTGCGAAGAGAAACTTGAACTAGACACTCCTCCATCCCCAGACACGCCACAACTCCAAATATTTTAAAAATCTCTCGAGAAAGAATGACAACCCCTTCCGAGTGATGACGAGGACTACTGGATAGACCTCCCTACACTCAAGCTAGCAGAGCAGGCTAACCTAGGACTTCAAGTACTGTCAGATCAAGAAGATGAGTTTAATATTGACCTCGACTCCAACCCACAAGGATGGGAACGCCCTTAGGGATCTCCCTGCATTTCCCACCATTACTAGCCTCGCTATCGAGCGTGTACGCTCATCCTAACATACTATGAAGTTCAAAGGAAAAAGCTCACCACCCCTAAGGATCCCTTAGGAGATCACCCTCAACAAGAAGAACAACTACATTATAATTCAGAGGATGACAGTTCAACTGATTACGGTCTCCAGACCCTCTTCGAAGATGAGGCAATCAATGTGATAGAGGAAATTCGAACGTCAATACTGCTGCCACTAACATCGCTTATTCAAAAGACCTCATCAATTGAGGACTCTAAAAAAAAATGTCAATTAGAGGAAGCAAATCTCGCTCCCTCAATTAGAGGAAGTAAATCTCTCGACGCTGTTTGAGGCGACCGACGCTGTACCATATCTACTATCAAAAATAAAAAAATAAGAAAAGAAGAAAACCCTAAAATTCTAAAAATACAAAATTAAAAAAAAAAAAACAACCCCAGAAAAGAAAGGGAACCCTTCATTCCGAATCGAGTTTGCGACCAATAAGGAGACTTTCCTCTTAAGACTTCTACCCCATCTCCGGCGCGAGGACAAAAATCGTTTAGGCTAAACAACAAACCGGTGATCATACCAGATGAGATATTTTGCGACTTTGAGAAAAGGATCAATAGCCTTGACTTTTACCTTACTAAAGATCTATTTGTCATAAATTGTACCAATAAAGGGTTACCTTTCACAAAATCGAATCCCTAGTGTAGTAATTTCGTAGTATATGAGCTTGCCGAAGATGAAGGAACCTCGGTCGTCGAGGAGGAGCAGGACTTCCAACGGGTTATCAAGCATTTCGATGAGCAAACTCAAGCTATCGCAGAACCCACAGAAGAAATTAACTTTGGCACTGAAGAGAAATCCAAGAGGTTACTAATTAGCGCAACGCTTAATTCTAAGGAACGCCAACAAATCGCACAGGTCTTACAAGAACACCTCGACTCCTTTGTGTGGTCCTATGAAGATATGCCTAGTTTAGACCCAAATTTAGTAGAGCATCGCCTCATCTTGGAACCCGATGCAAAGCCGGTAAGCAGAAACTCTATAGGATGCATGCACAAAAAGCCCTTCAAGTTAAAGAGGAAGTTGACAAATTATACAAAGTCAAATTCATTCGAGTAGTCCTCTACCCCAAGTGGGTCGCCAATATAGTACCTGTCGTTAAGAAAGACGACAGAGTGCGGGTTTGCATTGACTTCCGAAATCTCAACTAGGCATGGCCAAAAGACGGCTTCCCACTCCCACACATTGACACTCTAGTCGAAAACACCGGTGGACATGAGATGCTATCCTTTATAGACGGTTTCTCAGGATATAATCAGATCAAATTACCAGAGTCTAACCAAGAGAAGACTTCTTCACCACACCATGGGAAACTTACTATTACGTCGTCATGCCTTTTGGGCTCAAGAATGCAGGAGCCACGTATCAACGCACCATGATGGCTATTTTTTACGACATGATAAATAAATGTGTAGAAGTCTACGTCGATAACATACTAGTGAAGTCTCAAACATGGGTAAGACATGTTAAAGCACTTCGATTGGTGTTATAAAGAGCTAAGAAATATCAGCTAAAATGAACCCGAAGAAATGTGTCTTTGGAGTCACCTCCGAAAAATTACTCGGTTTCATAGTCAGCAAGTGAGGGATCGAAGTTGACCCTGTAAAAGTCTGAGCCATCCTTGAGATGCCACCTCCCAGTAATACCAAAGAATTACAAGGCCTGATAGGAAGATTGTAATTCATTAGGAGATTTTCTACCAGCATTCGAACAGATGCGATCCTTTCTACAGACTAGTTAAAGGAGGAACTAAGTACAAATGGGATGACCAGTGTCAGCAAGCCTTCGACAATATCAATAAGTACCTCCTTAACCCACTAATACTATCGCCACCAGTTCTTAGAAGACCCTTAATCCTATACCTCTTAATGAATGACAAAGCAATGGGAGTAATCCTAGGATAATATGAAGAAGACGGTAAGAGAGATAAGGCTATCTACTATCTTAGTAGGACGATGGTTGAGTAAAAATAAAAATACACTTCGATAGAGAAGACCTACCTCACATTGGTGTGGGCCTCAACCAAATTACGACACTACTTCAGAGCACATAAGATACTAGTATTAGCCCGAATGGACCCCTGAAGTACGTATTCAAAAAGTCTGTAATATCAAGAAAAATTACTCGCTGGTATATGCTACTGCAAGAATTAGATATCACTTATGTCACATAGAAGTTGGTCAAAGGATAAGCAATCACCGATTACCTCGCAGACCTCCCACTCCCGGGTGATGGGCCCATACACGCGAATTTTTCCGATGAAGACCTACTCATGATTCATAAAGAAGAGCCTGATAAGACGTCATGGACCCTTTATTTTGACGGTGCTCTAAATCACAAAGTAAGAGGCATCGATAATCCTACTAAGCCCGGAAAGAGTTGTCATACCTAAGTCTTTTCAACTAGATTTCTCTGTCACTAATAATATTGCAGAATATGAAACTTTCATAGCTGGACTACGAGTAGCACTACAATTAGGCGTTAAACAGCTAAAAAACTATCGGCGACTCCAAGCTAGTAATCTCGCAAGTTATAAGAGAATGGAAAACTAAGGAAAGGAGACTGATGGAATATCTAGAAACTGCTCAATATTTGGTAAAAAAGTTTGAAAGAATCTCCTTCACACACATTCCTAGATTAGAAAACGAGCTCGCAGACTCCCTTGCCACCCTAGCCTCGGTCATCCAAATACCTATTGGACAAAATATCAAGACCTTTATCGAGAAGCTGACAGTACCTGCCCACGAGGTAGCATAGACCATTAAGAGAGAATTACCAATCCCCCCCACCGGCACAAGACCAGATAAAGCAATCACTCCGGAAAAGCACGTCAAGTCAGAAATTGAAGTCGCCATCCTCAGATTTGAAAAATCACCAATCGACGACAGACAGCCATGGTATTTTGACATCTAAAACTTCCTAAAGCATCAACACGTCCCCCTATACGCCACGAAAATCGAACAGAAGACTATAAGGAACCGATGCGTCCGATTCTACATACTCGATAAAATATTATATAAAGAAGCCTTCACCAAAAGAGTATTGCTATGATGCATCACAACCGTCGAAGGATAATACATTATCTGAGAAGCACACACTAGTGCCTGTGGTGCTCACACCGGTAGACAGAGACTCACCTATCAAATCACACGACAAGGCTACTTCTGGCAGACAATGACCAGAGACTGCCACCTCTACGTCCAACTCTACAAGCAATCCCAAGAACATGCCACACTTATCAAAACTCCATCAGTTGCATTGAATACTATGACCTCACCATGGCCGTTTTCAATGTGGGCCTTCAATGTCATCGAACCTTTCAAAGACACGGTTGGGAACACTCACAAGCACATGTTCATACTTACGGCAACCGAATACTACACCAAATGGGCAGAAGTTGAATCCTATATCTGAATCATCGCTTCGACACTCGTAAAGTTTATTGTTCGAAATATCATCACCAGGTTTAGAGTACCCAGAATGTTTGTTACCAATAACAGTTTGTAATTCATCGTAGAGAAGATGAAGAAATTATGCAAGAAGTTTGGCATCGATTTACGCCACTTATCACCATTCTACCCCCAAGGCAATGGACAATCAGAAGCTATAAATAAAATGTTGATTCAAATTTTAAAGTGCATAGTAGAAATAAGCAATAGAGTCGATTGGCCTGAACGACTACCAGAAGCACTCTGAGCCTATAAGACCTCTATTCGTACGGCCACTGGCCAAACTCCCTACCTCCTTACCTACGGGATGAAGGCAGTCTTACCATACGAGATACAAGTACCATCCTTACAAATTCAACTCGATGATGAGCTATCCTTAGACAAGAGGAGAATCGCCCTACTCACGCAATTAGAGCAACTTGATGAAACACATCTAAGGGCAGCTGATCACGCTCAGGTATATCAGAGGAGAGTGGCCAGGGCTTACGATAAGAAAGTCCTTGAACGAACCTTTAATATTGGAGAATTAGTCTTGAAGAAAATCATGCCTTTCAAGCACGCCCATCTGAAAGGAAAATTGAATCCAAACTGGGAAGGCACTTATGTTATAATAGCCGCATACCCTTAGAATGCCACGTACCTTAGAAAATACTATCCTTAGCCCTATGATCGTCACATCCCGTGGTTAAATACCTATACTTATTACCCCCATAGTCGTCATGACCCATTCATTGGTCATACGTCATCAATTCTCAGAATATCCTTAAGACTTTTAGTTTATCGCCCACTTGCTTATTTGGACAATCTGATTGAAGGACTAATGACCTATCTAACCTCTTTCAAAAGCATAAGTAACACCCGATTCTCATTTTCCCTTCCCCTGCCATTGGAGGAGACGTTAGAGTGACAAAAAATGAAGATGCTAGGTTCAATCAAAACTCATTATTCTTGCGCTAGCGGGATGCCTTCAAAAAATATATATATCAGAAAATCGAGTGAAGCATTACAATGAATGAACAAGTCAATGAGTTCATCGAAACATAAGCAGGCCATGCAGACATCTCTAGTACTTTACTAGAAGTATATAAGCAAGCTGCGAGGGCACCCCTGAGTCCCTATACTACTAGATGTCGTCGTAAGGTGGCGGGAGGAGGACAAACCCCTGCTAATCATAAAATGTGAGATTTTGATGGTACCAACACATGACGAAGAGGTTGATCATGACACACCGTATCCCTCTTAGAAAAATATTGTTACCACTCCTTTTGGAAAGTGTTAGATACAAACTATTCCCCACATCACTGAGCCTTACCCCTCTTCTATGTTATTTCGGACGATGAGTCAAAAGCCTTGCGAGATATTCCTAGATATGAAATCGAAAATCGATGAATGACGACTGATGCAATCACCCGCTATGCCTACCGTACTTCTCCCTAATAATTATGGGATAGGATGACCACCACCCTAAGATAAACTCCCGTAGGAAACTAACCTAATCAAAGAGACCTCCCTTGGTTCGATGACAGTGCCAATCAACCTTTCTTTAAAACTAACTCACCAAATACCCATGACTTCTTGTAGACCCAAAGTGCTCATCTAAAACCCAAAAAAACTCCACTACATTTGTACACTGGGGCATTTTTTTATCAGAAGGAGAATCACCTTAGAAGCGCCTACTCGTCCATAAGGAAGATGCGAAATAGCGAAGTCACCATCCGGAGAATGCTATCGAAGATACTATACTGCTAACCCTACCACGCTCTGACACTAGGGCATTTTTATCTTTTTTTATTTCTATCCTAGTTATTTGCTTTCCCTGTTGTATTATTTTTTTGAAAAAAAAAAGAAAAAAAGAGAAGACGAAGGAAAAGAAAAAAAAAAGAAAAAAAGGGAGGACATATTCATCTTTTACTATCAGGCCCCGGTCTGAGACATTCACCCCCCTTGACAAGTAGTAAGGGGGAGAAAAAAAATTACTGATAGCATTATCGTTATATACGTAGATACGAAGCAACCTTCAACTATCATCGGACCAACTTAGGAAGCATCCAAGTCCCAATGACGATCAACGACGCTAAAGAAATTAAAAAGCGAAAGACAAATGCAAGAGGTAATCAAAAGGAAAGGAGCCGATCAAGTACATCCAAACCGAAGAATCTCCATATATATATATATATATATCAAAAAAAAATTTTCTTTTTTTTTACACTTCACACCAGGGGCATCCCCCCTGTATGTACAACGCACATACATAATAAAAAAAATTTCTCCCCAACATCACTTACACACTTCAACTAATACTAAACCAAACAAAAAAAAATGAATAAATGCCCCCATTACTGACACACTTCAACTAAGACTAAACTAAACAAAAAAAAAATGAAGAAATGCCCCCATCACTAACACACTTCAACTAAGACAAAAAAAAATTAAAAAAAATACCCCCCATCATTCATGCACTTGAACCTAAACTAAACTAAACTAAACCAAAAAAACTGCTCCTAGCACACCCTAGATCAGAATAAATAAATAAGAGCAGACTAAATTTAAATAAATAAGCATCACGTTCAAAACCAGATCAAGTAAGCTATAAAATAAACCAAGCCAAAATTCACTAAATATAAATAACCAAAATAGAATTAAAAATATAATTACTTCATAAATGAATAAAATGATTACAAAACATACGAAGGGCATACCCTCTGAATATAAAACTTAAATAAGAAACTTAAAATCTACTCATTCAGGCAATGCCTGAATCCGAATTTATTCAGGAAACCACTTCAAGTTAGAGTGATGGCACCAACCTGAGTGCCACCTTACATTCTCAATCCCTTTAATTCCCAATAATCCACTTAATAATCACAACCCTTTGGGTTCAATACCCGGGAAACAATAGAGAAAGGAAGAAAAGACATTAATGAACAAAAATCCCTAAAATCACAAACAAAAAAAAAATGCCCCAAAACTTCTAATTCCAAAACTTGAAATGAAATTCAAAAACAACAAGAACCAAAGCCTTTGGGCTCACATTTATAAACTATACCTCCTAAATTACCAGAGTGACAAGTGTCACACCTTTAAACCCTTCCAATCTAATTGAATCCAAGATCAAACACATACCCCCTTGAAAGACCACAATCTATGACAACCTAGATAAACCAATAATCACACAAAACTTACCCCTCCAAGGGAACATAAACCCAAAGAAAAATAAACAAACCAATAAGATTCAAACACTCAACCTCCATCTAGAAACCTCAAATTAAACCCTAAATTCACACACACATTTCTAACAAGTGTCATCTCAAATTAAATAAAAGGACTAAAACAAAATACCCTAAACCTTAGACAAAACAAACAACAAAAAAAAGGGCTTTCCCAAAACGAAACCCTAACTTGCTTAGGACCACAAAAAAAAATGCCCCCAACAAACCCAAACAGAATCAAGTAAACCCTCTAAACAAAATTCCATAGAACAAACTAATCTTGGGATAAAAGCTAAATTAAATCCTAAACTAAATCAAACAAACCAAATAGGCTAGACTAATCCATTAAATAAGTTTAAAAGAAATAAATAGACCCAATAAATAAAAAATATAATACTTCTTTATCTATAAAAAAAATAAATTTAAGTACCATCGGAGGCATACCTATTGAACTTACAATCCAAAATGAAAACCTAGAACCTAACTTACAATCCAAAGTGAAAATCGGAGACCCGAAATCAACACAAAGCAAGGAGCAGAACGCCCAATCTGAGGCCTCAGAAGGATTACCACCAGACTTAGAGCGTTCAATCGGAGGCTTCAGGAAGGATTGGTTGAGAAACACATCCCTCCACTTGTTACTCCTTCTCTTTTGCCATCTTCATCTCCTTTGCCGCCGCCTCCTTTACACTGTCTTTACTGCTCCCTAAAAAGGATCGATGTGAAGACTGACACCCTCATTCCCAATACCGCCCATTCCTAGAATAATGACACCCCCGAGCATCACCTCAGGACGAAGATCAAGCGAAATCACAAACATGAGAAGAAACGACATCCCAATCAGACAGTTAGATCACTCGATATCACTAAAACATGAATTTTAGAACCTAAGAGATCCAGAAAAAAGTAAAACTCGAGACTAAACTCGGGAATGAGAAACAAAAGAGGACTCCCTCACTTATATAGAGTACGGACTTAATCATACGCCTAGACACGTGAACTTAACTCGGTCACACGCATCATAAGATGTGCATAATCCAAAACACGCACTCTGAATCGAGTGTGCAAATAAACTATCGCCCGCACCGACGGCGGGACGCTCCGGTCACGTGCTCACTACGGACTGTGCAACCCTCTCAAACGACTCACTCACGCAGTACAATACGAAAGGTCGCCCGCACAGTGACCTGGTGACTCCTCAATCGCGCGCAGGTATCAAAGCGTATAACTCAATCACATGCACACTCAAACACGCATAAACAACCCATCGAGCCTGCGATCACACGCTCGGAAACAGGTGTGCAACCATATTGAGAGATCTAAACTAGGCACGCAATGCCTGACTTTGAACAAAATCTATACCCTCATATCTTTCTACCTCACCTTGATCAAAACTCTCCTGTCCCGTCGCGTAGCCTCATAGGCTGTTTAGAGAGAAAGGAGAGAGGGACAACCGCTCATGCACACCCCACCACGACAAGATGCACACACATGATACCACCTTAATATCCAGTCCCATCGTAATAAATTAGCCATGCCCTCATGTCCTATCATGAAAAGCCAATAACAAATCCTCCGAAAATGCGGGCACACCGCCAAAAAAAATTAAGCCAATCACGATGCAACCATAATGTGATTTTCTTTCACAACCCAAGATCTGCCAAAGAAAGAAACGAGACACACTTATCACGCAAATATCCTATCAGCGTCCCATCGCTAACTACGTCCACCAACATCCCATCACAAACATCACTACCTGAAAGGAAAAAAAAGGGGGTTAGACAACACCTGCTATGCCATATGATGAAAAGGGAGAAAGCTCGATCGTGTCTCATCGCTAAAGCAAGGAACTCTCTCTCTCTCTCTCTCTCTCTCTCTCTCTCTTCAGAATGAGCCCCATGTCCCACCAGGACTTACCCAACACACAGCCAAAGAAAGAAAGAATCTCTGAAGTCCCATCGCGATATCACTTCTCCAAGACATTGCATCACATTGACAACCGCCAAACTCTACTGTAGCAAACATGAAGAAAGGAGAAGAAACCTCCAAAGTCCCATCGTCAAATGTTTTCAAAACCCATCTATTTCGACTCACAAATCACTGTAGTCCTCTCATAAGAGACAATCATCAGTATTCACTACGAAGGTTAGATGGAGTATCCGACATGCCAAGTGTCGTCCTGACAACCACATAAATGATCGGGTCCATAAATCCCGTACCGGTGGATCTGCTCAATGACGTCTCGAAAGCCATGTTTTTCGCCGATTTACCACCGAATTGATCTTAAATTAAATTCTCAAACTTTCAAAAAATAAAAAAAAATCTCTTCTCAAACCAAAAATTTTTTACTCCAAAAAAAAAATCTCTTACTTCCCAAAACTAAAAATCTTACTCCCAAAACAAAAAAAGAGGAAAGAAACCAAAGAAAAAATAAACAAAAGACTTACCAAAATTCACCAAAAATTCACTTTAATTATCAGCCCGAATTGGCCATTCCCCTAGGAAATCGAGCAACGAGTATATTTAAAGAACTTACAAACTCCTCTTGGAAAAGGAACGCCTGACGCGCATTGATGTGAGCAATGATGCACCCGGTCTGACATTACTTGCAAAAGCCTTCGACAATATATTGCATTGTATTATCGATCCCTGGACCTTATTTATGGATATTTGTATGACGCCCTCTGGTACCTCAGCTGTGTTATACCCCTCTATTTGACTGCCCCTTGCAGCAGGTCGTGGCATGCGGCGGGATGCCCCTTGTACCCACAGATTAGGATGTGGTGATTCTCCTTTTCATTTAACTGTTACTCGCAGCAGGTCACGTCATGCGATGGGATGCCCCTTGCACTCGTGGAATAGGATACGCTAACTTCTCTCGTCAACTGTCTATGACAGCGGGTCACGATATGCGACGGGATCGCCTCTGGGCATCCATGGCATGGAACACGCCTTTCGACAGCTACCACTAGGCCCTTGAATGCTCTATTTTAACTTGTGCTGATAGATAAGAAAATCAAGCATGTCATGTTAGCATCCCCAGTTCACATTTGTGATTTCTCAAGAGAAACGAAAAGACACCTCAAATGAGGGTGTTTACTTCTTTGACGTGTTCTTACTTCACAAGAGCGCACCGAAGAAGGGCATCTGTAGACACTCTCATTTTGTCCTCTCGAAATATATAAATCTATTCGGTCAACCTTTGACCTTATAACCCTAATTGGAACCATATACTGAAACAATAGTATATGGCTAAACACAGCTGAAATAATAGCTCTGTGGCTTAGGCCCCATGACCCTAACGTAGGGAACCATGCACTAAAATAATAATAGATGGCTGAACACAGGCTGAAACCATAGCTTTGTGGCTCAGATCCCAACTTAGGGAGACTATATACTGAAATAATAGTATATAGTTGGAATACAGGCTGAAATAATAGTCTAGCATTTCAGATCCCTTTACCCTAATGTGGGACCATATACTGAAATAATAGTATATGGCTGGGCACAGGCTGAAACAATAGCTCTGTGGTTCAGGCCCCATGACCCTAACTTGGGGACCATGCACTGAAACAATAGTACATGCCTGAACATAGGCTGAAATAATAGCTCTATGGCTTAGACCCCGACGTAGGGAGACTAGATACTGAAATAATAGTATATAATCGGAATGCAGGCTGAAACAATAGTCTGACATTTCAGACTCGACCCGAACCTAGACAGCCCCAAATTACACGCCTAAAACTACACGCGCAATTTGATTGCACGCAAAACTACAAACATGCAATCAGTCTCCCTTTCAGACCACACTCCCTTTCCCAGACCACCTCGAGACTCGTTCACGCGCCTCACACAAGACGTACAATCGGAGTGAGCGCCCGACCACCGGCTCGCAATTGGCCTACGCCCAACTTAGTCTTACAGTCCTTGACCCCCAAGATTTCTCGATCAGGTGCTTCAAATAGGACGCTTAATCGGATTGCACGCTCCACACTGGGCGTGCAATCAGTTCTAACGTGATTAGAACTAGGAAACTTGTTGAGCAAGTCAGCCGGTCGCTCACTCAGTCGGTGACCGACTAAAAGCGATTAAGCATCGAAAAATCAGCGCATAATCCAGTTAAACGCCTAAAATAAGTCTTAATTAGAGAATAACCTATAAAAGATTTTTTTCTAATTCGCCCTGGGAGAGGCTAGAATTTTAGGAGAATGAATTTTTTTGGGATTTCGAAACCAGAGAACTCCGAGAAAGAACCCATAGAGTAACCTAGCCATGATTTCGAGATTCAAGCTTCGAATCCTCGGGATCTCTCTCCCCAGCCACGACCTTAGGTAACTTTTAATTTTCAACCGTAGTTCTTAGTTATTAGACTTAGAAATTTACACATTTTAAAACTATTAATATTAATTCAGTCTTAGTCCGTAACACCCTTTTACGGACCGTAATTTTAATATCTGGTTCTAATTCTCAGTCTTTAGAACCAATCCTTAATCTGACGGCCCAATCCACCAACCATAGACTCAATTCCGTTCTAAAATCTTAATCTCTAGTCCTATCATTAATCTCTGGTTCTAGTTCATAGTTTCTAGAATCAGTCCTTAATCATACGGCTTGATTTTCTGATTTCGGCCTCGAATTCAGTCCTTTAACTTTTAAACTCTAGTTTTAATTCCTTAGTTTAATATTTCTAAAATCCCGAACATTAATTTAGTCTTCTATAATCCTAGTTTCATAATTTAATTCTTAATTATAATCTCGAAAATAGCTCCGAAAATCTAAAATACTATTTTATAATCCAAAATCTAATTTATCCTTAGTCTCAGCCACCCGATTTACCCAAGAGAGCTTACAGAGGGTACTCGGGAACGAGGCTAATCCTCCTTAGCATAGCAGGCCCAAAACCATTTTTTTTAGGATTATTTTATTGCTTTAATTAGGATTAGAAAATCAAGTCCATAATTTTCCAAGATGTCAGTATAATTAATTTACATGCTCTATTTTAATTAGATCTCTATAATAATTGCTTTGATTAATATTATAATAAAATTAGTTCCGCTATTTTAATTGGATAATTCTAGCATAGTTAATTTGTTGCTTGATTAAATTCCAGTATAGTTAATTCCTTTTTTTAATTAGAGTTTTAGTATAATTAATACACTACTTTGATTCTAATTCTAGGAAAAATTAGTTCCTTCATTTTAATTAGATTTTTAATAACATTAGTTTATTTGTTTCAATTAAATTTTAATAAAATTAATTCATTGCTTAAATTAGAGTCCTAGTAAAGTTAGTTCTCTATTTCAATTAGAATTGCAGTAGAATTATTATAATTGCTTTACTTAGAATTCTAGCACGATCAGCATGCTTGATTTAATTAGAGTTTTATCAGAATTAACATGTTTGCATTCCTAGTACAATCAGGAGACTGATATTAATTAGACTTCTAGTAGTATTGGGACACTAAATTAATTAGAATTCTAATAGGATTAAGAAACTAAATTAATTAGACACCTAATAGAATCATAATGTTAGATTAAATCACTATAATAAACCTACACCACTAGACTCACGATAGAATTAGGCAATCTGAACCGATTCGAATTATAATAATAGCAGGGAAGAAAAGGAAAATTGAACCATCTAAACTATAAGGAAGAGCCACAACTGCTGGTGTTCGCAGGCAGACGATTCATTAAAGAAGTAACCCACACCCGCTCTAAAGCGTGATCATTGACGTGTTGCAGCATCGTTAAATATCTGCAGCTGGCGATCGCAATAAAGTAGGAATCTTCTTAGAAAACATCCCCCCTTTTTATTTTACTTCTAACACTTCAAATGCCGCATCGCTAGAGTCCACTTGGACAGAATTGGGCTACTGATTCAACGGGGACTGAGAGGAACCCAGAAAAAGCGCGCACCAACAGACTGGCGATCGCGATGGGAACGATTTCGTTGAACTCTTCCCTTTCTTTAGATAGGTAGTTTAGTTTGTTTCCTTATTTTACTTTTCGTTGTGTCGTTTTGAATCCCTTTAGATACATGAGTCTTCGTCAAAGACTCGAGATACCTGGCATACGAAGAGTGAGTTTAGGAGACCCACCATTGTGGGGATATCATGGCAACCCCATGTATGGAGAAGAATCCCTTTATAATTCTAGCCTACGACAACCTGAGATTAATATGGCTCGTGAACAAGAGAATCCCTTCTCTATCTCACACATCGAGAATAATCATAATGGGAGAGATGGTAACATTGGACAAAACCTTACCTCTCAACAAATCGTAGAGCTCAGTAGTCAGAGAATAAAAAGAGGAGATGATGACTCTGAGGAATTACTTCGGGGATTGGCTGCCGCATATGAGAACATTAGGTCACGACGATTTTTAGAAGAACAAGAATGACACGAAAGGCCACTGCCTACCCTGAGCACAGTGTCAGCCCGTGCCACCCTATTGAGACAACCTGCCTACACAATCTTCAACGATGACTCTCTAGACAAGGTTTGCTCACGGGTCGCTCCAAAAGATAGCACTATCAAAGTTGAATATCTCTCTAAAATGCTCAACGAATACATGGCCAAGAGGGAGCCCCCTGGTCCCTGATTCAGGTTCGCCAAATTTTGCTGGGATGTCAAATTTAACATTCCAATAGGATTTAAACCGCCAAAATTTACCAAATATAGCGGCACCTAAAATCCAAACCATCACTTGGCCCTCTTTTGCAACGATTGTCGACCCATAGTGATAATCAGGGACTTCTCATTCACTACTTCCAATGCTCATTAGAAGGAGAAGCTCTAGATTGGTTCATGGGACTCCCGCTCTATAAGATAGAAACATTCGATGAATTAGTCGGTCAATTCCTAGACCAATACAAACACTTAATCCAAGAGACGGTCAGTCTCAGCGATCTGATGGCAGCCAAGCAAGGGCCCGATGAAGAACTTACTGACTTCATCGCCAGATGGAGAAAGCTCGCTGCCAGGACCGACACGTTAATGAAAGAGAAAGACTCGGTTGATATTATTATCGACAATACTAGAGAACCGTTGAAGAGCGTGCTTGTCATAAGTTATTGCCCCGACTTTACTGCATTCAACTCCCGAGCATCCCGACTAGCGCGACACATTAAAGGTGGAGACCTCGCCCTGCCCATAGTCACGCCAAAAGTAGGTTCTTCTAGTGAATCAAAGTCAAAAAATAATAAAAAAGCCTCAGGGACGAAACAGGTTAACACCGTTTTTAACCAAGGACAAAACTCCAGAAATAAAAATTTCCAACCGAGAAATTTTGAGCAAAATCAGAATCAACAACGGTACACAAACCAAAACCAAGGCACCAATCAACAAAGACATTCAAATCAAAACAAGCCTAGAACCAGAATCAGGGCCAATACCAGAATAGAAACCAATATCCCAACACCTACCAGAACCAAAATACGACACAGAATTGACCGGCCCACGCGCCGAACTACAATAACGTACCCCCACCATAAAACTTCAACCCAGCATGAGGCCCCTACCAACTGAGGCGAGAAAACTATCCCCCTTTACCTGATACGATCCCTAACATTTTTTGCCTCCTTAACACTCAGAATCTCCTCCGATTCTCGCAAGAGAGACCCCGCCTATGGCCGACGAATCTAGATTATAGCAAATACTGTGCGTTCCACTGATACGCAAGGCACAACCTTGAAGGCTACTGGGTCCTCCGGGATGTGATCCATGACATGAATGGTCGGAACCAAATCGACTGGGGAGCGCTTAGGAATCCTAACCATGGCAATAACCAATCCCAATAAAATTTAGGGATCATTAATAACCCCATGCCTAACCACAACCAAGCAACACTGGCTCAGGTCACCACCGTAGATATCTCCGGTCGATGCTCCTTCCAACCCTCCACCTTAATCACTCGCATCCCACCTTTTGATACTTTTGCTACCCCTACGAGAGTTCCTTTACCCCCACATCCCTCGGCCTTGATCACTCGAATCGCCCCGCCAAGCTCGCGTCCTCATTCGAAATTCGCTCAGATACAAGTCCACTCTTTTAGGGCCCGAAGACCATTCCTTCGTAGTCACCCACCAGATCCATCACCCCTCCAAATCCTGAGCCAACGCCATTGCCACTCCCTTCGTCTGATTCTGAGCCCGAGTATGGAGACCATGTTCTTCAAACTGCAGCCCAAATTGTTGCATGGGTAGAAAGTGTCACCCGAAAGACTCCAAGCCGGGAAAACGAAATAAAGACTGAGTGTTTACTAAACATAGAAGAGCATCCTAATCCGTGTGAGACGCTGGTCTCTGCTTTCTTAGAAGAAGAAGATCACACATAGTACCTCCCACCTTGGAGCGGTACCATACAAGTCCTACTAAAGTTTGTTCTCTATTTCAATTAGAATTATAGTAGAATTATTATAATTGCTTTACTTAGAATTCTAGCACGATCAGTATGCTTGATTTAATTAGAGTTTTTTCAGAATTAATATGTTTGCATTCCTAGTATAATCAGGAGACTGATATTAATTGGACTTCTAGTAGTATTGGGACACTAAATTAATTAAAATTCTAATAGGATTAGGAAACTAAATTAATTAGACACCTAAAAGAATCATAATGTTAGATTAAATCACTATAATAAACCTACGCCACTAGACTCACGATAAAATTAGGAAATTTGAACCAATTCGAATTATAATAATAATAGGAAAGAAAAGGAAAACTGAACCATTTAAACTATAAGGAAGAGCCATAACTGCTGACGTTCATAGGTGGACGATTCAGTAAAGAAGTAACCCACACCCGCTCTAAAGCGTGATCACTGACGTGTTGCAACGTCGTTAAATATCTGCAGCTGGTGATTGCAATAAACTAGGAATCCTCTTAAAAAACCTCCCCTCTTTTTATTTTACTTCTAACACTTCAAACGCCACATCGCTAGAGTCCACTTGGACAGAATTGGGCCACTGATTCAACGGGGACCGAGAGGAACCTAGAAAAAGCATGCATCAACTGAGACGTTAGCGCAAAAAAAAAATAAAGATGTCAGGTTTAATCAAAACCCATTATTCTTGCTCTAGCAAGATGCTTTCAAATATATCCATATGTCAAAAATTGAGTGAGAGCATTATGAAGAATGAACAAGTCAATGAGCTCAGGGAAGCATAAGCAGGCCGTGAGGACATCTCTGGTAACTTTACTAGAAATGTATAAGTTGTGAGGGCATCCCTGATGTCCCCATACTACTAGATGTAATTGTAAGGTGGCGGGAGGAGGATAAACTCCTGCTAACCATAGAATGTAAGATTTTGATGACACCAAAACATGACGAAGAGCTCAATCATGGCACCCCGTATTCGTCTGAGAAAAAGATTGTTACTCATCCCTTTTTGAAAGTGTTAGATACAAACTATTCTCCACATCATTGAGCCTTACCCCCTCTTCTACTTTTTATTTTATGTTTGGATGATAAATCAGAAGCTTTTAAGGATACTCCTAGGAATGAAGTCAAAAATTGATGACTGATGACTGATGCGATCACTTACTATACCTACCGTACTTCTCCTTGATAATCACGAGATAGGATGACCACCACCCTAAGATAGACCCCCGTATACAACTGACATAATTAAAGCGACCTCCCTTGGTTCGATGACAGTACTGATGAACTTTTCTCCAAAACTAACTCACCAAATACCCATGACTGCTTATAGACCCAAAGTGCTCATCTAAAACCCAGAAAAGATCCATTGCATCTACACACTGGGGCATTTTTTTTATCAGAAGGAGAATCACATTAGAAGCGTCGACTCGTCCATAAAAAAGATGAGGAATAACGAAGTTACCATCCGGAGAATGCTACCGGAGATACCATATTGCCAATCCTACCACGCTCCTATACCTGGGGCATATTTATCTTTTTTTTTAATTTTCTATATTAGTTATTTGCTTTCCCTATTACATTATTTTCATTTCCAAGGAAAAAAAAAAGAAAAAAAAAGAGAGAAAAAAAAAAGAGAAAAAAAAAGAGAGAAAAAAAGAGACCATATATCAATCTTTTGCTACCAGACCCCAGTCTGAGACACTTACCCCCTTGACAATTGGCAAGGGGGAGAACAAAAATTATTGATAGAGTTACCTTTACATATGCAGATACAAAGCAACCTTCAACTATCACCAGGCCAGCTCTGGAAGCATCCAAGTCCCGATGACGATTGACAGCGCTAAAAGAAGAAGCAAAAGATAGCGCAAGAGGTAAGTAAAAGAAAAGAAGCCAACCAGGTATATCTAAACTAAAAATCTTCGTGTTTATATATCAAAATTTTCTTTTTTACACTTGTCACTGGGGGCATCCCCCCTGTATATACAATGCACACACACAATGGACAAAAAAAACAACACACACACACCCCTACTCCCTACGCTGTCTCTGGGAGGGCCAATCACTGTTATCCCCAATATCATAAGCTCGGAGGTCCATAGACTAGTCATCTGAAAATACAATCCTGACACCTGGAGTTTGTGGAACCTCCAGACGATGAGGCCCCGCTACAGAACCCCCCTCGCTCGTCTCACTAATAGACTGCCTTGATCGAGAACGAGGAGGATATCCCATAAGAATCACACAAATGATAGAATCCTCACGAGCATCATCCCTGACACAATCACGTGACGTGTGACGAGACTGCCAGATCAAGAAACCCGTAGCCCTTGACTTTGATCCATCAAGCTGACCAACCAACCTACGCACTCCCCGCTCGCTCCTCGTCAGACGATATTGCAGCTGATCCAGGGACACTTACATCTCTGCCTGTGTCATCCGACGCGCCGCCTCCAACGCCTCAGTTTGAGTCTTTTGTGCAACCATCATCTCAATGAGCAGGTCCTCGCGACTCTGCGTCTCCTCGAGGATCCGTCTCACCTCAGGAGTGGCACGCGCTCACGCCACCTCTAGACGCGCCTCCTCAAGCTAACGAACTTGCATAACCAGACGAAGTCAAAGAAAACCAACATAACCTGGTAAGGAAAAAATTAATTAAAAGAAAATATACCAGGTCATCCCTCTTCTGCAGAAGTCGCTCAACCGTCGTAGCGGTCACTGAATCAGCAAGAGGCACAGAGGGAACAACAAACGTAGGCGGCTGCAATGAGAGCAAACAAATACATCAGATAACACTACTATGACAAAGAAACTACAAACATAATAACTAAAATATACCTGAGAAGGAATAGGAGTAGACCCCTTAGAGGGAGCCTCAGGAGCGGAGTCCGAAATAGCCTGCACAAAGAGCTAAACAAACCAACACAAGACGTGTCAGAAAAAAAAAAAAAAATAATCTAAACTGAATTACACCAAACCAGAAACTATACTTGGCTCTCAGGGTGTAGAGAGGCGGCAGTCACCTCCCTCGTTTGAAGATCCTCGGCAACCTGAAGCTGAAATACCAACATGATGTTAGTAAACCATTGAAGAAAAGCAAAATAATAACATCCAATGAACTAATGCAATTATAAAAATGAGTTAAAAGATTGAATGGAACTTACCCAGTGCTCCAGCTCGGCCCGAACTGAGCCATCACTGGATCCTCCCGACTAGAAGAGGAAACTGAAGAGGGATCAAATACCGGAATGGGGCCTCCAGCAGCAAGCTTGGTTCTCTACAAATAATAATAAACATATCAATTGGCAAGCTCACGACGCTAACAATTAACAAAATCTAACCAAGATACTTACCAATCGATCAATCTTAGATAGTAGACTGGCCTCTACCACTTGGCCTGCTGTTGGCTGCATAACAACTCGACCATTGCCGCATGACTAGCGACCTCGGCCTCCCTCTCGGACTGACCAAAAAAAAAGAAGAGAAACAACAACTATATCAGAACAACTGGAAGACTAAGTCAACTTAATGCATAAACAATTAAACCAATAAATTAACTCACCAGGAGCCGTCAAGTCTCCGCTAGCCGAGCCCCCATCTCATCCTCCGCTCCCCTAGCCTAAGCAACCGAGGTGGCTAGAGAGTGCAACATCTCCCCATCAGGACGAGGAGCACACCCCATCTGCTCCATCACCCTATGAAGGGCATCCAATGCCCCTTGCACACTCGCTTTGAGATGACCCTGCTCCAACGCGGCCAGTCTCTCCCTCAATGCCAACATTGACCCAAGCCTGCCGACCGTGAAAGAACCACTCCCATGGAAGGGACGTGTGAAGAGGCGCCTACCACCCAATCCCTCGAACCACCTCACAAACTCTCGCATGTCTGCCTCATCACATGCCCCTATCACCCTGGTCCCCCCAGCTCTAAAATCTGCCATCTGAAGCATCATCCGCTTTGCAAAGTTTCTGCCAGGAGGGCCGATCATCCTTATCGCCACTCTATGGTGAATCACTGGAGGGACTCCTTGAGCAAGCCCCAGCTGCTGCACCACTTGAGATAGGTGGATCCTCTCCACCTTCTCAAAAAATGGACCCATATGTCCACGTCAAAAAGAGGCTGGCCAGACTGAATCACTGGCACAACAGCATCCTCCCAATCCTCATAGGGCCTCAAAATCACTTGTAAATCGATAGACAAACCAGTCGATAAATGCTGAAACCTGAGAAACAAAAGCACAGAATCGAGAAAACACAACAATGCAGACAACACCTACCTACCCCGCGTGCATATCCTCAAAAGACCCCATGCAGTCTGAAGATCTGAGGACTAGCGATGACCCCTCAACGCTACCCTCCACAGGTGCATCTGCAGAAACATAAATCTAATCTCCGTCGGGACCCCCGGGCGAAGAAAGGCGAAGTGATCATATGCCTAGAACTAAAAAAAACATAGAAGAAGAAATGCTAAATAACTACTACGACCAAAAAAAAATCAAAGACATCATAACACCAATTAACTAAAACTCACCTGGAGGAAGGGGAGGAAACCTTTGATCGTCGCAACACCTCGCCCCCAACGGTAAAGCTGTTCATAGAGATGAGCCAATGCGGCCACACCCCACGCATAGGTAGGGACTTGATCCAAGTCCTTGAGAACCAGTAAAAATAACCTAGTGACGCATCCTCGAATCGAAGAAGAAAAGAGCATCGGACCAAGAATGCTCGAAGCACCCTATCCGCAGCCAACGCCGGCTCAACCACGGGCTCCTGACCCGCCAACACAATGCAACATGCCTCATAAGACGTCCTCACCTCCGAATGATGCCTAGGAGGGACGAAGCCACTGACAAACGTATCAAAAAACCAAGTGACTAGAACTATACTCGGCCCCGATCTACTCTATCTATACGATACACCCAAAATCTACTCACACACCTCCAAATAATCTCCTGCCATCCGCCCCGTGATCGGCTCACCCTAAAAAATGAAGACCGGTGATGCGGACCCAGTCCTCTAGAGTCGGCAGCAACATACCAATTGGACAGAGAAGCACCTGATGCTCCTCCCTCCACCTCTCCAGAATTACCGCAATCAGACCACGATCTACCTGAAAGGGCTCCAGCTCTAGGATCGGCCAGAAGCCGAAAGACATTAGCCACGTCTGCTAGAACTTTGGCAAGGCACGGTACCAAGTATGAGACTCGATCCATGCCGAGATGATAGCCTGCTGTGGGGGCTCCTACCGAATGAAATACAACTGACAAAAAAAAGGCTAGCACACACCTATGACGAAAGACAAGCAGACCTAGAGCTAAAAAGTGAATAAGGTATATTAAGACACCCAATAACGATTCATAATAAACACACAAAACATGATAAGAATAGCAAACAAGAAACGTGACCTATCTCTAGATGCAGTCATGATGCATGAGTGAGCACACAATCAATAATCAATGCAGGTTCGACATAAATTAAAAGGGTTTTCAAATCCTAATAAGTCTATGTCATGACCAAAATACCTAGAAAAATGAAGGAGCTCTTGCTCACGGGTACCTACCTAGCCTCGTGAGAAGAAATCGTCCAATGGGAAGTGTGTGCGAGCCCGACGCTCCTCAGCCCCATCCTCGACTCTCTCAGCCTCAACCTCAACTCTCTCAGACTTAACCCTCTCGCCCTCCTCCTCAGTCACACCCTGCTCAATCTTGGGTACCTCCTCCCTGACCACCACTTGGTCACCCTCGGGCACCTCCCCTCTAACTACCTCCCTGACGTCCTCCTCCACGATGACAGCACCGGTCCGAGCCTCGGAAGACTCACCGATCTTTGTCCCTAACATCTGCTCCATTTCTGATAGGGACGAATAGAACCGATCACTGTCTCTGGACTCCATCCTAGAAGAAAGAGCTCAAAAAATTAGAAAGAACGAAAGAAACGACGCCTGCAATGGATGACTGGATAGCGAGATATCACGAAAACACGAAAACTTGGATGCAAAGGAAACAAGGAAACAGAGAATCGAAGACCAAAATGGATAGCGTGAGTAAAATAAAGAATTCTGAACTATATATAGAACGCAGCTAAATCGCGCATGTAAATCGATGCGCTCAAACCAATCACGCACCACACTCCCCGTGCTTAATTTGGATCACCCACCCGGTCTTGAGCGCGTGAACAGATCATCGCCCGCTCAGACTAACCCGATGAGATGATTGCGCGCAGCCTTTCAGACGCGTAATCATCTCAAGCGCCCAAACTGCAGCGCGTGAATGCCAAATGTCACATGTACAGTAACCAGGCACTGCCCAGATCTTGCGCGTCTTGAAACACGTTTAATTAGGTTAAATGACCGATTACTGACGCGCAATCATCCTTCGACTCCCTGAAACGCGCGTTCCATTCCGCCGCGCAATTTGTTCAAGCCCGGAGTGAAGCGCATAATTTCCCAAGAAAACATAAAAAATACATGCCCATAACAGCAAATTTACATTCCTAAAATTAGAAAAATTTTGACACTAATCACCAACCCAAACTACGCCCTCGCTAAGACCAATCTAAAAAACACTCCTAACCTAGAAAATATACACCCCTAAAGCTAAAAAAAATGCCCCCATAGCTTCAATAAATAAAACTCACACTCAAAACAAATCAAGCAAGCTACAAAATAAGCCAAACAAAAAATAATCACAGATGGAATAAAAAACATAATCACTTCACAAATAAATAAAATAATTACAAAATACACTGAGGGCATACCCTTTGAATATACAATTTAAAATAAGATATTTAAAACCAGCACGTTCAGGCAATGCCTGAATTCGGATTTATTCAGGAAACAAAAAATCTAGGAGAAGCTCGGAGGAGGAACACACCCTGAACGAATTCTGACAATGACAACCTCTCCCCACCCTGAGCCGACAGAAAAGTAAGAGTGGCTCACAGAAAACCACCTAGGACCTGCAGGATCCACCTTTGGGAGCTCACCTTGGAAAGCATAACAAGGAGGAGCAACTAATGCTGAATCCGTAGAGCCTACCGAGGAAAAATAGGCATCAATCACGAGAACTCTGACCATGCCTTATCCTTGGGTTTTCTTTCTTTCACCTTTTTCTCCTCCACCTCTTCCCTTTTCATGGTAGCAATTCGATTGCTACCTTGCATTCCCAATCCCATCCATTCTCAATAACCCCCCTTAATAAGTACAACTCTTCGAGTTCAATACCCGAGCTACAAAAGAGAAAGGAAGAAAAGACACTAATGAACAAAAATGCCCTAGATCACAAACAAAAAATGCCCCAAAACTTTTAATTCTAAGCTTAAAGAAAAAATATAATAATGAGATTCAAAACAAATACCCAAAGCCTTTGGCTTACACTTATAAAAACTATACCTTCCTAAACCATGGAGTGGAAACTGTCACATTCTAAAGCCTTCCCAAACTAAACACATACTCCCTTTGAAAAACTACAATCTGTGACTAGCCTAGATGAACCAATAATCACACAACACTTACCCTAGGAAGCACAAATACCCCCAAGTCTAGATAAACCAATAGGATTAAAACACCCAACAACCACCTAGAACTTTTGAAAACTCACACCTTTTAACAAGTACCATCTCAAATCAAACCTAAGACCAAAACAATAAAAAAATACCTTAAACTTTAAACAAAAAAAACACTCTAAAAATGAGACCCTGACTTGTTTAGGACCACACAAAAAAAATGCCCCCAACAAGCCAAATAGAACCAAGTGAACCCTTTAAACAAAACTAAATTAAACAAATTAATTTTAGAATAAACCCTGAATAAATTCAGAATGAATCCTAAAGCTCTAAGCTAAGTTAAACCTTAAATAAATCAAACAAATCAGATACACACTGACTAATTCATTAATAAGTTCAAACAAATAAACAAGCACAATAATAAACAACAAAAACACCTCTTTATTTATAACTTAAAAAATTTTACAAGTATCACCGAAGGCATACCTCCTTAAGTTACAACCAAAATGAAAACTAGAAATCTAAAACTGACACAAAGTGAGGAGCAGAGCGTCCAATCGGAGGCGTCAGAAACAGCAGTGCCCGACTTGGAGCGTCTAATCGGAGGCTTCAGGAAGGGTTGGTTAGAGAGCACATCCCTCCACTTGTTACTCCTTCTCTTCCGCCATCTTCACCTCCTCCGCCGCCGCCTCCTCAACACTACCTTCATTGCTCCCTAAAAGGGACCGATATGAAGGCTAGCCTCCTCATTAGCAATACCGCCCATTCCCAAAATAATGTCGTCCCTGAGTATCATCTCAGGACGAAGATCACGCACATAGAAAGAAACGACATCTCAATCGGATGATTAGATCACCTGATATCACTAAAACACGAATTTTAGAGCGTAAGAGACTTAGGAAAAGTAAAACTTGAGACTAAACAGAGGGATGAAAAATAAATGAAGTCTCTCTCGCTTATATAGAGTACGAACTTAATCACGCGCCATCACACATGCGCTTAACTTGGTCACGCGCTGATCATAATGCGCTCAATCCAAAACACGTGCTCCGACTCGAGCGTGCATTGAAACTGTCGCCCGCGCTGCCTGTGCGACACTCCGGTCACACGCAAACTATAAGCTGCACAACCCTATTAAACGACTCACACAAGCTGCACAATATGAAAGGTCGCTCGAACAGTGACCTGGTGATGCCTTAACAACGCGCTCACTATAAGCCGCAACACCTTATTAAATGACTCACTGACACCGCGCAATATGAAAGGTCGCCCGAACAGTGACCTGGTGACGCCTCAATCACACGCGCACATACACACGTGTAAATAATCCCTTCAAACCTCGATCTCACGCCCGAAAATAGGCATGGAATCATATTGAGCGACCAAAAACTGGCGAGCAATACCTGACTTCGGACTGAAATCTACACCCTCACACCTTTTTATCCCATCTTGATTAAAATTCTCCTCTCCCATTGTGTAACCTCACAGGCTGTTTAGAGAGTAAGAGGGAGAGCTGCTCACCCTTCTCCCATCACGTAGCCCTAAGCGAAACATTGACGGCGCCCCTGGTCCCATTACAACAAGACATATGCCTTACTGTGACACCGCCACCTTCCCTCATCCCATCACGACCCCACCAGAGAAGGAGAACCCCATTGCATAACCCCGTCACACATGTCCCACTGCGATGAGATGCACACACGATACCACCTAAATCAATTGTCTCATCACACATCCTCTCGTGAGAAGCTGAAGACGAAGCCAATCATGATGCAACCACAACGTGATCTCATATAGCCCAAGATCTGCCAAAGAAAGAAATATGATGCACCTATCACACAAATATCCTATCAACATCCCACCACAAACGTCACTACCCGAAACATCTAGACACAACCTCACCACGCATTCACGAACACGTCCCATCGTGACACAGCAACTTCATCTCATCTTACATCAATCATACCCCTCGAAATCCTCATCACGAAAACCTCACATAGAGTCAAACCATCTAAAAGTCCCATCGCTAACTATGATCGACCAATGTCTCATCACGGAAGCAGAGAACCTACCTCCTAAATCCCTAGCTACACAGCAGCCACATACAGACCCCAACAGGAAAAGAAGGACTCCTCCCAAGTCCCATCTGTAGACACACCCATTTTGCCCTCTCAGAATATGCAAATCAATTCGGTCAACCTTTGACCTCATAACCCTAATGGGAACCATATATTGAAATAATAGTATATGGCTGGACACAGGCTGAAATAATAGCTCTGTGGTTTAGACCCCTAACCCTAACGTAGGGAACCACGCACTAAAACAATAGTACATGGCTGAACGCAGGCTGAAACAATAGCTCTGTGGCTCAGGCCCCATGACCCTAACGTAGGGAACCATGCACTGAAAAAATAGTACATGGCTGAACGCGGGCTGAAATAATAGCTTTGTGGTTTAGATCCCGATGTAGGGAGACTATAGACTGAAATAATAGTATATACTCGGAATGCAGACTGAAATAATAGTCTAGCATTTCAGACTCCTTTACCCTAATGTGAGATCATATACTGAAATAATAGCATATGACTGGACACAGGCTGAAATAATAACTCTGTGGCTCAGGCCCCATGACCCTAACTTGGGAACCATGCACTGAAATAATAGTATATGGCTGAACACAGGCTGAAACAATAGCTCTGTGGCTCAGATCCCAACGTAGGGAGACTATATACTGAAATAATAGTATATAGTTAGAATCAGGCTAAAATAATAGTCTGGCATTTCAGACCCGACCCAAACTCGAACAACCTCAAATTGCGTGCCTAAAATCACGCACACAATTTGATCGCACGCCAAACCATAAACATGTAATTAGTCCCCCTTTCAGACCAGACTTCCTTTCCCAGACCACTTCGAGACTCGATCACGTGCGCTACATGACATGCACGATTGGATTGTGCGCCCGACCACAGGCGCGCAATTGGCCTACGTCCGATCTAGTCTCACAGCCCTTGAACCCTAAGATTCGTCGATGAAGCGCTTCAAATGAGACGCTTAATCGGATTGTGCACCCCACACTGGGCGCGCAACTAGTTTTAACGTGATTAGAACTAAGAAACTCGCTGAGCAAGTCAGCCGGTCTCTTACTGAGTCGGTGATCGACTCAAAGTGATTAAGCACCGAGAAATCGGCGCGCAATTCGATTAAATGCTTGAAACGGGGCATTTAATTAGAAAAAAACTTATAAAAGATTTTTTTAATTCGACCCACACACAGCACAATGAAGAGAGGCTAAAATTTTAGGAGAAGGAAATTTTTTGGGATTTCGAAACCAGAGAACTCTGAGAACGAACTCACAAAGCAACCTAGCCATGATTTCGAGCTTCAAGCTTTGAACCTTCGGAATTTCTCTCCGCAGCCTCGACCTTAGGTAACTTTTAATTTCTGACCGTAGTTCTTAGTTCTTAGACTTAGGATTTTCTTAGTTTTAAATTATTAATATTAATTCAGTCTTAGACCGTACCCCTTTTTCAGACCGTAATTTTAATATCTAGTTCTAGTTCTTCGTTTCTAGAACCGTCCTTAATCTGACGGCCCAATCCACCAACCATAGACTCAATTCTGTTCTAAAATTTTAATCTCCAGTCCTATCATTAATCTCTGGTTCTAGTTCATAGATTCTAGAACCAGTCCTTAATCATACGGCCTGATTTTTTAATTTCGAACTCAAATTCAGTCCTTAAACTTTTAAATTCTAGTTTTAATTCCTTAGTTTAATATTTCTAAAATCCTAAACATTAATTCAGTCTTTTGTAATCCTAGTTTTATAATTTAATTCTTAATTATAATCTCGAAAACGACTCTGAAAATCTAAAAAATACTATTTCATAATCCAAAAATCTAATTTATTCTTAATCTTAATCACCCGATTTGGCCAAGGGAGCTTACGGAGGGTACTCGGGAATGAGGCCAATCCTCCTTAGCACAGCGGGCCCAAAACCCCTTTTTTTTTAGGATTATTTTATTACTTTAATAAGGATTAGAAAATCAAGTCCATAATTTTCCTAGATTTTAGCATAGTTAATTCACATGCTATATTTTTAATTAGATCCCTAGAATAATTGCTTTGATTAAAAATTCTAATAAAAATTAGTTCCTCTATTTTAATTAGATAATTCTAACATAATTAATTCATTACATGATTAGATTTCAATATAGTTAATTCCTTTTTTTTATTAATTAGAGTTTTAGTATAATTAATACATTGCTTTGATTCTGATTCTAGGGAAAATCAATTCCTTCGTTTCAATTAGAGTATTAATAAAATTAGTTTATTTGTTTTAATTAGATTTTAATAAAATTAATTCATTGCTTAAATTAGAGTTCTAGTAAATTAGTTCTCTACTTCAATTAGAATTGCAGTAGAGTTATTATGATTGCTTTACTTAGAATTATAGAACGATCAACATGCTTGATTTAATTAGAGTTTTATCAGAATTAACATGATCGCATTCCTAGTACAATTAGAAGACTGATATTAATTGGACTTCTAGTAGTATTAGGACACTAAATTAACTAGAACTCTAATAGGATTAGGAAGCTAAATTAAGTATACACCTAATTGAATTATAATGTTAGATTAAATCACTATAATAAACCTGCACCACTAGACTCATAATAGAATTAGGAAATCTGAACCGATTCGAATCATAATAATAACAGGGAAGAAAAGGAAAACTGAACTATTTAAACTATAAGGAAGAGCCATAACTGCTGACTTTCGCTAGCGGGCGATTCAGTATAAAAGTAACCCACACGCGCTCTAAAGCGTGATCACTAACGTGTTGCTGCGCCGTTAAATATTTGCAGCTGACGATTGCAACAAACTAGGAATATCCCTAGAAAACCTCCCCCTTTTTTTATTTTACTTTTAACATTCTAAACACCGCATCGCTAGAGTCCACTTGGATAGAATTGGGCCACTGATTCAACGGGGACCGAAAGGAACCCAGAAAAAGTGCG
Source organism: Chloranthus sessilifolius (assembly GCA_021018995.1). Lineage (NCBI taxonomy): Eukaryota > Viridiplantae > Streptophyta > Magnoliopsida > Chloranthales > Chloranthaceae > Chloranthus > Chloranthus sessilifolius. The sequence goes on from CM037588.1 coordinate 12,461,618, forward strand.
CACCAACAGACTGGAGATCGCGATGGGACTTTTTTGTTGAACACTTCTCTTTCTTTAGATAGGTAGTTTAGTTTGTTTTTAAGTTTTACTTTCCATCGCGTCATTTTGAATCCCTTTAGATACATGAGTCTTCATCAAAGACTCGAGATGTCTGGCATACGAAAAGTGAGTTTAAGAGACCTACCATTGTGGGGATATCATGACAATCTCATGTACGGAGAAGAACCCCTTTACGATTCTATCCTACGGCAACCTAAGATTAACATGGCTGTGAACAAGAGAATCCCTTCTCGACCCCACACACCGAGAATAATCATAATGGGAGAGATGGTAACATTGGACAAAACCTTACCGCTCAACAAATCGTAGAGCTCAGTATTAAGAGAAAGGATTGGCTACTGCATATGAGACTATTAGGTCACGACAATATTCAGAAGACCAAGAACGACAAGAAAGGCCACAGCCTACCCCGAGCACAGTGTCAGCCCGGGTCACACCATTGAGACAGCCTGCCCACACATTTTTCAACAATTACTCTCTAGAAAAAGTTTGCTCATGGGTTGCTCCAAAAGACAACACTATTAAAATTGAAGATCTCCCTAAAATGCTCGACGAATACATGGCCAAGAGGAAATGCCTTGGTCACTCATTTGGATTCGACAAATTTTATCGGGATGTCGAATTTAACTTGCCAATAGGATTTAAACCACCGAAATTTACCAAATATAGCAGCACCAGAAATCTGAACCATCACTTGGCCCTCTTTTGCAATGATTGTCGAGCCATACGTGATAATCACGAACTTCTCATTCACTACTTTCAATGCTCATTAGAAGGAAAAGCTCTAGATTGGTTCGCGGGACTCCCGCTCTATAAGATAGAAACATTCGATGAATTAGTCGGTCAATTCCTAGACCAATACAAGCACTTAATCTAAGAGAGTCAGTCTCAGCGATCTGATGGCAGCCAAGCAAGGGCTTGATGAAGAATTTACTGAGTTTGTCGCAAAATGGAAAAAACTCACTGCCAAAACTGACACGTTAATGAAAGAGAAAGACTCGGTTGATATTATTATTGACAATACTAGGGAACCGTTGAAGAGCGCGCTTGTCATAAGTGATTGCCTCGACTTCACTACACTCCACTCCCGAGCATCCCGACTAGCGCGACACATTAAAGGCAAAAACCTCGCCCTGTCTATAGTCACGTCGAAAGTAGGCTCTTCTAGTGAGTCAAAGTAAAAAAATAACAAGAAAGCCTTAGGAACCGAATAGGTTAACACCATTGTCAACCAAGGATAAAACCCCGGGAACGAAAATTTCCAACCGAAAAATTTCAGGCAAAATCAGAATCAACAACAGAACATGAACCAAACCAAGGCACCAATCAATAAAGATATGCGAACCAAAACCAAGGCCAGAACTAGAATCAGGGCCAATACCAGAATAGGAACCAATATCCCAACACCTACTAGAACCAAAATGCGACACATAATCGACCGACCCATGTGCAGAACTATAATAATGTACCCCCATCGTAAAACATCAACCCAGCTAGAGGCTCTTACCAGCCGAGGCGGGAGCACTATCCTCCTTTATCTGATACGATCTCCAACATTTTCTGACTCCTTAATGCTTAGAATCTCCTTCGATTCTCGCAGGAAAGACCCCAGTCATGGCTAACAAATCTAGATTATAACAAATACTGCACATTCCATCAATACGCGGGACACAACTTAGAAGACTGTTGAGTCTTTCGGGATGTAATCTATGATATGAATGACCGAAATCAAATCGACTGGGAAGCACTTAGGAATCCTAACCCTATCAATAACTAACCCTAATAAAATTTAAGAATCATTAATAACCCCATGCCTAACCACAACCAAGCAGCACCGGCTCAACTCAGCTCACCACCATAGATCTATCTGGTCGACCCTCCTTCCAACCCTCCACCTTAATCACTCGCATCCCACCTTCTGACACTTTTGCTACCCCTACGAGAGTTCCTATACCCCTGCATCCCTCGGCATTGATCACTGGAATCGCCCCACTAAGCCCCCGTCCTCACCCGAAATTCGCTCAGATACGAGTTCACTCCTTTAGGGCCCGGAGACCATTCCTCTATAGTCACCCACCAGACCTTCAACTCCTCTAAATCCTGAGCCAACACCACTGCCACTCCCTTCGTCTAATTTTGAGTCCGAGTATGGAGACCATGTTCTTCAAATTGCAGTCCAAATTACTGCATGAGTAGAAAGTGTCACCCGAAAGACCCCAAGCCGAGAAAATGAAACAAAGACTAAGTGTTCACTAAACATAGAAGAAGGTGAGCGAGAATAACATCCCAACTCGTGCGAGACACTGGTCTCCGCTTTCCTAGAAGAAGAGGATTACACATAGTACCCCCCACCTTGGAGCGGCACCATGCAAGTATGCGCTTCGACCTCGAATTTCACTTACTTCACAAATACATTGACGTCGAACCACACTGGGTTCGGTGAACAATCGACTTGCCCGATTCTTAAATAAGGAACCAATTACCCACCTCCGCCTTTCCCTCGAAATAAGGATTTCACGAACGTGTAACCATCAGAGGGGAACGTGAGAGAAAGAGAAATTAACTTGCCTCCCTCACCTCACATTATCCCTCCACCGATCTCTGCACCTCAACCACTCCAATCGCCTGCACCCAAGGCTCATCGGCCAGGCAAAGAAATTGCACTCTAGCCAGGGCAAGAATATGACCTTCTGCGGCATCTTCAAAAGATCCTGGCCCAAATATCAATATCAAAACTCATCAAGAAATTGCCTGACCATCACTGACTACTGATAAGAATACTTGAAGACACGCAAGTGGATGAGGACACAATGTTAGACGAGCTTCATCAAATTGCCTCGATCATGGCGCAACCTTCAGTGCTCACTTTCATAGACATATACATGCCTAAGGAGTCGCTCCGTGGAAGCGTAGCTCCCATATACCTTACAGTCATAATTAGAGGATTCTCCGTACCCCATGCGTTGGTCGATACAGGAGCAGGACTCAACATCTGACCTATCACCACGGTAAAGACGCTCGAATACACAGAGCAGAATGTCAGACCCTTCGCACTATCACTTATAGCTTATGATGGCTCGCGTCATTTCGTCAAAGGAACTATCAAACTTCAAGCTCGCCTTGGACCTGTAACGAAAGATGTCACTTTTCATGTTTTTGATTCCGCTAGTACGTATAATTTTATCTTAAGAAGAAAATGGTTAGAGTCAATGAAAGCCATCGCATGCACATACCATCAATGCGTCAAATTCCCATACAAGGACTCCATTCTCTGTATATACGCTGATGCACCCCTCCAGGATATGGACACTGATTACGCAGTGAGTATTCCGACAGCCCATGATTCTATATTGAACATAGGCCATATTCAGAAGGCTTGAATCCCTGATGAGACCACTGTTGTGGAAGTCCGTCCCCCTGCCCCCCCTAGTTCTCTCCCAACGCGTCAACAAAAATTAATGAGAAGAGAGGTTGGCCCAGACCTCGCCAAACTCTATGACATTGACCCTATTGCGACAAAAGGTTGGCACCTTATGTATCAGCTCGGGTACGTCCCCCACACCAGACTTGGTAAAAACAAGCAAGGTCACGTGGGACCCATTGTCTCAATGAAAATACGTAAGCACATAGGGTTAGGCTACCAATCGGACGGCTCGTAAGCCGACTTGTACCCTACCTCACCGAAATGGTTTCTATATGATCACTTTGTCTACGGGACTACGAAGAAAGTGGATGTACTAAGCAGAAGGAAGTGTCCTTCACTAAATCCCAAGAAAAAAAATCGAATGAATGGCTAAAGCATTTAACGATTGGATGAATCTAAACGACGATATTGATGAACCGCTCGAAGGAGTCAAACCTTTGTTTGACACTAAGGAGCTTACAGAGGAGAGAAAAGGAGAACCTTCCAAACTCAAGCCGCAAGTAGAAGATGGGAATCCACTGACGACGAAGATTTCCGCATAGCTGCCTTACAAGATAGTGAAGAGTACTCACACCTGACATGGGAAGAGGATGACACCCCACAAGGGGATCTTAACTCGCATAGCGTCTGCCTCAGCCTTGGCCTTGGAGGATGGGAATGCCCGTGGGACTCCCCATGTATCGCTCACCAATATCAGTCCCGCTATAGGGCATGCACTAGCATATTAGAACGCTTTGCTAGTTGGGTCCGACATTTTGCAATCGTAGAATCGAACGACTCTAACCTCATACCAACGGAAGCAAGTAACGACCCACCAACTCGGCTACTAGTGTAAGAAGAAGAAAATTCCAACAATCATCTAGTTGACCCAGGGGGAAACACCCCCGTCGCCCTCGTTGAGTTTAAAGAGGAACTTGAACTAGACACTCCTCCATCCCTAGAGACGCCACAACTCTTAATATTTTAGAAATCTCTCGAGGAAGAATGGTAACCCCCTCCAAGTGATGATGAAGACTACTGGATAGACCTCCCTGCACTCGAGCTAGCGGAGCGGGCCAACCTAAGACTTCAAGCATTGTCAAATCAAGAAGACGAGTTAAATACCAGCCTCGAATCCAACTCAGAAGGGTGGGAATGCCCTTGGGGATCTCCTTGCATTTCTCACCATTATTAGCTTCGCTGTCAAGTATGCGCGCTTATCATAGCATATTACTAAGTTCAAGGGAAAGAGCTCACTACCCCTGAGGATCCCTCAGGAGGTCACCCTCAACAGGAAGAGCGATGGTACTATAACTCAGAGGACGATAGTTCGACTGATTATAATCTTCAGAGCTTCTTCCAAGATAAGGCAATCAATATGACAGAGGAAATCCAAACATTAATATTGTTGTCATCTGCGTCACTTATTCAAAAGGTCTTATTAGATGAGGACTTCAAAAAAAAAATGTCAAATTCAGAATAAATCCACATTTCTTGGAGAATCGCTCGAACGGCTCCAACAGCCGTTTCGCTCCCTCAATTAGAGGAAGCAAGTCTTCCAACACCTCTTGAGGCGACCGACCCTATACCATATCTATTATCGAAAATAAAAAAAATATGAAAAGAAGAAAACCTTAAAAATTCAGAAATACAAAATTCAAAAAAATTAGAAAACCCTAGAAAAGAAAGGGAACCCTTCGTCCCAAACTAATTTTGTGGCCAATAAGGAAACTTCTCTCCTAAGACTTCTACCCCATCTTTCGCGCGAGGACGAAAAGCGTCCAGGCTAAATAATAAGTCGGTGATCATGCCAGATGAGATACTTCACTACTTTGATAAAATGATTAATAGCCTTGACCTTCACCTTACCAAAGATCTCTCAGTCATAAATTATGCCGATGAAGGGCTACCTTTCGCAAAACCGAATACCCAGTATAACAATTTTACAGTATATGAGCTTTCCAAGACTACTAATGGGTTATTAAGCGTTTCGATGAGCAAACTCAAGCTATCGCAGAACCCACAGAAGAAATTAACTTTGGTACTGAAGATAAACCCAAGAGGTTGCTAATTAGCGCAATGCTCAACTCTAAGGAATGTCAACAAATCGTGCAGGTCTTACAAGAGTACTTCAACTCCTTTGCATGGTCCTATGAGGACATGCCTGGTTTAGACCAGAGTTTAGTAGAGCATCGCCTTATCTTAGAACCTGATGCGAAGCCTGTTAAGCAAAGACGGCAAAGTGCGAGTTTGCATTGACTTTCAAAATCTCAACCAAGCATGCCCAAAAGATGACTTCCCACTTCAGCACATTGACACTCTAGTCAACAACACCGTTGGATATGAGATGCTATCCTTTATGGATGGTTTCTCTGGGTATAATTAGATCAAATTAGCAGAGTCTGACCAAGAGAAGACTTCTTTCACCATACCATAGGGAACTTACTATTATATCATCATTCCCTTTGGGCTCAAGAATGTAGGAGTCACGTATCAACGCGCCATGATGACTATTTTTCATGACATGATGCATAAATGTATAGAAGTCTACGTCGATGTCATATTAGTAAAGTCTCAAACGTGGGCAGGACAGGTTGAAGCACTTTGACTGGTATTACAAAGAGTTAAGAAATATCAGCTAAAAATGAACCTAAAGAAATGTATCTTCGAAGTCACCTCTGGAAAATTACTCGGTTTCATAGTCAGCAAGCGAGGGATCAGAGTCGACCCTGCAAAAGTCAGAGCCATCCTTGAGATGCCACCTCCCAACAATATAAAAAATTATGAGGCCAGATAGGAAGATTGCAATTTATCAGAAGATTTATCTCCCAGCATTCAGATAAGTGCGATCCTTTCTACAGACTATTTAAAGGAGGAACTGAGTACAAATGGGATGACCAGTCTGAGCATGCCTTCGAAAATATAAAAAAATACCTCCTTAACCCGCAAATACTATCGCCACCAGTTCTCGAAAGACCCCTAATCCTATACCTTTCAGCGAACGACAAAGCAATGTGAGTAATCCTGGGATAATATGAAGAAGACAGCAAGAGAGAGAAGGCTATCTACTACCTCAGTAGGATGATGGTCGAGTATGAACGAAAATACACTTCTATAGAGAAGACCTGCCTCACGCTGGTGTGGGCCTCAACCAAATTACGGTACTACTTCGGAGCACATGAGACACTAGTTTTAGCCTGAATGGACCCTCTGAAGTACGTAGTCGAAAAGCCCGCAACATCAGGAAAGATCGCTCGCTGGCATATGCTACTGTAAGAATTCGATATCACTTATGTCATGCAAAAATTGATCAACGGACAAGCAATCATCAATTACCTCACAGATCTCCCCCTCTCGGGTGATGAGCCCATACACGCGGATGTCCCCGATAAAGACCTACTCACGATTTATAACGAAGAGTCCGATAAGACGTCATGGACCCTTTATTTCGATGGTGCTCTAAATCACAAAAGAAAAGTCATAGAGATAGTCCTGCTAAGCCCGGAAGGAGTTGTCATACCTAAGACTTTTCAATTATATTTTTCTGTCACTAATAATGTCATAGAATATGAAGCTTTCATAGCTAGACTACGAGCAGTACTACAGTTAGGCGTTAAATAGTTGAAACTATCGGTGATTCCAAGCTCATAATCTCACAAGTTATAGGAGAATAGAAAATTAAGGAAAGGAGACTGATGGCATATCTAGAAACCGCTCAATATTTAGTAAAAAAAATTGAACCAATCTCTTTCACACACATCCCTAAATTTGAAAAATGAGCTCGCAGACTCCCTTTCTACGCTAGCCTCGGTCATCCAAATACCTATAGAACAAAGTACCAAGACCTTCTTCATTAAAAATTAACAGTACCCGCTCACGAGGTAGCATGGACCGTTAAGAGAGAATTACCAATCCTCCCCACCGGCACAGGACCAGATGAAGCAATCACTCCGGAATAGCACGTCAAGTCAGGAATCGAAGTCGCTATGTTCAGATTTGAAAAATCACCAATTGATGATGGACAACCATGGTATTTTGACATTTGAAACTTCCTGAAACATCAACACGTCCCCCCATACGCCACAAAAATTGAACGGAAGACTATAAGGAACCGATGCGCTTGATTCTACATACTCAGTGAAATATTATACAAAGAAGCCTTCACCAAAGGGGTACTGCCATGATGCGTCACAACCGCCGAAGGACAATACATCATCCGAGAAGCACACGCCAGCGCCTGTGGCGCCCACACCGGTAGACAGAGACTCGCTGATCAAATTATAAGACAAGTCTACTTCCGGCCGACAATGACCAGAGATTTCCACCTCTATGTCCAATTCTGCAAGCAATCCCAAGAACACGCCACACTCATCAAAGCTCTATCAGTTGCATTGAACACTATGACCTCGCCATGGCTATTTTTGATGTGAGCCTTCGACATCATCGGACCTTTCACAGACACAGTTGGGAACACTCACAAGCACGCGTTCATACTTACAGCAACCGAATATTACACCAAATGGGCAGAAGCTGAATCCTATGTCAGAATCACCACTTCAAAACTTGTAAGGTTTATTATTCGAAATATCATCACTAGGTTTGGAGTACCCAGAATGTTTGTTACCGACAGTGGTCCGGAGTTCATTGCAAAGAAGATGAAGAAATTATGCAAGAAGTTCGACATCGATCTACGCCATTCATCACCGTTCTACCCCTAAGGCAATGGACAAGCTGAAGCTATAAATAAAACGCTAATTCAAGTTTTGAAGCGCACAGTAGAAATAAACAATGGAGTCGACTGGCCAGAACGACTATCAGAAGCACTCTGGGCCTATAGGACCTCTATTCATACGGCCACTGGTCAAACTCCCTACCTCCTTACCTATGGGATGGAGGTAGTCCTAGTATATGAGATATAAGTATCATTCTTATGAATTCAACTCGATGATGAGTTATCCTTAGATGAGAGGATAATCGCCCTACTCACGCAGCTAGAGCAACTTGATGAAACACGTCTAAGGGCAGCTGATCACGCTCAGGTATATCAGAGGAGAGTGGTCAGGGCTTACGAAAAAAAAGTCCTCTAACGAACCTTTAATATTGGAGAATTAGTCTTAAAAGAAATCATGCCTTCCAAGCATGCCCATCTGAAAGAAAAATTAAAACCGAACTGAGAAGGCCCTTATGTTATAGCAGCCGCATACCCTGAAAATGCATACAAACTGGCGAACCAAGACGGGGAAGAACTCCCTAGCCCTTAGAACACCATGTACCTTAGAAAATACTATCCTTAGTCCTATAATCGTCACATCCCATGGTTAAATACTTATACTTATTGCCCCCGTAGTCGTCATGACCCATTCATTGGTCGTACGTCGTCAATTCTCAAAATATCCTTAAGACTTTTAGTTTATCGCCCACTTTCTCACTCGGGCAATCTGATTGAAGGACTAGTGACCTATCTAACCTCTTTCAAAAGCATAAGTAACACCTGATTCTCATTTCCCCTTTTCTCGCCATTGGAGGAGACTTTAGAGCAGAAAAAATGAAGATGCTAGGTTCAATCAAAACTCATTATTCTTCTGTCAGTGGGATGCTTTCAAAAATACATATATCAAAAAAATCGAGTGAGAGCATTACAATGAATGAACAAGTCAATGAGCTCAGGGAAGCATAAGCAGGCTGTGAGGACATCTCTGGTACGTTATTATAAGTGTATAAGCAAGCTGTGAGGGCATCCCTGATGTCCCTACTACATATCGTTGTAAGGAGGCGGGAGGAGGACAAACCCCTGCTAACCATAGAATATGTGATTTTGATGGTACCGAAACATGACGAAGAGCTCGATCATGGCACCCCGTATCCCTTTGAGAAAAAGATTATTACTCACCCCTTTTGGAAAGCGTTAGATACAAACTATTCCTCACATCACTGAGCCTTACCCCCTCTTCTATTTTTATTTCGGATGATAAATAAAAAGCCTTGTGGGATATTCCTAGAAATGAAATCGAAAACCGATAAATGATGACTGATGCAATCATTTACTTACCTACCATACTTCTCCCTAATAACCACGAGATAGGATGACCACCACCCTAAGGTAGACCCCGATATACAACCGACATAATCAAAGCGACCTCCCTTGGTTCGATGACAGTACTGATGAACCTTTCTTCAAAACTAACTCACCAAATACCCATGACTTCTTATAGACCCGAAGTGCTCATCTAAAACCCAGAAAAGCTCCACTGCATCTGTACATTGGGGCATTTTTTTATTAGAAGGATAATCACCTTAGAAGTGCCGACTCATCCACAAGGAAGATGCAAAATAATGAAGTCACCATCCGGAAAATGCTACTGAAGATACTATATTGCCAACCCTACCACGCTCCTACACTGGGGCATTTTTATTTTTTATTTTATTTATTTATTTCTATCTTAGTTATTTTTTTTCCTTGCTACATTATTTTTATTTCAAAAAAAAAGAGAAGAAAAAAAGAAGAAAAAAGGATCATATATTCATCTTTTACCACCACGCCTCAGTCTGAGACACTCACCCCCCATGACAACTGGCAAGGGAGAGAATAAAAATTACTGATAGTATTACCTTTACATGCACAGATACGAAGTAACCTTTAACCATCACTGGGCCAGCTTAGGAAGCATCCAAGTCCCAATGACGATCAACGGCGCTAAAAAAACTAAAAAGCGAAAGACAAATGCAAGAGGTAATCAAAAGGAAAGGAGCCGATCAGGTACATCCAAAACTAAAGAATCTCCATATATAAATATCAAAATTTTCTTTTCTTTTTTTTTACACTTGTCACCAGGGGCATCCCCCCTATATATACAATGCACACACACAGTGGACAAAAAAAATATACACACGCACCCCTACTCCCTACGGTACCGATGGGATGGGTGAGCGCCGCAGTCCTTAGTATCATCAGCCCGGAGGTCCGTAGACTGATCCTCCGAAAACACAATCTCGGCACCCAAAGTAGGCGGAACCTCTAGACGACGAGGCCCCGCTACAGAACCCCCTCGCTCATCTGGCTAATAGATCGCCTCAATCGTGAATGAGGAGCATACCCGGCGAGAATCTCATGAACGATAGAATCCTCACGAGCGTCACCCCTGACACGATCACGAGACGTGTGACGACATTGCCCAGTCGAGGAACCCGTATTCCTCCACTCCGATCCATCAAGCTGACTAGCCAGCCTACGCACCCCTCGCTCACTCCTCATCAGATGATACTGCAGCTGATCTAGGGACACCTGCATATCTGCCCGCATCGTCTGACGTGCTGCCTCTAACACCTCAGCTTGAATCTTCTGTGTAACCATCATCTCAATGAACAGGTCATCGCGACTCTGGGTCTCCCCAAGGATCTGTCTCGCCTCGGGAGTGGCGCGTGCTCGCATCTCCTCTAAATGTGCCTCCTCAAGCTGACGAGCCTGCGTAACCACACCAAGTCAAAGAAAACTAATATATATATATATATATATGAACATAAAAAAGGAAAAAAGAAAAAGAAAAAGAAAGAACTATACCAGATTTAGCCTCTCCTCTAGAAGGCGCTCAACCGTCGTAGCGATCACTGGATTAGCAAGAGGCGTGAAAGGGATAGCAAACATAGGCGGCTGTAATAAGAACAAACAAATACATCAGATAACACTATAATGTCAAATAAACTATAAACACAATAACAAAAACATACCTGAGTGGGGATAGGGATAGACCACTGAGGGGGGGCCTCGGAAGCAGAGCCTAGAACAGCCTACACAAAGAACCAAATAAGCCAATGCAAAATATGTCAGAATAAATAGAATGAAATAACCTAAATTGAAGAACACCACACCATAAACTATACCTGACTCTCCGGGCGTAGAGAGGCAGCAGTCGCCTCCCTCGTCTGAAGATCCTCGACAACCCAACACTGAAATACCACGTAATGTTAGTAGAATATTAAGAAAGCGAAAACAATAACATCCAACAAACTAACGCAATGACACAAATGAGGTAAAAGATTGAGGAAACTTACCCAATACTCTAGCTCGACCCGAAGCTAAGCCAACGGTGGATCCTCTTGACTGGAGGAAGCAATTGAAGATGGATAAAAAGCCGAAGTGGGACCTCCAGCAGCGAGCTCGGCTCTGTACGAATAACAATAAACACATCAGTTAGCAAGCTCACTATGCTAACAATTAACAAAACTAAGTTCACATAAACACTTACCAATCGATCAATCTCAGATCGCAAACTGGCCTCCACCTCTCAGCTAGCCTGCTGCTGACCGCGTAACAACTCGATCATTGTCACGTGACTAGCAACCTCGACCTCCCTCTCAGACTGTCCAAAATAAAATGAGACACCACAACCATGTCAGAACGACCAGAAGACCAAGTCCGCATAATACATAAACAATTAGACCAATAAATCAACTCACCAGGAGTCGTCGAGTCTCCGCTAGCCAAGCCCCCAACTCATCCTCTGCTCCCCTAGCCTGAGCCACCAAGAGGGCCAAGGAGTGTAACATCTCCTCATCCAGATGAGGAGCACACCCCATCTGCTCCATCGCCCTATGGAGAGCATCTAACGCCCCCCCCCCCCCCCCACACTCGTTGTGAGATGGCCCTGCTCCAATGCAGCCAGCCCCTCTCTCAATGTCGACGCTAACTTCGGCCCGCCGATCACGAAAGAGCCACTCCCATGAAAGGGACGTGTGAAGAGGCTCCCACCACCCAGTGCCTTGAACCACCTCACAAACTCTCGCATGTCCGCCTCATCACGTGCCCCTGTCACCTTGGTCTCCCCAGCTCTAAAATCCGCTATCTGAAGTGCCATCCGCTTCGTAAAGTTCCGTCCAGGGGGTTGGTCATCCTCTTTGCCACCCTGTGACGAATCTCCGGGGGGACTTCCTGAGCGAGCCTGAGCTACCGCACCACCCGAGATAGGTGGATCCTCTCTACCTTATCAAAACAATGGACCCATATGTCCACGTCAAAGAAGGGTTGACCAGACTGAATCAGTGGCACACCCGCATCCTCCTCGACTGTGTATGACCTCCAAATCACCTAACCAACTAAACAAGTCAACCCATCAACAAATCCTTAGGTCCTAAAAGACCGAAACACAGCATACAGACGATAATATATACATGCCCCGCATGCATGTCCTCAAAAAGGCCTCGCACAGTCTGAAGATCAGAAGACCATCGATGACCCCATAGCGCTGCCCTCCACACATGCATCCGCGGGAATGTGAACCTTACCTCCAACGGAACCCTGGGATGAAGAAAAGCAAAATAATCATACACCCAAAACTAAATGCTAAATAGCTGCTACGATAAAAAAAAAAACAAAGACTTCATGACACTCATTAACTAAAACTCACTTGGAGGAAGGGAAGGAAACCTCCAATCGTCGCGATGCCTCATCCCCGATGACAAAGCTGCTCATAGAGATGTGCCAATGCGGCTGCACCCCACGCATAGGTAGGGACCCGATCCAAGTCCTTGAGAACCATCAAAGATAGCCCGGTGACGCATCCCCGAGTCGAATAAGAAAATAGTACCGCACCGAGGAAGTGCATCAAGAATGCTCGTAGCACCCTATCTGCAGCCAACCTTGGCTCAACCACGGGTTCCTAACCTGCCACCACCACAGAACGAGCCTCATAAGACGTCCTTACCTCCGAATGACGCCTCGGAGGGACGAAGCCACTAGCGAACGTATCGAAGAACCAAGTGAATCGAACTATACCCGGCCCCGATCCACTCGACCTATATGGTATGCCCAAAATCTCCTCACACACCTCCAAGTACTCTCCTGCCATCCGCCCCGTGATCGGCTCACCCTTAAAATGAAGACCAGTGATGTGGACCCAGTCCTCTTGAGTCAGTAGCAACATACCAATCGGAAAGAGAAGCGCCTGATGTTCCTCCCTCCACCTCTCCAGAATCGCTGCAATCAGGCCACGATCGACCTAAAAGGGCTCTAGCTCTAGGATCGGCCTGAAGCCTAAAGACACCAATGACGCTCGCTGAAACTCTGGCAAGGCACGATACCAAGTATTGGACTTAGTCCACGCCGAGCTGATAGCCAGCTGCGGGGGCTCCTATCGAATGAAACACAAGTAGAAGAAAATAAGACTAACACACATACCTATGATGAATGACTAGCAGACTTAGAGCTAAAAGCAAATAAAATATGCCCCGAAAATATAATAATAACTCATAACAATTATACAAAATATGATAAGAATAACTGAATAGAAACATGACCTATCACTAGATGTCATCATGATGCATGAGTGAGCACACAATCAATAATCGATGCAGGTTCGACATAAAGTTTTCAGATCCTAATAAATCTATGTCATGACCTAAATGCCTAGGATAATGAAGGAACTCTCGCTCACGGGTATCTACCTAATGAATCAAATCCTTCAGCGGGAAGTGTCTGCGATCCCGACGCCCCTCACCCTAGTGCTCCTCAGTCTCATCCTCAGCTCTATCACCCTCAACTCTCTCACCCTCCTCTGCAACTATACCCTGCTCAATCTTGAGTACCTCCTCCCTAACCTCCATCTAGTCAACCTCTGGTAACTCCTCTCTAACTATCTCCCCGACATCCTCCTCGACAACAACATCGGTCTGAGCCTCGGACGTCTCACCAATCTCCCCCATCATCATCCTCCCAAACTCAAAAATAGTAATATTGCGCCTATCACCACTCTCACCCTCCATCCTAAAATAAAGAACTTGAAAAATTGGAAAGAACGGAAGAAATAACGCCTAAAGCAGATGATCGGGTCGCGAGATATCACAAAAACACGAAAATTAGAGCGCAGGGAAACAAGGAAACTAGAGAATCGAAGACAAAAATGGATAGCGTGAAAATGAAAGTTTTTGAACTACATATATAACATACCCAAATCGTGCGCGTCAACCGATGTGCTCGATCGAATCACGCACCACGATTTTCGTGCTTAATCCGGATCAAACGATCAATTTTGAGCGCACAAACGGATTGTCGCCCGCTCAAACTAACTTGACCACCTGGTTACACACCGCCTATCAGGCGCGTAATCATCTCAAGCGCATGAACCCGCGCGTGTGAATGTCAACAGTCACTGCAACAGTGACTTGCCACTGCCTAAATCCTGTGCCCCATGACTTGAACTGAAGTCGATTAGACGACTAGATGTCGGCGCTTAATGACCTTCCAACCCTTCGAAACACGCGCTCCCATTTCGACGCGCAATTAGTTTATGCACCCGTAAGCAAAATCTCCCAGAAACATAAAAAAATATGCCCATAATAGCAGGTTCACAGGCCCAAATTAGGAGACTTTCGACACTGATTACCGACTTAAACTGTGCCCTTGCTAAGACCAATCCAAAAACACTTTTGACGAAAAATATATACGCCCCAGAAAAAATAAGGAAATGCCAATATCACTTACGCACTTCAACGAAAACCAAACTAAACAAAAAAAAAACAACAAAATGCCCCCACCATTCATGCACTTAGACTAAACTAAACTAAACAAAAAAAAATGCTCCCAACACACCCCAGATCAAAATAAGTAAATAAGAGCAGACCAAATTTAAATAAATAAGCATCACATTCAAAATAAGTCAAAGTAAGCTACCAAATAAACCAAACCAAAATTTACTAAGTAGAAATTACCACAAATAGAATTAAGAAATATAATTACTTCATATAAAAAATAATAATTACAAAACACACCTAGGGCATACCCTCTGAATATACAACTTAAAACAAGAAACTTCAAATTTGCATGTTCAGGCAGTGCCCGAATCCGGATTTATTCGGGAAACCACTTCGAGTTGGAGTGATGGCACCAACTCAACTGTCACCCCAAATTCTCAATCCCGTTCATTCTCAATAATCCCCTCAATAATCACAACCCTTCGGGTTCAATACCCGGGAGACAAAATAAAAATGAAGAAAAGACATTAATGAACAAAAATGCCCAAAAAGCACAAAAAAAAATCCCAAAACTTTTAATTCTAAGCTTGAAATGAAAATGCAAAACAACAAGAACCCAAAGCCCCCTTGGCTCACACATTTAAAAACTATACATCCTAAACCATAAAATGAAAAGTGTCACCCCTTTTAAACCATTCCCATCTAATTAAACCCAAACCAAACACATACCCCTCATGAAAGACCACAATCCATGACAACCTAGATAAACTAATAATCATGCAACACTTGCCAAAAAAAAAAAAAAACCTAAAGCAAAGTAAACAAGCCAATAGGATTCAAACACTTAACACCCATCTAGAAACTTTAAATTAAACCCTAAATTCACACATTTCTAATAAGGACCATGTTGAATCAAACCTAAGACCAAAACAAAAATACCTTAAACTTTAAACAAAAAAAACTCTCCAAAAATAAGACCCTAACTTGTTTGGGACCAAAAAAATGCTCCCAACAAACCAAACGGAGCCAAGTAAACTCTCGAAACAAAATTAAATAATGCAAATTAAGTTCGAGACAAACCCTGAATGAATCCTAAAACTCCGAGCTAAATTAAATCCAAAGCTAGATCAAACAAATCAAATACACATTCACTAACCCATTAAATAAGTTAAAAAAAATAAATAAGCATAATAAATAAAAACATCTCTTCATTTATAACAAAAAATTTTACAAGTACCACCGGAGGCATACCTCCTGAACTTACAACCCAAAATGAAAACTTAGAACATGAACTTACAACCCAAAATGAAGACTGGGTTCAAAACTGAGACAGAGCGAGGAGCAGATTCCACTCGGAGCATCCAATCGAAGGCTTCAGGCAGGATTGGTTGGAGAACACATCCCTCCGCTTGTAACTCCTCTTCCGCTATCTTCACCTCCTCCGCCGCCGCCTCCTCTACATTGTCTTCACTGTTCCCTAAAATGGATCGATGTGAAGACTGGCGTCCTCATTCCTAAAACCGCCCATTCCCAGAATAATGTCGCTCCTGAGCATCATCTCAGGCACAAATCGTATGAAATTACGAATATAGGAAGAAACAACATCTCAAATGGACGTTTAGATCACCCGATATCGCTAACACACGAATTTTAGAACACAAAATATCCAGAAAAAGTAAAACTCGAGACTAAACCAGGGAATGATAAATAAATGAGGGCTCCCTCGCTTATATAGAATAAGGACTTAATCAGGCGCATAGACACGTGCGCTTAACTCAGTCACGTGCATCACAATATGCGCACAATCAAAAACACGCGCTCCGAATCAAGAGCGCAATGAAACCATCGCCCGCACCGACTGTGCGACGCTCCGATCATGCGCCAACTATAAACTGCGCAACATTATTAAATGACATACTCATGCCACGCAATACGAAAGGTCACCCGTACACTAACCCGGTGATGCTCTGATCTCGCGCTCATTATAGATTGCGCAATCCTATCAAACGACTCATACAAGCCGCGCAATACGAAAGGTCGCCTGCACAGTGACTTGGTGACTCCTCAATCACGCGCTATGATTAAAGCGCATAATTCAATCATGCACACACTCACACACACGTAAACAACCCTTCGAACTAGTGATCGCATGCCCGAAAATAGGTGCGCAATCATATTGAGCGACCTAAACTAGGCGCACAATGCCTGACTTCGGATAGAATCTATACACTCATATCTTTCTACGTCACCTTGATCAAAACTCTCCTGTCCCATCATGATCCCACCAGAAAGAGGGACAGCTGCTCACGCACACCCCACCAAGACAAGATGCACACACACGATACCACCTCAATATCCAGTCCCATCATAATAAATTAGCCATGCCCTCATGTCCCATCGCGAAAAGCTAGAAGCAAATCTCCCGAAAATGCGGGCACACCGCCAAAAAAAAAAAACTAAGCCAATCACGACGCAACCACAACGTGATTTTCTTTCACAACCCAAGATTTGTCAAAGAAAGAAAGAAGACACACTTATCACGCAACTATCCTGCCAGCGTCCCATCGCTAACTACATTCAACCAATATCCCATCACAAACATCAATACCTGAAAATAAAAAAAAGGCTCAAACAACACCTGCTATGTCGTATGATGAAAAGGAAGAAAGCTCGAACATGTCCCATCACTAAAGCAAGGAACTCTCTCTCTCCCACATTGAGCCCCACGTCCTACCAGGACTTACCCAACACGTAGGCAAAGAAATGAAAAAATCCCCAAGTCCCATTGCAACATGACTTCTCCAAGATATTACATCACATTGGCGACCGCCAAGCTCTGCCGTAGCAGACATGAAGAAAGGAGAAGAATTTTCCAAAGTCCCCTCGCGACACTACGGCACCACCAGACTGCACAAGCTATGCACAATTCAGGTAAGTATCACCCCTAGGTAAGTACTACCCACTTTTCAATTACTCAATATTGCTCTAACTATCGTTTGCTATGATTAAATCAAAATATTTTTAAAACCCATCTCTCTCAACTCGTGAATCACTGTAGTCCTCCCATAAGAGACAATCATCAATATTCGCCAAGAAGGTTAGACGGAGTATCCAGCATGTCAAGTGTCGTCTTGACAACCACATAAATGGTCGGGTCCACAAATCTCGTACCGGTGAATCTGCTTAATGATGTCTCAGAAGCCACGTTTTCCACTGATTTACCACTGAATTGATCTTAAGTTAGAACTCCCAAAATTTCAAAACCCTTTACTTCCAAAATAAAAAAAAATCTTTACCTTACTTCCAAAACTAAAATAATAAAAAAAAGAAAAGAGAACAATCAAACTACCGAAAGAGGAAAGAAACCAAAGAAAAAATAAACAAAGATACTCACCTACCAAAATTCACCAAAATTCACCTCAATTACCAGCCCAAACCAGCCATTCCCCTGAGAAATCAAACGAGTATATTTAATCTAAGAACTTACAAACACCTACTGGAAAAGAAATGCCTGATACGGATTGGTGTGAGTAATGACGCGCCCGGTCTGACATGACTTACAAAAGCCTTCAACTTATTTATGGACATTTGTATGACGCCCCCCGATACCTCGACTGCGTCATACCCCTTTGTTTGACTGCCCCTTACAGCAGGTTGCGATATGCGGCAGGATGCCCCTTGCACCCACATATTAGGATATGGTGTTTCTCTTTTCCATTTGACTGTCACTTGTAGCAGGTCGAGCCATGCAAGGGATACCCCTTTGCACTGGCGGAATAGGATAGCAGGTCTCGAAACTCGACGGGATCGCCCTTGGGTATCCACGGCATGGAACATGCCTTTCGATAGCTACCACTGAGCCCCCGAATGCTCTATTTTAGCTTACACTGATAGATAAGAAAGCCAAATATTTCATGTCAGCATCCCTAATTCACATTTGTGATTTCTCAAGAGAAACGAGAAGACACCTCGAATGAGGGGTGTCTACTTCTTCGACGCGTTCTTACTTCGCAAGAGTGCGCTGAAGAGGGGCATTTGTAGACACTACCATTTTGTCCTCTCGAAATATACAAATCTATTCAGTCAACCTTTGACCTCATAACCCTAATGGGAGCCATATACTGAAACAATAGTATATGGCTGGACACAGGTTGAAATAATAGCTCTATGATTCAGACCCCTAACCCTAACGTAGGGAACCATGTACTGAAATAATAATACATGGCTGAACGCAGGCTGAAATAAATAGCACGGTCGCTTAGGCCTCATAACCCTAATATAGGGAACCATGCACTGAAATAATAGTACATGACTCAACGCAAGCTGAAACAATAACTTTGTGGTTCAGATCCCGACATAGGGAGACTATATACTGAAATGATAGTATAAAGTTAGAATACAGACTGAAACAATAGTCTAGCATTTCAGACTCCTTTACCCTAATGTGGGACTATATACTGAAACAATAGTATATGGCTGGACACAGGCTGAAATAATATCTCTGTGGCTCAGGCCCCACGACCCTAACTTGGGAACCATGCATTGAAATAATAGTACATGGCTGAACACAGGCTGAAAAAATAGCTCTGTGGTTCAGATCCTAATGTAGGGAGACCATATACTGAAATAGTAGTATATAGTCAGAATGCAGACTGAAATAATAGTCTGACATTTCAGACCCGACCCGAACCCGGACAACCCTGAATTACATGCCTAAAACCACACGCACAATTTGATCTCACACTAAACCACAAACGTGCAATCAGTCCCCCTTTCAGACCAGACTTCCTTTCCCAGACCACTTCGAGACACGATCACGTGCGCTACATGGCACACACGATCAGATTGAGCGCCCGACCACAGGTGCGCAATTGGCCTACACCCGACCTAGTCTCACAGTCCTTGACTCCTAAGCTTCCTCGATCAAGCGCTTCAAATGATACACTTAATCGGATTGCGCATCCTACACTGGGTGCGCAATTAGTTCTAACAAAATTAGAACTAGGAAACTCGTTGAGCAAGTCAACCGATTGCCCACTAAGTCGTTAACCGACTCAAAGCGATTAAGCATCGGAAAACCGACACGTAATTCGGTTAAACGCCTGAAATAAGGCGTTTAATTAGAAAAAAACCTATAAATTTTTTTTTAATTCGGCCCATACACACAAAACAATGAAGAGAGGATGGAATTTTAGGAGAACATAATTTTTTGGGATTTCGAAACCAGAGAACTCCGAGAACGAACCTATAGAGCAACCTAGCCATGATTTCAAGATTCAAGCTTCGAACCTTCGGGATTTTTCTCCACAGCCTCGACCTTGGGTAACTTTTAATTTCCAACCGTAGTTCTTAGTTCTTAGACTTAGGATTTTCATAGTTTTTAATTGTTAATATTAATTCAGTCTTAGACCGTAGCACCCTTTTTCGGACCGTAATTTTAATATTTGGTTCTAGTTCTTCGTTTCTAGAACCAGTCCTTAATCTGACAGCCCAATCCACCAACCATAGACTCAATTCTGTTCTAAAATTTTAAGCTCCAGTTCTATCATTAATCTCTAGTTCTAGTTCATAGATTCTAGAACTACTCCTTAATCATACTGCTTGATTTTTTGATTTCGGACCCGAAGTCAGTCCTTAAACTTTTAAATTCTAGTTTTAATTCCTTAGTTTAATATTTCTAAAATCCTAAACATTAATTTAGTCTTCTGGAATCCTAGTTTTATAATTTAATTCTTAATTATAATCCCGAAAATGACTTCGAAAATCCAAAAAATACTATTTCATAATCCAAAAATCTAATTTATTCTTAATCTTAGCCACCCGATTTGCCCAAGAGAGCTTACGGAAGGTACTCGGGAATGAGGCCAATCCCCTTTAGCATAGCGGGCCTAAAACCCCTTTTTTTAGGATTCTTTTATTATTTTAATTAGGATTAGAAAATCAAGTCCAAAATTTTCCTAGATTATAGCATAGTTAATTCACATGCACTATTTTGAAATAGATCCCTAGAATAATGGCTTTGATTAAAAATTCTAATAAAAATTAGTTCCTCTATTTTAATTAGATAATTCTAGCATAGTTAATTTATTGCGTGATTAGATTTCAGTATAGTTAATTCCTTTTTTTATTAATTAAAGTTTTAGTATAATTAATACATTACTTTGATTCTGATTCTAGGAAAAATCAGTTCCTTCGTTTCAATTAGAGTTTTAATAAAATTAATTTATTTATTTTAATTATATTTTAATAAAATTAATTCATTGCTTAAATTAGAGTTCTAGTAAAATTAGTTCTCTAATTCAATTAGAATTGCAGTAGAGTTATTATGATTGCTTTACTTAGAATTCTAGCACGATCAGCATGCTTGATTTAATTAGAGTTTTATCAGAATTAACATATTCGCATTCCTAGTACAATTAGGAGACTGATATTAATTAGACTTCTAGTAGTATTAAGACACTAAATTAACTAGAACTCTAATAGGATTAGGAAGCTAAATTAAGTAGACACCTAATAGAATTATAATGTTAGATTAAATCACTATAATAAACCTACACCACTAGACTCATAATAGAATTAGGAAATATGAACCGATTCGAATCATAATAATAACATGGAAGAAAAGGAAAAATGAACCATCTAAACTATAAGGAAGAGCCATAATTGCTGATGTTTGTAGGCAGACGATTCAGTATAAAAGTAATCCACACCCGCTTTAAAGCGTGATTGATGACGTGTTGCAGCGTCGTTAAATATCTATAGCTGACGATCGCAAAAAACTAGGAATATCCCTAGAAAACCTCCCCTTTTTTTTTAATTTTACTTTTAATATTCCAAACGCTGCATCGCTAGAGTCCACTTAGACAGAATTGGGCCACTGATTCAAAGGGGACCGAAAGGAACCCAGAAAAAGTGCGCACCAACACCATCGCATCCCAAAAATAAAAAAATCCAACCAGGATCCCAGTAATGCCTCTATCAGACCTAACACAGACCCCCAATGTCCCATCACGTTTATGATTCTCTACGACAGTAAGAAAGAGAAAAGTTTTTCTCGCGCCCCATCGCACTTGCAACTATGAGGACTCACCCCAGCATACAATCGAAGAAAGAAAAGTCACTGATGCCCCATCCCGACATCTCCTCAAGACACTACATCATATTGGCGACCACCAAGTCCTTTCCATAGCGGACATGATGAAAAGAGAAGAAATCTCTAAAGTCTCATCACGGTATCACTGCGGTAACCCATTGCGGGCTACACAGGTAAGTATCACCCCCTCTCTTTTACTCGATATTATTATAAAAATATAGTTAGCTATGATTAACTCAAAATATTTTCAAAACCCCTCTCTCGACTCGCGAATCACTGTAGTCCTCCCATAAGAGACAATCATCAGTATTCGTCGAGAAGGTTAGACGAAATATTCGGCATCCCAAATGTCATCTTAACAACCACACAAACGGTCGGGTACACAAATTCCCATACCGGTGGATCTGCTCAGCGACGTCTCGGAAGCCAAGTTTTCTGCCGTTTTACCACCGAATTGATCTTAAGTTAAAAATTCTAAAATTTCAACCCCTCTTACTTCAAAAAAAAATCTTTACTTCTAAAAAAAAATCTCTTACTCCCAAAACAACACAACAATAAAAAAGAAAGAAACCAAAGAAAAAAATAAACAAAGATACCTTACCTACCAAAATTCACTTCAATTACCAGTCCAAACTGTCTATTCCCCTAGAAAACTAAACCATAAGTATAGTTAATCCAAGAACTTACAAATACCTATTGGAAAAGAGAAGCCTGACGCGCCATTGGTGTGAGCAATGATGCGCCCGATCTGACATGACTTGCAAAAGCCTTCGACATTATATTATATTTTATTATCGATTCCTGGACCTTATTTATGGGCATTGTATGCACCCCCGGTACCTCGATTGCGTCATATCCCTCTGTTTGATTGCCCCTTGCAGCAGGTTGCAATATACAGTTGGATGCCCCTTGCACCCACAGATTAGGGTATGGTGATCCTCCTTTTTGTTTGACTGCCACTCACAACATGTTGCGCCACACAATCGGATGCCCCTTGCACGCGGAATAGGATATGCTGACTTCCCCCGTCAACTGTCTCTGACAGCGGGTCGCAATACGCGACGGGATCGCCCCTGGGCATCCACGACATAGAACACGCCTTTCAACAGCTAACTCTGGGCCCCCGAATGTTCCATTTTAGCTTGCACTGATAGATAAGAAAGCTAAGTATTTCATATCAGCATCCCCAGTTCACATTTGTAAATTCCCAAGAGAAACGAGAAGACACCTCGAATGAGGGGTGTCTACTTCTTCAACGCGTTCTTACTTCGTAAGAGCGCGCCAAATAGGGGCATCTATAGGCACTCCCATTTTGCCCTCTCATAATATACATATCTATTCGGTCAAACTTTGACCTTACCCGTGACTTTTTGAAAAGGACTTACCTTCTCTGGAAGTTTCATAATCCTAATGTGGGACCACATACTGAAATAATAGTATATGGCTGAACACAGGCTGAAACAATAGCACTATAGTTTAAATCCACATAATCCTGATATGAGAATCATGCACTAAAACAATAGTATATGGCTGAACACAAGCTGAAATAATAGCTCTGTGGCTCATATCTCAATATAGGGAGACTATAAGCTGAAACAATAGTATATAACTAAAACAATAGTCTTACATTTCAGACCCCTTTAACCCTAACGTGGGGACCATATACTGAAATAATAGTATATGGCTGAACACAGGCTGAAATAATAGCTCTGTAGCTCAGACCCCCTAACCCTAAATTGTGAACCATGTACTAAAACAATAGTATATAACTAAACACAAGCTGAAACAATAGCTCTGTGACTCAGATCCCGACTAGAGAGACTATATACTGAAACAATAGTCTGGCATTTCAGACCCGACCCGGACCCGGATAACCCCTGAATTACATGCCTAAAACCACGCACGCAATTCAATTGCACGTAAAATCACAAACATGCGATCAATCCCCCTTCAGACCAGACTTCCTTTCCCAGACCATCTCGAGACTCGATTACGCGTCTCACATGAGACGCACGATCGGATTGAGCACCCCACCACTGGCGCGCAATTGGCCTACTCCGACCTAGTCTCACTATCCTTGACCCCCAAGATTCCATGATTAAGCCTCCTAACGAAGTACTTAATTGGATTGCGCACTACACATTAGGTGCTAAATTAGCCCTAACATGGTTAGGACTAGGAAACTCGACTAACTGGCTCCGCCGATCGATCACTGAGTCGGTGACCAACTCAAAGCGATTAAGCACCGTGCAACAGGCGCGCAATCCAGTTAAAGGCCTCAAACATGGCATTTAATTAGAGGAAAACATATACAAGATTTTTTTTCAATTCGACCCAAAACCCTAGGCAAACACAACACAGAGAGGAGGCTGAAAAATTACATAGAGAGAGAACAAAAAATACAAATAATTTCGAGAACGAACGCATAGAGAAACATAGCCATAATTTTGATATTCAAGCTTCGAATTTTGGAGATTCCTCTCCATAGCCCTAGCCCTAGGTAAAAATCTAGTCTTTAGTTCCCGACCCTTAGTTTTTTTAATTCTTAGATTTAGGCTTTCTTAATTATTAATACTAGATTTTCAGTCTTAGACCTTAGCACCTTTTTTAGACTGTAATTTTTAATATTTGGTTCTAGTTCTTAGTTTCTAGAACCAGTCCATAATCTGATGGCCTAATTCACCAACCCTTAGGCCTTAATTTCGTTCTGAAATCTTAATCTCCATTCCTATCATTAATCTCGGTTTCTAGTTCTTAGTTTCTAGAACCAGTCCTCAATCATAAGGTCTGATTTTCTGATTTCGGACCCAAATTCAGTCCTTAAATTTTAAATTCTAGTTTTAATCCCTTAATTCAATATTTCTAAGATCTCAATCTATAATTTAGTTCTCTAAATTTCTAGTTTCCTAATTTAGTCCATAATTATAGTCCAAATTATCGACTTCAAAAATCCAAAAAAATATATAAAATTATAATTCAAAAATCTAATTTGTTTTTAACCTCAGCCACCCGATTTGCCCAAGGGAGCTTACAGAGAGAACTCGGAAACGAGGCCAATCCTCCTTAGCACAGCGGGCCCAAAACCCCTTTTTTTAGAATTTTAATAAAATTAATTTATTGCTTTAATTAGAATCAGTAAAATCAGTTCTGTTACTTTTCCTAGAATGTTAGTAAAATTAGTTCCTTTATTTTAATCAGATTCTTAGCATAATTAATTAATTGCCTTAATTAAAATTTTAATTAGAGTCTTACCATCATTGTTTTAATTAGAATTCAAGTAAAATTAGTTCATTTTTTTTAATTAGATTTTTCGTATAGTTAATTCATTGTTGTAACTAGAATTTTAAAAAAATTAGTTTATTTGCTTTAATCGGAATTTTAATAAAATTAGTTCCTTTGCTTAAATTAGAGTTCCAGTAAAATTAGTTTTTTATTCCAATTAGAATTTCAGTAGAACTAGTACATTTGCTTTAATTAGAATTTCAGTCAAATTAGTATACTTGCTTTAATTAGAGTTGCAGTAGAATTAATATATTTGTTTTGCTTAGGATTCTTGTACAATGAGCATGCTTGATTTAATTAGAGTTTTAGTAGAATTGATATATACGTATTCCTAGTATAATTAGGAGACTAATATTAATTAGACTTTTAGTAAAATTAGGAAACCAAATTAATTAGACTCCTAGTGGGATTAGGAGACTTAACCAATTAGACTCCTAGCAGGATTAGGAGACTCAATTAATTAGACTCCTAATAGGATTAAAAACTTTAAAACTAATTAGACTCCTAATATGATTAGAATATTAGATTAAGCCACTAAAATAAATTCACACCGTGAGACTCATAGTATGTGTAGGAAACTTAAACCGATTAGAATTACAACAATAACAGGGAAAGAAAAGGAAAACCAAACTATCTAAACTATAAAGAAGAGCCATAGCTGCTGATGATCGCACGCAGACGATTCAGTAAAGACGTAACCCACCCCGCTCTAAAGCGTGATCACTGACGTGTTGCAGCGTCATTAAATATATGTAGCTGGCGATCGCAACAAACTAAGAACCTTCCTAGAAATCTCCCTTTTTTATTTATTTTCAACATTTACAACACCGCATTGCCACAGTCCACTTGGACAGAATTAGGCCACTAATTCAACGGGAACCGAGAGGAACCTAGAAAAAGTGTGCACCAACAACGACCTCCTAACTTCTCGGGTCAGACAGATCCGTTGGAAGCCGAAAGTTGGCTCGATGAGATGGAGAAGGTTTTTGGGGTGCTACAATGCGTCGATGTTGAGAAGGTTTGGTGGGCAACCTCTAAACTAAATGGAGTGGCTGGCCCTTGGTGGAAGTCAGTGTCCAGAACTAGAGAATAGGAGATTCCCAACACTCCATGGACATGGGCAGAATTTGTGAAAACTTTTATACTGAATACTTCCCGAAGATAGTGAGGAACTAGTGGGAAGTATAATTCATAAATTTGAAGCAAAATAACATGACTGTGCATGAATATTGGGCCGAGTTTACGAGGCTCTCGAGGTTTGCGCCTCTACACGTGGCCACCGAGTTGATGAAAGGTCGAAAGTTTCAGCTGGGCTTAAGGCCATAATACAAGAGAGTATGGCTATGTGAGAGATGGAAACTTCTGGGGGAGTGATGTCCAAGGCCCTCATTGCTGAGGAAGAGACTCATAAACGATTTGCAAGGAGAGACCAACAGAACAAGGAAAGGTCAGTTCAAGGTCCATCTAGTGCTTTCGATCAAGCAATAAAGAGATCTAGATTCTCGAGACCTCCTAGATACCTCACTCGGTCAGCTCACTCTAGATCGATTATTTCTTCATAACCGAACTCTTACCAGAGACCACCCGTGCCTTTGTCATCCAGACCCTTCCGACCTTCTGAGTCTTCTGCTAGTGTAGCTTCTGTTACTCAGGGATCTTCACGGGTTTCATCTTTTTCTCCGGCTCTATTATGTGCAAAGTGTAGGAAGCCACACAAGATAAAGGACTGCAGTAGAAATACAGGAACTTGCTTCAGGTGTGGCAAGATGGGCTACATGGTCAGGGATTGTCCAGAGGAGAGCAAGGAGAGAACTGTTTTGGCATCTACGCAGAGATCTTCTCGACCTACTGTTCAAGGTCGAGCTTATGCTGTCACAATCGTTGATACCCAAACATCCAACGACATGATCCAAGGTATCATTGCGCTTTGAGAGTTAAGTTTTTTCTTTGGTATATATATTATAAAGAATGTTTTAATAAATTATGTACATAGTGATACTCTTGAACTCCATACACTTGGTGTGCACTTAATTCAATTTTTCTTTGTATAAAATTAAGGTACCCTTGCTATGAGCCAAGATGGGGATATATGTGAAACTGAGGCACGAGTGTTGATCGACCCAGCGTCTACTCACTCCTTTATTACTCCGATGTTCATAGCACATATGGGCATTACGCCTAGATCATTAGACTTCATATTAGCAGTGTCAGTTTCTACGGGTAGTTCAGTGAGAACAGACACAGTAAACAAATCAGTTATCGTTCGAATTGAGGATCATGAGAATAGGGCAGACTTGATATTATTGAATATGGAGGATTTGATGTAATCCTGGGAATGGATTAGCTATCCGCTTACCATCCAAGCATTGATTGCCTTCGAAAAGTGGTAACTTTTCATCCTCTAAAAGGAAAAATATTCTTTTATGGAGTGAAGTTTAGTGTTGCACCTTTCATATTAGCTATTCAGGCTAAATGTCTGATGAAGAATGGGTGCAGTGGATACCTAACCTTCCTACAAGAGCAACAAGAATAGAAGAATATCATTACTAATATTTTTGTTGCTTGTGAGTACCCAGATGTATTTCTCGAGGATCTACCTGGACTGCCACCTGATCGAGAGATCGAGTTTGCTATCAATTTAGCTCCGAGTACTGAGCCATTATTGAAAGATCTATATCGCATGGCTCCAGCCGAGTTAAAAGAATTGAAAGAACAGTTGTAAGAGCTTCTAGACAAAGGATTTATCTGACCTAGGGTGTCTCCTTGAGGAGCACTAGTTTTGTTTGTTAGAAAGAAAGAAGGTTCGATGCGGCTCTGCATCGATTACCGTCAGCTAAATAAGATGACGATTAAGAATCGTTACCCGCTTTTGAGAATAGATGATCTTTTTGATCAGTTACAAGAAGTGAGGTTTTTCTCTAATATTGACTTGAGGTTTAGCTATCATCAGCTGACAGTCAATCTGAAGACATTTAGAAGATAGCATTTAGAGCCAGCTATGGGCAATATGAGTTCCTGATAATACCAGTTGGGTTGATGAATTCTCCAATGTCATTTTTGGACTTGATGAATCGGATATTTAAACCACACTTAGACAAGTTTGTAGTTATTTTCGTAGATGATATCCTCATCGATTCGAGGATGCGAGAGGAACATGAGTAGCACCTAAGAGTGGCTCTTCAAACCCTCAGAGATCACAAATTGTATGTAAAACTTAACAAGTGTGAGTTTTGACTTGAGCAGGTCAGTTTCTTAGGCCATGTCATCTCTGAGATGGGTATAATGGCCGATCTAGCAAAGATCAAATCAGTGGTGAATTAGGACCAACCGAAGATAGTGACAAAAGTCCGTAGTTTCCTTGGTTTGGCTGGATACTACCGGCGATTTGTAGAAGATTTCTGTAAGATCTTGAGTCCACTTACACAACTTATGAGAAAGAATACTAGATTTGATTGGACAAAGCACTGTGAGCATAGTTTTCAAGAACTTAAGAAGTGTTTGACTACTGCGCTAGTATTGGTTATACTTTCAGGGGGTGGAGGTTTTACATTGTACAGTGATGCTTCGTACAATGGTTTGGGTTGCATGCTTAATCAGGACATGAGAGTCATTGCTTATGGCTCCAGACAACTTAAGAATCATAAGAAAAATTATCCTACTCATGACCTTGAGTTAGCAGCAGTAATCTTCGCTCTGAAGATTTGGAGGGACTACCTATATGATGAGACATTTGATATCTTTACAGATCACAAGAGCCACAAGTACCTGTTTACTTAGAAGGACTTGAATATGAGGCAACGAAGGTAGATGAAATTCTTTAAAGATTATGATTGTTCCATCTAGTACCACCCTGGGAAGGCCAATGTAGTAGCGGATGCACTGAGTTAGATGTCTTCTGCTCAGTTGTCACATCTCATTGCTAGGGTACATCGATGGAACTTACCGGAGGATATGACTTTATGTGACACGAGGTTCGATGTGAGAGGCTCAGGAGCTTTGATGGCTATTATTATCATCCAACCTACTTTATTCGAGAATGTCCGTAAGCCACAAATGATTGATGATGAGCTTATAGCCATTAGAAGAGAAGTGATCAGCGGGAATAGACCAGATTTCTCCATCAGGGCAGATGGTACCCTGTTATTCTAAGATCGAGTGTGCATACCTACTAGTGTTAAGCTTCGGGACACTATTTTATAAGAGGCTTACAAGTCAATGTATGCTGATGTGATATTTTAATTATAATATTTTACTCGCAAGCACACGAATCAGATTATAGATAGTGGGTGCAGAGTATGAGATCGTTCCCATGAGGACTATTTTTGAAAGATCTAAAAAGACAAGTAATTCAAGAAATCTACTAAGATTCAACAGTATCCTACCAATATTACTATTTAAGCAGTTTTATGAGATGATAATTACTGACTACAAACTAAAATTTAATTGATAATTCAAAAGTAAAGATAAAGAAGAAGATACTAAATCCTCCCACCTTTGGTCTGTTCTTCCCATAATACAAATCTAAGGATTAAACTATGAGATATGCCATTGAGAGCAAATATCTTTTATGGAAGATAAATGGTCAAAACCCTAATAGGTTCCACGTTGCATCCCTGCAATCAGGACTTAACTTCAGAGATGATTTTCATATATAGATCTGAGATCAAGGGCATGGCTCGGCTCACATGACTTCAGGTTCAAATAAAAATCATCCCCAAAGTGGGTGAAAATTCCAACAAGAATACCACCATAGATCTGAAATCAAGGGCATGGCTCGGCACACTCAATTTCAGATTAGGGAGTAATTAAGATAAAATTACCATTACAGATCCAAGATCCAGGGCATGGCTCGGCACACTCGATCCCGGATCATAATCGTAATTAGATCCACACGATGAAAGCAAAAAGACCATATAACAATGATTGGATAAAATTATCGTCACAGATCTGAGATCCCGGGCATGGCTCGGCACACGCGATCCCAGTTAGTGGCGGGAATTTCATCCGTTCGTGATAGCACAACAACCATAAAATAAGATCTCATACTATAATCCTAAATTTATATTATTAGAAATACATCCCCCGGATGGGAATCATTAGATCCCCATCCCTAAGAATTTAGTCACACATATTATAATTAAATGACATAAATAAATAAGGAAGGGAAAATAACATTAATTTAATGAATTAAAAATACCTCAAACTTCAACAGAAATTACTTTGATCCAAAAGTATGATGATCTTCAGAAACGAAATTAATGCAAGAATTAACTGAACAAAAATAATAAACTGAAGGAATGAATACTGAAAAGTTAAAGGAACAAAGCTCTCAAAAAAGAATAATAAAAACTCTCTATTTCTATGTCTAACTATGAAAAAGAAAAACTAAAACTAAAACTCTAATCTCCTATCTCTCCTTTTTTCTCGAAGTGTTTGAGTCAGCTTTAAATAGCATCCACGTCGCGTAGGTTTCCCAGCCGCAAGAGTGTCCCAACTCGACAATTCAGGGCCGATTAATCGACCCAATAGGGTCGATGCATCGACCCTGCAAAGATCCATAAAAATATGCTTTAAAGTGTCAGGTCTGTGTCAGACTCCTTTTTGTGGCTCGATTAATCGACCAAAAGGGTCGATGCATCGACTCCCAGAAATCCGTGAATTCCAGCCCACTTTTTGTATCAGACACTATTTCGGTATTTTGGCCATAACTTTCTATCTCGAACTCGGATGGCGGTGATTAGTATGCTGTTGGAAAGCTGACAGAAAGATCTACAACTTTTGTGTTTTGACAATTTCATAATTCTACCATCTTGAAGATCCAAATTGAGCCGCAAGTCGCACCAAGTTCTCGATGACCCAAAGTTGTAGTGTTTTGACATTATTTTCAGAATTCTTGGGCTGTTTTCTGCACTTGGCTTGTATTTACCTGAAACACTTCAAATCTAATAATTCTCATCAGATAGCCTTCATCGTATGGCTAAATATAGGTATTTAGGAGTGAAATATCATCATATTTCACTACTCATCACACCCACCCCCAAACCTACACTTTGCTAGTGCTCGAGCAAAGCAAACTAAAGAAAATAAATGCCACTTTCGTAGGAAACACGATTACACTTAGCATGTGCAACAAGCCTTTAAACCCCTAGGTAATCCCTAGCGGAGGAGTTGTGTCTCCTGAGGGTTTACAGTGAAGTTACCCACAAACTTCAATATATTTTTTAAACCATCGATAAAATTGAGTTTTTAAAATATGATTTTGATAACATATATACCATTCAAAACTCAAAATCATTAATCAATTCAACATACGAATCCTTAATTTTAAATCACAATGTTATATTAATCATACTAATATCCATTCAAATTAGTCTAATGCTCAACTCGTTAGATAACTCATCCATTCATGCTTAAACGTGAAGTGTGTGCATACCCAAACCAAAATTCATTCATCTCTGAACTAGTTCAAACGGGAAACCGTCGGCTCTGTTGTTTTGACTCAATCTTCACTTTAGGTATACTCTTGAAATAAAATCACTCCGATGATGGGTAAGTTTTCGCACACATGTGAGAGATCAATACAAAGTAAATAAAAAGGTCTCACATGATAAATGAAACACGATGTAATCAATGAACAAAAATAAATCTCATAAGAAGATCAATACAAAGTAAATATATCCTCTGCATGTCATATCAAGTGTCATAAGCATCACATATTTACTCTCCACAAGGCAGTTACCAATGCAAGATCAAATCATGAAGATATTTTTAGGATTGTAATGGGGCTCAGGAAAGGGTAAGAAAGAATTAGAAGTTGGGATTCGAAATTGGAAAGGAAATACCTTTCGATTTTTCTATTTCTTCTTCTTTTTCTTTTTTAATCTCTCACTATTTTTTTCAATATTTTTCTATTTTTCTCAACTTCCTTTTTCTTTTGAATTTCCTTTTCTTGAAGTACCTCATATTTTTCATTATTTTTCATAATTTTCTTTTTCTTTTTCTTTCTCTCCCCCTTTTTTTTCTTTTATATTTTTGCCATGCACTCTTAGTAAACACCACAACTCAGTATCTCTCTACTTACTCTCTTTTCGTTCATTTTCATCCCTCGTTCCTAATTTTTCAGAAATAAGAAGGGTAAAGCTGAATTTTCAGAAATGGAGACGGGGTAAAGGTTAACGTGGCTTATCAAAGAATGTATAAAGGTAAATTTTTTCAATAGGCTCAAAGGGGTACTAGAAAGATAAATTTATATAAGGTGGGATATTTTAAGCACAAACGAGCTAAAGATGGCCTTCAATCATGTCCTTAAAAGATCGTAACTTTGCCTATTTGTCTTGAGCAGATATACAGTATATTCTAACACAATGATATAAATTTGATTTCATGCAAAGTCATAAGTCAAAATAAAATGTATGAGATTATGCAAAGTAAGTCGTTTTCAAAGAAAACTCCGAGTTTATATATTCACTCATCAATGACGGGAAATTAGCTCTAAAGCTCACCGGGTTTCGTCTCCACTAAGAACCTAAGAT
Organism: Chloranthus sessilifolius; assembly: GCA_021018995.1. Taxonomy (NCBI): domain Eukaryota; kingdom Viridiplantae; phylum Streptophyta; class Magnoliopsida; order Chloranthales; family Chloranthaceae; genus Chloranthus; species Chloranthus sessilifolius. The sequence continues at coordinate 12,494,451 of CM037588.1, forward strand.
TCAATGTTCAAAACCAGTTCATCGATTTCTAAGTTTTAGCTTGGTATCGGTGTAAAAATTCTAAGCATGAATATCAAAATTATCCACAAAATATCACATTAAACTTCATCATCTTAGATACAAGTAATTAAAATATGACATAAGTATTCTCAAAATTAAATTCACATGCATCATCAACTAAAGTTTGAAAACAATCGTAAAATAATGTGCATGATGACTTCAAAAAAAAAAAAAAATTTATTTATTATTATTTTTTTTTCTACTGTCGATTAATCGACTCAAAGGAGTCGATCGATCGAGAGTGGTTTCTCGATCAATCGACAATGAAGGTCGATTGATCGAGAAAAAAAACTTCTTTTTTTTTTTTTTGAAAATATAAGTGACGCAAAATAGATAATCATACCCCCAAACCTAAAGATTACAATGTCCTCATTGATTGAAATAAGTAGCTCACCCCCAAACCTGTTAAAAAGTACCTCAACACAAAGATCAGGTGCAGAGAATATGTGCATCAAATTGGAACATGACCAAAAATTTATTGAAGGGAATATGGTTACACTATTTAGGAAAATAAAAACAACCTAAACTAAAAAAAAAAAAAAAAAAACTAATATGCTAGAAATAAACGTAAGAAAAAAATAATAAATAAATAAAATAAAACCTAAATCCTAAACTAAACATGAATCCAACTTCGTTAATCATTGTTAGGCGGACCCATCCACCTCGGTTCACTTAAATTGATATTCTTAGGCACAGGGAACAATTTCTCCCAAAAATCAAGGGGAAATTGATGAGACACCGCCGATGGTAAGGATGGGGGCAGTGAGGCGAAAGTCAGAGATGGAGATGGGGGAGATGGTGATGGAATCACATCAATTATCTCGATGTCAGTATTGATGCACGGTGTAGGAGATTTGGAACGATTTACCTTCTTTCTAGATGGTTCTCCCCAGGAAGGAATGATCATCGAATCGAGGTCAATGATATCTACATTGCTAGGCTCAAAAGGGACCGTCCGATGAGAGCGGCGCTCCCGCTTCATAGCAGTCTCCTCTATCCTTGATAACCGTGCTCTGGTGAGATAGAACCGTCGGGCCATGAGAAAGTTGTGCAAGATTTAATGGAAAGTGAGCCTAAGGGTGAATATAAAGGGAAAAATTGTAGAGTTGGAGTAGGAGTGGAAAGAGGTGTTCCGCAAAAAAAAAACAATGAAAAGTGTGGCAGTACGCTGGAGGGATCCCAAAAATGAAAGAAAAGTGGAAAAAATAGAGTCCCAATAGGATTCTTTCCGAAAAGTGGGGGTCGATTAATCGACCCTGGGAGGTCGATGCATCAACCCTTTGGGGGTCGATTAATCGACAATGGGGTCGATGCATCAACACCCAAAAAAAATATTTATTTTATTTTATTTATTTTTTTTTTCGAAAACTGTGGGTCGATTAATCGAGTATAACCCTCGATTAATCGACTCCAAGTTGGCAAAGAGTTGAAAATTCTCGAAAATTGGTATTTCAATTGTGCTGTTCAACTCCTCCAAATGCAATAGGTAATTAGCAAAAATATTAGGAATCCCAACCAGATTAGAAAACATACTATTCATTGATAAGCACGATGATTACAAGGACACTTCTGATTTGACACCTAAAATAAACAACCTAAACTAAAGAAAGAAAAATAACACAAAACGAAAAATCATAATCCTAGACTAAACAAACTAATCATTCCCATCCTCTTCGGCTTGGCAAGCCCTAGCGCACATCTCATCATAACTATCAGGCCGCATGCGCTGCCCGATCTGATGGAGGAAGGAACGATCATAGTAGCTTCGGCGCAAGATTGCACCATGTTGCTGCTGCTGCTCCTCTTGTAAAGAGTTAATTTGGGCTTGGAGCAAACCAAGAGACACACGCTCCTCGGGTCCCTGATCAGGTGCAGGTTGGTTGTCCTGGCGTACGCGGCGGCGCTGGCGTGGTGGAGCAGGTTGGGCCGGTGCATCAGCGGGGGCATCAAGGACATTTCCCAAGAGACGCATACTGCGGTTCCATTGGGTAGCACCATAACGATAGAATGCTAGGTCCCCGAGATCGTCATCCCGGTAGAACAGGAAATGAAGGAAATTAAGCAGCTTCAGAACATAATGAGTAAAGTAGAGCAACGGTGCTTCACCAGTGGCAGGGTTGGCGATATCCTCATGGCATCACCACATGCCATCATGAAGAATTTTGGGCACGTTGATCCATGAATTTCGGTGGGCACTATAAAGTGCATGAACTCGATCACCGGTGCGCTGAGAAATGTGGCCACAGGGGCAGAGATTGCTATAGACCACACTATCCCAGAACAAAAGCGGGCGCGACAACGCCGATCGCCTAGTGGCGATCCCAGAAGAAAATATGTCGCGGCACATATCATTGATTATATCCTCCTGAGAATCGTCGAGCTCTTCACCCAAAGTGTGATTGTGAGGGCTCTCGCATGAAATGTTAAAAACCTCCGCAATGGTGTGTGTGCGGATAAACGGGGCACGACCACCCATCGATTGAAGTAGTGAAGTGGGCAGCGACATGATTCTCAACGAAGGCGGTCACCCATGCCATGTTCTGATAGAATAACCGAACGACACGTTCGGACACTTTGATCACAGGCGGAGTGAGGAGAAAATGGACGTTGAGAGCCATTGCATAGGCGAGGGAAACGGCGCAGACAGGCAGGGCCTGAAATGCCGTGAGATCAAAAACATATTCGGAACACAGGTCTCAGGTCGCAAAACGACCACTTGGCTGATCACGTGGATGACCTGCAGGACGTTGGGAAAGTCTTTGCGGCGCGGCAGAGGTCGAAGCCATGATCACGCTGTCGGAATGTCGGAGGCAGTCAGGGAAAAAAAATCGGATATAAATCGAATGAAAATCAAAGAGAGACTGCTACCTTTAAATAGGCGCAAAGGCGTCCTCTCGGGATGGACACACGGAAAAATAATCGATTAATCGACCCCATTGAAAACAGGCGTGTCAGAAGTCCCGACGCATCAAAACGTACAACGCCTTTAAGTGAAAAGACGCAACGTCCGAAAATGCAAAAGTCGATTAATCGACACAGGCCCTCGATTAATCGACGTAAATCGAGGCAGAAAAAGAGACAAAATGCATGCCCCAAAATAAAAGTCGATTAATCGACTCATAAAGAGTCGATTAATCGACTCCAAATAAAACAAAAACAGACAGAATTCGAAAAGCAACACAATTTTCAAAGCGGAGTACTCGATTAATCGACTCAAGGAGTCGATTAATCGACTAATCAAAAAGTCAGGCCCCCATAAATGCAATCTCCTTGAAAAAGGAGACACTCATAATTGCTGTCGATTAATTGAAATTAAGTGGTCGATTAATCGAGTGGAAGGGTCGATGCATCGACTCAGGGGGTCGATGCATCGACTCTAATTTTTTTTTTTTTTTTTTTAACATCGAAAAGAAATTAACCAAAAATGCAGACTGCTTTGAAAAAGAAAACAGTCATGAAGATTGTCGATCAATCGACTAGAAGGGGTCGATTAATCAACATCCAATGTCGATTGATCGAGAATTTTTTTTTTTTTTAAGAAAAATTATGAAATTAATCTACGAGGTGTAAATTTATTCCAAGTCCACTAGGATCCCAAATCTTGATGAAAAATTGTCTAAGCAGGATCAGTGATTTATTTATTTGTCCCTGCATTTCGCTTATCAAGGACTTGGTTACACCCCTATGATGTGCCCGTATTTCACTACTATGGTCTCTCTCTAACCTTTCAATTTCTACCCTGTGCTTGGTATTCCCAAAATTGCACTCCAGATTCAAACCCATTAATCTTTTTTCGACATTCTGTTGATTATCTATGTATTTAATGAATGGGCAACAGATTTGAAATTCCTCTTTTTCCCCTAAATCGAATTCACACTCATCGAAAAAAGTTATGTCTCCCTTATCAGGTGTTGTAAGGGTGGCATTTTCTTTCTCTCTCATCTCAATTTGATTCTCAATTCTCCCCTCGACATAAGTATCGTTCCATTCCATTTCCTCTTCTCCTCGCACTTGCACTACCTCAATGCTTGTTATGTCATTCTCAAGCGTAGTGACCAATTGGTCATCCTCATATTTTTGAACAAAATCAAATGAGTCCTCTTGAAGATGTTCTTTATTCCGATCGGTATCAATGAGGGACTCCTCTATTTCAACTTTCATTTGTAAGTACTCGATCATCTGACTAACTTGAGATTGTATCCTAGAAATTCTTTGAGTGTTGGTGTGCACCAAACCTTTTAAATATTCTAAGGAGTAAGAAGAATTTTGGGCTGGTTCATATGATTTTGTATCTTGAAAGTATTGAATTTGCTGTGAAAACTCATAAGGAAATTTGTTGGGATAAGAATTTTGATCATTGTAAGGCATCATATCACACATTAGAGGTTGATTAAAACCCCACATGTCATTAGATTAACTCTGCCAGTCATGAGTGTTCCAAACAGGATTTGACTGGACTTGTTCAGGGTAATAATTTGAGTTATTCAAGGGATACATAGGTGAAATGTGCATCGAATTTCCATAAATAGCACATGATTTTAGATTGAATCCATGCATCGACATGATTTCACCAATAACACCAATTTTTTTTTTTTTTTTTTTTTTCAAAATTTTTTAGGAATCTCGATTGATCGAGTGTGAATCTCGATTGATCGAGTGTGAATCTCGATCTATCGAGACAAGGTCGATTGATCGAGCAGTATACTCGATTAATCGACAGAAGAAATTTTTTTTTTTTTTTAATTAATTAGCATAAATACTATTTTAATCCCCGAAAATTCCTAAAATTTACTGTCTACCAAAATTCAGATTTTCTTAATTTAATCCCCGACAATGGCGCCAAAAACTTGATGTGATATTTTAATTGTTATGTTTTACTAGCAAGCGCACGAATCAGATTATAGATAGTGGGTGCAGAGTATGAGATCGTTCCCACGAGGACTATTTTTGAAAGATCTAAAAAGACAAGTAATTCAAGAAATCTACTAAGATTCAACAGTATCCTACCAATATTACTATTTAAGCAGTTTTATGAGATGGTAATTACTGACTACAAACTAAAATTTAATTGATAATTCAAAAGTAAAGATAAAGATGAAGATACTAAATCCTCCCATCTTTGGTCTGTTCTTCCCATAATACAAATCTAAGGATTAAACTATGAGATATGCCATTGAGAGCAAATATCTTTTATGGAAGATAAATGGTCAAAACCCTAATAGGTTCCATGTTGCATCCCTGCAATCAGGACTTAACTTCAGAGATGATTTTCATATATAGATCTGAGATCAAGGGCATGGCTCGGCTCACATGATCTCAGGTTCAAATAAAAATCATCCCCAAAGTGGGTGAAAATTCTAACAAGAATACCACCATAGATCTAAAATCAAGGGCATGGCTCGGCACACTCGATTTCAGATTAGGGAGTAATTAAGATAAAATTACCATTACAGATCCAAGATCCAGGGCATGGCTCGGCACACTCGATCCCGGATCATAATCATAATTAGATCCACACGATGAAAGCAAAAAGACCATATAACAATGATTGGGTAAAATTATATCACGAGATCTCGAGATCACGCATGGCCTGACACGCCGATCCCAGTTAGTGGCGGGGATTTCATCCGTTCGTGATAGCACAACAACCATAAAATAAGATCTTATACTTTAATCCTAAATTTATATTATTAGAAATACATCCCTCGGATGTGAATCATTAGATCCCCATCCCTAAGAATTTAGCCACACATATTATAATTAAATGACATAAATAAATAAGGAAGGGAAAATAACATTAATTTAATGAATTAAAATTACCTCAAACTTCAACAGAAATTACTTTGATCCAAAAGTACGATGATCTTCAGAAACGAAATTAATGCAGGAATTAACTGAATAAAAATAATAAACTGAAGGAATGAATACTGGAAAGTTAAAGGAACAAAGCTCTCAAAAAAGAATAATAAAAACTCTCTATTTCTATGTCTAACTATGAAAAAGAAAAACTAAAACTAAAACTCTAATCTCCTATCTCTCCTTTTTTCTCGAAGTGTTTGAGTCAGCTTTAAATAGCATCCACGTCGCGTAGGTTTCCCAGCCGCAAGAGTGTCCCAACTCGACAATTCAGGGCCGATTAATCGACCCAATAGGGTCGATGCATCGACCCTGCAAAGATCCCTAAAAATATTCTTTAAAGTGTCAGACCCCTTTTTGTGGCTCGATTAATCGACCAAAAGGGTCGATGCATCGACTCCCAGAAATCCGTGAATTCCAGCCCACTTTTTGTATCAGACACTACTTCGGTATTGCGGCCATAACTTTCTGTCCCGAACTCAGATTGAGGTGATGCTTGCGCTATTGGAAAGCTGACAAAAAGATCTACAACTTTTGTGTTTTGATAATTTCATAATTCTGCGCACTTGAAGGTCCAAATTGAGCCGCAAGTTGCACCAAGTTCTCGATGACCCAAAGTTGCAGTGTTTTGACATTATTTTCAGAATTCTTGGGCTGTTTTCTGCACTTGGCTTGTATTTACCTGAAACACTTCAAATCTAATAATTCTCATCAGATAGCCTTCATCGGATGGCTAAATATAGGTATTTAGGTGAAATATCATCATATTTCACTACTCATCATCTGCCATACATCCTGGTAGTACCAAGATGTATCAAAATTTAAAGAAAAGCTTCTGGTGGAGAGGCTTGAAGAAGGATGTTGTTGAGTATGTGTCTGAATGCTTAGTCTGCCAGTAAGTAAGGGTTGATCATCGAAATTTGATAGGATTATTACAATCATTGCCAATACCTGAGTGGAAATGAAAAGCCATTTCTATGGACTTTATTTTGGGGTTGCCAAAGACATTGAGGAAATACAATGCCATCTGAGTCATTGTGGATAGATTGACTAAATCTGCACATTTCCTGCCATATAATACTACATATATCGCCAGTAAACTCATAGAGTTGTACCTCAAAGAGATAGTTAGGCTTCATGGTATACCGATCAGTATAGTGTCTGATAAAGACCCGCTCTACACGTCTCAGTTTTGACAGCAATTTCAGGAAGGTATGGGTTCTAGACTTATTTTAGCTCAGCGTTCCATCCTCAGACTGATGGGCAAACTGAGAGAGTGAATCAGATCATCGACGACATGTTGTTTGCTTGCATGTTAGATTTTCATGGGTCATGGGACCAACACTTACCTCTGATTGAGTTTGCCTATAATAAAATTTATCAGGCTAGCATCGGTATGGCTCACTGCAAAACCTTATATGGTCGGAGATGCAGATCTCTATTGAATTGGAATGAAGTCGGCGAGAAACTTATTTTGGGACTTGATATCATGGAGAGTACAACTGAGACGGTTTGATTGATCCGTGAGAGATTGCGAGTCACTCAAAGTCGCCAGAAGAGTTATGCCGATCTTCATAGGATGCATGTCGAGTTCCAGGTGAGCTTGATCGCGTTAAATACTTTTAAATTTTTCCTTATCCAATAATTGGTAGAATATTAACACATGTTTCCAGATAGGAGATAAGGTCTTTATAAAGATCTCACCAACGAAGGGCGTGATGCGTTTCGGCAAACATGGAAAGCTAAGTCCATGTTATGTTGGACCTTTTGAGATGCTTGGTCGGGTTGGAGAGGTTACTTACAGGATTGCTTTGCCGCCACGACAGGCAATCATGCACAGCGTATTCCATATATCTATGCTGAGGAAATACGTGAAAGACCCAACCCACATCTTGGATTATCAGCCCATTGAGCTTCAAGAAGATCTAACACTGGTTGAGGAGCCAGTGCAGATCTTGTGTGACAGCCCGGAATTCGGCACCCCGAAACCCGTGCCATCAGCATGATCATCTTGACCGTGCCCTTTTTGCTAAGCACGGAACACTGGTACATCAAGCATCAAAAGCACTATATATGAAATTGCGGAATTTAAATCTATATTAATTTACTTCCCAAAAGACAGTTCTACCCTCATGCCTCTGCATGAATGGAGAACCGATCCGAACCATCGATGATAGAAATCATCACGGGTGGTTCGTCCCAAAAGAATAATCCCAACTCCTTATGTACATGGTTTTAAACGATAATCAAGGCTTGACATACCAAGCCGTACAAAACCTCTCCAAAAATCCCTCAAAGTGGCACAACAGAGTCCTCTAGAAGAAGTCCTCTGGAGGTGACTCCAACTCTTCGCCGGCAGCAAGGTCCAACTCGCCGGGGTCAGCGTCTCCTGAAGCCGCGGCAGCTGCTAGTAGTGAACTTGCGACGTATAGTCTACAGGGTGAGCTACATCCTAGCTCAATAGGGAACAAACACAGTTTGAACATATAAATTATAACTAACATGTATTCCATGATATGCCATGCATGATGTATCTATGCAATTGTTAATGAAACAAATTAAAAGCATTTCGTTTTACTGTTGATTACTTATATTTTCATTTACTCATGAATGATGCTGAGAAGGCCTAAAGCAAAACTTAAACTTTCAACTTAAGTAATCCCCGAGCAATATAGCATCGAGCCCCGACGAGATACCCATCATCGTCATCTATATAGACAGTTTTAACCGTATTCCCTGGGAATACAAATAGTACCCAAGCCCCTTTCCCCTGGGGATTGGTGGCGGGGTTTCACTTGTCTCAATCAACACCCCTGGGGTGTGCTTACTATGTACGGATAGGCCTCCGCACTGGCCTACGGTTTCGCCGCCGTATCGGTCACGGATATCCTGCCGTGTCAGTCGTGGATATCCCGCCACGTCGGTGGGGTACCCTATCAAACCTCAAATAACAAAAATATCGGTGCCTTACATATAGTTATTCACCGTATAAATGTGCTATCTTATATCGCTTAGGCCCTATCAAACATGATTCAATCCTTGGATACATCCACAGGATGTATCCATTTACTACATCACACGATGCTCTTATCTTTACTTCTTCATCCCGGATGGCTCATTATGATTACTCTTATGGGTGTCACACACACACTTTTCACAAACTCTTAAGAAATAAATATTTGAATTGAGTTCTATATCACTACATACATGCTCTTGTAAAATAAAGTACATGTTCAAGGTGTTCCCTACCTCAAGTCTTCGTTTGATCAATGCATCAAGGTCCCACGTGGCTCCTTGTGCATTACTCCACACGTACCACCTATGGTACCATATAACAGGTAAAACACATCACAAAGGATGCAATAAAGAAGGTATAAGATCCTCCAAAAATCTTGAAGTCAACCCAAAAGTCAACATAATTTATGTCACCGATTAATCGATTTCCAAAATCGATTAATCGAATGTCAATATCGATTAATCGAATGTCAATATCGATTAATCGAAGCAATTTCGATTAATCGAAATTCTCCTTTTCGCAAAGTCCATTCTCAGTTCGAACAGTCGAGTTTTCGTTCGATTAATCGAATTCAATTTCGATTAATCGAAATTCTTCTTTTCGCAAAGTAATTTCAACTTTGTTGAGAATGAGTTTTCATTCGATTAATCGAATCCAATTTCGATTAATCGAAATTCTTCTTTTCGCAAAGTAGACTCCCAGTTCGAACAGTCGAGTTTCACAAGTTGATTAATCGATCCCAAATCGATTAATCGAAAACTAAAATCGATTAATCGAAATCCCATTTCGATTAGTCGATTTTTCCTCAAGTCATTTCCTCCAACCCCTGGGGTCCACTGGAGTTCTCGATGATTAATCGATTCTCAAATCGATCAATCGAAATCCAAAGTCGATTAATCGAAATCAAATTCGATTAATCGAAATCGGGGTCCTCTGACCTTTCAACTTCCTGGCCAATTTCGATTAATCGAAACCCAATTTCGATTAATCGAAATTGTCAGATTCAGCCCCTTTCGAGCTGTTCTTCCCAATCTTCTTCCACACTTTTTCTTCTATTTTTCTAAGCCATTATCCTAAGATTTAAACTATTTTCAACTACCATTTAGCCTCTATAATCTATGCATTTGATTTACAAAATTTTACCTTGAATCAATCTCAAATTGATTTCAAATCTAGGGTTGGAAGGCTAGGGTTCCAGCTTTAGCTTTTCAAATGAATCGGCCTCTTTAGTACTTGAATCCTTCCTTCCTCAACTAGCCTTTACTCCTTGCATTAATCACTCTTTTTACTCTCTCTCTCTCTTCTTTACTCTCCTTCAACAACCCAAAATACCCATCTAGGGTTATTAAACCCTTTTATCCCTCTCTTCTCACTTGTGTGTTGAGCACATATACCGCGGTAGGTATATGCGACTTCACATTTACAACACACACCACATCGACATTAAGTTTATCACATCTCATCCGTTCATCACACCTCATGCTAACTATTGGACTTCCGTTTGGTCAAACCTATGACCGATCGGGCACGGATCCCGAGGTCATAGTTTTAGCGTGATTTTTCGGGCTATTACATCTTGGACCGTAAAGAACAGGTCTTACGGGCCAAGCAAATATCGCTAGTACTAGAGAAGTGACGGAACCACTCAACTGAGGAAGCTACTTGGGAGGGCGAGGCTGAGATTTGTGATCAATACCCACACTTATTTGACTGATACACAAGGTAAATTTTGAAACTTTTGTTAACTCCACAGTGCAATGTATTTTTCCTTTATAAAATGCTAATAGGTGCATGTTCGATAGTAAATTACGGTCACATAGTGGACCATGAGTGGTCGTATGCTTGGGTACCATGTATAGGATACTTGTATGATGTTCCCTATAGTCTTTAAGAATAAGCTAGTAGGAACTAAGGAACTGCAAGACAGAATATAGCCATGTTGTTCAAATCGATCAATCCAATTTATCGATTGAAGTTATCGCTAGGATTTTATTTCCTCATTCGCACGATTTGGAGAAACAAGGGTACGAGCTTTTCTTCTACCCTCTTAGTTCGAAATCCATTATCTGCTACTCTGCACTACCCAAACTTCGCATTTTGTCCCGAGGATTGAGTTTTGATCTTCCCTAACGGTAACACCCTAACTTTTCTCAGTTCTTTTGAGTTTTTATGATTTTCCTTGCATTTTCGACACCATGGGACCGCGAACCAAGAATGCTTCATGGAAGATACCTGCTTCACGGGCTGGTATCTCTGTGCCACTCGTACTACCACCTGTGTCGCCCGTGCAACCACCAAGACCACTGTCTCCACCACAGCCACCACAAATAGATCAGGAATTCCCAAGTCTGTTGTGGGATTCGAAGACCATATTGCCCAAATGGTCTTTTGACCCTAACCTTTTTGAGGAACGACCCGAAACGAGATGGGCGATCGATTACATTAAGATGCTAGGGTTGCAAGCTATTTACAAACCCTAGAATAGTTTGACTATTCTATTAATATCTTCGGCGGGGCGACGTCCGTCACTAATTAACTACTAAGATTGACTCTCTCGAGTATAAGTTTAATCAATTCCACATTGCCGCAGCAATGCAATGCCCCTCGACTTATGTCGAAGCTTGTGGCTTGTTGGCACCGTACATCAAGGAAGTGCCATCCCTCGACATCATTACTAAGATGACGCATGGCCAAGGTGGATCGGGTCAATCTATTACCCGAGCTCAACTTCCTGATAATTTGTAGATGCTTGATACATTTATCAAGTGTAGTTTATACCTCTATTTCCACAAGTCAAAATATCTTGGGGTTGTATAGCAAACCTTATTTTCGGCTTTTGAGAACAAATGGTTTTCTACTGCCGATATGGTCATTGATGGCTTGCTACATGTCAAGGACAACATGTTTGAGAGGAAGGCGGTTCCAAAGAAAGAAATGTCGAATGCTCGATTAATTACACGTATGATCGAGCAGTATAACGTCGTACATGTCGAGTATGACATGACACCGGGAGAGTCTAGATTGAATGATAATGTCAAGATTTATAATATTAAATATTGGAGGAAAAGTCATAACCAGTTAGTGAAGAAACTACCAGAGGGGGGGTGTTGTACAAGAAGAGGCTGGGGATGAGCCTGCAGGGCAGACTCCAAATCTGGGAGAGCCACAGCCCGACGTTCCACCTTAGGGTGACATGCATGTCCGACCTGATCTAATTCTACCTCCTCGACCTACACCTGCTGAGACATCTAGACGTCGTGAGACATCTACCGCTACCATCGACGCATGCTAGTCGTGATCACTGAAGGAAATCGTAGGATACATGAGCGTTTGGATGGGATGGAGGAGCACAATTATCAAGTGCATCGACGGTTAGACTTTCACGAGGGTATACTCTTCCATTTGATGCAGCATGATCGGACATGCTCGCCTGATCGGACATGCTCGCCTACCACTGCTACCCCATGATCGGACATGCTCGCCTGCACATAGTAGATCCACGAGACTACTGCACTGCGACACCTAGACCCAGTAGACCTGCACATGAGGAGGTTGGACCTTCTGCTCCACCAGTAGGTCAGTAAACTGAACCACTCTTTAATACTTCTGAATACATATTTTCACTTATCCTGGTTACTATCTATTTTATTGTACGATCTATTTGATTTTCTTTGTCTATAACAACATGTTCTATTTGGTTATTTATTATGTTCATTATGTGATTCACATACTCTAAACTTACTGTACTATGTTGTCGTGTTGGGTGATGCTTGAATCTTGACTCTGAGCATGGTAATCATTGTATACTTGATGAATTTTAAATATGTATATTGATCTCACTCACTATTCACGTCGTTTCCACCTGAGGGGTTGGATTGATCGTATATGAAATCTATTTCTGCTTTACCTGATATACCTTGTTGGATTTTTGAGGACGAAAATTCCTAAAGAGCAAAGAATGTCACATCTTGAAAATCTAAACTCGAATGTGACTGCTTTGGTATGCGTGCTCGACACGGAAACCAAGATAAAACTTAAATTTTTATATAATAAGAATAATATAGATAATAGAAATTTATGCGTGTGAAGTCATGTGTCACACGTGATGTGAATCTGAAACTTGATTAGACCTTTTCTAGAGTACTGCACACGTACGTATGGTGTGTGTGCTCAACATCAGAACCAAACCTTAGGAATGGAAATATCAAAGATATTTCTCTGGTTTTAGCTTATATAGGAAGGAAGGGGATTGGAGTTTCTTCTCTCTACTTCTTTCCTTTGCTTCCCATTTGAGTAGGTGTTAGGCTATGAGATTGCGTCGTAGGTATCGCTTCGATCTCGTATTGGTTAACTTGAGTTCTGGAGAACTTCCTTGTGAAAATAAGGCTTAAAGAACCTTTAGATCCCTAGGTAGATAGATCTAAGTGTGTGAAAGAGCGGGTTTATACATCATGACCTGATCTGGAGAAGTGTGCACCGTTGTGTGTTAGTATCGAGTCGCGCTTCTAATTCCATGGATCGCTAATGACTACAAATCTCCGACTTCTAATCTGAAACCCACTCCGAGCCACGATCACTATAGACTACGGAATCGACCGTAAGGAGGTGAATCTATATGTGTTTTTTATGGTTCTAAATGTCCAAATATGTACGTGTATGTGTGTATGTGATTCGATGAAGATCATCGAAGATCTGAATGAAAATAGGTTAAAATTAACGAGTCGGAGAGGTAATAGAAACTGTCAAATTCAAACGATCAATTTTGATAATCGATCGATCAAATTTGACAAAGCATTATGGCTTTACAATTTTGAAGGGTTTGAACTGTTTGAATTGGGAAATCGATAGTTTGAATTGTGATTCGATCAATCGAATTTTGAAACCGATCGATCGAATTGTATAATATATCTATAGAAAAGAAGGTATGATTTTTGGATGTTCAAGCCCAATAAAATTCGAACGATCGAATTTAGGAACCGATCGATCGAATTCCCCTGTTTCTGTCTGTTTTGATTTTTTAGGAAAAACATTACGGTATATCGTACCAGTTGATTATCTGACATCTCTGACACTTAGTACGGTGTATGTATGGTCTAGGTTAAGAAGGGAAGTTCTTGTTTGGGCTTTGGATTTGCTTAGAAAGACTTTGATTTAAGGTAGGAAAAATTCAACTTAACTTATATTTGATTCTAATTTCATAGACTCATAGGATCTGTATTCTGACACATGATATCTGATTTTTTCTTTAAACATTCCTTGCATATGAAGAAAGTTCTGTCATTTTGTTATCTGACATATGATTCCTGACACCTGATTCTTGAAAACTCTAAAAACTGAAATCTGATTATATATAAACATTCTGAAATATGTATTATAGTCTGCATTTGATTTAAGGTTCATATGACGAATCCCACCGACGTGGTGGGATATCCGTGACCGACACGACGAGATATACGTGTGCTTGTTCTGTGATATGCCTGATACAAGTTACTCTCATGATGTAGAGGCTTGTTGCAATTCCTGTAAATTGTTCATTGAACGATGATGGTCGGGATTACCCATCGACAAACATCTGGCTATTACGTGCTATAGACACGAGAGTTATTTAAGTTAGATTTAAGTTATTTAAATGAGGAAAGCATTGCATGTGTGACATCTGAGAATCTGAATATTTACCTGATTTCAAATTTGTTCAGTTTTGATCAAAACAAGTGAAAATGCATCTGATTTCTGATAATGCGGCATCTGACTCCTGTTAGTCGACACTTAGCATCTGTTTTATGATTCGCGTGCTTTAAATATCCACTTTAGAATCATCTATTCTGATATATGTCTTGAAAATCATGCTCTACAGTAAAAATGCAATATAATTGGGATTCTTTTACTGAGATTAGATGGTTAGGTCATTCCTGACTCTATGTCACAGGTTCTGAGGCTCAAGGCACTGGTACCGAGAGTGACCCGGATTATCATCCAGAGGAGGAGGAGATCGATATTCCTACAGAGGAGTATTTCCCATAGGCTGGGACATTAGAGTTGGTACATTTTATGTTTTTGCTAGATACACCTGGATTATTGGGCTTGGATGCCCATTCTGTTTTGTTTAAACACTTGTAATTATTTGATATTCTATTTCTGTATACATTTTGGAGGAACCATTAGTGGGAACTATTATTGTGGGTGATGGATGGCCATCACCAGTGATTCTTCCTGATTCCCTTTTGAGGATGTATATGTAGATTTTTGGTTGTGTATTTATTCTCTTTTATGTTGCATCATATATGATGACTTTATCTGCCTCGACAGATGGTGTCTGCTCTGATTTCCGCTACATGAGCAGACATGTGTGTGTCTTGTTCGAGGGATCATCGGTGATGATGATCCTGATGACACGGGTTTTCGGGTGTGAAAATTCGGGCTGTCACACTGCGGGCCCGATCCTACAGGCCACAGCAGCCAAGGTCACAAAGAGAGAGGGCACTAAAAGTAGATGAGAGAGAGAGAAGATGAAGAAGAAAAGGAGGGAGAGATACCATTTTTAAGGAGCCGAAGCAGCAGTCGGCAAGAGGAGGCATCGCAAGCGTTGGTATCAAGTGGGCAAGAGGAGATCGAGAGCCGAGAGGTGGTGGGCGTCGGGTTCAAGAGAGAGAGAGGGAGTGGGCATCGGGTTCAAGGGAGAGAGAGGGAGGTGGGGGCGTCGGGTTTAAGAGAGAGAGAGGGAGGTGGTGGACATGAGGGATGGCGCTGGGTTTTCAGTGCTGGGTTGAGAGAGGGATGGCGTTGGGTTTTAAGTTAGTGCAGGCGAAAGTGCTGGGTTTTAAGTTATATTTGCTTTTTTTTTAATTTTGGCTTTGAGTGCGGGCGCTCGCCCGCACTCGTCCTCACGTGGTTCTGCCATTGCCGCCGAACCATTTCGGGTTCGGCCGGCACCGAAATGATAACATACTTAAAATTTTCGATCAGATTAATGTATGGAATGAAAAATTTCGAGCGATATTTCGGCTAGCCTGCAAATTTTTAGCCAAAATTTCCATTTCGGTACCGACCCTTATTTTCACTAATGTTGTATTGTTGACTTTTTATGAGAATGCAGTTAGTTTGACTAATTTGATCCAAGTCAAACCTTTGACCCATGTGACGTGGCCTCAGGCCTACCTATTATAATTGGGTGCATGCACCCCGGCAGACTAGATTCCAACTCAAATCCGACGTAGGGCATATATATTTATTATACACGACCTAAATCACGAGTCCGAAATCGAGTTTGAGCTTGTACCAAAACCTAAGCCCCTTCCATTGTATTTATAAAATAATAATTATTATTATAATAAAAGTAATCATAATAATAAATAACAAAAGTGTGTGTAACCGTGTGCATCCATGCATGACCCGGATCTTCACGTCATGACTCGAAGATGACTCCAAAACCTGACCCCAAGGCCTTATTTAGACTTTTATTAAAAATAAATAAATATACAAATATGTATACATGTATGAGTGCAAGTGAATATGTGGTGCTAGATGTACCCACACATATTTTGTTAGTTAGTAACTAACATGAGGGAAACTTATCTTTAAAAAGAAATATATATAATATAAAATATAATTTTTATGCAATTCGGATGCTAAAGATTACACCCGAATTATGTTGTGGACGCTTCAAATCAAGGACAAGATTAGCAATTGGGCAACCAAATCTATGCCCCTAGCTGTGCCACCAAGGTCCCCCGTCCCATAATTGATGCAAATTGAGTCGTTTTAGGACTCATTCCTTGTTGGCAAGATCCCTTGCCAATTCAGCACACATCTCTATTACACTAGCTCTATGTATTGCCCATCCTTTCTCCCAGCCATCCACACACCCTCTCTCATTACCAACTTATATATCCAATATTCGTATGGCCCCAAAAAGCCTAATCTGAATTTACCTTCACCCAACTTGGCAAGTAACAAAGAATCCCGATGGACTCTTGCCTTCTATTTTTATATTTAGCGCGCTTTTCCACCTTTTCTATATAATCGCTCCCTCTCTCATTACCAACTTATATCTCCAATATTTATATGGCCCCAAAAAGCTTAATCTGAATTTACCACTTGGAAATCTTCACCTAACGTGGCAAGTAACAAGAATCCTGGTGGACTCTTGCCTTCTATTTTTCTATTGGGAGACTTGTCCAATTGAGCACACTTTTCTTCCTTTTCTATATAATCGCTATGTGGCTCCCTTTTTCTCACTATAATCTGCCTTACGCAACTTCTCTGTCTCTCTGTCTCTCTTTATTAGTGTCTTCATTATCGCCAACAAAGCCCATTGTTAGAACGCGACTATTGTCAAGATCACACGTCGGGTCACTATTATCTTCTCTTTCATTGAGGAAGCGCACTCCACACCTCACGAAACCACAATTAATCGTACTCTCTACAAGTAGTATTTCAGTCGAGACCAAAACTTTGTGAAAAGAATCCGAGCTGAAGCGATGCATCAGATCCGATTTGCGTCAATGCGAACCTTTCGATCCGAATCAGCCGAATCTTCGCGAAATCTTCGCGATCACACTACAACATATGGGTGTCATTCTATCTATCTGAATTTACACATTTATACTTTATATGTGATGAATTTATGATGATAATATGTGATTAAAAATAAAATTTTAAGGAAAAGTGCACTTTCTCATTTTTACGTTTTTGTGTGGATTCACAAGACTATTATGATTAAAGGGTTGACCCTATGGTTGAACCTATCAATCAAGAACTAGAGGGTACTATACCCTTCCATATGACACAAAAGTGTGTCAGCAAAACATACCCTAAAGACTATAAATCGGGCACAATAGAAAGCCTAGGTATGTATGGGCTGATCCCCTATTTTTGTTTATGTGCACACTCGGGCTAAAAGTCCCTGCTTGACCGCTTGGATCTCGATGATCTCAGCCATTGATTTGTGTCAGTGGGTGAACCCCACATACTTCTTGACAATCTATCCATCTAGACGATTCATACTGCTCATAATATTATTATTGTAATTCTTTTTTAGACCTTAAAAATCTATAAAAATGGTGTATTAACACTTAGATCAATTATGTTATTTCCTATATATGTAAATAGGTGCATATTAGCCAAATGGTGCACTTTGACTCATTTTCTGGAACAAACCATGAGCCGAAACCCATAGACCCACTACAAAAATAAGACTATTAGCGACAGTTTTTTGCTATAAAATGCTGCCACTATTAATAAAAAAGCTACTAAGACTATTAGGGGCAATAGTATTAGCGACAGTTTTTGGCTGTCGCTAATAGTCTTATTTTTTGTAGTGACCTAACTATAAATCATCTAACCATCTGTCAAATCGATGGTCATATTTTAATCGTAGATAATGAATCTCGATTTTCGTGTCACTTGATATAGTACACATGCTTACTCGAAAACACACAATTTTCATGTGGCACCTAGGTCAAGGGTAAGTTTGACCCTCATTAATCTAAGGTTTCGAGGCAAATTGGGCCAAAGTCCATCAAGATGAACCCCACTAAATTCTGGGCCTCTTCTTATCCAACGGATAATATGACCCAAAAAACACATCAATCAAAATTATTGACTCTTCATGATTCTAAAAATCAAAATCCTTATGAAACTAGAAAAAGGGCTCACTTTAACCTCCTATATGACCTTGAAAAAGACCAAACTCGTGAGGGGTTTGAATGGGAACCCACCTTCTAAGTCTTAGCGGACTTATTACATGTATCATCTATCCATACTATGAGGCGTGTGGTACCCCATGATTGTACGATGAGACGATCGTGACCGTGAATTGATGAACTTTCGATTAATGGTGTAAACAAACTAACGAGAGTTCAAACTAAAGAAAACCCTTAACATTATCTTATGATCTCATTTATAAGATTAGAGTAATCGAAACTTGATCTAAATTATATTGATATCCATAAATTTAGATTCGACGGTCTATACGAAATTGAGTCATACATAGTCCGAATTTCATTGAAATTATTATGATTAGCTCAAATTCATCATGTTGAGATGATCTGTTAGATGAGACTACATTATCCTCACTTTGAGAAGCATGCCTCAAGATTGATCATAGAATCAAAACATTTAATCATTGAATGCAAAGCTTTCAAGGTTCCATTGTGTTTACTCCATCTCATAAGTGATACAACTCACAAATGGAATAATACTTCAATTTCAAATGATGCGATGCTATTTTCGTGATACTTACAATACACATAATAATTTCTATTTGCTTACATTTTCATCATACGTCATACATCATGTAGATAATACGTTACGGGATATATGGTTGGTTATAAAGGAATAAGATATGATACATGATTTTTAAGCCTTCATCATGTTAGGTTTATTTTCATGGTCACGTGAAACTTGGAATGTAGGCATTCATGTACGGACGTAACACCTCTATGAGAGTATGGACTGTCACACGAAGTACGTCTAAGTTAATACGAAACTCATCCCTCTGGAGGTGTGATTTGTAAAACCTATCTCACTATAATTCATTTTTAATTTAAAAATCTAATAAGTTATATGAACGTTACGTACGATAAGAAAGTAGGGACTTAAGTCAATGTCAATAATATAATCGGGGTGGGACCTAAGCCCATAACCGAACAATGATATGATAAGACAAACTGTGAAGGCCAACTAAACATGAATTAATTTTTATACGTGTCATACTTTACGAGCTACCGTAAGGGTACAACGTCCGCAACCAAGACAGGTTTTAAGGATAATATATTTAAGTTTGTCTCGAACTAAGGGGACACTGGAGGTTTTGACTTAAGGAAACCTATTGTACTGATGCGCGCAACCTCATCGGGCTGAATGGTGATTTACAATACGATACGGATGTTAGGTGATTATCTACACATGGACCTCACGTGATAGGCTCGAGCAACGGCCTTGACACAGGTCGTTTATATAAAATAACTATAATGCGAAGTACATTGTGTTGGCATTTGGAGATACAATAAGATTTAAGATATGCACATAAGTTAAGTTGATAAGACAAGTAAGAAAAGTGATAACCATTAGAAGCATCATATGCATGAAAAATTATTACGTTCTTTTAGGTTTATTGTTATGAAATAATTATGAGTACTTTTATTATGCTGTTTATATGGAATTAAAAAGGTTTCACTTTCACTCACGAGGTTGCACCCACGATCACCTAGGTAGATTGTAGTGAATCAGTTGTATAATCCACTGAGTTTACGTGACTGAGTAAACTCATCCCAGAAAAAACTAAAAGCTGCAGGTGAAGATATGAACTATACTGTCCCGATGGACTTGATGCACCAGTAGATGATACGGTTTATAAGGGTGACGACATGGATGACCAGCTAGACGATGTCAGGTATATGTTAATTATTTAGAAAGACTTTCTAGTAGTTGATCGTACTTTTATTTCTGGTAATTTAGTATCGTGGACTCCAAATTCAATTTAAGCTTAATGAAATGAATTTTAATGTGAGAAGAAGTTTTGGTTCATGATTATTAGGAGCCCAATTTTTGTAAGATATGTATATCTTCTTAAATCCCTCATAAGCGTGTAAGGTCATGACACGGGATTCTAAGCCCACGAGATCGGCTAGGATTATTGATTATTGTAACGCCCTGCAAATTTTCCACACCCGAGTACACAGGGTACGTACTGGTATAAAAGACCTGAATTGATGTATGCCCGATAACCAAGATAAGCCAGCTCATTAATAAGAACTGGGTATCTTTAGAATAGGACCTAATTATGAAGCCCACCTTGAGAGCACCCCTGGTGTGCTTCAATTCTAAATTTTGTTTTAAGGATCAATACACCGAAGGTGATGTATTGTCAGTACATAAAATCATGACCCATTAATTAGCAACCCAAGGATCGCGACTCGTTAGTTAATGGCCCAAGAGTCAGGACCCAGTGGTTAATCATGCCCATGGATTAAGACCCATTAGTTGTGGCCCTGAGACAAACCCATACACTGGGCCGTGTGTGCCGACTACACACCGGATTAGGCACTCAAGTTATAAAAAATCATCTCCCCACACATAAGTTGTGCATGGGATTTGAAATTGCCTTTGAGAGTTGAGACTTCTCTCCTATTTGCTTCCCTTTACTCGAGAACCCCCAAGACATTCAGACCCCTAATCATTCAACGAGAACTGGCTAGCACAACAAAGAATCACCGCGAGTCCGATCTTCACAATGATCTTCCATATGTCGAGCTCCTATGATCGACGAATCGGGCGGTTGAGCTCGTAAACCACGGGAAATCTACACATCGGAGCTCGGAGACTCAACATGCAAAGAATCCGCTACTGTAAACAGTCTAACTCTGTCTTGTAAATTTTGTTTCCTAAATTTAGGAATGATTCACGCAAATTCTAGAACCTCATGCGATGAAATTCGACAATCGGACATGTGGAAGGCTTAATAGCAGAATTCTTGAATTTCGATGCCTCGAAATATTTGCGTGCATGATCAACTGGGGATAGGAAGCCTCGATTTTTTGAAATCTGATTCTATTTAATCCAATTTTGGAAATGCATGCCACAAAACGTGAAGAATCGGGCGCACGAAGGGTTTAGAGATCGAGTTCTCCGATTCTCGATGTTTCAGAACGTGGCTTGTGCAATCAGAGTATGTTAGACTCTAGGAATTTAACATTGTGATACCAATTAGGTTCGAGTATCTATCTAAGGGGAGAGTTATGGCAGAGACATCGAGTTACAAAGTTAAAGGATGAAATAGAAGGACTTGCGAGGTGATAAGGCTCGTCGCGGCGAGATGTGACCTGAAGCACTCGCCGCGACGAGTGCTACCCTAAAATCCAAGCCATTTAGGCTCTGGAAATTCTCGTCGCGACGAGAAGCTTGAGTTTGTGGCACCTATGCACCTCGTCGAGGAAACCCTATAGCTCACCTCAGTGAGGTACCCCTGTTTTGTGAAGCTTGGTTTTGTGCCTTTTAAAGCCTTATGAGTCCTTGCTTAAGCCATGTATGGTTCATTAATCATTGGTAAACGTGCGATATGTAATTTAGGGTGAATGCGAGGACTAATTGAGAGAGAATTAGCCTTGATCTGTATGATTTTACTTGTGAAGTTTCGACTTTAAGGTTGGGAAGAACATCTGGCCCGACTACAATAGTTGGCCCAACTACAATAGTTGGCCCGGGCAAGTTATCACCGGCATTGTCGGCGTTTAGTTGGGCCGATCCCCGAAATATATCTTATCTTCACTGACGAAATTGTGGAGAAGAAGAGCTCTCTCTCTCTCTCTCTCTCTCCACTGTAAACACCTATATAAGCAATACAAGACACTATATATATTCATTTTATATCTATATATATCAAGGGCAACTATTATATGTCCATGTATAGGATTTATGTTATTATACACACCGAAATACATGTATATATATAACTTTTGAATATCTAAATAAGATAAATAGATATTCATTTAATATATATATATATATATTCTTATTATTATTAAAATAAAAAGTTGAATATTTTAAGATCGATCGAGGGGCACCCACCTGTTGGAGCGTGCACGTAGGAGTTGATTTCAAGCGCTAGATCGGCGATGCGACTCCTTCACGACGATTCGGCGATGTTCGTACGGCAGTGGATCGACGGTTTCACACTTATGCAAATCAGATTCAAGGCAACACTTTGGCTCAGGTGTGGTATTTGTGCGCCACCCCGTGGGCCGATCGACAGAGGGCCTGCTAGGCGTTTTGGAAGGGAGCGTGGCTGTTGGGTTTGGTTCAAAAGTGAGGGAGGGAGGCAGAGGAAGATGGCTGTTTGGTTTAGTGGGTTAAGATATATGTATATTTATAAACAAGTCTATCTATATATAGAGAGGGAGGGTAAGGTTTTAGGTTAAAAGCCTTTGGTGGCTCTTATTTATAGAGAGAGGAAGAGACGGACGTGAGTGACCTAAATGGGTAAGTTCCCAAACCTAAAAGGGGCAAGAGTTCCAAGAGAGTAGGAGTCCTTTTTGGGACTCTTCTTATTTGGTAAACAAAATAATTTAGTTGCCCTATACGGTAAACGTAATAAAATATAAATTCCTAAAATTAGCATTTGTGTGGGTCAGATAGAGTGTGGTACGCACCCTCTTGTGCATCCTAAATCTATCGCCATTCATTTGAGCCACAGATAAGGGTCATAACATTCTTCCCCTAAAAAAATTTTCGTCCTCGAAAATTACGTGATTACTCGAAAAGTTGAGGATCTTGTTTTGATGTCGTCTTCATTCTCCCAGTTGCTTCCTTTGGCGTGTGATGTTGCCATTGAACCAACACCAACGTGATCGTCTTATTTTGAAAACTTGCACCTTCGATCGAGGATCCTAATGGGCCTTGAAATGATAGTAAGATCCTCTTTGATATTGATGGGCTCGATTTCCACTATGTGTGAGGGGTCATACACGTATCGCCTCAACATAGACACGTGGAATACGTCAGGATTCCAGTATTGTGGTGGTAGAGCAACTTTATAAGCAACCTCGCCCACACGTTTGGTGACTTGAAAGGTCCTACGATTTGGGGCTCAACTTCCACGCTTTCCAAAGCGCATAACTCCTTTGGTCGGGAGACACGAATGAATACCGTTCTCCAACCGATGTAAGATTTTACCATTCAAAATCTGAATAAAATTTTAATGAAATTCAATCTTTTGAGTCGAAAAGTTGTACCTCGAATTCCAAGTTACGACGGTGGGGGTTGGCATACTTCCTTTGACGATCCTGGGCGATTCTAAGCCGTTCACGTATTAGCTTGACTTTTTCAGTCGTGGTTTGAACTAGTTCGGGTCCAAGCATCTTTCTCACTCCGACTTCATCCCAACACAAAGGTGTTCTACAACTTCTCCCGTATAACGCCTCGAAAGGAGACATTCCGATGCTTGCCTGGTAGCTATTATTATAGGAGAATTCGATCAAAGGGATGTGATCATCCCAATTCCCTCGGAAGTCTAGCATACAAGCTCTCAACATATCTTCGACTACTTGGTTAACCCTTTCGGTTTGTCCGTCAGTTTGCGGATGGAAGGCAGTACTGAAATCCAAGCGTGTCCCCAAGGCTGTTTGGAAGGTAGTCCAATATTTGGAGGTAAATTTCGAGTCTCTATCGGACACGATGCTTACTGGCACACCGTGCAATTTCACGATTTCCTTCAAGTAAGTCTCTACAAGTTTTTCTCCATCTGCAGTCGTTTTAAAAGGTAAGAAATGTGCAGACTTTGTTAATCTGTCGACTATTACCCAAATGGCATCGTTCTTCTTCAACGTTTTTGGCAGGCCAACGATGAAGTCCATTGATATATTTTCCCACTTCCATTCCGGAATGGGTAAGGGTTGAATGAAACCGGCCTGTTTTTGGTGCTCTGCTTTGACCTGTTGGCACACTAAGCATTTTGATACATATTCAGCTATTTCTCGCTTCATGTTTGGCCACCAATACCAGTTCTTCAAATTTCGATACATCTTAGTGTTGCCTGGGTGTACTGAGTACCCTGATTTGTGACCTTCATCGAGTATTTCCTTTTTAACCTTAGGGTCATTAGGTACGTACAATCTCCGTCTAAAGAGTAATGCTCCATCTTCTCTGAGACTAAAATCAGGTTTTGATTCCTTATTCATGGCCTTAATGATTCGTAGAATTTCTGGATCTGTTTGCTGCAACTCCTTGATTTTATCTATGATAAATGGATTTATCAGAATTTTCGCCAGATATACACCTTCTTGAGCTTTTGGAGATAAAAATCTCCTGCTAGTTCATCGAGGGTCCTCGAAGTTTTTAATCGGGCCAAAAATCCTGACGTTTTTCTACTGAGTGCGTCAGCGACGACGTTCGCTTTACCAGGGTGATAATTAATCGAACAATCGTAATCCTTCATGTACTCGACCCATCTGCGTTGTCTGAGGTTCAAATCTTTTTGTGAGAAGAGGTACTTGAGGCTCTTATGGTCAGTATATACTTTGAACGTTTCACCATAGAGGTAGAGTCGCCATAATTTGAGAGCGAAAATGACTGCTGCCAATTCTAAGTCGTGAAATGGGTAGTTTTACTCATGTGGCTTGATTGTCTTGACCGTATGCAACGACCCTCCTATCTTGTTGCGACACACAACCAAGTCCTTGGCGAGATCGTCGGTGAATAATTCAAATTTACCCTTATGCGTATTAGAGGGTAAGGTTAGAACTGGTGCTGTAGTAAGTTTCTTCTTCAACTCCTGAAAACTTCTTTCACACTCATCTGACCATACAAATTTTGTGTTCTTCTTAGTAAGGCTTGTAAGGGGTAGAGCAATTCGAGAGAATCCCTCAACGAAGCGTCGATAGTAACCTGCGAGTCCGAGGAAACTCCTTATTTCGGTAGCTTTTGGTGCACGCCAATTGATCCTTTGCCTCAATTTTTGTTGGGTCAACGATAATACCTTCCGCAGATATCACATGCCCTAGAAAGGTTACTTGTTTGAGCGAGAATCGCACTTGCTAAGTTTAGCATATAATTGGTGATCACAAAGTGTCTGAAGTGAGAGGCGGAGGTGTTCTTCATGTTCTTTCTCCGATCGTGAGTAAATGAGGATGTCATCTACGAACACAATGATGAATTCATCAAGATACTGCCTGAATACTCGATTCATCAGGTCCATGAATACAGCTGGTGCATTTGTTAGTCCGAAGGGCATGACTAAGAACTCCTACAATCCATTCTTGCAAGCGAAAAGTCGCTTTGGAATATCCTCGTCCCTCACTTTCAATTGATGATAACCGATCTAAGGTCAATCTTAGAAAACACTTGGCTCCTTGAGTGGTCGAACAAATCATCGATACGGGGAGGTATCGATTACGATGGTTACGCTATTCAACTTACGATAATCGATGCATAGCCCCATCGAACCGTCTTTCTTCTTTACGAAGAGCACTGGGGCTCTCCATGGCGACTGACTTCGTCTGATAAATTTCTTTTCTGACAGCTCCTTGAGTTGTATCTCCAATTCCTTTAATTGCGCAGAGCCATCCGGTATGGTGCCTTGGCAATTGAGCGGTTCTCGGATCGATCGATCTTGAACTCGATTTCTCGGTCGGGTGGGACAGGGTAAGTCCTCGAAATACGTCGGCGAAAGTCTCGGCATTGGAATTTTGTAGGATCGACCGCCTTACCTTGCTCTTCGTCTAATGCTGCCAATAGAGGTGCGCCCTTCGTTTTAATTCCCCAAAATCTGAATGGAGGCTCTCCGAGTGGTTGGAAAATGACCACTTTAGAGAAACAGTCCACCGTGGCGTGGTAAGTGGCTAGCCAATCCATGCCCAATAGGATATCGAAATCCTGAAAGTCTACCACGATGGGATCTACTGGGAGTTCATGACCCTTGATGTTTATGATAGTATTTGACATACCGGGGTAGCTATCAACTTGCTTCGACGGTGTTGAAATTACGGTTTCTTCTCGGGTGTAGGTATAATACGTATTTTACCGAATCACGGGGTAATAAAAGAGTGTGTAGAACCCGAATCTATGAGTGCGAGCTAAGTGCCTATTAGTATTCTCTGGGTGGATGACCAATAAATTTCCTGCTTATACAATATGAAGTTAAGAATATTATTGATCTTATATTGATTATCCAGACTTTTATATTTAATAAGTTATGCTAATAATTGAAATAGTAACTTCTACTAGACAGGCATACCTTGGATCACTTCGTCACTAGCTGTGGTGTCTGTTGTGACAAATAGATACTGCCCTTGGTTCAAAGGCCTCGCTTGTAGGCCTTGAGGTTTCTCCCGACATTCCCTAGCAATATGTCCTTCCTTTCCACTTGTAGCATTTTCCTTGCATGCACACACCCGGTCGATGTCGCTTGTTGCACTTAGGGCATGACTCGAGCGGTACATAACTTCCTGTGGTGCGTGAAGGGGCACGATGTTTCTCGATTGGAAGGTAGTGGTTGAGTTTGTTGAGATAGGAATCGAGGCTTTTATTCACTTGAGGGTTAGTGTAGTGAAACCTCCGATAGGGAGGTAGTGTCGGCCTCGAGGAACAAAAGGGGCTCATTGGACCGCCTTGCCTTCGAGCCTCTATTCTAGCAACTTTTAGGTTCACCATTTCTCCCGACTCTCTCTCTTGAATGGGCATGTTCCACGAGTTCTCCATATGTTTCAATCTTCATAGTAACTTCTCACGAAAGAAGGGTCGCAAGCCGCTCAAATGCAAAGCGCTTATCGCCTTGTCATGATCGATTCCCAACAAATCTAGATAATCGGTCAAATTTGGCCTCATATTTATGTCATATTCCCTTGTCGAGGTCAATGAATTCCTTCTTCTTCTCGAGCCTGGTGGTGCAGAGATATACTTGTGAAGTAAGCATTCCTAAACTGCTACAAGTCCATTCCTCTTCATTGTTTCGATTTGGCTCTCTTTCTTTCCACGATTCTCGCTTCTGGTTCAGGTAAAATGCACTTTACCTTTTCGTGTTCTGCAGGTGAAGACATTCCGAAGAATTTCTCGATTGTACTTATCCAATCTTCTGTGGCGACTGGGTCGAGCTGACCATGGAAATAGGGAGGTCGAGTTCTGCTGAATACTTGGAATCCAGTGGGTGCATAGGGTAGAATTTCCTGCCGAGGAGAAGGCTGGCGTTGATTGACAAGCTCTTGGATGGCCTGCCTTTGCTGCTCCCTTTGCACTTCCATCTCGTGCAGTAATTGAGTCCTTTCCTGCTGGTGTGACTGCGTCAGCTGAGCCATCTGTTGACTAAAAGTAGTCGCCATTTCACGTAATAGGCGCATCGCTTCAGATTCTTGAGGACCATCATGTGATGAGGCCTCATTCACTTGAGAGCCATTAGTTTCTCTGCGTCGTGGAGCCATTAAGTCCTGATTCCACAAAACGTCGTATGTTAGTAAATTAAATGCGACATAGTACCAAAAGGAAGTAAAGCCTAGGCTTTGATACCAACTCACACGACCTAATCCTTACCCGACCTCAAGGGCCTAGAATTCCGTGTTATGACACCGCACGCTTGTTAAGGCGATAAGCGGACATACACATAATTCTTATACCGATTTAGCATATGGATCAAGGCATTTAATAGCATTATTTAAAAATAAATTATTCAAGAAAACAACAGCGGAAAACGTAGATGACGTTAATTAAGTGATAAATCCTAACCATGGATCTATAATCGAAAGCAAGCAGAGGTTTTACGTAGAATAAAGCAGTCCCAACGCAAACCCAAGATTGGTGCTGAAAAATAAAAGTATCTAATAACAAATCTCCCCTGAAAAATAATAAAACTATGACTAAGAATCTCTCAATGCTCAAAGTAATCAGGATCTATTCCCTCGTCCAAATGGTAGCCGACGTCTTCACGCTCTTGAGCCGCATCAGGAACAGCAGCATCCCCATCCTCAGTGATGGAAAAATTGGAGTTCTCACCTGCAACTGTTAGTTTTGGGGAGGGGGTGAGTTTACTCAGTCACGTAAACTCAGCAGGTTGCACAATCGATCCACCATAAAATACTCGTGATCGTGTGCAATCGCTTGAGTTATGTATACATTTTGAAATAAATCAAACAAATATAAATGATTACAAAACATCTAAGATCTCATATCTATCATAACAAAACTGAAAAATATAGCATAAAAAGAAAAGAAGTAACATAAAATGAAAAGACCTGACATAACATGAAATAAATATGATGCATCAAGTTCTGATCTCCTTTTGTGTCTGCTTTGTCGACTTTTCCTATGTGGCATATCTTAAGACTTAATATTGCTCCATACGCCTACACAACGTACTTCACATCCTACCTAATTTTCGTATACGACCTGTGCCAGGGCCGCTGCTCGAGCCTATCACGCGAGGTCCACGTGTAGATAACCACCTAACCTCCATATCATATCGTATACCACCATCCAGCCCGATGTGGTTGCATGCATTTAAATCAGTGTCCCCTTACATTCGGGACACTGTCGTATCATATTGTCCTTAAGACCCGTCTTGGCTGCAGACGTTAGATCTTGCGGTGGCACGCAAGACATGGCACGTGTAGAAACTTAATTTGTATTTTGCTGGCCTTCACAACGTAACTTAATTATCCGTATTCGTAGCTTACCTTATCTTACATATCATTTCTTATTGTTTGCTGAAAACTTAATTTGAAGTGAGCCACGGTACGATAAGATTCACAAAATCACGCTTTCCAAGGAACGGGTTCCGTAGTAACCTAGATGTACTTCGTGTGACAGCCCATACTCCCATAGAGGTGTTGCATCCATACATGGATGCCTACATTCCAAGTTCCACGTGACCGTGACGGGAACCCCACCATGACGAAGGCTTAAAAGTCGTGTGACATAGCTTATTTCTTTTAATTGTGCGTATGCCCTATCGTGATTTTTTCTATGTGGTGCATGCTATATGATGAAAGGACTAACTTGGCCTAAAGAAACTATTTCATACACCTTACATACTTCAGAATATAAAATAATAATTAACATTTGAATGTAAGATATTTCATACAAAAAAATTGTGAAGAAACCTTCTTGATCGGACATACATTTAAAGTTTCATAATATTTGTGCAGTCTTAGTATCGACACCTTTTACTAATTTGACCTAAGAGTGGGTCAATGTGATAAATGATCCACTTAGCCTAGTTATACAAGGGTTAATATCCTCACTAAATTTTTCAATTTACGAGCCTCAAAGCGCGTCCTAGAAATTTTAGTGACACTTTACGATCCATTAGATTACATTGAGTTACTATTGAGATCGTTTTGAAGTTAGTCCTATGGGCCACTTGCCTTAATTCTCAAAATTAAGGGTCAAAGGTAACCCATGTATTATTCCATGTGGCACCTAAGGCTAAAATAAGAAGGCACGAACTTTGAGTCATTTATCCTCTAATCTGAACCATTGGATGGTTAGACAAAAATTTTACCTAAGGTTGATTCTTTTGTCCCGATCCCAATTCGATCTCTAGCACACTAGATCTTCCGGTCAACGTTTTACAAGATCTAGCCAAGTGCACACTTAGTGTACCTACCATGTGTCGATCAGATTGAATAGATCTGAACCATCAGATATTTAAGAAAAATGATTCTAAGGTATTAGGTCGTTGGGCCCAATTTATTTTGACCTCTAAGGTCTCAAATCTAAGGGTCAAATCCTTCATGTTCACTGATCTCTAAATAGCCTTTTAATTTTCTTGATTTGTGGGCCAAATTCTAGTTCGAACCATTAGATGTCTCGAGGATTTCAATTTGTGGAGATGGTCCATCTGTTCTATTTCTTGGGTTGGGCCCACCAGGTCCAACCTTGAATCTATTTCATTTGAAATCAATGGTGCTAAAAGGATGGTTGCACCAAAGTATTCATATCAGGTAAAATTCTTCAAAGTGCCCAACTACAATAGTTAGCCCGGGCAAGTTATCACCGGCATTGTCGGCGTTTAGTTGGGCCGATCCCCGAAATATATCTTATCTTCACTGACGAAATTGTGGAGAAGAAGAGCTCTCTCTCTCTCTCTCTCTCTCTCTCCACTGTAAACACCTATATAAGCAATACAAGACACTATATATATTCATTTTATATCTATATATATCAAGGGCAACTATTATATGTCCATGTATAGGATTTATGTTATTATACACACCGAAATACATGTATATATATAACTTTTGAATACCTAAATAAGATAAATAAATATTCATTTAATATATATTTATATATATATATATATATATATATATATATTCTTATTATTATTAAAATAAAAAGTTGAATATTTTAAGATCGATCGAGGGGCACCCACCTGTTGGAGCGTGCACGTAGGAGTTGATTTCAAGCGCTAGATCGGCGATGCGACTCCTACGCGTCGATTCGGCGATGTGCTTTCGGCAGTGGATCGACGGTTTCACACTTATGCAAATCAGATTCAAGGCAACACTTTGGCTCGGGTGTGGTATTTGTGCGCCACCCCGTGGGCCAATCGACAGAGGGCCTGCTAGGCGTTTTGGAAGGGAGCGTGGCTGTTGGGTTTGGTTCAAAAGTGAGGGAGGGAGGCAGAGGAAGATGACTGTTTGGTTTAGTGGGTTAAGATATATGTATATTTATAAACAAGTCTATCTATATATAGAGAGGGAGGGTAAGATTTTAGGTTAAAAGCCTTTGGTGGCTCTTATTTATAGAGAGAGGAAGAGACGGACGTGGGTGACCTAAATGGGTAAGTTCCCAAACCTAAAAGGGGCAAGAGTTCCAAGAGAGTAGGAGTCCTTTTTGGGACTCTTCTTATTTGGTAAACAAAATAATTTAGTTGCCCTATACAGTGTAAACGTAATAAAATAGAAATTCCTAAAATTAGCATTTGTGTGGGTCAGGATAGAGTGTGCGTACACGTACCCCCTCTTGGTGCATCCTAAATCTATCGCCATTCATTTGAGCCACAGATAACCGGGTCATAACATTTAAGAACTTAATTAATTCGTGGTGGTGATCAAGGTTGGTCACCTTATACCAGCTCACAAAAGTACTATGAGTCCAACGAGGATAAAATGTTTGAAATATACTGTGATCTTAACTATATATCCATACTCTTAACAGAACTCCTTATTACAGTCAGAAATGCTCTCTCTCTCCAATTACTCCTATCTAGTCCCCCCTCCCTCCAATGCTATAATCTGTTTTGGTAATTGTTCTTGTTTATGTTGAGAACTTAGATGCAGTCACCATCCCACAACTAGAATTTGCACAAAATCTCTTTCAGAAAAAAAAACCTACATGCACTCGTATAACTATATTTTCATCTGCTTTTTATAAATAAATATGCATCAATATAATATGGGTAAGCTTTTCTATATTGACTCATTAATTCCTTTTTGTTGGAGTTTCTAAATTAGGGTTATGAAAGTTTATAAAAGTGATACAAGATCCAAGAACACATTTTCTAACTTTTAGGTTCTGTGATCCCTAGTATTAATTTAATTCGCTGGCAAAACCCCTAATTTTCTATAATTTCTACTCAAAATCAAAATTCATATATTATCTAATATATTAAATCACCTGTTCTTGCCGGTTCTCTTGTTGTCCCACGGCGGAGATTAGCTGAATTTGTAGAGCATTATAGTTCTTGCTAATCTGATCCAACATGCTTCTTAGCATCCGATTTTCCTCATTCAATCGATTTAGCTCAATTTGAAGAGTAAACAACTACAAAATCAAATTAGAGTACTCAAAATCGGAAGAAAAAAACATATAACTACATAAATCCGAAGAAAAAAACTAACTTTGCTATTGGATTTCTCTTTAACTATGGCTCTACTACTTCCAGGATCCACACAGTTAGAAGATGGAATCCGATCTGTCAAAATCAAAGTAAAATCAAATGATCTCTAAAACCTCTTTGTGTAATTGAATAAACAAATCCACCAAAAATCAAATTGAAAAATTAAAAATATGTGATTCAGTTACTAAC
Organism: Chloranthus sessilifolius; assembly: GCA_021018995.1. Lineage (NCBI taxonomy): Eukaryota > Viridiplantae > Streptophyta > Magnoliopsida > Chloranthales > Chloranthaceae > Chloranthus > Chloranthus sessilifolius. The sequence continues at coordinate 12,526,898 of CM037588.1, forward strand.
GTTAACAATGGAATCTCGCATAGACATGTCTTCGATTTTGCGAACACCTTTGGATCTTAGAGCTTCGACTCGTCTTTGATCTTCAGAGAAGAAATCCATCTCTTCGATGGTATGAAACCGATCCATCTAGAGAGAGAAAATCACTAAAGGAGGTTAAGTTGTGAGAGAGAAATTTCGGGTTTGAGTGAGGAATAGCGCGATAGGGATGGCCAGCGAGAAAATAAGTTATGCATCGAGAAAAGAGACATATATAGAGGCCCGATTGAGTTGGTCGCCAGGTAGGCCCTCGCGGGTTGGCCCAACTATTGCTGGCGATGTTTATTAACTGCCTAGTGACCAGAACTAGAGTCGGTAAAAGGGCTTTTTTGTAGTGTATATATACGATCCTACGCCGACGGCTGCCTTTAATTCCAGCCATCAGCATATTCCCATATTTTTTGTAGTGTAAGTTGATTTATGAGTTATATGTATGTCCGCTTATTGCCTTAACAAGTGTGCGATATCATAATACGAAATTCTAGGCCCTCAAGATCCACCACTAGTAGAATGGATTTGAGTCCCCACACCATATAAAAAACTTTGCATGTTCTTATTTCTTGCTTGTATATATACTCCCACTTGTAAATTTTTTTGTCTTAGGCATGACTTTTAAAAAAAAAAAAAAATTGTAAATATATTCGAGCACCTTTTAATTATCCCATATGTACGTTCAATTGTTCATTCTACTTATCTTGTTTCAACATAAGCCATAAGGGGGAGTCATGAATTATTGAATTATTGTGATGCATGACATACAAAATGAATTATGTGAGAGAAGCAATTTACCAAATCAGGTACTATTTAAAAACTATTACTTGTTCATACTAATTAATTTCAAAATAATCACCATGAGAAGGGATATCGATCCCATATTAATTTCTTAAAATATTCACTGTAGAGGGAACCCAACAACACCATGGGATATAATTTATTAGTTTGCACCTCAACACCTCTCCTGCTCGTCTCCTACCGATCACCAGTCCGAGTAGACCAGTTTAACTATTGACGGCCTCAGAAAATGCCCCTTGAAATATGTACCATATGCCCCCCTTAGTGTGTCCCATTGGTCCATGTGGCCCCCTAACCTTCTAAAGTAGGTATCATTTTATGAAAAATTATAAACGGAGGACAGATTTGTGCAGGCGGCAGACATGACACGACGTGACTGACTACACCGACTCGGATAAATTGAGCCGCACCACACTTGCAATCAATTGTATCGCGCCACATCAAGCGCCTACACTTTGTCTGCATAAAATCTGTCCTCCATAAATAATGTCCATTTTTTGCCCATTGGAAGAAAGATGTGAGTCATGTAGTATTTAGACATACCAAGGGATATGTTTAAGAAATCTATCTAGAAAAGCCTAAAACGTGGAGGTTTTAAGTTCAAATCCCACCCCTTATTGGCTAGTCTGGTGCTCTAAGAGGACATATACCTATTTTTTTCTTTAAAAATAATCTAGAAAAGAAAAGAGATGTGAATCAGCTGGTAGTATTTTATTTGATAAATCATAAGAAATAAGTGGTGTTTCTAAGGTTTGCATCAACCATCACAGCCAATCACGAGGTCCTCACCCTGCAAATTGAAAGGCCTCTTTAAGATATCTTGCAGTCTTTTATAAACTCTTGCAGACCCGTGTTGCCATTAAAACCATCTTTTGGTACTGTGCATAAGAACTAAGTGGGCGGTCAAATATAATATAATATGATTATGAGGTTGGGTCTGATTGCGATCATAATCAGGTGCCTCCCATATAGGCTATTGATGAAAGGGCAATGGTCAGGTCCTAGGAAGTAGAACCCAATTTTCAGTCCTACCCCATCTGCTGTCCTTGGAAATAGGAGAATCTTGACTTTCTTAATTTTCACTTTTTATAGCATGATGTGCAATCAAGATTCTCCTATTTCTAAGGGCAGCGGATGGTATAGGAAATCCGATTCTACCTAGTAGGACGTGAAAGAGTTCTCTTAGGTGGCTGAGCCATACACGAATAACGCTGCGAGGTCCAAAACGAATTCCTTAAATGGGGCTCCTGCTTCATATTATTTATAATATAAAAAAAAATCGCTACAATTTTTTTGATAATTAAAATAATACTCATATTCTATTTTATTATATATATATATATATATATATATATATATATATATATATATATATATATATAATTTGAAAATGTAACTAAGAATTTAATACAAGTAAATATTAAAAGAAAATGCAATACAAAACGAGAATGCAATACTCATAAATACAATACTAAAAAAAATCATTTGAATATTTCTCTTCTCACACTTTTAGCGGCAAAGTCACTGATTAAAGTTGTATAGTCAACTTTATCTACCATATCATTTTTAATGGATAATATGGCTAATCCATTTAATCTTTCTTGTGACATCATTGGCCTAAGGTATTATTTGATCAACTTCAATTTGGAAAAACTTCTTTCACCAGAGGCAACTGTAACTGGTATAGTTAACAGTATCATGTAAGCAATCCAGACATTTGGGTAACAACCATCAATTTGCTTCAAATAATTTAGCATTTCAATCGGCGTTTTCACTTCTTTTAGCAAAGTATCTTTCAAGACTTTCAATTCTGAAAATAAATCTAGCTCATCCATATCAATATGCTCTTCATGTTTGAGAACATGTTCAAGATTTAAGCAAAAAGTCTTCAAGCATTCTTACTGACCAAACCTAATTTCTTAAAATAAAACAAAAGTCTAAAATGTTGCTCATATATTTTAAACTGTTCAAACCTATACTCAATTGATGAAAAACCATGATCAATAATATAAGTGAAGTAATTAATTCTAAAAGATTCTTCAGCTGAATGTGACACTTGTTCGCTTGCATCCTCATCAAACTGTCTCTTTCTTCTAATATTTAGTAGCTCTAAACGCACCCATGCGTTTTCTAAGCGAAAACAAACATGCTCAATGATAAAGAAAAATATCTTTAGCACCGTCAAACATGCAAGCATTGGTCACTGTCCCTATTCCCATGTGTTAGTGTGCGTAAGTATATATGTGGAGTGTGCGAAGCCAGGATTTTTCTGATGGGGGTCCCTGGATAGTCGTTAGATAATAATTTTCTATAAAATCATGAAATTTCACTGGAAATTTTCAATCACCACTATTTCGGCAAAATTTCGTTTGAAAATAATAGAAATCACCAAAATGTTGGTAATTTGGTGATATCATCAAAATCTCATCGAAAATTTAGATAACTCAGATTTTGGCAAAAATTTTGTGAATTATGGTGAAATTTGTCACTAAGATTGGGGCTTCTATTTCTTATTAAAAAATTAAAAATAATCATATATTTGTAAATTCTGTACAAAATCTATGAGAGCTTTGGGCTATCGGCGAACGTGAAAACTTAAGAGAGAGAGAGAGAGAGAGAGAGAGAGATTGCTTAGCAAGAGATGGCCTTAGAAGAGAGAGAGGGGGGAGAGAGAGACTATTGGAATTGTGGGTGAACACAGAGAGAGAGAGAGAGGGTGCTGGGATTGTGGGAGAGAGAGAGAGAGAGAGAGGGTGCTGGGATTGTGGGAGAGAGAGAGAGAGAGGGCGCTGGGATTGTGGGAGAACTGAGAGAGAGAGAGAGGGAGTATGGTTGATTGGGAAAGAGAGAGAATGTTGCCCAGAAAAGTGAAACCAAGAGATAGAGGCGGGGGGCCTTGGGGGATCCCTATAGAGTCACCGGCGGCTTAATATAATAAGTCCTTAAAGGACCTTAAAAAAATTTGTACCGATGGGGGATCCCAGGACCCCAACAGATAACGTGGCCCCACCAATGTATATGGGCATCAAACTATAAGTGAAAGTTCTTCACTGCCATTAATGTCTATGTTCAGATTGTGTAAGAAATTCCTGAAGAAAATGTTGAAGGAAGCCATCTATCATACGCCTTCTCTTCTCAAATCAAATAGCCTTTAAACAATTTTATGAGGCAATTGTCGATCCCAAATTAATAGATCCTACGGAACAAGGTTCACTTAATTTATACATGTACCAATCCAATAGATTAGTTAGTATTTGGTCAAATCTTCACTTTTTAAATAAAAATCAATAGAACAAGACTTATACATATGACCATTTAAGTGGTCAAATCTTCATGGAGATTTTGATCTGAACTCATGTAGAAAAAGGATTTTCGTAATCCCCTTAAAACCCATTGATTAGGTCGGATCAGACAATGGAGATCGTGTTTCTCCTCGATCTCCCACACAATGAATCTTAAGACCATGTCTCTCACCTATCAGAAGATTGTTTTTATTTCACATGTCACATCCCCAAAACATGGCCCTAAAACCACGTTTGAGTGTGATGTGTGCCATTGCACACAAGGTGCACTTTTTGGGGAAATGTCATGTCATATGTGACATGTGGAATCAAAAACTGACCGTCTGATAGGTGGTATAAGGTCTCAAGATCCCTTGTGTGGAAGATCGGGATTAAAAAAATCTCCATCGAACTCTGACTCAATCAACGAGTTTTATGGGGTTAAACATGTGGGCGCTTTCAAAGAACGCATGGGGTGCAAATAGACAAGCAAACCTTTAAAGAAAACACTCAAAAACTGTGATGAAAATGGTGGAAATCTACACAAAATTTTAGCTCGAAATGACAAAAATTACCTTCGATTTAGCACGATCTCCACTGAAATTTTAGCTCAATTCAGATTGCATGATCCGAGTATTCGACAAATCTAATTTGTTGAAAATCTACCAAAAAAAATTAAAATACAATCAATATTTTAGCAATTAAAATCCAAAATTAATAAAAATAAAACCCTAAATCTAATGAAAATGTGAATTAAAGTCCTAATCCTAAATGAATTAAAAAAAAACCTAAATCTAGTGAGTAGTGAGAGACATAAGAAGAAGAATAAAAAATCTAAATCTATTAAGTAAAAGAAAAAGAAGAATAAGAAAGTAGGCATACCGAATTGTCGCGCCAGGACCTTTCAGCCGGAGAGGCGGAGGGCGTCGGTGCCTCGTTCGTTCTGAGTGGTTCGGACCAGTGGTCAAGATTGCCGATGGTCCTGTGGAGTCTAGAGAGAGAGAGAAATGATGTTTGTGGGGAGAGAGAGAGAGAGAGAGAGAGGCGTAAGAGTCTGAGTGGAGATTGGAGAGGAGAAATGGGCATTGGGTAACCAAATTCGGGCCCTTATGGTTATATAGATTTTTTTTTTTAACCCTACTTTTTTAATGGGAAAATATTATTTGAGAGCCCCTAAAAATCGGGGGCCCAAAGCAGTAGCCTGGCTGGCCTTGGTCCAAGGTCGGCCCTAAGTGTTGCAGCTACCATTTATACAATTAATGGCAGTAAGGGGATCAAATTCAATTATCAAGTGAAAGTAGTTTAGAACCAAGGCAAGTTGAGTTCCATATTGAAGGGCTTAAATCTCAACATGACAAATAGCAGCACCATGAAAGCTTTCTATGGCATTTTTCGCATTGCTCTTGGCTAGCTCCCTTCCAAAGCAGGGTTTACCTGTTTTAGCAGGTTCCCTTTCTCTTTGCTAAATCCTTGCTACCTGTTTTAGCAGTCCCTAGGAATTACTTGCTCCACTAGTTCCCCCCTGCTCACTCTTTGCCAGAGTAGATTAATTTTATTTTCTCTAGCATAGAGTTAGTAGAAAGCAGGAAGGTAGCTGCTACAACAGGTAATTCCTACTTTGCGGGGAGTTAACAAGGAGAAATGAGGCCGACAAAAGCAAGTATATTCGGATTTGGCAGGGAGCTGATAAAGAGCTATGCCAAACGCGGCCTATGTATTCTCCATTTGAGTCTCTAAGGATTCCTCCTGTGACAGCCCGGATTTCGGCACCCCGAAACCCGTGCCATCAGCACGATCATCTTGACCGTGCCCTTTAGCTAAGCACGGAACACTGGTATATCAAGCATCAAAAGTATAATGAAAGAAATTTGTAGAATTTAAATCTATATTGATTAACTTCCCGAAAGACAGTTCTACCCTCATGCCTCTGCATGTATGGAGAACCGATCCGAACCATCGATGATAGCAATCATCACGGATGGTTCGTCCCAAAAGAATAATCCAAAACCCTACATACATGGTTTTAAACAAGATCAAGGCTTGACATACCAAGCCGTACAAAATCTCTCCAAGATCTCTCAAAGTGGCATAACGGAGTCCTCTAGAAGAAGTCCTCTGGAGGTGGCTCCAACTCTTCGCCGGCCGCAAGGTCCGACTCGCCGGGATCAGCGTCTCCTGAAGCCGCGGCAGCTGCTAATAGTGGACCTGCGACGTATAGTCTATAGGGTGAGCTACATCCTAGCTCAAAAGGGAACAAACACTGTTGAACATATAAATTATAACTCACATATATTCTATGATATGCCATGCATGATGTATCTATGCAATTGTTAATGAAACAGTTTAAAAGCATTTCGTTTTACTGTAATTACTTGTATTTTCATGTACTCATGAATAATGCTGAAAAGGCCTAAAGCAAAACTTAAACTTTCAACTTAAGTAATCCCCGAGCAATATAGCATCGAGCCCCGATGAGATACCCTTCATCGTCATCTATATAGACAGTTTTAATGTATTCCCTGGGAATACCATATAGTACTCAAGCCCCTTTCCCTTGGGGATTGGTGGCGGGGTTTCACTTGTCTCAATCAACACCCCTGGGGTGTGCTTACTATGTACGGATAAGCCTCCGCACTGGCCTACGGTTTCGCCGCCGTATCGGTCACGGATATCCTGCCGTGTCAGTCGTGGATATCCCGCCACGTCGGTGGGGTAACCTATCAAACCTCAAATAATAAAAATATCGGTGCCTTACATATAGTTATTCACCGTGTAAGTGTGCTATTTTATATCAGTTAGGCCCTATCAGACATGATTCAATCTTTGGATACATCCCTGGGATGTATCCATTTACTTGCATCACACCTGATGCTCTTGTCTCTTTACTTCTTCATCCCCTGGGGATGGCTCATTAGTTTACTCTTATGAATATCACACACACACACACACTTTTCACAATTCTTTAAGCAGTAAAATATTTGAATGGAAATCTATATCACTACATACATGCTCTTGTAAAATAAAGTACATGTTCAAGGTGTTCCCTACCTCAAGTCTTCATTTGTTCAATGCATCAAGGTCCCACGGGCCTCCCTGTGGACTAGTCCACACGCACTCACCTATTGGTACCACATCACAGTGAAACACATCACAAAGGATGCAATAAAGAAGGTATAAGATCCCCAAGAATCTTAAAGTCAAACCTAAAAGACAACATAGTTTATCTCAGTCGATTAATCGAATTCCAAAATCGATTAATCGAATCTGATTCGATTAATCGATTTCCAAAATCGATTAATCGAAGGTCAATATCGATTAATCGAAGCAATTTCGATTAATCGAAATTCTCCTTTTCAGAAAGTCCATTCTCGCTCAATAATGAGTTTTCATTCGATTAATCAATCCAATTTCGATTAATCGAAATTCTTCTTTCGCAGCAAATTCAACGTCGAATAATGAAGTTTTCATTCGATTAATCGAATCTTATTTCGATTAATCTAAATCCTTCTGTTCCCAAAGTAGACCCTCAGTTCGAGCAGTGCAGTTTCACAAGATGATTAATCAATTCCAAATCGACATCGAAAACTAAATCGATTAATCAAATCCCATTTCGATTAGTCGATTTTCCTCAAGTCATTTCCTTCAACCCTCGGTCCACTGGAGTTCTCGATGATTAATCGATCCCCAAATCGATTAATCGAAATCCAAAGTCGATTAATCGAAATCCAATTCGATTAATCGAAATCGGGGTCCTCTGACTTTTTAACTTCCTGGCCAATTTCGATTAATCGAAACCCAATTTCGATTAATCGAAATTGTCAGATTCAGCCCCTTTCGAGTTGTTCTTCCCAATCTTTTTCCATACCTTTTTCCCCTATTTTTCTAAGCCATTATCCTATGATTTAACCCACATTTAACTGCAACTTAACCCCTATAATCTATGCATCTTATTTACAAAAATCTTACCTTGAATAGATCTCAAGTTGATTTCAAATCTAGGGTTGAAAGGCTAGGGTTCCAGCTTTGGTTTCTAACGGATTCCTTGCGTTGAATCAGCCTCTTTAATGCTTGAATCCTTCTTCCAATCACTCACAATAACTCTTGCTTGATCACCCTCTTTACTCCTCTCTCTCTCTTCTTTACTCCTCTCTCAACAACTCAAAACTCTTGATCTTAGGGTTATTAACTCTTTTTATCCTCTTCCTCACTTGTGTGTTGAGCACATACACCGCGGTAGGTGTATGCGACTATACTTTCACAACACACACCACATAGGCATTCTATTTATCACATCTCATCCGTTCATCACACTACATACTAACTGTTGGACTTCCATTTGGTCAAACCTATGACCGATCGGGCACAGATCCCGAGGTCATAGTTTAGTGTGATTTTTTTTTTTCGGGTTATTACACCTCCAATGCCAATTTTTCATTGCTGTAGGCCTCATCAGTGTTAGTCTTAATAACTCCATTTCGAAAGGTTGAAGGCAGCTTCCATCTGGTAAAAATAACGTTGAGATCTTTAGAAGATTAGTGCTCATCTTTGAAGATTTTGATGTTAACTTTGTTAGATCTGATTGTTACAATCTGTGATAACCTAGTAGTTCACTCCCATATGTGTTGCTAAGTATAATTACTCACTTGTGAATCCTATAGTATTTGATTGGACTATACTGATCCACAAATGTTTGTATTTCTGAGACTATTTTACAAAAGTTATTTTTTTTATCGTTGACCACATTTCATTTCGTGGTAAACCACCAAAATATTTATGATTGACCATGAAAAGAAATATGGTTAACGACCTTTGGTTTCGTGGTTGACCATCACTTAAGTGATAGTCAATCATGAGTGCTTCCGGAAAAGAGTCACTTATCTCTTTTTAGGGTTATAACTTCTGTATATAGTCTCTTAAGGATTTCTAAGTTTGTTATCTCTCTAAACTTCATTGCTTAGGCGTCTTCGTGAGAGAAGAAAACTTTTTACCTTTAAAACTTATGATCGGATCCCTTGGTGATTTAAAGGCTTTTGTTCCACTTCTAATTTCTGAAGAAAATTGAGCTTGAAGTTTCGAGCGTGTCTAGGCTCGTGGAATCGAGTGACCTCGGTGGAATCCAGGAGGGGGGGGGGGGGGAGGTTTGTTGTGGCTCATCTAAATACAAGTGGACCATCGTGCGACTTAGTGGTTGAAGGCTCATCTTAATACAAGTGGACCATCGTGCGACTTGATGGTTGAAGGCAACAAATCGAGGAATTATGGGGACGCGTAGTGGATTCTAGCATTGCGATTTGCAAAGGTTTGATATGACTAGTAAGTTGGCATTCATTCGGTACTTTTTATATCCTCTTAACTCATAGTGTATTTGTTGCCTTGGATTTGGCATAGATCCCGTGATTTTTTCCTTTTAGATTTTCACGTTAAAATCTCGTGTGCAGTGGTGATTGTTTTATTTTAAATTAATTATTTTCAATATCATCGGTAGAAAAATCTAGGATATCAGAATTTCAATTGGTATCAAAGACAATGCTTGATTTGAGCTTTTATGAACCGAGTGTTTCTATGGAGTTTTTTGGTAACCTAGATTTATCATTTTCAAAATGAGATAGACAAATTAGTTTAAATAAATAAAAGAGTTTTGAAAATAAAAATAAACCTTTTGAAAAAGTCCATTGATAGAAGTGCAAGGATTTTAGGCACATTGCTTTGAATTGCCCAAATTGGAAGAAAGAACAAAATAAGTTTAATGCCTTTGTGGCTACTATCAATGAGCCAGATGTCGCAGTTTCTAGTGATGTTGAATCATCATCTAATTATGAAGAAGATGCTTGTGACATTAATGAAGCCTATGGTGAGTTGTACCTCGAGTGCATGAAACTGATTAATGTGAAGAGTAAGCACTTAAAAGAAATATTAGAGTTTAAAAGTGTTAAATCCTCTCTAAAATTTGAGGTTGAGGAACTTAAACTTGTCAAGGAGAAACAAGAAAGCACTATGAGATACAAAGTTAGCTTCCTTGAAAATGAATGCCAAGAGTATCATGAGAATTTTGAGGTCCTCACCCTTTAAAATGAGAAGTTGAAAAGTGAACTTGCCTCATCAACCTCAAAGTTTGCTAGTTTTGACAAGGGTGAAGAAAAGCTTCAAAAATTGTTTGGCATTAGAAAACTAGGAGCTAATAAGGGTAGTCTTGGATATGTTGGTGCTTCTTCCTCTAAGCCCAAGACCAATCCAAAGCCAATTGTGAATATACCTAATGTTACAAAAACTGTTGATAGAAAAGTCCTTAGATGCTTCTATTGTGATAGGCAAGGGCACGCTATTTTAACTGTGCTATTAGGAGAAGGGGCATGTATCAATCCCCAATAATTGGAAGGAATCACATAGATAGGAGGAGAATTTGGCCTAATGGTAGACCTATTCCTCATAGGAACCCTAATGCTCTCTTATATTTCTCAAGTAATGATGATATAAAGATTGATCTCTTTGGAACTGTATGGTTTCTATTTTTCTCTTCTAGATTGAGATCTCATGTTTTTAGTGTTTCAGATTACAGGTTGAAGATGTTGAAGAGTTTTATGCCCACATCATCGTATGTTTACTTGGCACAGTTTTAGGGGGAGTGTATTGAGTTAGAATTTCTTGCATGACATATAGATTATCTGTGAAGGGTTATTTTATGATTGATGTAATTTTTTTCATACTCTTGTAAACTAAGTTTTATCATCGATAGTGACAAAGAGAGAGATTGTTAGATCTGATTATCAAGATCTATGATAACCTAGTAGTTCACTCCCATGTGTGTTACTAAGTATAACTACTCACTTGTGAATCTTATAGTGTTTGATTCGATTATACCAATCCACAAGTGTTTGTAGTTCTAAGGATACCATTATATAAAAAGTTTTTTTAATGTTGACCACGTTTCGTTTCGTGGTGGACCACCAATATATTGATGGTTGACCAAGAAAAGAAACATGGTTAACCACGTTTGGTTTCGTAGTTGACCATCACTTAAGTGACGATCAACCATGAGTGCTTTTGGAAAAGAGTTTCACTTATCTTCTTTTAGGGTTATAACTTATATATATAGTCTCTTAAGGACTTCTAAGTTTTTTATCTCTCTGAACTTTATTGCTTAGTAGTCTTTGTGAGAGAAGAAAAATTTTGGCTTTTGAAACTTATGATCGGATCCCTTGGTGATTCAAAAACTTTTGTTCCGCTTCTACTTTTTGAAGAAAATTGCGCTTGAACTTTTGAGCCTGTCTAGGCTCATGGAATCAAGTGACCTAGGTGGAATCTGGGGTGTTGTTGTGACTCGTTTGAACACGAGTGGACCATCGTGCGACTCGGTGGTTGAAGGTGACAAATCGAGGAATCATGGGGACACATAGTGGATTCTACAATTGCGATTTGGAAATATTTGATAGGACTAGTGAGCCTGCATTCATTCGGTACTTTCTGTAACTTTTTAACTCATAGTGTATTCGTTTCCTTGGCTCTGGCATAGATCCTGTGGTGTTTCCCTTTTGGGTTTCTTCGGTAAAATCTCATGTACAGTGGTGATTGTTTTATTTCAAATTAATTATTTTCAATATTATCGCTAGACAAATCTAGGATATCGGAATTTCAAACTTCTTCAACGATCTTCTTCAAGATAACTCACTTGTGGGTGCATGGTTATCAAAGATTCTTCTATTGCAATCGTGCCATATCGAAGCCTCAAACACTAACTTTATAAGAGACACATCCATTGATAAGGTATCATATTTCGAAAGATTGGAGGCGGCTTCCATTAGTTAACAATAATGTTGAGATCATATCTTTAGAAGATTGTTGCTCATCTTTAAGGACTTTGATGTTAACTTCTTCAACGAGCTTCTTCAAGATGACTCACTTGTGGGTGCATGTGTTATCAAAGATTCTAGTATTACCTCCGTGCCATATCAAAGCCTTACACTATGCACGGCGTTAGTGCTCCACATCGGAACCTATCCTATTTTAGAAAACCTATTTAATCTACATAACTCCCTTTCACTTTTCTTATTCTAATCTTTTAAGAAAACCTAGCCGTACCCTAACTCTTATTATTTTCTTCTTTTAAGAAACCCTATTCGTCACCACCTTTTTCTCTCAACTCATCTCTTTAATCTCTTCCCTCAAAACTTTCGTATGTTCTTCCACAATAGCCACCACGATCTATTTCCACCAAAAAGATCAAGAAGGAAGAAGAAGAAAGCTTGGACTATCCAACGATTTGAGCGTCTTCAACCCTAACTACCGTAGATCTATCGTTCACGCTTCAACATGTGGCTACCCATCAATTCCCTCTATTCTTCTCAAATCGCATCGCATAGGGTGCATTCGATCGCGCATCGATGGGTTAAATAAAATGAATTCATATATTTCTTTTGTATAATATTACTATAAAAGAAGAATATGCCTAATCCTAACAGTAATTTTATTTTAATTATTTTCTTATTATTTTTGGATCTTATTTCGAATTCAAGAGATTCATGCAACAATGAACCCATAAGACCTAGTACGAATGACATTGATGATTATCATGAAATAGGAATTGATGACACATTTTAAATGATTTAGTAGATAAAAATTTATGCTAAAATGTGTTGGGATTGTGCACTACCATGAACTTTCGGGTTCAACCTCGTGGCCACGAGATGGGAGCTTGCGGCCACGAACTAGAGCTCGAGACCACGACTTCGAATGACATCCTTATTTCTAATGTACGAACAATGGATTCTAGACCGAAAAGATTTACTTATCCATTTATATTTGAGAGAAATCGATTCATGTTGCAATCGATCGCTTCTGAGCTGAACCAAATGACATCTTTTCTTTAAAACTGATCGAACTATTTTATTACAATTCTGTGTTAATGCCCCCTTTAGTTTACGTCCCGATGTATGTCTTCCTTATGCTCTTTTGTACAGCCGATTTGAGACCCAACCTTAGACTCGAATTTCTGACCCGATTCGAGGACTAGTGTCCTGTAACCCCAATTTCTTTTGGCAGAGTATCTGGTACTCTACCCCTGTTTATCATGACCAAAATTCTTAATGTATATTAATCATAAATTATGTTTTCGATCGATGGTCGTGGTTTACCTAACTGCGATATCTTTCAATTTAATTATTCGATTATAGAAATTTATATATCAATTTTATCGCTTCAACGTGATTTCTGCGATAGCATGAAGAGTAAGATATTCGATGCTCTTGTGAAATCAAACTCTAATATGTACATTCTCGATTTCACGCACACTAATAACTACCTTATATTTGTATTGGTGTGTATATAAAGATATATACGTATAAACATAATGTAATCTTGAATGTAAACCTATCCATCAAGTATGATAGTTCTATGCTTCCATCTTAATTATGTCGTACGAGTTAAGGATATGTTAGGTTATATACGCGAGTGTGTGAGATCATGCCTATGCTTGGGCGTTGTGATTCACTAAGATTATATCGAAGTAAGGATCACACTGTATTCGCAAGCCTCACAACTCATGGTGGTATGAAAAATCATGACGAGTATGGTGAGTATGAATTCAATATAACCTCGTACACGATATCATATACGGTGATCCTATCACCCCTTAGCCTTAAATATGATAGATTAAATATATGACTTGCTTAAGGTTAAGTTCAAGTTTAGTTAAACGTTAAGATATGAGTATAATAATAACGCATCGCTGTGTCGGCCAGTATAAGATTAAGAACTTAAGTTTGTGCTTGTCGTACCTTACGTAGCCACCGTAAGGACTACAACGTTTACAGTTAAGACAGGTCTCAGAGAAGACAGTATGTGAAGAACTTGTTCTCACCTTTAGAGACCGTATGCTTATGGCCAATTGCCCCATAGACTGGATGAGGTGTATGAGTATATGGTGGGCGTTATGTTATCGTGGTAAGCTATTATAGTGACCCTCATATGGTAGGCTCTAGCATTGAGTCTGACACCGGTCGTATTAGGATTACAAGTATGTAGGTACATCTATGTGATATATAACGTATGTGACATGATAATATGATATGTTATATTTATGAGGCATGATTAGGTGCGTTAAAACTGGAGTGTGTATTGTTCATGGTCTTGCATTTATGGTATGATATGAATTCTACGATATATAAAAATTTATTATTTCTTTCTTTCATACTATATTGTTATACTACTTTATCGCTTACGAGATGCACCCACAATGCACTTGTAAAGAGTAGAGTAGATTGGTGGTGTATCCATTGAGTTGTGTGTCGTTTAGCAACTCAATCCTCGTGGCATTTATTATTTCAGGTGATTATATCGACAGAGTGGACGTTGGCTGTTCTGACCTTATTGGCGCTGACTTCATTGATCTGGTGGACGCCAAGTACCAGGAGTCTTAAGAAGGCAATGTGACAGGTTATCATGAGGACCTTAGTGTTTATGTTGACCCGAGTGTAGACTATTGATAGTTGTAGTTTCGGTACTGGGATTAGTTTTGTATTGTTATTGTTTATTTATAGTCTCATACTTTTCATTTGTCTACTCTTTATTTCTGCGTTGATTATGAGATATTTCATAGATTTTATCGCAGTTAGTATTTATTTATGATTGCCCTTTCGTTTCATCATTTTTTTTGTTGGATTCACGGATTTTGTGAAGCCCCTATGTATATGTTTGCCTAACATATTTGGGATGCGTGCGGGTCATAACTAGGAATTCTAAGCCCTCGAGATGGGATAAAATTTCCGGCGGATTGTTATACAAACACCGCTTTATAAGAGACACATGAATACCATCTCCTTTTGGTTGATCCTTACAAAATTCGAACTGATCCAATAGAGTGCTGTTGAAGTGCCGTGTATCTAAATCAACCCTTCCCAAGAAGAGATTTCCAGATCCACCGAAAGTACGAGCAGTTGAAGAATAAATGATTATGGTCCTCAGAATCAGTACAACATAGAACACAACTTGAGGGGATGGTCATTCATCTCTTGCACAAATTATCAATGGTCACCAACTTATTATGAATTGCAAGCAGACACAAACAAGGTGCACGGGTCAATCACCCTTTTCCAGACCGGTCAAAACTCGAGAAATGCACAAATGTAAAATGAGCGTCAAATTAATGAAACTATTATTTCCAACCTTTCATTAATTTGGTGTCTCTAATAACCCAGAAAAAAAGTATCCGTTTATCTCCCTAGGTTAGACCAATTTTGTAAGGAGATTTGTATTCATATTAGCATCATGGGAGCCTTTACTTGCACACGCTTTTCAAGAGATTGCACCGGATTGCATCAAATTTAAAAGAGAGATTTGCAAGTTTGGCAACCTTTATTATGTGAAAACATCATCTAAGTTGTTTGATTTGAAGGCCATAATTTAAAGATATCAATTGCAAAAGATTAGAACAAAATATAATTTTCATCATTTGATTAAATGAAGTCAAAGGCTATTATATAATTCAACAGTTGACTACAATAGATCATATGACAAGTATCGTGTTTTATTCCAATTTTATGTTCCAGAGATCTATTGATTATAAACTTCAAATCAGACGGCTTATGTTGCATTTTTACATATCACATGTCCCTAAAATACCAAGTCTTTCTTTAAATTCGGTGTAATCACTTGAAAACCGTGTGCAAGTAATGACTCCCTAGTATCATTTGTAATCTTTGAAATTTTTGCAATAATAGGATAGGGGTCTCACCAACTCTGCTTTTCTATTAAGAAATAAATAAATAAGTAAAATAATAATAAATCGTGAAGAAATTGACCCCATGCGTCACCCTTGGTCATTGGCGGGCCCCCAACAATAAATGGTGATGAAAATGTATGATGTGTACAAATTGACGACCCACGTATCACACACATTACAAAGGTCATTCACTTATTAGAAGCAGGTTAGGATTATCTAATCACTGTGATCTATGATTTGATTGATGAAATTGATATGATACTTATGCAATTGATGATTTTAAAAAGATTGATACTTGGTTGGCTTCCAACTACAAACTACTTACTATTGAGAATCTCAATAAAAGAGGAGTCATTGTTCTAGATGTGGCCTATGTTGGTTTGCTAGGGAGGAATGATTACATTTTTTCTTCAAATGCCTTAATTTTGTTGGGGATGGAGGTCTCCACTTTGAAGATGTCAAATGAAGAGCATCACCATTGGTCACATTTTGAAAGAGGCAAATCGGGTTCAGGAACAGTGCAAGAGAATGGATATCTTATTACAAACTTGCTCACATATATCACCCATTAAGAGAAGGAAATAATATAATATTTGAGAGAAAAGCAATCTAAAAGAAACATTCTAATTGATATCATTGGAGATAATGTGTGTTATCTTCAAGAATATAATGTTGAGATTACTAAAAATTCTTAAAGTTGCAGCCAACTAGATCAACATTCACCAATAGGGGTTCGTCAGGACCACGCCTCAAGAAGGGGAGGATTTGAGTTCGAATCCCACCCCTTGTTGGCCAGTCACATGGATTTTTCCCTACTGGTATGTGTGATGTATGGGTGTTGTATGACTTAGTCGGTGCTCTAAGAGGTCAGATACCTCTTTATCAAAAAAGAAATAAAAATGATGGGTTAACATTCAAATACCTGAGGTGAGGACACATGGAAACCTCCCACGAAAGATGACATGAAGATTAATGTTGCTGGTAATATTAATGAAAGAGGGGGCTGGTTACGGCCACATGCCACAATATTGTTAGGTTTTGAGCTAAAGTTCCCACCCAAAACGTGTCATGAGCATTTAGCGTCCACAAAAACATATACGTCAGGTTCAGAACTTTCCCCTATCCGATTTGGGAATATCACATAGTGTAGTAATATATATTTTATTGTTTTAAAATTAAGTTTATAACTATCATTATATATATTGATAATAATTCAATGACAAATTTGTAAATATTATCTCTTTAAAGAAGTATCTTTTCATAAATGAATTTATCTCTTCACCGCAAATCTGAAAAGTTACAAGTCTGGCATCTCTTCACCATAAATCTAAAAAGACACAAGTGAAATCTATTTATGTGAAAAAGACAACTCTTTGAAAAGACACAAGTGAAATCGATTTATCTTTTTACCAAAAAGACACAACTCCCTAGAAAGACACAGATCTGAAATCTTTTCACCATAATCTGAAAATACATAATGGTTCAGAATTTCTCTATAAATAGAGATTAAATCTCCATTAGAAAGACACAAGATATACAAGATAATAACATCTATTTCTCCTCTTCTCTTACGTTCTTATTTTTTAAAGAATCTTTTTGTGTATCAGAAAATTTGTGTGACAGGCTCTTTCTCTAGAAAGTGCAATCTAGAAAAAAATATACGGCTTTTGGCAAGACCGAAATCTGTTGTATTCTGAAGGTAGATTCGCTGATAACCCTATTGCATTTTCGTTTATTCGACGAAGGGGAGCCGTTTATTGTCTTTAAGATAACATAGTAAACTACGTGCCTCGGAGCTATTATCAATACCATTTTTTATCAACATCACAATCTCCCCACCTTATAGAAGAGTCTTCCTCGACTCTAATACCATTCTGTGACAATCAAACCTATATGCTACAATATTGTCCTGTTCTGGGCTTAGGTTCCCGCCCCGGTTGTTTTTAGCATGGGCTTAAGTCTCCACTCAAAACACATCATGACATGTAGTGTCTGAAATCACATATAGGCCAGGGTAAGGATTTTTCCCTATCCGATGTGGGACTATCACACATTATCAGGAATGATATCGAAAACATAAAAAAGGCATTGATTTTGAAATTGGATTAGCTTGAGTAAGTTTCAAAATGAAATATGGTTGTTTTGTTGTGTAATGTAGCTAGCTAGTTGACGGAAATAACAAATATGTAGGTAATCAAAGTGAACTAGATAGTGAGATTGAGCATGCCTCTAGATAGTGAGATTGAGCATGCCAAAGCTATATTTATGAAGTATTGTTGCTTAGATTCTAACGGTGCAGCACACTATCTTTCAAAAATGGCCGTTGATCAAGGCCTTAGCTGAATGATAGTCCTACATCCCCTATAAATTGGAAGCCCTAGGCTATATCACTACAAAAAATAAGACTATTAGTGGCAGTTTTTTACAGTAAAAAACTGCCACTATTAACAAAAAAACTATTAATGGCTATTAAGACTATTAGGTGTAATTTTTGGTTGCTGCTAATAGTCTTATTTTTTGTAGTGTAAATAACCTGAGCAATCCTCACCTTAAATTACACCAGACACTCAATGAATGACATTTAAAAAAAGATTCAACAAGACCCGTTGAAATCGAATCTTGCCATAGAGGAGAGGGAAGCGGTGTATTGCTTGAATAAGAAACTAAATAATGAAGAGAGTTTTTATTCCCAGAAGTCTGAAAGTTTTTTCGCTTAAAGAGAATGCTCGAAATACTAGATTCTTTCATTCATCAGTTAAAAATAGAATTGTCACTGATAGCCTGTATGAGCTCAAGGACAATCAGGGTAATAGCCGTGTCAATCAAAAGGAGATTGAGAATTTTATTATTGGCCACTATCAAAACATTTTTACCTCCTCTAGTGATGGAAATGTTCCGAGCATTTCGTTTAAAAGAATTCTTGAAAGAAGTGAGACCGCTTTGCTCTCTCAAATGATCTCTAATGACGAGATTAAAAGTGTGGTATTTAACTCACCGACTGGTAAATTAAGCCCCTGGCCTTGATGGTTTTATTGCGTTTTTATCAACTTTTGGGACATTGTTGGTGATGATGTTTGCTTGGGACTTTTTAAACGTCGGAAAATGTTGAAATCTTTAAACTCTACTTTTATCAGGTTATTGATTCCAAAAGAGAAAGATGCTAACACTATTGATAAGTTCCGTCCAATTGCCTTGTGCAACTTTATTTACAAGGTGATTACTAAAGTGATGGCTAGCAGGCTGGCCAGAATTCTCCCAATGTTGATTAGTTTGAATCAATCAACATTTATCAAAGTCAGAAGGATTACTGAAAATATTCTGCTGGCACATGAATAAGTCTGGAAATTTCATCTTAAAAGTGACCCCAAGGCTTTGTGTGTTAAGATTGATCTGAAGAAGGCATCTGATAGAGTAAGATGGGATTTTATTTTGGATCAGACAACTTGGTTTTGATGAGATATGGATTGATTGGGTTAAAGAGTGCATTACTACCCTTTCATATTCAATCCTTGTTAATGGGTCTCATCATGGCTTTTTCTGAAGCAAATGTGGAATAAGACAGGGTGACCCACATTCACCTCTTATTTTCACTTTGGTTCTGGGAGCATTTTCGGCCTTAATTGAACAAATGGTGGAAGAAAAGAAAATTTTGATTCGATCACTATTGGATGGACCTTTTATTTCTCTCCTTTTATTGGCAGATGATGTTCTTTTATTTTACGAAGAAGATTATATGTTGGCTCAAAATATTCAAGAACTTCTCAACAAGTTTCATGATATCTCGAGGCTCCTCGCAAATGATAATAAGAGTATAATTGTTTTTAGCGATCGATAGTATCAAGCAAGTATTAAATTTCAAAGAAGAAGATTTGTCGATCAAATACCTGAGGCTATCATTGTTTTCGTCCAGGATGTCTCATTCGCTTTGCATGCCATTGATTGATAAAATTAAAGCAACGCTAGAAAGTTGGAAAGGTCATTTATTGTCTTATGCAGGTAAGCTTTATTTGATCTCTTCAGTGCTATCAAGCTTTCAAGTGTACTGGATAAGTGCTTTTTTGATACCCAAACAGACTATGAGAGAAATTGAAAATATTTTTGCGCGATTTCTATGGAAAGGACCTTCCCTTGGCCAATCGTTTCACCCATTGAGCTGGAGCAAAGCTTGTAGACCAAAAAATGAAGGGGGATTGGGATTTTGTAAAATAAAGGATTGGAATCTCGAGGGAATGGAAAAACTGTTTTGGAGCCTTGCTAGTAATGAAAACTCCTTGTGGGTGCGTGGAATGAAAGGAAAATATGTTTAAAATGAGTCTATTTGACTGAGCTCTATGCCTAGAGATATTTCATGGGCTTAGAGAGGCATCATCGAAAATAGAGATGTGGTGATTACACATTTTAATATTATACTTGGAAATGGTATGAATACAAGCTTCTGGTTTGACCCTTGGATAGAAGTGGAAGCTTTGATTCTAAAATTGACTTGAAGACTGATATATCAATCTGAGATCCGTATCGATGCAAAAGTAAGTAATGTGTTGTCCGAAGGGAAATGGGTTTTTCCTGAACCTAATACGGCAAGGATGAGGGAGGCTTGGGATTCTATCAACGGTTTATCCTTTCCCGATCTCAGCAAGGAAGACAAGCTGATTTGGAATCTCCCAAATGATGGAAATTTTTCTTTACAATCAACATGGATATCCATCAAGCAATACAATCTTCAAGTTGAATGGGCCAACCTCCTTTAAAATTTGGATGTCACTCCCAAGTATGCATTTTGTACGTGGATGACTATAAATAACTACCTCATGACTATCTCATTAGGAGAGGAATGTATACTCCTTCACGATGTGTATTGTGTTGGAATCATTCAAAAAATATAACTTATTTGTTCTACAAGTGTAGCTATACTTGTTGGATATGGCGATCCTCAAGTCTAGATTGGGTTTGATACCATATAATATCCAAAAAAATTTGATGAACTCAAGGAATGCATGAATGGGGCTTGTGGGAAAACTGTTAGAAGTACAGTAATTCGAAATATCTTCTATGCCACAATATGACATGAAAGAAATGTGAGAATTTTTTAAGATAAACAACTTCATAAAAGAAGTTTTTTACGAAATATTGTCAATAGCGTTGCTGAAAAAGTTGATATGATAAGCTTCAAAGATGATGGAGATTGGCGATTAATTCTTGGAAAATCTACCCCTATTCCTTGCTCTTGGAAATGCCCAGGTGATGGAGTAATTAAGCTCAATGTTAATGCCTCAATTATTAAGGGTAAATATGGAATTGGTGGTGCCTTTAGAGACTCGAGAGGTAATATGGTGGAAGCGTTTTTAGGGCCTTCAGCATGCAAGATAGTGGAAGAGTGTGTATTACATGCTCTTTTAGTAAGTTTACAAATTGCTTTAGAAAGAGGACTTCAAGCTATCATTGTAGAATCAAATTGTCAAAAGGTGGTGTAGTGGGTAAATAAAGTTTGTCAATTGGATTGGAGAAGCTACAACTCAGTCGATCATGTGATTCATTGCATGAGGTCTTTTTCAAATGTGACTGTGAAGCTTGTTCTTCGAGAAACTAAGAGTTGTGCCACTTCTTGGAGCAAAAAGGTTTTCATGAGACCAATGTTATCAGGTGAACATCGCCGATAGATATTCCAGATAGACTGCACTCTCTTCTTAGGAAATATATAATCTCAATGTATTGTCATATTTAATCTTTTCTAAGCAATAATAAGGGGAGAGGATCCCTCAACCTCGCTTACCGATTAAAAAAAATATAGTTAGACCCATGAATTCTTCTTTAGCATACCTTGGATAGATTGTTTTCCAAATGTAGTTTGTGGGCTGGTGTTTACAGAGGTTTCAAACCGATCCATAGTGAACAAAGGTAATAGAGGATCGGAAACGTATTAACATGAACAAGTGTATATCCGGTTTTACGATAATCCAAGTTGTTACCTCAGAGCATCACCGAGATCTACTAACATACCCGAGTAGGGAAACATCCGACAATCCTACGGTAGGTGATCAAACGGTTCCACACTAGACACAACACCGATGAACTGTATCTACTTTATTATTATCATTTTATTTCTTTCCTTATTCTTATAATTTAAATACATAATATCTTAAAGAATGAATAAATTACAATCATTAACTCACGTAATTCTAAAGATGTTAGGAATTCTACCCATACTACGATCTCCCTATCACGATGAATGTGGAAAAATAAAAGAAGATTCAGGCACTGAAATAATCACACTTATATGGTTCACCCAATCGAGGGCTACGTCCACGGGAGTATATGCACTATTTATGAATGTTTACAACGCACACACTCTCTTCTCTCTAGTGCACTTTCAATCAAGATCAAACACGATCTTATGCAGCCAACACACTGTAAAAATAAGGACACGATCTTTTAAATAATAGAGAAGAGATCTGCCGAAATATATAACGATTCCGACACAAGAACGGCTTCAATCGTATCTTCAATCCCCAAGCAATTCTTCAATACCTTTTCTCTCTAAGTATATTCACCAGTTTTCTCTCATGAAAAACTTTCTCTAACAATGCCTTGGAACCCCTAGAGAAACCTTATGCAAATAGGCTCCAACCCTTTTGGAAACTTGACCAAAGAAATCTTCTAAACTTGTCAAGTATTCAAAACACTTCTCCTAATAAGCTTCAAACCACATTAAGAAAAAATTTGGCTAAAGCAATCTTTCAAAATACCAAATATTCAAACCAGCGGATTTGAATCCGTCCAGACGTCAATCGATTCATTTCTCAAACTCAATCGATTGACAACTGTGGTTAGAACTAAACCTTATTCAACAATCTCCACCAAGGTTTCATCCCCAATCACGTCACCGCCCCAATAGGC
The DNA here is from genome assembly GCA_021018995.1 of Chloranthus sessilifolius. Taxonomy (NCBI): domain Eukaryota; kingdom Viridiplantae; phylum Streptophyta; class Magnoliopsida; order Chloranthales; family Chloranthaceae; genus Chloranthus; species Chloranthus sessilifolius. Next base: position 12,549,614 of record CM037588.1, read on the forward strand.
ATCAACATCTTTGATAAATGTAAATCAAGTTTAGGCAATGCCTAAACTTATTCTACATAATAAGCTTGGTCAACATGTCCGCTGCGTTTTCTTTCGTATCGATCTTCTCAATCGATATTTCTTCATCTTCTATCATAACCCTGATAAAATAATACCAGACATATATATGCTTTGTTCTAGCATGAAAGACCTGGTTCTTTGCTAGGTGAATGACACTCTGACTGTCACAAAAGATATCGGTGCTCTCATCAATCTCACCAAATTCACTGACCAAACATTTAAGCCACGAGGCTTCCTTAGCCGTTTCTGTAGCCGCTATATGCTCGACCTTTATAGTTGACAATGTAACTATCCCTTAGAGCATAGACTTTTAACTTATTGCTCCACCTGTCAAGATGAACACGTACCTCGTGGTAGACCTTCTTCTATCAAGATCACCAGCATAGTCGGAATCGACGTACCCGTAGAGATCTAACTTGCTTGTATCTCCACCTTCAAACGTCAAACCATATTCAGTTGTACCTTTCAGATATCTCAATATCCATTTCACTGGAAGTCAATATTCCTTATCTGAATTCAACATATACTTGTAAACCACACTCAACGCTTGTGCTAAATCTGGACATGTACTCACCATAACATACATCAAACTCCTAACAGCATTTGCATTCAAAATATTTTTCATGTATTCCCTTTCTTCATTGGTGGACGGACTCATCTTCTTGTGAACTTAAAATACTCTGCTAGAGGAATTGATACAGGATTGGCATCACTCATATTGTACTTCTCAAAGAGCTTTTGGATAAAGGTCTTTTGAGTAAGCCAAAGCCTATTCTTCTCACGATCCCTCGTGATTTTCATACCTATAATATTATTTGCAGAATCAAGATCCTTCATCTCAAATTTCTAGCTCAATGATTACTTCAACTTGTTGATTTTAACATTACTTCTTGCTGCTATCAGCATATCATCTATATAGAGAATTAGAAAGATTTTTTCTCCTTTACCATACTCTTTCCAGTATACACAACAATCATATTATCCCCTGTGATACCCTATGCCCGCATCTATAAATCAAACTTCCTGTACCACTACTTGGGTGCCTGCTTAAGATCATACAAAGATTTCTTTAATCTGCAAACGAGTGATTCTGACCCTTCTGCTTGAAATCCTTTTGGTTGTCTCATATAAATTAATTCCTAAAGATTTTTATGGAGAAAAGTTGTTTTCACATCCATCTATTTTAGATCGAGATCTTTCTGAGCAATAACAGTCAATAACATGCGAATCGAAGTGTGCTTCGCAACCGGAGAGAATATTTCATTATAATCAATACCCTCTTTCTGAGAAAACTCCTTTGCAACTATCCTTGTTTTAAACTTTAGAGTTTTACTTTTATCTTCGAAAAACTCATTTACAACGGATGGCTCTCTTCCCGTTATGAAGTTTCATGAGATCCCATGTCGCATTCTTCAAAAGTGACTTTCATTCTTCTTCCATAGCTAACTGCTACTTTACTACATCTGTATCCACCCGAGCTTCTGAAACTGTGTTTGGTTCTTCATTCTCTGTAATAAGTGCAAGTATTAAAGGAGCCATATCCTTAAACTTTTCAGGACGTTTCTCTATCCTCTCTGACCTTCTTAAGATAGTCTGAACTGGTATCTGGGACTACAAGTCTTGAGAAAGTGTGCTATCATGCTCTATCTCAGAGTATTTATTATTCTTCTCATCTTGCTCATGCCTTTCAACATCAACTTGTACATGAGGTTCATCAAATGATCGAGGTTTGTCTTCTGCTTTTTTCATCGAAAACTCATCTTCGTTGAAAGTAACGTCTCTTTCAACTATCACTTTGTGAGATTGTGTATCCCACAAACGATAACCGTTGACTCCTTCGCCATAGCCAATCAAAACACACTTTTTAGATTTTTGATCCAACTTGAATCGTTCACTTCCCTGAAGTAATGCATAAGTCACACATTCAAGCACCCATAAGTGAGAGTAACTCCCGTGTCTTCCATATCAAACCTAATTTGCAGTTTTCGAGTTCAATATCGCTGAAGGCGACCGGTTGACCAAGTAATATGCCGTGTTCACTGCCTTTACCCAGAACCCTTGACACAAGCCAGAATGATTTAACATACACCATATTTTTTCTAATAGTTTTCTAATAGTATGTCGCGTTCACTGCCTCTACCCAGAACCTGACTCAAGTCAGTTTCTCTGCTACACCATTCTGAGGATTTTCAGGAACTGTCAAGTGCCGAACAATCCCTTAATTTTCACAGTAAGCTTTGAACTCTAATGATAAGTATTCTCCACCATTATCTGATCTGAGAATCTTCACCTTTCTGTCTGTTTGCTTTTCAACCATATTCTTCCACTGCCTAAATTTTTGAAACACATTCGATTTATTTTTAATCGGATACACCCAAACTTTTCTGGAGTAGTCATCTATAAATGACACAATGTAGTTCTCTCTACCTACTTAAGTGACTTTAGCCAGTCCCCATATATCAGAATGTATATAATCAATCAGCCCCTTCGAAGTATATTTTTCAGTGGAAAAATTAACTTTCTTCTGCTTCCCGAAGATACAATCTTCACAAAAATTCAGTTTACAAGTCTGAATTTCAGAAATCGTCTTGTTCTTTATGAGCTCTATCAGCCCTTTCACTCATGTGACCAAGCCTCTTGTGCCACAAATCTGAAAGATCATTGAAATCTTTTGTAAATGCAATACCACTATCACTGATTGTGTTACCTACTAAAGTATACATATTTCCCATCTTTTCACCTTCCATCAAGGTTATAGTACCACGTACAACCTTTAGTTTTCTGGATTTTAGGATGACTCAACATCTTATCTCATCTAATGCCCCCAACATGATTAGATATTTCTTCAGATCAGACACATGCCTGACCTTAGTAAGAGTGCAACAACAATCATCAAACATCTTGATTTTGATAGAACCAATATCCACTGGTTCATATACACTATTATTCCTCATCAAAATCATCCCACCATTGACTACCTTATACTGGTCAAACCAATCCTTGTACGGACACATGTGATACGATGTCCCTGAATCTAGGATTCATCTATCATCAAACTGACTGGAGGTTAACAATGCACACAATAGGTCTTCATCGGAATCTGACTTAGCAGCACTAGCCTGTTGCGAAGTCCCTTAATCACCCTTATTATTATTCAATCTCTGCTTGCAATATTTGAGAATATGTCCAGATTGCTTACAAAAGTAACAAATAATATCTTTTCTGTCACCCCTAGATTTGGACCTGCCGTTTTCTCTCATTGATTTATTATCACCTCTGAATTTGTTTCTTTTGCGATCATGGTTCTGACCTATTTTGCTTAGTTAGATTCTGATTATTTTCTCAATTCATCGAAAAGAAATTTAGCAGTCACTTTTTTAACGACAATAGTATCTTTACCATAAATTAATGTGGTAATAAGGTGCTCATAAGATGCAGACAATGAGGTAAGAGAAGTGCAAGATCTTCTGCTTCAAGTTTTACCTCAATGCTCAATAGTTCACTAACTAATTTATTAAACGAATTTAAATTATCATGAATACGCGTACCAGCCTTCATACAAAGAGTGTAGAGTTGTTTCTTCATGAAGAGTTTGTTGGACAACGACTTGGTCATGTAGAGAGATTCCATCTTCTTCCACAGATCCACTGTTGTCTTCTCGTGAAGAACGTTGTACAAAACTTCATCGGATAGTGTTTACAACTCTCTTATCAATAGAGTTCCACTTTTCATCGGACATCTCTGGCTTCTTCTCCATCTCCTTTCCAAGTAGAGCATCATTAATGCCTTGTTGGACAAGGGGATCTATAACATTGACTTGCCACATAGTGAAGCTATTATTCACAGAAAACTTCTCTACATTGAGTCGTGCATTAGAGACCTTCATCGCCATTGTAACGTAAACTTCACTCTGATATCACATGTTAGGAATTCTACCCACACTATGAACTCCCTATCGCGATGAATGCGAAAAAATAAAAAAGATTCAAGCACTGAAACAATCACTCACACACAACACAGATTTACGTGGTCACCTAATCGAGGGCTACATCCACGGGAATATATGCACTATTTATAAACGTTTACAACACACACACACTTTTTTATCTAGTGCACTCTCAATCAAGATCAAACACGATCTTATACAGTCAACACATTGTAAAAATAAGAACACAATCATTCAAATAATAGAAAAGAGATTTTCCGAAATATATAACAATTCCGACACAAGAACAACTTCAATCCGCAAACAATTATTCAATACTTTTTCTCTCTAAGTATATTCGCTAGTTTCTCGCATAAAAAACTTTCTCTAATAATGCCTTGGAACCCCTAGAGAAACCTTTTGCAAATAGGCTCTAACCCTTTTGAAAAGTAGACCAAAGAAATCTTCTAAATTTGTCAAGTATTCAAAACACTTCTCCTAATAAGCCCCAAATCACATTAGGAAAATTTTTGGCTAAAACAATCTTTTAAAATAGGCAAATATTCAAACCTGCGGATCTGAATCCGCCCAGACGTCAATTGATTGATTTGACAAACTCAATCGATTGACACTTGTAGTTGAGATTAAACCTTATTCAACAAAAGAATCTAAATATAATTGTGCAACTTCTCCGATCTAATTTTTGGCAGTTTCTCCTTGTCACTCTTTCTGTTTTCCTTCTTACATTCAGTTCCTTTTTCACTCCCTAAAACTTGAAAAAACTTAACTTCTTTCAAATTTCGAACCTCTATTTATACTGGGAGCCAAGGCCATATGACAGCTTTCTCCTGATTCCATGTACTTTGTCTCGGAGTTAGTAGTTTCTTTTTACACACAAAGCAACTCCGTACTGTGACGGGACCAATACTCGAGCTTGCGGCATGGTGCGCGTGGCACGACATGTGGTGCCAGGAGGGCACGCGATATGGGGCCAAGTAGGCCCGGCAACGTGCTCGCGCTGCGAGGACGCGACACGGTCGCATGAGGGTATAACGCGAAGCGTCACGGACGCGACATAGCCAAGGTGGGCTAGCGATGCATGAGGCGTTGCGGTATGTCAAACCAATAGGTTTGAGGTTCTCCTGCCATTCTGGCTGAATGACTGTTTTACCCTTATATAGGGGAAGGGAGCTAGAGAGCTATTGCCCCGCACACGGGGCCTTGCGTTGCCAGAGGGGGCGCAAGTGTCTCCTAGGCCTGAAAGGGTGGGCCTAGGACGTCGACGCAGCGATGCCGTATGGAACCCGAGAGAGGTTGATGTATGGCTCCGGACTACGCGTCGCGGTGCATACGGCTGGGCAACCTCGCGTGAAAACACGAAGGCGCTGCGTGGGACTCAGTTGAGCACGACAACATGTGGGCTAATGATGAATGTGTGCTAATAATTCGGAACGCACACGAAGGCAAGCTGCGTGGGACTCAGTTGGGCACGCAAGCGCGTGGCACAAGGTTGTGGGCTTGGTTCGGTAGGCGAGCGAGGTACTAGTGCAGTGCACAGGGTGAAGCTTGAGCAGGCCAAGTTAGCGCAGCGGTGCAGATTGGCGTGTCGTAAGGGGCACGATGAGCCGAATGGTAGGCCGTGAAATAGAGGTAACCATGTTGGGAGGAGTTCCCGTCCTCTAGGCGGGTGGTATCAGAGCTGATGTGCAGAAAGGGTTGGCTTTGTTGCACGCGGTAGCGAAGCACCGCGCGGTTTGAAAGCGCATCGAAGGACGCCCTCGCGACGATTGTTATCAGAAGTAGGCTGACATAGCGAAGCGTGCGTTAGGTGCCGCACGGGACTAAGGTTGCGGAAGTGCGACCCCGTGACAGTACGCTTGAACTAACATCTTAAAGTTTGACAAGTCATGCCTTCTACCATAACACTAATAAGTGGCTCCTAGTGGACAGTTGATTATGTATTTAAAATTGAACAGACTCTAAACATCAAAATGGTGCTTAAATGATCTTTACATCATTAATGATTTAAAATGTAGGTAAGTCACAAAGTCAAAATAATAAGATCACATATTAAAAGAAAACCGGCCCAAAAATCACATTTTTTGAGAGACTTGAATCACCCAATCTAGGCACTCTAATACCAATAATTATTCTTAGTTTTAACGGCCGATATTAAAGTTCACCAATCGGATGGTTCACATTCAATTATGAGGTGTGATTCTTTAGCTAAAACATGCTCTTATGATGGATTGCCACATACAATTTAGATTGATCACAAGTGTGGGTCACATACTCACATGACAAAATAATAAAATACACTTCAATGGTGTAAGATTAAAAAAATCTAATTTAATTGTGTAAGATCATTTAAACACCACATTTGGTGTTTAAATATCGGTTAGGAACCCTTATCCCATTTTAAATTCATCTAGATTTGTATAACATCCTCTGAATAACAGGCGTTGGGCTAATACAGTAGACGGTACTGAGGATATACACCGGAAGCTAACACCATGTGGAGCGGGGAATCTGGTGCACCGCGTTAGCTCCCTAATCAGACTTTAAATGAATTAGTTGCCGCCTCACTAACACCAATAAAATAATATATCTTAGTTTAAGATTACCGTTGACCCGTACTTATTATTATACTTATTTTCGGAATCCTTATCTACAATCCTCTTATTTTAATCTGACGGTTTGAAACTTTCAAACAATGCAATTTTTTTAAAAGTGGGTAATCTACTGGATGGTGCAGATGGATCCCCAAACACTCCAATCAAACACCTTGATGGTTTGTGACATTTTAAATAGCACTGGAAGCTCAACGGTCCTTGTCTTTTGAAAAGAAGTCCGCAGTTAATTTAGTCAACCTCCATAGTCACCTAGCTGCGTTTGGCATAGCTCCAATTGCTATCTCTCTGCTCTTTGATAACTCCTTATCCTAGCAAATAAAATCTGCTCCGCAATGAGTAAGCAAAGAGCAAGGGAGAGCTGATGGAATAGGTAAATCTTCCTTTGCAGAAAATTAGCAAGGAGAAGGGAGACCTGCTAAAACAAGTAGCAGGAATTTAATTAGCAAAGAGAAGGGAACCTGTTAAAACATATAAACCCTGCTTTGATAGGGAGCTAGCAGAGAGTTATGTCAAACACTGACTTAGAAGCTTCTGGATTAAATGTTTACAATTTTGTTGGAGCTAAAACTTGCACACGAAATTAAAAAGAAAGACTATTACTTTTGGGATCTGTGCCACACGGAACACTATCACAGTCATCTAACTTGAAAACCATGATGTAGAGATTTCCGACGCAAACAATTAGCACGAAACGAGATTTCTATCATCAGATTTGTCAAAGTCAACTATGGAATCGAATGATGACTTTTGACGATATTGATAGGTGGGCAATGATCTCATACTTTTGACGATAGTATATTGCGCGCTTCTTAAACCTATCTCACGGTAGATTCATCATATTTATAGAGGCGGCAACAAAGTGGCGGATTCACTTGCTTCTTTCAGTAATAGCCATAGTATTTCGCAAGAGTTTGTGGATATTAACGAATGCAATCTTCAAACTCGGATTTGTCTTCATGATAGGCTAGGTCTTCCAAACCTATCTATCATGTTGTAATTTATTTAGTTGTTTTTTATTTTGCTCTTTAATTGTGGGGTGATGGCAATACCGAAGCTCCATAGTAGCTGAGCTTGTATTTTGTTTGTTATTTTTTTCTTTATATTATCGCTCTTTCAATGAATAAATAAAAAGAAGGGTAACCATTAGTTGCAGAAATCGTTGGTTGTAAATGCCCACACCCTCTTCTTTTATTCAAACTTACCCCTCCTCGGCAGAAATCGTGGGAGATTATTTTATATTTTTTACTTTCCATTGGGGGGTTAAAACAAATAAAGAATCCATGGGAAAGTTTAAAACACAAATTTTCCAATGGCTGAGTACTTCGTTTTTCCTGTATTTGGCAGAACTAAATCCGAAGAGGCTGGTTATTTGGGTCATATTGACCAAATTCTTTGAGATTTTGAAAAAATTGCGATTAATTCCTAATTTTTTCAAAAAAATGAAAGAAATGTTTAAAAATTTTCAAATTTCAAGAATTGTTTATGAATTTCATGAATAATTCGCAAAGTTTTAAAAAATTTTGGGAATTTTTACGAATTTTGTTTATATTATTTATTTTTTCTATATTTATAGTTTTTAATTAATATATCTTTGTAATTTCCTTTTTGTATATTTCCAAATTTTAACCATTTTTTCCCGAATTTGACAAATTTTGCCGAATTGTTTCCAAGCCGATTTATTCGCGAATCCTGACTTGGTCAATATGATTTGGGTATGTTCACGGCTACCGGTTTAATAGTAGGCGCATCCATTGAAAACCGTTGATTGTGTTGAATCAAAAGGTGGTGATCGTTTTCCTTCCCATCTTCCACACAAAGAATCTTAAGACCATGGGCATACTATCAGAAGGTCGAGTGTTTGATTGCAATTGATTATTCTATGGTGATGCTAAACCACTTCAAAATCTGCAAAGAGTCCCCAGCCATCCAATTTGTGTTGTGGTCTTGGATTTGAATCAAATGATTGAAATCGGTTTGCAGTCTAAATTTTCGCAAGATTGATCTTGAGATCACCCGCATACTATCAAACAATTAACTTTTAATTTCACATGCATAAATATTAAAAATGTGAATCAAAAATCATGTTGCAAGAGATGGGCGTAAAACATGAGTTTGATCGTATAATTTATCACAGTCCTCTGTTGAATCATATAATGGTGGATCTCGAATCTGACGGATTAGATGGTCTTTATCTCATGGGATCTTTTGATAATGGACTTTAATCATTTCTATAAGATCTTTTGATTATTGAAAATTGATTGATTTGATTCAAACAATAGAGATTGGTTTTCACGCCAATAATTCACACAAAAGATTGAAGATAATGGGCATACAAGGATTATTTTTTATTCCTAAGTGGCACAAATCTCAAAAAATAATTAAAAATTCACGTAGCACGTATCAAACTAAGTGGTAACTTTTTGGGGCATGTGCAAGTTGGAATGGAAACCAATCTCAATCGTCAAATTCAAAATGGTCAAACAATTTTAAGATATATAATCCAAGTTTAGAAGAAAGAATCCATGAGTACTAAGGGTTACAAGTAACTTAATCCTTTAACGAGATCGCTGGACACATGAATAAAATTCTGCTAAATTTTAGACGAAAATTTAGCCGAGATTTTTTCCAAAAAAGTCGATTATAGTGGGTCGCACAAAGCTGCCGAACGCTGGAAAATATTTTTTGCCGTTAAAAAACATAATTTCTGGAGTTTTATCGCAAAACCCATATTACCAACAGACCCACAGGGTTTTTTTTTTTTTTGCATGTTTGAATATTTAAATAGGAGTACTAGTTTTTGCAGCAAATGATTCGGTTTCTTCAGCCTAGGATTGCCATTGTTAAACTTATTGACTGTCCTGACTTAGATAATGGAGATCATTTTTCTTCTCATTCTTCGATACAATAGATCTTTTGAGATCTTCCCCCACCTATCGGACGGTCAAATGTTGATACCGTATGAAACACATCCCTTACAGTGACCCGAGAACCCTTCTCATGGTATGTCTATGATCACGATCACTTTTGGCGATATGTGTCACGTGGAATCAACACATGACTATTTGATAGGTGGGTCATGATCTCAAGATCGATTGTGTGGTAGTGGAAAGAAAATAATCTCCATCGTCCAATTCAAGGCAGTCAACAATTTTGAGGTGGAAACCTCAGGATGTGGAGAAAGAATTTTCGACTGTGAATATAGATTGCATATGACATAACTCTTTCCTAGTCCTTGCCAAGGCAGAGTTTACCTACTTTAGTTGGCTCTCATTCTCTTTTCTAACTCCCTACAAAAGATGATTTAATTACCTACTCTCTACTAACTCCCTACCAGAATAAATAAAATATGTTTTGGCAATGAGTGAGTAGAGAGGAGGGTAGAAGTGTTAAGCAGGTAAATCTTGTTATACAAGGAGTTATCAAGGAGAAGGGGTACCTACTAAAGCAGGTAGCAGGATGTTAGCAAAGAAGATGAGAACCTGCTAAAATAGGTGAACTCTGCTATGGCAGGGTGTCACGGGGTCACTCTTCCTGCAGTGTCAGCCCGTGCGGCACCTAACACCCGATAGGTTAAGTCAGTCTATCTCTGATACCAACTGTCACGAGGGCTTCCTTCGACGCGCTATCAACTCGCACGGTGCCTCGCTACCACCTGCAACGAAGCCAACCAATCTCTTCATCAGCTCTGATACAACCCGCCTAGAGGACAGGAACCCCCTTTCGTGGTTACCTCTTTTTCAAGGCCTGCCATCCGATGTATCGTGCCCCTTAGGACACGCTCGTTTGCACCAATGTGCCTTGTGCTACCGTGCTCAATTGAGTCTCACGTAGCCCACATTCATGCGCGTTCTGAATTACTAGCACACATCCATACCTGGCCCACATACTGTCGTGCTCAACTGAGTCTCACACAGCTCTCGTGAAGTTGCCCAGCGGTATGCACAGCGACGCATAGCTCGGGTCATACTTCAACGTCACCTTGGGCGGCACACGACATCGCTGCATCGACGTCCTAGGCCCACCCTTTCAGGCCTAGAAGACACTTGCGCCCCCTCTGACGACGCAAAACCCTGTGTGGGTGGAAGACATTCATCTAACACCTCTCCCTCATAGATGGTCCAAACACCATCTATTGGTAAACAACCTGAGGACCTCAAAGACGTTAGTTTGACATACCCTCATGGCACATGTTTTCTACCCGTGGCACACAATGTCATGTCCTCAGCCATCACGCTCGTGACTCCCCACATCGTCTTCCCCTGCGATCGTGTCGTGACCACAGCAGCACGACCACATCGCGAGGCCCTCCTAGCCCCATGTCGCGTGCCCTCCTGATACCACATATTGTGTCGTCCCGGCACCAAGATGTCGCGTGCCCTCTTGACACCACATTGCGTGTCCCAGACACCAAGTTGCCACTACCTCTATGCGGAGTACAAGCGGCTCGAGTGGTGCTACGGATGACCCAGGTAGCCACGATGCGTACCTCCGTCACATCCTCCTCCACTCATAATCGTTAACTCCTCGTTGACAGGAAGACACTTCTTAACCTCGAATATGTCCTCACTCGATGCTATAGTCCCTGAACTCCATGTTCACTACACACCATCGACGCTCTATCATCACATAACAAAGCAGCAAGTCACTAACCTTTCTATGGTACTAGATAGTTCCCCCCCAATTTAGTTATTAAGTCTGAGTCAACCTGGTTCTTCAGTCACAAGACCCTCACCTCTTAACCAATTCGAGGATGTCACATGCCCTCTTGGCACCACATCGTATGCCCTGCTGACACGAATTAGCTCATTAGTATCATCAATTCTGGATCAAACTTGGCTCTGATACCAAATATCACGGGATTACTCTTCCAGCAGTATCAGCCGGCGCGACACCTAATGCCTGATGCGCTAAGTCAGCCTATCTCTGATACCAACTGTCATGGGAGCGTCCTTCGACGCGTCATCAATCTGTGCGGTGCTTCGCTACCTCCTGCAACGAAGCCAACCAATCTCTTCATCAGCTCTGATATCACCCGCCCAGAAGACGAGAACTCCCTCTCGTGGTTACCTCTTTTTCAAGGCCTACCATCTGATGTACCGTGCCCCTTACGACATGCTCGCTTGTACCAATGTGCCTCGTACTACCGTGCTCAACTGAGTCTCACGCTGTCCGCCTTCGTGTGCATTTTGATTTACTAGCACACGTCCATACCTTGCCCACATACTGTCGTGCTCAACTGAGTCCCACGCAGCTCTCGTAAAGTTGTCTAGCTGTATGCACCGCGACGCGTAGCTCGGGTCATACTTCAACCTCACCATGGGTCCACACGACATCACTGCGTCGACGTCCTAGGCCCTCCCGTTCGGCCCTAGGTGACACTTGCGCCTCCTCTAACGACGCAAGGCCCAGTGTGGGTGGAAGGCATTCATCCAACACTTCTCTCACATAGATGGTCCAAACACCATCTATGGGTAAACAACCTGAGGACCTCAAACACGTTGGTTTGACATACCCCCATGGCACACGCCTTCTGCCCATGGCACACAGTGTCATGTCCTCAGCCATCACACCCATGACTCCCCGTATCGTCTTTCCTTGCGACCATGTCATGACCACATCAACACGATCATGTCGCGAGGCCCTCCTGACCCCATGTTGCGTGCCCTCCTGGTACCATATGTCGTGTCTTCCCGGCACCAAGATGTCGCGTACCCTCTTGAGACCACATCGCGTGTCTCAGGCACCAAGTTGTCACTGCCTCTACGCGAAATACAAGCGGCTCAAGTGACGCTGCGAATGGCTCGAGTAGCCACGATGCGTACCTCCGTCACAAGGGGCTAATGCCACTGCCTCTACGCGAAATACAAGCGGCTCGAATGATGCTGCGAATGGCCCGAGTAGCCACGATGCGTACCTCCATCACAAGGGGCTAACAGAGCTATGCCATACACAATAATAAATATTGGTGCCCTTAAGTTTTATACTCTTTTTTTCTATGAAATAAAATATCTTATCTTAAAATTACAAATTTTTTTTTCTTCTCACAAAATAGATGAAATTCTTTTATCATCAAAATTTAAAACAAAATTTTCATTATGGAACTTAGCCTCATAAGTAATGCCACTTAACCTCAAATTTATCAGCCACACCATAAACACCATTACCACCACTACTAAGTAGTTCAATTATCGGCCTATCATTGATACATTTCTTAGTTAAACAAATTAAGCATAGAGGAAACGTCATTATAGCTCTTTGTCAGAATCAAAAAGCTAAAGAGCTGCTCTTCAGCCCTAGAGTGCTAACCCAAAGGCAGCCAAAGTCATACTGGGCAAAGCACCGTGGATCAAAATCTCGTCCATATCTCAATTTATTGCCGTTAAGATTTCAGTTTCGGCACGCTCGACTACTGGAGCAATATAATTTTGGATTCTTCATATACTGAGTCAAAATCTTGTGTTGGCATGCTTATAATTAAGTTATTTTTCATGAAATTAGGATTGTTAAGTTTTTCCAAGCCATAAAGTGACCAAAAATTTGATCGAAATTCAGGTCGATGCGATTGCGGTCATGACTGAAAACCAAGATTATGATCCTTGCCTAGCACAACTGTTTAGTTTAGTCCCACATTTGATAAATTAATCCGAATTTGAAGAAACAAACTAGGTGTGCTGCTGGGTGTGCAAATCAGTGAAAATAATTTATTATGTCTTCACTGATTGAAGGATGAAATGTCTCAATGCATCCCCTAATTAGGTGGGCATAGGTCCTTAGTGCATAGGTGGATCACCGAGTACAAACTAAGGGTGGAAGTTTCGAACTGAAAACCGAAATCTGCCGAAAAACTGGCCCGCCGAACCTGGGAAAACTGATCCAAACTCCTCAAAAACCAATAAAATTTAACAAGAAGGTGAAAAAAAAAGCGACAGAAACTGAACTAACCCATATTTTATTTTTTTCGATTTTTCAAATTTTAAATGAGCCTAAATTGAACCGGTTTGTTACGGTTCGGTTATATAGCCTGAAAACCGAAATTTTGGGTTAACGGGATCTGCAACCCCTACTACTGTCTACTACTAGTACTACCAACTCCAAAAATTAAGTTTGGTTAAACTCTCAGCATGTGCATGTGAACAATAAACAAATGGAAGTTGACTAAAATTGCTGACTTGTGCTTCCAACAATTAATATTAAAGCTAATCATCGAGACTACGACGGCATCTAACTACTTAAATTTTCCGAAAAGTTGACTGTCACTTGGCTCAGGATCCTTGAAATGGGCGAATCCAATTTTGCCATCAAAACCTGTGATAGTCGTTAGGGCCGGCGATAACGAAAACCAATCTCTAAAAATTGAACTTTAGAACTTAGAAGAAGTGCATAAAAAGGGGGCATTGGTCAGTGTTTAATTGCTTTGTTAAGTAGAGAAACAGCTCTGGTTTCTGAAAAAAAAAATGGGAAGCAGATCTCTGTTGGTGTTTGTTTTCATATTAGTAGTTGGAGTTAATGGAGGTGAGCTGGAGAAGGAGTTCTATAAGAAGAGCTGCCCACTTGCAGAGGAGATAGTGAAGAACCTCACTTGGGCTCATGTCTCCAACAACTCTACATTGCCTGCCAAGTTTCTCAGGATGCACTTCCACGATTGCTTTGTTAGGGTAATTTTAGTGTCCATATCGCCCGAAATGTTATGTCTCCTGATTCTCGGGGCGTAATGTTTCCAACAAGACATTATGCTATACAATTTTTTCTAGCCCAATAGGCATCGTCCCGTCTTGGCATCGGGCTACAAAAATAAGGTGTTTTAGCGATACTTGTTGTTAAGGCATTTTTTGGTAGCGGCAAAACTATTAGCGGCATTTTTTGATAGCGACAGGACTAATAGCAGCAATTTTTTTGTTAACAAAAACTGCCGCTAATAGTTTTATTTTTTGGAGGATAAGTATTGGAAAACTGTGATTTTAAATCTGGTTGAACGCATAAATAAATGATAATTACAGAAACATGCCCAAAAACAAACTTTTTAGCAAAAAAGATTCGACTTCAAACATTTTAGAAATACGGTGCTTTCACGGATTTTGAAACTTCAGAAAACCATGAAAGCACCATTTTTCTAAAACGTTTGAGGTCAGATCTTTTTGCTAAAAAATTTGCTTTTGAGGCATTGTTTTCTAAAGTGCCCTAAATATGAGCATGCCTGATATGTGTTTTTTCTTCGTGCTACAACGTTTTAAATCACCGTATCCGGCTCCATACCATCCATGCCTGATGCCGGGATGATAACAGTAGAAGCAAGGTATGTGTGGGAAAAATTATAATAAGCATACCTCAAATAGTAGACCAACAATCGACTCCTTATGTGACGCGATGCAAGTGGATGACCCGACCTGCATTGCTAGGACCCACTGCGCTTGCATCGTACCACATAACAGTACAAAAAATAAGACTATTAGTGGCTGCCAAAAACTACCGCTATTAACAAAAAAACTGCTGCTAATACCATTGGCGCTAATAGTTTTAATAGCCTTTAATAGTTTTTTTATTAATGGCGATAATTTTTGGTTGAAAAAACGGCCGTTAATAGTCTTATTTTTTGTAGTGTAAGCGGTCCGTTGAATAGTCTGTTGTTTGCGGTCCGCCATATATAATGTCCGTAGGTACGGGTTACTATTGTGCCTAAGGACGGGTTCATTTCGGTTTTATTTTTTTCCTCGTAAAACCATTTTCCTTGTGAAATTTCTCTGACTAGATTGCTTACTAAGTTGGATATTTCACATGTAAATTGTTGGTTCTTTTACCATATAATATGGTCGTAAAATCACTCTATTGTAAAAGAAAGTAACTATTTACGACCATTGCATATTTTGCTCCAACACTTAAGGATTACATCGCCTACCCGAAAAAATATATATATACAAGGTTCTTTACCTAATTAAAGGTGTTTAATATAAATGGTAAAATTTTTGCAAGGAAAATCGATATTTTTGACCCCATAACTTAGGCCATTGGGGTGCCACATACAAATACACAAGACCGGTCACTGAACATTTAAAAGAAAAGATTATAATTCCACAATTCGTTACTTGGTCAAAGATTCAATTAATATTTTTGACTCCCTAAATCAGAGTTGTACAATTGAAATTTTTCATTTTTTTTGTAAATATTAAAGGTGTGCTACTAAATAAAAACCAAAGATCGTCTTACAAGAACTTGTGCCACATGGCACGTACCCGTGGCACATAAAATGGCATTCGTGTGGGATGTTTTCCAGTTGCACAATGGACACGGATGTATATGCCATTTTACGAAAAACTATATATCAAAAAGTTGTGATTTACTAAATAAAGAGTCAACTAATCATAAAATTACATCAGTTTTTTTTTAAAAACATAAGCCTTTAAGGAAGTCAAGATAAATTAGAGGTTTATTTTTATTTTTTGAGGAAAAATTAGAGGTTTATTAGTTTTACGAACAAATCGCATTTTAATCGCGGCTCTTTCAAGAAGCTGATTCTAGTAATATTTACTGAATCACAGCTAGTGGCAACTCTATATATTCATTTTTGTAGGCCGACGACGGTATACTTAATTTGCTAGTTTACTTGGTTCATCTCATTGATCAGGGTTGCGATGGATCGGTGTTACTGAACTCTACAGCGAATAACACAGCGGAGAGGGATGCCGTACCAAACTTATCTCTGGCAGGTTTTGATGTCATCGACAAAATAAAGGCCGCGATTGAAAAGATCTGCCCGGGAGTTGTTTCGTGCGCCGATATCCTTGCTTTGGCCGCTAGGGATTCCGTTTCCTTTCAAGTGAGTTTTGGTGGAGGAGCTGAGAATATGGTAGTTCTTAGTATTTGTAATGGGTATGGGCTGGCTCAATGGATTATAAGGCCCAGCTCAATTACCATTCATCAAGTTTAAGGGTTGAGATTAGGCCCAAGTATTTTGGCCCAAAACATGACGAGCCAATCCTAAGCTCAACTTCTTAGGTTTTGGGCTCATGCTTGGCCCAGCCCAGCCAGTTTATGAGGTTTTGATGGGTTTCTTTTGGCTGCCAACGGGTTGAGTCGAACTGATATATGCTTGACCCTCTTGACCCAGTTATTAACTGGGCGGGCACACAAACATTAGTCAATTCGGGTTCGACATGAAGCATCTGACCCGACAACAAGTTCGACTCAACCCAACCCAACAGGATATTTTATATAAAATAAATCAAAAAATAAGGGGGTTGAGTAGGAGATTTTGAATCGGGACGGGTCAGGCTTTTGAGTGTGGTCAGACGAGGAAATTAGACATATACTCTTGACCCGCCAGGCAGCCAAAATTTTAGCCAGACTCGAACCATTCACTGCCTTATTTCCTCATCTTTTCAAGCGCAGGACACACCTTCAAATGAAGCTAATATAGGGTCACCGATATGTTCCCGGACTAAGTCGGGTCGAGTTTTATGTTATTGAAGATTGCAAAGAAAAATCACCTCTATCATTTAATTCAACGAGTGCAAACACCTTTAAAATGGATGGTTATCTAAAATCAATTTTAGCTGTTGATTTCAACATTCATTTGATTGCATTGCATCACACTACGGAGATTTTTTCTTTTTTTTTTTCAATCTTCCATTCCCAACGAAATCTACACATCACATACGATACACTTCATGAAAAATAATGCCACTTGTCCAAAACTAGTAACCTGTTCCCAAGCTAGATTGGGAGCTACAAATGATGAACTCCGGCACCACTTGGTTACTCTGCTCAAAAAACAAAATGGATGGCTCTGATCCATGGGAAACCTGATTCCATGTCTTCATCTAAGGTTGAACAATTACTTGCCTTCATTTCATAGGACATTTGTGGTGAATATCGTGAAAAAGTCGTTTTCGAATTTTGGAATCCTTTAAATTTATGTAAGTCAACTTTTGATTATATTAGTCGATAAAGTGCATTGTTGGGATACCCATAGGGGTGGCAATGGGCTGGATAGCCCGGTAGGTCCAGCCCAATTTGAGGGCTCCACCTTGGATTAACACTTTAAGCCCGAAATTTAAATGGACTAGGCTTGAGCTTAAGTCCTTACGCCCATTGTACTTTCATATATTATATGTATATTGAGTTTCACTTGTAAATTATTATATTAAAAAATAAAAAATCGTCGCAAAATTATAGATTTTCAAATTTTGAACTCTACCCTTTCTACATAATATCAACTTTGTATTAGATATTTGAAATATATCAATGTTTCTATTTTATGAATGGAGAGCTTATTTTTGTTATTTAATTAGTAATTTATAAATAAATGAGAGAGGCTAGGCTTGGAATTTTAAAGTTTATAATGGGTTGGGCTTGGAGTTAGGATTATAAGCCTGTTCCGGGCTCAGACTGGATTTGGGCCAGATTCAAATATGTTGGGCCAGGCTTGAGTTTATCCTATCTCGGCCCATTGCCACCATGGTATCAAGAATCGGCCAATACGAATATGTATCCGTATCTTGGCCAACCGATACCATATCAGTATTGGTATCGGCTGATACGGGACTGTATCGCCCGATACATATCGCGTATCACCCAATATGGATCGGGTTTTGACCGCTACCTCTTTGTTTGATGTTTTTTTTTCAATAAAGATGTATTGGTATCGGTGTCAGCCGATACGTATCGGTCCTCCATGGACCGATACCCGAGTTGATACCTTGATTGCCACCCATGGATACCCTTATGAGAGAGAGAGAGAGAGAGAGTCTCGACCCCTTCTAAAATGATAATATTGAATGTTTAATCCTAGCCGTCCAATCCATGTGTCACCTCTTGTGGCCCAAGATTTGCACTAATTAGACAATTCTAGCGACCAAATTAATGGACTATTTGTTATAATATTGTTTCTGATGGGCCACCACCACTTGGATGTAGTTCAAGAGATCAATGTGGGAAGTGTTGACTGGTAGAAGAGATGGTAAAATATCACGTGCTTCGGAGGCTCTAGCTAATATTCCTTCGCCTTTCTTCAACCTCACCACCCTTAAGCAGAGCTTCGCCAATAAAAGCCTCAACGTTAAAGATCTCGTCGTCTTATCAGGTAAATTAATATTCTAATATTAGTGTTTAGCAGGGAATCTCGACTTCAAACGGGTTTATTTTAAGGGTAGCTTTATTTGCAACATCGGAAATTCTAAAAGCACCCATGATGGTCGGGCCGGGCCACAGGCTGCCCCATTATTTTATATAAAATAAGTCGTCGGTCCGGGCTTAAAGTGACTGAATTTTAATGATCTTTTGGAACTAGCCCATATTTGGCCCGACTACTAATCAGGCTGGGCCGGGCCAGGCCAACCCATTTATGCATCGGGTACCCACCACAGCCTATACCCGGCCCATTTCAGGTCTGGCAAAGCGGTGCTAAAGACTGGCTCATTGAGAGACCCCTAGGTTTGGGTTAGCTTGTGTTGAAGGCAATCTGACCCAAGCAGTTTACAAAGTGTTTCAACCCTAACCCGACGTGATTAGTCATTTAAACCCAAATCGACACAACCCAAGCAAGGTTGGGCTGGATTCGGGCCAGTTCGCCTTTTGACTTCAACAAAGGGGTTCGGTTGGTCCCAGGTTCTGCCCAGGTTTTTTCAGCCCAAGCTTGACCTGTAGGCGTGTATTCGGTTCGGTTTGGTCGGTTTTGGACCAAAACCACAAACCAAATCAGTCCTAATTGGTTTTTCTATTTTCAAACCAAATCAAACCATCCAACTCTTAAACCAAACCAACCCGATTCAATTCTGTTCAGTTTGATTCGGTCGGTTTCGGTTTTCTTATTAGTTCTACTTGCACATCAAAATTTTCTCAACTTCTCAACCGATTTTCCTATAAGTTCTACTTTGCCGCCTTAGGATTTAGGAATAGGCTAAAGACAAGGGTAGGGTTTTATATAAAAATATTTATTTTACTTAAATGCCCTTTAAAACTAATCAAATCTCCGCCTATATATATATATATATATATATATATATATATATATATATATATATATATATATATATATATATATACACACTTACAAACTACATTCGGTTCGGTTCAGTTCGGTTTGGTTTCGACTTGGGGAGGCTTGGAACCGAAATCAAACCAAACTTTTCGATTTTCCTTTTTTCCAAATCAAACTCAAACCGGACCAAATCCGATGGTTCAGTAATTTGGTCGGTTCGGTCCAAAAAATGCAAAGCCCTACTGACTGGGCTGGGTTTGAGCTGAGTGCAGTCAATTGACAGCCCTACCCATCCTAAGAAATCAAGCGCCAATTTTATCGCCGTGAATTAAAATAAGGCCTCAGCCATTCACAATTCTATCAAAGACAAAAAAAAAAAAAAAAAGAGCTCTTTAGAAAACAATGCCTCAAAAACAAATTTTTTAGCAAAAAAGATCCGACTTCAAACGTTTTAGAAACATCGTGGTTTCACAAATTTTAAAACTTCAGAAAACCGTGAAAGCACAGTTTTTATTTTTTTTAAATGTGCTTTCACGGTTTTTGGAAGTGCCAAAATCCGTGAAAGCATTTCTAAAACATTTGTAGTCGAGTCTTTTTTACTAAAAAGTTTGTTTTTAGGCATGTTTCTCTAATTATCCCAAAAAAAAAAAAGTGATTCACAATTCTGCTCATGCCTAGAACGGCCCAGCCCAAACGTAAACGAAGCCCAGTAAGGCCCAAATATTACAATGGTTAAACGAGAGCTAATGTGGTGGTTATTGCTAGGTGGACATAGCATTGGAGTGGGACACTGCAACTTCTTTAGCAACAGACTCTACAATTTCACAGGGAGAGGAGATGCAGACCCTTCACTGAACCCAACCTACGCCGCTTTCTTAGAGACGAAATGTCGGAGCCTCGCCGACAACACCACCATCGTAGAGATGGACCCTCAAAGCTCACTATCGTTCGATAGCGATTACTTTGTGAGCTTGAATCAAAACAAGGGGCTCTTCCAATCGGACGCAGCCCTTCTCACGAACAAAGGAACGGCCAAGATCGCGAAAGAGCTGATAGACTCGAACGATTTCTTTACGGAGTTTGCGCAATCGATGAAGAGGATGGGGGCCATTGAAGTTCTTACTGGGAGTTCTGGAGAGATTAGAAAGAAGTGCAGTGTCGTCAATTCTTAAAAGGAGTGTGTGTTGGTGTGAGTAGTGTGTGATGAAGTGGATGAGTGAAGCTCTTGATTGATGGCATCAATAAAACTAAGTAATGCTTTTGTGGTGAACTCATTGTTGGAGATTTGTGGATCTAGGCTAGAATCGTTTGATCAACATGTGTGGTGCAACAATAATTTAGTAAGATAAATCTTACTTACCTGATCAGATGATAGCAAATACGTGTTTGAACGGCAGATCCTCGCTATGAGATGATGACCCTTAGAACAAATCACCTCTCTTTCTTTCTATCTCTATTGATGGGAATAACATTGAGAATAGCCAAAGAGGGGACGTTGTCCTCCTTAAATAGACATTAATTAGTCTCCTAGCCATCAAGGAAACTAAATCTAGAAGATGTGTCACATCATAAAAGGGATTACCACAACCCTATAAATTAGAAATTCCACCAGATTGCGTGGTGATTCCCATTGTACCACGTTTAGAAAGTCTCACCAATTTAAGTTTTAATAATTAATAAAAGAGGTTAGTGTGTGGGTCACAAATACCCAACAATCTCCCACTTGATCCACACACTATCAAAAAATATTGTTTTAAATAAATTCATGAATTGGTCCATTTAAAAAGCGGATGATCATCCTTATAATTTTATAAAATCATTGACTTTCAAGGAACTTGGCACAATACATCATCCCCTCAAGTTCAAGAAACAACTATAATAATGAATCATGAATGCTTATAAGGTATCATGCTTTACAATTGACAATAAGGCTTTTCTATGGTCACAAAAATTATTGTTGTTTAATGAACCCAAGAGTATTACTTGTGGTTTTATGACACCAATATATGCACACTTTAATGCAATCACTTGTGTGTATACCTGCATTCGTCCTGCTTCATACCCTAAGGTATGTTATCCTGATATCTTACGGCATACACCATGTGAAAACCATCACCCAACTATCAGGATAAAGGCTATACAATCGTGGTGCCTAATCACGATAGCCCAAACTTCCTTATTTGAACACTTATGCTCCCAGGCCAACATTGCATATGCTAATAATGATAATCATGATAAATATTGAGTCAAATGAAAAACATGCATCAAATGATAATCAAAGATATAAAGAGTGTCGTCAATAAAATAGAATAAACATTGTGGAAGAAACTCTCACTCAATTAATGTACTCGAGTGTTTCTAACACTCCCATCCAGATCACGTGCGCCAAAAAATCTTTTGGTTGAAGCCCCTTTGTGAGATAACTCTCACTCAAAAGGAGACCAGAAAAGACCCTAATATCATAATCTGATCACCTTAAGAAATATTATGGTCATTAGTGAATTTGATGTTATCTTTTATTCCTGACTCCCACTGATTGTCTCAATTGCAAGAAGGTTGATATAACTAGTCTTAATGGTTGTAATTAAAATAAATTATTTACTAGATAACCATATCAAACACTAATAGAATCTAAAGTAATAGTGAAACTATTACTTAGAGGAGATAAACTATAAATAACTTTAAGAAGTCTAATATTAGCAATAAAAATTTGTCTAAAAGACTGAATAAAAGTGCTCAATAAATAGAATTTGTTCAGAAATCCTCCTCATTGCTAAAGAATAGCTTTTCATTCAATCTGTAGCTCCTCGTACTACTTCTACTGATTAGCCTCTCCTTGCTGCTTCTTCTTCATAACATTTTTCCATAAATAACAATCCTTCTTGAAGTGACCTTTCTTTTTACAAAAATGACAGCCATCGTCGGTATCATTCACAACAATTTTCTTTTTTAAGTCCTTCTTGTTCCCTTTATTTGTGAAGTGATTCTTTCTTTGATCATTTTTCTTAAAATTTCTCTTATGAGCAGGATTGTGGGCAAAATGAGCAGACTCAACTTTGTTGCCGCGCAACCATTGTTCTTCTGTTACACACATTGAGATAAGCTGGTTCAAGTCTCATTTTTCTTTCTGGGCATTGTAATTTACCTTAAAGGTATCAAACTGACTGGGAAGATATGCAACAGCCAAATGTACTATAGCTGCTTCCTCAAAGGGAATACCTTGCTCATTGAGCTTCATTGCTAACATAGACATCTTGAGAATGAACTCTCTTACACAACCATTACCATCATAGCGCATGTTAACAAATTCCATAAGATAACCATATTGAAGAGATTTAGCAGACCCAACAAACTGATCCTCGATGTTTTTCAACAACTCGCGTGCAGTGTCAGTGGTCTTAATACCACAACCGATGACCTCACTCATAGAAGCGCGGATAATCATGATGGACATACGATTTGCCTTCTCCCACTTGGCATGCAGAGCTTTTTCAAACTCTGAAGAGTTATCGGTAGGAGTTGCTGGTTTGTTTTCCGATAGAACAAAATCATAATCCAGATAACCAAGGGTCAAATCCAGACCCATTCGTCAAGTGGAATAATTAGTACTAGTGAGTTTTTCAATGTTCGACATCTGTTGCTGCAAGAGTTATCCGTCCATAGCTACAATGACATAGATCATTGTCAGCACACGTTCATTTAGAACTTTACATAATTTGAGTTCGTACCTAGGGTCAAGGTCGAATCAATCAGAGTGTATTAACCATGTGTAAAACCATCCACTCTGAGGGACAGACATGACTCATTGTCTCAACATCACCTTAAGGCAGAAGCTTTGACCTATTGTATGTCTCCCTGGTTCGTGTCCGTAGACACGCATAGACCTGGTCATTTGTGTTTTAATTTGATCGAAGCTAGTCATCAGCTTAGGCCAGAAGCGTCGCTCTTCTCTCACCTAGACACTCATAACTATTCTATCCATTCCCCTTTCGTGAGTTTTTTAAGTCAGCTTTGGCCAAAAGTAGTAGCTTACGAAAGTGAATGCTCTGACAATCTTAATGAGACTATTGTCTCAAAATTCAAGGATAACATAACCTCCATAGATCGGTCACCTTTAGGCAGACTACACACCTACTTTGGCAACGTTTCCCTGAACGACTGCTTTACCGGTCTTCCTAAACCCCTTTATAGGAAGAACCTATCTTAAGGCATTCTATCATGTCATTGGTTTAAGGTTTAATGCCCTAAATACGTTCATTACTAAGTTTTAGGGAAAGTAGAGTTATAAAGTGAAAGTGCACATGCATTAATTATCAATGACATGATAGTTTAAGAGTGTTCATATAGAATGTTCAAAAACAGTTCAACTATGTATTTGGAACAAAAATATATTTATTAACCTTTGACTGGACTTTTTATGTCCAAAATAGTGTTAAACAGTCCCATAGACCAGCCCAGAGTGTAGATCTCGTCGAGTAGATTAAAATTGATAGGTCATATGCAGAAAACGGAGTTGTAAAACTCCAGATATCGCATTTTAAAGTTTGAACCCGAATAGCGTTCAATCTGGTTGCATAGACGAGATCTGAGTTTAAAAGTTCTATGTGCAATAACGGAAGCAGTTCAAAAAATATTGTTGCAAACAAAATTTGTAATGTGGTAAAAAATAAATTTAAATAAATAAATAAATTGGGTTTTGGGTTGGGTCTTGGACCCGTATTCGGTCAGGTCATGGGCCTAAGTAGGCCAGAGCCAAATGGGCCGAGTATTGTGCCGGTCCGAGGGGTCATGGAACCGGGCTGTGGTGGGCCAAGTCCAAGAATAGGTACCAAGCCGAAGTGGGCCACTGCTATGGGCCAGGCACCGGGTTAAGGGTAATGGGCCGGGTATCAAGTGGGTCACACGGGGCATGGCCCACATGGGATATGGGCCGAAGTGGTCCGGGCCATGGGCCTAATGGGTCTTATGACCGGGCAATGAGTAAGTGTGGCGGGTTACGGTCAGGTGGGCGAAGCGGACCGACCCAGGAAACCCTGGGGCCACTGTTCATCTTCCTCTTTAAACAAAAAATTTTTTTTTTTTTTTTTTTTTTTTTTTTTTTTTTTTTTTTTTTTTTTTTTTATAACAGCCGCAGCAGCATAGAGAACCAGTCCTCATGGGACTTGGATCCGATCACGAGACACCGTGCAGTGGACGCATTGTCCCGGGTACCGATCGGATGGCCACGACCGTCGATTAAAAAAAAAAAATTTTTGAAGTTCTTTGACAATAGCCCCTTTGGGCTTATCGCAACATCACGGCAGTTGGCACGATCCGGTGCACCGTCGTCGGCCTCGGTCATGTCCATGGGCCCGTCGAATGTCTTGGGGCCGTCGGGTCCAAAAATTATTATTATTTTTTTTTTTGTGTGTTATCAGCCCCTTATATATATATATTAGATCACCGGCAACCACAAAACAGCCGATCAATATCCAGCCGCTCAAGGCTAAAACAGCCCCTTATTTATGCTTTTGCTTTTTATATATATATATAAGCCGATCAAACGAAATCAGGCCATCCATGAAGCTCTGATACCAACTGTTGGAGATTTCTGGATCTAGGCTAGAATCGTTTGATCAACATGTGTGGTGCAATAATAATCTAGTAAGATAAATCTTACTTACCTGATCAGATGATAACAAATACGTGCTTGAACGGCAGATCCTCGCTATGAGATGACGACCCTTAGAACAAATCACCTCTCTTTCTTTCTATCTCTATTGATGGGAATAACACTGAGAATAGCCAAAGAGGGGACGTTATCCTCCTTAAATAGGCATTGATTAGTCTCCTAACCCATCAAAAAAACTAAATCTAGAAGACGTGTCACATCATAAAAGGGATTACCACAACCCTATAAATTAGAAATTCCACCAGATTACGTGGTGATTCCTATTGTACCATATTTAGAAAGTTTCACCAATTCAAATTTTAATAATTAATAAAAGAGATTAGTGTGTGGATCACAAATACCCAACACTCAGGTACATCTTTGCACTTACTAGGGAAGCAATTAACCAAACCAAAGCCCATTTTTTCAGGTTTCGGGTCAGTTCACCCTGAACGAAGCCGGACCCAAAAAAATAACTTTTGGTACCAGTTAAAGTTATCTGAAATTTCAAAACCTCAAAACTGAACCGACCCAATTTTTTTTGGGTTTTTTTGGTTTCGCTAACTCCTCTCTTCCTCAACTTTGTCCAACTAGTTTCTTCAAAGAAAAGATAATAACAATTTTGAGTTCTTTAAGCCTCTTGGTTGGAGATTTTAAAAAATAAAAAAATGTAAAACCCAAAAGTCAAAAAACCAGCCTTAACCTTTTCACCGGAAACGGTGATGGTGTCACTTCGAAAACCGAAGTTAATCAAGGTTTCCAGCCGGATGTGGGTTCTTCGCTTTTTCTTTTCCAAGAGAGACTTATAAACAATTTATTTTCTGAGTTCTTCAACCCCTTTGCTTGCTGGAGGTTTTAAGAAATTTAAATATAAAATCCAGTTAATCCTCGTTGGCGAGAGTACTGGTGTTGCTTCGAAAACCAGAGTTGATCTTCGTTTTCCGGCCGGATGAGTGCTCTTCATTTTCCAGTTGAGGATTTCTGCATGAATGGTCTTCTTTTCTAGCTGAGTACCGGCGTTGAACGATTCGGAGAAGAAGAAGAAGAAGAAACGCCAAAAAATCCCTCCAGCGGAAGGAAGGGTGGGTAATGAATGGCTTAAAGCCCAAAACCCAAATGCCTTTATATTTGGGTTTTTCAGTATTTCACACTAATGGGAAAATATGCATCTAACATATATCGAAGGTCTTAAAACCTATACAATTCTGATTTCCTTAAAATTTTCAAACGAGTATAATAATAACTCAGAAACTTTTTTATCCCAATGCCTCCATCGCAATTAACCCTTTAGGTTTTGGACACATAAAACCGAAATTGAACCGATTCAGAATTGGTTTCGGTTACATATATAAGTTTTCGATCCATTCGATCGACCCCTTTTTCAGTTGGTTTTAGTTTTCGGTACAAAACTCGCACCACTGGCATTCACACTAAGGGTGCAAATTCGGTTAACCGAACCAAAATCGAAATTTCGGTTTACTAGTCAATTTATGCAAAATCGAATCCTAATCGAAATATTTCGGTTTTGATTAACCAAACTTTTCAATCCCCCAAACTAAAACCAAAACGAACCAATCTGATTTTGGTTTCGGTCAGTTCGATTTTCGATTTTTCTTGATATTTTTTTAATTTTTCGATTTTTCTGTATTTCTCACTCTACCCAGCCGATTTCGATTTTTAGGTACCAAAACCGAAACTGAACCTGGCCACATTGGTTCGGATCAGTGATGGTTTCCGATTGGTTACGGTCCTGTTCGAAAGGCTCTGTTTTCAATTTTTGGTTTTCAGTTTCAGATTGGTTGTATGGTTGTATGGTCAAACCATACAACCTACTTTCTTTGACCCCTTGACACGACCTTCCCGTCATGTATCAGATGTCCGGCCCGACCCGACCCGACCCAATTCCCAAGCAAATTCAACTGTCATGGATCGATCAATGGGCGGCCCAACCCATTATCCAACAGGATCTAACCCGTTGACCAGACCAATCGGAATTGTATCTATACATTATCTGACGGTCACCCCGCCAAAAGATCATGCTCATCATACGGCTTAATTATTTTATCTATGAATTACAATATTAACCATTATTCAATAATAGCTCAACCGGTATTTTTTTCCTTGTGAAAGTGCAAGTTATGGGCTCAAATCTCTATGTCTATTCCTGCCTTTTGGGCGGGTCTCCTCCTACTGTAGTTGAAAAAATCGATCCGATTCCGATTCAATTTGGGAAAAAGAAGAAAGATTTCGTTTTAGTCCGGCTGAACCGATTCCATTTTGGTTCCGTTTCGGTTATGGATGAACTGATCCGAAAACAGAAAATTTTGGTTCCAATTCGGTTGTTGCATTCTTAGTCCCACATTTAGGCCATGGTAGACTTTTTTGGACCGAGACAAGGCAAAAAAGCTTGTCCATCAACAAATTTGAACCATTCAATCAACTTGAGTACTTTACTAAATATGTTGTTCATATGAAATGTACGGTCATGTTGATGTTAAACAGCGCTCAACACCGTATCATTTTCACTTCTAGATAGCTATCCACTTATTCATGTTCATTCCCACTTCTATATAATTATTCATTTACCCACGTTCATTCCCACTTCTACGTAACTATCCACTTACCCATGTATCTACTAACCCACATTGCCACTACTTAGTGCATTATAAAAAGAGAACTCTAGCTCTTTTGTATTCATTAAAGGAAAATATAATTAGGTTACTTTTTCTATTTTGTCATCTTCTTATCTCTTTCTTTATGGTATCAGAGTCTCTTCATTAAAGCTCCTGCGAGCTCTCTTTGATCCAACTGTGATTATATATCCATGACTTCTTTACCTTCTTTACCTTCTAACCTTCAATTTATGTTGTCTAATATTCACTATTTAGTTACTGTGAAACTAGATGCCTCTAGCTACAAAACCTGGAAATCCCAAACTAGAAATATCCTTAAGGCTACTGGCTTTCTTCAATACATAGATGATCCAAATTCTTGTCCTTCATCATCTATTATTGATTTAGATGGCAAACATATTTCTAATCCAAAACACACTGAATGGAAACAAGTTGACCAGTTACTAGTTTCTGCCATCCATGCCACCATCACACTCTCTGTTCTTCCATATGTTATTTACATTAAAAGTTATCATGAACTATTTGTTGCCATTGATACCAGACTAAACAATCCCTCCAGTTCTCATATTATGCAAAAAAAATTTCAACTCCAGCAACTTCAAAAAGGAAAACTAACAATGCAAGAGTATATTGATTCGATTCAAAAAATCGTTAGCGATCTCGCCGCTGCATCGTCACCATTAGATGACGAAGATGTTATTCTCTACACTTTAAATGGTCTTCCCCGAACCTACGGCGCAGTCAAGACGTCGATCCGAACACGTCCTGTTCCCATGACTCTTGATGTGTTTTTCTCTCTACTATCCAGTGAAGACCTGAATCTGGAGCTCGAAGCGGATGATGATGGAAAGTCCGACACAACGACAGCCATGGCTGCTACTCAAACTCCAACCTCTGAATCTCGATCATTCTTTCGTCTGCATGAATTTTGATTTTAAAAATTCATTTGCACCCAATAATTTTTCTATTGTAAGGCATTGGGATTAGGGTCCACGTGCCCTGTTGAAGGAGGGCATTAAATTCATCAGATATAGCGGATCTCCATTCGGGAAGTTTAGAAGCCTGAAGGTAAGTTCGCGGTTCATGAAGAGTGGGAGAGGATCGGGTATGGAAAGAAAGTATCTGTTTCTTCTTAAACACCCCTGATTTGTACCGGGTTTGCATTGGATGAGTATTATTGATTGTAATGGTAGAATGAGAGTGTTGATCAAGGAATGTACTAATAGAGGACAGGATGGGAGTAAAAGGTAATTGATTAATATTTTGTGGGGAAATTGGTGGAATGATGTGGACCGGTGTAGTATAGGGGTTGATGGTAGTAGGTGATGTGGAGTGAGAAATTGATAAGTGGTTAAGAGTGGAAGTAGCTAGTAGCGAGATTGTTTGGACGGGTGTTGAAGCAAGTGGCGTATTTATAGCAATTGGATAACTTGTGGAGCCTGAAGAGGTTGAGTACTGGTCTTTGAAAGGAAAGGATTTTTCAAGAAAGTTAGAAATGTATACTTTACCTATATTAATATCGAGACATCGGTAGCCTTTGCGTTCAGAGGAGTAACCAAGAAAGCAGCATTGAATAGACCGGGGTTCTAATTTATGAACAGAGTATGGTTTCAACCAAGGATAACAACAGCAACCAAATGTCCTTAGAATTGAAAACTCTGGAGCAGCATTGTAAAGTTCTTTATAAGGAGTTTTATTGCCAATGGTGTTGCTGGGCAATCGATTAATGAGGAAAATAGCGATGCATAGGGCATCCAACCAATATGTGGAAGGCATAGATGCAGTGTGCATTAGAGTAATGGTGGTTTCTATAAGATGTCAGTGTTTCCTCTCTGCAAGCCCATTTTGCTCGGGCGTATGTGGGCATGATTTTTTATGGATGATGCCATTAGTGGTGCATTTTAACAAATTCTCTCCCATTGTCACTCCGAAAAACTTTTATTTTACGAAAAAATTGATTTTCAACTAAGTTTTTAAAATGAATAAAAGAACGATAAACATCTGATTTTTGTATGAGAGGATATAACCAACAATATCGAGAAAAATCATCAATATAGATAACATAATATTTATATCCTCGAAAAGAAGTCAAAGGGGATGGACCCCAAACATCTGCATAGATAAGTTCTAAGGATGCTTGAGTTTGAAATGAAGACAATTCAAAGGAAAGTTTATGGGCTTTCCCAATGTTATAATGCTCACAATATAAATGAGTTTTAGTAGAAAGGGGAAGATGAAATTTAGCAGTTAAAAATCGAAGAGTATTTAATGAGGGATGACCGAGCCGATTATGCCATATTGTTGTAAGCTGTCGAGATGAAATAAAGGCTGTAGTGGAGTTTGGGAATGCTGATGAGGATCGGATGGGATAAAGTCTATGTTGGCTACTACCCTTAGTAAGAATCCTCTCCGTTTCTTTGTCCTGAACCACAAACTCAGAAGAATCAAAGGAAAGAACACAATTATTATCCTTTGCAAATTTGTGCACAGATAATAAATTAGTGGACATATGAGGCACATGTAAGACATTGGTGAGAGTAAATTTATTATGAGAAGTAGAGATGATACCAGAGCCTGTATTAGAGATAGAAAGCACTTTACCATTACCGATGGTTACACGATTAGACCCATGGTATGGGCTGTGAACGAAGAGTTTTGATAGATCTGATGTGATGTGGTTATAAGCCCCACTATCAATATACTAATTAGAATCAGGAGGATTGTGCTGGGTAGTAATAAAAGCTTGATTTGGTGTGGGAAGAAGGGGCAGCCGACTAATTGCACATATTTTTTTATCAATCTAAATTATACAAGTGACAATCGATAGTTCAAATATGCTTTAGTCAAAGAATCACTCACATAGGAGGCGAATGTGAACCAGCTGATGGGCAAAATTTAATGTCAATCAGAAAAATTATGAATAATGGTTGGTATTAGATTGCACAAATTGGATGGTTCAAATCACTCAAACATGATTGTTGGGCACTTTGCCCTTTAATTTATGATCTATCACTTTGACCGTGTGAATTTCTCATATGTTCAGTCATCAATAGTGTATGATTATTTAAATACTAGCTTGGCCTTTAAATGACGAAAAGGAAGAGTACTCATGCCCAACGTTCATTCTTTACGAATATACGAAGTGAGAGTATGCAATCGGTTGCAAGGATGATCCCTTCTTCGTATACCATGGGGCATGATCTGCCCAAAACAAACCTTTTTTTATCTATGAGACCCTAGTAGTAGAAACCTTCTACTTAGCATGCAGCTCTCACTCCAGAATCTCGCTCCCGCTCTCACTTTCGATTATAAAACTATTTAATTTTAATATTTTGATGACGCTCCTGCTTTAAACTTATTATACACTTCATGCTACTTTAAACTTATTATAAGCATTTTGTCATGCTATGTGGCACACATTTTGACCAATAAGGCAAATTTTAGCTCATCAAAGTATGCTTATAAGTTAGATATGAACCATTCAATTGTTAAACTTTGATATCATCCATTTAAATTAAAAATAATGATTGATATTATAGTCAAACATATCAGTTGGTGTTGAAATGACGGTCAGCAAATCCCCTAATTTAATTGTAAAAGCTGTCAAAACCCTTTTAATGGCACATACGTGTTAATATTGAAATAATGGCGGAGCACGACTCTCCTACTAGCCTGCAACTATGTGGAGAGAGAATCTATGGTGCACCTCCATAACTTGTGCACTAAATATGATATAGACCCACTAACATCAACAATATCTTCAGGCTGCGTTTGGGAACGTGGATTTAGTTTTGGTGATTTGGGAACATGGATTTGGTTTTGGTGATTTCAACATCTCCTAAATCCAAATCTACCACCCTTTGGTTCCACCATTTTATGTTTGGATTTAGATTTGACATATTCAATAGAATTTAGAAATTCATGCCTATATTGTAAAAAAATGGATTTATAAATAATACCTCCTAGGCATTATTTGAAAATTCAAATCTTATACTAACATATAATTAGTTATATTTAGTTAATAAAAAGTTGTTGCCCAATGCTATCATAGGTACGTTTGGACTTACTATTCGATCAGTCTAAGCCGAGTATTTTTAAGCTTGACCAATCTGATTGGGTTGGGCATGAGGCATCCGGCCCAACCTGCATGTTGGGTTGGGTTGGGTCGACCTGACCCAATAGTTAGGTGCACCATTGGGTCGGGTATGGTCAGGCATAGTCAAGTGCCCCATTGGGCTAGGTTAGGCATATGCCGATTTCCCATTAGGCAGCTAAAATTTAGGTCCGACTCAACCTGATAGTTTATGTGGGTTCGGTACATAAACTTGACCTATAGTGTCGAATCTAGCATACGACATCTGACCCGACTTTCGGGTCAGGTAAATCCAACAATTTATACATAAAATGTAAAAAATAGGTTGTTTTTTACTGGGGTCAAGTCGGGTTTTCTGATTGAGTGGGGTAAAGTGCACCATCTAGTTGGGTCGGGTCTTTCAGGCATTTGTAGGCAACCAATATTTTGGCCAGACATGGTATCCCTACATAGAATTACAGGTGAAAAAAAATGAAAATCGATGGATCGGTTCGGTTTCGATTTTGGGTGCTAAAAATAAAAAATTGGTTGAGTAGGAAAAGAAAATTGACCCTAAGCTGAAAAACTAAAAAAAAAAAAAAATTAGAAAAAATCGAAAATAGATCAATTCTGTTTTGGTTCAAAGGGTGGGGAGTTCTGTTAATCGAACTTGAAACATTTTGATTCGGGTTCGATTTTAGGTGAACCAACACTGAAACCAAAATTTTTAGTTTTGTTTGGTTCAGCTCACTGAACTTCCACCCTTACATAGAACGAAGGAAACCAATGAAATATAAATTCTTTTTATAAAAAAATTAGTCAAAGGAAGTATATATAAATCCTTGGGCCAAATCTTAAGGCAATACTTAAACATCAAAACAAGAGATTTGAAAATCCATATATTTCAAATTCTAAATTTGAAATTCCTAAATTTAAAATCTCAGAATCCAAATATTTGTTCCCAAGCATAGCCTTAGGCTGCTTATACTACCAAACCACTGTATGTTTCAGCCACCTCACTGAAATAAAGGAAAAATCTTCTGAGCGCTTTAAATCGGATGATGAAGATTATTTTTCATCCTAATCTTCAACACAGTTGATCTTGAGATCATTAGCCTACCATGAGACAGTCAGATGTTGACCCCACTTGGCACACATCCCCAAAATGTGACTTGATCATAGTGTGCCATTAAATGTGATTCATGTTCACTTTTTGTGATGTGTGTAAAGTTTAATCAACATATCACCGCCTTATAATAGACCATGATCTCAATATCTATTATATAAAAGATTGGGATAAAAATTAATTTCCATAACCTGATTTAAAGTAATTAATAAATTTTCTCAATCTTAAAGTGAGGTGGCTGTAACATAAGTGGTCTGATAGTAACACCAACCCATCTTTACTATTATAATGCGAGAAGACTCGGTTGGTCAGGCGAGTCCGTGATTCGAAGGCATCAGTATTTTCAAAATAATAGCAACCACAACTTAAAATGGCTGGTTTCACTACAGCACTACTTTATTGTATAAGTAAAGAAGCAATCAATTGACTACTCTGAAGTAGATGATGGAGATTGATTTACATCCAATCTTCTATATAGTAGATCTGGAGACTATGGACCTATCATCAGACGGCCAAATGTTGATTTGGCATGTCATATATCTCAAAAAGTGAATGTCAACAACAGTTGGTACACCATGATCACATATGCTTTTTTAGATGTTTGCCACTTGCAATTACATCCGACCGTTTAATGGTAGTCTCATGATATCAAGATATATTGTGTGAGAGATTGGGGCCAAATATGATTTTTATCAGTTGATTCAAAGCAGCCAACCTTTTTTTAATGTGATTAAGTGAGGCGGTTGTAACATAAAGTGGTGTGGTGATAACACCAGTCTTTAATATTCTCTTTCAATTTTAAAGGAACCTTTGTTTACAACCAAAGAATCTTCCTTTTCAACCCGAGTTTAAACAATTGTTTTGCATTAGATGATGCTGATCTTATTTTTTTCTAATATTTGACAGAATATAATATATCTTGAGATTATAATTGTACCTTCAAACTGTCAGATTTTCGATTCCAAGGGCACACATTCAAAAAAAATAACATGATCTCAGCGTACACTGAAACATGATTCCCGTATCATCTTTCTGCCATGAGGAGTCAAAAGTTGGCCATCTGATAATAAGGAGATGATTACAAGATCTACCGGGTCAAAGTTTGAGACGAGAAAGCCATCTTTATCAAGTGAAACCCAATTTGAGAAGGACAAATCTTGGGAAAAAACCAATAAAGTATCAAATCCCAAAAAGTTTTCTCCTTATTTAGGTGCATACACTTGCATTATATATATATATATATATATATATATATATATATATATATATATATGGAAAAGGCCTCTGTCCTCCCATAGCTTCCACGTGGAGCTCCATGTGGCATCCAAAATATTGTTTCGATGTCACGTGAAGCTCGAGTGTATTGCTTAGATTATCTTTGAAAAAAAAAAATTGAAAACTCATGTCCACCGTCTATTTTTTCAACCGTAAAATGTGAACCAATGAAATCCGTCAAACTTTGACTTATGAATTTAAAAAAAAAATTTTGATTTTTTTTTTTAATATTAATCTATACCATCCACTTGTGCTCCACGTGGATCTTGGAGGATGGTCAGCGTCCTCCAAGACCTAACCGGCTCCTTATATATATATAAGTCAAAATAATTTCTGATACATTTTTATACCTAAAGTGCCCCTATCGAATTATATATAGCCGCAGTCCCGAAAACCGAAAACAGAGTCCTTATCTAATTAAAAGTCCCGAGTTCCTATCTAATTATAATACGTCTCTTCTCCTACCCGTGAGCCCGAGTACACAGGAACGTGAAGATCGCCACCGTTGTCTCCTGCCGACGTCGCTATTGAATCTTCAAAAGCAACAAAGCCACAACGTTTTAGTGTTTAGGAGCTATTATGGTGGATTACAGCCATCAGAGATTCATAGTGATATATACCACATCTCTACCATCAATTGTTGAACATGCAGTTTGATCAAGATCGACAAATCTGTGGGTTTCCCCTTTTCTGTGCCATGGCTAATAAATACAATTGATTTGGTAATTCCAGCCATCCAATCGACAATGGAGCATGGAGTGGTCAACTGAAAATTATGATTGTCCAATACATTTATTGCCATTATTGTGTGAAGAGTATATGCAAGGTATCGAAATTGGCCCATACCGATATGTATCGCCGATACGTATCGGTCCAATATGTATTAGTATCGCCAATATGTATCGGCCGATACATCTCGATTTCGGCCGAGGTTTTAATTTTTCTTTCTATTATTAATATTTTTTATTTTTATTTTTTAAAATTAGCCGATACGTATTGGCCTTGAGAAAATCGATGCGCAAGACTGATACCGATTTTAATACCTTGATCATAAGCATCCTCATCTTTGACATGCTACACACCATAGTAGATAAACTGCTTCAAATTGATCATATAGGCTCTCTTTGGGATTGCTCTTTGGAGGCATAGGGCAGTTCTATGCTTCAGCGCAAAACACTTTAATATGGAACCGTGCTTGATTGTAAGTGCTTTGACCTCTTTCGAAGAGTGAAAGAGCTGAATTTGGATCCCTTAAAAAGAGTAATCAAACTTGATCTTTTAAGTGGACTGCTTTCCGCCTCCAAAGAATAATTCTAAATACAGCCATAAATTCTACCAAATTGAAAAGGAAATGCTCCGTAGGTGCTAAACGAGGGCATTATAGTCACCAAGTTGGAGTAGGCGAGTCATGGGCAATGGTCAAGTTCAACCAGGTTGAATCGTATTTTGAGTTTTTAACCACATCTTCAGCCTTTGAAATTAGGAATCATGACTGCACGTCATCCTATAAAATATAAAAACCATTAAAGTCAAGATTTTTCAATATCCAAAGGCTCCAGATGCGATTGAACTTGAAATCCAGTTCAACCTGATTAAACTTGACCTGAAGAATAACAGGGCTATAGAAAATTACCCAACTTGGTGACTAAAATGTTAGATCATGTGATCGCGCTAAGGGTTCACCCAGCTCCCTTGACTATAAAAAGAAAAGTTTAAACTTTTTAATCTTCCTAATCATAGGTCAAAATTTTCCACCCACTTCAACCAACTTTTCCAGGGTAGATAAATTTTATTTTTATTTTTCATAATACATGAACGACCTTAATAAAGTTGCTCGAGGCACTCAAATCCTTTGGATAGGTTCCAAGTGGCGCCAAAGTGGTTTGAAAGCATGTGTTACCCATGTGTTCGCATGGACATGCCACGTGTCGAATGATTCGATCATCAGTCCCGATGCTCCAATCATCTGTACTACTCACATAGCATTCCTGACCATCCGATCTATGGGCTATAAAAGCAATCACATAAACCAATGGTTGAACTATGCTTATCCATAAAGAACACAAAAGAATGATTGGATTATAAAAAAAAACTCTTTAACATCAACAAGTGCATTTGATCAGACGGTTAAGGTTATCAGATCTATGCAAATTTGAGATCAAGCAAAAGCAAAAGAATAAACTAAGGAGAAGAAAAAAGAGACTTGTCTGTTTTGTGATCGGAGTTAGTAGGTGATGGTGTTCGAAGGCGTTAAGAGGAAAGAGAGTTAATCAAGAGATAGCAAGACTTAAGAGACGGTCTGTTTACGGATTAGAAGAGTTTAGAGTCTTGTACTATATAAAAGCAAAAATAGAAATTCTCCTAAATTTGCTACAAATAAAACCAAGTCCTAGAGTCCTACTCTCACTCGTGTGTTCCTTCAGCCCTATTACTTCTCTCGCTTCTCCTCCTCTTTCTTCCTGCTGTTTTTAGGTTTTCGTTTATTACCGGCATTCTTGATCTTCATAGCAGAAGGAGCATTGGTTTTCGATTCGTTTCATAGCAAGTATGCTACGCATATGATTTAATTATTGTTGCTACTGTTTTTTTTATTTTTTATTATAGAACGTTATGATTTCGTGATGAGATTTTATATAGTATAATAGAAAAGCGAGATTTTGTATTTATAAATTTCAATCGGTTCTTGATATCTTATTGCATGTTAAAGCATTTTTTTTATTGCCCACCAAGCATCATATCAATTGCACGGTCGTAACTATCTGATCAGTATACTTCTCGTGGTGAATATAGATGGCCGTTCATTTACTGGCTTATATATGATATGTGTAGTTGGGTAGGACGGATTGAATTGCTTCTCCGATTCAATACTTTTGGGTTGGGAAGTGTAAATCATTAGCCAATACTTTAAGGTTACCTAAATTATGTTTGAATACTTATTTGATGATTAGATTAAAGTGCCAAACACCCACATTTTTATGAGGTTTATAGTTATATCCGAATACCATTGATTGTTTTGAATCAGACAATAATGATCATTTTCGTTCAAATCGTAGATTTTGAAATCATGAGTGTACTGACAGTCAATTTTATATTGCACGTGGTACAAATAAAACATCCCAAAAAGTGATCGAAAATCACGTTTGAGTATAATGTGTACCCCACAGTTTTCAATCACTTTTTTGGGATGTATGCCACAAGAACCATAAATCGACCGTCAGATGGTACACCATTAATCTCAAGCTCCATTATGTGAAAGATTGAAAAGAAAATCGATCTCCATCATCTATCATCTTATTCACATCAGTTGATGATTTTTTGAATGTAGTCTATTTAGAGATCTGATTGGTATAATTAGAGCTATCATTTAAAGGAAAGACTTGGTATTTGGATGACTCAGGCCAAGTGGTAATTTCAAAAATGTTTAATGGAAAAAATTAGTATAAAATAAAATCTCTATTATATAATTCAAAACAATCAAATAGGAATGACATGATGGTTATTTATTGTGTTAAGTCATATGATAGAGATCGAAGATCTTTAGAATATGACATTTAAATCAAATGAATTCGATAGTGTATTCACATTTATATTAACATAAAATAAACATCTAAATGTGTAAAAAAAATTACAGCAAAATCGATTTTAAATAATATCTAAGGCCCTCAAAATAAATACCTAATACGTAATACCTAATTTTTTATGATAATGGAGGGAATATCACCGGTGTCTCCAAGAAAAGCATCCCCTCCTTTCGATTGATGATACGCATAAGTTGTGCGGTCAGGTCTGGACAAACTTAACGCCTACTTCTTATTCACGCAGAAGTTATTGGATTTTTGGTCATAAAGCAATGGAAAAGATTGTAATAGACGACACCTTATAAGCTTATATATATATTGCTAAAACAATTATTTTAAAGTAAAAATTGAGAATAAGAGAAGCTTACAAGAAAATCACACAATCAAAAATAAATATACGGTATAACTCACCACCAAATTTGAGATTTGCCCAGAAGTACCACCGATAACTCATCACATAAAATATACATTGTATAGAGTATGCTACTTGTTGCTTTTGCTTTTTCTATTGCTTTCATCATGATCTAATGATGTAGCTTCCTCTTACTTCAGTTCACAGTTCATATTGTGATTTGGTTTAATTTTTTTTTTTATATTTTAATTTTCTATAATTTTAAATTTATACATAATAAAGACATGAAACATAATAATAAGTATTTTTTTTTTCCTTTAATAAATCATAAAACATAGTAACAAAAACTTGAAATACTATATTTTTTTTTATATTCAAATCATTAGATAAATGTTTGAAAATCAAATTCAATTATTTACAGGTCCTAATGTCCAAGTGTATGGGCGCGTGCATTTTTACTAATATATTATATAAAAGTAAAAATAGTTTTTGTCCCATTTTAATAATGCCTAAAATATCCCTAATTCATATATATATATATAAAAGATTCTCACCAGATTTGGAATCGCGAGAAGGGTTGGGACATTTTAAGATTTTTGAAAGATACAAAGAAAAACTAAATTTTCTCTCTACTCTAACTTAGGGATAAACATATTAAATGGTTTAAATATGTCGAATACTCAATTCTCCCGAAAAAACAAAAAAAAATAAAATCTGTCGAAAACTCACATCTTAAACACCTTTTGGGTTTAAGATTCCGGCCCAGTAATTTAGATGGACGGCGGAGAATTAGAGGGGTGGTCCGCAAATCTGACGGTCTGGCTCGAAAGAAAGAATAACGGACGGATCAGATACTGGCTTGGTTCTCTTAAAAGAGAAGTAAAACGCACAGTATAATCAGAGTCGATCAGGTGGGGAAAGGATCACCACTTCCATCAAAATCAATTATAAAATTACAAAACATAATAAAAAAAAATTACCAGAAAAAAATTGATCCTGACCGTTGAATATAGATCTGACGGTCAAGATTAAAAGAAAAAAAGAATGGAGGGATCAGATCCTGGCTTCGTTCTCTTAAAAAGAGAAGTAAAACAGCACAGTATAATCAGAGTCGATCATGTGGGGAAAGGATCATCACTTCCATCAAAATTAAAATTAAAAAAATAAAAATGTAAAACTTCTCCAATCAGCTGAAAGGGCCCATCAAGGCCGTAGATTCTAGGGTTGCAGAAATGGATATGTGGTAAACAGAGCGTCCACTCATACAAAGCAATCACGAGGAATCAAGACAGCCGGTAATCAGTATGCGACGCACAACAAATCATAAATTAAAAATTAAAATTTCTAAATCCTAAATCCTAAATCCTAAATCCTAAAACCTAAAACCTTGTTTGAAAATACTATATTATATGGAGAGAAAAGTTGAGTTATTTATACGGCGAGAGTGGGATTATGAGGGGTTTAGAAACGCTATAACCTACGGTATCTAAACGTGGCACGTGTACGACTGATGTTCAATACCTTTATTTTGTGGGCTTTAATTTTGAGTACCTTTAAATCCACTTACCAAATATTTATAGAATAGACATATAGCAATTCATCATTTAAAATAGTTTCCCGTCAGAGTAAATGAGGCAAGGAGTTGTATTAACAAATGTAAAAATAGTTCTCTGTTAGAGCCAAAAAGTGAATGAGCTGATCTTTGCCCCAAAAGAGCTAACCCAAACGTAACTAAAGTAGAATCGGATGATGGATATCGTTCGTCCTCTCAATCTTTCACACGATGGATCTTGAGATCATGGGCCTACCATCAGAAGGTCTGTATTTTATTTTTCGAGGCACACATTTTAAAAAAATAACCTTAACATCACGTGCACGCTCAAAATTGATTTTAAGGTCACTTTTTTAGGTGTGAACCACATGAAATAAATAATCGGCCGTCTAATAATACAATCATGTTCTCAAGATCCATCATGTGAAAGATTGAGACAATAAACAATCTCCATCGCCCGAATCAATATAATCAATGTGGTTCAGCGTTGGTGAACTCAAAGATTTGGTGAGTGGATTTAAAGGTACTATTTAATTTTATGTATACCTTTAAATCCACTCACCAAATCTTTGAGTTCACCCTCGAACACATTGACCGCATTGAATCAGATAAGAAATTGTTTATTGCTCTAAACTTTTACGCGATGGATCTTGAGATCAGTGGCATATCATCGCATGATTATTTTTTTACTTTCTTATTTCACATGAGGTTCAACCCGGCCCTAACCTACTCGGGCTAGGTTCCCAAATTTTTCAGCCTGACTCTAACCAGGTCGAGCTTGGGCGTTTGAACGAGCTTTTTTATGATTATTTATTTCTAATAAATTTTGGTTGGACTATTTTATTGGGACTGTTTTTTTTTTACTATTTTTCTAATAAAATTTGATTGAGCTTAGTCTATTTTTTTCTAATAAAAGTTTAAAAATTGTTAAAAATTTAATTAAATAATTATATTAACATTATAGAGGCTCAAATACATGCTTTTACTCAAATATTTCATTGTAGTTTGTTGTACAATAGTTATAACCAAAGATCAAAATAGCGGTTTCGTTTTAAGTTTCGAGCATGACTGAAACCGAAAATTTGAACTGAAATTTTGGCAAAAGATTTGAATTTCGGGCAATAATTTTCCCTCCATATATATTTGGACCAAAATTTCAGTTGAAGTTATTGTTTTGATGGCGACTGAAACCGAAACGATTCGGCCAATAACTTGAGTTATCGGCCGAAATTTTGAATCATGATTATAGCGGACAACAGTTGCACAATGGTTATAAGGGACAACAATTAATCTCAAGGCATTTAAGTAAATAGTAAATTATATATAATTAAAAGAAAATATTTT
This sequence comes from Chloranthus sessilifolius, assembly GCA_021018995.1. NCBI lineage: Eukaryota > Viridiplantae > Streptophyta > Magnoliopsida > Chloranthales > Chloranthaceae > Chloranthus > Chloranthus sessilifolius. The sequence continues at coordinate 12,590,787 of CM037588.1, forward strand.
TTATCCTTACTACTATATAAAAGTAAAAATAGTTTCTATCATATTTTCATACCTAAAATACTCCTAACTCATATCTCATAGCCGAGAGTCCCAAAAACCCTGAAAACAAAGTTCTCTCTAGGACTCTAAAAATCTTCTCGCCTGAAAACCCTGAAAACAAAGTTCTCTCTAAGACTCTAAAATTCCTGCATGTGGGCCCAACCCAATAGTTGCCGACGTATCCATCAATCCTACCGAAGCCTTTTTATACGTTTTTCATCCGCAATTATTCAAATCACAAAAAGAAAGAGCAAAGCTCCGTGCCTTCGGTAATAATGTTTACAAGTGTTATTGAATCTAGAAATGTAAATTAGATGAATGGATGGTATTAGATGTCATAACTCAAGAAAAAAATATCGGCTACCCGTAATTAGTACATAGCTCAGCAAAAGAAATCTCAAACAACGAAGTGGGCCAAATCGGGTTCGACCTTACATAAGCTTTTAATTTTTACACATAAAATAATGAAAAATTTATATTTTTGGCCCTACAAGTTTGTTTATTTGCATAAATAGTTTGAAATTATGCAGGGTCGGGCAAGCCCTATAGTAAAATAATGAAAATTTTATATTTTCGGCCCTACAAGTTTGCTTATTTGCATAAATGGCCCTAGAAAATAAATGTATAATATATATAGGGTTAGGCCGGACCTTGCACTATCTTAGTTCAGCTCTAAATTTGAGGGCCACAAGGTACTCTTTCCTTATTTTTAGTAACTTCAAAGAAACCCACAAATCGAGTGGATGATTGCTGGCCTAAGAGTTATTATCTTTCTTTCAATAGATTTTAGAATTAATAATTTTCTCATAAAGGTACTCTTTCCTTCCTCATTTTTAGCACCTATGTGGAAGATTGAGCTAAAATAGGATCTCCATAAACTAATACAAATAGTCAATAGTTTTTGCTAAAGGTGCCCTCTAAGACCACTCTATCTATGTGATTATTTTATATATATATATATTATAATTTTAAATTATACATAATGAAGACATATGAAACATAGAAATAAGATATTTCTTTTTTGTTTGTTTTTAATAAATCATAAAACATAGTAACGAACACTTGAAATACTATATTTTTTTTTATGTTCAAATCATCTGATAGATGTCTAAAAATCAAGTACAATCATTTAAAGGTCCTAATGTTCACATGCATTTGCACGTGCATTTTTACTAATATATATATATATATATATATATATATATATATATATATATATATATATATATATATGGGAGTCATTACTTGCACACCCTTTTCAAGTGATTGTATCGAATTTAAAAGAAAGATTTACAAGTTAGGCGATCTTTACTATGTGAAAACACCATCTAAGCCGTTTGATATTAAGGTCATGATTTAAAGATATCAATTGCAAAAGATTAGAATAAAATATAATTTTCATCTTTTAATTAAATGGAGTCAAAGGCTGTTATACAATTCAACAGTTGGCTACAATAAATCATATAACAAGTATCGTGTTTTGCTCCAATTTTATGTATCAGAGATCTATAGATCATGAACTTCAAATCAGAAGACCCATATTACATTTTTACACTTCACATGTCCCTAAAATGTCGAATCTTTCTTTAAATTCGATGCAATCACTTGAAAAAAGCGTGCAAGTAATGGCTCCCTATATATATATGTGTGTGTGTATATGTGTGTGTGTGTGTGTGTGTGTGTGTGTGTGTGTGTGTGTGTGTGTACATATGTTTGTGCGTGTGTGTGTGTGTGTGTGAGAGCCATTACTTGCACTCATTTTTAAAGTGATTGCACCGAGGTTTTAAAAAGACTTTGCATTTTAGGGATATGTGAAATGTGAAAACACAAACTGGGCTGCCTGATTTAAATTTCATGATTTATAAATCCTTATATAGTGGATAAGATTGGCACAAAATATAATTTTCATCATGTGATTAAATATAGTCAAAAGTTATTATTTGATTCAACAATTGACAACAATATATCATATGATAAATATCGTGTTTTGCTCTAATCTTATCCACGGATGATCTATAGACCATGAACTTTAAATCAAACAACCTAGATTGCGCCTTAAAATACAAAGTCTTTCTTTAACCTCGGTGCAATCACTTAAAAAGCGTGTGCAAGTAATCATTTAAAAATAGTAATATATATATATATATATATATATATATATATATATATATATATAGATTACTATTTTAAAAGAGAAAATGAGGGTTATGAAGAGTGTTGTGAGCATGGGTCAAAATTTCGGATATCGGATACATATCGTCCGAGCTCAAAACCGATATGTATCGAACGATACGTATCGGAATAGTAAAATATCGGACGATACATTGAATGTATCGTTCGGACATCTACATACAAAATGGCGATACGGTACATTGAATGTATCGTTCGGGCATCTACATACAAAATGGCAATACGGTATATTGAATGTATCGTAACGTCCAAGTCTGATACCGATACGTATCGTTCGATATGTATCGGTATCGGACGAAATTTTGATCCATGATTGTGAGAACTTTTAAACAGGACAAAAAAAACTCTATAGTTTAAACTAATTTTATTTTACTTAAAGTAAATGGTATCGTCAAATGAGAACTTTAATGGTTATTTTAAAGAAATTATTTCTTGATGTATATAATTTTGTAAATAACCCTTTAAAATAATTTTTCTCTTTTGTTTCTTTTATCTTTGGGTTGTTATTTTAATTTTACGTAGGGACTAAAGCAGAATGGATCAGTTGTTGTTAAATAATATTTAGTCTAAATTGAATAAAATATAAGTTATCATGAGCCAATTAATTCAGACGTTTTGGTTTCAAAAGCATTTTCCCCACACAATAGTACCTCCCATAGCACATCACAGGGATTTTTTTATTTTTTTTTTATTTTTTTATTTTTTTATTTTTTAATGATACGGCATTGCACATTACAGTTGCTATTATAGCAAGTATGGAAAAGTCATTTCCTCTCCCAAACGCCTAATAAATCATTCTTTGTCCTCATGACAAGCCCAAATAACGTTGATCCTGGTCGTAACCAATCTTCTGTAATATGTATTTTGTTTTTTTTTTATGAAAAGGGCAAAAAATTAGTATGAGGTAAAATATATGTTAGATGTTTAATAAAATAAATATTTATTATTAATTTTAAAATAATAGTATTTATTTATTATTTATTACTTTAGCTAAAAGTTTTTGTTTAACTTTAAATGATTATCTCATTTAGTGGTTCCATGTGAAAAAATTACTTTTGTCAATCTTGAGCCTTTAAGTCAAAAGTAATTCAAAATTTGAAAAGTATCATAAGGAAACTATTCCTACAAAACCTTGAAAGTTCTCTAGAAAGTTAGTCTCACCTCTCTAATTTATAAGAAAACTTCTTATCTTATATATAGAAACCTACATTCTATATTGTTTGGTTTGAAGGTGGAAACAGTATTCATAGCGGTGGTTTTCCGTCGTGCACGCGCTCATGTGTGAATGACGCAATCCGTCATATTTGACTTATGATAGTCCGATTGGTTGACTTGTTGATCGGACGCGAATTGCCTTCGCATGAGTGCATTAGGCGGTTTCCCACATTAAGATCCGACAGTTCATAAAAACTGTTCGGACATAGATTAATGACTATTAAGTAATCGAAATATGTAACCGTTAGATGCTTACAACTATTGATTGGATCGATCAGGGCCATCGATTCTAAATAATCAACAGACACAATCACCCTTGAAAATGTGCATCGAACATTATAAATAGAGTCCACCGTTAAGATCCGACCGTTCATGAAAACGATTAGTTATATAGTCGATGACGACTATATATGTAGTCGATAATGGCTGCTATTTCTACTTTTTAAACACAGCTACATAAAAATAGTGCAATTATATTCAAAATAATTTATTAAGAAAAAATATTTCATTTACATTTATAAAAATATTAAAATACAACCACACTACTGCTGCTCCCCCTCCTTTTTGTCCTCCTTCGCCAGTACTCCGCCATCGCCTGTGTATGTAGCCAGTATATAGCCAATTTCTGCCTTGATCCTATTTATATCTGATTGAGCGAAGTCAAATTTCTTTCCCATCATGAAGTACTCGACATACTTCACAACAAACACTCCACAATCACACGAGTTGGTCTGTCGGGAGAGGGCTTTGATCCGGCAATCACTAGATGACCAAGGATAGTTCTTCTTGATCAGTGCAGCGGAGTCACCGTACGAATATAAAATCACGGGAAGGTATTAGGTCTGTTTCGAAATAATAGAGAGGAGTGTCAGATATGCTAAGCTAACAATGATAAAAGATATGCTAAGCAAAATATCTTACCAAATTACCGACATATCTTTCCTTAGAGGGCCTATTAAATATAGGGTCGACGATCATTATCGATCGTTCGACTACCTTCACGATCGCAAGCGCCCAGTGTAGTGGTTGTTCTGAATGTATTGGCATAAATATCTATAAAAAAACAATATAATCTCAAAGGGTATGATAGAAAAATTAAAAAGAATAATTATAAAGAGGATAAAAGCATACTATGCTACATTTGTGAGCCCACAGATTTTGAAACTCATTGAAGAAGAAAGTTTTCATCAGCTTCTTCCCTCCGGTCTCTTTTTGTCTATAGACAGCCTACCGTTGAACTTGAACCTTGATCGATTGGTCGTATAATTTTTCAGCAAGCAGGAACTTGTTGAAATCTCTCAGTTCATAGCCCATGTACGTCAGCGCGGCAGGTCCATAAGGAAATTTTTAAGATTTTTATCAGGATGAATTTTATCATCAATTACTTCCAAATGTCTCAGGTGGGCGCCCATAACCTGAAACCAATGCAGTTAGATTTAAATATACAGTTAGAGTGAATTATATAATCGTTATCGACTCTCAAATGAATCGATATCGATTATTTAAAGAGTCGATAACGATTATATAAGCCATCGTTATCGACTCTAAAAGCCATCGATATCGATTAATTTGAGAGTCGATAACGATTATTTAAGTCATTGTTATCGATTCTATAATGAATCGATATCGACTCTTTTTCGAGTCATCGACAGCTTTAACCATTCTTAATTTTGCCTACAGTATGCTAAACTTACAAAGTTATCTAGGTACTGCGTGGCCGCCAGACATCTGAAGGATTGCACCACCAACTTATACTTGCCGACAGTGTTAATATATTCTCTGCATAAAAAATGGCCAACTTAACTAATCTTCACGATAAATATATAATAATAAAGTTAAGTATTCAGGGAAGAATAACTTACTTGTCCTCCTTCAGAGGCTTGTTCCATATGTCTAGCATATATTTTTGCTCCGTTGTCAGCTCAGGTGGAAGCTCAGCAAGAGCATCTTCAGCCGTAGACCGGGACCGGCGGTAATGGCCATCTGATCCAAGCTCGTGATTGATCCTTCGCTGGCCTTCTCGGTAGGCTTCTTTTCAGCCGCTATCCTTCGCTGTGCCTTAGGTTTGACGGCAATTACTTTGCTGAGTTTTGCTTGCCTAGGTCTTAAGCGAGGCTCAGCTTATTGGTGAGGCAATTGGGAAGAGGTTTTCTCTTCACCAGCAGGACCCTTATCAGTTTGAGTCTCAGGCTGCTCGTCAGCAGCTGCCGTCACCTCATCAACGGGAGGAGGAGGAGGAACCTGATGCGTAGGAGCTGATGGTTCCTTATCGACGGCTGTGTCGCACACTTTCGATATCAGCTTCTCAATAGCCACATCCTGTACATCGAAATAATGGTGCAAAATAAGAATTAATTTGTGGTCCACATTTTAAAAAGTCCAAATCGATTTTAAATATAATCGTTATCGACTATACTTATAGTCGTTATCGATTTTATATATGATCGTTATCGATTATATATATAGTCGCTATCGATTGTAAATATAATCGATAGTGACTATATATATAATCGATAACGATTACATATCGATTGTGTATATAATCGTTATCGACTCTATATATAGTCGATATCGATTTATGTTAACAAAACTGAACATATAAAATCAAATTTCAACACATACCTTAGGTCTCGCCTCCAATAAATTTTTAAGGAGTTCTTTTATATTCGACTGGCCCTTTCTGATTAACGAGTTGTAGTGATTTAACTTATGCAACTCCGAATCCCTTGAATTCAGCCACTCTTTGAAGGAGTTGCATAGTTTCTCTACAGAAGCGCATCGTTTTGCCAGGGCCTTATTCTCTCCCTCCAAATCGCTCACTCTTTGGATGAGCTTCAAGTTTTCCAGCGTCAAATCGTCGACCCTCCTCAACAAGGACTCATTGGAGGTGGACGGTTCAGCTGGGCTATCTTTCACTGCTGCTGCTAGGCTTTCCTTTGTGGCCCCCCTAGTTCTTGGCCGAGCCTTTCCCACATGGACTGTCGAGGAGGGTTTTTCTTCCGACGTCGATGCGTCATCCCATTCTTCCTCATCAATATTATCGATCGAAATGTAATTTTTTTTCTTCTTCGACCGCATCTCTTCCACAGCTTTCTTGACCGGTTCTTTCCTCTTCCCTCCAACCTCCTTTTGAACCCGTAGATATTCTCTTAACACGGGTATCTCTAATTCAAAGCCCTGAGGCACGAGGGGAGCGCGAACCTTTTGAAAGAAAAGGAAACATGATTAATAACCGAATAAAATGATCGTATATATAATAAATCATTCTCGATTATGTAAAGAATCGGTACCGACTATTTACAAAATCGATATCGATTCGTTACTGAATCGCTATCGATTAGTTAATGAATCGTTATCGACTACTTAGTAAGTCGTTATCGATTCCTAAATGAATCGCTATCAACGTCCTAAATAGTCGATAACGATTATGTACTGAGTTGCTATTGACTTCTTAAAAAGTCGTTATCAATTCTGTAATGAATCGTTATCGATTCTAGAATGAATCGGTAAGTTACTTTTTGAATTGGCAATAGACCTCATACCTTGCTGTCTAACATCTGTCCGCGAGTGTAACCTTTGATCCTTGATCGCTGTCCAGGCCATTTCATGATGGGAAAGGGTCCTTGAGGCCTAGCTGGGATGGCGATATATCGGGCAGGATCTCATAAGACCACCATTGAAGTACACATATGCATCCATATGTGTTGTACGTCTTCAGGGCTTTATCCATCTCGACAGTTTTTCTTTTCGTCGCGCCCTTCATTTTATAGACGTGCAGACCCCACGGAGTTCGGTTAAAGTTCTCCACATCATCGATGAGGTCGATGTGGTCTTCCGAAAGCTGATGGTGGGACCCGGGGAAGAGAAATATGCACAACACAAATAGAAGGGACAACTTTACGAAGTCCTCATCACTTTTCGCTCTACAAATTGCAGCATCTATATGAGACCGGAGAATTTTTCCAGAAGGCATTTCACGAAAGTATTTGTATCGAATGGTTTGTTCTTCCAATGGTTTAACGGATGGGGTATACTTTTTTGGGCCAACTACGGCAAGGCTCAGTATCAATGCAATGTCTATCTTCCGAAGATAGACATCGGTCTTTCCAATTCGGAAGTGGTTTTTTTCAACCCAAAATGTCAACATCGCATCCACCACATCGGAAAGAAATCCCACACCCTTAGGCATTTGAAATATTCCACCAAAAACGGAATCTCTCAGCAACTTCTTCCGAGCTGGGGTAGCATTTTCGTAGAGATTCGAAATAGCACTAGGTGAACACTTGGCAACAGCTCGGTGTACAACCATCTTGACAGCCTTTTGAATTGAACTGTAATAAAAAAGAAGGGACTGAACCCCATACTAACAAGGAGAGTTTAAATGTTGATGAAATGTATATATAAAACCTGTATCAATTACATATAGAGTCGTTATCGATTATATATGTAATCGATACCGACTCTAGCTGTAATCGATATCGAGTCTATATATAATCGATACCGATTCTATATGTAATCGATATCGAGTCTAGATGTAATCGATATCGATTACATATGAAATCGCCATCGACTCAATATAAAGTCGCAATGACCTCAAAATGTTTATTTATATAGAAAATATTTAATTTACTGACTCAAAAGATTTTATGAAGTCGCCATTGAATCAAAATGTTTCATTTACTTGTAAAATTTTCAATTACATTCATAATATTTCAATTAAAATTAAAAATGAAAAGAAAATCTTGCAGCAACGTCCTAAAAAAAATTCTTCGATAAAAGCGGTCCTCCGCTTCTAACCAAAATTTAGGAAGATGGATGAAGAGCAGGTGGTGGATGGAGTGCAGAGGCGGGTGGTTCCGTCTTAAGTTTCTTTTTCTTTCTTTTGTTCTTTTTCTTTTCTTCCTTCCTCTTTTCTTCCTTCTTCTTTACCTATATCGATTACATATATAAGCGATATCGACCCTATATGTAATCAATACCGACTCTAGATGTAATCAATATCGAGTCTATATATAATCGGTACCGATTCTATATGTAATCGATATCGACTCTAGATGTAATCGATATCGATTACATATGAAATCGCCATCGACTCAATATAAAGTCACAATGATCTCAAAATGTTTATTTATATAGAAAATATTTAATTTACTTACTCAAAAGATTTCATAAAGTCGCCATTGAACCAAAATATTTTATTTACTAGCAAAATTTTTAATTACATTCAAAAAATTTCAATTACAATTAAAAATAAAAAGAAAATTTAGGAAGATGGATGAAGAGCAGGTGGTGGATGGGGTGGAGAGGCGGGTGGTTCCGTCTTAAGTTTCTTTTTCTTTTCTTCCTTCTTCTTTTCTTCCTTCGCCAAAATCTCCATTACTTTATCGTACTCGTCCCACAGGAACTGCAGAGGATCTGGTTCTGGTGGTGGTGGTGGGTCCTCCCATACAGGCTCGAACTTGATTGGGTTATAGAAGGTTTTTTCTTCGTCGTCTGACATTGGGAAAAATATGGGCTGGTAGGGATGATAGGTTTGCTAAGGACGAATTAAACCTGTATTTAAAGCTCCTAGATGGTGGAATACGAATCGTTGTATTAAATTTTCTCATTCTTCCAACCTAACTTGCCATAATGGTTTTACAAAAGGGTAGTTGGCAATAAATTGAACGTCGGCTGAGATAAATATAAAACCTCGTATGATTTATTATGGCATCGAGGGTAATAACTATAGGGAAATTAATTCATATGATGGGTATTAATTATATTCATAGAGAGTCGATACCGATTTATTATAGAGTCGTCATCGACTATTTATATAGTCGATTACGACTACATATATAATCGTTATCGACTCTAAATGTAATCGATAGCGACTCTACATATAATCGATAGCGACTCAATATGTAATCGTTAACGATTGCATATAAGATCGATATCGATTACATATGAGAAAACCTAAAAAAATTATGTCAAAATGTGCACCAAAGAGAGGAGAAAGAAAAAATCTATAGCGATGGAAGGTAATTTTAATTCTAACTTACAGATTTGGTAGCTTGAAGGTTGTAGATTTGAACGCGAGCATCCACGAAGCGACAACGACTCTCCACCGACTTCGAACGAAAAAGTAAAAAGTAAACAATAAATGATTTGAAAAGAGGACGGCTATTTATTACATTGGGGGTAGTTTAGGCATTTCCTACAGGCATGCGTCGGCTCGGCGCGCAGCGGGTTTGTTTGGGTAAAAGTGAAACTACAGGGCTTCTGACGTAAAAGGCGCATCTGGCAGGGCCTGTCAGGTAAATTTCCCTTTCATTAAAAAAAGAGAACCTTTAAGTACACTCACCAAATCTTTTAGTTTACCCACATTGAAATACATTGATTATATTGAATTAGACGATGGAGATTTTTTATCGTCCCAATCATTCACACGATGGATCTTGAGAATATGATCGTACCATCAGACGGTCGATTTTTTATTTCATGTGATACACACCCAAAAAAGGGACATTAAAATCATTTTTGATCATGCACGTGATGTTAAGGTCATTTTTCTGAGATGTGTGTCACGAGAAATAAAACACTAATCGTCTGATGATAGGCCCATGATCTCAAGATCCATCGTGTGAAAGATTGGGAGCATAAGCGATCTCCATCATCTGATTCTAGCAAGTCAATGTGTTTCAGTGTGGGTGAACTCTTAGGGCACCTATGTTAAAACTTAAAACTGTTGCAAACTTTGAATTATGAGATGAAGATAGTTTTTCCTCCCAAACTTGGCACCTATGTTAAACCTATTTTGAAGTTTGAATTAGAAGATGATGATTCTTTTTTCACCTCAATCTTCCCCATAGCGGATCTTGTCGTCATGGGTGTACTATCTGACGGTTAATTTTTGCTTTCTCATATGACACACATCCCCAAAAGTTTTTGCTTTCTCATATGACACACATCCCCAAAAGTAACCTGCGAAATACGTTTGAGTGTGATGTGTGTCATGCAATTTTTCAATCAGTTTCTAGGGATGTATGGCACTCAGAATTAAAAATAGCTCCTTTTATGGTACACTAATGCTTTCAAGATCCATTATGTGGAAGATTAGAGCGAAAACAGTTCCAAAATGGTTCTGATTTTTGCAATTGACCTACAAAAAATAAGACTATTAGCTGCAGTTTTGTTAACCAAAAATGGCTGCTATTAGTCCTGTTGCTATCACATATTGCCGCTATTAGTCTTGCCGTTAACAAAAATTGCCTTAAGAGCAAGTACTGCTAAAACACCTTTTTATAGTACCACTGGGGTCTTCGCAACTGATGATTCCCCAAAAGTAATCTTAGAACTCTTCTCACAGTATGCAATGATCATAATTACTTTGGGAATGTGTGTCACATGAAATCAACATCTAATGATATGTGCTCATGATTTCAAGATCTACTGTCTGAAAAATTGGAATGACAAACGATCTCCTTCGTCTAATATAAAGTTAATCAACGATTTTAATGGTAGAATCATTAGTTGCAAGGACCGAAACTTCAGTTGCAAAAACCCATACGGTCGATGGTTTTCAGCAAGACTTTTCCAAACCAGTTGCCCCGATAAAATCTATAGATTATATTATTAGCTTATGTCAACGTACCTGCCACATTCTATAGATTCTCATTTAACAACCTCTAACATGCTTATCGGAACTTCCAAACGTGTACGCAAACCTACCTAACAGATCAGCAGCTCCCAATCATTTTGATTTTGGAGTTTGGAGCTCTCAAAGGTATGGAAAATAGCTTAGCCAGTTGTACCAAAAAGCGACTGATCAGAACTTAAAAAAATAAAAAGCCGAGTGATCAGCCTACATAACTCTGGACCCTAGGGTCGTCAACTGGTCGGGTTCACCTCATACCCTACCCACCGGGCGTAAATTTTTTAAAGGTTCGCAAGTCGAGAAGCTTCAAGGAACGCAAAAGTATTGGATCGACCTACCAGTGCAGTTTCCAAGATGTCGATTTCGAGAGTGATTCTACTCGGGTGATCAGTGTGGTTCAAAGTAAAGGGTGATTTTTCTAATCTATTCTATTTATACGAAGATATCTCGGAAAGCCTACAGCATTTTAGGTCTCACTCTTGCACTCATGTTAAGATAAATGAGAACAAAGTAGCCGACTCACTCTCAAAAAATGATTTTATTAGAAATTGTGATGAAATTTGGATGGAGGATATTCCTCCTCAACTCCATGATGTAATTATGACTGATTCAAATAATATATGACGTTCTTCTTCAAAAAATAAATTAAACTTTTAACCCTGTCGAGTAGGGCATATATATATATATATATATATATATACCCTTGATGCGTCCAGTCAGGTTGGGTCAGAGTGCACCATCAGGTCGGCAATCAAAATTTTGGCTCGACTTGAACCATTGACAACCTACTAGATATTCTCATATGAACAAAAATTTTAAAAAAAAAACCACAAAAAAATCGGAGAGAAAGAGAGAAGCTACTAATAGAGAAGCAGTCTGAGTAGGGAATCAAGGTTTCACCCGAAAACTGTAACCAAACTGAAAATAGAGGTAACCGAAATAGTCCGAACTGGCTGGAAAACAGATCCAAACGGAACCAATTCTGATTCGGCGGTTTTGGGGGGTGAAAACCAAAAACTGTTTAAGTAGGATGAGAAAACTGAATATTCGATGAACTTCCTCAAAAGGGTTGGGACTCTCGCATAGTTAGAGAGAGAGAAGAAGATGTGGAAGAGAAGAACTCCTCGAATTGGGTCATCAGCAACAAGCATATTGCATCTGGAGGGGCATAATACAATCAGAACACACTGTCGTGATGGTTTTACGGATGCGGTAAGGAACGGTATAGGGACGATCCACAGATCTCAGGGTAATGGGAACTTCATTAGAAAATCTGATCCAGTCTCCAAGAATGTTATGCTACAATTCGAGTGGAGGAACCACGACTCGCATTGTGTGGAATGCGGCTATCACAATTTCAAATCGAAAATCAGATGCAATCGACTAGTTGGAGTTACATCCAAATTTGGAGTTCGATTTCCTTGGACTAAGAATGGTTGGAGACAGCCTAAGCTACATGATCTTCCTCACACTTGAGCAAATTCAAGATCTTCAGCAAGGTTTCTCAATAATGGGTAAAGGAAAAGAGAAATTTACAAAAACAGGATTGGGAAAAAAAAGTTTCTCACTATTATACTGAAATCAAAAGTTTCTCATAATTAGGATGCATTGTATTTTGGGGTCCTCAAAATCCGTGAAATATATTGTTTAGTGATTAGTGAAATGACCTTGATTTCTGTTCTCCCGCAATTCTTTCTGAGACCATCCGATCCCCTCCTTCCATGCTTATTTACTCTGCCGAAGCCATTAATCCACCCTCGAGATTTTCTCGAAATCTTGACCATGAGTTCCTCGAAAATAATGAACATGTTACGCGTTTGAACACTAATCCCAAGGTTGTTGATGATTCCGATAACACTAGTGATGGAGGCAGCAGTTGGAAGGATGAATTACAAGATGACTTAGATCTTGATCTTTCGACTGGCGATGGTTGATTCGATCTGCTAGAGGCACCAATAGAACATTCTAAAGAAAGCACAGGATTCTAAAAATAGCACTCCTGTGCTCTCTTTTTCAAGGTCAGCTAAAGAAATCGCTCCCTATAATCTCCCTAGCATGGGTGAACGGTTTCTAACAAATAACGATTCCAATGAAGTCACATCCATTGCCCTTGCCAAAACAGAACTATGCAACAAAAAGATGGCTGAGCTCAAGAGATTAAAATGGACTCTCAAATATTCCAATTGAATTGCTTCATGTCGGCCTCATACTTTTTCATGACAATTATATCTTGGAATATTAGAGGACTCAGAAGGGTTAGTAAATGTGTTGTGGTAAAAAGCACCATTAGCAGATACAAAGCCAATATTGCTACTTTGCAGGAATCCAAATGGATGGGTGTCACTGTCGATAAAATGCGCTCCATCGCACTTAATTCTGATTGGAGGTGGGCATGCAATGACTCTAATGGCTACATAGGGGGCATCATCGTCATGTGGGATAACTCGGTGTTCGTTTGCACATGTCAGTGAATTGGGTTGCTTAATGTTACTGTTTCTTTATTTGATAAAAGGAAAATTTGCACTTTTCTTCTAACAGCTATTTATGGTCCTTGTGTACAAGGTGCGAACATTGAGTTATGGGAGGATTTATACTTGTGGAAAATCCTAAACAATTGACCGTGGATTGTTTGTGGCGATTTCAATGCCACAGCCCATCCCTGTGAGAGATCCAACAACTATAAATCATCTCCGTCTATGAGGAACTTCTCAGAATTCATCAACACTTTGGAACTCATCGACGTCCCAATGGCGGGGACTCAATTTACCTGGACTAACAGGAGAAGCTCTCCGACACTTTGTTGGTTGGATCAATTTTTAATTAATGCCAAATTTGATGCCCTTTACCCCATAGCAGATTGCAAAGCCCTCACACGTGTCAGCTCCGACCATACTCCCTTACTTTTCAATTTAAAAGGCATCTTTTAGGGTCCTGCTCTGTTCTGCTTCTTCAATCATTGGCTAGAAAACATTGATTTCATCAATCTTGTACCTAAATGGTGGTCTGAAGCTTCTACCACTAGCCACCCTATCTTTGTGATCTTCCGCAAGTTAAAAATTTCCATCTCCACTTGGAACATACTCAGAATCACCATTGCTAAGGGTACCGAATCCAACCATCTTGCCGAGATCGAAGTGGTTGATAAGATGGAAGAAGAAAGAGCCTTTATCACTAATGAGATGGTCAAAAGGGGTAGATTTAAAGCTGATTTTGAAAATATTATCCCCACCCAAGAGAAGGAATGGAGACAAAAAACTTGTGCGGTGGCTCAAAGAAGGTGACTATAATACCAGTTTCTTACACGCTTTTGCAAACAATAGAAGAAGGATCAATACTATCTCTTCGATTCGTAAAGATGGTGTCCTTTATTCTAAAAATGAGGAAATTGGTCAAATTATCATTGAGTTCTATTCTAATCTGTTTAAAGAAGCCAATGTCAACAGGCCCAGACTCTGAAATGTCCAACTTAAAAAGCTCAAACCCTTGAAAGCCGACCATCTCGAATTCCCTTTTTCTGAAGAAGAAATCCTTAATGTTGTAGAGGATTGCAAGGTCGATCGTGCTCTTGAACCTGAAGGTTTCACCTTTGGTTTCTACCACAAATTCTGGAATAGTATAAAAGATGTTGTTATTACAATGGTTAATAAGTTTTGGGAGGATGGATTTATTCACAAATCCATAAATGCTACTTTTATTACTCTTATTCCGAAGTAAAAATAGTTGTTTAGACCCATCTCCTTAGTGACCAACCTCTATAAAATCATTGCAAAAATCTTGGCCAACAAATTAAAAAGGTGATCGGTTCTGTCATCTCAAAGACTCAAGGTGCTTTTACTAAAGGCAAATAGATCCTTGATATTGTTGTAATCACTCAAGAGTATGTCCACTCCAAACATACCTCCAAATAGAAAGGCGTTCTGATCAAAGTGGAGATAGAAAAAGCGTACGATAGGGTTAGCTGAGATTATCTCCTTTGGATGATGAAACAAATGAGCTTCAGAGACAAATGGAAGTCCTAGATCCACGGTTGTCTTACTAGTGCCCATTTTTCCATCATCATAAATGGGAAACCGTACGGATTTTTTGAAGTTTCTAGATAAGGGTGTCCTTTGTCTCCTTACCTATTTGATATCGCGAGCGAAGGGCTCTCTCTCTTATTTCAGCAAGCTGATCTTGAAGGTTTTGTTATGGGATTCTCTAATTTGAGGAGCAATTTCAGAGTAAATCTCCTCCAATATGCGGATGACTCTCTCATCATGTGTAATGGTGATCCTAGTCAGATATCTCAGGTTTACAATCTCCTTAAGATTTATGAGGATATTTTCGATCAATGTGTGAATTTTGATAAATCTAACGTATATGGGATAAATGTTGATGATTTCACCTTAAGCTCTTGGGCTATTGCCGTGAATTTCTCTAAGGCCAAACTCCCCTTTAAATACTTGGGCATTCCTATTGGTACTTGTAAGATACGAAGCTCCGAATGGGACCCGATTATTTCTAATTTTAAGAATAGATTGAGTGGCTGGAAAAGTAAGTTAATCTTGCAATGAGGAAGACTTACTCTGATTTAATTTGTTCTTAATGCTATTCCCACATATTTTCTCTCTCTCTCTCTCTCTCTCTCTCTCTACAAGGTTCTTAACAAAGTCTATACTAAAATTGAGAGGCTTACGAGGAATTTTCTTTGGAATGATCTCGGAGAAAAAAATAAAATCCATCTAATAAGTTGGGATAAGGTCTCTAATGCTCTAGAGGGCTCGGTATTCGTTCGATTGAGAACATGAATAAAGCACTTCTTATGAAATGGTGGTAACATTTGGGAGACAAATCTGACCTATGGGGGAAAGAAATTGTCATCAATAAATACCATATATGCCAAAAGGTTGGGAAATCAACGACAACAAATACATGAGTCTCTTCCTGGTGGTGGAGAAGTGTTCTATCGGTGAGAGAAGATTTCTTAAATAATATTCTTTTTATTTGCAGTAAGGGGGACAATATTCACTTATGGTCAGATAGATGGCTTGAAGGGGAATCAACACTGCATTCAAAGTTTCCAAACTTATTCAGTGTCACAGTTGACCCCAAAATCAAACTATGTGACACCTTCAGTCCGAATAATCTCACCCAGTGGCATATCAATTTCCAACAAAGACTTGCCGATGTTGAAATAGCATAATACTCCTTGTTATTTGACATCTTAGATAATATTAAATTAAACCTGGATGGTGATGAACGTAAAGTTTGGAACTATGGTAATCAAAGAAGTTTCTCCGTTAAATCAGCTTTCAAATTTTTGCATCCTCACCACCAAACCTTGGATTGGGCTTTCATCTAGGATTAACATATCCCAGCCATAATAAGTTTCTGGTTAGGATTAATGCGATGCTATGGGCATCAAGAAATGGATTTGGGACCACCTCCATATTTTCATTCTTTGGAATATCTAGATATCTCAGAACAACATCAAATGAAACAACTCTTCTTTTAATGTCAAGAGGCTCATTTAAAACACTATTATCACCGTTTGTAATTAGGCGATAGCGGATGGAAAAGGCAACTCCTCTCTCTTCAATATTAGAAGTTTCGATGTGGTATTTTTCATTCTTTGAGAGAGGACATTACTTTGTAGAGGTCGTGGTTTCCATTTTTGTTTGTTGAAGGTTTTTTCTCGAACTCTCCGATTTCCTCCGGGTGTAAGTTTTTTCTCATTTCACTCGGGTTTCCTACGTTACCCAAGTACCTATTCTGGCTTTCTCCGGGAAGTTCAATTTTTCAGATAGCAATGCTTTGGGTGCTACCTAATGTATTACTTAGACTCTGCAAGGCACTAGTCTAGCTTTTATACTTTTTATAATAAAATAACTTTTTTTTTTAAAAAGAATATAAAAAAATTGAAAAAAGAACCCTTAAAAATATAAAAAATAATAATAGTAATAAACCCAAACCAAATCAAAACTAAAAGAAAAAAAAACAAAATTTTTAGATTCAGTTCAGTTTCATAAAATAAAATAAAAATGAACCAAACCAATTCATTTCGGTTTAGTTACAATTTTGGTTGAACCCAAAAACCGAAAACCGAACCTACGTCTCTACATCCAAGTCCAAGTGACGGTTGCTCTTGGTACTTGAGCAACTTTTTGAGATGTATGCTATGTAGAATCATCATGTACCATGTTTAAGTGGAGCATGACCTATGATTTTTAGTTCAAAAGATTGTGACAAAGGTTGTATATAAGTCAATCTCTCTCAGCAAAATGGTCAAACCTAGGGATATTCACGGATACTGTGGCGGAGCCACATTGTCCGATGGGGGATCCCAATCCCAATCCCAATCCCAATCCCAACTCTCACGCCCTCTTCTTCGCCACTTTCCTTCATGGAGATTCTAATTCTCAAGATGCAAAGACTCTCGCACCCTTTTTCGCTCTCTCTCTATTGATTCCACTTTCCCGAATCCTAAGGACCCAGCCCATCATCTCTCTCTAGATTCCACTACCCATCACCCAGCCAAGCCTCTCTCTCTCTCTCCTAAAATCTTAGGCCACCTATTTCTCTCTCATAATCTCAAATCTTAGGCCATCTCTATCCTCTTTCTCTCTCTGATCGCCAACACCAAGAGCCCTCAAGGACCATCAATTTTTGCATTGAATTCACATGTGTATATATATATATATAAATTAATAGAAACTAAAAGCCCTAATTTATTTACATAGTATAATTTTTTAGGGATAATGGTCATAATGACAGATTCATTTTCGGTAATTTTTCGGTGGGAGGTCTTTTCAATACATTTCGGATTAATATCAATACATTTCGGAAAAAATTCGAGAAAATTTCGGGGATTAAAAATATATAAAATATATATTTAATATATATTTTTTAAATTACTACAATGTATACAAAATTACTAACATATTTAAAATAAATAAATAAATTAATAAAAATAAAATAAAATAAAATAAAATTTAAACACAAAAAAAAAAATTGAAATTTTGCCGAAAAATACCGAAAAGTACCAAAATTTTCGTTTGACCCCTATTTCGGCTAATTACGCGAAATTTTGGAGAAATTTGCCACTATGATAACCGCTCCAACATTAGACCCATAATGATATTTAAACAATCTTCCACCATTAAATTAGAAATTTTGATATCACATCATTGAAGTATGCTTCATTGTTATAAGATGTGGCACACATTCATGATCAATCTAAATTTCTCAAGTAGCAAATCATCACTAAAAAATGTTTTACCCAAAGAATCGTGCCCATAAGTGAATACGTGAATCATCCGATTGACAAACTTTAACATCAGCCATTAAAACTAAACACAACTGTTGGTAGTAGAGTGCACAGATCGGATGATTAAAAACTCTCAAAAAATGTAATTTCTTGGCCAACTTTTCAATGTATGATCTACCATTTCGACTATGTAGACTGTAGACTTATCCCATCTTTAATCATTGATGATATACGATCATTTAATTCTATGATACATGATCATTTAGAAAAAAAAAAGTTCTGCTACATTTTCAAGACATAAAACCTCATCGAGGACAGTTGTAAAGGAATTTTTTTATTAAAATCATCAAATGACTTTTAGTTATAAAAAATAAAAAATTGCTTCTATCTATTTTAGAGTTGTTTAATTATTTTTTATTTAGTGATTGTGATTGTGGTTGATAAAACTATTAGGGACCCCATAAGAAAAATCACGGAAATCAGTACAAATCTGCATCTTCTCTTTCCGCTTGTTGCATCTCCGAAAATTATGGTTTGTTTATCTCTCGGCAAGTGCCATGCATGATCTGTATTTTAACTTTAAACTAAATGATGCCTTGGGTATGCGAATAATCTAGTCGTAGGCCCTCATGGGCTGCACTACCAACGCTTGTAGCCACTGAATCTAGTGAAATGCGGATGGTTACGCATCTCGTGAGCCTTGAAATCTGTGAAATTGATTCTAACAATTAAAAATCGAAGTTGACCAAACAAACTGCCTTGTGTGTGCGAATAATAAATAGTATATAAGCTGTCGTCGGCTTCATCCAGACTGAGAGGCCTATGCAGCCGTTGAATCTAGAAAAAACGTTGACGTCTACTCAGCTCATGAGCCTTCGAATCCGTGAAATCCATGTGGACAACAAAGAATTAGTAGTTGACTAAAACTGTTGGCGTGTTTGTGAATAATTAATATTAGCGGCCGTGGCCGGCGGCTTCATCCAGACTGTTAGGCCTCTCTAGCCACTGAGTCTGGTGAATAGTTGACCGTTACTAATTTTATGAGCCTTGAGATCCGTGAATCATCGATCTCAGTTGACACTAGATGGGTATAAAATGGGTGCAACTGCCTGTGTGTTATTGGATAGTTAAGCAAAGAAACAGCTCTTGTTTCTTCAAAAAAATAGGAAAGATGAGAAATAGATCTCTGTTGGTTTTTGTTTTCATCCTAGTTGTTGGAGTTTGTAATGGAGGTGAGTTAAGGAAGAAGTTCTATAAGAAGAGCTGCCCACTTGCAGAGGAGATGGTGAAGAACATCACTTGGGCTCATGTGGCCACCAACTCTGTATTGCCTGCCAAGTTTCTCAGGATGCATTTCCATGATTGTTTTGTTAGGGTAAATTTTACTTTGAATAATGCCTTAGATAATATATGATCACCCGAAACGTCACGTTATTTTACGTCACGTTTCGGAAGAGATACCTTGCCTAAATACATTTAGGCATGCTCTATTAGGTTTTTTTTCGTCCTACGACCAAGGTTAGCTTGCTTGATGCTTTAAATATTTGACACGTCTCGTTGGGTCAAAATTTTGGACAAAACCGATATGTATTGTCCGATACTTATCAATTTTTGGAAGGCACCGAGTCGATACATCACAATATTGTATCGATCCTTAATGTACAAAGCCAAATTATCAGACACTACTATAGATTGACATTATTCTTCGTATCGGTGCTACATTTCTGTAAGACCATAGAAGTCACCTATAAGTCTTTTTTTAAACCACTTTTACTTCTTCTATTTTTCTATCTCTCTTCTATTTTCCGCATCTCTTCTTCTAACTCTAACCCTATACTCCACATTTTTTCACAAAAAAAAAAAAAAGACAAATGTATCAAAAGTAGCTAAATCTTAATTTGTATCAAAATTAGGATTTAGCTACAAATGATTCATGCCCATCCCGACCTAGTAAAAAATTTGGGTCAGGTATCGGGCCGACACCCTCGATTGACATGTCCAATTAGCACCAATAATGATGGGCTAGTCACATATTTTCTTCATGGTTGCCACTTCAATCTAATTCATAGATACCATAATATTTATTAATCATGCCCATAACAGTGGTTGATCTATTTCAGGGTTGCGATGGGTCGGTGCTACTGAACTCGACGTCGGGCAACACGGCCGAAAAGGATGCAATACCAAACTTAACATTGTCAGGTTTTGATGTGATAGAGGAAGTGAAGGCTGAGCTTGAGAAGATGTGCCCGGGAGTTGTTTCTTGTGCCGATATCCTTGCTTTGGCTGCCAGGGATTCCGTTTCTTATCAAGTGAGTTTCTAATTTCTATGGAAGAAACTGTCTAGTGTCAACTGCCAAATGGATGGGCAGGCCCAATGGGCTTTAAGGTCCAGTTTAGTAATTGTCCCGTAAGCATTTTGGCTGGGACGAGCAGGTATCAGGGCCTCCTACAGCACCCAACTATTCCCTGGACCCGTGTGCAACCCCTATTAATAGGACACTGGTTCAGTGCTTGATAAATCCCTAGGGTAGTCCCTAAGGAGGTGACTCCAACTCACGTCTCTCCCTTTCTTAGGGGCTACTGGCCAGCATGCCAAACCCTTTGAGATTTTGAGAGACCAATTTTATGCCCTTCTGAATCCCTAATTATCTTGATTCGCCATAGCTCTAGCCTCCGGGTGCATTGGGTTTGTGGTTACCTTTTAGGTTACATGCAACTTTGAATTATAATATATAAAAAATAAAAATACAATAATGAAAAATATAAAAAAATATATAATCTAAAAGAATAAGATCAAAACAAATCTCCATCATATGATGCTTAGTCAGCGCCTCTTACAAATATTGATAGCAAGGATCAAAATTTTGGATTTCATTTCGGTTTCGGTGGGGACCGAAACCAAAATTTTGGACCGAAATTTTGGCTGAAATCTTCAACCCCATTCAAAAAAGTCGAAAATTTGGGATTTCGTTTTGGTTTCGATGGGGATCAAAACCGAAATTTCAGTCATTTCAGTCGAAATTTTGATCCTTAATTGATAGCCATGCTAATTTGTTATACTTTTAATTCTAAAAGGCGTTGAGTGCTTTGAATCATACAAATTAAGATGTATTTTCGCTCCAATCTGCTTGAACACAGATGATACTTAGATCATGACATTAAAACAAAATAGAACCGATGATATTTCCACGTGGCGCAAAAAGAGACGAGTGAAACATGTTTGGAATTCTACCCACTCTACCAAACTCCTGATCGCGATGAATATGAAAAAATAAGAAGATGCAAAAGAACAATCACACACACAACACAAGATTTACGTGGTTCACCCAATCGAGGGCTACGTCCACGAGAGTATATACACTATTTATGAACGTTTACAATGCACACACTCTCTTCTCTCTGGTACAAACTCAATCAAGATCAAACACGATCTTCTACAGCCAACACGTTGTAAAAAATAAGGACGCAGTCCTTCAAAGAACAGAGAAGAGATCTGCCGGAATGTAGTAACGATTTCGTCATAAGAACGGTTTCAATCGAGTCTTCAATCCCCAAACAATTCTTCAATACCATGTCTCTCAAAGTATTCACCACAATTGTCTCTCTTGCAAACTCTCTCAAAGCAATTCAGGAACCCTAGAGAAAAATCTTTTGCTAATAGGCTCCAAAACACATTAGAAAACTTGACCCAGAAATCTTCTAAAATAGTCAAATATTCAAACCCATAGATCAAAATCCACTCAGAATCGATTGATCGACTTTAATACCTTGATTGATCGACTTCAATCTGTGAATAAACTGTTTAATTACTTCTCAGAGCTCGATCGATCGACTCCTAGAGCTCAATCGATCGATTTCCACCAGTGAACATACTGATGGAACTGTGCGTTGGGATTAAACCTTATTCAACAAAACAAGCCACTTGTGGGTTAGGTTGCTACCTAATACCAACTCACCATAGATTTATCAAAGAAAGTCAACGCGAACCAGTTTGATGGTACACCATGATCACGTTCACTATTTGAAATGTGTTCCATAAGGAAAAAACATTCGACAGTCTGATGGTAGACACCATGATCCCAAGATCTATTGTGTGTGATTTTGTCATTGAAATTTCGGATAAATTAATGATATAACTAGTAAAAATATACAACCACAATCATAAAATGAACACAAACGATTTTAACATGCAAAACCCTTTCACATGTAAAAATCACGGGATCTATCTTAGATCCAAGGCAAACAATCCACTATGAAAAATATTCTTACAGTGCTTATGAATGAAATGTTCTATAACTCATCTCACTAACAATGATTACTTCCCACGATTGTCCCTTTCATAATGTAAAGTTATCGCCTTCAATCATCGTCTCTCACGATGGTTGGCTCGTTTCACACGAGCCAACAACAAACTTTAAATATAATAAGACCTCAGATTAGAGAGGCAATAGTTTCTTTAAGATTTAGATCCCCTCATAATAGTATTAAAATATCTCAAAGAGAAGAGAAATGGGAAATTCTCGAGAGATTTTTTAAGTTGAAGATCTTTCCCCCAAAAACTTTTTTAAGTTGAAGATCTTTCCCCCAAAAGTCTTCTCAAATCACAAATTTCCTTTTTATCTATCGGAATACAGGCGTTCATGAATCACTCACGGATGTCCGTGAAATACTAACTTCTCATAACTGTTGGGAACCATCAGGGCACGGACGTCCGTGAATCACTCACGGATGTCCATGAGTTTAGTCACAGACGTTGGTCCATCTGATAAACTGAAACTACTTGACAATCTAACACTTGATTAGAGCACTTCTAGGTTTGATCATGAATATGAAAAAATATCTAATAATCTCCCCCTTTGTCACAATCATGATAAAACCTAGATTATAAGAACTAAAAAAAATACATCAGATTATATCTCATCTAAGTCCTATACATTAATCTAATATGTAATAAAAAAATTATAACTTTATTGCTCTCCCTAAATGATTTACCAAATAAGATCAGATCAAGTAGAACCATCGAATAAAAAAGGTTTAGTTGTAGATGTAACTTCTCTAGGATGATCATGATACCCCGAGTTGGCCATTACACTCAATTCGTGAGAATCAAACAGAGTATACTGGCTCTGATACCAATTGAAATTTTGGGAATATTAATGATATAACTAATGAAATTATACAATCACAACCATAAAATGAACACAAATGATTTTAACATGGAAAACCATTTCACAGGTAAAAATCACGGGATCTACCTCAGATCCAAGGCAAATAATCCACTATGAAAAATATTCTCACAATGCTTATAAATGAAATGATCTATCACTCATCTCACTAATACCAATCGCTTCCCATGATTGTCCCTTTCATAATGTAAAATTATCGCCTTCAATCATCATCTCTCACGATGGTCGGCTCATTTCACACGAACCAACAAGAAACTTCAAACATAATAAGTTCAACCTCATATCATAGAGGCAGTATTTTCTTTAAAATTTAGATTCACTCAGAATAGTATTAGAATATCTCAAAGAGAAGAGAAATGAGGAATTCTCGAGAGATGTTTTAAGTTGAAGATCTTTCCCCCAAAAGTCTTACTTCCCGAATCACAAATTTCTCTTTTATCCATCTGAACATGAACGTTTGTGAATCGCTCATGGATGTTCGTGAAATACTAACTTCCCATAACCATCGGGAACCATCAGGAACTATCGGGGCACGGATGCCCATGAATCACTCAAGGATATCCATGAGTTCAGTCACAGGCGTCCGTCTATCTGATGCACTAAAACTAGTTGGCAATCTAACACTTGATTGGAGTACTTCTAGATTTGATTATGATTATAACAATCTGTCATAATCACAGATATAGATTATTATTATTATGAATATATATATATATATATATATATATATATATATATATATATATATATATATATATCCTACACATTTGTTTCTCAGGTGCCACCACTACTTGCATGCAGTTCCAAGAATCCAAGTGGGAAGTGTTGACTGGTAGGAGAGATGGTAAAATATCACATGCTTCAGAGGCTCTAGCTAATATTCCTACGCCATTCTCTAACTTCACTGTCCTCAAGCAGAACTTTGCAAATAAAAACCTCACCATTATGGATCTCGTCGTGTTATCAGGTAAATTAGAACTCAATTATTAGTGCCCAACAACGAATCTCTACTTTAAACGAGCTTATTTTAATTGGGCTTAAAAGTTGGCCCAACAACAAAAAAACCCAGGACTTGGGCGTCACTATAGGTATGTTTGGCATAGCTCTTCGTCAGCTTCCTGCCAAAGCCGGAATACTTACTATAGTGGCCTCCTTTTTCTTACTAATTCTCTGTAAAGCAGGATTTACTTACTCTAGCAGTTACCTCGCTACTCTCTGTTAACTCTCTGCCAGAGAATAAAATCTGCTCTGGCAAGAAATGAGCTGAGAGCAGGAGAGAACTGTTGGAGTAGGTAAATCGTGTTTTGCAGGGAGATAGTATGGAGAAAGGGAACCTACTAAAACAGGTAGTAGGGATTTAGCAATGAGAAAGGGAACCTGCTCTGGCTGCTAGGAGCTAACAGAGAGTTATGCCAAACACAACCTATAAGTCTATGATCCTATCCTCCAGGTTTAAAATAAGATCTAGTATCAAAGCCAAGGCCCAATCTAAACCCAAGATAAAAAGACAATTAGATAGGGTTTATTTTCAAATTTTTAATGGTAATTTTCTTAAAATAGGAGGTTTTGGTAGTTTGTCCTAAGGGCCCAAACCCAATTCGATTATTTACTCAGGTTACATTATCAAACCCAAAGTGTGAGATTTGGGCTGGAATTGGATCTGTTTTTGGTCCAGTCGACCTAGGTCATTTACGATGCTCCTGTTAAGGACCTAACCGTCGAATAAAAATTGTCTAAGAGTTAAGGGCGTAGAAAGTTAAGTCTTTATAAGAGCAGTTTTATCAGTTAAAACAACTCTTAGACAGTTTTATCAGTTAAAACAACTCTCCACCAGAGCAAATCGGTGAGGAGTTGTGTTACCAAATGTAAGAGTAGTTCTTGCTGAAGCCAAAGAGTGAAAGAGCCACTTTTACGCCATCTGATCCAGTGAAAAGTTGACTTCAAAGGCCTAACACCGCCCATTCGTTATTTGGATTTAACAATAAGTTTGAATATTATCAGGTCTCACAAGTAAGGCCCAATTTTATAGGCCCACAGTAAACCTAAGCCCCACACGTTAATTAATCGAGTCTAACATTAGGCCCAGCCCAAACTTGAACGGTATAGGTGGGCCAGGTCAAGCCCAAAATCTAAAAACTTTTGATACTCTGGTTTTGGGCAGGTGGACATACCATTGGAGTGGGACACTGCAACCTATTTAGCAACAGGCTCTACAATTTCACAGGGAGGGGAGATGCAGACCCTTCACTGAACCCAACCTACGCCGCTTTCTTAGAGACGAAATGTCGGAGCCTCGCCGACAACACCACCATCGTAGAGATGGACCCTCAAAGCTCACTATCGTTCGATAGCGATTACTTTGTGAGCTTGAATCAAAACAAGGGGCTCTTCCAATCGGACGCAGCCCTTCTCACGAACAAAGGAACGGCCAAGATCGCGAAAGAGCTGATAGACTCGAACGATTTCTTTACGGAGTTTGCGCAATCGATGAAGAGGATGGGGGCCATTGAAGTTCTTACTGGGAGTTCTGGAGAGATTAGAAAGAAGTGCAGTGTCGTCAATTCTTAAAAGGAGTGTGTTGGTGTGAGGAGTATGTGGTTTGAAAAAAACTCTTAAAGAGAGTGTGTTTGTGTGAGGAGTATGTGGTTTGAAAAAAAAAAAACAATTCTATTTTTCTTTTTTGTTTATGAGAACCTGGGTGTCGGGGGCCTATGAGAGCACCCGACTAATTCTAGCAGCACATGCACACCCCAAGTTAGTACGTGCCATGTCAACACATGTACAAATCCCTATGTGATTTGAGTGGTTTTCTTTGTGAATAAGTGAAGATCTTGAATGATGCCATTAATAAAATTAATTTTTTCAAAAAAAATTCTTAGGAGTTAAAATCCAAATTAATGATTCATTGTGAAACCCTGGCTTCCTTTGCATTAATAAGCCTTTTTATAAGGGATTTTTGCGAGATCGCTGCTTTCACTATGGAAATTGGTGATATCCCTACCCATCTTTGGTTATTAGTGAAATCATATTGATGTAATTGTCAGAGCAAATCTAGACAGGTCCGATTGGAGATTATTGGGGCTCTACAGTGCTCTAGAGAATCATAACCGCATGAACTCGTGGGATCTATTAGCGTCGTTGGGGAGGCACAATGATCTTTCGCAGGTGTGTTTGGGGGATTTTAATGAAGTTCTCTATCAACATGAAAAAAGATGAGGCAATCTTAAATCTCAATCTCAGCTAAGTTCTTTTCTTGATGTTGTAGATCAAATTGGATTACGTGATCTATAGGTTACTCAGGGCACAAATTTACATGGTCTAATAAGCAAGAGGGTAGCGATCTCATTGAGGAAAGACTTGATCGAGCCTTTGCTAATGTCGAATGGTAACACATTTTTTCGATGGCAGCTGTGTCTCATCTCTTCAAAATCAGACCACTTACCCATTTTGGTAGCCGATGTAATAAAAAATGATGAATGGAGAAGGGGACCAAAAAGATTTCGTTTTGAAGCCATGTGGGCCCAAGAAGAGGAGTGTGGAAATATTATCATAAACAACTGAAACAATACTTTTTCAGTATTTAGTATCGAGAATTTATGTGAAAAGCTATCAATGGTGTCAAAAGGGTTAACAGGGTGGAGTAAGATCAGGTTATGCTAAATTTATGCGAGAATCTCCAAGTTGCAACAACAAATCAGCTTAGGAATGAACAGAAACTTGTTGGATTATAATCATCCAAGTGAAAGGAACTTGAAGAAAGAGATAGATGATCTCTTGCAGAAAGAAGAGTTGATGTGGAAGCAACGTTCCAAGGATTTGTGGCTTAAAGAAGGCGATAAAAATACTAAATTTTTCCATTCAGCTGCATCTCAAAAAAGGAAAAATAATCGGATTGTGGGTCTAAACGATGATAATGGAAGATGGTACACTACCATGTCAGACATTGAGAGGATTGTAGCTGATCATTTCTCAAGATTGTTCACCTCTTCCCATTCGAGCCGGATTGATAAAGCTATCCACAATCTTGAAGGAAAAGTGAATGCGGAACAAAATAGGTGGCTGGGTCATGAATTTTCGGCCAAGGAGGTTCTTGTCGCTCTCTTCCAAATGCAACCACTCAAATCCCCAGGTCTTGATGGTATCCCCCCTCTCCTTTTTCAAAATTATTGGGATACTGTGGGCCCTTCGGTTACAAATCTTGCCCTCCTCCAATACATAAATGGTAAATTGGATTTATCTATGGTAAATACGACCAATGTTGTTTTGATCTCCAAAGTTAAAAAATCCTAAATGTCTTTCTCATTTTCGTCCGATTAGTTTGTGTAACGTGATTTATGAAATTATTGCAAAAGTACTTGCTAATCGTTTGAAAATGATCCTCCCCACTATTATTTCAGAAAATCAATCCACTTTTATCCCAGGCTGGCTTATTACCGATAACTCCCTCTTAGCCTATGAAATTGGTCACTATTTAAAAAACAGAAGAAAAGGCAAGAAGGGTTGGTGTTCTCTGAAACTCGATATGAGCAAGGCCTATGATCGTGTCGAGTGGTCTTTCCTTGGAAAAACCCTTCAAAATTTGGGATTTAATGTCAGATGGGTCTCTCTTATAATGGGTTTTGTCAAAACTGTCTCTTTTAAGTTTCTCATAAATGGTCAAGCTATTAGTAAGGTGCTTCCGTCTAGGGGTCTTAGACAAGGTGACCCCATTTCTCCTTATCTATTCATTTTGTGTGCTGAAGTGTTCTCTAATCTTCTTTCTACAAGTGTTCAAAATAAAAAGATTTCGGGGATTCATGTGTGTAGAGGGGCTCCTATCATATCCCACTTATTCTTTGCCAATGATAGTATTATCTATCACATGGAAAAGGAGGATGAGTGTAGGAAAATTGTAAACATATTAAAACTTTATGATGAATCTTCGGGTCAAGTTATCAATTTTGACAAATCAAAGATCTCCTTTAGTTATAATGTGCATAATGATGTTCGACAAAAAATTATGGATATTCTTCATGTTAAAGTGGCGGGCTCTCATGAGAAATATTTGGGCCTTCCTATGTATGTGGGGAGATCTAAAAGCAGGGCGTTTGGAGAAATAAAAGAAAGGATATGGAAAAAACTTACGGGGTGGAAAAGCAAACTTTTATCCAAAGCAGGAAAGGAGATATTGATTAAAGCAGTTGCTCAAGTCATTCCCACTTACGTAATGAGTTGGTTTAAACTACCCTCCTCTTTAATCAATGAGATGATATCGATAATTGCTAAATTTTGGTGGAGCCATGGTGGCAAAGATAAAAGCATACATTGGAAAGCGTGGAATGAGATGTGT
Source organism: Chloranthus sessilifolius (assembly GCA_021018995.1). Lineage (NCBI taxonomy): Eukaryota > Viridiplantae > Streptophyta > Magnoliopsida > Chloranthales > Chloranthaceae > Chloranthus > Chloranthus sessilifolius. Next base: position 12,619,631 of record CM037588.1, read on the forward strand.
AAACCGAAGTTGTGTGGAGGTATGGGATTTAAGGATCATGGATCTTTCAGCCTTCAATTCAACGATGTTAGCCAAACAAATTTGGAGGCTTATAAAGAATCTGTGCTCTTCGTTGGGCGAGTTTTTAAAGCAAAATATTATCCGAATGGTAGTATTTTTGAAGTGAAATCAAATGGCAACATTTCTTTGACATGAGCTAGTATCATGTCGGCTATGAAACTAATTGACAAGGGCGCCATTTGGAGAGTGGGTAATGAAAAATCAATCAGGGCTTGAAAAGATAGGTGGATCCCACGAGAATCTACCTTCAAAGTGATTTCACCGTGCATCAGTAATGGAGATAAGAAAGTTGATGAGTTCATATTACAAAATCCAAGATGGTGGGATGAAGAGAAAATTAGGAGCCATTTTGCTAATGTTGATGTAGAGGAGATTCTAAAACTTCCTCTTCTACGTGCTAATTTTGAAGATAAACTGGCTTGGGCTTAAGACAAAAAAGGGTATCTTTTCAGTTCGTAGCGCTTACTATGTCTCTTGTGTGGTAGGTTCAGAGTCGTGTAATCTTGCCTCATCTAGTAATCAAGCAAAAAAGGTCTTTTGGAGAGACTTATGGGCATCTTGCATCCCTAACAAAGTGAAAATATTCGCATGGCATGCCTGTTCCAATTCTATTCCGGTCAAAGCTCTATTACATAAAAAGATCTCATCTATTTCACCTATTTACGATGTTTGTGAAAACATTGAAACTGTGGAACATGCCCTTAGGGACTGCCACAAAGCCGAGATGTGTTGGTTCTCCTCCCCACTTGGTGCTCGTTCATACCTTTCGTGACACCTCTCCTTTATGAATTGGGCATTGGGCCTTCATGCTTCTACTGGAAATACATTGGATGGTTTTCTTACTATGGCTTGGGCGATTTAGAAAGAAAGGAATAGGGTAGTTTAGGATGAAAAGGCTAAAGATCCCATAAATATTGTTGCTTCAATGTTTCGGTACCTGGCTGATTTTCAAACAGCAATTTCGAAGGGTTCTATTGGTGACTCGTGTTCTCCAACCCAATCTGACAGTGTTTGGGCCCCCTCCATCATCTGATTTTTTTTAAGTAAATTTGATGGGTTGTGGAGTGTTGTTGTTATCATTCGTAATATCTCAAGTTTGGTTATGGGTGCTATGATTAAAATTACTCAAATGTCTCCTCGACAGATCATTGTGAAGTTTTAGGTTGTTTTAAAGTTGTTCAATTTGCCTCTAAAATAGGCTTCACGAAGGTTGTTTTTGAAGGTGATTCAAAGCGAGTGATCAACGTTGTATCTTGTATGGAATCTAAAGACTCGAAACTCTCTATCATGCTTGAAGATATCAAGATTGCAGCTAGATTTTCTCTTTTACTTTCTTGGTCGCTTGTTCGTAGATCCGCAAATAGTGTAGCAGATAAATTAGCAAAGCTTGGTTGTCATCATGGATGTAATAGGTTTGGATTGAGGATGCCCCTCCCCAATGTCATGACCTGATTGTTGATGATTTTTCTAGTAAATAATAATATGGGTATCTCATTTCAAAAAAATGAAAAACTTATTTAATATCATACGGTAAGCGCGTTTAACAGTTAACATCACAAGGTAAGCGCATTTTAACCGCACAGTAACCGCATTTTAATTGGTCAACTGTGTGGTAGCTGCACAACTGAACATTGATTGCACATTGACCATGTGTCGACTTTTTTGACTAGGCGGTATGGTTGACTTTGACCATGCAGAACTTTGCAGGGTGAGAAATCAAGTGGCTGAATGTTTTTTAACCACTCGATAAGAGTATATATGTCATTAAAATGATTTAGGTATTAATTTCTAAACAAACACGTAAGGGTATTGTTGATAGTTCACATTCTAACAAGTAGCTACTAGAGGAACGCTAAGAGCAGGAATGCAGGATCTGCAAAATTGTCTATTAAATATTATCCACTAAATAACACTATCCAATCCTATCCAAGGGATGCAGTTGTGGTTGAATTCAAAATCCAGTTCAACTTGGTTGGACCTCAAGCAAATAAATATCTGTTTTAGCTGATTCCTAACAAAAGCAGTTTTCATAGATTCTTAGGTTGCGTATGGCATAGCTCTTTGCTAGCCCTTGCCACGGTAGAGTTCAGGTACTTTAGTTGATTCTCATTCTCTTTTCTAACTCCCTGCAAAGGAGGATGTATCTGCCCTAGCAGCAACCTCCCTACTCTCTACTAGCTCCCTATCAGAGCAAATAAAATCAGCTCTGATAAGGAGTGGGTAGAGAGGAGGGTTGAACTGCTGAACAGATAAATCTTGCATAAAATCTTGCTATGCAAGGAGTTATCAAGGAGAAGGGATACCTGCTAAAGTAGGTAGCAGAATGTTAATAGAGAGGATGGGAACCTGCTAAAGCAGGTAAGCTTTGCTGTGGCAGGGTGTCACGGAGTTACTCTTTGCAACGTAATCTCTCGTGCGACAACTAGCTTTCCCGAACTAGATCAGCCCATGTTTCAAACATGCACGGTAACGCATTAGGTTAGAAACTATGTGGATTCTTGAAATGCAAATACTATAGCGATATGTAGCGACTAGTATAGGGACAGCCCCTCATAGGGTCTGGGTCCGCACCGTGGATGGTGGTCGTGAACCACCAAATATAATAGCTCCAACACACGACGTGACTAGAGCGACCTAACACCTATGCATGGCCCAGATGCACGAACTCAAGCCCACAAGACTATCGTACGCATTCCGTAGGGGATCACCTAGGCCAGTGACACGTCACGTGGTTGTTAGATCACTTCCCTATATATATGGGTTGAACGCTAACATAGGCAAAACAACGGGAGGACCTCAAACATATGTGTTTGACATACCGCGCCTCTATTACACCAATACACCCATGATGCCCCATGTCTTCCACCATACGTCCATGTCACAACAGTAATTTGTCACCATGCCGTGTGCCTTCGTGGCCCGCGATCAAAGCTCTAGGAGTATCTACGACGAAGCCCTCATGGCTTGGTGATGCACCTACGATGCCCAAGCTTGTAACCACCAGTGCTGCACACTAGTGGCCCTGCGGCTGGCCTAGATGGCTACATCGTCATATCCTCCCCTACTTAGTTATGTTGACATCTTCGTCTATGCGCTTCTAGTACTTCTCCAAAGTTGCTTGGAAGGAAGGTTTCAGCCTCAGGTAGACCCTAATATTTCAAAAGATTTCCACAGAAAAAATCATTTGGACTGCCATCTCCCCTGTTGTGTCTATGAGCAAGGATCCCTTCAAGTTGTCTCTTTGACTATAAATTAGCATTTTGTCTCAACGCGAGTTGGCAAACTTCTCGTGGGGTCTGTCGGTTCTCTTTTATAAGGCTTTAAGCAACTGATGTAAAATACAGGATGTATTTTCAACCAGTGAGGAAGTTGTACCCGATATGAAACATCATTAATTTTTTTTGTGATTGAGAATGACCCATTATACGTACGAGTTAGTCTTGTGTGTTGTTTTCTGAAAAGCTTGAGCCACGTAGGATTAAGCTTTATCAATACTTCATCACCTACGTGCAACTCGATAGGTCGTCGACCCTGATCGGCCCATTTTTTCATGCGCTTAGCGACCTTCTCTAGATAGGCCCTAGCGATCTCTGTGTTCCTCTACCACTCCTTAACAAGATGGTAGGCTATCGGACTCGATCCTATATATCTCATTGTAATTGTGTGCGCGTCAAAGGTTGTTGGCTAGTTGCTAACTCGAATGAACTTTTATTCGTGACTAAACTTTTCTGTAGATTATAATAAAATTGGGCTACGTCCAATAACTTAACCCAATTCTTCTTATTAGCGCTCACAAAATGCCTCAAATACTATTCCAAAATAGCATTCACCCTTTCGGTCTGACCGTCGGTCAGTAGATGCATGCTAGATGAGAAGTTCAGTTTCATCCCTATAAGCTTGAATACTTCTGACCAAAACTTGTTTGTAAATCGCGGATCCCTATCACTGACAATCACCTGTGGCACACCCCAATGTTTCAGTATATTGCTGACAAATAATCACGCAGCTTGCTCTGCTTTATAGTTTAACGGTGCCGAAATGAAAGTCGCGTACTTCAAAAAATAATCCACAACTATCAGGATGGATCCAAGTGCCCCTACTTTTGACAATGTAGAGATAAAATCAAGGGAGATGTTCTCCCATGGTCAAGACGACACTGGTAAAGGCTGCAGGAGTCCAAATGGTTTAGCTCTTTTCACCTTGTCCTACTGGCATATCAAGCAAGTCCTGACATACTCCTCTACATCCTCTTCCATCTTGGGCCAATAGAAATGCCTCTCCAACAAGGCAAGTGTGCGATGAATTTTTGAATGACCAGCCCACAATGTGTGATGACATTCTTTAAGGAGCACTCTCTTAAGTTCTACTTTCGACACATAGAAATGGCCCCCTTTGATCACCAACAATCCTTCTTCAGTCCATAACCGCCATATTCTCCCCTCTTATATCTGTTGTAGGATGGTCCTCGCAAGAGGATCAAACTTCAACCCATTACGCAACCAGTCAAGGATAGTAAAACTTACGTGACTAGTTGTAACCTGCTCTTCAATTTTTAACGCTGCCAACTGAACTTTCAATGTTGCTACCTCCACTTTACGGCTCAAAGCGTCTGCAACTTGATTGGTCTTGCTAGGTTTATACACCAAGTTCTTATCAAGCTCAGCTAGAAATTCTTACCAATGGGCATGTTTCGATGATAATTTCTTTTGTGTCTAAAAGTAGCTGGTCGCCACATTATCGGTTATAACTAGAAATTTGGATTGAAGTAGATAGTGTCTCCATGTCCTTAGACAATGAACTACCGCCGTCATCTCCTTCTCTTGAACCGTATACTGCCACTTGGTATCGTTCAGCTTTCTGCTCTCAAAGGCCACTGGATGTTATTCTTGCATTAATACTCCTCTTATCGCATAGTCGGAGGCATCCGTGTGTACCTCAAATGGCTTGGAATAATTGGGTAGTTTCAACACGAGATCACTCATGACCACCGATTTCAAATCTTTGAATGCCCTCTAGCACTTCTCCCACCACTGCCACGGCCGATCTTTTTTCAAAAAGTCTGTCAGTGGTGCTGCAAGATGTGAATAACCAATGATGAATCTTTTGTAATAGTTGGCAAGGCCCAAAAACAACTGCAGCTTGGTCAAGCCTTCTGGCACTCTCCATTCTTGGATTGCATGAACTTTCTCAAGGTCCATACTGATGTTTCCTCCTCCAATACGGTGCCCTAAAAACATGGTCTGCTGTTGTGCAAATGAACACTTCTCTTTTTTTACATAGAGCTGATTTTCTTGCAGTATCTTGAAGATGGTTTAGAGGTGGCTAAGATGTTCTTCCAATGTGTTGCTATATACAACGATATCATCTAGATACATCACCACGAACTTGTCGAGGTAGGCATGGAACAACTCATTCATCAGAGTGTAAAATATGGCTGAGGTGTTAGTCAGCCCAAAGGGCATCACCAAAAACTCAAAAGCTCCATACTTTGTCACGCAGGTAGTCTTACTTTCATTCTCTCGACAATTCTCACCTAATAATAGCCATATCTCAAGTCTAGCTTGGTAAAGTACCTCACACTGCCCAAGTGATCAAATAAATCAACAATCAATGGCACTGAGTACTTATTCTTGATAGCAACCTTATTCAAAGCTTTATAATCGATGCATAATCGAAGGCTACCATCATGTTTCTTTTGGAAAAGAACTGGAGGGCCGAATGGGGCCTTTGATGACCGAATGAACCTTGCCCGTAATAACTCATCTAACTATCAACGCAACTCGGCTAGCTCTGAAGGAGCCATTTTGTAGGGAGCTTTAGCATGCGGCTTCGAACCTGGTTCCAACTCAATTTGGTGATCCACGATCTCCTGGGTGGCAACACTTTCGGCAACTTTGGTGGCATGATATCCTGAAATTCCCTAATTAGCCCTAACATGCTCTCTGGCGCAAGTTTCACTGACCCTATCGTGTTCTCTTCTATCAGCGTAGCAAGGAATGCAGGTTCCCCCCTCTTTAGTCCCTTCTTGAGTTGGAGCGCCGAGATAAACTCAACACTTTCCATTTCTTTGCCTTTCTGAATGACGAGGATCATGCAAGGATTTTCCTCTCCAAACATACACACTGATCTGAGATACAACATGAGTACGGCTTTGGCCTAGTGTAGGAGTTCCAACCCGAGGATAACTTTGAAATCATCCATCTGTACTGTCATAAAGTTTGTTGCTCCGATCCACGGCCCTATCTACACAGGTACACCCTTTGCTAATTCAGTAATGGGGCCCGCTTCTGAGTTCATTACCTTTATGAGGCTGAATTCTTACTCCAGTTTTAATCCCAGGTGACGTGTTTCTTTATCTGCGATAAAGTTATGCGTCGCCCCCGTGTCAACTATGGCACGAGTATTTTTTTCGTTGATGCACACCTCTATGTACATCAACTCCTTAGGCACGACCATCTTTCCCTTCTCTACCTGCCCCTTAATGGAATTCAGTAACCTGAGAGCCCCCATTCTTGGCTCATCGACGGCATGAGGTGGAGGAGCACTGGCGGACCCCTGTAGAGAATTCAAGGATTGTTTCTATGGCATGGATCAAAATATCATCCGATACCGATACGTATCGGACGATACGTACCAGTATCGGACTTGAACGATACGGTACATTAAATGTACCGTATCGTTCATTAGTATTGCAGATACCGGACGATACATTCAATGTATCATCCGGTACACTATTGTTCCGGTACGTATCATCTGGTACGTACTGATTTTTTGACCGGACGATACGTACCAGTTTTCTGACATTTTGATCATTGTTCTATGGGCAATCTTTCTCTCGATATGTCCCTCTGCATAGAAAGCAACCCGACTTAGGCATAAAATTAGCTGATTTGACAGACTTGACACGAGACTCTTTCCCATGCGACTTCTTTTCATACGTGCCGCTCTTGCTCTTCTTATTGGCTTTCACTGAATTCTTCGAACCATTCTTATTCTCATGCGATATTTTTTTATTTTGGTCTAACGGCCCAAAATCTGTTAATCGTTCGGCAGCAACCTGTGCGGCTGCAAGGTCCTGTAATCCTCTTCTATTTAATTCAGCTTGCGTCTATGGCTTGAGGCCTTCAAGAAAGTAGAACAATTTGTCATTCTCGGACATATCCTTGATGTCCAACATCAAGGTGGAGAACTGTCTCACGTATTCTCTCACTGTGCCTGTGTGTTATAGCTTCCATAACTTACGTCGGGCAATAAAGTCAACATTCTCGAACAAGAATTGAGCATTCAACTCTTTCTTTAGATCTTCCCACATGTCTACGACACAGCGTCCATTCTAAATCTCTTTGTAGTGCGTACGCCACCATAATTTAGCATCTCCCTTAAGATACATGGTCGCTGTGACCACTTTCATAGCTTCGGTGGCAGGTGGGATGACACAAACATATTACTCAATATCTCACAAGAAATTCTCCAATTCCTTAGTATCGCGAGCTCCCCCATAACATCGCAGCTCGGATATTTTAACCTTCCATTGGGGAGCTTCAGGTTACGGAGCAACACCATAACCAATCGCCCTCATTAGAACATTTATTTTGGCGGTCAAGTCATCGATCTGTAGACGAAGGGCTTCGATGATGCCCCTCGTATCCTCAATGAGGATCTCCACGTTCTCTGCTAATGTGGTATGGTTCCCTTCTTGCACATTCAATCGTTCCCCATTGGACGCTGCCATCGATACCATTGATTCTATCTGTTCTGCTTGAGCTTCCAGATAATCCAAACATTCCCTTGTGCGCCTTCGAGTATCACTACTGCTTATCCCAATGTCGACCATCTTTAGGCTCTGATACCAAATGTCACGAAGTTACTCTTTGCGACGTAATCTCTCATGCAGCAACTAGCTTTCCCAAACTAGATCAGCCTACCCACATTTCAAACCTACACGGTAACGCATTAGGTTAGAAACTATGCGGATTCTCGAAATACAAATACTATAGCGATACGCAGCGACTAGTATAGGGACAACCCCTCACAGGGTCTGGGTTCGTACCGTGGATGGTGGTCATAAACCACCAAACACGATGGCTCCAGTGCACGATGTTACTAGAGCGACCTAACACCTATGCAAGGCCCGGATGTACGAACTCAAGCCCACAAAGCTATCGTATGTGTTCCGTAGGGGATTACTTAGGCCAGCGACACGTCACGTGACTGTTAGATCACTTCTCCATATATATGGATTAAACACTAACATAAGCAAAACAACGGGAGGACCTCAAACATATTGGTTTGGCATACCACGCCTCTACTACACTAATACACCCATGATGCCCCATGTCTTCCACCATACGTTCGTATCATAACTGAAATTTTTTACCATGCCGCGTACCCTCGTGGCCCACGACCGAAGCTCTCGGAGTATCTACGGTGAAGCCCTCATAGCTTGGTGATGCGCCTACGATGCCCTAGCTTGTAACCACCAGTGCTGCACACTAGTGGCCTTGCAGCTGGCCCAAATGGCCACACCGTCACAAGGGGCTAGCAGAGAGCAGCTATGCCATACGCAGCCTTAGTATCCTGACATCTATGAAACTGATTTTTATACGACCTTGTTTAAGAAAAACACTTATCAAATGATAAATTAATAATCTAGTCAAGTCAGTGGCACCCATTAACCCTCTTTTCGTCTGCACCTAACTTTGGATGCTAATGTTTTAATTTTTCAATCATATCATACATACATAATTGTGATTTCTTTTAGGAGTTCACAAGAATTAAAATAAACAAATTAAAAACATGAAATAAATAAATATATATATATATATATATATATATATATATATATATATATATATATACCCATGAGGGCTAGTTCTCTTTAAAAAACATCTTCATTGTCTGATACAAAGAAGCTAAGTAAACTTAAAATTAATGGCAATCACGTAAATCTATATCACCATTAAGTTTAAATGGCGTTGACTGCTTTGAATCATATGTTCATGAAAATATTTTTTTCCTAAACTTTGATGGCATAGATCTAGATCATGGGCTCCAAATCACACAGCACACATTATCATTCTGCATGGCAAGTGTCCCAAATTAACTCATCCAACTTGAGATTAAAATAATAGTAATAATCTTGTTCTAGGATCTGATTTAAGAGTCTGGGTTGATTGCATCACCACTCTCTAGAGCAAGGCCGGCCCTCGAGCAAGGCCCATCAGGCCTATTTATTAGTTAATACAATTTTCAATGTATTAAGTTAGTAAATCAAGTCAATGGGTTATTTGGTTAAGTTATTTGAGTTGTTTTACTTTTTACCCAATAGGTTATGGGTTCAACTCTTATTAGGTCCCATATTTACATTATTTTTTATGGTCGGATCGGGTCTCTGTCGGGTCGGTATTAGTCATGGGTCGGATCACCTCACTAGGCCAGGCCGACCTTCTGTATTGATCCAGTGGATTCTCTAGCCTCATTTTGATTAGTCCGAATTTCTTTGACCGGATCATTTATATATATATACAAAATTTTCCTTATTAAATGACCCAACTTAAAATAACGATCGTGTGCTCGTTAGAACTCATTTTTTTTCCAAATGACCTATCATTTGGATCTACTTAACGAGAGTTATCCAATGAACCTATATGTAGAACCTTTTGAGACTGTTAAAATGCTAAAAATGACAGGAAAGATTCAATGGCAGTTAAAATGCTAAAAAATGTCACAATGTTATTAGTCGGGTTACTCAAAGCGTGGGATACGTTCTACTATTTAGTTTTTCTCTTTTTGCATTTTATTTTTCTTTAATATATATTTTTGTTAACTTATTAGTCATATTTTCAAATTACAAATAGTAGAATAGAATATGCATATATTCGTAATCTATGAGCAATCATGGTGACAAATTTTAATTTTGGTAATATTTCGAAAAAAATTTAAAATTTTTTGAAAAAATTTTGGGGAGTACAAAAAATATTCTATATAAATTATATTTAATATTTACAATTTTTTTATTTATTATACAAAAGCGACTAAATTTAAAAGAAAATTCATTAAATTTGACAAATTTTCGTTAATTTCACCAAAATTAATGAAATTTGGTGATTTCGGAGAAATCATCGAAATTTTGTTGAAAGTTACGTTTAACTTCTGTTTCAGTGAATTTCAGCGATTTTTTTAAACATATCGGAGAAATTTGTCACTATGGGAGAAATGAGTATTATTTTATTTGATAAAAAAAAAAGTTGGGACAATTTTTTTTTAGATTAATATGAAGGAGGGCCTCATTTTAGGAACTCGCCTTGGGCCCCCAAAATCTCAGGGCCAGCCCTACCCTTGAGAAGCACTTTTCGACGCACCATCGATATTGATTGTTAATGCTTCACTATCTGAACCGATTTATTGTCGAGCAAATAAATTTGTCATCAGTATGCGTGTGAGAAGTTGATAGTGGGACTTTCCTTTAACACTAGATCATTTGTTTATTATATTATTTGGAAACCAGTGATTAATATCCGCTTTAAAGTGAATCCATATATACCTCAATGGAGATGGGGCAATTAAAGATAACATGATGGCTTGTTTCTTGTTTATTAAAACATTTATAGAGGTATTTTTCTTTTTGAAGATTGAAATCCATTTCTAATTACTCCAAACACAATTTTGTATCTTTATTGGTAGGATTGATTATTTCTAGATCCAATCCCAACAAGGAAGAACATCCTCTTTTATACTATTTCTACAGTCAAAATGGGTCTTAAGGACAATATGCTATAACAGTGACCCGAACTACGGGGATACTGAGGGTTCTTAAGAAAACTTAAACTTTATGCCAACAATCTCATATGGTTCGATGGTTGTGTATGTTATGTTATGCTATACTATATGGAGGTTATGGTGGTTATCTACGCGTAGACCTCGTGCTTTAGGCTCGACCACCAACTCTAGCACAAGTCATTTATGTATGCTATCTAAGATACTACAGTACGTATAAGCGTATGAGAGTTTACGCTAAGACTTAAGATATGCCACGTATGAATATAATGACAATACAGTTTAAGTAAATGATTGGCATTAGGTGTATCATGTACATTCCACATATGTTTGTATTTTCATTTCAATTGAGTTATGCTTTTCATGAAATTTATGATAAAATGTTGAAAGTATTGTCATTATTATTGATTTTAATTGCTCAAAATATTATGGATCACACCTACTCACTAAGTTACACATACGATCACATCGAGTACATTGTAGTGGATTGGTTGTGCACCTACTGAGTTATGCAACTAAGTAATTAAGCCCACATGCATTAAAAATTTTCAGGTGACAGTATAGATTACGGTACCGTTGAGAGCGTCAAAACCCTATATGAAGATGCGACTTGTGAGAGTGATGACATGGATGACCGATAGATGAGGTAAAGTGTATATTAAATTTTTAGAAAGATTTTCCCCTAGTTAATTATACCTTTATTCCTGGTCATTTAGTATCGTGGACTCAGAATTTAAAGCTTGATAAAGGTAATTTTAATGTGAGAAGTAAAATCAATTCACAATTTTTGAAAGCCCAATTTTATGTAAGATATGTAGATCTGCTTAACACCCCAAAAAATGGGCAGGGTTATGACACGAAATTCTGAACCCACATATTTGGGGTGGATTTTAGGTTGTGACATTTGTAATGACCCATAAAATTAGACCCGAACTTGATTGACCCCGTGTGCATGGCCGGCATGGAAATCAATGTAGCCTTAAAATTTTAAATAAATAATTAAATAATTATTTGGGAGAAATTATGTGAAGAGAAATAAAGTTAAAATGTTGGTTTTAACCTTTAGTGAAAAAGCCGTGCACCGACTCGCGGTGTGCCGCTTAACACCGAAACCGAACCTTGGATAAGAGGATAGAACTTGGGGGCAAATATCAAAGATATTTGAGTTGGGTTTCGTGGGTTATAATTAGAGAGAGAGGAGGTGGGTTGCTTAGAAGCTAAGTATAGCCTTTTGAAATTGAGAAGAAGAGGGAAAGCAGATATCCTCTTGGAAACCGTCGACTTCGAACCCCCTTCTCGTGAGATTCTGACCGCAAGATCGTGATCGCCGCAAACTTCGCACTCCTCGTGTTTCACACTGGTCATGGTTTAAGCTCTGGCGTTGTGAACCCCGACCATTAGAATCCCCTTCTACTTGAAACCCTTGGATTTTTAAACGAGTGTGAACCGATCCTTGGACTCGTCTTCAACACTTCGAAGAGTTTAGGATCGACGCATGAGAGTAGGCGACGACATCTTGAGCTTCGTTGAGATCAATCACAGTGAGAATTGCGGTTTTCATTTCAAAACCCTTTTGGACAACGATTCTTAAAGTCGCGAAATCGATCGAAGAAAGGTTAGTTTTTCTTTAATTTTAATGATTTAGATTGTAAAATAAATCCTTGTTTTAGTTTAGTGTGTATGTATGTGTGATTCGATGGAGATCATCAAAGATTTGGATGAAAATAGGTTAAAAATAGCAAATCGTAGAGGTGCTGTCAAATTTGATCGATCAAATTTAGGATCTGATTGATCAAATCTAACAAAGCCCTATGGCTTTACATTTTTGAAGGATTTGATCGATCAAATTAGGAAATTCATCAATCAAATTAAAATTTGATCTATCAAATTGAAATTCGATCGATCAAATTTGAGAATTGATCGATCAAATTATATAATATATATATGTAGAACAAAAGGTATGGTTTTTTTTGGAATCCGATCAATCAAATTGGTAATCCGAACGATCAAATTGAAAATCTGATCGATCAAATTTGACTAAAGTGCCGACACTATTTCGGTGTTTAGCCATAACTTTTAACTCCGAGCTCCGAATGAAACGATTCTTAAGGTGTTGGAAAGAGGACAACGAGCTCTACAACTCTTATGATTTAACCAACTCATAAATCATAAGTTGAATCAAATTCTGAGTCAACACGGACTTGCCCATTTCCGCCTCAGTTTTGAGAGAACACTTAAATACGTTAAATTTGTTGATAACTAGAATTAGTCCTTAATATATTATTGTATGTGTGATGTAAATTGAGAGTTGGAGACCATAAATTTAGACCGTTTGATTACTTTGAACAACTCCGAGATTAAGGTAGGGAAAACTCCTCGAAAATTACATTTTAAAAATTGATTCATAGTTTCTTTGATATTCGACCTGATTCTTTGTTTTCATTCTGATATGTTCTATTTTCGTCCTGTTTCTGCATATATTCTGATATATTTTATTTTTGTTCTGTTTCGCATATGATTTGATTATTTCGTGTTTCCACTTGTGATCTGATTTGCTTCCGTTCAATTTGGTTTTAATCTGATTCGTTCTGTTTTGCTTATGATTTAATTTATTTTGTTTTCGTACGAGATATGATTAGGTGAACTTGCCTATGAACTTTGAATTAGAATGAATATGGGACTCTATTTCGACAAATTGAATATAAATTATAGAAAGTTGAATCTCTGAATTTTTGGGTAATGTTATCTGATTGTAATTGGGATTGACTTTGATGTGATCAAATTGAAGTAAGGTTTTGGAATTTGATTAGGGATTGAAAGGCGAATTATTAGTTGAGGTGAAATTTAGAATATAGTTGATTGGACTCTGAACCTTAGAAACCAGATAGACTTAGTGTTGAATTGTTAAGTATGAACCTTGAACCCTGTATCTGAGAGTGAATGTGAATAGTGAGAACATATCCGAACTTTAACTGTGAGTAGACATTGACAAGTGGATCGGTACGACGGTTATCCGTACACAGTGTACAATGCATAACATACATAGTGGGCCGGTACAGCGGTGATCCATACGCATTGCATAGCATATATAATGGGCCGGGACGACAGCGATCCGTACGCATTGTATAGCATACATAAGTGAGCACAATGAACGAAGTGAATAAAGTGAGTGAAATGAGCGCTGAAATCTGTGAATTGGGTATAGTGAATAAGAAAATACAAGTTTATGTTTCTATCATCGAAATTCTGCTCTATTATTACTTTTGTTCTACCATCGATTATCTAATCTATTAAATCTTTGAATTCCGTCTTGAATATTTGATCTACTTCTGCTTTGAACCCTAAATTTAGTAAGATGTAACTGCTATTGATGTTCTTCTACTAAGCTTAGATGTTAGCTCACCCCTGACTATACGTCACAGGTATAGGTTTGAGGAAGACCCAGATTACATACTGAAGTATAGGAGCTTTTGCTTTTGGTCTTCTATTTTGGGATCGTAGATTTCGAATATTATGGGTTTGGTAAGTTAAGGCTTGGCACTTTTGTGTTGTTGTACATTACTGTTGGTGATGGTTGGCCATCACTGGTGTCTATTACTTTATGCCTTGCTTTATGCATATTGGATATTAGAACTAGATGTTTTAATTATATATTATATTTGTACTAAATATTCTATATCAGATTATAATCTACTAACTGGAGGTCTGGATTTTCCCATTTGGTTGTAATTTAAAGAAAAAAAAAATGTATATATATATATATATATCTCATAAATTTAGGTTGGAAAAATCCAGGCTGTCACAACAGTTATGAGCCGTCATTTTTTCTAATAAAATTTTTAAAAAAAATAACGTTCAAACTTTTAAAATGACTGGCATGTATCGTCATTTTTTTTGTCTTATAATTAAGCAATTCCAGCTATTGCCACTTACTTATTTCTCATGTTGCAATCTATAAAAAAATTATAAATTGCATTTTGGTGACCCGTCTCATATTTAACTCTATCTAATTGAACAAAGCATAGAACAATTGAATTTTTATTATATCATAGTACACTGTTACATTTTAAATACTCATAGCGAATCTTATTATATAATAACTCTCTCAATTTTGAAGAATATTAATTGTTGCATAGCAATGCTCTCTCTCTCTCTTCCTCTCTCTCCTCTCTCTATATGTCCAAGTAGAGAGGACTAGCATGATGCTATATCAAATCCCTCAACAAGACACTACGTGAAAAAGCCCAAAAAACCACTGCCTTAAACAGTGGTTTTTTCAAAAAACTACTGTCTTTGACAGTGGTTTTTTGAGCCCTAAACAATTGTAAAAAAAGGAGTGGTTTTTTTTTACCACTATACAAGACAGTGGTTTATGAAGTTCATAAATCACTGTCTTGTATAGTGGTAAAATAAAACCACTCCTTTTTTTACAACTGTTTAGGGCAGTGGCTTTTTTATGCAAAATTTAAAAAAAAAAAAAATTACGTCGACAATTTTTTATGCAAATTTTTTTAAAATAATATTTTTTTTATGCTTTTTTTTAATGCAATATTTTTTATGCTTTTTGTAATACTTTTTTTTAATGTAATTTTTAATGCTTTAAAAAAAATTATATAAAGAAAAAAAGCTATTAATCTCATATTCAAGCACATTCATAAATAAAATAGATGCCAAATTCTTTTATTCAAACAAAATATTGCATTTCAACCTATGATCCAACCTTTCAAATCAATCAAATATTTTAAACTTTACATGCTCAATCCTTTTATTCCAAAAAAAAAAAGAGTTAACAATCTAAGGAGAACGTAATTAAATATTTATGATATTAAGCAATTAAATTGAGATATTGATGACTTCTCACTACAAAAAAAGGGACCTATGCCACATGCTGCAACTGCTTAAGCAGTAGTTTATTTTATAAAGCTATTTGATGACCGCAATACGACAATAACGCTCTCACATGCTCAATTGGTTGACCTCCAAGATCCCACAACTTTATTGTAACATTTCCTTTAGTTACCTTACATATTGAATCCAACTCAGAACACATTACATGCAAATATGGTGTTCTGACAATTGTTTTGAGTTCCTATTTATATCGATTATGCCATTTTCTTAAATTATGAACTTCGGACCGAATAAAATTTGTTCATTATGAAAACATATTCACTGTAAAATAATGCTATATTTGTATATCTGAGGTCAAATATCAGACCATATTGGGTCATATCGGCTGATGTGTATCGGATATGAACTAAAAAAAAAAAAATTATATCTTTTTATGTTATGTTAAAAATAAAACAAGGTGCTTGAATATCGGCTGGTTTGGCCGATACGTATCGGATATATCAGATACGTATGTATTGGCTTGGGACGCAGCCGATATCCCCATATATTTCGGGCATTAAATTCCTGATCTAGATAATAGAAAGAAACCCATGAACTCAAATTTGAAATTTCCTAACCTTACCTTCTTCATAGCATGATTATAAATTGGAAATGCACACTCTTCACAACAGATGTTTTAATAAGGACAAATACCACCTATGATTCCGAACAAATTATTCCGTTATTTTGAGGTATGAAATGGCGCCTGTATTTAGAAAGTAAAGTTCTCAAGAGGTGCCGCTTACAAAAAGAAAATGTTATCTGGAAAATAGAAAGATACCCATTAACTCAAATTTGAAATTCTTGACATTGATTGGGAATTCCATGAAAATGAAAAGAATTATCTAGATAATAGAAAGATACCCATGAACTCAAATTTAAAATTCTTAATCTTACACAAATCAATGGAAAAGTTGAGCAAATTAGTGGAAAATCAGGTTATCGACAAGTGTCATTTCCAAGAAACATTCTCACACAATGTTTAAGAATACAAGTCAACAAGCAATAAGTCTCACCATCCGTGACCATTTTCCCTTCGAATTCTAGCTATTTTGCCTTGTTTTTAAAGATAAAATATGCGTTCTTTGAGTCGGAGAAGCAACCTTGGCTACCAATTCTGATTCCAAAGTCTGCACTCAAAGGCAAAACTTTAGTGTGTGCACTTGTATAGTCTAAGAAAGCTTTTAGAATTACTTGATGGGGAAAAGCGAGGTGGACATGAGGACTACTTTAGAATTTAGGGTTAATAGAGCGTCATCATATAAGTATATAAATCATTCAAAAGTGCACTTTTTATGCCACGTGGCCAACACCTTTTACTAATCCAAGTTGTCTATGTAGCGAACATCACGTGAACCATGTGTTAGTCTAAAAATGGTGCCCTGCAATTTGTTTGAACAATTCGATCCATGCACTTAAATATAGATGGCTATTCATATTTCACTGAAGTGGACTGGTAAAAAATATGTGCCATGTGGCACCACGGGCCTAAAAGTATGTCAATGAGGTTGTTATCTATTGATGTAGTTGACCAGAGTCAAACTATGAGGGTGTCAGTAAGTTCAAGCTAGGGACTACCACTTAAGCCCTCGAGATTACCTGCAAAGCATTCTGATCCTTTCTAGTTCAGACAATATCAAGTCTACGAACCCTCGAATGCTGCCCAGAATGCCTGCAGGAAAATTGGCAAATTTAGGTTAGATGAGTAGTAAAACAGCAATGCAAGATAGAACACTGAAAGAGATACATGCAAACTGCACAACCCGAGTCCCCTGTACTTGATTTTTCAAAAAAAATGCTATCATTTTGAACTACACGGGCAGTGGTCATGCTCTGAACTCTTGGACATTTTCCCTCCATGAGAACTCAAACACTTCTCTTGGCTAACTTTGGCTAACTTATGTTAGATTACATAATGGTACTACCCCCAAGTTAAAGAATCATAGGCAAGGCTATCTTATGTTAATGATCTTAAACAATTCGCCCTACATAATGAACACAATAATTTCAAGTCCTAATTTAAATGATTGTGATCATGATTTGGGATGTTTAAGGGTTGTCATCTGGTTTGTTTACGGGTTGTCATCTCACATATACATTATTTCAACATAATGAATTAACGGTAGATATTAGAACCTTGCTTGATCTTTCACTTTTTTTACTGATATTCATTTAAAATTTTTTGAATAATATCACTAAGAAATAATTTTCTTCCTCTATAAGAAATTAAAAAGTACAAGGGGCATCCCCCGGAAAAAAAAAAGTTCATCAAATCAGGTAAATGGCAGATAAAAGTCTAAATGGCAGCCCACTGGAAGCATCATTATCATCACCAGTATCACTTCCTCAAGTGGCTCCGGAAAATGAAAAAAAAGAGAATAATAATATACAAAATATGTGAAATAATTAAAAGATAGAAAATAGCCTTGCTATGACAAGTCTATAGCGTAGCAAGGTTAGGCGCCATGCCCTTCCCGTGACGCCCTTGATAGGGTTTACAATGGGTTTTGTCGTGTTTCTCTCTTTTTCTTATGTCAAGAAAATGGCATTCAAAGCATAATATCCAGAAGAAATTAGGTCTAAGAAACAAAGACAAAACTTCTCTTTTCTATCAACAAATTCAGCAGACAGAGGATAAATATTGGAGAGGATTATAATATCAGCAAAAAAGAAGAGATCTGTTACAGCAGAGGAGGTAATGTAAGTATATGATGGCTTAGAAAGTTCAACTTGCCATTGCTAAGGAATGGTTAGAAGGTGAATTATGCAGGGAATGTGTTTGCAAAGTACACAAAATGGGGAAGGCAAAATAAAGAATTTATCTACAATGGGTATACAGTTCATTGCAGACTCAACCTAGACAATGAGCTGACTTCTTGTCAGCTGTGTAGCTATAGAACTTTGAGACACGAGCAGTTTCCATGCACTTTAAAATATGTGCATGTCTCAAGGTCCACTCACTGCACAAGTTAGTCTTCAGTGAGCCAGTTCATAGGAGACAGTGAGCCAACGTCTTGTCAGCTGTCCATGACAAGACTTTGAGACATGTACAGATACTTATGGCATGCACAGACTTTAGACACTATAAACATCCACGAATATCTTAAACTCCAAAGCAGTGCACAGCTCCAAGACGTTGGCTCACTGTCTCCACTGAGTCCTTCACTCATTGTAGTCTAAGTCCTCACTACACAGATGACAAGATGATCATTGTTCAATGAGCCGATGGCTCAATGTAGACAAGTTCTCAGATAACAAGTGAGCTTTTATTTTCCTTTTCTCTTTCACAAATTCACAAAGTGATTCTTAGCAATTGTAGAGAAAAACATAAGTTTCTCAAAATTTTAAATGGCTTAGGAGACTTTAGAGTGTCTGGCCATTTTCAGCTAAAAAGCAAAAAATTCTCTGAATTGTATATGATTTAGGAAACTTTTATATATCATCATTGAGCATGAGTAATTTGGCTATTTTCAGGAAATCATGCTTCATTTCATAGCATATATGTTTCACCCAGCATTACATGCATAAATCCATCAAATCATAACTAGCGGTGCTCACCTTTGCAGTCAAGTTTGACACATCCATCCATTGTCAATGAGCACACACACCATAGTTATGCAATCTCATAATAAGGAATTAGAATTTAGGACGGAACCAATTGAGAGTGGTAAGAATTTTTAAGGGATAGGAATCCAAACCTCTTGGGATCACTAGGTACAGAGTCGATGCTGAAATATTCTTCTTCAAGTGCTTCCTTGGCAGATATTCTCTGTATTAGATGAAGAAATATATCAATAATTGAATAGAAATGTACTAATTTTCACTGAATATGAAGACCACAAATCGATCTTGGCAGGATAAGATACAAAAGAACATGCTCAAAAGTTCAAAAAACAAAGCAAGCTACTAATGGAGCAATGCGAAAGGCTTCTTGAAAATCATGAATAAATGAAGAAAAAAATACTGTTGCTAGAAGTAAAATTGTATAAACTAATACACATCTCTCACTCTAATAGACATATAAGTTCACATTGCCTTGATGCTACGGATATTGTACAGGTCCAAGCCAACCCAAAACTTAAAATATATATGCTTCCTTAAATGAATGGAGAAAGAAGATAGGAGAAAACATCAGACAGTCACATGTTGATTCTATGTGGCCTGCATTTGTTCTCACAGTGTACCATGAGAAGGGTACAAAATCCACCATCCGCCGATCACTATCCTTTCTTCTTCCTCTTCTATTTTCAACCCTAACTGACAAAGCTGCAAAAGGTACCATCCAGCAGCCACTAACCTTTTGTCTTCCTCTCATCGGATTAATTAGCACTGCTGCCAGTGACATTTAAGTGACTCCTTGACAAATGTCTGTAAAGTGTCCTGATGAGAGAGGTAGTTGTTGCGCCGATAGTGTTGTAAACGGGGTGAGCGCGAGCAGTTTTGTGGGGTTTGAATAAAGGGCACCCAGAAAAACAATGTGAAAGTAATGAAATACAACAGTAGTAATGTTGGACCTCCTGCTTCCCCAGGTCATGTGGTTTGGGTCCAGATGGTCCAGTAATAAAGCTGAACCTCCTGCTTCCCCAGGTCATGTGGTTTGGGCCCAGATGGTCCAGTAATAAAGCTGAACCTCCTGCTTCCCCAGGTCATGCTTTGGGCGTAGATGGTCAGTCAGCAGGCTGATTAAAGTGATGTTGCAAGTCCTATAAGAATTTGTAATACATAGTTTTGTTAAGGTTTATCTATAAATTCATGCAATATAAACTTCCTAATGGAGAATACAAAATTAAAGGTCATATCATAAATTTTAGTGAAACGAGGAGCTAATAAGATATTAAAGCATCACATCAGAATAATACATACAATTGAGCATAACCATTTACTGAAACAAGGAGCTAATAAGATATTAAAACAGCTAGCGGGTGCTACCAATCTCACCTGTGTGGCTCTCAAAAGTTCTCCAAATACCCCATTGCTTAATTTTTCCCTCTCTCCTTCAGGCACGACAGCTTCAAACTCGGCTAACAACTGATGGGGTTGTAACATTCCCTTTCCTTGGCTTACACATCTACAAGGCCAATGGAAGCCATTACATGATATTACTCTTCTGTTTATTTTTTTCCTCGGAGATTTCGAAATAGACCCAAAAAAGAATCACAAAAACCTAAAGATTCTATGCTCAAAAAAATTGAAGTTTAGACTAATGAGATAGTAACGATTATAAGACCAGAAATCACTAAGAACCTCTAGTTACTTGAATCCGGAATACCTAATCTGATTAATTATCAATAATAGACCCCTCAAATGTGGTAAATAGATCTGAAAGATTAATGGATCACTCCTGCTCTCAACTGGTGAACCATCCAAACAAAAGGTGGAAATGGTGGTATAAGATGTCCGTTTTCGATTCATTTGTATCACTCTGGGCGAGACGAACCTGTATCAGGGTAGATAAATGTGTTTTGATATCCCCGAAAATCGTCGTCCATGCCCGAGATCCAATACATGACATCCTAAGGCATATAATTTTGGGGGAACTCAAAACCACGGTAGGAACTGAATTGATCAGGACTGAAAAAAATACTTCAATTTATCAAGTAAAATCTCCAAATTATCGGATAATTTTATGTAGTTTTAGCCTGGACAAGTCCCAAATAACAACGAACAGATCACCCATTAAAAAGAAAAAGTATCACATACCTTGAGAGAAGGGAAAACACTTCATTTGGGTGATCGGACAAATTGTCCTCCAACCGCTATCGAAGGCTATGAACACGCGTCAAGACAGGGCCTCCAGCCATGGTTTCTCTCTCTATCTTTCTATCAGAGCTCTCAAAACAACTGAGACTGCAAAGTACCTAAACAAAAAAGAAGAACACTTAACAGAGGATCCTGAAAATCTCTGACCCAAAGCCTCAATTTATAAGACGATTGACCAAAAGTCAAGATCAAACCATAAAAAAAAAATCTAGAAGAACACAAGTCATTAATTTACTAGAACACGCAACTAGGATATTAACAAAAATATTAGGCAGAGGTAAAATTTACTCACGCTTCCTGAAGGAATCGAACTTACCGTGATTCACGACCCAGAGAAATTTTGAATTTGAAATTGAAATTGCTACTGATCTTGAAGTTTGAACGAATAAAAATTGACCTGAAATAATAAATAATTAAAAAAAGGTAAGAAATTTTCCACTGGAGAAGAACTTGAAGAAAAAATTACCATAAACATAAAATGTTAATACCAGAATTTGAAGATTTTGTTTTTTTTTGCACCAACTTGGAATCTGGAAAACAAAGAAAAAATTATAGCGTAACTGCTACATAAATCGTAACGGCTTAAATCGGAAGGAAAACAAAAGGAAGTAAAAAAGGAATGGCAAAAGTAAAATTTTAATTTACTATTTAGGTTTCTTTATTCAGAAGGAAAAAAATACAGAATCTGCAACATCATATGCTTGATCGAACTACAAGATGCAGATTTGTCAACAAAATGAAATAAATACAAGTATTAAAAACTCTATATAAGGGTTCCAATTAAACATCAGACCGTCTAAGCCTGGTCTGAATCAATTCATCTCAAATAGAATCGTATCCCTAATTGAAGCTTTCTTATTAGAAAAAGGAAAAATTAAATTAAAATTCAATAAATTAACAAAAACAACTCACCTTGAACACGAAATCGAGGAGATCGAACGATACAGACCCAATTTGAGTGCACATTGCAGATCTGATCAAATCGAAAGTGATCGAAGGAGATCTGCGAAGGGACGATATATAGAGACGATTATATATATATATATATATAGAGAGAGAGAGAGAGAGAGAGATATGACCTGAATCTGGAGAGTTAGGGTTTGAGGAGGAGGGAGATGACCTGAATCTGGAGAGTTAGGGTATAATCTTTTGAGCCAATTTGAATCTGATCAGCTGGGAAGGAGATTTAGAAATAGCTTCAACACAAATCTCCATGGTGTCGTCTCCAACCTTCAACACAGATTCCCTTCAATGGATGCTAGGGTTTCGAAGAGGAAGACGGAGTGAGAGGGAGATGATGGGGCGAGAGAGAGGGGGAGCGGTAGTTTTGTTAGCTAGAGAAAAGAGTTGCATAAATAGGAATTTAGGTCCCGATGGCTTTGCACGTGACAAAAGGAAAGAGTGCACGTGATATGAGACTTAGGAATTAAACCACTGTTTTAACTTAATAAACAATGGATTTTGGAAGTAGATTATTACACTACTGCTTGGGCAGTGGTTCTTTTTTATAGTGCAAAAGTAGTTTTCTTATCATTTTGACGTAGTGAGATCAACCCTGATTACATGAAGTTCTAGATTGGTTTCACAAATAACCTGAGCAATGAAAAAGCACACGTACCTTACACAAATGATAGATGAAAATTTTGATCTTAGACATGCGCAGATAACTACGATAATGATAAAAATTGAGAGTGAATAAAAGAAAATTCACTTTACTACTATTATTTTCTTCTTTTGATGAGAAATGCATTATACAGTCTCCAGCACTTGCCCAAACCATGCAAGTATGAATAGAGTGACCAAACAACCTACATACGAGTCAAAGGGCCAGAGTCCAATAAATCCAACCTACCTCACTACAAAAAATAAGATTATTAGCGACAATAAAATTTGCCGTTATTAACAAAAAAACTGCCGCTATTAATTCTGTCGCTATTGAAACAATAAGTTTTCTTATTAATAGTGACAGTTTTTGGTGCCGCTAATAATCTTAATTTTTATAGTGCCTGTACAATAATATCAAGTAAAATTTAAAAAATTCTCCAAAATTATATACTCTGAACAACCACTACAACATTCAAAAGAAATTGAATCTTTTAAATAGAAAAAAGGTCATCAGAAAAGTGGACACATGTTAATTCAAAAGTAACACCTTAGGGCACTAAGCAATGGAGCTATAATTGCTTTGGTAGATCATGTCATCCAAGCAACAAATTGATAGAGAACTGAATCTATAATACCAATTAGTTTTTCACGTTTTAATTTAATCCATTGAGAAGTTTATATTCTTAATTTTTTGAATTATATTGCAAGGGAAATTAAATAATTAATAGAGAGAGAGGCGACATTGTCAGTTGCAACGGGCTCATCATGTAAAGATCTTTCGTCTACCAATAGATCAATTCTAGCAATTCTAGCAATTCTCTCACTATCATCCTACCAAAAATAAATAATAAATAAATATATTATTACCCCATACTCAAAATCATTGTTAATTATTGATTGAAGGTTGACGAAAAAGTAAAATAAAATGTGCCTCACAATCTTTTCGTTCATTTTCCATTGTTCTTAAAATAAAATAATAATTATTGCTTTAGACAGTTAATTTATTTACCACTGTTTTCTGTCAGTATTATTTTCACACTATATAAACACATGACTTGATCTCCTATTGGGTGTATCACATTAAATGACTTAAAAAGTCAGCCTAATGTGACAGCTGATAAATGGTACTCAAGTAATGGAGTTATGTCCATAACTCGAGTGAGAGGATTATAATGCCAAAAAACACACACACACACACACACACACATATATATATATATATATATATATATATATGTTTGTGTGTGTGTACCTACTCTTTTAGCCCTAACCTTCCACACAAGGGATCAGGAGACCATGAACGGTCCATCAAATGTCAATTTTGATTCCATGTGTCATAGGTAAAAAAAAAAAGTGGCCCTAAAAATCACAAGAATCATACTCAAATCATAATTTTAAAGCCACTTTTTTGGGATCTGTGACACGTGGAATAAAAATTGACTATCTGATTCTCAAGATCCCTTTTGTGGAAGAATGGGGTGGAAAATGATCTCCATCGGCTGCTTTTGATTCGACGCAATCAATATTTTTGGTATAGGTGCCCTCCAAAATTTTATGTGTTAATCAAGCTTCCCATTTACAAGGGTATCTCTATTCGCGAATGCCATATTACAGTGGACCCCCTACACTAAAACTTGTTGACCGCTTTAAATCAGACAATCATGATAATTTTTCATACCAAACTTGATCTTGAGACGAGATGGGCAGGTCATCAGATGGTCAAGTTTCTGATTCCATGTGGTACTGGTCCCAAACGTGGCCCTAAAATCACATGTCACACATCTGCTCACATGTTATTTTAGGGCCACATTTTGGGATATGTGCCACGTGGAATCATAAATTTGACCGTCTGTTGGCACACATGATATCAAGATCTATTGGGTCAGAGATTTGCATAAAAAATAATCACAATCATTTAATTTAAGACTGTCAACGAGTGTACCTTAATCTGGTACGCACGAATAGAGGTACCTTATTCGCAAAACTTTACCATATTCATATAGAGTTAGTCTACAATGGGTGTCACTCATCATGAGTGGAAATCGCAATCCACATGTTCTTGTGACTGAGTGACTTGCACCGATTTCCATGCATTGTAAGTCCGTGCAAGTCACTCAATAACATAGACATGTGGACTACGATGTACACTCGTAATGAGAGATGTACACTCATGATGAGTGGACACCCATTGTTGACCAACTCATTGATATAACTCACTTTAGGAGCCATTACTTGCATTCTTTTTTAAGTGAATGCATAAAATTCAATTCACCTTTTGAATGCAATTCACTGATATTTGGAAATTCAATTAGTTGAGATTTGGAATCACTAAAAAATCAATTCCCACTTAGAGATGTGCCTCAATGAGTCACCTTTGAGATGTCACCTTTACTGAATGAAGTCACTCTAAAGTTTTGGAGAACTACCATTGAATTATAATTAAACAAATTCAAATCACAAAAAAAAAGGTGATCATTTGTCTCACTATCCATCTAACATTGATTACCCACAAAATGATAAAATTGGAACACTATTAACAGAACAATGCATTGCGGTAATATGTAGGAAATAATCATGATTGCCCACAAGAATGATGGCGAAATTATTTTTTATTTATAGTAAACAAATAGTGTTTGTTTTCACCAACAACAAAAAGGTCATAAAAGTGTGGTTGGATTATAAAAAAAAATCATATAGAACAAAGTGTGATTGGATTTAACAAAAAAATAATGTTCTATAGGGATGACGGTGGGCACCCACTGTTAGTGTCTTGCATCTGACGGTGGGCACCCATTGTCAGATCTAAAACACTAACAGTGGGTGTCCCCCGTTAGTTAGGATATGTCTGATCTTAATATTGTGACAATGGACACCCACTGTCAGTGTATAAATTTTCCCTTGACAGTGGGTACCCACTGTCATGTATACATGAGTGATAGTAAGCATGCACCGTGAGGCCATCAGATGATGAACTCCAGTGAGGCTCCTCACTGGAGTTCATTCTCTGATGCTCTAACGGTGGGTGTCTGCTATCACTTATCTATATATGACAGTGGGTACCTATGACTATCTATTCATACCAGTTGTATAAAAAGATGTTAACATGATCATAATATTTTCATCATTTATATGAATATATCCCACCCCAATTAAACAAATTATCAATCGATGTCAATGACCAGATAATCTTCGATGACAATGTTCTCATCATCATTGCTAGAGTTAAAGTTCTTCGATCGTTCCACGAACTGAGACGGTCATCCCACTGTACAATCATCTCGATATCGCCTCTATACAGCCATTGATGATGGAATGGGACTATCTTTAATCAAGGTGACTGGGACGAAGTGACAGTCGTTCACGTGAGCGATACAAATCACCTTATTCCTTGTATCTGCTGTTGTCCACAGTGAAAAAAAAGTTATACAAAATCGGGTGCTAAGAATGACTAAAGTGGTACGATAGCACGACGTTATTAAGTATCTCATGTCCGGCACAATCATCCAGTAAGCACTCCAAGCATAATCAGTGAAGTAGTTGAGTGTCGATTGTATTTGAATTATTCGTTCTTGGTTGTCAAAAATCGGTGCATACTTCTCTGCACGGGAGGTCAACTCAGCCAATAAATCTGCTCGCACTACCTTCCACCTATCGTAGCCCATCCCTAACCAGTGTGCAACAGCTCTAAACCCGCAGTGCCCATCTGCCGTTACTTTCGTGATATCAGCTACAATAGGACACACAAACTCAGTTAGTGTCTTCAAATATAATTTAATTCCAAGACTTTCTTGAAACATTGGAGCTTCAATGACTGCACCCTTCTTCCCTTTCTCATTTACCTTCTCCTTCATATTAACTTCTTTTATTACGTGCTCAAACTCGGATTTTTCTCTGTTCGAGGACGCATCACATTTTTTTTTGTTCTCCTTCCCCTTAGGCCCGTTGCATTTACTCTGCGACAACTTCGACTAAAACATATAAGTTGTAGTGGGGTCTGCCATCTCAAGTAACTGTCTATAAATTTGGTCCTAGACAGTAGGGTCAGACCTCTCATATCTGTTGTATATACAATGAAAATATTTTAGCAGTTCAACACATTTTGAGAATGCACCAGCTTTAAGGTGATAGAGTTTCTTCCACCGATGATGAATAGTTTCAAAAGGAATTTTGTTACCGAAAATAGCCATGAAGAGAGTTCATGCAAGCATGGAAGGCCATGTGTCTTCCGCAGTATATGTGTGCACTGAGATTCCATAACAAGATGTGTCTCAACTGCAATTTTATTTGTTTCATTAATTTCCAGAGCGGCTCTAAACATGTGACCCACTATGAACTCGTAAAAAATGAGAGGAATGATGTCCCCTCTTCAGTTTACTTTCTTCAAATGATACTCATATGTATATATGTTGCAGCTCAACGACGCCATCAATCTTCTCTCACGATTACAAAAGGTCGACGATAGAAGATCTCAACTCGCGCTTGATCTGAGCATGCACGCTCTCTGCTCAGTTTGAAGTTGTGTTACTGAAATACATATATTCATTCATCCATGCTAATTCAAATTTTTCTTTGTAGGATTCTATCCAAGTGGCATACAAATAGTGGAGGATACTTTGATAATCTATATACCTATGGACCATTGTACCTACCGTAACTTCGTATTCTTCTACCGATAAATTGTATCTCATACGATTTCATGTCTTGTAGAAGACATCCCATTCTTTGTAGTATCAAACATTTTCCTATAATTCTTTAGTACACCCAAATTTATGTGTCATACACATGTTTGGCTTCTGGAAACATATTTTATGTGTATGCTCCCAATCGCATTCATGAGTGCTTGCTCCCGATCGGTGACTAATAGAGATGAAAGCTCACCTCCCTCTATTGATAAGTGATTTAAATAATTGCAATACCCACACATAAGCATTCTCTTTCTCGGATGACAAGAATGCGAAGCTAACGTAAAAGTTTTTTTGTGTAGAGGTCACTCCGATAACGCTCAATATCGAAAGTTTGTATTTGTTCATCTTGTATATGCAGTCCAAAATAAATACCTGAGGAAAGATGTTCGCTAGCTCTATCGAATTCGGATGAGCGAAGAAGATATCGGTCAATTCATCTGTTTTAGGATCTTTACAATGAAAATAGACGTATTTGATTTCTTGAAACTTGAACATCAACTCTTGGAGGTGAGTCCTCCCTTTTCTCTCAGCCAACCGCATCTCTTTTCTCACATTATGGGTTGTTTGAATGGTCGTACAATTTTTTGGATCCTTCTTTCGAAGCCTATGCAGTACATAACTAAGCGTCACCCCTACAGCTGACATCTCTTTAAGAAGCTCTCTCTCATTTTCTTTCAACAGTCTAGCATACGAATGACCTTCCCCAAATTGCCCCAGGAGGTGGTTGTGAACTCCGCAAAATACTTTCAACTTCCATGCAGACTTCTCTTCTTGTTTAATCTCCGTTTCTTGTAATGAGAACAGACAACTTGACTTTTTCGTAAAAGTTTTTTTCGTTGCTAGAATCTTGGATTGTCCCTTCTTATACGGGAGAAATTGTCTCCTCTCTCGCAAGCCAACTTTACCCTGATACTGCGGCCTTGAAACCCCTTATCAGACCTATGTATCGTAAGCACAATTCCCGCTTTATTTACGACATCGTAAGTCCACTCTATCATTTCCTCACGGGTACTAAAGAGCTGATTTATGGTCATAAGGAGAGTAAAGTCTGTATTCTATGATTGCGTATCTGTCACCTTAACATAATAATATAACGTTTAAAACATTATCCCTATTGAAATAAATGAACTTATGCACATAATTTTAGAGACAATGTTATTTTAAAAATATATATAATCTCTCATAACTTACTTCGAAATACTCAAAGATTTAATGGCAATCTATTTTTAACCAAAGCCAATCCATTTTGAACCAAAGTCAATCTATCAAAAATCAAAAATGTATATTACTCTTTCATAAATAAATTTGTTATAGAAATGGAATGGAACCTATCAAACTATTTTTCATTAATGCATAGAAACCCTAAGCTTACTTAGATTGAAAATTTATATAATGAAAACTAATATAAATAGAATAAAAAATAATGCAAATAGAATAAAAAATAACATATTTATAAAACCCTAAATTTACTTAGAATGAAAAATTATATAATGAAACTAATACAAATAGAATGAAAAATAATTGAATTACAATTAATACAACTAGAATGAAAAATAATGCAAATAGAATGAAAAATAATTCATATACCAAACCCTAAGTTTACTTAGAATGAAAAATAACATAATAAAAATTAATATTAATAGAATGAATATTAATAAAATAAAAATGAATACAAATTGAATGAAAAACAATATAAAAATAATAATAATACAAATAGAATGAAAAAAAACTCATTTACCTGTACAGGAGGTTGTGATTCTGTTCGAGAGAGTTGGGTGAACTCTAAATTATTATCATAGGATAGCGGCTCTTCGGAGCTATCATCTGCGTCTTTCGAACTCATGCTCGGTGTTCCCAATAACACAAAATCGAAACCAAAATGAGAGGAAGATGAAAGTAAGTGGGTGTGCCCAAAGGAAGAAGAAGACGGTCGTGAGTGTCCAACTGAGCGAAGAAGAATGAACGTAAGAGTATGGGGAATGCTCGGTGTTCGAAGAGGTTGTAACGCGGTAACGAGAGGAAGAAAAAGAAGAGCTCAGGAGCGGGAGGTTTGCAGGCATAAATAAGTGGGTGGAAATAAAGGATACGATCAGCGTATTAAGTGAGTGCACGAATTTTGGGACGGATTTTTGATTTATTTTACTCGCACGTGGGAGGGATTTTTTGGTTTATTTTACTCTATTGAAAGTAAATAAAAACAGTTATTATAAAATAAAAATAATAATAAATAAATAAAAAGTAGATAAAAAAGTCAACAATTATGGCTTAGACCAAAACTTCATATTTAATATCCCATGTTCGAAGGCAAATAAGAGACAAACAAACCTCATTAAATTACCCTTCACCCTTTGCCTTCGATAGCCCTAATCCAACCTCTTCTCCATAACTGGCTAAGCAAGGTCAAAGCTTCATTTCCTAGTATTCTTACCAGAGCTCGTATCAGGTGTAAACGCCATACACCGAGGAGGTGTATTTGTGGGTCATCAATACCACAGACACAAATGACATCCCTGTACATCAATCCGGATCGTCAAAATGGAATGGTGTCACCATCTCGATTGAACTCAACCAAAGAATGAAATCCATTAACCAATCAACCGGATGGTGGTTTACATGAGATCGACGGTCTAAAAAGATGTGCACCAGCGCCGCGTATGCAGTATATATAACCGGACTACCATCCCCAATGCTCAAGCACGAGCACTCAATTAATAAACCAATATTGCTTTAAGATGAAGTGGATAAAGGAAGCTGGTGGCGGTCACGTGCCGGAAATTTCGCTTTGAAACCGCCATCTCTTATTTTAAGGCAAAGGCATGCTTCGCTGCCTTAGCACAGTTTGTAGGTCAACCCAATAGAAGCCTCCCAATTCGTGAACGAGTTGAAAAGAGGCCTTCTCATTCACGAATTGGGGGAACACGTATACTTGATATCACAAAAGAGCCCGGGTGTTATCAATTATTTTAACTTCAAACAGCCATATATATATATATATATTCCAATATTTGTTGGATTGAATTTATCCTAATTGAACCAAACTGACACCCCACCGAATTATTGTTGAATCGGAACTTGGTTACTATGTGGTTCACCAATTTGCGAATGAGAAGATTTACCTATCATTTATTTTCAAATTGACGGAGATCCATGCAAACCCTTATCTAAGACCAATCACCTCATTCAATCTTCTCTATCTTCTAAGAAACAACATAAATAGATTAATTTATACAAAAGTAAAGCTAAGAAGCTTTGGGAAGATAAACAAATAGATTTGACAAGACCCACTGTACATGGCAAGTTGAGGATCTGTAGTAGCTTTTTTAACTCTCAAGTTATGAGTCTAAACTCTTCAATTCATTGGCTTAAGTTGGAGCATGGTGCCTATAAAAGGTGAGCCTTTGGTCCATATTCTTCATTACAAGATTACTATTTGTAGCAAAAAAAAATGAGGTCTCACATTCTCCTCTTGGTTTCCTTTCTTGTTTTTGGAAGCTTTAGGGTTTCTAATGGAGATAACCTGAAGAGCAATTTCTATAAGAGTACCTGCAGAGATGTTGAGAAGATTGTGAGGAACATCACATGGAATAGAACTAGAAGCAACCCTAGCTTGGGAGCAAAGTTGCTAAGGTTGCACTACCATGATTGCTTTGTTAGGGTATGATTCTTCTATATATATCCATGCATGTGCATCTATGAGATGGTTTAAAATTTACCTCGATACCGATGCTTATCGGACGAGTGGTATCGCGTTTTGCATGTAGACTTGCTAGCATATTTTAAATATCAGCAACACTCGATATGGTATACATATCGAGTTAGGGAATGCAGTATGGAACCCCCATGCGGTATGGGTATAAATATTTATCTGCTTATACTAACCAATATTTAAATTATATCGATCCATATTGGCCGATATGGACAATATCTATCCGAGATGATCGGGACATCATACCAAAACTGTCGTTGGGGTCAACAAAAGGTTGTACTTTAATATCGGCCTATATGTATTGGCCTAGGACCTGGCAAATATGTTCTTTTTGTAGGTTCGCAGGGGATTGAAAGTTTGAACCCCTAACCTCAATGCTCACACGCTATAGGGTATCAGGACCGGCCCTAGGGAAGTTCCTAAAATGGGGCCTTGCTACTACTTAACTGGATTACACCTTTTTGTGGGGTGGGGCCTATTTTTTTGCGTAAAATCTGGGGGCCCTAGGCGGCCGAGTCTTGGGCCTATGCCCACGGCCGACCCTAGAGGGCATCACCAGTTCATCACTAGAATGTAGAAAAATTAAACTTCATTTTATCTTATTTGCAGGGTTGTGATGCCTCCGTACTACTGGACTCTGTAGGTACAAATCAATCAGAAAAAGAAGCAAGGCCAAATCTATCATTATCGGGTTTCGACGTCATCGATGAAATCAAAACTGAACTCATAAAAGTATGCGGTAACGTCGTGTCATGTGCTGATATTCTTGCATTGGCAGCACGGGATTCCGTTTCTTTTCAAGTAAGTTTGGGTGAAATCATACTAGCACTAGTACACCGGATCTCATCACATATGGATCTTTAATCAAATTACTTAGCTACATTGCTTGCTTTCATGAGAACTCTCTTCTTCTTACTTTTTCGCAGTTTAACAAATCGATGTGGGTTGTGTTGACCGGGAGGAGAGACGGTAATGTTTCGCGGGCCTCCGAGGTGAACGGAAACCTTCCATCACCATTTTCAAACTTCACCACCCTCTCTACACTCTTTAAAAACAAAGGACTCAAAGATAAAGATCTAGTAGCATTATCTGGTGAGGAAAAAAAATATAAATTACATAATATATAAGTTTTTTTCTTCTTCTTTTTTTCGCTAGGCTAGGTATATAATATATAAGCATTGGAGGCTAAGATATTCATGATTTTTGTTTTCATTTATCTAAAGTAAATATTAATAACGGTAGGAAAGGAAAATTGCAAAACCGGGGGCAGGTTTTGTGCAGGCAGATGACCTGATGATGCGACGTTACGGGCTGCCCCAACCTGCATTGCTTGGGCTCCACTGTACTTGCATCCAATTGTATCCCACCACATCATCCGTCCGAACTTTGCCTGCACAAAACCTGCCTGCCATGTAAGGCAGTCGTTTGAAGGCTGGTATAATAAATGAATTGAACTTGGGGATCTAGCCCGGAATCAATATTTCACTTATGGCAGTCAAATGGGTCAGGCCAAAACTTTGGCTGCCCGATGGGTAAAGGGCATATGTATGGCCGACCCAACGCGAGCTGATTCCTGACCCGCAAACCCAACCCAACTCAGCTAAAAACCATATATTTTTTGAATTTATATATTAAATATCGGGTCGAGTCGGACCGGGCTGGTACAAATCCGGCTTATCGGGTTGACCCGACTGTTAGACAGCCCTAATTCACCTGAAAGGAGAGATGATAAGTAATTTTTGAAAGTGAGATGATGTGTAGGAGCACATACAATTGGCGTGGCACATTGCGGTGCATTCTCGAGGAGGCTCTTCAATTTCACAGGAAACGGCGATGCAGATCCTTCTCTAAACGCCACTTACGCAAATTCACTGAGATCATCGTGCCCGAATCCGGCCAATCCCACAACAACGGTAGAGATGGACCCTGGAAGCTCCCTATCCTTCGATAGCCATTTCTTCACCCTTGTCAATCAGAACGAAGGCCTCTTCCAATCGGACGCAGCGCTCCTCACTAACAAGGATTCCGCTAAAATCGTCACCCAGTTTCAGAAAAACAGCACCTTCTTCGCGGAATTCGCGGTGTCGATGAAGAAGATGGGGGCCATAGGAGTGCTCACAGGGAATGCAGGAGAGATTAGGAGGCAGTGTCACGTAATTAATACTTAAATGTAATTAGTTTTTTCAATATTATTATGTTAAATAAGTTGTTGCTGTTAACAACATGCAGCTAATTAAGCATATGGCTGACCCTTTGAATTGAAATATAGTGCACTGGTTAACTTATTTATGCTAATAATTCCCCAATAAATGGTGTTTAGATCTTTGATCGAAGAAATGTGCTTAGTACCATAACTGAATAGAACAACTTCAACCAGATAAGCGGTAGCCCAGTTGATACGCTCCCTCCAATGTGGGAGAGTAGGATGTGGTTTTCATTCTCGCCCTCCATGTTGTTTCTCACCTTTGTTATTAACCCTCACTACTATAGTTGGTGCTCCTTGTACCTGCTCCTCGATTCTCGAAGCTGTCTCGGCCACATGAAATAAAAAAAAGGAACTTTAAAAGAATTAGCATCAGATAAAGGCCCGGAGTGATAGTGACTTGGTACCCTGGTCACTTTTTTGGAATGTGTGTCAAATAAAATCATCGTGTATTTTATCTGATAGGTATGTCGTGATTTAAAGATCTATGGTGGAAAAGAGTCAATTGTTGTATAAAATTAATGTCTACGACATAAATCTAATATACTATTAATCTTTGAATCAGACGATGGAGATCTTCTTTTAATCCAATCTTTTGCATCATTGATCTTGAGATCATGCACATTAAATCACATGGAACACATGGTCTTTGGGAGTGCAAATGAATCGGGGTCTAGTCCATGTCAGAGGTGAATCAGAGCCCACCCATTTGGAATTAGATCGGGTTCAGGTCCAAACAATATAAAAAAAAAAGACCGTTCTGGGCCTGGGTCAAGATACATTTATACCCAATTCATTAATGTCCGGGTCGGGTTTGGATCCGAGTCTTGGGTCTAATTTATAATTTGTGTTACTCCTCAAATGCATTTAATAATTCTTCATGAAATTAATATTAAAATAGCTAAACAAGTTAGTTCACTAATTAGATTAATAGAGGCCAATGACCCAATTGTCCCTCAAATCGTCATGCACTTGTATCACCCGAACTTCATTCTTTCTAAATTGGGCATCTAAGCTATGCCAATGACTCATATCAAGATGCTATTAAAGTATTAAAGTACATCGTAAATATGACAGAAATTTTTAGAATCGATCACTATAGTTTTACCTTTTCCAACAGTGGACTTTTAATTTATCTTTTTTCATAACTGACCAGCTTGAAACCAAGACAAATTAAATGGTCGTAAATACCCCTAAAGTGTGTAAAAGGACCCTAAACCAGGTTTTTGGTCTTGGGCGATTCTAAACACCTTAACATAATATATTGCTTTGAATAGTATAATAGAGATTATTTTTCGTCCTAATCTTTCAGAGGATTGATCCTGAGATCATGGTCGTACCATCAAATAGTCTATTTTACTCAAAAAGAGGACAAAAATCAATTATACTTCTGAGGAGCGATGTCCACTTCCATAGGGGAGCGATATCGCTGCCACAAGAAAGCGGCATTGCTTTCATACGGGAGCGATATCACTTCCATAGGGGAGCGATATCACTACCACAAATGAGCGATGTCGCTTCTATAGTAGATCCAACACCCTTATATAGTAGCTCCAACGCCCCTATATAGTACGCCCATGAATTCAAGATCAATCCTGTGAAAGATCATGACAAAAAATGATCTCTGTCATAAGATTCAAAGTAATCAATAATGTTAAGGCATTTAAAATTGCCCACGACCAAAAGTTTGGTTTAGAGTCCTTTTACACACTATGGGGTTATTTATGAATTTTTAATTTGGCTTGGCTTCAAGGCCGTCAGTTATGGAAAAGGTGAAATTAGAGATCCATTGTTGGAAAAGGTGAAAGTATGGTGATTGATCCTGAAAATTTTCCTAAATAAAATAAGTAAATAAAGTAAATAGAGCTCTTTAATTTTTTTTTATTTTTTAGTCAAGAAAATTAATATGTATATAATATTTTTTAATTATATGCAATATATATACAAATGGCAAATGAGAACTCATACTAGAAGCGATGGGTTTGAACCCTAGATTATATATCACGTGGTTCGTGATTCCAAAACTTTTGGAATCATTTTCCATGTGGTGTTTGATCTACTTGGCCCCTCTCTCTCTCTCTCTCTCTCTCTCTCTCTCTCTCTCTCTCTCTCTCTATATATATATATATATATATATATATATATATATATATATATATATATGAAGGCTAGATCACATGCCATGTAGTCATGGGTCAAAATTTCATCCGATACCGATACGTATCGATATCAGACTTGGACGATACAGTACATTCAATGTACCGTATCATCATTTTGTATGTATAAGCTCGGATGATATATTCAATGTATCATCCGGGATTTTACTATTCCGATACGTATCGTCCGATACGTATCGATTTTGAGCTCGGACGATACGTATTGGATATCCGAAATTTTGACCCATGCATGTAGCACGTGATTAACCGAAAAATAACATTTTGAATACTACATCCATAGGGCATCGGATTTGTAAAAAATAAATTGATTTTTATCACTTTTTGTCATCATAACTCAAACAAAAGGCAACGCCCACTTACCAAAAGTGCATTGAATTTTTTCTAACTTTGACAACATGTTTAACAATGGATAAGTATCAAAACTTGCCTAAACTTTTGGATGGTATATGATCGATCTTTTACAAGTTGCCTTTGCATCGGATCTTCGGATTCGACACCATCTGGAGTCCAAGGGACTCGTGAGTAGCACTAAAACGCTACCCTCATAAGTAGTGTCCCAAGATTAGACACCATGTGGCGTTCAAGGGACTCGTGGGTAGCGCTAAAATGCTACCTCCGCACCTCATATATATATATATATATATATATATATATATATATATATATATATATATATATAAGGGAAAATGCGCCTAGGAGTAGAGATATCTCCGCCTTTTTATGTGGGCGCAACACGTAACACCTTTTTTTGTGAAGAGATGGGTGGCATAGCACCCACTTTATTAACTAAAGTTAAACTTTTAAAATATTTGAAAAGTTATATTCTCTTTCGGCCGTTATTCTTGACTTTTTATAAGTCTTTCTTTTCTCTCTCTTTTCTTCCTTTTTCCAAGAAAGTGTTAGACTTACTTTTTCAAGTATATTTTACTCAAAAAATATGAGCTCCCGATAGCGATGCGTTAACACCTCGGTAGCGAAGCACTGGCTTCTCGATATAGAGCCGGCAGCGCCCCTAAAACAAGGCGTCAGCACCCCGTTTTGATTTTTTTAGCGAAGCCTTAGACATAGACATAGGCGTCTTTTTAGCGATGACACCTCGATATAAAGACGTCGGTGTCCTTAAAATGAGGCATCGATGCCTCTCTACCAGGGTGACGGCGATTCGCTATCAGGCGCCCACATTTTTTGAATAAAATATACCTGAAAAAGTATGTCTGCCACTTTCTTGAAAAAAATGAGAGAAAAGAGAGAAAAGAAATAGACTTTTAAAATATTAAGAATGACGGCTGGAAGGGTATATAACTTTTACGATATTTTAAAAGTTTAACTTTAATTAGTAAAGTGGACCTCATGTTACCCATCACTTCACAAAAAGGTGTTACGTGTCGCCTTCATATCAAAAAGCGCAGATATATCTCTACGCCTGAGCGTGTATCCCCGGCCCTCGTATATATATATATATATATATATACTCTAGGTGGAGTACCATGACCGTACTCCAACATTCACATGAAGGTCTATGTGGCATTCAAAGCATATTTTCAATGCCACGTGGAACAAGATTGGGTTGTTTGGGAAAAAAAATATCTAAAACATCTGAACCATGTATTTTTAGGTTGTAAATTCCATATCTTTGAATCACAGCAAGAATTTGATTTTTAATTTTAAAATACAGTTATGAATTCATTATTTTTTTAAATTGATCTATTCATGCCATTGAAGCTCCATGTGGCACCAAAACAATATTGGTGGCCACGTGGACCTGCATGTGAATGTTAGAGTACAGTGAAGGCACTCCACCTGAAGTACCTTCACATCTCCCATATATAAGAAAAAGTGTTTGTCCTCCCTCCGTGAGAGGACAATCACCGTCCTCCAAGGTTCCAAGTGGAGGTCCACGTGACATCCAAAACATTGTTTCAATGTCACATTAACCTCGGGTGCATTGCCTAGATCATTTAAAAAAAATATGAAAACTCATCTCCACCATATGTTTTTTGAGCCGTGAAATATAGACCATTAAAACTAGTAAAGCATTGACTTATACTTTTAAAAAGTTTTTTTCAAAAAAAAAAAAATTAATTGATCTAAACCATCAACTTGTGCTCCAAGTGGCGGCCAAAGGTATTTTAGGTGCCATATGCACCTCCACGTGGACCTTGGGGGACGGTAACCGTCCTCCAAGGAAGGACGGAACCAGCTCCCATATATATATATATATGCTTGTGTGTATGATATGTTGTTATTATTATATTTCTTTAGTACGCCTACCAAATCTTTGAGTTCACCCACGCTGAAACACATTGACTGCATTGAATCAGATGATGAAAATTGTTTATCGTTCCAATCTTTTACACAATGGATCTTGAGATACACACAAAAAAGTAACCTTAAAATTAATTTTGAGCTTCCACATGATGTTAAGGTCAGTCTTTTAAGATGTGTGCCACATGAAATAAAATAGTGATCATTTGATAGTACACCCATGATCTCAAGATCCATCGTGTGAAAGATTGGGAAGATAAACAATCTCCATCGCCTGATTCAACGCAGTAAATGTGCTTCAGTGTGGGTGAACTCAAAGATTCGGTGAGTGGATTTAAAGGTACTCTTTTTCTACTCTTTCCTCTTTCAAGGAAAAAATATGGGTACAGTTATGCTCACCCCATAACTCACCTCCAAAGACTGCTTTCCCACGCCACCTCCTCCAGTTGACATACATTAAGCACCTTTGAATTAGATGGTAGAGATTGTTTCTCATCCCCATCTTTCGCACAATGGATCTATAGATCATGGGCCTATCATCCGACAGTCAATTTTTAGTTACACGTAGCACACATCCCAAAATTGTCAACCTCAAATTATATGGCACTCATCACGTTCAAACACTATTTTAGGGTCATTTTTTTATATGTGTGCCACATATAATAAAAAACTAACAGTCTGATGATATGCCAATGATCTATAGACTCATTGTCTTAAAGATAGAGATGAAAAACGATCTTCATCTTCTGATTCAAAGGCGATCAATACATGCCGGCTGGAAGAGGTAGGGTGAGAAAGTATTCGTTTGAGGTGAGTATATCGGTACCCTAAAAATATTGGTAGAACTAGGAGGTTTATGAGCCGGGTTTCCACTAGGCTTTTGTCCAATCCAGCCCATATTGATTGTCTCGACTCTTTGAGTAAGAGACTTCAGAGAGGGCATGATAAGGTTACCTAGCTTTTTAGCCACACAATCCTATCAATAAATTATTTGCATGAATTTTTAAAAGCCATAACATCTGCAGGATTCATTTTTTGATAGCTTCATAACCATTTGATTTGACTGACACTCCATTGATCCAATCAAATAATATCGCTTGCAATTCAATATAAGCATGTGGAAATTTCCAATCATCACTAAATTTCGTCTACATCATCATTATTATCATCGTGCTCATGAGCTAATAGTGACCAAATTCTTCGACTTCTAAAAAATTGGTGAATAATTTTTTATTTTTCAAAAAGAAACAAATAAAATATAATTTTTCATGATTTTTTTAAAAAATCACGAATTTCAAGAATTAGTAGCTAATTTACAAAATTACTCACGAATTTCTCAAATTTTTGTCGAAACCTTTTATAGTTTCCAATTCTTTTAATTAATGTATTCTTTATTTTTCCTAGTTTTAACAAACTTTTTCCTAAATTTGATGAATCTTCCTGATTTTTTCAAGCCGATTTATTTCTGAGTCCCGACTTGGTCACTATGCTTGGCCCCATAGAACTTTGGCAATATTGCAACCTCAAGGTCACACGTTCGAGCTTAATTAAAACTATAAAAAATCATCACCACCTTATCCTCATTTGTTTTCTCCACTCATTTCTCTTAGGACTAAACTCTAAAGCACTCTGTCATATATATATGTTACATTTCACAACTTTCTTGTATTTGTTGAAGTTTAATCCTATATCAGATATTCATAACCTTATATCTCCTTATATAATATCATAGGCGTGTCTAATCATAACCAAATGGTTTTGTAATGGATGCTCGAACTTATCATTGTATCTAAACAAACCTTTCTCCACTCCACGTCATTTAGTTCAATTGTCTGCCTGATTTGGCTCAATCTGACCAACACGTGAGTCCCATATCAAGTATTCATAGTCTTGTCTCTCCTATAATAAATCATGGGTCTCTCATACCATGGCCAATTTTTGTAAATGGATGCCCAAAATTATCAGTATTAAGCTTTTCAATCTCCTAATTCCTACAGCTAATATCATAGGAAAACTTTTGTGCAACAGTTGTTTTAGGAAGCTAATGGACATGCTTAAGGGCCAATTTGGATAAAAAATTATTATTATTATTTAAATAATAAATTAATAATAGTAATAATTATTATTGTTTAATAAGAGTGCAAGACCCGGGATCTAAGTGGATTTTTTCAATCAGACCTCATGCTAAGTATCCTGGCCTTTCATGGGGTTCTATTCGACGTCCACATGGATTTTTGTAATCATCCATTGCATTAAAATACATAGCGTTTCAACCTCCTAGAAACAAGCACATGGACGGTTATGCATTTGGCCAAAGGGGTTAGATCATCCATTGCATTAAAATATATAGCGTTTCAACCTCCTCGAAACAAGCACATGGACGGTTATGCATTTGGCCAAAGGGGATAATAAGTAATGGGGTAAAGGTGTTTTCGACCGAATTAATAATAGTAATAATAGTGACCGTCCTCCAAGATATACATGGAGCTTCATCTAGCACCCAAAACATTGTTTGGGTGTCACATGGAGCAAGTGGACGGTTTAGATCAATATTAACAAAAGAAATTCGAAAAAAACTTTTTAATCCCATAAGTTCAAGTTTGACGAGTTTCATTGGTCCACATTTCATGGTTCAAAGAACAGACAATGGAGATGAATTTTCAATTATTATTTTTTTCAAAGATAATCTAAGCAATGCACCCGAGCTCCACGTGGCATCAAAACAATATTTTGACTGCTATGTGGAACTCCTAGTGGAAGCTTGGAGGACGGTGACCGCCCTCCATGGGAGGCCGGACACCTTTTCCTCTATATATATATATATATATATATATATATAAAATGACACTTTGATAGTTTGAATATCCTTAGAGAGGGCTTAAGGTTTTCATTTTCCTCATTCCAGCATTCTCTTACATCTTCAACAGGAAAGGAAAAAAAAAAAAAAGTAGGAAAATTTACCGGATCGACCCTGTCACAAACACCTTTTTCGTTAGAGACCCTATATTTTTACCTTTACCCAAACTGACCAGCTTTTAGCCAAGCCATTTTCAGCAAGCACAGAAAGTCCGAAATACCCCTTCTTGCACTTTTTTTTGTTCTACATGGTTTAAAATTTTAAATATTTGCACTTGTCTATATTTATGCAATGTGAAATGATATCTATGTCGCATGAGTTGAAGGTCATAATATAAAATTGATGGCGCCAAAGATAGACACGAAAAAAGGCGATATCGCCTCTTTATATATATATATATATATATATATATATATATATATATATATATATATACACAGTCGATTTTTTCTTCGTTTTTTTTTTTTTTTTTTTTTTACAGTTGATGGCGACTGTTAAAACAATCGGTACCGACTATGTTAAGAATTGTCATCGATTGTTTTAAGAATCGCCATCAATTGTTTTAAATTTTATTTTTTTAAAAGAGGCGATATCGCCTTTTTTCGTATCTATCTTTGGTGCCATTGATTTTATATTGTGGCCTTCAAATCAAACGGCATAGATCATGTTTCACACCGCATAAATATAGAAAGGTAGAAATAATTAAAATTTTAAACCATGTAGAACGAAAAAAAGTGTAAGAAAGGATATTTCGGACTTTTTGTGCTAGCTGAAAATGGCTTGGCTAAAAGCTGGTCGGTTTGGGTAAAAGTCAAAATATAGGGCCTCTAACGGAAAAGGTGTATCTGACAGGGTCGATCAGATAAATTTCCCAAAAGAGTATTATTAGAATTTAAAATAAATAAATAAACCCGAAGCCCCCTATAATCAAATTTTTTATAAAAATAAAAGACTGATTTTTATAACTATGCCTATAGGGACCAGTGTAATGAGAGTGCTATTCATATCTCAATGAGCGCCCACTTACCATCAACTCCATTTGCAATACTATGGTTTTACCCATTCTATGGGAGCTTGTCTTTATGGCTTAAAACAGCTGGTTTACTAATCACACTCCGGCACTATCGGGGTGGGGAGCTGGTTTACTAAACACACTCCGGGCCTTGAGAGCTCCCTCCAAGAATCCAGAGCGATACTGAGCCCTGGGGAGCAATGCCAAACGCACTCTGTAAGTAACTAGCCAATCTCCACCATAGAATCTATGCATCTGTCACCAATCGTTAGGACAACATCTCATTATTTCTTCTGCAGCTGGGCCATCGAAAGGAAGAAACTTTTATTCCTGTCTCCTTCCTTTAGCCATTTTACTCTCTTATTGATCTCATCTAATTTGATTTTTCTTTAAATTCCTCATCAGCAGCCACCCTCTCTTCTTCGAATCTGAATGGTTTTGAATAGTTTTGAACTCTGTTGTCAAAAGTTGCACCTAGGCCATCACTTTGCCGCCTAGGCCCCCTCCAGGAGGATGACCACCTAGACATAACCCACTTCCGCTTTACCTGCCATAGGTGTTCTAAGGTGAGATGCTAGACTTCTAGAGGGCATTTAGGTGGGCCAACTAAGGATTACCACAAGATATCAACTGAGCTGATAAACACTGCAACCAAGTTTATAAATTGTTCATTTTTAAGATAATCATAGCCATATGTTGCAATTTAGAGCCCTGACTTTAAACAACAGGTGCATCACCACTTACGCTACGGCCCAATCCCTTGAGAACCCACCCAAATCTTACAATCTTTTATAGACTGAATAGAACGAAATTAGATAAAGCCAATATCTTGAAAAAAATTTCTAAAATAATTCAAGTGCATCAAATTAACTTTAGATTTGACCATTATCAACCAATATATACCTATAAAATCTTAAAATTCTAGAGCTATTATGCTTTCAAAACAAATGATCTACTTATTATTTCGTTTGTTTAATTTGATAAATGTTCCTTGCTAGGTTTTTTTTTTTTTTTTAAATCGGTAAAGGATATATGCTTATATTAAGTACCAGTGAGGAGCTGAAAAAGAAATACAAGCCGCAAGAGACTGACGCAAAAGGGCGCCGAAGCGGCAAAAAGTGAAGCAACGAAACAAGGAAAAGAAAAACAAAAAAACCCAAAACAAGGGCCTGAACCCCAGAGGGCCGAAAGGACCTGGCAGAAGAAAGGGAATAGCGATGCCTAGTCTGGCCCCAGGACATTGACTCAACCCCATTCCAACCTTTGTCCAAGACCACCCAGTGGCACATGAGATCTTTGACAGCCTTCAAAATCAAACCCGTAGGGCACGGCTTCCAGCTGAAAATCCGGGCATTCCTTTCGATCCGTAAGGACCAGACCACCGCATAAAACCCAAACCTCCAGAGAACCCCTAGTTGGCCTTCCAAGCGAAGGCCAGACCAAGCCAAGGCGAGCTGGGGAAAGTTGCACGGGGTCACCCAACTCATATCAAAAGACCTGAGAATGACCCTCGGAATTTTGGTGGCCATCTAGCAGTGCAGAAATAGGTGTGAAGTCGATTCTTCCTCTTGCAAGCACATAGAGCAGACATTTGAAAGCATTTTATCCCTGCAGATTAAGTGGTTCATAGTGAGGATCTTTCCCCGGATGAGGGTCCAGGTGAAAATTTTGACTTTTGGCAGAATCAGGGCCTTCCACACATCCGCCCATCCCCACCTGATTAATGGCCTACCTGACAAGACCCGATAATAAGATTTGACTTTGAAATTGCCATTGAGCGTTGGCAACCACATCCACCTATCACAGCGACTCAGATTCCGCTTTGTTCCATAGAGCATAGCCAGCAAGGCCAAGAAAGGGGCCTCCTCCTCCTCCCTAATCAATCTCCGAGTAAGTAGGTTCCACGCAACTCCTCCCTCCCCCTCCGAGAAAAACTCGGACACCATGCCACTTGGCTGAGCCGCGATGCGGTTAACCATAGAGAAAATCTCCTTAAGTGGCCTGAAATATGCCCAAGAGTCATCCCAGAAACTGATGTGGAGCCCATCCCCCCAGCTAAAGCGCACCCAACGAGAGTACAACGGTCAAGTCCAGCAAATCGTTTTCCACCAAGCTGAGATGGCGTTGTTGGTGCCGACATTAACCCCAGAGCCCATTCAACCAGCCA
Organism: Chloranthus sessilifolius; assembly: GCA_021018995.1. Classification (NCBI taxonomy): domain Eukaryota; kingdom Viridiplantae; phylum Streptophyta; class Magnoliopsida; order Chloranthales; family Chloranthaceae; genus Chloranthus; species Chloranthus sessilifolius. The sequence continues at coordinate 12,663,791 of CM037588.1, forward strand.
TATTTTTCCGTTAACACCGACAGCCACATGCTCTCTTTCGTTGATCAAACCTGCATGCCAAAACCACTTACCCAGCAAGGCGATATTGACCAAGTGCAAACTCCGGATGCCTAACCCTCCGCAAAGAATTGGGAGCTGACAAATTTCCCAGTGGAAGAGATGGAACCTTTTATCCACACCCGATCCTTCCCACAAAAAAATCCGTTGGATTTGTTCGAGCCTACAGATAACCATCATAGGGCATTTGAAGAGCAACATGAAGAAAAGGGGACGTTAGAGAGGACCGATTTCACCAGGAGTCGTCGTCCTCCACTGCTAAAGAGCTTACCTTTCCAAGAGGCTAAGCGCATCTCGAATCTCCAAACTACGGGATCCCACACCCCAGCTTTGGGATGTCGAGTGCCGAGAGGAAGATCCAAGTAGGGGATAGGGAGATTGGCAATCTCACCGTCCACCACCTCAGCCAGCTAGAACAGCACACTGTATGTCACATCGATGCCCGAAACAGTAGACTTTTGTAAGTTCACTCGTTGCCCCGAGCTGCCTCATAGATCGTGAGCACCTCTACCAAACGTTGAATCTCACCCTCTTCTCCCTTGCAAAAGAATAGCATATCGTCCGCATACTGAAGGTGAGAGATCCGACGACCCGCCAAGCCCACCTGAACCAAAATGGAGTTACGGAGCAATGCGTGGGAGATAAGACCATCAAGAGCTTCCCAGACCATATTGAAGAGGAAGGGGACAGGGGATCCCCCTGATGAACCCCTCTAGAACTTTTGAAGAAGAGGAAGGGGACAAGGGATCCCCCTGATGAACACCTCTAGAACTTTTGAAGTGGCCAGCTGGTGTCCCATTAACCATGACCGAAAATCACGCAGAAGAGTAGCAAGCATTCATCCATTTCCTACATTTGACCCCAAAACCCAACCTGCTCAACATGTAGTCTAACCAACCCCAAATAACCCTGTCGTAGGCTTTCTCCATGTCCACCTTCCACAGGACGACGGGGCGACCGCTCCTATAGGCCGAACGAGCCACTTCTAGAGCGACGGCCACCATATCAACCAGTTGTCTACCTTGCACAAAAGCTCCTTGGCTAGCAAAGATGATGTTTCCCATTAGCGGTTTGAGTCAATTAGCTAAAACCTTAGCTAAAATCTTGTACAAACAGTTTAGCAGGTAAATGGGACGGAAATCTTTCAGATACTCAGCTCCCTCTTTCTTCGGCATGAGCGCTATGAAGGTGGAGTGCCCTATGAAGCCGCCCCTATGGAATTCATCAAACAACCATCAGGTCGACCTTGATCAGCTACCAAAAGCTTCGGTAGAACTCCATGGTGAAGCCATCCAGGCCCGACACTTTATTTCTCCCGCTGCCTTTGATGGCCCGCCCCACCTCCGGCTCCTCAAAGGGCCTTTCGGTCGCCAATTGGTTCTCCAAAGAGATGGACCAGAAAGCCAGACCATCCAACTGAGGTTGGCTCCATCCCTCATCCTTATATAACCCACTGTTAAAACTGACGATCTGTTCCTTGATTTGAATCGGCTCCGAGAAAACCGTGTCGTCAACCGAGATCTGACCCAGGATCTTTGATTTCCCAAGCGCATTGGCGACGGAGTGGAAGTATTTGGTATCATTATCGCCCTCCCAGAGCCAATGAACCTTGGCTTTTTGTTTCCAACATATCTCCACCAAACACCTGTCATTGAAGTCCATCTTAATCTTGAGTTTTTCGTCTAGCTCCTGATCCGACAAGTCTGTGGATTCCTCAAGATCGTCAAGCAGTTTCAGTCGCTCTAGTAAACTTTCCTTGACCACATGCACGAGCCCATAAACTTCCAGGTTCTAGCTTTTAATTCTTTTTTTAAGGTGCCCAAGCTTGGAGAGGAATTTGAAACTCGCGATCCCAGCAGGCCCAATCTCGTTCCACCAAATCGGGACTAACGATTCAAAAATCCTCATTGAGGAGCCACATATTCTCGAACCGGAATAGGGAGGGGCCCTTCCCCAGGGACTCGCACTGGAGGAGGGGCTTGTGAACGGAGATGACCCTCACTAAACCGTGAAGGATTGTTGCCGGGAAAAGATCAAGCCAATCCAACGAGCACAAGAAGCGATCCAAACGATTTAGGGTCGGAACGTCTTGGAGACTAGACCACGTGAAATGTGTGCCCATAAGTGGAAGATCCACCAAACTCCAATCTTCGATGAAAGAATTAAAATTTCTCATGACCGCCCCATCAGGTGCCCCGCCCTTCTTGTCTTGAGGTGAACGGATAGCGTTGAAATTGCCCCCCAAACAAATTGGCAAATCCCATCTCGCCGCAACTGCCGCAATCTCAAACCAGAAATCAGCTCGGCTAGCATCGTCTGATGGGCCGTAGATGCTGGAAAAAACCCATCATTTCTCATTGTCTTTATTTCGCAAAACCACTGAGGTCGTAAACATCCGCACTTCTTCATCCATCTTCTCAAACAACCTGCAATCCCAGGCCACCACGATGCCCCCTAAGGCTCCCTCCAAGTCGACCACAATCCATTCCCACCTATTGCCGCCCAAAACTGACGACACTTTTCGACGGTCGCTAGAGCCCCATTTGGTTTCTAGGAGAGTAATGAAGGAGGGATTGCTCATTGCAATAACCTTCTTGGCCCCCGCTCGCTTCTTAAGGGCACACATGCCCCGCAGGTTCCATGAGAACATCTTCATGAGCAAATCAGACGACAAAGACTGCCCCAACTGAGCAAAACCATTAAGCCCCCCGAAGCCCTTCCCGTCCGACCTCCCCCATTGCAATCTCGCCAACTCCCTGGATTTAGATCGTTGACACTTTTTTTCTGCTTATCTTGGGCGTTTCTTCGATTACGAAATATCAATTTTAACATATCTCTGAGCGCTTCATGAGAGCCGTGGAAAGACATGCCCAACTCTCTGCCGAATCGGATTAGACTGCCTATCGCGTCCAGTTCCGGGGGGCTGCCAATCGCTCGGTTGCTACCTGTGGAAGGTGAGGGTATCGGAGCTGAGACCAAAGAAAAAGACACATCTGTAGGGTCCAAACAACCCACCATCTCACTGCATATGTGCCTCGAGAGGGAGCTAAAAGCCGCCGAAGAAGACGTTGAGGAGACAGACCCTGTTGCGGAGAAAGATGATGAAGTAACCGAAGAAGCAGAGGTGGTTGCCCTCAATCTAGGACCTAATCTGGGACCCAAATTCTGGTCGGAGGCCAAAACAATAGAAAGGAGTATGGGCATCTCTGCCTGCGTACCGACCCACCCCTGCGCATTCTGGCGTATCATCTTGGGCCTCAATAGATCCGACCCATAAAGACCTGAACTCCACATGCCCAGCTCCAGAGAGGACAGATACCGGCTTGCTAGTTGTTGAATTGTTATTTTATCGTTTTCAACCAATTTTACATTAAGATTGACACTTAGGGCGGGTTTGGATGTCATCATGTTTAATCGCATTTTTTATTTTTATAGCATTAAAAAAAATTGATCCTATAAAAACTCGTTTTTTATAAAATCACACATTTAATATTGTTTGAGTGGTCGATAGAAAACGTAACATTGCAAGTTCCGTTTCAATTTTAACTTTTTTGGCAGTTTGATTTGAAAATTATGATCTCTCGGGCTCTGCTGTTTTGGTACAGCAAAACCATTTCAAACTCCATTCTCCATAAATCATTATCATCGGCAACAAATCACCAACATCGAAAAAAAATCACCCAATAAAACCTCTATTAAAACTATTCAACACCATCTTCATAACCGGTACAAACTTCTATCAAAACCCCCAAATCTCCAACATTATCTTCCTAAATCGTCAACATTGTCATCGAAACTCAAAACCCCTAAATCGGTAGCGCACACTCCATCACCTGCAACTCCAATTTTATTTTATTTTTGATGAATTCACCTGCAACTCCAATTCTTCTGCTGCGATTGACACTCCTTATGCTCTAGTTACTACATTATTCTTCTATGGTCTCTGTAGATGCTAGAGACGCTATTGACCTGACAGCCAAGCATCGACCCACTGTACTTAGGATTAATTTCATCATTTATTAAATTAGTTTTCATAGATCGTGGTTCATAGATATTTGTAATCAACAATTATAGGAGACAAACTTGAAATCTGATTTCCTAGAGTAACCAAAAAACCGGAGGGTACATGTGAAACTAGCGTTGTAGTTGCTGAGATGGGGGACACGATAGAGAAAGAGAGAGATTGGGTGTGAGAGAGAGAGAGGGGGAAGAGAAGAGAAGAGACATGTGAAACGTAGGGGAACTGGAGGTGTGTGCGTGGGAGATAGGGTCGTGTGAAGGAGAAAGAATGCTGAGAGTGAAAGAGATGCGAGTCGTGTAGACATTTTTATAACATGCCTAATCCCGCGTTTTATGATTTTTAAAATTTCTGTTTAAAACAGAATTTTCTTTTCTTTTTTTTCTTTTCTATTTTCTTTTTTTTTATAGGTAAGCATGGGATTTGAACCCCTGACCTTAACGCTAAACGCTTGAGGCATTAAAATAGGATTTTATGATATAACACATTTTGAGTTATTTTGTTACTAAATCATGATTTGGAGTCCAAATCCTATATATTTCAAATGATAATATTTTATTTTTTAAAATCACGACTAGTCATGATTTTGGAATGCGTCCAAACTCGCCTTTAATGAGTAAATAATCACGCTTTTATCATAATTTGTTATTCTCACATATTTATCTCACCGCCTAGGCTCCGCCCCACCTAGGTCCCGCTTAGCTCCAATAGGGGGGGTCTACCGCCTAGGCCCTGCCTAGCGCATTTAACAATTATGGTTTTGGGTTGTTGGGCTCAAGGCATTACTAGAGGGGCATATCCAAAGGTCGATGTGGGAAGAAGTACCTTTAAACTATATTCCGGCTACATATGACCGATCTCAATCCGTTTATTCCTTACTCCACAACCTATCCTTAGCAAGATAGTATCCATCCACCTCCCCGACAAGGTCCTTTGTTTGACCTCCTAATGAGAATTGAGGTCCTTGCTTTTCATAAGCAGAGCAGAGCCAATTTCTCATACTTACTCAGGTAGCCCCCTTTAGTCAACTGCCCTGCACGATTCACTAGGATGTCCTACGAAGCACTAACCCACTCATAGCATCAGTACAGTTTTTGCCAAACAGGGATCCTCTTGGTTCAAGTTTCGTAGTTCCTACAACATCATGATATCTACCGTGTTTACGGAACATATCCTTTACTATCGCTCTCCTATCAGAGATTACGCAACCAACCCCCCCCCCCCCCCAACATTCCACAGATTTCTGCCCTCTAGTACCCCTCCTACCAAATCCTTTACTTTGCCAATCCGATCCATTCTTTCATTATTTACTGAACATACCAAGTTTTGTAGTTTCTTTGTTTCCTTTGTATTTTGCACCCATTGATTCGCTACCTGTCACAGAACTACTGAGTACTGAAAGAAGTTTCTGGCTGCATCCTCCTGACCACTAAATGGCATGCTACCAAGTTATATACCATCATCAACTAGGTTGTCACTCACCTCAAATATAAGCCTCCCTTTTATCACTGCAAGATTCCAAATCAACGACAATATGGCCACTGTTGTCAGGACCCTGTGTATTTGCCGCTGCCTGAGATTTACAAGAGAACGAGTTACATGATTATCCCTACATCTGAAATCCGAGAACAGGTCATCATTAGCTCCTCCACCCGATTTCATGCTAGCATTACCGACCACGGTCTTCAACTTGCTACCATCAAATAGATAGGGAGAGTAGCTACCATATAACTTGTTTAAGTTGAGAGAATTACTTGAGAAAGAAATCAGACTTCTAATTACATCAACAGGTTCCTCCCGATGTGAAGGAGCGAGAATGCTCTCACTAGGAATAGCAACAATTACAACACTGACACTTGCTCACCAACTTTTACGATAACCCACCAGACCTCGAAATCTGTCTTGCGACTTTAAGGCATCTTCAAATCTGCTGAAAGACGACAACTTACGCAAAATGAACCTAACCTGTAGTTTAGCGAAATCGCTTCCGCCATCATCCCTGGAGATCGTGTACAGGTATGGCCGGGTTGTCTTCAACCTCTGAGACTCAGTTTTCCCTGACATCTGTGAACACCAAACGAAGCTCCCGTCTGGTGATCTGACCCACCATCCTCATCCCCAGGATTAAAACTTGGTGCAACAGAGTTGGTATATCTGCCCATTTCAGCTCCCTCTTCAGGCATAGGAGGATGGAACTTATTACCTATAGTCTTTGACAGGTTTTCATCCGTCAATCCCTTCAATCGAGATGCACACCTGGTATCTGGTCCAACATCCGAGCAATTCAACAAGTTTAAGGATCTAGTAAACATTCACTTTCCTGAATCATCATCCGAGCAAATCCTAGAAATATGTAGTACCATGCAATATGTAGTACCATGCATTTTGCTCCAGTTCGATTATGTAGTACCGTGCATTTTGCTCCAGTTCGATCATACCTTCGCACAAATCTTCAATGTATTTGACTACTTCCTCATCCCATCCATGCAACAAGAAAACAAAAGTTATCATCCATATGACATCCTTCCATTCCCAAAACTCCCTGCTATTGTAACGATAATTCCAGGCCAAAATTTCAAATTTATGTCATCCTGATCCTGCTTCCGATCCCTACAAGTGTGGACCAATGCTTCCATGGATGGAAAACCAAATAAGAACAACTTCGGGCCCAACAGATGGTGTCAGGAAGATATTTGGTGGGCCATCTCTCAGTAGCCCATCTTCTGCGGGAAACAATCCTATGATCAATTGAATTCACCTGTCCCACCAAGGATCTGCATCTGAGAAACTCCTCTTCTAGCCTTGAACTCTTAATATTCAACCCATATTAGTGGTTTGCCTCTTTTCTGCACTGATTTTAGGCCAACCCCTGTAATCACCCTCACTGGTATTATAGCCAAGGTATTAAGGTATCAAACTCAGTATCAGTATCGGGTATCGGTCCATCTTGGACCGATACATATCGGCTGATACCGATGCGGTATCACCCCTACCTTATCGGTCGATTTTTATCTTTATTTTTTGAGAAAAAAAAAAAAATTAGAAAAACGATTTGTATCGGTCAGTATCGGCCGATACCGAGACAATATACGCCAATACTAACCCGTATTGGTCTGACACCAGTACTGATACCGATACCGCCCCGATACTTGTATCGGGTGGTATTGGTATCGTCTCTCGACGAAACCGATACGTATTGGTATTGACCGATTTTCGATACCATGATTATGGCAGTTTGAGATGTCAGTTCCTCCCCTAAGGTAGCCTTCCAAGTACGTCAAAGCCCTCATTCCACCCCTAGTGCAAATCACTATTATGTTCCTTGTTGAGCTCCGGCAGTTTTCTTTTCTTCTTTTTTCTATCCACTTCTTTGTTACTACCGCCGCTTCCAAGTGGACTCTTCTACAACTACTTCAAAAGCAGACCTTCTAGGAAACAAAGATGAGGCAATTGTGATGAGGACGCTGACAACGATGGTCTAGGTTTCAGGCCGTACAAGGTGTACCGGCAGAAGAAGCGGCAGAGGAGCCATGGAGTGCCTACATCTAACGAGGGAAGGCCTTGAAAAACGACAAAAGAGGGCCACTGCTTGGGTTCACTCAAGCGAACATCATCCTCGCTCGAGCGAGAAAGCTTCAGAAACACGAGCAAATTCTCGATCTGTTGTCGCTCAAGCGAGGGGACATCGAAAATCACCGCCAAAAACTTTCGGCTAAATCTCGCTCGAGTGATTCCTAGTTGTCATTCGAGCGACCATTGATTATCGCTCGAGTGACCTTCGTAAAGATTTTCGCTCAAGCGGGAACCAAATCCGCTCGAGCGAGTCACGTGACAGGATTGTCCTTTTTTTATCCTTTTCTTTTGTTTTCTTTTTGTCAAATGTAAGTTTTAAGGTAAGATGATACTTTTCTATGTTAGGGTTATTCCTATTTGTAATTACTATAAAGCATCTTTTGTAAGCCATTTTTGGCACTTGTTGACGAATTAATGAAAATGTTTTGCACGGAGCTTTGAAGAGTGAGTCAACTTCCCCATGTGGGTTTGGTGTGAGACCAAGGGTGATATACCCATGTTATCTTTGATCTTCTCATTACGTCTTGTTCTTGTGTAAGCTTTCTATTTTCTTATTAATCTCTTGCATCCCATTTTCTCCTTTTTATTGATTGTTCCAATTCTCAAACCCTAGATCTAGAACAACCTTGATGTCCATCATTGTGGATCGAATCCGATCTTAGTCCATTTGATCCATGACCGTTGTTGGGCTTGAGCTTGTTCAATTTGTGACGGTAATCGCCTCAATTCAAAAGCCCAAGCGAGGAACTACCGATTCCACCGCAAATTACGATCAAACACCCCGACCTAGACGAAGCTAGAGTTCTATCTCTAAGATCGCCTCTTCCGCATTTTCTAATGGATCTCGTGCATTGAATTGGACCATACGTGAATCAAGCACGGTCACTGACGCGGAATCCGGCGAAACCCTAAGGTATCACTTTAATTTGTGTGTTAATTGTTCAATTAATTAGTTTAATTTCGGTATATTAGCATATCAAGCTCATTCACGTATTTTAGGGTCGTTGTCCCCGGCATAGGTCAAAATATCGTCTAATACCGATACATATCGGTTTTGGATCTCACCGGTACGAGAAATAGTTTTTCTCGGATACCCCCTAAAATAGCCATTTTATCGTCTATATCGGACGATACATTGAAATTATCGGACGATACATCAAAACCCCATAGGCCCTTAAATTCTTCAAATTATCGGACGATATGGCCAAATTATCGCCCGTATCATCCAATAATTTCAAATTTTCGTTGTGAGGCCCAGCCACTTAAAGGGCACGGGTTTGGAGGGTTTTTTAGCCAAAAAAGTCCTTTTCTTCCTCACTTCTTCCTCTTCTCAGCCATTCTTCTTCCTTTTAAGTCACTCGAAAAGCTCCAGATCGCTGCCGAATCGCCGAAAAACACGGAGAAGGTACGTGTTCTACCATTTTAGGTCATTTTCCCTCATTTTCTTATATTTTAAGGGTTAAAATTTCAAGATCTACCCTTAAATTTCAAGATCTACTCTTAAAATGTCAAGATCTACCCTTAAATTTCAAGATCAACTCTTAAATTATTTATAAACATTAAAATAAGAAATATTAACAAAATAATTAAACTAAAGAACATCTCATGATTTTATATTTTTCTCTATAATTTTTTTAATCAAATTGTGTAAATATATTTAATTATTGATGCATTTTTTAAGCATGTATATTTAATTATGGGGTATGTGTCACATACCCCATGACACATGCGACACATGTGACATACATGTAATTGATGGGTCACATGTGTCACATACCCCATGACACATGTGTAATTGATGTGTCATGGGGCATGTGACCCATGCCAAAATTGATGTGTCCTACATGTAATTGATGTGTCATATGTGACACAATTACACGTGTCACGTGTCACGTGTCATGGGATATGTGACACATCAATTACACCTGTCACATGTGTAATTGATGTGTCATGGGGTATGTGACACATCAATTACATGTATGACACATCAGTTACACATGTGTCACATTTGACACATACCCCATGACACATCAATTACACGTGTCACATGTGTCGCATGCGGCATGGGGTATGTGACACATATGACACATCAATTACACGTGTCGCACGTTGCATGGGGTATGTGACACATGTGACACATCAATTACATGTATGACACATCAGTTACACAGGTGTCACATGTGACACATACCCCATGACACATCAATTACACGTGTCACATGTATCGCATGTATCATGGGGTATGTGACATATGTGTCGCACGTGTCATGGGGTATGTGACACATCAATTACATGTATGGCACATCAATTACATGTGTCACATATGTAATTGATGTGTCATGCGATATGTGACACATCAATTACATGTATGACACATCAGTTACACGTGTCACATGTGACACATACCCCATGGCACATCAATTACACATGTGTCACATGTGTCACATGCAGCATGGGGTATGTGACACATGTGATACATCAATTACACATGTCACACATATCCCATGATGCATGTGACACATCAATTTCAAATAAATATGATTTTCTAATATTTTCAAAATTAGAATAATATGATTTTCAAATGTAATCTAAAATTTTTAAAAATTAGAATAATATAAAATAAATATGGTAAAATATAATCTAATATTTTAAAAATTAAAATAATATCAAATAAATTTGGTAAAATATAATCTAATATTTAAAAAATAAGAATAATATCAAATAAATTTTCAAATGTAATCTAAAATTTTTAAAAATTAGAATAATATCAAATAAATTTGATTTTCAAGTGTAATCTAAATATTTTAATTTAATCCAATCATTTGCTCATTCATGCAGGTGAAATAAATAAATATGGTACAATCGTCAGATTCAGCCTGGCAATACGGCACAACAATAAATGGTGATAGACTCTGAATAGAATGTAACTTTGTGGGAAAAAATTGTTGGGATGAGGTATCACACCGTCGAAGGAGCATTTGGCTTACGTTAAGGGAGAGACAAAAAAGTGTCCCAATGTACCCAGCTTGGTGAGAGAAGCTGTCAGAGCCAGTTTACAGGCGGTTAAGGGAAAAAAAGAAGCAGAAGCCGACCGAGATAGAGAAATGTATGAGAGAATAAGGAGGAGGGGAGATCCAGAGTTTCCTGCACCTGGACCTGAGGATGATGAGGATGAAGATGAACAAACAACAAGAGTCATAAGGGAGTGCTACAAAAGCATGACAACAACGGGATCAGGAAGAAGCTGATTATCGGTTTCGGTCCAAGTTGAGGGGCACATCCATGCCTGCTGGTGGTGGTTGATCTAGTCATAGGCCACATGTTGATGATGATGAGGATATTCAGGAGACTGTCGGGTTGCGTAGGTCAACATCCGTGAGAGAGACAAGGTCGTCTACTACAGGCCGTACTACAGGTCGCATGGATCCGTTCATGTATCGGACAGAAAGCTTCAAACAAACTAAATTGAGTGCAATGTCACTGAAAAAATTGGGGAAGAAGCTTGAAAAATTCATTGCAAAGTTCTTGATATACAACCATATTCCGAGTCAGGTTGTGGAGTCGTCGTACTTCAAAAGTATGATTGATACAAGAGCAGAAACTGATCCAGGAGTAAAAAAGCCCACTGCATATGAGGTATATAGGCCCTTACTAGATGATGAGTACAAGGAGATGGGAGTTTATGTGGACAGCTTCCACGAAGTATGGGTTGAGAGAGGTTGCACAATTATGTGCAATGGATGAACCGGTCCCATAAGGAAGACTTTGATCAACTTTTTGGTGTACAGCGATGTCGGGACAATATTTCTAAGATCAGTTGATGCTTCTAAACATGCAACGACGACTGATTACCTCTTCAAACTAATGGATAAGGTAGTTGAAGAGGTTGGAGAGAAGCGGGTTGTGCATGTGGTAACAGACAATGCCGCCAATTACAAAGCCGCAGGCAGACAGTTAATGTTGAAGAGACCTCACTTGTACTGGACTCCTTGTGTCGCTCATTGCATGGACCTCATTCTGGAGGATTTGGGAAAGAGAAGCAAGGCATAGGCAACTATTCAGAAGGGGAGAACGATTACTTCCTACCTGTACAACAGTGACAAGTTGGTGAATTTGATGAGACTTCACTAAAAACGAGCTGCTCCGACCTACGATTACACAGTTTGTGACACAATTTCTAGCCCTACAGAGCTTGGTTAGATATAGGCATGAGCTGAAAAGCATGGTCAACTCCGAAGAATGGAGAAAATATGAGTTAGAACTCCCACGAGCAAAGAGACCTGCCTGCAATAAAGTTGCTAACCTGAGCTATAGCCCCCAGTTTTGAGAAGATGTTAACCACCTGATCACCGTCACTACCTCGTTGGTGCAAGTGTTGAGATTGGTAGATGGTGATAAAAAACCAACGATGGGGTATGTTTACGAGTCAATGGATAAAGCAAAATTGGCTATTAAAACCAAATATCCTATAAAATATAAACGATATTGGGCGATTATCGACAAAAGGTGGGATGCACAATTCTACCGGTACTTGCATGCCGCAAGTAAAACATGCTAAACAGCTTATGTAGTGATTTTTATGTTTTATTTTTTTATATTATTCACTGTTTCCATATACTGATGACATTGCTCATATTTGATGTATAGCACACTACTTGAATCCGAACTTTCAGTATACGCGACGCTTCGAGTTGAATGTAGCCGATGAAGTGTACAGTGGTTTGCTCAATGTGATTCAACGAATGCTCCCTGAGTTGGTGGAGCAAGGTCAAGCCATAAGAGATGTGAGTAATCATACCTTATAACTAATAAGTCAAATGTCATATGATTTGTTTATTGATATGTGGGTTATTGTATTCTATCTTTCTAGATTGACATGTTTCGCAAGAGACATGGGTCATTTGGGACCTCGTTGGCGCAATCCCAAATCAAGTACGATAAACCCGTTGATTGGTGGATGCACTATGGAGGTGATGGTCCGATACTAAGGTGGGTTGAAATGCAGGTTTTATCGCAAACACATTCCTCGTCCAACTGTGAGCAAAATTGGAGTACCTTCTCTCTCATTCACACGAAGACAATGAATAGGCTAACTATGGAACGATTGGAAAAATTAGTCTATTGCCACTGCAACATGCGATTAAGGGTCGGGAATATGCAGAGGACCAACTATAGTAAGCAATTATATGAAGTCTTATTTTATACAATTTTTATTTGATGTAATTGACGAGACATACAAATTCATCTATTATATTCTACCTTACAGATAGTGAATATTTTGATCCCATCGAGTTGGATTATATATTCACGGAGGATGACCCTTTGAATCAGTGGATCTTTAAGGATCACCATTTTCAGTGGTATAGCATGAACAATGAGCGATGTGTTAGACTTGCCAAAATGAAGCTCATTGGTCAAACTCAACTCTTTTAGGTCAACGTCGAGCGAATGCGGGTTGTGATCCCATTACCCAATGGGAGGACATGAAGGAACGACTTACGAAAAAGTACACTCCTTTATCATACTACCATCACCTACTTAATCAATTGCAAAATTTATGCCAAGGTAGTATGGCCGTAAACGAATACATTGGCAAGTTTGAGGAGTTCATGATGAGAGTCACCGTGTCGAAAGATCCCCAAATCACTCTCTCTAGATCCCGCACTGGGTTGCGAATGGAGTGGCAAAAGGAGTTAATCTCCCACCCTGTTGACACTCTTGAAGAGTATTATGCTATTATGCAAGACCTCGAGCGGCATTTGAAAATGACGGTTGTGAAGCGATTTAAGCCGCATGCCGGTGGCCATCGAGCCAGAGAAGGGCAGCCTAGTGGCGAGAACCCACCTCCCAAACCTACACAACCCACTCATACGAATGTAAGGTTTGACAAGGGAAAAGGTGTGGTAGGTGAGTCATCAAGGAATGGCTCTCAACCAAGTGCTATAAGTGTCATGGGTTTGGCCACTTTGTCCACTTTGTCGCCCAATGCACTACAAGAGACCCCCAAAGAAACCTCTTGGTCGAGGAAGAGATCAACGAGAGAGGAGTTGAAGAGGACGTGTATGAACCGGACGTCACGCCTAGTGATGAGGAATGTGATGACAGTAACCGTGCACTAGCTTACCTCCAAGATTGTTTGGTCGTGAGATGTGCTCTCGCACAACCTCAACGTGATGATAAGGACGATTAGCGTAGGGATAACATTTTCTATACTTTCGCCAAGTGTATGCACCAGGCGTCACGCTTAGTGATGAGGAATGTGATGACGGTAACCGTGCACTAGCTTACCTCCGATTGCTTGGTCGTGAGATGTGCTCTCGCACAACCTCAACGTGATGATAAGGACGATTAGCGTAGGGATAACATTTTCTATACTTTCGCCAAGTGTGGTGAGAAGAGTTGTAAGGTCATCGTGGATAGCGAGAGTTGCACCATCGTCGTGTCGACACACACCATTACCCACTTAGGGCTTACACCCGAGCCCCACCCAAGGTCGTACAAGGTCGCATAGGTCGGCTCCTCTTCTATTCCCGTGTCCCAAAGGTATCGCGTACCGACACAGTTAGCCTCGTATTTGGACACCTTGTGGTGCGATGTAGTGCCGATGTATGTGGGTCACATCATCTTAGGGAGGCCTTGGCTCTATGACATGGACGTGGCCCTCCTTGAGAGATCTAATGTGTGCACATTCATGTATGAGGGCAAGAAGATAAAATTAAATCCCTTGCCTCCCAAAGCGCCATAGAGCAAGAAGGTTGAGAAGAAGGGTAGTCCGTCCAAGACCATCAATGTTGTGAGCCCTTCGGAGTTTGAGAGAGCTTCTCTGGATGAAAACGTGGTGTACATTGTCATCACCGTCGAGCGTACTCTCAAGTCTGTGGGCGAGGACCCCAAGGAGGTTGAGCCGATTTTGAAAGAATTTACGGATGTCTTCCTCAGTATGCAATGGCATATGCGAGTATACGATTGCATATGCCATTTTATATGGCTCTGTCGCATATGTCATCATGGCATATGTGACAGAAACATGTATGCCATCGCATACACTGTATGCAATGGCATACATCCCCAACGGTCATATTTATGACCGTTGGGGATTTTATTTTTATTTATTTTTGCTTCTAAGGCCTCCCCCAAGCTTAAAAATGGGGGGTTTCTCTTCCTAATTCATACCACATCCATCCAAGGTATGATTTGTCTCTTTGGTCTATTTTTTGAGTTTTTAGTGTTCTCTTTCTCTGTCACTCTTTCTTATATCTTTAATCATAATTTCTTTTGCTCTATTTTATAGTTAACTTAAAGAGTTAAGAGGTTCAAGCTTTAATCTTCATTCTTCAAGCAAAGAGGGAAGAATCACTTCAAGAATCAAGAAACAAAAGTTAGAATTAATTTCTAATTCCTATTAAATTTTGTTTGATTGTTTTCCTTATTACACCTCATTTCTTTCATTTGTTTTAGTATGGTTAATATCTACCCACCCACTTCTTTAAATTACGTCATCATTATGTCTACATCCTCGAACGACGCTCTTAGGCCGACAAATTCCGCCGATCCAGGTTGGAAATATGGACGTTACAAGAGTGTAACCGAAAAAAATAAGGTCCAATGTACCCTATGCCCCCATGGAAGCATCGGAGGAATAGGAAGACACAAGCAAGATCTTGCTTGGCAACCCAGATCGAATGTGAAGGCATATCCAAATGTCTCACCGAAGATTCGAAAAGAGATCTTGGAATGTATGGATAAGACTTTGAGGACGAAACATAATGACGAAGTGATTTTACAACAATACTATGATGTTGATGAAGATGATGAGCAAGAACATGATAGATCTACCCCTCCACGACTCGTAGTGGTGCAAGACCACCACCCTCTAAAAGAGCACGTGGTAGAAAGGGGAAGGGAATAGACAAATTCTTCTCTTGTAGACCACATCCCGAGGATGTGGTAGACGCTAGGGGTAAGGGTCAGGCCCAAACAGCTATAGAAAATAGTTTTAAAGCTAAGGAACGATCCACCACTATTCAATACGTGGCTAAGTGGATGTACCAAGCCGGTATTGCATTCAATACCGTAAAGTTAAAGAGCTTCAAAGTAATGGTTGAAGCTCTTGAACAATTTGGACCTGGCCTAAAACCTCTATCATATTATGAGATAAGACAAACATGCCTTAAAAATGAGGTAGACTTTACAAAAGCCTTTCTCGAGGAGTATCGAGAGGATTGGACGACATATGGGTGCTCACTAATGACCGATGGTTGGACCGATAGGGCCGGTAGGTCAATTATCAATTTTTTGGCAAATTGTCCTACCAGAACTATGTTCATTAAATCTGTAGATGCTTCGGCCCATTCTCCCACGGCCGAATATCTATTTTCCCTTATCGGCCCATTCTCCCACGGCCGAATATCTATTTTCCCTTATAGATGAGGTGATAGAAAAAGGACATTGGTATACAATATGTTGTCTAAGTTGTCACGGACAATGCGACAAATTTGGTGGCCACGGGTAGACTAATAATGGAACGAAGATTACACATATATTGGACCCCATGTGCGGCCCACTGCTTAGACTTAATCTTAAAAGATATAGGAAAAGTGCATATTAAAATCGTAGCTAAGGCTAAGAAGGTAGTAGTGTATATGTATAAACATACACTTCTACTCCACCACATGCGTAAAGCAATTGGAGTAATTTGCAACGCCCCGCTATCACCCGTTTTGTTACGGCCTTCTTAACATTACAAAGCATGTATGCTAAAAGAAAAGAGCTTAGAAGCTTCGTAACTTTCACCAATTGGAGGAATGGAGCTTGGTCAAAGAAGGCCGAAAGGAAGTGGGTGGCAAAAACCATCTTAACCAACTCTTTTTAGAATAATGTTGCCCACTCACTTAGAGACTCGCAACCAATCGTAAAAGTACTACGATTGGTTGATGGTGATGAGAAGCATGCTATGGGCCATAACTAGTTTTATGGAGAAAGCTATAGAAAAAATTAAATCTAATAATATGTACAAATTCGCCTCTTTCAACCCATTATTGACATAGTTGAGAAGAGATGGGGTGTCCAAATGTCTAACCCCTTGTATTCCGCCGCATTCCTCCTAAATCTCGCGATTTATTTCTCTTATCAGAATCGGGAGGCGGCAGACGCAACACATATTAGTGGTTTCCTTGACGTTTTAGCGAAGATGGTTCCGGACAAAGAAGAGCAACATCGGATTAGCAACTATTTTGACTGATACAAGAATTCTCAAAGGATGTTCGGACGAGAAATTGTGGTTCGACAAAGAGAATCCAAAATACGTAGTAAGCATGTTTATGATATATTTTTTTATTACATTTCATTTCTTTTAAATTAATACTTTAACACTATAAATATATCTAATCAATACTAATGTTTGTAGTCGATTGATGGTTGTCCTATAGAGTGGATTCGGTGACAAAACGTGGATTATTGAATATGGTCGTTAAAGTTTTTGGCCTTACATGTGCTGCCTCGGCATGTGAACGGAATTGGAGCACATTTGAGATGGTAACTAGTTTATTTTTATTTCATTTTTAGTCTCATAATTTTAATTTAATTGTTATTTAAGTTTTAAAAGATATTAATATTTATTAAATATTTCTCTCAAATAGATACACACGAAGAAGCGGAACAAGCGTGAGCAAAAAAAGCTCAATGATTTGGTCTTTGTGCAATACAATCAAAAGCTACGGGATCGCTTTCTTAAAAATTGGGGAACATCCGGGACACTATGGTCTCATCTCTCTCGAAGACTTGCCATCCGATTCTCCTGGGATAGCGGATGCTTCCGATGAGTGAGTCTTTGCGGATGAGGATCTTACGTGGAAACAAGTAGAAGAAGCCGCTTTTGGAGATGAGCTTCCTACCGGATGGAGGAGAAGATCGACAACGAGGGAAGGTAACTCACGCTCACGCTTGCGTCAAGAAGAAGAAGACGAGATACATGAAGAAACACCCATAGACGATACAGATATCGTCTTAGTGAGATCGGATGATGAAGAAACCGAGGAAGAACATGTTGAAGGAGACGATTCGAATGATGACGGCAATGCAAATGACAATGATGGTGGAGGTGGAGGTGGAGATATACCATTGTGGATTAGAAACCAATGTGTAAAATTTTTGCTCGGTACACAATACCGTTAGGACGTGAGTCACATGACGACAATGGAAATGTACCATTGTGGGTTAGACTTGGAACTTCAATTTACTCTTTTCCTTCTTTTTTATATGTTCCTATGTTCATTTTTGTACTAATTTATTTAACATTAATAAAATTTATATTATCCCTTCTAACTTATGGGTTATATACTTATATAGTTATATTATGTACTTTTATTTCGCATTCTAGACACTATAAAATTAATAGAGCCCAAAATTAACACAACATATTATTGATCAATTTGGGAAACTTTGAGAATTTTTTGAGATATTTTGAAATTTTTTGAAAAAAAAAAAAATTATGTCATCTCATAATGGCATATGCGAACCGCATATGCGATGGCCCTATGCCATCGCATAGGGTCACATATGCCATGTGACTACACTAGTCTTCCCGGAAGACTTACCCAATGAGCTCCCTCCTATGCATGACATTCAGCACGCCAAAAACTTGGTTCCCGGATCTACATTACCGAACCTACCCCATTACAGGTTGAATCCAGTTGAACACGTCGAGTTAACTCGGCAAGTCGATGAGCTCCTCGAAAGGGGTTCATCCAAGAGAGTCTGAACCCTTGTGTCGTACCTGCATTTACTCACACCTAAGAAAGATGGTACTTGGCGCATGTGTGTGGATAGTCAAGCAATCAATAAGATTACGGTTAAGTATCGATTTCCCATATCAAGGCTCGATGACATGCTAGATATAATGGTTGGTGCCACTATCTTCTCCAAGATAGACCTTAAAAGTGGCTACCATCAAGTCCGAATCCGCCCAGGTGATGAGTGGAAAACTGCCTTCAAGACCAAAGATGGTCTTTATGAGTGGTTGGTCATGCCTTTTGGGCTCTCTAATGCCCCGAACACCTTCATGAAGCTCATGACCCAAGTGTCGCGACCGTTTATGGGTAAATTCCTCGTGCATTTTGACAACATATTGATCTACAGTCGCGACAAGGAGCAACACTTGGCCCACCTTCGGTTGGTTTGTGAGATTTGAGGAGAGAGAAGCTATATGCGAATTTCAAGAAGTGCACGTTCATACAATGATCCGTTGTCTTCTTAGGGTTCATTGTCCCTGCCGATGGGATGATTGCGGACCCAGAAAAGGTAAAAGCTATTGTAGAGTGGCCTGAGCCTAAGAACATCCATGATGTCCGCAGCTTCCATGGGTTGGCTATATTTTATCGTCGCTTCATCCGAAGCTTTAGCACCATTATGGCTCCCATCACCAATTGTATGAAAAAGGGAAAGTTCCAATGGAGCAAAGCCGTGACGAAGGCCTTTGCCGAGATCAAGGAGAAAATGACTAGTGCACCCGTCATGCGCCTACCGGACTTTTTCAAAGTCTTTGAGGTCGCATGCGATGCTTCGGGTGTGGCCGTGTGGGTATAAGAGGAGTACTCAGCCAAGAACGCCACCTAATGGCCTACTGCAGCGAGAAGCTCAATGAGGCGAGGCAAAAATACTTCACCTACAACAAAGAGTTTTATGCAGTCGTTCAATCCCTATGGTATTGGAACCACTACCTATGACCGCATGAGTTCATCTAGTTTTCGGACCACGAGGCCTTACACTTCTTTGCTTCTCAAAAGAAGTTAAACCCGAGGCACGCGACATGGGTCGAGTACATCCAAGGGTTCACGTTTGTGTTGAAGCACAAAGCTGGCATTGAGAACAAAGCTGTGGATGCGCTTAGTCATCGGGTGGCGACTTTGAAGTCCATGTACAACGAGGTCATTGAATTTGATCGATTGAAGGAGTATCCCGAGTGCCCCGGTTTTGGGAAAGACTACAACACCCTCCTCAGTGACCCAGCGAGCACTAACCCCATTTATACTTTGCAGGATGGGTATTTGTTCATGGGCAATCACCTATGCATCCCTCGCACTTCATTGCGTGACTTCCTCATTTGGGAGTGGCATGCCGCAGGGATTGCCAATCATTTTGGGTGCAACAAGACCATTGCGCTTGTTGAAGATAGGTTCTTTTGGCCTTGTGTCATGCGAGATGTCGCCCTAATTGTGCGACAATATTGTACTTGCCAAGTCTCCTAACAAAGAAAGCAGAACACTAGCCTATACACTCCTTTGTCGGTGCCGCACACGCCTTGGCAAGACGTCTCGATGGATTTCGTGTTGGGGCTTCCCAAGACTCTGCGAAAGTACGACTCCATTTTGGCTGTAAGAAAGCAGAACACTAGCCTATACACTCCTTTGTCGGTGCCGCACAGGCCTTGGCAAGACGTCTCGATGGATTTCGTGTTGGGGCTTCCCAAGACTCTGCGAAAGTACGACTCCATTTTGGTTGTAGTGGACTGCTTCTCCAAGATGGCTCACTTCATACCGTGCACTAAAGCCTCTGATGCAACCCATATTGCGAAATTGTTTTTCAGAGAGGTGGTACGTCTCCACGAGTTACCCAAGACCATTGTGTCGGATAGGGATGTCAAATTCACTAGTTACTTTTGGAAGACCCTATGGCACATAATGAGTACGATGCTCCAATTCTCATAAGCATATCATCCTCAAGGATGGCCAAACTGAAGCTACCAATAGGAGTTTAGACAATCTTCTTCGATGTGTTGTCAGTGATCACATTAGGACTTAGGACTTCATTCTACCACTAGCCGAGTTTGCATATAATAATTCTGTCAACAGGTCCACAGGTATGAAGCCCATTTGAGGTGGTGCATGGCCACAAACCAAGAACACCCCTAGACTTGATCCCCAGGCCCGCATCTCACCTCTGAGTCAGCAGATACATTTGCACAACATATTCATAATTTGCATGCCGAAATTAGACGTAAACTTAACTTGAGCAATGATAATTACAAGTTATCAGTGGATTCACACAAGCGTTTTAAGGAATTCCAAATCGGTGGCCATGTGATGGTTTGGGTTAGGCCTGAACGGTTCCCATCGGGGATCGCGAAGAAGTTCCAAGCCCGTGGCGCCGGACCTTTCAGGATTGTGACAAGGAGTGGCCCTAATGCCTATGTTCTAGAGCTTCCTCAAGATACGGGAGTTAACTCAACGTTCAATGTGGAAGACCTAGTTCCTCATCTAGGCTCAACCCCACCCCCTTGCAATCCTTTCCAAACGTCCTCTATTCATGAGCCTAATCGAACCTCGCAACCTAGTTGTCGCTCGAGTGACCCTTGGTTATCACTCAAGCGACCTTCGTAAAGATTCCCGCTCGAGCGAGAACCAAATCCGCTCGTTGATGGGATTGTCCTTTTTTTATCCTTTTCTTTTGTTTTCCTTTTGTGTCAAATGTAAATCACCCTTTTAGGATAACATGGTACTTTTCTATTTTAGGGTTATTCTCATTTGTAATTACTATAAAGCATCTTTTGTAAGCCATTTTTGGGGCTTGTTGATGAATTAATAAAAATGTTTTGCATTGAGCTTGAGATGAGCTTTAAAGAGTGAATCTTCTTCCCCATGTGGGTTTGGTGTGAAGCCAAGGGTGAGATGTTCATGTTATCTTTGATCTCATTACTTCTTGTTCTTGTGTAAGCTTCTTATTTTCGTATTAATCTCTTGCATCCCATTTTCCCCTTTTTATTGATTTTTCCAATTCTCAAACCCTAGATCTAGAATAACCTTGATGTTCATCCTTGTGGATCGAATCCGATCTTAGCCCGTTGATCCATGACCGTTGTTGGGCTTGAGCTTGTTCAATTTGTGTCGGTAATCGCCTCAATTCAAAAGCCCTAGCGAGGAGCTACCGATTCCACCGCGAATTACGATCAAACGCCCCGACCTAGACGAGGCTAGAGTTCTATCTCTAAGATCGCCTCTTCCACATTTCCTAACGGATCTCGCGGGTCGGATTCGACCCTACGTGAATCAAGCATGGTCATTAAAGCAGAATCTTGCAAAACCCTACGGTATTGCTTTAATTTGTGGTTAATTATTCAATTAATTAGTTTAATTTCGAAAAATTAGCATATCATGGGCATTCACGTATTTTAGGGTCGTTGTCCCGCGTCAAATTGCCTAAAGAACAAACTCCTACTCAATCAACTTAAGGTAACCACACTTCCAGATACCAAGATATTGTTGAAGTACGCATCTTGAGATCTCTTTCTCAATTTCTGTACTACATATAACAAAATATATGGGTAAGTAGGGAGTATGGACTTATTCCAACCCAGCACATTCATTAAGAAATGCAACCCCTTCCTAATCTTCTCTTCTGGGATAAAGCAACTCAAATGCCTGCAGAATGCATGCAATCATCCAACTTCCTTATAAGCTGAATTCTTGATCAAACAAGCTTGCATATTGTTTAAGATAATTAGGTGTTAGGGTAGTTTAGGTATTCTTTAATTAGAAGTGGAATTAGAATATATTTAGTTTTAAAGTATAATTAGGAGTTTAGCATGATTAGGAGCATGTTAGAATTATATTCACAAAGTTATATTTATTTAGGATTCTTGTAATCTCGACTCTTAAAGAAACACGAGATAAAAAAAATTATGAGAACAAGATCTCTCTCCTTTTCTCCCTTCAAATCTTCTCTTTATAGTTTTCAAATTATTTATATAAGTTTGCACATATTGAGAAGCGCAGAATCCATATGTATAATGATTTATAAAATTTGTTTTTATCTGTTCGGGCAGGCATAGCGCCTCACCTGACACTGCTGCTGCTTTTTTCTTAATAATAATAAATAACTAAAAACCGCACAGGATAAAGGCTAATTTTCCCAACTTCCTATGATATAACAAGTAAACCATCTTTCTAACTTCTATAATGCCGTAATTATAACATTGAATTCAGTGCAGTTAAGTGATAACCTTAAATGCAGTTAAATATATGTAAGAGCTGTTATGCCTTGGCTGTCTTGCTTGCTTGGCTTGCTTGTCTGGTCTTGCCTTTCCGAACAGTTCGCTAAGACGGTGAACCCAATAAAATGTCACTCTTCACGTATACGGATGATGCCTGTGTCGATCCTTGTCACGGGATGAATATGAGCTGTGGTAGTCGCCGCGATCTGGAAAGGTCAATAGTCAACAATCTCAGAAGAGAACTTTACAAAAGGAGAAAGAAGAACTAAAATGGAAAAGAGGGTAGGTGTGGAAAAAGTACCTCGAGATGGGTGATGTCTTGATTTCTCGGAATGCCCTGCATCAAACAGATGTCTCATGCACTTAAAACGCTTGCAAATGGTAAAGGGAGCTCCCTAAAGATAGAAAAAGCGGATCAAAATAAGATACTAATACAAGAGAAATGGTTGGCAGTATGCATCTCACTAATTACATTCCATGCTCTGTCCCATTCAGGGCCCCATTGGATGAGCCATAGCCCAAAAATCGCACTGATTGGATGTTCCACACAATCTGATCAGTCACCTATTTTTGGACAGTCAATAAGGTATTGGTAAAGATCACGGTTCAAAAACACCACCCATCAATCAGAATATTAAGATCATATGATTGGGTCAATACACTTCCACTGGAATTACAAATTGCAACATTGTTGAACCTTCTGAATTCATCTTTCTATCATCTGATTAAGAGACCATATATCTACTGTGCTTAACATTTCAAGGCAGTGCAACATCAGCTCCAATACATTGTTAAACTAGATTTCCTCTGGTGTTAGTGTCATTATGCGGGTGTATCATTGTGGTCCAATCAGTGATATTTTGAAAGCAATGCTTGGACAAACAAATGATTTAGACTACAAAAAATATGCTGCAACAAAGTGAAAATGAATCACCACTATCTTTTCAATCTAAAATGTATTTGTCATTTAGTATTATTACCGTTGTTTTGTTTTATACTTGAAACAAAAGTAATCATGATCGGGGGCAAATTGTTCGCTATAAATAATATATCTCAACTTTAGATATTTCCACTTAGTTGCAGCATCGTTTATGTACTCTAATTCAGTTGTATATCCAAACACAGCCTAAGCTATGGCAATATATGGGAAAGCCCTGATTGAATGGGACATACTGCCAACTGTAGTATTTCTAAAATCTAAGCAAATAAACCGAGATGTAACCACTCATAAGGCACCTGATTCCTTCCCCTTGTCCTTCGTTCGGTGACTTCTTTCCTTGAGTTTATCTCGTTCTCTCTCCTGCTCCTTCTCACGTTCCCTTTCCCTGTCTGAATCCCTACCGCGATCACGAGTCTTAGATCTCTCCCTCTCTCTCTCCCTATTCCTTTCTCCACCCATATCTGTTCTTTGATCAGCTTTAGACTTTGAAACAGTGTCTTCTTTTGCATCTCCCTCAACAGGCATGCCTTTGATATTATCGGTGTTCTTCTTTGACTCTTTTATTAGGTCCAAGGCTATCCTTACTTTTGCATCCTTATCCTTAGACCCAGTAGTATCAGTATTAGCTGCGGACTTCGGAGAACCAGTATCATTAGCAGCGCCATTTGCCAAGCTCTCCTAAGCAAAATAACAATGGCGATCTTAACAGAGACTGTAATTTTTAATCCATTTCAAGCATAAAAGCAGAAGGGAGGTTTACTTACCTTTGGAGCTTGAGCTTGTGGGTCCCATGTCTTATTTGTCGACGTGATCGAATCCGAATCTTTACATACCGGAACATAATGTGCTTTTGGTAGACTATACAGGTGCGCAAGAACTTTACAGACTTCATCGATCCCACACTTATCCGTGTCAAAAGCTTTCCACCACGGTGGGTTTTCAGGAAGTGGGACTTGGAACCTACGAGCAGCAGCATATACAACCCCACATGCCACAACCTCACTTTTAAACCGAACGCATAAAGTTGTGCGTAAACTGTTTCAAAGACACTATCGAGTCAGATATAATCGAGAGCAAATCAAAGGTATGCATTACAAGAGACTCAGGACAGTAAGAAAATGACTAATCATAATGTAATTAGGAATATAAAAATCCACATTAACATGAGCATTTACGAAGAAAGACGTCAATATTACAGTTATTTGTTAATTAATTAATAGGCTTCAAATACTACTTTCCTTGATGTAGAGACAAGGGTTGCACCATATTTTACAACATTAAAAAAGCGTTACAAAGCATCAAGAACTTGGGAAGTGTAAAGAATTTTTTTTAATCACTTCAAAAGTCTAAAGGTTGAATGAAGTTTCTTTACCAAAAATATGGTATCTTGAGGGTTTTGCTCTGTTATGCGCTCTTCATGGTGCTACATGGCGCTACTGCAGAAAATACATTATTCGGAAATGGGGACGGTTCAAATCTTCAAATATTACAAATGATATGTTCAAAATCAATATTTCGCTTCTCTGGAGGATTTTCAGAGTGTGAAACCACTCATTTTAAAGATAGCTGTGCCCAGTTTCCAAAAATATTTAGAATTTTTATGTTCCGAATTGTGATTGCAAGTTTATGCCCAAAATTTCTGGGTAGTGTAAGTTGGCTTCTATAGATGTGAACTGCAGTCCACACTGGCAATAATAAACAAAAGAAAACAAGCCAACTAGAATGAAAAGAATGATAAACTAGTCTGCAACCTTTTAATAAACTTCAATAAAATTCAGCAACCACCCACCAAAAAATGAAAAATATTTAAAGGCTTTACCGTTCTTGTGCATTCAAAAAAGAATTATAGAAGTCCTCTAAATGGATCTACCTATAACAACTAAGTAATTGCCTACTAGTTTAACTTCCTAAAATAATGGTGATGAAATAAAACATAAGTCCTCTGAGGTTAATAACAGGGTTCTTGTGATTTTGGGGATAGTCTTTCTCGGTTTCCCACCAACACTAGTATCCTTCAAAATAAATTTGAGACTTTTGCTTGTAGCTTATTAAAGTCACGAATCATGCAATATAAAAATCCCCCCAAAAGAAGAAAATTTAGTATCCTTTAAATAAAATCAAGATTATTGCTTGTAGCTTATAAAATCATGTGTCACGATCAGGGCCGGCCCTGACATTTCGAGGGCCCAAGGCGAGTTCCTAAAATGGGGCCCCTGTTTTTTCTGGGATATGTAACATATGAAATCAAGAACTGACCGCCGGCTAGTTAGATCATGATCTCAATATCCTTTGTGTAGAAGATTAGGGTGCGAAACGATCTCCATTGTTTGATCCCAAGCAGTCAATGACTTTCACAGGGTTTTGGATGTAAGCGCTTTTAGTAAACCTGTAGAGGCAAACAGTGCCATCTGAAAATAAATCTAAGTCGTCTATTTGGTGGCGACAATGTAAAGATCTATGGGGTCAAACATTTGCACAAAACATGGTCTCTACCAGACAATTGAATACAGTCAAAGTCTATCATTTGATTCAATAGTTGGCTATGTGAATTATATGATAGAGATCATATTTTGCACCCATCCTTGGTAAAAAAATAAAATTAAATCACGGCATCATGCCCTTCTAACCATTTTGGATAGATTTGAATCTCTTTATTCTATTAGACTTAGTAATTAATGTTTATCTATATAAGGATAGATTGTGGAGCTTTTTAAAAAGCTCATCATCTTATTTATTTTTTATTCTTTTAGATGGAATCATCATCTTATTCAATGGCTGACTTTAAAGTCACTTTTTGGGATTTGTGTCATATCAAATCAATGCCTATGATAGTAATTTTCATATGGTTGTCACTATTGACACCAAATTTGATTTTAAGGTCACTTTTTTGGAATTTGTATCACGTTAAATCAATGCCTAACCATTTGATGGTACGCCCATTATCTTTAGATCAAGTGTGTGAAAGGTTGGAACGAAAACATTATCCATCATTTAGTTCAAAACTGTCAATTGGTTTTAACATGGGCGCCCTCATAGATTCGGTGGGAATATTTAAAGCCAAAATCACATTTGATAAAATCACATGTCTTTCATCTCGTTTAAATTTGAGGCCATTGGATGCAAAATCCATATTATTCACAAATTTCGGAATAAAATTGGAATATTTCAAATAAAATTGAAATTTTACAACTTTCCCAATTTAGGTTAAAAACTTCACTTTTTAAATTTTTATCATCTAATCTATTTTATAATTTTACTTTCCGAATTTTGACTTTTTTTTCCTTTTTTCGAATTTCTTAAATTCTATTTTTTTCGAATTTCTTAAATTTTTTTTTCCTTTTTTCTCGAAACCCAATATGGTCACTATAGACGTAAACAGGAATAGTGAGGCAGATTAATCCATTGCAAGATATCGATCTGCAAAATTCGAACCTCCCAATTCTAGGATCCTTTTTCAATAAAAAATTTTCCCCTGCCCATTCTCTATATTCACCATTGATATTTTAAGTTGGCAAGGTTCATCTTGTTCGATCTTGAAAATTAGATTGGAGGAAGAGCCCTTTTTGGTGAGGTCTGAGTGAACATTGATGAAGTAAGGATTAGACATTAAGGGGGACCAAAGCTTGGAAACACACCTCAATCTTATAATAGACTTACATGAATTCTAGTGAGTATTTCCATGATGATGATGTCTTGGGGAATGTGCTTCTGTTTATAGGTTCTGGCTGCCTTCATCTACTATAGTTTGCTATTTTGTTTTTCAGCAACTACTTTAAATAATAGTTATAAAGAGGAGAAGATTTTGGAAACTCTAAAAGATCGAATCCAAAAAGATCGAGTATATATCTAGCTTAGAGTCCTAGTTTAATTAGATATGAGTTAGGGCCTTAGGGGCATTTTAAGTATGGAAAATTGACAAAAACTATTTTTACTTTTATATAGTAGTAAGGATTCTTAGGGTTTATTTGCTTTATAAATGCATTGTAATCTCTTTTGAGAAAATAATTAATGATGAATATTGAAATTTGATTGCTTTGTGCTATCTTTGAGAGTTTATTGAGAATTTTCATCTTTCCCGAGTTTAGGGTGTGGTTTGAGGCCAATATTTTCGCTAGTGAAATTCCAATGATTTTCTATATCTTCTTCCTTGTTTCTCTATTTTTGTTTTTATTTTATTCCGGATATCGAAACCCTAATCCTATTGTGTGGGATTTACGCTACTTTAGGGTTAGTGTCTTTCCGTCCTGCATCAATCCATGTACGGATACAACACTACTATGGGAGTATGGGCTGCCACACATAGTTGAGAAGTCATTCTCCGAATGTTACCTTAAGGAGGTCAAGTGTTTGTACTATTTTTTTTTTTATCATTCGTTATCAAAATGAAGAAGGACATACTTGGATATAGACTTTTCTTTGCTCAAAACTTAGATGTTTTGGGCATGAGCCTTAGGATGGACTTTTCATGTTTGGAAAATTGCCAATTTTGTCTGTCCAGAACTTTCTCACAAGGACTTAGTATTGTTTAGTTCCAAGTTTAATGTTATAAGGTATCAATTCTTCTATAACCATTTTGAGTTTCTTGTAACGGCAATGGTCAGGTCCAAACAGGTTGAACTGGATTTCGAGTTCAACCACATCTGCAGCCCCTGAATGTGAGAGAATCTTGACTTTCATGTTTTGTACTTTTTATAGAACGACGTGCAGTCAAGATACTCCTATCTCCAAGGGCGATAAATGTGGTTGAACTCCAAATCCAGTTCAACCTGGTTGGACCTGACCATTGCCCTTCTTGTAATCAGTTTGCTAAATGTAATATTTCTTAATAAACCATCAGTTTGCCAAATGCATCTTCGAAACTATCATCCTTTCAATACGTCTTACGAGCATCCTCCGATCGCTGAAACCATGCCCAATGAGCAGTATGATTTTTCATAGATCTTTGTCAGTTGTCACTACCCAATCACGACCCAGAGCTTTGTGGAGCAATGTAATGGTGATTCTAGCACTGAATCTACCATTTTTCAACTCGTGTCTCTTATATTTTTATTTCTTTTATAATTCCCCTCTTCGATAATGTTGTTATGCTGTCAAAATACTGGAATAATTTCAGTGCCATAAGAAGATACTTTGCCTTCAGACAAGGAAAAACTTTTACCCCAACTCTTTTGTTTATCTTATTATTTATTAGCATACTTATTAACTTGTTATTCTACCAAAAGTTTGCTAGGATAACAGCTTAGTAAATAACAAAATTGCAGAAAGAGATGTTATATTTTTACGAGGATTCGTCTATGGTTTTTTAAGCAGAGACTGCACTTTTTAAGTAGAGACTACCACGTTACAAGTGGGTTTGGAACTTCTAACACCTTCCACCTCATCATAGATATCCTTACTATAAATGTTTGGTTAGATAGAGAAATTATGGCCATTTTTCACATTCAATGGATTCCTTGGGTTAGCCTAAGAAATCCGGATTGTGGCTCCAAGATCAAAAGTTGGCATCATTACGCATGCTAACAAGTAACAACAACTAAACTACTGAACTACAATGAATAAGATGGAGAAAACACTTGCCATTTAATAGGTAAAGCTGCTACGAGCACACCACTTTGTTCTCCCTGCACACCGAAGAAGAGAAATGGTGGGGAAGCTCTTAGTTGTGTCCTACAGAAAGGTACTGATTTGGGAGTGTTAGGCGGGGTTCAGATTTCGAGAAATGGCCCAGTTGTTTCTCATCTCAAATTTTGCAGATTATACTATTATTTTTTGTGGTACTTCTGAGGAGTTATGGTATGTTAGGGCTGCTTTGGTTGTGTATGACGGAGTCTCTATGCATAGAGTTAATGTCCATAAGACTAGAATCTTGGCGGTTGTGATGGATGATTCATATGTCTCAGTTCTTGCAGATAGAATTGGATGTTGCAATTGATAAGTTGCCTACGACCTACCTTGGGTTGTCGTTATGTATTGGGAAGCCCTGTGCTGCTTTGTGGGAGCCTATTGTTGAAAGATTTAAGAAGAGGCTGGCTATGTGGAAGAGTAACTTTCTTCCGATTGGGGGAAGGTTGGCGCTCTTTAAAGCAACTATATCTAACCTCCAATTAATTTCATGTCAGTGTTTAGTTGTCCTGCAGCCGTTATCAAAAGATCGGACCAAATTGAACAAAAAAAAATTTGGGAAGGGAGAGGGAAGGAAAGGAGATATCTGGTTAATTGGGAAGTCTGTCATTTTTCTACAAGGATGAGGGTTCGGAAATCCGTAGGATGCGCACAATAAATGAGACTCCCCCAGGAAAGTGGTTGTGAAAGATTACTACTGAAGGGCATACTTGGTGGGTTCAAACGCTTGTTTTGCAAGTAAGGTGGGTATGCCGTTGGATGGAGTATCAGATTTGGTAGGAGAGGGTCGGCATGGTGGAGGGGGTGTTTGTGCTGTCAAGGGGAAATTCTTCCAATGCATTAGATATGAATGGGGTAACAGGTCGCGCATCTTGTTCTGAGAGCAGCATTGGATAAGAGTGGAGGTGTTTAAGGAAAGGTTCAAGGGTTTGTAGTGTATCACTTCTTGTCAAAATGAATGCATTGCCCAGCTGGCTGATAGTGCGGACGACTGGTTTGTTTAGGATATTAGATTTTGGAGGAATCTAAGAGATGATAAGGGGAATAACCTAGTGAAGATGTTTGGTATGATTGAGGACAGAAAACCCTGCCGAGGTAGGCAGGATTGTATTGTTTGGACGCTTAAGAAAAGTTGATGTTTTAAGGTTAAAAGTTTCCATAGGTTCTTCATCACAGGCCTTTACTGAGTCATAATGTTATGGAGTTTTTGTGCGCCTCCCAGAGTTGTGTTTGGGTGGGTTGGTGAGGCAGAATTTTGACAGTATCTCAGCTCATTAGAAGGGGGAAAAGAATGCGCAATTTATGTGCTATGTGCTTACAGGAACCAGAACCAGAATTCACAAATCACGTGTTTTCATTGTTGCATAGCCAAAGAAATCTGATATATGGTGCTTAAAACAGTTGGCGTCTATTGAGGGTTCCCTCGTACTTGGTTAGAAATAAATGATAGAATCTTTCATAAGGTGCAAAAGCCGCCAGGTATGATCATGAGACATGCGAGGGATTGGATGCTTAGTTGAGTCATCTTGGACAAGGATGGGGTTGCAGCCTTGCAGGTGGCAGTTGGAGCTTCAGATAGCTTGGGATGTGGTTTGTGAGTCTCCAGGTTGATAAGGAGTTCCTGCCTATTTTCCCTTTCATGTGCTCTTTGTTGTTTGTTTTTTTCTGCCTCAGTCGCGCGCTAAGGTTTTTTCAGTGTCCTTGTACTATCTTTTGCTAACATATATATAGCATTACCAAATTTTTTTTAAAAAGGAAAAAACGGTGCAAGGTTAGTAAAAGTTGTGTGGATAACAAATGTTGGTTAGATATGGGGGGTTGAAAAAAAGAGATTTACTTGTAGCAACCCCTTTAATCAAAATCACTCGGTCATTGAACCAACTTTTTATGGCCAACGACAACAGCATCACAGCTCCACTTACTATGACTACGCAGCCATAGAAAAATAAGCTCCCTTAGTGAATTTAAATATTTCTAATATCATGACGATGGAACAAAGAAGATAAATACGAGAACACGGTACCCACTTTTTGCATTTGAACTGATGTCGATAAGTTCACTTTTTTAACTTCCACAGGTATAGAACGTCTTTGGTGTAGCTTGGAACAACAGCATTCCTTGTCCATCGCAATCAGTTGTCGATTGCAGTGACAAATAAAAAAAAATAAGATAAGAAAACAACAGAGGCACCTAATTCATTTGTAGGCAAGATAAGCACTGATGTGCTATTTTTCTTCCAAAATATATGAAAAATGAACCCATGATCCACGACTAAAGCTGAGTAGCTTCGCGATTTAAATTGTTTAAACTATATAAACCTCTTAAAGTTGTTAATCAAGAACTGGGATATATATGTTAAAAATTCAAAAGCATGCTGGTGAAGAATAAAAGATTCTTGCCTTGAAGGAAATACTACAACGCATTCCACGAGGTAAAAAACTTATGAAACATAATTCAATAAAAATGAATAAATAATATTAACTCTAAGATAACGCTGACCACTATCTTATCACAGCTCAATAATAGCAGTAAATGCTAATATTTAAATTATAGAGAAGAAACATACAACTCTCAGATTACTAAAGGCATACTGGAAATCCTTTGTTAAAAGATCACAGCAATAATATAGAGAAGAAATATACAACTCTCAGATTACTAAAGGCATACTGGAAATCCTTTGTTAAAAGATCACAGCAATAACATAGAGAAGAAATATACAACTCTCAGATTACTAAAGGCATGCTGGAAATCCTTTGTTAAAAGATCACAGCATAATTACAAAGGAAAAATCTGCAACAAGCTCAAAAGCAAACTACAAAATACTAATTCATTGAGAGGTTTCATCTAGAATGATACCTATCATTGGCTAGGTTCCATGCTTCCTGTCTCAACTCTGGAGGCGTTTCAAGTGTCGCAAGGTAATTCGATATGAATTTATGAGGATGTTCAACGTGACAGATGAACCCCATCTCTTTCAATAAATGGCGTTCTGTTCTGTTCAAATCCATCTTCAACTCAGTAAATTTCTGTCACAGAAAAAATAATAAATAAAGATGCAAAAATAACTACTTAAGAAATATATCCATGGCCTAAAAAACTTTCCTCTGAGATATGTTAACTAGCCCAAATAAAAGAAGAGATAAAATGAAGGACACGTTCTAACCTTAGAAGAGCTATCTAAATGCTCTATTGGCTTATTCTCCCTCCTACATTCCATTCTATGGAAGACAAAGAGGACGTGCCTTGCTCTTCTAGGGCTTTCCTCCAGTTTAGAAGCGAGCCAAACGCAACTTGCAGCGACCCTCTACAAGGCAGGAAGACCCATGCTTTAGAGTAGTGCTTCAATGTAATGTGTTTTAAGAGTGGCAATATACATTATGAATGTCAATGATATTATCATAATAGCATTATGCATTGTTCAACATTCCTTGAGAATATTTACTATATAATAATATGATTCGATGAGAAAGAATTTTCGCAAAAAAAAAAAAAAAAAGTTTCTCATGTTATAGACAATTTGGTATTTATCAGTCATAGGCTCATAGCTGTTTCTCACTGACGGTCAACACTGATAGTATTAAAAATCGGCACCGTGTGCACTCAAACATTCGTATTGTACCCATTAAATAATAATTAAATAAAAGAGCATTGTACTGTCGATGGATTAGATAAAAAATTATCAACAAATAGTATAAGAAAAAGGAAATATATAGAGATGTGTCCACATATGCTACCTTGCTACTAATAGTGTGATTCAGGTCATGGTTCGAAAACACGAAAAATCGACTCAACTTAAAAGTCAGTCGGGTTGAGTTAACTCGAGGACTTGAGAAAAAACTTGAATCACTCTAAATCGATAATATATATATATATATATATATATATATATTATTATATTATTATATTATTATATTTTATTATAATATTAGATCTTAAAATTAACATTGTTAGATCCCATGTTTTAAGAATCGGACTGATGCTCAAACCGTAAGTGCAGTCGGATGATTTAAAGTAAACTAGTCAAATCATAACCGATTTTAAGCCAAAATATAATTCAAGTTATGCAAGTAGAGTATCGTATTTTATATCTTGTTTTAAATAAATAATATTATATTTATATTTAATATAGAATTTAATCAAGTTATTTTAAATTTTTGAAATGAGAGATGACACATCTCTCATCCATCAAACCCACTTTATATATTATTTTATATACTAGAT
The DNA here is from genome assembly GCA_021018995.1 of Chloranthus sessilifolius. Lineage (NCBI taxonomy): Eukaryota > Viridiplantae > Streptophyta > Magnoliopsida > Chloranthales > Chloranthaceae > Chloranthus > Chloranthus sessilifolius. Next base: position 12,697,208 of record CM037588.1, read on the forward strand.
ATTTTATTTATATATTAAATATTCTTTTATAGATTAAAAAAAATATGAACAGATGTCAACACCAAAGAGGGCTGAACAGTCACTCCAATACTCCATGATTCAAGTCTTCATTTAAATAAATAAAAAGATTATAGAATAAATAAGAGAGATGAATCGTCCCTCCCTCTCCAAACTCCTTTTTTTTTTTTTTTTTTTGCATCGACTTGGCCAAGTTTTGAGTAAACTAGAAAAGAGTCTTTAAACCATGATTCAGGCTCTTAACACGGATCCAACATTGTTATACAATAATACAACTCTTTCAGATAGAATCCAATTAGAAAACCTTGGGACTGAATTCAAATTTCTCTAATTTCCTCAAAAAGAGTAACACTAGAAAGATATAAAGGTGTGTGTTTCATGTATAAGACAGTGATAGATGTGTAATCTTTGTATTCTATTGATTCCACATACCATTTATCACTTATTCTTTTACGAATAACACAAGATATATATATATATATATAGAGAGAGAGAGAGAGAGAGATAAAGAAATTTAGTATATGTAACCTTGACATTAAAGCGAGCGAACGATTTCTTGCAGTAGAATCGATGGAACAGAACCTGGCCAGTCGCCATTACAGCTTGAGGTCTATTATTAAGAATCAAGAATAACAAAAAAAAATGTGTAATATATATAAGAAGAAATTTTGCTCCCCATTCTATCAACCCGTTTGGTATCGAGGATAACAATCTGAACTATTTTGGATTGGCTATACTGGGAAAGTGCACCGATTACACAATCATGACTATCCATTAATGATATTTTGTGGATTATTCCGGACCTTGTTTTTTATCTCCACAAAATACACAACTGATTAGATGGTTATAATTACCAAATACTGCAATTTCCAGGCCATCATCCATCAAGAGGTAGCTCATCATTTGAAGGTCTCGATCAAAGGCATAGTAACCAAGTTCAGATTCGGCAATCATTCGTTGGGGTGTCAGTTCAATCTAATTCAGACAAATCCAAGAAGAAAAGAGAAGAATTCAGAAAGTAGACGGGGATTATAAACATTGGGCACGACTCTCCTGACCGTCAGTAAGCACCAAAATGGTGCTTAAGACCCTGTTTGGCGTGGCTCAACTTTTTTAAAACGTGATTGCAGTAAAGCACTACGGTCAAAAGCAGCTTTTTAGTAGAAGTACTATTGTTGGAAAAGTTGTTTGTCTGAGACAGCTTCCTGATCTCCCAAATCAGTTGTATAAGTTATTTTTTGTTTGGTAAAAATAGCTCCTACTCTTTAGTTGTAAGGGGGTCAACTCATTCCATCTCAAGAAGATGGGTGAGATTACAGTTTGATAGTGTGTAAATAATGGAACCCTATAAAAAATGGGAGCCATGGTTCTTGAATTTGGCCCTGGCACATAATTCAAAAGAAAAACTTTGATATTTTGAGGACCGTGCGCCAAGTGAAAACACTATCTAAGCCGTCTGATTTGAAATCCATGATTTACAGATCTATGGAGCAAAAGATACGTGTAGAACCTGATCTCTATCATATAGGGATGCAAGCTTTGAACCAAACGCTAAAACCGAACCGAAAGCCGAGGGTCCCGAACAGGACCGAACTGCATCGAAAACCGACACAAACCGAACCGAACTGAACCCCAATTTGGTTCGGTTTCGGTTTGGGTGGCTCGAAACCAAAAACCGAGGGGGTAGGTTGAGTAAACCAAAAAAAACTCAAAAAAAACACAGAAAAAACTGGAAAAAAAAAAAAACTGAAAAAACCAAAAAACCGAATATATATATATATATATATATATATATATATATATATATATATATATATATATAAATACCCTAAAAAAAATATAAAAAGTAGGTATTTTACCTACACCGAACCGAATTGGTTTCAGTTTCAGTTTCGGTTTCAAAAAAAAAAAATGAACCAAACCGAACCGAATGGGTTTCTGTTCGGTTTCGGTTTGGGGCGTACCGAACCAAACACCGAAAAATTCAGGTTCAGTTCGGTACACCGAACTTGCATCCCTACTATCATATGATTCAACCCAGTCAAATATCAAATCAGATTATGACCTTTGACTCCATTGAATCATATGATTAAGATGATGCTTGGTGCCAAACTTTTTCAGCTAGGATCTATAGATCATGATCTTTAAATCAGACGGTTTCCATGGTGTGAGAAGATGTTGTTAGGTTACAGTTTCAAAGGGAGAGAGAGAGAGAGAGAGAGAGAGAGATTGCAGAGAGAGTTACAATTCTCAAAGACTGCCCGTTGAATTGAGAAAAATCATATAAAATTAGGTGCATTAGGAGCTGATAGGCATTGCTGAGCAAGTATAGCCAGTTTTACATAGCATTAATGGAAGAGTATCATCAAAGAGAAGAATGGAAAGGGAGACAGGGAACGACTACCAATGGATGATGAGATTGGAGAGAGAGAGAGAGAACCAGGAAAAAACATTGGGGAGATAGAGAGGGAGTAGTTGCAAGGTGGAAAAAGAGATAAGAAATTGAGCATATAAAGAGAGAGGGAACCTAGGAGAGATGCTGCGGTGAGCTCTTTGAGAAAGATGTAACGTATTAGTATTTAGGGTATCCTAGTTGATTCGACATAAAATAAGTGGGCGAGGTGTTTTGGTCAAAACAAACTTCTTCCATACAGTTCCGCAAAGTTCCATAAGATTCCCGCAAATGATAGTTTTAAAAGCAGGTTTCGGCCGCTTTTGCAAAATAGATTTTTTATGGCTTTTTCTTATAAAAATAAGCTCTAAGCTATTTTAAAACCAAACAGTTTCCCAAGCTCTTAATTGCTTTTTGGCGGCCAAAATCAATTCTAAGGCCCCCAAAAGCCACACCAAACTGGGCCTAAATGATTGTATACCATTGATTAGGGTTGTGCAGAAACCGACCGAAACCAACCCGAATTTCGGTTCGGTTTCGGTTTTGGGACATATCGGTTCGGTTTCGGTTTCAAAAAATAGAAACCGATAGTTATCAGTTCGGTTTGGGTTTCGAAAAATAGAAACCGATAGTTATCGGTTCGGTTTCGGTTTTAACGTTAAAAAACCGAAACTGAACCGATTAGAAACCGATAGTGGTGCATGCCTGAGATTGGTGTTCTGTGAAGTTATTGGGATCTCGATATGATTTTTTTATTATTTGCATGCATGTATTTAGATGGATCTTGTTCATGCATTGCCTTCTGAATTGGGTTGTGGAAAATATGTTTCAATCATTTAGGTTCTCTGTTTTGATTTCTGTTTTCTCTCTTTATGCAAAAAATCTAAATATATATACAAGTTGTAATGTAATGAAAATATGAAATAGCTATGAAGGGTCATGTGTCATGAATCTGGTCGATCTGGACAATACATGTTGGCAACCCATATCATGCATTTGAAAAATGCTCGACATTTCACAGATCAGAGGATTGCTAAATGGATGGTTGAAAATTTTATGATCAGCTGTCCAAAATTTGACATGCAATTAGATGGTTAGGGTTGTTTGACATTCTACTTTCGGGTTGTCTTCTATCAAATGGTGGCCTACCTGTGGATGATTGGACTGTAATACTGTATGGATTCATACCGTCGAGACCTACCAGTGTGTACTAATAATCGGTGCATCTACCCATCGATCTGGACTGTCTGATAGGTGCATTAATTTTTGGAAATGTTCTTAGTCATATGATCAATCACCTACTTTTGGATGGTTAATAGCGAATTAGCGATATAGGCAACAACCTACAAAGTCTCCAGTGATCTGACTCTTATGAATTGGCAATGGCTTCCTAATAATAAAAAAATTAAAAAATTGACGTTTAGAAACCGAAAACCGACCGAACCGATAACTATCGGTTCGGTTTCGGCTTTGAACCTTATCGGTTCGGTTTCGGTTTCATAAAATAGAAACCGATAGTTATCGGTTCGGTTTCGATTTTGCCCCAAAACCAACCCGAACGAACCCGATAACACCCCTACCATTGATGGGCTCAAGGTGTGGGTAATCCACACTGTTAAAGTGGTAGATCATAAGTTGAAAGACAGGGGGCCCAAAAATCGAATTTTTTTAGAGGTTTTAAGCATCCGATCTCTGCACTCTAATACCAACCATTGTGTTTAGTTTTAATGGCTGATATTCAAACTCGCCATGGTTCACATCTACTTACAGACAGGATTTTTTGGCTGAAACATTTTCCGATGATCGATTGCCACCTGAACCATTTGGATTGATCATAAATCAATGCCACATGGCATGTTAGGAAATCACACTTCAATTGTGTGGGATAAAAAATTCTAATCAAGTGGTGATAGATCATTTAAACACCATTTGGTATTTAAATGTCGCTCAGGAGCCATTATCCCTAAAATGTTACACAGTCCAGATCATAGTAACAAATTAGGGTTATTTCGCCAAAAGTTCGGCAAAATTTCAGCGAAATGTGGTCTTGTTACACATTTCATCAAAATTTCAGCGAAATTAACACAATTTTGGTGCATTTCTCCTCCTCCTCCTCATTCTAATGAAGCAAACCCCTAAGTAACCCAATGCCAGCTACCTCTGCCTGCCCTATCCCTAACCTCCCAGTCCTCTGTCGTCCAGCCACCGCCACCCTCCGATCAAAGATCCGGCGCACAGGTTGTTCTAGTTCCTTTTCCCCTTCCCCTTCCAGATTTAAATAAATCTGGAAGATGGATAAATTATTTTTAAAAAAATTTGTCGGTTAATTAATTTTTTTTAATTTGAGGGTTTTTCATCATACAACTATTATTTATTTAAATTTTTTTTGTTCTTTAAATATGTTAGTATATATTTTAATATTTTTAACTTATATTTAGTCCCAGAAAATTTCCCGAAATTTTCCGAAATGAACTGAAACAACCCCCCACCAAAATATTGCCGAAAACCAAACTTGTCACTATGGTCCGGATTGCATTTAGAATTTACAATTATTTTAAAAAAAACGAGGTATGATTAAAGCAAGTATCACAATGAAAAAAATTCATTAAATTCAGAAAATTCGAGAAAAAACTCGAAGAATCAAGGGATCGAGAGAATATTCGGTAACAAGTTCGGCAGACCACCTATTCGAGGAATTTTTCCAAAGTTTTGATTAATTAGGAGAATTTTGTGACAAGATCAAAGGGAAGATTTTTAGATATGGGGGGCATCATCTCTCACAGTTCTTAGCTCATAGATACAGATTGACAGCTCAAAAACTAAAATAAATCTCAGACAATTAAGAAATTATCAAAAAATTAAAAAATAAAAACAAAACAAAGAAAGAAGAATAGAGGATACAATCTGAGTAAGATGCCGCTTTCCTGGATGAGATCACAGCCATAGATTCGAAGTTTCGTCTCCGTTGGCTCGTCTATACCATCTTTCCTAGACGGAGAATTCTTCAACTGCTCGTCCGTCAGGTAGAATGTATCGATCGCCGTATATATCATTTCCAACACACCTCTAATTAATCAACTGAAATTGGATATTGGAATTTGGAAATCACAAAAAAAATCAAAAAATTATAAAACAAAAAAAAGAACTGTAAATTGAACAGTGTCTTGATTCAACATAAAACTATTTTTCTTACATGATTTTACTGAAAATAGGATATATATCAGAAATTCATAAAATAATCTTTAAAACAAAGAAAGCAAAAATAAGATAAAATCAAGGCAAAAAAAAACTCACAGAGAGAGAGAGGAGGAGAGAGCGCGATTAATTGATTTATGAATCGAATTTTGAAGAATCAACTCAGAGCAAGCAAGGGAAAATTGATGAGAAAAGGGGGTTTAGCGGGTGAGAGAGGAAGGGTTCGAGGGTTGTCATTGCAATGTTACTGCTTCACCCCTTTTGATTACTTAAAATTTCTTATTACACACCATTTATCGCTATTTACAGACCAAGCTATGAAAGAACAAGTAAAATAAAGGGTACTTCGCAGTTCCCCCAACAATGATTCCTTCCAATTAGACGATGGAGATCGTATTTTTACCCCTATTTTGGCGCACCTATGAGGATCAATTTTTTATTTCATGTGTCACAAATCCTCAAAACATGACCCTTAAATTATATAATACACTGCAAGCTCAAACTTGATTCAAGAGCTATTATTTTGGGATCGGTGGCAAGTCAATCACAAACTGACCGTCTGATTGGCATGCCATGATCTCGTGATCTATTGTGTGGAATTTCAGAGATAAAAATGACCTCCATCATCTGATTCAAAAGAAGCAATAATTTTCAAGGGGTCCGGATGTGGGTGCTTTCAGAGAACATCTAGAAGTGTTTTGAGGTATTTAAAATAAAACTTTTGATTTCATGTGGAACATATCTCAAAATATGCCTATAAAATAAGGTTAAAGTGTGATGTGTGTCATATGAATTAAGGGTATTTCTTTGAGATTTGTACCACGTGAAATTGAAAACTGACCATATGATAGCACACCCATGGCCTCGGATCCCTTGTGTGAGCTACTGGAATGAAAAAATTATCGCCATCGTCAAATTCCATGCAATTAAATGTTTCCAGGATAGGCGCCTACCGGATTCACTAATCCGGTAGAGGCAACCAATAAAAATCTGTAATGTTTTTATCAATCCAAGTAGTAAATTGGGGTACATGTTGGTTAATCGAAGTGAACCAAAACCGAACCGACACAAATCGATTTGGTTTCGGCTCGGTTAAATTCCCAAAACTCGAAACATAATCGAAATCAATAAAAATTCAGTTTGGTTCAATTTCGGTTTTTTCGAGTTTCTTTTAATTGTTTCAGCTTTTTCAATTTTTCGATTTTTTCGATTATGGGTCGGTTTTCTAAACTTACCAACCAGTTTTCGTTTTCAGCCATCCAAAATCAAAACCGAACTGATTGAGAATCGGTTCATTTTTATTATTTTTTTGGATCAATTTCGGTCCAATTCGGTGGGCCAGTTTCTTGATTCATGCTTTCGATTTTTCAGTGCAAAATTTGCACCCTTAATTGATAGTCAGCCAAAAAAATCACACAAATTAGAAAACTCCAACCATTTGATTGGTACACTATAATTTCAAGGGTACTTGTATTTCTGCCCACGCAATCTTTGCGGGTACCTGCATTTGAAACCCTTGAAACCAGCTTAGAATCATACAATCTAGATCATTTTTCACCCCAATCTTCCACAAGATGGATCTTGAGACCCTTTGTTTTTTATCCCAAATGTGGCCTAGTGACGTATCTTACAGATATAAGTGTTTGAGTCATCATATGAGAGCATGATTCGGTATGAATCAAATCATATGAGGGCATGATTCGGTATGAATCATCTAACACTCCCCCACAAGCGAATGGGTCATTGACGAATCATGAGCTTGTTAAGCATTGAAATCAAACAGAGGATAATCCTTTGATAAAAATGTTTGCAACTTAATCAACAGTATGAATGTTGAACATCAAGCTCTTTGCGGACTGACTTTTTCAAGTACATAGTGAATGTCAACCTCCAAATGTTTATTGTGTGCATGAAAGACCGCATTTGGGGCTAAGGATATGGAACTGATATTATCGCACCAAATCAATCGAGTGACTCAGAAATCTTGAAACAAAGATCGTAGTCAGGAAATCTGGGAGAACCAATTGTTGGTACTCAGATTCAGTGCTAGATTGAGACACAATTGTTTGCTTTTATCACTCCATGAGATGGGATTGAATCCAAGATAGATACAATATCCTCCAGTAGAGCAGCGATTTGTTGGACATCCTGCATACTCAATGTTTTGGGCGATAGAAGAGATCACGATCTACCGTCCCTTTGAGATGGCGGAGAATGCACTTCATAGAAGCCTGATTTACTGAAATTGCGAAGTTTGGTCTAGTAAGTGTGAGGTATTGGAGTGCACCAACGATACTTCGATACTATGTAAGACCGGGAAGAGGGTCGCCATCCAAGTGATTCAATTTCTTACCACTAGAAGCTGACGTTGTAATGGGTTTAGCACCATCCATTTTTGTATGTGCAAAAGATCAACGGCTTATGCCGACTGGGTTAGGTGTAGACCATCAATGGTGAAGATAGCCTTAACTCCAAGAAAGTATTGGAGGGACTCTAAATCATTCATAGCAAACACCTTTTTAAGAGTAGAGATAAACTAGTGGAGATGATGTTAACTATTGTTTGCCTTCACTAATACCTGTAATAAGTATGTCGCCAGCATAGATTAAGAGCAAGAGCACGATGCCTTGATTATTGTGTGTGAAGAGTGAATAGAGATCTTCTAAATAGTCAAAAAACTAGTTGAAACCAAGCACGTGGGTTTGTTTCAATCCATGAAGAGACTTTTGTAATTGGCACACATGATGTGGATAATCTAGATTTTCAAAGTGTAACAATCTGAATTTTTTTTACTTTCTTTTTAATGGTATTAGATGTGTTTTGCACTATGCACAATGTTAGCACTCTACACCGGAACCTATCATATTTTAGAAAATTCTATTTAAATTACGTAACCCCCTTCCTCTTTTCTTATTCAAATCTTTTGAAAAACTCTAGCCGTCTTTTATTCTTCTTCTCTAAAAAATCCCTAACCGTCTCTTATTCTCTTCTTCTCTATAAAAACTCTAACCGTCTCTTATTCTCTTCTTCTCTAAAGAAACCCTAGCCGTCACAACTTCTTCTTCTCAACTCACCCTCCTAAAACTCTCTAATATTTTTCCTAAAAAATTTCGTGTGTTTTTCTCCAAAAACCACTGTGGTCTATTTATACAATCAAGATTAAGGAAGAAGAAGAAGAAGAAATCTCAGACGGGCCATCATGTTGGGCATCGATTGATTCAACCCTAATCATCATAGATCTACCATTCACTCTTCAAGAGGTGGGTATCCATCAATCCATCTCATTCTTCTTAGATCCCGTCGCGTAGGGTAATAAAATGAACCCGTAGATTTATTTTTTTTATATAAAATTGCTTTAGAAAAGAAAAGATGGTTAACCATAATTTTAATATTATTTTAATCACCTTTTATTTATATTTTTAAATTTTATTCGAAACCCTAATTTCCCCCTAAATCTTGACACCGATCGATCGACTCTATAGTTGTTATCGACCAATTAAATTGCTTATTATTTTTTTATTAATTTCGATCGATCGATTTTGAGCAGAACCAAAGGATCCCTTTTTATATTTTTGATCGATCGATCCCTATTTACAATCGATCGATTCTGGACCGAATCGATTGTGCTTATTTTATTTTAATTTTCAATCGGTCAATTATCATTTCCGATCGATCGATTCTGGATCGAGAGCATTTTATATATTTTTTCTTTTCATATTTGATTGATTGATTCTAAATTTTTGATCGATTGATTATGAACCGAACCAAATGTCTTTTACATTATATGTCTGATTGATCGATGCCTTATGTCCGATCAATCGATTTTGAACAGAATTGATTACTTATTTACGTTTAATTTTTATCAATCGATTCCAAATCTGATCGATCGATTTGCGTCCGAATAGACCTAATAATTTAACTCTAATTGCGATCGATCAATTCCAAAATCAATCATTCGTTTCTTGTCTGAATAGACATTGAATTTCACCTGATATTTTTTATCAATCGATCGATCCTTCAGCACGGTAACACCCCTTTTGACTATAATCCGGTATATACCTCTTTAATTCTCTTGTATACACTCGATTTAAGACTCGACCCGCGATGCTTTGGACTCGAACTTCATACCCGACTCGAAGTCTAGGGTTCCGAAACATCAATGTCTTTTGGCCGAGTATCAAATACTTTACCTCAGTTTTCATGATCAAAACTTTTAATGCATACTAATCACAAGAATATTTCGATCGATGGCCGTGATTTACCTAACTTAGAATTACTATATCTTTCAATTTATGTATTAAATTATAATATATATATATATCAATTTTATAACTTTAACACGACCTCTTCAATATCATGAAAAGTTAGAAATTCGATGCCCTCGTGAAAATTAAACTCTGACCTCCGCGCTCTCGAATTCATACTAATAATTACCATATTCTATATTTGTATTAGTGTGTTATGTAAATATTTTTATATGTATAAATATAACGAAATTTGGACGTTAATCTATTCTGTAAGTAAGATAGTTTTATGCTTTCATCTTGACCATGTCATATTAGTTATGGATATATTAGGTCATATGTACGCGAGTGTATGAGATCATGCCTATGCTCGTGGTGATTCGTTGAGATGGTATCGAAGCGAAGAATACATCATATTTACATGTCTCACAACTCATTATGGTATGAGACATCATGACGAGTGTAGTGAGTATGGATTCAGTGCAACCTCGTATACGGTGGCATATACGGTGACCCTATCACCCCTCGAGTTTTAATATAATAGGATAAGATAAAAATTATGATATGAGATTCAACCCTTAGGCCTTAATTGTAGTGAGATTTTTTACGGTCACATAAAACTCAAAATGTAGGCGTCCATATATGGATGCAACACCTCTATGGTAGTATGGGCTGTCACATGAAGTACATCCAGGTTACTATAGAACCTTTTCCTTGAGAAGAGTGATTTAGTGAAGTTATCCCATTATAGCTCGTCCTAGAATTAAGTTGTAAGAATATGTTAAGATATGAGTATATAAGATAAGATAAGTTATGAGTATGATAATAAGACACCGCTGTGAAGGTCAGCATAAGATTAAGAACTTAAATCTGTATGTCGACTCGTTCCTTACGTAGTGACCGTAAGGGCCACAACGTCTTACAGTTAAGACAAGTTTTTGAAAGACAGTATGAATATGTTATGAGTTACAAATGGTTATGTCTCCCCATTAGACTGGATGGGGTGTATGAGTATGTTATGGAGGGCGTTATATTATAGTAGTAAGCTACTATGATAACCCTGACGTGGAGGCTCGAGTAGCGACTCTAACACAGGTCGTGTAACATCTATGAGTATATAGGTAGGCTCATGTGATATACAAACGCATGTGTCCTTGTAATAATAAGATATGTTATGTTTATGAGGTATGATGAGGTACATTAGGATATGATCATATCTAAATCATGGTCTTGCATTTATGGTATGATACAAACTCAACGATACGTAGAAATTTATTATTTTCTTCTTTCAATTGCTTTGTTATACTATTATTATCACTCACGAGATACATACACAGTGTACCTAAAAAGTGTAGTGTGGATTGTTGGTATATCCATTGAGTTTACGTGACTGAGTAAACTCATCCCACGAAAAACTAACAGTTGCAGGTGATTATATCGATGGAGTGGATGCTAACTATTCTGATCATTTTAGTGTTGACTTCGTTGACCCGACAGACCTAAAGTACTAGGAGCCTTGGGAAGGCAATGTGGCAGGTTATTAGACCTTGGTGCTAACCTCAATCCTAGTGCCAACTATTGATAGTAGTAATTTCGGTACTGAGATTAGTTTTGTACAGTTGATGTTTATTTATAGCCTCACATTTTTATTTATGTCTGATCTTTATTTATGGATTGATTATGCGATATTTAATAGATTTTATTGCAGTTATTATTAATTATGTTTCCCTTTTGTTTCATCTTTTTGTTGGATTCATAAATTTTGTAGAGCCATATTTGCATAAGAACTCTGATTATATGTATGTTTGTTTAGCATTTCTGGGATGCGTGTGGGTCATAATTCTAAATTATAGGCCCTCGGAACGGGATAGAATGGACCTAGAATTTCGGGTCGTGGCACAAAGCCTCGAAGTGTTCATATGTACACCTCTTAGGATAAGATTCCATGTAAAAAACATTTTCAACATCAAGTTGTAGGATGGGCCAATGTTGGTAAACAGCGAGAGCTAGAACCGTTCGAATGGTGATATGTTTAACAATGGGGTTGAAGGTCTCAAAATTATCAAGACCATATTGTTGAAGGAATCCGTTTCCGACAAATGTGGCTTTATGACGCTCAATGATCCATCGGATTTTCTTTTGTTTTATATACCCACTTATTAGAGAGAATATCCATGTTTGGTACAATAGGTATCAAATTTCATGTGCCATTTCCTTGCAAGGCATCAAATTCAGCTGACATGGTTGTGTGCCAAGTGGACTACTTAACGGCTTGACTAAAGCATGATGGTTCAATTCGGGATGGCTTATGCTGTGTTTGGGTTAGCTCTTTTAGGGCAAAGAGCAGCTCTTTTGTTCTTGGCTCCGGTAAAGAACTACTTTCATGTTTGGTAACACAGCTCCTCGCCCCATTTGCTCTGGCAGGAAGCTATTTTAAGTGATAAAAAGTACTCTTTGTCTGCTTTATGCCAGAGCAGATTTTATTTGCTTTGACAGAGAGCAAATTTCGAATTCGAGTTCGTAATTCACAATTTGATACCATAGACTGAATTAATATCAATTCGATAGGGTAGGATGAGACTAATTTGTTTCACGTTTGCTTCAATTCTTTATTCAAATTCGCTTGTTCAGTTCGTTATATACATATACAATGAACTTTGAGTTGTAGAGAGTAAACTTTGAGTTGCAAAGAGTAAATATGCAACCCTAGGAAATAAGAGATTCTTGACTACATGTCATCTTATAAAAGGGAAAGTTTAAGATTCTCCTATTTTCAAAGCCGTAGATTTTGTTAAACAAGAAAACTAGTTGCATAATTGGTTAAACATGAAAACCAATTGAACACTAAAATTAGTCAATTAATGAAGAGAAAACGTCTAAATAGTACATTCAATTATGCATAGAAATACACCAACTTAGAATTGTATTGCACAAAAGCTAGTATACTGGTAGATAGAGAATTTGAATGAATCGAACAACGAATTGGTTCGCAATGAATCAGTTCTCAACTTGGTACAATAGGGAGTGTTTTAAGTATCACAAGGTGCATTCAACCAATGTAGGATTTGGTGGCGATCTGGAAATTTTGGTCCATAGATTCATCATTTGAATTAGGGGGGTTGGTTAAGTCAAGAGAAATGGGAGCCTGATGAGGCTGAGGTGGATGGATCACCACATGAGAGTCACTATCCATAGTTTGAGTAATAGTATATCCCATATTTGAAGGGAAACATTTTCTCATTAAATATGACATGGTAGGACAGGAACACACTCCCAAAAGCCGAGTCAAGGCACAGATAGCCTTGATGTTGCAATGAATATCCCAAGAACACACAATGCGCGGATCGAATTTGTAATTTGTGATTATTATAGGGACGCAAAAATGGAAAACAACTACAACAAAAAAACATACAATATAGAATAATTGGGAGATCGGTGAAACAAGCGCTCATAAGATGAGACGTGGTAATATTTTAGTAGGAAGACAATTGATAAGGTAGACAAAAGTATTAAAGGCATCAACTCAATATTCTATTGGAAGACCAACGTCTGCTAATAATCTTAGGCCAGTATCAATGATATGATGATGTTTTGGCTCAAACAATCCATTTTGTTCGGCTGTATAGGGACATGACATTCTACGAAAAATTGCATGCATAGTAAGGAATTGATGAAATTGAGAACTGGTGTTTTCTCCGCCTCCATCAGTCTGCAGAGATTTGATAGAGGTGGACAGCAGATTCTCAATGTACGTTTTAAATTTGACAAAACATTTAGATGTCTAATGCTTATAACGGATTGTATAAATCTATAAATATTATAAAAAATCATCAACAAATATAAGATAATATTTAGACCCCTTATTAGAGTCAAAGGGAGAGGTATAAATATCATAATGAATTAATTCCAATGGAGCAGAAGCGGTGGATTTAGATAGCATAAAAAGCAATTGATTACTTTTAGCTAAGCGGTATGAATCACAAAAATCATTTTCTGAAATAGACCCATTAAGAGATAGTTTATAATGCGAAACGTTTAAAAGTAGAAACTAAGCAATTGAGTGCTTTTAGCTAAGTAGCATAAATTACAAAAATCATTTTCTGAAATAGACCCATTAAGAGATAGTTTATAATGCGAGACGTTTTAAAGTAGAAACTACAGAATGGCCAAGACGTTGATGCCAAATTGTAGAGACTACCCATTCCCCAATAAATGCGGAATGTAAACTCGACTTTTTTTGAAGGCGTTGAAGATGGATGGGCTACCATCCATTATTACTCTTGTCGCAGAAAAATGTCTTCCCCTTCATGATGTCCTTCACACGAAAAGCATTGGAGGAAAAAATTAAGTAGCAATTATTATCATGAGAAAAATGATTGACATAAAGTAAATTAGCAAAAATAGGCAGTGCAACACATTATTCAAATGAAATGTTATGATGAAGAGAGGAAGAACCAATATGAGAAATCGGCAAACCTTACCCATTCCCCACCACCATTTTTTCAGAGCTATTGTATGCATTGTGCAATGAGAGACTGGCGAGATCCGAAGTAACACGTGTTGAGGCAGCACTATCTATGTACCATGTGTTGGTTGTTATCATGAGAGGATGAAGATGCAACAACCATGGTGGCTAGTTTTTTGTTGGGAGCTGACCTTCATACGCATGATCCATGCGAAGAAAATAGTTAATGGCGGAATGGTCCGATCGACCACATATATGACATGATGTGCAAGAAGTCAATCCCTGAGTATCAAAAAGGCGAATAGAGGTGCTCCTTAATTCTTATATGAAGTACCAAACCCCTTCCCTTTATTTTTGGTTTTAGGAGCATAGAGGGTTGTAACAGATACTTTTGTAGGGACGGAATTTTGTTCTTCAAGGCACATTTCACGGCTCAAAAGAAGATCGATCAATTCATCAAGAGAGATAGGAGTATCTCTAGCTTGAGCCAAATTGACAGTTGCCTCAAATAGAGGCTCGACAACATTTGTGATGAGTGTGATTAAATCACCATCATCCACTGGTTTTCCCGCTATTGGCTATGTGATTCATTTTATCAGCATAGTCGGAGATTGAAAGATTTTCCCGTTTGGTAGTCTGAAGTTGATTCTTCAGCTGTGATATATGAGATCAAGATTGAGAGGCATATCATCTTTCGAGCAATTGCCAAACTTCTCGAGATGTTGAGAGGTGAGCGACGATGGAGAGCATGCTAGGGGTTAGCATAGCGTTAATCTAATTGAGGAGTTGATGATCCTGGCATTACCAGGTAGTGTAAAATGGATTCACATTAGTCGTGGGATTCCCATCATATCCAAGGAGAAACATAGGCAGACAGGACGTCGCTCCATTGATGATACCCAGGTAGTTGTTGCTTCGAAGCATGGGGAGAAATTGTGCTAGCCATAAAACATAGTTTGTGTTATCAAGCTTGATCGGCACGAGTTGAGAGATGTTGATATTTGCAATAGCCATGAGGAAACAAGGATAGAAGAAGAGAAAAGAAGAATCAATGACAAATAATATCTTCAAATACAATTCCTTGGTTTCTCGTCACTAGGATACCCAAATATATAAAGCGTACAATGGTAGTTGACTCCCTCTGATTTAGGTATTTCATGACATGTATGGATAGCAATAGAATATGAATTTTAAAAGAACTTAACAAATGTGGCCAAGTGACAAATCTTATAAAGATAAGTGGTCAGTCACCATATGAGGGCATGAGTCACTGGGAATCATCTAACACTTTTGCCTTTGTTTCATAGGAATTAGGAAAGCTCGATAGCTATGTCGGAACAGCTAACTGTAACGAAGTAAAGAGGCATGTCCACATGTCTCCATGTTAAAGGGACAAGTATGTAGACCACTATAATGACTCGGGTTTTTCTTGACCCTGTTTAATGGTGGTTGATCTGAGAAGCACCAACACCCATGCTTGCGCTCACACCGTATCATGACCCATGTTTTTTAAAATTAGAAATTTCTATATACGTTTCGTTTATACTAAAATAGCAGTCTAATCCCAAGAGTCCTGCTTCCATAAAATAACTAAGGCAAGTAAATTTAATTCCTTTAATTATAGGATTTGATTTAGTAATAAATTTCAATCCAAAAATGACTCTTGCTCTTTCAAGCTAGTCAAACTTTTCTATTTAGACTCGTTCTTTAATTGACCTCCTATTATAAATAAAGAATCTAGAGAGAGATTTGGAATCTCTAATCTCTTTCATTCTCAGTCGTCTCTCTCTCGCTTGTTCTTTCTTCTATGCTAAGCACAACCATTCTGCATCTTCGGTAAGTGAGATCCACGCCAATCAACACCACGAGTTTTAATCCACCATCGTATCGACAACCCGTGCATCCAGTTATGGAGCCTAATCTTCCCACACCAAGGTTCCTTATCGCTGCGACTGACCTATCGTAAGAAAGGATTTCTCGCGAAAGGACTCAGGCAAATCTTCGCTCCAAATCTGACCATCGCCAATCCAAATCGTCGCGGGAATCAATTAATGCTTCAACAGGTGGGTGCCTTTAAAACCATTTTAAGTTATTTAGTTATGTTCAAATGATAGAAACCTCAAAAAGAACTCTTAAAGCTATTGTACAAAACGAGAGAGATCCCTAACCCAAACTCTAACTTTACCTCTTTTATAGGGCTCTTTTTCGATACCCTAATTTTTTTCCCTAATTTTGATTAATTTTGGGCCTTACAAACATAAAACTTCAGTCCAAAATCGATCGATCGTTTTTCCCAAATTTTCGTGAAATTCGGCCAAACTCTTCAACAGACACAACCTTCATATTTTGGTCATAAATTTTTACTACGAACTCGGATTGACGCGATTATTGGGCATTGGAAAGAAGACAACGAACTTTACAACTTTGGGTGAAATGACAATTTCACAAATCCAATGTTTTAATGGTCAAAATTAAGCTGTAAGTCGGGATAAGTTTTATATGATCCAAGGTTGCACAGATTTGACGTTATTTTCTGAACTCTTGGGCTATTTTATGCTCAACTTATCTCCAGACTCGTAAATCACTAGAACTATATAAACTATATTAAATAGCTTTCATCAAACAATAATTTATCAGTTTAAGGGGTCAAATATTAACGTTTTCAACACTTATCATCCATTACCTCTTTTAAGGCTACTACATCTATTGAATGGATTTGTGTGCCCCTTAGGATCCAAAACACACCCGATTATTATACCAATTAATCACCAAGTTTTATAGATACAACTACCTCCAATAAAGTGTATTTTCGATTCAATCACAAAATAAATGTAGTTAAATATTTCTTATTCTCTGTTTTACTTCAATGCTTCATATGTTATGCTCCATTTTAATTTTCTTTAATAATATGAAATGCTTAGGGTGCATATTATAGTTTCCTTCTTATATGTGTCTACCATCATCACAGGGCGTCCATCATATATAAAATCGTGATAGGGCATGTGCATGATAAGTTAAGAATAAGATACGACATATGATATAAACATTCGTCACGGTGAGATTTCTTTCACGGCCACGTGGAATTTGAAATATAAGCGTTCATGTACGGATCTAACTCCTCTATGATAGTATGAGATGTCATACGAAGAGCATCTAGGTTACTATAGAAATCATCCATTGCAAAGCGTGATTTAGTAAAGCCTATCGCACTCTGACCCATTTTAATTAAATTTTAAGTAAAGATGATAAATGAATATTTTAAGAAGTGGGGACTTAAGCTCACGAAAAAATAAAATAGGGACGACAATACGTATCATCTATTGGAATAATGAAATAGAGACGACAATATGTAGCACCCATTGAAATAATGAAATAAGGATGACGATACGTAGCGCCCATTAGAATAATGAAATGGGGACGATGATACATAGCGTCCATTGAAATAATGAAATGGGGACGGCAATATATAGCGCCTATTGAAATAATGAAATGGGGACGACAATACGTAGCGTCCATTGGATAAATGATATAGAAAAGGCGATATGTAGCACCCATGTCAAGAATAAAATCGGGGTGGAGACCTAAGCCCAATACCGAATAATGATACGACACATTAAGACACGTTGTAGAGGCCAACTAAATATGAATTAAGATTAGTGAAATACGAAATACGTTGTATAGGCGTATGGAGTAATAATAAGACTTTTAATATATCAAGTATGTTAAGTTGATAAGACTGATAGGAAAATAAATAAGAAATAAAAACATCATGTGTATTCCATTTTATGATATGCTTTTCAATTTTGATATGATATACAATGAGATTTTGTATATTTTGACATCATGTAATGCTTGGTTTATTTTAAGATATATGGCAACTCAAGCAATTGAACACATGATCACCTGGGTAAGTTATAGTGGATCGATTGTGCAACCCACCGAGTTTACGCGATTGAGTAAACTCACCCCCCTCTCAAAATCTAATAATTTCAGGTGAAAACTCCGATCATCCTACTTTTGATGACGTGGAGGCAACTGTACTGGAGATGGCTTATGTAGAAGAGGACATCGACTACCACCTAGATGAGAGCATAGATCCGACAGACTTTTATGAGCCTTGAGTGTCCTTCAATTTTAGACTTTTTATTTTATTTTCTTATGACACATTTTATTTCCTCGCCGATTATTAGATATTTCATTGATTTTTATAGCACTTATTCGTTATCTATGGCTGCCCATTTATTTCATTCTTATTTTATTAGATTCACGGATTTCGTAGAATCATAATTGCATTAGAACTTTGATTACGTGTTTGTCCGCCTAGCGTATCTGGGATGCGTGCGGGTCATAACTCGGAATTCTAGGCCCTCGGGATAGGGTAAAATTAAGGGTCGTGACAATCATACTTTTAGGTCTTGGAGTTGGTTAATATCAAGGTATTGTGTTGATATGTTAATGCTAATAATGTAGTGAGCCATAGATTCCCGAAATTGCCGACTTTTTGAACGTTGCAATTAAATAGCAATTTTTTAGTTTATTCAATGAATCACAAAGTAATCGTTCATTTTTCAAAAAAATATGACTTTTTTGGAAAAAAAAATGTAAATTTCGTGATTAAATTGTGATTAATTCAAGTTTTTTTTTCAATAAATCGCGATCTTTTTCAATAAATCACGACCTTTTCAATATTTTTCTAATTTTCATGCTTTTATCTTTTATTTTTCTACAACTTTTCCTTGACGTTTTGCCAAACTTATGATTTTTTGCCTATTTTTTTCAATTGTTCCCATTTCCGACTTACTCTCAAAACCTGATTTGGTGACTATGGTTACAAGACGAACTTTTTTCTTTAATACTTATCCTCTGTTCAGCAAGTATACCATCCTTAAATACTAAAATGAGAATTCCATAGAATTCACATTTGGCTTACTTGAAATTGTTGTGATGCAGAAGGGGATTTTCATAAACATTGCTAGTAGACAACTTTAAAATTTTACACCTGTGACATGAGTGTTGCTAACTGAAAGGACTTTTTTTTATATAACTTAGGGAGTCCCAAGCTTACTCTTATCTGATCATGCCACGAGTACTTCATGGATTATAACTTAGAAAGTTCCTAAATCCAAGTTAGCACTTTTTTTTATGTCAAATCAGCTGATACATCAACCGCTTCATGCCTATATCTGTTCCTAACAATCCACAATTCCCAAAGGATCAGTTGAGGAATCAATTGCAGGACTAAATTTCCTTAGGATAAAGTCTTGTGTTTCCAAAATTCACAGATCATAGAATGAAAGGAGTTCACATGTAACAGTGTGTTAGTCACATTACTAGGATATATCCCCCTCTTTTGATTTTTCTGTGCTTTTGCTAGGATATATCATCCTCTTTTATAGCCTTTCGAATGGCTTGTTACAGTGTTCGGCTTTTTAAGCATTGATTGGAGATTGGAGATTGGAGATTGGAGAAACAACCCTCTTAGTCCTCGCTTTATTTCCATAAATACATTTCCTTTTTAAAACATTTTTTCTTTACAAAAAAATCATTTTAAACATTAAGTACATAATATAACATAAAAATCTTTCTTTCTTAAATACGAAAATTGGGTTTAGCATGGATCTCACGAAAATTTCAGTGGCATTGTGACGCAAGACAATTCCCTAAACTACTTGAATGATATGATTGATTTTGCCGGAATTAAATTAAAATTAAATTAAACAATAAAATTCACAAAATATAACGAATACCTTAGGTTTTCGTAGTATTCCATGGGAGAATCATGTATGCTTCAGGTAGGGTTCAGTCCAGGCGCTAGATCCGTTAGGTTGCAGCATAGATCGATCCTAGAGATATAACTCTAGGTTTTCTCAGATTAGGGCGCTCAAGACTCAATGATGGGATCACTGATTTCCTTTGAGTATTTGGTGTGTGATGAGTACTGAAAAATGAGGATATTTCACCCCTAAATACCTATATTTAGCTGTCCGATGAAGGCTATCTGATGAGATTGATTAGATTTGAAGTGTTTCAGGTAAATACAAGCCAAGTATAGAAAACAGTCCAAGAATTCTAAATATAATGTCAAAACACTGTAACTTCGGGTAATCAAGAACTTGGTGCGACTTGCGGCCATATTTGGACCTTCAAGACGGCCGAATTAAGAAATTGGCAAAACATAAACATTGTAGATCTTTTCGTCAGCTTTCCAACGGCGTAATAATCGTCTCAATCTAAGTTCGGGACAGAAAGTTATGGCCAAAATACCAAAGCAGTGTCTGAACCAAGACGAAGTGCTGAATTTCACGGATTTCTGGGGTCGATGCATCGACCTTACAGGTCGATTAATCGAGCCAGAATTAGAGCCTGACACGAAACTGACACCGTGAACCTGATTTTTGGGATTTTCTGTCGGCTCGATGCATCGACACTTACTGGTCGATTAATCGACCCGAAAATAAAGGCTTGGGAGACTTCCGCGCGACGGGTCTATTTAAAGCGACTCAAACACTTCGGGAAGGAGGAGAGAATTAGATCTTTTTAGAATTAGAATTACGTAGGAATTAGTTTTAGGAAAGAGTTTTAGTTTTTAGTGTTCTTAGTTTTTAGCCATTATTTTTCATAGTTAGACATAGAAATAGGGAAGTTTTATTATTCTTTTGAGAGCTTTGTTCCCTTTAATTTTTCAATACTCATTCCTAAATTTTGTTCAAAGTTTATTCCTGCATTAATTTCGTTTCTGAAGATCATCATACTTGTGGATCAACGTAATTTATTTTGAAGTTTGAGGTAATTTTAATTAATGTTATTTTCCCGTCTTTATTTATTTATGTCATTTACTTATAATATGTGTGGCTAAATTTATAGGGATGGGGATCTAATGATTCCCATCCGGGGGATGTACTTTTAATAATATAAATTTAGGATTAAAATATGAGATTTTATTTTTATGGTTGTTGTGCTATCATGAACGGATGAAATCCTCGCCACTAACCGGGATCGCGTAATGCTTAGAGCCATGCCCGGATCTTAGATACTGGATGGTAATTTTACCCAATCATTGTTATGGTCTTTTTGCTTTCATCGTGTGGATCTAATTACGATTATGTTCTGGGATCGAGTGTGCCGAGCCATGCCCTGGATCTTGGTTCTGTAATGGTAATTTTATCTTAAATAATCCCTAATCTGAATAAAGTGTGCCGAGCCATGCCCTTGATTTCAGATTTGTAAGTGGTATTCTTGTTGGAATTTTCACCCACCTTGGGGATGATTTTTATTTGAACCTGAGATCATGTGTGCCTAGCCGTGCCCTTGATCCCAGATCTATATATGAAAATCATCTAAGTCCTGATTGCAGGGATGCAACGTGGAACCTATTAGGGTGTTGACCATTGATCTTCCATAAAAGATATTTGTTACCAATGAAATATCTCATAAGTTAATCCTTAGATTTATATTATAGGAAGAACGGACCAAAGATGAGAGGATTTAGTATCTTCATCTTTATCATCATCTTCACTTTTATTTTTGAATTATTAATTGAATTTTATTTTTGTAGTCATTAATTACCATCTCATCAACCGCTTAAATCATAAAACTGGTATAATACTGTTAGATCTTCATAGATTTCTAGAATTGCTTGTCTCTTTTAGATATTTCAAAATTAGTCCTCGTGGGAACGATCTCGTACTCCGCACCCACTATATACAAACCGATTCGTGCACTTGCGAGTAAAACATTACATTAAAAAAATCACATCAGTGTGGAAGGTTTAATAACTCAATTGGGATCTACGATTGTTGAATCGGATCGATTCAAGGATTCAGGGACAATTAGGGTTTAGGATTTCACAAGGATGATGATCAATTTAGGATTGTAGAATCACACAAGCAAAGATAAAAGATAGATAAATATATAGATTAGTAGGCTTCACACCCTTAGCTTCGCACCAAACCCTTCTCGGGAAGAAGAATCACTCTTCGTAGAGGCTCACCTCAAGCACACACAAGCAAAAGCTTTTTATTCATAATCAATAACTAATTACATTATTCACTTAAGGACCTTATATAGGAGTCCTTTCAATAAAAGAAAACCTTAAAACAATTAATAAATAAAAGACAAATAAACCCTTAAAACAGAAGTTCGAAATTAAGCTCCTAACTTGACTAAACAACTCAGCGCGATTTCGATTGATCGATTTTGAAAATCGATCGATCGATCGAAATTTCATAATTCGACTTGAAAATTTTGATCGATCAAAATTTTTGATCGATCGAATAGTCCATTCAATCGGTCGAAATTTCACTCCATAACTCTATACTCTGTCGATGCTAGTCAATCGATCGATCGAAAATTTTGATCAATCGAAATTGCAATTTGATCGATCGAAATTGCTGTATTCCTCCAATTTTATCTAGAATTTCGTCTTTTGCCTCTTTCGCCTAGTTCTGATGATTTCCATTCCGCTTCTTCCGACGTCGGTACACGCGAAAAGGTCCATATCTGATGTCTATATGTCGGCGTCCCCATCAATTCTCTCGAGCCGAAAAGGCTTCATCATTGATGAAGCAGCGCCGTGATAGCGCTCGAGTATGTCGGAGTCCAAACGTCGCACTTCGTCTTCAGCTAATCATGAGTTCTCAGATTCTGGCTTTCCCAACCACTTGACCAAGTACTTTTGAATTCCACCCCCATGGGTGGATATACCAAATCATCTAATATCCCTTCGATCTCATCTCTACACTGCTTGTGTGGGGAAGGGAAGGGTAGGGGTTGTAAGGTGGGGCTGGAATTCGGGCTTGGGGCTGCTTGGAAGGGGTTGTGAGGGGATGGGGCTGAAGCCAAAGAAGGAACCAGGTCCTCCACATTGAATGTAGAGCTGACCCCTATATCTGGTGGAAGCTCGAGAACATATGCATTAGGTCCGCTCCTTGCAACAATTCTAAAAGGCCCAGCCCCACGGGCTTCAAGTTTCTTTACGGATCTCAATGGGAACCGCTCAGGCCTAACCCGAACCATGACATAATCTCCAACCAGAAATTCTTTGAAGTGACTATGCGCATCCGTATATATTTTGTACTGTTCATTGCTTGCATTAATTCTTTTTCTAATATCGGCATGCAATTCATGTATACGCTGTGCAAATGAATCGGTTGACTCGGAGACTCGATGAGATGCTGACATGGGGATTAGATCAATGGGTGTTCTAGGCCTATGACTGAGGACGAATTCCAAATGACTCATACCTAGGGATCTATTGACTGAATTATTGTATGCAAACTCGGCTAAAGGGAAAATAGAATCTCAAGTCCTAGAGTGATCACTAACAAGACAACGGAGAAGATTATCTAAGCTCCTATTGGTGGACTCCGTTTGGCCATTTGTTTGAGGATGATAGGCCGCAAAAAATTGGAGCATGGTACCCATCATGTGCCATAAAGTTTTTCAGAAATAACTGGTAAATTTCACATCTCGATCTGACACAATCGTCTGGGGTAAACCATGTAGACGCATAACCTCCCCAAAAAATAATTTGGCTATGTGAGCCGCATCAGAGGTTTTAAAACAGGGTATGAAGTGGGCCATTTTGGAAAAGCGGTCCACTACCACAAAAATGGAATCGTACTTCCGTTGAGTCTATGGAAGCCCAAGTATGAAATCCATAGAGACGTCTTGCCACGGGGTGTGCGGCACGGGTAAAGGGGTGTACAAGCCGGTATTTTGTTTGATATGCTTCGCAACTTGACATATACGATACTGTTTCAAGACCTTAGAGACATCTCTCACAAGGCTAGGCCAATAGAACCTATTCTCAACAAGCACACTGGTTTTATCGTGCCCAAAATGTCTGGCAATCCCTCCGGTATGTAACTCTCAGATGAGGAAATCACGCAATGAAGTACGAGGGATGCACAAACGATTGCCTTTGAACAAATACCCATCCAACAGGGTATACTCGGAGTTAATGTTATTCGGATTTTTAAGGAAAGCAGTGTATTCTTCCCCGAAATCTGGGTAATCAGGATAATCTTGCCTCAACTGCTCAAATCTGACGACCTCGGTGCTCATAGACTGTAAAGTCGCCACTCGACGACTAAGTACGTCAGCAGCCTTGTTTTCGGCACTAGCCTTATGCTTCAAAACAAATGTAAACCCTTGAAGGTACTTGACCCACTTCGCGTGCCTCGGGTTCAACTTTTTCTGGGAAGCAAGGAAACGTAAGGCCTCATGGTCAGAAAACAACACAAATTCCTTCGGTCTCAGGTAATGTTTCCAATATCACAGAGATCGGACGACCACATAAAACTCCTTGTCATAGGTTGAGTATTTCTGCTTTACCTCATTGAGTTTCTCACTAAAATAGGCCACAGGTGACCTTCTTGGCTTAGCACTCTGCCTATGCCTACACCCGATGCGTCACATGCTACTTCGAAGACTTTAGAAAAGTCCGGTAGGCGCATGACATGTGCAGTAACCATTTTCTCTTTTATCTCGGCAAAGACCCTCGTCGCTGCTTTGCTCCATAGGAACTGCCCTTTTCTCATGCAATCGGTAATGGGAGTCATGATGGCGCTAAAATTTCAGATAAAGCGACGATAAAACGTGGCCAAACTGTGCAAGCTACGGACTTCATGAATATTCCAAGGTTCGGGCCACTCCACAATCGCCTTAACCTTCGTAGGGTCCGCAACCATCCCGTCTACCGAGACAATGAATCTCAAGAATACAACAGAGTGCTGCATGAAGGTGCACTTCTTGAGATTCGCGTAAAGCCTTTCTCCCCTCAAGGTTTCGCAAACCAACCTCAGGTGGATAATGTGTTGCTCCTTGTCTGAACTGTAAATCAGAATGTCATCAAAGTATACGACAAGGAACTTGCCAAGGAATGGCCTCAACACTTGGGTCATGAGCCTCATAAATGTGCTTGGGGCAATGGAAAGCCCAAAAGGCATGACCATCTACTCATAAAGACCGTATTTGGTCTTGAATGCGATTTTCCATTCATTGCCAGGGCGAATACGAATCTGATGGTAACTACTTTTAAGATCAATCTTGGAAAAGATAGTGGCTCTAACCATCATGTCTAGCATGTCATCAAGCCGCGGTATGGGAAATCGATATTTAATAGTGACCTTATTAATTGCTCGGCTATCCACACACATGCGCCATGTATCATCTTTCTTAGGCGTGAGTAATGCTGGTATGGCACACGGGCTCAGACTCTCCTGTATGAACCCCTTTTGAAGGAGCTCACTGACTTGCCGAGTCAACTCGACGTGCTCATGGGGCAGGTTCGATAATTTCGATCCGGGAACTGAGTCAATTGCGTGTTGAATGTCATGCATGGGAGGGAGCTCATTGGGTAAGTCTTCGGGGAAGACGTCTACAAATTCTTTCATGATGGGCTCTACCTCCTTGGGGTACTCACAGATTGACTCAGAAGTACTCTCAACAGTAACAACGACATACACGGCACTCTCATCTTTCGATGCTCTTTCGAACTCTGAAGGGGTCACAATGTTGATGGCCTTGGATTGGCCTCCCTTCTTCTCAACTCTATTGACTGATGGTGCTTTGGGAGCCAAAGGGTTAAGAGTGATTTTCTTGCCCTTGTAATTGAATGTACAAATTTTAGATCGCCCAAAAATGCTCACGTTCAAATCATAGAGTCATGGCCTCCCTAAGATAATGTGGCCCACATCCATCGGCACCATATCGCACCATAAGGTGTCAGAGTATGAGCCCAACTGTATGAGGAGTCAACCCATGCGACTTTATAAGGTCTTGGGTGGGCTTCAGGTGCAAGCCCTAAGCGGGTGATGGTATGTTCTGACACCACATTAGTGCAGCTTCCGCTATCCACGATAACTCTACAACTCTTCGTCACACATGTGGCAAAGGTGTGGAAGATGTTTTCCCTTCGCCAATCCTCCTTTTCATCCCGTTGAGGTTGCACAAAGGTACACTTCACGACTAGAGCACGACCCATGTCATCACCTTCCTCGTCACTAGGTGTGACATTCGGCTCAAAGACTTCTTCCTCATAAACTCCTTCACTTTCATCTCCTTCTCCGTCGATAAAGAGATTCCTTTGTGGATCCCTTGTGGGGCATTGGGCAGTAAAGTGACCCAATCTTTGACATTTATAGCATTTGACATGAGACCCACTCTTCAAGGATTCTCCGGCTACACCCTTACCTTTGTCAAACCTCACATTGGTAGATGTGGGTTGCGTGGGTTTGGCAGGTGCCAGCACTAGATTTCACTTCGCCGGCTCGAAATTGACCGGGGTAAAAATCAGATCGCCTAGTCACCGTCATTTTTAAATATCGTTCAAGGTCTTGAACGACGGTGTAACACTCGGCGAGAGTCTCAACAGGGTAGGAGACTAACTCTTTTTACAGGTCAAGTCTCAATCCGGTGCGAAAACTGGATAGAGTGACTTGAGGGTCTTCGGATACCTTGGCTCTCATCATGAACTCTTCAAATTTGCCAATGTAATCAGATACAGGTATACTACCTTGGCGCAGATTTTGCCATTTTTCAAGGAGACGATGGTAGTATGAAGAAGGAACGTACTTCTCTGTAGGTCGCTCCTTTATGTCCTCCCAATGGGTAATGGGAGTACACCCCGCATTCGTTCCGACGCGTTCAACGTTGACCCAAAAGAGTCGGGCTTCGCCTATGAGCTTCATCTTAGCAAGTCTAACGCACCTGTCATCACTCATGCTAAACCACTCGAAGTGCTGGTCCATATTGGATAACCAATCGAGGAAGACCTAAGGGTTTAGTCTTCCATCGAAAGTCGGGAACTCAACTCGGACATTTTTGAGGAGTCTCCCTTCCGGGTCGTAGTCATCTCCATGATGATCTAACCTATGGTTCCGGTTCCGATTATGTTGGTAGCCGTTTCGTTTGAATCGAGGACCATTACGCTCACGGGGTGGTTCAAAGTACTCATCACCCTCGTCTAACCGATTAACTCAGTCTAACAACCTCTCATTGGATGTTTCGAGAGTCCTTTGGGCTGTCTCTAAGGCAGTCATTCGATCATTGATCGATTTTAGATCAGCTCTCATGCCGTTAAGAGCTTCGACAATCCTACTCATGTCCATGGTAATACAGTTTACTAATTGACGGGCTCTAGAATGGAATGCAAGATGAACACTTTGGCCAAAACTGAAATAATATGTGATGAAAATTAAAGTGCAATGAATGCAATATCACACAATATGCCCTAACCTAGAAACCTAGGGCTTTGATATCAAAACTGACGCACGCCGGTTCCCTAAACTACGTGAATGATATGATTGATTTTGCCAGAATTAAATTAGAATTAAATTAAACAATAAAATTTACAAAATATAGTGAATGCCTCAGGTTTTTGTAGTATTTCATGGGAGAATCATGTATGCTTCAGGTAGGGTTCAGTCCAGGCGCTAGATCTGTTAGGTTGCAGCGTAGATTGATCCTAGAGATATAACTCTAAGTTTTCCCAGATTAGGGCGCTCAAGACTCAATGATGGGATCACTGGTTTCCTCTGAGTATTTGGTGCGGAAGGTTTAATAACTCAGTTGGGATCTACGGTTGTTGAATCGGATCGATTCAAGGATTCAGAGACAATTAGGATTTAGGATTTCACAAGGATGATGGTCAATTTAGGGTTGTAGAATCACACAAGTAAAGATAAAAGATAGATAAATATATAGATTGGCAGACTTCACACCCTTAGCTTCGCACGAAACCCTTCTCGGGAAAAAGAATCACTCTTCGTAGAGGCTCATCTCAAGCACACACAAGCAAAAGCTTTTCATTCATAATCAATAACTAATTACATTATTCACTTAAGGACCTTATATAGGAGTCCTTTCAATAAAAGAAAACCTTAAAAAAATTAATAAATAAAAGAAAAATAAACCCTCAAAACAAAAGTTCGAAATTAAGCTCCTAACTTGACTAAACAACCCGGCGCGATTTCGATTGATCGATTTTTAAAATCGATCGATCAATTTGAAATTTCGATCGATCAATCAAAATTTCATAATTCTATGAAAAATCGCCGTCGACTTTCAATTGATCAACTTGAAAATTTTGATCGGTCGAAATTTCACTCCATAACTCTATACGCTGTCAATGCCAGTCGATCAATCGATTTAGCAATTCGATCGATCGAAATTGCTGTATTCCTCCAATTTTCTCCAGAATTTCGTCTTTCACCTAGTTCTGATGATTTTTTCATTCTACTTCTTCCGACGTCGGTACACTCGAAAAGGTTCATATCTGATGTCTACGATGTCGGCGTCCCCGTCACAATAATAGTGCTTAACAGTACCATGACCACACATACCAACAACTGTTTTTTTTGTTTTGTTTGAAAGGAACATACCAACAACTGTTACATCAGTATGTTCTTATATAAGTATATATATAATATGGATTCATATATTTTTTAATCTAATATGCTATGATGAACTAAAACAGCCAGAACTAGATTCCCTTTTTTTCCTCTACAAATCACTTAACCACACACTAAAAGAATATAATTCTTACAGTTTTTGATATTTTGTATTATGGGAGAAAAGCTCCTCCCCTTCGTTTACATTTATCTATTACACCTCTATGACATGATCTCAAGAGCCTCTTTGGTTTTTCCTAGGACGTTGAACACCGTAGCTGCAATGTGAGATGGTGTTAGGCCAGCTTGGGCCATCTGATCAGCCGGTGATCCATGATCGATGTACTTATCTGGTAGAACCAACGGCCTCCACTGCATTTGAACATCAAAGTTTAACGCAAATGGGAAAGAAAAAAAATCCTTCTATAATATTGATAAATCTATTATATGAAGCCTTTACCTTTGTAGTGCCATCAAGAAGGCCATCAAAAATCATTTTCTGAAATAGATCCATTAAGAGATAGTTTATAATGCGAGACGTTTTAAAGTAGAAACTACAGAATGGCCAAGACGTTGATGCCAAATTGTAGAGACTACCCATTCCCTGATAAATGCGGAATGTAAACTCGACTTATTTTGAAGGCGTTGAAGATGGATGGGCTACCATCCATTATTACTCTTGTCGCAGAAAAATGTCTTCCCCTTCATGATATCCTTCACACAAAAAGCATTGGAGGAAAAAATTAAGTAACAATTATTATCATGAGAAAAATGATTGACATAAAGTAAATTAGCAAAAATAGGCAATGCAACACATTATTCAAATGAAATGTTATGATGAAGAGAGGAAGAACCAATATGAGAAATCGGCAAACCTTACCCATTCCCCACCACCATTTTTTTAGAGCTATTGTATGCATTGTGCAATGAGAGACTGGCGAAATCCGAAGTAACACGTGTTGAGGCAGCACTATCTATGTACCATGTTTAGTTGTTATCATGAGAGGATGAAGATGCACCAAACATGGTGGGTAGTTTTTTGTTGGGAGCCGACCTTCATACGCATGATCCATGCGAAGAAAACAGTTAATGGCGGAATGGTCCGATCGACCACATATATGACATGATGTGCAAGAAGTCAATCCCTGAGTATCAGAAAGGCGAATAGAGGTGAACCCACCAGACCCACTAGAACCTTGATCAGATGTGCGAGGAGTTCCTTAATTCTTGTATGAAGTACCAGACCCCTTCCCTTTATCTTTGGTTTTAGGAGCATAGAGGGTTGTAACAGATACTTTTGTCAGGACGGAATTTTGTTCTTCAAGGCACATTTCACTGCTCAAAAGAAGATCGATCAATTCATCAAGAGAGATAGGAGTGTCTCTAGCTTGAGCCAAATTGACAGTTGCCTCAAATAGAGGCTCGACACCATTTGTGATGAGTGTGATTAAATCACCATTATCCACTGGTTTTCCCGCTATTGGGTAGGTGATTCATTTTATTAGCATAGTCGGAGATTGAAAGATTTTCCCGTTTGGTAGTCTGAAGTTGATTCTTCAGCTGTGATATATGAGATCAAGATTGAGAGGCATATCCTCTTTCGAGCGATTGCCAAACTTCTCTAGATGTCGAGAGGTGAGCGACGATGGAGAGCACGCTAGGGGTTAGCATAGCGTTAATCTAACTGAGGAGTTGATGATCCTGGCATTACCAGGTAGTGTAAAATGGATTCACATTAGTCGTGGGATTCCCATCATATCCAAGGAGAAACATAGGCGGACAGGACGTCACTCCGTTGATGATACCCAGGCAGTTGTTGCTTCGAAGCATGGGGAGAAATTGTGCTAGCCATAAAACATAGTTTGTGTTATCAAGCTTGATCGGCACGAGTTGAGAGATGTTGATATTTGCAACAGCCATGAGGAAACGAGGATAGAAGAAGAGAAAAGAAGAATCAACGACAAATAATATCTTCAAATGCAATTCCTTGGTTTCTCATCACTAGGATACCAAAATATTTAAAGCGTACAATGGTAGTTGACTCCCTCTGATTTAGGTATTTCATGACATGTATGGATAGCAATAGAATTTGAATTTTAAAAGAACTTAACAAATGTGGCCAACTGACAGATCTTATAAAGATAAGTGCTCAGTCACCATGTGAGGGCATGAGTCATTGGGAATCATCTAACACTTTTGCCTTTGTTTCATAGGAATTAGGAAAGCTCGATAGCTATGTCGGAACAACTAACTGTAACGAAGTAAAGAGGCATGTCCACATGTCTCCATGTAAAAGGGACAAGTATGTAGACCACTATAATGACTCGGGTTTTTCTTGACCCTGTTTAATGGTGGTTGATCTGAGAAGCACCAACACCCATGCTTGCGCTCACACCGTATCATGACCCATGTTTTTTAAAATTAGAAATTTCTATATATGTTTCGTTTACACTAAAACAGCAGTCTAATCCCAAGAGTCCTGCTGCCATAAAATAACTAAGGCAAGTAAATTTAATTCTTTTAATTGTAGGATTTGATTTAGTAATAAATTTCAATCCAAAAATGACTCTTGCTCTTTCAAGCTAGTCAAACTTTTCTAGTTAGACTCATTCTCTAATTGACCTCCTATTATAAATAAAGAACCTAGAGAGAGATTTGGAATCTCTAATCTCTTTCATTCTCAGTCGTCTCTCTCGATTGTTCTTTCTTCTATGCTAAGCACAACGATTCTGCATATTCGGTAAGTGAGATCCACGCCAATCAACACCACGAGTTTTAATCCACCATCGTATCGACAACCCGTGCATTCGGTTATGGAGCCTAATCTTCCCACATCAAGGTTCCTTATCGCTGTGATTGACCTATCGTAAGAAAGGATTTCTCGCGAAAGGACTCGGACAAATCTTCGCTCCAAATCTGACCATCGCCAACCCAAATCGTTGTGAGAATCGATTCATGCTTCAACAGGTGGGTGCCTCTAAATCCATCTTAAGTTATTTAGTTATGTTCAAATGATAGAAACCTCAAAAAGAACTCTTAAAGTTATTGTACAAAACGAGAGAGTCCCTAACCCAAACTCTAACTTTACCTCTTTTATAGGGCTCTTTTTTGATACCCTAATTTTTTTCCCTGATTTTGATTAATTTCGAGCCTTACAAACATAAAACTTCAGCCCAAAATTGATCGATTGTTTTTCCCAAATTTTCATGAAATTCGGTCAAACTCTTCAACAGACACAACCTTCATATTTTGGTCATAAATTTTTCCTACGAACTCGGATTGACGCGATTATTGGGCATTGGAAAGAAGACAACGAACTTTACAACTTTGGTTGAAATGATAATTTCACAAATCCAATGTTTTAATGGTAAAAATTAAACTGCAAGTCGGGATAAGTTTTATATGATCCAAGGTTGCACATATCTGACGTTATTTTCTAAACTCTTGGGCTATTTTATGCTCAATTTATCTCCAAACCCGTAAATCACTAAAACTATATAAAATATATTAAATAGCTTTCATCTCATAATAATTTATAAGTTTAAGGGGTCCAATATTAATGTTTTTCAACACTTATCATCTATTACCACTTTTAAGGCTCCTACATCCATTGAATGGACACGTGTGCCCCTTTAGGATCCGAAACACATCCGATTATTATACCAATCAATCACCAAGTTTTATAAATACAACTACCTCCAATAAAGTGTATTTTCGATTCAATCATAAAATAAATGTAGTTAAATATTTCATATTCTCTGTTTTACTTCAATACTTCATATGTTATGCTCCATATTAATTTTCTTTAATAATATGGAATGCTTAGGGTGCATATTATAGTTTCATTCTTATATGTGTCCACCATCATCACATGGCGTCCATCATATAGAAAATCGTGATAGGGCATGCGCATGATAAGTTAAGAATAAGATATGACACATGATATAAACATTCGTCATGGTGAGGTTTCTTTCACTGTCACGTGGAACTTGAAATATAGGCGTTCATGTACGGATGTAACTTCTCTATAATAGTATCAGATGTCATACGAAGAACATCCAGGTTACTACATAATTCGTCCCTTGAAAAACGTAATTTAGTAAAGCCTATCGCACTCTGACCCATTTTAATTAAGTTTTAAGTAAAGATAATAAATGAATATGTTAAGAAGTGGGGACTTAAGCCCACGAAAAAATAAAATAGGGACGACAATACGTATCACCTATTGGAATAATGAAATAAAGACGACAATATATAGCACCCATTGAAATAATGAAATAAGGACGGCGATACGTAGCGCCCATTGAAATAATGAAGTGGGATGGCGATACGTAGCGCCCATTGGAATAATGAAATGGGGACGATGATACATAGCATCCATTGAAATAATGAAATGGGGACGGCAATATATGGCGCCTATTGAAATAATGAAATGAGGACGACAATACGTAGCGTCCATTGGATAAATGATATAGAGAAGGCGATATGTAGCACCCATGTCAAGAATAAAATCGGGATAGTGACCTAAGCCCAAAACCGAATAATGATACGACACATTAAGACACGTTGTAGAGGCCAACTAAATATGAATTAAGATTAGTGAAATACGAAATATTGTAGAGGCGTATGGAGTAATAATAAAACTTTTAATATATCAAGTATGTTAAGTTGATAAGACTGATAGGAAAATAAAAGAAATAGAAACAACATGTGTATTCCATTTTATGATATGCTTTTCAATTTTGATATGGTATACTATGAGATTTTGTATATTTTGATATCATGTAATGCTTGGTTTATTTTAAGATATACCGCAACTTAAACTATTGCACACATGATCACCTGGGTAAGTTATAGTGGATCGATTGTGCAACCCACCGAGTTTACACGATTGAGTAAACTCACCCCCCTCCCAAAATCTAATAATTTCATGTGAAAACTCCGATCATCCTACTTTTGATGACGTGGAGGCAACTGTACTAGAGGTGGCTTATATAGAAGAGGACATCGACTACCACCTAGATGAGAGCATAGATCCGACAGCCTTTTATGAGCCTTGAGTGTCCTTCAGTTTTAGACATTTTATTTTATTTTCTTGTGAGAGATTTTATTTCCTCGCCGATTATTAGATATTTCATTGATTTTTATAGCACTTATTCGTTATCTATGGCTGCCCATTTATTTCATTCTTATTTTATTGGATTCACGGATTTCGTAGAATTATAATTGCGTTAGAACTTTGATTACGTGTTTGTCGCTTAGCGTATCTGGGATGCGTGCGGGTCATAACTCGGAATTCTAGGCCCTCGGGATAGGGTAGAATTAAGGGTCGTGACAATCAACATCAAGGTATTGTGT
This sequence comes from Chloranthus sessilifolius, assembly GCA_021018995.1. Taxonomy (NCBI): domain Eukaryota; kingdom Viridiplantae; phylum Streptophyta; class Magnoliopsida; order Chloranthales; family Chloranthaceae; genus Chloranthus; species Chloranthus sessilifolius. The sequence continues at coordinate 12,731,273 of CM037588.1, forward strand.
TGATCTGTTAATGCTAATAATGTAGTGAGCCATAGATTCCCGAAATTGCCGACTTTTTGAACGTTGCAATTAAATAGCAATTTTTTGGTTTATTCAATGAATCACAAACTAATCGTCCATTTTAAAAAAAAAAATGACTTTTTTGGAAAAAAAAATGTAAATTTCGTGATTAAATCGTGATTAATTCAAGTTTTTTTTTCAATAAATCGCGATCTGTTTCAATAAATCGCAACCTTTTCAATATTTTTCTAATTTTCATACTTTTATCTTTTATTTTTCTACAACTTTTCCTTGACGTTTTGCCAAACTTATGATTTTTTGCCTATTTTTTTCAATTGTTCCCATTTCCGACTTACTCTCGAAACCTGATTTGATGACTATGGTTACAAGACGTACTTTTTTCTTTTATACTTATCCTCTCTTCAGCAAGTATAGCATCCTTAAATACTAAAATGAGAATTCCATAGAATTCACATTTTGCTTACTTTAAATTGTTGTGATGCAGAAGGGGATTTTCATGAACATTGCTAGTAGACAACTTTAAAATTTTACCGCTGTGACATGAGAGCTGTTAACTGAAAGGACTTTTTTTTATATAACTTAGGGAGTCCCAAGCTTACTCTTATCTGATCATGCCAAGAGTACTTCATGGATTATAACTTAGAAAGTTCCTAAATCCAAGTCAGCACTTTTTTTTATGTCAAATCAGCCGATACATCAACCGCTTCATGCCTATATCTGTTCCTAACAATCCATAATTCCCAAAGGATCAGGTGAGGAATCAATTGCAGGACTAAATTTCCTTAGGATAAAGTCTTGTGTTTCCAAAATTCACAGATCATAGAATGAAAGGAGTTCACACGTAACAGTGTGTTAGTCACATTACTAGGATATATCCCCCTCTTTTGATTTTCCTGTGCTTTTGCTAGGATATATCCTCCTCTTTTATAGCCTTTCGAATGGCTTGTTACAGTGTTCGGGTTTTAAAGCATTGATTGGAGATTGGAGATTGGAGATTGGAGAAACTGCTCTCTTAGTCCTTGGTTTATTTCCATAAACTAATTTCTTTTTTAAAACATTTTTTCTTTACAAAAAAATCATTTTAAACATTAAGTACATAATATAACATAAAAAATTTTCTTTCTTAAATACGAAAATTGGGTTTAGCATGGATCTCACGAAAATTTCAGTGGCATTGTGACGTAGGACGGTTCCCTAAATTACATGAATGATATTGTTGATTTTGTCGGAATTAAATTAGAATTAAATTAAATAATAAAATTCACAAAATATAACGAATACCTCAGGTTTTCGTAGTATTCCATGGGAGAATCACGCATGTTTCAGGTAGGGTTCAGTCCAGGCGCTAGATCCGTTAGGTTGCAGCGTAGATCGATCCTAGAGATATAACTCTAGGTTTTTCCAGATTAGGGCGTTCAAGACTCAATGATGGGATCATTGGTTTCCTCTGAGTATTTGGTGTGAAAGGTTTAATAACTCAATTGGGATCTACGGTTGTTGAATCGGATCGATTCAAGGATTCAGGGACAACTAGGGTTTAGGATTTCACAAGGATGATGGTCAATTTAGGGTTGTAGAATCACACAAGCAAAGATAAATAGATAGATTGGCAGGCTTCACACCCTTGGCTTCGCACCAAACCCTTCTCGGGGAGAAGAATCACTCTTCGTAGAGGCTCATCTCAAGCACACACAAGCAAAAGCTTTTCATTCATAATCAATAACTAATTACATTGTTCACTTAAGGACCTTATATAGGACTCCTTTCAATAAAAGAAAACCCTAAAACAATTAATAAATAAAAGACAAATAAACCCTCAAAACAGAAGTTCGAAATTAAACTCCTAACTTGACTAAACAACCCGACGCGATTTCGATTGATCGATTTTGAAAATCGATCGATTGATTTGAAATTTCGATCCATTGAAAAAAATCGATCGATCGAAATTTCATAATTCTATGAAAAATCGCCGTCCCCTTTTGATCGATCGACAAATTTTAATCGATCAAAATTTTCGATCGATCGAATAGTTCATTCGATCGGTCAAAATTTCACTCCATAACTCTATACTCTGTAGATGCTAGTCGATCGATCGCTTTAGCAATTCGATCGATCGAAAATTTTGATCAATCGAAATGGCTGTATTCCTCCAATTTTCTCCAGAATTTCGTCTTTCGCCTAGTTCTGATGATTTCCATTCCGCTTCTTCTGACGTCGGTACACGCGAAAAGGTCCATATCTGATGTCTACGATATCGGCGTCCCCGCCAATTCTTTCAGGCCGAAAAGGCTTCATCACCGATGAAGCGGCGTAGTGATAGCGCTTGAGTATGTCGGGGTTCAAACGTCGCACTTCGTCTTCAGCTAACCATGAGTTCTCAGATTCCAGCTTTCCCAAGCACTTGAGCAAGTACTTTTAAATTCTGCCCCCATGGGTGGATATCACCAAATCATCTAATATCCCTTCGATCTCATCTCTGCACTGCTCGCGTGGGGAAGGGAAGGGTAGGGGTTGTAGGGTGGGGCTGCTATTCGGGCTCGGGGCTGCTTGGAAGGGGTTGTGAGGGGGTGGGGCTGGAGCCAAAGAAGGAACCAGGTCCTCCACATTGAATGTAGAGTTGACCCCTATATCCGGTGGAAGCTCGAGAACATATGTATTAGGTCCGCTCCTTGTAACAATTCTAAAAGGCCCAGTGCCACGGGCTTGAAGTTTCTTTGCAGCTCTCAATGGGAACCGCTCAGGCCTAACCCGAACCATGACGTAATCTCCAAACTGAAATTCTTTGAAGCGCCTATGCGCATCCGCAGAGATTTTGTACTATTCATTGTTTGCATTAATTCTTTTTCTAATTTCGGCATGCAATTCATGTATATGCTGTGCAAATGAATCGGCTGACTCGGAGACTCGATGAGATGCAGACATGGGGATTAGATCAATGGGTGTTCTAGGCCTATGACTATGGACGACTTCAAAAGGACTCATACCTAGGGATCTATTGACTGAATTATTATATGCAAACTCGGCTAAAGGCAAAATAGAATCCCAAGTCCTACGGTGATCACCAACAAGGCAACGGAGAAGATTACCTACGCTCCTATTGGTGGACTCCGTTTGGCCATCTGTTTGAGGATGATAGGCCAAAGAAAATTGGAGAATGGTACCCATCATGTTCCATAAAGTTTTCCAGAAATAACTGGTAAATTTCACATCTCAATCTGACACAATCGTCTGGGGTAAACCATGTAGACGCATAACCTCCCCGAAAAATAATTTGGCTATGTGAGCCGCATCGGAGGTTTTAAAACAGGGTATGAAGTGGGCCATCTTGGAAAAGCGGTCCACTATCACAAAAATGGAATCGTGCTTCCGTTGAGTCTTTGGAAACCCAAACACGAAATCCATAGAGACGTCTTGCCACAGGGTGTGCGGTACGGGTAAAGGGGTGTACAAGTCGGTATTTTGTTTGATATGCTTCGCAACTTGACATGTACGACACTGTTTCACGACCCTAGAGACATCTCTCACAAGGCTAGGCCAATAGAACTTATCCTCAACAAGCGCACTGGTTTTATCGCGTCCAAAATGTCCAGCAATCCCTCCGGCATGTAACTCTCAGATGAGAAAATCACGCAATGAAGTACGAGGGACGCACAAACGATTGCCTTTGAACAAATACCCATCCAACAGGGTATAATCGGAGTTAATGTTGTTCGAATTTTCAAGGAAAGCAGTGTATTCTGCCCCGAAATCTGGGTAATCAGGATAATCTTGCGTCAACTGCTCAAATCCGACGACCTCGGTGCTCATAGATCGCAGTCGCCACTTTCGGCTACTAAAGCTGCTTCAAAATAAATGTGAACCTTTGGAGGTACTCGACCCACTTCGCGTGCCTCGAGTTCAACTTTTTCTGGGAAGCAAGGAAACGTAAGGCCTCGTGGTCAGAAAATAACACAAATTCTTGCGGTCTCAGGTAATGTTTCTAATACCACAGAGATCGGACGAGCGCATAAAACTCCTTGTCATAGGTGGAGTATTTCTGCTTTGCCTTATTGAGTTTTTCACTAAAATAGGCCACAGGATGACCTTCTTGGCTTAGCACTCCGCCTATGCCTACACCCGATGCGTCACATGTTACTTCGAAGACTTTAGAAAAGTCCGATAGGCGCATGACAAGTGCAGTAATCATGTTCTCTTTTATCTCGGCAAAGGCCCTCATCGTTGCTTTGCTCCATAGGAACTCCCCTTTTCTCATGCAATCGGTAATGGGAGCCATGATGGTGCTAAAATTCCGGATGAAGCGACAATAAAACGTGGTAAAACTGTGGAAGCTACAGACTTCATGAATATTCCGAGGTTCGGGCCACTCCACAATGGCCTTAACCTTTGTAGGGTCCGCAACCATCCCGTTTATCATGACAATGAATCCCAAAAATACAACAGAGTGCTGCATGAAGGTGCACTTCTTGAGATTCACGTAAAGCGTTTCTCCCCTCAAGGTTTCGCAAACCAACCTCAGGTAGATAATGTGTTGCTCCTTGTCTGAACTGTAAATCAGAATGTCATCAAAGTATACGACAAGAAACTTGCTAAGGAATGACCTCAACACTTGAGTCATGAGCCTCATAAATGTGCTCGGGACATTGGAAGGCTCAAAAGGCATGACCATCCACTCATAAAGACCGTCTTTGGTCTTGAAGGCGGTTTTCCATTCATCGCCAGGGCGAATACGAACCTGATGGTAACCACTTTTAAGGTCAATCTTGGAAAAGATAGTGGCTCAAACCATCATGTCTAGCATGTCATCAAGCCGCGGTATGGGAAGCCGATATTTAACAGTGACCTTATTAATTGCTCGACTATTCACACACATGCGCCATGTACCATCTTTCTTAGGCGTGAGTAATGTTGGTACGGCACACGGGCTCAGACTCTCCTGTATGAACTCCTTTTGAAGGAGCTCACTGACTTGTTGAGTTAACTCGACGTGCTCAACCGGATTCAACCTGTAGTGGGGCAGGTTCGGTAATGTCGATCCGGGAATTAAGTCAATTGCCTGTTGAATGTCACACATGGCAGGGAGCTCATTGGGTAAGTCTTCGGGGAAGACGTCCGCAAATTCTTTCAGGATGGGCTCTACCTCCTTGGGATACTCACAGACTGACTCCGAAGTACTCTCAACAGTAACAATGACATACACGACACTCTCATCTTTCGATGCTCTTTCGAACTCTGAAGGAGTCACAATGTTGATGGCCTTGGATTGGCCTCCCTTCTTCTCAACTCTATTGGCTAATGGTGCTTTGGGAACCAAAGGGTTAAGAGTGATTTTCTTGCCCTTGTAATTGAATGTATAAACGTTAGATCGCTCAAAAATGGTCACGTTCAAATCATAGAGCCATGGCCTCTCTAAGATAATGTGGCCCACATCCATCGGCACCACATCGCACCATAAGGTGTCAGAGTATGAACCCAACTGTATGGGTACACGACACCTCTGAGATACGGGAATGGATGAAGAGTCAACCCATGCTACTTTGTAAGGTCTCGGGTGGGCTTCAAGTGCAAGCCCTAAGCGGGTGACGGTATGTTCTAACACCACATTGGTGCAGCTTCCGCTATCCACGATAACCCTGCAACTCTTTGTCCCACATGTGGCAAAGGTGTGGAAGATATTTTCCCTTCGCCAATCCTCCTTTTCATCCCATTGAGGTTGTGCAAAGGCACACCTCACGACTAGAGCACGACCCATGTCATCACCTTCCTCGTCACTAGGTGTGACATTTGGCTCAACGACTTCTTCCTCATAAACTCCTTCACTTTCATCTCCTTCTCCGTCGATAAAGAGATTCCTTTGTGGATCCCTTGTGGGGCATTGGGTAGTAAAGTGACCCAATCTTTGACATTTATAGCATTTGACATGAGACCCACTCTTCAAGGATTCTCCGGCTACACCCTTACCTTTGTCAAACCTCACATTGGTAGATGTGGGTTGCGTGGGTTTGGCAGGTGCCAGCACTAGATTTCACTTCGCCGGCTCGAAATTGATCGGGGTGAAAATCAGATCGCCTAGTCACCGTCATTTTTAAATATCGTTCAAGGTCTTGAACGACGGTGTAACACTCGGCGAGAGTCTCAACAGGGTGGGAGACTAACTCTTTTTGCAGGTCAAGTCTCAATCCGGTGCGAAAACTGGATAGAGTGACTTGAGGGTCTTCGGATACCTTGGCTCTCATCATGAACTCTTTAAATTTGCCAATGTAATCCAATATGGGCATACTACCTTGGCACAGATTTTATCATTGGTCAAGGAGACGATGGTAGTATGAAGAAGTAACGTACTTCTCTGTAAGTCGCTTCTTCATGTCCTCCCAATGGGTAATGGGAGTACACCCAGCATTCATTCTGATGCGTTCAACGTTGACCCAAAAGAGTCGGGCTTGGCTTATGAGCTTCATCTTAGCAAGTCTAACGCACCTTTCATCACTCATGCCAAACCACTTGAAGTGCTAGTCCATATCGGATAACCAATCGAGGAAGACTTAAGAGTCTAGTCTTCCATTGAAAGTCAGGAACTCAACTCGAACATATTTGAGGAGTCTCCCTTCCGGGTCGTAGTCATCTCCATGATGATCTAACCTATGGTTCCGGTTCCGATTATGTTGGTAACCGTTTCGTTTGAATCGAGGACCATTACGCTCACGGGGTGGGTTAAAGTACTCATCACCCTCGTCTAACCGATTAACTCGGTTTAACAACCTCTCATTGGATGTTTCGAGAGTCCTTTGGGCTATCTCTAAGGCAGTCATTCGATCATTGATCAATTTTAGATCAGCTCTTATACCGTTAAGAGCTTCGACAATCTCACTCATGTCCATGGTGATACAGTTTACTAATTGACGGGCTCTAGAATGGAATACAAGATGAACACTTTGGCTAAAACCGAAATAATATGTGATGAAAATTAAAGTGCAATGAATGCAATATCACACAATATGCCCTAACCTAGAAACCTAAGGCTTTGATACCAAAACTGACGTAGGACAGTTCCCTAAACTACGTGAATGATATGATTGATTTTGTCAGAATTAAATTAGAATTAAATTAAACAATAAAATTCACAAAATATAACGAATACCTTAGGTTTTCGTAGTATTCTATGGGAGAATCAAGTATGCTTCAGGTAGGGTTCAGTCCAGGCGTTAAATCCGTTAGGTTACAGCGTAGATCGATCATAGAGATAGAACTCTAGATTTTCCCAGATTAGGGCACTCAAGACTCAATGATAGTATCACTGATTTCCTCTGAGTATTTAGTGCGGAAGGTTTAATAACTCAGTTGGGATCTACAGTTATTGAATCGGATCGATTTAAGGATTCATGGACAATTAGAGTTTAGGATTTCACAAGGATGATGGTCAATTTGGGGTTGTAGAATCATACAAGCAAAGATAAAAGATAGATAGATAGATAGATAGATAGATAGATAGATAGATTGGCAGGCTTCACACCTTTGGCTTCGCACTAAATCCTTCTCAGGAAGAAGAATCACTCTTCGTAGAGGCTCATCTCAAGCACACACAAGCAAAAACTTTTCATTCATAATCAATAACTAATTACATTGTTCACTTAAGGACCTTATATAGGAGTCCTTTCAATAAAAGAAAACCCTAAAACAATTAATAAATAAAAAACAAATAAACCCTCAAAACAGAAGTTCGAAATTAAACTCCTAACTTGACTAAACAACCCGACGCGATTTTGATCGATCGAAATTTCATAATTCTATGAAAAATCGCTATCGACTTTTGATCGATCAACTTGAAAATTTCGATCGATCGAAATTTTTGATTAATCGAATAGTCCATTCGATCGGTCAAAATTTCACTCCATAACTCTATACTCTGTCGATGCGAGTCGATCGATCGATGTAGCAATTCGATCGATCGAAATTGCTGTATTCCTCCAATTTTTTTCAGAATTTCGTCTTTCGCCTAATTCTGATGATTTTAATTCCGCTTCTTCCGACGTCGGTACATGCGAAAAGGTCCATATCCGATGTTTACGATGTCGGCGTCCCCATCACATTGGTAGTGCTTAACAGTACCATGACCACACATACCAACAACTTTTTTTTTTTTTGTTTGAAAGGAACATACCAACAACTATTACATCAGTATGTTCTGATAGAAGTATATATATAATATGGATTCATATATTTTTTAATCTAATATGCTGTGATGAACTAAAACAGCCAGAACTAGATTCCCTTTTTTTCCTCTACAAATCACTTAACCACACACTAAAAGAATATAATTCTTACAGTTTTTTATATTTTGTATTATGGGAGAAAAGCTCCTCCCCTTCATTTACATTTATCTATTACACCTCTATGACATGATCTCAAGAGCCTCTCTGGTTTTTCCTAGGACGTTGAACACCGTAGCTGCAATGTGAGATGGTGTTAGGCCAGCTTGGGCCATCTGATCAGCCGGTGATCCATGATCGATGTACTTATCTGGTAGAACCAACGGCCTCCACTGCATTTGAACATCAAAGTTTAACGCAAATGGGAAAGAAAAAAAAACCCTTATATAATATTGATAAATCTATTATATGAAGCCTTTACCTTTGTAGTGCCATCAAGAAGGCCATCAAGTGTCAAGAAATGAGCGACATGAGAGCCAAAGCCCCCGATGGATCCTTCTTCGACAGTTATCAGTACCTCATGTGATTTAGCAAGCCTGCGAACAAGACCTTGATCCAATGGTTTGCAGAACCGTGCATCGGCAACCGTTACCCGCAAGCCGTGTTGTTCCACTAGTGAAGCTGCAGCCAAGCAACTTTGAACTGCTGTTCCGTAACCCAAAAGTGCTACTCTCTCTCCCTCGATCAAAACACGTCCTTCTCCAACCTGGTATGATATGAGCGATTTTGAGACACGCTTACCTCAAAGGGAACAAGAACAGAGATTCACAACTACTTTTACCTCGAGAGGGATGCCTTTGTTCCCTGGGGGAAGCTGAACACCGATCCCATTCCCTCTCGGATACCGGAAACAGCTGGGTCGGTCGTCAATGGCAGCGGCAGTGGCAACCATGTGAAAAAGCTCGGCCTCATCAGAAGGAGCCATGACTACCATGTTTGGCAGGCACGCCATATAAGTGACGTCGAATGAGCCAGAATGTGTGGGTCCATCGGATCCAACCAGCCCCGCCCTGTCCAAGGCAAACCTCACCGGCAATTTTTGTAGGTCCACATCGTGTACTACCTGTAACATGGAACAGATGCCTCACCTTAGCTGGAATCTAAGTTGAAATTTTGCAAGAGTAGTTGATAACGAAATCTGAGGAGTTTGTCACTTGCACACAAACCACAAACCAAGTAAATATATATTCAGTGATTGACCCGTTAGCACGTGAGAGTGCGCGAACGGGTCAACCTCCTTACGCTAAAATGCTCAAACCTGTACTTCCACTAATTTTCATGCTCACAAATAGCTGTTCAATTCCCAAGGTTTGACCATTTTAGCATAATGAGATTGGCCTGTTCAAACTTGAGAGTTAAAGGCTTAGTTATGCTATAACAATTCTTTTATGCTTAATGGGCCTTTGTGTTTTTTGGATTCAATTCAAGATCCGAAAAGTTGTTAGAAGCTATCAAGCCTCCTATATATAGAGGGCCTTGGTATATTGGTTTAGCATCTCAAGAATGGTACGTATCGGTCTCGTCGATAACCGATTCCGATACCACCCCGATACAGGTATTGTTATTAGTATCGGTATCGGACCAATACGGGTCAGTATCAGCCAATACTAGCCAATACACATTTTTTTATACTTTAACAACGAAAAGAAAAAAGAGCCGTTTTGATATCGGTGATACTGTATCGGCCGATACGAATCAGTCCAAGATGGACTGATACCCGATACTGATACCTTGATCTCAAGTGAATTAAGATAAATGCCACTTGACATAGTGCTTATTACTAGTTTTCCAACAAATTAAGAAATACCAACTTGATCATAACCCCGCTGCAAGAAAGAGGAGTAGATAGCACAGAAAGGCTTGATCCCTTCACATGCCAGACCTGCTGCGAAGGTGACGGCATGCTGCTCTGCAATTCCAACATCGAAACACCGTGTTGGAAAGCGGCGTAGAAAGAGATTAAGGCCCGTTCCTCCTCCCATCGCAGCATGGATTGCAACAATGTCTTTGTCCACCTCTGCTTCAGCAATCAGAGCCTCTGCGAAATAGTTGGTATAAGACTGAGTAGGAGTCTTGACTTTGAATTGCTTTCCAGTGGCCGGATCAAACTTGACAACACCTGCATACAATAGAGGTCACAAAATTATCTAAATCAGATCTCGTTTCCTTATGGTTCAAAATGTCTTTATCCACCGATAATGTGAAAAATGAATTGACCATATGGTCGTATCGGATGATTCGTACCAGTATCAGACCACGACAGTATGATACATAAACTATGTATCGTACCTCTTAAGCATCGTCCAAAATATGGAAAATACAAACTTGGTATTGTTTGTATCATTCAATATTTTGAATTAGTCAAAATCTCTTATTCTCCTCTTCCTTGTCTCTCTTCTCTGCTCCCTAACCCCTCCCTCCCACCCACCCACCCACCCACATCATATTTCACCCCGGCAAACACAATTTCAATGCAGTAGATATGCTAAAAATAGGTAGATATGTTGAAAAAATATTCAAAATATTTTTTTCCAAAAAACGTTTTTAGAAGATTTTTTAGGCATTGTTTAGTTTTTTTTTTCTTTTAAAAAAATGTAGTGGGTGGTAGTGGCTGATACATTGAATCCATGTATCGGCGATACATCCAATGTATCGGCCGGTTCCGAGATTTTGACCCATGGTCCAACTGGTGTGATTTTGGGGCTGTGAACCATCCCATGGACAATCCGAATTCAATATCTATTGTTGTGAATGCAACATTATGCTCTTTTTTTCTGGATTTACCGTGGTACTTGTCGTCGGCTTTCTCCGCATATGGATAACCCCGTCCTTTCTCGGTAATTACATGAATGAGAACAGGACCTGTCGTGTGGGTGCTCTTCACCTCTTTGAGTATGGTGATGAGATCATCTAGGTTGTGGCCATCTACAGGGCCTATGTAGTACAACCCGAGCTCCTCAAAGAAGGTTGACCCAGATCCGCTAATCATCCCACGAGCGTATTCGTCAACTTTGGCTGCTAGTTCGTGCATCGGCCCACCAAGTTGTTTAGTGACTCCCTGCAACATTTTCAATTAAAAAATTGTTCGGTCTGGAAATCTCATGTTTTATTTTTTCCTAAAGAAATAAAATTATGTTAGTAGTGATATTATGTACCTATTCTGCGCCCCGTCTATGTTCTCATTATCAAATTTTTCATGGAAAGATTCATTTTAGAGTGACCCATATTGCAATTTTTTTCATTCAGGATCTCTAAATCTGAAGTGTGTAGCTTTCGAGCTTCCCTCGGTCACAATAAATTAGCATTGATATTAACTACTTACTGTCAGCCCAACATATATATATCAGGATCTCCTAATCCTAACTGTGTAGTTTTCGAACTTCTTTGGTGATGATAAATTAGTATCGATGTTAAGTACCTATGTCCATGCCCACTCTATAATATTGTCAAATATATCACTGAAAAATACATTTTAAGCGACCGTATTGCAGTTTTTTTGCTCGGGATCTCTTAATCCTAAGTGTGTAGCATTTGGACTTCCTCTGTCGCAATAAATCAATATGTTAAACAGTTATTAGAATCACAAATTTTCTTGTCTTTTGACCAGTACTGACCTTGGCAACCTCCCTTAGTTCTCTGAGAGGTCTACTGGACTGCAACCTACTGAGAGCACTACTCAAAGCTCCAACAGGCGCTGCTGGCCCATCGAGAGTTGCAGTAGGCAAAGAAACTTGCTTGTTGTCATTAAGGATAACAATCATATCCGAGTCCAAATACCCAGCGTTGTTCATGGCTTCATATGCTTGCCCAGCTGTCATGGCACCATCACCTATAACAGCAATAACATCATTCTTTTTGCCCTTTAAGTCCCTCCCCACCGCCATTCCTGTTCATTGAGACCATCCCAAAAATTCAAAGACGAAAAGTGTGTATATATATATATATAGATGACCCATATTAGCATGCCTCATGAGTTGGAAGGCTTAACCAGATAACAGTTTTATAATGTTGCCAGGCTTTCTATTTTCATGATCAGGAAGAACGGTTGTAAGTTAAAACTGAAAACTCAAAACCGACTGAAAGCCAAACCTCCTGAACTGGCCCAAACCAGACCGAAACTGATTGAAAACCGACCCTGAACCGAACTGGTCTGGCCCGGTTTGGTTTCGGTAGCTGAGAGCCAAAAACCTGCTGGGTAGGGTGAGAAAACTGACCTTAAAACTGAAAATAAATCAAAATTTCTCTTTCAAAAAGAAAAAAATGGAAAAAAACCGAAAACTTTGAACCAACCGAAACTGGACTGGTTCGGTTTAGATTCAGGGGGGTAGGAAGTTCGGTTAACCAAAACTTTTCGGTTCAGGTTAGGTTTTGAGCAAAACCGAAATTTTGGTTCGGTTCGGTTAACCGAATTTACAGCCTTATCGAGGAGCTACGGCAAACTCGGATAATAGGGAGTCATTAGCATCTAGATCACAGAGCTGTGCCCTAACGTTTCAGATAATCTTTTTGCTACATTAATACTTGGTTGGCTAATATTAGGTAAACGATCTGTTTCAGCACCAAATCCATATAAATTTGAAATCAACAAGATCAACTGGTGACTTCCATATTGTAAAAGCAGGGTAGTAAAATTAAACAAACTAAAATGTTTAGCCTTTTATAATCAAAATTTCAACAACCCAGATGATGGCTCAAGTGGTATAAGGCTATGCTTTCCCCCTTTGGTCAAGGGTTCAAGTCCCCACAGCATACTTCAAAAATGACTTACTTGGTAGCTCGAGTAGTACAAGGCTTTGCTTTCCTCATCAGAGGTGAAGAGTACAGGTCCTTTTAGAATCCTTTAACTTACAAATGAATAAATAAATAATTAAAATTATCCAAAAAATCAATAGGTGGTGTCTTATTAAACACACAATTTTAACAAATCAAGAATTAGTCTTTCTAGTATTTGCGAATTTAAAGGTAACAGATAAATAATTAAAATTATCCTTTGTATTCCTCTTTCTAATATAAACTTTGTTGCCAATGAACAGACGCAGCATAGATAAATACAGATGTAAGATAGAAAGGTACCCAAAGCTGCTGATATACTAGTAGAACTATGACCAGTGCCAAAGCAATCGTATTCACTCTCGGAACGTTTAGTGAACCCGGATAACCCATTTGTCTGTCTGATCGTGGGCATCTTGTCTCTTCTCCCCGTGAGAATTTTGTGCGGGTAAGACTGCAGAATCACGAAGCTAGATTAGTAAACTCAACCAATTTTCTTCATATATTGTTCATAATCTCCTTGATTTTTGCTTCGTAAAAAGAGATAAGTAAGAAAGGGACCTGATGACCGACATCCCATAGTATCCTGTCTTGTGGAGTATTGAAAACATAATGGAGAGCTACGGTGAGCTCAACCACACCGAGGCTCGAACCAAGGTGCCCTCCTGTTCTCGAAACGTTGAATATAACATCGGAACGCAGCTCATCTGCAAGTTGTTTTAGCTCCTGCATCAAGTGACCCAAGCATGGCACTTCATTTTTAATTTATATTTATGGTATATATTAATATTCAAAGAGAATAGAATATAGTGGTGTATTGGTCTATTTACTTTGATGGAAAGATTTTTCATGTGGATGGGATAATTGATGGTGTCCAAGAGAGGAGTTGGCGGTCGCTGTGAATGGTATTCCCCGCTCTCTGATAACGATGCCCAAACACATGATGGTCGTTTCTTGTTCTGCAAATCAGGACAAAGCAACCCATTTCTTTCATCGATTTTGTCGACATTGAACCTTGACGTATCTAAGATATAGTTGACGACCACATATACAAAATCATAAAAAGAAAGAACAGATGAAAAAGAGGTGCAAAATCTATCCTTCAGAACCTCAATATTACTTATATCATAATTACTAGATTCAGATTTGTTTACTGTAGTCAATTTCTGTACTGCTTATACAAGTTCGAAACTACAATTTTATTATAACAACATACCTATCAGGAAAGAAATTTATATATAACATCAGGGGTAGTACTTCAAAGCTGGTTTTTTTTCCCTCTCTGGTAAGGGAAAAAGAATCCCATCAACCCTTTCAAAATTTAATCTCTCTTTGAGGACGAGTGAAAAACCCGATGGGCATCAAAAAGACACAACACCTCTTCCCAACCTTCCAAAATAAAAAAAAAAAAAAAACTGGTTGCTAAGCTATAATTAAAAATAACTCTTCAAAGGACACAGAGAAGCAAATTCCAACTCATAGATTTCACTTGGCAATCAGTAGATGCACATTCATCCACTCTAACTAATTCGAGCCAATTATAGCTTCTCTGTTAAATTGGATAAGATTCAAAAATGTTTGTGGGTTCATATAAAGTAGAATGGTTCCTCAATAAATCTCATAAATAAGTAAAAATGAAAAAAAAACTTAAAGATGAGATAAACTAGCAAAACCCAACTCCAAAAAGCTCCATTTTACAACTTAGGAACAGTAAATGATATCCGCTAGCAAAATTCAAAAGAGATATAAATACAAACACATGTAGGTGCAAACCTTAAGGAGCTTATGATGAAATGGGCAATCTAAATCTGCTCCTCCAAACAAGTGGGAAGAGAGAGAAGTGTGTTTATGAGGATCTGCACCACCAACTTTAAGCAAATGACATGGAAGAGAGAATGTGGAGGAGAGAGCCATGAGAGAGAAAGGGAGAGAAACAAGAGAGAGACAGAGAGAATGAGAGAGAGAACTCAAATAAAATATATGAAAGCAGAAGATTGAAGAAGAGATTAGAGGGTTCTCCACTAATGAAACTTAGTGGAGTGAGCAATAGACTGTTAGGTGTTCAAATGAAATTAGAAGAAAGAGTGGTTGACATTGAAAGGTGGCCGACCTGCTTGGCTTCTTGGATCTCCCAACCATGCCCTGTTGGACCAATGCAAATGCACATAAATGCAACTCTCTCCCTATTGGGCCACGTCAGGGATATCTCGTTAATGGATAAAAAGTGGTTTTTTTTTTTTTTTTTGATATGAAAAGAGGGGTTTTCATAGGGTAGAGGTGAGAACAATGTCCCTCTCGTACACCTTAGTCTGGAGCCGTCCGATGTACGAATCTGATTGGGGTCTGATCGAACCTAGTATTGGTAGCTACTTGGTACTAAATTTGATTGTTTGATATAATTTATTTTTGGGTAGCTCTATTCACGCTTACCCAAATAGTGATGGTATGAAAATTCATACATTGCATTGAATCAAATGATAGAGATCGATTTTCATCCTAATCCTCCACTCAATTGATCTTAAGATCATGGGGGTACTATTACATAGTCATGATATAAATCACAAAAATATGATTAAAAATGTCATGTGGCACGAATCATACTCAAACATGATTTAAGACCACCTGTTGGGATATGTCCCATAAGGAATAAAAAATTGATTGGTTGATGGTGCACTCATGGTCTACTGATCAATTGTAGGGAAGATTAGGAGAAAATCGATCTCCATTATCTAATTCAACCCAATAAATGGGTTTTTAGTGTAGGCCCCGTTCGCTAATTGGCTACCGGCCTAACCCGGCCTTTTTATTGGTTAGATGAGTAAACATGAGGTCATGCATGAAGCATCTGCCCTGACCTTCGGATTGGGTCGGGTCAGGCATGAAGCATCTGCCCTGTCCTTCGGATTGGATATAAAATTGGTCTTTCATCTTTTTCTTGTTTTTTTTAATCACTAATGGTTATAAAATTCGTTGAACTCAAATTTATAGTGACAAATTTTATTTTTGGCAACATTTCGGAAGGGGATCATTTTGGATAAATTTTCATAAAAATTTGAAAAGTTTCAAAAAAAATTCAGAGTACAAAAAAGATTAAATATAAATTATATTTAAATTTTATAAAAAATGATAAAAATTAAAAAAAACTTATTAATTTTAGTGAAATTTTATTAATTTTGTTGAAATTAATAAAATTTCAGTAATTTCTGAAAAATCATTGAAATTTTTGTTCGACTCCTATTTCGATAAATTTCCAAGAAATTTTGGAGAACTTCGAAGAAATTTGTCACTATGCTCGAATTGAGGTTAGAAGTAAGAGGTGATCATGGCCTTTGAGAGTTGAAACTTTGCTCCAATTAAAGAGTACATAACAGATCATGACCTTTTAGATGTTAAAACTCGTGTTTTGGTGAACTTGGCAACTCCGTGTTCGGTCTCAATTTGTAGTTCCAATTAAGCCAGGGTGCTAATGGTTATGATATTTTTTGTATTTTCATGAATGGTACGACTATTCACACCCATTTAATAGTAAGTATTCTGGACTGATTTAAATTTAATAATGGAGATTATTTTTTGTTTCAATCTTCTCATCTATAGATCTGAAGATTATAACACCTATTTCAGACGGTCAAATGTTGATTCAATATAGAACACATCACTAAAAGCAGATTATAAGCACAGGAGTTGACCTTTACTTTTAGGGACGTGTGCCATATGATATTGCATTAATGAAGACGTTGACATTATGGAGTGGCGGAGGATATGACGGAGCGATGTAACAGTAGGAAAGGCGTAGGGGCCTTGGAGCTGATTGGTGGCGTGATGTAGTTGCGACACGATTGTGACACGGTTGCGTGAAAAGATGAGGCGGAGAGTTATAGGCGTAGTGGAATGGGGCATAACACTGTGTGCCATGAAAGGAGTTCATATGTCATGGGGGTATGACAAACTAATATGTTTGAGGTCCTTGGATTATTTGTCCTTAGATGGTGTTTGGACCATCTATGTGGGAGAGGTATTGGATGAGATGCCTCCCACCCACACGGAGTCTTGCATCGCCAGAGGGTGCGCAAGTGTCTCCTAAGCCTGAAAGGGTAGACCTAGGACGTTCCTTCGACAATGCCGTGTGGCACCTAAGGTGAGGTTGTCATGTGACCCCGGACCGACGTCGTGGTGCAAATAGGTCAACAATGAGGGAGGCACTCGAGGGCTACGTGGGACACGGTAGTGCAAGGTAGCCGAGGGCCGGATGCAGACGTGTGTTAGAATGATGAATGTACACGATGGTGGATTTGGATTAGTATGTCGGCGAGTTATGTTCGAATGGGACGGCATGAGGAGCTGCGCACATGCTACTGTTGCGAAGTGAGAGACTAGTGCGTGACACGCAAGTGAAGCTTGATCAAGCCAAGTGAGATACGAAGGTGCTGGTATGCGTGTCGTAAGGGACAAGATGTGATGAATGATTGGCCTCGAGAGAAGGCAACCGTGAACGGGAGTTCCCGTCTTCTAGGCGGGTGGTATCAGACTGATTTGAATCCAACAACGGAGATTATTTTTTGTTCCAATCTTCCTCACAATAGATCTGAAGATCATAATATGCCTTTCAGACGGTCAAATGTTGATTCCACATGGAACACATCCCCAAAAGTAGATTATAGGCAAAGGAGTTGACCTTTACTTTTAGGGACGTGTGCCATGTGAAATCAAACTGTCTGATAAGCGCGTCATGATCTTAATATCTATCTTGAGGAAGATTGAGACAATAAAAATCTCCATCGTTGGGTTCAAATCAGTCAATGATTTTCGTCCGTGAAAAAATTACATGATACTTACTATTAAACAAGTGAGAATGGTTGAACCCTTTTACGAAATATAAGAGCATGATACATTAAAAAGGTGATTAATGTCTCTTTTTTCAATAAATAGGGCCCTCCTGTCTAGCGCTCTCAATGGGCCGGATTAGGGCCGGGCTGGGGTTCAACCCGGCCCTAACCTACTCGGATCGGGATTCCAAAATTTTCAGCCTGATCCTAACCCAAGCTGCAATGTACTCAACCCAAGCCCGGCCCGACCAGGTCAAGCTTGGGCTTTTTTCGGACTTTATTTTCGATTGTTTTTTTTTAATAAAAATTGGTTTGACTTTTTTGGGAGCTATTTTTTCTAATAAAATTTGATTGAGTTTTGGTTGTTTTTTTCTAATAAAAGTTTGATGAATATTAAATAATTATATTAACATTATAGAGGCTCTGATACATGCTTTTATTCAAATATTTCATTTTAGTTTGTTGCACAATGGTTATAATGTACAACAGTTGCACAATGATTATAACAGATAACGGTAAATATCAGGACATTTAAGTAAATTATATTTAATTAAAAGAATTTTTTTTTTATAACTTTAAAAGGATATATATATATAAAATATCCGGGCCGGGTGCAGGCCGAGTGCTGGAACACCCAATCTAAGCCCGGCCCAAATTGATCCGGATTGTAACATGTTTTACCCGGTCTTGATATCAGGCCGGGTTTGCTTGATAGAAAGTACCACTTTTTCTGAACCAAGTGCAAGCCAAAATCCAGAGGCAGCCCAACCCAGTGAGAGCCCTACTCTTATCTCTTCCTTCTCCGAGTGGGTAATTGAGAAATAAAAAAGTAAGGGAAAAAAAGTAATACATGACTCTAAATGTCACGAGTCAAATATATGGGGGGATTTTGATCCAAGATACTTGCTATGAGCACTCCCCTTTTCTTCTCCAAGTAATGAAATTTTTAGTCATACTGATACACCAACTTTTTCTACTCATACACCAATTAATGTAATTTTTTTTCGTTTATTTGACTAATAAAGATCCACAACACACTACAAAAATAGTGTGTTTCAACGGCACATGCTATTAAGGTCTGTAGCGGCAGTTTTTGATAGCGATAGGACTAGTAGCGGCAATTTTTGGTTAATAGCGATAGTTTTTGGCTGCCGCTAATAGTCTTATTTTTTGTAGTGACATCAAACTTTTTTTTATTTTGTGTCCTTTTAATTAGATAAAATAAGTTTTTTTAGGCGTAGATCAATCTTCAAATCAGTCAAGATTGGACCCAACTATTTCAAATATTTTACATAAAAGACTGACCTCAACCCGCGGGCCAACTTATCTATGCCATTCGAAAACATGCTTGGCTTTATTTTATAGGCCCATCAATAAATTGGTTGGGCTTAGAGGAAGCTTTTAACTCCCAAATAAAAGTGGCCCATTTAATACGTGGCTTGAAACAATATGGAATGAGTATAACAATGCTAAGTAAGTTGTAGATGACCTAAGCACAAATGCTAGTGCTCAAGCAAAGTACCAATTACTAGCTCGATAGGGTTTATGATTCATGTTTCTCTACTCATTTTTGATCAATGCTACAATCTTAATAACTTTGCAATCCTTCATGTCCCTTCTCAATTAGTATTGTTTCCCTCTACATCTCCGTTGATATTTCAAGTCTCGTTATCGGGTTTCAATGGGGTTTTACAACTAGTTGTCAACCTAACGCTAACCCTCCTCTTTTCTCATCTACGTTTGAGACTAGCAACGGTAAAGGTTCAGAGAGCAAACGTTTTACAATAGATGGATAGTAAGTCGACACCAAGAAATTTAACGACTGATGGAAAGAAAAATAGTGTGATATGGACCTCATTAGTGTATGCTATACACCATATCATTGCCAATGGACCTTACCTTCCTTATTAGATATCTTAAATCTATCTACATTACTTTAGTTGGTGATTATCTTTTCCTTAGTAAGTTACTATTTTTAGATGTCTTAGCAAGTTATAATGTAGTAATATTTATAATTAGTAGAAGATAATTTATATAAAGTCATGTAATCTCTTTTGGGAATTAATAGAAAATAGTTGAATTCCAAGAAGAGTGATATTCTCGAATAGATCAAAGGAGGCCCGTGATGTGATATTTTTATGTAATGTTTTACTCGCAAGTGCACAAATCGGTTTGTATATAGTGGGTGCGGAGTACGAGATCGTTCCCACGAAGATTAATTTTGAAATACCTAAAAGAGACAAGTAATTCTAGAAATCTATTAAGATCTAACAGTATTCTACCAATTTTATGATTTAAGCGGTTGATGGTAATCAATGACTACAAACTAAAATTCAATTGATGATTCACAAATAAAAGTGAAGATGATGATAAAGATGAAGATACTAAATCCTCCCATCTTTGGTCCGTTCTTCCTATAATATAAATCTAAGAATTAAATTATGAGATATTTCATTAGTAACAAACATCTTTTATGGAAGATCAATGGTCAACACCCTAATAGGTTCCATGTTGCATCCCTGCAATCAGGACTTAGATGATTTTCATATATCTAGATCTGGGATCAAGGGTACGGCTAGACACGCATGATCTCAGGTTCAAATAAAAACCATCCCCAAAGTGGGTGAAAATTCCAACAAGAATACCACTTACAAATCTGAAATCAAGGGCATGGCTCGGCACACTTTATTCAGATTAGGGATATTTAAGATAAAATTACCATTACAGAACCAAGATCCAGGCATGGCTCTACACTCGATTAATTAGATCCACACGATGAAAGCAAAAGACCATAACAATGATTGGGTAAAATTACCGTCACAGATCCGAGATCCGGGCATGACTCACGCGATCCCTAAGTAGTGGCGGGGATTTCATCCATTCATGATAGCACAACAACCATAAAATTAAAATCTCATATTTTAATCCCTAATTTTATATTATTAAAAGTACATCCCTCGGATGGGAATCATTAGATCTCCATCCCTATAAATTTAGCCACACATATTGTAAGGAATTGACATAAATAAATAAAGACGGGAAAATAACATTAATTAAAATTACCTCAAACTTCAAAATAAATTACCTTGATCCACACGTATGATCTTCAGAAAATTAATGCAGGAATAAACTTTGAACAAAATTTAGGAATGAGTACGGAAAAATTAAAGAACAAAAGCTCTCAAAAAGAAAACAAATAAATGTCTAACTATGAAAAATAATGGCTAAAAACTAAGAACACTAAAAACTAAAACTCTCTCCTAAATTTACTTCCTACGTAATTCTAATGCTGAAAAGATCTCTAATCTTAATCCCCTTTTTCCCGAAGTGTTTGAGTCTTTAAATAGAACCCGTCGCGCAAAGGTATCCTAAACCAACTTTTTAGGATCGATTAATCGACCCATAGCTGTCGATGCATCGAGCCGACCAAGTTTCCAAAAAATCAGACTTTCAATGTCAGAATCGTGTCAGACTAAATTTCTGGCTCGATTAATCGACCTGTAGGGTCGATGCATCGACCCCAGAAATCCGTGAAATTCAGCACTTCTTGTGGTTCAGACACTGCTTCGGTATTGCAGCCATACATTTCTGTCCCGAACTCGGATTGAGACGATTCTTATGCCGTTGGAAAGCTGACGAAAAGATCTACAACTTTCATGTTTTGACAATTGCGTAATTCGGCCGTCTTGAAGGTCCAAATTTAGCCGCAAGTCGTACCAAGTTCTTGATTACCCGAAGTTGCAGTGTTTTGGCATTATATTCAGAATTCTTGTACTGTTTTCTATACTTGGCTTGTATTTACCTGAAACACTTCAAATCTAATCAATCTCATCAGTAGCCTTCATCGGACAGCTAAATATAGGTATTTAGGGGTGAAATATCCTCATTTTTCAGTACTCATCAGCCCGTCTATCTTGAATCAATAGTCTTCTTATCTTTATTCTCCTTTTTTTTTAAATATTTATTGTTAGGATACATGTGATATCATAACAATTGATATTAAAACGGCGATCTTGAGAGTAATGATGATTGACGGCTATGACATTTGATTCCATAAACTTGAGGGGGACATTGAATTCCTTAGGGATGAGAGGATGTGACAAGGCTAACTCTTGGAGAGGATATTGCAGAAATTGGTAGCACTTGATGCTAAATTCAATCTGGCATTAATTGCTCATTCTCATGGAGATGATGAACAAGGACAAGCGCACATTCAAGAGGATGGCTATATAGAGAAATAGCAAAAGCTACAACCTTTTCAAGAGGAAAATGTTCATGATCAAGATGAAATGGATCTTGCTGCCAAAAAAAAAAGCTTCAAATTGATGGTAGAATCCATATTTTACATGTAAGCCATATTTTTCACCATAAGAGCATTGATGGCATCATACCATCGGAGCCTCAAGAATCCTAGTGGAACGCTGCAAAACCTTCAACGCTTGAGAACAAGGGTTATTTATGGGGAGGGAATGGTATGCACCTCATTATTAGGACTCTGTTATACAGTATTGACCAAATAGCTACAAGTTCAGCTCAACAAGTTGTTAGAACTAGTCAGTAGGATAGCTTAGCAACTGAAAATTGTTGTAACTAGTTGTAACTAACTGTAACAACTTGTAACAATTTTTTGTTTCTCTGGAGAGCTATATATATGCACTAAAGCAATGTAAGAGAGTTAAAGTAATCAATCTAATTTCTTTCTTCTTCCTCCTCTGATTCTCTATTATTATGGTATCAAATCTGTAAATGCTCCTCTGAGTAATTTTCATGGCGGCTGAAAGCTTTCCAAGCGAGATTTCATATAATCTATTGTATTTTGTCTCAAATATTCATAGTTTTATCAATGTCAAGCTCAATGCTACAAACTACTCAGTTTGGAAATACAAGTTCAAAATGGATTGCGTGAAAATGGATTGCTGGGATTTGTGCATGGACCAATACGTTGTCCACAATCACAAATTGAAGATGATTCAGGTAACAAAATTGCAAATCCAAGGTACTTGATCTGGAGCTCTATCAATAGTCATCTCTTAAGTTGAATTTCTAGAACAATTTCACCTTCAATTCTACCTTAAATCATCAATTTTCAGTATGCATATGAGGTGTTAGATGCGTTGTCTACTAGATTTGCAGCTTTTTCTAGATCTCATGCATATGAAATTAAAGGGAAGTTGTTCAATATAAAGAAAGGAGATAAATCCATGACTGATTATCTCAATCAGATCAGAGATCTCTCTGAAGCCGAAGCACAAGTCAGTGATGAAGATCAATTTTTTTATATACTACACGGCTTACCAAGTGATTACAATTCATTTTAGACCTCTCTATGGACAATATCAGATCCTGTGAGTGTAATAAAACTTGTATCTCTACTTGGATATGAAGAGATTCATATACTTGGGGAAAATCTTACTCCAGATGTCACCAATCTTACCATTACTTTATCTGCTACATCTCTCAATTCTGAAAATTTTCATTCATAAGGAAGAAGCAAAAGTGATTTTCAAAATACAAGAGGTGGGTTTCAATACAGTAATTTCAATGCCTACAACATAGGTCAAGGTAGACAAGGTTTCTAGCAGCATAACAGAGGTTGTGGCAAGTTTCATCAAAAATTTCCTCAAAATTATAATAGAATTTGCTGTCAAATCTGTCGAAAATTTAACCACACAACAGTTGAATGTTGGTACTGTGACAGCCCGAATTTTGACACCCCAAAACTCGTGCCATCGACACGACCCTCGAGACCGTGCCCCATATACATGCATAGAACATTTGGTATATTCACACAACTAGAAAATAAAAAATGTACTAACGAACTAATACTGAACTAAATCTCCAGTTTTATAAGATAAAGCCAAAAACATGTAATCCAAAAGATAGTTATGATCTCATGACACCATGAGCAAAAGAATCAACCCAAACCATCGATGACGAAACAGCCGTCACCCCAGATGGTTTGCCAAAAGAATGTCTCACAAAATTTACATTATCTGATACAAAAGGCTGGACATACCAAGTCGTACAGTCTCTCTCACAAAATAATCAAAGTACGCAGAGGATCCTCTAGAAGAACTCCTCGGGAGGGGGCTCTGACTCCTCCACAGGCACGTAATGAGAATCTTTTGGATCAACGTCTCCTGAAACAGCAGCAACAACTAACACTGGACCTGTGACTTATAGTCGAAGGAGTGAGCTACATCATAGCTCAATAGAGAATTAACTGAATGAACATATAAGTCTATCTTACTCACATATATTCCATGACATTACGAAACATGATTTATTAATAAAAGATAAATGGAAAGCAGTTTAAGTTACTGAAAGCATGAACTGAGTGCATCTGTTACTCTACACATTTTAACTTGTTTTCAACTTATTCAGACAAGATAAAAGATCAGTCTCAAAATTTAAATCAAATAACTTAAATAATCCTCGAGCAATATAGCATCGAGCCCCGATGGAATACCCACCATCGTCGTCCAATTAGATTATTTTCTTCATGTAATACGACCCAAGTCCCGTTTTCTCATAGGCGATGGGGTACAAAGCTCACATACATCCCTGGGATTTCATACTGGCGTACGGATATCTCGCCGTACTGGTTACAGATATCCTGTCGAGTCAGTTGCGTGTATACCGCTGCATCGATGGGGTATTCTACGAACCTTAAATCAATTGTGCAAGGATACGCATAGTTTTCACCGTATAATCATGCTAATTATAGTAATTAAGGTTTGTTCAAGTCTCATTCAAATAACTTCACATCATGCGGGTGTGAATGTTTCTCATACATCCCTGGGATGTCACCTGCTCATATGCATCGCCTAAATGCCCACATCACATTCACACCCCCCAGGATGTCACATACTTATAAGCTTACTTGTTTATTTACTTAGTGTTCTACCCACACACACCTTGGTTCTACATACTTAACTACTTTTCAAAAACACAAGCATATCTCTATGCCCTCACACATGTATACACATTTTCACATCACTACATACATGCTATCGTAATCAAAGTATATGTTCAAAGTATTCCCTACCTCACATGCTTTAACCCCAAGCATCAAGGTCCAAAGTAGCTCCCCATGTCCATATTCAAGTGCTCAACCTAAAGTACATCATGTCATACACGAAGCATTAAGAACGATGCATAAAAGAATGGTACAAGGCCTTCCTAGAACTCCATGGTCCAAAACAGAACCCACACAAAACTGTCAAAATTGATTAATCGATCATAATATCGATTAATCGAATTTCTAAATTCGATTAATAGATCCCAAATCAATTAATCGAAATTCCAAAATCGATTAATCAATCCCAAATCGATTAATCGATTTTCCAAAACTCTGATTTTTCCAGTCACTGGAAGTACCCAGTCGATTAATCGATTCCAAATCGATTAATCGAAAGCCAAAAATTGATTAATCGAATTTAATTCGATTAATCAATTTCATGCTTCAGTCTCCGGATTTTCTTTCTGTCAAAAATCGATTAATCGATTTTGACAAAAAAACAGCCCTCTTCGGGCTGTTCATTAAGCTTTCTTTTCTTTCTAATTTTTCTCCTCTTCCCTCTTTTAATCCTATATTTATATATTAATTTAAAGCTCAAATTTCACACACATCCTAAATTAGTAAAGCCTTACCTTAAATCGAATCGTACGCTTGATTCAATAACTTGGATCAAAAGCTAGGGTTCTTAGCTTCGACTTCAAGAATTCCCACACGTTGCCCTCGAGATTAACAGTCCACGTATGGCTTAAATCCACAATTTCACACAAAATCACTAGCATTTACTCCCTCTTCCTTCCTCACTTTTCCTCTCTCTTTTCATAAATCCTTCATCACCAACCAAAACCAAAGAGAAATAAGTTCTCTTTATCTTTTATACTATTTAACCATTTCATGCTTTGGTGTAAAATGCATACACCCATAACAGGTGTATGTGACCTTATCAAAAGATCCACACTACACACCTAGGTGTATTTTCACCTCAAGCCTAGTCTAACCTAAATCATCAAGTTGACTTTCACTTAGTCAAACTTACGACCAGTCGGGCACGCATCCCGATAACACTATTCGAAGCCCAAATTTTTGGGGATGTTACAAGTACCGTCCTCTTGAACCTAACCATAACCAAATGTGATCGTCACCTCATCCTGTTGGATCCACTACTTTGGTTGTTGTAGCACCTACATACAATCTTCCACCATCCAGTTGGTATCTCGATTCAAGAGTCATATCTCATTGTCAAGAATGCTTATAATGGGTCAGATTCTGCAGTTGTTGGTGATAGAGTGACTTTACCTATAAGTCATCATAGTTAAGGTATTCTGCCTTACAATAGCCTTTAAATTTGTCAAACATGCTACATGTACCAGGTATAACACACAACTTACTCTCTGTTAATAAATTGGCTAAAGATAATCATGTATCCTTGACTTTTGATTCACAAGGCTTCTGCATTCAGGATCTCAATACCCACAAGACTATTCTCAAGGGCCCCTGTATCAATTGTCCACTTCTCCCTTTACATCTACTACTGTGATGATATGCAATAAAGATTCTTCAACACTTTGTCACAGGTGATTTGGTCATCCTCTAGCTCAAACTCTTTAAACCTTGGCTACTAACTATTATGTACCAGTCAACCTACCATATTAGGTTATGTGCAATGCTTGTCAGCTTGGTAAAGCACACAAGAAACCATTTCCTTCTTCTACTAGTTCTACTACTACATCTGACTTCTTCTACGTGTTGATCTTTGGGGACCTGCTCCAGTGTCTTCATTTCAAGGATTTAGATTTTATTTGTTGATTGTAGATGATTACACTAGATATCCTTGAATCTTTCCTTTGAGAAAGAAGTCAGATGTATATTGTGTGTTTGTTGACTTTAAGAGTTTAGTTGAGAATCAATTTTCTTACAAATAAAATGCTTAAGGTCTGATAATGGGGGTGAGTTTCTAAATAGGCAAATGAATAATTTTCTTGCTTCTCATGGGATTGTTTATCAAACCTCTTGTCCACATACACCTGAGCAAAATTATGTTGTTGAAAGAAAACACAAGCATATAATAGAAACCACTATTACTCTTTTAAGTGATGCCTCAATCCCAACAAACTACTTGTTAGAAGCTTCAGTCACTGCAGTCTATCTAATAAGCAGGCTGCCAAATCCAGTTTTGAAGAATGCTTGTCCCTTTGAATAACTCTTTCAAACAAAATTTGACTTTACTTTGCTAAAAACCTTTGGATGTACATGTTATCCATGGCTTAGGCCTTACAGTCTTCACAAACTTGCTCCTAGGCTTAAGAGGTGTGTATTTTTGGGATATTCTTTAACCTCAAAAGGGTATAGGTATCTGGATCTAAGTACATGTACAATATTTGTATCTAGACATGTTAATTTCTTTGAAACTGAATTTCCTTTTGCCTCTTCTTCAACTGCGTCTTCGTCACCTTCTGGTCCTTCTTACACAACCTCTTCTCCCACTCATTCTCCAAATCTTAGCTCTACCACTCCTCCTCAGACTCCATCTCCCTCTAGTCTTAGGTCTTCATATGTTTCTATCTTTCCTTCTAACATAATATTTTCTGTCAATCCTCCTACTTCTACAAATTTAGAACTTTCTTCTCCCAACATTTCTACTCCTCTCACTTCAAATTTCCAACATTCAAATTCAGAAGCTTCTTCAAATTTTGTTGCATCCTATAATTCACCTTTATCTACTGTTTCCAATGCTTCTATCATTCAGTTGTCCTCTACCAATATTTCTAACCCACATCAGTCCATTGTTTCTCCTATAGTTCCTTCTCATTCTATGGTATCGAGATCAAAGAATGACATTGTTAAACCAAACAAGAAATTTTCCTTAACGGCTATTACTGTAAATCAAATAGAGCCACATCTTTCACTATTGCCTATAAACATGTCTTGGAGAAAGGTTATGTCAGAGGAATTTCAAGCTTTACTTGATCAAGGGACTTGGGCATTGGTCCCAAAGCCCTCACACAAATATTATAGGCTGCAAATGGGTATACAAAATTAAAAAGAAGGTTGGTGGATCTGTGGCTCGGTTTAAAGCAAGGTTAGTGGCTCAAGGATTCACACTTCAAGAGCGAGTGGACTACTTTGAAACCTTTAGTCCAGTTGCAAAACATCCAACCATTCGTATTGTTTTGTCTTTTGCTTTATATTTCAACTGACCTTTACATCAATTCAATGTATCAAATGCCTTTTTGCATGGAGAGCTTCATGAGGAAGTATATATGGCGCAACCAAAAGGTTATGTTCACCCTGAATTTCCAAATGATATCTGCAAGATCAATAAAGCCAAATATGGATTGAAACATGCACCAAGGGCTTGGTATGAGCTATTCTCTTCCTTTTTGCTTCAGTTTGGGCTTTAAAATAGTACATCCAATACTTCATTATATTTTTTTATGCATACTACCAATGATATGATCATACTACTCATCTATGTAGATGATATAGTCATTATGGGCAATAATCTTTCTCTGCTTCTATGCTTCTTAGTCGACTAAAATGCAGGTTTCAAATGAAAGATCTTGGAAAACTAAATTATTTTCTTGGAATTGAGATCATAAGGACAAATTCAGGTCTTGTATTGTCACAAACAAAATATGTCTTAGAAATTCTCACTAAAGCTGCTATGACTGATTGCAAGATATGTGCTACTCCTATGACTACTAAGAAACATGAGAACAATAGGGATCTGAAACTTTTCTCAGACCCAACCTTATATCGACAAATCGTAGGTTCATTGCAGTACTTAACAATCACAAGGCCAGATATAGCCTTCACAGTGAATTCACTGTGTTAGAAAATGCATAAGCCCCTCACCTCAGATTTTGTTGCTGTCAAAAGAGTCTTACAATTTCTTAAAGGAACTCTGCCTCTTGGGTTGCATTTTAAAAAGGGAACTCTTCTTCTTCAAGCTTACTCTGATGCTGATTGGGCATGGGATGTTAATGACCGAAAATCTACTACATGATTCTGTTTATTTCTTGGATCAAATCCTATTTCTTGGTGTGCTAAGAAGCAGCCTACGGTCTCTCGGTCTTCTACTGAGGATAAGTATCAATCATTAGCACATACAACTACATAAATGACCTGGGTTAAGATGATTCTTTTAGATTTGCGTGTTCCTCTTTCTACGTTGCCTCTTGTATGGTGTGATAACATGTCAACAATTGCATTGGCTTCTAATCCTGTTTTTCATGCTAGAACTAAACACATTGAGGTTGATTATCATTTCATTAGAGAGAAGGTAGTCAATAATGAGTTCAAGATTCAACAGATATCCACTACAGACCAATTAGCAGACATTTTCACAAAACCCCTTTCTACTCATCATTTTCATCAATAACAATACAAGCTTATGGTTTGAGAAGCTCCCATAAGCTTGCGGGGGGGGGGGGGGGGGGGGGTGTATTGACTAGATAGCTACAAGTCCATCTTAGCAGGTTGTTAGAACTAGTCAGCAGGACAGCTTAGCAACTGAAAGTTGTTGTCTCTAGTTGTAACTAACTATAACAACTTGTAACAATTTTCTATTCTCTGGAGAGCTATATATATATATACTAAAGCAATGTAAGAGAGTTAATGTAATCAATTTAGTTTCTTCTTCTTCCTCCTATGCTTCTCTGTTATTATACATCATATCATAGCTAATAGATCTTACCTTTCTTATTAGATTTTCTTAAATTTATCTCCATTATCATTTCTTCTAGTTAGTGACTATCTTTTCCTTAATAAGTTACTATTTTTATATGGTTATTCGCTACAACTTTAATGTGGCAATCTTTTATAGTTAGTAGAAGATTAATTATATAAAGTTATGCAATCTCTTTTGGGAATTAAATGAAGAAAATAGTTGAAGTCTAAGGAGAATGATCTGCTCAATATTTAAAAAAAAAAAAAAATCTTCTCAAATAGATCAAAGGAAGCCTGACTACCTCAATCAGCAATCTTCTTATCTTTATTCTCTTTTTATTTTTTATGTTATCATTGCGTTACACTCGGTATTATAACACACTGATAATGGATGACAGAGCTTGACTCTATTTGCAACCCAAAAGATCTTTAGATGGAATTTAGGTGTGGGTTGTCCCTGAAATTTTGTAGATTTAGTTTATGAGTACCTTTATTTCAGCCCGAGATTATTTATTCTCAACCTGAGTTTGATGTTCTAAAATCATTGACTGCTTTGAATCAGGCGATGGAAACCATTTTTTGTCCCAATTTTCTTCACAATGGATCTTAAATCGTGGGCCTAATCAGTTGGTTAGATTTGGATTTCCACATACAACGCGTCTCAAAAATTGATGCGAGAACTACGCTTGATAGACGCCTATGATCATGTTTACTTTTTGGGATATGCGCCATGTGGATCAACATCTGAATGTTTGATGACATGCTCATGACTCAAGATTAGGACAAAAAATGATCTCTGCCATATGATTCAAAGCAGTTAACCATTTTAGCACGTGAAACTCGGGTTGTAAATAATCTAATGAATTTATTAAGGCTGGTGTTACTGCCACACCACTTTATGTTACAGCCACCCCACCAAAGCAAAGTAAAATTTCGTTGACCGCTTCAAATCAAATGCTGGAAATCATTTTTTGTCCCAATATTTCATACAATATATCTTTGGATATGATCATGAACCTACCATTAGACGCTCTCAGAAGTTGATATCATGTGGCACCCATCTCAAAAAGTGAATGTGAACCAAGTTTGATAGTACTCCTGATCACCTTCACTTTTTGAGATGTGTGCTACGTGTAATCAATATCTGACAATCTGATGATAGGCTCATGATATCAAGATTTCTTGTGTGGAAGATTGGAAGAAAATGATTTCCATCATCTGATTCAAAACAGTCAACATTTTTTAATTTGACTAAGTGAGCTGGATGTAATTAAGTGTTTGTTAAGGCATGTATTTATATCCTTTTGAGAGTATTTTTTTATTTGATAATAAATATCCTTGAGAGTATTGGTTACAACGATAATACAATCATTTATATGAATGTACACTACTTTTAAAAAATCTTCCTATAATTTGAGAGGTTGATCCTTATCCAATTTTCTGCCACCTGTTAGCTTGAATTTTAGGTACCAATTAAGTTCTAGTCACAGATTGACCATATTCATTACATTCCAAATATGGTTGGACATATTTAACAATACCCACCAAACAACCCTAATAATTGAATCGGTTGATTTTTCCCTAAAATGCATCAAAGAGTAGCTATTATTAATTTAATAGTCAAATGGATCAATGGACAAATGCCTTAACTTATAGGGATTAAAATTGATACACCATAGTCTTTCTTTTCTCCAAGTCTATTGCACAAGCCATCTACTAGTGATGAAAATAGCAAGGGCAGAGAAATTTGTAGTGCCTGGGCTTGTAGCATAATGGAAGATTGATAATATTACAACCTCAAGAGTACAAGTTCAATCCCAGCTTGCCTATAAAAAAGAAAAAGAAATTTGTAGGGGATGCCATGGACCTGAACCGATTGGTAATAGGTAGGAGTCCTAGGTTCAACCCAGTTACCCCAAAATCAGGTCTAAAAAAAACCTGAATGGAAACCTAGGCCAACTAGAATTGGACCCGATCTAGGGCCTAGGAAGAAAAATCTCTAACTAAATTTACACACACAGGCACACTAGGGCTGTCAATGGGTCGGTTCAACCCGATACCTACCCTGAATTTTTCACCGGGTCCGGCATGAGGTGTATGACCCAACCTTCAAGTCAGGTCGACTAATAGGTCGTGTTGTGTCAAGTCAAGTCAGCCAGAACCGATATTATATATAATCATTGAAAATAGGAGATTTTTATTGAATCGGATCGGGATTTTGGGTTGGGTCGGGCATATGCTAGTTTTTTGTTGAGCAGCCAAAATTTCCGACCTGACCCATCCGGTTGACAGCCCCAACACGCACAGGTGCAGAAAAAAATTACCGGAAAATTATAGACGTAGGGAAAATTTGTTGAGGACAAAGTGTAGGGGGCTGATGTAGTGCGACGTGATTGCCTGAACCAACCTGTATTAATTGAGCACCACCACACTTGCAGCCAATTACATCACACCATATTAGTCGCCTGCACTTTGTCTGCATAAAATATGTCCTACATATTACACGTCAAAAATTACCCATAAAACGGACATGAAGAATATGTTAGCATTGCATATTGTGGTCCTTTATGGTGGATAGACCCACCACAAAAACCTTCAATTTCAAAAAAGTCAAAAACCTTCAATTACAAAAAAAAGAAAAAAAAGAAAACATATTTGGTGGGTGAGAGAGAAAAGCTAGAGCCTCCTAATTGAAAAACGATAAAGAACGAGGGGAAATAACGTAAAAGCCAAAAATAATAAAATAAAAATAAAAAAAATGCAGGGGAGGAGAATTTAAACCCTTTTCTATCTCTCAGGCCCCGTTCGAATAGGCAGATATCCTCAGATTTTGAGTATCCCGCTCAGTAAGTGGTTTTTATGAGCAGTTTCTAAGCAAATCTTGTGCTCGGCAATGTAGGTGGGACCCACACCAAATTTTGCCTTTTCTAAGTAAGAGACACTTTTTGATTTTTCTAAAATTTGTAAGAAATGCTCAGAATCTTAGTAGAGGTGGGGTATAGTTTGGTCACTTATATACACCATATATGACACCTATGTTGCAACGGCTAATGGTCTATTTAAAACTCATTTAATGAGAAAGTGAGACCCAACTTCCTGTATGTTATATGGCACCTCAATTAAACTGAGAATCGTTCATTGCTTTAAATCTGTCTCCATTATCTTTTCTTTAGTTAAATTATTATCTTTTCCTTGAGGACAGTTCTTTAGTGAGAGGGAATGACATGCACCTCATAATTAGTACCTTGCTATACACCATATCATAGCTAATAGGTCTTACTTTTCTTATTAGATTTTTTAAAATCTATTTCCATTATCTTTTCTTTAGTTAGTGATTATCTTTTCCTTAATAAGTTACTATTTTTATATGATTATTCTTAGCAACTTTAATGTGGTAATCTTTTATATGGTAATTTTATTTTATTTTAATTTTTTATGTAAAAGCAACTTCATTAATTTGATTGACTAAGTACAATAATCTAGGGTTGTGCATTTTTTGAGCCGAACCGACCAAATTGGACTGAACTGCCGGTTTTGGTCCGGTTTG
Organism: Chloranthus sessilifolius; assembly: GCA_021018995.1. Taxonomy (NCBI): domain Eukaryota; kingdom Viridiplantae; phylum Streptophyta; class Magnoliopsida; order Chloranthales; family Chloranthaceae; genus Chloranthus; species Chloranthus sessilifolius. The sequence continues at coordinate 12,764,324 of CM037588.1, forward strand.
GATGGCTACCTGTTTGAGTTTGGTTTGGCAAAAAGAAAAATAAAAAAGTTCGGTTTGATTTCGATTCCGGGCTTTCCCAAGCAGAAATCGACCGAACTGAACCGATTGTAAGTAAATTTTTTTAATATATATATATAGTCAACTTGAGTCAAGAGGATGATTGGGCGTCAGATTTTCGGTCCAAAATTTGGGTCCAACTTTAGTGTTTCACAATCTTACTTAAGGCTCGAATCTCACAAGACGTTGAATTAGGGAGTAGAGACTTAATGTGCAAGTAGAACTTATAGGAAAAAATGAAAATAGTAAAACTGTAAAACAAGTTGAGAAATTGGAAAAAAATTTATATGCAAGTAGAACTTATAGGAAAATCGAAACTATCACGGCCCAAAATTCTACCCCATCTCAAGGGCCTAGAATTCCGAGTTATGACTCGCACATCCTAGATATGTTAAGCGGACATACACTTAATCAGAGTTATCGCGCAAGTCTGGTTCTACGAAATCCATGAAAACTAACAAATAAAGGTGGAATATAAAAGCGATCATAAATACTGAATAAATGTGATAAAAATTTAGGTAACCACCATTAAATGAAAATAAAGGTCAGAGACACATCCGATAAAAGAAATATAAAGTCAAAATACCAATGTCAAACAAACTCAATACCGAGTCTAAAATGTCAATAGTCGACACTCGGGTTAAAGTCAACATCGAAATCCTCTTAGTAACCAACTGCGTCACCCTCCAAAGGCTCTTGGTACTTAGTGCTCACATGGTCAACGAAGTCAACATTAGCAGGATCTGAATAAGCGGCGTCTACTCCGCCAATGCAATCACCTGCAGTTGTTAAATTTTCATGGGATGAGTTTACTCAGTTACGTAAACTCAGTGGATACACTACCAATCCACCCCATACTACTCAGGTGTATTGTAGGTGCATCATGTGAGTGATAAACATAGTATAACAAAGGAATCTGAAAGAAGAAAAAATAATCATGTGTATATCATAGAACTCATATCATATATAGATGCAGAACCATGATCTAGATACTCATATCCTAACGTACCTTATCATATTTCATAACATACCATATCTTATTATTCTCGCACATACGTCTGTACATCGCATGAGTGTAAGTAACATACTCATAAATTCTAAAAGATATGTGTCAAAGTCACTACTCAAGATACCATGTGAGAGCCACCTTAGTATTATATCACCATATCATAACGCCTTCGTATTATACTCATACTCATCCATCCAGCCTAATGGGGAGACATAATGACTAAAAGTAACTTGTAACTTACTCATACTCATAATGTCTTCTAGAGACCCATTTTGGCTGAAAGACGTTGCCCTTACGATGACTATGCAAGGAACGACACATACAGAGACATAAGTTCATAATCTTTTACTGGCCTATACAACGGTATCTTATTATCGTACTCATAACTCATCTTATCTTATATTTGTATCTTATCATACTCTTACAATATAATTCTAGGACAAACTATAGTGAGGTAATTTTTCTAAATCACACTTTCCAAAAAAAATATTTCGTAGTAACCTGAATATATTTTGTGTGACAGCCCATGCTATCATAGAGGGTTGTATCCGTACATGGACACAAATATTCTGAGTTTCATGTGACCTTAAAAGAAACCTCACCATAGCTAAGGCCTAAGAGTCAAACCTTATATCATATATCATATTTTATCCTCTCATATTAGAATTCGGGATGATAGGGTCACCGTATACAAGGCTACACTGAATTCACACTCCTGCTAGTCGTCATGGGTCCCATACCACCATGAGTTATAAGGCATGTGAATATGATGTATTTCTCGCTTCGATACCATCTCGGTAAATCACCACGTCCAAACATAGGCATGATCTCATGCACTCGCGTACATATGACCTAACTTATTCATAACTCATATAATGTGATCAAGATGGAAACACATAAATATTATGTGTAAAGGAAGATTTAGATCATATTTTATTATCTTTATACATATATTTATTAACACTTCATCTCAATACAATATAGAATAGGGTAGTTAAAGTGCGATTTTGATAACATGAAGGTTAGAGTTTCATTTTCATGAGGCATCGAATTTTTGACACTTCGTGTTATCGAAGCGGTCACGTTGAAGCGATAAAAGTAATATATGTATATATAACTTACTATAATTAAATGTTCCAATAGAAAGACATTACAATTTAAAGTTGAGTTAATCACTACCATTGATCGAAACCTATGAGTGATTAATAAGCATTTAAGTTTTGGTTGTGACTTGTGAATAAGGTGAAATAAAAATGTAATTAGTATCGTCTGTTCAGACGGTATCGTCTGTTCAGACGAAGATCGATCGATCGATTTTAGAATTCATCGGTCGAATTTAAAGAAATTTAAGATACATAGTAATTCGGTTCTATACAGAATCAATATATCAAAAAGTGTAAATCAATCGATCGATATTAAAAATAATAAATAATTTGGGACAATGTTTATATACCCAGCCTTAGCAAGCAATTTATATTATTAAATAATAGGGTACTTGAGTATCTTCTTTTATATGCTAATATAATAATTATATAATATATAATATTTAAAAGGTTTCTTAGTACAAGTTAAAAGAAATCAGTATCTTAAATATAACATAATATAACCAAGTATACCTTGGATTTTATAATAACATTAAAATATAAGGTAATCATTATTATAATAGTATTGAAATATAAGGTAATCATTATACCTTGAAGTAAATTATATTAATCGATTAACAGGGAATTTCTTTCATGGTACTGAATCAAATGGGTCTCGATCCAACATCAGATGGGTTAAGGTCCAACATCAGATGGGTCACGGTCCAACATTAGATGGGTCAAGGTCCGATATCAGATGGGTCACAGTCCAACATCAGATGGGTCATGATCCGACATCAGATGAGTCAAGGTCCGACATCAGATAGATCACGGTCTAACAACAAATGGGTCAAGGTCCAACATCAAATCTGTCACGGTCCAACATCAGATGGGTCAAGGTCCGACATTAGATGGGTCACAGTCCAACATCAGACGGATCACAATCCGACATCAGATGGGTCATGGTTCGATATCAGATGGGTCAAGGTCCGACATCAGATGGGTCACGGTTCGACATCAGATGGGTCACGATCCAACATCAGATGGATTAGGATCGATTGATTATAAAAATTTCACATCATAAAGTATATATCTTAATCCCACATGGCAACCTAAGTACCAAGTTTCCTAGTGATGTGGCTATAATCGTACTAAGCTTTAACCTATTACAAGCACACAATGGAAATTGTAGCACTATTATAGGATCGTTTCCACGAGGAAGATGATTTTTTATATATGTTCAAAAACTAGTATTTGTCTTTTAAGAATCTAAACTATTGGAGAAATATAAATAAAAGAATGAATTGTTTAAATTAATGCAGAAAATAAATCTAAATCCTCTTCCTTCCAGATTGTGGTCGTCAATCACAATCCTTCAGTTCTTGGATGCTTACAAAATAAATTACTATTACATCGTATCGCAGTCCTCTAGAATTTGGGCATTAATCAAAAACTAAAATTCTTTAACACAAAGTTATACTAATCAACAATCTTCCTGAAATTTGGGCGTCAATCAAACTCAAGAAAACTGAAGATGAAAAAGTAAAACCTTTACACTAATCTGCAAATTCTTGATCTTAGTCGTCAATTCAAATTAAGAACTTCTAGATGTTTACAAAACAGAGCAGTAAAAATGCATGAAAATAAATCTAAACTAGAAAGCAAAAGTTGATCTTTCAACTTCTTCGATCTTGGTTATCAGGCAAGACTTTCAGAGAACTGTGGACGATTTTACTTGATAAAAACTACTCTAAGTTGATCTTCCAGAATTTCAACCTCAGATGTCAATTGATGCTGAAAATTTTTTAGATAACTTTCTCCTATATCGAGCCCTCTTATTTATAGATCATAAGGGGTCGGTTTATATTGCTCAAATTCTAATAAAAGAAAACTACTAAGAATAAAATTTTTCTAATAAAATTCTAATTTTTAATTCTATTCTTCCTTGCTTTGACTAGTAGATGTGCTAAGGATTGTTCTCCCTATTTTAAGTAACAGAGATCCTTAGGAGTCTTTTGCCAATCTTCTCAGATTTGTGGGTTGCCAAACTTTAAATTTAAGGGATCTTCTCATTTTATGCATGGTGGTGTAATTCTCACGTGATCAGCAACAACAGGAGCTTTAAGTTTACAAAATCGTGAATACGATTTCTCTTTCTTTCAATACGATTCTCTAATACGAATGATTGTATTTCCTTGTTGTCGTACTCCAGTTAGAAGCGTCTTCTGAAGAATCTTAAATTGCGATTTCTCTTTTTTCTCTTCAGCTACGTTCATTCGTAAGTATAATTTCTTTCTTTACTGGCCTTCATATATGATTTGAATTGTCATTGTTACTACTTTTTGAGTTCATTTTGACGAAGATTATCACTTTGGCTCTATTTTACTGTTTGTTCTTAATATCTGCACATCATTATATCATTAGTAGCAAACTGGAATCAAGCATCACTAAGTTAAGGGTGATAAAATGATAAATTATGTAACTGATCTTAATATCTGCACATCATTATATCATTAGTAGCAAACCGGGGTCTAGCATCACTAAGTTAAGGGTGATAAAATGATAAATTATGTGTCTGGATCACCTAGCTCTTGGGTTGCTTATTCAGTACTAACTCATTTTCTCTATCAATCATATACATCTTATCTCTCATGGGAGAAAATTCAAGCTCCGTAGTTGGGCATTGTAAGGTGATCCCATAGTAAGCTTTCTAGTCTTAGAGTCAATACTCAACTGAGACTCCATGGTATTAATAATATTACTTATTAAAATCCGATCTCCACTGCATGATTTATATTGTTTGAAAATTGTAGTATTGGAAAGTAATTATATTTTTCTATTTTGGGTAATCACAAGTTAATTGTTGCCTACTAATATAAACAAATATAGTCACTTCTTGACTTTTCTTATATAGAGTCTTATGTTTTTCAAATAATTTATGTAATATCTCATTCACTAAAACAAGGTCTTATATATTACATGGGACCTTTTATAGACGTTGGACTTAGAAATATGTTTAAAATAGACCTTGGGTCCATATATATGCACAATTGCTTAGTTTCTAGAAAATATAGAATACTATAAAAATTTTAAGAAAAATTATATGTTTAAATCATGGTTGCATGATTTTCTAGTTTGAACTCTGATTTAGGGTTTTGTAGTGTCCATAAAATATCTTTCACAAGAGGGACGATAGAATAGAGTATTAATAATTTGTATTATCTTTAATTGTCAAAATAATAAAGTATTTGGCGAAAATAAGATTCGAAAATTAGGAAAAATAATTAAGACTAGATTATAAGCAATCACATCTAGGGCTAGCCACCTTACTCATTTAAAAATAATATTATAAAGAGTAAAATAAGGTTTATTTTATTTAGCCCGTCGATTCGTGATCGAACTTAAGCTACGCGACAGGATTCGAAAAGGACAAAATGGATTGATGGGTACCCACCCCTCTTGAAACGTGATCAGCGGATCGACGACGATTAGGGCAATAAAGATCGGCGTCCACGTGATGCCCGAACCATATTTTCGCCTTCTTCTTCCTCCTCCTCGATCTTGTCGGCAGAAAAATAAACCACGGCGGTTCTTGTAAAAGAACACACAATAGTTTTAGGAAAAAGATTAAGATGTTTCGTTTTAGAAAATGGTGGGTGGAGGAGTTGTGACGGCTAGGGCTTTTAAGAAGAAGAAAAGAAAGAGATGGTTAGGGTATTTCTTAAAAGAATAAAAGTGAAAAGTGTTGTGTGTACCTTAATTTTAAATAAAGTTCTCTTAATTAGGTTAGATTCCGGTGTGGAGCACTAACACCAAGCAAGGTACAAAACACCATCTAACACCAACAAAAGGTTTAACAAAATTCGGGTTGTTACAAAAACCAACCGAAACCGCATTGAATCGGGTTGGTTTGGTTCAACGGTTGGATGGTTTGGTTTGGTTTGAACATTTAGAAACTGATTAGAACCGGTTTAGTTTGTGGTTTTGGTCCAAAACCGACCAAACCGAACCGAATACAACCCTAACAATATCAGAGATGGAGTCGGGAAACTCCTCCATCCATAAATGAATATCGTCATTGTTTTTAACAATAGCTGCCAACTTTTGAGCCGCATTGTTAGCATCCCTATGAACATATTAACATATAGCACTATGAAAATGGGAGAGCAAATCGTTGGTGTCTTTGGCTAGCATTGATAACTCCGAGTGGTCAGTGTAGGCATTGATGATCAGTTGAACAACTTGTTGGGAGTCACTCTCTATTACGATGTGTTGAAGACCGATAGCAAGAGCTAAGTGGACACCTTCATAGATAGCTGAGAGCTCAGTATGGAGTGGGTTAGGGTTGTGTTTGATACCGCAGGCCAGTGACGCTTGTACCATTCCATTAGAATCTCCAATGATAACACCAATGCCCCCATAGCCAACATTGTTTCCAAGCTCCATCCGCGTTGATTGTCTAATGTGGTGAATCTGGTTTATGCCATTGAGCATGGGTTTGTATCCTTGTATAAGATGTGGATTTGTTTGAATTCACTTCAGAAAATTGCGCCATCAATCCTTCCGCCCACATAACATGATGAAGCTGAGAATTATCTTCGCCCTCTCAAAGTTGACCCCACGACGTATGTTGTTTCGGCTGTTCGAGATGCCCCAGGTGGCTATTATGAACATATTTAAAACCTCCTCATTCCAAATTTGTCACAACCAGTCAACAAAATTTGAGTCATGGAATGCATTAGTTCTTAGTCCTAATGATGTCGCATTTGTGCATTCCTTCAATGCATGAATACCAGATTCAGGAGCATCTCCACACACTCCACAAGTTGGGTCATCAATGATAGATTTCTTGGTGAGATTACATCTTACCGGCAAAACGTCCTTACACGCCCCCCAGGCAAAAAATTTAACTTTGTTAGGAATGTTGTATTTTCAACTACTCTTCCACCCCCCATCATCATTGAGAGAGCTTGACCCGCCTTCATATTGATCGAACTTAGTAGTCATTGGGCTAGCACTTCAGACAGTAAAGCTTCCATTGTTGGTGAGAGCCCAAGCAATGGAATCTTCTCTAGATTGGGTGAGCATTGGGATGCAGAGGACTTGAAGAAGAAGTTGATATTATTAGGGTTTGGAAGGTTGAAGTTGGTGTTAGGGTTTGCTGGGTTTAAGATTAGAATTGGAGAAGAGAAAGAAAGAATGAGAAGGCTTAGTGAGTTTCACGATTCTCACAAGCACTTATATTAAGTTATATAGAAAAGATATATGCACACTCATTTTACTCAACACACACCATACATATAATTCTAATATCAATATTCCTAACACTCCCCCTCAAGCTGGAGCATGCATATTGACCATGCCCAGTTTGACAACAATGTGCTAGGCCCAACGACCTTAGTCAAAATATATGCAAGTTACTGAGAGGATGTAACATTAATCAAAATAAGTCTTGTCCCATACTTTCTCGCGAACAAAATGAATGTCAATCTCAATGTGTTTGGTCCTCTCGCGAAGAACAGAATCAGAAGCAATCTTCTCTTCTGCCTCATTGTCACAGTGGAGGGGAACAGAGTCTAAATAGGATAACCAATCTCAGATAAAAGGGAGCGCATCCACAAGACTTCACAAGTACCATGTGCTATAGCCCGATACTCGACTTTTGTACTGGATTTAGATGTCACCACCTGCTTCTTGCTCTTCCCGGCAACTAGGCTGCCTCCCAAGTAAACACAATAACCAAAAGTAGATCGACAATCAGTAACAGATCCAGCCCAATCGACTTCAGTGTAAGTTAAAATACTCATAAGACTACAAACACGGTATACCAATCTAAATCCTAATTTTGACTTGATATACCTAAGAATGTGGTGGACTACAGCAAGGTGGACAGTGCGAGGAGCATGCATAAACTGACTCACAAGACTGATAGCAAACGTGATATTAGGTCTAGTGAAAGTGAGATAAATCAATCTGCCCACCAATCTTTAATACTGATGCAGATCTGGAAGTAAATTTCCATCCTTCTCATGTATTGAAAGCTTTTGATCTATAGGTGAGATTGTTGGTTTACAATCAGACATACCAATATCACACAATAAGTCTATGACATACTTTCTATGAGAGATAAATATCCCTTTTTGAGATCTAGCAATTTCCAACCAAAGAAAATATTTCAGGCATCCCAAGTCTTTGACTTCAAATATTTTGTCCAATTCACTTTTAGTCCAACTGATAAAGGCATGATCATCACCAGTAAGAATGATGTTGTCCACATAAACCAGAAGAATAGCACGACCAGAAGGACTAGAGTGAATGAAAACTGTATGATCTGAGTGACATCTGTGGAACCCTAAATTAATAACAATACTACTAAAGCGATGAAACCATGCCCTAGGTGACTGCTTCAACCCATAAATTAATTTTCAAAGTCGACATACATTCGCAGTCTCTCCCTGAACCAGGAAACCGGGAGGGGGATCTATATAAACCTCCTCAATGAGATCACCGTGAAGAAACACATTTTTATCATCAAGTTGATGAAGAGGTCATCCTTGCATGGCTGAAAGAGCTAGGAGAATACGAACAAAAATCAACTTGGCTACAGGAGCAAAGGTATCCTCATAATCAATCCCATGGGTTTGGGTAAACCCTTTTGCAATAAGCCGAGCCTTATATCGAGAATCAGTGCCATCCAAACTGTGCTTCACAGCGAAGATCCATTTACAACTAACAATTTTCTTCTCAAGTGAAAGAGGAACCATATCCCATATATGATTAGCCTGTAAGGCATCTATCTCCTCAACCATGGTATCCCGTCAGGAGGGATGATCAAGGGCATCACAAATAGTCAGAGGGATTGTCTTAGAGTCAATGGTAGAGAGAAAGGCCTAAGAAGTAGGAGAGAAATCCTGATAACAAATAAAATTGGTAAGGCGTTAAGGAGTCACCCGATCGCGAACTCCTTTCCTGAGAGCTATAGGAAGATCCAGATCATTAGTAAACGATGGAGAGGTATAGGAGTTGGATCAGGGATACTTACAGGAGTTGGAGTCATCACTGCAGAGGATGAAGGAGGAGGCACTGCTAAAGTTGGACCACGCCTCCTGCGTCGGGCATAAGTAAGCACCCCCTTTTGTTACGGAGGAATAGGAAGATCTTGAAGTGCAAGCAAAGGGAGAGGGGGGGCAGGTGTAGGAGTATGACGATCCTCAGTAAAATAGGGAACATCCTAAAAAAATATGTCATCCATGAAAGAAAAATGGTCAGCAGAAAAAGAATAGATCAATTCCCAATAAGCTTCATCTGAGCCAGGTTAAACCGTTTGACCTGGCTGACATCAGCGATAATGGTGAGTGGCATTGGGCTTGGCTCTGATACCAAGAAGAAGTTGATATTATTTTGGAAGGTTGAAGTTAGTGTTAGGGTTTGTTGGGTTTAAGATTAGAATTAGAGGAGAAAAGAAAGAAAGAATGAGAAGGCTTAGTGAGTTTCACGATTCTCACAAGCACTTATATTAAGTTATATAGAAAAGAAACATGTACACCCATTTTACTTAGCACACACCATAAATATAATTATAATATCAATATTCCTAACACTTGATAATCACTTCATTCCACTGTTGGGGCGTTCCTGAAATAAGGTCTTTAACCAAGGAAATTTGCTGGATGGTTCTGGGTGTGGTAACTTCATATATAGTTTCCCTTGGGAGCCTCTTCTCACCCCAAATCTTAGTATTCTCACCATTCCATATCCTTTTGATGAGGCCTTGATGCAAAATATTTTTAGTGCCCCAGATGCTCCTCCAAGTGAAAGACAGATTGTACCCAATTTTAGCCTCCATGAAGTATGCACTAAAAAAAAATAGATTATTAGCGGCAATTTTTTGGAGCAAAAAATTGCCGCTATTAACAAAAAACTATTAAAGACTATTAGCGGTAGTTTTTTGTTAATAGTGGCAGTTTTTGGCTGCTGCTAATAGTCTTGTTTTTTGTAGTGATGAATTGTGGTAATATTTGGCTTTTAGGATTTGGGCAGCAAGCATGAATTGTCGTAATATTTGGCTTTTAGGATTTGGGCAACAAGAGAGGTAGGATTTATGAGAAGTCTCCACCCTTGTTTTGATAACATCTCCTTGTTGAACACCATCATATTTCTAAAGCCTAAATTGCTGTACGCTTTGGCTTTACACAATTTCCACCAGGCCAACTAATGAACTCCTTTATGATTATGATTTTTTCCCCACTAGAACCTTGAGATTGAAGATGTGATATCGTTAATGATCCCCATCGGTAATTGAAAGCAGCTCATCACGTACGTTGGTATCGCTTGTGCTACCACCTTGATGAGAGTTTTCCTTGCCAGCTTTAGATAAAAGCTTGTCTTGCCAATCTTGTAGCTTGCCCCAAATTCTTCCTTTGATAAATCCAAGCCATTGATTCTTAGATCTACTGATGATAGAAGGCAGCCCAAGATACCTTTCGTGGGATTGTGCACCTTTGATGCAAATTAACTATTGAATTTGAAGCCGATGTTCCCTTTTGACATTTGCGCTAAATGTCATCGAAGATTTTTCCAAGTTGATTAGCTAACCAGAAACCTCCTCGTATCTTTTAAATATACTAATCATCGCTTGGCATTCTTCAATATTTGCTTTGAAATAAAGCAAGTTGTCATTTGCAAAAAGAGAGATTTTTGGGGCGCTATTGCAGATTTTAAGGCCCGAGATTTGCCTATCAATCACAGCTTTAGAACACATAAATGAGAACATCTTCGTGCATAGAATAAATAAGTAGGGTGATATAGGATCACCTTGTCGAATCCCTCTAGTAGGGATAAGATTTCCACAAACACCGCCATTGAACAAAAATGAGTATGATACTGAAGTAACACATTTCATAATGAGGGAAACCCACTTCTCATCCAAACTCAAACTAAGCATGCTTTGTTAAAGGAAATTCCAATCTACCCTATCATACTCTTTACTGGCATCAAGCTTTAAAGCACAATAACCATTCTGGCCCTTTCTTTTGTTATGGAAGAAGTGACTAATTTCATAGGCTACGAGGATCTTATCAGTGATAAGCCTACCAGGGACAAAAGCACATTGGTTAGGAGAGATTATGGATGGTAAGACAAATTTCAACCTATTAGCCAATATCTTAGAGATGAGTTTATAAGTTACATTACATAGGCTTATGGGTCGGAAGTCTTTCATGTGTTTTGGGCTTTTGCATTTTGGGATAAGGATGATATTTGTGTGATTGATCACAAATATATCAGCTGATTCATTTAAAAAATAAGGACAATTTGCAATACATAATTTTTAATGGAATCCCAAAATTTTTGAAAAAAGATCACAGGTTTACCATCGGGTCATGGAGATTTGAGTGGATGCATTTGCACCAAAGTTTTTTGTGACAGCCTGAATTTCGACACCCCAAAACCCATGCCATCAGCACGATCCTCCAGACCGTGCCCCAAAACTTTGCACGGAACATTGGTATAACAAGCACAATTTAATAAATAAGCCAATAATCTCATAATGCGAAAACAGTTAGTATGCCCAACTGACATATGCAAAAGACAGTTCTACTTTCATGCCACTGCATGAACAGAGAACCGACCCGAACCATCAGTGATAAATAGATCACCCCAGATGGTTCGTCAAAAGAATTATCCAATCTAATTACATGTTTATAAAAAATAAAGGCTTGACATACCAAGCCGTACAAATCTACTCTCAACTACTCTCTGTCAAAGTACACAGCAGAGTCTCCTAGAAGAAGTCCTCAGGTGGAAGCTTCAACTCGTCTCCAGGTATGTAATCCGAATCACCCGGATCTATGTCTCCCGAAGCCTTGACAGCTGCGATCAATGGACCTGTGACGTATAGTCTAAAGGGGTGAGCTACATCCTAGCTCAATAGGGAACATACACAATGAACATATAAATTAAAACTCACATATATTCTATAATACTCTAAGCATGATATGTCTATGCATTTGCTAGAAAAACAGTTTAAAAGATGATGATTTGCATTCAAGTTTACTGGTAAGTTGCATGTATTACATTACTGATGATTTATCATGAATGACAATGAACAAGCCTAAAGCAAAACTTAAATCTTCAACTTAAGTAATCCCCGAGCAATATAGCATCATGCCCCGATGAGATACCCTTGATCGTCGTCTACATAGACAGTTGTTATAAAGTAATCCCTAGAAATACGACCCAAGTCCCTTTCTCAATAGGCGGCGGGGTTAAAACTCATCTCAACATCCCTGGGATGTGCTTACTGTTACGGATAAACCTCTGCACTGGTGTACGGATTGGCCGCCGTACCGGTCACGGATATCCTGTCGCGTTAGTCGGGGTTATCCCGCCACGTCGGTGGGGTATCCTATCAAACCTCAAATAATAAAAATAACATGTGCTTTACATATAGTTGTTCACCGTGTAAGTGTGCTATCTTATATCAGTTATGCCTCAACAGTAATTATTCAATCATATATATATACATCCCTGGGATGTATACATACTCGCATCACACCTGATGCCTTTTTAACTTTCTCATCCCCTGAGGAAGTCTTATTCTCATTAGAGTACTTAATCTTAATTACTTGGATCACATAGATGCCTTTATCACATTCTTGGTGTTACACACGCACCCATTTTCACAAAGTTTTTCATAGTTAAAACAACTTCAAATCTGATAATTATACCACTACATACATGCTCTTGAAATTAAAGTACATGTTCAAGGTGTTTCCTACCTCAAGTTTCTGATGGTCCAAGCATCAAGGTCTCACGCGGCTCATTGTGCTCGCTTTCACACGTACCACCTATGGTATATCATAATACATGCAATACATCACTAAAGATGTAATGAAGAAGGTCCTGGACCCTCCATGAATCTCAAAGAAAATTTAGAAAGCCAAGTAAAACTGTCAAAGTCGATTAATCGATTTCCAAAATCGATTAATCGAAATACAGTTCGATTAATCGATTCTTAAAATCGATAAATCGAAACCCAAATTGATTAATCGATTCTCGAAATTGATTAATCGAGATTCAAATTCGATTAATCGACCCCAAATCGATTAATCAAAGTCTTTAACATAATGAAATCGATTCTCAAATCGAGTGGCCGAAAGGCTGAAATCAATTAGTCGATCCCAAATCAATTAATCGAAATCCAAAATCGATTAATCGATTTTCCAACTCGATTAGTCGATTTTCTCAGGTCTTGTTTTCTAGCCACTGGAAGTACTCAGTCGATTAGTCGATTTCCAAATCGATTAATCGAACATCCAAATCGATTAATCGAAATCCAATTCGATTAATCAAAATCGGGCACTCATGACTTTTCAACTTTTGGGCCAAAATCGATTAATTGAATCCCAATTTCGATTAATCGATTTGGCAAGATTCAGCCCCCTTTCGGGCTGTTCTTCCAAATCTTTTTCCTTTTCTTTTCTAAGCCTTTAATCACCCACACACTATGCATTAACTTCAATTAGAACTCACCTTTCAATCAATCTCAAATTGATTAAGATCTAGGTTGAAATGGCTAGGGCTCCAGCTTTTGTTTTAACGATCCTAACGTGTTGAATCCGGCAATTAATGCTAGCACCTCCTCTTGATTTGCATTAGCCTCTAGCCTTCATAACTCCTCTTTACTTCTCTCTCTCTCTCTCTCTCTCTCTCTCTCTCTTCTTAACTCTCTCTTCAATAGCCCAAACAAAAGGGAAATAGGGTTATTAAACCCTTATATTCACCTCCCAGCTTGTGTGTTAAACACATACACCAGAGATAGGTGTATGTGACCACTAATTCACACTATACACCATAATTGGGTCACATTTGTACTACGTCAGTTCATCACTCCCTTCATTCAATGTTTGACCATCACTTGGTCAAACCTACGACCAATCGGGCACGGATCCTGTGGTCAAAGTCAAATGGTCAATTTTTCGAGATATTACATTTTTTGTACCTCAGATGCAGTGAATTGTTGGGTGAGGGCCTAGTACTGCTTCGGTGTCACCCTCGGTTGAAAGCTTTCCATGATGTCCGAAATCGGTGAAAAGTTGTTAGCCGCAAACATTTTCGAGTAATAATTTTCAATGATGCTTTGAATCTAGTCCGCCTTGGTCCGCCACACCCCGTTCTTATCAAAGAGACCCCCAATGAAATTTCGCTTCGTCCTTGCCGATGCTCTAGAGTGGAAATATTCTGTGTTTCTATCTCCATCTTGAAGCGAAATCTCTCGCGGTCTCTGCCACCACCTTGTTTCCTTCCTCTTGATCAATTCATTGATCTCCCAATTTGCTTTGTTAATTTCTCCAATTGAGCGATGTGAAGAAGAATGTAGTTGATGAAGACTCTTCATTTTCTCTTTTAACTTCTCCTCGACATTGCCAAAATTAGTCTTGTTACAGTTCTTCAGAACGGTCATCATCTGTGTTGTTTTTTTCGAGTAGCTATTCACTGGGTCTAAAAAAAATCGTTGATATGATGCCCATTGCTGCTCTACTAGCTCCATTAAGCCTTCTTCTCTGAGCTGCATGGCCTCAAATATAGATGGTTTGATGCCATGTATTTTCTCACCAAAATAAGCATGGAGATTGACAATTACAACTAAATGATCTGAACACGAAGTCACCCGATTCATCACTTTAAAATTAGGGAAGGTGTTTTTCCACTGTGAGTTACTCAAAGCTTTGTCCAATGTTCCTCCACGCTCACGGCCATTGTTCCAAATAAATTTTGGTCCGTTGTTGCCCATGTCACCCAGATGACAGTTTTCTCTACAAGCGCAAAATTTATCAATCTGTGCCCAACTTCGTTGCCTCATTCCCCTCTTCTCATGTTGAAACAAAATCTCATTGAAGTCTCCCTCAACTAGCCATTGCAAGGAGCAGTTGAAGTAAAGATTAATTAAGAAGAAGGCTTCAAGTTTTGTGCCTCGAGTTGCTATCCGGTTCCCCATAAATACCAGTGAATCTCCACCTTATACCGTCTTCTTCATTGCTAACCGGGCAGTCTATATGAGAGGAGGAAAAGGATTGTATATCCAGAGAAACGTCCTCTTTCTATAACAGTGCAAGTCCCCCAAATCGACCTTTGCAATTTACATAAAAGCCTCCATGAAAGCCGAATTGGGTTTTAATAGAATTCATCCTTGATGAAACTAACAAAGTCTCATATAGGAAAATGAAGGAGGGAGCTTTTGTCGTCAAAAGTTGACGAAGGCCTCCAACTGTTTTTGGGTTCCCAAACCCTTGACAGTTCCATCCACATGGTGCAACCTCCTCCAATAAAATAGAATTTTGGTGGGGCTCTTCACCATTTACTGTTGCACACTGCATTTCCTTGGTAGAAGCACCAGTCATGTTGAGACATTCTCTACCTCCATGTCCCATGATTCCACATTGATAACAGATGCTTGGCAGTCTTTCAAATTCGAATGCAACCACACAAGTTTTGCATCATCTACTTCAAGAAAGATACCTTGCCTGATTGGTTTTGTGATATCAATATTGACTCAGATTCGTAACAATTTTCCCCATCTTCTTGTTGGATCTAATGATTCGACCACCCAAAATATTTGCCCTAGGATCTAGGCATATGATCAATCAAAACAATAATCAACAATTCATAAATTAATATATACATATATATATACAGATATATATATATATATATATGTGTGTGTGTGTGTGTGTGTGTGTGTGTGTGTGTGTGTGTGTCGTACCTTGTCGTGCTGATCGTGGCCGTTGATTCAAGTCACCGCTTTTCCTGCGAAAAAAGATGAAGGTGGCTCTATTCGTCTCTCTTGCTACATTCTCTTAATAAGATGATACCAAAAGACTTGTGTGTAGTGAGCGGGGGATGTCCACCAATATATATAGCATGAAGAGTCATGATCTGTCTAGAATACTGTCCATCAAGGTATTCTAATAGGAATAAGAATCACATGTCAATAAAAAAACCTTGAGGTTTCCTTCAGTTCCCAATAATGCCCTTTATTATTTCAAGCAACTACAATCCAAGGTTTTATAAAATCCTAGTGTTTGTGGGCCACACAAAATAAGAATTTTAGTTTCCATAAAAATTTCCAACAATCTCTCGCTTGGTCCACACATGGACTATGATTTTAAAAATGACTCTCACTGGATTAGACAACTAAAATGAGTGCAGTCTGAAAACAAATGTTGTTTAAAATAACTTAGGCATTCTCAAAATCACCCAAATTTAATGAAAATATAAGAATGGATCATAAACGCATATAGTATATCATTTTTTGAAATCAATACTATGACTGTTCCATGGTCACAAAACTATAATTAACAACAAATTTGAGAGATGCTAACCAATTTAACATGTGAACTAAATGCACAATGAAAGTGTGTAAATCCATAATATCTCGCTCTATACTCGTCGTATGCTGTTCTGACATCCAGAAAACTTTGGCTTGTGAAATATTTTTTTTTACAATTTGGGTGGCACACCTTGGTAAGTGAGTCAACAGAAAAATTATATTTTGGGTGGAGTTTTTTACAAATTGAGGGTGAAGGTTTTCATAATTTTGGTGGCACACCTTGGTGAGTGAGCCAATAAAGTTTTACCTTAATTTTGCCTGTGAGTATTGGTACTCTTTAGATTTGCTCGGAGTTAAACGTGATTAAGCACTACGTTAATAACTTCTTATTCTGAGGATAAGGTGATGTATTTTACAAGCTAGATTTTTCTAGATGTCAGAACAACATACGATGAGTATGGAGCAGAATATTATGGATTTGCATACTTTAGTTGTGCATTTAGTTCAAATATTAAATTGGTTATCATCTCTCAAATTTGTTGTTATATTCATGATCATTCATTAATTTGTGATTTAATGTTATTAAACAACGTTTGTTTTAACGCACTCATTTTGTTAATCCATCAGAGTCATTTTAAAACTATTGTTCAGGTAGATTAGAGATTGTTGGAAATTGTTATGAAAACCAAAGTAAGAATTTTAGTTTCCATAAAAATTTCCAACAATCTCTCACTTGGTCCACAAGGACTATGATTTTAAAAAAGACTCCCACTGGATTATACAATCAAAATGAGTGCACTCTGAAAACAAACATTGTTTGAAATAACGTAGGCATTCCCAAAATCATCCAAATTTAATGAAAATATAAGAATGGATCATGAATGCACATAGTATACAAATTTTTGAAATAAATACTATGACATTTTCTTTTTCACAAAACTATAACTAACAACAAATTTGAGAGATGATAACCAATTTTTAACATGTGAATTAAATGTACAACAAAAGTGTGTAAATCCATAATGTCCCATTCTATACTCGTCGTATGTTGTTCTGACATCTAGAAAAATCTCGCTTGTGAAATACTTTCTCTGATCCTTAGAATAAGAAGTTATTAACCTGGTGCCTAATCATATGTAACTCCGAGCAAATCCAAAAGAGTACCAATACTCATAGGCAAAATTAAGGTAAAATTTTATTGGCTCACTTACTAAGGTGTGTCACCCAAATTATGAAAAACTTCATCTTCAATTTGTGAAAAACTCCACCGAAAATATAATTTTTCAGTTGGCTCACTCACCAAGGTGTGCCACCAAAATTGTGAAAAACTTCACTCTCAATTTATGAAAAACTCTACCCAAAATATAATTGTCGAAAAATTTTACCTGATTTTGTGAAAAAATGCCACTCAGAATATAATTGTAGAAAAATTCTACTTGTGAAAAACTCCACCCAAAATATAATTATAGAAAAAAAATTCTACTTATGAAAAACTCCACCCATAATATAATTATAGAAAAATTTTACTTGTAGAAAACTTCACCCAGAATATAGATGGATATAACAGACAGTTTTAGAAGTATAAATAATAAATGCAGTTTAGAAGTGAGATAACTCCCACTAAAAATGTAAAGTTTAAGACTTTATCAATCCCTTATGATGATAATCGTAAAGTAACAATATAACCATATAACCATTAAATAATAACTCACGTTCAAAATATATTATCAATTTTAAAAGAAAATTTTCATAATAAATTATGATAAAATATAAACAGAGATCCCAACTCCATAATGATTTACAAATATATTCTTTTAATAAATAGTTCTATCGATATATCTACTATTTAATATTAAAAGTTATATCACAAAATTATATCACCAACCATAAAATCCACCAGGGATATAGACACATTAACATGTCACCCAAAAGTCTAAAAGATTAATGTCCATAAAGGACTCTAAAATGACTATAAGTTATTAATATCCACCAAGGATATAGACACGATAACGTGTCACCCAAAAGTCTAAAAGACCAATGTCCATAAAGGACTCTAAAATGGCTATAAGTCATTAATATCCACCAAGGACAAAAAATAATTTGTATTAGGGGTATGAATGAATTGATTAGAGTGTTTTATCATATGCAAATAATCCACTTTTTGGGTATAGATAATGTGCAACATCCAACATCACCTCTGGGCAGAAACTGGGTGTACAACTTATCCTCGCCCTCGAGGCGCAGAAAAATATGCGTAGACCTAATCTCTTATGTTTTCGGTTTGATCCTAATGGTTCACTACCTTTGGGCAAGAGAATCATTATTCTCTCTCCTTTACACTTACGACTATTCTACTTACCTCATTAACATGAAATTAATGAATCACTTTTGGGAAAAATCAATAACTTCATACAAATCAGTGCACAAGGTGATCTTAATGAGATAAAATCTCAAAATTAAATAAACAACAACCTCCATAGAATGGTCACCTTTGGACATATCCAATCCTACTTCAATTATAGTCTCTTGAACGACCACTTTAGCGGTCTTCCTTAAGCCTATTGGAAAGACCTAGATTCGATATGTCTAGTCTTAAGAGTTTAACCAACTTACAGTAAAGTGTATGTGTGTAATATGCAGATAGTCAAGAGTGCCACAAAATAATATTTTAAAATAAATTTGTAATGGCAAAATTTTGTTATAGACCTTTGAGCTTGTACACACATACATTTAGGCCATAGGATCAATCACATGATCCAAAAATACATGTAACAACAATACACTAGAATCATCATTAGGGTTATAGTATATTACATTAATTATTTTCGATAATAAGTCCAATGAATTGGGTTCAACGAATAAATTGAAATTAACTATTCATATGTCAAAAACAGACTTAAAAGAGCCCAATATACTTAAAAAATGATATTCTTAAAACATGAATAAGTTTTCTAATAGACTTAAACAAGACCCAAGAAAAATAAATCATTATAAGCCGACAATCATAAGGTCCAAACTATTATAAGCCTACAAACATATTCTTTCAATAATCATGCCCCAAAACAAGACTTGATTCACTAAGAAGGCATACACCATTATAAGGACCACAACCCGTCCATAGGCAGATTTGGAGCCATAACAACCTAAACCAAGAAACCTTTTCAATGGGGCTAAATTCAATCCTATATAATAAGATGGAGCTCAAGTCCAGTTTGAGCCTAGTGATGACCCAAATACCAATAATGTTTAAAACCATTTATAAATCTACAAGCATAAGATGCAAAAGTCTATAAAATTTGCAAAACTCTAAATTAAATCTTTAAGCACGCGTATGAGAATTAGTAAAATAATTTGACAAATAAGAGATCTCAATCATATAAGCTCCAAGCAATGCCATAACCTTGCCCCACCAAAATCACAAAGTACAATGTCCAATAATTCATGAATTGCCACAATTATTAGATCTATTAGAGATCTAGATTACAACAATGAATCATAACCCCTTTATGTATGACATATAAACCAAAATAGAAAACCACGTGTACAAGAATCACCCACAAAATCCATAAAGAATCGAAATCTCCTTTTAGCACGGTTCACTTGTCATCTCCTAATTTACAGAATGTTAAATGCCCTTTCAAAACCAAATTAATCATGTAATTTTAAATAGATGACCATCAGTAACCGGGATAAGCTAATCTCCCTTTGCATATCCAGGTGGACGGACATCCACTAAATTGGGAAGTGGGTTTAGAGAAGGAAGCTTCAATTTGAAGGATTAAAGGGTATTTAATAGAAATACATCCAAATCTGCGTTTACTATTAGCAGCCATTAATTTGAAAGCTCCTACAACATGATGCCTTCTTCACGGATCTCACAAAGGGATGGAATTGTAGGATTGTTAGGAAGAATAGTAAAAAGGTGTCCACTATTAGGAAGATTAAACCTGGAAGTTGTGGAGGAAGGCGGTGCCTACTTTCATCCTCCATGCCTTGCAAACATAGTGGAAGCGAGCCAAATCCCTAATAAGCTTGTTTCAACTAATCATATGATAATCCCTGGCTTTGATACCAATTGTTGGATCTAATGATCTGATCATCCAAAATATCTGCCCTTGGATTTAGGGATATGATCAATCAAAACAATATTGATCATGGCCGTTGATTCAAGTCACCACTTTTCCTGCGAAGAAAGATGAAGGTGGCTCTATCTGCCTCTCTTGCTACACTCTCTTGATAGGAAGATGCCAAAAAGTTTGTGTGTAGTGAGCGGGGGACGTCCACCAATATATATAGCATAAAGAGTCATACCCTGCCTAGAATATCGTCCATCAAGGTATTCTAATAGCAATAAGAATTAGATGTAAATCAAGAAACCTTGAGGTTTCCTTCCGTTCCCAATAATGCCCTTTATTATTTCAAGCAACTGCAATTCAGGATTTTGTAAAATCCTAGTGTGTGTGAGCCACACAAAATAAGAATTCTAGTTTTCATAAAAATAATAAGATCTTTAGATGGAACTCAGGTGTGGATTGTCCTAAAACTTTGTAGATTTATTTTGTGAGTACTGTTATTTACAACTTGCGATTCTTTATTCTCAACCTAGGCTTCATGTTCTAAAGTCATTGACTACTTTGAATCAAGTGATAGAAAACCATTTTTCGTCCCAAGCTTCCCCACAATGGATCTTGAGATCATCGGCCTCATCATATGATCAGATTTTGATTCCACATGCCACGCATCTCAAAAATTGATCAAAGAACTACGTTTGATATACGTCCATGATCATGTTTACTTTTTTGGATATGCGCCATGTGGATCAACATCTGAATGTTTGATGACATACTCATGAATTCACGATTGGGACAAAAAATGATCTCCGCTGTAGGATTCAAAGAAGCCGACCATTTTAGCACGTAAATCTTAGGATGTAAATAAACCAATGAATTTATTAAAGTTGGTGTTACTGCCACACCACTTTATGTTACAACCACCTCACCTAAGCAAAGTAAAATTTCATTGACCACTTCGAATCAAATGACGGAGATCATTTTTCGTCCCAATATTTCATACAATATATATTCAGATCATGCGGCTGCCATCAGGCGGTCAGAAGTTGGTACCATTTGGCACCCGTCTCAAAAGTTGAATGTGAACCACATTTGATGGTACCCCCGATCGCCTTCACTTTTTGAAATGTGTGCTACGTGTAATTAATATCTGATCATCTGATGATAGGCTCATGACATCAAGATTTCTTGGTGGAAGATTGGAACGAAAATGATTTCCATCATCTGATTCAAAAAAGTCAACTTTTTTTTACTTTGACTAAGTGAGGTAGCTGTAACATAAAGTGCTTATGAAGGCATGTATTTATATCCTTGAGAGTATTGGTTACAACAATAATACAATCATTTATATCAATGTATGCTACATTACATACTTTTAAATTTCAAAATTCTTCCCATAATTTGAGAGGTTGATCCTTATCCAATTTTCTGCACCTGTTAGTTTGAATTTTAGGTACCAATTAAACTTTAGTCACATGCAGGCTGACCATATTCATTACATTTCAAATATGATTGGTTGGCACACTCACTCCGTTGTGAGGGAGTAGGTCGTGGGTTAGATACTCGTCCTCTATGTTGTTTATCACCTTTATTTTTACAAGGTGTGGATTGGGTTTTGTTAGTTAACCCTCACCACTATAGTTGGTGCTCCCTCACACTGCTCAGCAACTGTTATATGTGTATATGTGCCTACTTCTCGAATCTTAAGATTGTCTCAGCCGAATGACCGCATAAAAAAAAAAATGATTGATTGAATTCCAAAATTGGTTAGGACTAATTTTATAATACCCACCAAACAACCTTAATAATCGAATCGTTTGATTTGTACCTAAAATGCATCAACGAATAGCTATTATCAATTGAATTCTCTGGATAAAAGGACAAATGCCCTAACTTGGATTGAAATTGATACGCCAATCTTTTTGTTCTCCAAGTCTATTGCTCTAAGCCATCTACTAATGATGAAAATGACAAGGGCAGAGAAATTTGTAGGGTTGAGCCCGCCATGGCTCGCCATGGAAGATTGACAATATTGTAACTTCAAGGTTACAGGTTCGAGCCCAGCTTACCTATAAAAAGAAAAGAATTTTGTAGGGTCTGCCATGGACCTGAACCGATTGGTAATGGATAGGAGTCATGGGGTTGAACCCAGTTACCAGAAAACCAGGTCTAAAAAAAGTTGGACCTGAATGGAAACCTGGTCCAAGCGTAGATTCTCTCCAATCGGACCTTATCCAAACTGCGGATCTAGGCCAATTAGAATTGGACCAGATCTAGGGCCTACGAAGAAATAATTTCTAACTAAATAAACGCACAAATACACACTAAGGCAGTCAATGGGTCGGGTGATGCCAGCCCCGGCAGTTTCATCGGGTCAAGCATGAGGTGTATTCCCCAATCTTCAGGTTGGATCGACTAACAGGTTGTGTTGTGTCAAGTCAAGTCAAGTCGACCCTGCCCGATACTATATAATCATTGAAAATAGGGGATTTTTATTGAGTCAGGTAGGGTTTTCGGGTTGGGTCGGGCATGTACCTTTGACTTGTTGAGTTGGGTCGGGCATATGCTAGTTTTTTGTTGGGCAGCCAAATTTTCCTACCCGACCCAACTGGTTGACAGCCCCAACACACACGTGCAGAAAAAAAAAAAACTAGGGTTTTTTGCATTTACCCCCTAAGATATGTCTTATTTTCACTCAACCCCTGTGTTTTACCTATTTACAATGCAACCCTTGCTTTTATGTTTATTGTTTTATTTACTTATTATCCCTAATAATGAAGGATTCTCCGACGAAATAACCTTTGACTGCTTTGAATCACTTGATGGAGATTGTTTTTTACCCCAATCTTCAATCTAATTGATCTCGAGATCATGGACCTATAATCAGAAGGTCAGATTTTGATTTCACATGACACACATCTCGAAAAGTGATCCAAGAACCACATTTGATGTGCACCCATGATCACCACATGAAATCAAAATCTAACCACGTGATAACAGGCTTTTGGCCTCAAGATTCACTGGGTGGAAGATTATGATGAAAAACGATCTCCACCATCTAATTTAGAGTAGTCCAAGATTAGTTTTTTAATTGATCAATCACTATAGTGGTAATAAGTAAAGGAAACACAAGGGCCCCGATATAAATAGATGAAGCATGGGTGCAGAGCGCAAATGAGACCTATCTTATGGGGTAAATGCAAAACCCTAAAAAAAATTACCCATAAAAAGGACATGAAAGAAAAAATTTGTGTTGGCATTGCATATTGTGGTTCTTGGAAAATTTGCATTTTCGGCCCTATAAGTTTGCGTATTTGCAAAAATGTCACTATAGTTTGAGACCTTGCAGAATAGGCCAGCTCCAAGCGAAGCCATTTTCACGTCAGCACCGACCTCTATTTTTTCATTATATATATGTCTATTTTTCATAATACTTTGCCACGACCTTTTTTTCAGTTGCAATTACAGTAGGAAGCCCAGTGAACGACAACTAAGTATTGGTAACCTAAAATATTTCATAGAAAATATAAATGAAACACATAACATTAGACGTTGGTATCCGCTGTCTTAAGATAACGTTCCGCTATCTTACGTTAGCGTGCACTATCATACATTAACAGACACTATTTTAAGGTAGTGTCCGCTCTCTTAAGATTGCAGCCACTATCATACATTATCGGTCGCTATCTTAAGATAGCAACCGCTACCTTAAGATAATGGGCGCTAAATTATGTTAGCGGGCCGCTATGTTAAGACAACGAGCTCTATTTTATGTTATGTATAACTTGTTTTATTTGCTAATTTACATAAGTTTTGATATTTTAGGATTAAATGAATGTTCCTCTTATTTGCTATTTTGAAGGCGTCTGTGTTGGCAATAATACTTACAACGGAAGACATCGGAGGATTGTCGCTACCATAGATAAGATATCATTCGATCAATTTATATAGAAAATGTATAAGGTCAATAGGACTCAATCGGAAGAACATTCTATTACACTATCGGTCTCTTTGCGCATAGGGGAGGAGTTGGTGTTTGTCGAATTGTCGAACTTTGATGATCTTTCAAACTTATTCAGAGCATATTGTAGTGGTGATGGTGTGATAAATTTTTATATTGAAAATTAATTAGCCACTCCCATCATGAAAATTTTGTCGTCTTTCGAAATATTTCAACCACTCCATGAAACAAACGAGGATGACAAACATTATGAGGAAAGTGCCAGATTCGGAGATGATGACAGTGTCGAATCAGAACATTCGATTGAAAATGAAGGAATACGATTTGAAGATGTCAACATCGCTGCACCGATGATAGATATGTGAATATTAGATTTCGCCTATACTACGGCCACAGAAGCAATCCTCTTTAGACATTCAAATGAGAGAAGCCGATCCTCATTATCAACTGAATTCGATGCATAATACATGTCAGCTTAACTTTCATACGATAAATAATACATTCGATTGGAATAAGTGAGACTCATTTTTGGAAGGACTTAGTCCATACCAATGGCCTTTTGAACCAATAATATCGAAGCCAACGACAATCGAGGCAACAACACAACAGCCTATTACACCCCAAACATTTCCACAATGGCGAATCGCAACCCAAACAAATGCACCTCAACCAACCGTACCTCTACGAACTCAACCCCAAGCACGTAATAATCATCCTGTCGATGACGTTGAAAGTGATCCAGATGATAATGAAGCATAGTCCTCGCCCACTTCGCGTGTTGATACTAATAGGGGAATTGATGAACCTTTGGTGGATGAAAACTGTGATCTTAATGATACGGAAGGCGAGTATATAGATTCAGATGATGAGGAACTGTATGAAAGAGGGTAATTATCTGTTGGTCAGACATTTAGAAATAAGAAATAATTTCAGAAAGCCCTTAAAGAGTTTGTCATAGCAAATAATTTCTAAATTAAACTAAATCGGTATGGACACATTTGCCGTGAAAATTTTTCACCTGGAATATACGTGTGAAAGGTCAGCTTTTGGAGGCGGACATCACTAGACCACGACATCGTGGATAGCTTCCTTCGTGAGGGATAAATTGTTAAAGGGCTTTGACGAGAGTCCTGCCTCAATAATTTTTTATATTGAAAAGAAATACGGTGAAATAAATTATTGAAAAGCGTGAAGAGAAAAAAAAATGGCGTTGAATGACATTCGAGGTAGCTAAAAGAAGCAATTTAAGATGTTATCATCTTATATCGTCGAATTAAAGCTGGTTGATCCAGACGTACATACTGAATTGTGTCGAGAGCCTGATAATGCCTTTCAGAGGTTCTTTGTGGCATTTGAACTTTGTATTAGGAGTTTCGTAATACTTTGTAAAGAATAATTATGATAGATGGGATGCATCTGCGCGGACGATACACAAGAGTGTTGTTAATAATTACGGGAATAGATATTTATTACCCATAGCGTTCAACGTTATACCCAAAGATAATGAAGATCATTAGGTATGGTTTCTTGAACTATTATGGAGTCGCATAATTGGAAACTTTTAAGAGCGGTTTGTGTTGATATCAAACCGACAGAAGGAGTTGATGGAAGCTATGCAGAAAGTTTTTCCTAATGCTTCTCACAGCTACTATATGCGACACCTAGCTTTGAATCTTTTTTATACATATAAGGATACAATCTCCTGGCCGCTATTTTGGATTATTGCCCGTGCATTATCGGAGGTAAAATTTAAATGAATTTCATGAAAAATCGAAGATGATGCCCCTCCCCTCCGAAATGTACAAAATGGATTAAAAAAATCGGTGACTATTTTTGAGCGCGCGCATATTTTTCAGAGAGATGTTATGGTATGCTGACAACGAATATAACTGAAAGCATTAATAGTGTGTTGAAGATATCGAGGGGGGAACCGATCATAATAATTTTAAAAACCATTCGCACGAAGGTAGCTGAATTCTACCTTCGGCGTCAGGACGAAAGAAATAAAATGATACATGTGTTGACACCGTTGACAGAAGAGCAGATAACACGAAATTCAGGGTGGGCTTGTCGAAAGACTGTTGTTCCCTATGATCGCGATGCATTTCAAGTTAAATGGGGAGAATATACTCACAGTGTCAATCTCGATAATCGACCGCGTACATGCCAACGTTGAGCTATCCTTGGATTATCATGTTCACATGTGATCGCTGCATTATCACACCGAAATAAGGAAAGAGAGATCCCCCAGTTTTATGAGCATTGATTTGCCAGTACCTTGTTTAGAAAAACTTACAAAGAAAACTTTGTTTCGACCGTTGATAAGCACCAATGGACCATTCTAAAGGAGGACATCAAGGTTTTGCCTCCGCATAGGATACGCCAAGCCGGTCGCCCGAAGAAAAGAAGGATTAGATCTAAAGGCGAAATTCAACCACTATGGTGTAACAATTATAACGAATACGGACATAACCGTCGCTCGTATAAATTTGTTAGAATATAAAATGAAATTGAAAAATGGTGTCAATTATCTACTTAAGATAAGGGGCTACTGCAAGAAGGTGCTATTGTAACATAGCGGATCGCAATCTTATAATAGCAGTCCACTATCTGAAGTTAGTAGGCCGCTTTCTTAAGTAAGCGGTCCGCTATCTTATAATTTTAAAAGTACAAAAAGTATAAAAAATTTACAAAAATTTTACAACTGTTAATTTTTACAAAATTTACAAAAATATACAGCATGCATGAAGAAAAAGAAGCCAAAAAATTTAGGACCTGAACGTGACAATGAATGTTTGATTTCGGCTCTAAATTGCTACATGTCTTTCTCCATGAAATTAATAATTTGCCTTTCTAAGAAGTATTCGATATATTTTGCTATAAAAATGCCTTAGTCCCAACAGTTGTGTTAGCGCGGGAGATCTGCACTGTCCAAGACCGTTAGCCGCCACGGTTGATCGAGAGCAAACCCTAGACTCACAGCATGAAGAAGGCATGATAGATGATGCAAAAGATATTCTTTGTGCACATCGAACTTCTTTGAACACTCTCGGTCGACTGAGTTTATCACCTTTACATCATGATCCACTACGGACACTATAGCTAAGGCTCAATGGTGATGCTTTTGACTATGCATCGAGAAAAAAAATCTACATGCAACAGATATCTAATCAATGGAGTTTTAAATTAAACAAATTTCCCTTTCTCCTTTAACGTGACTTAAAAAAGAACTTACCGTCCCATAATCGACCGCATGAATACCATGTGTCGCAATCGTAAACTGTGCCTCAAGTGGCATGCAATAGTGATGAACCTATCACTTATCACTATAGGCCTGCTACTTCTTAAAGTTGTTTAGTGCTCCTAGATTTTGATCACGAATAAATCTTTCAAATTTTATTTGGTCCGCTATAATAAAGGTCTGAAATAAGTCATTAGAATAAGTTATGAATTGAAATATGTGAATAAAGTTAATAAATAAAGAAACACAGTTAAATAAAGAAAATAATATAGAATCGAAACGTTATTAGGGGCAGCAGCAGAAGCGAACCAACTCTTGTCCGCCTTTTCGGAGAACATCACGTCGTTCTTATTATCAAGGACCTTGAAGTACACATCTATGACTTCATTGTTGAGCCACGACCGTCCTTGGAGGACCTAATTAAATTTCCAACGGTGACGTCAATACCAAAGACAGTATTGACGATCACAATATCGTCGGCCACAAGCTGGTTCCAAATACTGAGCATGAATTTATGCTCTATGGATTGTGGCTCAAACTCGTCCACCACCACCTATGGTCATTTTATACAGACTTTTTTAGTCGACGTCTTTCTCTTCTTTCGCGCTCGCAAGTCATATCCGTGCCCTTCCCTTGTCTGTCGGTCTTACTCTTTGATGTAGAAAGTTTTATCAGTAGGAATTTCAGTGATGCCGATTGTGACTCTCGATGAGGTTGAGTAACTGGAGCATCTACCACTGGGTCCAAGCCGTTGACCGGGGGTTCGGGGGCGGGGTGTGATGAGTAGTGAAATAAGATGATATTTCACCCCTAGATACCTATATTTAGCTATCCGATGAAGGCTATCTAATAAGAATTATTAGATTTGAAGTGTTTCAGGTAAATACAAGCCAAGTGCAGAAAACAGCCCAAGAATTCTGAAAATAATGTCAAAACACTGTAACTTTGGGTCATTGAGAACTTGGTGCGACTTGTAGCTCAATTTGGACATTCAGGACGGCCGAGGTATTTAATTGTTAAAACATAAAAGTTGTAGATCTTTCTATTAGCTTTCCAACAGATCAAGAATCGCCTCAATCCAAGTTCGGGACAGAGAGTTATGGCCAAAATACCAAAAATGTGTCTGATGCAAAGTTTGGCGGGAATTCACGAAAATCTGGGTGGTCGATGCATCGACCCTATTGGGTCGATTAATCGACCCTAAATTTTCGAGTTGGAACACCTCTGTGGCTGGGAAACTTCGGCTCTATTTAAAGCAGATCAAACACTTCGGAAAAGAGAGAATGAGAGATAGGAATGAGAGAAAGAAATTAGAGATAGGAATTAGAGAGAAAAATTAGAGATAGAGAATTAGAGAGTTAGTTTTAGCTTTTCTTTTTTTTAGAGTTTTTGGAGAGAATTTTTTAGAAGATTATTATTCATTATTATTATTTTTGGTTTTAGGCTCCTCTTGGCATCTTTTCAAGAGTTCTTCTTTCTCCTTCTTCTAGGGTTCCATCTGGATAGATTGTACATAGGATTTGCATTGTTTATCCTTTACGTTAATGAAAGCATAGATTGTATTTAGGAAAAGGCATTGTAAACAAAGATCTTTGGAAGAAATAAAAAGAGGAATGACTTTGAATGAACAAGGAGATCATACACCAAAGATGAGCGGCTAAATTAGTAGATCGGGGAAGATGCGATCCCCAGATAAGTACCCTTATTTATGATTAATACCATAGTCGATTTATTGTCATCATGGAATCGTTTTGATAAAAGTTTGTGTTATTGAAAATATATTGAATGCTTGTTATGATCGTTGATTGCGCGTATCAACGGCTATAATCGCTAGATCTGGACCTGCAGACTGATCTAGGCTGCAGAGTGATTATGTGTTTACTGTTGTGATCTAAACATCATGAGATACGCTATGCTTCTTACATGACTCATACCGCAATGATAGGCTGAGTCATTGTTTTTAGATAGGGTATGCCGGATTTATGATCATATTTTATTTCGAATCATTTTTATAGATGAATGATGGTGTGAATGATGCTTTAATGAAATTATGAGTTTTAATGGTAGAAAAGGGGTACAAATCTGGGGTAGCATATTCCTTAATCTCATTTAATTATTATTTTAGATTCATCGGTAATTAGTTGTTTAAATTAATTTATTTTTTTGCATTTACGAAAAGTATGATAAATTTTGATAAAATTGAATCTGCCCTTTGGTACTTCCTTAGGGACGTTTTTAAATCTCTGAAAGAATTAATTAAAATTCAAGATTTCCCTGTGGGTTCGACACCTTTGTTCTTGCCATACTGCAATAGATCTTGTGCACTTGCAAGGGTTACACTTAAAATCGACCAAGTTTTTGGCGCCGTTGCTGGGGAAATTTAGGAATCTTTTATTCTTTCCCTTATTTTTCTCTCTTAGGTAAGTTTTTGTAGGACTCTTTTAGGAAGTTTAGGTTTTTAGGACCTCTTATTTTAGTAGAATTCTTTTTTCTTATTTTCCTCTTTTAGATATTCTAGGATTTTCTAAAATTAGTTATTAATTTTTTTTTTTAGGAAGTTTATAAATTTAGGATACCTTCCTTAGGAAATTTAGGAATCTTTTATTCTTTCCCTTATTTTTCTCTTTTAGATAAGATTCTTAGGATTGCCCTTAGATTTGAAATTTTAATTTCTAATTTTAATCTTGAAATTTTAATTTTAATTTTTGAAATTCGAATTTAAAAAAAAAAAAAATAAATAATAATAATAATAATTCAAAATTTAATTAAAAAAAAAAAAAAAAATCAAATTTTGGATTTTTGCTTTGCAGAATCTTCTTTCCCTTATTTTTCTCTCTTAGGTAAGTATTTTTTTTAGGAGTCTTTTAGGAAGTTGAGATTTTTAGGTTTTTTATTTTAGATTTTGTAGGAGTCTTTTTAGGATGTATAGATTTTTATGATACCTTCCTTAGAAAATTTAGGAATCTTTTATTCTTTCTCTTATTTTTCTCTTTTAGATAAGATTTTGTAGGATTGCCATTAGGTTTAAAATTTAATTTTTTTTTATTTTAATTTTTGAAATTCGGATTTAAAAAAAAAAAAAAAAAAAAAAAAATTAATTTATCTTGTTTTGCTTTTCTTTTCTTCTTATTTTGGCCACTGTTCATATTAGAGCTCAATCGATTGAAGCTTCAGGTTCAATCGATTGAGACTGAAATATTCTCTGTCGTGATATTTACTTTTCTTTCAATCGATTAACATTCCTCTGTCAATCGATTGACAAAAATTCTGTGCTTGCCATTTCGGCTAAAATTCCTGTGTTAACTTGCTTTGACCTTTGAACCTCAATCGATTGAGAACAGTTCTTCAATCGATTGACTAATAAAGTCATTTCTGTGAAATTTTAAGTGTGCTTCTGTCAATCGATTGAGATCTTTGCTGCAATCGATTGAGCCTATTTTGTGGATTTGTTTTGGATTCTTCAATCCCTGTTTGTGAGCGTGGTGTATGAGCTTTACTCGTTCTCATCACCCACATCTGCTACCATTTAATCTTGAGATCGAACGATCTTGTAGAGAGAATCGTAGAATTCAAAGGAATCAGTATCATCATACTGATACCATGGCTGATCAAAGGTAAGAAATGAATGGGAACAACCATAATATCAATAATGACAATAATGGAAATAATGGAAATGATGGGAATAACAATTACAATGAGGGCCCTAGAACACTCGAATATTATAATGATCCTAGTTTTTACGAGGATCAGGAATGTATAATGCATGATCCCATTCCAGGAAACCACTATGAATTCAAATCAGCGATGATCCAAATGCTACCAATTTTCCATGGGTTAGCAAATGAAAATCCGCACGTTCATCTAAATGAATTCACTGGGGTATGCAAAATGTTTGAAGTCCACAATGTCACTCATGAGATAGCTAAACTCCGACTCTTTCCTTTCTCTTTAAGGGACAAGGCAAAAATGTGGTTTTATTCCTTAGAACCGCAATCTATTCAGAGTTGGGCAGAGCTACACCATCAGTTTCTTAAAAAATATTTTCCCATAACCAAAGCCATTGAGTTGCGTTAAAAGATTCAATTCTTTTCCCAACAACCTACTGAAACATTCCATGAATGTTGGGAACGTTTTAAGGAATTGATTAAGAGTTGTCCAAATCATCAGGTTCCAAGGTGGCAACAGGTCCAAAGTTTTTATAATGGACTGATTCCTGAAGAGAGACGCATGATTGATGCATCGTGTGGTGGATCATGTGCCACAAAAGAAGCTGATGAATTGTGGGCATTGTTTGAGAAGTTATACCAAACTTCGATACAAAGTGAAACATCAACTAACTTGGATTTGGCATCTAAATCTCATGTGTTGACAAGAGATGGATTGTATAATGTCAAAATAATACCTCGATCTATCGACAAAGGTTGATATGTTGTCCAAGCGAATGAATATTTTGTTAATGACCAAGCAAGCTAAAGCTCTATCACCCCCACTGTGTTCAATTTGTGACCACCCAGGTCACATGGCTAATGAGTGCCCCACTACCTTGTCATTATTCCCTGATGAACCTACTCCTCAAGAGGAGGTGAATCTGACTCAATCTTATCAAGGCAGGGTAGAAACATATACTCCAATACCTATAACCCGGAATGGAAAAATCACCCCAACTTAGGATGGGGTGGTTCGAATAAGCTGATGAGTAAACCGACAATCTGAGCCAACACAATGGGTGGATAACAAAATTTCCGCACAAGCAGAATCCCACTACCCAAATTCTAATTTCGGTGAGAACCCTCCTTATTACCATCGAATTAGATTCTTTGAAAAAATCAGAATTTTAATCAAAATTTTAATCAACCTCAGGCTACCGTTTCTAGAGATTCTGATTTGGAGGAAAAGGTGATGCGAAGCATGCATGCTTTCCAACAGATGATGATAGATCAATTCAGTCAACTGACAAATCAGCTGAGTCAACGAGAGGAAGGTAGGCTCCCTAGCCAACCCGTCAACAATCCTCGAGGTCAAGCACCACCTGATGCAGGACCATCGAATAGTCAACAGTTGAAAGCTATTACGGTGCTGAGAAGTGGAAGAGAAGTTGATAATCAAGTGGAAATGCCTGTGGAATCTGATCAGGAAAAAGAGGAAGCAGTAAAAGAGAAAGAAAACAAATCAGAAAAAAGAACAGAGAAAGAGAAAAGAAAAGAGAAAGAGAAAGAGCAAAGAAGAGAGAAGGGAAAAGAAAAAGTAATCGAGGATGAGTCTCCCTCAACTGTCCAACTAGGACATGAACAAGAATAAAAAATGGAACCTGCACCTTATGTCCCAAGGGCACCATTCCCTCATTGCCTAACTCCATCTAGAATGGGAAAGGGACCAGCAAAAATGGAAGAAATTTTCGAAACATTCAAGCAAGTAAAGATAAATCTTCCATTGCTTAAAACAATCAAACAAGTGCCTGAGTATGCAAAATTTTTCAAAGATTTATGCACTCGTAAGCGAAAGGCGCGTACTCATATTTCCAAGAAAGTGTTCCTGACTAATCAAGTCAGTTCAATATTACAAGTGGAAACCCCACAGAAACTGAAAGACCCTGGAGTTCCAACTGTTCCATGTGTCATTGGTGGGCAACCAATTGGAAAAGCGCTATTGGATTTGGGAGCAAGTGCGAATCTAATCCCATACTCAATATACGAGAAACTCAGATTGGGTGAATTGCAACCCACGACGGTCACACTACAACTGGCTGATAGGTCAGAAAGAAGACCTATGGGAATTATCGAGGATGTTTTAGTTGGAATAGACAAGTTTATCTTTCCAGTGGACTTTGTTATTTTAGACATGGAACCACCTGTTAAATCAATTAATCAAGTCCCCATCATCCTTGGACGTCCGTTTCTCGCCACTGCAAACGCTTGCATTAATTGTCGAACGGGAGTCATGGACATTTCTTTTGGGAACATGAAGGTCAGATTGAACATATTTCATGCGATGAACCATTTCCCTAACGAGGATGAGGTCGAATGTTTTTACATCGATCAGATGGACGAAGTGGTGGATGAAGCATTACCATCAATGCTCACCAAAGAAGAATTTGAAACCGCTTTGTTGGCCATCTATGAAGAAAAAGGATCTGAAAGGAAGCAGTCCGAAGAGACGAGGTTGAGTTTATCATGTCCATATGATAACTTATGTGAAGTTGTGAACCGTTACCCATTGAAGTAAAAGCTGAACCGACTCCATCAATTGAGGAGCCACCAACTGTGGAATTGAAACAGTTGCCTGAATCGCTCAAATACGCTTTTCTGGGGCCACGAGAAATGTTTCCAGTGATAATTTCATCCACGTTGTCTGAAGAACAAGAGCATGACCTGTTGAAAGTGCTTCTAGATCACAAGCAGGCTATCGGATGGACTTTAGCTGATTAAAAAGGGATTGACCCATCGGTATGTATGCACAAAATACATCTGGAAGATGAGAGTAAACTATCGAGAGAACCGCAGAGGCGACTTAATCCGAACATGCAAGAAATCGTTTCAAAGGAAATCATTAAATTACTCGATGCTGGAATCATCTATCCGATTTCTGATAGTTTATGGGTTAGTCCAGTCCAAATTATCCCAAAAAAGTCCGGAATCATTGTGAAAGAAACTGCGAAAGGAGAATTGTTGCCTACTCGTGAAACTACTGGGTGGCGTGTCTGCATTGATTATAGAAAATTAAACACAGCTACCAGGAAGGATCATTTTCCCCTTCCGTTCATCGATCAAATCCTCGAGAAGTTAGCAGGGTAAGAGTTTTATTGCTTTCTTGATGGTTATTCGGGATACAATCAAGTGCCCGTTTTTCCACCTGATCAAGAGAAAACGACATTCACATGCTCGTACGGTACTTTTGCATATCGAAGGATGCCGTTCGGCTTATGTAATGCACCTGCTACTTTCCAACGATGTATGTTGGCCTTATTTTCGGATATGATTGACAAGTTCATCGAGGTGTTCATGGACGACTTCTCGGTTTTTGGGAAAATGTTTGGTTCTTGTTTGAATCACCTCGCACAAGTTTTACAACGTTGTGTGGATTCTAAACTTGTTCTTACGAGAAGAGCCATTTCATGGTTCAACAAGGAATTGTTCTGGGGCATATTGTTTCCAAGAAAGGAATTGAAGTGGATAAGGCCAAAGTCGACCTAATTGCCAATTTGCCCCCACCAAAGAGTGTTCGCCAAATTCGATCATTTTTGGGGCATGCTAGATTTTATAGGCGATTCATTAAGGATTTCAGCAAGGTGGCTAAACCTTTATGTACCTTGCTTGGTAAAGATGTCCCTTTTGAATTTGATGAGCATTGCATGAAATCATTTCTGAAGCTGCGTGAACTCTTATCAACTGCACCAATAATCCAACCACCGGATTATTCTCTCCCATTCGAACTCATGTGTGATGCATCTGATTACGCTATCGGAGCTGTTTTAGGGTAAAGGGTGAACAAATTACCTCACGTAATTTATTATGCCAGTAAGACGTTGATCGATGCACAGCTTAACTACACCACCACTGAGAAAGAACTATTAGCTGTGGTGTATGCTCTGGATAAATTTCGTTCTTATCTGCTTGGATCAAAATAGTGGTCTTTTCAGACCACTCTGCATTGAAATATTTGTTGGCAAAGAAGGATGCCAAACCACGATTGATCCGCTGGATTCTGCTACTTCAAGAGTTTAATTTTGAAATCAAGGATAAAAAGGGAGTCGAGAATGTTGTGACTGATCACTTGTCTCGCATTTTGCTTGAAGAATCGGTTAGACCTGAACCTATCCGGGACACTTTTCCTGATGAGAAATTAATGGCAATTGACGCGACCGCTACGAAAGGTCCTTGGTTTGCCAATATCGTGAATTATTTGGTCACGGGCAAAATCCCTACTGAATGGGGAAAGAATGATAAGAACCTCTTTTTCTCCCAGATCAAATACTATTTTTGGGATGAACCACATTTGTTCAAGATCTGTTCAGATCAAATCATCAGGAGATGTGTACCAGCAGAAGAGCAACTGAGCGTTCTCGATTTCTGCCATGCTAGAGCCTGTGGAGGCCATTTTGGAGGACAGAAGACTACACAGAAAATTCTTCAAAGCAGATTCTACTGGCCCTCCATCTTTTGTGACGCTACTCAATTTTTCAAAGAATGCCAAAGATGTCAGCAGCTTGAAAATATTTCAAAACGGAATATGATGCCCCTTAACTCGATTTTGATTGTTGAAATTTTTTATGTTTGGGGGATTGACTTCATGGGTCCTTTTCCCCCATCTTTTGGGTATTCATACATTCTCGTAGCTGTTGACTACGTTTCCAAATGGATTGAAGCTGTGGCAACCCGTTCAAATGACCACAAAGTGGTGGTCAAATTTTTGAAGGAAAATGTCTTTAATAGATTCGGGTTTCCATGTGCGATCATTAGTGATTGCGGTTCGCACTTCTGCAATAGCCATTTTGCTACTTTAATGAAGAAATACAGCGTCACCCACAAGGTTGCAACGTTGTATCACCCGTAAACTAGTGGTCAGGTGGAAGTGTTAAACCGAGAGATTAAACGAATTTTAGAAAAGACGGTACGATCGGATAGAAGAGACTGGTCAAACCGGCTCTCTGATGCTCTGTGGGCCTATCGTACCGCCTTCAAGACACCAATTGGAATGTCTCCGTTCAGAATTGTCTACGGGAAAGCATGCCATCTTCCTGTTGAATTGGAGCATAAAGCATTTTGGGCCATCAAAAGATTAAATTTCGATATGCAAGCAGCATGATCAAATCGAAGGCTACAGCTAAGTGAATTGGAAGAGCTACGCTATGATGCGTATGAAAACTCAAAGATGTACAAAGAAAGGTATAAAAAGCTGCATGATGAGTCCATTTCTCGGAAAGAGTTCCACATTGGACAAAAGGTTTGGCTGTTCAACTCCAGACTTAAGCTCCACCCGGGAAAACTGAAATCTAGATGGGAAGGCCCGTTTCAGGTTGTTTCCATTAGTGTACATGGTGCGATTGAGATCCGCAGTCTCAAGGACAATCAAGTCTTCAAAGTCAATGGACAACGCCTTAAACAAATGTTTGAGCCGATGACCTAGTTCGGAATTGAGGCGATGCACCTCAGTGACCCAGATTAAAGGAGTTGGACTCAGGTTTAGTTTAGGATTTAGGATTTCTCTTTTCGTAAGTTTAGTTTTAGAATATTAGTTTTTAGTTTAGTTTAAGTTGTTTTTAATTTCCAGATTAGTGTAGCCGCATTACCTTCAATCTATTTTTGATCATGTTTTAATTTGATGCACATATTCTCTGCACCTGATCTTTGTGTTGAGGTACTTTTCTACAGGTTTGGGGGTGTGCTACTTATTTCAATCAATGAGGACATTGTCATTTTTAGGTTTGGGGGTATGATTCTCTATCTTTCGTCACTTTCTTATTTTTCTTCATATAAAAAAATATATATAAAAAAATAAAAAAATAAAAAATTTTGAACCATCATACATGAATTATTTTTCGATAGTTTTCAAACTTTAGTTGATGATGCATGTGAATTTAATTTTGATAATATCGATGTCAGATTTTGAATGCTTGTATCTAGGATAATGAAGCTTAATGTGATATTTTTTGGGTAATTTTGAGATTCATGCTTAGAATTTTTACACTTATACCAAGCTAAGACTCAGAAATCGATGAACTGTTTTGAACGGTGAATCTTAGGTTCTTAGTGGAGACTAAACCCGGTAAGCTTTAGGGTTAATTTCCCGTCATTGATGAGTGAATACATAAACTCGGAGTTTTCTTTGAATACGAATTATTTTGAATAATCTCATACATTTTATTTTGACTTGTGACTTTGTATGATATCAAATTCATATTATTGTGTTAGAACGTACTGTATAACTACTCAAGACAAATAGGCAAGGTTACCATCTTTTAAGGAAATGATTGAAGGCCATCTTTGGCTCGTTTGTGCTTAAATGCCCCACCTCATATAAATTCATCCTTCTAGTACCCCTTTGAGCCTATTGAAAAATTTACCTTTATACATTCTTTGATAAGCCACGTTAAC
The DNA here is from genome assembly GCA_021018995.1 of Chloranthus sessilifolius. Lineage (NCBI taxonomy): Eukaryota > Viridiplantae > Streptophyta > Magnoliopsida > Chloranthales > Chloranthaceae > Chloranthus > Chloranthus sessilifolius. Next base: position 12,802,164 of record CM037588.1, read on the forward strand.
CTTTAACCCTTCACCATTTCTGAAAATTCAGCTTTACCCGTCTTATTTATGAGAAATTAGGAACGAGGGTTGAGAGTGAATGAAAAGAGAGTAAGTAGAGAGTTACTAAGTTGTAGTGTTTACTGAGAGTGTATGACAAAAATATAAAAGAAAAAGGGGGGAGAAAAAGAAAAAGAAAATTGTGAAAAATAATGAAAAATATGAGGTGCTTCAAGAAAAGGAAATTCAAAAGAAAAAGAAAGTTGAGAAAAATATTGAGAAAAATAGTGAGAGATTAGAAAAGAAAAATAAGAGAAATAGAAAAATCAAAAAAGTGTTTCCTTTCCGATTTCTCAGAAATTTTGAATCCCAACTTTCCTTTCTTTCTTACCCTTTCTTGAGCCCCATTACAACCCTATAAAGAGACCTTCATGATCTGATCTTGCATTGGTAACTGCCTTGTGGAGAGTGAATATGTGATACTTATGACACTTGATATGATATGCTTAGGATATACAAGTATCTTCTTATGAGATTTATTTTTGTTCATTGATTGCATCGTGTTTCATTTATCATGTGAGACCTTTTTATTTGCTTTGTATTGATCTCTCACATGTGTGCGAAAACTTACCCATCATCAGAGTGATTTTATTTCAAGAGTATACCTAAAGTGAGGATTGAGTCTAAGCAACAGGTCCAACGGTTTCCCGTTTGAACTAGTTCTGAGATGAATGAATTTTGGTTTGGGTATGCACACACTTCACGAGTAAGCATGAATGGATGAGTTATCTAACGATTTGAGCATTAGACTAATTTGAATGGATGCTAGTATGATTAGTATAATATTGTTATTTAAAATTGAGGATTCGCATGTTGAATTGATTAATGATTTTGAGTTTTGAATGGTATATATGTTATCAAAATCATATTTTGAAAACTCAATTTTGTCGATGGTTTGGAATTTATTGAAGTTTGTGGGTAACTTCACTGTAAACCCTCAGGAGACACAACTCCTCCACTAGGGATCACGTAGGGGTTTAAAGGCTTGTTGCACACGCTAAGTGCAATCGTGTTCCCTACGAAAGTGGCATTTATTTTCTTTAGTTTGCTTTGCTCGAGGACTAGCAAAGTGTAGGTTTGGGGGTGTGATGAGTAGTGAAATATGATGATATTTCACTCCTAGATACCTATATTTAGCTATTCGATGAAGGCTATCTAATAAGAATTATTAGATTTGCAATGTTTCAGGTAAATACAAGCCAAGTGCAGAAAACAGCCCAAGAATTCTGAAAATAATGTCAAAACACTGCAACTTTGGGTCATCGAGAACTTGGTGCGACTTGTAGCTCAATTTGGACATTCACGATGGCTGAATTATGAAATTGTTAAAACACAAAAGTTGTAGATATTTCTGTCAGCTTTCCAACGGATCAAGAATCACCTCAATTCGAGTTTGGGACAGAGAGTTATGGCCAAAATACCAAAAGAGTGTCTGATGCAAAGTTTGGTGGGAATTCACGAAAATCTGGGAGGTCGATGCATCGACCCTATTGGGTCGATTAATCGACCCTAAATTTTCGAGTTGGAACACCTCTGTGGCTGGGAAACTTCGGCTCTATTTAAAGTGGATCAAACACTTCGGAAAAGAGAGAATGAGAGATAGGAATGAGAGAAAGAAATTAGAGATAGGAATTAGAGAGAAAAATTAGAGAGTTAGTTTTAGCTTTTCTTTTTTTTAGAGTTTTTGGAGAGAATTTTTTAGAAGATTATTATTCATTATTATTATTTTTTATTTTAGGCTCCTCTTGGCATCTTTTCAAGAGTTCTTCTTTCTCCTTCTTCTAGGGTTCCATCTGGATAGATTGTACCTAGGATTTGCATTATTTTTCTTTTACGTTAATGAAAGCATAGATTGTATTTAGGAAAAGGCATTGTAAACAAAGATCTTTGGAAGAAATAAAAAGAGGAATGACTTTGAATGAACAAGGAGATCATACACCAAAGATGAGCGGCTAAATCAGTAGATCGGGGAAGATGCGATCCCCAGATAAGTACCCTTATTTATGATTAATACCATAGTCGATTTATTGTCATCATGGAATCGTTTTGGTAAAAGTTTGTGTTATTGAAAATATATTGAATGCTTGTTATGACCGTTGATTGCGCGTATCAACGGCTATAATCGCTAGATCTGGACCGTAGTCTAGAGTGATTATGTATTTACTGTTGTGATCTAAACATCATGAGATACGCTATGCTTCTTACATGACTCATACCGCAATGATAGGCTGAGTCATTGTTTTTAGATAGGGTATGCCGAATTTATGATCATATTTTATTTCGAATCATTTTTATAGATGAATAATGGTGTGAATGATGCTTTAATAAAATTATGAGTTTTAATGGTAGAAAAGGGGTACAAATCTGGGGTAGCATATTCCTTAATCTCATTTAATTATTATTTTAGATTCATCGGTAATTAGTTGTTTAGATTAATTTATTTTTTTACATTTAGGAAAAGTGTGATAAATTTTGGTAAAATTGAATCTGCCCTTTGGTACTTCCTTAGGGACGTTTTTAAATCTCTGAAAGAATTAATTAAAATTCAAGATTTTCCTGTGGGTTCGACACCTTTGTTCTTGCCATACTGCAATAGATCTTGTGCAGTTGCAAGGGTTACAATTAAAATCGACCAGGGGGTTGGGGGCAGAAGGTTGGGGTGAAGGCAGTTGAGGGGAAGAAGGTTGGGGTGCGGGTTGATCAGTGGCAGGGTGTTGGGGTGTAGGGGATTGAGGGGCATGGAGTTGTTGGCCAACGAAGACGTCAAATAGAACGAAAGAAAAAATATCATCCTATATCAGTATAAAAATGACAAAAATAAGTGTCAAATAAATGGTATTTTGAATTTACCAAAATATCTTAGTGGACCGCTAACATAAGATAGCGGTCCACTATCTTATGTTAGCGACCGGTAACTTAAGATAGCGGGCGCTAGCTTAAGTTAGCCAACACCTATTTCTAACTTTTAAATATGGATTAAAAAATTTTTAATATGGATGAAAGTTAGGGATTTAGTACCTTTGACAAATGAGCCTTGACAACGTCAAGATCCTTCCAAATTGCGACACTTTCGCTTGTCAAATAGGCTACTTGCTCTTGTATTGCTACATTTTGGCTTGTTAAATAGGCTACTGGCTTTTAAAGGGTCTTCTTCTCTCTCCCCAATTGCTCAATAGTCATTGCTTGTTCTTTCAAAATCGTAAAGGCGCGCTTGAAATCACCCTTCGTTTCTTTAATCGCCATCTGGAGAGATGTGCACTCTTTCCTCAGCTTAATTACTTCATTGATAAGTTGGGGTTGCCTAGCGGACTGTTCCCTGGTTGGTTGCTGCCTACTTTTTGGTTGCTTGTCCTTTGATTCTGGCTGTTGACGTATAACGAACTCATACTCGTCGTTATCATCACTGTCATCATCGTCATCCTCATTATCCTCATCGTCATCATCGTAAGGGTCCTGAGCTCTTTTTTGTGGACGTGTCTCGTAAGTTGGGATATCGTCTTCATTTATCCTTTCTTGGGTCGAGTATTCTCTTTTCCGTTCCCGTGCCATCTCTCTTTTCATAAAGAAGAGACGAATTGATCTATACTGTAACTCGTGTTTCTCAACATCGAGTTCTACTGTGACTGGAGACTTAAGAAATTTATTTAGGAAATAGTTTGGATTTCGGCTGAATTTGAGGGCTTCCCATTTCATTATCTTCGGAAATGGATTTTTTAGTGGAGTACGAGGGAGGTGACTCCTGGAAAGTGCTCCAATGCCCAAATCTGGAGGGCGCTAGTGCACCCGAAGATGTTATATTACCCCTTTGACAACGTTTTGACCATTTCTCTTATGACTATCGCCTTCGATATACACTTCAATAAATTTTTTGTAAACTATCAGGCCCCACAAAAACTCGTTGAACCTTTCGAGGTTATCGACTAAGTCCAAATATTGACTATCGACTTCCTGGTATGTGTCCGGGAGTAAGAAGGAGCATACGAAAAACAACAATGATAATTTAAAAAATTCATCGTTGGAGAGCTGAACACTATCCACTATTTCTCCAATAAGACCCCTTTTAGCTGGCTACCCCCGAAAAAATTTGTATCAAATTGTTTCTTCCTTTGGCACTCACACATACTCAGCTTCAGGGTCTGTCAACATGTTAAGGCCTAAAATCAATGCTATATCCGACTTCTGCAACACTACTTTGTTGTTCTTTACTTTGAACACATTATCTGGAACCCAGAAGCTCAAAATCGCATCAATCAAGTCTCCAATAAATATTAACTTTTCAGAAATCCTAAATAGATGACTGAAAATTGATTCATCTAGTATCTTCTTCCTCTCTTCGTTACAATGCATGTAAAATTTCCTAACATTAACTCTAGTACACTTTCCGAAGGCCTTTAGAGACTTCGTCTTCTTAGAATCAGTTAGTGAGATATGTAAAAATCATCAGAAGCACTTAAGTAACAAAAAAAAGAGGCCCCAAACAATCCGCTAACTTAAGGTAGCGGCATGTTAGCGGTAAGTTAGCGGATTGTTTGGGGAACATAACAGATTACTATATTGATCTTAAAATTAAAAAAAAAAAATTACTTGGAAGTTATCGGTCGCTATGTTGCCGCTTTGTCACTGCTCTCTCGATTTTTACAGAAGTTAAAGTTAAAAGTAAAAAATGAAATAAAGTTTAAATATATAAAAAACTTTAAAAGCGGTGGGTAAAGTTTCAAACTATAGAGCCATTTTTATAAATACGCAAACTTTTAGGGCTGAATATGCAAATTTCCCGTGGTTCTTTGTGGTGGATAGACCCACTACAAAAACCTTGAATTTCAAAAAGTAAAACCTTGAATTTCAAAAAACGTAAAGTAGGATTGGTGGGTGAGAGAGAAATGCATAAACCCCCCCAATTGGAAAATGATAAGAACTAAGAGACGAGTGGAAATAACATAAAAGCTAAAAATAAATTATTGCAAATACCCCCCTATGTTATGCTAAAATTCCATAAAACCCCCCAAGTTATGTCTATTTACATTGTACCCCCTACTTTTATGTTTCCTTTACAAATACCCCCATGATGTTAAATTACAGTTAACTAGGCGTCATTTCTTCAATTAAATGATCCATTTGTCCTTAATATTATAAACAAAATGGCCATTGTAGTTTTTTCAACTTTGACCGCATTTTAAACGATGGATAAACATCGGATCTTGCCCAAATTTTTTGGGTGGAACATGATTGACCTCCTCTAAGTTGCCGTATTACCCGATTTTCGATTTGGGTGTCCATGATGCTCAGTTAGTTCGTAACGATGATAGGGTTGGAATGGTACCAACGGGGATAGCATTTTAGTGCTACCCACGAGTCAAGTGAGCGTCATGGACACCCAATTCAAAATTTGGGTAATACGATAATTTATAGGAGATCAATCATGTTCCACCCAAAAAATTGGGCAGGATTCGATGCTTATCACCCGTTTAAAATACAGTCAAAGTTGAGAAAATACAATGGCCATTTTGTATATAATATCAAGGAAGGGCAAATGCGTCATTTAATTGAAGAAATGACGCCTAGTTAACTATCATTTAACGGCAAGAGTATTTATAAAGGAAACATAAAAGTAGGGGGTGCAGTGTAAATAGGCATAACTTTGGGGGTTTTATGCAATTTTAGCATAACATAGGGGGGTATTTACAAAAAACCCTAAACATAATAAAATAAAATAAAATAAAGCGGGGGAGGGAAATTTAAACCCTTTTCTATCTCTTAGTCTCTTCTCTTTGATTTCAATGGCTGCTTCCATTATTCTCCATCTCTTTTGCACCTTCCACATTTATTCATTTCAATTTCAATTCACGTTTGCTTCTTCTTCTCATTCCATCCTCTTTCTCCACGATCTTCCGTCCCAATGCCGTCTCTATTTCTCCGACTCCGCTTACCCAAATAAGATTTCTCACATTATCTTCAATTTTTTTTCGACTTTTTTGTTGCTGTGTATTTTGAATTACTAGTAAAAATCGTTCATTTGTTATGTAATTTGCGTACCCATTTTAATTACTGGGAGAAATCGGAACAAATTCTTGAGGCCTCGCATCATTTTAGTGATTTTTTTTTTATTTTGGGTGGTGGCGGGGGTGGATAGGGGTTAAGGTTTCAATTTTCATATATGAGGTTTAGGTTCCGATCTGGATTGTCTACGTCGACTAATTTTTATTTTTTATTTGGGCTAGAATGAATCTAGGTTTTGAAGAATCAACCTCAAGGTGTTAGGTGAGTTGACTAGGTACTTGCTTCCCAAAAGCCGAGGCCTGAGTTCGAATCTCCTCCCCCCTTTGAGGCCACCCTAGGGATTTATATCATGTGTTGACCCCACATGTGCTGAATTTGGGGTGCGCATGTGCCCCTAGGATTGGACGGGTGCTCTAAGAGGCCCGAATACCCAGATTATCTAAAAAAAAAATAAAGGTTTTGAGGAATCGATGAAAGTAGTGCCAAGTGACAACCAAGGTAACAAACTCGGTGTCCCTATCGGTACTTGGAGGACTAATACAGATCGGCTGATACCGATACGGATCGACTCTTTGTTTTTTTTTTTGAAAAGGAAACTACAAGTATCAACCGATATGGGTTCGTATTGGCCGATACCGATATCGAGTTGGATACTCGATACGTATCGGTTTGCCGAAAAATCGATACATATAGCCGATACATATCAGTATCGGTCGCTATTTGATACCATGTTTGCAAAAGCCTTCAATTACAGAAACCTCTTCTAAATGGGTTGTGAATTGTGATTGGGTTGGGCCTCTTGAAAAATCACCAAAATTTATGTCAAAGCCCAATTCATCATCATCACTATTATCAAAACCTTGTTCCATCAATTTGGTGTGCTAAGCTATCTAAAACTTTGCAATTCTTCATATCCCTTCTCAGGGCATCCCTTCAAGTCTTCATTGATCTTCCTCTTCCCTTCCTTCCTTGTGGCCTTTGTTCTTTTTGAACCGGTAAATAGGAAGGACCCAAATGACCAACAAAGTACAGGTTGTGTTGTGTTCAATGCACTTCTATGGCCCAAAATCATCCCACCGAGCTTGGCCCAACTACAAATTGGGTCGGGTAAAGGCCTAAGTTTTTAGTTTAAAAACAATTGGGAAATGAAAGCTCGACCCGAACCTCGCCCCGATATTCGAGCCCAATCTATCAAGGGAAAAACTTAGGCTTAGTTGTCCTCAGCCTGGCCCAGTTCGGGTTGGGCCTACAAAATATAGCCAAACCCGAAATCACCCAGGCCGAGCCTCACCACTTACAAATCGGGTCGGTTTTGAGCCTATGTTTTTAGGTTAAAAACATAGCCCGAGCCCGTGCCATGCATGTAGAACACCATCTAAGCCATCCGATTTGAAGGCCACGATGTAAAGATCTTTGATGCCAAAGATTGGCACCAAACACAAACTCTATCATCTAAATTAACACAGTCAACCGTTAAATCAGATGAGAGAGATCATGTTTCATACCAATTTTTCGCCTCCAAGATTTTTATATCATAATCTTTAAATCAGACTACTTAAATGGTATCCACATGGCAAAGAATCCAAAAATAACAAAGTCTTTCTTTTTAATCATGTTCGAAGGAAGTCTTTCTTTTTAATCATGTTCGAAGGTACAAATCTTGTGTGCAAGTCATAGCTCTCTTTTTATTGTGGGCATCTAATTATTTAGATACCCAAATTGTATGTTGGACCAATTTTAGCCCAATCAGTATTTCTCGGTATTAATCAAGTTGTTCATGGCTTGAAAAATGCAATGGGAGATGATCTAAACACTTTGAATATTATGATAACAATTGATGAAATCGTTAAACTCTTCAAACCAATGTGAATGTTGGCCTACCAAAGAGGCTGTTTCCCACTCTTATCTTTACAAGGTGTTGGTTGAGTTATGTTAGTTAATCCTCACCACTGTAGTTGGTGTTCCCTCACGCTACTCCGCAACTGCTATACGTGTATGCGTGCATACTCTTCGATTCTCGAGGCTGTCTCGGCTGTGAGAGGATGCTAAATGTTTTGACAGTCTAATTTATTTTCTTATGCTATATTTTTTTGTATATTATGATAACAATTGTTGTTATCTTTACCCTTTTTCTTTTTTTTTTTCATTTAGGCTTGGGACCGATTTTGACAAGAGATTTGACATAATTTTTAAAATGGCTAACTATAGGTGCTTTTCATTTAAATCCGTTCCGACCCAACCCAAAAGGTCAGGTCGGATATCTCATGCCCGACCCAACGGGTCAAGTTTCTGTGCCCAATCTGTGTCTTGTCCGGTGGCGTATTTGATCGACCCGACTCGTTGACTGGCCCACCTTCAACTGTGTCATTTCCCTGATCTCCGTTTCCGATTCTACCCTTCCTCTCCCAACAGTGTCCGTCCAGTCTCTCTTTCTCTCTCTAAAATGGTTCTTCTCTCTCCTCTATGTAACAATCATAACCCTCACCCTAAATTTTGTTTCGCTTGCAGAATGAGACAACATTTGGTAACAAGGCGAGCGCCATCGATGCCGCTAGAGAACCCATCCCGACGTCGACCACTATGATGGCCGCTTCGAAGCAATTCGTGGTGAAATGCTGACGGGAAAACATGGAGCTCGCTCAATGAAAGAAGAAAGATCCCAACCTTGAGAAATGCCTCTACAAGGTCCAACAGATTGATCAGTGCGTTCGAACCCAGTAAGTATCCAATAATCTCTATGTTTTCGTTGATTTGATTGTTGTATAGGTTTTTTATAGCTCTGCTGAATTTTGGCCTTGCACATCGCTTGTTTACTGATTGATATCACACACTGTTACGCCCCAAAATTTAATATACTGCGAACTTCGATGTGTGAGCAAATTCAATAATCAAAATGGAGCTAAAGGTTAAACAGAACACATAATCTGACATTTCATTCATGATCACAAAATAAGGGTACATCATTGTTATAATTCATTATTCATCGTGAATACTATTACAATTCTGTAACGATCGTAAAAATTTTAAACTGAATTTGTGGTGTTGGATTTGTTTTGCACCAAGCATGGTGTTTGTGCTCCACACCCCTAGTTGAGAAAAAACACATTTTTATTTTTCAAAAGGTTTTATATTTAAAACTATCTTTATTTTACATAAGTTGTGTGGTGGCCTAGTGGTTGAAAGGCTTTGGTTATAGACAAGAGGTCTAAGGATCAAACCTTACTACCTGAGTTTTAAACCTCTATTTTAAACTTTGAAATAAAAGCCTAAACACCCTTATTTAGTGCGACCGCTTAGCACCGAATTAATGCCCATATATTATAAATAAGAAAGTTAAGGAAAACCCTAAATCACTATTACAAGAATTCTTCTTAAAAACTCTAGTCGTCACTCAATCTTCTTCTATACCCACCCTTTTCTAAAAATACCCAAATCACTTTTAAATCTCTTGTGTGTTCTTCCACAAAGAGCACCGTAGTGTTTTTCTACTATCAGATCGTGGTGGAAGAAGGTGGCGTAATTGTGGGAGGACCATCCTGTGGATGTTGATCTCTATCGCCCTAATCGTCATCGATCCGCCGATCACGCTTCAAGAGGTGGGTACCCATCCATCCATCTCGTCCTTCTCAGATCCCATCGCGTAGGATGCGTTCGATCGCGTATCGATGGGCTATTTAAAATGAATCCATATTTATTTTATTATAAAATCGCTTTTAGGATTAAAATAATAATTAATCCTTATTTTATATTATTTTTATAAAATTTTCGGATTTATTTTGGGTTTTATTTCGGAACCCTATTTCGTTTTGAATATGCGATAGTCAATCGATTGAAACACACTTTTCAATCGATCGATTTCAAAATCGCAACATAGAATGTTTTACTTATTAAGTTCAATCGATTGATTTACATGATGCAATCGATTGATTTGAGCAGTTGATTTTAATAAGCAAAGTACTTTAATTGCTTCTAACAAGTTATATAAAAGGATGTCTCAATCGATTGATTTTATAATTCAATCGATTGAGGTTATTTGAATGATTATAATAATAGTACGAATTATGAGTTATTATCACATTCTGACACTTCCTACTATCTACCTTGTTTGAAGGAAAAAGAGGTTTCAATCGATTGAATATTTAAATTCAATCGATTGAGGTTCCTAAGTAATAGTAGCCTAATAGGCCTATTTTATATAAAATATTATATTAGCTAGGTTGTATAACATAATAAGAGCTCAAGCCTTATTTCAATTTATTATTCAATCGATTAAGCTTCACTTCTCAATCGATTGACTTTGAATTGAACCGACTGTGTACACTTACTTAAATTCAATCGATTAAGTTTCACTTTTCAATCGATTGATTTTGAACTGAACTGATTGTATGCACCTATTTAAATTCAATCGATTGGGTTACACTTTTCAATCGATTGATCTATGTCCGAACATACATCAAATAATATTATCAATATTATTTTCTCCTATAACTCTACTTACTAGACCAAAACTCAATGCACTCTAATTTATTGATGTTTCAATCGATGGTCGTGATGCACTCCACTTTAAATTGGACTGCCCCTTTTTTATTTGATTATTTAATTATAATATATTATATATGTATCATTTCATCGCTTCAACGCAACCACTTTGATAACACAAAGTGTTAGAACTTCGATGCCTTTATGAAATCAAACTCTGACCTTTACGATTATCGAAATCACACTTATAACCTATTCTATAATTATATTAGTGTGTTATGTAAATAAATATTAGTATAAACATAATCAAAACCTAAGTGTAAATCGTTCTATACATATGATACTTTTGTGTTTGCATCTTAATCAAGTTATATGAGTTAAGAATATGTTAGATCATTGGTACGAGAGTGTATGAGATCATGCCTACGCTTGGGCGTGGTGATTCGCTGAGATGGTATTGAAGCAAGAAATACACCGTATTCGCACGCCTTACAACTCATGGTGGAATGGGACCCATGACGAGTCGGGTGAGTGTGAATTCAGTGTAACCTCGTATACGGTGGCATACACGATGACCCGACCAAATATGAGAGTATAAGTTATGAGCTAAGTTACGAGGTTCAATCATAGGCCTTAGCTGTGGTGAGGTTTCTTCTACGGTCATGTGAAACTCGGGATATTGGCATCTATGTATGGATGCAACACCTCTATGGTAGTATAGGCTGCCACACAAAATATATCCAGGTTACTACGAAACCTTTTCCTTGGAAAGCGTGAATTAGGAAAGTTTCCTTACTATAGTTTGTCCTAGGATTAAGTATAAGAGTATGATAAAATATAAGTATGAGATAAGATAAGTTATGATACGAGTACGATAATAAGACATCGCTGTGTAGGCCAACAAAAGATAAAGAACTTAAGTCTCTGTACGTGTCGTTCCTTTCGTAGCCATCGTAAGGGCAACAACATCTTTCAGCCAAGACGGATCTCTAAGAGAGATTATGAGTATGAGTATATTATGAGTGACTTTGGCCATTATGTCTCTCCATTGGCTGGGCGGTGAAGTATGAGTATGATACGAGGGCATTATGATATGATGGTATGATACTATGGTGACCCTCCCATGGCAGCTCGAGCAGCGACTCTGGTACAGGTCGTTTAGGATTTTACGAGTATGTTAGTTACACTCATGCGATGTACAGACGTATGTGCAAGAATGATAATATAACATGGTATGATATGTTATGAAATATGGTAAGGTACGTCAGGATATGAGTGTCTAGATCATGGTCTTGCATTTATGATATGATATGAGTTTCATGATATGCATATGATTTTATCTTTCTTCTGCTATCTACTTTGAGATGTTATGTTTATCACTCACTTAATACACCCACAATGCACCTGAATAGAACGGGGTGGATTGGTGGTGTATCCACTGAGTTTACATGACTGAGTAAACTCATCCCACGATAATCTAACAGTTGCAGGTGATTATGCTGGTAGAGTAGACGCGAACCTTCTAGATCCCGTCGACGCTGATTTCATTAATCCCGCAGGCGTTGAGTACCAGGAGCCTTTTGAGGGCGACGCTGCCGGTTATCAAGAGGACTACAGTGCTGATCTTGATCTGAGTGCCGATTACTGATCATTGTAGACTTGATATTGAGTTTTATTGATACTAGTATTGCAGATTTTATAGTTTATTTTATCGGAATTTTCTCCGACTGGACTTACATGTTATTTGTAAATTTATGGTATTCTATCGCATTTTATCAGATTTATTCAGCATTTATGATTATTTTGCATCCCACCTTTATGTTGTTAGCTTTCACGGCTTTCGTGAAATCAGATTTACACGATAACTCTGATTAAGTGTATGTCCGCTTAGCATATCCGGGATATGTGCGGGTCATAACTCGAAATTCTAGGCCTTCAGAATGGGGTAGAATTTCGGGTCGTGATAGAGTGGTATCAGAGCTCAGGCTTTACTTTCTGTTAGACTTATGGGATTTAAGTTATTATGAGTTCTAAGTCCTTGATTTTTTAAAATAGGATTACGATGACACTGCGAAGAAATGGTGAGGGTTTCATCTCAGGGAGATGAAAGTGAAACAGCGCGTATGATACGCGAATTAACGACAACACAACAGCAGCATGTGGCCCAGTTGAATGAGGCCCATCAGCAAGAGACTTCCAGATTGATCTAAGGTTTCAATCAGCAGCTGGAACAGTGGGCCAAAACTTATAAGGACCTAATTGCCCAACAACTGAACAATCCGACCAACCGATGTCTGGTTACACCTCAACCAATGCCTTGGTTTGATAACTATTGTAATGGATATGTGACTTTCTCCAGGACTCGACCTCCGCACTTCCACGGACAGTTGGATCCTGATACCGCTGACAATTGGATTACACAAATAGAGAAAAAATTTTAAGTCTTTACTCCAGCAGAAAATGAGAAAATGCCTTGGACCGTGATGTGCTTGCAAGGAGATGCACAGAATTGGTGGACATCAGCGAAAAGGTTAGCAAACAGGCAAGAAGAAGAAGACTGGACTCGGTAGCAATTCAGAGAAGTATTTTATAATAAATATTTTACCGATGCCATGAAGACTCAGAAAGAGAGCGACAGCTTGGCACTATAGCTAAGAAACCTGTCTGTGACTGAATACGAGGCGAAGTTCGATCGACTTTCTAGATTCGCCTCCATGTTGGTAGCAGATGAAGCTAAGAAATGTTACCATTTTCAAAAGGGGCTTAACCCTATTATCAGGAGCAAGATTGATGTGATAAAAATTTCAACCTATGGAGAGCTTGTAGAACGGGCTCATATACAAGAGCAGGAAAATGAAGAACTGCGAGCTCAACATGTAGCCCACCAAACAGCTCAGAGGGGTAAACCGAATCAAGAAGGTTCTTAATCCCTTACTCCGAGAGCACCTCATTCTAGATTTGCACTGGTACAAAGACAGCAGCATTTCGTGCCGTACTCTCAGACTCGTCCAGTTCAGAGAGTCGCTCCCGCATCCGGTTACCAGAGAGTTGCACCATCGTCAAGTTACACCCATCCGGGGACTACTACAGCCCCACCTGCTCAGATAGGTGTTGTATCTACAGCATACCCCAGGAATGCCCCAACTAACACTTAACAAAAACCTTACTTTGTTCCGTACAAACCTTGCACCAAGTGCGGCAAAAAGCATAAATTGGGTGAGTGTTTGTTGTACTCAAGCATGTGCTTCCGATGTAAGAAGCCGGGACACTTCATTCGTGACTGCCCAGAGCGAGACCCAACCGCAGATATTTATTTTAGAGGTCAGCAGCAACAGCCGCAACAACCTCGAGCACAGGGTCGAGTTTTCGCCATGTCTCAGCAGGACGCTTTGGCTACCGATGAGGTCATTCAGGGTATAAATTTTACCCTGTCTAATTTTCTTTAAGCTTTTCTTCCTTATGATTGCTTTTATGACTTGTTTTATGTATAAGTTTAATTTATTATTTTCTTGAGAATGTTATGCCATGTATAACTTAGACCATATATGAACCCTTGTGTAATTCAAGAACTATGAAAGTTTCTAGACCTATCGATTCATCCAGTTGTCATGCTTGGGTCTTGATCGACTCTGGATCGACCAACTCTTTGATTACATCGAGTTTTGTTTATGAAATTGGAGCTAAGCCCGTATCGCTGGATAGTACACTTGCGATTTCTATGCCGTCAGGAGAAGTGATGATGGCATATAAAGTTTGTAAAGCTACGGTCCTAGTAATTGGAATACATGAGTTACCTGCAGATCTTTTGGTACTCGGATTCCAAGACTTCGATATAATCCTTAGCATGGATTGATTGGCGGCTTATCACGCCTCAGTTGATTGCTTTTCTAAAGTAGTCACCTTCCGACCGATTGGGAGCCATTTGTTCAAATTTTGTGGTATTAAAAAGGGAGGAGCAGCCCTACTTGCTACTCTCGACGGTGAACATGATGAGAAAGAGAACCCCTCAGTTATTCCTATCGTTGGGGAGTTCGTCGATGTCTTTTCGAAAGATTTACTTGGACTTCCACCTGATCGAGAAGTAGAGTTCAAGATTGATCTCGCGCTCGGTACCTTTTCAATTGCGAAAGTCCCGTACCGAATGGCACCAGCAGAACTGAAGGAGTTAGAGATTCAGTTGCATGAGCTATTTGATAAAGGATTTATCCACCATAGTGAGTCACCGTGGAGAGCACCAGTCTTATTCGTAAAGAAGAAAGATGGTTCGATGAGACTTTGTATCGAGTACCGACAGCTGAATAATGTTACCGTGAAGAATCGATACCCTCTTCCTCGTATCGACGACCTATTTGATCAGCTACAGGGTGCTACTTACTTTTCAAAGATAGATCTCAGGTCCGGTTATCATCAGTTGAAAGTTAGAGCAGAAGATATTCCGAAGACTGCTTCTGGAACAAGGCATAGATACTACAAGTTCCTCGTTATGCCTTTTGGGCTCACGAACGCACTTGTCGTGTTTATGGATTTAATGAACCGCATATTCAGAGAATTTCTTGACAAGTTCGTCGTGATATTTATCGATGATATTCTCATTATTCTCGCACGAAAGAAGCTTAGGACCGTCAGAAAGCTTATGCCGACAGTAGAAGACGCCTGATAGAATTTGAAGTTGGTGATTTGGTTTTCATCTGTGTGTCACCGAGTAAGGGAATCATGCGTTTTGGAATGCGGGGAAAACTAAGCCCGAGATATGTGGGACCTTTCGTTATCACAGATCGTATTGGCGAGGTGGCCTACAGAATTGCACTTTCGAAGCACTTCGTCGGAATACATAATGTGTTTCACGTCTCTATATTGCGAAAATACCAGCCCGATCCATCTCATGTCCTTGATATCGAGCCGACTGAAGTCAGAGATGATCTTACTATCATAGAGAAGCTGGTTCGTATCATAGATCGAAAGGAGCAGCTCATCAAGGGTAAGTCCGTTCGCTTCGTCAAAGTATAGTGGCAACATCATTCACCGAATGAAGCCACTTGGGAACGAGAAGCTGAGACTTTGGAGAATTACCCGGAGCTCATCACTACAGGTACGTAATTTTCTTCTTAAAAATCATAGCCGTCACTCCATCTTCTTCTATAGCCACCCTTTTCTAAAAACACCCAAATCTCTTTTAAATCTCTTGTTTGTTCTTCCACAAAGAACACCGTAGTATTTTTCTACCATCAGATCGTGGTGGAAGAAGGTGGCGTAATCATGGACGGACCATCGTGTAGACGTCGATCTCTATTGCCCTAATTATCGTCGATCCGCCGATCACACTTCAAGAGGTGGGTACCCATCCATCCATCTCTTCCTTCTCAGATCCCATCGTGTAGGATGCGTTCAATCACGTATCGATGAGCTATTTAAAATGAATCTAGATTTATTTTATTATAAAATTGCTTTTAGAATTAAAATAATAATTAATCCTTATTTTATATTATTTTTATAATTTTTTTAGATGTATTTTGGGTTTTATTTCGGAACCCTATTTCGTTTTGAATCTGTGACAGTCAATCGATTGAAACACACTTTTCAATCGATCGATTTCAAAATCGCAACGGAGAATGTTTTACTTATTAAGTTCAATCGATTGATTTACATGATTCAATCGATTGATTTGAGTAGTTGATTTTAATAAGCAAAGTACTTTAATTGAAACACACTTTTCAATCCATCGATTTCAAAATCGCAACAGAGAATGTTTTACTTATTAAGTTCAATCGATTGATTTACATGATTCAATCGATTGATTTGAGCAGTTGATTTTAATAAGCAAAGTACTTTAATTGCTTCAGACAAGTTATATAAAAGGACGTCTCAATCGATTGATTTTATAATTCAACCGATTGAGGTTATTTGAGTGATTATAATAATAGTTCGAATTATAAGTTATTATCACATTCTGACACTTACTGCTATCTACCTTGTTTGAAGGAAAAGGAGGTGTCAATCGATTGAATATTTAAATTCAATCGATTGAGGTTCCTGGGTAATAATAGCCTAATAGTCCTATTTTATATAAAATATTATATTAGCTAGGTTGTATAACAGAATAAGAGCTCAAGCCTTATTTCAATTTATTATTCAATCGATTGAGTTTCACTTCTCAATTGATTGACTTTGAATTGAATCAACTGTGTACACTTACCTAAATTCAATTGATTGAGTTTCACTTTTCAATCGATTGATTTTGAACCGAACTAATTGTGTGCACCTATTTAAATTCAATCGATTGGGTTACACTTTTCAATCAATTGATCTATGTCCGAACAGACATCAAACAATATTATCAATATTGTTTTCTCCTATAACTCTACTTGCTCGACCAAAACTCAATGCACTCTAATTTATTGATATTTCGATCGATGGTCGTGATGCACTCCACTTTAAATTAGGCTGCCCCTTTTTATTTGAACATTTAATTATAGTATATTATATATGTATCATTTTATCGCTTCAACACGACCACTTCGATAACACAAAGTGTTTGAACTTCGATGCCTTTATAAAATCGAACTCTGACATTTACGATTATCGAAATCACAGTTATAACCCTATTCTATAATTATATTGGTGTGTTATGTAAATAAATATAAGTATAAATATAATCAAAACCTAAGTGTAAATCGTTCTATATATGTGATATTTTTTTGTTTATAGCCTGATCAAGTTATACGAGTTAAGGATATGTTAGATCATTGGTAGGAGAGTGTATGAGATCATGCCTACGCTTGGGCGTGGTGATTCGCTGAGATGACATCGAAGTGAGAAATACACCATATTCACATGCCTTACAACTCATGGTGGAATGAGACCCATGACAAGTCGGGTTGTGAATTCAGTGTAACCTCGTATACGGTGGCATACACGATGACCCGACCACCCCGAGTTCAAATATGAGAGTATGAGTTATGAGCTAAGTTAGGAGGTTCAATCATAAGCCTTAGCTATGGTGAGGTTTCTTCTACGGTCATGTGAAACTCGGGATATTGGCATCCATGTACGGATGCAACACCTCTATATAAGTATAGGCTACCACATGAAATACATCAAGGTTACTACGAAACCTTTTCCTTGGAAAGCATGAATTAGGAAAGTTGCCTCACTATAGTTTGTCCTAGGATTAAGTATAAGAGTATGATGAGATATGAGTATGAGATAAGATAAGTTATGATACGAGTACGATAATAAGACATCGTTGTGTAGGCCAACAAAAGATAAATAACTTAAGTCTCTGTACGTGCCGTTCCTTGCGTAGCCACCGTAAGGGCAACAACGTCTTTCAACCAAGATGAATCTCTGAGAGAGATTATGAGTATGAGTATGTTATGAGTGACTTTGGCTATTATGTCTCTCCATTAGCTGGGTGGAGTATGAGTATGACACGAGGGCGTTATGATATAGTGGTATGATACTATGTTGACCCTCCCATCGTAGCTCGAGCAGCGACTTTGGCACAGGTCATTTAGGATTTTACGAGTATGTTACGCTCATGCGATATACAGACGTATATGCGAGAATGATAATAAGACATGGTATGATATGTTATGAGATATAGTAAGATACGTTAGGATATGAGTGTCTAGATCATGATATTACATTTATGATATGATATAAGTTTCACGATATGCATATGATTTTATCTTTCTTATGCTATCTTTTTTAAGATATTATGTTTATCACTCTCTTAATGCACTCACAATGCATCTGAGTAGTATGGGGTGGATTGATGGTGTATCCACTGAGTTTACATGACTGAGTAAACTCATCCCACGATAATCTAACAATTATAGGTGATTACGCTGGTGGAGTAGACGCGAGCCTTTTAGATTTTGCCGATGCTGATTTCATTGATCCCGCAGGCGTTGAGTTCCAGGAGCCTTTAGAGGGCGACACTGTCGGTTATCAAGAGGACTACGGTGCTGATCTTGATCCGAGTGCCGGTTACTGATCATTGTGGATTTGGTATTGAGTTTTATTGATACTAGTATTATAGATTTTATATTTATTTTATCGGATTTGTCTCAGACTGGACTTACATGTTATTTATGGATTTATGGTATTCTATCGCATTTTATTTGATTTATTCAACATTTATTATTGTTTCACATCCCACCTTTATGTTGTTGGCTTTCACGGCTTTCGTGGAACCAGATTTATATGATAACTCTGATTAAGTGTATGTCCGCTTAGCATATCCTGGATATGTGCGGGTCATAAATCGGAATTTTAGGCCTTCGGGATGGGGTAGAATTTCGGGTCGTGACAAATTCAAAAGTCCCCTTACAACCAACACGAGATCTTACTAACTCCTTAGCTGACTTTAATTTAGGAAGTCTTCCAACGTCTCTGCTTAAGGAGAAGTCTAATGGTAACAACGGGAGTGAGATAAACTCAACAAGTGGCCCCCTAATAATATCTAGTAATCTACGTCTTAACAAACGAGAAGAGGGACAAAGTCATCTATGAACATTTTTTCGATTCAACAAGAGTGGTATATAGAATTGCAATTCTGCTACTTTATTCTCAATGCATTACATTTATAATTATTATCAGGTATGAATGAGATGTATGCATAAAGAATGTGAGATTTTTCTTTGAAAGGAAAACAAAAGCAAATAACTTAATTTCAGCGGCTACACGTTTATAAGTATAGCTTCTACTACTTTAGTACCGGATCCATGATACAGCCACATGTGACCCCTGTGGACTTCACCTCTGTCCAGGTGGTCCTTACCATATCATATTACATATATGAATTTCTATGACGGCCCGGATTTCAATACCCCGAAACCCGTGCCATCAGTCGATCATCTTGTCCGTGCCCCCTGGCTATGCACGGAACATTGGTATATCAAGCATAATTAATGAACTGAACAATAAATAAAACTGCGGAAATAAATCACCTCTTAAATATTACTCAAAAGACAGTTCTACCTTCATGCCTCTGCATGAATGGAGAACTCTAGAAGAAGTCCTCAGGAGGTGATCATTAAGGATGGTTCGCCCAAAAGAATAATCCCAATATTTAGTTACATTGTTTAACAAAAATAAGGCTTGACATACCAAGCCGTACCAACTAAGCTCACAAAACTCTCAAAGATGCACAACGGAGTCCTCTAGAAGAAGTCCTCAGGAGGTGGCTCCGACTCGTCACCAGGCGCAAGGTCCGACTTACCAGGGTCAACGTTCCCTGAAGCCTCAACAGCTGCTAGTAGTGGACGTGCAACGTATAGTCTAAAGGGTGAGCTACATCATAGCTCAATAGGGAACAAAACACAGTGAACATATAAATTAAAACTCACATATATTCCATGATATGCCATGCATGATGTATCTATGCAATTACTGAGAAAACAGTAGAAAAGAATCACATTTTACTGGTAATTTACACATGTCTTTTAATTACTCATGAATGATGCTGACTAGGCCTAAAGCAAAAC
Organism: Chloranthus sessilifolius; assembly: GCA_021018995.1. NCBI lineage: Eukaryota > Viridiplantae > Streptophyta > Magnoliopsida > Chloranthales > Chloranthaceae > Chloranthus > Chloranthus sessilifolius. The sequence continues at coordinate 12,822,167 of CM037588.1, forward strand.
TTAACCTTTCAACTTAAGTAATCCCCGAGCAATATAGCATCGAGCCCCGATGAGATACCCTTCATCGTCATCTATATAGACAGTTTTAAGCGTATTCCCTGGGAATACAAATTGTACCCAAGCCCCTTTCCCCTGGGGATTGGTGGCGGGGTTTCAACTTATCTCAATTCAATACCCCTGAGGTGTGCTTACTGTGTACGGATAAGCCTCCGCACTGGCTTACAGTTTCGCCGCCGTATCGGTCATGGGTATCCTGCCGCGTCAGTCGTGGGTATCCCGTCACGTCGTTGGGGTATCCTATCAAACCTCAAATAACAAAAATATCAGGTGCTTTACATATAGTTATTCACCATATAAATGTGGAATCTTATATCAGTTAGGCCCTATCAGACATTATTCAATCTTGGATACATCCCTGGAATATATCCATTCACTTGCATCACACCTGATGCTCTTATTACTTTACTTTCTCATCCCCTGGGGATGGCTCATTATTCTTACTCTTATAGATGTCACACACACACACCCTTTTCATAAACTCTTAAACAATAACACAATTTTAAATTGAGTTCCATATCACTACATACATGCTCTTGCAAAATAAGGTACATGTTCAAGGTATTCCCTACCTCAAATCTCTGATAAATCACGCATCAAGGTCCCACGTGGCTCCTTGTGCCCATGATCATACGTACCACCTATGGTATAACATAACACATGCAATTTATCATTAAAGATGCAATAAGGAAGGTTCAAGACCCCCCCGAGAATCTTGAAGTCAAACTAAAAAGTCAACAAATTTTAAGTCAGTCGATTAATCGAACTCCAAGGTCGATTAATCGAAACTGATTCGATTAATCGATTCCCAATATCGATTAATCGAGATCCCCATTCGATTAATTGAATCCCATATCGATTAATCAAAAATTCTCTACTCTATCAATTCGATTCTCAATTCGAGTAATCGAATTCCCAAAATCGATTAATCGATCCCAAATCGATTAATCGAAATTCGAAATCGATTAATCAAAATCCCATTTCGACTAGTCGATTTCCCCAGGTCACCTTCCTCCAGCCACTGAAGGTTCCCAGTCGATTAATCGACACCAAAATCGATTAATCAAAATCCAAAGTTGATTAATCGAAACTCAGTTCGATTAATCGAATTCGGGTTCTTTGACTTTTCAACTTCTTAGCGAAAATCGATTAATCGAAACCTGATTTCGATTAATCGATTTGGCCAGATTCAGCCCCCCTTTAGGCTGTTCTTCCGGATCTTTTTTCTACTCTTTTTCCTTCATTTTTTTAAAGCACTTAATCTATCATTTTAAACATTCTTGAGTGAATTTAAACTTCTATAACCTATGCATTTAATTTACAAAATTTTACCTTCAATCAATCTCAAATTGATTAGGTCAAAGGGGTTGGAAAGGCTAGGGTTCCAGCTTTGGCTTGAACGGATCCTTCGTGTCGAATCGGCCTCTTAAATGCTTGAATCCCCCTTCCAAACACCCACCATTACTCCCTGCATTAACTATGCTCTCCTTTTCTCTCTCTCTCTTCTTTACTCTCTCTCAACAACCAAACAAAAGAACTAGGGCTATTAAACCCTTTTATTTCTCATTCAACCCGTGTGTTGAGCACATACACCAAAAGTAGGTGTATGTGGCTCCAGATTTCGTTACATTCCACACAGTTACTTAAATTCTCACATCTCATCCGTTCATCTTATCCTACGTTAACTTGTGAATTCTTACATGGTCAAACCTATGACCAGTCGGGCATGGATCCCGAGGTCACTGTTTAACTCCAAATTTTTGGGATATTACATCCTCCTGCTGGTAGTCCAATGGGTAGATGTAGCGGAGGGTATGGAACATAAGGAAGTCCATCCTCCGGTTCATCCGCTCGTTGTTGGCGTCCATGCATGCCAACACATCCTCGACAGTAGGACCGGAGTGAGCTGCGCACCGACGGTAGGATGATGTGGGTGTAGCTGGCGCGGACTGTGCTGGCGGTGTAGGTGAAACGGTGGTATGGGAGGGTGCCCCCCGATGGCTCGGTGGGTGTGCCTGCAGGTGGGTCTGATGTGGTGGTGGGGGTGGTGCTCTTGTCAATTCTTTCTGGGCCGGACCCGGAGCTGGTAGGGTCCGCTTCAACAAGTTGTAGCTACGGCTCCATGAAGACTTCGAAAACGTCTTCACTCGGTCCGTCGCCCGCACCTCGTGGGCGATATTGCATACTCGGGAGCGTTGGAGTAACACTCCAACATGCTCGAGATCAGCCGAGCATACGGCATTTTCTCCTTGGGCCTCAAGTTGCCCTTCATCAGTTTACCTTTTATGTATCTCATCCCCTCTAGGATGAGCATGGTTGCGTCGAATTAACGGCCACAAAAGGCCACATATAGTGCCTACTGCACTATCTCTATCCACTCGGTGTCGTGCCGCAACGGGTAGAGGTTACACTTGATGATGGAATCAAGCATCCACATGTAGTGGGGAAGGTCAACCCTCTTGATGGAGGATCCCGACCCCTTTTTCCCGTTAGTCATGCGGGTCATAATCTCTTCAAATTTAACTTCCTCTTCAAAGGGTGGGAAGATGGTGGTCTCTAGGGTGAAATCGAGGTAACACTCGAGTACCTCGTGGATGTGGCGACGGGTGATTATGTACTCCCGACCCTCTATGGTGGTCTTAATCACGTCGTTGGTAGGGCGTCTACGAGCCCTTGGTAAAATAATCTAACCAACCTAGGGTAGTAGGAACCCCGGATTGGTTTGAGAAGGTTCCCGAGACCGACATTTCGGAGGTAGTTGCGAGCCCATTGTGTCTCGCCCGGTACATCGGGGTTCGTAAAGAGGGTTGGGTCGATGTTATACTCGACCTCAAAGGTCTTCGCCTCCCACCACTCATTGGGTTGTAGTACGTTAGTGGGTGGTGGTGGCATGGGGGTAGATTCACGTGAAGACGTGCTCGTCGAACCGAAGGTGGTCTTCGATGCCGACGGTGATGGATTCCTCACCGGTGAAGGGGTAGGTGGTGGCGGTGCGGCGTTCTTACGCCGGACCGGAAGTTTAGAGGTCGCCCTTGCCGAAGACAACCGGGTTTTCGGCGGCATTATGGTGAAAAATTCAAGAAACTAGGGTTTTATGGCTCGAATTTGAAGAAAAAGAGTTGAACTAGGGTTTACCGTAGGTTTCATGGTGAAAGTTAGCGTCCTTGGTCCGAAATCGACGAAGGAAATCCAAAACCCTAGCTCGAATGGTTGAAGGAAGAAGAAGAAGCAATGGCGCCCAAATACAAAAATCCCAAATGATTTCGAATGAAATGAAAAAACCATCAATTCATATATATAGGCTCCGGCTCGATTAATCGATTTCTGAAGTCGATTAATCGAGATTTAAAATTAGGTTAAGCCGCGCGAAATCGATTTCCAAATTCGATTTGCTGAAACTCAAAATCGATTAATCGAAACCATTTCGATTAATCGAAATCGTATCCATTAAATTTTTCAAGTTTTAGAGCTCATTGGCGCGAGCCAGTCGATTAATCGAAATTCCAAAATCGATTAATCGAAATTCCAAAATCGATTAATCGAAATCGTGTAGTCCCTTCCAAAATTTTCAGGATTCTTTAAGCTACTCGATTAGTCGAACTATGATTCGATTAATCGAAATCTCAAATCTCAAATCGAAACCATAAATCGATTAATCAAATTCCTCCTCGATTAATCGAAATTTCATAAAATCCCTTTAAGTTCTTCTAAAATTCTCAATTTGTTTGATTAATCGAACCCTCAATTCGATTAATTGAAAACCTAAATCGATTAATCGAAACCAAGATCGATTAATCGAAATTTCACTCTATCATTTTTTTCTAATCCTCATTCAAGTTCCCAGTCACTGGCACATGCCAGTCGACTAATCGAACAAAATCGATTAATCGGTTTTGATAAAATTCTGTTGGTTTTCAAATTTCTCTATCTATTTGATTTATCTTGGTAATTTATGATATCAAGTGATTCTTGGTTCTACAAAACACATCATCATGGTCATGTGTGTATATAAAACAAAAAAAATTCTATGTCATACTTTGATCAAAATTTTACATTGGATTATAAGTGTTGTCAAAATCCACAACACACTTGCGGGGGTATAATTGACTCTCAAGTGGTTGGAAACAAGGCTGGATATTGTTCCTTCACATCGGCCTCTCGTTCCCATGTAGCTTCCTCGGCCGGATGATGGTTCCATCTGACAAGTACGAGTGGAATCACTTTCGTTCGCAGCACTTGTTCATTTCGATCCAAAATCTCCACCGGCTCTTCGATCATGGTCATGTCCTCATGCATCTCTAACTCTTGACCGCTCAACACGTGGTCAGGGTCGTTAATGTACTTCCTAAGCATTGATACGTGGAAGACATTGTGTACCGAATCGAACAACGGTGTAATCCAATCAACCCCTACTTGTCCCAAAACCTCAAATGGTCCAAGATAGTAGGGAATTAGCTTCCCTCTCTTTCCAAATCTCATCACCCCCCTCATAGGTGACACCTTCACAAACACGTGTTCACCCACCTTGTAGTCTACACTCGTCCGCTTGATATCGGCGTAGCTTTTCTGTTTGCTCTGCGCCTCTTTAAGTTTTGCCCTTATCATACGAACATAGGCGGCATTATCTTCAAGTATTTCGGGTCCCAAAATAAAATTCTCACCCGTTTCTTCCCAATTAATGGGCGATCTACATCGCCGTCCGTAGAGTGCTTCATATGGTGCCATCCCAATGCTCGTCTGAAAACTATTGTTATATGCAAACTCAATCAAAGGTAAGTATTGATCCCATGATCCTTGTAGCTCTAACATACATGCCCTAAGCATGTCCTCGATAATCTGATTGACCCTTTCAGTCTGTCCGTTAGTTTGCGAATGGAATGCCGTACTGAAATCTAGTCGCGTTCCCATTCCTTCTTAAAATTTCTTCCAGAACTTTGATGTATACAATGGGTCACGATCCGAAACAATGCTACTCGAAATCCCATGTAAACGGACAATCTCCTTCATATATAGTTGTGCCAGTCTCCCCGCTGTGTACATCGTGTTGTAAGGGAAGAAATGCGCTGACTTGGTCAATCGATCGACCACTACCCAAATGACATTATATTTCTTGGCAGTACGTGGTAATCCAACAATGAAATCCATCGAGATCGATTCCCACTTCCATTCTGATATTGGTAAAGGCTGCAATAGTCCAGCAGGATGCCTATGGTCAATCTTTACCTGCTGATAGGTCAAACACCGTGACACGTATTCGGCCACGTCTTGTTTCAAACCTCCCCACCAATAATTCTTTTTCAAGTCTTGGTACATTTTGGTGCTACCAGGGTGGATAGCATAATTTGACTTGTGGGCTTCATCAAGAATCATTCGTCTTAGCTCGGCATCGTCCGGAATGCAAAGATGGCCCTTAAACAATAAAGAACCATCTTTTTTCACTGAGAAGTCTGGCCTGATGCCTTCAATCGCGTCTTGATGAATCTTTGTTAACGTCGGATCTTTCATCTGTAGATCGTGGATATGCTCAAATATTACTGGTCTCACTGATATGTTAGCCAAAAAGGATCCTGTAGCTCTCGACTCAATGTTTGCATCATAGAGTGCCAGGTCCTCCAATAATTTCCATCGGTGCATACCCAAAATCAAACAAGCTAACTGAGCTGAACTCTTCCGACTCAAAGCATCGGCTATTACGTTAGCCTTGCCTGGATGGTACTGTATAGAACAATCATAGTCCTTGAGGAACTCCATCCATCTGCGCTATCTCATGTTGAGCTCTTTCTGTGTAAACAGGTATCGGAGGCTCTTATGATCGGTGAAAATTTTAAACGTCTCACCATATAAGTAATGTCTCCAAATCTTCAGCGCAAAAATGACTGCTGCTAGCTCCAAGTCATGAGTCGGGTAATTTTTCTCGTGTTCTTTCAGCTGTCTTGACCCATAAGCTATCACTTTCTTATGTTGGTTGAGCACGCAACCCAAACCATTGTATGAAGCATCGCTGTACACTGCGTATCCACCACTGCCTGAAGGAATCGCTAGCACTAGAGCTGAAGTGAGTCTCGTCTTGAGTTCTTGAAAACTCTTCTCGCATGCCTCACTCCACTCGAATCTTGAATCCTTTCGTGTCAGCTTCGTGAGAGGTCCCGAAATCTTTGAAAACCCCTCGACGAAACGTCGATAGTAGCCTGTTAACCCAAGAAAACATCAGACATCGGTCACTGTCTTTGGTTGCTCCCATTTAACCACTGCTTCTATCTTTGCTGGATCTACAGTGACACCGTGCTTTGAGACAACATGTCCCAAAAAGCTAACCTCTTCCAACCAAAACTCACATTTGTTGAGTTTGGCGTATAATTGGTGTTCACATAGCATCTGTAGAGCAATCCTCAAATGTTCTTCGTGCTCCGTTTTGGATTTGGAGTATATCAAAATATCATCAATAAATACTACTACGCAGGAGTCCAAGTGTGGTTTAAACACTCGATTCATCAGATCCATAAACGACACCAGAGCATTTATCAACCCAAACGGCATCACAAGGAATTCATAGTGTCCATACCGTGTCCTGAAAGCTGTCTTATGGATGTCCTCTGCCTTGACCCTCAACTGATGGTATCCAGATCTCAGGTCGATCTTGGAAAAATACCTCGCTCCTTGCAGTTGATCAAACAGATCGTCAACTCTAGGCAAAGGGTAATGGTTCTTGACAGTGAGTTTGTTCAGTTGTCGATAGTCAATGCATAAACGCATTGACCCATCTTTCTTCTTAACAAACAAGACTGGTGCTCCCCACGGAGACACGCTCGGTCTGACAAACCCCTTATCCATGAGCTCTTGTAGTTGCTCTTTCAACTCCTTCAACTCAGCAGGAGCCATTCTATATGGTGCTTTTGAAATAGGCTCCGTTCCCGGTGCTAAGTCAATGGCGAATTCTACTTCTCTCTCTGGAGGTAATCCAGGCAACTCTTCTGAAAAAATGTTGGCAAAGTCTCGCACAACTGCTATCTCAGAGATGACGTTCTTTTCTTCCTTGTCCTCATTTAAGAAAGCCAAGTATCCACTGCAACCCTTCCTGATCATTCGCTCGGTCCTTACTGCTGAGATCAGTGGCATACGTGATGACCTCACTCCTTGAAATCGAAATGATCTTCTTGTGTTGGGTCTGAAGACGACAACCTTGTTCTTGTAATCGATCGTTGCACAATGCTGTGCCAACTAGTCCATGCCAAGGATCACATCAAACCCTTGCATGTCCAGCAGTATCAACTTTGCCTCCAATTCATGCACCTCCAGGTCTCAAATTGCTACAATGACGGATTTGCAAGCTAGCTCCGTGTCCATTAACTCTCCAGTCAGAATAGACACAGATAGGAAAAAATCCAACGCCTCTGGAATAATCTTCATCCTCTTGGTAAATCGTGGAGTGACGAATGAGTGTGTAGACCCTGGGTCTATCAACACTCTAGCGTCATATCCAACGAAGCATCCTTTCTCATATATAGTTAGCGTACCTATAGTATACATACATACATATAATAATTTACATATGAATTTACACCCCTAATTCACATACAATTTCAGTGTTTGGAAAATAATCTACACTATTTCCTAATGAATGCACCTTCTCTATCTAAAATTTTCAAGGAATTTACAACCCTTTATTTAAATGAAAATCTCACCTTGGATAACGTCATGCACATTCCTCACCTTCTGACGGATCTGCATAGGCTCTTCCATGAACAATGGCTTCCGTGTGCTTGAATGGGTGCCTTTAAAGTCGTCTTTCCCTTATCAACCTTGGGGCAATCCTTGATCAAGTGGCCCACCTTGCCACATCGGAAGCAACCCCTGGTTCCCACTCTGCAATCCACGGTCCTGTGAGGCTTGCCACATTTGGCACAAGTCTCCCGAGGTGCGGAAGAAACTGTACGAGAACCCTGTGTGACTGTAGCGCCAGTAGACATGGCAGGGTTCTCATAGTGTAAAGGTCTCTCTGACGCAAGTAGTGGAAATCTTTGTTGGTTGTGCTGCTGCGTCGGTCTTCCGAAACCTCCCTGGACTGTGGTCTCTAATTTTGGGCCATGAACCTCGGCTTTTTATTCACCGGTTCATAGTTCCCCGTTCTTCCTTGATCATTGCTTCCTCTTTGTTGCTCTCTCTGTCTATATCTATTGTTATTTTCCTCTTTCACAACTAGTGCCTTGCTCATGACCTCTTCATAGGCCCTCAACTGAAATAGAGCTACTCCTCCTCTAACCTCAGGCTTCAAGCCTTGCTGAAACCTCTTTGATTTCATCACGTCGGTGGCGACGTAATCAGGAGCAAAACGGGCGAGTCGTAGAAACTCCACTCCGTACTCTCTCACATTCATCCTCCCTTGCGCTAACTGTAGAAACTGAATCTCCATTTGGTTTCTCACCACCTCTGGAAAATATTGTTTGTTGAACTCCTCTATAAACTCCTCCCAAGTCCATGGCAACTCTGGGGTCTCCTGGGCCCTATTCCGTATCACGGACTTCCACCAAGGCCCAGCCTCCCCATCTAGCATGTAGGCTGCCCATCTAACATTCTCATCCTCTGTGCATGTCAGCACGCTGAATACTTTTTCTATTTCCATCAACCAGTTTTCTGCTGCCATCGTGTCTGCCTACCCCGAAAACGTAGGAGGTCTCATCCTCCTAACCTCAGTAAAGGACGAAGGCACAGGCAATGTAGGTCCTACAGGTGGTGTAGGTGGCTGCTGCTCTCTTGCTGCATGAGCTGTAAAAGATGCGGCTTGTTGTGTCATGGCAACTGCCATAGTCTCCATGGTGTGCATCATCCTTTGGCGCTCCTCTCTATCTTCCTGTCTTTCTCTCACTCTCTCCTGTTCTCTCAGATCTTGATCCTGACGATCTCGATCCTCTTCCTCTTGTTGTTTACTACTGCTGCCCCTGGGGCCTCACTCCTTCCCAAGGGTACTCGATTGGTAGGAGAGATGTAATCATCTCCACTACGTAAACTTCTCTGTTGGCCTCCTCTCGGTCAGCCTCTTCCTCTAGATGACATTGACCGCTGCATTTGAAACTAAAGTTTCATTAGCAGAAGTCCCTATGTTCTGACAAAAGAATAATTGTCAGAATCGCTAAAGGAATTAGCTTTGATACCAACTGTGACAGCCCAGATTTTGACACCCCGAAACTCGTGCCATCAACACGATCATCTTGACCGTGCCCCCTGGCTATGCACGAAACATTGGTATATCAAGCATAATTAATGAACTGAATAATAAATAAAACTGCGAAAATAAATCACCTCTTAAATATTACTCAAAAGACAGTTCTACCTTCATGCCTCTGCATGAATGGAGAACCGGCCCGAACTATCAATGATAGCTGATCATTAAGGATGGTTCGCCCAAAAGAATAATCCTAACATTTAGTTACATTGTTTAACAAAAACAAGGCTTGACATACCAAGCCGTATCAACTAAGCTCACAAAACTCTCAAAGATGCACAACGGAGTCCTCTAGAAGAAGTCCTCAGGAGGTGGCTCCGACTCGTCACCAGGCGCAAGGTCCGACTCACCAGGGTCAACGTCCCCTAAAGCCTCAGGAGCTGCTAGTAGTGGACCTGTGATGTATAGTCTAAAGGGTGAGCTACATCATAGCTCAATAGGGAACAAAATACAGTGAACATATAAATTAAAACTCACATATATTCCATGATATGCCATGCATGATGTATCTATGCAATTACTGAGAAAATAGTAGAAAAGAATCACATTTTACTGGTAGTTTACACATGTCTTTTAATTACTCATGAATGATGCTGACTAGGCCTAAAGCAAAACTTAACCTTTCAACTTAAGTAATTCCCGAGCAATATAGCATCGAGCCCCGATGAGATACCCTTCATCGTCATCTATATAGACAGTTTTAAACATATTCCCTGGGAATATAAATAGTACCCAAGCCTCTTTTCCCTGGGGATTGGTGGCGGGGTTTCAAGTTATCTCAATTCAACACCCCTGGGGTGTGCTTACAGTGTACGGATAAGCCTCTGCACTGGCTTACGGTTTCGCCGCCGTATCGGTCATGGGTATCCTGCCGCGTCAGTCGTGGGTATCCCGTCACGTCGATGGGGTATCCTATCAAACCTCAAATAACAAAAATATCAGGTGCTTTACATATAGTTATTCACCGTATAAATGTGGTATCTTATATCAGTTAGGCCCTATCAGACATTATTCAATCTTGGATACATCCCTGGGATGTATCCATTCACTTGCATCACACCTGATGCTCTTATTACTTTACTTTCTCATCCCCTGGGGATGGCTCATTATTCTTACTCTTATAGATGTCACACACACACACCCTTTTCATAAACTCTTAAACAATAAAACAGTTTTAAATTGAGTTCCATATCACTACATACATGCTCTTGCAAAATAAGGTGCATGTTCAAGGTGTTCCCTACCTCAAATCTCTAATAAATCACGCATCAAGGTCCCACGTGGCTCCTTGTGCCCATGATCATCGTACCACCTATGGTACAACATAACACAAGCAATTCATCATTAAAGATGTAATAAGAAAGGTCCAAGACCCCCCCGAGAATCTTGAAGTTAAACTAAAAAGTCAACAAATTTTAGGTCAGTCGATTAATCGAACTCCAAGGTCGATTAATCGAAACTGATTCGATTAATCGATTCCCAAAATCGATTAATCAAAATTCAAAATCGATTAATCGATTAATCGAGATCCCCATTCGATTAATCGAATCCTATATCGATTAATCGAAAATTCTCTACTCTATCAATTCGATTCTCAATTCGCGTAATCGAATTCCCAAAATCGATTAATCGATCCCAAATCGATTAATCGAAATTTGAAATTGATTAATCGAAATCCCATTTCGACTAGTCGATTTCCCCAGGTCACCTTCCTCCAGCCACTGGAGGTTCCCAGTCGATTAATCGACACCAAAATTGATTAATCGAAATCCAAAGCCGATTAATCGAAACTCAGTTCGATTAATCGAATTCGGGTTCTTTGACTTTTCAACTTCTTGGCGAAAATCGATTAATCGAAACCTGATTTCAATTAATCGATTTGGCCAGATTCAGCCCCCCTTTGGGCTGTTCTTCCGGATCTTTTTCCTTCATTTTTTCAAAGCACTTAATCTATCATTTTAAACATTCTTGAGTGAATTTAAACTTCTATAACCTATGCATTTAATTTACAAAATTTTACCTTCAATCAATCTCAAATTGATTAGGTCAAAGGGGTTGGAAAGGCTAGGGTTCCAGCTTTGGCTTGAACGGATCCTTCGTGTCGAATCGGCCTTTTAAATGGTTGAATCCCCCTTCCAAACACCCACCATTACTCCTTGCATTAACTATGCTCTCCTTCTCTCTCTCTCTCTCTTCTTTACTCTCTCTCAACAACCAAACAAAAGAACTAGGGCTATTAAACCCTTTTATTTCTCATTCAACCCGTGTGTTGAGCACATACACGAGAAGTAGGTGTATGTGGCTCCAGATTTCGTCACATTCCACACAGTTACTTAAATTCTCACATCTCATCCGTTCATCTTATCCTACGTACGTTAACTTGTGAACTCTTATATGGTCAAACCTATGACCAGTCGGGCACGGATTCTGAGGTCACTGTTTAACTCCGAATTTTCGGGATATTACAATTTCACACCTTACCGTGGCAGGTCGGTAAGTAATATATATATATATATATATATATATATATATATATATATATCTCATAGGAGGAAGCATTAACGCGGACATTCGTCCCAACCCATGCCTGCCCGATGGGGGATCCACACAAGGAATATCATATATTTATATCGTTGCACCACATATGCAGTAGTAAGATCATTTGCCCAATAATTGATGCCTTTTTGAAAAGAAGTAAATACCATGATCAATCCATTTTTATATTCATTTCCTCTTTCTACTAATTTATGACATGCCATCAAGGATCAACTACAATTAACTTCATGCAGAATCTCAATTATCAGAATTCTAGTTTTCATAAAAATAATAAGATCTTTAGATGGAACTCAGGTGTGGATTGTCCTAAAATTTTGTAGATTTATTTTGTGAGTACTGTTATTTACAACTTGCGATTTTTTATTCTCAACCTAGGTTTCATGTTCTAAAGCCATTGACTACTTTGAATCAAGTGATAGAAAACCATTTTTCGTCCCAAGCTTCCTCACAATGGATCTTGAGATCATCGGCCTCATCATATGATCAGATTTTGATTCCACATGCCACACATCTCAAAAATTGATCAAAGAACTACGTTTGATATACGTCCATGATCATGTTTACTTTTTTGGATATGCGCCATGTGGATCAACATCTGAATGTTTGATGACATGCTCATGAATTCATGATTAGGACAAAAAATGATCTCCGCCGTAGGATTCAAAGAAGCCGACCGTTTTAGCACGTAAAACTTGGGATGTAAAAAACCAATGAATTTATTAAAGTTGGTGTTACTGCCACACCACTTTATGTTACAACCACCTCACCTAAGCAAAATAAAATTTCTTTGACCGCTTCAAATCAAATGACGGAGATCATTTTTCGTCCCAATATTTCATACAATATATATTCAGATCATGCGGCTACCATCAGGCGGTCAGAAGTTGGTACCATTTGGAACCCGTCTCAAAAGTTGAGCGTGAACCACATTTGATGGTACCCCCGATCACCTTCACTTTTTGAGATGTGTGCTACGTGTAATTAATATCTGATCATCTGATGATAGGCTCATGACATCAAGATTTCTTGGTGGAAGATTGGAACGAAAATGATTTCCATCATCTGATTCAAAAAAGTCAACTTTTTTTACTTTGACTATGTGAGGTAGCTGTAACATAAAGTGCTTATGAACGCATGTATTTATATCCTTGAGAGTATTGGTTACAACAATAATACAATCATTTATATCAATGTATGCTACATTACATACTTTTAAATTTCAAAAATCTTCCTATAATTTGAGAGGTTGATCCTTATCCAATTTTCTGCACCTGTTAGTTTGAATTTTAGGTACCAATTAAGCTTTAGTCACATGCAGGCTGACCATATTTATTACATTTCAAATATGATTGGCTGGCACACTCACTCCGTTGTGAGGGAGTAGGTCGTGGGTTCGATACTCGTCCTCTACACTATTTATCACCCTTGTTTTTACAAGGTGTGGGTTGGGTTTTGTTAGTTAACCCTCACCACTATAGTTGGTGCTCCCTCACACTGCTCAGCAACTGTTATATGTGTATATGTGCCTACTTCTCGGATCTCGAGACTGTCTCAGCCGAATGACCGTATAAAAAAAAATATGATTGATTGAATTCCAAAATTGGTTAGGACTAATTTTATAATACCCACCAAACAACCTTAATAATTAAATCGTTTGATTTTTACCTAAAATGCATCAACGAATAGCTATTATCGATTGAATTCTCTGGATAAAAGGACAAATGCCCTAACTTGAATTGAATTGATACGCCAGTCTTTTTGTTCTCCAAGTCTATTGCTCTAAGCCATCTAAGGGCAGAGAAATTTGTAGGGTTGATCCCGCCATCGCTCGCCATGGAAGATTGACAATATTGTAATTTCAAGGTTATAGGTTCGAGCTCAGCTTACCTATAAAAAGAAAAGTATTTTGTAGGTCTGCCATGGACCTGAACCGATTGGTAATGGATAGGAGTCATGGGGTTGAACCCAGTTACCAGAAAACCAGGTCTAAAAAAAGTTGGACCTGAATGGAAACCTAGTCCAAGCGTAGATTCTCTCCAATCGGACCTTATCCAAACTACGGATCTAGGCCAACTAGAATCGGACCAGATCTAGGGCCTACGAAGAAATAATTTCTAACTAAATAAACGCACAAATACACACTAAGGCAGTCAATGGGTCTGGTGATACCAGCCCCGGCGGTTTCACCGGGTCAGGCATGAGGTGTATTACCCAATCTTCAGGTTGGATCGACTAACAGGTCGTGTTGTGTCAAGTCAAGTCAAGTCAACCCAGCCCGATACTATATAGTCATTGAAAATAGGGGATTTTTATTGAGTCAGGTCGAGTTTTCGGGTTGGGTCGGGCATGTACCTTTGACTTGTTGAGTTGGGTCGGGCATATGCTAGTTTTTTGTTGGGCAGCCAAATTTTCCTACCCGACCCAACCGGTTGACAGCCCCAACACACACGTGCAGAAAAAAAATAAAACTTGGGTTTTTTGCATTTACCCCCTAAGATATGTCTTATTTTCACTCATCCCCTGTGTTTTACCTATTTACATTGCAGCCCTTGCTTTTATGTTTATTGTTTTATTTACTTATTATCCCTAATAATGAAGGATTCTCCGACGAAATAACCTTTGACTGCTTTGAATCACTTGATGGAGATTGGTTTTTACCCCGATCTTCAATCTAATTGATCTTGAGATCATGGACCTATAATCAGAAGGTCAGATTTTGATTTCACATGACACACATCTCGAAAAGTGATCCAAGAACCACATTTGATGTGCACCCATGATCACCACATGAAATCAAAATCAAACCACGTGATAACAGGCTTTTGGCCTCAAGATTCACTGGGTGGAAGATTATGACGAAAAACGATCTCCACCATCTGATTTAGAGTAGTCCAAGATTACTTTTTTAACCGATCAATCACTATAGTGGTAATAAGTAAAGGAAACACAAGGACCCCGATATAAATAGATGAAAAATGGGTGCAGAGCACAAATGAGACATATCTTATGGGGTAAATGCAAAACCCTAAAAAAAATTACCCATAAAAAGGACATGAAAGAAAAAATTGGTGTTGGCATTGCATATTGTGGTTCTTGGAAATTTTGCATTTTCAGCCCTATAAGTTTACGTATTTGCAAAAACGTCTCTATAGTTTGAGACTTTGCAGAATAGGCCAGCTCCAAGCCAAGCCATTTTCACGTCAACACCGATCTCTGTTTTTTCATTATATATATGTTTATTTTTCATAATACTTTGCCACGACCTTTTTTTCAGTTGCAACTACAGTAGGAAGCCCAGTGAACGACAACTGAGTATTGGTAATCTAAAATATTTCATAGAATATATAAATGAAATATATAACATTAGATGTTGGTATCCGCTGTCTTAAGATAATGTTCCGCTATCTTACGTTAGCGTGCGCTATCTTACAGTAGCGGCCTGCTAATATAAGGTAGCGCCTGCTATCATACATTAGCAAACACTATCTTAAGGTAGCACCCGCTCTCTTAAGATTGCAGCCACTATCATACATTATCGGTTGCTATCTTAAGATAGCAACCGCTACCTTAAGATAACAGGCACTAACTTATGTTAGCAGGCTGGTATGTTAAGACAACGAGCTCTATTTTATGTTATGTATAACTTGTTTTATTTGCTAATTTACATAAGTTTTGATATTTTAGGATTAAATGGATGTTCCTCTTATTTGCTATTTTGATGGCGTCTGTGTTGGCGATAATACTTACAACGGAGGATATCGGAGGATTGTCGCTGTCACAGATAAGATATCATTCGATTAATTTATACAGAAAATGTACAAGGTCAGTATGACTCGATCAGAAGAACATTCTATTACACTATCGGTCTCTTTGCGCATAGGGGAGGAGTTGGTGTTTGTCGAATTGTCGAACTTTGATGATCCTGCAAACTTATTCAGAGCATATTATAGTGGTGATAGTGTGATAAATTTTTATATTAAAAATTTATTAGCCACTCCCATTATGAAAATTTTGTCGTCTTTCGAAATATTTCAATCGTTCCAGGAAACAAACGAGGATGACAAACATTATGAGGAAAGTGTCAGATTAAGAGATGATGACGGTGTCGAATCAGAACATTCGATTGAAAATGAAGGAATACGATTTGAAGATGTCAGCATCGCTATACCGATGACAGATATATGAATATTGAATTTCGCCTATACTACGACCACAAGAGCAACCCTCTTTAGACATTCCAATGAGAGAAGTTGATCCTCATTATCAACTGAATTCGATCCATAATACATGTCAACTTAACTTTCATACAATAAATAATACATTCGATTGGAATCAGTGAGACTCATTTTTGGGAGGACTTAGTCCATATCAATGGCCTTTCGAACCAATAGTATCGAAGCCAACGGCAATCGATGCAACAACACAACAGCCTATTACACCCCAAACATTTCCACAATGACGAATCGCAATCCAAACAAATGCACCTCAACCAACCGTACCTCTACGGACTCAACCCCAAGCACGTAATAATCATCCTGTCGATGATGTTGAAAGTGATCCTGATGATAATGAAGCATAGTCCTCGCCCATTTCGCGTGTTGATACTAATAGGGGAATTGATGAACCTTTGGTGGATGAAAATTATGATCTTAATGATACGAAAGGCGAGTATATGGATTCAGATGATGAGGAACTGTATGAAAGAGGGTAATTATCTGTTGGTCAGGCATTTAGAAATAAGAAATAATTTCAGAAAGCCCTTAAAGAGTTTGTCATAGCAAATAATTTCTAAATTAAATTAATAAAAAGCAGTCCTCTTCGAGTTACAACGAGTGTGTTGAAGTAGGATGGGTTTGGAGAATATAAGCATCGAAATTAATCGGTATGGACACATTTGCCATGAAGAATTTTCACCTGGAATATACGTGTGGAAGGCCAGCTTTTGGAAGCGGACATCGCCAGACCACGACATCGTGGATAGCTTCCTTCGTGAGGGATAAATTGTTAAAGGGCTTTGACTAGAGTCCTGTCTCAATAATTTTTTATATTGAAAAGAAATACGGTGAAACAAGTTATTGAAAAGCGTGAAGAGGAAAAAAATTGCGTTGAATGACATTCGAGGTAACTAAATAGAGCAATTTAAGATGTTACCATCTTATATCGCCGAATTAAAGCGGGTTGATCTAGACGTACATACTGAATTATGTCGAGAGCTTGATAATGCCTTTCAGAGGTTCTTCGTGGCATTTGAACCTTGTATTAGGAGTTTCGTAATACTTTGTAAAGAATAATTACGGTAGATGGGATGCATCTGCGTGGACGATACAAAAGAGTGTTGTTAATAACTACGGGAATAGATATTTATTGCCCATAGGGTTCAACGTTATACCCAAAGAGAATGAAAATCATTAGGCATGGTTTCTTGAACTATTATGGAGTCGCATAATTGGAAACTTTTAAGAACAGTTTGTATTGATATCAAACCGACAGAAGGAGTTGATGGAAGCTGTGCAGAAAGTTTTCCCTAACGCTTCTCACAGCTACTGTATGCGACACCTAGCTTTGAATCTTTTTTATACATATAAGAATACGATCTCCCGACCGCTATTTTGGATTGTTGCCCGTGCATTATCAGAGGTAAAATTTAAATGAATTTTATGAAAAATCGAAGACGATGCCCCTCCCCTCCAAAATGTACAAAATGGATTTAAAAAATTGGTGACTATTTCTGAGATTGCGCATATTTTTCAGAGAGATGTTATAGTATGCTGACAACGAATATAACTGAAAGCATTAATAGTGTATTGAAGATATCGAGGGGGGAATCGATCATAATAATTTTAGAAACCATTCGCACGAAGGTAGCCGAATTCTACCTTCGGTGTCAAGACAAAGGAAATAAAATGATACATGTGTTGACACCGATGACAGAAGAGCAGATAACACGAAATTCAGGGTGGGCCCGTCGAAAGACTGTTGTTCCCTATGATCGTGATACATTTCAAGTGAAATGGGGGGAATATACTCACAGTTTCAATCTCGATAATCGATCACGTACATGCCAACGTTGGGCTATCCTTGGATTACCATGTTCACATGTGATCGTTGCATTATCACGCCGAAATAAGGAAAGAGAGATCCCCCAGTTTTATGAGCACTGGTTTGCCAGTACCTTGTTTAGAGAAACTTACAAAGAAGACTTTGTTTCGACCATTGATAAGCGCCAATGGACCATTATAAAGGAGGACATCGAGGTTTTGCCTCAGCACAGGATACGTCAAGCCGGTTGCCCGAAGAAAAGAAGGATTAGATCTAAAGGCGAAATTCAACCACTATGGTGTAACAATTATAACAAATACGGACATAACTGCCACTCGTATAAATTTGTTAGAATATGAAATGAATTAAAAAAATGGTGTAAATTATCTACTTAAGATAAGGGGTTACTGCAAGAAGGTGCTATTGTAACATAGCGAATCACTATCTTATAATAGCAGTCCACTATCTTAAGTTAGCAAGCCACTTTCTTAAGTTAGCGGTCCGCTATCTTAAAATTTTAAAAGTACAAAAAGTATAAAAAATTTACAAAAATATTACAACTGTTAATTTTTACAAAATTTACAAAAATATACAGCGTGCATGAAGAAAAAGAAGCCAAAAAATTTAGGACCCGAACGTGACAATGAATGTCTGATTTCAGCTCTAAATTGCTACATGTCTTTCTCCATGAAATTAATAATTCGCCTTTCTGAGAAGTATTCGATATATTTCGCTATAAAAATGCCGTAGTCCCAACGTTGTGTTAGCGCGGGAGATCTGCACTGTCCAAGACTGTTAGCCGCCACGGTTGATCGAGAGCAGACCCTAGACTCACAGCATGAAGAAGGCGCGATAGATGATGCAAAATATATTATTTGTGCACATCAAACTTCTTGGAACACTCTCGGTCGACCGAGTTTATCACCTTTACATCATGATCTACTACGGACACTATAGCTAAGGCTCAATGGTGATGCTTTTGACTATGCATCGAGAAAAAAAAATCTACATGCAACAGATATCTAATCAATGGAGTTTTAAATTAAACAAATTTCCCTTTCTCCTTTAACGTGACTTAAAAAAGAACTTACCATCCCATAATCGACCGCATGAATACCACGTGTCGCAATCGTAAACTGTGCCTCAAGCGGCATGCAATAGTGATGAACCTGTCACTTATCACAGTAGGCCTGCTACTTCTGAAAGTTATTGAGTGCTCCTAGATTTTGATCACGAACAAATCTTTTAAATTTTACTTGGTCCACTATAATAAAGGTCTGAAATAAGTCATTAGAATAAGTTATGAATTGAAATATGTGAATAAAGTAAATAAATAAAGAAACACAATTAAATAAAGAAAATAATATAGAATCAAAACGTTATTAGGGCAGTGTCAGAAGCGAACCAACTCTTGTCCGCCTTCTCGGAGAACATCACGTCGTTCTTATTATCAAGGACCTTGAAGTACACATCTATGACTTCATTGTCAAGCCACGACCGTCCTTGGAGGACCCTTAAATTTCCAATGGTGACATCAATACCAAAGACAGTATTGACGATCACAGTATCGTCGGCCACAAGCCGGTTCCAAATACTGAGCATGAATTTATGCTCCATGGACTGTGGCTCAAACTCATCCACGACCACCTATGGTCGTTTTATACAGACTTTTTTGGTCGACGTCTTTCTCTTCTTTCGCGCTCGCAAGTCATATTCGTGCCCTTCCCTTGTCTATCGGTCTTACTCTTTGATGTAGAAAGTTTTATCAGTAGGAATTTCAGTGATGCCGGTTGCAACTCTCGAGGAGGCTAAGTAAGTGGAGCATCTACCACTGGGTCCAAGACCTTGACCGGGGGTTCAGGGGTGGGGGGTTGGGGGCAGAAGGTTGGGGTGAAGGCAGTTGAGGGGAAGAAGGTTGGGGTGCGGGTTGATCAGTGGCAGGGTGTTGGGGTGTAGGGGATTGAGGGGCATGGGGTTGTTGGCTAACGAAGACGTCAAATAGAACGAAAGAAAAAATATCATCCTATATCAGTACCAAAATGACAAAAATAAGTGTCAAATAAATGGTATTTTGAATTTACCAAAATATCTTAGTGGACCGCCAACATAAGATAGCGGTCCATTATCTTATGTTACCGACCGCTAACTTAAGATAGCGGACGCTAGCTTAAGTTAGCCAACACCTATTTCTAACTTTTAAATATGGATTTAAAAATTTTAAATATGGATGAAAGTTAGGGATTTAGTACCTTTGACAAATGAGCCTTGACAACATCAAGATCCTTCCAAATTGTGACATTTTCGCTTGTCAAATAGGCTACTTGCTCTTACATTGCTACATTTTGGCTTGTTAAATAGGCTACTGGCTTTTAAAGGGTCTTCTTCTCTCTCTCCAATTACTCAATAGTCATTGCTTGTCCTTCAAAATTGTAAAGGGGCTCTTGAAATTACCCTTCATTTCTTTAATCGCCATCCGGAGAGATGTGCACTCTTTCCTCAGCTTAATTACTTCATTGATAAGTTGGAGTTGCCTAGCCTACTTTCCGGTTGCTTGCCCTTTGATTCCGGCTGTTGACGTATAATGAACTCGTACTCGTCGTTATCATCACTGTCATCATCATCATCCTCATTATCCTCATCGTCATCATCGTAAGGGTCCTGAGCACTTTTTTGTGGACGTGTCTCGTAAGTTGGGACATCGTCTTCATTTATCCTTTCTTGGGTTGGGTATTCTCTTTTCCGTTCCCTTGCCATCTCTCTTTTCATAAAGAAGAGACGAATTGATCTATACTGTAACTCGTGTTTCTCAACATCTAGTTCTACTGTGACTGGAGACTTAAGAAATTTATTTCGGATATAGTTTGGATTTCGGCTGAATTTGTGGGCTTCCCATTTCATTATCTTCAGAAATGGATTTTTCAGCGGAGTACGAGGGAGGTGACTCCTGGAAAGTGCTCCTGGAAAGTGCTCCAATGCCCAAATCTGAAGGGTGCTAGTGCACCCGAAGATGTTATATTGCCCCTTTGACAACGTTTTGATCATTTCCCTCATGACTATCGCCTTCGATATACACTCCAATAAATTTTTTGTAAACTATCAGGCCCCACGAAAACTCGTTGAACCTTTCGAGGTTATCAACTAAGTCCAAATATTGACTATCGACTTCCTGGTATGTGTCTGAGAGTAAGGAGCATACGAGAAACAACAATGATAATTTCAAAAATTCATCGTTGGAGAGCTGAACACTATCCACTATTTCTTCAATAAGACCCCTTTTAGCTGGCTACCCCCGAAAGAATTTGTATCAAATTGTTTCTTGCTTTGGCACTGACACATACTTCAGGGTCCGTCAACATGTAGGCCTAAAATCAACGCTATATTCGACTTCTGCAACTCTACTTTGTTGTTCTTTACTTTGAACACATTATCTTGAACCCAGAAGCTCAAAATTGCGTCAATCAAGTCTCAAATAAATACTAACTTTTCAGAAATCCTAAATAGATGACTGAAAATTGATTCATTTAGTATCTTCTTCCTCTCTTCGTTACAATGCATGTAAAATTTTTTAACATTAACTCAAGTACACATTCCGAAGGCCTTTAGAGACTTCGTCTTCTTAGAATCAGTTAGTGAGATCTGTAAAAATCATACGAAGCACTTAAGTAAAAAAAAAAAAAAGAGGCCCCAAACAATCCGCTAACCTAAGGTAGCGGCCGCTAACTTAAGGTAGCGGCATGTTAGCGGTAAGTTAGCGGATTGTTTGGGGAACATAGCAGATTACTATATTTATCTTAAAATTTTAAAAAAAAATTACCTGGAAGTTATCGGTCGCTATGTTGCCGCTTTGTCACTGCTCTCCCGATTTTTACAGAAGTTAAAGTTAAAA
The DNA here is from genome assembly GCA_021018995.1 of Chloranthus sessilifolius. Classification (NCBI taxonomy): domain Eukaryota; kingdom Viridiplantae; phylum Streptophyta; class Magnoliopsida; order Chloranthales; family Chloranthaceae; genus Chloranthus; species Chloranthus sessilifolius. Next base: position 12,843,925 of record CM037588.1, read on the forward strand.
GTAAAAAATGAAATAAAGTTTAAATATATAAAAAACTTTAAAAGCGGTGAGTATTTTAGACATTTTAGAAGTCAGTGCTAACGTGAAAACAACTTGGCTTGGAACTGGCCTATTCTACAAAGTTGCAAACTATAGAGCCATTTTTGTAAATACGCAAACTTCTAGGGCTGAATATGCAAATTTCCCGTGGTTCTTTGTGGTGGATAGACCCACCACAAAAACCTTCAATTTCAAAAAAACCTTGAATTTCAAAAAAAGTAAAGTAGGTTTGGTGGGTGAGAGAGAAATGCATAAACCCTCCCAATTGGAAAATGATAAGAATTAAGAAACGAGTGGAAATAACATAAAAGCTAAAAATAAGGGTTTATTGCAAATACCCCCCTATGTTATGCTAAAATTGCATAAAACCCCCTAAGTTATGTCTATTTACATTATACGCCCTACTTTTATGTTTTCTTTACAAATACCCCCATGACGTTAAATTACAGTTAACTAGGCGTCATTTTTTCAATTAAATGACGCATTTGCCCTTAATATTATAAACAAAATGGCCATTGTATTTTTTTCAACTTTGACCGCATTTTAAACGGTGGATAAGCATCGGATCCTGCCCAAATTTTTTGGGTGGAACATGATTGATCTCCTCTAAATTGCCATGTTACCCAATTTTCGATTTGGGTGTCCATGATGCTCAGTTGGTTCGTAACAATGATAGGGTTGGAATGGAACCAACGGGGATAACATTTTAGTGCTACCCAAGAGTGAAGTGAGCGTCATGGACACCCAATTCGAAAATTGGGTAACACGGCAATTTATAGGAGATCAATCATGTTCCACCCAAAAAATTGGGCAGAATCCGATGCTTATCGTTTGTTTAAAATACAGTCAAAGTTGAGAAAATACAATGACCATTTTGTATATAATATCAAGGAAGGGCAAATGCGTCATTTAATTGAAGAAATGACGCCTAGTTAACTGTCATTTAACGGCAGTAGTATTTATAAAGGAAACATAAAAGTAGGGGGTGCACTGTAAATAGGCATAACTTTGGGGGTTTTATGCAATTTTAGCATAACATAGGAGGGTATTTACAAAAAATCCTAAAAATAATAAAATAATAATAAAAAAAGCGGGGGAGGGAAATTTAAACCCTTTTCTATCTCTTAGTCTCTTCTCTTTAATTTCAATGGATGCTTCCATTATTCTCCATCTCTTCTGCATCTTCTGCATTTATTCATTTCAATTCACGTTTGCTTCCTCTTCTCATTCCATCCTCTTTCTCCACGATCTTCCGTCCCAATGCCGTCTCTATTTCTCCAACTCCGCTTACCCAGTAAGATTTCTCACATTATCTTCAAAATATTTTCGACTTTTTTATTGCTGTGTATTTTGAATTACTAGTAAAAATCGTTCATTTATTACGTAATTTGCGTACCCATTTTAATTACTGGGATAAATCGGAACAAATTCTTGAGGCCTCACATCATTTTAGTGATTTTTTTTATTTTGGGTGGTGGTGGGGGTGGATGGGGGTTAAGGTTTCAATTTTCATATATGAGGTTTAGGTTCCGATCTGGATTGTCTAAGTCGACTGATTTTTATTTTTTATTTGGGCTAGAATGAATCTAGGTTTTGAGGAATCAACCTCAAGGTGATAGGTGAGCTGACTAGGTACCTGCTTCCAAAAAGCAAGAGGCCTGAGTTCGAATCCCCTCCCCCCCTTGAGGCCACCCTAAGGATTTATATCCTGTGTTGACCCCACATGTGCTGAATTTGGGGTGCGCATGTGCCCCTAGGATTGGACGGGTGCTATAAGAGGCCCGGATACCCAGATTATCTAAAAAAAAAAAAAGGTTTTGAGGAATCGATGAAAGTAGTGCCAAGTGACAACCAAGGTAACAAACTCGGTGTCCCTATCGGGTATCGGTCCTTGGAGGACTGATACAGATCGGTTGATACCGATACGGATCGACCCTTTGTTTTTTTTTTTTTTTTTTTGAAAAGGAAACTACAGGTATCAGCCGATATGGGTTTGTATTGGCCGATACCAATACCGAGTTGGATACTCGATACGTATCGGTTTGCCGAAAAATCGATATGTATAGCTGATACATATCAGTGTCGGTCGCTATTTGATACCATGGTTGCAAAAGCCTTCAATTACAGAAACCTCTTCTAAATGGGTTGTGAATTGTGATTGGGCTGGGCCTCCTGAAAAATCACCAAATTTTATGTCAAAGGCCAATTCATCATCATCACTATTATCAAAACCTTGTTGCATCTATTTGGTGTGCTAAGCTATCTAAAACTTTGCAATTCTTCATATCCCTTCTCTGGGCATCCCTTCAAGTCTTCATTGATCTTCCTCTTCCCTTCCTTCCTTGTGGCCTTTTGTCTTTTTGAATCGATAAATAGGAAGGACCCAAATGACCAACAAAGTACAGGTTGTGCCGTGTTCAATGCACTTCTATGGCCCAAAATCATCCCGTCGAGCTTGGCCCAACTACAAACTGGGTCGGGTAAAGGCCTAAGTTTTTAGTTTAAAAACAATTGGGATATGAAAGCCCGACCCAAACCTCGCCCCGATATTCTAGCCCAATCTATCAAGGGAAAAACTTGGGCTTAGTTGACCTCGGCCTGGCCCAGTTCGGGTTGGGCCTACAAAATATAGCCAAACCCGAAATCACCCAAGCCGAGCCTCACCAATTACAAATCGGGTTGGGTTTGAGCCTATGCTTTTAGGTTAAAAACATAGCCCGAACCCATGCCACGCATGTAGAACACCATCTAATCCATCTTATTTGAAGGCCATGGTGTAAAGATCTTTGATGCCAAAGATTGGCACCAAACACAAACTCTATCATCTGAATTAACACAGTCAACCGTTAAATCAGATGAGAGAGATCATGTTTCATACCAATTTTTCGCCTCCAAGATTTTTATATCATGATCTTTAAATCAGACTACTTATATGGTATCCACATGGCAAAGAATCCAAAAATAACAAAGTCTTTCTTTTTAATCATGTTCAAAGGAAGTCTTTCTTTTTAATCATGTTCGAAGGTACAAATCTTGTGTGCAAGTCATAGCTCTCTTTTTATTGTGGGTGTCTAATTATTTAGATACCCAAATTGTATGTTGGACCCATTTTAGCCCAATCAATATTTCTCGGTATTAATCAAGTTGTTCATGGCTCGAAAATTGCAATGGGAGATGATCTAACAACTTTGAATATTATGATAACAATTGATGAAATTGTTAAACTCTTCAAACCAATGTGAATGGTGGCCTACCAAAGAGGTTGTTTCCCACTCTTATCTTTATAAGGTGTGGGTTGAGTTATGTTAGTTAATCCTCACCACTGTAGTTGGTGTTCCCTCACGCTACTCTGCAACTGCTAAATGTGTATGCGTGCCTACTCTTTGATTCTCGAGGTATGCGTGCCTACTCTTCGATTCTCGAGGCTGTCTCAGCTGTGAGAGGATGCTAAATGTTTTGACAGTCTAATTTATTTTCTTATGATATATTTTTTGTATATTATGATAACAATTGTTGTTAACTTTACTCTTTATTTTTTTTTTCATTTAGGCTTGGGACAGATTTTGACAAGAGATTTGACATAATTTTTAAAATGGCTAACTACAAGTGCTTTTTATTTAAATCCGCTCCGATCAAACCCAAAAGGTCAGGTCGAATATCTCATGCCCGACCCAACGGAAGATTCTGTGCCTAATCTGTGTCTTGTCCAGTGGCGTATTTGACAGACCCGACTCGTTGACAGGCCCACCTTCAACTGCGTCATTTCCCTGATTTCCATTTCCGATTCTACCCTTCCTCTCCCAACAGTGTCCGTCCAGTCTCTCTCTCTCTCTCTAACATTTTTCTTCTCTCTCCTCTCTGTAACAATCATAACCCTCACCCTAAATTTTGTTTCGCTTGCAGAATGAGACAACATTCGGTAACAAGGCTAGCGCCATCGATGCCGCTGGAGAACCCATCCCGACGTCGACCGCTATGATGGCCGCTTCGAAGCATATCGCGGTGAAATGCCAACAGGAAAACATGGAGCTCGTTCAATGCAAGAAGAAAGATCCCAACCTTGAGAAATGCCTCTACAAGGTCCAACAGGTTGATCAGTGTGTTCGAACCCAGTAAGTATCCAATAATCTCTATGTTTTCGTTCATTTGATTGTTGTATAGGTTTTTTTATAACTCTGCTGAATTTTGGCCTTGCACATTGCCTGTTTACTAATTGATATCTCACACTGTCACGCCCCAAAATTCAACATACTGTGAACTTCGGTGCGTGAGCAAATTCAATAATCAAAACAGAGCTAAAGGTTAAACAGAACACATAATCTGACATTTCATTCATGATCACAAAATAAGGGTACATCACTGTTACAATTCATTATTCATCGTGAATACTATTACAATTTTGTAACGACCCTAAAAATTTTAAACTGAATTTGTGGTGTTAGATTTGTTTTGCACCAAGCATGGTGTTTGTGCTCCACACCCCTAGTTGAGAAAATACACATTTTTATTTTTCAAAAGGTTTTATATTTAAAATTATCTTTATTTGACACAAGTTGTGTAGTAGCCTAGTGGTTGAAAGGCTTTGGTTATAGACAATAGGTCTAAGGATCAAACCTTACTACGTGAGTTTTAAATCTCTATTTTAAACTTTGAAATAAAAGCCTAAACACGCTGTCACTATTACAAGAATTCTTCTTAAAAATCCTAGCTGTCACTCCATCTTCTTTTATACCCACCCTTTTCTAAAAACATTCAAATCTCTTTTAAATCTTTTGTGTGTTCTTCCACAAAGAACACCGTGGTGTTTTTCTACCATCAGATCATGGTGAAAGAAGGCGGCATAATCGTGGACGGACCATCGTGTGGATGCTGATCTCTATTGCCCTAATCTTTGTCGATCCGCCAATCACACTTCAAGAGGTGGGTACCCATCCATCCATCTCGTCCTTCTCAGATCCCATCCTGTAGGATGCGTTCGATCGCGTAACGATGAGCTATTTAAAATGAATCTAGATTTATTTTATTATAAAATCACTTTTAGGATTAAAATAATAATTAATCCTTATTTTATATTATTTTAATAAATTTTTCGGATGTATTTTAGGTTTAATTTTGAAACCCTATTTCGTTTCGAATATGCGAGAGTCAATTGATTGAAACACACTTTTCAATCGATCAATTTCAAAATCGCAACAAAGAATGTTTTACTTATTAAGTTTAATCGATTGATTTACAGGATTCAATCGATTGATTTGAGCAGTTGATTTTAATAAGCAAAGTACTTTAATGGTTTCTGACAAGTTATATAAAAGGATGTCTCAATCGATTGATTTTATAATTCAATCGATTGAGGTTATTTGAGTGATTATAATAATAGTTCGAAAAATATTATATTAGCTTGGTTGTATAACAGAATAAGAGCTCAAGCCTTATTTCAATTTATTATTTAATCGATTGAGTTCCACTTCTCAATCGATTGACTTTGAATTGAACCGACTGTGTACACTTTCCTAAATTCAATCGATTGAGTTCCACTTTTCAATCGATTGATTTTGAACTGAACTGATTGTATGCACCCATTTAAATTCAATCGATTGGGTTACACTTTTCAATCGATTGATCTATGTCCGAACAGACATCAAACAATATTATCAATATTATTTTCTCCTATAACTCTACTTACTCGACCAAAACTTAATGCACTCTAATTTATTGATGTTTCGATCAATGGTCGTGATGCACTTCACTTTAAATTGGACTGTCCCTTTTTATTTGATTATTTAATTATAGTATATTATATATATATATATATATCATTTCATCGCTTCAACGCAACCGCTTCCATAGCACAAAGTGTTAGAACTTCGATGCCTTTATGAAATCGAACTCTGACATTTACGATTATCAAAATCACACTTATAACCCTATTCTATAATTATATTAGTGTATTATATAAATAAATATAAGTATAAATATAATCAAAACCTAAGTGTAAATCGTTCTATAAATGTGATACTTTTGTGTTTGCATCCTGATCAAGTTATACGAGTTAAGAATATGTTAGATCATTGGTACAAGAGTGTATGAGATCATGCCTACACTTGGGCGTGGTGATTCGCTGAGATGGTATCGAAGTGAGAAATATACCGTATTCACATGCCTTACAACTCATTGTAGAATGAGACCCATGACAAGTCTGGTGAGTGTGAATTCAGTGTAACCTCGTATACGGTGGCATACACGATGACCCGACCACCCCGAGTTTAAATATGAGAGTATAAGTTATGAGCTAAGTTACGAGGTTCAATCATAGGCCTTAGCTGTGGTGAGGTTTCTTCTATGGTCACGTGAAACTCGGCATATTGGCATCCATGTACGGATGCAACACCTCTATGGTAGTACTGGCTGTCACAAAAAATACATCCAGGTTACTACAAAATCTTTTCCTTGGAAAGCGTGAATTAGGAAAGTTACCTCACTATAGTTTGTCCTAGGATTAAGTATAAGAGTATAATAAGATATGAGTATGAGATAAGATAAGTTATGATACAAGTACGATAATAAGACATCGTTGTATAGGCTAACAAAAAATAAAGAACTTAAGTCTCTGTACGTGTCGTTCCTTACGTAGCCACCGTAAGGGCAATAATGTCTTTCAGCCAAGACAGATCTCTGGGAGAGATTATGAGTATGAGTATATTATGAGTGACTTTGGCCATTATGTCTCCCCATTGGCTGGGTGGTGGAGTATGAGTATGACACGAGGGTGTTATGATATGATGGTATGATACTATGTTGACCCTCCCATGATAGCTCGAGCAGCGACTCTGGCAAAGGTCGTTTAGGATTTTACGAGTATGTTAGTTACGCTCATGCGATGTACAGATATATGTGCGACAATGATAATATGACATGGTATGATATGTTATGAGATATGATAAGGTACGTCAGGATATGAGTGTCTAGATCATGGTCTTGCATTTATGATATGATATGAGTTTCATGATATGTATATGATTTTATCTTTCTTCTGCTATCTACTTTAGGATGTTATGTTTATCACTCACTTAATACACCCACAATGCACCTGAGTAGTACGGAGTGGATTGGTGGTGTATCCACTGAGTTTACGTGACTAAGTAAACTCATCCCACGATAATCTAACAGTTGCAAGTGATTACGCTGGTGGAGTAGACGCGAACCTTCTAGATCCTACCGACGCTGATTTCATTGATCCCGCAGGCGTTGAGTACCAGGAGCCTTTCGAGGGCGACGCTACCGGTTATCAAGAGGACTACGGTACTGATCTTGATCCGAGTGCTGGTTACTAATCATTGTGGACTTGGTATTGAGTTTTATTGATACTAGTATTGCAGATTTTATAGTTTATTTTATTGGATTTGTCTCCGACTGGACTTACATGTTATTTGTGAATTTATGGTATTCTATCGCATTTTATCATATTTATTCAGCATTTATGATTATTTTGCATCCCACCTTTATGTTGTTGGCTTTCATGGCTTTCATAGAACCAGATTTACATAATAACTCTGATTAAGTGTATGCCCGCTTAGCATATCCGGGATATGTGCGGGTCATAACTCGAAATTCTAGACCTTCGGGATGGGGTAGAATTTCAGGTCGTGACAGAGTGGTATCAGAGCTCAAGCTTTACTTTCTATTGAACTTATGAGATTTAAGTTATTATGGGTTCTAAGTCCTTGATTTTTTAAAACAGGATTGCGATGACACCGCGAAGAAATGGTGAGGGATCTTCATCTCAGGGAGATGAAAGTGAAATAGCGCGTATGATACGCGAATTAACGACAGCACAACAGCAGCATGTGGCCAAGTTGAATAAGGCCCATCAGCAAGAGACTACTAGATTGATCCAAGGGTTCAATCAGCAGCTGGAACAGCAGGCCAAAACTTATTAGGACCTAATTGCCCAACAACTGAATAATCCGACCAACCGATGTCAGGTGACACCTCCACCAACTTCTCGGTTTGATAACTATTATAATGGATATGTGACTTTCTCCAGGGCTCGACCTTCGCACTTCCACAGACAGTTGGATCCTGATACCGCTGATGATTAGATTACACAAATAGAGAAAAATTTTAAAGTCTCTACTTCAGCAGAAAATGAGAAAGTGCCTTGGGCCATCATGTGCTTGCAAGGCGATGCACAGAATTGGTGGACTTCAGTGAAAAGGTTAGCAAACAGGCAAGAAGGAGAACACTAAACTTGGCAGCAATTCATAGAAGTATTTTATAATAAATATTTTACCGATGCCACGAAGACTCAGAAAAAGAGCAACTTCTTGGCACTATAGCAAGGAAACTTGTCCGTGGCTGAATACGAGGCGAAGTTCGATCGACTTTCCCGATTCGCCTCCATGTTGGTAGCAGATGAAGCTGAGAAGTGTTACCATTTTCAAAAGGGGCTTAACCCTATTATCAGCAGCAAGATTGCTGCAATAAAAATTTTGACCTATGGAGAGCTTGTAAAACGGTCTCATATTCAAAAGCAGAAAAATGAAGAACTGCGAGCTCAACATGTAGCCCGCCAAACAACTCAGAGGGGTAAACCAAATCAAGAAGGTTGTTCGTCCCTTACTCCGAGAGCACCTCATTCTAAATTGGCACAGAGACAACAGCATTTCGCGTCGTACTCTCAGACTCGTCCAGTTTAGAGAGTCGCTCCCGCATTCGATTACCAGAGAGTTGCACCATCATCAGGTTACACCCATCTGGGGACTACTACAGCCCCACCTGCTCAGAGAGGTGTTGTATCTATGGCATACCCCAGGAATGCCCTAACTAACACTTAACAAAAACCTTACTTTGTTCCGTACGAACCTTGCACCAAGTGCGACAAAAAGCATAAATCGGGTGAGTGTTTGTTGTACTCAAGCGTGTGCTTCTGATGTAAGAAGCTGGGACACTTCATTCGTGACTGCCCAGAGCGAGACCCAGTCACAGATATTTATTTTAGAGGTCAGCAGCAACAACCGCAACAATCTCGAGCACAGGGTCGAGATTTCACCATGTCTCAGCAGGACGCTTTGGCTGCCGATGAGGTCATTCAGGGTATAAATTTTACCTTGTCTAATTTTCTTTAACCTTTACTTCCTAATGATTGCTTTTATGACTTATTTTGTGTATAAGTTTAATTTATTATTTTCTTGAGAATGTTATGCCATGTATAACTTAGACCATATATGAACCCTTGTGTAATTCAGGAACTATGAAAGTTTCTAGACCTATCGATTCATTCAGTTGTCATGCTTGGGTCTTGATCGACTCTGGATTGACCTACTCTTTGATTACACCGAGTTTTATTTTTGAAATCAGAGATAAGCCTGTATCGCTAGATAGAACACTTGCGATTTCTATGCCGTCCGGAGAAGTGTTGATGGCATCTAAAGTTTGTAAAGCTACGGTCCTAGTAGTTGAAATACATGAGTTACCTGCAGATATTGTGGTACTCGGATTCCAAGACTTCGATATAATCCTCAACATGGATTCGTTGGTGGCTTATCACGCCTCAGTTGATTGCTTTTCTAAAGTAGTCACCTTCCGACCGATTGGGAGTCCTTCGTTCAAATTTCGTGGTATTAAAAAGGGAGGAGCAGCCCTACTTTCTACTCTCGATGGTGAACGCGATGAGAAAGCAGACCCCTCAGTTATTCTTATCGTTGGGGAGTTCATCGATGTCTTTTCGAAAGATTTACTTGGACTTCTACCTAATTGAGAAGTAGAGTTCAAGATTGATCTCGCGCCCGCTACCTTTTCGATTGTGATAGTCCCGTACCGAATGGCACCAGCAAAACTGAAGGAGTTAGAGATTTAGTTGCGTGAGCTATCTGATGAAGGATTTATCCACCGTAATGAGTCACCATGGAGAGCATCGTCTTATTTGTAAAGAAGAAAGATGGTTCGATGAGACTTTGTATCGACTACCGACTGCTGAATAATGTTGTCATGAAGAATCGATACCCTCTTCCTCGTATCGATGACCTATTTGATCAGCTACAGGGTGCTACTTACTTTTCAAAGATTGATCTAAGGTCCGATTATCATAAGTTGAAAGTTAGAGCAAAAGATATTCCAAAGACTGCTTTTGGAACAAGGCATAGATACTACGAGTTCCTCGTTATGCCTTTTGGGCTCACAAACGCACCTGCCGTGTTTATGGATTTAATGAACTGCATATTCAGAGAATTTATTGACAAGTTCGTCGTGATATTTATTGACGATGTTCTTATTTATTCTTGCACGAAAGAAGCTCAGGACTATCAGAAAGCTTATGCCGACAGTAGAAGACGCCTGATAGAATTTGAAGTTGGTTATTTGGTTTTCATCCGTGTGTTACCGACTAAGAGAATCATGCGTTTTGGAATGCGGGGAAAACTAAGCCCAAGATATGTGGGACCTTTCGTTATCACAGATTGTATTGGCGAGGTGGCCTACAGAATTGCACTTCCGATGCACTTCGTTGGAATACATAATGTGTTTCACGTCTCTATATTGCGAAAATACCTGCCCAATCCTTCTCATGTCCTTGATATCGAGCCGACTGAAGTCAGAGATGATCTTACCATCATAGAGAAGCTGGTTCGTATCATAGATTGGGAGGAGCAACTCATCAAGGGTAAGTCCATTCGCTTCGTCAAAGTACAGTGGCAACATCATTCACCGAATGAAGCCACTTGGGAACGAGAAGCTGAGACTTTGGAGAAGAACTTGGAGCTCATCACTACAGCTACGTAATTTTCGAGGATGAAAATATTATAAGGGGGGAGAATGTAACGACCCTAAAAATTTTAAATTGAATTTGTCATGTTAGATTTGTTTTGCACCAAGCATGGAGTTTGTGCTCCACACCCCTAGTTGAGAAAATACACATTTTGATTTTTCAAGAGGTTTTATATTTAAAATTGTCTTTATTTGACACAAGTTGTGTGGTGGCCTAGTGGTTGAAAGGCTTTGGTTATAGATAATAGGTCTAAGGATCAAACCTTACTACGTGAGTTTTAAACCTCTATTTTAAACTTTGAAATAAAAGCCTATACACCCTTATTTAGTGCGACCGCTTAGAACCGAATTAATGCTCATATATTATAAATAAGAAAGTTTCGGAGAACCCTAAATCACTATTATAAGAATTCTTCTTAAAAATCCTAGTCGTCACTCCATCTTCTTCTATAGCCACCATTTTCTAAAAACACCCAAATCTCTTGTGTGTTCTTCCACAAAGAACACCATGGTATTTTTCTACCATCAGATCGTGGTGGAAGAAGGTGGCGTAATCGTGGACGATCCATCGTATAGAAATTAATCTCTATATCACCCTAATCGCCGTCGATCCGTCGATCACGCTTCAAGAGGTGGGTACCCATCCATCCATCTCGTCCTTCTCAGATCCCATCGCATAGGATGCGTTCAATCGCGTATCGATAAGCTATTTAAAAGGAATCTAGATTTATATTATTATAAAATTGCTTTTAGGATTAAAATAATAATTAATCCTTATTTTATATTATTTTTATAAACTTTTTGGATGTATTTTGGGTTTTATTTCGGAACCCTATTTCGTTTCGAATATGTGACAGTCAATCGATTGAAACACACTTTTCAATCAATCGATTTCAAAACCGCACAGAGAATGTTTTACTTATTAAGTTCAATCGATTGATTTACATGATTCAATCGATTGATTTGAGCAGTTGATTTTAATAAGCAAAGTACTTTAATTGCTTCAGACAAGTTATATAAAAGGATGTCTTAATCGATTGATTTTATAATTCAATCGATTGAGATTATTTGAGTGATTATAATAATAGTTCGAATTATGAGTTATTATCACATTCTGACACTTATTGCTATCTACCTTGTTTGAAGGAAAAGGAGGTTTCAATCGATTGAATATTTAAATTCAATCGATTGAGGTTCCTAGGTAATAATAGCCTAATAGGCTTATTTTATATAAAATATTATATTAGCTTGGTTGTATAACAGATGAAGAGCTCAAGCCTTATTTCAATTTATTATTCAATCGATTGAGTTTCACTTCTCAATCGATTGACTTTGAATTGAACCGACTGTGTACACTTACCTAAATTCAATCGATTGAGTTTCACTTTCAATCGATTGATTTTAAATCGAACTGATTGTATGCACCTATTTAAATTCAATCGATTGGGTTACACTTTTCAATCGATTGATCTATGTCCAAACAGACATCAAACAATATTATCAATATTGTTTTCTCCTATAACTCTACTTGCTCGAGCAAAACTCAATACACTCTAATTTATTGATATTTCGATCGATGGTCGTGATGCACTCCACTTTAAATTGAACTGCCCCTTTTTATTTGAGCATTTAATTATAGTATATATGTAATATTTTATCACTTCAACACGACCACTTCGATAACATAAAGTATTAGAACTTCGATGCTTTTATAAAATCAAACTCTTACCTTTACGATTATCGAAATCACACTTATAACCCTATTCTATAATTATATTAGTGTGTTATGTAAATAAATATAAGTATTAATATAATCAAAACCTAAGTATAAATCGTTCTATACATGTGATTTTTTTGTGTTTGTATCCTGATCAAGTTATACGAGTTAAGGATATGTTAGATCATTGATACGAAAGTGTATGAGATCATGCCTACGCTTGGGCGTGGTGATTCGCTGAGATGATATCGAAGCGAGAAATACACCGTATTCACATGCCTTACAACTCATGGTGAAATGGAACCCATGACGAGTCGGGTGAGTGTGAATTCAGTGTAACCTCATATACGGTGGTATACACGATGACCCGACCACCCCGAGTACAAATATGAGAGTATAAGTTATGAGCTAAGTTACGAGGTTCAATCATAAGCCTTAGCTGTGGTGAGGGTTCTTCTACGGTCACATGAAACTCGGGATATTGGCATCCATGTACGGATGCAACACCTCTATGGTAGTACAGGCTGCCACACGAAATACATTCAGGTTACTACGAAACATTTTCCTTGGAAAGCGTGAATTAGAAAAATTATCTCACTATAGTTTATCCTAGGATTAAGCATAAGAGTATGATAAGATATGAGTATGAGATAAGATAAGTTATAATATGAGTACGATAATAAGATATCGCTGTATAGGCCAGTAAAAGATAAAGAATTTAAGTCTCTGTCCGTGTCGTTCCTTGCGTAGCCACCGTAAGGGCAACAACGTCTTTCAGCCAAGACGGATCTCTAGGAGAGATTATGAGTATGAGTATGTTATGAGTGACTTTGGCCATTATGTCTCCCCGTTGGCTGGGTGGTGGAGTATGAGTATGACACGAGAGTGTTATGATATAGTGGTATAATACTATGTTGACCCTCCCATGGTAGCTCGAACAGCGACTTTGGCACAGGTCGTTTAGAATTTTTTGAGTATGTTAGTTACGCTCATGCGATGTACAGACATATGTGCGAGAATGATAATAAGACATGGTATGATATGTTATGAGATATGGTAAGATACGTTAAGATATGAGTGTCTAGATCATGGTCTTGCATTTATGATATGATATGAGTTTCACGATATGCATATGATTTTATCTTTCTTCTGCTATCTGCTTTGCGATGTTATGTTTATCACTCACTTAATGCACTCACAATGCATCTGAGTAGTATGGGATGGATTGGTGGTGTATCCACTGAGTTTACGTGACTGAGTAAACTCATCCCACGATAATCTAACAATTACAGGTGATTACGCTGGTGGAGTAGATGCAAGCCTTCTAGATTCTGCCGACGCTGATTTCATTGATCCCGCAGGCGTTGAGTACCAGGAGCCTTTGGAGGGTGATGTTGCCGATTATCAAGAGGACTACGGTGGTGATCTTGATCCGAGTGTCGGTTACTGATCATTGTGGACTTAGTATTGAGTTTTATTAATACTAGTATTATAGATTTTATAGTTTATTTTATCGAATTTGTCTCCAACTGGACTTACATGTTATTTATGAATTTATGATATTCTATCACATTTTATCGGATTTATTCAGCATTTATGATTGTTTTGCATCCCACCTTTATGTTGTTGGCTTTCACAGCTTTCGTGGAATCAGATTTACGTGATAACTCTGATTAAGTGTATGTCCGCTTAGCATATCTTGGATATGTGCAGGTTATAAATCAGAATTCTAGGCCTTCCGGATGGGGTAGAATTTCAGGTCGTGACAAATTCAAAAGTCCCCTTACAACCAACACGAGATCTTACTAACTCCTTGGGTGACTTTAATTTAGGAGGTCTTCCAACGTCTCTGCTTGGGGAGAAGTCTAATGGTTAACTCGATCCGTCACTGAAATGTTAACAACGGGAGTGAGATAAACTCAACAAGTGGCCCCCTAATAATATCTTGTAATCTACGTCTTAACATACAAGAAGAGGGACAAATTCATCTATGAACATTTTTTCAATTTAGCAAGAGTGGTATATAGATATGCAATTCTGCTACTTTATTCTCAATGCATTACATTTTCAATTATCGTCAGGTATGAATGAGATGTATGCATAAAGAATGTGAGGTTTTTCTTTGAAAGGAAAACAAAAGCAAATAACTTAATTTCAGCGGCTATACGTTTATAAGTGTAGCTTCTACTACTATAGTACCGGATCCATGTTACAGCCACATGTGACCCCTGTGGACTTCACCTCCGTCCAAGTGGTCCTTACCACATCATATTACATATGTGAATTTCACACCTTACCGTGGCAGGTCGGTAAGCAATATATATATCTCATATGAGGAAGCATTAACGCGGACATTCGTCCCAATCCATGCCTGCCCGATGGGGGATCCACACAAAGAATATCATATACTTATATCGTTGCACCACATATGCAGTAGTAAGATCATTTGCCCAAGAATTGATGCCTTTTTGAAAAGAAGTTAATACCATGATCAATCCATTTTTACATTCATTTCCTCTTTCTACTAATTTATGATAAATCATGCGATAACTACGCTTGCTCATGTGCTCAAATTTATGACATGCCATCAAGGATCAACTACAATTAACTTCATGCAGAATCTCAATTATCAGACACAATTGTATAGAGATAAAAGAACAAGTCCTTACATGATTATTCTAGCATATTTATAATATCAACACCCAACAATGTCTCATAGATGTATCACACTACCTAAAGGTTGCAATTCATAATTATAGGGTTGTGCGTTATCGCATATATATTATATTTACTTAGTACTAATTTACTTAAACAAGATCGAGTGATAAGGGGAGGTCACTTGCCTTGATGTGCACTTCCTTGGTGATTGCGGAGGGGGTGGCTGAAGTTTGGGTCGCTCAACGTGTTGCCTGCATGATAATAAGGGTGTGTTAGCTCCAAGCGATGACTCGACGAAAGAATTGAATGACTACGTGAGAGGTATGGGTTAAAGGTTTGGTCGGTTCACGGAAAGATTAGTCGACAAGGTCTCAATCGGGATGGGTCGAGTCTCGTAATAAATAAAATATCTTATAATAGTGTGGCTTATATGAAATCTAATATATAAATATTTTCCTAACTTATTGTATGATCTATTAAAGGCCTAAAAATGTTCTTCATAGTATGTGGCTATAAACCCTTATATTTTTAATGGTAAATAAAATAAATAATAAAAGAATAAGTTTTTAAATGATAAATAGAGCATATGTATAAATAATTATATACAGACTGATTTTATTCTTAATGTTATATGTATATAACAACAAATAAAAATAAATGAAAAGGTTTTATGGGTCAGGTCTGAGTCAAAACAGAGGAAGAGGTAGCTATATAATTTATATGCTTTTTACGTTATTAACAATATATATTTAAAAATACAAAAAGCCTTTTAATGTCACTGCTCTGTGACAAAACAGAAGTGAAAGTTGGGCTGTGGGTTGAATGTGCACGGGAGGAGTAAAATGGGTATTTTCATAGAAGAGAGAGAAAAATATAGGGAGAGAAAATGGCTTCGTTGACGGATTCGGCATTGCCGCTGATGGGAACAACGCCGATCGCAACAGCGATAACGAACGATGTTCGCGAGAGCACGCCTGATAACGATCAACGGCACAAGTATCGAAAGGGCAGCAACGATCGCTACGATGATCGTCGCCGGAGATTGAGACGGCCATAAAAAGAAAACAGAAGATGAAGAAGAGAAGAAGAAGAAGAAGAAGGTCTTACCAGAGATTGAATAGTTGATGGAGAAGAAGGAGGTCGACTCCTATTTATAGCCAGAAAAGGGGGAAAGGGTGCCGTGAAGGGAGTGGTGTCATGTGCAGACAAGCCTACCGTCAGACAGCGCCGGACAATAGGACCATATCGAGCCCCATGCCTCCTTAGCGAGGTTCTCGCTTCAGCGTCTGAGTTCGACTGATGGGGGTAGGTGGAAAAGAGACTTGGTGTTAAGCAGCAATAAAAAGAAGGGGTTATAGGGGTTTCGGTTGGGTCTAGCCTGGGCCTGATTCGGGCCACGAGAATGGGTCGGTCTGGCAGGTTGGGTCCTCACACACAACCTCTTGGATATGTGAAAAGGGTTTTCTTTTATTAGATTTGTACGGAAGTAATCAATTTTAACTCGAGCAGGAAGCCC
The DNA here is from genome assembly GCA_021018995.1 of Chloranthus sessilifolius. Lineage (NCBI taxonomy): Eukaryota > Viridiplantae > Streptophyta > Magnoliopsida > Chloranthales > Chloranthaceae > Chloranthus > Chloranthus sessilifolius. Next base: position 12,860,616 of record CM037588.1, read on the forward strand.
AATGGTGTTGAACGCAAAGATTTCCGATTCATATCGGCATATTGGCTGGGCTCCTATTTTGGATATATCGGATATGTATGGGTAAAACCGGCCGATATTCAAGTGATTTTTAAAAAATTTAAAATATTAAAAAAAGTGAATTGTTTGAACGATCCATCACCACTAAATTATAACTTTTTATCTCACACTATAGAAGTGATAGCCAAAGAATCATGTCCATAAATGGATGTGAACCATGCGAGTTCGAATATCATCCATAAATTAAAATTAAGCACAACAGTTGGTATTAGAGTGCACAGATCGGATGGTTAGAAACCTTTAAAAAATTTTGATTTTTGGGCACACCGCCTTTCAACTTTTGATCTATCTCTTTGACGGTGTGAATATATCCCACTCCTTCAGCCCATCAATGGTTTACAATCATTTAACTATTCAAGCACCATTTTGGTGCTTAAATGACAGTCAGGACCCTAAAAGAAATATTCTAAAATTTTAGAACACTAATTTTTGTTTTGCCCAAAGGGCATTTTTGGTATTATATCCGGTTCATATCGGCCGATATGACCCGATATTTGACCACTTTGACTCGATATTTGACCCTATATCATATTGGGGGTGTATATCGTAACGGATAAGGCTGATATTTAAAACCATGGTTGAACGAGTTATGAGAGTTTCTTCAATAAAGAATAGTAGACATTGGAGATTCCTATGTGGCATGGATTGTCACTATTAATTTCGTTTAATGTCATCGGAAAAGTCGGAACAAGCATTTTAAGTATGATCTTCATTTACTTATTGAGTTTGTGTACTATGCATATGTTTTGATCTTTTAGATAACACAATCGCTTGGATTCCACTGTTGTATTTCTTGTTCCACTCGAGTATGGTAGCCCTTTGGGTTCCCCTCCTGTAATGTCTTCTCGATACGAAAAAAACTTATTTATCTATAGAAAAATCAGAAAATGCCCACAAAGTTGGCTTACTATAGCAAAATGGGCTAATTTTGAGTGTTTGGACAAAAGATGACTGTTCTGAACTTGTGTCATTGTAGAAGGCAAACAGTTATGCTGATTGAGTTTACTTAAAAACTTGACCTCTTTTTAGTCAGATTAATTTTATCTTTTTGAGTCTAGTCAAAAGACTTGATCGGGTCTCATTTGGTTCAGAAGTTGCAAATATGTGAAACCTGAGATAAGATATCATTTTCGAGCATTTTTGGCTAATTACTGCATCAAATCAGTTATTCACTATCAATCTTGAAAACCACAGAAATGGACATAAGGAAAGCTCTGCTTGAAGATTTTCTACGTCTCTTGATAAAAACATTCTGTTATTCATTTGTTTCCAGCATTATAAGGGACATTATGCAATTACAGCGTTCTTTGAAAAGACGCTATGACACAGAATTAAATTAAATTCTGCGAGTTTGTACATTTCTGCTACATTATTATTATTGTCACACACACATGTTGAGACCTGGGAATATGGGTTCAGCCTGGGGCACTAGATTCGAACCAGTTGGGTGTCAGGTGCAAAAGGTTGATCAACGACCATCAAATATTTAGAAAATATTTGATTTTATGCCGTTGAATATGTGGTCAATGAAAAAAAATTATGAATGGCAAAATTTTTGGGTGGAAAACCCATCAAATGAATGGCATACATGTCCTTTTTTTAACCCGTAAGAGGATGTGGGCCAAACTCGTTCGCTCACATGGCACGTGATCTAGCTCGAACCTACTGGCCGGGCGGTCGGTTCGAACAAATCTTCGCAATTCTCATATACATCATACGTACATACATACATACATACATAATATATATATATATATATATATATATATATATATATATATATATATATATATATATATATATATATATATATTTGTGGATTTGAAAGCTTATACAATGTATTGACCTTTATGCTTATAAAATGTATTGACCTTTATATGTTGTTTTGATTTATATTATATGTTAAGTCCTGACCTTTAGGTCTTGACAGAGTCTTCATGTGGAACCAACTCAACTTGCCATCAAATTAAATTCAATTTGTGTTTTAAACACTACTTTCAATTTTGGATAAGTCTAATCTCATGCAAAAAGGGAAGAAAAATGCCACGGTCATGGTCTTTGGTTGCTTTAGCTCGTGAGCAATCAGGTTTTGACATGCTGGGTTTCCCACCCCACTTATCCGCAATGCCTATGGGCCACAAATTTGGATCGGCTTGGAGATTGTGGATAATAAATAGGGTCCAAAACCAGCACATCTTGGATGGACCAATGAGAAAAGGCCAATAGCCAATCTCGTAATGGGCTTGCATGACTCCTATTATGAGTTTGATCATCACTGAGAATCAAGGGGCCTTTGTGATTGGTAGGCAAATGTTGGATACTGTGGTGCTGGCTCATGATGTTATTGACTCTCGCAAAATCACAGGCATCATTTGCAATGCAAATATGAAAAAAGCTTCTGACAGTGGACGGGTTTCATGGACTACATTTTTGTGAGAACGGGTTTCATGGACTTCTCGGTGGTGTTGAATGGATCCCCCAGAGGTTATTTCAATAGCTTGAGAGGCCTCAAGCAAGGGGATCTTTGATCCCCTTTTCTTTTCAATATGGTGGGAGAAGCTGTTAGTCATCTATTCCTAAGAGGCAATGATATTGGAAGATTCAATGGTTTCCAAATTGCTATAAATGGACCGACAATTTCCTATCTCCAAATTCCAGATAACACTCTTTTTCAGTGGGGCACTGGACAAAGAACTGTCGTACTCTAGTGATGAGTATGGGGCAGCGGGTTAACATCCACAAAACCAGGATTTTAGGGATTGCTATTGATGAGGCTAGTGTTATGGGTTTGGCGAATGGTATGGGATGCGCGATGGATGCCTTTCCTACTGCTTATCCGGGTTTCCATTTACCTTCGTTTTCTGCTTTGCGTGGGGAAGCCTTCACCTGCATTGTAGGAGCCCATTCTATAAAGATTTGAGAATAGATTGGCGGTTTGGAAGGGTAATTTGTGATAAATCTGTGCATCCAACTCAAAACCAATTGGGTATGAGTGGAGGGGCCCAAGATCTTATAAAGTGAGACAAGGCTATGAATACTCGATCTGGGACTAAACTTCAACACACCCTCGCATGTGTTGGCCGGACTGAGCCAAATCACGTGGACAATTGAACTTGGTGACGTGGAGTGGAGTAAGGCCTGCTTTGATACCATGATAAATCTGTGCGTCCAACTCAAAATCAATTGGCTATGAGTGGAAGGGCCAAAAATCTTATAAGGTGGGAGACAAAGCTATGAATACCCGATTTGGGACTAAACTTCAACAATTTGCTTAACTGGCTCTCATTGGAGCTGCTTTATCCAACTTCCCGATGTACTTCATGTCTATGTTCAGTTGCCTGGTGGCGGTCATTGTTAGATTGAAGAAAATTGAAAGGATCTTTCTTTGGAAAGGAAGAGGGGAATAAAGAAGGTATCACTTGGTTAATTGGGATGTGTGCCTTCTCTTAAGAAGTGATGGAGGCTTGGGGATTCGGAGGTTAAGGGAAATGAATGTTGTGCTCCTTGGGAGATAGCTCTGGAGGATTTCGATGGAAAATCAGAACTGGTGGGTTCAATTTTTGTTATGTAAATATGGGGGGGACCAGTTGTGGTAGGAATGTAAAGTCTAATAGGATGGGGTCAGGCTGGTGGAATGGGGTGTGAAATGTTAAAGCCAAGTTCAGGCTGTGTATTAGATATGACTCGGGTGATGGCTGATACATCTTATCTGAGAGCAGAGGTGGGGGTGGGCGAGGTAGTGTTGAAAGACAGTTTACGGATTGGTATCGGGTCACAACATGCACTACTATGACTATAGATCAGCTTGTTTTGAATACAGGAGACAAATATGTGTGCACATCAGACTTCATAGAAACCTGAGGGATCTGGAGTTGTAGAGCCTCATTGAGGGTTGTACGCCAAATAGGGCTAGTCGAGACCTAATGATTTGGATCATGGGAGGCAATGGGTGCTTTTCTGTAAAAACTTTTTACTGGTTCCTGTAAAGACTTTTTTCTGTAAAAACTTTGATTGCTCACAGTTGGGTGGAGGGTTGCCCACCCCCCCCCCCCCCCCAGAGTCCGTGTGTTTGGATGAAGCCTTGCATGGGGAAGGATTTTGACCATTGATTAATTCATTAGGAGAGGCAAAAGGTAGCGTAATACTTGTGTAATGGGTCTTCAAATGGAGTAATCTACTGATTGTCTGTACTTTATCTATTGTAACTTGGCCAGGGGGATATGGTGCTTTGTACTGAAAGCATTTAGTATTTGCTGGGTCTTCCCAAGGTCTTGTGTTGATCTGTTGACTAGATGGGATTCCGAAAATGTTAGCGGTACTAAAGGGGCTTGTTGGAGAGCTTCTTTAATGGCAGTCATTTGGGTAATATGGTTCGGAAGGAATGATAAAAAATTTCATACGGTTGGAAGGCCGACTAACGTGATTATGAAAAATTCTCACCACTGGGTTCTTGGCTGGGTGATCCTAGACAAAGAAGGGGTAGTTGGTAGCAGTCTAGAGCTCCAGGAGCATGGGACATTGTCAGTGAAGCCCCAGGTTGAAATGCGTGTTCCTATCAGGTCTTTCTTTGGGGCAAGAATATTCTTAAAAGAGAAAACTAGTCATTATTACAATTAGACAGGGGTCTTAAACCTATGCTATTAAAAACAAAATGAAGTCCAGATTCTATCCCAGCTTAGCAAAAAGAAAATGACGTAGTCAAAAGGCCAGCCAACAAGAGCATAGCTAATGAAATCTGAAATTAATAAATAATGGCTTCCTCATAAAAATTTGGCTAGAAGCAGTGAGAAGGGGATGGGAGGATTGACAAATAAGCTTATTTTTTTCCTTCTAAAATTTCCTTTCCATGAAGTTCGTAAAACTATTTCCTTAACCACCATATGCATGTAAATCCAAAAGCTTCTTTCTGAAAAATAATACATTCTCGAGATTGTATTTCTCAGAATGATGGGCATGAAACCATGTTTTGGATGACTTACAATTCCCATTCGATTCAGAGAGCTTTTGATAAATGAGCAGTCCATCCTGAGTGGCATGAGCTTTGGCTTCAAGAATTGACCTTGTAATGTATAAGTCTATCAAGTTTAGAAATGCGACCAGCATCGAACCATTTGAATTCCATAAGTGGTCCCTCTTACGAAGGGTGTTGGAGACATGAGAAAACTTCTATGTTAAGTGATGGGAACATCACATAGAGGAAGGCAGATGAAAGAATAAAGAGAAAGGAGGCAGAAAACGTCAACGGATGACTTGGAAGGAGTTCTACCGTACGAGTTCCGATACACTTGATCAGTACCACGTGCGTATTTCATCGGTGATGAAACATTTTGAGTGGAGGAGAATGACAGGGAATGCAAAAAAAAATAATAATAAATAAAATTTGTGAACAGTGATAAATACAATAGGAACATTGCCACACAGCAACGATTTTTTTTTTATCTTTTTAGTCTTTTATTATTTTAGGACTCTTTTATTGTGAGTTTTATGTCGTTTAGGATTTTCTTAGCCTATATAAAGACATTGTAAATACTTTATTAATCAGTTTTTGATTATTGAATGAAAGAGAGTTGCTTTTGTGCAAACCCTAGAGCGCTTGTGAAGAGTTTTCAATCGAGCGAGTGAATCCTTCAAACCTTGAGGAGTGAGCAATCGTTTCTCGTGCGACTTAGTGCGAAGCCAACGTACAGCTGTGGTGTGAAGCTTCGGAAAATCCTTTGTGTGAAGCCTTGGAATCTACCCTTTTATTTTATCTTTTTTCTAGTTATTGTCAGGTATTATCCTTCTTTAATTTCATTGATAAAATTAAAATCCCAAATTGTTCCCCTTCTATTAAATTATTTTAAGCCTTATTTCATTTAAAATTCTTGAGGAGTCAAGAGACGATATTGTGATTGTCAACTGATGCCCTAAACTAGAACGAATCTCGAGTTCCCTTATCGGAGCCATTTTTCTAGATCGAAAAATTTTTACGCATGCGACGCTAAAATGGATTAATCTAATTGTTTTATTAATTTCATTGAATAAATTTTATGTGTTGCTTGATTTTGAATATTTTCGCTATTCAATTCATTCTAAAGTTAATCCCAAATTCGCATATTAGGATTTTAGCGTGTCGTCCAGTGTCAGTTTTAGTATCAGAGCACAGTTTTAGTTTAGGGTTCGTGTCATATAGATTATAGGGTTTACTTGATTTTAGTATATTTTGTCTTGCATAATTCCATCATAAATACCAGTACCTTAGAGGCCTTGATTAGAGATTTTGCATCTAAGGTGACCACTAGTCAAACCCAGATGGATGAGTACATCGCTGATCAACAAGCTAAGTATGAGGATTTAGAAACCCATTTTGAAAAGGTCAATAAGTTCATCGTTGAGAATCATAATAGGGTCAACAACTGTAACCATAGGAGAGATGTTCCTCCCCAACGTGAGGTACAAGCTAATCTGGACGATAAGGTCATGAAATCTGTAAAAATGGATGCCCCTACTTTTGACGGGAAAAGACAACCCAAAGTCTTTCTTGAGTGGGTCGCCAGCATGGAAAACTACTTCAAGTGGTATGCCGTGTCCGAAGAGCACAAGGTTAGATTTGCCAAAGTCATGCTTATGGGTCAAGCTAGACTTTATTGGTTGGGAGTAGAACGTCGTAGGCATATCTACCCGGGTGGGCTGAAATGAAAGCCCAACTACACGAAAAATACATTCCCGTATCATATGATGAACGTATTCTTGATTAGTGGCAGTCATTGCATCAAGGAGATTTCCTAGTCACAGAGTATATCGATCAATTTGAAGACCTGATGACCCAGGACGATGTAGATGAACCAGCAAAAGTTATCCTCTCTCGTTTCCGAATGAGTCTTCGACCAGAGTTACAGAGGGAACTCATTCCTTATCCCGTTGCGGATCTCGAGGAATATTTTGCTAGAGTTAAAGAATTAAAATGGTATCTCGACACCCCCAGTCATGGCTGATCTGTCTTCCAAATTTGAGCATCAATGTAATCCTATCGAAAAGGGAAATAATGCCTCTAGTCAACCTTCAAAATCTATAATTCCTCAAGTTGACAAAGGAAAGGGACCAATGGTCGAGAGTTCTAAATGTGCTCTGCAATAATATTATAAGTGTCAAGGTTTTGGTCACTTTACATTCCAATGTCCTAGTAAGGGTCAAACCTTGATCATTCAGGAGCATGATGAGAAAGAGAGCAACGAGATACCCGAAGAAGTGTACGAACCATGTGGCACTCCAAGTGATGAGGAAGGTGAGGTTCTGGTCAGAGCCATAGGTTGCATTAGGACAATTTCGCTGAGGACGGTGTTGATAATGTGTCTATCTCAAGTGAGCCATTATAGTTGGTAGGATCATATCATCATTCTGATTTGCATGAGATTAACAATCTGAATTTATTGGACATTGGAAATACACATGATCATACTAACACATTGAATATATTTGATGTCTTTGATACTAATAATTTTCTATTGATTCCTGATGGTTCTGAGCATGTGGAATCTTTTCCAATCTCGGAAAAGGGTAAGGATAAAGGTCTAAATTTTCCTCTAGACAAGAGCAACTATCTGATAGTTGTCGAAACTGATCTTACGCCTATTTTAGAACCCACAACCTTACCCATTGATCCATTCCTTATTAATCACCCAATCCAACTGCACCCATTTACCTAATTTCTATCTCGTACCTTACCTGTGTAATATGAGAAAGGGTCAAATGAGAAGGTCATAGAATTTCCAAGCTTCCATGCCAATGAAGGTAAGAATTAGAAGTATCTCATAGCGTGAAAAGGCAAACCAAGAATTGAGCTCCCGAAGTGTGGCATCTGTGGATTCCCTAACTCATTGGAGATGAGTTTTTCCAACTCGGGGAGTATTGATGGGGACATCACACAGAGGAAGATAGATGAAAGAATAAAGAGAAAGGAAGTAGAAAACGTCAACAGATGACTTGCAAGGAGTTCCACCATACGAGTTCTGATACACTTGATCAGTACCACGTGTGTGTTTCATCGGTGATGAAATAATTTGAGGGGAGGAGAATGACAGGGAACGTCAAAAAAATAAAAAATTAAAATTTGTGAACAGTGATAGTGCGCTGTGAACAGTGCCACAGCGCGCCGTGGACGACTCCGTCCAGCGACGATATTTTTTTTTTTTACCTTTTTAGTCTTTTATTATTTTAGGACTCCTTTATTGCGAGTTTTATGTCGTTTAGGAATTTCTTAGCCTATATAAAAGCATTGTAAACACTTTATTAATTAGTTTTTTATTATTGAATAAAAGAGAGTTGCTTTTGTGCAAATTCTGGAGAGCTTGTAAATAGTTTTCTACCGAGGGAGTGAATCCTTCAAACCTTGAGTAATCGTTTCTCGTGCGACTTGGTACGAAGCCGACGTACAGCCGTGGTGTGAAGTTTTGAAAAATCCTTGGTGTGAATCCTTGAAATCTATCCTTTTATTTTGTCTTTTCTCTAGTTATTGTCAGGTATTATCCTTCTTTAATTTCGTTGATAAAATCAAAATCCCAAATTGTTCCCCTTCTATTAAATTATTTTAAGTCTGATTTCATTTAAAATCCTCGAGGAGTCAAGAGACGATATTGCAATTGTTGATTGATGCCCTAAACTAGAACGAATCTCAAGTTCATCGGAGCCGTTTTTTTAGATCGAAAATTTTTTACACATGCGACACTAAAATGGATTAATCTAATTATTTTATTAATTTCATTGAATTAATTTTATGTGTTGCTTGATTTTGAATATTTTCGCTATTCAATTCATTCTAAAGTTAATCCCAAATTCGCATATTAGGATTTTAGCGTGTCGTCCCACGTCATTAAGTTTCCAGCATCCTTCTATTAGTTTGATCCATTTAAAACCTTTGGTTATAGATACCAATAGAAAACCTTCTGCCAGTTGCCTGGGAATTCACTTCATCAATGACTAGCTTAATACATTTTCCATGCAATGTCCCTCTAAGCTTGGGCAGTCAAAATGAGAATTTTCATATCAAATATGTGTTAGCATGATTATTTATGGATCCTTTATATTGCCTACATGTAATGTTTTATTTTCCTAGATTCTAGTTATTTCCCATCTACTTTGATATTATTATAAAAAGTTAAATAGGTTCATTGAAAATCTAGAGGATTTGTGCTCATAAATTTTACTTACAACTTACTAGTTGAAATACACATTATCATATGAGGACCCCAAAATCGTTTTCTACATGATATGACTAGTGCAGTTTCTAATAACATTTCAATATTATAGACAATATGAGGACACCAAAATCGTCTTGTTAGTCACCCATTTCTACTATGTCCTAATTAAAGTCATCTTTTTCTGCATTAGTTGTGACCTATAAAACATCTATTTCTGCATTAGTTATCTTCCATCTACTTTGTATCTGTAGTGAAGGCTGAATTTATGAACGAATTTAGTAAGGGCCTTCACCAATTTGTTTTATTTATTATTATTATTTTTGTTAATAGCATCAGAAGATTTGATAGTGTTAATGGAGTATGAAAGTTGACATTCTGATGTAAGGGTTGTCTTCTATATGGCATACTGATTGTAGATGTCGATGTAACACCAATGCTCGAACTAAAAGATGACACAACTGTTTGCTCTCCCATCAATTAATGAGTGTTTGTCTTTCAGATGGCATACCAATTGTATTTGTCTATGCATCAATAGCGCTCGAGCTAAAAGACGGCATGGCCGTCTGCTCTCGCATCATTTTAACTTATTAAAATTGCATTGCTCTAGGTCCATTACATATAATATTTTTTGTCTTTCTTTTTATTATATAGATGTATATTGAATCTGTATGCAGTGCAATATTTGTAAAAGATCCGAGTATAACAAAACTACGCAAAAGAAGTGAATAACTAAGGAAAGGGATAAAAAAGTTATGCTTCCACTCTCAAAGAGACCACATCTTGTTTTGTTTTTTCTTTTAATTAATCAAAACATAGAGAATGCCCATGCCCATGCCCTCCATAGGTGTCTCCTTTATTAACAGTTAACATTCAACTTTGATTGAGTCGTCTATCTTTTTTAATCCAACTAGAATTTCTAAAATATATACTTTTTTATAGTTGATCCAATAGTGTTTTGCTTATTATACCTTTTTTGCAATTATCAATTAAAAAAATTGTTTTCGCAATGTAATATGAAAAATCGTTGCACTTGTGGCACTGGTTGCCATTTCTTTTGGATGATTTGTTGTTGGTACTGAATGTTCATTACCTTTTCTTTTGGATGATTTGTTTGTTAGTACTGAATTTTTGTTTCTTGTACAATTCTTTCTGTTTGTTTATCATACAACTATTCACTATTTGGGGGAAAACTTCCCCAAAAATTTTCAAATCAGATGTTATCTCATGAATCTTTTGACCATGACCACTTGCAGACCTAGCAAACTTGATTGTTTATATAAATATATATATATATATATATATATATATATATATATATATATATATTATTTTTTTTCATATATATGATCACTTTTCTTTTTGAACTTAAGTGAGACCCTAAAAAAAGGCATTCAAGCCCACTTTTGTCACTCGCATTTAAAATGTCAATGTTTACATCTTAGACTACCTTCTTGTTATTGTAGTTAGTGTAGTTAGTGTTGGTTATATTTAGATGCAGGTGAAATACCATGTATACTATTTTAGTGTGTTATTTTGTTAATGAGGTTATTGTTGCAATGTGATTCTAATGAGCTAATAAAAGGCCAAGGGTTTTATTGTAATCCCATAAGCCCCTTTACCTTCTCTCTCTCCCCTTCTTCTCTTCCTCTTCTCTTGTTTTAACTTCCACTTATTGCCTCGACCATAATTATTTATCCTTTCCAAATACTCCAAGTTACTAGAGTATATGTTCTTGTGACCGCTTTACATCGGGAACTTCCTGTTGATATCAGCCTTACCACTTCTGTCATTAGCAATCTCTTGTTTTGTGCTTTAATAATGATGTAAAAGCATTGTTTTCCATATTATATGTTAGCTAAAGCATTACGGTATTTTTTTCATTTTTTTTCAAAGCTGTTAAAGTGGATTTGAAAAGCTGGTAAGATTCTTGGTTTTTGAACCCAGATTTTGATTTTTTGCTCCTGTGCATCATCAGAAGGATTGCAGAGTTGGAAGTTTATATTGTTTGGATCATGCTATCTTTCTACATAAATTGATTTCTTCGAGTTTTATTGGGTACAGTAAAAGTTATGATGTAAACATAGGTTTCAGAAGCTAGCTTTTTTCGCTATACATATTATTTTTTGGTAAAAATTGTTATCTGTTGTTGCCGCTTACTCAGTTTGTGTGATTTGCTTATCAATGAGACAGTGTTGCAATTGCTGCGTTAAGTGTTGCACCCACATAGCATATAATACTATTATAAACAACAAATTTGTGTAGAATATAAATCTAACACAAATAAATCATAATAAATTTTCCCTTGCTAGGAGAGGGTTTGATTGAAAATGACAGACTTTATATTTTCGGGTATTGCAATCGATTCCCCGTTAATTATATCAAAATTGAATACCTCTGATTAAAAGCTACTAAAGAAAAGTAAAGTAATTACATCTCTTAAATAAGCAAAATAAATCCTAATGTCTCTGTCTTCATTAATATCTTCGTCTTCATGGTACAAGATGGACGCGTAGTATGCTTTTGTCGTTAGAGACTCGAGCAATGTGAAATAAAGGGCATCGGAGACGAGAGCCCATTCTCCAGAAGATAGACCAATCCGATCGATAGGCATGGTCAAATATGGGTATGAGGAGTTTGTGGATGAGTTTCATAATAAATTCATGCTCACTTGTCTGTAAGACGAATTCAAACACTAGATCCATTTTCTAATATCTGGTCATTCAAAAAATTAGCACTTTTAGTTATGGGGTATCTAATCACTGGTCGGATGTCATCAAATTTCTTAGGATTTGATCATCATAGGTTATTTTGCGATGATTTCACCATTAGATCATGTAATGATTTTATAATACAATCATTTTAATGTAAAGTTAATGAATTCACAGTTGGATTTGACCAAACAATAAAATTTGATCAATCCATGATAAATCCACCGTTGCATCTTATTAGGATCGCGTATTATGATTGTTTGACTAAAAGTCAACTAGTTCAACATTAAATTTGACTAGAATCAGAAGATTTGGTCAACATATAACAAATCCACCGTTGGATCTCGTTATAATGATCGTTTAACCAAAAGTCAATGAGCCCATCGTTGGATTTGACCAAAATCACAAGATCTAATGAACATGTAATAAATCCACCGTTGGATCTCGTCACGATCTCTTATTATAATCGTTTGACCAAAAATCAATGAATTCACCGCTGAATTTAACCAAAATCACAAGATCTAGGCAACATGCAATAAATCCACCATTGGATCTTGCTATGATCTTGTATTATGATTGTTTGACCGAAAGTCAACACGTCCACCGTTGGATTTGACCAAAATTAGAAGATCTAGTCAACATGCAATAAATCCACTATTGGATCTTGTATTATGATTATTTGACCGAAAGTCAACGAGTTCACTATTAGATTTGACCAAAATCATAAGATCTAGTCAACATGCAATAAATTCATCGTTGAATCTCATTACGATCTTATATTATGATCGTCTGACTAAAAGTCAACAACTCCACTATTATATTTGACTAAAATCAGAAGATTTGATCAATACATAATAAATCCATCATTGGATCTCTTTACGATATTGTATTATGATCGTTTGACCAAAAGTCAATGAGTCCACCGTTAGATTTGACCAAAATCAAAAGATTTGATCAATACATAATAAATCTACTGTTGGATCTCGTTATGATCTTATATTATGATCGTTTGATCAAAAGTCAATGAGTCCACCGTTAGATTTGACCAAAATCAAAAGATTTGATCAATACGTAATAAATCTACTGTTGGATCTCGTTATGATCTTGTATTATGATCATTTGACCAAAAGTTAAATAATCCATCGTAAAAGAATTTTCGATCTCGATGTTGAGATCCAAATCCTACCTTTGAGGGAGTGATGACTTGAATCGCAAGGGAAACTCTAATTTCAGGACGTGATCAGATCTAGTGAATCTGATGGTTATGAGTAATTGTAGATGAATATTTCAGGTATCAGGGTATGGAATCATTCTTTGGGTTCGTGATTGCAACCCGTACGAGTATCGAATTTGTGGTTACAATCTGAGCATACTAAGAGTTATGTGATGGGTTATACCCACGTAATCCGTAATCCCAAATTGCAATCCTAAATCATACTTAGGTAAGAGCCGTAACTCTTATCTTAGGCGTGTCACCTTTAGATAAGGGTCATAACTCTTATCCTAAGCGTATCAATCCGAATTTGTTCCTTCCATAGACTCTAAAAAAAAAAAAAAAAGGGAACGAAAAGAATCTCCAAGATACCTTAAGGTCTCTTGTAAGAGGATCAATGTCGGAGAGGTTTTTGGCAGGGCTCTCGTGTCAGAATTTTCAAATCCTAAATAATGAGAACATATCTGTTATTTATAGATTTATGGTAGCGGTTACAGGACGTTATAATCCTACGATTTCCGCAAGAGTTTCACAAATTCAAGGGTTGTGAAGACTGCGCAGGTTTTAACTTTCACACCATGGGTTAAAATATCGGAAAAATGATACGTATTGTCCAGCCCCAAAATCGATACGTATCGGTATCGGACGATGCATTCCAATGTATTGTCCGATATTTTCGATTTATGTACGGGAGGCACCGATACGATACTCTGAATGTACCGCATCGGTGAGGTCCAAAACCGATACGTATGGGTATCAGGCGATATTTTGACCTATGTTACACACGGATTGAAAAAAGATTATTCTGCAGATATCTTGCCTACGCAAGTGGTTATTTGTTTAAGTGAAGAAAATAGAGGACCCATGTTCGAAGGAGATGACCTACGCAGGCACGACCTACGCAGACACGACCTATGCAGGTAAGACTACGCAGACATAACCTACGCTGACCCAACCTACGCAGGGACGACCTACACAGGAAAGACCTACACAGACATGACCTACGCAAGTACGACCTACCCATGCACGACCTACACTGGCACGACCTACGTAGGCGTGACCTACGCAGGCACGACCTATGCAGATACGACCTATGCAGGCCCGACCTATGCAGGGCCAACCTACACAGGTATGGCCTACATGGACCATATTTAAAAAAAGAAGAGGGAAAGAGAGAAATAAGATGGCCTGCGTGGGCCATCAATGAGAGAGAAAGAGGGCGGCCGACGTGGGCCATGTTAGAGGGAGTGCGAAGAGGGCCCATGCAAGTAGGTCCATGTATGAGTCACACTCTTTGACATAACTTAGGATTTTAAGTACTAGTTAGAGTAGGTTTGTTAAGCAGAAAACCTATAAATAGAGCTTCATTTCTTAACTTCTTCCATTAATTCATTCTATCCGATTTTTGAGACTAAGTAGAAGAACTTCCCGACTCCAAAAATTTCGAGTCAACAGGTGCCTCCTCGATTTTTGTTGACTTTTTTTAAAACAAAAAAGTCGATAAAAATCGATATAATATTATATTTCCTAGGAGAATTTTACTACTGACTAGTGATCGTATTCTCTACGGAGATTCGATCATCAAAATTTGAACTTTGGAGTCTATTGGATGGCCTGATTTCAATCTGACAGATTTCAGGGGAAGGGCTTTGGATTTTGAGATTAATCAGATTATACTTCCTACGGGAAGACCGTTACTGATTTGGTTATAAAATTTGCGATTCTTACGAGAACGCTCTCCGATTACCAAGATGAATCTCTTAAATCCTTCAGATATATTTCCTACGGGAATTTTACTATTGAATAGTGATTGTATTCTCTACAGAGATTCGATCATCAAAATTTTCATTTTGGGGTCCATCGGATGGTCTGATTTCAATCTGCGAGATTTCAGGGGACGGGCTTTTAATTTTGGGATTAATCAAACTATACTTCCTACGGGAAGACCGTATACTGATTTATGGTTATAGGATTTGTGATTCTTACGAGAAAGCTCTCTGATTATCAAGATGAATCTCCTAAATCCTTCAGATAGTCCATTTGAAATTTATAAACCTTAACAAATTTATGGAAGAGAAAAAAAAATTTTTGACTCGAAATTGGCTTAAAAAATATTTTCTAAAAATTAACAAAAATTGTGAAGTAGATTTTCTATTGACCATCGATCTCGATATAGATCAGGTGGTTAAAATAAAATCCGGAAGATTTGTTTTCGCCACCTGGTCAGATCTGATCGATTTTTGAGCCGTTTACAAAGATCAAAATGGCCTTTCAAATATTTTCTAAAAATCGACAAAAATTATGGAGTTGATTTTCTATTGACCATTGATCTCGATACAGGTCGGGTGACCAAAATAAAATCCGAAAGATCTATTCTCGCTATCTGGACAGATCTGATTGATTTTTAGGCCGTTTACAGAGATCAAAACAGCCTTTCTAAAAATCAACAAAAATTATGGAGTTGATTTTCTATTGACCATTGATCTCGATATAGATCGGGTGGTTAAGATAAAATTCGGAAGATCTATTTTGGCTACCTGGACAGACCTGACTGATTTTTGGGGCATTTACAGAGATCAAAAACGGCCTCAAAGATAATTTCAAAAAATATTTTTATTGACCATTGATCGTCAATCAGATGGTATAAGATAATATAATTCAAATATATTTTGAAACGTAATGTAATTCCTTTTTTTTCTCTTTCTTTTTA
The DNA here is from genome assembly GCA_021018995.1 of Chloranthus sessilifolius. Classification (NCBI taxonomy): domain Eukaryota; kingdom Viridiplantae; phylum Streptophyta; class Magnoliopsida; order Chloranthales; family Chloranthaceae; genus Chloranthus; species Chloranthus sessilifolius. The sequence goes on from CM037588.1 coordinate 12,876,501, forward strand.
AACTCAAATTTTGAAGAAGTCAACTTTTATTGCTTCATTCCTTACGCAGTTTATCCTCATGCGAATAGGAGGTAACATATAAACATACTTACGTTGTTTACATTAACAACACACCTAAGTACAAGTCGTACATAGTTTATCCTCATGCGAATTGGAGATTCAATGCACCTAAGTACAAACCTTACGCAGTTTATCCTCATGTGAGTAGGAGGTATAATGCACCTAAGTACAAGCCTTACGCGGTTTATCCTCATGCGAGTAGAAGGTAACATATAAACATACCTATGTTGTTTACATTAACAATGCACCTAAGTACAAGCCTTATGCAGTTTATTCTCCCTGGGAAGCTGGGAGCCGGTTTTATCTGCGGGGGTGTGAGAAGTGGCCTTTTATTTTCTGAAAGGGCTGGAGAAGGCTGGGTCCTCTGGGTGAAAGTTGGTAGGAGTCCTCTGGGTGAAAGTTGGTAGGGGTCTCTGACTCTTTGTGGAATAAATGAGCCCCTTTGAATAGCCTTGTCCTTTTGAACCTTCAACCAGGCATTCGTTCTACTAAGCATTTCGCTGGATTCCCTTTCTTGAATCTGTGCACAATCCACGAGCTCCCCATACATTTCTATTTTCATCATGACTAATTTCTCACGATAGATAATCGCAAGTCATTTTGAAATGCGAAGAGCTTATCGCCTTCATCCGCGATCAAATTCCAAGCGAATCTGGATAGCTGGTCGAACTTTTCCTCGTACTTGGCCATAGTCATACTCCCTTGCCGTAGGTTCATAAACTTTCTTTTCTTCTGAGCTTTGGTGACTGCAGAGAAGTACTTACCGAAATATGCTTCCCTGAACTGCTGCCAAGTCCCCTCTTCGTCGTTGTTTTGATCTACAATTCTCTTTGTTGCCCTCCACCAGTTTTCCGCTTCTTGGTCTAGATAGAACGTTGCCCACTTCACCTTTTCATTTTCTGCCGTTGAAGAGATCTCGAAGAACTTCTCGATTTGATTCACCCAATCTTCAGCAGCGACTTGGTCGAATTGACCATGGAAGTAGGGGCTCGAGCTCTGTTGAATACTTGAAATTCAGCAGGTGCGTGGGGTGGGTTCTCTTGTCGAGGAAGAGGCTTGGCCTCGTCACCATTGAATACTTCACCAAATGGATAGAGGAAGCATCATATACGAACATCACGGTCAATCATGTCGAGAAATTCATTAACAATAATATTATTTGTCGATTCGGAGTACCCAAGGACGTCATCACGGACAACGGCACCAAATTTACAAACAAGCGCATCAGAGCTTTTTACTAGCAATATAAAATCAAGCATCATCGCTCATCACCATATCGGCCACATACCATTGGTGTCGTAGAAGCTGCGAACAAGACAGTTGTTCGCATCCTTGAGAAGATGGTCATCACCTACCAAGATTGGAGTGAAATGTTACCATTTATACTATAGGCTTATCGAACATCGATCCGTACCACTACAGGGGCAACTCCATTTTCACTTGTGTATGGGACCAAGGTAGTGCTGCCAGTTGAAGTTGAAGTACCCTCACTCTGCATCCTTATGAAATCTAATCTATCGAAAGTTAAAGGAGAAAGATCCCACTTTGAGCAGCTAAACCTGCTAGATGAGAAAAGGCTCCTAGCCTTGTGTCACACCCAGGCCTATTAGAGAAGGATTGCACGTGTTCACAACAAGCGTGCTCGCAAGGTAGGGGACACAGTACTCAAGAAAATCTTCTCATCTCTCCATGCGGATTCGAGAGGGAAATTCAAGCCCAACTAGGAAGGACCTTACGTCATCTGAGAAGTGCTCTCGGGATATGCGCTTCACCTCGCCACCATGGATGGAGATCACTTTTCTAAGCCCATCAATGCTAGATACGTATGTCGATTCTACTCCTAGTCTCTGCAGCAAGGTAAGTATTGATAAGATGGATACGTGACTGCTTAAGGACCCCATAAAAAAGGCCATCATTTTAAAGCCAAGTAGCAAAAAAGTGTCCCTGAACACTTATACCATTGCTACACTTGTTGAGCCATTGGCTTTTCTTTCAATAAACTCCTCTCAGGAAAAGAGAAAGTGTATATACCAAAAAAAAAAAGAGTTACCATCAAATCTAAAAAAATTAGAAAAGCAAAATCCAAAAAAGAAGATATCTGAAAAAAGCAAAAAGAATAAAAAATAGAAAAGAAAAAATGGGGCATGTACAGTCAAAATTCCTCAAGGAAGAAGTATATTACGGCAACTGAAACCCTATCAAGGAAACCTTCTTAACTCGGGAATATCTTCCAAATTCCTAACCTATCCCATGGCCAAGATACATCCCAAGAAAAAACACTCTTTAAAGTCTATGAGCAGTCACAGTATCCATCGAATCAGCACGAGCCAAGCTGAGAGACGACAAGAACTCCATCCAGCCGGCTATGACGAAGTCAGCATCTATGTCGTGGCCTTTGAGAAATAAAGAAGAATAGAAAAAAAAAAAAAAAAAAATACAAGCTCAAAGCAAAATGGACATGGTGAAAACTCGAAAGGGTACCACGGGTAAAAACAGCGAGTTTGTGTGGACAAAGTAAAAACCTGAAAAGGCACCTGGGGTAAAAATACATACTCATGGATGTAGTGAAAACCTGAAAGAGTGCTACGAGTAAAAAAAAGGGAAACAACGGGCACGGCAAAAAACCGTCTTGGGCGCTGTGAGTAAAAATATTGTAAAAGAGAAAGAAAAAGATAAAGTCATCGGTTACTCCCTTGGTCACAACCCGATCTATCTGATCCTCCTGGGTCGCTCATGTTCCCTCAAATCGGAGCTTGATCAAGTATATCGTCACAGCCGCACCATCAAATGCATGACCCAAGGTAAGGATAAAGGGTTAATTCGATCCAAAGGGGATGGACGTTCTGACCTTGATAAAGATGTTGAACCTGACCCAGGTCCGACCATGGACGGTTTCGACTATGCTCAAATTGGGACCCGTTACTTCTCCTCACGCTTAAGGCATCAAAGAAAAATCTTAAAAAAGATAATAGATTTCTCTTTCCCATTTTCGAACCAGCACTGTGCACACCCCGCTCTGGGATGATTGGTTTGATGACCGGAAAGACCATATTTGCAAAATATAATAGATTTTTCTTTTCTATTTTTCAGGCCAATACTATGCACACCCCACTCCGAGATGATTGGTTTGATGATCGAAAGGACCACATTTGCAAAAGATAATAGATTTTCCTTTCCCATTTTCGAGCCGACACTATGTGCACCACATCCCCAAAAGGATGACCAGTATAATACCCAGTTTCCTCCTTTTACAAAAACAGAGAATGATAGAATTTAGGCAAGATAATAGATTTCCCTTTTCCATTTATATGTCTATACGAGCTCACACCACATCTCAAAATATATCTGTGTGATGCCTTGCATGGCCCTTTCTATAAAATAAAAAAAGAGAAGCAAAAACAATAAAAAACACCCAAAAAAATATCTAACAGAGGTTCTTATGCCCCTTCGTGTGGTAATTTGATCTATGCAAAAAGTATGTGCAAGCCTAGGTCAATGACACAACTCGCGCTTCAAAGAATCAATCTCAGTGCGTAAGGCGTCCTCCCGAACATCCCGATCTGTCTTTCAGCGACCATGCAGACTCTTATATCGCTTCCGAGAAGCATCAGTAGCACCAAGAGCTTCACTCAAGGCTCCTTCCAAACGAAAAACCTCACACTCAGCTACACCGACTCTTGCTTCTACCACCTCTATTTTAACCTTTTGTTTCTCTAAACTCTCATACATAACTCGCTTCTCATCTATCAGCAGCTCAATTCGGGTTCGGAGCATCAACTCTTTCTTGGGCCAAGGTCCCCCTATGTCACTACTCTCTGCCTGGTTCAAACGACAAGCAGAAGGCCTCTTAGATAGCAGCCAAGCCTCGTACTCAGGAGAGATCAAAATTAGATTCCCCTGCTCCAGATCACACATATGCGTCAACTGATGTGTTTCTCAAAGATCGACTACCCTATCCAAGTCCCCAGAGGACCCCTGAGAGAAAATCAAGTCACATAAGGGCAGTTTCGTTGCACAGGACACTTACTGAGAACAACCAAATTGACGCAACACTTGAAATGGAAAGTAGTAGGTGCTTCTGGTCAAACCAAGAAGAGTGATGCCCTCTTAGTTGCTAGATCGAACTACTGGAAAAGCCCTGTCTAACTAAGGAAGCCTCCACACCAGTTCAGCCTCAGCCAGCCAAAGCTTTAGCTCTTGTATATTCCCCTGTGGTAACTTGTGGCATCGACTTAAGAAGTAGCGAGTCACCTCACCGCGAATAACATAAAAGCGGGGCATGGGTCCTAAGATAGCGAGATGCTTTCCAAGCTAAATCTGGAGCAGGAGGGGACATCCCCGGAGGTACTCCACCTTGCCCAGAGCGAAGGCATCAAGACAGTGGTAAAGCTCTGCTAGCACCATATGCATCACAGAGCGGCCTCCCTCAAGTTCTGCTAGAACATCATAAAGCGCAAGAGAAAAGCTCTCTCCCCCAGTGTAGAAAAGAACCTCAGAGATAAGGTAAAGGGCAAAGGCCTTCACATTATGAGAATTTTTTATCGGCAATCTTCGCAAGCTTTCATCCCTAAAAAGTTCTCTCAGGAATTTCACCGAACACCTGGTGGGCCCGCCAACAAGGTTTTTCTCATAATCAGCTTTCTTCTAGCCCAAAGTCATATGGACGGCTTTAGCATAACCTAGTTTCGACACTATCCTGACAAGGCCCCTATGCAACTTCAAACTTGATAGGTTGGAGAGCTCCTCAAGAGTGGGAGTTAACTCACGGTTCCCAAAACGGAAGACATGGGTATCAACCTCCCAAAATGAGGCTGCCGCATGAATAAGATCCCAAAGCAGAGGAACCACGAGGAAAGACGAGAGACGAACCAATCCGAGTTGGTCCAAACCTACAAGCTTACTCTCATTCAAGCTGTCAAGCCATGTTATTAAAAAATTGGGCCCCACGCCCAAAGAGGGAAGTGTGAATGTCCCGGACCCCCATGAGAGGCAGGGTCGGAAAGCAGGTCCATGATCATACAAAGATGTTTTGAGAAATCATAATTCGATGTAGGATGATGGACCAATCCTCGGGAAAAAGAAAAGAAAAAATGATAGCAGAAAACCCAAGGCCCAACTGAGAATAAAGAAAAAAGTGGCATCCTCGGGTCTTAATGACCCCACACTACCCAAAAGGATGCCTAGCAGGTGTAATACACACGCTAGTGCAAAATCTCCCAAATTTTGCCTAGTGTGTATAATATACACGCTAGGCCATTTCTGAGGAAACTTTGCCTAGCGTGTATATTACACACGCCAGGCTAACCCCCTAATGAAAAAAGAGAAGAAGGGATATGGGAGTTTTATTTTGGCCGATTCCTTAACCAGCCCACATACACTTAGTTTTTTTCTCTCACAAAAGGAACCCCCAATTGTGTACCAAAAATCTGCCATCTAACCTATCTGCATGGTTTTCTTTAAGATACCACTCACATAAGCACACAGAGTTTGGCAACGGTTAAATACACAACCTAAAGACCAATTTCCCAATTTGGGGCTCATCCTTGCAAATTATCAAGCGTATCACATCCAGAGGGAAGAGACAAAACAAGCAAAAGTGGAAAGCAACAACATCCACTTCAAGTACTTTGGTAGGTCCGCACGTCCCCCACTTGAGACAACGCCTGGGAAAGTCGGCTAAGCAGCGAATGCAGCTCCTTTTCACGAGCACGCTGCAAGTCATACCGAAAATCATCAGTCATGATTAGTCGAAAGGCAAGGATGGCAAGACAATGATCAGAGTCGATCAGTGTAACACTTACCACCTCCACATCCCGAAGGCCAACGATATGGCGATAGTACTCTGCCTGATTAACCGCCGACTCAGAATCCTGCAAGAAAGAAAGAGAAAGAGAGGTCAACTACATTAGCCGTAATACAAGAGCAAGCATATCTCTGAGAAAACATAAAGAAGAGAAAATTTACCCCGGGAACCAATTCAAGTGGAGGGATCCGAATTGCTTCAGCAGATAGGCAGGCCTGCTCAGTTACATCCGCACACAAACTCAAGAGGAAGGAATCGTCAAGGCGTCTAAAGGTCCCTTGAGTCTCTACAATCGAACTGCCAGAAGCCCCCGCACCAAAAGAGTTGGAAGGTTCGGCACCTGGAGCCTCGTCAGGACCTGCTGCTACATCATCCTCATCAGAATCATCCCCCTCGTCAAACTGTAGAAAAAGGCAGAGGTCCAGTAAGTCAAATCAAAATCAAACCCAAACCATCAGGAACCCACATACAGGAAGAAAAGGACTACCTGATATAGTGGGCCGCCAAAGGCCAAAAAGTTGGCACCGGGCATGAAGCGCGAGAGGATGCACTAGTAAGGAAGAGACTCGTACCACATCTGATACCCTCCAGGCACAAAGAGATCACCAACAGGAACCCCATGATGCAGGAGTCCATCCTCGAGTTCCTCAATCATACCTCTGAAAGTCATGATATCCTCGGGAGGGCCCTGCAGCACAGCAAAATAGTCTCGGTGTTGATGCACCACTCTCTCTCCCAAATAGTACGTTCTGACCCAAGCACCATAAAAAAAGGTAATCCGACGATCAACAAACAGGCAAGACTGGCTCACTGCGGCTCGATCCCAAAAGGGAGAACCAACATAAGGATCAAAGGTGATCTGCCCATATAAAGAGAGTCCTATTAGTCAAGCAAACGCCATCAAAATCCAGAAAAGAAGAAAAGGGAAGTGTTAGTACCTGCTCTGGGATCATCAAATCAAATTGGGACCTTAGGCCCAACTCCAGATGCTTCATTCCCAAGTCCTTTTGACGACTCATATGCCAATTTCTCATAAGAGGATATATATGCTCGTCTGAGAAGAGGAGGGGGCGGCCAGACTGAAAGTGTAAATATCTCCAAACCTGAAAGAAGAAGAAAACATGAAAGATGTGTCAGTCTCAAAATAAATGATAAACCAAGTGGAGTAGAGGAGCTAAGGGTTACCTCTACAACAGGCCATAAACCAAGAACAGAACCCAAATCCCCAACTGAGGCTCGGGCCAAGATGGCCATCAATACGGCATACCCCGCACCACCCCAGTCATACCGAAGCACATTCTCCCAATTCTCCATAAGACTGAGCAGGGACAACGAGACCCGGCCACCACTGGTATTGGAAAGAAGAGTCTCACTTAGAAGAAAGAGTGAGATACGAGCCAACATCAATGCTCGAGCAGGCTCAGTGACAATATCCATGTCCGGCTGATTGGGATCCACCAGTTCATTTTCATCAAACAAGTCAGCCAGCCATGAGAGCTTGATATTGGAGCCGGCCATATCCCAAGAGGAGGGGTAATCCCCGATCAACTGAACCACCTCTGCTCGATCCAGTATACGAAGACCAACCACTGGTATTCCCCCTATCCTAACTAATTTACACTACTTATCAGAAGAAAATTCAACCTCAGTCGTCAATTGATGCTGAAATTCTTCGATCCCTTATTCCTACACTGGGCTCTCTTATTTATAGATTATAAGGAGTCGGTTTACAAAGGCTTCTAATTCTAATAAAAGAAACTACTAAAAATAAAAGATTCTTAATTTTATTCTTCCTTGCTTTCAAACAACAGATGTGCCTTTAGATTGTTCTCCTTTATTTCAGTAATCGAGATTTCCTAAGAGTTTATCTCCATCAATCTTCTTAGATCCGTGATTCACCAAACTTCTAATTTCAGAGTTTTTCTAATTATATTCATAGCGGTGATAGTCTTCCCTCACGTGATCATCAGTAGATATAGCAGCGAGAAAGCTTTACACAATCATAAATTATGATTGTCTTTTCTTTACTCTGGCGAATCGTTAATCACGATTTCTCATTATCTCATAGCTCTCTTAGTGGATGATTTCTTATAACGAACGATCATTTTCTTGTTTTATCGCTTTTTACTCTTTTGTTGCTTTCTGAAGAATCGTCTTTTGAAGAATCGTTAATTATGATTCCTTAGCTTTCTTTTCTTTCCGTCTTCAACTTTAGCGCACAATCGTAAATTACGATTTCTAGACTTTTAACAGTGGCAAATCGTCTTCTTATGCTCAATTATTTTTTTACTACTTTTTAAGTTCATTTTGATGAATCTTAACACTTTGACTCTTAGTTTTTCCTTAATATCTATAGCTCGTCAACGTGTTAGTAGCAAATTAAGTCCTAGCATCACTAAGTTAAGAGTGATAAAATGGTAAATTATGTGACTGATCACACCCCCAAACTTAAGTTTTGCTAGTCCCTAGCAAACAAGGAAACATAAACTATCTAAAACTATAAATTTAAATGTCACTTTTGTAGGGAGCGCGATTGTATTTAGCAGATGCAACAAGCCTTTAAACCCCTAAATGATCCCTAGTGGAGGAGTTGTAGTCTCCTGAAGGTTTTCAGTAAAGTTACCTACAAACTTCAAATATATTTGAATTTTTCAAAATATTTTTTTCAAAAATAAAATCTATACTACTAGTTAAATTAATCATCATATGTTTGGTATGATTTTCAAAATTTTCAAATCTTTCACCTTTACTTTTCATCACGGTAATTATCCTTGATCAGAACTCAACAATTTCAATTTTGTACAGCGTGGAGTATGTGCATATCAGTGAAAAGTTTATTCATTAGAGATTTTTCTAAACTGTAAATTTAGAAAATATTTTCATTCAAACTCTCACTATTGGTATACTCTCAAAAAGATATCGAATTTTTTTTTTTTTTTTGGTTCTCTTACTATGATATGTATGATAAATTTCAAAGTACAATCAACTAAGAAGATAAATCTCATGAAATGGATAACCAATTCTGATCATGACTTTTTCGTTCATTCATAGTATCTATTTCATACATCTCTACTAGACTTGTACTTTTGTAAATCGTAAATCACAAAGGTCTTTCTTTCAGCTTGTAATGGGATTTTAGGTTAAAAGATTTTAAAGAAAGGTAGATAGGATTTAAAAGTTTCTGAAAATTTAGTTCTTCCTTCTCTATCTTCTTTCCTATTTTTTTATTTCAGTATGTATCCCAAAAAGTTGGATGACTTCTTCCCATTTTTCTTTTATGTTTTCTTGTGTAAATCTCATTTTCTTTCAATCAGAAGCTTTTCGCTTCTCTTTTCATAAAATCGTCTTTTACGATTTTTTTCTTTTCTTTTTCTTTTCCCATATTTTTCATATAATTATATTTCTTCTCAGTTATATCCTTTTCAGTAGATCATTTATCTGTTAAGCATATACTCCTTTCACTCCCTCTTTTTTCCTATTTTTATATTCTAAACTCTCATAAATTAAAGGTTAAAGGTAGAAAGCTTTGGATAGTACATATGGTTAAAGGTTTATAAAATATTAGCACAAAGAAATTTAGTTTTAAGCTTCTAATATGGGTTCAAAGGATATATTTTCTAGGAGTTTGACTTTTTGGCTCTGATTTAAACAAAAGATGGCCTTTGATCATTTTCACGATTCACTAGCATGAATGTCTTATTGCTTTGATATATTTAACATACAGTTCTAAAAAAGTAAATCATCATAATCATAGAATATCTTGATTCTAAGTTCAGCAACATGAGATTTTTCAGTAAAAGTTCAAGAAAAATTTTAAGCTTGTAAAACAGTCTCTCTCAGAATATAAAGAGGATATATTAATTCAAGATCTCACTGATTTATAATTTTGAAACTAAGATCTAAATATTGTAGTTTAATTTAATCATATAGTTTCAAACATTCATCAGATACAGTGCTCAAAAGTTATTATACATGAATTGCAACTGTTTTATTTTGATTGTTAACCTTTTGCTATGATGGATTATAAAGTTTCCAAAATTCATAATTTTTCTATCATACTTTGCATATAATGATTAACTCTAGATTAAAATTGCTATTTTTCTAACTAAAAATAGAGAAAATAAAAAAAAATTAAAAAAAAATTATTTTTTTTAATTTTTAATTTTTTATAAAATTTCATATATAAAAGCAAATAAGCAAATAAAAACTATTAACTACTAATATACAGATTTGTATATCCCCCCAAACTTAAATAAGACAATGTCCTCATTGTGCAAAACAGGGGACACAATGAAAATCTATTACCTTAATGTTGCTTTTTAGTTATCGGGTCTATGATCTGCATTAGGATTCAACAATGATCCCCCAAACTTGGGAAAAACTGCTACCGATATTATGAAAACTAAAACTGCTCCAAAAAAAATGATTAGAACAAAAGAAACTTTCCATATATAAACTAAATATTTATACAAAAACTTGCAAAGAAAACTAATTACATTAAAAGAGAAACTTAGGAAAAATCTAGACACACTAAGCTAAGACACTGGCAGCAACGTCTGAAAGTGAAGTTTGTCTTCGATAAAGATCGACCCTAAGCTTCTAACAAAATTATCCCGTCAAAAAAATGATTTGCCCTCCTAGCTCTGGGATGCCCTCAACTTGCTACTCTTGGGAGAGGAATTGTAAGCCGGGAAGCGGGAAAGTAGGGATTAGAGAAGAGGAGATGAAGATGGCGGGCAGTTCCGTCCTCTTATTTTTCTTTTCTTTTTTTTTGTTCTTTTTCTTTTCTTCCTTCGCCAAAATTTTATGTACTTCCTCGTACTCATCCAACAGGAATTGCACAGGATCTGGTTCTGTTGGTAGTGGTGGGTCCTCCCATACTGGAAAGAACTTTATTGGGTTATAGTTGATTTTATCGTCTGTCATGGGGAAAGATAGGCTGGTAGGGACGAGAGGGAATGATTTTGATAAGGACGAACTAAGCTTGTATTTAAAGTTCTTGGATGGTGGAATACGAACCGTTGTATTAAATTTCTTCATCCTTTCGAGCTTAATTGTCATAATGATATTATAGGAGGCTAGTTGGCAATAAATTGTACGTCGGCTGGGATAAATATAAAACGTCGTACGATTTATTATAGGTAGTGATACCGAAGAGTACATATGATGGATAGTAATTATTTTCATGTGGTGCTAGATTGCATATTTAGTATGATGAATCGCACACGTAAAAAGATTATAGGATGGGTACAATTTTTATACCAGCAAAGTACTTATTTTTGTGTTTTTAATTAAAAAAATTGTAGAGCTAGTATAGAATCTGTAACGTCCTGAAATTTTCAAAACTATAGGTACTGATTGGGTGCATGTCTGTTAAGAAACACATTACCATTCGGATTTTTAAACGGGATCATTTTGGGTCTGTTTAAACGTGTGTGAGATTTTTAGGACAAGTTCATATACCGTGGTGGTGTGTATTGGCTCAACAACGAGTCTGATTGATAGATGGTTTGAGTGTACAGGGCCCACACCTAACCAAAAGATTAATTCTACAGTAGCTAACACCTCGCTTAGGTGTAATTATTTCACGTGGAGTCTAGTTCCTTGGATAAGACAAACACCCAAGAAGAGTGTATGTGTTGCGTAGGGGAATTAGCCCCTTTAGGTTATAAAAGGCAAGCTTCCAAGGGAAGCTTAAATCATTTGAAGTTTTCTTGGGGGTCTTTGGGTTTTAGAGAGAGAAGAGAAAGAATAAGAGAAGGGCTTTGAATGCGTTGTATGTGTGCGTGCGAAGGATTAAAGAAGGTGTTTTAATTGCGGACTTGGGATTGTGTGGAATCCGAAGCTCCAAGATAAGAAAACCTAGCTTGTTGTGTGAAAGCTTGGATCGAGGGATCGATTGATTTAAGAGATAAGAATTTTGGTTTAAGTTGTTTATGTGTTAGGAATCTAGTTAGTAGGTGTGTGAAAATTTAAGAGAAGGGGTTAGGCTTTAAAGAAAATGAATTTGGGAAGTTAAAACCCGAGTTTGGGGTGAAATCTGACAAAATCGTTCAATCAAAATGAAAATAGATCGATCGATTTTTTCGAGCTATGAATCTAAAGGCTTCAGAACAAAATCGTTAGATCCAAATGAAAATCGTTCGATCGGTTTTGACTGTGCTTGCTAATACTGTCTCAGTATTTTAGCCATAACTTTTTACTCAGAACTCCGATTGGTGCAATTCTTACGGAATTAGAAAGAAGACGACAAGATTTATAACTTTTGTGAATTAACAATTTTGTGAATTCAAAGTTTTGAAGGTTAAAATTTAGGGAAAAGTTACGTCAAATTTTAAGTTAGCGCGAACTGGTCCATTTCCACCTCGTTTTGAGAAAACACTTAAATATGCCTAAGTTGTTAGTGATTAGAGTTAATCCTTGATGAATCATTGTGTGCTTGTGATATAGATTGAGGGTGGGAAGCCATCAATAGGACTTTGCTTGGCTCCGCGTAACTTCAAGGGTTAAGGTAGGGGAAATTCAATGCATGTTTGCACTTAAATCATGATTCGTATAAACTTACATGATAGTTACTGAATAAGCTAAGATTTATTTTGTTAAGTACAAATTTAGCTTGATATTGTCTTGATTTTGTACGATGATCATTTCAGTTTTGAAAAGGGTTTTTGAACTCGCATTAAGCTTTGATTGTATTAGAAAGATGTGAATCATTGACGCTTGGATATGTTGATTGACCTGACACTTGGACTTTTGATGTGGAACTTGTATTGTGAATCCTTTGGATTCTTTTGACTGCAGCCCTTGGGCTGGTACGACTGTATAATCCGTACATGCATTCATACATATGTTGCATATGCATCTCTTGGAAACATCATTCATCCCTTGGAAATCATGTATCCCTTGGACAATCATTGATAATTTGGACACCCTTGGATACATTGAGACACCCTTGGATAAACTTGGACACCTTTGGACACCCTTGTACTGTTTTAGTTGCAAATTCGACATTGTTTGCAAATTCGTTTGGACTTGGATCTGAACTTGGACACCCTTGGACACTTCTGACTGTTTTAATATGTTCTTTTATACGCATTGTTTTGATGAATCCCCGTTTTGGAAAGTAAATGCTTCGAAAGTTTATTTTGAAGAGAAAGAAAATGATAAATGCTTTGAAACCCAATTTTGAAAGATGTTTTAAACTCATGTCATTGAAATCTATGCTTTTTTATGATAAAATGTGAATTGATATTGAATGTCCTCTACTGAGCTTAGTTGTTAGCTCACCCCGACTATACGTCACAGGTATAACCTTTATGAGGACACGAAACTCGTGGATGGACTTGAAGAATGCTAAGATTTCGGGATCGTAGATTATGTACCTTGTGGAGTGTGGTAAGTTTTGGCTTGGTACCTTCATGTTATTGTACACCATTGTTAGGTGATGGTTAGTCATCACCGATGGTTTATTTTAATTACTGTCATATTGGATATTAGAATTGGAGTTTTCAATTATGTCATGTGTATTACCTGCTTTTATTTTTGCATGTTTGTGGATGTACCAAGTATTCTGTTCAGATTGTGATCTACGATCTAGCGGTCCGAATTTTCCCATTAAGTTTAAGAAAAAAAAAAATTTATCTAAGGAAATTTAGGTTGGGAAAATTCGGGCTGTCATAGTTGGTATCAAAGCTTAGGCATTAGGTCTTATTGGGACCTGAACGCGATGACATTAGATTCTGTTGGAACTTATGATTCACAATCCCTATTCTGAATTCTTTTAGAGATTAAGAGTCATGCCTCTAAATGACTTTAGGTTTTGTCCGATCCTAGGCGTTAAGTCTGCCATAAGACTGAGAGCCCTAGCTGTAGGTGCAAGAATATGGTAGTTGGTCCAGAGACGTGATATTAGGTTATGTTAGGATATAGGCTATGAAGTTTTAAAAGTTCTGTTTGACTATAATGACCGGCTATTAATTGGAACCTATGTTTTATTGTACTAGATCATTATGTTTGGTAGAGGTAGAGGTCAACTGAGAGGCGGTCGTGATAGGAATTTGAGAAGTGGGGATGAAAACCCTATAGGTTCTAATAGAGATCAGAGAATCCCTCCTGATGAGAAAGATCAGAGAGATGAGGCAGCTGTTAGGATGGCACGGGCCATGGAAGCTGTGGCTGCCGCCATGGCTCAACAGGCTGCTGCCATGGCTCAACAGACGACACTACTAGCTGCCAATAATGTGAACCATTAGCAGCCACCACCACCACCTCCTCCGGCATTATTACTCTCATCATTTGTTGACTTTAGGAGATTGAGACCTCTTAGTTTCTATGGGCAGACAAATTCGCTTGAGGCTAAAAAATGGTTAAATCAAATTGAGAAGCTTCTACAGAGACTTCATGGTACAAATGACGAGAAGGTTGGCTAGGCTTTCTTCCAGCTTGAGGGTGATGCCGATCCGTGGTAGAAATTGGTATAGAGGAAGAGAGAGGTTGAAAATCTTCACAGTCCATAGACTTGGGCGAAGTTTGTTGAAGTGTTTAACAAAGAATATTTCCCCAAGCAAGTGAGGAATCAGATGAAAGATTTTGCTAATTTGAAGCAAGGAAGTATGACTGTACAGGAGTATGGTACTGAGTTTACGAGGTTATTGAGGTTCACACCAGAACTAGTGGCCACTGAATTAATTATGGCCTGTAAATTTGAAGAAGGCCAGATGTGCAAGATAGGATTTCGGTATTTGAGCTACAGACCTATGTTGAAGTGATGGGAAAGGCAATTGTGGCCAAGAGAGCTATAGATAATATGTATAAAAGGTGGGATTAGTAGAACAAGAATAAGACAGATCAAGAGCGGTCAAGTACTTCTGAGCCGACAGACAAGAGACTAAAATTCTTTATGCCGACACCACCTCAACCTACTCACACTACTTGTTCAAGATCATCCATGTCCATGCCTACAGTGCCCCTTCGCCTTACAAATCCCACGACTGCTGGGGCATCATGAGTACAACAAACTTTCCACACTTCCTTGTATGCACCGAGTGAGTCATGCTCAAGATGCGGGGGGCGACATGTGGCAGAGAGATGTCGGTGGACTATGGGTGCTTGTTTCAATTGTGGTCGAATGAGACATCAGATTTGGGACTGTCCTGAACCAAGGAAAGAAAGAACAACTTCGGCATCTATTCAGAGACCCTAGGTTCACTTTGACCGTTGACATTTTGTTTTGTTTTGTTTCTTTTATGGACATGATTTGTAGTTCCTGGTTCACTTTTAATGTGTGATCACATAACCTTTGTCATGATAAACGATCTAAGTCTTGGAGTGTGTTTCCATGTTTTGTGGATATTATCGTCGTATCATTAGTTGTAATAGATAACTTATGACTTAGCTTTTGTGGTTAGGAGATGTATTTTTTTAAACTTATGATATATTATCTAATGTAGTTATTGTCAGTTTTATTAACATTTAGAGTTTTGGTTTATGAATATATAGCTATGATATGTGGGTTCGATGGGATGGTTGGTGAATACATTATAGGTATGTATGCGAATAGCTTTCTTAGAACCCTTTTTTATGAATCCGTTGTGGAGCCAGTTAAAACCCCCTTATTTTCCATGTTCTATATATATAAAATATAGGGTCGAGTCGGGTCAAACTAACCTGTTCCGTTCCGTCCCAACCTAAAGTTCAGGTCGGATGCCTCATGCCCAACTCGATCCGACCCAGCGAGTCAAATATCTGTGCCCAACCTGTCGAGTGTCGGGTCGGGTATCTGATTGAACAGACCCGATCTGTTGACAACACTACTTCCAACGGCTTAGGGAGACTTCCAATATCTGCATTCCCACAGCGTCCATATATAACGCCGTCATTTCTCTGATCTCCGTTTCCCATTCTACCCTTCCTCTCCCACACCAAGAGCACTGTCTGTACAGTCTCCCTCTCTCTCTCTCTCTCTTTCTCTCTACAATTGTTCTTCTCTCTCCCCTCTATAGCAATCCTAACCCTAACCCTAAATTTTGTTTCGCTTGCAGAATCAGACACCAATCAGTAACATGGCGAGCGCCATTGATGCCGCTGGAGAACCCATCCCGACGTCGGCCGTTCTGATGGCCGCTTCGAAGCACATCGCGGTGAAATGTCGACCGGAAAACATGGCGTTCGTCCAATGCAAGAAGAAAGATCCCAACCCTGAGAAATGCCTCTACAAGGGCCAACAGGTTACTCAATGCGTTCTAACCCTGTAAGTATCCAATCATCTCTATGCTCTCGTTCATTTGATTCTTGTATAGATTTGACCCTATATCATATCGGGGGTGTATGTCGTATCGGAGCCGGAGGGTGCCTAAGCCGATACATATTGGTCGATCGGATATGGCTGATATTTAAAACCATGGTCGAACGATTTATGAGAGTTTCTTCAATAAAGAATGGTAGACATTGGAGATTCCTATGCGACATTGATTGTCGCTAATTATTTGTTTTGATGCCATCGGAATAGTCGGAACAAACATTTTAAGTATGATCATAATTTACTTATTGAGTTTGCGTACTACGCATATGTTTTAAATAACGCAATTGCTTGAAATCCACAGTTTTATTTCTCGTTCCACTCTTGAGTATGGTAGCTGTTTGGGTTCCCCTCTTGTAATGCCTTCTCGATGCAAATAACTTGTTTATCTATTGAAAAATTAGAAAATGCACACGAATTTGGCTTACTATAGCAAAATGTGCTAATTTTGACTGTTTGGACAAAAAATGACTATGCTGAACTTGTGTCATTGTAGAAGGGGAACAGTTATGCTGGTTGAGTTGACTAAAAATTTTTACCTCTTTTAAGTCGGATTAATTTTATCTTTTTGAGTCTAGTCAAAAGACTTGATCGTGTCTCATTTGGTTCTTAAGTTGTGAGTATGTGAAACCTGACAAATTAGTTATATGTTCCCTGTGACTTAGATATTATTTTCAACCATTGTTGGCTAATTACGGCCTTAAAGCAGTTTATTCTCTATCAATCTTGAAAACCAAAGAAATGGACATAAGGAAAGCTCTGCTTGAAAATTTTCTATGTCTCTTGATAAGAACATTCTGTTATTCATTTGTTTCCAACATTATAAGAGGCATTATGCAATTACAGAGTTCTTCGAAAAGACGCTATGACACAGAATTAAATTAAATTCTGCGAGTTTGTATATTTCTACTACATTATTATTGTTGTCACACACACATGTAGACACCTAGTATGGCTTCGAACCCAGCCTGGGGTGCTTGATTCGAACCAGTTGGGTGCCAAGTGCAAAAGGTTGATCAATGGCCATAAAAAAATTTAAAAAATATTTGATCTTATTCCATTGAATATGTGGTCAATGGAAAAAATTATGAATGTCAAAATTTTTGGGTGGAAAACCCATAAAATGAAGAGTTAATCTACAATGAGTGTTCACCCATCATGGGTGGACACAACAGTCCACACGTCTATGTGACTGCATGACATGCACGGACTTCCGAATTTCCAATGCATGGAAGTCCGTGCAAGTCACACAGTCACACATATGAGTGGACTGGTTTAATGCACATGATGGGTGGACACCTATTGTAGACTAACTCTTAAATGAATGGCTGGCGTACATGTCCTTTTTAACCCTTAGAGGATGTGGGCCAAACTCGTGCTCACATTGCGCATGATCTAGCTCGAACCTACCGGTCAGGTGGTCAGTTTGAACAAATCTTCTCAATTCTCATATACATCATACATATATATATATATATATATATATATATATATATATATATATATATATATATATATATATATATATATATATATATATTTGTGAACTTGAAAGCTTATAATACGCATTGACCTTTATATGTTGGTTTGATCTGTATTATATGTTAAGTCCTGACCTTCAGTCCTTGACAGAGTCCTCATGTAGAACCAACTCAACTTGCGATCAAATTAAAATCAATTTATGTGCTTTAAACACTACTTTCGATTTTGGATAAGTCTAATCTCATGCATCATGGTCTTTGGTTGCTTTAACTCATTAGCAATCAGGTTTTGACAAGCTGGGTTCCCACCCCACTTATCCGCAACGCCTATGGGCCACAGATTTGGATAGGCTTGGAGATTGTGGATCATAAATAGGGTAAAAAACCAGCACATCTTGGATGGACCAATGAGAAAAGGCCAATAGCCAAGCAGGGATGGTGTGGGCTTGTTTTATTCTTTATACCTAAACTAACATATACTTACTTTAATTTTAGGAGGGGGAGAACATTTTGATCTAGGCCTGGTAGACAGCATATGGTTTTGATCCTGAAAAGAGAGATGGTAGAGGACCTGAAGAGCCTGTTGTAATATCTATATAAATATATAGTCCTTGCCTACCAGGCCTAGATCAAAATGTTCTCCCCCTCCTAAAATTAAAGTAAGTATATGTTAGTTTACACAATGAAGTGGGCAAGGACACTCCTGCTGCTCATTGTCTTTAATGAGTGGTGCTCTCATTAACCACATATTAATTGGGGTGGGGTGGGGGGGGGGGGGGGGGAATTACTTGTGTGCATGCACAACACTTAAGTGGTGGGGTTGCATACCATACTGACATAGGCTCCTGCTTGCAATTTGCATAGGCATGTGACTGTGTTATTGCAGTTGTGTGCTGGTGTGAGGCCGCAAATGAGACTGTTCAAACATCTATATCAGTGTGTTTGCAAATTTGCCTACTTTTAAAATATAATATTTCATTTGTTTAATTCACCATTTTTTTTAATGCTTATTAACAATTTCTAATTTGTCAAAATGTTTTGTGTGTCTAGTCAAATAATCAGTATTGGTAACCCTTTATTGACCATAAGGAAACACATGATATGGGTGAATAACGACTAATAACATTGATCCCTTGATGTGCCTTAGGTCAGCTTACTATTTGTTTTATTTTGTTCATTTATCCTTCTTTTAATCTTCTTTTGAGTTACAACTATGGGTTGTTACCACAGACAGTCCCACAATATGTCCAAATGGTTCAAGGGTTCAACGTATAGTGAATGCAAAATGAATGATTTTTGACTGATTAGATTTCAGTTACACCCAACATTGAATATTTAATGGGTTATTCTACGCATCATTGAGATTGGTGGTTTTTACCATCTATTTACATAACCAGATCTTGGATTGATGTCTGCTCTTCGTCAACAACGTGGTGGCTATCAGAACTTTATCGTCATTAGGGGAGGGGATTGAGTTTGCAGCATTGATGGATGCCCTTCTTCTAGGTGTGACGGTAACACCATCAAGAACCCAAAAGACGCCATTGATAGGGTAAATAGGAGAGGTCAGCCTCTTTTATCTAGGGATCTAGCTAATGACAGTCGAAATGGCTGGAATATAATGGGAAAAAACTATAATGGAGTTAACTTTTCTGGGGTTGTTTTTAATGGGCTTTGTAACGGTGCTCTTTCTATGACGGGGGTGGGGTCTCGGCCAGAATCTAGAATTGTATTTGGGCCCCAGCTGGATCAACTGGCTGGCGGATGTGGGGCCGAGAATTCCTCCAATTGCAGCTCCCAATCATGTGACACATTTTTCTAGGTTATCATGCGATTTCTGGATAATATATATATTTTTCCGATCGTAGTTTGCTATTTGAGATGATGTGGATTGTTTGTACTTTCCAGTCTTTCATTCTGGAAGGTTAGCATTTACATGAGAGGGTTCATTCTGAATGGGGGCATTGTCAAACCCCTAATTTATCAATGCTTAACCATAACAAATTCTGTTGTGTTTTGGCTCAGAGGTGGTCACTGGTGAGGTTGTAAAAAGAAGAAAGTTCATTTGTGCTGGGCAAAATGTCTAATGTACAGTCTGGAGTTTAAGAGTGGAGGATTGCCAGATGCAGAAAAAATGAAGGTGGAGGCAACTACTGGCTACAGCTCTACAGGTCACCGCTTCATGTTGGGACCCTCCCTATGCTGATTGAGAATGGCCAGCTGATGGATTTTCCTGAACATTGACCGAAGAACCGCCAGCCTTGAAGAGACGAGGTTTGCAAGGATTCTGGTTCGAGTAGTGAGGTGGGGTGTCGTGCCAAGGTAGGGGGATATAGGGGTGAATAGTAGGTTAAAGATTATAATCCGCCCCAAGCAATCGTTTCAGTCGGCATCTGTTGCGATTGAAATGGGGGATGTAGCCATTGAGATTGTGGGATTAGGAGGAGCCTGCCAGAAAACACGGTTTTCCAAATACCGACCAACGAAGGCTTGAAATGCAGGGGTTTCGAAGAATTCCTGTTGTTGTCGGCGAGCAATGTGATGAGGTTGTTGGTGGGGGATGAGAGGTGGAAGAGAGGGAGTTAGTGATTCCGGAGGTGATGAATCCATTAAGCTTTAGTGTGGATGGAGCTAGGGCATTCCACAAGTGTCATTTGGAGAAGTCGAATCTGGTGTCCTCGATTGATACCCCAGATTCTATGGCTTAGATAGATCCTTCCTTTGACTCCAATTTGAATTCATATTTGCTTCCTTGGATGGCGGGGCTTGCGCTTCTTCCAGTTTTGTAGTGGTTGAGCCTCCTGAGGTGTTGGATTCTGTTATGTCCAGATGGCATGAGACGTGTGCATCTGGGCGCTGTAGTGTGTTTGGAAAGCAACGGCGGGATGCACGTGGTCTCGAGGACTGAAAGCGGTTTTTTTTTCCAGCCCCGCCACATGTTAAGTGATGTTTTGGCACGAGGGACCTCTATGGTCTTTATGGGGCACTCTTTGAACTCTAACAGGGTTGCTGACATAGAAGACAAAAGCAGTTGGGCTCTTGACTTAATTAATTGGGATTTGAGGCAGCCCTATGGGCCTCTTCATGAAGCTTTGGGTGGGTCTTTCAGCTATGGGCCGAACAGTTGTGGAGCAGGTTTTGGTGATCTTTTCCAATTGGACTTGCTTGACTCAAATCGAGTTCCTCTTTTGGACATGGACCATGTTTGCCATGCAGGGAGTGTCTGCATCCACTTGGGTGGGGAGGGTGGCTCTTCTCCAAGCAATATACAACACCTGGTCGATCGTGGGATGATTATGGATGGCAATGAGGTTGGGGTCGTGGCTCTTTTGACTTCGCCTGCGGTCTATCCGAGTATCCGACACATTCCCATCAACATCTAAGGGTGGGTACATGTCAACTTTTTTCTTCTCCTATTTCTAATCCTTGGGTGTCGGATACACAATCATTGATGTCTGGGCACCACCATATTTCTCATTCTCACAGTTTTGCTACATCTTTGGTCTGTATCGCAGATGGTAAATCTTCTTTTTCATCTTATAAGTTCTTGATATCAAATTATAATGTCTTGGGTGGAAATTTTATTAGCTCCTTAGGAGGTTATGACTTGGACAATAGAATTCCTGGACTCTGTTGGATCGAGCATAACTTTAGTTCGAATGGTATGTTTGGGTCTTCTTTTTGCAGGGTCCTCTTTTAAACCGATAGTGAACACAACTCCTTATCTGGAGGGGATCAACATGTGGTTGGTGTAAATGAAATTTCTGGGCATAATATGATTAGGGAAGTGGTTGGAGATATTATTTTGACAATTAGCGGGGAGTCAGAGGTTCATAAAAGGAGTGGACAGATCTGGATTTGAGCTGAACAGGGCGGAGAACTTGTGAGGTAGAAAACGAGTCATTGCAGTGTATGGTCGACCAGATCCAAATTGGGACTGGACAGGTGCAGAGAATTTGAGGCAGAAAACTGGTCAGTGCAGTGTATAGTTTGTCAAGGGATAGCATGGCTGAAATCAGATGGTTGTTGCGGATAGCAATCAAGGGACAAGTGTGGTGGAAAATTAACTGAGCCAGGAACAGAACATTCACCCATTACATACTACCATAATGCACGAGAGCAGTAGCTGGTGTGAAGTCGTGTGGTGATTTAGACAGAGGATCTTCATCCAGTTGAGGAAAAAATTCCGAGAACTCGGTGTCAGTTTGTTGTAATTTAAAACAGGGCAGTGTTGAAATGATCGTTAACTATGGCAGAAAGATTGGAATGAACTATGAGGGGGCTGATAAGATTCTTAGGCGCTTTTTGTAAATCGGAAAACTAGTACACCAATGAGTAAAATGAAGACCAAAAGGGAATTATCAAAGTTGGAGCGGGGACTGTCTTATAAGTCCAAACAGTCCGATTGGAGGGGTGGGGTCTAAGATGGAGGGGGTCCGTGTATCAACTTGGAACATAAGAGGGCTTGGTAGTCTTTGCAAGAGAGCGTTTATCTCGATAAAGGCGATAATCCAAGCTCAAAACCCGGCTATAGTTACATTTCAGTAGATTAAATGGACCTTTACTAATAGGGAAAGGGTGAGTAGGTTCTTGGAGGAAGCATATGGGATTGGGAGTGTATTGTTCTCTGGGTGTAATGGTGTATCCTGGTTGAGTTGAATTCCTCACGCCTTGAAAAACAGGAGGTTGGAAGTGGGATGATTTATGGTTTGAGCTTCCTGGTATTGTGGGAGTTTGGGAGGTGCCCTAGTGTATTGGAGTGACTTCAATATAATCAAATTTGAACTTGTAAAAAACGGTCATATGTTTGATAGGTTGGGTTTGAGAAGCTTTGGTGAGTTAATCAATGTCTGCAGTCTTAAGAAATCCCTATGGGCGGCTGCTTGCATACTTGGTCCAATATGCAGAAGAAGCAAACCTTTTGTAGGTTGGATTGGTTTGGGGAGTGGGAGGCTATGTTTCCTGAGGCTATGGTGGAAAGCCTTCCTAGGCTAGCGTCAGACCATGTTCCTCTTTTACTCTATTGTGTCTCCAAGGGGAGAGGCCCGACCCACCTTTAGTTTTGAGAATATGTGCCTTAATAATGATTTAGGGGCAAAGTGAAGAGTTGGTGGGAAGAAGATAATGTGGAGGAAACTGCCACTTTCAGATTATCTTCCAATCTTAAAAATCTTAAGGCTAATATTAAGGAGTGGTTAGTTTAGTGAAGGAACTCTTCTTAAGGAGATCCAATGTCATGATATTTAAAAGAAAATAAACCTTTATCGGTGGAAGAATGGGAAATTAGGGCAGCTTTAAAGAATCATCTGTAACAAATGCTTGGAAGAGGAGATCATGTGGAGGCAAAGAGCAAAGACTAATTGGCTTAAGTTGGGGACCAAAACACGAAAATTTTAGGAGTAGCATTCATCACATTATGGTGGAGGGTAATATAGTGGAAGCTCGAGATTTGATTGGGGATGAGATTCTCACTTTCTAGGAGAAGCTTTACAAAGATGAGCATTGGGTGTGACTGATATTTGGTGGGTCTGATTTCGCGGTCATTCCGGAAGAGATTAGGTATCGTTTAGAAAGAAATTTTAAGGAGAATAAAAGAACCATCTTCAAAGGGGGAAATAATGAGGCGCCAGGGCCGGGTGTTATACTATGAAACTTTTTCGGGCTTTTTGGGATGTGTTGAAGGGTGATTTGTTGGATTTCTGTAAAGAGTTTCATACTCTGTGCTCTGGGGAGGTCTTTAAATTCCATGCTGTGAAGGATTTCAGACCCATTAGTCTCCTGGATACTGTGTATAAAATTCTCGGACTAGTGTTGGATAAGAGGCTTAATCCTATTATGAGTTTGATCATCTTTGAGAATCAAGGGCCCTTTATGATTGGTAGACAAATGTTGGATACTGTGGTGGTGGCTCATGAAGTTATTTACTTTCGTCACAAAAGCAAAATCATAGGCATCATTTGCAATTAAAATACGAAAAAAGCTTCTGACTAACTGAACAGGTTTCATGGACTACGTTTTTGCGAGAATGGGTTTTGGAACCACATGGAGGAAGTGACGAGGGCTTGCTATTCATCGACATGGATCTCACTGGTGTTGAATGGATCCCCCAGAGGTTATTTCAATAGCTCGAGAGACATTAGGCTTGGGAATCTTTGATCCCCTTTTCTTTTCAATATAGTGGGAGAAGCTCTTAGCCATCTATTCCAAAGAGGCAATGATATTGGAAGATTCAAGGGTTTCCAAATTGCTATAAATGGACCGACCATTTCCCATCTCCAAATTGCAGACAACAGAGTCTTTTCAGTGGGGCATTGGAGGAAGAAGTGTGGTACTCTAGCGATTTATGAGACTAGTTTTTGGCAGCGGGTTAGCCTCCACAAAACCAGGATTTTAGGGATTGCTATTGATGAGGCTAGTGTTATGGGTTTGGTGAACAGTATGCGATGCTAGATGGATACCTTTCCCAATGCTTACCCGGGTTCCATTTATCTTCGTTTGCTGCTTTGTGTGGGGAAGCCTTCAGCTGCATTGTAGAAGCCCATTCTATAAAGATTTGAGAATAGATTGGCAGTTTGGAAGGGTAATTTGCTTAACTGGCTCTCATTGTAGCTATTTTATCCAACCTCTCGATGTACTTCATGTCTATGTTCAGTTGCCTGGTGGTCATTGATAGATTGGAGAAAATTTAACGAAACTTTCTGTAGAAAGGACAAGGGGAGGAAAGAAGGTATCACTTGGTTAATTGGTATGTGTGCCATCTCTTAAGAAGTAATGGAGGCTTGGGGTTTCGGAGGTTAAGGGAAATGAATGTTGCACTCCTTGGGAGATGGCTCTGGAGGATTTCAATAGAAAATCAGAACTGGGGACCAGTAGTGGTTGGAATGTAAAGTCTAATAGGAGGGGGTCGGGCTGGTGGAATGGGGTGTGAAATGTTAAAGCCAAGTTCAGGCAGTGTATTATATATGACTAGGGTGATGGCTGACACATCTTATCTGAGAGCAAAGGTGGTTGGGTGAGGTAGCGTTGAAAGACAACTTTACGGATTGGTATTGGGTCACAACGTGCACTACTATTGCTATAGGTCAGCTTGTTTTTAATACAGGAGACAAATATGTGTGCACACATCAGATTTCATAGAAACCCGAGGGATCTGGATTTGTAGAGCCTCATAGATGGGTGTACGCTGAAGAGGGCTAGTCAAGACCTAATCATTTTGACCATGGGTGCTTTTCTGTAAATATTTTTTATTGGTTCCTTGAAAGACAACCTTCGATTGCTCACAGTTGGTTGGAGGGTTGGAAAAGTTGTGCTCCCCCCCCAAGAGTCCGTGTGTTTGGATGGAGTCTTGACACGGGCCGGTAACCCTAAAATGCGTGAATATGATTTTAATGCAATTTTGCCAAAATTAAATAAATGAATTCAAGTTTAATCGCAAAATTATCTTAAATACCTTAGGGTTTGAAGAATTTTGATGGGTGGATCACGCGATATCCGGCTAGGGTCCAGTCCAATGCACAAGTCCCGTTAGATTTGAGGCGAGATCGGGCCTAGAGATAGAACTCTAGCTTTTTCTAGGCTTGGGCGTTCATCGTCGATTCGTTGTAGATTCTCGGGCTCGAACTAGGATTTTGGAAATAGGTTTATGATCTGTAATAGGCTTATGGTTTGGTTTAGGTTTATGGCTCTAATTGGTTTAGGGTTTCAAAAGAGGTTTGGGGTTTTGGGATCGAAGAAACTAATAGATTTGGGTTCATAAAAGGTAGATGGATTAGATGAAGATAATAGGGAAGTCAGTGAATAGAAAAGATAAGAAGATACTTTTGGGAATCACTCCCTTGGCCTCACACCAAACCCATCTCGGGAAGAAGAATATTCAAGCATAAAAGCATTCAAAATATTCAATTAACTAATTAAAAAGTATTTACAAGCCTCCTTATATAGGCACCATAGTAAAATTCGAAATAAAGAGTCCTAATAATAATAAAATACTGAAAAAGGCAATTACTGCAAAAATAAAAACTTCCCGTCGCTGGCGGCACAACGTCCACAGACGCCCGTCCTGGTGACCACAGACGTCTGTCACCTGTGGTCACGGACGTCCGTGCTCACTAAACAGTGAGCACTCCAAATTCCGGACATCCGTCCTGGGACTACGGACGTCCATCGCCTGATGACGTCTTTTGCCTTTTTTTTTCCTTAAGCTGAAATACTCGGGCTACTCGAGCTCCCTCATCGTTTCTTTCGACGCCGATAGAAGCGATGTGGTCCAAAACCGATGTCCACGTACTCGATGGCCCCCTCAATTCCCTTAGACCAAAAAGGTTTCATCACCGATGAAACACACTCGTGGTAGATGTCGATCAAGTCAGGGTTCAAACGGCGAACTTCATTCTCGTGGATCCATTTCGGACTCCGGTTTGCCGACCCATGTAACCAAATACTTCTGGAATCTCCCGTTATGTGTAGAGACGACATGATCACTTATTATATCTTCTATCTCGTCTTTTCTCTGTCTACTTGGGGAATGGAGAGGTACAGGATGCAAAGTTGGGTTGGGGCTATGAGGTGGCTAGAGTGTGTTTTCAGGAGGTGGGGTGAAACCGAAGTAACGAACCAAATCCTCCACATTGAACGTTGAACTAACTCCCGTACCTGGAGGAAGCTCAAGCACGTATGCATTAGGGCCACTCTTAGCCAAAATTCTAAAAGGTCCAGGGCCCCAGGATTGGAGCTTCTTTGCAGAACCCGATGGGAACCGCTCAGGCCTAATCCTGACCATCACATAATCTCGCATGTGATATTCTTTAAACGCCTATGAGCATTTGTAGATAACTTATATTGATTGTTGCTTGAATTAATATTTTTGTCTAATTTCGGCATGCAAGCTATGAATGTGTTGTGCAAATGCATCGGTAGACTCTGACACTCTATGCGATGCAGACATGGGGATCAAATCAAGTGGTGTCCTAGGCCTATGACCATGTACTACCTCAAAAGGACTCATGCCTATGGACCTATTGACGGAATTATTATAAACAAACTCAGCTGTGGGTAAAATGGTATCTCAAGTCCTAACATGATCACCGACAATACTAAGGAGATTCCCAAGACTCCTATTGGTGCTTTTGGTTTGGTCGTCCGTTTGAGGGTGATAAGCCGTCAAAAATTAAAGCATTGTGCCCATCATGTGCCAAAGGGTCTTCCAAAAATAGCTAGTGAATTTGACATCCCCATCAGACACAATGATTTTGGGCAACCCATGAAGACGTACTACCTCCACGAAGAATAATTTAGTAATGTGAGATGCATTGGAGGTCTTAGAACACGGTATGAAGTGGGTCATCTTGGAAAATCGGTCCACCACAACAAAGATGGAATCGTGCTTCCTCGGAGTTTTGGGAAGTTTGAGCACGAAATTCATGGAGAGGTCTTGCCACAGTGTGTGTGGCACGGGTAATGGGGTGTACAAGTCTGTATTTTGTTTAGTTTGTTTTGATACTTGGCAAGTACGACAATGTTTGACGACCCGGGTGACATTTCTCATTAGGTTAGGCCAAAAGAACTTATCCTCAACGAGCGCAATGGTCTTATTATACCTAAAATATTCGGCCATCCCTCTAGCATGTAACTCCCAAATAACAAAGTCATGCAATGAAGTGCGAGGGATGCAAAGACGATTGCCTTTGAACAAGCACCCACCTTGGATGGTGTACACGGAGTGTGTGCTGGTCGCTCATTGTGCGCAAAATCGACAGTCGACGACTAAGTGCATCAGCAACCCTATTTTCAGCACCGGCCTTATGCTTTAATACGAATGTTAACCCTTGAAGGTATTCGACCCACTTTGCGTGCCTCAGGTTCAATTTTTTCTTAGAAGCAAGGAAACGTAAGGCTTCATGGTCAAAGAACAATACAAATTCCTGCAGTCTAAGGTAATGCTTCCAATACCAAAGAGATCGGACGATCGCATAGAACTCCTTGTCATAGGTGGAGTATTTTTGCTATGCCTCATTAAGTTTTTCACTAAAATATGCCACTGGGTGACCCTCTTGGCTAAGCACTCCTCCTATGCCCACACCCGATGCGTCGCATGCGACTTCGAAAACTTTGGAAAAGTCCAGCAAGCGCATGGCGGGTGCACTACTCATCCGCTGCTTGATCTCGGCAAAGGCTTTCGTCGCGGCTTTGTCCCATTTAAAGTCCATTTTTTTCATGCAATCAGTGATTGGGGCTATGATGGTGCTAAAACTTCTGATGAAGCGATGATAGAAGGTAGCCAAGCCATGAAAGCTACGGACATCATGTATGTTCTTAGGTTCTGGCCACTCCACAATGGCTTTAACCTTTTCAGGGTCCGTAACCATTCCATCGGCCGTGATAGTGAATCCCAAGAAGATAACAGAACGTTGCATGAAGGTGCACTTCTTTAGGTTCGCAAACAACTTCTCGCCCTTTAGGGTCTCACAAACCAGCTTAAGGCTGTTCAATTGTTGATCCTTGTCATGACTCTAAGTCAAGATGTCATTGAAATATACAACAAGGAATTTGCCTAGAAACGGCCTTAACACTTGGGTCATGAGTCTCATGAAAGTACTCAGGGCGTTAGAATGCCCAAAAGGCATGACCGTCCACTTATAAAGACCATCCTTAGTCTTAAAGGCGGTTTGCTACTCATCACCAGGGCGGATTCGGACTTGATGGTAGCCACTCTTAAGGTCCATCGTTGAAAAAATAGTGGCACCAAACATCATATCGAGCATGTCCTCTAGCCTTGGTATGGGAAATCGATACTTAATAGTAATCTTATTGATTGCACAGCTATCCACACACATGCGCCATGTACTATCTTTCTTAGGAATGAGTAGGGCAGGTACGACACACGGACTCATGCTCTCTTGGATGAACCCCTTCTGAAGGAGCTCATTGACTTGTCGAGTTAACTTGGTATGCTCAACCAGATTCAACCTGTAGTGGGGCAGGTTCGGTAAGGTGGATCCGAGAACCAAGTCTATTGCGTGTTGGATATCACGCAGGGGAGGGAGTTCGCTTGGTAAGTCTTTAGGGAAGACATCTGTAAACTCTTTCAAAAGTGGCTCAATCTCTGTGGGGTATTGACCCATAGACTCGAGAGCTTTCTCGACGGCGACGACAACGTAAATCACGTTCTCGTCCATAGAAACCTTTTCAAATTCAGAAGGGCTCACAATATTAATGAATTTAGAAGACTCGCCCTTCTTCTCGACTTTGTTGGTCAATGGCGTTTTGGGAGGCAAAGGGTGTAAAGTAAACTTCTTGCCCTTATGTATGAACGTGCACATGTTTGATCGACCAAAAAGGGTCACGTTCATGTTGTAGAGTCACGACCTTCCCAAAATAATATGGCTCACATCCATCGGCACCACATCATACCATAAGGTGTCTAAATAAGAACCTAACTGAATCGGTACAGGACAGCTTTTCGACACGGGACTAGATGAAGAGTCGACCCATGCGACCTTATAAGGTCTCGGGTGGGCTTCGGGTGTAAGCCTCAAGCGGCATACGACATGAGTTGACACTACATTGGTGCAACTACCGCTATCCACGATGACCTTACAACTCTTTTCACCAAATCTGGCAAAGGTGTGGAAGATGTTCTCCCTTCGCCAGTCATCCTTCTCATCCCGTTGAGGTTGTGCAAAGTCACACCTTACAACTAAAGCATGGTCAATAGCATCACCCTCATCACTGGGTGTGTAGTCCGGCTCAAACACTTCCTCTTCAACCACTATATCACTTTCATCTTACTCTCCCTCAATAAAGAGATTCCTTTGAGGGTCTTTTATAGGGCATCGGGCGGCAAAGTGTCTCATCCCATGACATTTATAGCCCTTAACATGAAAGCAGCCCCTTAAGGATTCTCCAACTACACCTTTTCCCTTTTCAAACCTCATATTGGTAGGGACAGGTTGTGTAGTCTTGGGAGGAGGATTAAATCGTCCCTCACCGGAGCGTTGACCACTATATTATGACTCGGTGCTCTTGACCACCGATGTTTTCAAATATCGTTCAAGATCTTGCACAACGGCATAACATCTCTCAAGAGTTTTCACGGGGTGAGAAATCAATTCTTTTTGCAAATCAAGTCACAATCCGGTGCGGAATCTAGAGAGTGATTTCAGGGTCTTCCGATACCTTGGTCCTCATCATGAACTCTTCGAATTTGGCAATGTAATCGGTCACGGGCATACCACCTTAGCCTAAATTTTGTTACTGGCTGAGGAGGCATTGGTGATATGATAAAGGAATATACTTCTCAGTAAGTCGTTCCTTCATGTCGTCCCAACGGGTAATGGGAGGACAATCCGCATTCACCATAATGCGCTCGACATTGAGCCAGAAAAGTCGAGCTTGACCAACCAATTTCATTTTAGTAAGTCTGACACAACGGTCGTTATTCATGCCATACCAATCAAAGTGTTGGCCCATGTCGGAAAGTCAATCGAGGAAGACTGTAGGGTCCATTCTTCCATTAAAAGTCGGAATCTCAACTCTGACATTTTTAAGGAGTTGCACTTTGGGGTCGTAGTCATCTCTACGAGGATTTGTACTATTCTAACTCCGATTACCTTGGCGACCATGGCGCCCTTGGTGTTGATCCTCAAGTTCATCAACCGCTTCCAGTTGGTTGATTCGATCACGCAATCTATCACTACAAACTCCTTGGGATGTTTGGGCATACTCTATGGTATTCAGACGTGCATTAATCGCACCCAATTCTTCTTGCATTGCATACCTTTAAGGGTATTGAGTATCGCACTCGAGTCCATGGTGATCACATATTCCTATTAGGGTTCTAATGTGAAATGCAATATGGACTCACAAAAGAAAAACAATGCAATAAAATAAATATGACAAGCAAAGATGCCCTAACCTAGAAAACCTAGGTCTCTGATACCAAAACTGACGCGGGACGGTAACCCTAAAATGCGTGAATATGATTTTGATGCAATTTTACCGAAATTAAATAAATTAATTCAAGTTTAATCGCAAAATTATCTTATATACCTTAGGGTTTGAAGAATTTTGATGGGTAGATCACGCGAGATCTGACTAAGGTCCAGTCCGATGTGCAAGTCCCATTAGATTTGAGGCGGGATCGGACGTAAAGATAGAACTCTAGCTTTTTCCAAGCTTGGGCGTTCGTCGTCGATCCGTTGTAGATTCTCGGGATTGAACTAGAGTTTTGGAAATAGGTTTATGGTTTGTAATAGGCTTATGATTTGGTTTAGGTTTATGGCTCTGATTGGTTTAGGGTTTCAAAAGAGGTTTGGGGTTTTGGGATCGAAGAAACTAATAGATTTGGGTTTAGAAAAAGTAGATGGATTAGATGAAGATAATAGGGAAGTCAAGGAATATAAAAGATAAGAAGATACCTTTGGGAATCACTCCCTTGGCCTCACACCAAACCCATCTCGAGAAGCAGAATATTCAAGTATAAAAGCATTTAAAATATTCAATTAACTAATTAAAAAGTATTTACAAGCCTCCTTATATAGGCCACCAAAGTAAAATTTGAAATAAAGAGTCCTAATAATAATAAAAGACTAAAAAATGCAATATCCGCAAAAATAAAAATTTCCCGCCGCTGGCGGCACGACGTTCGTCTCCTATGGTCACGGACGTCTGTGATGGTCACGAACGTCCGTGCTCACTAAACAGTGAGCACTCCAAATTCCGGACGTCCGTCTTGAGACTACGGACTTCCGTCGCCTAATGACGTCTTTTGCCTCTTTTTTCGCCCTGAAGTTGAAGTACTTGGGCTCCCTCTTCGCTTCTTTCGACGCCGGTAGAATCGAGCTGGTAAGGTACCTACTTCCAAAAGCAACAGACTTGAGTTCGAATTCCCCCCCCCCCTCCTCCTCTCCTTGAGGCCACCCTAGGGATTTATATCCTGTGCTGACCCGGCATGTCCTAATTTGGGGTGCGCATGTGCCCCTGGGATTAGGCGGGTGCACTAAGAGGCCCGGATACCCCAGGTTATCAAAAAAAAAGTTAGCATCCTTGGTTGGCTGGTGTGCCTTCACCTACATAAGCAACTACTCCTACGTATTGACTTAGACCTGATTTTCTAGTGCTAGTTCTATAACCTGCTCCAGTGGCTTTTGCAGTCAGCAGCTACACCAGAGAGAGAATAGAAGGCGAAGAAAGAGATTAAAAAATATATTCCTAAATATGCAACCTGACAGCAAGTGAAGTGAACTACACTGACTGCTAACAAATGAAGTCAAGCTCTCAGTATTATAATACAAAGGCAAGCTAACTCGTACAGTATTATGATAAGTAAACAACATAACAGCTAACAAGTTTGCCGGTAGAAGCGAACAAAAGGAGCAAGCCACTGGAATAACATTGCTTGGATTCGTCCCATTACTTGAATTTATGTTATCACTCGCTTGGATTCGTCTGAACTCTATTTATTCGTACACTCAATCGTTGGTCTTGTTCCTTGTCTCCCTCTATCTCCTTCGCAAGTTTTATTTGTATCCGCATTCATGGTCGCTTTCTTTCGTTCCCCCATTTCGCTCCTTCGCGATATTAGGACTCGACATAGCAATAATAGCCGCTCATCGCTTGTTACCAATATCAAGCTACCAGCTTTTGTGAAGGTTGTCTCCTCTCTTGAGTGCTCTATTGTGGATTGAGAAGCGGGTTTGACGCTTATGTGCCAATGAATTCGAACCTCTTTAAGCATCACTATTAAGCTCACCGCTGCCAATTACTTACAATGGGCCAAGGACGGATGAAAATGGGTCTCCTCATTGGTCCTACACAATGGCCAATAGCAGGAGCTTTAGATGCTAAAAAGTGGGATGTCTATAATGCTATCATCCTTGGCTGGCCTTTTAACTTTATGGATCCCTCCCTCTCGAGGGCATTCCTGTTTTATTACTCTGCTGCGAAGTTATGAAGCAAGTTGGTTGCAATCTTTACTCCTGTTGAACATGATACCTGTCTTTATCAACTTACACAAGCAACCGTTGAGTGTAAGCCGGGGGATGTGGCTGTGAGAATATTTTTGCTTGTTGGAGAGCATTTGGGAGGAGCTTGATCATTGTGAGCCATTGTCTGATTTTGGCGAAAAGGTAGCTACAAAGCTTGCCAAACTTGAGGAAAGACATCAGATTTATAAGTTCCTTGGGGGCCACTGCCAGGAATTTGAGTAGACTAGAATTCAAATACTTGATATTCGTTCTCTTCCCTCCCTTAGCGTTGGTTGTGGCATTCTGTTTTGAAGGAGAATGCAGATCATTTATGTCTCCTTCTCCTTCTCTATTAGTACCGCACGAGCATATTGCCTTTGCTTCTGACTGTCCTCCCTTAATAGATCTTTGTAGGGGGACTAGTCGAGGTTATAGGAATCGTGGACATGACCGCTTTATTATTACATGCTCATGCTGTTGAATTGTTGGGCATCACCACAATCAATGTTACAAGCTACATGGATGTCCTGATGGTACTCCAGCTCGTTCTTCAACTCCTATTCATTCATCAGCTCACACTGTTACTACAGAATCATCAACAGATACTTCTGTTGCTCCCTCGGATGCCTTTGTCTCTTTGAGAGCAGAAATGGGTGAGATGATTCATGCTGAGTTGCGATCCTAGCCATGGATCAAAATTTCGGCCGATACCGATACGTATCGGACGATATGTATCGGTATTGGTATCGAACGATACATTCAATGTATCATCCGATACCAACCGGTACCGATACGTATCGTTTTGGAGCTCGGATGATACATATCGGTAACCCGATATTTTGACCCATGATCCTAGCTCCTACATATTCTATTGGCCCTGCTTCTAATGCTAAGCTTTCGGGGGTACATATGTTACATCAGCTTTTCCTATCACTAGCTCGTCCCCATCTCCTCGTGGTTCGTTGACTCAGGGGCTACAAATCATATGATAGGTGAGTCTTAGGACTTCTTTTTATCTTCTTCTCCTTCTACATCTACTTAGCTTTGCTCAGCTGATGGTTCCTCTACTCCTGCTATACGAGTTAGAATCATGCCAGTAACCTCTGCTCTTCTCATTGTGTTTTTTAGAACTTTGTGCAAATAAGAAAATTTCAATGTGATGATTGTGAGCTCTTTTAAATATGTTAAGAACTGTTTTTCCTTCTTGCATGCATAGATGTAGTTCCCCTTATGAGCTTGTTCATTCTGATGTCGTGGATGCATCTCCAGTTATGTGATTATATCTCCTGATGGTGTTAGGTAATTTATGCCATTCATAGATGATTGCACTCGTGCTACTTGAGCTTATCTTATGAAATATAAGGATGATGTTTATGTAAGTTTAATGAATTCCTTTATATTATACACACCTAGTATGGTAGCTTCTAAAGGCTCTTTGAGCTTATAATTAAGGCAAAGGTCCTATTTTCAGCTTCTAAAGGCTCTTCGTTCATTTGCAGTGCAATCACTGAAAACTGACCATAACTTCTTCAATATTTTCCAGAATTGCATGTTTTCTTGCTTGTTGGAAAGGTACTTCGATAAACTTTCAAATAAGACCAACTCTGCATTAATCTGATGTCATTTAATACCTGAAAATAGGTCAAATATGAACACGACAAGGTTAGAAGTTGAACACTGTAGCCGCCCAATCAACCTTTTTGCAATGAAGTTTAGATTTTCTTTCTCTTTCGCCTTTTCTTCCAATTCTTTTCATCGTCTTTAGTGTTATTTTTTTGGATTTCGCAGTTGATTAGATTTCTGAATTGCATTAATTTTTAATGTGAAGTTTGTTTTGAGCACATTGAAGCCTATATTATAAATCTCTCCATCGTGGAGTAACTAAGTAAATTCCACAAAAAAGGAGATTTATAATCCAGGCTTCAATGTGTTAAAACAAACTTAACATTAATCGATTATCATGATGAACCATATGAGATATTAGAGTTGGATCCTTTCAATTCGTTTCCTTTTCCAAGTTGGATAGTGACTATCATAATTCACGATGTGCTATATCAGATATGGGTCATCTTCATTATCAAGAGCATGTGAGATGTTAGAGTTGGTTCCTTCCAATTCAATCCCTTTTCATATTTAGAAAGTTGGGTCTTTAGTGTTATTTATTACCATCCTTTGAACTCACAGAAGCGAATAGCACAACTTATTGGCGATTGAAAATTTTAACTCACCTAGACATTTGGCTGGTACTTGTTTTCTTATGTTAATTCAACATAATTTTCTAAATGCACTGATTCCAGCTTGGAATTTGGTCAATTATAAACTGGTCTAATCTGGTTGGTTTAAGTTTTTTTTTTCTCCACTCTATTTATCTGTAAGGTACACTTTTGAAATGAGTGCTGAGACGCTAATAAAAAGTGTAATTCCTGGAGCCTTCACCTAAATTGATGAATGCTGCTTATGGGGTATTGAGAACGCTAGACCCAGGAAACTCTAAATAGAACGAGAGAGAGAGAGAGGCTTGGAATTTGATCAGTTAACAGGGTTATGGGTTGGGAGGGTTTATATTAATAGAATTGTTTACAGTATTCTTTATATTTCTTATTCTGTGGGTTCTTTGTAGTGTACGCGGGGTTATATGGATATTAGTTTGGCTTTGGTGCACTGGCGCACAAAGCAAATGGCGCACAACGCAAATGGATGGCATCTCAAGAATTTTCTGATTTTATAAATGTAATGGTGCTGAAAATTTTCCCTGCAATAAATAAGTTTATCCAATCCTTATGTCTGGAGAACATGCTGCTTCTTAGAATACTCCAACCTTAAAGGAAAAAATGTTTGTTCTATATACCTATGCGGTAGAGAAGTCACTTGCCCATTATTTTATGATATAGACAGTTTGAAGCGAATTGGAGATTTGAACCTACAATTGATCTGTTTATAAAAATAGTTGCGCAAAACACTCATTTTCAGTGTAACCAAGAGGAGCGAAATCAGATTGTGCTTGAGCGCAACGAACTAAATTCATATGCCTTTTTGTGATAGCAATGATGCTAGATCTATGTCCTCCGGTATTATTAGTGCAAAAAATGAGGTCTATGTTAAAACGCCACTGGGTGTCTCCGTTTTCATGATCTTGTGATTGGTGTTGATAAATGGCTTTGCTGCGTTAGTTCTTGTGACCAATTTAGAATTAGGTTATTAAGATGCCCATCCTTAGCTTTAGCAAGCTTGGGACTTATTGTGGTTGCGTTAATGCTATCAATTGATTTTTATCTAATAAAATTGGTTTGTGGAGGTCTTGTATAGTTGCAACTATAATTACCAAGTTGGCTCAGACCCCTTCTGAACTGTGAACCGAATTAGTGAACTAATTGACCTATGCTCTCCCAACTATATTTACCAACTACTTGGATTGATTAAAGATGTGCACCACTTGATATATAACTGAGCATTGATGGCTCTTTCTGTGTTCGAGCAATCGTAGAGTCATTCCATTGTTTTTATTGTCTGTCACTAAATTTCTTCTGCTCCCTTGGCTGATTACTCCTACTTTCCTCAAACAAACCTGTTTCCTCTGTTGCTATCACACACACACACACACACACACACACACACACACACACACACACACACATATATATATATATATATATATATATATATATATATATATATATATATATATATATATATCATAATTTATCATGCTGGCCATATAAAGAAAGTGACTTTCTTTATCAACTCTATTTTCATCATCAGCTCATCCAGGGAATTGTGTTCCTTCTGCTTGCAGGCTGAAAAGTCTTCACCATAGGTGCTCAAAAGAGATGGACGCTTACGCGGGTTGCATGTACTACCATACCAACGAGTTTGATTTATGCCGTAAAGAGCAGCAAGCATTTGAAAGTGCGTGCCCGTTGCGCGAATAGCCGGAGGATGCTGACAATCTTGTGAATAAAATGAGTAGAGCACATGATAATGAAATGCTCATTGTTCTCTTCCCTCAACAGAACTGTTTATTGTTTTGAAATTACATTTTGTTTGATTCTGATTTTATAAGGTTGGTGACCCCTTTTTTTTTTGCTATGTAGTAGTCAATCTTCATTAAATCATCTTTGGTGTATTCAAGCTTGCAGGATTTGGGCCAGGAAAAAGTGGGTACGAAAAAATATGAGGTCTAAAGCCTCGCCGGAGTGTGGCCTGTTTATTTTATGGGCCTAGGAATACTAGCTGTTTTGTTTAACTGGGCTGTGCTTGACGGATATGGGCTGAGTATATACGGAAGATATTCTAGAACCTAGGGCTGGGTTCAGTCTTTATTATGGGCCTCGATCTCAGGCCCTTGTCTGGCTCACTGGCTGAACTATCACCCCTTGCTTGTGGCAGCCTGCTCCAGATGATATGTTTCAAGAGTTATGAAGGCTGACTGTCTACTGCCGGTGGCATGTGGATCACTCTGAGTCCACTTGTATAGTAAAAAATGTACCTACACGGATTTTAAAAATATGTATGTCCCTCCAGGTTTACTAATGCAGCCGGAGATTTGTTACAAATGGTTTTTGTTGTCATCACAGGTGTGCGAGCAATGTGCCTGCTGCATGGATTCCGAGATGCGTGCTGACTTTAAGGCCGGGGTGAACGATGGGTGAGAAATTTCTTATAAGCAGGCCAGGCTTGGGTCAGCTCAACGAAAAATAACAATATGTAGCCCAAGTATGGCCCGTTGCAATCCTTAGTTTAAGGGGTCCCGTTTGGATCGGGCTTGCACAGCTAAGGCTAACATTAGCCCAAGAGATCCCAACCAGTCTCCAGCTTGAACCCTGGGGCCCTTATTCATGAAAATTTTGATCTGTAAGGTTGGTCTCTGGCCTAGAATTATAGGCCAGGGGTTTGAGCACAATTCCAGCAGGGTCATTCCAGTTATACCATTTTGGGCTAGTTGAGCAATGGGAGCCACTACTACATGAAAGTTGGCCCTTGCAGCGAATTTAAAGAAAGACTTGGTATGTCAGGGACCTGTGACATATGAAAATGCCATATGGGCAAGAAAGACTTGGTATGTTAGGGACCTGTGACATGAAAATGCCATCTGGGCCGTCTGATTTGAAGTTCATGATCTATAGATCTCCAATGCATAAGATTGGTGCAAAACACGATATTTACCATATAATCTATTTTAGTCAACTCTTGAACCAGATAATAGCCTTTGACTACATTTAATCACATGATGAAGATTATATTTCGTGCTTATCTTTTGCACTTCACATTTTTAAATCATTGCCTTAAAATCAAACGACGTAGATGATGTTTTCATATAGTAGAGGTCGTCAAACTTGGAAGTCTTTTTTTCTTAAATTCGATGCAAGGGCTAACTTTCCGAGTGCAAGTAATGGCTAACTTGAGCAAACATGCCTTTATGTGAAATTACTAATTTGGTTGTCTTAAGCTAGCCCGAAACTATTCCGGCGTGGTAATGTTTACTTGTAATAAAATATGGGTGAGTTACCCAAAAGGGTCTCAACATTCTAATTTACCTAGCGAGGTCCTAAGTTCATGAAATGATCCAATAGAGTCTATACCCTAAACTTTCTTTTAATATTTATCTACAAGGGTCTCAAAATTATGCACATGTCTTTTTGTTACTTTAAGTTAAACTTTGATAAACAAAAATATCCCAACTTAAATGTACTAAAACACTCTCCTTCCATCACTATCTATCGTGTGTTATCCACTTCTCTTCTTCATCTTTTTCTCTGTCGACGAAGCAACAGGGAAGACTGTCAGTGCCGTCTCTGCAAATTTTTTCTTCATCTTCTTCTCTACCGACGAGGCAACAGGGAAGATTGTCGATGTTGTCTTTGCGAAGCTTGTTGTCGGCGATTCATCTTATTCTCTTTTATTTTCTGGTTTCCTTCCCCGCGAAGCTTTCGATGTTGTCGACCTAGGACCCTGTGTCTTGGGAAGTCTTCTCTCCAACAAGCCGCTTACTAATATGCTTCTTCGATCGTTTGCAAGTTCGGAGCACATATATCTAAACTTTTCTGCGTACACATCTCCAGCCGTCCGGTAAACTCATAAGAGCAACTCATAAAATACTGTTGTAATAATGTTGCCCTGAATGTTCAACCTTTGTTTTAATGAATGACTTGTTTTAATTATATACAAATATAGTAATGTTGTCCTATCTGCTCAACCTTTGTTTTAATGAATGACTTGTTTGAGGTCGTTAGAAATGTAGTAATGCTGGCCTAAATGATTAACCTTTGTATTAACGAATAACTTGTTTTCAATTTGTTTATGAAAGATTTTTTTTTTTCTGCTAAATTTTTCAAATAATTTCTTCCATAATTTAATATGCCTAAGAGACTTTGTAACTGTTTCTAATCAGTTACCTCTTCAGGAAAATTTTTTATTTTTATAATAATATGATCTTGAAGTTTTAGACCATCATGTGTTAAAATAAGACCTAAAAATTTTATTGATTCTTTTTCAACTTCTATTTTAGAAGGTGAGAGGATAATTTCATATTTTTAGAAAATATCGCACATTTGTTTTAAATATTTTTTGTGTTCTTCTTTTGTTTTAGAAAACACTAAGATATCATCGATATATACCACACAAAATCCTTTATAAGGGGTAAAAATCGAATCCATCCATCTTTGATAGATTTGTGGAGCAGTATTCAAGCCGAATGGCATGACATTCCATTGATAATGTCCACATAGAGTGATAAAAGCAGTTAAAGGTTTAGATTTATCATCTAACTTTAATTGCCAGTATCCTGATTTACAGTCGAATTTACTGAAGAGTTTTGATCATTTGATTTGGTTAATCAAAACATCTTTTCTTGGAATAAAGTATCCGTTAAATTCTAAATTTTCATTTAGTCTTTTATAATTTAAAACCATTCTAGCTTTTCCGCATTTTATTTTAGCATGATTTCTTACTAAAAATGCAGGGCTAGAATGAGGACTTTTTGCAGTTTCAATGAGTTTTTTCTCTAATAGATTTTTAATTTGTATTTCAAATTCATCTATGTCTATTTTTGTATAGACCATAGGTTTCACCCAAATTATGATATTAGGATCTTTTAAAGTTATGGTACAGTACCATGGACTTTTATGCCATAATTTTAGTGGGTTGTCACTAAAATTGTCTTTGAGGATGGTGAAAAGCCAATGAGTTTGAGAAAGTTGTATAATAACCTCACCACGCTTGCTAGGGAAATTGAAGGAATTGCTGGCTAAAAATGAAGTCGATACAAACAAATTTTATCGCTAGGACTTCACTCAAGCACTAGGAGATAAAATAAGTTAATGTGACAAGGTATTTGAAAAAAATTTAGGTACTTCTTTCGTACTTGTACTATTGCTAGAGTCTGCTACTAGTCTCTTATAACATAGTACCACTTAACAGGTTTACCTTTCCGTGAATAGAAACTATCACTGGTCTTTGTTTATATTGTATATGAAGGAGAGGAAATTTGAGTATTTAGACTCGTCTAGTGGATAAAGTGACAATGTTTATTATCCAGACATGATAAATATAGTGGTATATATATTATTCGACTCTAGATCTTTATTGTTATATGTTAACTTAATAAAATTTGAGTATTCGTAAATACAGAAAAACGTTCTTTTTAAGATCCTAGCTCAACAAGGCGACGACAATATCAACGTCAGAAATTGACTGTTTATTAGATCGCTTGACATCCCGCATCAATCAAATTACTTTGATTGTGGAGTCTTTATGATAAAGTATATTAACTATGCATCTTGTGGGCTTAGTTTCGATTTTGATCAATGTCATATGTCTTACTTTAGAGATATGATTATACTAGAATTACTTAGAAGAGAAGCCAAATCTTGACAAATTTTGGTATAAAATGATCATGTCTTTTGTATCGTATGCTAATATTTTCTTACTAAATCAAACAGGCAGCAGTTTATCAATATGTTCATCAATAATGCAATGTATTTTTTGAAACTGAATTATGATTTCTTAAGACTATTGGTCTTGCACTGTCATGTAGCATTTTTAAGTTTATTCTTTTCTGTAAAGTGTTCTTCAATTAAATTACACATATACTGTCATTTACCATTATCGCATTTATTCTATTGTATATTCAATATAGTTGCGATTGTATTTAAAATCTTTATACAGAGAAGCTGAAATAGGCGTCTATTTTGATTGTGGAATGTGTGGGCATTGGATTAAAGTTATCCGCAAAATAAAATCATTGATGAAAAGGGTGCACCCCTATGTAATTGTAAAAAATCAACAGTGTTTCGGGTTTCAAACTCTAACAAGAATACTATAAATATTTTAAGTGTTACCATTGTGAGTTCTTTACATGGGAGGATGAATGTTCAGGATTTGTAAATCAGAACATCAAGAATGATGAAGTTGTTCACTTGGACGATGCTCGTCCTCTTTGCTACTATCAGAAGCAATCAACGTTACGAGTTTCAAACTCTCAAGAATCTCGGGCGTAAGTACTTTACATGTTATCAATGTTGGAACTTTAGGTGGTTAGACGAAAGTTCTCGAACCCTGGCGTCGAAGTTGGAGAACATTGAAAGGAACAACTTAAAAGTAAAAGTGGCGGTGGAGATAGAGGAGCTCACCAAAAAATTCGTGGTGACTACGTCAATAAGCAGTAAAAGAAAATAAAGCCTTCCTTGATTTAGGTTTATCTAAATATTTTGGTTAGCTTTATCTCTAATTGTTTAATAATTTTGCGATGTTACAAGCAAAACACCGAAGTCTTTTAAAATTTTTGAATGTTATTTGTAGAAGTAAATGTTAAATTATTTTAAAGGTGTGTACTACTCCATAATTTGTCAGTTTATATTTGACTGCTTTGGATGTAGATGCAATGAATGTGACAAATGAGATGAGTGCGCCTATCTAAATAGTATGGTTAGCTTCATTTATGATTGTTTAAAAAGATTGTGTTGCTACAAGCGAAGCACCGAAGTATTTTTAATTTTTAAAATGTTATTTCTAGAAGTAAATGTGGTTTACTCCAAAATTGTTGCAAAGGTGTGTACTACTACAAATATTTTTCAGTTTTCGTTTGACTGCTTTGGATATACATGTAATGAATGTGACATATAAGATGACTAAAAATATCTAAAATTATTGATGTGCCTCAATGACATTCGAAAGTATGCATGGGGAGCAACTGGTATTGCATATATTTGTTGGTGGTTGAGCATAACTTTAAGGAAAAAGAGAAGCAAATTCTAGTCTACTAACAGAAGTCGATGTATATTATCATGCATATATATATGTCTATGTGTGAACTAGAGAGTACTCTTGCAATTTGGTTATATGCAATCCATTCTTTAAAGGCCTACTGGACTCACATGAGTCTTTGTAGGACTTATAAGAGTCAATAAATGACTCTTGTGTGACCCAATCATACATAATCCTCATTGGTAAAATTAGTTATCAAACTCTAACATGAATATAATGTCAGTGACTATCGAATTTGGAGGCTTCTGAACTAACATGAGTCTTTATTGGACTTACAAGAGTAAAAAATTAACTCATATGTGATCCAGTCATGCATAATCCTCATTAGTAAATGACTCTAGTGAGTATAACATGACTCTAATGTGGGTGTCGATTCAATTTCGAGCTTATTGGATTGACATGGGTCTTTGGAGGACATATAAGAGTCAGTAAATGACTCTTATGTGACCCAGCCATACATAAGTCTCATTGGTACATGACTGGTGAGTATAACACGACTCATGTGGGTTCCAATCGAATTTGGACTTATAAGAACTGACATGAGTCTTTGTTGGACTTATAAGAGTTAAGAATTGACTCATTTGTGACCCAGACTTACATAATCTTTATTTGTTATTCAATTATCAGACTCTAACATGAATATAATGTCAATGACTATCAAATTTGGAGGTTTCTGGACTGACATGAGTCTTTGTAGGACTGATAAGAGTCAATAAATGACCCTTATGTGACCCAGTCATGCATAAGCCTCATTGGTACATGACTCTGGTGAGTATAACATGACTCTAATGTGGGTGTCAATCAAATTTGGGCATATAAGGACTGACATGAGTCTTTGAAAAACTTATAAGAGTCAATAATTGACTCATATGTGACTCAGACTTACATAATCCTCATTTATTATTCAATTATCAGACTCTAACATGAATATAATATCAGTGATTATCGAATTTGGAGGCTTCTGGACTGACATGGGTCTTTGTTAGACCTATAAGAGTAAATAAATGACTCTTTTGACTTTTATGTGATTCAGTCATGCATAAGCCTCATTGGTAAATGGCTGAGTACAACATGACTCTGGTGAGTATAACATGACTCTAATGTGGTTGTCGATCGAATTTTGAGCTTACTGAACTGACATGAGTCTTTGTAGGACTTATAAGAGTCAATAAATGACCCTTATGTGACCCAATCATGCATAAGCCTCATTGATACATGACTCTGGTGAGTATAACATGACTCATGTGGGTGCCAATTGAATTTTGACTTATGAGGACTAACATGAGTCTTTATTGGAGCTATAAGAGTCAATAATTGACTCATAAGTGACCCGGACTTACATAACCCTCATTTGTTATGTAATTATCAGACTCTAACATGAATATAATGTCAATGACTATCGAATTTGGAGGCTTCTGGACTGACATGAGTCTTCATAGGGCATATAAGAGTCAATAAATGACCCTTATATGACCC
This sequence comes from Chloranthus sessilifolius, assembly GCA_021018995.1. NCBI lineage: Eukaryota > Viridiplantae > Streptophyta > Magnoliopsida > Chloranthales > Chloranthaceae > Chloranthus > Chloranthus sessilifolius. Next base: position 12,919,842 of record CM037588.1, read on the forward strand.
AGTCATGCATAAGCCTCATTAGTACATGACTCTGGTGAGTATAACATGACTCTAATGTGGGTGCCAATTGAATTTGGACTTATAAGGATTGACATGAGACTTTGTTGGACTTATAAAAGTCAATAATTGACTCAGATGTGACCCCGACTTACATAATCCTTATTTTTTATTCAATTATCATACTCTAACATGAATATAATGCTAGTTACTATCGAATTTGAAGGCTTCTCGACTGACATGAGTCTTTATAGGACTTATAAGAGTCAATAAATGACTCTTATGTGACCCAATCATTCATAAGCCTCATTGGTAAATGACTCTAATGAGTATAACATGACTCTAATGTGGGTGCCGATCCAATTTCGAGCTTTTTGGACTGACATGAGTCCTTATAGGACTTATAAGAGTCAATAATTGACCCTTATGTGACTCAGTCATGCATAAGCCTCATTGGTTCATGACTCTGATGAGTATAACTTGACTCATGTAGGTGTCAATCGAGTTTAGACTTATAAGGACTGACATGAGTTTTTGTTAGACTTATAAAGTCAATAATTGGCTCATATGTGACCCAGACTTACATAATCCTTATTTGTTATTCAATTATCAGATTCTAATATGAATATAATAGCAGTGACTATCGATTTTGTAGGCTTTTAAACTGACATGAGTCTTTGTAGGACTTATAAGAGTTAATAAATAACCTTTATGTGACCCAGTCATGCATAAGCCTGATTGGTACATGACTCTCGTGAGTATAACATGACTCATGTGGGTGCCAATCGAATTTGGAATTATAAGGACTGACATGAGTCTTTGTTAGACTTATAAGAGTCAATAATTGGCTCATATGTGACCCAGAGTTACATAATCCTTATTTGTTATTCAACTATCAAACTCTAACATAAATATAATGCCAATGACTATCGAATTGGAGGCTTCTGGATTGACATGAGTCTTTCTAGGACTTATAAGAGCCAATAAATGACCCTTACGTGACCCAGTCATGCATAAGCCTCATTGGTACATGACTCTGGTAAGTATAATATGACTCTAATGTCGGTGCCAATCGAATTTGGATTTATAAGGACTAACATGAGTCTTTGTTGGACTTATAAGAGTCAATAATTAACTCAGATGTAACCCAGACTTATATAATCCTCATTTTTTATTCAATTATCAAACTCTAACATGAATATAATGTCAGTGACTATCGAATTTGAAGGCTTCTGGACTAACATTAGTCTTTGTAGGACTTATAGGAGTCAATAAATGACCCTTATGTGACCCAATCATGCATAAGTCTCTTTGGTAAATGACTCTAGTTAGTATAACATGACTCTAATGTGGGTGCCAATCCAATTTTGAGCTAACTGGACTGACATGAGTCTTTGTAGGACTTAGAAGAGTCAATAAATGACTCTTTTGTGACCCAGTTATGCAGAAGCCTCATTGGTACATGACTTTGGTGAGTATAACATGACTCATGTGGGTGCCAATAGAATTTGGACTTATAAGGACTGACATGAGTCTTTGTTGGACCTATAAAAGTCAATAATTGGTTCATATGTGACCTAGACTTACATAATCCTCATTTATTATTTAATTATCAGACTCTAACATGAATATAATATCATTGACTATCAAATTTGGAGGCTTTTGGACTGACATGATTCCTTATAGGACTTATAAGAGTCAATAAATGACTCTTATGTGACTCAGTCATGCATAAGCCTCATTGGTCCATGACTCTGATGAGTATAACATGACTCATATGGGTGTCAATCGAATTTAGACTTATAAGGATTGACATGAGTCTTTATTGGACTTATAAGAGTCAAGAATTGACTCATATGTGACCCAGACTTACATAATCCTCATTTGTTATTCAATTATCAAACTCTAATATGAATATAATGCTAGTGACTATCGAATTTACAAGCTTCTAGACTGACATGAGTCTTTGTAGGACTTATAAGAGTCAATAAAAGACCCTTTTGTGACCTAGTCATGCATAAGCTTCATTGGTACATGACTCTGGTGAGTATAATATGACTCTAATGTCGGTGCCAATCGAATTTGGACTTATAAGGATTGACATAAGTCTTTGTTGAACTTATAGGAGTCGATAATTGACTCAGATGTGACCCAGACTTATATAATCCTCATTTTTCATTCAATTATCAAACTCTAATATGAATATATGTCAGTGACTATCGAATTTGGATGCTTCTGGACTGACATGAGTCTTTGTAGGACTTATAAGAGTCAATAAATGACCCTTATGTGACCCAATCATGCATAAGTCTAATTGGTAAATGACTCTGGTGAGTATAACATGACTTTAATGTGCGTGTCGATCCAATTTCGAGCTTATTGAACTGACATGAGTCTTTGTAGGACTTATAAGAGTCAATAAATGACTCTTAAGTGATCCAGTCATGCATAAGCCTGATTGGTACATGACTCTGGTGAGTATAACATGACTCATGTAGGTGCCAATCGAATTTGGACTTATAAGGACTGACATGAGTCTTTGTTGGAATTATAAGAGTCAAGAATTGAATCATATGTGAATACTCACATTATAATTTTGATGAGAATACTTGTATTATCAATTTCATAAATAGTTGGATTATACAAGCAATACAACATCTAAGACATTCAATATCCATTAGACTCACATTAATCACACTCCCACTATTAAGAGTCAGAAAATGATTCTTATAAGTCTCGGTCTAGCATATTTCTCATTTGTCAGTGACTCAGGTGAGTATAACATGACTCTCACAAAACTGACAACCCAATTTGGAGCCTACAAGACTCACATGTTTATGTATGACTGGGTCGACACGGGTTAACGCATAGTGAGCTCCAGAGTCCCTGTGCAAAGGGATTAAAACCTATAGATGTAATGTGTAAGGCGTGATTAGCAAAGGCTCACTCTTCCAAAATACGAATGAAATAATATTGTCTCAGTCACATAGCGGACACACTTACCGTTGCACAATGGGCTGCTATATACTTGGAATAGCTTTTGCTAAGGAATGAGAATCAAGAATGATGAAACCTTTCATCTGCGTCCCAAACTGCTATATTTTGTCCCTCCGCCTCAATTACACGGTATATAGAGTCATTATTTTGGGCCTCCTCGAATTTATGGACTTCCTCCTTCAACAATTCCTGCATGAAGATGCACTCAATTAACGATTGTTAGTCAGAACTTACAACACTCAAGGAAATGAGTGCGCGACAGAAGTGCTCACCGCAAATAAAACCGGTAGAAGGTGCACTGCATGCGAACTGTATTTCCAGTAGAAGCCCATCACTGCGTTCAACATGTCATCCTTCACCTCCGTCTTGGGCCTAAGACTCTTAATCAGCTTAAGACTTATCTGAAACTCTTCAACCTTAGACATCATCAATCTGTAAATAAAACATGTTATGCGATTTGTGAGTGGTTCATAAACAGATAATTGGTAAAATAAATCTGGATTACATTATAAAAGGTATATTACTTATCAACAGTGTCTGGCACGCCCCAAAAAAAGCGACAAACTCATTTACTTCGTCTTTCATCATAGATTGATTTCTTTTTGCATCATCAATTTTTCCTTTAATAACTGTGGTTAGTTGGGCCTCATCTAATGAGGTATAGGGGTCCGTCAATATACACTTCATTTTCGTTGTGAGTACAATCGCCTTCGTAACCCCCTTCACAGTTTCTTTTCCCTCTCCCCTTATTATCGACTGTTTTTTATCCCCTTCTTTTTGTCATCTACTCCTTACCCTTTCAGCTGACCAGGTTGTCATGTCAACCTGTGTCATAGGCTTTTTATCCCTTACAGGTCGCTGTTGAGCAAGGCTGACCTCAGTTGGACGTGGCCTTTTCATATAAATCTGTAGTTATACAAACCACACATTACTGAAATTACAAATAGGCCTTAAGAATCTTGCACGATTGATCGCTGCTTATGTGTGTATCTAATTAAGTCTTAACCTATTGCAAGCGCACAATGGAAATTATAGAGCTAGTATAGGATCGTTTTCACGAAGAAATATTTATCTTATCTATATTTATATTTCAAAGTTTATATTTACCTTTTAAGGTTCTAAACTATTGGAGAAATATGAATAAATAATGAGTTCTTAATCTAAAGTGCATAAAATAAATCATAATCCTTCTTTTTCAAATTAAGATCGTCAATCCTAATCTTCATCCATCAGATATTTATAAAAATAAACAGTATCGTTACACCGTATTGCAGTCTTTTAGAATTTGGTCGTCAATCAAAAACTAAAATTCTTCAATACAGATTTCATCTAATCAACAATCTTCTAAAATCTAGGTGCCAATCAAATTCGAGAAAATTGAAGATGGAAAAGTAAAACCGTTACACTAATCTACAAACTTTAACCTGAGTCGTCAATTCAAATCAAAATTTGAAGATGTTTACAAAGCATGTAAATAAAGCAAATAAATCTAAACTAGAAAGCAAAGTAAATATATCTTTCACCTCTCAGTTGCAGTTGTCAATTGCTTCTGAGAAACTAGGATATCTACACTAATCTTCAGCACCCAATAGTAGTCATTAATTGCTCTTGAGAAGCCTCAGATATCTAATCTACAAAGCAATAAAAATCTACTCTAATTTTGACCAAAAGAAAACCCAACCTCAGTCGTCAATTGATGCTGAGAATCTTTTTGATGGTTTATTCCTATACCGAACCCTCTTATTTATAGATCATAAGGGGTCGATTTATAAGACTTCTAATTCTAATCAAAGAAACTACTAAAGTATAAGTATCCTAATATAACTCTAATTTCTAATTCTATTCTACCTTGCTTTCAAATTGTAGATGTGTTTTGACTTTATTTCCTTAGTAACAGCAGCGAAAATCTTCAGAATTTATCTTTATTAATCTTCTTAGATCCGTAATTCACCAAACTTCTAATTCTGTACCTGGTGGTGGTAGTTTTCACGTGATCAATAGTAGTAATTCAGCAGTAGAGAAGCTTTTCTTTTTCACAATCATAAATTACGATTGTTTGTTTTCTTCTCTTTTTCGGAAAATCGTAAGTCACGATTTTCTAGCTTCTCCTATTATGACGATTCTTCAATTACGATTTTTCTTACGATTGCTCGCTTTTTTTTTCTTCTTGTGTTGCTTCCGCTTTTAGAGAATCGTAAATTACGATTTCTTATTTCTTTACTTCATCAACGCTCAATCGTCTTTTACAATTTTCTAACTTTCAACGTATAACGAATCGTCTTCTTACGCTAAATCGTCTTTTTACTGCTCTTTGAGTTCATTTTGAAGAACATTAATACTTTAGCTCTCTTTTACTATTTTTTCGTAGTATCTGCACATCGTTAACTTGTTAGTAGCAAACTAAGTCTTAGCATCATTAAGTTAAGGGTGATAAAATGGTAAATTATGTGACTGATCAAAGATGTCGACCTAAATAGAAATGAGTCACATAATACTACTCATAATGGATACTGACAATGTCGCGTATAGTAGATATTTAATTCAAAAAAATTGAATGGACAACTATATTTAATTTTAAAAAATACTTGCTCTTCCAAATTGGTTTTTACAATCATATATCCTCTCTCTTCCACATCGGTTGTCGAAGTCACATCTCTCCTCTCTCCCATTTCAGATTCTTCTTCCTCTATCTTAGTATGAATCTCCTCCTCTCTCAACATCTCTCCCGCCTTCCCTCTCCCCTCCCATCCCTCCTCTCAGATTCTCTCTTGTTGCCCCTGTCCCTCCCTCTCATTCTCTCTATCTCCTCCCCTCTCATCTACTTCTCTGCACTCTTGATTCTGATTGCTTGTTTGTTTCAAATTCGTTCTCAAGGCTCTCAACACAGGCCAATAGTAGTTTATTTTGTTGCCTAAGGAAGACGATCGAATGTCTTTGCCACTCAACGATCACGGCAAGGGGCCGAAGCACCCTCACCTCAACTTCTAATGCATCAAATCTAGCAAGGAGATCAATAAGTCCTTGCGTATCTCCAGAGTTGGCGCCGACCAGTGCCAATCTCGGCCGCACTCTATACTCATCGACATCCTTGTCATCTTCTTCCTTTTCCTCATCATCATCTCCCTCTCTACACTCACCATCTCCTTGTTCTACTATTTCCCTTTTTGTTTGTACATTTTTTGGGTTGCGCAGTCTGAGAAGTCTAGGTCCCTTTGGTGGCTCCAGGTTCCCAACAACAACCTGCAATAACAGATAGATGTATATCAGTCAAAATGGGTCTATTACACGACATCATACTATCTTATAAATGACCTTTATGAGTCTTGGTCAGATCTATATCAGTCCAACTCAGTCATGCATAAAGCCAACTTACATGATCTGAAATGACACTTAAGAGTTCTAACAAGGTAGATATAATACATAGTATGTCTATTATAAGACCATATTCTTAACCCAGTAATTGATTAACTGTGAAGAATAGTAGCTCAAACTTTTAAAACTTTCACCAATAGAAGTTCGCGTCCGAGCGCGAAATCTTCAGTGGCAGATACTTCAATAGCAGCGGCCACTCGTCAGATGCATTTTTCACGAAATCCGAAGATAGTTGAAGAACATGCTCAAATGCCCATACATGTAACAAAATGGTGCACCCTAGCACATAATACTTTTGCCCGCCAAGAGAACGCATGGCTATATATATGGAATCGATCAAGTAAGAGTAAACCACATCCCCCAATTGTAGCCATCAAACGTACGAAATCAATTATGAGATCGATGTACTCCCGATCGATCGTATGACGAACATTGGGGAAGAGAAAGTTTCCTAACATATACAAATTTTCAAGCCGGATGAAGTCAACATTGTCTACGCTAAGTGTTGCGAGGGCTGACTTAATCTGATCCCTCGTGACCAACTGCCTAGCTGCCACTTCGCCAAATAGCCGCTCTTTGAAAGTGGCTGCACCTTTAGGATCCATCAACTTTGAATGTTTAGCTGAAACGGAAGGGGCACCAATTTTCAAACCCAAAAACTTTCTCACATTGGTCGGGACGAATGGAACAACATATTCTCCAATCGTGAATGTCTCATTCTCATAATTGAACCCTCTAACAATGGCATGGATAAGCTGACCTGATTGCATGAGAAATTCGCTAATCAACTAGGAGCTCCTTTCTCTTACTGCCCAATACACTATACCATCGGCCCAATTTCCAACAGTTCATGGCTCCTTTAATGACTTGACAGTCATCCTCATTGACTTTTCATTTTCCTTTCTTTAAGCGTTTTGCCATTTTTTAATTTACTTTAAATAAGAGTTGAATATCTGAATAACAAGTTTGTAAGATGTTAGAGGACTAACATGAAATCGATATAACATATTATACTACATTAAAGGACTGATGTGAGAACAATTAAGGGCTAATATGAGACTACAAATTACTAATGTGAGACAAAATAAGATTGATATGAGCCAATAAATTAAGCTTTAAAGTACATTGTGACCTGCATCAGTAAAGTTCAACAACTATAAAGTATTGTATTCAGAATAATTAAGGATTGATATAAGACAATAAAGTTCTGATGTGAGACCAAATATGACTGACATTAGACAATATATTAAGCTTTAAAGTACATTGTCACTTGCATGACTAAGGTTCAAAAGCTATAAAATACTGATGTGAGAACAATTAAGGACTGATGCAAGACAATAAGGTACGGATGTGAGACAAAATAGGACTAATATGAGACTCATATTTAGCTTGAAACTACATTGTGACCTGCATGAGTCATTAAAGGACTGATGTGAGACATAAACTAATTTACATTAGACATAAGAGAACTTATAAAAGACATTATGTACAGATATACGATGTAAACTTTCTAATAAGAACCACATATATTACACATCGGAGAAAAAAGAACAGTAGATTATCCATATAATTAACAAAGTACGATAATCGTACAATGAGTGATATGAGACTTAGAGAAGTTGTACACTGTCTATAGATGCACATATTACAATATTTTATACATTCCTCACCACTGTTCTCATTCAGTACTTTACTTATTACAACAAGTTTGCCACTTAGCAAATCTTATAATTTTTGTTTGCGTATTTTTGACCGTGGTCCTTGTCAAGTTCAACGATTGTATCTCTCATCAACTTCTCATTTACCTTTTGTCAGACGTTTCACTATTCTAAATTTATCTTAAAGGAGACCTGAATATCTGAAATAAGATTCACTATCAGACATTAAAGGACTAATATAAGATCGAAATAAGACATTATAAGATATTAAAAGACTGATATGAAACAGTAAGAACAAGTAGACTTGATGACATGGTAAGAACTAATATGAGACAATAAGGTACTGCTGTCAAACAATAAAGTACTGATATGAGACTTAAAATAAAACTTTAAACTTCATTCTGACATGTATGAGTAAAGCTCAAGAACTATATATGACATTGAAGGGCCAATGTGAGACATATTAAGCAATTTAAATGAGACATAAGAGGACCTATTACAAACATTATGGACTAATTAAGCTGTAAACATTCCAACGAATGATACATGTATTAGACATAGGAAAAAAATAAAAACTGTGGATTATCCATATAATTAACAAAGTATGATAGTCGTATAATGAGTGATATGAGACTTAGAGAAACTGTATATTGTCTATAGATGTACTTACCATAATGTTTTAAACATTCCTCACCATTTTTCAGATTGAGTACTCAACTTATTACAATAAGTATCTGCCATAGAAATTTTCATTATTTCATTTTGCATTTTTTTACTGTGGTCCTTGACAAGTTGAACGATTGTGTCCCTCCTGCTTACAAATTATATAATGCATTATCCGTTTCTTTTCAAATGCGGATTTCAACCTTCTTCTACGTGGTCGACCTGGGATAGTGAGACGGGTGAACAACGAGACTAACATGCTTGACGTGTCATTGAGATTCGTCTAGAGCGGTTCGATTATCTTACTATATGTGTCACAATACCGTGCAGATGTATATCATTCATCGCAATATATCGACAGATCTGTATTACTCAAACGAATGACAGTCATGTCATAGATACAAGGGAGGCTCAAAACGTTAAAACAACGACAAGAATAAGACCTCTTATCTAAATGTACATTATACTTAAATGTCAATGTTGATACCTCAAAAATGTTGGGTGATGATGGTAGAACTTGATAAAACCTAGCTACTTTATCAGCCTCTTCCAAGACATCAGATGTATAAGAGGTTAAACCCTTCAATATATATTGACTCTTTATAGCTCTGTCATGAAAAAGATGCGCAACTTTCTTTCCCGTTGCTTCAATAAGGGCTATTATTGGTAGACCTTTAGCATAAACTAGGATTTTGCTCAAACACTTATACATGTTTGTAATCAGAAGATCGTATTTACGACCAAGGAAGAGCGTTCTAGACCACCTTCATGATTCACTCTGTCGAAGATATTTTACACCAGCAGGGTTAAGATCCTCAAGTTTCATCATTAGCTCATCATATTCTTTTACGGTATATGCTCGCGCAATAGGCCAGAGTTGACTCCACAAAGTCGGATTTCTAAACTTCTCCCTAAAGTTCTTGGCAATGTGAAAGAAGTAAAAACTATAAATGACATTTGGAAATACTTTTGGTACCATCAATCTAATTGCATCCACACGGTCTGAAATTATGACAATTGGTCTATCATCATCTATGCTTGCTTCTCGAAGACATTAAAGAAATCATTCTCAGACATTTTCTGTTTCACCATCAACTACAGCAAAAGTAATGGGAAACAAACTATTGTTGCCATCGACACCTGTCGCAATTAACATCGGGCTAAGAAATTTATCTTTTGAGTGTGTTCGATTAATTGAAATTATGGGATTCAAGGTTCTTCTATATCTGTCGATAGAGGGACTGAATGCCTAAAAAAAACTAAGGAACGAGTCATCATACAAATATTATAGTTTCATAAAGGTGTCAGGATTGGATCTACATAATTCTGTAATATATGAAGGGAGATTAGCATAAGATGACTCTCAACCACCCCTAATGTTAGCCAATGCTATCTCTTTTGTCTTCCATGTTTTACGATAGCTTATTATAACTCCCTAATTTGTTTAGATTTCACTAATAATTTTGACAGACGCATAATCAGTAGCATCCTTCAACATATTCGTTATTTTAGAAGCTACCTAATCACTTGAGGATTGTCAATGACCTCTCTTTTTTTGCATAGCTACACTAAGTGGACCGTATTTGTGCTCAGGATTCATTATTTTAATTATGAAAGAATTACCACCGACATTGCCCCTACTCACACGATTACGCCATGGACAAATAGGGTCTACACATCTAGCAATAATAATTCCCTTAGTTGTCTTTATTAGTTTTAATCGAAAGTTCTCCAACACAGCATTATTGTTCAAGGCAGTGAGAAATTCTTCTTGAGAAGAAAAAACTTTTTTGACAGTCAGATGTATTTCCAACCCTATGAAATCTCGGCTTTCTTGCGAAACTCTTTCCTTCCAAGTTATCATCTTCAATTTCGAAGTCTACATCTTTTGATTTTTTTCCTACTATTCGTCCCTAGAATCTGACTTCAACTGAATAACTGGATGTGTTATCTGAGCGCATATATTCAGTATTCTCATCGTCTCCTGATAGTTCTCCGATACTATAATTCTAGGTACTCACTGAACCGAAAACTCATGTCTTCGATAGCGGAGCACTCTTGTTCCTTTAATTAAAACAAATATACAATGGGTCACTCATACGTACGATATGTATAATAATATTATATATGATTATACAAAAACTCAATTCGCAGTCACCTCTAAGTTGGAGGAGAATTTTTCACCGAATTTGAGTGCTTATATAGCTGCTCCTCTTCAATTATTTTCTCCTCTTCAAATACTTTCTCTTGTACACGAGTATTGGGGAGGGGATGTGGAAATAGACGATAATGCTCGGAACTGTAAAATTACTCATAGTTGTCAAGACCACACAAATTATGTGAATAAAATAATAAAACTACTCATTTTCAAAGAAAATGAGAGACCAACCCACCTAAAATTAATATTTCATTCACGCTTTTCTTCGGCAATAGGAGGCGAATAACTAAATCATAAGCATTGCGACATGTTAAGTACTATGTGTATAAAAAAATACTTGCAAACCATATAAAAAAGAATATAAAATACTCATTGTCGTGGTTTGAATATTAGAAAATGCGGTTATGAATAATTCTACAATCGAAAGCATATCAGTATATGTCAGTCAACTTATTGACAATCTCTCAATCAATATTAAATAAAAATACAAATATATAACTTCTTTGACTTACCTAAATATCTCTGTTTCCTCCCATTTTTTCACTGTGTCTAAGTGGAGGTTGTGTTGTTCATTACATCCAACTCCTCTACTATGTGTCCCGTCGGGTTTCTCACTATCAAATAAGCAACATAGAGCATGCAATATTTGACTACGAAACAAATTTAATACCATTTAATTCTAATCTACTAGCACATACCTCTCTAATATTCCTGTCTCCAGACTTTCCTTTATTTAATGCTCGTTGAGCTTTTTTGACTCCGCGATAATTTTAGAAATATATAGGACAATGTGAGGACAATCAATAGGACATAGGCTCATCATGCCATGAAAGTCAGACTCATTGTCTATGTCGAAAATAAAACTCCCTTCAGTAGTCGAGTATCTATATCTAAACTTTAGATTCATCTGCTCTGATATTGAGTTACACAGGTCATACATCTTTTTCATAAATTCGTTATATGTTGCATCTCGACCTATCGGTTTTTGTTTACATTTTTTGCCACTATACATCATATTATTTCTTTGGACTTTTAATAGCCCATTATAGTGAAATACTAGTATAACTGTGTCAATACTCATAATGCCCTTGCATGCGAATCCTACATATATTAATATATAAGGTATTATCCAACTTTATAAAGATTAAATAACCCATTATAGTAACATAGTAGTATAACTGTCAGTACTTATAATGCAACTTTATGTGAAGCTTATCGATGTAAGGTTTATCTAACTCGGATTGGTACGGAGAATACAACCACAAATAATTAATTGGTAATCATAATATTTTGTTTCATACTTCTACAATGCTTCTTATATAAAAGTCAAATTAGAGAGGAAATAAATTCTTAAACCCTAATGTCTTAAAGAAGACGCTGATCATGTCTTAAAGAAGACACTCACTAACAAAGGGATATCATAGTCTTATATAGAAACCACGATGCATCTTATATACAAACTACTGATCATGTCTTAAAGAAGAAATTGTTTAACGAAGGGACTTCACAGTATTATAAAAGGCTAATCTGGACATGTCTTCAAGAAGTAACTGACTAAAAAATCGATAATACAGTCTTATAAAAGACTCATCATGTCTTTAAGAAGCAACTGACTAATAAATAAACGATATGGTCTTATACAAGACTGATTATGACTTACCAATGGTGTGATCTATCTAGTCAAAACTCACTCATAATGGAAGCATTTCTTCACACATGCAATACAGAAAAATAATAAAATATTTATATTTTAGATCATATTTTTATATTCGATAAAGATTAAAAATCTCATCTCCATTCAAACAGATGATTCACTCTATATGTTATAGGTCAGAAAGATAATTCGTCATGAATAACAATATACTAACCCTTAAATTTGACAGTCTTACTGAACAAGTGAATAACCAACTGAAAAGAAGAAAAATAAATAGACGGAACTAGCGCCAACAATGATTACTGAAATTTGGGACCCCGATCGATAATTATTTTAAAATAAAACACTACCATATAAAATCATGTTACAACTAGTGTTATGTAAGACCGAATTTACTATATTATCATTATTTTCATATTGATCTTTCTAACAAGATTGATAACGATAATGATGTAAAATGATAGTTAATGATTTAAATAAGACATGATTTTTCTAATAAAAGTTGTTTTAATAATACATATCAAACAAAGTTTTCACACTTCATCAAAAGATTATTATATGAGATTGATAGGAACTACATAAGACTGATAACATCTTAAAAAAGACATGATCTGCCTAATAAATTAATTTTATTATATATATCAAACAATGTTGACACTTTATCAAAATTAGCAGGGCTTTTAAAGGGTGTTTTTGATATATTTTTGTTAACAATCTAAAAATTGTTAATAAAAAAAACATAAACCTCTAACGGATAAGATTTTAGTGTCAAAAAAACATATATTTTAAGTCTAAGGGGATAAAAAATTAGTCAGAAATTAGTGATGAATGTTAAGTTTTTAGGGTTTTTTCTAAAATAGCGTAACAATAAATCATGACCTAAACAATAACTCTCAAGTTTTTAAGGTTTTTTCTAAAAAAGCGTAACAATAACTCTCAATATTAAGTTTTTAGGGTTTTAAACCCTAAACATTGGAAAAAAAATACTTTCACTCTTATTAGCATTTTATTTTCAAATTAAACTATAAAATCCAAAGCATTACGAAATTCCTAAGTTGGTCATGCTTTAATAAATTTTTAATAAAAATAATTACAATTTTTTTGTGGGAATATATTATAACATGAAATACTCCATAGAAAATTTGATAAAAAAAAATATTTAAAAAAGCTAACACATAATAGGAAAAATAACCCAACAAATAAATACTAGAACAAATAATAGTCCACATGGGTACCTTTGTGAAGTGATTTTAAGGTTTTAAATCTTAAACATTATGATTTTAGGGTTTTAAAGAATAAACAATAATGACCTAAATAATAAACAAATCACATTTTATTAAAAACATTCAAACCCCACAGTAGTATACTGGTGATTTAAACCCCACAATAGTATCGACTGATATATAAGACAGAGTATATGCTAAAAACATAAGTGAAACATGGGTGACATTTATATATAATGCTAAAACATAGGGTATATGCTAAAAACCCATATATATATATTTCCAATGGATGACATAGATTAAACTAGACTTGAGTTTTTATTTTAATCAGCTTATAAACCTTAACTTACAATCATAGACTGTGGAAAAGAAGTCAGAGCCAACAAAAGTTCTTTTTAACAATAATTGATGGCGAGAAAAAGATCAAATTTGTAATGGGTAAATTACCCGTTACGGATTTTAAATTAGAAAAAATGACAAAAATAATGTCCTTATTTGTAACGAGTTAGGGTAAAATCTTACTTCACTTCCAACAAACAAAAATTATAACCCTAAATTCTAAATAATAGAGTTTTACGAAATATAAATAAAAAAACTCCACCTGCAAAATGGAGAAGACGAGGAGTGAAAGGGGGCTAAGCCTCCACCTCTGCAATGGTCGACAACAAAAAAAAGCTCTTTTTCTCAACGGCGACGAGAACCGACGACGAAAACGAATGACCTTAGGAGGGTTTGAAACGAAGCTCTTCTCTGTAATGCCCGATGAAAATGAATGCCCTTAAGAGTCTTTGAAACGAAGCTCTTCTCTACCTTAGGAGGGTTTGAAAGGAAGCCACTTTTTTGCAATGGCCGACGAAAACGAATGCCCTTAGGAGTCTCTGAAACGAAGCTCTTCTCTGCTTCATTTTTCTCTTTTAAAATGAAGGACATTTTCGTTATTTCATTGGACTTTAAGTAATGACATTTGGGTCAATTCCTTTGTTTCAAATATTGCCAATGCAATGAAATATTACGCACATGCCAGAAAGTGAAAAGTTTGAGGGTCTTAGACCCTGCTGGATCATTACACGAATTACGGACCCTGTCAGGTAAACATCGGTAGAGTAGAGACCCCACTGGGTAATTATCTCATAAAATATAAACATTAAGGGTGCAAACGGGCCGAGTTTACGTGCTATTGTAATTGAATTTCATAGTTTCTGGTCTCAACTACGGGTGTATTCGGTTCGGTTTGGTCGGTTTTGGACCAAAACCACAAACTAAACCGATCCTAATCGGTTTTTAGATTTTCAAGCCAAACCAAACCGTCCAACTCTTAAACCAAACCAACTCGATTCAATTCTATTCAGTTTGGTTCAGGTCGATTTCGATTTTCCTATAAGTTTTACTTGCACATCAAAATTTTCTCAACTTCTCAACCGATTTTCCTATAAGTTCTACTTTACCGCATTAGGATTTAGGAATAGGCTAAAGACAAGGGTAAGATTTTATATAAAAATATGTATTTTACTTAAATGCCTTTTAAAATTAATCAAAATCTCTGCCTCTATATATATATATAATTACTTACAAACTACATTCAGTTTGGTTTCGGCTTGGAACCGAAGTTAAATCATACTTTTCAATTTTCTTTTTTTCCAAATCAAACCCAAATCGGTACTTGTCCAAACCAAACCAAACCCTATGATTCGGTTCAGTTTGGGCAGTCCGGTCCAAAAAAAGGCACAGCCCTAGTCTCAATCATTTCTGGACCTGACCTTGACTTGTTAATCGTATATAAATAAAGATTAATATATATTTATGTCATAGAAAATATCTACCATGTCGATTTTCAACTCAATATGACTTGACAGGTCAAGGTTTTTGAAGTTGAGCCCGACCCGTCGTACTGCCAAGTCGACCTGACCCATTTGCGCTCATACTAAACATAGAAGACTGCTACCCGGCCACCAATCATAAAAGAGGTGATACTAAATTTTGCTTTATTGTTGCTAATAATTAATGAGGATACTACACCTCCATAACTCATCAATGCGTGGCGCAGAATAACTTTTGCTATCCACAAGCCACTCTATTTCCTTTATTTTTTTTTGAAATTTAAAAAGTGGTGTGCACTTAACAGCCTTCTAAACATAGTATACAATTGATGATTGCCTCGTAATACACAGAAAGTTGATATACGGTTTAGATTGTCATGCATGCAGTGGCGTTACTAGTAATCATGGTTTGTAGGTGTAGCTCATTTCAAAGAGTACCTTTAGATCCACCCACAAAATCTTTGAGTTTACCTCCATTGACACACATTGACTGTATTGAATCAGACGGTTAAGATTGTTTATTGTCCTAATTTTTCACAGTGTATCTTGAGATAATGGGCGAAGTATTTATTTCATGTGACACATATCTCATAAAAGTAGTCTCAACATTACGTGCATGATCAAAATTGATTTTAAATTCACTTTTTTGAGTGCGTACGATATGAAATAAAAATTGACCGATTGATTACTCATGATCTCAAAATTTATCGTGTGAAAGATTGGGAGGATAAATGATTTCCATCGTCTGATTCAACTTAGGACGTAGTCAATATATTTTAGGACGGGTGCAGTCAAAGATTCAATGGGTGGAATTGAAGGTACTCCATTTCAAATGATACCGTGACACTAGGACGAAGTAGATTGGTCAGAAATTTATGACACGTGGCATGATGCGGCTTGAAAAGGGAACGGTGTAAGTGTTATCTCATTAAAGTTCTTATACATACATAATAGTATAATTAGTCCAACACCTAATACCTACCCTCTCTCGCTGTGATATATATACAGCCACCATCAAAATTTAGTCATTGACGTGGTTCTCAGACCACAACGCCACAGCATTTACAAAGCCCGGGAGCGATCGTGGTGTCTGAATTCACATTTCATTTTCAGAATTCTACTCCTTCGTTCTCCGCAAATCTTTCCATTTCTGTAAGTGAGTCCATTTTCCAATGGCTGAAAGATTCAAAGTTTCTAGGGTTAGTTATTTGTTTTCTGATGTTTTGTTTTTTTATTTTATACCTATGGCGTTTTGGTTAATTCTTTTGAGGAAGTAGGGTTGAGATCTTAAGTATCTTTCTAGGTTTCAGAATTCTAGGGTTTTGTGACTCTCATATTGGCGTTATATATATATATATATATGTATGTATGTGTGTGTGTGTGTGATTTCTTGAATTAGTGGATTAGTTAGTTCAGTCATTTAGTAGTATCCCTTTCTTGTTTATGGATTGTATAAAGGAGAACAAGTAGCAAGAATGAAGAATTTGAGAGTAAGAGAAATGAGGAGAAAAACAGCTAGCCACACCTCGAAATTTTAGTAGGGCTGTCAACAGGTCGGGTCGGGTCTGTTATTTTACCGGTTGTGCATTTGGCCCATTGGGTCAGGTCGGGCATGAGACATCCGACCCAACCTTTGGGTCCGGTCGATCCAACCCAACCCGATATTTTATATGTAAAAAAATGTAAAATAGGTATTTTTTACCGGGTCGGTCGAGTTGGGTCAAGTCGGGTCTGGTTGAGTGCACCATCTATTCGGGTCAGGTCGGGTGCAGCATCTAGTCGGGTCATGTCAGGTGCACCATCAGTTCGGGCCAGGTCAGGTCAGGTCAGGTCAGGTCAGGCATATGCCATTTTCCCATTAGGCAGCCAAAAGTTTTACCCGATCCGACCAATTGGCCGCTCTGTTAGTATGTAAGCATACTAATAAAATTTGCTGCATTTTTTAGCAAGTCACATCTAAATTGCGAATTCTTTCTCCTAAGCATTTTACTATGTAAGAATATGAGGGATTGGGCTTGTAGCCTAATGGAAGTTGAAAATATTGCAACTTTGAGGTCGCAGGCTTAATCCCACCTTACTATTAAAAAAATAAATATGTAAGCATAGGAACAAGATGTCAGCATAGGAACAAAATTCTCTGGATTTTTGAATAACTCACATTTAAATCCCGACTTTTTTCTCTTCTTAAAAGCATTTTTTCACAATTTAGTTGAGATACATTCATGTATACATGCTATAGTGGTGTGTTAGACATCATATTACATGTGTGTGATATAAGGGTATTTTTGTCTTTCGGTATTAATATAAAGGCCAGTAGTGACTCCAACCTTAACTAGGCCACTTTTGATCTCTCTCTCTCTCTCTCTCTCTCTCTCTTTCTCTCCCTTTCCTTCACTTCTCCTTCATCTCCTCCTGCTTTTGCTTCTTCTTCTTCCTCTCCCTCCAACCAAACCCTAACCTTAACTTTCTAATCCGCAAATCCTAGACTAAATTCAAGTTGGTATTAGAGAAAATCTCTAGGAAATTTACAATTGTTGGCATCAAACACCCTCTGCCGACATCAGCATGAGTGCATGACATCACTTGACATCACATTGAGTCAAACGTAGTCAACTCATTGACCTTGAATCATGAATTGAAGAACACAGTTTTGATCATTTTTCTCATTAATCATTAAACTTTTGATCACTGCAGCAAGGGTTTTCAAAGGGATCTTTGCAAAAAACAAAGGAAATAAATATCTTTGCAGATTTTGGGTTTCACTGTTTTCTTGGTAGGTCGCATTATGTGAGGCTAGAAACCCATAAAATATGGTATGGTTTTGATCAATGTTACCTGGTTCGTTTGTTCGCTTGATTCAAATACGGGTTTGCAATTCGCTAATGCCGTGCGAACCCGGTTCGCTAGGGGTAGGATGAGTTTTTCTAATGTATATAGTTTTAAAACCTTTGTCAAATTGTTGTAAAGAGAGTAATTGTGTAGACATTTAGTAGCTAGCGAAGAAGGGGGTTTGAGGTGCTTGGTTCGATACCTCCTAAGTGCAACTTTTGTTCTTCTTTTAAAATAGAAGTACCTAGCTGGTTTGCCAACTTGGCCGAACCCAACCAAACTAGACTTCGAATGAGTCTGGAATGAACTGGTCCATGTTTTGGTAAGGGAACCAACAAATTGGGTAACGTTGGTTCTGATTGGTTTTTGAGGGAGAATCTTTCTACATAAGTGTTTCTATGATATGGTTTGAGTTCATGGAAGTTTCTTTGATGTTTTTCCAAATCTATGCATGATTTCGATTTTTGTTGCTCCCTGAAATCAATGCAGTTTTTTGCACTTGCTATTTGTGGGAACCTGCTTCGGCTCTATTCCACCACTTGTTTGGAAAAAGTCTCGCGAACCCAAATCACCATAAAAAAGTCATTATTACGGCACAAAACAATCACATAATGCTGCTATTGGTATTCTGAGCATTCATTGATTTTTTTTTGCTTACCTATCCCCGAGTAGACATCTTTTCTACTCCCATTAATGTCTTGGATCTTTAGTGGAACTATTTCCCACTGTTGCTGTTCTTCTGGTTTGACTGTGACTGGTAGTGAAGTTATTTGTACAAGGGAGCTTGGAGTTATTGTTTGTGAGTGTTGCTTATATTTTTTTACTGTTATTGCTGACCATATTGGTTTCTTCGACCTACTAGATATTATTGTGCTCCAGCGTTATTCACTACTGGTTTTTTGGATCAATGATGGATTCTCGCTTGAGGGCAGACTTGTGTTATTTGTTTGCTGAGCCTGCCAGTTTCAAGGGGATCCATCTTACTTCCCAGATTGCCCCTTCTACCGAGCCACCATGTGCTTCTGCTTTATCTGCATACCCGGCTCACTTTCTACATTCTTTTACTTATATCATTGATTCCGGTGTCACAGATCATATGACTGGTGAGTGGTGAGCCACATTTATTCACTTCATCTGTACCTCACTCATTATCTAGGTATATACATCTGGTCAATAATTCCTTCACTCCCATTTTTAGTATGGGAAGTCTCTCTCTCTCTCTCTCTCTCAGCTGATCTCACTCTTACTAATGTTCTTTATGTCCCTCTTCTTAGTATATATATTTTATTATTGCATCATTTAACTGAGTGTCAATATTGTTCTATGACATTTTCCCCTTTTCACTATATCCTTCAGGTCCTAGGAACTAAAAGGGTGTTGCCCTTACTTCAAGTGTACATGTTTTGCCAAACGAATTCATGGTATATTTATAACGGCTACTTTGACTCTATGGTATGCCTGTTTTGGACATGCAGATGCTAATCTTCAATATTTATGTTTATAGTTTTCGTCTTTTAGAAGTGCATGTAGTACCAATAAATTTCAATGTCAAACGTGTGAACTTCCAAATTAAAATCGTACTTCCTTTCCTCTTCACATGCATCGTAGTGATTTCTTGTTTGATTTTGTGTTACGGGTTCCACCACCAAGGGGAATCAGTTGAGATCACTGGCAGAGGAGACTGAGGGTGAGATGGGTATGGCAAACGACATCGACCGACTCATCCGGGTTGGATGCGACCTGCAGATGTCTTTCAAAGGATCAGATGAAGCCCTCCGGGATGTGTTTCGGTCCATCTTGATCAGTCGCAAGGAGAACAAGAAGAAGTGGCGAGGCGGAGCTCAGGAACTTGCGAGGTTACAATGGGGAATGTCGGATGGGAAGGGAACGGGGGGAGCCTAAACCCATCTCCTCTCGTTTGGGTGGGCAACCTCATAGCTGTTTATGAAGATGCTGTCTTGGAACGTCAGGGGTATATGAGATGGGAGCAAATGAGCCAGGGTTAAACGGGTCATCGAGGCGCTTAAACCGGCCATTATTATGTTGCAAGAAATCAAGTGGGGCAGCTGTGACAGGAGGAAGGTGGCGTCGATGCTGGTAGGTAATCAGTGGGAATGGATGGGCGTTGATTCAAATGGGGCATCGGGTGGTATTCTAGTGGCTTGGAATATCAGGCTATTTGACAAACTGGATGAAGAAGTGGGGATTTACTCAGCTTCGGTAGTGTTTCGGAATAAGGACTCCGGGAAAGTGTGAATGTTTGCTGGGATCTATGATCCGACTGTTGATAGAGATCGACCCGACTTTTGGATGGAGCTAGCTGCTCTCGCGGCCAGATGGGACCTACCCTTTTGCCTTGGAGGGGACTTTAATGCGATTAGATGGGGGTTCAAGAAACAAGGTGGGCCCCCCGATGTTGATGTAATGCGTGAGTTCAACTCATTTATCTTGGACTGGGAGCTGATGGATGTCCCACTTACCAGAGCGCAGTTCACATGGTCGAATCTTCAAGCAAACCCGTCTATGAGTAGGCTAGACAGATTCCTATGCAATCTGGATTGGCTTGACAGTTACCCGGGTGCAAAGCTAGAATGCCTTGCCCTGCTGTTTCTGATCATCACCCCCTGCTCCTTACGCGCGATTCGCGTGAGAAAGGGCCGAGTCTGTTCCTATTTGAGAACATGTGGCTGTTGGATAGTGAGTTTCAAGCGTTGGTACCGGCTTGGTGGAACGAACCGACACCTGCAAGAACGACAACTTACAAATTTATCTCCAAGCTACAGCGGGTTAAAGCAAGGAGTAAACTGTGGAACAAAGAAGTGTATGGTAAGGTTCATGTCAAGAAAGAGGCCCTGTTATCGCGGTTGAAGGAATTAGATGATTTGGAGGAATTAAGACACCTTACGGCAGATGAGCGAGGAAAGATACCACAAAAAAAATGGAGTTCAACAGTGTGTGCATGGCCAAAGAGGTAAGCTGGAAGTAAAATGCCAAGGTTAGATGGCTAAAAGAGGGAGATGCCAACACCAAGTACTTCCATGTGGTCGCCAATGCGATGAACAAAGAGAATTATTTGAGCAACATTATAGTTGATGGGGTTACCTAGTCTGAGGAGGATCAGGTTTGGGAGAATATTCTTGCGTTCTATAGGAAAATGTACAAGGATGACGGTTTGCCTCGGCCTCAATTGGACGGAATATCTTTCCGTTCTATCGTTGAGGAGGAACGGATGGGTTTGGAACAACAGTTCAACGAAGATGAGGTGTGGAGAGTTGTCAGGTTTGAGGCCAAAAACAAAGTACCGGGATCCGACGGTTTCACCATGGAATTCTTCAGGTTCTTTTGGCCAATCATAAAGGCAGATCTGTTGGAGGTTATGCACGAGTTCCACACTTTTGGCTTCATTGGGTGGAGCCTAAATTCTACGTTCATCACCCTCATTCCCAAGCGAGATGGGGCTGATGATATCTTTGACTTCTGACCAATATGTCTCACTAATTATCTCTACAAGATTATATTTAAGGTCTTAGCAAATAGACTCAAACCGGTGATGAATATGATAATTTCGGACAATCAGGGAGCTTTCGTTAGGGGCAGACAGTTAGTGGACCTGGTTGCGGTGGCGCAAGAGACTATCCATTAGGCACACTACGATCGCCGACCTGCTGCCCTATGGAAGGTAGATATGGAGAAAGCATACGATCAGATCAGTTGGGACTGCTTAGATTATATGCTGGGTAGGTAGGGCTTTGGTACGACTTGGAGGAGATGGATGAGGGGGTGGTGTTATTCCTCGGCTTGGTTCTCGGTCTTGATCAACGACACTCCAGCTGGATACTTTAAGAGTTCCAGAGGTATCCGCCAGGGGGACCTATCCCCCTTCTTATTCAATATATATGGTGGGTGAAGTGTTATCGGGGCTGATTTCGCGAGCCAAGCATTTGAACCTCATAACCGGTATTAAGGTGGGAGATCAAGGGAGATACATTTCGCACCTACAGTTTGCGGATGACACCATTATATTTGGGAAGGCGGACGTGTCGGAGTTCAGATCCCTGGTTGATATCTTTTCGGGTTTTTAAGATTGCCTCGGGACAACGGATCAATTTCTCTAAGTCGTCTATCACGGGTATTGGTACAGCTGAGCAGTTGTTGGCAGATCTGGCGCAGACGGTTAACTGCGCAATTGCAAAGTTCCCAATCAAGTATCTGAGACTTCCCCTCAACCTCAGACATCCTACAGCTAGAGATTGGGTACCGGTAGTGCAAAGGTTAAAGCAACGATTGATGTTCAAATGCCCAATGGGAGTTATCAATCCCCTAGAGCAAATCCAACGAAACTTTTTGTGGGAGGGATCGGGTATGGATAAACGATATTACCTTGTTAACTGGGACACTTGTCAGTTGCCCGTTGGGTGTGGTGGTCTGGGAATTCACAGTCTGAAGTGGACCAATATCGCGCTGCTAGGAAAGTGGTTTTGGCGTGCGGGGAGGGTGGAGGAGAGGGAGAGTCTATGGCGCGTGGTGCTGGTCGAGAAGTACGGGCAATCTATGGGTAATTGGGGTATAAGTAATATGGTTCACAGAGGAACGTCCACCTGGTGGAAAAGCATATGCAGTACTTGGGACCTCTTCACCAGAGGTCTACGATTCAGTTGGGGTTGTGGTACCCGTATCCGCTTCTGGGAGGATGCTTGGGTGGACATGGGTCCCCTCAAATCTTCCTTCCTAAATACCTATGTCATATCTGTCAATCCTCTTGGAAGGATTGTGGAGTTTGTTTCTGATAATGAGGGAGGTAGTCTGTGGGAGGTTGTTACCAGAAGATATCTAAGGGACGAGGAGTTGGCGTCCTTTTCAAATCTGATGCTAAGGCTATATGAGGCTCAACGGAACCCTCACGGTCAGGACCGACTTATATGGACCCTGAGCAGAGATGGATTCTTCAGTGTCAAATCCTACTACAAAGTGCTTACACGGCGGTCCTTGGTTAGATACCAAGGTGCCAGGTTATGGAAGGAAGCTATCCCTCCCAAAATTAAGTTCTTTGTGTGAACTCTATTCAAAGGAAAAATCCTAACCATAGATCAGTTTATTCGAAGGGGGAAGGAGGTCCCGAATTGTTGCGTAATGTGTAACAGTGGGAGGAGGCCACCCCACACCTGCTTCTTCATTGTGGGGTGGCACAGGAACTATGGAACATTGTATTAAAATCCTTTGGTATGAGTTGGGTTATGCCGACGACTCCATACATCCAGTATCTGTTATGGATGTCTGCTCTAGTGGAGGGACAACTTGGTGAGTATTGGAAGGCAACCAATTTCGCTGTGCTGTGGACTATATGGTGTGAGAGGAATATGCAGATTTTTGAGCACAAAAGCAGGTTGTTGGGGATGATCATGAAGTCGGTCAGAGACCTGGTGTGGTTTTGGGCGACAAGAGGAGGGAATGGGACTATAGAGGACTTGGCGGCCATTTATATTGCTGCTGACTCCGTTCTGCATGAGAGAACAAAGCACATTGAAATTAGTATTAATTTATTCGAGAAAAGATTCATGCTTGCATCATTGACACCCCTAAAGTTTCCTCTTCAGATAAGTTGGTGGATGTTTTCACTAATGCACTTGGTCCCTATAACTAAAGAGTATTCTTGTCAAGCTAGGCATGATAGATATCTACGCGTTAAACATGATATTGGGTGTGTAGATAATGTAACAATATTTTTGTCTTCCGACATTAATATAAAAGGCCAGTAGAGACTCCAACCCTAACTAGGTCACTTTTGGTTTCTCTTTCTCTCGCTTCTTCCTCTATTTCTCCTTCCTCCAATCAAACCCAACCCTAACTTTCTTCCCCAAATCAATAGACTAAAGCCAAGTAAATTCATGTATTGTTCTATTTTTTTGAACTTTGCTATTTGATCACGAGTTTGACTTCTTAATCATGATTTTTTTTCATGGAGTGTTTTCTTTATTAATTAACTTTAACAAAATAATCTTTGTGAATCTCTAGTTCAAACTTTGTTTTTTAAATATCAAACTAGATACAAGTAAATTGGGTTTTAAAATAAAAATTATGAGTTTAATAATTTACTTGTCGCTTCCCGATCGATATGCTAATCAAGGTAGTTAAGGCAATGTGGCGAGGTCATGGCGTGGAGGCTCGCCTTGCCATAGCGAGCCATATATTAATTTATTTTAATATTTTTTATTATTTATTAATCATTAATATATATATTTTAATTTTCTACTATTTTTTAATTTTTATATTTTTTATAGAGGAAGATTGGAATGACCATCTAATGATATTTTCATGATTTCAAGATCAGTTGTGGGGAAGATTGGAACGAAAAACGATCTCTGTTAGTCCGATTCCAAGCATCAACGGTTAATTGTATCTTATGGGGAATATTCAACATATAGTGGGGGGTTAGTAGCAGCCCCCCAAAATATAAAAACTTGCCCCCCAAAATATAAAAACTTACGTTGAGAGAGAGAGAGAGAGGTTGCGATAAAGACTAGAGGGTTGCACGTAAACCCCTAAATATGGTGGATATACCTTATCAAACATAACTTATAACTTGTAAGTTTTATAATTTATAAGTTATAATTTATGAAGTTATAACTTACATGCTAGTAGCTACAAAAGAAAATTCAAAATATTGGTCATGGTGGCACCATTCCGCCATACGTCGCCATGGCATTGCCATATATCCATTCTTGCCATATAAGTTCACTCTCACCCGAGACACGAGATTTTCTAAGAGAGTGGTTTATGAGTTTGTATAGGGTAAGAAACCTGTTCATTCTCAAGGATCATTGATCCTGTATATGTGCAAATATTTTGGCTCCATCTAGTATCATGTGGTTCATGGGGTGATGATTATAGATTGAATTCATTCTAAGCTTGCATGAAAAAACTATTTGCATCATCTGAACAAGTTCCACAAAATGAATGACCACTATACTTCCTCCAAATATGCATTAGCTGCTCATTTCTTTGGGCGCTTTTTATATTCACATGGTCGTGGAGCTTTTTGATACGGTCTTAGGTCTGCATACTCCAATCTATATGATCGCCCATTTATCATTTGGAACCATGTGGCTCCAAAATGGTGCCACATGTACAAAATCAGTGACCTGTTCATTCTTAATAGCGTATACGTTTGTTACTCTATGCCTACTCGTTTGAATTCACTTTAAACTTCATAATAAAATATGAAAATCAAGAGAAAATATGGGAAAAATTCCACTATTTGCATGCTTTTATGTTTAAGATTGGTTATTAGGTACCCTACTCGAGCATTTCAATCTCCTTCCACTGACATTGGGAAATGCACAAATATATTTGAGTACTGTACACAACAGATTTGCGTAGAAAATTGATTCATTCACAAATATATCACAACAAATTTTTCCTCGCTGAGAGGAAGTTTGATTAATAAATGGTGGACTATAACACTTGCAGATATCGCCTTCGATTGCCCCGTTAATTACATCAATAATGAATGCCTCTGATTGAAAGCTACGAGATATTTACATCTCTGAAAATAAACAAATATTTTAGAGTCTAAGCCTTCATCAGCATCAGCATCAGCATCATCTCCTTCCATCTTTAGCGTCAGTATGCTAAGAGATAAACACTCAACACACTATATTCGTTCGAAACTCGCCTGACGTGAAATAAAGGACGGCGGATATATGATCCTTTGCATCGAAAGCTGGGTCCATCCGATTGATAGGCATGGAGGAGTATGGGTGCAAGGAGCTCATGGACAAATGTTAATACAAGTTCTTAATGTCGAGTTTCGAAGATGAATTTGAATACTGGGTGTATGATCTTTCGATGACTGATTATTAAAATGGTTAGTATTTTAAATCATAGGGAAGCCTGACCTTAGTTAAAACTATCGAATTCCTTAAATTCGTGCTTGATTCTCATAAGGACCTTGGTCTGGGTCTGAACCCTTTACGATCCAGCTGTGGATTTTGGTCATATTCTAGAATAACTAGTAACTATGTTGACCTTAAGTTCATTATTTTATTTATAGCCTATAGGTGATGATCGTACCGTTGGATAGAACTCAATCTCTTTCTTTTAGAGGAATTTTCAATCTCGAGGTTAAGGTTCAAACCCTTAATATAAAGGAATGAAGGCTTGAACCGTGAAGGAAAACCAATATCAAGGGTTTGATTGCGATCGATCAAAGTGATGGTTATGATCGTGGTCATGCGATGTGATGGTCAATCGGAGATGATCAAGATCAAGATCGACCAAAGTAATGATTAGCTGGCCATGATTGCGATCGTACGTTGTATTGCTCATGTATATTGGTAATGGTTATAATCACATGAAGCGATAGTTAATATCCGAATCCGTCTTTCAAATTCGTACACACAACCCTTAACATACAAGGGATCAATTTAAATTGATAGTTGCAACCCTCACGTATAAGGGTCTTAGGCATGAGTTTCATAACCCAAATCACCTAAGTGCAACCCAATAAATGAGGGTATTAGGTATGGGCTAACAATAAGCCCACATAACCTAAGTATGACCCAAGTATGTAGGGGTCTTAGGCATGAGCCAAGTATAGGCCCATATAACCTAAGTGTGACCCGAATTAGAATAACTTAGGCATGGGCCAGTCGTAGGCTCACATAGTCGTATTGGACCCAAAGTGGAAGAAAGAAAAAAAAAAGAAAAAAAATGAGGAGAGATACCTTAAGTAAGGTATCTCGCAGGATCTTCGTGCAGAGTTTTGGCAGAGCTTCGAGGTCAAAATTTTCGATCTCTGAAAATGATCCGGGACCTGCTATTTATAGAGTTACTGCAGTGGTTATTGAGAGATACCATCCAACAGTTCACGAGTTTCGAGAGATCTATGGTGAGTAAGCGACTGCATAGGTCTTAAGCATCACACATATTGATAGTATGAGGTGGCTGCGTAGGTGGTACAAAATAACCACCTACGTAGACTCATGCGAAAGGACCTCACATGGGCTTGAGAAGATTCGAGAAGAGAGGAAGTGGGTGTGGGACCCACGCAGGTGACCCTACGTCTTAATTGAAGAGAGAGAAAGAAAAAAATAAAGAAGAGAAAGAGAGTGAGAAAGATTGGGACCCATGCAGGCGACCTTGTGTGGGACACATGAGAGAGAGAGTAGGGAGATAGGGAAAGAATGAGAGAATTGAGGATGGGACCCACTTAGGGTTCTCACACTTAGAGAGAGAGAAAATAGGGGGAGAGAGAAATTGAGAATGGGACCCACACAGGTGATCCTGTGGGGGTCACGTTTAGAGAAAGTAGGGAGAGAGAGAAGAGAGGGAAATTGAGAATTGGCTGCGTGGGTCACACTTAGAGAGAGAAATTAGGGAGAGAGAGAAAAGGTGAGGGGAATTGAGAATGGAGAGGGAAAGTAGGGAGAGAGAGAAAAGGAGAGGGAAATTGTGAATAGACCCACGCAGGGTTACCGGTGTGGGTCTCACTTGGGGAGAAAAAGAAGGAAAGGAAGAGAGAAATTGAGAACCTTGCGTGGGTCTCACTTGGGGAGAAAAAGAAGGAAAGGAAGAGACTTGGGGAGAAAAAGAAGGAAAGGAAGAGAGAGAAATTGAAAAAGAAGGAAAAGAAGAGAGAAAAAGGAGAGGAAAGGAAGGAGAAAGAGATGGGAGAGGGTTTGGGACCCACGCAGTGGTGACCCTGTGTGGGTCATGGAGAGAGAGAGAAGGACAAAAAGGAGAATGAGATGAGGGAGACGGGTTGGGACCCATGCAGGGGTGAACCTATGCGGGTCATGGAGAGAGGAGAAAAAAAAAGAGAAACAAGAGGTGAGAAAGTCGGACCCATGCAGGGGTGACTTTGCATGGGTCATCTTTTCCCCTTCCCTTTTCTTTTTCTTTTTTACTTTTTAAGAAAATTTTTTGTGTCTACAAGTACCTAATCAGTGAAAGGTCAAAAGCACACTTTCACTGATTTGCATGCAAATAAATAGTTGACCCGAGAACACTAACATGCCTTAAATTGATTTTTTTTGTCAAAATCTTTGAAAATTGTGTTTTTTGAAAATAATTTTCTTTTTCAAAATCCATTAGCATATGGTATCTTTGAATTTCACAAGTAGGGTTTACATAGTACTACTATTTCAGTGTCTTACATTTCTTTTGTATCTTCTTTTCTTAATTTTTTTTACAAATTTTTCTTAGTTTCTTTAGTTTTAGAATCATTTAAAATAAAATTTAACTACTTCTGAGACATCTTGGATTTTTGAGATTTTAAACAATGATATACATGCATGCATACATTTTGATACAAACACACCATTATATGGGCTTTGATTTCATATAGCCCCTGATTGGTAAACAACTGCCAGTTTCTGCATCATTAAATGCTTTTGACCCCTGTTTGTCTCGCAGGCCCGGCCAAACATCTCTGTATACACATGTATGTAAACTTATAGGTATCTATGCATCGATGCACAGTTGCACACAAACATGGATATATGCATACACTCATAAATATATGCATTTGTATGTATAATTGTGACTTGTATCCTGGGTGTTCCTTTTTGTATTTTTTATTTTATTTTTAAGATCAAGGTATTATTTTATCATCGTGTAGGAGTTTAGGAATATAGGTTATATTCTATTTTTCAATGACAACATATGCAAATACTTTTGTAGTGATCATTAAATGGAAATATGCTTAGCTATAAAAAAACAGAGTGAGAGAGAAGGAAATATGCTTATTATTTTTCTTTGTATATATGAGCTGCCATACTTCTCTCCATTTGCAAATTGATGATTTAAATGTCGTGTCCTATACATCATTCAAACTTAAAAGTCTTGTAGAAGAGCTTATTTTTGTGGCTTTTATCTCTAGTCCTGTGATTAGTGCAGCCTCTTTCTTCTATCTTTTGGATCTCTAGTACTTAAACTGTCATACATGGCTCCAGATTTCCAAATATGCGGTACGTTAAGGAAGAAGCCATGTGCAACAATGAACATGTGAGTAGCTGCTAACTGTTTTTTCTTGGTATTTTAAGGCTTTAGAAGTTTCATTTTTAGGCTGGAGATATAAACATACATTGAATGGAATTTGTTAAATTTTGAGGATGCCTTGTGCTTCACATATATAGTGGATTGATATATGTTTTTTAGATAAATTACATTATACTAGCTTACATTAATTTTGCAGAAATACGAGAAAATTATTGATTGTTTGAAATAATTTGACTCAACACATAAAACTTTGTTTAATTCGACTTAGAATTACAAAAAGAAAATCAAGCTAGATTGAATATTCACTAGATGAGGACAGTTACATTGACGTGAAGCCTTGCATTGCAACTTGACAAAAGACATTGTATCTTGCTTGAAAGGAAAATTTTCTTTCACTATTTCAGCCTTGATAATATCTTACCACTTTGAACTCGAGCATACCTGCATGTGTTGTAGTTGGTTACAAGGCAGGGGAAGGTTACAATGGCAGGCTGCATGTGTTGTAGTAGGTTACAAGTCAGGGGAAGGCTATAGTGATAGGATGCGTGGAATGGTTGAGGAACAGTACTAGCGCAAGCTGCACCTTGCTTTGGCAATACACTGATGGCCCACCTCGCCTTTTATTCACACCCGATCCTTGGTTGTACACGGATCTTGACATACGATCTTTGTGTGGAATGTTCACAACGATAATCCATAAATGCGGTTAGTCATTATTGGTTATCATATTCAGAATCTCTATGTAAAAATCTTTCGTTTCAAATCAACATTACTTCCAAGTTTTGTCCATTTGTTGCACATCATAAAACATTCAAAATTGAATTCGAATGAACTTATACCTCTGCATCAAGCACATGCTACACTCCTTCCCTTCAGATTGCTCATGTTAGTCTCCTATTGTCGAGACTCTGCACAAAAATTAATGTCGTGAGCTATAGCAGCTCAGAAGGCATCCACCAAATCCATGAGCGTTCTTAATACTTCCATTCAATATTTCACTGAGACTGAATTCAGTTCAATCATTCATCATAAGAAGGAATTCGATATATTCATTCATCATAAGTCGGACTTTTATACATCCATTATTGAAGTAGTGAATGCATGATATGCAGAAATTCCACTTGTATGTCGAACATGAAATAAGAGTTAAAGTTTGGTGTAACCACTTAGGGTTAGGGTTTGAAGAAGGAGGAGAAAAAGAAAGAGGGCAAAATTACGGATCAGTTATTATTTCTCATATCCCTTTGTCATTAATATTTATAGGAAAATTACAAGCTGTTATTTGCATCCATATTCATCTACACCCACCTACACTTAAGTACATAATACTACTGACACACCAACACTCCCCCCCTCAAGTTGGTGCGTAGATATCTATCATGTCCAACTTAGAGATGATGTCTTACAATCATTTTCCCCAACAGACTTTATCAATATGTTTGCCAGCTGATCTTCAGACCTTACTTGGGAGTGCAGAACTCTTGTGACTCGATTTTCTCATGGATGAAATGACAGATTTGAAGATTCTTAAAATATGTGAAATTCAAAATTTCAAGGATTTGGTTAATCAAATATATTAGGGACCCTGATATCCATTTAAATTTGATTCTACAAAGTAGAAATGAAACCCATCACAATAAGGAAAACTCTTTCTCAAGGCACAGTTCCCAAGGTCCCTTAAAATCTGTGAAATTCCAACCATTAAGAGAATTTGGTGGCTAAAATCACAGATTTTTGGGATCATGCTATTCCCAGAAAAGTTATTTAGAAGCTTTTTTACAGATTTCAGGCTCCTTAAACTTTGAGGAATCCTAGTTTATGAGATTTGGTCAATCACAGATTCCGGGTAAATGAATCACAATACAGAAGGTTTGTAGGGTCCAACAGTCCCCTTTATTACAGTTTGTCCATCGGTTAAGACATAATGTTTTTTTCACTTCCACTTTTAATGATAATGGTGCATAATTGTCCACCAGATGTGCAAACTATAGGATCCATGCATGTCGCAATTGCATGGAAGAATATCTTTTCTCTTATGTGAGTCCTTTGGGTATGACTAGCACGATTGATGCAGAGGTTCATGCTTTCTAGATTAAATTGTCATTATTACCTAGGATTGGTGCTGCCAAGGTGTGGTTTGCGTGGTACTTTAGTAACATGATTGTCTGATTTGCCCACTGCTCTGATCCTCCTTGGGAGTTCATTCATGTTTAGAGGGATGGATCGTAATATCATATACTACTTGGCGTGGATGAGTTTGAATGTTGCTCACCGCTCTGACCCTCCTTGGAAGTTCATCAACATGTTTTGGAAGATGGATCACATACTAGGCTTGGATGAGTTTGGATACTCTCGTATTCATCAAGAAGGAAATATGAGGGCTTCCCAGTTAGCCAATGGGGGTGTCATTGCTACTAACTGATCGTGAGAGATCCTCCATACTGTTGCCTTTTTTGGAGTTTGGGACAAATTTCCAGCTATGATCGGCATGGGCTAAATGCCATTTTACTTTATTCTTTGTTTTTGTTATGTTGTATATTCCTTTTCCTTGCCTGGTTGTACTCCTATATATATATATATATATATATATATATATATATATATATATATATATATATATATATATATATATATATATGCATGTTTAAAAAAAGATGCTTCATGTGGTTCTCATCTCCCTGTGCTGTTACCCATCTATGCTGCTAATGATAAATTATTGTTCACTGTCTCAGTTTATAATTGAATGGTGCTACTGCTAGGTACTTATCTATTGAACATTTGGATTTACTTTCCATTGTAGCTGAGAAATAAACAATTTCCGTACTTGTTTTCCCATGAGTTAGCGACCCTCATAGATGGGACAATGCAATGACAATGACAACGATAATGTTTTCACATAAGCTGCAAATATTCTTGAACCATGCTTGATTTTGTAGGCGTATTCATAAATTTCACATCCTATCGGCCTCATCTTGCGCAATTGTGTGTGATACCTGCAGTCGAAATTTTATCTAGTGGATGAATTCATAAGTCACGATGATATTAATAACGTGTCCTTGGGACTTGACAGACTGGTAAAATTATAATAATTTCACAAAGATGCCCTATTAAATGGGAATACTTCCCATCAATATTATAAATTTGAGTAAACGTTGGTCTCTTCTGTGTGTGAGGTATTCTTTTTGTTTTAGAGAGGCTAACTTTTTTTGTAATCCATCATTTTCAATTACTATGATTGGAAACATGAAGCTTATCATATTTTCTCTTTTCTTCCTTGTATCCATGTCATAAATTGGTCACCTTGATAAAGCAATTAGCTGTCACACTATTTTTATTCATAGGCCATCGACTGGAATTCAGCAGTAGAGGAGTTGCATGCACTTAGCTCTCAAGATCTTAGTAAGCTATTGAGGGAATCTGAGAATTTTACTATACAACTCAACAACGAAAAGGGGTCAATGATTCAGGTGCTATTTTCTTATTTTTGTTGTTTTCCTTTCCTCTTTCTGTTCTGTCTTCCTTGATATGGTTATAACTGAAAAAAATTCATATCACAGATTGATATGGAAAAGCTTGCATGGTCTCTTCCCTTGCACCTCATTGCAGTGCTTGTCTTGCCTGGTGGGGATGACATGCGCTTGAGATATATGCTTCGTGGTGTTCGGCTTTTGCATTCCTTATGTGACCTTGCATCAAGGAATAATACCAAACTTGAGCAGGTGCTTTGACCATATCCTTTTTTATTTAGAGATATTGGTAGAAAGATAATTGAATTTGGTGCAGTTGTGGTTGTATCACCTAATGTTTTTCTAGCTATTTGAGCCTGTTTGCTTGTAAATAATTTTTTCCCGTAGGCACTGCTATGCTTGTTTATATAATATTATTTTAGCCACTATGTGTGACAATCTGTAGTTAAATATAAGGCGACCTCTATTTGCACCAACCGAATCTTTAAAAGCCCCACATATATTTGCACCCGCTTATTATTTGAGAGGTTATAATCGCACCCACTTATTATCTGAATGCTAAAGAAAAAAAAAATACACCCTCCGATTTTTCTTAATTTGCACCCACTTAACCTCCTGTAAGCTTCTCTCTCATCTGAACAACAACAAGGACTGCAGCATCTCCGGATCATCTCCTCAACAACCGCATTGAACCTACCAATATCTGCCCGTCACCATCTCTTGTCCCGATGACGACTATGACTGAGGAGTGTCCGAAGAGGACATCTCCCTCAACAACAACATCTTCTCCCTTGACTACGACATGGACACCACCGACGTCTATCCAATATGATAAACATATGATATTAGAATCCTTTGTATATGAAATAACAACCCCAAAGGCCAAAACTAATGAATGATTGCCACTCGCAACCTAGGACATGAAGGCCAACACCATGCCCTAAAGTCTTTTGTCTTTAGCAACGAAATAAATTGGCACACAACAAAAGCATTTGATGAGAGAGAATGAATCCTCTCATGGGAGCCAGTCGAATTGGGCTAATCAGGAATCAATGCATATCACATTGCATTGCACTGCATATGAGGAGAGAGAATGAATTCTCTGCATGCCTGTCGGTAGGCGACCATGATCATGATTTAAAAGCTGATGGTGGGCACCCATTGCCAGCTAAACGAATGTGGCGGTGGGCACCCCTCGCCATGGCCACAGACAGAACATGGTTTTGTTTGAACGCCTGACGGGGGGTGCGCACCGCTAGGGTTGTTTTGTTGAAGGTGGTGCTCACCATCAATTGTTTTGTTTTGACGGTGGACACCCACCAACAAGCCTACAGATGGCCTGAGGATCTTCCTGTTTGACCTCTTAGAGTGTTGCCTCATTGATGTTCTGACGGTGGTACCATATAGGACCAACTGCCCAAATGAGTGTTTGATATCAATTTGGCACAACTGTTATTTGTTATAAATGTTTCGTTCAACTTTGAGTGATTTATCAAGTTGATGAAGTGTCGCCAAAAAAACTATCTCAGAACACATTCCTTGCGATCTTGAACGAAATGAAACTTTGTTAGATGGTTGCTGGAAGATTCAGTTCAAAACCACTTTGCAATAATGACGGAGGTTCGCTAGAGAAGCCCTTTCAATGGCCGAGAAAGATGATGGGATTAGGCTTGTTCAAGCGTAGGAAAGGAGACGAGGAAGGTGCGTTAAAAAATATGGTTGCTCTTGAAAAATCACAAAGGTGTGAAATTTTTTTATCCACTTCAGTGTAAAAAATAGGTGTTTTTCCGAACGCACGTGTGGACGTGGGTGCTTTTAGAGATTCGGTTGGTGTAAATAGAGGTACCCTAAATATAATTCATGAACATTGAGATAGTGGGGGCTTGGGCTTGTAGCACAATGTAGGTTTGACAATGTTGGAACCTCAAGGTCGCAGGTTCGAGCCCAATGTGTGTGTGTGTGTGTGTGTCTGTGTGTGTAGATAGATTGATAGGTAGGTAGGTAGGTGGATGGGTGGGTGGATTGATCCATCGATTCATCAATCGATAGATAGGGAGGTAGGTGGCTTGGTAGCTAGATGGATCGATGGATCAATAGTTAGGTAGGTTGGTAGATAGATAGATAGATAGATAGATAGATAGATAGACAGACAAATAGATAAATAGATAGACGGATAGATAGACAGATAGATAGCTGGATAGATAGACAGATAGATAGATAGAAGGATAGATAGACAGATAGATAGATAGAAGGATAGATAGACAAACAGCTAGATAGATAGATAAATGAATGGAAAGACGGATAGATAGATAGATAGATAGATGGATTGATAGATAGCTAGATAGATAGATAGATAGATAGATAGATAGATAGATAAATAAATAAATAGGTAGATAGATAGATAGAGAGACAGATGGATGGATGGATGGATGGATAGCGTTGCACCGATCAAATACACACATTTTACATTATCTTTGCAGTTAAATATAATTCATGAACATAGAGTATCTAGCATTTCTGACATGTGAAACTATTAAATATAAGTGTCTGCTTATATATATTCGTCAACCACCAGCATATCTACAGTTAAATATAATTCATGAACATCGAGAATCCCCAAAATCCATGTACGTAGATCTCGGATTGTGAATGCAGTCCATGGATCAAAATATCGTCCGATACCGATACGTATCGGTATTGGACTCGAACGATACTTTCGATACATTTAAATGTATTGAATGTATCGAACGATACATTCAATGTATCGTCCGATACAGACCGGTACCAATACGTATCTTCCGATACGTATCTTCCGATACGTATCGTTTTGGAGCTCGGACGATACGTATCGGTAACCCGATATTTTAACCCATGATGCAGTCAGATCACGCAATAACTAACAGAATTTCTACTAGATGTATAGATATGGATAATATTTAATAAAGAAAATTTAAATGACATAACTGCTGGCTCAATTCTATAAAAAACTCAAGATTTCCATTATATAACAAGAAAACCAGTTACAACCCTTCATACAACTTCTCTACATACTTCTCCTTTGATTTACACTTATATAGAAGGAAACAAAAAATTTACATTTACCCACATCCAGTTTTTACTCAGATTTTCTTTGTTGACAACCTTCCTTAATTAGCACGCTTCTCACTTAATCTTTTTTTTTCTCTGAAAACAATTTAATTACAGCAGATTATGAGCTGCAAGAAGTTTCAAATCATAATGACGTTAACTCAATTAAATATCATATACAACAAAAATATACAAACACTGAAGGAGTAATGAAAATTATGTATCAATCCTTTTCCATTCATCATCAAAAGCTTTTTTCGACAGATGTTTAATTTTTAAATTTCAGTTATTCAATCATATGTTCAGCGGTCTTGCCTGTGAATTTTTCATAGCCAGATATGTGATCAGTAATATATGCATGTAATCCCCGATCAAAAAAAATATATGCATGTAATCCAATGCACTTCAGCTTCAAGTCTTACCATTATATTTTTGTAGCCATACATGTTATTCAATTTTTTTATCACCGAACGTCAATTGTTTATTCTATATCAAACTTCAAAATTAGTTTAAAACTATTTATTTCCCAGTATACTCTTCGTCTAAAATCACAAGAACAGTTTTAATCTATACCAATATACATCAATGCGTAATCTCATGTACAACACAAGTCCAAGTTGTACAGAAACTTTACATTCAGGTTACTTACAAAAATAAAAAAACATCTACAGAGCATTGAAGTCTCCCGCAATTAACATGAAATGATTCATATTTACTGAAGCAACAATGGATTTCCAAAGCATTTGTATTCTGCACGCACCACAAAGAGCTTAGCCACACAATTATTGATGGAAATTTCAAAGAGGGAGAATTGGAGTTGAGCTTGTATCAAAGTAATACCATCAGGATCACCAATCTAAAAGAATCAGTTGGATCCATTATTATCTCCAAAGAATTTGGAGGCTTTACTAAATTTGAAGGTTTTTAATAAACTGTTAGGTTCCCTTCCATCGGCTCTGAAAGAGAAATAAAATGCGGATTAATATCAGTCTTCAGTTGAAATGTGAAGTTGTTCCAGTTAGAGTTAGATAAGATTAGTTAGGGTTTGATGGAGAAGAAGAAAACAAAAAGGAAGAGGAAGAAGCGATGGAGTTATCGGGAATTAGAGTTATGAGTTCTAACACTCATCCCCTTTATCATTAGTACTAATAATGACACATCGACTAACACTAATATACGCACTTACTGCTCCATAAACATACACCAACTTAATATGAAATCTGCGTACACAACTTCATCTCTATAAGTCTTCTTCTAGAGGAATCGTTCATGATTCCTCTTACATTCCATATGATAGAACTAATCATTAAGAACAATATCAAAATTTACCTGACCCGGAGGTGTATAAGCTGCCTGTATTCAACTAGTAATAGGTGGACCAAGGTGATCAAAGTTTCTTCTGCCTCGACTTCGGTTTTTTATGACATTGACACCCCTGTTATCAGTGAAGTGTTCCGGTTAAGAAGATGTGTCATGCTCCTCGTTGAATTCTTCAATGTTTTGATCAGGGTCAGGCAGTGAGGATTCCTTATCAGCGCTACAATTAAAATTTTCAATTTCATCATCGGCTGTCGTCATATCTAGGACAACATTTAATACAATTTGGAATGAAACAAAGAAACATTTGTCTGCTGTTCCATTTCGTTGAGATATATCTGATGGGGTGAGTATCTTCGATAGCTTGGGCAGTAGAAGTTTCTACTAAGAGTGCATTCCCACGACTATCAGAATTATTGATATCCGGAGATGCCGAATCAGGAACAATTTGGTTAGAATAATCAGAGCGCTGATGAGGTGAGCTGAGTAGCTGTGTGGAGAGGCTCATTCAGTACATCATTGATAAAATTATTATTTCCATCCTGGACATTACCCAAATTAGGGGACATGTAGATATTATCAGACAAATCCTTAACACGTAAAGAATTCCATCACCTTTAGAAACCCTTGAGATTTAACCCAAGATTTCAGCCTTCCTAGCATTCGTTTCCAAATGGGCTCATCCTTGCCGCCTGATACCTTTACCAGGCAACATTGCTATTCAAGGCTCTCTTTGAAGCTGAGTCTCTTTTGCTCAAATTTTTTCTAATTTTATTGCCTTGGAAAACTGGGATTGTGCGTACATCATCAACTCTGTTACCATTGACATTATCCTTTTGCTCCTTGGCACCCTTACATCTAGCAAGATTATGACCTTGCCTTCTACAGTGAGAGCAATATGGGGGGGACCGGATCATAAACAATCTTTTGCCAAAAACCCGTATTTCCAGTCCCGATCCATATTCTCGCAGGGTTCTCCGAATCATTAAGAATGCATTCTCGCGCTTAAGAGAATGTAACATATTCTTTAGTAAAAGCATCAATCGCTACCTATTGAGTGGTAGCTCAATTGGTATCCTCCCTCCTTTATGAGGCTTGAGGTTGTGGGTTCTACACTCCACGTTTTCTTCCTCCCTTATATTAATAAGGTGAGGGTTGTTGGGTGGGATTTATTCCCCTCTGTGTCACTCAATGTGAGTGCTTTGTTGTGTGAGATTTATTCCCCAACTGCTGCTCCTGAACTGTCATATTCTCTATGATATGTAAGGCACATCGAGGTTGTCTCTGCCGTATGGCATCATAAAACAAAAGCATCAATCACTAATACCTCCCAACAGCCCCAACGATTGCTTTAAGATTACTTTCATCATAACAACAAATCAGGAGTTTTGGGAACGAAATCCACCCAGGGACGAGGGTTGGATCGTATCATTAGAAGGTCTGAATGAGTGCCATTTAATAAACTTTCATAATAAAACCATGAATATCAATATCTTCCATGAGCTAAATCAAGATTATGTCTTCATCGAAATTGAAGCTTAAAAGGACATTACAGTAACCCTAATGGACTTTTAATTTCCATTCATGTTGAATGTGTAAGCTACCTTCGAACTGGTAATCAGACAAATAAATTTCCATTCATGTTTAATTGGTCAAATGACCTTTGAACTTTTAATTTCCATTCATGTTTAATTGGTCGAACGACCTTCGAACTGGTAATCAGACAAATAAATTTACCAACCGGGGCATATTTAAATCTTTTTGAGACCTCTTCAATGTCTTCATTATTGAACATTACAATGATTTCAACAAATCGCTTCGTAGGTAATGGAGTTCCTCTTACTGAATTACCATGAAAACTACTGCCACATTCGAATATTTATCCATATCAGCTAAGCTCTTACCGGAAGACTTGGTGCCCCATGCAGTCATATTATTCATGATGCAGCAGGATCGGTTAAGCTGAAAAGATTAAACGGGAACAGAAAGAGAGAATGAAGGAGAAGACCCTAAATCGCCACATCCTTATATATATATATATATATATATATATATATATATATATATATATGAGGGCGGGGATTGCTCACTCCAATGTAGTCCAAAACGCTACACACCAATCAGTTATGCACCACGTGGCCCCCATCACGAGGATCTGGTGCCATGCCAACTTAAGCAAGGTCAATCAGATCCCATACAGAAAAATATTGTTTTTAAGACTTTTCTGCTGTTAAAAATGTGGTCAAAGTTGGGAAAATTCAATGAACCAAGTTGATAGGGCGTTACCTTATATTTGACCCATGTTTTGAAGGACAAAAAAGTTCTAAAACTGTAATTTTTTTTTTAGTGCGACATGGCACAACTCTCCAAAATGGATGTTGTTTTGGTGATCATGTGCCACGTGATTGGGCTGCATTGCAATGCACCATCCCATTTCCCTATATATATATATGCGCGTGCACAACATGCATGTATGTGCATATTGCACATGCATCCATGCATTTCCATATATGTAATATCCTCTCCTATTCCCATCATTGTGGGGTTCGATTGTGAGTCGTATATCTCTACATTGATGTCATCATCATGACAGCCTTATCCCATCTATTTGGGTTGGACTTTGCGAGCACTATTTCTCCACTCGTTTCTTATCAGTGCTAAGCTCTCTGTAACTTCACAATCCTTCATGTCCCTTCTCATAGCGTTCCTCCAGTTTTTCACTGGTCTTCCTCTTCTCCTTCTTCCTTGTGTTTGTAGCGATTCAACCCTTTGTACTGGTTCTCCTTCTGGCTTCCGATGAACATGTCCAAACCACCTCAAGCGTTCTTTTATCGGTGCCATTTGTCAAATTTGCTCTTATGGACTTGTTCTGAATTTGATCCATTCTTATTACTCCACACATCCATCTCAAAATACGCATCTCGGCCACATGTACTCTTTTTTCTTATCACCTTGTCGTAGCCCAATATTTCGCACCATATAATATGGCAGAGCTGCCGTCTTATAAAAATGCGCCTTCAATCTAAGTGGAACTCGTGTGTCGCACAATCCTCTGCTTACTTGCCTCAATTTCATCCAACTTGCATCTATCCTATTTGAGATGCCTTCTTCAAATCCACCATTTGATTGTAAAGCAAAGCCTAAATAGAGAAATCTGTAGCAAATGCGCCTTCAGTCTAAGTGGAACTCGTGTGTCGCACAATCCTCCGCTTGCTTGCCTCAATTTCATCCAACTTGCATCTATCCTATTTGAGATGCCTTCTTCAAATCCACCATATGATTGTAAAACAGAGCCTAAATAGAGAAATCTGTAGCAATGTGGCACTTAATATTTCCTATTTTAACTAAAACCCCCTGTAAGCTATCTTGTTCATTAAATCAGCACTGCATGTATTGCTTCTCTTTTCTGCTAATTTTCAAAGCCCTCGACTCCAAAGCTTTTCTCCGTAATTTCAGCTTTTCATTTATTTCTTTCCT
The DNA here is from genome assembly GCA_021018995.1 of Chloranthus sessilifolius. NCBI lineage: Eukaryota > Viridiplantae > Streptophyta > Magnoliopsida > Chloranthales > Chloranthaceae > Chloranthus > Chloranthus sessilifolius. Next base: position 12,960,556 of record CM037588.1, read on the forward strand.
TGTTTGGGCAATAATACTACGTCACCCAAATAGATGATTACAGTGGAATATTTGAGTGTGGTAAATTAGGGTTTGCAGGATTAGGATTAAAGTTTGGGAAGAGAAGGAGATGAAGGAGGAGAGTAGAAATTTGAGAGGAAATAACAACTAGTTAGGTTAGAGACCCCCCGCTTGCTTTTATATTTATAACAAATAACAAATATACCCTCAATACGAGTAACACTCTCAAAATACACAATATGCACACACGCACATCCCACCTACTCACATACACCAATACTCCCCCTCAAGCTAGAGCATAAATATCTTGCATGCCCAACTTTACAGAGATATCTTGAAGAATCACAGGCCTACGACCTTGGTGTAGATATCAGGTAGCTGTTGTAAAGACGATATGTCAATAAGTTCTAACGTACCAACCCAAACTTTTTCTCTAGCAAAGTTAATATTAACATCTATATGCTTTGTATGCTCATGCAACACTGAATCAGATGCAATCTTTTTGGCGGCTTTGTTATCACAATGAATAGGCATGGGGCTAGTAATTGTAAATATAAGCTCAGATAGCCATAATTACTCACATGCTCCATGACTAATCACACGATATTCGGCCTCAGCGCTAGACTTGGAGACAACGAGTTGGTTGTTAATCTTCCATGAAACAAGATTGCCTCCAAGGAAAACAAAATACCTAGAGATAGATCTACGATCAGTAGCTGAGCCTGCCCAATTAGCATCAATGTAGCCAATTATATGAAGGTGACTGTGAGAATGATACACAATACCACGACCAGGACTGAGCTTTATGTATCTCAAGATGCGAGGAACAATTGGTAAATGAGGAGTGTGAGCGTGCATAAACTGGCTGACTAGGTTCACAACGAAAGTAATCTGGTCGTGTAAGAGTAAGATAGATCCATCGAACCCACAAGTCGTTGATACTCTCGAGGATCAGATAAAAAGCCTCCCCTCACTCGCATGGAGAGTGCTTAGAATCCATAGGGGAAGAAAAGGGCTTCTGTCCAAGCATATGCCCATACCTCTCAGTAAATCTAGTGCAACTTTCCTTTGAGAGAAAAATCCAGTTTGTCGATCTGGCTACCTCCAAGCCAAGGAAATATTTTAATTTCCTAGATCTTTTACTTTAAAAATCCGACCAAGTTTATCTTTTACATGTGATGTGAATGAGGAATTATCTCATGTAGTCACAATATCATCAACATACCCAAGTCAAATTGTGCAGCCGATTGTAGATGAATGAGGAACATGCCGAACATTGGACAAAGAAAGAGATGATGATACTGGAATGATTCCAACCCTTATAATTGGAGTAGAGGAACCATCAACCAAGTGAACCTAAGAAGGCGATGATGTTAGTGAATATGATGGTAGCCCTGAGAGTCTCCTGTCATATGGTCAATAGCCCCGAAGTCGATTACCCAATGTGCAGATGGAGATGTGGCCGCCATGACTGAGTGATGCGGGAACTTACTAAATGCAATGCTAGGGCTGAGATTAATATCAAAATTAATTCAAGCAATTAAAATAAGAATTTCTCATGACAAATTGCCGCATAAATATTCTAGAAATTCGATTGGATACTTTAATTACGACCCAAAATAGCGTTACTTTTCGTATACGTTCCCTATAGGATCTAGAAGACTAGGGTTCTTATGAATGATTAGATCTTCGATAATTTTAGGGCGTCGAATGAACTCGCAAGTGGGTTTTATTGATACCGTACAAAAATAAAGCTAATAATGATTTAATAAACGTTCCTCATCTTCTCCTACCTAATGCTAACCCTAATTGTTCGTAGCTTGTGTAACATCTGGAAAAAGAAATGTGTACGGTGGTGTTAAGGGCGGGAGGCGGTTCTGCATTGCCCAGTACTTGAATTTCGATTGATTTGCCACCGTCGAAGATGGAAAGATGGTCAAGTCAGCTTATGACCCTTCTCCCACACAGACATCCAAACACCAAACGATCCTCTTTGGGAGCCAGCTTCATGATCTCCATGATGGCTAGTCTATCACGGGCGTAAAAAATGGTCGACCGAATTACGACATTAGCGGTGTTCCTGGTTCTAGACGTCGGGGGATCTCCTATGCCGATGTGGTGAATGTGCGTGGGGCTGAGCGACAGGGGGAACAAGTGGCTTCATCGGCTAACCCTGCCGAGCCTTCCCGACACTCGATTAGTGATGATGGATCGAGAGGTGCTCAAATTGAATTTTCTTCTTCGGAGTTTGATTCTATGGCAAAAAATTTGAAACTCTACTGGGTTATTTTATACACTATCAAAGATACTTTATCTCTATACCATTTACACAGATGGATTCAACGATCCTGGGATTACACAGTTAGACCTTCGCTATCTATCATCATCAATACAAAATATCTATTTAGATTTCCTACGACTACGGGTGCTTCGGAGCTCCTACAATAAAAATCTTTTCGGATTGACGGGGCACCGGTGGAGTGCCGGGCGTGGGAACCTGATGCTGGGGACCTGCAACTACAGTGATGGGAAGGGTGGGGTCTGGATTCGTGTTCGTGGACTTCCGATTCATGCCTAGACTCCCGAGGTCCTCAAAAAGATAGGGGATAGCTGTGGCCGGTTCCTCCTCTTCGACCGTAGCTCCGCCAACCTCTGGGACACCAGTGATACCTGAATTCTGATCGCCGTGGACTTTTGGGAACATATTTCCCGTTCGTGCGACGTCTACCTCGGTGGCCAAAAATTGCGGGTCTTCATAGAAATGTCGCTTGTGGAGCGCGTGCTTGTCCCGCAGCAGCCTCACAATGAAGCTGCGTGGCCCCGGGATATTGGGATAAACAAACTCGGTTGTGTCACAGAAGAACCCACGGCAGAGATCGAACCACATGGGAACGGGGAAGATAGGACCGTTTGGTCGGTAGCGCGATGCTCGAAGGGGAGCACGACCTCGGATCCGTCGGCCCTAGGTGTACACCGGAGGACGTCCTTGACGCCGGGGGGGTCTGGCTCCTTCGGAAAGGAAGGGGGTGCTCATTGTCCTAGAACGAAGGTGGAAGAGGTGGAAGAGGGGGAGATCGTTGATGATGCTCGCTTGCTCACCGACGAGGTGATGTTGCGGAGGCCGTCCAATGTTCTTGTTCGATCGCTGGAATACCTTGATATTCTTGGATCTCAGGTGACGGTCCGGGTTCCTGTGGATCTCGGAGAGCTTTTCGGTTGTCGATATATAGTACGCCCAGGAGATTGCAGTACTTTACCGCCGTTTCCGTACCGCTGCAACCGATGTTGGTAGGTGATACATCGTGGCTGCCGGTGAGGAAGGACAAAGTCTGGCACCGTACCTGGGATCCGATGGAGATAGAAGTTGCTTATTCCCCTTTCTGGAAGAGTAACCCTGGAACTAAAAAGGGGTACAAGGTCTATCATTGAAGAATAAAGGCCTTTATGCGATTTAGGGTTTCGAGATTGGCTGGGAGTTCGACACGTGGGTTAAAGGTATAGGCTACTGGGTCTGCGTCTTGGCAGTGGGGTTGACCTCGACCAGAGTTGGTCGGATGAGCTGGTTACAACTGCGGGAGATGTGGCATGTGAAAGGCTGACGCGGACAGTAGTGGAGTCTAGTCATTTGGACACGTGGCATGCTAGGGCTTCATTTAACCCGAGTGGAGGACAGCTGGAGGGGGGGAACTGCGTGGACTCTCTTCTTGTTGGATCAGGGTAATTTTAGAGCGATATTGGGCCGGGGTTCCACGCTAAGGGTTCTTCAGGTCTCGGTTGGCCAGCCACTGATGGGCCTGGGTCAGGGGCACGTTACTGAGGCTGGGGGCCTGTCTTGGTCCTCGTGTGTTAGGGAAATGACCCAGGGTGTCTATGTAATTAACTAAATTCACACTCTATCTTCTTCGTCGATCAAGGCGCAAGATGTGCATTCAGATTGGGTGCGTTTTGGGGTTGTTGAACAGCCGGTCAACAGCCAAGGTCAATGTTCCACCCAACGTACCTCTCTCCTACTTCCGGTCACAGAGCAGCACCCAGGGAACTCGTGCTCTCAGATTCGGAGGGAGGCTGGAACTCAGATCCAAGAGATATTTCCGACTCTACCCTGTCAAGAAGTCTTACCTCTGGTTAGGAGTGTGGTGTTTGATATGGGGGCCACATATGCGAACGAGATTGATCGCTTGATCGATGTTGGACGCGAACTCGGTTTATCGTTTAAGGGGAAAGATGAAGAGCTATGCGAGGTGTTTCAATCCATATTGATAAAATGCCAGGAGACCAAGAAGAGACATCGGGGCCGGTCGCGGGAGCTGGCGCGACTACAGTGGGGAATGACGGATGGATGGGGGGCCGGGGGTGCCTAGGGTCCTGACTACCAGGTAATGGGCAGGCTGTAACTAAGGAAGATATGAAGATGCTATCATGGAATGTCAGGGGTATTTGTGACGTGAACAAATGAGCCGGGGTGAAGCAGGTGATCGCTACGTTAAACCCAGCTGTTATTACCCTCCAAGAGACCAAATGGGGCAGCTGTGATAGGAGGAATGTCGGATAGGTGCTTCGAGGAAACCGATGGGATTGGATCGGTGTTGATTCCGTTGGCGCTTCTGGTGGTATTCTGGTGGCATGGGACTCGAGGCTGTTTGAGAAAATTGACGAAGAGATGGGTATGTTTTCGGCTACGGTTGTGTTATGGAACAAGGATTTGGGGAATGAGTGGATGTTTGCGGGTATCTATGGCCCAGCCATTGACAGAGACCGCGAAGATTTCTAGTTCGAGTTGTCGGCTCTCGCGGCTTGTTGGGACCTCCCTGTTTGCCTTGGGGGAGAATTCAATGTCATTCGATGGGGTTATGAGAAACAGGGTGGGCCGTCGGATGTCACTGTGATGCGTGATTTCAATTCGTTCATCTATGACTGGTCTCTGATGGATGTTCCTCTCACCGGTGCAAGATTCACTTGGTCTAATCTACAAGAGAACCCCTCATTAAGCAAATTGGACAGGTTCTTATGCACCCTGGATTGGCTTGACCTTGTCCCGGGCGCAAGGCTGGAATGCTTACCTCGAGCGGTCTCCGATCACCGCCCGGTGGTGCTTACCTGCGACTCGAGGACGAAAGGACCGTCTCCTTTCAGGTTCGAGAACATGTGGCTGATGGACGAGAGGTTTCCGGAGCTGGTTCGGGCTAAATGGGCCGAGCTGACACCTCGTGGGACAGAGGCCTATAGGTTCATTTTCAAATTGCGCAGGGTTAAGGAGAGAATCAAGGTGTGGAATAGGGAGATTTATGGTGTGATTAAAGACAAAAAGGACGCGTTGCTGCGCCGGCTGCAGGGGCTGGATAATTTGAAGGAGGGCAGAATTCTGACAACGGAAGAAAAAGGTGAAAGATTGCTCAAAAAATTAGAATTTAATAGCGTCTGTATGGCTGAGGAAGTGAGTTGGAAGCAAAAGGCCAAGGTCAGGTGGCTCAAGGAGGGTGATGCCAATACCAAATATTTTCATGCAGTGGAAAATGCGCGTAACAAGACGAATTTTTTGGGTTGCATTGTGGTGGATGGGACACCTTACTCAGAACAGGAGCAGGTCTGGGATAAGATTGTTGAATTCTACGAGCAGCTATACAACGATGCTGGTCTGCCTCGGCCTGTTTATTGGATGGGCAGCCGTTTCAGTCTATCACGGAGGAGGATCGCATGGGGATGGAACAGCAGTTTAGCGAGGACGAGGTCTGGAGGGTGGTCAAATTTGGGGCCAGGATTAAGGCGCGCCGGGACCGGATGGGTTCCCCGTGGAATTCTTCAATTATTTCTGGCTGAGTATTAAGTCTGATTTGATGGGGGTCCTGCATGAGTTCCATGCGTCTGGCTTCGTTGGTCGATGTATGAACTCTACTTTCATCACCCTCATACCCAAGAAAGACGGGGTTGAGGATACCGCCGATTTCCGTCCGTTATGTCTCATCAACTGCCTCTACAAAATTATTTCCAAGGTGCTCGCAAATCGTCTTGAACCGGTTATGAGCAAAATCATCTCGAGTAACCAGGGAGCATTTGTGCACGGTAGACAGCTAGTGGATCTAGTTGCGGTGGCCCAGGAGACGATCCATTCGGCGCATATTGATCGCAGACCCGCCATCCTTTGGAAGGTTGATATGGAGAAAGCGTATGATCGGGTAAGCTGGGACTTCCTCGATTTTATGCTCGGTAGGATGGGATTCAGCTCTAGATGTAGAAGATGGATGCGGGGCTGTGTCTCCTCTGCGTGGTTTTCAGTCTTAATTAACAGCACACCAGTGGGGTATTTTAAGAATACCACAGGAATCCGGCAGGGGGACCCATTATCCCCCTTTCACTTCAATATCGTGGCTGAGGCGTTGTCGGGGCTGATTGTGTGGGCGAGAAGCCTCCAGCTCTTAACCAGAGTTCATGTGGCAAGCCATGACAGATCCATTTCTCATCATCAGTATGTGGATGACACTCTATTTTTCGATAAGGCTGAGGTAAGAGAATGCAGAGCTCTTTGTGATGTGCTGGCGGTGTACGAGACAGTGTCCGGGCAGCATATCAACCTGTCAAAATCTGTTCTAACTGGCATTGGGGTTGATGACCCTTTGTTATCCTTGCTGGCTCAAACGGTGAATTGTACAATTGAGCAGCTTCCGATTAAGTACCTGGGTTTGCCGCTCGGGCTGAGACAACTTTTAGGGCGGGATTGGGAGCCAGTGGTGCAAAGGTGCGCAAAGAGATTGTCCTCGTGGAAAGGGAAGTTACTGAGCAGTGGTGGTTGGCTCGTCCTTGTTAAAGCTGTTCTCTCATCGCTACCGATGTTCTATATGTCTATGTTTAAATGCCCGGTGGGAGTCGTTAACAGGTTGGAGTAGATTCAACGTAATTTTATGTGGGAGGGCTCGGGTTTGGACAAGAAATATCACCTGCTAAACTGGGACACATGTCAATTGCCGGTCAACTGTGGTAGGCTGGGCATTCGTAGTTTGAGGCAGATGAACATCGCGCTCCTAAGAAAATGGTTTTGGCGAGCGGGAAAACCGGAAGAGTAGGATAATCTATGGCGAGAGGTGTTGTGCGAGAAGTATGGGCAAACCATAGGTAACTGGGGCATCCAAACAGCGTCACACAGACGGACGTCGGCGTGGTGGAAAAATGTTTCCAGCACGTGGTCTATTTTACTAGGGGCTGCAATGTAGTTGGGGCTGTGGCACTTGGATTCGTTTTTGGGATGACTCTTGGCTGGACGGTAGGCCGCTCAAAGACTCCTTCCCCGACATCTACGACTTATCTACGAACCAGCATGGGATGATTAGGGAGTTTGTAACCGAGAATCAGCAGGGCAGATGGTGGGAGGTGACCACTAGAAGGTTGCTGAGGGATGAAGAGATCGCGTTGTTCTCAGCTTTGATTTGGAAGTTGTATGACACTAATCTGCAACAGCATGGTCATGATCAGAGTACATGGGCTCCTGGCAGGAAAGGTATCTTCAGCATCAAATCCTATTATAGGATGATCTCTAGAAGACCGTTGGTCAGGTTTCAAGGCGCCAAGTTGTGGAAGGCTAACATCCCTTCGAAGATTAAGTTCTTCGTTTGAACTCTCTTCAAAGAGAAGATTCTTACGATAGACCAGCTAATCCGTAGGGGGAAGGACATTCCGATTGCTGCGTTATGTGCAGCGGAGGGGAGGAATCTGCCTCGCATCTTCTGCTCCATTGCGAGGTGGTGTAGGAAATCTGGAGCATTGTGTTAAGATCCTTTAGCATGAGTTGGGTTACACCGGAATCTCTATACCTCCAGTTCCTGAGTTGGTCGAACATGCAAATGGAGGGTCAGCTTGGGGAATATTGGAGGGCTGCCCCTTACGCGGTGTTTTGGAGTTTATGGTGTGAGAGGTCTACAAGGATCTTCAAGGAGAAATGCAGACCGACGGGGATGATCATGAAGTTGGTCAAGGACTTTATGTGGTTCTGGGTAGCTAGAGGGGGTTATGGCCCCGATAGGGAGACAATCCATTGGGACCCAAGCTAAGCTGGGGCAAGATTGTTGGGCTGAGTGTGTTCTTCTCATGTTTTTTTTGGTTTCCTTTTTTTTAAGATCTTTCTCATATTTTGTTCTCTTCAGCACCTTGCTGTTTATCAATATACATTTTCATTACTGATAAAAAAAATAATAATGATTTAATGAAGAACGAGTAATTTGATTTTGGACTTTCTTATAAGCTAGATTTGACATTTAATTGAGAAATAACTAATATGGGTTACGCTACTTACACAAATCGTAGATCTAAAGAAGATAGAGATGGAAGGAGAGTTGGCCTTGCACCAAATCGCATGTGAGATCGAAGAATCGCTCTTCGTTTTTAGAGAATCACACCCTCACGAAAGTTTAGAACTCTCAAGTTTGCAAAAGCAATTTTTTTAATTCACCAGTAATTAAATTCTAGCACTAATGGCCTTTATATAGGCTTTTACAATGCATAAAACTAGAAATCCTAGTGTAACTCTAATTCCTAGTTCAAATAAAAGAAATATCTTAATTCTTCTAAAACAATAAAATAAAGTCTTAAAACAATAAGGAAACTAATCCTATTTCTAATAAAAGAAACAAATCATATTTTCTAAAATAAAATAATAAAAGAGACTAATCCTAATTCAATTAGGAGTCTTGGAATTCGTTCCTTTCTGTGCAGCTTCCAAAAACTGACCATAAATTCTTCAATGCTTGTCAGAATTTGCTCGTTTTTTGGCTCGTTGGAAACCTACTTCGATAAACTTTCAAATATGACCAATTTCGCATCAATCCGATTTTGTTTGACACTTCAAAATAGGTCAAACTTAAATGACAGGATTGAAAGTTGAAGACCCTCTGATCAGAGAATTTTTAGCAATAAATTTTGGATTTTCTTCTTTCTGATCACTTTGATGGTCTTCTTTTGCCTTTGATATGTTATGGGCGGTTGCTTGAATCAGATGTCCCCATCAACTCTCCCCGAGTTACAAGGATTCATCCCCGATGAATACTGGTCGTAATAGAGGTCCAAGAGATCCGGATCAATATGCTGAAACTCTTCCCTTGTTATTCACGTATTCTCTGAATCGGCTTTGTTCTTCCACTTGACCAAATACTTCTGAAGTCCCCCTTGGTTGGTGGATACAATCTGATCTTCCAGCACATCTTCGATGATCTCACGAATATGCCGAGTAGGTTGAGGTAATGGTGTGGGTAGGGGAATAATTGGGGTATCAGATGTAGAAGGTTCAAAGGGGGTTAGGTGGGATGGTTGAAGGGCCATGGAGCAGAACGAGGTCCTCCACATTGAAGGTCGTGCTAATCCCTAATTTCGGTGGAAGATCTAAAATGTAAGCATTAGAACCGACACGCTTCAAGATCTGATAAGGTCCAACACTCTGAGCGTGTAACTTCTTTGCAATTCCTTGGGGGAATCGCTTGGGTCTATTCTGAACCATCACAAAATCACCCTCTTCAAATTCTTTGAACCGTCTATGAGAATCTGCGAAAAACTTATATTTTTCATTGTTCGCATTAATTCTTTTCTTAATCTCAACATGAAATTCATGAATGCGATGTGCAAATATAGATGTGGACTTTGATGACCTTTAATGAATAGACATTGAGAGTAAATCTATGGGCCTTCTAGTATTCGGCTTACCCTTCCATTAGATGAGGTATGCCTGATCTCAGATTGCGTTCTCCTTACAGTCCAATTGTTGTCAATTTTCGGTTTACCTTTCCACTTAAGAAGATACTCTTGATATGCTTGATGTGTCTTTACCTTGGTAACAAAACATGGATGAATCCTAAAACCTTCGTGGAGTGGTTGTCTAGTGTAGAGGAGTATTTTGATTGATATGATGTACCGAATGAGTACAAAATTAGGCTAGTGAAAACAAAGTTGGAGGGTAATGCCAAAAGTTTTTGGACTTGTATAGAACGCCGCATTGAGTCTCTTCGGATTGAACTCATCTCCACATGGGAGGATATGAAGGTGAGACTTATTGAAAAGTATGTTCCTTTAATACACCGTCACCTTCTTCGGAGTTTGAAAACCAAAACGGATAAGTGTACTGATTTCCGTAAATGTTGAGGGTTCGGACATTTTGCCTATCAATGCCCCACAAAATTTCCTACTCCGAATTTATTGACTAAAAGAGAGTCCTAAGGAACCGAAAAATAGGAAAGTGGAAGAAATTGTGTATGACCTTAGTATCGTGATGAGTGAAGAGGAGATAGAAGAAGTTGAAGAAAGTCTAGATTGTGTTCAAGAAACTTTTTATTTCCCTTGTGAGTAGTGATGTTGAGTCGCTCACACGCGAGTCAACCGAATCACCCATGCGCGATTCGACCGAGTCACATACGCACGATTTGTTAGTGTTCGTAGAATCAGTTGTGATAGGGGTCTTAAAACTATCGGAGATCTCCCCGGGTTAGAAGGATTCATCCTCGATGAATACTGGTTGTGATAAAGGTCCAAGAGATCTAGATCAATCACCTGAAACTCTTCCTTTGTAATCCACTTATTCTCTGAATCGGTTTTATTCTTCCACTTGTAGTTTGAGAAGGAAATCTTTAAGAAATTGTTGAACAAAACCCCTGCTTAACGCCTCTGCTATCTGACGTGAAATTTCTAACTCACGTAGAATCTCAAAAGTGATCGCTCGATTATGTAAAACTGACCAACATGGAGTTGTTAACTTCAAATGGCTTGGACTCTGCGATTCACGTAGAATCTCGAAAGTGATAGCTTTCACTGCCTCCCATGCTCGTCTAATCTTACTAATCGTCTGATACAAATCAAGGAGCTTTCGCCGATCCACGAACGATCCCATGCTAGCCATCTGATCATTCACTCATAACGGAAACACAATAAAGATCAATCCTTTACCTCTTAAACCACCCACAGTGAAACCAACCAAATCAAGCGATAAAAGCTTGATAGAGAGAGCGAAAACATCCAAGGCCGTTTACATCGTTAGCCCTCTTGAGTTTGAACGAGACGCTAAGACAGAGGACATCGTCTATGTCCTTGTCACAGTTGAGAAATCCAAAGAATCAGTCGTTGAGGTTCCAAAAGTGGTCGAACCAATAATTAATGAGTTTTGGGATGTCTTTCCTGAAGATCTTCCAAATGAATTATCACCTCTCCAGGGCATCCAACACGCCATTGATTTGGTCCCTGGAGCTACGTTGCCTAACTTGCCCCACTATCGTATGAATCCATCCGAGCACTTGGAGTTAAAGAGGCAAGTTGATGAACTTCTCCAAAAGGGGTTCATAAAGGAAAGCTTGAGTCCATGTGCCGTGCTAGCACTGCTCACACCCAAGAAAGATGGAACTTGGAGGATGTGTGTGGATAGCCACGCTATTAACAAGATCACGGTCAAGTATCGGTTCGCGATACCAAGATTGGACAATATGTTGGACATGATGGTGGGTGCCACAATATTTTCGAAGATTGATTTGAAGAGTGGATACAATTAGATCCGAGTTCGTCCTAGAGATGAATTGAAAATTGCCTTCAAAACCAAAGATGGCTTGTATGAGTGGTTTGTTATGCCGTTTGGGCTTTCAAACGCCCTGCGTACTTTCATGCGTATCATGACACAGGTGTTGAGGCCTTTCATAGGCAAATTCCTTGTGGTCTATTTTGACGACATCCTTATTTATAGCCACAACAAGGAACAACATGTGGACCACTTAAGGCAAGTTTGTGCAACCCTCAAAGGAGAGAAATTATACGCGAACCTGAAGAAGTGCACATTCATGTCGACTAGCGTTGTCTTCTTAGGGTTTGTCGTGACCTCTGAAGGAATGACTGCGGACCCCGAAAAGGTCAAAGCCATCGTGGAATAGCCTGAACCCCAAAACATTCACGAAGTCCGTAGTTTCCATTGATTAGCCATGTTTTAAAGGCGATTCATCTGTAACTTCAGTACGGTAACTTTCCCTATCACCAAAAAAATGAGGAGTTTTAAATGGACGCCTGCTACGACAAAGACTTTTAAAGAGATTAAGTCTCGAATGGTGGAAGCTCCTGTCATGCGTCTTTTTGACTTTTCTAAAGTCTTTGAGGTTGCGTGTGACGTGTCAAATGTAGGTATTGGAGGAGTGTTGAGCCAAGAGGGCCATCCAATAGTTTACTTCAGTGTTAAGCTGAATGAGGCCAGACAGTACTCTACCTACGACAAAGAGTTCTATGTGATAGTGCAATCTCTTAAATATTGGAAACATTATTTGCTACCACATGAATTCGTCTTGTTATCTGATCACGAAACTCTGCGATTTTTGAGTTCCTAAAAGAAGTTAAACCCGCGACATGCGAAATGGGTCGAACAACTTCAAGGGTTCACCTTTTTGCTGAAACAAAGGCTGGTGTAGAGAATAGAGCTGCTGACGCGCTTAGCCGTAGAGTGACAGCATTGCACTCATTAAGCGTAGTGGTAACCGGATTCGATTGCTTTGTGGAGGATTATCCCACATGTCCGGATTTTGGTGAAGAATATACCTTGCTTATGAGTGGACAATCTGCCAGAGAAAGTAAGTATATCCTTCAGGAGGGGTACTTGTTTCTAAAACACCGATTGTGTATTCCCGGCACATCTTTACGGGACTTTCTTGTTTGGGAATGACACGCTAGAAGGGTTGCCAGTCATATTGGCCCATCTCACTAGAGATGTTGTCAAAATTATTGGCTAGTGTCGTGTTTGTCAACTAGCAAAGCAAAAGAGGCAGAACACCAGATTATACACTCCTTTACTGGTGCTACATACCCTATGGCAAGACCTGTCTATGGATTTCGTGTTAGGCTTCCCCAAAACCCTCCGAAAGCATGACTCGGTGTTTGTCGTTGTGGACCGTTTCTCAAAAATGGCCCACGTCATTGTGTGTTTGAAGATCTTTGATGCAAGTAATATTACTACCCTTTTCTTTAACAAGGTCGTTCGTCTACACGGTTTGCCTAAGACTATAGTGTCTGATCGTGAGGGATTCTTCAAGCAACCGCCCATTACATATCGGAGGCGAAAGAAGAACATCCAAGTGATCAGAAAGAAGAAAATCCAAAATTTATTGCTAAAAATTCTCTGATCAGAGGGTCTTCAACTTTCAATCTCGTCACCTTTATGTTTGACCTATTTTGAAGTGTCAAACAAAGTCAGATTGATGTGAAATTGGTCATATTTGAAAGCTTATCGAAGTAGCTTTCCGACGAGCAAAAAAACGAGCAATTTCGACAAGTACTGAATAATTTATGGTCAATTTTTGAAAACTGCATAGAAAGAAACGGATTTCAAGACTCCTAATTGAATTGGGATTAGTCACTCTTATTATTTTATTTTAGAAACTAGGATTTGCTTCTTTTATTAGAAATATGATTAGTTTCCTTATTGTTTTAGGACTTTATTTTATTGTTTTAGGACTTTATTTTATTGTTTTAGAAGAATTAGGATATTTCTTTTATTTGAACTAGGAATTATAGTTGCACTAGGATTTCTAGTTGTATGCATTGTAAAAGCCTATATAAAGGCCATTAGTGCTAGAATTTAATTATTGGTGAATTAAAAAAATTACTTTTGCAAACTTGAGAGTTATAAACTTTCATGAGGGTGTGATTCTCTCAAAACGGAGAGCGATTCTTCGATCCCGCTTACGGTTTGGTGTAAGGCCAACTCTTCTTCCATCTCTATCTTCTTTTGATCTATGATTTACATAAGTAGCATAAGCCTTATTTATTATTTCTCAATTAAATCCCAGATCTAGCCTATTTATCTTATAAAAAATCCAAAATCAACCTATTTGTTCATTAATTCATTGTTAGCCTTCTATTTTTATTTGATATCAAGAGTTGAAGAATCACTCTCCGTTTTGAGAGAACCACACCCTCACAAAAGTTTAGAACTCTCAAGTTTGCAAAAATAAGTTTTTTAATTCACCAATAATTAAATTCTAGCACAAATGGCCTTTATATAGGCTTTTACAATGCATAAAACTAGAAATCCTAGTGTAACTCTAATTTCTAGTTCAAATAAAAGAAATATCCCAATTCTTCTAAAACAATAAAATAAAGTCCTAAAACAATAAGGAAACTAATCCTATTTCTAGTAAAAGAAACAAATCCTATTTTCTAAAATAAAATAATAAAAGAGACTATTCCTAATTCAATTAGGAAATTAAACCTAGATAAAAATATTGTCTAAAATAACATGCACATGGGTCTTTAACGGGCCTTTTTTAAAAATCCATTCATGGGTCCACTTTCTCTTTTGACGTCTCCTCTTTATCCGGCCACGATCTTGGCATGTAGGCTTCAATTCCGCATTATTCCCCCCTTGAAAAAGTTCGACCTTGAATTTTGGCTGACATGAATTTTCACCACCGCGATCACAGGTAATATATAGGGAACCTTGATCTGAAGCGGCTTGAACAAGTAAACCGGATTCAACTTGGGCGAGATTTGTTTTATCTTCGATTCACAGACGGAATCGACGTCAACATACAACCAACATGATCTTGGGACCTGTGGGTCGTGGGTTCGATGGAATTTATTCCGAATAATTGTGCTTCAATGATCTCGGGCTTGGTAGGACTTATTACGACAACTTGCTCTTCAACGGTCTCGGGCTCTTCAATGGTGTCGGGATTAGTATAGCTATTGACCGGAATAGGGTTTTCATCAACTAGTACTTAATCATCGACCGATTTTGGTGCTATCACGGGTTCAGGTAGAGTAACGACGGTGATGGGCTTTGTTTCTTAAACGGGCTTTGGGTTGTAAGTTGTTACAGAGGCTATAACCGTCATACATTTTACATTAATAATGGATTTCGTAATGGGTGTAGCTATCACAACGGTTATGAGATTGAAACGGATAGTTGGTGATGGGGTTGGGTTAATGGACACGAGATTTGAAAGCTTAAATTTCAAAGCTTCAAAACTTGCCGATATGATATCATCTTGTAATTTGAGAAGAAAATCCGTAAAAAATAGTTGAACAAAATCCCTGCTTAACGCCTCTGCTATCCGACGTGAAATTGCTAACTCATGTAGATTCTCAAAAGTGAATGCTCGATTATGTAAAACTGGTCAACATTGAGTTAACTTCAAATGCCTTGGACTCCACGATCTACCTTTCACTGCCTCCCATGCTCGTCTAATCTTACCAATCGTCTGATACAAATCAAGGAGCTTTCGCTGATCTACGAATGATCCCATGCTAGCCATCTGATCATTCAACTCGCGAAAGGCTTCGATAAACTGTTCTTTACTTATGATGGACTTCACGTGCCGAGTGTTGAGCTTGCTTTGATACCAATTTGATGCGGAAACTTACTAAATGCAATGCTAGGGGCAAATCGTAGATCTAAAGAAGATAGAGATGAAAAAAGAGTTGGCCTCACACCAAATTGCACGCAGGAACTTATCCATCCCTCAAAATTTGAAACCTCATCCCGAATGGATTTTAGAAACTTCTCTGCGGGGTCATACTCGGGTTTACGATGATGAGAGTATCCCCTAACTCTATTTCCATCCAATTCCTTGGAAGTCTGGCTATGGTCTTGAGTAAGACGAGTTTTTAAAGCCTCATGCCGAGTTTGCATCTGGGCTTTAGTTCTGTTTGAACCGTGGTCAACTTGGTTGCAAGTCCCATTAAGAGAGATTCCATTCTGGCGGAATCCATGCTAACGTAGGACTCGATGAACAACACTAACTAGTATGCGACCAATGAATATGGAACCTAGAACCTAATATGAATTCCTTTTTGGCATAACATGCAAAGAAAGAAAAATAAAATAAAATTCCTAATGCAAACACCCTAAATGCAAGACAAAATTTATATGGTGCAAGAAAACTATATGATGCAAAACAAAACAATAATAATAAATCGCAATGCTAGGGCTGAGATTAATATTAAAATTAATTTAAGCAATTAAAATAACAATTTCTCATAACAAATTGCCACAACAATATTCTAGAAATTCGATTGGATAATTTAATTACGACCCAAAATAGCGTTACTTTTCGTGTACGTTCCCTATCGGATCTAAAAGACTAGGGTTCTTATGAACGGCTAGACCTCTGATAGTTTTAGGGCGTCGAACGAACTCAAGCGGGTTTTATCGATACTATACAAAAATAAAAGGCTAATAATGATTTAATAAAGAATGGGTAATTTGATTTTGGATTTTTTTTTTTTTTTTTTATGGAATAAATATGTTAGATTTGGGATTTAATTGAGAAATAACTGATCAGGGTTACGATACTTACACAAATTGTAGATCTAAAGAAGAGAGATGGAAGAAGAGTTGACCTTGCACCAAACCGCATGCGGGATCGAAAATTCACTCTTCATTTTGAGAGAATCACATTTTCACGAAAGTTTAGAACTCTCAAATTTGCAAAAACAATTTTTTTAATTCACCAATAATTAAATTCTAGCACTAATGGCCTTTATATAGGCTTTTACAATGCATAAAATTAGAAATCCTAGTGTTACTCTAATTTCTTGTTCAAATAAAAGAAATATTTTAATTCTTCTAAAACAATAAAATAAAGTCCTAAAACAATAAGGAAACTAATCATATTTCTAATAAAAGAAACAAATCCTATTTTCTAAAATAAAATAATAAAAGACTAATCCTAATTCAAATAGGAATCTTGAAATTCATTACTTTCTGTGCAGCTTTTGAAAATTGACCAGAAATTCTTCAATACTTGTCGGAATTGCTCGTTTTCTGTCTTGTTGGAAAGCTACTTCAATAAATTTTCAAATATGACCAATTTCACTTCAATCTCACTTTGTTTGACATGTCAAAATAGGCCAAATATAAAAGTGACGGGATTGAAAGTTGAAGACCCTTTGATAAGAGAATTTTTGGGAATAAATTTTGGATTTTCTTCTTTTTGATCACTTTGATGTTCTTCTTTCGCCTCCGATATGTTATGGGCGGTTGCTTGAATCGGATGTCCCCATCACTGAGGTAACATGCTGAGAAGTAATGGAAGTACATGAGGATGAAGGGACACAATGGTTGATGTGGGATCAGAGAGTCATCTTTGTAAAAATCATAAGCGATGTGCAACTGCTCTCAACAAAGTTTTGAAAACCAAAAATTGAATCATAACAGTTTATTATCACATAGAAAATTCATTAACCGTCAATTAATGTCCATATCAGCCCAGTTGCAGGTTAAGAAGCATCCCCCAGAAGCACAAAAAATAACCACTCGAGCACAACAATCTGTTGTAAGAGAATAATCCCATACAAACCCGAGAGCCAGCCTTCACGCCATACAATATAGAAGGCAATCCAAACATCCTTGTTTTTTTCTTTTTTTTTTTTTCTTTCCATTGCCCTACCTACTAGAGGTCCCGATTTCCATCCCATCAATTATTTCGTGACTTTTAAATAGTATTGATCTAACGATCTGAAGCTGCAGCTAACAAGATTTTCAGATCATTGTTAATCTAGTAAAAGAGCTGTTTTGAGTGTCGGGGTGAACATCAGCTCTGGAGCAGCAGCTAACAAGATTTTCAGATCATTGTTAATCTGCCTTCACGCCATACAATATAGAAGGCAATCCAAACATCTAACAACCCCTCATACAGGCATGGAAACGAAGATTCGGTAGAGTTTTATCACCACAGAGCTTCAGCAGAACTTCAGTACTATCACCATAGAGCTTCAATAGATACCAGATTTAGTAAGTGGAGCCACAACCAATTATTTCATCTCGTCTTCCGATGAACCCTTGTTACTTGAGATTGTATAGTTGAAAGGAAACTCCAATTTTGTGGTTGATTATAGCATTGGGAAGAAAAATAAGGATTAGCAGATCTTTGATACAACTCTTCAGCTGAAAGTTAAAAAAAATGAGTGAGATTGTGAGATAAATGAGATTTGCACTCTCATTCAAAACCAAATCAAACCTCACAATCTATGATCCCAAACACAGATTTTGGCGAGATTTTTGTAAATGAAATTGGCTTTGACAATGGTGTGGAGGACCCAAATCAAGATACAGCAAGAGAAAGAAATGAAGGGGGGCGATTCTGATCCATGTGGTGGTCTTTTTGGGTCAAAATATTTTGGTAAAAAATACACCTGCTAATCAGAGTTGTCGCGCAAGTCTGGTTCCATGAAATCCGTGAAAACCAACACTTAAAAGTGAAATATAAAAGCGATCATAAATGCTAAATAAATGCGCTAAAAATCCAAGTAACTACCAGTAAAAGAAAATAAATGTCGGAGACAAATCCGATAAAAGGAAGCGTAGAGTCAATAATGATAATATCAAACAACTCAGTACCGAGTTTATAACTGTCAATAACCTGTGCTCGGATCAAAATCAGCACCGTGGTCCTTTTGGTACTCTGCGGGGTTGCCCTCCCAAGGCTCCTGGTAGTCAACGCCCGCGGGATTAATGAAATCGACGTCGGCAGGATCTGGATAGCCGACGTCTACTTCACCAGCATAATCACCTGCAATTTTGGGATGAGTTTACTCAGTCACATAAACTCAGTGGATACACCAGCAATCCACCCTATTCTACTCAGGTGCATTGTAGGTGCATTGTGGGTGATAATAATAATATATCAAAGCAATTGAAAGAGAATATAATCAAAACATGTGCATAATATAAAACTCATATCATAGCATAAATGTAGGATCACGATCTAGACACTTATATTTTAACGTACCTCACAAAATCTCATAATATAATATATATTATTATTCTCGCACATATGTCTGTACATCGCATGAGCGTAACTAACATACTCATAAATCCTAAACGACCTGTACTAGAGTCGCTGCTCGAGCTACCATGTAAGGGTCACCATAGTATCATACCACCATATCATAACGCCCCCGTGTCATACTCATACTCAAGGATCAAAATTTCGGGTTTCGTTTCAGTTTCTGAAGGGACCGAAACCGAAAATTTGAGTCGAAATTTCGGCTGAAAATTTGAATTTCGGTCGAAATTTCGGTCCAAATTATCGTTTCGGTGAGGATCAAAATCGATAATTTAGACTGAAATTTCGGTCATTTCGGCCGAAATTTTGATCCTTGCTCATACTCCATCCAGCCTAATGGGGAGACATAATGGCCAAACGTAGCTCCTAACATACTCATACTCATAATGTCTCTCAGAGACCTGTCTTGGCTTAAAGATGTTGCCTTTACAGTGGCTACGTAAGGAACGACACGTACAGTGACATAAGTTCTTAATCTTTTGTTAGCCTATACAGCGGTGTCTTATTATTGTATTGATAACTTATCTTATCTCATACTCATAACATACTCTTACAACTTAATTTTAAGATGAACTATAGTGGGATAACCTCATTGATGTTATATGCGATCGCATATGCCATCTTGGATGGCTGTATCGCATATGCCATGATGACATATGCGATACAGGTAAGTATGCCATGACATACTATCGCATATGCGACTGTATGCCATCACATACAGTATATGCCATGGCATACTTCTCCACTAATTTTTTTTTTTTTTGTCTTTGCTTTTCAAGCTTCCCTAAGCCCTACAAATAGGGGTTTCTTTTCCTAATGCTCCTCATTTTATAATAATTTTTCTCTTTAGTCTTTTCCTTCACTTTTGTATGGTGCACTATATTTTTGTCTGGTCCTTCAACAAAATTTCGTTAGGAAGTAGGAACAAATGTTAAAAACTTAAGGTACTTTTACTTAAATAATATTTTTTTTCTTTACTCTTTTCCTTCTTTTTTGTATGTTCCTCTGTTTATTTTTGTACTATTTTGTTTAATATCAATGAAATTTATATTTTCCTTTCTAACTTATACGTTATATACTTATAACGTATTCTAGACATTACAAAATTTAATTAATACCTAATAGAGAACAAATTAACACAACATATTATTGATCAATATGGGAAACTTTGGAGATTTTTTAGAATTTTTGAGATTTTTTTGAAAACAAAATTAAAAAAATTATGCCATGGCATAATGGCATATGCGATGGCCCTATGTCATCGCATAGGGTCGCATATGTCAATTGACTACATTGGATAACCTCACCACAGCTAAGGCCTAAGGATCAAACCTCATATCCTAATTCATATCTTATCCTATCATATTAAAACTTAAGGCGATAGGTTCACCGTATATGCCACCGTATACGAGCTTACACTGAATTCGCATTCACCCGACTCGTCATGGGTCTCATACCACCATGAGTTGTAAGGCATGTGAATACGATATATTTCTCGCTTCGATTCTATTTCGGCGAATTACTACGCTTAAGCGTAGACATGATCTCATACATATGACCTAACGTGTCCATAACTAATATATTATGATAAAGATGGAAGCATATCACTATCATACACACATCATAGATTTACATTTAGATTTTATTTTATATATATATATATATAACACAAATACACTTATGAGGTAGGGTAGTTATTAATGTGATTTCAATAATGTGAAGGTCAAAGTTCGATTTTCATGAGACATCGAATTTTTAACACTTTGTGTTATCGAAGAGGTCACGTTAAAGCGATAAAAGTGATATATATATATATATATATATATATATATATATATATATATATATATATATATAGACTACTATAATTGGATAATTAAATTGAAAGATATTTACATTTCCTAAGTTGTGATTTATCATGACCATTGATTGAAAGATCTTAAGTAAGATATAATATACATATGAATTTTGGTCATGAAAATTAGAAAATAATATTAAATTCGTGCAGCCTTGGGTCATTCAGAACTGATCCTGACTTGCTGTTCTATTTTGACCTCTAAAACATTAGATTCGTGAAGTGGCTATTTCACACAATGTTGTAAAACTCGTTGTCTTCTTTCCAATGCCGCAAGAATCACGTTAATCAGAGGTTAGAGTAAAAAGTTATGGCCAAAATACCAAGACCAGTACATCAATTGTGGCGAGCTCGAGTTCGTGGCTGCAAATTTGGGTTCGTAGCCACGAGTTCAGTCCCGAAACTTCAAGATGATGCATTCCCAATACTTTTTTACATTGAAATTTATTTACTAATCTATCCTTCCTTTAAATAAAAAATAAAGAACATAATTTAGATTTTTTTGGGCCTAATAGCAAAGTAAAATATTAATAGACAAACAAAGGGATTGTTTGAAAAGAGAAACAAAATATAAATCGACTTACAAATCATACAACTTTAATAGATAAATAAAATACTAAATATGCAGATTTATCATACTTAAAAATATTAATGGTTAATTAGTACATAGATTTAAGAGGAAGATAAAATGTTAAATATGCAGATCTAATAGGAAGTAAAATATTAAATATGTCTATAAACCGATTTACAAAACATGCAACTTTAAGGAAAAACATAATATTAAATATGCAGGTTTATCAGAATTAAGGAATATTAAGGTTTAAATAAATAAAATATTAAATACCCAAACAAGGGGATTGTTTGAAAAGAAAAGAGAAACAAAATATAACCCAGGGTACAAAATATACAACTTTTAAGGAAAAGTATAATATTAAACATACAAATCTATTAATTTATGAGATATTAGGGTTTAAATAAGATTTTTAAACCCATTGATGCGCGATCGAACACATCCTACGTGACGGGTTCTGAGAAGAACAAGATGGATTGATGGGTACCACCTCTTGAAGCGTGAATGGTAGATCTACGATGGTTCGGGTTGAAAAGGTCGATGCCCAAGGCGTTGGATCGTCTAAGTCTTGGGAGATTATAATTTCTGATTATAGAGAGTAGAGAGTTTCAAAATTTTATTTATAATGGTAGAAGTTTTAGGTTAACTCTAATTAAAACTTTTCATAAAGGATTTAATAAAATAGGAGTTTTTTCACACAAGAAGAATTCGTGTGTGACTTTAATAGCTTGAGAAAAAGTTTCGTTCCAATGCTTTGTGTAAGCATTGAAGCAATTGGTGTTTCTCTACCGAAATTATAGTTATACCCTTTAACTTATTTCATCACTTAATGGGCGTGTATCTTTTTATATTCTTGTCAGAAATCGCCAAATTATATATCGTTGGAATTGTATTGACGAATACTTCGCAATGAGTCTAATTTTGATATAGGAAAAATCATAATTTTTCGAAAAGAGGGTGGGTTCCGGTGTGGAGCGTAAGCACCGTACACAGTGTGGTACATCATTTAACTCCGTTGAAAAGAGAACAAAATCCTAGTTGTTACAATTACAAAGGAATACTTGAGTGTGGTAGATATGGGCTTGGGAAGAGGAGAAGAGAGAAGAAATTAGTAGCTTAATTAGGTTAGAGACCTCACTAGTGTTTATATTAATAACAAACGACAAGGATACCCTCAATACAAGTAATGCCCCCAACATACGCTATACTTACACCTATACATCCGACATAATCATACACACCAACAATCCACACAAATAACATGTACCATGGAATGTCATCTTGTATTTCTATGGTTAGCACATCCATGACCAGGGCAAATAAATAAGTGCTCAAAGCATATCCTTGATGCAACCCAACTATGATACAGGACTCACTTGTCTCTCCACGTCATTATACACTAGTTACCTCCCTCTCATACATGTCTTGGATAATCTCAATGTATAAGTTCAGGATGCATTTCTTCAACGCTAGATTATTTGCCTCTACACTCTAGCATCAACCTTCTCCAAATCAATGGAGACCATATGCAGGTTTTTCCTACTCTTTTTGAACTTCTTCATAAGTTTCCTCAATAGGAAATAACTTTCGTTGTCGATCTTTTCGATATAAATTCAAATAGGTTCTCTGATACATTTGATTCTTGCCTTACTCGTTTTTCTACTATTATCTCCCAAAGTTTCCTAGTCTGGCTCACTAGTGTTATAGCTAGATAGTTGACACAATTATGAATGTTTTCTTTGTTCTTATAGAAAGGGACTAGAATGCCCTTCCTCCATTCCTCAAGCATTTTCTTCGTTTTTAATATCTTAGTAAATAATTTAGTCAACCAATTCAGTCCGTTCTCTCCCAGCACAATCGAAACTTCTATAGGTATTCCATCTGGTTATAGTGCTTTTCTTTTCTTCATCTTTGCTAATGCACTTTTAAAATGATAAGAAATGGCAAGAAATGGCAAAGGCCTCTAATGGCCCTACCTTTCTTTTTAAAAACATAAAATGTGGTATTTTAGTCCAAACAACTTGATCCCTCCCCCCCTGGCTACTAGTATTACCTTGGTGAATGTTTGAGATAATAGTTCATCACATGTTTGTTTGGCATTTAGGGCCCGTTTGCATTTGGTTCAAAAGTACTTTAAAAAAGTAACTTACAATTTAAGTTGCTTTCCTTCTTTTCTACTTTTATGAAAGTAGAAGTTAGTTTGGTAAAATAGTGTAGGAAAGAAACGAAAAAGTTAGTTTAGTAAAATACCCACTTACCACTATCATCTTACACTAGTCAAAGTTTGATTGAAAGATTAATCTTAATAAAAAGTCAAACTTTGACAAAAAGTCGAACATTCACGAATAAAAATTGATAATAAAAAAATTTGAACGGTAACCTCTAATCACTACCACGTAAACCATTCAAAGTCTGAAAAAATTAAATTGTGACAAAAGTTGATCTTTGAAAAAAAAATTTGACCAATAAAAATTGTAGGACTAAGTTACAACTTCATACAGTGATAGCTACTATCTACTGTCAGTTTATACGACCCAAAGTCAAACTATGACCAACAGGAATTTGAAAAATACTACCAAGATACAAATTAACACAATAGTAATCACTCTCCACTGTCAGGTATACTTGTCAAATTTGGCTAAAAGTCAAACTTTGACTAAAATAAAACATTCACCAAAAAGTCAAATGTTGATAAAAAAATTAGACTACCGAGTTAAAAATTAATATAGTAATAGCCACTATCTACTATCATGTTACATTAGTTAAAGTTTGACTAAAGTCAAATTTGATAAAAAGTCCAACTTTGACCAAAATCAAAATTTGAGGAAAAAAAATTTACTTTGCTAAGTTACATATTAACACAATATTAGTTACTATCTATTGTCAAGTTATACAAGTTAAAGTTTGATTAAAGTCAATTTTTTGTAAAAGCATGGATCAAAATATCGGACGATACCGATACGTATCGTTTTGGAGGGTATCCGATACGATAAAAAAGGTTTTTATCGGGTACCCCCTAAAATAGTCAAATTATCGTCCGATACGGGCAAATTATCGCCCGTATTGTCCGTATCGTCCGCATCGGACGATAATTTCAAATTATCGTCCGATAATATGTTGTTTTTAGGATCTAAATTAGATAAATTATCGAACTTATAGGATTTTTTGAGATTTTTTTTTAGAAAAAAAAATGTATAAGTCCGATACGCGATACGTATTGTCCTGGAGGCTTGGACGATACGTATCGAAAATCCGATTTTTTGAACCATGTGTAAAAGTATTACTTTGACCAATAAATCTCTCGATTCATACTATTAAGTTACAAATTAACACAATGGTTGCCACTATTTATTGTGAGGTTACATAAAAATTAAGTTTTGATAAAAAGTCAAATATTAACTAATGTCAAACTTTGACTAATATAAAGTTACATTGGAAAGTTACAAATTTATGTAGTAATAGCCACTATCCATTACTAAGTTGCAGTAATCGAAGTTGATTAAACATCAAATTTTGATTAAAAGCGATAATTTGACCAAAAGTCAAACCTTTGATCAATAAAAAATTTAAGAATGTAGTGTCATATTATAAATTAACACAACAGTAATCATTATCCACCATTAGGTTATAATAGTCCAAGTTTAAGAAAAAAAATAAATTTTGATTAAAAGTCAAACTTTGACTAAAATCAAATTTTGACTAATAAAAATTTGGTAAAATTACAAAGTTAGACTACTATACATTATCCATTGTCAAAGTTACTTTAGTCAAACTTTGACAAAAGTCAAAATCTAAAGAGTATAAATCTTATTAAAGTTTGATTGAAGTTTAAATTTTGACTAAAGTCAAACATTAACTAAGAAGAGTAGGATATAGTTGATGTAGTGGTTGTGGTGGCGGTAATAGTAGTGGTCATAGTGGTGATGTGATGGTGGTGGTATGATGGTTTATAGAAGTGGAAGTTACTTTTTGAAAAGTTAAAAGCAAATTTTTTTTGCTTCTAGTTTAAGTTGAGTTTTAACTTTTTTGAAGTAACTTTTAAGTGGTTAGGCAGACTTACTTATCTACTTTTTTCTTCAAAAAGTCAAAAAGTTACTTTTTTGTGTGTCTTATTCAAACCATTCTTACTTACTTTGTTCTAAGTATCATTTTTCAAAGGTTCATGGAAATTAAGGGTGATAATTGTCGAAGGCATCTCCAGGAATCAGGATAGATTGGTAGAGAAGGAAATTTTATTTGAGATATATTGTACAACTCTTCTACATGTTCTCTGTTTTTTTTTTTTTCCAGATTTTGCTTGAAGAGGCGAAATTAACTGAACAAATACTGGACTTGGTGTTTTATATGCTTGTTGTTCTTGCTCGTTATGAACAGGTTTTCTTTTATACTCACTTTATTGTTTCCGTTTTCTTATAATTTATTTTATAATTTTTTTATGCATGGCTTTGTGGTGTAGGAAAATTTTGTTGGACATTTCGTACCTCTTTTGCACTCTGCGCTTGTGGCCTGTAGTCTTCATCTATTGACTGGATATGTTTCCTCACAGTGGCAAGATCTTGTACATGTTTTGCTTGCTCATCCTAAGGTACCTCTTATTCTCATTTTCATGCTCCGTTTTACTATTGGCATTCCCTTGAACAGAAAAATTATTGTATAAATAAAACTTCCAAAACCAACCCCAAATAGATGGGCAGAGGCGGTGTTGATGACGATTATATTACTGGCATTTTTTGTATTCTCTAAATTTTGTTAGACACTTTACATTCTGCACATTATTTACCTAGGGACTTCTACTTTTAGGAATTTTGCCATGCTGACACTTGGACACTCCTCAACACGACACGACACTTCCAAAAATGTACAAAAATATTATTTGATAGCATCAAAGTGTGCCTAGTTTCAGCACGGTAAAAAGAATTGCCATTTTAGGAAAAACTGTGTAAAGTTAGTAAATTATAAATGAAAAGGGTTGGGTGCTTGAAAACCATTTGTATAATTTGTGATGTTAGAAAATTATAAATGAAAAGACTTAAGTTCTTGAAACCATTTGCATAAGATTGAATATTTAATTTAAATTCATGAAAACATTATGTATATATGTTTAACTTATTTTTTTATTTTTTATCAGTAGGTTTCTCTATTAGCTCTCTTGGATTCCCTTCAGTTTTATTTTGCTATATATATTTAAATTATTTAATATTTTTTATTTATTTTAAGGCTGTGCCGCTGTATTGAAATTTTCTTAAGTTGTCGTGCCAGACACTTGTGACACCTTGACACTTGAACAAGTGCCATGTGTCAAGGTAACACTGATTTACAGTGATAACCATAATTATGGACTTTGTTTGCAATCTCCTTTAACATCTCTTGGTGCCTTTTATTGTCATTTGTGGAGTTTCCATAAGATGGCTGGAGGTCATCTATCTCTCAGATTCATGAAACTGAGTTCTGCCTGTGCTCTTAGCTTCCCGTTGTGCACAACACCGTGAGAAGCATGAGTAGCGTGTGACGGTGGTGATGCAAGGGTTTTTGCATGTAGAGCGGTGGTATTAGGGCTGGTGATTGGGTTTGTTAGTGTTGTAAGAACATCAAGTGTGCTAGAAGGGTGGTCTGTCATTGGAACGGGTGTACGGATGAATGGAAAGAAGGAACATTGAGTAGGAGCAAGAGTGACAAAGGTCATGATGCTGGACACAGAGGCCAGCCCATTCTCACCAAGCAGCAAGTGCAGGATATCAATGATGGTTGGAAAATTTCTAGGAAAAGATAGAGAAATGTGATGGAGGTTCGTAGTGGTGAGGGGACCATTGGGGGTCAACTGTCCAGACCTTCTGGGACCCTCTATGGAGAGGGAACATGGCTTGAGAACCGAGAAGGCTCTGATGGCTGTGAGACCACCCCGTCCTACTTCTGGGCCCCAAAGCTTGGCGTTGGGGGGGGGGGTGTTTACCTGAATTTTGGGACAATATTTATGTTGATAGACAGTTTGAACTTGATAAATTTCTGATAACGGGCTCTTCCATAGATATCAAGCTTTCATTCACAGATTTACAGTGATGGGTAAACAAAATTTGGGAAAGGAGATCTGCTTAAGATTTTTAGAGTTGAAAACAAAACGTGCGCTATCTACTTCCTGGATGAGATCTGTGTGGAACAGTTGGTAAGAAAAGGTTAGGTCGCCCTTAATGGTGCAACCTTCGTCTTCTCAAAACTGCATTCGAACCATGGTTCCTAGAAAATAGTAAAACAAAAATGGTTGAAGTTTTTTGGGCTACCAATGTACGCTTGAACCAATGAGGTCTTTAGTGGTATTGGAAGGAGGTGTGGAACATTCAGGGGCGCCAATCGACGGATGGTGAACTTTGAAGAAATGCGCTATGAAAAAATCTTCATCTCGATGGAGAACTGGAGGCTCATTCCTCATTCGGGAGACATGTCATTCAATGAGGTCAGGTTGATGTTCGTAATTGAAATTCTACGAGAAGTTGAATGGGAGTACTCGATTGGGTTGGATACGGTTTCAATTGAGGTGACAGGTGATGTTGACATGGAACGGGTGCTTGTTGGCGACGTAGATGATAACACGGGATGATGAAGAACGACGTTTCGGGCATGGTTTGGATGGTAACAAGCTGGCCTTAGAGGGAGGAGGGGTGTGTACGGAAGTCGGCATCAAAGTCGATGGTGTTGACCAAGATGTTAATGGAGGTGTTGAGATGCATGAATTTGCTGATGCACGGGTTTCGGGGAACACTAGAGCTACGTTGATTCAAATTTCAAATTCAAACTTGAATTCTTCTAGGCAGGATGGTAGGGTTCAGAGTGAGGAGGTGGAGCTTAACCATTGGTTGAGAGGAGGTTTTAGAGGAGTTGATAGCTACAAAAAGATATGAGGATGAACCGTGGGGTAAAGACAGAGGGATTATGTGTTGTGTTGATCAGAGGGACTTCAATTCGATGGTTGTGGAGGCGACACATGGTTTGGGCACTTTTTGGGAGCATGCTAGCTGTATACAAAAATTTGTGTAGAGATAAATTCATCACAAACAATTTGCATCAAATTTCCCCTCATTAAGAGAGGGTTTTATTAATAATGGTGGACTTTAACACTTCCGGATATCGCTTTCGACGCCCCGTTAATTAGATAAAAAAGAATTGACTACCTTTGATTAAAAGCTACAAAAGAAATAAATATATATGTCTGAAAATAATTAAAACTCCTAGACTCTATGTCTTCTCAACATCATCATCGCCTTTATCTTTAAAGTCGGAACCTTTAGAAGTGTATGCTTACATGCTTCGTCCGTCTGAAATCTGCCTAATGTAGAATAAAGGCTGATGGATGTATGCACCTTTGCACAAGAAATCATATATGTCCGTTGGATATCATGGATGCACTTTTGGACAACATAAGTTCATGGACGAGCCTTAGTATTCCTTCCTTTTGTCAAGTTTCGAAAGTCAGATTGAATTAAGAGTCCATAGTTGATCATCGAAATCACATCATTTTATCATTAGGAAATCTTAACCTTAGTTAAAACCATCTAATTCCTTGGAATTTGGATTCTCTTTCGTTTAGGCAAACCGAATCTTCTGGAGACCAGACTTTGACTTTGATGGTTAGAACCTGGGTTCAAGCATCACTTTGTACTTTGGATTCCAGAATAACTGGTCAATTGTTATGTTATTTGAGCCTTTGGTAGTGTGAGTTTAGCACATGGTTGGATTGACATTTCTAATTTTGCATACCGTTAGATTGGACCTTACCGCTTTTAGAAAGGAATTTCCTATCTCGAGGTTAATGTCCAAGCCCTTAGTAAGGGATGGATGACTCGAACCGCGACGAAACTCCGAGATCAGGAAGGTTGATTGCAATCTTATGGGGCTATTGTGATCGCATGAAGCAATGGTCTTTTAATGTTGATTGCGATCACATAAAGTGATGATGATCATAACCGCATGGAGCGACGATCTATCGGTGTTGATCGGGATCGCATAGGAATTGATCATGATCCCGCAAAGCGATGATCATGATCATGGGAAGCGATGATCTCGATCTTGTAGAGTGGTAATTTTAATGTCCCGGATACAGATGCTTGAATCTCTCTCTGATTCGTAATAGCAACTCGAATATTCAAAGGCTTAACCTTAAATTATTAATTGCAACCCTCATATATAAGGGTTTAGGTATGGGTGTCATGACCCACAACCCAAATGCAACCCAAATATATGTAGGCATGGGCCTCAAGACCCATATAACCTAATTGCAACGCCAAATTTCAAAATTAGACATAGGACTTAAGACCCATATAATCTACGTGTAACCCAAGCATGCGAGGGTCTTAGGCATGAACCAAGAAGGTCCACATAACCTAAGTGCGATCCAAATTCTAAAACTTAGACATGGCCTTAAGAGCCATATAATCTAAGTGTCAAATGAGAAATTACAAGAATAGTAAGAAGGAAGGTAAAGAGAGAGATACCTTGAGAATGGTATCTCGCAGAATCTTCGGGCATAATATTGGCAGAGCTTTGAAATAAAAATTTAAGATACTTGAGAAGTGACAAGGACTTGCTATTTATAGAGTTGCCGCATTGGTTATTGGTAGTTACCTTCTAATGGTTTATGTGTTTCGAGAGGAGATCTATAGTGAAGAAGAGTTAGCGTAGGTCTCAAGTGTCATGCAGATAGGTAAAATAAGGGAGTTAACTCGCGTAGGTGGTTAAATAACTACCTACGCGGCTTCTCAAACCAATGAGATTTGAGAGACGTGGGCAAGTCCCACTCAATCTAGGCAAATTGGTTTAATTTGTTTACTAGTGGTGTTCTTAACAGATTTTAAGAACAAAATTCGGAGGAGGGTTGCAAATAAGCACCCTTCTCTCTTTTTTTTTTATATGGACCTACGCAAGGATCACTTGCATAGGTGTGTTTTAGAGAGAGAAAGAGATAAAAAAAGAGAAGAGCATGGAAGGGGACCTCACGCTGGTGGGTCCCACTCATGTGAGAGAGAGAGAGAAGAGAGGATTAATGGGAAATGGAGAGAAATGGAGAGAAAGAGAAGAAAAGAGAGAGAAGACTAGTGGGTCATAGAGAGAGAAAAAGAAGAGAGAGAAAGAAAAGGAGACCCATGCAGGGTCACTCTACGTGGGGCTCGATGAGAATAAGAGGAGAAAAAGGTGAAAGAGATGCGAGAGAGGCTGGATGGGACCCATGCAGTGTCCATCCTGCATGGGTCTAAAGAGAGAATGAGAAGATGAGAGAAGGAAGAGAAAGGGAGTGAGACCCACGCAGGGTACCCTGCGTGGGTCTAGAAAGAGAAAGAGAAGAATGGGGAAGAGAGAGAAAGGAAGAGAATGTGAGGGAAAAGGGCCCACACAGGGGTCCTTGTGTGGGTCTCTTAGAAAGAGAGAGAAAGAGAGAGATGGAGAAGTGAGAGAAATTGACCCACACAAAGTGAGAGTGAAAGGGACCCACACAGCGATCCTTGTGTGAGTCTCTTAGAGAAAGAGAAGAAAGAAAGAGATGGGGAAGCGAGTAAGAGAAAGTGACCCACGCAGGGGTCAACCTGCGTGGGTCAAAGATGACAGAGAAAGAGGGTCAAAGGGGGACCCACACAGGAGTCAACCTGCGTGGGGTTTGACTATTCCTACTTTAAGTAGGAGAAGTCCCTTTTCATTATAGACATGGGCCCACTTATTATTATTATTATTTTTATCTCAATTTTTCCTCGAGCTCTGGAACTAGAAGAGGAAAATTTCTCGGCTCTTGAACTAGAAGAACTTCCCGAGTTTCCAAATTCTAAAATTTTGTGCTAACACTAGCTTTGAGGCGCATGCCAGGCCCTCTTTAAGTGTGGTGGGGGCTCGATGGAGCTTTGAGGCACACTAAAGTTGATTTGGGCAGGTTTCTAGGTCCTAATCTGAAAGCAGTCCAAACTGATTTCCGAATCCAATTGGATCTGCTGGAGGCCCAATGGGTTTTTATGAGACCTAATGAGTTAGTGGAATGTAACTCATCTATAAGGTTCAAGAGGCCATTGTCTCCATAAGGTCGTAACGACGCTGGTTCGGCTCCTTCCATTACGACTAAGAAGGTATATAGGGATTGCAGATGAATGACAGATTGCGTGCTTCAAGATGGTGAAGGCTCAGATGAGGAAGGTTATGAAGCTATGGATAGTCTGGAAGAGAGGCTCTGGTGGATTGCGGATAGGGTCAAATGTCCCACAATCTGCAGGTCACACATCGGTAGGGGTTTGAACACTGCTCCATAACCATGATTGGATAGAATGGATTATTCTGTTCGAGGAAGTTGGGGCTTTTCTTTGGAGAAGCCGATGGAAGTTTCAGTGGCTTATAATCTTCAAAGAACTCCTAGCTTTGCTGGGATCAAATGCATGTAGACGGAAATTTTTCTGTTCTTCCTGCATGTTCTTTCTTATAAAAAGGGATCAGTACACACCAAATCAGTGGCAATCAAACATTTTTTCACCTGATCTCAAATAAATGTGTCAATGTTTACCATGCAGGGGAATCATTTATTAATATTTCTACTGATTCTAGGGTATAAGTGTTTTTCTAGATTTGAATTTCCTATTTTAGCTATCTCTTTTAGGGAACAAGTCAGAGCTTCTAGAATCCCAAGGACCAAAATAGGAATGGAAAGAGATGAAGCTGGCAGTTCTATTAATAGGGTGGTGGAATGATTGAGACTATTCTGTGTAGTTTCAATGAATTGAATTTTGAGTCAGCAGATGATGTGGGGGGTGTAAATGGGGGCAGCCAGGAAGTTGTGGTGCTGGATACTCGGATTGATGGAGAACATAATAGAGGATATGAGGATATAAATTTACAGTTTCAGGAAGGATGGAGACAGGGAAAGGAAGTAGTTGAGGGGTAGTGTAATGCGCTTGATAGACCTCTCAAGATTGTTGGAATCAGAATAAATGGGGAAAGGGTAGAGATTACAGTTAATGATGATTCACTTTCTATGAACAGTGGTGGGACTTCTAATATGAAGACAAGGGATATTGCAAGCTGAGTAGCAGGGTAATTGATTACATGATTAGGCTCTGCTTGGAACAACGTATGGCATATAATGGAGGGGACAGTTCACCACGTGCTATCTTCAAGTTTATTGAAGCTAGTAGGAAAATAAATATGCCGGGGCAAGACGAAGGGAATAAGGGAACTTAGTAGTTTGGAGTAGGGGTTGTCCTATAAAGCCTCTGGGAAGACAAATATGAAATGGAGTGCTAACTAATAGCATTTCCTAGTTTGGGTTGTAGGGAGGCTAGGTTGTTGGTGCATATTTTATCCTAGAATGTAGAGGGGGGATTTGAATAAGTGGGTGTCTATAAAATTGTTTGTGGTGACTAGTAATCCAGCGGTTTGTTCTTTCCAGGATTCTAAGTGGACCTTGATTGTCTATCTCGTGAGTCATGAGGGGATAAATGAGAGTGTTGTTGCCTTGATTTGATCGGTCTTCGGGTGATATTGTAGTGGCATGGAATTCTCTTTTGTTAGATAGTAGGAGTGTGGAAGTCTTGGAGTTCTTGGTGACCGTCTTGTTTCGTAATAGGATGATGGTGCGTAATGGGGCTTCATTGGGGTTTATCAGCCTAATGATGACGCTCTTCGGGTGGTATTGTAGTGGCAGGAAATCATAAGGCTTCAAGTCTTGATGGTTTCACTATGAAGTTCTTTAGAGCTTTTTGGGAGATCCTCAGGGAGGATTTGACAGAATCCTTTCACGAGTTTAACGCTTGCAACTACTTGGGGTGAACCTTAAATTTGAAATTTGTATCTCTAATTCCTAAGAAGGATGGAGCTGAAGAGATCTCGGATTTCAGACGCATTAATCTGTTGAGTAGTGTGTACAAAATACTTGTGAAGTTCTAGCCAATAGAACAAGGCCACTCACGGGGTCCATTTCTACGTCTCAAAGGGCGTTTGTGCAAGGGTGACAGATGTTTACAGAATTGTTGCGGCTTATGAGGCGATTGATTCCCGCCATAAAATAAGATCCGTGTTATATGATGCATAGGCTGGGTTTTGGTGAGAAATGGAGGAGGTTGATGAGGGCTTGGTACTCTTTTGCTTGGTTCCCAATGGATACTTTAACAATACTAGAGGGTTGAGATAAGGGGACCCTTTATCACCATTTTTTTTGACGTTGTAGGAGAGGCTTCAAAGATTCTCTGCTAGTACTGTGTTTAGGGGCATTTACGTGGCTAGAAATTGGTCGATAATTATGCATGTCCAATTCTCGGATGATACTATGATCTTGTGCGGGTCTTCGAGAAGGAAGCTTTGGTTTGTTAGGGCTGTGTTAACCATCTATGAACGGTTTAGGGACAAAGTTAATCTTCAATAAACCTAGACTGCTTGGGTTTGGAGTGGAGGATAATATTTTGGGGGTTGTGGTTAGAGAAGTGGGGTGCATGGTGGACTCACTTTCGTCTACTTATTTGGGCTTGACATTGTGTGTTGGGAAGCCAAAGGCCTCCTTGTGGGAGCCGTCTATGCAGAGATTTGAAAAGAAGTTGGCAGTTTGGAAGGGGAATTCACTTTCATATGGGGGTCGTCTTGTGGACATTAAGGCTGCAATGTCTAACCAACCAGTTTACTACATGTCTATGTTCCATTGTCCTATGGTGTTCATTGATCAACTTTGAACAAATGGAGAGGAATTTCTTATGGGAAGGAAGAGGGAGGAGAAGAGATTTCACTTGTTAAACTTGGAAGGTCGTCATCTCTTGCAGAGGGAGGGGGCCTTGGTCTTCGTAATTTATGTGAAATGAATAAGGCCCTCTTGGAGAAACAGTTTTTCGAGGATTGGGACTGAGAGGAGTGGAACATGCCAACATGGGTCCAACTGTTGTCTTTTAAGTATGGAGATTGTAATAGTGGTTGGGACATTAATAACCAAGAAAGTAGGGCTTCTGCTTGGTGGAAAGAAGTGTGCTCTGTTAAGAATGTATTTTACGAGTTTGTTAAATTTGACTAGGGTATTGGTGATCAAGTTCGCTCTTGGGATAATATATGGGTTGGGGATGTAACCCATAGAACAAGGTTTAAGGATATTTTTTTGGTTACAATGTATCCTTGTGCGTTGATAGCCGATATGTCTAGTAGTGTGGCTACTAACATCATTTGGAATTCTCAAGAAAGAGCAGCTTGAGGGACAACGAGTTTCTCAAGTTGGTGGAAGTTTTGGGCTTTATTGAGGGTTGTAGACCTAGTCATTGTGGCATGGATGGGAGGGTGTGGAAGTCGGAGATCAGGGGGATTTTCTCTATGCGGTCTTTGATGGTTCATAATTGGGGGACGATTTGGAAAGGTTTTGCACCTCCTCAAGCGCAACCTTTTGGGTGGACTATAGCTTGGGTGGATTCTTATGGTGTACCAATTACTCAAACGAGGTATGAATATTCAGAATAGCTATATTATGTGTTTCCTTAATGAAGAGTTGGTTGATCCCATCTCTTTATACATTGCTGGTTTGCTAGCGAGGTTTGGGTTATTGTGCTCAAGGTTTTTAAACTTAATTAGTGTTTTCGAGAACTTGTGGAGAGTTTCTGCTAGCTTGGGATTGTGGATTGTATAGTGGTCTTAAATGGGCCCTGTGGAGAGATTTTTTGGTAGCAGTTGTATAGGCAATTTGGTTTGGAAAGGAATGATAGGGTGTTCCACAAAATGCGCAAGCATGTCCTTGGAGATTAAGAGTGCTAGGGATTGGTACCTAAACTGGGTGAGGTTGGACAGAGATGCTATGGGTATGGATGATGGGGAGTTGGGTGATGCCTGGGATGATATTCATGTGATGTAAGGAGTTCGTTTGGCCTTTTGAATTTCTGGACTATTGGTGTCCTCTTCTTCGAAATTTAGGTTTTTTTTTTATAGGTAAGCTGGGATTGAACTTGCGAGCTAGAGGGTTTTTATTGCTTCTGCTTTCATTTTTTCTTTTGCGGTTTGTGTTTTAATCTCTCGCTATCAGAAGGTTTGTATTATGTTTTTATTTTCTTTGTTGTTTTAATACTGATTATCGAAAAAACAATAAAAAAAATCACAAAAATTGAGGCAGTGTCCCTAGATCCAGAAACTACAGACAAAACCATATCAAACGTTCCCAAAAAATTCTGTAAAAATCATCAAAATTCATGTATAAACAATCTCTACTAAGAAATGTATTCCTTGAAGCATTTAGAGGTCAAAGATTTGACTTTCTGCCTACTAACGTAGGCAATTCTAATGTGCAGTTAGCGAGAGCAATTCCCAGAGGTGTGGCTTTGATACCAAATTGACTGGTTAGGGTTGAGGCCCAGTGTTAGGTAAACTTTTTTGGGTTTAGGTTTAGGATTTGAGTAGGTGAAAAGAGATAGAAGAAGAAAAAGAGAGAAATTAGAGTAGAATAGCTTAATGAGATTAGACATGACGAAGAAATTACAAATATGTCCCCAATACACACTGCACACCAATAGACTACTACACGCTCATACACATCAAACATATACACACCAACCATAACTGCATCCAATCTCAGAAAAAGTCCCAATTTTTTGAACTTCCGATTTTTGGAATGAGATATTTACGGAATCCCCATGAATAGGACAAGTGCAATTGAAATTCCTAGGGAGTTATACATTTGTGCGTTGGTAAGACCATTCACTATTTCTTCAAGCTTGATGTCTCGCTCGGATGAACGATATAGCCAAGAGAAACCAATAACCAGAATAGAAGAGCTTGTACCACCTATGAGCAAGTATTTTGTAGAAGCCTTTGAAGCGCCAGTGTTAGTTTCTCTTTGTTGATGATAGCCTATATGTTATGGAAAAGATCTTTATTCTTTTTCTTTCCTTTCCTTCTTTTTTCCCCTTTCTCCCCATTTTCCATTTTTCTTTCATCTTGACAAAAGAAGGATTCTTTGACATCTCACTTGAGGGAAGTGAGATTCCAATTAGATAAATCTTCTAAATCTCTCTCCTTTTTTTAGATGATAGAAACAATCTTCTTTCCTGTTCAATGAGAGATATTTCTTTATACATACAAAAGCGTTAAGATACTTTATGTTATGGAAAAGATCTTTATTCTTTTTCTGTCCTTTTACCTTTTTCCCCTCTTTCTCCTCATTTTCCATTTTTCTTTCATCTTAACAAAAGAAGGCTTCTTTGACATCTCACTTGAGGGAAGTGAAATGTCAATTACAGAAATCTTCTAAATCTGTCTCCTTTTTTTAGATGATAGGAACAATCTTCTTTCGTGTTCAATGAGAAATGTTTCTTTATACGTACAAAACCGTTAAGATACTTTATATTTCACTCACATAAATTCCTAAATTTTTGGGTTTGCTGTTACTCATACCTATGTCTGTGTCTACACTCGGCAATCTTGTTTGTGTCTACAAATCACTGGCTCTGTTTACTATTTTATTGAGACCCATAACTGATCATGGAGCTTTCTATACCAGGTTGATATATTCATGGATGTGGCCTTTGATGCTGTCCGTGTGGACATTAGGTTTTTCCAGAGCAAGCTATCAGCATTGAATAATGACGTGTGGTGCGAAAAGTCTTCTCCTCTAAATGCTGAAAGAATAGCGCACAATCTCGTCCAACAATGTGAGGCTTCTTTGCAGTTTCTTCAGTCCTTATGCCAGCAAAAATTGTTCCGAGAGCGCGTACTTAAGAATAAGGTCGTGCATATTATGGATAACTAATAATTATGTTTGAAATGATTCATTTTATGTAAGTAATTATACAGTTCTTTCTCTAAGTTATGTAAACCAATTCATTGCATGAAATATTACTCTCTTTACGTTTCCAGGAACTATGTAAAAATGGAGGCATTCTTTCACTGGCTCGGGTCATCCTGAACTTAAATATCCCACCACATTTTAAGGAGTCTTCTACCATTGTGGCTGCTGTATCTAGGCTGAAGTCTAAAGTCCTGTCGATAGTAAGTCCAAAATGGCCACATTGTCTAGCGTAGACATTCTTGTGAGTTGTTGGCCTTTACCTTCATTTGGGAACCATGACACTTCCTATTTAATGAGATCTCTGTAACCAAATTATATGGTTTAGCAAGCTATCCCCTCCTCTTTATGCAGTTGTTGCAGCTCTGTGAAACAGAAAGCATTTCTTACTTGGATGAGGTAGCTAGCTCTCCGAGGAGCATGCATTTGGCAAAATCTGTTGTGTTGGAGGTCAGTTTCTGAGAGTCTCATTTTACGTTGGTTGGTTACTACTTTCTACTGTAAGCTGCTTTCTGTTGATTGAAATGTTATTGGCAGGTTCTTGAGTTACTGAAAACTGCTTTTAGCGGAGGATCCAAACGGCACAATAATTGTTTTGACCGCACCAACCCAAAGGGTCATGTGCTTCTCAACTCAATGCGTCTGGCTGATATTTTTTCTGATGATTCAAATTTTAGATCCTTCATTATGACGAACATTGTAAGCTATGCATTCACAGTATCTGATAAATCAGAATCATGTCACGTTTTCTATCTAATATTCAATCTTTTTTCAGACTCAAGTTTTGGCTCAAATATTTGCTCTGCCTCGGGAAGATTTTTTATCTAGTTGGTGTTCTACCGAGCTTCCAGTAATGGAGGAAGATGCTACTCTGGAGTATGATCCATTTGTGGCAGCTGGAGTTGTATTGGTTTCATGTACTGGTAGTCTTGGAGCTGCTCTCTTGGCTTCCAATGCTCTGAACGAAACTAATACTGCATGTCCTTTTGTTCTTAATAGCATGCCATCAGTTTCTCATGCGCAGCAAAGAACTTCATTCTTAGTCAAAATAATTGCAAATCTACACTGTTTTGTTCCCAACATTTGTGAAGGTAACACCTTTACCCTTCCTAATTATAAACTGAAATGATTTTTTCTAGATTATCTTTGCTTTTTTAATAAAGAGTTGTATTCTCATACACAGAACAAGAGAGACATCTTTTTCTAAACAAATTTATTGAGTGCTTGCAAATGGAGGCACCTAAATGTTCATCCATATTTTCCTTTGGCTCTGACACACAGAGAGCTGCTGCAATTTGCGAGAACCTATGTAATGACTTCTCCCTGATACTTGTACTTATAGCTTGATATTTACTGCATTGCGTGGAGTGATAAAAACACATGTGCAGGTTCCCTGTTAAATCACACAGGATCTTTAACTCCTAATTTATTAAATGAGGAGGATGTGCAGCTTTTAAGGTGAAATAAAGCTCTCATTGGGTAACTTTTTTCTTTTTCTTCAATACTGACTCAAAAGGTGCTTGTCTACTTATTCTTGTTAGGTACATTTAGCAAAGCTGCTTTAAATCTCGAAGTTGTAGAATATTTGAAATATTATATGCCAAGTTTTATAAGAAAAACAAAAATGCATTGAATGCAACTGAATCCAATTAAGATTTCCCTACTTGCCAACACTTGTAGTGATTTCACTCGGATGCATTATATTAATTTCATGAGGACATTATGTAAACATAAGATCATAGTAATTCTTAATTATGTTTGAGGTGGCTTTCAGCTTCAACCTAGAGAAATGGCTAAAATAATAGCTTGACAAAAGTGTGCACGCCATCCAATTCTTACTGCAGTGATAATTTTAAGTAATCACCTCAGAAATGCTAGTTTAGTTTTATGCATTTATTTATTTGCCATATGGATCTCTCTCTCTCTCTCAAACACGGCACGCCTTTTCAACTGACATGGCTTTCTGATTGCATTTATGGCGGTGATCCAAATGATGAAGCTTCCATTGAGAACCTCTTTTATCACCGTGCTTCACGTGATGAATTGGTAAGGGATCTAATGAGAAGTTTCAGCCCTAAGGCGATTATCAAAGTATGGAATGAAGACAGATTGCCCAGATTCCATTGTAGTCTTCACCTAGATGAGCTTTTGAATTGGGTAAGATCAGTAGAAACAAAATTATC
The DNA here is from genome assembly GCA_021018995.1 of Chloranthus sessilifolius. Taxonomy (NCBI): domain Eukaryota; kingdom Viridiplantae; phylum Streptophyta; class Magnoliopsida; order Chloranthales; family Chloranthaceae; genus Chloranthus; species Chloranthus sessilifolius. The sequence continues at coordinate 12,999,704 of CM037588.1, forward strand.
CCAGAATATCATCACCATTATTATCATCATCACCACCATTATGTGACTAAGATCCGAATATGATGATCGCCACCATTATCATCATCACAACCTTAACCCATCTAAAAAGTTATCCCAGAATAATAGGATAAAATGGTGGCTTGTCAATTACATGCTAGGCTCCTTATGTGGCAGCAAGTTCAATTATTGTGACATCATCTTCATCATCACCACCTTGTCCCATCTATTTGGGGTAATGTAATATGACTTCCCATAATGATTTGCCAGGATCTTAACAGCTGGCTGAATTCATGCCAATTCTTCTCTTTTTCATCCAGGCTGGGGACTGACCTTAGTGAGTAAATTAGATAGAAATTTTACAGAGGGCTGTCAACACGGCGTTCTCCTTTTTAATTTTTTAAGGTAAGCTGGGCTTGAACTGTGACCTTTTGGTTGCAATATTGTGAAGCTTCCTTTCTCCTTTTTTCGTCCAGGCTTTAGGACCAACCTCGACAGAATTTTCTATTATTTTGATGGTGAATAAAATTTGTAACCTGAATGACAATTGGTCTGCTGAAGTTGTTATCCAACTAACTGTAATTGAACACTCAGCTGTAATTGAAGTGGGGTGGACATAGTCCCTGAAGTTGGAGAAGGCATATAAAAAAGATGTTATGTAAGTCATGACTTTCCTAAGGGAGAGAAGTACGAGACATTCAGGATATGACATCCTTTACGGCATACATTTTATTTGTGACAGGAATGGATCATAAAATTTCTGCCTTCCTAACAACTAGAATACACATTGACGGACTTGTTATCCAACTAACATACATTAGGGATTTAAGCATTAAGGAAAGGTGGCACATCCCAAATACATGGAGGAATAGCAGAGACAAAAACTGAGTCTAAAAACCTAAAATGGAGAATTACTTCTAAGAATGCATGGTATGAATTTAATCAGGAAGCAAGCTGTAAGCACATCATCAAACTAGTATAACGAGGGTACCTTCAGCTCGGTAAGGAGAGAGTACATGATTTCTAGTAGTTGATAGTCCCTCCCGACAACTCTATTCTTTTGAGATGAGGCATGTGGTTTGATCGTCGATTGGGTGTTCCTCTTGGCACTACTAAAAATCTTTATGGAGATTCTCCACCATTTTCGAACTGCAAGATATGATGTTTATATCAAACTGGTGATGGATAAGTCGATTAAAAATTTGTAACGATTGACCAGAAATCTTATTTGCCTTAAGATAGATCTTAGACATTAACAGATAATTGTTAAAAAATGAAATATGGTTTTGAATAAAAAGTTGAAGAACCAACTATAGGCCCCAGGAATCAGAATGAACTATGTAAAATGAAGAAGATATCTGTCATCTAAACATCAAGAGTAAATAGAAACAAAATGTTTAGAAAATTGGCATCTCTCACTTTGAAATCATCCAAACATATAATTGAAGGTTTTTATGAACACATACACCATAGGGGTCCAAGAGAGCATTTAACATGAAATTCTCTTTTATTATTGCTGATGCTTGGCTGAAAGGTGTCTAAATTATCTGAGATACTTTATTTTATTTGAACTGTTGATATCTATTATTTTTAAAAGTACAACTAATTACAAAGATAAGCACAATGGAGAAGAAAAGCAGGGGACTCAAAAGTTCCCCAACCCCAACAATTCAGCAGACGAAGCACCCCAACTCTCAAACCCATTCAATTTAGGTCAATGATGTCACAGTCATTCTCACAGCGTTTGCCTCTCTCATTGGCCAACTAATCCACCCTAACTTTCCCCTAAAGACGGATATCAGAACTGTAAGGTCCATAATCTTCAAAATGCAGCTCACCACAATCTGGTAATAAGTATCCGCGATGGTCAGCCTCATGAATGATCAGTGATATCTTTGCAGTCAAGTCACTACTATTCACAATCTGGAAGCACGCAGTCATGGAAGGAAAGAGAGATCCAACCCTTAAGGCAGCCACCTCAACACCAATTCCATCATAAAGATCCAAATTTCAAAGGGCCTACAAAGGGAAGTAGCTTTGTGCCAAAATTGTCATAAATTGTCCAGATTCCTTTTGGTGCTTTTGTCAAAATTGAATTTAATCCATCCAGTAACTGGCAACTTCCAGGTATCTAGAGCATGCTGCTTTGGGAGTTCAGTTTGCCGCACACCGCCTTTGAGTCCTTCATTAAATCCTAATAAGAAAAACCAGTAAAGACTACATATGCTAGACCCTCTAGATACTTCTCGAAGTATTTTCTGAATTATGCTATATTTTGTCGTAATCATTTACAAAAATCAAGGGGTTAAAAAACTTAAGTGAAATTTCCTATAGTTCTTTACTTTTTTGTTGGTTCTTTTTGGTTTATTCTGTTTGTTGGTTTGCGGTCTTCTCTCAAGGGTGATGGCGATGTTGAAGCTCTTGGAATAGTTGCTGCTCTCGCCTTTGGCCCCTTTGGTTTCTTTTGGTTTTTTTCCTTTTCTCGATAAGCATCTCTCCCAAAAAATGGGGAGGAGTGGGCCCTCAAGAGAATTCTTTTCTCTTTTTAGTTCACATTAAAGCTATAATTTCGTTAATGAAAACGAAGCAACAACAGATCGAGAGTGCAACGAGAAGCAATTGCCAATTAAAGCAAGAAACGAAAAATAAAAGAGAAATAGAAAAAAGGGCAAGAGCACCCAAAAAACAAGGAACACAAGCAGAGACAATGATTGATGCCAAATCAAGCGGCCGTAGGAAGTAATATGCGAAAGCAGAGATACTGTGATGGTCTAATATGTTCCCTCGAGCAAGATATCAACCATCAACAAAGCACATAGTCACAAAATACTCTGAATTATTGAAAAAATGGGAAAAAAAATCAATGAATTTAGGGTATGTTGAATGTTCAGAAAATTCATCTCATTGCCGAATATTTGTCGAATTTTGTGAAGATTATTTTTTATTATTTTATTTGTTTCATTCTCTCTTTTAAGTTGTATACCCCTCTCGTGCCGTGCCCTAGCAAGACATTGCCCCTCTCATTTACACCTATGTGGTTGATGGAAATTGAATAATTTTGTACTTTTTGTTCATTAAAAACATTTTTTCTAACTTAAGAAATGTTATGATATATTTCCTATGTATTTATATATATCTTATATATATTAACTTCTTTAATTTCGTTGAATTTTGCTGAATTTCACCGAATGTGATCGAATTTTCCCTCATTAGACCCTTGCCGAATTATTGTCGTATCCCGACTTTGTGGCTGTACTCTCCAGAGGATGTTAAAGCATACCTCTGACATAAGTTTTCGATAACCACAAAGTTTCCTTTCTTTTTCCTATACCTTACCTAGGCATCAACATTGTTCCTATTATCCAACATCGACTTCAATTCCTCTAACATCCTTCTATACTCTTTAAATTCCTCATCTTCGTAATTTCTATGCAATTGGATGTTCCACACTGCACTGTTCCATTCCCTATCCCTACCACCACGTCCTCTTTCTTGACACACGAGTTGAAATCCTAAACTTTTTCACTTAGAAGCTCTTTCCACACCAAGGAGTTTAGGTTTGGAGATGAGTGTTTTATGTAGTTGTATTGGGGCTAGATTAGTGATTTTAGGTTTAAGGTTAGAGAAATAAGGAGAGGAGAGAAGGGAGAGATAAAGAAATAATGAGAAGTGACGTGGGACGGTAACCCTAAAATGCGGAATATGATTTTATGCAGATTTTGCCGAAATTAAATAAAGTACTTCAAGTTTAATCGCAAAATTATCTTAAGGTACCTTAGGGTTTGCAGAATTTTATGAATAGATCACACGAGATCCAAGTAGGGTCCAGTCCGATGCACAAGTACTTTTAGAATCGAGGCAAGATCGGCCTAGAGATAGGACTCTAGCTTTTTCAGGATTAGGCGCTCGTCTGCGATCCGATGTAGATTCATGGATTCCAAATTGGATTGTAAAAGGGAATTAGGGTTTGTAAAAGACTTATGGCTTTTAGATCGGTTTATGGTTTTGGAAAGAGTATTGGCTTTGGGTGGTTTAGGGCTTCAAAACAGGTTTAGGGTTTTGGATTTGAAAGGAAACAATTAGGCTATGGTTTAGAGAAGCAAACACAGATCGAAAGGAGCAAATAGAATAAAGAAGATAACAATGGCTTTTGGGAATCACTCCCTTGGCCTCACACCAAACCCATCTCAGGCGAAGAATATTCAAGCATAAAAGCATTCAAAATATTCAATCCACTAATTAAAAGTCTTTACAAGCCTTTATATATGGGCCACCAATAATTAATTTCGAAATAAAAGAGTTATACTACTAATAAAATACAAAAATGTAGTTTTCGCGTGAAATCCTGTCTTACGGGCTCGCTTGCGCGAGTTTTATCATTGCTCGAGCGAGTTTAAGTGATCGCTCACGCGAGTTTAAGTGCTCGCTCGCGCGAGGCTCGCTCGAGCAAGTTTAAGTACTCGTTCGCACGAGGGTTCTTTGCAGCGCCGTTCTCCTCGCGTGCAACGTTGTTCTCCTCACGGTTTGTGTCCGTTCCTCCTCTGAGGCTACGGTACTTGGGCTTCCTCTACGCTTCTTCCGACGCCGATAGAACCGGTGCGGTCCGAATCCAATGTCCATCTAAGTGGCGTCCCCATCAATTCCCCTGGACCAAAAAGGTTTCATCACCTATAAAACGTGCTCGTGGTAGATGTCTAGCAGGTCGGGGTTCAAGCGGCGAACTTCATTCTCGTGGACCCAAGTGTTTTCGGACTCCGGTTTGCTGACCCATTTAACCAAGTATTTATGGAATCACCCGTCATGTGTAGAGATGGCATGATCGTTGATTATATCCTCTATCTCATCTGATCTCTGTCTGCTTGGGGAAGGAAGAGGTATATGTTGTAAGGGTGGATTGGGGCTGGGGCTAGGGGGCGGCTGGAGTGGGTTTTTAGGAGGTGGGGTGAAACCCAAGTAAGGAACCAAGTCCTCCACATTGAACATGGCACTAACCCCTGTACCTGGAGGTAGCTCAAGCACGTATGCATTAGGACCACTCTTAGCCAAAATTCTAAAAGGACCAGCACCTCGAGATTGGAGCTTCTTTGCGGATCCGGATGGGAACCGCTCAGGCCTAACTCGGATCATCACATAATCACCCATGTTAAATTCTTTAGAACGCATGTGAGCATCTGCAGATAATTTATATTGATTGTTGCTTGAATTAATTTTCTGTTTAATTTCGGCATGCAAACTATGAATGTGTTGTGCAAATACATCGACAGACTCTGACACTCTATGGGATGCAGACATGGGGATCAAGTCTAATGGGGTCCTAAGCCTTTGACCATGCACTACTTCCAAAGGACTCATGCCTATGGACCTATTGACAGAATTATTATATGCAAACTCAGCTGTGGGTAAGATGGTATCCCAGGTCCTAACATGATCACCGACAAGACTATAAAAGAGATTCCCAAGGCTTCTATTGGTGCTTTCGGTTTGGCCATCCGTTTGAGGGTGGTAAGCTGTAGAGAATTGGAGCAATGTGCCCATCATGTGCCAAAGGGTCTTCCAAAAATAACTCGTAAATTTAACATCCCTGTCAGACACAATGGTTTTGGGCAACCCATGAAGACGCACTATTTCCGCGAAAAATAATTTAGCAATATGAGATGCGTCGGAGGTTTTGGAACAAGGAATGAAGTGGACCATTTTGGAAAATCAGTCCACTACGGCATAGATGGAATCGTACTTCCTAGGGGTCTTAGGTAGTCCAAGCATGAAATCCATAAAGGTCTTGTCACGATGTGTGTGGCATGGGTAATGGGGTGTACAAGCCGGTATTTTGTTTGGTCTGTTTTAACACTTGGCAAGTATGACAATGCTTAACGACCCGGGCGACATCTCTGATTCAGTTATGCCAAAAGAACCTATCCTCTAAGAGCGCAACAGTTTTATTACGCCCAAAATGTCCTGCCATCCCTCCAGCATGTAACTCCCAAATGAGAAAGTTACGCAATGAAGTGTGAGGGATGCAAAGGCAGCTCTGCCTTTAAACAAGTACCCATCCTGGATGGTGTACACGGGGTGTGTGCTGGTCGGGTTACTAAGGAGAGCAGTGTACTCAACCCCAAAATCTGGGCACACGGGGTACTCATCCTTTAACTTTTCGAACCCGACGACCTCGTTGCTCATTGTGCGCAAAGTCACTACTCGCCGACTAAGTACATCAGCGGCCTGATTTTCAGCATCGGCCTTATGCTTTAACATGAATGTGAACCCTTGAAGGTACTCAACCCACTTCGCGTGCCTTAGGTTCAACTTCTTCTGTGAAGCAAGAAAGCGTAAGGCTTCATGGTCAGAGAACAACACAAATTCTTACGGTCTAAGGTAATGTTTCCAATACCAAAGAGATCGAACGACCGCATAAAACTCCTTGTCATAGGTGGAGTATTTTTGCTTCGCCTCGTTAAGTTTTTCACTAAAATATGCCACAGGGTGACCCTCTTGGCTAAGCACTCCTCTTATGCTTACACCCGATGCGTCGCATGCGACTTCAAAAACTTTGGAAGAGTCCGGCAATCGCATGACGGGTGCGCTACTCACTCGTTGTTTGATCTCAACAAAGGCTTTTGTCGTCGCTTTGCCCCATTTAAAGTTCCCATTTTTCATGCAATCAGTGATTGGGGCCATGATGGTACTAAAGCTTCTGATGAAGCGACGATAAAAGGTAGCCAAACCATGGAAGCTACGGACATCGTGTATGTTCTTAGGTTCGGGCCACTCCACAATGGCTCTAACCTTTTCGGGGTCTGCGACCATTCCATTAGCCGAGATAATGAATCCCAAGAAGACAACGAAAGGGTGCATGAAAGTGCACTTCTTGAGATTGGCAAACAACTTCTCGCCCTTGAGGGTTTCACAAACCAACCTAAGGTGGGCCAAGTGTTGATCCTTGTCGTGGCTATAGATTAAGATGCCATCGAAATAAACAACAAGGGATTTGCCTAGAAACGGCCTCAACACTTGGGTCATGAGTCGCATGAAGGTACTCGGGATGTTAGAAAACCCAAAAGGCATGACCATCCACTCATAAAGACCATCCTTAGTCTTAAAGGCGGTTTTCCACTCATCTCCGGGGCGGATGCGGACTTGATGGTAGCCACTCTTAAGGTCTATCTTTGAAAAGATCGTGGCACCAACCATCATATCAAGCATGTCATCGAGCCTTGGTATGGGAAACCGATATTTAACAGTAATCTTATTGATCGCACGGCTATCCACACACATGCGCCATGTACCATCTTTCTTAGGAGTGAGTAGGGCAGGTACGACACACGAGCTCAGACTTTCTTGGATGAACCCCTTCTGAAGGAGCTCATTGACTTGCCGAGTTAATTCGACGTGCTCAACCTGATTCAGCCTATAATGGGGCAGGTTCGGTAAGGTAGATCCAGGAACCAAGTCTATTGCGTGTTGGATATCACGCAGGGGAGGAAGTTCGTTTGGTAAGTCTTCAGGGAAGACTTCCGTAAACTCTTTTAAAATCGGCTCAACCTCCTGGGGACACTCGCTCACCGACTCGGGAGCACTCTCTACGGTGACAACTACGTACACCACACTCATGTTTCGATGCTTTCTCGAACTCAGAAGGGCTCACAATATTATGGACTTAGAAGACTCGCCCTTCTCTTTGACGGTATTGGTCGATGGTGTTTTGGGAGGCAAAGGGTGTAAAGTGATCTTTTTGCCCATATGCATGAACGCGCATATGTTTGTTCGACCAGAAAGAGTCACGCCCGTGTCGTAGAGCCACAACCTTCCCAAATGATATGGCCCACATCTATCGGCACCACATCACACTATAAGGTGTCCGAATAAGAATCTAACTGAATCGGTACACGACACCTTTTCGACACGGGAATGGATGAAGAATTTACCCATGCTACTTTATAAGGTCTCGGGTGGGCTTCAGGAGTAAACCCTAAGCGACGGACTGCATGAGTGGATATTACATTAGTACAATTACTGTTGTCCACGATGACCCTACAATTTTTTTCACCAAATCTGGCATAGGTGTGGAAGATGTTCTCCCTACGCCAGTCATCCTTTTCATCCCGTTGAGGCTGTGCAAGGGCACACCTTACAACTAAAGCATGACCAATAGCATCACCCTCCTCATCACTGGGTGTGGTAACCGGTTCAAATACTTCCTCTTCAATCACTACCTCATCATCATCCTCCTCTCCCTCAATGAAAAGAGTCCTTTGGGGTTCTTTCGTAGGGCATTGGGCGGCAAAGTGTCCCATCCCATGACATTTATAGCTACTTGAGAATTAACCCTTGAGGATTCTCCAATTACACCTTTTCCCTTTTCAAACTTAGAATTGGTAGGGGCGTGTTGTATAGGTTGGGAGGAGGATTGAATCGTCCCTCACCGGATTGTTGATTATTATATTGTGGCTCGGTTCTTTTCACCACCGTAGTTTTCAAATACCGTTCGAGATCTTGCACAACGGCATATCATCTTTCAAGAGTTTCTACAGGGTGAGAAATCCACTCTTCAGAAATCAAAATCATGATCGGCGGAATCTAGAGAGTGATTTGTGTCTTAGATACTTTTGCCCTCATCATGAACTCTTCAAATTTGGCATGTAATCGGTCACGGGCATACCACATTGGCGTAAATTTTGCCACTGGTCGAGGAGGCGTGGGTGGTATGATAAAGGAACATACTTTTCAGTAAGTCGTTCCTTCATGTCGTCCCAACGGGTAATGGGAGGACAACCCGCGTTTATCCTAATGCGCTCAACATTGAGCCAAAAAAGTCAAGCTTGACCAACTAACTTCATTTTAGCAAGTCTAATGCAACGGTCGTCATTCATGGCATACCAATCAAAGTGTTGGTCCATGTCAGAAAGCCAATTGAGGAAGACGGTAGGGTCCATTCTTCCATCGAAAGTCGGAATCTCAACTCGGACGTTCTTAAGGAGTTGAACTTCGGGGGTCATAGTCATCTCTACGTGATCCCTACGGTTCTGGTTGTCTTGGCGACCATTACGTTCAAGGTGAGGACACTCACGCTCTTGGTGTTGATTTTCCAACCCACCCATCGCTTCCAGTTGGTTGATTCGATCACGTAATCTATCATTACCAACTTCTAGGGATGTTTGGGCTTCCTCAATGGTATTTAGACGTGCACTTATCGCACCCAACTCTTCTCGCATACCATTAAGGGCATTGAGAATCGCACTCAAGTTCATGGTGATCACAAGGTCTATTAGGGTTCTAATATGGAATGCAATATGGACTCACAAAAACAATGTAATAAAATAAATATGACAAACGAAGATGCTCTAACCTAGAAAACCTAGGGCTTTGATACCAAAACTGAAGCGGGACGGTAACCCTAAAATGTGAAATGTAATTTTATGCAGATTTTGCCGAAATTAAATAAAGTACTTCAAGTTTAATCGTAAAATTATCTTAAGATACCTTAGGGTTTGCAGAATTTTGATGAATAGATCACACGAGATCTAGGTAGGGTCCAGTCCAATGCGCAAGCACTTTTAGAGTTGAGGCAAAATTGGCCTAGAGATAGGACTCTAGCTTTTCCAGGATTAGGCGCTCGTCTGCAGTCCGATGTAGATTCACGGATTCCAAATTGGATTGTAAAAGGGAATTAGGGTTTGTAAAAGGCTTATGGCTTTTAGATCGGTTTATGGTTTTGGAAAGGGTATTGGCTTTGGGTGGTTTAGGGCTTCAAAACAGGTTTAGGGTTTTGGATTTGAAAGGAAACAATTAGGCTATGGTTTAGAGAAGCAAACACAGTTCAAAAGGAGCAAATAGAATAGAGAAGATAACAATGGCTTTTGGGAATCACTCCCTTGGCCTCACACCAAACCCATCTCAGGCGAAGAATATTCAAGCATAAAAGCATTCAAAATATTCAATCCACTAATTAAAAGTCTTTACAAGCCTCTATATATAGGCCACCAATAATTAATTTCGAAATAAAAGGGTTCTACTACTAATAAAACACAAAAAGGAAGTTTTCGCATGAAATCCCGTCTTACAGGATCGCTCGCGTGAGTTTTATCATCGCTTGAGCGAGTTTAAGTGATCGCTCGCTCGAGCGAGTTTAAGTACTCACTTGCGCGAGGCTTGCTCGAGCGAGTTTAAGTACTCGCCCGCGCGAGGGTTCTTTGCAGCGCCGTTCTCCTTGCGTGCAGCATTGTTCTCCTCACAGTTTGTGTCTGTTCCTCCTCTGAGGCTACGGTACTCGGGCTTCCTCTACGCTTCTTCCGACGCGGATAGAACTGGTGCGATCTGAATCCAATGTCCAAGTAAGTGGCGTCCCCATAAAAAAGGCTTAGTGAGAAGAGAGATCTGCACTAGTATTTTTATTAAATGAAATATATGACATACACAATGTTATTGAGGCGGGCATCAGACCCTTCAATGCGTACCAAAAGCGCAAGAAGAGAAAAAAAAATCTATGCCTCATGTGGCACTTTGAAAGGGTAGGTGAAGGCCCCCATGTGTGCATGTGCATAATCATAGAAGCCCCACATTGGGAAGATGTGCAGATGATTCAGACCGTTGGATAACCACGTTTCACCATTGAATCTTCATCTTTCTTCATTTCAGCCGTTCGATCTTCATTGTTCTTCACTCTCACCATTGGATCGTGTTTTCCTACATCTTTTGTTGTCCCATAAAATCTGGACTGTTGATTGATCGCCCACCGCCACTTGATCGATGAGAGGGTTGTCGTGGTGCTAGTGATTGCCTTGAGCCAAGGTTTTCTCCCACCGTCTTGATCCATTTTTTACGCCATTGGATCCGTAGCACCATTGTTTTTCTACTTTCAAATTGGTCAATCAAGCCCCATTATATAGATGATTTGGATTTGCCATTAAAGCTCAAGGTGAAACGTCTCTCATTAATCACGTAATGGCGGTGATTAATTTACCCAATTAATCAAGCATGTAATAGACAAGAACTTAATGAAGATTTTAATATCATTTGATGAGACCTAATGACCACATGTACCAACATCTCCCACTTGGCTATTAGGGCCGAATCAATGACATAAAATTTTATCATCGGATATGACAGTCTTAATGTCTTTTCATGACACAACCTATTCTATTTTTTTAGGTTTTCACACTTTTGTAGATTCTTAGCCTATTCACATTTGATCATTATCATGAGGTTTTTACACGCCACCCTACGGTTTGGTCCTTTATGTTTTATCATTAAGCCATGAGGTTTTACCCTCCACCTTGTGGTCACTAGTACTCTCTCAAGTGGCTATCGTGGAAGGTTCGCATCAGATGTCAATCATGCCCAACAAGGAAGATATGTCTCGCAATCTAATCCTACGAACTCCATTAGTCAGAATGTCAATCTACTGGTCTTCTGAGTCAACCTGAGGTATGCTGAATTCATGAGACTACACCTTTCTCTGATGAAGGGGCAATCCCCTTCAATGTGCCTTGTTCTTTCATGATACACTGGACTTTCTGCTTTGTGTAGGGCTGCTTCATTGTCACCATTGACTCACAGGAAGGTTCACTTGAATCTCCAAATGTGACAAGATATGCGTCAACCGCATACCTTCACGAGCTCCTTAGGACATAACTCTATACTCTCATTCTGCACTAGAATTAGAAAAAAACATGTTGCTTCTTGCTTCTTCAGGTAATCAGATTCCCACCAAGGAATATAACATAACCTATAGTTGATCTTCTATCACTTACATACCCAGCCTAGTAGGTGTCAGAAAATTTTCAACATGTAGGTTTCCGTGATCGCTACATAGGAGTCCTTCCTAGACTATCCTTTAGACACCTTAGTATGCTAAACACTCCTTCTAAATAAGGAGATCGAGGCCATGCATGTGCTGACTCAACACACTGACAACTTAAGAAATGTATGGACTGGTCATAGTGAGATAGATGAGTTTTCCCACTAACCGTTGATATCTGGTTATATATCCTTGAGAGCTTCACTGTCTTCAGTATTAGTTTTATGAATAAGATCCATAGGAGTATTAGTTGGTTTACGCCCCAACAATCCGGCATGCTTCAACACATTCAAGGTATACTTGCGTTGAGACAAGACAATTCCTTTCTTAGACCTTGCAACCTCTATTCCTAGAAAGTACCACACAAGAACTAAGTCCTTAATGTCGAACTCTTGCCCGAACTAATATTTCGACCTGAGAATTTTTTCACTGTCATCTCCAATGACAGTATTGTCATCAACATACTATCAGTGTTGTCATTTTTTTCCCCTTCTCTTCACAAATAGAGTACGATGATAATGATTTCTCTGATAGCTAAATCTGATCACAACATCAAAAAACCTTTTATACCAAGCTCTTGGAGATTGCTTTAGCCAATAAATAACCTTCTTTAGCTTGCATACTTTGTCTCTCGCCCCCTCACATATAAACTCAAGGGGAAGTAAAATGTACACTTCCTCCTGTAGGTCTCCATGTAGGAATGCATTTTTTACATCAAGTTGGTATAAGGGTCACTTTTTGTTTGGAACCAACAATATGAGAACTCTAATGGTGTTCAGTTTCGACACTGGAGCAAAAGTATCCTTCTAGTCTATACCATGAATTTGAGTGAACCATGGGTCAAAATATCGTCTGATACCGATACGTATCGGTTTTGGACCTCACCGATATGGTATATTCAAGGTACCGTATCGGTGCCTCTCATACGAAACTCCAAAATTTCGGACGATACATTGGAATGAAATTTCGGATGATACATTGGAATGTATCGTCCGATACCGATACGTATCATCCGATATATATCGGTTTTGGGGTGGACGATACGTATCATTTTTCCGAGATTTTAACCCATGGAGTGAACCCCTAGTCACCAACCTCGCTTTATATATTTCAATTGTGCCATCAGGTAGGTACTTTACGATATATAACCACTTGCATCCCATTGTCTTTCCATCAGGTAGAGTAGTGCCTACATTTGTTTCTCCATTGTTTGGTGTTGTTCAAGTGCCTACATTTGTATCTCCCATGTTTGGTGTTGTTCAAGTGCCTACATTTGTTTCTCCATTGCTTCTTTCCATTCAGATTAGGATAAAGCTTCAGAAACAGAGTTAGGAATGCAAATGGAATCCAACGAAGCAATGAAAATGGAATATGTAGAAGAGTATGAGAACATGCTTGATCATTTAAGCCATGAGGTTTGCCCGCCATCATGCGATTTTACCCTTCATGCTTGATTATTAACCCATGACGTTTTACCCGCTATCATGTGGGTTTGCCCTTCATGCTTGATGGCTTAAATGATCAAGCATGAAGGGCAAAACCGCATGGTGGCGGGTAAAAACCTCATGTTGATCAAGCATGAAGGACAAAATTGCAGGTTGGCAGGTAAAAACTTAATGACTAATTGATCATAATGTGAATAGGCTAAGAATCCACAAAATTCTGAAAACCTCAAAAAATAGAATAGGTTTTGTCATAAAAAGACATTGAGACTGTCATATTAGATGATAAAATTTTATGCCATTGATTCGACCCTAATAGCTAAGTGTGGGATGTTGGTACATGTGGCCATTAGGCCTCATCAAATGAGATTAAAATCCTCATTAAGTTCTTGTTGGTTACATGCTTGATTAATTAGGTGAATTAATCACCGATCGTTACGTGATTAATGAGGGACGTTTCACCTTGCGCTTTAATGGGAAAATCCAAACCATTTATATAATGGGCTTGATGGTCCCATTTGAAATCTAGAAACACAATGGTGCTAAGGATCCAATGGTATCAAATATGGATCAAGACAGTGGGAGAAATCTGTAGCTTAAGGCAATGACAACTCCCTCATTGATCGAGTGGCGGTGGGCGATCAATCAATGGTCCAAGTTTTATGGGACCAACATCTTCATCGTTGATCTCGTGATGACCGTTGGTAGATACATTTTAGATTGTTGATCATTGGTGGACTTTTATTTTGGCCCATTAGTTTACATTGATGCATTCATTTCATTTTATGTTCATGTTTTACTTTAGGTCATAGAAGTCATGTACATATATGTGACACATGACCCATTAAATTCGTCACTTTTAGCGCAACTTCCGAAAAGTGGTCATAACTACTTCAGTACTCTTCAAAATTGTGTGTTTCTTAGCTTGTTGGGAAGCCACTTCAATAAGCTGTCAAATAAGACTAATTTCGCATAAATCTGACGTCATGTGATACATGAAAATTGGACATATATAAAAAGACGGGATTGAATGTTGAATTATTTATGACTATCCAATTAGAGGCTTTTAATGGATAATTTATATATTTATTTCTTTAGTAATTAGGGTTTCTTTAGAGTTCGCTGTAAATAGTTTTTGAAAAGAGATTTTTAATTATTATGATGATATTATGTTATGTTTATGAATGTTGAAAGAAAAGAGAGATTCTTCTTCTTCTCCGAGATGGGTTTGATGCGAGACCAATGATATTGCTTGCGATTTTCTTTGAATTTCCTAACATACGTGTGAGATATGTGAATTATTTAAATCTTGAAATCTTGAATCCTTCTTGAAACCCTTTTGAATGTAAATTTTTCTTTAAACTTTTGTGAATCTTTCTTGACTTTGTCTTGAATCCTTGCTCTTTATCAAAATCTTGTTTTGGTTTAGGATTTTTCTACTTTGAAACCTTCTTGATTCCATGGGGTACATTTCCTAAGAAAAGTTTTACATCTAATTTACTATATTTTTTGAAACCTGAAATAACACCTAAACTTATCATTCTTTCAAATCCTAGAATTGAATCGAAAGACGTTCTCATGGGATATCGTTTGATGCCCTAGGATAGTGAAAATCAAGTTATATCACTATAATCCTTGTTTCCAACTTAGAAGGGACCACATTGCCGGATTGGAACAATAATCGAATTTTGGTTTATACCAATCCAAGGTACTCTTATGCCCATTAGATCGATACACCAAGCCATAACTTGTACCAAGCTTGATGTACCACAGGATGCGATGAACAACAACATATTGAATAGTGTGAAGAACCTGCATAAACTGGCTCACTAAACTGATTGCAAATGTGATGTCTGGTCTTGTACAAGTGAGCTAAATCAATCATCCCACTAACTGTTGGTACGTACGCGGGTCTGAGAGCAATCGTTATCATTTTAATGCAACGAGAGTTCTTGATTCATTGGAGAAGTGGCTGGCTTGCATTCATTCATTCCAGTGTCCATATAATATTTTCTTTGGTAACGGAAGATTCCTTTTCGAGACTTGACAACCTCCAGTCTGAGGAAGTACTTTAGGCTCCCTAAGTCGTTTACTTCGAAGATGTAGCCTAGCTTGTATTTCATATGGCTAATGAAGGTGTGATCATCTCCAGTGAGGATAATATCATCAACATAAACTAGAAAGATTGTATGACTAGTAGAGCAAGAGTGGACAAAGAATATATGATCAGAGTTACGACTTTGAACCCTGAAGTCCATAATAACACCACTGAAATGTCGGGACTACACTGTGTGATTGCTTCAAGCCATAGATTGACTTACAACGTTCTCATACTTTCCCCATCTCCCCTGAAGGAGGAAGCCAAGCGAGGGATTCATGTAGAGTTCTTCAGTGAGGATCTCATTAAGAGATGAATTTTTGACATCCAACTGATGGAGATGCCAATTTTGAATGGCCATGCGAGAGAGAACACGTATGAAGGTCAACTTTGCAATCGGGTTAAATATAGCCTCATATTTATTGCCGAAGTTTGCATGAAGCCTTTCACAAAAAAACAGGTTTTATATCTATACACCATACCATCTAGATTATGTTTCATGGCATAGACCCATTTGCAACCAATGGTTTTCTTCTAGAGTAGAAGAGAAACCATCTCCCAAGTGCCATTATTCTGCAGGGCATTCATCTCTTCAATCATATCTGCTTTCCAAGGGGGGTGATCAAGGAAAACACAAACAATATAGACAAAAGGACCTGGAAGATGGAGAAAAGTTCTAATAACAAACATATACACTAAAGGGGTAAGGAGTGACTTTCAAACGCCCTTTCGAAGAGCTATTGGCAGATCAAGGTCAATAGCAAGAGTAGATGAAGTTATAGAAAAAATGACAGGAATTAAAGGAGAGGAAGTAAAGGGAATGGAAGAACTAGTGGTAATTATAGGAGCTGCTTGTTGGGAAGATGAAGGTGATAGTGCTGTGGAGAGAGGACCATGCCATCTCCATCGAGCGTAAGTGATGGGAAACGCCAAGTTTGGGAGCCTTGGATTTGGGGCCACAACAGATTTTCGACATCGGAAGAAATGTAGGGGAAGCCCAGGTATTGTAGCTTCAAGGAAACGCACTCTCATAGCCCCCACGTCTTTGTCACAGCTTGATACAACAGGATGATCTTATGCCTAGCGACGGAATTTTTATTTTTATGCGAAAAAACTATCTTTTTAGTTTTATTTCTTTTAGGACTCTTTTTATTTTCGAATTAATTATTGGTGGCCTATATATAGAGGCTTGTAAACACTTTTTTATTTAGTTGATTGAATATTTGAATGCATTATTGCTTGAGTATACTTTGCCTGAGATGGGTTTGGTGTGAGACCAAGGGAGTGATTCCCATCTATTATCTTTTTATCTTTTGTTGTCTTTGCTCTATATTTTCTCTGTTAATCCATTACCCATATTGAATCCATAATCCAAACTCCAATTTTCATCAAAAACCCTAGCTTTCATACTAGCTATCAAACCTAACCAATTCTACAACCCTAGTTTGAACCCGTGAATCTATATCGGATCGAAGATGAATGCCCAAGCCTGGAAAAGCTAGAGTCCTATCTCTAGGTCCGATCCCGCCTCAAATCTAATGGGACTTGTGCATCGGATTGGTCACCCTATTTGGATCTCGCATGATTTACCTACCGAAATTCTACGAACCCGAAGGTATCGTGATAGTTTTGAGATTACTCTTGAATTAATTTTATTTAATTTCGGCAAATCGCATTAAAAATCATATTCACGCATTTTAGGGTTCCTGTCCCGCGTCAGTAAGTGATCGCCCTTTTCTTTTATTATGGTGGTAGCAATTCCAGAAGAGTAGGCAATGGCAAGGATGGAGCTGGACCAGGAGTTGAGCGATCATTAGAAAAATAAGGAACATCCTCTAAGAAAGTGACATCCATAGAGGTATAAAACCGATGAGACTGAGGATTATAACATCTGTATCCTTGAGCACATTGGAATACAACGCAAATACACAATGAATAGCCTTATCATCCAACTTTTGCTGAGTAGGACGAAGATCTTGAACAAAATATGAGGCTTAATGAGAAACATAGGATCTCCTGGCTGAAGAATATGATGTGGAATATGGCCGTCCAAGATCCATGATGGAGTGCGATTAATGAGAAAGCATGCAATAAGACCATTAACTAATAGGTCTTTGACACATACATACTACGAAACAAACACCGAGTCAATCCTGAAAGATGTCTATTCTTACACTCTACAACACTATTTTATTGCGGAGTGTAAAGACAAGTACTGGTGAACTATATCATGCTCTTGCAGGTAAGCCCCAAAGGATCGAGACATGTATTCACCTCCATTATCAGATTAAAAGATTATAATATTAGCATGGTATTGATTACAAATTAAAGATCATGAAATTCTTGGAATTTAGAACAGACTTTACTTTTGTGTTTCAACATGTATAACTAGGTAGTGCTCGTGCAATCATCAATAAAAGTGACACGTAGTGAAAACCATAATGGGAGCAATTGGATAAGGACCCTATACATCAGAATGCACAATATATAAGAGAGTTACATCTATGCAAATGCGAGGAATAAGAATTCTAACATTTTTGGAAATCTCCAACTTCGGATTAAAATTTAATAGATTGACATAGATTTAAAATCAGGGACTAAATGACAAAGTATGAAGTCCAAAGTGGCCATGTTTAGCATGCCACACTAACAGAATATCACAATTTGCTTTTATAGAAAAAAGAAAAACAGAGGGAGCTGTCTGATGAAATCCATCCACAACTGCTGCAGTGGGTGTAGTGAAGTCTGCTTCCAACATCCTACCAACAATCTTCTTCGAATAAGCTCCTGAAAGACGCAATATAAAGAATAAGATATAACGCAATAATTCAATTCTTTGGAATGCTACCGACATAAAGAAGATTAATGGAACAGTGAAACATATAAGACATGGGATAGTGAGAGAGGAGAGTCAATTTTCTCTCTCTCTCTATCTCCTGACATGTTCCCCAGATGTGTCAGCTTTCTTTCTCTTTTCTCCTCATGATACATACCCACTGAGGTAAGTCACCTTTCCATCTCTTCATTTGCATGACACATTCCCCCCATGTAGCATATTCTCTCTCTTCCACCTCTCTCATGTGGGGCCATACAAATAACATTTTTATATTTTATTTGGTTTGGTGTGGATCACCCACACCATGTCCCATGGTTCTCCCAAAATTTTCTCAATTTTCTCATATATCTTCTCACTTAGGTGTCCGATTCCAATTCCATTTTGAGCATTCCCTTCCAAACTTCTCTTGAGGTTGGATCTGTCGAACTAGGTTTTCTCTCCTTCAGTGCTGTATAAATCCCACCGAACAACTTCGCAAGCTTAAAATTGGCTTGAGGGTCAATGAATTCGGTAAAAGTTACTTCTGAACATATTTTCAAACACATTTTCTTTTTCTTCCAGAAATCCCTTCCGAAGTTGCTCGAAATACGCATCGAAGATGATTCATGTATTTGAACAATATAATACATGCATCGGTCCCGAATCAGATACCAGGATCTTATACTAGCCACCTCGAATCATCCTGCTTCTTCACCCTTTGTTTTTTGACCTTTTTTAAGAGCTTTAATATATGCGCGATCATGAGGATCACAACACTCACACATGCACATCTCTATTGTTTGTTTTCTTCTTGCCCAAGAAAAAATGGATGCATCAAATCTCTTTGGGGAAGAGTTGCCTATACAAATGGTGATGGCAGCTGGTCATATATCCTTAGGGTTTGAGAGGAACTCTAATGTAGGGTGTGGAGATTATGTTTAAGATTGGGGTTAGGCTATGATACCCAGTTAAATATTAGGGATGAAAAAGCTAGGTTTCAAGAAGAGAAGATGAAGAGAGAACATGGTCCGGAAGTGAGTTTTTTTTTTTGTTTTTGGTGGGGGGGGATTGAATATTAGGTGTTCAACCAATGAGAGACTGGCTCCCGCAATCTATTATCTAACAAAGAGGGACACCATATCCCACGCGATCACTTAAGTGATTGTGTGGGATCAAGCGTCCCTTATGAATATTGAGAGAGAGGACCGTTCTTGCTAGATTTTCTGATATGATGGCCCAATTAGTCACTTAAAAGTGATCGCACTGGAAGGAAAGAATATTAGGGGTTCAATCAATGAGATCAATGGAAACGAAGGGTACCGTATCCCACATGATCACTCTAAGTGTTTGTTTGATCAAGCATCCCTTATGAATAATGATAGAAAGGACTCGTTCTTGCTAGATTTCATAAAGGGCTCAATTTATTACTTAAAGTGGCTATGGGAGATCTTATTAGATGCAACTCTTCTATATGTTGTTATATATTTGTATCCAACAGCTCTCTCAGTTCTTCATTTTCTCCGCAGCGACTTCCTCCAGAAATTGCAGGCTCTACTACCTCCTGCACAGTTTGATGACAATTCAATTCTGGTGTGTTTCTTTGCTTTTCCCACCAATAATGTTGTTTTATCAATTTTATCCTCTAAAGGTCTCTGCAGTGCCCCATTGCTGCACCGGTTTTGGTTTACTTTCCATATTAACCAGACAGAGAAAATATACTGCTGACCGATCACACTGTGTTTAAATAATGTCGCAGGAGTCTGTTATCAAAGATGGTAACGAAATGCAGGACAAGAAATTTGAGGCTTCATCTCTTGAGCATGAAAATTCACTGTGCTGGACTAAGTATAGTTACCGAGATTTCTGTGAAAAGAAGCATGGGGATACTGGTGGTTCGAGTCATGATGTTCTTCGCAATCAATCTCCTTTACCTCAACTTGCTGGAGATGATGATCTTCAATTATCTGAGGTAATGACTCTAATCTAACAAGAATTATCCAATGTTTTTTAGAATCCTGAACACCTTGTGCTTTTGTTAATGTGTTGTAACTGAGCCGAAAATTTACTGCCAACAGGATGCTCAAAGTACTGGGGAATGTGCATCATCTCTAATTACGAAACTAGATGCAACTGTCCTGGAAGAGTCTCCAGAGTTCAAACAGAAAGAAGGCGGCTTAAAAGAGGATATATCTGAAAGCCCAATGTTCCAAGAAGTGGACCAATTCAATGCGATGAATGATGATGTAATGGAGCTAGATAGAAGTGGAAGAAAAGATAAAACCATGACTGGTAGGATTGCATCTGGCTCTTTGAGAGAAGTCGACAGAGTTACTCGGAATGTTGAAACTAGTGGTTCCGATACCTCCGCAAAAGGGAAGCATTGTCTTAGTCAAATATTAGACAGTGACGAGTTTCCAAGGCTAACCGATCATATGAAAGGAAATGGGTTTAGAGGAGTCGTTCCAGAAAATGATAAGGGAGAAGCTGCACAGGGCGAAGAAAAGCAACCGAGAAAACGGAAGAGAAATATCATGAATGAGAAACAAATTACAGTAATTGAGAAGGCCCTCTTGGATGAGCCAGAAATGCAGCGAAATGCAACATCATTGCAGACATGGGCCGACAAGCTAAGTGTTCATGTATGTCAAAATGCATACTTGTATTTGGCACAGAACATTTTGCTTTACGCTGAGTTTATCAGCATGATGATGCACTTATTTTTATCTAAAAGACATCTTATTGGTTTTTTCAGGGCTCTGAGCTTACCTCTTCTCAGCTTAAAAACTGGTAGGAAGCTTCTCACTCTTATGTTAGCATTTCTTTATCCAACAAAATTTGTTTTACGTTGTTCGGTTTTGTTCTTCCATGGGAAAAAGCTTCTCTCTACTGTTGTGTTACCATTTATTTGATCCTCCTTGGTCGGCCAGTTATTTAATTTTCCATATTATGTGGGTTAATTTGTCTGAGAGATGAAAATTATTCTTATATTTCTTAATAACTTATCTTATTTCTAGTTTCTCTTGTTTGGCTTTCACATATATAGGATATATAGGATATATGTATCTGTGATTCAGTAACTGTAACCTCCAACTTGTTGACAGAATTAAGGAAAACAAAGTTAGCCGGTTGGAAAGTAATTTTTTGAAAGAAAAATCATTACTAAGCATCATACCACAGGAACTCGGTTAACACCTAATATATAGCTCTCAAGTAGAATGAGGTGGTTTGACATGGAAACTTCTGTGGCATTGGTTTGAGGATGAAGTCTACCATCATATTCTAATTAAAAAGCCTTAAATTTGAGATGATATTTTATTATTTGAATTTTTGAATTTTATACAAATATGACGATTTTCTCATATGGCCAAAGAAACTAACAAGCAATGTGAACTTAGATATTCAGAATTTATGGGCCTTATGTTTTGAAATGTTTGGCCTTTACAGAAACTTGACATTATCTGTTTGCTTTTGATTGACAGGCTGAACAACAGAAAAGCTCGGCTAGCCCGTGCTGCTCGAGAAGTTCGTGCACCATCTGAAGGGGAAAATGCCTTCCCGGATAAGGCGTGCGGGTCGAGTCTTGGGCATTTCTATGACTCCCCTGAGAGTGCAGGGGAAGACTTTTACATCCCGCCAAGAACATCAAGAGGAGGCAACCAAAACTCATCGAAATTTGAGATGCCACCGACAGATTTTGTTGATTTTGCTGCTCAGCATAGTATACAGATGAACTGCCCAACCTTGAGGTACCCTAGATACCAACCGGGTCAATTTGTTTCCTTGACAGATGGAGAAGGGAAGGAAGTCGCGGAGGCAAAAATATATCAGGTGGATGGTAGATGGCATGAGAAAAGCTTGGAGGATGTGGGAATATATGTTGTGGATGTTATTGACCTTAAGGTTGACAGGTGGATGAGACTCCAACATCCATCAGAAGTTGTAGGAACCACGTTTGAGGAAGCCGAAGCCAAGAATGGGGTGATGAGAGTAGAATGGGATGCTAACAAGGTCTTCCTGTTACCACTGTAAATCGGTGTTTTCTCTTATGCCTTCCTTTTTTCTTTTCGTAACTAAGCCTGGGGGATTGAACCTACAACCTTCAGATTACGACGACATGCCAATCGAGGCAATGTCTCGGCCCCGAGGAAAGGAACACTTGGGGCCTTATAATCCAAGATTCCGCTACTGAGCGTCCATATCTTGTTTGGAGGACAGCTAACTGGAAGGCTTTGATTTAGCACCTATGCGGCTGTAAGTTGAATTGTATTATGAAATGTATGGAACATAGTAGAAAATGAAAAATATGTTATCCAGTTGTTCGTTCTTGAAGATGAAGTCCTTGTGCTTTCAGAGAAGGTGAGGAAGATGTTTACTGGTGTGCTTTCTCATTTTTTAGTGCTATAAGGACATATGCATACTTGTCCTTTGTTTAGGACATGATGTTTCTGACTTTCGACAGCAAACTCTGAAGATCACCGGTAAAGTACATTCAATTTCTCTCTCTCTCTCTCTCTCTCTCTCTCTAGGCCCAACCCCAGGTTATAGTTCACTTTTATTTGGCTGCTCATTGAGACTATGGATGGGTCTTTCTTGGATCTGACTGATACGCCATTCTTTCTACGGATAAGTGCTTTTGCAAGTGATCTGCGCTTGAGAGGTGCTTTTTGTTTTTTTAAAGGGGGTTGTATATGTCTGTCTTTTGCAGCTCCACTGATAAGCGTTTGCTTCATCATTGAATGGAGAAGGAAGGAGATGATGGATTAGAGATTTCCAGTTTATTTCGCAGCATGATTGAAGAAGGATTTGCATTATGGAGTTTTTATTTTTTATTTTTTGAGAAATCATTATGGAGTTTCAGAGGTACCACTTATGTGGGTCTTTTTAGCCACTGAATGTGGTCAAAAGTCGTCTGTCACATAGTTTGGAAGCCTTGACATTTGTGGCAGTTGAGTTTCAACAGGATAAAGTAATTGAACGGTGCATTTATGATTGCCTCTTATGAGAGGCATCTCCTGTAGAAGTTAGAAATGCTTGATGGGTGATTGCAATCATGTTCGAAGACTCGTGGACTTTATCTTTTGAACAAATGTTAGAAAAAATTAGTTAGAAAGACTATCTCATAACTCAACTGTTACTTTGAGAAGAAAAAATCTACATATCGGGTCTATTGATATAGTGAAGGCTTGTGATAAAATACGGAGAAAAATGATATTCAAGTAATAAATTTATCCCGAATTTATCTATTAAGATTATCTAAGGACTACCTTCTAATATTGTTTATCCTCCTAATCTTTCACATGATGGATCTTGAGTTCATGGGCATACCAGTATATGGTCAGCATTTAATTTCATGTGGCACATATCTCATAAAAGTGATTTTAATATCACATGCATGCTCAAAATTGATTTTAAGATCACATATTTGTGTGTGTATCACATGAAATAAAAAATTGACCATCTAATGGTATGCATATGATCTCAAGATTCATCGTGTGAAAGATTGGGATGATAAACAATCTTCATCGTCTTATTCAATATAGTCAATGTGTTTCAGTGTGGTTGAACTCAAAGATTTGGTGGGTGGATTTAAAAGTACCATTATCCAAGACATGTATAAAAAGACATTAATTAGAGTAAGGACATCTATAAAGACGTAAGTTTCCTCTCGAAGTTGGGCTGCATTAAAGCTCTACCTTGAGCTCTTATTTGTTTGCCGTGATAATAGATGTATTAATCATAAGAATAAGAGGAGAGATCCGTTGGTGTATGTTATTTGTGAATTAATTGGTCAAGAAAAGAGATAAATAATAAGCTGGGCATGGTTTAAAAAGAACGGCTTTGATTTTTGAGAGTACGTCTACTGGGCATATATCTCAAAAAAAGTGATTCAAAAACCACAAGGCACATATCATGCTCAACCATGATTTTAGGGTAACTGTTGGTATCTGTAACACTTTGAAACAAAAACTCTTCGTTTAATGATACATCCACGGTCTAAAGATCTATAAAGTAGAAGATAGGACACAAATGAATCTTTATTGTTTAATCCAAAGCAATCAATGATTTTTCTGTGTAGGCATAGTCACTAGGTAATCTCCAATGTCGAAGTCTTTTTTTTAAACTATGGGCAACAGCACAAATCTCGTGTGCAAGTACTCGATGTGCAAATAGTCGTTCCCAGGGTAGCTCTATTCATGCCCACCCAGTTACTATCCCTATGCTGAAAACCTATTGGCTGCTTTGAATCTGATCATAGAGATCAGTTTTCTTTTGATCTTCCACAACGGTCATGGCCGACCATCAAATGATCGATTTTTTGAGTCAGAAGAAAGTGATTCAAAAAACACGTCACAAACATCTCACTACAACATGCTTTGGTTTAAAGATCCATTTGGTGCAAGATTGAGATGAAAACCGATCATCTTATTCAAAGTTATCGATGGGTTTTCAGGGTAAGCGTCCTCACTAATTGTGTAGGTGTGAATATAGTTACCCTAAATAAATTAACAGCAGTGTTATTTTATTTCTACACCCATTTTTTGTCACTCCCACACAGCATAAACAAAGACAAAATTATTGGCTGCTTTGATTCAGACGATGGAGATCAGTTTTTGTAGTAGTCCATATATGACTTATTATTAAATGGTCATATATGGATTCCATGTGGCAGACATCCCAAAAAATGGATGATCTTATTTTTTATGGTATCTTGTGATCGTCCACTTTTGGAGATGTATGTCACGTGGAATCAATATATGACCGTCTGGTGGTAGGTCCATGATCTCAAGATCTATTGTGTGGAAGGTTAGGCCTAAAAATAATTTCCATTGTCTGATTCAAAGCAGTCGACGATATTTTCCTTTGTTTAAGTGGTGTGGGAGTAAAAAAAACTGATGTAGGTAGGTGGCTTTGTACTCTCAAAAACGCTTGTTGTGCATATTTGAGTACCTTCAAATACACCCACTGAATCTTTGAAGCCGCCACCGCTAAAAACCCACTACTTTGAATCAGATGATGGAGAGTGTTTTTCGTCCCAATCTTACTCACAATAGATCTTGAGATCATGGACGTGTAATCATACAATCAACTTATGATTTCACGTAGCACACATCCTTAGAAAAGTGACCTTAAAATCATATTTGGCCTGATGAGTGTCATGTGATTTTAAGGTCACTTCTTCAGGGTGAATAAAAAAAAAAGTAAAAAAGTGATTGTCTCATGGGACTCAAAATGTTCTCTATCATCTAATTCAAAACAGCCAATGAGTTTTCATATTAAGGCTTACTCAGAGGAGCGGTGCACTAATTGTAATATGAGTGGGCATAACAGGCGTAGATGCAAAGATCCTAGGTACACAAGAGAAGCTAGAGAGGACTCAGTCCAGGATCGTCCCCTTCTTTGTTGCTGCTAATGCTGCCGCTTCTGCACCATGAGGGAGGGGATGACTGCCCGCTGCACCATCTGGTGGACGCATATCTAGTCGCATCAGTGCTGCAAGGAGTCGAGGGTCATAACTAAGACGGGAAAGAGAGGGTTTTGGGGTGCTTTAATATACATTGAAAATTTTTCTTTTTGCAGCAATTGGTATATGTGTATATATATATATATATATATATATATATATATTTTATATACCCATTTGTAAGTTTTCTATCATAAGGTAAAACACATAGATCTCATACTTTATTCTTGTTAATTGAATTAATTTCATCATTCATAGCATCTAATCATTCTTTGGATTCTTGTGAGTTGATCACATCAATATAATCTAATAGATCATTTATTTCATCTAAATCTAAGTTATTACATAATTCTTCACTCACCTAAACATAAAAATCATCTAAGAATGATGGAGGATTTCTAGTCACCTTTTGTCCACACATGCGAAAAGGTTGTATTGATTCATCAATAGGATTAGATCCTACAAGAGTCAGTTGATTTTCATCATTTATTATTGTTAAAGAATCATTACAAGAGGTGGATGTATTATCATATCTGAGGTTCTCAAGGAATTCAACGTCACTACTTTCAATTAGACCTTTATCTTTATGATAAAATCTATAACCCTTAAAGTTTCGGAATAACCAATAAAATTACATCTAATAATTTTTGCTTCTAATTTATCTCTAAGTTGATATGAAATCAATACATGGGCCACTGATTCCCACTTTCTAAAGTAACTTAGATCATATTCTCTACCTGCCCATAACTCATAAGAAGTCGAATATATTATTTTAGTTAGGATTCTATTGAGGATATGGTTCATAACCCACAAAAAAGGAGACACTAGAAGCAACACAAAGGCTCTCAAAATGCTACCACCTTCAAAGGCAACGAGCATGAAGTATGGGAAGAAGGGGTTCTCAACAAGGTGCTGCTTGCCTGGGTCATGAGTACAGTCATTTACAGCCCAAAAATTTTCCCTCTCAACCTGCATTTCATGCACTTAAACCGTTGACTATTTGACTGTTTTGAATCAGATGATGTAGATCGTTTTTAACCCCAATCAGATGATGTAATTGTAGTGATTCATTAGGCTGCGTTCCAAAATCCACCTAGATTAACTACCGAACTAGGAAGAATGCATGATTTTTTCTTCTTAGTTGCCAAACTGACGTGATCCAAAAGGTTGGTTGCATGCTTTAATAGCATAACATGCGCATGCGTGAGACCCAACTCACTTTCCTCTGGGGTCTCTACACTCTCTACAATACTAAGTTAAATTAATTTAATAATTCCTCCCTAATCGAAGGACAAAATTGTGCATACAAAATTTCTTGATTCTCAAATTGAATATTGAACAATAAAACCGCCCTAAACCTCTCTTTGGCCATCTCCAAAACAAACAAAATGTATAGATTATAAAATATAAACTTAGAACTTGAAATACTTCTTAAATGTACTGGCGGGGATGTTAATACAATGTTGTTGGATGCTTAAGTGCTGCATGTGCAATCGCTGATGACATTTTATTTGTTCACTTGGTGAGTAAGCTAGGATTGAACCTGCAACCTCAATGTTGCAATATTGATGATTTATTTGTTTATTTTTATTTTTTTAATAATCTGGGTGTCCGAGCCTCTTAGAGAACCCGACTAATCCCAAGGGGGGACATGCGCACCCCAAGTTAGCATGTGCCGGTTCGGCTCGGGATGTAAATCCCTACAGTGGCCTCAAGGGGGGATTCGAATTGAGGTATCCTGCTTTTTGAGGCGGGTACCTGGCCATCCCACCAACCCATTGAGGTTTGATGATGATTTAATTTTGCATTCCACCTTTGTCTATTTTGATAATATTAGTTTTATCTCACTATTTTTTTTATCGATGAAATGAACAGATTATAGAAAGTGTTTCTAATAGTACTTGCACTCATTCCTCTTTATCCTGGTGAGTCTTTAAACACTTGGTAATGGTTGCTGTATTGATTATTGGCCATCTCTCTGAACCGATATGTATTGGTAATGCGGTACGTGGTGTTTTTTATTTTTTGAAAAATATAAAACGTTTGAAAAAAATAAAGTATTCAGAAATCTAAATATGATATTTCAATTTTTACATTGCTTGTTTGAAAATTTGTATTTGCTTTATGTAATTATCAGTTTTCTTCCCTGCATGAACCAACTTTACTAAGGAGTTTAGCTTTCGTTCATGTTTTACTTGGAGTTCATGAAATGTTGGTCTGCTCAGATTTATCATTTTTTTTAGGTTTGCTGCCTAGTTTCCAATAATTGATTCTTACACTAATTTGTTGTACCCAATGGCATCTACTAACATTTAAGAAGAAGAAAAATAAAAGCAGAACTTGTTCATTTTCTATATGAATTTTGTTGCTGCTTTTACACTTTTTGATGACTTCTTGTTTTTTTCAGTATGGCTTAAAAATAGTTTTGATAAAGTCATGAGAATTTAAATGCGGGTTTTCATAAAGTCATGAGAATTTGGTGACTTTGCTGATGGCTAGGACCCAAAGGACATGCTATTTGGAGAAGGCATCACCTACAATATACCAAAACAATGAAGGAAATGGTCCCATATCTAAGAAATCTGACAACAGATTAAGAGGTGATTGCCCACTGCCTCGTGTCTGGATTACAAAGAGCGCACCTATTTAGATCACTCAATCGCTTGGTTTGAATTCAGGTTTGTGGTTTGCAGTTCTCTGCTGTCGAGTGAACCCGGTTTGCTAGGAGCAGGATGAATTTTAAATGAAAAAGTAAAATATTTTGGTAACTTTACATGGAAGTTTTTCTATTGCATCGACTACATTATAGCTTATTGCTTAGGCTTAAGAAAAATAATGATCAAGGTTCAAATCTCCTTTATCTTTATAAAAGAAAACTTAAAAGGGCTAAGTAACCAACCTGGTTCAAGCGACCCTGCCAAACCGGTTCACTAGAAACAAACCGACCCGAACTGTGAACCATTTTGCAGTTCGGTGAGGGGTGGCAGAAAATTGTGGAAACCCTTGGGACACACTTTATCAACTCTGAATAGTGCTCACAAATTTTTGGGGCTTCAAAATATGTGAAACCCATTTTTTTAATGTGATCTTTACATTCTTTACCAGAGGCTTTAGGATGAGAGAAGTCGACTGGAAGGTACTGCTCTTTGGTGGGCTATGAATCGGATAGGAAGAATTGACTTGATGGTCAAGACAGATTGTATATATGGTTCTATAAACTATTGCTGCAGTGTTCCGAAATCATCAAAGAAGTTTTGGAGGCAACTTGTATATCTACTAGTGGGTTTAAAGGGAGCGGGCTTAGGGTCTCCTTCTCTATATTTATAAGAATCAATTAAAACGACTTTTATGCCCTACTTTTTGTTGAAGGTTTGTTGATTTTGTTAATCATAACGGTTGGTATTTTGTCGTTAGAAAGAAAATTAATAGTTGGTAATATTTGGTCTTTTCTCATTATAATAGTAAGGATTTACTTATTAGTATTTATACATTTTCAGGAAAGAGAGGAGTTCATTGCTGATGTCCTTCGAGTAGAAGAGTTCACGCAGACAATAGCTGGAAACATCCTGGTGGGCAGTTACTGCACATTCTCCAACAGAGGGGGACTGGTGAGAACTGAACCTTTGTTTCTTGTTGCATTTCTCTGAAAGCATAGCGGATTTCTCCCCATTAAAATGCCAGAAGATTTTTCCTTTTAAAAAAAAAAATAAAAATTATGGGGTAAGCTGGAAATAAACCTGCAAACACCTCACCATTAAAATATAAGAAGATTTCTCTATCTTTTTTATTCGTTTAATTTTTAAACAATGGATAAACTGAAATGGAACCTCCCATACCTCCCCATTAAAAATGTGAGAAAAATTCTCCATTTCTCTTTTTGATTAATACTTTATTTTGTATTTTTTTAAATGGGTAAGCTGAGATTGAACCTGCGAATAAAATGGGAATTTCTTTAATTATCCCCTTCTCTATCATAGGTATACCTTAAAGAAAAAGACAGAGGTGAAGTATATAGGTCTATACTTGTTATAGATACACATATATGCAAAGTTGTTGTGATTCATAGCTAGGGGTGACATCCTAGAGTGGGCATTTTCCAAATTAATGAATTTAAATACTCTATTTTAATCAAATTTCATATTGAGAATGGGTTGGTTGTTCGAGACCACCAAATGTTTAGCCCATCTCTGAAGATGTGAGAAAATGGGTCAAGAAAATCCTCTGGGAACACAAAGCATTGATGAAATGTGCTTCACTTTCCATTTTCCAAGGAGAAGCCCATTCTCTTAAAAGTATTTCTTGACTTGTGTTTCTGATTTTAATCCACACACCATGCTCACAGATCCTTTTTTTATAGATATAAATGAGCAATTGTGATATTTGGACAATAACTTCAGTTACATTTATTCAGTAAAGTCCGGGTGGAAAGATGGGAGACTTTGGATTATCTAGACAACCTACAAGATAGGGAACGATCCACAGAACAAGCGGATGCTGTTACATTTGAATCAGAAGTGAGTATGAGTTTGTGTTTTGTTATCTTGTTTGTTCCAATTTGATACTAACACTATTATGTGTAAAAGGTGGACAAAATATATCTCAGCACACCTACCAAAATTGTAATTCTGAACAATGAAAAGAAGAGGGCATTTGTTTTGCGGAAAGGTGGATTTCCAGATGCTGGTGAGTTTGGCTATACCCACTTGCTCCCATTTAGTTGTTTTCTTTGATTTTTTTGGAATTTTAGTCTGGGTAAACAAAAACGTCTTACAGTAAGAGTGGCAAAGTTTTTCCATGAAATTACTGCATACAAACTATAACCCAAACTATTTGCGATTGCAAAACAGCGTCTACATTCAAATTTTCTATGAAGGTTCAACAATTGATATTAGTTTCATCTTATGTTTACAGTTCCAACATTTTATGAAATCAAACAAATGTCAGAGGATGAAATAGTGGAAAAAGTAGAACTGGAGAATTGGAAATAAAAAAGTGTTTATTTACATTTTATGTAGTTCTCAGTCATTTTTCACCAAGTTTCTTCAGTTTTGATCACTTGTGGTTGTTCTATCAGTGTACAGCGAAAACCCGGCCATGAGTATGAAGTAATTTGGTTGCTCTCCAAATCGGAAAAGCTCTTCAAGCCCTTCACAAATCTGTGCCGCCCATAATTCACTGAGACATAAAGACCACAAATATTTTACTAGATTCACACTGGAATGCCAAATTGGCAGATTTCGGCCTCGCAGTTAGACTATAGGTCATTGATGACACTGATGAAAATTGCTATCTCCTCTTTAACCTGCTGGTACAATAGGCTATTTAGATTGTTACACTACTCCATGTAAACTGAGTACCAAAATTGATGTGTTCAGCTTTGGGGTCGTTCTGCTTGAGCTTGTAAGTGGAAGGAGAGTAATCTATGTCGGGTTTGACCACTCTTCGATTGTTGAGTGGGCATTGTCCTTGATCAATAGTGATCGGACGATCGAAGTTTAAGATAAGAGGATTGCAGTGCATGGTAACATGGAAGTCGCCCTAAGGCGTGTGCTTCGCATAGCGGCCGAATGCGTGCCGTCTAACGAAAAGCGTTGACCGCTGATTGGAGAGATTGTCGGAGAGCTGCGGATTGCCTTCGAAACAGTTCGGTATCTAGTTTGGAGTCTAGTGAAGAGTAGCTTGTTGAGGGGAAGATCTATGTTATTTTCTGTTGGAAAGAGAACAAGAAGGGTGGTGAGGAAGATAATAATTTGTGAGAATGGACAAAAAGAGGCTGAGGCTGATGCTTCAGGTGGGAAGCTGTTTGTAAGGGAGCTTTTGGCTGCTGGACATGAATGAACTCGGTGACTCGGATCAATCCCAACTCGGTCTACACTCAGTTTAACTGTTTTGTATATTTGGAACATGTGAATGTGTAGTTTTCCTTTATCTTTTTCCCTTTCTTTCTATGAAAACAATTGAAAATTTGAAGTTGCGGTTGGTGCTAAGCTAAAAACCTGTTACTATTTTTTTGGTCTTTTTATAAATAATTTTGCTTTCCATCTACATGCAACTTATATTTTTTACCTAAAATTTTGAATATTTTGGATGTGCTAAATATAAAATAGAATAATTATTTCTTTTATATTATTTATAGGTTATGAATGTATACTGTTGGGCAATATGATGCCTGAGAAAAAAAACAACATTAAAAAAAATAAAAATTTTCATTGGAGATGGCCGAAAACCGTCTCCAATAACAGAGTAAAACTTATTGGAGACGGCTTGCAGCCATCTCTAAAACATACGAAAACTTGTTGGAGACGGCTGAAAGCCATCTCCAATAACAAAAGAAAACTTATTACAGACGGCTTCAAGCCGTCTCCAATAGTAGAAGATTGTTATTAGGGATGGCTAAAAGCCGCCTCCAACATGCGTTGATATGGCAATGGAGACGGCTCATGGCGGTCTCCAATAAGTTCAAATATTGGGGATGACCAAAAGCCGTCTCCAATGATTGGTCTCTAAAGATATTGGAGACAGGGCTATCGGAGACTACATGGAAGCCGTTTCCAATAGTATTGGAGACGGCTTAGACAACTTTGGAGACGGCCAAAAGTCGTCTCCAATAAACATATTTTTTGTAGTGTTGGCTATATTCTTTGCATCTCTTTCTGATAGTTGAAACTGTGGCTTCACTATTGGTACTAATATCCAAAGAACCAATCTATTTTATTTTTTTATTAAAGCAACTTGTCTTCTTCATTTTCTTTTGGATTCCTGCAGCAACCCCATGTAGCAAAAAGAAGAAAACAGAGGAATTCTATGGATTCCTGCACACTCAAAATCCATGGATTTATAAACCTAAATCTGCATAGGCAATTCTCAGAAACCTTCAAAGAGCTCTCCCTCATAAAAGGTTACCCACGTATCCAACTATAACAGATGGCCTAGTCAAGAACTCATACTAAGTACACAGGTCACAGGTCCAGTAGGACATGTGCCAAAATCGTGACATATAGAACCTCTCTAAGGTAATGGAATAGACAAAAAATAACAAAAATATACAAGTAAAAAGAGACCATGTTAGAATGGAATAGATTAGAACCACACATGTTTACATGTTATATCAGAGAGCCCATATAGTTATTAAGTTAGCCTAGCTCTGCCCATTACAAGTTAAATAAGTATAATATAAGTTAAAACTTGTGTATGGATTTAGGATAAAAGATAAGCCTATTTGGCTTATCTGCCTATACACTACATTACACCTATGGGAAGTGCATGAGATCCCAGCCTAACAAGGCTTATCCACCAAACTAGGAGAGAAACGGAACATACAAGGAATATTTAAATTGTTGAATATGGGGTACACCCCATCACCAAGTATTGACTTGCATGCTATCATATCTTTATTGACGTATAAGCTGCTTCACAGCTTGCTAGATTACACGACGCTGTGAGTCACCTCGCAGTTCCATGCACGCAAAGTTCAGCAATCCCTATAAAATCCAATAGCACTTCCTCCATCTTCCTCGTGTGATTTTCTATTTGAAGTTCTTGAAAGCCAACCCTGTACTGATATCATAGCTACTTACAGCAATCTTAGCTAGCCTTAAGACCTCTGTTACATGTTGAGACTATGAGAGCATAAATTGATAGTTGAGCTTACTTCTGTGCCACCTTGTTCACAGACGTTGCGAGTTCGATTCCAATTTACTACGGCCTTAGCGTAACCTCGTGTTCATCAAAAAGGTATGCCGTCAATATACATTAAAAATATAGGATCATATATACTAAATTGGACTTGAAACAACAGCATTGAGCTCAGCATGAATGTATGAAGTCTGAGTGCAGATTGGTGCACTGAATTCGGAGTTATGAATATCAATTCATTCCGAACCTACAAACCTCCGTCATAGTGCACTGATTATACTCAGATTAAAGAACAAATTTATGTTAAGAAGCTAGGCTAATTTGTAGTTGAAAGCATAAAACTCAAAGATGCAGCAAAACACAGAAAGGCCATGAAGGCACCCGGCAAGCAAGAGTTGTTGCGGCAACCTCACAAGGTGTGAGGTTGCCGCGGCAAAGAGCCCACCTGGACTGCTTGCCGCGGCAACCTATATGGGTTGCTGTTTTACCTATGTTCTTTGCGTACCAAACCGTGGATCCATTAGTGACCATAAGAGGTAACCTTCCCCTAGATGAAATCTGTCAATACATGTATGTTGGGTCTTAGATAAACCATTAATCCAAGTGATATATACTAAAACCTATACAAGTATCTCTCTATATATATTTGGTGCACTAGATCAGTTTTGAGAGATTATTCCTGAATGGTGCTCGCGGATGCACAAGTGCACCTACACTACGAGTCACGTAAGTTTTGATAATAAGGTAGGGAATATACCTTGTTTTCGTATAATTTGTTTTATCTTATTCTCATCAGAAATTACAATTTGGTGCTCATGAGTATGAAAATTTTACTAATACTTATGCTAGTTATTGATCGAATGTGGGTAATCTTGTTTAACACGTAAACTCAGAACAGTTGATGATAAATATAAATAATAGTCTTATCCATATAGATTATAGTAAGAACTCTTTAAAAATGTCATGAAAGTAAGATCAGTTGAAGAGACATTGAAAAGATATGATAGTTTTATATGCTGAGGCAGAGTAAATAAATCCAGTATACACCTAATGCATTTCAGCTTAAACATGCAAGTTTATTTAATATCAATGCATCAGTCATATTGCATCCTTCAGATTCTGCTATCTGTAATATTGTTCATGTGTTATTACTTCGTCTTCGGTCAAGTGATCCCGCTAACTCGGGAGGTTGATTTTCTTAGCCCAAGTGATCCCGCAAACTCGGGAGCTTGACAAGTGATCCCGCTAACTCGGGAGCTTGATTTCCTTAGTCCAAGTGATCCCGCTAACTCGGGAGCTTGACAAGTGATCCCGCTAACTCGGGAGCTTGATTTTCCGATTTCTTCTGTTTCATACCTGCACGTATATCTTGTCTTAGCTGGATTTCTCATACCTATTACTTCATGTGTTAATTCAGCATATTAGCATGTTATATTAGTCTTATAAAACTAAAATCACATTCTTTATTTTATTTATGCTTCTCAATGAGAATATGATAAATTGTCAATGTATGATAGCAATGTAATATTCTCTACTGAGCTTTGATGATAGCTCATTCTACGACTTAAATGTCTTAGTTGCAGAGCCTGATCCGGAGCACGCTGCAGATCCTATTTACGTGCCCGACGAGGAAGAGGGAGAAGACGACGACGAAGACGAGGAAGATGATTTCCCAGAGGAGTTCTTCCCAAAATAGGTTTGTTGCTTGTGGAGATAGAGGAGATAGACTGAGAGAGAGATAGAGAAAGATAACTTTGAGAAACTTGTCTGAATTATATACGATAGTTTCAAATATTTTGTGTTTGGATGTATAGGTTTTCTTTCCATTAGTTAGATGAGGGGTGGCCGTCATCGGTGGAAAGCTACACATCCGATCTTTTGTTTTGTTTATACTGATGCAGTTCTCTTAGATAAGTAGACAACTCACTTATTTTGCCATATTATCAAATCGCCAGAATTACTATATTGCTTTCGCATTTACACAACTTTGTACAAGAAATGACCCTTTGATGAAAGGATCATGTTAGGTGATCCGATGACGCGACGTTTCCAAAAATGAAAAAAAAGAAACGGCGGGTTGTTACAGGTGGTATTAGAGCTCGGCGTTAAGTCATTTGGAGACTTACTTATGGCATAAATATATGGCAAAATGACTGATAGTTGGTTAGAAGTAGTAATTAGATTTAGTTATGTTGTCTGATTTTGTGTTATCTGACCGAAACAGGTTGAGATGCCTCCGCGTCGTGGAAGAGGTAGGGGTAGACTACTGTTGCCCCATCACACTGGGCCGAATGCGATTCCAGTCGCAGGTTATGAGCATGACACTGCTTCAGGAAGTGGTGAGCATGTACACATAGCTAAAAGTCGAACGACAATGGAGAATGTTGCAAAGCATACTCCGCCAGCGCAGACTCCGCCAGTAGTCAATACTCCTCCAATGGGAAGTACTCCTGGAGTTGAGCAAAATACGGGACACAATCCGCAGTTGATAGAAGCTATGGTCAACACTATGACCATGCTTGCTGTTCGACGTCCCGAGGGTTTTACGGAGTTTGTCTAACTTCGACTACCAAGTTTTCATGGTCAGCATGATCCGATGGAGGCTGAAAAGTGGTTAACGCAGATAGAGAAAGTGCTGCAAAGAGTCATGTGCACCGAGGAGGAAAAAGTAAGCTGGGCGGCATATAAACTGGAAAGTGAGGCAGAGCCATGGTGGCAGTCTGTCGAAAGAACAAGGATGCCCGGAGTACCATAGACATGGGCAGAGTTCACTGAGGCATTCAATGAAAAATATTTCCCGGCACCCGAAAGATATAAGCTAGAGGTACAGTTTGCAACCTTAGCTCAAGTCCAGATGACTGTACGAGCATATGAAGCAGAGTTCACACGTCTTTCTCGTTTTGCACCTTTGTTGGTCGCCACCGAGTTGATGAAAACACAAAAGCTTGAAACCCTTGATCAAGGAACGCATTTCATTGTTTCAGGCCACGACCTATGCCAATGTGATGAAGTTGGCCTTGATAGCGGAAACTGATGTGGATACCATGTTCAAAAGGAGAGAAGAAAAACAGAAGGTCAGAAAAGCTCCATCTCAGTCCTATAGTGCCGATCAAATCAGTAAGCGACCGCGATTCCAAGGACAAGCAACATTTCAACTAGCTATAGGAGCTTATGCACAGCCATATGGTTCATCGACGTTTCTATTATCAACACAGATTCCACGTGTTAAGAATCAATTTTTTTCACCAGCGGCCAAAAGTACATCTAGGTTTTCACAAGCACGGCCGACAGGCTCTCGCAGGGGATCGTACACGGCTTCATCAGTAGCTTCAAAAGAAATTTGTGGGAAATGTGGAAAGGCACATAAAACAGATGAGTGCAGTAAAGCTTCTGGTGCATGTTTTCGATGTGGCAAGATGGGACACCGGATTAAGGAATGCCTGAAACTAGTCGGACTAGCATCAAAGGCGGGACCAGTGTTATGATCGGCACGGCATACGGTACAAGGCCGAGCTTATGCTGTCACTGCAAAAGATGCACACACTAGTAATGATATCATTCAAGGTATGTTGGTCCATTACATATCTACGTTAATATTTATTATATATTATCTTTTTAGATAGAGAAAGTGCATTTAGAAAACTATAAATACTACAGTATGAATTGTTAGATTTACATATTATTATTTTTGAATCAATAAAAGTAATCTAGCTAACACTAGATGGTATGCTTTAGGTATCCTGCAATTATATCCAAAAGATGCTTATTTGTGTTATGACGCACGAGTCTTGAAAGATCTCCGATCTACACACTCATTTGTTACACCCCAGTTTGCTGAAAAATTGAAGAAGTTGGGAGGTATCCCAGAGCCTCTTGACTTTATTCTCGATGTAACACTTCCGACTAGACAGTTTCTCACAACTGATATGGTATATCGATTGGTTATCGTTTGGATCAAGGACTACTGGGGATATGAAACAGTAGCCGACTTGATCTTACTACCAATACAAGGATATGACATTATCCTTGGCATGGATTGGTTATTCAATCACCATGCGAATGTTGACTGTCGAAGGAAGATTGTCTCTTTTCGACCACAAAAGAAGAAATCAGCTAAATTCTATGGGGTATCGTCAACAAATCTATCTTTGATATCCGCAATTCGAGCACGACGATTACTTGATGATGGTGCTCAGGGGTATATTGCTTTCGTGCAAAGTAAAGATCGAGAAGTGAAGACACTTTCACTTTCAAAAGTACCAATTACTCGTGAATTTCCTGATGTGTTCCCTGATAAGTTGCCAGGCTTACCTCCTGGCAAGGAAGTGAAGTTTGCCATTGAGTTAGCTCTGGCTACCGATCCAGTATTGAAAGCACCGTATAAAATGACACCAGCAGAGTTGAAAGAGCTCAAGGAGCAACTGCAAGAGCTTC
Organism: Chloranthus sessilifolius; assembly: GCA_021018995.1. NCBI lineage: Eukaryota > Viridiplantae > Streptophyta > Magnoliopsida > Chloranthales > Chloranthaceae > Chloranthus > Chloranthus sessilifolius. Next base: position 13,037,381 of record CM037588.1, read on the forward strand.
TTGATAAAGGCTTTATTAGATCGAGTGTGTCTCCGTGGGCCGCACCGGTGTTGTTCATGAAAAAGAAAGATGGTTCGATGCGCCTTTGCATTGATTATCGTCAACTCAATAAACTAACGATCAAGAATAGATATCCGCTCTCCCGAATCGACGATTTCTTTGATCAGTTATAAGGAGCGCGTTTCTTTTCAAAAAATTAATCTACGATCAGGATATCACTAGATGAAGGTGAAAGCTGAAGATATTTCGAAGACAGCTTTCTAAATGCGTTACGGTCACTACGAGTTTCTAGTCATGCCCTTCGGGTTGACCAACGCACATGCTGCATTTATGGACTTGATGAATTGAGTCTTCAAGCCTTTCTTGACCAGTGTATCGTGGTATTCATCGACGATATACTTATTTATTCAGAGACAAAGACAGAGCATGAAGATCACCTACGTTTGGCATTGCAAACGTTGAGAGATGCGCAATTATATGCTAAGTTCAGTAAATGCAATTTCTGGTTGAATCAAGTCAGTTTTCTGGGTCATATTATCTCTGAAGCAGGTATTACGGTTGATCCTGCAAAGATTGAAGGCAGTACTGATTGGAAGCGAAGACGCATGATGAGAGATTCGAAGTTTTCTAGGTCTTGTAGGTTATTACCATCGCTTTGTAGAAGGATTTTCACGACTGGCTGGACCACTTATGCAGCTCACTCGAAAGAATGCTAAATTCGAGTGGACCGAGGCTTGCGAACAGGGTTTCCAAGAATTGAAAAGGAGACTCACTTCAGCACCTGTTTTAGCATTACCATCAGGTAGTAGTGGTTTTGTCGTCTTCAGTGATGTGCCATACAGTGGGTTAGGTTGCGTTTTGAATCAATGGGAACGTGTAATTGCCTATGGTTCCGTCAGTTGAAAGACCACGAGAAGAACTATCCCACTCATGACCTGGAATTAGCAGCAGTTATTTTCGCATTAAAAATCTGGAGACACTATCTGTATGATGAAACATTCAAAATTTTCACCAATCACAAGAGTCTGAAATATCTCTTTACCCAGAAAGAGTTGAATTGGAGGCAGAGAAGGTGGATGGAATTCTTGAAAGACTACAACTGTTCTATTCAGTACCATCCCGACAAAGCCAATGTTGTAGCTGATGCGCTGAGTCGCAAATCATCTGCTCAGTTATCTCATCTTGTGACCCGGTTATAAAGATGGAAACTACTCAATGAAATTGTATCATCGAGTGCCACTTTGCGAGCAACGTCAACTGGAGGTTTACTTGCTACAGTAATGATTCGAGCTCCACTTTTCGATAGGATCAGAGAGCTCCAGATGCAAGATGCAGACCTTATTTTCATCCGACACGGAGTACAAAGTGGGCTACAACCAGAATTCTCGATTAAGGACGATGAGTCCTTATTGTTTCGAGGACGAGTATGCGTACCTGATGATTATGCCTTACGTCAGGAAATTCTCGAAGAAGCGCATAAGTCAGCTTATGTTATTCATCCTGGCAGCATAAAGGTGTACCAGGATTTAAAAAGACTTTCTGGTGGAACTGTTTAAAATGCGACGTAGCAGAATATGTTGCAAAGTGTTTAACCTGTCAACAAGTAAAGGTTGAGCACAAACACTCTGCTGGTCTGTTACAACCATTGCCCATTCCAAAGTGGAAATGGGAAAATATTTACATGGATTTTATTCTTGGTTTGCCCCGTACTCAGAAGGGTTACAATGCGATTTGGGTAAGTGTTGATCGTCTCACCAAATCAATGCATTTCTTACCCTATAGTACACGATTTACAGCGTCGAAAATGGTTGAAATATGTCTGCGAGAGATTGTACGATTACATGGGATACCCGTCAGTATTGTGTCAGATCGCGACCCTTTATATATCTCGCGATTTTGGCAGAGTTTCCAAGAAGGTATGGGTTCCAAGTTAGACTTCAGTACTGCATTTTATCCTCAGACCGACGAGCAGACAGAGAGGGTAAATCAGGTGATAGAAGATATGTTAAGGGCCTGTATGCCAGATTTTTAAGGATCATAGGATAAGCACTTACCCCTGATCGAATTTGCACACAATAACAGCTTCTAGACAAGCATCGGTATGGCACCATTCGAGGCACTATATGGACGCCGATGTAAATCTCCGATTAACTGGGAAGAAGTGGGAGAGCGTTTGATTTTAGGCCTTGATCTGATCGAAAACACAAATGCAGTTGTTCACGTTATTCGAGAACGATTGAAGAGTGCTCAAAGTCGACAAAAGAGTTACGCCGATCTCAAAAGAACAAGTGTTGATTTTCAGGTAATACCCAACACTGATAAGTCTTTTGTGAATCCACTAACTATATTATCAATTTGATAAATGAATAAATAGTATACAGATTGGCGAGCACGTCTTTATTAAAATCTCTCCGACAAAAAGTGTGATGCGGTTTGGGAAACGAGGCAAGTTGAGTCCTCGTTATGTTGGACCATTCCCTGTTTTAGGCAGAGTAGGGGAGGTCGCGTATCGACTCGCTTTACCTCCGCATCTCTCTGGCATTCATGACGTATTCCACATGTCTATGCTGAGGAAATACATTAGCGATCCAACACATGTGTTGGATTATCAACCGTTAGATATCCAAGAAGATTTAACGGTGACCGAAGAACCAGGCCAGATTTTGGACCGCAGAGTTCAAATTTTACGAACAAAGAGAATTCCACTTGTCTTGATCCAGTGGAAGAATCATGGATTGCATGAGGCTACTTGGGAACGCGAAGATGATATTTGTGCTCAGTACCCGCTATTATTTATCTAAGGTACGTACTTAAAATACACCTACAATATGATTATACTTGGTCTTATAAATAATTCTAAGAAATAAATTGCTTCCCTTATAATTTTATTCACCCTACATCTGTATACAAGGAACCACATCCAATGTAATATAACACTTGAGTTTTATGGGCCTTGATATAAATAAACTGAATTAAAAATCACATGATATTATTTAGCACTAAAATACAATTCTTGTATAAAATTAATATTTTTTAGATTGTTAAAAATAATTTGGAGAATAAATAAAAAGGCAAATTCGCTAAGAAGTAGTACCTAAGCAAGAAGACATCCCAGCATAAAGCCACATGTCCCAGTTAAACATAAAAAGGCCATATATGGGCTGCCACAATAATTTTCATTTACGAAATTATCAACTAAAATAATTTTATATAGTAGCACAAGTCAAAAAGGTCAACAAGTATTTTTCTACAGCCCTTGCATATGCTAAGTACACATAGGAACCAACACAAGGTACACCAAAATCAAAGGGCCTCGAAATCTGGGCGAGCAAAGCTCTGATCTCCTTACTGCGGCAAGGAACAGTGCTGGCTGCAGCAAGCTTATATAGTTGTCGCGGCAACCCTGTGCGGATTATGTGGGCCCATCTCAGGGTAGTTTTCTGTTATTTCTGCTGAGAGAGTTTGTGTTCTTCTACCTTCCAAGCTGCATGCACTCCACAAGATCAAGCCACAAGCTGCTGCATGCTACTGATTTCCTCTTGGCATCCCTCCATTTCCTGTTATCTCACTAATTCCAACAAATTTGGTGTCTTGTGAGGTAACAATTAGAATCCCAGCTCAAGTTTTTACTTCTTTGTCTTTAAAATTCTTTAGAATGCCTCCTAGGAAAATTGGGGCATTAAAACTCCCAAAGGCTTCAGCTCAAACAAAGGGCAAGGCCCCTGCTCCTTCCCATGAACCAATAGATTCACCCGTTGAGCACGAAGAGCCCATCCCATGGTGGGTTGCAAAGGCAATGGAACCTGAATGGATCATCGATGATCGATTACTTACCCCAAACAATCAGACCGCATGGTCTATTAGATATATGGAACAGGCACAGTTAGGTGCCCTATACCAGCCATTTCATACACAATTTTATCCTCGTCTGGTCCGCTTATTTTATTAAAACGTAAAAGTATCCCCAACAGTTGGTCAGTTGGAGACCGAAATTGACAATAGAAAGTTTTATTTCAATCTACAACACATAGCCCAAGCTATGGATTGTAGTCCCAATTTTGACGTAAGTCTAGGACTGCAAATGCCAAGACAAAGAGATGTGAAGTTTCATCACATCACTACTAAGATGACTGATGGGCAGACCTCTTCTGCTCACAGCCTGACAGTCCGTCGTAGCCAACTACCACAGAAAATGTGATTTTTAGATTGTGTATTTCGTTGTAATTTATATCCTATGCAGCATGAGAGAGAGCGCCGAGATGCTCTCGTACAAGCTCTCTTCGTTGTTTATGAAAATCGATGGTTAAATGCCTCTAGGGTGGTATGGGAAGGCATTAAATATGCCAACATCCATTTACAAAGCAATGTCGCTAATCCCATGCCATCATGCCCCTATCCTCGTTTAATTTTCTGTCTTTTAGAAAGACATTTAGATAGTGTGAATCAAGTTCCCTATCAGATTCCCCAGGGTGAAGAAGTCCACACGGATAATATGCGGGTCTTTAGCCCCGCTATCTAGCGAAATGTATGTCAAAGTTCATCCCAAGCGGTTCGAAACTGCCAAGCTCGCCAGATCCGTTCTCCTCCACAAGCACCACCCTTGATACCAACTCAAAACATCCCCATTCCCCCTCAATCTCACAGTCAAGCCCAAACCGAATCGGTTCCCTTAGCACCTGAAACATACACTAATGCTGCTTTGGCACAGCCCATACGTGAAAACCATGAGCAGACCCTTCTTCAATTCGATAATTTATATCGAAATCATTATATGCTCTATCAACGCATTGATTATGTTGAAGAAGCAACCAACATCATGATGGAGCATACATTTCAAATCGCTGCAAACCCTTACATTGGGCGGACACGCAATTTCGTCTCCCAATACACCCGCAATGCAGCATTATTGGTGCGGGAATTCCAACAAGACTTTCAGCAGCAAGATATGGGTCCTTCCTCCGCTGGTCAGCAACAACCAAGTCTACAGCTTGATAAATTATAACCTCACAAGCTCGTCGTTTATATATTACATTTTAATTTTGCATCAAATTGAGTTCATCTCTAACAAGATTGTCTATTAGTGGTTAATTGTGTGATATATATATCATTGTTGTCTCGATTTAATACTTGATGAGTATTGTGGTTATAGATATATTAATTCTCTCTGTTATATGTAAAGTTTGATTGTGGTTCTATCTGTTTGATTTTGATTTGGATTTTGTCTTGTGTTAAGTTTCTTGCTGTTACGCACCACATGTAGTATGGACATTACGACATTAATGTTCGCTATTGCGGCATTCACCTGCTGCCCATCATTGTCTCGGTTTATTTTCGATGATGAAAATTCCTTAAATAGGAGAGAATGTAACAATGGCCTAGTCAAGAACACATACTAAGTACACAGGTCACGGGTCCAGTAGGACATGTGCCAAAATCGTGACATATAGAACCTCTCTAAGGTAATGGAATAGACAAAAATAAACAAAAATATACAAGTAAAAAGAGACCATGCTAGAATGGAATAGATCAGAACCGCACATGTTTACATGTTATATCAGATAGCCCATATAGTTATTAAGTTAGCCTAGCTCTGCCCATTACAAGTTAAATAAGTATAATATAAGTTAAAACTTGTGTATGGATTTAGGATAAAGGATAAGCCTATTTGGCTTATCTGCCTATACACTACATTACACCTATGGGAAGTGCATGAGATCCCAACCTAACAAGGCTTATCCACCAAACGAGGAGAGAAACGGAACATACAAGGAATATTTAAATTGTTGAATATGGGGTACACCCCACCACCAAGTATTGACTTGCATGCTATCATAGCTTTATTGACGTATAAGTTGCTTCACAGCTCGCTAGATTACACGACACTGTGAGTCACCTTGCAGTTCCATGCACGCAAAGTGCAGCGATCTCTATAAAATCATAGCACTTCCTCCATCTTCCTCGTGTGATTTTCTATTTGAAGTTCTTGAAAGCCAACCCTGTACTGATATCATAGCCACTTACAGCAATCTTAGCTAGCCTTAAGACCACTGTTACATGTTGAGACCATGAGAGCAGAAATTGATAGTTGAGCTTACTTCTGTGCCACCTTGTTCGCAGACGTTGCGAGTTTGATTCCAATTTACTACGGCGTTAGCGTAATCTTGTGTTCACCAAAAAGGTATGCCGTCAATATACATTAAAAATATAGGATCGCATATATTAAATTGGACTTGAAACAACAACACTGAGCTCAACATCAATGTATGAAGTCTAAGTGCAGACTGGTGCACTGAATTCGGAGTTATGAATATCAATTCATTCCGAACCTACAAACCTCCGTCATAGTGCACTAATTATACTCAGATTAAAGAACAAATTTATGTTAAGAAGTTAGGCTAATATGTAGTTGAAAGCATAAAACTCAAAGACGCAGCAAAACACAGAAAGGCCATGAAGGTACCCCGGCAAGCAAGAGTTGTCAAGGTTGCCGCGGCAAAGAGCCCACCTGGACTGCTTGTCGCGGCAACCCCCAGGGCTTGCCGTGGCAACCTATATGGGTTGCTGTTTTACCTATGTTCTTTGCGTACCAAACCGTGGATCCATTAATGACCATAAGAGGTAACCTTCCCCTAGATGAAATCTGTCAATACATGTATGTTGGGTCTTAGATAAACCATTAATCCAAGTGATATATACTAAAACCTATACAGGTATCTCTCTATATATATTTGGTGCACTAGATCAGTTTTGAGAGATTATTCCCGAATGGTGCTCGCGGATGCACAAGTGCACCTACACTACGAGTCACGTCAGTTTTGATGATAAGGTAGGGAATATACCTTGTTTTCGTATAATTTGTTTTATCTTATTCTTATCAGAAATTACAATTTGGTGCTCATGAGTACAAAAATTTTACTAATACTTATGCTAGTTATTGATCGAATGTGGGTAATCTTGTTTAACACGTAAACTCAGAACAGTTGATGATAAATATAAATAATAGTCTTATCCATATAGATTATAGTAAGAACTCTTTAAAAATGTCATGAAAGTAAGATCAGTTGAAGAGACATTGAAAAGATATGATAGTTTTATATGCTGAGGCAGTTTAGGAGAGTAAATAAATCCAGTATACACCTAATGCATTTCAGCTTAAACATGCAAGTTTATTTAATATCAATGCATCAGTCATATTGCATCCTTCAGATTCTGCTATCTGTAATATTGTTCATGTGTTATTACTTCGTCTTCGGTTAAGTGATCCCGCTAACTCGGGAGCTTGATTTCCTTAGTCCAAGTGATCTCGCTAACTCGGGAGCTTGATTTTTCGATTTTTTCTGTTTCATGCCTGCACGTATATCTTGTCTCAGCTGGATTTCTCATACCTGTTACTTCATGTGTTAATTCAGCATAATAGCATGTTATATTAGTCTTATAAAACTAAAATCACATTCTTTATTTTATTTATGTTTCTCAATGAGAATGTGATAAATTGTCAATGTATGATAGCAATGTAATATTCTCTATTGAGCTTTGATGATAGCTCATTCCATTGACTTAAATGTCTTAGTTGCAGAGCCTGATTCGAAGCACGCTGTAGATCCTACTTACGTGCCCGATGAGGAAGAGGGAGAAGATGACGACGACGAAGATGAGGAAGACGATTTTCCAGAAGAATTCTTTCCAAAATAGGTTTGTTGCTTGTGGAGATAGAGGAGATAGAGTGAGAGAGAGATAGAGAAAGATAACTTTGAGAAACTTGTCTGAATTATATACGGTAGTTTCAGATATTTTGTGTTTGGATGTATAGGTTTTCTTTCCATTATTTAGATGACGGGTGGCCGTCATCGGTGGAAAGCTATACATCCGATCTTTTGTTTTGTTTATACTGATGTAGTTCTCTTTGATAAGTAGACAACTCACTTATTTTGCCATATTATCAAACCGCCAGAATTACTATATTGCTTCTGCATTTGCACAACTTTGTATAAGAAATGATCCCTTTGATGAGGTGATCCGATGACGCGACGTTTCCAAAAATGAAAAAAAGGAAACAATGGGTTGTTACACCATCTTTCTTCTCTTAGGCTGATCTTCTAGGGCCTTCCCTTCGTGGATCTTGACTCTCCTTGACCCATACGTCGCTTCTTCCACCGGTACACCTTGTACGACCTGAAACCTAGGTCATTGTTGGTCGCGTCCCCGTCACATGATTTTAATTCATCAGGGATGAGTTCCTCCCACCCGAGAAAGTTGATGGGGACATTGCACCCACACGATCATACAAAGTGTATAGGAGCCGCAAGAAGCGATTGAAAGCACCTCAAACTTTGTGGATAGGTGATTGAAGATCTATGTGCATGTGAGCGCGCATGTGAAGACCTAACACTTGGAAGACGCACGTAGGGGGAAAGAAGGGACAAAAGAACTAAAATGAGCAAAGAAGCATAGAAAAACTGCACTCGGTGGTCTTTCGGGCGCAAAATCCAACCTCGCCCTCACGAGATTGAACAGAGAGCAGATTGAGCATCAAGTAGTGCGAGCCAAGCTCGCACGTGCGATAACCAGTCTCGCGCTTGCGAAAGGTTTCAATATTTGCACGCTTGAGATGGAGCCAACTCTTAGGCAACGTACCAGTTTGTTTAGTTTGACTAGGAATCTTCTATTTTAGAAATTTAGGTTTAGATTAGGGTTTTGGCCTATACGAAGGCATTTAAAGACAATTTTAACGACTTGACGATTAATGAATATTGAATGCTTTGTGCAAACATGAAAAGTTATTAAGAGTTTTCTTCTTCCCTGATTTTAGGGTTTGGTGCGAGACTAATATTTTCGTTGGTGAAATTTAAGGGATTTTCCAATCTTCTATCTTCTTAATTCTTTGGTGCAAGGTATTTAGTTATTTAATTCCTTTGAGTTAGTAATTGTTTGCATGGCTGTTGGAAATTCCTAAAAGCTTTGAGATAATCCTTTTAATTTGAAACCATATTTCCTACATCCTTTATTTCTTTGAAATCCTAGAATAGAATCAGAAGTTGCCATCATGGATTGTCATTTGATACCCTAGCTAGAGGGAAGTCAAGTTTTACCTTGAGAACCCATGTTCAAATTGTGTAAGACCAAGTGTCGGACCTAATACTTTAACTTGGACCGTTGTGATTCCCTTATTTTGAATTTCGCAATAATCTTAGGTGAATCAAATTTGAAAGATTTATTTCTTATTGCTCTTTGAATTTACAATTTATTTTCAGCAAATTACATATTTGGGTTTTGGTGTGTGATCTTGCATCATGTAGGGACCCCCCTTTGCCCATCCTATGATGATGTCTCTACTAAAGTGAAAATGGGAAAAAAGGAGAGAGAGAAAAAGTGTAGAGCGTTGAAATCTCAACTAATATAAAATCTATTTTACATTAAATGGATCCTCCCCCCTCCTCCCTTTCTCTTTCCCTCGTGGTGGATTTGTGAGATTTTAGGGCTTTCAACGAATCGAAAATGCAATGGACGACTTTAGCGGACATTGAATTTGGTAAATGTAATTATATTAGAAAATAGAAACAAGGACTACAACTTGAGCTTAATGAGAAGCTGGGAGCAACAAGCACGAGGCCAGAAAGCAAAGAAAAAACAAACCCAAAGAAACAGAAAAGCACCAAGCACAATCCTATAGCCTCAAAGGACCTCAAGGCACTAGGAAAACCACAAGAGCAAGCCAAAGTACATGAAAGTAAGGTCATCCAGATATCCACTAAACCCTGATCATCTTCCACCATGGCTTCCTTATCCAAATGAACCTAGCCCAGGATCCTATCTTTAACACTGTGAATAATATGAGCCATAAGTCTCCAAAATTTGTGCTACATTGTCATTTCTTTCAAGCCAAACCGCCTAAAGAATCACAAAAAGGGTCGCCCTCCAAAAGGCCCTCTTCACCCCACTAATTGCAACTATAATCCCATGCGGCTACAAGATCACCACATGAATTAGGAGCCACCCCAGCTTTGTCCAAAGATTTTCAACCCTATACCCTAGATCTCTCTCGCCACCCAACAATGATTGCAAATGTAAGCAGGTGACTCATGATAATGGAAGCACATAACACATTGGTTATGCATATACTTTCCTCTTTGTAGGAGCTGACCAACAGTGACAATCCGACCCCCAAGCAAGGCTCCACCCATAGAAGGGACTTTAGGGTGAACAAAACCCTTCCATACCATCACTCAACTGTAAAGCATTAATGATTGCCGAACCATAAAGTTATAAAAGGATGTAAGAGAGAAGATCCCTTTATGTCAGATTGTCCACACTCTAATATAGCCTCCTATTTGATTTATACTTGCCTACGAAATCCAAAATTTTAACTAAAATCAAGGTAGTTAAGGCGGTGTGGCGATGTTATGACGAAGAGGCTCGCTATGTCATGGTGTGGCCATAGCAAAGCTATGGTGAGGCTATTTATTATTTTTATTTTTATATTTTTATATTTTATCAATTAATTAGTAATATTCTTTTTTCTTTTATTTATTTATATTTTTTATATAGGAAGAAAAAAATTCAACTACTGAAGCATCATACTTTGATTCTAATATTGAGGATTTCATGTTCTAGGCATAAATAAATATCAATAAATATAAATCAAATATGAAACATCAATAAATTTGTAACATGGTAAGTATAAATAAATAAATATAAAATATCAACAAATATAAAATATTAAAAATATGAAATATTAAGTACGCATGCAGTAGTGTCGCCAATGCTGAAGTTTCGTCGACGCTGGTGTTGGTAGTTGTTGTGACGAGAGAGAGACAGAGAAGAGAGAGTCGAAGATTTTGTAACTTATAAGTTGAGGTTTTGTAACTTATAAGTTAATTTTTGCAACTTATATATTATAAAATTGTTATAACTTATAATTATTATACGTTATTATTCAAAAAATTAAATAGTATGCATAGCGATGCCATAATATTATTTCGCCATGGCAACACTATGACGTTGCTATTTAGCCATCATAGCTATTTAATTGTATATGGTGTTTTCCATCGCTATTCACCATGACGAGGCCATGGTGAGGCTATTGCGTGGCCTTGACAACCATGACTAAAATAACAAGCTCATTATCACGAAGCTTCCTATGGATGCAGATGTCCCAACCAATGTTGGTGCCTGAACTATAAGTATTCATAACCAATACTTTTTGGTTCTCATGATGTTATAGATAACAAGAAACCAATCTTCCAAAGCCATATCATCAATTCACACATTCGCCAAGATTAAATCCTATCCCCACTCCTCACTCAAATTTGATGCATTGATTGAAGTCTATTTTGTCATCGCATGAAGGCATGGCATCCCTGCATACACAGCAAGTGCACGTCCACTTGTCCAAATGCATTGTACTCGTGGACATGTGGTTCACCTCGTACTCAAAATCATCGGCATTATGGATTAAACAATCCTTCATCAATTTCCTAATCTTCTTGGGCTTAGTGACAACTGAGGATACCACAACTGAATTGCAATTTGATGCCTCTAGACATCTTTGTTGTATACGTGTCATGATCACTGCTCGAATGTTGTCAATTATGTCAGTGATTGGCATGAACCTTCATTCCAATACGGCATTATTGAAGGACTCATATATGTTGTTGGTGATGACATCACACTTTGTTCCCGCTATAAATTGAGATCTGCTCCATTTACCCTTTCTTCTACATATTTTTGTGTGTCTCCAAACTTGCCCTTAATGTCCTTCAAAAAGGCTTTGTACTCACGTTCTACATAAGCACGTGTTGCACCCCAAAAGAGTTTTTTGTATGCTTTTCCCCTAACCAAGCTCTTGAAATTTTTATAGAGATGATGGACACACTACCTAATCATGGAACAATTAGTTTTTAATCAGTGTTAAATAGTCATATACCAATCATTAATCAGTGTACATATACTCTATTTAGCCATCAACTAAAACTCAGTCCAAATTTGCACTGTTGAACCCTTTATAATCAGTACAAATGTGCACTGTTGAATACCTTAAATTAGTTCACTTGATGGGGTTTAAAGCCCGAAATTACAACCAATTATTCTAGAATGAGGTCAAGAATCATCTAAAATACTCGAACCCAGGTTCGATTATGATGGGGACTTGTAAAGGGCATAGATCCAAATCAAGGCCCACTGTGAAATTGTAACCAGAACTCTACGGAATTCGGTAGTTTTGACTAAGGTCAAAACTTCAAAATAATGAAGATGCTAACAATTTCGATGATCAGTTCTCAAGGACCCAGTGTTCGAGATCATATTGAAACTCGACATCAAGAATTCATGTTGAGGTTCGTTCATGAACTTTTAGCACCTATACTCCTTCATGCTTATCAATCAAACGGATCCGGCTTCCGACGAAGAGAATCATGTATTCATCGACCTTTGTTCTACATTAGGCGGATTTCAGACGAGGAGAGCATGTTGAGTGTTCATCTCTTAGCATGTTGACATTGAAGATAAAGGCGATGATGATGCCGATGAATACCTAGAATCTAGAATTTTTATTATTCTCATATATATAAATATTTTATTTTTTTTCGTAGCTTTTAATCAGATGTAGTCAATTCATTTTGAGGTAATTAACGGGGCAATCGAAGACGATACCGGAAGTGTTAAGTCCACTATTATTAATAAATCCCTCACCTAGCGAGGGGAAATTTGTTACAATACATTTGTGAATGACTTTATTTCTATACAAATTTGTTGTGTACAGAGAGGAAAAGTAAGAGTCACAAAGCAAACCCCAAATAGATGAGACAATTAGGCAACATTGATGATAATGACAATGAAGTTACAAATTTCAATAGCCCCAAAAACTAGCAAACCCTTCCACCTCAATATCTACTCCTCACAAATCCTTTCAAATTCCCTCAGAAAACCATAAATGTTATCATTCCCGTCCATTAATTTATGTTTAAAATCATAAAAAACCAAATTCATTGACCGATTAGAGCAGATTGGAAGGAATTTCTTACGGGAAGGAAGGGGTGAGAAATAGAGGTATCACTTGATTATTTGGAGTTGTATCACTTTCTAGACTGGAAGGAGTTTTAGGCATTCATAGGCTACGTAAAATTAAAAAGGTTAGGCCTTGTTAGGGAAATGGTTGTGGAGGGTTGAGGTGAAGAGGGAGGGCTTTGGGTTTAGATGTTAGTGGCTAAGTATGGCCACATTAACAATGGTTGGGACATTAATAGTAGGGATCCTTGAAATTTGCCAAAAAAAAAATGTGTGATAATATAATTTGACAATGATTAAAATCTTTGAGAAGTTCTCTTAGAATTTAATCGTTAAATTCATAGATTTTAAACCCTTGATATATGTGGAAAGGACCACTTAAATAATTAAAAACTTTTCAAATATTAAGTCCCTTTAAATCATTGAAAAGTAACTTTTGACATGCAAGAAATTACACACTTTGAAAATGTGAATAACAACAATACCATAGGGTCCGTTGGGTAACTTATTTTTTGCCTAAAATATAGGATAATGAATGATTTTCCTGTAAAGTAGAAACAATCCACCATTTGGTAATGTGGTGGGCCCCACAAAAACTTTTCAGAATGTAGGATTATGATTGGTGTTAGGATACAAAAAAAATATATCCTTGATTTCATCTATAATATAGGATTCTTATCACTGTATTATTTTTCGGGCTGCTTTCACCCATAATTCATCCTTTGGATTTTGAATGTGAGTAGTGAAAATATTGTATTATGCACTTTACAGCTCTAAAATACTATTAAACAAATGATATTATAGAAATCTCGTAAAGTGTATAATACAGGATTCTATTATGCAAGCAAATACAGGATTTTGGAAGAATGCTTGCATTCTACATTCAAGTTACCAAAACGGACCCATAGTATGTGAAGTCAAGATTACTTGTCTTTCAAATCGAGCTATGAAAGTGGGTATGTGAAAGTGAAGATCACCTTCGATCCAAGGGTTCTAAAACCAAAAGGAAGACTACCTTCCATCCAAGGGTTCTAAGACTATTGCCCTAATATGATGATATCATTGAAATGCATAGACAAAATAAAATAAAATAATAATAACGAACATGAAACAATTAGCCATGAAGAGGGCTTTATTAGAAAAAAAAAATGGTAGTATCGACTCAAGTACTTGAATTATCCTATTTTTAATGGACATCTAAATCCCCATGAGGAGAGACCAAACTTTCCATATAAGCACATGTTTTATTAACAGAGAATCCCTTGTGATGACCACAATCCGCAGTCATCCTTTTACTTTGAGGATCATAGTAAACAAATCCAAAAGTCGTAACAAAGCAAATCTTGCCGTTATTTAATTGTTATAGGAGAGTAGATGAGACGTTTACGCCCTCTATAATGAAAATCATCATATGTAATGGTGTACTCTTTGATCCAATCATGGATTGCATGATTCCTTAAAAACCATAAATCTATTCGGCCCTTGAACAACTTGTCGCACAAACAAAGGGTGCCTTGGAGCTCCACTAAATCAGCCCTATGGAGATCCTCCATACCTTTTGGTAGCGGAATCACACTAAAATTTTCATCTCCAAGGTCAAAGGATACAATATGTTCATTGGGTAGTTTAAGGTCATTGTTAATAAAAACAATATATAGATATATTTACACAAACAGAATTGTCACATTCTGTAATTGGATAAGAGATGTCCCCAATGGGCTTCCACGACTTGGAACCCAAAGTAAAAACCTCACACCCTAAACTACAGGTGAGAGTCAACCAATCCACTTTCCGATACAAAAGTTGGACTGCTTTATATTCCTTTGTTGATGGATAAAATCAAAATAAGCAGATTTCATCGTAACTAAGAAGACTTATGCCAAGTGTAAATGAAAATAAAAACAAACAAACAAATCCATTATAATTAAGGAATCAATTAAATAAAGTAAAAGAACTAATTTGTAGAGATGTGCAAGCCTCAACATTGCCTTTTATATCCATAATTTCTATCAAAAGGTACAATTATGGTGGGAAGGCCCTGGGTTTGGGGAGATATAAACTTTTTGTAGAAAGTCTGCCTTAGGTTGGATTAGGGATGCAAACCCTAAACCGAACATTGATACTGAATCGGATCGAAAACTGACAAAACGAACCGAGCCGAATTAAGTTCGGTTTTGGTTTGGTTTCAGGAAAACCGAAAATCGATTGGGTAGGGTGAATAAACCGACCTTCTTTTGGGCCCCAAACCGGACCCAAACCGATTGAACCAATTGGGCAGGGTGAGTAAACTGACCACCTTAAATACTAGCAGCTATCACTGTTCTGTCAATTGATTTTTTAAGTTTTCAAAAAAATAAAATATTAAAAAAGCGAAAGAGGCTATAGCTTCTTTGGTCCCAAGAGAGATTTTGTTTGTAAGTATAAAATCAGGGTTTAAAAATATAAGCCCGTAACTTTTAAGAAGCTCCTTTGCTATAAAGCAAGAGGATATTAGTTTTAAAAACCCAAATTTTTTGGTTTTTAAAATTGATACCTTAGTAATTATAATACTATAGACTCTATTTCGACTTGTATTTCGAGAGGCAAGGGAGGAGAGAGAGAGAGAGCGAGAGAGAGAGAGAGAGAGAGAGTCATATCAAGAGACACATCAAGAGAAGACGAAGAAGAAGAAGAAATAGTTGAAAAAGGGTATGCCTTAGGGTTTTTTTTTCCCTATGCATTTTTTTTATCTTTTTTCAATTCGGACTGAACCGAACCGAATCGGAAGCCAACATGAATCGATATTTTTGGCTTTGCTTTGGTATCGGTTTGGGTACTTGGACAATTTGGTACACCGAAACTGGCACTGATGGGTTTCGGTTATGTTTTGTGTGGGGTGGACCGAACCAAAAACCGAAAAAATCAGTTTCGGTTCGGCACACCGAACTTGCATCCCTATAAACAATGGATTAGTTAATATTTTATCGTTTCCATAAGAAGCATAGTGTAATTTTAATAAAAAATAGAGCTAAGTGAAATTTTTTTTTACTTTGAATCTATCGGTCTATCAACTTTATATAAAGATGCAAATTCAATGATCAACGCTTATTTATTTATTCATGATTGTTATTATTATTATTACTATTTTGAGGTAGTGACCAAATTTGGATGTAAACATAGTGACCAAATTTGCGAACCTTTGGAAAAAATCGCAAATCATTCGCTAATTGTTGCAAAATAAAAACCCTTATAAAATCCATATTATTCACAAATTTGGGAATAAAATCAGAATATTTCAAATAAATTTGAAATTTTATAATTTTCCCAATTTCGTTTAAAAACTTCACTTTTTAAAATTTTATCATTTTGAACTAATATATTTTATAATTTTACTTTCTGAATTTTGACTTTTTTTTTCTTTTTCGGAATTTCATAAAATTTGACAGATTTTTTCTTGAAACCCAATATGGTCACTATAGATGTAAACAGGATTGGATATATGTGACAGCCCGACTTTTCCCCTGCTTGTAAATGGGAAAGGTCGTGCCGTCGGATCACCTAACATGATCCTGTCTTACAAGTGCATCGTGTACAAAGTTTTACAATTGTGGAAGCGAATTAAAATAACTTTGATATGAAGAAATATGACACAACTGATATCCATTCCTTTTTCTAAAGCAACAATTGAACATGAAATATAAACAGAAAACCTATACATGAAGTAGTAAACCATCTCAAACCACACTGTTGTTTATACATGTTTAAAACCACTTCTCTCTATCTAACCTATTTCGGAAAGAATTCTTTCGCAGAACCTTCCTCCTCGTCTCCCTTGTTCTCTTCCTGATGGTAGGTAGGATCAGCCTCGTGCTCAGGGTCCTGAGCAATATCTCCAGCTAAGACATAAAGTCATAGGATGAGCTATCATTAAAGCTTAGCAGGGACAATTAAGATGCTAATTTATATGAGAGATTATCAATTTATGTCTAGATGCATAATAAAAATGAAGCACATGTCATCTTATCTTAGGTCCAGTCTAGCATCAATCTATCCTAGCAACATAGAATAGAATAAGTACTAAATCATGCAATTATTGTATCATGCTGACATATTCATACTGACCAAATACGTGACTTTCACTGACAAGGCATCATACAAAATAATTTCAAGGAATCATGCTGAAACAAGACATGTACAAGAACAAGAAATAAGAAAATCAAGCTCTCGAGTTAGCAGGATCACTTAGACCGAGAAAGTCAAGCTCCCGAGTTAGCGGGATCAGTTGTCAAGCTCCCGAGTTAGCGGGCTCACTTGGACCGAGATATTAAGCCCCTAACCTAGATTAACAGGGTCACTTGACTCAAAAAGTCAAACCCTTGAGCTATGTTAGCAAGGTCACTTGACATGAGACTGGTCAAGCCCCTGGGCTAAGGTAGCAGGGTCACTTTGCTCAACATGAAACAAACGAGTACCAAGAATTAAGACGTGACCATGTACGAGAGCAAGCATGCGAGAACATCATGCACATATATGTATCAAGTATGCAACATCATGCACATATATATTAAAATCACATGCTTGTATAACTGAGCATATAACGGAGCATAAATAAACTAAGCTATGCATATAACTGAGCATAACTGAAGCAGATAACTAAGCCTAACTAAACTTCACATGCTTGTATCTACGAAAACTAGCATACTCAAACGTAGCATGGTCATATCCACTTTATTTAGCAAAACTAAGCTAACCATTTATTAAGGCTGAATTGGCAACTAAACTTATAAAAGCTGATCTCTAACGCTGCACTATCAAAACCACTTATCAAAACAAGCATACTCAAAACTAGCATAACATGGCCATACTACGCATGCAAGCATACCCGATCTACTAAGTTATCAAATCTAAACTTTCAAACCTGAATTATCACAGCTGAACTCTCAGAACTATCCACACGAGCATATTCAAAACTGTCCTAGCATGGTCCTACATATTTAGCAAAACAGAGCTAACAAGTTATCAAACTGAACTTTCAAAACTAAACTATCAACTCTCAAAGTTGTCAAAACTGACATAGCATATCATACAACTTCATCCTTCTTCAACTAGCATATTGATTACAAAATCAGATCTTATATTGGAGCACACACCTCTAAACTGATATCTATCACTTGATGAATAGAACTAGCATATTCATTCTTAATTGAAACTGAACTGAACTCCAAATATTTCTTTATCATCATTCATGTCAAAAACTGCTATGCCTATAGGTCTGCATATGCTTATATCAAAAGTCTGCTTAGCTTAGACAAGAATCGAAACTACCACATAAATTATTAAGGTAATTTCCCTACCTTACACCAGGTTTACGTGTAACTGGTTTCCCATGCACGCTCGTCTTCAAGTAAACGCGTCATGTGCACCAAGTGGCACATATAGGTCATATAGTTGGATTTTAGTTTAATCATCAAGGCTAATGGGTCACCTGAGCTCCTAAATATTTGTTTTATAATGCTAACGGCTCGTAGCATTAATGCATAGACTCATGTATAGATCAACAAGCAGCACCCACAGACATCTGCTTGCCTCGGCAAGCCTCAAGGGTTGCCGCGACAAGCAGTCCACCTGAGGACCTTGCCGCGGCAACCTTGTGAGGTTGCCACGGCAACCTTGTGAGGTTGCCACGGCAAGCCTTGTTTGTTGTGGTACACCTCTTGCCTTTGTTTGCTGAGCCTTTGTGTACCTTATCGCATGCACTCACATGAATCGGCGTGTAGGTGTGTTCCTGCATCCGAGAACGCCATTAGTGTTTCCGTTTCTCACATTGCTTGTGTGCACCAAATTGCACCTATCGTGTGTATATTTATATATAGAGTTTAGTATATCATCTGATTAATGGGTCACCTGAGACCCTTTTTTATAATGTTAATGGGCCATAAGATCAAGGCATAGATCCATGCAGAGACTAACCAAGCCCTCACAGTAGCACTCAGAAAATATAGCCGCCCGACCTCTGCTTGCCTCGGCAAGCCATTGGGGTTGCCGCGGCAAGCCTAGCTTGCCGAGGTGCCTCCCTTACTTTCCTATGTTTGGTGCCTTTGTGGTTTTGCTTATATATATATATATATATATATATATATATATATATATATATATATATATATATATATATATATATAGCTATCTTCTTTAATTTAGCATGGAATTGGGCATAATATATCCAATGTATATTTAGTTCATCAGGGAGAATCCGGAGTGCATCCATTGACTTTCTTGCTTCTGAAACCACTCAAACATCCGATCTCAGACTTTACTCTTAGTTTGAGTAGAGCGTGCAAACTTGGCATAAAAAGGTCCTAAACCGTTTTAATGTCGATGACTGTTATAACTTAGCTTATTTGGAATGCATAACTTTTTAGTGAACACGGAAGTAGGTTGATGTCGGATTGGCATTGAGTTCGCCTTTGCCGAGCTCACATAAAATCAGGGATGCTAGGAGCTTGTTGAGATCAAAAGCTGTCTTTGACATCTTTTCTATTGTTTCTATGCTCTCAAGAGTCTAAATTCTAAGGTGTCAATGGATGATATTGGAAGTGATTTGGTTTGCAAAGCTAGCAGAAGGTACTATCAATGGCTGGCTGTCTTTGGTTAGATCCGTCAAGTATGTTTGCTTGCTTGAAATAGAAAGAGGAAGACGTTTTATAGAGATTGGTGTCTACCTTGCGTGCATGGAATCTCAAGCTAACTCACAAGGTCGTGTTGTCAAGCGCAGTTCAAAGTAGGTTATAAGCTTATAAGCTTTTATATCATGCAAGTTATCACATGCTTTATGAATGTATCCCCAAATAAGTCAAAACAGGATTCTTGCCCCAAAGGTACGCCATATGAATGTAAAAGGATAAGCCTTATGGTTTGGTTTGGCTGGCTTTAATTTATTTTGTATATTGTGTATAGCTGGTTTTAATTCAAGTGTAAAACATGTACACGGACACCTATATATATAGACCATCTATTTTAAATAGCTAAGCTGGGCAAGGCAAGAGTCCCATGCAATGCCCACATGGCTTATCATGGTATCAACATGTAAGTGAAAACGAGGCCCGACATGCTAACACAAGTGTAGCCACCAAATAGCCTATAGGACTATATGCATAATAAATTAATTGAGATGCCTCAAGTGTTGAGGCCACTACTGTACTTGCCTCAGGTGCTGAGGCATCCCACTATGCTTGCCTCAGGTATTGAGGCAAGGTCATCAAGTTATGATTGACACCCCTCAGTGCCTAGCAGCCCTATGCATTATTTAAAATTATTTTACACAAATTTTTATTCTTAGGAGGGTTCCGAATATTTTAATTCCTACCAAATCTATTATCAACCGTTGTTTCAATTATTAATATTGGCCTACTAAAGTTCCACTATTTAGCAGTCATAATTAAAATTCTAAATCAGTTATCTGTCTCACATTTTTGGCACAAGCTTAACCCTACTCGAGTCCGTACTCAATGTTGTCAGGATCAAAATGTGACGGCTGTTACAATATCTTCTCAAGTCGATCTAGAGCTTGAGGCTACACCTTTAGGTAGAGTTCGTGATTCTCGAGTGATAGGATTAAACAAATACACATCCTCATTCTGGTAGTAGCTGTGGTTGTCGTCGTCTTCATTATTGTTGTCGACCTTGTAGCTTATAGTATAGTGAGGCAGAATAATCCATTGCAAGATATCGATGTGCAAAATTTGAACCTCCCAATTCTAGGATCTTTTTTCACTAAATTCTTTTCCTTTGCCCCATTCTCTATATTCACCATTGATATTTTAATTTGGCACGGTTCATCTTGTTCGATATTGAAAATTAGACTGGAGGAAGAACCCTTTTTCGTGCAGTCTAAGCGAGCATCGATGAAGTAAGGATCAGAGATTAAGGATGACCAAAGCTTGGAAACACACCTGAATCTTATAATAAACTTACATGAAATTCTAATGAGTATTTTTATTATGATAATGTCTTGGGGAATGTGCTTCTCTTTATAGATTCTGGCTGGCTTTATCTTATGTAGTTTGCTCAAAGAAGAGACCTTTCAACCAAGGTGTGTTTCCAAGATTTATCTTATGCTTAACCATCTTATGATTACTTACAAAGATGAAAAGATTTTGGAGACTCAAAAGATAGACTCCAAATTAAAAGATTGACTCGGGTTGAGAGTCGTTGGAAATTAGAATATTTAAAGATTTCCTTTATTTAAAAGTCATGATTCAAACTTATCAACCCAGTTTCTATCAACGATTTAAGCACAAGGAGCTCAAGGAGCTCCGGTTGTGAAGAAATAATCATTGGGCTGAAAATAAAGGTACTACCAAGGATCAAAATTTCGGGTTTAATTTTGGTTTCGGAGGGGATCGAAACTAAAATTTTGGTCAATAATTTCAATCCCATACAAAAAATGACCGAAATTTCAGTCCCATATTATCGTTTCAGTGGGACCGAAACAGATAATTTCGGCCGAAATTTCGGTCATTTCGACCTAAATTTTGATCCTTGGGTACCTCTATCCTAACGCCCAACTTAGATGAGGGAAAGGGGTATCTCTTGTGCAGATGGCATAATTACAATAATAACATTATTCTTGGTCCCGTCATTCATGGATTCGGCCTACAAATATTGAATTCTATAAAATCTTACTAATTTTACTCTAAACAACTAGCTAAAGTAAGATAATTACTGCTAATTACTTTCCTGTACATATAAGATATGTTACCTGCCCATTAGTATCAAGTAACCATTACCCATTTTATAATAAGTGAATACCTCGTTAAAAATATAATATCTATTCTCAATGATAAAATTATAGCTATATACTGTATTGAAGTTTTGTTAGAAAATTGAAAATATCTCACAGTTTTGTAAATTTTGTGAAAATCAAATTGAAACTTGTGAATATGCTCTTAGGGATTACCCTAAAGCTTAAGTGTGCTGGTTTTCCTCCTCTTTAAGTATTCGTGTCGCTTTTTTCCGAGAGCACAGCTTCAAAGATTAGGCTATGGAGTTTCACAAAATGTTTGGAAAAAATCAGCTTCATATATTTTTTATCGTCGCTTGAGCAATTTGTAGGGAAAGAAACAGTGTTTGTCATGGAGAAAAACCTAGTAACCCGAACTTTATTTCAGCTAGGGCTGAAGTGTACCTCTTTAATTATGAAAAAGCTAATTCACCAAACTCTAGTGATGTTGTGGTTTGTCCAAATCTTATGAACAACGCTTCAAGTTCTAGATGGTCTCCTCCCCCTTATGGTATCTTCAAAGCCGACTTTGACGGCTCTTGGAGGCATCAAAGCAAAACTGTTGGGATTGGTGTTATTATTCGGGATCATGAGGGACAAGTTTTGATCATTGTGAGGCGTTGGCGTTTCTGGAAGTGAGTAAAATTGCGGTGCAATACGGGTTCAAGAAACTAATTTTTGAAGGGATTCCTCTAGGATTATCAACACTGTGGCGTGCTCAGAGACAAATTTGTCTAATTTATTTTTTCAGTTTAACGATATCAAACAATGGATCTCCATGTTGGAGTGCTCATCTTGCTCTCTTATCAAAAGAACGGGTAACTCAATAGTTGATTCACTAGCTAAAATAGTATTAAGAGAGGATTGTGATGAAGTTTGGATGGAGGATGCTCCTCCTCAGGTTTATGATTACATTGTAACTGACGTTCATTAGCTCTTTTATTGAAAGGTTTTCCATTATCAAAAAAAAAAAAGTTCACTGCAAGGATCAAAATTTCGGTTTTTATTTTGGTTTGCCCGAAATTGAAATTTTGGGGACAGGCCTTTTTTTTTTTTTTTTTTTTTTTTTTTTTTTCTTTTTTCGAAATAGCAAATTATTGGCCAATAATATGCTATTCCGAATCCGATTCCAAGATTATGGAGTTTTCGTTTTGGGGACCACCGCGTTTTGGCCGAAATTTTGAACCATGGTGCTTGCAAGAATGCTCTGATAAAGACAATGATTTTAGATTCCATTGTGGTGTGTAAAATAGTGATTTTAGATTCCTTAAATAGAAATCAAGTGGTGTATTAATACACTATTTTTTTGAAAACATACTACAAGCACCCCTTCCGAAAATGCATCACTCTAAAAAGACACTTCAATTGAAAAGCCATGTAACTATGAAAACACACAGTCAAGCAACAAAATTTCGGCTGAAATGACCAAAATTTTGGCTGAAATTATCAGTTTCGATCCCCACCGAAATGATAACTATGGACTGAAATTTCGGTTCAAATTTTCGATTTCGGCCAAGCCCGAAACCAAAATATTACCCGAAATTTTGATCCTTGCACACACACCTATTGGAAATTGATAAGTTTAAAAAACTTCTAAATATCCAACATATTTAAAGGTACTCGTTGCTCGGTGACAGAATTGCCCGCCTGTGTTGAACTTTCTTTCCTTAAAAAGTTTGGAAAAATATTTTGACTGTTGACCAAGTTAATATTGACCTGATTTTGAATTTGGTGGAGATTGACATTGTGTAAACATCAAACACGACTAGGTAGATACAATGTGTTTTCATGGCTTGACATTGAAAAGTTGATTTGGCCTACGAGGGCAGATTCAGTTATTTGAACAGAAACAAAAATTTTGGTTCTCGCTTCGATTTCTCGAAAACCGAACCCTAACCGAAATATTTTAGTTTCGGTTATCTGATCTTTTCAGCCCCTCAAACAAAACCAAACCGATCCGATTTCGGTTTTGGTCAATTCAATTTTCGGTTTTTCTTTATATTTTTTTCAGTTTTCTCACCCAACCCGACCAGTTTTCGGTTTTTAGGTAGCAAAACCGATGGTTTGGTGTCAGTTTTTAATCAGTTTCGGTCCGATTCGGCCCAGTTCAGAAGGCTCGATTTTCAGTCGGTTTTTGGGTTTTGATTTTTTTGTGCACCCCCTTATTTGTGCCACGACCAAAAGTTGAAGTAAAATATTTGGCACCATTACATATTGACCCTGATTTGAACTTGGTAGGGGATTGATATTGCGTTATTATGAAATACCAAACGGTACATACAATGCTTTTTCATGGGTGGAACTCCTTTTCCAGCCAATTAACATCATCCGATTCCATATTCAACGGGCTCGATTTCCTCATTTTTTACTGAAGATTTAATCTGGGCTTTTCGCATTTACCCGTTAGAGATGTCTTACTTACACTTTGTGGCTGGTGTTTCACCTATTTGCATTGTGGCCCTTATTCCTTCACAATGATTCTGGTTTAAATCCACTAAGCCTCTCAAATTAGGGTTGATTTTGTTGTCAGATATCAGTTAATTACACATGGCGAAGAAAGGCTCCAGTGAGAGTCTTGTACTAATAACTGGAGCAAAACATCTGCATGAAAAGTAGATCATCATCATAACCTTATCCCATCTATTTGGGGTCGGCTTTGCGACGAAAATAAATATAATAGTTTGTATGCTGGATGTAAAGCAGTTTAGGCTATACTTTCAGTTCAGACCGTATCGTCCGATACTAACCAATACAACCAATGTTTTAAGAACCGGATCCCACCAGCAAGTTCGACCAGAATCAGCAGGTTTGAAACTAATAACTATACGATTCTTAGGGTCAAACTAACAGATCGGCCAGATTATCAAGAACTAATCTGGTACACATCATTTTCCTTTTTTATTTTAATTTTTTTCAGAAATGAGAAGGTTGGCAGAGGGATCTGAAGTTTTGAACATGGGTAAGATAAACTGTGGAAGGAGATGACAGCCAAAAAGCGAAAAAACTTTTGTTTGTTTAAAAGAAAAATGTTTCAAACATAATTTTCAAGAAACGACACTGCCAAAATTTGAAGTCATTGATTTTTTTTTTTTTTTTTTATTGAATCAGTCCATTCCAACATGGTCCAAATGGGGTGGGGCCCTTGCCGATGCGGTGTCCAGTCCACTTTTGAAAACATCGGATACAACTTCGTATTGGATGATACATACTGGTTTTTCAGCTGGGGAACTTGACACACAATACTCAGACGAAAATCCATAAATTAACAATAATAATAATAATAATAAATCTACTCCTCAACCTTGATTTTGTTTTTTCCTGGTTGATTGCCCTTTTTTCATCCCTCTTTTTCCTTTTCTAAGTGCCTCGCTCGGAGTTTGATCTTATTTTGTAATTTTCGTTGCTTTTAATGAAATTATAACTTTACCGATAATAAAAATAACAACAATAAAGCAAGACATCAATATCATATATACTTAGAGTAGTGGCGGGAACATACGAGAGTGAGGTGCGATGACAGCTGCCTGCACGAGTTTCTTAGAATTATTGGGGTCAGCAGTCCACTGGATCTCGCTCATGTTAGGAGTCTCCACAAATTCCATGGTGAACTCCCCCACCTTTTCAGCTTTCCCTTTTTTCCCTGCTCTCAAAACAAGATTGTTCCTATGATACAGGAAAACACCCTTACTTAACTGAATTATGTCACCAGTCTTGAAGGCATCGCATTCGCTGCCCCAAAATTGGAAGTGAACTGCTGCGGTTTCATCTGCGACCAGGGCTAAACATGTCTTCTCTTGTCCTTCTTGGGTTGGGCTGCCTTTCTCCAACAGTATGAAGCGTGTGTTTATAGTGTTCACGGCTGCAGGGAATATGTCCTTCAAGGAGATCATTTTTGCTCCAGATGCTTGAACCTAGTACCAAGAACACAGGAAGAAGAGAGAGTAGTAAATAAGAATGGCTTCAATCGTTCGAGCTGAATGGATAATTTGGTGGTGGTCGGGCTCCTAATTGTATTTATTTAATTTTTTCCTGAGAAGTGAGGAGTTGTTTAATAACTGAATTGAGAACCGACGACTGTGGCATAGCCTTAGTCTTTGCCTCTGTGGCTACATTAGCTGACAAAAGCTAAGAGGCACCAGTTATAGGCAATGGTTAGATCATCACCCAATGGTGGTATAATGGGTCATTATTATTTTGTAACATAACGAGAGAGAGAGAGAGAGAGAGAGAGAGAGAGATTGGGCTGTAGCTAGGGCTCTCAATGGGCAGGGCCAGCCCTGATTTTGGCCCGCACCCTATCCAGAAAAAGCAGTATATATATATATATATATATATATAGAGAGAGAGAGAGAGAGAGAGAGAGAGAGAGAGAGATTGGGCTGTAGCTAGGGCTCTCAATGGGCAGGGCCAGCCCTGATTTTGGCCCGCACCCTATCCAGAAAAGCAGTATATATATATATATATATAGAGAGAGAGAGAGAGAGAGAGAGAGAGATTGGGCTGTAGCTAGGGCTCTCAATGGGCAGGGCCAGCCCTGATTTTGGCCCGCACCCTATCCAGAAATAGCAGTATATTTTATGAAGCCAACCCGGCGAGGTACCCGGGCCGGGCTAAGCATGTGGTGACCCAGATTGATCTGGGCCGGGCTTGGGTTGAATGTTCCAACACCCGGCCCGGATAATATATATATATACTAATCGGTACTAGCTTCATAAATAGAAACCCTAAAATAGGGTTTTCATTTTATTGGAATCTCTACCATCTCAAGTCCCAACTCTAAGCAAGCAAGTCACTCACTCGCTCAAACTCTCTCTCGTTGAAAATTAATTTGAAAATTTTTTTTCACCAAATTTTATTTTTAAAAAAAGTCCAAGCCCAGCCTGGCCCGCTATGGGCCAGGTTTGGGCTGAGTACATCGCAGCCCGAGTTAGGGCTGGGCTAAAAAAATTCGAAACCTGGCCCGGGTAGGGCCAGGCTGGGGCCCGACCAGGGCCCATTGAGAGCCCTAGCTGTAGCCAATAGAAGGTTGAAAATATTGCAACCTTGAGGTCTTAGGTTCAATTTCAACTTACTCATCATAAGAAGATATATTGTAAGTTTGTAACAAAAAAGATCATCAGGACATAAATACTATATTTTGATTGAACTATCTAAAAAAAAAGTGAGATAAATACTTAAATCAAAGATGCCATGATGATCAAGGCATTCACTAAACGAATATATTCTTTTAAATTCTAAACAAGTAGCGTGGAATATGATAAAAGTTTAGTGAATAATGGACTTCTAGAGCTCAGATTTTCTTACCGCATTTATCTAAACAATGAGCTAGGTTTTGAGCCCAATGATCCTCGCTGTTTTCTTTAGGTATTCATGCATCTCAGCATCAAATTCTCAAACATGTTGATCTCATTAATCAACAATTGGACAAAAAAACTTTGATCTCTGATGTCTAATTTTTTTGTTTCACTTCACTATATATCTAGATTATGTTAATCTGAATTAACTTAAGTACCTCAGATCTAAGTCTAGAATCATTCAGAATTTCAAAGTTTGTATTTCATAGATTTTTTTTTGTTATTTGTTATACTGTTAAATGAAAGATTTCATCAAAATAAAATATTTACAATAAACAAGCGGCAGGCATAAACCAAAGTAGTGCAGCCGAGGGCCAAAGGGACTGGACCTATCAGGACTCTATAGTAAGTAATCAGTAAAGGGAATAGTCTAGAGGTCTCTCTCCCTATGACATGAAGCTGCCAATTTTTTTATATATTTTTTTGGTAAAGGCTTTCATTAAAGCTAACAAACTTACACGGGATCAAAAGCTAAGCAAGGTGAGTAGCAGAAAAAGAACAGAAAAAAAAGCAAAAAAAAGAAAACAACAAAAAGGAAAGCGTGCACCGGCTAAAAGGAAGACACTACCAAGTGAAGCGGCTATGCATCCAAGACAAGCTTATCCAAGAATTCACCTATCTCTTGAGCCCACCCACAGCAGCAGGCAATCTATTTTTGCTACCATGTAGGCCTTGCCATTTCCTTCTCTTAACATTGTTGAAACGTGTAATTCCTATTATACCTTAAGTCTTCAACATGGTTGAATATAGTAGGACAAAGATTAAACCCATTCTAATGGCATTAGATGAGTCACCTTCAAAGATGACATACCCACCATTCAATGAGTACTAAGATTTCATACCTTCATGTAGCCCTAATTCTTCTGCCTTCGAAGAATCTGCCCAAAACAGGCCAGCAAATCCAATATTCGTAGAGCCATTGTAATCTCTGATAGGACCACCAACTAGGGGTTACCAAGTGAGCATCCATCACAATTTAACTTTAGAGAGTCAACGTAAGGCTTTGCCCATTTAGTAGTGGGGCAAATTTTCGTCTCACCAAACCAAAATACCTCCTCCCAATTTCTTTGGAAGTCGCCTCTGAAATTCTGGTATCCTAGATTTGCCTAGCGATGATATAGAGAATAAATAATAAAAAAAAAAAACAATCACCACTGCACACGAGATTTTTATGTGGAAAATCCAAAGGGAAAAACCACGGGATCTATGCCAGATCCAAGGCAACAAATACACTATGAGTTCAAAGGTTACAGAAAATACCGAATGAATGCAGACACACTAGTCCTATCAAACCTTCCAAAACCACAACGCTAGATTCCACTACGCGTCCTCATAGATTCCCGATTTGTCGCCTTCAACCACCGAGTCACACGATGGTCCACTCGTGTTCAAACGAGCCACAACAACACCTCAGATTCTACCAAGGTCACTAGATTCTACGAGCCAATACATGCTTGAAACCTCAAGCGCAGTATTCTTCAAAAAGATAAAAGCAGATCAGAAGCCTTTGAATCACAATAAAGATCTGATGAGGAGTTTCAAAGGCAACAGGGTTTTCTTCTCTCTTGGGATGACTGAGCAATTTGGTATATAGAGAGTTATGGAGTAATCAACAAGGAGTCCGAAAGCCATGATATATATCTCTTCCTAAAAACCCTAAAAAGAGATAAATAATAACTCTTTAGTTTGGGAAATAATTCCATGGTTGACCATCACAAAACTGATGGTCAACCACCAAATCAAAGGTGGTTAACCATGTTTTGTTTCGTGGTCAACCGACAATGCTTTGGTGGTTACCACGATATAGAACGTGGTCAATCGTGGAGAAAAAAAGCTTTTAAAAAAAGGCTCCTTGAAACACCAAACACTTTGTGAATCAATATTAACCAATCAAACACCATAGGATCCACAAGTGATAGGTTAAGCTTGGCAACACATGGGGGTGAACTACTAGGTTATCATAGATCATGACAATCAAATCTAACAATCTCCCCCTTTGTCACCATTTATGACAAAACCTAGTTTACAAGAGTATAGCAAGAAAAATACATAAATCATAAACATATCCTACACAAATAATCTATATGTCATGCGAAAAATTACAACTCAATACACTCCCCCTAAACCTATGCCAAGTTAACCACAAGATGATGAGGGAAACGCGATCTTCAGTATTTCCAACCTGTAATCTGAAATACTAAAAAAAATTTAGCTCAGTTCTAAAATAAATAGGTAAGACACATCATATCATAGCTTGGAGAATAAACAGACCGCATCAAATCATTGCTAAAAGAACCACTTGCTAAAGACAAAAAACATCATATCATTGCTAAAAACCAAAACACAGTTGCTAAAAACAAATAACATGCCCACATAAAACATAAAACATACCATACCCCACAGTCAATCATTAAAACATAACATCTCCCACAGTCAATCATTACTCCCCCTTTTTGTCATAAGGGGACAAAGGACAGTGTTTCAAGTTATAGAAACATAAAAATAAACTAACAAGAACCACAAGACTAAAGAAGACGATCAAATTTTGTCATAAGCTCTTGAAAACCATCCTTCACCTCCTGCTCAATGTGATCAATGTGTGAAGACAAACCCAACACCTCGGCTTTTATGTCGCGAAGAGAATCCAACATGAGAGCTTGAAAATCAGAACCAGAGGAGGAGGAAGCACCGCTACGAGGCACACGAGTATGGGAAGCAGGACCAGAATTCGCACCACCATAGGGAACATCCGATTCGTTTGACTTTTTTCCAACAATACGACGAGTGGTGGCATCGTCGAGGATTTACCCATGAGGAACCAATGCAGTGCCCAAAGGAATTTTAACCTTACTTTTGATAAATGCTGACATGATAATAGGAAACCCCACAACTGATTTCTCACGCAGATGAAAAGCACAGTGAAGAATATTCTCAAAAATGATAGAGCTCGCACAAAGAGGCACATTATTTGCCAACAGATACATTAGAAAGATCTCATCCCACCGAACCTCATCCTTGTTTCCTTTTCGGGGAATAAAGGTAGTGTACAGAAAATGACGTAACACCTTAAAATCAGGCTTTAGCAGACGAGAAGCTAGAGCTTGATTAAAATGGTTTCCAGGCTCCACACACACAAAATCAATAATGTCTTGTGGTGAATTAATGTGTTCGAATTGAGAAACTGCAAGTTCTTCATTGGCAGGATAGATAATCGGAGAATCACACAATGGAACTTTGATAATCTCCGACACATTCACGGGTGTAAAATGAAGATTTTTTTTTAAGAACCACGGTGTTAAGAAAAGAGTTATCAGACAGAGAATGCATACCAATATTCGCATAAAACAGAAGTATTAGATCATGATATGCTTCACCCGTAAGATTGCAAAGGGAGATTTAGCTCCGATTTTGAAAAGAGGATGAGCGAAATAACTAGCGTACACCGGAAGCTCAATCTGACACTTGCAAAGAATGGTCCGTTTAGAAAAACCCTCAGCGTATTTTTGCTCAGCCTCTATGCTCACAAATCGATCAGCGTCAAATAATGGAGACAGACGACGTTTTTTCAAACCAGAAGAGCCAGCCATAGCAGAGAGGAGATAGCACCGAGAGGAAGAAGACAGGGATAGAGAAGATGAAGTATGAAGATCCCAAGCAGAAAGTCCTCAAAAGAAAACTACAAGAGAAGAAGAGAAAAAAAAATTTAAAACCCTTCCATGGTCAATCGTAGTGAATACGGTAGTAAACCCAAACACAACTCTGGCAGAGGCAATTAATGAGAAAAGAATTGAAAAGAAGCGAAAATAATTGCAGATTTGACTCACGATTGACTGTGAGGATAAACACGGTCGACCGTGCACAAGACGTGATTTGAAGGGACACTGGAGAATCTCGAGAATAGCAACAGACGTGATATGAAGGGACATTGGGAGAATCTCGAGAATAGCAACAGACGTGATATGAAGGGACACTGGAAAATCTCTAGGATTGCAAGATTTACTCCCACGGTCGACCAGCTTTAAGACACGATCGACCGTGACTAATTCAACGGTTGGCCATAAAAGCCCACTCGGTCGACCCTTGGGCAAAAAAAAAAAGAAAAGAAAAGAAAAGAATATATATATATATATATATATATATATATATATATATATATATTTGTTTTTGAAGTTAATGTTGCAGGAAGGTTCACAGTCGACCGAGAGAATAAGACGGTCAACAGTATATAAAAAAAATTATAGTTATGAGCAGAGAAAATCAAGGTTGACCGAAAAGAAAAACACAAGAAATCACGGTCAATCGATTTAAAAAAAAAAAAAACAAAGCGACTTATATAAAAATAGATTGGTTACATTGGAGTAAAGAGGTCTAAAAACTTATTATCCCGAGCTATAGAGACTTTCAATTATTACGAACATGAGATATAGCAATGATCATGCTAAGATGAACACAAAAATTCCTATGCATATATAAGCTAAGCATAAATCAAAATTAATCTACATCTAGAGTTTCAGTGATGACATGAAACCAAAAAAAGGCCAATAACACTGAAAATAAGTGAAAGCTCATGTTTGCACACCGTGAAAAGGACGGGATAATTGGATGATTAATTGCATTCCGAATTCTCCGACTTCCTGTTTTTTTTTTCACATCTTCACACATCTTCAGAGGGATGGGTTTATAATATGGAACCAACAGAAGCACACCCAGAAATAACAAAATAAAAAATAATAATAACATTTAAAAAAAAAAATTATTCCTACCTACGTAAAAACTAACAAATTAATCAAGAGAACATAACCCTATAGACTTCCTAAGATATTCAAATCTGATCAAATCAAGGGGTTTTGTAAGGAGATCAGCCAATTGGAGCTTAGTGCTAATGTGATTGAGAACCAGGATTTTATCCTCCACCAATTCTCGAATGAAATGATGATGAATGTCGATATGCTTGGTTCTAGAGTGTTGAACAGGATTTTCAAAGATACAGATTGCACTCTTATTGTCACAGAACAGAGTCATTGTGTCTTGTTTGACTCGATAGTCTTCAAGCATCTGCTTCATCAAGAGAAGTTGAGTACAGGCACTTCCGGCAGCAATGTATTCTGCCTCAACGGTAGAAAAAGAAACAAAAGATTACTTCTTACAAAACGACAAAACTAAACAGTTACCAATGTAAAAACACACTCCACTGGTACTTTTTCTATCATCAGAATTGTCTGCCCAGTGGGCATCAGAAAAATCGACAATTTGAGATGTGGTATCAAAAGGATACCATAGGCCAAGATCTAGAGTTCCATTGATATACCAGATAATTCGTTTTACACAAGAGATGTGGGAAGCTTTAGGAGCACCTTGAAATCTAGCACACATGCCCACACTAAAAGCAATATCAAGTCGACTAGCAGTTAAGTACAATAGACTGCCTATCATACATCTAAACATGGTTTCGCCAACAGACTGACCCAAAGAATCCTTAGACAGTTTAACAAACGTACTCATGGGAGTGCGAGCATGTTTAGTCGACTCAAGACCAAATTTTTTAATCAAATCTCTAGCATATTTAGATTGAGAAACAAAAATACTAGATGAGCATTGTTTAATTTGAAGTCCCAGAAAACAGTTCAGTTCACCCAACATACTCATTTCAAATTCAGATTTCATTAAGTGAGCAAAATCATGAGCATATTTATCAACAGTGGACCCAAAAATAATATCATCGACATATATTTGAGCAACAATCAATGCATTCAACTCCTTTTTTAAGAATAAGGTCTTATCAACACTTCCTCTATTGAAGCCATTGGAGAGAAGATACTTAATCTCGTGTACCAAGAACGAGGAGCTTACCTCAATCCATACAAAGCCTTTTTTAGCTTGTACACCATTTGTGGGTGATAAGGATCTTCAAATCCTTTGGGTTGTTCCACATACACATCCTCAATTAGAACACCATTTAAGAAGGCACTCTTAACATCCATTTGGTAAAGCTTGAAACGCGACTGACAAGCCATACCCAAAATGATGCGAATGGACTCAAGACGAGCGACGGGGGAAAAAGTTTCATGAAAATCAATCCCCTCAACTTGAGTATAGCCTTGAGCAACAAGTCTAGCCTTGTTTCTAACAACGTTACCTTTCTCATTAGTCTTATTTTTGAAAACCCATTTTGTACCAATGAAATGAACGTTAGAAGGACGAGGCACAAGATCCCACATCTCATTCCTAGTGAATTGGTTCAATTCATCTTGCATAGCCGAAATCCATTGTTCATCTAGGAAAGCCTCTTTAATATTTTTAGGCTCTAGGATGGAGATGTAGCATATATGAAAAATTAAGTTTGTCATCTGCTTAAACTTATTCCGAGTTTGAATTTCCGAAGTAGGGTCTCCAATGATATGTTCCTCAGAATGATTTTTCATATCTCTCGCATAAGTTGGCCGATTTTTCTTAGGACGCTCAGTGATTTGAATAGGAACTTGAGAAGGCTCAGGTTCATAAGGTTGAGAGACTTCAAGATTTTCCTTAAGAGGAGAAGATGTGGAAGGAATATTTACATCAGTGGATTCAACATCCTTACTAATAGAGCTAGATTTTTCCTTATAAGAAGAAACCGTCAGTCTCATCATCATCTTCTCTAAGAACAATTGGCAAAGTGTTCACATCCTCAACCACAACATTGGATGATTCCATAACAGTCAAAGTACGCAAATTGAATACTCTGTAGGCACAACTATTAAGAGAATATCCAATAAAAATGCCAGTATCGCTTTTGGAGTCAAATTTTCCAAGCGATTCACGGTCGCGCAGAATGTAATGACGACTACCAAAAATACGAAAGTAACTAATTTGGGGCTTCTTCCCATTCCATACTTCGTATGGAGTCTTAGACGTGCCAAGTCTAAGATAAACACGGTTAGTGATATAACAAGTAGTGCTAACCGCCTCAACCCACAAATTTTTAGCTAATCCTTTGGCATTTAACATGACGCATGCCATTTCTTGTAGCACACGATTCTTTCTCTCAACAACTCAATTTTGTTGAGGTGTGTGAGGGGAGGAAAACTCATGTTTGATCCCATATGAAGAACAAAACTCAATGAATTTAGAGTTGTCAAACTCTTTTCCTCTATCACTTCGGATACGAATGATAGGAAGATTTTTCTCAACCTGAGTTCTTTTAATGATGACCACAAACTCATCAAAAGCATTTAATTTCTCTCTAAAAAATCCTACCCAACTGTACCTTGAAAAATCATCCACAATAACTAGAATGTATTTCTTCCCCCCAAGATTGCAAGTTTGCATTGGTCTCATGAGATCAAAATGCATTAACTCAAGGACACGAGAGGATGTGATTGAGGTAACCTTTTTATGGGAGACTAGTTTGTTTTCCCAATTGACAAACACCACAAATATCTCCCGAGGATTTACCAAGTTTGGGTAATCCTTTGACCAACTGATTTGTGGACAACTTCATCATATCTGAAGCGTTCATATGACCAAGACGCTCATGCCACAAGTTTGTTTCACTAGTTTGTGCCACAAACCAAGTGGAGTTAGGTGTGTCCTTGAAGGTATAACAATTATCAGAGGACCTGACCCCTTCAAGAACTTTTTCACTGGACTTATTTCTCATAGTGCAACCAGTTTTGGAAAACTTAATGTCCATTCCATCATCACAAAGTTGACTAATGCTAATTAGATTAGCCTTGAGTCCTTCAACCAAAAAGACATCCGATAGTTTGGGACATCCAGGAGCATTAATGATTCCTCTTACAATAATTCTATCAGAACCTCCATTCCCAAAAGACACACTTCCATTTTTCTCCTGTCATATGTCTGGAGCAACCACTATCAAGAAACCATCTTGACGCTTCACTTGCCTTAAGGGCAATGTGAACTACAAAAGCCGATAAGCCTTCCTTTCTATCCCAAACTTGTTTGTATTTTGGGTACAACAGCTTAGAAGAGACTTGGTTCATCACATTCTTAGGCTTTCTAGGATAGGGAAAATGAAAATGTTGAGTATGATTTCTTCCCTTACCATGAGTCAAATAAGAATGGATATTTTTCCTTTTCAAAGTGTAGTGAACATTTATGTGTCCCTTTCTACCACAATAAAAACATGTGGGCAACTTCTTTCCCAAGTTTTTGTTAATCTTCTTAATTTTCCTAGCATAAGTAACAAAATTTGGTTTTGTTTTCGATGAAGATTCAATGCTAGTGTTAAAACCAAGACCATTTTTGTTAGAGCTAGAGAAAGAATTATCAAGCATTTTACCAAGAGACACACTACTCTGAGAGAAAGAAGCAAACTTCAATTGAGAGATAGTTAGATCACGCTTCAATGTCTCATTCTCGAGAACGAGACCTTTGTTGCTAGACTAATGTTCATGACACTCATTCTCAAGAAATCTTATCGTATGATCTTATCTTGAAGAGATTTAACAGATTTTTCAAGACGATTCTTTTTAGTGATAAGATAATCAAGCTTGATGGTAGCAGATGAGTTGGCAAATTTCAAACCGATAACTTCCTTAGATAATTTGCTCTTCTCTTTAGTTAATCATACACATTCACGGTACAATTTACCATAAGCTTCATTAATATCAGACGCCTCACTTTCAGTATTAGATGTTTCCATCTCACTAACAACATTTCCTTCTTTCATAACACAAACAGATGATAGAGAATCAGGTATATGAACAGTGGAAGCAAAGGCCCTGAATCCATATTCAGTGTGAGTGGATTCATCAGTTGAAGAATTTTCTTAAGCATCAACATCTTGAGTGGCCGTCATAACTTTGAATTTTCCCTTGACTTTCTTTTTGTTAGCACAATCCGCAGCTACATGCCCAAAACCTTGACACTTATAACATTGAGTTTCCTCAGAGAACTCTTTCAAAGGCTTCTTTTCAAAAGACTTTCCTTTTTCAAATTTCTTAGGAAAACTTTTATTCCCGTATAGAATTTTTTAAATTTTTTAACGAGATAGGCAAACTTTTCATGATCATCCTTATCACTATCAGAATCAGTTTCATTTTTAGATGATCTGAAGGCAATGCTCCTACCTTTATGAATATCTTGAATTTCGTATTCATAAGTCTGAAGAGACCGAACAAGTTCGTCTAAATTAATAGTGTCAATGTCCTTGCTTTCAACGATAGCGTTGACTTTCGACCTAAACCTCTTAGGAAGAGATCGCAGGATTTTACGCACAATCTTGGAGTTAGCAATGGGTTCCCCAAGATTGAAAGACCCATTAACAATATCATTTACTCTAATGTAGAAATCAGAGAATTCCTCATCCTCTTCCATACAAAGATTTTCAAATTGAGAGGTGAGCATTTGTAGCTTAGCAAGCTTGACTTGTTGCGCTCCTTCATAGGTAGTCTCAAGGATCTTCCAAGCATCCTTGGCTTTTTCACAGGTATTGATTCTCTGAAACTCAGAGGCAATGACCTCACTAAATAGTGCATTGAGGGCTTTAGAATTATATTCGATAGAGTTATACTCATCAGGACCCCACATATCTCTGGGTTTTAGAGACATCTTAGTCACTCCATTTGTTTCAAAAGATATCATCGGGGGACACCATTCATCTTTTATAGAAAACCAAATTTTGCGATCTAAGGATTTTAAAAAAGCTTGCATCCTAGCCTTCCAATAAGGATAGTTGAACCCATCAAATAACGGAGGACATGTTGTTGAAGCTCCTCTCGGCAGAACTAAATTACTAGAATGAGCAATAGACACTCGGTTCGTGAGAACACAGATCAAGTGCATTGTCTCTGATACCAATTGAAATTCCGGTATCCTAGATTTGCCTAGCGATGATATAGAGAATAAATAATAAAAATAAAACAATCACCAATGCACACGGGATTTTTACGTGGAAAATCCAAAGGGAAAAACCACGAGGTTTATGCCAGATCCAAGGCAACAAATACACTATGAGTTCAAAGGTTACAGAAAGTACCGAATGAGTGCAGGCACACTAGTCCTATTAAACCTTCCCAAACCACAACGCTAGATTCCACTACGCGTGCTCAGAGATCCTCAATTTGTCGCTTTCAAGCACCGAGTCACACGATGATCCACTCGTGTTCAGACGAGCCACAACAGCACCTCAGATTCCACCAAGGTCACTCGATTTCACGAGCCAATACACGCTTGAAACCTCAAGCACAATATTCTTCAAAAGGATGAAAGTAGATTAGAAGCCTTTGAATCACAATAAAGATCTGATGAGGAGTTTCAAAGGCAAGAGGGTTTTCTTCTCTCTTGGGGCGGCTGAGGAATTTGGTATATAGAGAGTTATGGAGTAATCAATAAGGAGTCTGAAAGCCACAATATATATCTCTTCCTAAAAACCCTAAAAAGAGATAAATAATAACTCTTTAGATTCGAAAATAATTCCATGGTTGATCGTCACAAAACTGATGGTCAACCACCAAATCAAAGGTGGTTAATCGCTTTTTGTTTGGTGGTCAACCGCCAATGCTTTGGTGGTTGACCACGATATAGAACGTGGGCAATCGTGGAGAAAAGAAGCTTTTAAAAAAAGGCTCCTTGAAACACCAAACACCTATGGATCAATATTAACCAATCAAACACCATAGGATCCACAAGTGATAGGTTAAGCTTGGCGACACATGGGAGTGAACTACTAGGTTATCATAGATCGTGACAATCAGATCTAATAGCCTCCATTCAAGAACTTAAGATCCTTAGTAACCAAAGTCTAGTAGATAATTTTTACTTTTAACATATGAAACACAATTATCATGAACCCAAATAGCAAAGAGGTAAGTTTCCACATGAATGACGCACTTTCATGACGAAACTTTATGTGTGTCACAACTGACAGAGGAACTACTAGGTTATGCTTGGCGACACATGGGAGTGAACTACTAGGTTATCATAGATTGTGACAATCAGATCTAATAGCCTCCATTCAAGAACTTAAGATCCTTAGTAACCAAAGTCTAGTAGATAATTTTTACTTTTAACATATGAAACACAATTATCATGAACCCAAATAGCAAAGAGGTAAGTTTCCACATGAATGACGCACTTTCATGACGAAACTTTATGTGTGTCACAACTGACAGAGGAAATGGATCTGCTCGACGCGATTGAGAGTTTTACTTAAGGGTCCATGTCCTAGCACTCCACTGCTCGTTTGATGGTGCTCAAGAGGAAGAAAGATTCCTTCAGGTTATGCTCAAGAAGAAGAGAGACCGCTCAATGGTGATGGGGATTTTGGGTGTTGAAGCTCAATGGGGATGGATATTTTTGCTCGGTGTGTTTGACAAAGGATTTCAAATCAAGTTCATGAACATCATGAAGAGGAAGATGTAGGATGAACTCATCCTTCATTTGTTCCTTCAATCTAATGAACCACCAAAAATGGCATTGGCACCGGTGTGATCGCGTCCACTAGATGGTAAGCAATCACTGATGGTTCCCCCTTATGTTGGCGGAAACGGAGTAAGCATAGGCCTCTACCTATTTGGGTGCCAAGTTATAATTAGCAGTGGAGGCCTCCTATGTGGCTTGTTTTTGGGTGGCATTATAGTGAGTCACCTAGAGGGACAAGGAACCCATTGTCAATTTGGGCACTATAAAGGGACTTGTGCTAAGGTGTTTTGAGCTAAAGGAGAGGAGGTTGGCAAATTGCAGAGATTTGGAGACCGTGAGGGTGTTCAAGGGCGGACAAGCCTCATTCGGATGCGTTGCAGTGACGAGAATTGTCATCATATGGAGTTACCTAGGATTGGGGAAAAGTTGGGAGTTGCAAATCATGGACTACCTGGCGTAAAGCGAGTTTAAGTTATTTTAATGGAAATTATTTACTTTTAAGTAGCCAAGCTATGATATTTTTGAAGTTGGTATCGTAGTAAATGGTGTCACAGCCATTATTTAGGAAGAGAGGTTGTGGAGCAAAGCTCTTGGGGGGCCATCTATTTCATGGGCGAAGGAGAGATTTATTGAGGTGGGTGATATCTGTTCGGGGGTGTTGGTGGTCGATGTAACGAGGTAGCAAAGAGTGGGTGGCCATACAACTCTAGGTTGCCACTTCAAGGTTCATCTGGTGCTGGGGACTGAGGGAATATGCTTGAGCCAGTGGCAGGTCACCATTTGCTTGGGAGTTATTGAGAGTCGGGGTGGATGGCAGCCAAATCTAAATGTTGCACTGATTCCATCTTGGCCACCTAGTAAGGGATGCTGCTGCTGCAAAGATTTCCAACAACCAGAGGGTTTAAGCTGTGCTCGGAGATGATGGTAGTCAAAATGCTCTCGGAGACCCAGATGGAGG
The DNA here is from genome assembly GCA_021018995.1 of Chloranthus sessilifolius. Lineage (NCBI taxonomy): Eukaryota > Viridiplantae > Streptophyta > Magnoliopsida > Chloranthales > Chloranthaceae > Chloranthus > Chloranthus sessilifolius. Next base: position 13,076,820 of record CM037588.1, read on the forward strand.
AGGGCATGAGGATGCGACGTGACGGGTGAAAAGATGAGGATTGGAGTGAAACTGGGCTTGTAGTGACTGGATCGAAGGCTATAACAATGAATTTGGGTGTCGGTAGCTTGGTTCAAGGGCATGTGCGATGATTTTTTTTTCAGGTTGGGAGGGTGTTATAGCGACATCATACACATGATAGCCATGCGTAGGGGTTGGGGGAGCCACATAGAAGAGTGTGGGGGCTGACGCCCCCATTTAACTCTTGAATTTCTCTAAGATATGCTTCTTATAAAGACTTCTTTTGTGTATAAGCCCCCAAATCTACAGTGTACAAACCCCAAAATCGACGATAAAATAACTATTAACATCTATTGATATTGCTCCCACCAACAGAAAATCCTAGCTATGCCCCTGCTAGCGCTTGCAGTTTGACAGAAAATCCTGGCTATGCCCCTGCTAGCGCTTGCAGTTTGTGTTGTTTCTTTTTTCTTTTTCTACCCCTAACACTCTTGCTTAGGGTTATATTTGCCACCTAATTTTATTCCTCAATGAAATTCTATTGAATGCCAATTGAAAAACTAAAAATAAATAAAAAAATCCTGATGAGACCTGATTGCAAGTCTCCAACACGCTAGTAGAAAGCTAACATTAATCGATGAAGGAAGTAAATCATGCTTATGGTGACATGAGTTTTTCTTTGCGAAATTTCATCAAACAGCTTATGTGCATCTCATTATAAGAGTTGTGTAACAGCTCATAAAATCTCTCATGGTCTTCGATGAATAAAATGGAAAGAAACTCAAAATTGATCGACATAAATGATGCTTATAGTTATTCAAAGCTAATGAGTATTTTTCCTTTGTGCAATTTCATCGAACAGTTTATGTGCATCTCATTATAAGAAGTTGCATAACAGCCGGTCACCAAACCTACAACAACTTTCTTTGATAAATAAACTCCAAACTCATGGGCAATCGACTAACAATATAACAATATGAATGGAGAGAGTGAGAAAGAGACCTACTTGCATGCGGTGCCGGAGAAACTTGAAGCGCTTAAACGCACACTCGGCACAGAGAAACTTCGTGATCGGGTAAAAAAATTGACGATTGGCGCCCGCACTATTTCTAATAGCACACCAATTTTTGCTATCCCCCCACTAATTGAATAAAATAATGAGGCCTTTTTACTAAAAGGTTGCCCCGATTTTAATTACTAAAAAATAGGGCGTATTTCTAGATTATCAGCAGATTACAACAAGAGGCTGGATACAGGTTGCTTCAGGATCACCCTCCGGAAGCGTATTTAGCCCTGTCAATTCATTCCACTCGAATTAAATCCACTTCGGAGCCAACCTACTAAAGCGTGAGGACTACTTCAGTGAAACTGTATCGATATTATAATATATGCTCGGGGCCGCCCCACCGAAGCTTGGTTTTAGTTTGTAATGCAGGTCGTACAAAATCGTATTGTGAGACGTTTTAGTAATCTAGAAATTGTGACCATTTTTTGTATTTAATATCCGCTTACGCAACTGTTTTGGTAAAAATTGCAAAAAATTTAGCACCTCTATTCAAGCAACCCTACAGGATTATTGAGGGTACCTATGCTGAAAGTTAAGAATACGTGGCAAAATGGAGTAACAGTTAAACAACCTTACTCCATTTTACCTGCTTCTATCCAAACAACCCCTTAGGATCTAAACTTGAGATCGTGTGATAAAATTAGATGATAATTTAGCAAAACTCTTTAATGCGATTCTTTATTTCTCAACATACAATCAGAAAGGGGATTTGTATCATATATTCATATGTATTAATTTTTGGGCCCAGGATTCATATCATATGTATTAATTTTTTGGGCCGGACTCTCCTGACTTTCATTTAAACACTAAATTGGTGTTTAAATGATCTTACACCATCAATGATTTAAGATGTGGGTGATTTGTACTGTGAAAGTGATAGATCATAGATTGAAGTGCAACAAGCTCAAAAGCAAGGTTTTAGGGAGATTCAAACCATCCGATTTGTTGACTATAATATCAACCATTATTTTTAGTTTTAATGGCTGATATTAATGTTCATCAATTGGATGGTTCGTATCCACTTGTAGACATGTTCCTTTGGGCTGAGATATATTCCAATGACAGATTGCCACTTGGAAAATTTAGATTTATCACATATGTGCGCCACATTGCAAAGTGTAAATCCCACTACAAGGGTGTGAGATTAAAAGTTGGTCAAGAGTCATTATCCGTAACTTTTTTTATCGGTAAGCTAGGTTCGAACCTCTAACATTAAGGTTGAATCATATGTATCAGTACAATATTAGATACACGTGGTTTGACAACCATATGTAATACAAGCTCCTAATTTAGGAAATGGTAATACTTATCTCACTTGAGTTATGGGACATAAACTAAGAGTTGAGCTATCATTGATTACATGTCACATCAATTGACTTTTAAATTTTGTTAATGTGACATGCAACTAATAAGAGCTTGAGTCACTACAAAAAATAAGACTATTAGCGGCAGCCAAAAACTGCCGCTATTAATATTAAAAAAACTATTAAATGTTATTAAAACTATTTGCGACGAGGGTATTAGCGGCAGTTTTGGCTACCATTAATAGTTTTATTTTTTGTAGTGAGTTATGGGCTTATATCCCATAATTCGAGTTAGGAAACCAGGTCCCTTTTAAGATATATGCATCAATATTCACTTTTTAAGTTTATAAATGGGCCCGACTCTCCTGCTCTTCATTTAAATACCAAAACGGTGTTTAGATGATCGTATACCATTAGTTATTTAAGATGTGGGTAATTCATACCATCAAAGTGATAGAACATGCATTAAAGGGAAATGAGACCAAAAATTATACTTTTTTAGATATTTGAATCATCTGATCATTACACTCTAATACCGACCATTGTTGCTAGTTTTTAATAGGTGATATTAAAGTTAACTAATTGGATAGTTCACATGCACTTATAGGTGATAATTCTTTGGGTGAGACATGTTCTAATGATAGATGACTACTTGGACAATTTAAATTGACAACAAATGTGCCTCACTTTGCATAATAGCATATCATACTTTAATGGTGTAAGATCAAAACTCTAATTTAATGATATAAAATTATTTAAACACCATTACGGTGTTTAAATGATGGTCCGGAGCGTGGTTCAAAATATTGGCCGATAATTCAAATTATCGGCCGATATATATATATATATATATATATATATATATATATATATATATATATATATATATATATATATATATATATTAATTTTGGGCTTACCTAAGATAATAACTTCAAGTTATCGGCACTTTATCAGGGAGGCTATATTTTTGGCTAAACTCTTAATGTTATCAGCTAAAACCTAAACTCTTAATGTTATCAGCTAAAAGCTAAACTCTTGCAAATCTCTTGGTAAACTCTTGCTATATTACTGGCTAAACTCTTGCAAATCTCTTGGTAAACTCTTGCTATATTACTGGCTAAACTCTTGCAAATCTCTTGGTAAACTCTTCCTACATTACTGCCTAAACTCTTACTATTATCGGCTAAGTGATAAACTCTTGCAAAACAGCCAAAACTTCTGCTATATTATTAGCTAAACTCTTGCTATTATGGGATAAACTCTAAACTCTTGCTATATTTTAATTTTTTATAATACTAGTAAACATGCATGTGCTTTGCATGTGTTGCTCTATGAAATCATAAAAATAATAATAAATGTATAAAATGGAAAAGTCTATGGATTCTAATGTATGGATGAACCTATGCATTTAAACCTCAGATCATATGCCACGTGACATCTGATTTCAAGATAGTGCCTTTTTTGGGATCGTGTGCAATGTCCCATGTCATCTATTAAAAAAAATTAATTTTTTTTTGTGGTCTAAACTTCAATCAAAGTTTGGATACTGCCTCACACATCATAGCACATGGAATTTTTATCGTTTGGCTACATTTTGGACTATGGATATCCACTCCTTTTAACAATTTTTATTCATTGAATGTGGTGGTTGTAATATAAAGTGGTGTGCCGGTAACAACCAAAACATTATCAGGCTGATTTGATTTCATTGATTGACTCAATTTTTTAATTAGGCCGATCACATGAACTTGACCCCTCGGATCAAGTTCGAACATGAATCATTTGAAGGTTAGGTTGACAAATTTTATGTATGCAAAATATAAAGAGAGAAAGGGATAATGTGTAAAGGCATACACTGAAAAAATTGGGTCAAATGTGTAAATCTAAGGAGCATGGTGGGATGGGTTTTAAATGATATTGATGTTGATGCAGTTTCACAAGTTTAAACCGGTGATGGTGGAGATCATTCTTCACCCCACTAATGACATTATATGGACCTCTTAAATGATTATCGTGTGGGATCCATTAGTTGCACTCAGACACTTGGCCTTTGCACCAAGTTTTAAAAAAAGGCCTACAAGTTTTGCGACCTCTGCTATATGAAAACTTCATCTAAACAGTTTGATTTGGAGCCCATCGTTTAAAGATATTAAGTGCAAAAGATTAGCAGAAATCCAGCCACGTTTTCCAAACAGGCTTGGGGTTGGGGCTTGGCCCAAACACGGTGGCGAGAATGCGGGTGGGCCTGAGAATGGCGGCGCGGAGGTGAAGGTGGGCTCTGTGAGTTGCTTTCACTACTGTAGTCATTAGAAATGGAGAGATTTTGGAGGTGGGATTGAAGCTTGTTTAAGAGCATGTTGGTGGTAGGTTTTGATTTATTTTTTTAGTGTGTTTTTTGCGAGATTGTGAAGATAGGTTTGTAGATTACATGGTTGAATGAACTCTCATTTAGATTTTTTTGTTGTCAGTGATGGACTGAGAGATTGAATATGGCTTTAATGGCATGTTGCAAAGTAGCAGAAAAGAGAAAGGCCGAAGGAAGAAGGGCTGGGACTTGGGAGTTTAAAAGGTGCAGAAAAGAGGAGAGACATATATATATATATATATATAGAGAGAGAGAGAGAGAGAGAGTGGTGGTCGTGAGTTTTGATTGGTTTTTTTAGTGGGTTTTTTGCGAGATTGTTAAGATGGGTTTGCGGATTACATGGTTGAATGAACTCTCATTTAGATTATTTTGTTGCCAATGATGGAATGAGAGATTCAATATGGTTTTAACTTTTAATGGCATGTTGTAGAGTTGCAGAAAAGAGAAAAGCCGAAGGAAGAAGAAGGGTTGGGACTTGGGAGTTTAAAAGGTCTAGAAAAGAGGAGAGAGAGAGAGAGAGAGAGAGAGAGAGTGGTGGTGGTGGGTTTTGATTGGTTTTTTTAGTGGGTTTTTTGCGAGATTGTGAAGATGGGTTTGTAGATTACATGGTTGAATGAACTCTCATTTAAAATTTTTTATTGTCAATGATGGAATGAGAGATTGAATATGGTTTTAATGGCATGTTGCAAAGTTGCAGAAAATAGAAAAGCCGAAGGAAAAAAGAAGGGTTGAGACTTGAGAGTTTAAAAGAGAGACTTATTCGTTTAAGCAGCCAGAAGAGTCATACTTTAATTAGAAGTGTAGTTATATAAAATTAGAAAATATAGGGATACATAGGGAAGAACATGAGGGTAAATAGAGTAGCTTAGGGTCATTTTATTCCTAAAATATGAAAATACTAAAATTGGCAGAAATAATATATCATTCATGCTTTTATATAGTAGAAAGGATATATATTTGGGACCGATATTTCAGCCCATTCTGAAAACTTCGACCAAATTATCGGTTTCGGCCAAGCCCAAAACTGATATCTAAACTGAAATTTTGATCATTGGTCATGTGTCATTATTCCTGGCCATTATTTAAACATCAAATGATGTTTAATTGATCTTATACATTATTAATAAGCAAAATCTTGTAGCTAATTGATAAGTAACATATATATATATATATATATATATATATATATATATATATATATATATATATATATATATATATATATATATAAGTATGATGTTCATAATTCGCAGGATGTTAGGCAAAACCTAGTAGCAAGATGTATATAAATATAAATGGTGAAATTGTGAAACAAACGAATAAGATCCTATTGTAAGATCTTATAAAAAAATCCTATTGTAAGAAGTTTTGTTTTGATGGGCAAGTTTATGTAAAAACTCAGATTTTTAGATTTTATTTTAACGGTGTTAGATGATGCACCACATTATGTACTGTGCTAACGCTCCACATCAGAATCGAAACCCACCTTTTAAAATAGAAAATTTCTAATTTTTCCCATATCAAAATTAGACTCATTGTGAAGTGCTCGTCGATACGATTCCAACGATATATAATTTGACGACTTCTGACAAGAATATAAAAAGTTATGCCCATTTTAACTGATCAAGCAAGTCAAAGGGTATAATTGTAATTTTGGGAGAGAAACACGTTTGGTGCTTATGCTGAACGAAACATTTTCTCAAGCTATCCAAGTTACGCATGAATTCTTATTCCGTGTAAAAAATCTCCTATTCTATTAAATCTCTCACGAAAAGTTAATTGGAGTCAACCTAAAATTTTATACCATTATAAATAAAACTTTAAAAGCTCTCTCCTCTCTATAATAAGAAACTATTCTCTCTCAAGACTTAGATGAGCCGATGCCTTGGGAATCGACCTTTTCAACCCGAATCGCCGTTGATCTTCTGTTCACGCTTCAAGAGGTGGGTACCCATCAATCCATCTTGTTCTTCTCAGATCCCGTCGCGTAGGATGCGTTCAATCGCGCATCGACGGGTTTAAAAACCTTATTTAAACCAAAATATCTCATAAATTAATAGATATATATATTTAATATATGCTTTCCCTTGAAAGTTATATATTTTGTAATTGGGTTTATATGTTATTTCTCTTTTCTTTTCAAAAATTCCTTTTGTTTGAGCCATTAATATTCTACCTTATATTAGGTCTGTATATTTAATATGCTTACTTCCTCTTTTATGTCTGTAAAATTAATTAAATTTTAATACTTATAAATTTGATAGATTGACTTAATTGACATAATATCATATTGATATTATTTATTTCTAAATCTATATAGTATAAATTTATCCTTCTACTAAGACTATAATAATATATATTATTGTTGCAAGTTTATATTATTATTTATTTAAAATTAATTAAGCCCAAAAATTAAATTATATTTTTATTTTATTTAAATAAATAATAGATTGTACCAACTTAAAGTTTCGGGTCCGAACTTGCGGCTACGAACCCGAATTCACGTCCATGAACCCGACCTCGCGACCATTGATGCACCTGTCTCGGTATTTTGGTCATAACTTTTTACTCCGACCTCGGATTAATGCGATTCTTGCGGCATTGGAAAGAAGACAGCGAGCTTTACAACTTTGTGTGAAATAGCCATTTCACGAATTTGACTTTTTAGAGGTCAAAATAGAGCAACAAGTCGGGTTCAATTTTGAATGAATCAAGGCTATTCGAATTTAATATTATTTTCTAAATATCATGACCAAAGTTCTTATGTATATTATATTGTAAAGTCTTTCGATCGATGGTCATGATAAATCATAACTTAATAAGTATAAATATTATTTAATTTAATTATCTAATTATTATATATATATATATCAATTTTATCGCTTCAACGCGACCTCTTCGATAATACAAAGTGTTAGAACTTCTATGTCTTTATGAAATCGAACTCTGACTTTTACGATTATCGAAATCACACTTATAACTCTATTCTATAATTATATTGGTGTGGTATATAAATAAACATAAATATAAGCATAATCAAAATCTAAGTATAAATCGTTCTGTATGTGTGATACTTTTGTATTTGCAACTTAATCAATTTATACAAGTTAAAAATATGTTAGATCATGAGTACGAGAGTGTATGAGATCATGCCTACGCTTGGGCGTGGTGATTCGCCGAGATGGTATCGAAGCGAAGAATACACCGTATTCACATGCCTTATAACTCATGGTGGAATGAGACCCATGACGAGTCGGGTGAGTGTGAATTCAGTATAACTTCGTACACGGTGGCATATACAGTGATCCTATCACCCCGAGTTTTAATACGAGAGGATAAGATATGAGATATGATACGAGAATCGGGCGTTGGGCCTTTAGCTGTGGTAAGGTTTCTTTTACGGTCACGTGAAACTCGAAATATTACGCCCATGTACGGATGCAACACCTCTATGGTAGTATAAACTATCACACGAAGTACATCCAAGTTACTACGAAACCTTTTTCTTGGGAAGCGTGAATTAGGAAGGTTGCCTCACTATAGTTTGTCATAGGATTAAGTATAAGAGTATGATAAGATATGAGTATGAGATAAGATAAGTTATGATACGAGTACGATAATAAGACATCGCTGTGTAGGCCAGCAAAAGATAAAGAACTTAAGTCTCTGTACGTGTCGTTCCTTGCGTAGCCACCGTAAGGGCAACAACGTCTTTCAGCCAAGACGGATCTCTGGGAGAGATTATGAGTATGAGTGCGTTATGAGTGAGTTTGGCCATTATGTCTCCCCATTGGCTGGGTGGTGGAGTATGAGTATGACACGAGGGCGTTATAATATGGTGGTATGATACTATGTTGACCCTCCCATAGTCGTTTAGGATTTCACTAGTATGTTAGTTACGCTCATGCGATGCGTACGTATGTGCGAGAATGATAATAAGACATGATATAATATGTTATGAGATATGGTAAGGTACGTTAGGATACGAGTGTCTAGATCATAGTCTTGCATTTATGATATGATATGAGTTTTACGATATGCATGTGATTTTACCTTTCTTTTACTATCTACTTTGAGATATTATGTTTATCACTCACCAGATGCACCCACAATGCACCTGAGTAGTATGGGGTGGATTGGTGGTGTATCCCACTGAGTTTACGTGACTGAGTAAACTCATCTCACGATAATCTAACAGTTGCAGGTGATTACGCTGGTGGAGTAGTCGCTGGCCATCTAGATCTCGCTGACGCTGATTTCATTGATTCCCTGGGCGTTGAGTACCAGGAGCCTTTGGAGGGCGACGCTGCCGGTTATAAGGAGGACTACGGTGCTGATCTTGATTCGAGTGCCGGATACTGATCATTGTGGACTTGGTATTGAGTTTTATTGATACTAGTATTACGGATTTTATAGTTTATTTTATCGGATTTGTCTCCGACTTTCATTATCATTTTATTGGCGAATTATGATTTTATCAGACTTATTCAGTATTTATGATTACATTAATATTCCACCCTATTTGTTAGATCTCATGAATTTTGTGGAACTATTATTGCGCGAGAACTCTGATTAGGTGTATGTCCGCTTAGCATATCCGGGATATGTGCGGGTCATAACTCGGAATTCTAGGCCCTCGGGATGGGGTAGAATTTCGGGTCGTGACAGTTTACTTTAAAATGTAGAACCCTCATGGGTAGATAAGTTTTGTTGGGATGGCAAATTCGTTTAGACAAGTAAAATATCATGATTGAGAAATTTTCATAATGAGTAAATCCTGAAATGATAAAAAATTTAGGATTTTTAGGATTTATTGATTCGAGCTTCAAACCCAAGTAAGAGATATTGGTACATGTGGAAATGGGAGCTTGTCAATGGAGATTAAATTCTCATTGAATACTAGTTGGTTTCATGCATGATTAATGGAAGATTAATCAGTGTCTATTACTTGATTAAAGAGGGTCATTTCTCTTTGAGTATTGACTGATATTTTCGAGTATATATATATATATATATATATATATATATATATATATATATATATATATATATATATATAATGATAATGCTTACCCCACTATAAAAAAATTTACCTGACCTAACAAGTTTTACACGGCAAGATCTCTATAAAGTGGTATACGGTGCATAGATTCAAGAACAATGGATAGTCCTTGGGTCAATTATTGTAGCCTAAAACGTGCCTAGATTTGACAATGTTAGCCATTTGATCTAGATTGATAATTAATTTGCTCCATGAGGTTTGGATAATTGCATGTGTCTACTCGACTGCTATACTCATTACAGAAGGGGAGTGAGGGTCTCATAGGGATTAGTCCAAGTATAAGCTTCTTGGGTTTATACTAAGTTATAAAAAAAAATTGCATGTGACTCATACAAATTAAAACATTGCCAAAGTTCAATTATGAAAATGTCTTAGGCATGCAACAAGGACAAAGCGCGTTATCATTGTGGGTTGGTGTTTATTGTGTTTTTCAAGGTTATTTTAAGTCCGTGCGTGTATTTGATACATAGAGATAGAAACAATAACACAAAACAAAGTTAGAGAGAGAAAGAGAATAACAAAAAAAAAAGTAGGGCTTTCAATGACCAGGCTCGCCCGGATTTCAGCTCAGACACGGCCCTAAAATAGCAGCCTGTTCGTCTTGGTGTATAAGCAGGCGCGGGAGCCAACCCGGGCTAAGCATGATCTGAGCTGGGTTAAACCAAATTTAGCCCGGCATGACCCGACTCGATATATATATATATATATATATATATATATATATATATATATATATATATATATATATATATATATGGGAGTCGGTTCCGTCCTCCAAGGTCCACGTGAAGGTATACATGACACCTAAAACACTCTTTAGTTGTCACGTAGAGCACGGGTGGATGGTTTAGATCAATTTAAAAAAAAGAAATTTCGATTTTTTTTTTTGAAGCATCAGTCTATGTTTGACTAGTTACAATAGTCTACATTTCATGCCTCAAAAAACACATGATAGATATAAGTTGGCAATTATTTTTTTTAAATGATCTAAGCAATGCACCTGAGGCCCACGTGGCATTGTGACTACATTCTCCCATGAAGGACAAACACCTTTTCATATATATATATATATATAATAGGTTTAATTAAAGAGCTTTTTATTAAAATAATCGAAGATTAAATCATTGCAAATTAAAGGGACTAATGTTCATACATTAACGAAAAAGGTACCATTATTCACACCTACCAAATAGCAGAAAGTACCTACATATTAAAATCGCTCACTTATGTTGTCATTTTTCATAAAATGTTCAGACACGGAGTACGGATTCAAAGCAATCACCTCTTCTTTTTCTTCTTCTTATTTCTCAACTTCAGCGAACTGCAACCATGATGAAGACATGATGACATGACTAAAGCACTCTCTTCTTTTTCTTTCTCAACTCCGGAAAATTGCCATAATGATGATGACGTTATCGAAGTAGTAACCGAATATCATTAAAAAAAATTTTAAAAACCCATGACGGTAGGCACCCATAGAGTAAGAGACATTTTGTGTGTGATCTAAACAAAGGACACAAAATGATAGATGTAAAAAAACAAATAATGGATGCTCACTACCAATTTTTACGTATGACAAATAACTTGCATAATGGAATTCCCTTTTAATTTTTCTAGGAGATTTGGTTCGTACTTCGAAAATGTCTTCGTCATTGTTGTGTGTTGCGACTCATTGGAGTTAAAGAAAGAGGAGAAGAAGAGGGTTTTTTAGTGATGATACCATCATTGTTGTGTTCTTGGGAGTTAAGAAGACGAGAAAGTGGGTTTTCCAGTAGATGCATATTTTATGAAAAATAAAAAAATATTAGTGAGTGTTCTTATAACTTTGTACATGATAAGTGAGAACTTTTAAGTATGTGGAAAAGGAGGGTCCTTTTACCTCATAGTGAAAATATGGTTGCTTTTAGAGATTCGATAGGTGCGAATAGAGATACGCTAAAGATAGGGTCCTTAGAAGACAAGGACCACTTTAAAAAAAAAATAATATATTATACTATTTTAAAAAAATTTATAACAATTTTTTTGGACTCTGAATGAGACATTCGATTGAAAATTTTGAAGCATTTAATAGTTGAAATTATGATCACCCTCCGTCCCAATTAGGTACACGATATCATTACGATATCATTTGTGTTATATAACATTTAAAACAAAAGTTATTTTCATAGTTTCATCATAAATGTTTTCCAGACCAAATGGCATTTTAGAGAATTTTTTTCGTAATTTCAAATCACCATTTCGTTATACATTGACTATATGACTTTTTAGGAGCCTTCGAAAGCGTGTCAATCTCTCGTTTCTTAAAAGTGACGCCACGGTTGCTTTAGACGTGCGCGATAGATGAGCTCTTTTCTAGATGATCGCATTGCCCACATGGAGTATGCCACACGCTATCCAAGGGCCCCCATAAATCTGTGTACATCTGTTGATTTAACGTCGCAACATGGGCGCACAGGTACACGGTCCGTGTCCCGAATGCAAACCCAATAGAGAAGAGGGCTGCTACTCACACACCACTCTCTCTTCCTTCACACCAATTAATAAATAATTATAATAATAATATTTTGGGTACCTTTGTTTGCGCCCATGCCATCTCCGAAAGCGCCCTCATCACAGACCCATTGAAACTATTGATGGCTGCAAATTAGATGATGGAGATCATGTTTCACCTGAATCTTCCACACTAAATCTGAATATGATGTCACATTTATCATACGGTCAATTTTTTTATTACATGAGTCATAGATCTCCCAAAAAAACCCCCAAAATTCACGTTTGAGCGTGATGTGTCTCATAAGAGTCAAGGGTCATTTTCTAGGTATCTCACGATCTATTGTGTAGAAGATCTAGGTAAAACACGATCTCCATTAGTTCTCAAGGGTATGGGATGTAAGCGCTTTCAGAAAATGTGTGAGCGCAAATAGAGGTACCTCAATATTTTTTAATGTTGCTAATAAAAACGTGTATCACTTATAAGAAAATGTGTTCATGCCAACTTTTATTTTTATTTTTTGATAATGTCATACAACATAGAACGACCCAAATATAAATCTCTAATAAAAAATCACTCGCCTTTGTTAATACAAAGGGAGGAAGCAAACGTAGAATCTAAAACCCACAACCTTTCACTTTTCCTAATTTTATATTCTTTTAATTAAACTAGCAAAAAAGTGCGCCAATAAAATGGCAACATAAACAAAATTATTTTGTAAATATAAGAATTTAAGACAATAAAATATCATAAATAAAAAATGTAACATCTGTTAAATGAAAAGAAAAAGATAAAAAATAACTATTAAACATTAAAGAAAAGGATAATGGCTCATAACTGACATTTAGACATTTAAACACCAAAATGCTATTTAAATGATTTTATACTATTAATGTACTTTTTAACTCACACCATTGAAATTTGATTTCTCTTTTTTTTTTTTTTTTTATAAATGAATTGAAATTTGATTTTTCATTATGCCATATGGTCTACATTTGTGGTCAATCAAAATTGTCTAAATGGCAATCTATCATTAGAAGTTTGTAACATATCTCAGCCCAAAAGAAGCATGCCTATAAGTAGCCGTAAATCATCCGATTGATGAACTTTAATATCAACCATTGAAATTAAAAACAACGATTGATATTATAGTCAACAGATCAAATGGTTTAAATATCCTAAAACATCATTTTTGGGCCTGTTGCACTTCAATCTATGATCCACTACTTTGATGATATGAATGACACCCACATCTTAAATCATTGATGTTGTAAAAAGCATTTAAACACCAAAATGATGGTACGGAGAGTCCACTCTTTAAAGAAATGTTCTTTGATGGGTACCTTTAAATTCACTCACATTGAAAACTCACTGACTACTTTACGTTAGACGATGGAGATCATTTTTCATCATAATCTTTCATACGATAGATCTTGAGATCATGGGCGTGTCATTAAACAGTCAATTTTATATTTCACGTGGCACACATCCCAAAAAAGACACCTTAACATCAAGTGGAACTCATCACGCTTAAGGTCACTTTTTTATGTGTGTCACGTGAAATTACAAAAAAAAGATCGTTTGATGGTACGCCCACGATCTCAAGATCCATGTCACGACCCGAAATTATACCCCATCCCAAAGGCCTAAAATTTCGTATTATGACCCGCATGCATCCCAGATACGCTAAGTAGCTATATACATAATCAGAGTTCTCACGCTAATATGCTTTACTGTTTTATTTTTTTTTATTGCCCTATTGTTATGTTTTCTTATTTATTCTTTTGTACAATGAGGACATTGCACCATTCAAGTTTAGGGGTATTTCGTGGTCATTTACATGATTTTTATTTGTCATTGCATCTATCTTGTGTAGACCATTGATTTCTTTGATCATACCACAATTTTGATACCCATTAAATCTATCTTTTTACAAATTTTGAGCCATCGCATGCTAATTTTCAAACTTTAATTGATAATGTATGCATGCGAGTTTGATTTAGAATATTGATGTCATATTTTGATTACTTGTGTCTTGATTATGAAATTTAATGTGAAAATTTGAGGATAATTTTGAAATTCATGCTTAAAATTTTTTTTGCACCCATACCATGCTAGGATTTAGAAATCAAGAAACTTGTTTGAACTTTGAGTCTTAGGATCTTAGTGGAGATTAAACCCAGTGAGCTTTAGAGTCATATTTCCGTTTTTTATGCGTGCTTACATAAACTCGAAATTATCTTTGAATACGAATTATTTTTGAATAATCTCATACATTTTACTTTGACTTATGAATTTGCATGACATCAAATTCATATCATTATGCTATAACGTATTGTATTTTTGCTCAAGACAAATAGACATAGTTACTATCTTTTGTGTACATGATTGAACTTCATCTTTAGCTCTTTGTACTTAAAATGCTCCACCTCATATCATTTTATCCTTCTAGTACCCCTTTGAGTTTATTGAGAAATTTCCCTTTATATGTTCTTTAATAAATCACGTTAACCTTTATCTTTACATCATTTCTGGAATTTAGCCTTACCCTTTTTATTTTTGAGAAATTGAAACGAGAAATGAGAATGAATGAAAAGAGAGTAAGTGGAGAGATATCTAGTTGTAGTATTTACTGAAAGTATATAGTGAAAAATTAGTGAAAAGGGGAGAAAGAGAAAAAAAAAGAAAAAGAAAAATTAGGAAAGAAATAAAAAAATATAAGGTGCTTCAAAAGAATGAAAAAGAATAAAAATGAGTGAGAAAAGAAAAGAAAGTTGAGAAAAAGAAAAAAATAGTGAGAGATTAGAAAAGAAAAATAAGAGAAATAGAAAAATCAAAGGTTAGTTCATTTTCCAATTTATTAAAAACTTCGAATCTCAACTTTCCTTTTTTCTTACCGCTTAGCTAAGCCTCATTAAAATTCGATAAAAGACCTTCATGATCCGATCTTGCGTTGGTAACTGCCTTGTAAAGAGTGAATATATAATATTTATGGTGCTTGATAGGACGTGCTTAGAATATACAAATATCTTATCTTACGAGATTTCTTTTTGTTCATTGATACATCGTGTTTCTTTTATCATGTGATACCCTTTTTATTTGTGTTGTATTGATATCTCACATGCGTGTGAAAACTTACCCATCATCGGAGTGATTGTATTTTGAAAGTATATCTATTGTGAGGATTGAGTCGAGACTTGGGATCTGATGATTTATTGTTTGGATTGGTTCCGTGCATACACTACACGTTTAGGCATGCATAGATAAGTTATTTGAGGATTGGAGCATTAGGCTAATTTGAATGGATGGAAGTATGATTGGTATAGCATTAATGTTTGAAATTGAGAATTCGCATGTTGAATTGATTAATGGTTTTGTGCTTTAAAAGTTATATATATATATATATATATATATATATATATATATATATATATATATAAACTGTAACATCTACGATTTCCGTGTACTATACAGGTCACGTGTGTCATGGATAGTGCTATGGCGTCTATGGTGCACAAGAAAACAAAAACCTATGTATACTCTTAGGTGTATATGTTTGGCAAGTAGGCCAAGTGGATACAAAATACTTAAGTGGTATGTGTGTAGTTAGCACACTAGTTTAAGCAAGTGGGAGAGAAAGGGGGAGGAGTCTCCCATACGTTGTATTGTGAGCTTAGAAAGAGAGAGAGAGAGAGAGAGAGAGAGAGAGAGAGAGAGATAAGAAAGAGAGAAGAAAAAGAAAAAGAGTTTTATTAAAAGAAAATTAGAAATAGGAAGATTCTTGAGAAGAAGGTGAGATTCACCTTATGAATTTCTAATATATAAGATAAAGATGATGGTGAGGAGAGTAAAAAAGATTCTTTAGTTTGGAGAGCTTGTAGATGATCAAGAAGAGATTTTGAAACCCTTATTTGGATAGTTGATCTAGGATCGAATCTAGAAGAGATTCGATTGATTTAAGGTATGTTTAATGCTTATGTATGTGTTTTGAATAAGGTATTAATAATTAGTTGAATCTTTTTGACATTTAAATAGGGTATTAAATGAGATAGGAAGTAGTTCTCGAATTGATCAAGTATTTATTGTGATCGCTCCTCGCTTGAGCGGTTAAAATAGTTCGCTCGAGTGAAGAGACAGATCACTCGAGTGAGGGTCGCGTGAAGTCAAAAGGCATCGTTTATAATCGCTCGCGCGATAGTATGAACCTCGTTTATGATCGCTCGAGCGATAAATAGTGCTCGCTCGCGCAAGATACTACATCGAGTTTTACTTTAATTTTTATTGTTCTTGGGAGCTATGATTCCCAAGATTCTTAGGGACTTTTCTGAGAGTATATTGGCACATGTAATGTAGGTTTGGACGTGTGTTAGATGTGCTTGATCTCCCAGGGGATGATGATGCGTAAATGATGATTTTGCATTGAGGTAGGGAATCTTTTGAACATGTATTTTGATTATGATAGCATATATGTAATGATGTAAAGAAATATGCGTTGCATGTTAAGATTGAGTGCATAGAGGCACCTTAAACTTTCCTGTTAAGAAGTAGTTAAGAAATGTAGAACTAAGGGATTGTGCGTGTGTACACAAAGAGTCAAGCAAACTAATAACCATATGACATCCCAGGGATGCATATGAGATGAGGGCATCTGTGTGATGCATATGAACATGTGGCATCCCCAGGGGATGTGTAACAAAACGTGGAACTATGTGAAATAGACCAAACCAGCTGTGAATATTATATTTAGTACAAATACACGGTGATAAACTATATGTAAATTGTATAATTGATTTAAGGTTTGTAGAATACCCCACCGACGCAGCGGTATAATCGTGACTGACTCGGCAGAATATTCGTAACCAGTACGGCATCCAATCCGTACACCAGTTGACATCCCAGGGATGTGTGAGAGTTTTGTGCCCCGTCGCCTATGAGAATGGGACTTGGGCTGGTAACACATGATGAAAATAGTCTAATTAGACGACGATGGAGGGTATTCCATCGGGGCTCGATGCTATATTGCTCGGGGATTACTTAAGTTATTTGCTTTAAGTTTTAAGACAAAAAACCTAGTCATATGTGATCAAATTGAAAATAAGTAAAATATGTATAGAGCAATAGTTCACATTCAGTTTATGTTCTAAATAAATTCCACTGTTTCTAACTGTTTAGATTGATCGTTCATGTGTTGATTAGACCATAGAATATATGTGAGTAAAATAGATTTATATGTTCTTCCTTTTTTTCCTTATTGAGCTAGGATGTAGCTCATTCCTTTTGACTATATGTCACAGGTTCAGAGATAGCGGTTGCTTCTGGAGACGTCGATCCCGAGGACTCGGATTACGTTCTAGTGGAGGAATCTGAGCCCCCTCCTGAAGAGTTCTTTTAGAAGACTCCTTACGTACTTGGATTTTGAGAGATTAATTATACGGCTTGGTACGTCTAGCCATTTTGGTGAAAAGATGTAATTAGACATATTTTTGGGATATTCTTTTTGGCGAACCATCTGGGGTGACCTTGTTGTCACCAATGGTTCGTGTCGGTTCTCCTGCTCATGCCGCAACATGGGATGAGAACCGTCTTTTGAGTTGGTTATACATATATCATTAATGCATAGGAGATTTAGTTAAATTATACTTCCGATATACATGCTTTGCTTTATGGTTGTGTAGCTATACCAAGTATTCCACTTATGTACTTGGGGCACGGCCCTGAGGGTCATGCCGATGGCATGGGTTTCGAGGCGTCGAAATTCGGACTGTCACAGTTGGTATAAAAGCAATTTCTTTAGAATTTCTGACTAACCTTAAGTTTTATCAAAGTATAGGAATCTTCTGCTAATGAAACCTTGATTTCATGTTACAGAGCGTGATGTCTTCTGGAAGAAGGGAGTCGACCTAGAGGTACCCAGGGTAGAAATGTGAGAAGTGAAGCTGAGTTACATGAGGGGTCTAGTAGAGACCAGAGGAATCCTCATGAGGCGACAGAGAGAATGGCATTGGCCATGGAAGCGGTGGCTGCTGCAATGGCCTAACAGACACAGCAGACGGTGTTACTCGCCGAGCAGACCGCGTTATTGGCTGCTAACAATACCCATAATAATCAGCCACCACCACCACCCCCTCCAGCATAGTTGCCCTCATCGTTCGTCGATTTTAGGAGATTAAGGCCTCCTAACTTCTATGGACAAACAGATCCGTTGGAGGCAGAGAAGTGGTTGAACCAGATCAAGAAATTATTGGAGAGATTGTAGAGTACCAAGAATGAGAAGGTCGGCTGGGCTTCCTTCCAGCTTGAGGGAGATGCCGATCCCTGGTGGAAATCGGTGTTGAGGAAAAGGGAGATTGAACATCCTAACCGTCCATGGACATGGACGGAATTTGTTCGAGAGTTCAACAAGGAATATTTCCCCAAGCAGGTGAGAGTTTAGATGAGGAGAGAATTCACAAATCTAGTACAGGGGAGCATGACGGTAAGAGAGTATGGCGTGGAGTTTACAAGATTATAACGATTCGCGTCTGAGCTAGTATCTACAGAATCCACGAAGGCTGCCAAGTTTGAGGAAGGGTTGAGACTCAATGTCCGTGAGCGAGTATCAATCTTTGAGCTTGAGAGCTATACAGAGGTGATGGGAAAAGCAGTAGTTGCGAAAAGAGATATAAACAATATGTACAAACGAAGGGAGCAATAGGACAGGGGTAGGGCAGTTCAAGGGAGAGCGGGTGAGTATGACTCGGGGAATAAAAAGCCGAGATTTATACTACCAACTCTAGTCCCCAGGCAGATTGCGTATACAAATTATTCCAGGCTACCGGCATCTACTTTAGCAAGATCGATCCGATACGAGATCTCGACTTCCACCACAGGTGTAGCAGTTACCCAAGGTTTCTCTAGGGCTGCTTCTTCCACACCGAATGAGACTTGTGCTAAGTGTGGCAAGGCACACAAAACAGCTGACTGTAGAAGGGGTACACGGGTATACTATAAGTGTGGAAAAGTTGGCCACATGATTAAGGATTGTCCAGAGATGAATAAGGGATGAACGGTTTCTGCTCCAATGCCGAGACCGTTACAAGCAAAGAAGTCGATCGTGCAAGGAAGAGCATATGCGGTTACTGCCGAGGATGCCCAACACACCAACGATATTATCCAAGGTGAAATGATTAATTATTTTTTTTCATTGTAGGAAATGCATTAGCTTTAAATTTAGATAGAAAAGGTGCATTATATATGATATCTAGGTAGAAATGGTTTAATTTAGTGGATTTCTTGTTGTGATATGATGCATAAGTATACTGCTAAAATATATGTAATCTATAGGTGTGTTACAAGTGTATGGGAAAGGGAGTTTTGTAGCATACGAGGCTAGAGTGTTGATAGATCCAGGGTCTACCCACTCATTTGTTACTCCTCGATTTGTAAAGAGGATGAAGATCAAGCCAGAGACATTAGACTTCGTCGTGGCAGTGTCTATTCCGACTGGGCAAGCAGTTGATACAGACTTGGTCTGTAAGTCAGTGATAGTGGCCATCCGAGATTGGGATGTTTTTGAACTGCATGCAAATTTGATTCTCTTGGATATGTAAGGGTCGATGTGATCTTTGGCATGGATTGGTTGTCACAACATTTTGCGACAGTCAATTGTAAGAATAAAGTCGTCATCTTTAGACCCAACACCAAGAGATCATTATGATTTGTAAGAGTAAGGACTAAGTTTATGCCACTCGTGTATGCTATTAAAGCTAAATGCATGATTAGAAATGGACGCAATGGTTACTTGGCATTTTTGAAAGAAGACAAGGAAGGGAAGAACGTCCTTTTAGAAATATCAGTCGTACGGAAGTTTGAAGATGTCTTTCTGAAAGAGTTACTGGGATTACCTCCCGCACGCGAGGTGGAGTTCGCCATTGACTTAGCACTTGGAACGA
Organism: Chloranthus sessilifolius; assembly: GCA_021018995.1. Classification (NCBI taxonomy): domain Eukaryota; kingdom Viridiplantae; phylum Streptophyta; class Magnoliopsida; order Chloranthales; family Chloranthaceae; genus Chloranthus; species Chloranthus sessilifolius. Next base: position 13,097,042 of record CM037588.1, read on the forward strand.
AGCTAGTTTCTAAAGCACCATACCGAATGGCTCCTGCTGAGTTGAAGGAGTTGAAAGAGCAGCTACAAGAGCTCTTAGATAAGGGGTTTATAGGACCGAGTGTGTCTCCTTGGGGAGCATCGGTCTTATTTGTCAAGAAGAAGGATGGGTAGATGCGGCTGTACATAGACTATCGACAATTAAACAAATTGACCATCAAGAACCAATATCTTTTGTCTAGGATCGACAATCTATTTGACCAACTGCAAGAGTAAAATATTTCTCCAAGATCGATCTGAGATTGGGATACCATCAGCTGAGACTCAAGGCAAAAGACATCCAAAAGATGACGATCAGAACACAGTACGGTCATTATGAGTTCTTGGTAATGCCTTTTGGGTTGACAAATGCGCCGGCTTCGTTCATAGATTTGATGAATCGGGTGTTCAAACCACACTTGAATACTTGCGTTGTGGTATTTGTGGATGACATCTTAATTTATTCTAAGTCAAAGAAGGAACATGAGAAGCATACTTTACATGAATATCAACTATACGCCAAACTCAAAAAATATGAGTTTTGGTTAAAGGAAGCCAGCTTTTTGGGACACGTTGTCTCAAAGGATGGTGTCACAGTGGATCCTGTAAAGATAAAAGCGGTAGTACAATGGGAACAACCAAAGACGGTGACGGACATCCGTAGTCTCCTTGGTCTAGTCGATTACTATTAATGTTTTGTAGAGGAATTTTTGAAAATATCGGGACCTTTGACGAGGCTTACAAGGAAGGATGCGAAATTTGTGTGGACTGAAGCGTGCAAAAAAGAGTTTTTATGAACTCAAGAAGGGACTCACTTCAACCCCAGTACTAGTAATTCCTTCAGGCAGTGGAGGGTTTGCGGTGTACAACGATACTTCACATAGTGGTTTAGGCTGTGTGCTCAACCAGAACAGGAAGGTGATTGCTTATGAGTCGAGACAACTGAAAAATCACGAGAAGAACTACCCAACACATGACCTGAAACTGGCAGCGATCATATTTGCACTAAAGATTTAGAGACACTATTTATATGGTGAGACCTTTGAGATCTTCACCGACCATAAGAGCCTCAGGTACCTATTCACACAGAAAGAATTGACTATAAGGCAGCGCAGGTGGATGTAGTTTCTCAAGGATTATGATTGCTCCATACAATATCATCCCGGCAAAGCTAATGTCATCGCAGATGCCTTGAGTCGAAAGAGTTCGGCTCAGTTAGCTAGCCTTGTTTTGGGGATGCACAGATGGAAGTTGTTGGAAGATCTTTCCTTGTACGATGCAAAGATTGAGGTGAAAGCTCCAGGGGCCTTCTTGGCCCACATCACTGTTAGACCGACGATCTTTGAGCATGTTCAAGAACTATAGATGAAAGATCCGAAATTGGTCAAGATTAGACAGTGTGTGATTGACGGCACTAGGCTAGACTTCTCTATCAAGGAAGATGGTTCTTTGTTATTCAAAAGACGCCTCTGTATTCTGATCGATGCCGAGTTGCGGCAAATTGTTTTAGATGAGGCGCATAAATCCAAGTATGCTATTCACCATGGCAGCAAAAGATGTATCAAGATTTGAAAAAGAGCTATTGGTGGTGAGGGTTGAAGCGGGATGTGGCTGAGTATGTGTCAAGGTGTTTGACATGTCAACAGGTGAAGATAGACGATCAACATCTTATCGGATTACTACAGCCGCTACCCATACCGGAGTGGAAATGGGAATCCATCTCAATGGATTTCATCGTGGGATTGCCGCGTACAATAAGGAGGTATAATGCAATTTGGGTCATCGTTGATCGACTTACCAAATCAGCTCACATTCTGTCATACAACACGATGTACACGGCAGGAAAGCTTGTAGAACTCTATATCAAGGAGATACTATGTTTGCACGGGATTCCAAGCAGCATTGTCTCCAATCGTGTCCCACTATATACTTCCAAGTTTTGACAAAAGTTTCAAGAAGGCATGGGCACGCGATTAGACTTTAGTTTAGCGTTCCATCCGCAAACCGATGGACAAACAGAGCAGGTGAACCAAGTAATAGAGGCCATGCTTCGAGCGTGTATGCTTGAATTACAAGGATCATGGGATCAGCACCCACCATTGATCGAATTTACATACAACAACAGTTTTCAAGCAAGCATTGGAATGGCACCATATGAAGCTTTATATGGGAGGCAGTATAGATCGCCTATCAATTGGGAGGAGACCGGCGAAAAGTTCATTTTGGGGCTGGAGTTGCTAGAAGACAATGCCATCATGGTTCGTATGATCAGGGAGAGGCTTAAATCTGCTCAGAATAGACAAAAGAGCTATGCCGATATCGAAAAGAACGAGCGTGGACTTCTCCGTGGGCAATCATGCGTTTGTGAAGATATCACCCATGAAGGGCGTGATGAGATTTGGAAAGAGGGGAAAGATAAACCCCCATTATCTTGGACCCTTTGAGGTTTTGGGCCGTGTAGGCAAGGTCGCGTATTGCATAGGACTACCTCCTATTTTTTATTGTGTACATAGTGTGTTTCATGCCTCCATGCTTTGCAAGTATGTAAACGACCCCACTCATGTTTTGGGAGATCAACCGATTGAGATACATGAAGACAAGACCATGATTGAGGAGGCAACTCATATTCTGGTTCGAAAGGAATAGATTCTATGCATGAAGGTGATCCCTTTAGTGCTCGTCAAGTGAGGAAATCACCCGATCGAAGAAGCAATGTGGGAGCGTGAGGCGGATGTTAGAGAACAGTATCCTAGCTTATTTGTGGACTCTAGTTCGTGTCCTACAAATGTTGTAATCTATAATACTTTCGCATGTGTCTGTATAAATTCCTGCTTTATTATATGAATGGACGACTTTTGTCAAAATTTTGGTCATACTTATTTTCAATTTTGGTAGATTGATCATTCACCAATAATATTCAATTGCCATGGATAAGAGATTTGGTGTTAGAAAGACCCTAGAAGCTAGAAGTAACACAGGGTGAAAATACAGGACAGAATGAATCAGAAAAATGTTTCTGGGCTCGCTCGAGCGATGACCTGCGATCGCTCGTGCGAGCCATATAAAAATATAGCACCAAATTTGTTCTGGACTCGCTCGAGCGAGGACTTATGACCGCTCGAGCGAGGACAACAGTATAAATAATGGGCGCTCACTGTTTGCCCATTTCTTCATGCGAGTGGGAGTTTGGAGCGCTAGGGTTTAGGGCTTTTACTTTGGGGATTCTTCTCTACGTGCGATTTCAAGCCAGAATCGAAGAATCCGCTCAAAACGCGTAAAAAGGTGATTTCTACCCTAAATTCACCTTGTTTTCATTGATTTTGTTTCTTTTTTACCCTCATGGCTTCTACAAGCCCTAACCCACAACCTAGAAAGAAGGTGGCGATTCGATTGTCATCTTCTCACAATAAAGCACCACAACCACCACCTCCACCACTACCACTTCAAACAGATGCATCGGTCCAACTAGATGATTGGTGGGGAGCCAAAACCTTTGAAACCGAGTGGGAGATCCACCTCACTTACTTTCGGGATCCTACGTCCACAAAATAGACTTTGGATTTCCTCACACACAATCATATGAGATCATTATTAGCACCTTTTGGGAATCGGTATTATCTGCGGCTCGTTAAATTATTTTATCAAACCCTTAAAAGTACGACCGACATTTCACTCGCCATGAATTGCCCTCACACCTACGCCCATGAACCAAATTTACAACCACCTTTAGCCCAAGAAATACCTTTCCAGACAATTGTCGCTGACATTACTGGCGGCACCATTGCATTAGGACAATCTATCACTTGGTCCCAATTGCCGCCATATATGTGGCCTTTCGACATCATTTTCTAAAAAAATTTATACCCGGCGGGCCACGATCAGGAGCGTCATGACGCATTATTGAGGGCGTTACACTCCGCTTTTCACAACAAATGGTTTAGCACACCTAGGGTGGTTCTCAAAGGCATTATCTATGCTCTTAAATGAAATATGAAGGGTGCTATTCCACCACCCATCAATCGCTTACCTTACGCCCATCTTATTTCCCGTCTCTTTGACCTGCGGAAAGGGAAAGAAGGCTTTCACATGAGAGAGGATGAGCCCGTCCTCACAGATAACATCGTCCCTTTCCTCGGCCAGTACCTAAGTAGGAACATAAAGAGCCTCCAAAATAATCTAAATAGGAAGCAAGATCGTCAGGTTGCCCGACAAGCGGCACAACCACCACCGACTGGACTGACTACTCCCTCCGCTTCGTCTTTCCAGCCTTTCCCTACCACCGACAGTAGCATGATGAGGGAGATCCTCCTTCAAGGGCGGGAGATTCGATTATATCAGCGGTTTCATGAGTCACTCCTCATAGACCCCATGAGCCATGCGTTTCCACAGACGTACCGGGAGCGCATTGATACTATGCAGGGTACTATCTTTGGTGCATCTAGCTCGGGTCCTGCTATTAGGGCGACTATAGCTGGTGCCACTACCACGGGGGAGGTTGGTGACGATGGTGACGAGGAGGGCGATGGCGATGACGAGGAGTATGAGCAGGGTGACGATTAGGTCGCCATTTGTCATTTAAAATTCTTTTTGAAAAATAGCAATGTAATATTTTTAAAGGTTTTGATGTGAATGTCGCGATGTCGATCTTTTAAACTATGGTGACATGGGTGTCACAATTATATTAGTAAATGCATTGGTCTCTGATGTCCAGGATAACTTAAATTCAATGTCATTGGTGATGACCATTTTAGGAACGATTTAATGTGCATGGACTTTGTTTATGTGGAGTGCATTAACTTGTGATACAAATTTGGTGGATACGTATAGCTCTATTTTACAGATGATCGGGGATGTGTATAGCCATACCCGAATGTGTGGATGTGTGTAGTTTCTTATGCAGGTACTTAAGAAAGTGTGTAGTCATAACTGACTACTATTCAGTTCAATGCAATATGTTTAGTGTGTCTCATGGCAGGTTATACCCACACAGGGAAAACTCCATACGTGAGATTTCAAGTGAATTTGAAATGGGTATCATATTGGTTGTGATAATAGTTGCATATTGGTAGTTATATTTCACGTTGAATTCGAATGGGTGTAATATGGTCTGTTATATTTCAAGTTGATGTGGAATAAGTATTTTATCAATTGTTATGAGAGAATATGGAGTATGTATTGTCGTAATGTAGGTGTGATTATGGATCACTTTTGTCCAAATGCTTAATTAGGTGATTCAACTAAATGGGTAGTTTGTTTGGATACCCTATTGCTTGTGTGTAGGTTTGTTTTGAATACTCCTTTGACAATTTTTGAGGACGAAAATTTAGTAAGGTGGGGTGAATGTAACATCCACGATTTCTGTGTACTGTACAGGTCACGTGTGCCATGAATAGTGCTATGGCGTCTGTGGTGCACAAGAAAATAAAAACCTATATATACTCTTAGGTATATATGTTTGGCAAGTAGGCCAAGTGGATGCAAAACACTTAGGTGATATGTGTGTAGTTAGCACACTAGTTTAAGCAAGTGGGAGAGAAGGGGGGAGGAGTCTCCCATACGTTATAGTGTGAGCTTAGAAAGAGAGAGAGAGAGAGAGAGAGAGAGAGAGAGATAGGAAAGAGAGAAGAAAAAGAAAGAGTTTTATTAAAAGAAAACTAAAAATAGGAAGATTCTTGAGAAGAATGTGAGATTCACCTTATGGATTTCTAATATATGGGATAAAGATGATGGTGAGGAGAGTAAAGAAGATTCCTTAGTTTGGAGAGCTTGTGGAAGATCAAGAAGGGGTTTTGAAACCCTCATTTGGATAGTTGATCTAGGATCGAATTTAGAAGAGATTCGATTGATTTAAGGTATGTTTAATGCTTATATATGTGTTTTGAATAAAGTATTAATGATTAGTTGAATCTTTTTTATAGTTAAATAGGGTATTAAATGAGATAGGATGTAGTTTTCGAACTGATCGACTATTTATTGTGATCGCTCCTTGCACGAGCGGTTAAAATAGCTCGTTAGAGCAAGAAAGGAAAAATTATGTAGGAGGAAAAAGTTCTAGCCTTGCTCGAGCAAGAAGCATTGTGAAGAGACAGATCGCTCGAGCGAGGGTCGCGTGAAGTCAAAAGGCATTGTTTATAATCGCTCGCGCGATAGTATGAACCTTGTTTATGATCGCTCGAGCCAGGTTGAGTAATCGCTCGAGCGATGAATAGTGCTCGCTCACGCGAGATACTGCATCAAGTTTTACTTTAATTTTTGTTGTTCTTGGGAGCTATGATTCCCAAGATTCTTTGGGACTTTTCTGAGAGTATATTGGCACATGCAATGTAGGTTTGGACGTGTGTTAAATGCGCTTGATCCCCCAGGGGATGGCGATGCATAAATGATGATTTTGCATTGAGGTAGGGAATCTTTTGAACATGTATTTTGATTATGATAGCATGTATGTGGTGATGTAAAGAAATGTGCGTTGCATGTTAAGATTGAGTGCATAGAGGCACCTTAAACTTTCTTGTTAAGAAGTAGTTAAGAAATATGGAACTAAGGGATTGTGCGTGTGTACACAAAGTAAGAGTCAAGAAAACTAATAACCATATGACATCCAGGGATGTATATGAGATGAGGGCATCTGTGTGATGCGTATGAACATGTGGCATCCCCAGGGGATGTGTAACAAAATGTGGAACTATGTGAAACCGACCAAACCAGCTTTGAATATTATTTTTAGCACAAATATACGGTGATAAACTATATGTAAATTGCATAATTGATTTAAGGTTTGTAGAATACCCCACCGACGCGGCGGTATAACCGTGACTGACTCAACAGAATATTCGTGACCGATACGGCGGCCAATCCGTACACCAGTTGACATCCCAGGGATGTGTGAGAGTTTTGTGCCTCGTTGCCTATGAGAAAGGGACTTGGGTTGGTAACAGACGATGAAAATAGTTTAATTAGACGACGATGGAGGGTATTCTATCAGGCCTCGATGCTATATTGCTCGGGGATTATTTAAGTTATTTACTTTAAGTTTTGAGACCAAAAACCTAGTCATATGTGATCAAGTTGAAAACAAGTAAAACATGTATAGAGCAATAGTTCGCATTCAGTTTATGTTCCAAATAAATTCCACTATTTCTAACTGTTTAGATTGATCATTCATGTGTTGATTATATCATGAAATATATGTGAGTAAAATAGATTTATATGGTCTTTCGTTTTGTCCCTATTGAGCTAGGATGTAGCTCATTCCTTTTGACTATACGTCACAGGTTCAGAGATAGCGACTTCTTCTGGAGACGTCGATCCTGAGGACTCGAATTACATTCCAGTGGAGGAATCTGAGCCCCCTCCTGAAGAGTTCTTTTAGAAGACTCCTTGCGTACTTTGATTTTGAGAGATTAATTATACGGCTCGGTACGTCTAACCATTTTGGTGAAGAGATGTAATTAGACATTTTTGGGATATTCTTTTTGGCGAACCATCTAGGGTGACCTTATTGTCACCAACGGTTTGTGTCGGTTCTCCTGCTCATGCAGTAGCATGGGATGAGAACCGTCTTTTGAGTTGGTTATACATATATCATTAATGCATAGGAGATTTAGTTAAATTATACTTCCGATGTACATGCTTTGGTTTTTGATTGTGTAGCTATACCAAGTGTTCCGCTTATGTACTTAGGGCACGGCCCTGAGGGTCATGCCGATGGCATGGGTTTCGGGGTGCCGAAATCCGAACTGTCACAAAAACTATTTTTGAAAACTCAATTTTATCCGATGATTTCGAAAAACAAAATTGATAAGTTTGTGGGTAACTTCACAGAAACCCCCCAAGAGACACATGCAACTCCTCCATTGGAGATCACCTAGGGGCTTAAAGGCTTGTAGCATACGCTAAATGTAATCGTGCTTCCTATGAAAGTGACATTTATTTTCATAAAGTAGTTGTCCGTAGATTTTAGCTTTAGTTTTAAATTTTGCCTTTGCTCGAGGACTAGCAACGTTGAGGTTTGAGGGTGTGATCAGCCTTCAAAACTGTATAATTTAGACTCGAATCTCGGAGTTACTACACCTCATTTAACTACTAATGTTTGCTTTTAGTGCATGATTTTGTGTAATAGGTTTTGAACGCCAAAAGTACAAAAAGTGGTTAAAAGAGCAAACTTAAGGAAGACTCAAACCATGGCAAAGAGCAAAGTTGAAAACAGAGGAAAGAAGCCCAAGAGAGTCAATTTTGACTGGTCAGGATCGAATTTGGACCGATCGAGATGTACTAGGGGAAGAGGAAGAGAAAGAGAAGAAATAAAGAAAACTGCAAAAATTGACCAGTCTAGAGTGCAATGGGCCGGTCGAAGTGGAAGGAAGCTTCAGAAGTTTCAGATTGGACCGGTCGAAACCAGACAAAGAAGAGAGCTTTCAGAAGAACTAAAGTCAACTAGTCGAAGCCACTTTCGACTGATCGAGACTAGAGACGCAAAGTTCAGATTTAAAGTTGGACCGGTCAAATTTCATTTTCAACTGGTCGATTCTCAACAAAAAGTGAGCATCTGTGAAGCCGAGAAGAATTTGAAGCTCGATCAGTCGAGTTCCATTTTGAACCGATTGAAATGGGTTTCTGCTACGATTTTTCAGGCATGACAGCCTGGTTTCTGTTGGCTTCTAAGAGTCTAAGATTTTCCTTCTTCCCTAGCTTGATTTTAGGGCGGTTTAGAAGATGCCTTCTGTGTTTAAACAATGTTATAGGGCCCTATGATTCTATAAATAAGGACCCTAGGGTTAGAATTAAGGATTGTCGCTCCTTTGTCTTAGAGCTCTTCCTTAGTTTCATTTTCTTCTAGGTTTAGGTTTTCTAGTTCTAGGTTTAGTTTTAATTATTGATTTCAGAGAGTGAGAGATTGAGGGCTTTATAAACGATCGCACGATGATCGATTCAACAATGATGATGGTAAGAGCTGTTGTGCATGGCTAAATCCCGAAGCTTGGGATTTGTTGTATTAAAGATGAGTTTTTAATTCTAGATTTTATTTCTTTTCTAATTGGAATTCTCTGTGGTAATGATTGCATGATTGAGGTTTACTTTTGTTATTGTAAACGTGCTTAAATCGATTTAATTCTATTTTTGATAATTCTAATGGTCTTGTAGGGATTAGGATTAGATTTAATAGGATATGCATCTTCGGATTAGTACTTATAGTATATGCACCTTCGGATTAATACTTGTAGTATAGTTTGATCAGTTTCGTGCAATAATGTTTACGGATTAGATCGCTAGAGAGTAGACAGATCATATCGTCCCAACTGGTCCATGACTGTGAATAGGATCTGATTATTTTACCTAGCATTAGCTTGATAGCGAACAGAAGGTCTATTACCTAGAACTCATAATAGAATATAGGTTAAATATGAATCAACGATTAAAAAGAATCTCATGTTATTTTCTCACTGTTTTCTAAATCAGAATTTACTTGCTTTCTTAGATAACTTAATTATAATTTTCCTTTTATAAACCCCTTTCCAATTAAGACATTAGTTTAGATAAACGACTAATCCCCATGGTTCGACACCCTTGTACTCGCCCTAGTTCCATGAACTTTTACACTTGCAAGGTTTCAAGTTTAAACGATCAATACACCACCAATCCACCCTACACTACTCAGGTGCATTATGGGTGCATTTCGTGAGTGATAATAATAATATGACAGTATATAAGAATAAAGAAATGCCAAAATCATGCATAGCATCAAACTCATATCTTAACATACGTGCAAGATCATAATCGAGACACATTCCAATCTTAACCTCGTACTCGTACTCATACTCATACATACTCGTATTCATGTACATACTCATACATAAACTCGTACTCATACTCATACACCCCATCTAGTCTCAAGGGCAGCCAACAAATATAACTCATAACATAACTCATATATACTCATACTGTTTTCTAAGAGACCCATCTTGACTATAGACATTGTGGTTCTTACGGTGGCTACGTAAGGAATGACACGTACAAACTTAGTTTCTTAATCTTATGCAAGCCTAAATAGCGATGTCTTATTACTTCTATATATTATCTTATCTTAGATATTATTTCTTATCATATTCCTACAAACAGAATCTAGAGTGAGTCATGGTATGATAAGTTTCACTAATTACGCTTTATAAGGGACATGTTTTGTGACAGCCCAGATTTCGGCACCCCAAAACCCGTGCCATCAGCACAATCTTTCAGACGGTGCCCCAAAACTATGCATGAAACATTGGTATAACAAGCAATAATAGCAAGATAAGGTAAATAACTGCATAAAGCAAAAAAATCAATATGCCCATCTGGCACATGCAAAAGACGGTTCTACTTTCATCCCACTGCATGAACAGAGAACCGATCCGAACCATCGGTGATAAACAGATCACCCCAGATGATTCGCCAAAAGAAATAAATCAATTTAATTACATTGTTTATCAACAATAAGGGCCTGGCATACCAAGTCGTACAATCTGCTCTCAAAACTACTCTCTGTCAAAGTACACAGTAAAGTCTCCTAGAAGAAGTCCTCGGGAGGAGGCTCCAACTCGTCCCTAGGCACGTAATCCGAATCACCCGAATCTACATCTCCCGAAGCTTCAGCCGCTGCTAACAATGGACCTGCGACGTATAGTCTAAAGGGTGAGCTATATCCTAGCTCAATAGGGAGCAACACAATGAACATATAAATCAAAATCTTACATATATTCCATGATATTCTAAGCATGATGTGTCTATGCATTTGCTAGAAAACAGTTTAAAAGATGGTGACTTGCATTCAAGTTTACTGGTAAATTGTATGTCTTACTTTACTGTTGATTTATCACGAATGACACTGAACAGGCCTAAAGCAAAACTTAAATCTTCAACTTAAGTAATCCCCGAGCAATATAGCATCGAGCCCCAATGGAATACCCCCCATCGTCTCCTAAATAGACAGTTGTTATATATATTCCCTGGGACTACTACCCAAGCCCCTTTCTCAATAGGCAACGGGGTTAAATCTCATCTCAACATCTCTGGGATGTGCTTACTGTGTACGGATAGACCTCCGCACTAGTGTACGAATTGGCTGCCGTACCAGTCACGGATATCCTGCCGCGTTAGTCGTGGGTATCCCGCCACGTCGGTGGGGTATTATAAACAAACCTCAAATAATAAAAATAACATGTGATTTACATATAGTTGTTCACTGTGTAAAGTGCTATCTTATATCAGTTAGGCCTCAACAGTAATTATTTAATCATATATACATCCCTGGGATATCTAATTTACTCGCATCACACTGATGCCTTTATTACTTTCTCATCCGCTGGGGATGTCTCATTCTCATTTGATTACTTAGTCTCAGTTACTCGCATCACACAGATGCCTTTATCACATTCTTGGTGTCACACACGCACCCATTGCACAAAGATTTGCGCAGTTTAAAACATTTTCAGTTTGAGTTCTATATCACTACATACATGCTCTTGCAATTAAAGTACATGTTCAAGGTGTTCCCTACCTCAGGTCTCCGAAGGTCCAAGCATCAAGGTCCCATGCGGCTCCTTGTGCTCGCTTTCATACGTACCACCTAGGATACATCACAACACGTGTAACACATTATTAAAGATGCAATAGAGAAGGTCCTAGACCCTCCATGAACCTCCAAGTCCAAATCAAAAAGTTAAGTGAATTTGCCAAAATCGATTAATCGAAACCCAAATCGATTAATCGATTTCCAAAATCGATTAATCGAAATCCAAAATCGATTAATCGATCCCAAATCGGTTAATCGAAATCCCTAGCATAGTAAAGTCGATTCTCAAATCGAGTAGTCGAAAGTCCGAAATCGATTAGTCGATCCCAAATCGATTAATCGAAATCCAAAATCGATTAATCTATTTCCCAACTCGATTAGTCGATTTCTCCAGGTCTTGTTTCTCCAGCCACTGGAGGTACCCAGCCGATTAGTCGATTCCTAAATCGATTAATCGACCTTCAACTTCAATTAATCGATTTCCAAATCGATTAATCGAAATTGAGTATTCCTGACTTTTTAACTTCCGGACCAAAATCGATTAATCGAATCCTAATTTTGATTAATCGATTTGGCCAGATTCAGCCCCCTTTGGGGCTGTTCTTCCCAAATTCATTCTTTTTCTTTTCCTTCCTTTTTCTAAGTCTTCACTCTACCCTTTTGAACTATATTGAGTGAATCTTAACCATCATACATCTATGTATTTAATTCTAATAAGACTTACCTCAAGAATCCCTTTAAAGGATTGATTTGTTGGATTTGATGGCTAGGGTTCCAGCTTTTGCTTTAACGATCCCAACACGTTGAATCCGACAATCAATGCTCAATCTTCTTCTTGATTTGCATTAATTCGTATCTCAATAACTACTCTTGGTTTCTCTCTCTCTCTCTCCCTTCTTAACTCCTTCACCAATCAAAACAAAAGGATTCTAGGGTTATTAAACCCTTATATCCTCTTTCCTATTTCGGTGTTAAGCGCATACACCAGAGATAGGTGTATGTAGCTTTAAACCAATACCATTCACTATACTTAGGTCACATTTGCATCACATCAGTTCATCACTTCATGTATTCAATGTTTGACCATCACTTGGTCAAACCCACGACCAATCGGGCATGGATCTCGAGGTCAAAGTTCAACGCTCAATTTTTCGGGATATTACATTCTCCCCACCTTAAGAATTTTCTTCCTCGAAAATAACCCAAAGGTGCTCTGGTGTGGTACCCCACACACAGCGGTGTCACGTACCCACTCACGAAAATAATTTACACATCACACAGTGCAAGAAATAAAAATAATGCAAGTACATCCTCAAAAAGCTGATCTGTATTCCATTATCAAATTTGCAAAATTTACAAGTTTCTTTAGCTGCTATTGATAATTACAATTTGGAATTTGAATACAATAATACAAAATATGCAAAAAGTGATCACAAAATAAAACCATCGTCAGGCGCTCACGCCGTCCCCTCTCCTGGCTAATCTGATGCTGAGGCGGGCTGCTCTAATGGAACTAGCGGCTCAAGTGGTGGCAGGCTCGTCTCAGCAGGCTGTGGTTGACTCGTCTCAGCAGGCTGCTCTGGCTACTGGGGTGCCGAGCTGGATGCATCGGCAGCAGAGGTACCCGCGTGAAAAATGGAACCCGTATGAAAAGTTGTCCAGCCCCCAGTCCACGCCTCCTCCTGTGCGAGGCGCTGCTGAAAGTTTAACGGATATATGTACCGCAGGGTGTGGTATAGTAAGAAGTCCATCCCTCTGTTCATTCTCTCGTTGTTGGCCTCCATCCAAGCCAACACATCCTCGATGGTGGGCGTCGGGCAAGCTGCTCGCCGGTGGTATGAAGAAGTGGGTGTGGCAGTCGCTAACTACGACGGCGGCGTAGGTGATGCGGTGCCATGCGAGGGTGCCCCCTCGATTGGTGGATCAACGGGGTGTGCCCCCCCCACGGGTGGGTCCTGATGTGGTGGTGGTGCTACTGGTGTTGCCGTTGTTGGGCCCTGAGCTGGTAGGGTCCGCTTGAGCAAGTTGTAGGTACGGCTCCATGAAGCAATAGAGAAATGCTTCACGCGGTCTGTAGCCCTCTCTTCATGGGGCAAAACGGAATACCCTGGAGCGTTTGAGTAACACTCCAGCATGCTCGAAATGAGGCAAGCATATGGCATATTTTCTTTGGGCCTCAAATTGTCCTTCAACAACTTCCCCTTTATGTAGACCAACCCCTCGAGGATGATCTTCGTAGCGTTAAACCAACGGCCACAGAAGGCCGCATACAGTGCTTGCTGCACTAACTCCACCTGCTCGGTGTTGTGGCGCATTGGGTAGAGGTTGCACTTGATTATGGAATCAAGCATCCATATGTAATGGGGGAGATTGACCCTCCTAATGGACGTTCCCGACCCCTTTTTCCCTTTGGTCATTCGGGTCATAATTTCTTCAAATTTTACCTCTTCCGCAAAGGGTGGGAAGAGGGTGGTCTCGGGTACAAAGTCCAGATAACATTCTAGGACTTCGTGGATGTGGCGACGAGTGAAGGAATAGTCACGACCATCAATGGTGGTCGTGACAACATCGTCGGTAGGTCCTTCCTTCAACCCTTGGTAAAACAGGCGGACCAGCCTAGGGTAGTAAGATCTGCGGAGTGGTTTTAAAAGGTTGCCGAGGCCGGCCTTTACTAGGTAGTTTTGAGCCCATTGGGTCTCGCCCGCCATGTCGGGGTTTGTAAACAGTTCCACATCAAAGATAAACTCATCTTCGATGGTCTTAGCCGCCCACCATTCATTTGGTTGGGGGACATTTTCGGGTGGTGGTGGAATTGGTGAAGACTCGCGTGAAGACGCGCTCGTCGAACCGGATGTGGTATCCGATTCCGACGGTGATGGGGTCCTCATAGGTGATGGGGTAGGCGGTGGCGGTGTGACGTTCTTACGCCGGACTGGGAGCTTAGATGTTGCCTTCTTCGAAGACAACCGGATTTTAGGCGGCATCTTAGAATTAAAATAGCAAAACTAGGGTTTTATAGCTTGAAATGGAAAGAAGAATAAAATCTAGGGTTTTACCTTAGATGTTTGATCCAATGTCAAGTGATTTTAATCCGAAATCGGTCTAAAACGCCCAAAAACCCTAGGTGCACAGTCGGTTGAAGAAGAAAACGAAGTGGCACGCAAGAACGAAAACCCTAAATTTTTTAAATGGGGAGAAATCCCCCTCGACTTATATACAGTTGGTGCTTACGTAGAGTCTGTAGGGCTACTCTCAAGTGCTTTTCATGCTCTTCTTCTGATTTTGAATAGATCAGGATGTCGTCAACAAGCAGTACGACACAAGAGTCTAGATGTGGTTTAAACACCCTATTCATCAGATCCATGAATGACGTCGGGGCAATAGTCAACCCAAACGACATCACTAGGAACTCATAGTGTCCGTATCGAGTCTTGAATGCAGTCTTTTGAATATCCTCTGCCTTGACTCTCAACTGATGGTATCTAGATCTCAGATTGATCTTAGAGAAATATCTTGCTCCTTGTAGTTGATCAAACAGGACATCTATCCTAGGCAAAGGGTATCGATTCTTAATGATAAGTTTGTTCAATTGTCGATAGTCAATGCACAGACGCATTGACCCATCCTTCTTTTTTACAAACAAGATCGGTGCTCTCCATGGAGACACACTCGGTCTAACAAACCCCTTATCCATTAGCTCCTATAACTGCTCCTTCAATTCCTTCAACTCAGCAGGAGCCATTCTATATGGTGCTTTAGACACAGGCTCCGTTCCTCGTGCTAAGTCGATGGCGAATTCTACCTCTCTCTGGAGGTAATCCGGGTAACTCCTCCGAAAATACATCGGCGAAGTCTCGCACCACGGCTATTTTGGAGATAACATTCTTCTCCTCCTTATCTTCCTTCAAGAACGCCAAGTATCCACTGCACCCCTTTCTGATAGAGCGCTCGACCCTGACTGCCAAGATAAGTGGCATGTGTGTCGACCTCTCTCCTCGAAATCTAAATGATCTCCTCGTATTAGGTCTGAAGATGACGACCTTATTCTTGCAATCTACCGTTGCACAGTGAGTCGACAGCCAATCCATGCCAAGGATCACGTCGAATCCTTGCATGTCCAACAGAATTAGGGTTCGCCGGTAGCTCAAAGACGTCTCCATCCATGACCCTCATGATCACGGAGTTGCAACCCTTTTCGGTATCAACCGATTTCTCAGTAGGAACGGTCACGGTTAACACAAAGTCTAACTCCTCTGGGTCAACCTTCATCCTCTTTGTGAAGCGAGGGGTAACAAATGAGTGGGTAGACCCCAGGTTTATCAACACTCGAGCTTCGTATGTCATGTCGCTTCCCTTCTTATAAATTTGTAATGTACCTAATCATACATATACATTTATATAATGTCTATCATCATACTAGAATTTATCACATGCAAGTTTTTCTTATATTTTATATATGGATGCACCTTCTCTATCTAAAAAATTTAAAAATTGAAATTCTTTATTTAAAAGAAAACTCACCTTGGATCACATCATTTGTATTCTGAGCCTCTTGAACTGTAATTGCGTAGGCTCTCCCTTGGACGATCGGCTTCCTTGCTTGTATTGGTCGTGGAATAGGAGCTGAAGCCGTCTTCCCTTTGTTCATCTCAGGGCACTCCTTGATCAAGTGGCCCACCTTGCCACATCTAAAGTAGCCCCGAGTTCCCTGCCTATAGTTAGCTGTCCTATGAGACTTGCCACACTTGGCACAAGTCTCACGAGGTGTGGAAAAGTCGTCATGAGAACCCACAATATGTTCGGTAGTGATAGCAGGGCTCTCGTATCTCATCGGCCTCCCCGACGCAAGAAATGGAAATTTCTGCTGGTTGGTCTGCTACGCCGGTCTCCCATAACCTCCTTGAAATGGTGGTTTCTGATTGCCTGCTACGAATCTCGACTTTTTATTCACCGACTCGTAGTTCCCTGTTCTACTTTGGTCTGTATTCCACCTTCCTTGCTGCTCCCTCTGGCGGTACTTGTTATTATTTTCTTCCTCTAGCACCAAGGCCTTGCTCATGACCTCTCCATAGGTCCTTAGTTGGAATGGTGCTACTCCTCCCCTCACGTCTGGTCTCAATCCTTACTGAAACCTCTTTTCTCTCATCATCTCTGTGATGACATAGTCAGGCGCGAAGCGAGCGAGTCGCATGAACTCTACCCCATACTCTCTAACAGTCATCTTCCCTTTAGTAAGCTGTAGAAATTGAATCTCCATTTGGTTCCTCACCACTTCTGAAAAGTACTGTTTAATGAATTCCTCCACAAACTCATCCCAAGTCCATGGCAAATCTGGAGTCTCCTGAGCCCTAGTCCGTGAAACGGACTTCCACCAAGGGCTAGCCTCTCCATCCAACATATAAGCTGCCCAACGGAAGCTCTCGTCCTCTGTATAAGTGAGCACACTAAACACCTTCTCCATCTCACTCAGCCAGTTCTCGGCTGCCATGGGCTCTGCCTGCCCCGAAAAGCTAGGAGGTCTCATCCTCCTAAACCCAGTAAACGCAGAAGACACTGGTGGTGTCGGAGCCACTGAAGGTGTCAATGGCTCGTGGGCAGTATGAGCTTCCAAGGATGCTGCCTGTTGGGCCATAGCAGCTGCTATGGTCTCCATGGTGTGCATCATCCTCTGACGCTCCTCTCTATCCTCATTCCTTTCTCTGACTCTCTCTTGCTCTTTGTGATCTCGATCCTGACAATCTCGATCCTGACAATCTCGATCCTGGTTCTCTCCTTGATCGTGGCCCGCTTAATTGCCACTACCTGGAGCACCTCCATGTCCCAAAGGTACTCGATTGGTATCCGAGTTGAGGTCATTTCGACTACGCAAATTTCTATGATGACCGCCCCTGGGTCAGCCTCTTCCTCTAGGAAACATAACGGTCTGCACGTGAAAATAAGGTTTTCATTAGCAGAAGTCCATATGCTCTGACAAAAGAATAATTGTCAGAATTTCTAAAAGAAAATGCTTTGATACCAACTGTGACAGCCCAAATTTTTGCACCCCGAAACCTGTGCCATCAACACGATCCTCCAGACCGTGCCCCAAAACTATGTACGGAACATTGGTATAACAAGCAATAATAACAAGATAAGGTAAATAACTGCATAAAGCGGAAAAATCAATATGCCCATTTGGCACATGCAAAAGACGGTTTTACTTTTATGCCACTGCATGAACAAAGAACCTATCCGAACCATTGGTGATAAACAGATCACCCCAGATGGTTCGCCAAAAGAAATAAATAAATTTAATTATATTGTTTATCAACAATAAAGGCTTGACATATCAAGTCGTATAATCTGCTCTCAAAATTACTCTCTGTCAAAGTACACAACAGAGTCTCCTAGAAGAAGTCCTCGGGAGGAAGCTCCAACTCGTCCCCAGGCACGTAATCCGAATCACCCGGATCTACGTCTCCCGAAGCCTCAGCCGCTGCTAACAATGGACCTGCGACGTATAGTCTAAAGGGTGAGCTACATCCTAGCTCAATAGGGAGCAACACAATGAACATATAAATCAAAATCTCACATATATTCTATGATATTCTAAGCATGATGTATCTATGCATTTGCTAGAAAACAGTTTAAAAGATGGTGACTTGCATTCAAGTTTACTGGTAAATTGTATGTCTTACTTTACTGTTGATTTATCATGAATGACACTGAACAGGCCTAAAGCAAAACTTAAATCTTCAACTTAAGTAATCCTCGAGCAATATAGCATCGAGCCCCGATGGAATACCCATCATCGTCGCCTAAATAGACAGTTGTTATATATATTCCCTGGGAATACTACCCAAGCCCCTTTCTCAATAGGCGGCGGGGTTAAATCTCATCTCAACATCCCTGGGATGTTCTTACTGTGTACGGATAGACCTCCGCACTGGTGTACGGATTGGCCACCGTAACAGTCACGGATATCCTACTTTACATATAGTTGTTCACCGTGTAAAGTGTTATCTTATATCAGTTAGGCCTCAACAATAATTATCAATCATATATACATCCCTGGGATGTCTAATTTACTCGCATCACACTAATGCCTTTATTACTTTCTCATCCCCTGGGGATATCTTATTCTCATTTGATTACTTGGTCTCAGTTACTCGCATCACACAGATGCCTTTATCACATTCTTGGTGTCACACATGCACCCATTTCACAAAGATTTACACAGTTTAAAACATTTTCAGTTTGAGTTCTATATCATTACATACATGCTCTTACAATTAAAGTATATGTTTAAGGTGTTCCCTGCCTCAGGTCTCCGAAGGTCCAAGCATCAAGGTCCCACGCGGCTCCTTGTGCTCGCTTTTATACGTACCACCTATGATACATCACAACAAGTGTAACACATTATTAAAGATGCAATAGAGAAGGTCCTAGACCTTCCATGAACCTCCAAGTCCAAATCAAAAAGTCAAGTGAATCTGCCAAAATCGATTAATCGAAACCCAAATCGATTAATCGATTTACAAAATCGATTAATCGAAATCCAAAATCGATTAATATATCCCAAATCGATTAATCGAAATCCCTAGCATAGTAAAGTCGATTATCAAATTGAGTAGTCGAAAGTTCGAAATCGATTAGTCAATCCCAAATTGATTAATCGAAATCCAAAATCGATTAATCGATTTCCCAACTCGATTAGTCAATTTCCTCAGGTCTTGTTTCTCCCGCCACTGGAGGTACCCAGTCGATTAGTCGATTCCTAAATCGATTAATCAACCTTCAACTTTGATTAATCGATTTCCAAATTGATTAATCGAAATTGGGTATTCCTAATTTTTTAACTTTCGGACCAAAATCGATTAATCGAATCCCAATTTTGATTAATCGATTTGGCCAGATTCAGCCCCCTTTCGGGCTGTTCTTCTCAAATCCATTCTTTTTCTTTTCCTTCCATTTTCTAAGTCTTTACTCTACCCTTTTGAACTATATTGACTGAATCTTAATCATCATACATCTATGCATTTAATTCTAATAAGACTTACCTCAAGAATCCCTTTAAAGGATTGATTTGTTGGGCTTGATGGCTAGGGTTCCAACTTTTGCTTCAACGATCCCAACACATTGAATCCGACAATCAATGCTCAATCTTCTTCTTGATTTGCATTAATTCGTAGCTCAATAACTACTCTTAGTTTCTCTCTCTCTCTCTCTCCCTTCGTAACTCCTTCACCAACCAAAACAAAAGGATTTTAGGGTTATTAAACCCTTATATCCTCTTTCCTGTTTCGATGTTAAGCGCATACACCAGAGATAGGTGTATGTAGCTCTAAACTAATACCATTCACGACACTTAGGTCACATTTGCATCACATCAGTTCATCACTTCATGTATCCAATGTTTGACCATCACTTGGTCAAACCTACGACCAATCGGGCACGAATCCCGAGGTCAAAGTTCAACACTTAATTTTTTGAGATATTACATGTTTCGTAGTAACCTGGATGTACTTCGTGTGACAGCCCACACTACCATAGAGGTATTATATCTGTATATAGATGCATATATTCTGACTGTCACGTGACCGTGAAAGTAATCCTACCATAACTAAGGCCTAAAGGTTGAGTGTCATAACTTATTCTTCAACTTAATCTATCATATTAGAACCTCAGAGGTGATAGGCTCATCATATTCAAGGTTACACTGAATTGACGCTCACCCTATTCATTATGTTATCTCATACCACCATGAGTTGTAAGGCATGTCAATACGGTGTGATCCCTACTTTCATACTATCTCAGCGAATCACCACACCCGATCGTAGGCATAATCTCACACACTCACGTACATGATCTATCATATCTATAAAACATATCATATAACGTTGATCAAAATATAGTCTTATTTTACTTGATGTATATAATTAAGTATACAAGCTACGTTACACACACACACACACACACACACACACACACATATATATATATATATATATAGTACATCAATACAAGTATAAAATAGGTGCAGTTCTTAGTATACATGTGATTGAAAATATGAAAGGTTCAGGTTTGACTTCAAAGATGACATCAAAATCCTAATATTTTCATGTCATCGTGAAGATCGCGTTGAAGTGATAAAAATAGATATATCATATGTTATAATCAGATAAATACATAAAAAGATATCGCGTTTTAAATTTAGTTCTATCATGACCATCGATCGAAAACTCGATGTAAAAATTATCATGCCATAAGAGTTTTTCGTCATAATATATCAGGGGTGGAGTACTTGATACTCCGCCAAAAGATAATGATGTCGGTGATTCGCCGGCGGTGGTCAAACAAAGGAAAGATATTTGAAAGATAATACAAGAATATAGATTCACAGTTTTAATAGAAAAGTAAATACAAATCTATCAGAGTGACAAGATTTTAGGGCTTAATTAGTTTTTAAATAAACAAGAATATAGTTTAGATTTTATGGCTCAATTAGTTTTAAATAAAATAAGAATATGAAATTATAACATTATAAAAGAGTAAATTACTGACTATACAGATATATTATATTTACAAGATTTTAGTGCTTAATTAATTTTTAGATAAACAAGAATATAGTTTAGATTTTAGGGTTCAATTAGTTTTAAATAAAATATGAATATAGAATTGTAACATTATAGAAGAGTAAATTACTGATTATACAGATATATCATATTTGTAAGATTTTAAGGATTAATTAGTTTTTAAATATGCAAGAATATAGTTTAGATTTTAGAGTTCAATTAGTTGTAAATAAAATAAGAATATGAAATTGTAATATTATAGAAGCGTAAATTACTAACTATACAAATATATCATATTTACAAAATTTTAGGGCTTAATTAGTTTTTAGATAAACAAGAATATAGTTTAGATTTTAGGGCTTAATTAGTTTTTAAAAAAATAAGAATATGAAATTGTAACATTATAGAAGAGTAAATTACTGACTATATAGATATATCATATTTAAAAGATTTTAGGGCTTAATTAGATTTTAGATAAGCAAGAATATGGTTTTGATTTTAGGGGCGTACTTAGTTTTAAATAAAACAACAAATAAACAGTATCAATGGAATAAACCAAATAAGCAGATCTAACAGATTTATAAAATTTCAGGGCTTAATTAATTTTAAATAAAATAATAAATAAAAAGTATCAATAGAACATACCAAATAAGCAGATCTAACAAATTTATAAGATATTAGGGCTTAATTACTTTTAAATAAAACAATAAATAAATAGTATCAATAGAACATACCAAGTAAGCAGATCTAACAGATTTATAAGATATTAGGGCTTAATTACTTTTAAATAAAACAATAAATAAATAGTATCAATAGAACATACCAAATAAGCAGATATAATAGATTTATAAGATTTTGTGGCTTAATTAATTTTTAAACCTGTCGATGCGCGATCGAACGCACTCTAGAGATGGGATCTGAGAAGAATAGAGGGTATTAATGGATACCCACTTGTTGAAACATGAACGGTTGACCTTTGCAGCGGTTTGGGTTGAAGAGATCGATGCCCAAGGCGTCGGTTCATCTAACGTGTCTTCTCTTCCTTCCTCTTCGATCTTGTCGATGGCTGCGTTGGAGATTTGAGGGAAGGATAGAGAGTTATGGAATAGAGTAATTTTGGTTGCAGAGAATAGAGTTTTTAAGGCTTTATTTATTATGGTAGCAAAGTTTTAGGTTAATCCTAATTAAGACTTTTCGTAAGAGATTCAATAAAGTATGATTTTTTCATGCAAGAATGCATTCATGCGTGAGTGAATAGGTTGTGAAAAGGTTTCATTCCTGCGCTTTGTGTAGGCACCGAAGCAAATGGTGTTTCTCTCCAGAAATTACGGTATATCCCTTAACCTGTTTCATCTCTTAAAATGGGCGTAACTTTTTATATTACGATTAGAATTCGACAAATTATATATCGTTAGAACCATATCGACGAGCACTTCGTAACAAGTCCAAAGTTGACTAAGAAAAAAATGAACATAGAAAAAAATTTAGATTTTTCTAAAAGAGGGTGGGTTCCGATGTGGAGCGCTAACACCGTGCACAATGTGATACATTATTAAACATCGTTAAAATAGTCAAAATGAGTCGGGTTGTTATATTCTCTCCCCTTATAAAATTTTCATCATCGAAAATTACGTACATGCGGTGATGAGCTCTGGGTACTTTTTTATAATTTCAGCTTCTCGTTCCCAAGTGGCTTCTTACGCTGTGTGGTGTTACCTCTAAACTTTGATGAAGCATACAATTTTACCCTTGACGAGTATCTCCTTTTGGTCTACGATATGAACCGGATTTTCTATAATAGTTAGATCCTCCCTGACTTCAGTTGGTTCGATATCAAGGGCGTAAGATGGATCAGGTATGTACTTGAGCAACATGGACGCATGGAACACATTATGTATACTGGTGAAATGTGACAGAACTAAAATTCGATAAACAACTTCGTCGATGCGATCAATGATTATGAAGGGCCCTACGTACCTCGACTTAGTTTCCCCTACATTCCAAAGTGCATGACACCTTTGGTTGGGAACACACGGGTGAAAACCAAATCACCAATCTCAAACTTTACTAAGCGTCTTCGATTGTTGGCGTAAGCTTTCTAACAGTCTTAAGCCTCCTTCAACTTCTGTCAGATAACTTTAGCTTTTTTCGTTGTGGATCGTATGAGTTTTGGCCTAAGCATCTTCCTTTCACTAACCTCGTCCCAACAAAGAAGTGTTCTGCATCTCCGGCCATAAAGAGCTTCAAAAGGGGACATCTCGATGCTTGCTTGATAACTGTTGTTATAAGAAAACTCAATCAAAGGAAGGTGATCATCCTAGTTTCCTTGAAAATCTAACATGCAAGCTCGAATCATGTCTTCCATGATCTGATTAACTCTCTCGGTCTACCTGTCGGCTTCTGGATGGAAGGCAGTGTTGAAATCCAATCGTGTACCCATCACTTTCTGGAATTTCTTCCAATGGTCTGAGGTAAACTTCGAGTCTCTGTCCGAAACAATACTCACTGGAACCCCATGGAGTTTGACTACTTCCTTTAAATATGTCTCAACAAGTTTATCTCCACTATCAGTATTCTTTAAAGATAGAAAGTGAGCCGACTTAGTCAATTGATCTATAATATCCCATATTGCGTTATGCTTTCTGAAAGTCCTTGGAAGTCTAACTATAAAGTCCATGGAGATGTTCTCCCACTTCCAGTTGGAAATTGGTAAGCTTTGCAAAAGACTGGCTAGTTTCTGGTGTTCAACTTTCACTCGTTGGCACACAAGACATCTGGAAACATATTCAACCATCTCTCTCTTCATGTTCGACCATCAGTAATAATTTTGAATATTTCGAGGCATCTTCTTGCTACTTGGGTGCACCAAATACCTAAATTTATGTGCTTCCTCGAGAATTTCATTCCATAAGATTGTAACATTGGGTACATATAATTTATCCTTGAATAGGAGAGTCCCATCAGTACGCACGAAAAAGCTCAGTTTAGGGCCATCCCCCAATTGTCCCACAATCTTTGAAATTTCGGGATCTAAGGGCTGGTCGATTCTGATATGGTCAACAAAGGCAAGTTTGACTATCATACTAGCTACATACGCTCCTTCTCCAATTTTGTCAACACGCACATCCATTTGAGCAATCTTATTGAGAAGCTTCCAAGCTTTCAGACATGCTAGCAATCCTGAGGATTTCTAACTTAAGGCGTCAACAACTACGTTTGACTTACCCAGATGGTAATTAATCGAACAATTATAGTCCTTCATATACTCCATCCCCCGTCTCTGCATAAAGCTTAGATCCTTCTGAGAGAATAAATATTTGAAGCTCTTGTGGTCCGTATAGATCTTTAAAGTTTCACCATATAGATAGTGTTATCAAATCTTAAAGGCGAAGATGATTACTGCTAACTCAAGATCATAAACCGAGAAGTTCTTCTCATGCATTTTCAATTATCTCGAGCCGTAGGCAATGACTCTCTTATGTTGCTCCAACAGACATTCAAGTCTCTGGTGTGGGGCATCCATGAAAACTTCATAACCACCAGGTCCAAAAGGTACTTGAGTATTGGAGTAGTCATGAGCTTCTGCTTCAATATATTAAAATTCTACTCGCACTTATCGGTTCACACAAATTTAGTGTTCTTCAGAGTCAGCATGGTGAGGGGAGTTGCTAAACGAGATAACCCCTCTACAAATTTATGATAATATCCGGCTAAGCCGAGGAAACTCCTTATCTCGATGACATTCTTTGGTGCTTGCCAATTTGCTACAGCTTCAATCTTTGATGAGTCTACAGAAATCCCTATGACGGAAATCACGTGACCCCAAGAAAGCGACCTTCTCCAGCTAAAATTCACACTTGCTCAAGTTTGCGTAAATATTATGCTCACGAAGAGTCTGAAGCACAATACAAAGGTGATACTTATAAGCTTCTTTCATGAGAGAATATATAAGGACATTGTTGATGAACACAACGACGAACTTGTTGAGAAACTCTCTAAACACAAGGTTCATTAAATCCATAAACACGACAGACGCATTTGTCACTCCAAACGGCATAACAAGAAATTCGTAGTGTCCATGCCTTGTTCCAAAAGCAGTCTTCAAAATATCTTCGGCTTTGACTTTCAATTTATGGTATCCAAATATGAGATCTATCTTTGAAAAATAAACAACACCTTATAGTTGGTTGAATAGATCATCGATACGAGGAAGCGGATAATAATTTTTTACTGTCACATTATTCAATTGTCTGTAATCAATACGGAGTCTTATAGAGCCATCCTTCTTCTTTATGAATAAGATCGATGCTCTTCATGGTGACTCACTACGTCGAATAAAACCTTTGTCAAACAATTCTCGTAACTAACTATCTAGTTCTTTCAATTCTACTGACGCCATTTGGTATGAAACTTTTGCAATAGGTAGGGTACCTGTGACAGCCCGGATTTTCCCAACTAAAAAAATTTGAGACATTTTTTTTCTCAACTTATACCAAATACCAAAAGGAAAAACCCAAAATGCCAGATCGTAGATCACAATCTGATACAGAATACTTGGCACATCCATATGCATATAAAAATCAAAGTAAAGTTATATATGTCATGAATAAAAATCTCTAATTCTAATACCTAATATATATAGAATAAAACAAACACCAGTGATGACCAACCATCACCAGTAGTAGTGTACCATGCATGTATAATAGCATGAATGTATCAAGTCCGAACTTACCAAAGTCCACGATGCACTAAATCTACGATCCCAGAACAGAGTACAAATCTTTATGCGGAAGCTCCTTTTCTTCAAGTATGTAGTTTGGGCCTTCTTCAAACCTACACCTGTGACGTATAGTCGGGGTGAGCTAACATCTAAGCTCAGTGGAGAAAACTAATACCAATATACATCTCATCACGTGCATAGATTCAAAGACAAGATCAAAACATTTTCTTATCAAAACTAAAACTGATTTCAAAGGCATTTCTTATCAAAACTAAAACTGAGTTCAAAGGCATTCTCTTATCAAAACTGAAACTGAGTTCAAAGACATTCTCTTATCAAAATTGAAATTGAGTCCAAAGGCATTTTCTTATCAAATTCAAAACTAATTTCAAAGGCCAACTGATTCAAGGACATTTCCTTATAAACATCAAAACTGATTTCAAAGATATTTTCTTATAAAAATTGAAACTAATCTCATATCAAAAGCATATTTCTTATCTTTGGTTTACAGAGTTCAAATCACATTCTCTCACACCTCATATTTTTTTTTTTACATAGCTTACGCATTTACACATTCACTTTGCTTATATACATGTCTTACACAATTCTTACTTAGCTTACTTACAAGTCTCACATATTCTTACATAGCTTACACAATTCGATTCACAGATATTTCGCCGTACCGGTCTGATTCATGGAGACTGATGTGCCAGTTTGATTCACACACACATTCTTGTCTTACTTACACATTGTCCCATAGTTTACACAGTTCGATTCATGGATATCCCGCTGTGTCGATTCGATTCATGGAGAATGTCGTGCCAGTTCGATTCATGGAGACTGTTGTACCAGTTCGATTCACGGTTAGCCGCCGTGCCGGTTCGATTCACGGATATCCCACCGTGCTGGTTCGATTCATGGGTTTAACCGCCATGCCGGTTCGATTCACGGTTAGCCGCCGTGTCAGTTAAATTCCACTCTAGCGGCCCACAAGGTACCATATAATCCGTCCATAGCGGTCCACACAAGCACATATAATCCGCCCATAGCGGTCCACGATGTCATATAATTCGCCCGTAGCAGTCCACAACACACTTATAATCCGCCCATAACGGTCCACATTATGTCAAGGCTTACACGTTCTATTTACTTACATAGCTTATATATCCAGTTTTTCTTACATGACTTTCAGGTTCGTATATATATTCAACTGTCCAACGCATTCAAAAACTCAGATGAAAATAAATTCTTCATGATTGAAAGTATTTCAAAAATATAAATGTAAACAAATTCAGCAAACATCAAATTTCTACTTCTAAAAACACATATTCGAATTCTTCATGACATTCAGAGTTCAAAAGTCAAAGCTCAAAAATCATATTCAAAACTAACAGAATTCGGAATTTAAAATTCAAATCACATTTCATTCGATCATATCAAGCATCTATGAAATCAAGTAAAAATGAAATCGTGTATTGAAATTTTCCCACCTTAACCTTGAAGTTGCACTAAATCAAGCTAAGTCCTATCGATGGATTCCCGCCTTCAATCTACATGACAAATATATGATGATATATCAAGGGTCAACTCCAATCACTAATAACTTAGACATATATAAGTGTTTTCTCAAAATGAAGCAGAAACAGACAAGTTTGTGCTAACCTAGAGTTTGATGCAACTTTCCTCTAAAATTTAGACCATTAAAACATTAGATTCAAGAGTTGATCAAATCACAAAAATTATAGATATTTCTGTTCTCTTTCCAACACCTCAAGAATCATGTGATTCTGAGTTCGGGGTAAAACGTTACGGTAAAAATATCGAAGCCATTTCGGCATTCAATCAAAATATGCTAACTTGAAACCTGACCCAACTTCTCACTCAATTTTGACCTTTAAAACGATTGATTCACAAGTTTGTCAATTTATAAAAGTTGTAGAACCTTTTGTCTTCTTTCCAATTCCATAAGAATCATGGCGATCGGAGATTGGAGCAGAAAGTTACGATTAAAATACCAAAGAAGTGTCGACATGCTCAAACAAAATTGATCGAACGATTTTCAAAATCGATCAAATAGTAACTTATTTTGTTCGAACGATGTTCAAAATCGATCGAACGATTTCATTCTGAAGCCTTCAGATTTCACTCCTGACAAAATCGTTCGATCGGTTACTAATTTCGATCGAACGATTTCATCAGATTTCGCCCAGACTCGGATTTTAACTTTCCCAAACTCATTTTTTCTTTAAACCTAACTCATATTTTTCTAATTTTTCACCCACATGCTATCCAAAGACTAATTTACATACAAATCACAACTTAACATAAAATTTTCTTACATTAAAATGATCGATTCCTCTAACCATGTGCTCACGTCCAAGCTAGAGCGTGTTCTCAAGCCATTTGATCGCAGCCTCGTCGAATCGGCATTCCCCTGCGGTGATTGATCGAAGAAGAAGAAAACAAGGGGAAATCGACCGAAACCTAAGGGCTTGCTCCTTCCTATTCTCTTTCTCTCTCTAAGCTCTCTAAAAACCCAAAACCTCCAAATTTTACAACTGATTGTAGCTTCCAAAGGAAGCTTTTGACTTTATATAAGAAGGGGGCTGCTTCTTATGTAAAGCACATACACTTATCCTTGAGTATTAGTTCTTATTCAAAGAACTAGATTTTAAGTGTTATCAAGACGATTATCATTTGACTGCTCTTAGCTAAGCACGGAACACTAGTATATCAAGCATTGCAATAAAATAATAAACGAAATTGCGGAATTTGAATCTATATTAATTAACTCTCCAAAAGACAGTTCTACCCTCATGCCTCTACATGAATGGAGAACCGATCCGAACCATCGATGATAGCAATCATCACGGATGGTTCGTCCCAAAAGAGAAATCCCAACTCCTTATATACATGATTTTAAAGAATCAAGGCTTGACATACCAAGCCGCATAAAAACCTCTCAAAAATCCTCAAAGTGGCACAACGGAGTCCTCTAGAAGAAGTCCTCGGAGGTCACCGGCCGCAAGGTCCGGCTCGCCGAGATCAGCGTCTCAAGCCTCGGTTGCTAATAGTGGCCCTGCGACGTATAGTCTATAGGGTGAGCTACATCCTAGCTCAATAGGGAACAAACACGGTTGAACATATAAATTATAACTCACATGTATTCCATGATATGCCATGCATGATGTATCTATGCAGTTGTTAATGAACAGTTAGAAAGCATTTCGTTTTACTGTTGATTTCTTATATTTTCATTTACTCATGAATGATGCTGAGAAGGCCTAAAGCAAATATAGCATCGAGCCCCGATGAGATACCCATCATCGTCATCTATATAGACAGTTTTAACCGTATTCCCTGGGAATACAAATAGTACCCAAGCCCCTTTCCCCTGGGGATTGGTGGCGGGGTTTCACTTGTCTCAATCAACACCCCTGGGGTGTGCTTACTATGTACGGATAAGCCTCCGCACTGGCCTACGGTTTCGCCGCCGTATCGGTCACGGATATCCTGCCGTGTCAGTCGTGGATATCCCGCCACGTCGGTGGGGTACCCTATCAAACCTCAAATAACAAAAATATCGGTGCCTTACATATAGTTATTCACCGTGTAATTGTGCTATCTTATATCAGTTAGGCCCTATCAAACATGATTCAATCCTTGGATACATCCCTGGGATGTATCCATTTACTTGCATCACACCTGATGCTCTTATCTCTTTACTTCTTCATCCCCTGGGGATGGCTCATTATGATTACTCTTATGAATGTCACACACACACACTTTCCACAATTTCTTAAGAAATAACTATTGAATTGAATTCTATATCACTACATACATGCTCTTGTAAAATAAGGTACATGTTCAAGGTGTTCCCTACCTCAAGTCTTCATTTGATCAATGCATCAAGGTCCCACGTGGCTCCTTGTGCACGAGTCCACACGTACCACCTATGGTACCACATAACAGGTGAAACACATCACAAAGGATGCAATCAAGAAGGTATAAGATCCCCCAAGAATCTTAAAGTCAAACCCAAAAGTCAACATAATCTATCTCAGTCGATTAATCGAATTCCAAAATCGATTAATCGAATCTGATTCGATTAATCGATTTCCAAAATCGATTAATCGAAGGTCAATATCGATTAATCGAAGTAATTTCGATTAATCGAAATTCTCCTTTTCGCAAAGTCGATCCTCAATTCGAACAGTCGAGTTTTCATTCGATTAATCGAATCCAATTTCGATTAATCGAAATTCTTCTTTTCGCAAAGTCGACCCACAGTTCGAACAGTCGAGTTTTCATTCGATTAATCGAATCCGATTTCGATTAATCGAAATTCTTCTTTTCGCAAAGTCGACTCTCAGTTCGAACAGTCGAATTTCACAAGTTGATTAATCGATCCCAAATCGATTAATCGAAAACTAAAATCGATTAATCGAAATCCCATTTCGATTAGTCGATTTTTCCTTAAGTCATTTTCTCCAACCCCTGGGGTCCACTGGAGGTTCCCAGTCGATTAATCGATTCCCAAATCGATTAATCGAAATCCAAAGTCGATTAATCGAAATCAAATTCGATTAATCGAAATCGGGGTCCTCTGACCTTTCAACTTCCTGGCCAATTTCGATTAATCGAAACCCAATTTCGATTAATCGAAATTGTCAGATCACTTTCTTTCGAGTCGTTTCTTCCCAATCTTTTTCCATACTTTTTCCTCTATTTTTCTAAGCCATTATCCTATGATTTTGACCCACATTCAACTACAACTTAACCCCTATAATCTATGCATTTTATTTACAAAAATCTTACCTTGAATAGATCTCAAATTGATTTCAATTCTAGGGTTGGAAGGCTAGGGTTCCAGCTTTAGCTTTTCAGCGGATCCCTTGCATTGAATCGGCCTCTTTAATACTTGAATCCTTCCTTCCTCAACTAGCCTTTACTCCTTGCATTAATCACTCTTTTTACTCTCTCTCTCTCTCTCTTCTTTACTCTCCTTCAACAACCCAAAATACCCATCTAGGGTTATTAAACCCTTTTATCCCTCTCTTAGTTTGTGTGTTGAGCACATGCACCTCAATAGGTATATGCGACTTCATATTTACAACACACACCACGCAGTCACTCAAGTTATCACATCTCGTCCGTTCATCACGTCCTATGCTAACTCTTGATCTCCTGATTGGTCAAACTTGTGACTAATCGGGCACGGATCCCGAGGTCATAGTTTAGCGTGATTTTTCGGGCTATTACATCCTCCCCACCTTGGGAATTTTCGTCCTCGAAAATAGGCCAAGGTTCGGCTGTCTGGGTCTCTTTCTCTATTTCCCCCCCCCTTCTCACACTCCAGGTGAGGTGGTCGAGGAGACCCAGAGGCATTTAAGCATTCACACATTCACACAGACAAGTATGGAAGTAAAATTTAACAAAAATGCTTAATGTCACAAAAATTGGATTTGTATTAAAGATTGAAAAATTTTACAATGCCAACAAGTGGCGTACGGCAAAATACATAGGTATCTGATCAAAATGCAAAGTGGGTCTCACTGGAGCCGGCTCTGGTGGTGGTGATGGTGTTGGTTGCGTCTCGGGTGCAGACGTGGGATGTAGAAGGAGCCGTCTGTGGTGGGATGGAAGACGGTCCTCTATGGAAGGCGGCAAGGCCCAGTCGCCCACCTCCTCCTGGGCGAGGTAGCGGCGGTAGTCGGTCGGGTAGATGTGGCGGAGTGTGTGGAACATCAAAAAGTCTATCCGTCGGTTCATCCGGTCGTTGTTGGCCTCCATACGAGCCAACACGTCCTCGATGGTAGGACCGGATGGAGCGGCGCGCCTGCGGTAGGATGAGGTGGGTGTCGCGGGCGCGGAGTGGGTAGGTGGTGTCGGTGAGGCTGCTGTGTGAGAGGTGGCCCTCTCCATGGATGGCTCTGCTGCGGCAGGGTGTGCCCCACCCATGGGTGGGTCCTGCTGAGGTGGTGGGGGTGGTGGCGATGCGACAGCCATCTGCAAGGCCGCAGCCAAGTGAGCGGACCCGAGAGTAGGGTCCGGCTTGAGGTTATAGCTACGGGCCCATGAAGACCTAGAGAATGTCTTCACGCAGTCCGTAGCTCTCACCTCGTAAGGAGAGACGGTGTAGGACGGATCGTTGGAGTAGCACTCCAACATGCTCGATACTAGGCGAGCGTAGGGCATCTTCTCCTTGGGCCTTAGGTTGCCCTTCATCAGTTTGCCCTTTATGTATCTCATCCCCTCAAGGATGAGCATGGTGGCATCAAACCACCGGCCACAGAAGGCCGAGTAAAGTGCCTGCTGCACTTTCTCCACGCGCTCTGTGTCGTGGCGCATAGGGTACAAATTGCACTTGACCACCGAGTCAAGCATCCACATATACGGTGGAAGGTCAACCCTCTTGATGGAGGAGCCCGACCCCTTCTTGCCGTTGGTCATGCGGGTCATGACCTCCTCAAAACGGGGTTCCTCCTCAAAAGGTGGAAACAGGGTAGTCTCGGGGGTGAACTCGAGGTAGCACTCGAGCACCTCATGTATGTGACGCCGAGTGATTGTGTACAGACGACCCTCGATCGTGGTCAAAATGCAGTCATCGGTAGGGCCGTCGGTTAGCCCTTGGTAAAAGAGTCTAACCAATCGAGGGTAGTAAGAACCCCGGATTGGTTTTAGAAGGTTGCCGAGGCCGGCATTATTTAGGTAGTTTCGAGCCCATTGGGTCTCGCCCGGCACATCGGGATCGGTAAAAAGGGTAGGGTCGATGATATATTCGACCTCAAAGGTCTTGGCTGCCCACCATTCATTTGGTTGCACCATGTTGGTGGGTGGTGGTGGTATGGGCGTGGATTCGTGGGAAGACTCGCGCATGGATGCGCTCGTCGAACCGGAGGTGGTCTCCGATTCCGACGGTGAAGGAGTCCTCACCGGCGATGGGGTAGGTGGTGGTGGTGCGGCGTTCTTACGCCTAACCGGTAGCTTGGAGGTTGCCTTCTTTGAAGACAATCGGGTTTTAGGCGGCATATTGGGGAAACTAGGGTTTATCTATTTCAAACGAAAAAGGAAAGTATAAATCTAGGGTTTACCGTGGTTTTGGACGTGATTACGGAAGCGAATCGACGGAAAATCCCAACCCTAGGGCGTCGGATGGTCGGAGAAGAGGAAGAAGATCAAACGCTCAAAAACCTCAAAGTGAAATGATTTCGAATGCCAAAGAAAATCCCCAATTTTCAATATATAGGCTCCGGCTCGATTAATCGAAATTCAGAATCGATTAATCGAGATTCAAAACTAGGTTAAGCCGCGTAAAATCGATTAATCGATTTCCAAAATCGATTAATCGAAAGTCAAATTCGATTAATCGAAACCATTTCGATTAATCGAAATCGTCTCATACAATTTTAAAATTTTGAGCTCTCTGGCGCGAGCCAGTCGATTAATCGAAATCCATTTCGATTAATCGAATTTCCAAAATCGATT
Organism: Chloranthus sessilifolius; assembly: GCA_021018995.1. NCBI lineage: Eukaryota > Viridiplantae > Streptophyta > Magnoliopsida > Chloranthales > Chloranthaceae > Chloranthus > Chloranthus sessilifolius. Next base: position 13,130,369 of record CM037588.1, read on the forward strand.
AATCGAATTTCACTTCGATTAATCGAAATCGTGTAGTAACTTCTCAATTTCCAGAATTCTTTAAATAATCGATTAATCGAAATTCATTTCGATTAATCGAAACTTCAAAATCGATTAATCGAGACTATCTTCGATTAATCGAGATTGTCTATCTGTATTCAATTTCTTCCAATCTCTTAAGTAAATCGATTAATCGAAAATCTAATTCGATTAGTCGAATTTTCCAAAATCGATTAATCGATCCTAAATCGATTAATCGAAATCATAATTCAATCAATCGAAATTACATTCTATGTGTATTCTAACTCTAAATTTCATTTCCAGACACTGGCTCATGCCAGTCGACTAATCGAACAAAATCGATTAATCGAAATTCCAAATCGATTAATCGATTAATCGGTTTTGTCCAATTTCTGCAGAATTTCAATCTCTTTGTTTCTTTTACTATTTTTGACAATTTATGACAGATTGGATCAAAATTTCCATTGAATTCCAAGTATAGTGGAGATTTCACAAGCATGTTTGTGGTTTACATTGAATTCTCACGTCGTTGGAAACAAGGCTGGATATTGTTCTCTCACATCGGCCTCTCGTTCCCAAGTAGCCTCTTCTTTTGGATGATTGTTCCACCGAACAAGTACTAAGGGAGTCACTTTAGTGCGCAGTACTTGTTCTTTTCGATCCAAGATCTCCACTGGTTCCTCTATCATGCTCATGTCCTCACACATCTCTATAGGTTGCTTTCCTAACACATGAGACGGATCATTCACGTACTTCCTGAGCATCGATATGTGGAAAACATTATGTACTCGATCAAATAGCGGTGGTAAACCAATGCGATATGCAACTTCACCTACTGTCCCAAAATTTCAACGGTCCAACATAACGTGGACTTAACTTCCTCTCTTGCCAAATCTCATTACACCTTTCATAGGTGACACCTTTACAAACACATGCTCACCCACTTTGTAGTCGACACTAGTCCGCTTCATATCGGCGAATTTTTCTCGCTCACTCAGGTCTTTGTCTTCAACCTTTCTCCGATAATTCAACGACGGTAGCATTATCTTCAAGTAGCTTTGGTCCTAATACAAATTTCTCACCGCTTCCTCCCAATTGAGAGGTGACTTGCATCGTCATTCATACTGCACCTTTCATACGATGCCATGCCAATGCTCGCTTGAAAACTGCTATTATATGCTAATTCGAGCATCAGGTAGATACTCATCCCAAAGATCCTTGCATATCAAGCATGCACGAGCATGTCTTCTATCACTTGATTTACATTTACTCGCCCATCGCTTTGAGGATGGAAAGTCAACTAAAGTCTAGCCGTGTTCCCATTCCTTCTTGAAATTTCTTCCAAAACTTAGACGATATAGTGGATCACGATCCAAAACTATGTCGCTTGGAATACCATGTAATCTTACAATCTCCTTCGTATAAATCGCCAACTTCTGTCAGATATGTAGTATTGTACGAAAAAGTGCTTGATTTGGTCAATTGCACGACGACCCAAATGGCATTGTGTCTCTGGCAAGACGGGTAATCCAACAATGAAATCCATTGAGATCGATTCCCACTTCCATTCGGTATTGGTAAAGGTTGCAATAGTCCCAGGATGTCTATGATCAACCTTCACCGCCGACAAGTCAAACATCGTGACACATACCGGCCACGTCCTTGTTTCATCCTCTCCACCAAAGAGTTCTTTTCAAATCTTGGTACATTTTGGTGCTACCAGGGTGGATAGCATAATTTGACTTATGGGCCTCATCAAGAATCGTTCGTCTTAGATCGGCATTGTCCGGAATGCATAGACGACCCTTAAACAATAAAGAACCATCTTCTTTAACCGAGAAGTCCGACCTGATGCCTTCACTCACGTCTTGATGAATCTTTGTCAATGTCGGATCTTTCATCTGTAGACCGTGGATATGCTCAAATATCACTGGCTTTACTGATATGTTAGCCAAAAAGGATCCGGTGTCCTTTGACTCAATGTTCGCATCATAGAGTGCCAGGTCTTCCAATAATTTCCATCGGTGCATACCCAAAATCAAGGAAGCTAACTGAGCTGAACCTTTTCGACTCAATGCATCAGCTACAACATTCGCCTTGCCTGGATGGTATTGTATGGAGCAATCATAGTCCTTGAGGAATTCCATCCACCTACGCTGTCTCATGTTGAGCTCTTTCTGTGTAAACAGATATCGGAGGCTCTTATGATCGGTGAAAATTTCAAAAGTCTCACCATACAAGTAATGTCTCCAAATCTTGGTATAAAAATGATCGCTAGTTCCAAGTCATGAGTCGGGTAATTTTTCTCGTGTTCCTTCAGCTGTCTTGATCCGTAAGCTATCACCTTCTTGTGTTGGTTGAGTACACAACCAAGGCCATTGTATGACGATCATTGCCACGGCGATCCTCCACCGCTCAAGGAATCGCTAATCATCGGAGTCAAGTGAGTCTCGTTTTGAGTTCTTGAAAACTCTTCTCGCATGCCTCACTCCACTCAAACCTTGAATCTTTACGTGGCAGCTTTGTGAGAGGTCCTGATATCTTTGAAAACCCCTCAACGAAACGACGATAATAGCCTGCTAAGCCCGTAAAGCGCGGACATCGGTCCACCGTTTTGGTTGCTCCCATTTAACTCGCTTCTATCTTAGCCATTTGGATCTACTGTGACACCATGCTTGAGACAACATGTCCCAAAAAGCTAACTTCTTCCAACCAAAACTCACACTTGGCCGAGTTTATGCACAATTGGTGTTCACGTGGCGTCAGAGAGCAATCCTCAAATGTTCTTCGTGTTCAGTCTTGGATTTGGAGTATATCAATATATCATCAACAAATACTACGACGCAGAGTCCAAGTGTGGTTTAAACACTGGCTCATCGATCCATAAACGACGCCGAAGCATTCGTCAATCCAAACGGCATCACAAGGAATTCATAGTGTCCATACCGTGTTCGGAAAGCTGTCTTCTGAATGTCCTCTGCTTTGACTCGCAACTGATGATACCCAGATCTCAAGTCGATCTTGGAAAAATACCTTGCTCCTTGCAGTTGGTCGAATAGATCGTCTATTCTAGGCAAAGGGTAGCGGTTCTTCACAGTGAGTTTGTTCAATTGTCGATAGTCAATGCATAGCCGCATTGACCCATCCTTCTTCTTGACAAACAAGACCGGTGCTCCCCATGGGGATACACTTGGTCTAACAAACCCCTTGTCCATAAGTTCTTGTAGTTGTTCCTTCAACTCCTTTAACTCAGCGGGAGCCATTCTATAAGGTGCTTTCGAAATAGGCTCCGTTCCTGGTGCTAAGTCAATGGCGAATTCTACTTCTTCTCGGAGGTAATCCAGCAATTCTTCCGAAACACGCCAACAAGTCTCGCAATCGCTATCTCGTAAATGACGTTCTTTTCTTCCTTGTCCTCCTTTAAGAAAGCTAAGTATCCACTGTAACCCTTTTCTCGATCATTCTCTCGCCTCATCACGTGAGATCGTGGCATAGATGACGACCTCACTCCTTGAAACCGAAATGATCTTCTTGTGTTGGGTCTGAAGATGACTACCTTATTCTTGCAATCGACGGTTGCACAATGCTGCGCCAACCAGTCCATGCCAAGGATCACATCAAACCCTTGCATGTCTAACAGTATCAGCTTTGCTTCTAGTTCATGCACCTCTAAGTCTCGAACTGCTACAATGATGGATTTGCAAGCTAACTCCGTGTCTACTAACTCTCCAGTCGGAATAGACACGAGGACGAAAATCCAACGCCTCGGAACAATCTTCATCTTAAACGTGGAGTGACGAATGAGTGGGTAGACCCGGGTCTATCAACACTCGAGGCGCCATATCCACCAAGCATCCTTTTCATATATATATATAAAGTACATATACATACATACAATAATTTCACATCAAATTTCACTCTTAATTTACATACAGCTTTTGGTATTGAGAAAAGAATCTATATAAAATTTCCAATGCATGCTCCTTCTCTATCTAAGATCTTAATGAAATGAAAATTTTCTTTAATTTTAAAAAAAAAGGTCTCACCTTGGATGACGTCATGCACGCTCCTCGCTCTCGAAAGCAAAGGATCGACATAGGCTCTCCCTCGGACGATCGGTTTCCTTGCTTGAATTGGTCGTGTCAAGAATCAAACCGTTTTCTCTTATCGGGCCGGGCAATCCTTGACCAAGTGGCCCACCTTGCCACATCGGAAACAACCCCTAGTTCCCGATCTACAGTCCACCGTCCTATGAGGCTTGCCACACTTTGCGCAAGTCTCCCGAGGTGCGGAAGAAACAGTACGAGAACCCTGTGTGATAGTGGCACCAGTAGACATGGCAGGGCTCTCATAGCGAATAGGTCTCCCCGACGCAAGTAATGGAAACCTCTGTTGGTGTTGTTGTTCTTGCGCCATTCCAAAACCCCTTGAAATTGTGGTCTCGATTCGCCCATGAACCTCGGCTTTTTGTTCACCTTCTCATAGTGCCCTGCTCTTCCTTGTTCATTTCCTCCTCTCTCACGCTCTCTCCGCCTATATCTATTATTATTCTCCTCTTCTACCACCAACGCCTTGCTCATGACCTCTTCATAGGTCCTCGCTTGAAATGGAGCTACGCCCCTAACCTCGTGCTTCAAACCTTGTGAAACCTCTTGGATTTCATCACTCAAGATGACGCATCCGAGCAAAACGGGCAAGTAGTAGAAACTCTACCCGTATTCTCTCACCGCATTCTCCTTGTACTAATCAGAAAATTGTATCTCTAGTTGGTTCCTCACCACTTCCGGAAAATATTGTTTGTTGAACTCCTCAACAAACTCCTCCCAAGTCCAAGGCAACTCTGGGGTCTCCTGAGCCCGAGTCCGTATCACGGACTTCCACCAAGGCCCAGCCTCCCCATCCAACATGTAAGCTGCCCATCTTACACTCTCATCTTCCGTGAAAGTTAGCACGCTAAAGACTTTCTCCATCTCCATCAACCCCATCAGGTTCTCCGCCAGAAAATGTAGGAGGTCTCATCCTCCTAAACTCTGTAAATGATGAGGGCACAGGCAACGCAGGTCCTACAGGTGGTGTAGGTGGCTGCTGTTCTCTTGACGCATGAGCTGCAAAGGATGCTGCTTGTTGTGCCATGGCAGCTGCCATAGTCTCCATAGTGTGCATCATCCTTTGTCGCTCTTCTCTATCTTCTTGTCTTTCTCTCACTCTTTCTTGTTCTCTTAGATCTTGATCTTGATGATCTCGATCTTCTTCATCCCGTTGTCTACTACTACTGCCCCCTGGGGCCTCAGTACCTCCTAAAGGCACTCTATTTGTAGGAGAGATGTAACCATCTCCACTACGTAGACTCCTCTGCTGGCCTCCCCTTGGTCGGCCTCTTCCTCTAGATGACATTTGCGGCTGCATTTGAAACTAAAGTTTCGTTAGCAGAAGCCCCTATGTTCTGACGAAAGAACCCTTGTCAGAATTGCTAAAAGAAAATAGCTCTGATACCAACTGTGACAGCCCGGATTTTGGCACCCCGAAACCCGTGCCATCAGCACGATCATCTTGACCGTGCCCCTTAGCTAAGCACGGAACACTGGTATATCAAGCATTGCAATAAAATAATAAACGAAATTGCGGAATTTGAATCTATATTAATTAACTCTCCAAAAGACAGTTCTACCCTCATGCCTCTACATGAATGGAGAACCGATCCGAACCATCGATGATAGCAATCATCACGGATGGTTCGTCCCAAAAGAGAAATCCCAACTCCTTATATACATGATTTTAAACAGAATCAAGGCTTGACATACCAAGCCGTACAAAACCTCTCCAAAAATCCCTCAAAGTGGCACAACGGAGTCCTCTAGAAGAAGTCCTCCGAGGTGGTCCCACTACCTTCCGCCGGATCTCCTCAAGCCTCGGCAAATGCTAATAGTGGACTCACGACGATAGTCTATAGGGTGAGCTACATCCTAGCTCAATAGGGAACAAACACGGTTGAACATATAAATTATAACTCACATGTATTCCATGATATGCCATGCATGATGTATCTATGCAGTTGTTAATGAACAGTTAGAAAGCATTTCGTTTTACTTTTGATTTCTTATATTTTCATTTACTCATGAATGATGCTGAGAAGGCCTAAAGCAAAACTTAAACTTTCAACTTAAGTAATCCCCGAGCAATATAGCATCGAGCCCCGATGAGATACCCATCATCGTCATCTATATAGATAGTTTTAACCGTATTCCCTGGGAATACAAATAGTACCCAAGCCCCTTTCCCCTGGGGATTGGTGGCGGGGTTTCACTTGTCTCAATCAACACCCCTGGGGTGTGCTTACTATGTACGGATAAGCCTCTGCACTAGCCTACGGTTTCGCCACCGTATCGGTCACGGATATCCTGCCGTGTCAGTCGTGGATATCCCGCCACGTCGGTGGGGTACCCTATCAAACCTCAAATAACAAAAATATCGGTGCCTTACATATAGTTATTCATCGTGTAATTGTGCTATCTTATATCAGTTAGGCCCTATCAAACATGATTCAATCCTTGGATACATCCCTGGGATGTATCCATTTACTTGCATCACACCTGATGCTCTTATCTCTTTACTTCTTCATCCCCTGGGGATGGCTCATTATGATTACTCTTATGAATGTCACACACACACACTTTCCACAATTTCTTAAGAAATAACTATTGAATTGAATTCTATATCACTACATACATGCTCTTGTAAAATAAGGTACATGTTCAAGGTGTTCCCTACCTCAAGTCTTCATTTGATCAATGCATCAAGGTCCCACGTGGCTCCTTGTGCACGAGTCCACACGTACCACCTATAGTACCACATAACAGGTGAAACACATCACAAAGGATGCAATCAAGAAGGTATAAGATCCCCCAAGAATCTTAAAGTCAAACCCAAAAGTCAACATAATCTATCTCAGTCGATTAATCGAATTCCAAAATCGATTAATCGAAGGTCAATATCGATTAATCGAAGTAATTTCGATTAATCGAAATTCTCCTTTTCGCAAAGTCGATCCTCAATTCGAACAGTCGAGTTTTCATTCGATTAATCGAATCCAATTTCGATTAATCGAAATTCTTCTTTTCGCAAAGTCGACCCACAGTTCGAACAGTCGAGTTTTCATTCGATTAATCGAATCCGATTTCGATTAATCGAAATTCTTCTTTTCGCAAAGTCGACTCTCGCCTTCGAATTGAATTTCAAGTTGATTAATCGATCCCAAATCGACATCGAAAACTAAAATCGATTAATCAAATCCCATTTCGATTAGTCGATTTTTCCTTAAGTCATTTTCTCCAACCCCGGGGTCCGAGGTTCATGATTAATCGATTCCCAAATCGATTAATCGAAATCCAAAGTCGATTAATCGAAATCAAATTCGATTAATCGAAATCGGGGTCCTCTGACCTTTCAACTTCCTGGCCAATTTCGATTAATCGAAACCCAATTTCGATTAATCGAAATTGTCAGATTCAGCCCCTTTCGAGCTGTTCTTTCCAATCTTTTTCCATACTTTTTCCTCTATTTTTCTAAGCCATTATCCTATGATTTTGACCCACATTCAACTACAACTTAACCCCTATAATCTATGCATTTTATTTACAAAAATCTTACCTTGAATAGATCTCAAATTGATTTCAATTCTAGGGTTGGAAGGCTAGGGTTCCAGCTTTAGCTTTTCAGCGGATCCCTTGCGTTGAATCGGCCTCTTTAATACTTGAATCCTTCCTTCCTCAACTAGCCTTTACTCCTTGCATTAATCACTCTTTTTACTCTCTCTCTCTCTCTTCTTTACTCTCCTTCAACAACCCAAAATACCCATCTAGGGTTATTAAACCCTTTTATCCCTCTCTTAGTTTGTGTGTTGAGCACATGCACCTCAATAGGTATATGCGACTTCATATTTACAACACACACCACGCAGTCACTCAAGTTATCACATCTCGTCCGTTCATCACGTCCTATGCTAACTCTTGATCTCCTGATTGGTCAAACTTGTGACCAATCGGGCACGGATCCCGAGGTCATAGTTTAGCGTGATTTTTCGGGCTATTACACAAATATACTTAGTTAGGGTGTTACTACAATAAAATGATCTTCTAATTTGGTGTAGGGCCTGTCCTTATCAATCGGGTTCAGTGTAGAGCTAATACATCGAAGCTTGGTGTACACGACACCATCTAATGACCCACACATAATCTAAATCAGCCTTTTTTTTCCACTTAATACCTAGCCCAAATAATTTATTTAATTAATTTCATAATATCGGCTATGTGACCAGTTGGGCACGCACACCGAGACATATTGTTCAAAGGTCAAAATTTTCTGGATGTTACAGTACGAGGCGCGAGAGCAATCTTAAACTCTACTTCTTAGTCATGAGGAAGTCTAGGCAATTCTTTTATAAAAAATATTGATGAACTCTCCAACGATAGGAAATTTTGAGGGGTCTGCCTTCTCATCACGACCATTGTCGAGTATAGCTAGTAGGGTTGCTCCTCCCTTTTTTATGCCACAAAATTTGAGCGAATGGCCCCCAATCGGTCGGAAGACGACTACTTTAGAAAAGCAATCCATAGGGACATGATAAGCCGCCAACCAATCCATACCGAGGATTATGTCGAAGTCTTGGAATCCGGCACCACAAGGTCTGCGGGTAACTCGTGTGTTCAAATTATTAAGATCGTAGCTTTGCAAACTTTAGATGCTATCGTGACATTCCCTAACGACGTGGAAATTGTAAGCGTACCATCCAATAGTACAGGTTTAACTTTGATTTTCGAAACAAAACTCGGTGTAATCAAAGAGTGGGTCAATCCAGAGTCTATCAAAATCCATAGATGACAAACAGACCAATCGTTAAGTCTAGAAACTATCACAGTTCTTAAATTACACAAGGGTTCACATACGATCTAAGTTATACACACACCAATAAAATCAATTCAAGAACAACAAAATTATACACAAAATACATCATACATGCAACTGTGGTAGAGATTGGCAACCATGTAAGAGAAAGTAGACAATACATAAGAAAAAGTAAATAGATTAGATTCATACCCTGAATGACCTAATCAGTGGCCAAAGTGCCCTGATGTGACATAGCAACTCGACCTTGTGCTTGAGATTGTTGCAGCTGCTGCTAACCTCTCTTCGGAATGTCTGCGACAGGATCTCACTTTAGCCAATCTCGAATGAAATGTCTTTTTTTTTTTCATCGGAAGCAAACATTTGTATAAAGTAAATATTCACCCGACTTGTGCCTCTTACTGCACTTGGTGGATATTCCATAAGGAACAAAGGATCACTGTTGCAGGGTGTGAGTAGGGGTTGCGGTCTTCTGGTACTGAGGAGCCACAACACCACTCTTAATAGGTTGTGGTGTATTTGTCCCTAGATTGGCGTACCCTGACGAAGCTGCAAATCTCTGGTAAACGGAGAAGAGAGCGGCTCTATGATATGAGTGATTCTGAGGGTACGATGCGAGACGCTGCTATTTCTGTACCGGTGCATGCTTGGAAGGAGGCGCTCTCAAAGAGAAAGATGGAGAACCTTCCCGAACTTACCCCTCTTAGCAGCCTGGCGGGCTATATTCTGAGCACGCATTCCCTTATTCTTATGCTCTTGGATATGAGCTCATTCTACAAGTTTTTCGTAGATAGAAATCTTCATCGCAGCGATTCTACTCCTGATGTTAGGGTTGAGCCCCTTCTGAAAGTGAAAGAACTTCTCGGCTTCATCTGCTACTAACGTAGAGGCGAATCGAGAGAGTCGATCGAATTTTGCCTCGTATTCAGTAACAGTCGTGGTTCCTTGCTGCAAAGCTAAGAACTCACTCTTCTTCAGTGTCTTTGTGGCATCCGAGAAGTACTTGTTATAGAATACTTTCCTAAACTACTGTCAGGTCCAATGCACTTCTCCTTGTCTACTCGCCAATCCCTTGGCGGAGGTCCACAAACTCTGTGCATCTCTCTTCAAGCACATCACGACCGAAGGTACTTTCTCACGCTCAGCAGGCATGGAGACTTTGAAAATCTTTTCTATTTGGGTGATCCAATCGTCCGTGGTGTCAGGATCCAATTGCCCAAGAAAGTGTGGGGGTCAAGCTTTAGTAAAAGTTACATACCCATTATCATTGTTATTTTCAAATCGGGGTGGTGGTGTTGGAGTAACGGAGCTGCGGTGAGTAGGATTGTTCAGTTACTGGGAAATAAAGTCCTGATAGACCTTTGCCTCTTGTTCCAGTTGTTGATTGAACCCTAAAATCAATTTGGCAGTCTCCTGTTGGTGAGTCTCATTTAACTGGGCCACATGTTGTTGTTGTGTAGCCGTTAACTCGCACAACATACGCGCAATCTCGCTTTCTTCTCTCTGTGAGGAAGATCCCTCACCATTCATTCATAGAGGCATTGTAATCCTGCATCCAAAATAGACACTTAAAACTCATAATAGTTTAAATCCGTAAAGTCTAACAGGATGTAATGCCTAGGCTCTAATACCATTTTATCACGACCCAAAATTCTACCCCATCCCGAGGGCCTAGAATTCCTTGTTATGACCCACACACATCTCATATATGTTAAGTGGACATATATAAATCAGAGTTCTCACGCTAACATGGTTCCACAAAATTTGTGAATCTAATAGTGTAAAGATGGAGAATCAGGGCAGAGTTAAATAATGAATAAAAACAATGCCGAAGTAATAAAACAACAACTAATCAAGTGAAAAATAAAGGTCAAACATTGATTTGTGCCGAAATATGACTATTTTTCGTACCCTAATACCAACACTTAGCTATCCAATGAAGGCTATCTGACGGCTGTTGTACAGTTTTAGTGGTTTCAAGTGTTTTTTACTTTCGGATCTTAAAAGAGCGTAATTGAGCATAATTAAGGGTTGCAGGAGAAAATTGGACCATAGAGCCAACATAGCATCGAAATCCGTGAAAGAAAATGATTGGTTCAGCCACAACTAAGAGAATGAAGATGTTACAGGCCATCATCAATCGATTGAGATTGAGGATTCAATCGATTGACTTGATGACAACTTTTTCCCTCTTTTAATTTGAATTTTAACTTACTCAATTGATTGAGACTTGTAAATCAATCGATTGACTTCAAATTCAAATTAATCAAAACTCAAATTTAAAGTCAATTGATTGAAATTGGAAATTCAATCGATTAAGCTTTTTATGAAAGTTTTCCTATCCGCACCCTATAAAAATAAAGCCATATTTAGGGTTTATGGGTCTTCTTCTTGGCAGATTTTCATTGAGTTTTTAGGAGTTTTTCATTTGTGATAGAGAGGTAGTTTGTAATTTAGAAGAGAGCTGTGTAAAAAATTCAATCTTTTGATAAATTAAAGAACAACTTTTGTGATGGCATTGGATTTGCATCGTGCGTGTGAATCGAAGATGAGTGGCTAAACCCATCGTTCAAGGAGGAAGCGACCCCTAGATGAGTAACTGATTTACGTTCAATTTTACAATATCTTGTTATAATTGTTGAACCGTACGACTTTCAGTGTGTATCTATTGTTTATCATAGAATGCTCATTTATAGCCGTCGATCTTAGTTATCAGTGACAATAAAAGGATTATTTAACCTAAATTACGAGGCTAACAATAAATGCCCAATGATAAACGATGTTTGTATGAAATAACAAAATAAACTATCTAAACTGAATATCCAAATCTCTAAACTAAAATTAGTCCTATCAATAGTGGGCACTAGGATCGTAATCAGCACCGAGGTCCTCTTGATGTCCTGTAGCGTCGCCCTCCCAAGGCTCCTGGTACTCGGCGTCCATGGGGTGAACAAAGTCAGCGTCAGCATGATAAGGATTATTGGCGCCCACTCCGTCAATAATAATAATATGATAGTATATGATAGTAATAATATGATAGTATAAGAATAAAGAAATGTCAAAATCATGCATAACATCAAACTCAAATCTCAACCTATATGTAAAACTATAATCTAAAAATATTTTAATCCTAACGTACCTCACTATACCTCTTAAATATAACATATCTTATTACAGCGACACATGCATATCTGTACATAGTATGAGCGGACATTCTTGCTTATATTCCCTAATAAGACCTGTGCCAAAGTCGTTGCTCAAACCGATCATGAGAGAGTCACCATAGTAGCATACTACCATAACATATTGCCCTCCATAACATAGCATAACATACTTGTACTCGTACTCATACTCATACATACTCGTATTCATACACATACACATACTCGTACTCATACTCATACTCATACACCCCATCCAGTCTCAGAGGCCAACAAACGTAACTCATAACATAACTCATACTGTCTTCTAAGAGACCCGTCATGACTGTAGACGTTGTGGGCCTTATGGTGGCTACGTAAGGGACAACATGTACAGCCTTAGTTTCTTAATCTTATGTTGGCCCACACAGCGATGTTTTATTATTTTCACATCTTATCTTATCTTACATACTCCTTTTTATCATATTTCTATAACCTTAATCTAGAGTAAGCCATGGTGAGATAAGCTTCACTAACCACGCTTTCTAAGGGACGAGTTCCGTAGTAACCTGGATGTACTTCATAGGACAGCTCATAGTACTATAGAGATATTGCATCCATACATAAATGCCTATATTTCGAGTTTCACGTGACTGTGAAAAGAATCCCAACATAACTAAGGCCTAAAGGTCTAGTGTCGTATCTTATTCCTTAATTTAATCTATCATATTAAAACCTCTGAAGTTATAGGGTCATCGTATATGCCACCGTATACGAGGTTATATTGAATTTGCACTCACCCTACTAGTCATGATGTTCAATACCACCATGAGTTATAAGATATTTGAATACGGTGTGATCACCGCTTCGATACCATCTCAGAGAATCACCGTGCCCAAGTGTAGACATGATTTCACGCACTCGCGTACATGATCTGCCATATCTATAAAATATATCACATAATGATGATCAAAATATAGTCTTCTTTAATTGATGTATAAAATTAAATATACAAGCAACGTTACATATATATATATATATATATATATATATATATATATATATATATATATATAGGTAGTACATCAATACAAGTATAAAATAGGTGCAACTCTTAGTATACGTGTGATAGAAAATATGAAAGGTTCAGGTTTGATTTTACAGATGACATCAAAATCTTAAAATTTTCATGTCATCGTGAAGATCGTGTCGGGGTGATAAAAATAAATATATAATATGCTATAATCGGATAAATACATAAAAAGATATCGCGATTTAAATTTAGATCTATTATGACTATCGATCAAAAACTCATTGTTAGGATTATCATGCAATATGAGTTTTTTGTCATAATATAGCGGGAGGAGCACTTGATACTCTGCCAAAAGATAACGATGTCCATGATCCGTCGGCGGTGGTAAGAAAAAGGGAAGATATTTGAAAGATAATACAAGAATATAGATTCACAATTTTAATAGAAAAGTAAATACAAATCTATCAGATTGACAAGATTTTAGGACTTAATTAGTTTTCAGATAAACAAGAATATAGGTTAGATTTTACGACTCAATTAGTTTTAAATAAAATAAGAATATGAAATTATAACATTATAGAAGAGTAAATTACTTACTATACAGATATATCATATTTACAAGATATTAGAGCTTAATTAGTTTTTAAATAAACAAGAATATAGTTTAGATTTTAGGGCTCCATTACTTTTAAATAAAATAAAAATATGGAATTGTAACATTATGGAAGAGTAAATTACTAACTATACAGATATATTACATTTACGAGATTTTAGGGCTTAATTACTTTTTAGATAAACAAAAATATAGTTTAGATTTTATGGCCTAATTAATTTTAAATAAAATAAGAATATGGAAGTGTAATATTATAAAAGAGTAAATTACTGACTATGTAGATAAATCATATTTATAAGATTTTAGGGCTTAATTAATTTTTAGATAAACAAGAATATAATTTAGATTTTAGGGTTTAATTAGTTTTAAATAAAATAAGAATATGAAATTGTAATATTATAGAAGAGTAAATTACTGATTATACAAATATATCATATTTACAAGATTTTATGGCTTAATTAGTTTTTAAATAAATAAGAATATAATTTAGATTTTAGGGGCTTAATTAGTTTTAAATAAAATAATAAATAAATAGTATCAATAAAATATACCAAATAAACATATTTAACAGATTTATAAGATTTTAGGGCTTAATTAATTTTAAATAGAATAACAAATAAATAATATCAATAAAATATACAAAATAAACAGATTTAACAAGTTTATAAGATTTTAGGGCTTAATTAATTTTAAATAAAACAACAGATAAACAGTATTAATAGAATATACAAAATAAGCAAATCTAACATATTTATAAGATTTTAGGGCTTAATTACTTTTTAAATCCGTCGATGCGCGGTCGAACGCACCTTATGAGACGGGATCTGAGAAGAATAGAGGGGATTAATGGGTACCCACCTTTTGAAACGTGAACGATTGATATTGTGGCGGTTTGGGTTGAAGAAATCGATGCCCAAGGCATCGGTTCGTCTAAGTCGTCCTTTCTTCTTACCTTTTCGATCTTGTCAGTGGTTGCATGAAAGATTTAAAGGAAGACTAGAGAGTTTTGGAATAAAGTAATTTTGGTGGTAAATAATAGAAAGCTTTTAAGGTTTTACTTATAATGGTAACAAAGTTTTAGGGTAATCCTAATTAAGGCTTTTCGTAAAATATTCAATAAAGTATGAGTTTTCTAGGAAACAATGCATTCATACATGAGTAAATAGGTTGTGAAAAGGTTTCGTCCCATCGCTTGTGTAGGCACCGAAGCAGATGATGATTCTCTCCCGGAATTAAGGTTATACCCTTTAATCTGTTTAATCTCTTAAAACAGGCTTAACTTTTTATATTATGGTCGGAATTCGACAAATTATATATTCTTAGAACTGTATTGACGAACACTTCGCAACGAGTCTAAAACTGATTAAGAAAAATATGACCATAGAAAAAAATTGAAATTTTTATAAAAGATTGGGAGTTCTAGTGTAGAGCGCTAACACCGTGTACAGTGTGGTACATCATCCAGTATCGTTAAAATAGTAAAAATGGGTTGGATTGTTATAATCCATCATGTTAAAGATTAGGGCGAAAAATGAACTAAATCATATGATTCAAAGCAGATAATGAGTTCCAGCGTGGGTGAACTCAAAGATTTGGTTTGTGAATTTAAAGGTACTCTTGATTAAAATTGTCTAACTATGACAATTAAATAAAGGCAAGCATGAAATAACGTAACCTAATTTGGTATCTAAACCTGAGAGCAAACTCATTATAGGGGTGCTAAAAAATGAGCTCACATCTTTCAAAGTTAAATTTATGTTTGAAAACAAAATAGACGAAGCTAGGTGAGTTTCCATAGGAACTGGTTGAACACTTAAAATATGTAACATATGTCATTTAGGATAATGACTCCTAACCCAAACGTGTTCACTTAATAAAAAACTGTGTCCATATCAGGTTTTGGGTGCAGACAAATTTTTCTTAATTTTATATTCTTTTAGCTTAGATAAGACAATTTTTTTATCTACTTGTTACTCTATTTTCTTATTGGAGCTACAGGAAGAAAAATTGGTGTGTGCACAATAGCCCAAAGTACCAAAAGGTTCAAAAGAATTTCTCTACGATAATCTAGTGGTACCTCTGCTCGCGTTTATCGGAGTACTGAAAAAGCTTAGGCCCGAACCCCCTTAAAACCCCTTGATTGCTTCAACTCATATAATAAAGATCATTTTTCACCCTAATCTTTCACACAATGGATCTTGACACTGGATCTTCATTATAGAATATTAAAGAATCCATAATTTTACTCCAAGCTCGTGACAGCTCTCTTCTCTCCATAGTGACAAATTTTGTTTTTGACAACATTTCGGTAGGGAGTCATTTCGGTTCATTTCGGATAAATTTTGAGAAAAATTAGAAAAGTTTCAGGAAAATTTCGGGGAGTACAAAATATATTAAATATAAATTATATTTAAATTTCATAAAAATTTTATTTATTATTTAAAAAATGAAAAAAATTAGAAAAGATTTATTAATTACGAAATTTCTCCGAAATTAACGAAATTTCAGCGATTTAAGAGAAATCATCGAAATTTCACCAAAAGTTTCGCTCGAACCCTGTTTCGATAAATTCCGAAGAAATTTCGGGGAAATTTGTCACTATGCTTCTCTCTCCATCTACTTCCTATTTTTCTTTATTTTTATTAATTTGTACATGGTATCAGAGCCCTAATGGCTCACGCCTTTTGCAATCCACTCTTTTTTTTTTCTCTAAAATAATTTTTAGTTTTTATACCTCCAATAAACGCTCGACTCCGACAGAGAGATCATGATAGACTTGATCTAGTGGATTACTGGCTTCGACAGACTCTAAGATGGGCAGGATGTGACAGTGATGGACTTTACAAACATGCGGTGACCACCAACAAACACGATTGAGGTGTTTTCCAATCATATCATAGCAAAGATCTAAGGGCTCATTTTATTTTAACCAATCGTATATACTTTGTCAAAGGAACATGCAATTACCAAGGGGGGTGTCACTACATTAAAAAAAAAGATTATTAGCGGCAGCCATAAACTACTGCTATTAACAAAAAAACTGCCGCTAATAATCTTAATAGTGTTTTTGTTAATAGCGGCACTTTTTGGCTTGCAAAAAATTGCCGCTAATAGTCTTATTTTTTGTAGTGTGTATTAGAAAATATTAGAGATTTTATAAGTTAGTTAGGATAAGATGGTTAAGATTTAGGATATTGAGATTAGTATTTTAAAGATTTAAGATATATGTTAAGATTATGCGTATCTTTTATCATTTGTGTAAATATCTCTATTTATATGGATGGTCTTTAAAATGAAAATACATAAAGATTTTCACATTGAAGCCTATCTTCTCTTTCTATTCTTCTTATTATTTCTTCTTTATTTAGATCTTCTATAATCTTAGGGTCAGTTTTTAATTCCACAAGGTTCAGATTCAAAGAAAAAAAAAAAATTGCTCCAAAATTATGTTTGAGTGTGATGTATGTCCTGTGATTTTAGGATCATTTTTTTTTGGATCCGTGGCATGTGAAATCACGCTTAGATTTCAAGATTCATTTGTGTTAAAGATCGGAGTGAAAACCAATCTCCTTAAACAATGAGTCTTAAGAGGTTTCGAACGTAGGCCCTTTCAGTAATCTTATAGGCGCGAACAGAGTTAGTTACTGTGTCACTTGGACCTGAGATGAGCACGTAGGATATCTAGTGCTCTTAAAATACCCGACCCGAATATTGATACACTCTATGTTAACTTTTGTGATGGATGCCATGTGAAACCATTATGTATTTTTTGTGATTTAAAATCCATGATCATCTTAAGGCCGATTGACTTTATTTTGGTGGCCATCTAATATGCGAGAGGGCATGGGACCAATTTGTAATTGATGTGGAGTGAATTTGATCTAAGTCGTTGAACTTTGGCCACCCAAACGATGGCCTTGACTTGACTTTCAACCAACGAACGGCTCACCTACTCCGCACAAATTAATTAAGTCAAAAATGTACACGCATCATATCTCTACTATTACAAGGGGCTGCTACTAACCTCCAACGAATACTAAATATCTATCATTAATTATGTTAAAATTCATTGACTCTTTTGAAGCGGGCAATGGGGATAGATTTTTGTGCCAGTCTTTCATAGAATGGATCTTAAGATCATGTGCCTAGAGCCAGATTTTGATGTGTCATGTGAAAATAAAATCAGACCGTTTAATTATAGGCTCATGATCTCAAGATTCATTTTGTGAAAGATTGTAAAAGAATACGATCTGCCATTTTGTAGTCAGCGATTTTTAATTATAACTAGTAGGGCATATGGAGTATTTCGTGAGTGGTTAGTATTATATTGCAAGCATAAATGGCCTTAAAATAAACGCCCCTCATAAATCTTTCCCAAAATCTCACATCTCAAAAATTTGTTCCAAAATTTTTCTCCTGCTCACATGCATAAAATGCTTGCGTGGAATTTAAGGAAATTTTCAAAACAATGTTAGGCCACGGCATTCGGATAGGCCCTTCAAAGCCAAATCCCAAGTATTTGGGAAATGGGTGACCGTAACCCACATAAACGACGTGCATGACTGCGTCTTTTGTAGTGGTACATTATTTTTGTTCATTTAGTACGTGTGTTCAATTATGTTCTACGTGTGTTTGTATTTGATTACTAGTTGCTTAGTGTTATCTTTTATTTTTGGGGTTTTAGTACATGAGTTAAGTGGTTTTGTTATTTAAGTAGCCACAAGTTATTAATGAATTATCATGCAAGTTTATTCAATATGCGGTACTTTTCTCACCCGAAGAGAAAGCATCACTTTATCATTTGAATATTTGTTGGATCCTATCATTGGTATCAAAGCCAGATTATGGGAACCAATAAGGAGCGTATTGAGCAGTTGGAAGACGGGCTACACCGGATGGAGCTCGGCATGGCTAACAGGCTACGGCATTTGGATGAAACTCTTAATCGTCTCTTTGATGTACTGCTTGTAAACTAGGAGCCTCTAAACCATGGTATCCAACACCGTGAAGGCCACGATGGGGGACGTCTTGTTGTATCATCCAAAATAGCGAAGCTTGAATTTCCTCGATTTTCAGGAGATGACTCGACGGCGTGGCTCAATCGTGTGAATCAATTCTTTGAATTCCAGAATACTCCTGAACCACATAAAGTATCTTTGACCTCTTACCACTTGGAAGGAGAGGCCAACCAGTGGTGGCAATGGATTCCTAGGATATTCCACGAGGAAGGACGTGTTCTCTCGTGGGCAAATTTTGAAGATGAACTCTGGGCTCGCTGTGGGCCTTCGGAGTGTGAAGATATTGATGAAGCTCCCCTCAAGGATCAGGCAGACTTGCTCCTTGCGTCAATACCAGCGGGAATTTGAATGGTTAGGCAATCGGGTCAGAGGCTGGATGCAAAAGGCTCTGGTGGGAACATTTATGGGTGGCTTAAGGACGGACATCTCGGACAGAATTCGCATGTTTAAACCGCAAACATTAAAAAATGCTATCAGCTTCACACGGATGAAGGATGACCAACTAGAGAGGCAGAGGAGGTTCATACGACCTGCACCACCAGTGCAAGCTCCCCTAGCTCTTCCACTAGCAAACCAAGCAGCACCAATAGCACCTGCCGCCCCTGTTCGGTGTCTGAGTTGGGATGAAATGCAGCGGAGGCATCTTCAAGGTTTATGTTTTAATTGTAATGAACATTTTACTGCAGGACATAAATGTCAAGAGCCACGGATACTCATGTTGGAGGGACACGATGACGACGACAACGTTATCTATGTCACCAATGAACAACATGCAAAAGAAAACCATGAGGAGCTTCTCAAACCAAAGATTACGCTGCATGCATTAACGGGATAGACCGCGCCCAAGACCATGCGAGTTGTTGCCCGGATTGGTTCCAACGACGTCATCACATTAATCGACAGCGGGTCCACTCACAATTTTATTAGCAAATGTATGGCCAACTTGTTGCGGTTACCAGTGGTGCCAACTAACACCTTCACAGTACGAGTAGCCAACGGAGAAAATCTCATATGCCAAGGGAGGTTCGACGAGGTACAAGTAGACCTACAGGGTTCTATATTTTCCTTAACTCTATATTCTCTACCACTCACAGGGTTGGATTTAGTTCTGGGAATTCAATGGCTTGAGCTACTCGGTTCCGTGGTTTGCAACTGGAGATAGTTAACCATGGAATTTTCTTGGGAAAATCAGACCAAGCAGTTGGTAGGGATCGATGGCCAAGAGATTCAAGCGGCTTCACTCAAGGAGATATCTAAAGGAGTTTGCTCAGGCCGTACAATATGTGCTTTTTGCCTACAAGTGACCATGAAGGACCCACACAATAATATACACCCGAGCATGCAGGTGGCATTGCAGGAACTCTCTGATGTATTCACAGAGCCTTTAAGTTTACCACCTACCAGAGAGATTGATCACAGCATTCCCCTGAAAGAAGGAACTAAACCAGTTAACGTATGGCCATACCGATATGTGCATTATCAAAAGGAGGAGATTGAGAAACAGGTCCAAGAAATGTTGAACTCAGGACTTGTTCAACCTAGCACTAGCCCTTTCTCATCATCGATACTTTGGTAAAAAAAAATGATGGCAACTGGCTCTTCTGCACAGATTATCGGGCACTCAACGCTGCAACCATTAAAGACCGATTTCCGATCCCCACCGTCGAGGATATGTTGGACGAGCTCTACGACGCCTCTTAGTTTACCAATCTAGATTTAAGGGCTGGGTACCATCAGGTATGAGTAAATCCTCCTGATATCTCTAAAACTGCTTTTCGGACACATAATGGACATTATGAATACTTGGTTATGCCATTTGGCCTTTATAACGCATCGTCCACGTTCCAAGCTATCATGAATTCTATTTTCCGTCCTCATCTTAGAAAATTCATATTAGTTTTCTTTGATGACATATTGGTCTATAGTCCTACTTGGGACACGCATTTAGTGCATGTAAAACAAACCTTGGCGATGTTTAGGTAGCACCAATTCTTCGTCAAGGCCAGTAAATGTACCTTTGGGCAACAAGAATTGGAATACTTGGGACACCTTGTCACTAGCCAAGGAGTGAAGGTGGACGGAAGTAAAGTTGCAGCAATGGTAGACTGGCCACGACCTACTAATATTTCGGCACTACTTGGGTTTTTAGGCTTGACAGGTTATTAGTGGAAGTTCGTTAGAAATTATGGCGTTATAGCTCGACCTCTCACCAACCTCCTCAAGAAAGGCCAATTTGGATGGAATGCCGAAGCTTAGTCTACTTTCCTTGC
Source organism: Chloranthus sessilifolius (assembly GCA_021018995.1). NCBI lineage: Eukaryota > Viridiplantae > Streptophyta > Magnoliopsida > Chloranthales > Chloranthaceae > Chloranthus > Chloranthus sessilifolius. The sequence goes on from CM037588.1 coordinate 13,151,365, forward strand.
ACTCAAACATGCCATGACTACCACTCCTACACTAGCAATGCCAAATTTCAACGACTCTTTCACTATTGAGATTGATGCATCTGGTGAAGGAATTGGAGCGGTACTGTCGCAACAAGGCAAACCAGTGGCGTTCATGAGTCGAGCCCTTGGAGTGACTAAGACATCTTGGTCTACATACGCCAAAGAAATGTTCGCATCATAGAAGCCATAAGCTTATGGCGGCCTTACCTTCTAGGCCAAAAATTCTACATTCAAACTGATCAACGTAGCCTCAAGTATCTCTTGGAGCAACGGGTGGCCACACCAGAGCAGCAAAAATGGGTGGCTAAACTCTTGGGCTATGACTACGAAATATTATACCGTCCGGGACGTGAAAATTCTGCAGCCGATGCTCTCTCAAGGAAATAAGGTAGCCCCATTCTTCACCATCTCTTAATTCCACAGATCAGTATATGGGAAGACATTAAGCAAGCTGCAACGAAGGACCAGTATATCTAGAGGGCCGAATGGCAACTGACCAACCCGAGGGACCATATGTGTGGCGTCAAGGGCTACTTTTTTTCAAAGGCAAGGTCATCGTTCCTGACGATGGAACCTTACGAACTTAACTACTACATGAAATGCATGACACCAAAGTGGGCGGGCACTCAGGAGTTTTACGCACATTCAAAAAATTGGGGCAACAATTCTATTCGCCTGGGATGCATAGATCAGTCCAAGAATATGTTAAGGGGTGTGAAGTATGCCAAAGATCAAGGTTGAAACACTGGCTCCGGCAAGACTCCTTCAACCGCTGCCAATCCTGTGTCGGGTGTGGGATGACATCACCTTAGATTTTATTGAAGGACTATCGACCTCACAAGGAAAAGATACAATTATGGTGGTTGTCGACAGGTTTAGTAAATCAGCTCATTTTCTTATCTTAACCCATCCATTTACTGTTAAAACGGTGGCTGAAAAGTTTGTGGAAGGAATCATCAAACTCCACGGGATGCCAAAATCCATTATTAGTGACCGAGACCCTATTTTTATTAGCAAATTCTGGCAGGAATTCTTCAAGCTGTCGGGCACCAAATTGCTGCTCAGCTTCGCATACCACCCGCAGACCGATGGTCAGACGGAAGTCATCAATCGCTGCGTTGATCAGTACCTTCCTTGTTTCGTGCACCAGTGGCCATGCAAATGGAGCTGTTATCTACCATGGGCAGAATATTGATATAACACAACATACCATATTTCTATAGGGATGACCCTGTTCTAGGCGCTTTATGGAAGACTGCCCCCCTCTATTCCATCGTACACTGAAGGACTTTCGCCCGCTCAGGACGTTGATCAGCAATTCTTGACTCGAGATGAACTGCTTCAGCAACTGAAGGCCAACTTACAAAAATCAGCTAATCCTATGAAGCAAATGGCAGATCACAAGTGGAGGGTTCTTTCATTCAACATCGGCGAACGGGTGCTATTGAAGCTGCATCCCTACCGCCAACAATCGGCCTTCAAACGAGTCCACCAGAAACTGGCAAGCCGTTTTTATGAACCCTACTAAATTATGGAAAAATGCAGACCTGTCGCATACAAGTTACAACTACCAGAGGGTGCACACATCCACCCGGTGTTTCATGTCTCACTACTTAAAACGATACCAGGACAATGGCGGACAGGCGGAGCCACAAAAAATCGAGTTACCACCAGTCACCGATGAGGGAACTGCCGTACTAGAGCCGCAGACTATTCTGGACACACGCTGGATCAAGCAAGGGGGACAACTTGTTGAAGAAAGCTTAGCCCAATGAAAGCATCTTCCAACCGAGGATGCCATATGGGATCCAACAAAGAAGTTGCTGGACGAGTTCTCGCATACGGTCCTTGAGGACAAGGAACCACTGGATGGGGGGAGTAATGTTAGGCCACGGCGTTCGGATAGGCCCTGCAAGCCAAATCCCAAATATTTGGGAAACGGGTGAACGTAACCCACGTAAACAACGCGCATGACTAGGTCTTTTGTAGTGGCACATTTTTTCTGCTCATTTATTTCTATTAGTACGTGTGTTTGTGTTCGGTTACTAGTTGCTTAGTGTTATCCTTTATTTTTGGGGTTTCAGTACGTGGGTTGTTAAGTGGTTTTGCTATTTAAGCAGCCACAAGTTATTAATGAATTATCATGCAAGTTTATTCAATCTGCGGTACTTTTCTCACTCGAAGAGAAAGCATCACTTTATCATTTGAATATTTGTTGGATCCTATCATAAAAAAACCCCTGAACTTTCACCTCAATGCCCCTAAAACACCCCAACTATGCATAATATTAACTAAACCCCAGAAGAATACAAATGTACCAAAATTAGACCCCTACCGTCACCCATTATCTTTTCAACGAAATGTGATGACGTGGAGTCCTAAAGCCTTAAAGACGCTGAAGTGGAGCGGTGACGTGGCCACTTAAGCTGTACACATGCTAAACTCTAAAAATCCTTTCTTCTTAATCTTCTTCCTCCATGGTTGCTGCTACTTCGTCTAGAAACTCGACGTCTTCTGCCTTGCAATCCATCCCATTGAATGAGATGCCATTATCTTCCAGCCTAATACTCCTTAGAAAACCCCTATTGAGATATTCCTCTATAGCATTGTACCCTTACTGGGATCCGGAGATTTCTCGTGGACACGAGAGCACTGAGCAATGGTTTTGGAGAAGGCTCATGCAAAGTCAGGTGCGTCCTTCTCACTTCTCATGATCCTAATCCACAGATGGGATGACAGACATCATGGGACCTTGATGTCGGGAACCCAACCCCCAAAGATAGGGAGAACACTTTCGGGTTGGAGAAACTGTTAACAAAAGAAGATACCCTTGTGCCAAATTCAATCATTAATATATTACAATTAGCTTACGGGTCTAGGGTACTATTTTGGGGATCATTGAGGGGTAGTTGTGATATTTTTGCAATGATGGTAGGGCTCTTCTGGGTGTCGAAATGGCATGAGGAATATGCCCATTCCAAATATACATCCAGCTGTATTTTTTCCAATCAAGCAAACAAAACCATATAAGAAAACTTGGCTAACTTCTCTGGCATAGAAATTACTTTTTTTTAAAGCTACAATTTTTTTGTGAAACCTTCTCAAACCATGTAAAGCAAAAGAAGGATGCTAAGATTAAGCATATCTGTAAAACCTGATTCTTTTATTGTTACTCTGAGCGATCAATTTATCTTCACACTTACTAGACATTTATTATATATTCGACTTTCTATGCAATCTGCTCACCAACAAGTTTCTTAAAATGCAAGTTCCGGGTATTCTCTTTCGCCAATCTATCCGCATTTATCTCGAGAGGGGATCACATGAAGGAAGATGTCAAGTTTCTGGATGAACCAGCAGCAACCATGGAGAAAGAAGATGAAGAAGAAAGAGGAAGAAGAAGACAACAGTTAATAAAGGAAAAAGGGGATTTTAAAGGGTTTAGGTCACGTGCTAAACATGTGCACAACTTAAGTGGTCACGTCACCACTCCACTTTAGCGCCTTTAAGGCTTTAGGACTCTACGTCATCACATTCCATCAAAAAGATAATGGGCATGATGGTAGGGGCCTAATTTTGGCACATTTATATTCTTCAGGGGTTTAGTTGATATTATGCATACTTGAGGTGCTTTAGGGGCATTGAGGTGAAAGTTTAGGGTTTTTTTTTTTTAATTTTACTTAAAATTTATCTAAGCAATGCACTTGAGCCCCATGTGACATTGAAACAATGTTTCAGGTGCCACGTGGCGCTCCATGTGGAACCTTGGAAGAGGGTCTTAGTACATGTTTATTCACATAACAAAATTTTAGAGTAATATTATAACTAACTATGAAAGTGAAATGTAGCTTTGATCCTCTATGAAAGGTTTTTAATTGTTTAATAATTCAGTATGTATCTGATCATAGAACAGAATCCCTCCTAACAGTTGCGTAGGCTGTGTTTGGGATTGCTCTTTGGAAGCAAAGAGCAACCCACTTAAAAGAGCATGTTTAAATTGCTCTTTTAAAGAGAACCAAATTCAATTTTTTCACTCTCGTCTCTCGCAAGAGCTAAGGTCACTTACAACCAAACAGAATATTATTTGAAAAGATGCAACTCTCTGAAAAGACACAAGTGAAATCGATTTATCTTTTTATTGTTATCTTAAAAGACATAGCACTCTGAAAAAACACAAGTGAAATCAATTTATTCGAAACCTCTTCACCGTAATCTGAAAAGACACAATGGTTTAGAATTTTTTCTATAAATAGAGATAATATCTCCCTTAGAAAGACCCAAGATATACAATACACAACAAAAATAATATCTATTTCTCTTCTTCTTACATTTTTATTTTTTTAAGAATCTATTTATGTATCAGAAAATCTGTGTGACAGGTTCTTTCTCTAGAAAGTGCAATCTAGAAAAGAACATACGGTTCTTGGCAAGACCGGACTCTGTTATATCATAAAGGCAGATTCGCTAAGAACCCTATTGCATCTTCGTTTATCCGACGGAGTGGGGGTGTCTATTGTCTTTAAGACAACGTAGTGAATTACGTGCCTCAGAGTCATTATCAATACCATTTTCTTATCAATAATTTAAAGACAATAGATCGTTCTAATATCTCAGAGAATAAAATTAATGAATCAAGATCTCATCAAACTTAATCGATTTGGTAGGTCAAATTTTAAAAGATGACAACAAAAGGTATAATTTATCTTGCGACATTTCAAGATTGCTTACGTCCTCACTACACCATATCCACCAATTTCTGTAGTGAAAACGATAGAAAGTATGACTAGTGAAAGATCGGATGCTCGACTCAAATGGTTGGAAGATGATTAGGATTATCGGGAAGAAGTATCTAATTGAGGATACAGGTACAAAAACTTTTCCAGTATCTAATATTTTGATAATAGTTGGAGATAAATCGATTTTTGAACAAGTTCAAGAATTACAGTTTATCATCACTGAGATAGAAGTTTTATATATTTAATAAATTGTACTAGACCCAATATAGTATTTGTAGTGAGGGTATTGAGTAAACTGTAACCCAGGGTTGGAACATTGGAAAGCTATTCGTAGGGCATTAAGATACTTGAAAGGATTATGCATTATAGTTTACAATATAGTGGCAAACTTGAACTCTTAGAGGAGTTTACTGATGCTACTTAGATTTTTGATTCCTCTGATTCAAAATCCACAAGCAGATGAATTTTTATTTTGGTAGGAGGAGCAGTATCGTGGAGGTCTAGAAACAAATATGCCTTTTTAATTTAAGTATGGAATCAGAGTATATAACATTATTTGCGGGAGCAATAGAGGCTGAGTGACTTCGAAGTTTATAAAAATACTGTTCAAAGATACATAGTTGAAAACATCGAGGGGGATGGGCCTAAGACCGATATCTTTAAAGGCACAGTAGTTGAACCTCAACTTAGTACAGTGTAGTAATCTATATTTTAGTATTTCAAAATTAAGTTTATAATTGACATTATATATGTTGATAATAATTTAATGGCAAACTTGTAAAAATCGTTCTCTCTAAAGAAGTGTCTTTCAGATTTTGATTTATCCTTTTACCGTTAGTTGAAAAGACACAAGTCTGGCATCTCTTCACAGTAAATCTGAAAAGTCACAAGTGAAATCGATTTATCTTTTTACTATTATCTAAAAAGACACACCTGTCTGAAAAGATAGAAGTGAAATCGATTTATCTTTTTACCGTTATCTGAAAAGACATAACTCTCTAAAAAGACACAAGTGAAATCAATTTATCTGAAATCTTTTCACCGTAATATGAAAAGACGTAATGGTTTAGAATTTTCTCTATAAATAAAGATAAGATCTCAGTTAGAAAAACAAAAGACATACAAGACACAACAGAAATAATAATATCTATTTCTCTTCTTATGTTCTTTTTTTTTTTTTAACAACCTTTTTATGTATCAGAAAATTTGTGTGACAGGTTCTTTCTCTAGAAAGTGCAATTTAGAAAAGAACATAAGGTTCTTGACAAGACCAGACTCTGTTGTATCTTGAAGGTAGATCCGTTGGAAACCCTATTGCATCTTTGTTTATCCAGCGGAGTAGGAGCGTTTATTGTCTTTAAGATAGCATAGTGAACTACGTGCCTCAAAGCCATTATTAATACCATTTTTTTATCAATACATATTCCCATTCTAAAGTTCTCTGCGCCAGAGCTGAGAGTTGCTCTTTACCTTCAAAGAGCAATCCCAAATAGAGCCTTAGAATTTTTTATTTTTTTTTAAGTCTTGTCTTTACAGATTCTTTTATGTTGTATGAGACAAAATTGTCTGTAATTGAATGAAAATAAAATTAACAAAATAACAGGAAAAAAAGGGTTTGTGTATTTTCTTCACTAGTTGTTGAAACCTAGTTAACAAGTAAGAAGTCAAGAAAAGATCCAAAATGCAAAAAAAGTTGAAAACAAGAAAAAATTGGGAAAAAATTGGAAAAAAGTAATGAAAATGCATAAAAATATTTTGGAAAATTTTCTTTTATAAATTAAAAGAAAAGAAAAAAAATTGAGGAAAAAATTATAAAAGATAGATTTAAAATGGGCAAATGGTGGATTTGATGACATCTCAAATATGATTAATGTATGTTGGATGAATTGGAAGCAAGTGAGCAGAGTATTGGGCGACCCAAGAGATCTACTTAAATTGAAGGAGTAGTTTATAAGACTGAATGGACATTTTTATAAGACGGCTATTAGACCTGTCATATTATATGGTGCAAAATGTTGACCTACGAAAAAAGGATAAAAAGATAGAGTACATGTGGGCGAAATGCGTCTGTTGAGATGAATGAGTGGACAAGAAAGGATAAAATTTGAGAGTGACACCTATAAAAGAAAAAATCACGCAAGGTCACTTGAGGTGATTTGGATATGCTTCTAGGAGGTCCCGAGCAGACTTTGTATGAGATGATGACTTTCTTGTGCTTGAGATGCTACAAGCACAAGAAAGTAGGAGATGATGACCAATGAAGAACCGGAGGAAAGCCGTGAGAAGGGATATAAAGAAGGGTAATTTTAAATGCACCCACCGAATCTTGTTAGGCATCTATGCTAAAAACCATTTATTGCTTTAAATAATACGATGGAGATCATTTTTCGCTCCAATCTTCCACACAAGGGATCTTGAGATCATAGTGCACCTATCAGACGGTCAATTTACGATTCTACATGGCACAGATCCCAAAAAAGTGGCCTAAAATCACATGACACACGTCACACTCAAGCGCGACTTTAAGGCTATGTTTTTTGCATCTGTGCCATGTAAAATTGAAAATTGACCGTCTAATAAGCGTGCCATGATCTCAAGATCCCTTGTATGGAAGATTGGAACAAAAATCGATCTTCATTATCTGATTTAAAGCAATCAATGATTTTAACAGTAGGAGCCTAGCAAGATTCGGTGGGTGCATTTAAAGGTATCCTATAAAGAATTGCAGAGTTATAAAGAGCTTAAGGTTGATAAAAATGAGTGGAGAAATAAAACTCACAAAGGCAGCCCCAGATATATAGGATAAGACTTGTGATGACGATGATGAAAATGTAAAAATGATGTTTGCTTGTGACAACCCGAATTTTGGTACCTCGAAACCCGTTCGATCAAATCACTCGTTAGAGCGATTCCACGCTTACATGAAACACTTGGCACAATAAAAGGTAGAATCCACATGTTATCTCAATTAAACAGATAGATTCATTAAATGCTTTAAAAGAAAGTACATTTCTAAACATAAACATGATCAAAATAATGGTTCTAAACCTCATGCCAAATGCATGAATGGAAGAACCAAAATGAACCATCATTGATAGTCATCTATCACCAACCAAACTCAATCTACTAGGGAAGGACTGATATAACTCAAAAATGGCTAGACATACGAAGCCAACAAAATACACCTCTGAATGCTCACACACAAACTCAATCTACTAGGGAAGGAAGTCCTCAGGTAGAGGCTCAATCTCCTCATTAGATTCGTATTTAGGATCACTTTTCAGATCTAGATCCTTCTCTAAGTCCTCACCTGTGACGTATAGTCGAAAGGGTGAACTTACATCCAAACTCAATAAGGGAAAATATTAGTAGCATTTAATTCTCATATCACAAGCATAAAGTCACATAACTGATTTTCATATGCACATTTCACATTTATCTCAATTGAATTCCATATGCTGATTTAATAACACACACACACATCTGAATCACATGCTTTGTTTTAAAACATTTGTCATAACTTAAAGCATTAACTTAAATACTTTTCTAAGCAAATATAGCATTAGAAGTCACATATAATACTGATGGGAATCCAAACCATCGTCGTTCAATGAACCATTCACATATTTGCCCAAGTCCCTGTGTTAGGAGGGATGCTTGTACCAAACATATATTACCGTTGACCGGTAAAAAAATTGAACGGATATCCTGTCGTACCGGAGCACAATGAACAAATATCCTACCATACCGGAGCACAATGGATTCGTTTTACTAAACCTCAACTGAATGTGCAGTTCTAACTTTTAGTCTCACACCGTGTAAAGTGATATTTTATACTATTTTTGGAAAACTACTATTCTTACACATTTTCTGAATTCTCACATTTCACAGTTCACACATCACATTTGCTTCTTTCACATCACATATATTCTATTCAAAACTTATTTGAATTAAAGAATTTCACATACTTGTTTCACACATATCACATCACATTTATTGTATTCAAAACTTGTTTGAAAACGTAGAATATCACATTCTTATTTTACAAAACTTATAGAATTTCACATGCTTGCTTCACAATTTCACATCACACTTATTGTATTCAAAACTTGTTTGAAAACGTAGAATATCACATGCTTATTTCACAAAACTTAACATGGCTTATCACATCATATTACTTAACTTACACAAAGCGTATTCAAGTTAAATGATCGTAAGTTTTCCCTACCTTAAGTCACGCTTAGCACATCTCACAAATAATTCTCTTGAGAATCCATACGTATACTCAACATGTTAATCCTACATTCAAAAAGTTCAAATACCCTTTAAGAATACTTAAGAAGAACCTAAAATACACATTTCTAAAGAATTCACATCAAAAGAGTCAAAACAAATCTGACTCTGTTTCTCGCGCGAGCGAGCTCTGAAGCTCGTGGTTGCGAGCTCACAGACACATCAAATCCCGCGGGATCGATTGGATTTTAGCTTACTGAAGCTAAGCACACGAGGCCTCGTATGAGCGAGCTTTAAGTTCACTTAAGCCCTCACACGAGCGAGTTTCAGAGCCTCAAAAGCTTTTTATGCCTTCTAAAGGCCTCTCGACGAGCGAGCTGGAAAGCTCGGGAGCGCGAGAACCAGAGTTTCTTTCATATCTGAGTTTTTTCTCAACTCGATCTTCTCACTTTTGTTCTCTAATTTCTCCCACACTTCCTACACATCTTATAAAACATTTTATTAACAAAAATCACATACTTTGAGTATCGATTTCTTACTTTTAACTCAACGATTTAGTCGAAGATCGAATCTTCTTCCTTCCTTGCAAGCAAATGGGTCAACCCATTTCAGTTTCTCTAGCTCCTTGATCACCACAATGTTAATGCAATCGTATGGTGATCCCTCACACACGAGTTTGCATATATTTCACAATGATCTAGTGGATCTTCACACAAGGATTCAAGGAAAACCTTCTCCTCTCTTCAAACCCTTTTCTTCTTTCATTTCTCTCACAACACGCAAGAGGATAAACCCAACAAATGGGTATTACACGTGGGTTATCCCTCCTTATCCAAACAAATGACTTTGCCTCCTTGTAAAACACATACACATCACTTGTGTGTGTTACACTTATCCATTTAATTCCTTTGGTGTGAGTCTCTTAATCATGTTTGCTGTAATGTTCATGAATTGTTCAGAATATTACAATGATTTCCATCATTGGACCATTGGACATGGATTCACTTTACTAGTTTGTACAAGTATTCTTTTTTCACTAATAACTACTATCCCAGATACGTCATGGTACAAAATTATTTGGTATACACACCAAAGTGTGTACTAAATTTCATGGGTTCCCTTGTGAACCACGCACACCACATTCACACACACACCTCACTTTGACTTACGTGTTTGCCCAAAATTTAAGGATATTATATTTCTCTTCTTTTTCCCTTAAAAATCCTTTTAATCATATTACGATCATTTTATAAGGAAACGCAAATAAAACACAACTTTTTTTATTCAAATAACATCAATTTTAGTAATGGGCAATGGTTAGGTCTTACCAGGTAGAATTGGATTTCCATTCTTACCCCCATCGGCTCTGCCTTTGGAAATAAGAGAATCTTGACTTTCTTAGTTTTCACTTTTTATAGTATGACGTGTTGTCAAGATTCTCCTATTTTCAAGGGCAGTCGTTGGGGTAGGATTGGAAATCCGACTTTATCTGGTAGGACCTGACCATTGCCCTTTAGTAACTAAGGATTGGAAAAAGTTCTCTCGAAATCCGGGTCAAGTTAGGTAGGTCCAAGTTTTTTTAACAAGTCTAGTATGGTTCAAAGGTTAAGGTTGGGTTGGTTTTATAGAATTCCATGGGCTTAACTCAACCTCACAAAACCCGCTTGTAAGGTGAGAATTGCACAGGTCAAGGTATTAAAAATATGTCGTTACTGATACGTGTCAGTGTTACGTCTCGGTTTTTGGCAAACCAATACGTATCGATTATCAACTCAGATTTAGGTATCAGTATTGGTAGATGCAGGCTCGTATCGGCCGATATGGAACCCCTATCGATCTCTACCTCCAATTTTTTTTAATTTTTAATTTTTATTTTTAAAAATTCACTGAGTCAACTCGATATTGGGCGATATGTTTTAGTCCATCCGTATCGGTCCTCCCTAGACCGATACTCAATACCGGTAGCCGAGTTGACACCTTGGCTCAGGTTATATTGTCACGACCCAAAATTCTATCTCATCTCGATGGCCTAGAGCTTCGTGTTATGACCCACACGCATCCCAGATACGCTAAACGGACATATACATAATCAAAGTTCTCACGCTAATATAGTTCCACAAAATTTGTGAATCCAATGGTGTAAAGATAGAGAATCAAGGCAGAAATAAATAATAAATAAAACCAATACCGAACCAATGAAATAGCTACTAATAAAAGGAAAATAAAGGTAAAACATAGATCAAAAGTACGAGGCTAACAATAAATGTCCAATGATAAACTATGACTGTACGAAATAACAAAATAAACTATCTAAACTGAAGATCCTAATCTTTATACCAAAACTAGCGCTAGCAATAATCGGCACTACAAGGTTCTTCACGTGTCCTGTAGCATCCCCATCTCAAGGCTCCTAGTACTCCACGTCCATGAGATCAACAAAGTCAGCGTTGGCAGGATAGGAATAATCAATGTCCACTTTGCCGATAAAATCACCTGAAATAGTAAACGCCATAAGGGTTAAGTTGCTAAACAACGCGTAAATCAGTGGATGTACCACCAATCCACCCTACACTACTCAGGTATATTGTGGGTACATCTCATGAGTGATAATAATATTATGATAGTATATGAGAATAAAGAAGTGTGAGAACCATGTATAACATCAAACTTATATTTTAACCTATATGCAAGACCATGATCTAGATACACTTCAATCCTAACGTACCCCACTATACCTCATAAACATAATATATCTTATTACAAAGACACATGCGTCTATGCATTGCATGGGCTTGCATTTTTACTTCTATTCCCTAATACGACTTGTGTCAGAGTCGTTGCTCGAGTCTACCAGGTGATGGTCACCATAGTAGCTTACCACAATAATATACCGCCCTCCAAATCATAACATAACATATTCATACTCATACACCTCATCCAGTCTCAAGGGTGGCCGACAAACGTAATTTATAACATAACTCATACTGTCTTCTGAGACATTCGTCTTGACTGTATACGTTATAGCTCTTACGATGACTACATAAAAAACGACACGCACAAACTTAGTTTCTTAATTTTATACTGACCTATACAGTGATGTCTTATCTGCATCTTATATTATTTTACATGCTCTTTCTTATCATATTTCTATAACCTGAATCTAGAGTGAGCCATGGTGCGATAAACTTCACTAATCACGCTTTTCAAGGAACAGATTTCGTAGTAAACTAGATGTACTTTGTGTGGCAGCCCATACTATCATAGAAGTGTTGCAGTCATACATGGATGTCTATATTCTGAATTTCATGTGACCATGAAAGGAATCCCACCATAACTAAGGCCTTAAGGTCGAGTGTCGTATTTTATTCGGTAACTTAATCTATCATATTTAAAATTCAGGAGTGATAGGGTCATCGCATATGCCACTGTATATGAAGTTACACTTAATTCACACTCATCATGCTCGTCATGATGCCTAATACCACTATGAGTTATAAGGCATGTAAATACGGTGTGATCCCCGATTCGATACTATCTCAGCGAATCACCACACTCAAATATAAGCATGATCTCACAAACTCAAGTACATGATCTATCTTATGTATAAAATATACCACATAACAGTAATAGAAATATAATCTTATTTTATTTGACGTATAAAATTAGATATACAAGCTACATTATATATATATATATATATATATATATATATATATATATAGGCAGTATATTAATATAAATATAAATAGGTACAGTTCTTAGTGTACGTGTGGTTGAAAATATGGAAGGTTCAAGTTTTACTTTAGCGATGACATCAAAATCCTAACTTTTCATGTCATGGTAAAGATCACATCGGGGAGATAAAAATAGATATATAATATGCTATAATCGCATAAATGTACAAACATGTATCGCGCTTTAAATTTAGATCCATCATGACCATCGATCGAAAACTTAATTTTGAAATTAACATGCAGTAGAACTTTTGGTCATAATATATCAGGAGTAGAGCACTTGATACTTCACCAAAAATAACGATGTCGGTGATTCCCCGGCAATGATTAAACAAAGGGAAGATATTTGAAAGATAATATTATAATATAAATTTATATTTTTGATAGAAGAGTAAATTACTAACGATACAGATATATCAGATGTACAAAATTTTAGGGCTTAATTAATTTTTACTAAAATAAGAATATAGTTTAGATTTTAGGGCTTAATTAATTTTAAATAAAATAAGAATATAGTTTATATTTTAAGACTTAATTAATTTTAAATAAAACAAGAATATAAACTTGACACAACAATAAATACCATTGCAGTTTTGGGTAAATTACTAATTATATACATATATAAGATTTACAAGATTTTTAGGTTTGATTAATTTTAAATAAAATAAAAATATAGTTTAGATTTTATGGCTTAATTAATTTTAAATAAAAAAAGAATATAGACTTGCAATAAGAATATATCATTGCAGTTTTAGTAGAAGAGTAAATTACTGATTATATAGATATATAAGATTTACAAGATTTTAGGGCTTAATTAATTTTAAATAAAATAAAAATATAATTAAAATTTTATGGCTTAATTAGTTTTAAATAAAACAAGAATCTAGACATGCAACAACAATATATCATATTAGTTTTAGTAGAAGGGTAAATTACTAATTATATAGATATATCATATTTACAAGATTTTATGGCTTAATTAGTTTATAATAAAACAAGAATATAGACTTCCAACAAAAATATATCATATTAGTTTTAGTAGAAGGGTAAATTGCTAATTATATAGATATATCAAATTTACAAGATTTTAGAGTTTAATTAGTTTATAATAAAATAAGAATATAGAATTGCAACAACAAAATAGAATTACAATTTTAATAGAAGGGTAAATTACTAATTATCTAGATGTATCAGATTTACAAGATTTTAGGTCTTAATTGGTTATAATAAAACAAAAAATATTGAATTATTACAACAATATAGAATTACAGTTTTAATAGAAGGGTAAATTATTAATTATATAGATATATCATATTTATAAGATTTTAAGATTTAATTAATTTTAAATTCGTCGGTATGCAGTTGAACGCACTCTACGCGATGAGATTTGAGAAGAATAGAAGAGATTAATAGTTACCCACTTGTTGAAGCGTGAACGGTTGATCTTGCGACGATTCGAGTTGAAAAGATCAATGCCCAAAGCTTCGGTTCGTATAAGTTGTCTTCTCCTCCTTCATCCTTTGATCTTATCAGTGGTTGAACGAGAGATTTAAGGGGAGGTTTGAGAGATTAATTTTGATTGTAGAGAATATAGAGCTTTTAAGATTTTATTTATAATGGTAACAAAGTTTTATGTTGACATTACTTTTCGTAAAAGATTTAATAAAGTATTCATGAGAGGTTATGGAAAAGATTTCATTTTAGCGCTTTGTGTAGGCCAAGGATCAAAATTTCGGCTGAAATGTCCGAAATTTCGGTCCAAATTATCGATTTCGGTCTTCACCGAAATGATAATTTGGACTGAAATTTCGGTCATATTATGTATGAGACTCAAAATTTCGACCAAATTATTGATTTTTGGCCAAAATTTTCGGTTTCGATCATGCACGAAACCGAAAATTTACCCGATATTTTGATCATTGGTGTAGGCACCCAAGCAAATGATATTTCTCTATCAAAATTATAGTTATACCCTTTAATTTATTTTATTTCTTAAAATGGGCATAAATTTTTATTTTATTGTCGGAATTCAACAAATTATATATCATTGAAATTATATCGACAAGCACTTTCACAATGAGTTCAAATTTGACTAAGAATAAATAAACATAATATAAATCAGATTTTTTTCTAAAAGATGAAAAATTCTAGTGTAGAGCACTAATATCGTATATAGTGTGATACATCATCTAATACTTTTAAAATAGTCAAAATGAATCGTATTGTTACACACACACACACACACACATATATATATATATATATATATATATATATATATATATATATATATATAACCCAAGCTTCTAGCCGACAGGCGACGGGAGACTATCATTCAGGTTTCAGGTTAAGGAATGGAGTTAACCGATGAGGTTGACTCTAAAACTGGCCTACTTGATTTCACTAATTTAAACTTTGACTAGTTGAGTGTTGGCTGGGGCATATACCCTTGCCCATCAAACTGAGTCATGTCTGGGTGCACCATTGCCAGGGTTGGGTCAGGCATACAGACCCGTTAACTATTTGGCCCCAAAAATTTTGGGGGACCCGACCCGATCCAACCCAATCCGATCCATCGGCAGCCCTAAAAAAAATTCAGTGGTAGAATCTATTGAAGTCGGTGGGGAGATTCATTTCGAAAATTTATTCACTCCAAAAAAATCGGTGAAAAAGAGACGCGAAATCCAAAAAAATTAAATAATTTAATACATTTATCTCTCCATGTGATACCCACGACCGGTGTTCATATAAATTAATTTTTTTATTTTTTGATAAGATGTTCATATAAATTATTAAATTATAATTATCCATAACAAGCAACCACGTAGCCTCATCTATAGATGATATGACAGGTGGGGCTGGGAATGTGGGTGCTTTTAGAGTTTTGGTGGGTACAAATAGCACTCCCTTAAGGATGAGAAAAAAGAGACCATTTAAAACAACAAATAATAGCATACTTGGCGCATGTATAATGAACAATACTCGACTCATCTCCTACCGTACTCATGGGACACCTTAGATTTGCCATTATGCAATCTTTGCACATTAAATCTAAGCCCCTAGTTCATCAATACCAAGTCTTTCAATATGATATTCGAGCAATCAAAGTGATTTTAGATATTCGATCGACTGCAAAATGGACGGTCCAAATCAGCCCACATATCAATGTTGATGGTCGGGGCATATATACTATAGTTTCCAAACTAAAAATAGGCTAGTGGAGACCTTTCCAGTTCTATCCAGCTTGTGAAATGCATGTATGCCCCTTCGACAGCACAAACTCACAAACCAAATTTGAAAATCACAAAGATCTGTTATAAAACACATATAAAAAGTACTTCTATTTGCACCCACCAAAACTTTAAAGGCACTTATAATGAAAATCATTGGCTGCCTTGAATCAAACGATAATGGAGATCATTTTTGGTCCCAATCTTTTACATATCCACCGTCAGATCTTGATTCCACATAAAACACATCCTAGAAAGTAATATGAGAACCATATTTAATATATGCCATGATTATGATCTGCTAGGTGGAATTGAATTTGACCGTTTGATGGTTCGCCTATGATATCAAAATCCATTTCGAGGAAGATTGGGAACAAAAATAATCTCTGATTTAAAGCAGGCAATGATTTTTCACATTAGTGCTCTTAGAGTTTTAGCAGGTGCAAATAGAGGAGTTCTCAAAAAGCAAGACACGGAATTCAAGAATGAATCCTTCGCCGATTTGGGTAGCTAATATTCTCAATTGTTACACATTGGATATATCTATATAAAATGCATGCGTTTTACAACAGAACTCTTACAACAAAATCTACGTTCTAGGAAAAAACGGGCAGTTTTTGGACCTTTAGTCAAATGGGTAGATGGAAATTCGACCAAAACAAGGCTTTTTTCGTTCATTTGGAAATTCAAGGTCCCCACAAAGCTTTATTAAGGCTTCTGGAAGAGGTGTTGTATGGTATGGACACATGGCACCTCTGTTGACCTCTCTCTCTCTCTCTCTCTCCCTCTTTCTCTCTCTCTCTCTCTCTCTCTCCACCAAAAACATGGAATGAATGAATGAATCAATATGAGCCTCTGAATGGTGTGCGGTGTCAAATGAGAAAAATGTGGGTGTTGTCTTAAAATACCAGTTTTACAAAAGAAGCCCAAAAAAATAGAATTTTTTTTGAAAAGAAGATGTGAAGTTGGAATGAGGGTGGTAGTTTGAGGCTGTTTTTTCTTGTTGTTGCAGAGGAGCCTTCTAGGTAGATACAGAGATTATAGAGACAAAGAAGAAGGCTCTTCTGTTATAACCCATAAAAAAAAAAAGGCTCTTCTATCATACAAATTTTTTGATCCAACGGTAGGTGGCCGTGGAGATGATTGGTTTGTGGATTAGAATTCTTGTTTTGTCAGAGCTGTTTGTGAGCTCTCTGGTTCATTTGGTATATGGGTTTTATATATTTAGCACAGCTGTGGCCTCAGATATATTTCAAGGCCTAAGTGAGTTTGGTAATGGAAAACCCAATAATAATGGTGATAGCACCCATATGGAGGTTAGAGAAGAGGAAGTCAAGGATAAAAATCTGGATGGTTTGCCTCCTATTGTTCTTATTCATGGGATTTTTGGATTTGGGAAGGGGGTATGTGATCTTTTTTCCATTTTTTATTTTTTTGGGGTGATTTAATGTGGTTATTATTTGTTCTAATATATGATTATTTGTGATAAATTGGGAAAGTGTATCACAAATAAATAATTCCTTCGTTTTCTGTCATTTTTCATTGTTTGGATGGCGGTATTGATAGATTGAAAATTGTAGGATTAATCAAAATTTAGTCTAATTGTGTGTTAAGTTTTCCGAGGACTCTGAAAAAACAAAATCTGAGGGGGCTACTCTGAAATCCAAACAATGGAAAAGATGGGAAAATAGATTCCGACCCTTCATAATCCATCCTTTTCCCTAAATCCAAACATATGGATTTCTTTGGTTGATTCTGTTTCTGTTTTCAGAGGCTAGGCAGTATGTCGTATTTTGGGGGCGCGGAGAAGAAGGACGAACGGATTCTCGTGCCGGATTTAGGATCCTTAACTAGCATACATGATAGGTGGGTAGGTGGCTTCTTGAATGAAGAGTTATAAAAACTCTTCTTATTTGAGTTGTATGTTATATTTTTGTTGCAAATCTGAAGGTGTTTTGGGGCAGCTCCCTTTCTTGATGGGACCGCTCCTTTTCTTTTGATCGAGCTCGGTTTTTGGAGGGTTGGCTAGTTTCTCACTACCTCTCTCTCCTTTCTCGATTCCTGCTCTTTTCTTTTGATCGAGCTCGGTTTTTGGAGGGTTGAGTAGTTTCTCACTATCTCTCTCCTTTCTCGATTCCTGCTTTGTTTGACCTACGTGGCCATGTGGCTTGCGTTTTTTTAATATATTTCTTTCTTATCGTTTTAAAAAACAAAACAAAAAAAAAAAAAAACTGAAGGTGTTTCAGGTTTCAGGGCACGCGAATTGTTCTATTATTTGAAGGGTGGGAGAGTGGATTACGGTGAAGAGCATAGCAAAACTTACGGGCATTCTCGATTCGGGAAGGTTTACGAACAAGGTACAGAGAGAGAGAAATATACTCATAATTGATCTGTATACATTTTTGAATCAATTCGACTCCAGAATTCCTTGAATTTGATCAGAATTAGACTCAATAAAGGTTAGAATCTTGCTTGTCTTATGATAAATTTGTTTGAATGAAGGAAACTACTCTGAGTGGGATGAAAACCATCCAATTCACTTTGTGGGTCACTCCGCCGGAGCCCAGGTCGCCCGTGTGCTGCAGCAGATGCTTGCTGATAAGGTATAATCTGTTTTATTACTCCGAAAACAACATCTTTATGGCTTAAGAAGTAGTCTCTAACTGAAGACATTATCAAAATCCTTATTTCAGACCTTCGAAGGTTACCAGAACTCGTCGGCGAACTGGGTATTGAGCATTACTTCATTATCGGGCGCACTCAACGGAACCACGAGAACCTACTTAGATGGAATGCAGTGAGTTCAATAACCTTCTTCAAAATATTCCCCCCCTCTCTACCTACTCGAAATAAAAGACTTTAACACCTCTTTTGTTTCAGGATTGAAGATGGCAGATCACTCAAATCTGTTAGTCTACTTCAGCTCTGTCGCCTTGGTGTAATTGTCTATGATTGGCTCAACATTCCGTGGCTGAAGAACTACTACAATTTTGGGTTCGATCACTTCAACATGGCGTGGACGAAGATGGGTCTCTTGGGTCTCATTGACTGCCTTTTGGGGAATTCAGGGCCGTTCGCCTCTGGTGATTGGATACTTCCGGACCTTACAATTCAAGGATCGATGCAACTCAATGCCAATCTCCACACATTTCCGGATACATACTACTTCAGTTACGCTACTAAGCGGACGCGGAAGCTCATGGGTGTTACAGTCCCCTCTAGCATATTCGGAATCCATCCAATGCTTGTCATTAGAGTCTTGCAGATGAGCCTATGGCGCCATCCTCCAAACGTGCCGCCACCTTATAAAGGGTATAGGTGGGTTAGTTTCCTCGACTGTGACCGCCCGAGACACCGGGTTTTCTTTTTTCTTTGTTCTATGCTAATATGCGACATGCCCAATTGTTAATAAAAATGTGCAGGGATGAAGATTGGCAGGCTAATGATGGAGCGCTTAATACCGTTTCGATGACCCACCCGCGAATCCCGATTGAACATCCCAGTCATTTTGTCGTAGACGACTTGGAATGTCAACCTCTCCAATCGGGCATCTGGTTAGTGATCCTTCCCAGTTACCACCACCACTATAACCATTACTTCAATCACGATTGCCATTGCATAATCTGTTACTTGTCTGTCGTTATGGATGCATTTTTAACTGTTTACAAATATGAATCTAGATGATCATCTCATAAACGTCAGTATTGTAGTCACTAAGTCATCGACATAGTCTAAATAGTCATGGTTAAAAACCTTGGTAACCCTCAAGATTGGAAGTTCAAACCCAGTTTACCCATCAGAAAAAAAGAAAAAAAAGAAGTCGCTTAATCCTCCAACTCTTTGAATAGGTTGTGTTTAAATAGTGAAGAAATCCTTGGACTATCTTTTCACAGTTTAACCATGATTTACTGAAAATGTCATGATTCTTTGTATTTTTAGCCAACTTTGCATTTTATTTGGAACATAATTGATCAAAAAACAGGGAAATTTTCAGTTATATACTGATGAAAGAAAATTTTAAAATGAAACACATTTTTTAGACCAAGTTAAAACTTATTTTTCAGTTCCAAACAACCAAGTATTTTCAAATTAAAAGGTTTAAAAAATAAAACATGCTAGGTAGAAAATTCATTCCAATCTTCTAGTTCTATCTTTAATTTAATACCATCCCCTATTGTATCATAGATTTTATGAACAATTTCGAGGGTGGTGGACCGCTTTGTGATTCATAGAGTGAATCAAACCCTAACGAGCATTTCATTCCCTAATAATTTGATTCCTTGTTCCGAATATTTATAGATTTCCATACAATTCAAACTTAAAATATAAAATTCAAATTCAAATAGATACTATCCTATTCTATCTATAGTCATTTAAGGAAATAATAAAACTAAGGATCTCTTGAGATAAATATTCAAAGTAACAATAAATGGAGTCTTTCATGTAAATCATGGGCACCATATTTTGGGTGGATTGCAATTAGGGAATGTACCATAATTTTAGTATTTTTCTCTACTTTTATAATCTTTTTGACTTCTTCCCAACTTCTATGATTTTTACTATTTTTTGAAAATTTTCCTTGCCAAATAATCCCCAAATTACAAATTGGTTAAGAATGACAAATAGTAATCGAACTCCTTGGATTTTGATCTACCATTCATCACCATCATAAATATTGTTGACACCACTCTTTAACTCCAAAGCAACACTATCACCTTCGAGTTAGATCATCGCATTCATACACGTGTTGATCTCATGATGCAGGTACTACAAAATTGTCGAAGCAGATCACATATTCTTCATTGTGAATAGGGAAAGAGCTGGAGTACAGTTTGATTTGATGTACGATAGCATTTTCCAACGGTGCAGAAAGCATGTTTTCACAAGAACTCCGCCAACAGTACCCAACCAAACCCAACAATAGTCCTCCTATATATCATTGAATTTAGACAAACACAAGAAAGAAAAATTGCTTCTTATACTGTCATTCTTGGAACTTCACATCTTTTTGGTCTGTTGGGTTTCATGTAAAGTTGATTATTCTAATACCAATTTCTACTTGGCCCTTTTCTGACTCTATTTTTGAATTTGAATACGACACCGCGTTGGCCACTCACAGGGATTTATCTCTACTGGATGGTACGTGTAATGTGCGAGTGCTGCAGTCATCATGTGCTCTAAGAATCTGGATACCCAGTTATCAAAAAAATAAAAAAATGCGGCTAGCTTGTGAGCCGCACCTGTGACCCTTGTGACGGCCATAGTCATCAAATTGGCCGAAGTTTTGAAAAGGGAAATTTGCACTTTTGGCCTTATAAGTTTGCGTATTTGCAGAAACGGCCCTATAATTTCAATCCTTGCATAACAGGTCAGCTCCAAGCTAAGCCGGTTCCACATTCCCTTATATATATATATATATATATATATATATATATATATATATATATATATGTTTCCTTACTCTTATTAGCGGCCGCTAATATATCGCTAGTTTACAAAAAATAATAATAATAAAATTAAAAAAAAAAAATATTTATTTATTATTTTTTTTAATAGTTAGCGGTCGCTATCTTAAGATAGTGACCGCTAACATACCGCTAACTTAAAAAACAAATTTTTTTTTTTTTTTTAAATATTGGCCGCTATCTTAGGATATCGGCCGATAACTTAAAATATCGGCCGAATTAATTTTTTTTTTTTTTTTTTTAAGTTAGCGGCTGCTAACATACTGCTATCCAATTTTTTTTTTTATAAGGTAGCGGCCGCTATCTTAAGATAATAGTCGCTAATATACCGCTAATTTAAAAAAAAAAAAAAATTTAAATAAGATATCGGCCGATATTTTAAGATATCGCCCGCTATCCTAAGATAGTGGTTGATATTTAATTTTTTTTTTTTTTTTTTTTTTAAGTTAGCAGTATACTAGTGGCAGCTAACTTATTAAAATTTTTTTTTTTTTTTTTTTTAAGATATCTACCGATATTTTAAAATATCGGCCGATAACTTATAATATCGGACTATATCTTATCATATCGGCGGATAACTTATAATATCGGCCGATATCTTATTATATCGGCCGATAACTTATAATATCGGCTGATATGATAAATTATCGGCCAATATGATAAGTTATCCGTCGATATGATAAGATATCGACCGATATGATAAGTTATTGGCCGATATTTTAAAATATCGGCTTATATCTTAAAAAAAAATTAAAAAAAAATTTTTTTTTTAAAAAAAAAAATTAAGATAGCGGCCGCTAACTTAATTTTTTTTTTTTTTTTTAATAAGTTAGCGGTCGCTAACATACCACTATTTAAAAAAAATAAAAATTATTCTCTTTTTTTTTTTTATAGTTAGCGGCCGGACCTCTAACTTAAAAAAAAAAAAAAAAAAAAAAAAAAAAAAAAAAATTTTTTTTTTTTTGATTATAAGTTAGCCGCTAACATGCCGTCAGCTTCAAAAAAAAAAAATTTTTTTTTTTAATAAGTTAGCGGTCGCTAGCATACCGCAAACTTAAAAAAATAAAATAATAAATAAATAAATATTGGCTGCTCTCTTAGGATAGCGGGCGATATCTTAAAATATCGGCCGATATCTTATAAAAAAAAAAAATTTTAATTTATTTTTTAATTTATTTTTTTTTCTTTAGTTAGCCGTAAGTTAGCGGCCTGTTATCTTTAAAAATTATTTATTTATTTATTTTTTATTAGTTAGCGGCCGCTATCAAGATAGCGGCCGCTAACATACTGCTAACTTAAAATAAAAAAATAAAAAATAAAAAAAATTTTAAATTATAAGTTAGCGGCCGCTATCTTAAGATAGTGACCGCTAACATACCGCTAACTTAAAAAAAAATATATATATATATATATATTTATAAGATATCAGTCGCTATCTTTGGATATCGGCCGATATCTTAAAATATTGGTCGTTATCTTAGGATATCAGTCGATATCTTAAAATATCGGCCGATATCTTATAAAAAAAAAAAAAAATTTTTTTTTTTTTTTTTTTTTTTTAAGTTAGCGGTATGTTAGTGGCCGTTATACTTATAAATTTTTTTAAAAAAAAATATCGGCCGCTATCTTAAGATAGCGTGCGATATCTTAAAATATCGGTTGATATCTTATAAAATTAAAAATTAAATTTTTTTTTTTGTTTTTTTATAAGTGACCGTAATCTTAAGATAGCGGTCGTCATCTTAAGATAGTGGTATGTTAGCGAGTTTTTTAATTTTTTTTGTTTACCTATGTCTTATGTTCTTATATTTTTTGGCAGATCACTAACTAATAAGCACAGTAATCTCTTTTTTTTCTTCGTACCCTAAAATCTATCATATGTTAGCGATTGCGATCATAAAATATCGTTCGTTATCGTAAAATAGTGTCCAAGATAGCGCTTAAAATATCGAGTACCACAATCCGCAATTATAAGCAAGCGCTACTAAAGTCGGAACTGAAAAAATGGAAAATAAAAAAAATGAAAAATAAGCATATATATATATATATATATATATATATATATATATATATATATATATATATAAAACGAAAAAACAGGTGGATGCTGAAGTAGAAACGGCTTAGCTTGGAGTTGGCCTATTTTGCACAATTTCAAACTATAGGGCCATTTTTGCAAATAAGCAAACTTGTAGGGCCAAAAATACAAATTTTCCTTTTGAAAAATTAGTGAATAATTCATGTTTTAAGGTTCTACAAATTAATTTCGAATTATGCGCCAAATTTTTCGGCATTTTAACCTTGCCGAATTATTGCCCGACTAGGTTGACTATGGTGACAGAAGGTAAATCTCTTTTTTTTAATAATTAAAGCTGAGGTATAAGGGACCTCACCCTACATTAAAAGAACAAAGTCAAATCAAGAAAATCACCCATCTACTAAGAGAACTTAAAAGAGAACGTGGATCTCCATGCCCTGTAAAGTCCACATGAGCTTGCAGTCTGCTCAATCTAGATAAATTTTATAAAAAAATAGGTATACATTAAGCATAATTCAAAATCTAAAGAAATAGTCATACATGAACTAAAGTAAGAAAAAAAAATAATCTCTTTAGTAAGTTCTGTATTTACTATCTTAACAAACTTTATCACTATCATGCTTGCTTGCTTTTTGGTCATCTGTTTAATTTAATATGAGCATGTTTAAGGCAATGTCAAGTAAGAATGTTTGATAATTCAATTTGGTTCAAATAATTCCAGTATTGATGATAGGGTTCTTTTAGCCCACCATTGAAGAGAGAGAATGGGGTCTTCCTTATGCACACAATACAATTTTAATAATCTCTTCTTATTTCATCAATGGCATTATCCAATATAAATAAGAGTCCTATAATTAACAAATACTAACAAGAATAGAAACTACTAATTTTCTATTGATTATTCTTCTAGTTAACCTCTATCCTAAATAAATAAAAGAAGATAAGAACACAATAAATAAGGACACAGATAGAATGAAGATCTTATGTGAGATGGTGGGCATTTTTGGGACCTGTGCCACCACGAATAGATATTTATTTTCAAAGATTGGTATAATATTTCTAAAAAGATATCATGTGATTTAATACAATCAATCATTATATCAAATGACTGGCTTTGACTATGCTGAATCAAAGGATAGAGATTGTCTTTCCCTCTAATCTTTGAGACTAAAGATCTTTTTACACCATTGCCTTCAAATCGCATAACTTAGATGGTAGTATTTCAAGTGGCACAAATTCCAAAAAATTTAAATTTTCCTCTTAAACTATGCGCAACGACACAAATCTCCTGCGCAAATAATTGCTCCATCATAATTATAGTAAATATATAATGGGTGCCTCTATTTGTGCCCATGCAATCTCTAAAAACGCCCACGTTCTGGAACCACCAATGCATAGAACGGTATTTCTCTCGGGCGTCCACTTAATGAAATGCATTTTTCTTTTGGGGATCCGAAAAATGTATATCCACGTAATTTCTCCTTCGGGGGCACCCACCTATCTAAAGCACTCACCTTCTTTATTTTTTTCCGGCAACCTTCTTCTCCGACCACCTTCCCCGGTCATTACTCGTCGGTATCATTGAATCACCATCTTCCACAGTTATAAAAATCACCGAATTTTTGAAAAATTCGTGAATAATTCACGAATTTAAGATCCCCCCCCCCCCGATTTATTCGTGAATTTTTCGAAAGTTTGCCTGATCACAAAAAATCACGAATAATTCACGAATTTTTCCCGAATTTTTCAAAAAAATTGTGACATGCTAATTTTTTAAATATTTTTAAATTTTCTTCTATAATTTTAAATCTTTTAATTTTTAAATTTTTCTCACTGATTTTTCCTCCGAACATTTCCCCGAACTTCTCGGATTTGCCGGATTTTTTCAAATTTTAATCTCACCGAACTATTGTCCAACCCCGATTTGGTGACTACGCCATTTTTTTCTTCTTTCTTCTTCTTTTTTTTTTTTTTTTTTCGTCTAACGACTCTTCTTTTTCTCCGGCGACTCTTTTTATTCTCCGACAGCTCGCAACATTACTGAACTCCCAACTATAATAAAATAATAATAATAATAAAAAACTTGTAGAATAAAGAATTTAAACCTAAGAAACCTTAATTTTTTTTTAAATCTAAGAAAACTACCGCTGAACTTGTAACAGTGGGTACCCACTGTCAGTTATAAAGGGCTAGCAGTGAGCACCCACTGTCAGCTTTTTACTTCTAATAGTGGGTTCCCACCATTAGATTATTACATCTGATAATGGGTGCCTACTGTCGCTAGTTCACGATATTTTTTTAAAAGTTTTAGGT
Organism: Chloranthus sessilifolius; assembly: GCA_021018995.1. Classification (NCBI taxonomy): domain Eukaryota; kingdom Viridiplantae; phylum Streptophyta; class Magnoliopsida; order Chloranthales; family Chloranthaceae; genus Chloranthus; species Chloranthus sessilifolius. Next base: position 13,177,135 of record CM037588.1, read on the forward strand.
ATTTTTTAGAGTTTCTTAGGTGAAAGAAGGAGATGAGGAAGATTTTAAAGTTTTTTGTAAGGTTTTAGTTGTAGATGAGGAAGCAGAAGGAAAAGAAGAAGAAAATGATGTTTTGATCATGCCTATATTGTCGTTGCACCGGAGTTGAAGAAGAAGATGAAGAAAAATAACAAAAAGAGGGTTTCCCAGTGGTACGAACATCGTTGTTGCGAAGGTTAGTGTAACAACCCAGATTTTTAGATTTTATTTTAACGGTGTTAGATGCTGCACCACACTATATACTGTGCTAACGCTCCACATCAAAATCGAAACCCACATTTTAAAATAGAAAATTTCTAATTTTTCCCATATCAAAATTAGACTCATTGCGAAGTGCTCGTCGATACGATTCCAACGATGTATAATTTGACGATTTCTGACAAGAATATAAAAAGTTATACCCATTTTAACTAATCAAGCAAGTCAAAGGGTATAATTGTAATTTCGGGAGAGAAACACCAATTGGTTTGGTGCTTATGCAAAACGCTGGAACGAAACCTTTGCTCAAGCTATCCAAGTTACGTATGAATTCTTATTCCGTGTAAAAATCTCCTATTCTATTAAATCTTTCGTTCACGCTTCAAGAGGTGGGTACCCATCAATCCATCTTGTTCTTCTCAGATCCCGTCGCGTAGGATGCGTTCGATCGCGCATCGACGGGTTTAAAAATCTTATTTAAACTCAAATATCTCATAAATTAATAGATCTATATATTTAATATATGTTTTCCCTTGAAAGTTATATATTTTGTAAATTGGGTTTATATGTTATTTCTCTTTTCTTTTCAAAAATTCCTTTTGTTTGAACCATTAATATTTTACCTTATATTAGGTCTGTATATTTAATATGTTTACTTCCTCTTTTATGTCTGTAAAATTAATTAAATTTTAATACGTATAAATTTGATAGATTGACTTAATTGGCATAATATCATATTGATATTATTTATTTCTAAATCTATATAGTATAAATTTATCCTTCTACTAAGACTATAATAATATATATTATTGTTGCAAGTTTATATTATTATTTATTTAAAATTAATTAAGCCCAAAAATTAAATTATATTTTTATTTTATTTAAATAAATAATAGATTGCATCAACTTAAAGTTTCGGGTCCGAACTTGCGGCTACGAACCCGAATTCACGTCCATGAACCCGACCTCGCGACCATTGATGCATCTGTCTCGGTATTTTGGTCATAACGTTTTACTCCGACCTCGGATTAATGCGATTCTTGCGGCATTGGAAAGAAGACATCGAGCTTTACAACTTTGTGTGAAATAGCCATTTCACGAATTTGACTTTTTAGAGGTCAAAATAGAGAAACAAGTCGGGTTCAATTTTGAATGAATAAGGCTATTCGAATTTAATATTATTTTCTAAATATCATGACCAAAGTTCTTATGTATATTATATTGTAAAGTCTTTCGATCGATGGTCATGATAAATCATAACTTAATAAGTATAAATATTATTTAATTTAATTATCTAATTATTTTATATATATATATATATCAATTTTATCGCTTCAACGCGACCTCTTCGATAATACAAAGTGTTAGAACTTCTATGTCTTTATGAAATCGAACTCTGACTTTTACGATTATCGAAATCACACTTATAACTCTATTCTATAATTATATTGGTGTGGTATGTAAATAAACATAAATATAAGCATAATCAAAATCTAAGTATAAACCGTTCTGTATGTGTGATACTTTTATATTTGTAACTTAATCAATTTATACGAGTTAAGAATATGTTAGATCATGAGTACGAGAGTGTATGAGATCATGCCTACGCTTGGGCGTGGTGATTCGCCGAGATGGTATCGAAGCGAGGAATACACCGTATTCACATGCCTTATAACTCATGGTGGAATGGGACCCATGACGAGTCGGGTGAGTGTGAATTCAGTGTAACTTCGTACACGGTGGCATATACAGTGATCCTATCACCCCGAGTTTTAATACGAGAGGATAAGATATGAGATATGATAAGAGAATCGGGCGTTGGGCCTTTAGCTGTGGTAAGGTTTCTTTTACGGTCACATGAAACTCAGAATATTGGCGTCCATGTACGGATGCAACACCTCTATGGTAGTATAAACTATCACACGAAGTACATCCAAGTTACTACGAAACCTTTTTCTTGGGAAGCGTGAATTAGGAAGGTTGCCTCACTATAGTTTGTCATAGGATTAAGTATAAGAGTATGATAAGATATGAGTATGAGATAAGATAAGTTATGATACGAGTACGATAATAAGACATCACCGTGTAGGCCAAAGAAAAGATAAAGAACTTAAGTCTCAGACGCGTTGCCTTCATGTAGCCACTCAGAAGGGCAACAACGTCTTTCCGGCCAAGACGGATCTCGGGAGAGATTATGAGTATGAGCGTTATGAGTGAGTTTGGCCATTATGTCTCCCCATTGGCTGGGTGGTGGAGTATGAGTATGACACGAGGGCGTTATAATATGGTGGTATGATACTATGTTGACCCTCCCATCACTCGCATAGGTCGTTTAGGATTTCACTAGTATGTTAGTTACGCTCATGCGATGTACAGACGTATGTGCGAGAATGATAATAATACATGGTATGATATGTTATGAGATATGGTAAGGTACGTTAGGATATGAGTGTCTAGATCATGGTCTTGCATTTATGATATGATATGAGTTTTACGATATGCACGTGATTTTGTCTTCCTTTTGTTATCTGCTTTGAGATATTATGTTTATCACTCACAAGATGCACCCACAATGCACCTGAGTAGTATGGGGTGGATTGGTGGTGTATCCCACTGAGTTTACGTGACTGAGTAAACTCATCCCACGATAATCTAACAGTTGCAGGTGATTACGCTGGTGGAGTAGACGCTGGCCATCTAGATCTCGCCGACGCTGATTTCATTGATTCCGCGGGCGTTGAGTACCAGGAGCCTTTGGAGGGCTTACGCCATCGTTATCGTGAGGACTACGGTGTTGATGATTCGAAAAGTCTTGATCATCATTGTGGACTTAGTATTGAGTTTTATTGATATTAGTATTGCGAATTTTATAGTTTATTTTATCGGATTTGTCTCCGACTTTCATTATCATTTTATTGGCGGATTATGATTTTATTACACTTATTCAGCATTTATGATTACATTCATATTCCACCATATTTGTTAGATCTCACGGATTTTGTGGAACTATTATTGCGTGAGAACTCTGATTAGGTGTATGTCCGCTTAGCATATCCGGGATATGTGCGGGTCATAACTCGGAATTCTAGGCCCTCGGGATGGGGTAGAATTTCGGGTCGTGACAGTTAGAGTTGAGGAAGAAGAAAGAAGAAGAGGGTCTTTCAATTTTGTCGACGACATCGTTGCGGTTGCCGGAGAAGAAGAGAAGGAAGAAGAAAAAAATTGAATAAATGAGAAAAAAAAAACAGGTTTATATACGTGGGCGCTCACAAAGTAAAAATGGGCAGATGCCCACAAAAAAAAAATGTTCCTTTTTTTTGTTTACACGTGAGAACGTAGGCGCTTTCAAAGAAGTGGTGGACACAAATAGAGGTACCCATATATAATCTACAAGGAAAAAAATAAGGGTACCTCTATTAGTGTCCCATACAATCTCTGAAAGTGCTCATGTGTGCAACCCCTTCAAAACCGTTGATTGTTTGGGATCAGATGATAGAGATCTTTTTTCACCCTGATCTTCCACACAACGGATCTGGTCAGACGGTTAGTTTTTTATTACACATGTCAAAGGTTCCTAAAAAGTGGCCCTAAAATCGTGTTTGAACGTAATGCATTTTAGGGCAAGTTTTTGGGGATCTATGACATACAGAATAAAAAAATTGATCGTCTGATAGATACGACATAATCTCAAAATCCCTAGTGTGGAAGATCGGGGTGAAACACGATCTCCATCATCTGACCCAAAGCAATCAATGGTTTTGAAGGGGTTGTACACATGGGAGCTTTCAGAGATTGCGGGGGCGCTAATAGAGGTACCCTCAGATTTATAATAAATATATCCTTACTACTATATAAAAGTAAAAATAGTTTCTGTCAATTTTTGTTTCCACACGTCCATGCCTAAATTTCCCCTAAATATATCATATCTCATATATATAGCAAGAGTCATAATCTAGCTTGATAATTTGCTACAAATAAAACTAATGTCCATGCCTAAATTGTTCCTAAATATCTCATATCTCATATATCATATATAGCAAGCATGGATCAAAATATCATTCGATACTGATACGTATCGGACGATATGTATCGGTATCGGAGGTGGACGATACGGTACATTAAATGTACCGTATCGCCCTTTTGTATAGCTAATACCGAACGATACATTTAATGTATCGTCCGGTAAGTTACTATTCCGATACGTATCGTCCGGTATGTACCGATTTTTTGACCAGACGATACGTACCGATTTTCCGACATTTTGATCCATGATAGCAAGTATATTAATCTAACTTGCTAATTTGTTACAAATAAAACTCTTGAGCACCTATATTTTCTCCTCTCTAAATCTTAGTTAACCATCGAGTTTTATAGGGTTTCAAGATGGCATCACTAACAGCCCTTCTTTTACTTCGTTTAAGGTATTCTTTCTTTATGCTTTGTTGTTTGGATTGCGACTCACTACGATTTTTTAATTTTCTTTTTTTAGATGTTTTGATTTCTGTATGGATGATGGATTATTATTTTAGATTCTCAGTCGATCAATCAGTTCGATTCAACGCAGCTGATTTACATATAAATCAAGAACACGAGGCCTATTTTGAATCTCACATTACTGTCATACATAACTTCGCTGACATGTTAAAATCTGAAAAATCAATTGGGTGATTTATATAATGTGCAATGCATGCAAAGAAAATTCACGGTGAATTCTGGAAACTAAAGTTATCCATTGCAAGGGTCAAAATCTTGGGTATTTGATACGTATCGTCCGAGCTCCAAACCGATACGTATCGGAACAATAACTTACCGGACGATATATTGAATGTATCGTCTGGGCATTTGTATGTAAAATGGACGATACGGCATTTGAATGTACCGTATCGTCCTGGTCCAATACCGATACGTATCATCCGATACGTGATACGTATCAGTATCGGAAGAAATTTTGACCCATGGTCCATTGTAGCAAACTCAAGGGAAGATATAGCAAATGAAATAACAAATCCGCAACATGTTTACAAGTATGACTCATTGGATACAAATAACTTCAGTTTGAACTATAAATCATTCGATCAATTGTATTCATGGGATAAGATCAACTCAACGAACTTTGTGATTATAATTTTTTATTATCTTCAAGTGATATTTTCTCCGATCTATTAGTTTACACCTAATGTGAAAATGATACTTCATTGGAAGGTTCGTCATATCCCAACTATAGTGTTCTTTGAGGGTGTGGATTAGCCCAACATAAATGACAGAATTAACCCCAATGTATAAGTAGATATTTACCTCGAAAGCAATGAGACACCTTTTTGGACGAGTGGTTCTCTTAATCATGATATTGGGAGCTATTATGCATCATGGATGAATTACCTCCCTGAGGAAAGTGGCATAATTCCTAGCGGATTGGATAGAACGAATCAGTTAACTTGATCAAATTCGACATGACAAGCGAATTGACTGATTAATACTAACTATTTTTTTTAATCAAAATTTTAAAAGCATAAAAAGAGAGTTTGAGCTAATACTTTATGATTTTTAAAATTTGTAGCTAACCAAGTGTTCAATTGCATTTCTTTATATTAAAGTGTGCAATTTTAAATTATAAAATTAACAAATACTTTAAAAACTCATCCTACCTATAATGAATTGTTCGCTTAATGTAGCAAATTGCGAATACGAATTCAAACAAAGCGAACCAACGAGCTAATTAACTTTGGTCACACAATTAGAGGTCTCATGATTCTACTTATGATCATATGATGGAATTCTTTCTCGTTAGGGAGTATCTACCTGATTTAGTGGGAATATTTTAGCATGGAGGAAGACCACTCATCAGATGATGATGATCGGTGCAAACTAAAAGCCCTTGAATTTGAGTCTCTTCAATTCTTCTCATTGTCATTATTATTTGCTTTGAATGAGTATGTGTAAATATATTGCAGAAGAGATTACAAAATGAGAAAGCTTACCTTACCCCTACATATTTTTAGGATTTAGGCAGATAAAAAAAATGTCTTTCACATGGATGGAGTATACTATTTGCTCCCAACTGATTGGACACATTTTCATACATCGACCGCTCAAAAAGTGTTTAACATGGTCAACAGTTTTTATAGGCAAGGTTTCTTTTGTTTGGGCTAGATTTAGTTCTGTTCACATTTAATGCCGATTTATTCCTAAACCCCGACTTGGTCACTATGCTATCAGGTCGAGTTGACCTAACATAAATTTCGGGTTGGGTTTGGATGCATGCCCCAAACTAGCTCGCCCTCTCTCAATCGGAAACTTGACTTGCTGACACTCTTAGATAACTTGACCCACAACTCGTAACAATGATTCGACCTGGCCCGACCCAACAACTCGAGTTGTTGACCACCTTATTATCCTTATCCTTATTATCCTTACTACTATATAAATCCTTACTATTGTATAAAAACAAAATAGATTATGTTTTCAACACGTCCATGCCTAAATTGCCCCTAAATATCCGATATCTCATATATAGCAAGAGCCCTAATCTAACTTCTTTTGCCACCTAACCTAGCCCTAGTTCATCAAAATCTCCGAGAAGATTGAAAGTTAGAATTAAATTACGAATCCCAATAAAATCAATATTTATAGAGTTTTTGAGTTTCTTAAATGGGCATAGGCTCGTGTACTTTAATTGATTGATTTGTTGTTGGTTACCATCAACCATTGGAAAATGATCTGATTAATTGGGCCATGTACATGTGACACATGTGGTTATCGACAGCGCTCTTAGTACTCGGGTAAGTTACTTTCTTTTTTATCGACTTATAGCTATACTTTCATTAAATCATAAATAAAAGAAGCAAAAATAAATAAATGAATAAATTATATAATAAATTAACTTTGCTTCTTAATGTTGCTCATGTACATCACTCCCCACAAATCATTCCACTCATCTGCATTTGACAAATGTGACATGAAACCAATTAGTTCCTGACTATAACTATATACCGATGGAGCTCGGCAAATAGCTATCATGTCTATTTCTCTTCCCGATCGGGTCAAATAGAATCTCAATTTTTAGTCTCAACCTTGAATTGAGCGATGTCTAAATATATGTCTCCGGTGGAGAGGAAGATATATATATATATATATATATATATATATATATATATATATATATATGTATTCAACATCGCACAACAGCCAATTAATGCTCATGTCCAATTGAGCAGGTGTCCATACATTCAATCATATATATGCGAGAGAGCTGCGACTATGATCAGGTTGTGGTCGACCTCTTATTGGAGTGGGCGGCCTTTCATTGTTAAGCTCCTGCACGAATTTACGATTAATAAGACACAACCAAGTCAGCCTGCCTGATGTTGCTGTGTTGCTTCTCGATTATTCTGTTGACCCGGATGAGACTGAGTTGTGATTATGTCCGTAAAAATCATAAGGTTCATCTGGAAATTTTAGTCATTTTACTTGCTCAAGTGGCACACACATATATATATATATATATATATATATATATATATATATATATATATATATATTGATAACCCAAGGGGCACTTGCGCACCCCAAGTTAGCACAAGCCAAGACAGCACAGGATATAAAATTAAAAATCCCTAGGGTGGCCTCAGGGGCGGGGGGAGGGGGATTCAAACTCAGGTATCCTGCCTCCTGAGGTGGGTACCTGGCCATCACACCTTGAGGTTCTGAAGTGATCAATATACCCCTGATGAACCTCACCATTTCCATGGCCAGGTTCAGAACCAGTCAGCTGTGTTGGCATCAACAGGTCAAAACTTAGTTGATAAGAAATTCACAGGTTCCTACTGAATCTCACCTGCATCCACGTGGCATCTTCAACGTGGTACGAAATTGGCTCGGGTTTCTGAACGGGAGGTGGGAGTGGATGAATCAATTTTGGAAGCACAACCAAACCCCTTCCAATAACCAGTATTGCTCCTGCGTTGTTTGCTGTTCCTGGAAAATTGTTCAATTTTTAAGTATGAAAATGTATTTCTCCATATAAAGAAAAAAGAACAGAAAGAGTTTCTTTGTTACCGCAGTAGTTGGTTGCCGAAAATAGAGTTATCAACTGGCCATGTGCAAACCGTTCGAAACCATCCATCACGCATTCATGTGCTCTTATAATGAGCTGCAAATTGTTGTTCTTGCAAAATGTGGCAACTCGGTCAGGCTGCAGTCACAACAGAGAATGTCTACAGATTTTAGATGAGAGAAATAAGTCAAATGAAAGGTAGAAGGTAGCGCATTTGCTACCCAAAATCAGCACAGAATGTGCGGCTTTGGCACATTTACGAAGATTCATGGTATAGTTCAAAGCAAATATACTGGAAACTTCGTCACAATTAGGAACATGGATGATGTCTTTTCAGAACTAGGATAAGATTTGACATAAAATGGATGCGATCAGCGATATGGATCACATGATTAATATTAGGGATAATGGCTCCTGACCAACATTTAAACACCAAAATGGTGTTTACATGATCTTACACCATTAAAATTATACTTTTTATCTCACACCGTTCAAGTGTGATTTATCATTATGCCTTATGGCGCACATCTGTGACCAATATAAATTGTCCAAGTGGCAATCCATCATTGGAACATATCTCAGCTCAAATAAATATGTCTATAAGTGGATGTGAACCATCCGATTGATGAACTTCAATATCAGCCATTATAACTTAAAACAACGGTTGATATTATAGTCAACAGATCGGATGCTTTAAATCTCCCTAAAACACAATTTTTGGGTCTGTTGCACTTCAGTCTATGATCTATCACTTTGACGCTATGGGTCACCCACATCTTAAACCATTGATGGTGTCAGATCATTTAAAAACCATTGTGGTATTTAAATGATGGTCAGGAGAGTCGGGTCCTTAATATCGATTATGACACTAAGTAAATAAATTCCAAACCAATAGAAAGTTATTTATTTTGAGTGGTGAGACACATTTAGATTCCGTGGTAGAAGTGAGAAGCAGAACATAAATAGAAGCAGAAACGGGTTGAGACAGAGGCATGGCATTTACTGTTTATAAAATTGGTAAGTCAGCATGTTAGTGAACTTCCTATCAATGACGAAAATAGCATTCCCAACAAGTAAAGGTGGAATATTATAATATAAAACGAGAAATTAGGGTATAATACGGAAGAAAATTGTGCAATGTGCACCTGTTATTACATAGTAAATTCTAACTTTCCTATATACTGTTATTAGCATAGAACATTGGTAATATTAATGATATTATTACACCATTTAATTAATGAAGAAGATAAAATTTCAACGTTAATGAGAGAGCACGTTAATATAAGATAAGAAGCTGCTCGGTGGAAGGTTAATCGTGCAAGTGGAGCATGGAATTCGTGGTTTCTAGCATACTCGGCACTGACTGGAAGTTGGATGATTGGCTGACTGTGTCGCGAATGAGTGTGTGTGTGTGCGTGCGCGTGTGGGTGCTTGGGATCGTAAACATTTAATGGATAAGCTGGTCAAAATGATATTGCCTGATTTTCCTTACAAGTAAAACTATTATTATATTTACATGCTTCTTATATAATCTGTACATGTTATGCGTTATCATTGCAGTAGAATATGATTATAACCTTGAAAATGATTGCATTGCATGCTTACATCGAATTTTCAGGTTTCACACATTTATCATTAGAGGTCAAGTCCTATGACTGCCCATTATGCCAGGACCGTCCACTTTCTGGCCACGTGGTGCACATGTTTAATCAATCCAAGTTATTCAACTTAGCAGCCTACCGATGACATGTCTCAGCCAAAAATATGCCTAGAAAGGTATTCTATCCATCTGGTTGGTCCACTTTATACCTACAAGAGATAGGAACAACCGTTCATTTCAAAATGCATAGATTGGATGGTTCAAATCCTCCAATAAGTATGATTTCTCGGCCAATTTTAGTTCAATATTGGAGCTACCATCTTGTTGACTTGGATTGCTCAAAGCCAAGTGCTACATGGCCTATTCCTTACCATTATGACATAGTGTATATATATATATATATATATATATATATATATATATATATGTACAGACTCTAAATGCACCCCTATTCTATCAAGTTATCAACATATCATTTTTCTTCACTAAGGCCATGGGAATTTAAGCTTCTTCTTTTTGTACTAGTTCAGGCATTTTCCCCGCAGCACCTTTTGTCCATATTGTGCAAATAGATAATTAACCCAGTCAAAGATCCCTTAGAAGTTAAACTGGGCCAATGTTAAAAGTGGTTGAGTCAATTAGATCCATCAAAGGACTTAATATTGAAGAAAACTGGAAGCCATCCATCCACACAGATATAACAAAAATATAAAAGACAAACTCATTTCATGTCGTTGTTTAAATATATTTGATGACTGGAGTAACGCATACCCCAAAAGTGACTAGACCAGGCCCCCTTGCATTTGGTCTCAACCCCTCGATACTATCATTCTCCGTGGGATCTGACCTGTAGATAATTGAAGAATGTTTTAAGATAACTTATATGGAAATAAAGATGGATACTGATACACACTGAATATGAATCAGGTTTTACCACAGTAGATCCATCAGAATGATGGAGCCAGATTCCATAGATATGGGCCTGTGAAGCTTCTCTATTTGTTCTACATAGTTTATGGACCTTCCGATCCCACCATGCATGCATATTATTTTCTTCTCAATCAGAGCAGCAAGTGGGAGAAAGTTGAAAACTAGATTGAATCGAGTCCATGCCCACATCCCATTAATCTCCCCCTACAGATAATTCTGCGGTCAGTATTATGAACTTTAACTCAGAAAGACACGAAATTCTTCATACCATTCTCTCAATGCATTCAAGACGAAAACCAAAAGGTGCATTTATGTCAGCCGCCTCATGGTTTCCTCGAATCAAGTGAAAGTTTTCAGGATATTCGATCTGTATAATAATAAAAAGAGCAAACAGTCAAAGGGGAGATGACAAAAGGTATGCTGCCTAATTTGAAAACAAGGTCATATTTTTTATACAATTGAAACAGAAATTTACCTTGAGAGATAGAAGCAAGGTTATAGTTTCTAAGATGTGTTGTCCTCGGTCAACGTAATCCCCCAAAAACAAATAGTCAATGTACCTGAAACATTAGTGTTGAGTGGCTGGTGAAATAACAAACTCTATGTCAGATACACAAGATCACTGTCAGAGATAAAATTTATTACAATCTACTAAGAAAGGCACAAAAACCTTTTATTTTATTTTGGTGTGAAAAAAATTAAAAACACATTTAGCAGAAACAGTAAGATCAACCATACAGATGCACATGCAATAGAATATAAGATCAGAAACTTGGACAAATATAATTCATCAAAAAGTAAAAAAAGTTCCATATAGCTGAAATCTTCTGTTTCCAATTAGATATTTGGCAAACATTCCCATTTTCCCTTGAGCACACTTCTATTTTGAACTGGCACGTGAATCTAAAGAATTCACGTAAACTGTGTAATGGAAATAAGTTTCATAAAGCTCGAATCTTCTGTTTGCTTCCTTTGAGAGAGTTGAAGAACAGTTCTTTAAAGATATTATAATTTTGATGAAGAGCTCAACCTCTTCCTTCATTGCTTGCTGCCAACAAGCATGGTAAGAGAATTTAGAATATGAGGAAGACCATGCAAGTGAGGCAACTAACCCCGCCCCCCCCCCCCACCCCACCCACCCACCCAAAAAAAAAAAGAAAAAAACTGTTGATAAGCTAACATACTAGATAATCAAAGAGTTAATGCATGATTGACTAATAAAAATGAAATCCTCTGGAAAACACCATGAAAAATCCCAGTTTATGCACCACATCTAATGCACCCCAGAAAGAGACTTGAGTCTAATCATTTTCATAAATTGTCATAAACCGGCAAGAATTAACCTATCAATTTTTTACATTGATAAGAAACAAAAACCTGAGGATAGGTAATGATCTAACAATCAGCTCTCCATACTGCATTAGTTTCTTACAAAATAACCTCTGCATTTTGTTTCCTTAAAACTTCCTTCCAACCCACTGCCCATGTTTGGAAGAAGAACCTTCATCCTGGCTGAAACAAAAGATAGATAAGCCTCAATACCTTACCCTTCTTCCCTCAACTCTTCTAAAGGTCTCTTTTTATGACAACTTTCTATGAAAATGGTATCGAAAAGTTCACTTATTTTTGACTTTTCCTTAACAAGTCTCGTGAAAAAATTCGACAAGCTTAAATGTTTCCACCACATGACCTTAGTAGACAACCTCAACAACTTCCTAACTTTGTTCACTTAACTTCAACCTACTCAAAAATACAAGCCACACGACCCACAAGCCCGCATCCAGTAGACGTATATCAGAATTTTGTAGCCAGCAACTACACATCCACTTATTCTTCCTCCCCCAAATAAAACCATTCTCCATCGCAAGCTTCTTAGATCTGTCTTACTAATGTCCCTCTAAATTTAGTTCATCAGTACTTCGCATTTACATACTTAACCTCCACTTTTGACCCACTGTTTCAGACCATCTATAACCTCTCCAAGCACTCCTAACCATATGGCTAAGTTGGTTGTACACTTCTAGACCTGTGCAAAGCACCCTGACATGACTGTTTATGACACTATCCAACACATGGTGATGGGGGACGTCAAGATCGAGAACATTGGAATTGGGCCGCAACAGATTTTTCAGCTTCAAAAAGGCCTAAAGGAGAACACAAGGAAATGCGCCGTCAATCGATCGATCCCAGGCTTTGATCAATCGACTGTGGCCAGCGGGATTTGAATTTTGGCGATGTTCTGTTTCTCAGCTGAGGCTTAAATGCGATATATATATATAATCGATCGATCGAGTATGATCGACTGATTACAATGTAAAAGAGCTTATGCTTTCTGCTTGAGATAAGCAACTATGAAGAGTGAATCTTTTTCTCGAGAAGGGTTTGGTGTGAAGCCAAGGTGCGAAGCCCACAATCTATCATCTTCTATCTCTTTTGATTTATCTTTCTCTGCTTTTATTTGGTTCCCATAACCCTAAATTCAGCCCTTACTCTTTCAAATACCCCAAAATCATAAACCCTAGCTTTCATTTGAACCGTTGAATCGACCCGAATCAATCATCCTAGATTTCACCCGATCCATTAAGTTATTCCGCCTCAAAACACTTTGAGAAAACCAACGATCCCATCTTGATTGAAGAGCGATCCCCTAATTTGGAAGCGGCTAGAGTTCTAACTCTAGGATCCTCTTTCTGCGGGGCTAACGGATCTAGCGCACGGTCTGGACCCTATCAAAACCTACACGATCTTCCATGCGGAAAACCATGAACCTTAAGGTATTGCGATTATGTATTGATTTTTGCTTAATTAATTTAGTTTAAATTCTGCAAAATATTAATTTCATTATCATTCACGTAGTCTAGGGTCTTGTCTTGCGTCACATGGTCAAGAGTATTAGGTATATAATTGTATCTTATCTTCTATTAATTATAATATAACATCAGCTAATCAATTTGAGTGATCTATTAATTGCATCTTACGTACACATCTTCATTTATTCCATGCAATGATCTTAAGTTTAATGACCAACTAGCTCAAGGACCGGGCCTCGATAATGGAGAACGATGCCAAGAAAGTTGAGAGGTACATAGAAATGAAGGCCAACATACCAAAAATGGTGAAACTTAAGAAAAAAAATTCACATCTCATGTGGACAATAGCTAAATAATTGTTTTCAATGACCTTGGAACTAGTGTAATGTTTTAGGATAAGTTTGTTCCAAATAAATTTAAAATTTTGTCCCTCCAAAAAATTCCAATTTTAACCCCCAATATAATGTGAAATTTTTATTCATTCTGTTCAACTGATGGGGAGCATACAATGGTTGACAACCATATCAAGACTCAGTATGAAGCAACCAATGATCCCACCATTTTCCACAACAAGAGATCATCCATTTGTTTGGAGGTTGGGGGGTGGGGTGAGGAAATTAAATCATATAAATTGTAAGCCTTACTTAATGCCACATCCATCCCTCTAAGTAGTTTTTATAACAATGTGGACATAATTTAGGCGGATTTGGAAGTGTACATGTGCTGACTGAAGTTACTAGAATCAACATGAGAGTAATTTTCCCAAAACTCGACGTCAGCATCTTATTTGCAATTTTCATGATGGTTTTTTTTTTTTTTTGAAAAGGAATATAGCCTTTTTTTCTGGGTAAGCAAAATAATGTAGCTCACACACTTCTAACCCTAACCTTAACCACCTAAACTAATCTTCTCTTTCTAAGCACATCAGCTCATTTCAAACAGAAGTCGTCAGATTTTAATTAATTAAAACTATTTTCTTTGGGTGTTTCTCTTATGAAATCCTTAGAGAGATTCCATCGTAGATGATCTTCTGTTCAGGGTTTTTTCTATGTAGCCCTTGCAAGTTTTGCTCTTAGAGAACATTGCAAAGAAAAAGGTCAAAACTCCAAATGTTTTATACATTTGGGTCTCACCTGTACAACATCCATGCTCTTTTTTTATTTATGATTTATACAATTCCTAACTCGTCACCAAGGAATTAATTTAATTCTAACTGTGCATCAACCGATAAGATGCATATGAAGTGTTTAGGAGAGTTAATTAGAGAGGAGTAAATGGGCTTAATGAGAATAATTGTCTCATTAGCTTTATAGTAAAGACATTAATATACACACAGCAACTATTGGGTAACACACAACAACTAATGACCTGCTAAATAATATAACACGAACACTCCCCCCCCCCCCCCCCTCAAGATGGAGCATGAATATCATGCATGCCCAGCTTGACCATAATATCTTGAAGAATCATAGCACCAAGAGGCTTGGTGAAGGCTGATACTACCCATTAGAAGAACCAACATCGACGAGTTCCAAGGAGTGGTCCCAAACGTTTTCTCATATGAATGATTGTCTACCTATGTATATTTAGTCCTCTCATGCAAAACAGAATCTGAGGAGATCTTTTCAGCGGCTTCATTGTCACAACCAGAAATAGAAAAGTCAAGCTCCTTCATAAGGGACTGCAGCCATAACATCTCACAATTACCATGAGCAATAGCACGGTAATCAGTCTCTGCACTAGAGTGAGAAACAACAGGTTGTTTCTTGCTTTTTCATGCAACAAGATTGCCTCAAAGAAATGTGCAGTACCTTGAAGTCGATCTCTTATCAGTGACGACACCAATCCAATTAGCATCTATATACTCGGGTATAAGAAGATGGCTAGTGAGAGCCGGCTTTTCGAATAGGTACTTCAACGAGTCCATTCGCGTCAGGAGTAGAATGGCTTGAGATAGAAAGTAGTGGTTGAGCCTCTATGTAGCTCATACGAGAGCCAGGCATGCTTTCTCTAGATGAGAATAGCGTGTCTTGTAAATAGTGAATTTCTTGCTCAGGTAGTAGATGACCTGCTCTCTTCTTCCTATCTCATCATGCTGCCCTAAGACACATCCCATTGAAACTTCCATTGTGGAGAGGTACATTAAGAGTGGTCTCCCTGGTTCGGGTGGTACCAACATTGGCAGTTTGAGAAGGTAGCCCTTGATCTTATCAAATGCTGCTTGACAGTCGTTGTTCCATTCAACGGGCGAATCTTTTCTTAGTGGCTTGAAGATCGGCGTGCAGATAGGAGTGAGTTGTGCAATGAACCGACTGATGTACTGTATCCTGCCTAAAAAGCCTCTGACCTCTTTCTCGGTAGATGGTAGTGCATTTCAACAATAGCTTTTACCTTCACCGGATCGACCTCGATGCCTCTTCTGCTGACGATGAAGCCCAGTAGCTTTCCGGACATGGCACTGAATGCACATTTCTGAGAGTTCAGACGTAGTCTGTATTTTCTTAGTCTTCCGAATAGCTTTTGGAGGTTTATCAGATGATCACATCTCTCTAGTGATTTAGCGATCATGTCATCAACATATACCTCTATTTCTCAGTGCATCATGTCGTGGAAGAGTGTTGTCATGGCCCTTTGATATATTGTGCTGACATTCTTCAATCCGAACGGCATGACTCTGTAGCAGAAAGTTCTCACGGAGTGATGAACGCTATCTTCTCGCGGTCTGGTTCTAGCATCTTGATCTGATTGTATCCGGAAAATCCATCCATGAACGAGAGCATCCCATGCCTTGCAGTGTTATCGACCAAGATGTCGATGTGTGGCAACGGGAAGTCATCCTTTGGGCTCGCCTTGTTCAGATTCTGAAGTAGATGCACATGCGGACCTTTCCATCTTTCTTCGGTAGAGGGACGATGTTGGGTAGCCATCGTGGGTATTTGGAGACTAAGAGAAACCTTGCATCGTACTGTTTGATGACAGTATCCTTCACCTTTAGCATCCATTCTGGCCTGAGGTGTCTCAACTTCTGCTTGACTGACTTAACATCTGAATATAGTTGCAACTCATGCTCGACTAAATCGGTGTCCAAACCAGGCATATCTTTGTATGACCATGCGAAGACGTCTTAGTATGACTGAAGGAAATCAATCATGTTTTTTCTTTTCTCGGGAGACAGCGACGTTCCGATCTTAATGATTCTAGGAACCTCCTCAGTACGTAGATTGACATCCTCTGTCTCTTTAACGATTGGGGTAGGGCCATGCTCAAAATCAGCAAATTGATCAAGGAGCTCATTGGGAAGCTCCTCAGCGGGGATCTCCTTGTCCAGACTCATGACTCCTACCTCTTCTTGTATTTCTACAGGAAAGGAGTCGATTTCACGTGGGACGGGTTTTTCAATTAAGGCATCATTTTTGTTGATTTCGTCGAAAATTTTAAAAGATAATATTTTGGGATTTTGTATTTTTTCTATTTTTTTTAGGATTTTTCTTTTCTTGGGAAATTGGCCCTTGGCAACGCGGGTCTCTGTACATACATGGTATTGCCTGCCAAGGGCTAATCTCACTTTTTACGGGTTTTTTTTTTTGGGAAGTTGGTGCCGTATTTGCGGCCATTTGATGCTTCTAGAGTTAGGGGCGCATACGCCCAATTCCTTACCGATGGTGCTGCACCTTTACCCGGTTTGATAGAGGAGGCTGATTGAGATGGCTTTTGAGGGTCAGCCTCCATCATGTTTATCATGAGCTCGTCCGGGACTTGGTCATCAAACGTCAACATGGGTTTGTGGTGGTTTATGGCAGGGGGTGCATTGACGGGGGAACCTCTTCCTCGAAGAGGGACAAAGATGTCAGGTCTATTTCCATATTGGGGGGATAATTTGGGGATTGGTTGGGTGGATAGCGGCCACTGGTTTGTGTAGGGTCAACTGTATTGCCCCATTATGATCAATTTTTAAGATCCCTGCGCTCACGAATGTACTCCGGATGTGAGGCCGCGATCGGGGTGCGTCTTCCAAGTCTATTCCGCTGGCTTTGGCAGCGGCTATGGTTCGGGCCTTTTCCTTAGCTTCTTGAACTTTTTCTTCGGTAGGCGTGTAGCCTAAGCCGAATCTGATATGTTGTCCGCCTCTGGCTCTAACTGGGTCCTTCTGGCCTTGCAAACGAGGTCCCAATCCTTTACCTTTCTGATAGCCCTATTTCCAGAGCATGGCCACAGCTGCGACCATTCTGCCTCTAGTCTTCATGGTGATCCTCTCGAGGGGCTCAAGGATTACTGTCGATACATCATATTCAAAGTTGTGGAGGTCTGTGTCTTCGGCCGTGTATGGCATATCCAACACTTTGAGGTTCTCGATGCTGGGTAACATTTTCTCCTTCCTCCTGCCCCTCACCCAGAATGGTGACGATCTTCTGCTCTGAAACGAATCTAAGCTTTTGGTGCAAGGCTGAAAGTATTGCCCCGACCTTGTGTAACCATGGTCATCCTAATAACAGATTGAAAGTGGATTTAATGTCCATACCTTAGAAAGGTATGGAAAAGGTCATTGACCCAATAGCGAGCTCAAGATCGACTTCTCCAATTATTTCTCTTCTTGCGTTATCAAATCCTCTGGCACTTGTTCTTGCTGGCCTGAACGTGGAGGGATCCACCCCTATCTTAGTTGCGGTTCTCAATGGGCACACATTAAAGGCTTATCCATTGTCTATTAATACTAATGGAATCACCAAGTTCCCAGCTTCTACCGTGATGTTGAGGGGTTTAGAATGATTATTTCCCTCATCTGGTAGATCAGCATCTAAAAAAGAAATGGCATTGGGAGCCAACACCTACCCAATTATTTGTCCTAGTTCATCAGGGATTACTTGGATGGACACAAGTGCATCTTTTAGAGCTCCCATAAGAGCTTGGAAGTGAAGCTGGGATGTCATTAAAAGGTCCCAAACAGTGATGTCGGTTGGCATTCTCTTCAACTGTGTTTCTAGTATCTGCTCTCTACTCATTTTTTTGAAGGGGTGCACTGAGGCAGGTTCCTTCTTCTCTTCTAGTCAGGCTGGTATTGATACTTCAGGCTGTTTAAAGATTCTTCCTGATTGGATAACAAAATCAATTGTCCCTTCTCTGCCTCTGCCTGCATTGATGTCCGTCTGTTCATAACTGAGGGGAACCTGACGGGGATTGTAGGTTAGTCTCGGGATCTGGAATGGAGTGGATGCAGGCCTCAGGGGTGCTTGGATTGGTGGATTGGGATGGGTGGATAACACTTGGTTAACCTCTGCTAGAGGTGGATAGGTCGTAGGAGTGGCAAAAGTGGGCCAAATGGGGTTGATGGGGTTGGTGGACATTTGTATTGGCGGTGGTGTGATGGGGGTGGGCAACTGGTAATTAATCAGTGCCGGAGGGGGAGATGGGGCAAAATCAGTCATTGGGTAATTGGTAAGGGTTGCCACTGCGTATGGTTGATATGGATATAAGCTGGGTTGGACGTAATTGATGGGAACTGGTGCTAGAAAATACCTTCACAGATCTAAGGGTTCTACCCGGGGTGTGGGATTGGGAAAGTAATCAGCCAAGTTCAGGGCCTCGATTACTCCTATGCTTCTATCTTCCTGATCTCTCTGCTTTGGTGCTATAAAGTCTTCCCGGATGAGGGTATACTCTGAAGGGTCAAACTCTTCGCCATCTTCCTCTATCATGTTGACGCTGGGCCTCGGGCCCGTTCCTCCTGGTGGATGTGGTGGCAACGGAACCTGACGTATATTGGCAAGCTGGTTTGCCTAGGGAAGTGTTGGAGGAATGATTTTGCCAGCCTCTATTAAATCTTGTATCGCATGCTTTAAGGGGAAGCATCAATCAGTCGAGTGGCCTGGTCCTTGATGGAAATTACAGTGGGTATTGGGGTCGTAATTTCTTGGGATCGGATTTGGCGGAGGTCGCGGCTGGAGTGCAATGACCAAACCCTTTTCGATCAATATGGGCAACAGGATATTCAAGGACTGCCCCAACGGGGTAAAGACTCGATCGAAATCGGCCCTTCTCTGTTCTGGGGTCATCTGTGCCCCTTGTCCATTTCTGGTTCTCTACATCTGTTCACTTCATGTTGGGGCTGGTTGTGCTACCTTAAATTGGAATGGGGTTATGCTGGTATTGGGCCGTATATTTACGACTGTCTGTATATCTGCTCTGGTTCTTCTCTCATTCCTCTGTTCAGTGAACTTTCAGACCCCGTTGTTTACGGTTTTGTTTAATCGCCCTTCTCTTATGACATCTTCATAACGATTGACATTCCTTACCAAGTCAGCAAAGCTGGACTGTGTTGGTACACCAGGAAATCTGAGATGACTGGCAGAGTGTTTTTCGAGATCATCTCGTTTTACTCATCATTGGGTATCTTGTTTCTAACTTGAGCTGTCAATGTCCTCCATCGCCCAAGGTAGTCACTGAATGCTTCGTCGGGCTTCTGCTTTAGTCGAGCTAGATCTGATTTGCGAGGTTCAATGTCTATGTTGTAGACATACTACTCTTGGAACAGGTGGGTCAAATCCTTCCAGGTTTTAATCATGGCAGGTTTCAGGGAGGTGAACCATCTCAAAGTCGGGCCTGTAAGACTCTTCTGGAACACTTTGATGAGGAGTCGCTCGTCTCCGCCGTACTGGCACATGTCCCCGCAATAGGATTTGAGGTGTGCAATGGTTGCCCGTGCCATTGTATTTGTCAAAGATTAGCACCTTGAATTTTTGGGGCAAAGGGACTTCGGCAAATAGGCATAAGTTAGAAAAGTTCGTGGCATGGATTTCAGCTCCACCCATCTTCATCAGCTGTTTTTGGATTTTATCCATTTGTTCTTTTAACAACTCTAACTCCCTGAATGGCGGGGCCGACCCCTCAACAGGCTACCTCCACTCACTTTGGGCTGCCGGTGGGTTGGTGAACACGGGTGGTGGAGGATTGAAACTGGTGAATGCCCCTGCATAGGCCCCACTATTCCTGATCTCATCCTTCTCATATTGTAGATCCACATATGGCGGAGGGAGGGTGAGGTTATCCTGTTGGTTCTGAGTGGGCTGGATGGGTGCCTGGTGTGACCACTGTACATGGGGGAAGCTCTGATGAGTAACTTGCGGGGCGAGGGGATGAGTGAGTTGTGGATTTTGGGTTAGTGCTTAATGAGGCCACTGCATTTGGAGGAACCCTTGGGGATGGGTTTAAGAGGTAGGAGGAAGGGTGAATTGGGGATGGTTGATGGTATGAGATGGATTCCCATGTTGGATTGGGCGTGAGGGATGTGGATGAGTGAGGCCCACGCCATGTTGAGAGATTGGATGGGATGGGTGCATTATTTGAGGGGGATAGGGGCCTGCGGAACGAATGTGGGATATTGTGGGAATTGTGGAGGGTTTGAAAATGGGGCTCCTGAGTTTGGGCCTTGATGGGCTTGGGCATAGAGCATTGGGCTTTGATGGGGCCTTGATGGGTTGGGCCTGGACTATTGGGCCTTGATGGACTTGGGCCTTGATGGGCTTGGGTATAGGGTGTTGGGCCTTGAGGCTCACTTAAATGGCCCCATGGTTGATGGGAGCCTTGGATGGTATGGACAATGGGAGGTTGGTTAGGATTTTGGGGTAATGAAGTATAGAGATTTTGGAGTGTATGGGATGGGTTTGGAGATGTGTGGGATGGATGAGGGAGGCTTTGAGAGGCCTTCCAAATTGTGTAAGCCCTAGCCATTTCATCCATCATGGCCATGGGTTTGAGTGAGGGGGTGGATGTAGATGGTTCAATCGATGAGGGGGGGGGGGGCATGGGCATGGATCGGATGGGTGTGTGGGAAAAAATGGGCATGGCCTGGGTAAAATTGGACATGACTTGGGTAGATAGGGGAGGGAAGTTGGGCATTGTGATGGGTGAGGAAAATCGGTCATGACTTGGGTAGATGGGGGGACATGTGGTGGATTTGGGTTAGAAGGAAAGTGGGGAGTGGATGTGGGAGAAATGGGCACGGCTTGGGTGTATGTGGGAGAATGGGGGTTGTTTAAATTGGATGTGGGGGAAAAATGGGGCACATTGGGGTTGGGTGTGGGAAAATTCGGGGTATCTTGGTTTGATGTGGAAGGAATGGGGATGCTTTGATTCGAGGTGAAGGGAAATGGGGGTGTATGTGGGATGGATATGGAAGGTGAATTTGGAGTGGATATGGGGGAAAAGTGGGATGGATTTTGAGGGAATGTAGAGGATGTGGATGGAAATATGGGTGCATTGAAAGGTCCAGTGACGGTAAATGGGGGTGGGTGATTTAGATAGGAGTCTCTTCCGATTGGGAGTGTAATGGGGAATGGGGTAGGGATGAATCGGGGTCGCCGTAGGTTGGATCGACCGCCCACGACATGGTTTGGCGGCGGATTGGGTATGGATGCCTCGGGTGAGGCCCGAAAAATTTCCTCCTTCCCCTATGGGATGATGGAGGGTAAGGCGATGCCATTGTGCCGGCACCACGAGCTCTTTCTTTTTTTGGAATTTGATCTTTTTTCTTGATTTTTTTCGATTTTTTTTTTTTGATAAAGATTTGAACCTTTTTATGGGGCTTTTCCGGGGCCATAGAATTACCGTTCCGGATGGCATTCACACCCCTAATATCTCCTACGGCGGGATTTCGACGGGTTTCGGAAGAATCAAAGGAAATCCTTTAATCTATATGAAGGCACGAAAATCCACGCTACAACCCGATCCCTCAGAAAAAGTCAATAAGAGGGTGGCCTCTTTTGACTGGTGAGGGCGAATTGGGTGTCCAAATGTGTGAGATTTATTAGGGATACTAAACCACTAAGTGGGGTATTCGGGAACAGTGAAAAGAAAGCCTCATATTTGGGTTGTTGGTCCCAGAAGGGTCTAGCATATGTATTTCCATACGCTAGGTAAAAATCCTGGAGATTTGGCTTAGCGTGTGTAGTACTCACGCTAGGCTAAAGTTACGGGATTTTAGCTTAGTGTGTCTATTAGACACGCTAGGCTAAAAAAATGTGTGTGTATATATATATATATATATATTGACAGCAACAGCAGGCCCGAGATTACTCTATTTTTCTGGGTTTTTGGAAGCAGTGCTTCCGAGGACTTTTTTCCTTGTTATTTCGGGTCCCTCCTCACCGCGCCTAGGGATACAAGGTCGATTCGGAACAACTAACGCACTCCCCAAGGGTTTTAAGGCTTTTTCTTAAGCGTGGTTACCCACCCGATATATCTCAGCGCAAGCGCTTTCTCTGATATTGGATGGGGTGGTACTTTTCCGGATCATCACCACTAAGGGTTGCCGCCGTACTAAGAATCGGGATGTTTGTATCGCTGCCTAATTTCCCACCCCTTTGTAAAATCTACCCAACATAAAAATGAATTAAATTCCTTAGTTCACTTTTAAGGTTCAATTTTAAATTCAATTTTTAAAAGGGAGTTTGCTTAATGTTCAAAAGCAGGTTGTGACGATCCCATGCCGCCTCTATAGGCCGGCGTCCACTAATGGAATATGATTGCGAGAAATGTAAAAGCTCAAGCAGGCCCGCCAAACGGCTAAGGCGTGTAAAATGCGCAAGTAAGCCTGCCAATTGGTTAAGGCGTATAAATGACAAAAAAGTAAATGCTCAAGTAAGCTCGCCAAACGGCTAAGGCGTGTAAATGAGGGAAAAGTAGGGGTAAGTAAAAATTGATAGAATTGTAGGGGTGAGTACGAAAAAAAAAAAAACTGAGGCAAAGAGGTTAGTAAAATGAATAAAAAAACAAACAAAAGAAGCCAATATTTCAAGGAAAAGTTCTATAAGTTAATCCCCAACAGAGTCGCCATCTATGCAACCGTGGATTATCGTGAGTCCGTCGCGATGAGGCGCTCGTATCGGTGAAATATAGAGTCACCATCCGGAGCTTTTGGTATCCTAGGAATCCTGATCAATATTAGAGGCACTGAAGTGTAAAAATATGACTCTGATTCCGGTCTACGCCAAAGGCTCTTAGGTAGGGGCTTCGGTTATCGATCGGGAAGGTGCTAGGCACCCGATCAACCCACTCGTAAGCGGTCTCTACTTATGCCCAAAAATGATAAGAAAAATAAAACAAAAACATCACTTCCTCTTGCCCAAAGGCACTCGGATCCTATTTACCCCTCGCAATCACTAGAATTTCGGTGGCGTAACGACTCAAATTCTAGGATAGAGGAAAAACAAAGAAGGTAGAGGAGTAGAGGGGAGAGTCGGAGCTCTCGGGCCCTTGTAGCACAACTGTGGATCCTTGCGCGAGAGCGTCTTTGAGCTTCCAAAGCGAAAGATAGGCTTTAAACTCTAAGGTTTTAAGAGCTAGGAGGAAGGGGAGATATGCTAAGGCTCTGTTCTTCCTAAAGCTAAGGGTTTGATGATGGAAAATATGGTCTAAAGGGTGAACCTAAGTTCTGGAATTTTATGGATAAAATGCTAAAATGGGAATGGGAGCTCTCTTAGAATTTTCTCTCTTTAGAAATTTTTTTCAAGCCTTTAATCCAAGGGGGAGGCTCTCTATTTATAGAGAAAGGGAGGATTAGTGAAGGGTTAAAGGGGCTAATTGGATTAACAATTAGGTAATAGAGATCTAAGGTTTTCTAGGGCTTAGATAGGTGGGAATTGGGTTTCAATGGTAGATGATAGGATGGGATCCTAAGTGGAAAAAGGCTACAAAGAGTGCTAGTAGGGGTATAACAGTCCTATCGAAATCAACCCCATTGGATGGGGTGGTCAACAAGTCAAATCCCAAATTCGATTTTTGACAAAAATCTAAAAAAACACTGTTCCTAAGCTTAGCGTATGTATTATATACGCTAGGTATAGGAACAGTGTTCCTAGGGATCCTAGAGGTTCAGAACCTGCAATGGGGGCCCACAAAAGCCAAATTTTTGTTTAGCGTGACTATTAGACACACTAGGCAAAAAATTGCCAAAATGCTGTCAAAAATTGCGAAAATATAGGCAAAAATCCTGCAGTTTTGCTTGTATTTCAATCTGCCATAACCTTTGGAGCACAAATCGGATTGAGGTGATTCTTGGCTTATTGGAAAGTTGGGAACCTCCTCTCTCTGATAGGGTAAGTCCTAGCTCTGGCAGAGGTCCGTGCAAACCTTGGCATTCTCCTTTTCAACCACTGCTCAAGAGGGTTTAAAATGGGTTTGGGAGGGGTTTTATAGGTTAGGGTTGATTCTTAAGGGTCGGGGATAGGCTCCTAAGGGTTTGGGTTAAGTTTTAAGGGTTCGAGAAGTGCTCTCGGAAGCTTGGAAGGTACGCCTTTCGCGAAGTGTAAGTTATTCGGGCCTTGGGCCAAATTTTAAGTGTATGTAAGATAGGCTCATTGAGTGTATGTAAGACACCCAATGAAATTCATACACTTTTGTGAGACCATACAAGCAACACACTCAATGAAATTCATAGTTTCTTCTTAACATCTTTTGTGAGACCATACAAGTAGCACACTCAGTGAAACTCATAGTTGCTTCTTTTCTCTTATGAGATCATGAGTCCTTTCATTAGGAAGAATATAAAATGATTTAGATTTTAAATCTAAATTCATTATCTTCCTAAGATAATCCAAGTGTCATAGCATTTGCAATTAGACCAATGTAATAAATAGTGGTCATAATCTTCTTGCAATGATCAAGATTGGTGGAAAGTTCAAAGTTTTTTTATATTATTTTGTTTGGTCCACTGTTGGACCAAATGGTGACCATTTGAATAAGAGTTGTGTATTTTCGTGAAAGGTTGCTTAGGCAAATTTTGACCTTTGTGTGAAAGGTCATGTTCCTTTGTGTGAAAGGTCTGAAATGTGCCTTCTTCGTAAAAGGTCATGTTCCTTTGAGTGAAAGGTTGTGTCCTTTGAGTGAAAGATCATAAACCTCTTTTGAAATGGGGTCTCAACACCTCTTCATTATGTATTTAAAGAGCCCAATTTCTAATTTTACTCACTTGAGAAAATCATTTTGTGCCCTCTCTATGTCTTGATTTTAGTGTCAATATCAAAGTTATTGTGACAATATTTTGGTGTTTGAAAGAGCGATAGGATTTACATATCCTTCACAAGAATACAAATCTGGTTCGCTGTATCCTGGAACTAGTTTGCTAGTAACACCTCTTGGTGATCACTTGTTCAAAATTGTGGTGGAAAATATTGGTTTAAGGATAGCAATATTTCTCATGCTTCAGATTGGATCACTATATTAGATCATCCAATATAGTAAGTCATCGCTTATGCGACTAAGTGATTTCGCATAAGCGATGGGCTGTCAAATCGCTTACATGGCTTAAGCGATTGTACAACGTTGATTGAATTTTATTTGTGCCATTTGTTTTTGCAGTTTTTCCCCATTTTTGACAAACAATTTTAAACCAATATTTGAGTTGACAAGTATTTTTTACACAAGCAATTGTGGCTACTGCCATTATTCAAGGGGCTCCATGTTTATCATGGAAGTTGTATATATATAAATATGTAGATCCAAATCTACAAATTGGATAATTACAATTGAGGAACTTTAGTATCGGACTAGTGGGGATGAGATACATTTGGTTGACACTACAACCAATGGACCAGGATTGAATTAGTAGATGAGAACTTTTGTTATTGGAGAATCGGGGAGAGACAAATTTGAAGATGATTATTGGATTGGGGATACAAGGAATTCCATGGATTAAAAGAGATATGTCTACTTTTTATATTTTTGAAAATTTCGGATTTGGGGCAGATTTAATGGCATGGTTACATTACCGCCATTGTCTAATAGCATGTCCATTGGGATGGCCAGCTAGGTCATCGTTGGTTGCAATAGGCTGATTGGCGCCATAATCTCCACCGGCCACCTAATTTTATGGTTGGATAGCCCTAATGTATTTTGCAAACTGTTTTTTATTCTTTATTTGACCCTGAGATTGGAATCTAAGAGGAAGTCGTCATGGGAATCACAATTGTTGTTACAACAAAGTGTGTTCCCTGAATGTGCATGTTACGCCTTGGACAATTGCCAAATAGAGGACAATTTTGGAAATTTGCATAAGGGTTTGTGGGTTCCGCGTGTATCGTCTCTCTATACCAGATATGGTAGTTGAGTCCTTTGGTTGATGCATTTGGTTAGAAGAAGTTTCAACTGGTTGTAATTGTAACTGTTTCTTTTTTAATTTTGTTTTGACATGTCCTTTTATTAAGACGTATGTCAGATCGTGATAACTGTCCCAATTCATTTGTTGCATGAGTCTAGTGATCAGCTATCATTGCATAGGTTGACTATTGAGTTTTGGTTGAAGCGGTTATTTATTTCATTAGTGATAAATTCCTAGATAGTTTCCCTATTATAATGATTGACATACCACTTCTATTACATTTGTTGTGAGACATTTGATATATGCCTCCGCTTCCCACATCTCCAAACTATACTTTCAACAATATACTTTGGATAATATACCAGTGCCAATCATCAATAAATTTGATATCAGTCAAGTTTAAATTTGGGCCAATTAGTAAACAAGTTGGATCTCGTTAAGAATTTCAGGAATTTTTAGGCTTGCCCAAACTTGACCTAACCCATTGATGACCCTAATTAAGGCACGTGCTCTTAGAGTTTCAGTGGGTGCAAATAGATTGCTTTGATTGTTCAAACATGTGTGCTAGTTGCGGAAAAGTGGATGGTCAAAGTCGAACATTTTAACAATTATTTTTGTTGTGGGTAGTCAACTCTCAGTATGAGTTTTGGAATGACATATAAGGGGAGTGGCACTAAACTTGGTACATCCCAATTTATTGTCTTTTGATATTCCATTGGGAAGCCCTGGATGTTATCTATGTTGAAAAGGGCTTTGGTACTCAATACGTTTCAGACGTGGTCATGTTTGTGCAGCTTTGATCAAGTGATTATTGACCCTTGGTATTTGTTTGACTATGATCGAACGATTGCGACAAAATATCCACACGATAGGAACCATGATCAAGAGTGTTTGGTGCAAAGGAAACGGTTGAATGACCATATGATTACATGGTCATTGGATGGCCTTGATCGAGTGGGCATATTTGAGTGGCTCAGGATCAATAACAGGGATCTAGAGGCCATAATCTTCTGGCAATGATCAAGTTATTACTAATAGATTGATAAGATCAACCGGAGATGGTCAAATGGTTATGATTTATTTGTCATTTAATATTTATATTGCCCATTTTGGTGTTAGATTGCTCATTAATCATAGTTACATGTTATATATATGTTACATAAATAATTTTATACTGAATTCTAAATGCGGTTTTGATAGTAACTCCTATCATTTAGTTAAGGAGCATGATCAATATTAGATTAAATGTTGCTCTGATATCTTCTAGTATATGCATGTCAAAAGTAGAGAACATATTTGTCTCTATATATTCCATTGGCCTAATAAAAAATGTTATAACAGTTGGATTATCTTAGGAAGATAATGGATTTAGATTTAAAATCTAAATCATTGGAATATTATATTCTTCTAATGAAAGGAGCCATGATCTTGCAAGAGATAAGAAGCAACTATGAGTCTCATTGAGTGTGTTGTTTTTATGGTCTCGCAAGAGATGTTAAGAGGCAACTATGAATCTCATTGAGTGTATTGCTTGTATGGTCTCACAAAAGATGTTAAGAAGCAACTATGAATCTCATTCACTGTGTTGCTTGTATAGAATATGGGTCAAGAAAAAAGTGACGTAAGGGTCCATTGGAAGACATAACAATAAATGTTAAGTCATAACTTCTAAATTCTCTATGAACTTGTTTCCTTGTCTATGAATGAGAAAGCAAATGAT
Source organism: Chloranthus sessilifolius (assembly GCA_021018995.1). Taxonomy (NCBI): domain Eukaryota; kingdom Viridiplantae; phylum Streptophyta; class Magnoliopsida; order Chloranthales; family Chloranthaceae; genus Chloranthus; species Chloranthus sessilifolius. The sequence goes on from CM037588.1 coordinate 13,205,575, forward strand.
TTATGGCTCCAGACAAAATGTCTGAAGAAACATTTTATGTGTTGATAATTGCAATTATGGAAAATGACTAGTCTAAATGAAGAAATGGGAGAAGTTTAAATTACCTAACAATCACTCATAATAGGAACCCAACCTAATAATTGGTTATTCAAGGTTTAAGTTCAATGGGAGTTCGGTGTGGAACATCACCACTAGAAGAAATCTTTGTGATGAGGAAATTCCGGAGTTCTCCAATCTCCTAGCAATCATGCATGGCTCTAGGCAGAATCAGCCGTGTTGACGCGAGGATTTGGATGGCTGCTCGGAATGGAGGTTTTTCAGTTCGTTCTTTTTATCGCATGTTGTATTGGCATTGAGTGGGCTGACCTTTTGAAAGCCCCCATTCCCCCCAAAGTTCAGATCCTTGTTCGTGACCGCATCCTTACAATTGATCAGCTTATTATTAGGGGAAAGGATGTTTCCAATGTGTGCGCCATGTGTCTTCAATCAGAGGAAACGACATCACATTTGTTCCTTCATTGCTGGGTGGCCTCTGATATCTGGAATATCATGTTCAAGTCCTTCAATCTCTCATGGGCTCTTGCCGAGAATGTGCCCTAGACGTTGGCAAGTTGGAGGGGGCCATATTTCCAGGGACAGCTTGGGGTCTTCTGGAGGGTGGGGATTTTTGCGATTCTTTGGGCCATTTGGCTTGAGTGAAACCAGAGAATTTTCAAGAAGAAGCGTTGTCCGTTTGGTATTCTGATGAAGGCTATTAAGGACGTTAAGTGCTTCTGGAGCATCCTTGATTAGGATGGGGCTCGTAATCTCCACAATGTGTTTTGATTTTTGGTTTTTTTGGGCCGGCTATTTGTCTTTCTACTGGCTGATTATTTAGTAGTTGTTTTTCCGGTGTTTGTTCTTTTGCTTTATTTTTGTATCTTTTTTCTTAGCTCCTCGCTGGACTCTCTAATATATTGTTGTTTATCGATAAAAAAAAAGGTTCAATGTGAAGAACAAGTTATAAATATGTGATGGATAAAGGGACAACAATTTGACAATTAAATTCTCAGGTCCATCCCAAGTATATTGTTTACCTGTACGGACAAGGGGAGGATGAGCATAGCTATTAATAGATTCTATACAACAATCTGTTGTGATGAGTTAGAGGAACATCTCTGATAAGTCTACCTATATAAGTGTGAAAGTGTACCCACTTTTAGTGAGAATTGACTTTATCTCATAAACACTTATGAAATACAGCATTGAGCATAGGGTCCTAAATATGCTAACAAAATATATTGAACACCATTATATCTGAAATATGTGTGTGAGATAGCTCCGGTTTGTCGTATAAGATCGTTAGTTCACTTAAGTTCACCAAAATCTTGACAAACTTTGAATCATTTTCTCTAAGTGATAGTTCAAGTTGTAGCGACACTTTCAATTATGCACATATTTCTGACCTTAGCACTGATTCAAACTCTTAAAATTGTGGGGGATTGTCGAAAATTTGTAAAGGATTTCATTATTTTATTTGGTCAAATGTTTGACCAAATGGTAACCATTTGAATAAAGGGTTGTGTATTTTCGTCAAAAGTTGGTTACGCAACTTTTAACCTTTGTGTGAAAGGTCATCTTCCTTTGAGTGAAAGGTCATGTACCTTTTTAATTAAAGGTCATGTTTCTTGGAGTGAAAGGTTGTCATTTTAGTGAAATATCATATGCCTATTTTGAAAGGATGTGTTTAAAGAGCCCAATTCCATCATTTTATTCACTGAGAAAATCAGTTTCTGTCATCTTTGTGTCTTGATGTTAACGTCGATATCAGACCTATCGTGGCAATATTTTAATTTTCAAAAAGAGTAATAGAATTCATCAAATCCTTTACAAGAATACTAATTTGGTTTGTTGTATCATGGAACCAGTTTGTCGGTAATCCGTTGGTGATCACTTGTTCAAAGTGGTGGGGCAAATAGTAGTTTAAAGAGAGATATTTCTCGTGCCTTGGGGCGAATTACTGTATTGAATTTTAATTGCGCCATTTGTTTTTCCATTTTTTTCCTGTTTTTCACCAACAGGTTCTAGAGATGTGTACAAGGACTAGTAATTGTGTGTTGGCCACTTCTTATTTAGATCATGGAATGCACCATGACCAAGTCCATGAGGTGTGTAACAAGACCAAGTGTATCTTTCTATACATTTGTTGGCAAGTTAGGTATCATTGTCATGAATGTTCCAACTTGAGGGGGAGTATTGGAGATAATATGTTCGGAATGAATAATATGTTAGTAATAAATGGGGTGTGCTATCTTTACGATAATCTAGTTGAGTTAGCGGGTTTATTCTAACATTGAATGAAAACGTAATTGGCATTTGTTTCCCTCTATAAAAAGGGTTTATCACTTGTAAATAGTAACAATGTAGCTATTTAGTGTATGTGCTCTCTTCTATCTTTCTCTAATAAACCTTTACTTTGGGTATGCTACTATATAGATATTTTTGTGTGTTATTAAATTATAAACTTTTACTATTTGCCAAATGTAACTGAATTGGTTTAAGACCCCACCTACTGAAGGGATGAATGTGTGCTAAATGAATCTGTGTGAATATTATTTTCGTAAGTCCTAGAAGTTAGAACAAACATATTAATTTTCTTAAGTCTCTATTGGCAACCATAATTTGCAAGATTCATTTTTTGAGATCTTTTAAAAACTAAAACATTTTTTTTTAAATTATTATCTTTTACCAAACTGGCACTATGAAAATTCTTACGGCACTGACATAATGCCAAGAATGCTTAATTTTTTTGTCAAAACTAGTTTTGTATTATCTTTATTTTTCTCTAATAAATTATTTTTTATAATTAATTATTAGTGAATAATAATTTTCATAGTTAGTTTTTGCCCTATCTTCCCGAAGGTAAAAATAATTATTTTTGAGTTTTTGTGTCCTATAAATAATGATTAATCAATCCCACGCATGTGGGAAGTCACCACATGATGAGAGTTACTGTGGTTATGGAATTTGGAATGTTGATCGGTCACAGAAGCAGTAAGGGCGAGTGCATGGTGAATCGTGACGTAACAGGTTGCTAGGGAGGGGCGTCACTTGTGTGGACTATTGTGCACCGTACGTATGATGGCTAGTTTGAGATAGTATTGCTTAGGATCACTTGAATCATCCAATTGGGTCCCATAATAGTTCTAAAGGTACTAGGGAATTGGTACTAGGGATCAGCAGATGGAGATATTATCGGCTACGGTTAATTTGTCCTATTGAGAAGCTTTCTATAAAATATCTGGGGTTGCCTTTGGGTATCAAGAAACTTTCTGTGCGGGATTGGGATCCGATAGTTCAGCGGTTCAAACAACGGCTGTCTACGTGGAAAGGTAAATTGTTAAGTAGTGGGGGCCAACTTCTTTTGGTTAAATCTGTGCTCTCAAGCATGCCCATTTTCTTCATGTCTATGTTTCTTTGCTCAACAGGGTTTATCCACCGCCTTGAGCAAATTCAAAGAAATTTTCTTTGGGAAGGCGCGGGTCTAGGGAAACGCTACCACCTCGTGAACTGGGAGACCTGCCAACTCCCAATGTCTTGTGGTGGTCTAGGTATTCGAAGCCTGAAAGAATCCAATGTTGCTTTACTAGGGAAATGATTCTGGCGCGCTGGTTTGGAGAGTGAGAGAGGATGTCTTTAGAGAGTAGTGCTGGCTGAGCAGTATGGGCAGTCGAGTGGGAATTGGGGAATCAATATGGCTATATACAGAGGTTCTTCGGCTTGATGGAAGGCCATCTATGGAACCTGGTCCTCGTATGCTAAATGGATTAGGTTCAAGTGGGGTTGTGGCTCTCGGATTCGGTTTTGGGATGATACTTTGGTGGATGGGATCTGTCTTAATTGGCTTTTCGGGATATCTATGCCATTTCCACCAACCAGGGGGGTTGGATATGTGATTTTGTCTCAGATTCCAATGGGGGTAGGTTATGGGAGGTCTCCACCCGTAGATCTCTAAGGTGTGAGGAGATGGTCTCCTTTACTAAGCTGTTGTCCCTGATCTATAATAGTCCCCCAAATGGGCAGAGTCAAGACCAAAGGTTTTGGGCCAGAGGCAAAGACAGCAGTTTCAGTGTGAAGACGTACTATCGGATGCTCTCACGTCGTCCACTTATCAAATTTCATGGAGCTAAGTTGTGGAAGTTGGGTATTCCCCCTAAGGTTAGATTCTTCGCTTGGACACTACTTAAAGGGAAAGTCCTAGCCATCGATCAGTTCATCCGGCGGGGAAAGGAGATTCCCAATAATTGTGTAATGTGCCATCAACAGGAAGAATCAGCTGGGCATTTATTTCTCCACTGTCAGACGACCTACCAGGTTTGGGGAGCGATCCTTAGTTTTTTCGGCATGGCCTGTGTCACCCCTTCAACCATTTCCCAGCATTTCTTGGCCTAGACTTCGGTTTCGTTTGAAGATCAGTTTCGGAACCACTGGATGGTAGCGTTCTTTGCAGTATGTTGGAGCTTGTGGCTAGAAAGGAATGATAGGACCTTCGAAAAAAGTCGCGTCCGGTGGGAATGATTATCAAGTCTGCAAGGGACTGTATGTATCTGTGGGTCTCTAGCTGAAGTGAGACTGATGGGGATGAGGCAGCTCCTTGGGATCCGGGTTAGGACTAGTGGGTTACGTCACTGTTGCTACGCGTCACGCTTTTCTTTGTTTTTTGTTGCTGGTTTTGTATCGGTGTTTTTGTCTTCTTCAGCACCTTGCAGGCTTTTAATATATTTCTTATTACCGATAAAAAAAAAATAGTTCTAAAGGTGTATAAGCATACACCAAATTATGAGAGTTTTCTAATTGTAATAGGATTCTACTGTATTCTTCATAAATAGTCCCTAAAGTCTCAAACCTTCGAATCTTTGAATAAATTGCCCCAATGAAAGAGAAGCATAAAGGGGTTTGCGCTTAAAAGAAAGATAATTGAAAAAAGGGGAAGATTAAATGAGAAGAAAATGTAAGTCTTATCTTGAGCATGATAAACTGCCAACCAAAAGGTTGATTTGTCAAAGACCTAAGAGTATGCATCATTTGGATTAAATTTTATTATGGCTCATTAAATTATGCAAATAAACATAATGTTTTATGCATTCGCATTATTGACTTGGAATCAATGTTTTATTATTTTTAAATAGTTAAAACATAGTTCTCTATATTGGGTAGATTTCAAGGTTAGGATTATACATATATAATTTATTTTTTATTTTGATAAAGTCCTAAATGATTTTTCAATGGATAGCCGATTTCGGGTTTTCTAAGGCTGAAAATTTTCAAAGTTTGTTGTCTTCAAAAATACATTTACTGGATTTTTATTTTCATGAGGTTCATGAATATATATATATATAGATATATCTGTGTGTGTGTGTATTATTTATATATATTGCTTGTTGTTTGGATAAGATCTGAATGGTTTTTTCAATATCTACCAGATTTCTAGTGTTCTCAAGCTGAAATTTTTTTGAAACGTTTCACTTGAAACCACAGCTATTGGCTTTATATTTTCACGAGCATAATAAATCTATGATTGTTTTTTTATTAAGATGAAAATGTAATGACCAAGATTTTTACGCTTACTTAGATCTTAATTATTTACTTTAGATTGTGATTATGATTTTTGTTTGATTGATTTGAAACACTTAATTAGTTATTGCACATATACACAATGTCTAATTTATTTTATTATGGTGTATGATAATTAATTTATCTAATTAACAGACCTCAAGGCTTTTAATTAATATGTTCGTAATTTTGGTGTGCCACTAGTAATAGTTAATGGACCTTTAAGACCTATTGGTAAATTAATAAAACCCATCAGAATTAGTAATGTTAGTAAAGACCCATTAGTATGACCCATTAGTGTTTATAATGACCCATAAATTAATTAAGGCCCATGTAGAGAGTTCTAATTAGGGTTAGACCTTAAATAGGAACCTTTAAGTAGTAGAGAATTAGGTTTAATTTACAAAATTTTTATAACCCTAAAACCTTAGAGAGAAAAAAATTCTAGAGAAAGGAGGACTAGAAGAGAAAACCCTAGAGTTTTTAGTTTTGAAGGCTTAGAAGAACGCTAGAGGAACTTATGACACGACCGGATTTTGAACGATAGCTTCAGATTGGATCAAGGGAGAGGAGTAATGTCAACTTCACACGAAAAACTAGAGGTATGGAGAAATCATGTTGAGGTTAATTGAAAACGTAGATAACGTAATGAAAAAATAAGGATTAGGGTTATGTTTAATTTCATATAAGATATGTTTTCATGATTACAATTGTATGGGTTTTGAATTGATGATTAATCGCAAGTTTTCGATGATGCACAGGGTTACGCGATTCATCACGAAATTCTATGCAAAATCATGAACTCACGGATTCAAAAAGGCTTTCTGGCCGAATTCAATCGATTAGATTCGTCCAGGGACATCGATGTTAGTTTTTAAGTTGCGAAACCAATCGATCGAGTTTATGATCCGATAGATCGACTCTGTCCAGAGACAACTATGTTTTTAGCAATTCGAATTCGATTGATCGAGTTCCAGATCCAATTGATTGAATCCGCCCAGAATATATGTATGGAATTCACGTTTTGTTTCAAGTATTGTCTATGTTCAATCACCATGATTATTATTTATCTATGCTATATTTCACATCTTTATTTATTGTTACCTAGAAGTCATGCAACCTAAGATGTTTGATTTACACAATATGAAACAAGTAGAGACCGATAGAAATTATAGAAGTATGTTATGTTGAACATAAACAAGTGAAAGAGTTATTGCATAATTGATTGATTTTTAGTTTTTTTATACATGTACATTCATGGCATTCATAAAAGTGAAAAGATACCCTTATAACATGACACATGAAAGCAAGGTATTGTTATGATTACGATAGAATTCCTATGGATTTATGCTAGAAGAATTAACATGAATAAGAATGACAAGTAAGAAAAGTTATGCATCCATGTATTAATGATAAGATTGAAGTGATAGAAGGTCTTTGCTTTTAAGCTTACTACTTAATTGAAGAGAAGTTATGTAAAGGTTAACGTAGATACCAATTGAAGGATAAGAGAAAGTTGAAATAATGATTAAGAAAAAGAAAATCATGTCCATCATGCATGCCGATTCATGAGCATTCAACGCATAATTAAAAAGGATCACACAATGAAACCAGGACAGAGACCCATGTCACAATGTTATTTAGTTCTTATATTATGTTTATGTTTTGCTTTATTATTTTGTTTATCATATATGTCATTTGTTATGTTGTTACTCTTATTATTGATCTTATGGATTATCGTGAGTTATGAACCTTTTCTATTAAGCCTCAACATGTCTGGTCCATACCGGTTTACTTGGTAAACTGACACATTGTTTGAAATTCCAGGGATTTCAGATATTTTAATGTCCATGGTGTAGTTGGTGATGATGCTGCAATGTTAGTTGAAAATCCAGATTTGAATGAGGGATTTGATGTTTAGTTAGTCATTTTCTTTAGTTGTTTTATTTATGGACAGAACTTTATTTCAGTTTATTTATTTCTAACGTTATTAGGTTATGTCAATGATTGAGCTATGGTTTAATAGAAGTTTTAATTTCAGTTTTTACGTAGTTAAGTTTATGGTAATTCAAGCTCCATGTGTTACTTTCTTAGAAGGTTGGTTGAGTATTTATGTTTTTGTGATTAGTTAAATTGATGGAAGAAACTTTACGTGTGCGCTTTTAATAATTATTTCCGTTGAGTTTATATGCAGATCTTTATGGATTAATTGACATAATTATGATCATGGATATGTGATGTAGTGTGATATCTTTGAATGAACACATTGGTCCGACGTGTGAACTTGGGGACGTCATTTCAAAAATTAAGAGTTTCAAGTCTATTTCCATATTTTATTCATATTCAAAATCATATTTTGGTTTGATAATCATGTGTTTGCTCATGTTTAAATCATCAGATAATTTGATATGTTTAATGTTGAATGTTCTAGATTATGAAAGTCATGGACTCCATCAGAACACCATTACTAGAAAATGAATCAACTGAGGATTTTCATATTATTCAAATTTTTTATTGAAAGTTTATGGTAAATCTGTTTATGTCATGCCACTATCATCAACATTTATTATACATTATTCTATCTGTAGTTCATAATTGTTTTATATGATTAATGCAAATGTCATAAGTGGGATGATACACTTCAAGAATGTTTAGTATGTTTTAAATGTGAAATAAATGCATGAATAATAGAGAAACAGAAGTTAATTAGACCCAGAAATACATTAGGAAGTAGATCATTGGTTCCTTGTTGCTTCTGCGTTGTTGTTTCTCACTCTAGTGACGAGACTGACTATTGTGCCATTTCTTTTATAGCTCCATTCTCTCGTTTCCAAGTTTGGGCTTTCCTTATCAGTGCCTCTATGCCTCTTCATTGAGATATTGAAGATATACAAAAAGTACTTAAAATTCATCTTACATGAGCGGTCTAAACACATTGAGGTTGATGTGCACTATGTCAGAGAAGGTTTGGGACCACTTATTGGTGCTCATTGATGTTTCATACTTACATACAGTAGCTCATGGATGTCTTCACCAAGGCTGTTGGGCGCCTATTCTCCTGCATGACGTTACTTTCAAGTTGGGCATGTCATATGCTTATGAACCAGCTTGAACAGGAGTATTGGAATATGTAGTTAGATATATGTTGGTATGGGTAGAGCATTAGTCATGTGTATGATTTTATAATAGATGTTTAATATAAAGGCTAGTGGGACTCTTTTCACTCTTCTTCTGCTGCTGCTGCTGCTGCTCCTGCTCCTGCTCCTGCTACTTCTTCTGCTTCTCCTGTTGCTTCTGCTTCTTCTTCTTCTTCTTCTTCTTCTGCTTCTGTTGCTTCTCCTCTGCTTCTTCTTCTTCTCCTTCTCCTTCCTCCTATCCCTAAGTCTAACTTATACATTAATCATTTAAATCTCATCTTGGTATCAAAACAAAACAATCAATTGATACTGTTGTTGCTGAAGTCACCTCAAAGTTGCTGACAGCATGCTGGTGTCAGCAATGTCAACTGCTTGACCTCACAATCCAACAGAAATCGGGGGGCTTGGGTCAAATTTTCAACCCTGGTCTTTTTTCTTTTATGCAAGAAGTCTTTGACTTCTTGCCGGAAAGTGGACTTCGGGGGTCATCTTCCCAGACAAGTCTGAAACTCCAGATCTGTTACAGATCCAAATCTGGAGGCCGATACCCACCTCGGACCTCCCTAACCCTAACCTATACATTAATCATCTATATTAATCTCATCTCAATACTCATCACTGTGCTTCGATCGGATGGATTGAATCTCTGGAGAAGTATGCCAGTTCTACAGTGCACATGACCCAAGCACCTAAAATCAATTCTTGCAATAATTATCACAGGGGTTTCAATTCATCTTTTCCTACCAGGGTAACTGTTAAAAAGAAACTACCACTGATCAAGATAATTTACTTCTAAAGATGCACTCCACGAAAAGCTAAAAGTCTCACCGTTTCTAGCAAGTGTATTTTCTCTATGGACAAATGTAAAAGCAAAGAACCGTAAATTCCACAGTCGAAACTTACGTTATGTCTCCAGCAGTTGAGGGGAATCCATATTCCTCAAATAGGCGCATTAGATCACCAAACTGCCCGTGAAGATCACCAAATACTTTAACTGGAGCTTTCAACTGCAAAACTGTGGGCTCCTGCATAAATATCTGCTCAGCAGCATAACAAAGTTGACCAACTTCATATGGGTCCAGAAAAAAGGTCCTATCTGTAGGAGCCTTCCAGTTTCGAGGCTTGAGCAATAGAGAAATAACCTGCAACAAAAGGAAGAGTATTAAACCAATTGCATTTTAACTAACGAGACAATAAAACCATATAATTTCTGAGTCACCTTCTTGTGCAAGCCTGGAGAGGACTTTTGTCGGCTAAAGAGTTTCTTTGTTAGATATGTCTGCTCGGCATTCAAAGGACTCATGCGCCTGCCCTCATTTTCAAACTGATCCAATGAGAGCTGCCTTACGAGCGCTCCCAAGTTACCGACAGCTTCATTGGCAACTACTACCTGTAGCATCAGACGTACAGCAATTAGGGATTTGACTAGGAGCAAATGATGAAGCCACAGATAAAAGGAAATGATGCCAACATACTGCTTTAGGGTGAAGGTGGACATCTGGTGCATCAGCATTCCTGCCATCTGAGGACGTTTTCAGGAGCTGAAACGCTTCGTTTACTGGGACTGAAGATGCTGTCTTTGCGGCTTGCCAGACAGCACTAACTGCCTCAGCTTCGGCAGCTGAAGCCTCAACCAGTTTCTCAATAGATGTCCTGCTCACGCTGACAAAAATGAAAACTGGCACTCTCATTTTGTAAAGATGTACTCAGAACTGAGTATATGTACGATAAATAATTTAAAAAGGACAAAAACAGCAATAGAAAACCTCAAGGCACCAGGAGAGGTGATTTCTGGTCTGCCATCTGAAGTTGGTGGCTCAAATGGAGACTTAGAATCCGTACTAGATTGATTAAAATTGGAATTTGATGTAGTTGAAGTTTCCTCTGAAGTGCAGATGGGAGAATTAATTCCAACCTGAGAAGGCAAATTTTCTGTGAAGAGAAGATCATCCAGCAACCTATCTGCATCGAGTAAGCATAGCAACATTAGGTGGCAACTCCAGTAAAAGAGGATATGAACAAGATGGAGAATCTACATTCGAAAGAAAGTGCATCAGTTGCTTTAATTATTATCTGACAGATTTCTACTTCAAACATAAGTATAACTTCAAAGTGAAATATTATATCCCCATACTCCAAGCCCATTTTTTTATGGCATATGCTATTCCAGCAAACGAATTAAAAACCAATCCCTCCCCTATTTATTTCCGATTTCTACTACTTTAGACCACATGTTTATGAATCATAATCGCATTGATATAAATTTAAGATGGCACATTTTCTTACATAAGCAAGTTAACTTAGAATAATGAATCTGATTCATTTGTGTCATAAAGCTAAATTCGAAATGTCCTCAGGTTATCTTTGCACATGCTAAGTGTTCGATCTCTCATGTCGCCAACGATTTTGATCTCACATGTCACCATGTCAGGTGTCCATGTAAAGTAAAAATATCCTCTGCCTGCACAGATCAGAACCTGTGCGTCATGTTTTCTGTGTTCTAAATATTGAAACCTCTAGTTCACATGTTCAATCCCAGATTACCTATCAATAAAAAAAAATTCTGTATTCTAGACCACATACTGCATCGATAAGGAAACTGATTGCAATTTTACAACAACAGCCGCTTGGGTTTGTCCAGGACACCATGATGAACAAGCGGAAGTAGTACTGCTTTGGACTGGACATGCGAGTAATTGACTTGGACCTCAACTGAATGTGATGATCGCACCCATAGTTGTTGAATGTGCCAGGCAGGGCCTAGGCGGTAGACCTTCTTCGAGCTAAGTGGGGCTTAGGCAGAGCCTAGGCGGTGAGGCCCAATAATATTGCAATATTTCTTTTTTACTTAATTATAGTAATTTATAGAGGGTCTATAAAAAAAGATAAATAGTGATAAAAACATGATTATTTACTCATTAAGCATCAATAATAGTGTAAAATTGGAGGTTGAAAGAGTAAAATAACAACTCACAACTAGCAAGCAACAATTAACAAATTAAACAACAAAAAGTAATAAGTAGATTATTTGTTTTGAAAGCATAATAGTTTTAGAATTCGTAGATTTTAAAGGCGTCTATCGGTCGATAATGGCCAAATCTAAAGTTAATTAGATACAGATGAAAATTCTTTAGAAAAAAATTCCAAGATAGTGACTTGATCTAATTTCGTTCTGACTAGTCTATAAAAGATTGGAAATTTGGGGTGCTAAAGGGATTGGGACTTAGCTTAGTAGTGATGCACATGTAATTTGAGGTCAGGGTTCTAAATCGCAACCCAGAACTACAATTAATTAAAATATAAATAATGAAAAATTTATAAAAGTTCAGTTCTCGTGTTTATCATTTCACTTGATACCTTGTAGTGGTCTCAGTAGGCCAGCCTAAATTCCCTCTAAAAGTTTAATGTCTCCTTATGACACTCAAGATGGGTAAAGGGCAAGTGGTCTATCCCTAGGCGGTCACCCTCCCTAAGCGCCATTTTGACAACAAGGATCGCACCTTTTCCAGTCGCAATAGTGCTAAATTTAATAGAATTTACTTTGGCTAGGGCAAGCCTTTAAATGGTATGCAATTAATTAGAAAGGGAAAAGATTTCATGGGAGTGTGCTGTTATATTTGAGGAAGATTTTTGAGACATTTTTCTTTTAGGGCTTTTGTGTGTGTGTGTGTGTGTTGGGGGGGTTGGGGAGGGGGGACTCCAAAATCCCCTCTTGATATTTTGTTCATGCATATTTTTCTTCATTAAATTTACCTAGTTTTCATATTTTGTTTCCAAAACGTTTTAGTCAATTTGATATCAACATTTTCAATGTGAACTTTGTCAATTGTTTATCATCCTGTTAATAATGATAAAAGTTCTATTCCTTTTCATGTTATTCATTCTGATGTGTGGGTTCCATCCCCGGTGGTTGGTTTTCGTCGCTTTGTTACTTTCATTGATGATTGCACTCAAAATACCACTATCTTTTTAATGAAAACCAAAGAAGAAGTTGTTCCACTTCTCTTGTTTACTACAAGATGGTTGAAACTCAATTCAATGCCAGTTTGACCTTGAGATCGGATAACGGTGGAGGGTACTCCTCCCATCATCCTAATCCTAGCTTCGCCTCCATGGAATTGATTGGCAAACCTCTTGTACCTACACTCCATGGAAAAATTGGCATCTTCTCGAGGTTGCTATATCGACTCCTTGGCATGGATGTTCCAAAACGCTTGTACGATGATGTTGTCCTCATTGCCACTTAACTTATACACATAATGCATACTCTTGTCTTAGGGGGTGTCCCCACAAGGTGCTATTTCCAAACAAGCGCCTTCTTTTGGTTCCACCACGTATCTTTGGTTGTTTGTGTTTTCCTCATGTTTTATCCATCCATCGAGATAAACTCTCCCCCAAAGCTGCTTGGTGTATCTTTATTGGGTATCTTCCATTCCAAAAAGGTTATAAATGTTGTGATCTGGTGACTGGAAAGTGTTTTGTCCTCATGGATATCAAATTCTTTGAAGCCTAGCACCTCGTCTCATGTTCCATTGCCTATAACACACGAAGATGAAGATGATGTTGAAATTAAAATTGAAAAACTTGTTAATGCTAGTGATCCATATTTGACAGGATTTGACAAGTTCGGAAAAGGAAAGATCTTTGAAGGAAAGAAAGTGAAGATCCAAGTTCTTGCATCTCTCCCTCGCGATGTAAATCAATGTCAATTCTCAGGAATGGTCCAAGAGATTCTTTGCAATCCAATCTGGACATATCAATTGCCTGTGAAAAGGTACAAGGCATCCCATTGGGAAATTTATGTCATATCATGCTTTATCTACTTAATATTCTATCTTCATCTTTGTTTTAGATTTTGTCATTATTCCTAGTTTGTGTATGAAGCATTATCTCAACTGAGGCCCTAAGGCACAATCCTACTTGGGAAGCCATAAGTCTTCCAGAAGGCAAGAGAGATGTAGGGGTGCAAGTGGGTGTACAATGTGAAATACAGTCCTAATGAAAAAATACAAGGCTAGGCTTGTGGCAGAGGTGTTTACACAAACTCAGGCATAAATTTCAAGGATACCTTTGTTCATGTGGCTAAAATCAACACCATCTGTGTTCTTCTAGCAAGGCTACTCCTAAAAAGTGGCCACTGTATCAGTTGGATGTAATAAACGCTTTCCTGCATGGTGACTTGGATGAAGAAGTGTATATATCTCTACCTCTTGGCTTCCGCTTCCAAGCAAATGATGGCCACGTGAGTAGGTTGGGGAAAACCATCGATAGCCTGAAACAATCACCACCGGCATGGTTCAGAAAGTTTAGTGCTGTTGTCATACGATTTGGATACCAAGAAACCATTATGACGACACTATATTCATAAAAAGGGGACAGGAACTAACAGCCCTCATAGTTTATGTTGATGATATCATTGTCACTATGAATGAGAGTCGAGAGATATTGAAACTCAATACTAATTGAGTCAAGTATTTGATATAAAGGATTTAAGTCCTCTTTGATGTTTTCTGGGTATTGAAGTTGCAAGATCTCATAAGGGTATTGTTCTGTTGCAAAGGAACTATGCTCTGGATGCACTAAAACAGATCGGCTATGGACCATAACCATATAATTTACACATAAGAAGGAGAGCCATCCAAAGATGAGGCAATATAAAAAATTAGTTGGGAAGCTTATTTATTTAACTATGACCAGACCAGACATAGCATATCTTGTCAGTGCTGTGAATCAGCACATGCACTCCCCACGGACTCCTCATTTAAATGCAGACTACTAGACCCTGACATACTTGAAGTACAGTAAGGGTAGAGGTCTCTTGCATAAAGACAATGAAAATCTAGATGTTGGGGTGTTCACCGATATTGATTATGTTGGGTCTGTGAGTGACAACGCTCTACCTCAGGGTATGTTACATGTTTTGGAGGAAACTGGTTACGTGGAAATGAAAAAAGCAGGTTGTGGTTTCTCACTCTAGTGCCGAGGCAGAATTAGAGTAGTGTCTCAAGCAGCTCGAGAAGGGATCTAGTTGCAATCTATACTTTCTGAACCAAGGTATCAAGTATCAGCCGATACCGATACGTATCGGTTTTTTGGCCAAACGATACGTATTTGGACCCAATACAGTATGGGATCGGTCTTGGTATCAGTATTGGCCGATACGGGTCTGTATCGGCCGATACCTATTTCAGTTTATTTCTATTTTTATTTTTAAAGCAGCGATACGTATTGGTAGCGGCCAATATGTATCAGTCCTCCATGGAACAGTACCCGCTTTGACACCTTGTTCTGAACTTGGAATTCATCTTCCTATGACATTGTACGGTGATAAGGCTACACTACACATTGTTGAGAATCATGTCTTTCACGAAAGGACCAAACATATTGAAGTGGACTGCCACTTCATAAGGGAGAAGGTTGAAACTGAGAGTTTTGTACACCACAGGTGGGTTACTTCCGAAGACCAACTTGTTGAATG
This sequence comes from Chloranthus sessilifolius, assembly GCA_021018995.1. Classification (NCBI taxonomy): domain Eukaryota; kingdom Viridiplantae; phylum Streptophyta; class Magnoliopsida; order Chloranthales; family Chloranthaceae; genus Chloranthus; species Chloranthus sessilifolius. The sequence goes on from CM037588.1 coordinate 13,220,782, forward strand.
TTCACAAAGGCAGTTGAAAGAATCAGGTTGAAGGCTATTCCTTCCAGGTTGGGCATGACTGACATCTATGCACCAACTTGAGAGTGTGATGTGTGGGTGTTGCATGTACCTGGGGACTTAGTCGGGTGCTATAACAGGTCAGATACCCCCTGAAGCAATCTCCAAGGGCATGATTCCACAAGTTCAGTAATTTTTTTTGTACATAGGGTACGAAAAGGTGTCATGTCAATCACTCTAAATTTTTGCAACAAGGTACACAGTTTCTTTGGCCGTACTGATCGAAAAAAAAAAAAAAAAGGTTTCTTTGGCCGTGTATGTTGATGATATTATTGTCAATATCATCATAAGCATCATATTTTAGAATTAAAGAATCATCTTCAAAGTCATTTCCATTAAGGATTTAGGTAATTTAACTAGCTAGATCCAAGATGGCATTAATTTATTTCAACAAAAATATGTAATGGATTTGTTGGCAGAGACTGTGCTCCTTGGAGCCAAACCTATAGAAACTCCTATGAACCCAAACCATCATCTAGTTGTGTATGAGGGAGAGTTACTTGATGACCCTGGCAAATAATGTGGACTTGTTGGAAAGTTAGTTTAGATAAAGATGACCAAGCCAGATATTCTTTTTCTATCAGTGTAGTCAGCCAGATCATGTAGGTGCCACATGAACCTCAGATGGAAACAGTCATACAAATACTGAAGTACTTGGATTCATGGATAAAAATCTCGGATTTTCGATACGTATCGTCCAGCCCCAAAACTGATACGTATCGGTTCCGGACGATACTTTCCGGTTTGTTCCAAAAAAACAAAAAACAAAAAAAACAACACAACCGATAATTTGATACGAACAATACGAGCGATAATTTGACTGTTTTTTAAGGGGGGCGATAAAAGCCCAATGTATCATATCGTTCAAGCCCAAAACCAATATGTATCGTTCGATATGTATCGGTATCGGACGATATTTTGATCCATGCTTGGATTAGCTCTTGGTCATTGAATCTTTTACACATCAAATGGCCATCTTTGTATTGAGGATTATTCTGGCGTCAATTATGCTGGGGAGTTATCAAATAGACACTCAAAGACTGGTTATTGTGCTTCCATAGGAGGCAGCCTAATCATTTGGAAAAGCAAGAAGCAAAAGTATGAACTCGGTCTGGCGTTCACTCCGAGTACAGAGCAGTGGCTCTTGCCAAGTATGAACTCGGATTGTTGAAGATACTAACAATTAAGATTATTTCCCCATTAGAAAGCCCTATGGGATTATATTGTGACAATGAGATCACGGAATACATGGTCAATAATCTCGTGTTTCATGAGTGAATCAGTTAGCAGATATGTTTACAAAAGCCCTCCATCGGAATGATTTAGAAAGACGAGACCAAGTTGGGCATCCATGATATATTTGGCCTATCTTGAGGGAGAGTATTAAGAGTTCATTTCTTTTATGATTGCAATTGCATACAGGCTAGGGTAACTTAGTCATTTCATAATGTTGCTAATGGCATATTTGTAAATATGTAGAAAGCTCACATATTAATAGAAGTGGTGATTAGTTTTCATGTGAACAGTATCTCATGAACAATAATCACCATTCACGACTTTCTATATTCTTCATCCTCTTCTAGCTCACCTTAGAACACGTGAAACCCTAAGTTCTCACAAATTATGGTATTAATAGATATTTTTTAAAAAAGTTAACCGAGGTTTAATAATATAAAGAAAGAAGTACAAAATTTCGAGGGCAGACACCCTACCATAAGAAGCCTAAGGAATCAAAGCTTTGACAAATTTTTTTATTTATTTTTTATCAGTAATGTGTAATATATTGAAACCAGCAAGATGCTGGGAAAGGACAGTACATCGACATAACCATCAAAAACCGGAAAAAAGCACGAAGGACCGATAAGCCACCCTCATATACAGATTAACCTGGGTCCCACATATACAAGTCCTCACACAGCACCCTCTCGCCTCTAGAAGCCCAAAGCCACACCTGATCTCTGATAGCCTTTAAAATCATCCCCACCAGCCGGGTTTTGTTCTCAAAGATTTGAAGGTTGCGCTCGCGCCATAAATGCCAAAAGATGGCGTACAAGGCCGTCCTCCAGTACTTATCCTGCAGCCCCCCCAACCTAACTGACTCCCACATCAGAAATTGAGTGTATAGCGATGCCGGCATAACCCAAACCATATCGAAGGACTGGACGACCACGTTCCAAACTTGGCGTGCCATCTCACAGTGAAGCAACAAGTGAGCAGCAGACTCCTCACTATTCGTGCACATGACGCACCGATTAGGGAGGGCCTTCCCTTGCCGGATAAGCTGGTTCACCATTAGGATTTTTTCCTTGAACGCCGTCCATGCAAAGAATTTAATTTTTGAAGGTATGTTAGCCTTCCACAAAGTTGCGCCAAGCTAGTTGATCAATGGTTGTCGAGTAAGCATCTTGTAGTATGATTTGACTTTGAAAAAACCATCTCTGCTTGGGGACCAAATGCGTTGATCATGCCCTTGAGGGAGTTTCTGCACCTAATACAGTCTATGTAGCAGATGTGAGAATGAAGTCATCTCAGATTCACTCAGCATACGCCTGGTGGTGACATCCCAGATCTGCCCAACCAGATTTTCCGACCCATAATCCACCACCATTCTTGTAGAATTAGTAGAAATGGCGAAAAAATCTGGGTAGTAGGTTTTAAGCAAGTAATCATCCACCCATGGATCCTCCCAGAACCTAATAAGGGTACCACAACCCCATCTAAAGCGCACACCTCTGGCAAAAAGAGGGCAGGTATGACAGATGCTTTTCCACCATGCAGATGTGCCCCTCTGCGGTTCAGTGCGTACACCACAATTCCCCTCCGAGTATCCATACTTCTCAATCAGCACCTCGTGCCAAATGCTGTCACATTCTTCCTTTCTTCCTGCTCGCCAGAACCATTTACCAAGGAGAGCAATGTTGGTCCATTTCAGACTACGGATATCCAGACCCCCACAGCTGATCCACAGATGGCACGTATCCCAGTTAATCAGGTGATACCGCTAGTCCGAGCCAGCCCCGTCCCACAAGAAACTCCTTTGTATCTGCTCCAGCCGATTGATGACAGCCATCGGACATTTGAACGTAGACATGTAGAACGTTGGCAATGCCGCGAGAACTAATTTAATAAGGACCAACCGCCCACTGCTGTTGAGTAACTTGCCTTTCCATGAAGCCAGTCGCAGTTCAAATCTTTGAACAACTGGATCCCAATCCCTCTCAGCCGGAAGTCTCAAACCGAGGGGCAACCCGAGGTATTTGATTGGTAACTTCTCGGTACCTCAATTTACCACTTGAGCTATCTCATTCAATAGCTGATCCTCAGTCCTAATTCCCATGATAGTAGATTTGACAAGATTTATCCGTTGTCTAGATACGACCTCATAAATTGTTAGTATCTCAAATATTGCTTTGAACTCTGTGACATCAGCTTTCTCAAAAATTAAAGTGTCATCAACGTATTGGAAGTGGGAGATGCACCGATCATTGGTCCCCACCCGAATTCCGGTAACCAGATTTAACTCTCTCCCCTGCCTGATCAGCCTAACTAGAACTTCACCAACAATGTTGAATAAGAAAGGGAAAGAGGATCTCCCTGCTGAATCCCTCTCTAACTCTTGAAGTACCCAGCTGGAGTACCATTAATCAAAACAGAGAACCAAGCCGACGAATAGCACCCCTTTAACCATTTTCTCCAAGTAGTGCCGAAACCCATTCTCCCAAACATATAGTTGATGCATTCCCAACTTACACGATCATACGCTTTTTCCATATCGATCTTCCAAAGCGCCGCCGGCCGACGGTCACGATGAGCCGAGTGTATAGTCTCTTGGGCCACCACCACCAAATCCACTGTCTTCCCCTAATGAAAGTTCCCTGATTATTGGAAATGACCTTCCCCAAAACCGGTTGGATTCTATTAGCAAGCACTTTGGCAAGTATCTTGTATAAATAGTTAATAAGACAAATAGGGCGGAAATCGACGATGTCGTCAGCTCCTTCCCTTTTGGGGATACGGGTAATGAACGTGGAGTTGAGGCTTCGCCCTATGAAACCTGATTTGTGGAACTCATGAAGCACTTCCATTATATCTGATTTTAGCGACATCCAAAAATTTTGAAAGAATTCCATCGTAAATCCGTTGGGGCTCGGCGCCTTGATCTTTCCACTGAACTTGATCACTCGCCAAACCTCCTCTTCCGTAAATTGCATTTCCAAACCGGTCCGCTCATCCTCGGAGATGGACCGGAACTGGATCCCGTCCAAACCAGGTCGGCGTAGTCTTTCATCCGAATACAGCCTTTTGTAGAACCCAACGATGTGCTCCTTGATCTGCTCTTCCCCCGAGTAGGACAGACACCCCATCAGCCATGATTCTCCCCAAATACTTCGATTTGTTCCGCGCGTTGGCAGCATGGAAGTATTTGGTGTTGGAATCACCCTCCTTGAGCCACTTCACCTTAGACTTTTGTTTCCAGTGAGTCTCTTCCGCCATACACATCCTGTTGAATTCCTACGTAACCCTATATCTTTCCTCTCTCTCCTTCCTCCAGCCTTGTTTCTTTCAGATTATCAATATCCTTAAGCCTCAACAGCAGCTTCTCTTTGTTGACTTCGATCTGATCGAACACCTCTTTGTTCCAAGCCTTTATTCTTTCCTTTGTGTGTTGCAGTTTTGATATGAACTTGAAAGCAGCTGTCCCAACTGGCATCGTTTCATTCCACCAAGTGGGGACCAATGCCCGAAATTTCTCATCTAAAAGCCACATGTTCTCGAATCTGAAGGGAGATGGCCTTCGAGTCGCAGGATAGCAGAATTGGTCGGTGATCGAAGACAGCCTGGGAGAAGCCATCTACCCTTGCCCCTGGAAAAATATCCAGCCATTCCAAACTACAAAGAAATTTGTCTAGTCGGCTTAGAGAAGGATTATCCTGAAGGTTCGACCAAGTGAATCTTGCTTCGGAAAGCGGGAGATCGAACAGCGCTCAATCAACAATGAAGGTGTTAAAGTCACGCATGACCGCAACATCCGGCAGTCCACCTTGCTTCTCGTGTTCCCCTCTGATGGCATTGAAGTCGCCCCCAAGACAAAATGGGAGGTCCCATCTAGCGGTAATAGCTGCGAGCTCAAACCAGAACTCACCCCTCTCTATCAACTGGTGGCCCATAAAGACCAGTGAACATCCATGTCTTTCTTGTGGCTTTAATGCGAAGAACGACCGCAGCTGTGTATACTCCCACCTCCTCGTCCAATTTGTCGAATAAAGTCGAGTTCCAAGCCACCAGTATGCCCCCTGATGCACCCACAGAGTCCACGCTGATCCAATCCCATCGATTACCACCGAGCGTGGAAGCGACTTTTCGCCTATCACAGGTGCCTCATTTCGTTTCCTGTAAGGTGATAACTTCAGGCTTCAAAGCGGTAATCACTTGTTTGACCCCGTCTGCTTCCTCTGACCGCTAATACCCCGCACATTCCAAGATAGAATCTTCATAATAACTAGAAACAGATCTCGCCCACGTCTAAGAAGCAGGGGATTAGGGCCCCTCTGCTCCGCTCCCATCCGACATTCCCCACTGTAGTCGTGCAAGTTCTCTAGATCCTCTTCGACGTGTCCTTCTGTTCTCCTGCCTGCTCACCAAAATCAAATGGAAAACCTTTCGAAGGTCCTCCTCCGTGCCCTTGAAAGACAAACCAAGTTCCTTGCCAACGCCAATTAGACGATCAATGGTGTTCCTACTGTCTGTCTCCTCGTCTGATTCACTACCCATGTTAATCCGAATCGTATCTTCTCCCCCTTTCGATGTCGAGGTATCACCACGAAGGGCTCCACCAATCCTCTCACAACGATCCGTAAAGCCCGTCGGTATCATCTCAGACCTTGGGAGGCTTCAGTCGAGGCCAGGGTAGCAGAAAGCACCCCCTAGGTATTTGGTTCCGAAGCTCTCAAGTACCCCAAGTTCCTGTCGATATCAGATTGTCGGGTCAGCCCGATAAATACTCCTATCCATTTGTTGGGTTCACTCATTCCCCACAGTCTCGGAATTAGGCCTAACAGATGCGCGCCGACTGAGACCTGGACCACCTTCTTATTGGACCCAGGATCCGTACATGTCGCAAAGTCCCACGGCCCAGCATGCCTATTCACCCATTCGCAAACTCCCGCCAGCTGTCTCTCCATGTATTGGGCTCTGACACGTGTCACCTTCCCACATAGGCAACCAGCCATAGCCGGTGTGCATTGTACTCCAGAAGCTTCTGTCGATTTGAAAGGTGTCTCCATTTCTTTGCATCTCGAAACCCAATGCCCCTTCTCTTTTTTTCTCTTTCTCTGATAAACCTTAAAACCTTTTATTCTCCTTACCATTTCCTTCCGCAAAAGGGCACAATCTCCCTCGAGCTCCATGGGGTCCCAGGTATGGTAACAGCTGTCTTCAACCTTCGCCGGCATCCACATCGTCTCTTCTGTCATCCTCAACTCACCTACTTCCTCGTCCAGCCTCAGTACCTTGTCAGTAAGATCGTACGACACGATCTCGACTGTAGGAGACATCGACGGTGTCAGATCTTCCATGGGCTCTTTCTGAAGATTCAGTGTAGACCGCTCCGACGACTTCCATAGCAGCGGTAGTACCAACGATTTACTCAGATCCAAAGGGCCATCCTCAGCCAAAGGCATGGCCGATATCTCTGACGAGGGCACTAGCAGATTTTGGATAAATTCCCCCTCTTCCACCTCCGATTCGATCTCCGACGTGCCTTCAACTGTTGCATCGTTGAGGATGTGTATCCTAGCGTTCCGTGGCCACGTGGATTCATCGTTCGGTTGATGTGGCACGAGCGCCATTTCTAAGACGACCCTCTGTTTCTGCCCGCCGAGCAGAATCTCAAACGATCGAGGGATCCTCTCCCTGTTGTCGACAGTGACCAAAATTTGGGCAGCGCGAGTGTCCCAGAGATTGATGGAGCTCAAGTCCGCACGGATGAATCTGCCACAGCGATTACCGATTCCCTCGAGGATATCGATGGACCAAGCATGGATCGGAACTCCCATCGCCCAAATCCAGACTCCTTCGTCTTCCCAATGTAATTGGAGATCCCCCACGTCAGAAATCCATCTTCCACTTTCCACCGACACCACAATTCCAAAGGAGTTTTTGAGAACCAGTTCCCGGGCACCGACCTCCGAGGGGAACCTCAGGAGGAATTTTGTTGTTGTGATTTTGGATAGAGTAGGTCTATCTTTGTAGCTCCATGTGTTCTGTAACCACCTCTGTATTTGGAATATAGATAATGTGTCTTTGATGGATTATAAAACCACCCAAAAATGTTGTAAATTTATAACTAGGGACTCCAACTGAGTTGCGTATCCCTCCCTCATATCTTTGCTAGGTTCCCCGTCAGTGGCAATCAACATCGGAAGCGAAGGGGAGCAGTAAGGGTTCTCCCTTCTCCTGGCTGTCGTGTTACTAACAACCACATCGGCAAACGAAACGCCTCGATGTCGGGAACCCTCTCCACCTATCTCTCCCAATGCATGTTTAAACATATTGCCGGCAATAGACCACCCATTCTGTGTATCTCGAATCTGTTCAGGTGTAAGGACAACTTGGTGATTGTTGCGCCTCCTGGGTGTGGGGTCGTCGGCCGATTTGACTACTACCCCATTGGCTCTGGGAGAAGCACATCCAATACGATGACAGAACCTCCTATGCTTGAAGTTTAGATTCTAACAAATGTCGCAAACCAGTCACCCGCTCTAAGGATGATAGCCATTTTAGCTTTGACAAAAGTTGACAGGGACACTGACACGATGGACATAGGCTTTGGGTCTTATCGTGTGTACCGGCATCAAAAGAAACGATGAGGGAACCAAAACCAGGCCTAAAGAAGAGCATGCTACCCAAACTCGCTCAAGCGACCTCACTTCCCACTCGAGAGAGAAGGCTTCAGGAATAAGGCCAAACTTTCTGCCAAAACTTGTGCAAGCGAGTTTGACTATTGCTCGAGCGAGTCATCGAAAAGCGCAGGAGAATTTTCTCTGGAACAAGTCGCTCGAGTGAGCATCGATTGTCACTCGAGCGAGTCGCATTGAGCGTTGACATTTTTAGTCCTTTTTCTTAAGTTTCTTTTGATTCGTATGTAAGCATTTTAGGGTAGTTTCGTAAATTTTTTGTTTTAGGGTTTTTCTGTTTTAAGGCCTCCTATATGAGGTCATTATAAACATTGTAAAGAACTAATTGTTGATTAACGAAAAAAGAGCAATTTGCCTTAAGCTTGAGATGAGCTTTATTGAAGAGTGATTCTTCTTTTCCGGGCTGGTTTGGTGTGAGGCCAAGGGTGCGATGTCCACAATTATCTAATCTTTTATCTCTATATCTTTGTTTCTCTGTTCTACTACCGGTCTCTTAAACCTATTGCAGCCCATTTCTATTTGATCTTTCTGAAAACCCAAACCCTAGATTTCATCTGAACCACCAATCGATATGATTCAACAAATCCTAGTGAGATCTAGTAATTCCACATCTGATCGACGAATGAACACCTTAATCTGGAAGCCACAAGAGTGCTATCTCTAGGATCGCCCCTTCGGCGAATCTAACGGGACTTGCACATTGCTTTGGACTCTAACAGCAACTCACACGATCTATCAATTGGAGATCTACGAAACCCTAAGGTATCGCAGTAATTTTGAGATTATGTTTGAATTAATTAGTTTAATTTTGGCGCATCTTCATTTCATAATCATTCACGCGTTTTAAGGTCGTTGTCCCACGTCAGTTTTGGTATCAAAGCTAACGTTCTAGGTTAGGGCATCTTTGCATGGCATTTTAATTTTATTGCATTTTATTTCATTTGTGTTCATTTGTGCACGTCTAGTATTTGACAAAAGTCCTCATTCATTGTTGGTTCATAGTTGCATATCATTTTAGAACCTGTGTTAGTAATCTGTGATCACCATAGACTCGAGTGAGATTGTCCATGCTCTTAGGGACAACCGAGTTTAGTTGTGTGCGATCAATGATAGGATGACTGTCATGGAGCAAGCCCAAACGACCCTTAAGGAACGACTTACAGATAAGTATGTTCCTTTGTCATATTACTACAGTCCACTTGACCAATGGCAAAATCTACGCCAAGGTAATATGCATGTGATCGAATACATTGGCAAATTTGAAGAATTCATGACGAGAGCCAAAGTATCAGAAAGCATCAAGTCACACTCTCTAGATTCCGCATCGGGTTGCGATCGGAATTATAAAAGGAGTTGATCTCCCACCCACCCCGTTGACACTCTTAACGAGTGTTACGACGTTGTACAAGACCTTAAGCAATACTTGAAAACGACGGTGGTGAGGCGATTTGAATCACAAACCAGTGGTCATCGTACCGGAGAGATGAGGCTTAGTGTCGGGAACCCACCTCCCAAACCCACACAACCTACTCATACCAATGTGAGGTTTGATAAAGGGAAAGGTGTGGTTGGAGAATCCTCGAAGGGTGGTTCTCACATTAAATGCTACAAGTGTCATGGACTGGGACACTCTGCCGCCCAATGTTCTATGAGAGTCCCCCAAAGGAATATATTGATTGAGGGAGAAGAGGATGAAGATGATGTAGGAGTTCAGGAAGAAGTATACGAGTCGGACGTCACACCTAGTAATGAGGAAGGTGATGACAGTGGTCGTGCCTTAGTTGTGAGGTGTGCCCTTACACAACCTCAACTGGATGAGAAAGAGGATTGGCGTAGGGAGAACATCTTCCATACCTTTGCCAAATGTGAAGAGAAGAGTTGTAGGGTTATCGTGGATAACGGGAGTTGCACCAATGTGGTATCGACACACACCATCACCCACTTAAGGCTTACACTCGAAGCTCACCCGAGATCATATAAAGTCACATGGGTCGACTCTTCATCCATTCCTGTGTCTCAAAGGTATCGTGTGCCAATTCAATTGGCTTTGTATTCAAACACCTTGGGGTGCGATGTAGTGTCGATGGATGTGGGTCATATCATTTTGGAAAGGTCGTGGCTCTATGACATGGACGTGACCCTTCTTGGTCGATCTAACATATGCATGTTCATGAATAAGGGCAAGAAGATCAAGATACACCCCTTACCTCCCAAAACACCCTCGACCAACAAAGTTGAGAAGAAGGGTGGTCAGTCTAAGGCCACCAACATCGTGAGCCCTTCAGAGTTTGAAAGAGCATTTGTGGATGAGAACGTAGTGTACATTGTCATAACCGTCGAGCGAGCTCTTGAGTCTATAAGCGAGCACCCTAAGGAGGTTGAGCTGATTTTAAAAGAATTTGTTGATGTCTTCCCAGAAGACTTACCGAACGAACTCCCTCCAATGCGTGACATTCAACACGCCATAGACTTAGTTCTTGGATCAACTCTACCGAACCTGCCCCATTATAGATTGAACCCGGTTGAACATGTCGAGCTAACGCGGCAAGTCGATGACCTACTTCGGAAGGGGTTCATCCAAGAGAGCTTGAGCCCTTGTGTCGTACCCGCACTACTCACACCCAAGAAGGATGGTACTTAGCAAATGTGTGTGGATAGTTTGACCATCAATAAGATTACGGTCAAGTATCGGTTTCCCATACCGAGGCTCAACGACATGTTAGATATGATAGTTGGTGCCACTATATTCTACAAGATGGACCTCAAAAGTGGCTACCATCAAGTTCGTATCTGCCTAGGTGATGAGTGGAAAACCGTCTTTACGACCAAGGATGGTTTTTATGAGTGGACGGTCATGCCTTTTGGGCTTTCTAATACCCCAAGCACTTTCATGAGGCTCATGACCCAAGTGTTGAAGGCATTTTTAGGCAAATTCTTTGTCGTGTATTTTGACTACATCTTGATTTATAGTCAGGATAAGGTTGACCTACCTTAGATTGGTTTGTGAGACCTTGAGGGGAGAAAAATCATATGTGAATTTCAAGAAGTGCACATTCATGAAACGATCCGTTGTCTTCTTAGGATTCATTATCTCGGCCGATGGAATGGTCGCGAACCCTGAAAAGGTTAAGGCAATTATGGAATTGCCCAAACCTAGGAACATTCACGATGTTCGTAGCTTTTATGGCTTGGCTACTTTCTATCAACGCTTCATCAAAAGCTTTAGTACCATCATGGCCCCAATCATCGATTGCATGAAAAAGGGAGACTTTCGATGGAGCAAAGCCGCGACGAAGGCCTTTGCCGAGATCAAAGAGAGAATGAGTAGTGTCCGTCATGCACTTGCCGAACTTTTCCAAAGTCTTAGAAGTCGCATGTGATGCGTCGAGTGTAGGTATAGGAGGAGTGCTTAGCCAAGAGGGCCACCCAGTGGCCTACTTTAGTGAAAAGCTTAACGAGGCTGTGACGTCTCCAATTTCACACACCAGATCAATGCGCTCACTTGGAGACATCATACTACATCACATGTCCATGATCATAATTTAAATCAAATAATCCATAAAGATCTGCATATAAACGCAACGGAAAAATAAATATTAAAAGAGCATGCATAAACTTTTTTTATATCATCATGAGAGCAATGCTAAAATATGAGATAACAACCTATTATACCAAGTTGTATGCTTACTCTTTAAATTAAATAAAACTGAATTCAAACATAATTCATCGTTAACATGAACTTGTTCATAAAAATAAATCTGAAATTAATATCTTAAGATCCTTCCTAATGCATAAAGAAAAACCTATCAACTAAACTTCAAATCCTTCTTCGCTCAAATCTAGATTTCCATCAATCATTGAAGCATCTACTTCATCCACTCCATGTATAGTTGTACTCCCTGGAATCCCAAACAATGGGTAAGTTTACCAAGTAAACCGGTATGGACCAGACATGATGAGGCTCATAGAAAACGTCCATAACTCAAATCAACTCATAAAATCAAACAATAGCAGAGATATAACATGACATAAAAATGAGTAAAGCAATATAATGAAACTGAAACATAGCATTATATCTAAATATAATATTATGGCTTGGGTCTCTACCCTAATTTTATGTGTGGTCATTTTTAATTGTGCATTTAATACTCATGAATCGACATACATAATGGACATGATTATCTCTTAATCATTATCCTAATCTTCTTTGATCCTTCGATTAGTATCTATGTTAACTTTCACATAACTTCTCCTCAGTTAAGTAGTAAGCTTAAAATTAAAGACCTTCATCTCTTCAGTCTTATCATTAATGCATGGATGCATAACTTTTATTACTTATCATTCTTATTCATGTTAATTACTCTAGCATAAGCCCATAGGAATTTTATCGTAATCATAGAAATATTTTGTTTTCATATGTCATGTCGTAAATGTATCTTTTCACTTTTATGAACGCTATGAATGTACATGCATAGAAAAACTAGAAATCAATCGATCATGCAATAGCTCTTTCACTTGTTTAGGCTTAACACATCATAAATATTAATCTCTATCGATTCCTACTTGTTCCATGTTGTGTAAATCAAACATCCTAGGTTGCATGGATTCTAAGCAATAAAAACAATGATGAACATGTATAAACATTTAAGCATGATGATTAGACATAGACAATATTTGAATAGAAATTCATTGCTTGCGTCCTAGACAAATTCTGAAATTCCTAACAAATTTTGGATTCTGGATTCCAAACAAATTATGGATTCTACACAGAATTTCGTGATTAATCACGAAATCCCATGTACTATCGAAAACTCGCAATTAAGCATAAAAATTTAACAATCTAACGTGAATAATATTCATTAAATGAAATAAACCCTAATTCCCATTTTATTTTTGTGTTATCTACATTTCCAATTAATCTCAACATGATTTCTCCATATCTCTAGTCTTCGCGTGAAATTGACGTAATTCCTCTCCCTTGATTCAATCTGAAGCTCTAGTCCGAAATCTGGTCGCATCGTAAGCTCCTCTAACGTTCTTCTAAGCCTTCAAACTGAAAACTCTAGGGTTCCTCTTCTAATTCTCCTTCTTTAGAATTTTCTCTCTCTAAGGTTATTAGGTTATAAGAGTTATATAAAAATTCTGTAAATTAATCTCTATATTTATAATACTTTATGATTTCCTATTTAAGATCTAATTCTATTTAGAATGCTTTAAGGTTTCCTATTTAATATCTAACTCTATTTAGAATACTTTTAGGTTTCCTATTTAGGATCTAACTCTATTTAGAATTTCCTACATGGGTCTCAAGTGATTCTATGGGCTTTTAATTACTTAATGAGTTGTTAATTAGTTATTGGGTCTTTAGTTACGTAATGAGTCTTTAATTAGTTATTGGGTCTTTAATTACTTAATGGGTCTTTAATTACGTAATGGGTCTTTAATTACTTAGTGGGTCTTTAATTAGTTTACTAACATATTTTAAGTCCATTAGACATTACTAAGCGCACCCCAATTATTACTAACACATATTTAAAGACTTTTAGGGTATATTAATCAGATTAATTAATTAGCATGGGTGATTATTAAATAAAGTAAAAATTATATTCATACGCAACAACTAATCACATGCATCAAATCAACCAAACTAATCAAAATTACAGATCTAGCAAATAATTAAGGACTAAATAATGAAAAATCTTGGTCGTTACAGAGGTAAAGCAAAAATACTCCACCTATGGTAAGGAGTTCTATGTGGTCATTCTATCCATATGGTATTGGAAACATTACCTTAGGGCGTAAGAGTTTGTGCTATTCTCTAACCACGAAGCGTTGCGCTTCCTAGCCTCTCAAAAGAAGTTGAATCCAAGGTCGCAGATGCTCTTAGTCGTCGGGTGGTGACTTTGCAAACCATGAGCACCAAGGTCGTCGGATTCGAACGATTAACGGAAGAGTATCCCGAGTGCCCAGATTTCGAGATGGAAGACAACGCCCTCCTTAGCGATCCGACCAGCACACACTCTACGTATACCCTCGAGGATGGGTATTTGTTCAAAGGTAGTTGCCTTTGTATCCCTTGCACATTATTGTGTGGCTTTCTCATTTGGGAGTTACATGCCGGAGGGATAGCCAAACATTTCGGGCATAATAAGACCATTGCACTCGTAGAGAATGGGTTCTTTTGGCCTAGCCTGATGAGAGATGTCGCTCGGGTTGTAAAACAATGTCATATTTGTCAAATGTCCAAACAGAATAAACAGAATACTGACTTGTACACCCCTTTACCCATGCCACACACACCGTGGCAAGAAGTCTCAATGGTTTTGTGGTCAGACTCCCAAAGACTCCGAGGAAACATGACTCCATTTTTGTTGTAGTGGACCAATTCTCCAAAATGGCCAACTTTATACCGTGTTCCAAAACCTTCGATGCATCTCATATTGCAAAATTATTTTTTGGGGAGATAGTGCGTCTTCAAGGGATGCCTAAGACTATCGTGTTAGATAGGAACGTCAAATTTACTAGCTATTTTTGGAAGATCCTTTGGCACATGATGGGCACCATGCTCCAATTATTGTCGGCCTATCATCCTCAAACGGATGGCCAAACCGGGTCACCAATAGGAGTTTAGGGAATCTCCTTCATAGTCTCGTCGGTGATCACATTAAGACTTGGGATTCTATCTTATCAATGGTCGAGTTTGCATATAACAATTCAGTCAATAGATCCATAGGAATGAGTCCATTTGAAGTTGTACATGGTCATAGGCCTAGAACACCCTTAGATTTAATCCTTATGTCTGCATCTCATAGAGTGTCTGAATCTACGGATACTTTTGCACAACACATTCATAGCTTGCATGCCGAATATGACAAAAAATTAATTCAAGCAGTGATCAATATAAATTATTAGCAGATTCTCACAGGCGTTTCAAAGAATTTCATGTGGGTGATCAAGTGACGGTTCGAATTAGGCCCGAACGGTTCCCATCGGGAGTCGCAAAGAAGCTCCAGTCCCGAGGCGTTGGACCTTTTAGAATTGTGGCTAGGTGTGGTTCTAATGCATATGTGCTTGAGCTTCCTCCAGGTACAGGAGTTAGTTCAATGTTCAATGTGGAAGACCTAGTGCCTTATCTGGGTTCAACCCACCTCCTGAAAATCCATTCCAAACCCCTCAATCCCTGGCCCCAACCCAACCTTACAGCCGATACCCCTTCCTTCCCCAAGTAGACAGAGAAAAGAGACGATTGAGGGGATATTAGATGATCTTGTTGTATCCACCCATGGTGGCGGGTTTCATAAGTATTTAGTAAGTGGATGGGTAAGCCGAAGTCTGAAAACACCTAGATCAATGAAGACGAGGTTCGTCGCCTAGACCCCGACATGCTAGATCACTACCACGCATCCACTTCATCAGTGAAGAAGTCCATTTGATCTGGGGGAATTGACTGGGACATCGACACTATGGACATAGGCTTTGGGCCATATCGCGTGTAACGGCATCAGGAGAAACGAGGAGGCAACCAGAACAAGGCCTAAAGAAGAGCACGTTGCCCAAACTCGCTCAAGCGACCTCACTTCCCGCTCGAGCGAGAAGGCTTCAGGAATAAGGCCAAACTTTCTGCCAAAACTCGCGCGAGCGAGTTTGGTTATCGCTCGGGCAAGTCATCAAAGAGAGCAAGAGAATTTTCTCTGGAATAAGTCGCTCGAACAAGTATCGGTTGTCGCTCGAGCAAGTATCGTCTAACATTGACGTTTTTAGTCATTTTTCTTAGGTTTCTTTTGATTCGTATGTAAGCATTTTAGGGTAGTTTCATAAATTTTCTGTTTTAGTGTTTCTTTTTTGAGGCCTCCTATATAAGGTCATTATAAACATTGTAAATAACTAATTATTGATTAATGAAAAAAGAGCAATTTGCCTTAAGTTTTAGATGAGCTTTATTGAAGAGTGGTTCTTCTTTTTCGGGATGGTTTAGTGTGAGGCCAAGGGTGCGAGTGTGATGCCCACAATTATCTAATCTTTTATCTCTATATCTTTGTTTCTCTGTTCTACTACTGATCTCTTAAACCTATTGCAGCCCATTTCTATTTGATCTTTCTAAAAACCCAAACCCTAGATTTCATCTAAACCACTAATTCGATCTGATTCAACAAACCCTAGTGAGATCTAGTGATTCCACATCTGATTGACGAATGAACACCCTAATCTGGAAGCCGCTAAAGTTCTATCTCTAGGATCTCCCCTTCGCAAATCTAATGGGACTTGCGCATCGAACTGAACCCTAGCCGAATCTCACACGATCTATCAATCGGAGATCTACAAAACCCTAAGGTATCGCAGTAATTTTGAGATTATGTTTGAATTAATTAGTTTAATTTCGGTGCATCTTCATTTCATAATCGTTCACACGTTTTAGGGCCGTTGTCCCCCGTCAAAAGTTTAAGCCATCCTAAGAAATAAAAAATTCCTAAGACCTATACAGTAAACTTAAAATGTGAATAAAAGGCAAAACTTATGAATTCATGGCCGCCTCAAGCACCTTCCTTGCCTTAATAAGGAACCAGCAACCATAATGGATCAACATAGGAATCATACCATCAGAAAAGCAATCAAATATGCAAGAGCTCTAACCTAAAGCCTGATGCCATAATAGCTCAAACTACACCCCATCTCTAAATACTCACAGACCCAAAATCCGATCCAATCAGAATTGGGATGGGGTCCCGCTAGGGAAACCCTAGCAAACTGACGCCCATGCTGTTTGAAAAAGGCTGAAAATATTTTTTGCTTCTGAAAGCTGAAGACAAGCTTGAAGAAATTTGATGGATGTTGAAGACCCCTAAACCTATCGTGGATCTCTGACCTAAAGCTTGAAGAAACCTATTTGATTTTTCAGCCATGGAGTTTGAAACCTAGCGAATTTGCAGCCATGGAAATCATGTCTCACTGCTTCAACTAATCGTTCAACCAAAATAGAAAATTTGAACTCTTGAACATGGTGATCCACAACTTGCAGAAAACCAGCTTGGATTGAGAAAACATATCATGATAACAGAACCCAATTTGGAAGTAAACTTGAAGAAAGCAGTTCGAAGAAGCAAAACAGGTGAGAACGACATAGCAAACCAGAAGATAAAAAACATTCCAGAACATAGCAGAAATCATGGATATCCATTGTAAAACAGAGCATCCCTTGTAAGCATTAAAGAACCTTTGAAAAATATAATCTACAATAACATCCGACATGAAACATAGATCTGCAAAACTACAATATAAAAAACTGTTAAAAGAAAAACCTCCAGTCGAGAGGTTGAAGACGAGTTTTGCAAGAAACAGCAATGTATAGGACCATCAAATCAAAGTCCATCTAAATTGAACATCACCGAAGCGCATAAAGCCAATCGATCATTCCCAAAACTCAAATCAATCATAAGCCAGAACCATTCGAGCAACAAAAATCCAACCGAACAATAGAAAAACTGTAGCAAAAAACTTGATCTACTTGTTGCTCCTCACAAGATCAAGCAAAAGAAAAGGTCAGCAGGCATCACCTCTGAACCAAGTCCGTTTCAGATCTCACATAGGATTGCAAACAGGTGATAAACACCATACTCAATTTTTCTGCATACAATGTTATGGCAAGAAGAAAAATAACAAACCCTGCAGCCACCAAATAGATCAACAGATGAAGATGAAGCCTCCTTCCATAGAACCACCCAATAAATCTTGTTAAAACTGAACAAGTAAATTAAACTCGTGCAAGAATCCTTTTCCCAGAGAAGTAAAGAAGAAACCAGAGTAGTTGTCTGCCATAATGAAACTTTTCCATGAATTGAAACATGCAAAAAGTGAAGTATCTATCTTGATCTCCAATAAAAATCCTTGAATAAGATGAAAAATCTGGCGAAATAGGGCTGGGGATGGGAGATACTCGGGAAACTAGATCCTAACCCTAGATAGGTCGAATAATATATAAAGTAGAACATTTCTCCATACTGGATATAAAAGCAAAAAATGGCTGGATTCAACATTGGGTCATAAAATTCTTGAGTAATATGACTCTTTTCAGGACACTTTTTTAGCGGTGGCAGAGTGAACGTGTACCTCTTGAACCACGAACTATGAAGCCCACTCTCCTACATGAGGAGATGGTCAGTCAGACAGCTCTCCTCACAAGTGCAATGAAGGCAGCTACCCTAGGCCACTAGCCTTCCTGATCACCGATTGACCCCATCCAGATAAGTATTTTTCATGTACATTTTATTAGATACGAGAATACTAGATACCTAATTATCCATATTTCTACTGTTATAATGAGAACTATTGAGTAACCAATTTTTTTAGCGTTAAATTCCCTCATCCAGAGGTAAATTTGCAACTACATTTTTCATGTTTGTTTCCAAAGAGTCTGCACCTATTAGATTTCCTAAATAAAATACCAAAACTATGTATTAAGAATCTCGAGGCAAGAGATCGTGATAATGACCGGAGAGAAAACAAATTTCTAAGGGAAGGAAACTCCCAAGTTTGATTGCAACTTGAAGATTTGTGGTTCCAGACGGGGCTCACAACCCTAAGGAAGTGATCCTTGCTTATAAGCGACTTGTCCACATTCGTTCAATAAAAAACCAACAGTCAATCTGTGCAGTGAGCTATGCTTTATCTTTGCATAATAGTCCTTGCAATGCTAAAGCCAGATTCACTATTATAACAGTCCCTTCAACTAGAAAAAAAACTCTAAATTATGGCTTTAGAGTTTTTACCTCCTCTAAGACCACCAAAAATATATATTCGAGCTTCAACAGAGGCTGATGCATGGCGGCAACGACGAATCAGCTGCAAAGAAGTATCAAATCCAAGGGGAGACTTGTCTGAGGGAGAGGAACCAATGATTCCGTTGCTATCTAACCATACTCCAGCAGCAGCATCCATTACTTCATGAAAAAAATAATAACAGCGATGATAATTAATGTCATATTTTATGTTAACAGATTAGAAAACGAATACAACAAATTCCAGAACATACTAGCAATAGAGGATTGACCTTCCATTGCCCATCCTCCCCTAAAGGAACCTCCAGTAACATGCAAGCGGTCGCCGATGAAGACCTGTTAACTTGTAGAAACAATACAAGCTAAGTTCGTCGATAGAGAAATGTGTTCAAGGAAATTATTGCGTATAATGTGCAAATAAATGATACAGGAAATATATATATATATATATATATATATATATATATATATATATATATATATATATATATATATTATAGAAACTTTGGAATCCTCAACCCCCAATCCTTTGTATACGAAGAATTATATGCAATGGCAGAATGTAATATATGTCACTCAAATGTTTCCTACCAAAAATTATCTCTGTTAAAAAAGATGTAATACATGTCACTCAAATATTTCCTATAAAAAATTATCTCTGTTAAAAAAGATAACCATAACCTAGTCATCAAGTCATGTTCTATAGCTTATACTTACCGCTGCATGCTGATACCTTGGAGAAGAAGATATCCCAGGAGCAGGAGTCCACTCCCACTGGCCATCCTTATTCAAGCATAGCCAATAAGAATCTGCAAGTGCCTGCCGAAAGTGTACATGAACAGAACTTTTATGTAAATTACAGTAGAAATACGGCTCAAAAGGCACATCAAATCATGAGCTCCATTGGTATGCATAATACGTTATTCTATCTTTCACAAACTCAAATACCATTTATATTTTCATGGGAAGTCGATGCATTATACCATTTAGTATCTGTTAAACTTTAATTCTAGGGAAGAAGCTATATTGCTCTGGTACTTCATAAGGTGTCATCTCCATGTTTGGCACTACAGTTTGTTAGCGTAAAATTCATAAGATTTCCTTGAGGCCTACACCATACCATATTTGGGTAACATAGGAAAGAAGTGAAACCCTATCAGAAGATTTCCTTTAATGGGTTTAATGCTTTGTCATCAAATACTCCATTGAAGACATAGAGGAGTTTATTAACTTGATTTGTTAATTAACACTGCAAGAAATTCAATCAGGATCAATCATTGTGGAAGAGGAGAACAGTGGTGGTTGGTGAAACTTATTGTCAGACTGTGGCGCGCAAAACGGTAAAATTATACTTTTCTCATTCTCACATCTTAATTCCTAATATGGCAAGTTATTTACCTTAACCAAAATGTAACGCACGGGCGTTCTCACCGTCCTAACATGCAATCAGGAAAGCATTCAAATCCCCACAAACAGCTAATCAATTTGAAATATTCCTCACTGCCACTTGACAAGGATATGTTGTTACAAATTAAATGCTTTTATAGCCACATTCTAGCATTCTACCACTTGGCTCTAAACTCCATTCTCATAAATTTACCTGACACTTATTTCGAAAACGTGTTTCTTTTTTTTGAAATGGTAACGAAGGAATGTATTAAAAGAGAAAAAAGAAAAGGGAATACATACCTTGGCGGGTAGTAAGGAACTACCCAAAAGCAAAGCCCCCCTAAAATAAACCCTCACCCCCGAGGCGGGAAGAGGTCCGCAAAGTAAAGCAGCCCCCATCGCAATCAAGGGACATCAACAGCACTACGAGTAGCAGTCCTCCCATAACATCATGAAGTGTTGTAGCCCCTCGTTGAAATCTGTCATCTTACTTGCATTCCAACTAATGACCAAGTCTTTGATATCCCGGATAACCAACAAAAACAGTTTAGCCTTGCGCCTGAATACTCTATTGTTTCTTTCCACCCAGATAGCCCAAAAAACTACGTACACCATGAGTGGTCATAACACTTTTCTATGATCTTACACATCCATTTCTTTTCACATTTCCATCATGTTGGCAGGCCAAAAAGGGAGAACCCATTGGACATTAAATATATTAAAAATCTTGTGCCAAATGTTCCGAGCATAAGGACAGTGAAGCAAAATGTGGGCCACCGGTTCTCTTCCCCTCATGCATAACAGGCATTTGCTTAGAACCGGGATATTTCTTCTTAGCAATTGATCTCGTGTCAGAATTCTCCCCCGAGTGACCGACCAGGCGAAAAATTTAATTTTAGGCGGCATCTTGACCCTCCAAAACCTTGGCCATCTCCTAATATTAGTATGGATCCTTCCATGCATCAACAGCCGATTATAAAAAGATTTCATTGTAAAATTGCCTTTGGCCATGTATTTCCATAGCCTCCTATTGCTATTAGCCGAGTTGAGAGTAATCCCCCCAATGACCCTTAGCAAGTTATGATATTCCTCCATCTCTCGATCCCTCAACTGGCGTCTAAGTCTACCATTCCACACCAAGTTCCCATCAATAGAGTGCACAAAATTACTAATAACCGCATCTTTCAAATCAGAGTGCATAAATATCGAAGGGAAGGTCGTTTGTAGGAGTTTCTCCCCAGCCCATATGTCCTTCCAAAAACGAATCCTCTGGTCGTCTCCCCAATTGAAAATGGTGCCCTATATCACTTCTTGACTACACCCTTTCACAGCCTTCCACCAAGCCGAAACTTGATTGGAGTTGACGTTGAAATTAGGGTCGTCAGTTGTGGTTCCGTATTGGGTGGAGACGATTTGCCACCAAACTTTGTTCCTCTCCCCCTCATCCCCCGACATCCAAAGCCATTTGGCTAGGAGAGCTTTATTGACAAGTTGTAATTTTCTGATTCCTAACCCCCCATTTTCCTTCTTGTCGCAGCAGTCTTCCCATTTGACTAGGTGTAGTTTCTTTCGGTCACCAGCTCCTTCTCAAAGAAGTTTCTGACAATTTTCTCGAGCTTCTTCATAACGCATGTAGGAGCCTTGAGAAGAGACATCAAGAATACCGGAATGGACGTGAAGGTGGATTTGATCAAGGTAAGTCTTCCCCCATTGCTAAGGAGCTTACTCTACCAAGTAGCTAGTCTCTTATGAAATCGTTGAACCACCGTGTCCCAAATTCAAACTCTGCACCTTCTGGAACCGAGAGGAATACCAAGGTAGTTAATACGGAAGGTTTCGCTCTTACACCGAACTTCTCTAGCCGCCCGCTCTGTCTCTTGAATAAACACATTAATTCCAACCAAACTCGATTTATGGAGGTTATTTCTCTGACCAGAAACACCCTAAAAAATAGTCAATAAGTCTGTGACCACTTTTAATTCCCGATCTTGGTTGCCTTCGTTACAAAAGACCATGGTGTCGTCCGCATATTGAAGATGAGAAATCTGCAGTCCATGCTCCGCCATCATAAACCCCTTTATCAAATTTATCTCTTCAGCCCTCTTGAATAGGTTGTGAAGCGCCTCCCCTACACAATTAAACAGTAAGGGTGATATTGGATCACCCTGTCACAACCCCCTTTTACTCCGAAAGTATCCTTGAGGAATCCCGTTGATGAGGGCCGAGAACCGGATGGACGCATAACAGCCTTTCATCCATTTTCTCCACTCGATTCAGAATCCCATTCATGTAAAACGTAATCGAGGAAATCTTATTGGACCCTATCGTAAGCTTACTCTATATCAATCTTAAGGATCCAACCCTTTTCATTACGCTTTTTAACTGAGTCAATTGTTTCGACTGCCGAGACCGCAATATCCAGTAGTTGTCTGCCCGGGATGAAGGCCCCTTGCACATTCAAGATAAGCTGACCGACGACCTCCTTAAGACGATTTGCCAACACTTCAGCAATGACCTTCTACGCACATCCTATAAGGCTGATTGGTCTGTATTCCAAGATGTTGGAAGCCCCAATACACTTCAAGATAAGGGATATAAATTGGGAATTCAAACTCCTGGCCACTCTTCCCGTCTCCTGAAAATCGCGAAGCATGGCCATAAAGTCGGAGCGTAAAGTCTCCCAGCAAGACTTGAAGAATTCGGTGGTGAAGCCGTCAGGTCTCGGTGACTTGTTGTTCCCCAGACTTTCCAAAGCTTTCCTAACCTCATCTTCCCTAAATCCCTTTTCCAGGTCCCTGGCTTTTTCCGGATTGATGGAGTGAAAAGGAATTTTGTCCATAAATGGTCTGTTTATTTCCTCAATATTGTAGAGTTCTTATAGAATTCCACAATCTTATTTCGGACATTAGTAGGGTCAGCATGCGCGATGCCATCAATTGTGATAGCAGAGATGCAGTAGTTTTTTCTTCTCCCATTGGCAATGGAGTGGAAGAATTTAGTGTTTCCATCTCCCTCCCGCAGTCAGTGAGCTTTCGATTTTTGCCGCCATAACTGTACATCCTTCAGAACGAGCCGGTTATATTCTACTTTTAGAGCTACTCTGAGCCCCCACTCTTCATCAGAGGGCCTGGCTGTTTCTTCCGCTCTATCAAAAACCGCGATCTCAACCAAAATGTTGTCTTTCATCTGGGGCAGCTACCCAAAGGTGTCCTTGTTTCAGTCCTTTATCTTTGATTTCAGGTTCTTCAACTTAGATGTAAAAATGAAGGCGGCTGATCCCATAACACCGTCTTGGTTCCACCACTCGTGAATCTTCTCTTTGAATTCATCATTCTACAGCCAAACGATATTGAACCTGAACGGACCCGAGCGTGATCCATCCCTGCTAGATTCGTTGTTAGACAAAACAATCGGCCTGTGGTCAGAGATAGTTGTAGTCCATTGATGGACTATCGAATCAGAAACCACCTCTAAGAACACCATCCCACACATAAATCTGTCCAACCTGCACATGGTAGGATCCTCCTGGCCATTGGTCCACGTAAACTTGCCCCCGGACATCCCCAGATCAAATAAAGCTCTTTGCGAGATACACTCTGAAAATAACTCCGTCATTGTGATATCAATCGGTCTGCCGTTTTCTCCTCCGCACTCAAAAGGGCATTGAAATCCCTCCTATGCAAACAGGAGAGTCCCATTTACTTATAACAGCACTTAACTCAAAGAAAAAATCTTTTCTGAGCATGTTATCGTTGGGTCCGTAGACGATAATAGCAGCCCATTGTTGTTCGTTCCTGCAATCTTGGAGGAGAACCGCCACCAAATAATTTCCAATTTCAGATTCCATTATTTTAAAACAGTTAAGGTTCCAAGCTAAAAGAATTGCGCCCCTTGTTCCTTCCGCTTCCAACGCCCTCCACTTTCAGAAATTCACCAGCAGAACAGATTGGATTGTCGTCGCGTCCCCATTTGGTTTCTTGTCCCAATGACGTCTGGTTTCTAACTTTTGGTGAGAGACTTAACCAGAGCCCTTTTGTCTGCATCTCCCAAACCTCGAACATTCCAGCTTAAAATTTTTATAGTAACCATAATCAATGAGAGATCCCGACCCCCGAAATGGTAAGCCAGCCACTAGAGGACCCCTGGCCTGTGCCCCTCCGGCTGTGAGGCCCCTTCTGTGATCCATGTTTTTCTCTGTCCCTTCCTTAGTCTTGAATAATACAAACCCCATCTCGACCTAACTCGGCCCTTTCTCCCTTTCAACCACTCTGCCTTGGATCATTGTTTCCCCCTTTCGAGAATATTCCCGTAAAGCTTCAGTAAACCCTTTCGATTGACGTCAGAGGAAATGCCCAAAGTTGTCTCGAGCGTAATCAATTTCTCCCCCTCTCTAATCGTATTTGCAGAGAGCATGCAAAGGCTATCATCGGAGTCATCTTCAATGGGATCTGTGTATCTCGAACCCTTGTCGGTAGTGCTCTTTCATAGCTTCGGAAGAACAGCTTGGTGCGATGGGGTTAAACTTTTACAATCGGACCTACAACCTAACCCAATACATATGCACTCAACACCCAAAGATAAGTTAGCAACACAAGAGGTTTTTCACGGTCTTAGAGACCAGGACTCTATAACTCTATTATTAAAACGGAAAGGCCCAGCATCGGGAGCAATGGACCAGACAATCAGCCCATGACCGGTATTACCCCCATAGTCAAATTGACAGGATCCGTTGGGCCACAAATGGCCACTAGGTTACCCCAGTAAAATCAGAGGTCCACTTCGTCCAGTCTCGCTATTGTCCGTTTGGCTAACATGTGTGACCGAGTCAGCGTCTCCTAATTCTTTGCCCTTTGTTGACGTCTGTCCACGTGTCCGGTGTTTACGAAGTCCTAGGCTCAGTCTAGTGTTGTGGGGGAATAAGTCACAATCCGAACGAAGTAGCAACCCTTTACCTCTTCAACAAACCGCTTGAGTCCTATCCCGAATAATGAGGCGTTATCATTTCCGGGTTCTCGCATTTAATGTGTCATGTGCTGCCATTACTTCCAATCGTCGACCGTCCCCTCGACTGCAGCATCCCATCATCATTCCCGCCATGTTACCCATAGTGTCATTGCTCATTAATTGGTTGTCGTCGTTTGTCGTGAAAAGGCTAAAATGTCTCCTCGCCCCATAACTGTTGTCAGGTACTTCACGTCTCGAGGACAACGGGTCTCCACGCTCGATGTGAGTCGTTCATTCCCCCTGCACCTCTATAAAACGGTGGCGGTTGTCTTTATCCCCTCTAGGTAAAGCTTGCTTGACTTTTAAGAACGTCTTTTTCCATCGATCCAGAATTCCTTTATCCATTTCTTCCACCTCAGCATGCCATGACGACCCGTGAGAGCAGTGGGGCCCCCCAACAGCACAGTCTGTTTCCGTAGTTGAGTACCTGCCCGGATGGAGCCCGATCCTCGTGCGCTGGAGTTCTGGGAGTTTCGTCGTCTGTCGACCATGCCATTTCCTGTCAACCTCTTCCTTGTCGAAAATTTCCATCCTTATGATAGCCGCGTCTTGTATATCGTCGGGCAGTACCCATCGGGCTCTTATTTCGCCGTGATCAACATTCGATACCCTTTTATGTCGGTCCAGTTTGATCCACCACCTATACCGGCAACCATTGATGAGGATGTCTCCCCGCCGCGGTATGTTGTAGACGTCGGTGGTGCGAACCGCAATCCTGGCGAACCGGATGTCCTCCGGAACAGCAGTGCAAGTATCGGTCCCGAGGAAAGTTCTGCACCATCGGTCGATGCCGCTTAAGACTTCGGTTGTCCAAGAGAAAGGAGGTAGTCTGTAAATGCGCAACCACAGCCCGTCATCTTCATTTTTTTGGACGATTCTAGTAAAGAGATCCTCCTCCCACCTGGAAAAGCAGACAAGAGACCCCCCCCCCCCCCCAAAAGTGAAGACCCAACTTTAGCAAATTGATCAACCGTCGTTGTGTCCTCTTCCGACCGAGAAGGCCGCAAGAAAGAAGCTCTTTTTATTTTTGAAATTGTAACTTCTCTCTGAAATTGTCACCAAGCATGTATGGTGACTGCTCTTTAATGTAAGAAGCATCAACAATGTAGTTGTGCACATTAATTATGATGACCCTCTTTCTGTTGTTATCTTTAAGACTTTCATAAACTTCCCCAGCAACTGTAATGGTATCGTTGTCCGCCTTCTGGAGAAGATGGCACCTAGGCAAGTCATGATTCGTTCCATGTTCCACCTGTCTTCTGTCTGTGGACAAAAGATGGCATTGGCTGTGTGCCAAGTAAGACCGATCCTCTCACTGTCCTCTGGTGTCTGCACCTGGAGCATTAAAAAGGTTATCAGCTTTTTTGTAGTATTTTTTGGCAAAATGCCATCCGTTCATCAAATCTCACTCTTGTCGTCGAGTTAAAACCGTTTGATTGTCGGACCCTCTCCTTCTGCCGAAGCTAGGCCTAAAATTCATGCAGTTGGAGATAGAGACCCCGGTACTCCAATGGGCATCGCATCCACGGGCATGGCAACGGATTCTCCTCTTGAAGTTTAGGTTGTCAAAAGCTTCGCACATCAAGTCTCCTTTCTGCACCACCACAGGGATCCTTTCATCGGGGAGAGGGGCATTTCCGGTAACTCCGGTGTATCTTCTGAAGGTTGCCTCCCTAGGCAGACCGGTCCTCATCAATGTTGCCCTCTGTACTTGCTAGTTCATTTTTTTCACAAATTTGCAAATTATTTGTGACTTCTTCAAAAAGTCGGCAAAGTTGGTCACTATGGTTCAGGGTGGTGGAGAAGCATTTTCTCTGTGTATGAGGACTGTGTTATCCCAAGAGCTGCTTACTTGCATCCGTTCTTGAAAACATGTTTCTCAAACACTTCCTTAGTCATCATCTTGGTAAAGGGGTCGTCCACAAGCATTTCAGACAATGGTATCTTGAGAGAAATCCCTTCTTTTTCCAACATCTTTGAAGTAATCTAAATATGCATCATAGTACAGAACTGTGGATCTTTCACAATAGCAATGGAGGCTTGGTTATTGGGAATAATTTTACAGGGCCATTAGACTATACCAAATTCAATTCATAAATGAACTGTTTTAATCCAATGGACTTTTAACAACATCATAGCAGCCAATATATTTTCTTTAGAGTTAGTTTCCTGCTGTAACACAATACCTCCTCCAAGAGTAAGCAGGTAACCAGATGTCAATAAATCCTTTTGATTCAACATCATTGCCTTACTAACAAAAGGCAAAGATGCTCAGGCCCCTTTATTTAACATAGAATCATCTTTATCACTTGCCACTAAGGCAATTCAGGATTACTTTGGAATCAACTGACAAGACCCTCAATGTAAGCTAAGGCTAGCCTTGTATAAAGCAGCACATAAATGATGGTCCCCACAGCCTAGGTGCAAGGTTTCTTTGTATAGAAAGCTTCTCCTTTCACTTATGGGACATATTTCACAAGACATTCTAAGGTTTCTATAGATATAAGTGTCAACTGGTTTACACATTTTTGTAGGAAACTTTTTCAATAGTCTCTAAATAAGACTTTCAAATTGAGAATTTAACCAACTCTTGGTTTCAAATATCAATTCCATATCATTTTTAATCACAATATCTTCTACATGTAATGATGAAAATACATAAACACTCCCACTATTTAAGTTATGTGCTCTCTTGCGGTTTGTCTTTTGGAATTGCACAATTGATCACTTATGGCCTATTTGGGAGCGCTCCTCGGAACCTGAAAAGTGCTTAACAAGTCTGAAACTTGTTTGTTTAAGACAAGATCTTCGAATTTCAACAGAGTGCTTACTCGATTTTAAGATGAAAGGGAGTGGGCTTACACCCGCTCCTTATTTCCGTTCCCCGCAAAATATAATGGAACCATCTGGACAGATATTTTTCAAACAAAAATAACCCATTTATTTTTCCTTTAAGACGATAATTCCCTCACTTGTGGAAACCCTACGACCTAGCTGTTATCCATCTCTTCACTCTTTTGTTGCCCTCTTCTCAAAAAAGATCAATGTTGCAACTCACGGTGTGTATAACATACATGAGTGCGTTGTACCATATTGGTATGTAGAATGTATCAGTGGGCTTGTATGTAGTAAGTTTCTTCTCAATATAAAAGCTAGTGAGACACAATGTCGAACTACTATGCTATTCTTCTCCCTTCTACTGCATCTAACCCTAAATCTACTGTAGAAGCTTCTTTGGCATCAGAGTGGGATACCTAAACCCATTGTCCCACGTCATCAATGCTAACCTTAGAAAGGTCAAAAGTTTGACCTCCAATATATTTTATAAGGTTCAATCTGGTTTTTCAATCTGATTATCTTTTATAAGGATTTATGGTGATTATGTTGTAAATTTTGGAGTTTTGGTTATTGATCAAATGGTTGAACAAGTGCTTATAAACGTTTAAATAAATGGTTCTATCTCTGTGTGAAAGGTCATGCCTCTTTGGTTGCAAGGTAATGTCCCTTTGTGGTGTGAAAGTTCATGTCCCTTTTGAGTGAAAGGTCATGTCCCTTTGAGTAAAAGGTTGTCTCCTTTGAGTGAAAGGTCATGTCCCTTTGAGTAAAAGGTTGTCTCCTTTGAGTGAAAGGTCATGTCCCTCTAAGTGAAAAATCATGCACCTCTTTTGAAAGGGTGTCTAAACACGTCTTCATTATCTATTTAAAGAGTCCAATTCCATCATTTTACTTCGAAAAATCCTTTGTGCCCTTTTATTCCTGCTTTTAGAGTCAATATTAGAGCTATCTTAACAATATTTTGGTCTTCTGGAAGCAGTGATAGGATTCACCAAGTTCTTCACAAGATTACAAATTCGATTTGTTGAATTCTGAACCAGTTTGTTGGAAACCCATTGGTGATCACTTGTTCAAGGTGGTGAGGGAAAATATGATTTAAAGATACTGATATTTCTCGTGGGTCGGATCAGATCACTGTATTGTGTTTTTTGTCATTTGTTTTTCCAATTTTCCCCAGTTTCACCAACAATTTTAAATCAATATTTCGCTTATTATTACCAACATGGAGAAAATGTATGAGCAAGAAGGGGAGGCATACGGGTGATTGATTTCTCATGTTTATTTGGAAATGACAATGTTGTCTCTTAAATACTATCATTCCCTTTTATCTCAATCTTTGGAATGCATTGTAGTACTTTATTAAAAATTTAATATTGTCGTCTTAATTTCTTGTAAAGTCATTCTAAAGAAGCATGTTGATGGGCTTGTGGCCTATCGAATGATTGTTTGTTTCGCTGTATTAACATCTAAACGTGCAGATGATGCGAGCCTTGATGCAATGTAACTATTGAATGAGGCATTCATGGCATGTAACTGTTGAATGCATCATCCAATGCGCAGTTAGTGTAATGCCCCATCCAAATGTAAATGATCCAAATGAAAAAGACTAAGGCCATGTTTGGTGGGGCTCAGCTTTTAAAAAAGTGATTCCAGCAAAACACTGCTGTCAAAAGCAGTTTTTTCAGAAGTACTGTTGCTGAAAAAGCTGTTTGTCTGAAACAACTTCCTGGTATCTAGAATCAGTTGCAAAAGTTGTTTTCTGTTTGGTAAAAATAACTCTTATCTTTCTGATTGTGGTGTTAAAACCACATATCAGAAAGTCATGTTCGGGTATCCATCTATAATCGCCACTGCATTGTTCCAATTCACTCTATAGTTCAGATCATGTCGCACATATCAGATAGTAGGATATTGAAAGTTTCACAAATCCCAAAATTAATCCGAGAACTCTTCTCATGGTATGCCATGATGGTCACTTTTGGGTATGTGTGCCATGTGGAATCAACATATGACTCTTTGAAAGGTGGACCATGACCTCAAGATCGGTTGTGTAAAAGATTGGAACGAAAAAGGATCCCCATTGTCCAATTCAAGGCATTCAACAGTGTTAACAATAGAAACCATTGGTTGCGAAGACCGAATCTTCAGTGGCAAATAGTTTAGCCCATTAGATTTCAGGAAAAATAAATAAATAAAGGAGTTCCTTCATTTACCCCTCAAGATTCTTTATTCTCAGCCCACCTACCCATGTTTCACATGGTTGACTGCTTAGAAGTTAGAATTAGAAAAGATCACATTTCATTCCAATCTTTTATACATCTTTATATGATGGTTCAATCATCCAACAATCAGATTTGTATTACAAGTGGGACACATCCCAAAAAATAACATGATTATTGGTGCAATTCTCGAATCACTTTTTTGGAATGTGTGCCTCGTGAAATCAAAATCTGGTCGTCTAATGGTACGAACATGATGTTCTATTGTGTCTAAGTTTGGGACAAAATTTGATCTCCATTATTGGAATCAAAGCGATCAATGGATTCAAAGTGGTCAACATTTGATCAATGACATGCGGGTTGAGAAGGAAGAATCTTGGGTTGTAGATGAAAGTACCCATATAAAAATGCTTGAGAGAGAGAGATTGGCAGAGGGCGAGTGGCACAAGGAGAGAAATAGACTAAGAGAGACAGGGAGAGGAGATACAGAGGGGAATAGGAAGAGAGTGATATTGCAAAGAGAGAGACGTAGAGAGAGAGGAGATGCACAGAGAGGGGGGTGAGCATAGAGAGAGAGTGAGTGAGAGATTGCAAAGAGGGAGTGTGTGAGAGATTGCAGAGAAAGAGAGGAGAGACGTTTGAGACAGAGGGAGAGGGAGAGATTGCGGAGAAAAATAAAAGAAAGTGTTGAAGAGAGAGAGAGAGAGAGAGAGAGAGGCTCCTTGCTTGGGCTGGTTGTCTGATGGTGGAGTTTCTCTGAGATAGGGAAGGGAGAAAATGATTAGGGCATATATACTCATACGGTTATTTAATTATTTAAAAGGTTTTTTAGTCGAATAGATTTCTTCAGCAAATCACCGTCAAATTCCCACAAAATCCAAAAAGAAAAGCGGGCTTTAGCTGCTTTTGGGAAACAGCTTATGTTTAGCTTTTTTTTTTGGGTGAAAATAAGCTATAATCTATTTGCCTACCAAAGAGCTTCAAAAGCCCTAAATTGCTTTTAGAAGCCCAAAAGCGATTTGCGGCTCCCAAAAGCCACGCCAAACAGTTAAACTTTAAAGATTCTTCTCGAAGTTTCTGACAGGCGCGATGCCTAAAAATTGTGGCTACAATTATTGCTTATATTTTCCAAATCAAATAAGTTTCTCAAGCATTTATACTCTTCTCTCTTTGAGGCGCCTTGAATTTTTTTTTTGAGAACATCATACAATGTGTCAGATCTCAAAGCCCAAGACCAATCTCTCTAATGCCATGTGCCCTTTTCCTATTTTGGTTTTTTCAACTGTCTAACCATTCCATTGTATAAAATATCACCCTCTCTTTTTTCTCATGGCATAACCATACAAGTTGCTCCAATTTTTTTTAGGTGATGTTATATTGATTGAGCAGTTGAATAAAACCCTTGGAATTATAACAATAAAACAGTTTTTTCCAAATTTCAAATGATAAAGATAAAGCTCAATGAACACTTCTTCAAAATCTATTAGTATATATCACTAACAAACTCAGGAGGAAGGTTGCATCTATCTTTTTTTATATTTTACATCAAAGTGGCATTATCCAAGTAGTCATGGCCAAGGTGTCGAACTCTCTGAGCTCCTTGACGTTATCCTGAATAGTGCACAAGTGCGTGGGAGATGTCGTCTTGTGTGGTGCTTAGGGTCGGCGACTGGATCTGCGGTAGGTGCCGCAATGTCAATTTCCGAAGTCGCTCGACGTGCCATCGGCATGGCTGCGGCGCCCCCCGCTCGCAAGGCAAAATCGTTGCATCCACAGACGACCGATGTCCGGTTTTGAGGAATGAGAGGCAGACGGTGCTCTGCGGGTCGCAGATCCGTGATATTAATGAGGGGTGGTCGATTTCCACTAGGAAGAATAGACCATTATCTCTGCCTTCACTGGATCCTAGTCTCTACCGGCCAGACTTATTTGCCGGTGGGGTGGGTCGGGAGCCAAGACTAGCGCCTCTAAGGGGGCCTGTGCGGATGGATATGTCAGAAGACTCCGGGGCTCTCGAAGTCGTTTCTCCTCACATTCGCTCTCTGGCTGTTAATTTGAGACTCTATTGGGTGGTCTTGGTTGCTAACAGCGATATTCTTTCTCTTTACAACATCCTTAGGTGGATTAACTACAATTGGAGTTTTTCTACCAGGCCTATGGTCTCTTCAACTTCCCCTACTTCGTTCCTCTTGCGCTTCGGGTCGGAGGAGGAGGCCGCTGCTGTATGTCTCAAAAAGAAGTTCTGCATTGACGGTTGCCCGACGGTTTGTCGCCGGTGGGAACCTCGAGTGGGAGAGTGTCAAACTTGTGTTGAGAAGGAGGGGGTCTAGCTTAACATCTTCGGTCTCCCGCTCCATGCGTGGTCCCTGGAGGTGTTCCGGCAGATCGGACACCGATGCGGTCGTTTTATCCGGGTCGATCGGCGATCGGCGGACCTCTGGGTCTCCTCCCATGTTCGCATCCTTGTGGCGGTCGACAGGCTCGATAGGATTTCTCGCATCATCGACATCCGGATTGATGGCCGATGCTGTCAGCTCTTCGTAGAACTTGCCCGGCAGGAGAGGGCTATCGTTGAGGATCTGCCGGTCGAACTGGCTTCGGTGGCTTTGACCACCGACATTGGTATCGTATAGTCTCCAAGCTGGCGGCTGGTAGAGGCGTCGGATCCAAGGCGTGGAGGCTCATGACGGAAGGGATATCGACGGGAGGTGTCGAGGGGTGCCCGACTTTGCACTCGGTGCACGACTTGGGCATATCCATCTCTCCGACCCACCGACGGAGGACAGAGTGGTCCCCAGTTTCTCACTTTCGATCTCGGCCGAGGGTTTGGAGGAGGGGTCCGTTGGTGGGGAGCTGATCGGGGCTCCGGTCGAGGGTTCTCAGGAGGTTTCTGATGGTCTGGCGTCGGTCGGTGCTCCGGACGGTTTGCTGATGGCCTCGGGGCGATCTACGGTCTCGATCAATTCGTACCTCGACCCTATTTTCGTACACCTACAACAACAGAGAGTAGGTAAGGAAAAGGGACTGACTCCGGTGTCGGACGAGGAAGCAGATCGTACCTGGGATCCGATGGAGCTCGAGATGGTCGGCCTTCCTGCGAGGTCTGTTTCCTCTGGTTGGTTAAAGCCTGCGAAGGTGTATATAAGAAGGAGAAGACAGACGTTGTGGCACCGGGGAGTGGGAAAGCAAGGAAAGGGGACACGTGGTCTGGCTCTAGAAGGCCTTGGAAGGTCTCCCTATACGGAAAGGGACTTCGACCGCGGGGGTGTGCGTGGGAAGGGAGTATATCAGGTTAGGGGGAGTGGGACACGTGGAGAAGCCACGTGGCCTCCAGTCTCTTCGTTGGCTATCGGGTCCGAAGCGGGTTACCAGAGAAAGGATTTCGCCAAGCGGGTTTTACGGTGTATTCAAGGCCCGATGGGGGTTTCACAGGGTGGAGCTACCCAACCTTTAAGCACGGTCCTATGCAGCGGGCTCACTGGCAATCCGTTCCGACCCGGTTTTTTTAGATCTGGCCCTCACCCTTGAACTGACCCGGGAACGCTGGTTTCTTCCCAGATTGTTGAAGAGGGGGACCGAGCATCTGGAGGCTGTGACGAGTTGCAGAAGTGGGCTGGGACTACCGGAAGCTTATCATAGGACTTTCGATCTGAGATTCAATTTGAAGGCGAAATGGTCGTCTATGACCGAGGAGAGGTGGGGTATCTGAACGAGCAGGTCTTTGCATAGGCGTGGCGATCCACGGAAGCAGACGACCCGAGATGTCGGTATTGGATGGAATGAGTCTTCCTCTTCTGATCTGTTTGAGTGTCTTGTGGCTGGATTGGTTGGTGGTGGAGATAGATCGGTGATCGGCGTTAGGCGTAACCTGGGATGACCTTCAAGGGTTCTTGAGAGCCGGGAGGTGTTCGATCGATTATAACGGTCGAAGTCTTGTAAGCTGCGACGGATCATGGGAGTTGGCTCGTCTACACTTGGGTATGTCGGATGGGAGAAGGGAGGGGGGGTTTGACCGGTAGGTCTCGTTCTGGGAGGGAGCTTATTAGTTTCCTTTATCAAGATGGTGTCTTGGAATGTTAGAGGCATTTGTGATCGGCTGAAGCAGTCGGGGGTTAAGCAGGCCATCGGGGCGCACAAGCCTGTCGTGGTCACTCTTCAAGAAACCAAGTGGGGAAGTTGTGATGAAAGGAAGGTTGCATCGGTCTTGGGGGGGGAGACACTTGGGACTGGATCAATATTGACTCCATCGGCGCTTCTGGTGGGATATTGGTTGCTTGGTCGTCGGTTCTGTTTGATAAGGTGGACGAGGAACTGGGGGTCTTTTGGGCTTCTGTGGTGTTGCGGGACAAAGGATCAGGGAAAATTTGGAGCTTTGCGGGTATCTATGGACCAATGTCAAACCGCGAGAGGGGGGAGTTTTGGTTCGAAATGAATGCATTGGCGGGTCGATGGGATTTCCCAATCTGCTTCGCTGGCGATTTCAATGCCATCCGCTGGGATTTCGAGAAGCAGGGGGGTCCGGCCAACCTTCGGGTCATGCGAGATTTCAACTCATTCATTGCGGACTGGGGTCTGATTGATATACCGTTGATGGGGGTCAGATTTACGTGGTCTAGGTTGCAGGACTCACCGTCTCTCAGCCGGTTGGACAGGTTTCTTTGCACTACTGAGTGGTTGGAATGCTTTCCAGGTGCCAGGTTGGAAGCTTTTGCACGAGCCATTTCGGATCACCGACCCATTGTTCTTACTTGTGAGGCCTGGGGAAGGGGACCATCCCCTTTCCGATTTGAGAATATGTGGTTGTTGGACGATGCTTTTCGAGAGAAGGTTAGGGAGTGGTGGGCGGAACCGGTGCCCGACGGGACGGCTGCCTATCGTTTTATCAATAAGCTGCGACGGGTGAAGGATCGAATCAAGACTTGGAATAGGGAGGTGTATGGGATGGTGCACGTTCGAAAAGAGGAGCTGCTATTGCAGTTGAAGGGGTTTGATAACTTAAAGGAAAGCCCACAACATCTATCTTCTATTTATCTCTTACTTTACTTTCTTTCTCTGCTTCTAAATATTTTCATATTGAAATCATAAACCCTAGCTTTTCACTAAATCATTGAACCGATCTGATTCAACAACCGTAGATCCCATTAGAGCTATTAAGCTCTTCCGCGTCAAATACCCAGAGAAAACTAGTGATCCCATCATTGAATTGTGAGCGTCCTAATATGGGAATCTAGAGTTCTACCTCTATAACCGATCTACACCGCAGACCTAACGGATCTAGCGCATGGACTGGACCTTTCCTGAATCCGAACACGATCTCTCACATAGGAAACAGAGAAGCCCTAAGGTATTCACTTTCTTTTCAAATTCATTGTTCAATTTAATTTAAATTAATTTCGGCAAGTAATTAATTCATTGCACGCACGTAGTTTAGGGTTTTGTCCTGCGTCATTTAACCTCTAGAGGGATACGAAGCTCTATGATGTTTGGCCACTTGAGACACCTCACATTAAAAACTGGAGACATCGCTAGAGCTGAGTTGTAGCTGAAAAAGGGTACACAAGTGCCGTAAGGGAAGGTGACCAAGGTGAGTGTCCCGTAAGTGAACCTCTTCTACAGGCACAGCAGCAGTAACAATGGCAACTGGTCTTGATATGTGAGGATTCTTGAATAATATAGTCCTCTCTCCTCATGAGCACGACCAAGCACATCCCCTGTGAGAGTCCTGGAAAACACAATAAGAAGGAAAAAAATGTGACATTGCAATTTAATTGTTTTGTAAGATAACTAACAGAGAATATAATTGGCATCTTTGGAACATTTAAAGTAGACTCTGAAGAGAGATGACCACTTGTGCGACCCCTTTCCCAACAACCGGAACAAGGGTTCCATCAGCTACATGAACGTTACAAGGTGTCATCATAGGGGACTGGGACTGGAATAAAGAGAACATTTCAGACATATGATATGTTGCTCCCGAATCAATAATTCATGAGGATGAAGGGGACACGGACGCATGGCCGATCCAATCATACTTGTCTCTGCAAGATGGGACTGAGCATCAAGGAATATTCTTCATGATTAATAAAACTGATGTCATTCATGATTAGTAGAACAAACTACCACTATGGATTCATCCATGATCAAAATACCCCAACAAATACGAAACAGAGCTCCTTCAATACTCAACCGAAACATGATGTGTACTGCTTAAACATGATGTGTATTGCTTTAAAAGAGGAGATAGTCCACCTCACGGGCTAACACTGTTGTATTCACAATGATAGGCACAAAGGAAGAGAGGAACACTTCTGTTTTAGGTTCACAGAATATTCAATAGTCAAACAAGTTCCAGGCCAAACATATGGCCTCCCATACACAGCAAACAACTCAAAAGCAACACCACAACAATGCCTTTAACCACAAACAGGGGTAGTATTGCCTCTTGATTACAGAATGCAGACTACATGACCCATTGCAGTTCACAAACTGATCACACCTCTTAACAGCACAAGCAGATCATGGGTGATGTAGATTAACACACCACTTTTTTCCTTTACGGTCGATCGTAAAATGGTGACGGTCGACCGCCAAAAAAATATATATATATGATCAATTGTAAAATGGTCACGGTCAACCATCAAATTATTTCACGTTGTTTACTAAACAGAACAGAAGCAGTTTTCTTCAGTCAACAATGGTGATTTTTATGGTCAACCGTCACGGACCAGAAATGATGAATCTGTAACTTCAATATTCAACCCCAATCTTCAATGAAACTGAGAAAGGATCATAGATCCTTAAATTGCAGGGAATTATGGTCGAGTCTTGCCTGGGGTCAATACCCGATGATGTCTCGGCCTGGAGATCCGTTATCCACACACACAAAAAGCTTTTTTTTTTTTTTGAAACGATAACAAAACTAATGTATTAAACAGGAGGAGGATAAAACATACCTTGGAGGGTAGTAAGATACTACCCAAACAAAAGGAAACTCACCCGGGAATCCGAGCAGACCGTGAAACGTCGAAACCCCCAATCACTACCACCGCAACACGCAAACCAGAGATGCTCATCCAACACTACTGTCCCAGAGCATCAGGAAGTGCTGCAACCCTTCCTCAAAATCAGACTTCTTTATAGCATTCCAACTAACGACGAGGTCCCGAACATCGCGAATTACAATTCCGTTTGGCTTAGCCCTTCTCTTGAAGACTGTTGTCTCTCTCTATCCAGATAACCCAAAAAATCGCATAAACGGTCACGGTCCAAGCTCCTTCTGCGTCCCATCTACCTCAGCTGCCATCCACATTTCCATCATTTTAGTCGGCCCTTCCGGCATAACCCAAGAGACATTGAAGAGCCCAAAAATCTTAGACCAAATGTTGCGCAAAAGAGCAATGCCAGAGGATGTGGTCCGCAGATTCCCTCCCTCTAATGCACAGAAGACATCTGTTTGTAACGGGGATGTTTCTCCTCACCAGCTGGTCCTTGGTCAGAATTCTTCCCCTAGTTACAGTCCACGCAAAGAATTTAATTTTTGGGGGAATCTTGATTTTCCAGAACCCTGCCCTCCACCGTCTCCCACTGCTAATCCCATCCAACTTCAGGATCTGATTGTATAACGACTTTGTGGAGAAGATTTCTTTGGCAGAGTGCTTCCATATCCTACAGTCCCTATTGGTTTCATTAGGAGTTTGCCCCCTCAAGAGGGACATGAGGTTCCTGATCACAGTGTCCTTGGAGTCGGATAGCATATAAACCGTAGGGAACCTAAATTGAAGTGGTTGATCACTCATCCAGACATCCTTCCAGAATCGGATTCGCTGACCATCACCCCAGCTGTACCTGGTACCATTATGAATAGCCTCCGCACAACGCTTCACCTCTTTCCACCATGCAGACTCTGTATTCGTCCTGAAACTGTAATGCCATGGTTCCTCCGACAGCCCATATTTAATGGTAACCAGCTGCCACCAAAGCTTATCCCTTTCTCCGCCTTCGTCAATCCTCCAAAGGCACTTCCCAAGGAGGGCTGAGTTCACAAGCCTAAGCCTCCAGATACCTAGGCTGCCTTTCTCTTTGTGATCACAACACTGCACCCACTTGTCTAGATGAAACTTCTTTCTATCCCCGTTGTCATTCCACAGAAAATCCCGCATAATTTTCTCTAGTTTCTTCGTAATACTGACCGGGGCCCGATAAATGGGCATCATGAAAACCGTCATGGAAGCGAGCATGGACTTAATGACTGTCAGCCTTCCCCCATTGCTAAGCAATTTGCTTTTCCAAGTGGCCAACCTTTTTTGGACTCTCTGCACAAGACTCTCCCAGCTTCTGGCTCGACATGATCCAATACCCAGTGGGATCCCAAGGTATGAAGTGGGCAAAGACTCCTTCCTACACCCCACCAAAGCAACGACTCTGTCAGTTTCCTCATTAGCAATATTAATACCAGCCATACTGGACTTATGCAAGTTAATCTTCTGGCCAGAATATTGGTGACCACCTTGACTTTCGAACCACCCCGACTTCCGTTACAGAAAACCATAGTATCATCGGCATATTGCAAGTGCGATATTGGCATTCCATTATCCGCAACCTTGAACCCTGAGATGAAATTTCGCTCTTCAAAAACAGTCTATGTAAAGCCTCCCCAATGCAGTTAAATAACATAGGAGAGAGCGGGCAACCTTGTCCGAACCCTCTCTTACTTCTGAAATAACCCTGCGCAACCCCGTTAATCAGGACCGAAAACCTCACCGACGCGTAGCACCCCTTCATCCACTTCCTCCACACCTCCCCGAAGCCCATTCTAACCAATATATAGTCCAGGAAATCCTACTGCACCCTATCATAAGCCTTTTCCATGTCAATCTTGAACACCCAACCCTTATCCTTCTGCCTTTTGACCGAGTCGATAGTATCCATAGCCATGACAGCGATGTCTAAGAGCTGTCTACCAGGAATAAATGCTCCTTCGACATTAGAAATCAGCGACCCAATTACTCCCTTAAGGCGAGTAGCCAGCACCTTCGCCATAATTTTGTAAGTGCACCCCGTAAGGCTGATTGGTCTGTAATCTGCTATATCACTGGCCCCAGCCCACTTCGGAATAAGAGCAATAAAGGAAGAGTTGATGCTCTTAGCCATCTTGCCATATGTATGGAAATCTCCCAGAAAAGCCATGAAGTCCGCCCCTATGACATGCCACACAGCTTTGAAGAATTCGATGGTAAACCCATTCCAGCCGGGAAACTTGTTGCTCCCCAGCTTCTGTAAGGCATCCTTGACTCCCTCCTCAGTAAATGTCCTTTCAAGAAAAGCCGCCTTGTCTCCATCAATCGCATTAAAGTCAACACCCTCCAGAGGCGGTCTCCCCATCCTCTCCGTCTCATACAACCCCTTATAGAATTCCACTATCTTTGCCTGCACCATGTTATTATCCGTATATTTGACCCATCAATCTCAATTTCTGCTATTCAGTTATGATTCCTCCTCCCATTCGCAATTGCATGGAAGAACTTCGTATTTCCGTCACCCTCTCGCAACCAATGAACCTTAGCTTTTTGCCGCCATATTTGCTCCTCTTCCACCACTTTCGCGTTATACGCATCTTTCAAAACCCACCTGAGCTCCCTATCTTCCTCTGATAGAGGCCCACCTTCTTCAATCAGATCGAGCATCGCAATTTCCTCCAATATCCCCTCTTTTAGCCGCCCATAACCCCACCCCTTTCTCTGTTCCAGATTTTTATTTGGACTTTCAGCTGCTTCAGCTTTGTGGTAAAGGTATAGGAAGGTGTGCCGCTATACCACTGTCATTCCACCATCGTTCTGGTCTATCCATGAAATCCTGATCCCCCAGCCATG
Organism: Chloranthus sessilifolius; assembly: GCA_021018995.1. Classification (NCBI taxonomy): domain Eukaryota; kingdom Viridiplantae; phylum Streptophyta; class Magnoliopsida; order Chloranthales; family Chloranthaceae; genus Chloranthus; species Chloranthus sessilifolius. The sequence continues at coordinate 13,260,843 of CM037588.1, forward strand.
CATTCACAAAACGAAATGGCCCCGGTATAGAACCCGCCGGAGGGCTCTCGCAGCAGTGAAGCACAATTGGCCGATGATCCGAGATCATAGTGTGTCGAAGTTGGACCAACGCATTAGGCATTAGATCCAGGGAATCCATTCCACATAAGAATCTGTCCAATCTGCATAAAATCGGAACATTCTGCCCATTAGACCAAGTAAAACGCCCCCCAGTCATTCCCATGTCACACAAGGCTGCTTGCGAAATGTAATCCATAAATAGGTCTTTCGTCGTGAGATCAATATGCCCAGTATTTTTCTCCTCCTCGAAACAAAGGGCGTTAAAGTCAACCCCCCACACACATCGGATGATCCCATCTGCTAGATAAAGCGCTTAGCTCTAAGAAAAATTCACGCCTTAGGCTATTAACCATGGGGCCATAGACCGTAATGACCACACACAAATTACCATTCTTCATATCCTGTAGCAGGGCAGCTATCGTGTAGCTCCCCATCTCCGAATCGACCAATTTGCAGGCTTTGGTGTCCCACGCAAGGAGCACCCCACCCCTGCTTCCTACCGCTTCAATTGCCAACCAATTCCATGATAGTTCGGAAATGATAGATTTAACCAACAAATCAGTCACCACCTCCCATTTTGTTCCTACAACCCAATCACCTCTAATTTCTGTCCTCTAATAAAAGACATGACTACAGACCTCTTACCACTATGGCCCAAACCTCTGACATTCCAGCTGAGAAACCTTGCTAGCACTGCTCCTGTGGAGTTCCGTAGGGGGAACCATGTCCCAAACCCTTTTTCCCCTTCGATCTTCATAGACCCCTCCTCTGCCTAGAGTAAAACAAGCCCCAATTTGATCTGACCCTACTCTTAATTCCGCTATTTCTGCCTGCCTTTGGTCCCATCCTTCCCTTCTCAAGAATATCCCGGTAGATTTTGATCAGAGCCTGCCGAGAACCAATGAACGACACCCCTAAACATTCGCCGAGATCAGCCAACCTTTCCCCTTCAGACTCCTGTAGCTGAACCTTGGATACCACCGTCTGTTCACCTTCCGATGTGAACTGTTCAATCGAATCCGAGCCCATACGATTCCGTTGATCTTTCCCCAACCTGCTTATCTCCGGTGGTACTTGGTGCGATGGGGGGTATCGGTTGCACTCCGTCCCGCATGGATATCCGCTACAGCTGCCACAAGCCCTACAGAAAAATTACAACAGGATTGCAGTCCAGGCCCAATAGGCCCAGACCACAAAACCAAATGTTCTCCACGCGACATCCCACTTACATAATCAGGTTCAATACATTTGAGGCAACCGTGTCACTTACCCTAGAGCATGATCCCACATCAAAAACCCTTCCACCTACCAAATCGCCACGTGTACAGATATTATAACCCATCTTTATAGGTGTCCTCTTGCTATCCCTCCACAACGACCCAGAGTTTAACTTCGAGTCCTCCAGAAACTTCCTGCAGCCCGTCATATCATTCTTTCCCAAGTGACTCGGTTGGGCACGCAACCCACTTATCTCACCTACCATCCCGCCATCCACAATTAAAGCCACCCCCTTCGCTTAAAAGACTACGTCCTTGCCATCATCTCGACACGTGCAAAGGAGAAGCTTTTCATCGTTTTTATCCACCAACCCTCCACCTGTCTTGCCTCGATCAACCTCCTTAAATGCTACTTCCTCGAGATAAGCAGAATCGTCAAGAAGTCCCTTCAGGCCATTCCTCTCTACAGAGTCCTCATTAACCTCTGCAATCGATGTCACCAACTACACCTGATCCTCCTGAACCGTCTGATCTTCTCCCTGGGTCTTATAAAACCTACAATGTCCTCTATTGGCCCTCTGCACCTCAGAAATTGCCTTCTTCAAACAGTCCAACACTATCCGGTCCGAGAGACCCATCTGGTAATGCCACGTGTGTTCGAGTACGTCTACGGCGTCCCCAGCGGAGTCGTTCGTCACCGGAACCAAACACCTATTGGAATGGAGGTCGATCCGCGCGCGATCGAGTTCTGGGAGTTGCGTCGGCTTCCGAATTCCCCCTTTCCCATTAACCCAACTGTTCTCGCCGAGAACTTCAACCCTTCGAATCGCCAAGTCTTGTACTTGGCTGGGCCTTACCCTACCGGCTCGTACTTTGCCGTAATCAGCCGTGAGTTTCCTTTTACCCCGCTCAAGTTCCAACCAGCACCAATAGAAGCACCCGTTAACGAGGACACCTCCCATCTGCAGTATCCGGGCAGCGTCCTCGGAGCTCACCGCTATCCTCGCGAACCGGATATCCTCCCAGCCGCAGTGGAAGGATCGGTCCTGACGAAAGTCCCGCACCTTCTTCCTATACCACTGAGGACCTCATTGGTCCAGGAGTGAGGCAGTAATCCATGTGTGCGAATCCAGAGGTCACTCTCCCCATTTTGCAGTGATGTCCTATACAGATCTTCCTCCCAATGAACAAACCGAACCTCCGTATCCCCCCACCAAACCGTCCCCATATTATGCAAGATAGCCACCACCGGTGCACCCTCCTCCGAGAATATCAGCATAAAGCAATCCGGTGTTATTTTGGAAAATGTAACTCCCGATATGTAAGGCTTGCCAAGTAGCCGCAATAATGCCTCTTTAATGTAAATACAATTGTCATTTTAACTAACAGTAGGTCTATCAAAATATAATAATATCCTCCGTTTATGATTAATGAATTTATTATCATTATAAATGCTGCCATTAACAACCAACGGAAAACTTTCAGGTGCAGTCCTTGAACCGCCATCGTCCCCGGGCCTCCCCCTCGAATCAGACGATTCCCCAAACTGCTGGCCCTTCCCCTTTGCATTGCTCTCCTGCTCTCCCCTTTCATCTCAGACTTGGTTCAACCTTGGCTGCCCTCCGCTTATACCTTCCCCCGACTGAAACAACTGATTTGCCCTCTTAAACTGCTTCCCAGCAATACTCCATCCGTTGCATAGGTCTCTACGTTGATGCGGAGAGATAGTCATCTGATTGTCTCCGCGCGCCCTCCCTCCCGAGCTGTGATTGACATTTAAGCAGTTCTTGATGATCACCCCGTTCTCCAGTGAGCATCGCACCCTCTAGCATGGCACTGAATCCTCCTTCGGAAGTTAGATTGCCACATCCCTTGCACCACCAAGCCCCATTCTGCGACACCACCAAACCACTGCCTGCCATTTATTCGCTTTGAGTAGGTGAATATTTACACCTACACAAAAGTAGAGACTCAGCGGGTTAATGGAGATCCTTTAATGAGGTATCAAGTAGCACGATGAAGAGCGTTCTGATCCTAAGGGAAGGGGACTGGATTTGTTCACGGTGCCGGAATGTTAATTTCAAGAGGAGATCCAGGTGCCATCGTAATGGTTGTACTTCTTTGCGGGCTCAGGGTATTTTGGTCAAAAGTGCACGGGATTCTTTCTTTCCGGCTAGTCCTAAGCATCAGGCCTTTGTTAACGGTGACCAGCTCCGGGACCTGGCGCAAGGCTGGTCTATCTCGGATTCCTGTGGGCGTCCTTTAAGAGTTACTGAGAATTTGAGGGGTGAACCTCGTATGCTCAATGCCTTATCACGTAAGGGAACATTGTCCACAAATGTTCCTAGGGGGGGCCACGTAGGAGCTCTGGTGGACCAAGTTTCTCTTCGTTTGGATGGGGGGAAAGGCGGGAACTGCATTTGCTTTACGAGTTCTACCTTTACTTCTGTGGCTAATAACATTAAAGACTATTGGCTTCTCATTCATTACATTAAAGATACCATACAACCGGTTCATATTTACCTTTGGTTACAACAATAAAGCTTACAAAATAGGCCGACAGTTTCGGCTATTTCCGACACTAAATTTCTATTGAGGTATCCTTCGAGCAAAACAGCTAATGAGGTCCTTGACAAAAAGGTCTCCTCCATTAACGGCAAACATGTTGCTTATATTAGATGGGAGCCGGATGCCAATCTCCTGCAAATTCACCGTTGGTTGGGGGGAGTCTGGATCCGGTTATTTGGCCTCCCCCTCCAGGCCTAGACCACTGAGGTCCTCCAGGGGATCGCCAATAGGTGCGGAGGATGTATTCTTATCGACCGAAGCACTAAAGACTTGTGGGAGACTCGATATGCACGCGTCTTGGTGAGATCCAACAATTGGGAGGTTACCCCCATAGCGTGCAAGCTCTGCCTCAACGGCCAAGAAATCACTGTCTTCGTAGAAGTGGAATTCGTGGAGAGGGTTTTCCTCCCGGGTCAAGCGCACCACGAATCCGAGTGGTCCGGGATTCCCGACGAATACATACTCACTAGTTCCACTGAAGAAATCCTGTCGGAGGTCAACCCATTCAGGTACGGGGAACTAGGGTTCATGCTGCATTCGAGACAGACCTCGAAGGGTGGCTCGTCCTCGGACGCGAGGCTCCACCGGAGGTTGTCCTAGTTATCGGGCTCTCAAACCAGCGGAAAGTGCACCCGCGGGTATAACGAGGAGGGGTTTCTGACCTAGCTCTTGCTCTCGGCCTCTCCTAGCAGAGGTATTTCGTCTGACAAAGGACATGGTGGGGATTGTCTGTTGTTGGAAGAGCTGGAAGAAGGGGAGGTAGTTTTGTCTGACACCTTGCTGGTAAAGCCCTATGCTGGATTAGCAGCAATGGATCACCAGCTGCCATCGGGGTTGGTTCTCGGTAACTTTCCTCCGCCGTTGACACTCACGCAGCATTCGTCGTTTCCGGAATCCTTTTTCGATCCTACGGTGGAGATGCACCCTCCTTTCACGGATACCGGGGTCTTTGGTGATGGCAACTTCGATCCGCCACCGTCAATGTTTCCTACAACCGAGATCTCCTCGTACCACAACGCCAACCAAGTACACCTGCAGAGGACTGGGGTATGTGAGGATATGGAGATGCTGGAGCGAAAGGACGAGATCTATGGTCGTACCTGGGATTCGATGGAGACCGGAGCTGGTTTTCGCTCTTTAGGAATAGCTTTTCTGCTAACAATAAAGGGCTTAGGGTTTTTCAGCGAAGGAGGAGGCTTTATGCAGAATCTCGGGGATTGAGGTGTACGGGGAGGCTGACACGTCATCAAACCAAGGAAGGTTCTGGATTCACGGCTGAGTGGTTGACTAAGGCTGACCAGGGGCTTTTAAGGAGGGGTTATGTTGCAGCGATATCTGCTGATGGGCCACATGCCGGCACGTGGCCTTTAAGTGGTGAACAGCCATACTATGGGACACAACTGGCTGGGTGGGTCCAATGGGTTGTAGCCGCAACAAATCCATGGAGGTTTGACCTTCTATCGGGTCCGGATCACCAGGTGAGGTTTTTACGATTATCTCTAGGGTTGGAATTGTTGGGCCTGTACCCGAGTGGGTTATTACTGCGGGCCAACTCGGTTCCTCTGTAAATTATGGGGATTTTGTGATGGAGGGTTCCCAGGTTTACAAGCTTATCCTGATGGAGGTGTTATCGGAGCAGGGTTCCGATAGGGATCCTGATTATGTCTGTGGGGGATCGGGGCGACAACAGAGGGGATTGATGGAGTTGATGGGGAAGGAGATGAGCTCACATCATGGGTCTGGTTTGCCCAACCTTTTAGGTGACGGCTTTAGCGAGGATGGGTCCAGTGAGGGATCCAAGGACTCAGCAAATATTGATCATCTAATCTGCCTGGGTCGTGATCTCGGTATGTCGTTTAAAGGATCGGAGGCAGAATTGCGGGAAGTGTTCAGATCCATTTTGGTCAGTCGTCAGGATAACAAGGAGAAGCGTAGGAGTGCATCGTGGGAACTGGCGAGATTGCAGTGGGGGATGTCGGATGGGAGAGGTCTAAGGGGTCTATAATTTACTCTCCTTTTTGGGCAGGATGTCAGCCAGCTGGATCGTGAAGATGTTATCATGGAATGTTAAGGGTATCTGTGATGGGGTCTAAGCGGGTTGGGGTGAAGCAAGTGATTGCAGCTGTTAAACCGGTCGTGGTTACTCTCCAGGAGACCAAATGGGGTTGCTGTGATAGGAAGAAGGTTCGGTCGGTGCTGGGAGGGGATAGATGGGATTGGATCGGTGTCGACTCTATTGGTGCTTCAGGTGGTATTTTAGTGACCTGGAACTCGTTAATTTTTTATAAAATGGATGAGGAAGTGGGGGTGTATTCGGCATCTGAGGTTCTTCGGAACAAGAACTCTGGGAATAAGTGGATGTTTGCAGGTATATATGGGCCTTCTGTTGATAGAGAGCGGGGTGATTTCTGGTTTGAGTTGGCGGTTATTGCCGCCAAGTGGGATTTGTCGCTATGCCTCGGAGGGGATTTTAATGCCATAAGATGAGGATCTAAAAAGTTGGGGGGCCACCGGATGTCGAAGTTATGCGGGATTTTAACTCCTTTATTTCTGATTGGGGGCTTATGGATGTTCCGCTAATGGGGGCACATTTCACATGGTCGAACCTCCAAGATAACCCTTCCTTTAGCAAGCTGGATAGGTTCCTCTATAATTTTGAATGGTTAGAGTTATTCCCAGATGCGAGATTGGAAGCTCTAGCTCGGGCTGTCTCTGATCACCGCCCCTTGGTGCTGATGTGTGACTCTAAGGGGAAGGGTCCGTCTCCATTTCGATTTGAAAATATGTGGTTGTTGGATGAGTCCTTTCGGGAAAAAGTTCCGGTGTGGTGGCATGAACCGGTTGCTTCGGGGTCCGCAGCCCATAGATTCGTTTCTAAGCTCCATCGGCTGAAAGACAGGATTAAGGTGTGGAATCGAGATGTGTATGGGCTGTTTCATGTTAAGGAGAGTCTACTAAAGAGATTGAAGGAGTTGGATAACTTGGAAGAGAATGGACCCCTCACGGTTAGCGAAAGAGATGAAAGGTTTTGTAAAAAAATGGAGTTCACCAGCACCTGTAGGGCTGAGGAGGTAAGGTGGAGTCAAAAAGCTAAGGTCAGATGGCTCAAGGAGGGGGGTGCTAACACTAAATATTTCCATGTCGTGGCCAACGCTCAGTTCAAATCGAAGTATTTAGGGAGCATCGTAGTTGATGGGGTGACATATGTGGGCGAAGATCAGGTTCGTGACAATATCGTCGCTTTCTATGAACGGATGTATATGGATGATGGCTTACCGCGCCCGTAGTTGGATGGGTTATCTGTCCATTCTATCTCATCGGAGGAGAGTATAGGGCTGGATCAGCAGTTTAACGAAGAGGAAGTGTGGCATGTGATCAGGTTTGGTGGATGGAATAAGGCACCGGGCCCAGATGGTTTTACCATGGAGTTCTTCCGATTCTTTTGGGAGACTATAAAGGCGGAGTTGATGGAGGTTATGTCTGAATTTCACACTTCTGGCTTCATTGGGAGGACTCTTAATTCTACTTTTATCACCCTCATTCCCAAGCATGATGGAGTCGAGGATATTTCTGAGTACCGCACAATTAGTCTCACAAACTGCCTTTACAAGATTATAGCTAAGGTGCTAGCGAATAGACTGAAGCTAGTCATGAGTAAGATTATCTCGGGTAATCAGGGGGCCTTTGTGGGAGGTAGACAGTTAGTGGACCTGGTTGCCGTGGCTCATGAGACCATCCAGTCGTCCGGCTGCGATTTGGAAGGTGAATATGAAAAAGGCGTATGATCGGGTGAGTTGGGAAAGTCTTGATTATATGCTCGGGAGGTTGGGGTTCGGTGCTATCTGGTGGAAATAGATGCATGGGTGTTACTCTTCGTCATGGTTCTCGGTTCTGATTAGCGACACTCCGGCTAGGTATTTTAAGAGCTCCAGGGGTATCCGGCAGGGGGACCTGCTGTCCCCTTTTCTTTTCAATATTCAGGGCGAGGCGCTATCTGGGCTGATCATGCGTGTCAGGGAGTGCAATCTTATTACCGGTATCCAGGTTGGAAAACATGGCAGATTCGTCTCACATTTACAATATGCAGATGACACGATCTTATTTGGGAAGGCTGATGCTACGGAGTTAATGTGTTAGTGGATGTGCTTACTGTTTATGAGGCGGTATCGGATCAGCGTATCAATTTTCTCAAATCCGCGATCACGGGGATTGGGGTTGAGGAGGCTGTTTTGGGGGACATTGCGCGCATTGTGAGTTGTGGTATTGAGAAGCTGCCTATTAGATATCTTGGTCTACCTCTTGGCCTCAGACAACCCACGTTTCGCAAATGGGAACCTGTGGTGCAAAGGTTCGAGCAGTGGTTGTCGTCGTGGAAAGGAAAGTTACTGAGTAGTGGAGGTAGGTTGGTTCTAGTGAAGGCGGTCCTTTCGTCAATGCCCATCTTCTATATGTCGATGTTTAAGTGTCCAGCGAAGGTTATCAATCGGTTGGAGCAGATACAGCGTTCCTTTTTATGGGAAGGTTCGGGGATGAATAGAAGATATCACCTTCTTAGCTGGGATACTTGTCAATTGTCCGTCGATGGTGGAGGGTTGGGGATTCGCAGTCTAAGACGGACCAATTTGGCGCTTCTTGGGAAATAGTTTTGGAGAGCGAGGAGGGTGGAAGAGAGGGATAGCCTCTGGCGGTTGGTGTTGGTCGAGAAGTACGGATAATCCCTTGATAGCTGGGGGAATTGCTCTACGGGCCACAGGGGGACTTCTGCTTGGTGGAGAGGCATTTATAGCATTTGGCCGAGTTTTGCTAGAGGTTTGAAGTTCAGCTGGGGGTGTGGCACCCGTATCAGGTTTTGGGACAATGTTTGGCTGGATAATAGTACACTTAGGTACTCCTTCCCGGGGATCTATGCGGTTTCTTTGAATCCGGGTGGGAGGATTGACGAGTTTGTCTCGCACACTAATGGGGATACTGTTTGGGATGTGGCTACCAGAAGGTCACTAAGGGATAGTGAGATGACTGAGTTCTCCATTCTGATTCAAAAATTATATGAGGCGCATCGAAATTCTAACGGTTATGATCTGAGGATATGGGCCCCTAGCAGCGATGGTAACTTTAGTGTCAAGAGCTTTTTTAAATTGTTGTCGCGACGTCCCCTTATCACCTTTGAAGGTAAATGGTTGTGGAATGAAAATCTACCTTCGAAAATTAAGTTTTTTGGGTGGGTGTTGTGTAAGGGCAGAATCCTCACGAGAGATCAGCTTATTCGCCGAGGGATGGATATTACTAATGGTTGTGTCATGTGTTCTGACGGGGTGGAGACTACTGCTCACCTCTTTCTTCATTGCCGAGTGGCTTATGAGGTTTGGTCTGTTGTGTTTATATCTTTTGGTTTGTGCTGGGTTATGGCGGATACGCCATACCGGCACTTGATGAGCTGGTTATCAAGGATGGTTGAGGGCGAGAGACAGAAGTACTAGAGGACTTCTTTGTTCGCCGTTTTTTTGTGTCTATGGCGCAAGAGGAATTTGAGGATTTTCGAGAATAAATGTAGGCCGGTAGGAATGATTATAAAATCCATTACAGACCTAGTGGGGTTTTGGGTGGCTAGAGGCGAAGAGGGACATGGCCACTCCACGTATATTTGGGATCCGGGCTAAGTTTTTTCGTTTTTATCTGCTGCGCATGGTGGTGTTCTTTCCTTTTTCCTTTGTTTGTGTTTCTTTTTTTGGTTCATGGTTGTATTGGTTTTCAGCATCTTACTGCGTTTCAATATAATTTCCTTTACCGATCAAAAAAATATATATTTACACGCAAAAAGCTTTGAATCTCTTGATCTGGGCTTCAAACCATGAGGGCCCGAGATTTAATGTTGTAGAGATGAAGATTCCGATCAGAACCCCGCAGGAAAAATAGCGATCAGGGGTCAATCGATTGACCGCACTGATTCAACTTGACATCATGATGCAAGAACTTACTAAATGCAATGTTAGGGCTGAGATTAAAATTAAAATTAATTCAATCAATTAAAATAACAATTTCTCATAACAAATTACCACAGAAATATTCTAGAAATTCAATTGGATAATTTAATTACGGCCCAAAATAGCATTACTTTTTGTGTACGTTCCTATCGAATCTAGAAGACTAGGGTTCTTATGAACAGCTAGATCTCTGATAGTTTTAGGGTATCGAACGAACTCGCAAGCGGATTCTCTCGATATCGAAAAGGTTAACGATGAACAACTAGGTTGATTTTTTTTTTTTTTATGAGATGAATAGGCTAGATCTGGGATTTAATTGAAAAATAATAAACTAGGGCTACACTACTTACACAATCGTAGATTTAAAGAAGATAGAAATGGAAGAAGAGTTGGCCTCGCACCAAATCGCATTCGGGAATCAAAGAATTGCTCTCCGTTTTGAGAGAATCGCACCCTCACGAAAGTTTAAAACTCTCAAGTTCGCAAAAGCAATTTTAATTCACCAAAAAGTAATAATAAAGTTGTTTACAAGCCTTTAAATAGGCTAACCAAAACCCTAATACGAAATTAAAAGAATCTTAATGCTAATAAAATACAAAATGGCAAATTTGACTAAAATTATAAACTCCAGTCAAAACTCGCACTAATGGTCGATCGATTGGTCCTGGCGTCGATCGATCAATCGATTTATAAATATATAAATGCTCCAAAGTTTCGGTCTAAAATCGATGGATCGAAGGTTGGGTCGATTGATCGACTGAAAAAAATTATAAACACCAAAACAAATAATCTTCTATCCACAATCGATCGATCGAAGGCTGGGTCGATCGATGGATTGAGCTTCTTCAGTCATCCGAATTTGAGTTGTTCTTTCTGATCACTTTGATGTTTTTCTTTCGCCTTCGATACGTCACTAGTAGCTACTTGAATCTAATGTCTCCATCACGTCAACACATAAAAAGGATGACGTCGGCACTCAGTAATATTTTTGGCATCATCGCTCTGATACCAAGTTAAAATGGTGACGGTAAGATGGAATTAGGGTTAGCATGAAGAAGGATTGGTAAATAGGGCTATGAGTTAGATATTTTTCATCCCCTTATTCATTAATATTATACTTCTTTACAACTGTAACGACTGAGATTTTTCGTTACTTAGTCCTTAATTATTTGTTAGATCTGTAATTATGATTAGTTTGATTGATTTGATTAGTTGTTGCACATGAATGTAATCTTTACTTTATTTTATAATGACCCATAATAATAAATTAATCTAATTAATATACTCTAAAATCCTTTAAATATGTGTTAGTAATAACTGGGGTGCGTTTAGTAATGTTAATGAACTTTTAAAATATGTTAGTAAATTAACTAAAGACCTATTAAGTAACTAAAGACCCAATAATTAATTAAAGACCCAATAACTAATTAAATACCCATTAAGTAATTAAAGGCCTATAGAATCACTTAAGACCCATGTAGGAAATTCTAAATAGAGTTAGATCTTAAATAAGAAACCTTAAAGTATTCTAAATAGAGTTAGATCTTAAATAGGAAACTTTAAAGTATTCTAAGTAGAGTTAGATATTAAATAGAAAACCTTAAAGCATTCTAAATAGAATTAAAAAATAAAATAGGAAATCATAAAGTATTATAAATATAGAGATTAAATTACATAATTTTTATATAACTCTTATTACCTAATAACCTTTGAGAAAGAGAGAGAGAAAACTCTAGAGAAGGAGAATTAGAAGAGAAATCTTAGAGTTTTCAGTTTGAAGGCTTAAGAAGAACATGAGAGGAGTTTACGACGCGACCGAATTTCGAATTAGAGCTTTGGATTGAATCAAGGAGAGGAATTATGTCAATTTTACGCGAAGACTAAAGGTATGGAGAAATCATGCTGAGATTAATCCGAAACGTAGATAACACAAAAATAAAATAGGAATTAGGATTTATTTCATTTAATGAATATTCTTCATATTAGATTGTTAAATTTTATGCTTAATCACGGGTTTTCGATGGTACACGGGGTTTCGTGATTGATCACGAAATTCTGTGCAGAATCCAGAATCTGTCCAGAATCTGTTCAGAATCAGTCCAGAATCTGTTTAGAATCCAAAATCCAAAATCTGTCCAGAATCTCTTTAGAATCCAGAATCTGTTTAAAAACTAGAATCTGTTTGGAATCCAGAATCTGTCCATAATCCAGAATCTGTTTGGAATCCAGAATCTGTCCAGAATCCAGAATTTGTTAGAAATTTCATAATTGTCTAGGATGCAAGCAATGAATTTCTATTCAAATATTGTCTATATTTAATCATCATGCTTAAATGTTTATTTATGTTCATCATTGTTTTATTGCTTAGAATTCATGCAAGCTAGGATGTTTGATTTACACAACATGAAACAAGTAGGAATCGATAGAGATTATATATTTATGATGTGTTAAGCCTAAACAAGTAAAAAAAAACTATTGCATGATCGATTGATTTCCAATTTTTTTTATGCATGTGCATTCATGACATTCATAAAAGTGAAAAGATACATTTACGACATGACATATGAAAATAAAATATTTCTATGATTATGATAGAATTCCTATGGGCTTATGGTAGAGGAATTAACATGAATAAGAATGACAAATAATAAAAGTTATGCATCCATGCATTAATGATAAGACTGAAGAGATAGAGGTCTTTAATTTTAAGCTTACTACTTAACTGAAGAGAAGTTATGTAAAGGTTCACGTAATTATTAATCGAATGATCAGAGAAGACTAGGATAATGATTAAGAAAGAGATAACCATGTCCATTATATATGCCGATTCATGAGCATTAAATGCACAATTAAAAATAACCACACATGAAATTAGGGTAGAGACCCAAGCCATAATGTTTATTTAGATTTAATGCTATGTTTCAGTTTCATTCTATTGTTTTACTTATTCTTTATGTCACATGTTATATCTCTATTATTGTTTGATTTTATGAGATGATTTGAATTATGGACCTTTTCTATTAGCCTCATCATGTCTGGTTCATACCAGTTTACTTGGTAAACTGACCTATTGTTTAGGATTCCAGGGAGTACAGCTATACATGGAGAGGATTAAAGTAGATGCGTCAATGATTGATGGAAATCCAGATTTGAGCGAAGAAGGATTTGGAGTTTAGTTTATAAGTTTTTCTTTATGCATTAGGAAAGATCTTAAGATGTTTATTTCAGATTTATTTTTATGAACAAACTCATGTTAATGATGGATTATGTTTGATTTCAGTTTTATTTAATTTAAGGAGTAAGCATACAATATGGTATAATAGGTTGTTATCTCAAAATGTAGTATTGTTCTCATGATGATGATATAAAAAGAAAATTTATGCGTGCACTTCTAATAGTTATTTTTCCGTTGCGTTTATATGCGGATCTTTATTGATTAATTGATTTATTCAAGATCATGGATATGTGATGTAGTGTGATGTCTCCAAGTGAGCGCATTGATCCGGTGTGTGAATTTGGAGACGTCACAACAACGCTATTGACACACCTGTTCGCACTAAGACACACCCATACGAACGTGATATGAAAAAATCTATGTACACATCAACACCACCCTTATTTTACATGTCCTGGAAATTTAAATATTTTCATATTAGTTCAATTCTTATTATAGAAGGAATTCAATGAATTTTTATAATTTTCGTGATTCCTATGATTCTTGTGAATCCAAAACTATTGTCAAATATTTGATTCCATTTTTTATTATTTGGAAACCCAATATAAATGGAAGATTCAAGTAAATATGATGATTACCCAAAAAAGTTGAAGATAATTAGAATTTTATGTATAGCTAGGGAGAGAAAAGGTTATCATTTGATTGAATACATGGTTAGGATAAGAGTATATGATGGATTGAGATTGAATCTTAGGACTTGCTTGGTTCTTATTGTTTGACTGAATGTATAGATGGGAATATCAAATTATTGTCATGTAAGTGAATGTATGGCTGGGGATATAAATCTAGGGACTAGTTTGGTTCTTATCATTTGGTTTAATGTACAGATGAGGCTAGCAAACAGTTACCATTTGATTGGATGAATATATAAGAGTAATATATCTTATAACATCATTAACATATATATATACATATATATAAATGAATGGCCTGCGTGTTTGGTTCTTATCATAATCTTTACAATGTAATGATATGGCCTTGTATTTCTAAAGCAAGATTTTCCCATTTTATTGTCCAAACCACACTATTTTTATAATGGTGTACAGCTATAAATCTATATATAATGTATATTATGATTTTCAACTAGTACCCATGAGCTGTCAAATTTTTTTTAATACCCTATTCAAGAAAAGCTGCACATCGAATGGGATGGTTTTAGTTTAGCATTGTTAGACAGCTCACAAACAAGTGCTTCCAAAGGAAAGAAAAAGGCAAATGGGCCAAGAAACACCATAAATTTCTTGTTGAAATTTGCCTGGACTTGGTAAGTAAGGGGAGAAGACCAACTTCATACTTGGACAAAAGATAATACTCAGTTGTTTTTAAAGCATCTAAATTCTAGGCAGGTCCAAGGGAGGGTTCAAGAATGAATACAGCGACTACTAAATTCAACGACATGATGCATAGTTGCCTAAATTTAGGGAACACAAATAAAATGATTGCAAAATAATCCAACACAAAAATATTTGGCATGTCCATATTGCATATATCATAAATCCAAGAACAAGCAAAATCATGAAAACATATTTCATAAGGATAACATGATAATATCTTAAAATTTATAATAGCATATACCAAACAACTTATATCACCAGCCAATAACCACATATATATATATATATAGAGAGAGAGAGAGAGAGAGATGCCTGAGGATATGCATATGGATGCAGCCGACTGTGCTGCACTCAGCCTAGTTAGGTGCCACATGCACATACACAAGGTCGATCACTGACCATCCAAAAAAATATTAAAAATTATTTTTACACCATTGATTTTGTGGCCAAAGTTGAAAATTTTCGAATGGCAAAAATTTTTGGCAGAAAACACATGTCTTTGACCAGTGAAATGAAGGGCACAAAAGTTCAAAAAAAATTCTAAAACACTAGAGGGACTGGTGAACCCTTAGAGTTGCGATCACCGTGATCACCTGCCACATGTCATGTGATCTCGCATCCGTTTGCAGCAATTTTGGACGCACACGGATATATTTTCCCATTTCCCACATATATATATATATATATATATATATATATATATATATATATATATATATATATATATATAGATATAGATATATATATATATAAGATCATACCGTGCCTGAAGAATCTCTTCCACCAAAAAGAAACAACATCCCATCCGGGTGTGCAGCAGCTGTTGCATACCTAAATATGTGAAATAACATTAACTTCTCTCATAATGGCCAAGCAGAAAAATAAGTAGGACAGTAATGAGGATATAAAGTAACCTGGTCGTAAAAACATTCAGATCAACTTATTAAAGAAAATCATGCTTAGATATAGGAAGCAATCCTCCAAGCATAACTGTATAAAGTAGGAGAAGTCATCAAATTTCATTAACAAAATGATTGCGTGAAGGAACATGGTTGCACAAAGCGGGAGCCCATAGTTGCATGAGTGAGGAAAGGACTGTCTCAAAAAACTGTTCAAATGGAAGCAACCAAGGATCAAACTCAGTATCTGTATCAGGTATCGGTCCAGCAGGAACCAAGATGTATCGTCTGATACGGATCGCCAATACCCTATCGGCCTTTTTTATTGAAAAAAAAAAAGGTATTTGTATCGTTCAATATCATTGTTGTCAAAAGCGATCGCATATGCGATTATGCGATCACATATGCGATCTGAAAGTTATGCGGTCGCATACAGTGTATGCGATCACATACACCTCCAATGGTCATAAATATGACCATTGGAGTTTTTTTTCTTTTTTTTTTACATTTTAGGCCTCCCCTTCCTAATCCAATGATATTGAACGATACAAATACCTTTTTTTACATTTTGAGTTTTTAGTAGTCTCTCTCTCTCTCTCTCTCTCTCTCTCTCTCTCTCTCTCTCTCTTAAATCTTTGTTTATCATTTTTTTCCTCTATTTTGTAGTTAATTAAGCAAAGACTCCAAAGAGTTGAGAGTTGAGACTTGAGAGAGCACAAAATTAACACAAAACATATATTATACAGTTTTGGGAATTTTTTGGGATTTTTGTTATTTTTTTGGAAAAAAAAAAAAAAAAAAGTTATGTCATCGCATGATCACATATGCGATGGCACTATGCCATCGCATATGCAATTTGACAACAATGGTCAGCATCGGCCGATATTGACCCATATTGGTCTGATACCGATACTAATATTGATACCACCCTGATACATGTATCAGACGGTATCGGTATCGGTTCTCGACGAAACCGATACGTATCGCTGATATGTATAGGTATCGGCCAAGTTTTGATACCATGGAAGCAACAATGGAAACTACATAAAATAATATGAAAGACAAAAGATTAAGGTTATATTTAGTAAGTACATATATTAATTTAATGACTATGCATAAGTCAGAATATCTAGATTCAAAATGAGAAAAATTAAAAATAGTACATTGAAAGAATTAAGCTGATTTTGTAGAACAATTGTAGAGGCAGTGAGAGGATATTATAAAAAGGAGTTAGGTTGAGAACAAGATTTTGGAGCAGGAAAAGCAAGAACAAAGTAGTATCAGATATATAGGTACAAATTCACGCAAACAGTAAGTCGCCTCAAGAGGACTGGTTAGCTGACAATGCAAATTCAAGCTATTTTCTAACAGTTTCTCTCCATGAGTAGAGAACTACCATCACGGTCCCCATCCTCAACTCGGCATGCGCATGACCGCCGATGCCGGTGCACGAGCGGTCATCGGGGGAACAGGTTTTGCAAGTAGGTGGAACCTTATCTAAATCTCGTATCCACAATCCTTATCTAACCGAATTTTCTAAAAGTATCCATGTCCAGATCCACTAGGTCCGACCTCCGAAAAAAAAAGTTAAAGGGGGGTATCAGTTAGCTAAAAGTTATAACAAAAGCTCCCCATCATGAGAAAGTCTTCAAAAAGGCCCCACTGCGGACTGAGTCAATGGCTATCCCCTCCTAGTCAAATGAATGTTTGTTTATTTTTTTTGGATAAGGCAAAAGAATGTTAATCAAGCTCCAAGCCAACTACTTGAGAGGTCTGCGCTGAGTTTTATGCATATATGGGGTTGATGAAACCAGCCATACGTCATGACATTTAGCAGGTAACTAATGTTCCAAAGAAAATCTGGGAGTTTATAAAATTGTCGTTCATTTAAATAAGCAGTATGCAATGATTTGAAAAAATTGCAATAATGCTTACCAAGATTACAAAAATTCAAATGTTACCACAAATGATTATATTGTTAAACACATTATTTTAATTAAAACAGAAACGTAAGTTCCATATGCAAGACTTCTAATCATTTAATGATGAAGAGTTTGCAAATGTAAACAAACAAAAAAAACTATTTGTTTCCAATATATTAAGTGAAAAAAATATAATCTCACATTCTAGCAGCAGGTATCTCGCCTTCCGGGTTGAGCTTCTGCCATCTGTATGGTTTTATTGCAGCATCCAAAACCCATGCATCAGACAGCACTCTCTTCCCTATGCCACAAGTATTGACCAGTAAACATTAAATTTTCCAAAAAAATCAACAAAAAACCTTACAAAAAAATGAATATAAAAGAAAAAACAACTGGGTAGCAAAAAGTTTTTCTAAAGTTCTTCATAAGCACGTAAAAGTTTTTCTAAGAACTAAGAAAACATAGAACATTGCAATTATTTCAAAGAATGCCTAAATTTTTTCTAAAGTTCTTCATAAGCATAAAAAATATTTTGTACCTTGGTTCAGAATGAATATAAAAGAAAAAATAATTGGTACCAAAAAAGTAAACTATACTGACTACCTAAATATAGAACATTAAAGAGCACTTTATGTCCAAATCTTTTTATTGGAGAATGTCCATGTCACGGAAAAGCATGTGACATTATTAATTTAGCGCATCTTATATGTGTGTGCAGTTGGTTAAGAAGGAACCTATGAAGATGCATAATGCTTTCTTTGCCTCCACATAATTATGGGTGTTATCTTCATAGCAATTGGCTTCCAAAAAGTTTGTGTCCCATACTTTACAAGATCTAAAGACTTGCTAAATGTGAAGCATGTGAGTGAAGTAAACAAAGAAGGGGAAGCAAAGAAGGGGAAGCAAATTAAGGGATAATTAACAAAGTATCTAAAGCTGAAGTAAAATAGCCTTTGCAAAAATGAAGAAAGAAGCATTCCGGCTAGATGAGATATCTATAGAGGTTTGGGTTTTGATGAGGGTGAAGGTTACCAAATTGTTCAACAAAACAATAAGAATAAGAAAAATGCCCCAAGAATGGATAGTTTTGATGAGGGTGAAGGTTACCAAATTGTTCAACAAAACAATAAGAATACTAAAAATGCCCCAAGAATGGATAGAGAGAGAGAGAGAGAGAGAGAAAGCATCATGGTCTTTTTCATAAAAATAAAGGAGATATCTAAAAAATTGTGCCAGTAGGTATTAATCTTATGAATCATACTGTGAAACTTTGGTAGTGTTGTGGAGAAGCATCTACCATAACAATCAAATTCTTCTAAGAACTAGTTTCAGTTTATGCTATGAAAATAAATGGACAAAACATTTTCTTATTGAGGGAACTTAATGAAAAATTTAGAGATGGGAGAAAATATATATATATATAGAAGGTTTTTATCAATTTGGAGATAGCTTATAATAGTCCGGAATCCAGATAGAAAATCCGACGGAATTTATGATAAAAAGTACATCCTGAATGATATATTGAAATTATCCAAGAGATATATGAAGGGGTAACTAATGCAAAAATTGTGTTTAGAAAGACAGCTGAGTTCCCAATTGGAGTTGGGCTGCATTAAGAGCTTATTTTGAGTCCTTATTTGTTGGCTTGGTTTTGGCTGAATTGATAAGATAGATACAAAAAGAGGCTCTGGTATATCCATTGGTTGTTGATAATGTGTTTCATATTGGCCAAAAAGAAGACGAGTTGTAGTTATGGAGGTTACACCAATTAGTAGAAAAACTCGTATATACGAAGTGCAAGTATAGTGGACACAAACAATAACGATAATTTGATCAAATTGAAATCTAGCTTCAATGTCATAGATTTCGGCACTTGGGCTCTTCTATACAACAAAAGGAATTTGAAGATGACATTCCAACAGGATCAATTCAGGGGAGAAGGAAGTGTCGGGAACATCGACATTGTGGACATCGGCTATGAACCATATTGTGTGTACCGGCGTCGAAACAAATGGCAAGGGGACCAGAACTGATACGGACACCTGATTCAAGAGAAGAACTGATGCATACCTTAGTCGATAGATCGACTGTGGACAGGGGGGGCTTAAATTTTGGTGAAGTTTTGTTCTCAGTCGATCGATCGAAGGTAATTTTCGATCGATCGAATGTGAACCGAGATTTAATGAGATTTATATATATAAATCAATCAATCGAGTACAATTTTTGATCGATCGATTGTGACTCGAGACTTCTATATGATTATATATATATATATATATCGATCGATTTTTCGCGTAAGTGGGTTCCGCCAAAAGACGGAAATTGTAGTTTTAAGGCAAACTTGTCTTTTCTTTTAGTTTATTTGTTTTAGGGCTTTCTTTTTATGGGGTCTCCTATATAAGATCTTTAAGCAAACATTGTAATTAGTTATTGATTAATGAAAAAGGCTATTGCTTTATGCTTGAGATGAGCAACTTCGAAGAGTAATTCTTCTTCTCCCGTGAAGGGTTTGGTGTGAAGCCAAGGGTGTGAAGCCCACAATCTCTATCTATCATCTATTTTCTCTTTTGATTTATCTTTTTGCTTGCGTAACGATCCCATCAACCCATTCCAGCTATTACCATGTGTTTATCACGAGAACCAGAAACCCTAGACCTGACCAAAACCATTAAACCAATTTGAACCATTGAATCGACCCCATCCAATGAACCCTGGAAAGAACTAGTGATCCCACCTTTGCACTACGAGCAAGTGCCCTAACCTAGAAGCAGCTAGAGTTCTATCTTTAGGATCCTCCTTCTACGAGGCTAACGGATCTAGCGCAACGAACTGGACCCCACCCGAACCAAACGCGATCATCCAGACAAAATACCATGGAACCTTAAGGTATCACGATTATTTTAAGAATTGTTGCTTAATTAATTTGTTTAATTTCAGTAAATAGCACTTCATCTTCATTCACGTAGTTTAGGGTTGTCGTCTCGTGTCAGTTTTGGTATCAAAGCCTAGGTTCTAGGTTAGGGCATATTTGCGTGTCATTTTAATTTCATTAAATTTTATTTCGTTTATATTCTTCATTGTGCACATCTAGTGTTTGTTAAAAGTCCCATTTTCTTGGTTCATAGTTGCATTACATGTTAGAACCCATAATTAGTAAGTCGTGATCACCATGGACATGAGCAAGACTGTCAATGTCCTTAGGGAAGTCAAAGTTGAATTGAGTGCAATCAATGATTGGATGGCTGCCATGGAACAAGCCCAAACCACCCTTGAGGCTTCCAATGGTAGGTTGCTAAACCGAGTCATTCGGTTAGAAGGGGCTGATGAGCACCTTGAGCAACGAAGTGAGTGTGATGGCCCACGCTTCGAATGTGATGGTCATCAGAATGATTAGAATCGGAGTCATAGGGTAGATCAACATGGAGATGACTCCAACCCGAATTGGAAACTCCTAAAAAATGTTCAAGTCGAGTTTCCAACCTTCGACGATAAAATGGACCCTAAATGACGCGGGACAACAACCCTAAAATGCGGAATATGATTTTTATGCAGATTTTGTCGAAATTAAATAAAATTAAATCAAGCTTAATCTCAAAACTATCTTAAATACCTTAGGGTTCAGAGAATTCAAGTTGGTAGATCACACAAGATCCAGGTAGGGTCCAGTCCGATGCGCAAGTACTTTTAAAGTCAAGGCGAGATCGGCATAGAGATAGGGCTCTAACTTTTCCAGGCGTAGGCACTCGTCTTCAGTCCGATGTAGATCCACGGATTTCAAATCGGGTTGTAAAGGGAATTAGGGTTTGTAAAAGGCTTATGACTTTAGATTGGTTTGTGGTTTTGGAAAGGGTATTGGCTTTGTGTAGTTTAGGGCTTCAAAACAGGTTTAGGGTTTTGGATTTGAAAGGAAACAATTAGGCTATGGTTTAGAGAAGCAAACACAAAGATAGCAAATATAAGAGATCACACAAGTTGAAGACAATAAATCAGAAGATATATGAGAATCACTCCCTTGGTCTCACACCAAACCCATCTCAGGCATAGATTACTCAAGCATAAAAGCATTCAATAATCAATCAACTAACTAAAAGGTGTTTACAAGCCTCTATATATAGGTCACCAATAATTAAGTTCGAAATAAAAGAGTTCTAATACTAATAAAAAACAAAAATGGAAGTTTTCGCATAAAATTCTGGGTCGTAGCTCGCTCGAGCGATAATTATCATTGCTCGAGCAAGTTTAAGTGATCGCTCGCGTGTCTGAAATCGTTGTCGTAGCTAGCACGCGCGAGGATTATCATCGCTCGAGCGACTTTAAGTGCTCGCTCGCTCGAGGATTCTCTGCGACGTCGTTCTCCTCGCGGTTAGTGTCTGTTTCTCCTCTGAGGCAACGGCACTCAAGCTTCCTCTACGCTTCTTCCGACGCCGATAGAAACAATGTGGTCCGAATCCAATGTCCATGTATGTGGCATCCCCGTCAATTCCCCTGGACTAAAAAGGTTTCATCACCGATGAAACGCGCTCGTGGTAGATGTCTAGCAGGTCACGGTTCAAGCGGCGAACTTCATTCTCGTGGACCCAAGTGTTTTCGGGATCCGGTTTGCCGACCCATTTAACCAAGTATTTCTGGAATCCCCGTCATGTGTAGAGATGGCATGATCATTGATTATATCCTCTATCCCATCTGTTCTCTGTCTGCTTGGGGAAGGAAGAGGTATAGGTTGCAAGGTTGGATTGGGGCTGGGATTAGGAGGTGGCTAGAGTGGGTTTTCAGGAGGTGGGGTGAAACCCAAGTAAGGAACCAAGTCCTCCACATTGAACGTTGAACTAACCCCCGTACCTGGAGGAAGCTCAAGCACGTATGCATTAGAACCACTCTTAGCCAAAATTCTAAAAGACCCAGCGCCTCGAGATTGGAGCTTCTTTGCGGCTCCCGATGGGAACCGCTCAGGCCTAACCCGGACCATCACAAAATCACTCATGTGAAATTCTTTAGAACGCCTGTGAGCATCTGCAGATAATTTATATTGACTGTTGCTTGAATTAATTTTTTGTTTAATTTCGGCATGCAAGCTATGAATATGTTGTGCAAATGCATCGACAAACTCTGACACTCTATGGGATGGAGACATGGGGATCAAATCCAATGGGGTCCTAGGCCTATGACCATATACTACCTCAAAAGGACTCATGCCTATGGACCTATTGACAGAATTATTATATGCAAACTCATTTGTGGGTAAGATGGTATCCTAGGTCCTAACATGATCATTGACAAGACTACGAAGGAGATTCCCAAGGCTCCTATTGGTGCTTTCGGTTTGGCCATCCGTTTGAGGGTAGTAAGCTGTAGAGAATTGGAGCAATGTACCCATCATGTGCCAAAGGGTCTTCCAAAAATAACTAGTGAATTTAACATCCCTATCAGACACAATGGTTTTGGACAACCCATGAAGACGCACTACTTCCGCGAAAACTAGTTTAGCAATATGAGATGCATCGGAGGTTTTGGAGCACGGGATGAAGTGGGCCATCTTGGAAAATCGGTCCACTACGACATAGATGGAATCGTGCTTCCTAGGGGTCTTAGGAAGTCCAAGCACGAAATCCATAGAGAGGTCTTCCCACGATGTGTGGCACGGGTAACGAGGTGTACAAGCCGGTATTTTGTTTGATCTGTTTTGATACTTGGCAAGTACAACAATGCTTAACGACCCGGGCAACATCTCTCATTAGGCTAGGCCAAAAGAACCTATCCTCTACGAGCGCAACAGTTTTATTACGCCCGAAATGTCCGGCCATCCCTCTCGCATGTAACTCCCAAATGAGAAAGTCATGCAATGAAGTGCGAGGGATGCAAAGGCGATTGCCTTTAAACAAGTACCCATCTTGGATGGTGTACACAGAGTGTATGCTGGTCGAGTTACTAAGGAGAGCAGTGTACTCAACCCCAAAATCTAGGCACTCAGGGTACTCATCCTTTAACTTTTCGAACCCGACGACCTCGGTGCTCATTGTGCGCAAAGTCACCACTCGCCGACTAAGTGCATCAGCGGCCTTATTTTCAGCACCGGCCTTATGCTTTAACATGAATGTGAACCCTTGAAGGTACTCAACCCACTTCGCGTGCCTTGGGTTCAACTTCTACTGTGAAGCAAGAAAGCGTAAGGCTTCATAGTCAGAGAACAGCACAAATTCATGCGGTCTAAGGTAATGTTTCCAATACCAAAGAGATCGGACGACCGCATAGAACTCCTTGTCATAGATGGAGTATTTTTGCTTTGCCTCGTTAAGTTTTTCACTAAAATAGGCCACAGGGTGACCCTCTTGGCTAAGCACTTCTCCTATGGCTACACCCGAAGCGTCGCATGCGACATCAAAGAATTTAGAAAAGTTCGGCAATCGTATGACGGGTGCACTACTCATTCGTTGTTTGATCTCAACAAAGGCTTTCGTCCCCGCTTTGCCCCATTTAAAGTCCCCCTTTTTCATGCAATCAGTGCTTGGGGCCATGATGGTGCTAAAGCTTTTGATGAAGCGACGATAAAAAGTAGCCAAACCATGGAAGCTACGAACATCGTGTATGTTCTTAGGCTCGGGCCACTCCACAATGGCTCTCACCTTTTCGAGGTCCGCGACCATTCCATTAGCTAAGATAATAAATCCCAAAAAAACAATAGAACGTTGCATGAAGGTGCATTTCTTGAGATTTGCAAACAACTTCTCACCCTTGAGGGTTTCACTAGCCAGCCTAAGGTGGTTCAAGTGTTGTTCCTTATCATGACTGTAGATCAGGATGTCATCGAAATAAACAAGGAACTTGCCTAGAAACGGCCTCAACACTTGGGTCATGAGTCGCATGAAAGTACTCGGGGCATTAGAGAGCCCAAAAGGTATGACCATCCACTCATAAAGACCATCCTTAGTCTTAAAGGCGGTTTTCCACTCATCACAGGGGCGGATGCGGACTTGATGGTAGCCACTCTTAAGGTCTATCTTTGAAAAGATAGTGGCACCAACCATCATGTCAAGCATGTCATCGAGCCTTGGTATGGGAAACCGATACTTAACCGTAATCTTATTGATTGCACGGCTATCCACACACATGCGCCACGTACCAACTTTCTTAGGAGTGAGTAGGGTGGGTACGGCACACGGGCTCAGACTCTATTGGATGAATCCCTTCTGAAGGAGCTCATTGACTTGCCAAGTCAACTCAGCATGCTCAATCGGATTCAACCGATACTGGGGCAGGTTCGGTATGGTAGATCTGGGAACCAAGTCTATTGCGTGTTGGATATCACGCAGAGGAGGGAGTTCGTTTGGTAAATCTTCAGGGAAGACATTCGTAAACTCTTTTAAAATCGGCTCAACCTCCTTAGGACACTCGCTCACCGACTCGGGAGCACTCTCTACGGTGACAACTACGTACACTACACTCTCATCTAACGATGCTTTCTCGAACTCAAGGAGGCTTACAATATTAATGGATTTAGAAGACTTGCCCTTCTTTTCGACGGTGTTGGTCGATAGTGTCTTGGGAAGCAAAGGGTGTAAAGTGATCTTTTTGCCCATATGCATGAACGTGCATATGTTTGATCAACCAGAAAGGGTTACGTCTATGTCATAGAGCCACGGCCTTCCCAAAATGATATGGCTCACATCCATCGGCACCACATCGCACCATAAGGTGTCCGAATAAGAACCTAACTGAATCGGTACACGACACCTTTTCGACACGGGAATGGATGAGGAATTGACCCATGCAACTTTATAAGGTCTCGGGTGGGCTTCAGGTGTAAGCCCTAAGCGGCGTACCGCATGAGTTGATATTACGTTAGTGCAACTACCGCTATCCACGATGACCCTACAATTCTTTTCACCAAATCTGGCACAGGTGTGCAAGATGTTCTCACTACGCCAGTCATCATTTTCATCCCGTTGAGGCTGTGCAAGGGCATACCTCACAACTAAAGCATGACCAATAGCATCACCCTCCTCATCACTGGGTGTGCTAACCGGTTCAAATACTTCCTCTTCAACCACTACCTCATCATCTTCCTCCTCTCCCTCAATGAAGAGAGTCCTTTGCGGTTCTTTCGTAGGGCATTGGGCGGCAAAGAGTCCCATCCCATGACATTTATAGCACTTTACTTGAGAATTAACCCTTGAGGATTCTCCGACTACGCCTTTTCCCTTTCCAAACCTAGAATTGGTAGGGGCGGGTTGTGTAGGTTTGGGAGGAGGATTAAATCGTCCCTCACCGGATCATTGACTTCTATATTGTGGCTCGGTCCTCTTCACCACCGTAGTTTTCAAATACTGTTCAAGATCTTGCACAACGGCATAGCATCTTTCAAGAGTTTCTACGGGGTGAGAAATTAACTCTTTTTGCAAATCAAGTCGCAACCCGGTGCAGAATCTAGAGAGTGATTTCAAGGTCTTCCGATACTTTTGCCCTCATCATGAACTCTTCAAATTTGGCAATCTAATCAGTCACGGGCATACCACCTTGACGTAAATTTTGCCACTAGTCGAGGAGGCATTGGTGGTATGATAAAGGAACATACTTCTCAGTAAGTTGTTCCTTCATGTCGTCCCAACGGGTAATGGGAAGACAACCCGCGTTCACCCTAATGCGCTCAACATTGAACCAGAAAAGTCGAGCTTTACCAACCAATTTCATCTTAGCAAGTCTAACGCAACGGTCGTCATACATGGCATACCAATCAAAGTGTTGGTCCATATCAGAAAGCCAATTGAGGAAGACGGTAGGATCCATTCTTCCATCGAAAGTCGGAATATCAACTCGGACATTCTTAAGGAGTTGAACTTCGGGGTCATAGTCATCTCTACGATGATCCCTACGGTTCCAGTTGTCTTGGTGACCATTACGTTCAAAGTGTGGACACTCACGCTCTTGGTGTTGATTTTCTAGCCCACCCATCGCTTCCAGTAGGTTGATTCGATCACGTAATCTATCATTACCAACTCCTAGTGATGTTTGGGCTTGCTCAATGGTATTCAGACGTGCACTAATCACACTCAACTCTTCTCGTATACTGTTAAGGGCATTGAGAATCACACTCGAGTCCATGGTGATCACAAGGTCTATTAGGGGGTTCTAATACGGAATGCAATATGGACTCACAAAAACAAATGCAATAAAATAAATATGACAAGCACAGATGCCCTAACCTAAAAAACCTAGGGCTTTGATACCAAAACTGATGCGGGACAACGACCCTAAAATGCGGAATATGATTTTTATGCAGATTTTTCCGAAATTAAATAAAATTAAATCAAGCTTAATCTCAAAACTATCTTAAATACCTTCGGGTTCAGAGAATTCAGGTTGGTAGATCACACGAGATCCAGGTAGGGTCCAGTCCAATGCGCAAGTACTTTTAAAGTCAAGGCGAGATCGGCCTATAGATAGAACTCCAGCTTTTCCAGGCGTAGGCACTCGTCTTCAGTCTGATGTAGATTCACGAATTCTAAATCGGGTTGTAAAAGGGAATTAGGGCTTGTAAAAGGCTTATGACTTTAGATTGGTTTGTGGTTTTGGAAAGGGTATTGGCTTTGTCTGGTTTAGGGCTTCAAAACAGGCTTAGGGTTATGGATTTGAAAGGAAACAATTAGGCTATGGTTTAGAGAAGCAAATATAAGAGATCACGCAAGTTGAAGACAATAAATCAGAAGATATATGGGAATCACTCCCTTGGTCTCACACCAAACCCATCTCAGGCAAAGATTACTCAAGCATAAAAGCATTCAATAATCAATCAACTAACTAAAAGGTGTTTACAAGCCTCTATATATAGGCCACCAATAATTAAGTTCGAAATAAAAGAGTTCTAATACTAATAAAACACAAAAAGGGAAGTTTTCGCATAAAATTCTGTGTCGTAGCTCGCTCGAGCGATAATTATCATCACTTGCGTGAGGGCTCGCTCGAGCGAGTTTAAGTGAGCGCTTGCGAGTCTGAAATCGTTGTCGTAGCTCGCACGCATAAGGATTATCATCGCTCGTGCTAGGATTCTCTGCGGCGTCGTTCTCCTCGCGATTTGTGTCCGTTTCTCCTCTGAGGCTACGGTACTCGGGCTTCCTCTACGCTTCTTCCAACGCCGATAGAAACGATGTGGTCCGAACCCAATGTCCATGTATGTGGCATCCCCGTCATTAAAGTCTTCCTCGATTGGTTATCCGATATGGATCAGTACTTTGAGTGGTATGGCATGAGCGATGAGCAATGTGTCAGGCTCGCCAAGATGAAGTTCATCGGCCAAGCCCAATGTTCCTAAAGTCGGCGGGAGGGTTCGGGCAGTTGGGTGGATATTCTGGCGGATCAAGCGGGGCGATGCCTTGGCAGGCGCCTCAAGAACCAGGCGGTCACTATATATATATATAAATATTAGAGTATCAAAAGAGTAAATTGAAGGTTTAGAAATTATATTTAAACACACAATTGAATTCAATTCAAATAAATACTACATTACTACTAAATATGAAGTTCAACTTTAACCATCACAATTTCACAAAAATCAGGTAATCTAAAAATATAGCATATATTAAAACACATAATTGTTCATTCTGAATGTCCCTCCTCATCTTTATCTTCTTCGTTTTGTAAATCAAGTTCATTATCGGAAGGAATGAACCCGCTATCATCATCCCCTTCATCTCTTGCTTCTACATCAAGTTCCTCCTCATTAATTTCTGTCATTAGCAGTGTGACAGCTCTCGTGCTCCTCCTTGGTTGTGCTTCTTCATTTGTACTTGAAGCCTCGCCAATAACACCCCAAGTCAAGGACCTGCCGGGAAATACTTCTTGATTAGGGTCAACTAACCATTCAAGTATCCCTTCCTTGTCTTCAGAGAGCAAGATATCCTCTTTCTCCTTTCTTTTAGACCCGCAATCTAGTAGCTTGGTATTAAATTGGACATTATACCAAATCATTCAACTTTGGTGTACCATTATATTTCTTTTTTTTTAGTGGATCTGCGTATATAAAACAAAAAATATTTTAAATGATATATACATAACTGACTTTATAAATAATTAAATACAATAACATAAATATATGCTTATATTCTAGAAATTTATTTAGTATTTACCATCTCAAACGTGCTCCAGTTTATCTCGCATCTAGAAGAACTGCATGCTAAATTCAATATTTATAGTGCCATCTTTTGCAAGTTAGGAGCTTCCGCACCATGCAATTTCCACCAATTAGCTGTTAATTAATTCCAAAAGAAAATTAAGTTAAGAAATTATTACTTAATTGAACCTCTAAATTAAAATATAAATTATAATTAAAATAATAATTAACTGTAAATTACCTAGGTCAAACCTCTTATATGAATGCAATACCTTCATATTCACATTCCTTTGCTTAATCGCTAAGGAATCTCCAAAATATTTTTTCGAATTCATATAACAACTGATCTCTTAAAAAATTTCGGCTTCTTGAAATTCAAGATCAATCAACTTCTTAATGCAATTGTTTACGCCATTCATAAACCACGGTGCTCTACGAATTTTTTCTCTTTCTTTATAGTAGTAGAAAGGATTCAAGAGGTGTCCCGCTGCAACCAATGGATGCTTTAAGTGTTTTTCAAATCTCCTTTTGATGATCTCCAATACCTTCTGAATTCGAGTTTCCTTGTCTTAGAAAGAGACTTTAATTTCTCTTTCTACCTCTTCAATGGATGCGTAGATGTGTCCCATGATAGGGGCATCTGAATCAACCATTGTAGAACTTTTACGAGCGATTGGAAGACCTTCAAAGCATAAACCACGTCATTCCAAAAAGCATTGCCCAATATGATACTCTGTACTTTCCTCCCTACCCTCTCTTTATACCATCTGGATTTCTTCCAAGCTTCAGAGGAGAACATATCCCTTAATGGGAGCCTTAATGTAAAAAAACTCTGTAAACTGAGAAAAGCAGTAGCGAACCCCGGCTCTAACAAGATCTTTTCTCTGTCTTCTTCCTCATCAAAGTCAACACTCTAACCTGACGGTATATAAATGTTGATACAGTCATGTTAGATCTTTTCTCTTTGCCTTCGCAATGGCTCTCTTTATCTGCGTTAGCTTACTCATATCGTGAAACATCAGGTCAATCGAATGCGGCGCACAAGGAGTCCAATAAATACTTGAATAATTAATTTCTAATATTTTTGTAGCTCCAATATTGTTTACAGCATTATCGGTGACCACTTAGAGCACTCTCTTTTCCCCTACTTCTTGTATGCACTGCTCAACCAACTCATAGATGAACTGTGCATTATGAATTTCCAACGAAACATCAACCGATCTTAAAAAAGTTTTTCCAACGTGTACTAAACGATTCATTATACTTCTTGCCTTTTTATCTGTCCACGTATCTGTCATGATAGAATAACCATAAGTATCTCATGCCTCTTTATGCGGGATTAATCTCTTTTTTACACTATCAACC
Source organism: Chloranthus sessilifolius (assembly GCA_021018995.1). Classification (NCBI taxonomy): domain Eukaryota; kingdom Viridiplantae; phylum Streptophyta; class Magnoliopsida; order Chloranthales; family Chloranthaceae; genus Chloranthus; species Chloranthus sessilifolius. The sequence goes on from CM037588.1 coordinate 13,290,525, forward strand.
TCATCCATCAACAAAGGAACCCCCAACTGATAATCTGAAGGAGGAATATATCCTGGCCCATATTGGCCAATTGCTTCACTTTTCAAAAAATACTTGCTTTTCATAGTGTGAAAAGCGATGTCATGGACATAGAACCATCTAGCAGTGTATTGGTCTACACGTCCTTTTATCTCTTTCGATAAGTGTTCTGGGAGGACGGTTTGCCGCATTTTTTCCTTCACTTCATCAGCTGGTTTGCGGTGCACAAAAGAATCCATCGGCCCCTGAGTGCGTGTAAGAAGCGGTGACTTTCTCTAATTACCCCCTCATTACCCTCATCACTGGAACGTAAGTCCTCATCTTCATCATCACTAACAATCCGCACAAACTCCTGTATTGCCTGAGTTTCTTTTTCCTTGGTGACTTTCTTTTCCTTGATCAAGTTGAGAGCGCTTAGCATCTCATCCCTAGCCTCTGTTGACACATCTTTAGAAGGGATTATGTCCCCCTGAACACCAGCAAGATGTTTCTTCAACCGATTAATGCTGGAATGTCATTCCCTTTTACAAAAACTGCACGTTATTCTCTTTGGATTTGATGGATCCCTGAGAAAGCAATACTTCCAACCAGGATGCGCACTATTCTTTCCAGATGCACCGATTGATGCACAAGACGATGACATTTGAACGTTTGAAGCTCAAACCAGTGAACTACACATCCAAAAAAATATCAAATAAATATTAGATATATAATTATATATATTATAAATTTATAATATTAATTAATATATATTAGCACATATTAATAATTATATACACATGTGCACACACACACACACACACACACACACACACACACACACACACACACACACACACATATATATATATATATATATATATATATATATATATATATATATATATTTAAGTATACGAGTTATACAGTATTGAGTATACATATAGTCACAGGCTCACAGCACAAGCGCACAACACTGAGGTTGAGCACACACACAGTCACAGCACAACACTAAGCACACCCACACATATATACATATACATATATATATATATATATAACTTTTTTACGTATACAATCAGTATACAGAGTCACAGTGACGCGGGACGGGAACCCTAAAATGCGTGACTATGATTTTATGCAATTTTGCCAAAATTAAATAAACTAATTCAAGTTTAATCGCAAAATTATCTTAAAATACCTTAGGGTTTGCAGAATTTTGATGAGTAGATCACACGATATCCGAATAGGGTGTCCAATCCGATGCGCAAGTACTTTCAAAATTGAGGCAAGATCGGCCTAGAGATAGAACTCTAGCGTTCCAGGATTAGGCACTCGTCTTCGGTCTGTTGTAGATTCACGGATTCCAACTTGGGTTGTAGAAGGGAATTAGGGTTTGTAAAACGCTTTTGGCTTTTAGGTCGGTTTATGGTTTCGGAACGCGTATTGGCTTGTGTGATTTAGAGTTCAAAGTCTAGGGTTTCGGGATCGAAGGAAACAATTAGACTGAGGTTTCGGGATCGAAGGAAACAATTAGACTGAGGTTTAGAGAAGCAAGCACAGATCGAGAGATAGTAAATATGATAGAGAAAATAACAATGGCTTTTGGGAATCACTCCTTTGGCCTCACACCAAACCCATCTCAAGCAAAGATTACTCAAGCATAAAAGCATTCAAATAATCAATCCACTAATTAAAAGTGTTTACAAGCCTCTATATATAGGCCACCAATAATTAAACTCGAAATAAGAAGAGTCCTAATAGAAATAAAATTAAAAATCACCTTTATTGTCAGGCGTTGTATACATTTACGGCATGTCGCGACGCTCATTGTATGCGGCGTCATGCGCATTTCTTTGTGTCCCTCTTTCTCCTTTCTCCCCCGGGCTTCCTCTACGCTTCTTCTGAAGTCGGTAAAACTGATGTGATCCGAATCCAATGTCCATGTATGTGGCGTCCCCGTCAATTCTCCTGGACCAAAAAGGTTTCATCACTGATGAAACACGCTCGTGGTGGATGTCTATCAGGTCGGGATTCAAGCGGCGAACTTCATTCTCGTGGATCCAAGTGTTTTCGGACTCCAATTTTCCGACCCATTTAACCAAGTACTTTTGGAATCCCCCGTCATGTGTAAAGACGGCATGATCATTGATTATATCCTCTATTTCATCTGTTCTCTGTCTGCTTGGGGAAGGAAGAGGTACAGGCTGCAAGGTTGGATTGGGGCTGGGACTAGGAGGTGGCTGGAGTGGATTTTTAGGAGGTGGGGTGAAACCCAAGTAAGGAACCAAGTCCTCCACATTGAATGTTGAACTAACTCCCGTACCTGGAGGAAGCTCAAGCACGTATGCATTAGGACCACTCTTAGCCAAAATTTTAAAAGGTCCAGCGCCTCGAGATTGGAGCTTCTTTGCGGATCCCGATGGGAACCGCTCAGGCCTAACCCGGACCATCACATAATCTCCCACGTTAAATTATTTAGAACGCCTGTGAGCATCTGCAGATAACTTATATTAACTGTTGCTTGAATTAATTTTCTGTTTAATTTCGGCATGCAAACTATGAATGTGTTGTGCAAATGCATCGGCAGACTCTGACACTCTATGGGATGCAGACATGGGGATCAAATCTAATGGGGTCCTAGGCCTATGACCATGTACTACCTCAAAAGGACTCATGCCTATGGACCTATTAACAAAATTATTATAGGCAAACTCAGCTGTGGGTAAGATGGTATCCCAGGTCCTAACATGATCACCGAAAAGACTACGAAGGAGATTCCCAAGGCTCCTATTGGTGCTTTCGGTTTGGCCATCCGTTTGAGGATGGTAAGCAGTTGAGAATTGGAGCAATGTGCCCATCATGTGCCAAAGGATTTTCCAAAAATAACTAGTGAATTTAACATCCCTATCAGACACAATGGTGTAGGGCAACCCATGAAGACGTACTACCTCCGCGAAAAATAGTTTAGCAATATGAGATGCATTGGAGGTTTTGGAACAAGGAATGAAGTGGGTCATTTGGAAAATCGGTCCACTACGACATAGATGGAGTCGTGCTTCCTAGGGGTCTTAGGAAGTCCAAGCACGAAATCCATAGAGAGGTCTTGCCACGGTGTGTCTGGCACGGGTAAAGGAGTGTACAAGCCGGTATTTTGTTTGGTTTGTTTTGACACTTGGCAAGTACGACAATGTTTGACAACCCGAGCGACATCTCTCATTAGGCTAGGCCAAAAGAACCTATCGTCTACGAGCGCAACAGTTTTATTACGCCCGAAATGTCCTGTCATCCCTCCAGCATGTAACTCCCAAATGAGAAAGTCACGCAATAAAGTGTAAGGGATGCAAAGGCGATTGCCTTTAAACAAGTACCCATCCTGGATGGTGTACACGAAGTGTGTGCTGGTTGGGTTACTAAGGAGAGCAGTGTACTCAACCCCAAAATCTGGGCACTCGGGGTACTCATCCTTTAACTTTTCGAACCCGACGACATCGGTGCTCATTGTGAGCAAAGTCACCACTCGCCGACTAAGTGCATCAACGGCCCTATTTTCAGCACCAGCCTTATGCTTTAACACGAATGTGAACCCTTGAAGGTACTCAACCCACTTCGCGTGCCTTGAATTCAACTTCTTCTATGAAGCAAGAAAGCGTAAGGCTTCATAGTCAGAAAACAGCACAAATTTCTGCGGTCTAAGGTAATGTTTCCAATACCAAAGAGATCGAACGACCGCATAGAATTCCTTGTCATAGGTGGAGTATTTTTGCTTCGCCTCATTAAGTTTTTCGCTAAAATAGGCCACAGGGTGACCCTCTTGGCTAAGCACTCCTCCTATGCCTATACATGATGCGTCACATGCGACTTCAAAGACTTTCAAAAAGTTCGGTAATCGCATGACGGGTGCACTACTCATTCGTTGTTTGATCTCAGCAAAGGCTTTTGTTGCCGCTTTGCCCCATTTAAAGTCCCCCTTTTTCATGCAATCTGTAATTGGGGCCATAATGGTGCCAAAACTCCTGATGAAGCGACAATAGAAAGTAGCCAAGCCATGGAAGCTGCGGGCATCGTGTATGTTCTTAGGTTCGGGCCACTCCACAATGGCTCTAACCTTTTCGGGATCCAAGACCATTCCCTCGGTCGAGATAATAAATCCCAAGAAAACAACAGAACGTTGCATGAAGGTGCATTTCTTGAGATTTGCAAACAACTTCTAACCCTTGAGGGTTTCACAAACCAACTTAAGGTGGGTCACGTGTTGTTCCTTGTCATGACTGTAGATCAGGATGTCATCGAAACAAACAACAAGGAATTTATCGAGAAACGGTCTCAACACTTGGGTCATGAGTCGCATGAAAGTACTCGGGGCATTAGAAAGCCCAAATGGCATGACCATCCACTCATAAAGACCATCCCTAGTCTTTTAAGGCGATTTTCCACTCATCACCGGGGCGGATTCGGACTTGATGGTAGCCACTCTTAAGGTCTATCTTTGAAAAGATAGTGGCACCAATCATCATGTCAAGCATGTCATCGAGCCTTGGTATGGGAAACCGATACTTAACGGTAATCTTGTTGATTGCACGGCTATCCACACACATGCGCCACGTACCATCTTTCTTAGGAGTGAGTAGGGCAGGTACGGCACACGGGCTCAGACTCTCTTGGATGAACCCCTCCTGAAGGAGCTCATTGACTTGCCGAGTCAACTTAGCGTGCTCAACCGGATTCAACCTATAGTGGGGCAGGTTCGGTAAGGTAGATCCAGGAACCAAGTCTATTGCGTGTTGGATATCACGCAAGGGAGGGAGTTCGTTTGGTAAGTCTTCAGGAAAGACTTTCGTAAACTCTTTTAAAATCGGCTCAACCTCCTAGGGACACTCGCTCACCGACTCGGGAGCACTCTCTACGGTGACAACTACGTACACCACACTCTCATCTTTCGATGCTTTCTCGAACTCAGAAGGGCTCACAATATTAATGGATTTAGAAGACTCGCCCTTCTTTTTTACGGTGTTGGTCGATGGTGTTTTGGGAGGCAAGGGGTGTAAAGTGATCTTTTTGCCCTTATGCAGGAACGTGCATATGTTTGTTCGACCAGAAAGAGTCACGTCCATGTCATAGAGCCACGACCTTCCCAAAATGATATGGCCCACATCCATCGGCACTACATCACACCGTAAGGTGTCCGAATAAGAACCTAACTGAATCGGTACACGACACCTTTTCGACACGAGAATGGATGAAGAGTTGACCCATGCGACTTTATAAGGTCTCGTGTGGGCTTTAGGTGTAAGCCCTAAGCGGCGTACGGCATGAGTTGATATAACATTAGTGGAACTACCGCTATCCACGATGATTCTACAATTCTTTTCACCAAATCAGGCTTAGGTGTGGAAGATATTATCCCTACGCCAGCCATCATTTTCATCCCGTTGAGACTGTGCAAGGGCACACCTCACAACTAAAGCATGACCAATAGCATCACCCTCCTCATCACTGGGTGTGCTAACCGGTTCAAATACTTCCTCTTCAACCACTACCTCATCATCATCCTCCTCTCCCTCAATGAAGAGTCCTTTGGGGTTCTTTCGTAGGGCATTAGGCGGTAAAGTGTCCCATCCCATGACATTTATAGCACTTTATTTGAGAATTAACCCTTAAGGATTCCCCGACTACACCTTTTCCCTTTTCAAACCTAGAATTGGTAGGGGCAGGTTGTGTAGGTTTGGGAGGAGGATTGAATTGTCCCTCACCGGGTCGTTGGTTACTATATTGTGGCTCGGTTCTCTTCACCACCGTAGTTTTCAAATACCGTTCAAGATCTTGCACGACGGCATAGCATCTTTCAAGAGTTTATACGGGGTGAGAAATCAACTCTTTTTGCAAATCAAGTCGCAATCCGGTGCGGAATCTAGAAAGAGTGATTTCAGGGTCTTCCGATACTTTTGCCCTCATCATGAACTCTTCAAATTTGGCAATGTAATCGGTCACGGGCATACCACCTTGGCGTAAATTTTGCCACTGGTCGAGGAGGCGTTGGTGGTATGATAAAGGAACATACTTCTCAGTAAGTCGTTCCTTCATGTTGTCCCAACAGGTAATGGGAGGACAACCCGCGTTCACCCTAATGCGCTCAACATTGAGCTAGAAAAATCGAGCTTGACCAACCAACTTCATTTTAGCGAGTCTAACGCATCGGTCGTCATTCATGGCATACCAATCAAAGTGTTGGTCCATGTCAGAAAGCCAATCAAGGAAGACGATAGGGTTCATTCTTCCATCGAAAGTCGAAATCTCAACTCGGACATTCTAAAGGAGTTGAACTTCGAGGTCATAGTCATCTCTACGATGATCCCTACGGTTCCAGTTGTCTTGGCGACCATTACGTTCCAAGTGGGGACATTCACGCTCTTGGTGTTGATTTTCCAGCCCACCCATCGCTTCCAGTTGGTTGATTCGATCATGTAATCTATCATTACCAACTCCTATGGATGTTTGGGCTTGCTCAATGGTATTCAAACGTGCACTAATCGCACCCAATTCTTCTCGCATACCGTTAAGGGCATTGAGAATCGCACTCAAGTCCATGGTGATCACAAGGTCTATTAGGGTTCTAATATGGAATGCAATATGGACCCACAAAACAATGCAATAAAATAAATATGACAAGCAAAGATGCCCTAACCTAGAAAACTTAGGGCTCTGATACCAGAACTAACGCGGGACGAACCCTAAAATGCATGACTATGATTTTATGCAATTTTGCCGAAATTAAATAAATTAATTCAAGTTTAATCGCAAAATTATCTTAAAATACATTAGGGTTTGCGAAATTTTGATGAGTAGATCACACGAGATCCGAATAGGGTGTCCAATCCGATGCGCAAGTACTTTCAAAATTGAGGCAAGATCGGCCTAGAGATAGAACTCTAGCGTTCCAGGATTAGGCGCTCATCTTCGGTTCGTTGTAGATTCACAGATTCCAACTTGGGTTGTAGAAGGGAATTAGGGTTGGTAAAACGCTTTTGGCTTTTAGGTCGGTTTATGGTTTCGGAACGGGCATTGGCTTGTGTGATTTAGGGTTCAAAGTCTAGGGTTTCGGGATCGAAGGAAACAATTAGACTGAGGTTTAGAGAAGCAAGCACAGATCGAGAGATAACAAATATAATAGAGAAAATAACAATGGCTTTTGGGAACCACTCCCTTGGCCTCACACCAAACCCATCTCAGGCAAAGATTACTCAAGCATAAAAGCATTCAAATAATCAATCCACTAATTAAAAGTGTTTACAAGCCTCTATATATAGGCCACCAATAATTAAACTCGAAATAAGAAAGAGTCCTAATAGAAATAAAATTAAAAATGGAAGTTTTCGCATAAAAATAAAATCTGCGACATTATGATCTTCATTGTCCAACGCGTCGTGGGCAATGGCCATTGTGTAACAGCATGAGCGTCTCAAGATTTCTTTGTGTCCCTCTTTCTCCTTTCTCCCCCGGACTTCCTCTACGCTTCTTCCGACGCCGGTAAAACTGATGTGGTCCGAATCCAATGTTCATGTATGTGGCGTCCCCATCACACAAGCTCACAGGTCACAGCACAGCATGACAGTTGTGAGCACACACACATGGAGCAAATGACAACACAGCATATATGGTTATTCATTTCAGTATAAAATTATATATAAATATCATTATATATACACACTGGCACACAGCCACACACATTTATTTAATTATCTTAGTATACATTTACTACAGAATTGCAGTACAAGTGTATAACATATTAAAATATCTCTCTCTCTCTCTCTCTCTCTCTCTCTCTCTCTCTCTATATATATATATATATATACTGTGTAGGAAAAAGAAATGCAGGAAAAAAGAAGAAAAAGAAAAAAAAAACAGGAAAAAAGAAGGGACAAAAACCAAAAAATCGAAAAAAAAAAAAAAAAAAAAAAAAAAAAAAAATTGCTAGGGAAAAAAAACGGAGAAGAAAAAGAAAAAAAAAAGAAGAAAAAAAAACAGAAAAAAGAAAAAGGAGAAAAAAAAACGAGAAAAATAAAAAGGAGAAAAAAAAAAGAAGGAAAAGGAGAAAAAAAAAAAAAAAAAAGAAGAAAAGAAAAAATAATTGTTGGCTATTTTAGAAATTAAAAATAATAATAATAAAATAAATATACCTGGTTGTTGCATTGCTAGAGCCCGGAGGGTTGTAGGTGCCCCGAAGAAGAAGCTGCAGAAAAAAAATCAATAAATAAATAAATATTTAAAAAAAAAAGATGAAAATAAAATAAAATTGATGAAAAAACTGGAAAAAAAAAAAAAAAAAACCCTACCTGTGGCCCACCGGTGGTCGCTGGTGGTCGCCGATGACGCTGTGGGTTGTGGAAGAGAGGAGAGGAGGAGACTAGAGAGGAAGAGGGTTGTTAGGTTAGCCCGAAATGAAAAAAAAAATCTTAGAAGTTTATCTATAGGCCCTCGCCCCATCTGGACCCTAACCGATTTTGGGCCCCCATTCGTCTCATACACCGCCCCACACCCAAAAAGGATCTGCTGGGAGCCCAATCCGCTCGGGCGGCCTCCCCATCTGATTGTAGGAACATTGGCCAAGCCCAACTCTTTTAGGCCAATGTCGAGCGCATAAGAACTATTGCGGATTATGCTCCCACTACCAGTTGGGAGGACATGAAGGTAGGACTTACGGAGAAGTACGTTCCTTTATCATACTACCATCGCGTACTTGATCAATGGCAGAATTTACGCCAAGGTAGTATACACGTGACCAAATACATTGGCAGATTTGAAGAGTACATGATGAGAGCCAAGGTTTCAGAAGATCCTCAAGTCACTCTCTCCAGATTCCGCACCGGATTACGGTTTGACCTACAAAAAGAGTTGATCTCTCACCCCGTTCAAACTCTTGAACAGTGTTATGCCGTCGTTCAGGACCTTGAACAATATTTGAAAATGACGGCGGTGAGGCGATTTGAATCCCATACCAATCAGCAACATGCCTGAGACGTGAGGCTTAGTGTTGGAAACTCACCTCCCAAACCCACACAATCCACTTCTACAAATGTGCGATTTGACAATGGAAAGGGTGTGGTTGGAGAATCCTTAAGGGGCGGTTCTCAAATCCAATGTTATAAATGTTAAGGGTTGGGACACTTTGCTGCCCAATGCCCTATGAGAGACCCCTAAAGGAATCTCTTCAGTGAGGGAGAGGGAGATGAGGATGATGGAATTTTTGAGGAGGAAGTCTTTAAGCTGGATGTCACACCTAGTGATGAAGAAAGTGACGACAGTGGTCATGCTCTAGTTGTGAGGTATGCCCTTGCACAACCTCAACGGAATGAAAAAGAGGATTGGCGTAGGGAGAACATCTTCCACACCTTCGCCACATGTGGAACGAAAAGTTGTAGGGTTATCGTAGATAGCGGGAGTTACACCAGTGTGGTGCCGACACACACCATCACCCGCTTAGGGCTTACACCTGAAGCTCACCCGAGAGCATACAAAGTCGCCAGGGTTGACTCTTAATCCATTGTCGTGTCGCAAAGGTGTCGCGTGCCGATTCAATTGGACTCGTATTCCGACACCTTGTGGTGTGATGTGGTGCCGATAGATGTGGGTCATATCATTTTGGGAAGGTCATGGCTCTATGACTTGGACGTGACCATTCTTGGTTGATCTAACGTATGCATATTCACGTATAAGGGCAAGAAGATCACTTTAAACCCCTTGCCTCCCAAAGCACCATCGACCAACAAAGTAGAGAAAAAGGGCGGTCAATCTAAGACCATCAATATTGTGAGCCCTTTGGAGGTTGAGAGAATGTCTTTAGATGAGAGCGTGGTGTACATTATCGTCACCATCACTCTCAAGTCAATGGGTGAGTACCCCAAGAAGGTTGAACCAATTTTGAAAGAATTTGCGGATGTCTTCCCGGAAGACTTACCCAATGAGCTCCCTCCCATGCGTGATATTCAACACACCATAGACTTGGTTCCCGGATTTACCTTACCGAACCTGCCCCATTATAGGTTGAATCCGGTTGAACACGCCAAGTTAACCCGGCAAGTCGATGAGCTCCTTCGGAAGGGGTTCATCCAAGAGAGCTTGAGCCCTTGCGTCGTACCTGCACTACTCACATATAAGAAAGATGGTATTTGGCGCATGTGTGCGAATAGTCGAGTCATCAATAAGATTACGGTCAAGTACGGTTTCCCATACCGAGGCTCGATGACATGTTGAATATGATGGTTGGTGCCACTATCTTCTCCAAGATGGACCTTAAAAGTGGCTACCATCAAGTCCGTATCCGCCCAGGTGATGAGTGGAAAACTGCCTTCAAGACCAAAGATGGTCTTTATGAGTGGATAGTCATGCCTTTTGGGCTATCTAATGCCCCGAGCACCTTCATGAGGCTCATGACCCAACTGTTGAGGTCGTTCCTCGGCAAATTCCTTGTTGTATATTTTGACGACATCTTGATTTACAGTCATGACAAGGAGCAACACCTGACCCACCTTACGTTGGTATGTGAGACCTTGAGGGAGAGAGAAACTATACGCGAATTTCAAGAAGTGCACATTCATGCAATGATCCGTTGTCTTGGGATTTATTGTCTCGACCGATAGGATGGTTGCAGACCCCGAAAAGGTTAAGGCTATTATGGAGTGACCTGAACTTAAGAATATTCACGAAGTCCGTAGCTTCTATGGCTTTGCTACATTTTATCGTACCTTGAATTGAAGTTTTAACACCATTATGGCTCCCGTCATTGATTTCATGAAAAGGGAGAGTTTCAATGGAGTAAAGCCGCAACGAAAGCCTTTGTCGAGATTAGGATAGAATGACTAGTGTACCCGTCATGCGTCTACTAGACTTTTCTAAAGTTTTTGAAGTAGCATGCGACACGTCGAGTGTAGGTATAGGCGGAGTGATTAGCCAAGAGGGCCACCCTGTAGCCTACTTTAGTGAGAAGCTTAACGAGGCGAAGCAAAAATACTCCACCTATGATAAGAAGTTTTATGCCGTCATCTGATCTCTTTAATATTGGAAACATTACCTTAGACCGCAAGAATTTGTGTTATTTTCCGACCATGAAGCCTTGCACTTCCTTGCTTCTCAAAAGAAGTTGAACCCGAGGCACGCAACATGGGTCGAATACCTTCAACGGTTCACATTCGTGTTGAAGCACAAGGCCAGTGTTGAAAATAAAGCAACGGATGCGCTTAGTCGTCGAATGGCAACTTTGCAAACAATGAACACCGCGGTCGTCGGATTTGAGCAATTGAAACAAGAGTATCCCGAGTGCCCAGATTTCGGAGTGGAATACACTGCTCTCCTTGATAAGCCGACCAACACTAATTCCAAGTATACCCTGCAAGACAGTATTTGTTCAAAGGCAATCACCTATGCATCCCTCGCACTTCATTGAGTGATTTCCTCATTTAGGAGTTGCATGTTGGAGGGATTTTCGTACATTTCGAGCATAACAAGACCATTGTGCTCGTGGATGATAGGTTTTATTGGCCTAGCCTTATGAGAGATAATTCTCGGATTGTGAAACAATGTCGTACTGCCAAGTGGCCAAACAAAGTAAACAAAATACTGGCTTGTACACCCCGTTACCTGTGCCACACCCCGTGGCAAGACATCTCAATGGATTTCGTGCTCGGACTCCACGAACGCAAGATTCCATTTTTGTGGTAGTGGACCGCTTCTCCAAAATGGCCCACTTTATACCCTGCACTAAAACCTCCAATGCGGCTCATATCGCAAAATTGTTTTCCGAGGAGGTTATGCGTCTCCATGGGTTACCCAAAACCATCGTGTCAGATAGGGATGTCAATTTCACTAGTTATTTTTGGAAAACCTTGTGACACATGATGGGTACCATGCTACAGTTCTCATCGGCCTATTACCATACAGTTCTCATCAGCTCTCACCCTCAGACCGATGGTTAAACAAAAGTCACCAATAGAAGCTTAGGTAATCTCCTTCATTGTCTTGTCGATGATCACATTAGGACTTGGGATTCTACCTTGTCAATGGCCGAGTTCGCATATAACAATTCAGTCAAAAGATATATAGGCATGAATCCATTTGAGGTCGTACATGGTCATAGGCCTACATGGTCCATTTGAGGTCGTACATGGTCAATAGAACACCCCTAGATTTAATCCCCATGTCTGCATCACATCGAGTGCCCAAGTCCACAGATGCATTCGCACAGCACATTCATAGTTTGCATGCCGAAATTAGACAAAATCAATTCAAGCAATGAACAATACAAAATATCGGCGGATGCGCATAAGCGTTTCAAGGAATTCCAAATCGGTGATCATGTCATGGTTCGGATTAGGCCTGAACGATTCCCGTCAGGAGTCGCAAAAAAGCTCCAAGCCCGCGGCGCTGGGCCTTTTAGAATTGTGGCAAGGAGTGGTCCTAATACTTACATTCTTAAGCTTCCTCCGGATACAGGGATCAGCTCAACGTCCAATGTGGAGGATCAAGTTCCTTCTCTGGGCTCAACCCCACCTCCTTGAAATCCCTTCCAAACACGCACTGGCCACAATCCAAATCCAATCTTGCAGCCTCTACCGCTTCCTTCCCCACGCAAGCAGAGGAAAGATGTAATCGAAGAGATACTAGATGATCTTGTGGTGTCCACCCATGGTGGAGAATTTCATAAGTATTTGGCGAAGTGGATGGGTAAGTCGGAATCTGAAAACGCATGGATAAATGAAGACGAGGTTCGTCGCCTAAACCCCGACATATGTTCAATCGATATCACGACTCCGCTTCATCGGTGATGAAGCCTTTTCGGTCTGGGAGAATTGACGGGGGTGCCGACATTGTGGACATCGACTATGGACCATATCGCGTGTATCAGCGTCGGAACAAACGAAAAGGGAACCAAAACTAATATGGACACCCACACCCGATTCAAGAGAAGAATTGATGCATTACCTTAGTCAATCGATCAACTCCAGTATTCGATCTATCAATTGTGGACAGGGGGGACTTAAATTTTTGCGAAGTTCTGTTCTCAGTCGAGCGATCGAAGGTAATTTTTGATAGATCAAATGTGAACTGAGATTTAATGCGATTTATATATATATATATATATATATATATATAAATCGATCGATCGAGTACAACTTTCGATCAATTGTGACCTGAGACTTCTATATAATTTTATATATATATATATATATATATATAAATCGATTGATCGGTTTTTCGCGTAAGTGGGCTCCACCAAAAGACGAAATTATAGTTTTGGGGCAAACTTGTCTTTGTTTTGAGTTTATTTGTTTTAGGGCTTTCTTTTTGTGAGGCCTCCTATATAAGTTCTTTCAGCAAACATTGTAATTAGTTATTGATTAATGAAAAAGGCTATTGCTTTATGCTTGAGATGAGCAATTTCGAAGAGTGATTCTTCTTCTCCCGCAAAGGGTTTGGTATGAAACCAAGGGTGCGAAGCCTACAATCTCTATCTATCATCTATTTTCTCTTTTGATTTATCTTTGTGTTTGCGTAACGATCCCATCAACCCATTCCAGCCATTACCATGTATTTATCACGAGAACCAGAAACCCTGGACCTCATCAGAACCATTAAACCAATCCGAACCATTGAATCTACCCGATCCAATGAACCCTGGAAAGAACTAGTGATCCCACCTTTGCACTACGAGCGAACACCCTAATCTGGAAGCAGCTAGAGTTCTATCTCTAGGATCCTTCTACGAGGCTAACGAATCTAGCGCAACGGATTTGACCCTACCCGAACCAAGCGCGACCATCCAAGCAGAAAACCATGAAACCCTAAGGTATCATGATTATTTTAAGAATTGTTGCTTAATTAATTTAGTTTAATTTCGGTAAATAGCACTTCATCTTCATTCACGTAGTATAGGGTTGTCGTCCCGCGTCAGGAAGGTAGGTGAGTGGTGTTTTGTGTGATCAACAGTATTATTAATTGGAAAGAAATTTTTATAACGTGATAAAGAGACCTACATTTTTTTTTTTTTTAAATGCCTACATTATTGTGTCGTACAAAGTGTAAGAAGCGACAAGAAGGCAAAGTGCATGTGGCTAAGAGCCTAAGATTATACACGTGGAGTAACAAGAAGGATAGAATAAGGAATGGATATATAAGATGAATATTAGAGGTGGCCAATGCTGTTAAATGGCATATGTGAGGGTATGTGATGGCATGGCCCAATCGCATATGCAATTGTGCCATGGCATACATTTTTTTTCCAAAAATTCGAAAAAATACAAAATAAATCCCATAAATTACCAAAAAACCCCCAATATAAGAAACCACTAGTTTTGGGCTCTATATTGTGGAATGAGGTTAATATATCTCATAAGGTTGAAGGAAAAATATAAATTTCATTAAAAAATAAGTCAAAATAGTACAAAAATATAGTGGAGCATACAAAAGAGAAGGAAAAAACTAAAGAGAAAAATTATTGCAGAATGAGGAGCATTAGGAAAAGAAACCCCCTATTTATAGGGCTTGGGGAAGCTTGAAAAGCAAAGACAAAAAAAACTCCAGTGGAGAAGTATGCCATCACATACACTGTATGTGATAGTATACAGTCGCATATGCGACAATATGCCATGGCATACAGTTGTATGCGATGGTATACTTACCTGTATCACATATGCCATGGCATATGTGATACAGCCTGATGGCATATGTGATACAGCCATCCAAGATGGCATATGCGATCGCATATGACATCACTGGAGGTGGCCCTAATTAAAGAGAAAATAATGTCAGTTTGAGCATGTCTAACGAAGACCAAAATAACTCCTATATGAAGTATTAAAACAATTAAAGCATAAGCAGGAGAAGCGGAAGACAAATGCAGATTTAGAGAGCAGTTAATGGAAGCAACACAAAGAATAGGGAAGTGACTGAGAGTTTTAGCCATGAATCAAGGTTCAAAATCTCGATATCAAAACTCATATCCTTCAACTTTGATTCTGACATGTAATGTCTTGGTATCGTTGATACAAAATTTGTACCAGTGAAATACTTGACAAAAGCCTCATATTGGTTTGTATCATTCCATAAAAATCAATATGGGTTTGTATTGGTAGGCTCCAATACCAATATAGGGTGATATGTCTTGCTATCACTTGATATTATATAGTACGCCCTAAACAAAAATGAGTGGAGAAATAGGACACAGAAGGCCGACTCCATATGGAAAGGAAGAGGTCATGATGACAACTATATAAAATATAACTTAAACCCATAACTAAGGTTATATCAAATGAAAACAATGATGGAGGTCCAAACCCTATGTTACAAGGTTCACTTAGTTCAAATTTAATTTCTGATTCGCCACTGTTCTGTGAACCAGGTTCGCTAGGGCGTAGGATGAGTTTAAATGAAAATATAAAATTCCTTAAAGAGTTTAGATGACAATATAAAATATTGTTAATATTTGCTCTGTTAATGTAACAAGTGAACATATTGTTGGCTAAGTCATCTCCTGAGAAAACAAGATACATGGCTCCAAATCCCTTCTTTGTATTTTTTCCAAAAAAAGGTTCATGGATTATAATACCGAACCAAACGGTTCAGCCAAACTGAACAGCCAAAAGTTTGTTGTGAACCGGTTTCCTGATGGATTGGAAGCCCATCAAATTAGTAACACAGTCCAAAACCAATTGTAGCTAACATAAGTAACCAAGTAAATAAAAGGCAACAATGGATTAGCATGAGGATCCAATGTACAAATATTTGATTTACATAAACAATCCAATTCGATAATCATATAGGAAAAAGTAACCGTCAACAAGTTAGGTTTGAATGAACTTCCTTCAACTGGTGAGAGGTCCACCACTTACGAAAGGATATGATATTGTTCCCTTTTATTTTCACCTATTTGATGGTAGTGTTAAATGGTGGGGTGAGACAAGGGAATACAATTAGAAGAACACAAAAGAGCTTAATGACCCTTTTGAATAGGTACATGATTCATACAGGCATGCCATGAAAATACTCCCAATATAAGGTATCTCAAAATGTCTTCTTGGTGCCATTGAACAAGAGTAGTGTCACGGGGTCACTCTTCTAGCAGTGTCAGCCCGTGCGGCACTTAACGTCCGCTGCACTATTTCTCTCAAATGAGGTACGCGATGTGGATTCCCAGATGCTACGAAGGGTGGAAGGCTTGTCCTACTCAAGCTTCACCTCAACCTCTACGTTCGGACTTCGCCCTGCGAAGCAACGCAGCAGGTAGAACCGGCAACAACAATTGTCAAGGCAACAGGCAACGATGAACGTAAGGCAACATGCAACAACGAGTGATATAGCGATAGGCAGCGACGAGCATACATCAAGCCCCCCTTGGGCTAGAACCCGCACCTCGAAAGTGGTTGGGAACCACCAACGCGATGGCCCTAGTACACGACGTAGCTAGGACGACCACGCCCTAAGCGTGGCCCGGATGCACGCACATAAGCCCACGAGGCTAGTGCACGTGTAGGGTCGGGGGACCCCAACTCATGTCCCCCTAAATATGGTTTAAACATCAACAGTGCCTAAATGGCAGGAGGACCTCAAACCCCTTGGTTTGACATACCGCAACGCCCTCCCGCATCACTAGGCCAACTTGGGTCAGTCGCGTCCATGTCGCGACCAAGCCTTCACCCTCCACCCCAACATGTCGCGACGTCATCGTGGCTCAGCCCAGTACATACGGTGCCGCCCTCATGGCCTTGACGCACCAGTCATTCTCAACACTTGGAGAGGAAAAGTAGCCCTACGGCTGACCCGGATGGCCACGCCGTGTGCCCCCGTCACATCCTCCTCCACTCAAAATCGTCAACGTCCTCGTTGTGCTGCTGATACAAGTTCATCTGTATGTCACCTGCCACGGTTCCTTGACAGTACCCTGTCTTCACTCTCTGTAGCAAAACTGTACATGCCCAAAACTGCACACTTCAAAATCTGTACACAGTTGGTGTCTGAGTCTTCCCACGGCCCACACCAACAAGACCGCGGTGTTCTCTCGTGATCAATCGGTGGGCGCCCTTACGGCAACGGGCTCCTCATTATCAACCTTTTTCTTACCTTTCTCCGCGACCATCGCGTTCAAGGCAGCCTTCTCTGGACAATCTCGCACCAAATGTGGCCCATTACATAGGAAGCAGCCCTTCTTGCTCGGCCTTTCGTCTTTCTTCTTTTCATACCTACTGCCTTTGTCCTAACCAAATCGCACATGTCCTGTATCATTCTGCTTCTTTCCCTGCTTGTCAGCATTGTCAGTGGATGCTTGGACTGTCTTCTCCTTCTCAAAGCGGTGTTCGATTAGCCGCTCCGCAGCAGCCAAATTCTCATCTAGGGTCTTCAACCCTCTATAAGTCAACTCCCGCTGTGCCCATGGCGCCAAGCCATCTATAAAGTAGAAGATCCGACCCTTCTTACTCATTTCATCAATGTCTAACATCAGGCTCGTGAAAGTCTTAATGTACTCGTGCAACGGTCCCGTATGCTTCAACGTCGATAATGCCTTTCGTGCTGACCATCCGACGTTGGTAGGTAGAAATTAAGCTCGCAGCTCTTTCTTCAGATCGGCCCAAGAATCGACTGCACCATTCTCCATGCGCACCTCTAACACTCGGTGCCTCCACCATAACTTGGCATCACCGACCAAGTATCTCGATGTACTCCTCCACGTCCCATATGAAGTTCTCGAGGTCCTTCGCCTCGCGGGAGCCCTTGAACGTCTCTGGCTCGGGGAACTTAAATCGAGGTGTCGGCGTCCCTGCTGGCATTGCCAGGATGAGCTTTTTCAGCACGCTCATCTCGTCACGTACCTCCTCCAACGTGACCTTGATTTCTCATACCTCTGCTGCTAATTGCTCTACAATCTCAGCCACATCGGCATTGATCCTTTCATGCCTATTCAGTCGTTCCCCATGTAGTGTCATTACCGATACCACCGACTCGAGCTGGTCCGATTGAGCTTCCAAACTATCTAGTTGTTCCCTTGTTGATCGTTCTCTTGTCCGTCGTCTTGCATCCTCGCTGGTCCCTTCCATCTCAGCCATCACTGTGGCTTTGATACCAAATGTCATGGGGTCACTCTTCTAGCAGTGTCAACCCGTGCGGCACTTAACGCCCGCTGCACTAAGTCAGCCTATTTCTCTCAAATGAGGCACGCAATGCAAATTCCCAGATGCTACGAAGGGTGGAAGGCTTGTCCTACTCAAGCTTCACCTCAACCTCTACGTTCGGACTTCGCCCTGCGAAGTAACGCAGCAGGTTAGAACCGGCAACGACGATTGTCAAGGCAACATGCAACGATGAACGTAAGGCAACATGCAACAACGAGTGATATAGCGATAGGCAGCGACGAGCATACATCAAGCCCCCCTTGGGCTAGAACCCGCACCTCGAAGGTGGTTGGGAACCACCAACGCGATGACCCTAGTACACGACGTAGCTAGGACGACCACGCCCTAAGCGTGGCCCGGATGCACGCACATAAGCCCACAAGGCTAGTGCACGTGTAGGGTCGGGGGACCCCAACTCATGTCCCCCTATATATGGTTTAAACATCAACAGTGCCTAAATGGCAGGAGGACCTCAAACCCCTTGGTTTGACATACCGCAACGCCCTCCCGCATCGCTAGGCCAACTTGGGTCAATCGCGACCGTGTCGCGACCAAGCATTCACCCTCCACCCCAACATGTCGCGACGTCATCGTGGCTCAGCCCAGTACATACGGTGCCGCCCTCATGGCCTTGACGCACCAGTCATGCTCAACACTTGGAGAGGAAAAGTAGCCCTACGGCTGACCCGGATGGCCACGCCGCGTGCCCCCGTCACAGTAGGCAATTCCAAAATGTTGAAGATCGATTTGAAAGTACAAACAAGGTTACCCGATTTTCTCAGGGTGGTACCATACCGTGAACCGGTTCGGAGATTGGCTCGGTCCAGTTTGCTGCTAGAAGGTGAACCGGATGCCCCCTTTTTTTTTATTCTTGGATAAAAAATTTCACAAAAGTGAATGCAAAGGAGGCCACTCGAACTCACAACCTCCCGTCAAGAGAAACCAATGTCTAACCAACTATGCTGCTGCCACTCTTTCATGAAATTTAAAATATTTTTTTATATATTTAGTCTAAACTCATCCTACCCCTAGCGACCCGGATTCGCTCAGCAATGGAAAACCCTGAATTTCGAACCCGAATTCAAACTGTGCGAACTGGCAAACCAGGTAACATTGGTACAAACCATCTAAGTTATCTCAAAATGTTCATTCCAAATTTGTGGTTAAAATTCTTAACAAATCCCTACATATTGAAGTTTTTCCCCCTGTAATCTGAAAAAGAATACGACAGAAAGGTATGTGAAGGTTTCTAGGAGATCAAAGAATTGGAGTTTGATGATATCCCATTAAGAAGTTTGTGGTAGTTTGCAAATCGGCTCAAACACAATGTGTGGTCGAAAAAGGGGGTGGTACGTGTACTAATAATTTTTATGAGATCTGGAGCATTAAAGAGAAGAACAAATAAAGAGAAGCTTGAAGAGAAGAAGTAGAGTTCTCATGATGGAAATGGGGGAGCAGATTCAGTGAACTGAAACTGAAAATTTCAATTTTCGTTTCAGTTCAGTTAAATTTCGAAAACTTGAAACCGAAAAAAATCGATTTAGTTCAGTTTCGATTTTTTCGTCTTTTTTATTCTCTTTTTTCTTTTTTTCTTTCTTTTGGGGGGTGGGGGGGGGAGGTTGGTTTTTTCAGATTTTCCCATTTTTAGGTTGGTTTTCTAAGCCTACCCAACTGGTTTTCGGATATGGCCACCCAAAATTGAAATCGAACCAATTGGGAATCAGTTTCAGTTTTTTCGGTTTTCGACCGGTTCAGCAGGCCGGTTTCAGTTTTCAGTTCCAAACTTCATCCCTAGATGGAAAAGATTTTGTGAGAGGAACACATTGTTCGTTCTAGAGATACTAGATGGGCGCCCAGGAGTCATCAGATGTGTTGTCCTTAGAAATGTTGCCGTGGAGATGAGGAAGTTTTCAAGGAGGTGAGATGATGCACAAAAAGGAAGAGCCTCAGTTCCCCCATGTAGACCCTTTGCAAGTCGCAACCATGTCTTCGCACTTCTCCTGTTTCACAGCTCATTCACTCCCATTTTGCATGGAGAATGCTGTTTCACTTTCCTATCATCTTCAGTGTCTCCCATAAACTTCAGATAATTTTCCTATTGTTAATGTGTAATAATATTTAACCTCGGTTTGACGTGGAAAGCGGGAGACCTGAGTTTGAATCCCCCTTGAGGCCACCCTAGGGTTTTATATCTCGTGCTGACCCGGCATGTGATAACTTGAGGCACGCATGTGTCCCTGGGATTACTCAAGTGCTCTAAGAGTCCCCGACACCTAGGTTATCAAAAAATGGATAAATAAATAAAATAAAAAGTGTAATTATATATTCATCCAAAAAACTAATGAAAAATGTATGAATTCATAAGCACGTCCTCACCATCGTTCCCTCCTACTGTAATAAGATAGCGATGGCCAACCAAGTCCATTGCATGGCCGTAGCGAAGACCAGGTCCCGGACCTTGAACAGCCACTCTACAGTAAAATTAAACAACATATAATCATCACCCAATATTATCAAAATTTAAGAAAAAAAATGTGAGATAAATTAATCTAATCTAACCTATGCCACTTGATTTTGCTTTCATTTGTCAAGTCTAGAACGTAAAGATCATCAAGGGAATGCCCTGCAGGACCTATCCCACCCTAGCAATACAGCATCACCAGGTAAATGCAAAAAGTAACAATGCACACAAAAAATTAAAAAAACCAAAAAAAAGGCATTTCTTTTACAGTTCACCTGGAAAACAACCATTGTCCCAAAAGAGGTGGCAACATGAGCCGCCCTAGGCGAAGGCGGCTGTCCAACTGTCCGGATCCTGAAAATTCGAACCTGAAACAAGTGTAATCAATTGAATTTTAAAATTAGGGTTTACAAAGGCTACATTTGGACGTTCACATTGTTTGCACACACACATAACAAAAAATATATATATAATCAAAAAAAGTTATGCAAAGATATTTAATTTGAATTTATTGTTGGTTAATCTTTCAGCAAAACAAGTAAGCATTTTACAAGCATTTGCAATCTATGCCAACCCATTTTGCAATTAATATTATTTATTTTGTATAATACATTCTTATTCATTTATAAAAAATAAAAAAATAAAAAAAGGGTTTATGCACACTCCGATTGGACACCCACATTTTTTTAAACATAATAATAATTAATAAGTCTATAGATATATTTAATTTAATTTATTGTGTGTCTGGTTAACTCTATTAATTTAATAGTTTTTACTAAGTAAGCATTGAACAGACATTTGGAATCTAAACGAAACCATTTTGCAATTGATATTATTTTATATTTATTCAATTGTGCATATTCATCAATTAAAATAAATAAATATTATGCATTCAAACGAGATCATAAAAAATATATATATATCAATTACAAACCTAATCCATTTCTTGGTACTAACATCATAAGAATGAACAGCATTTGTCACACCAACCAATCCTACAATAAATAAATTAAAAATCAATCAAAAATTGCGAAACAATAATAATTAAAGAAAATGAGAGATTTGGATTGGAACAATGAATTATAACAATAACTGATTCCGGGAACGGAGGAGGATGTGGTGGAACCAATCTCGATGGCGGTGGCGCCGCCGAAGAGGATGAGACGTGGACCGTTGGATTTGGTGGCGGAGACCGCCGTTAGGGTGTGACCGCAGCGGGGGCCCGGCGCGTCTTCGGCCGTGTCCCAGCTCGTCTCGACACGGCCGTAGGTTGGAACCGGCGTTGGAGACATGTTTAGAAAACAAGAAGAAAAAGGAGGAGAAGAAGAGGGGAGAGAAGTATAGAGAGTGGAGAAGATAATGTGGGTAGCCGTCCGGGTGGCGGGAAGCCTGTGGGGGCCGCACGGATCATTGGGATACGGGTACGGGTACGTACGCGGACACGGGATGGGATGATCAGTTAGAGAGAAGAAGAAACGCAAAGGAGGAGGGGCGTTTGAAACTTTGAACGGAGCTTTTGGAGTCGTTATTAACTGCTGGATTTTACACGTGGAATATTATTATGGAGTTTTTTAATGAGTAAGGGTCCTCCATCAAACTAATTAGTGATGGGGGGCTCTCCTGAAAATAATTAGTGCTCCAAGGTTCTCTCTCCTTAACTCACCAAAAATGATGGAAATACCCGAAAGATAAGCTTCAGAAGGTCGTCCAGTTTATCCAACATAATTTTCTAGCTCAAGTATATCCGTCCATTATTTGACTTACCAGTACACGAAACGGCCATTATTTGACTTACCCAAGTACATTAAACGGCCATCCAATATACATTCGTCAATTTTACAAGGGTAATTTGGTCCTTCTGATAAAAAGAACTCTATGATACTAATTATTTTCAGGAGAGCCCTCCATCACTAATTATTTTGACGGTGGACTCTTTCTCAATTAAAATCCACTCACCAAAATGGTGAAAATGCTCTTAAGATATACTTTGACGTATATCAAACGGTCGTCCAGTATTTGATTTGAAGTATATCAGACAGTCGTTCATCCATTTTATAAGGGTAATTTGGTCTTTTGAATAAAAAGAACTCTCCAACACTAATTATTTTCAAGAGAGCCCTTCATCGCTAATTAATTTTATGGAAGACTCTATTCGCTAAAAAATTCTATTATTATTGGAAAAGACCAATGGCATGACGATAAAATGAAAAAATGTACCTTTATTTATAACTATAGATTTTTTTCCTTTTAATCAGGGTTTTACATGCTTAAATCGTCAACTACGATGAATCAGACGATGGAGATCTTTTTTCATTCCAATCTTTTACACAATTGATCTTGAAATTATGGGCTATAATCACACGGTCATAAGTTAATTCCAAGTGTCACACCCAAAAAAATTGAATAACTTCGGGGCATACATCAAATGTGATTCTAGGCTCACTTTTCGAGATGGATAACACGAAATCATATTCTCACCGTCTGATGGTAGATCCATAATCTCAAGATCTGGTGGGTCAAAGGTTGGGACAAAAAATGATCTCCACCTTCGAATTCAACGTCGTCAATGGTTTAAGCAGTTGACACTCCTGCTAAGAAGGAAAAATCTTTGGCTGAAAATAAAGGCACCCAACAAAAAGGGTTAGCGACATGATCACAGCTTACCATCAAATGTGATGATTCACATTTACTTTTTCGGCTTTGTGCCATATGGAATGAAGATCTGACTGTCTAATCGTGGCTCCATAATCTCGGAATCTATTGTGTGAAAGATTAGGATGAAAAATGATTTGATCATTTGATTCAAAGCTGTCAGTGATTGTTGCTATGCTTATGTGATTTGGCTGCAATTAAAACACAAAATGTAGCACTCTGACTTTTCAAAAATCAAAGAGTTGGTATCAGATACAAGGCTAGTGCATCGAGGGAAAGGGTGTAGGGGTCAACCTTTGTAAATAGATATGTGCTACTACCGAATCATTATAGTGTCATTTGGTAGGTTGCACTATTATTTGGAGATCATTTGGGGCAAAACATTGAGTAAAAAAAACAATCTTCATCTTGTGAGTCCAAGGCAAATACATCAAAAGCTAACCGCTATTATGTAAATCTAATCGTACAAATACATATATGGGCATGGGGTTATGCGCCCGAGCGTAGAGATATCTCTGCACCCATTAATTTAGGCATGACACATAGCATTTTTTTGTGTGAAACGACATCTTACATTATAATCATTTAACATCGCTTTAACCAGAGTTGTCGTTGTCAGAATTTGAAGCATAAACAGTGCGAAGCGGCAGGGGATACGATACCTGATATTGGGAGTTGCAATAGCCATTATTACCTATTCGAAAAGTCTATTTGAGGAGGCAAATTTGTGAATTAAAAATTCACAAATTACTTTTTATCTTTGCCTTAATTTTAACGCTTCTTTAATAAAATGTTAGCACCGCTATATTGAGGCGCCTTCCTTCGTTGATAGAGTGCTAACACTTCTTTAATGAAGCGTTTGCGCTTCTATGAAGAGGCACTAAAGCTTCAACGTGGAAGCGATGATGCTCTTTTTTTAATGTCTTCTTCTTTAAACTTATTTTTTTTATGATTCATAGATTGTTAAGATAGTTCTCAAGACTCCAGCGACTAAGTGCACCATTGTGAAGTGTCAATCAATCTACGACGATATAACTGAACATAGAGAAATACTGCTTTCAGAATCAATTTTCAGACAATTCTTTTTAGCATCGAAGGACGTGAAAAGCATCAACGGCCTCCTGATTATCATTCTTGACGACAATGAGCAGTGGTTCCCCCTCCCCCCGTCGAGGTGGTCATCATTTCAGACAACAACGACCTTATTATAATGTCGGTGGAGCTCCCATCGGCTCCAGAGGAGCAAACTTCTTCCTGGGGAGGAGTAGCACCTTCTTCTATCGCCTCCAGAGCCAGTGTTGCGTCTCCCTACTCTAGAGTCGGTGTTGCGTCTCCCGACTCCAGAACTGGCCGACTCGTGAGACGACTTCTTCTCCCGGGTCTTTTTTGTATTTTTGTAAACAATGTAAAGAAATCATTTTGAGGTTGTAATGAAATTGTTTTATGGATTAAATTTTAAAATAACGCTCTTACAAATGTTTTCTCTCATTTAAACGTCTTTAATAGTTTTCTAAGGAAAACAAGAAAGAAAATGAAAATGGTGGAGTAAACTTCCTTTATGAAAATGGTGGAATAACTGTAGACATCTTGTGACCTTTTAGTATGAACCATAGAGTATAAAAAAAGATCTGATGAACAAAAAAAAAAAAAAAAAATGACCATTCAATTAACACAAAAAAGAATGAACACTAAAAAGAATTACCATTCACCACACTTTGTTTATGTAGCGACCCACGGTTCGTTTATGAAGCAACCACGTTTCATATATGAAGCGACAATGCTTCTTAAACGAAGTATCCACGCTTCCTATACGAAGCATCGTCGCTTCATAGACAAGGCGTCGACACTTCCAAAACGAAGCACCCACGCTGCAGATACAAAGCACCGTCGTGTCTAAAACGAAGGGTTGACACTTCCAAGATGAAGCGACCATGATATTCATAGAATTAAGTCAAATTGACTTAGTGATACTATACTTTTCATCATCCCCTGTTCTGTTTGGATCTGTTCGGGGCTAGCAGCCATCATCTCGACTCTCTGTATGGGGCAAGTTGTGAGTGAATGACCCAACTCACCACAGCCCTTCCACTTCCTTCTCTGCTTCTTTGATTGTTCAATACTAGCCTCCATTCCAGACTTAATTATATCATTGTTATTTCGCCTACCTTTGGTGGCACATTGTAGTGGATCTCGCACTGTAATATTGACATGCTCTTGCAATGATATTCCTTGGCTCTCCTGGGGGAGCACCCCTAAGAGGATGTAGTGCTTACGCTTCCTTCAATCTCCTCTTCCCTTCTAATGGCCTCTATACTTTCTAATAATTTCATCATCCCTCTTAATGTGTAATTCGTCTAGCGAACCGACTGTATCCCCAACTGAATTGACTTAAGTTCGGCTTCTCTCACCTTCCATATTTTCATCGTAGATACACAATTGGATTCCTCTTTCTCACCAACCCTAAACACATAGTATTGTATCCAGTGTCTTTCATCCATCGATGTAGAATATAGTTAGATGAATTTGGTCTATCTCTTTCTTGTAGTAAACATGAAAGATATGAGAACACAACAAGTCCTTAGCCTAGAAGTGCTTATAGTCGCAAGTGGCCAAGGCATCTCCCCATTCGAAACAAACTTTACATGTTCGACCTCTATCCTCTATAACATCATCACCACTTCTACGCCCTTCGTAAATTTTACCCGCCTCAGCTCCTCTTTGACCACCTATTGGAACTTAAAAGAGGTAAACTTCTGGAACTCAATGTGGAATCAATCAAACATGGTTCTGATATACAAACTAGAAGCATGCCTCTCGATTGAATTTCCGAACAAGAGAGTCGATGTCGTAAACATTGAGATGAAATCATCTCTATTTTCTTTATCATGACGAGATTGGACGGAAAAATCGTATTGCTTAATAAATTCTGTCAAACTCGTTTGGGCACTGACATAGCTATCGAAGAAGGAATTTATACTTTAATCGCATTGAATAGTTCTCATATCAGTCCAAAAGGTATCGCTCAAGTAGCATAGAATTCATTTCCTTATAAGACCGTATATTTGTTTAAACCACACGTTGTTTTGCAATTGAAACACCTCGACGAGTTCTACCCATCTTCTTTCAAAATCATCAACCGTATGACTGAACTTGCACTGGTTGTACTTTATGCCAAAATTCTCAAACCTTAGTTTCAGCTGACAGTGATGGTTTAGTTCGTTTCTCCCAATGCATCATATGCGAAGGCAATGCGTGATTTCTGGAAAGACTTCGGAGATGACCTTGCCCATCTCATTATATTGATTGATGATAATTACATTAAGTTGTTTATCACCCATGCACTTCAGCTATGTTTTAAACAACCAAATGATTGTTTCTTCCGTTTCATCCTCGAGCAACGTACATACAAAAGGCATCATTTGTCAATGATGGTTAACCCCCTGTAAGTGATGTCAAATACCACCACATCATCGAACCGTTGATATACAATCTATGACATGTAATCAACTAATCAGTCACAAAATATATTATTTTACCACCCTTAACTTAGTAATGCTAGACCTTAGCTTATTAATAATGATATGTTATGTGCAGATAATTAGAATAATAAGCAGATTAGAGTCAAAGTGTTAATTTTTACCAAAATGAACTAAATAAGCAGCAAGAATTATGATCGTACGAAGAAATGATCTACTCAAACGAAGGACCAGTCGATAAGCCAAGAAAAAAAATATCGAACGAACGTAAATCTCAAACAAACGAAAAAGAAAGAAGAAAGAGAAATCGTGATTCACGAACGTACGAAAGAAGCTATGACTGGAGGAACCAAAGTAAAATCTTGAATATTCGACAAAACAGAGATAGTATAGAAAGAATGATCGTACACACGATTGTGTGAAATAAAGCTCATGATGCTGATTACGTGAAGTCTACACCGCCATATACAGAATTAGAAGATCTCTCGAATTAGAAGTTTGGCAACTTACGGGTTTAAGAAGAATGGCAAAAGAATCCAGAAGACTTCTGCTGCCAAAATTAAAGAGAAAAGTCCAGCACGCATCTATCATCAGAGCTAGGAAGAACTAGGATTAGAAGTATAGTTATTTTAGGAATCTTTTGTTTAGAAGTTTTCTTTTATTAGGACTTGAATAATGTAAATCGACCCCTTATGATCTATAAATAAGAGGGTTCGGCATAGAAATTCTTTATCAAAGGAGTTCTCAGCATCAATTGATGACTGAGATTAGGTTTTTTTCTGATCAAAAGTAGAGTAGAGTAGTTTAGATATCCAAGGTTTCTCGAGAGCAATTGACGCCTGTGATTGGGAGCTAGAAGATTAGAGTAGAGTATCTGTAGTTTCTCAGAAGCAATTGACACCTGCAATTGAGGGATGAAAGATTTTTTTATTGCTTTCTAGTTTATATTTATTTTCATGCATTTTACTACTTTGTAAATATCTAAAAGTTTGTATTTGAATTAACAACTCAGATTGAGAATTTACAAATTAGTATAACGGTTTTACTTTTTCATTTTTACTTTTCTTGAGTTTGATTTACGCCCAAATTTTAGGAAGATTGTTGAGTAGTATAAATTTGTGTTAAGGAATTCTAGTTTTTTATTAACGTCCAAATCCTAGAGGACTGAGATACGGCATAATGGTACTTTATTTTGTAGATATCCAAGATCTGAAGGATTGTGATTGACGAACATAATCTAGAAGGAAGAGGATTTAGATTTATTTTCAGCAATTAGTTTAAACAACTCATTCTTTTATTCATATTTCTCCAGTAGTTTAGGATCTTAAAAGACAAATGCAAGTTTTTAAACAAAAGCAAATACATTAGAATAATTACCTTCCTCATAGGAAGGATCCTATACTAGTACTATAATTTTCATTGTGCTTTTGCAATAAGTTAAGACTTAGTACGATTATAAAAGCTCGAACAACAACCCAAAATATGCTTCGCATATGATATTAGTCATCTAGTTAAGCTTAAGAGAAGAAATCATCTTCTTTATTTTACCTATCAATAAAAGTTTTGATGGCAATCATATACATCGGATGGATGTTGCTCCTCTTTCTTATCTTCTTTAGATAATTTCGAGTTTGTTGAGGGCTTACCGTCACACTAGCTTCTCCATCTAAACTTTATAAAATAGTAGAAATCTTCGAAGGAGGATGATGCCATCAAATACTCCTATCAAAGATTTATTTGCCCCACTTATCTTATTATGAGATAGTAATTTCTTCACCTTCATAGGTGTAAACAACGGATGATTATGCGGTTCTTTAAATTTCATTATCTCACACAATGTTTGCTCGTCAATCCTAATCTTCAACTTAGACTCACATTCGCATATGTTGTCTCTTGAACACTTTATATCAACATGTAAGTTCCACTTGTCTTGTTGTTTGAAACTTTCGAACAAACATACAAATTTTATCTTTATAATTTTCCCCTTTGTCGATTTGTAAGTGTTATTTTTCCTAACACTGAAACTAACTTTCTTCGCGTATAAATTGTAAAAGTTATATGCCTCATCTTCAGTTTGGAATTTCAAGTCGATATGTGGCTTCCATTTCTCATGAATATTCTCAGACTGGCCCCGTACGGTACTTCAACCCCACAATAATCCTACATTTTGATATCCCTATTACAACTGAATGAATCACCTTTTAAAGAAATAGTATCAGGAGTGAGGTTTAAATCAACACCACCTAAATTAAATTATCCAAATGAGTCCATTACAATCCCTGCATTAGAAAAAAAAGATCGATCAATAACGGGCAATAAGGCGTATTGCTACCGCTTCCTCACCACTTCGCAATCGTCTCATTATTGCAGCACCATCGCTTTGTTTATGAAGCGATTGCGCCTTAATTCAAAAGTGACATCACTTGGTTAATGAGGTGTAATCACTTCACACAAAAAGCGATGGCACTGCAATAGTGAGGCGCAATCGCTTCTAAACAGAGGTACAATTGTTTCACAAAAATAGTGATGGCGCGACAATTATCTCTGTGCAATTGCTTCACAGAAGAAGTAATGACGTTGCTCTGCTGAGGCGCAATCGTTTCACAGAAGAAGCTATGGCACGGGTATGCTGAGGTGCAATAGTTTCTCCAACGAAGTGTCTGCGTTGACGTCGATATGCTTGTAATTTTATTATCTATATGTTGTAAAGTTGTTACCTATATTTGGTGATGAAACATGTCATTTTATATAAGCTCTTATACAAAAAACTTCTTTCATATAGGTAGCAACTTTTCACATTATAGATGATAAAATTATAAGCAATGTTGTACCGCATAGAGCATAAGTATATCTTCGATATCGACTCAGCGTTTACCTCTGATTATTCGTTGTCACTGTTCTTTGCCCTATGGTGGAGAGATTGAGAACATCAATGAAGAGAGAGACAGAGAGAGAGATATCAAAGATGGAGGGAGCGAGAGCGCCTTTTTTTAATTCCTTTACTGCCCTAAACAATTTCGCTTTCAGACTTGACAATCTTTTTGTCGTCCCTTCTTGTTGTTAGGTGAAACCTGAGCTGCCTACCTTGTAACCTCTGTCAGCAAGATAACTCAGAGATATCTCTAATGTGGCTAACCCCGATTAGTGTCAAAGACACTTTCCATGTGTCCGCTTCTCATTGGTCGCGCTAAAAGATATCTCTACGCCCAGACGCATTCTCCCCTATCTATATATATATATATATATATATGTGTGTGTGTGTGTGTGTGTGTGTGTGTGTGTGGATAGGGGTTAGGTGGCCTAGTGGGGAACGATGAGCATGCCTCAATAGTCCACATGGAACACCATGTAGTAGTCAAAATACTATTTTGGTGCATGTCACGTGGAGCAAAGTCATTTCGTTTAAATTACATATAAAAAAAAAATTCAGTAACTTATCTCCACCATTTTTTTTGTGCCTTGCAATTTAGACCATTTTAAATCAATTAATGTTTGACTTTTGCCTCAAACAATTACTTTTTTGAATTGTCTTTTATAGAATTGATCTAGAGTCTAAACAATGCATCCAATCTCCAGATAGTACCAAAACAGTATTTTAGGTGTCACATGGAGCTCTAAATGGATCATTGAGGTACACAACCCTTTTCTTATATATATATATATATATATATATATATATATATATATATATATATATATATATATATATATATATATATGGGAGCTGGGAAGGTACTTTAGGTGGAGTACCCTCACCATTCTCCAATATCCACATGGAGGTCTACGTGGCAGTCAAAACATATTTGGATGTCACGTGGAGCAAGGTAGCATTGTTTAGATCATTTCTAAAGAAAAAATATATAAAATATCTCCACCATGTACTTTTTGGGTTGTAAAATCTAGATCTTTGAATCACAGTCAAAATTTGACTTTTACTTTGATCTATACAAACTGCTGAAGCTGTAACATTTGTCCCTAAAAGTCGGGATTGGTTAACCATTTGACCAAGACCCGATCTGATTAAAAACTCATTATGGGACTCGAGCTCCCAAAAACATGAGGCACACCCATTGAGGACACCCTCATTTATGACCTTTACTTGTGGCACCCATGAAATGCACCCATATTAAATCAACAAGTGGGTGGCACTACTAAAGACACCCATATGAAATCTCTTACCCGTAAGAGCACCCCATTCGAATTTTTATATTGACGCCTCATAATTTCACGAAAATTAGGGTCAAATGGAAGGTGATGATCTCTAGATCATCATCAATGGATGTCATTCAATCACACCTATTTTATTGGCCATCATAAGGTCGGTCAAACATTGACATAAAATCAAAGGGGTTTGGGTAAATTCAATACTTACATTAGGTATTTGTGGCTACACATGAAATAGTGGTATTCTTGGTAAATTGTAATGAACTATAAGGGGCTTTATAAACTAATTTCCTAATTTCTAAATTAGAAAAGAAAATAATTACTTTTCTCTAACAAATCTTAGTCATCCATTAGCATAGATGCATCTCACATCATTAGAATTGGCTTGGAAAAATCTAGGGTGAGAGATTGACTTAAAGGCATGCGACCTTGGATATTAGAGAATCTTGACTTTCAAATGAATAGAGGGCTACAAAGACATTCAAAGTCTAAGCTAGAACCAATCTAAAGGATGTGAGAGGGTCATAGTGGGCCCAGCACTATGGGTGTCCATTGACTTGCTTCCATAAAAAAATAGGAAAGAAAGAATGGATAGAGATGGGTTGCCACAAGCAACTTTGTCTCCAAAAAGAGCTTAAAAGCTCTATATTCTATCCCAAAAAATTTCACACGCCCAAAAATTTTCCTCTCTCTAGCTTGCTCTTCTTCCTCAAAATTTTCTCCATTAGAGCTCCTCTCTTGAGCTCCCATAGCCCCCTATCCACCCTTGAAACTCAAATAAAAAATCATAGATATTCTTCCCTCCACCTCTAATTCCACATACGTTGAGATCATCCCAATTCCAGCCATAGTCACAAAAATCGCTGAATTTTTAAAAAATTCGCGAATTTAAGGTCCCCCAAATTATTTAAGAATTTTTCAAAAATTCGCTTGATCACAAAAATTTGCAAATAATTTTTGAATTTTTAAAAAATTGTGACAAACTAATTTTTTTAATATTTTTTTCAGTTTTAATAATTTTAAATCTTTTTATTTTTAAATTTTTCTCACTGATTTTTCCTCCAAACTTCCCGGATTTGCCGAATTTTTCCAAATTTTAACCTTGTCGAACAATTGCCGAACCACGATTTGGTGACTATGATCCTAGGGCCATCTAGAGATTTCAAAGGTAAAGTCTTGGCTAGATTTATCTTTGAAGACCATAGTGCTATCTTATGGTTGGCCATTGATTTCAAAAAAAAATTGTATAATGGGAACTTCCATCCATTGTTTGTACACAACTATATGTTGTATGGTCATGCAAGTGATCCTCATGATCATGCATGACCATAACATAGCACAAATTGAGAGTCAACCTAAAAATTTCAACTGCATGAAATTTTGAACCGAAATTTCGGTCAAAATTTTGAATTTCAGCCGAAATTTTCAAATATATGACATATGAATCAAAATTTTGAGTTTTCGGTTTCGTTTTGGTTGGAACCGAAACCGAAACATTTCAGCCATCGAAATTTTGAACCATGCTACTGATGTATTTTTATGACGAATTTATTTTATATATGTTTTTCGTAACTGCCGTAATAACATTCATATCGGTAGTGGCGGGTCCTGACTGTTGCATTATAAAGATGGGATGTATAATAACCATTATAACGCATTCTATACCGCCCCGCTATTTGGTGTCATATCACAATGGATAATGACCATTATAATGATTGATTATTAGGAAATTTTATTTTTAAAAATAATTAAAGACATTGTTCATCTTCTTCTTTGATTGATTCAATGATTTATTTTATAGAATCGCTTATAAATATTAAATATCTATGAATAGTGTTCTGAATTACTATTCACTATAGTATTACTATTCCGACATTACTATTCACATATATAATTACACTATTATTGGTAATTTCTAAAACTTTATTTTTCCTATTTTAAGAGAAAATCTTAAAATCAAAAATCAAAACAAATTTCTTTTGTAATATTTTCATGTCAATATTTAATTTCTCAAATAAAAAATCAATTAAAATTATTGAATTAGTTCAATGGTCCAATGTTGAAGATCACTTAAATCGATGGACAATTTCATCAATCAATCCAAAAACCCTTTACAAATACGGCTGAAGCTGATAAATTGTAAAGGGTTTTTGGATTGATTGATGGAATTGTCCATCGATTTAGCTGGCCTTCAACATTAGGCCATTGAACTAATTCAGTATTTTTAATTGATTTTTTATTTGAGAAATTAAATATTGACATGAAAATATTCTAAAAGAAATTTGTTTTGATTTTTTATTTTAAGATTTTCTCTTAAAATAGGAAAAATAAAGTTTTAGAAATTACCAATAATAGTGTAATTGCATATATGAATAGTAATATCGAAATAGTAATACTGTAGTGAATAGTAATTCGAAACATTATTCATAGACCTAGTAAATACTATTCATCGTCTTCTCCAGATCATTCAATGATTTTAATATTTCTAGAAATGCTTAAGTGTTATGTCAACGATTTACAGGATATCACGACATAACGCAATCCCTGCTACAAGCCTTTCCACCCAACGCGACTTAGGATGACCATAAGCTCGGTAATAAAAATAAATCATTGAATCAATCAAAGAAGAAGATAAACGGTGTCTAGTATATATATATTAACAGGATTACTAGTTACTACATACTATTTCTTACAACTCCGACACTTTATACCCGCCATATGTAATTATCACGGGTTTAGTCGGACATGACTTTGATACCAAATATTAAAGTTGGGGGAATCATAGTTGCGAAAAGAAAATAAATACACGGCATAAAAAACTTTTTATTTCAAAAACTAAAGCCTAATACAACCAATGGAACAAAACAAAACCAAAACAAAACTAAGACTTACAATACTATTAGGCACTATACATGCATAACAGAAATATAAACAAAGCACAGAAAGAAGAAGAAGCTCACCGAGATGGCTTGCCTTCTCTGATACACACCAAACACTTAAAGAAAGAAAGAAGAAGAAAGAAAAGAGATGCAGAAAATTATCGGTGCTTTGGACATGCCCCAGGCTACCGATTTATACATAAAGCCAGACTTGAAAAGGATTAAAGTCCCCGGGTGAGTGGGACACGTGTGCTGGATAGATTGGTTGCAGTCACTTTGTCTCGAAGTTATTGCTCTATGACATCACTACATGCATCATAAAAGAATTATTGAGCGGTGACTTCATTGCTTGCGTCATTATTGAGGACAACTGTTGTTAACCGTTGATGAAATTGTTTGCCACTAGTGGTCTGACCCACTTGAGTAATTATTTCTTTTTATCTTTGACCTGGTGAATAATTGCATCCCAAAAATTACCTAGTGAGGGATCAGGACTATCAGGTTGAGATTCTCTTGCTAAAACATTATAACATCCCCGATTTATTGAACGTTGAATAGTGACCTCGGAATGCGTACCCGATTGGTCATAGGCTTGACCAAGTGAAGGTCAACTCAATAACTTAGATTAAGTGAAGTTGGGCTTAGTGTACTTGTGAATGTGGGGTCGGATTTCATTGTAAGAATCACATACACATGTTTTAAGTGTGCATGTGCTTTACACCAAAGACCTGGAATAAGTTAAGAAGTCTTGGGAGTAAAGAGGAGTTATTTCTCTTTGGATGATAGCTAGGGATTTATGAAGAGAGAGAGTGAGAGAGTGAGGAAGGAAGAAGGGAGTAAAAACTATAAATTTGTAGGATGGATTGCGGATTAAAGACCGTGCACGACCCTTAAATTCCGACGGGACTGCACACGGAATCTCGTGGAGTCAAGCTAGGAGCCCTAGCTTTTGGGCCAACCATTGTGTCAACCAAGGATTGATTTAAGGTGAGTCTCAATTGATTTCAAATAAACATGTTGTTGTGTATTTAATGAAGGTTTAAATAAAGAAATAAGGAATGGAAATGAAAAGAAAGATATTTTGAAGAAATGCCCGAAAAGGGCTGAGTTTCTGACCAAATCGATTAATCGATTTGGAAATCAATTAATCGATTCAGAAGTAAGCTGGGCATAATTGCCCAAAACCGATTGATCAATTTGAAATCGATCAATCAATTCTGAAATTTTGACTAATCGATTAATCGTCTTAGCACTTCCAGTGGCTAAAAAATGGAGAGCTGGGAAAATCGATTGATCAATTTTAAAATCGATCAATCGAGTTTGAATTTTCGATTAATCGATTTTAACAGTGTTTATTGGCTTTTGAATTGGACTTTGAGGTTCAGGGAGGGTCTTATACCTTCTTTAATGCATCCTTATTGATGCCTCACTTGTGCTATGTTGTATCATAGGTGATATGAGCAAAATGTGAGCATATGGAGTCGCGTGGACTTTGATGCTTAGTGATTCAAACGCGTGAGGTAGGGAACACCTTAAACATATATTTTAATTACAAGAGCATATTTGTAGTGATATAGAAATGAATGCTAATACTTACAAATGTGAATCTTTCAAATGTGTGTGTGTGTGTGACACCAAGTAAATAAGTGAAATTATGACATCCCCAGGGGATGAGAATGTGATAAACCTATCTGTATGATGCAATGGACTTGGACATCCCAGGGATGTACATGATATTGTAAAGCAAAAGTGAATGAGAATTGATAAGGCCTAATATACTATAATTAGCATAATTACACGATGAATAACTATATGTAATGCACATTTGATAGTTTTATTATTTAAGGTTTGAACAGAATACCCCACCGACGTGGCGGGATACCCATGACTGACTCGACAGGATATCCGTGACCGGTACGGCGGCCAATCCATACACTAATGGCATATCCCAGGGATGTTGATATGAGAATAGACCTCGTCGCCTATGAGAAAGGGACCTGAGTAGCATTAATACATGAGAAATTATATAAAAACTGTCTAGTTAGATGACGATGGAGAGTATTCCATCGGGCGCCCGACTCTATAGAAAGTTGGAGAATATTTAAGGTACGAAATTAAGTCTTTAGGCCAAATCAGTGTAGTTATGAGCAGTTTGAGAATAAGTAAAACATGTAAAGTAACGGTAATAATTGAATGCATCTTTTTGGTCATTTAAATTATTTTCCTAGAAAATTCATTGTTACATCATGCTGTTAATATCATGGAATATATGTGAGAACTTGACTTATATGTTCATTGTGTGGTTTCATTATTGAACTAGGATGTAGCTCACCCCTTTAGACTATACGTCATAGGTCCATTGCTTGCAGCTGTTGAGGCTTCAGGAGACGTAGAATCGGGGGACTCGGATTACGCGCTTGAAGAAGATTTGGAGCCTCCTCCCGAGTACTTCTTCTAGAGGACCCATTGCGTACTTTGAGAGAGATTTTTTAGAGTATTCTGTACGGCTTGGTATGCCAAGCCTTTTGTAGAGAAATATAATAATACTTTGATATTTCTTTTGGTGAACCATCTGGGGTGACCAAGTCTGATCACTGATGGTTCGGGCTGGTTCTTTTGTCCATGTGTTGGCATGGAATAAGAATGGCCTTGTTAGCTTTTAGAATAATATATCATTAATGCATGGGAGATCTTGTTCAATTCATTTCTTATGCTTTAATGTGCTTCGTTATACTAATATTTTGTGCAGGTTTATGGGGCATGGCCTCGATGGTCGTGCTGATGGCACGAGTTTTGGGGTGCCGAAATTCGGGCTGTCACAGTTGGTATTAGAGCCTTTTTCTTTTAAAAATTCTGACAATTCTTGCTTTGTCAGAGCATAGGGACTTCTGCTAACAAAACTTTAGTTTCACGTGCAGACCGTGATGTCTTCTAGAGGAAGAAGAGGTTGACCTAGGGGCGGCCAGGATCGAAATTTGTGTAGTAGAGATGACTTCATCTCGCCTACGAACAGAGTACCTATGGGAAGCAGAGGGGCTTCGGGTAGTGGTGGCCAAGAGAGCCAAGATCATGAAGAGAATCAGGCTAGAGATTGTCAAGAAAGAGATATGAGAGAGCAGGAAAGAGTAAGGAAAAAAAATAAAGAGAGAGAAGAGCATCAGAGGATGATGCATACTATGAAAACTATGGCGACTGCCATGACACAACAAGCAGCATCCTTGGCGGCTTACAATGCCAATGATCAACTATAGCCACCTACACCTCCAGTAGGTCCTACACAGCCAGCGCCCTCTGTATTTACTGAGTTTAGGAGGATGCGACCTCCTAGCTTTTTAGGGCAAGTGGAGCTGATGGCTGCCGAGAATTGGCTGAGCGAGATGGAAAAGGTTTTCAGCGTGCTTACATGCACAAAAGATGAAAGCGTTAGTTGGGCAGCTTACATGTTTGATGGGGAGGTTGGGCCTTGGTGAAAGTCCGTTTCTATGACTAGGGCTCAGGAGACCCCAGGATTTCCCTGGACGTGGGATGAGTTTGTGGAGGAGTTCAATAAACAGTATTTTCCCGAGGTAGTGAGGAATCAGATGAAGATACAGTTTTTACAACTCTTATAAGGACGAATGACAGTAAGGGAGTATCGAGTGGAGTTTATGAGGCTTGCTCGCTTCGCTCCCGATTACGTGATTACTGATGTGATGAGAGCGAAGAGGTTTCAACAAGGCTTGAGACAGGACGTTAGAGGAGTGGCACCGTTTCAGTTAAAGACCTATGGAGAGGTCATGAGTAAAGATCTAGTTGTTGAGGAAGAAAATAATAATCGATACCGCCAAAGGGAACAACAGGGAAGAGGGAGTGTAGATAAGAGTAGAACAGGGAACTATGAGCCGGTGAACAAAAAGCCGAGATTTGTAGCACCTAATCAGAAACAACCGTTCTAAGCAGGGTATGGGAGACCGGCGCAGCAGACCAACCATCAGAGATTTCCATTACTTGCGTCGAGGAGGCTGATACGATATGAGAGCCCTGCTGCCACCACTGGAGCAGCAGTTACACAAGGTTTCTCACGAGCTGCTTCTTCCACACCTAGGGAGACTTGTGTCAAGTGTGGCAAGTTTACAAAATGGTGGATTGCAGGCAAGGGACACGAGGTTGCTATAAATGTGGCAAGGTGGGTCATATGAATAAAGATTGCCCTGAGGTGAACAAGGATAAGACGGCTTCTGCTTCTATGTTACGACCGATACAAGCGAGGAAACCGATTGTACAAGGGAGAGCCTACGCAGTCACAGCCTAAGTAGCAGGGAACGTACATGACGTCATCCAAGGTGAGATTCTTTTTTAATAAAGAATTTCATTTCATTAAAATTTTAGATAGAGAAGGTGCATCCATTAGAAAAGCGTGTAGACTCCTTTTGTATGTTAAAGTTTCTAAATAAAATATATGCTATATATGTATAAATATGTGCGTTATAGGTACATTACGAGTGTACGAGAAGGGATGCTGTGTAGCTTGTGAAGCAAGAGTGTTGATAGACCCAGGGTCTACCCACACCTTTGTTACTCCGAGGTTTGCAAAAAGAATGAAGATTGTTCCGAAGATATTAGACTTTGTTCTATCAGTGAAGAATTAGTGGACACAGAATTGGTTTGTAAGTCAGTGATAGTTGACATCGATGATAGAGAAGTGTATGAACTGGACGTAAAATTAATATTATTGGACATGCAAGAATTTGATGTGATCCTTGGCATGGATTGAATGTCACAACATTGTGCAACTGTAGATTGCGAGAATAAGATTGTCATCTTCAGACCTAACACTAGGGGATCGTTTCGATTTCGAGGGGAGAGATCGACGCATATGCCACTTATCTCTGCGATCAGGGCCAAGCGCTTGATAAAAAAGGGTTGCAGTGATTATTTGAAATTCTTGAAGGAGGATAAGGAAGAGATGAATATTATCTCTGAGATAGCAGTGGTGCGAGTGTTTGAAGATGTATTTTCGAAGGAATTACCAGGATTACTTCCAGAGAGGGAATTGGAGTTCGCCATCGACTTAGCACCAAGAAAGGAGCCTGTTTCGAAAGCACTATATAGGATGGCTCCTGCTGAGTTGAAGGAGTTGAAAGAGCAGTTACAAGAGCTCATGGAGAAAGGGTTTTTAAGACTGAGCGTGTCTCCATGGGGAGTACCTGTGACAGCCTGAATTTCGACACCACGAAACCCGTGCCATCAGCACGACCCTCATGGTTGTACCCTATAACCCTGTGCGGAGCATTGGTATAAACAAGCAACCATACATCAAGTAAAGTACAAGAATTTTAGTATAACTAATTCTCCATGCGTTAATAATAATAATTTAGCAATCTAAAAGTCAGTTCTAGTCCCATGCCAATACATGAGCAGAAGAACTGACCCGAACCATCGGTGATAAACTTTTCACCCCAGATGGTTTGACAAAAGAATCATAGTATTTTGTTACATTAAAAACAAAATAAGGCTTGACATACCAAGCCGTACAGAATGCTCTCAAAACTAACTCTCAAAGTACGCAAGGGGTCTCCTAGAAGAAGTCCTCAGGAGGAGGTTCTAACTCTTCTTTGGGCACGTAATCCGAATCCTCTGGATCAACGTCTCACGAAGCCTCTACTGCTGCTAGCACTGGACCTATGACGTATAGTCAAAAGGGGTGAGCTACATCCTAGCTCAATAGGGAAAACACAATGAACATATAATTTAGCTCTCACATATATGTTAAAACAGTTTTAAAAGCACGATTTATCTGATAAAACTTCTGAGAAAACCATTTAAATAATCGAAGGTAAAATGATAACTATAATTATTACTTTACATGATCTTGTTTATTCTCATCTTATTGGTACAGTTACGGAATCGGCCTAATCAGTTAAATCTTAACTTAAGTAGTCTCCGAGCAATATAGCATCGAGCCCCGATGGAATACCCACCATCGTCGTCTAAATAGACACTTATCACAACTGTTCTCAGTTTTAAAGCTACCCAGGCCCCTTTTCTCACAGGTGGCAGGGTCTATTCTCAAATCAACATCCCTGGGATGTGCTATAAGTGTATACGGATTGGCCGACGTACTGGTCACGGGTATCATTGTCGAGTCAGTCGTGGGTATCCCACCACGTCGGTGGGGTATTCTAATCAAACCTTAAATAATAAAAATATCGAGTGTGCTCTACATATAGTTATCCACCGTGATTGTGCTAATTCTATTACATTAGGCCTTATCACTTTTCTTTTGTTTCACCTTTAGATTTCATCTGCATCCCTGGGATGCCACTGATTCAATGCATCATCTAGATGCCCATTATCACATTTCCACGTCCCCTGGGACTGCATGGTTTTATTTTTTTGAATTTACCCACACACCCCTTTTGAAATCACATTTGATACATGGCTATTCGCTTGAATTACACTACATATATTATATTGACGAATTAAAGTACATGTTCCAAGATATTCCCTACCTCAAAGCAAATCCTTCAATCCAACGCACTCTTATCTCAAAGAGGTAAAAATGCAACGATTTCACGCCAGTCCTACATTGCATGTGTCAAGGATACACTTAGAATGGTCTCTAGAACCCTGGGGAAATATAGCTCCCATGAATTACACCAAAACTATTAAAAATCTGTGTATGTGCCTCGCGCGAGCGAGCACTATTCATCGCTTGAGCGATCACTTCTCCTCGCTCGAGCGAGCGCTTAACCTCGCTCGAGCGGTTAAAACGAGGCACCTAACCATCGCGTGAGCGACCTCTATTCATCGCTCGAGCGATCACTGTTCATCGCTCGAGCGGTTAAAACGAGGTACATGTAGCTTACACGATGCCTTGCTCGAGCGAGCTTCCCTTTCACAATGGGTCTTGCTCGAGCGAGCCCAGAACATAGATTATACTTATACATATTTTTTTGTCTCTTCCTCGCGCGAGCGAGCCATTTAAATCGCTTAAGCAAGGAGCGATAACGATTAATGCTTGATTAGTTCAAGAACTAATTTTCTACTCCATTTAAAGCCCTATTAATATAAAAAATGATTCAACTAACAATTAATACTTTATCTAAACATACATAACTATTAAAACATACCTCAAATCATTAAATCTTATCTCGATTTGATCCAAGATCAACTCAAATGAAGAGGGTTTCAAATCTCCTCCTCCAACCTCTTTCCAGACTATCCACCGGCTCAAAACCAAACAACCCTTTCGAGTTTCTTCACCACACTCTTCTCATCCTATGTATTTAAGATCCATAAGGTGAGTCTTGTCTCTTATTCACAAGGAAATTTCTACCTCTAATCTTCTTTTTTAAAAAAAACCCTCTCTTCTTTCTCCCTGTTTTACTCTCTCTATCTATGATAAATTAGGTCACGTATGGGAGACTCCTCTCCCTTTTCTCTTATCTAGTGAAAACTAGTGTGTTACACACACACACACTTGTGTTTGTGTTTTGCATCCACATAGCTTACCTGCTGAACATATACACCTATGGTGCACCTGGTAATTGTGGTTCTCTTGTGAACTACAAGAACACCAACACGGCGTGCATAGTGCATGACGTACACAGTTCCCAAAAACCAGGGTTATGACATTCACCCCTCCTTATAAAATTTTCGTCCTCAAAAATTGACGAGACGTACTACTAATGTATCCCTCCCAAGTAAGCAGGGAACCCACCTAGTCTTATCATCTAATTAATCATTTGGTCAGAATGACCCGAGATTAAACCTGCAATAAAGAAAAATATAATCTACACTCTATTTGTACAAAGACCATAAGATACATATCCCCATTAACCTAACAATACGTTAAATCAATTTATTAGTTATCTTCACTATTAGTATGATGCCCATTTTAATTTAACCAATGAGCACCTGCACCAGAAATTTCACATGACTACACAATCATGTTTTCCTACCCACATTGCACCAAATAGACCCATCTGATGAATATATATATATACCAAAGTCATCACCATGTCTACCACAAAATTTGTGTGACAATCATGCCACGATAGTTTTCACCCAGAAGTATCAAAATATTCACATCAAAACATCTAAAAATATTACATTGTAGTTTTCAAAAACATATAAATGGTAGATGACGACCTAAGCATCACCCTCCTCATACTCCTCATCGTAGTCATCATCATTGCTGTCATCCTCGTCCTCATCATCACCATCGTCATCCACCTCCCTGGCGGTAGTGGCACTAGCTGTAGTGGTCCTAGTAGCAGGACCCGAGCTAGATGCACCAAAGATAGCACCTCACATAGTACCGATGCGCTCCCAGTACGTCTATGGGAATGCATGGCTCATGAGGTCGATGAGGAGCGATTCCTGAAACTGCTGATATAGTCAAATCTCCCGTCCTTGTAGGAGGATCTCCCGCATCATGCTGCTGTTGGTGGCAGGAAAAGCTGGGGAGACGAAGTGGAGGGAGCAGTCGGTCCCGTCGATGGTGGTTGGGCCGCTTGCCGGGCAATCTGACGATCCCGCTTTCTGGTTATACTGTTTTGGAGGCTCTTCAGGTTTCTGCTTAGGTCTTGGGTGAGGAACGGGACAACGTTATCAGTTAGCACTAGCTCATCCGCTCTAATTTGAAAACCTTCCTTCCCATTCCGTGAATCAATGGGTCGTGAGATCAAACGTGCATAAGGTAGTTGGTTGATAGGTGGTGGAATGGAGCCCTTCTCATTTCTTTTGTAGGCATGTATAATGCCCTTGATAACGACCATAGGGGCGCTAAACCATCGATTATGGAACGCAGAGCTCGCAAAAATGTCTCGCGGCACTCTTGGTCATGGCCCGTCGGGTGTAAATTTTTCTTAAAATTTATGTCTAAA
The DNA here is from genome assembly GCA_021018995.1 of Chloranthus sessilifolius. Lineage (NCBI taxonomy): Eukaryota > Viridiplantae > Streptophyta > Magnoliopsida > Chloranthales > Chloranthaceae > Chloranthus > Chloranthus sessilifolius. The sequence continues at coordinate 13,333,179 of CM037588.1, forward strand.
AACCACATATGTGGTGGCAACTGCGATCGAGTGATTGACTGTCCGGATATGGTAGCGCCGCTAGTAATATCGGCAATGATGGTTGGGAAATCTACGTTCCCAGAAAATGGCGGTAGAGAGAGTGGGCTTGGGGTGTACGTATGAGGGCACTACATAGTAGTGGAAACCTTGGCACTGCCAAAAACAAGTTGTCTCCCGTCTATGTTCACGAGGATCATATCCTCATTCATGTTCGGTTGAAGAGTTTGGTAAAATAATCTTACGAGTCTTGGATAGTACCGAGCTCCAAAGGGTGCTAATAGTGGTCTCAGATGGTTGTTTGTGAGGAAATCCAAGGTCCATTGGGTGGACGTAGGATCCCCAAAACAAGAAGGATGAATCTCCCATTCGGCCTCAAAGAGCTTTGCTCCCCACCAATCACCTAATTGGATTGGGGCACGCGATGGGGAAGGTGGTGCTTGTGGCATCTTGTTGCGAGACGATGGCGATCGAATCGCAACTCATTTTCTAGGTTGAGGGTTAGGGCTGGTAGAAGCCATTTGATATCTAAAGAATTTATTCAATGAAAAAAAAGTAGACCTTGGGGAGATTTCACCTTTTGAAACGCTTCTGACGAATGAAATCGATTGAATTCGGTTAGAAAATCGCACAAAAAAAGAGCTTCGAATCCTAAAACCCTAAACGCCCCCGCTCGGCCAAACTCCTCTCGCTTGAAGACGAAGCAGGCGAACAGTTATCGCCCCCCATTTATACCCCGTCCTCGCTCGAGCGGTCAATAGTCCTCGCTCAAGCGATAAATAGTCCTCGCTCGAGCGATCAATAGTCCTCACTCAAGCGGTAAATAGTCCTCGCTCGAGCGAGTCCACAACAGTTGATGTTTTTGATTTTATATGTCGTATTTTTACTCCAATTTTCTCTAACTTCCAGCATCTCTCTTAGCATGATTTTCTATGTCGTGCATTTGGGATTCACTCACGAATGTGCTCCGCCAAAATTGAAGTTAATATGTTCAAAATTTTACCAACTTATTCATCCGTTTCAAAATAGCATTTTCACACATTGACGGTCAAAATATTACGTATCATAACACTTAAACAAAAGAAACTAACTAGCATTCTCAAACAAGCTAGGATATTGTTCTTTGACATCTGCCTCACGCTCCCACGTTGCTTTCTCGGCCGGATGATTCTTCCAACAAACAAGCACTAAGGGAATAACCTTGGTGTGTAGTACTTGATCCTTTCTATCCAATATCTCTGTTGGTTCCTCTATTATGCTCATATCCTCGTACATCTCCAAAGGTTGTCCTCCCAAGATATGCGAAGGGTCGTTCACATACTTTCTGAGCATAGACACGTGGAAGACGTTATGTACTCGATCAAATCATGGCAGTAAGCCAACTCGATATGCAACCTCCCCTACTCGACCCAAAACCTTGAAGGGTCCAAGATAACGGGGACTCAACTTGCCTCTCTTTCCAAATCTCATCACGCCTTTCATCGGCAACACCTTTACAAAGATGTGCTCGCTCACCTTATAGTTTACATTGGTTCGCTTGATATCGACGTAGCTTTTCTGTCTGCTTTGGGCTGCCCTAAGTCTTTCTCTGATCATACGGACAACGGTGGCGTTCTCTTCGAGCAACTCGGGTCCTAAAACAAAATTCTCCCCCGTTTCCTCCCAATTTATGGGCGATTTATACCGTCTTCCATACATAGCTTCATATGGCGCCATGCCAATGCATGATTGAAAACTGTTGTTGTATGCAAATTCGATTAACGATAGGTGTTGATCCCATGATCCTTGCATTTCTAGCATACACGCTCTGAGTATGTCCTCTATGGCTTGATTTACTCGCTCTGTTTGCCCAACAGTTTGTGGATGGAATGCTAAACTAAAATCCAATCGCGTTCCCATTCCTTCTTAGAATTTCTTTCAGAACTTTGATGTATACAATGGTTCACGATCCGAAATGATACTGCTTGGGATTCCGTGTAGGCGTACTATCTCCTTCATATACAGTTCTACGAGTTTTCCTACCGTGTACATCGTGCTGTAAGGCAGAAAGTGTGCTGACTTGGTCAATCGATCGACGACTACCCAAATGACATTATGTCTCTTTGCTATACGCGGTAGTCCAACGATGAAGTCCATAGATATTGACTCCCATTTCCATTCTGGTATTGATAGAGGTTGTAATAACCCAGTAGGGTGTCTATGATCGATCTTCACTTGCTGACACGTCAAGCACCGTGAGATGTACTCTGCCACGTCTTGCTTCAAACCTCTCCACCAAAAATTTTTCTTCAAATCTTGGTACATTTTCGTGCTGCCAGGGTGGATGGCGTAATTTGATTTGTGAGTCTCATCAAGGATAATTCGTCGCAGATCGGCATTGTTTGGAATACAAAGTCGACCCTTGAACAATAAGGAACCATCCTCTTTGATTGAGAACTCAGGTTTGATGCCTTCAATTATATCCTGACGAATCTTGGTTAAAGTCGGGACTTTCATCTGTAGTTCGTGGATATGCTCAAATATCACTGGTCTCACTGATATGTTAGCCAAAAAGGCCCCTGTGGCTTGCGACTCGATATTTGCATCATACATCGAAAGATCTTCAAATAACTTCCATCTGTGCATACCCCAAATTAGACTAGCCAACTGAGCTGATCGCTTCCGACTCAAAGCATCGACTACTACATTAGCCTTGCCTGGGTGGTACTGTTTAGAACAGTCGTAGTCCTTAAGAAACTTCATCCATCTGCGTTGTCTCATATTTAACTCCTTCTGCGTGAATAGGTATTTGAGACTGTTATGATCGGTGAAGATCTCAAAGGTCTCACCGTATAAATAATATCACCAAATCTTCAGCGCAAAGATGACCGCTGCTAGTTCCAGGTCATGCGTCGGGTAGTTCTTTCATGTTCTTTCAACTGTCTTGACCCGTAAGCTATCACCTTTTTGTGTTGGTTGAGTACACAACCCAAACCATTATATGAAGCATCACTATAGACCGCGAATCCTCCACTGCCTGAGGGAATCGCTAGTACTAGAGCTGAAGTGAGTCTCTGCTTGAGTTCTTGAAAACTCTTCTCGCACGCTTCACTCCACTCTAATCTTGCATCCTTCCGTGTAAGTCTCGTGAGTGGTCCCGATATTTTTGAAAACCCCTCGACAAAACGTCGATAATAACCCGCTAGTTCAAGAAAACTTCGGGCGTCGGTCACGATTTTTGGTTGCTCCCAATTTACTACTGCTTTGATCTTAGCCGAATCTACCGTGACACCATGCTTTGAGACGACATGTCCTAAGAAGCTAACTTCCCCTAACCAAAACTCGCACTTGCTGAGTTTGGCCTACAGTTGGTGTTCACGTAAGGTTTGTAGAGTTATTCTCAAGTGCTTCTCATGCTCCTCTTCTGATTTGGAATATATCAGAATGTCGTCAACAAATACTACGACACAGGAGTCTAGGTGTAGTTTAAACACCCTATTCATCAAATCCATGAATGATGCCAGGGCATTCGTCAATCCAAACAACATCACTAAGAATTCATAGTGTCCATACCTTGTTCTGAATGCAGTCTTTTGGATGTCCTCAGCCTTGACTCTCAACTCATAGTATCCAGATCTCATATCGATCTTGGAAAAGTACTTTACTCCTTGCAGCTGATCGAACAAGTCATCTATTCTAGGCAGAGGATATCGGTTCTTTATCGTAAGTTTGTTCAACTGGCAATAGTCAATGCACAACCGCATTGACCCATCTTTCTTCTTTACGAACAAGACTGGTGCTCCCCATGGAGACACGCTCGGTCTTACAAACCCTTTGTCCATGAGTTCTTATAACTATTTCTTCAATTCTTTCAATTCGGCAGAAGCCATCCTATATGGCGCTTTCAAAACAGGCTTCGTTGGTGCTAAGTCGATGGAAAACTTTACTTCTCTCTCTTGAGGTAATCCTGGTAATTTCTCTGGAAATACATCTTCGAATTCTCACACCACTGCTATCTCATAGATAATGTTCTTCTTTTCTTTATCCCCCTTCAAGAATGCCAAATAACCGCTACACCCTTTTCTGATCAAGTGCTTGGCTTTGACTGTAGAAATGAGTGGCATATGTGTCGATCTCTCTCCTCGAAATCGAAACGATCTCTTTGTTTTAGGTCGGAAGATGAAAACCTTATTCATGCAATCCACTGTCGCACAATGTTAGGACAACCAGTCCATGCCAAGGATTACATTGAATCCTTGCATGTCCAATAATATTAATTTTGCGTCCAGCTCGTAGACGTCACCATCCTGAATAACCACTACTACCGATTTGCAAATTAATTCTGTGTTCACTAAATTTCCAGTTGGAATAGAAACTGATAGGACAAAGTTCAACGTCCCCGGGACAATCTCCATTTTCTTTGCAAATCTAGGACTGACAAAGGAATGGGTAGACCCGGGGTCTATCAACACTCTAGCGTCGTGCCCTTCACAACGTCCTTTCTCGTATACTCCTAACGTACCTATAGCATACATACATACATATATAACACATACCTAATCATATCAAAATTTTACGCTTCAGAAAGAGTCTACACTATTGTCAGATGAATGTACCTTCTCTATCTAAAATTTTAAGAAGTTGAAATTTTTTATTTAAAAAGGAATCTCACCTTGTATGACATCGTGTACATTCCCTGCTTCTTGAGCAGTGACTGCGTAGGCTCTCCCTTGCACGACAGACTTTCTTGCTTGTATCGGTCGTGGCATTGAAGCAAAAGTCATCTTATCCTTGTTCACCTCAGGACAGTCTTTAATCATGTGACCTATCTTGCCACATTTAAAACAGCCTCACATCCCTTGTTTGCAATCTGTCATTTTGTGAGACTTACCATACTTGGCACAAGTCTCCCTCGGTGTGGAAGAAGCAGCTCGTGAAAAGCCTTATGTAACTATAGCTCCAGTGGAAATAGCGGGACTCTCATTCCTCATCGGTCTCCCCGATGCAAGCAATGGGAATCTTTGATGTGTGGTCTGTTGTGCAGTTCTCCCATACCCTGCTTGGAACGGTTGCCTCTTATTCAGCACTACGAATCTCAACTTTTTATTCATTGGCTTGTAGTTTCCAGTCCTTCCTTGATCTACATTTCCTCTTCCCTGTTGTTTCCTCTGACAGTATCGGTTATTATTTTCTTCTTCCACTACTAATGCCTTACTCATGACCTCCCCATAGGTCTTCAGTTGAAATGGTGCAACTCCTCCTCGGATATCCGGCCTTAAGCCCTGTTGGAACTTCTTCGCTCTCATCCCATCAGAAATCACGTAATCTGGAGCGAAACGAGCAAGTCTCATGAATTCCACTCCGTACTCCCTTACTGTCATCTTCCCTTGCATGAGTTGTAAAAATTGGATATCCATCTGATTCCTCACAACTTTCAGGAAGTATTATTTGTTGAACTCTTCAATGAATTCATCCCACGTTCAGGGCATATCTGGAGTTTCCTGAGCCCTAGTCCGTGAAACAGACTTCCACTAAGGCCCAGCCTCCCCATCTAACATGTAAGCTACCCAACGAATGCTCTCATCCTCTGTGCATGTCAGTACGCTAAATACTTTCTCTATTTCACTCAGCCAATTCTCAGCTGCCATGGTGTCTGCCTGCCCTGAAAAGCTAGGAGGTCTCATCCTTCTAAACTCGGAAAATGTTGAAGCCACTAGCAGTGTAGGTCCTGCAAGAGGCGTAGGTGGCTGATGTTGCTCGTGGGTGGTATGAGCTGCCAAGGATGCTACCTGTTGTGCCATGGCAGTTGCCATGGTTTTCATAGTATGCATCATCCTCTAACGCTCCTCTCTCTCTTCATTTCTTTCTCTCACTCTATCTTGTTCTCTCTGATCTCGATCCTGACGGTCTCAATCCTGATTTTCTGCCAGATCTTGGTTCTCTTGTACCTTCGGGAACCTCCCTATTTCCTAATGACACTCTGTTCGTAGGCGAGATGAACTCATCTCTACTGCACAAATTCCTATCATGACCACCCCTGGGTCGGCCTCTTCCCCTAGGAAACATAACGGTCTGCATGAGAAACCATAGATTCGTTAGCAGAAGTCCCTATGCTCTGACAAAAGGAATGATTGTCAGAATTTTAAAAGAAACGACTTTGATACCAACTGTGACAACCCAAATTTCGACACCCCGAAACCCGTGCCATCAGCACGACCCTCAAGGCCGTACCCTATAACCCTGTACGGAGCATTGGTATAAACAGGCAACCATACATCAAGTAAAGTACAAGAATTTTAGTCTAAGTCTCCATACGTTAATAATAATAATTTAGCAATCCAAAAGTCAGTTCTAGTCCCATGCCAATACATGAGCAGAAGAACCGACCCGAACCATCGGTGATAAACTATTCACCCCAGATGGTTCGACAAAAGAATCATAGTATTTAGTTACATTAAAAAAAAAAAAAGGTTTGACATACCAAGCCCTACAGAATGCTCTCAAAACTAACTCTCAAAGTACGCAAGGGGTCTCCTAAAAGAAGTCCTCAGGAGGAGGCTCTAACTCTTCTCCGGGCACGTAATCCGAATCCTCTAGATCAACGTCTCACGAAGCCTCTGTTGTTGCTAGCACTGGACCTGTGACGTATAGTCAAAAGGGGTGAGCTACATCCAAGCTCAATAGGAAAAACATAATGAACATATAATTTAGATCTCACATATATGTTAAAACAATTTTAAAAGCACGATTTATCTGATAGAACTTCTGAGAAAACCATTTAAATAATCGAAGGTGAAATGATAACTATAATTGTTACTTTACATGATCTTGTTTATTCTCATCTTACTGGTACAGTTACGGAATCGGCCTAATTAGTTAAATCTTAACTTAAGTAGTCTCCGAGCAATATAGCATCGAGCCCCGATGGAATACCTACCATCTTCGTCTAAATAGACACTTATCACAACTATTCTCAGTTTCCAAGCTACCCATGCCCCTTTTCTCACAGGCGGCGGGGTCTATTCTCAAATCAACATCCCGGGGATGTGCTATAAGTGTGTACGGATTGGCCACCGTACTGGCCACGGGTATCATTGCCGATTCAGTCGTGGGTATCCCGCCACGTCGGTGGGGTATTCTAATCAAACCTTAAATAATAAAAATATCGAGTGTGCTCTACATATAGTTATCCACCGTGATTGTGCTAATTCTATTATATTAAGCCTTATCACTTTTCTTTTATTTCACCATTAGATTTCATCTGCATCCCTGGGATGCCACTGATTCAATGCATCATCTAGATGCCCATTATCACATTTCCACGTCCCCTGGGGACTTCTTGGTTTTATTTTTTTGAATTTACCCACACACCACTTTCGAAATCACATTTGATACATGGCTATTCACTTGAATTACTCTACATATATGATATTGACGAATTAAAGTACATGTTTCAAAATATTCCCTATATCAAAGCAAATCCTTCAATCCAACGCACTCTTATCTCAAAGAGGTGAAAATGCAATGATTTCACGCCAATCCTACATTGCATGTGTCAAGGATACACTTAGAATGGTCTCTAGAACCCTGGGGAAACATAGCTCCCATGAATTACACCAAAACTATTAAAATCCGTGTATGTGCCTTGCGCGAGCGAGCACTATTCATCGCTCAAGCGATCACTTCACCTCGCTCGAGTGAGCGCTTGACCTCGCTCGAGCGGTTAAAACGAGGCACCTAACCATCGCGCAAGCGACCTCTATTCATCGCTCAAGTGATCACTGTTCATCACTCGAGCGGTTAAAACGAGGTACCTGTAGCTTACGCGATGCCTCGCTCGAGCGAGCTTCCCTTTCACAATGGGTCTCGCTCGAGCGAGCCGAGAACATAGTTTATACTTATACATATTTTTTTGTCTCTTCCTCGCGCGAGCGAGCCATTTAAATCGCTGGAGCGAGGAGCGATAACGATTAATGCTCGATCAGTTCGAGAACTAATTTCCTACTCCATTAAAGCCCTATTAATATCAAAATTGATTCAACTAACAATTAATACTTTATCTAAACATACATAATTATTAAAACATACCTCAAATCATTAGATCTTATCTCGATTAGATCCAAGATCAACTCAAATGAAGAGGGTTTCAAATCTCCTCTTCCAACCTCTTTCCAGACTATCCACCGGCTCAAAACCAAACGACCCTTTCGAGTTTCTTCACCACACTCTTCTCATCCTATGTATTTAAGATCCATAAGGTGGGTCTTGTCTCTTATTCACAAGAAAATTTCTATCTCTAATCTTCTTTAAAAAAAAAAAAACCCTCTCTTCTTTTTCTCTGTTTTACTCTCTCTATCTAAGATAAATTAGGTCACGTATGAGAGACTCCTCTCCCTTTTCTCTTATCTAGTGAAAACTAGTGTGTTACACGCACACACTTGTGTTTGTATTTTGCATCCACATAGCTTACCTGCTGAACATATACACCTATGGTGCACCTGGTAATTGTGGTTCTCTTGTGAACTACAAGCACACCAACAAGGCGTGCATAGTGCGTGACGTACACAGTTCCCAAAAACTGGGGTTATGACATTCACCCCTCGTTATAAAATTTTCATCCTCGAAAATTGACAAGACGTACTACTAATGTATCCCTCCCAAGTAACCAGGGCACCCACCTAGTCTTATCATCTAATTAATCGTTTGGTCGGAATGACCCGAGATTAAACCTCCAATAAAAAAATATAATCTACACTCTATTTGTACAAAGACCATAAGATACATATCCCCATTAACCTAACAATATGTGAAATAAATTTATTAGTTATCTTCACTATTAGTATGATGCCCATTTTAATTTAACCAATGAGCACCTGCACCAGAAATTTCACACAACTACACAATCATGTTTTCCTACCCACATTGCACCAAATAGACCATATGATGAAAAAATATATATATATACCAAAGTCTACCATAAGATAAATATATATATCACCATGTCTACCACAAAATTTGTGTGACAATCATGTCCCGATAGTTTTCACCCAGAAGTATCAAAATATTCACATCAAAACATCTAAAAATATTACATTGTAGTTTTTAAAAACATATAAATGGTAGATGACGACCTAAGCGTCACCCTCCTCATACTCCTCATCATCGTCATCATCATTGTTGTCATCCTCGTCCTCATCATCACCATCGTCATCCACCTCCCTGGCGGTAGTGGCACTAGCTGTAGTGGTCCTGGTAGCAGGACCCGAGCTAGATGCACCAAAGATAGCACCTCACATAGTACCGATGCGCTCCTAGTACATATGTGGGAATGCATGGCTCATGAGGTCGATGAGGAGCGATTCCTGGAACCGCTGATGTAGCCAGATCTCCTGTCCTTGTAGGAGGATCTCCCGCATCATGTTGCTGTCGGTGGCAGGAAAATCAAGGGAGACGAAGTGGAGGGAGCAGTCGGTCCCGTCGATGGTGGTTGGGCCGCTTGCCGGGCAATCTGACAATCCTGCTTTCTGGTTATACTGTTTTGGAGGTTCTTCAGGTTTCTCCTTAGGTCTTGGGCGAGGAACGGGACTACGTTATCAGTTAGAACTAGCTCATCCGCTCTAATTTGAAAACCTTCCTCCCCATTCCGTGAATCAATGAGACGATGGGGATGGTGGTAGTTGTGGTGCTTGTGGCGTCTTGTTGCGAGACGATGGCGATCGAATCGCAACTCATTTTCTAGGTTGAGGGTTAGGGCTGGTAGAAGCCATTTGATATCTAAAGAATTTATTCAATGAAAAAAAAGTAGACCTTGGGTAGATTTCACCTTTTGAAACGCTTTTGACGGATGAAATCGATTTAATCCGGTTCGAAAATCGCATGGAAAAAGAGCTTCGAAATCCCAAAACCCAAAACCCAAAACCCCCCCGCTCGGCCAAACTCCTCTCGCTTGAAGACGAAGTAGGCGAACAATTATCGCCCGCCATTTATACCCCGTCCTTGCTCGAGCGGTCAATAGTCCTCGCTCATGCGATAAATTGTCCTCGCTCGAGCGATAAATAGTCCTCGCTCAAGCGGAAAATAGTCCTCGCTCAAGCGAGTCCAGAACAGTTGGCATTTTTGATTTTATATGTCGTATTTTTACTCCAATTTCCTCTAACTTTCAGCATCTCTTTTAGCATGATTTTCTATGTCGTGCATTTGGGATTCACTCACGAATGTGCTCTGCCAAAATTGAAGTTAATATGTTCAAAATTTTACCAACTTATTCATCCGTTTCAAAATAGTATTTTTGCACATTGACGGTCAAAATATTATGTATCATAACGCTTAAACAAAAGAAACTAGCGAGCGTTCTCAAACAAGCTAGGATATTGTTCTCTGACATCTGCCTCACGCTCCCACATTGCTTCCTCGGTCGGATGATTCTTCCAACGAATAAGCACTAAGGGAATAACCTTGGTGCTTAGTACTTGCTCCTTTCTATCTAATATCTCTGCTGGTTCCTCTATCATGCTCATATCCTCGTACATCTCCAAAGGTTGTCCTCCCAAGATATGCGAAGGGTCATTCACATACTTCCTGAGCATAGACACGTGGAAGACGTTATGTACTCGATCACATCGTGGCGGTAAGCCAACTCGATACGCAACCTCCCCTACTCGACCCAAAACCTCGAAGGATCCAAGATAACGGGGACTCAACTTGCCTCTCTTTTCGAATCTCATAACGCCTTTCATCGGCGACACCTTTACAAAGATGTGCTCGCCCACCTTATAGTTTACATTGGTCCGCTTGATATCGGCGTAGCTTTTCTGTCTGCTTTGGGCTGCCCTAAGTCTTTCTCTAATCATGCGGACAACGATGGCGTTCTCTTCGAGCAACTTGGGTCCTAAAATAAATTTCTCCCCCATTTCCTCCCAATTTATGGGCGATTTACGATCGGTTTGCAGAGGAACAAAAATAAGGTGAAATTGATTTATGAGGAAATCGATCGAGCGAAGTAAAATCGTTCGATCAATTTTTGGATTTCGTTCGATCGATTTAAGGATTTCGTTCGATCGATTTTCCAAATCGTTCGATCAATTTAAAAACCGTTCGATTGATTTGGACAAATTCAAGCTTTTGTTGGGTTTTTCATTCGAACTGTTCTTTGGTTGGGGTTAGGCTTCTAACCCCAATGTCTTATATATATAGTGATATGTTATGTGTATTGGTCAGGCCTAGTTAAGCCGAACCTAGAGATGGTTGAACACTAGCTAGGATTGGAGGATCCTTGGAATTGCGTTGCGTGAAAGGTAGCGGGATATCTGAACTTGTACGCTTAATTACGAGAGCATGTACGTAGTGATATTAAGGATGCATGTTCATTTAAAAGCTTAGTGTAATTACTTGTGTTTAAAATGTTGTGATTAAAAACATGAATGTACGATATGTGTGCGTACACGGTTAAAGGTAGAATTCTATGAGAGTAATACTTGAGCCATCCTAGGGATGCATATGTACATTATGCTTCTGAGTGATGCACCGGAATGTGTTACATCCCAGGGATGTGTGGTGGATGTGAAGATCCACGTTATGAGATGGACCGTGAATGGGACTGAACAGGCTGTGAATTAATATGCATTTATCACAATTATAGGTGAATAATTATATTTAAAGCACAATCGATTTAAGGTTTATAGAATACCCCACCGACGCAACGGTATGCTCGCGACTGACTCGACAAGATATCCGTGACCGGTAAGGCGGCCAATCCGTACACCAGTAGGCATCCTAGGGATGTATAATGGTTATGTGTCCGTCGCCTATGAGAAAGGGACGTGGCCAGGTTACTTGAAAAATAGTCTGATTAGACGATGATAGAGGGTATTCCATCGGGGCTCGATGCTATATTGCTCGGGGATTATTTAAGTTAATTGTTTTAAGTCATGAGACCAGCCTTGTTGCAATTATAAGAACTAATGAACATCAGGTGTCATGAGTAGAGTAACAAAAGCATTATGATTATTTTTATTACATCTCAAACTGTTTTCCAGTTAATTTACATTGATGAATTCATGCTTTATCTATGTCATGAAATGTATGTGAGTAAGAAAGATGTACTTGCTCTGATATTATCCCTATTGAGCTAGGATGTAGCTCACCCTTTGACTATACATCACAAGTGCAGAGTTAGGAGCAGCTTCTGGCGAGATTGATCCCGAGGACTCAGAGTATATTCTAGGAGAGGAGTCTGAGTCTCCCTCCTGAGAGGTTCTCTTAGAAGACCCTCTGCGTACTTTGATATTTTGAGAGAGATATTACGGCTTGGTACGTCCAGCCATATTTTGTAAGGATAAAGTCATATGTAATATTCTTTTGTTGAACCATCTAGGGTGACCATAGTTACGACACCGATGGTTCGGGTTGGTTCTTTTGCCCATGTAGAAGCATGAGATTAGAACGATCTTTGAGTACTTATTGTTGGTGTTAATAGTAGAACTGGAGAATTATTCTGCTTTAGTTTTTGTCTATGTTTTAGCTATAGTTGTAGGGATGTACCAAGTGTTTCACCTATTGATATGGGGCACGACCTTGAGGGTTGTGCTGATGGTACGGGTGTTGAAGTCCGAACTGTCACACTTACGCTCGAGCGGATTCCAGTGACACATTGCAGTGTACGCTCGAGCGTATTTGACTCGAGCATATTTGGCCTAAAATTCACGCTCGGGCGTAGGCTTCAGATGGTTTTACGCTCGAGCGTACACTAAGTGTAAATTCTCACTTTATACTCGAGTGGACTGGATCCGAATGTTTTGGCCTAGAAAATATGCTCGAGCATAAGCTCTAGATGTCTTTACGCTCGAGCGGACTCAGTACGCTCGAGCGTAAACCCAGTTCAATTTTCCAATACACGCTCGAGCGTGTTTGACCCAAGCCAAAATAGCCTACGAATCACGCTCGAGCGTAGACTCCAGATGACATTTACGCTTGAGCAGACTCAGTACGCTCGAGCGTAAACCCAGAAATCTATCATCTTTGTGTCTCTGCTCGAGATAACCACTATGGCTTCTCAAGTGATTCAAACAACACACCATTTATCACATATTTTAATCCATCCCGCCCGAGATTTCTCTCCTAATCATGGATCAAAATTATGTCCAATACCGATACGTATCGATATCGGAAGTCACCGATACGGTACATTGAATGTACCGTATCGGTGGTTTACATGTATTTACCGGACGATACATTGAATGCATCGGTCGATATCGATACGTATCGTCCGATACGTATCGGTTTTGGGCTCGTACGATACGTTTCGGTTTTCCAGCATTTTAATCCTTGCTCCTAATATACCCTTTTAACACGCTTCAATCTACTGCTTACATGCCCATAATTTGCTAGATTCAATATACACCTCCTTTTCCCTTATTTGAGTCACATGCAAAGGTTCCATCTATCGAACCCAACGTATATCAGCTCTGGCGATTTTCACACGTTTGTCGATCACCCTTTAATAACCAAAATCATCTACTAAAATATAATGCATGCACGATGTGGGTTTACCTTTAGTTAGTTCTTTCGCACGCGACAGTACGCACAGTGCCAAAGTCGAACTCACTCCATTGCGGTGCTGATTCGACGGTCCGTTCGATGCTCTCACCTTGATTGAACAATCATGAGGCGTATGGGTCCCCAGAAAGAAAGAGAGTTTTCTCTTTGAGGTAGAGAGGGCACAATGCAATCTAGGGGTTGGGTTCTCTCAAGAAACTCAAATGGACACCCCAAGCAAAGAGCAGCTGGTGATCTCTCTCCCTTCCTCCCTCGGTTTCTCCTTCGGTAGCCGACTTCTCTGCAATACAAATGATTTTGCATGCTTATGTCAAGGGACATATATAAGGGGCTGAGATTCAGTATATATCTCTAATACCCTACTAAAAGCATATAAGTCATCCTTTGGTCTAGGTACTCAGTTCCAAGTGGGTTTTGACCCCTCTAGTTTTCTAATGGATCTTAGCTGCCTATGCCCTTTAGATGCGTTAAGAGTGGCCTGGTCCACTAGAAATGTTGCCATCAAGTGACCCAATAGGTTACAACTCCTAATAGACCCCAAATGGGTCATGGTTCCAATGGCTTAGGGGCTTGGGCCCGATTAGACCGCAGCCATATAGTGCATACGTGAGCTTGGGTCCAATGAGGTCTAATTTACACAGTTCACACATGGGCTTGGGTTCAACTATAACAAAAGCTACTTGTAGGATCCCTGCTGGGTCTAAGTTGCATGTGGCTTATGTTCACTAATAATCCTAGGTAGCAAGTGCCCATGTGGGCTCTTCCTATTCAAGATCCAAATGGCTCAGGGTCCGGACTAAATTCGTGCACAGACACAGGGTGCCACATTTCAGGACTATATCTCCTTGATTGTTTTGAACAATATGCTCAATATCCTTATGTAGGACAGGTTTGGATGGTAATGCCTGAGTGATACTCCATGATTATGGGAAATCAATTTTATCCCAAGGAATCAACTTAGGAGTAGCAACATTGGTGGTTAAGTAATTGGTTTCAATTAACATTGTCTTCCCTAGTGCAGTATAGTAGTTTACTCTGCGAGTCAGTGAAGTCATCACCTTATAATCAAGGTGATAGATTAGAGCAAGTCTCTAATCCAGACATGAAATTGTACCCTTTGGTTTGAAGGTTGAGAGTACAGACATATAAAAGATTTACATCTATCAAAGATAGAGTTAAATTGGGGAAAACATTAAAGTAGATTGGGCTATGACATAAGCTAGTTTCTATAGCAGCCATGAGAGACTAATACCAGTCAAGACATCTAGCATCTCTATGGGAGGTCATTATACTATTGTTATTACCCAATAAGATCGAAGGCTTAAAAGCAACTTAAATGCAAGCTAAATGTAGGTATTTGAATCTATGAAGTTCTGTTAAAAGATCTTCATTCGAAAGGAGTTGAAGGCCTTCTTTGTCTTCTCCAATACTGAGAGTTTGCTTAATGGTCTTGATAGACATATCACTGGACCAGTTAGCCCAACCATATTTGTAAAGGGTTTTTAGGTTGATTGATGGAATTGTCCACCAATTTAGCTGATTTTTAACATTGGACCATTGAACTAATTCAGTATTTTTAATTGCTTTTTTGTTTGAGTAATTAAATATTAATATGGAAATGTTTCAAAAAGAAATTTGTTTTGATTTTTGATTTTAAGATTTTCTCTTAAAATAGGAAAGATTACCAATAATGGTGTAATTACATATGTGAATAGTAATATCAGAATAGTGATGCTATAGTGAATAGTAATTTGAAATACTATTCATAGACATAGTAAACACTATTCATAGTCTTCTCTAGATCATTTAATGATTTTAATATTACCAGAAATGCTTACGCATTATGTCAATGATTTATTAGATATCACGGCATAACACTATCCCTGCTACAAGCCTTTCCACCCAATGCGACTTAGGGCGTCCATAAGCTCGGTAATCAAAATAAATCAGTGAATCAATCAAAGAAGAAGATGAATAGTGTCTAGGATGTATATTAACAAGGTTACTAGTTACTACATACTATTTCTTACAACTCCAACACTTCCTACCCGTCATATGTAATTACCATAGGTTTAATCGGACATGGATCTGATACCAAATATCAAAGTTGGGAGAAGCGTAGTTGCTGTTAAAATTTCATTTCTTTGAGAATTTGTCAGAATTAGCCAACCAAAATGGAGCATTTTCTCTTTTTTAAATTAGATGTTAGTTGTCTCACAATCGATCCGAGGTGTTGTCTCATCGATGCCCTAAAGATAAAAAAAATCAGCCGCCCGCTCGTTCCTCACTTCCGGACCAATTCAATAGAACGAACTGGTTGTAAAAACCAAAAAATCAATCGAAACCCCCAAAAAGTAGCGGTGTTATCGGGTTGGTTTTGGGGCAAAATCGAAATCGAACCGATAACTATCGGTTCGGTTTCAATTTTGAACCTTATCGGTTCAACTATCGGTTCGGTCGGTTTTCGATTTCTAAACCTCAATTTTTTTTATTTTTTATTAGGAAGCCATTGTCAATTCATAAGGGTCAGATCACTGAAGACTTTGTAGGTTATTGCCTATATCATTAATTCGCTATTAACCATCCAAAGTAGGTGATTGATCAAATGGCTAAGAATATTTTCAAGAAATTAATGCACCAATCAGACAATCCAGATTGATGGGTATTTTCTATATAACTTTATTTTAAATAAAAAATGACAAACATATAATTAGAGAACAATTCAGGAAACTAAAATCCCAAATGCAAAACCCCAAAACCCAAATCAACACAAATACAAATTACAAAGGGAGTCCTAAGAAAACCCAAAATCACAAATTCAAATACACTATAGAAATCACAATTAAACAAAATGAGGTCTTAAAACCCCATAAATACACATCCTTTAAACCCATTACCACTCCCCAAAGCCTATAACTTAAATAGTTCTTCCAATAACAGAAAAAACACATGAGAATATAAGATTTCAAAGGGGAAAAATAGACTTCTTTGTTTGAAACCTAAGTTTTATATGCACTATGCACTTATGCAACCGGGTAGCACCACTATCGGTTTCTTATCGATTCGGGTTCTATTTTTTAACATTAAAACCGAAACTTAATCGATAACTATCGGTTTCTATTTTTCGAAACCGAACCTAAACCAATATGTCCCAAAACCGAAACCGAACCGAAATTCAATCTCGATTTCGGTCAGTTCGGGTTGGTTACTGCACAGCCCTACCAAAAAGCTATAATTTACTAGTGCTCCTCCAAGAAGCGCTCCACAATCTTCACACTTTGGTCCCACCACATTCTTTTCCCACGCCTCCCTAAACACGCCGGAATTTGACGCCAACGTGGCAACGAACGCTTCTGTTGTGTTAATCCGATTTAAATCCCATCCGGAAGATCTCAGCCGTTGGATTTTTTTGTATTTGTTTCATTGCCAACTAACGCCCGTTCTCCTTAATGGCCTCCACCGCCTCTCTGTAAAGGACTTGCCTATAAATATCCTTCTCGGGATGCGTCTTTGCTAATATATCGCGCTGGCGTCCCTCACCATCTCCTCGGCGTACTCGACTCCTCCAAAGGCGACTTCTCCGCCGCTGATTTTAGGTCCCTCGCCACCTCCTTAGCCGCTTCCATATGGGCCCGCCGCTGGCTTCCGCTACTCGTAGGCGGCTCTAATTCATTCATCCTGGCCTTCCTCTCCGAACGCCACGAACCATTCCCCATTGAAAATCTTGTATCAGCGAAATTACGATACGATTACTACTACCCAGAGGAAGCAGCAATTGTATCAGCCGTTGGATTTTTTTGTATTTGTTTCATTGCCAGCTGACACGCGTTCTCCTTAATGGCCTCCACCGCCTCTCTGTAAAGGACTTGCCTATAAATATCCTTCTCGGGATGCGTCTTTGCTAATATATCGCGCTGGAGTCCCTCACCATCTCCTCGGCGTAGTCGACTCCTCCAAAGGCGACTTCTCCGCCGCTGATTTTAGGTCCCTCGCCACCTCCTTAGTCGCTTACATATGGGCCCGCCGCTGGCTTCCGCTACTCGTAGGCGGCTCTAATTCATTCATCCTGGCCTTCCTCTCCGAACGCCACGAACCATTCCCCATTGAAAATTATTTATACGATACGATTACTACTACCCAGAGGAAGCAGCAATTGTATCAGCCGTTGGATTTTTTTGTATTTGTTTCATTGCCAGCTGACGCGCATTCTCCTTAATGGCCTCCACCGCCTCTCTGTAAAGGACCTACCTATAAATATCCTTCTCGGGATGCGTCTTCGCTGATATATCGCGCTAGCATCCCTCACCATCTCCTCGGCGTAGTTGACTCCTCCAAAGGCGACTTCTCCGTCGCTGATTTTAAGTCCCTCGCCACCTCCTTAGCCACTTCCATATGGGCCCGCCACCGGCTTCCACTACTCGTAGGTGGCTCTAATTCATTCATCCTGGCCTTCCTCTCCGAACGCCACAAACCATTCCCCATTGAGAATCTTGTATCAGCGAAATTACAATACGATTGCTGCTACCCAGAGGAAGCAGCAATTGTATTAGCCATTGGATTTTTTTGTATTTGTTTCATTGCCAGCTGACACGTGTTCTCCTTAATGGCCTCCACCGCCTCTCTGTAAAGGACCTGCCTATAAATATCCTTCTCGGGATGCGTCTTCGCTGATATATCGCGCTGGCGTCCCTCACCATCTCCTCAACGTAGTTGACTCCTCCAAAGGCGACTTCTCCGCCGCTGATTTTAGGTCTCTCGCCACCTCCTTAGCCGCTTCCATATGAGCCCGCCACCGGCTTCCGCTACTCGTAGGCGGCTCTAATTCATTCATCCTGGCCTTTCTCTCCGATCGCCTTTGGGGTGGAGCACCGAGTTCAATATGGGTGGTCCACAACCTTAACTTTCTCAAAAGAAGAATTTAGAATTTGGTGTTGCTCACATCGATTTCATTTCCTTTCTCTTTCTCTCTCTACTTAGACTCTATTTAGGATTCTAATATGTGCCAAGATCTCCTTGCCATTTCAAACTCTCTTTTTCTCTCTAGCCACCTTCTCCCTCTTTATATGGCAATTTCCCAACCTTCAACTCTAAGCCACCTTCGTCTTCTAATTCTATATGATCCCAAAAGTTTGAAGTTTCTATACTAAGAGCCACCCATTGCACCAATTAACTTAGGGATTTTTGCATATACCCCCCTTGAGATATGCCGATATTGCATCAAACCCCCTAAGTTATGGGTATTTATTTTGCAGCCGTTACTTTTGTGTTTCCATTTCATATACTCCTTGTCGTTAATTAGTCGTGAGCTTATAGACTGAAACAACTATTTTGCCCTTAATAAAACCAATATTCTAAAAATACCACCATTCTAAAAGGCCTTTCATTCATCTATATTTACAAGTCATGCCATTATAGTTTACTATCATTCTAAAAGGCCCTTCATTCACCTTTATTTACAAGTCATGCCATTATAGCTTACCACCATCATTTTAAAAGGAGTACCTTTAAATCCACCCACAAAATCTTTGAGTTCACCCACGTTGAAACACATCCACTGTATTGAATCAAATGATGGAGATTGTTTATCATCCCAATATTTCATGAGATCGATCTTTAGATCATGGGTGTACCATTAGACTGTCGGGATCAAGGATCATAGTAGTGCCCTCAATCTCTACTAGAAATCAGTGCATATTCACTTGAATCTAGACCATAGATTTTATCCCTCTGGTCAATAAAATATGCAACAGTCCATATAAAAGTAGTTGATGAACGGTTATGATGTCTAATACATACAATTTTTAATATATGATTCATAAAAGAAGTGGTCAATTGATTGGATGGTTGGGATCAAGGATCAAAATATCGGTTTTGTTTTCGATTTCGAGCATGACTGAAACCAAAAATTTGAATGAAATTTTCGGCCGTAAGTTTGAATTTTGGTCAAATTTTCGGCCGAAAATTTAATTGCCATACATAATTTGACCGAAATTTCAGGGGTTGTTTTCATTTCAGTGAGGAGCGAAACCGATAAATTTTGGCCGACAATATGAAATATCGGCCGAAAGTTTGAAACATGGTTGGGGGTTCCGCTTGTACAATCATTGGAGATTCATGATGACAGCAACACAAGAGGGTTTCAACCCGTCGGGTCAACTCGATGGGTCAAAGCCAAACGACCCGACCCGCCATAGGTTTAGACTTGGGTTCAGATTTCCAAGTCCCAACCCATTAGGTCGGATTGAAAATGCTGACTCATCTATTTCCAAGTTCCACTCAACCACTAAATTATTTATTATTTAATTCCCAACAACATTACTCATATACCCAATATAAAAAATCACCAAAATTTTAGATATCCAAAATTAAAAACCTTCCCAAAATAATCGTAAAAAACCTACCAAAACTTTTAGATACCAAAAATTAAAAATCATTCCAAATTTTGGTTATTAATCTAAGAACATGTAGATTGAAGGTTTTCTTTACAAGAATAATTGCATGGTTTGCCACAAATCTTCCATTGGTTGAGTATTCGTCCAAATGTTGACATACTTTAATGGGGGAACCACCCATCTGATGGGTCTTGAATCTGATAGGTGAATGAAGGGCCTTTTAGAAGAGTACCTTTAAATCCACCCACATAATGTTTGAGTCTACTCGCGCTGAAACACGTTGATTGAATTGAATCGAACGATGGAAATCATTTATCCTCCCAATCTTTCAGGAGATCGATCTTTAGATCATGGGTGTACTCTCAGACGGTCGATTTTTTATTTCATATGGCACACATCTCATAAAAGTGACTTTAACATCACGTGCACACTTAAAATTGAGTTTAAGGTCACTTTTATGGGTGTGTACCACATGAAATAAAAAAAAATGATCATCTGATGGTACACCCATGATCTAAAGATCGATCTCATGAAATATTGGAATGATAAACAATCTCTATCATCTGATTCAATGCAGTCGATGTGTGTCAGCATGGGTGAACTCAAAGATTTTGTGGGTGGATTTAAAAGTACTCCTTTTAGAATGGTGGTGGTAAAGCTATAATGGCATGACTTGTAAATAAAGGTGAACGAAGGACCTTTTAGAATGGTGACATTTTTAGAATATTGGTTTTATTAATTACAAAATAATCGTTTCGGTCTATAAACTCACGGCTAGTTAATGGCAGGGTTTGGGCTATCCCTCACTGTCGGTAACCTATATGCACCTGAGAAAAAGAGAGAAGGGAATTCACTATTGCCTCTCGATTTCTCTCATCTTTGTTTCCTCAATGAAGACCTTGTTAAGAAGTGTATGTTTATTTATTTCCGGTTTTGTATTGTGGGCTATTTTAATCACTCATGTATTTTCATTTTACAAGTCATATGAATGAAATTTGAAAGGTTCTAAGTAGTATATCACTTTAATCTTCATTTTTTGTGTTTTTCTATACAAGAGAACAACTTTCTTCTCTTTAGAGTGTAATCTTCTTCCAATCCTAGTTGGTGTAATCCAACAGATCCCACGCACCAGCAGCAGCTTTTTCGTTCCTCTCTTTTTCCTTATGGGGCACTACCATCGCTTCAACTACACTCAAGCTGCTGCTACAGAAGTGGCACTACAGAAGCAGCCACGACAACAACACCATCAAAGTAACCATCCCAACCCAACCTCATCTCTCTTTTCTTAGAGACCAATAGCTGCCCAGCCCTCTCTTAGTACATAGACTCACTGCTACACTTTTATATTTGGGTATGAATAGGTAGCTCGTGCCCCCAAATAGCCCCTCCATCTTCTTCTTCTTCTTCTTTATCAACTTCAAGGCAGCCATTGGAACTGCACCAAGTGCTCCCATCACCGAATCGCCCCTCCACTTTCATCGATGGTCCACCATTGGAACTGCACCGAGTGCTCCCACCACCGAATCGCCAACTTTGAACACCCTTCACAATACCTAATTCGAAGGGCGGAAGCCTTGCTGCTTAAACAAATTGATCTGAAATCTACGCTTCAAATGCAACCTCCTTCAACACCCGAACCATCGCCTACACGCTACATCAGGTGGGCGTCCTCTTATCTATCTCAACTCCTTCGACACCCGAACCATCATGTACACACTACAACAGGTGGGCACCCTCTTATCTATCTCAAATTACCCAATCAGACCACTAAATTTCAATCTAAGGGTCACCGATCGCCATCTCTGATCGGAAAAAGTTTATAAAAAAATCTATTTTAAGGTCACTTCCACGGATTTCCGAACGGTTAACCCATGGTCAAATCTTGAACAAGATACCGTGCTGGTTTTTGGCTTAGACATCAACCGGACGAAAAATAAGTTAAGGGCACGAAAATCCGTGAAAAGCACGCCCAACACTCATGTGCATACGCCCGTCGGGGAACAGCCACCGACAAGTGACTGCCTGCATCAGTGAACCACCAACAGATTGCGACTGCATCGGTGGACAGCCACCGACGGGTAACTTTATGCGTCGATGAGGAACCGCCAACTGGTGGCTGCTATTTGCTTTGCTTGTTATTGTTTGGGTGAAAACACTCTTTTGACCTATCTTTGATAGCACGGATCTCGAGATACATGTTGTTATGGAGTAGGGTTGACAATAGATCCCCCTTAAAATTTAATGGTCTATCCATCCAATGGCTCATATTTTTCTGAATAAATTTATTTACACATTTTTTAATGCTCTCAAATTGATGATTATTATGACACTCATTAAACACTTGAGTAGGGGTCACTATTGACTCCTTGACTTTGAGAAACTAGGCCAGAACAGCCCGTAAGGTCATAACCAATTTAATCTCAGCCATGGCATGTATTGATCTAGCGGATCAAAAATTATTTTCTGAGGTGAAGGGCACAATTTCCGAGGCCCGAATGTTAAGGGAAAATAGAGTAAAAAACCTACACTCTTACCCATCAAGGGTAAAGGGGTCGCTTTGACTACCTTTTTGAACTCTTTATGATAGAACCACTGAGGGTAGTCCGAAGTGACCGCTCACCTCCCTGAGACCCTATATGACAGTGGTGTCCAATTTCCAAAATTACACTTATTGTGAGCGTGTATTACGCCCCAATCTCATTGAATGCGAAGAAGAGGTCTGATTCAATAAGACCATCAATTCCTTTAAATTTCTCCACAATTGGAAATTTTTCAGTAGGTGAAAAAGCTTTCTTTTTGACTGATTTATACTCCCACAAATTTTATATTAAAAAACTGGCATGACAATCGAGATATATAAACTGATAAGTTAGGGTCATGAAGTGAAATTTACGAAAAAGACGATCGGGCCATCATTTTATGAAGATTTTTTCACATTTGGAAAAACCTTAGTTGGAGAGAAAGTCTCTATTTATGTTAATCTAGTTACACCAGAAAAATTAGGTTTAAATTCTTCATGCTTCCCTGAGTGTGTAAAATTTTAATTTATGGCCATTGGGGTGTCACTAATGAAAATCTAAGTAATCTTTTTTTGTACATTTTTGCTACGGCCCATACATTAGAGATTTTAACCACATAAGTCGAGGGTGTTACAAGACCCTACCATCATAATCGCACACAGACCTTGCGTGAAAGTACCCAAATAGACCCGTACACCCTTTGTAACCAAATTCTCAAATTGAAACGTAAGGACCCTAAACCTTAAAATAGGCCTTTGTCCTTAACAATATGGATCCTCTAAGGCTCACAAATCATTAATTGAGTCCATGGATTCCACCAAGTGGACCTATTTGACCTTTAGACCTTAGACGGGCCTAAGTACCCAAGAAGCCCAAATACTCAATTTAAGCCAAAGATTCTTGAGAAGTCGAAGCCCAAACTTTTGAAATAGGCTCAACTTACCTTCTAAGCTTGGGATAATTGTTTAAATGAATCTTCTACCTACGCAATGAAAGTATACATATCTCAAAAATCGTGTAACAAGGATCCAACGGTCGAAACTTGTTTGAGTCACTCGGGAGTCAATCCGTAGCCAAATTTTATAAATGATCAGTCTGTGTTCATCAGATCAACAAGATCTATTTGATGGGACCAGTCTAACATCACTTTATGATACGTATTTCAAAACTCACCTACCTTCATTATAGGTTACCTTCTTCTCTCTCTTAAAGATGAGCGAGACGTCCGAAGTCACTCTTAAACCACACTCTAACCCTATAAGGATTTAGGGTTTAATCTAATATTTAAAAGTTAAAGTCTAACTCACCATTTTATAAATACTGATTTGATATCAGTATTTATAATATCTCCCTATGATTTATTTATTTATTTAAATTATCGTTCGAAATATTACGAATAATATTAGTTCCCTTATAATTAGTTGTTTTCTTATTATATGTTTCATTTGCATTGTATGACATCCGTCACTTAAATGATATGCTAGAGCATTTATATGATAGGTTAAAAAGGAATAAGATATGATACATGACTTTAAGCCTTCTTCATGGTGGGATTCTTTTCATGGTCACGTGAAACTTTGAATATAAGCATTCATGTATGAATGCAACACCTCTATGAGAGTAGGAGTTGTCACACGAAGTACATCCAAGTTATTATGAAACCTGACTCTTTGAAAACGTGAGTTAGTAAAGTTTATCGCACCATAGCTTACTCTAAATTTAAGTTGTATGAAAATGATATGATAAAAAAGTGTTAGTAAAATATGATAAGATATAGATACAATAAGATACGATGTGAAGGTCTACTGAATATGAAATTAAATTCTATATTGTCATACCTTATGAGCCATCGTAAGGGTACAATGTCTACAGCTAAGATGGGTCTTAAGGACAATACGATAGGACAGTGTCCCGAGCGTAAAGGGACACTGACGCGCGCAACCTCATCAGACTGGATGGTGGTTTAAGATACGATACTGAGGTTAGGTGATTATCTATACGTGGGCCTCGTGTGGTAGGCTCAAGTAACGACCTTGACACAGGTTGTTTAAGTAAAATAAGTATGATGAGAAGTACTATGTTCTGTGGGCGTATGGAGCTATAATAAGATTTAAGATATGCCACATAAATTAAGTTGACAAGATAAGTAAGAAAAGTGATAAACATTAAAAACATCATATGCACTGAAAATTATTACGTTCTTTCAGTTTTATTATTATTAAATGTTTATGAGAATTTCATTATGTTGTTTATATAAAATTGCAAATGATCCACTTCCACTCACGAGGTTACACCCATAATTACCTGGGTAGATTGTGGTAGATCAGTTGTTCAACCCACTGAGTTTACGTGACTGAGTAAACTCATCCCACAAAAAATTAACAGCTGCAGGTGAAGATATGGACTGCACTACCCCAGTGGACTTTGATGGACCAGTAGATAATACGGTTTATGAGGGTGGCGACGTGCATGACCAGTTAAACGATGTCAGGTATGTACTAAATATTTAGAAAAACTTTTCAGTAATTGATCATATATTTATTTTTGATCATTTGCTATAATTGACTCAAATTTCAATGTAAGCTTAATGAAGGAAATTTTTAATATGAGGAGAAGATTTTATTTACGATTTTTTGGAGTTCAGTTTTATATAAGATTTAGTCAGATATGTGTGTCCACTTATCGCCTTAACAAACGTGTTGTGTCATAACACGGAATTATAGGCCTTGAGATCAGCTAAGATTTTGAGTCGTGACAATAGGGGGCTTTGATTTGTTACCAACAAGTCATGGAATCAAGTGTTGGCGTCTCCCTTCTATGATAAGAGGATGCCTCGTAGGGTAGAGGTGAGGGCATCCCTTAGGGATTAGTCCAAGCGTAAGCTTGGCATTGTCCTAAGTTATCACAAAAATAAATAAATAAAGCCCGGTAAGATTAAATGTTCGCACCTACATCCATTGTCAAAAAAATTGGCAAATATTTAGTAATATTCGCCGTTCTAATAGGTCACCGAATGAAACCTCGAATGTCGCAACACGACAACCGCGCCCTCTCTTGAAAAGTGAATAGTTAATTTAAAGAGTACCTTTAAATCCACGTACAGAATCTTTGAGTTCACCCACCCTGAAACCCATTGACTGCTTAGAATTCAAAGACAGATTGTTTTTCCTCACAATCTTTTCCATTATGGATCTTGAGATCATTCTCTTACCATCCACCATCAAATTTTTGTATTTCACGTGGTATCCATCCCAAAAAGTAGCCTTAACATCACGTGGAACTCATCATTTAAATAAGGTCACTTTTTTGGGATGTGTATCACATGAAATCGAAACTTATCGTCTGATGGTATGCCCATAATCTCAAGATCCATCATGTGGAAGATAGAGATGAAAAACCATCTCCATCGATAGATTTAAGGCAGCCAATGGGTTTTAGCGTGGGTGAACTCAAAGATTCCGTGGGTGGACTTAAAGGTACTCTAATTTAAATAGGGTTTAACAATAAATATATAATGTTAGACTATCTTTACTACTACATAAAAGCAAAAATAGTTTATGTCAAATTTGGTTTTCACACCTAATAGGACTAAATTGGCCCCACCTAGCCTAAATTACCCCTAAAAAACCTTTTTTAAGATTCTATCCAAAACTTTTCTCCGTATATATCTCTACCTAACCTAAGTAATCCCTCCCATCGGATTACTTACATTAATTATATATATCTTCTCCGTAAAAGGGCAATATACCCTCCCCCATGGAATTACTTATAGTATCTCCTAATTCATCTCTTCCACTTAAAGCGGCAATATACCGCCTCATGATATTTTTAGACATATACTTATGATAGGATACCTTTATTTTCCAACTCAAAATTATCATACAATTATCATCAAACAATCATATTCAAATAATGATTCCACATAGTACACATCTCGAAAAGTGATATAAATATCAAGTTTCATGTCATCATGATCATGATTACTTTTGAGATATGCGGCATGTAGAATATAAATTCGAACATCGAATGATACAAATAATGCATCCCAAAGAGTGATCAAAAATCATATTTCATATGAAACACATCTCAAAAAGTGATCTAAAAAGTAAATTTGAGTATGATGTGTTCCATATCGTTTTCATTCTTTTTTTTGTGACGTGTACTTTGTTGAATCAGAACTTTTGGTACCTTAGAGATACACATATATACCTAATTTGCCCGTATCCCTAAGTAATATGATATGGTTACTTAATTTGGAGAATGCGTTTCACATGGACTTAACACCCATCAATGAACTAGGGCATTCAACAGGGAATGACTAAGCCTATTATAAATGAAAAGGGAAAATGGTTCCTAAATGACGTTTAAACATCAGATGGTATTTAAATAATCTTACACCATTAAAATGTCATGTTTTATCTCGTACTATAGCATGATTTATCATTATGTCATATGGCACACATCACCCTGATCTTTCACACAATACACCTATCGGAGGATTAGTTTGTGATTTCACATGCCAGATCCCAAAAAAATAACCCTCAAACATGATCTCTATTATCTGATTCAAAGGAATCAATGGCATTCAAGTGGTCTAAGACGTTGACGCTTTCATCAAACAGGTGGGCGCAAACAGAGTTACCTTTTATATGATTCACATTTGATATTTGACATTCTCATAAATTTGAGAGTAAATGTATTTCTCTATATCCTCTAAGGCGATGTGCATTGAGTAAATGTATTTCACCATCTCCTCTAAGGCGACATGCATTGATTGCTTTGAATGAGACGATAGATCGTTTTTCCATCTCAATCTTCCAATTAACAGATCTTGAGATCATGAGGTTCTATCAGGCAGTTAGTTTTCTATTATGTACACATTTGATATTTTAGGGTCACTTTTTAATATATGTGACATATGAAATAAAAATTGATGGTATGACAATGATGACTTCATCAGATGTGTGAAAGATTGGGACAATAAAAAATCTTCAATTTTTCATCTAGGCTTTAGTGTAAGTGCTTTAAATGATTTGGTAAGTACAAATAAAGGTAAAAATTATCTATCTTTAGACTTTGAGTCATTATTAGAAATTTTATCCACCGTCATTATTAGGTAAAATTTTTTATTCCATGTGGCATATATCCCAAAAAGTGCCATGCTTGATTGATTTAAGACGGTTTTACTATAAGCGCCTACTGATAAAGTGGTAAGCACGAATGGAAGGACCCAAATATTAATCACATTATATATCTTTAAATAAAATATTGTAATTGTTATTATTTTTACTTATGGAATTAACATGTGCATACAAATAGAGGGACCCAGATTTTAATTACATTATACATCTTTAAATAAAATATTATAATTATTATTACTTTTACTTATGGGATTAATATGTGCATGGCACGTGCACTTTTGCTAGTGTAGCTAAAATGTGTATATATTATAAGATGGCTATTTATTTTAAAAGTTATTGTTTTAAATCGTAAAACTGGGAAAAAAAAAAAAAATTGTAATGAATATGCATCCAACAATTCATTGGCCTAATCAAAGGTGCATGCCTTAGATGAAAAAAAATATACGTGCACTCAATGAGAGACTCAGTTCAAGGTAGTTATTTTATGATTAACCCTTTTACCCTTGAATATATTTATCATTTTATAGAAAAGTATACCAAACTTTATCAAATCAATTCCCCGTTTTTTATTCTAACATAACCGAACTGACCCCTTACCTAATAATTACCGAATCCGAACTTTGTTATTATGCTTTCCATAGTAGATTTTATAGAATACCTTTAAATTGACCCAATGAATCTTTGAGGGCACCACATTGAACCCCATTGACTGCTTTGAATTAGATGGTGGAGATTGTTTTTCCAAATCATTCACTTGATAGATCTTGAGATCATGGGTGTCTCATCAGATGGTTATTTTAGATTTTATGTGATAGGCATGACAAAATAGTGATCTTAAAATCAAGTTTGACCGTGATATTAAGGTCTCATTTTCAGGATATGTGCCCCATGAAATGAAATTTAAAACTGACCTGATTGTATGATCATGATCTCAAGATTCATCCTCTCAAAGCTTGGGACAAAAAACAATCACCATCGTCTGTTTCAGCAGTCGATGGATTTGGTTATTATGCTTGGCAGTTGGCACGCATCATCTTCAAAAATCACTTTCGGAAATAATGAAAAAATATGACTATCTAACGGTACAAGTATAACCAGATCTCAAAATCTTTGTCCAAGTGTGAGGAAAGATTTTCGTTTTGAAACCAGTTAATGATTTTCGGCTTTGGTACCCTTAGAGATTTGGTTGGTACAGCTTGAGGTAGCAGTTATAAAACTTCAGAGCACCCATTAAAACTCTATCTACACCTACTAAAACTCTAGAGCACCCTAACCAAAAATCACTTCCCAGATTCGTGGATAACTTTTTGAAATGTATACTTAGTGGCATTCGATGGTATGCACATGATATCTAAGATTTATTAGGTAGGAGATTAAGAAGAAACCTACGGTTCAAAGCAGTCAAAGGTCATCTAATAATATAAATATATTGATTCTAAGGTTTTTTGTTTGGGAAGTGTGCCACCCGACAAATCAAGTGAATATTCTGCCTAATATTCTACTGACCATTTCTTTCGGGAAAAAATTCCAAAATTTTGATTAATTCGAAAAAATTTGTGACAGACACCATAAGAGGTCCACACACTATATTCAAAAATTATGTTACTTAATTTGCTCATTCACCCAACCAATCGCAAATAAGGTATAAGCCACTCCAATCCAATGAGAAGCGAATTAACTGAAGAATGCTAAGTATTTTGTTTTGTAGCTAACCAGGTGGTAATTTGCATTTCACTTATTAAAAAAGCTACATTTATATTATCAAATTAAGGGATTTTTACATCATTAAGGTATCAAATTAAGGGATTTTTGCATCATTAAGGGATTTTTGCATCTCCTAGATTGACGAATCAACAGTTGACTATTATAAAAATAAACTTTGAATGCTTGGAATCATATAATAGAGATCATTTTTCACCATATATTTTTTTACTTGATCAATCTTGAGATCATGAGTCTACCATAAGACAGCCAGATTTTGATTCACATGGCACACATTGAAAAGTGATCCATGAATCATGTTTGATATACACCTACGACCATGATCATTTTTTTTATTATCTGCTACATGAAATCAAAATCTAAGTGCCTAGCGGTAGCCTCCTGATCTCAAGATTCATTGAGTAACATATTCATGTGAAAAAAGATCTCTATCATTTGATTCAAAACAGTCAAACTTTAATTTTTTACCAGTCAACAATTGATTTGTCACGGTAAGGGGTAATAAGTAAAGCAAACACAAAAGCAGGGACCATACTGTAAATAGGTGAAACAGGAGGGGAGAGTAAATACTACATCTAAGTGGGGTAAATGCAAATATCCCTAAAATTAATAGATACTTTTGAAACTCATCCTACCCCTAGTAAATCAATTTTGTTTGATAGTTGCAAATTGCAGACCCAAATTCGAATAGAGCAAATCGGCAAACCAAGTAACTATAGCCTTCACCCTTCATAGTTTCTCAAGAACTTAAAGCAAAACAAAGAAAATTGGCTGAAATATGTTGGCAAAACTAATATAAGTTCTGATAAAACACATTCAAGTATATCTTAAAGGGTTTGTATTAGGTACCTGGAGTGCTCGAGGTAAAATTTCTTACAGGAATAATCAAGCCTCGGGCCTTCACAGTAAATTGAGTTCGTAAATTAGCTTCAGTAAGCTTTTGACCTTTCACTAATTTAGTGCAAAGATATGATTGAATTTCTCAATTTCTCGAAGGTTGATGGAGAAAGATTGGCCCAAGGACTGCCAGGACACCTACCTAATGCCAACTCGATCTTTAATGCAATAAAGAATATCACATGCCTAAAATGACCTGGTGCACAGTTAACTAATTAAGTAATCAAATTGATGACCCTACTCTAAGCACAGTAAGTCTCCAGTAATCCTCCATCAATAGCATCCTCAGATACCCTAATTACAAATTTACAAACAAATCATGTGATCTTCTGACGCCCTAATTACAAATGATCTGCATATCAAGTGAAGACCATGAATTTTAATCCCATGAAAAATTAAGCTACGTAGTAAGGCCGCATTCTCTTTACGATCAACAGACGGTGGTGGTGGTGGATTGCTGTTGGCAGCCCATTCCTATCAATGATTAAGACCATTTACATCTTTGTCCAACAATGTAACCGGCATAAGAAAGTGGTGTATGCCTCCCCCCAAATCATCCCAATTTCGAGTGAGTCTATATTGTGTGCACATAGCAACATTTAAACTTCCAAGATACAAATTCAGATTTCTATGCAAGTTCACACTGACAAAACCTGAACATGCCACTTAAAAACTGAATATTCAGCTCCACTAGTCACGAATCTCCATAAGCAACTTACAAGAGAGTTTAACACCTAAAATAAATTCTACCTACCAACATACATGTTTCTTCTATCCCTCGCATGCCAAACCACTTTCATCGCCGAGGGCTGCACATTACAAAAAAGGAAAAAAGAAAAAGAAAAAAAACTCATCAAGTTTCTTAGAACCAGCAGGAAGTACACTTCAACATTTTACATGAACGATGATGTGATACTGTCATTAATTTCAGTCAGATTATTACTATCATTATTATCTTTTGAGCCATGGGACTGAAACCAATCACTAAATGTTTAACCACAATTCCACCGGGACAAAAGGCCCTATCAAATACTCAATTGTCAAGCTGCTGTATAACACCGCTATCACCATAATAAGGTGATAATGGTGCCGCAGCATACCATTTCATGTATTTAAAAGGCTATGGGACCAAAAGCTCATTCACTGATGGAATAAAACTTTAATTGGTGTTCATTTCATCAACCTTTTGTCCCACTATTTTAACATTGTTAGGTGAAAATCCAAACCACCAGTGATGCTCGGGTCAATCTCCCTCTGCCAACCTTATTTCAGTGCCAAATAAGTGATACGTCAATACCATACTTTCACTGATTTGCAAGCTGACAAATAGCTGTGCACCTCCCGAGGCTTGACCATTTTGGCATAAGGAGACTAACCAAGGCACAACTTGGGTACCTAATACTAACACTGGCATGGTAAGTTTCTCCATTTTATGGTTTGACTAAATGATGTTCACCACTACTCCAATTAAAATTCAAATATACCTGTAGGAACGAGACCTGGATCGACTAGGGCTGTTCTGCATAGGACTCGGTGACCTACGCTGCCCCTTGTACCCTCTTCCATCGCGGGGAGATGGTGATGGTGAGACAGATCTTGCTGGAGAGTAACAATCATCCCGGGAACCCCTCTCCCTTTCTCTGCATATTATCACATATGCAAAAATAAATAAACAATCAATACACCAAAATAGGATTCCAAACTACACAGATCAGAAGGTTAGATTAGATGGGCAAGCTAACAGTGATTATTTATATACTAAGACAACGCAATGAACTGTGAAGCCCATTTCAAGTAGATTCAAGGTGACCTCTCTTCACTAGGAAATTCTGTAGAGTTCATATAAGCAGTGGCCAGCAGCCAATATAAATTAATAAACCAAAGTAGAGCATTGAAATAAAACTAAAACTACTAAATCAAACTGTGTTCAGTATCGATGAATGAAAAAAATTTGAATGTCTCATATCTCTTTCGTTCAGAATCAAAATGTTAGAAACATTATTTTTACCTGCACAGTTTCACAGATTTCGGAATAAATTATGAACTTTGGGTGCCAATACATTTGTGAATTAGGCTTTACATTCGCAAACTGGTTCAACAGCACTTTGACAACTTCACAGCTCTTTGCCCAATCTTTCTTAATCCAAACTATCTTTACTTTCAACCAACAGAATGAATCAACTTCACAGCTCTCTTTGCCCAATCTTTCTTAATCCAAACTATCTTTACTTTCAACCAACAGAGTGAATCACATCCAGAAGACCTTGCTACTTCTAGCAGAGTATGGGACTTTGATGGGCTCTCAAATCTTTGGAGATCTGGATTCCCTCTTTTGGCAACTATAAGCTCTATGTTCTTTCTTAACTGGATAGTATGCAAAACCAAGGCATAAAATTTTTATAATGTAAACAAAATAGAAAATCTTCCCTGTAAGTAGAATCTATCTCACAAACCATGATAAGCTGGTTTCAATAGTTCCCAGGTTAGTGAAAGCCTTACAAGCCAAAAGCCCAATATTTGGATCCCCATGCCATTTGTGGGATCACAGTTGGTAAAGGTAATCACTAATGAATACTTTGCGAAGGGCTTTGAAAGACAAGCAAGTGGGATCAGTCACTTTGGGGTCTCTAAAGTCTTTAATCTTTTACTAATTGAGGGATTCTTTAGGGTCTCTTTTCACTTTAATAATCTGCACAAACAATACCACCACAATAACACATGTTATTTAAATTCATTGGAACACATGCTACATTCCGTCGGAGAGATCAATCAGCAAATAAAAATGAACCACAGATTGGCAGCATTCCCAGGTAAAAGGCACCATTTTTTTTATCGGTATAAAAGGCACCAATGTCATTGAAGGCTTTCAATACCAGGATGCAGGAAAACCTGTGAGAACATCCCAATTGGCAAGAAAAGAAGACAGCTCCACTAAAGAAATATTTATAGGATAAAAGAACTCTGTCTATTTATAATTTTATACAGAAAAACTTAGGCATAAAAAAAGTGTACAAGTGATAAATCTGGTTGTTCTCAAGGTTATGTTCAATCAACAATCCCAGCTCTATAGGAGGGGTTAAATTACTAGATTGCTTTGAAATACAATGGGCACATGACGATCTTTACAATTAATAAATAAGTGAACAACAATAAGCTTCAAGGTACCAGTAACGTTAAAAAACATAACCATTATAAACACAAGAAACATGACAACAGAGACAGAGTATTGACATCATATAAATGGGCTAAATTAGATTGCGGCACATGCAAAAAAAATTTAAAAAGCTCGAAAGTGTTAAGAATAAAATACCTTATAATTTCTAAATGTATCCCAACAACTGTCATTCAAATTATTTCTTAATTACCATTCTTAAAGCTAAGCTTCTAATCCCAGTCATCTAAACAAACTAAGATACAAAAAAAATTCAGATAACAAATTAGTTAAGTCTGATTTACACTAGGACTCCTAAATTTGAACACGGGTGGAGGGAGGGCAGCAAACGTGAAATCGTTATTACTCCTTAGTGTGTCAACAACGAGGCTAAGCACCCATGTCCATTCTTTACGTACCCTCCGATCAAACCAGTCCATGATATAATGTTGTTCACCTTTACACGACGAAACATGGAGAGGGCTTCATCTACATGTCCATATTTCATAAGGAGGTCGATCATGGCATTCCATGAAACTTTTGTGGGTTTCTAATGGATTTAAAAAACCTAATTGAACATAAAAGCTTGGAATTGAGTCACTAGCCTCCACAGTTGAGAAACAACAGCTCATAATGATGCACCAATGGATCACTCACCTGGTGAATGTTGACGAATCCCCTCCAAAACCAGCCACTCTCATCCTTTTACACAAATCCATTAACTATTCAATTCACCAAACCTATTGTAACCTAGAATTAAAATGTTATAAGTAGTTCTCCGAGGCATCTGAACAAACACTCGATGTGCACTATCAACCTCTCGAGATTTCATCTAAGCATACAATACTAGCACCATGAAATTACTTGTGCTGGTTCTGCTCTTCAAAAACCATATACTAGCTATCACTATGATGATTTGGATCACTCAAAAGATGTGCCATGTGGCTTAAAAGTGCATTGGGCACAACACAATTTGTTAATTGTTTGTCATCTCCCATTTATCCTTTTTTTCATAGCACCTCAATTAGTGAAGGAAAAGAGGTATCTAGGTACTTGCCAAACGCATTGGGTGTCACATAGCGTTTAGGGTCCATGTGGCACACATTTCTCAAAGATTCACCCCTCCCTAGGAGTTTTTTGGAAAAAAAAAAATAAAAAAAGTATCGTCGATCTAACGTTGTTAAAATGAATAGTGATTTGATGATATATTTTCACTTTTAAACTAATGATCACTGCTAGATCAATGGTGGACAATGTTTTCAATTTTTTTTGTAAATGACTAATTTAGAGCTGGTGTATGGTAAACGACCGATTCCCAAATTAAATTTTCTATTTGATGTGGACCTAATGTAAAGATCTGGTGGGTTAAAGATTGCATCGAAAAAGCATCTCTAACCTTTGATTCATAGCAGCCGAATGCTTTTAAATTGAATGACTAAAACTGATTTTTCGAAGTTGACAAGGCAACCGTTCGTTTTAAAAAAATTTAATCACTTTGAATCACACGATAGAGATGTTTTTTCAATGCAACCTTCAACCCACCAGATCTTAGCATCAAGTCCTTAGCATCACATGGAATGTCTTAAATCAGTGACCCATTTCAAATGTACATTGGGAACAGCTTATTATCATATACCAGCTCTTCAATTTAGGAGCTCATACATGGTAATCGATAAATCCAAACAGTGATTTGGAACATATCATTTTTTTGGTAGATGACACCATTTTTTTACATGAGGCACATTTTCCATCAAGTGTGCCACGTGAGTCAAAGATCATGATCTAAAGATCTATAGTGTCAAAGAAGGGGTGAAAAATCATTTCTATCATGTCATTCAAAGCCTCCAAAGCCTTTAAAATGAACAGCTAAAACTGCTTCGAGAGATTTACATTGTAGTTCGTTTTAATAGTGTTTGACTATTTGAATGATATGATAGGAGATATGTTTTTTATGTAATCTTCAACCCACCAGATCTTTGTATCAAGTCATTTGAATCACACCGGTACAATTGATGAAACCATGCACCATGTGTCCAATTCAATGATCGGTTCCAAAGCCAAATCACTATTTGGAATGGGTCAATTACCCTATACAAAGTCTTCAAATTAAGAATTCATATATGGTAAGCAACCCATTCCGAGAAAAGAATCAGTGAATCAGTTCTTATTGACATGTGGGAGCATTATTCATCAAGCGTGTCATCTAATTTGATGTCCATGATCTAAAAGACTTGTTGTCAAAGATATGACGAACTTGATGAAAACACGTGCAAAAAAGTGACCTGTTCCAATTCTTTGTTTGGAACGAGCCGATTATCGTATATGATTGGGAACCAAGTCGATTCCAAACAAGGTTGAGAACGGATCACTTTTTTTAATATGAGGCATTATTTTTCAAAAAGTGTTATGTGATGTCAAGACCACAATCTAGAAGTTCTCGTGTTGAAGATTGCATTGAGAAAATATCTCTATCATGTGATCCAAAGTGGTCAAACATCTTTAAAAAGAACAGCCCAATCTAATTTTAAAAGATTACCTGGTATCCATTCATTTCATTTCAAAGGCGTTTGGCTGCTTTGAATCACATGATGGAGATTTTTTCCAATGCAAGCTTCGAGCAATCAAATCTTTGTATTGTATTCTTAGCATCACATGAAACACTTTTCTGACAAATAATAAATTTGGTGACATTGACAGGATCATATGACCTTTATCCGAGATAAACAATGCAGTTTCCACTCATGAAAAAACAAATTACTGAAGAAGAGCGCATCCACAATTCCTATTTTTTACTAGAAGAAACCTATAGAGTATAGTACTACTTAAATGTAAGATAAGCAATGATACAGTAAGGACATATAGGTATTAAGGGGCAAAACAAATAAGGATAAACATCCATGGAAACTCGTAAAAGAATCCAATCCAAGTAGATGCATCACCAAAGTGAAAGTGAATTTAAATAGGACAAATAAATTAAGAATGAAAAGCATTAATAACACAATAATTGTCAAATCACTGGATATAGCATTTTAAAAAGTCGTCGAAATTACTCACTTCAGAAACCAAACAAGACCAACGCTAAGAAGAGAAAGCAGTAGGAGTTCAGCAACATAAGAGAATTGAGGAAAGAATATGGTAATAAACCAAAGTACAGTAGTAATAATCTGAAAAGGAAAGAAGCAAAACCTTGAGTCACGTCTTGGCGAGGGAGAGCGTGAGTAAGCTGCCAAAGAAAAAAACAAGTAAGCATCAGGCATGAGGGAGAGAGAGAGAGACAGAGAAGGAGAAGGTAGAAGTGTCAACATCAGATCACAGATCTATTTCCATAAACATCATATGCACAAGCCAGGATAAACAAATATAGTGATTTGATGAGTTTATAGCAAGGTAATGAAACTGACAATGATATCGGCGTCTTGGAGATCTCGGAGGGGTTCGCCTTCTATTGCTTCCTCCCATGTACCTGCCACTGCAAAGAACCAATCCTGGAGAATATAAGCAAGAGTAAAAGCCAAAAAAAGAGAGAGGGTAAACTTCAAACCTAATACGTGCAGTTGAACGCATTTCTTGAGGAGTTTTTCTGTTTTCTTCTGCAAAAACGATAGTAATCTCTCGTCCACCGATAACTTGATGATTCATTTGTTGCTTGGCTTCAGCTGCATCTTCACCATTACGAAACTTCACAAAGCCAAAGCCACGCGGCTCCCTAGAAAAATTATATTGGAGATGCATTGGTCACCAAAGCTTTCTAATAAACAATATACACTATTCATATATGGTAGTCATGAAGACAAGATAAATGCGTACATAGGAACCTCACAAAGATGGAATTCCCTTCTCAGGTTAACATGGCTCAAGCTTAACGGAAGAAAAGAATTGTGATATTTCAAAATTGTTAATTGAGGCCCATAGAAATGATTTCAAAAGGTACAAATGTTTAAACTGTCCCAAACTTAAACTCTATGCAACTTACCTTAACATATATTAGACTACAATATCAAATTTCAACCAAAAATTAGCATGTATAATACTTTTTCCATGGCCTAACCATTTCCTAAAATCACTAACTTATGTTGAGAGAGATTGCCGCTGATATGGAAATTATCCAACCAAAATTTAAAAAAATTACATGTCAAATAAAAAAATAAAAAGATATGTGCATCTCTTGATACTGAAAAGCGACTAAAGATAGTCACAAAAAGATAATACGTAAGGGAAAATCCATCCCCACTTCATAGAGATTTCCTCAAAACACCTCCTCTTGCTACAGAATCTTCCATAATCTCCCAACTACCCTATCCATTGGAGAAGCTACATTGGTAGAGAAAAGATAGGAGCAAAAGCATATTTGAGTACATAATCAAATCTCAACCATGCTTTGATATTTTAGAGCATCATCAACAATTTTTTGATCATCACAAAGAGTTGATGTTAAAATATTTCAAAGGTCCAATGAATTTGCAGTCCATCATTTTCACATGTTCAAAAGATTCATAGCATGTTTTACTTGAAAAAAAAAAAAGAGCTCCTGTAACAACCCTGATTTTCTTTAAACTGAATTATAGACTTTTGCAAAGTTTTCCGAGGGTCGACCCAATTTGACCATGGTCAAACTGTTGACTACTCATGAGCTGGTTTAAACCCTTCTAGTTTTACATGATTATTTAATTAGAGATTTAATTATTGCGACCAAATTTCTTTGTTGGGCCTTCAACCTTATGTCGACGATTACTTTGACCCAAATCAAAGTATTGATCAATCACGGGTGGCCTCACGCCACCATTTCATAAATAAATGTTACGTACACGTTAAATATATGAATATATATATATATATATATATATATATATATATATATATATATATATATATATATATATATAATGGTTATGATAAAATTCATATATGTGATAGTTGCACACACCATGAACCCGAGCCCAATGCCAAATCGAATCCTTTGGACCAAAGAGTCAAATCGGGTATCGGTCCATGGAGAACCGATATGTATCGGCCGATACCGATACGTATCGGGCAGTTTATTTAAAAAAAAAAAAAAAAAAAGGTTCCCTCTTGTGCCTTTTAGTTCTGGTGTAGTAGTGTAGCCCATACTTAGTGGTCTACACCTCATACTTATCCAATTTTTTAAATATGAAAAAAAATATATAGATGTTAGTTGATGTGACATCACAGAAAGAGCCAGCAAAGCCAGCGCTATTTTGTAAGGGATACCTCTATTCACGCCCACCTATTTATTGAAAGCGCCCAAGTCCCATACGCCTTGAAAACAGTTGATTGCGTAGAATCAGATGATGGAGGCCTCGTTTCACGGGGATCTTTCACACAATAGATCTTGAGAGCATAGCACACCTATCGGATGGTTAGTTATATATTCCACATATCACAGATCCTAAAAAATGGCCTTAAACTCACATTTGGGTGTGACGTGTGTCATATGATTTAAGGGCCATTTTTTGGGGATTTGTGCCACATATAATCGAACGCTGACCGTCTGATATGTGAGCCATGATCTCAAGATCTATTGTGTGAAAGATTTGGGTGAAATACGACCTCCATCATCAGATCCAACACAATCAACGGTTACCAAGGGGTTTGAGAGGTTGGTGTTTTCAGTAAGCATGTGGGCGCAACTAGAGGTACCCCTTTTCGTTAACTTGTTGGTAACGTCTGTGCAGAAAAAGCAGGAAAAACAGCAAAGCAAAACTGGAAACCAAAAATATGACAGCAAACTTGCAAAAAAATAGGAAAAGCAGCAGAATACTACGGAAACCAAAAATAAAGATCGGCGATACCTTATACGTATCACAGCTGATACGTATCGTTTTGGGACCAAACCAATACGTATCGGCCGATATTTGATTCCTTGCTTTGGGCCCCTCCTTGGCCCATATGATATAATGATAATACTAGAACCAAAAAACCAATGCCACGTCCTAAGCTCTTTCCTTCTCCCTATATATATATATATATATATATATATATATATATATATATGTTGTATAAGTGAGTAGCATCATAACATAGCCCACTTACACACCCAATGAACCCAGCTCCTTGTGACCCACGCAAACACAAAACGCCCAAAATACCTCTACCTTCTATCTTAACTCCATCACTGACTCACTCTCTATCCTATCAAAAACACTCTTAAGGAAACCCCTGCATAGCTCAGCCAGCCCCAACCTTCTTAAAATCCTCTTATCTTTCTATTCTTGCCCTCATGATTCCGCCACCACAAGATTCTAGCTGCCAACCCCTGCTCCTACTACGTCTCATGTCCACATAGGTAATATTTTAAGCCGTCGATTTTATGTCTACAATCTCTCACCCTCCATCCACAAGACTCAACTCTTACAATAACCCTAAACCGTAAACCTTTCTCACGAGCTCTTTTTCTCATATGGTCTCTAAAATGCAC
Source organism: Chloranthus sessilifolius (assembly GCA_021018995.1). NCBI lineage: Eukaryota > Viridiplantae > Streptophyta > Magnoliopsida > Chloranthales > Chloranthaceae > Chloranthus > Chloranthus sessilifolius. Next base: position 13,372,988 of record CM037588.1, read on the forward strand.
AATCGCACTCTCCTCTCCTCTCTCTCTCTCTCTCTCTCTCTCTCTCTCTCTCTCTCTCTCTCTCTCTCTCTCTCTCCCCATTGATGCATGGAACACCTTGCTGCATCACAATAACAACTACAGCCCCGTATACATGGAACAACCCTCCTTCCTAGTTCAAAACCACCAAGAAAACCAAGAGCTAGGAGGCTTTTTGGCTAAGGTAGCACATCAGCCACTAGAGAAAACCAGCTTCGCATCCCCATCTCTCTATCTTCACAACTTAGACACACCATCACAAACTCGGATGCGCAATCAAAGTCTGCCGATTACCTTCACGCTTTCCAAATCATGAAGTTAATCAAAGCGACGATCCGGGATTCACACATGCTTGCGACGTTTGGACCGAAGGTAGCGGAATTTCTTTGCACAAAAGATTAAGTTGCTTTCATGATGTAGTTGAAAATTATTATTATTATTATTTCTACTGAATTTTTGGGCATTGCCCATAACTGGTGATGGATTTGGCCAACGAGATCGGGGGGCACACCGCCGACCAAGTTCTGGCCAGGGACGCCACAGCAGCCACGTTGACCGCTGCTCCGTGGCCTCTCTTTATCCATTATGATTGCCATAAGGCCCTTTCTTTATCTATACAAATCAGTAAATACGTTTCTTATATGGTATTTTTAGATTTTGTCAAATAGCCATAATCACTTTATATCATAAAACTTGCATTACAAGTTTCTGTTCTCCAAATCAACACATAATAACGGCTTGTAGGCTCTCCTTATAATATTTTCTATTTGTGACAGCAGCCCCTTTTTCTTTACTTTTATTTTCATTAATCATTTTCCATCTCCTGAAGCAATATATATTGATAAAGTGTATGAAGAATAAAATAGTGGCTGCTCCATACCTAAACAGGGGTATTTGGAAGATCTTACACCAACCAATACTGGTTCAACACATGGCACACATTTATGATCATTAAAATAGAGGAAAAAATGGGTCATACATGAATGGCCATTAAAATAGGAAGACAATGGCTGATATACACACATATCAGACCATAATAATATGTTTTTAGAACCTCAAGGGGTTAGGGCAGCTGGCCAAGTACTTGCTTCCATAAGCAAGAGACCTGAGTTCGAATCCCCTCCCCCCCTTGAGGCCACCCTAGGGATTTATATGGCGTGCTGACCTAGCATGTGTTAATTTGGGGTGCGGACATGGCCCTGGGATTAGGCGGGTGCTCTAAGAGGCCTGGATACCCAGGTCTTCAAAAAAAATATATATGTTTTTAGTTTTCACCTTTTGGAGGCATGACAAGAGCGTCTACCAAGTGTATCATACCTCATATTAAGAGCATGTATTACGAATGTTTGTATTAGTTAGGAATAGTAGGTCCTCATGTGAGGAAGAGCACTCAATATGGAGCTCACACTTTCCCAAATAGTAAAGAATACTGTATATATAATATACTTTCCCGTATAGATTTGCTTCCATGTGAAAAGATGTGGCAGTTGGGTCAAGTGATACCTGTGACTTCTACTGCATTATGAACCCCACCTTTAGGCTTATAGGTCTGTTAAGAATATGATAAAGTTTATAACTACAGTCGGCTTGATCCCAGTTAGGGTACATAGGCATCTTCTAAAGCCTAGCCGCATATTTTATATTAGAAACATGAAAAGTCACATGTTTATAAACGACAAAAATATGCTATGACATTATATGATGAGTTGAAATTACTAAGACACAACTTTGTTATGATTAAGTTGAATCGTTTGAACTCGGTGGTTACCCTATTGAGCACCGTGGAAAATCGCTCATCCTTCGACTTTTGTCGGAAGATCCTATTGATCTTGATTATGAGCGAGATACCAACGAGGAATATGTGGAGAGCGATGTTGATGAGCACTCTGAGGATTATTTTCCTCATTTTGACTCACTATGAGTATTTAATGGAAATCCTTTAAAGCTTTGTTCCCTTTCATTATCGAGCATATGATTTAAATGGTCATACAAATACTTTTACCATGCAGCAGATACCCTTGTATCAGGATCGAGATTTGTGTACCATCTTTTAGCCATTCTTATTAGCTAGCAGGATGACTTTATTATGTTGCTCATTTTATGTATTTTACTAATAATGTTCTGCTTAGCTTTAAAAAAAAATTAGTCGAGCATAATCAAGTTTTGCCTCTGTAGAAGTATACGACATAAGAGTAGCGATTGGAAATCTCCGTTTTAAAACTATGGAAATTCCCATCCATGGTTTTAAAACGTGAAAACTCGCCTCGAAAGTTAGTTGAGTCGAGTTAAATCGAAGACACGGATAAACTCGATTGGCTCACTCCAGCCCAGTAATTTAGTATATATTTTATAAAATAGATAAATATGTTACAAGGAAAATGATGGAAAGATATGTTGATAAAATGGGTAGTTTAATACTATTTAAAAAGATAGGGGTTCTAAGACATTATCCCATGAAAATATTTTTTATATAAGCATAGTTTCTGGAACCTGATTGCATCATCCTAGCAAAATTTTGACTCGACTCAGACATAACTCGAAATCCCAGCTGTCAAGTAACTCATCTGAGTTAATTCATTGACTCGCCGAGTTTTAGAACTATACATCTTCGTGGTTCAAAGTTTGATACTTGTGTGATGACCAAAACACATCAGAATTGGTCTAATCAATAACCATTTGCTTAGTTGATACACTCGCCTCACCTTTATATGATTATTGATTGGATGGTTTTAGATTCATTCACAAAAGAATTACATGTAAGTGTTAAAGCAATTCTTGATAGGGGGTTCTTTTACAGCATATGCTTAGACACTAATCATAAGCTGTAGATGTACAACTTCCTGATAATCCACAAACTGAACACTTTGTCTAAATGAATCAGATGACCATGGATCCAAGATACTTCTTGTCACACCTATTCCCACCACCAAACCTTCACCCAAGTTGGTCCTAATCTGGAATCTATGTCAAGAAACTGAGAATACATTCTCTTTTTTCAATCGGTAAAGTAATCAATTTATTAAGAGGAAAAACAAGTACAAAGGACAGCAAATATTAAGAGGACCTAACCAATGGACACAAAAAAAGGAGCCACAAAAAGATCAAAACAACCCAGGACAGACCAAAACAGAGAATACATTCTTGAAATTTAATTTCACACCTAAAAAAAAAAATAAAAAAAAATCACAAAATAAAATGGTAGCATCCATGGATTGTAAGCCCACTGAAAAAGCTCATTCAGTACATAAGCCATGCTATGTGATGGCATAGCTCCATGGCTTATGGAATACGCATACCTGCATAATTCGTGGCACTTTTTCCAAGAAATTTGAGGAAAATAAAAGAAATATATTATTTTTTTAAAGGAAAAAAATATGTATTTTTACCTACCACAACTCGGAAAGGTGGCCGATCAGCTTGGAAAGGTGGCAGGAAAAGAACATTATGTCATTCCATAATGAGTAAAGCGGTGGCATAATTTGCATAATTGCGCTTATGTCGTCCCATAATTTTGTTTGTGATGGCATACTTGTTTGGATCGCTTAAGCACCTATGGCTTATGCGATCCAGCTGTGGTGTGTTGCATATGCGATTGCATAAGCAATTATGTGATTGCATATGACAACACTGAACCCCAATAAAACACATCGAAATAATCCTCCGCATCAATCTACCAAGAGCCTCAACAACGAGGATTTAAAAAAAAAAGGCCAGAGAAGGAAAATTTGTGGTATACCTCTACATCTCCCAAAATAGCCAACGGTGTAACATAGATAAGGATAGAAATTATGGAACTATATTTGTTACTCTAATCATGGATCAAAATATCGTCCAATACCAATACGTATCGGACGATACGTATCGGTATTGGACTAGGACGATACGGTACATTCAATGTACTGTATCGTCCAATTTATATGGGAAGGCTCGGAGTGTATCGTCCGATAAGTTACTATTCCGATACGTATCGTCCGATACGTATCGATTTGGAGCTCGGACGATACGTATCGGAAAAGCGAGATTTTGACCCTTGACTCTAATGTCAAATTTCTTAAATTTCAATGACATTGGTAATATTAACGAATCCAACAAAAAAAGAACCAATTAATATAATTTAAACCATGTAACAGATGCCTCAACTATCTACTATCAGAATTGAACTCAGAGAAATATGATCGTACTCGAAGTCTCAAACACAACTTAACTCAAACAAACTGCAAATTGTAGAAGTGTTGTTTGCTTCAAAGGGAAATGCACTTCCTACTGTGCGCGCGCGTGTATATATCCTTAAAATTGATTTTAAGATTCATTTCAATGTCAGTATATGCATTTCAATTTTATTACAAATAAACAAAATATATACATTTATAAGACATAGGATAAGTGATCACTCCATGGGAAGCATGTGGAAAGCACTTCATGAGCTAATATAAAACAGGCACCTCAAGAGAAACATTAGAAGTACACTGATAAACCCAATGTTTATAATCATCAGCGTACGAATCTTTGATTTGAAAAAAGTGTCATGGTTTATTTTGCACAAGGTTAACAATTTCATCCGTTTAACTGTTTTATGCTTATTAAATGAGATTGCATATACATGAGATGGCATATAAATGCACAATCACATCCTTCAAATAACAAACCATACCCTGTGTAATAATTCTTTGGAAGATACACATCCTTCACTGGACCAAAACGTTCAAAGGGGGTCCTAAGATCCTCTGGCCTGCGCAGCAAGCAAATAAAATTTAAAATATATACCAACAATAAACAAGAACCTTAACAGGACATGTAGCATGAATATAAGCTGAAACGAGACAATCAATAATTATAGCCCAAGCAATAAATAACTATTTCCAATTTACGCGTTCTTTAATCATTTAACTGATTAAGTGCTAAAGAAGTAAACAATGGCTCCTAACAATTACAATGTATACGAGTTCAATATTTTAAATTGCATTGGTCTTTAGAAGTATACCAAAATAAAAGATAACATAAATTGAATGTGTATAAACATTAGGTGTACAATCTAAACCATATAGGAGAACCTTATCGAGACGCTAGTCAAAGTTAGAATGGGCTAAGAAAACTTATACAAGTTTCATTAAGCAGCATTTGGTGCAACAAAGTATCATTATTATACAAGTTCTAAAATCTAATAATAATAACTTGAGTACAGGTGGATATGGACTCGATATTCAAAATAGCAGAGACCTAACAACGGATATAGCTTACGGATCCTTTTAATATCAAACCCAACTGAGTAGTGGCATTTGAAGCTGAATAAAGATGGGTTCTTACAATCTAAACCAGGGTTACCTAATGCGCAAGGGAACCCTGTGAATCGCAAACCAGTTCGCGGCTCAGTTCGCTCCCATTCGTCAGGCTGGGCGAACCGAGTATACATGCGATAATTTTTTTTACCATAACACTAGATGCAAAAAAACAGCACCCAAGACTCAAACAATGGTCTGCCACGTTTCAGCATCACATGTGCTACCAGTGCTCCATCGCGGCAGCTGTTGCATAGTTTGCATACATTTTTTTTATAGTTTTTACCTAAAGTTTACATGAACCTAATATTTGATAATTAAACTTATTAAAATATTTTTATTTTTATTTCAAACTAATCGTAACCCTAGAGAATCGGGTTTGTTTGGATTTAGAGAACCGCCAATTATGAACTCGAATTCAAACCAGAATTCAAAATTAGAGCCATCGTAATAGCACAAAATTAGAAACAAATGTGAAAGAAAAATCAGAGCCATCGTAATACCAGAAAAAACATTTCTAGAAACCAAGACAAATGAGGAATCAAAATTACAGCCATAGAAACCAAACTCTTTGCTTCTCAGACAAAAAAGAAGTAAACCCTAACCCTAACCCTAAGACCAAACGGATAGCAACTACAGCTATAGAAGAGGTAGTAGTAGAAGTATTATAGGTAGAAGAAGAAGACCTAGCGTCGAGGGAGATGTTTCGGACGAGTAAACCGGAAGGAAGTGAAGATCGACGGTCTCTGATTGGGGGCCTGGCTCCTCGGTAGCGGTCACGGGGATCGTCGTAGCGCTTTCGCCGAGCAGGAGGAGGGCTTCTACTTATACGTCTAGGGCTGAAGCTTCTGCTACGACTCCTGTATCTCGCCATCCCAACTAACAGAAAGAGAACACGAAGAGGCGGAAGCGAAGAACAGAGTAGGAAAACGAAGAGCAGGCGAGAGATGGACGCAAAACGACAGGGGACTTATATAGCAATCGTTAAGAGCGTAGTCATAAAAATCGCCCAATTTTTTTAAAAAATTGGCGAATAGTTTGAGAATTAAGGATGAGTAACTTTAAATCCGCCAACCGAATTTGTGAGTTTGCCAACGTTAAAACACATTGAATGCATTGAAACACAACGTAGATCATTTATCCTCCTAATCTTTTGGGAAGTTGGATCTTAAGATCATGAGCATACCATCAGCGATAAAATAGTAAACTAAGAAATATTAAATGCTAAACGGAAATAAGCGAATATTAAATGAAGAATACATGGATTGATGCGATCGCCAGCTACAGATATTTATCAACGCTGCAATACGTCACTGATCACGTGCGCGGAGATGCGGGTTAACTCATTTACTGAACGTCGGTCGGCCGATTCCAGCAGCTATGGGTTGCCTATGGTCTAATTAGTTTAGTTTCCTAATCTATCTAAAAAGGGGATTATAGCCCTTTATGCTAAGCAGGATCGGCCCCGTTCCAGGTACCCTCCATAAGCTTTCTTAGACAAATCAGGTGGCTGGGGTTTAAAAATTAGGGGAGGTTAAAGACCTAATGAGCTCTAGGCTAAGAATTTGGGCAGGGATTTCCTAAGGGCGTTTATTCCCCCTATACTCCTTCGAGAGTCAAGGTAAGCTAGCCAATGTTGCTAGCCTGACTACCTGAGAATCCTAGAGAAGAGTCTGCACTTCTAGAGGTTTAGAAAGCAGCTTAACCCCTTTCTTTGGAAGCCCCAGAGAGAACCTCGAAATTTCTAAGAAGAGCTAAGCGTGAGAGAGGGGAGAAAAATATTAAATTGATGTGTAAAAGTTGGGAGGTAAGGGGTCTTTTTATAGGTATTGGGTGAATTACACGCCCTGGGACAGGCATGCAATTGGTGGATAGGTTTGAATTGTGCACCCTATCCTGCTCCTGTAATTGGATTAAGCGCCTTGTCTGGGGTGCTTAATCCAGTTTGAGTCGGCCACGGACTCATAGAATGATCGGCTGACTAGCTTAGTCGGTATCCTAGTTCCGACTAAGCTCTGGCGGGGGGGGGGGCGTAATAGGGGAATATGAGCGGTCTAAGGATTTAGAGGTCAGGTCTAACTGGGGACCAATTGCGCATTGGTGATGGGGCGTGCAATCGATTGTGCACCCTATTATAGGTGTGTAATTGGGTCTTCAGGCGGTCTATGAAAGGTGAAAGCCTAATCTAAGTGGGACCAATTGCGCGCCTCAAGTGGTGTGTGCAAGCTAATTGCGCGCCCTGGCGCAAGCACAAAATTCGGGTCCTTGGGCGGTCCACAGGAAGAGCAAACCTGGTTCAAGTGGGATCAATTGCGTGCATGTATCCATGCGTGTAATTGAATTGCGTATCCTGATTCAGACGCATAATTCGAGATCTTCTCGGGTCAGGTCGAGTCTGAGCCAAAGAGCTATTGTTTAAGCATGGGATTCAGTCATATACTATTATTTTAGTATATGTTCCTGTATTTAGGGTTTTAAGGCTCTCGAAGAGGGTCGGTCCTTTTCCAAGAATCGTGGATAAGGTCAAAGGTTGATCGAACAGGTTTGTATACTCCGAAAGGATGAAAATGGGGTGTCTACAGATGCCCTTCTTTGGCACGTCTTTAAGAAAGTACCCCCTTTCAGGGTGCCTTCTCATTTCTTTGGGAGATTACAAGTGTGAATCGTGTAGCTGACATGAAATGTTTGGCCTTCTTATCTATCAGTGCAAGCTAGAAGGAGCATTCAGGGGCCAGAGTGTAGCTATCGAGAGGTATATCCTTAACCGCGGGTGCAAGTGACATCCCATTGCGTATCGCGACATGTTGCATATCATAGTCAAATGGAGGAAAATTGACACAATTTAGGTACAAGTAGTGTCGTACGAATGTCCAGAGACAAGGTCAAGTGGCCAGATAATATGATGTAATATGATAGCGAAGGCTTTCGCAAGTCATGTCAGGTTGGGCACGTCATTGTTCACACCAACGACTAGTCAAGAGTCCCTTTCCAGTGGATATTTGTATTTTTCTCAAAGTTGAGTATACTCAGTGTTTGGTTTCCTAGGAGAAAGAACGGATTGGGGTGATGAGAAGTGAATGTTTGATAGATAGGGGGTGGTTTTTAAAATTTTGGGGTTTTAACTTAAGATCAATTCAGTAAAAATAACGAAAAACGTGGCTTTCGAGACGTCACTGAGCAAATCTATTGGTACGGGATTTGTGGACTCAACCTTTGTTTGGTTGTCAAGACGATACTCGATATGTCGGATACTCTGTCTAACCTTTTGGCGGATACTGATGATTGTCTCTTATGAGAGGACTTAAGTGATTCACGGATTGGGAGAGACAGGTTTTGAAAACTCTTGACTTAATATTAGCTAACTATATATTTTATGAGAATATCAAGTGATAAGGGGATGATATGTACTTGATTCATTACCTGTGGGAGGCCTTTTGCGATGGGATGTGATGATTGTCGCGATGGGACATTTGGGGGGTTCAGATTTACTATCGACTTCTTTGCGATGGGACATTAGTGAACCTCCCCTTCTGATCGTGTGCTGTGATAGTCAGTGATGGGATGGTACTTACCTGACTTATTATCGGAAGGCCCTTATATTGTTCGCGATGGAACATGACGATTATATGATGGGACATTTGAGGTGTGATTTGTGATGGGACATTAGAGATTTTTTCTCTCCTCTTCCGTTTCTGTGGTGGCGGGTCGGATGATTGTTGGCGCGATGGGACCTTTGAGAGGTCCGGGCTTGTTGCCTGCTTCTTCGCAGTGAGACATTGGTTGAGCTTCTCTTATGTGATGCGATAGGTTGTGGTGGGTCCTTTTGATTGTGCGGCAAGGTATTTCGTGTTGATGGCTTTTTATCATCTTGATGTCGTGATGGGATAATGATGGTTCATTTCTTTCTTTGGCAGATCTTGGATTATGTGACAGGACGGATGGATGGTGTTGCTACAGGGCAGCAGGTCTGGTTGATTAAGGTTCAGGGGTTGGGTGATGGTGATTATGTGTGAACTTGTCACGATGGGATATGTTATTGTGAGATGGGACGTTGGTAGTCCATTCTCCGGTTGGTGAGCGGGGTCACGCGGTGGGACAAAAGGGGGGAGACCAGATGGGGTAGAGGGTTTTATTTGGTTTTGCGAGCATGCGAAATCACACAACCACTCACATCGTCCACATTGGTTGACTTCGTCGGCTCTAGGGCCACCGTGCTTCTTGTTCGAATTTTTTCATATGAACTCAAAGCCTTCTTGTTGGTGTTTATGCGTTGTCGAGGTGGTATCCCAGGTTTTCCTCTTGGTGCCTCCCTTCCTCAGGGTATCACAGTGGGAAAGCGGGGAGACGGTTCACTTTCTGATCGCGGTGGGACAGGTAGTCATATGTATCTATGAGTGTGCGATGGGACTTTTATTTGTTATTTCTATTTTATTGTTTAATTTTGTTCCCGGGGTTCTGATGGGCCTCTTTTTGTTGTTTTGCTGTTAGAATGGGGCGAGTGGTGGTCATCAGGGAGTGATTTTTGAATTTCTGAGTCGCGATGGGACTATGAGGGGAGTAATTCTGAATCCCGAGTTGCGTTTTCTCGCGATGGGACATGTCGTCATGTATACCTGTGAGTGCATAATGGGGATGTTGGTATATGAGGGTACGCGATGAGACATGGGTGTCTGGAGGAAGAGAATTGTCGAAAGGACTTTGCTGGACGTAAGTGCACGCCTAAAGGTTGATGTGTGTGTACGGGTAATCGCCTTCGGTTTTCGAGATGCATGGGTTCCGCGCCAGATAGTTTCTTCATATGTTTATATTTCGTAACTCTCTAGTTTTGTCACTGCATGTTGCTGGTTCGGTATTTTTTTTTTTGTTATAGTCGAGCAATTACGCGCGTCCGGGTGGGCGTGTAATTATATTACACGCATGTGTCAGGGTGCGAGATTGGAGCGTTAGCCGGTCACAAGGTGGGGGCGTCCAGGTGACTTTTCGAATTTCACACTGCAAGTTGTGCGCGTGATTCGAATTGTGCGCGGCTCAATGGGTGTGTTATTCATTCGTCGTTTATTCGCGGTGACGAAAGCTAAATTGCTCGCATTATGTGTGGCGCTTAATTCAGGATACATGCTTCTGCACCAGCGCGCGATTGAATTACGTGTCGGGTTCCCTGTGCGCAACCCGACGAGCGCCTATTTATGTTGGGGTTTTCTTCATTTTCTTCATTCTTTTCTATTTTATTCTGTTTTCTGTTCGACCCAAATCCAAAGTGTCCCAATTTTCGTATTTCAATGATATCGTGTGATCTGACAGTCTGATTGCGATGTCATTTCTTTCGATCTTTGTCGTTTTGCACATTCTTCGTCCTGAGGTAATCCCTAATGGCGTGTTTGGAGATCTTGCTTTGGCTTGGGGGGTGTTGGGATTGGGGCGCGGTATACATTTGTCCCTTTTGTTACAAGATTGAACAAAAGCTTTAAGCAGGGCAGCGGAGGAGGTGAAGATGACAGGAGGGAAGTCATACAAATGGATGGAAAGGGTGTTACCCAACCATTCCTCCATCTTTTCTGGTACTTTTGATTGGGCCTCCCGCGCATCGTGTGCTTTTGTGTTCGTTTTGGATTCCATGTTTTCATTTTGAGTTATAGGTTAGATTTCAGGTTTTGGGTTGTATGTTCAGGAGGTATGCCTCCGATGACACTTGTATAAATTTTTAGTTATGAATAAAATTTTGTGTTTATCGTATTCTTTGGTTTATGTCAAAACATGTCTTCATTGTCGTATATGTTGTTTGGGTTTTATGGTAGGACATCGGATAGAGTGAGAAATAAAAGAAATGCCCTAGTTTGAGGTGTCAGTCTCGTAACCCGATTATCGTTGTCGAGGTGCTAGTGCTTAAAAAAAACTTTTATCGGCCTCACATATATCCTAGAGTGTGCTTATAACAATCCCATGTTGGGAAGTAGTTTAATTATTTTGGCCACATGTTGGGCTTGATTTTATAACTTCTGAACGATCATCATGTACCGTGGCTTTTGGCAAGGTGAATGGTGGATAATGGATGATTGCATCACTTGTCATTCGAGAGTTTTCAATTTTATTCTCGAAGGGATTTTGAGAATCACTTGACTCATTGTCCAAAAGAGAAATTAAGGGTGAAGAGGGGGATAAGGTTTATTGATCTGAGGGTAGCTTCTTGTTCAACAATTTTTTTTCAAAATAATAGTCAACTATTTTCTTCTTAGGTGAATAATGTGGTGCCATAATTGAGCTCTCCGTCATAGTCCAGCACCATCAAATCATCAAATTCTTTGATTAGCAAGAGTTTTGTCCTCCTCCCACCACCGTGCGGCAACGTCTAGTAGTGTGAAGACGCTAGGGAGGCCCTCGCGGTTTGCTTATGCTCTCCTAGTGAAGATACCAGGAATGCTCTCACAATTTGCTTATGTTTCCTTGGATTCATTAACTATTGATTCGTAGCATGCTCTCGCTCAGTTGTATTTTTTTTCTATGTATTTTTGAAACAACCTGCTAACGCAAGAGTTATGAGATTTGATGGAACCTTATATTTTTATTATTTTTTGTGCTCTAACATCAACTCCAATGGTTGAAAAGGTGTATGAGAATCTAAAGTTTTTTATATTTCGAAAAGAGAGTTTCATGACCTACTAGATCTTTCAATCAATTCGCCCGAATTGGAAGGTGGTCAATGAGTCAGATGATTCCCAAAATGGTTTCGAGAATAATGGCCTACGACTGGTGAATGCCTTGTGATGACTATGAGGATGATAAGAATAAGTATGCATGTTTAGGCTACGAAACATGATGATCGAATTATAGGTCTCATTCTGGGGTGTGGGTTTTGATTTCCTCAAGGTGAGGTGGTCATGTAGGCATTGTTCCCTTAGCACTAACTTCTTGTCTTCGAGCTTTTAGACAAGTATAAGTTTGAAGAGTTTAGGCATAAAACGTGAGTTAGAGATATTGTCGAGTAATATATATATATATCTTTTTTTTTTTTTTTTTAATATTATGGCACAACATCAATTCTTTAAGCAGAGATTGACTTAGGAGGTCAGATGGAGTGACAGTTGGATAATCTGCTTCGAGGTCCTCGATCCCTCTTGATTTGATTGACCTGGGATGAGAGAGAGGTCTCGTTTAGTTTCGTGGTTTGGGTGTCAAAGAATTTATCGAAGAAAGTGTGACATTGTTTGACTTCTTCTTTTGATGAATCTTTTATGGCGGGTGGCTCCTTGTCGGGAGGGACCTTCTTCAGCCTCTCATTAGAGTGGAGCATGTTATAAAGTTAGGGCGTGAGACAGAGTCCTTCCCATGAGGTTTTATGCATTATCATTTTCAGTTGGTGGTTGTTGGAGAACGTTTCTGGGTTGTGTTGTTTTAATTTTATGGAAGGAGTTAATTGGAGGGGGTTGTGATGTTGATTTCTTATGGAGAGTCGCAAGGTTAGACAGAAGCAAAGCAGGAATAGAAGGTAAGGGAGTGTGGACCAAGGTGGACACTTCCTTTGCTTGGGGGCATTCAGATTTGTTTGATTCTGCTTGTTTCGTTTGATTCACACTTTGAGTTTATTGTGAAGCTGCTTTAAGGTTTTGTTTGTAATTTTTTGAGGTGGTTTGGTTTTAAAAGTTTTAGGTAGTCTTATTGTTGGTTGGGAGTCCGTGGGAGTGTTGGTCGTGAGGTTTATGGAAATTTGGACCCGGAGGTCAGAAGCGATTTTGGTTAGGATGTCAATTTTATATTGCGAGGTTTGAGGATTTGGCGATATGTCAATTTAGATGTTGATCGGGGTCGTGAAGTTTGGGTTTGATTTGATTTCGAGAGTGGGAGAGTTCATAGTTTTTTGGGTTTGTCCATCGTCAGGTTCGATGGTTGGCTCAAAGGCGAGTGAAGCTGGTGTTGCAGGGATGGGTTCAATGATAGGTTCGGGCTCAACGACCGGCTTAGTTTTGGTAACGGGTTCGTGTTTGATGGAGGGTTCGAGTTTGATGATAGGTTCAGTTTCGGTGATAAGCTCATGTTCGATGATAGGTTCAGATTCGATGATGATTTTAGGTTTGTATTTAGTGATCAGTTCATGTTTGACGACAGGTTCAGGTTTGATGACTGGTTTAGGTTTAGTGACAAGTTTAGGTTTGAGGTTCAGTTTTATAGTTGGTGAGGTGATAAGTTTGATAACGGGTTCAAGTTTTTATTTCGGAGTTGGGGGATGATAAGTTCCGTAGTGAGTTCAGGTTTTGAGGTGGGCGTAGAAGTTGGTTTGAGGATCGATTCTAAAGTTCGTGGGGCGAGGTTTTCGATTAGGAGCTCGAGTTTTGACGTTGCTTCAGGTGTAAGGGGGTTGGCGATTTGAGGAAAGGGTTCGGTTACAAGTTTAGGTTCAACGTTTAGTTTCAGAATTTGTGGGACGATTGGTTTAGGCGTGGGTGGTATTATAATATGTTGATGGAGTGGCTCGAGAGTCACTTCCCGAACCAGAGGGTGAGTTTGTTTAGGGATCGATGGTAAGCTGGTTTCGGTGTCGGGTCAAGGAACATGAGGATCGATTTGTTTGTTGATGGATTGTTGAGTTCAAGGGTAGGTTGAGCTAGTTTAGGGTTGAATTCGATGATAGGTTGGAATTTAGTGATCTTGGTGACAGGTTCAGGGTGAAAGGTGATTTCGCGTTTATAGGTAAGCGGGACAGGGTTAGTTGGTTGTGAGTGAATGGTGTGGACGTGCTCCAAGGGAGGTTCAATTCTTCGGATCAGGCTAGCCGAATGGAATGTGGCCGGAGTGAATGAGTGTCCGGTCTCATATGCTGGTTGGGTTTGGTCGAACAACGGGTTGTAGTAGGTGATGTTAGTCTGTGTGTCGTTGGGTAGTTGGTTTTGATCTTGGTTGGGGTATGGATTTGAGTCGTGATTAGGATATAGGTTCTAGGTTTGATCAAGGTATAGGTCTTAGTCATAGTGTGGGTTAGAGTATTGGCCGGGGTATAGATGTTGACTTTGGCTAGAGTGCTGGTCCGTGTATTGATAGTTTATCCGGTTTGTGTTGATTTGTTTGGGGCCCAGTGATTTGCTTAGGGTGCTTGTTCTAGGGTTGTTGGAAAAGGGTCCTTCGGATGTTAGTATAGAGAGACTATGGTCCCCATTCTTTAGGCGACGCTCTATGCGTAAAGCACGTTGATAGAGGCTTGTGAAGTCGCGATGGTCGCTTAAGATAAAAGTGCTTTGGAGGGGATCTCAGGTATTGTTGATTATGATGTCCATCATGTCGTTTTCTTTTATTTGGCTTCTGGTCCGGGCCGCAAGCCTCCTCTAGCGGTTGGCGAACATCGTGAAGTCTTCGTTGTCCTCCTGTTTTGTGTTCGTCAGGTTAGCGAGACTAATTTCTTCATGAGTTAGGTGTTGGTATTGGTCTAGGAATCTATTGGCTAAGTCTTCGAAGGTCTCGATTTTAGTCAATGGTAGGGTGACAAACCAATCGAGGGCCTCTCCTTCTAGAGATCTCTGAAAGTAATGGATGAGGAGCCCATGATTAGTGCGGAATGGTTGACAGTTGTTACAGAACAATGTCAGGTGATGGTTCGGATTTCCTGTACCGTTATACTTGTTGAATTTGGGTGGTTTGAACCTGGCGGGTACAATGAAACCGAGGTATCGGCAGAATTTGTCGAATCCAAAAGTGTGGTTAGAGCGTTCTCTGTTAGCCATGTAGTGATTTAGAAATCGATGAAGGTAATTTATATTTACGGTGGTGTCTTGTTTAGGTGTATCAGGATGTTGTCGAAGGAGGTGCGAAGGGTGTGTGTTATGTGTCGGGGGCATCGGAGGAGTTGACGCCCTTCCTTCTCGTCTGTTCCTCGAAGTGACTTGTCGTCCATCCATCAGCTTTTGGTCCATTGCGGCTTTGTATAATTCGGCTAGGGCTCTTGGCACAGCATCGACTTCTTCTCCTCCCTTCATCAGCTTTTGGGTAGTGAGGTCCTTGATTTGGCTGGCGGTGTATCTTGGCTCGCTATCGTCTCCGTTGTTGGCGCTGTGATTTGTATTTTGAAGAGCAAATGGGTATTTTTCGCTTTCACTAATCGTGTTTACTCGGGCACGACACTGAGCTGTCCATGGAGATGACCTAACATTATACTCGGGGTCGCTATGAGAGTCCCATGAGGGTGGGTCAATATCATTAATATTCAGTTTTCTAATGCATGACATTTTAAAGTAGTTTCTTTTCTTTTCTTTTCTTTTCTTTTTTTGAAAAACGGAGTATATAGTGTGAGTGTGTGCAAGGAAAAAGTGGAAAATAAAAACCAATTAATTAAACTAGGGCAACCTTAGAGAAAAGAGTCTCATCGCGATCGCCAGCCTGTTTGAACGTACTTTTTCTAGGTTGCTCTCGGTCCCCAAAACAAGTGGCCCAATTTGGTTCATGTGGACTTTGTCGGAAAGCGATAAAATAGTAAACTAAGAAATATTAAATGTTGAAAGGAAATATGCAAATATTAAATGAAGAATATCTTGGTTGATGAGATTGCCAACAACAGATATTTATTGATGTTGCAATACGTCACTGATCACGCGTGTAAAGATGCGGGTTGACTCATTTATTGAACATCGGTCGGCCGACTCTAGCAGCTATGGGTTGCCTCTGGTCTAACTAGTTTGGTTTTCTAATCTATCTAAAAAGGGGGTTGTGGCCTTCTGTGCTAAGGAAGATCAGACCCGTTCCCGGGTACCCTCTGTAAGTTCCCTTGGGCAAATAAGGTGGTTGTGGTTTAAAAACTGGGGGAGGTTAGGGACCTAATTATGAGCTCTAGGCTAAGAATTTGGGCAGAGGTTTCCTAAGGGCTTATCTAAGGCTAAGGGCGCGTATTCCTCTTGTACTCCTTCGAGAGTGAGGGCTAGCTGGCCAGTGTCGCTAGCCTGACTACCTGGGGATCCTAAAGAAGAGTCTGCAGTTCTAGAGTTCTAGAAAGCAGCTCAACCCCTTTCTTTGGGAGCCCTAGAGAGAACCTCAAATTTTCTAAGAAGAGTTAAGTTTGAGAGAGTAGAGAAAATTATTGAATTGATGTGTGAAAGTTAGGAGGTAGGGGGTTGTTTTATAGGTATCGAGTGAATTGGTTTGAATTTCACACCCTGTCCTCCGCTTGTAATTGGACTGTGTGCCCTATCTGGGGCGCTTAATCCAGTTTGACTCGGTCACGGACTAAGAGAATGACCGACTGACTGGCTCAGTCGGTGTCCTAGTTCCAATTCGCTTGGAACTAATTGCGCCCTCTGTGGGGGGGGGGGGGGGTAATAGGGGAATATGGGCATTCTAAGGATTTAGAGGCTAGGTCCAACTGGGGACCAATTGTGCGCTGGTGATGGGGTGTGCAATCAATTACGTGCCCTGTTACAGGCGCGTAATCAGGTCTTCAGGCGGTCTATGGAAGGTGGAAGCCTGGTCTAAGTGGGACCAATTTCACACTTCAAGTGGTTTGCTCAAGCGAATTGCGTGCCCTGGCGCAGAATTCGGGTCCTAGGGCGGTCCTCAGGAAGAGCAAACCTGGTCCAAGTGGGACCAATTGTACGCATGTATCCATGCGTGCCCTGGTTCAAGCGCGTAATTCAGGATCTTCCCCAGTTGGGTCAAGTCTGAGCCACAGAGCTATTATTTCAACTTGAGATTCAGTCATATACTATTATTTCAGTATATGTTCCCGTATTTAAGATTTTAAGGCTCTCGGAGAGGGCTAGTCCTTTTTTGAGAATTGTGGGCATGGTCAAAGGTTGACCAAACGGGTGTGTATACTCTGAGAGGGCGAAAGTGGGGTGTCTACTGGTTCTCTAAACCTACCCAAATGGTTTTTTGTTTCGGTCACCCAATACCGAAACTGAACCAATTGGTTCCAATTTTCTAACTTTTGGGTCGGGTGTGGTCCAGTTCGAAGGACCAATTTTCCAGTCGGGTTTCAATTTTTGGTCAAAAATTGCCCAATGGTTTTTTAATTCACGAATAGTTTGAGAATTTAAGGTTATATGAATTAATCCTGAATTATTCACATTTTAAAAGAAAATCTGTGCAAATAATTCCAAATTGTTTCATAAATTGTGAATTTTTATATTTTCCAAAATTTTATACGTTTAAATCTTCTTTTTTTCTCTCTGATTTTTTTGAAATGAGGCGTTGGCACCCCCGCACCAGGGTTTCGGCGCCTCATTTCATGGGAGCCGGCGCTTCTATATCGAGGTGTTAGCGCTTCGATTAAAAAATAATAATTTGTTTAATCGAAGCATCGACATTAGCGCCTCGGTGTTTCGCTAAATTTTTTCTTTATTTAATCGAAGTGCCGATACCTCGATATAGAAGCGGTGACGCCCCTTTTATTTTATTTTATTTTAGCGAAGCGCCAACACCTCGATATAAAGGCATCAGGGTGCCAGCGCTTCATCACCGGGGTGTCAGCGCCTCGCTATCGGGGTGTCGGCGCTTCGCTGCCGAGGTGCTAGTGCTTCGTTATCAGGCACTCACATTTTTTTAGTAAAATATACTTAAAAAAGTAAGTCTGACACTTTCTTAGAAAAAGAGAGAGAAGAGAGAGAAAAGAAAGAGACTTCTAAAAAAGTCAAGAATAACGACTGAAAAAGAATATAAATTTTAAAATATTTTAAAATTTAAACCCTAGTTAGTAAAGCAGCCCACTTGCCACCCATCACTTCACAAAAAAAGTGCTACATGTCGCGCCCATATCAATTGGCGTAGAGATATCTCTACGCTTAGGCGCATTTTCCCCTTTGCCATATATATCTATATACACACACACATAGGACCGCTCGAGCGAGATTCACATATTGCTTGAGCGAGAATGCCTCAGAAATGAGGTTAGATTTACGGCCTAATCTCGCTCAAGCGAGGTGTTGAAGTCTGCACCAGAAACTTTTCTATAATAAGTCGCTCGAGTGGACACTGGTGGTCGCTCGAGCGAGTTAGCTCAGATTTGTCCATCTCAACCCTTTTTGAGGTAGAACTTAACTACTTCGAATCACTATAATCACAATCGATCGTTGACGCGTCACTTGTGTATGTGATGTAGAAGGAGGATCAGTAGCCATTGATAAGGATCGCCTCACTTCCTTTTTGCGACATTAGGACCCGAGGTAGGGGAATTACAATGCAATCTTATCTCTTATCTCTTAAATCATGGTTATCTAATGATCGTCGAGTTAGGAAATGGCTCTGATTGTCAGCGTTAAGATGTCAAAAATATTGACCGTTGTATATTATTGTATAATTGGAATTGATTGTATGAACATTGAAAATTGTGGTGTGTTTAGAATATGGGACTCACATCGAATATTGAACCCCTTTGATTATTGAATGCATTGAATCCCCATTGAATGTTATGACCCATCGAATATTGAAAATGCATTAAACTCACATTGAAAGTAAGAACTCATTATATTGAACCTCATTGAACTCCGTCATTGAATAGACTCATTGAATACTCACTAAACATCAGAGATTTCACCTAAATTCTAAATTAGCTATGTTTTATAAGCACAATATTATGTATTAAAACACACATGTGATTTGAAGAGTTGATCTTGACGAATCCTGTGCGATGGTACCTACTGAACCATGCTTCGGCACACTCTGAACTGTGCTTCGGCATCTACTAAATCGTGACGACGGCCATTTAACCGCCCAAGTATTCCTCACAAAGCAGGAGCTTGGGCATACTGAAAAAGTATTCATGAATGACGATAGTTGATTCCCATCGACTGCCTCTGGCTCGAGCGCTATACTTGCGTTGGAGATTATTAAGTTATTATTTAAGTCATGCATGAATATAACAAGATGCATTTAACATGAAATGGAAATCTCTTTAACTATACATTTTTATAAATTGTGAAATGAGTGACAAAACTATCTTATGGAACTAAATCCCGAGTATGACCATAAAGCCCTCTGAATCGGAAATTTGTAGAGATAAATTGTGAATTGATCATTGATAAATATGTTTGAGTAAATAAGACATATGTTTGCATTTTGATTATCCTACTGAGTTCGTGGAATTTTAGCACACCCCGATAATACGTGTCACAGGTATTGAGGTCGACAAGGATCCCAATTTGGTGCAAGAAGACGAGGAAGATCTTCCGCCTGAGAGTTATTATCCTTAGATTGATCTCGACCATATATTTGGTACAATATTTATTGGTTATCTTCAGAATATTGGCTACCTTGTTTAACTACCACTATTTAGTTGACGTACGGTCATCACTGGTGGTATTAGTTGGATAGTATTCTTTAATTGTATTGAGTGTTTATTTCATCTTATAATTGTTTGATCTCTAATAATTCCAAGGAAATTTTGTACATTGATCATGATCTATGACTTGAAAATCTGTACGTTTCGGCTTGAGAATTTCAAGTTGTTACAGTTGGTATCAGAGAAATATCTTTAAGTCCTGTCGAGACATGAGTTGGAATTTCATGATCTCCTTTGACTTGCTCTTTGTTCATTCCTAACAGATCCCAATGGCTCCACGTTGTAGACTAAGAAGCGTTCATACAGAGGGTACCTCAAGCGGAGCAGAAATTGCCACTGGTTCGAATGGCGTTCCCTTAGGAGGAAATAACCACGTTTGTGTCAGACAATTATTGGAAACCATGGAAAATTCAATGGTGCAGCAGACTACCTTGCTTGCAACCAGACCACAACCCTCAGGTTTCCAAGAGTTCCAAAGGATGAAGCCTCCCAGCTTCATGGGGGAAACAAATCCAAGTGAAGCTGAGAAATGGCTGAACCAGATGGAGAAGATCTTCCATGTGATACCCTGCACGGAAGACGAGAAAGTGAGATGGGCATCTTTCCAACTTGAAGGAGAGGTAGACCCTTGGCGGAAATCAATGGAGAGGACTAGAGAACAAGAGACACCGAATACACCATGGATGCAGACCCAATTTGCTGAGATGTTCAATGAGAAGTACTTCCCAGAAGTCGTTAGAGATCAATGGGAAGCAGACTTCATTTCCCTAACTAAAGAGCAAATGAAAGTGGTTGAGTATGAAGCTGAATTCACGAGACTCTCGCGGTTCGTGCTACAAGTGAAGAGAGCAGCATAATAAGAACAAAGGAAGTTGGGCACAATCACTCCCCGACGATCAAACCAATAAAAGGACTATGTTCTCAGCTACGACACCGTCTCAACCAGCACCAGCCACAAGTTTCAGACAATTGTCTTCAACACCTATGAAACCTTTTCGTCCCTCGCAGTCTACCACAATCGAAGCATCGGTGGCACAAAAGACATCATAAATCCCTACACTTGTGCCCCTCGAATCATGCCCATGATGTGGAATGCATCACAAGTTGGAGAATTGCAGATGGACCACAGGTGCATGTTTCCGTTGTGGCCAGAAGGGACACTTGATAAAGGATGTCTCCGAGAAGGACAAACAACAGACCGCACCAGCATCCAATCAGAGGTCCTCTCGACCTATAGTCCAGGGTCACGCCTACGCAACATCTACATGGGATGCTCAACCCACGAACGACATCATACAAGGTATAACTTAAAATTATTGCTGGTTTAAAAGTCATTAATTTTCCATTAAACTGATGAACATCCCTGGAAAAAACATTGATTGTGAAATTGCATGAATACTATATCATATAGAATAGGATTAATTCATTTAATCACATGAACCCTAGGTACCCTACAATTGTATCAGAGTAGTGATATTTGTTAGCACAAGGCACAGGTACTAATAGACCCCGGCTCTACGCACTCCTTCGTGAACCCTCAATTTGCCATCAAATTGAGTATCATACCAGAACCACTAGACTTCATCTTGTCCGTGTCAATCCCTATAGGGAATTCAGTAAACACAGACACCATTTGCCAATCAGTTATCATTCCGATCGAAAATGAAGAAACAACGATCGATCTGATTATCATGGATATGCAAGGATTAAATGTGATCCTTGGTATGGACTGATTGTTTACCTATTATGCGAGCATTGACTGCCTCCGAATGGTAGTAACCTTTCGCCCCTTAAAGGGTGCACCGTTCAAATTCTATGGCATTAAGTCAAAGATCGCACCCTTCATATCAGCCATTCGAGCCCAATGTCTGTCGAAGAATGGAAATTGCAGATATCTCACATATATGCAAGATAAATGTGAAGAGAAAACCAACATTATGAACATTCCCATTGTTTGCAAGTTCCCAGAGGTTTTTCCTGAAGAATTGCCAGGATACCACCAGACAAAGAAGTTGAGTTCGTAGTCGAATTGATTACAGGCACAGAACCGGTATGTTAAACTCCATACTGTATGGCACCGACCGAACTGAAAGAGCTTAAGGAACAGTTGCAAGAGCTCTTAGATAAGGGATTCATTAGATTAAGCATTTCCCCATGGGGAGCACTCGTCTTGTTTGTCAAAAAGAAGGACAGATCGATGAGACTCTGAATCGATTATCGCTACCTGAACAAATTAACGATCAAGAACCGCTACCGACTTCCCCTCATTGATGATCTTTTTGATCAACTCCAAGGTGCAAGGTTCTTCTCGAAGATAGACTTGAGATCGGCTTACCACCAGTTGAAAATTAAGGCCGAAGACATATTGAAAACAACATTTTGAACTAGGTATCACCATTATGAATCTTTAGTAATGTTGTTCAGTCTAACAAACACATCAACATTGTTCATGGATCTGATGAATCGAGTGGTCAAACCACACCTCGACAAATTTATTGTAGCCTTCGTGGACGACATTCTCATTTACTCGAAGACAAGAGAAGAGCATGAATAGCATCTACATACCACTCTTCAGACACTACATGACCATCAGCTTGATGCAAAACTAAGTAAGTGTGAGTTTTGGCCCGAACAAGTCAGTTTCTTGGGACACGTCGTCTCTAAAGCAAGCATAACCATTTATCGAAAAGCAATCGTAAAATTGGAGCAACTGAAGACTGTAATCGAAATCCACAGTTTTTTGGGCCTGACCGATTTATACAGAAGATTTGTTGAAGGTTTCTCCAAGCTTGCAGGACCACTCACTCAGCTCACAAGGAAGAACGTAAAATTCGAGTGGAAAGACTCGTGTGAGAATAGCTTCCTAGAGCTTAAGAAAAGATTAACTTTTGCACCAGTTCTTGCTTTACCATAAAAAAGTGGAGACTTTATAGTATTTAGTGACGCATTGCATAATGGACTGGGTTGTGTATTGAACCAACACGAAAGAGTCATTACTTATGGCTCTCGTCAACTCAAGGACCATGAAAAGAACTATCCGACTCACGACCTGGAACTCGCAGCAGTCATCTTTGCCTTAAAATTTGGAGGCACTACATCTACAGGGAGATATTTGAGATCCTCACCGATCACAAGAGCTTGAAATACCTTTTCACCCAGAAGGATTTGAACATGAGGAAAAGAAGGTGGATAAAATTTCTCAAGGATTATGATTGCAACATCCTCTACCATCCTGGGAAATCAAATGTGGTGGCAGACACATTCAGTCAAAAAGCATCAGCTTAGTTATCCAATCTTGTCACCAGAATCCAACGATGGCAGTTATTTGAAGACATCTCCCTCTATGATACAAGATTCGATGTCAAGGACTCAGGGCATTATTGGCCTGCATGTAAATTAAACCAACGATCTTTGATGCTATCCGAGAACTCCAGATGACGGATGAAGATTTGATGGCCATCAGACAAGATGTAACAAGCAATAATAGACCTGATTTCTCCATTAGAGAAGATGGTTTAGTACTCTTCAGAGGCCGACTTTACGTACTAGCCGATATTGAAATTCGACGCCTCATTCTTGAGGAAGCACACAAGTCAAGATACACTATACATCTAGGGTGTACAAAAATATATCAACATCTGAAAAAGAGTTGGTGGTGGATGGGTTCAAAGAAAGATATAGCAGAAAATGTGTTAAAGTGCTTGGTATGCCAACAAGTGAAGGTTGACCATCGAAACCCCTCCAGTTTGTAGCAACCCTTACCGATACCTGAATGGAAATGGGAGGCTGTATCCATGGATTTCATTCTTGGGTTACCAAGAACCTTGAAAGGACAGTGTAATTTGGGTGATCGTTGATCGCTTAACCCCCATTTTCTACTATACAGTACGAAGCATACAACCATCATCTCGTAGAATTGTATATCAAGGAAATCGTCAGATTACACGATAATCTAGCTAGCATCATCTCGAACAGAGACCCACTGTACACGTCAAAATTTTGGCAACGATTCCAAGAGGGAATGGGCTTGAGACTGGACTTTAGTTCTACATTTCATCCTCAGACAGATGGTCAGACGGAAAGGGTGAATCAGATTATCAAAGACATGCTTAAAACTTGCATGTTAGACTTTCAAGGGTCATAGAACAAACACATACCATTGATTGAATTTGCCTACAACAATAGTTATCAAGCAAGCATTGGGATGGCCCCTTTCGAAGCACTTTATAGTCGGAGATGCAAGTTTCCACTCAATTGGGAAGAGACCAGAGAGAAATTATTATTGGGTCCAGAGAATATCTAAAGCAAAACCAAAACAATTCGGTTAATCCGTGAAAGATTAAGATTCGCACAGAACCGATAAAAGAGCTATGCTGACGTAAAAAGGACGAATATCGAGTTTCAGGTAAAACTTAGTGAAAAATTTTCATGTCATTTTCCTAATGTTGTATCCATCATTGAAATTATGACTTATTTTCAAAAAGGAGATAATACTTTCGTCAAGATATCACCAACAAAAGGAGTGATGCGATTCAGGAAGCGTGGAAAATTGTGCCCACGATATGTTGGGCCCTTCAAGATTTTGAGTCAAGTCGGTGAGGTTGCCTATCTGATAGCCTTACCACCTTAGCTTTCAAGCATGCACAACGTCTTCCATGTATCTATATTATGGAAGTACGTAAAAGACCCAAACCATGTCTTAGATTACCAGCCCATTGAGATCCACGAAGATATGACCGTTATAGAAGAGCTGATACAGATCCTGGATCGTAAAGAGCAAGTCCTGTGAAAAAATCCCTCTTGTGCTTATGAGGTGAAAAAATCATTCATCCAAGGAAGCTACCTGAGAGCGCGAGTCGAATATTCGTGACAAATACCCTCATCTTGTTGAATAAGGTATGAAAATATTGTTTGAAAATGAAAAGTCAATGGAATTTGTAATGGAATTTGACACTGGTGAATAGAATGAACACATCCAAAATTTTAACTTTTGGGAAATTTTTGGAGCTTCCCGCTCGAGCGAACTTTGGTTCTCGCTTGAGCGAGATTCCTCCAATATAACACTTAAAACTTTCAGATATTATTCGTTCGAGAGAGAATTACATTCCGCTCGAGCGATTTCCCTCATTCTCTACACGTCAAACTTTCTGTCATTTATCGCTCGAGCGACGTTCAGTTGTTGCTCAAGTGTTCCCAAAACCGGCCCTTTGTATTTTACAATTCGCTCAAGCAACTACCAATAGTCGCTTGAGCAATTTCAACAGTTTATATGCCCAATAGCATTTTATATCCATTTTATCACACGAAATTGGTGGATTAAAATGTTTCGGCTCCCTTCGTCCTCCGCAAGAACTTGTCGTAGCAAAGTATTCATTGTGGTCATGCCTTACACTCCTTCTCGCAAGTCACGCTACGTGTTTTCCTTCGCGCCAAAGGTAACATTCATCCTTTGAATTCGAAATACCTTTAATCTTTTCAATGGCACCTCGAAAGACAATGTCTTCAAAGCGTCACAGGACCGATCCTCCACCAACAAAGGAGAAACCCAACCCTTGGTGGAGAGAAAAGACATTCGAACCCGAATGGTCATTCAATTGGGATTTTTTCATTGACGAGCAATCCACCCAGTGGGCGTTGAACTAACTTTACCAAGCCAAATTGATGTCTCTATTCAAACCATTCCACGACCACTACTATCCACGTTTGGTTATATTATTCTACCAAAATCTTGAGCATGAAGGTTCTAAGATCACCACGAAGATTGACGATCAGATTTTTCGTTTTGATGTCGACCACATCGCAACAGCCATGGAATGCCTTAAAATTTTCATACTTTAGGTCTAGAAGCACCAGCTTTCGAACCCGCACCATTATGAATTGTTGCAAAAATGGGCAGTGGAGAACAAGGATTAGGCCAATCGGAAGGGAGGCCCGACTGCCAGCAGAGATGTGGCTGTTAGACATAATCTTCAAGAAGAATTTATATCTTGTGTGACACGAACAAGAATGTGTGAGCATACTGTTACAGGCCCTCTTCTCTGCCCCACCTTTCAGGGGCGTTGGTTCAATGCATCAACAGTCTTGTTCGAAGGGTTAATTTATGCCCAGGGTGCCATGAATCCGTTTTCATCGAAAAGGGCGCCCTTGACCTCAATATTATTCACTAGGTTGATCTCTCGTCTCATCGACGAA
The DNA here is from genome assembly GCA_021018995.1 of Chloranthus sessilifolius. Taxonomy (NCBI): domain Eukaryota; kingdom Viridiplantae; phylum Streptophyta; class Magnoliopsida; order Chloranthales; family Chloranthaceae; genus Chloranthus; species Chloranthus sessilifolius. The sequence continues at coordinate 13,398,722 of CM037588.1, forward strand.
TATGAAGATGACCTTCACAATTATGAAGTATCATCTGAAGAGAAGAAACATACTGATAATGTTAAGTTTTATGGTGAAGAAGAATGGAACCTGAATTACGTTAGGTTACACAAAAGTGTTCAAGATCGATATTTCCAACGCATAGCCGCCCATGCCCAAGCTGAACCTGCCGCCCAAGCACAGATGCCCCGACCCCAACAACCTCCATACCAGCCTTCACTTGCCCCCCAGAATGAGTGGGTCACCCGAGCTGAGTTCAACCGCCGGATGGATTTCTTGGATGTGATGTGCATGGAGATGATGAGAAATATGCTCTCGACCGACTCCACCATGCACATTTCGAGGGCTCGCGCATACACCTCTAGTTCATCTAGCTTGCAACCCAAGAGTGGCATTGAGGAGGAGGTCGATTGGACAGACGAGGAGGTGGATCAATAGTGGATTGGTCATTTGGTCATTGGTCTCCCTTGCCCTTTTTTTTGTGGATTGGTCATTTGGTCATTGGTCTCCCTTGCCCTTTTTTTGTGGCTATGGAACGTTTTGGAAATTTTGAAGTAATGGTTGTGGAATTGTTGGTATAGTTGTTAGATTGTGTTAGTTTACTGGTCTGCTTTTAAGTGTGTGTTTCTGAAGGGCATCTAATATTTTTCAATGGTATCAATGCACTTTTGTCTAATATATCAACATACTTTTTGGTTAATCTTATCAATATATTTTGATAATGCTAGCAACCATCTGTTGTGTCAGTTTACATTGAAGATCATATGACAAATTTTCGAGGGCGAAAATTTTTAAAGGAGGGGAGAATGTAACAATCCCTTCAAACCACTTTCATTTGAGGAACATGAACAAATACGAATATGAAGAGACCTTTGGATTTTTAAATACGCAAATTTTCAAGGATGAAAATTCTATAAGGAGGTTAACGACTCAAATTTTCATATGTTGCATTGCATTTGGCCTTCAAACTTCTGTATTAATTAAGCCATTAGCTAACACAAGCTAGGACATAGCCTACTGGTTGAAGGCTTGAATTATAGGCAAGAGGTCAGAGGTTCGAAACTTGATGCGTCAATTTTGAACCTTCCCTTCGTTGGTGTGTTGGCTTAACACTGAATAATCTCCTTAAGTGATAGAAAAGTGTGTTAGGAGAACCTAGTTATTATCTCTGTGAAAATTCTCCCTAAGAAAAGAGCATAATTTTTTCCTTTCAAAAAACCCTAGCCATCACATATCTCTCCCTCAATCTCTTTCTTCACCCTAAAATCTTTTAGGTGTTTCGTCCTCAAGAAACTCTTTGACCTTTTCCACCATTGGATCAAGGAAGGAGATCTTTGACCTTTTCCACCATTAGATTGGATGGATGGGAGTCTTGGACGCCAATCTCCTAAAACATCGATCATTATAGATCTACCGTGCACGCCTAAAAAAGGTAGATATCATAGTTCATTATTACAAATTTTGTTTTCTTAAAGTTCAGAGTTTAGTTAATGATTATGGAGTTTTTATTTGAAATTTGAGACTTCGGGTTCGGACTAAGGAAAGGGTTCACGTGCATACTCGCATAGGGCCGCTCGAGCGAGATTCACATTTCGCTCGAGCAAGAACGCCTCAGAAATGAGGTCAGATTTCGGCAATCTCGTTCGAGCGATTTTGGTTGTCACTCGAGCGAGGTGTTGAAGTCCGCACATGAAATTTTTGTCTAATAAGTCGCTCGAGCGGACACTGGTGGTCGCTCGAGCGAGTTAGCTCAAATTCGTCCATCTCAACCATTTTTGAGGTAGAACTTAAGTACTTCGAATCATTGTAATCACAATCGATCATTGATGCGTCACTTGCATATGTGATGTAGGAGGAGGATCAATAGTCATCGATAAGGATTGCCTCACTTCCTTTCCGTGACATTAAGACCCGAGGTAGTTACCTCTTATCTCTTAAATCATGGTTATCGAATGATCATCGAGTTAGGAAATGGCTCCGATTGTTAGCGTCAAGATGTCAAAAATATTGATCATTGTATATGATTGTATAACTAGAATTGATTGTATGAACATTGAAATTTGTGGTGTGTTTAAAGTATGGGACTCACATCGAATACTGAACCCCTTTGATTATTGACTGCATTGAATCCCCATTGTATGTTATGACCCATCGAATATAGAAAATGCATTAAACTCACATTGAAGGTTAGAACTCATTATATTGAACCTCATTGAACTCCCTCATTGAATACTAGAATGCATCGGACATTGAGACTCATTGAATACTCACTGAGCATCGGAGATTTCATCTAAATTCTAAATTAGCTATGTTTTATGGGCACAATATTATGTATTAAAACACCATGTGATTTGAAGAGTTGATCTGGACAAATCCTATGCGATAGTACCTACTGAACCGTGCTTTGGCACACTCTGAACTGTCCTTTGGCACATACTGAAATGTGACGACGGCCTTTGAACCACCCAAGTATTCCTCACAACGCAGGAGATTGGGCATATTGAGAAAGTGTTCATGAACGACGATGATTAGGATTCCCATCTGTTGCCTCTGGCTCGAGCACTATACTTATGTTGGAGATTCTTAAGTTATTATTTAAGTCATACATGAATATAACAAGATGCATTTAACATGAAATGGAAATCTCTTTAACTATGGATTCATATAAATTGTGAAATGAGTGATAAAACAATCTTCTAGAACTAAATCCCGAGTATGACCATAAAGCCCTCTGAATCGAAAATTTGTAGAGATAAATCTTGAATTAATCATTGATAAATATGTTTGAGTAAATGAGACATCTGTTTATATTTTGATTATCCTACTGAGCTCATGGAATTTTAACTCACCCCGACACTATGTGTCACAGGTACTTAGGTCGATAGGGATCACAATTTGGTGCCGGAAGACGAGGAAGATCTTCCGCCTGAGAGTTATTATCCTTAGATTGATCTCGACCTTATATTTGGTACAATATTTATTGTTATCTTCAAAATATTGGCTACCTTCTTTAATTACCACTGTTTAGGTGGCGTATGACTGTTATCGGTGGTATTAGTTGGACAGTATTCTTTAATTGTATTGAGTGTTTATTTCATCTTATAATTGTTTGATTTCTACTAATACCAAGGAAATTTTGTATGTTGATCATGATCTATCATTTAGCAACCCGAAAATCTCTATGTTTTAGCTTGAGAATTTTGGGTTGTTACAGTCAACCTGTTTACTAAGACTTGACTGTGCCAGGTAACTGCCTGAGGTCAGGTCCATCTAAATTTGTTAAGCACCCACCTTAGATTGATGAGATATTGCCCATTTGTAGTGACACCCATAAGGCACCTTTTTATTTAAATGGGTGTGTTAGTAAATTAGTAAAGCACACACCGCACCTCACACCTTATGAGAAGTCGGGACCGATTTCTGATGAACCCTGACCCGAGGTTTAACCCTAATTGGCTCTGAGCCTTGGTGTTGATAAGGAGATCATCACCAACAAATTAGAGTTCGATGATGATCATGGGAATGATCAATGATTTGGGTCAAACCTAAACCCATAAATTTGAAAGAACTAGATGCACTAATATTTAAGGTTATGAGTTTGTGCCTTCCATGGAGCAATGACATTTCTTGTAAATACAATTTAAGCCCAAGGGCCTTTATGAGCTAATTTCCAAATCTTCTTAATTATAAATTAGATTTTTTTACAAATCTCTAGCAAATCCTAGCCCATCATCTATTTGACACAATTTTGACCCATCTTACATCATAAAATAACTCTGGGGAAATCTAGGGTGAGAGATGCACTCCCACACATGCACCACAAGATAGGTTGGACAATTAGAAAATCATAAATTTTGAGGACATAGAAAGACACACAATACAAGATTTGACTTAGTGTATGGTAGGAAGTGAACCACGTGGGGTCCACTCTGACGTGCACATGGAGTAAAGTGGTGGAGAGAAAGGAGAGAGAGAGAGTGGTCTTGGAAGTAAAGGGAGGCCAAGCGTCCCAAAATTTCATCCCTTGTCCCTTTTCCCATTTGCAAAAATCGAATTCTTCAAGGGGACTCCTCATTCCCACCATTTTCATCTTCTTGCTTCTCTTGCACCTCCATTAGAACACCTTCTCCTACCCTGAATTTGCCCTCTATATTCACCCATCAAAATCAACATCCAACCCCACCACTCAACTCCCCACACCTTCTAGTCTCATTTACATAAAACTTGACTCCATCTCAGTCCCTTCCACCACAAAAACAAAGACAAACTAGCAAGCTAGAAAGATCAAGCCCAAGGTAATGTCTTAGTTAGCTCTTGTTTGGTGTTTCTAATCTTGTAGTGTAAGTTTTTGTCCATAGAATCTAATCTTCTTAGGCTATTTTTAGAGTTTTTATTCTAAAATAATTATATAATATTATGACCAGAACGTTTTGATGTCATGCATGTGATCAAAATGATCATGCAAGGCTATCCAATGGTCTAGATTGGTCAACTAGCCCAAGACTACATAGGGTAGCATTTTTCTTGAATTTTTGTAAAGAAAATTTGATTTTGATTTGAAATTTTTAAAGTTCCTGGAATGATAGTTTTACCAGGACATTTGGATGATATGAATGTGATCAAAATGATCATGCAAGGCCATCCAATGGTCTAGATTTTGTCAACTAGACCAAAACTACAGTATAGGATTTTCTTGAATTTTCCTTGGATTTTTGTGATAGAAATTGAATTTTTGTTTGAGACTTTAAATTTTCTAGAATAATATTTTGACCAGAACATTTGGATACTATGCATGTAATCAAAATGACCATGCAAGGTCATCCAATGTCTAGATTGGTCAACTAGACCAAGACATGTGGTAGAATTTCTCTTGAGTTTTCTTGGATTTTTGTAAAAGAAACTTGAATTTTGTTTGAGATTTTAAAATTTTTCTAGAATGATAGTTTGGTCAGAATATTTGGATGCCATACATGTGATCAAAATGATTATGCAAGTTCATCCAATGGTCTAGATTGGTCAACTAGACGAACACTACATATTGTAGAATTCTTTTAGATTTTCTTGGAATTTTTGTAAAGAAAAACTGAATTTCGTTTGAAATTTTTTCAATTTTTGGGAATAATATTTTGATCAGCATAATTGGATGCCATGCATGTGATCAAAATGATTATGCAAGGTCATCCAATAGCCTAGATTTGGTCAACTAGATCAAGACTATAAAGTGTAAGATTTTTCTTGGATTTCTTGATTTTTTTGCAAAAAGAAATTGATTTTTGGTTTGAAATTTTTTTATTTTCTAGAATAATATTTTGATCAGAACATTTAGATGCCATCCAATGGTCTAGATTGGTCAACTTGATCAAGACTACATAGTGTTGAATTTTCTTGGATTATCTTAAATTTTTGTAAAAAAAATTGGATTTTTGTTTGAAGTTCTTTTGGTTTTCTGAGATATAGCTTGGCCAGCACATTTGGATGCCATGCATGTGAGCAAAATGATCGTGCAAAGCCACCCAATTGTCTAGATTGGCCAAAGATGAATCATGTTCATCATTGTGTAAAGACTTGAAAATTTTAAACCTTATATCTCCATCCTGTGCCACTTAGATTAAATGGGTCATATGGATAATGTCCATATGCTTTGTGGATAATATTAGTTAGTTTTGATCTCAGGAAATTAAATTTCTGATCACTGACTTTAAGGTTAAATGAATGGCTATAAATGCATGTTGAACACTAGAATACTACGTGTAATATAGCTTCAATTAATGTCATTTATTTTCATAGTATAATAATGAAATTTGTGACATGATATTATTAAAATTTTAGATAAACTATCTATATGGAATCTCAAAAATATTCCCATAATGTCATGGTTTCGATTGTGATAGAAATTAATGGTCATAGATTGCATGATGCTAGATAGTCTACATATAGTGTAGTATTGAATCTTGTCTATTTTCCATAATATTAAACTTAAAATTTTGAGTATGTTAGTAGCACTACAAAAAATAAGACTATTAGCGGCAGCCAAAAGCTGCCACTATTAACAAAAAACTGCCGCTAATAGTCTTTAATAGTTTTTTGTTAATAGCGGCAGTGTTTTGCTCCAAAAACTGCCGCTAATAATCTGTTTTTTGTAGTGTAGCTGAAATTCACTGAGTTTTATAGAATTTCATCTCAAAAAATCTTGATTTAATTATTGATTTTAATGATAATATGATTGGATGGCAGTGATTGATTAGATGGCAGTGATTGGTTGGATTAAAATTGCTTGAATTGCTTGTGATGTGTAGTATAGATGCATAGAACTTGTTGACTTATGTGATTTTGATCATGAAATCTTAACCCAACGATGAGGTTAGATAGGATAGGAGATTTTGGATATGTGTGCTTGAATCTTGATTTTTTATCGTGAAAATTTGAACGATGATGGATGCTTGTGTATGAAAAATCTTGATACATGATTTTTATGTAGTTTAACATTAATCAGAATCATTAGCAGGTCTATCGATTGAAGTTTGACCATTTTGTTTGACTTATAGTCTGAATGATCAACGATGATCGATTGATTATCGATAAAAACCCAGAAATTCGGACAATCAAGATATAACACGTATAGCAGATAGATCTTGAAAATATGATAAAAAATGGTTTTGAAAAGCGTGATTTTTTAAAACAGATTTCTGAAAATAAAAGGATTTGAAAAATAGAGTCGTGCCTGGGAAATTGGGTTTTATCGGATGGCTTTTCATGCTAAGCCGAAATTGCTAGATAGAATGATACCCGACGAATAGGGTAGTACCGGCAAGCGAATCGTGACAATTAAACCGATAGGGCGGACCCGAACTAAGATCTTGGTGGATCTAGGACTAACCTGGAATCATCCCAGACCGATACCTGAAGTATTGTGGCATGAGATGAACCACTAGGTGGACCCCATCGACGGCCCAAGTCCATAGGCTTTGTAGCCCATAGTAGTTTACTCTTAGAACATAGAGTAAAATGAACTGAAATAAATTTCGGAAAATTTCAAAAATATTAATTTAAATTAATTAACGGGTTGCCGATACCCAGTTAAAATTTCAAACCCTGACTCCCCGTAGTTTGAATTTTACGGCACTCGGTGCACAAGGTAGCGAATCTGCCTTGTTGCACCAGAAATCTGAACCCTCGAAGAGCCACGATTTCCGTGACTAAGGCCCCTTCAAAAAAATCTGCGAGAAATTAAGGTCAAACCTTAACCTGTCCCTAAGGCTTGGGTAAAATTTCAAGCCATAATTTCATAAGAATTGTTGGCTGAAAAATAAGGGAAATTGTGTTAGGCGACACCACACAGTCAGTAACTAGATCAGACTTCTAAACGGATGGACCTGATTCCACCATGATCCTTTGATTTTTTACCATTAAAATATAAAAATAATTTATAGATAACTCCCTGAGCTTTCCAGAAAGCCACTGAGTGTACTATTTTGATATCGGCACTAAGAGTTACCCGACTCTAAGGACCAATAAACTTGGTCCGATAACCTAATTAAGGAGGACAAATCTCAGTAATTTGTCTACAATGATCAAGTTTGATCATATTTTTGAGTGCCACCACATGGAAAATATGTGATTATCAACACTCTTTCACTCAGTTTTCATAGGACTTAAACATTGGATCGACGCTTAAAATGGCGAGCAATTTATTGCAAATTGTTTGGTACACTTGTGGAAAAATCTGCAATGTAAAGAAAGTAGCCAAAACTTTGACCTTACCCTGAGAGTTGTGACCATCTGGTCAGCACCAGATCACAATGACCACTGTGAGGGTAATCTATGATGGGACTTGAGTTGACTTGATCAACCAATGTGACAACCCAGATTTTGACACCCCGAAACCCGTGCCATTAGCACGATCTTCTATGTCGTGCTCCTGAAGTCTATACGGAATAATGATATAACAAGCAACATCTACTCAAAATAAGATAATTAACTGTACTATGGGAAAACATGTCCACTCATCTAAAGCATAAGCTCAAAAGACAGTTCTCCTTCCATTCCAATGCATGAACAGAAGAATCGACCCTAACCATCGGTGATAAACAAAACACCCCAGATGGTTCGCCAAAAAGAATATATCATTTAATTATATTATTTAAAAATAAGGCTTGACATACCAAGCCGTACAGTAAACTCTCAAAAATAAGGTACGCAGGGGTCCCCTAGAAGAAGTCCTCAGGAGGGGGCTCCAACTCTTCCCCGGACACGTAATCTGAATCCCTTGGATCAACGTCTCCTGAAGCCTCAGCGGCTGCTAGTAATGAACCTGCGACGTATAGTCTAAAGGGGTGAGCTACATCCTAGCTCAATAGAGAAATAACAAGTGAACATATAAGTTAAGCTCTCACATATATTCTAAATAGTTTAAAAGCATAGTTTATCTGATGAAATTACTGAGAAAACATTTTAAAAAACTGAAATGATGTACTAGATGCAACTGTTACTTTACATGATTTTGTTCATTCTCAACTTACTGGTATTAGTTACTAATTCAGCCTAATCACTTAAATCTTAACTTAAATAATCCTCGAGTAATATATCATCGAGCACCCGATGGAATACCCATCATTGTGGTCTAAATAGATACTTGTCATATCTTTTTCATACTTGAATACTACCCAGGTCCCTTTCTCATAGGTGACGGAATTTCTGATCTCATACTCACATCCTTGGGATGTCAAACTGGTGTATGGATTGGCCGCAGTACCGGTCACGGATATCCTGCCGAGTCAGTCGTGGGTATCCCGCTACATCAGTAAGGTATTCTATGTAAACCTTAAATAACAAAAAACCATGTGCGCTACATATAGTTATTCACCGTGTGATCGTGCTAATTCTAGTATATTAGGCCTTATCAACTTTTCTTTTACTTCACCGATAGATTTCATCTGCATCCCTGGGATGCCACTGGCTCAACGCATCACTTAGATGTGTCTTATCACAATTTCACGTCCCCTGGAGACCTTATTAGTTCATTGGGTATTAGCACACACACCTATACTCTTTGAAATCATATTTTGATGCATAAATGTTTATATGAATTACTCTACATACATGCTTTCAAAAATTAAAGTACATGTTCAAGGTATTTCCTACCTCACAGCAATTCCATTTATCTAAAACGCATCATTATCTCTTAGGGGATCCAACACAACAATTACACGCCAAACCTATATTGCATGTGTCAAAACACTCTTAGAAAAGCCTATAAGAATCTTGAAGACCATAGCTCCCAAGAGCAGCAAAAATAAATATAAAAATCTATGTAGTACCTTGCGCGAGCGAGCACTATTCATCGCACGAGCGATCACTGATCATCGCGCGAGTGAATACCATTCATCGCTCGTGCAAGCACTATTCATCACTCGAGCGATGATAATTGAGGTATCATCCCTCGCTCGAGCGATTATAAACAAGGTATCAGAAGGTCACGCGAGCCTTCGCTCGAGCGAGCCTCCCTTTACAAAATGTCCTCGCTTGAGTGAGCACAGAACATGTTTTGGTTATATAATATATAATTTCCCTCACTCGAGCAGTTATAAATGAGGCACTTGACCTTACTCGAGCGATAACAATCGAGGTACCTGAAGGTCACGCAAGCCCTCGCTCGCGCGAGCTTCCCCTTCACAAAGGGTCTCGCTCGAGCGAGTCCAGAACACATTTTATCTATATAATTTGTCCTTCCTCGCCTGAAGGAAACTAGTTTAATCCGCCATGAGGAGCCATCACAGTTATTGCTCGATCTTTTCGAGAACTCATCTCCTACCTCATTTAATACTCTATTAAAAGCCAATATAATTTAACCAAACAATTAATACTCTATTTAAAGCACATATAAACCTTAAAACATACCTCAAGTCATTTGATCTCATCTAGATTTGATCCAAGATCAACTCAAATGAAGAGGGTTTCAAAAGCCCCTCTTCCAACCCCTTTCTAGATCGTCCACCAGCTCAAACCAAAAGATCCTTTTAAATTTCTTCACCACACCCTTCTCATCCTATGTATTTAAGATCCATAAGGTGGATCTTGTCTCTTAATCACAAGAAATTTCCTACCTCTGATCTTCTTTTATAAAATCCTCTCTTCTTTCTCCCTGTTTTACTCTCTCTCTCTATCTAAGCTCAAATAGGTCACGTATGGGAGACTCCTCCTCCTTTTCTCTTATCTAGTGAAAACTAGTGTATTTTACACACATACTTTTGTTAGATGTTTCACCTTCATATAATTCGCATACAAGACACCTACACCTGGTAGTGTATAAAGTAGGTGTGGTTCACTTGTTTACCACATACACTCACACATCATGTAAGTCACACGTGACCTACATGTGTCACGAAAATCTGGGTTATTACATTCACCCCAACTTATAAAATTTTCATCCTCGAAAATTGACAAAAATATACCTCACCAAACTACACACGACTAACAGGGTGTCCGAATAGGCTACTCGTTTAGTCCAATCATCTAATTAAGCATTTGTGCAAAAGTGGTCTACAATTAGACCAGCATGAAGGGAAAAATCCATGTCCTATTTTTACGACAAGTCGATACCCATGTCAAGCCACCTAAAATATAATAACACATTTAATAGCGATGATCATAATTCATATGACACCCATTCCAATTAACCTGCAATTCATATTTGGCATGTGACATACGAGACCTAAAGTATTTCGACAAATAGAGGTCCAGCATGACCACACCCATAAACGAGTACCTGCACAAGAACTACACACAACCCCACTTTCGAATGCCACTATGCACATTAAGACCAAATGACAAAATATATACATAGAAGCATCATCATGTTTAGTAAAAAGGTTGTGACAATCATGTCACGATAGTTTAAGAATCGATATTCCCATCAAGAAAAATAAAAAGAATATTCACCTCAAAATATGTAAAAATATCACATTACTATTTCCAAAAAGAATTTTAAATGATAGATGACAACATAATTGTCACCCTGCTCATACTCCTCATCATCGTCATCGTCGTCCTCGTCCTCGTCCTCATCATCACCATCGTCACCACCCTCCTTGGCAGTAGTGGCACCAGCTGTAGTGGTCCCGGTCACAGGACCCGAGCTAGATGCACCAAAGCTAGCACCTTGCATAACACCAATGCACTCCTGGTATGTCTGTGGAAATGCATGGCCCATGAGGTCGATGAAAAGTGACTCCTGGAACTGCTGATGTAGCCGGATCTCCCGCCCTTGTAGGAGGATTTCCTGCATCATGCTGCTGTCGGTGGTAGGGAAAAGCTGGGGATACGAAGCGGAGGGAGCAGTCGGTTCATTCGGTGGTGGTTGGGCTGCCTGTTGGGCAATCTGACAATCTCGCTTCCTGGTTAGACTGTTTTGGAGGCGTTTTAAGTTCCTATTCAGGTCTTGGCCTAGGAATGAGACTATGTTATCAATGAGGACGGGCTCGTCTTCTCGTATGTGGAAGCCATCCTTCCGATTGCGTAAGTCAAAGAGGCAAGAAATAAGATGGGCGTACGGTAGGCGATTGATGGGTGGTGGAATAGCACCCTTCATGTTGCGCTTAAGAGCATGTATAATGCCCTTGAGAAGCACCTTAGGTGCGTTAAATCACCTATTGTGAAAAGCAGAGTGCAGCGCCCCCCAAAAATATGTCACGACGTTCTTGGTCGTGGCCCGCCGGGTACAAATTCTTTTTAAAAATGATGTCAAGAGGCCACATATGTGGCGACAACTGGGATCATGTGATAGATTGTCCCGATGCGGTGGTGCCGCCAGTAATGTCGACGACTATTGTCTGAAAAGGTACATCTTGGGCAAAAGGTTGTTGTGAATTGGGTTCTCAGGTGTAGGCGTGAGGGCAATTCATGGCAAGCGAAATGTCGGCCTCGCCAAACTCAAACGACCTTCCGTCTATTTCAACGACGAGAATATCCTCGTCGGTAGTGGTCTTAAGAGTTTGATAAAATAACTTTACAAGCCGTGGATAACACCGGTTCCCAAACGACGTCAACAAAGACCGCATATGATTTTGCGTAAGAAAATCATTAGTCCATTTGGTGGACGTAAGATCTCGAAAGCAAGTGGGGTGGATTTCCCACTCGGTTTCAAAGATTTTGGCCCCCCACCAATCGTCCAATAGGATGGTGACTCGGTTTGAGGTGGTGGCGGTGGAGGTGGTGGTTGTGGTGCCTTATTGCGCGAAAGTGGCGATCGAATCGTGACCTTCTTTCTAGGTTGAAGGTTAGGGCTTGTGGAAGCCATTAGATCTCTAAGGAACAAAATTAACGAAAATAAGGTAGATTTAGGGTAGAAGTCACCTTTTGAAGTGTTTTTAACGAATCAGATTCTTCGAATCCGGCTTGAAATCGCACGTAGAGGAGTCGTCAACGTGAAAACCCCCAAAACCCTTACGTCCAAACCCTCTTCTCGTGTGAAGAAATGGGGCGGAATGGTGCTCGCCCCCATTTATACCCCCGACCTTGCTCGAGTGGTCATAAGTCCTCGCTCGAGCGAGTCCAGAACAATTTGGCAATTTATTTTTATATGGCTCGCGCGAGCAAGCGCAAGTCCTCGCTCGAGCGAACCCAGAAACATTCTTCTCGTTCATTTTGTCCTATGTGTTCTCCTAGTATCACCTTCAACTTCTAATACCTCCCTTAGACATGATTCCCTCCCAAACGCCTTTGGAAATCATAAATAGAGTGATCAATCTAGCGAGATTAAAACGAACTATGCTCAAAATTTAATAAAAATTCACCCAGTCATTCCAAAACAGAAATCGTACATTCACATGTCAAAACATCACATACATTTTACAACATTTATTAGGCGTCAACTAGCATTCTTAAACAAGCTAGGATATTGTTCTCTGACATCCGCCTCACGCTCCCATGTTGCTTCTTCAGCCGGATGATTCTTCCATTGAACCAGCACTAATGGGATCACTTTTTTCCGCAACACTTATTCTTTTCAATCCAAAATCTCTGTCGGTTCCTCTATCATGCTCATGTCTTCATGCATCTATAAAGGTTGACTGCCCAAAACATGATCAGGGCCATTAATATACTTCCTGAGCATAGATATGTGAAACACATTATGCACCCGATCGAATAGCGGTGGTAATCTAATGCGGTAAGCAACTTCCCGTACTCGACCCAAAACCTCGAATGGTCCAAGGTAGCGGGGACTTAACTTTCCCCTCTTTTCGAATCTCATTACGCCCTTCATAAGTGACACTTTGATAAATACATGTTCACCCACCTTATAGTCTACACTGGTCCGCTTGATATCGGCGTAGCTTTTCTGCCTGCTCTGAGCCACTTTGAGTTTTGCTCTTATCATACGAACATAGGTTGCATTATCTTCAAGTATCTCAGGTCCCAAAATAAATTTCTCCTCAATTTCATCCCAATTGATGGGCGATCTACATTGCCTCCCATAAAGAGCTTCATACGGTGTCATGCCAATGCTCGCTTGAAAACTGTTATTGTATGCAAACTCAATCAATGGTAGGTGCTGATCCCATGATCCTTGCAACTCTAACATACACGCCCTAAGCATGTCCTCGATGATCTGATTTACCCGCTCTGTTTGACCATCAGTTTGCAGATAGAATGTTGAACTGAAATTCAATCGCGTTCCCATTCCCTTTTGAAATTTCTTCCAAACCTTCGACGTGTATAATGGATCACGGTCAGAAACGATACTGCTTAGAATCCCGTGTAGGCGCACGATCTCTTTCATATACAACTCTGCAAGTCTTCTCGTCGTGTACAACGTATTGTAAGGCAAGAAGTGCGCTAACTTGGTCAATCGGTCTACGGCTACCCAAATGGCATTATATTTCTTTGCAGTACGCGGTAGTCCAACGATAAAGTCCATAGAGATCGATTCCCACTTACACTCCGGTATAGGTAGAGGTTGCAATAATCCTGCAGGATGTCTATGATCAACCTTCACTTGCTGACATGTCAAACACTGACACGTACTTAGCCACATCTTGCTTTAAACCTCTCCACCAGTAATTCTTTTACAAGTCTTGATACATTTTCGTGCTACCAGGGTGGATCGCATAGTTTGACTTGTGAGCTTCATCAAGGATAGTTTGCCATAGATCGGCATTGTTGAAAATGTAAAGACGGCCCTTGAACAATAGAGAATCATCTTCTTTCACTGAAAACTCAGGTCTAACGCTTTCAATCACATCTTGATGAATCTTAGTTAGCGCCGGGTCTTTCATCTATAGTTCGTGGATATGCTCAAATATCACTGGTCTCACTGATATGTTAGCCAAAAAGGCTCCTATAGCTTGTGACTCGATATTTGCATCATACAGTGCCAGATCTTCAAACAACTTCCATCTTTGCATACCCAAAATCAAACTAGCCAACTAAGCTGAACCCTTCCGACTCAAGGCATCGGCTACTACATTAGCCTTGCCTGTATGGTACTGTATGGAATAGTCATAGTCCTTGAGGAACTCCATCCATCTGCGCTGCATCATGTTTAGTTCTTTCTGTGTAAACAGATATCTGAGGCTCTTTTGGTCGGTGAAAATCTCAAAGGTCTCACCGTACAAGTAATGTCGCCAAATCTTCAGCGCAAATATAACCGATGCTAGTTTCAGGTCATGTGTCGAGTAGTTCTTTTCATATTCTTTTAACTGTCTTGACCTGTAAGCTATCACCTTTTTATATTAGTTGAGCACGCAATTCAAACCATTATACGAAGCATCACTGTAGACTGCGAACCCTCCACTGCCTGAGGGAATCGCTAGTACTGGAGCTGAAGTGAGCCTCTTCTTGAGTTCTTAAAAACTCTTCTCGCACGCTTCACTCTACTCAAATCTTGAATCCTTTCGTGTAAGCCTCGTAAGTGGTCCTGATATTTTTGAAAACCCCTCTATAAAACATCGATAATAGCCTGCTAGTCCAAGGAAACTACGGACGTCGGTCACGGTCTTTGGTTGCTCCCAATTTAGTACTGCTTCGATCTTAGCTGGATCTATCGTGACACCATATTTTGAGATGACATGTACCAAAAAGCTAAATTCCTGTAACTAAAACTCGCACTTACTGAGTTTGGCATACGGTTGGCGCTTATGCAAAGTTTGTAGAGCAACCCGCAAGTGTTCTTCATGCTCCATTTTTTATTTGGAGTATATTAGGATATCGTCAACAAACACTACGGCGTAGGAGTCCAGGTGTGGTTTAAACACCCGATTTATTAAGTCCATAAATGACGTCGATGTGTTCGTCAACCCAAACAGCATCACCAAGAACTCATAGTGTCCATACCGTGTTTTAAATGCAGTCTTCTAGATGTCCTCTGCCTTGACTCTCCATTGATGGTATCCTAATCTCAGATCGATCTTAAAAAAATACTTTGCTCCTTGCAGCTGATCGAACAAGTCATCTATCCTAGGTAAAGGATATCAGTTCTTTATGGTGAGTTTGTTCAACTGGCGATAGTCAATGCATAGTCGCATTGACCCATCTTTCTTCTTTACAAACAAGACCGGTGCTCCCCATGGAGACACGCTCGGTCTTACAAACCCTTTGTCCATGTAACTGCTCTTTCAACTCCTTCAACTCAGCAGGAGCCATTCTATATGGTGCTTTCGAAATAGGCTCCATTCCCGGTGCTAAGTCGATGGCGAATTCTACTTCTCTCTCTGGAGGTAATCCTGGTAATTCCTCCGGAAATATATCTTCAAACTCTCGTACCACAGCTATCTCGGAGATAATGTTCTTCTTTTCCTTATCCTCCTTCAAGAATGCCAAGTAACCGCTACACCCTTTTCTGATCAAGCGTTCGACCCTGACTGCAGAAATGAGTGGCATATGCGTCGATCTCTCTCCTCGAAATCGAAACGATCTCCTGGTGTTAGGTATGAAGATGACAATTTTGTTCTTGCAATCCACAGTCGCACAATGTTGTGACAACCAATCCATGCCAAGGATCACATCGAACCCTTGCATGTCCAATAATATTAATTTTGCGTCCAGTTCATAGACGCCCTCCTCCTGAATACTCACTACTGCCGACTTGCAAATCAACTTCGTGCTGACTACTTCTCCAGTCGGGATAGACACTGATAGAACAAAGTCCAGCTTCTCCGAAACGATCTTCATTCTCTTCGCGAACCTCGGAGCAACAAAGGAGTGGGTAGACCCTGGGTCTATCAACACTCTTACTTCGTATGCTACATGACATCCTTTTTCGTAGACTCTTAACATACCTATAACACACACATATACATATATATATATAGCACATATTTTATTTAGAATTTTTAACGTATAAAATAAATTTACACACTTTTCTAGTTAATACACCTTCTGTATCTAAAATTTTATTGAATTGACATTCTTTATTTTTTTTAAAAATCTCACCTTGGATGACGTCAAGTACGTTCCCTGCTTCTTGAGCGGTGACTGCATAGGCTCTCCCTTGTACGACCAGCTTTCTTACTTGTATTGGTCGTAGAATTGGAGCAGAGGCCATCTTATCCTTGTTCATCTCAGGACAATCTTTAATCATGTGGCCCATCTTACCACATTTAAAGCAGCCCCGTGTTCCTTGCTTACAATCCACCGTCTTATGAGACTTGCCACACTTGGCACAAGTCTCCCTAAGTGTGGAAGAAGCAGCTCGTGAAACACCTTGTGTAACTGTAACCCCTGTGGAAATAGCAGGGCTCTCATACCGTATCGGCTAATGAGAATCTCTGATAGTTGGTCTGTTGCACCGGTCTCCTATACCCTGCTTGGAATTGTGGTCTCTGACTAGGTGCTACGAACCTTCACTTTTTGCTCACCGGCTCGTAGTTCCCAGTTTTACCTTGATCTACATTCCTTCTTCTTTGCTACTCCCTTTGACAGTATCAGTTATTATTTTCTTCTTCGACAACCAATGTTGTACTCATGACCTCTCTATAGGTCTTTAGTTGAAACGTTTCTACTCCTCCTCTGCCTTTTGGTCTCAAGCCTTGTTAAAACCTCTTTGCTCTCATCACCTCCGTAATCACATAATCGGGAGCGAAGCGAGCAAGTCTCATGAACTCCACTCCATACTCCCTTACTGTCATCCGTCCTTGCAAGAGTTGCAAAAACTGTATTTTCATCTGATTTCTCACCACTTCGGAGAAATAGTGTTTGTTGCACTCTTCTACAAACTCACCCCATGTTCAGGGCAATCCTGTGGTCTCCTGATCCCTAGTCCTAGAAACGGACTTCCACCAAGGCCCAGCTTCCCCATTAAGCATGTACACTGCCCAACAGACGCTTTCATCTTCCGTGCATGTCAGCACGCTAAAAACTTTCTCCATCTCGCTCAGCCAATTCTCAGCAGCCATCGACTCCACTTGTCCTGAAAAGCTAGAAGGTCTCATCCTCCTAAACTCAGTAAACGCAGAAGATACTGGCGGTGTCAGAGCTACTAGAGGTGTAGGTGGCTGTTGTTGATCATTGACATTGTGAGCCGCCAAGGATGCTGCTTGTTGAGCCATGACGGTCACCATAGTTTCCATAGTATGCATCATCCTCTGACGCTCCTCTCTGTCTTCATTTCTCTCTGATCCTCTCATGTTCCCTCTGATCTCGATCCTGACGATCTCGATTCCGGTTCTCTGCCTGATCTTGGCTCTCTTGGCCACCACTGCCTGAAGCCCCTTTATCTCCCAAAGAAACTCGATTGGTATCCGAAATAAAGTCATCTCAACTTCGTAAATTCCTATTATGACTGCCCCTAGGTCTGCCTCTTACCCTAAAAGACAGCACGGTCTATACGTGAAACTAAAGTTTCGTTAGCAGAAGTCCCTATGCTCTGACAAAAATAATGATTATCAGAATTTCTAAAAGAAATGACTCTGATACCAACTGTGACAGCCCAGATTTCGGCACCCCAAAACCCGTGCCATTAGCACGACCTTCTAGGCGTGCCCCTGAAGTCTATACGGAACAATGGTATAACAAGTAACATCTACTTACAACAAGATAATTAACTGTACTATGCGAAAACAAGTCTACTCATCTAAAGCATAAGCTCAAAAGATATTTCTCCTTCCATGCCAACGCACGAACAGAAAAACTGACCCGAACCATCGGTGATAAACAGATCACCCCAGATGGTTCACCAAAAAGAATATATCATTTAATTATATTGTTTAAAAATAAGGCTTGACATACCAAGCCGTACAGTAAACTCTCAAAAATCTCCCTGAAGGTATGCAAGGGCCCCCTAGAAGAAGTCCTCAGAAGGGGGCTCCAACTCTTCACCGAGCACGTAATCCGAATCCCTCAGATCAATGTCTCCCAAAGCCTCAGTGGCTGCTAGTAATGGGCCTACGACGTCCTAGCCTCAGTGGCTGCTAGTAATGGACCTGCGATGTCCTAGCCTCAGTGGCTGCTAGCATAGTCTAAAGGGGTGAGCAACATCCTAGCTCAATAGGGAAACAACAAGTGAATATATAAGTTAAGCTCTCACGTATATTCTAAAATAGTTTAAAAGCATAATTTATCTAATGGAATTACTGAGAAAACATTTTAAACAACTAAAATGATGTACTAGATGCAACTGTTACTTTACATGGTTTTGTTCATTCTCAACTTACTGGTATTAGTTACTGATTCAGCCTAATCACTTAAATCTTAACTTAAATAATCCCTGAGCAATATAGCATCGAGCCCCCGATGGAATACCCACCATCGTCGTCTAAATAGACACTTGTCATATCTATTGCTTACTTGAATACTACCCAGGTCCCTTTCTCATAGGCGACAGGGTTTCTGATCTCATACTCACATCCCTGGGATGTCAAACTGGTGTACGGATTGGCCGCCGTACCGGTCACGGATATCCTGCCGAGTCAGTCGTGGGTATCCTGCCACGTCGATGAGGTATTCTATTTAAACCTCAAATAACAAAAATATCATGTGCGCTATATATAGTTATTCACCGTGTGATCGTGCTAATTCTAGTATATTAGGCCTTATCAACTTTTCTTTTACTTCACCGATAGATTTCATCTGCATCCCTGGGATGCCACTGGCTCAACGCATCACTTAGATGTGCCTTATCATAATTTCATGTCCCCTGGGGACCTTATTAGTTCATTGGGTGTTAACACACACACCCATACTCTTTGAAATCATATTTTGATGCATAAATATTCATATGAATTACTCTACATACATGCTTTTGAAAATTAAAGTACATGTTCAAGATGTTCCCTACCTCACAACAATTCAATTTATCCAAAATGCATCATTATCTCTTAGGGGATCCAACACAATAATTACACGCCAAACCTATATTGCATGTGTCAAAATACTCTTAGAAAAGCCTATAAGAATCTTGAGGACCATAGCTCCCAAGAGCAGCAAAAATAAATATAAAAATCTATGTAGTACCTCGCGGGAGTGAGCACTGATCATTGCACGAGCAAACACTATTCATCACTCGAGCGAGCACTATTCATCGCTCGAGCGATGATAATCGAGGTATCATCCCTCGCTCGAGCGATTATAAACAAGGTATCAGAAGGTCACGCGAGCCTTCGCTCGAGCAAGCCTCCCTTTACAAAATGTCCTCGCTTGAGTGAGCACAGAACATGTTTTGGTTATATAATATATAATTTCCCTCACTCGAGCGGTTATAAACGAGGCACTTGACCTTACTCAAGCGATAACAATAGAGGTACCTGAAGGTCACGCGAGCCCTCGCTCGTGCGAGCTTCCCCTTCACTAAGGGTCTCGCTCGAGCGAGTCCAGAACACATTTTATCTATATAATTTGTCCTTCTTCGCGCGAGCGAGCTGCTTTAACCGCTCGCGCGAGGAGCGATCACAATTATTGCTCGATCTTTTCGAGAACTCATCTCCTACCTCATTTAATACTATATTAAAAGCCAATATAAGTTAACCAAAAACATACCTCAAGTCATTAGATCTCATCTAGATTTAATCCAAGATCAACTCAAATGAAGAGGGTTTCAAAAGCCCCTATTCCAACCCCTTTCTAGATCATCCACCAGCTCAAACCAAAAGATCCTTTCAAATTTCTACACCACACCCTTCTCATCCTATGTATTTAAGATCCATAAGGTGGATCTTGTCTCTTAATCACAAGAAATTTCCTACCTCTAATCTTCTTTTACAAAACCCTCTCTTCTTTCTCCCTGTTTTACTCTTTCTCTATCTAACCTTAAATAGGTCACATATGGGAGACTCCTCCTGTGACAGCCCGGATTTCAGCACCCCGAAACCCGTGCCATCAGCACGATCATCTTGACTGTGCCCTTTAGCTAAGCACGGAACACTGGTATATCAAGCATCAAAAGTAAAATAAACGAACTTTCAGAATTTAAATCTATATTAATTTCCTCCCTAAAAGACAGTTCTACCCTCATACCTCTGTATGAATGGAGAACCGATCCGAACCATCGATGATAGCAATCATAACGGATGGTTCGTCCCAAAAGAGAAATCCCAACTCCTCATATACATGATTTTAAACAAAATAAAGGCTTGACATACCAAGCCGTACAAAAACCTCTCCAAGAATCTCTCAAAGTGGCACAACGGAGTCCTCTAGAAGAAGTCCTCTGGAGGTGGCTCCAACTCACACCCACGAGGTCCGACTCACGGATCGGCGTCTCCTCAAGCCTCAAAGTCGCTAGTAGTGGACCTGCGACGTATAGTCTATAGGGTGAGCTACATCCTAGCTCAATAGGGAACAAACACAGTTGAACATATAAATTATGACTCACATATATTCCATGATATGCCATGCATGATGTGTCTATGCAATTATTGATGAAAGTTAGAAAGCATTTCGTTTCTTTGTTGATTACATATGTTTTCATTTACTCATGAATGATCTTTGAAAAGGCCTAAAGCAAAACTTAAACTTTCAACTTAAGTAATCGCCGAGCAATATAGCATCGAGCCCCGATGAGATACCCATCATCGTCATCTATATAGACAGTTTAACCGTATTCCCTGGGAATACAAATAGTACCCAAGCCCCTTTCCCCTGGGGATTGGTGGCGGAGTTTCACTTGTCTCAATCAACACCCCTGGGGTGTGCTTACTATGTAAGGATAAGCCTCCGTGACCGCCTACGGTTTGCCACTACCAGATCGGTCACGGATATCCCGCCGTGTCGATCAGGATATCCCGTCGGTGGGGTACCCTATCAAACCTCAAATAACAAAAATATCGGTGCCTTACATATAGTTATTCACCGTAAATGTGCTATCTTATATCGTTAGGCCCTATCAAACATGATTCAATCCTTGGATACATCCACTCGATGTATCCATTTACTACATCACACGATGCTCTTATCTCTTACTTCTTCATCCCCAGGGATGGCTCATTATGATTACTCTTATGGATGTCACACACACACACTTTTCACAAATTCTTAAGAAATAAACATTTGAATTGAATTCTATATCACTACATACATGCTCTTGTAAAATAAGGTACATGTTCAAGGTGTTCCCTACCTCAAGTCTTCATTTGATCAATGCATCAAGGTCCCACGTGGCTCCTTGTGCACGAGTCCACACGTACCACCTATGGTACCTCATAACAGGTGAAACACATCACAAAGGATGCAATAAAGAAGGTATAAGACCCTCCCAAAATCTTAAAGTCAAACCCAAAAGTCAACATAATTTATCTCAGTCGATTAATCGAATTTCAAAATCGATTAATCGAACCTGATTCGATTAATCGATTTCCAAAATCGATTAATCGAAGGTCAATATCGATTAATCGAAGTAATTTCGATTAATCGAAATTCTCTATTTCGCAAGGTCGATCCTCAGTTCGAACAGTCGAGCTTTCATTCGATTAATCGAATCCAATTTCGATTAATCGAAATTCTCCTTTTCGCAAAGTCGATCCTCGCTCAATAATGAAGTTTTATTAATCCAATTTCGATTAATCAAATTCTTCTTTTCGCAGTCGACCCTCGCTTCGAGCAATGAAGTTTTCATTCGATTAATCGAATCCAATTTCGATTAATCGAAATTCTTCTTTTCGCAAAGTCGACCCTCAGTTCGAACAGTCGAGTTTCACAAGTTGATTAATCGATCCCAAATCGATTAATCGAAAACTAAAATCGATTAATCGAAATCCCATTTCGATTAGTCGATTTTTCCTCAAGTCATTTCCTCCAAGCCCTGGGGTCCACTGGAGGTTCCCAGTCGATTAATCGATCCCCAAATCGATTAATCGAAATCCAAAGTCGATTAATCGGAATCAAATTCGATTAATCGAAATCGGGGTCCTCTGACCTTTCAACTTCCTGGCCAATTTCGATTAATCGAAACCCAATTTCGATTAATCGAAATTGTCAGATTCAGCCCCTTTCGAGCTGTTCTTCCCAATCTTTTTCCATACTTTTTCCTCTATTTTTCTAAGCCATTATCCTATGATTTTAACCCACATTCAACCACAACTTAACCCCTATAATCTATGCATTTTATTTACAAAAATTTTACCTTGAATAGATCTCAAGTTGATTTCAATCCAGTGGTTGGAAGGCTAGGGTTCCAGCTTTGCTTTTTAGCGGATCCCTCGCGTCGAATCCGGCGTTTATTGCTCGAATCTCCCTTCCTCAACTAGCATTCACTCCTTGCATTAATCACTCTCTTTACTCTCTCTCTTCTTTACTCCTCTCCTTCAACAACCAAACTCTTGATTTTAGGGCTATTAAACCCTTTTATCTATCTCCCTCTTTGTGTGTTGAGCACATACACCGTTGTAGGTGTAAGTGACTTCTCATTCACGTCACACATCACATAATCACTCAAACCATCACATCTCGTCCGTTCATCACATTGTATGCTAACTATTTGACTTTCATTTGGTCAAACCTATGACCGATCGGGCACGGATCCCGAGGTCATAGTTTAGTGTGATTTTTCGGGCTATTACATCCTCCCCACCTTGGGAATTTTCGTCCTCGAAAATAACCCAAGGTTTGTCTGTCTGTGTCTCTCTCCCCCCCCCACACTCAGGTGAGGTTGTCCAATATACTCAGACGTATTTAGAAATTCACACATACAAGGATAAAGATAATTTTAACAAAATTGAGCGATTGAGACAAAAATTTGATTTATATTAACAATTTAAATTTACAAGGCCACATGAGTTGGCGTACAAAAGACTTTACAGATATACACTGATAACTCAAAATACATAAGAGAGTCAGGGAATCCCTTCGTCAGCCGGTCGATGCAGTGGGGTGGGTCTGTTGGAGCCGGGTCAGTGGGCTGCGTGTGGTGGACTGTGGCTTTGGTGAGTGGTCGGGCCGTGGGCGGCGTCTCTGTCGGCGGAGCAGATGTGGATGTGGAAGGAGCCGCGTCTGTAGTGGTGGGATGGAAGACGGGTCCTCTATGGAAGGCGGTGCGTCCGGCCGTCCACTCCTCCTCCTGGGCGAGGTAGCGGCGGTAGTCGGTAGGGTAGATGTGGCGGAGGGTGTGGAAGAGTAGGAAGTCCATCCGCCGGTTCATCCGCTCGTTGTTGGCCTCCATACGGGCCAACACCTCCTCGATGGTCGGCCCAGATGAAACGGCGCGCCGACGGTAGGATGAGGTGGGTGTCGCGGGCGCGGAGTGGGTAGGTGGCGTCGGTGAGGCTGCGGTGTGGGAGGGAACCCTCTCCACGGATGGCTCTGCGGGAATAGGGTGTGCCCCACCCACGTGTGGGTCCTGCTGAGGTGGTGGGGGTGGTGGCGGTGCTACGGCTGCTGCTGCTGCTGCGGCTGCTGGGGCGGGAGCGGGACCCGGAGCTGGTAGGGTCCGCTTTAGAAGGTTGTAGCTACGGGTCCATGAAGACTTTGTAAACGTCTTCACGCGATCCGTAGCCCTCACCTCGTGAGGTGAGATGGTGTAGGAGGGCTCGTCGGAGTAGCACTCCAACATGCTCGAGATGAGCCGAGCATATGACATCTTCTCCTTGGGCATGTTGCCCTTCATCAACTTGCCCTTGATGTATTTCATCCCTTCTAGGATGACCATTGTGGCGTGAACCACCGGCCACGAAGGCACGTAAAGTGCATGTTGCACTTTGTCCACGCTTCGTGTCGTAGAGGTTACACTTGATTATTGAATCAAGCATCCACATGTAGGGTGGAAGGTCAACCCTCTTAATGGAGGAGCCCGACCCCTTTTTACCCTTGGTCATGTGGGTCATGACCTCCTCGAAACGGGGTTCCTCCTCAAAGGGTGGGAAAAGAGTGGTCTCCGGGGTGAAATCGAGGTAACACTCGAGTACCTCGTGGATGTGGCGACGAGTGATCGTGTATAGACGACCCTCGATCTTGGTTATAATGCAATCGTCGGTAGGGCCATATTCAGCCCTTGGTAAAGAGTCTAACCAATCTAGGGTAGTAAGAACCCGAATTGGTTTTAGAAGGTTCTTAGGCGGCGTTATTTAGGTAGTTTCGAGCCCATTGGGTCTCGCCCGCTTTGTCGGGATCGGTGAATAGGGTAGGGTCGATAATATACTCGACCTCGAGGTCTTTGCCACCCACCATTCATTTGGTTGCTCGACATTGGTGGGTGGGGTGGCATGGGGTGGATTGCGGGAAGACTTCGCGACGCCTTCGTCGAACCGGGAGGTGGTCTCCGATTCGACGGTGATGGAGTCCTCACCGGCGATGGGGTAGGTGGTGGTGGCGCGTTTACGCCTAACCGCAACTTAGAAGTCGCCTTCTTTGAAGATAGACGGTTTTGCGGCATTTTGACGAAATTTCCGGTAAAACTAGGGTTTTCGACTTGAAATTGAAGAATATACTTGAGCCTAGGGTTTACCTTAGGCTTGAGGCTAATGCGATTTGGATCTAATCGTGAAAAACCCAAACCCTAGATCGCTCGGTTGGTTGGAGAAGAAGGGGAAGATAAAGCGCCAAACACTCGAGAGCTCAAAAGATTTCGAATGGCAAGAAAATCCCTAATTTCCAATATATAGGCCTCGGCTCGATTAATCGAAATCCAGAATCGATTAATCGAGATTTCAAACTAAGTTAAGCCGCGTAAAATCAATTAATCGATTTCCCAAATCGATTAATCGAAAGTCAAATTCGATTAATCGAAACCATTTCGATTAATCGAAATCGTATCTGTTTAAAAGTTTCCATTTTTGAGCTCACTGGCGCGAGCCAGTCGATTAATCGAAATCCATTTCGATTAATCGAAATTTCAAAATCGATTAATCGAATTTAATTTCGATTAATCGAAATCGTGCTGTAACTTCTAATTTTCCAGAATTTCTTAAATTATTCGATTAATCGAATCCATTTCGATTAATCGAAATTTTGAAATCGATTAATCGAAATCCACTTCGATTAATCGAAATCGTCCATTTGATTTCAAATTCTCGTAAGTCCCTTTAGTAAATCGATTAATCGAAATATAATTCGATTAATCGAAATTTCAAAATCGATTAGTCGATTCCAAATCGATTAATCGAGATTCCAATTCGATCAATCGAAATTGGTCTTCTATGTATATTCTAACTCTCTTTTAAATTTCCAGTCACTGGCACATGCCAGTCGACTAATCGAACAAAATCGATTAATCGAAATTCCAAATCGATTAATCGATTTGAAATTCGATGTCGGTTTTGCCCAATTTTTGCGAATTTCAATCTCTTTGTTTCTTTGATTTCTTTTGGTAGTTTATGACATCAAGTGGTTCATCCATAGAGTTGTATATACTTGATCATGTACGATAATTGCTCTCAAATCCGATTGGATCAACTTTTCCATTTAATTACACGATAGTGGAGATTTCACAAACATGTTTGTGGTTTACACTCGCTCACGTCGTTGGAAACAAGGCTGGATATTGTTCTTTCACATCGGCCTCTCGTTCCCAAGTAGCCTCTTCTTTTGGATGATTATTCCACCGAACAAGCACTAAGGGGATCACTTTAGTGCGCAGTACTTGTTCCTTTCGATCCAAGATTTCCACTGGTTCCTCTATCATGCTCATGTCCTCACACATCTCTATAGGTTGCTTTCCTAACACATGGGACGGATCGTTCACATACTTTCTGAGCATTGATATGTGAAAACATTATGTACTTGATCAAATAGCGGTGGTAACCCAATGCGATATGCAACTTCACCTACTCGTCCCAAAATTTCGAATGGTCCAACATAACGTGGACTTAACTTCCCTCTCTTGCCAAATCTCATTACACCTTTCATAGGTGACACTTTCACAAACACGTGCTCACCCACTTTGTAGTCAACACTAGTCCGCTTCATGTCGGCGTAACTTTTCTGTCTACTCTGTGCTGTCTTCAACCTTTCTCTGATAATTCGGACAACGGTGGCGTTGTCTTCAAGTAGCTTTGGTCCTAACACAAATTTCTCACCTGTTTCCTCCCAATTTAGAGGTGACTTGCGTCGTCCATCTGAGCTTCATACGGTGCCATGCCAATGCTCGTTTTAGCTGTTGTTATATCTGAACTTCGAGCATCGGTAGATACTCATCCGGTATCCTTATATCAAGCATGCACGCATGTCTTCTATTACTTGGTTCACTCGCCTGTTTGTCCATCGGTTTGAGGATGGAAAGTCGAACTAAAGTCTAGTCGTGTTCCCATTCCTTCTTAAAATTTCTTCCAAAACTTGACGATATAGTGGATCACGATCCAAACTATCGCTTGGAATCCCATGTAATCTTACAATCTCCTTCATGTATAAATCTGCCTTTTCCCCGCCAGATAATGTAGTATTGTACGGCAAAAAGTGCTACCGATTTGGTCAATCGTTCATTTACGACCCAAATGGCATTGTGTCTCTTGGCAGTACAGGGTAATCCAACAATGAAATCCATTGAGATCGATTCCCACTTCCATTCTGGGATTGGTAAAGGTTGCAATAGTCCAGTAGGATGTCTATGATCAACCTTCACTTGTTGACAAGTCAAACATCGTGACACGTACTCGGCCACGTCTTGCTTGATCCTTCCACCGAGTTCTTTTTCAAATCTTGGTACATTTTGGTGCTACCAGGGTGGATAGCGTAATTTGACTTATGGGCCTCATCAATAATCGTTCGTCTTAGATCGGCATTGTCCGGAATGCAGAGACGGCCCTTGAACAATAAGGAACCATCTTCTTTTACTGAGAAGTCCGACCTGATGCCTTCACTTACGTCTTGATGAATCTTTGTTAATGTCGGATCTTCCATCTGTAGATCGTGGATATGCTCAAATATCACTGGCTTTACTGATATGTTAGCCAAAAAGGATCCGGTGTCCTTTGACTCAATGTTCGCATCATAGAGTGCCAGGTCTTCCAATAATTTCCATCGGTGCATACCCAAAATCAAAGAAGCTAACTGAGCTGAACCCTTCCGACTCAATGCATCGGCTACTACATTCGCCTTGCCAGGATGGTATTGTATGGAGCAATCATAATCCTTGAGGAATTCCATCCACCTGCGCTGTCTCATGTTGAGCTCCTTCTGTGTGAATAGGTATCGGAGGCTCTTATGATCGGTGAAAATTTCAAATGTCTCACCATACAAGTAATGTCTCCAAATCTTGAAAATGATCACGCTTGCCCAAGTCATGAGTCGGGTAATTTTTCTCGTGTTCTTTCAACTGTCTTGATCCGTAAGCTATCACCTTCTTGTGCTGGTTGAGCACACAACCAAGGCCATTGTATGATGCGTCGCTGTACACGGCGTATCCTCCACTGCCTGAAGGAATCGCTAATACTGGAGCCGAAGTGAGTCTCGTTTTGAGTTCTTGAAAACTCTTCTGATGCCTCACTCCACTCAAACCTTGAATCTTTTCGTGTCACTTTGTGAGAGGTCCGATATCTTTGAAAACCCCTCAACGAAACATCGATAATAGCTCGCTAAGCCCGTAAAACTTGGACATCTCACCGCCTTTTGGTTGCTCCCATCTAACTACTGCTTCTATCTTAGCTGGATCTACCGTGACACCGTGCTTTGAGACGACATGTCCCAAAAAGCTAACTTCTTCCAACCAAAACTCACACTTGCTGAGCTTGGCGTACAATTGGTGTTCACGTAGCGTCTGTAGAGCAATCCTCAAATGTTCTTCGTGTTCTGTCTTGGATTTAGAGTATATCAGTATATCATCAACAAACACTACGACGCAGGAGTCCAAGTGTGGTTTAAACACTCGGTTCATCAGATCCATAAACGACGCTGGAGCATTCGTTAATCCAAACGGCATCAGAAGGAATTCATAGTGTCCATACCGTGTCCGAAAAGCTGTCTTCGGAATGTCCTCAGCTTTGACTCGCAACTGATGATACCCAGATCTCAGGTCGATCTTGGAAAAATACTTTGCTCCTTGCAGATGGTCGAATAGATCGTCTATTCATAGGTCCTTAGTTTAAATGGAGCTACGCCTCCCCTAACCTCAGGCTTCAAACCTTGCTGAAACCTCTTGGACTTCATCACTTCAGTAGCGACGTAATCCGGAGTAAAACGGGCAAGTCGTAGAAACTCTACCCCATATTCTCTCACTGTCATTCTCCCTTGCACTACCTGTAAAAATTGTATCTCAAGCTGGTTCCTCACCACTTCCGAAAAATATTGTTTGTTGAACTCCTCAACAAACTCCTCCCAAGTCCAAGGCAACTCTGGGGTCTCCTGAGCCCGAGTCCGTATCACGGACTTCCACCAAGGCCCAGCCTCCCCATCCAACATGTAAGCTGCCCATCTCACACTCTCATCTTCCGTGCAAGTTAGCACGCTAAAGACTTTCTCCATCTCCATCAACCAGTTCTCAGCGGCCATGGTGTCTGCCTGCCCTGAAAATGAAGGAGGTCTCATCCTCCTAAACTCTATAAAAGATGAGGACACAGGCAACGCAGGTCCTACAGGTGGTGTAGGTGGCTGCTGTTCTCTTGACGCATGAGCTGCAAAGGATGCGGCTTGTTGTGCCATGACAGCTGCCATAGTCTCCATAGTGTGCATCATCCTTTGTCGCTCTTCTCTGTCCTCTTGTCTTTCTCTCAATCTTTCTTGTTCTCTTAGATCTTGATCTTGCTGATCTCGATCTTCTTCATCCCGTTGTCTACTACCACAGGGCCTCGCATTACCTCTAAAGGCACTCTATTAGTAGGAGAGATGTAATCATCTCCACTACGTAGACTCCTCTGCTGGCCTCCCCTTGGTCGGCCTCTTCCTCTAGATGACATTTGCGGCTGTATTTGAAACTAAAGTTTCGTTAGCAGAAGCCCCTATGTTCTGACGAAAGAACCCTTGTCAGAATTGCTAAAAGAAAATAGCTCGACGATACCAATTGTGATGCCCGGATTGACACTCAAACCCGTGCCATCAGCACGATCATCTTGACTGTGCCCTTTAGCTAAGCACAGAACACTGGTATATCAAGCATCAAAAGTAAAATAAACGAACTTTCAGAATTTAAATCTATATTAATTTCCTCCCTAAAAGACAGTTCTACCCTCATACCTCTGTATGAATGGAGAACTGATCCGAACCATCGATGATAGCAATCATCACGGATGGTTCGTCCCAAAAGAGAAATCCCAACTCCTCATATACATGATTTTAAACAAAATAAAGGCTTGACATACCAAGCCGTACAAAAACCTCTCCAACAATCTCTCAAAGTGAGTCCTCTAGAAGAAGTCCTGGAGGTGGCTCCAACTCGTCACCTGTGGTCAGGCTCATGGGATCAGCGTCTCCTGAAGCCTCGGCTGCTAGTAGTGGACCTGCGACGTATAGTCTATAGGGTGAGCTACATCCTAGCTCAATAGGGAACAAACACAGTTGAACATATAAATTATGACTCACATATATTCCATGATATGCCATGCATGATGTGTCTATGCAATTATTGATGAAACAGTTAGAAAGCATTTCGTTTTACTGTTGATTACATATGTTTTCATTTACTCATGAATGATGCTGAAAAGGCCTAAAGCAAAACTTAAACTTTCAACTTAAGTAATCCCCGAGCAATATAGCATCGAGCCCCGATGAGATACCCATCATCGTCATCTATATAGACAGTTTTAACCGTATTCCCTGGGAATACAAATAGTACCCAAGCCCCTTTCCCCTGGGGATTGGTGGCGGGGTTTCACTTGTCTCAATCAACACCCCTGGGGTGTGCTTACTATGTACGGATAAGCCTCCGCACTGGCCTACGGTTTCGCCGCCGTATTGGTCACGGATATCCTGCCGTGTCAGTCGTGGATATCCCGCCACGTCGGTGGGGTACCCTATCAAACCTCAAATAACAAAAATATCGGTGCCTTACATATAGTTATTCACCGTGTAAATGTGCTATCTTATATCAGTTAGGCCCTATCAAACATGATTCAATCCTTGGATACATCCCTGGGATGTATCCATTTACTTGCATCACACCTGATGCTCTTATCTCTTTACTTCTTCATCCCCTGGGGATGGCTCATTATGATTACTCTTATGGATGTCACACACACACACTTTTCACAAATTCTTAAGAAATAAACATTTGAATTGAATTCTATATCACTACATACATGCTCTTGTAAAATAAGGTACATGTTCAAGGTGTTCCCTACCTCAAGTCTTCATTTGATCAATGCATCAAGGTCCCACGTGGCTCCTTGTGCACGAGTCCACACGTACCACCTATGGTACCTCATAACAGGTGAAACACATCACAAATGATGCAATAAAGAAGGTATAAGACCCTCCAAAAATCTTAAAGTCAAACCCAAAAGTCAACATAATTTATCTCAGTCGATTAATCGAATTTCAAAATCGATTAATCGAAATTCTCTGTTTCGCAAGGTCGATCCTCAGTTCGAACAGTCGAGCTTTCATTCGATTAATCGAATCCAATTTCGATTAATCGAAATTCTCCTTTTCGCAAAGTCGATCCTCAGTTCGAACAGTCGAGTTTTCATTCGATTAATCGAATCTAATTTCGATTAATCGAAATTCTTCTTTTCGCAAAGTCGACCCTCAGTTCGAACAGTCGAGTTTTCATTCGATTAATCGAATCCAATTTCGATTAATCGAAATTCTTCTTTTCGCAAAGTCGACCCTCAGTTCGAAATAAATGAGTTTCACAAGTTGATTAATCGATCCCAAATCGATTAATCGAAAACTAAAATCGATTAATCGAAATCCCATTTCGATTAGTCGATTTTTCCTCAAGTCATTTCCTCCAAGCCCTGGGGTCCACTGGAGGTTCCCAGTCGATTAATCGATCCCCAAATCGATTAATCGAAATCCAAAGTCGATTAATCGGAATCAAATTCGATTAATCGAAATCGGGGTCCTCTGACCTTTCAACTTCCTGGCCAATTTCGATTAATCGAAACCCAATTTCGATTAATCGAAATTGTCAGATTCAGCCCCTTTCGAGCTGTTCTTCCCAATCTTTTTCCATACTTTTTCCTCTATTTTTCTAAGCCATTATCCTATGATTTTAACCCACATTCAACCACAACTTAACCCCTATAATCTATGCATTTTATTTACAAAAATTTTACCTTGAATAGATCTCAAGTTGATTTCAATCCAGTGGTTGGAAGGCTAGGGTTCCAGCTTTGCTTTTTAGCGGATCCCTCGCGTCGAATCCGGCGTTTATTGCTCGAATCTCCCTTCCTCAACTAGCATTCACTCCTTGCATTAATCACTCTCTTTACTCTCTCTCTCTCTTCTTTACTCCTCTCCTTCAATAACCAAACTCTTGATTTTAGGGCTATTAAACCCTTTTATCTATCTCCCTCTTTGTGTGTTGAGCACATACACCGTTGTAGGTGTAAGTGACTTCTCGTTCACGTCACACATCACATAATCACTCAAACCATCACATCTCGTCCGTTCATCACATTGTATGCTAACTATTTGACTTTCATTTGGTCAAACCTATGACCGATCGGGCACGGATCCCGAGGTCATAGTTTAGTGTGATTTTTCGGGCTATTACACCTCCCCCTTTTCTCTTATCTAGTGAAAACTAGTGTGTTTCACACACACACTTATGTTAGATGTTTCACCTTTATATAGTTCACATACAAGACACCTACACCTAGTAGTGTATAATGTAGGTGTGGTTCACTTGTTCGCCACATACACTCACACATCATGTAAGTCACACGTGACCTACACGTGTCACGAAAATCTGGGTTATTACAACCAATAACTGGACTAGACCCCTAGATGGCTTGAGAAAGACTAAGATGAATTACTAAGCTATGAACCAACCCAAATTTTTTTAAAGGAAACTATTAGAGGCACCCTTTGAATGATAACGACACTCCGTTTACGGGCCCGAACCTTGAAGAGGCCCGCATACCTAAAATTGGATCTAGTAAAGACCCAAACCACATAGGGAATGACTCGCAGGCCTTGAACCCATAGGTTTGGACATGTCTATGTCCAAATAAATTGAATAAGACAACAAACTATTGAACTCAAGATCCAAAAGTCTTTAATAAGAATGGAATGGACCTAAGGCACATATCCGAAAGCCATAGGATATCCATCTAAAACATTCCTAGACCATATGAAGGACAATCACATAGGATGCTTACTTGATATACCCCTTGGCCGTACATAAGATACTCCTAGGATAATTACACTGGAGGCATACTAGAATACCCTACTAGAATACTTGTTAGGATTAAGAAATATTGATCCAATGATGAATAGTCAATTAATTGACTTAACTCAAACAAATTCATAGAATTATTAGAAATAGACACCCCGATGCCTTAAATTTCGATTAGAAATGATGGAGTTTCTTTTTAACGATGACAATAAACATAAGTCCTTATTGGACTCTAAACTGAGGGAACACTTAGTATAAGTGTGAATCGACATGATCCTTTCTTAGGATCAAGTCATGGAATTTGAAGACTCGAACTTTGACTTCTGATTTGAACAAATGGCTTGAATTGTTACTAATTAATTGATTGATGGAACTGATTGATAGATATAAATCCGTGATATATCTGAAATTTGAACTTGAACTTGAAATGGGATTTTGACCTTGAACTTCTAAGAAGTATATCTGAATCTTGAACCCGCAAAGGAATTTTGATCTGAACCTTGAGTATACTTGAATTCTCAACTTGAATATGGAAAACCTGAATATTAAATCCTGAATATTAATTATTTGATAACGAATCTTGAAACCTCGAAAGTGAAAAAAGGATACTATCTTGAAAACCTCGCATAGTTGATCTTTGTTTTCACGGACAGGCTCTTATGAGCATCTCGTATTTGAAAGAGTTATTAAAATGTCAACCGAGGATTGGGTCTCATTAGACCAACAGGGTCATTGATCTTTGTTTTAATTGACTAAATGATGGAGAGTGTCAACCTTTGTCTACGCAATATTGGCATCCAACTAGTCCACATGAAGCAAAAAATTCATTTTCACAATGTGTTTTTTAAGATTTGAAATCTGAAATTCATCTCCACCTTATGTCTTTTGAGATTATAAACTAGACTATTGAATTTAATTAATTTTGACATTTACTTTCTATAATTGTTTTTCTTAAAATACCTAAACAACCCAACCATGCAAGTTACGTGCCACCTAAATAGTTGTTTGGAAGCACATAGAGCTCCACATGGACCTAGAGGACGCTTGAGTGCCTTACATTGGAGGATTAAATCAGGATTCATATATATGTCAAGGGATGTAGATCCACTGCAAATGGATGGTTAAATTGTGAGTGAGTGGTTCAATTGAAATTACTTTTGGTTCAGTCTATCGACGCATTTGTCAGCTATTATTTTACTTTATTGTATCATTGATTGATAATCTTATTTACAATCAACAACAATCCAAAAATTTAGTCAATATGTTCCAATAATTTATCGAATAATGGCTTTTGTGGTACCTAAATATTTTTCAATTGTGATTTGTCTACACTAATTAGCTTCTTAATTTTTTCATAGAAAATTATGTGTCGAAAGTTGTCTTTTCATTTGTCTAAGTACTAAATTTTTTTTGAAAAGAAAATGTAATGAAGTTAGTGATATGCTAAATTAAATCCTTGCAAGAGCACAAGTGTGTGAGACTAGGGCAAGCACAGAGGGTGTTGAAAAACACAGAGGGTATCGAATCCATGGGGACTGAAACTGTTTAAACACCTAACCCTAATATATATTTCAAATTAATTAAGAAAGGTTGATAAATGAAAACCAAAGTAAACTAGAAAGACGGTAAAATCTAAATATGAATGAGATGGAAGTTTAGGGATAGAATCCACCACTAGTTCTTTGATATTATTCCCTACTACTAATGCGAATTATCGATCATGTGAGCGATCGAATAGTCTTAAACTACAAGTCCAGAAAATTAGGATATGTCACGCTCCCAACCCTTGGCCTCGTACGATGGGTGGCAATCGCGTCCCGCACGTTCCGATCCACGAACCGGGTCGGCACGACATACGCCATCCATTTCGATAAAATTTATTTATTACGAAAAATTTCCCATTATCGTTAATCTAAATCAAAATGTTTAAAAGTTTCATATAACTCAAATAGCATAATAAGGCCTTACTTATCGTGGAATTATAAGTAAGAAAATAAAACTTGGTCAAAAGTTTCAAACCTTAAAGCGAAATATTTTCGGTACGTCCAATTAACGGAACACTGTACAATCTCAAAAACTAATACTTTTTAAAACAACTCTTCGATGTTAGATTTGCATAATACAGAGTTGTAACGAAATAACAAAATTCAAATCAAGGGTAATGTAGTCCGTCCACATGTATGCTGGTGACTCCTGGAGAAAAGAGATCCTAGTCACTATCTACTCTTTGCAAAAACATGGATTTCGAACCCGGTCTTCCCTGTTCAACCTCGTCTAGATGCTTTCGTCCCTGTATCTGGAATTTTTTGTCATGAAAGGACCATGAGCGATGAAGCTCAATAGAGTTCTAATATAATCCTGAAAGTACTCACATACTGAGTAAAAATTCATAATTTCTTAAATTAATAGCATATTTTAATTATTAATTATCAAATTATTCAATTAATTGGTATCGGTTTTGTTAAATCAAGCATGATACAAAATTCAATTAGATGACCACAATCAAATCTAAGTTTCATGCCATTATTCTCATCATTCATAACACTAGGAATTTCAATTTCAATTTATAATTTGACCTATGTTTTTAGTTAAACTTTAGCTATCTGACAAATGGTACAATATCCTTATATCTCAGTTCTAAATCTATCAATCTATCAAATAATGACCCATTAAGCACTAATAAGACAATGACGATAGTGTTCAAGGATCCATTCGATATGATCATTCAAATTTTCATTTTCAAGATAGGATCAATCATAAATTCCAATTATCAACATCAGTAAGGCAATGTCAAGTTCGATTTTTAACCATCTATTCTATCAGTATCAAATCTACGAATATCAACAGTAACATATTACATTCAGTTATCAATTTATCATTCTGTCAAATATCATCAAAAAGTATCAGGTTGCTTCATTGTAATTTAATCATGGTTTATTCATTTAATTAATTATTCAGATATATTTAGTTGTCACAAAATTAACAATATTAAGTAATGAATTTAGTTCGGTTGTTTTGGTGATTTATTAACGTCTTTTATTTAATTCGGTGCGATACTAGACACCAACCATTGTCCGATATCAATATCAATCGTCAATATCGCACAAATAAAGGCTGGCACTCTTCTCCATTTAGTCAATCAAAATAAGAATCAATGACCCTGTTGGTCTAACAAGACCCAATCATCAACTGACATTTCAAACTCGTCTAAATATGAATCGCTCATAACGAATCAGTTTGCAAGAACAGTGGTAAGCTATTTCAAGTTCAATATTTAATGCAGTATCATCTTCCCACTTTTAACTTTATTATTCAATATCAATTATCCAATATTCAATGTTCGGTATTCAATATTCAATATTTGGTATACAATGTTCAATATTCAGAGACAAAATTTTATCTATATCAGGTCCAATTATAAACACAATTCTTATCTATATCCGATTATAAACACATTCAAATTCAAACACAAGTCTCATCTATATCCGATTCGAGTTCAATCTTTACGTTCAATTAGTTCCATCAATTATTCAATACCCTCTTTAAACTCTCATTAGTAGTCAAAGGGTTTGGTTCAATATAATTTCTTTCTGTATCTGCATCATCCAAGTGATGATCATAGTGGAATCATTCGAGTGATGAGCGTCATATCGAATCTATTCGAGGTTCAATACGCTTTTTAGACTTTTATCAGTAGTCAAAGGGTTCAATTTTAATATGGAGAGTCAATCAGTTCAAATTTTATTATCGGATCAATTAGTTCCATACAATTTCTTATATCAATCAAGGGGTTCAACTCAATGATCACACAAATCAGTTTATTTAAATTTAAATTCTTATCCGACTACATCTATCAGTTTAGGTTGATAACAATCATTTCAATTTCATTAAATTTAATCTATTAATTCTTCGAGATCTTGTTTTAATCTCACAAGGTTCAATTTCCATTCCAAATGTCAGATCGATTCTATTTCATTTAGCAATTCAAATTTACTTCGATTCTTCGCTAAATCAGGTATCAAATCCGGGTTCAAATATCGGTTCACTCAAACATCAATTCATATTAAAATATCAGTTCATTCTTTTGAGCGGTCATGTGTCATTTTAATCCCTAGACCAGCTTATGATCTCAAGGCATATCAAATGTTACACTCATGGGTCAAAATCTCGGGTTACCGATACGTATCGTCCGAGCTCCAAAACGATACGTATCGGACGATACGTATCGGTATCGTCCGATACCGAACGATACATTGAATGTATTGTTCAGTATCTGCCATACAACTGAACAATACGGTACATTGAATGTACCGTATCGTTCAGCTCCGATACCGATACGTATCATCCGATACGTATCGGTATCGGACAAAATTTTGATCCATGGTTACACTTCAATCGGTCTTCAGATTCAATCTTGATCTATGTCAAAAATTAATAATTCAATCGGTTTTCGGGTTCAATTGTAATACACTATGGTTCAACAACTCAATCAAGTTTCGGATTTAAATCAGGGATTAACGATCGAATAAGTTCAAATCCGAGAGTCAGTACTTGACTTCTATCAAATTAATCATTATTAATATTTTGAACTTATATATGCGATAAGATCACTAGGCATACTAATTTTTTGAATCAGTTTACACTACACTTAGTGTTGCTGTAAGTCAGACTCCATCGGAGACTTATATTCCGAAATAATTCCTTAAGGTTATTGGAGAGGTCTATCTCCTCAATTATTCGGGGTCTAGTTCAAGTACATCAAATCCAACTTTGAATCCCATTTCCATTTCAAATCCCATTTCGAATCCTAATTCAATTTCTGGTTCCAAAATGTAACACCTGCCCCTAGATCTCTGTGT
Organism: Chloranthus sessilifolius; assembly: GCA_021018995.1. Classification (NCBI taxonomy): domain Eukaryota; kingdom Viridiplantae; phylum Streptophyta; class Magnoliopsida; order Chloranthales; family Chloranthaceae; genus Chloranthus; species Chloranthus sessilifolius. Next base: position 13,436,210 of record CM037588.1, read on the forward strand.
TGGTCAAAATGTTGACTAGACACTGGTGTGACTTGACAGTGCTAGGTAACTGCCTGAGGCTAGGTCTACCAAAATTCTTGAGGCACCCACCTTAATTCGATATATATTTGATTATTGGTAGTGGCACCCACCTTCATTCAATAGATATTTGATTATTGGTAGTGACATCCACCTTAATTCAATAGATATTTGACTATTGGTAGTGGCACCCATAGAGCACCCAATTTAATTGGATGGGTGTGTTAGGAAAATTGATGAGACACACACCACATCTCATATCTCAAATCTACCCGGAATATTGCATTGACAAAAGTTTGACCCGAGCTTTGACCCAAATTTGGCCTAAGCCTTGGTGATATGAGGTGATCATCGCCAATGGATCAGATTTTAAAAATTATCACAATATTGCTTAATGTGTTGAGTCAAACTTAAACCCACAAAATAGAAGCACCTAGATGCACTAACACATGAGACTATGTGTTTATGTTTTGCTTAGAACCATGACAATTCTTGTAATATTTAAATAAGCCCAAGGGCAATTATAATTAAAATCTCTAATTTTTGTAAATTAGAAATTAGAATTTACAAATCTCTAGCAAATCCTAGCCCTTGGTTCAATTGACCAAGATTTAACCCGTCTTACACCATCTATTTTCATTGGGGAAATATAAGGTGTAAGATGCATCCAATTGTATGCACGACAAGATTTATAAGATTTTAGAATTTCACAAAGTTCAAGGGTCTTGAAGACCACAAAAGACAAGAGGTTGACTTGATGTGTGGTGGAGAGAGAGAGAGAGAGAGAGAGAGAGAGAGAGAGAAAGAGAGAGAGAGAGAGAGAGAGGGAGAGAGTGTGTGTGTGTGTGTGTGTAATTATGAGCATATATGGAGATTTGGAGGAATAAAACTTGGAAAGCAAAAATGTGACAAGTGTCACAAAATTTCAGCCCATGTTCCCCCTCCCCATAGCCAAATTAGAATTTTGCAAGGGGGGCTCCCATTTTCATTCAAGTTCCATCTTCTTCCTCTCTTCTTAGCTCCATTAGAGCTCTTTGAAGCTCCAGTTGTAGACCCCTCCTAATCTAACCCTTGAATTCCAAACCTAAAACCACAACTCCACTCCCCACTCTCCCCACACCAACATACATAAATTCCAGTCCCATCTTAGCCCTCTTCACCCCACGGTTTGGAGAAAATCAGCTTGGAGGTGGGAGCTTGTTAAGGTAAAATCTTAGTTTAGATGGTTGTCTAGCCTTCTAACTTCCAGTATTTAAATTTTCTCACAGATGTGTGCTATCTTCTGTTATTTTTGGATGACTAAGTTTGGAATGACCATGTTCTCACATGGGATCAGCACCTTAGCACTCTTTGATGTGATCTATAGGATCACTTAAGAGTCATCCAATGGTCCATGATGGCCAATAGGCCTAGACCATTAGATCTTGGAGTTTCTATGCTTTTTCCTATAGATCTCCTAGATAGAATTGATTCTTGTTTGAAAACTTAAAATGATTTTTGATTTGTCTAGAGGAGTGAGATTGGAAGACCATGTATGTGATCATCACACACATGCAAGGCCATCCAATAGTCCTAAATGACCAAGAAGGTCAAACTTGGTAGACTTTGAAAGAGTAGTTAGAAAATGCTATATTTTTTTTTTATATAAAATGGATTTTTATATGTGTATTTTCTGTGATTACATTTTTTGACATGGACCTGAGCCAAATGGTACCATGCATGTGATCATAGTATACATGTAAAGCCATTTAATGGCTTAGATCGACCTAGAAGGCCAAAACTTAGAAAAACTAGGAAATCTTTGAAATCTTTAATCATGCCATAAATTTTAGAGTAATTGATTTATAGAGATGCATGCTACAACCACAGTAGATTAAGTTTATAAATTTTCCATCACTATGATCCATTACCTAGTTCAAGGATTTCTAGGTCAATGTTAGACAAAAATATGCATTTTCACTCTATGTATAGAATAGTGTTGATTTTGTGGTATGATTTTACATAGATTTTCATGAAATTTTTTGATGAGATGCTAGATGAATTTGATTATATATTTTTATGTGATCTCTGTTTTGAATCCATCTTATATTGACTTGATCATGTTTGGAATATATGGTCTTAGATCACTTACGCTTTGAATCCACTACATGTGTTCTAGATTGGAATGCACCTTTTATTTTCTTGATGATATTAGTATGGATATTTGGCTCAAGAAGTGGCTGGAAATGGACACATCTCAAAAAATATAGTTAATTTATTGATCATGATGGTTAGTCAATCGGATGGTCCCAATTGATTGCTTCGTAAATTTACTCGATTGGCTAGGTTTTCTTACAAAAGAAAACCTAATAAGTTTTAAATTCTGATTTGTTAATAGGATCATGAGTAAATGATGAACTTAATAAGTTTTAAATTCTGAAAATTGTTTATCTTTTGACCCTTGATTTGATCATAGCCATTTCAACGGTATTAGATGAATGGATAGGATTAGATGAATGGTTAAGATCTACATGGGATCTTCGAAAAAAAATCAAATAAAAGAAGAGTTTTAATTGGGATTTTTGTAAAAGAATTTCAAAAAGAAAAATAGGTTTTTAAGAATATAAAGATGCCCAATACACTAAGTCCGATCGGATGGCTCCCAAAGCCCGACCCCACAATTTTAAGAAAAACCGATACTAACGACTAGGAAAGTACCGGTAACCGATAAATGTTAGTTACATGAGTGTAATAACCCACAATTTGATCCCAATGGACCTGGGATGTGACAGCCTGGATTTCGAAACCTCAAAACCCATGCCATCAGATCACCCGTTAGCGCAATCCCACACTTACACAAACACTTGGCCCATCCACAAAAGCTAATCCACAAAGCTATCTCAATTAAGCAGATAGATTCATTAACCTCATCTAGGAAAGTACATTTCTAATGTAAACTTGATCAAAATAACCGTCTAAACCTCATGCCAATTGCATGAATGAAAGACCCGAAACAAACCATCGGTGATAGACATCTATCACCAACCAATGGTTCACAAAATAATATCCAAAACACATCTATTACATAACCAAAGTAACTCAAAATGGTTGGACGTACCAAGCCAAACAAATCCACTTTCAGACTTCTCACACACGAACTCAATCTACTTAGGAAAGAACTCCTCCGGTAGAGGTTTAATTTCCTCCTCAGGTTCGTACTCTGGATCGCTTTTGAGATCTAAGTCCTCACCTGTGACGTATAGTCGAAAGGGTGAGCTTAAATTCAAGCTCAATAGGGGAAAATGTTAGTCGCATTTAAATCTCATATCACAAGCATAAAGTCACATAACTAAATTTCATAGGCACATTCCACATTTATCTCAATTGAATTCCATATGCTAAAGCTTAATCAAACACATGCTTGAATCACGTACTTTATTTTTAAAAATATTTGTCATAACTTAAATAATTTTTTAAGCAAATATAGTATTAGAAGACGTATATAATATCGATGGGAATCTAGACCATCGTCGTTCAATGAACCATTAAACATATGCCCAAGCCCCTGCGCTATGAGGGATGCTTGTGCCGCATAATATTACTGTTGGCCGGTATTTAAATGGAACGGATATGCCGCCGTACCAGAGCACAATGAACGGATATTCCGCCGTACCGGAGTACAATGGATTTATTTTACTAAACCTTAAATGAATGTGCATTTTCTAATTTATAGTTTCACACAGTGTAAAGTGATACGTTATACTATTTTTGAAAAACTAGTATTCTTACACATTTTTCGAAATTTTCACGTACACAATTCACTCACATTTGCTTCTTTCACATCACAATATTCTATTCAAAACTTGTTTGAATTAACGAATTTCACATGTTTGTTTCACACACATCACATCTCATTTGTTGTATTCAAAACTTGTTTGAAAACGTAGAATATCACATGCTCATTTCATAATTCTTAACATGGCTTATCACATCACATTACTTAACTTACACAAAGCGTATTAAAATTAAATGATCATAAGTTTTCCCTAACTGATGTCACACTTAATACATATCCACACATAGCTCTCTTGAGAGCTCACACAAAAGCTCAATACGATAATCCTACATTCAAAATATCTAAAAACTCCTTAAGAATGCTTAAGAAGAACCTAAGATACACATTTTTAAAGAATTCACATCAAAAGAGTCAAAAACAAATCTGACTCTGTTTCTTGCACGAGCAAGCCCTGGAGCTCGGGCAGGCGAGCTCACAAACAGCCCAAAACCCGCGTGACCGACAGAATTTTGGCTTGCTGAAGCGAGGTATGTGAGGCCTCGTGCGAGTGAGCCTCCCATTCACTTAACCCTCGCGTGCCCTTCAGGCACATACACTTTACTGAAGGCTTCTTGCACGAGCAAGCTCGGAAGCTCGAGCGCGCGAGAACCAGAGTTTCTTTCAGATCTCAAATTGATCTTCTTCGTATTTCTTTCACACTTCTTACACATCATATTAAAATATTTATTAACCAAATTCTCATACCTTAAGTATCAATTTCTCACTTTTAACTCAACGATTCACTCGAAGATCGGATCGTCTTCCTTGTTGCAAGCGAATGGGTTTCAAAACCCCTTTTTGTCTTCTCTAAGCTCCACGATCACAACAAAGCCAACGTAATTGTATGGCGATCCTTCACGCACAAGTTTGCATAAGATTTGCTACGATCTAGTGGATCATAATACAAGGATTCAAGAAATCCCTTTCTCTTCAAACGCTTCTTCCTTTCTTTCTCTCAAAACTCTAAGTTAGCAAACCCAAGAAATGGGTCTCACACGTGGGTATCACTCCTTATCTAAGCAATTGACTTTGCTTCCTTGCAAAGCACAAACACATTACTTGTATGTGTTACCCAGTGCTCTAGCTCTGCCCGGAGCTGGGCCATTGCCGGATCCTCCTGACTGAAAGAGGTGAGTGAAGATGGGTCGAATGTTGGAGCAAAAGCCCCAACAGCGGATAACTCCACTCTCTGTAAATATCAATAAACACATTATACCTGACAACATCAACAAAACGCTAATAATTAATAAAATAAAAACGAGACAAACAATTACCAATCAATCACTAGCCGCCATACCGGTAAGTTTACATCGCCATCAGAAGGCCCAAGCAATCCCGCTTGCCTGCCGACCTCGCTCTCCCCCTCAGTCTGACAAACATGAACCAAATAAGACTATTAAAATAGAAGTGAACAAATTCGCAAACAGATACACTCACCAAAGAACGCCACGTCTCAGCGAGCTGAACCCTCATCTCGTCCTCTGGGGTCCTAGCCTGGAAGATTGAGTTCGTCAAGGACCGCAACTTCTCATCATCTAGATGAGGAGCGCATCCTGTCGGCTCCATCGCCCTGTGAAGCGCATCCAGTGCTCCGCAGACGCTTGCACCCAAGTGGCCCTGCTCTGATGCGGCCGGTCACTCCCTCAGAGCAGAAGCAGACTCAGGATCACAAACTATAAAAGAACCGCTCCCATGGAAAGGGCAAGTAAAGATTCGACCACCGCCTATATCATGAAACCACTGTAGGAACTCTCGGGCATCCCCCTCATCGCGAGCCCTGGTGACGCTGGTCCCACCGGCTCTAAAGTCCTCAATTTGGGTCGCCATCCTCAATGAAAAAATGCAATCAGAGGGACTAGCCATCCTCCTCGCCACTCGATGGCGAATCTCTTAAGGGACTCCCTTAGGGAGCCCCAGCTAACGAGTCACTAGAGAGAGGTAGATGCGCTCCACCTTCTCAAAACAATGGACCCAGATGTCTACATCAAAGAAGGTCGACCAGACTAAATCACCGGCTGTCCTGCATCCTCCCATGCACCATAGGGCCTCCAAATCACTTATGACCAGAAGTAAACAAAACGGTTGGTCAAATCTACAACCTAAGACACGTAAAATACTATTACAACACAAACATGTACCTGCCTTGCGTGCATATCCTCAAACAAATCCCATGCTGTCTGTAGGTCTGAAGATCAATGACGGCGCCCCAGCGCCTGCCTCCACACATGCATCAAGGGGAAGGTGAAAGTAATCTCCCTAGGGACCCGAGGCGCAAGAAGGAGAAGTGGTCATACGCCCAAAACTAAACACACGACATTAGAAATCATCACTAAAATAGCTACTAAAATCACTAAGACATTATCAACGAAACTACTAGTCAACCAAACTCACCTGGATAAAAGGGAGGAAACCTCTGATGGTAATGACGCCTCTCCCTCTATGGTAAAGCTGCTCGTAGAGGTGTGCTAGCGCCACTGCCCCCCAAGCATAGGCAGGCACCTGATCCAGGTTCCTTAACAATGTCAAGAAAAGACCCGTCACACACTCCCGGATCGAAGACGAGAAGAGGACCGCCCTGAAGAAATGCATCAAGAACGCCCAGAGTACTCGATCTGCTGCTACTCCCGGCTTCGTCCCTGGCACCCTACATGCCATCGCCTCGTGGCATGTATCGAAAACTACCCTTGCCTCCGAGTGATGCCTCGGAGGAATGAACTCGCTAGAAAAAGTATCAAAGAACCAAGTAATCTGGACAATCCCTGTCCCAGACCCACTGTGCCGGTACTCAACAATGAGCACCTCCCGACACACGGACTGATAATCACTCTCCATCTGTCTCGTGATAGGTGCTCCCTCCAACCACAGCCCAGTGATACAGACCCAGTCCTCAGGGGTGGGCAGCAACATGCCTACTGGGAATAACAGTGTCTGCTGCTCCTCCCTCCATCTCTTCATAATCGCCCCAATCAGACCACGGTCAACTGAAAAGGGCTTAAACTCCAAAATTGACCCAAAGCCAAAAGCCACTAACCGCTTTGAAACTTTGGCGGGAGCACATGCAGGCATGACTCGACCACGCTGCTAATGGCAGTCGGGAGGCTCTCGGCGTACCACAAAAAAGAAAAACAAAATACACATCAACTTATGCCTACACCACCACTGATCGCAACCACTAACGGTGATAATAATAAAAGCAACATCCCACAACAAACCCACAAAACATGATAACACAGAGTGATAAAGTAAACATAACCTGAAACTAGATACAAGTATGGTGCATGAAGGTGCACCCTAAAACTAACTATAGGTTTGACATAAAATTAAAAGGGTTCCATCATAAGAAGTCTACATCGTAACCTAAATGCCTAGAAATAATAGAGAACTCTTGATCACGGATACCTACCTAATCCGGCGCGAAGAACTCCTCCAGCAGAATCTTGATTGTGGGCTCGTGAGGAGCAACACCCTCACCACCATCCTCACCACCGTCCTCACCATCCTCACCGTCCCAGTCATCAGTCTCGGGGACCTCCTCTCTGACAACCATCTCAATGTCACCACCGGTGTGGACCTCAAAAGTCTCACCTCCCCCCTCTACCATCCACTCTACCTCGGATGCGGCCAATGAAATCTGGTCAATACCCTCAGACTCCATCAAAGAGCTCAGAAAAGTAAAGAGAATGCAAGAAACGACGTCCAAAACGGATGGGTAGATCACAAGAAATCACAAAAATATGAAAATCAGGAACAAGGAAGCAAGAGAACTTGAAATTATAAAAGATTCAGAAAACACGCGTTTAAATTGGAAACCTCAGGCTTATATAGAGCGCAGCTTAATCGCGTGCTTGAATACGGGTGCGCAATTGAATCGCGCGCATTATCTCCTGCGCACAAATTAAAATGCGCGCATCACCAAATCATCGCCCGCACACACACCGGTCGCGCGTTCTGAATAGTACGCACAATCGGATTATACGCCCTGAGGAAGGCGCGCAAACTCAAGCGTCGCCCGTACATTGATTGGAAACCGATCGAATCACGCGACCTTAGCCAAGCACGGAATTTTATTGCACGCGTCAAATTGAGCGCATAATTGACCCCTGGGTCTATCATTCCCGCGCATCTGACCAGGTGCGCAATATTATTGAGCGCCCTGAATCCAGCGCGCAATTACCTAGGTTCACCAAAAAAAATAAAAATTGCTACCCATCTGCAGCCCAAAGATGAAAACTCAGACTTAGTGGCCGATAAGCCAAACACCATACACCGTTCAGATTTCACACACTCTCACATAGGCATTCACACTCTCAAAATTCAACCGTACACTCATGCTTAAACCATCCGAGCCCATCCAAAACCTATACCAAATTAAGACCAAACTAGATTAAAAATACAGTTGAAGTATTCTAAATTTAACTTAATATCTCTCAACCAAATGAAGATACCCTGACAAAATAAGAATGCACCCGATAAAAGTAAAGCCATTCCAAAATTCCAAAAATCAACTAAGTCGAATCAACAATAAAATTTCACCAAGGGCATACCCTTTGAATTTACAAAATAATTACGGTATTGGAGTAAGAGATGAATTTCGATTCAAGACAAACACTCAAAAACACCTGAGCCCGTAAACACTCAGAAGAGGTATCCCTAAAAGAAATGCCCAGAATAGAGGAAAATAATAGAAAAATTCGGAGAGGAAGCACACCCTGAAGGAAGTCCAACAAGAATATGATCTTCCTCTCCTGAGTTGGTAGAAAGGAACGAGTGGCTCACAGAAAGTCATCCAGGATCTGACAGATACACCTATGGAAGGCCAATCTTGGAAACCCCCAAGGGGATGCCAACTGGAGGATAATCCGCAGAGCCTACCAAGGAACAACTGGCGTCGGTTACGATAAAACTCTCACACAACTCCTTCCTTCGGTTTCTTTTCCCCCTCCTTTGACTCTTCCATCTCTTCCCCCAATGGGGTAGCACTTCGAGTAAGATTAACATCATCAACCCTAGTGCTACCCCGTATTCCCAATGCCACTCATCCTCAATAATAATAAATAAATAAAAATTACAATCCATTTTAGGTTTAACACCCGAGATACAAAGTGAAAAAAAAATATTAATAAACTAATAAACTAAAAAAAATACCTCAGATTTCTAGAATAATAATGAAAAATGCCCTAACTCTTAAATAAAAAAAATGCCCTAAGTATTTCCCTAATTGGAAATAAAATTCAAAATAATACCCAAGCCCTTAACCCCTCATTTATAACTTATGCTCCCTAAACCACAAAATGACAAGTGTCGCACTCACAAGCCTTCTTCATCTAATTGAATCTAAACCAGACACATATCCCCCTGAAAGATCACAATTCATGACAAGTCTAGATAGACCAATGATCACACAACACTTATCCTTCTAAGAAACACAAATCCATCACAAAATAGATAAACCAATAGGATTATGACACCTGACATCCATCTAGAACCTTTTAAAATCAAATCCAAATTCACACAACTCACACAATTCACATCCAAAATCAAACATAGGACTAAAACAAAATGCCTTAAACCTTAAACATGGAACTCATCCTCTCACCATGACACGAAAAGAAAAATATTAATTAATTAAAATCCCCTCAATTGCATAATTAAAGAATGAAGCTTAATCTAAGATAAATGCGGCAAATAAACACAATAAACATTTTATTCATATATCAAATTTTTTTTCAAAGATCACCGTAGGCATACCTCTTGAATATACAACCCAAAATAAAAATCTAAAGACCTAATTTACAACCCAAAATGAAAACTAAGCTCGAAGGCTCGAGCTTGGAGCGTCCAATCAGAGGCTTCAGAAGGCGAGATGGAGGATTGGCTGGGGAACACATCCCTCCACTTATAATGCCTTCCCTTCCTCCATCTTCACTTCCTCCACCGCTTGTCTCCTCAGCGCTGCCTTCATTGCTCCCTAAAAAGGATCGATGTGAAGGCCGACCTCCTCCTTCCCAATACCGCCCATTCTCAAAGTCACACCACCGTCGGAAGCCCCATCAGGCTGAAGATCACGCGAAACCATGAACCATGGAAGAAACAACATCAAAATCAAATGGGTGGATTACAAGTTATCGTTAAAACTTGGATCGTTAAGACTCGGGAGTTAGAGAAAAACGGAAACGAATGAAGAAAAATGAAAGGAACTCGGGTATATGTAGAAACTCGCTTAATGAAACACCTGAAACGAAATGTGCAATGTAATTATACACATATACAGAAGCACTTAAACACAATCACGCGTATCATGAGGGGCGCACAATTGAATTTCCTCCCGTACACAATCCCCAAAAAATTATCGCGCGTAACTAATCCTGCGCACAATGAAATCACGCGCCTTTGTTACTGCATGGAATCCGAAGGGACACCCGCACAGTGACCTGATGATGCTCCGATTGCGCACACTGACTCTAGCTCATAATTGGATTACACGCTGAGACTCATGCGTGGAATTCGAATCGACACCCGAACACCTTCACTCTGCCAGCCCCGCGACTCTTCGATTGCGCGCTATTCACAGAGCGCATAATGACATTGCACACACACACATTGACGCACAATCACCTCTCTAATCATATAATCACGCGCATATGGCCAACCAAGAAATTTAATCAAACGCGCGATACCCTATGCGCAATACTCAGCTACGACCACATAGATTGCACACCATCATCCCATCTCGATCAGAATTCCTCTTTCTCCTCCATCCCATCACGTAGCCTCACAGGTCGTTTAGAGAGAGAGAGAGAGAGAGAGAGAGAGCTATTGACCACACCTATGTCTCACAGCGATGCTAAAATTTCACCACACAACCTAACACACCAACGCGACTAAAGGAAGGCTCGACCCAATATCCCATCATGAAGAGTTAAGAATGAGCCTCCCGAAAATCCTATCATACCACTGAGACCAAAGTCAAATCCCATAACAATCCCGACACTATTCAAACAAACTCCAACCCATTACGTAATCAAGATCTGCCAAAGAAAGAAATGCCATTATCACCCCATCACGACATTGAGACAACTAAGGAATCATCAACCATGCACATGTCCCATCACGTCGTAACTACAACTTGATCTCATCACAAACCTGTCTCATTGCGACATTACTACCCAAGACGATCAGACACGGCCCATCACGATGCACAATCAAGAAGGGAAGGCTCAGTCAATGTCACATCGCAGAGAGCTAAACTTTCCAAACCCCATCGCAAATCACACCTCCCCGAAATCTCATCGCATAACTTTGCATAACCAAGAGAGGGTATGGCTCGATCATGTCCCGTCGAGAAACCAGAGAGTCCACTTCCCAAATCCCTTGTCACGCACAATCATTAGACTCCATCGCAACCGAAACACACGCTCGTTGACAGTAAAGGAGGATAGACCCTCCACCGTCCCATCGCACGATAACCAGCGAGCCCCTACTATTACAGAAATCAGAAGAAGAGAGGAAGCTCTCTGACATCCCATCGCACCCATACCATGTTTCAGTACGAACATCTCATCAGAGTCCCCCTCAGATCCCATCACACCTATAATCGACAGGACTCACTGTAACACAACACACAACCATAAGGGGAGGACCACCATGTCCCATCACGATCCTCACCTCCCCAAGACATCCTACCACATTGGTAACCATCAGGTCCCACCACAACAGAAGTGAGAAAAAAAAGAGGGAGCCCTCTTATGTACTATTGCAACGCCATTGCGACAACCAGCGAGTCCCATCACATACAAAAGCCCCAGCAGGTAATAAATCAGGTAAGTATTATCACCCCCCTTATACTCGATATTTTTATAAAATAGTTAAATAATAAGTCAAAAGTTTTCAAAGCCCATCTCTCTCTATCCGTGAATCACTGTAGTCCTCCCATAAGTGACAATCATTAGTATTCATGAGAAGGTTAGACGTAGCATCCGACATGCCAAGTGTCATCTTGACAACCACATAAACGGTTGGGTCCACAAATCTTGTACCGGTGGATTTGCTCAGCGATATCTCGGAAGCCACATTTCTTAAAGTTTTACAACCGAATTGATCTTAAGTTAAATTTCTAATTTTTTAAAGACAAAAATAAATAATAATAATAAAGTAAATGAACTCCTATCTGTCAAACTTTCACTTCTTACCACTCCAATCTATCATTTCCCCTGGGAAACCGAACATTAAGTATATTCAACCCTGAGAAATCATAAATGTCTATTGGAAAGGGATGCCTGATGTGCATTGGTGTGAGCAATAATGCGCTCGGTCTGACATGACTTGGGAAAGCCTTCACCATTACATAATATTTTATTTTATTATTGGTCTTTGGACATTTGTATGACACCCCCCGCTACCTCAATTGTATTGTATATTCCTCTGTTTGATTGGCCCTTGCACTTACAGATTAGGATATCGACTCTCCTACCGTTTGACTGCCTTTTACAGCAATGCGTAATATGCGGCGGGATGCCCCTTGCACCCATGGATTAGATTATGCCTCTTTTCTCCTGTTGACAATTACTAGCAGCACGTCGCAGTATGCGAAGGGATGTCACTCGCATCCACGACATGGAATACGCCTTTCAATAGCTACCACTGGGCCCCTGAATACTCTATTTTAGCTTGCGCGGATAGATAAGAAAGCCAAGAATCTCATGCCAGCATCTCCAATTCACATTTGTGATTTTTCAAAAAAAACGAGAAGGCACCTCGAATGAGGGGTATTTACTTCTTCGACGCATTTTTATTTCATAAGAATGCGTCGAAGAGGGGCATCTGTAGACACCCTCATTTTGCCCTCTCGAGATATATAAACCTGTTCGGTCAACCTTTGACCTTACCCACGACCTCCGAAAAAGGACTAACCTTCTATGAAGTCTCTAAAACCCTATACGGGGACCATGCAGTAAAACAATAGTACATGGTTGAGATCCAGGCTGAAATAATAGCTCTGTGGCTCGGACCCGGCTTAAACCCAGGAAAATCTTAAATTATGTTCCCTGTCTAGCGTGCGTAACTGGATTGCATGCTTGATGGGTGGCGCGCAATTGGCCCCTCTTGAACAAGAATTTCACTTTCGGAGGACGGCCTTAGACCTTGATTATGCGCCACTCCGGACGCGCATATTCATATTGCACGCTTTGTACCTAGTGCGCAATTAGTCCGTTTTGGACTAGCCTTGTATCCTTCTAGAAACCGCCTAGGACATGATTGTACACCCTATCTAGAGCGCGCAATCAGATTATGTGCCTCAACACAAGCGCATAATTGGTTCCTAAGCGAACCTGGTCTCTAACTCCCTAGACCACCTGAAATCCCCTATTAAATGCATGTATTCAAGTGCTTAATTGATTGAGCGCACTAATCAGGGCGCACAATTAGTCTACTCAAACTAGTACTGAGATACCCGACTGAGCTAGTCAGCCGGTCACTCACTGACTCAAAGTGATTGAGAATTTGGTTTCAAGCGCACAATTCGATTAAACGCACTAGACAAGGCGCATAATTAAAATTCACTAGTCAATTGAGCGCACCCCATAGGGGGCGCAATTGACCTAATACCTATAAATTGGACCCACCACGTCGTCCCAAAAACATATCACAACGTAGTCAATAATCGAATGTTTGAATTCTTGCTTTCAAGCTTAGGACTTCGAGATTTCTCTCTGCGGCCCTAGCCTCAGGTATACTTTTCTTCTAGTTTTTAATTCTTCTAGTTCTAGTTCTTAATTCTAGATTATTGGTTCTAGACTTTAGGCTCCAAAGTTTTCAGTTCTAGATCTTAGATTTTAATCTCTTTAATCCTTAATTCTTACCCTTTTCCTTGGTTCTAGTTCTCAGGCTCTAGAACCAATTCCTCTTTTTTTTTTTTTAATTCTAGGTTCTAGCCCTCTAATTCTTAAATTTTAGATCTTAGATATTAGGTTTTAATCTAAATTTCTAGTTTTTTTATTCTAGTTCTTAGTTTCTAGAATCAATCCTTAATTTCAATCCTTAATTTTAGTCCTTAATTTCGGTCTTAAATTCTGTCTTATTCTTAGACCATAGGTTCTTATTCTTAGACCAATTTTGATGTTCTAGTTTCGAAATTTTAGTTCTAATTTTTAACTTGATTCTCAAAATCCTCGATTTTCGATCCGTAAATCCATAATTTATGAATTTAAATATGTTTTTCAATCTATATTATTTTCAAAGTAAACCCTAACCAACCGATTTGCCCAAGGGAACTTTTGGAGGGTACCCGGGAACGGGGCCAATCCTCCTTATCATAGCGAGCCCAAAACTCATTTTTTTAGAATTCTGATAAAATTAGGATTCTTTAATTAATTAGAGTTTTGGTAGAATTAATTTACGTAGTTTATTTAATTATAGTTTTGGTAAAATTAGGAAGATTAGTATTTCTAGTAAGATTAGGAAATTAGTTAGAATCTTAATTAGATTCCTATTTTTAGAACATTAATTAGACTTTTAGTCAGATTAGGAAGCCTAGTTGGATTAGGATTCCCCGATTAATTAGACCCCTGATAGGATTAAAAGAAAATTAGATCTCCGATAACCTTGCGAGAGTATGAAAGGTAAAGTAGTTAGAAGAGAATTAGGAAAACAAACTTAACTAAATTTACAGGCGACCCAGTGCTGCTGGTATCGGCCGACCGATGATTTTGTAAAGAGAACAACCCATATCTCCACCCTAGAAGGCGTGATCAGTGACGTGTTCTAGCGTTGATAAACATCTGCAGCTGGCGATTGCAATGAACCAGGTATTTCTCTGAGATTTACCTTTTCATTTTCAGTACTTAATCACCTCTAAACAAGCACCGCCTTTGCCAGAGTCCACTTGGACCGAATTTGGCCACTCTTTCAGGCGACCGAAAGGGACCCGAAAAATGCGCGTACCAACACTATTCACTTAATTCCCTCAGTGTGAGTCACATACACACCAAAGCGTGTTCAAATTTCATGGGTTCCCTTGTGAACCACACATACCACAATCATTCACACCACTTTTTGACTTATACGGTTTACTAAATTTGGGGATATTACATTCACCCCACCTTATAAAATTTTCGTCCCAAAAAATTGACCAAGGTGACCTAGATGTAACCACAAATAATCAACGAAATTATTCACATCCTGGTATTAATGATATCTAATAAAAGAAACCTTTTTGTCAACAAGAGTGTACACAAATAGTTCAATCATCTAATCTAGCATTTGGTCAAAAGTGACCCACAATCAAACCTGTATTAACATGTAAATAGGCATTTAAAATCTCAAAACCACGTATAAATCAAAGTCCACGGCTGTCCATAGTAAGTAATTCATCACCGTGCCCATCAAATTTCTAAATCCATAATAATTCGAACTGCACATTTATACATAGCGAGTAAATCATAAGCCATTCAAAATCAAACACATGGACTCAAGACAAAACCATTCACATATACTGCTACACACACATCCACAAAATTAATTGCTAATGGTTTAACAAAACAATTCATATGCAGTCAAACATGACCACAGATTACCCACATAGGTACCTGCACGACAAATCACCATCACGACAGACTTGTATTATATCTTACTTCCAAACCATGGACAAAAAATTTAGGTCGTTCACATATAAACCATTCATACTAAAATTCTAAACCATTACCAACTAAAATTGTAACCCATCCACATTCAAACTTTAACTATCCACATGACATAAAAAAAATATTCACATCAAAATGTAAACAAGTTCCCACATGATAGCCATGTCACTATAGTTTTTAAGACTTACATATAAAAAATTTACAATTGATTTTTCTCATTATATTTCAAAAACTGAAAATTTCTCAAAATGATCACCATAACCACTAACGGCAGCTAAGTCTCATCATCGTTGCCCTCATCTGACTCCTCGTCTCTTGTATCATCCTTGGTCTCATCACCGTCATCGGCCTCCTCATCATCATCATCGGCCTCCTCATCAGCGTCATCACCAGCCTTAGCCTCCTCAGCATCGACAGCCGTGCCAGAGCTCGAAGCACTAAAAATCGCATCCCGCATTGTGGCAAGGCGCTCCTAGTATGTCTGTGGATAGGTATGTCACATCAAGTCTATACTAATGGCCTCTTGAAACGCTGATGCAGCCTCATCTCCCGATTCTGCTAAAGTATTTCCCGAAGCATGTCATCCTGAATGTTCATCCTACTCAGAAAATCTGTGGGTGGTTGTGGCTGGGTCTGTGGGCCTGTCTGAGTTTGGGTTAGAAGTGGCATACTAGTTTCGGGTTGAGGGGGTTGTGCCGCTTGTTGTGCTATCTCTCTCTCTCTCTCTCTTTTCCTTTTAACGTTATTCTTAAGGTTCTTAATGCTTTGGGTCAGGTCCTTGGCTTGGTACGTTTTGACATTATCAGTAAAGACGGGTTCATCTGGATGGATATAAAATCTATCAATACCATGACGGTGTTCAAACATTCTTGATATCAACCGGGCGTAAGGTAACCGGTTCACAAGTGCGGGGATAGCACCCGGTCTGTTTCGATCATATGCATGCTTAATCGCTTTCCTCACCAGAATAGGTGCACTAAACCACCTACCCCGATGAGTCGCATAAATTGCTTGTAGAAATGGGTCCCGTCTCTCCTGCTCATGGTCCAAAGGAAATAAGTTCTTCCTAAATATAATATCTAAAGGCCACAATTTTTTCGGTAACTGGACTCGGGTGACTGATTTTCCCGTGCCGACAGCACCACGTGTCATATTGGTCATCTTGAGATTCTAATGTTCCTTGGATTGGGTATTTTGAAGCCCCGTCATCCACATATTCCAACGGGCATCCCATAGCCTTGGATATGTCTTCGTCATCAAAAGTGAATTGTCTTTCATCTATTTCGCAAATCAACTTGGTTTGAGTGTCATCCATCTTAAAGGTTTGGTAGAATAACTTCCCCAACCATGGATAATAATGCGTGTAAAAAGGGGTTAAAAGTGATTTAAGATCATCCGCTTTTAAATAGTCCATTGTCCATTGAGTGGTTGTTTGATCCTCAAAAACATCTTGGTGAATCAACCACTCAAGCTCAATAATTTTATTTTCCCACCATTCAGCTGGTCGGGTCAAAGGAATTAGCGGTGGAGCGCTCCTTTTGCATGAACTTGGTGGTTACACCGCCACTTCTTCCTAGCATTGGGGTTTGGGGATTTTGAAGTCATTTTAGGGTTGGAAATTTCAAAAATCAAATGTAATAGAGCTTGAATGAAGTTTTTGATTACCTTGTTCACGTTAGAATCTGAGAAAAAGGCATAAAAATCTGAAGTACAAGAGTAAACAAGGCTCCTTGCGCCAAAAAACCAAACCCTAGCTCTTCCCTCTTCTCAAAATTTCATATGAAATGCTGACGAGAAGGGTAAAACCCTTATATAGTCTGTTCCTCGCGTGCGTAACTTAAGACAGCTCGGGCGCGCGAGCGTCAGTCATTCATTGAAACTCGATTTCCCTTTTTATTATTATTATATATATATATTTAGAGCGTTGCGAGCTCTAAACCTCGCGCAAGCGAGACTCAGTAAGCTCTCTGGAAGTCGAACTTCCCTTCGTTTTTTCTTTTGTCTGAGTACCTCGTGCGAGCGAGCACTAAAGCTCGAGCACGCGAGAACCAGAGCATATATGTTTGTAGTGTTTTCTCCATAGTTCTCATTTCTTTCGCTTTCATGCTTTAATTTTACCTTGTCTAAGACGTAGTTTCGCGTCTAACATGTTACCAATCTTCCATGATTTTACCGTTTAACCAAATCCTTACACATTCATCAAGAAGATTTGAAATTAAACACTAATTTCATAAAATTTGTTCAAAATTATACAAAACTATACAACTCTCATGTAAACAAATCCGAATAAGCTTCACGCACATCCGACTCACGATCTGTAGACACCCAAATTTGGCCCAAGGCCCGATCGAAACACCTTTCGAGAGTGGCGCAATTTTGAGCTTTTGATAGCATGTATGGAACCCTTAGGAATCACCCCAAACCCTTAGGATTCACCCTAGATCCTTTAGGAACTTACCCCGAACCTTTAGAAACCAACCCCGACCCTCAGAACCCATTCCGAACCCTAAACCTAACCTTGCCAGGCAATAGATGAAGAGTGGTGCACTAGGACTAGATGTGATCTTCTACTAATATCAAATCATATACCATTGGAAAGAGGACTTCTCCAGCTTTCCAACGAGCCATGAATCACCTTAATCGAAGTTATACATCAAAAGTTATGACCATTTGAAAATCGAACTTTTTTGGAGGGATTTTTGCCTGGCGCAACTAATAGTTGCGCCAAGCCATTTTCCCCCTAGATTTGCCTGGCGCAACTAATAGTTGTGCCAGGTCTTTTTCCCTCAGAAATGTCCTGGTGCAACTAATAGTTGGGCCAGGTATAAATGGGTCCCCCAACCCCTCGCGAGGCTAACTTCCACGGTATTGTTCTTCACTGTTTTACTGTGCATTTGCCTGGCGCAACTATTAGTTGCCCCAGGCATATGAACAGTAACATTGGGTTTTTGCCCCGAATTTTATGTTTGGGGTTTGACTTGTTGACCACCTCAACCTTTGGGGTGTATTTTGGTAGTCCTGTTTCACCCATTCCTTACCTATTTGCAATCCTCCAAGTGGCTTAAAGCCTCACCCCATCATCCACCATTAGAACCACCTTCACACCTTTTCAAGCTCTCAAAATCTTAGGAAACCTTAGATTTGAGATTACCTAATTACTAACTCCAATTAGCATCTAAGTGATTTCCTAATCCACCCTTTTCTTATAAATAGATCCCCCCTCCCCTTGGTTTAAGGGTTGAGAATTTTGCTTAAGAGAGAAAGACCTCTAAGTTAGAAGTTCTTCCTCCCTTTGGTGCACTATTTTCCCCCAAAATTCCAGAATTCCAAAACTTCTTCCAAGCTTATTCTTACATCAAAAACCCATAGCCTAGGTGTGTGTGATCCCCTAGCCTACCTTCTCCCACCCTAAGCTAGTAAGCCTTAGTGGTTAGAATCTGTTTTTCTACCATCCAAGCCTTCAAAAGCTCCTCAAAGCAAGCCACACAAGGCTCCTCTACGGTGCTACAAGGGCCCGAGGGCTCCGGCTCTCCCCTTTCTTCTCCTATCTCTCTTTGGCACTCCCTACCCTCTCATTTGTGCCGTTACGCCACCGAATTTTTGGTAGGAACGGAGGGGCACAAATAGCATTGGAGGCCCATTTGGGCAAGAGAGAACCATTTCCTTTTCTTTTAATCTATTTTATTGTTGGCCATTAGTAGAGACCGCATTAAGCGGGTTGATCAGATGCCTAACACCTTCCTGATCGATAACCCCTACCCAAGAGCCTTTGGTGTAGACCGGATTCAGAGTCATATTTTTAGCAATTTGGTGCTCATAAAAATTAACTAGGTATCCCGGGACACCGAAAGCTCCGGGTGGCGACTCTATATTTTTGTTAGAGAGCGCATCGTCGCGACGGGATCGTCTCGATTCCCACGGTTGCACAGATGGCGACTCTGCTGGGGATAGCTAGTAGAGCTTCCCCTTGAACTTGGCCTCATTATTTTTAATTTTCACTAACATTTTATTGCTATTTTTTTTTTTAGTTTATTTTTGTTTTTTTTACTCACCCCTCTGATTAAGGCATTTTACTCACCCCTACATTTATGTCATTTACATGCCTTAGCCGATCGGTGGGCTTACTTGTTCATTTGTCTTTAATTTTCCTTACTTTTCCGTCGTTTTTAGTGCCTTAGCCTATTGGCGGGCCTACTTGTGCATTGTCTTTCAATTTCTTTAATTTTCCATCATTTAAAGTGCTTAGCCGATTGGCGGGCCTACTTGTGCACTCATATCCCAACAGTGGACGCCGGCCCGTAGTGGCGGCACGGGATAATCACCCCCGGTCTTTGAACTAAAGAAAGCTTCCAAAAAAAAGAGAAAAGTTTTGAAAAATTAAAATTGAACCAAGTTAGGGAGCTTAATTAATTTATTTTTGCGGGATAGATTTTTCAAAGGGGTTGGTTTAAGCATACATACAAACACTCGGGTCTTAGTATGGCGGCAGCCCCTAGTGGTGATGATCCAGAAAAGTCCCAGCCCACCTAGTATCTGAGAAGGCGCTCGAGCCGGAGGTATATCGAGTGGGTTCCCATTCCGAAGCTTAAAACCCTTGGGGAGCGCGTTAGCAGTTATACCGGACTCAATCCATTTAGGTGCGGTGAGGAGAGAATCGGTTATCAAGAAAACTGCTCAATTCCCGAAAGCCTAGCATCCACAAAAGCCAAAAAAGAGACTCATTTCGGGTGTTGGTAGCTGCTGTCAAACAACCTGAAAGTTCTATTTTTGGCTGGCGCATGTATTAGTTGCACCAGCACAAAAATCTAGCATTTATAACTGGCGCAACTAATAGTTGCGCCAGCTTTAAATCCCAAAATTTTACCTTGGCATAACTAATAGTTGCGCCAGTGTAAAATTTGTCCCCTGCAACCTTGGCGCAAGTATTAGTTGCGCCAGGTCTGGTTGACAGTCCTCCAGCCCGAATCTGTGGCCTTTCCACCTCTCGAATTGCCCGATCAGTGTGCTTAGTGCCTTGTTTAGGCCCCGCCATCTCCAACACCCAATACGCTCCCGCCGGTCAAAAGAAGGCAACTTCTTTTTGGCTCATTTCGGAGGATCGGGTAATTTGTCTCGATTTCTGTACCTTCAATAGATCGAAGGTTCTCCTTCGATTCTTCCGAAGTGCATCGGAACCATCGCCGCGGGTCTTGAATTAAGGTACGAAGGCCACCCGAAAAGGGAATTCCAAGGCCTCGGAACCTCTATTTTTCAAAAAATCTTCATAAAATTCAATAAATAATAAATAATTTAAAACCTAAAAAGAAATAGATAGTTTGTGGTGCCGACACAATGGTATCATCTTGTCCTCCGTCGTCCCGTAGGGGAAGAAGGAGGATTTTTGGGCCTTATCCAAGGCACCCTTACCCAACCCGCTCCCGTAGAATGTCGTGGGTAGTGGACCCGGTTTACGCCGATCCCGACTCATTCCCACCGCATTCTCCAACCCACTCCCATTTGGGAGAAGTCTTTTCCACCATCCCCCTCACCCAACCCTCTTTTACCATTACCGGCCCATTTGGCGCCCCCATATTCTCATCCACCACCCCTCAAAATACCCAAAATCTACCCCCCCATTCTCCATCTTTTTCCCAACCCATGTCCATACCCAATCCAACACATTTCCCATCCACATCCCTACAAAATCCAAACCCATTTTCCCAATCCACATTCATGCCCCAATTCCCATCATCCCCCTATAGACCCGATCCACCCGCGTTCACATACACCACCTCCACCTTATCTAATCCCCCACAAACCCCCCCATCTACCCAAGTCATGCCCGTTTTTACTGGGCCATGCCTGGTTTTTTCCAAACATCCACACCCCACCAACCATCACCCTTAAACATCCTTAATCCTTCCTCATCCTTTACCCCACCTCAACTCTCCAATCCACCCCATTCCTTTAATCCATCATGTACCATGGCCATACCCAATTTTCCCCCTACATCCACCCCATCTATACCCAATCATCCATTAAACCCACCATCCACATCCGATCCCCCTTCCATGGCCATGATGGAGGAAATGTTCTAAGCCTACTCCTCATGGAAGGCTTCCCAAGTCACCTCTCCTCCACACCCCACATCCATGAACCCCTCCCATACTCTAGCCAATCTCCATACCTCACTCCCCCATGACCCCCATCAACCTCCCATAATCCACACCATCCAATACCCCACCACCCATGATCTCCAAGGCCCAATGGCCCAATACCCCATCACCCACACTCATCAAGGCCCATTGGCCCAAAACCCCATTACCCAGGACCCATCGGGCCAAACCCATCAAATCCAAACCCACCAAGGGCCCATGGCCCAAACCCACCAATGGCCCCCCCTCAAAACCCAATGGGCCAGACCCACCAAGGGCCCATGCCTTAGAGCCATTAAGGCCCATTGGGTCAGACCCACCAAGGGCCCATGGCCCAAACCCATCAAGGCCCATTGGCTAGACCCATCAAGGGCCCATGGCCCAAACCCATCAAGACCCATTGGGCCAGACCCACCAAGGGCCCATGGCCCATACCCATCAAGGTCCATTGGGCCAAACCCACTAAGGGCCCACGACCCATACCCCCCCCCCCTCAAGGCCCATTGGGCCAGACCCATCAAGGGCCCATGGCCCAGATCTACCAAGGCCCAATGACCCAAACCTACCCAAGCCCATTGGCCCAAACCTACCCAGGGCCCCTGGCCCAAACCTACAAAGGGTTCATGGCCCAAACCCAAACCCCACACCCATACCTTCCACAATACCCCCAACTTTTAACCCAACCTCCACACCCAGGCCAAACCCAATTTTCACATGGCCCCACGCCCCAAGGCTATTTTCAAACCTTCCCCCATACCCAATGGCCCCATCAGGCCTCACCTCAAAACCAAACCCCCATCACCCAATAGACCTTTCCTCACCCCCAATGGGCTCACCCAACCCCCACTCATATCATTCCCATCCAGCCCATGCAACAACAACAGGAGAATCCCGCCCTCGTTGCGCATTATGCCGACCAGCAGTATGAAGAGGACGAGATTAGAAATAGTGGGGCCTATGTTGGGGCATTGACCAGCGTTCACCCTCCTCCCATAATTGCCCATCCCCTGATAGCCCAGAGTGAAGTCCAGCCAACTGTCGAGAAAGCAGCTCCCGTGTCCAAAGAGTCAAAACAGCTGAAAGAGCAGTTAGCCAAAATACAGAAGCAGCTAATGAAAATGGGTGGTGCTGAGATCCACGCCACAGACTTCACAGACCTATGCCTGCTCGCTGAGGTCCCCTTGCCCCCCAAATTCAAAATGCCCGCCTTCGACAAATATAATGGCATGGGCAATCCTATTGCGCACCTCAAGTCCTATTGTGGGGACATGTGCTAGTACGGGGAGGACGAAAGACTACTAATAAAAGTCTTTCAAAAGAGTTTGACTGGGCCGGCTCTGAGATGGTTCACATCCTTAGAACCATCTATGATGAAAACATGGAGGGACTTAACGCACCTCTTCCAAGAACAGTATGTCTACA
Source organism: Chloranthus sessilifolius (assembly GCA_021018995.1). NCBI lineage: Eukaryota > Viridiplantae > Streptophyta > Magnoliopsida > Chloranthales > Chloranthaceae > Chloranthus > Chloranthus sessilifolius. The sequence goes on from CM037588.1 coordinate 13,459,237, forward strand.
ACATAAACATTGAGCCGCGTAAGTCCGACTTGGCCCGTTTAAAGCAGAATCAGAACGAGACCTTCAGCGACTACTTGGGGTGCGGATCGGGAATAAAATACGACGAAGAACAATAGAGATGATTTCACACTCGGTGATTTCGAGACTTCTTGGTATACGCGATCCTTTTTGTCTGGTAAGAAATGCTAACCGATGCGAGGATGCCATCAGGGAGGGGCGTCTAAATAAGAACATACCGAGCGGACCCAGTGGGGTTAGAAGATTTTCTGAGCAGAGAAACGAGAAGAGAACAGGGGGGGGTGTCCAGAATATAGCCAACACCAGGCCTAATAATAATACTGCTCCATTTCAGTTTCAGGCAGCCCCACTAACACCAGTTAGGCCTGAGCAGACACAGAGAATGGGGAATGGGCGAGGAATGCAGATGACCCCGGAACAGAAGAGAGCCCGCTACGACCGAGTCTTCACACCTCTGGGGCAATCTTTGAGTGTACTTTTGCCCCTGTTAGTAGAAAAGGGATTAGTGACTATCTGCCAACCGCAATCTCCCCCTCACCCGATCCCAAAGAACTATGACCCGAATACCCACTGTAATTTTTATCAGGGTGCGGGTCACCCTACTGATCGCTGCTTCCCCTCGAAGCACACGATCCAAGATTTGATCGATGTCGGGAAAATCATTCCCCCTGCACCTTCTCAACATGCCAATATTCATCAAGTGCCACTACCCCCACATCCCACCGGAGGAGCAGGTCCCAGACACACCATCGGAATGATAGAAGATGAGGAGGAGTTTGAATTTAACCCATCCGATTATATCAGTGATCGGGAGAGCTATGTAGCACCGCTATTAAGAAACATTGAGGAAAGGAATATCGGGGTTGTTGAGCCCCTGAATTTGTCAGATTATTTCCCCAACCCGACTCCGCAAGTCGAACCGTTGGATCTCAGGGCGTATTTTTCATCCACCACACCCGTCAATTATGTGAATATTAATGCATGCCAACCATACACCACAAATTATCCGATGAGTATACCCGCACCACCAACTACCAATGGCCGCCACTTCATTCCACCATCCATATACCACAACCCCCGTCAACTACCCCATAAACCCCCAAGCCCCCAATCCAACACCCGCACCCCTCAGGTATCAAAGGCCTGTGCCCATCCCATCATCCCCAATTCAGCCACCAGCAAGCCCCATCACCCCGGTCAACTACCTAACGACCCATGAGACCCCTCATATGCCGTCAGCACCCACCGGCTATTAATGGCCTACTTTTACCTCCTTCCCTCCGGTGCCACCACACCCAAACTTCACAACCCCCATTTGGCCTAATCTTTCCACCCAACCACCCACTACCACTGAGGTGAATCAAGTATTGCCCCCACCTCCTGAGCCGACAGTACAAGTGCCTCAAGTACCAACAGTCATACCTTTTCAGCTCTCGGGACCAACCTATGATCCTCATCAGATCCCACTGAGCTACGAACAAGCAGATGTCAATGCCGGCAGCAGCAGTAGAGAAGGGGCAGTAGATTTTGTTATTAGGTCTGGGAGGATATCAAAGCAACCAGAAGTACCAACAGCAGCACAAGTCCAACCCGAAGGGAAGAAAGACAGTGCGGTGAACCCCTTCGAGAAGATGAGTCGAGAACACATATTGGAGACTCAGCTGAGAAGAATGCCGGCCCATATCACGGTATGGGATCTACTGATGACGTCCCCACTCCATTTCCAAGCATTAATGGGGGCGTTAAAGAATGCGCATGTATCGCTCTTGGTCAGCCCAGATGAAGTTGGGCAGATAATTGGGCAAGTGATGGCTCCGAATGCCATTTCATTTTCTGATGCGGATTTACCAGAAGAAGGGTGTAGCCATTCCAAGTCTTTGAATATAACTGTTGAATCCAGAAACATGGTCATTCCCTTAATACTAATTGATAATAGGTCAGCATTAAATATTTGCCCGCTGAGAACCGCCACCAAGATAGGGGTCGATCCCTGCATGTTAAGGCCCACCAGAACCAGCGCCAGAGGGTTTGACAATACCATGAGAGAAATAATGGGAGAAGTTGATCTTGAGCTATTGATAGGGCCAATGACCTTTTCCATCTTGTTTCATGTCATGGATATTAAATCTTCGTTTAACTTATTATTGGGACGCCCATGGCTGCACGAAGTCGGAGCCATACCTTCCACATTGCACCAGAAACTCAAATTTGCATCTGGGCATAAGATCATCACGATCATTGGAGAGGGGCACAGAGAGAAAGAGAAAGCTACCAATAGCATCGAAAAGCCCAATATGTTAGATATACCGCACACTACCGAGGATGTTGACCTCCACAATTTTGAATACGAGGTGTCGGCAATACTCCCAGAGCCCATGGAGGGCATCATGTCTAAGACGAGAGGCGGTATGGTAGCGGCAATGGCAATGCTCCAAAAGTGGGGTTATCAGAAAGGCCGAGGACTTGGGCCCAGATTGCAAGGCAGAAGAGGGCCAGTTGTGACTAAAGGATAAAAAGTAAGATTCGGGTTAGGATACAAGCCCACAGAGGAAGAGGTCCGAGAGGCCAAAGAGAAAACCAGGGTCACCGCAGCTGCAAGAGCTCGAGGAACCAACATAGAAGAGAAACCTCGCCCTAGGCCCCACATCAGGGATTCCTTTGTCAGCGCGGGGGTCGTAAAAATTGATCAGAATAGAGTCACCCAGTTGACCCCACATAAACCCAAAGCCCCAGTTCATCCCACCAATCCTCAGATCTCCCTTCCCAGCTTGGAGATAGATTTAGCCGCATTGTCCCTTTTTGAGGAACGATGGTCGGTACCTGAACAAGCTCCCCCTGTGGTGAATCACCACAAAGTCGTGTTAACATTTGAGGATATCATCTCAGATGAAATAAGGATTAACATGATGGAGGCTGACTCCAATGAGTCATATCAGCTAGCACCCTCCATCCCAACAGGTAAGGAAGCGGCCCCTCAGGTATGCAACTGGGCATCTTTGCCCCAAACCCAGGAAGCAGGAAGTGGCCTAAAGTTTGGCGCCTGTTTCCAAAAAAAAAACAACCTATAAAAAGTGAGATAAGCCCTTGGCAGGCAATACCTTGTGTATAAAGCAACCCTCCTTGCTAAGGGCCCGTCTCCGAAGAAAACGAAAATCTTAAAAACATAGAAGAGAACAAAAATCTCAAAAACATGGAAAAAATAAAAAATCCCAAAAACATTGAAAAAATCCAAAGTTCAAAAATATTGTCATTTAAAATTCCAGAAAATGTCCCACAAAAAGATGCCTTAATCAAAATGCCCGTCCCACGTGAAATCGACCCCTTCCATGTAGAAATACAAGAAGAGGTAGGGATCACGAGTCTGGACGAGGATATCCCCCTCGAGGAGCTCCCCAATGAGCTCCTTGACTGATTTGCCGACTTTGAGCATGGCCCTACCCCCATTGTCGAAGAGACTGAGGATGTTAACCTAGGAACTGAGAAAGTTCCTCGAATAACCAAAATCGGAACATCACTATCCCCTGAGGAAAGAAAAAGCACGATCGACTTCCTTCAGTCATACCAAGACATTTTTGCCTGGTCATACGAGGACATGCCTGGTTTGGATACCGATTTGGTCAAGCATGAGTTGCCCCTCTACCCTGATATGAAGCCAGTCAAGCAGAAACTGAGACGTCTCCGACCCGAATGGATGCTAAAAGTCAAAGATGAGGTCATCAAGCAATACGATGCAGGGTTTCTCATGGTATCCAAATACCCGCAATGGCTAGCCAATATCGTACCTGTGCCGAAGAAGGATGGAAAGTTTCGCATGTGCATCGATTTCCGTAATTTGAACAGAGCGAGCCCAAAGGATGATTTCCCGCTACCACACATCGACATCTTGGTCGATAACATAGCTAAGCACGGGATGCTCTCTTTCATGGATGGATTTTCAGGATATAATCAGATAAAGATGGCAAAGGTTGATCGCGAGAAGACAACGTTCATTACCCCTTGGGGAACCTTTTGCTATCGAGCCATGCCATTCGGGCTGAAGAATGCTGGTGCAACGTACCAGAGAGCTATGACTGCACTATTTCATGACATGATGTACAGAGAGATTGAAGTGTATGTCGACGACATGATAGCTAAATCACCAGAGCGAAGCGACCATCTGGTAAACCTTCAGAAGCTATTTGAAAGACTGAGAAAATATCGACTACGTCTAAATCCACAGAAGTGCGCATTTGGTGCTATGTCAGGAAAACTACTAGGGTTCATCGTCAGTAGAAGGGGGGTCGAGGTCAACCCAATCAAAGTTAAAGCCATCACTAAAATGCCACTGCCGTCTACCGAAAAAGAGGTTAGAGGGTTTCTGGGCAGAATACAATATATCAGTCGGTTCATTGCACAGCTAACTCCAATCTGCACACCGATCTTCAGGTTACTAAGGAAGAATTCGCCCGTTGAATGGAATGATGATTGTCAGGCAGCATTCGATAAAATCAAAAGCTACCTCCTGAATCCACCTGTTTTGGTACCACCTGAGCCGGGAAGACCACTCTTAATGTATCTCCCCACGACAGAAGTTTCGATGGGATGTGTCTTGGGGCAGCATGACGAGACGGGAAGAAGAGAGCAGGCCATCTCTATCTGAGCAAGAAATTTACTGATTATAAGACACGCTACTCTCATCTGGAGAAAGCATGCCTAGCTCTTGTATGGGCTACTCAAAGGCTCCGCCACTACTTACTATCTCAGGCCGTTCTGCTCTTGGCTCGAATGGACCCATTGAAATACCTATTTGAAAAGCCAGCTCTCACTAGATGAACTGCACGATGGCAACTTTTATTATCTGAATTCGACATCACGTACGTCACTTAGAAATTGATCAAGGGGCAGGCGCTTGCTGATCATCTTGCTGATAATCCTTTACCCGACTATGAGCCGTTAAGGACTGAGTTCCCAGATGAAGATATCTTGTTCATGACGGAGGACGATACAGAAGAAGCAGAAGAATCATGGGTAATGCACTTTGATGGGGCAGCAAATGTCGAGGGCCAAGGAGTTGGCGCCATCCTGATTTCACCAAAAGGATCCCATGTACCGGCTCTATCAAGCTCAACTTCCCTTGCACTAACAACATGGCTGAGTATGAAGCTTGCGCCGCTGGTCTGCAGGCAGCTCTCGATCTGAATGTAACTCACCTTCGAGTATTTGGCGATTCACAGTTAATCATATGTCAAACAAATGGTGACTGGAAGACGAAAGACGAGAAGCTGATCCCCTATCATGAACACCTCGAGGACCTAATAGCTTGCTTCCAAGATATGACTTTCTCATACGTCCCCCGGATAAGGAATCGCTTTGCCGATGCATTAGCAACTTTGGCATCAATGATTGAAATCCCCTATGGTGTTGAGATGAAGCCGATCGTGATCGAGCAGAGGAATGAACCAGCTTTCTGCCTCCAGATACAGGAACCTACAAAGCCTGATGATGAGCCACCTTGGTTCTCAAATATCAAGAGTTTCCTCGAGACCCTGACTTTTCCAGAGGGTACATCCAAGACAGACCAACGAACCATTCAACGCTTAGCGACAGGTTACGTCATTTGCGAGGAATGTCTCTACAAGCGATCATACAATAATATCTTACTCAGGTGCCTTACTGAAAGTGAAGCGGTCAACATTATGAAAGAAATCCATGAGGGAGTATGCGGAGCCCACGTCAGCGGTCGCATGCTCGCTAAGAAAATTTTATGGCAGGGATACTTCTGGACCACTATGGAATCGGATTGCTGTAAACATGTTCAAAAATGCTACAAGTGTCAAGAATACTCCAGTCTAATACACGCTCCTGCCATTGATCTTCACTACATAACCACTCCTTGGCCATTTGCTACCTAGGGCCTTGACGTTGTCGGAATGATTAATCCAAAAGCATCAAACGGACATCGGTTCATCCTCGTCGCCATTGAGTACTTCACCAAGTGGGTAGAAGTGGCTTCATATGCCAACATCACGGTCAGTCACATCGAGAAGTTTCTCAAGAACAATATTGTGTGCCGATTTGGAGTACCCAAAGATATCATCACGGACAACAATACAAACTTTGCGAATAACCGCATCCGAGACTTCTACGAGCAATACAAGATCAAGCACCATCGCTCATCTCCTTATCGGCCTCAAACTAATGGAGCCGTGGAAGCCGCGAACAAGACAGTCGTCTGCATCCTTGAGAAAATGGTCATCACTTATCGAGATTGGAGCAAAATGCTACCATTTGCTTTGTGGGCCTATCGAACATCGATCCGTACCACCACAGGGGCAACACCATTCTCCCTTGTGTATGGAACTGAGGCCATTCTCCCGGTAGAGATTGAAGTACCCTGCTCCAAATCCTCATGGAATCGGGCTTACCCGAAGCAGAAAGAGAGAGATCACGCTTTGATCAGCTAAACTTACTGGACGAAAAGAGACTCCTAGCCTTATGCCATACCCAAGTTTACCAAGGGCGAATCGCACGCGCTTACAATAAACGTGTCTGCGGTCGAGATCTTAAAGGTAGGAGACACTGTGTTGAAGAAGATCTTCCCATCCCTCCACGCCGATCCAAGAGGAAAGTTCAAGCCGAACTGGGAAGGACCTTACATCATTCGAGAAGTGCTGCCGGGATACGCCATCCGCCTCGCCACCATGGACGGAGATCATCTTCCTGAGCCCATCAACGCTGGATACGTCCGACGGTTCTACTCTTAGCCTATCGCGATAAGGTAAGTATTGATGAAACAAATACGTGACTGCTTAAGAACTACCCAAAAGAGGCCATCATTCCAAGCACAGTAGCCCAAAAACATCCCTAAAAATGATGATATCCTTTGCTACCCCATTTGAGCCTGGGCCTTTCTTTCAATAAACCCATTCCCCCCCAAAAAAAAAATATATGTGTACCTATACCAAAAAAGAAAAGATGCATGTGTATAAAGTTACTACCAAAATCCAAAGAAATCGAAAAAGCAAAACCTCAAAAAAGATTGCCTGAAATGAAGCAAAAAAAAAAAATGAAGAAGAATCACGGGGCATGTACAGTAAAACCCCCAAGGAAGAAAGTATGTCGAGAAAACTGAAGCCGTATCAAGGAAATCCTTTTAACCCAGCACACCTTCAAATCCTAACCTAACCCATGGCCAAGCTACACCCTGAAGGAAGTCCCCTTTGTAGGTTTGCAAGCAGTCATAATATCTGTTAAGTCAACATGAGCCGAGTCGTGACGACACGGAACCCCATCCAGTTGCTATGAATCAAGTCTATGTCGTGGCTTTTGAAAAAAAAAAAAAAAAATAAAAAAAATAAATAAAATAAAATACAAGCTCAAAGCAAGATGGTGGTGGTGAAAACCCGAAGGGCATTACGTAAAACAATGCTTATGCGGACCAGGTGAAAACCCGAAAGGGAGCTTGGGGTAAGAGAGCTGAACCCATGGACGTGGTGAAAACCCGAAAGGGCGCCACGGGTAAAAAGAGGGACATAAAAAGAAAAAAGAAAAAAGAAGAAGAGAAAAAATTAAAAAAGAAAGGTTTGGACTAATTAAGAAGATTGATGCTTGAGAAAACCTTTTGTTACTCTTCCTGTACCCTCTTATCTTACTGGGCCGCTCATGCTAGTTCAAATCGGGTCCCGACCAGGATTGTCTTTGTGAAACCACACCGTCAAACACATGACCTGAGGCAAGGAGAAATATTTAACTCGGCCCAAAGGGATCAGTGGTCCGGCCTTGGTAAAATCTGAAAAAACTCACTCAGGTCCGATTGCATGAAAGGGACTCGGCCACGCTCGAAATAGGACCCGTGGTTTCACCTCACTAATTAAGATACTAAAAAAAATGCAACCAAAAAGCCAAAGGCCCGTGTAGATGTATATAATGAACTGCCTTTCGCACTGCTTACACCACATCCCAAAAAATAGTCGGTGTGGTGACTAGTGTGCTTTCCTTTTTACAAGCATAAGCAAAAACAACAAAAACATAAAGAAAATATGTACACCAAAAATGTGTGTGTGTATCTGTAAAGGGGTTTCTTATGCCCCATTCCTGTGTATTTGATCTGTGCAAAAAGTTCCATGTGCAGGAGGGAATCAGCGACCCAGCTCATGCTTTAAGGCGCTAATCTCAGCATTCCTCTCCGTCAGCCAATGTCCGTGCAAGCTCTTGAACCTCTTCCGAGAAGAGTCCGCGGCCCCAAAAGCAACGTTCAAAGATTCTTTCAAACGGAGAACCTCGTTCTGTGCTGAATCTGCTCTAAACCGTTCACATGCCAAAAGCTCTTGCAGGGCTCTCTTCTTGTCCACCAACAACCCTATCCGAGCTTGGAGTGCCGCCTCTTTCTTTGGCCAAGGGCCCCCAGTATCAGTGATCTCCGACAAGTCTGGGCCATCAGCAGCGGGCCGCCCAGTCAAAAGCCAAGCCTCGTACTCAGGAGAAGTCCTGACCGAGCCTCCCTGCTCAATATCACACATTAGGGACGACTGACGCGTCTTCCAAAGGGCAACAATCCGATCTATGTCCCCAGAAGATCCCCTAGAAAAGATCACGTCGTATAAAGGAGGCCTGACCTCACTAAGCACCTGCAGAGGGCAGCCAAACTGGCACAAGACCCGAAATGGGAAGTAAAAGGTACTGCCAGTCAGACCTAGGAGAGTGATGCCCTCATGGTATCTAGAACGAATCACTGGGAAGGTCCGGTCCAACCAAGGAAGCCTCCATGTCAGCTCAGCGTTAACCAACTAGAGCTTCAGAATAGAGACGTCGCCCTGGGGAAGCAAATGGCATCTACCCAGAAAACATTGAGCCACCTCTCCTCGAGCGATATAAAAGCGGGGCACGGACCCCGGGACAGCAAGATGCTCACCCAACCAGACCTGAAGCAATAAGGGGCATCCCCGAAGGCCCTCCACCTTACCGAGGGCAAAGGAATCAAGGCATCGGTACAGCTCAGCCAACACCAAATGCATCATAGATCGGCACGCCTCCAGCTCCATCAAAATATCACAGACGGCCAATGAGAAGCTCTCTCCCCCAGTATAGAAAAGGATTTCCGAGATAAGGCCGAGTTCTAGAGCTTTCACATTGAAGGCATTCCTAACTGGCAAATTTCGAAGACTTTCATCACCGAAAAGTTTTTTGAGGAATTTTAGTGAACACCTTGTGGGCCTCCCGACGAGACTTTTCTCATACTCGGATTTCTTCAAACCAAGGGTAAGGTGAACGGATCTGGAATATCCCGGCCGAGGCAAAACTCTTGCAAGGCCCCTGTGAAGCTTCAGGCCGGACAGACTGGATAGCTCTTCAAGGGTTGGGGTCAGCTCCCGCTTCCCAAAACGGAATACATGGGAGTTCACTTCCCAAAACGAAGCAGTAGCATGAAGAAATTCCCATCGAAGAGGAATCTTTAAGAAGGAGGGAAGGCGAGATAGCCCAAGGCGTTCCAAATCTGCGAGCTCGCTCTCATTCAGGCTACCAAACCATGCCGCTAAAAAGTTAGGCCCTAGGCCCAGCAAAGGGGATAAACTGGCTCCCGGCCCTCCACGTAAAGGAGGATTAGAAAGCGGGTCCATGAACGTACAAGGATCTTTTGAAAAAAAAAAATCAGTGTATGGTGATGGACCCGCCTTGAAAAAAACAAAAGCAAAAGGAAAGTCAAAGGGCAAGTCAAACAAAAAAAGAGGAGGGATTTAGGGACTCGAGCATATCTCTTTGTTGTTGTTTATGTACACCGCCTTGATCACTAACAGTTCAAGGATCACTTTGTCATGTGCAGGATCAATCCTACGTTGAGCCACGCGGCCTAAAAAGTCACTTTCTAAGAAGCATTGGGCAAACACATCCTGCAAAGAGATGCACATAAAGAGCAACGAAACCATGGCACAAATTTAAAACAGAGGAACTAAAGAGCATTATCCAAAATATATATGTCCAAAGAAAAATCATCACATCATCCATCCCATAAAATGTTTTATAAATCCAAATCCAATCCCAAAAAAGAGAGTGATGAATGTTAAAAGCAAAGGAACTAAGGCCTATTCCTGGCTTGCGCCCTTTGACTTCTTGCGACAACGGGAGGAGCTCTGATAAGTCCGCATGTCCCCCACCCTGGACCACGCCTGTGAGATCCTACTAAGCAGGGAGTGCGACTCCTTAGCCCGGGCACGCTGCAAAGCAGAATCAAGGTCAAGATCAGTTAAGGAGCCAATAACCAAGAAATGAATGGGAGGAGTCAAGCAGCCAGGTACTCACCGTCTCCACCTCCCTAAGCTCTGCCAGATGACGATGGTAATTCGCGTATTCCATGGCCGAGTTGAAGTCCTGCGATAACATTTCAGACATCGGACTTAGAAGCACGTATAGATGGAAACCAAAGTAGAGGAAGATTGGCTTAGAAGAAGACTTACCCCTGGAACCACCTCAGGAGGGGGAACGCTGGTCGCCTCAGCAGAAAGTCGTGCCTATCGATCTACATCAGCACAAAGGCCCGAGAGGAAGCTATAATCAAGGCACCGGAAGGTCCCATAAGCTACAGATGACCCACCACCAGGGATACCCACCTGAGAGGTGCCCGATGGACCAGCACCCGAGGGACCTGCAACGGAAGGACCAACACCAGAGGGATCTACTCCGGACATGTCAGCAGTACTAGGCCCCCCTTCACCATTTGAATCATCTCCCGGAGAAAATTGTGAACAAAAGAAAGATCCACTGAGGCAAAGACTGAGTCAAAATAAGAAGGAAACTAATCTAAGCTGAGAAGAGTTTACCTGACCGACCGGGCCGCCAAATGCCAGAAAGTTAGCGCTAGGGACAATGCGCGGCAGGATGAATCGATGAGGCAGGCACTCATACTAGAAGTGATAGTCCCCAGGCACATGAAGGGCATGGATCGAGAACCCATTGTTGAAGAAGGCCGCTGTCAGCTCCTCAATACTACCAACAGGACTCCAAACATCTGCCGGAGGGTCTACAGGTATGGCGTAGTAGCCCTGGAACTGGTGTACCACCCTCTCCCCCAGATAGTAGCACCTAGCCCACGCTCCATAAAAGAAGATGACTCAGCGGTTGTTGAAAAGGCGAGAAGCCCCTACAGCTGCTCGGTCCCAGAAAGGAGATGACAAGTATAGGTCAGGGAGGATCCGCAACCAAAGAAGAGAAACCAAGCATGCAAAACCTCAGTAAAAAGAAATGTCCAAGCTAAAAATGAACAAAGGTTGAGAAGTCGTCACCTGCTCAGGGACCATCAAATCAAGCTGGGACCTTATGCCCATCTCCAAATGCTTCAGGCCCACATCACGACACCGGGACTGGGTCCAATTGCTGAGGAGGGGATAGGTGAACACCTCCGAGGATAGAAGCGAACGACCAGGGTGGAAGTGATGATATCCCCACACCTGAAAAAGGGGCATTACATAAAGAGCAGGTCAGTAGCACACACAGGTCATTTAAAGTAATGATGATAAAAGCAAATGGTGATAAAAGCAAAAGGATGAGGAATTACCTCCAAGGCAGGCCAAAACCCTACAACAGACTTCGAGTCCCCGGTCGTGACCCGGGATAGGTTGTACATCAACCAGGCGTATCCCGCCCCTCCCCAGTCATATCTAGGGACATCGCCCAAATTATCCATCACGCTTAACAGGGCCAAGCTGACTCGTCCCCTGCTGGCATTTGAAAAGAGGGTCTTGCCCAGCAGGAGTAGGAGGGTGATGCGAGCCAAAACAATCGCACTCTCCGGCGTGATGTAGAGCTCCCGGTCCGGCTGACCCAAGTCCACCATCTCATCAGTAGCAAAGAGGGAGGTCAGCTAAGACATCTTGACCTCTGTGCCATGAGTCTGCCCACGAGGAGGATAGGCTCCGATCAACCGAATAATGTCCTCCCGGCTCAGTACTGCTAAGGTGGAGATCGGCACTCCCCCAATCCTGATGTCAGTAATCATGGCCCAGTCAACGGGCGTCAACGTCATCTCAGCATAGGGCATATGGAACGTCATGGTCTCTGGACGGAACCTCTCGATCGCTCCAGGCGACCGCTCTCATGGCGTAAGGGACAAGAACTCTCCAAAGCCCACCTGCCCCAACAGGACCTTCACCACTGGAGGGACATAAAGGTAAAACTCATGGAAGTCGAACCACCCCCCACGGAATACGATGGTAGGCAGCTCCTGCACCCAAAAAAATGCACATCAGATTGCAGAAGTAAAGCAAAGCCGCGCAAAAGGAAGAAATTGAACCTATCTTTTACCTTGCCCGCTATTTCGAAGTTCGAGATGTGGGTATATTGTTGATGTAAGAGACCAACCCGGGCGGCCTCACCCTGCATCTCAAGCCATGGACCTGCTCTCCGCTCCACCCAAATCAACTGCTCTCCCCGTGGGCCATGCACCATTTCAGGCCCCTGCTCCTGACTCTCCTCAGGGATGTGCTCTCCGCTGCCTGACATGTTGGGACAACAAAAATATGACCACATCAAGGCATATCAAGGAAAAAGAACCATCTTTTGCTACAAATTACGGGAAGGTAAGTATGCTCATCCTTGTTCTACCATATTCAGATACGAGGGTACCCGCACACATAAACCCGAAAAATTAAAATGATGATATAATAATCCCTTTCCCTTTCGTTCCTTTCTTTTTTTCTTCAAAACAAAATAAAATTCCTTTCCTTGTCAAAACAAAAAAAAAAAGTTTTCCCTTTTGTGTTCCCAAAAAAGAAGCAAAAAAAAACAACAACCAATTCCCTTTCCATGAAGTTAAACAAACAAAATTAATTAGTCCCTTTATAAAAAATAAAAAAAACCAAACAAAAGAAAAAAAAGAGACGAAAACAATAAAAGAAGTCATTCCTTCATGTTTGCAAAGGAAAAATCAAAAACATCTCTTTCTTTTTTCCATAAAGTCAAAAAACCAAAATAAATAGGTCCCTTAGAAAAATAACAAGAAAAACCAAAAATAAAATCCTCTTCCTTAATAAAAAAGAGATACCCCAAAACCATTTCTCCTTAACTTTCAGGAATATAAAAAATCCCCTACTCTAAAGAAAAACAAAAAAAATCCCTTACTTTCAATAAAAAATCCCTTACTTTAATAAAAAGGCGAACAAAAATCCCTTACTCTAAAAAAAAAAAAAACTCTCTTCCTTACCTTGAATAAAGAGGCCAAAAAAAAATCCTTCACCAAAAAAATCCCTTACTTTAAAATAAAAAACAAAAAAAATCCTGTACCCTAATTAAAATTCAAAAAAAAGAGAGAGAAAAAAAAAATCTTTTTAAATTAGGGTTCAAACAAAAAATATATATATAAAATAAATAAATAAAAATCCATGGCTTTATATGCAACATACAAACCAAAATATATATACATATCCCTTCTATATGCATAAAAACAACAAAAAAATATGTATATTAGGCACCAATAAACTCATAAAATGACAAAAATAGGGCATCATTCCTATAAAATCATCCACGCATCATCAATATCATAGAAAATAAACCATTTATCATCAAGGAAGTGCAAGATCATGAACACATTTGCATAAAGAAGCAAGAAAAATCAAGAAAAATGAGTTTGAATGGTTACCTTATGAAGAAGATGGGGTCTTTGATCTAGCGTGAGCCCGCAATCAATCCGCGAGTAAAACCACGGCAATGGGCACGCGGAGAGGCAAAGTAAAGGAACCCTAGGTGTAGGGCAGTTTTCGGTTTCAAAGAAGAGAGGGGGAGGGAGAAAATTTTGAATTAAAGGCCCCACAGCCCGTGTTCAGGCTGCTTTAAAACCCCCAGTTAAACCTGGCGCAACTAATAGTTGTGCCAGGCAAACTTTTGCCCCCCCATTTGCTTGGCGCAACTAATAGTTGCACCAGGCTATTTGGAGGCCTCTAGTGGCCTAGCGCAACTATTAGTTGCGCCAGACACTTAGGTCAGGTCTGGGATCGGGTCAGGGCCTGATGAGAAGAACGGGTCCCCCGTTCCCCGTGGATGATTCATTCCGCTGCTCCCGTCCGATGCACGCATCCCCAAGACGGCATTTTGATCATCTTTCGACTTGCCACGGAAGCCGTGCTAAAATAAAAATGGACCAGGGTCAGCAAGCACCTCGGTCTTACAAAAAATCCCCAGCAGGGAAGCCAGAAGTATTCACAAAAGACGCCATAAAATCCCAAAAGGGGGATAACACAATAAGCTTCAAAATGCCAGAAAATACAAAAAAATATATAATAAACTCCAACAAATCCAAAAAATAATAAACTTGAAAAATCCAAAAAATAATAAACTTGAAAAATCCAAAAAAACTCAAGAAAATTTCAAAAAAATTCACATGAAATGATAGCTTTTAAATTTCAAAAAAATCACATGAAATGGTTGCTTTTAAATTTCAAAAAATTCACATAAAATAATAGCTTTTTAATTCCAAAAATTTACATAAAATAATAAACTTAAAAAAAAATCCCGAAAAACATACAAAATAGCAATCAGAAAATTCAAAGAAAAATCACATAAATAATAGAAAACCAAAAAAATGGATTTACATTCCCCACAGGACGCACATGCGTATTTCGATGCGGTAAAATGTCAATATTTTATCGATAACACAGATGTGTAAAATTAATGTCCTAGGTCAAAGGTTCGCCTTGGATCCATGGATCCTACTTCAAAGTAGGAGCAACGGTGTTAGTCCCGGTGAAACAGTCAATGTTTCGATTGGGTCAACTCCACTGCTAAATCTTTTGAGTGATGAGCGCTCTGTTTTGGACTCGTGGGAACTTGAGTTGTCTTAAAGCTTCAGATTCTCCGTTGAAAAAGGTCAATCGTTGATTGAGACCAACCTGTTGAGAATGAGATTATGTGTCAATCAAACTATGTGCAACCATGCATTCAGAAGGGTTCATTTCCCTTTTATTTTCTGCAGGCTTAAAACCTGTATGGGCAGCGATATCCCTATAAAGTGTACGCCATGCGTCTGGGTATCCGTATGATGGTCATTTGTCCCCGTAAATTTTACCAGGACAGGTCCGGGTCGGGGCTTCCATCACCTTTGTTATTGCTTATTGCCCCTGATGGGCGCATAATTATGCAAAGTTAATTGATGGTTATGATCATTGTCAACAGAGGCCAGGATTGGATGCCCCCTTTTGGGAGGTGCCCAATGTTTGGCTGGATCTGTTCAAGGAACTCGAAACTGGATACTCTGGGTCATGTGGACCTGGGGCACGTTTTGAAAAATGGCACGCACTCCTAAAAAGCGTTGTGACATCTATTCACTTCGCTCAGGTGGTCATGCTAAATAAACTTTGGGATCGATGGGTTCGCCCAAAGATCTCGAACCCTGCTTTCTGCAGGGGCACCCGCGAATAATCCAATTAGGTCATCAAATGCCTTGTAGGATTGGACGCAAACTGTGGAGCCTTGCGTATGTTTACTTCACGCCTATCTTTGAATGTGGGTCGATCACCCCTCCTACTTACGATACTGTTGAATTCAGAATAAATCTTAAACATCAAATACCTTCAAAATCATCCCGAGAAGTGAACATCTTTCCCGACTATAGGGAGTTCGCAACTCATTCCACCTCGGTTATGCCCAGTAATGTCACTAAGCGCTTGGGAACCGATTACCTCAAGAAACGAATGATTAGCCTGGCACTATAGGGCTTTCGTTTTCTCACCATGTTACTCACCTGATGTTTGAAGTTTGTTCTGAATGCAGTGGACCCATTAGTAATGCCTTGGGCCTCTTCGGATGTCTCTTTTCTTTGGCATACGATCACTAGTGATCGGATACCAAAGAGGGGCATCTGTAAACACCCAAATTTGGCCCAAGGCCCGATCGAAACACCTTTCGAGAGAGGTGCAATTTTGAGCTTTTGATAGCATGTATGGAATCCTTAAGAATCACCCCAACCCCTTAAGAGTCACCCTAGATCCTTTTAGAACTTACCCCGAACCTTTAGAAACCAATCCCGACCCTCAGAACCCATTCGAACCCTAAACCTTACCTTGCCGGGCAATGGATGAAGAGTGATGCACCAAGACTAGATGAGGTCTTCTACTAATATCAAATCATATACCAATGGAAAGAGGACTTCTCCAGCTTTTCAACGAGCCAAGAATCACCTCAATCGAAGTTATACATCAAACGTTATGATCATTTGAAAATCAAGTTTTTTTGGAGGGATTTTTACCTGGCGCAACTCATAGTTGCGCCAGGTCTTTTTCCCCAGAAATGGCCTGGCGCAACTAATAGTTGCGTCAGGCATAAATGGGTCCCCCAACTCCTCGCGAGGCTAACTTCCAGGGTACTGTTCTTCACTGTTTTACTGTGCATTTGCCTAGCGCAACTATTCGTTGCGCCAAGCATATGAACAGTAACATTGGGTTTTTGCCCCGAATTTTATGTTTGGGGTTTGACTTGTTGTCCACCTCAACCTTTGGGGTGTGTTTTGGTAGTCATGTTGCACCCATTCCTTACCTATTTGCAACCCTCTAAGTGGCTTAAAGCCTCACCCCATCATCCACCATTAGAACCACCTTCACACCTTTCCAAGCTCTCAAAATCCTAGGAAACCTTAGATTTGAGATTACCTAATTACTAACTCCAATTAGCATCTAAGTGATCTCCTAATCTACCCTTTTCCTATAAATAGAGCCCCCCTCCCCTTGGTTTAAGGGTTGAGAATTTTGCTTAAGAGAGAAAGAGCTCTAAGTGAGAAGTTCTTCTTCCCTTTGGTGCACTATTTTCCCCCAAAATTCCAGAATTCCAAAACTTCTTCCAAGCTTGTTCTTACATCAAAAACCCATAGCCTAGTTGTGTGTGATCCCCTAGCCTACCTTCTCCCTCCCTTAGCTAGTAAGCCTTAGTGGTTAGAACCAATTTTTCTACCATCCAAGCCTTCAAAAGCTCCTTAAAGCAAGCCACGCAAGGCTCCTCTACGGTGCTACAAGGGCCCGAGGGCTCCGGCTCTCCCCTTTCTTCTCCTATCTCTCTTTGGCACTCCCTACCCTCTCATTTGTGCCGTTACGCCATCGAATTTTCGGTAGGAACGAAGGGGTACAAATAGCATTGGAGGCCCATTTGGGCAAGAGAGAACCATTTTCTTTTCTTTTAATCTATTTTATTGTTGGCCATTAGTAGAGACCGCGTTAAGCAAATTGATCGGGTGCCTAACACCTTCTCGATTGATAACCGAAGCCTCTACCCAAGAGCCTTTGGTGTAAACCGGATTTAGAGTCATACTTTTAGCACTTCGGTGCTCATAAAAATGAACTAGGTATCCCGGGACACCGAAAGCTCTGGGTGGTGACTCTATATTTTTGTTAGAGAGCGCATCGTCGCGATGGGATCGTCTCGATTCCCACGGTTGCACACGTTCCCATGTGGCTTCTTCAGGCAAGTGGCTCCGCCACTATACAAGCACCAACAGAATCTTCCTTGTGCATAGTACTTGTTCCTTCAGATCCAGAATCTGCACTAGTCCTTCCTTGACTGTCAAGTCTTCTTGTATCTCGATCTGTTGGTAATCCAATATGTGAGTTAGATCTTTCACATACTGTCTCAGCATTGAGACATGAAATATATCGTGCATGCTTGATAGTTGCGGTGAGAGTGCAACTCGGTAAGCAACCTCTCCAACACGTCCCAAAACTTCAAAAGGTCTGATGTATCGTGGAGTCAACTTCCCACGCTTTCCAAATGCATAACGCCCTTAGTCAGCGAAATCTTAACGAAGACATTGTCTCCCGTCTGAAAAATATATTTCTTATCAACATTGACAATTTATGACTATTTAGATATATATAAATACGGAATTCATCACAATAAAACCTTAACTTTTACTTGAAATTTTATGCTTGTCCTCTTAAGGTCAGCATAGCTCTTCTGTCTACTCTATGCGACCCTTAATCTTTCTCTAATTAGACATACCACATTAGTGGTGTACTTAGAAATCTCTGGCCCCAAAATAAATTTCTCTCATGTCTCTTCCCAATTGATTGGAGATCTACACCGTCTAACATATAAAGCTTCATACGGTGCCATGCCTATACTCGTCTGATAGCTATTATTGTATGCAAATTCGATCAATGATAGATGTTGATCCCATGAGCATTGAAAATTCAGCATATAAGCTCGTAGCATATCTTCTATGATCTGATTTACACGTTTAGTCTGACCGTCTGTCTATGGATGAAACGCTAAACTTAAATCTAGTCTAGTACACATCCCTCCCTGAAATTTCTGCCAAAATTGAGAAGTGTATATCGGATCTCGATCGAAAACGATGCTAATTGGAATACCGTGTAACCGAACGATCTCCCTCATATATATACCTGCCAGTCTACTTGCAGTATACGTCATGTTATAAGGTAAAAAAGGGGACTGATTTAGTTAACCTATCAACGATCACCTATATAGCATTATGCTTTCTCACTGTCCGTGGTAATCCTAATATAAAGTCCATAGAAATAGATTCCCACTTCCACTCGGGTATCAGCAACGGTTGTAATAACTCAGATGGAAGCCTGTGATCCACCTTCACTTGCTGGCAAACCAAACATTTGGAGACGTACTCAGCTACGTCTTTCTTCAACCCTCTCCACCAGAAGCTTTTCTTCAGATCTTGATACATTTTTGTACCTCCCGAATGGATTGTATATTTTGACTTATGGGCCTCTTCCAAAATTGTATGACGCACATCGGAATCGATAGGCACACATAAACGCCCTCTGAATAACAACGATCCATCACTCTTAATCGAAAAATCAGAATTGGTACCATCCGTCACCCCTTGTCGAATTTTCAACAATTCATCATCTTTCATCTGAAGCTCATATATATGATCAAAGATCACCGGTCTAACCGTAACATTTGCTAAAGAAAGCTCCTGGATCTTTCACCTCTATCCTCGTATCGTACAAGGATATGTCCTCTAACAGCTTCCACCTGTGGAATCCCAAAATAAGACTCTATAACTGAGTTGAAGTCTTCCTACTCAAAGCATCTACAACCACATTCACCTTGCCTGGATGATATTGTATGGAACAATCGTAGTCTTTTAGAAATTTCATTCACCTTCTCTGTCTTATATTCAGGTCTTTCTGTGTGAACAAATACTTGAGACTCTTGTGATCTGTGAAGATCTCAAAGGTTTCCCCATATAAATAGTGTCTCCATATCTTCAGTGCAAATATCACAGCTGCTAACTCAAGGTTATGCGTCGGATAGTTCTTTTCATGATCCTTAAGTTGTCTAGATCCGTAGGCAATAACCTTCCTATGTTGATTGAGAATATAGCCTAAACCGTTGTACGATGCGTCACTCCCACTCCTCGATGGAATGGCTAACACTGGTGTTGTTATCAATCTCTTCTTGAGTTCTTAGAAGCTCTTTTCACATTCATCCGTCTACTCAAATTTAACATCTTTCCTGGTAAGCTTGGTGAGTGGCCCCAAAATCTTTGAAAACCCTTCTACAAACCTCCTGTAGTATCCAGCTAGACCAAAGAAACTGCGAATCTCTGTCACAGTCTGCAATTTCTCCCATTTCACTATCGCCTCGATCTTTGCAGGATCCACAGTTATACCTGCTTCTAAGACCACATGTCTCAAAAAGCTCACTTCCTCAAGCCAAAACTCACATTTACTGAGTTTAGCAAACAGTTGGTATTCACGCAATGTCTGCAGAGCAATACTCAGATGTTGCTCATGTTCCTCTCGTGACTTTGAGTATATAAGTATGTCGTCTACAAACACCACAACACACGTATCCAAATATGACTTGAATACTCTATTCATGAGATCCATAAATGAAGCTGGAGTGTTGGTTAAACTGAAAGGCGTCACTAGGAATTCATAATGCCCATACCTGGTTCTGAATGTCATCTTCTGCACATCCTCGACATTCACCTTCAGCTAATGATAACCCAATCTCAAATCTATCTTCGAAAAGAACCTTACCCCTTGTAGTTGATCAAATAGGTCATCGATTCTTGGAAAAGGATATCGATTCTTGATAGTTAATTTATTCAACTGATGATAGTCGATGCACAATCTCATCGACCCGTCAAGACAGGTGCTTCCCAAGGAGACACACTTGGTCTTACAAAACCATTGTCTAACAGCTCTTGTCGTTGATCTTTCAACTCTTTTCATTCAGTTGATGTCATTCGATACGGCGTTTTAGACACTGGTTCAGTACCTAGGGCTAAGTCTATGACAAACTCAACCTCTCTATCAGGTGGCAATCCCGACAACTCTTCAGGAAAAACATCATGAAACTTACAAGCTATCGAAAGAATGCTAAATACCCACTACACCCATTTCTCATCATCTTCTTCGCATGGATCGCGGAAATAAATGGTACAAAAGTTGATCGCATGTTGAGAAAGTTGAACGACCTACCCTCATCTAGGCGAAACGTAACTATCTTCCTCCGACAATCCACATTTGCACCATGGCTGGATAACCAGTCAATGATAAGGATTCCATCGAATCCTTGCATATCTAATAGAATTAAGTTTGCCTCTAATTTGTGATCTCTACCCCCCTTGATGTTTACCATCACAGATCGACACACTGTATCAGTTTTGATTGAATTCCATGTTGGGACTGACAAATCCAAAATGAAATCTAAAGGTTCGAGAACAACCTTCACCTTTACCATGAATTCCGGGGTCACAAATGAATGTGTAGACCATGGGTCTATCAAAACCTCGGGCCTTATTGATGAGGTGTGAAATATGATCATATTTCACACCCTAAAACCTACATTTAGCCACCCGATGAAAGCTATTTTATATGTTTTACATAGTTTTAGTAATTTACAGGTCTGGAGATGCGTTGAGCATAAAATAGCCCAAGAGTTCAAAATATAATGTCAAATTCGTGCTACCTTGGATCATCCAAAACTTATCCCGACTTGAAGTTTAATTTTGACCTTTAAAACATCGAATTCGCAAAATTGTTAAAACACCAAAGTTGTAGAGCTCGTTGTCTTCTTTCCAACGCCGCAGGAATCGCCTCAATCAAACTTTGAAAGGTTAGAGAGAGATCATAGTGGTGAAACATGGGCACAACATAAGACTGTAGCCAAGTCCCTGATAAGAGAAATGCAGGGACTATTAAATAAATCAATGGTCATTCTTAAAAAAAATTTCATGAAGATTTAGGATCCTAGTGGACTTGAAATGAGTTTACACCTTGTAGATTAATTTCACAATTTTCCTTTCAAAAAAAAAAAAAAACAAAATAAAAAACAAAACAAAACAAAAATAAATAAATAAATAAATTTTTAAAAAATGCTTAGATTCACTCATTTTTATGGTTGATTATGGTTTTGATAGTGTTATTCGAGTAAGTATTTTGTTAGTTTTGATAATCTCCTCACTATTATTGACATTTTTTGTGACAGCCCAAATTTCGGCACCCCGAAACCCGTGCTCTCAACATGATCCTCCAGACCGTGCCCCATGGATATGTATGGAACATTGGTATAGCAAGCAATAACTAAACAAGATAAGACAAATAACTGCATGATGCGAAAACAAATATGCTAATCTAGGCATAAACTCAAAAGACAGTTCTACTTTCATGCCAACACATGAACAAAAAATCGATCCGAACCATCGATGATAAATATATCACCTCAGATGATTCGCCAAAAGAATTATATCATTTAAATACATTGCTTCTCAACATAAAGGCTTGACATACCAAGCCGCACAAAATGCTCTCAAAACTCTCCCTATCAAAGTACACAGCGAAGTCTCCTAGAAGAAGTCTCGGGAGGAGGATCTAACTCGTTTCCGAGCACAAAGTCCGAATCCCTCGGATCAGCGTGCCCCGAAGCCTCTACGGCTGCAAGCAAAGGACCGGCGACGTATAGTCTAAAGGGTGAGCTACATCCTAGCTCAATAGGGAACAACACAATGAACATATAAGTCAAATCCTCACATATATTCCATAATATTCTTAGCATGATGTATTTATGAACTTGCTGGGAAACAATTTAAATGATTACAATATGCATTGAAGTTTACTGGTGGTTTACATGTTACATTTATTATCAACTGTTCATGAATTACACTGAATAGGCCTAAAGAAACTTAAATCTTCAACTTAAGTAATCCCCGAGCAATATAGCATCGAGCCCCGATGGAATACCCTCCATCGTTGTTTAAATAGACAGTTGTTATAAATATATCACTTTGAATACTACCCAGGTCTTTTTCTCATAGGCGACGGGGTCTAATCTCATCTTAACATCCCTGGGATGTGCTACTGTGTATGGATAAACCGCCGTACCAGTGTATGGATTGGACGCCGTACCGGTCACGGATATTCTGTCGAGTCAGTCGTGGGTATCCCACCACGTCGGTGGGGTATTATGTTCAAACTTTAAATAACAAAAATATCATGTGCCTTACATATAGTTATTCACCATATAAATGTGCTACTTTATATCAATTAGGCCTTATCAGTCTTTGTTCAATCTTACTTTACAATCTCACTTACATCCCAGGGATGTCTAAATTACTCGCATCACGCTGATGTCTTTATCACTTTCTCATCCCCTGGGGATGTCTCATTTTCATATGCTTACTTGGTGTCACACACACACACATGGAGATTATATGATTCATTTCATTTTCATGCTCTTGAAATCAAAATACATGTTCAAGGTGTTCCCTACCTCAAGTGTCTGACTGTCTAAGCATCAAGGTCCCACACGGCTCCTCATGCGTGCCTCAGCTTGTACCACCAATGGTACATCATAACATATGCACACCATCAATAAGGATGCAATAGAGAAGGTCAAAGACCCTCCATAAACCTCAATGTTCAAGAAGTCAACTCAAACAGCCAAAATCGATTAATCGATCTCCAAAATAGATTAATCAAAACCCTAAATCGATTAATCGAAATCCAAAATCGATTAATCGATCCCAAATTGATTAATCGAAAGTCCACAATCAATTAATCGATTCCCAAATCGATTAATCGAAATCCAAAATCGATTAATCGATTCTCAAGTCGATTAATCGGTTTTCCCAGGTCTTATTTCTCTAGCCACTGGAGGTACTCAGTCGATTAGTCGATTTTTAAATCGATTAATTGAATTTCAAAATCGATTAATCGATTTCAAGATCGATTAATCGAACTCGGGCTTTTATGCTTTTTCAACTTCCAAACCAAAATCGATTAATCAATTTGGCCAGAACTCAGCCCCTTCTTGGGCTGTTCTTTCAAATCTTTTTCTTTTTATTTTTCTATCTTTTTCCATCATTTTAATTCATCATTTACCCCATCTATTGACTAAATTTAATCATCAAAACTCTTGCATTTAAATCTAACAAAACTAACCTCAAATTAATCTCTTAAAGAATGGATTGGTTGGTTTAATGGCTAGGGTTCCAGCTCTTGCTCCAATGATTCCAATCACGTTGAATCCAACATTTATTGCTTGATCCCGTCTTAAATTCGCAATGTGCATTAGCCTCCTTAGTATTCACCCTTCTCTACTGTCTCTCTCTCTCTCTTCTTAACTTCTCTCACCAACCAAACAAGAGAAATAACTTCTCTTAGGTTATTAGCCCTTATAACCCTCTTGCTTAGGTGTTGAGCACATACACCAGAGATAGGGGTATGTGACCCTTAACTAACCTTTAACTCCATGCTTAGGTCACATTTACTTCACAAAATACTTTCCTTCTCAAGTCTACTGTTTGACTATCACTTGGTCAACCTACGACCAATCGGGCATAGACCCCGAGGTCACTATTCATCACTCAATTTTTAGGGATATTACATTCTCCCCACCTTGAGAATTTTTTTCCTAAAAAATGAACCCAAAAGGTGTGTTGATTGGGTACCCCACACACAGGTGACATCACATACCCGATCATGAAAAATTAAAGAATTTAGCCACACGCAATGCAAGAAGTAACGTAAATGCAAGCGAATTTCCAAAAAAATATGATTTCCATTTCATGTATGTCAAAAATTTACAATTGTCGCGTGTCTCAATAATTACAATTTAAAGTGTAATTACAACATCACAAAAATCCAAAAAGTGATCATAAAAGAACATCATCGCCGCAAGCCCAGGTCGTCCCCTCCCCCGACTGGTCTGGTGCTGGGTGACTCGCCTCTCCGGGTCGCTGTGGCACCGAGCCAGATGGGCCGGCATTTGCGACACCCGTATGGAAAGTAGTCGCGTCCACAGTCCAAGCCTGCTCTTGCGCTAGGTGCTACTGGTAGTCCAAAGGATAGATGTACCGCACGATGTGGTACATCAAAAAGTCCATCGCCAGTTCATCTGCTGGATGTTGGCCTCCATCCGGGCCAACAAATCCTCGATCGTAGGCGCTGGGCAAGCCGCTCATCGGCGATATCATGATGTAGGTGTGGTAGCCGCTGACTATGAAGGTGGCGTAGGGGATGCGGTAGTATGAGAGGGTGCCCCCTTAGCTGGTGGAATAACGGGGTGTGCTCCCCCTACTACCAGGTCCTGATGTGGTGGTGGGGGGGTGGTGGTGGTGCTACTGTTGCTACTGGGCCCTCAACTGGCAGGGCCCTCTTCAACAATCGGTAGCTACGACCCCATGAAGCGATGGAGTAGTGCTTCACGTGGTCCGTAACCTTCTCCTCATGGGGTGAGATGGCGTACCCAGGAGCGTCGGAATAGCACTCCAGCATGCTCGAAATGAGGCGAGCATATGACATCTTCTCCTTGGGCCTCAAAGGACCCTTCATCAACTTCTCCTTTCTATAGGTCATCCCCTCTAAGACGATCTTGGTGGCGTCGAACCAACGACCGCGAAATGCCGCGTATAAGGCCTGTTAGACCAACTCCACCCTCTCTGTATCATGGCGCATCGGGTAGAGGTTACACTTGATTATAGAATCAAGCATCCACATGTAGTGGTAAGTCTACCCTCCTAATGGACGATCTGGATCCGCCAACCCCCTTATTCATCTCAGTCTGAATCTCCATATTTGGGATTTGTTGCTCAAAGGGGGGAAAAAGGTTGGTCTGTGGTACATGGTCGAGGTAGCATTCAAGTGATTGATGTATATGGGCTCTGGTACAAAGGTAATGGCGACCGTCAATTTCGGCCACCACGGTGTCATCAACGCGGCCCTTTTCCAGTTTTTGGTAAAAGAGGCGAACTAGCCTAGGGTAGTAATACCCGTGTAGCGGCTTCAATAGGTTATCGAGGCCCGCGTTGACGAGATAGTTCTTAGCCCATTTGGTCTCACCCTCGACGTCGAGGTCGGTAAACAAGGCCTCATCAATAATATATTCATTTTCAAAGCTCTTTGCCGCCCACCACTCATTTGGTTGGGGCAAGTTTACGGGTGGTGGTGGTCGGGTCAGTGAAGACTCACGCGAAGACGCGCTCGTCGAACCGGATGTGGTATCCGATGACGATGGGGATGGCATTTGTAGAGGTGATGGTGATGGTGGTGGCGGTGCGGCGTTCTTATGCCCTACCGGGAGCTTCGAAGTTGCTTGCTTCGTGTTCAAGCGAGTTCTCGGAGGCATTTTGAATCAAAAATCAAAATGTAGGGCTGTAAAAATTGAAATTTTAAGAAAAAATCGGAATCTAAGGTTTACCTTAGGAGTTTGATCCAAATGTGCGAGGATTTAGATTCAAAATCAGTTCAAAATCCCTAAAAACCCTATCTTGCAAGGTGGCTCGTGGAGGAAGACGAAGTGGCACGTGAAAGAAAAACCAAACAAATTTCGAATGGGAAAAAAAACCCCCCTTTTTCATATATATAGGCTGAAATCGATTAATCAATTTCTAAAATCGATTAATCGGTTTAAAAAAATTTCTCCAGCCACGCGATATCGATTTCCAAAAGTGATTAATCAAAATTCAAAATTGATTAATCGTATTCAGGTCATTTAAGACTCCAGGTCTACCTACTCACTGGCATGTGCCAGTCGATTAATCAATTTACCAAATCGATTAATCAAAATCGTTATACTCTTAAATTTTTCCAAAATTCTCAGCTCACTGGCGTGTGCTAGCGAGTAATCGAATTCCCAGATCGATTAATCATTTTTCCAAATCGATTAATGGAATTCCCCTCGATTAATCGAAATTTCACTTGATTAACTTTCTAAATCTCCCCTCACTGTCGTATGCCAGTTGATTAATTGAAATTCCAAATCGATTAATCGATTTGAAAATTGATTAATCGGTTTTCATCAGAATTCAAAATTTTTTCTTGCTTTAAGTCTCTTTTGTTTTCTTGGTAATACATGACCAGTGGGTCATTAGTTTTGTGAAGCATGTCTTCATAGTCATTGCGTGGTGTGATGAATCCTAACCATGCATTCTATATTGCATCACAACACAATTTTTCTATTTAACATTCTCTCCATTGGATAAATTGTCCAAATGGTCAACATTGGATTACAATAGACGGTTTAAATCCGCAAATATGCTTGCGGTGATAAAATTTTGACTCTCAACTCGTCGCAAACAAGTCCAGGAATTGTTCTTTCACGTTGGCCTCTCGTTCCCACGTAGCTTCTTCGGCCGAATGATTTTTCTATCGAACAAGCACTAATGGAATTACCTTTGTGCGCAACACTTGTTCTTTTCGATCCAATATCTCCACCGGTTCTTCTATCATGCTCATATCCTCGTACATCTCTAAAGGTTGTCCTCCCAAGATATGAGAAGGATCATTCACGTACTTTCTGAGCATAGATACGTGGAAGACATTGTGTACCCGATCGTATCGTGGCGGTAAGCCAACACGGTACACAACCTCTCCTACTCGACCCAAAACCTCAAAGGGTCCAAGATAACGGGGACTTAACTTCCCTCTTTTCGAATCTCATTACGCCCTTCATAGGCGATACCTTGACAAACATGTGTTCACCCACCTTATAGTCTACACTAGTCCGCTTGATATCAGTGTAGCTTTTCTGCCTGCTCTAAGCTGCTTTGAGTTTTGCCCTTATCATCCGAACATAGGCGGCATTATCTTCAAGCATCTCGGGTCCCAAAACAAATTTCTCACCGGTTTCCTCCCAATTGATGGGCGATTTACATCGTCTCCCATAAAGAGCTTCATACGGTGCCATCCCAATGCTTGTCTGAAAACTGTTATTGTATGCAAACTCAATCAACGATAGGTGTTGATCCCATGATCCTTACAATTCTAATATACACGCCCTAAGCATGTCCACGATGATATGATTTACCCACTTTGTTTGCCCATCAGTTTGCGGATGGAATGTTGAACTGAAATCCAATCGCATTCCCATTCCCTCTTGAAATTTCTTCCAAAATTTTGACGTGTACAATGGATCACGATCAGAAATGATACTGCTTGGAATCCCATGTAGGTGCACGATCTCCTTCATATACAATTTCGCAAGTCTTCCCGCCGAGTACATCATGTTGTAAGGTAAGAAGTGTGCTGATTTAGTCAATCGGTCTACGACTACCCACATGGAATTTTATCTCTTTACTGTACGCAGTAGTCCTACTATGAAGTCCATAGAGATCGAATCCCACTTCCACTCTGGTATGGGTAGAGGCTGCAATAATCCAGCAGGATGTCTATGATCAACTTTCACCTGCTGACATGTCAAACATCGTGACACGTACTCTGCCACGTCTTGCTTCAACCCTCTCCACCAGTAATTCTTTTTCAAATCTTGGTACATTTTCATACTGTCAAGGTGGATCACATAGTTTGACTTGTGAGATTCATCAAGGATAGTTTGCCGTAGATCGGCATTGTCCGAAATGCAGAGACGGCCCTTGAACAATAAGGAACCGTCCTCTTTCACTGAGAAGTTCGGTTTGATGCCTTCAATCACATCTTGATGTATCTTGGTTAGCGCCGGGTCTTTCATCTGTAGGTCGTGGATATGCTCAAATATCACTGGCCTCATTGAAATATTTGCCAAAAAGGCTCCTGTGGCTTGCGACTCGATGTTCGCATCATATAGGACCAGATCTTCAAACAACTTTCATCTGTGCATACCCAAAATCAAACTAACCAACTGAGCTGAACCCTTCCGACTCAAGGCATCTGCTACTATATTAGCCTTGCCTGAATGGTACTGTATGGAACAGTCATAGTCTTTGAGGAACTCCATCCATCTGCGCTGCCTCATATTTAGTTCTTTCTGTGTAAACAGATATCTGAGGCTCTTGTGGTCGGTAAAAATCTCAAAAGTCTCACCGTACAAGTAATGTTGCCAAATCTTCAGCGCAAATATGACCGCTGCCAGTTCCAAATCATGTGTCGGGTAGTTCTTTTCATGTTCTTTCAACTGTCTCGACCCATAAGCTATCACCTTTTTGTGTTGGTTGAGCACGCAACTCAAATTATTATACGAAGCATCACTATAGACTGCGAACCCTCCACTGCCTGACGGAATCGCTAGTACTGGAGCTGAAGTGAGTCTCTTCTTGAGTTCTTGGAAACTCTTCTCGCATGTCTCACTCCATTCGAACCTTGCATCTTTCCGTATAAGTCTCATAGAGGTCTCAATATCTTTGAAAAACCCTTAACGAAACGCCGATAATAGTCAGCTAGTCCGAGGAAACTACGGACGTCAATCACGGTCTTTGGTTGCTCCCAATTGACCACTGCTTCTATCTTAGTAGGGTCAACTGTGACACCATGCTTTGAAACGACATGTCCCAAGAAGCTAACTTCCTCTAACCAAAACTCGCACTTGCTGAGCTTGGCGTATAGTTGGTGTTCACACAAAGTTTATAGAGCAATCCTCAAGTGTTCTTCATGTTTCGCTTTTGACTTGGAGTATATTAGGATATCATCGACGAACACGGTGATGCAGGAGTCCAGGTGTGGTTTAAACACCCTATTCATCAAATCCATAAATGACGCCGGTGCATTTGTCAACCCAAACAACATCACTAAGAACTCATAGTGTCCATACCGTGTCCTGAATGTAGTCTTCTAGATGTCCTCTGCCTTGACTCTCAACTGATGGTATCTGGATCTCAAATCGATCTTGGAGAAATACCTTGCTCCTTACAGCTGGTCGAATAAGTCATCTATCCTAGGCAAAGGATACCTATTCTTTATAGTGAGTTTGTTTAATTGCCAATAGTCAATGCACAGATGCATTGACCCATTTTTCTTCTTTATAAACAAGACTGGTGCTCCCCATGGAGACACACTCGGTCTAACAAACCCCTTGTCCATGAGCTCTTGTAACTGTTCGTTCAACTCCTTCAACTCAGCAGGAGCCATTCTATATGGTGCTTTAGAAATAGGCTCTGTTCCTGGTGCTAAGTAGATGGCGAACTCAACTTCTCTATCTGGAGGTAATCCGAGTAATTCTTTCGGAAATACATCAGCGAAGTCTCACACAATTGCTATCTCCAAAATAATATTCTTCTCTTCCTTATCCTCCTTCAAGAATGCCAAGTATCCACTACACCCTTTTCTAATCAAGCGCTCGGCCCTGACTGCAGAGGTAAGTGACATACACGTCGATCTCTCTCCTCGAAATCGAAATGATCTCCTCATGTTAGGTCTGAAGATGACGACCTTGTTCTTGCAATCCACGGTTGCACAATGAGTCGGCAACCAATCATGTCAAGGATCACGTCGAATCCTTGCATATCTAACATAATCAAAATTTTCTGTAGTTCAAAGACGTCTCCATCCATGATTCTCACATCACGGATCTGTAAACCTTTTCGGTATCAACCGATTTCCCAGTCGGAATAGCCACGGTTAACAAAAAGTCTAACTCCTCTAGATTGACTTTCATCTTCTTTGCGAATCAAGGGATAATAAATGAGTGGGTAGACCCAGAGTCTATCAACACTCAAGCTTCATATGTCACATCGCTTCCTTTCTCATAGATTTGTAACGTACTTAGTCATACATACACACATATATATAATGTATACCATCATACCAAAATTATTACATACAGGTTCTTTTCTATTTTCTATATGGATGCACCTTCTTTTTCTAAAAATTTTCAAGAATTGAAATTCTTTATTTAAAAGAAGTTCTCACCTTAGATCACATTGTTTGTATTTTGGGCCTCTTGAGCTGTGACTGCGTAGGCTCTCCCTTGGACGATCGGCTTCCTTGCTTATATCGGTTGTGGCACAGCAACTGAAGTCGTCTTCCCTTTGTTCACCTCAGGGCAATCTTTGATCAGGTGGCCCATCTTGCCACATCTAAAGCAGCCCCGAGTACCCAGCCTATAGTCCGCCATCTTGTGAGATTTGTCACACTTGGTACAAGTCTCCCAAGGTGTGGAAGATGCAACTCGTGAGAAACCCTGTATAACTGTAGCTCCGGTAGTGATAGCAGGGCTCTCATATCGTATCGGTCTCCCCAACGCGAGCAATGGAAATCTCTGTTGGTTGCTCTACTACATCGGTCTCCCATAACCTCCTTGGAACGGTGGTCTTTGACTAGGTGCTACGAATCTCGGCTTTTTGTTCACCAGTTCATAGCTTCCCGTTCTACTTTGATCCACATTCCACCTTCCTTGTTATTCCCTCTGACGGAAGCGGCTATTATTTTTTTCTTAAACCACTAATGCCTTGCTCATAACCTCTCTATAGGTCCTCATCTGGAATGGTGCTACTCCTCCCCTCACGTCCGGTCTCAACCCTTGTTGAAACCTCTTTGCTCTCATCATCTCCGTGATAACATAGTCGGGCGCGAAGCAAGCAAGTCGCATGAATTCCACTCCATACTCTCTAACAGTCATCTTCCCTTGCACAAGTTGCAAAAACTATATTTCCATTTGATTCCTCACCACTTCTGGGAAATACTATTTGTTGAACTCCTCCTACGTCCAGGGCAAATCTGGGGTCTCCTGAGCCCTAGTCCTAGAAACGGACTTCCACCAAGGCCCAGCCTCCCCATCTAACATGTAGGTTGCCCAATAGACGCTCTCGACCTCGGTGCATATGAGCACACTAAATACTTTCTCCATTTCACTCATCCAATTTTTAGCTGCCATGGGCTCTGCCTGTCCTGAAAAGCTAGGAGGTCTCATCCTCCTAAACTCAGTAAAGGCAGAAGACACAGGCGGTGTGGGAGCCACTGAAGGCATAGGTGGCTGATGCTGCTCATGGGCAGTATGAGCTACCAAGGATGCTGCCTGTTGTGCCATGGCAGTCACCATGGTTTCCATAGTGTGCATCATCCTCTGATGCTCCTCTCTGTCTTCATTTCTTTCTCTGATTCTCTCCAGTTCCCTCTGATCTCGATTCTCTACCTGATCTTGGCTCTCTTGGCCACCACTGCCTGAAGCCCCTCTATCTCCCAAAGGCACTCGATTGGTATTCAAGATGAAATCATCTCGACTACGCAAATTTCTATTATGACTGCCCCTGGGTCGGCCTCTTCCTTTAGAAGACATCACGGTCTGCACGTGAAACCAAAGTTTCATTAGCAGAAGTCCCTATGCTCTGACAAAATAATGATTGTCAAAATTTTTAAACGAAAATGCTCTGATATCAACTGTGATAGCCCGGATTTTAGCACCCTAAAACCCGTGCCATCAGTACGATCCTCCAGACCGTGCCCCATGGATACGTACGGAACATTGGTATAGCAAGCAACAACTAAACAAGATAAGACAAATAATTGCACGATGCGGAAATAAATATGCTAATCTAGGCATAAACTCAAAAGACAGTTCTACTTTCATGTCAACGCATGAACAGAGAACCGATATGAACCATCGGTGATAAACAGATCACCTCAGATGGTTCGCCAAAAGAATTATATCATTTAAATACATTGCTTCTCAAAATAAAGGCTTGACATACCAAGCAGCACAAAATGCTCTCAAAACTCTCCCTATCAAAGTACACAGCGAAGTCTCCTAGAAGAAGTCCTCGGGAGGAGGCTCTAACTCGTCTCCGGGCACGAAGTCTGAATCCCTTGAATCAGCGTCTCCTGAAGCCTCTACGGCTGCAAGCAAAGGACCTGCGACATATAGTCTAAAGGGTGAGCTACATCCTAGCTCAATAGGAAACAACACAATGAACATATAAGTCAAATCCTCACATATATTCCATGATATTCTTAGCATGATGTATTTATGAACTTGCTGAGAAACAGTTTAAATGATTACAATATGCATTGAAGTTTACTGGTGGTTTACATGTTACATTTATTATCAACTGTTCATGAATTACACTGAATAGGCCTAAAGAAACTTAAATCTTCAACTTAAGTAATCCCCAAGTAATATAGCATCGAGCCCCGATGGAATACCCTCCATTGTCGTCTAAATAGACAGTTGTTATAAATATATCACTTTGAATACTACCTAGGTCCCTTTCTCATAGGCGACGGGGTCTAATCTCATCTCAACATCCCTGGGATGTGCTACTGTGTACGGATAAACCGCTGTACCGGTGTACGAATTGGCTGAAGTATCGGTCACTTATATTTTGCCGAGTCAGTCGTGGGTATCCCACCACGTTGGTGGGGTATTCTGTTCAAATCTTAAATAAAAAAAATATCAGGTGCTTTACATATAGTTATTCACCGTGTAAATGTGCTACTTTATATCAATTAGGCCTTATTAGTCTTTGTTCAATCTTACTTTACAATCTCACTTACATCCCAGGGATGTCTAAATTACTCGCATCACACTGATGTCTTTATCACTTTCTCATCCCCTGAGGATGTCTCATTTTCATATGCTTACTTGGTGTCACACACACACACATGGAGATTATATGATTTATTTCATTTCTATATCACTACATTCATGTTCTTAAAATCAAAGTACATGTTCAAGGTGTTCCCTACCTCAAGTGTCTGACTGTCCAAGCATCAAGGTCTCACACGGCTCCTCATGCTTGCCTTAGCTCGTACCACCTATGGTACATCATAACATTTGCACAACATCAACAAGGATGCAATAGAGAAGGTCCAAGACCCTTCATGAACCTCAATGTTCAACTAAGAAGTCAACTCAAACTGCCAAAATCGATTAATCGATCTCCAAAATCAATTAATCGAAACCCTAAATCAATTAATCGATTCCCAAATCGATTAATTGATCCCAAATCGATTAATCGACAGTCCACAATTGATTAATCGATTCCCAAATCGATTAATCGAAATCCAAAATTGATTAATCGATCCCAAATCGATTAATCGAAAGTCCATAATCGATTAATCGATTCTCAAATCGATTAATCGAAATCCAAAATCGATTAATCGATTAATCGGTTTCCCCGGGTCTTATTTCTCCAGCCACTGAAGGTACTCAGTCGATTAGTCGATTTCTAAATCGATTAATCGAATTTCAAAATTGATTAATTGATTTCAAGATCGATTAATCGAACTCAAGCTTTTATGCTTTTTCAACTTCCAGACCAAAATCGATTAATCGATTTGGCCAGAACTTAGCCCCTTCTCGGGTTGTTCTTTCAAATCTTTTTCTTTCTATTTTTAAATTTGTTTCTATCATTTTAATTCATCATTTATCCTATCTACTGACTAAATTTAATCATCAAAACTCATGCATTTAAATCTAACAAAACTCAGCTCAAATTAATCTCTTAAAGAATAGATTGGTTGGTTTAATGGCTAGGGTTTCAGCTCTTGCTCCAATGATTCCAATCACGTTGAATCTGGCATTTATTGCTCAATCCCGTCTTAAATTCATAATGTGCCTCAACCTCCTTAGCATTCACGCTTCTCTACTCTCTCTCTCTCTCTCTCTCTCTCTCTTCTTAACTTCTCTCACCAACCAAACAAGAGAAATAACTTCTCTTAGGTTATTAACCCTTATAACCCTCTTGCTTAGGTGTTGACCACATACACCAGAGATAGGTGTACGTGACCCTTAACTAACCTCTAACTCCATGCTTAGGTCACATTTACATCACAAAATACTTTCCTTCTCAAGTCTACTATTTGACTATCACTTGGTTAACCTACGACCAATCGGGCACAGATCCTGAGGTCACTGTTCATCGCTCAATTTTCGAGGATATTACATTTTTTTTCGTGTGGTTAAGATGCTTGGATATACTGAAATATTTTCGTACAGGTTTGAAGGAGGATTTTTCCTACCTCTCCCCTTTTCATGTGCTATCACGCGCTTCAAATCATTACTCCAGGTATGTTTTCTTCCTTTAATCTAATATTTTATTTATTATCAATAATGAGAACATTATTTTGTTCAGGTCTGGGGGTGTAGTTTGTGTGATTTTTTTTTATACCCCTAAAACCACAAAAAAAAAAAAAAATTAGTGCCATCACACATGTTATTTTGTGATAGTTTTCAAACTTTAGTTAATGATACATGTGAATTTAATTTTGAGAATATCGATATCATATTTTGATTACTTGTATCTAGGATGATAAAATTTAATGTAATAATTTGAGGATAGTCCTGAAATTCATGCCTAGAGACTTTGTGCATGTATATCATGCTTAAGATCTAGAAATTGAGGATCTATTTTAAACTTCGAATCTTAGGATCTTAGTGGAGACTAAACTCGGTGAGCTTTAAAGCCAATTTCCCATCCTTGATGAGTGCTTACATAAACTCCGAGTTATCTTTGAATACGAATTATTTTTGCACAATCACATATATTTTCCTTTGACTTGTGACTTTGCATGACATTAAATTTATATTATTGTGCTATAACGTATCGTATGTTTGCTCAAGATAAATAGGCAATGTTACCATATTTTGAGGACATGATTGAACGCCATCTTTGGCTCGTTTGTGTTTAAAATATCTCACCTTATATAAATTTATCCTTCTAATACCCTTTTAAAATTATTAAAAAATTTGCCTTTATACATTCTTTGATAAGCCACATTAACCTTTAGCCCTTCACCATTTCTAAAAATTTAGCCTTACCCTTCTTACTTATGAGAAATAAAAAACGAGGGATGAAAATAAATGAAAAGAGAGTAAGTGGAGAGATATCGAATTGTGATGTTTACTGAGAATGTATGACAGAAATATATATATATATATATATATATATATAAAGGGAGAAAAAAAATTTATGAAAATTAATGAAAAGTATGAAGTGCTTCAAGAAAATGAAATTCAAAAGAGGAAAAAGGAGAGAAAAGAAAAGAAAGTTGAGAAAAAGAGAAAAATCAGAAGTTAGTTCATTTTCCAATTTCTCTAAAATTTTGAATCCCAACTTTCCTCTCTTTCTTACCCTTACCTGAGCCCCATTACAACCTTAAAAAGACCTTCATTATTCGACCTTGATATGGTAACTGCCTTGTGGAGAGTAAATATATAATACCTATGGTACTTGATACGACATGCATAGGATATACAAGTATCTTTCTATGAGATTCTCTTTTATTTATTGATTATGTCGCGTTTCTTCTATCATGTGAGACCTTTTTACTTGCTTTTCTATTAATCTCTCACATGTGAGCAAAAATGAACCCATCATCGGAGTGATCCTATTTCAAAAGTATACCTAAAGTGAGGATTGAGTTGAGACATGAGATCTTATGATTTACTATTTAAATTGCTTCTGAGATTGATGAATCTTGGTTTGGGTATGCACACACTTCACGTTTAGGCATGAATGGATGAGCTATCTAAGGATTTGAGTATTAGACTAATTTGAATGGACATTAGTATGATTAGTATAACATTATTATTTGAGATTGAGAATTTACATGTTGAATTGATTATTGATTTTAAGTTCTGAAGTTAAAGATATATGAAAATCATGTTTTGAAAACTCAATTTTATCGATGGTTTCAAAAAAATTTTGAAGTTTGTGGGTAACTTCACTGAAAACCCTCAGGAGACAAAACTCCCCCACTAGGGATCACTTAGGGGTTTAAAGGCTTGTTGCATATGCTAAATGCAATCATGCTCCCTACGAAAGTGGCATTCTTTACTTTTCTTAGATTGTTAATTTATTTTTTAGTTTTATTTATCTTCTTCTTTACTCGAGGACTAGCAAAGTGTAGGTTTGTGGGTGTGATGAGGTGTGAAATATGATCATATTTCACACCCTAAAACCTACCTTTAACCACCTAATGAAAATTATTTAATATGTTTTATATAGTTTTAGTGATTTACAGGTCTGGAGATGTGTTGAGCATAAAATAATCCAAGACGTTATTTAATATAACGTCAAATTCGTGCTACTTTTGATCATCCAGAACTTATCCCGACTTGAAGCTTAATTTTGACCTTTAAAACTTTAGATTCGCGAAATTATTAAAACACCAAAGTTATAGAGCTCGTTGTCTTCTTTCTAACACCGCAGGAATCGCCTCAATCCAACTTTGGAATGTTAGAAAGAGACCATAGTGGTGAAACGTGGGCACAACATGGGACTATAGCCAAGTCCCTGATAAGAGAAATACATGGACTATTGTATAAATCAATGATTATTCTTAGAAAAAATTTCATGAAGATTTGGGATCCTGTCAGACTTGAAATGAGTTTACACCTTATAGATTAATTTCGCAATTTTTCTTTCAAAAAAAAATAAAATAATAATAATAATTAATTAATTAATTTTAAAAAATGCTTAAATATACTCATTTTTATGGTTGATTATGGTTTTGATAGTATTATTCGAGTAAGCATTTTGTTAGTTTTGATAATCTCCTCACTATTGTTGACATTTTTTTTCATATGGTGAGGATGCTTGGATATACTGGTATATTTTCATGCAGGTTTGGAGAAGGATTTTTCCTACCTCTCCCATTTTCATGTGCTATCACGTGCCTCAAATCATTACTCCAGGTATGTTTTCTCTCTTTAATCTAATATTTTATTTATTGTCAACAATGAGGATATTATTTTGTTCAGGTTTGAGGGTGTAGTTTGTGTGATTTTCTTTTTTTTTATACCCCTAAAATCACAAAAAAAAAAAAAAAAATTAGTGCCATCACACATGTTATTTTACGATAGTTTTCAAACTTTAGTTAATGATACATGTGAATTTAATTTTAAGAATATCGATGCTATATTTTGATTACTTGTATCTAGGATGATAAAATTTAATATAATAATTTAAGGATAGTCCTGAAATTCATGCCTAGAGACTTTGTGCACGTATACCATGCTTAAGATTTAGAAATTGAGGAACTATTTTAAACTTTGAATCTTAGGATCTTAGTGGAGACTAAACCTGATGGGCTTTAGAGCCAATTTCCCGTCCTTGATGAGTGCTTACATAAACTCCGAGTTATCTTTGAATACGAATTATTTTTGCACAATCTCATATATTTTCCTTTGACTTGTGACTTTGCATCACATTAAATTTATATCATTGTGCTAGAACATATCGTATGTTTGCTCAAGATAAATAGGCAAGGTTACCATCTTTTGAGGACATGATTGAAGGTCATCTTTGGCTCGTTTGTGCTTAAAATATCCTATCTTATATAAATTTATCCTTCTAATATCCTTTTTAGCTTATTAAAAAATTTGTCTTTATACATTCTTTGATAAACCATGTTAACCTTTAACCCTTCACCATTTCTAAAAATTTAGCTTTACCCTTCTTACTTATGAGAAATTAGAAACAAGGGATGAGAATAAATGAAAAGAGAGTAACTGGAGAGATATCGAATTGTGATGTTTACTGAGAATGTATGGCAGAAAAATATATATAAAAAGAAAGAGACAAAAAGGAAATTATGAAAATTAATGAAAAGTATGAGGTGCTTCAAGCAAATAATATTCAAAAGAGAAAAAAAGAGTGAGAAAATAAAAGAAAGTTGAGAAAAAGAGAAAAATATTAAGAAAGATAGTGAGAGATTAGAAAAGAAAAAGAAGATAAATAGAAAAATCTGAAGTTAGTTCTTTTTTCAATTTTTCAGAAATTTTGAATCCCAACTTCCCTCTCTTTCTTACCCTTACCTTAGCCCTATTACAACCTTAAAAAGACCTTCATAATCCAATCTTGACATGGTAACTATCTTGTGGAGAGTAAATATATAATACCTATGGTACTTGATACGACATGCATAGGATATGCAAGTATCTTTCTATGAGATTCTTTTTTATTTTTTGATTATGTCTCGTTTCTTCTATCATGTGAGACCTTTTTACTTGCTTTGTATTGATCTCTCACATGTGAGCAAAAATGAACCCATCATTGGAGCGATCCTATTTCGAGAGTATACCTAAAGTAAGGATTGAGTCGAGACATGAGATCTGATGATTTACTGTTTAAATTGCTTCCAAGATAGATGAATCTTGGTTTGGGTATGCACACACTTCACGTTTAGGCATGAATGAATGAGTTATATAACGATTTGAGCATTAGACTAATTTGAATGGACGTTAGTATGATTAGTATAACATTGTTATTTGAAATTGAGAATTTGCATGTTGAATTGATTAATGATTTTGACTTTTGAAGTTAAAGATATATGAAAACCTTGTTTTGAAAACTCAATTTTATCGATGGTTTCAAAAATGTTTTGAAGTTTGTGGGTAACTTCACTGAAAACCCACAAGAGACAAAACTCCTCCACTAGGGATCACCTAGGGGTTTAAAGGCTTGTTGCATGCGATAAATGCAATCGTGCTCCCTACGAAAGGGGCATTCTTTACTTTTCTTAAGTTGTTAGTTTATTTTTCAATTTTATTTATCTTCTTCTTTGCTCAAGGACTAGCAAAGTATAGGTTTGGGAGTGTGATGAGGTGTGAAATATGATCATATTTCACACCCTAAAACCTACATTTAGCCACCCGACGAAAGCTATTTAATATGTTTTATATAGTTTTAATGATTTACAGGTCTGGAGATGTGTTGAGCATAAAATAATCCAAGAGTTCAGAATATAACATCAAATTCGTACTACCTTGGATCATTCAGAACTTATCCCGACTTGAAGCTTAATTTTTACTTTTAAAACATCGAATTCGCGAAATTGTAAAAACACCAAATTTGTAGAGCACATTGTCTTCTTTCCAATGCCATAGGAATCGCCTCAATCCAACTTTGAAATGTTAAAGAGAGACCATAGTGGTGAAACGTGGGCACAGCATGGAACTGTAGCCAAGTCTCTGATAAGAGAAATGCAGGGGCTATTAAATAAATCAATGGTCATTCTTAGAAAAAAATTCTTGAAGATTTGGGAACCTAGTGGACTTGAAATGAGTTTACACCTTGTACATTAATTTCACAGTTTTTCTTTCAAAAAAATAATAATAAAACAAAAAATAAAATAATAAATAAATAAATTTAAAAAAAATGCTTATATACACTCATTTTTATGGTTGATTATGGTTTTGATAGTATTATTCGAGTAAGCATTTTGTTAGTTTTGATAATCTCCTCACTATTGTTGATATTTTTTTTCGTGTGGTGAGGATGCTTGGATATACTGGAATATTTTCATGCAGGTTCGGAGGAGAATTTTTCCTACCTCTCTCCTTTTCATGTGCTATCACGTGCCTCAAATCATTACTCTAGGTATGTTTTCTCCCTTTAATCTAATATTTTATTTATTGTCAACAATGACGACATTATTTTATTCAGGTTTGGGGGTGTAGTTTGTGTGATTTTATTTTTTTTTATACCCCTAAAACCACAAAAATAAAAAAATAAAAAATTAGTGCCATCACACATGTTATTTTGTGAAAGTTTTCAAACTTTAGTTAATGATGTATGCGAATTTAATTTTGAGAGTATCGATGTCACATTTTGATTACTTGTATCTAGGATGATAAAATTTAATGTAATAATTTGAGGAACTATTTTAAACTTTGAATTTTAGGATCTTAGTGGAAACTAAACCCGGTGAGCTTTAGAGCCAATTTTTCGTCCTTGATGTGTGCTTACATAAACTCTGAGTTATCTTTGAATAAGAATTATTTTTGCACAATCTCATACATTTTCCTTTCACTTGTGACTTTACATGACATTAAATTTATATTATTGTTCTAGAACGTATCGTATGTTTACTCAAGACAAATAGGCAAGGTTATCATCTTTTGAGGATATGAATGAAGACCATCTTTGGCTCGTTTGTACTTAAAATATCCCACTTTAAATAAATTTATCCTTCTAATACCCTTTTGAGTTTATTAAAAAATTTGCTTTTATACATTCTTTGATAAGCCACGTTAACCTTTAACCCTTCACAATTTCTAAAAATTTATCCTTACCCTTCTTACTTATGAGAAATTAGAAACGAGAGATGAGAATAAATGAAAAGAGGCTAAGTAGAGAGATATCGAATTGTGGTGTTTACTAAGAATGTATGGCAGAAAAATATATATAAAAAAAAGAGGAGAAAAAGAAAATTATGAAAATTAATGAAAAGTATGAGGTGCTTTAAGAAAATGAAATTCAAAAGAGGAAAAAGGAGTGAGAAAAGAAAAGAAAGTTGAGAAAAAGAGAAAAATATTGAGAAAAATAGTAAGAGATTAGAAAAGAAAAAGAAGAGAAATAGCAAAATCAGAAGTTAGTTCCTTTTCCAATTTCTCAGAAATTTTGAATCCCAACTTTCCTCTCTTTCTTATCCTTACTTGAGCCCTATTACAACCTTAAAAAGACTTTCATAATCTGATCTTGATATGGTAACTGTCTTGTGGAGAGTAAATATATAATACCTATGGTGCTTGATATGTGACAGCTCGGATTTCGTGACTCCGAAACCTGTGCCATCAACACGACCCTCAAGATCATGTCCCATAATCCTGCATGAAACATTGGTATAAACAAGCAACAACAAAGTAAAATTAGGCATAAGAATTGAATCGGACAAATCTCCATGCATTAATGATATATTATAGTAAAAGCTCAAAAGACAGTTCTAATCCCATGCACAGCATGAGCAGAAGAATCGGCTCGAAGCATCGATGATAAAACAAGGTCACCCCAGATGGTTCATCAAAAAAATATATCATAACTTAATTACATTTTCTCAAAAGGGCTTGACATACCAAGCCGTAAATCACGATTTCAAAATGAATCAAAGTACGCAGGGGTCGTCTCTAGAAGAAGTCCTCAAGAGGGGGCTCCAAATCCTCTCCGGGTACATAATCCGAATCCTCCGAATCTATGCCTCCAGAAGCAGTAGCAACTGCAAGCACGGGACCTGTGACGTATAGTTTACAGGGTGAGCTACATCCTAGCTCAATTGGGAAACAATAGAATGAATATATAATTTAATTCCTCACATATATTCCATGATATTTAACAGCATGATGTATCAATGAATTAACTGGAAAAGCAGTTTAAATGACTGAAAAGATGCACTAAATGTTACTGTTTCTTTACTTGTTTCATTTGTTCTCAACTTTTCTTATAGAAGACAATGATTCGGCCTAAAGACTTAAGTCATAACTTAAATATTCTCCAACTTACTATAGAGTCAGGCACCCGATGGAATACCCTCCATCGTCGTCTAATCAGATCATTTTCATGTCTTTTTTCATTCATTCAATACTACCCAGGTTCCTTTCTCATAGGCAACGGGATTTAAGTCTCATAATCTCATACTTACATCCTTGGGATGTCCTACTGGTGTACAGATTGGCCGCCATACCGGTCACAAATATCCTGTCGAGTTAATCGCGGGTATCCCGCCACGTCACTGGGGTATTCTCCAAATCTTAAATATCATAGTGCACTACATATAGTTATTCACCGTGTGATTATACTAATTTTAGTAGATTAGGCCTTATCAATCTCATTAACTTTACATTACAGATTCACATACATCCCTAGGATGTCCAACTCAATGCATCACACAGATGCCTTTATCACATTCACATCCCCTGGGGACGTCACATACTTATTTATTTTATTTTATTTTATGTTTACACACACACACTTTAAGATTCACATTTATATGCACAATACTCATTTCTATATCACTACATATATGCTCTTGCTTTTAAATTACATGTTCAAGGTGTTCCCTACCTCACGTGTTTGAATCTCCAAGCATCAAGGCCCAATTCGGTTCCCCATACATGCACTCACTTGCTTAACCGACGGTACGTCATAGCATAAGCAAAGCATCAAGAAATATGCATAAAAGAAGGTACATGACCCTCCTAAAACCTCAAAGTCTAAAATAAAAGCCAATAGAAACTGTCCAAATCGATCAATCGAACTCTCAAAATCGATTAATCAATCCCAAATCGGTTTTCTCAAGCTCTGTTTTTTTAGTCACTGGGAGTGCTCAGAAGATTAATCGATTTAAAACCGATTAATCGAAATTCTAAAATCGATTGGTCGATTTCAAATCGATCAATCGGATTCGGGCATCTTTGCCCAGCTAACTTCCAGGTCAAATCGATTGATCGATTTTCCAAATTGATCAATCTATTTGGTCAGAAATGCAACCCTTTGCGAGCATTTCTTCCAACTTTCTTCTTTACTATTTCTATTCTTTTTCTACTTCTTAACTCATCATTTTCAACCATCTAACCACAACCTTACACTCATTAAAATTCTTAAGGAATTCATACCTTAAATCAATCTTTTGATTGATTTTATGGCTTGGTTCAAGTCTAGGGCTTCTAGCTCCGACTCCAATGAGTTCCAACGTGTCGTATCCGGAGTAATTACTCAAACTCGTCTTTAATTTGAAATCCACATTAACTCCCCTTGTATTTACTCCTTCCTATTCTCCCTCTCTCTTCTTTACTCTCTACACCAACCTTCAAAGAGAAATAAATTCTCTTAGTTGTTTAAACCCTTCAACCCCTCTTATGTTTTGGTGTTAAGAACATACACTCAAGACAGGTGTATGTGATCTCTAACTAGCTCTAGCGCTACACATACGTGTTCATTTATATCAAGATTACTTTAACCATAGTCATCGTGTTGAGTATCACTTGGTCAAACCTATGACCAAATAGAGCACGCATCCCAAGGTCACCGTTCAAAGTCAAATTTTCGAGGATGTTACATTCTCCCCACCTTGAGAATTTTCGTCCTCGAAAATATACCCAAAGGTCATCCATGTGGAATACCCATACACATTGACTGTTGTAGTTCATTCATCCTGTATGACGAACAATTACATTTTGCAACTATTGGAGGAAATAAGCACAAGTCACAATAATTTGCCAACTTGAAATTTGATTTACATTCGATACAACGGTTACCAGCCCCAAAATAATTACAAACACAAAAAGTAATGCCATCCATGCCAAATAGTTCGATACATGACATTGGCAACATAATTGCAATCCCAAAATGATAATTACAATGCAAAAAAGAAATGCCACAAGCAATGATCAAACAGTCCCATCCCCGGGCTGGTCCGCGCTATCCTGCTCGTGAGTATCGAAATACGATGCACAAGGAGTCCATGTCCGCACTGCTGCAATGCGCTACTGGAAATTAGTGGGATACATGAACTGCATCGTCTAGTAGAGCAACGCCTCGTGGAAGTCTAGTATGTGGTCCATGCGAGTGTTGGTCGCCTCCAAACGGTGCTGGTACTCTAGCGTCTGACAATTGTTCTCCACCATGAGAGCGAGAACGTCGTCAATGGTACTGGTCATGGGAGCCTAAGATGCCCGCTTTCGGTGTGAGCGGAGCGGAGCTGTAGGTGTGAACTCTGAAGGACCAGTAGGTGACACTGATGGATGCTCCTCGGGTAGTACTGGGTCATGAGGCTACTCTCCCTCGGCGTGGTCCTGTGGAGGCACAATAGGCTACTCCCCCTCTGCTGGTGGGTCCTGCTGTGGTGGTGGTGATACATTACCAGCCTGAGCAGGTGCTAGCCCCTCTGCTGGCAGAGTCTTTGCTAACATCCTATAACTGTGGCCCCATGAAGCGATAGAGTAATGCTTCACGTGGTTGGTAGCCTTCCGCTCAGCAAGAGAAATGGCATACTCTGGGGCGGCAGAGTAGCATTCTAACATGCTTGAAATCAGCCGAGCATAAGGCATACGCTCCTTAGGTCTCAAAGGCCCTTTCATCATTGTGCCTTTGATATAAATCATACCCTCTATGACTAGTTTGGTAGCGTCAAACCAACGGCCGCGGTATGCCGCGTATAAGGCCTATTGGATGAACTCTACACACTCAGTACCATGGCGCATAGGGTAAAGATTACACTTGATTATTGAATCAAGCATCCACAAGTAAAGAGGTAAGTCTACCCTCTGTATAGATTGGCAGGATCCTTTGCTTCCACCGGTCAATTCAGTCATAATTTCTTCAAAAGCAACTTCCTCGTTGAATGATGGGAAAAGGGTGGTCTCAGGTATGTGGTTGAGATAACACTCTAAGGATCCATGGATATGGCGTCGGGTGAACAGGTAGTGACAACCA
Organism: Chloranthus sessilifolius; assembly: GCA_021018995.1. Lineage (NCBI taxonomy): Eukaryota > Viridiplantae > Streptophyta > Magnoliopsida > Chloranthales > Chloranthaceae > Chloranthus > Chloranthus sessilifolius. The sequence goes on from CM037588.1 coordinate 13,503,554, forward strand.
TCAATCTCGGTCGTGACGGTGTCGTCCACTCGACCTGCCTTTAGGTTCTGATAAAATAATCGCACGAGTCGATGATAGAAATACTCGTGTAAGGGTTTTAAAAGGTTTCCGAGACCCGCTTTGAGAAGGTATTGTCGGGCCCATTGGGTTTCACCCTCGACATCAGTATCGGTAAATAATGCGGGGTCGATAATATACTCATTTTCAAATTCTTTTGCTGCCCACCATTTGGTTGGAGAAAATTTCTGGGTGGTGGGGGTGGTGGCGACACTTCGCGTGATGACGCGTCCGTCGAGTAAGAAGCATCTGAGCCGGATGGTGATGGTGAAGGTGGTGGTGGCACGGCATTTTTATGCCGTACCGATAGTTTGGAGGTAGCTTTCTTAGAATCTAACCTCATTTTGGGTGGCATTATGGGTTTAACTAAGAAATTCAAAAATCTAGGGTTGTGATAACTTAAATTGAAAGGAAAAATGAAGAACTAGGGTTTACCGTGAGCGTTCAATCCGAATAGCTAGGGTTTTGATCCGAAATCGATCCGCAAAAACCCCAAATCTTAACTGGTATGGGAGCTAAATGAGGAAGAAGAAATGGCGTCCAAAAGAAAAATCAAACTGAAATTCGAATCGGAAGAAAAAATCCCAAAACTGTTGTATATAGACAAAAATCGATTGATCGATTTTTGTAACTTAACATCATCTCGCGAAATCGATTGATTGATTTCAAAAATCGATTAATCGAATTAAACTCGATTAAAATTTTCAAGTTTTGCATCTCACTGGCTTGTGCCAGTCGTTCAATCGAACGAAATCAATTGATCGATATCCAAAATCAATTAATCGATTTGGAAATAAATTAATCGGTTTTGACAGCAAACAAATTTTTTTTTCTGCTTGTCATTTCCCTTTTCTTTCTTCTGTTTCCTTGTCAGTGTGCTTTTGGCCTTGTGGAGCATATATCGATCATTATTTCTATGATGCAATTATCATTAAGTCACACATTTTGATCGCACTATGGTGCATTTAGAACTCACATTCGTTCCATTCATTCCTTAAATAAGTTGGCATAAGCGCTCAACTTTTGATTAGATTAACGATTCAAATTCGAAAGCATGCATGCAAAGACACAATTTGGCTCTCAATTCTCAGTAAACAAATTCGAGTATTGCTCTCTCATGTCCGTCTCTCGTTCCCACATAGCTTCTTCTGTCGGATGATTCTTCCATCAAACAAGTACTAAAGGAATCACTCTCGTGCGTAATACTTGCTCCTTGTGATCTAATATCTCCATCGGTTCCTTTATCATGCTCATATCTTCGTGCATTTCCATAGGTTGACCTCCCAAGATATGGGAAGGGTCATTCACATATTTCCTGAGCATAGATACGTGGAAAATGTTGTGTACCCGATCGAATCGTGGTGGTAATCCAACGTGATATGCCACCTCGCCTACATGACCCAAAACCTCAAAGGGTCCAAGGTACGGGGACTCAACTTGCCTCTCTTTCCAAATCTCATAACGCCTTTTATAGGCGATACTTTCATGAACACATGCCCGCGTTATCTTCTAGCAACTCTAGTCTCAAAACAAACTTTTCACTGGTTTCTTCCTAATTGATAGGCGATCTACATCACCTTCCATAAAGAGCTTCGTACGGTGCCATCTCAATGCTCGTTTGGAAGCTATTGTTGTATGAAAATTCGATCAACGGTAGGTGTTGATCCCATGATCCCTATAGTTCAAGCATACACGCTCTGAGCATGTCTTCTATCACTTGGTTTACCCATTTCGTTTTCTCATCAGTTTGCAGATGAAAAGCCGAACTGAAATCTAATCGCGTACCCATGCCTTCCTAAAACTTTTTCCAAAACTTTGAAGTGTATAACATGTCACGATCAGAGACAATGCTACTAGGAATCCCATGCAGACGTACGATCTCCTTCATATACAACTCTGCGAGTCTTCCTGCTGTGTACATCATGTTATAAGGTAAGAAGTGTGCTGACTTAGTTAGTCGGTCTACGACTACCCAAATGGTGTTGTATATCCTAGCTGTACGCGGTAGTCCAACAATGAAGTCCATAGAGATTGACTCCCATTTCCACTCTGGTATAGGTAGAAGCTGTAATAACCCAGCAGGATGTCTATGATCGACTTTTACTTGCTGACATGTCAAACACCGTGACACGTACTTGGCCACGTCTTGCTTCAAACCTCTCCACAGTAATTCTTCCTTAAGTCTTGATACATTTTAGTGCTACCGGGGTGGATAGCATACTTCGACTTGTGTGCTTCATCAAGGATAGTTTTCCATAGATCGACAGCATCTGGAATGCAAAGACGACCCTTGAACACTAAGGAACCATCTTGTTTCACTGAAAACTCTGGTTTGATGCCTTCAATCACATCTTGACGAATTCTAGTTAACTCTGGGTCTCTAATCTGTAGCTTGTGGATATGCTCAAAGATCATAGGTCTCACTGATATGTTAGCCAAAAAGGCTTATGTAACTTGCACATCAATATTTGCGTCATATAATGACAGATCTTTAAATAGTTTCTATCTGTGCATCCCCATGATCAGATTAGCCAACTGAGCTAAACCCTTCCGACTCAAAGCATCAGCTACTATATTAGCCTTGCCTGGATGATATTGTATGGAGCAATCATAGTCGTGTAGAAACTCCATCCATCTGCGTTGCCTCATATTCAACTCTTTCTGTGTAAACAGGTACCTGAGGCTTTTATGGTCGGTGAAAATTTTAAACGTCTCACCATACAGATAGTGTCTCCATATCTTCAACGCGATTATGACCGCTACTAATTCCAGGTCATCTGCGCTATGGAATAGTTCTTCTCATACTCTTTCAACTGTCTCGACCCGTAAGCTATCACCTTCTTGTGTTGGTTGAGCACGCAGCCCAAACCATTATACGAAGCATCACTGTATATCACGAACCCTCCACTGCCTGAAGGAATTGCTAACACTGAAGCTAAAGTGAGTCTTGTCTTAAGTTCTTGAAAACTCTTTTCGCACACTTCACTCCACTCAAACCTTGCATCCTTCCTTGTAAGTCTCGTAAGAGGTCCCGATATTTTAGAAAATCCCTCTATAAAATGTCGATAGTAGCTAGCTAGACCAAGGAAACTACGTACGTCGATTACCGTCTTTGGTTGTTCCCAGTTTAGCACTGCTTCAATCTTCGTCGGATCTACCGTGACACCTTCCTTTGAGACAATATGCCCCCAAAAGTTAACTTCTTCCAACCAAAACTCGCACTTACTGAGTTTGGCATATAGTTAGTGTTCACGTAAAGTTTGTAAAGCAACTCTCAAGTGTTCTTCATGCTCTTCTTTGATTTGGAATATATCAGGATGTCGTCAACAATTTCTACGACACAAGAGTCCAGCTGTGGTTTAAACACTCGATTCATCAAATCTATGAACGACGTCGATACATTTTTCAAATCAAACGGCATCACTAAGAACTCATAGTGTCTGTACCATATCCTAAATACTGTCTTCTAGATGTCCTCTGCCTTGACTCTCAGCTAATGGTATCCAGATCTCAGATCGATCTTGGAAAAATACCTTGCTCCTTGTAGCTGATCGAATAAGTCATCAATTCTAAGTAACGAATATCGATTCTTGATGGTTAGTTTGTTTAACTGGCGATAGTCAATGCACAGTCGCATTGACCCATCCTTCTTCTTTACAAACAAGACCGGTGCTCCCCATGGATACACGCTTGGCCTCACAAACCCCTTATCCATCAGTTCTTGTAACAGCACGTTCAATTCTTTCAACTCAGCAGGAGCCATCCTATATGATGCTTTATAAATAGGCTTTGTTCTATGTGCTAAGTCGATAGCAAACTCCACCTCTCTTTCTAGAGATAATCCTGGTACTTCCTCCGAAAATACATCTTCAAATTCTCGTACAACTGCTATCTCTAAGGTGATGTTCTTCCCTTCCTTATCTTCCTTTAAGAATGCCAAGTAACCACTACATCCGTTTCTAATTAAATGCTCAGCCCTGATTGCAGAGATAAGTAGCATAAACGTCGATATCTCTCCTCGAAATCAAAACGAACTCCTCGTATTAGGTCGAAATACAACAACCTTGTTCTTACAATCTACCGTCACGCAGTGCTGTGACAACCAATCCATGCCAAGGATCACGTCAAATCCTTGCATGTCTAACAAAATCAAATTCGCCGATAGTTCAAAGTCATCTCCATCCCTAATGGTCACTATCACTGATTTACAAACCCTTTCCGTATCGACCGATTTCCTAGTCGGAATCGATACAGCTAAGACGAAATCCAACGTCTCTGGGTTGACCTTCATCTTCTTTGCAAAACAGGGAGTAGTAAATGAGTGGGTAGACCCCGAGTCCACCAACACTCTAGCCTCATAAGTTACATCACTTCCCCTTCCGTATAATTGTAAGGTACCTATATCATATATTTACATATACATAATACCCTATATATATCAAAATTTATGGAAGAGAATTAATCTATTCTACTTCTTACATGAATGCACCTTCTCTACCTAAAACTTTTAAGAATTAGAATTCTTTATTTAGAAGAAATCTCACCTTGGATCACGTAGGTGGTATTGTATGCTTCTTGAGCTGTAACTGCATAGGCTCTTCCCTGTACGACCGGTTTCCTCGCTTGTAGCGGTCGTGGCATTGAAACAGAAGTCGTCCTCTCCTTAGCTTTCTCAGGGCAATCTCGGATGATGTGGCCCACCTTTCAACATTTATAGCAACCTTGTGTACCTCTCCTGTAATCTACCATCTTATGAGACTTGCCACACTTGGCACAAGTCTCCGCTGTAGTCGACGCTGCTCCAGTGGTGGTAGTAGGGCTCTCATATCTTATCAGCCTCCCCGACACAAGCACTGGTAATCTCTGATAGTTTATCTGCTGCGCCGTTATCACATACCATGTTTGGAACGATTGCCTCTGAATAAGTGCTATGAATCTCGGTTGTTTGTTCACCGGCTCGTAGTTCCCAACTTTATTCTGATATGTTCTCCCTCTCCCCTGCTGATCTCTCCTTCTATATTTATCATCATTGTCTTCCTTGATGACCAAGGCTTTGCTCATGACCTCTCCATTGGTCTTCAACTCAAAAGCTGCTACTTTCCCCTGATGTCTGGCCTCAAGCCGCATTATAGTCATTTTGCTTTCATTAGATCTGTGACTACAAAATCAGGAGCAAAGCGGGCAAGCCACATAAATTCAACCCCATACTCCCTAACTGTCATTCTTCCCTGTTGAAGCTGTAAGAACTTCACTTTCATCTGATTTCGTACAACCTCAGGGAAATACTGTTTATTGAATTCTTCTATGAATTCCTCCCTCGTTCAGGGCAATCTTGGGGTCTCCTGAGCCCTCGTCGTAGAAGCGGGCTTCCACCAAGGGCCTGCCTCCCCATCAAGCATGTAAGTTGCAAATCTGATGCTCTCGTCCTCCGTGCATGTGAACACACTAAAACCCTTTTCCATCTCACTTAGCCAATTCTCCGTAACTATTGGCTCAACTTGCCCTAAAAAGTTAGGAGGATGCATCCTCCTAAACTTCGTAAATGTTTAGGGCACTAGCTGCGTAGGACCTACTGGAGGTGTAGGGGGATGATGCTGCTCAAGGGTGTTGTGAGCTGCAAGGGACGCTGCTTGCTGAGTCATGGCGGCCGCCATAGTTTCCATAATATGCATCATCCATTAACACTCTTCTCTCTCCTCATTTCTTTCTCTTGTTCTTTCTTGTTCTCTCTGCTCTTTATCCTGACGGTCCCTGTCTCGGCTCTCTTCCTGATCTTGGCCCTCTTGGCCACTACTTCCTAAAGCCCCTCTGCTTCCCATTGGCACTCTATTTGTAGCCGAGATGTAATCATCTCTACTACGTAAGTTTCTATCATGACTGCCCCCTGGGTCGGCCTCTTCCTCTAGGAGACATAACGGTCTGCACATGAAACTAAAATTTCATTAGCAGAAGTCCCTATGCTCTGACAAAGTAAGAATTGTCAGAATTTCTAAAGGAAACTGCTTTAATACCAACTGTGATAGCCTGAATTTTGTGACTCAGAAACCCGAGCCATCAGCACGACCCTCAAGGTCATGCCCATAATCCTGCACGGAACATTGGTATAATCAAGCAATAATGAAGTAAAATAAGGCATAAGAACTGAATCGGACTAAATCTCCATGCATTAATGATATATTATAGTAAAGCTCAAAAGACAATTCTAATCTCATGCACTGCATGAGCAAAAGAACCGGCCCAAACCATCGGTGATAAAACAAGGTCACCCCAGATGGTTTGCCAAAAGAATATATCATACCTTAATTACATTTTCTCAAAAGGGCTTAACATACCAAGCCGTACAATCACGCTCTCAAAATGAATCAAAGTACGCAGGGGTCTCTAGAAGAAGTCCTCGGGAGGGGGCTCCAAATCCTCATTGGGTACGTAATTCGAATCCTCCGGATCTACGCCTCCAGAAGCAGTAGCAGCTATAAGCACGGGACCTGTGACATATAGTCTAAAGGGTGAGCTACATCCTAGCTCAATAGAGAAACAACAGAATGAACATATAATTTAATTCCTCACGTATATTTCATGATATTTAACAGCATGATGTATCAATAAATTAACTGGAAAAATAGTTTAAATGACTGAAAAGATGCACTAAATGTTACTGTTTCTTTACTTGTTTCATCTGTTCTCAACTTTCTTTATAGAAGACAATGATTCGGCCTAAAGACTTAAATCATAACTTAAATATTCCCCAACTTACTATAAAGTCGGGTGCCCGATGGAATACCCTCCATCGTCGTCGAATCAGACCATTTTCATGTCTTTTTTCTTTCATTCAATACTGTCCAGGTCCCTTTCTCATAGGCGACGGGGTTTAAGTCTCATAATCTCATACTTACACCCCTGGGATGTCCTACTGGTGTATGGATTGGCCGCCGTACCAGTCACGGATATCCTGCCAAGTCAGTCGTGGGTATCCCGCCACGTCGGTGGGTTATTCTCCAAACCTTAAATATCATAGTGCACTACATAGTTATTCACCGTGTGATTGTGCTAATTTTAATAGATTAGGCCTTATCAATCTCATTAACTTTGCTTTACAAATTCACATACATCCCTAGGATGTCCAACTCAATGCATCACACAGATGCCTTTATCACATTCACATCTCCTGGGGACGTCACATACTTATTTACTTTATTTTGTGTTTACACACACTTAAGATTCACATTTATATGCACAGTACTTGTAACGTCTCAAAAATTCCGAGCTTAAATAGTGCACCTCAGGAAGCGGACTGACTAGTCACATCTTTGATCGGGTCAACATTGACTTGGTTGACTTAGTAGATCATATGTGAGATGAGGTGTATGATAGAAACCACTTAGTTGGACTATGTATCCATAGAAATACACACACACATTAGTTAGCTATATGCGTTTAACACCTAATAAAACATATAGGTTATAAGAAAAGGGGGAGGAATTTATTTCTCCTTGATTGGTTGTTGAGAAGAGTAAAGAGAGAGAGTGAATGAGAGAGAGAAGTGTTGTGAAATCTAGGATGGGCATATTAAAGGTGAGGGATTAATTTATGATCGGAAATCTAGCAACTCGAACTCGGTATCGAAGGACGATTCGATATTTGGGGGTTTGAGAAACCCTAGAGTAGCTAAAGCTTTGGATCCAGGGATCCAACCAGTAGAAATGGTAAGCCCTACTATTTTAAACTAATTTTAGTTGCTAAGTGATAAAATCTAAGAGATTAGTAGTGGGAAATAGATGGTGAATGGTATGGATGATGAGGAGATGGGTTCAAGATGATAGAACATGATCGGATCTGGAAATTGACAAAATCGATTGAACGAAATTAGAATTAGTTCAATCGATTTTGACCAATGAAGAGAGATGTGAAATAAGGGATCTAGAGAAATCGTTCGATTGATTTGTGTAATCATGTGATAGAAATTAATTCGTTCGATCAGTTTGCAGGGAAACTAAAATAATGTTAAATTGATTTCTGAGGAAATCGATCGAACGAAATAAAATCGTTCGATCGATTTTTGGATTTCTATCGATCGATTTGGACAAATTCAAGCTTTTGTTGGATTTTTCATTCGAGCTGTTCATTTGTTGGGATTAGGTTCCTAACCCTAATGTTTTTACAAAAAAAGTGATATTAATTGTGTTTGGCCAGGCCTAGTTTAAGCCGAACCTAGAGATGGTTGAGCACTAGCTAGGATTGGAGAATCCTTGGAATTGCGTTGCATGTGAGGTAGGAGAATGTCTGAACTTGTACCCTTAATTACGAGAATATGTATGTAGTGATAGTGTATGAATGTATGTTTCTCAAAAGCTGAGTCGAGATTAAAGCATGTTTTTCCTTAAAAGCTAAGTAGCATGTTTTTCTTTAAAGCTAAGTTGAAAATATAAAATGCTAAGAGTAGTGTTTGGAGGAAATGGTGTATGGGCTTACACAGATAAATGAAGAAAATTAACAAGTAAAATCGTTAAACCATCCCAGGGATGCATATGTGTTATGGGCATCTAAATGATGCATCAGAGGGTGTGACATCCCAGGGATGTATGGTGGATGTAAAGATCTACGAAATGGAAGGTCCATGACTGGGATAGAACATGCAGAGAAATTACTATATATGCAGCATAATTTACACAGTAAATAACTATATGTAGTGCACAATTGATTTAAGGTTTGTAGAATACCCCACCGACACAGTGGTATATCCATGACTGACTCGACAGGATATTTGTGACCGGTACGACGGCCAATCCGTACACCAGTAGACATCCCAGGGATGTATAGTAGCTATGTGCCCGTTGCCTATGAGAAAGGGACGTGGGTCGGTTTACATGAAACAATAGTCTGATTAGACGACGATGGAGGGTATTATATCGGGGCTCGATGCTATATTTCTCGGAGATTATTTAAATTAATTATTGTAAGTCATGAGACCAGCCTTGTTGCAATCATCAGAACTAGTGAACATCAGATATCATGGGTAGAGTAACAAATGCAGTCGATTTATTTTTTTTACATCTCAAACTGTTTTAAATAAATTTACATTGATGAATTCATTCCTTATTCCTATCATGATATATATGTGAGTAAGAAAGATGCACTTATTCAGACATTGTCCCTATTGAGCTAGGATGTAGCTCACCCTTTGACTATACGTCACAGGTGTAGAGTTAGGAGCGACTTCTGGAGAGGTTGATCCCGATGGCTCAAAGTATATTCCAGGAGAGGAGTCTGAGCCCCCTCCTGAGAGGTTCTTTTAGAAGACCCTCTGCGTACTTTGATATTTTGAGAGAGAGATTTACGGCTTGGTACGTCCAGCCATTTTTTGTAAGAATAAGGTTATATGTAATATTCTTTTGTCGAACCATCTGGAGTGATCGTAGTTACGGCACTGATGGTTTGAGTTGATTCTTTTGCCCATGTAGAAGCATGGGATTAGAACGATCTTTTGAGTACTTATTTTTAGTATTAAATAGTAGAACTAGAGATTTATTCTGCTTTAGTTATTTCTATGTTTTTACTATGGTTGTGGGATTGTACCAAGTGTTCCGCCTATGTATCTGGGGCACGGCCTCGAGGGTCGTGTTGATGGCACTGGTTTCAGGGTGCCAAAATCCGGACTATCACAGTACTTATTTTTATATCACTACATATATGCTCTTACTTTTAAATTACATGTTCAAGACGTTCCCTACCGCACGTGTTTGGATCTCTAAGCATTAAGGTCCAATGCGGTTCCCCATGCTTATATTCACTTGCTTAATCTATGGTACGTCATAGCATAAGCAAAGCATCAAGAAAGATCCATAAAAGAAGGTACAAGACCCTCCTAAAGCCTCAAAGTTTAAAATAAAAGCCAACATAAACTATCCAAATCAATTGATCGATCTCCAAAATCGATCAATCGAACTCCCAAAATCGATTAATCGATCCCAAATCAATTAATCGAAATTCCAAAATCGATTGATCGATTTCTCAAATCGATCAATCGGTTTTCTCAAGCTCTGTTTTCCAGTCACTGGGAGTGCTCAGATGATTAATCGATTAATCAAAATTCTTAAATCGATTGATCGATTTCAAATCGATCAATCAATTTTGAGCATCTTTGCCCAGCTAACTTTCAGGTCAAAATCGATTGATCGAGTCAGAAATGCAGCCCTTTGCAGGCATTTCTTCCAACATTCTTCCTTACTATTTCCATTCTTTTGCTACTTCTTTAACTCATCATTTTCAACCATCTAACCACAACCTTATACTCATTAAAATTCTTAAGGAATTCATACCTTAAATCAATCTTTTGATTGATTCTATGACTCGGTTCAAGTCTAGGGCTTCTAGCTCTGACTCCAATGAGTTCCAACACGTCGTATCCGAAGTAATTGCTCAAACTCGTCTTTAATTTGAAATCTACATTAACTCCCCTTGCATTTACTCCTTCCTATTCTCCCTTTGTCTCTTCTTAACTCTCCACGCCAACCTTCAAAGAGAAATAAATTCTCTTAGTTGTTTAAACCCTTTAACCCCTCTTATGTTTTGGTGTTAAGCACATACACCTAAGACAGGTGTATGTGATCTCTAACTAGCTCTAGCGCTACACATACGTATTTCTTTATATCAAGATTACTTTAACCATAGTCATCGTGTAGACTATCACTTGGTCAAACCTACAACCAAATCAGGCACACATCCCAAGGTCACTGTTCAAAGTCAAATTTTCGAGGATGTTACATTATATGACATGCATAGGATATATAAGTATCTTTCTATGAGATTCTCTTTTATTCATTGATTACGTCGCATTTCTTCTATCATGTGAGACCTTTTTGCTTGCTTTGTATTGATCTCTCACATGTGAGAAAAAATGAACTCATCATCGGAACGATCCTATTTCGAGAGTATACCTAAAGTGAGGATTGAGTCGAGACATGAGATCTTATGATTTACTATTTAAATTGCTTCTGAGATAGATGAATCTTGGTTTGGGTATGCACACATATCACGTTTAGGCATGAATGAATGAGTTATCTAGCGATTTGAGCATTAGACTAATTTGAATGGACATTAGTATGATTAGTATAACATTGTTATTTGAAATTAAGAATTTGCATGTTGAATTGATTAATGATTTTGAGTTTTGAGGTTAAAGATATATGAAAACGTTGTTTTGAAAACTCAATTTTATCGATGGTTTTAAAAATGTTTTGAAGTTTGTGGGTAACTTCACTGAAAACACTCAGGAGATAAAACTCCTCCAGTAGGGATCGCCTAGGGGTTTAAAGGCTTGTTACATACACTAAATGCAATCGTGCTCCCTACAAAAGTGGCATTCTTTACATTTCTTAGGTTGTTAGTTTATTTTTACTTTTATTTATCTTCTTCTTTACTCGAGGACTAGCAAAGTGTAGGTTTGGGGGTGTGATGAGGTGTAAAATATGATCATATTTCACACCCTAAAACCTACATTTAGCCACCCGATTAAAACAATTCAATATATTTTATATAGTTTTAGTGATTTGCAGGTCTGGAGATGTGTTGAGTATAAAATAACCCAAGAGTTCAGAATATAACGTAAAATTGGTGCTACCTTGGATCATCCAAAACTTATCCCGACTTGAAGCTTAATTTTGACCTTTAAAACATTGGATTCGCATAATTATTAAAACACCAAAGTTGTAGAGCTCACTGTCTTCTGTCCAACGCCACAGGAATCTCCTCAATCTAACTTTATAAGGTTAGAGAAAGACTATAGTGATAAAACGTGAGCACAGCATGGGACTGTAGCCAAGTCTCTGATAAGAGAAATGCAGGGACTATTAAATAAATCAATAGTCATTCTTAGAAAAACATTTTATGAAAATTTGGGATCCTGGTGGACTTGAAATGAGTTTACACCTTATAGATTAATTTTATAATTTTTTTTTCAAAAATAAAACAAAATAAATAAATAATTAATTAATTAATTAATTAAAAATATATATGCTTAGATACACTCATTTTTATGGTTGATTATGGTTTTGATAGTGTTATTCGAGTAAGCATTTTGCTAGTTTTGATAATCTCCTCACTATTGTTGATATTTTTTTCGTGTGGTGAGGATGCTTGGATATACTGGTATATTTTCATGCAGGTTTGGAGGAGGATTTTTAGGGTTTAGGGTTTAGGTTTCCTACCTCTCCCCTTTTCATGTGCTATCACGCGCCTCAAATTATTACTCCAGATATGTTTTCTCCCTTTAATCTAATATTTTTTTATTTTCAACAATGAGAATATTATTTTGTTCATGTTTGGGGGTGTAGTTTGTGTTATTTTATTTTTTTTGATACCCCTAAAACCACAAAAAAAAAAAATTTAGTGCCATCACACATGTTATTTTACGATAGTTTTCAAACTTTAGTTAATAATGCATGTAAATTTAATTTTGAGAATATCGATGTCATATTTTGATTACTTGTATCTAGGATGATAAAATTTAATATAATAATTTGAGGATAGTCCTGATATTCATGCCTAGAGACTTTGTGCACGTATATCATGCTTAAGATCTAGAAATTGAGGAACTATTTTGAACTTCAAATCTTAGGATCTTAGTGGAGACTAAACCCGGTGAGCTTTAGAGCCAATTTTCTATCCTTGATGAGTGCTTACATAAACTCTAAGTTATCTTTGAATATGAATTAATTTTACACAATCTCATACATTTTCCTTTGACTTGTGACTTTGCATAACATTAAATTTATATCATTGTGCTAGAACGTATTGTATGTTTGTTCAAGATAAATAGCCAAGGTTACCATCTTTTGAGGACATAATTGAAAGTCATCTTTGGCTCGTTTGTGCTTAAAATATCATACCTTATATAAGTTTATCCTTCTAATATCCTTTTGAGCTTATTAAAAAATTTGCCTTTATACATTCTTTGATAAGTCACATTAACCTTTAACCTTTCACCATTTCTAAAAATTTAGCTTTACCCTTCTTACTTATGAGAAATTAGAAATAAGGGATGAGAATAAATGAAAAGAGAGTAAGTGGAGAGATATCGAGTTGTGATGTTTACTGAGAATGTATGATAGAAATATATATATATATATATATATATATATATATATAAAGGGTGAAAAAGAAAATTGTGAAAATTAATTAAAAGTATGAGGTGCTTCAAGAAAATGAAATTCAAAAGAGGAAATAGGAGTGAGAAAAGAAAAGAGAGTTGAGAAAAAGAGAAAAATAGTGAGAAAAATAGTGAGAGATTAGAAAAGAAAAAGAAGAGACCTTCATAATCCGATCTTGATATGGTAACTGCCTTATGGAGAGTAAATATATAATACCTATGGTGCTTGATATGACATGCATAAGATATACAACTATCTTTCTATGAGATTCTCTTTTATTCATTGATTATGTCGTGTTTCTTCTATCATGTGAGCCTTTTTGCTTGCTTTGTATTGATCTCTCACATGTGAGCAAAAATGAATACATCATTGGAGCGATCCTATTTCGAGAGTATATCTAAAGTGAGGATTGAGTTGAGATATGAGATCTGATGATTTACTGTTTAAATTGGTTCCGAGATGGATGAATCTTGGTTTGGGTATGCACACACTTCACGTTTAGGCATGAATGGATGAGTTATCTAACGATTTGAGCATTAGACTAATTTGAATGGACATTAGTATGATTAGTATAACATTGTTATTTGAAATTGAGAATTTGCATGTTAAATTGATTAATGATTTTGAGTTTTGAAGTTAAAGATATCTGGAAACCTTATTTTGAAAACTCAATTTTATCGATGGATTCAAAAATATTTTGAAGTTTGTGGGTAACTTCACTGAAAACCCTCAGGAGACAAAACTCCTCCACTAGGGATCACCTAGGGGTTTAAAGGCTTGTTACATACGCTAAATGTAATCGTGCTCCCTACGAAAGTGGCATTCTTTACTTTTCTTAGGTTGCTAGTTTATTTTTCAGTTTTATTTATCTTCTTCTTTGCTCGAGGACTAGCAAAGTGTAGGTTTGGGGGTGTGATGAAGTGTGAAATATAATCATATTTTATACCCTAAAACCTACATTTAGCCACCGGATGAAAGCTATTTAATATGTTTTATATAATTTTAGTGATTTGCAGGTCTGAAGATGTGTTGAGCATAAAATAACCTAAGAGTTCAGAATATAACGTCAAATTCGTGCTACCTTGGATCATCCAGAACTTATCCTAACTTGAAGCTTAATTTTTACCTTTAAAATAACGGATTCGCGAAATTATTAAAACACCAAAGTTGTAGAACTCGTTGTCTTCTTTCCAACGCCATAAGAATCGCCTCAATCCGACTTCAGGGTAAAACGTTATGACCAAAATACTGAAGTTGTGTCTGTTGAAGAGTTGGGCCAAGTTTCACAAAAATCTGGGAAACTCATTGGATCAAGCAACAGACTCGATCAATTGAGTTTGGACCGAATCTTTATGTTTTTTAAAGCTCAAAATTGAGGGGACATTAGGGTTTCAAAATTAGGCCCTATTTAAGGAAAAATTAGGGTTAGGGTCAAAAGCTCTCTCTTCCTTTGGGGAGCCCTTTATTTTCCTTAGCATTGTTCTTTCAATTTCCTAGTTTTAGGTCCTAGATTAGTTTAATTTCTACATTTGAAGAAGGATTGTATCAAGTTAGATTAAAGTTTTTGTGGATTTTATTGAAGCTCTTTATGGTATTTTAATGTCATTTTTAATTCCTGTCTTTATTTTGTCATTTATTTCTATCATGTGTGGCTAGTTTCATTGGGGATGGGGATCTAGTAAACCCCATCCAAAGTGTTCATTCATAATAATATAAATCTACAGATTGAGATGTGAGATTGTTTTAATGGCCCTGATGTTATTATCGATATGGATATAATATGATTGCAATTGAGATCTAGGAGCTAATCATGTCCTATGATTTCAGATCTGCAATAGTGATTCTAATCTAATTACTGTCTTCTCTGGGTTAAGTTCTACCACTATTTGAGGTGTGAGTGTTAATCATACACTCATGGGATATTAATCATGCATCTCTATGATCTTAGATCGATAGTGTAGACATTATCCCAGGAGTAAGTTCCAATTACCATCCAAAGTGTGAGTGTTAATCATACACTCATGGGATGTTAATCATGCATCTCCTTGATCTTAGATTGCTAGTATGGAATTTACCTAGAGAATGGGTTCTGAATATTATTTGAGGTGTGAGCGTTAATCATACACTCATGGGATGTTAATCATACATCTCTGTGATCTCAGATCTGTAATTTAGAACTCATGTGTGTTAGGGTCCCGTGCTTGCACATAGACTTCTTTTGTGAATCTCATATCTTGATCACAGATTTATATTGCATGAATGATGAACCTACGATGGGTGGATTTAGTATCCCAATCCTTATCTTTCAGTATCTGTTTAAATTCCAATTTATTGTTTAGT
Source organism: Chloranthus sessilifolius (assembly GCA_021018995.1). Classification (NCBI taxonomy): domain Eukaryota; kingdom Viridiplantae; phylum Streptophyta; class Magnoliopsida; order Chloranthales; family Chloranthaceae; genus Chloranthus; species Chloranthus sessilifolius. Next base: position 13,519,096 of record CM037588.1, read on the forward strand.
GTTTATCTCATCCATCAAACTCTCAGAATCATTAAACTAGTTAAATATTGTGCTAGATTTGTGGTAATTTCTTTATTAATTACTGTTTTCTCTTTTAAATTTTCTAACCAATCCTCGTGGGAACGATCTCGTACTCCGTACCCACTATCTGCAAACCGATTCGTGCGCTTGCGAGTAAAACACATTTAAAATCACTCCACTTATAACACAGATAGTTACCTTTTCTATACATTTGTAACGTACCTACATTATATACACACTACGAATTTAATTACAAAATGAAAGAAACATAGAAGTCAACATAGAAATACACAAAAAAAAATATTCTACTTTTCTATGTATGCACCTTCTTCATCTAAAATTTTATTAAGAAATCTCAAATGACTGCAATTAAATTATTTATACCTTGGATTATGTCATTGCTTGTGTTGGCATCCTTAGCTGATACAGCATACGCTCGGCCTTACATTATTGGTCATGATTGTCGCGTAGGCCATTGCGGTCCTGCAGTAGCTACTCTTCCTTCTCTTTTCAACATTGGGCAGTCCCTTATCATGTGCCCTATTTTCCCATATTTAAAGCATGCTCATGTTCCTCTTCTATAGTCCGTAGTCCTATGTGGTTTGCCACAACGTGCACACTTTTCCTGCGGTGTGGACGATGTTGCTCTCGAAATTCCTTGAGCAACAGATCCCCCCGTGGTATGGGTAGGGCTAAATGGACGAAATGATTTAATCGGCATAGGCACAAATGGCCTAGTATAATTTCCCTGAGTAAATTTTACTTGTGTAAACTGCCTCTGCACTGGCGCCGTATACCTCGGCTACTTATTCGCCTAATCCGAATTCCCAAACTTCCCTTGACTTGCTTTTCCTTTGTTCTATCATCCCTTCATTTGTACATTTCATCTATCTCCTCTTCTGCAACTAAGGCCTTACTCATCACTTCCCCATATGTTTCCAATTGAAACATTGAAAGTCGATCTCGGGTGTTCGGTCTCAATCTCCTTTGAAATTTCTTTACTTTCATCATATCTGAGGCCACATGTTCCAATGCGAACCTCGACAACCTTGTAAACTCTACTCCATACTCTCGCACAGTCATTTTTCTTTGCTCAAGATTGATAAATTTTACCTCCATCTAATCTCTTACTTGTTTCGAAAAATATTCCTTATTGAATTCCTCTAGGAACTCTTCCCATGTCCATTGCATGCTTGGTGTAACCTATTCTCTAGTTCTCGATATTGATGTCCTCTATGGGCCTGCTTTCCCTTCCAATTTAAATGTCGCCCACTTTACTCTCTCATTTTCAGAGCATGAAAGCACACTAAAAATCTTCTCCATTTCTTTTATCCAGTTCTCTACCTCCACTGGTTTAGCTTGTCCTAAGAAACTGGGAGGACGCATTCTTCTAAATTCCACAAATGTCAATGGTTGTACTGGTGGCTGATATGATGGTTGAAGTGGTGTCTATTGGTGATTATTGGCATTGCTAGCAACAATCAGTTGTCTGTTGCGCCATGACATTAGCCACGGTCTCCATGGCATGTGCATCCTTTCTATTCCCATTCTTTCTGTATTGATCTCCTTGTTCAAGATGAACATTCTCACTAATTGGATTCCTATTTGAACCTGTAGCTATGTTCTCATTCATCAAAATATCCTCCATACGAGTGTCCACTCTCTCACCACTCCTAATGGTTTGAGCGCGACCACCTCTTGGTCGTCCTCTACCCCTGGGAGGCATCCTGTTCTGTTAACATGAAACAAAAGTTCCATTAACAGAGAGTTCTAAACACACTAACACATTACACAACACACACTACAACTTACTTCTAACTCTATCAGAATAGCAAAACAATGAAATTGTGATATCAACTATGTCACGTATGACACAACTGATCATGACGGAATCTAGATCCTAAGCTCTCTCTGATACCAACTGTGACAACCCAGATTTCGGCACCCCAAAACCCGTGCCATCAGATCACCCATTAGGACAATCCCACGCTTATACGAACACTTGGCACATCCATAAAAGCTAATTCACAAAGGTATCTCAATTAAGCAGATAGATTCAGTAACCGCATCTAGGAAAGTACATTTCTAATGTAAACTTGATTAAAATAATGGTTCTAAACCTCATGTGAAAGAACCGAAATGAACCATCGGTGATAGATATCTATCACTAACCAATGGTTCACAAAATAATATCCAGAACACATCTATTACATAACCAAAGTAACTCAAAATGTTTGGACGTACCAAGCCAAACAAATACACTTTTAGAGTTCTCACACACGAACTCAATCTACTTAGGAAATAACTCCTCCGGTAGGGGCTCAATTTCCTCCTCAGGTTCGTACTCTGGATTGCTTTCGAGATCCAAGTCCTTCTCTAAGTCCTCACCTGTGACGTATAGTCGAAAGGGTGAGTTTACATCCAAGCTCAATAGAGGAAAATGTTAGTCGCATTTAAATCTCATATCACAAGCATAAAGTCACATAACTGATTTTCATAGTCACATTCCACATTTATCTCAAATGAATTCCATATGCTAAAGCTTAATCAAACACATGCTTGAATCACGTACTTTGTTTTTAAAATATTTGTCATAACTTGAAGTATTAACTTAAATATTTTTCTAAGCAAATATAATATTAGAAGACACATATAATACCGATGGGAATCCAAAACATCGCCGTTCAATGAACCATTAAACATATGCCCAAGCCCTTGCGTTAGGAGGGATGCTTGTGCCACATAATATTACCGTTGGCCAATATTTAAATTAAACGGATATCCTGCCATACCGAAGCACAATGAACGCATATCCCACCATACCAGAGCACAATGGACTCATTTTACTAAACCTTAAATGAATGTGCATTTTCTAACTTATAGTTTCACACCATGTAAAGTGATACATTATACTATTTTTGGAAAACTAGTATTCTTATACATTTTTCGGAATTCTCACATACACAATTTACATCACATTTGCTTCTTTCACATCACAATATTCTATTCAAAACTTGTTTGAATTAACGAATTTCACATGTTTGTTTCACACACATCACATCTATTTATTGTATTCAAAACTTGTTTGAAAACATAGAATATCATATGCTCATTTCACAATTCTTAACATGGCTTATCATATCACATTACTTAACTTACACAAAGCGTATTCAAGTTAAATGATCATGAGTTTCCCTACCTCATGTCACACTTAGCGTATATCCACACATAGCTCTCTTGAGAGCTCACATGAAAGCTCAACATGATAATCCTATATTCAAATATCCAAAAACCCTTAAGGATGCTTAAGAACCTAAGATACACATTTCTTAAGAATTCACATCAAAAGAGTCAAAACAAATCTGACTCTGTTTCTTGCACGAGCGAGCCCTAGAGCTCGGGCACGCGAGCTCACAGGCAACCCAAAACTGGCACAACCGATTGGATTTTGTTTGCTGAAGTAAGGTACACGAGGTCTTGCGCGAGCGAGCCTCCCATTCACTTAAGCCTCGCGCGCCCTTTAGGCACATATGCTTTACTGAAGGCTTCTCACGCGAGCGAGTTCTGAAGCTCGGGCGTACGATAACCAGAGTTTCTTTCAGATATGAGTTTTTCTCAGCTCGATCTTCTTCTTATTTCTTCCACACTTCTTACACATCATATTAAAACATTTATTAACCAAATTCACATACCTTAAGTATCAATTTCTCACCTATAACTCAGCATTCACTCGAAGATTGGATCGTCTTCCTTGGCAAGCAAATGGGTTTCAAAACCCCTTTCCGTCTTCTTGAAGCTCCACGATCACAACAAAGCTAACATAATCGTATGGCGATCCTTCACACATGATTTTGCATAAGATTCACTACGATCTAGTGGATCATAACATAAAGATTCAAGAAATCCCTTTCTCTTCAACCCTTCTTCCTTTCTTTCTCTCAAAATTCTAAGTTAGCAAACCCAAGAAATGGGTCTCATACGTGGGTATCACTCCTTATCCAAGCAATTGACTTTGCTTCCTTGCAAAGCACAAACACATCACTTATGTGTGTAACACCTATCCATTTAATTCCCTTGGTGTGAGGCACATACACACCAAAGTGTGTTCAAATTTCATGGGTTCCCTTGTGAACCACACATACCACAGTCATTCACACAACTATTTGACTTATACGGTTTACTAAATTTAGGGATATTACATTGGATTATCTTGGGAATGTACCGGACCGAGACCCGATGGAATGTGGCATTGGATGGACCACTAAGTGGGCCCCATCCGAGGCCCAAATCTGTGAGCTTTGCAGCCCACAGAAAGTCAGTCTTGGAACAGCTGACAGAATAAATATAAATACATTCCAAAAAAATTTCAAAAAATTCTAGAATATACTTGAATAAGTCCCTGATGTCCAATTTCAGACCCGAACCATGTACAGTTTGAAAGTTACGGCACACGGAACGCGATGTAGTGAATATGTCCTGTTGCACCTGAAAATAGAACTGTATTAGGCTTCGGATTCCGAGCCCGATAAAGTATTGGAAAAATTTAGGATTAATTATGTACTAACCTTTATATATCCCTAATACTTGGGAAAATTTTAATGCCTCAATTCGATCAGAATTGACGGCGAGAAAATCGGCAAATTGGCAACCTGAAAGGTTTGCAAATGGCACACAGCAAAAAATCAGATCCGACCTTCGATCGGATGGACCTGATTAAGTCCTGATCCCTCAATTTTTTATCCGAAAAATGTAAATAAAAAATTTGGGTAACTCACGAATCTTTTCAGAGAGCCGTTGAGTGCTCGATTCTCTTATCGAAGTTGAAAGATAAGGACCCGACACTGAGGCCCAATAATTTTGGCCCGAAACCCTAGTAAAACAGAACATATCTCGGTGATCTGTGTACCATGATCATGTATGATATTATTTTTGGATGCCACCACTTGAGAAAGATGTTCTCATTAGTCATCCTGCCCACAGTTTTGGAATCATTCAAAAATTCGATTGGAACCGAAAATGGCGGCCGATTTACAGTAGGTTGTCGGCCACTTTTTCGGATAATCTGAATATATGGGATAGAAATTTAATATTCGAACCTTAGGTTGAGACCCGTAACCAATTTGGAAGACCCAAACACATGGTCCCATGATACTAACATATGATAAAACCCATGTGGGATTGATCAACTAAGTGAAAGGACCCAATTGAATTCTTTGACGACCCGATGAGGCCCAAAATACTGAACTTTTAAGTAAATAAGATTGATGGGATTGATAAGAGCCTAGTTTGAGACCTGGCCCATGACTCGTTAATTGGATTACGAACCCGGCCCAAGGCATGCTGATTAAGGCTCGTGAGTATTGAAACACATATAACCCGAACCTCGGAAAGGCCCGTACCTCTAGATTTAAATATAGTGAAAGCCCAAATAACCCATTGAGCCCGTTGGACCCTTTGGACCTAGAATCCATTGGACCCATATTGTATTGGACCCGTTGGATCTCAAATCCATTGGACCCATATAGTATTGGATCCGTTGGGCCATTTGATCCTAAAATCCATCAGACCCATATTGTATTAGACCCGTTGGATCCTTTGGACCTATAATCCATTGGACTCATATTATATTGGACCCGTTGGACCCTTTGGACCTATCAACCATTGGACCCATAACTTGGTGGACCCATGGCCCATACCCAAAAGTATAGGATAAGTAAAGCGATTGACCTTCGTTGAATAGTCAGATAGTTGAAGTTAGTTTAACTTAAATAGACAAGACTTTTAGGATCAGGCACACGAGTGCCTCGAACCTCTTTAGAGACTGAGTTTTTATCGACGATGATAAACATAAGTCTCCCTTTGGACATTAACTGGGGTAACACTTGATATAAGTGTAAGCCGATGAGATCCTCCCTTAGGATTAAGTCATCTAAAACTCGAACCTAATTTCTGTTTGGACATGATTAGAAATAATAGGATATAATAGATAGTGACATATAGTACATGATAAGAACATGATAAATACATGATAAGTAAATGATAAGAACATGATAAGTACATGAAAAGTATATGATATGATATGATCTGATAATATGATAAGATAATATATGATATAATCTTATGAGTAAATGACTTGAAAAGAAAGCATATGATATGAGTAAATGGTCTCATAAGAAAGCATATGATATAATCTGATATGAAGATAATATGATAAAAATATGATAGGAAGCTGAAATGCTTGAGATGAAATGTCTGATAGTAACGTGAACTATTTGAATCGCTTGTTTGACATGTTTGAACTTGAATCTGAATCTGTATTTGAATTCTGAATCTGAAAAAGGTTATTTGAATACTTAAATTCTGAATCTAAAAAGAATATTTGAATATTTGAATTCGAAAACTGAAAAGAATATTTGAATACTTGAATTCTGAATCCAAAAAGAATATTTGAATACTTGAATTCTGAATATGAAAATAAAATTTGAATACTTGAATTATGAACTTGAAATGGGTATCTGAATATCTGAACTCTGGACCCAAATTGGGTATTTGAATATGATTATGGACCTCTGAAATAAGGTAATAAGATTTTGGACCTCATAAATGGGGTAATATAATAAAGATACATGATATAGAACCTCAAATATTGGGACAAAGAATACATAATTTGAAAGATAACATAACAAAAATTGAAATTTTTGAAAGTGGAAAGACGATATTATTTTGTTCTGTTTTGGCCTTACATAGCTGATCACTGTTCTCATGAACAGGCTCGTATGGACACCTCGTATATGAATGAGCCCTTGTATATACAGGAATATTGAAATGCCAACTAAGGATCGGGTCTAGTTAGAACAACAAGGTCATCGATCCTTGCCTAAGATTGGCTAAACGGCGGAGAGTGCCAACCCTTGTCTGATCAACATTAGCATCTAAATTCTGTCTGGGCCATGGTTGGTGTTTGGTATCAACACCGAATTAATTAAAAGATACTAATAATAATTAATCTCATACACTACAAAAAAATTGACTTTCTACAGCGTTTAAAAAATACCGCAAAAAGTTTTCGTCAAGCATCGGTAACCAGTGTCATAGATGGTTTTTGCGGCGTTTGTAGCGGCGTTTTGGACAAAGCGCCGCTAAAGGTGAATTATTAGCAGTGTTTAACAAACGCCAGATAAAATATCAATAAACGCCGCAAATAGATAAATTTAGCGGCGTTTCTTCGAAAGACCACAACATTTATTTTTTTTAAATGAAACAAAAATTCATACCAACGCCGGAATCGCCAGCAAAACTATATAAAAAGCACCGCAAATAGTTCTTTTAGTGGCGTTTTCTAGAGAAACGCCGGTAAAGGTAGGTTTTTTTTTTAAATAAATAAATAAAGGATACCAATATCATTGGTGCAAATAGATTATTTATGATGTAAATACCTACTCGTATATTTTTTCCAATTTTTCCAATTTTATATTTTTTTCAACAAGTTCAATAGGGAATACCAATAGAGTCATTCCAATAAGAAAACAGTGAAACATATCATTAGATAGTAGCATTATCTACTCATCCTCTTCTTTCTCTGAAGCTTTTGCTTTCTCTGAAACTCCTTCCTTCTCAGAAGCCCCTTCTTCTTCATGTTCAAATGAAATCCATTAAATTAACAAAACAATTTTTTTCTAAAAAAATATTATAGTAAAATTATTGTTAAGAAAAAATGCATGGTTTTTATACACCTTCACTCCCGGGAACATTATTTCTCCATTTCCTTCCCATACTATGCTTTGAGTTCAGCCACTTTCTCCAAATAAGGCTTTTTCTTCTGATACATTAACCAATTTCTTCGGGCATCAATTTCCATTTCTCACCACCTTCCTTTGCAACTTGATTTTATGAAAAATAAATTAGTTCACAAGGAAATGGTCTACAAATAAAAATTAACATTTATTGACCAAAAAAAAAATTAGACAAATAAAAAAAAATATAATACCTCTGAAGTCTTTTTGGAATATGGGTTTGCCTCTTTGTAAATTTTTCTGAAATCATCCCTACCATCAAAGAAGTAAGTCATTTAAGAAGGATGAGCAGATAGATTTACAAATACAAGGGAGATACTGAGTGAAGAGAAGGGTATACATGAAGAAAAAAAAAGTTGTTGGAGGACGCTTACGCATGTTGGGGTCCTTCACCTTCTTCTCATGTTTACTCTTCTTAGAACCTTCATTTGAAGATTGTCCTTTCTTCATATCATTATTTAATAAAAAGGCACTAATTATCAAATTTTCATTAAATTAATCTCAAAATTACAGAAAAAAAGCATTTAAAAAATACCTTGGAGCTGGTTTTTTAACCTCAGCAACCTTTTCCACAACCTGACACTCTGAGAATGCCCACAAAAATTTGAATAGAGATAAGAAAAACCGAATTAAGTGGTTTAAAGAGATAATATAAAGAATCAAAAAGATATTAAGAGTACCCAAATTCATCTTGATCTTAGAATCAAGACTGCCACTATGCATATCAATGAGCACAACGGGGACATCCTTGTTACCTTCTCTGATTTAAAAAAAATAAATAAAGAACCCAATGTACAGGAATCAGATTTATGGGGGGGGGGGCATTCATTAACTTCATAACGCAAAAAAATCAACAAACTAGAGCTGAAATTTAAAAAATAAACAGAAAAAATTGATTAAATTTCTATAATAAAAAAAAAAACCTGATGAAGAAAATAGAGAATTGATGGATGAGAAATTTACCATCTAGTAAAAGCACTACCATCTTTGGCGTGTTTCAACGATCCGGTCTCAACTTCAACCCTCTTCCGCGTCCTCTATTGGTATTCCTCTGTAAAATATAAATTTTTTCAATTTTATATTTTAAGTAATTTCCCAAACTGATGATAGGGGAAAAATCTAGAAGGTAATGATGAAACCAAATCTAGCAAGAGCAACACTATATTCCATAAAGCTCAACATTATTGAAGAGAACCACGATTAGGGCTACCATTTATGGAGACAATTAAAGTTCATCTTACAATGAGATAAAGGTTTTTTTTCTTTTTACCACGCTCGTTGATTTTTTCAACAAGCCATGGTTTTACATTGGGTAGTTGCTTTGTGATCTATTTTTATGTGTTTATTAAAAAACAGATGAAACCTTAGTGTTTCTATTTTGAGTTAAAAAGATTTTATTGGGTTAGATTTTTCTATTATTATGTCTATTGATTTGGTAAATTGGTGATTGATAGCTAGAAGCTAATCTTTGTATGACTTACATCCTTGAATCATCCATTTGTACCTAAACGCTCAAAACGTACTATTTTGTATCATATTTTTCATGTTCCTCGGTTGGTGCTTTATTTTCTGCAGGCTCTGTTGAACTTCTTAAAGGATTTCAAGAGTAAGCTTAGGATCAAGATTACCTGCTGCTAAGAGATTGAGCCATTAGGCACTACACCCAAGAGACTTTTTGTTGGATGGCAATTGCTAATGAAGTCTTGCTAGAGAACCTGATTTCTCAGGTATTGCAATCTTTTTGTTTCTTATTCTATTCATTACTTACCACCAAGCATTTTCTATACCACCACTCCACCTCGTAGTCTCAGAATTTTAGCAGAACTCCTCACCAACTTACCAACTTATGTTGACAGTAAAATTTCACGGTGTTGGATATAGGCACTTAAACATGAAATCGGTCATTAAAGAAGCTGACAACATTTAGTGCGGGCCTTCACTGAAATACCATAGAAGAAAAAATAGAGGGTTTACTTCGTCAAATGAAATTTAGTTAATCAAAAGCTATTGATCAATTGACCTCCATGCACTGATGAAATTACCTTTTTTTGCTTCTTAATTAGCTATTATTCCAAAATGTTGTCATACTCCATCAGTTAATGTAACTGGGTTCACCAAAAGCCCAAAGAAATAGAAAAATGAAAATTTTTGTTGTTCTTTTGCTCCTAAGTTTCAGTTTCCTATGTCACCTTCGTAATGTTATTTAGCTTATATTACTTAGTATTAATTGTTGGACAGAGTTTAACTCACATCCATTACAATGTAATAAAAGCTGGGCCTCTCAATGGTTGGATGCCTAGTGTTAGACAAAAATAATGTGAACCACATGTTCACTATTTTCCCAATTCATATATGGATGAGTTTTCTGGCATGGTTTTTTTGTGTGACAGCCCATATTTCGGCACCCCAAAATCTGTGCCATCAGCACAGCCCTCTCGGCCGTGACCCCTAAGTCCATACGGAACCTTGGTATATCCAAGCAATCCTTACTAAAAATGAAACATGTAAACTAAACAACATGAGATAAAGTATGCTAATCTAGCAAAAGCTCAAAAGATAGTTCTTCTTCCATGCCAACACATGAACAGAAGAACCGACCCGAACTATCGGTGATAACCAGATCACCCTAGATGGTTCGCCAAAATGAATATATCATTTAATTACATTGTTTCAAAATATATGCTTGACATATCAAGCCGTATAGAAAAGCTCTCAAAAATAACTCTCAAGTACGCAGGTGGTCCTCTAGAAGAAGTCCTCAAGAAGAGGCTCCAACTCTTCCCCAGGCACGTAATCTGATTCCCCAGGATCTACTTCCCCCGAAGCCTCAGCGGCCGCTAGCAATGGACCTGTGACATATAGTCTAAAGGGGTGAGCTACATCCTAGCTCAATAGGAAAACAACAAGTGAACATATAAGTTAAGCTCTCACACATATTCTAAAATAGTTTAAAAGCATAGTTTATCTGATGGAATTACTAAGAAAATATTTTAAATAACTGAAATGATGTATTAGATGCAACTGTTACTTTACATGATTTTGTTCACTCTCAACTTACTGGTGTTAGTTACTGATTCGGCCTAATCACTTAAATCTTAACTTAAATAATCCCTGAGCAATATAGCATCGAACCCCGATGGAATACCCACCATCGTCGTCTAAATAGACACTTGTCATATCTATTTCTTACTTGAATACTACCTAGGTCCCTTTCTCATAGGCGACGGGGTTTCTAGACTCATACTCGCATCCCTGAGATGTCAAACTGGTGTACGGATTGGCCGCCGTATCGGTCACGGATATCCTGCCGAGTCAGTTGTGGGTATCCTGCCACATCGGTGGGATATTCTATTTAAACCTTAAATAACAAAAATATCATGTGCGCTATATATAGTTATTCACCGTGTGATCGTGCTAATTCTAGTATATTAAGCCTTATTAACTTTTCTTTTTCTTCACCGATAGATTTCATCTGCATCCCTGGGATGCCACTGGCTCAACGCATCACTTAGATGCACATTATCACATTTTCACATCCCCTGGGGACCTTATAAGTTTATTTAGCATTCACACACACACACTCTTAGAAATCATATTTTTGATATATAAATATTCATTTGAATCACTCTACATATATGCTTTTGAAAATTAAAGTACATGTTCAGGTGTTCCCTACCTCACGCGTTGGAATCACTATGCGTTAAAGTCTACGCGACTCCACATTCTCACTCTTTGCTTGCACCACTTATGGTACATCATAACACAAGCAAAGCATCAATAAGGATGCATTAAAGAAGGTACAAGGCCTTCCAAGAACCCTCAAGGTCCAATACAAAAGTCAACATGAACTGTCAAAATCGATTAATCGATTCACAAAATCGATTAATCGAAATTCCAAAATCAATTAATCAATCCCAAATGGATTAATCAAAAATCCAAAATCGAGTAATCGATTCCAAATTGATTAGTCAAAAATCCACACTTCGATTGTTCGAAAATTCAAACTCAATTAATCGATTCTAAAATTGATTTTTCTCAGTCTCCCTTTTCCAGCCACTGGAAGTGCTCAGATGATTAATCAATTTTAAAATTGATTAATCAAAATTTCATAATCAATTGATCAATTTAAAATCGATCAATCAGTTTCGAGTAATTCTGCTCAGCTTACTTTTGAACCAAAATCGATTAATCAATTTGGTCAGAACTCAGTCCTTTCTCGGACATTCTTCCAACCTTCATTCTCCTTCCATTTTCATTCATTTTTACCTCTTTAATCCCTCATTTTAACTACACTTGAATGCACAAACAAACTTTAAGGAGATTAAACAAAACTTACCTCAATGAATCTCTTAATCGAATCAATGTCTAGGTTTAATTACTAGGGCTCCAACTCCAGCTTCCACGCGTCGAATCCAACATTAATGTCCAAGCCCTCTCTTAAATTTGAAACCTAATCATTCACTTTAGCATTTACTCTTCCTTCACTCTCTCTCTCTCTCTTCTTAACTTCTCAACAACCTAAGCCAAGGAGTAATGACTCCTCCTAGCATTTAATCCCCCTTTTCTAACTCTTCTTGTCTCGGTGTTAAGCACACACACCAGAGATAGGTGTACGTGACTCTTAACTAACATCTAATCTCCTACTTGGGATACATTCACACTCTATTTAATAGTTTCTTTCTAAGTCTACTGTTTGACCATCACTTGGTCAAACCTATGACCAGTCTGGCACGCATCTCAAGGTCACTATTCATTTTCCAAATTTTAAGGATATTTCATTCTCCCCACCTTGGGAATTTTCGTCCTCGCCCCACACACAAGTGAGGTCACACAGCCATTCACGAAAAGTTTATTACATTACAACATGCCATGCAAGAAAGGAAACGTAAGTGCAAGCGAAGAGAGACTATTTCCAAAAATAATGCTGATTTCCCAAAGATATAGGACACTTGTCAAAATGGTTATAAAGGTTTACCATTTCACGTATTCATTCTCCAAAAGTTTATAATTTTCTTAGTAATTACATGCAAACATTTAATTACAGCACAAAAACGCAAAAGTCATCCACTCCAGATCACGCTGTCCCCTCTCCTGGCTGGTCCACTGCTGGCTGACCCGCCTCACCTGGCTGCTGAGGACCTGAACCAGATGTGCCGGAATCAGTGGTACCCGAGTGGAAGGCGGATGCACCCGCAGTCCATGTCTGCTCCTCCGCGAGACGCCGCTAGTAGTCATGAAGATAGATATACCGCATGGTATGGTACATCAAGAAATCCATGCATCGGTTCATCTACTGGTTGTTGGCCTCCATCCGGGCCAACACATCGTAGATTGTAGGGGCGGGGCGAGTGGCTCGCCGGTGGTAGGATGATGTAGGCGTGGTAGCTGCTGACTGTGAAGGTGGATGAGGTGGCACCAAAAGCTGCTGCTCAGGTGGAACTGAGCCATGAGACGGTGCTCCCTAAGCTGGTGGATCATGCTGTGGTGGTGGGGGTGGTGGTCCTGGCCCCTCTACTGGTAGGGCCCTCTTCAACAACCTATAACTATGGCCCCACGAAGCGATGGAGTAATGCTTCACGTGGTCCATAGCCTTCCTCTCAATCGGTGAAATGGCGTACTCTGGTGCGTCAGAGTAGCATTCTAACATGCTCGATATCAGTCGAGCGCACGGCATCCTCTCCTTGGGTCTCAAAGGCCCTTTCATCATCTTTCTCTTTATGTATATCATACCCTCAATGACGAGTTTGGTTGCATCGAACCAACGCCCACAGTATGTCGCATAAAGGGCTTGTTGGACCAACTCGACCCTCTCGGTATCGTGTCGCATAGGGTACAGGTTGCACTTGATGATGGAATCAACCATCCACATATAAGGAGGTAAATCTACCCTCCTTATCGACGATCTGGATCCGCCGAGCCCTTTGGTCATCTCGGTCCGAATCACCCCAATTTTGGCTTCCTCAATAAATGGTGGAAAGTGGGTGGTCTTGGGCACAAAATCCAAGTAACACTCTAGGGATTGTGCACATGGCGACGAGTGAAAGTGTAACTACAATAGTCAATCTCGGTCGTAACTGTGTCGTCAATCCATCCCTTCTTAAAGTTCTGATAAAAGAGGCGCACAAGTCGAGGGTAAAAATATCCGTGTAGAGGGTTCAAAAGGCTTCCGAGACCCGCCTTTTGAAGGTATTGCCGAGCCCATTGGGTCTCACCCTCGATGTCGGATCGGTAAACAAGGAATCGTTGATAATATACTCGTCTTCAAAATTCTTTGCCGCCCACCACTCATTTGGTTGGGGTAAAGTTTTGGGTGGTGGTTGGGGTACATCAACGTGTGGTGATTGGGGTGTCGGCGACGACTCGTGTGAAGACACGCTCGTTGAATCAGATTCTGAATCTGATGAAGAAGATGGTGATGATGGAGGTGATGGTGGTGGCGGTGGTGGTGCGGCATTCTTATGCCGAACCGATAGCTTAGAAGTCGCTTGCTTCGTGGTCAAACGGGTCCTAGGAGGCATTTTGATCAAAAACCAAAGAAAACTTGGGCTATGATGGTCCAAAATGAAAGAAAAATTGAATCTAGGGTTCACCTGACGTTTTAGGTCCAAATGGCGTGGGATTCCGATTTGAAATCGATGTCAAAAACGTAAAAACCATAGCCGGTTAGGTAGCTCAAGGATGAAGAAGAAATGGCGCCCAAATAAAAAACCAAAACTGATTTTCGAATGGGGGCCAAAAACCCCAAATCTTATATATATAGGCCAAAATTGATTGATCGATTTTAAAAATCGATTAATCGATTTTCAAAATCGATTAATCAAATCCAACTCGATTAATCGAAATTTACTATTATTAAATTCCCAGGTTTTTCATCCCATTGGCGTATGCCGGTCGTTTAATCGACCAAAATCGATTGATCGATTTCCAAAATCGATTAATCGCTTTTGACAGATTTTTCCAAAAAATTTATACTTTATTTTCCATCATTTTCTTGGTAGTACTTGACCCGTTTGTCATCTCACTGGCTTTGTGAAGCATGTCTTCATTAGCCATTGCGTGGCCTAATGAATCATAGCCATGCATTCGTCATCACATCACGACAAGGTTTTGATTCACTCTCTTTCCATTGAATAGGTTGGCCAAAGTGTTGAACATTTGATTACATAAGTCGTTTAAATTTACAACATGCTTGCGATGACACAATTTAGCCCTCAACTTGCCGCAAACAAGTTCGGGTATTGCTCTCTCACATCGGCTTCTCCTTCCCACTTAGCTTCTTCGATCGGGTGATTTTTCCATCGAACAAGTACTAAAGGGATGACTTTGGTGCACAATACTTGTTCCTTTCGATCTAGTATTTTTGTTGGTTCCTCTATCATGCTCATGTCCTCATGCATCTTTAATGTTTGATAGTTCAATACATGATCAAGGCCATTAATATACTTCCTAAGCATAGATACGTGAAACACATTATGCACCCGATCGAATAATGGTGGTAATCCAATGCGGTAAGAAACTTTTCCTACTCGACCCAAAACCTCGAATGATCCAAGATAGCGGGGACTTAACTTCCCTCTCTTTCCGAATCTCATCACGCCCTTCATAGGCGACACCTTTACAAACACGTGTTCACCCACCTTATAGTCTACACTGGTCCGCTTGATATCGGCGTAGATTTTTACCTACTCTGAGCCGCTTTGAGTTTTGCCCTTATCATATGAATATAGGTGGCATTATCTTCAAGCATCTCGGGTCCCAAAACAAATTTCTCATCGATTTCTTCCCAATTGATGGGCGATCTACATCGCCTCCCATAAAGAGCTTCATACGGTGCCATGCCAATGCTCGCTTGGAAACTGTTGTTATATGTAAACTCAATCAACGGTAGGTGTTGATCCCATGATCCTTGCAACTCTAACATACACGCCCTAAGCATATCCTCGATGATTTGATTTACTCGCTCTGTTTGTCCATCAGTTTGCGGATGGAATGCTGAACTGAAATCTAATTGCATTCCCATTCCCTCTTGAAATTTCTTCCAAAAGTTTGATGTGTACAATGGATCACGATCAGAAATGACACTGCTTGGAATCCCGTGTAGGCGCACGATCTCTTTCATATACAACTCTGCAAGTCTTCCCGCCGTGTACATCGTGTTATAAGGCAAGAAGTGTGTTGACTTGGTCAATCGGTCTATGACTACCCAAATGGCATTGTATCTCTTTGCAGTACATGGTAGTCTAACGATAAAGTTCATAGAGATCGATTCCCACTTCCACTCCGGTATAGGTAAAGGTTGTAATAATCCCGCAGGATATCTATGATCAACCTTCACCTGCTGACATGTCAAATACCGTGACACGTACTTAGCCACGTCTTGCTTCAAATCTCTCCACCAGTAATTCTTTTTCAAATCTTGATACATTTTTATGCTACCAGGGTGGATCGCATAGTTTGATTTGTGGGCTTCATCAAGGATTGTTCGCCGCAGACCACCATTATCGAGAATGTAGAGACGGCCCTTAAACAATAAGGAACCATCTTCTTTTATTGAGAACTCTGATTTGATGCCTTCAATCACATCTTGACGAATCTTGGTTAGCGCTGGGTCTTTTATCTGTAGCTTGTGGATATGCTCAAATATCACTAACTTCACTAAAATGTTTGCCAAAAAGGCCCTTGTGGCTTGTGACTCGATATTCGCATCATGCAGTGCCAGATCTTTAAATAACTTTTATCTGTGCATACCCAAAATCAAACTAGCCAATTGAGCTGAACCCTTCCGACTCAAGGCATCGGCTACTACATTAGCCTTGCCTGGATGGTACTGTATGGAACAGTCATAGTCCTTGAGGAACTCCATCCACCTGCACTGCCTCATATTTAATTCTTTCTGTGTAAACAGGTATCTGAGGCTCTTATGGTCGGTAGAAATCTCAAAGGTCTCACCGTACAAGTAATGTCGCCAAATCTTCAATGCAAATATGACAGTTGCTAGTTCTAAGTCATGTGTCGGGTAGTTCTTTTCATGCTCTTTCAACTATCTTGACCTGTAAGCTATCACCTTTTTATGTTGATTGAGCACGCAACCCAAACCATTATACGAAGCATCACTGTATACTGCGAACCCTCCACTGCCTGAAGGAATCGCTAGTATTGAAGCTGAAGTGAGCCTCTTCTTGAGTTCTTAAAAACTCTTCTCGCACGCTTCACTCCATTCGAACCTTGCATCCTTCCGTGTAAGTCTCGTGAGTGATCCCGATATTTTTGAAAACCCCTTAACGAAATGCCGATAATAGCCAGCTAATCCAAGGAAACTACGGATGTCGGTCACGGTCTTTGGCTGCTCCTAATTTACTACTGCTTCAATCTTAGCTGGATCTACCGTGGCACCATACTTTGAGACGACATGTCCCAAAAAGCTAACTTTCTCTAATCAAAACTCTCACTTACTGAGCATGGCATACAGTTGGTGTTCACACAAGACTTGTAGAGCAATCCTCAAGTGTTCTTCATGTTCCGCTTTCGATTTGGAGTATATTAGGATATCGTCAACGAACACCACGACGCAAGAGTCCAGGTGTGGTTTAAACACCCCATTCATTAAGTCCATAAACGACGTCAATGTGTTTGTCAACCCAAACGGCATCACTAAGAACTCATAGTATCCATATTGTATCCTGAATGCAATCTTCTGAATGTCCTCTACCTTGACTCTCAACTGATGGTATCTAGATCTCAGATCGATCTTGGAAAAAATACTTTGCTCCTTGCAGCTGATCAAATAGGTCATCTATCCTAGGCAAAGGATATCAGTTCTTTATAGTGAGTTTGTTCATCTGGCAATAGTCAATGCACAGCCGTATTGACCCATTTTTCTTCTTCACAAACAAGACCGATTCTCCCCATGGAGATATGCTCGGTCTCATAAACCCTTTATCCATGAGCTCTTGTAACTACTCTTTCAACTCCTTCAACTCAGCAGGAGCCATTCTATATGATGCTTTCGAAATAGGCTCTGTTCCCGATGCTAAGTCGATGGCGAACTCCACTTCTCTCTCTGGAGGTAATCCTGATATTTCCTCTGAAAATACATCTTCAAACTCTCGCACTACTGCTATCTCGAAGATAACATTCTTCTCTTTCTTATCCTCCTTCAAAAATGTCAAATAATCGCTGCACCCTTTTCTGATCAAGCCCTCGGCCCTGACTACAGAAATAAGTGGCGTATGCGTCGATCTCTCTCATTGAAATCGAAACGATCTCCTGGTGTTAGGTCTGAAGATGACAATTTTTTTGTAATCCACGATCGTGCAATGTTGTGACAACCAATCCATGCCAAGGATCACATCAAATCCTTGCATGTCTAATAACTTTAACTGTGCGTCCAGTTCATAGACGTCCCCATCTCTAATGCCCACTACTATCGACTTGCAAATCAACTTCGTGTCGACTAATTCTCTAGTCAAGATAGACACTGATAGAACAAAGTCCAACGTCTCCAGAACAATCTTCATTCTTTTCACAAACCTCGGAGTGACAAAGGAGTGGGTAGACCCTGGGGACGTATGCTACATAGCATCCTTTTTCGTAGACTCGTAATATACCTATAACACACATATATACATATATAGCACATATTTTTATTTAGAATTTTTTTAACATACAAAATAAATCTACACACTTTTCTAATTAATGCACCTTCTCTATCTAAAATTTTATTGAATTAAAATTTTTTATTTAAAAGGAAGCTCACCTTGGATGACGTCATGCACGTTCCTTGCCTCTTGGGCGGTGACGGCATAGGCTCTCCCTTGTACGATCGGTTTTCTCGCTTGTATCGATCGTGAAATAGAAGCAGAAGCCATCTTATCCTTGTTCATCTCAGGACAATCTTTAATCATGTGGCCCACCTTACCACATTTAAAGCAATCCCATATTCTTTGCCTGCAATCCGCCGTCTTGTGAGATTTTCCACACTTGGCACAAGTCTCCCTAGGTGTGGAATAAGCAACTCATGAAAAGCCTTGTGTAACTGTAGCTCCTGTGAAAATAGCAGGGTTCTCATACCTCATCGGCCTCCCCGACGCAAGCAATGGAAATCTCTGATGGGTAGTCTGCTGCGCCGATCTCTCATACCCAACTTGGAATGGTTACCTCTGATTAGGTGCTACGAATCTCGGCTTTTTATTCACCGGCTCGTAGTTCCCAATTCTGCCTTGATCTACATTCCCTCTTCCTTGCTGCTCCCTTTGACGATATCGGTTATTATTTTCCTCTTCAACCACTAACGCTTTACTCATGACCTCTCCATAGGTCCTCAGTTGAAACGGTGCCACTCCTCCTCTGACTTCCAGTCTCAAGCCTTGTTGAAACTTCTTTGCCCTCATCATGTCAGTATCACGTAATCGGGAGCGAAGCGAGCAAGTCTCATGAACTCCACTCCGTACTCCCTCACTGTCATTCGTCCTTGTAAGAGTTGCAAAAACTGTATTTCCATCTGATTTATCACCACTTCAGGGAAATACTGTTTATTGAACTCTTCTACAAACTCATCCCATGTCTAGGGCAATCTCGGGGTCTCCTGAGCCCTAGTCTTAAAAACGGACTTCCACCAAGGCCCAGCTTCCCCATCAAGCATGTACGTTGCCCTATGGATGCTTTCATCTTTCGTGCATGCCAGCACATTAAAAACCTTTTCCATCTCGCTTAGCCAATTTTCGGCAGCTATCGGCTCTGCTTGTCCTGAAAAGCTAGGAGGTCTCATCCTCCTAAATTCAGTAAATGCAAAAGACACTGGCGGTGTCGGAGCTACTGGAGGTGTAGGTGGCTGTTGTTGATCATTGGCATTGTGAGCCACCAAGGATGTTGCTTGTTGAGCCATGGCAGTCATCATGGTTTCCATAGTATGCATCATCCTCTGACGCTCCTCTCTGTCTTCATTTCTTTCTCTGATTCTCTCCTGTTCCCTCTGATCTCGATCCCGATTCTCTGCCTAATCTTGGCTCTCTTGGCCACAACTACCTGAAGCCCCTCTATCTCCCAAAGGCACTCGATTGGTATCCGAGATAAAGTCATCTCGACTATACAAATTCCTATTATGATCACCCCTAGGTCAGCTTCTTTCCCTAGAAGACATCACAGTCTGCACGTGAAACCAAAGTTTCGTTAATAGAAGTCCCTATGCTCTGGCAAAACCAAGACTTGTCAGAATTCTAAAAAGAAACTGCTATGATACCAACTGTGACAGCCCGAATTTTGGCACCCCAAAATCCGTGCCATCAGCACGGCCCTCTAAGCCGTGACCCCTGAGTCCATACGGAACCTTGGTATACCTAAGCAATCCTTACTAAAAATGAAATATGTAAACTGAACAACATGAGATAAAGTATGCTAATCTAGCAAAAGCTAAAAAAATAGTTCTTCTTCCATGCCAATGCATGAACAGAAGAACCAACCCGAACCATCGGTGATAATCAGATCACCCCAGATGGTTCGCCAAAAGGAATATATCATTTAATTATATTGTTTTGCAAATATGGGCCTGACATACCAAGCCGTACAAAAAAGCTCTCAAAAATAACTCTCAAGTACGCAGGGGGTCCTCTAGAAGAAGTCCACTGGAGGAGGCTCCAACTCTTCCCCAGGCACCTAATTCGAACCCTCGGATCTACATCTTCCGAAGCCTCGGCGGCCGCTAGCAATGGATTTGAGATGTAAAGTCTAAAGAGGTGAGTTACATCCTAGCTCAATAGGGAAACAACAAGTGAACATATAAGTTAAGCTCTCACATATATTCTAAAATAATTTAAAAGCATAGATTATCTGATGGAATTACTGAGAAAGCATTTTAAACAACTGAAATGATGTACTAGATGCAACTGTTACTTTACATGGTTTTGTTCATCCTCAACTTACTAGTGTTAGTTATCAATTCGGCCTAATCACTTAAATTTTAACTTAAATAATCCCTGAGCAATATAGCATCGAGCCCCGATGAAATACCCACCATCATCGTCTAAATAGATACTTGTCATATCTGTTTCTTACTTGAATACTACCCAGGTCCCTTTCTCATAGGTGGCAGGGTTTCTAGACTCATACTCACATCCCTGGGATATCAAACTGGTGTACGAATTGGCCGTCGTACCGATCACGGATATCCTGCTGAGTTAGGTGTGGGTATCCTGCCATGTCGGTGGGGTATTCTATTTAAACCTTAAATAACAAAAATATCATGTGCGCTACATATAGTTATTAACCGTGTGATCGTGCTAATTTTAGTATATTAGGCCTTATCAACTTTTCTTTTACTTCACCGATAGATTTCATCTGCATCCTTGGGATGCCACTGGCTCAATGCATCACTTAGATGCACATTATCACATTTTCACGTCCCCTGAGGACCTAGTGAGTTCATTTAGCATTCACACACACACACACACACACTCTTAGAAATCATATTTTTGATGCATAAATATTTATTTGAATCACTCAACATATATGCTTTTGGAAATTAAAGTATGTGTTCAAGGTGTTCCCTACCTCACGCGTTGGAATCACTATGCATCAAAGTCCACGCGACTCTATATTCTCACTCTTTACTCGTACCACCTATGATACATCATAACACAAGCAAGGCATCAATAAGGATGTATTAAAGAAGGTACAAGGCATTCTAAGAACCCTTAAAGTCCAATACAAAAGTCAACATGAACTATCAAAATCGATTAATCGATTCCCAAAATCGATTAATTGAAATTCCAAAATCGATTAATCGATCTCAAATCGATTAATAGAAAATCCAAAATCAAGTAATCGATCCCAAATTGATTAGTCAAAAATTCACACTTCGATTAATCGATTGATTGAAAATCCAAACTCGATTAATTAATTATAAAATCGATTAATCGATTTTTTCCAGTCTCCATTTTCCAGCCACTAGAAGTGCTCAGACGATTAATCGATTTTAAAATCGATTAATTGAAATTCCAGAATCGAATGATCGATTTAAAATCGATCAATCGGTTTCGGGCAATTCTGCCCAGCTTACTTCTGAACCAAAATCGATTAATCGATTTTCCAAATCGATTAATAGATTTGGTTAGAACTCAGCCCTTTCTCAGGCATTCTTCCAACCTTCACTCTCCTTCCATTTTCATTCATTTTTACCTCTTTAATCCCTCATTTTAACTACACTTGAATGCACAAACAAACTTTAAGGAGATTAAACAAAACTTACCTCAATCAATCTCTTGATCGAATCAATGTCTAGGTTTAATTACTAGGGCTCCAACTCCGGCTTCCACGCGTTGAATCCGGCATTAATGTTCAAGCCCCCTTTTAAATTTGAAACCTAATCATTCACTTTAGCATTTACTCTTCCTTCACTCTCTCTCTCTCTCTCTCTTCTTAACTTCTCAATAACCTAAGCCAAGGAGTAATGACTCCTAGCATTTAATCCCCCTTTTCTAACTCTTCTTGTCTCGGTGTTAAATACATACACCAGAGATAGGTGTATGTGACTCTTAACTAACATCTATTCCCCTACTTGGGATACGTTCACACTACATTTAATAGTTTCTTTTTAAGTCCACTGTTTGACCATCACTTGATCAAATCTATGACCAGTTGGGCACGCATCCCGAGGTCACTGTTCGTTGTCCAAATTTTGGGGATCTTACATTTTGTATCTAAACTATGGTAATACATTTTTTATCAATAAATTAATTATCATTAATAAGAGAACGAGGTGCAAAGGAATATACAACAGAGGATAAGAAACAACATGCCCTAAGCCATAGCCCCATAAGATTGAATAATGCAAAATTCTACTAGTTAACATGTTCTAATGACTTGAATCGTTTTGATACTAAAATAAATGAGGAGCAAGTAATGTAATAACAAAAAAATCCTAGCAATCGGATTAAAACAAAAAAGCATAAATACCTTTTTTCCATGTCATCCCATCCACATACATGTCCACATTCCAAATTTTGGACTAAAAATGGCTAATTTTCATACTTGATGATGGTTCTAACACCACATGCACCACATGGATGAATGCATATGGTTTTAGATGATGTTTTATAGAACTTTGAACACCCATCATCCACCATACATCAAAATCTTCAAAAATATCAAAGAGGATGATCCACACCATACATCTAATTAAAATTTTAGGAATTTGGATGTACCTTTGGGATTTTTTTGGCTGATTGAGTAACGGTACAGGGAGAATCGAACAGATTTGATGAAGTTTCCTTGAACCTACGACATGTACTATGCAATAATTTTACCATCAACTCAATTAAAATTTAAAGCTGCATGGAAATGGTCCACATTCCTTCTTCTACACCAAACATCAAACACATTATGTGCATTAAAATGAAATCTCAATCATGCCTCATATCAAACACTTGATGTAAGCCCAAGCAATCTAGTTCATTTGCATTGATGATGATGATGATGAGATTAGGCTAATCAATCTCTGAATATTTTCTAAAAATCTGAAAATTAAATTTTCAATTTTAAAATATATAATATATAAATATATATATATATATATATATATATATATATATATCAACAAGATATTGAACATAGCAGTTTCTTTATACCAAGATAGTGATAAGGCAAAGAATGTAAACCCTAACCCTAAACCTGAAATTCTCAAATTTAAACCGTAGATTCCTTAAAAAAAAGCTTAAACCCTTACCTGAGCATAAATTTAAGGTTGCAGGAAGGTGGAATCAGATTCGCAAACTAGGGTTTGGATCCAATGGAGTGAGAAGATGGGGGAAACTGCTGGTGGAGAAGAGGCTCTTGAGATTGAGGAGTCCAGAGAGGTTGTGAATGGTTCCGATGAGGGAGTTGTTCTCCAAGCTGAAGAGTTTCGATTTATCAAAATTGCAAATCTTAAATCGAAGAATTGAAGAGATTGCCGGAGGTGGAATCGTCAAAGAAGAGTCTTGAAGAGATAGCGTGAAGATATAAAACCCCGATGATTTTATTAAGGTGCCCAGGTTTCCACAATTCCCACTAAACAACAGATATTCCACGGCGCTGTAAAGAAACGCCAGTACAATGGCCACCGCAGCGTTTAATGAATACAAACGTCAGCTAATTATACCTCATGTCAACCTTGTCGTGGCTTTTAATAAATAAACGCCGCGATTCATAATCCAAATCGTGGCATTCACTCAAAAGTGCTGTAATTAGTTATTTGTGCGGCGTTTTTAAGTAAACGCCGCAAATAAGGTGACGTGAAATGATGTCATTGAAAATTAGAGACACTTTATTGCAAAACGCCATGAAAATCTATTTTTAGTAGCACTTTTTTCAAAACGCCGCTAAATCAGCGTCGCTAGAACTCACCCTTTTTATAGTGATATTTCACTAGATTTAATAATAATAATTTAATCTCTAAGGCAATGAAAATTTTGGTTGATCACATTGGATAAATTTTGAAGAAAAATATAATTTATGCCTAATGATTGTACTACAATTCTTTTCTTTTCATATTATTTTTGTAGATAATTTGTAGATTATAATCTTGTTCTTAGTTATTAACTTATGTTGTTTCCTACTTAGTGGTAAATAGAATATCATTGAACTGCTATTATTGCTACAAATGCCTACCTGGATATTAATTAGCATCAGTTGTATTATATTTAGTTAGAATTCTTGCTTGATAATTAGTTATATTTACAACTGCTGGAAACCCTACTTGCACATGCACCTATGGACTATCTGTATACTACTTATACTAGAATTCTAAGACAATGCTAACTAAGATTTTATTGAGCTTCATCGCTTACGGTCGTTTCATGACCCAAAAATTCTAGGAGCAGCCACCCAGCCAGGATTAGAGGCCAGTGAGCAGCCACCCAGCCAGGATTAGAGAAGTTGGATGCGGAAGGATCCAGGAGCGACAATTGAGCTAATAGTTTAAAGCTCCCTTTGTCTAGTAGAGCTACCAGCACCGGCACTTAGTTTTGAAAGGATCTTTTCTTCTTATTTTGGCTTTTATTTAAGTCCATTACTTTTGAAATTCTGGTTATAATTTCTTCATTGGGCTTGTATGAATAATTTAACTTTTAAGGTTTTATTTTAATGGAAAAAAGTTTTAAAAGTTGCCTTCATTATATTATTTTACTCAGTGAAAATCGTTTACGATCAAATCGTAATTCTGAATATGCTCGTCAAGTTAACGAAATTGAGAGGTTAAACCGATAGTGAACCATTTATCTTAACCCATTCAGGTTCCATTAACCTCATGTGTTGAGGTCTCGGGTCCAATTTTGGACTTTTAAGCGGACTGCGCTTAATGCATTGATTTCCAAATTTTACCTTTATGTGCTTAAAAATTCACAAAGATGGCATACATTATCGAAATGACACGTTCTCAGATCTCGATGAAAGGTGGCTCATTGGAGATCATACTCGAAGTAGAATCATACTACGACTCCGTCAGGATTGGTCAAACTTGCAGAGGGAAGTTGACTCCAATTTTTGTAGTTTTCTCACTGTCGAAATCAGACCAATTTCCAAGATCATGTCGAATTTTCCTATTTATAGATCGACTTCATATGCATGTTATACCATGGGAAAGCTAACGCACACATCGTTTGTAACGCCCTCAAATTTTGACTTTGAACAGTGACCTCGAGATGCGTGCCCAACTGGTCGTAGGTTTGACCAAGTGATAGTCAACACAATGACTGTGGTTAAAGTAATCTTAATGTGAGTGAACATGTGTGTGTGGTGTTAGATGTGTTTAGGGATCACATACCCCTATCCTGGGTGTATGTGCTTTACACCAAAGCTAAAAGAGAGTTAAAGGAGGCAATTAGCTAAAGAGAAGTTATTTCTCTTTTAGTTTGGTTGGTAAAAAGTTAAGAAGAGAGAGAGAGAGAGTAAGAGGTGGAGTAAATGAAAAAGGAGTTGCGTGGATTGAGAATTGAAGAAGGGTTGAGCAATTACTCCAGATCCGACGTGTAGAAGTTCATTGGAGTCGGAGCTAGGAGCCCTAGATTTGAACCAAGCCATAGAATCAATCAAAAGATTGATTTAAGGTATGAATTCTTTTAGAATTTCAATGAGTATAAAGTTATGGTTAGATTGTTAAAATGATGAGTTAGAGAAGTAAAAAAAGAATGGAAAAATAGTAAGGAAGAAAGCTGGAAGAAATGCCCGCAAAGGCTGCATTTCTAACTAAATCGATTGATCGATTTGGAAAATCGATTAATCGATTTTGGCCTGGAAGTTAGCTGGGCAAGGATGCCCGAAACCGATTGATCGATTTGAAATCGATCAATCGATTTGTGAATTTCGATTAATCGATTTGAAATCGATTAATTGTCTAAGCACTCCCAGTGGCTGGAAAATCAGAGCTTAGGAAAATCAATTGATTGATTTGAGAAATCGATCAATTGATTTTAAAATTTTGATTAATCGATTTGGGATCGATTAATTGATTTTAGGATTTCGATTGATCGATTTTGGAGATCGATCAATCGATTTGGACAGTTTTTGTTGGTTTTTATTTTTGACCTTGAGGTTCAAGGAGGGCCTTGTACCTTCTTTGTTGCATCGTTCTTGATGCCTTGCTTATGGTATGGTGTATCATAGGTTGTACGAGTGAGTGCAAGCATGAGGAACCGTGTTGGACTTTGATGCTTGGAGATTCAAACACGTGAGGTAAGGAATACCTTGAACATGTATTTTAATACCAAGAGCATGTATGTAGTGATATAGAAATGAGTAATTGTGCATATAAAATGTGAATACTAAGTATGTGTGTGAACACAAGATAAAGTAAAATGAGCATGTGACGTCCCCAGGAGATGTGAATGTGATAAAAGCATCTGTGTGATGCACTGAGTTGAACATCCCAGGGATGTATGTGAAAATATAAAGCAAAGTGAATAAGATTGATGAGGCCTAATCTACTATAATTAGCACAATCACACGGTGAATAACTATATGTAGTGCATTATGATATTTAAAGTTTGGATAATATCCCACCGACGTGACGGGATACCCATGACTGACTCGATAGGATATCCGTGACAGGTATGGCTGCCAATCCGTACACCAGTTGGACATCCCAGGGATGTAGTTATGTTGAGAATAGACCCGTTGCCTATGAGAAAGAGACCTGGGTAGTATTGAATGAATGAAAAAGGATATGAAAATGGTCTGATTAGACGACGATGGAGGATATTCCATCGGGCGCCCGACTCTATAGTAAGTTGGAGAATATTTAAGTTATGATTTAAGTCTTTAGGCCGAATCATTGTCTTATATGAGCATAATGAGAATAAATTAAACATGTAAAGTAACAGTAACCTACAGTGCTTCTTTTCAATCATTTAAACTGATTTTTTAGTAAATTCATTGATACATCATGCTGTTAAATATCATAGAATATATGTGAGAGATTAACTTATATATTCATTCAGTCGTTTCCCTATTGAGCTAGGATGTAGCTCACCCTTTAGACTCGTGCTTGTCACAGGTCTCGTGCTTTTGGCTGCTACTGCTTCTGGAGACATAGATCCGGAGGATTCGGATTATTTACCCGGTGAGGATTTGGAGCCTCCTCTTGAGGACTTCTTCTAGAGACCCTTGCGTACTTTGATTCATTTTGAGAGCGCGATTGTACGGCTTTGTATGTTAAGCCTTTTTGAGAAAAATGTAATTAAGCTATGATAAATATTCTTTTGGCGAACCATCTGGGTGACCTTGTTTTATCACCGATGGTTTAGGCCGATTCTTCTGCTCATGCAGTGTATGGGATTAGAACTGTCTTTTGAGCTTTTAATATAATATATCATTAATGCATGGAGATTTAGTTTGATTCAATGCTTATGGCTTATTTTGCTTCATTGTTGCTTGGTTATACTAATGTTCCATGCAAGATTATGGGGCATGGCCTTGAGGGTCATGCTGATGGCACGGGTTTCGGGGTGCCAAAATCTGGGCTATCATAGTTAGTATCAAATCCGTTTCTTTCAGAAATTCTGGCAATTCTTGTTTTATCAGAGTATAGGGACTTCTGCTAATGAAGCTTTGGTTTCATGTGCAGACCGTTATGTCTTCTAGGGGAAGAGGTCAACCCAGGGGCAGTCATGATAGAAATTTACGTAGTAGAGATGATTACATCTCGGCTATAAATAGAGTATCAATGGGAAGCAGAGGGGCTTCAGGAAGTGGTGGCCAAGAGGGCCAAGATTAGGAAGAGGGCCGAGAAAGAGACCATTAGGATGGAGAGCAGAGAGAACAAGAAAGAATAAGAGAAATAAATGAGGAGAGAGAAGAGCGTCAGAAGATGATGCACACTATGAAAACCATGGCAGCCGCCATGGCTCAGCAAGCAGCATCCTTGGCAGCTCATAACACCCCTGAGCAGCATCAGCCACCTACACCTCCAGTAGGTCCTATGTAGCCAGTGCCCTCAGCATTTACGGAGTTTTGGAGAATGCATCCTCCTAACTTTTCAGGGCAAGCTGAGCCAATAGCTGCGGAGAATTGTCTGAGTGAGATGGAAAAGGTTTTTAGCGTGCTCACATGTACGGAGGACGAGAGTGTCAGATGGGCATCTTACATGCTTGATGGGGAGGCGGGCCCTTGGTGGAAGTCCGTTTCTAGGACTAGGGCTCAGGAGACCCCAGGATTGCCCTGGACATGGGAGGAATTCGTAGAAGAATTCAACAAACAATACTTCCCTAAAGTTGTACAAAATCAGATGGAAGTAAAATTTCTTCAACTCGTACAAGGAAGTATGTCGGTAAGGGAATACGGAGTGGAGTTTATGAGGCTTGCTCGTTTTGCTCTCGATTATGTGATTACCAACTTGATGAAAGCAAAGAGATTTCAACGCGGCTTGAGGCTGGACATTAGAGGAGTAGCGGCATTTGAGTTGAAGACCTATGGAGAGGTCATGAGCAAAGCCTTGGTCATCAGAAAGACAATAATGATAAATATAGAAGGAGAGATTAGCAAGGGAGAGGGAGAACAAATCAAACTACGGTTGGGAACTACGAGCCGGTGAACAAAAAGCCAAGATTCATAGCACCTATTGAGAGGCAACCGTTCTGAATAGGGTATGTGAGACCAGCGTAGCAGACGAACTATCAGAGATTACCAGTGCTTGCATCGAGGAGGCCGATAAGATATGAGAGCCCTACTACCACCACTGGAGCAGCGTCGACTACAGCGGAGACTTGTACCAAGTGTGGCAAGTCCCACAAAATGGCAGATTGCAGAAGGGGTACTCGGGGTTGCTATAAATATGAAAAGGTGGGCCACATCATCTGAGATTGCCTTGAGACGGCTAAGGAGAGGACGACTTCTGTTTCAATGCCACAACTGCTACAAGCGAGGAAACCGATCATATAGGGAAGAGCCTACGCAGTTACGGCTCAGGAAGCACTCAATACCACCGACGTGATCCAAAGTGAGACTTTCTTTTAAATAAAGAATTTTAATTTCCTAAAAGTTTTAGATAGAGAAGGTGCATTCATGTAAGAAGTAGAATAGATTGATTCTCTTCCATACATTTTGATATATATAGGGTGTTATGTATATGTAAATGTATAATATAGGTACCTTATAATTATACGGAAGGGGAAGTAATGTAGCTTATGAGGCTAGAGTGTTGGTGGACACAGGGTCTACCCACTCATTTACTACTCCCTGTTTCACAAAGGAGATGAAGGTCAACCCGAAGACATTGGATTTCGTCTTAGCGGTATCGATTCTGACTGGGAAATTGGTCGATACGGAAAGGGTTTGGTTTTGTTAGACATGCAATGATTCAATGTGATCCTTGGCATGGATTGGTTGTCACAGCATTGCGCGACGGTAGATTGTAAGAACAAGGTTGTCGTATTTCGACCTAATACGAGGAGATCGTTTCGATTTTGAGGAGAGAGATCGACGTTTATGCCACTTATCTCTACAGTTAGGGCCGAGCGTTTAATCAGAAAGGGGTGGGGTGGTTACTTGGCATTCTTAAAGGAAGATAAGGAAAGGAAGAGCATCACCTCAGAGATAGCAGTTGTATAAGAATTTAAAGATGTGTTTCCGAAGGAATTACCAGGATTACCTCCAGATAAAGAGGTGGAGTTTTCTATTAACTTGGCACCTGAAATGGAGTTTGTTTCTAAAGCACCATATAAGATGGCTCCTGCTGAGTTGAAGCAGTTGAAGGTGTAGTTACAAGAACTGATGGATAAGGGGTTTGTGAGACCGAACGTGTCTTCATGGGGAGCACCGGTCTTATTTGTAAAGAAGAAGGATGGGTCAATGCGACTGTGCATTGACTATCACTAGTTAAATAAACTAATCATCAAGAATTGATATCTGTTGCCTATAATTGATGACTTATTCAATTAGCTACAAGGAGCAAGGTATTTTTCCAAAATTGATCTGAGATCTGGATACCATCAGCTGAGAGTCATGACAAAAGACATCCATAAGACAACATTCAGGACATGGTACGGACACTATGAGTTTTTAGTGATGTCGTTTGGTTTGATAAATGCACCAACATCGTTCATGGATTTGATGAATCGGGTGTTTAAACCATACCTGTACTCTTGCGTCGTAGTATTTATTGACGACATCCTGATATATTCTAAATCGAAGAATGAGCATGAAGAACACTTGAGAGTTGCTTTACAAACTTTACGTGAACACCAACTATATACCAAACTCGGTAAGTGCAAGTTTTGGTTGGAAGAAGTTAGCTCTTTGGGACATGCTGTCTCAAAGAAAGGTGTCACGGTCGATCCGGCAAAGATTAAAGCAGTGGTAAACTAGGAACAATCAAAGACGATAACCGACATCCGTAGTGTCCTTGCTCTAGCTGGCTACTATCGACGTTTTGTAGAGAGCTTTTCTAAAATATTGGGACCTCTTACGAGACTTACAAGGAAGGATGCAAGGTTTAAGTGGAGTGAAGCGTGCGAAAAGAGTTTTCAAGAATTTAAGACAAGACTCACTTTAGCTCCAGTGTTAGTAATTCCTTCAGGCAGTGGAGGGTTCACGATATACAGTGATGCTTCGTATAATGGTTTGGACTGCATGCTCAACCAATTGATAGAGCATGAGAAGAACTATCCGGCACATGACCTGGAACTAGCAGCAGTCATATTTACATTGAAGATATGGAGACACTATTTGTTCGGTGAGACCTTTGAAATTTTCACCGACCATAAGAGCCTCAGGTACCTATTTACACAAAAAGAGTTAAATATGAGGCAACATAGATGGATGTAGCTTCTCAAAGATTATGATTGCTTCATACAATATCATTCAGGCAAGGCTAATATGGTAGCCAATGCCTTGAGTCAGAAGGGTTCAGTTCAGTTGACTAATCTGATCATGGGGATACACAGATAGAAACTATTTGAAGATCTGTCATTATATGATGCAAATATTGAGGTACAAGCTACAGGAGCCTTTTTGGATAACATATCAGTGAGACCTATAATCTTTGAGCATATCCACGAGCTACAAATGAGAGACCCAGAGTTAATCAGGATTCGTCAAGATGTGATTGAAGGCATCAAACCAGAGTTTTCAATGAAAGAAGATGGTTCCTTAGTGTTCAAGGGCCGTCTTTGAAGCAAGACGTGGCCAAGTACGTGTCACGGTGTTTAACGTGTCAGCAGGTGAAAGTCGATCATAGACATCCTGCAGGGTTATTGCAGCCTCTACCCATACCAGAGTGAAAATGAGACTCAATCTCCATGAACTTCATCGTTGGACTACCGCATACAACAAAGAGATACAATGCCATTTGGAAAGTCGTAGACCGACTAACCAAGTCAGCACACTTCTTGCCTTATAACACGATATACATAGCAAAAAGACTCGCAGAGTTATATATGAAGGAGATCGTGCATCTGCATGGGATTCCTAGTAGCATTGTCTCTTATCGTGACCCGTTATACACTTCAAAGTTTTAGAAAAAGTTTTAAGAAGGTATGGATACACAATTGGATTTCAGTTCAGCTTTTCATCTGCAGACAGATGGGCAAACGAAGCGGGTAAACCAAGTAATAGAAGACATACTTAGAGCATGTATGCTTGAGCTACAGGGATCATGGGATCAACACCTACTGTTGATTCAATTTGCATGCAACAATAGCTTCCAAACGAGCATTAGGATGGCACCGTACGAAGATCTTTATAGAAGGCGATGTAGGTCACCTATAAATTGGGAAGAAACCTATGAAAATTTTATTTTGGGACCAGAGTTGCTAGAAGATAACGCGATCGTTGTCCGTATGATCAAAGAAAGACTTAAGTCGGCCTAATCCAGGCAAAAAAGCTACGCCGATATCAAGAGAACGAGTGTAGACTATACCGTTGGCGGGCATGTATTTATGAAAGTATCGCCTATGAAAGGTGTCATGAGATTTGGAAAGAGAGGCAAGTTGAGTCCCCATTACCTTGGACCCTTTGAGGTTTTAGGTCGTGTAGGCGAGGTGACATATCGCATTGGATTACCACCACGATTCAATCGAGTACACAACATTTTCCATGTATCTATGCTCAGGAAATATGTGAATGACCCTTCTCATATCTTGAGAGCTCAACCAATGGAAATGCACGAAGATATGAGCATGATAGAGAAACCAGCGGAGATATTGGATTGCAAGGAGCAAGTGTTACGCATGAAAGTGATTCCTTTAGTGCTTATTCGATGGAAGAATCATCCGGCCGAAGAAGCTACGTGGGAACGAGAGGCGGACGTGAGAGAGTAATACCCGGATTTGCTTACTGAGAATTGAGAGCCAAATTGTAACTTTGCATGTATGCCTTTAAATTTGAAATGTTAAAGTAATCAAGAGTTGCATGTATATGTCAACCTATTTCATGAATGAATGGAACGAATGTGAGTTCAAAATGCACCGTAGTGTGATCAAAATGTATGGCGTAATGATGATTGCATCATGGGAACAATGAAAAATGTGTGCCCCACAAGGCCAAAAGCACACTGGCAAGGAAATAGAAGGAAGTCAAGGGAAATAAAAAGCAGAAATTTTTTTGAACTATCTATCAAAACCGATTAATCAATTTCCAAATCGATCAATTGATTTTGGATATCGATCAATCGATTTCGTTCGATTGAACGACTGGCACACACCAGTGAGATGACAAACTTGGAGAATTAATAACCATGAATTTCGATTAATCGAGTCCAATTCGATTAATCAATTTTGAAAATCGATTAATCGATTTTTGAAATCAATCAATCAATTTCGCGAGACTGATGTTAAGTTACAAAAATCGATCAATCGATTTTTTCCTATATAGGCCATAATTGAGATTTTTTCTTCCCATTCGAAATTCAGTTTGTATTTTCTTTTGGGCGCCATTTCTTTATCCTCTTTTTGCTCCCATAACAGCTACGATTTAAAGCTTTTGCAGCTTGATTTCGGATCAAAACCCTAGCTATTCGGATCGAACGTGCACGGTAAACCCTAGTTCTTCATTTTTCCTTTCAATTTGAGTTATCACAGCCCTAGATTTTTGGATTTTCTTAGTTAAGCCCATAATGCCACCCAAAACTAGGTTAGCTTCTAAGAAAGCTACCTCCACACTATCGGTATGGCGTAAAAAGCCACCACCACCTTCACCTTCACCACCACCTTCACCTTCACCTTCACCACCACCTTCACCATCATCATCGGCAGATTCGTCTTACTCGACGAACGCGTCGTCACGTGAAGCGTCGCCACCACCCCCACCACCCAAAAATTTGCTCCAACCAAATGAATGGTGGGCAGTAAAAGAATTTGAAAATGAGTATATTATCGACCCGACATTGTTTACCAATACCGATGTCAAGCATGAAACCCAATGGGCCCGAGTATTTTTATCCTCGACTCTCAGTAACCTGTTGAAACCTTTGAACGAGTATTTTTATCCTCGACTCGTGAGGTTATTCTATCAAAACCTAAAGGCGGGTCGAGTGGAAGACACCATCACGACCGAGATTGATGGTCGTCCCTACTTGTTCACCCGACACCATGTCCATGAATCTTTAGAGTGTTATCTCAATCATGTACTCGAGACCACCCTTTTCCCACCATTCAACGAGGAAGTTGCTTTTGAAGAAATTATGACTGAATTAACGAGGGGAAACAAGGGATCCGGCCAGTCTATATGAAAGGTAGACTTACCTCCTTACATGTGGATGCTTGATTCAATAATCAGGTGTAATCTTTACCCTATGCACCATGGTACCGAGCGTGTAGAGTTGGTCCAACAGGCCTTATATGCAGCATACCACAGCCGTTGGTTCGATGCTATCAAACTAGTCATAGAGGGTATGGTTTATATCAAAGGAAAAATGATGAAAGGGCCTTTGAGACCCAAGGAGTATGCCTTACGTTTGACTTATCTCAAACATGTTAGAATGCTACTTTGCCACCCCAGAGTATGTCATTTCTCCTGTTGAGCGGAAGGCCACCGACCACGTGAAGCATTACTTCATCGCTTGTGGGGCCGTAGTTATCGGATGTTAGCAAAGACTCTACCAGTTGAGGGGCCAGCACCTGCCCAGGCTGGCGATGTACCACCACCACCACAGTAGAACCCACCAGCAGAGAGGGAGTAGCCTGTTATGCCTCCACAGGACCACGCTGAGGGAGAGTCGCCTCATGAACTAGTCCTACCTGAGGAGCATCCATCAGTGTCACCTACTGGTCCTTCACAGTCCACACCTACAGCTCCCATATGCTCACACCGGCGGCAGGCATCTCAGGCCCCCGTGGCGAGTACCATTGACGACGTTCTCGACCTCATGGCGGAGAACAATCGTCAGATGTTGGAGCACCAGCAATGTATGGAGGCGACCAACACTCACATGGACCATAGATTGGCCTTGCTCTACCAGACGATGCAATACATGTATCCGACTAATTACGGCGCAGCAGCGGCCGAGGACATGGACTCGGATGCACCTTGGGTACATACGCTCGATGGAGAGGACCAAGGGATGGACTGATTGTTAGCATGAGGCATTTCTTTTTTACATTGTAATTTCCTTTGGGAAATTATAATTATTTTGGAAAACAACTATGTATGAAACTATCTGGCATGGATGCTATTACTTTTTGTGCTTGTAATTATTTTAGTGCGGGAAACCACTGTATAGAATGCACATCAAATTTCCATTTGGCAACTTTTGTGATTTGTGCTTATTTACTCCAATAGCTACAAAATGTCATGGATAGTCATATTAGATGTGCTATGCTTGTTAATGAATGAACTACAACTATCTGTGTGTGTGGGTATTCCACAGGAAAGCCTTTCGGTATATTTTCAAGGATGAAATTTCTTAAGGTGGGGTGAATGTAACGTCCCCGAATTTTGACTTTAAACAGTGACCTCGGGATGCATGCCCGACTGGTCGTAGGTTTGACCAAGTGATAGTCAACACAATGACTATGATTAAAGTAATCTTGATGTGAGTGAACATATATGCGTGGTGTTAGATGTATTTAGGGATAACATACACCTATCCTGGGTGTATGTGCTTTACACCAAAGTTAAAAGAGAGTTAAAGGAGGCAATTAGCTAAAGAGAAGTTATTTCTCTTTTAGTTTGGTTGGTAGAGAGTTAAGAAGAGAGAGAGAGTGCGAGAGTAAGAGGTGGAGTAAATGCAAAAAGAGTTGTGTGGATTGAGAATTGAAGAAGGGTTGAGCAATTACTCCGGATCCGACATGTAGAAGTTCATTGGAGTTGGAGCTAGGAGCCCTAGATTTGAACCAAGCCATAAAATCAATCAAAAGATTGATTTAAGGTATGAATTATTTTAGAATTTCAATGAGTATAAAGTTATGATTAGATTGTTAAAATAATGAGTTAAAGAAGTAGAAAAAGAAAGGAAAAATAGTAAGGAAGAAAGTTGGAAGAAATGCCCGTAAAGGGCTGCATTTCTGACCAAATCGATTGATCGATTTGGAAAATCGATCAATCGATTTGGAAAAGCGATCAATCGATTTGGAAAAGCGATCAATCGATTTTAGCCTGGAAGTTAGTTGGGCAAGGATGCCCGAACCTGATTGATCGATTTGAAATCGATCAATCGATTTGTGAATTTTGATTAATCGATTTGAAATTGATTAATCGTCTGAGCACTCCCAATGGTTGAAAAATCAGAGCTTGGGAAAATCGATTGATAGATTTGAGAAATCGATCAATCGATTTTGGAATTTCAATTAATCGATTTGGGATCGATTAATCGATTTTGGGATTTCAATTTATCGATTTTGGAGATCGATCAATCGATTTGGACAGTTTATGTTAGTTTTTATTTTTGAGCTTGAGGTTCAAGAAGGGCCTCGTACCTTCTTTATTGCATCGTTCTTGATGCCTTGCTTATGCTATGGTATACTATAGGATGTACGAGTGAGTGCAAGCATGGGGAATCGCGTTGGACCTTAATGCTTGGAGATTTAAACATGTGAGGTAGGGAACACCTTGAACATGTATTTTAATACCAAAAGCATATATATGGTGATATAGAAATGAGTAATTGTGCATCTAAGTGGGTGTGTGTGTGTGTCAATACAAGGTAAAGTAAAATGAGCATGCGACGTCCCCAGGGGATGTGAATGTGATAAAAGCATCTATGTGATGCATTGAGTTGAACATCCCAGGGATGTATGTGAAAATGTAAAATAAAGTGAATAAGATTGATGAGGCCTAATTTACTATAATTAGTACAATCACACGATGAATAACTATAAGTAGTGCACTATGATATTTAAGGTTTGGAGAATACCCCACCGACGTGGCAGGATACCCACGACTGACTCTGTAAGATATCCGTGACTGGTACGGCAGCCAATCCTTATACCAGTTGGACATCCCAGGGATGTAGTTATGTTGAGAATATATCCCATCGCCTATGAGAAAGGGACCTGGGTATTGAATGAATGAAAAATAATAAAAATATGGTCTGATTAGACGAGAATGGAGGGTATTCCATCGAGCGCTTGACTCTATAGTAAGTTGAGAAATATTTAAGTTATGATTTAAGTCTTTAGGCCGATTCATTGTCTTATATAAGCTGAATGAGAATAAATAAAATATATAAAGTAACTGTAACCTACAGTGCTTCTTTTCAGTCATTTAAACTGCTTTTCTAGTAAATTCATTAATACATCATGTTGTTAAATATCATAGAATATATGTGAGAGATTAACTTATTATGTCATTCAGTCGTTTCTCTATTGAGCTAGGTTGTAGCTCACCCTTTAGACTATACGTCATAGGTCTCGTGCTTGCGGCTGCTACTGCTTCTAGAGGCATAGATTCGGAGGATTCGGATTACGTACCCGGTTAGGATTTGGAGCCCCCTCCTAAGGACTTCTTCTAGAGACCCCTGCGTACTTTGATTCATTTTGACAGCGGGATTGTACGGCTTGGTATGTCAAGCACTTTTGAGAAAAATGTAATTAAGCTTTGATAAATATTCTTTTGGTGAACCATCTGGGGTGACGTCGTTTTATCACCGATAGTTCGAGCCGGTTCTTCTGCTCAGGCAGTGCATGGGATTAAAACTACCTTTTGAGCTTTTACTAAAATATATCATTAATGCATGAAGATTTAGTCCGATTCAATTCTTATGCCTTATTTTGCTTCATTGTTGCTTGGTTATACCAATGTTCCATGCAGGATTATGGGGCACAACCTTGAGGGTCGTGCTGATGGCACGGGTTTTGGGGTACCGAAATTTGGGCTGTCACATCGTCGCTTATCGTAGCTACGATGATCTCTGAATCTTCGCCGATTAATCGTACAAATCCAATTTCAGCATCGAGTCGTCTCCGCGATTCTATAGATTTCTGTAGAATTCGCGTCGGCGATGAAGATCGGGTCAGATCTTCCGATCTATAGATCAATTTCGCGAGCATGTTACACCGTTGGAAAGCTAACACACACACACCCCCCCATTTATCGTAGCTACGATGATCGCTGAATCTTTGACAATTGGTCATACAAAGCGAATTACAACGACAATACAAAAATCTTGTATTTCTATTTGAGCTTTGCATTGTGTTTCTATGCGCTCATACAAGGCTCGATCTATGGTTCATGGCTTTGCGTCGCATTCTACGCACACATGCGAAGCTCGATCACGACAATCCACATATCCAGATCAATCAAAATCTATAAAAATCACAGAAAATACTAGCATTCCTCAAAATTTCATACAAAAATCATTGATTCTACAAATGTAATAATTCAACTTAGGTTAGAACTCTACCTTAGCGGTGCCGATCTCGCGGCTTGCGACGATGCTACACTCCGACGAGGTTTGATGGCGAGACTAGCTCCGCAATGGGATCTCTGTTTTTAAGGTTCTAGATCAACGAGTCTCCATTAATGGAG
The DNA here is from genome assembly GCA_021018995.1 of Chloranthus sessilifolius. Taxonomy (NCBI): domain Eukaryota; kingdom Viridiplantae; phylum Streptophyta; class Magnoliopsida; order Chloranthales; family Chloranthaceae; genus Chloranthus; species Chloranthus sessilifolius. Next base: position 13,557,336 of record CM037588.1, read on the forward strand.
GTCGATCGCGCTCGAGGAAGAAGAAGAGGGCTGGGTTGCATGGCCGATTCAAATTTTTGGAAGGTGAAGAGAGAAGAGAAAAGATAGAAGAGAAGAGAGGAGAGGAGTTGTTGGGCGTGAATGGGAGAGGGTGGGGATAAAACCCCTTTTTCATACCTCAAAATTTGAATTGGGTACTCCCCTTATACAAACTATTATTGTGTATAACCTTCAAAATAAGCAGCGTACAGCTCCTTCTCATTGACCATATTTGACCAACCTTGGACAACATGACGTGGGTCCAAGGTTAATACTTTCGGATTGTTGGGTGTTCCCTTCGGTGTGAAAGTCAAGGTTTTGACTTCACTCTTAGTTTTATATATTTTTCCTCAAGGGTATCAGACACTTCATGGTAAATTTGCCGCCATTTTCGCTTACAATAGAAATTTCAAGTCCTTCCAAAATTGGGTGAAAGAGGACTGATAGATTCATCCTTCTCAGATGGTGGCACTCAAAAATTTGATCAGAGTTGATCAGAGCTATTAAATTATAGAGTACTATCTTCGCCTTAACTGGAAATCAAACTAGATTTAATGGTCTATGATGTCTGGTCTATAACTTTTGATGCTAATATCAAAATTAGATAAATTATAGCTCATTGGAAAGTAGAGGTTTCAAGCTTTCCATCGTGCCACGAAATGCCCAAATCAAAGTCGTATATCAAAATTTATGAAGAAATGAAGTGAAGGAAAAAAAATGCAGGAAATAGTCATCTTGACTGTCTAGAAAGCAAATTTTACACTTATAAATCTCGACCAGTCAAGATCGGATCTCTACAGGTCAAAATTGACTGTCCAGAAAGCATTATTTTCACCTAAACATCTCGACAGGTCGAGATTAGATCTCGACCGGTCGAGATTGGGCAAAACTAAGCAGCTTTTATGTCTTTGATGTTTGGCCCCTAACTATCGGTGTCAGAATCAGACAAATGATAGCTTGTTGGAAAGCTTAAGGAGCTATCTAAATTTATCCTATATATTATGAAGGCTAAAAATATACATATCATGATGGAATTAGGGCCATATAATTAGAGGTCAGATCTGGTCATGGGCTGTGTGCCACTTGACACAGTTCTGTGTCCCAATTTTCCAAAATTTCTAGCCAGCAAACCAGCCAGAGTTTTGCTGTGAAATTTTGTACAGTGGTGGGGAACTTATCAAATTTTACCCCAGATTTTTTGAGGATTTATTAGAGCAGTTTTTTAGCACATAAAAATCATAGCCTAGTTGGGGCACAGAATTTTGGTGTAATCTAAGCCGATTCGCAACTTTCTGCCCCGAACTTCATGTAGGTCAAACTACAAAGGTTTTGTAACTCAAATTTGACTGAGTCATTGGGGACTCATCAGGGCTCAACTAAGAATTTTTATAAAAATTTCTATGTCTTTTTCTAAAATTTCGACTTGATTGATTTCGGGTCACAGCCTGGCCAATGGAGACTAGTTAAGGTCAAATTTAGACCGGTCAGTGTAAGGGTTGTTACAGGATATGTGTGGAACTTTGTGATAGAATGAACTATGTTTGACAATAATTGAGTTATCTACGCTAAAATAAACTATGAACATAGCTCGATTAATCTTACCATAGTATGACCATTGCTTCTACACTAAATCATAGATTCGATGCGAATATCAATAACACGCATAATTAAATCTCTCTAAAAGAAAACCCAATTATATATGCAATCAAATAAAACTTTAATCACAGAATAAACTCCCATCGTGTAATCATCGTTCATCAATCACAATAATACGAACTAAAAACAAGGGAATAACATCATAAAAATATGGTTTTATCGTCACCCTAACCCAATAGAGTTAGTCTCGCATAGTGGGGAGTCAGGCGATCATGTTTATAGAGATCTTCATGGTCGTCTTTCGTCCATTCGTTTGAACTTTTCCTTCTTCTTCCACACTCCTCAAAGTCTCCTCAAAGATGTTTATAGAGATCTTCATGGTCGTCTTTCGTCCATTCATTTGTACTTTTCCTTCTTCCACACTCCTCAAAGTCTCCTTGAAGAACTCAGCAAAAATATCCCTCTAAGAGTTTCCAAAGCTCCTATTTATAGGCTTCAACTCTAACCAACCCTAGATTAGCCATTCGATCTCGAAGTTTTATAGGCTTCAACTCTAACCAACCCTAGATTAGCCATCCGATCTCATGCGTGCGAGATTAATGTTCGCATGAGCGAGATCACGCGTCCAACTTCTTAACTTTGCCCAATTTCTGCGTTCACAAATTTGTCTAGTAAGCCCTTTTTTAGCTATTTTTCTTATAATTTTGTACAACCCCAATCTATTATATATCTACACAAAACATAAAAGCGCAATAAAATAATAGTAAAAATAGGTTGCGATCCCTTAACAAGTGTAAGATAGGGGTCAAATTCTGCAATATTATTGGTCCGATCAGTGAGTAAAAAATCAAATGAAATAAAATAAAAGGACTACTTCTAGATTCGTTAAAATCTACAGTGTCTTAAAATGCTATTTACCTACTTCTAGTGAGAGAAACTCAATACCAAAAGATGAATGATAATTGGGTGATGATCTTCTCACTTGAGTCACCAAGAGTCTTGAGTATCCCAACAATACAAGTCACACATTAACGCAAAGTATCTGGCTTGCAGAATCGAATCATAGGTGACTAAGTCATATGCTCTTTACTTTTTAATATTAGTTAAAAATGAACCAAATGCGTTAATCAATTGATCTTTATGAAATTGTTTGAATGAGTACAACAACATTGATTCCAACATTCATATTTTCAATGGTCTAGATCTAAGCAATTAATTGGCATAGACCATGTTAGATTTTAAGCGATTTGAATGTGTGTATATATATATATATATATATATATATATATATATATATATATATGTGTGTGTGTGTGTGTGTGTGTGTGTGTATAAACGAAAGGGCTTTGACTAAACCCTACTTTCTTTCATGAGATTTGACTCAACCCTAAACCCTTAATTATTATACATTATACTACTTAATAAAATGTATTCTCTTCTACCTCCTCAAATATATTTTCCAATGGTTTTTCTTCCTCATGAATCGTTTAATTTCGTTCATCACCCCCATTTCACCATGGTCTTCATCTCCTTCAATCAAAGCAAAATAATGGCATCCAAGAAGCAACATCAAATCATCGACATAGAGTTTATCGCCATTATCAATTCATGCCTTTCATCTTCTACTATCAACTTAACAATGTCCATCAGCAAAAAAATTACGTAACGATTTCACTCGTGCCTCTCCTTCTCAATATTCATCTTCTAGAGACTTTTTTTATCAATTATTTTAATTGATTTCAGCGTGGAAAGATAGACAATTGCTCTCATTTGGGATGTATTCATTAGAAGATCTATGTGGGTCCCTCTTCTCTATCTTCTTCTCTCTCCTTTTCTACCATACATCCTCTTTCTCCTCTCTCTTTCACTATCCTTGTCTCTCTCTAGTTGAGACCCACACAAAGGTCACCTGCATTGGTCCCATCCTACTCCATCTCCTCTCTCTTCTTTCTTTTTTCTTTCTCTTTCTTCCTTCTTTCCCTCTCTTTAATTGAGACCCACACATGTGTGTGGGTCCCAGTCCCACACCCACTCCCTCTCACTTTGAGAACCACGTAGGGTCATGATAATAGAAATAGAGGAATATGTGAACCTGTGTAGATCATACCCTCGTCTCTCAAATGTTGTTGGCTTGAAGGCTACATAGGTGATAATTTTCACTGATTCGCGTGACACTTGAGACCTTCGTAACCCTTTTTACCGTATATCTCATATTGAGACACGTGGACTGCCGGATGGTAACTTCAAGTAAGCATCGCAATAACTCTATAAATTGCAAGCTTCCCCTCATTTTTAGAGATTTAATTATCTGATGTGAAAGCTCTATTGTTTTCTTGCGCAAAGATTCTCTGCGAGATACCTTCTCAAGGATTCTCTCTCTCTCGGGTTGCACTTAAGTTATGTGGGCCTTGACATCTATGCTTAAGTGTTAGATTTTCGAGTTGCACTTAGGCTATGTGGCTCTTGACACCCATACCTAAGTTTATATATTTAGGGTTGTATTAGGAAGTTGGATTTCGATACCCATGCCTTAGCCCTTTATATATTTGAGTCCCATTTAGGATATGATGAGTCTTAACACCCATCCCTAAACCGTTATATTCAGGTTGTGATTAGGGATTCAAGTTTTGACATCATGCTTAAACCCTTGTATATTCAGGCTACATCTATGAATTCGGCCCCAACCCTCATATTTATTATTCAAACCCTTCTCTTACAGAGAAAGATTTTCCCCTCTCATTATAAGGGTATAACTCGATAATGGGCTTAATCCTCTTACGGGAGGACCATGACACTATGTATGACCTTAAGAAGGAGCTTCCCTCATGGTTTTGGCCATCAGTTTAAACATTTAGACCTTAACCCTAGGCTAGGAAACTCCCCTGAAGACAATTAAGAGTCCAAAATATAATAGAAGACCTATACTCCTTACAATGAGGTAACGATGATGACAATATGCTCATGGGATGATGATCAATCCACGTAATCGCGATCAACCTCCTTCACTATTGGAGTTTCTCTTGCGATTCGAGTCATCGATCCCTTAAATTAAGGGTTCGAACCTTAACCTTGAGATATGAAATTCCTTTAAAAAATGAAGGTTAGGTCTGATCCAATTATGCGGAAGGTACTTGGAAGGTCGAAGATCTCCCAAGTAAAACATCTCACCGTGATCAATGAAGACCGTAACCACGCAATAGCCTTAACAGGCATTGTTGGGCCAAGGCCCAAACTATTCAAATAATGAGAATTAAGGTCCAAAGCATCACCAGTTATCCTGGAATAAGACTAAAACCCATATGGGATTCTCGAACCTAGGTTCAAATCACAGTCGACTAGCAAAGGGTCCAGGCTAGATCGAGGCCCATTAAGCTCGAATTCTAAGGAATTCGGTGGCTTTGGCCAAGGTCATGCCTCTCTATAACTAAAAATTCTAACAAGTTCGATCGCTAGCTATCAAAGGAAGATCATGGACCTGAAATTTAACTTCACATTTGAAACTCAACATTAGGACATGTTAGTGAGGCTCATCTATGAATTTATATTGCTTGAGAACATATCCTTAATTGATATTTCGTAGTTACCCATCAGAAGGATATGATTTTGTGCGTGAAAGTTCGTACATCCGTCTACATGTGTTCCATATCATGTGGCTTTCGGATGAACCGAGTATGCTAAGTATTCGCCTCCAAATGTTCCAACAGTGAAAACGAAGACAAAGATGATGATGACGATGCCATTGAAGATTTAGAATTCATAGTTACTTTTATTTTTAGAGTTATACATCTTGTAATATCTTAGCTTTTAATTAGATGTATTAATTTATTTGACTTAATTAAGGGGGTGCCGAGAGTGATACACAAAAGTGAAAAGTTCCCCTATTAAATTTGATGCAATGTGTTTGTGAGTTAAGTTTCTAATCTATTTCTTACACAAATTTGTTGTACACAGGAGTCAAGTATATCCTATTATCAAGTTTTGAGTTGTACTTTCTTGCAAAATTGAATGAGTTCGAGCTAAATTTGGGAGTTGATTGTTTAAACCAAATTATGTTTAAAGAGAGAAAGAGAGACCAAATACCTACCTTATGTTCTAAATATTTCGTTGTCGTTGCAGTGTGTTATTTGAACAAATATTGCATTCATTATTATTGATGCACACAATGGCTACCATATACTTTTGTCGCTACATGATTATATAGGAATGATAAGTCAATCTCTCAGAATGATTATAGACACAACATGTAATCGACCATATAGAAACTCCGCCAATGATCATGTCGAAGGATGAGGCCAAAAGTCAATCGAAATGGGTCACCTAGTAAATTAGTAAATAATAAAAAATAAAAAATTAGAGAAACCATGCATGCTTCAATTCCAAATGGGTCCCCTACAAAATTTTGTCATTGACACTACCAAAAATATGTGGAAGAATTCACTTTATGACGTGAGTTGGCGGCATGTGCTTTCGATTCTCCCTCTCTTCTACTAAACAAGAGACACAAAAGTGAGATTTATCTAAGTTTTATAATAAAAATAAAAAATAAAAAATTATAGCATATATATATATATATATATATATATATATATATATATATATATATATATATATATATAAGAAAAACTCATATATAAGAATTAAGATATTGATGGTTCACCATTATCATAAATAAAAATTTTAAAGAAGGATTTTACGACAAAATTTTGTCAATGATGATGATTACTATTTTTTTTTTTTGTTTTACTCTTCGTTCTCCCTTCATTTGAGCATGGAAATGGGACACACGAGACTTGTGACTGAGAGAAATGAGAGTACCGCGCTTTTTGCTATTTTTCCTTTTTTTTAAAGATAAATAGGAATAATAGATGGAGAGAGGCACCAACACACTATTTTCCTTTTTGTATTTATTTTCACGAGAGCTACAATTTGCACACTAGATTTGTTAAGTCACATATATTTAAGAAGGAAGATATGATATTTTTAGGACTTGTGCCATGTGGAGCACCATTTGAGCGAGCCATATGTTTGAAGACCATGATTCAAAGATTGGCATGTAACATAATCTTCGATCAACTCAATCAAAGTCTCTATTCAACTCAACCAACTACTGAATTAGATGGCGGACTTTGACTGTGTATGTCTATGTTGAATCAGATGATCGAGATAGAGATGCGTGTTGTGGTAATCTTTTGTATCAAAGAACTTTAAATCAACATGACTTTGATAGTGTTCCACATGACATAGGCTAAAAAGTATTTCATTTATTTATTTATTTTTAAATTATACATGCAACGACACAAATCTCGTGTGCAAGTAGTCCCTCACTTTTCTCTCTCCCCTAATGGCATATACCCTTCGACCATATTCTCTCTTTTGCTCTTTTCTTTTTTGGATAATGGTTCCTCATTGACATTTAAATAGGGTTGTGCATTTTTTGGACCGAACCGACCAAACCGATCGAACCGGGCCGAACAACTGGGTTTGGTTTGGTTTGGTTTGGACAGGTACTGATTTGGGTTTGGTTTGGAAAAAAGGAAAATTGATAAGTTTGGTTTGGTTTCATTTCCAAGCCTCCCCAAGCCGAAACCGACCGGACCGAATGTAGTTTGTAAGTAATTATATATATATATATATATATATATATATATATATATATATATATATATATATATGTATATAGGCAGGAGTTTTGATTAATTTTAAAGGGTATTTAAGTAAAATATATATTTTTATATAAAACCCTACCATTGTCTTTAGCCTATTCCTAAATCCTAAAGTGGTAAAGTAGAACTTATAGGAAAACTGGTTGAAAAGTTGAGAAAATTTTGATGTGAAAGTAGAACTTATAGGAAAACCGAAACCAACCGAACCGAATCGAATCGTGTTGGTTTGGTTTAAGAGTTGGACGGTTTGGTCTGATTTGAAAATCTAGAAACTGATTAGGACAGGTTTGGTTTGTGGTTTTGGTCCAAAACTGATTTAACCGAACCGAATACACCCCTACATTTAAACAAAAAAATGGCATGTACCCTTCGAGCATATTCTCTCTTTTTCTCTTCTTTTTTGGATAATGGTTCCTCATTGACATTTAAATAGGGTTGTGTTTTTGGACCGAACCGGAACGAACTGCTGAGTTTGGTCTGGTTTGGACGGGTACTGGTTTGGGTTTGGTTTGGAAAAAAGGAAAACCAAAAAGTTTGGTTTGGTTTCGGTTTCAAGCCTCCCTAAGCTGAAACCGACTGAACCGAATGTAGTTTGTAAGTATATATATAGGCGGGGGTTTTGATTAATTTTAAAAGGCATTTAAATAAAATGTATATTTTTATATAAAACCCTACCCTTATCTTTAGCCTATTCCTAAATCCTAAAGTGGAAAAGTAGAACTTATAGGAAAATCGGTTGAGAAAATTTTGATGTGCAAGTAGAACTTATAGGAAAACCGAAACCAGCCGAACCGAATCGAATCGGGTTGGTTTGGTTTAAGAGTTGGATAGTTTGGCTTGGTTTGAAAATCTAGAAACCGATTAGGACCGATTTGGTTTGTGGTTTTGATTTGTCCAAAACCAACCAAACCGAACCGAATATACTCCTATATTTAAACACAAAAATAGTGTTTAAATTCTCTTACACCATTAACATTAGAGTATCTATCGCACACCATTAAAGTGTGATTATCATTATGTCACGCGGCACACATTTATGATCAATCTAGATTCTTCGAATGACAATCCATCATTGGAATATGTCTTAGCCCAAAGAAATATGTCTATAATTGGATTTGAACCATCTTATTTATAAACTTTAATATCAGCCAATAAAACTAAAAATGGCAGTTAATATTATAGTCAATAGATCAGATGGTTTGAATCTCCCTAAAACATTATTTTTGGGCCTCTTTCATTTCAATCTATGATCTATCACTTTGACGGTACGAATCATACGCATCTTAAATCATTCATGGTGTACATAGTAACAAATTTCGGTTAATTTCGCTGAAATTTTGGTGAATTTCGGTGAAATGGGGCTCTAACATTTTTTGAAACATTGGTACTCTAATTTTAGGAGTTTTAAAAGTTTGTTTTATATATGAGCAAGTAAATATGTAAGTACTTTTTTTATCCTCATTGGTTTGATTTTGTGAAATTTAAAGGTTTTTGGAACATTGGTACTCTAATTTTAAGAGTTTTAGAAGTTTGTTTTATAGATGAGTAAGCAAATATGTGAATATTTTTTTGTCCTCACTGGTTTGGTGAATCAATGACAAATATCCCTTAAAATTCAAAGTTCTTTATTTTTTGTATTTTCGCTTTAAATATATTAATAAATATAGTTATATAATTAAAATATATTTTTTAGATTTATTTTTAATTCTCAAAATTTTCTTGAATTTTTTTTGAAAATTTCACAAAATTTATACGAAATGAACCTTTGCCGAAATATTGCCCAAAACAAAAATTTGTTATTATAAAAGTGTAAGACCAGTTAAAGTTTACAGACCAATTTAATGTTTAAATGACGGTTTCCTGAAAGCTGCAACTTAATGTTACGATATCCGGTCGTGTGGTGCTTTCATTAGATGCCCGCTTTCGGTAAATAGCAAATAGATGTTCCCGCCTTTTGATAGTGTTCCATGTGCAAAGGCCCAAATCTCGTGGGCACGTAATGGCTCACTTTTCTAAGCGTAGAAATGGGCCGGAATCGGGCCTCAAATTCTAATATAATTCTAATATAAAGGGCCCATTACCACCCCTTTTCTTTCTCCCCGTAAGGGCTGGACCCTCTCTCTCTCTCTTTTGTTATGTAGCATGAGCTGGAAGAAGAGGGAGGCTGCGATTTGATACTGGGCTTTCGTGTTCTCTCCTTTCTGTTGGCGAAATCACGGAACTCTCTCTCTCTCTCTCTCTTTCTGTTTTATAATATTTTCACAAGCTGGAAGAAGAGGGAGGCTGCAATTTTTTGCAGGGCTTTTGGGTTCTCTTCTTACTGTCTGCGAAATCGTCAGAACGCGCACACACACACACACTCTCTCTCTCTCTCTGTCTCTCTATATGTATATATATGTTTTTTAATTTTGTTCACAGGTTGGAAGAATAGGGAGGCTGCAATTTGATACAGGGCTTTCCGGATCTCTTCTTACTGTCGGCGATATAGTAAGAACTCTCTCTCTCTCTCTCTCTCTCTCTCTCTCTCTCTATATATATATATATATATATATATATCTTTATTTCTTTTATTTTTTTGTTGAATTAACTTATCAAAAAAATGATCTTGGCTGAAGCAACTGCAGAAATCTCTTGAAACTCTTTGTATATGTAATGTAAATATTACAAAGAGTAGTTTGAAATCTTTTGGATAGGAAAGTTTAAAATTTATGCCTGCCAAAGGTTACAACCGTAGGAAAAAAAAAGCCTCAATTCATTGATCTGATTTGAACAGTTAGAGCTAAAGATCATTGCAATCTAAGTCCAATTTATGGTTTATAAAAAAATTCTATGAATCTTATGGTCCGAAGTTCTGTTGATATATACAGTAAGGGAAATGGTTCAATCTACACCATACACATGGCACACGTGATTCTACTTGATCTACCACAAATTTCCTTTTTTCCCCTTACTTTTAGTTAGAAAAGGCAGCATTTTTATTTCGTTCGATAAAGCCCACGGCCATGCTCTTCATAAGAGTGGTGAACAGTATTTATATTATGATGGATTTGTGTTCTAGAAATTTCTTATTCCACATTTTTTTGTCTTTTTTTTCCTCTTTAGTTTTAAATTTATACTTAACATGCTATAGGTTTAATAGGGTTTTATATTTCCCTATTTATTTTAACCCTTTCTTTAGAATTTAGGGTAAAATATACTGCGCTTATGAAGTTAATATGAATAAAATGAGGAATGATGATGATGATATTGTTCGTAAGTTGGTCTTTAGATCATGGGATGGACATTGAGTCCAATCTATTAGATTAATTAAACCTTTGATTTGTATGTAAAGCATAAGCTTCGATTCCCCATAAGATAAATGAAAGTTGTGATTTGTATATGCAAGGTGGAAGCTTTGATTCTTAATGGGTTATATATAAATTCATTGTGTCTTGGATTGATTGAAACAAAGGTAGATTTGTACTAATTTTGTCGGCTTCAACTACGTAATTTAACTGGGTGTATGGAGGGTTGTGTGTTTGAGTTATTCGTACAAGGCTAAAGCTTTGATTCCTACTTCATTATATGTATGTTAACTGGGTCGTGGATTGATTGAACCAAATGCAGATTTGAGCTCATTTTGTAGATTTCAACTATGTCACTTCTTTGTACTAGATTATGGAAACTTATCTGATTGAGTTCTTCATTGTCCTTACTTGTAACTCCACGGTCTTTACAACATTGTTCCCATCATTCGATAATCATGCAGACAATGACAATGTAAGCTTTTTTAACTATTGAGTGAAGTTTCATTTTCTATTAAACGATTCGCCTTTATTCAGAGATGCAACACTAAAGCTTTTGTTTGTAGACACGTTCCACAATATTATATCCATAGAGTATTTTTCATGATTTTTTTGTTTCGTGGGTTTTTCTGTTGTGCTTTACGAGCTTCTCTTTTTGAATTTTATTTTATTTTTCTATTTTGACTAAGATTTGATTAATATGTTTCATGTAGACTCTGATCACCGTATTGGCAGTGGTATGCTTTAGAAGAATCAAGATTTCACTTATATTTATCTTGCTATAGATTCAATAAGGTTTTATATTTTCCTAATTATTTGTACCCTTTGTTTAGAAATTGGTGTAAAATAGATTGTGCTCACAAAGTTGACCAGAAATAAAATGGTCAACGATGATTGATGATGAGGATGATGTTGTTGTTGTTCTTCTTTAGTATGACTTTAGGTCATGGCTTGGAAATTGAGTCCAATCAATTAGATAATTAAATCGTTGATTTGTATGTGCATAGTGTAAGCTTTCGTTCCCTATACGATAAATGAATGTTTTGATTTGTATATGCAGGGCATAGTTTGATTCCTAAAGGGCTATATATAAAATCATTGGGTCTTGGATTGTTTGAACAGAGGGAGATTTATACTATCGTTACCTTGTTAGAGTACCAGCGAGTGGCAGCTCCTTGGATGTTTTTTTTTTCTATTATTTGTTGATGAAAAGCAAAGGCGAAGGCGAGCATTTTATTGAGTTTTCTTTTGCTTTCATTTCGTGAATTTCGGAAACTGGGACCAAATGGCATTGCATTTCGAAGCCGCACCATTGGTTGCTTCTCCTTCTTATCCCAACCCTGTTGCGTGGTCCGATGAGAACTTAGTGGCCGTGGCGTCTGGCCATCTCGTCACTATACTGGTACGTTCAACTGATGGTCGGCGAAATTGTGTTCAATGTTTAATCTATCTTTTGATGCTTATGTTGGCCAATAATAACATATCAACTCCGAAGTGATCTCATTCTAATTCTTAGGAAGGAGTTAGAGAGATGCCCAAGATCAAACCGCACGTTTTACACAAAGAGGAGAAGAACAATTGTAGAAAAAAAAGGCTCTTTGGCCTTTGTATTCACTCACTCATAAAGAGATAAACCATTCGATATGTTCATAAAGAGAAGAGCTTGTAATTCAGAAGAGATAATAACACGTGAACTCTTTCATCATTAAAGATGTCTGATGCAAATGATGATTTAAAACACTAGAATACGAACTGCCCACCCCTTTGTAATTACTATAACTGATCACTTAAAATAGAAGATACTAACCCCAAACTATAGTATAGAACTCTATCACAAAATTCTTCAATTTCATCAAATTTATGGCTTAGAAATATCATTTTAACTGTAAATAAGATAATATATATTTATATATTATTATTTTTTATAATCTCCAAAATTTTCCTGAATTTATCCAAACTAAACTGAATTGAACCCCCTCCCCCCATGGCCGCCCCTGCCGCCGCTGAACTTACTTCAATGGTATAGCATGTTAGGCATTGACACCTAACTAACTAGTAATAACTTTCAACACATCTGTCGATATTATGTTATTGGTATGAAGACTTAAATGTGTGCAGTACATTTCTATTAGTAACAATATTTATGATTTTTTTTTTTTCATCAAAAAAAATATTTATGAATTGATAATATTATGTTTTATTATCAATAAATGTTAGACTGAACACACTGATAAATACCATTACTATCAGAATGACACCATCAATCATGATTAATATCTATTGGCATCTCATTATTGGTATGAAAGGGTAAATGTATGCAGTATCGTTGTCGTAGTAATGGTATTTATGGGTGTGTTTGATCTATTATCGTGTTACATTGAATGGTTGCACCTCTATATCCACAACTGGTTTATATATATATATATATATATATATATATATATATATATATATATATATATATATTAAATTATTTATATTATTATTATTATTATTTTTATGGTTGATTGGATTTACTGTTTTACCTCGCAGAATCCATCTTTACTTATTGGGCCTAGGGGGCTTATTACAATTCCCGCAAGCACACCCTTTCCCATCGGAGTAGTGAAAAGAGAAGGTATAGATCATCAAGTACTGTTTGCTTGGCCTTAGTTAGATCCTTATTATATCGTTTGTTCTCTTCTGTGTTTTAGAGGCATCTGGTTCTTGTTTTCGCTAGCAGTTTGTCACAATGCTTGGATGTTTATTGATGGTATTTATCATTAAAATAGATTTTGTTAGATTTTTTATGTATTATGAAACACGATTATTTGATGTTTATGAGAAAATTTCGAGAAGGTTGTTAATGGACCACGGTGGTCATCAGAAGTTCGCTTCAGGGACTTGTTTTGTAAGTCATGAAATGCAATTTCTGGATGTTTGTGAAATGATTAAACAGATGATGCTAGATAGGTTTGGAGGGAATCTAGATCCAACCCAACATTTCCAATTTCAGAATCCATTCCAGTGTTACCTAGGCACTTCTACTTTTGGGATTTTTACCATACCGACACTTGGTGGCACTTGGACACATGTTGACACTGGGTGGTGGCACTTGGACACTTCTCAACACAACACGATACTTCTAGACATGTATGAAAATACCACATAATATCATCAAAATGTTCCTTGTTTTGACATGATAAAATGAACCCTCATTTTAGAAAAAACAAATTGTGCAAAGTTCAATAACTTATAAAATAAAAAGCTTGGGTTCTTGAAAACGGTTTGCAAAATATAATATACTTTTAGTTAGGTTCGTGGCATGCACTATGTATCTTTTCACTACATATCTCAATTGGTTCTCCCTTCAATTTTTTTTTTCTGTATATGTTCTTTTCTTTTTTAGTTTTTTATTTTTTTTAAGGTGTGCTGCCTATTGGAATCTTTAGAAATTAGCGTGCCAAACATCTTATGACACCTTGACACTTGGCACCCGTGCCACATGTCTAAAGTAACACTAGTCCATTCCTGACATGCATATTGTTCGGTCATGTCCAAGATCCAGTGAGTTGGCCCATTTGCAGGCTCTAATGTTGAGTGACTGAATGTACTTTTCCATTTCATGATGCCTTTACTTACATTTCTCAAACAGCTACAATCTTACAAGGAATATTGTGTTTATGTTTATGATTATAGAATTTAGAGTATTTTCTTCATCATTGCCTTGTCGCATAAATTTTAAGTATTATTTTACATTTGGAAAATTAATTTAGGTCGTTAACATGTATCTATCTTGAAATGTTCACAGATCTTCTCACTGCCTGTTTAATGCCTACCTGTTTATCCCGTGACATTCGTCCATGTGCCCGGTCCATCTCATGGTCTCATCCAGGTCTGGCTTCTAATTCAGGGTATGGTAACTGTACCTTTGTTCCCTTCCCCTGCATGGAAGATTCTTCTATTCAATGATTAGGTCTTCTAAGTTCATTATAGGGCCCTCTTTGGCTGTTGTCTTATTCTACTGTGTACATACATACATACATATATAGGCAAAGGGATGGTGCATTCCAATGTAGTCCGCCTGGGCTACGCATCAATGCCAAATCACGTGCCACATGGCACATGATCTCCAAAACAACACCCGTTTTGGAGCATTGTGCCATGTGGTATGTGATTTAAAAGAACAAGAAAGTAATTTTAGGACTTTTTTGCTCCATCAAATCAGTGGTCAAAGATGAGGTCGCACCCCATCAACCTGATGCAATAATTTTTTGGACCTTTGATCACATTTTTAGTGGTGGATAAGTATCCTAATTTAAAACAAAAAATTTGTATGATACCTAATCGACCTTGCCCAAGTTGCTGTATCACCCGATCCTCGTGATGGGTGCTACGTTGTGCCCAACTAGATGGTGTGTAGTGTCTCGGGCTACATTGGAGTGCACAATCCCCGCCTTCATATATATATATATATATATATATATATATATATATATATATATATATATATATTGAAACTTGTATGTATGGTTGTTTAAAATGCTGTATGGGAATATACTTTCTAAAAGTAGCAGTTGAACTTTCTGCAGATGTTTGCTTGCCGTCTGTACTACAGAGGGTCGTGTGAAGCTTTATCGTTCACCGTTTTGTGAATTTTGTGCTGAGTGGGTAGAGGTAAGCACCGGCAGACATTAGTTTATTCATATGAAAAAATCATCTTCTGAAACAATACTTTCACTATTAATTAGTTGCAAAATTCCTTCCTATTCGACAATCCAAAAAATGCTCATACTAACTTCTAAATTTTTTTACGTAGCACAGCATAAAAAAAGAAAATATTAAAAATTCATATTCATTGATGCCAGGCATAAATTACCATCATGCCGCTACTCATTAAACATTATTTTTTAAAAGCTTTGGTTTTTACCAAAAAATCAGCTTAAATACATTTGGGATTCACTTGCTGGCAACAAAGTTTCAAGCGACTTCTATGCATGCCAAACATATGAGGAAATTAACCATCCAAATACGTTACTTAATCAATCGATTAAATGAAGAATCCCCTCTACTACATACAAAGAACATTGAACTTCTTTTTCTCAAATAATTTGAGATTCTGCCAAGATTCACATTGACTATTCTTGCATCACATACTTGCAATTATGCTTGCGATTCACAAACTTGCAAATTGCAATTTAAGTGTCGATGATTTCATAGGAGGAGAAATAAACCTACAAATGCCTTTCTTGATCAATATGCAGCCACAAGGAAAAACGCTTTGGAGGCTACGAATTACCTAAATATACCGGAAAGCTCTAAATTCATGAATATTTAGAGCTATAACTTTGAAAGGATAATATGAAAGAAAAATAAGGAAAGAAAAGAAAAAAAACATTTTTTTTGGGATAGAAAATGTATTTTATTGAGAGAAAACAATAGATGGAAAATGGATTGAGAAGGCAACGGGGATGGCTGAGTTGCCAAAACCAAGGGAGTCAAAACGATGAGAAGAACGAAAGCAAACAGATTTGTAAATATAAATTGAAAGGAAAAACACATTTTAAGTGACTAAAATAATCCAAATAGACATGTAAATATAAATTGGAAGAAGATGATATGTATGTATGTATATGCGTGCCATTTTTTGAAAGTGACCTTTTGTAATGAGTGATTTCTTGTTAGGAATAAACAGGAAAAAACAACAGAGACAAAAGATGGTCTAGGAAATACATATGACTAATGAATATATTTTTAGGGCATGCTTGGATTTGGTGAAATGAAGGAATATGATAGCTCGGATTCTAAAGTCCAACATAATCCACCCTTTGGATCTACTTTAAGGCTCCAAAAATTATTACATTTTTCCGCAATTTTCTGAGAGAAGAGTGCGATGGTACCCCTCACACTTCTCATTTTCCAAGCCATCGGAAAATTAGCTTACTTATTCCTTTCGTAGACAACTAGACTAGATATCTTTAGCTTACTTATTTTCCAAGCCATCGGAAAATTAGCACTTCTCATTTTCCAAGCCATCGGAAAATTAGCTTACTTATTCCTTTGGTAGACAACTAGATATCTTTAATTCATCCCATATATCTTCTAGGGTACCTTTATTTTCAATCCAAGATTTTTCTTCTCAATGCGAGTTTTATGTGCTTAAACTGTTGACTGCTTTAAATGAGATGATGGAGATCGTTTTTCATCCCAACCTCCGACACAACAAATCTTGAGATCAGTCATACCATAAGGCAATCAGATGTTATTTCCATGTGGGACACATCCCAAACGATGATCCGAAGACCATGACCATGACCATGATCATGTTCATTTTTTTGGTGTGTGAAATCATAGTCTGATGGTAGGCCCATGATTATGTCGAATGTTGGGACAAAAAACGATCTCCATCATCTGATTCGTAGGAGTCAACATTTTAAGCACGTGAAACCCGGATTGAGAAAGAAGAATCTTCAGCTGCAAATGAAGGTACCCTATCTTTCATTTAAACCGCTACATTTGTTCCTATCCTCTAGCCTCTTTCATCTCTCCTCTTTCCATTGGTTGAACTTCTTGCAACCTGCCCTACTAGAGTCAATTTTCAGACGCAGCCCACATAATTTTTTTTGGGTAGCTTTATTAACACCCACCGAATCTTGGAGGGCACTTACGCCAAAAATCATTGACTGCTTTAAATCAAACGATTGCGATCGTTTTTCGCTGCGATCTTCCACACAAGGATCTTGAGATCATGGCCATACCATCAGACAGTTAATTTTTTATTTAATGTGGCACACATATAAAAACGTGATCTACAAAATCAGGTTTGAGCATGATGTATGCCACGCTATCATGGCCATACCATCTGACTGTCAATTTTTGATTTATCGTCCTCCGAGCAATAGGATACCGGTACTTACCACCCAAGATTATTCCATCTCAACCTAGTTTTTATGTGCTTAAATTGTTTACTTCTTTAAATCAGATGATAAAGATTGTTTTTCAGCCTAATCTTTGACACACTAGATCTTGAGATCATGGGCCTACCATAAGATGGTCAAATTTTGAACACATGGCACACATCCCAAAAAGGAATATTTTAATTTTCGGCCAAATGTTAATTAATTGTTATACATTTTCCAGATTATTAATAAGATCATCCAAACAGTGGAAAATGAAGGAATCCTACATATTTCTCCAAGCTAAGAATCCATGAGAAAATATAGGAAAAGTGAATATTTTTCCTCCAGTGTCCTGTGTTTTATTCAAACACACCCTTACATATAGACCTTGGAGTAATGAGTGAGTTCTTACATGTCAATATATTGAACACAAAAGAAGCAAATGGGTTTCTGAAAAAAGAAAGGAAAGCCTACACATTCTGAATACATGTGCATGCCTTGTATTCTCAGATACTCTTGCATGTATATGAAGTTAAAAAACAAATAGAAATGAAAGCGAAGGACATTAGAAAATATAATTGAAAAGCTCAAGAACAAAGGGGTTGCCTGATCTATTTTTTGATTTCTTAAAAGAGCTGTAGATCACCGTTTTCATTGCTTAGTCTCAATTGAATGGAGGTTATCGTCAAGGGAGTATGTTACTCAATCAATTGACCTACACTTTGCAATGGCTTATAGGGCTAAAGTGAGAGAGAAGGACAAGGCTACCTCAATTATTGGAATGAGAGAATAAAGTTCGAATTAACCGAATTCCGAAAAAATTGAAGTAAAATAAGGAAAATGATTTCCTTGTTTGACTAACCCCAAGTAACACAAAATACTTGCTGGAGTTGCATGTGACTAAGTCCATGCATTTACGACCTGGGAAATGTGTACTAGATTTGGGCCTACATGTCAGAGTCCTTGGGATTCAGTGGATATGCAAGTTGCTTGTCTACTTCTGTATTACAATTTGATTGCTCAACGGACTCTCTTGTTTTTCAATCCCAGCTTAGAATTGAAAGGGCTACAATATATGCTAATGGAATTTAGTTTAAAGTATAAACCATTCTGAGGGACATTCTAAATTTTCTTCCAACACGTTGGAAATATTCATAAAAAAGGTTTGGCCCTCGGGATGAAGGATGTAACGAATTTTCAAATGAAATTTGCGTTCTCTTGCTCAGTGCTATTATGCAATCATGACTCATCTTTTCCTGATCTTGTGTAGGTTATAGATATTTCTGAAATGCTTTACGATTACTTTGTAAGTGTTGACTTTGAGGAGTTTGATATGCCTTCTACAAAGTTTTCATATGTAAGTTCTGTTTTACCAGCATAATTTATCTCCTCTGTATTTATCTCGTCATTGTTGCATATTTAGTGGCAGATATTGTAAGTTGTATTTATCGTTTCAGGACCATACAACTGAACACTTCAGTGTAGAATCTGGATGTGCCAGTGATTTGCCTGATTCTGTTTCAAGTAAGGGGCCTAAGCAAAGAAAAGCAAAGAAATCCAAAAGAATGTAAACAATGGATTTAATTTCATCTTCTTTAATTTTATTATCACTTCTTGTTTCCCCCTTCCGTTTTCTCATGTTGATTTTACCTTGTAATATATAAGCTTTCTAAATTGATAGCCTTGCTTTACTTCTATTGAAATTGGTTAGTGAAGACATATAACTTCTCTTTTTTCAAAAATCATATAATTTTGATTACACAAATTTATGAGGCCTGCACAGGTAGTCAGATTTATTTGATTAGTTGCTCTCATAATATATGCTGCTATAATCATTCATGTTGTGTAACATCCCCGAAATTTGAGCGTTGAACAGTGTCCTTGGGACGCGTGCCCGATTGGTCGTAGGTTTGACCAAGTGGAAATCAACTCGATGACTATGATTCAACTAGGTTGATGTTAATAAGCACGTATGCATAGCGTAGGATCTTGTTAGAGATTATATACAACTATCTTTGGTGTATGTGCTTTACACCAAAGCATGAAGGGTTAAAAGGAGGCAAATAACTTTAGAGAAGTTATTGCCTTTGTTTAGGTTGGTGTAGAGAGTTATGAGGAGAGAGAGAGTGAAGAGGAAGGAGTAATTGCAAGGGAATTGGGTGGAATGACGGATCGAAGCCACACGTGAGCTATAAATTACGACGGCAACGCGTGGGAGAACTCGTTGAAGTTGGAGTTAGGAAACCTAGCCAATGACCCAAGCCTTTGGATCAATCAAGGGTTGATTTGAGGTGAGTTTTTGTTAGATTTAAATGAATATGTTGTGGTGCCTAAATTCAGTTAATTAATGTTAAAATGATGAATTAAAGAAGTAGAATGAATGAGAAATGGTAAGGAAGAAAACTGGAAGAAATGCCTGCAAAGGGCTGGAATTCTGACCAAATCTATTGATCGATTTTGACTTAGAAGTAAGTTGGGCAAGAATGCCCGAAATCGATTGATCGATTTCAAAATCGATCAATCGATTTTTAGATTTCGATTAATCGATTTAAAATCGATTCATCGTCTGTTCACTCCCAGTGGCTGGAAAATCAAGAGCCTGAGAAAACCGATTGATCGATTTGGAAATCGATCAATCGATTTTGGAATTTCGATTAATCGATTTGGGATCGATTAATCGATTTGGACAGTTTTTGTTGACTTCTGTTTTGAACTTTGAGGTTCTAGGAGGGTCTTATACCTTATTTTGTGCATCTTTCTTGATGTTTTGCTTATGCTATAATGTACCTTAGGTTATGCAAGTGAGTGCGAGCATGGGAACCACATTGGACCTTGACGCTTGAGAAATTACACGCGTGAGGTAGGGAACGCCGTTAACATGTATTTTAATAGGAAGAGCATGCATGTAGTGATATAGAAATGAATACTTATGTATCGAAAATGTGAATCTTAACGGTGTGTGTGTGAACACTAAATAAGGAAATGAGTATGTGACGTCCTTAGGGGATGTGAATGTGATAAGGCCATCTGTGTGATGCACTGAGTTAGACATCCCAGGGATGCATGTGAAAATATAAAACAAAGTGAGCAAGAATTGATAAGGCCTAATATACTATAATTAACACAATCACGCGGTGAATAACTATATGTAGTGCACTTTTGATATTTAAGGTTTAGAGAATATCCCACTGACGTGGCGAGATACTCACGACTGACTCGGCAGAATATCCGTGACCGGTACGGCAGCCAATCCGTACACCAATTACACATCCCAGGGATGTATGTATGAGAATTAAACCCCGCCGCCTATGAGAAAGGGACCTGGGTGGTATTGAATGAATGAAAAAAGATATGAAAATGGTATGATTAGACGATGATGGAGGGTATTCCATCGGGCGCTCGACGTTATAGTAAGTCGAAGAATATTTAAGTTATGATTTAAGTCTTTAGGCCAAATCATTGTCTTATATGAGCAAGTTGAGAACAAATGAACACATGTAAAGTAACAGTAACATCCAGTGCATCTTTTCAGTCATTTAAATTAATTTTTCAGCTAATTCATTGATACATCATGCTACTAAATATCATGGAATATATGTAAGAGATTAACTTATATGTTCATTCAGTTGTTTCCCTATTGAGCTAGGATGTAGCTCACCTTTTAGACTATACGTCATAGGTCCTGTACTTGCAGCTGCTGCTACTTTGGGAGGCGTAGATCTGGAGGATTCAGATTACGTACCTGGGGAGGATTTGGAGCCCCCTCCTGAGGAATTCTTCTAGAGGATCCCTGCGTACTTTAATTTAATTTTTGAGAGAGTACTGTACGGTTTGGTATGTCAAGCTATTTTTGAGAAAATATAATTAAACAATGATATATTCTTTTGGCGAACCATCTAGGGTGACTGTTGTGTTGTCAATGATATATTCTTTTGCTCATGCGTTGGCATGAGACTAGAACCATCTTTTGGGTTACTTATTTTGATGGTTATATATGTATAACTAGAGATTTAGTTCGATATCAGTTCTTATGCTTCTATTTTGTTTCATCTTTGCTTGAATATACCAATGTTCCGTGCAGGCTTATGGGGCACGACCTTGAGGGTCATGCTGATGGCACGGGTTTCGGGGAGTCAAAATCCTGGCTGTCACTGTTGGTATCAAAGCAGTTTCTTTTAGAATTTCTGACAAGTCTTGGTTTTGTTAGAGCATAGGACCTTTTGCTAATGAAACTTTGGTTTCATGTGCAGACCGTAATGTCTTCTAGAGGAAGAGGACGACCTCAGGGTGGTCAAGACAGAAACTTACGGAGCGGAGACGATTTTGTCTCGGCTATGAATAGAGTACCAATGGGGAATAGAGAAGCCCGAGGGAGTAGTGGCCAGGCAGAGAATCAGGATAGAGATCGTCAGGAGAGCGATAAGATTGAACAGGAAAGAGTTAGAGAAAAAAATGAGGAGAGAAGCGTCAGCGGATGATGCATACTATGGAAACCATGGCAAATGCCATGGCTCAACAAGCAGTGTCCTTAGTAGCTCACGACGCCAATGAGCAGCATCAGTCACCTACACCTCTAGTAGGTCCTACACCGCCAGTGCCCTCTGCATTTACAGAGTTTAGGAGGATGCGTCCTCCTAGCTTTTCAGGGAAAGCAGAGCCAATGGATGCGGAAAATTGGCTGAGCGAGATGGAGAAAGTATTTAGCGTGCTTACGCGCACGGAGGACGAGAGTGTCCGTTGGGCAGCTTACATGCTAGATGAGGAGGCAGGCCCTTGGTGGAAGTCTGTTTCTAGGACTAGGGCTCAGGAGACCCCAGGATTGCCTTGGACATGGGATGAGTTTGTGGAAGAATTTAACAAGCAGTACTTCCCTGAAGTTGTACGAAATCAGATTGAAGTTAGATTTTTACATCTCGAGCAGGGAAGAATGTCAGTGAGAGAGTATGGGGTTAAGTTTATGAGGATTGCTCGCTTTGCTCCTGATTTCGTAGTCACGGATCTGATGAAAGTAAAACGACTACAATGCGGCTTGAGGCCGGACATCAGGGTGAAAGTAGCAGCGTTTGAGTTGAAGACCTATGGAGAGGTCATGAGCAAAGCCTTAGTCATTGAAGAGGACAATGAAGATAGATATCGAAGAAGGGATCAATCAGGCAGAGGAAGAGCGGATCAGAGTAGGGTTGAAAACTACGAGCCGGTGAACAAAAAGCCGAGATTTGTAGCACCCATTCAGAGGCAGCCGTTCCAAACCGGGTATGTTAGACCGGCGCAGCAGACAAACTATCAGAGGTTACCTGTGCTTGCGTCGGGGAGACCAATCAGATATGAGAACCCTGCTACCACCACTGGAGCAGCAGTTACACAGGGTTTCTTACGAGCAACATCTATTACAGTTGAGACTTGTGCCAAGTGTGGCAAGTCTCATAAGACAGCTGAGTGCAGAAGGAGTACTCGGGGTTGTTATAAATGTGGAAAGGTGGGCCACACTATCCGAGATTGCCCTGAGATGGCTAAGGAGAGGACGATTTTTGGTTTAATGCCACGACCTATACAAGCAAAGAAGCCGGTCGTACAAGGAAGAGTCTACGCAGTTACGGCTCAAGAAGCACATAATACCACCGACGTGATCCAAGGTGAGATTTCTTTTAAATAAAGAATTTCAATTATTAAAAGTTTTTAGATAGAGAAGGTGCATTCATATAAGAAGTAGAATAGACTAATTCTCTTCCATAAATTTTGATGTATGTAGTGTGCTATGTATATAAATATGTATGCTTTATAGGTACTTTAGAAGTGTACGGCAAAGGGAGTGACCTAGCTTATGAGGCGAGAGTGTTGATAGACCCGGGGTCTACCCACTCATTTATTACTCCTCACTTTGCAAAGAAGATGAAGGTCAACCCGGAGACGTTGGATTTTGTCTTAACAATATCTATCCCGACTGGAGAATCGATCGATACGGAAAGGGTTTGCAAATCGGTGATGGTGACCATCATGGATGGAGACGTCTGTGAACTACCGACAAATTTAATTTTGTTAGACATGTAAGGATTCGACGTGATCCTTGGCATGGATTGATTGTCACAACATTGTGCGACGATAGATTGCAAGAATAAAGTTGTCATCTTCAGACTAATACGAGGAGATCGTTCCGATTTCGTGGAGTGAGATCGACGTTTATGCCAGTTATCTCTGCAGTCAGGGCCGAGTGTTTGATCAGAAAGGGGTGTAGTGGTTACTTGGCATTCTTGAAGGAAGATAAGGAAGGGAAGAGCATTATCTCAGAGATCGCAGTTGCACGTGAATTCGAAGATGTGTTTCCGGAGGAATTACCAGGATTACCTCCAAATAGAGAGGCGGAGTTCGCTATCGACTTAGCACTTGGAACGGAGCCTTCCAAAGCACCATATAGAATGGCTCCTGCTGAGTTGAAAGAGTTGAAAGAGCAATTGCAATAGCTCATAGATAAGGGGTTTGTAAGACCTAGTATCTCCATGGGGAGCACCGATCTTGTTTGTAAAGAAGAAAGATGGGTCAATGCGACTGTGCATTGAGTATCGCCAGTTAAACAAACTGACCATCAAGAATCGATATCCATTGCCTAGGATTGGCGATTTGTTTGATCAGCTGCAAGGAGCGAGGTACTTTTTCAAGATCGATCTGAGATCTGGATGCCATCAGCTGCAAGTTAAGACAGAGGACATCTAGAAGACATCATTCAGGACACGGTACGGACACTACGAGTTCTTAGTGATGCCGTTTGGTTTAACAAATGCACCGGCGTCGTTTATGGATTTGATGAATCGAGTGTTTAAACCACACCTGGACTCTTGCGTCGTAGTATTTGTTGACGACATCCTGATATATTCCAAGTCACAGAAGGAACAAGAAGAACACTTGAGAGTTGTTCTACAAACTTTACGTGAACACCAACTATACGCCAAACTCAGTAAGTACGAGTTTTTGTTGGAAGAAGTTAGCTTTTGGGGACATGTCATTTCAAAGGATGGTGTCACAGTAGATCCGACTAAGATTAAAGCAGTGGTAGAATGAGAACAATCGAAGATGGTAACAGACGTCCGTAGTTTCCTTGGTCTAGCTGGCTACTATTGACATTTTGTAGAGGGATTTTCTAAAATATCGGGACCTCTTACGAGACTTACAAGGAAGGAAGCGAGATTCGAGTGGAGTGAAGCGTGCCAAAAGAGTTTTCAAGAACTCAAGAAGAGACTCATTTCAACTCCAGTACTAGCAATTCCTTTAGGCAGTGGAGGGTTCGCGGTATATAGTGACGCTTCGCATAATGGTTTGGGCTGCGTGCTCAACCAGCACAAGAAGGTGATAGCTTACGGGTCGAGACAGCTGAAAGATCACGAGAAGAACTATCTGACACATGACCTGGAACTAGCAGCGGTCATATTTGCATTGAAGATTTGGAGACATTATTTGTACGGTGAGACCTTTGAGATCTTCACCGACCATAAGAGCCTTAGGTACCTGTTTACACAAAAAGAGTTGAATATGAGGCAGCGCAGATGGATGGAGTCTCTCAAAGACTATGATTGCTCCATATAATACCATCCAGGCAAGGCTAATGTAGTAGCCGATGCCTTGAGTCGGAAGGGTTCAGCTCAGTTGGCTAATTTGATCATGGGAATGCACAGATGGAAATTGTTTGAAGATCTTTCACTGTATGATGCAAATATTGAGGTACAAGCTACATGCGCTTTCTTGGCTAACATATCAGTGAGACCTATGATCTTTAGGCATATCCACGAGCTACAGATGAGAGACCCGGAGTTAACCAAGATTCGCCAAGATGTGATTGAAGGCATCAAATCAGAGTTTTCAGTGAAAGAAGATGGTTCCTTAGTGTTCAAGGGCCGTCTTTGTATTCTAGATGATGCCGATCTGCGGCAAACTATCTTTGATGAGGCTCACAAGTCGAAATATGCAATCCACCCTAGTAGCACAAAAATGTATCAAGACTTGAGAAAGAATTATTGGTGGAGAGGTTTGAAGCAAGACGTGGCCAAGTACGTGTCACGGTGCTTGACATGTCAACAGGTGAAAGTCGATCATAGACATCCTGCTGGATTATTACAGCCTCTACCCATACCAGAGTGGAAATGGGAGTCAATCTCCATTGACTTCATTGCTGGACTACCACGTACGGCAAAGAGATACAACGCCATTTGGGTAGTCGTGGGTCGATTAACTAAGTCAGCACACTTCTTGCCTTATAACACGATGTACACAGCAGGAAGACTCATGGAGTTGTATATGAAGGAGATCGTGCGGTTACACGGGATTCCTAGTAGCATTGTCTCTGATCGTGACCCGTTATATACTTCAAAGTTTTGGAAGAAGTTTCAAGAAGGCAGGGGTACGCGATTGGATTTTAGTTCGGCTTTCCATCCGCAGACCAATGGGCAAACAGAGCGGGTGAATCAAGTGATAAAGGACATGCTCAAAGCGTGTATGCTTGAACTATAATGATCATGGGATCAACACCTACCATTGATCGAATTTGCATACAACAATAGCTTCCAAACGAGCATTGGGATGACGCCGTATGAAGCTCTATGTGGAAGGCGACATAGATTGCCTATCAATTGGGAAGAGACCGGCAAAATGTTTGTATTGGGGCCGGAGTTGCTTGAAGATAACGTTATCGTTGTCCGTATGATCAGAGAAAGACTTAAGTCAGCTCAGAGTAGACAGAAGAGCTACGCCGATATCAAGAGAACAAGTGTAGACTATACCGTTGGCGAGCATGTGTTTGTGAAGGTATTGCCTATGAAAGGCGTTATGAGATTTGGAAAGATAGGTAAGTTGAGTCCCCGTTACCGTGGACCCTTTGAGGTTTTGGGTCGGGTAGGCGAGGTTGTGTATCGCGTTGGATTACCACCACGATTTGAACGGGTACACAACGTCTTCCACGTCTCTATGCTCAGAAAATATGTGAATGACCCTTCCCATATCTTGGGAGGTCAGCCGTTGGAAATGCACGAAGATATGAGCATGATCGAGGAACCGGCTGAGATATTGGATAGAAATGAGCAAGTGTTGCGCACGAAAGTAATTCCTTTAGTGCTTGGTCGATGAAAGAATCATCCGGTCGAAGAAGCTACATGGGAACGAGAGGCAGATGTGAGAGAGCAGTATCCGGACTTGTTTGCGGAGAGTTGAGAGCTTAATTGTATCGTCGCATGTATGTTTGTGGGTTTAAACCGTTTGTGTAATCAAAAAGTTGCATGATACCTCGAATTATGTAAGGAATGAATGGAACAAATGTGGATTGTAAATGTACCGTTGTGCGATTCAAATGTAAGGCTTAATGGTCATTGCATCATGAGAAATGGATGGCCAATAGGTGCTAAGGAGTAAAAGTAAGGTCAGCAAGTGACTTACCTAAAAGCCAAAGACAAACTAACAAAGAAACAAAAAGGAAGTGAAGGAAAATAGAATGCAAAAATTTCTGAAAAACTCTGTCAAAACCAATTAATCGATTTTGGATTTCGATTAATCGATTTCGTTCAATTGGACGACTGGCACACGCCAGTGAGATGAAAAACCTGGAAATTTGGTAGTAGTAAATTTCGATTAATCGAGTTAAATTCGATTAATCGATTTTTGAAATCGATCAATCGATTTCGCGTAGCTGAGGTTAAGTTATAAAAAATCGATCAATCGATTTTTGCCTATATAAGCCAGTTTTGGAATTTTTTCCTCATTTTGAAATTTCAAACGAAATTTCTTCTTTGAGCGCCATTTTCCTTTTTCCCTTGGCTACCATAACCACTAGGATTTGCGGCTTTTGCGGATCGAGTTCAGATCAAAACCCTAGCTATCTGGATCGAATACAAAAGGTAAACCCTAGTTTTATCAAATTCTTTCAATTTGTACCATTCCAGCCCTAGTTTTTGAATTTTCTTGATTTTAAAACCCACAATGCCACCTAATCCTAGGTTAGCTACGAAGCAATCGGCTTCTAAGCTTTCGGTACAGCGTAAGAATGCCGCGCCACCACCACCTTCACCACCATCATCATCATCAGCTTCATCTTATTCGACGGATGCGTCATCATGCGAATCGTCGCCCCCACCACCACCACCCGGAAATTTGCCCCAACCAAATGAATGGTGGGCTGCAAAGGAATTTGAATTTGAATACATCATAGACGAGGCTTTGTTTACCGATCCCGACGTTGAGCGCGAAACCAAATGGGCCCGACAATACCTTGTTAACGCGGGCCTTGGTAACCTTTTGAAACCTTTGCACGATTACTACTACCCTAGACTCGTTAGGTTGTTCTACCAAAACCTACAAAAGGGTCAAGGGGATGACACCGTTACGACCGAGATCGATGGTCGTAACTACCTATTTACCCTACGCCATGTCCATGAGTCTTTAGAGTGTTATGTCACACACGTGCCCGAGACCAACCTTTTTCCTCCCTTCCCACAACCTGTAGATTATGAAGAGATTAGAACGGAATTGACAAGGGGAAACAAGGGATCTGGCAAATCCATATGGACGGTGGACCTACCCCCTTACATGTGGATGCTTGATTCGATAATCAAGTGTAATCTTTACCTTATGTTCCACGACACTGAGCGGGTAGAGTTGGTCTAACAGGCCTTATACGCGGCATACCGCGGCCGTTGGTTCGACGCTACCAAGATAGTCTTTGAGGGGATGATTTATATAAAAGGGAAAATGATGAAGGGCCCTTTGAGACCCAAGGAGCGTATGCCTTACGCTCGGCTTATTTCAAGTCTACTTTGACGCCCCAGGGTATGCTATTTCTCCCGCCTAGCGAAAGGCCACCAACCATGTGAAACATTATTTTATAATTACGTGGGGCTGCAGCTATAGGCTGTTTAAGAAGGCTCTACCAGTTGAGGGGCCAGCACCTGCCCAGGTTAGCGATGCACCACCACCACAGCAGGACCCACCAGCAGAGGGGGAGCAGCCTGTTATACCACCACCAGACCACGCAGCAGGGGAGCGGCCTCATGACGCAGTACCCCCTGAGGAGCATCCTTTAGTACCACCTACTGCTCCTGCATAGTCCACTCCTACTGCTTATGCACGAGCTCACCGGAGGCGGGCATCTCAGGCCCCTGCGCCTAGTACCATTGACGATGTTCTCGCCCTCATGGCGGAGAATAATCGCCAGATGCTAGAGCACCATCGACGTATGGAGGAGACTGGCACTCGCATGGACCACAGGCTGGATTTTCACTAGGCAAATAACTTTGGTGTATGTGCTTTACACCAAAGCATGAAGGGTTAAAAGGAGGCAAATAATTTAAAAGAGAAGTTATTGCCTTTGTTTAGGTTGGTGTAGAGAGTTATGAAGAGGAAGGAGTAATTGCAAGGGAATTGGGTGGAATGACGGATCAAAGCCACACGTGAGCTATAAATTACGACGGCAACGCGTGGGAGAACTCGTTGAAGTTGGAGCTAGGAAACCTAGCCAATGACCCAAGCCTTTGGATCAATCAAGGGTTGATTGAGGTGAGTTTTTGTTAGATTTACATGGATATGTTGTGGTGCCTAAATTCACTTAATTAATGTTAAAATGATGAATTAAAGAAGTAGAATGAATGAGAAATGGTAATGAAGAAAACTAGAAGAAATGCACGCAAAGGGCTGGATTTCTGACTAAATCGATTGATCGATTTGACTTCGAAGTAAGCTGGGCAAGAATGCCCGAAACCGATTGATCGATTTCAAAATCGATTTTTGGATTTCGATTAATCGATTAATCGTCTGTGCACTCCCAGTGGCTAGAAAATCAAGAGCCTGAGAAAACCGATTGATCGATTTTCAAATCGATCAATCGATTTTAGATTTTCGATTAATCGATTTGGGATCGATTAATCAATTTTGGGAATTCGATTAATCTATTTGGACAGTTTTTATTGACTTCTGTTTTGGACGTTGAGGTTCTAGGAGGGTCTTATACCTTCTTTTGTGCATCTTTCTTGATGTTTTGCTTATGCTATGATGTACCTTAGGTTATGCAAGTGAGTGCGAGCATAGGAACCGCATTGGACCTTGACGCTTGAGAAATTACACGCGTGAGGTAGGGAACGCCGTGAACATGTATTTTAATAGCAAGAGCATGTATGTAGTGATATAGAAATGAATACTTATGCATCGAAAATGTGAATCTTAAGGGTGTGTGTGTGTGAACACTAAATAAGGAAATGAGTATGTAACGTCCTCAGGGGATGTGAATGTGATAAGGCCATCTATGTGATGCATTGAGTTGGACATCCCAGGGATGTATGTGAAAATGTAAAGCAAAGTGAACGAGAATTGATAAGGCCTAATATACTATAATTAGCACAATCACACGGTGAATAGCTATATGTAGTGTACTTTTGATATTTAAGGTTTGGAGAATACCCCACCGACGTGGCGAGATACCCACGACTGACTCGGCAGAATATCCGTGACCAGTACGGCGACCAATCCGTACACCAGTTGCACATCTCAGGGATGTATGTATGAGAATTAAACCCCATCGCCTATGAGAAAGGGACCTGGGTAGTATTGAATGAATGAAAAAAATATGAAAATGGTCTGATTAGACGACGATGGAGGGTATTCCATCGGGCGCTCGACGCTATAGTAAGTCGAAGAATATTTAAGTTATGATTTAAGTCTTTAGGCCAAATCATTGTCTTATATGAGCAAGTTGAGAACAAATGAACACATGTAAAGTAACAGTAGCATCCAGTGCATCTTTTCAGTCGTTTAAATAGTTTTTCCAGCTAATTCATTAATACATCATGTTGTTAACTATTATGGAATATATGTGAGAGATTAACTTATATGTTCATTCAGTTGTTTTCCTATTGAGCTAGGATGTAGCTCACCCTTTAGACTATACGTCATAGGTCCTGTGCTTGCGGCTGCTGCTACTTCGGGAGGCGTAGATCCGGAGGATTCAGATTACGTACTTGGGGAGGATTTGGAGCCCCCTCCTGAGGAATTCTTCTAGAGGATCCCTGCGTACTTTGATTTAGTTTTTGAGAGAGTACTGTACGGCTTGGTATGTCAAGCTATTTTTGAGAAAATATAATTAAACAATGATATATTCTTTTGGCGAACCATCCAGGGTGATTGTTGTGTCGTGACTGATGGTTCGGGTGGGTTCTTTTGCTCATGCGTTGACATGAGACTAGAACCATCTTTTGGGTTACTTATTTTGATGGTTATATATGTAGAACTGGAGATTTTGTTCGATATCAGTTCTTATATTTTTATTTTGTTTCATCTTTGCTTGAATATACCAATGTTCCGTGTAGGCTTATGGGGCACGGCCTTGAGGGTCATGCTGATAGAACGGGTTTTGGGGAGCCGAAATCCGGGTTGTCACATGTTGTCTAATATGGAATCTGAGCAGACACATTTCCTCATCCATTCATATTCATATCATTCATGCATTGTGGATAGTTTTTATTTATGCAAATGGCATAATATGATTAGGTTTTGCCTGCTTCCCAAAATAATATGAGAACATAGATTGTATAGCTGGCTTGATTAAAACTATTATTGATGGCAATTGTTGAAGTAACTGCTGGAATTTCAAGTATCTCCATAACTTAATCATGCCATGTTGAGGAGGCACACTTCTTTCAATGTTATGTGGGGCACCAGGTACCGTTTTGCTATCAATGAGTGTTGGGATATCTGTTTGAGCGTAATTATTTTTCTTAGGTTAGGGTTTATAGATCTTAGAGAGAGAGAGAGAGAGAGAGAGAGATAGAGAGAGAGAGATTGGGATATCTGTTTGAGCGTAAATATTTTTCCTAGGTTAGGGTTTGTAGATCTTAGGGTTAGAGAGAGAGAGAGAGGGAGAGAGAGAGGGAGGGATTGGGATATCTGTTTGAGCATAAATATTTTTCCTAGGTTAGGGTTTATAGATCTTAGGGTTAGAGAGAGGGACTGGGATATCTGTTTGAGTGTAATTATTTTTCCTAGGTTAGGGTTTATAGATCTTAGGGTTAGAGAGAGAGAGAGAGAGACGTGATAACACTGTAGGCACACCAACAATCCCCCTTAAGCGTGGGCATAGATACCTATCATGCCCACTTGGAATAGTACCTTATACAATTGATTTCTTCCTACGACTTTAGTGAGGGTATCAACCAACTGATCTTATGAGTTTACTTGGGGTAGACAAAAATCTTTGTGCTCAACTTTTTCTTGTATAAAGTTACAGTGCACTTCAATGTGCTTGGTTCATTCATGGTACACTGGATTCCCTGCGATGTGAAGAGCGATTACATTATCTCCATAGAGGGTCATGGGAAGTTTTATATTAATTCCAAAATCTGCTAGGATGAATCTCAGCCACATCTTTTCATGGGTACCCTGAGACATTTAATGCATATGTGTGTACGTAATAATATAAACATTTGTCTTTACTTTTGAGTATTTTTATATTTACCAACTTAGTACATTAAAAACAAAAATAATAAAGAATAATGGAGCTGAAATTAGCCATTCCTCCATTTCAAGTGGTTGACAGGTTTGAGTTAATATGTTGTTCCCAACACGTGTACATGGATAATATTGCTGTTCCCCATCTTTTGGAGTACCCTTGATCTTTTTTTCTTTTTTCATTTACGTCTTTCACATATTTTCTACATTTCCCTTGTTTCCTTTGTGTTTTTCTCACATTTCAGTTTTATTGTGTCATGTACATATTTTCAAAACCCTGACTTGCTTCCACCCCATGCTTAATAGTGTTCTGGAAATTTTCTTATCAACTCAAAGTGTCAGCTATTTCATGCTTTAGTTTTTATAAGGTAGTTTGGGCCATCATTTTCATGTTGAAATGCTGTTTACATCCATGAATTATTAATTCTGAAAATATCTTTTTATGTACTTTGGAAATTTGAATTTAAACCTGCTCCTGTTGCATTGTCATGCCACAGCATTGAGAACACAGGAACAGGGTGTGGGCAAGTGCTAAATGGAAACTTCTCTTATCGGGATACTAATGGTGCCCTTACGACCTACGATGAAAAATTGGTTTCTGCATGGACAGAGGTAGCGATCATTCCATGCTCCAATTTCAAGCTGGGTTCTGCAGTTGAGGTATGCCTAATTAATGGTGCTTAGGAACTAATTTTCTGGAAGCTGTTCACTGCTTATATGTTACTGGTTGTGGATCCTATAGTTTCTTAAACAGGATGGTTCAGAGCGCATCTGGATTAATGGGATTATAAAGTGCATTGAGGGTGCAAGAGCCCTTGTTCTGTTTCCAGAAACATCTACAAATGGTAGTCATTGAATCTTTTATATTACTCAAGCTACTCAAATAGAGACTTCTTCCATATTAACTTTTGGACTATTTTATTCAGGAGAACAAGATAAATGGGTTGATTTGGTCACAGAATCTAATATCAATGAAGTCTCAAGCATGCTCGATGGTAATACATCTGATCAGGGTAGATTTTTGCCTAATATACGCCCTTCCATGAGTTTGGCTAATTTTCCAGAACAAATTTCACTGGCCGAACGTCATGGAGTAGAGGAATTTCTCAGGATTGGACAAGTAGTTGAAGTTTTGCTCAGTAATAGGTAGTGCCAGTTCCTTGTGATTGAATTATAAAAAAGTTTAGCCTGCTGGATTCATAGAATAGTAGATTTTGGTTCTTATTTTACGTCTCCAATTTGTTATTATCTGTAGAAGTTGTAGAACTTTTTTATGGATTTTTTTGCTATGTTTATTCTTCATGTGAGTGTGGGATCAAGATAACCACTAGTTATGTTTTAGCTAACCACTCGCTAAGTTTCACTATGTTGTGCAATTTGTTTTCCATATTGATAATTTTCCTAAAAATGTTGGCGAAATTATGTGTTTACGATACAAATAGCAATCATTTACCATCTTTTCCATCAACCCTTCTGTGTTTACGAAACCCTGTGCCCGAAATTTCGATTTCTGAAGCATCGATTCAGAGGGAAAAAAGACAATAATGGCGGGCATTAGAAGAAAATGTGAAACTGGATATGAGATAAAAATCTTATGATCACATTCTATTCCTGTCCTTTCACGTTATTTATACAATTGACGTGATACCTCTCATAGTTAAGAGAGACACGGGCATTCCTTAGTATCCAAAATACAGACACCTAATCTAATGGGGCATTCATTTTGGATAAATAGGAGAAAAGAAATAAACTTCAAGATGAAATTGCCCATTACTTAGAATGGCTATACTTCAACACAAACTAAAATTGTATATACATTTTTTTGCAAATGGGTTAGTTCCTCAATGTCATATCTCCTTTCCCCATTTTTTGTTTTTATTTAAAAAGAATATTTGACTAACAAAAATTATTATTTTAGGAATTTTTGTTCTTCTTTCAGAAGTTATTTTACTTGATAAGTGTGTATATGGGATGAGTGAGAATCTCTTCTTGTTCTCAAGTGACCTCAAAGTTAATTTCACTATGTACATGGATGTGGTGATATGCCATTATGGGGCGCCCATATCCAGCCCAGAAAATTAAGACAAAGCTACTGTTCATAGGCTCCAACAGAGACTGTTCACAGATCTGATATAACCTATTTAATTCTGTTTTAGGCTAGGTCTTAATGGGCTTTTAAAATAGGCGTAACTTGTGATTAACACAGGTCACATGACACCTTAGTATGTCACATGGCCTCATGAAAGTTGAGATGTCCAATGAAAAGTCAAGGCTTTGATTAGTTGAATAGACAAAAAACTGTCATTCTTAAGATCTGTGAATGGTAGACACTTGTTACGATTCAGATTTGACCAAACTTAAATTTTACTATATTTTAGTTAGTTTACTAGACTTTCTGTATGTGATTCGGGTTAAAGGCTCATTCTTCTATCAGAAGAGAGACTATTGGCCATCACCCACCATAAGATGAACAGTTATATTAATACTGATAATATTGTTTAACGCCCCATTCTAATAAAAATACATACACATATATATTCCAATGCTTCCCCTCTAGCTGGTTCTTAAATATCTATCATACCCAACTTGACAAGAATACTCTAAAAATGTGAAGGGCCAAGTGGCTTAGTGAAAATATCCGTTTACTGATCTGAAGGGAGTGAAGCTGTAAGAACTCACATGTGCCATTTGCATAGTTCTATACCCAGATTTAGCTCTAGATTTCGAGACCTCATCTTGTTTTTAACTCTTCCATACCACCAGGTTACCTCCAACGAAAGGATATTATTCAGAGGTAGAACGACAATCAGTAGGAGCTCTGACATAATCTGCATCACTATAGCAATTGATAGAATGTCCATCATCAGAATAGAATAGTCCTCTTCTAGGAGAAGACTTAATATATAGCACAGTATGCGGTGCAAGACATCTATACGTGGCACATGTGGTGTACACATGAAATGAGTAATTGATACAACAAAGGTAAGATTCGGCCTCATATTAGTAAGATAGAGAAGATGTTCAATAGGACGCTGCTACTTAGATGAATCCCAGCTGCTCTCCAATGTCGGCATGAAGATGATGTTTAGGATCCATGGGAGACTTGGAAGGTCTACATTTTAGAATGTCAGTATCCTGCATGCAGAAAAATTGAAGGCAACCCAAGTTCTTCCATTGGGTTGCCAACGCTCGCAACAAAATCAATTACTTGGGGAATAGTGTCTTGTTGAGGGGGTTTCCTACTCCGATTATCAGCAGATCTATCAGCAGATCCGGCACCATGTTGTTGACTTCTACTCTAATATGTACTCCGATGAAGGGCTAGATCGGCCGGAGCTAGACGGTCTAGTGTTTCAATCCATCTCGGAAGAAAGTGTGCTGATGTGGAGCAGCCCTTTAGTGAAGGCGAGGTGTGGCGGACCATCAAGTTCGACGACAAGAATAAATCCCCGGGCCCCGACGACTTCACATTGGAATTTTATCGTGCATTTTGGTCGACCCTTAAAGAGGATCTAATGGAGGTGCTTCACGAGTTCCACTCCATTGGGTTTATTGGTTGAAGCCTAAACTCCACGTCTATTACTCTCATCCCAAAAAGAGAAGCGGCAGAAGACCTATCGGATTTTCGTCCGATCTGCCTTATCAACTGTTTGTATAAGATCATCTCTAAGGTGTTGGCCAACAGACTCAAACCGCTATTGGGCAAGATTATCTCGGTTAACCAGGGACCTTTTGTTCATGGGAGGTAGTTGGTGGACCTGGTGGCGGTGGCCCAAGAGGTGATTCACTCGGCTCATCACGCTCGTCAGCCTGCAGCCCTTTGGAAGGTGGATTTGGAGAAGGCTTACGACCGTGTTAGTTGGGAGTGCCTAGACTACATGCTCGGCAAGCTTGGGTTTGGAGGGGGTGGATGCGAGCCTGTTACTCCTCCGCTTGATTTTTGTTTTGATTAATGGGATGCCAGCGGGGTATTTCAAAAGCTCCAGGGGGATTCGTCAGGGTGGTCCGCTCCCCCCCTGCTTATTCAACATGGTGGGGGAAGCGCTAACTGGTCTCATTGCTAATGCGAGGCAGCTTCAGATCATATCGGGGATTCAGGTGGGATCGCAGGGCCGTTCCATTTCGCACCTTCAATATGCCGATGACACCGTCATTTTTGGGAATGCCAATGTGGAGGAATTCAGGTTTTTGACAGAGATCCTCTGTTTACGAGGCTGTTTCAGGTCAGTGCATTAATTTAATTTGCTTAAATCCGCGATTACGGGGATTGGAGTCAATGACATATTGATGGCAGACTTAGCTGCTACGGTGAATTGTGTGGTCTAGAAGTTTCCGATCAAGTATTTGGGTCCGCCCCTCCGGCTTAGGCAACCATCTGTTCGAGCATGGGATCTGGTTATTTAGAGATTTGATCAACGACTGTCGTCGTGGAAACGGAAACTCCTTAGCAGCGGAGGTCGTCTTCTCCTGGTTAAATCGGTTAAATTGGTGTCATAGGCTGCTATTGTTTGCTTTTTCTTGTTCTTTCTTGCTTTTTTTGTTTTTGTCTGTGTTGTGCTTTTTTTGCTCGTGTCTTTGATTTGGTCTTTTAGAGCTTTGCTGGTTTTCAATATATTGCTTATTACCTATAAAAAAAAAATCGGTCCTGTCCAATCTGCCCATTTTCTATATGTCGATGTTCAAATGCTTGATAGGAGTGATAAATCGGCTAGAGCAAATCCAAAGGAATTTTCTTTGGGAGGGATCATGTCTAGATAAACGATACCATCTCGTTAACTGAGGCACCTGCCAGCTTCCCGTAAGTTGTGGCGGACTAGGAATCCGGAGGTTGAGATGGACTAATATTGCGCTTCTAGGGAAATGGTTATGGCGGGCAGGTTTGGCTAGCGAAAGCGACAGCCTTTGGCGGCTGGTACTGGTTGAAAAGTATGGGCAATCGAACATAAATTGGGGCATTAGCACTGCAGGTCACAAAGGTACATCTCCTTGGTGGAAAGGCATTTGTGGAACTTGGTCTCTCTACGAGAGATGGATCCGTTATAGTTGGGGCAGTGGTACCCGGATTCGTTTATGGGAGGATGCTTGGGCAGAGTACGACCCTCTTAAATCTTCTTTCCCGGACATTTTTTCCCTCTCTAAGAACCCTCAGGGGCTGATTGCTGATTTTGTCACAGAAACCCAAGGGGGAAGGATGTGGATGTCACGACTCGCAGACTACTTAGAGGTGATGAGATGCCATCCTTTTCTTGGCTGTTGTTTTCTCTCTATGAAGCTCTTCAGAACCCCCATCATCAGGATGAGCGGGTGTGGACTCCTAGCAAAGATGACAGCTTCATCGTCAAATCGTACTACCGGATGCTCTCGAGTCGCTCGTTGATCAGATTTCATGGTGCAGGGTTGTGGAGGGCGGCCATTCCCCCCAAAGTAAAATTCTTTGCGTGGACTCTTTTCAAAGGAAAAATTCTGACGATCGACCAACTCATTCGGCGGGGGAAGGATACGCCCAACCGATGTGTGATGTGCCTTCAATGGGAAGAGTTTGCCGCGCATC
This sequence comes from Chloranthus sessilifolius, assembly GCA_021018995.1. Classification (NCBI taxonomy): domain Eukaryota; kingdom Viridiplantae; phylum Streptophyta; class Magnoliopsida; order Chloranthales; family Chloranthaceae; genus Chloranthus; species Chloranthus sessilifolius. The sequence goes on from CM037588.1 coordinate 13,594,792, forward strand.
TCTTCTTTCACTGCTGGGTGGCACACAAGATCTAGAGCGTCATTCTAAAATCTTTTGACATGGTTTGGGTTACCCCCACTTCTACCTACCAGCAGTATCTGATGTGGTCTTCTGTCAGATTGGAGGGCCAGGTGGGGGACTACTGGAAGGCAGCTTTCTTTGCGGTGACTTGGAGTATCTGGCTCGAGAGAAATGCACGGATTTTCGAGTATAAACGTCGGCTTGTGGGGATGATTATGAGGTCGGTTAGAGACTTTAGGCGGTCATGGCTTGCTAGGGGCGGAGATGGGATTAGCGGTGAAAATTCTCTCTGGGACTTGGGTTAGGTGGGGGGCTGTGTTGGCCGGAGTGGCAGTATGGCCTTTGCCTGCTTTGGTAGTTTGGGGTATGGTGTATTTTTTCTTTTTTTTACTGGCTTCTTTTTTGGTCGTGCTGTCCGTGTTGGTTCTTTCAACATCTTGCTGGTTATTAATATGTTTTTCCTTACTGATCAAAAAAAAAATTCCACCTTCACATGAATGATAAAGGTAGTGTCATCATCCGCGACTATAATGGCATCAATACACACCAATAAGATAGTCCTCTAGCCTCTTGATCCAATATGAATAAATCATGCATTGTCTAAGTGACATCAAGATGAAACACATGGTAAGAAGCCACTGCAATACATCGCTGAAACCATGTCCTAGGAGACTACATCAGTTCATAGTAGTGTGGGGATGTTAAAATCGTTGGCGCAGGCGAGGCGCCAAAGATCCGGTGACCACTATATATATATATATATATATATATATATGCGCCACTTGCCTAAATAGGAGGAAGAAAAAAAAGAAAAGAAGAACAAAAAAAAAAGAATTGTGCTCATTGCTCAGTTGCCGAAAAAAAAGAAGTGTTGTGCAAGAATCGAGATTATAAAAAACTGAGGAAGAAGAAGAAAAACAGAGGAAGAAGAAAAAAATTGAGAAAAAAGAAAAATAGAGATAAAAAAAGAAAAAAGAAAAATAGAGATAAAAAATAAAAATAAAAAAAAATTGGGGACTAGGGCGGCTTGAGCGGGCGCCCCAAATCTGGTCCGCCCCGGAGTCCGCTTAGGCCTAAATCGGGGCGCCCCAGGGTCCAAACTGCCCAGGCGGCCTGTCACGGAGTTACTCTTTACGACGTAATCTCTCGTGTGACAACTAGCTTTTCTCGAACTAGATCAGCCCCAGCTTCATCCACCAATGCCTGACGTACTAGTGGCACAAGTGGCCCTGCGGCTGACTCGGATGGCCACGCCGCGAGCCTACGTCACAGGCCGCCCTGGGCGATTTTCAGAACAATGGTCCATAGGTCAATTTGTGAAGGCAAAAAACCTTCCCAGAATACTCCCCTGAAGACGAAAGCTAGGTGGGGGTCCATGTAGATCTCTTCACTCAAATTCCCATAAAGGAAGATATTTTTAACATCTAGCTGATATCATAGTCACAAGTGTCTGACTTTTTCAAAAAATCGAAAAAAAGTTGGCAATTTGCAGTCATCCCAACTACATCGCCGATTAGTCGGCCAAGTCGTGCTGACTACATTGCTGATTAAATGACCGAGTCGGCAACTCCTCCAATTAGTCGGCGATGTTTGTGATGTTGTTCGATTTTTCTTCTTCTTCTTTAGCCTATTTTGTTCAATAAAACCATTATTTTAAACTTGAAATATATTATGATATATATGTTTTTTATTTTTTTATAGTTTCCTTGATTTTTTTTTACTTTGGCTGACTTTGACCAATGTTTGCCGATTTTTCCCAACTTAGACCCTTGCCGATTTATTGCCGACTCCCAACTCCTGACTCTGCGACTATGGCTGATATAAGGGCCAATGATAACTAGCCGTTAGAGAGATGCTGACAGGTACTAAGGTGAGCTTAGCAACATGGTTAAATGTTGCAGTTAAATCTAGTCCGGGCATTTGAGTAAATCTTTTGGCCACATGGCGAGCTTTATAACGATCGACAATTTAATTATAAACTCTCATATGCAACCTAAAGAACATTTGTTAGGAGGGAGATCAACAAGCTTCCATGTTCGATTTTTCTCAAGAGCTGTCATTTCTTCTTGCATGACAGTCGACAAGTAGGGATGCTGAAGAGCCTCACTAAAAGAGCGAGGAATAGAGATAATCGAGGTTCTAACAAGACGTATGATATGCAGGAGATAAAGCCTTTTAGGAAACAAACTGGGCGATAGGATGGGCAATGACACATCTCCTTTGACCTCTATGAAGGCCAATAGGTAAAGAGAGGTCATCAACAACCGGAGAAGGAGGAACAATAAAAGGAGAAGCTAAAGGAGAAGATGGTCCAGTAATCTGATGGACCTGGGTCTAAATGGTTTGGTGGCACAAGAGTTTGAGTGGGAGGACATGCTTCAACATTGATAGGTGTGCTTAAGAAGAAGACGGCCACATGTAGACCGTCGGGGAGCTAGAGTAAAATCTGCAGAAGAAGTGACAAGAATTGGAAAAATAACACATGGTTCATTTTGAATAGAGGATGTGGAGTTAACTACATATGTGAAGTATTAGAGAAATATGAGACATCCTCAAAGACGCAGCATCCATAGAAACAAATAGCTGCCAAGACTTGGATCATAAACCTATATCCTTTAGACAAAGTAGAATATCCAAGAAAAAAACACAGCGAATGTCTTTCCCAAAACAAGTGCACTCGAAGACTTTGGGTGCAATCTCAAATAAAGTAGTATTAGACCTAAGGAGGTGGAAAGGAGGGGAAAGACTTTAGGTGCAATCTCAAATACAATAGCATTGGGCCTGAGGAGATGGAAAGGAGTTTGACCTTTTAAAATTTGACTTGGAGTCTGATTAATCAAATGGGTTGTAGGAAGTAATGCAATAGACCAATACGATTGGGGAACATGCATTCTCCTAGAAGAGATCTCGTAATATCCATAAGATACCGGTTGCTGTTAAATCTTACTACCAGCTGCTGTCTTGTAAGCCTCTTATCAGATTTGAAGGAGCAATGCTGTGGAAGGCTACCATCCCGCTCAAAATTAAGTTCTTCTCGTGGACGGTGTTCAAGGAGAAAGTTCTAACGCGGGACTAACTCATCCGGAGAGGGAAAGATATTATCAATCGGTGCGTCATGTGTTCCCAGGGGGAGGAGTCTGTCGCACACCATTTCCTCCATTGTGCGGTGGCATGCGAAATCTGGAGTATTGTGCTGAGATTGTTTGACATGAGCTGGGTCTTCCCAGCCACACCTTATTTGCATTATCTGGTTTGGGATGCGGTTAGACTGGAAGGTCAGGGTGGGAAGAAGTGGAAGGGGACTTTCTTCGTTGTCATTTGGTGTCTCTGGCAAGAGAGGAATAGAAGGATCTTCGACCAGAAATCTAAACTGGCGGGGGTCATTGTCAAAGACATTTTGAACCTGGTAGGCCTATGGGAAACTAGGGATAGTGACCAGCCCAGGAAAGAGTCGTGTCCCTGGGACCCGGGCTAATGACAGAGAAGGGGGAGTCTTTTTCTGTCATGGTGTATGGTATTTCTCCCTTTTTCGTTGTCGCTTTTCCTTATTTGTTTCGTCTGGTTTTGTATTGTTCCATCATCATCTTGCTGTTTCTCAATATATTATCTTTTACGGATCAAAAAAATATCCATAAGATACCTATTCTTATGCTCGACAACACCATTTTTTTTTTTGTGAAGTTTAAGGACATGAAAATTGGTGCATGCTCCCCATTTTCTCAAGATATGGTTTGAAAGCAAGAGAAGTGTACTCTCCACCATTATCAGAATGAAGAGGTTTAATAGGCTTACCAAGCTGAGTTTGAACTGTAGTAGTAAAACTTATAAAAGTGGAAAGTACATCTTCCTGAGTTTTGAGTAGATACACCCAATACAACGTGAATGATCTTAATAAAGGTATCATAATATCGAAATCCATTCAAAGATGTGAGAGGGACAGGTCCCCAAACATCACTATGAACATGATCAAACAAGCACAAATGCAGAAGATTAGCATGTCCCAGATAAGCATGCCATAAACTCAGGGTATCTCTGGCATATTTTCCATGAGTAGATGAAGGTAAAACGAGTGCACTTGAAGTAAGAGCAACACTTCTAACATCGCCAAAGTGGTAGAGACCATCTCTTTCATATCCTGTTGCAGTGACCCTTTTAGAACTTAGGTCCTGAATAATATAGGTAGAGGGAAAAAAGGTTAGAGAACAATTTTGAGATTTAGATAAACGATATACAGATAAAACATTAAGATGAGGAACATAAAGAACATTAGTAAGAAAGAGGTTGGCAGAGCGACGAACACTACCCATACTGGAAACAGGAGTGTAGGAGCCATCAACCAATTGAACTTGCCGCGATGAACTGTGTGGCAAAGACAAAGAGAATAAATGAGGCCCACTAGTCATATTATCCATGGCTCTGGAATCAATAATCCAAATAAATAAATGAGGAGAATACATTATGGGGTTGGCAGATGATGCAGAGGTACATAAGTGCCCAGTATTAGAGGCAGCCTGTTATCTTAGGGGGAAGATTAACAGTAGGTTCGGCATGCAGAGAACACTGATCTGCCATATAATTAAAATCCATCTTCGATACGAAAAGAAGAGAACCAGTGATTAATAAGCTGCTGTCTGACATAACTGTGTGGGAAAACCATCCACAAGTATGCACAAACAACCAAAAAGCCAAGGAAAATATATAGGAGTAGGAACACTTAATACTCAGGTCTTATGAAGCCAAAAAAAGAGATTTCACAGCACATACCACTCCAAACCACCATAAATCTTGAACAACATCCCGACAAATCCCTCAAAAAAGGTCAATATTTCTTCTAGGATCTAACACCATCGAATTTGATCCATCAGTGTCACAAAGCAACAAAGAAAGGCACAAATACAATCCTATGGCTGCTTTCAACCAAAGAGGCAAGAAGAGAAGAAAAAGGAAAAAAAAATGATAGAACTTTTTAATGGCAGCTCCAAGTAATATGATATTTTGCAGGATGAATCAGCCCATCAAATCGACACAACAGCTTTAGAATTATCCCCTGAATGGCAGCCAATCAACAGAAATGCCTCAAAAATGTGAAACCTCTATTTCACGTGAACTAGAGAAATGTGAATGTAACACAATAATTCTCCCCCAATCTTAAAACTACACATGGCGAATATGGGGATAAATCCGGATTGAACCAATCACAGGTTCAGAAAATGATCATCAAATCTCGATCTAACCTTGCAAATTCCACATGGAAAAGATGCACAAAATGATTTTGGTTCAGACCGTACCCATTTTGCTGCCAAACACAAAGTTACATGATCAAATTGCCTAAAAACTACTGTGAATCGGATCTGTCCAATGAACCCATAAAAAATAACTGTTACAGCCTTCAAATGCTAAAATACTCCTTGAAAATCCAATTCCAATGATGTAGGTTTCGTCACGATTTGAGGTCAAAGTTTGACATTGTTGATGTCAGCACTGGTTTGGATGACGTCAGCCAATCAGAGGTTCAGCATGCTTCATTCTACCAACTAGACTTTCTGTATGCGATTAGGGTTGAGATTCAAGTGTTATTGTTAGGTTGAAGGAGATAGAGGGAGGGAGTCACTACTGGCCTTTATATTAATACCGAAAGACGGCTATACCCTTTCATTGCACATACCCTCAACTATGTCTAACACTCCACTATAATACACATACACCCACATATATCCTAATAAATTTAATGTTATTTAAAATTCATTAAAATAGGACTATTATGGGTATAACTGAATTATGTATTTATTTTGCTGCTCTAAAACCATATATTTATATTATTCATATAATTATTTTATTTAGGGAAATCATGAGTTTCCTCCATGGGTTTTCATAACACTAAATTGCTGTTGCATCTCTCTATCTTCTTGTCGAGTCTTGCTAAAAATTAAGGTACAATCTCAACATCATCTCTATTCTCTTTCTATTTTGTGTTTGTTTTCCAATATCACATTAAAGTGGTAGTAGAGCAAGTTGATCTTGCCTCTTGTAATTTAAATTGTGAGCCTTGTTCATTGAACTCAAGATGCTGCCTCGTGTGAACTGTGGTAGAGGGGAATATGACGCGATGGATGGCAAGATTCCTTTAACAAATCCAACAATAAATATGCCAACTAAGGCAACAGTAGTTGTACGAAGATGCCACTCTGCCTCCTCAAGGAGGAGAGTTTCTTCCTTTTAAAGTCTTGGATGAAGAAACTGATTACCCATCTATGGATAATCATAATTCAGAAGGCACAGATGAAAGCGGATACACGGATTTATGCAACAATTGTTTGGAGAATCAATTTGTTTAAGCGTTGGAGCGGACAAATCATGATCATTGTTCTCGACTAGAAATTTCAGATTTCCTTGGTGGATTGCAACCCAACAAATTTTTGTTGGCAATATTGAAAATTACTGAGTGGAGGGATACGGTAGATTCTTGTATGGTCAAGTTTGTGAGCCTCAAATTGAAAGGACAATTCTGGTGGAAACAATTGAAGGAGAGATAAAGTGAACGGAAGACATCAATTGGGACGGGGAAAATGATGAAAATTATGACAATATTTCCTCCCTTTCGAATACAAGTACTCATTCTTTCATCAACTCTAGCAACTACAACAAGATACTAATTCCATTACTGAGTACGTCGAAGAATCCAACCATTTACTTATTTGGAACAACTTATCTGAGACTGAAGAACAAACAGTAGAATGGTACATTGGTGGACTTCAATTGTTAATACAAATTATGGTCAATCTTCACCCCATGTGGAAGTTTGACGATGCTTGCCAATTGGCCCTCAAGATGGAGAACCAAAAAAGCGCACCTTTGACAGTCAAAATGGTCCCAATTCAACTCAAAACTAAGTAGGGATGAGATGTAATTACCCTAACACTAAACGGAACGTTTCAACTTCAAATCCAGCTAATTGAATTAAAAGAGGAGCACATGGGGGTGTGAGATCTCAATAGGACAGATGACGGGGACGTCGACATTGTAGACATCGGATATGGACCTTTGCGCGTGTACCGACGTCAAAAGAAGCGGAATGGAAATCAAAACTAGGTGAAAGGGGAAATTCTGGAAATGTAGAGGAGACCCGAGTGCCATAGCCTCAGAGGAGAAACGGATACAAACTGCGAGGAGAACAGTGTCCAGCGAGCCCTCGCTCGAGCGGGCCCTCGCTCGAGCGATCACTTAAGCTCGCTCGAGCGGTTAAAATCCTCGCTCGAGCGAGCTACAGTGACGAAAAATTTTCGTTTTTCGTTTTATTTACCTTTTTAGTCTTTTATTATTTTAGGACTCTTTTAATTGCGAGTTTTATATCGTGTAGGGTTTTTTTAGCCTATATAAAGGCATTGTAAACACTCTATTAAGGATTGATTATTGATTATTGAATGAAAATAGCTTTTGCTTGTGTGTGCTTGAGATGAGCCTTTATGAAGAATGATTCTTCTTCCCAAGAAGGGTTTGGTGCGAAGCCAAGGGTGTGAAGCCTGCAAATCTATCTTTTATCCATCTATCTATTTTCATCTTCTCTGCTTGTGTGTTGATCCTTACAATCCTAAATCAGCCATCATCCCTTTTAACATCCTAAATCCTAATTTTCCCTACACCGTGAATCGATCCGATTCAACAATTGTAGATCCCAACTAAGTTATTAAGCCTTTCGCACCAAATACTCAAAGAAAACCAGTGATCCCATCATTGAATTGAGAGCGTCATAATCTGGGAAAGCCTAGAGTTCTATCTCTAGGATCGATCTGCGCTGCAACCTAATGGATCTAGCGCCCGGACTGAACCCTGCCTGAATTATGCGTGATTCTCCCATGGAATACTACGAAAACCTGAGGTATTCGTTATATTTTGCAAGTTCTATTGTTTAATTTAATTCCAATTTAATTTCGGCAAAATCAATCATTGCATTCACGTAATTTAGGGTACTGTCCTGCTCCAACAGACACAGGGGACTCCTTTTGTGGGCTAATACCTAGTAACCTAGATGTTTTAGGTACATTGGTTGTTCTCATGAGAGCCTTGAAGAAACCAAGATGTGGCCCATACCCTTTATGATTCATGTTTATGTTGATCTTATTATCCATTAAACTAATATATAGTCACCAAGTCAAAATTTGGGAATGATCCTGCAAGAATAAATTCACCAAAAAGTATGGAAGTTAGAAAAAGGTAAAAAAGATTAAAGTAGAAAAACTACTAAAAACAAAGATAAGGAACTAGAATAAATTTTAAACCTGGGATTTAATCTTTTAAACTTGAGAGTTTAATTTAATCCCTTCCCTCTAACTTGGTTTTTAAGAAATTGGAAGAGTTTTTTCAATTTAACTTGGTTTGGAAAAAAATGAAGATGTAAGAATTTTCATTTTTTCCTCTGTCAATGAGTAATTTAATTAAATTGATTAAGTAGTGATCAAACCATAAAATTTGTTAAAAAATAAAAGACCATTTTATTTCAATAAGTCGTGATTAAAATGAAAAAAGATCGTCCAAGGATTCCTTTTCGTTTCGAAGATCAGTGGCTCCTTAATGATGACTTTAGGTCAAGAGTTCCAATATGGTGGCAAGAAATCAATCCGCGGGGCTCGGCTTCCTTCTGATTATTATCTAAATTGGGACACCTTAAAGGATGCATAAAACTTCGGAATCATAATATTTTTGGCCTTTCTCATGCCTGGAAGGCTCTGATTTTGGATATTATAGAAGAGGAAAGGATGCTTACTGATACCGAGAAGGAAGAACGATTAGACCTCAAGATCAGGTTCAGCGAAAGAAGCCTTCAGGAAGAGATCTGCTGGAAATAAAAGTCGAAAGCTCACTGGTTATATGTCGGGGACGATAACACCAAGTTCTTTCACGTGGTGGCCAATGCGAGATCCAAAAGAAAATTATTGACGAGAATTGAGGTAAACAGAGTGGAAATAGAGGATCCCGATCAGATTAAGCTTCTGACGGTTGACTTCTATCGTGAGCTGTATCAAGACGAAGGATGGACGAGACCTCAGTTGGATGGACTGTGCTTTCCCGGCCTAAATCCGGAAGACATAAATAATCTTGAAAAACCCTTTACCGAAGCCGAGGTTTGGGCTGCAGTTAAGGGAAATGTTAAGAACAAATCGCCGGGTCCAGATGGTTTCAACATGGACAAGGAGATCCGCTATCCCCTTTTCAACATTGTGGGGGAGGTGTTAGGGGCCATCAACGCTAAGTCCCAAGCTATGGACTGGATTTCCGGTATCCCGGTGGGCAGTGGTGGGTTCGCTGTTACCCATCTTCAATATGTCGACGACACCATCTTTTTTGGCAAAGCCAACCAGGAGGAGATTTCTACCTTTGCCAAGATCCTTTCGATTTATGAAGCTGTGACGGGCCAAAAGGTTAACATGCAAAAATCTACTATCTTAGGGATTCATATTAATCTAGTGGACGCTGAGTCCCTTTCAAATTTGGTTGCCAGTCCCTTCTCTCTGCTCCCCATTACATACCTCGGCCTCCCTTTGGGGACTGGGAAGCCGAAAGCTCGAGAATGGGAGCCTATTATTCGGCGGTTCCAGAGGAAGTTAGCGGCATGGAAGGGTAAATTTCTCAGTTCCGGGGGGCATTTGCAGCTGCTCAACTCGGTCCTCACCAACCTCCTTATATTTTTTATGTCCACTTTCAAATGCCCCTTGTCGATTATTCGCTCTCTCGAAAAAATCGAAAGGGACTTTCTGTGGGAAGGTGCAGGCCGGGACAAAAAATACCACCTTGTTGCGTGGGATGTTTGCAACTCCCCAAGCGTTTTGGAGGTCTCGGGATTCGGAATCTTCATCGCACAAATTTAGCTTTGCTTGGGAAATGGTTGTGGCGGGTGGGTATCGATTCGGAACAAAATCGCCTTTGGGTTTCTATCCTTCTTCGCAAATATGGAGGTTTACTGGGCGGATGGGGGTAAACGTCTCTAGATCTAGGCATGCGTCAGCGTGGTGGAAGGACATCTGCTCTATAGCATTCGATTTTTCTCGCTGGGTCGGTTTTGTTGGGGTTATGGATCCCGTATCACCTTCTGGGAAGGAGCTTGGCTTTTATACTACATGCTGAAATCGATATTTTCGGCAATATACAATGTTTCCAGCCAACTGGGTGGTCTAGTTTCAGATTGTGTGATGAGAAATGGGGATGCTGATGTATGGAATGCCCTTACTAGAAGGGCGTTGAGGGATGAGGAGGTAGTTCCTTTCCTTCAGCTGCTTTCCCTGCTTTATGGGTGCCAGAGAAACCGCCAAGGTCATGATTTGAGACGTTGGGAGGCTTGCAATGAAGGAACCTTCTCGGTCAAATCTTTCTATCGTGTCCTCATTTGCATGCCGCTAATTAGAACCAGCTGGGCTTTCATTTGGAGGGCCCCGATCCCCCCCAAAGTCAAGTTTTTTGTTTGGACGACGCTCAGAGGCCGCATTCTCACGGCAGATCAGTTGATCAAGCGCGGAAAAGATATGCTAAATAGATGTCCTATGTGTCTCAGATCCGAAGAAACCATCCCTCACCTGCTCATACATTGCACAGTCGCTACGAAAGTTTGGGGAACCATTATGAAGTCCTTTGATCTCAGCTGGGTCAACTCAGAGAATTTACTGGGTTTTATTTTGTCTTGGAACGGTTTGAAGTGGGAAGGTCCCCAAGGAGCCTACTAGAGGGTGGGAGTTTATGCAGTGCTTTGGAGCCTTTGGCTTGAAAGAAATGGTCGGGTTTTTAATCGCAAGCGAAGGCCGATGGGTTCCATCCTTAGACTAGTCAAGGACACGATGTGCCATTGGGTCTCTTTAGACAAGTACGGTGGGCAGGAATGGGAGGAGTTTTGTATCTGATTTCAGTTTTTGTTCGTTTCTCCTCCGGGCTCGGGGGAGTGCCTGTTTTGCCTCCTCTGAGCCCTTTTGCGAGGTTTCTTTCTTTTTTGCCTTTTCGACTTTTTGCTCGTGTAGTATCTTTATTATCCACCGTCTTGCTGGTTTTTAATATACTATCGTTATCGATAAAAAAAAAAGATGCATTTCTTTCAAAAAGTCGGAGAGTTGGCTGCTGTGCATTAAGCTGATAGTTTAATCTTGGACCTGATCATCAGTTGATGAAACTAATGTTGTCCAACAGTATTTCATGCATAATAATAACTTGTTTTGAAAAACATGTTTCCATATATTGCATGTTATTAGATTCAAATCGAGTGGTAAAATATGCAAAAGGCCAATGACAGATAAAGAGTATAGTCTATGGTACAAATGCAATACATGAACGTGGAGAGATTTGGATGTAAATGAGTGGTTGGACAAAGGTAAGTTATAACGAAATTTATTGGATTCAGTTCCAATGGTAAAATATACCAGAAGCCAATGACGTACGTCCTCTTGCTTTTGCATTAATTTAAAAGGCCTCGAGTAATAGAGACCCATAGTTCTTGTGTGAAAGAATAGGAGCCAAGGAATTGGGGATGTGCATCCTAGGAGACCTGGAGATTGTTTTAATAATTCTGCTGGCTATCCAAGAGGATTCTATCTAAATTCATAGTTTTATAAAGCTTTATATAATTATAAATGTCTTTCCAAAATCTTGCAAATACTGCCAACATTTAGAGCGTAGGAGGGAGGGACACAAACCCTCTAAATTTTGGACTCCTAATGCAACTAACTTTCCAACTGTTAACTAAAACTAACATTCTCAATCTATACAGTACATATTGGGTTATGAAAAAATCGTAAAAAGTCGACATTTTAAATCTCGTATCAACATTTTATACTATCTGAAGGTCTCACATGAGTCCACTTAAGTGCTCACGCGAGGCTCCTAAGTGATCTTAGGTGAGTCACTTAAGTGCTCACCGGGAGACAAGAAGTGGCATGGGCTCCTTGTTTGTTTTCGTTTCCTCTTCTTTTGGAAATTCTCATCCTAGACCTTGAGTTCCCTCACCAATCCAAGAAGCTATAGCACAGAGGTGTAATTCTAATGTCTATGGTATTAGGCGTTCATGGGACGTTGCTTGCTGGAGAGATTATTTTGGGATTTTATGTTTTTAACTCATTATTAAAGGTCACTAAAAGAAGAGAGTGGGCAAACTGCAAGGATTGCAAGGTAATCTCAAGAGAGAGCCTATTGATAGTTTTAAACATCTGTATCAAGTGTTAGGTGGCTAAAAAAATAAGGATCACCAAAATAAAATGGTGAGACTTACAAGGAGACAAAATAACAACCTTTAGAGGGAAAAATAAGTGACTATGAAATGTGGAAGGATGAAGTGGGTTGCAAATGAGATGTAGGAAAATGATGCAATGTATTAAACGAGTTGCTAAGGCGGTGCTCAAGGAATCTAAAGTCGGAAGGGTTATGCAAAAGGAAATTTGGTGGTAAAATGCAAAAATTTAAATGTCAGTTGCCGATAAGAAGTGTTTTAAGGAATGGTAAAGACCAAGAAATACAGATCTTAAAAGACGAGAAGTCTCAGCAAGGATCCAATTTAACCCCATATTCTATTGTATGAATGAAACATATTTCAATTTGAAAATTTAAATAAACGAGTTGCTTATAAGCTCGCCAAGAGAAGCTAAGAAAGTTATAAGGATAAGTATGAAGCGTATTGCAATCACTAGGTTAAGAAGAAGGAGAAAAAGAATCTACAAGCTTGTCAAGAATAGAGAGAAGAAAACTAGAGATCTTCACTAGGTAGGGTGCATTGGCGATGAAGATCGAAGGGTCTTGATAAAAGAGATGAGATAAAGAATAGATGACAAAATTACTTTAAAGATCTATTGAACATGTGCAAAGTAAGTAGATCAATATGAGGGACCAAATCAAGGTATAATAAATGAAGTGTCAGAAGTTAAGAAAGAAATGATAATTACATATTAAAATCTTGTGGTGAGTAGATTGTTGTCTCTTTTCTAGCATTGTTGTCTCTTGTCTCCGAGATGGTAAAACACATCATGGAATCTGATTCACCTCATGGCTAACACCAAGGACCTCCAAGCGAAGTTCCATAGTTTTTCTATCCATAACACGTGGAGGGAAACTAAGGCTTGCACCGATTCCTTGCTAAGAGTGGATTGGGTGCAGATTCAGTGGTAAAGTGGTCTAGTGATTGTTTTCCGGCTGGTTTGGTCTCTCTTCAACGAAAAGATTTGGTGTGTATTTTCCATTGTTTGTAATTTTTTTTTTTTAGGGGTTTGGAGCCCCTTCCCCTCATTAATTAAAAAAGTGAAGAAAAGAATAGGATTAGGACCTGATAGAGTACCTATGAATTTCAATGAGAGAATGGATTTGACTAAATTGTTCAATAAGATACTGAAAATGAAGAAAATTCCTGAAGAATGAAGGACAAAGATTTTAGTCCCTTTTTATACGAACAAAGGGGACATCCATTGAACTTATGAGTCAGATTACGAATACCTAGGAGAGAAGAGTGAAACAACGACTAAGGCATGAATCAAGTGTATTCCAAGAACCAGTTTGGATATATGCCAAGAAAATCGGCAACTGAAGCCATCTTAGTACTAAGGAAACTTATGGAGAAGTTCAAAGAGAGAAGGAAACACGTACATATGATTTTTATTAATTTGGAAAAGACTTGAGATTAGACATGTATAAAAGGGCGGTAACTAGTGTAAAAAATACGTGGGGAGAGACAAGTGAGTTTCCTATTGGAGTTGGGCTCCATCAAGGATCTGCCTTGAGCCTTTACCAGTTTTCCCCAATCATTGGATGCATTAATCGTCAACATGCAAGAAGAGCTTCTATGATGCATGTTATTTGTCGATGATGTGGTATTTTGGAGGAAGGCCTTAGAGTCAAGAGGTTTGAAAATTAGCCGAACAAAGAAAATATAGATGGAGTACAAAGTATTATAGCATGGAGAAAGATATAGTTAAAATAGAAAATGATTTAATGTCACATTGCCATAGATTTTGTTATTTAAGGCATATTTTTTGATTGGGAGATAGCTATCTTATGAGCTTTTGACCAAGAATTGTTGTTTGATTGCACCAAGGTGTTACACGTAAGTGCACTTTTCGTACTACATGTAAGTATAATGGAGTACGAGGAGGAATACGAGCAAAAGAATCAAATGTTGTGCTTGTTATGCATTAAGCCTTATTTCTAGTATGAGTTGGTATGAAGTACTCAAACTAGAGCATCAATGGTCTTCTTACTTGAATCATTTTTGGGATACGTGCCATGTGGTACATGCATGTGTTCCGTGTGATTTGGTGCCTGTGATCTCAAGATATATGGTACAGAAGATTGGGTCAAAAGACGATCTCCATCGTCTAATTCAAAGTAGTCAAAGGCCATCTAAAATAAATGGTATGTTGGATTTACATGGTAGACTATTTTCAGATGGCTTTGACTTTCTTCTCTTAATTGATGGAGATTGTTTTTCATCCCAATCTTTTGTTCACCCAAGATCTTCACATCAAGGTGCACCTATTAAGCGACACACATGACGATTCCATGTTGCACACATTGCTAAAACTAACCCTAGAACCAACTCCGTGGCCCTTGAGCCACTAACCCATTGGTAATTTTTTTATATATTACGGTTACAAATAATAGACAATCAAGCGCCTCTTTGGTATTCTCCTCTTTTGACCAGTTGCATTTAATACGGTTACAAGCGTTACACGTAAGATAGAGTCAATACGTAGTGTTACCTACACACGTGGCACAAGTTCCAAGTCATAGATGTCTGGCAAGCTAATTTCTATATATTCCAATATGGCAGCACGACTTTAAGAAAAAAAAAAAAAAAAAAAGTAATATAGAAAAAAATTGAAGGGAAATCTTAGAGAGCCAATTGAGATATGTAATGAAAAAAATATATAATGTATCTCGTGAACCTAACTAAAAGTATACCAACTGATGAAAAAAAACTAAAAATACACTATAGTATACAAATTGTTTTCAAGGACCTAAGCTTTTTATTTTGTAAGTAACTAAACTTTAAATGTTTTTTTTAATAGAATGAAAGTTCATTTTATCGTGTCAAAATGAGGAACATTTTGATGGTATTATGTGGGATTGTCATTCATGTCTAATTGTATCACGTTGTATTGAGGAGTGTCCAAGTGTCAACACGTGTCCAAGTGCCACCAAGTGTAGGCACGACAAAAATCCCAAAAGTAAAAGTGCCTGAGAAACACTATAAATGTGCAACCTCATTACTTGCAATCAAATGCAACCTTCGGCTGTGCTTTAAAATTAGATGGTGGATTTGAAGATGACATTTCAAATATGATTAATGCAGGTTGGATGAAATGGATAAAGGCAGGCGGAATATTTTGCGAACTAAGAGTTTCACTTTGATTGATGGGACGTTTTTATAAGCCATCTATAAGACCTGCCATACTTTTTCGTGCAAATGTTGGGCTATGGAAAAGAGACGAGAAGATGGAGTACATGGGGTTGAGATGCGCATGTTAAGGTGGATGTGTGGAGTAATAAGGATAAAATTGAAAACGAGTACATGAGAAGAAATTTGAGATTGACACCTATAAAGGCAAAAGTTATGGAATATCGCTTGAGGTGGTTTGTCCATGTCCATTGGAGGCCAGAAGCAGACGCTGCATGTAGGATTGAGACGCTACAATGTGAACACCTGGAGGGAAGCAGTGACAAAGGAAATGAAGGATTGTGAAGCTACAAAGAGCTTGGTGCTGATAAAAAACATGTAGAGAAATAAGACTCGCAAAGACAACCACAATTAGATTGGATAAGGCTATGTTGATGATGATAACTCATTTAAGATCCCGTGCTGACGTATCTCAAATATTTGTCAATTATAAATAGACATTTGAATTTCTTAACCTACTCATTTTTTTGTTCAAAGTATTATTTATTGTACGTCCATCTAAGTATTATGTATTGTACATGAATGTGCAGGTGGATGGAAGGGTTATTTATCGGTTTTAATGGCTGTGATCTTCTGGTAAAGCTTTCGGGTATGGTTTGACATTTATGATTGTCTTTTGGCAAGTGCATTAATAGCGTCATTTTTTATGCCTAAATTAACTTGCTTCGGTTGAAATCCTATCAAGTAAAAACTGATACTTTTTTTAAAGAAAAAAGAAGAAGCTCGTGGAACAAGTTATATATTCTTTCAAGTTTATAAATGCAATTTGGTAACTGGGTAATATATGCATTTCAGTGTAGTTACTCTTCTTGGTGTATGCTAGTTTGGGTATTTGTCTGTTTCCCTTATGTTCCACCTTCTTAGGTTGCTTTCTTAGCATATCCACGCGATGTTTGTAGTTTGTTGTTTTGTTTAAAGAGAATAAAATAATGGGAAGAGTTAGTTCTTCCCTCTCATGGATTATTCTATTGAACTAGTAACTGAAGTGTTCATGATGGACTAAATTGGCCTCACAAAAATAATATATTCCTCGATCTATTTAACATGCATGCTGAGACAAGAAACAGCCCTTAAGTACAATGTATGTTTTACTACTCAACTCTTGATTTTAGATGTCATTCACACCTATTTAATAACTGTTTCCCTGTGGCAATTTTTTGTGAGGACTTAGGATCAAATCTGCAAATGGGTCTGTTGCTTTCACAAGATTGTGCGCATTTTCTTTGTTTCACAATACAGTGACAATCAACTTCTATGTTCTTGGTGGATTAAATATTGGATTAGAGGCTGGGTTGATTTGGTGGAGGGCTAGTTTTGATCCAGTGAGGTTTCTTCTGTGGGTTCCTGCCAGCATAGTTACCAAGTCAGAAATCAGGGAAGAACCAGCAAGGCAAAAAAACGGAAAAAACGTGAAAAAATCGGCAAAATTTGAAAAAACCGGGAAGCATTGGGGAAAAAGTAATGGAAATATTTAAAAATATCAATAAATAAATATTTTTTTTGACAAAATAAGAAAAATTTCTGGAAAAATTCATAAAAAACGTAAAAATCATATTTAAAAAAAAAAATTATGAGTATTAAAAAAAGACGTGTTTTAAACGTGTTTCTGACGTTTAATGAAAAAAACACATTTAAACAAGTTTTTCTGAATAAAACGGAGATGTTAGTAACTATGCTTGTCGGGGTTCTTGGTGCTGGTCTGGGCTTTGTTTGGGCCCAGGTTTGGCTGGGGGCTGGGTATGTTTCCTACCCTGGTTTTTTCATTTAGTGTAAGGTATATGTTTTCGTTTTCATTTCTCTTTTAATATTTTTTGACTTAATGATTAAAAAAAAAATACTGGATTGGAGGCCTGATTTGTACGCACAGATGTGGGTGTCATGTGTGCACATAATACATGTGTGGTGGAACTTAAAAGGAGAGAAAATAATAGCATTTAAGGAAGAACTAATGAACCAAGAAATGTGGCATCGGGGCATGGATTCAAAATGTAGAAAGACATAAGACTTATGGTGGAAAATGCAGGAGTTCAAATCATAAAAAGAAGACAGGCTTTAAGGGATGACAAAAATTAGAAAGCATAACAAATCCTAGAATTAGCAAAAAGGGAAGCTAAGACAGCAGTGAGTAAGGTTAATTATGAAGCATATGGAAATTTCTACGCCAGGTTGTGGATGGAGGGGGTGAAAGGTATCACCATTCTTGCCAATACAAGAGAAAGGAAAACTAGAGACCATGACCAGGTTGGGCGCATTAAGAATGATGATCAAATAGTTTGGTGAAAGAAGACGAGATAAGGAATATATGGAAAAGATATTTTGAAGACTTCTTAAATGCAGAATGTATAGAGAGAAGCTGAGCAAGAAGGCGAACCAAATCCAAGGATGACAAAATATCCGAAGCCTAAGTAAAATCAGCTTTAGCAAAGATGAAGTAAAGGAAAACATTATGACTAGATGGGATGCCAATAGAAGTTTGGGTAATGATGGGGAAGAGGGGGACTTTCTAGTTAACCAAATTGTTTAACAACATATTAAGAACAAGAAAATATTCGGAGAATGGAGAAAGTGCATACCTGTCCTCCTGTCCTTTTTTATACGAATAAAAGGGATTTCCTAAATTGTGCTAATTGTTGAGGTATTCAACTTATTAGCCATGCTCTGAAACTCTAGGGGAGAGTAGTGGAGCAATGTCCGAGACAAGAATCAAAGTTTTTGAGAATCAGTTTGGATTTGTGCCTAGAAAACATATAATCGAAGCTATTTTCTTATCAAGGCAACTTACAAAAAAGTATAGAGTAGGAAATTTTTTTGTCGCAGGACGGGAACCCTAAAATGCATGAATATGATTTTTAAGGCAATTTGCTGAAATTAAATAAAATTAATTCAAGAGTAATCTCAAAACTATCACGATACCTTCGGGTTTGTAGAATTTCGGTTGGTAAATCACGCGAGATCCGAATAGGGTGTCCAATCCGATGCGCAAGTCCCGTTAGATTTGAGGCAGGATCGGGCCTAGAAATAGGACTCTAGCTTTTCCAGGCTTGGGCGTTTGTCTTCGATCCGATGTAGATTCACGGGTTCAAACTAGGGTTGTAGAATTTGTTAGGTTTGATGGCTCGTATGAAAGGAAGGGTTTTTTATGGAAGTATGTTTTGGGTTTTGGATTATGGCTTCAATATGGGTAATGGATTAACAGAGAAATGATAGAGCAGAGACAATAATAGATCAAAGAGAATAGATGAGAATCACTCCCTTGGTCTCACACCAAACCCATCTCAGGCAAAGAATACTCAAGCAATAATGCATTCAAATATTCAATCAACTAATTAAAAGTCTTTACAAGCCTCAATATATAGGTGACCAATAATTAATTTCGAAAATAAAATAATCCTAATACTAATAAAACAAAAAAAGGCAGTTTCCGCATTAAATTAAAATTAAAATTCGGTACAGCGATGCGATGACGTCTTTATCATCGCTGGCATGGGTCAAACATCCTGTTGTACAAGCAGCTAGTCTTTGTCATTTTCTCCTTTTTTTCCTTCGGACTTTCCTTACGTTTCTTCCGACGCCGGTAAATCTGATGTGGTCCGAATCCAATGTCCATGTATGTAGCGTCCCCGCCAATTCCCCTGGACCAAAAAGGTTTCATCACTGATGAAACATGCTCGTGATAGATGTCTATCAGGTCGGGGTTCAAGCGGCAAACTTCATTCTCATGGATCCAAGTGTTTTCGGACTCCGGTTTGCCGACCCATTTAACCAAGTACTTCTGGAATCTCCCGTCACGTGTAGAGACGGCATGATCATTGATTATATCCTCTATTTCATCTGTTCTCTGTCTGCTTGGGGAAGGAAGAGGTACATGCTGTAAGGTTTGGTTGGGGCTGGGATTAGGAGGTGGCTGGAGTGGATTTTCAGGAGGTGGGGTGAAACCCAAGTAAGGAACCAAGTCCTCCACATTGAACGTTGAACTAACCCCCGTACCTGGAGGAAGCTCGAGCATGCATGCATTAGCACCACTCTTAACCAAAATTCTAAAAGGCTCAATGCCTCGAGATTGTAGTTTCTTTGCGGATCTTGATGGGAACCGCTCAGGCCTAACCCGGACCATCACATAATCACCCACGTGAAATTCTTTAGAATGCCTGTGAGCATCTGCAGATAATTTATATTGGCTGTTGCTTGAATTAATTTTTTTGTTTAATTTCGGCATGCAAGCTATGAATGTGTTGTGCAAATGCATCGGCGGACTCTGACACTCTATGGGATGCAGACATGGGGATCAAATCTAATGGGGTCCTAGGCCTATGTCCATGTACTACCTCGAAAGGACTCATGCCTATGGACCTATTGACAGAATTATTATAGGCAAACTCAGCTGTGGGTAAGATGGTATTCCAGGTCCTAACATGATCACCGACAAGAGTACGAAGGAGATTCCCAAGGCTCCAATTGGTGCTTTCGGTTTGACCATCCGTTTGAGGGTGGTAAGCTGTTGAGAATTGGAGCAATGTGCCCATCATGTGTCAAAGGGTCTTCCAAAAATAACTAGTGAATTTAACATCCCTATCAGACACAATGGTTTTGGGCAACCTATGAAGACGCACTACCTCCGCGAAAAATAGTTTAGCAATATGAGATGCATCGGAGGTTTTGGAACAAGGAATGAAGTGGGCCATCTTGAAAAATCGGTCCACTACGACATAGATGGAATCGTGCTTCCTAGGGGTCTTAGGAAGTCCAAGTACAAAATCCATAGAGAGGTCTTGCCACGGTGTGTGGCACGGGTAACGGGGTGTACAAGCCGGTATTTTGTTTGGTCTGTTTTAACACTTAGCAAGTACGATAATGTTTGACAATCCGAGCGACATCTCTCATTAGGCTAGGCCAAAAGAACCTATCATCTACAAGTGCAATAGTTTTATTATGCTTGAAATGTCCGGCCATCCCTCCAGCATGTAACTCTCAAATGAGAAAGTCACGCAATGAAGTGCGAGGGATGTAAAGGCGATTGCTTTTAAACAAGTACCCATCGTGGATGGTGTACATGGGGTTTGTGCTGGTCAGGTCACTAAGGAGAGCAGTGTACTCAACTCCAAAATCTGGGCACACGGGGTACTCATCCTTTAACTTTTCGAACCCGATGACCTCGGTGGTCATTGTGCACAAAGTCACCACTTTCATGAGCTAAGTGCATCGGCCCTATTTTCGACCAGGTCTTATGCTTTAACACGAATGTGAACCCTTGAAGGTACTTGACCCACTTCGCGTGCCTTGGGTTCAACTTCTTCTGTGAAGCAAGAAAGCGTAAGGCTTCATGGTCAGAGAATAGCACAAATTCCTGCGGTCTAAGGTAATGTTTCCAATACCAAAGAGATCGAACGACCGCATAGAACTCCTTGTCATAGGTGGAGTATTTTTGCTTTGCCTTGTTAAATTTTTCACTAAAATAGGCCACGGGGTGACCCTCTTGGCTAAGCACTCCCCTTATGCCTACACCGGATGCGTCGCATGCAACTTCAAAGACTTTAGAAAAGTCCAGCAATCGCATGACGGGTGCACTACTTATTCGTTGTTTGATCTCAACAAAGGCTTTTGTTGCGGCTTTGCCCCATTTAAAGTCCCCATTTTTCATGCAATCTGTAATTGGGGCCATAATGGTGCTAAAGCTTCTGATGAAGCGACGATAGAAAGTAGCCAAGCCATGGAAGCTGCGGACATCGTGTATGTTCTTAGGTTCGGGCCACTCCACAATGGCTTTAACCTTTTCGGGGTCCGCGACCATTCCATCGGCCGAGATAATAAATCCCAAGAAAACAACATAACGTTGCATGAAGGTGCATTTCTTGAGATTTGCAAACAACCTCTCGCCCTTGAGGGTTTCACAAACAGGCCTAAGGTGGGTCAAGTGTTGTTCCTTGTCATGACTGTAGATCAAGATGTCATCAAAATAAACAACAAGGAATTAGTCGAGAAACGGTCTCAACACTTGGGTCCTGAGTTGCATGAAAGTACTTAGGGCGTTGGAAAGCCCAAATGGCATGACCATCCACTCATAAAGATCATCATTATTCTTAAAGGCGATTTTCCACTCATCACCAGGGCGAATACGGACTTGATGGTAGCTACTCTTAAGGTCTATCTTTGAAAAGATAGTGGCACCAACCATCATATCAACCATGTCATCGAGCCTTGGTATGGGAAATCGATACTTAACGGTAATCTTGTTGATTGCACGGCTATCCACACACATGCGCCATGTATCATCTTTCTTAGGAGTGAGTAGGGCAGGTACGGCACACGAGCTCATGCTCTCTTGGATGAACCCCTTCTGAAGGAGCTCATTGACTTGCCGAGTCAACTCGGCGTGCTCAACCGGATTCAACCTATAGTGGGGTAGGTTCGGTAAGGTAGATCCAGGAACCAAGTCTATTGCGTATTGAATATCACGCAGGGGAGGGAGTTCGTTTGGTAAGTCTTCAGGGAAGACATCTGTAAACTCTTTTAAAATCGGCTCAACCTCCTTGGGACATTCGCTCACCGACTCGGGAGCACTCTCTACGGTGACAACTACATACACTACACTCTCATCTATCGATGCTTTCTCGAATTCAAAAGGGCTCACAATATTAATGGATTTAGAAGATTCGCCCTTCTTTTTTACTGTGTTGGTTAATGGCGTTTTGGGAGGCAAAGGGGTAAAGTGATCTTTTTGCCCTTATGCATGAACGCGCATATGTTTGATCGATCAGAAAGAGTCACGTCCATGTTGTAGAGCCACGACCTTCCCAAAATGATATGGCCCACATCCATCGGCACCACATCGCACCATAAGGTGTCCGAATAAGAGCCTAACTGAATCGGTACACGACACCCTTTCGACACGGGAATGGATGAAGAATTGACTCACACGACTTTATAAGGTCTCGGGTGGGCTTCAGGTGTAAGCCCTAAGCGGCGTACGGCATGAGTTGATATAACATTAGTGCAACTGCCGCTATCTATGATGACCCTACAATTCTTTTCACCAAATCTAGTGTAGGTGTGGAAGATGTTCTCCCTTCGCCAGTCATCCTTTTCCTCCCGTTGAAGCTGTGCAAGGGCACACCTCACAACTAAAGCATGACCAATAGCATCACCCTCCTCATCACTGGGTGTGCTAACCAGTTCAAATACTTCTTCAACTACTACCTCATCATCATCCTCCTCTCCCTCAATAAGGAGGGTCCTTTGGGGTTCTTTTGTAGGGCATTGGGAGGTAAAGTGTCTCATCCCATGACATTTATAGCATTTTACTTGAGAATTAACCCTTGAGGATTCTCTGACTACACCTTTTCCCTTTTCAAACCTAGAATTGGTAGGGGCAGGTTGTGTAGGTTTGGGAGGAGGATTGAATCGTTCCTCACCGGATCGTTGGTTACTATATTATGGCTCGGTTCTCTTCACCACCGTAGTTTTCAAATACCGTTCGAGATCTTGCACAACGGCATAGCATCTTTCAAGAGTTTCTTGGGGGTGAGAAATCAACTCTTTTTGCAAATCAAGTCGCAATCCGGTGCGTAATCTAGAGAGTGATTTCAGAGTCTCCTGATACTTTTGCCCTCATCATGAACTCTTCCAATTTGACAATGTAATCGGTCACGGGCATACCACCTTGATGTAAATTTTGCCACTGGTCAAGGAGGCGTTGGTGGTATGATAAAGGAACATACTTCTCAGTAAGTCGTTCCTTCATGTCGTCCCAACGGGTAATGGGAGGACAACCTGCGTTCACCCTAATGCGTTCAACATTGAGCCAGAAAAGCCGAGCTTGACCAACCAACTTCATTTTAGCGAGTCTAACGCAACGGTTGTCATTCATGGCATACCAATCAAAGTGTTGATCCATGTCAAAAAGCCAATCGAGGAAGACGGGAGGGTCCATTCTTTCATCGAAAGTTGGAATCTCAACTCGAACGTTTTTAAGGAGTTGAACTTCGGGGTCATAGTCATCTCTACAATGATCCCTACGGTTTCGGTTGTCTTGGCGACCATTACGTTCAAAGGGCACTCACATTCTTGGTGTTGATTTTCCAGCCCACCCATCGCTTCTAGTTGGTTGATTCGATCACGTAATCTAATATTACCAACTCCTAGGGATGTTTGGGCTTACTCAATGGTATTCAAACGTGCATTAATCGCTCCCAATTCTTCGCGCATAGCTCTAAGAGTATTAAGAACCTCATCCGAAGCCATGGTGATCACAAGGTCTATTAGGGTTCTAATATGACATACAATATGGATTCACAAAAGAAAATAATGCAATAAAATAAATATGACAAGCAGAGATGCCCTAACCTAGAAAACCTAGGGCTTTGATACCAAAACTGACGCGGGACGGGAACCCTAAAATGCGTGAATATGATTTTTAATGCAATTTGCCGAAATTAAATAAAATTAATTCAAGAGTAATCCCAAAACTATTACGATACCTTCGGGTACGTAGAATTTCGATTGGTAAATCACGCGAGATCCGAATAGGGTGTCCAATCCAATGCGCAAGTCCCGTTAGATTTGAGGCTGGATTGGGCCTAGAGAGAGGACTCTAGCTTTCCAGGCTTGGACATTCGTCTTCGATCTTTGTAGATTCACGGGTTCAAACTAGGGTTGTAGAATTTGTTAGGTTTGATGGCTCGTATGAAAGCAAGGGTTTTTGATGGAAGTAGGTTTTGGGTTTTGGATTATGGCTTCAATATGGGTAATGGATTAACAGAGATATTATAGAGCAAAGACAATAATAGATCAAAGAGAATAGATGGGAATCACTCCCTTTGTCTCACACCAAACCCATCTCAGGCAAAGAATACTCAAGTAATAATGCATTCAAATATCAATCAACTAATTAAAAGTCTTTACAAGCCTCAATATATAGGCGACCAATAATTAATTCTGAAAATAAAAGAATCCTAATACTAATAAAACAAAAAAAAGCAGTTTCCGCGTTAAATTAAAACTCCGTTGGCGGAAATCAACGTTGACGGTGCGCTGCGGTGCAGTGACAGCGCACTGCGGGGCTGTGACCGCGTGCTGCGGGGGCTGTCATAGCGCGTTGCGGCGCTGTTCTTTGTGTCATTTTCTCCTCTTTTTTCCTCCGGACTTCCCCTACGCTTCTTCTGGCGCCGGTAAAACTGATGTGGTTCAAATCCAATGTCCATGTATGTGGCATCCCCGTCATTTTTTGAATGGTTGCTATTGATTTGGAGAAAGCCCATGATAGGGGGGTCAAGACAGATAATCTGGTGGATGTAATGCATGCTAAATGAATATGTTGAGATTATCCAAGACATGTATAGAGGAGCAATAATTTGTGTAAGAGCTACATGTGGAGACAATAGAGTTCCTTGTCAGGACTGGTCTGCACCAAGGGTCTGCTTTGAGTCCTTTTTTGTTTGAATTGGTTATAGAGGAACTAATATTAGAAATACTAGATGAGGTACCATGTTGTATGTTGTTTGTGGATGATGCGATGCAAATTGGCCTAACAAGGAACCAAGTCAAAGTAGAAAACCATTTAGTGCCACTGTCATAAATTTCAATATTTGGGTTCTACGATATAACTTGGTGGTGGGCTAAGTACCTCTCATATAAATCAAATGATAGTGTGTGACGTTGAGACAAACAAGTGGTGTGTTGTGTGATAAACAAGTGCCATTTGATTGAAGGGTTTTTTTGCAATATGAGGGGTAAGGCTTACATTATTGTATGGTGCAGAGCGTTGGGCTACGAAAAAGCAAGTAAGACGGAGTTCATGTGGCTGAGATGTATGCTAAGGTGGCTGTATGGAATTACAAGAGAGGACAAAATTTGAAACGACAACAGCAGGTGAAGTTTAAGAGTGGCTCCAATAAAAGAGAAAATTAAAGAATATCGCTTTAGATGGTTTGAGTATTACCAACGCAGACCTGAGACAGCCCTTGTACATAGGGTTGAAACGATAGAAGCACAAGGATGGAATTGAGGAAGACCAATAAATGCTTGGAAAGAAATATTGAGCAATCGCATGAAGAGTTTATCCCTGAACATAATTGGGTGGAGATATAAGACTCACACAGCTGGTCTCAAATGGATGGGACAGGCCATTAATGATGACGGTGACGACAATGACGATGATATGATATCTGAGGGGGTGCAAAAAAGTTGTCATATTTAGATGGAATTTCCTAATTCAAATAAGAGTCATTCATAAACATCAATTCAAAGAATCTTTTCCTCTGCTAAAATGTACTGCAGTGTTCCATGTTCTCACCAACTTTGATAATATATTACCATGGTTGACGATTTTTTACTGCACTAACTGCATCACATTTTCTTTTGAGCTCTTACCTCGTGATTCATTGTTTATTAGAGTGTTTGCGATAAATACAGTGCCAGCTGACATGTGATGGTGCATTTTCTTGCTGTCTTTTTTAATCTGGATCACAGGTAACACAGGCTGTGTTACATTTGACCCTAGTTGTGTTCGATTGGCTCCTTTATGGGATAATAATAAAAAGTTGTGGCATGTCACTTTGGTTAAGCTGAAGGTTGAAACAAAAGATGGGGACTTCCATGAGGTTTGTACTCATCCTTAATACACACTCTTCATTATTTTCTGCTTGCAATGTGCACGGCATAGTTCATAGTTAATATTTTTAATGGCTTAATTGCCTTCTTGAATTTGGAAGATTCATAAGTTTTTTTAAAACTATAAGATCCATCAAGTGTACATTGCCTCTCTAATTTCTTTGAAGAAGTTTGTTTTTAGCTGTTGTTTTGTAATTTTCAGGTTGTTGAGATCAAATCTGGAACTTCCGTACATAATAATCCCTACCCAAGTTTTTCAGTTCCCAGATCTGAAGGGAAATTGTGGAAGAAGGGTGAAGTAAATGACTCTCTCCCAATAATAACTGCAGCACAATATGCTTCTCGCAGTGCAATGTTATCATCACTTGTTGTTGCTTGGTCAGCTGTATTGCAATTACCATCAGAAAGTAGTCTAATCCCCCCAATTACTTCCGCAAATAATTGTGCTGTACTGGCAGTTGGAGGGAAGTCCGGTAAAATTTCTTTCTGGAGAATCCATGAACCAGATTGCTACACCATTGAGCATGGAAGGGTTTCTATTGATGTGATGCTCGTTGGACTCATTCAGGCTCACAAGTCGTGGATCACTGCAATCAGTTGGGGAGTATATGCAGCAGAAGCCTCGAATTCTCAGATACTCTTGGCTACTGGGAGTTCCGATGGGAGGTGAGTTAGCTTTGACAGTATATATCAGTCTGTGCTTTGCATTATTCTGCTCTCTGCATTATTCACTGGTTTATGAGATTTATTTTTGAATATATCCAAAGTTGAGCCGACTAGTTTTATTTTCTTCTTGCTTTCTTAAAGTTTACAAGGGAACACTCATTTGTGCTTGACTTAACTTGGAGCATCCTGCACTCGGTAGAATACTTCGTGCATGTTTTATCCTATGATTTATCCACACTCCCTCCTTAGATCAAAACAACATGTTGAGGCCATGGTATCAAAACTCATCCAATACCGATACGCATCGGCGATACATATCGGTTTCGTTGAGAACCGATACCAATACCACCCCAATACAGGGTGGTATCTGTATCGGACCGATACGGGCCAGTATCAGCCGATATTGATCGATACAAATATTATTATTTTTATTTTTTTAAAATAAAGAATTTCTGTATCAGCGATACCATATTCGTATCGGCCGATACAATCGGTCCAAGATAGACCGATACCTGATACCGATATTGATACCTTGGTCAAGGCACATCGAAATTGACAATCAGGTTGATTCGTGCTGACATTTTGTGTCGCACATACAGTTGCATTAAGGCAGACTCGCCTGAATAATTGAGGTTTTAACAAACAAAAGCTCTAATTTTCTTTGCCAGAAATGCGCCATTTACCTTTTAAATAACATAGAAGATCCTTTATATATCTCTGTGTGAGTGTTTGTATAAACATGCCACCATTTGTGAATTTTGAGGGTTTATCATTTTCGACACCATATCAATGTTGTCACTCGACACTCATGTCTGTGTTTACAACTGATAGATGCTTCATTCAGATATATGTGTAATATGGATGGTGTCATGCAGTTGACTTAATCACGTTCCATTTAATAGTAAATGTTGAGAACAGTGCAGGTATGAGGCAATTGTTATTTTTTAGAATACAAATCCTAATAACCCCTTTTTAAAACTTTTAGTTTAAAGATGTTTTATTTTAATGTGAAAACTCACACACTTTCAACACAATCCTAACTGCACAAGATAATTATCTATAAGATTCATAACAACCACCACATATAGTTCGGATCCATAAGCATAACATGCAGTGTGGGTTACTTATCGGGTTGACTTAATGCTTCTTTGCAGTCAAGGGTGCTGATTGCTTTCTCATACAAGCAAACATGAGATAGCAATTAATGAGGGTTAGGGTTTGTTGGAAGAGATAGAAGAAGAAGAAGAAGATGAATGAGAATTAGGGTTGAGTTGTTGTAACTCTAATCCTCTCTGTTATTGGTATTTATACTGACCACTTACAATCTCACGTATATCGAGGAGCAAGGAACAAGTAAACTACCTAAGTGGCTAGTCCACTACACAAACACACACCCAATATACATAGTCACGCCCACATGTAGTATTTACATTCTAACACTCCCCTTAAGTTGGCGCATAGATGTCAATCATGCCCAACTTGTATCATGTCTTTCATACTAACTCTTCCAACGCCTTGGTGAGAAAATCAACTAGTCTTCTGAGGCAACATAGTGTGCAAAACTCTTTATATTCGACCTTTTCTCTCATGAAGTGGCAATCAACCTCATGTGCTTTGTTCTTTCATGAAACACTGGATTTTCTGCTATATGCCTTGCTGCTTCATTGTAGTCATTGGGAGCTTTACTTGAACACCCAAGTCATTTAGGATAAGCTTCAGCCACATTCCTTCTCTAGCACCTTGGGACGCAACTTTGTATTCGGCCTTAATAATAGAATTGGCAACAATGCTTCTTGCTCTTCCAGGTAAACCAGGTTTCCTCCTAGGAAAGTGACATAGCCGGCGGTGGATCTCCTATCACTCACAAACCCAACATAGTCTGCATCAGTGTACACCTCCACATTCAAGTGTCCATGATTACAATATTAAAGTCATTTGCTAGTGTTGGACTTTACATATCTCAGTATCCGATATACACCATCAAGATGAGGAGAGCGTGGGGCATGCATATACTGACACACCACACTGACTGCATATGCGATCTTAGGCTTGGTGATAAGGAGATAAACAAGTTTACCCACTAATCGTTGATACTTAGTAACATTCTTCAGGAGTTCACCATCTTCAGAGTTGGTCCTGTGGTTAGGATCCATTGGAGTATCTATGGGCTTGCACCCTAGCATATCAGCTTGTTTTAAGACATCCAGGGCGTGACAAAGACTATTCCTCTCTCTGATCTGCCCACTTAAATTCCAAGGAAATACTGCAAAGATCTTAGGTTTTTGATGTCAAAGACCTTGCTAAGATAACACTTTCCTTGAAAATTTCTTCATTGTCTTCAACGTACACAATGAGGGCAGTTGTACGTGCTCCTCTTTTCACAAGGTGTGTATGATCATAGTGGCTCCTCTTATACCCAAACTGCATCACAACATTACCGAATTTTTTTGAACCATGCCCTTGGAGACTGTTTGAGGCCATAGATAGCCTTCCTCAACTTGCAAACTTTCACCCCTTGAAGGAGAAGCCCAGGAGGTAGTCATGTACTCCCTCTTCTTTGAGGTCACCATGCAGGAAAGCATTCTTGACATCAAGTTGACAAAGAGGTCAGTCCTTCTTAGCAGCCAAAGATAGGACCTGAATAGAGTAAATGTCTCCTGGAAATCAGTACCAGGGATTTGGGTATACCCCTTTACAACAAGTCTTATGATGCGGGACAACGGCCCTAAAATGCGGAATATGAATTTTATGCAAATTTTACCGAAATTAATGAAATTAAATCAAGTTTAATCGCAAAATTATCTTTGATACCTTAGGGTTTGCAAAATTCTGATGGGTAGATCACACGAGATCCAGATAGGGTCCAGTCCGATGCGCAAGTACTTTAGAGTCGAGGCAAGATCGGCCTAGAGATAGTACTCTAACTTTTCTAGGATTAGGCGCTCGTCTTCGGTCCGATGTAGATTTGCGGATTCCAATTTGGGTTGTGAAAGGGATTTACGGTTTGTAAAGGCGTATGGCTTTTAGATCGGTTTATGATTTTGGAAAAGGTATTGGCTTTGTGTGGTTTAGGGTTTCAAAAGGGTTTTGGGTTTTGGGTTTTGGGGATCACAAGGAAGAAATTAGGCTATGGTTTAGAGAAGAACGCAGAGATTTAGATATATCAAATATAAGCAAACCACGCAAATCAACAACAACAATAAGGAAAATATAGGGAAAGCACTCCCTTGGTCTCACACCAAACCCATCTCAGGCAAAGATTACTCAAGCATAAAAGCATTCAATAATCAATCAACTCCCTTAATTACATTGTTTAAAGACCTTATATAGGAGGTCTTACAATAAAAGAAAACCCTAAAACAAATATTAAATAAAAGACAAATAAACCCTTGAAACAAAAGTTCGAAATTAAACTCCTAAAATAACTAAAATTCTCGGTGCGATTTCGATCGATCGAATTTGGAATTCGATCGATCGATCGAATTAAAAATCGATCGATCGAAATTTCATATTTCTATGAAAATCGTCGTCGACATTCGAGCAATCGAATTTAAATTTCGATCGATCAAATATATGATTCTACCAGTCAAAATATCACTCCAGAACTTGATATTTCCGTCGACAAATTCGATCGGTCGAAATTAGATTTCGATCGGTCGAATTTTCCTGCTCCCTCAATTCTTCAGAATTTTTCGTCTTTCGTCTAAATCCGACTTCCCTTCCGCTATTTCTTTCTTCGCCGGTAGAAGCGGTGCGGTCCGAATCCAATGTCCATGTAAGTGGCGTCCCTATCATCTTACCTTGTATCATTCTATGGTCCTATGTGGGTGATACTTCATAGTGTACACCCACTTGCACCTGACTACATTCTTGCCGGCAAGCAACTCTGTAACCTCTCATGTGTTATTTTGCTCAAGGGCTCTCATTTCCTGTTCCTCATCTTTCCATTAGGGTTGCAATAAAGCTTCAGATATAAAGGATGGAATAAATGTGAAATCCAAGGATGAGATACTTGACTTTAATGAAAGTGCTAGGGTTAGGGTTTGGTGTAGGATAAGAGAAGGAGGAGAAGAAGAAGAAGAAAGAGAGAGAGAGAGAGAGAGAGAGAGAGAGAGAGGAATGGTTTAGTTGAGATTAGCATAATCTCACTAGTCTATTTATGCTAATTATCATTACAACTCACACACCAATGTACATGCGACAACTACAACATACTAAACACAACTACGTATATTCCAGTACTCCCCCTCAAGCTGGTGCATAGGTATCTATCATGCACAACTTGGCAATAATAATCTGAAAATGTGAAGAACCAAGTGCTTTAGTGAAGACATCGGCAACTTGTTGAGAAGAAGAAACATTAGGAATTTCTATGATGCCAACCTGAATCTTTTTTTTTTTTTATCAGTAAAGTAACTTATATTGAAGCAGCAAGGCGCTGAAAAACCAATACAAGGGAGCGATCAAAAGAAAGAAAGACAGAACAACAACATTTTTTGTCCACAAAAACCAAAACAGAGAGTGCAGACATTACATCCCCCAACCTGAATCTTCTCACGAAAAGTGAATGTGCACTTCAACATGTTTAGTTCTCTCATGAAGAACTGCATCAACAATAATGAATAGTTGTTTGGTTATCATAGTGAAGAGGCATAAGAAGTGATGGTGGAGAACCATCAAGCTCAATAAGAAGAGAACATAGCTCACAAATCCCATATGCTATAGCCCTATACTCATATTCGGCACTAGACTTGGAAACAACATCCTGCTTCTTACTCTTCCACACCACAAGATTGCCTCTAAGAAAAGCACAATACCCTGAAGTAGAGTGGTGATCAGTAGGAGCTCCTGCATAGTCTGCATCATTGTAGCAGCTAAGATGGAGATGACCAACATCACCTTAGAATAGACCTCGACCTGGAGAGGCCTTAATGCAGAGAAGAATCCGATGAACTACAACCATATGAGGAACCCTAGGAGCATGCATAAACTGGGCTACCAAAGAGACTGAAAAATCCAAGTCAGGACTAGCGTTGGTGAGGTATATAAGCCTGATACTCTGAGGGATCAGGAAGAGGATCCTCAACATCAGCATGAAGATAAAGCTTAGGGAATGATAATCAATTAAGCTTAGTAGAGAAATTGATAAATGGAGAGAACTTCATTTTTTGACTTAAGTAAATACACCCATGTACATCGTGAATGATTGTCAATAAGTGTCACATAATATTTAAAACCCTCAAAAGAAGACAATGGAGTAGGTCCCAAACATCCATTGTGTCACTTGGTACTCAAGTGAGCCCAATCGTAAGATGTCAAGGGTTGATGGTTTGGTGGCATCTCATGATTCTCATCAACAAATACCAAACATCACTGTGTATAGGATCAAATAAAGCACTGCTGTGAGTCATATGAGAAAAATACGAAGATCGAGTATGTTTGGATAACTCGCAAGTCTTAGATTGAGATTTAAAACCATGTGCACTGTGTTTAAAAGAAGGAAATCACAAACATAAGTTGTGCAGATTGGCATGTCCAAGCCTAGCATGCCAAAGAGCTACAATATCTTTGCTAAAAAACCCTATGACTGGAAGGAGAAAGGATGCAGGAATCTTTGCTAAAAAAACACTATGATTGGAAGGAGAAAGGATACAGGAATGAAGGATAACTCCGCCGCCCTATCAGCTCCAAACTAGTATAGTCTAGCTCGTTCATGGACCCATGCCAAAAGTTTGCCTCATAATCAGGCCCTGGAGAACACAAGGAGTGGAAAGAAAGATTACAAAACAATTTAATGATTTTGTAAGACAACTGACAGATACCATATTTGTGTTTAAATGAGGAACATGTAGAACATTCGAAAGAGAGAAGCAAGCTGATAGAGGGACACACTCCTTACTAGAAAGGGGAGTGAGGGAACCATCAACAAAACGTACATGCCTACTAGAGGAAAGTGGAATAATGAACGGAAATAATTGAGAATCATCACTCATATGGTCTGAGGTACTGAGTCAATAACCCTGGCAGGAGAGGTAGCAAATGCAATGGCTGCATGGTAGGCTGATGAAGTACTTGGTGGTGCAGGAGTAGGGTGGGTCACCTGAAGTGCACGAGTGTAAGAGACTGGTGCATGTGGCATAGAGTGAGAAAGCGAAGCAATGATCGAGGTTGGTGCTAGAGGAGGTTAATGTAACACAAAATGTTTGATGTGTAGGACGAATGGGTCAACACTTCTCGAGGATGGTTGACCGAGGTACAATAAGCATCACGGTCCTGCACAAGATTCAAGCAGTAAGAGTCCTTTAATATGACGTGGTGTCAAACTATTAGATGGTAGGCCGACTCCGGTGCTGTAATTGACAACGTGCCCCATGGGCAAGCTACTAAAGTGAGTTTCCCCATGGCATTGTGTAGTTTTATGGGGCTGCACTCCAAGCCCATGCGCACAGCAAGATTGTGTGAGGCCTAAGCATCCTTGTGAAGAAGCACCCTTTCAGCCCTGTGGGGCTGGTGATATATAGGTTGAGGACTCTAGGGCTGCAGTGCAGCTCCCACGGGTCTTTAGGTGTTTCCTTGTGTTAGATCGTCCTTAGAGCTTGTCATCTAGAAACCACAACCATCATGGATTGTAGTTTAAGGCGTCGCAAATGTTAGGTGTCTTGTGATGCCTAACCACAAGCCCTAGGGTTGTGGGAACCTCAAATAAAAAGATTCTTGATCATATGAACTTCATATGTTTCCCAGAGATGAAATAATGAAACCTGGAAATGGCCTAGTACTTGAGGCAATGGGAAAATTGACACTTGACAGCGATGAAGCAAGTAATCTAGTTGAAATCAATTTTGATACACCATTGTATATGTTGTAACTTGTGCAAGTTGCTTTGGATTCTGTGGGTATATTTGGAAGGAATTTCTGGAGCCTGGAGCAGGTTCTTTGCTGATACAAATGGGGCTATTAATCATTAGTAATTAGTAAACTTTGCAGTTTGGATGAGATTGGATGGGCCTATGGGCCTACAACGACAATGTAGATTGATATATAACATATTTGGCATTTCCTATAATAGGACAACCAATATCTCGTTTCTTTTTTCTGTTAGATTGAGGTTTATTATGAGATGGGAACTATCACTAAGCCAACATTTATGTTTGAGTAATCAGACTCCTAATATTTTTACACTGCTCATAGCTGCTACATGTGAACGAAGGTATCTCTTCTGTGATTCTTTTATTCATGACACGGCATTATAATCTTATTTTTTGGCTAAATTGAAATGTGGCTTCAAATTATTGTTGTTCTTTTTCTGGATGCTCAAAAAATCATATATATTGTGAAATTAATTGATTAGTTTTTTAATATTTGCTCTGCGATGTGGAACTGATTTTGCAATATGATAAATGAACTCCACATGCTTCCTAGGTTTATAATTTAATATGTTTATTTTTCAGTGTGAAGATATGGTTGGTAGATGCTGAATGCTTGATCAAAACTTCAGGAGTTAATAATACTTGCTTTTCCCTGCTGAAAGAGGTAAAATAGTTCTGTGTATGCATATATTTGTTTACTTAACAACTTAATTAGTTAACTTACACATCTGTACATTGTGTTCATACAATCTCATGAAATAGGTAATTACTGCTGTCTCTGCCCCAGTGTCGGCACTTTCTATGGCTATTCCTGTAGAGTCTGTGGACAAGATTCTTTTAGCAGTTGGGAAAGGTTCTGGATCGTTGGAAGTATGGATCTGTCATATATCTTGCAGTAAATTCGAAAGTGTTGGAGTATATGATGCACATGACCAAGTTGTAAGTTTGCACTTTTCAAAACTATCTTCTGCTGTGATTAATAATGGTATCTGACATGATTATGAGATTTACCCTAGGTTACAGGACTTGCTTGGGCTTTTGATGGTGGGTGTTTGTACAGCTGCAGCCAGGTAAACAATTATACAAGTTCGATAGTACGAGAGATTTTTCTAAAGTATACTCATTGTTTTGTTTATTCCATGTCTATTCTGTGCATTTATTTTCATATTGCAATGCTCTGAGTTATGAATTCCATGAAACTGTTTGAGAGCCAGTAATTGCACACAAGAAGTTGCCCCTTGCACATTCCAAAAAAAAGACTTGCTATTTTGGGGACCTGTGCTATGTGAATACACCATCTAAGCTGTATGATTTGAAGGTCATAATGTAAAGATCTCTGCTGCAAATAATTAGCACAAAACAAGATCTATATCATATGATTTAACGCAGTCAACTGTTGAATCAGATAATGGCCTTTGAATACATTGAGTCATGTGATAAATAACGTGTTTCATGCCAATCTCTTGCATCTTATATCATGACCTTCAGATCAGACGGCTTAGATGTTATTTCCACATGTCACAGGTTCCCAAACTACCAAGTCTTTAGTTTAAACTAATGTTCTAGGGCCAACTTCTCATGTGCAAGTAATGGCTCCCAAACTGTTTTCATGTTCAACATTTAAGTTTAGGTTGCTATTCTATTATTCTATATGAGTGGATTCTTCTTCCCTTCGTGAACTTTTTGATAAAGAAGCAAATTTTTCTATGCTGGAGAACTCTCAAATTCATATTTTACATGTTTGGTCCATTGTGGTTCATGATAGGATGTTTATATGGAAAACTATACTAGACTAGCTAAAGAGAAGAAAATACCCATTTAGGGTTTATGAGAGAGAGAGAAAGAGAAGAAGAGGGTACAATAAACACTGAAGATGATATTGTTGCTATTAAGATATTGAATTAAATGAGATGGACCCTATTTATAGAGAGCATATAAGACAACTTATGTTCGTAACCAATGTGGGACTAAACCCATTAGGGATACCTCTCATACATACTCGCATAATACATTGCATATCCAACTCTCTCCCTCTCAATTTGAGCATCCTCGATACTCAACTTGCCAAAGGTAGAAAGAGCCTCTGAACCATTCTTTCTCTCTCTCTCCCCCCCCCCCCCCCCCCCAAAGTGTATGTAACGTAACTCATGCACACATATGGAAGGAAGGAGGGGAGGAATATAATTATCCAATAGAGAGTGAGCAGCACCAAATAGTAGTTCGCTCCATATTTTGAGGTGTCGCTATGGCTGCAAAGGTAGACCAACATATGACGATCTTGAGGAATTTAGGAGAAGCTGAGTATATGTCACAGAAAACTGCACCAATGGAATCACTCAAAGCTTGG
Organism: Chloranthus sessilifolius; assembly: GCA_021018995.1. Classification (NCBI taxonomy): domain Eukaryota; kingdom Viridiplantae; phylum Streptophyta; class Magnoliopsida; order Chloranthales; family Chloranthaceae; genus Chloranthus; species Chloranthus sessilifolius. The sequence goes on from CM037588.1 coordinate 13,630,712, forward strand.
ATTGGTTGTCTTTGGTAGGTAGCTTGTCATTCATCCAACAAGTATCCTTTTCATAATCATTGCAATTGAGAGTATTTACCCTATGAAGACAGACTTGATAGGGGCTTCTGAGTGGTTGTACTGAATTTCCACTTGTTCTCGAAGGATTTGTCGGTTGAAAAAAATGGATATTTTCAGTCAACGGGGAGATATTTGCAATTAAAAGAGTGTTAAGTTTGCCATTGCACAACTCAAGGGTTATGTTGTGACATGGTGGCAACAAGTGAAATACATCCCAAGAATCGAGAGGAAAGGGAAATATCTCATCTTTGGGGAAGATTTGTTTTTTGATCGGTTCATCTTTGGGGAAGATGAAGTTTAAGTGATGTGGGACAAATGCTAAAACCCTAATTAATGCGAGTTGGATTAACTTCAGATTAAATTGAATAGCAGAAATATTCGAAATCATCCAAACACATAAAATAGTTAAATAAATTTAATTAAAACAATTAAACTAACTCCATCTTAGCGTTCGCATGCATTAAGATCTCCCGATCTAGAAAAACGGCTCCGATGAAGGACTTTGAGTTTCAATCTAGTTTATGGCACTAAGTGACGATTACGATATCGTCTCTCGACTCCTCTAGGATTTGAATAAATAAGGCTCGAAGGATTAAGTCAATCAAAAGAGAAAGATCAAAAGATATAAATTAATAAGGGTTTGGGGTACTGATTTTATCAAAAGAAATAAGGGAAAATATTACCTGACAATACTTAAAGAAAAGACAGAAAAGAAAGATAGGGTTCCAAGGCTTCACACCAAGGATCAAAATTCTGGATTTCGTTTCGGTTTCGGTCCCCACTAAAACCAAAATTTCGGTTGAAATTTTCAACTCCATACAAAAAAATCGAAAACTAGAGTTCTCGTTTCGATTTTGGTGGGGACCGAAACCGAAATTTCGGTCATTTCGGCCGAAATTTTGAACCTTGCTTCACACCAAGGCTGTACGTCGGCTTCTCACCAAGTTACAAGAGAAATGAAGAGTCACTCCTCAAATTTTGAAAGATTCACTCTTTCGGTTGCAAACTCTTCACAAGTCTTCTAGGGTTTGCACAAAAGTAAGCTCTCAATTTCATTCATTAATAATCAACTATCCTGTTAAAATGCTTATAAGGACCTTATATAGTAGGTCTCAAAAGAAGAAAACCCTAAAATAATTAAAACACTAAAAAAGATAAGTTTGCCCAAAAAACTAAAATTTCGTCTTGTGGCAGATCTGACTTACGCGACAAATCGATCGATTGAATGAGGAAAAGAAATTCGCCAAAAGCTTAGAAGCCTCTATCCTCAATCGATCGATCGAGTATCTCGATTAGTCAATCGACTAAAGCACGCCCTAATTCTTCAATTTCTTCTCTATTCTTCAATTCTGGCTCCACTTCCATTTCTTCTGATGCTGAAAAAATCTTTGCGGCGCAAATTCGACACTCTCAATCTTGATGTCCCCATAAATTCACTCATCGGAGATGAGAGAACTCATCTCCGATGAGTTGTACAACCCACGTATGGTACACTTTGGATGCTCAACTCCCGGTTTGCCTTTCCATGTTGTGAGATACGCATGACATTTATCCGCATTGGTAGTGAAGTTTGGAAACTCTAGAACCTCCTCATTCAACCTTTTCTCATATTGCATAGGTAGGGTACGGGTTATGAATTGGTTAAATAGGCATGGGTTCGATTGTTTGGGTAGCAAGGAATGGGTCAAAGGACATAGTTGCAGAACCTAGAATAGGTGTAAAATCTTCCACCGCAACTATCGGATGATTACCCTTGTCTAGAGGAAAATATAAACTTCCATCAGTACCTCTTTTCAAGATCGGAAAAAGCTTCTCATGTTCGGTACTATCATGAATTAACACAAAATTGTCATTATTAAACTCACTAAACAAATTCATTGTGTTAGTGACGCTCTGTGTATTTTCATCATTCAAATTCCATGCAAATTAGAATGCTGACATATTCCTATCGACTCTAACAAGTCATGCGGTATGGACACACTACCACCACTTTCTTCGGGAATAGAAACCTTCCTAACACAACCTACGGTTTTCACAGGAATTTCATCCTCATCGTCACTTGGCATGTCAATAGGTTCGTACACTTCTTTTAACTCATTGCCCTCTTTGTCGGTATACTCCTGAATAATCAATGTTTGGGCTTTACTGGGACATTGAGGTGCAAAGTGACCAAAGCCTTGACACTTATAATACTGTTGTGGTGCGCATCGAGAATTCTTGATCAGTTTTGCTTTACCCTTGTTACTCTGAGGATTCATGGGTTTTGAGGATTGACTATAGGTATCATTCACCCTTTCGGGAGGATTAGATCGAAAATCGGGATTAGAGGCTATAGATCGATCACTAACTGGAGCGTCGAGATACCTCTCTAACTTTTGCACTCTAGCATAACACTTCTAAATCTTCAACATAGTAAGGGATGAGTTCTTTTCGTAACTCAGGACGTAGGCCAGTGCGAAACCTAGATAAGGTGACATGTGGACTCTCATAAGCGTTAGCCCGAAGTAAATACTCCTCAAACTTATTGATATATTCATCAACAGACATGTTTCCCCGTTTCAAACCATGCCATTGATCCATGAGTCGTTGGTTGTAGGACAGGTGAACATATTCATCATGAAGTTTCTCTTTCATATTCCCCCATGTGGCAATGGGTTCGCGTTCGAGGGCTTCTCGACGTCGTTCCACACTTGTCCAATAAAGTTTGGCTTGTCGCATGAGTTTCATCTTGGCAAATCGCACTTTTCTCTCATTCGACATTTCATACGATTCGAAATAATGATCCATAATGGCTGCCCAATCTATATAGATTTTTGGGTCCATCTTTCCTTCGAAAGTGGGAGCATCAACCTTAACTGACTTTTTGACTCTCTCATCCGGATCGAGACGATTTTCACGCCTAGGAGTTTCCCTCCTCTCATCAAAATTAACCCTATGATGTTCACCGTGAGTCGATCCAGACAACGCTTGGAGTCGTGCCGCTAAATCAACTTGTTGGGCTTGTTGGTTTTACAATTGGGCTTGTATGGCAGCCATCTGGGTGCTAAAACTTTCTATGAAAGCAGTTAATTGTTCTGGATTCATTGTGGCACCCAAGGTAAAAGAAAACACTAACACACCTATATGCAATGGAAACCTAAAACTTAGTACAGGTACTGGCAAACTTAAACTAGATTGGGCTTTGCTACCAAAATTGATGCGGGACAAATGCTAAAACCTTAATTAATGCGAGTTGGGAGTAATTTCAGATTAAATTGAATAGCAGAAATATTCGAAATCGCCCAAACACATAAAATAGTTTAATAAACTTAATTAACACAATTAAACCAACTCCATCTTAGTGTTCGCATGTATTAAGATTTCCCGATCTAGAAAAACGGCTCCAATGAAGGAACTCGAGTTTCGATCTAGTTTAGGGCACCAAGCGACAATTATGGTATCATCTCTTGACTCCTCTAGAATTTGAATAAATAAGGCTTGAAGGATTAAGTCAATAAAAAGGGGAAGATCAAAAGATATCAATTAATAAGGGTTTGGGGTTTTGATTTTATCAAAGGAAATAAGGGAAAATATTACCTGACAATAATTAAAGAAAAGACAAAAAAGAAAGATAGGGTTCCAAGGCTTCACACCAAGGCTGTATGTCGGCTTCTCACCAAGTCGCACGAGAAATGAAGAGTCACTCCTCAAGTTTTGAAAGATTCACTCTTACGGTTGAAAACTCTTCACAAGTCTTCTAGGGTTTGCACAAAAGCAAGCTCTCAATTTCATTCATTAATAATCAACTATCCTATTACAATGCTTATAAGGACCTTATATAGTAGGTTTCAAAAGAAGAAAACCCTAAAACAATTAAAACACTAAAAAGGACAAGTTTGCCCAAAGAACTAAAATTTCGTCTTTTGGCAGATCTGACTTACACGATAAATCGATCGATCGATTCTAGAATCAATCGATCAATTTATAAATTTGTAAATCGCTCAAAGTCTCGGTCCACAATCGATCGATCAAAAATTTGGAACTAATCGATTGACTGAGAAAAAGAAATTTGCCAAAAGCTTAGAAGCCTCTATCTTCAATCGATCGATCGAGTATTTGGGTTGATCAATCGACTAAAGCACGTCCTACTTCAATTTCTTCTCATATATTCAATTATGGCTCCATTTCCGTTTCTTCCGACGCTGGAAAATCTTTGCGGCCCAAATCCGATTCTCTCAATTTTGATGTCCCCATCATTAAGTAGCAAGGAAAATTCTTGTTCACAATCACTCCAAATGAATAATTCGTCTCCCTTTGTGAGAACAATGAGACATGGTCAATCAACCCCAACGCCCACTCTGGACAAGAAGGGGTTGAAAGAGGATGTATTAATGGCTGTTCTATAAGAGGGTTTGCAGAGGAAACATATCCTATCAATCCTCTTGATGAGGGATATAGAGGACCAAACCTTGGTGGAGAGCCTGATGTGAAGTTGAAGAGATAGAAGTTGAAGTCAAACCTTAATCCTTTGATCAAGTATTCACATCATTGTTCAAGTTACCAACATATCTATGATCACACCATCTCCCATAGGCAGTATGGGTTGCGATATCCAATGTTACTTTTGTGAATATTTATCATATAGAAAAATATTGATAGAGATGAATGAGATAATAGGGCATGCACATGAAAAGTAATATGATAGAATTGCCAACCAGATCACTGCTGATAGAAAATCCAAAATTATACGTCATTTCTATAAGTCTAGCCCAGTCGTCTATACCAAATAAGGTTGAATTGACACAAAATTCACACTATTGGAAAGATTATTGAGTATCTTCCCAACGTGTAAAGAATCGTGCAAATCCAATGGCTATCAAGAGAGCTATGGCCAGATCTTGGAGGACTCGTAATGCTATCAAAACAGGACATGCAGTGGCTATGGCCAGATCTTGGAGGACTCGTAATGCTATCAAAACAGGACATGCAGTGGCTATGGCCAGATCTTGGAGGACTCGTAATGCTATCAAAACAGGACATGCAGTGGCTATGGCCAGATCTTGGAGGACTCGTAATGCTATCAAAACAGGACATGCAGTGGCTATGGCCAGATCTTGGAGGACTTGTAATGCTATCAAAAGAGGACATGCATTGTTACTGTATTTCCATTACAGCCACCCATAAAAATCGAGGTAGGATTGACTCGAAACTTATGCCATTGGAGCAATTATTGAGTTACCTTCCAAATGGGCCGTAAATCATTTCAATTAGATGTTCATCATGGTAGATTATCAAAGTTGGTTTGATTTCTTGTAGCAAATAAGGAACTTCGTCTCACAACTGGTATTGTTGGAAAGATTATCATATTATCTTTACAGTAAACCAGGAATTTCCCAATTCTGATAGATAAAGGAAGATATGACTGGTTTATGGAATAGTACATCATTGTTACATATCCGTTTCTTAGTAGACTTTTAGTAGTCGTCATTTTCATTGTTGGAGGTTGTTGTTGGGGATCACATAGGAGAATGGTCCATCGTAGTATAAGATTCTTGATAAAAAGAAGTTGAGGCTGAGCCTATGTTAGATTTTGTACTTGAAATTAGCATTTGTTTAAAAAATAATATTCCAACAGCTAAGGTCAATTTGTAGTTGTTGATATCTAGATGACCTGATTACAAGTTTTGAATCAAGGTTTTTAAAGGTGCAAGGCATATCGCTCAACCCTCCCGCGAGGCGAGACCTAAGCCTCAAGGCGTGAGGCGTAAGCCTCACAAATTTTTAATTTTTTAATTTTAAAAATATAATAAATTTAAAATTATAAAGAAAATTGATAAAAAATGATACATTATAATAAAAATAATAGATAAAGGTCATCCTCCTCTATTTCATCCCTTAATAATCCTTTAAAAGGGTAAACTTGTGAAAAAAGTTAAACTTGTAAGAAAAAATAGGATAAAATAGTAAAAAATAAAAATTTACATGATAAACCTCACTGCACCTTCTTATGCCTCAGTACGCTTCAAGCTACGCCTCGAGGCCAAAAGCTTATGCTACGCCTCGAGGCGCTTCTCGAGGCTTACGCCTCAAATGCTATTTAAAACCTTGTTTTGAATTAATTTAGTAAATAACTACCTGGTTGTCCTTTAATGAAAAGGCAAGTTTGCAATAACTACCTTGCCTTTCCTTCCATAAAATGGACAGTTGGCAAATATTTTGACCGTCAATGGTCAAGTTTATGTCTTCTCATGAATAGATTTAACTGTCGAATTTGAAATCGACGGCCAAGATTGAGCGGCCAAAAGGCACATTTTCCATGGAAGGTTATGTGAAGGTCTACAGGTTTAAAACTCCTTTGTCCAGTCAAATCACTCAAAGATAGAATATTATTTTGAGTCCCCCCCCCCCCCCCCCTCTCTCTCTCTCTCTCTCTCTCTCTCTCTCTTCTTCATACACCCTAATCCTAACCCTAACACTTGACTGTAAATTACATTTGTTACTTATAGGCATTGAAGTTGCTAGGACTAATAAAGGAATTTTCATATCCCAAAAGAACTAAGCTCTAAATCTTCTTAAATATATAGGGATGTCGGGTTCAAATCATACTGTATCTCCCATGAATGTTAACTATAAAAGTGAGCCAAATTATGGAAAGTTGTTAAAAGATCAAGTAATGAATAGAAAGCTAGTTGCTAAATTTTTTATATCTCACTATGACGCATCTGACATCACATTTTCCACCAATACATGCATAAGTTTTGAAAATCGCATTTGAGTATGGTGTACAAAATTCTAATGTGCTTGAAGTCATCTTCCAGAAAAGGGTTTTTGTTTCCAAATCATAGAAACCTTGACGTACATGGTTTCTAATGCTGATTGGGCTGGTTCACAAGATCTTTGATCAACTATAGGTTATTGTGCCGTGGTTGGTGGAAATTTAGTGGCATGGAAGAGTAAGAAACAAAATATAGTGGCTAGGTCAAGTGTTAGAGCAGAATATAGGGCGATGGTTCATACTGCACGTGAGTTGATTTGGTTGAAGGGATTCATGAAGGAACTTAGGTTCATTGTGAGCAAACCCATGAAGATGTTTGTGATAACCAGGCTGCCATTTATATTGCTTCAAATCCCATGTTTCACGAGTATACGAAGCACATTGAAGTAGATTCACTTTACTAGGAAGAAGAATTTATTTAGGGGCGTTTGTACCTCCTTCGTCAAGTCTGCAGATCAACGTGCACATATATTAATGAAGCCATTGAGAAGTCGTAGACATTTTGGGCAAGTTGGAGATGATAGATATCTTTGCTCCAACTTAACGGGGAGTGTTGGAGTGTATGCTTATTTAGCTTTGTGTTAGTGCTTAATGTAAAATCTTGTTAGAGGAGTAGTATGTAAATTTACAAGTATGAAGGGCATTTATGTCTTTTCTGTTAGTACTTGATGTAGAATCTTGTTATCGGAGTAGTATGTAAATATACATGTATAGAGGCATTTATGTCAATAAAATAGTTATACGCATAACTAAAGTTCTCAACCACCCTTTGTTTTGAGCTAAGTTTCCCAATCATTTTCTCTCCGTCTTGCTTAATCTTCTTCTTTTATGCAAATATGCTTAGCTAACAAACCCTAATGTACTAACCAGCCCTAATACACCAAAACATCAATTAGATCCCTCCCTCAACCCCAACAAAGGTGCAATAGGCAGTGATATTCCCCAGCTCATTAGGAGACGTCAATGATCAATAAAATTGAAATACTAAAGTTTCCATATCTAGTAGATAGGATCCAGAGAAGCTTTACAACGAAGGATTCACTGCACATTGTCTACATGTGGTTAACAAGGAACTTGTGTGAATTGGTTGGTCACCCCAGTTGCATCGGCTAAAGTTTGGACAGGGGATCATCATATTAATGAGTTTACCCACTAGCTTTTGATAAGGTCCTCAGTTAGGAAGGGGGGCATTCCATAATCACTATATTGATGGTTCTATATATGAGTTTATTGATAATGAATCAAAAGCCGTTCGAACACGTGAACTATAGTATAAGGCATTAACTAATGAATGGATGTTATTTTTGGTAGGTTACTCACCAATGGATGTGGATGTTGAATGCTTCAGTTTTAGATCTATTTGTCCATCCAATATTTATGATTTGTGGATGTGCATCATATATGAGAAAATAAAAGGCATATCAAGCTACCTCAAACCTCAACAAAATGGATGTGTTGCACATTGTTTCACACAAGGCGTGTAAATCGGTATCAGTATCCAACACTCTTATCCGGTTTAGAATCGCCTAGATATAGAAAGTTTTGATTAAGGAGAAAAAAATAAAACATGGGTCTATGGGCATATACCAAGATGTATCGACTGATACTCGAGACCTAGCGTATTGGCCAATACCGAGACTCCAGGCCGATACCACCCCAAAACCTGTATTTGGGTGATATCGGTATCGAATCTCGATGAAACGGAGACGTACCCCGATACATATCAGTATCGGCCGAGTTTTGATACCATGCTATCATATATGTTTTTTTTTATAGACATCATATCAAACTACCTCAACCTCAAAAAAATAGATGCTTTCCACTTTCTGTCATATATGCTTAGGATATCCTCTTGAATTTCAAAAACTGCAAGATTTTTATTTTTTGTTATATTCCATTTAACATTAGTATTGTAAGCATGGGTACAAAAACATGTTTTTGATTTTGCATTCATTTTTTTACTCATATCGCTCACTCATATTTGTCATAGACATGCAAGTCATATATGTCGTTGTTTGGATTGCATTACCAATATATTGGGATGCTTGGCGAATGAAATTTCTGACATATTTGGGATTACTATTGTGAGGTGGTTCTTTGGCCAACTCACTTTGGGACTTAAATCATTAAAAGATTGAAGAAGTTGGCTATGTGAAAAAGAAATTACTTCTCACTTGGGGGGAGAATTGCTCTAATTTAAGATACTATGAAGTATGAATAGTCTTTTCATCATTTTTCTGTCATTCAAAATGTCGAGTTCGGTGGCTAATAGGCTCATGTTCAGTGTCTCCGATATTGGAAGGAGTTGGGTTGCTAGAAAGGAATGTGGTCTCGGGGTTAGACTGTGTAGAGAAAAAAATGATTCTCTTCTTGCCAAATGGTTATGGAGAGGTTTTGAACCTGATGCCTTTTGGTGGAAGGTTATAGTATGTAAATGTGCGGAGAAGCCTTTTTGGCTGGAGTGTAAGATTGGTTGGTGAGTCAAAAATTCAAAATGGGAGTCTGGGGATTGGGGAAGGATTTGCAAAACAAAGCATAAGTGGTGAGGTTTAAAGTGGGATATAGAGTTAAAGTAAGATATGGGAAGACATAGGTTGGAGACATAACTCTTTGTAGACGATTTTTCTGGGTGGTCAGAGGAAAAGGGGTGTTTATTAAAGAATGTCACGACTTGGAAGTGTTTGGGAGATCCCATTTAGAAGGCATCTAAAAGATAAAGAATGCCACGATTTGGATGGGGAATTCGAAAGAGATTTTCTGTTGGAGATACGCCAGGTATGGTGCGTTAGTGTTTGAAGTGTATAGTTAGGTTGTGGGTTTAGTCCCACATTGGCAGGAAATGTTTGTCCACTGTGTTGCTCTATATAAAGAGCACTAGTTAATAGGAAAATTCTAAACGGAGGACAGATTTGTTGAGGACAAAGTGCAGACGGCTGACGTGGCGCGACGTGACTGGCTGCACCGACCTGCATTATTGAGCCCCGCCGTACTTGCAGCCAATTGCGTTGCGCCACATCAGCTGCCTGCATTTTGTCTGCATAAAATCTGTCCTCCATATAACACTGTCCGTAGTTAATATGAACTCTTTTATTTTCCTGGAATATTAACAATGTAGTCTCTTTCTCCATCTCCCTTCTTCTCTCTTATAAACCCCGAAATGGGTATACTTCTCTTTAGTTCGTTTATCATTATTAATAGTTAATTTTTATACATGTTATTAAAGCAGTTGGTTCCGTGCATCTTGTTTAGGGCTTCGTCTGGCATATGCTCTTCATATTGCCGCATAGACGATCTGTGTGTCAGAAATCGGAAACTATGCATGTTTCTCTAACATTTGTTCCTCCTTTCCCCTCCATCGTGAGTTCAGGTTTTGCATTATTGCAGCCATGTTTAGTCTTATGTTGCAGCCATCTATGCTTATGTTTATGTGTATTGCCTTCCTTACATTATGAAATCTAGATTTTTTTTAGGGGGAGAAGAGGAGATGATGTGAAAAATGAAAAAAAAAAACGCATGAAGAAAGAGGAGTCGTCGTGCAGCCAACATTAAAAAAAGGATGAATAGGGGCTGTTGTAGTAGCCAAGGAAGAAAGAAAAAAAATAAAGGAAAAAATAGGACGAAAGAAGAAAAGATAGAGTGAGAAGAGAAAAAAGAATAAGCAAATAACTGCTGTAGGCAGCCATTGAACTTCTGATGCGCATCTATTGGAGGTGGTTTCATGCAGTTTCATTGTGTATTGAGAAAGTGATGTGGGAACTTATTAAAATGCAATGCTAGGGCTGAGATTAGGATTAAAATTAATTTAATCAACAAAAATAACAATTTCTCATAACAAATTACTACGAAAAATTCTAGAAATTCAATGAGATGATTTAATTCTGGCACAAAATAGCGTTACTTTTGTGTACGTTCCCTATCGCGGATCTAGAAGATTAGGGTTCTTATGAACGGCTAGATCTCCGATAGTTTTAGGATGTCGAACGAACTCGCAAGCGGGTTTTCTCGATACTGATGGAAATAAAAGGCTAACAATAAATTAGGGATGAACAAATAGGTTGATTTTGGTTTTCTTATGAAATAAATAGGGTAGATCTGAAATTTAATAGATGGATAAATAAATTAGGGTACGCTACTTACGTAAACCGTAGATTTAAAGAAGATAAAGATGGAAGAAGAGTTGGCCTCGCACCAAACCGCAAACGAGAATTGAAGAATCACTCTCCGTTTGAGAGAATCACACCCTCACGAAAGTTCAAAACTCTCAAGTTTGCATAAGCAATTTTCATTAACCAAAAAGTCCTAATAAAAGTGCTTACAAGCCTTTAAATAAGCTAATCAATGCATAAAACTAAAATTCCTAGTTCAAATAAAAGAAATATCTTAATTCTTCTAAAACAATAAAATAAAGTCCTAAAACAATAAGGGAACTAATCCTATTTCTAATAAAAGAAACAAATCCTATTTTCTAAAATAAGATAATAAAAGAGACCAATTCTAATTCAATTAAGAGTTTTGAAATTCGTCACTTTCTGTGTAGCTTCTGAAAACTGACCATAACTTCTTCAATACTTGTCGGAATTGCTCGTTTTTTGACTCGTTGGAAAGCTACTTCGATAAGCTTTCAAATATGACCAATTTCGCATCAATCCGACTTTGTTTGACACTTCAAAATAGGCCAAACATAAAAGTGACGGGATTGAAAGTTGAAGACCTCTGATAAGAGAATTTTTGACAATAAATTTTGGATTTTCTTCTTTCGCCTCTAATATGTTATGGGCGGTTGCTTGAATCCAATGTCCCCATCAAAAAGTTAGGAAGATTCTCATGTTTACCACTTTTAACGTCTCAGAGTCTGGCTTTTACCTCCTTTTTCAATGGTTGTGGAACACGATATTTAGCTAAGATTGATTGTTGTTGCTGGATGTATCTGCTTGTGTTTATGCGATTGTGGGGACAATTTATGTTTCTACCCCTGAGATCTGTGTAATCTTGAAATTTAGAGCTGTTTTGTCGGTTGTGCAACTATCTGTTGACAAGTGTTGCTGTTGATATTTATTATATGGTGTGCTGTTATGGCTGTCGTCAATTTAAAAAAAGGTGGACAGAGGAGAATGAAAGAAATGAGGGTATTGAGTTGGATGGCTGCTATGAATGATGTTGCTGGGGTGGAGAAGTGTATGGGATCATGGCTGGCTACTATGTTTGGAGGTGATTGGTTCCCCTTTATTTTATGGTGTATGCACTGTCTGGGCTTATGAAGGTGTTGTATTGTCACTTTCTCCTTGATATTGATTGAGGTTTCCATTCAGGCCATATGGCCATATTAGTGTGCCAAGAACAAGACATTGTTGGCCAAGTGTTTAGCCATTTGTTTGGATCATGATGTGTACCATGACCACTTGAGTGCAAAGTGTTGCACCAAGTTGTTGTTTGATGTTCTTGGACACCTAGGTGTGGGTTGTTGTGTTATGACCATATCAAGTTAGGGGGAGATGATAGTGGAAACATGTATATTTTTGTGTATTTGGGGGCAATTTAGACATCCATGTCACAGATGCTCCTACTTAAGAGAGAGAGAGAAGAAGGGGGGGGGGGGTGTTGGAGATGATATGTCATGTATGGTGTATTTGTATGTGCTATGTTATAAGTGTCTAGTTACGTTGTGGGTTTAGTCCCACATTGGTTGAAAACTTTTTGTCCACTTATGTGTTGCTCTATATAAAGAGCATTAGTTGTAACTCTTTTATTATCCTGAAATACTAACAAAATGTTGTCCTTTGTGGTATTGCACTCTTTTTCTCTCCCTCTTCTTCATCTCCCTTATTCTATCATATACCCAAAATGTGGTGTTCTTCTCATTTAGTTTGTTTATCATTATTATTAGTTTATTTGGTTCTACAGTTTTATCCCAAATCACTTTTTCATATCCTAAGTAAGGAAGCTTCATTGTCATTCGTTTCTACTGTTTGGAAAGGCCTTGCACCTCCTAGAGTGGAACTCTTGTTGATTTGCCTTGGAAGTCATCTGGGTGTTCTCTGAAGAGTGGTAACCTTGTAGCTGCTTGGGATGGCATCAAATTTGATGGGATCAAAGGGAGTTTTGGGACATTTCGGTTCTCGTTGTGATATGGGCTATCTGGTGTGAGAGGAATGATAGGATCTTTAGAAAGACCAGAAAACCTGTTTAGTTATGGGCAATTTGCAAATAACCCCTTGACTTATCTTGAAATTACAAACAACCCCCTGACTTAAGCCTATTTCCACTGCAGTCCCTACAGTGTTGTTCCCTGTACAAGTACCCCCTTCCAGTTAGGGTCGTCCACCTTCCGTTTGGATTTATTGTTTAACCGTAGTCAACCATTACGAAAACCCGAAAATGCCCTCATTTAAGACCCAACACTCTCTTTCAAACATCCAATCAATCAGGAGGAGGAAACTTCTTCTTTCTTTCAAAGGCTTCTTTCTTTCACACACCCAAGACTTCTTGTTTCCTCCGGCAGCGAAGGTAAGAGCAAGAGTAACGTTAGCATTTTCATTTTTCGGTACCGGCTACGTTATCTGACTAGGCGATCTTCCTTCTAATCCGCCGGATTTCGTCATTTTGAAAGGTACATTCCTATTTTTTGTTGCATGTATGTATTTGGCTTTCCATTATTGCATGTTTTTAGATTTAGGGTATTTTTTTGGCTATTTACTTGGGTTTGTTTGATTTGTTTTGCTTTGTGGAACCTCCATGACAAAATAGGGTTTACTTAGGTTGATTTGTTTTGATTTGTGAACCCTCTGAGTAAAAATGTCGTATATCATCAATCCTGTGAGAAAAAATTTCTTAAGTTTATGTTGTGCCGGTAAGTGAAGAGTGCATTTTTTTCTTTTTTGTCAATTTGCTCAATTTTGTTGGTACTAATTGACCATTTAAAAAAAATGAAAATGATAAAAATGGGATTTCGGTATTTTTACTTTTTAAAGGAAATTCATATGTTTGCTATAAATTCGGTGTTTTTAGCTTTCTAGCAAACATATACAAATATTGGCATTGAAAACAATACCTACAATATCAGTATCATCCTTCCTGTGTGAAAAGAGGATTCTTTTGAGATTTTCGTTTTGTTGGACGGATTTTACACTTGGCCTATATCATTTTTTCTATTTTTTTTAATTTTTTCAGTCACTGAATTCTTGTAATCCATGTAGAGAATGTTTAGTTCCCGAAATCTGGTGGAGGAACTAACATGAACTCGAAATCTTGTATCGTACTTGATCTATGAACTATGAAAGCCAAATCAGCAGACGACTAATAAAACGAGTGGATGGCTTCCTAGAAGCAGAGATTTTTATATAATTTTGGTGTTGTTTCTATGCTGGTTTACATGACTGTTGTTGATACTGCTGGTTTATATATGATTCTGATTTTCTTCCGTGCCCTAAACAATGTATAGATGTCTTCGTCTATGTAATTTTCTATGTGGCTGATGGTGTATGTATGACATCCTTCTCTTTATTAGGTTAGGAAAGATGACCGATAAATTTTCGTACAATGATGGCTACGTGAAGATTAGATTGCATTGGGGCGGTACATTCAACTACCGCAATGGCCCGCAGCAAGTATGTAGGCGACAATTGTGAAGAGTGCAGTTGGGATCGGGATTGTATTTCATTTCTTTCTTTTTTTCACTCCGACGTGATTGGAATTTGTAATATCCCTATCCAATTTCTCCCACACATGAAATACAAGTTTAAGGCTGGAACTCCGGAAAAGGAGTTGGTATCAATAACATCTGATGCAGATCTTATGTCGATGTTCGAGAGATTTGGTCCCAATTAGGTGATAGATGTATATGTGGAATTGGAAGATAACCCGACCCCCTTAGAATCATATTACTCAGATGATGATGACTTTGAGTATGATTACGATTCCGAACCGTCTAAGGGTTATTGGGATGAGTCAGACAATGAACAGGAGGAGGCAATGCGGCGACATTGGAAAAAAATGGATAGCGATGATCTTTCGGATTATGAGGATCCAAAGGGATATGTCTCCTTCTCTAGTTTCGAGAGCGAAGATGTGTTAGACCATGGTTTAGAAAAATGAAGTGCTAGGGAGGAGAAGCCGAAACTAGTGCTATGTATTGGCATGATGTTCGAATCCGTTTATGCATTCAGAGATGCTCTCTTCCATTACGCTGTTTCACATGGCTTCCAGCTTGAATTCATAAAAAATGAGAAGAACAGGGTGACTTGTAAGTGTAAGGCCAAAGATTGCCCATGGAGGATCCACACATTTTGTACAAGGACAACACCACATTCTGAATCAAGACTTTCGTAGAAGAGCATACATGCTCTAGATGTAATAGAGATGGGAACAAAATGGCGGCTGCAAGATGGATTTCGCATAGAGTTGAAGAACAAGTTTGTATCAATCGCGACATTTCCATTAAGACTTTGGCTAAAATATTATTTGTGGAATATGGTGTGAATATTCCATATCACCGTCTATGGCATGGAAATGAATTGGCTTGAGGAATGGTTTACGGGTCATTTGAAGACTCTTATAAGTTGATCCCATCGTTTTGTAATGTTGTCCTCACAAATCCCGGAAGTATCGCCAAACATAAGTTGGAGGAGGACCATGCTTTTCAAAGAGTCTTTATATGCCTAAACGCTTAACGGGTTGGGTTTGCAAGTGCTTGTGACGGGGGACGGAAACCCTAAAATGCGGAATATGATTTTTATGCAGATTTTGCCGAAATTAATGAAATTAAATCAAGTTTAATCGCAAAATTATCTTTGATACCTTTAGGGTTTTGCATAATTCAGATGGATAGATCGCACGAGATCCTGGTAGGGTCCACTCCATTGCGCAAGTACTTTTAGAGTCGAGGCAAGATCGGCCTAGAGATAGGACTCTAGCTTTTTCAAGCTTAGGCGCTCGTCTTCGGTCCGATGTAGATTCACGGATTCCAAATTAGGTTGTAAAAGGGAATTAGGGTTTGTAAAAGGCTTATGGCTGTTAGATCGGTTTATGGTTTTGGAAAGGGTGTTGGCTATGTTTGATTTAGGGTTTCAAAAGGCTCAGGGTTTTGAGATCGAAAGGAAACAATTAGGCTACGGTGTAGGGGAAGCAAACACAAATCAGGAGATAGCAAATATAATAGAGAAAATAGCAATGGCTTTTGGGAATCACTCTCTTGGCCTCACACCAAACCCATCTCAGGCAAAGATTACTCAAGCATAAAAGCATTCAAATAACCAATCAACTAATTAAAAAGTGTTTACAAGCCTCTAAATATAGGCCACCAATAATTAATTTCGAAATAAAGTGTTCTAATACTAATGAAATACAAAAAGAGAAGTGTCGCATAAAATCCCGTCTGAAGCCGTCGCCGTAGCTCGCTCAAGCGAGTTTAAGTGATCGCTCGAGCGAGGGCTCGCTGCGGCATTGTTCTCCTCCCGGTTTGTATCTGTTTCTCCTCTGAGGCTACGGTACTCGGGCTTCCTCTACGCTTCTTCCGACACCGAAAATCTGTTGTGGCCCTAAATCCAAGGCTCCCGAACTTGGCGTTTCCTATCATTCTCCTCCACTCAAAATGTTTCATCACTAATGAAACATGCACATGATATTAATCAAGTGTATCCGAACTCGCACGGTAGAACTCCTTGCAACTAGCCCAAACAATTTCAGCTCCTGGTGACATATGATCCTCATCTTGGTTGATTGTAGCGGGACGCACATGATAAACCTCTCTTTGATGAACCTGATAACCCGGCTCGCCAACCCATTCTACCAAATATTTTTGAAGCTTCTCATCAACTCTCTCGGACCTGAAGGAATTCATCCTCGATGAAATGTGATCGCGATATCGGTCGGGATGACGAGAACTCAAATGGCAAGCTCTTTCATCATTGGTCCATGTACTCAAGTGTATCGGAACTCGCACGGTAGAACTCCTTACAACTAGCCCAAACAATTTCAGCTCTTGGTGACGTATGATCCTCATCTTGGTTGATTGTAGCGGGACGCACATGATAAACCTCTCTTTGATGAACCTGATAACCCGGCTCGCCAACCCATTCTACCAAATATTTTTGAAGCTTCTCATCAACTCTCTCGGACCTGAAGGAATTCATCCTCGATGAAATGTGATCACGATATCAGTCGGGATGACGAGAACTCAAATGGCAAGCTCTTTCATCATTGGTCCATGTACTCTCGGTAGGCGAAGTATCAACAGATAATTTGTAGTGATTGTTGCTCGAATCAATCTTGTGTTTAATTTCGGCATGCAATGCAGAATGAGACTCAAAACTTGACTCACAACAAGACTCGGAATGTGAAGCGGAATGCAACTCGAGACTATGATGTGTGAGTGTATCTATGGACTCGATACTCTCATGTGCATGCGACTCTACCACCGACGAGGACTCGTGCACACCGGGTTCTACGGACTCCAACAAATCGTGCATATGCGACTCAGTAGATTCTTGTGTGGGTGGCTCGGTTGACTCATGTGTGGGCGACTCAACATCACTGCTCACAAAGGAAATAGAGGTCGTTTCAACACAAACTAGACTTTCGTTAGCTTCTTCCATCTCTTCTTCACTCATCACGATACGAGGGTCGTACACTTCTTCCACTTCCCTATTCTCAGGCTCCTTAGAACTCACTCTTTTAGGCAATAAATTCAGGGTGGGAAATTTTGTGGGGCATTGGTATGCAAAGCGTCCGAACCCTTGACACTTAAGACAATCAGGACACTTATTTGTCTTATTTCTCAAACTCTGTAGAAGGTGAGGTGTGTAAAAGGAACATACTTTTCAATAAGTGTCACCTTCATATCCTCCCATGTGGAGATAGGTTTAATCCGACGAAACTCAACACGGAGTTCTATATGAATCCAAAAAACTTCGGCATTACCCTTAAACTTTGTTATCACTAGTCTAATTTTGTACTCATCAGGTACATCATACCAATCAAAATACTCCTCTACACTAGACAACCACTCTATGAAGGTTTTAGGGTTCGTTGTACCCTCAAAATTTGGAACCTCACCCCTAATAGATTTTAAAAACTTCTCAGAAGGGTCGTACTCAGGTTCATGATGATGAGGGTATCCCCTAACTCTAGTTTCATCACGACTTGTGGGACTTTGCCAAGAGTTTGGACGCGATCGCCTCATGGTGAACACGACTTACTAACACGGGTGCTAAATGTCATACAAACATGAACCACAATGGATGAGGAATTTTATCAAACACATGACGTGCACTCATAAAAACTGAAGGAATATGCAATGAAAATTAAAGTGACACACAATATGCGCTAACCTAGAAAACCTAGGGCTCTGATACCAAAATTGACGCGGGACGGAGGCCCTAAAATGCAGAATATGATTTTTATGCAGATTTTGCCGAAATTAATGAAATTAAATCAAGTTTAATCACAAAATTATCTTTGATACCTTTAGTGTATTGCAAAATGTAGATGGATAGATCACACGAGATTCAGGTAGGTCCAGTCCATTGCGCAAGTACTTTTAGAGTCGAGGCAAGATCGGCCTAGAGATAGGACTCTAGCTTTTCCAGGCTTAGGCACTCGTCTTCGGTCCGATGTAGATTCACAGATTCCAAATTAGGTTATAAAAGGGAATTAGGGTTTGTAAAAGGCTTATGGCTGTTAGATCGGTTTATGGTTTTGGAAAGGGTGTTGACTATGTTTGATTTAGGGTTTCAAAAGGCTCAGTTTGGGATCGAAAGGAAACAATTAGGCTACGGTGAAGGGGAAGCAAACACCGATCGAGAGATAGCAAATATAATAGAGAAAATAGCAATGGCTTTTGGGAATCACTCCTTGCCTCACACCAAACCCATCTCAGGCAAAGATTACTCAAGCATAAAAGCATTCAAATAGTCAATCAACTAATTAAAAAGTGTTTACAAGCCTCTATATATAGGCCACCAATAATTAATTTCAAAATAAAAAGTTCTAATACTAATAAAACACAAAAAGAGAAGTTTCGCATAAAATCTTGTCTGAAGCCGTCGTCGTAGCTCGCTCGAGCGAGGATTCTCTGTGCGTCGTTCTCCTCACGGTTTGTATCCGTTTCTCCTCTGAGGCTACGGTACTCGGACTTCCTCTACGCTTCTTCCGACACCGATAGAAACGATGTGATCCGAATCCAATGTCCATGTATGTGGTGTCCCCGTCAGCTTGTCACCCAATTATTGGATTAGACGGGTGTCACTTGAAGGGTAAATACAAGTGTTGTCTTCTAGCAACTACATGCTTGGATGGGAATAGTGGATTATTTCCTCTTGCCTATGTCATTGTTGAGATTGAAAATGAATGAGTGTTGGAGTTGGTTTTTGGAGCAACTTAAGTTGGCAATCGGATTCATGAACAACCTGGTTTTCATGTCCAACTGACAAAAGAGTTTGCTAAAGGCCGTTGAAAAGACTTATTTGAATGCCCACCATAAGTAACACTCTATAAACTTAGCATTGCCATTTCTTATTTGACTTAATGTGGTATTAGTGTAAATTTTTTTTTTGAATCAATTGTAAATTTTCAGGTTTTGTGTTCGGCACTTGTATAAAAATTTCAAGTCACTGTTTAGAGGGAAAGCTTATGAGAAATTGTTTTAGGGTGCCGCTAGGGCCTTTGTAAGGCATGAGTTTGATGCATGTATAATAGCCATTAAAAAAATTGGAGGAAGCTTGGAAATGGATTAATGATGAACTGAAAGGGCACTGGAGTTGCATTAATTTTGGTGACCAGGCTAAGTGCAATGTCATTACTAATAACATCTCTGAGTTTTTCAACAACGCGGTTGGGGAATCGAGGTTCATGTCAGTGACAGAACTCGTGGATAACATACGCTCGTTAATTATGACTAGGATGCAAAGTCAACAGGTGGAGGCTGCAAAGTGGACTGGAATTGTAGTCCCTTTTGTTCGTACAAAATTAGAGAAATTAAAGGAAGAGACTAAAAATTGTTGGGTTCAACATGTATATGATTATGAGTTCGAAGTCACGCATACCACCATTGTCGGTACATCTCGTAATGCCGTACATTTGGACCACCGGACGTGCTCTTGCCGAGTCTGGCAATTTTTCAGGATGCCTTGCATCCATGCTACGGCATGCCTCGTACATGAACGGCTAAATCCTGAAGAGTATTGCTCACATTTTTACGTAGTCAATCTATACCGTACAGTTTATCATTCACTTTTGGATAAGAGCCAATGCCACCATCAGATATTAGGGTTGATACTCTACACACACGTCGACCAGCTGGGAGACCAAAAAAGAATCGTGTCAGAGGAGATGATGAGTAACCATCGAGCCAAGGAAGAGTGCTCTCGTCCAAAAGGTGTGGCAATTGTAATATGGGTGGCCATAATAGAAGGAGCTGTAAAGAAGCTCCCGTCCGTCAGACCCAACCTTCCGAGGCAACTTCCTTGAGTGCAAGGGCTGGTGCACGTGGAGCAGCGAGTGGGAGTGGATCAGCCAGTGGAAGTGAAAGAGGACATGGAAGGGGACGTGGCAGTGGAAGTGGAGGTGCTGCAAGGTGGCCGAGAGCTTGATTGGGGTTTATATATGGTGGGGATATTGAAAGAATAGACTTATACATAAATGTTTATATGGGTACCAGAGTTTTAGGGGTGTTTTTTGGGTACCAAAATCTTAGATATAGTACAGGTTGGGTTTGAACAGTGCTGGGTATACTTACAAAACTAATATATAGTTTATGTACTCAAAGTATATATGGTTTGAACATATGAAATTAACATACGCTTTGGACAATCTTATATGCTTTGCATGGTGCTGTTAGGTTTATACATGGTATTGTTGGTTCACATGATTCAGATGGTGTTGTTGGTTTATAGATGATTTTCATCTTTTATACTGTCACTGTTGGACAATATAAACCTACTGATTGTGTTACTACTGTCATTGTTGTACCATATAAACCTACTGATGTTGTTTCTACTGTCAGGGTTACAAGCTTATACTCGGTTCTTACCCAAGTATAAGCATGTACTAAAACTAAGGAGAGAAAAACAACAGGATGGGGAGTTAAAGATCTTAATGCTTATACATTTGGTTCTTATCCAAGCTGATGTTGTTACTACTGTCAAGTTTATACTTGGTTCTTACCCAAGCTGATGTTGTTACTACTGTCAGGGTTCAGGGTTACAAGCTTGCAAAATGGGTAGTTAAAGATCTTAATACTTTATAATGTATTCAACCGAATTATTTGGAGTTTATGGGGTGAAACAGTTGAAAAACTTAGAGATAAATGGTCTGAAAGTCATTGATGACAAGTAAAACCTATCTTAAAAACTTATACATTTGACTGTTGTATATGTTTTTTTCCCTTTGATTTGATTTTAAGACAATTCCATTGGAACTAATTAGAGGATCAGGTTGTTATTGAATTTACTTTTCCATGCAATAGTGAATCTTGCATGAAAATCAGAATTTTGCTATTTTTATTGTTTTAAGTGGGTTTATATGGTACTAAGTGGAATACAAGTTGGCAACTTGTATGGTCGTTGTTGTGATGCTGGTTTATATATGATTTTCATCTCTTATACTTTCACTGTTGTTACTACTGATGTGGGTTCATACATGATAGTGTTGTTACTGCTTTCTTTATTATATGGAGATGATGTGCCTGTTGGAAACCACGGGTTGTTGCTGTTCCAATTGGGTTATTTATATGGGTTTATATGGTACTAAGTGGAATACAAGTTGGCAACTTGTATGCCTATTGTCGTGATGTTGGTTTATATATGATTTTCATATCTTTATACAGGGTTTATAGGTTGATGTTGTTACAGTTGGGTTAATATTGGTTTATAAATGGTTTTCATCGTTTATACATGATTTATAGGTTGCTGTTGTTGCAGTTGGGTTACATGGTTTATAGGCTGCTGTTGTTAAAGTTGGGTTATTTATACATGGTTTATAGGCTAAAGTTGTTACACTTGGGTTTATATTGATTTATAAATGGTTTTCATCATTTATACATGGTTTATAGGCTGTTGCTGTTGCAATTGGGTTACATAGTTTATAGGCTGCTGCTGTTAAAGTTGAGTTATTTATGCATGGTTTATAGGTTGCTATTGTTACACTTGGGTTAATATTGGTTTATAAATGGTTTTCATCGTTTATACATGGTTTATAGGTTGATGATGTTGCAGAAGGTTATTTATATGTGGTTTATAGGCTGTTGCTGTTAAAGTTTGGTTGTTTATACATGATTTATAGTTGGGTTCATATTAGTTTATATATGGTTTATATGGTTCTAAGTGAGTTTATGTGGTACTAAGTGGATTTACAATTGGGTTCATATATGGCTGTTGTTGGGTATACAATGTTATTGCTTTATGTGTTGTTGGGTCTATATTTCTTATTCAAATATTTCATATGATAGATTTTTTAAGCCACATGAATGTGTGTTTCGGATGCCACGAACGGGGGCATTAGGTCGAGGATTACCCAAAGAGAAAGTCGATTGAGTGTCCTTCGTGTGTTTCATATTCGGAAAGAAAACTAAGACGCAAATTTTTTAGATGCTATGAATGTGGGTTTTTTAAGTGGCATGATGGAACCTCGGGGAATGTGAATCCATCGATCAAAAGTGTTGAGAAAAAGCCAGTGGGAAATGATGTTACAGTGAAAGTCACCATTGGATAGAAGAACTCGCAAAGAGGCTCAAGGTCACTACCTCCATAAAGAATGAGGGAAAAATTTAATCGTCTAATGATAAATCTGTTCGTCTTAGAAAAAACCCTTTAAATTCCTTTGTATGGTGTTTATTTTGGAAAAATCTGATTTGCGTGATCAAATTCTCATTTTTATGATTTTCTAGATATTTGTAGTGTTTAAAAATGTTACTTCCTGATAAATCTGATCATCTAATGATTTTTGGGTACCTGACTGTGCATCTATTTTTGACGCCATCTATACCATGCATTCGAGCGATCTGACCGTCTGATTGGTGATGCAGATCTGGTGCATATTGTAAAGGGTTCGCAGGTTGTAAATAATAACGACTATTTTTTGCGCGATCTACACCATGCAGCTGATCGATCTAACCATCTAATTGGTAGTGTGCATTTATTCGATGTTGATCGGGTGCATATTGTAACGTGTGCCCGCAGGGTGCAAATAGAGGTATAATTTGGCGCCAACTACACTATTTAATGGTAGTGGCATAGTTGCAAATTTTAGTAACTCTCTAACATTAAGAAGGGCAAAACGGTAACTTGCTAGGTCCTATCATGGCAAGTTGTTTTTAAAATTGTGGCTCCATTACAGAAGGTGTTTTATGGACACAAAAACTCTAATCAGGGATTGCAGTGGAAATAGGCTTAAGTCAGGGGGTTATTTGCAAATTTCCCTTCAGTTATTGATAAAGACTGTTAGGGACTTGGTAATTAGTTGCATCCTGTTGAGCCCAACCGAGAAGGAAGAGGAGCGCAAAGATTACCTGCTGGAATGCGATAGCCTGCACTTAAAACTATTTTTTCCTTCTGCTGAAGGGGGGGGACTCCTAGGTTCTTTTTGGTTCTCTTTGAATGTGGGGTTTTGGGGAGTTTCTGCTTTTGGTTTTTTTGCACCCTACCCAGTCCCTCACTGGCTCAGTGATGTTTTTCTTTTGTTCCTTTTGTACTTCTTTCGGTTCTTTCAATTCATTTTTCTCTTACTGATCCAAAAATAAAAAATCATGTTAATGGATAATCTACAACGAAAAAAATTGTTTCTTTCTTTCTAAACATTCTGAAAAAATCGTTGATAAACATGTGGGTTCTACTGAAGTCATTAATTAAAATGGTCCTCTTTAAGAGGTCAGGCTAGTTCTTTGGAAGATGCTTCTTTAAGCTCCTTATTGGAGAAAAATAACCAGATATTTGAAGAGAAGATGTCTTCTATGAGGTTTGCTGTCAAAATAAAGAATGACATTATAGGTTGGGCTCGAATAAGAAAGAATTGCTGCAGTATCCCAATTCACTATTTCGATATCACAAGAGGGCAACAATTTTGCGTAGTGAGAAGGCAGTGAATGTTAGTGAAAAATGGTCCCATCTGGAGCAAGTTTTGATGAACCTATATGTTGATGGAAATTCTTTGGGCAACCCGGGCTTGACCAGAATAGGGGAAGCGGTTCACACACTTGGGTGAAGTTGTGGCAGCATTCTAGGGATTGATTTTGTATCCCATGTTGGAAGGGATCCTATTCCTTGACACAAAATTTGTGATCTCTACTGTGGTGGAGGGGAATTCGATCAACATTAATTGGTAGATGGTGATTAAGGTAGAAAGTCAATGGCGTCTCTCCTTTTTATTGTTGAGGCTTATGGCATCATCAAAACACAATATGACCTTATTCGCATTGGAAGAGAAACCAATTTGAAGGCAGATAAGTTAACAAAGGATATAGTGGGGAAAGGTGTCTTGTGGAGTTGAGGAGACGTGATATCATCAATGAGCTTGAGGCTCATTATATTAATCTACTATACATATTTGATGTTCCTTTTCTTTATTGGTTTAAGAATATCTTCATTTATTTCCCGCTTTGCTTGCATATATTGTCTGAGACTTATCATGGAGTGTCTAAATTAGTAATTTCTTTTATACCATGCTATATACACTTCATTCTTTACAACTTTTGCTAGCAGATCCTACTGTGTTACTTTGCGTTACCTTGTATGCATGGGTCAAAATCTCGGAAATCTTATATGTATCGTTCTACTGGGCAATACATTGAATGTATTGCCACTGCATTGATTCATCGGCCAGTTTTTCTTTTTGTTTTAAATATAAAAAAATGCCAAAAATCACAAAAAAAAACTGATTTTTTTTTAATAGCTACCGATTTTTTACTGTATTTTTTAACCATTTATAGTGCATTTCTTACTTTTTTTCCTATCTAAAGTAGATTAAATTTTTCACAAATTGAGTAATTGAAATATAAACAAGGAAATGAGAGGAATGAGAGAGGTGAGGGCGAAAGAGTAGAGAGACGATAAAGCGGGGGTCACTTAAAGTGGCACCCACATTTTTCCAAAACCGCGGACAATACATGGAATGTATCGTCCGAGAATTGGAAAAACCCGAAGTCTCAGACGATACAAATGATACATTGACTGTATCATCCGAGACGTTGGACGAAACATTGCAGCTACGATACAATGCCATTGTATCGTACTTCTGGCCAGCGATACCGGTATGTATCATTCAATACGTACCGGTATCGTCTGAGATTTTGTCCCATCCTTGTATGGCCTTCAAATTCCCTTTTCAGGTATTGATTGTCAGTCTCTACTGGCCTATTCTTATTGTTTGTGAGCTAAGTGGAATTGAGTTTTTCTTTCCAAGAAATGCATTAAGTATAAATCTGTCATTCACGTTGTCTCAACTATCTTTATATCTTGACTTTTTTTCTATCATAGAAGCTTAATATAATCATGTTTAATCTTATATGAAATGTAATTATATTTTACAAGATATGGCTGCGATGAGTTATTAAGATTAAGAATAATGGGTAGTTTATTTGAAAATCATTTTTGCATTTTCTGATGATAGGATAACTTTGTGCGTAGTTGGATTTTACATGGGACCGCTATCAATGAAGTACCTTTCCCCTCAAAATCTTTTGGCCTTAAAAGCTCCACCGATGTATGATATAATGCTTCGCTGTCTTCTTTTATTTCATTTTCCGTTACTTCTTCTGATGGGAAACTATTTTACAGCTTGCACATGCATTTGATTCATGCCTTGGCCTTGCAATATCCCCTGGAAACTTGGTCATTGCTGTTGTAAGATTCCTTATCCTTGTTAGTTCTATATAATTTACACTTTTTTATATGGCACGCTGTGACACACATGGTGCAAAATAGTAATTCAGTTTTTGCATCACATGGAACTTCGATTCATGCATTAGTTAATCATTTAGTATTTTATCTCATTTACTGTACTTCTTTTGCATATTATAATCTGACAAATTTTGTGACCCATCTGTTTCTTGTTTTTTCAGCAAGGGAAGTAGTAGTTGTTTACTTATCTATTAGTTCATTCATGATTAGTGTTAAGAAACTAGTGTGTAGCACGCGCTCATAGAGAAGGCGTGACATTCCGCTTCTCTTTGTATTTTAATTGTAAAGAAAATAATTTTGATAAAAAAAATGGAAAATAAGGTTTAATTGAGATAGCATCCTTACCTTGTAGTAAATTTTTAAGGGTTTGTTTGGCGTAGCTCTTCAGGGCCTAAGAGCGGCTCTAGGGCTCCTGCATGGAGTAATTGAGGCTTGGAGAGTGTTTGGTGAGTACCAACTCTCGACTATGGCGGAGAGCTAAGAGCGCGTTTTCAGTCCCTTTTAAAGAGCAGTTGAAAACTGCTCTTTAAAAAGACTGGGGAATTGAGACGGAAATTTTACATCTTGCGGGGATGCATATGACCCTGTCTAATTTTCATAATCCCGAAAATACCCTCATCAAAATAAAACCTAAAACCGAGATCTTTTTCTCCTATCTAGCTTCCTCTTTGAGAAATGGACTGTTCATCTTCTTCTGCGAGGGAGTTGTCAATGCCATTTGCACATCGTCATAGTCAAGATTTCATCACCATTGGTAGCTCTCTCTCTCCCATGCAATCTCCCATTGAAGGCTGTCTCTTTCTCCTATACAATCTCGTCTCATTGAAGGCTTTCTCTCTCTCTGGATTCAGTAGCAGAGCACTGTTTTTGAAACGAAAATATATATATCTTTTAAAGTACAAAACCGAGAGAAAATGAACTGTGATTTTGGCACGTAGTAGAGATAGAGAGAAAAATCCTCACTGAATCTGTTGATTCAAAGTGTGCGTCACCGTAAATAACAAAACCCATCAATCAAAATACCCAAAATTGTAACTTGAAGAAACTTTGGGTACAGAGCTACTTGTACAAAGCACCCTTTGGGATTGGACCTGAAATAACAGATTATATGAGAAAATACAACAAAATTTCAGATTTATATAAAGGAAAAAAAAAAATCGTTAAGGAAGTAGAGAAGGTTTGATTACAGTGAATTGGAATCTCAAATCTGCAAGCCAATGCAGATTTACGGGTTTGAAGCTGCTTGGAGGTGGAGAGTGGAGACAGAAGGGGTGGAAGAGGTTTCAAAGGTGCTGGATTTTTAAGTTAGTTACGTGATGCTGCTTGGCACCAAGAAAGATCATAGTACCTCTCTTCTCAACAATAGATCTAGACTGTCAAATAGAAAATAGTAGTTTATTGATTAATAAATTGAAGCCGTCAGAGAAATTAAATTCTTTTATTTTAAACAGTTAACTAAAAAATGTAATGGCAAGCAGGGGCGGACCACCAGATGGTTTGCGGGGTCAATAGACCCCGCTCAACTTTGAAACAAAAAACACTTTGGTGAGAATTTTTTTTTGTGAGGTGTGCCATATGGAGTCGCTGTGTTCTGTGTGATTTGATGCCCATGATCTCAAGATCTATGGTGCAAAAGATTGGGTTAAAAAATGATCTCCATGATTTGATTCAAAGCAATCAAAGCCCTTTTAAAATTAAAGGTATGCTGAATGTCCATGGTACCCATTAATTCAGATGAAGTTTGACTGCCTTGACCCCATTGATGGAGATTGTTTCCATCCCAATATTTGCACCAAAGATCTTAGATCATGATACACTCACCAGACGGTTCAATATTATAAAACAACAGATTACACCGCACGAGGTCTCAAAATTGCTCCCTCGACACTTGCAGGGTTTTGGTCAATTAATCACAATCTGTTATTCAAGAGTTTTTTAACCAAACAACAATTTCTGTAAGACTAGCTGTGAAACTGCTCTTTGAACACTATTACCAAACAAAATTCCTGCAAGGGACCTCTCTAAAAGATCACTTCCTACTGGACCACTCCATAGGAGCTGCTCTTAGGCTCCAGTGAGCTATGCCAAGCACAACCTAACTAACTATATTTTTCATTAACTCAATACACTTTTGATTTTTAAAAGATGAGAGTGTTTTGATCAATATAAAAAAAGGAACTAATTGTGATATTACACCTCTCATAATAAAGGTATAGATATGCTTGTTCTAGATGCTCTTTTATTGCAATTAGTAGATAGCATATGTGATGCCCTCTATACATGATGCCGCTGGCTCTGTGTAGATAGAGAAGCCAAGTACAGCATTATGAACTTCCAGCAGGTTGTTTGATTCACATTTCTTGGCATGCTTCTCACTTGATCTTTCTATGGGGAAAGTAAGCTGTTATATGCCATTTAAGAAAGAGCTAACAGTGTTCTACATTGTATGTCCAGGCTCGAAGCTTTGATGCTGATCTGTTGAACCCAATGTATCAGGCCAGGTTAAAGAAATTTTATACCATGATTAACCAAATTTTTTTCTGTCCAACTTACAACTCTATACTCCTTTGCGGATCTGAATTAACTTGATTTAAGTGTTCAAACTCGTCCTGTACAAATACATATTGGAGATATATATATTGGTCCTGAACCAATACCAATACTATTATGACACCAATACAATTATGGGTATCGGTATCAGTCAGTATTGGCCGGTATGTATCTGTGATACAGGATTGGGTATCGGCAGATGTATCAGTATTACCAGGTATCAGTTGATAGCGCCATATGTTTTCAGCCAAAAAATGGATTTGGCATCCCTTGGTCTCGGCCGGTACTTATCAGTATTGGCGATAAATATCAGCCCAGAGATTGGCTGATACCACATTTCAACAGAAAGTTTTTAAACCTTGCTTGTGACTCATTTATTTTCCATGCAACACACCCAGGACACAAAAAGCAGCTGTTGAGTTCTTTTGGATTGGTGGGCAGCAGCTCGAAGTTTCATCAGGCAATTGCTCAGAGCGCAGCACTGAAGCTTTTCTCAGTTTCTCCGAGCGGGACTTGTTGTGCTGGGAATCTAAAATTTTGTGGTCTTTAAAACAGCGTGAGCATGTGGGTAAGCCGCTAGTTCTTTGGGATGTCATAGCTGCACTATTGGCTTTCAAGCAATCTGAGCCAAGTTACGTGGAACAAATACTATTTAAATGGGTCTCGAGTTGGTTTCCTGACTGCCACCCGGGCCTCTCTTATGAAAATATATTGTTTCATGCCGAAACTTCCCTGGAAAAGATTGATTCTCGCTGCATTCACCTTCTCAATGTAATCTGTAGGCGTTTAATGCTTTCTGAAGTGAAGGCAGATGCTCTCAACCGAAAACAACATCAGCTCAATGAAGTCAATAATGGCCAAGATAAGCAACTCGAGCCATGGACTGAACTACTCAGTATCAGTGAAAGAGAAGTGAGAGAGAGGCTCGTTGCTTGTACTTTTGGATCTGTTCTAAGCCGTGTTTCTTGTTCAGCCTCAATTCTTCCCATAGGTACAACACATTGGCAACCAATCGGGGTTGCCCAGATGGAGAAGTGGATTACAATCAATAATGACCTGGTTCGGGATCAACTTAAACATCTTGGATCAGAAATTAAAGAACATGAGAATAGGTAATCACTGCCCTCTCTTCTGTTGTGCATCAATTGATTTTCACCTAGGTTACAATTTACAAAGCTTGCCTAGTGTATGAGTTGCCACCAGTGAAACACAGTTGTGTGCCCAATACCGAGCTGACTTTACCTAGTTGCTGCACTGATTTGACAGCTGAGCAGGTAGTGGCCAACATATGGTCTGAGTTGCACATGCCACTCAGCCGATAGTTTTAAGTATTGGCCATGTCAGCTGATTCTGTGTTTGTAGCGACTGTCAAAAGGTCAGGTCTGCCCGTTACTTTACCTGCCTGACCCGACCTAATCAATATATATATATATATATATATATATATATATATATATATATCGGGGAATGATTATATGACTCGAGCTCCTATTGACTGCATGTCACATCAGGTGACTTAAAAAGTCAACCTGATGTGACATGCAGCCAATGGTAGCTAAAGTCATGAAAATATATTTCATGACTCGAGTGAGAGGATCATTATATATATATATATATATATATATATATATATATATATATATATATATATAATTTTGAACTGGATCATCTTGATCTGACCGGGTTTTTAGGCACATACTCTTGGCGCATCTTCTAGGTCAGCTCAGGTGCGGTGCACCCAATGGTCAGGTCAAGTGTCTGGGTTGTCCTAGATTTTGGCCCAACGTGACCCGGCTCGTTTGACAGCTCTAGTCTTGCTCATGCCTGTGGGCTTCAAGACGATTACATGTATTTTCAGGTTATATGTTGAATGTTCTGCCAAATCGACTAAACTTGGCTGAGTCTTGAAACCTTGATTCCAAAGAATGGTTTCCATTCTTTGATAACACCCTTTTATTTATGCTACCATGCATTTATTCGTACGACTTTTTCTCATATCTCCATGCTTGGGAAGAACCATGTTGTGGAAATGCTCAGTTGGACCTGTATTTTGCTTCACTGCAGAAACAGGGAAAATCAGAGGAGAAGAGGAATCATCAGTGAACAAGGCCTATTGTGTCTACCTCTATTTTTCATGGAATTGGCATTTCGGAAATAGATGCTCTGTTATGGCTGCCTATAGCTTGCCTTGCCAGTTCTACTGTGCTTCGTAACAATTTAATCTATCTTGCGGCTTGGCCATCAAGACTATCTTGTGGGAACCCATCCTATCATTTTAGTTATCTTTTTTGCTTGTCAACCGACCTGCTCATAATCTAGATTATAAGATGTTCTTAATTTTGTACTTGTGGCACTATTTTTCATTAAGTGGTATCGTGCGATGCAAAACAGGCAACATTTAGATTAACGGTGACTGAGGATTTTATCAAAAAAGCAAAAGGGTAGTGTGCTTAAGAGCGGTCAAACGCCTTAAAAATGTGTTTACATGGTAATCATTCATCTCTTATGCTGTTGACTATTTTTCGTCTTGCAATAAAAAATCTTCATGCACCGTTGATTTAAACATCGGCTAGTTTGCATCAGTGAGTACCACAATGAAAAACATGTACAAAATTGTGACTGTCACATATTCCAGTTCAAGGATCAAAATTTCAGCCGAAATGACCGAAATTATCGGTTTCAGTCCCCACCGAAACAATAATTTGGACCGAAATTTCGGTTCAAATTTTCGGTTTTGGTCGAGCCCGAAACCGAAATTTTGATCCTTGTTCCAGTTTATGGATTGGTTGGTTATGCTATACCAAATTGTTAGCAATTGTATCAATATGCCTCTATTTGAGAATGTATTTAATCTGCGAAAGGACTTCATCTGGAACAGCAAAGGATACTTCAATCCCAGTCATTATCATTATAGCCTCATCCCACCTATTTCGCATCGGCTTTGCGATTTCTAATTTTCCGGTCATTTCTGTTCAGTGCTAAGCTCTCTATGACTGCAAACCTTCATGTTGCTTCTTACTGCTTCCATCTAAGTCTTCACTTGTCTACCTCTTCCCCTGCTTGTAAATGCTCCGTACAAGGTTTGTTGCTGACCTACGCTGGACATGTCGAAACCATCTCAAACGGCATTCCATAATTTTCTCGACTTCGAGTCAGTCTGATCCCAATGCATTCCATATTTCTCGACTTCGAGTGTGGTTTTTCCCTTCTTTTCCTTGCATGCAATCACTATCATATATGAATGTCTGTTTTTTAGTTATTTATTTATTTTTTCTATTTTATTGGAGTTTG
The DNA here is from genome assembly GCA_021018995.1 of Chloranthus sessilifolius. NCBI lineage: Eukaryota > Viridiplantae > Streptophyta > Magnoliopsida > Chloranthales > Chloranthaceae > Chloranthus > Chloranthus sessilifolius. Next base: position 13,662,251 of record CM037588.1, read on the forward strand.
GGCTTTCACCAAGTTCTGTTGCAGTGTGGCTAGGATCTTGTTTATATAAATCTTTGTTATAACTTACTGCACAATCAAGCACGGTTTATGCTACTTGTCTGTTTTTTATCTGTTCAGAGCTCCTTTATATCTTCTCATATCTCTCCTTTTATAAACAGGATTAAGTCTGTATGCGACTATGTTGTGGAAGAGAAGTGCATATTTTGTTCTGCATCCGTCCCATTCGAATCTCAGGAAGTTGCTTTTTGTGAAGGTGAAAAGTGCAATGGTGCTACCAGCCAAGGCCATAAGTTAGTCCGCTGTGCAGTTTCCATGCAGGTATGCCCTACAACTCCACTCTGGTTTTGCATGTGCTGCCAAAGGCGGGTTTCCAAACTGGCACCTCAGACCTTGTTTATGATGTACAAATTTCCTTTAGATTTTAGGTCTCTAACCGTGACCGCCTATTTTCAAGAACGCTCCAAACCCTTGTGTCCCTTTTGTGGGATAATACTGCAGAGATTACTTCCTGAATTTCTACTCTCTGCGTCCCCAGTGTAACCGTTAAAATGTTTTTTACCTCATTATCATATAAAGAAAGAATAATTTGATTTGTTCCAAATTGTTAACCGTGTTATTTTTGGTGTCATCTTCATCACTGACCTGGTCATTTAAATCATGCTAGTAGGCTCATCAATGTTTGTCAGGGATGTTTTCATCATTTCACCTGGTATTGTAAAGTGCCTAAAGTACCCTTGATGCATTTTACCATTTCATTCTTAGGTTCAAGGACCCACATGGCTCACCTGTAGTTTGAACCAGGGTTACCTCATTCACTGGGTGCCCTGCGAATCACGAGCTGGTCCTATGTGAACCGGTTAGCGGTTCGGTTCTCAAATGGTGGAACCAGTCTACACACAAAATGATGGTCTTTTGATTGAATATATAAGTTGCAAAATGCAGCTGATGGGATCCGAACGGGGCCCTCATAACTTGAATGTCACATGCATTATTACGGCTACATCTCTGCTACTGGTATACAATTTACATATATTTTATTATATATATAGTAGATCTGAAATTTATGACTTAAATGTTTTTTTCTTAGCCGAAATTTGCTAATTATTAGTAGTTAAAATTAAAATTTACGAAAGTTTTTTTTTATTTGAAACTCATCCTACCGTTAGCGAACCGGGTTCTCGCTTGGATTTAGCACATTGCGAATTAGAACCGAGTGAACCAGTGAATCAGGTACCATTGGTTTCAACCTATAGGCCATTTTCTCAGTGTAGGTTTTGCTTGGATTAAAATAACTTTATGCTTGTAAATAGTAAGTTTAACTTGCTGCAGTCAATTGTTTGAGCCAAACACTGGGACTGGATCAAAAAGTAGTATGGTATGTTGGAATTTTTGAATTCATGATTCACTCCCGTGAGACTCCGATCATGATCAGATGATCATGACTGATGATGATCAAAATAGTGAACATTCGTTTAATCTACTCAAATGCCAAAATTTTGCTCAAGTTTTCAGTTGGGAGCAGATACACCAGATGCATTATTGACCTAGTTATTTTCAGTTTGTAATATTGTGTATAAGGTACATGGACCAATCTCAGCCTGTCTGCATCTGCACGGAATGGTGAATGGCCATGTTACCTGATTCGCTCAGTTCGATTACAGGTTGATAATCCGTGGTTCACTAGATCCAAGCAACCCGGTTCGTCGCTAGTATTAGTAAGTACAAAGTATAAACTAATAAATTTTATATTTGTATAGTATATGTAATAAATAATGGCTCATTCAGCAACAAAAGCATGTGTTACAAGTGTGACGCTCAATCCCTATGAGCAGGGATCGAAACCACGGAAAGTAATTTCTTTGAAGCATACTTGTGAAGCAATTTTGTTACTTAATTCGCCCAATCATTATCCCGAATTGCGAACATGAATGGGAAGTTTGGGAAAAAATTATAAATTTTGAAAAAATAAATAAATATATATATATTGGAAAAAAGTGTGATCTATTGAAAGAGTTGGGTTGATTGCAATTTAATCACTAAATTTGTGACTTCTTTTTTCAAAAAAGGCAAAGTGGAGAATGCATCGGGACAACCGTTTTGGGTTGTCATGGGACATGTGATTTAAAAATATATTTTTTTAACCTTTCCTCGGTTTGATGGATTAAAGATAATGTAATGTACCAAAAATTTGGTGTATTGATTTTCGTAAACTTTGACCATATTTTTAATAGTAGAAAAGTCATACAAACATTTATTTATTATGAATGTTACCTGATCAGCCTTGTCTAAGTTTGCGAGGCACCCAATCCTCATGATAGATGTCACATGATGTCCAATTGACAGTGGGTGTAGATTGTCAGGCTTCTTTTTAAAATGCAACTTTTTAAAAAAGTCTAACTAAAATGTGATTTATTTGTTTGTGAGTAAGTCGTGTTTTATTTGCAATTTCTTTTTTGAAAAAAAATAAAATAAAATATAAGTCCAGTCGGCCAATGTTGGTTAGTACGATTTGAAACAATCATGGTGAATTACAAAAGTCAATGGATCACATGATCAAAGATCTCTATTGTCCAGTTGCCCTTAAAAGATCAAGGGCACGTTCATTTCGTTGTAATAAGTGAATATTACGTTCAATTGCCCCATTTTGCCGTAAAAAGTACAATTTTGTGTGATTTTTTCTATTTAATTTCTTGTGTATTGTGCCAAAAATATTTCCTGCAATATTTTACTTATAAGTTTGCAATGGTCACCTTATACTCTGACTTAAAGGTGTACTAACTAAAATTAAATGGGTACCAATGAAATTGTAATTTCAAACATAACTAGAATTATGTTTGAGCGTGATAATTGCCACATGATTTTAGGGTCATTTTTTGGGGGGGTGTGCCACTTGGAATAAAAAAGTGATGATCCGATGGGACGTCCATGATCCAAAGATTCATTGTGTAAAAGATTGAGGCAATAAACAATCTCCATCGTCTGATTTAGAGGTGGTCAATGTAAGCCGGTTGGAGGAGTTGGTGTGAAGTCACAGATTTATGATGTGTGCATTATTACACAAGCCATTCACTTTAGGGTAAAATGAATGGTAGCCCATAAAGTTGATTTTACACCTTTTTAAGATGAAGTGAACAATTATTTTATACCGATTATATACTTCTTTACGAGTAAAAAAAGTGTATTTTAATATGGGTAAAGTGGATATTAAAGGAGAAGAGATTACCTTAAAATGAATGTGCCCTAAGTAAATCCAAAAGAAGTGAGTTTGGGTTGAGCCTCCTTCAAAATTAAAAAAATGCAAGCCCAAGCTCGGCTTATAGTGACCCCTAAAAATAAGCACACATCCTTAAGTCCACTCCATGTTATCCAAAGATAGGCTACCACTGACTACAAATCCCTACGGCAGATGGAGATGATGATCTCCTTGAGGATGCTATTGGACCCAACCCATTGGATCCGCCCACACTGGTGGACCCAACCTATTGGATCTGCCCCCAACATATTCGTCAAGAGAAGGGGTTGGCGGTCTTAGGCTGGACCCGTTCAGGGCCAGGCTGACTAACGGGTCTAGCATGATGGACCAAGCTTGTGTCTGATTAAAAACTGGCTTGGGTAAAGACCCAATTTACCTTGAGGTCGAAGCCCATAATGCTCGGCATGTTTATACCATTAAATGATTGGCACTAGCCTTATATTTTAAAGCCCGGTTTGCGAATGAGTCGGGCTTGGGCCTGTCTTCAAGATTCAATTAAAATTGGCTCGTTCACGCACTCCACAAGGCCATCTCGCTAAACATTCTGGCTCGATGGGCTCGGGTCTAATAATTTGGCCCAATTAATAATTGAGTTGGGTTGCGATCCAGCCCTTTTATAATGTCTCGAGGTGATCTAGATCGGTTAGATGCATTTTGGGAAAGCATCAAGTCGAGGCCAAAGGTTTTTTTTTTTTCTTTTTTCTTAAGGATGTCATGCGGCATAGACAGCCCAATTTGTACGAAGAGGATTCACTTTTTTTTTTGTGCTGCGCACACTGGGAGGGGATCCACACAAAAGACGGAATCAATGTGTGAGAATTAGAATTTACGACCTTTGTTTCTACAAGGAAAGAGTATAATGCACGATCATTCTTGTTAACATATATATAGGGAATGACGTATATAATGAAAAGACATTAACTAGTATGTAAGGGGTCATAGGAGGGGATGGGATAGAGGCCTAAATTTCTGCCTCTTATGAGTAAAGTTGCTATTTCATGAAGTCAAACCTACATTTTCATGTTTGACAGCCCACAATATCCCCCTGATGTACACAGTAGTACTAAATATTTGTTTGTTTGATTCATCTTTATGTTTTTTACTTATAGGTAAAATTGTTATATATTTGGTGAGGATATTATAAAATCTATTATATTAATAAGAGCATTATTATTTTATTTTATTTTTTTGTGAAATAAGAGCATTATTAGAAGTGAGAGATATATTGTATTGTAAATAGCAAGGAATCTTTCTTTTTAACTGCTTTGGTAGAAAAAAAAAAGGAAAGTTTTAGAAAGAAACTCTCTCCCTATCTATCATTTTCTCTTTTATAAGATTTTAATGTTAGCATTGAGAAAATCTAACGACAACTCATAATTGCAGTTAAATATTGGCTAAGGACTTTATTAGCATTTTTCTAACTTCCCCTTATTATTTTGGTAAGAGAATTATTGGAAGTGAGAAATATCAAGTACAATTTCTTGTGTTTTAGTAGTGTTTGTAAAATTTCATCTAAATAAAAAGTAGTCTTTGAAAAACTGAATTGAGCGGGCGGTTGAACCATGTTCCGACTACGGCTGCTACTTTTGCTGTATACATTGAACCCGAACTCACAATTGCGGTGTATATATATATATATGTGGAAAAGGCTTCCGTCCTTGGACGATCATCGTCCTCCAACTTTTCACGTGGAGCTCCACGTGGCACTCAAAACATTTTTCGGGTGCTATGTGGACCTTGGGTGCATTATTTAGATCATCTTTGAAAAGAATAATAATTTAAAACTCATCTCTAACGTATATATTTTGAATCGTGAAATGTGGACCAATAAAAATCGTCAAACTTTAACTTGTGGGTTTAAAAAAAAAAATTTGAATTTTTTTTTTTTAATATTGATCTAAACTGTCCACCTGTGCTCCACGTGACATCCAAAAAATGTTTTGGGTGCCACGTGGAGCTCCATGTGGATCTTGGAGGACGATCACCGTCCACCATTAGAGGACCTAACCGGCTCCCTATATATATATATATATATATATATATATATATATATATATATATATATATATAATTTTAGTTTTTTTTATTAGAATTTATTATTTACATACTTTTTTTTAAAATTATTTATAGGATGCCATCTATATACTCTCTTAAAGCGCGAATGGGCGTCATTTGTATCTTTGTTTCATTTTCACACCTTTTGTGAATAAAATACCATCACTAAGCCCTATTTGCACCTAAAATAATCTATCTTTATATTTTTCATAGGACCCTAAAAGGCTAAAATACACTTAGTATTGTAGTGACAAATTTTATTTTGGGCAATATTTCAATAGAGGATCATTTCAATTACTCATAAAATAATTTATTTTTATTTTTTTCATAGGACCTAAAATACATTTACTATCATAGTGACAAATTTCCTTTTCGGCCATAATTTGGTAGAGTGTCAATACAAAAACAATCTCCATCATCTAATTCAACACAATCAACAATTTTTAAGGGATTGCACACATGGGCGCTCTCGGAGAACACGTGAGCTTGAAGAGAGCTGTCCAATATTTAATTGTTTATAGTAAAGTCAACACAAAAATTTAAAATAACTAATAAAATGGTATAATAAATTAACTTTTAGATTAACTAGTAAAAAGGCACATGCAAGTGCAAGTGGACATTAGGACCTTTAAATGATTGAACTTGATTTTTAGACATCTATCGATTGATTTGAATATATAAAAAAAATAGTATTTTAAGTGCTCGTTACTATATTTTATGAATCACCATAAATTTAAACAAACTTTAAAATCTGAAAGAAGATTCAAAGAACAAATCAGAGGCATGCTTACGAAAGAATTTCGATTTTTTACGAGATTCCGAGACACGATTGACAGCAGCCCAAATGACCTTTGAAAATAAAAGATTACCAAAAAAATAAATATGGACACTAAGAATTTTACTTATTTAAAAGGTAACAACAACATTATAAAATAATTAGATAAAAGAATATAAGATATTAAACCATGGCAGCACCCACTTATCTTGATAAAAATATGTTGATGCATTAAATTATTCAAATTGAATTGACCTAACTGCTTATCGAATAATTCTTGAACCTAAACTTTGGGACAATGGTTGTCACAAAAAACGTCATAACGAATTTTACTTATTTAGAAGGTAACAACAGCATTATAAAATAATTAGGTAAAAGAATATTAAATATTAAATCATGAGTATTACCCATTGGTATTTCAGGTACCGAATTAAAACCAAGAATTTCGATTTTCGATGCAGCCAGAACTGAAACGAATTTGATCGTTTTCGATTCGGTTTTATTTTTATTTTTCAATTGGTCTGAGTACGATTGGGTTCAAAGTTCTTTAATGGAGAAACAGTTAGGAGATAAATAAAGTGGTTTAGGACATTTGATGGAATAAGAACTCATATAAAAACACCCATGCCAAATCTTTGAGTTCACCCACGCTGAAGCACATTGACTGTGTTAAATCAGATGATGGAGATCGTTTATCCTTCCATTCTTTCACAAGATGGATCTTGAGATTATGGGCGTACTATCAAACGGTCAGTATTTAATTTCACGTAGCACACAACTCAGAAAAGTGGCCTTAACATCACGTGCATGCTCAAAATTGATTTTAAGGTCACTTTTTTTAGCCTGAGTCACATGAAATAAAAAATTGCCCGTCTGATAATACGCCCTTAATCTCAAGATCCATCATGTGAAAGACTGAGTTGAAAAATAATCTTTATCATCTGATTCAATGCAGTCAGTGTATTTTAGCATGGGTGAACTCAAAGATTTAGATTTTGTGGGTTGATTTAAAGGTACTCAAAATATTTTATGATAGGTGCCTAAGGAGCATTGCTTTGTTGGGAACCGTCTAGAACGAACAGGCTAACTGTCACGACCCAGCCCGAAATTTATTTTATCCCAGCCCGACTCTTTTATTTTGACATTCATTAGTTTTTCCCAATCAATCAAGTTAATATAGAAGATAAATCACCTGTCCGGATTTTTATAAAGGCTTCCATGCAAGGTGGACCAATCATAAAAATAAAACTTGCCTGAAACTGTACCTAATCTAAACATGCTCAGATATGTGTTGGGCTTTAGTTTAATCCATTGTATTCCCAGTCTTGGTCAAATCAGACCCGATTTCCCGAGTGCTACTGATAGCGCATGGACCGTAACCCGCCCAAGAAATAAAACACAAAAGGGCTGCGGGTCCTATAAATCCAGCCCCAGATATATGTATACATATATATAGAGCGAGGGATGGCTTAAAAATTTTGCTTCCTATTTTGGGAAGGAAGATATTGGTGGCGTCTAACTGTTTTGGGAATATCGAATTCACCGATCATTGGTTTCTCCACTATTGTTGTAATAGCCCGAAAAATTACGCTAAACTATGACCTCGGGATCCGTGCCCGATCGGTCACAGGTTTGACCAATTAGGAGTTCGACAATTAGCATAGAGTGTGATGAGTGAATGTGATGTGATGGGTTGTGTAGCAATGTGGTGTGTGTTGAAAATCTAAAGTCACATACACCTATTGAGGTGCATGTGTTCAACACACAAACTAGGAGAGAGATAAAAGGGTTTAATAACCCTAAATGTGTGTTTTTGGGTTGTTGAGAGAGGAGTAAAGAAGAGAGAGAGAGTAAAGAGAGTGATTAATGCAAGGAGTGAATGCTAGTTGAGGAAGGGAGATTCAAGCAATAAACGCCGGATTCGACGCGAGGGATCCGCTAAAAGCAAAGCTGGAACCCTAGCCTTTCCAACCATAGATTTGAAATCAATTTGAGATTGATTCAAGGTAAAATTTTGTGAATAAGATGCATAGATCGTAGAGGCTACATTGTAGTTGAAAATGGTTTAAATCATAGGATATTGGTTTAGAAAAATAGAGGAAAAAGTATGGAAAAAGATTGGAAAGAACAGCTCGAGAAGGGCTGAATCTGACAATTTCGATTAATCGAAATTGAGTTTCGATTAATCGAAATTGGCCAGGAAGTTGAAAAGTCAGAGGAACCCGATTTTGATTAATCGAATTGGAATTCGATTAATCGACTTTGGATTTCGATTAATCGATTTGGGTATCGATTAATCTTTGAACTCTCCAAATGGACCCTGTGTGGAGGAAATGACTTGGGAAAATCGACTAATCGAAATGGGATTTCGATTAATCGATTTCAATTTTCAATTAATCGATTTGGGATCGATTAATCGATTTTAGGAACTCGATTACTCGAATTGAGAATCGACTTGGGAACAGAGAATTTCGATTAATCGAATTAGGATTCGATTAATCGAATAAAAATCTCGATTAATCGATTTGAGAATCGATTAATCGATATTGACTTTCGATTAATCGATTTTGGAAATCGATTAATCGAATTAGATTCGATTAATCGACTGAGATAAGTTATGTTGACTTTTGAGTTTGACTTTAAGATTCTTGGAGGGTCTTAGACCTTCTTTATTGCATCCTTTGCGATGTGTTTCACCTGTTATGTGGTACCATAGGTGGTACGTGTGAACTTGTGCACAAGGAGCCACGTGGGACCTTGATGCAATGATCAAATGAAGACTTGAGGTAGGGAACACCTTGAACATGTACTTTATTTTACAAGAGCATGTATGTAGTGATATAGATTTCAATTCAAATGTTTAATTGCTTAAGAATTGTGAAAAGTGTGTGTGCGTGTGACATCCATAAGAGTAATTCTAATGAGCCATCCCTAGGGGATGAAGAAGTAAAGAGATGAGAGCATCAGGTGTGATGCAAGTAAATTGATACATCCCAGGGATGTATCCAATGATTGAATCATGTTTGATAGGGCCTAACTGATATAAGATAGCACACTTACACGGTGAATAACTATATGTAAGGCACCAATATTTTTGTTATTTGAGGTTTGATAGGTTACCCCACCGACGTGGCGGGATATCCACGACTGACACGGCAGGATATCCGTGACCGATACGGCGGCGAAACCGTAGGCCAGTGTGGAGGCTTATCCGTACATAGTAAGCACACCCCAGGGGTGTTGATTTGAGACAAGTGAAACCCCGCCACCAATCCCCAGGGAAAAGGGGCTTGGGTACTATATAGTATTCCCAGGGAATACATTAAAACTGTCTATATAGATGACGATGAAGGGTATCTCATCGGGGCTCGATGCTATATTGCTCGGGGATTACTTAAGTTGAAAGTTTGAGTTTTGCTTTAGGCCTTTTCAGCATCATTCATGAATAAATGAAAACATAAGTAATTAACAGTAAAAAAATGAAATGCTTTTAACTGTTTTCATCAATAACTGCATAGACACATCATGCATGGCATATCATGGAATATATGTGAGTTATAATTTATATGTTCAACTGTGTTTGTTCCCTATTGAGCTAGGATGTAGCTCACCCTATAGACTATACGTCGCAGGTCCACTACTAGCAGCTGTCGAGGCTTCAGGAGACGCTGACCCCGGTGAGTCGGACCTTGCGGCCGGAGACGAGTTGGAGCCACCTCCTGAGGACTTCTTCTAGAGGACTCCGTTGTGCCGCTTTGAGGGCTTTTAGAGAGATTTTGTACGGCTTGGCATGTCAAGCCTTGATTTTGTTTAAAACCATGTATATAAGGAGTTGGGATTATTCTTTTGGGACGAACCATCCGTGATGATTGCTATCATTGATGGTTCGGATCGGTTCTCCATTCATGCAGAGGCATGAGGGTAGAACTGTCTTTTGGGGAGTTGATTAATATAAATTTAAATTCCGTAATTTCGTTTATTATTCTATTGCAATGCTTGATATACCAGTGTTTCGTGCTTAGCTAAGGGGCACGGTCAAGATGATCGTGCCGATGGCACGGGTTTCGGGGTGTCAAAATCCGGGCTGTCACAATTGTGCTCAACAGTCATAAGTAACTCACACTCCACAAAGTGGTCATCTAATGCAATAAAATAATAGGTGAGACCGATTCCTTATGTAGCATCATAAATCATGATGGAATCTCTGAATGAATCTAACGCCATCGAGACAGTGGATCTAATACCATCAAAACACTAGATCTGATGGTTTCAGTATATGCGTTTATGCACTCCTAGATTAAGTGAATGTACTGTTGGCTGCACATCTTATCCCATAGAAATTTTATCTTTAAGTTGAATTGAATAAAGTGTATGCATTAAGGCTTCACAAAAGATCTTAGCCCAAAAATAAGGTAAGAAACAAAAGACAAGGGAAGAATACTCTCGTCAATTGATGGAGACTTGCTGTCAAGCTTTTGCTGGCAAACTTCTATTTATATATTTAATAAGTATATCATATTAGATACATACAACTTAACTATTATAACAAACAAATATAAAGTAAATAAATAAATAAAATAAACCTACCGATCCAAGGTTTAGCCATGCGCTAAGATAGGCGAACATGTTCTATATGGATCTAAGAGCAATTTATTTTGGCACGTCACATTTTCTGAATGTAACATTTCTCAATCTTAGATTGAAGGGTGTTAGATCCTTATATCTCGACATATCTAGTTAAGATTGTTCTTATGATCTTAGATTGATTTTGGATTTCAAAAATGAATAAATAAATAAATAAAGTTAAAAATATATATATAAACATAAATACTGAATAATTTAAGATGGATTTAGGGGCACCCACCTGTTGGAGCGTGTACGGGTTGATTCTGATCGATTCGGCGACACGATAGCTTACGCGTCGATTCAGCAATGCGACAGCCTGTCGCTTTAGCGATGCGTTTTCGATGGTGGGTCGGCGGGTGCTAGGCTGGTTGGATGCGAGAGAAAGAAAAGGATTATCACAACACTAATGGTGCCGAGATATTGGTAGAGAAGGAACGAGTGGCGGAGATAGATGGAAGAGGAAGAAGCTAGGGATATGAGAGTTTATAGAGAGAAGATGAAGACTTAATTTGGGCATGATTTGCCAAAAAGGCAAGAGTTCAAAGACCCAAATTCCCTTCTAAAATTAGGGAATCATGGGGCATAAAAGGCTAGTTTTTTTTTATTCCTAAAATATAATATATTGCAAGCTAGTAACCGGGTCCAACTAAAATTATAAAGTTTCTACACTAATGGTTGTGTGTGTGTGGGTTGGGTTAGAGTGTGGAGCACTCACACGGGGCTTGGTGATTCATGACATCTAAAGCCATTGAATGCTCATCCTAAGATCCGGGTCATAACACTAACTCACCAACAACTAAAAATAATGAAGTGGCATTTTGTGGAGGAAAACATGTCTCATTTTTTAAAAAATTTCGGAAATCAAATATAAACAATTTTTTTGAAATGATTTAATCATATGCAATGTTTTCAAGTTTTTTTAAAATTAACTAAAATTAGGCATTCTTTTATAAAGTGGCGCAATTTTTTTTAATACATTGTGAGAAAGTTTGAGATGAAAAAGATTTCCATGGCCTAATTAAAATCACTTAATAGTTTATTGGTGATGGAGCAACCCTTTCATAACTAAGACATTCATTTATAACTAACACAAATCTTTTTTTTATTTTTGAATAGAGAGTCAAAGATTTCCAGCCATGACTCACCATTAGTTCATGATCAAAGCAACATAAAAAATCAAAACATGAAGTAGCATACTATATACAATGTATATCTTTTATGAATACTACTATTATATATCTTTATATTTTTTTTAAATATAGATCGAAATGAATAGATGACCACCAAATTTGGTGGTGAGTTACCGGTGGAATTTATGGGCGTTCCCTTCCGAATCAGTATATACCCTAGTTTTAACATAGGGTAGAAAATTGGGTCAAATATGTCAAATATCTATCGGCCCATACCCGGTCATATCAGCCCATATGTATCCAATATAAATCGGATAAAATATCTTTTATAAATATTTATTATTTTTTAATATACTTTTTAAACTTTTAAAATAAAGAAAGGGTATTAAATATTGGCTTGGAACTCAGCTGACATCAATCGGATAGCAATTGGGTGAGCTGGTGTGCACTATTCCTATTTCTAAGTGGACGTAAACCATTTGATTGGATGATTAGAATCTCCCAAAAAGTGTGATTTTTTTATCCATAGCCCTTCAATTGATGATAAGTTAAAGGACGGTCAAGATAATCGATCCCATGATAATGGCTCATGGCCAAGATTTACACACTAAATGGTGTTTAAATGATCTTCCACCATTAAACTCTCCATTGATGTCTGATTTATCATTGTGCCATGTGGCACGCATCTATGATCAATCTAAATTGCCTAAGTGGCAACCCATCCTTGGAACATGTCCCAGTCAAAGGACCATGCTTCTAAGTGGATGCAAACCATCTGATCGATGAACTTTATTATCAGCCATCAAACTTAAGAACAACCGCTAATATTACAGTGCACAGAGTGGAAGGTTCGAATCTCCCAAAAAGTGTATACCAAATGGTAACATGTCCCAGCCGAAGGACCATGCTTCTAAGTGGATGCAAGCCATCTGATCGTTGAACTTTATTATCAGCCATCAAACTTAAGAACAACCATTGATATTACAATGCACAAAGTGGAAGGTTCGAATCTCCCAAAAAGTGTACACCAAATGGTAACATGTCCAAGCCAAAAGACCATGCTTCTAAGTGGATGTAAACCATTGATTGATGAACCTTATTATCAGCCATCAAACTTAAGGACAACAGTTGATATTACAGAAGGTTCGAATCTCCCAAAAGGTGTACACCAAATGGTGTTTAAATAATCTTCCACCATTAAACAGTCCATTGAAGTGTGATATATCATTGTGCCATGTGGCACACATCTATGATCAATCGAAATTTCCCATGTGGCAATCCATCCTTGGAACATGTCTCAGCCAAAGGACCACGATTCTAAATTGATGTAAACCATCTGATCGGTGAACTTTAATATTAACCATCAAACTTAAGAACAATCGTTGATATTAGAGTACACATATCAGATGGTTAGAATATCTCAAAAAGTGTGATTTTTGGACCCATAACCCTTCAATTTATGACAAATTTTTTAACGGTATGGATTTTCAAGATCATAAGCCAATAACTGGTGTAAGGTCAATTAAACATCATTTGGTGTTTAAACGACGGTCAAGATAGTCGGTCCCTTATTCAAAAGATGTTGAGGCCCATCACACTACCAAAGCTTCACTGCAGAGTTAGGACGCGTGTAAAGTGTAGAGGCACTTGCACTTTAAGCGCCTTTCACAGATAATTTTAGTGTATTATATAATAACACAACAGCCAAACCCAAGAGCAAATTTTATTTGCTTTTGAAATCCGAAGCTTTTGCTTTAGCCCACTTCTTCAACTCTTTATGAAACTCAATTATTTAGGAAGCCCTTACAACGGTTTGATTGAAGGGCAGATTTATATATCAAAGTCAATCTCCAGTGATCAAGTTGTTTAGGTGGTAACCGATTTTAATTTTTTTTAATTGCTATGGAAAAAGAATAGTAAGGGTTTGTGATGGGCCTTTGCTTTTTTTATAGAAATTTCGATTTTTTATTTTAATTAGTACCTTATTGTGTTTTTATTGTCTCTCTGCTATCCTCTTCTGTCTTTATCTGTATTTTTTTCTTTATCAATAAATTAATTTTTTTTGCAAAAAAGATATAGTTAGGTTAAATATTGACCATTATTATGTTAAGAAGAAATTAAGTTTTTTTCTGTAAAAAAGTTTTCTAGAAAAAAGATACATCTATCTGCAATTTTTTTCTTATTTATGAATCTTCTTTGCTGGATCAAGATGCATAGAAATGACCACTGAATCCCAATATTCCAATATGTTTTCAATCTGTTTAACATGTGGTTATAGATTACCATACAAATTGAAAATTATATGCGTTACATAACCGATCCAAACTCATATATTATATAGTGAAACCCTACTCTTTCACGCTCTCCCAATTCAACCTCTCCGAACTCTCAAGCATCCCAACTTCTTCTCGACCCCCTTTCTCTTTGGAAAATGGTATTTTCATAATTTTGTCGATGCTATGAGATAGGGGTATTTTAGGTATGAAAATATGATAAAAACTATTTTTACTTTTATATCGTAGTAAGGATTTTTGAATATTAGAATTTGTTTATAATGCCCACGTATGTGCATTTCATACTAGTATTAATAAAGATATAGTTGGAAGTGGGATATTTTAGTTGCTTTGGTAAAAAAAAGAGGGGAAAATTTTAAGATAACTTTTGAACTTTCACTCCGCCATTAATAACGCATCTAAATTATTGCTTCTATCTAATAGGCACTCAAAGTACACATAAGTTCATCAACTAAACTCCTATTGTCACTTTCCGTTAATATGCAAACGGAACATATTGAGTTGGCATACAACACCCCAAAATAGCGTGTGTGGCATGCCAACGTAACGAGGACTTAGCAGGCGCAACTGTTGATTTGACTTGCCTCTGCAAAATAGTTTGAAAAAAGAAAAAAAAATTAAATAATCGTTGGTCCTTCCTCCCACGTTGGCATGCCACGTACGCTATTTTGGGATATTGTATGCCAACTCAGCATTTTTCGTTCGCATATTAACGGAAGGTGACGATAGGGGTTTAGTTGATGAACTTATGTGTACTTTAGGTGCGTTATTGATGACGGGGTGAAAGTTCATAGGTTATTTTGAAATTTTTTCAAAAAAAATAAAATGAGCTCTTTAAGGGTATATTCGTTTCAGCGTAACAGCGGCTCGTAATATAGACATTACATGTATTTTATGCTGACTAGATTACCCGCAATATCCATATTGCATGTAATTTTTTATCATAATATGAGTGTTCTTTTCACCGTAGTTTTGCCTCGTAAATACACCTTTTTATGACTGTTATACATTAAATTGAAAAGAACGATTTACATAAAAAATTTGGTAGAATCTTCCAAATAATGATAGTTTGCTGAAATTTAATCCACTCTCCAATTCCCATGTTATCAATTATGCTTTTTAGAGAGAGGGGTCCATGGTCCTTAGGCAGAAATTTAGAGAGAGAGAGTGAAGACTCAACCTCTAACTCATAAATTTATAGAAAGTAAAAACTTAATTTCTAGCTTAGAAATTTAGAGAGAGAAAGTAAAGACCCAACCTTTAGCACATAAACTTAGAGAGAGAAAATGAAGACCCAACCTTTAGCACCTAAATTTATAAAAAGACCTAACCTTGGCACCTAAATTTAGAGATAGAAAGTGAAGACCCAACCTTTAGCATAAAAATTTAGAAAGAGAGAGAGAGTAGAAGGGAGAGTTTTAGAGAGAGAAACTCTCAATAGCTTTCTCCTCTATTGGTTTAGTATATATATAGGTGAGTTCTCCGACGACTTGTTACCGTCGGATGTGATCAATCGGCGATCGCCCAACCAAACAATTCAGGTGCCGATTGTTCTAATGAGCTTTTTTTTTCACATGATGTTATAATGGATGCGTGTCGCACCAATGGTTCTGCGCAAATACTATATAGCCTTTGATTCAAAAGAAATTAAAATATTAGTATACGAAACCTTATGGGCCCTATTTGGAAAAAGTTTTAGCGACGGAACCCCTTAAAATCGTTCAAACTTTTAATCCAACAGATTAAAATTTTATAATCGAACCCACCACGATATGTGTTCGGTCTAAAATAAGACCTGTCAGACTGGGTCAGGAATCACACCCTATTTAATAAACGGGACCTATTTGGATCTTGAGCTCCTGATTTGAATCTAAACCAACCAATTAGTAATTAGTTAGTCGAGCTGACCTGTTACAACACTGTGCACATAGTCACCCATATAATTATCTTAATGACAATTGTAACAGATACCCTCATTGGCCTTTTAAGTCATGATAGTTATGAACCCATGAACTAATTATACACGTTTCTCGTAGAAAAATATAACAGATGTAGGGAAAACACTTAGCTTTTATTATTTCATCTGATTATAATATATAAAATCTTATTATCTCTTTCTAATATAGTTAAACGTAAAACCGTTTCCCTTTTTACTCTGCTTTTAATCCGTATGTAAATCGGTATTATTTCTTTATAGGAACTTTATTCTCTGATCTTCATGTCAATTTTGTTTATGAATACACAATGTTTAGAGTTCATGATAGTTTCCTTCTTTTATATGTTCAACATCATCATATGACATTTATTATAAAAAAAATTACGATAGAGCATACACATATAGGATAAGAATAAGATATGATACATGATATAAGTCTTCGCCACAGTGAGATTTCTTTCACGATCACGTGGAACTTAGAATGTAGGCGTCCATATACGAATGCAACCTTCTATGGTAGTATGGGATGTCACACGAAGTATATTCAGGTTACTACGGAACCCGTCCTTGGAAAGCGTGGTTTAGTGAAATTTATAGCACTGTGGCCCATTTTAATTAAGTTTAAAAAATTATAAAATATGAATATATTAAGATACATATATGTTAAAAAAGTAGAGACTTAAACCCACGCAAATATGAAATCGGAGCGGAAACTTAAGCCCATAATCAAATAATGATATGATACGTTAAAATACGCTGTGAATGCCAGCTAAATACGAAATAAGTCCTATACGTGTCATACCTTACGAGCCACCGTAAGAGTCTAACGTCTGCAGTCGAGATGGGTCTTAAGAACATTATAGCTTTGTCTCAAACTAAGAGGACATCGTGATTATTATGTCGGCAACCTCATCTAGCTAAATGGTGGTTTATATTATGATATAAAGGTTAGGTGAATATCTACATGTGGACCTCGGGTGGTAGGCTCGAACAGCAATCCTGACACAAGTCATTTTAAAATAAGATAAGCAAGATACGAAGTACGTTGTATAGGCGTATAAAGTAATAATAAGATTTACGATATGCTACGTATGATAGGTTGATGAGACAATATGAAAAGAAACAAGAAAATATAAAGCATCATGCACTCTTCATTTTATAATGTGTCATTCAAGTTTGACTATGATATGCTATGAGTTATGGAGAGTTTGGATCATTTTATTTAAATGTTGATTTTAATTTTAAAATGCACCGCAATTCAAGCAATTACACACACAATCACCTGGGTAAATTATAGTGGATCGATTGTGTAACCCGCTAAGTTTACGTGACTAAGTAAACTCACCCCCTCTCAAATCTAACAATTTCAAGTGAAGATTTCATTTATCATGTTTATGATGACGTGGGAGCTGCTATTCCGGAGGCAACTTACGTAAGATTGAGACGTTGGCTATCACCCGGAGGAGAGCGTAAATCCGACACATTTCTACGAGCCTTGAGAGTCCTTTTGTTTTAAAATTTTTTTTTTTTTAGAGACATATTCTAATATTTTAATATCTTTGTGAGTTTACGTTTTGGACCATTTTACCCTATGTAAAACTTGTTTTATTTCCGATCTTATATGCATAATTATGATTTACCTTTTTGTTATCTTCTACGATTCCCGCTGTTAATTTATGAGTCGTTTATCATTAAATGCTATTTTAAATGCCTTATTTTATATGCTAAATCAAATGACGAGTTATATATATATATATATATATATATATATATGTCCGCTTAACGCCATAACAAACGTGCGGTGTCATAATACGGAATTTTAGGCCTTTAAGATCGACTAGGATTCTGGGTCATAACAATTATGGAAGAATGAAAGGAAAATATTTTCTTATTTGTTGTGTGATCTTTACGCTACACATATAAGCAAAACTCAAAAAGCTCAAGTTATTGACAGAGAGAAAGAGGGAAATGACTAATTAGGGTCATTACTTGACTAATTAGGGTCATTAACATAGAGAGAATGAGGAAAATGACCACCAGAGCCATTACTTGCACACATTTTTCAAGTCATTACACTAAATTTAATGAAAAACTTAGTATTTTAGGGACGTGTGTTTGTCTAATTTGAAGTTCATGATAATAGATCTCTGATATATAAAATTGGAGCAAAACATGATACTTGTCATATGATTTATTATAATTAATGATTGAATTAGATAATAGTTTGACTCCATTTAATCAAATGATAAAAATTATATTTTATTCTAATCTTTTGCAATTGATATCTTTAAGTGACCTTCAAATCAAATGGCTTAAGAGGTGTTGAGGTTGCCAAACTTGCAAGTCTTTCTTGTAAATTTGGACTTGAAATATGTGTGCAAATAATGACTCCCAATGACTAATTAGGGTCAAATTAGTGATTTCCTACTTATGCAAAAGTTATATTTACCCTAACTTCATTGCGGTCATCTTTACTATTATATTTCTTGATTATCAAGTTTCTAACCTAATTGATTTAATATAAAAGAATGTACAGCCCTTATGTCTACAAACCATAGATCAAAATCTCGATTTCGGTTTTGATTTTGTTCACAACCCGAATAGTAAATTGGTCAAAATTTAGATAAATTTCGAAAAAAAATTTAAATATGCTTCGAACTTTACTAAACTTTGCCGAACTTTATTTTATTAGTTTTTTTAAACTCTTTAACATTATAGTTCATAAAATAGATGGCTTAAAACTACCTACAATACCTCTTTTGGTCATTTATGATGGCTTAAATCTCCCTATAATACATTTTTTATCTTACACCATTGAAATTTGATTTATCAGCCATCAATCTAAATTGTCCAAATAGCAATCTATCATTAGAATGGCAATCCCCAATGAAATATGCAGATAATTGGATGGTAATAATCCGATTGACAAATTTTAATATCAGCCATTAAAACTAAAAGCATGAGTATTATTATAGTCAACAAATCAGACGATTTAAATCTTCTTAAAATGTTATTTTTAGGCATGTTGCACTTCAATATATGATTTATCACTTTGATGGTTTAGATCACCCTCATTTTAAATCATTGATGGTGTAAGATCATTTAAACACTAACGACGATTAAGAGAGTTGGTCCCTTAAAAATTATGAATTTCAATTTTTAAAAGTACATCCCATCTTAAACCAATTTTAAAATACCTTTAAAGCCCATCTTAAATCATTGAATACTGGTCTTTAATATCAGCTATTAAATTGAAAACAATAGTAAAATATTAACTTCACAAATCATATGACTTAAATTTTCCTAAAAAACATTTTTGGATTCATTATGACTAAAATCAAATGGCTTAAATCTCCCTAATTTGTATGACAATTTCAACCTAATAAAATATGTGGATAAGTGGATGTCAACAATCCGATTGACGAACTTTAATATCAGCCATTAAAACTAAATGCAAAGGGTGGTATTATAGTATCTCCTTAAAATATTATTTTTAAGTATGTTGCACTTCAATAAAAAAAATATAGCTAAAAAGAAAAATAATAATAAAGTGCTAGAAGAGAGAGAGAGATTTAATTTTTATTTATTTATTATTAATTTTAATTTTTTTTTTTTAAATTTTTAAATTTTTAAAATTTTTTATATTTAATTTTATATTTATTATTAATTAAATAAATAATAAAAAAAATAAAAATAATAAATAATAAATAAATAATAAAATCACTCTCTCTTTCTTTTAATAAAATAAATAAAATTAAAAATATTAAAAATTAAAATAAAACATAAAATAAATTAAAATAAATAATAAAAATAAAAAAATAAAAATTTTATTTTATTTTATTATTTAATTTATTATTATTCTTATTTATTTTATTTTATTATTTGACTATTTTATATTTTTTAATTTTATTTTTACATTTTTATTTTTTTTTATTTTTTATTAAACTTTTTTATTTTTATATTTTTATTTTATTTTTAAAATTTTTAAGTTATGTTACCAGACTTGCACCAACCAAAACTCCATTTGATCAGACTGTCTGGTACCAGTACCAGACTTGCACCAACCAAAACTCTAAGCTCACCCAAAACCAGGTGAGAGCAACTGGGTGCTTTCAGAGTTTTGTTGGGTGCAAATATAGGTACACTTTGTAGGGTGGAATGAATCAAATCATTTTTTTTAAAGCACACTATTTTCCACCATACGAACCCATTACTACCTTTTTTTTATTTTGTTTCGGCGCCAAGAACACACAATTTTCCCCCACAAGAAACTATTTGGCTGCCTTGAATCGCGATGGAGATCACTTCGCATCCCAACCTTTCACAACAGACCTTGAGATCATGGCTTAATCCAGAATTTTGGTGCATCCCGCCTACTTGTTAAAAATTTGCAGGAACTTGGAATTTGCCCAAAAATTCCCAAGAGTTCCAAATTATAAAATCAAAATAATAGGTAGAAAAGGAAACAACTAGAAATTGAAGTACTAATCTCAGAATCAATGCTAAGAAAGTAAACCTGTGAGAAAGTAAATGCCTTCTTTAAAGTCACGGTATTACACAACTGGAAGGATATAAACCTATGAAAACTTCTAATCTTGAGATCATCTGCTAAGAAAGAAAGGAAAGAATAGAAAACCCTTGAAAATGGTTCATCCACGAACATGATAATTATACTAACTTTTCTTCAACCTTGGAAAAGTATCCTAATGAATCAAATAAAATGTGCCTCTGAACTAAATTTCCATACATAAATTCATGATCTATGTGACCAATTAAAAAATTAAAAAATATAATATCAATTTTGAATCATTTGAACTTACTTAAATCAGACAATAAAATGTGAAGGAGAAAAAATCCCAAAAGATGTATCAGGCATTGCAAAGCAATAGGCATCAAACAATACACACCGATTCTCTCAACAGACAAGAGAAAGTTTCAATCTTTGGCTAAGACCCATATCAGGACACCCGAAAAAATGAAAGTGACAAATAATAACAGAACCATTTCGCATAAAATCCATGGAAAAAAAAAAAGAATTATCAAAGAAAAATCAACCAAGGGAAAATAATAGGAAATCAACTAACCTCAACTCAATAGATAGATATTACTAGAGACAGCAATAAGAACCATATGCATTGACGACTTGGCATTACTACATTTTAGAAACTGCAATTACATGACAACGCAATCAACAATAAGAACATGAGTGCACTAGATCATCAAGTGACAATAATATAGATGTCAATTTAGATCACGAGCAACAACACAGAGAAGCAGCAAAACAGTCGCAATAAAACTGCAGTCACCATCCCACGAACATAATTTCCATAAATCCTCTTCATTTATAAATAAAAATTCTCGAAAAAGGAGTAACAAAAGAAGCATTTAGACTGAAATAAAAACTCAGATAATCAAATCTCCATTATCATCATATATTTTCCATGAACCAAAATTAGGGTTTACAAAGTACCAAAACCATATTACAAATCCAAGATAAACCCCTGAGACTATATTAATTAAGAGAGAAAAAAAAACTAAAACTCCTGAGAGGCAGATCCAATCTCATCCTTTCCTTTCCCTTGCTTCTTCGGTAAGAGAGTCTGATGAATGTTGGGCAAAACCCCACCATTAGCGATCGTAACAGTTCCCAATAATTTGCTTAGTTCTTCGTCATTTCTCACAGCAAGCTGTATATGCCTTGGAACAATTCTGTTCTTCTTATTATCTCTCGCCGCATTCCCAGCAAGCTCAAGAACCTGTATATAGGTCAGGCACGAAAAAAATAAATTTAAAAACAAAAATATCTTATGCTCAATTAAAAGCAACCTAAAAAGAATAGGAATTTTTAAAAAAAAAGTGTTTTAAGAGATCAATAATAAAACAAGAGAAAAAAGAAAATAGAAACAAGCTTGTATCAAATCAATTCAAGAAATATGAAATAAAATATAAAACAAATGTTAATGCAACGATAAGGGGAAGAAATAAGAAACCTCAAAACGAATCCAAAATAAAGAAGTTATAATAAAAAGTATAAAAAAATAAAAAAAAATAAAAAAAGCACATCTGATCTGTTTAAAAAAACCAGAAAAGAAATAAATTTTTTAAGAAATCTCAAATATTAACGAAAAAATAAGAGAGAGGATCAAGATTTAAAAAAGTTCAACAATGATAAAATTAGTAAACAAACATACGAGTATCCGATCGATTAATAAAGAAACCAAAAAAAAAAACGCTAACTTGTAACATCTTCAAAAAGCAGAAATTTAAAAAAAATAATAAAAATAAAAAAAATTTAAAGGCATCAGATCGATTCAGAAAACAAGCAGAAATCACAACTTTTAACACACCTCCGCAGCAAGGTACTCGAGGACGGCAGAAAGGTAGACTGGAGCCCCTGCGCCAACCCGTTCAGCATACTTTCCGGCTTTCAAAAACCGGGCGATTCGTCCGACAGGGAATTGTAGACCGGCCTTGTGAGAACGAGACACAGATTTAGAGGCCTTCGGCTTGCCTCGGCCACCTTTCGTTGTTCCTGATGAACTCATCTTCTTCTCGTAAGATTTGCAGTGAAAGAAACCCTAACGAGGAGCGATTCCGCCGAGTCGACTGACGAATCTTCTTTTCTCTCTACGTGCGATTTAGGGTTCTGAAATTTTGATTGAGGGTTGCGTATATTTATAGTGATTGTGTGGGCAGAGCTGTGATGACGTGGGTTTTTTTAATTGGTCAGATAGAAGTGTCACGGATCGCCAGCTTTCTCATGTACGAAGTGAAAGAGAAATTTTATTGTGTGTACTCGCTCTTGTTGCAATCTGTATAAGCCAAAAAGTGGACGTTATCTTCCATATAGACCGTCCAAATGATGGATCCAAAGGTTTTAGAGCCAGGTGAACGAGATTTACGGTTCAACTGCTTGTACATAAGAACAGCGCTAGATTGAAAAAATCATTCTTTTGTCAGCTTTGGTTAGCAATCTGATGAATCCAGACCGTTAAATACTTGAACAAACAAAGCGGCATCCATTAATTTTGACCGTCCGATTTAGGAATCTGAATCTGTATGGCGGTGGTGTCGTAGACTTGCCTTGGTACATGCATGCCCACAGGAGAATAGCAGGTAGACTTTTGACTAGCATAAGGTAACTTCTGAATTTTGTGACTTTGATTTTCCTTTGTGGTTTTTAACATAGTCACAAAACCGGGGATCGGCAATAATTCGGTTAAAATTCGAAAAAATTAGGAAGTCGGAAAAAAAATCGGTGAGAAAAATTAAAAGTAAAAATAAAAAGATTTAAAATTATAAAAAATAAATAAATAATATTAAAAAAATTAGTTCGTCAGAATTTTTTTGAAAAATCCAGAAATTATTCGGGAATAATTCGCTAATTATTCGGGAATAATTCGCGAATTATTCGGGAATAATTCGCGAATTATTCGCGAAGTTCGGTGATTTGGCGAATTTTCGAAAAATTAGCGAATAATTCGGAATTAATTCGAGAGACCTTAAATTCGCGAATTTTAAAAAATTCGGTGATTTTTGTGACTGATTTTTAACGGACCGTAAACAGTAGACCATTCAATGGACTCCTTACATGGCATTCATTTGCATCACACCACATTAGAGTCCATTGTTGGTCTGCTATTTGAGGTCTGCTCATTATAATTTTCCTTATTATTATTAGGGTTGTGAATGGATTTGGGCAAAATATGAAAACTTTCATAAACTTTCATTTTCCTCCCTTTTTATTATCTAAGGCCTTGTTCAGGTGTTTCCTGGTTTTTCCCAGAAAAGCTCAGATTTTGCTCAGATTTTGGACAGTCAGAATCTTGGCAGATTCTTAGCAGACTCAGATTCCTGGTTTTCACCATATGCGTTCTTAAACCACTCAGATTCCTGACAGATTCTTACAAAACACAAAATCCTTTGTTTTTAAGTTCCTCTCAGAAAATCCTCAGAATAGATTCAATCAGTGGTTATGCTATGACCGTAGAAACGTGATCTAATCATCGGTTTATGTGCCGTATTTGAATTTCTCTAAAAATTTATGGGCAACCAATCGAGATGGGGCTGAATATATTTGACGGAGTGTTTTTTCGAATTTGATTTAATGCCTATTACTTTTAAAATGAGCCACTAATACCCGACGATGTTCTCGGCAGTTTTATATCATTGACAATAAGTTTCCTTTCCGTGATTGTAACCGTTGGGAAAAGGTCAATCTTTCTAGCTACAATAGTTAAACATTGCCTACTTCGCGGCAGTTTAAAACCGTCAGAAAATTGTGATCATGAACCAAATCAAGAGAGCAAGGTTTGAATCCTCCGAAACCACTTTTACAGCTAACACAACCATTGATGGTTCAAACTAACCAGGGTTATCTAATGAAGAAATGAAGTATTTGGCTACACCACTCTCCATCCATAATGAAATCCCATTTGGGAAAATAATATGTTGGTTCGCAAAAAGGATTAATCAATAATGGACATCTGGATCATATGTTCCCGTCAAAATTTGTGTCGGGTTTCGGTGTGGTTCGGTCCGGGACCCTCGGGTTTCGGTACGGTTTAAATTTATTCTTACTTTATTATTTTACTACTAGAGTAGATAAGAGAGAGAGAGAGGAGAGAGAAAGTGAGTTACTCTTAAAAAAAGTATTATTTTAATGTTTAGCTACTCCTACATTAATAGACTATCTTTGTGTAATAGCTATATTTGGTGCGTGGGATGGCACTCTTGTTGGAGCTCAGTTTTTGCAATTTGAAGCGCTATAATAGGCTTGGCGTGTGGGATAGCTCCCGTGCTGGAGATGCTCTAATACTGGTTAATATATACCACCTGATCACATTAGCACCTACGAATTACTGGGGGCACCTACACTAAAAATCATTGACTGCTTTGAAATAAAAGATGAAGATCATTTTTTCATCCCAATCTTCCATACAATGGATCTCCAGACCATGGACATACATACCATCAGACGGTCTTTTTTTTATTTTATTTCAAATGACACATCCCAAAAGTGTCCTAAAAATAGGTGGCACACCACGTCCAAATGTGATTTTTAAGTCACTTTTAGAGATGTATGTCAAATGGAATAAAAAATTGATTGTCTGATAATCCGTGCTTCCTAAGATCCATTGTATGAAAGATTGGAACGAAAAATGATCTCCATCCTCATACTCAAATGTCAATATTTTTCAGTATAGGAGCAGTCATTAATTCAGTACTTTTTTCAATATAGGAGCAGTCATTAATTCAGTACGTGCTAATAGATCAAATCAATTATATATTTTTATTTGTTCCACTTCCACTCCTTAGGATTCGAGATCATAGTGACATATTTCATTTTCGGCAATATTTTGATAGGGGGTCATTTCGGATAAATTTTGAGAAAAATTTGAAAAGTTTCGAGAAAATTTCGGGGAGTACAAAAAATATGAAATATAAATTATATTTAAACTTCATAAATTTTTTTTATTATTTTAAAAATGACAAAAATTAGAAAAAATTTATTAATTTCAGTGAAATTTCGTTAATTTTGCCGAAATTAATGAAATTTCAGTGATTTTGGAGAAATCATCGAAATTTCGTTGAAAGTTTCACCCGACCCCTGTTTTGGTAAATTCCGAAGAAATTTTGGAGAAATTTGTTAGTATGTTCGAGATGAGGCACCCGTGCGCTTCAAATTTCCTGGATTGGAGAAGAGCAGATTTAACCACAAATTAAAAAGGCCTACCATTTGGGCAAAAACCTCTGTTGCTTCTCTCCACCTAATGGCCCACACAACCGCATAAGCATGATTTTCCATAGGTCCCCTTTGATGTCATAAATCGGGACTCATCCCCTTTGTCCAAGCATTCTATCCATGTTCTCCAAAAAAGTTGACCTAAAGGTATATATGAGCATCCCCATATGCGCCTAGTGAGCGAGCAATGAATGAGAGTCGCCAATGGATTCTCACCCCTACAAATGATCATATCTCTTAAGTACATAAAATGTTAAGAGGAGAGACATACGCTATGTGACTCCCTTTGTAAAAAATACAAGCTCGATGTTCAATTGACACACGAAAAATTCTCAAAAGTTGGTCAACTCACTACGTGAAAAGCCCAAAAATCACGCCTTAAGCTGGTATCTTCAAAAAACTCATCTTTGGGTGATTTTTGAAAAAAACCACTGCCCTAAACAATTGTAAAAAAAGGAGTGGTTTTTTTTTACCACTATACAAGACAGTGGTTTATGAAGTTCATAAACCACTGTCTTGTATAGTGGTAAAATGAAATCACTCCTTTTTTTACAACTGTTTAAGGCAGTGGTTTTTTTATGCAAAATTTAAAAAAACAAAAAATTACGTCGACAATTATTTATGTAAATTTTTTTAAAATAATATTTTTTTTATGCTTTTTTTTAATACAATATTTTTTATGCTTTTTGTAATACTTTTTTTTAATATAATTTTTTAATGCTTTAAAAAAAATTATATAAAGAAAAAAAGCTATTAATCTCATATTCAAGCACATCCATAAATAAAATAGATGTCCAATTCTTTTATTTAAACAAAATATTGCATCTCAACCTATGATCCAACCTTTCAAATCAGCCAAACATTTTAATCTCTACATGCCCAATCCTTTTATTTAACCAAAAAGAAGAAAAGAAATAGAATTAACAATCTAAGGACCCTATGACCCATTTTCAAAATAAAAGAAAAATAAATTAAATAATTTGCTTCGCCTCTCATGCCAAGTATCTCCGTCCCCTAGTGATCCGTTTGCGGTGAGCTTCAAATTGGAAAGCTTCGCCTGAAATAAAAAAGAGAACATCATTAAACTGAGATATTGATGACTTCTATATAAGGAATCCCCATCAAATATTTTTATCATATTTTCATTTCTAAAATACCCCTAACACAGATTCTAAAAATAAAACAGAGTTCTAATTAACTTATGAAAGTGATTCATATTCACTTTATAATAGTAAATCTAACGTATGATAATAATTCCTAATCACTTTATACTAGTAACTAGAGTCTTTGAATATGAATTTACCTACATTTTGGAGGCGATTTCATGGGAAAGGGAGAATATATGTATACCTGGTTACCTACATTTTGGAGGCGATTTCATGGGAAAGGGAGTATAAGCATAATTACATTTTTGTAAAGACAGGGTAACTGTCATTGAGGATTAAATCATTGAGGATTCGAACTTTCTATCAAGTTTTTCTTCAAAATTAAAGTTAGAACCAAAAATCATTGAGGATCTGATTTAGCAATCATGATTGATGAAGCTCATGGTTGCATGTTTGATCATAGTAGTTTAAGAGATTATAGTGGGGTCTAAAAAACTACAGGCAGAAATGCAAAACATTCAATGCCATTAACAAAAAAAAAAATAGATGCCCAATTCTTTTATTCAAACAAAAGGTTACATATTCAAACTAACCATTGGCAAAGTGGGAAGAAAAAAAGAAACGAAAAGATACCGCATAAGTAGAGATTTGGACAAAATATATGGCCAAATTGAAAGTTAAAACAAATGGCAAAAACTGTACTCTGTATAGTATTCAAGGAAAAGGAAAGTGGCATCGACATCGTTCCGGAGCACTCTTGTTCCGATCCAGTTGCACAAATAAGAGGATTTCCTTCAATACTGCAAAACAAAACAAAGAAAGATTGGGCATTAAGGGTTTCCATTTTTTGCTGGAAAAACTGAGGGGGGAAAAATGTACTAGAATTATTACTTGAATGTTCTAGCTGGAAACCTTGGTATAGGACCACTCAAATTGTTATAAGACAAATCCCTGAAACCAAAAAACAATACTTTCTTAAACTACAAATCTCCATTAGAGACAAAAACTTACTGATTATGCATCAAAGGGTTAAGAGAATCACATAAAAGCAAGTTGTGTGATGTTAGCCAAAGGCAAAGGAAATGCTCCTGATAGACTATTATTGTTAAGCCTCCTGATTTGAATTCAAATACCCATGATTAGATTCATAACCAAGAACCCAATAATTGAATAATACATAAATGGATTCTCCTAAAGATTTAAAACTTAAAATAATTTAAATGTTCTACTTACAATATTCAAGGCTTTTGAGGTGGCCTAAGTCGCAGTAATATCACCAAGATAAGAGGTTATTAGAGATAAGTGTATGAAGCTTTGTGAGCTTCCCAAGCTCTGGTGGAATTGGTCCTGATATATTGTTATTCTGTAAGAGCTTGTAAAAATGAATTCAGATAAACATATAAAAAATCCTGATTAAAAGAACATTAAAATCACATTATCCTCTTGTGGGCACTTACACAGTCTGAAGATTTGTTAAGTTCCCTATACTTGGAGAGAGAGTACCAACTAAATTCTGACTTGGAGCTCCTCTGCAACACCACCATTAAAACAACTTCACAAACATAAAGATGGGTTTCTTCTTTGGTTTTATTTTTCATAACATGTAGCCAATAAGAAATATTTAAAATACCCATAAAAAACTCAGTATCAGGTGATACCCATAAAAAACCAACTAGTCACTCAGGGGTTCTCGGAGTGATGAATTGCTATGTTACCTTGATTTTAAGTTGTCTTCTGTCCCTTCTTCAATTCCATAGATCTTCTAGTTTGGGTTGCTAATTTATGCGCAAAACAATTGGAATCCAAGCAGTTCAACTTGAGGACTATCGGTTGCATTTTAAAATATTTATTGATGCAGGCTTAAATGGGCTAGCTTTGTAGCTGTTTCAATGCGTAAAATTATGTGAAGAAGAAAGTTTGGAAGTGTCATAGAATTCATGGGTTTGAGAAGGCGGATATCAAGACAAAAAGGAGACCATATTTGATGCTAAAATGGGCCTAAAATAGGACCTTAATGGAGCCTAACATTGAGCCAAAAGCAGGAGGAATGGAATGTGATTTATGTTTGGAACAAGAGTCTTCTTTGAGTTCTCTTTTGAGAAATAACGTGGGTTATCTTAACTCTGCTCCTGCAGAGGTTTTTGAGTCTCTGCTGATTGCAGATCTTCGAGGGTTTTGATCCTCAATCTTTGCCTCGAAATTAGTTTTTTAGGCGATTTTCTTTTGAAGCATATTATGCTGCTGAGCCATTGTTTAGACGATAGTCTTACTTTCTGATCCTCAATGCTGATCCTCAATGCTGAGCCATTGAAGCATATTATGCTGATCCTCAATGCTGCCTGGAAATCTTAGCCTATAGCTGTTCTTACGACGATAGTCTTACTTTTTCTAATTTTCAGCAATTATTTTTATAGTATGGCATGTGTGACTCGCATGGGCACTAATAAAAGGATATGCATAGATAAGAACATTTCATTATTATTATTTAGACAAAAAAGGCAACTAGATTAAAAGAAATTAACTCTGTTAACAAAGGATTAAAAGAACAAAAAAGATACATAAATGTTTCTTTTTATGTTAGCCAAATACAAACAAAGATGACAACATGGCAGCCAAATACAAAAAAAATGATTCAATTACTATAAAATCTCAATTGAGTACTTGGAAAATATGATTAGAACATGCTTGAAGTTTGAACTATAGCATTGACAAATGGACTAATAAAATTTATAATATCATTATCCTTCGATTTCCTCTTGGACTCGTATAAAGCCTAAGGTTTAATTTGGAATGTATGTTACTGCTGGTACTGGTGATAAACCAGTCATAGGAAAGGGCTATAGCAGTCATAGTCACAAAGTGGCATCTATGTTAGTCCTATTGTCTACACTCTACACCCACTAAATGGCACATGATGGCCGTGCTTTATCCTACTAAAAAATAAACAAATAAAAGATCACAAGAGAAAGAGATGGTGAAAACTGTGGATCAAATGGCACATGATCGATCTTTTGCCTTATCTCGGATATGTGATCCTCCTTCATTGAATCGGAGAACTGAATAAGAACCATTACAAGCAATGATGCGAGTATTTGTAGCTGGAAGTATAAAATACTTATGAAAATAAAATCACCCATTAAGATATGATCGACCATTAAGATTTCATCGACCACTTCCATAAGATTTGATCGACCACTTCCATAAGCATAACATTAGATGACCAAAATAAAGTTTCCCTAGCTGAATGCTATAAAAAAAACTGGCAACTCATTTCATGAGCATGATCACAAATCTCATCCACTATAGATGGACTCCAAAGTCCACTGCTAAGACTGTAATAGCCAGACGGTGATAGCATCCCCCACATTATTGGGGTTTACCCATTGAACTATAAAGAGGTCCAAGAAATAAGCACATGCATCACTAACCAACTTGCAGGTGATTAAATAGTCGTGATCTCCTCAAAGACAAAACACACACTTGCTATTGCATACTCTCCACTCTTCAAATTGTCCACTAAAACAAGGGATCTGAACCTAGGTGGGGTAGCCAAGTCAATATGAATGGTGAAACTGGCCTTGATATATAACAGTAGCACAAGTTAGTATTGGCAATGCCCTAGAGCAAGAGGGGGCACCAAATGGGCTTTGTGAGCAAGACAAGGAGCCATGGAAGAATATTCTACCTATGGTCTAGAATTCTACGAGGTGATTCAAGCTTAGAGACATTCTTGGCATTATTAACATCGACAATGCATCTTGTTTTCGGATTTCAAAGCATTCAGAATCTTCAACTATGAAAAGAAAATAAGGTATCAACACGCCAATTTCATCACATTTGGAAGTAATATACAACAAGGTTCTTGTAATTTGATCAGTAAGTATTAAGAAAGTTATATGAATAAGAGATCTAAATTAAATATGACAATACTCAAAATAGTTAATATTTTGAGTTCATGTCTGGTTAGAGAGAACTTGTGTAACAGGTTTCTTTTACATACTATAATTTAGAATATAACTTATAGTTTGTGGGCAAAACTAGGCTCTGTTGCATCCTAAATGCAGATTCTCCTAGAATCCTTTTGCATCTCCATTAATTCAACAGATTTGAGGTTGTCTACTGTCTATAAGACTACGTAGTTCACAACAGGCTCAAATCCATTTTATATGTTACATTTTCAGCATATACATGTGTAATATGAAATTGTGAACATGTGTGACAGTGTAGGCATAATAAACTTTTCAGTTGCTCATTATTCTCTTCATGAACTTGTTCTTAGAAAGCACTTGGGATTTAGTGGTTAGCTAAAAATAAGCACATGGTTTTGAGTGGGAAAAAAAAATGCACCTTATGTGGTTTGAGTTCGGTAATGCTTTCATGGCTCAAAACATATTTTAATATAATAGATTGCGTTGCATCACATGTAAATAGTAAGGTCACCAGTAAATTTGGTCCATTCATCATTGTATGTGAAGACAAGCTACTCTAGAAAACTCAGCTTCGGACTGTGTCACACCCCACCTTTCTATGAGTCCTATGGAACAGACTAGCTTTTGCCCCAATTCAAGTTAGATTGCGAAACCAAATGAGACCCTCAACTCCTTTGACATCGACTTTAACTTATTATACAATCGAAACGAAGGAACACGGAGTAATTTTTCCATAATTACATTTTACTTGCATCATTTGTTCAAATTTTGAAGAATTTAATTTAATTTTTACATGAAAATTGACCAATAAATAAATAAATAATGCGGCTCAAAGAATTACATCCAATTTAGCTCTTCAATCAATCAATTTTTGCACAACAATAAACATTTTAACATGCTAGTGAAATCTTAGTGAGTCGTGTAACTCAATTGAATTGTTCGTTGACTCTCCTACAACGAATCTCCTAGTTTTACAACTATAACATCAATATATAATTTCATGATGCATTTTTTCTTTCTGACTACCAAATTATCAGTCTTGCCTAGTTTTTGGCATATCTATAGTTCATTATAGACCAGCCATTTGAACTTTGATTCTCCAAGGAGACTAGATCAGATATTTCTCCAAGGAGACTGGATCCAAACAGAGCACAAGGAGACTGGATCAGATATTTCTCATTGGAGGCAC
Source organism: Chloranthus sessilifolius (assembly GCA_021018995.1). NCBI lineage: Eukaryota > Viridiplantae > Streptophyta > Magnoliopsida > Chloranthales > Chloranthaceae > Chloranthus > Chloranthus sessilifolius. The sequence goes on from CM037588.1 coordinate 13,694,289, forward strand.
CAGCATGTAGATATCCTTTATTGACAAACTCATTGCAGTTTGTCAATAAGTGTTGAATATATCTAGATCAAACCATATATAAACCATATATACCAACTAATTGCAGCTAATAGTCTTATTTTTGTAGTGTAAGCAAATCTCCTATTGCATGCATAGATATATTTATTTATACAATTTTCTGCTGAGCAGGTCCATATTTCAGAAGTTTCGTCATTTGTGTTACACTATCCTATTAATCAAGGAGAGCACCAAAGTTGTTCTCTCGATCATCAATTCTTACAGTCCGTTTTTGTCCCAATGTGGTTGATGGAGACATCATATAAGCCCGATTATTGCATCAAAAACTATCTCTACAATGTAATTAAGATACCAGAGAAAATGAACAGTTAGTAAAATGAATCTATGTGTACAACCGATCCAAAAGATGGCTTTGAGCGAGAAATGAAGCTGCGTTACTTTTTCCTTAATGCCCTTAAACCCTACTAAAACCCGGTTAAAACAAAAAGCCTAAACCGCACCCAAACATTGCAACACCCCTTAATCTCAAATGTATGGCCACATTCCTTTGCTGAAAACCTTTGTAAGCCATTGGGCAAACTTAGAGATTTTCCTTCTTTCACCTTGCTTGCAGCCTAGTTGGGAGGTGGTCAGTTAACCAAAACTGGTTACTTTTTTTACAGCCTATGGCCAATTGGCCTTGCCCATGGGTTGAATAGATTGACAGCCCAGACAACTGACCTACCAGTCACTTCATAAACTGTAGTCACTGTACTCATATGCAACTCAAAAGGATCTAAATATCCAATTAAGAGTTTTTTTTTTAAAAACTATTATGTCAAATTAAACTACCTAATCAGTCTACCCAGATTAGTTTTATTTATTTATTTCGAAAAAGGAAAAGGAACACATTATCCAAAGACCTCGAAAAAAACACATTATCCAAGCTGCTATAATCCAAAACTTACGATAAATTAACAACACCAATGACAAGAAAATTTTCTAAAAACAAAATCACCAAGCTAAAACTTCCCACATTATCCTACTCAAAAGTCAAAACTCTCCTACCCAAGCAAACAATTGAAACAGATGATGTATCAGCAACTCTTAGTTTGTCTTTCATTTTTTAAATCTTATTTTTAGGGCTCCCACATTTTTGAGAAACCAACATGATCGATGGCTTGACCCAGGTGGCACATAAACTTGACCCAACTGTCAATATTTTATATATAAAATCAAGAAAATAGGGGGGGTTTGAACTAGGTCAATCTGGGTAGGGTCGGGTTTTTGGATTTTTGGCGTCAGGTTGGGCACATACCCTTGACCCTTGACCTGTGGCATCAGATTGGATTGGGTGCACCATTGGGTCGGATCAGGCCCGACATATACCCTGGACCCGTTTATTTATTTCTCATAATCCATGAATTTTTAAAGTACCATCACAGTCTTCACCACCATCATTCAGGTAGGTTGCAGAGGCTGCTCTTTTTTTAGTTGGTTTAAGTAGCATAGCTATGTCATACTCTGGGATTGTCCCGCAGGTTCGAAGGAATCTCTTATTGACAATAAACTCAGTACATAGTTTGATAATCAATAGACTTTTGATGCTCCGAACTAGAACCAAAATCTGCTATATTGGTGGAAGGGAAAAAAAAAAATTAGGGATGGTATATATACACCTCAGAACTTCATTTTTTTCATAGGATTGTGGACACAAAGGTAGAGCACAATAAAACAACCATTCATCATAACAAAAAAGGAAACTACATCCAGGATCAACACCCCCCTCCCCCCATAATAACAACACAAACGATCAACACCTCCCTCCCCCATAACAACCACTATGAACTAGCATCGGATTGGTCGTCATCCTCCAAAGAGTAGGAGGTTGTTGCAGTGCAGGCCGGTGAGTCGGTGCTCGTGGGAGCTAAGTATGACAAGGCCTCTCGATGATGGAGGGGTAGCTGGTAGTCCGAATCTGAGGTATCAGAGTCGGAGCTGAGTATGACAAGGCCGCGACGGCGACCCTCACCTCGAGCCCTCCCAACTGTAGGTTGGATCGGGCGAGTTTGATATCCCGACCGATATGGGGGGAGGTGCGGGTGCATCGGGGCCGGAGCTTGTGGGAGGGCAACTACGATGTCGTCATTAATGGGGGGAACGTGAGCGACAGGATCAAAGTGGGCTGGAGGACGAACCAGGGGTGGTGCAAGGGGACGAAGGGGCCGGGAGCCCTAAATAACTGAGAGGCACACGGGTGCCATCGAGTGTGCTCTTCATCGTCAATAATAACGACATCAATCCGGCCTTATTTAATGCCGAGGCAGATGAACCTGTCCGAGAATGAGATGAACCAGGGGTGCCTGACATATCTGCACATTCCATATATCGAATTAAGAATACTTTAAATTGGGATACGATACACAACCGATATGAATTGATAACATGAGAAATAATAAAATTTGAAAAGTGAGAAACTTCATATTGAGAATTATAACGAAATCACAGTGACTTCCAGACATAAATAACCAAAGTGGATAGGAGAACAATAATAACTGCACGTGCAAACATTCCACATATGCAATCTACATGCACACCAACATCTGAGGCCCTATCTATCACTTTATCCATTACTTGTGTTTCTTGGGTTATCGGAGTTACATGGTGATATGTGGGTGGGTTATATGAGGGTTCATTTAGGTGTCGTCGTAACGCATTCAGTGCTTCATCGTACGAATGAAAGGAGCGATGACGAGCCCCAGAAAAACCGGTTACTTCTCTTGAGCATTCCTCCCAGGTTCGATATATACCCGGTCTCCTACCAACGAACACGACGTAATATTTACCCATATCTACAAAATACGTCAATTGGTTAGTAAGTGCAAGAGCGAGAAGTGGCTCATTTAATTGATTCAAGTTCAGAGTTTACAATAAAACCATATAACCAACTGTACATTTAATATGTCAACGTGATTGCGCGTCCCACATAGTGTTGGCTATATTATCACGGAATGTGTTCATCCATTCGCGATTTGCAGGGGTTTATGCATAATGGATGTCAGGATCTATCTCGTGAATCGAGTCAGATGGCTCTACGATACGATCCTCTAGCCATTCTTCAAAGAATGGATCTTCTGGATCGTATAATTTGATAAAATTGTGTAGAATACAACATGCAGTTACTATTCTCACTTGTGATTGAATTGGAAACCTCGTGGCTGATTTCAATATCGGAAACCGTTGTTTCAGTACCCCAAATGTTCTCTCAACTACATTACGTAAGGATGCATGTCGCTTATTGAAAAGTTCTTGTGGAGTCAATGGGGGATTCGAGGTATTGAATTCTTTTATATGGTAGCGAACCCCCCGATAGGGAGCTAGAAAGCCTCGCATGTTGGAATAACCCCCATCCACAAGGTAATACTTGTTCAGTGGCACTTGAAGTCGATTTTGTGGCCTAGAGAGAGCACTTGCTAAAACTTTCGAGTCTGGGGAAGACCCCTCCCAACCAGGGAGTACGTATTGGAATAGCATGTCAAACGATACCACACACAAAACATTTTGTGATGTCGACAGAGTTTCGATAACGCTGTGAGTCCCGCCTGGGAACGGTAACGTCAACATGTGTACCATCGATAGCTCCTACAGCACCCTTGAACCAGGGGTAAAACCTTTGTTGGCTACTAATCTCTGGGGGAGTTCCAGTAGTGGCCTGTTTCACAAAATCGTCATACAACTGTAAGATAGCGTCAAGTACGCTATTAAAACATAGGCTAATGGTTGAGCCCGAACGCTGGAATTTATCTTGGGCGGTTCTATTCTTTTGATTTTGGGCTATAGTGTACAAGAATATAGCAACTCCTCCACCTTCATCCTCTGTGAGTCCTCCAACAGACCCCTCGCCTTAAGGCCGTTACATAAACTTCTGAATGCGGGAGTACGCATTCGAAATAGTTCGTATGCAACATCTAGATGCCCGCGAAGGGTTTCATGAACGTATAACGGACCAAAGGAGAATCGATGTGACGCCGCCGCTTTTCGGTCAAGTGTTAAGATAATGACAATGGCGGTAATGACGAAGCCATCGCATACATCGCAATCAATTCGTCATCGGATACGAGGGGGGGTGCCATTATACCTAATTGACAAAGCTCATTCAGTTTAATTACCATAATATTTTTACATTAACTCACAAATTTATAAAATCAAAACAACTTAATAACATAAACATCAATAGGCCTATGGAGGTGGCCATGGCCTTCCACATAAGGCAAAGAGATAGGATTGACGATGTTCAGGGCGCAACCCCATCACTATCTCAGCCATTCGACCGGACTGCTCAAATTTAACTAGGAGCTCCATAAACATAGAATGGTCAATAAAGTTGTTTGCTCTCATTTCTTGTAAAAATTCCAAAAATTGTTCATGATTGCTTCGAGGTGGTTGAGGTGGTTCAGGGACGGCCCGATTAGCGATGCTTTCAAGAGTTGTTCGAAATCCCGCTAGCTGTTCAAGAAGACCATCAGGGAGGTCTACACTCTTCCGTTTCCTTCCAGACCCACTTGAATTGGAGTTTTGAGTAGGGCGGGTTCGGGTGCTCGGGTTTGGACCACTCTCCGCAGTTAAGGGAGACTCCGCATTGGTAGGCCCTTCTTGGTAGGGGAACTCCTCATTATCAAATACTGGGTGGTATGAGTCCCCACTAAAGTCATCGCCAAGAGGAATAGCACGGTCATGGATAGGGATCGACGATCCTAGGGTGGAACTCCTCAGATATGTCTTTGTTTCCAAATAGAAGATAAAGCAATTTGTAGTCTTGAACCTTCCTACCTCGATAATTTGTAGCGATATTACCACAAGTCATGTATGTTAGGTTAAATGAAATGTTCAAATTATGTACGACTGTTTAGATTCACACCTCAAGGAAGGTTAAAGTTCGTAGTTACTAACCAGTGCAGAAATGAAATTGTCCCATATATCAGTTTCTGCAATGACCATTTTATTATCATTGTCCCAACCAAAACCACTAGTATCAAGAATTTTCTTCATCCTAGAGTAATTATTCTTCACTGACTTCAAGTGATTATAGCATTTATCTCTGGTGAGTTCTTCGATTTCCTTGAAGCACTTTTCGTAAGACTTTAGCTTTTCGGCCATCTCAGGCCACACATTTTTTTGCCACGTTCCGTTAGGTAGTTTTCGACGTAGATGGTATTGCTCAACCAGTTCCTCGATATAGGCCTTGTCTTGTTGCTCATTCCACGTGAAATTTTTTGACTGACCGATATTATCGGGGGCAACACCCTTTCCCTTGCGGCTACTCATAACTTATGTTCCCCTAAAAATTATCAAAGTTTTAGATTTTTTTACATAAACTAGGTTTGCCTCGATATTTGGTGGTTGACATACGACGACCATATAGGCTTGTCTTAATGACTACGATGAAAGCATGGGTGATTTTGTATAAACGTACATGCTCTAAACACATTAATATATCAGATTCAGTGTTAGAAATCAATCAATGCTTATAATAGCATGTTTGAATTCTACCGAAACACATAAATCCATTCAAACTATGTGTTAATCATCGGTTCATGCTTTCAATAACATGTTGAAATTCTACCACTCATCCTACTGTAGTATGGATATCATTTGACAAGAGCAGTGATTCAATCCACATTTTAGCAGCAGCAGTTTAATGGGAAGTGGAAGAACATATTATGCAAAAAAAAAAATCAATATAAAGAATATAGAAATGAACTTTTAAGGCATAATCAGTGCGAATTGTTCGTTGTTGTACATAGTGTATATATACAACAGTAGTTGATGGCTGTTATATATATATATATATATGGACGGATCAATCGTACTCTAATTTCACGATTGATATCTTTGCATGGGAATTAGCTTGATGACTTTTCATTAATATCAGTTGAAAGGAAAAGGATACATTATTACAACCTAAAACCAGTAAATTGTAGACAGTTATAACAAGGATTGAAAAACAAGAAAGCATGGATTAAAAAAAAATAAACTGTGGATTCAAATTTTAATGTGTCACTACTCTAAACAAAAGTGATCGATGTCATAGCCTTGAATAATTATAACAATCCATGTGTATTATGTAGAGAACCTAGGAATGCTTTAATTCACTTTAGTAAGAGAAACTTCAACATAGATGATAAGCAAAAGGACTCGAACTCTAAACATAACCATCCTATATGCATTTCAACTAATGATTTGTGCCCACTGAACATTCAATGACATGATATTTATTTTATTTCATTTTGATTGATATAGAAGAAATTTGAATTAAATATAAAAGCAAAATAGGGATAGCCTTCTTCCTGAAATTTTTACAAGAGAAAATAGGCTAAACTACATTATTACAGATCAAACTCATGTTTACGGCAAATCCTATGTTCCATAAAGAGAGTGTTCTCTACTTCACTAGGTAATAAGTGTACATATGACGCAGTGGAAATTTCTAGGGAAGTAATTTCCACTTTCTAATTATACAAACACATGGCCATAGTTAAGTGCTATAAAAGAATAAAAGTTGAAGAAGCACACTTGCCTACTTCCACAAAATTGTGAGCAAATTATACCATATATACTATACTCGCATTATAACCACCATATTAATGTTATCTGTAGTCCTCATGCTTGTAACACCAGTCATTATTTCAATGGACTTGCCACTAAAAAAAGTTGGGATTCATATTCAAAATCATCACCTAAGCCATCAACCAATCTATAAAATACAGCAGGAGCTCCACTTGAGTTGTAGAGTTGAACTCTATACTCGAATCATTTGGAGGTAACTGAAATATTAATGTTTTTCCAAACAACAGTAATCTAAACAACCCAAAAAGCAATTGTAAGTTTCTTAAACTTTATTTTTCAAATAAATCCAACCTAAGAAATTCCAAAAGTGATAGAACCCTCAATTGGTTTTAGTTTTCTTAGATAGGAGTCTCTTTTCATATAAGTATCTTTTAACATATATTTATTAATAATGGAGCTTTCTGTTGAATTGGGCCTCATAAAGCTACAATATATATATACATATATATATAAATATATATATATATATATAATGAGTAGCCTTATAGCTGTGGAATTCTGTAAAAAACAAAATTTCACAAATTTCTAAGGACCTTGATATTTGTGGATGCGAGTTTTAATAAGATTGTCGAAGTAAAAAGGCTCTCATAAACTAAACTAATTGATATAATATATATTTATAATTTTCAAAATTTAAAAGTACAAGCCAATATTAGCCGAACAATTCTAGGGGTATTAAAGAAGTTTGCCCTTTATTTTTTCCAAGAAAACAGAGCAAATTTCAGCAGAGGGATCACAATTAGTCCATATTTATAATAATCAAAATACCCTCACTCTTTAAAACTGTACATACACCAATGGCAAATATAGTTGTCTAAATTTTACAAGGGGTAAGTATTATATTTAAAATAAATCCTTAACTCTCACTTACATGACTCCACCTAATAAATGGACAGCTGAGTACACAAGTGTCTATTTACTACTCTATTGAATTTGCAATTCATCCCGTATTATTTTAGACACATAATTGACATATGCAGTGTCTAGGTGTGCCTATAGTTTGGCCTTCATCCAAAGAGACAAAAGGCGTCTTTGAGATGTAATTTGGATGAATGACCATCAACCAATCAAGCCTTATTTTGAAGCAAAATACCGACCAACCTATTTTAACTCGCATTCAATATATCAAAATATGAGAAAACTAAACACGAGGCTACTAGAACAATACGGTAGTGGATAAGCTGATTAGTCGATCCACCCACGGTTTAGATTACGCTACAATTCACGAAATTGGTCAACAAAAATAGAAATTAGAATAGATTCACAAAAATATAACATTATATGTTTAAAAAAAAGCAGAATACAATGAGCAGTATAAAGATAACTCTATTTTTTTTCTTTATTGTGTTTTTCTATTTATTTTTTCTATTTGAAAATTCTCTTATCACCCAATGAAAATATCGAAAAACTTATATTTTTCAGTTGTTAAATAAAAGAGCTAGTCAGTGATATAAGATCGAGTATAAACTCAGATTGTTAATCAAAACAGTAAGTCAGTGATATAAGATGGAAAACCCAACAAACTGAAATGCCAACAAATCTGGTATAATTTGGAATGTAAAACAAATTTGGTATAATTTGGAATGCAAAAAAAAATCTGGTATAGTTTGGACTGCCAAACAAATTTGGTATAATTTGGAATGCAAAAAAAAATCTGGTATAATTTGGACTGCCAAACAAATTTGGTATAATTTGGAATGCAAAAAAAAAATCTGGTATAATTTGGACTGCCAAACAAATTTGGTATAATTTGGAATGCAAAAAAAAATCTGGTATATATGAGCAGCCAAACAAATTTGGTATAATTTGGAATGCAAAAAAAAAAATCTTGTATAATTTGGAATGCCAAAAAATTCAGCTATATTTTGGAATGTAATAAAAAATCTTGTATAATTTTCTTTCTAAAAAAAGCTGCTATATCTTGGAATGCCAACATGAATCTGAAATGCCAAGATTTTTGCATTGCTTATAAAATAAGTAATGCAACAGGTGGTCTCTACTTTAAAGCCAAAAAAATAAGCAATCACTTTGAACTACCTTTGACAAATCTATTCTGGGAAAAAACTGAGATGGTTTCAAGTCTTGCAATCACGTACCAATTTATAGCCTTCTTCAAAGCCCCCAATCTGGCCCCTACCTGATCGAATCATCTCTCTGCAATCAATTTGGCCCCTACCTGATCGAATCCTCTCTCTGAAATCAATCTGGCTACTACCTAATGGAATTCTATCTCTGCAATCAATCTGGCCCCTACCTCATCGAATCCTCTCTCTACAATCAGGCCCCTACTTGATTAATCTATTGAAAGCAGCTGTCAATGCTCCCATCAGAGCCCAAACTGTAACAAATCTGGCCCCTACCCATTTTTCCAATCCACCCAACTATCCAACAGATGCCCATGTGAATACAGAGAAATCAGAAGCTTGGGGAAGATGAACTGGTACATCCGCTGGACTCTAGTGCAGTGAGAGGTCTTTTCCGCATCTGATGGATGAAACCCCATCTCAACCGTACATGCGCTGGACTCTAGTCAAGGACCAAGATCTCAGAAATTTGGGGAAGAAGAGTTTCATGACCGTTGGCAGCCATGGGATCTGATGCAAATCTCAGATCTGAAGCATACAACGCCCCTAGAATCTGAGATCAGATTCTGAGCTAATCTGAGTTGCAAGCTCGGACGATTGCCTGTCGTTTTCACTCGGAAACGACTCGGATTCCCACTTCCCTAGGACGTCTCTCGAACGGCCAACTCCTCCCAAAAGAACCCCCTTTCTGGCTATAATCTGAGTAAATACTCAGATTCTGCGCAGTTCTGAACTCCCGAACGAGGCCTAAGGGTTCGTTCGGCACTTTCCGTCGAGAAACTCATTTTCTACAGAAAATGACTATCTCAATTTCTGCCCATAAACCTATTTTCTGAGGAAAGTCATTTTCTGAGTGGTTGTTCTTAAATTATTTAGAAACTAATTTTCTTAGAAAAGTTGACATTTTCTTGTATTCTACACTTTCTCAAGAAAGTGTAAGAAAGTGCATTGTGTACTTCTACGACCTATAGTCGCACATGTTTATGACCTTCATCAAAGTGGTTATATTGATCGGATAATCGTCAAAATTTATATGCTTTAAATCGGTAATGTGTTTAACACTTTGGTCGATCAGATTCTTGAAATGTTTTCTGAAACGTATACACCGACGGGAGCTTACTTGAAAACCGATAGTTATCAGTTCGATTTCAGTTTGAGAAACTAAAAATCGATAATTATCGGTTCAGTTTTGGTTTAGCATGAAAACCGGTCAGAACCGACCCGATAACACCCCTACCTATTTTCCATATTTTTTACATATAAAATATCAGCTTGGGTCGCATTGACCCTGCATGACCTGATTTTCACCCGACCCAACCCGACCCAACCTCTTAGTCGACCTGAGTTAGATGTCTCATTCATGATGCTTGACACGGTAAAATATCGGGTTGCTCTATCGAATGACAACTCTACCCATAGAATACCGTTTGTACACGACCGTGAACCTTATTATAAAATTTTAATATAAATAAAAGAAATAGGAGTCAATATAGGGTTAGACATAGTTACTAAGTCAGAAATCAGGAAAAAATCGGAGAAGGAAAAAAAAAAAATAAAAAAAATAATTTGAGGGATCAGCCCGACCCGTTACTGAAACCTTAACTCGATCCTTATTGAGAAAAAATGCATTTAAAACACAAAAATCACATTTTTCAAGTAATCGCTTTTGTTTTAATAAAATACGTTTTAATCGTGAAAGAACAATTTTTCAGAAAAATTGTGATTAAAATGTTTCTAAAAACAAATCGGCGAATTTGGTAACTATGACACCACATTTAAACAAAAAAAATAATGTTGACTGGTGTCAATCAGACGATGTTGGGCCTTTACCATCCAAATCATGCATAAAAAGATCTTGAGATCATGGGTCTTGTATCAGACGGTCAGATGTTGATTCCAAGTAACATACTTCTCAAAAAATGAACGTGATCATATTGTACCATCAAAAGTGGTTCACGATTTGGATATATGTCATATGGAACCAAAATCTGACTCTTTGATGGTAGGCACATGATCTAAAGATCTGTTGGGAGAAATCTTGGGATGAAAAATGTTCTACATCATATGATTCAAATCAGTCAACAATGTCTTCATTGTTGAACTGGCATGACAGTAACTAAAAAAATGTGGCAGTAACACTTCTCTTAATGATAAGAGTGAATATCCTGTAATGTTTCATTGTATAGTATACTCAACCACCTCAGAAAATAAGGTTTCCTAAGAGAAAAGCTCAGGAAACCAAATGCCTGAAGAAAGTTCTCCGAAAACACGCAAACCAAGAAAACTCTCAAACACAAACAAAGCTCAGAAAATGTGTAGAAACCCATTTTCTGCATAAAATCCTTAGGAAAATGTATTTTCTTGGCTCTCGAATGAGGCCTAAGAGGTTAGAAGCATTGTTTGAAATCTCAGGTTTTCGAGTTGTCTCAGACAACTCTGAGACCGAGACGTCTCGGTGAGATGGCATGAAACGAAAATAAACTTTTGAATAATCTTATACCATTAAAATAGCGTTTAATCTTACACCATTCTTGTTATGCCACACGGCAAAATTTTAAGATAAATAAAAACAATCCAAGTGATTGTTCATGATTGGAAGTTAGAACACATTTAGTTAAATAATTGCAGCTATAAATCAATTGAATATTGTCCGATCAAAGATCTTCAATACTAGCCATTAAAAAATAAAAATAATAGCGACATTTGGGTGCATAAATTGGGACACACCGTGATAGTTATTCACAACATCATCACATAGATAGGCTATGTTAGGATAAAATAGTGTTGTGTGTATAAAGAGAATGAGTAGTGCACTTTTAATAGTGTACAAACATAACACTTTATATAAATTATAATATAAAATAGAAGTTATGAGGTTTCATCTCAGAATGAATCACAACAAAATCTCGTCTCACTGAGGCCCAAGACGCGAGACGTCTCTGTTGGTACGTATTTTCAGGAACCCTCTCGGATTCGGGAAAATGGCCCAATGTGGTCACTTAGGACTCGATTTATAAAGGGGGTGAAGGTGAACTAGTGACAAACAAACTCATTAATGGATGGTTTGGCAACAAACAAACTTGCTAATTTATAAACTTGCAATAAATTTGTTAGTGACACACAGACTTACTAACAGAATATAATAAAAGGGATAGTAGCAAACAAACTATAACGACCCAAATTTTCGCTAACGTTGAATCATTGACTTTTTATGGCAAAATGACTATTTTGATTGGTTTGGCTTTAGTCAAACCTTTGACCAGTATGAGGTGGGCTTTGACGCATTTTTATAGAATGTGTACATCCATGCATAGCCCGAGCCCGAGCCAAACACAACTCCCAACTCGACACACTTAGCTCATGCGTGCAATGACCACAGGCCATCTCTCTTTCCCTCTCATAGATATGACATGTATTGGGTATAGATGATGATTTTCATATTAATTGGGTGGGTGCACTTAAAATAGACCCCGAGCCCGTTACACACCATCAAACCTCGAGCACAATCAAACCCTTGCCTAAATGCAATTAGGCCTCAGACCATTCTTTCAACACGATAACTACGTGCTACATCGCTTTACATTATTATTTATATAAATAAGTTAAAACGAATGGGCACATATATGAATGACCATAGATTGTGTGCTATGGTGGATTGGTAATGATGACAAAGACCAAACCTCACCTCACTGCCTTTTATACATAAAAGGATTTAATTAGTGAAAATTATAAAGAAACACTCAAATGGAAAGAGTTCTTCTTAATCCAATTGCATTAAAACCATTCCGACACTTCCTCTCTCATCAACCCTTGTAATAAGGCATGTTCCAACTTGATCTCAAATCAAGGGCCTCATTGCCCCAATCCAATAACCGAATCCAAGCCATAGTTATAGCCTTAGGTGCCACCTCCCCGTTTTAAGAAACCAATTAGAGTCCTTTTGGGACTTTTCCCTTCAATTCAAATCATTGTTCAATTCAAATCATTGCTCAATCGGGCCTTCTCTCTCTCTAGAATCTTAGTAAAGTTCATACTCTTTCACTCTCTAATTTTAAGTAGGCATATATGCACAAGAACAACATTAATTTGGTGACTTCTCTGTCGATTCATAAACTTAAAGAATCGACCGGTTCCATGTGGGTCTAACCTAAGATTGAGTATCGGGTGACCTTAAACATGTTGGATATTTTAAAGGTTTTAAAAAATAAGCTTTTGAAATTAGGATTTGTCCCACATCGTGTAAACTCTTTTTTGGGTTTGGCTTATATTTCTTTGTCTTGGCTCAAGGCTTGTAGCCTTCACCCAGGGGGCACCGAATTTTGTAGCTTCCACCGCCACCACACACGCTGCTGCTACCGGTCGGGACGGACGAGCACGTACGCGGTAATGAAGCGTGGGCGATACGGTAATTTAATTAAACTTTTGAATAAGTGTCTAACCGCCCATTTAAATTTTAAACGGATATGTCTTATCCGACCGTTCAGTTATATGCTACGGATATGTCCGTTCGTTTACACCCATTTTATCTATAAAAGGGCCCCAAGACCCCTCATTTTAACACACTGCATATTTTCGCAAATTTCTTTAAGCTTTCTCCTTCTCAGAGTTCCGCTTTAGTTTTTTGGTGTTCTGGTTGCGTGATCAGATTCACCAAATCTGATCACACGGATACGCTGCCGGTTCGTTGTATCCTGGAACCGATTTGCCGGTAACCTATTGGTGACCACTAGATCATAGTGGTAGGGGCAAATCTCGGTTTAAAGACAACGATATTTAACGTGCCTCGAATCGGATTAGCGTATATTTTAATTTCAATCTTTATCTTCTTCTGCAACCTGAACCTATTTTTCTAATAGTTTAAATCGAGATTTATGGCTCATATTCTGTCCTCCACTTCTGCTCTAGTGAATGATAAGATTCATCCAGCGCTGCCTAACAACATCCACAAGTTAGACAATTTTGATGGTTCGAATTTCAAACGGTGGCAACAGAAATTGCATTTTCTGTTAACCACACTAAAAGTTGTATACGTTATTACAATTCCGTGTCCGACTATTACCGAATCATCCACCCTCGCTGAAGGCCGTAAAAAGCAGAAATGGGACGATGACGACTACACTTGCAAAGGCTACATTTTGAATGCACTGTCGGATTCTTTGTTCGACGTCTACCGCTCTTACGATACTTCGAAGGAACTCTGGGATGCACTCGAGAAGAAATACAAAACTGAAGATGCAGGGTATAATTCTTATATTATCAGTCAATTTTTTAATTTTACGATGGTTGATGATAAACCTATTCTTAGCCAAGTTCATGATTTTCAAGTTATTATTAATTATATGGTTGCTAATGGTTCTCATTTCGATGAGAATTTTCTGGTTGGTGCGGTAATCGCCAAGTTGCCTCTATCATGGAAAGATTACCGAAAAATCCTTAAGCGTAATAATGAGAAGATTTCTATGGAAGATATTCTCCTTCATTTACGTATTGAGGAAGAATCCCGAGTTAGGGACAAAACAGAAGATCACATTGATATGACATCAAAAGCACACTTGGTTGAGTCTAAGGTTGTTAGTGGACCGTCCAAGAAAAGGAAGTGAGGATATTCTCATTCTAAGGAGAATAAGAAATTCGCCAAGGAGAATAAGACCATGGTACCGAAGAATGGTGGTTGCTATCACTGTGGGAAACCCGAACATTTCAAACGGGATTGTCGCCTCTTCAAGAAGGAATAATGCAAAGTGGAAATGAAAACAACTTCAGAGTCAGTTCTTTAGGAAGTCAACGGTTGGTGACATCAATGAATGGTGGATCGACACTGGTGCCACAAAACATGTGTGTAATAATCGTGACATGTTTGTGACTTATGACAAAGCTGATGATGATCAAGATCTCTTCATGGGAAACTCATCTACGGCAAAGATCATAGGACGTGGAAAAGTGAAATTAAATTTCACATCCGGAAAAGTCGTTACACTCACTGATGTGCTCCATGTACCCGATATCCGTAAGAATCTTGTTTCGGGTGGTTTATTGATTAAACATGGTTTTAAACTTGTATTTGAATCAGATAAGTTTATCTTATCTAAAAATGGTGAATTTGTTGGAAAAGGATATGCCATGGGAGGCATGTTCAAACTCAATGTAACTGATCCCTTCAATAAAATCTCATCTTCTTCTTACTTGATCTCTGTTTCTAATTTATGGCACGATAGATTAGGACATATAAATTATAGGTCTATGAAATGTATGGGTAACTTAGATTTAATTCCAAAACATGAATCTTGTGCTAGTAGTGCTTGTAGTATATGTGCTAAGACTAAAATTACTAGAAAACCTTTTCCTAGTGTTATTAGAAATTCATGTTTATTAGATTTAATACACAGTGATATTTGTGATTTAAATAATGTTCTTACTAGAGGAGGAAAACGATATTTTATTACTTTTATAGATGATTTTTTAAAATATACTCATATATATTTATTAAATACTAAAAATGAGGCTTTTGAAAAATTTAAGGTTTATAAAGCTTTAGTAGAAAATCAATTAAATAAAAGAATAAAAGTCATTAGATCTGATCGGGGTGGAGAATACATGTCAAATGAATTCTCCGATTTGAAATTCATGGAATTAAATCATGAGGTGATTGACTCCTTATCATACAACAAAATGGAGTTGCCGAGAGAAAAAATAGAACATTAGTAGAAATGACTAATGCATTATTAGTTAATGCTAATTCCGATAAAAATTTATGGGGTGAAGCTTTATTAATTGCTACTCATATTTTAAATAGAATTCCACATAAGAAAAGTTTAATTACACCTTATGAACTTTGGAAGAATCGAAAACCTAGTTTAGCCTATTTTAAAGTATGGGGGTGTAGGGCACTTGTTAGATTAGTAGATCCTAAAAGACCTAAGATAGGGATTAGATCTATTGAGTGTGCATTTATTGGCTATGCACAAAATAGTAAAGCTTATAGATTTCTAGTTATGGAATCTAATGATAACATCGATAAAAATACTATAATAGAATCTAGAGATGCTATATTCTATGAATCTAAGTTCACTACTCTAACTAATAAATTAAATATTAAAAGTAAATCTTATGAAGATGGAAAATCTTCTAAATCTAAAGAAGTTATTGAATCTTCAAGTGATGAAGAGGTCATCATTGAACCTCGACAGTAAACGTCAACGATTTGAAACTAGTCTTTCAAAAGACTATTATATCTATTTGATTGAAGGAAATAGGACCAAAAGTACTAAGAAACATTTGTGTCTAAATGTAGACGATGATCCTATCACTTTTAACGATTAATGAAATCTAGAGATAATGCCTTTTGGAAAGAAGCTATCAATGATGAAATTGATTCAATAATGGGAAACAAAACATGGAAATTAGTAGACTTACCAGAAGGATCTAAACCCATAGGATGTAGATGGATATTTAAAAGAAAACTTAGAACAGATGGAACTATAGAAAAATTTAAGGCACGATTGGTTGCCAAAGGATATAGACAAAAGGAAGGTGTTGATTATTTTGACACCTATGCACCCGTTGCTAGAATTTCACTATAAGACTTCTAATTGCCTTAGCTTCTATATAAGTTACAAATCCATCAAATGGATGTTAAAACCGCTTTTTAAATGGTGATTTAAAGAAGAGGTCTATATGGAACAACAGGAAGGATTTGTTTTACTCGGACAAGAAAAGAAAGTCATCAACTTATTAAATCTCTATATGGGCTCAAACAAGCACCAAAACAAAGGGCATGAAAAAGTTTGATAATACTATTACCAATTTTGGATTCAAAACTAATGAAGCCGACAAATGTATGTATTATAAATTTTCTCATAATAATGGTGTTATTATATGTCTTTATGTAGATGATTTACTTATTTTTGGAACTAATTTAGAAGTTATTTTACAAACTAAAAACTTCTTAAGTTCATCTTTTAACATGAAAGACATGGGTCAGGCAGATGTAATTTTGGGAATCAAAATTATAAGAAATGAAAATATATTAACTTTAACTCAATCTCATTATGTTGAAAAGATTTTGAAAAGATTTAATTATTTTGATTTGAAATGCCAATAATACACCTTTAGATATTAATCTTAAATTGACTAAAATGATGGACGATGTGTACAATTAGAATATGCAAGGGTTATTGGTAGTTATGTATGCAATGCATTGTTAATTAGGACATCGCATTTCGATGATAAGTAAGTTAAGTAGATTTACAAGTAACCCTAGTTCTATTCATTGGAATGCTATTTCGCATGTTTTTAGATATTTAAAGGGTACTATTAATTATGGTTTAAAATTTTCTGGTTATCCTCACGTTTTAGAAGGATATAGCGATGCAAGTTGGATATCTGGTTCAGAAGAATCAAAGTCTACAAGTGGATGGATATTCACTTTTGGAGGTGTTGCGATCTCATGGGAATCAAAGAAGCAAACTTGCATCACACATTCTACTATGGAATCAGAATTCATTGCCTTAGCGGCAAGTGGAAAAGAAGCAGAATGGTTACGAAATTTACTACTAGAAATTCCAATTATGATTAAACCATTGCCACCTATCTCTATACATTGTGATAGTGAAGCAACACTATCAAAGGCTTATAGTCAAACGTATAATGGAAAAAATAGACACATTGGTCTAAGACATAGCTATGTAAAACAATTACTTAGAGATGGAGTAATCTCGGGGGTCGGTCTATGAAAACACAGCGGATCCGTTTACTAAAAGCCTTGGCAGAGATGGGATTAATAAAACTTCAATCGGGATGGGTTTAAAGCCATTAAACCTAAACAGCCACTTATGATGGGAACCCTACCTAATATTTGTTTAATTAATGTTTAGGTTCAAAGGGAAAAACAAGTCAGAATCCGTGTACCAAGGACACTACATTGATGAGAAATATATCTCATATACATCCCAGGAAGGGTAGTGTTTCACCTGTAATGGATAAGGGAAGGTAGAGCATTGCTCTTAACAGTCCTATAACACTATGTGTTGAGATGTTACAGTTACAGAGACATCTCTTATAGGCCTGCCTATATAAGTGTGAAGGTGGAGCCGCTTTCAATGAGACTTGGCTTTATCTCATAAACACTTACGAAAACCAGGGTACTAGCATAGGGCCTAAATGTGCTAACCTTTTATTGAACACCAAAATATATGAAATATGTGTGTGAAATAATTCCGATTTATCATATAAGATCGTTAGTTCAAGACTTAGTTTCACTAAAAATCTTGATAAATTTTGAATTATTTTCACTAAAGTGAAAATTCAAGTCTGTAAGATATTTTCATTTATGCACATTTTCTAGCGTTACTCTATTTCAAATCTTTAAAATAGTGGGGGATTGTTTATTTTTTTTAAGAAATTTTTTTTTTTATATTTTTTAAATCTTTAAAATAGTGGGGGATTGTTGGATATTTTAAAGGTTTTAAAAAATAAGCTTTTGAAATTAGGATTTGTCCCACATCGTGTAAACTCTTTTTTGGGTTTGGCTTATATTTCTTTGTCTTGGCTCAAGGCTTGTAGCCTTCACCCAGGGGGCACCGAATTTTGTAGCTTCCACCGCCATGCAACCCATCAGTCACACACACGCGCGCGCCGAGCCGAGCCGGGTCGGGACGGGCACGGGCACGAGCACGTGTACGTAGCGTGGCGATACGGTAATTTAATTAAACTTTTGAATAAGTGTCTAACCGCCCATTTAAATTTTAAACGGATATGTCTTATCCGACCGTTCAGTTATATGCTACGGATATGTCCGTTCGGTTACACCCATTTTATCTATAAAAGGGCCCCAAGACCCCTCATTTTAACACACTGCATATTTTCGCAAATTTCTTTAAGCTTTCTCCTTCTCAGAGTTCCGCTTTAGTTTTTTGGTGTTCTGGTTGCGTGATCAGATTCACCAAATCTGATCACACGGATACGCTGCCGGTTCGTTGTATCCTGGAACCGATTTGCCGGTAACCTATTGGTGACCACTAGATCATAGTGGTAGGGGCAAATCTCGGTTTAAAGACAACGATATTTAACGTGCCTCGAATCGGATTAGCGTATATTTTAATTTCAATATTTATCTTCTTCTGCAATCTGAACCTATTTTTCTAACAAAACATACTTCATCATAAATGGTATTAGATGTGGACACCATAAGGCATTGTGCGAGTGTGCACTACCCAAGCTATCCACCTCACCTCCTATTTTAGTTTACTCTCAATTAGAGAAAGCCCAACACATGTAGCTTTCCTGCCTTGTTTCTTTCATGCACAACTAAGCCTCCCAAGTGACTCTTCTTTACATGGAAACCTCGCGGTGAAGTTCTTTATATATATTGAGAGATTGTACAAGTTAGAGCCGTAAGATCTTGATCGAGATATTCTTGCATACACGATTATAAGACTTGGCTTTTATTGCGAAAACCCTAAACCCAATGTAACAAACGCTCACAACATTATGCAGGTGTCTTCTTATCAATGCATGGCCTCACAGCCTTTGTTGATTTAGAAAGTCGCACAAACATTCATCTCTAGCCGCCATCGTTCACTTCTACATACTACAAAGGAAACTATCGCACCGTTACTGCTCCTACTCTCCCTCTCGTGTATCATAGGTAGATGAAGAAGAAAAATATGTAGATGGTGCATGATAATAACAACCCTCTTGTTTTTTACACACCAAGCTTCCATGTCCTCCGGCCTAGTATCTAGAAAATTCGCATAGCACAAGGTAAATTTTTATAGATATAATTATTTATTTTTCTTTCAAACTTTGCTATCTAAACTTTAGAATGCGATGAACGCATGTTCATCAATTAGGGTTCTAATATTATACCATTTAAAATTATTCGTATTGGAGGTTAACACTACTCGTCTTTATTTATTGACGAGATCTATGGCAATCGATCGAATTCGAGCATGATCAAATACAAATGAGGTCGTACAAATAAATCGAGATTCGTCTAAATCCTACCGTGCAAAAGTTTCTAAAAGGTTGAATCTTGCGTTGTTGACATCATTATCATCCGAAGTAGAAAGCTCAAATCATCGGCTACCGATCACCAACTTTTCGTGCGACGTTAGGACCCGAGGTAGGGGATTTTTAATGCACAATTATGTTTTAAACTTTAAAGCATAGATTATAATGAAGAATTTGAACCGAGTCTATAAACATTGAAATTGCTTTCGAACTAATTGGATCTTACGGCATTGAACATATGATACTATTTGAATATTCTGAATATCCACCCTTTGAAACTTTGAAAGGTACTTAAATCTTATTTCATATGGATAATTGAAACCTTTTGAACTTTGAATCATGGAATCTTTGAATACCGAACCCTTTGAGTTTTGAATCTGAATTAGAATAAGAATTATTTTATGAACCATGAATATTATACCTATGTATTAGAACTTTGCATGTGATTTAAAAAGATTCATTTGAACTGAATCATGTGTTTCGGCACTTTTGAACCGTTTTGACAGCCCATTAAGCCGCACAAGTATCTCTCACAATACAGGGGCTTGAACACTTAGAAAATTATTCATTGAACGACGATAGTTAGGAGGGGATTCTCATCGATTATTGAAAATTCTAGTGCTATATTTGCGCTAATGATATTTAACACTACAAAAAATATGACTATTAGCGGCAGTTTTTTGCTCAAAAAAACTGTCACCATTAATAAAAATACTATTAAGACTATTATCGAGAAGGGTATTAGCGACAGTTTTTTGTTAATAGCGACAGTTTTTAGTTGCCGCTGATAGTCTTATTTTTTTAGTGTAAGTTATATTTTTAAGTCATCATGAATTAAGAAGACTGCATCTGAAATTTGATAATAAAACGATTTAATGAATACTCATATGAAACCTAAGAAATGATGCTATCGAATCTCATATGAAACTAGAACTCAGAATATGTGCTTTTGAACTTATGATATTTTTCGAATTCTGTTTTTGTCATTTAATTACTTTTGAATTTGTCATTGAACTATACATTCATCGGATAAGATGTAATTTGGCCTTGAACTTTCTCTACTGAGCTTAGACTGTTAGTTCACCAACATTATATGTCAAAAGTACAGAAGTAGTTCCAGATCTCGAATTAGAAGATTTCAACTTTATACCGGAAAACGAAGCAAATCTTCCACCTGAGGAGTTTTATCCTTAGATTCTTTTGGAGACTTAAATTTGGTATAGATTAGATGAACTTTTTTGAAATAATTAAGATTATTTTTAGATGTTATGTGCCATTATTTGTGTGAAGAACGACGGTCACCGGTGATTTTATTTTTAATTTTTACACTTTCGTTATAGATATTAATGCAAATTGATTTAGTTATGGATATTTCAGCATTCAATTTATTTATGACAGTTTGATCTTTAATCGATACCAAAGAATTTCTGTAATTAGATTATGAATTATGATCTAGCGATCCAGAATTTTCATATGTTTCGGGTTGAAAATTTCGGGTTGTTACACAAACCATGGGTCAAAATGCCGGCTTTCCGATACGTATCGTCCGAGCTCCAAACCGATACGTATCGGACGATACATATTGGAATAGTAACTTATCGGATGATACATTGAATGTATCGTCTGGGCCTTCCCATATAAATTGGACGATACGGTACATCGAATGTACCGTATCGTCCTAGTCCAATACCGATACGTATCGTCCAATACGTATCGGTATCGGACGATATTTTGATCCATGATACAAACTTGCAACTTGTTTCATGATTGCCACCTACATATATCTATTGATGTTGTAGAACGTATCTTGATTACGAGGATAGGGTGGGGATTGTGAATTTGACTCCTATACTAAATATCGGTCTGCCGATTTTTGCAACTATGATTGCCTACTTTAACTAATTCGAAAATCTAACTAAAAATTCTAAACTAAAAGGGACAGCTCTCACTTCAATATCCAAAAATATGTACACCGTACGATGAAATCGTCTATAATCGAGAAACTGTCTATCAATAGTTGATTTATATTTTTAAAAGGCAAGAGTTACTTCTAATTGAACGCTAACCTATTTCACGGGCATGAGCGAGTATTGAAAAAAATGATACTCTTTGTTGAGAATCGGGTGTATCACTTAATTTTATATGATGAGATGTTTTCTTTACTTATAAATAGAAATAGAGGTTTCCCCTATGTCATGTCATGTACAAAGTATCATTATTTATAATAATTCTCTCCTAAGAAGAATTCACTTTCTTATATCGCAACGGATAATTTCATTGTTTATAATAAAAAAGAAGAGTCTAAAGTGATTTTTCATGCCAAGATAGGTCTTTTATATTCTTCACTAATTTCTATACTTCTTTTTCTATCAAGATATCAATTTTCATAAGTTGGTATATATATATATATATATATATATATATATATATATATATATATGGATTGAAGCACCCGAATTCTTAGCAAACCATTATCGCAAACTATAAGGGCTGCAGAGCTTCAGATGGGCTGAAATCTTATCTTGCTCTATAACAACTCTAAGAGTGCGTTCGGGTTAGCTCTTTTGGGGTAAAGTGCAATTCTTTTACTTTTCGTTCCGGCAAAGAAGTACTTTTATATTTAATAACACAATTATTTACCTCATTTGCTTTGGCGGAGAGTTGCTTTAAGTGATAAAACTGCTCTATGTCTATTCTATCTCAGAGCGGATAGAAATACACAAAGAGCTGTTTTTGCTCTTATAAGAGCTAATCCAAATATAACCTAAAATTGGTTAAACTTAGATTCGTAACTAAGCTACTCATACGTAATAGCTTATTTTATTCTGTTTAATCATTTGACTTTATAATTTGTAATAACTACCTTTGATGAAGTTTATCTTTTGGCATGCGTAATTTAAAGACGTATTATATTATTTAGAGGTTTGATTGGTATTAGGTTACATTAAGTTTTTTAGTGACTTATACACATGGGGTGACAAGAATATAGTCTATCATATTATTTTGAGGTTTGAATGATATTAGATTACATAAAGTATTTTAGTGACTTATACACATGGGGTGGCGAGCGTCTAGTTACAATCGGGAACTCGAAGGATAAAGTTTAAAGCATATATGGAATGACATAAGTTTTTGATTATATGAGCAACTTTAAGGGTTAACATTAGAGGAATCATTAGGATACAGTTCAAAACAATTTATGAGTGTCACATGTGTGCCACTTGTCAAGAAGAGAGAAAGATTGGATGTGTGCTATATGTAGGGCTCTCAATGGGTCGGGCCGATCCAGATTTTGGCTTGTACTCAGCCCGAAAAAAGTAATACTTCATATCAAGCAAGCTCGGCCCGATATTCGGACCGAATTAAGCATATTGCAGTCCAGATAAATCCGGGCCGGGCTTGGGTTGAGTTTTCCAATATCCGAGCCCGGATATATATATATTATAACCTTTTAAAGTTATAAAGAAAATTTTCTTTTAATTAAATATAATTTACTTAACTGCCCTGAGATTAATCTTTGTTCATTATAAACTTATAATCATTGTGCAACCGTTGTTCGTTATAACCATTATGCAACAAACTAAAATAATTAAAATTTTAACCTTCTTCAAACTTTTATAAGAAAAAAAAATAGTCCAAGCCCAATCAAAGTTTATTAGAAAAAATAGTCCAAAAAAATAGCCAAACCAAATTTTATTAGAAAAAAAATGCCGAAAAAAACTTTAAAAAATGCCCAAGCACAGCCCGGCCCGATAGGGGTCGGGCTTGGGCTGAGTACATCACAACCTAAGTTAGGTTAGGTTGAAAAATTTGGGAACCCGGCCCGGGTAGTTTAGGGGTGGGTTGCACCCCAGCCCGGTCCTAATCCGGCTCATTGAGAGCCCTAGCTACATGTGTGTACTCATTGAGAAAAAAGTTGGAGAGGTGTCACTTGATGCCATGTGTGGCCGATGTGGAGAAAGAAGTTGTGGAGTCACTACCAAAATTAAGATTACTAGCGGCACCAAAAATTGCTATTGTTAACAAAAAAATTGCAGCTACTAATCCTATTGTTATTGAAACAACAGGTTTTTTTGTTAATAGCGACAGTTTTGAGTGCCGCTAAGTCTTATTTTTTGTAGTGAGTGAGGCCACGATTGTGGTACACGACTCAAAGTGGATAGCCACCAAGTTTGATTGAAAATCCCCAAGTTTTTATTCTACATGAAAAAAAGGTACAAAAGTTGTGTTCGTTTAAGGAGGCTGGAATTTATAGATAGATGTAATCTTTATGCAATTTAAGTAGTTAAATATAAATTTATTCTAGTACACAATTATAGTGAGATCAAGTTATGGTGATATAAAAGTTATATTGTATTTGATAAGTGTTGAAATATGATGATATTTCACACCCTAAGATGTACACTTAGGTTGCGTTTGGGTCAGCTCTTTTGAGGCAAAGAGCAGCTCTTTCACTTTTTGGCTCCGGCAGAGAGCTACTTTTACATTTGGTAACACAACTCTTTGCCTCATTTGCTCTGGCGGGGAGCTGTTTTAAGTGATAAAATTGCTCTATTCCTGCTCTATCTCAGAGTAGATTCTATCTACTCTGACAGAGAGCAGGCAAAGAGTAGCTTCTGCTCTTATAAGAGCTAACCCAAACACAGCCTTAGTCGCCCAATGAAAATAATCTAACGGTTTCTGTAGAGTTTTAATGATTTCAGGAGATTCCGACCCTTGGATCAATTCAATAGTACAAAAGAGTATAAAGATGACATATGCCGGAATGTTGAATCAAGAGAGCATCGAGCACAGAAAATCATGGAAAAGTGAGACTTAAAGAAGAAATTGCGTTGTTCATTCTGTCCAAAATCGATCAATCGAAATTTTGAATTGATCGGTCGAAATTAAGTGACCAGGAATACGACAGAACTCTGTTTTAAATCGATCGTTCGAATTTGAGAATCGATTTTAGTGTTTTGGCAAAGAGTTAGAGTTTCAAAATAAGACCCTACAAAAGCAAGAGTTAGAGTTTGGATTTTTTTATCTCTTTCTTTTAGGAGCCTCTTATTTTTGTACATTAGTTAAGAGTCTTCTTTTTATTAGCAGTTTTTACTTTTCTAGCTTTCTTCTACCAATTTTTTAGCTTTCTTCTATTAGTTTTCTAGCTCTAGAACATGGAATAGTAGTTCTTTTCGGAGGAAGATCATAATGGATGGATCAAAGTTGTTGTTTGGATTCGTTTTGATGCTAAATTCTAGTATTTTAATGAAGTTTAAATTAGTTATTTCATTTGTTTATATTTTTCTTATGGAAATCTCTGGCTAATTTCATAGAAGTTTAGGATCTGATGAATCCCATATGAGGGATTCATCCATGAATTTAGATCTGTGGTTGGAATGCTAGTAAACACTGATGTGATTTTTATGCCTTTATGATTTTGTCGTTTTGGGGATCTAATCATTAATCCAAGATATGAGAACTAGTCATATTTTTTCTATGATCTTAGATCTATGATTAGGTACCCTAATCTTAATTTTCATGCAAAAATTGGAGTCATTAATCCATTGTGATTAGATTTATTTTTAATATAGTGAATATTTTGGTTCTTTTCATTCGTTGATTTGGAAAAGTATTACCTTATATTTTTATGCCAATTTAATTATTTTAATCTTCGATAAAGTTTTAATTGATTTTAATCTTTATGACATTTTTCATCTTTGATATTCACTACAAAAAATAAGACTATTAGTGGTAGTTTTTTGGAGCAAAAAATTGTTGCTATTAATTAAAAAACTAATAAGACTATTAGCGGCAGTTTTTTATTAATAGCGGCAGTTTTTAACTGCCGCTAATGGTCTTATTTTTTGTAGTGATTCCACCCTTTAAATCTTAACGCATGAATGATAACCAAGAATGAGAGAATTTAGAATCCTAAACCTCACATGTTTTTCTTTGAGTAATATTATCTTGGTTAGTTTATTCTTCTTTTACCTCCATTAGACTTGTTAGGCTAGATTAATATTGTGATTGGTAGTTATTCATTCTTAAAATCTATTTTAAATTCTTGTGGGAACGACCTCGTACTCTACACCTGATTACTATAGTACGATTCATGCACTTGCAAGTAACACTTTTAAATTCACATCAATTTTTTGACGTCATTGTCGGGAATGACAAATATAAAATATTAGGAATTAAAAAAAAAAATCAGTCGTAGAAATTTTATAGATTTAAATCAATCTTTCTACTAGTCTTTAAAAAAATAAAAAATTTTAAATTTTTTTAAAAAAATATTGTTGAGTTGTCGGTAAATTCGCATGTCAATGCACGGATTCGATCCAGAATCATGTGCTATTCGTAGAAATCCGATACACATTACATTTATGTGTCTCCTTAACAATCATAATCTCTACTTTGAACAAGTCTACCCAAATCTTGTTTGGAATACCTGTGACTGGCAAAGTGAACCCAATGATGTGTGGGAGTTTAATCAACCTCCAATGTATGATATGATGCCTCACTCTGATTAGAGTTCTTACCCCAATAACTTCTCTTATAAGTTTTTACAGCAAACTCAATACTTTCAAGATACATAACTATATGCACCAACCCAAACTTCTTCCTCTTAAAAATATTTAAAAAGTTGTATGCACACCATAAATTAGACACTTTCTAGGTTAGAATCTCAAGTTTTTCAGTCAGCCAATCACTTGCAAAATGAGGATGAAATAGAGGAGCCCTTTATTGACACCGATCTGAATGAAGAACATCTTCAAGAGGACCCCTTTGATTTCGTTCAGAAATATGAGCAAGACCAATTGGTCACTACGCTTAAGAGTGGCACAACGAGCATTGAGGTAGTGCGAGTGTGAGGAGAAGAGGAAAGGGAATAGAGCACTACTTATGTCAAGGATGGAATTGAGAATCAAATTGAGACGAGAGAGGTAAAAAATAACACCCTTACAAAACCATTGGAAGCTGATTTGCCCAACTTGATCGACGAGTTCGATGTCGAGTTAACATCTGAAGGAATGAGGGTCATGTTAGTCAAACATTCACTTTTAGAATGTTGCGATAAGGGAGATATAACCATTTCTAATGATTGTAAATTTAGTTTGGGGGAGAAAGTGGAATTTTCAACCTATTGTCCATTCATTGAATACATCAATAATCAATAGAAGACTCAGAAAAGGCTAATGGGTCAGGAGTGCGATCCTGGGGATGTGAAGTAAAGGATAGAGATTGAAATGTTAGAGATGGATCATATTGGTGGAATTCGGGCACAACATGGGGCTGTAACCAAGTCCCTGGCTAGAGAAATGCAGACTATTAAATAAGTCACTAATCCTTCTCAGAAAATTTTCATACAGATTTAAGATCCTAGTGGATTCGAAATATCATTAAACATTGTAGATTAGTTTCGTAATTTTCTTTTCAAAATAAAATAAAAT
This sequence comes from Chloranthus sessilifolius, assembly GCA_021018995.1. NCBI lineage: Eukaryota > Viridiplantae > Streptophyta > Magnoliopsida > Chloranthales > Chloranthaceae > Chloranthus > Chloranthus sessilifolius. Next base: position 13,721,440 of record CM037588.1, read on the forward strand.
AAAATAATAAATAAAAAGAAAAAAATGCTTAGATACACTTATTTTTATGATTGATTATGATTATGATAGTGTTATTTTAGTAGCATTTTGTTAATATTGATAATGTAACGACCCTGAAATTTAAGACACGAACCTGACTGTTTCGATCCACGTGCCCGGCACGGAAATTGAGGCTGACTTAAAACTTTAGAACTAATATTAGTTAAGATAAAGTTTCACGGTGATCAGATAAGTTCACATGTACGTTTTCGTTTAAGTCTGAGTTGTGTAGAGGGGCAATGTGACACATTGTTCGTGCTCCTTACCGGAACATAAACTAGGGGCAAATAGAAATATCTATTTAGTAACTTATAGGAGAAGGAAGGAAGACTTAGAGAGAGAGACCCCCTTCTTCTTCTTCTTCTTCTTCCCCTTGCCCTAGTTACTCTAGCAGCTAAGGAATCTGTAGCTAGGAGGGTTTTCAAGAGGGTTTTTGGATAAAACAGGGTTAGCAAGATTGAGATGGTGAGTTTCCTAAGCTAGGGTATGTAGAGATTAATGGAATAAGTTTAGGTATGGTTTGTGTGTGTGTGAAGTCTCTGCATGCTGAACCGGGGCTAAAAGGTTGCTCATCGGACTCGGATCGGTGATAAACTCCGAGAGCTCGATCCGAAACCCTCATTCGGATCGATTGGTCGAAACCCCGAGAGGGCCCAAACAAAGGTGAGTCTGTGTGTTTAAATAGGGGCAAATGAGAAGCCCAAGTAGGTGCATAGATGTGGTGTTAATGGTTGTTGAGAACCATTAATGAAAAATAGGTTAAAATAGGGTTGGAGATGAACTCCATTAATGACAGAGTTTCTGTCATTATTGATCGATCAACAAGAGAGAGATCGATCAATGACAAGTGGTGATCGATCAATGAAGACCATTGATCGATCAATCTGTATAGGACAGAATGGGGAACAGAAGCCCCAAAATGCTGGAAGTTCAATGCCCGAAGGGCATTGATCGATTAATTTGGGCATTGATCGATCAATCCTGGGCACTGATCGATCAACAAGAGAGTGATCGATCAATGGCAGTTGGTGATCGATCAACATAGGTATTGATCGATCACTGTAGGGTGTTGATCGATCAATGAAGGCATTGATCGATCAATCTATATAAATAATTAATGAGAACAAAAGGTGGGAATTTTTAAAAAGGGCTGGTGATCGATCAATGAAGGCATTGATCGATCAACAAGAGGTATTGATCGATCAACCAAAGTGGTGATCGATCAATTCAAGCTGTGTTAAAAGTGAGTAGAAGAGAGGTTATTGATCGATCAATGAGTGTATTGATCGATCAATGATGATAGGTGATCGATCAATAAGGTGTATTGATCAATCAATTGGCTTGTTGCAGAGGGAGAGCTAAGAGGGTGGTGATCGATCAATGAGAGGTATTGATCGATCAACAAGGGGTATTGATCGATCAATAAGAGTGGTGATCGATCAATCACCCCTGTTTTGTTCTGTTTTGGTTTGTGGGTTAAACACCACCGGACATTGTGCCGGTTAACTTTCTGACACCCCTAACACTTAAAGGACTATGTTTATGATCTAGGGTCAAACCCTGATACCTTGAAAAAGCTTTGGATTTGCTTAGAAGATAAAGTGACCTGAGGTAGGGGAAAACCAACCTAAACTGTTTTTGAGTATGATTTCATGTTTATTTTATATCTGTGCCCTGATTTCTGTTTTTAACAAGCATGTATGCATATCATAAATTCCTGCTATCTTTGATTTCTGTTTCCTGATTCATATTCTGAAACTTGCTTCTGATTCTGCTATCTGATCTGTGAGGTATATACGTATGTGATTTGATGATTTAAACCAGATGATCCCCACCGACCCGGCGGTATATCCGATGCCTGGCACACTTGTGCACCTGCTTTCAATCCTCGGCACAATTGCACTCCGTAGATGAGGCATTGTTGCACTTTCAAAATTATTCATGTGAACGATGATTGGTTGGGGTTTCCTATCGGACATTCCTGTTTACTCCGTGCTATATAGTCACGGGAGTTTCTTAAGTTAAATACATACAATTTAAGTACTCTGATAATATGCTCGCATAACATCTGATTTCTTGCATAAAATCTCAGCTTTTAGTTTGATTCGTCATGATTATACGTTCCTGATTTGATTTCTGTTATGAAATAGCATGATCTGCATATTCAATTCGTTTAGTTGAAATTCTTCTATTGAGCTAGGATGTAGCTCAGAGTGACCTGCACCACTACTGACTGACCGAGGTCGAGGGGACGAGGAGAGATGACATTCAAAGTGACGAGTTCTATCCGTAACTTTGAATCGGTGTCGATGTCTTGTATTTTTGTCCTTTGGATTATTGTGTGCCTGGTGGCCACTTTTGTATATATTTTAGTAGGATTACTTATTGTATTATTTATGCATTCTATTCGGAACCACTATCGGGAACCATTGTTTGGGTGATGGATGTCCATCACCAATGGTTCTTCTTGGTTCCTTTTTGAGAATGCGTATTCTTTTGGTTTATATAGAATTAATTGCTTTATAATTATTGTTCTTTATGTTAAGTGCATTGATAGATGACTGACTCGATCTACCACTGCTGGATTGTGTCTGCTTGGCTTCCGCTTTACAAGCAGACACTTATGATTTGTCCCGGGGATCATCCAGAGTATGATCCTGATGGCGCAGACACTTATGATTTGTCCCGGGGATCATCCAGAGTATAATCCTGATGGCGCAGACACTTATGATTTGTCCCGGGGATCATCCAGAGTATGATCCTGATGGCACGGATTTCTAAGTGCAAAAATCCGGGCTGTCACAGATAATCTCCTCTCTATTGTTGATATTCTTTTTTGTGTGGTGAAGATTCTTGGATATATACATATATTACTCGATGGGCGGGTTGTTTTGCACTGGTATATATTCATACAGATTTGGAGGGAATTTTCCAATCTCTCCCATTTTCATGTGCTATCACGAGCCTGAAATCATTATTCCTGATATATTTTCTCACTTTAGTCCAATATTTTATTTATTGTCAATGAGGACAATGTTTTATTCAGGTTTAGGGGTAATTTGTAATCATTTTCATTGTCTCTATTTGTCAATATACTCATCTTTTGGTAGACTAGTGCTTTATTTTGACATGCCAATGTTTTGAACCTCTTAAATCCTATTTTTTTTGGGAACATTTTGAGTCATCACATGCTATTTTGCCGTACTTTTCAAACTTTAATTGATAATGCATATGAATCTGATTTTAATAATATTGATGTCATATCTTGAATGCTTGTATCAACCATAATGAAATTTAATGTGATATTTATTTCGGATGATTTTGATATTCATGCTTAGATTCTTTTGCTCCTATACCATGCCAGGATTTAGAAATCAAAGAACCCTTTTGAACTTTGAATCTTAGGTTCTTAATAGAGACTAAACCCGGTGAGCTTTAGAGCCAATATCCTTTTTTATGAGTGTTTACATAAACTCGGAGTTTTCTTTGAATACGAAATAATTATTCTATAATCTCATATATTTTTTCTTTGACTTATGACTTTGCATGAAATCAAAATCATAGTATTGTACTAGAACATGTATTATGCTTGCTCAAGATAAATAGGCAAAATTATAATTTTTGAGGATATGATTGAAGGTCATCACTGGCTCGTTAGTGCCTAAAATGCCCACTTCATATAATTTTATCTTTCTATTACCCCTTTGAGTCTAGTGAAAAATTGGCCTTTATATATTCTTTGATAAGCCACGTTAACCTTTACTCCTACACAATTTCTAAAATTTAGCCTTACCCTTCTTATTTATTAGAAATTAGGAACGAGAGATGAGAGTAAATGAAAAAAGAGTAAGTAGAGAGATATCAAGTTGTTGTGTTTATGTAAGAGTATATAGTAAAAAAATTATATGAAAAAGAGAGAAAGGAACAAAAAAAAAAATGAAAAGAATAAAAAATGAGGCGTCTCAAGGAAATGATATTCAAAAGAAGAAAAAGGTATGAGAAAAGAAAAGTATTGAGAAAAATGAAAAGAGAAATTAGAAAAGAAAAAGAAGTGAAAAAGAATAAAATCAAATGTTAGTCCTTTTTCAATTTCTCAGAAGCTTTGAATCTCAACCTCCTTTCTTTCATACCATTTGCCTAAACCCTATTACAACCTAAGAAAAAACCTTCATGATCCGATTTTGCATTGATAATTACCTTATGGAGAGTGAATGTATTGCATTTATAGTGCCTGATGTGACATTACAGACACTCAAATTTGGCCAAGGGCTCGATCAACACGTATTTCAAGAAAGGCGTGTCCCAAGCTTTCGATAGCATCTCCCCAAACCCTTAAGAATCATCCCAAAACCCTTATGAACCTTTCCCAAACCCTTAGGAATCAACCCTAACCCATAGAACCCTTCCCGGACTCATTTCAAATCCTCCCGAGCAGTGAATGGAAAGAGGAGTGTCAAAGTTTGCATAGACCTTTACTAGAGCTGAGCCTTATACCATTGAAATAAGATCTTTCCAGCTTTCCAATGAGCGGAGAATAGCCTTAATCCGAGTTGTATATCAAAAGTTATGGCGATTTAAAATTTGAGCAGAAATGCAGGAAATTACACTAGCGTGTATATTATACATGCTAGGTAAAATTGGCTTTTTTTGGGCTCTAGGACGGGTTCTGAATCAGGTCATTATACCTAAGCCTAGTGTATACTTTATATATGCTAGGCATTGGAATAGTATTTTTTCTCATTTTGTCTCAAAATCATCTTTGGGGTTTGACTTTTTGACCACCCTAAAGTTTGGGGTGGGTTTCTTTAAGACTGTTGCACCCCACTAGCTCTCTTTTTAACCCTTTTTCAATTTAAAGCCCCACCCTATCATCTATCATTAAACCCATTTCCCACCTATCTAAGCTCTCAAAAATCTAGAAAACCTTAGATTCCTATTACCTAATTGTTAACCCAATTAGCCCTTTAACCCTTCACTAATCCTCTCATTTTCTATAAATAGAGAGTCACACCCCCCCCCCCCCCTTGCTTAAGGGCTTAAAATTTTTTCAAAAGAGAGAAAGTCCTAGAGAGTTCCCTCTTCCCTTTTGAGTACTAAACCTCCAAAATTTCATAACTGAGTTTACCCTTCTAGATCCTATCTTCCATCATCAAACCCTTGGATTTGGCTAGAACTAGGCCTTAGCCTTCTTCTCCTACCTTTTAGCTTCCAAGGCTTGGAGGTTCAAACCCATTCCTCAACCCATTTGCTACCGGAAGCTCACTGGAAGCGCATCAACGCAAAGGTCCATAGCGATGCAACAAGGGCCCGAGAGCTCCGACTCTCCCCTCTATTCCTCTATCTTCTTTACTTTTCCTCTATCCTTGAATTTGAGTCGTTACGCCGCCAAAATTTCGGTGATTGTGGGGGGCTTAAATAGGATCGAAGTGCCTTCGAGCAAGTGGAAGTGTCGTTCATTTGTTTCTTTTTTTATCATTTGGCCATAAGTAAATACCGCTTACAAGTGGGTTGATTGGGTGCCTAACACCTTTTCGATCAATAATCGAAGCCCCTACCCAAGAGCGTTTAGCAAAGACCGGTAAATCGGAGTCATATGTTTGCACTTCAGTACTTACATATTGATTTTTGAGGTATCCCGTGTCACCAAAAGCTCCGGGTGGCGACTCCATTTTCAGTGAGTGCGCATCATCGCGACGGACCCGCAAGGTTCATGGTTGCACAAATAGTGACTCATTTGGGGATTTTTTAGAGCTTCTACTTGAAGTTGGCCTACTTTGCATGTGTTTTTCTTCTTTTTACTAACTTTTTGTTTTCTTACTTACCCTTACGATTCCGTCATCTTTACTTACCCCTACGATTATGTATTTTTTTACTTCCCCTACTTTTCTGTCATTTACACGCCTTAGCCGATTGGCAAGCCTACTTGAGTTCATTACCAACATAGCCGATTGGTGAGTTACTTGATAGTTTAGTTTCATTTTTGTTATTTAAACGCCATAGCCATTTGGCGGGCCTACTTGAACCTTACGTTTCTTGTCATCATATTCCAATAGTGGACGCTGGCCCGTAGAGGCGGCACGGGATTCTCACTACCCATTTTTTAACTTAAGTAAACTCCCTTAAAATTGAGCATTAAAAATTGAACCAAGGGGACTTAATTCATTTTTGCGCAGGTAGATTTTAAAAGGGTGAGAAATAGGTAGTGATGCACTCGTCCCGGTTCCTGATAGAGCGGTAACCCTAGTGGTGATGATCTCGAAAGGAACCACCCATCCAGTATCAGAGAAGACATTCGTGTCGGAGGTATATCGGGTGGATGACCGATCTGGTTACAAGCCTAAAACCCTTGGGGAAGCATGTTAGGATACACCGAAACAGCCTTGTATCCCTAGGTACAGTGAGGAGGGACCCGAAATAATAAGAAAAAACAGTCTCCGAAAGCATTGCTTCAAGAAAAACTCAAAAAAAAAAACCAACTCGGGTCTACTGTTGCTGTCCAAAATATAAATATATATACTTTTTAGCCTAGCGTGTATAATATACACGCTAAGCCAAAAATCCCCAGATTTAGCCTTGCATGTATAATATACACGTAAGCCAAAGTTCTAGAGTTTTTAGTCTAACGTGTATAATATGTGTATAATATACATGCTAAGCCAAATCTCTAGAAATTTGGCCTAGCGTATATAATATATACACTAGCCTATTTTGGCTCAAGCAGCCTAAATCTGAGGCCTTTTTCTCCATTCTCGAGTCCCCCTGCTTAGCGGTTTTAATATCCCCGATAATTCTCACACCATCAACATCCAAAATGCCCTTGCCGGTCAAGAGAGGTCGCCCTCTTATTGACTCTTTCGAGGGATTGGGTCATCGAGTGGATTTTTGTGCCCTTACATAGATCAAAGGTTTTCCTTTGATTCTTCTAAGGTGCATCGAAATCCCGCCGTGGGAGGCATTAAGGGTGTAAATACCACCTAAAATGGGAGTTCCAACGCTTAATAAAACACACCATATTGATCCAAGGGAGAGGATTTTTTGTCATATACAAAAAAAAAAAAATCCAAAAATCCAAAAATCCAAAAAAGAGAGATTGTGGTGTCGAAACAATGGCATCGCCAAACTCGAAAGGAGGAGAAAAGTGTTCGGGCCTCACCCGAGGGGTTCATACCTGACCCGCCGCCAAACCATGTCTTGGGCGGTCGATCCGACTCACGCCGACCCTGATTCATCCCCACCACCTTTCCCATCACATTCCCATATGGAGGAGATACTCTTATTCGATTCCCCCACCCAATCCCGATTCAATATCACCGGACCCTTCGGTGCACCCATCTTTCCATCCACCATCACTCGAAATCCACCCCATAACTCATCCCATTTTCCTTTCGCATCCGTACCCTAGTTTTCATCAACATTCACCCAAAATTTACCCCATTCTCCCCCCACAACCAATCCAAATACACCCTATTTTTCCACATAAGGTCATGCCCAATTTTCCCCCCACATTCACCCTAACCATACCTAATTTTCCATTCACCCAACTTACACCCTATTTTTCCACATCCACCCAACACACACCCACTCTTCCCTCCACTCAAAATATGCCATCTTTTCCACCTACCCAAAATACACCCATTTTCCCTGTCACTCAAAACACGCCTACTATTCTATTTTCCCAGTACACACCCAATTTTCCCTAATTCACCAAAGTCATGCCAAAATTTTCTCAATCCATCCAAACCATGCTCAATTTTCCCTCATCCACATCCAATCCAATACCCAATTTTCCCTCATTCACCCAAATCATGTCAAATTTTCCCCATACACCCCATTCATCGGAAGGGTCATCCACCTCCAACCCCATACCCGACCCCATGTCCATGATGGAGGACATGATGAGGGTCAACTCATCTTGGAAGGCTTCTGAGAGCCTCCCCGATCCACCCCAAATATCAAACTCCCAACAAATTCTCCAAAATCTTTTCCCAAAATACGAATCCTACCCAACCCCCCATAGTCTACACCACCAAACCTTGGGGTCATCTGAGTGGGCCTCAAAGGGCCAACACCCAATCACAAGCCCATCAAGGCCCAAACCCGAGGGTCACATTTTCAAACCCCCCATAATTCCCCCAACTTCCCACCTACCATCACGTCCCACAAGCACACCCTATTCCCTCCCAAATAGTGAACCCGAATTACCCAACCCACGAATCCGACATTAATCCAACCCATCTGTATCCTTCATACCCAACCCAACATGCGAACCCATCTCAAACCATCTAAAATCTCCAATTTACACATCCTCTTACCCTTCAACCCAATCCCCAAAATTTCCTCCAAATGCAATGGCCCCATCCTGCACCCACTCAAACCATCCAAAATCCTCAATTCAAACATCCTCTCACCCCACAAATTAGTCATTAAAAATCTCATCAAGCATAGTGGCCTCGTTAGGCACCCACTCAGAATCCGCCAGATAACCTCACCCCTCCACCACCATTTATTGATGTGGGTCATCAATATGAAGAAGACGAGGCCCGAAACAGTGGGGCCTACGTGGGGGCATTCACCAACTTTAACCTGCCACCACCCACATTCACCAACCAGCAGATAGTTTGGAACGAGTCTGGGCAGCCTAGTGGGAGAGAAGGCCCAGCATTACCATCTAAGGAGTCCGAGCTGCTAAGAGAGCAGATGGACAAAATTCAAAAACAATTAATGAAGCTTGGTGGGACTGAGATCCATGCTACTAATTTTTCAAATTTCTGTTTGTTTACTAAGGTGCCATTATCTCATAAATTCAACATGACAACCTTCGACAAATACAATGGCACCGACAACCCAATCACCCACCTCAAGTCTTACTGTGAGGATATGTGCAAATACGACAGAGATGAACGACTCCTCATCAAAGTGTTTCAGAAAAGCTTCACCGGCCCAACACTGAGATGGTTCACGTCCATTGAACCATCTATGTTGGAAACATGAAAAGACTTCACCCACCTGTTTCAAGAGCAATATATTTACAACATCGATATAGAGCCGCGCAAGTATGATCTAACCCACTTGAAACAAAAATACGATGAAACCTTTAATAAGTACCTTGGAAGGTGGAGGACCCTAACAGCCCAAGTGAGGAACCATATCTCAGATGAGGAGCAAATCGAGATGATCTAGAAAACCGCCCTACCTATTATCTCTTATTTTCTTGTGTACCAACAACAGGCAAGTTTTATCAATCTGGTCAGGAATGCCAACCGCTGCGAAGACACGGTAAGAGAGGGGTGTTTGAACAAACAGGTGGCCAGTGGGGTTCATAAATTTGTCGAGCAAAAAAATAAGAGAAGAATCGGGGCAGATGTTCAGACAATAATAAACACACAACTCAACACTAGCATGGTACCATTTTGGTTCATGGCAGCACAGCCAACGCCAACACCAACAAATCAGGCTCCAAGCCAGAACAATGTCCCCTGGGGGCAGCAAACCCCTGAGTAGAGAAGGGCCCGATATAATTGAGCGTTCACTCCCTTAGGATAATCCCTAAATGTCTTCTTGCCTATACTGATCGAGAAGTGTTTGATCACTCAGCTTCAACCACGACCTCCACCAAATTTGATCCCAAGAAATTATGATCCTAATGTACACTACAATTTCCAACAGGGACCAACTCACCCAATCGATCAATATTTTCCATTAAAGCATGCGATCCAAGATCTGATAGAGGCAGGAAAGATTATCCCTTTAGCACCTCCCCAGGCAAACCCCCATACCAACATACTGCAGGCGCCATTACTGCCACACCCGCAGGGAGTAATGGGCCCAAGGGCCACCATCAACATGATAGAGGAAGAAATAGAAGAGCTCAACCCCTCGGAACATATCAATACATGGGACAACTACGAAACACTAGGCAATCGAGCCAGGGGAGTGAAATCATAGGGGTAGTCGAGCCTCTGAATTTAGCTAGCTATTTTTCAAACCCAACATCTCAAGCAGCACCTTTAGATTTAAAGCTATACCTCCCGACGCCCGCACATGTTATCCACATTCAACCTAGCTGAACCCAACCTCCACAATACCAATCACATCTGGCATCAACCCCCGTCATTTATATGATGCCCAATTTTACCGCACCTTCATAATCAGCTCCCATCAACCACATATGGCCCAAATTTGCCACACCATCATCAACCCATCATCCTTCACCTCCAACACTAACCCAATATAGAGTAGTGTCGCACTGCCACCAATATATTCACCCACAACGCAAACCCAATATAGTTGGCCCAATTTTGCCACGTCACCATCAGTCCAGTCGCCTCCTGTATCAGTCAACCACATTTGGCCCAACATGGCCACACTAGCCCTATCAGTTCAATCATATCTGGCGCCCTCATCCATCCCATTCCAAATCTTCGAACCATCATATGATCCCCATTAGGTCTCGCTCAATTATGATCAAAGGGATGTTAATGCTAACATCAGCAATGAAAGAGCAGTTGAATTTGTTACCCACTCAGGCAAAATCTTCAAACAGCCTGAGATACCGGTGTCAGCCCAGCCAGAAGAGAGAAGGGAACCTACAACGGTGCACCCATTGGAAAAGATGAGCAGAGAGCACGCATTAGAAACACAACTCAAAAGAACGTCGGCTCACATCACCATATGGGAGATCAACAGTGAATATATGCCCCCTCAGAACTGCAACCAATATCGGGGTTGATCCCTCTACATTCAGGCCAACCGGAATAAGTGTAAGAGGATTTGATAATACCAAGAGGGAGGTGATAGGAGAAGTCGATCTTGAGCTCACCATTGGGTCAATGACCTTCTCAATCCCGTTCCAAGTTATGGACATCAAGTCCTCTTTCAACCTACTGCTAGAGCGCCCATAGTTGCATGAAATCGGGACAATGCCCTCGACTCTACACCAACAGCTCAAATTCATCTTCGAAGAGAAAGTTATTACCAATAGATGTGAGAGACGAGAGGAAAGAGAGAAGATGGCCCACAACATTGAAAATCTCAAGGTGTTAGATGTACCCCATACAGCTGAGGACACGGACCTTCATAGTTTTCAATATGATGTATCAACAGTAGCACCAAAACCTTCTGAAAAAGTCGTTGAAAAAATAGGAGGAGGAATAATTGCAGTGATAGGAATGCTCCAAAAGTGGGGTTATCATATAGGTAAAGAGTTAGGCCCTCACTTACAAGACAGGAGGGACCCAGTCAGAGCAAAAGGCGATCAACATGTCAGATTCGGCTTAGGCTACACGCTTATCGAAGAAAAAATCCAAGAGGCCAAGGAAAAAGCCCAAACCATTGCTACAGCCAAAGCCAGGGGGATAGATATGAAAGATGAACCTTGCCCGAGACCACATATCCGAAGCACATTTGTGAGCGGTGGTGTCATCAAAATCGGCCAAAATGGGGCAACGTAGTTGACCCCATATAAGCAGGTGGCCATCCATCAAACCAATCCCCAAATCATCCCTCTGAAAATTAAAATAGACCTCGCCTCATTATCACTTTTTGAGGAGGAGATACCCATGTCTATACAGCCACCCATCTTGAACCATCCAAAACCAGTGCTAACATTTGACCAGGTTTAAGATGAATCCATGGTTAACATGTTGGGGCATGACCCTCAAAACCTAGCTCAATCAACCTCCTCCACAAAATCAGGTAAATGTGCGGCACCTCAGGTGAGAAACTGGGCTTCTATGCCCCTAACTCTGAAAGCATCAAATGGTCATAAATACGGCACCAGCTTCCCCAAAAAAATAACAACTTATAAAAAGTGAGATTAGCCCTTGCCAATCGATACCATGTGTATATAGAAACCCGCCTTGCTGAGGGCCCTTCTCCGAAGCAAAGGAAAATCTTAAAAAATTAGGAAAAATACAAAATCCAAAAATATTGTCTTTTAAAATTCTTAAAAAAAATAAAGAAAATGTAGTCTTAGTGGAAGAGTTTGCCCAACGTGAAGTCGACCTCTTTCCTGTAGAAATATAAGGAGAGGTAAGAGTCACGAATCTGGATGGCAATGATTTAATCGAGGAGCTTCCTGATGAGCTCCTTGAACGGTATGCCAATTTTGAGCATAGCCCTACCCCGATCTTTGAAGAAACTGAAGATGTCAATCTGGGTACCGAGGAGATTCCTAGAATCACTAAAATCAGAACGTCACTGTCTCCCGAGGAAATAAAAAGCATGATTGATTTCCTTCGATCATACTAAGGCGTCTTTGCATGGTCATGTGAGGATATGTTTGGTTTGGATATCGATTTGGTTAAGCATGAGCTGTCGCTATATCCCGATGTTAAGCCTGTCAAGCAAAAGTTAAGACGTCTCCGACCAGAATGGATGTTGAAAGTGAAAGATGAAGTCATCAAGTAGCACGATGTCGGATTTCTCATGATCTCTAAATACCCGTAATGACTAGTCAACATCGTCCCTGTACTGAAGAAAGATGGAAAGGTTCGCATGTGCATCGACTTCAGAAATCTTAATAAGGTGAGCCCGAAAGACAACTTTCTTTTGCCACACATCGACATCTTGGTCGATAATACTGCTAGGCAGGGGATGCTCTCGTTCGTGGATGAATTCTCTAAATACAATCAGATCAAGATGGCAGAAGCGGACCGAGAGAAGACAACGTTCATCACTCCATGGAGGCACTCTTCCATGACATGATGGACCGAGAAATCGAGATGTATGTCGACAACATGATAGCCAAGTCTCAGGAGAGAAGTGATCATCTGGTGAACCTCCAAAAGCTATTCGAAAGACTGAGGAAATACAGGCTATGTCTAAACCCTCATAAATGCGCATTCGGCGTCATGTCAGGAAAATTACTTGGATTCATTGTCAGCAGAAGAGGCATCGAAGTTGACCCAGTCAAAGTAAAAGCTATTATCGAAATGCCACCGCCATCGACCGAAAAAGAAGTCTAAGGCTTCTTGGGCAGAATACAGTATATCAGTCGGTTCATTGCACGATTAACTCCAATTTGAATGCTGATCTTTAAGCTATTAAGAAAAGATTTGCCCGTCGAATGGAATGATGGCTGTCAAGCAGCATTTGACAAAATCAAGGGTTACCTCCTTAATCCTCCAATTTTGGTACCACCGGTACCTGGGAGACCACTCCTACAATAGAATTTTTGATGGGATGTGCCCTATGGCAGCATGATGAGACTGAAAGAAGAGAACACGCCATCTACTATCTGAGCAAGAACTTTACCGATTATGAGACACGTTATTCTCATCTGGAGAAGGCATACCTGGCTCTCGTATGGGCTACACAAAGGCTTCGTCACTACTTGCTATCTCAAGTCGTTCTCCTTCTAGCACGAATAGATTCACTGAAATACTTTTTTGAAAAGTCGGCTCTCACTGGCCGGACTGCACATTGGCAACTACTTCTATCTAAATTTGATATCACGTATGTCACACAAAAGTCAATGAAGGGACAAGTACTTGCTGATCATCTTGCCGGGAATCCCTTACCTTGCTACAAGCCTCTGAGAATCGAACTCCTTGATGAGGATATCCTGTTCATGACAGAAGATGACACTGAAGAGGCAGAAGTGTCCTGTGTAATGCACTTCGATGGGGCATCAAATGTCGAAGGTCAAGGAGTCAATGCTATTCTAATTTCACCAAAAGAGTCTCACATTCCAGTCTCTATCAATGTAACAGTTGCCACATTTTTATCCTGACAATACCGGGTATGAACTCGAGAAGGGTCAGGCTTGTGCCAAAAACGTGACATAAAAAACAGATTTGGAATTTTAATAATGGTTGTTAAATAGTGGAACCTTAGTGGCCCAATATTAAAGTGAAACAATGGTTGATCATTGATTTGGTACGAAGTAAAATATATGGAGCCCTCCTTCAAGATAAAAAATTTCGTAACACAATATTAGAAATTTTCGAAGCATAAAAGGTTGCCTTGGCACCTGAGGCAAGCACGTGTTGTTGCCTCGGCAACTTGAGGCAAGCACCTTGCCTCGGCCACTTGAGGCAAACCAAATAAGTTGCCTCGACAACTGAGGCAACTAATGCATGTAATACTACACTTAATATATGTGTATTCGAAAAAAAGACTTAAAACAATATTAAGACCTCCAATATAAATAATATTGGTACAATTGCTTTACACTAAAGACAAAGCTAACTGGCTTATACACTTAAATAGTATAAAAGTAAGCCTGTTTTGGCTTACTTGCATATACACCCTACAATTGAGTGTGGGCACAATAGGGAATTTCATCCCTTAGCAGCTTATAATCTATTTTAATGCGCAGCTTATCTCCACAGGTGCATGAGTCATTAAGGACTCCCATGCACGCAAAGTGGACCTAAACTACTACAAAACAGCCAAGGAATCTTCTTCATATTGCTTCAATCCCTTCACCAACAGATCCTGCATATGCAATAACCAAACAGCCATCTTCGTTCTCCTTCTATTTCAACCTTTGAAGAACTCCATTAACAAACAGACCTCTAGTGTTCAACCCCACAACCCTCTTCTAGCTTTTAAACCCTTAAAAGGTGTGAATTCAAACCTTGGGTTCAGAACCTTGGATCTCAAGGTGATCCTACAATTCGCTTGAGAGAATTACGGATGACAATATCGTGATCACGTGGAGTTCCTAGCATCCCTGGGTTTTTTCAAATATTTTCCAAACGCGACACTGACGCCAATTCGGCGTCATCGTAAACAAAGAGACCACCACAAGGTATGTCGTAAAACAAAACACCCATTTATTTCATTTGAATTAATTGTGTTCAAACAATTATTGGGCTGTGGTGTCGATTCCATGAGATCGATGACTCGGCAACACAAAGAAAATATAATTTTTACCAGATTTCATAAATAAAACAAGGTTTTTGGTGCAAAATATTCAAGGAAATATATCATATGTTTATACATATAAAAGACCCAGTCAATCATATGAGTCAAAAGAACCCAAGAGGACAAAGAATTACCCCGGCAAGCTTGAGCCACAAGCTTTCCGCGGCAACCTCACATGGTTGCCTCGACAAGGTGCTCAACTGGAGTGCTTGCCACGGCAACCCTATGCGTTGACCATTGTTCAGTATTTTGGTCATAACTTTTGATCCCGAACTCTGATTGGCACGATTCGTGATGCGTTAGAAAGGGGACAACGAGACCTATAACTTTTATGAACTAAAAAAATTCATGAATCTAATATTTAAAGGGTCAAAAGTTAGACATAAGTTAAGAAAAGCTGAGGCAAGCTGAGAGACTTGCCTCGGCAAGAGGCAAGCTGAGACGGTTGTCGAGGTAACCCTGTTGCTTGCCGAGGCAAGCCTGTGTCTAACTTGTGCAGTTGCCTGGTTGTGTCTTTGGTTGGAGTTATGTGTAGTGTATTAACTCTTACGATTAGTGCCCATATATGATACAAATCTAAAGTATAAGGTGACCCAGTAACCCATTTGAAAATACTAAAGCTATGACTATTAAATTATAAGAGCTTGGTGTACATTACGAGCTCGTACAAAGGAATAGTGTGAATGCGTGCATGCATATGTAACAAGAAGCGTGTAAGCTAAGGTAGGGAATTTTACATTGCTACGTTATAGTTAGTTTCTCCTTTGCACCTTGGATCGTACACTATTGTATATATTTATTTTCATTCAAGACCATGCTAAATTAGCTATGTGATGAGATTCAGTTTAATATATATAAGTCTTGGCTATGATGATGTTAAGTCAGTTTAATTTGATGCATGTGTATGATCAGATCAGCTCGATATATCAGAGTATGCTAGTTCAATTTAAATTAATGTATGATTATGATAAAATCAGCTAGACATGTGATTATATTAGGAATATGTCAAATCAGTTTAGATGACATGATAATGATAGACCAGCAGATGAATGTTTGTGCATGATGATACTAGATTAGTTTAGAGGAAGGTTTATGAATCATGATGAAAGTATAGTTCAGATACAATGTATAATAATGTATGCACATGCTAGCTTAGTTTTGATGATAGCCCCTTTTTCGATGTATGACTATGAGTGATGGTGTTAGATCAGCTTATAATAATGTATATTGATGATAAGAGCTTCAGGCTCGATGTATGCTTTACATGATTATGATGCTAGTTCAGCTTCGATACATGATGATCACTGATTATGCTAGTTTCGGATATATATGATCATGTGAGTTCAATTATTTAAATCAGTTTTGCTATATGATTCTATGTTATTCATGATGTTCTTGCATGCATGTTACCATGCATTGTTCATATCCTGTTATTCTTGATGTCATGTACACATTTTTGATTTGTCTTGAGCCAAGTGATCCCTCTAACTCGGGAGCTTGACTGTGTAGGTCTGGAAACAAGTGATCTCGCTAACTCGGGAGCTTGGCTAGTGATCCCGCTAACTCAGGAGCTTGATGGTCTTATACCAAGTGACCTTGCTAACTTAGCTCATGGACTTGACTCGTCTCGTATCAAGTGACCTTGATAACATAGGCTAGACTTTTGATCTTGAAAGCTTGATTCTTTGTTCAGCCTGATGTCTTGTTTCAACATGATTCCTTGTCAGCATGATTTCTCATATTTGTTCAACATGAAGCATGATTACTCGTATTTGTTCAACATGAAGCATGATTTCTCGTATATGTTCAACATAAATCTATCAGCATGATCAATGGTTGGCATGATTTAGTACTTGTATGGATTCGCATGATGTAGTGCTTGTTTATGCTAGATGCTACATGGTACTATACTAGATAGGATATAATGTGTCTCAGTTGAAATTTATGTATTGAAATGTAAATTGAAAATTTAACATATAAAGTAGCACAATAAATTTCCCTACTAAGCTTCGATGATAACTCATCTTACGACTTTATGTCTTAGCTGCAGATATTGATCGTGACCCGGAGCAGGCTGATCTTACCTACCAGCCTGAGGAGAACGAGGAGGACGAGGAGGAAGGTTCTGCTAAGGACTTCTTTCCTTGATAGGTTAGAGAGAGAGAATACTTGAGAGGACTCTTTTGATAAGCACTGGTGTAAATAAATCCTGTTTTGTTCTAAAATACTTTATTGTATGCATGTATAGGTCTTC
The DNA here is from genome assembly GCA_021018995.1 of Chloranthus sessilifolius. NCBI lineage: Eukaryota > Viridiplantae > Streptophyta > Magnoliopsida > Chloranthales > Chloranthaceae > Chloranthus > Chloranthus sessilifolius. The sequence continues at coordinate 13,738,604 of CM037588.1, forward strand.
TTTCCATTGTTTAGATGATGGGTAGCAGTTATCGGTGGAAAGCTATGACTTTTGTTTATATTTTTTTGTATATTTTCCTGCATTATTTAGAAATGAATATCAGTTGTTGTCATATGTTCTCTTTTTCAGAGTTATTAAATCGCTTTCGCAATGTAACATTTTGTACACGATGTACTTGTATGATAGGATCATGTAGGTGATCCAACGACGCGATCTTTCCCGTATACGATAAAGGTAAAAGTCGGGCTGTCACAACCAAGCTCAATTTCCCTTGCACTAATAATATGGTCGAGTACGAAGCTTGAGCAGCTGGCCTACAAGCAACTCTGGACCTTAATGTAACTCACTTCAGGGTATTTGACGACTCACAGCTGATCATATGCCAAACAAATGGAGACTGGAAGACAAGGGATGAGAAGTTGATCCCGTACCATGAACTCTTTGAAGATCTAATCGCGTGCTTCTATGATGTTACCTTCTCCTATGTCCCTCGAGCAAGAAATCGATTTGTCGATGCCTTAACAATGTTGGCATTAATGGTCGAAATCTCATATGGCGTCGAAGTCGATCATGATTGAACAAAGAAATGAGATGACCTTCTGCCTTCAGATCGAGGGAACTACAAAGTTAGATGATGAGCGTCCATGGTTCTCAAATAATAAGAATTTCCTCAAAACATGAGCTTTTCCTGAAGGTATGTCCAAGATGAACAAGTGGACTATCCAACATTTAGCGGCAAACTATGTCATATGTGGCGAGTACCTCTACAAGCAATCATATACTAACATCCTGCTCAGATGCCTAACTGAAAGCGAGGCAGCCAACATCATGAAAGAGATCCATGTAGGAGTATGCGAGGCCCGCTTCAATGGGCACATGCTCACCAAAAAGATCCTACGGCAAGGATATTTCTTGACTACAATTGAAACTGACAGTTGCAAGCACATTTAAAAGTGCTACAAATGCCAAGAACACTCCAGTATGATACATGCTTCAGCCATAGATCTACACAGCATGACCACTCCATGGCCATTTGTCACGTGAGGTCTCGACGTCGTCGGAAAGGTCAATCCAAAAGCATCTAACGGACATCAGTTCATCCTTGTCACCATCGAATACTTCACAAAATGGGTAGAGACAACATCCTATGCGAACATCATGGCCAATCATGTCAAGAAGTTTATCAAGAATAACATCGTTTGTCGATTCGGCATGCCTAAGGATATCATCACAGACAACGGCACCAACTTCATGAACAAGAGCATCAGAGCCCTATGCAAGAAATACAAGATCAAATATCATTGCTCGTCACCATATAGGCCGCAAACTAACGGGGTCGTCGAAGTAGCTAACAAGACATTTGTACGCATCCTTGAGAAAATGGTCGTCACATATCGAGATTAGAGTGAAATGTTACCCTTCACACTATGGGCCTATCGAACGTCGATCCATACCGCTACAGGGGTAACACCATTTTTTCTTGTGTATGGAACCAAGGTTGTGCTACCAGTTGAAGTTGAAGTACCTTCACTCTGCATCCTCATCGAATCTGATTTACCAGAAGCCGAAAGAGAAAGATCTCGTTTCGAACAACTGAACGTAATCGATGAGAAAAGGCTTCTATCCTTGTGCCACACCCAGGCCTGAGGAGGATCGCACGTGTTTATAATAAGCGTGTCCACATTCGATATTTAAAAATAGGTGACACGGTGCTCAAGAAGATCTTCCCTTCTCTCTATATTGATCCAAGAGGAAAATTTAAGCCCAACCGAGAAGGGCCTTATGTCATTCAAGAAGTACTGTCTGGATACGCCCTCCACCTCGCCACCATGGATGGAGAACCTTTTTCTGAGCTCATCAACACTGGATACGTGCACCGATTCTACTCCTAGTCTCCCGCAGTAAGGTAAGTATTGATAAGATGCATGCATGATTGCTTAAGGACCCTTTACAAGTGGTAATCATTTCAAAGACAAGTAGCCAAAAAGTGTCCCTGAATGCTCATACTCTTTACTTCCCAATTTGAGCCTCTAGCTTTTCTTTCGTACCCTCTCAAAGGAAGAGAAAAAAAGTGTATATACCAAATAAAAAAAGAAGAAAATAGTTACCACCAAAATCCAAAAAGATCAGAAAAGTAAAATCCCAAAAAAAGGATATCTGAAAAAGATAAAAAGAATAAAAAAAATAGAAAAAAAAGATAGAAAAATCATGGGGCATGTACAGTCAAAATCCCTAAGGAAGAAGTGTATTACGGTAGCTGAAACTCAATCAAGAAAAACCTTTAAACCCAAGAATACCTTCAAAATTTCTAACCTATCCCGTTCAGACCCATGGCCATGATACATCCCTGGAAAGCCCTCTTTAAGGTCTATGAGCAGTCATGGTATCAGCACGAGTCAAGCTGAGAGATAAAAAAGTTCCATCCAACCGGCTACGACGGAATCGACGCCCATGTTGTGGTTTTTTTAAATTGACAAAAAAAAGAAAAAAGAAAAATATAAACTCAAAGCAAAGTGGACGTGGTGAAAACCCGAAAGGGCGCCATGGGCAAAAAGAGCGAGCTTGTGTGAACCAGGTGAAAACCTAAAAAGGTGCCTGGAGTAAAAATGCATACTCATGGATGTAGTAAAAACCCTAAAAGGAGCGACGAGTGAAAAAGAGGGCAATAACAGGCATGGTAAAAACTCATCTTGGGCGCTATGAGTAAAAATGCTCGAAAAAAAAAAGAGAAAAGAAAATCACCAGTTATTGGCTTAGTCACGTACAAATTATCTGATCGCCCACTGGGCCACACATGTTAGCTCAAATCAGGTCCTGACCAGGAATATCTTCATAACCTCACCGTCAAACGTATGACCCGAGGTAAGGATAAAAGGTTAATTCAATCCAAAGGGATGGGCGTTCCGACCTTAGAAAATTTTGAACCCTACTCAGGTCCATCCACATAAACGAGTTTGGCTATGCTCGAAATGGGACCCGTTACTTGGCCTCACTGTTAAGGCATCAAACAAAAAATAAGAAAAAAAAAAAAAAATCAAAAAAATTCAAGATCTCTACTCCTTTTTATGTCCATGTAGATATTTGCAGCATCTACTTTCATCTCAAAATGAAGAAAAAGAACAAAACAAAAATCTAAAAACAAAAATCCAAAAAAAAATATAAATCTTGAAATTTGAGAAAGTGTAGTCTGCTTCTCCTTTTGTTATTTAGGATGCATATTTGTTACCTATATAAAAAAAAAATGGACTAACGTTTTCCTAAGAATGTACAGGAACATCAAATGGCCCAAAGCCTCGAGGCAGGAAACCTCTCGATAATAGGCAAAGCAGAGGAAGCATCTCACAACTCACATCAATCTATTAAAAAAAATGGAAAAAGCAATCATTTGGAAAAAAAATAAATCTGTGTTTACATTGTACTTTTTGACGCACAACTACGCGCATGTGTGTTTCAGATGCGGTAAAATATCAATATTTTACCGGCAACGCAGCTGTGCTAAATTAAGGTTCCTAGTCTAAGGTTCACCCTAGATCTTTGGATCCTACTTTAAAGTAGGAGCAACAGTGTCAATCTCAGTCAAACAACCAATGTTTTGATCGACTTGATTCCATCGCTAAATCTTTGCACTGAGCGCATCATTTTTGAATTCATGTGAACTTAAGTGTCTTTAGCTTCAAATTCCTCAGAAAAAAGGAAATTACTTATCGAATGACTATGTTCAAATATGTACTTCGAAGGGCTCATTCTAGGGTATGGGCTTTGAAACCCGCATTTGTATGGTATCCCTGTAAAGTGTACGCCTTGCGTCTGGGTATCCGTTGGATGGCCATTTGTTCCCTTAACTAGTACCCTGACGGGTTATGGGTCGGGACTTCCATTCCCCTTTATTTTTATTTGCTCCTGATGAGTGCATATTTTTGCATAATTATTCGATAGTAAGATCATCGCTGATAGAGACCAAGATTGAGTGCCTCCTTCGATAGACACCTAATTTTGGTTGGATCTGTTCAGTATTATTTGAAGATTAGGTACTCTAGGTCATATTGAGATTGGTCACAAACTGTGGATCTTCGCGTCATTGCTTTACTCTAATCTTTAAGTTGGGTCGATCACCCTCCCACTCACGGGGCAGGCTTGTTCGAAATGAATTTCAAACATCGTGCATGTTCAAATACACCATCACGATTTTTTTCAATAATATCGCTAAGCGCATGGGGACCGGGAGCTTTGAGGAACGAACGTTTTCCCAAGTATTGGGCTTTCGCTACTCTTGAGTGACGCACGTTTTCCCAAGTGTTAGGCTTACGTCACTCACCATTTAGTTGTCTTTTTTCCTGTTACTTTCTTGATGTTTGAGGTTTGCTTAGAATACAGCGGACCTGTTAGCATTGCTTTGGGCCTCTTCGAATGTCTTTTTCTTTGACATATAATCACTGGTGATTGGATACCAAAGAGGGGCATCTGTAGACACCCAAATTGGCCCAAGGCTCAATCAACACATACTTGGAGAAAGGCGTAACCTTGAGCTTCCGATAGCATCTCTCCAAACCCTTATGAATCATCTCAAAACCCTTAGGAACCTTTCCGAGACCCGTAGGAATCAAGCTTAGCCCATAGAACCCTTCTCGGACCCATTTCAAACCCTCCCAAGCAGTGAATGGAAAGAAGAGTTCCAAAGTTTGCATCAACGATAAAAAATTTGGCCTAAATGACCAAAATTTTGATACAAATTATTTGTTTTGGTCCTCACCGAAATGATAATATAGACCAAAATTTTAGTCATATTTTTGTATGGGATTAAAATTATCGGCCGAAATTTCGGCTGAAACTTATGTTCAAATTTTTGGTTTCAGTCCCCTTCGAAATTGAAATGAAACTTGAAATTTTGATCCTTAGTTTGCATAGACCTCTGCTAGAGATGAGGCCTATACCATTAGAAAGAGGATGTTCCTAGGTTTCCAATGAGCCAAGAATCACCCCAATCCGAACTGTATATCAAAAGTTATGGCGATTTAAAAATTATGCAGAAATACAGGAAATTACACTAGCGTGTATATTATACACGTTAGGCAAAATTGGCTTTTTTTGGGCTTCAGGACGGGTTCTGAACCAGGTCACTATACCTAAGCCTAACGTATACCTTATATACGATAGGCTTAGGAACAATGCTTTTTCTGATTTTGTCCGAAAATCATCTCTAAGGTTTGACTTTTTGACCACCCCAAAGTTTTGGGTGGGTTTCTTTAGGACTGTTGCACCCCTACTAGCTCTCTTGTTTTGTTTTTACCATTCTTTATTCCTATTATATTTTGACCACTTTTATAATAAAGAACATCAAAACAAATCGAACCAACAAGTTTTTGGCGTCGTTGTCGAAGAGTTTTTTATGTAAGTAGTAGATATGAGTTTTTCTTTATGTTGTGATATAGATTTGTTTGTTGTCTTTTTTGTGTTTGAATAAATTATTGCTGTAAATTTTTAATTTTTGCAAATTTAAAGCAATAGCAAAGAGGGAAGAAAATAACTTGCAGCTGGATCAGACTCTGCTTTAGTTTGCATTTTGTTCTCCCTTGTTATAGTTTCATGTCTATAATCTTTAAAATTCAACAGAAGTGTTTAGTGTTTTCTTTTATTTGCTGTAATTTGTCTCTGTTGTGTGTTATATCCTGGGAAGAAGGTTCCTCCATCCTAAAATCATACCATTGAATCTTGAATTGAGAGAGTCCTTAGATCTAGGCCAGCATAACACATCCTTGTTGAACATTTAGAAACATTTGAGATGGGTGAGCAACCTAGACCCCTTAGGGATTATTATACACCAGGGGCATATTTATCCCCTTTTTTCATTCAATTCCCTACAGCTGAGGGTCAGACCATCCAAATGTTGTCATCTTTTTATGAGCTCAGTAAGGAAGACCCTTATAAGCATATATATGAGTTTCTGTCTTTATGCACAACTTTTAAAATTACTGGTCTGGGAGATGAAGCCACTAAGATGAGATCATTTTATTTTTTATTAAAGGATAAAGCTAGAAATTGGTTAAACTGCTCCCAGCAAATATCATTACATCTTGAAACACCTTACAAAGTCAATTCTGGGCTAAATTCTTTCCAATGAGCAAAATAAGCCAGTTGAGGAAGAGCATTATCTCTTTTGCTCAATTCCCAACTGAGGACTTTCATGAATCCTATGAAAGATTTAAGAAACTACTGAGACAATGCCCACACCACCAAATACCCAAATGACAGCTTGTTCAAAGTTTTTACCTAGGATTATATTCTAAAAATAGACACATGGTGGATGCATCTTGTGGTGGCACATATCTCAGCAAAACTGATGAAGAAGCATGAGATTTGTTTGATATTTTATTAAAACTCTATGCAACAGGAATCTCTGACAAGAAATGACATTGAACTAGTAGCTAGAGCTACAAAAGAACCCACTTTAAAAGGAAAATTGTATTAACTTAATATATACAATGACCTAGAAAGGAAAGTGGACAGTTTGTCATACAAATTTGATAAATTATTGAGTGTGGTGTAACCCCAAACAGCTGCACAGGTTGAGGAGGCATGTCTGATATGTCAATCCCCCACACACTCCCTTCTAAGTTTTCCCTCTGCTGGTCAATACCCAGACTTAGTAATGGAGCATGCCAATGTTGCCCAATCTTATGAGCAACAACCTGCTAGGTTTGCTTGAAGGAACCACCCAAACCTGAGGTGGAGACAAGACAATTTTTAGAAACCCCAGCACCAGGAGACATTGCCCTACAGACCTCAGCAGTACAATCAGGATTTTTTCCCAAGATATCAGTTCCCACAGCCAGTGGCACAACAAAGTCAATTGATTTTACCACCATCACAAACCAGAGCCCCCTCCTTTGAGGAGCAGGTTTTGTCTTCATTACAAAACCTCAGCTCCCTATCACAAACAGTGAATTACCACAGCCAGAGTATCAAGAAAATAGAGGACCAATTTGGTCAAATTTCAAATGCTCTGAAAAAAAAGGAAGAGGGCAAGCTCTCGAGTCAAACAATGACTAATCCCACGGGACAATTCATGATAGGTGAAGCTTCTTCAACTCATGAGGAAGGCAAGGCCATCACTACCTTGAGGAGTGGTAAAGTGGTGGACAACAAAGTGGTTTTTGAGACAAAGAGAACTGAATAAGGAGAGGACTTGTTCCTTGTCATGGAGTAGTAGTAGGAGGAAAATAAAGGGTTGTTGTGGAGCCCCAATAGAAAGAAAAAACTAAAAAGAAAAAAATTGATGAGAATGTTAGGCCTGCAAATGAGATACCAGCAATACCTCATCTATCATTTCCTCAAGCTTTTAAAGGGTCATCTCTTTTGACAAGGGGAATGCTAGAATGAAAGAATTGATAGACACATTTAAATAAGTAAAAATTAATTTACTTTTGCTTGATGTTATAAAGCAAGTCCCAGCCTATGCAAAGTTCCTGAAGGACTTATGCACACAGAAGAGGAAAGCTAGGATCTACCTCACTAAGAAAATATTTGCTACTGAAAAAGTGTAACCAATTTTTTCCATAGCTACCCTAGCCAAACTCCAAGACCCTGGGGTACAGAGCTCTCTTAGATTTGGGAACCAGTGTTAACCTACTTCCATACCCTGTGTATGAGAAGCTAGGTTTGGGAGAGTTGAAACACACCTGTGGTACTCCAGCTGGCTGACAGGTCAGAGAGGAGGCCTATGGGAATTATGGAGGATGAGCTGGTAGGGGTGGATAAGTTTTTCTACCCAGCAAATTTCTTAGTCCTGGACATGGATCCTACACCACTCCAATACATGTAATATTGGGTAGGCCATTTCTGGCCACTACCAATACATGCATTCAGAGCAAGTCAGGAGTGATGGAAGTCACTTTTGAGAACATGAAGGTGAAGCTCAATGTGTGTAATGCAGCCAACCAATCTCAATTTGAAAATGAGGACTGTTTTGTGGTTGATGTCATTGATGAGCTGATGGAAGAAACCTTGCCCAAGCTGTTGGATTGGGATGAGGTTTTCGATGAGTTTGAAGAATTTTGGACTGAGGATGTTGAAAAGGAGGCCCCCACTCATTTTGCTGAAGATGTAAACACCTTTGACTCTTCAGTGGGGTCAGTGCATCATTCCACTTGATTTGGAGACCTACTATGCTGCCCCTCCTCAACCCCCTAAGGCACCTTCATTACCTTCTATAGAAAGTCCACCAGATTTGGAGCTGAAATAGCTCCCAAAATCTCTGAAGTATGCTTTCCTGGGGCAGAATGATAAACTGCCAGTAATTATATCCTCTTCTCTCACTGTGGATCAAGAGAAGTAATTACTTTGTGTCCTCAGGAAGCATAAAAAATAATTGTATGAAGTGGTGATGAAAGAGATTGTTAAACTACTTGATGTTGGAGTAATCTATCCAATTTCTGATTCTGAATGGGTATCATCTATCCAGGTGGTCCCCAAGAAATCTGACATCACAGTAATTCCAAATGAGTCTGGAGAGCTGATGCCCACCAGGGAGGTCACTGGTTGGAGAGTTTGTATTGACTACAGAAAATTGAACTCCAAGACTAAGAAAGACCACTTCCCGTTGCCCTTTATTGACCAAATCTTGGATAAATTGGTAGGAAGAGCTTACTACTGTTTTCTTAATGGATATTCTGGTTACAACCAGATACCAGTGTATCCTCAAGATCGGGAAAAGACAACCTTCACCTGTCCATTTGGCACCTTTGCTTACAGAAGGATGCCATTTGAATTGTGTAATGCTCCTGCCACTTTCCAAAGATACAAGTATGCTGTATTTTCTGGCATGTTAGATAAGTTTTTGAAAATTTTATGGATGGATGATTTCTCTGTCTATTTGAATAATTTCAGTCAATGTTTGCACCGCCTCTCCCTTGTGCTTCAATGACAAAAATTGCCCAACACTTAACTCAGGGGAAGAAAGCATCAGGTGATTCTATTATGAGGAGTGACTTCAGTATAAACCTTTTATTCATGGATAATATTTTGAGAAAGAATGTGTTTGTGGCTAGTCATCAGCAGGAGAGGAGGCACCGAATTGTGGATGCACTCTACTCCTTCTCCAATGGGCATTTTTTTAATGCTGCCAGGCTAATTTTTTAGGGGATGGGAGATATACATGGAAAAGTAAAGAAGAGGCAGACATTTCAAGGTTTACCCTATAACAGGCTAATCACAACCTTACTAAAAAGGAGGGTATGCTTGGAGAATGGGAGAGCCCACTGTTGAGTTGTCACCAATTTTGTTTGGAGAGAGGCAGTGGAAGATTAGTTTGACTTTGATGAAGAAGAAGGAACCTGAAGCAGCCCTTCCCGGGCAAACTTCTGCAGCCACCTCTGCAGTCATATCAGAGCAGCCACCTTCTATCCTTACTTCCATTCCACCATCAGATTCTCCACCATCCCTACCTATCTAATCCACTCCACCATCCTTACCTGCCACTTCTGGGCAAACCTCTACAACCATCCCACAACAACCACCTTTCACCTTTGAGTCCATGCCACTATCATCTCCTCCTCCTCCCATACCTTTCCCCTACAACCTTCCCACACCCATAATCCGGAGAACCTACAAAAAGAAAACCCAACACCCCACCACATAACCCATCCCATCCACTACCATACCCCCATCCATCCCAAGCCCAGTACTTGAAGAACCTACTCTATTTACCCTTCCTAACAGTGAGCCAATGGCTACTGCCATTGAACTTACTCCAGTCCTTCACCTGTACATTCCCCCTATCCTCACCCCTATTCCTTCCCCTGCCCATTACCATCCACTGTCCCCTATCCAAGAACCATTTCATAACACCTCTGACCAATTCACCATAGAGGGCTACTTAGCCCTAATAACTCCATTGTGGGGGACATTAGGCATGAGTACACCCTTCCACCTGACTCCTCACACTACTACCCATTTAACCATCCACCTACTTCACCCTTTAAATCAATTTCAACCCAACCTTCTACCCCTGTCCTCCCAGACCCTCTATACCAAATCATTTCCCTCCTAACCTCCCTTCAATCCCAAATCCACAGATCCACAGAAAATCAATCCTCCATCCAAATCAGCCTTGCCTCCATCCAATCAACCCTTCAAGCTTTCATACCCACACCCCAACCACCCACCCCTATCCCTACCCCTCCTCCATGCCAGCAATCTTCTACGGCTGTGGCAATAATTGATGTTGCCACGCAAACTGATTTTGAACCCGAAGAGTTGATTCTAGTCCCCACTTCCACATCTACCACCTCTATCTAAACAGAAACCCTAGAGGAAGAGCTGAGCCTTTCCCAGCCATCCATTCATTCCCAAGTAATTGCCTCTACTACTGAACCTGCTTTTGTCTCCCTCTCTGTTCATGATCCATCTAACTAGACCATTGTCCCAGCTCACCCAAGTCAAGGGCCTACAACACCTACCCTCACTGCTCTTATGCATGGCAATCTATATTTGGCTAGGGATGTGTGTCAGCTACTCCAATTTGTGAGGAACAGTGTACCGCAAACTTGTGAGGATCAGCTAGACCTGATGAAGGCAGCAAATTGGAAACAGTTGGAAGCAGTTAGACTAGCTCATCAGAGGGAGCTTTTTACAATACAAGAAAAATTGGGCACTGCTGTAACTATATATAAATTGTATGAGCAAAGGGCTAACCAATATGCCAAGTTGGTTGATTCATTATCAGCCACTCTCATGTCTCTGGGTGTTCAAGATGTGGTGCCTCAACTAGGAGCTGAAGGCATTAAACTACAGGAGCCTCAATACCAAAAGGGCAGCACCAAGCATAAGAAACCAAGTACTTCAAGGACTAAAGTTGGTGTTGCCAAGGATGACGGTGTGAAGAAAGGAAAAGATAAAGCAGCTAAGCACATTGATCTAGATTCTGATTCTGACCATTTTTAGGAATTTTCTATTTTTAGGAGTTTTCTGTATTAGTTTTGGTTTTTATTCAGTTGTAATTTTATACACAGTCTTCTCTTGTATAAAATATGTTGTTATAAAATTCTGTTTTCTGTGAATACAACCATCTTGTTAGTGTAATTTTTACCTTCTTTTTAGCATTATTTTTGTTTTCCTTCCTTTTCATACCTTGTTGTTCCTAAATACACTCTCTGTTAAAACATTGAGGACAATGCTTATATTAAGTTTGGGGGTATGGCAGGGTGTTCCAATAAAATAGTTAATTGTAGTGCAGCATTGTAGTTAAATGGAATGAAATAAAGTCAATTCCCACCTAACCATGTGAGAAAGAGAAAATTAAAACTGTTTAGCAGAATTTTAAAATCTAACACTTCCATGAAGCAGACATCAAGAAATTTTTTTCACAATGAGTGCTTAGTGAACCAGAAAGGGGAGAAAAATGTGAGGATATACCCCATGAGTTTATTTAATGATCATACCCAGTGAGATTTGGGCCTATCAAATTTTCTTTTGAAGAGTGTATTGGCAAATTTTTTCTACTCTAAGGAATGATTGAATCAACATCTTTTCAACAGAAGTTATGCACCCCAAATTGAAACAGTTTGGCAGAACTCATGACACTAAGGATATGATTGAAGGCCTTCATTTGGACAGTTTGAGCCTGAAAGTACCTACCCATTGAACTGTCCTTTGTATACACTGTTTGAGCCTTAAAATTCACTTTTCTTTAACAAACACCAGAGTAATTGAACCTAAACCTCATTGACCTGATTCAGCCTTACCCTCACTCTGAGATTTCAGAAGGTAAAGGAGAAGATGTTGAAGAAAGTTGAGTTGGGTTCAACTTTTGGAGAAAGGAGAAGAGAAGAGATCTATAAAAAAAAAGCAGTGTGTCAGTTGTATAGTTTTGGCATTTTATCTAAAAATAAAAATTAAAAAAAAGAGAGAGAGAAATCAAAATAAGTACTTCATTTGAAAAAACTAAAAAGATGAGAAGAAGCTGACTACTTTAGATCTGAAAAATAAAAAAGAAAATTAAACTGTGATGCAATGAAGAAGGTGAAGTCATGAATCACATCCTCTTCTTAGTTGATTTCTCAGTTTTAAATCCCTTTCATCCTTTCATTCTTGTTAAACCTCATCCCTAAGCCACATTACAACCCAACAAAAAGACCTCATTGATCCAAAGTTATTTGAGTTGTCATGTGGAGAAAAGGGGATGTGTAATATATGGTGAAAAGAACATAAGAATATAAGGAATTAGCAGCAATGCCTATGCTCATACTTGCAAGCCTATTTGAGGTCTGTAATTGATCTTGAGTTGCAGTAAAAGTGATACGCCTTGAAATTTCATTTTTGAGTGATAGCCCTGGTGAGGATTGGGTCTGAAATTAAATTTATTGGAGAAATATTTAAAACTAATTCTTGAATTAATGGTGAGCTTAGCACCGATTCCCGCACACTATACTCTTTGTAGACACCCAAATTTGGCCCAAGGCCCGATTGACCCATACATTGAGAACGGTGCATTCCCGAGCTTCTAAAAGCACCTCCCAAATCCTTAGAACTTAATCTAACTTTTAGAGTCATTCCCAAATCCTTGGGAAGCAACCCAAACCTTTCCAAACCCTTAGAAAGCCTAAAACAGACTCATAGAACTCATTTCAAATCAATCAAAATAGTTGATGAAAAGAAGAGTGTCAAAGTTTGTATAGATAGTTTCCTAATATAAAGCCTATACCATTGAAAGGTAGAGGTTCCCAGCTTTCCAGTGAGCCAAGAATCGTCTAATTTGGAGTTGTATATCAAAAGTTATGGCAATTTGAAAAATGCGGATTTGTGTTAGAAATTATAAAATCAGGCCATAACCTTTCAAAACTCAAAAAACCCATTTTTTAAAAATGGTTGATTTGGAAATTGGGGGTTTGACTTGTGGACCATCCCAAAGTTTGGAGCTTGTTTCTTTAGGACCCATATGCCCTTCCCAACCTTAGGTATCACCCTTTTTCCATTTAAGTTATCACCCCATCATCCACCATTAAAATCCAACTCTCTCTCTTCTCCAAGCTCTTAAAAACTCCAAAAACCTTAGATTTAGGATTACCTAATTTCTAAACCCATTACTGACCTAACCACTCACTAATCCACCCTTTATCTATAAATAGAGAGCCCCCCCTCTTGTTTAAGGACACTTTTGAAATCTAAGAAAAAAAACTCTACATAAATCTCCTCCCATTTCCAAACAAAAAACCATCCAAGCCATAGAACTTTAGTTTTTTCCTTGCCATTGCTTTTCCATCTCCATCATTCCCAAGCTTTAGAACCTTGACCAACTATCTCACACCATCATCTCAAACCCTCTAGTTCCCAAGCCCTAACTAGTTAAAAAATCCATCTCTAACCCATTTGCTATCGGAAGCTCACCGGGGCCGTATCCATGCAAAGATCCGACCACGGTGCTACAAGGACCCGAGAGCTCCGACTCTCCCCTCTATTCCTCTACCTTATTTATATGCTTTTCCTCTATCCTAGAATTTGGGTTGTTACGCCACCGAAATTTTGATGTTTGCGAAGAACCCAGTATGATCGGTGTGCCTTCGGGCAAGAGGAAGTGCCGCTTATTTTTATATTTATTTTTTACCATAGTAGAGATCGCTTACGAGCGGGTCAATCGGGTGCTTAGCACCTTCCCGATTAATAACCGAAGGCCCTAGCCAAGAGCCTTTGGCGTAGACCGGATTGAAGTCAAATCAAGCACTTCGGTGCACATGATCTTGATTTGGGGTATCCCGAGACACCAAAAGCTCCGGGTGGTGACTCCAATTTTTTTAGCGCTTCGTTGCGACGGATTGATGAAATCCACAGTTACACACTCTTGATGTAAGTTGATTGGTTTTGATGGAAATACATGCTGATTTAAGTGTTAAACTGTTTGCATTTCTATTTTAACTCCTCTAAATTTGAAAGAGTAGGGTGTGGAATGAAACTTTATTTGTTGAAATCTAATTTGTTGTATGTTGCACTAAACTTAACTATTCTATTGTGAAATTTGTGGGTATCTTCACTGAAAACCCTCAGGAGACTTCACTCCTCCACTAGGGATCACCTATGGGTTTAAAAGGCTTGATGCATAAGCTAAATGCATCTGTGCTTCCTACGAAAGTGGCATTTAATTTTCTCTTTCCTTGAGGACTAGCAAAGATTAAGTTTGGGGAGTATTAATCACTGAATTATGCCACTTTCCACCTCCAAGCCTGGCCCTTACTAGACCTTAGAGTTATTTAATAATTGATTTTTGAGTATGATTTTGAAGTTAGCAATAATCTATAGAATGGTGTACTAATCCATGTAACAAGTGCTAAGAAGAGAGGAATTAGAGTCAAGCATTGGTGCTAATGGAAATATAGAGATTGAACCATGGTGGTCCCTACCATATGGGTTGTTCAGCATGCCTTGAACCCCTAGAAGTCCTGTAATGAGAGAAAAGTGAGACTCATACTTAAAGGAGTGCTGCAGCAAACTAAACACACCAGCAGAAAAGTAGAACCTTCATCTCGAGCAGTCTCGAGCAGATCTGAAGCCTTCAGGTCTATCCTCTCGAGCAGTCCCAAGCAGAACAGACCTCCCGATCATCTTCTCGAGTAGCTGTCGAGCACAATTGAGCAGTTCAAACCTCTGCTGAAGCTAGCCTCTCGAGCAACTCAAGCAGTTCAAAGAGTGCAACATTCTGACCTGTCGAGCAGTTCTTTGCCTTCTGAAGCAGCATGTCGAGCACACAGAGCATCTCTACTTCTCGAGCAGCTAAAAGACTACAACAGACCGAGTCTATCGAGCACCCATCGAGCAGCTCTTTGCCTTCAGAAGTCATCCACTCGAGCTGTCTTCAGAAGCAATCTAACTTGTCAAGCAATTTTGGACTTCAGTATTTCAGCCACTCAAAAATCATTCAGAAAGAAGTCCATCTGCTTGAGCTATACACTGAGAAGCCTTCAGCATACTTCACCCTCTAGGGCTCGGGACCCAACAGATATTTATGGACTTCAGGGGCATTTTTGGAACTTCCACAGCACATGAGACACCTGTCTGAGTGTGTTGTACTTTTCCTAACATACTGGGGCAATACTTGACTGAAATTGGGCCACGTCAGCAGATCCAAACTATTTTGATTCGCCTCCCCTTTGATTGGCCAGAGCAAAAAATAACTTTTTGGATTGTATATATACCATGTAAAGAATGCAGAAAAGGGGGAATCACACGAGACAACACACAGTAGCTTAGCTCATTTTTAGGATTTAGGTCATCTTTCTATTTGTTCTTCTTCTCTTCTTAGCTCAGCATGGCTGGCTAATCCTTTGTAGTAGTTAGGGCTAGTTTTTATTATATATTGCTTTGTAATAACATTGTGAAGAGCCCTGGAATATGGCAGAGACTGCAGACTCGAGAGCTAGAGCATTGTAAGCTTCTTTTGGCAATGAATAGTTGGTTATAATGTTTCATTGAATATGTATTTTCTTGTATTGTTCATTAGATTGTTATGGATTTTATGCACCTATGAATGCATGAGCTTGTAGCCTTGCAAACATAGTGTCTGCAGTGATTTTACTGTTTTATCTTTAACCCCAATGACTAGATTATATCCACGGGATATCCTGTGACCATTTGAGTGGACGGGATATAGCCCTAAGACTAATTCATATCTCAGGGTTGAGTTGGATTCTTATTCCTTGTATTTGTGCTTGTAGCCAAATGAAGGATTGTTGCATATTCAACTCTTGCTCTGCTTTACATTGCTTTTTACAATAAAAATCAGCCCCTAACTGCTCATTTCCCCATTTTCTGTTTATTTTACCAAACCACTTCTATTCTTCTTTCAACCCCTTTTCTTGTTTCTAATTTTTGCATTTACTTCTATTTTAGTTAGTGACAAACCCCAAAACCACCCTCTATTTATCCTATTTTATTAGATTAACATAGATTAGGTTTAGAGTTGCCAGATTTGTAGCATATCTAGAGATTTACACCCTTTAGATCCATAACTCCCTGTGGGATAACCCTTACTTCATTTAAACCTTGCTACAACAATCCTGTATCTTGCAAGTGGTGTTTGTGTTCTAATTCCATCTTTAACCCTCTTTTTTTGTTTTTGCCATTCTTTATTCTTATCATATTTTGACCACTTATAATAAAGATCACATCCACACAAATCGAACCAACAAGAGGATAAGAATAATAGAAAGAAGCATAACGCGATCCAAGCACAACACAAGATTTACGTGTTTAACCAATTTAGCAACTTCCACGAAGGTCTAAAATATTTATTGAGCATCGTCTTCACCTACATCCACCTTTACATATTTTCTATAAAAAAATTCCCTCCTTTTCTTTATGTCTCTTAATGACTTGATCACTAAAACCAATTTATCTTTTTTAATAATATATGATTAATGGGTGTCACGGACATCCTAAGATTATCAATGTTTTGAAGAGCCTCTAAGATATTAATCTTATGAACAAGATAACTTCTTCAACTGTTTATGGGTCTAAAAAATTTGTGAAAGTTAATTGTTAATAAGATTTTATGTCTAGAAGCTTATTCATAAGCTTAGTAATCTTATAATGTCGTGATGTAGTCAATATCCCTATTTCCTAATGCACACGATCCCTCCTTTTTTTTTAATTCTTGTAGCGGCTATATACCCTTTGTGTAACATCTTGAAAATTTAGGACCCGAACGCGCCCAACTACGTGTGTGTGTCGATTATGACACATGTTATGCGTGTATGAAAATAGGGATACGTTTAGGATGCATTTGGGCTTGTTTTGAAAATATTTGGAAAGAACTAATACACTTTTGCGTGTACTAGCTTTGCACCGAACCGAATCGAACCTTCTTTTGAATTAGAGCTAACACTCTAATTGGGTGTGCTAGCTTCACACCAAACCCAAAGCACTTTGGATAATGACTAACACATCGTTACGGTGTGATAGCCTAGCGCCGAACCAAAGCCACGTGTTTTATACAAAGTTTCTCACGTAAGCTTCATGGTTCTTGCATGAAAATTTTGAGAGAATGAGAGAGAGCTTGGGAGAAGAATGCTCCACCATTCGTGCCTTGAGATCCGGTTGCGTTGTTGATCTCCCTCTCAAATTTCTCCTTCTTCTTCAATTATTGACGCAAGAGTGCGTCGATCCTACGCGTGATTTCAAACCGTGAGGAGCTTGTGAGATTCGCCACTTTCCAAACCCTCTTTTATTCGATTTTGAAACCCCACGTACATGCTGTCTCTAGATCTCATTCACGATTGAATCCGTAGTTGTCGTGTGCATTTAGAAGGGTGAATCTTCATAGCTATCTTCGTTAACAATTGCGAGAGAGTGGGTTTTAAACCCCTTGGACATGTGCGGCGCATGCGCCATCAATTCTTTCAATCACTGCCCATTGTGCGCGTAGTTTACGCGGGTTTGAAAGCTATGATCTCAAAGACCATTGTAACTTAGATTAAGATTTTGAATGTCTTGAGTTCATGTAAAGAAATGTGAGTTTAGATGTGAGGAAAGGTACAAGAAAAAGAAAATGTGATAACAGGGTTGGGTGAAAATCGCTCACACGAATTGAAATCGCGCGCAATTTACCTTCAGAATAAAAGTTGCACGCGCGAAATGAGTATGAATTCTAAGCCAAAATAGCACTGGTTTTGGTCGCCCGCGCGACTATGGATGCCTAGGGAAATCGCTTGTGTGATTTCCTTGTTTAGCTTGTTTTGAAGTTTACTTTGAAAACTTCTGTGGCTTCAACACTATGGCTTCCTTAAGCATGTATCCTTAAACTATAGGTTGTGAGTTGGAGTCGTCCGATAGGATTTACAAATCGCTTTAGAGTGACTTTCGAACCGAAGTAGGGGAAAACTCAATACAAGTTTCATTTTTGACTTATTTTCATGGTTAGCATGATATGAATGAATGAATAAATATATGAACTCTTTGTTTTTGAAGCCCGATTTCACTTTTGATTATGATTTGCATTTTGACTCTGAATTCGAATATGAAATTGAATAAGTATCTGAACTCTTTGACATCTGAACTCTGAAACTAGTTATAAATTAAACACTCTGCACCATGAGAATTATGTATTAAAACTTGCACTTTGATTTGAGGTTCATCAGAATGAATCCCTCCACTCTTTGAACCGTGTTGACGAAAATCTGAACCGCACAAGTATCCCTCATAACGCAAGGGTTTGTTGCACTTCCGAAAAGTGTTCATTGAACGACGATGGATAGGTAGGAGTTCCCATAGGAAATTTTTGGCTCCCAATGCTATGAATGCTTGGGGGATTAGTTAAGTTATGGCTTTAAGTTAAATATTCAAATAAGACACTGCATGTTGATTTCAAATTGAATCTGGCGCTTACAATCTTGTTCAACAAAAAATGCATATGAAATTGTTAATCAAATTTGGCTTTGAACTCTATCACTGAATCACTGTTTGATACTGCTTTTGATTATGTCATTTGATTTATTCAATGACATGAGAAATGCAATAGATGTTGATCATTTCTCTGTCGAGCTTAGACTATTAGCTTACCCTGACTATACGTCACGGGTGTAGATACTGATATGGAACAAGGGCTTGAGAACGACCCTGATTACGAACTGGAGGAACAGGATCTGTCGCTCGACGAGTTTTACCCTTAGATTGGGACTCTAGTTTTGGTGTAGTTGGACCTTTGAATATTTTGGGCTTGGTGCGTCTAGTAAATTTTGTAAGATGATATGATCAATACATTTGTATATTCTTTTTTAGAACTATGGTGAAGCATTATTTAGGTGATGGTTGGCCATCACCGGTGGTTCATTAGGTTCTTTTGTTAATATATCCTGCTTAGAAATAGAATATCTTTTGTATATTCATATCTGCTCTGATTTCTGCATCTATGTGAATGTGCCAAGCCAATGGCAAACCGGCCTTCCCGAGATTCTAGGTGTGGGAAAGTCGAGTCGTCACAGTTGGTAAAAGAGATATGGCTATAGATTTCGTAGAACCTTGGGTAAGTTTTTTTTTTATCTTTGCTGATTAATCCTTTGGTTTAATTTTAATAGGTAAGTATGGCCCCATGTGTTAGAGGCAGATGTAGACTGAGGACGGTCTACATGAGCGACATCCCGGATGTCGAGGACACATTGTGTGGTGTAGGAGTCGCCACAGGCCCTAAGACCATTCCTTTAGGAGGAGAAAGTGACAGTGGAAGTGATAGGCAGTTGTTGGAGACCATGGCCAACACGATGGCATAACATACGGAGATACTTGCGATAAGAAACCAACCATCAGGGTTTTCAGAGTTTAGGAGGATGTGTCCTCCAAGCTTTTCAAGTCAAGTCGATCCACTTGAGGCTGAGAAGTAGCTGAATGAAATGGAGAAGAACTTCAGTGTGCTACCCTGCACTGAGGACGAGAAAGTGAGATGGGCAGCCTTCAAACTTGAGGGAGAGGCTGATCCCTGGTGAAAGGCAGTGCAAAGAGCTAGGGTGCAAGAGACTTCGAATGTACTATGGACTTGGGCAGAGTTCATTGATGTGTATTTCTCGAACGTAGTGAGGAATCAGTGGGAAATTCAGTTTATAGAATTGAAGCAAGACCGGATGTCCGTACGTGAGTACGGGGCCGAGTTTACAAGACTCTCAAGGTTTTCACCTCAACATGTGGCCATAGACTTGATGAAGGTAAAAAAGTTTCAACGTGGCCTGAGGCCGAACGTACAAGAATGAGTCTCATTGTTCGAGCTAGGAACATATGCAGAGGTAATGGCCAAGGCCCTTATCGCAAAGGAAGACATCGAGAAGATGTATAAGAGGAGAGACCAACAAAATAGGAATAGGACTGGTCAAGTACAATCGAGTGCCTATGAGTAGGCAAATAAGAAACTAAGGTTTTCGAGATTGCCACGTTATCCTACTCAGACTGCCTATTCTAGACCGACTACCTATTCGAGACCGCCTGTGTCCAGATTTGCAAGGCCTCCTCTTACTTCAAGCCCTACTGTAACTGGGGCATCTCGGTGGCACAAGGATCTTCACATGCCGCATCGTCCACTCCGATTGACTTGTGTGCACGATGTAGGAAACCACACAAAATGGAAGAGTGTCGGTAGAACACAAGTGCTTGCTTCAAATGTGGCAAGATGGGACATCAGATAAGAGATTGTCCTGGGGCGAGGAAAGAAAGGATGATATCAGCATCTATTCAAAGGCCTTCTCCACCTACCATTCAAGGACGAGCTTATGCCGTTACAGCTCAGGACGCTCAGGCATCAAACGATGCTATCCAAGGTATTATTTTACTATTGATGGTTAAATTGTTACCTTATTTTTCATTGTTAATATTCTTAAATATGTTTTCAATTAGAATATTTCATGCATGCTATTATACCACCCTGAATATACTTGACTGAACCACATTTATTAAAACTTGGGTACCTTGTATATGCACTAAAGAAGTGACTTCTCAATTCGTTGTCGACACGAGTATTGATAGACCCAGGGTCTAATCACTCTTTCGTGACTTCTCAATTCGTTGTCGACTTGAGTATTACCCCTGAGACGTTGGACTTCGTATTAGCAGTGCCAATCCCTATAGGAAGCTCAGTAAATACAGGCACAGTGTGACGATCGGTCATCATTCGGATTGAAGATCACAAGCCATGGCCGATCTAATCTTGTTGGATATGGAAGGGTTTGACGTAATCTTTGGAATGGATTGGCTATCCGCTTACTATGCAAGCATAGATTGCCTTACGAAAGTGGTGACTTTTCGCCGTCCAAAAGAAAAATCCTTCCGATTTTGTGGAGTCAAGTCCAACATCGCATTATTCATCTCCGCTATTCGAGCTAAACGCTAGATGAGGAGTGGACGTAGGGTATACCTGGCATTCTTGCAAGAGCAACGAGAAGAGAAGAGCAGCATCGCCGACATTCCAGTTGCATGCGAGTTTCCGAATGTATTTCCTGAAGAACTGTCGGGATTACCGCCCAATTGAGAAGTTGAGTTCTCCATTGATTTAGCCCCATGCACGGAACCAATATCAAAGGCACCGCATCGCATGGCTCCTGCCAAACAAAAGGAATTGAAAGAACAGTTACAGGAACTCTTTGAGAAAGGGTTCATAAGACCAAGTTTTTCTCCTTGCGGAACACCGGTCCTATTTGTTAAGAAGAAGGACGGGTCGATGAAATTGTGCATCGACTATCATCAGTTGAACAAGTTAACGATCAAGAACCATTATCCGCTTCTAAGGATCGATGATCTTTTCGATCAATTGCAAGGAGCATGGTTCTTTTCAAAGATTTATTTGAGATCCGATTACCACCAATTGAAAGTTAAAGCTGAAGACGTCCAGAAGATAACATTTTGAACCAGATATGGGCATTATGAATTCTTGGTAATGCCTTTCGGCTTGACTAACGCCCTAACATCATTCTTGGATCTCATGAATAGGGTGTTCAAACCATACCTTGATAAATGTGTGGTAGTATTCGTGGATGACATCCTCATCTACTCGAAGTCAAAGGAAGAGCATGAGCAGCACCTATAAATTTCTTTTCAAACACTTTGAGAACATCAACTCTATGCTAAGCTGAGTAAGTGTGAGTTCTGCCTAGAGCAAGTAAGCTTCTTAGGACATGTTGTCTCTGAAGCAGGTGTGACAGTCAATCCAGCCAAGTCAAGGCTGTTGTGAAATGGAAACAGTCAAAGACTGAGATAGAGATCTGCAATTTTCTCAGTCTAACTGGATATTACATGAGATTTGCGAAAGGGTTTTCTAAGATTTCAGGACCGCTCACACAACTAACAAGGAAGAACATAAAGTTTGAATGAACTAAGTAGTGTGAGAAGAGCTTTTAGGAGCTCAAGAGAAAATTAACCTCCACACCAATGCTTGCTATTCCATCTGGCAGTGGAGGACTTGTAGTGTTCAGTGATGCTTCACACAGTGAATTAGGTTGTGTGCTCAACCAGAATGAAAGAGTTATCACTTATGATTCGAGACAACTCAAGAACCAAGAAAAAAATTATCCTACACATGATCTCGAGCTAACAACGATAATTTTTGCTCTCAAGATATGGAGGCACTGCCTTTACCGGGAGACCTTTGAGATATTTACCGATCACAAGAGCCTCAAGTATCTATTCACTTAGAAGAACCTAAATATATGGTAGAGAAGGTGGATGGAGTTTCTTAAAGATTATGACTGCTCCATTCAATATCACCCTGGTAAAGAAAACATAGTAGCAGATGCATTGAGTCGGAAGACATCGGCTTAATTGGCTAGTCTCACCTTGAGAATTAGAAGATGGAAGTTATTCGAGGACATAGTCTTGTATAACACGAAGATCGAGGTGAAAGATTCAGGGGCCTTAGTGGCAAATATCACTATCAAACCAATGATCTTCGATAACATTTATGAGCTTCAGATGATAGATGAAGAACTTTGGGAATTCGACAAGATGTAATCAATGGCGTTAAACCAAATTTCTCTATCAGAGAGGTTGGCTCACTATTTTTTAGAGGACGTCTATGTATACCGACCGATGCCAATCTTTGGCATACTATTCTAGAAGAAGCCCGTAAAGCAAAGTATACTATTCATCCAGGTCGTACCAAGATGTACCAAGATCTGAAGAAGAACTTTTGGTGGAGAGGTTTAAAGAAGGACGTCATCAAGTATGTATCCAAGTGCTTGGTGTGTCAGCAAGTGAAAGTGGATCAACGAAACCCCTCTGGCTTGTTACAACCTATGTTGATGCTCGAGTGGAAATGGGAGGCGATATCCATGGATTTTACCATGGATATCAAGAACAGTGAAGGGGCACAATGCCATTTGAGTAGTTGTGGATAGACTAACCAAGTCATCTCACTTCCTATCATATAGCATGAAGTATTCAACGAGTAGGCTTGCAGAGCTGTATATCAAGGAGATCATCCGACAACATGGTATTCCTGCGAGTATTGTTTTAGATAGAGATCCATTATATATGTCGCAGTTTTGACAACGATTTCAAGAAGGAATGGGATCAAAGCTAAATTTCAGTTCCGCATTTCATTCTCAGATGAATGGATAGGCAGAGAGGGAAAACAAAATCATAGAAGACATGCTCCGAGCCTGTATGCTAGAGTTTCAAGGGTCATGGGATCAACATCTACCCTAATCGAATTTGCTTATAATAATAGTTATCATGCGAGCATCGGAATGACACCATATGAAGCATTATATGGGTGATGATGCAAGTCTTTGCTTAACTAGGAAGAAACCGACGACAAATTTATATTGGGTCTAGAAATTTTTTAGAGCACAACTGAGGCAATACACATGAACCGTGAAAGATCAAAAGTTGCTCAAAGCAGGCAAAATAGTTATGTCGATCTGAAAAGAAGGAACGTCAAGTTTCAAAGTGGAGACAATGTTTTCATTAAAATTTCATCTACGAAAGGTGTAATGTGTTTTGGAAAGCATGGAAAACTAAGTCTGCGCTACGTGGGCCCTTTCGAGATATTGGGCTGGGTAGGCGAAGTCACATACTGCATTGCTCTACCACCACAACTCTTAGGCATGCACAATGTATTTCACTTATACATGCTGAGAAAGTACATGAAGGACCTGACTCACGTTTTGGATTATCAACTAATTGAGATTCAAGAAGATATGACCGTTAGAGAAGAGCCAATTTAAATCCTTGACCAGAAAGAGAAAGTGCTACGTACCAAACGCCTTCCACTAGTATTGGTGAGGTGGCGGAACCATTTGACAGAAGAAGCCACATGGGAACGCGAGTCGGATATAAGCGATGCATATCCACAACTTTTTTACTGAAGCGCAAAATTTTGAATGATATGTAATATACTTTGAATAATTATGGGCTGGTAAAGTCATTGTTGTGAATCAATAATTGAAGTCTTTTATTCTATGTTGAATCGTTTCCATGTGGGTATGCACATGTAAGATAAGCAATGGTTAAACCAGATGAATTGTCATCGTCGAATGATAGTAGAGGTCCTAATTTAATTTTTCGTGTATCGTACATGAAAGTGTGTGAAAAGGTGGTTGAAAATGTTGAACAAGTGATGAAGAAAAGACAAATTTAACGGTTGAGAACAGTCGCGAGAGAAAATCAGCAAAACACACAAAATATGAAGAAACTGCGCGCGTGATTTCAAAATCGGCCGCGCAATTTCTTCAGAAACCCAGAACTAAATGTTCTGAGTAAACCACACGCTCGATTTTACAAATCGCCCGGGCGATTTTCAGCGTATAACAGGGCTAAAAGAAAGCCCTATTCTTTCATTTCATGTGAAATCAAGCCGAGATTTTTGGGGGTCTTCTTCTCCGCAAGATCTCGCTATTCTTCTCTGAATTTGTGCAGATCCTTCCTCAAAAAGGCGTTCTAATCAAAATTTCTTCGTGCCAAAGTGAGTTTTTACATTTATTTGAAATTTCTCCTTTCGATCGATTGAAAATCTATCAAATGAGTTTTAAGAAGAAATTCGCTTCGAAGACTTCGCCTTCGAAATGAAAAATTTTCTTCAAAGAAACCGAAAGTTGACCCGCCTCCGATCGTTCGCGATCTACCCACCGAAACGTTGGAGGCAAAATGGTTTGAAATCGAATGGTCATTCGATAACGACCTATTCGATAATCAACAAGAAACAAAATGGACCCTCGACTACCTCACTGCAGCCGGGATGAGGTCACTCCTCGAACCTTTTTGTGATTTTTATTACCAAAGATTTACCAAAATTTACGTATGAGTGAAGATGGTTTGGGATTGTGCACCATGATCGATCGACGGATGTTCCATTTCGATCTAGATCATATCATTGCTGCCATGAGGTGTTCATCGATGTTTACCCTTGGTCAAGGTTTACAACCCCTGAACCGTCGAAAAGTACCGTATCACGATATCCTAGCCAACATGACCCACGGTGACACGGGTCAGGAAAAGTAGTTCGAAGAGCCCACTGTTGGCCCATATGTGGCCATTGGATATAGTTTTTAGGAAGAACCTCTATCCTTTACGCCACGAACAAGAGAGAAATGACATTTTCCTTCAAGCCTTATACTCCACTTGTGAGGGGAAATGGTTCAACGTGCCAGCTGTCGTGCATGACGGAATAATTTATGCCTAGAACCATGCAAGAGAAGTCCACAAAGGCACCGTTGATGGCATTACCATACCCTCGGTTAATCAACCGTTTGCGTTGAGATCCGGTTGCGTTGTTGATCTCCCTCTCAATTTTCTCCTACTTCTTCAATTATTGCAGCAAGAGAGCGTCGATCATACGCGTGATTTCAAATCGTGAGGAGCTTGTGAGATTTGCCTCTTTCCAAACCCTCTTTTGTTCGATTTTGAAGCCCCACATACACGATGTCTCTAGATTGCCTTCACGATTGAATCTAAAGTTGTCGTGTGCATTTAGAAGGGTGAATCTTCGTAGCTATCTTTGTTAACGATTGCGAGAAAGTGGGTGGTTTAAACCCCTTGGACATGTGCAGCGCAAGCGCCGTCAATTCTTTCAATCATTGCCCATTGTGCGCGTAGTTTACACGGGTTTGAAAGGTATGATCTCGAGGACCATTGTAACTTAGATTAAGGTTTTAAATGCCTTGAATTTATGTAAAGAAATGTGGGTTTAGATGTGAGGAAAGGTACAAGAAAAAGAAAATCTAAAAACAAGGCTGGGTGTGCAAAAACACCCAAAATCGCACGCACAAATTGAAATCGCACACGCGATTTACCTTCAGAATGAAAGTCGCACGCGGGAAATGAGTGTGAATTCCAGACCAAAATCAGCACTGGTTTTGGTCGCTCGCGCGACTTTGGGTGTTTAGCTTGTTTTGAAGTTTTCTTTGGAAAACTTTTGTTACTTCAACACTATTGCTTCCTTAAGCATGCATAAGTGATGTTTGAATGCCTTAAACTATGGGTTGTGGGTTGGAGTCGTCTGATAGGATTTACGTGTCACTTTAGAGTGACTTCCGAACCGAGGTAGGGGAAACTCAATACTAGTTTCATTTTTGACTTGATTTTCATGGTTATCATGATATGAATGAATGAATGAATGTATGAACTCTCTATTTTTGAAGTCTGATTCCGCTTTTGATTATGATTTGCATTTTGACTCTGAATCCGAATATGAAATTGAATAAGTATCTGAACTCTTTGACATCTGAACTCTGAAACTAGCTATAAATTAAACACACTGCAACATGAGAATTATGTATTAAAACCTACACTTTGATTTGAGGTTCATCAGAACGAATCCCTCCACTCTTTGAACCATATTGACGGGAATCCGAACCGCACAAGTATCCCTCATAACGCAGTGGCTTGTTTCACTTCCGAAAATTGTTCATTGAACGATGATGGTAAGGTAGGGTCCCAATGCTATACACGCTTGAGGGATTATATAAGCTATGGTTTTAAGTTAAATATCCAGATAAGACACTGCATGTTGATTTCAAATTGAATCTGGCCCTTACAATCCTATTTGACACAAAAATGCATATGAAATTGTCAATCAAATTCGGCTTTGAACTCTGTCACTGAAGCACTGTTTGATACTGCTTTTGATTCTGTTATTTGATCTGTGCAATGATATGATAAATGCAATTGATGTTGATCATTCATCTATTGAGCTTAGACTGTTAGCTCATCCCGACTATATATCACATGTGTAGATACTGATCTAGAACAGGGGCTTGAGAACGACCCTGGTTACGAATCGGAGGAAGAGGATCTTCCACCCGACGAGTTTTATCCCTAGATTGGGACTCTAGTTTTGGAGTAGTTGGACCTGTGAATATTCTGGGCTTGGTAAAGCGTCCAATAAATTTTGTAAGATGATATGATCAGTACATTTGTATATTCATTTTGAGAACTACGGTGAATCATTGTTTAGGTGATGATCGGCCATCACCGGTGGTTTATTAGGTTTTTTTGTTAATATATCCTACTTCGAAATAGATTTTTTTTGCCATATAAGATATTCATATCTGCTCTGATTTCTGCATCGGTGTGAATGTGCCAAGCCAATGGCGAACCGGCCTTCCCAAGATTCTGGGTGCGGGAAAGTCGAGTCGTCAAACTTTGAAGAACATTTGAAACCCCATGTAAGTGCTTTTCCCCTCTTGCAAGTCAAATGTTTAGACTTATTTTTGACATCCATATTTTTTTGTAAAAAACTAGTAAGAAACCCGTGCGATGCACGAGAAAGAGAAAAAATATAACTAAAATAAGCTCAATATGTTTTATATACAAAGAGCACAACAGAAATACAGACCCGATAAAATATATATAACTAAATCAAGGAAAATGAATCGGTTCAAGCAAGGTCGAGTCAAAATTTTGAGTATTTTAGCTCGAGTTAGCTTATTACGCTTGACCCGTTAGGTCAGGGTGACTAGTCAGGCAGCCAAAAGTTCCCCCCAACCCGATATGACCCATTGGCAACACTCCAGTTCTACTCGCACACATGGATCAAAATCTCAGCCGAAATTTTAAATTTTCGGCTGAGACGTCTCGATTTCGGTTGAGACCGAGACAAAAAAATACATTTTATCGTCAACCTCCCAAAAATTTAAAATTATCAGCAGAAATCTGAAATTATCGCTCGAGATCACATTTGAGTTTTGAATTTTTTTTAAAAGGGTTTAAACCCAATTTTTGCAAGCAAAAAAAAAATCATTTTTTTTCCTTTCTTTTTTTTAATAGGGTTTAAACCCAGATTTTGCACAAAAAAAAAAAAAAAAATCCTTTTTTTTTCCTTTCTCCTCTCCTCCATTTTTTTCTCTTTTTTTCCCTAAAAAAAAGAAAAGGTGGTACCTGGCTATTGCCCTAGCCCACGAAATTAGATTTTTATTTTGTATTTTCCTTCCTTTTTTCTTTCTTCTTCTTCTTCTTCTTTGATTTTTTTTTCTCCCTGCGAATGGTGTCTGTAGGTTTAGGAAATGGGTTTGGGTTTAGAAGAGAAGAGAGAGAGAGAGAATTGGGTTTAGAAGGGAGAGAGAGACGGGTTTTGGGTTTCTGTCAGTTTTTAATAGGATAAAGAGCTGGGTTTGACTACTATCATATGCACACACATTTTGTAAGTGTTTGCACCGACGTAAAAGAAAGACTTTTTACTTTAGGGACATGTGGCATGCTAAAATGCAATCTAGACCGTCTGATATAAAGTTTATGATCTATAAATCCTTGGTGGATAAGATTGGAGCAAAACACAATATTTATCATACGATCTATTGTTGTCGATCGTTGAATAAAATAATAGCGTTTGACTATATTTTATCACAAGATGAAGATTATAATTCGTGCCAATCTTGTCCACTAAGGATCTATAGATCATGAACTTTAGATCAGACGGCCCAGATTGCATTTTCACGTATCACATGTCCCTAAAATATAATGTTTTTTTTTAACCTTGGTGCAATCACTTAAAAAGAGAGTTCAAGTAGTGGCTCACCGGATTTAAAGAAAGATATAGTATTTTAGGGACATGTGATATGTAAAAATGCAATATGGGCCGTCTGATTTGAAGTTCATGATCAATAGACCTCTGGTATATAAAATTAGAGCAAAGCACGATACTTGTCATATGATTTATTGTAGTCAACTGTTAAATTATATAATAGCCTTTGATTCCATTTAATCAAATGTTGAAAATTATATTTTGTTCTAATCTCTTGCAATCGATATCTTTAAATCATGGCCTTCAAATCAAATGGCTTAGACGGTGTTTTTACATGGTAGAGGTCGCCAAACTTGCAAGTCTTTCTTTTAAATTCAGTGCAATCCGGCGCAATCACTTGAAAAGCATGTGCAAGTAATTGCTCCCAATAAGAAGCAATCAAAGGGTTTAAAGGGGTTGTACATATAGGCACTTTCAGAGATTGCGTGAGCGGTAATAGAGGTACCCATATATATATAGAAGTACGCAATATTTCACACAGTAGATCTTGAGATCATAGCCCAACTAGCAAATAGTAAGATCTTGATTCTACGTGTCATACATCCCCAAAATGACTCTGATCATGGGCGTATCATGAGAAGGGTTCTCGGGTCACTTGAGATTTATTTAATGTGAAATCAAAATCAGACCGTCTGATATGTTTTGCATGAGCTCAAGATCCATTGTGTGATCAAAAATTAGATTTACTAGTGTAAATATGTATTTTAATAATGTTAAAGAGTTTAAAGAAACCAATAAAATAAAGTTCAGCAAAGTTCAATAAAGTTCTGAGCATATTTTTAAAAAAATCCGAAATTTATCAAAAATTTGACCGAAATTTATCAAAATTTTGACCAATTTACGGTTCGAATCATGAAGGAAACCGAAACTGAAACCGAGATTTTGATCCATGCTCGCACATGGACTTTGGTATGCATCCTATTTTCTTCCTCTACACGTTTTCTAATCGCACACCAAGTTTTGTAGGATCATATTTTTATAATGAAAGATACTCCATAGTCATGTTATCCTTACGTCAATCTTTTAAAACTACATTCTAGGAGATAGATTTTGTCACTATTATGGGAACTCTAAGCAAAGTATGATTTTAATAGTAGATAAACTTTTTATATTTGAGTATGTACTGGTACTCTACTTCATTTAAAAAAATAAAGGCATTTGAAGGGTACGTCTATTATCGCCTACAGTATTAGTGAAAGCGCCACCTCTAAAGCCCACTAAAATCCCTTGATTGCTTGAGATTAGACAGTGTCGATTGATTTTCTCCTCAATCTTACACATAAGTGCAAACACCCTCATTTTTTCCTCTTAAAGTATATAAATTTGTTCAGTCAACCTTTAACTTTACCCACGATCTCTGGAAAAGGATTAATCTTCTCCGAAGACTTTAAAACCCTAATACGAGAATTATGCACTGAAATAATAGTACATGATTGAGACTCAGGCTGAAATAATAGCTCTATGGCTCGAACCCAGCTCAGACCCCGGAAAGTCCCAACTTACGCGCTCTGTCTAGCGCACTTAAGTCGATTGCACGCCCCATGGCTAGTGCGCAATTGGTTCCTCTTGAGCCAGGATTATATTTCTTGAGGACCGCCTTAG
Source organism: Chloranthus sessilifolius (assembly GCA_021018995.1). NCBI lineage: Eukaryota > Viridiplantae > Streptophyta > Magnoliopsida > Chloranthales > Chloranthaceae > Chloranthus > Chloranthus sessilifolius. Next base: position 13,768,680 of record CM037588.1, read on the forward strand.
GCCATGATTACGTGTCTCGTTAGACACGCGCAATCATATTGCACGCTTGGTATCGAGCACGCATTTGGACTGGCCTTCTACCCTTCCAGAAAGCGCCTTGAGACTCGATTACTTGCCTCGATAGACGCACGCAATCGATTTATGCACCCCACTACTTGCTCTCAATTAGTTCCCAAGTAAACTTAGTCTCTAACTCCCTAGATCGCCAAAATTCTCATATTAAACGCACTTGACATGGCGCTTAATTGGATTGAGCGCACCAAACATGGCGTGCAATTAGTTCTATTTGATTAGAACTAGGATACCGGCTTAGCCAGTCAGCCGGTCACCGACTCAAAGTGATTAAGCGCTTGATATCAGGCGCGTAATTCAATTAAACGCACTAGATGGGGCGCGTAATTGAAATCCACCGTTCAATTGAGCGTACCCTACAGGACCCGCAATTGGCCAAATACCTATAAATAGGCCCCACCACCACGACCCAAAACACAATTTTTTTTCCTCTCTTCCAAGATTAGGGATTTCGAGATTCTCTCTTCGACGTCCGACTTCAGGTAACCTTTTAGTTTATAATTCTAAAATTTCTAGTTTTTTGTTTTCAATTCTAGTTTCTAGTTCTTAGCTTCTAGGTTCTAGTTTTTAATTCTGGCCTTAGTTCTTAATTTTCATTCTATTCATTATAGTTCTTAATTCTTAAGTTCTAGAAGTCAGCCCTTAATTCCTGATCTTCAATGTTCAAAGTTTTTAATCATCAATTCAAACTCAGTCTTTTTCAAATCACTCTTAATCATTAAACAAATTTACTAATTTTTTCTCTCTCCGAAACTTCTCCCTTTGAGAAAATTCGAGGTTCTTTCTGGGGCTTCCAAAAAGAGTCGGGCTGCCTTCTAGATTTCTAAAATTAACGACTCTTCCCCATGAGTCCGAGGTAGTCAAGCTAGCGGCACTAGCCCATTAGACTCACTTCAACCTCCATAATTTTTAAACTCAGCCACCCGATTTGCCCAAGGGAGCTTACGGAGGGTACCCGGGAACGGGGCCATCCTCCTTAGCATAACGGGCTCAAAATTCTTTTTTTTAATTAATTAAATTTCTAGTACAATTAGGATATATAAATTAATTAGACTCCTAGTGGGATTAGGAGACCATTTTTTAAATTAGACTCCTACTAGAATTAGAAGACCTTTTTTAATTAAACTCTCAGTAGGATTAGGAAACCAAGTTAATTAGAATCCCAACAGGAATAGGAAAATCAAACCAGTTAGTTTATAGGCAATCCACACCTGTTGACGTTGGTAAGCCGACGATTCAGTAAAGGAGTTCAACCTGCAAGCCCCCGCTCATTTTCAAGCGTGATCAGTGACGTGTTGCAGCGTCGATAAATATCTACAACTAGTGATCGCATCACCCATGTACTTTCTATTTAATATTTGCCTATTTAATTTTAGCAATTTAATATTTTCTAATTTATTACTCCATTATCACCTTTGCTAGAGTCCACTCGAACCGAATTGAGCCACTCTTTCTGGGGACCGAAATGGACCTAGAAAAAGTGTGTACCAACATACTGACGATCGCAATGGGACTCTTTTTCGCTAAGGTTGCCCCAGTTTAAATAATTTGATTTTTTATTTTCCTTGCTTTAGTTAATTGGTTTTGTATTTTTTTCGCTTTTTTTATTATTTTATTTAGATTTCTATTTTGTCCTGTTTTATCATTTTTCTACACATACTTGCACGTGGATAAACTTTTTTAAAAAAAGGAAAAAAACTATTTAAAAATGGTTTGCATCAGAAGATTAAACTTTGATGATATTGACCCACCCTCATGGGGCCTCCCTAGTGATCTTGAGTATAACGTTAGGCCGTTTCGCTAGACAGCCCAGTGTCGTGCCCGAGTAAATACGGTCAGTGAGAGCGAAAAATACCCCTTCGCTTCACGAAACACAAATTATAGCAACAACAGTGGAGAAAGTGACGACGGACAGAACTCCACGACTAGCCAAGTTATAGATCACACTGCCAGTGCACTCACAAAAGAAGGAAAAGAAGCCAACGCATTGCTCCAGTCCCAAGGACAAGCTACTACGAGGAACAGACAAGAGGAAAGGACGCCGACTTCTCCACATGCTCCGACTCCCTCGACACATAACACAAATACCTCTCACACCTTCTACAACAACAACTACCCAGGACAACCTTCTCCCAAGACACCTAAAAAAGAAACCGCCATAAGCATAAACAGCCTCCATCGATTTCTAGGCAACTACATGGCTAAGGGAGGACGCTCTAACTAATTTTGCGCGTTCGACAAATTTTGCCTAGACATTGACTTCACTGTATCCGCCGGATTCAAACCTCCAAAATTTAACAAATATAACGGTACGAGAAACCCAAAGCACCACTTGGCCCTATTCTGTAATGACTGTCGACCAATCCGCACCAATCATGAGCTCCTGATCTATTACTTTCGAAGATCGCTAGAAAGAGAAGCCCATGACTGGTTCGCTGCCTTACCTCTAGCCGAAGTCGAGACATTCAAAGACTTAGATGATAGATTCCTAGACCAGTATCAACACTTAATTCACGAAGAGATCAGTCTCGCCAAGTTGATGCACACAAGACAAGAGGACAACGAAGACTTCATGACATTCGCCAACCGCTGGAGAAGGCTCGCCGCCCGAACGGGGAATCAAATAAAAGAAAGCGATGTGATAGAAATCGTGATCAGTAATACTGAAGAGCCTCTTCGGAGCGTTCTCATCCTAAGCGACTACTCTGATTTCTCTAGCCTCTAAGAACGCGTGAATAGAGTGTCGCCTGAAGAATGAGAGTCTTAATCTCTCTACACTAACATCCAATGAACCCTCTTCCAATGACCCTGAGACAAACACCCTAAACGAGACTCTAAGCCCCGAACAAATCAACACAAACCAAGAACAAAACCAAAAAAACTCTCAACCATACCACCCATATGACCAAGATCAAGATCTATACCTAAACTTATACCCTGACTAAAACCAACCACTATACACTAACCAATACACAAACCCATACTATGACCAAAACCAGTGCCCCAACCACACTCAAACTGACATCGCCTATTACAACACATTGTTCGATCAAACTCAACCCGCATATGAGACCGTACACTCACTCACTCCTGCCCCACTACACCCAGCTAGCCTGATTCGCAGAATTGAACCCCCTTCAGACCATGTCCATACCATTCACTCACAACCAACTAACCCTATCCCACATACCTATAAATGCGAAGTTACTTTTCACCCAGAACTGATCACTAAGATCACTAAAATTCAAACTATCACCAAATCCACCCCTAAACTAACTCAACCCATCACCAAACTCATCGTCAAGCTCAACGCACTTATCTCCGAACTAACTCAGCCTACCCTTGAATCTGATAACCTACCAACAAGTGAATCAGTCCCCACACCTCTTGAACTGGAGCCCAAACCAATGACGCAAACTACCCCCGAACAGGCTCACGTGACGATTCTAGAAGTAATTTTCGAACCAATCAATCGATATTATACGAAGCCATTCATGTTTAAACCAATCATAAAACTAAACTCTTAACCCAAACCCGTAATCCAATGTACCCCTGAAATCACTAGCCCTCTCACTTCCAAATCAACTATGAAACAAACCCCCAAAATCGAACAAATTGTCCCACCAATCTCAAAACCAATCCCTACACCTGCTTTAAAACTTGAGCTAAAAAATAAACACTGCACCCCACTAACCTCAGAACCAGCTCTCGAACCAAAACTCACTTCAAAACCTAAACTCACTACCGAACTCGTCACCTCACCAACTTCAAAGCGAACCCCAAATCCGGCTCTGTCACCAAACAAGCATCCGAACCACCCACTACAGAATCACTCGTTGGGCTAATTTCAGAACCAACCCCTACAGAACTCGTCACTGAATTTATCATCCCTCCAACTCCGAAACAAGAACTTAAACCCACTATTGAACTTACTGTTACACCAACCATGAAACTAAACTCCAAACTCAAACCTATTATAAAACCTAAACTTATCATCAAACCGCAACCTAAACTTATCATCAAACCTAAACCTACTATCAAAACTAAACCTATTATCGAATCTAAACCTATTATCGAATCTAAACCCATGATCGAACTTGAACCTATCATTGGATACGAAACCAAACTGATCATTGAACTTAAACCAATCATCGAACCTAGACCCGAACCCACCATCAAAGGAGAACCCGCCATCAAACTCAAACCCATTGTCAAACCTAAACCTGGCGTCAAACTCAAGCCTGTTATTGAACACGAACTCGATAATAAAACCAAACCTATTTCTACAACGCCAACTCGACTCACCTTTGAGCCAACCACCAAACCTATCGAGGAGCCAATCATCGCTCCCACTTTCGAAATCAAAATGGACTTAACTCGTATAACCCCAATCGACATCCAAATTAGCGTGTCGCCAGACTCTCAAATCCCACCACAACACAAAATTGACATCATAACTAAGACCGATTCTAACCACCAAATTCAGATTTCTGTAGACCTCACAACCAAAACCTTCATAGAACATCAACCAGCAACGAAACCGCTACGTCGAACAGTCGACACTAAACCTCCTCCAAAAATTATAAACAAAACTTTAAAACAACCTCACGATAAACCCAAAGTGTGAATTAGACAAAACAAGCATAATCAAATAAAACCAAACCGCTCCACACGAAAGAAAGGTCCACCTTGGCCTATGCCCTCGTGTCTCCTCCTCCTACTCTACCTTTGCCTTATCCTCTCACTACCTTTACAATACCAAGTTCCCTCTCAACGCATCCCGCTCTAACTTCACCCACGAATAACTTTCTAACAACCCATAAATAATTCTGGAAAACTCTTTAATAACTCTACACTCCAACTCTACGAGATGCCTCACCCTATAGGAAAACTAAAGAAGGTCCCCCCGGACAAGGAGGCCCCGACCATAAAAGACTCATCAAAAGAAGTTAAAAGATGTCACACCTATTTCGACAAATCTCACATCATCCAAACCACGAACGCAAACATGACCTCTCTCTCATCCCAAATTGACCAAATCGAGAGGGATCAAGGACCCTAAAACAAACTATCCAACCGTCAATTTGCCCATCCGACCTCCTGAGTCAGACTCCACTTAAGGAACTGATGATGTACCATAACACAAAATTATAAAAAAATCAAAAATATATACAAAACAAATATATATATATATATATATATATATATATATATATATACACATACATATGTCATCTGTCCAACAATATCTCTAACTTATAACTCTTACCTAACCGAGAACTCTAAGTCGAGGAGCTAGTGCTAAGGAGGCCACACCTACACAATCGCCTCACTTGGAGGAAATCAAAACCCCACGTAGGAAGTATTTTCACTATTTCGGCAACATGCCCAAAAAAATAGTTACAAGGGAAAGACTTCCTAACCCTTGGAATCACGAATCAATGATCATCATATCTCGTAGCCTAAACAGACATACTTATATACTTATCATCCTCGTAGTCATCACAAGGCATTCGCCAGTCGTAGGTCATTATTTTCGAAATTATTTTGGGTATCATCTGACTCATTGACCACCCTCCTATTCAAGTAAGTTGATTGAAAGGACTAGTGGATCATAAAACTCTCCTTCTGAAATATAGAAAACTCTGGATTCTCATAGACCCTTCTAGCCATTGGAGTTGATGTTCGCGCATAAAAAATAAAAATGTAAGGTTCCATCAAACCTCACAATTCTTGCGTTAGCAAGTCGTTTTAAAAATATAAATATAAAAAAAAAAAATATATATATATATATATATATATAGAAAAGAGCATAAGCAAACCGTGAGGGCCTCCCTTATATCTTCACACTACTAGATATCGTCATACGGTGGCGGGAGGACGACAAAACTCCTGCTAATCATAGAATCTGATGATTTGATGGTACTGGACCATGACAAAGAGATCAATTATGGCACTGCATTACTCACCCAAGAAGAAAGTAGTTGACTACTATTTCAAAATTTGGTTGAATAAGAAGCTACCCTCAGATCAATAAACCTTACCTCTTCATCCTTAATTTTGTTTTCGGGCAATGAGTCAAATGACTTTCAAAATCTCTTTCAGAATAAAATCGAAAGCTCTCGAATGATAAGTAATGCAATGACCCATTACCTATCATTCACCTCAATCTTGTTAAAAGCTACCAAACATGATGATTGTTCAGCACTTACAAAATCGAGACTGGCATGTGGCCGAAATAACCAAATTACCTCCCAACATGGGATCATCACAAATACACTTCAGGACATCTGTGAGACAGATAAAAGTCCCACTTTCACTTGACACTGGGGCATTTATTTTTAAAGAGCACTAGCACCTTGGTAGAATTACTCAGGTCACAAGACCGATACTCCAAACTGGAGCATTTTTTTTATTTTTCAGTTTAATTCTTACTTTTCCACCTTAGATACCCCAAATTGGGTCATTTTTTAATATTTTCAGTTTAGTTCTTACTTTTCTGTCGTGGGACCTCAAAATAAACATCTGAAACAGGACAACAGAGATACACCCAAAAAATAAACACCATACTCTAACACTACCCACTATCCCTCCAACGTAACCCATGAAACACACCACAACCAAACATGAACAAACATAAACTAAATGAACACAATGAACAAAGCACCTTTTTATTCATAACTTAAAAAATTTTACAGGTATCACCGGAGGCATACCTCCTGAACATACAACCCAAAACGAAAGCCTAAAATCCTAATCTACAATCCAAAACGAAAATCGAACCCAAAACGGACACAAAGCCCGAGCGCGGAGCTTCCAATCAGAAGCAATAAAAGGTGAGATGAAGGATTCGTTGGGAAACACCCCTTTCCATCCATTTGAAGGACTTCCCTTCCGCCATCTTCACTAATGAAGGGTGTATAGGACACTCCCTTCCCAATACTGCCCCTTCTCAAAATTCACGTCGCCGTCGGAAGCTCCTTTAGGCTGAAGATCACGCGAAACCACAAATAATGGAAGAAACGACATCACATTCCGATGGTTGGATCACAAGATATCACCAAAACACGAAAATTAGAGTAAAACAGGAGTGAATAAACAAAATAAAAGAAACTCGAATATATATAGAAACCCGCCTAATTAAGCGCTCGAAATGGAATGCTCAATTCGATTGAGCGCATGGACAGAAGCGTAGAACCACAATCATGCGCACCCCGGATGGCGCGCAATTGAACTTCCGCCCGTACATAAGTCCGGACAAATCAATCACGCACAGCTAATCCCGCGCATAATGAAATCACCCGCCCATTTTATTGTGCAGAATCTGAAAGGTCACCCGCACAGGGACTTGGTGATGCTCTGATTGCGCACTGACCCGAGCGCATAATTGGATTACACGTTAATCCTCATGCGCGGAATCTGAATTGACACCCGAACGCCTCCGCTCTACGAACCCAACGACACTTCGATTGCGCGCTATTTAATTTGCACGCAGCTATATCAATGCGTAATTAACATAATCACGCGCAATTTAATTAAATGCCTGGTACCCTACGCGCAATACCCAGCTATGACCACACTTCGAATAGAATACACACCTCTAACTCACACGAAGATGTGCTCTCAACTGAAAAAATCGAAATAAAAACAAGTACGTAATAAGACGCATACATGATCACCTTGACCTGTCACCAACCAATCAAGGCGAAGACTGCCCCTCACAGCCCCATCGCAAACAAGTCACCTCCTTGATAACTCGCAATGTACCACCGCCATCAAAACCATCGCTCACAGCTCCATTGCTAAACATACCCATCCCATCGCAATATTACCCTCACACCTTTTGTCCCATCTTGATCAGAATCCCTCTCTTGTGTCCCATCATGTGTCCTTGCACGCTGCTCAAAGAGAGGAAAATATTGACTACACCCCTGCCCCATCGGGCAGGACACACCAATGATCAAAATTTTGGACCGAAATTTCGGCCGAAAATTTGAATTTCAGCTAAAATTTTGGTCGGTAATTTCAAGTCCATACATTTGATGACCGAAATTTCGGTCCCAAATTATTGTTTTGGTGGGGACCGAAACTGATAATTTTGGCCGAAATTTCGGTCATTTCGGCCAAAATTTTGATCCTTGGGACACACATCATCGACATAAATCAACATGTCCCACCGCGACACTAAAAAGCCTCACCACACGACCAAGATCAAAGGCAAATCCCGTCGTAATCGTAGACACCATTCAAATTGACTCCAACCCATTGCATAACCAAGATCTACTAAAGAAAGAAACAACATCATTTTCCCATCACGACATCGAAACAACTAAGGAATAGTCAACCCCGCACATGTCCCGTCGCGATGCAACTGCAACTTGACCTCCTCACAACCTGTTCCATCGCGACATTACTACCCAAGACGCTCGGCCACAGCCCGCTCCGGTACACAACCAAAAGGGGAGGACCGCTAATGTCCTAGTGCCAATCACACCTCCCCGAAATCCCATCGTGTAATCTCGCATAAATAAACGAAAGGGAAGGCTCTATCAGGCCCTACCGGGAAAGCAGAGAGCCCTATTCCCAATTGCCTCACCATTGCAGCAAAAGCACACGAATAAAGAAACTTCTCTGACATCCCATCGCACCTGACCAATATCAAACCCCATCATGGACGTCTCATCATAGTCCCCTTACATCCCATTCGCAAACCATACCTCCCCAAAATGTCCCATCACATTGGTGACCATTAGCGAGCCCCTACCATTACATAAATCAGAAGAAGAGAGGAAACCCTCCGACATCCCATCGCACCCATCAAATACCATGTTCCAGCACAAATATCTTATCAGATTTCCCTTAAGTCCCATCGCGCCTGCAACCAACGGGACTCGTCATAGCACACAACCATAAAGGAAGAACCACCATGTCCCATTGCGAACCTCCCTAAGACACTTCATCCTATTAGTGACCATCAGAAGTGAAAGAGACCCTCTAATGTCCTATCGCAACATCGCGACCACCGATCAGCCCCATCATGGCCATACAAAGACCCTCAACGACAATTAAGGTACGTGTCACCCCCTTTTTTTTTTCTTTACTCGATATTTCTGAAAAATATAATTAGTTAGGATTAAGTCAAATATTTAAAAAAACTCACTCTCTTTATCTGTGAAACACTGTAGTCCTCCCATAAAAGACAATCATCAGTATTCACAAGAAGGTTAAACGGAGCATCTGGCATACCAAGTGTCGTCTTGACAGCCACGCAAACAGTCGGGTACACAAATCCCGTATCGGTGGGTTTGCTCAGCGATAGCTCGGCAGCCACATTTTCTGACAACTGAATTAATCTTAAGTTAAATTCCCAAACTTTCAAAAACAAAAAGAAAAAAATATATACAATAATAAATATAATAATATAGTAAATGAACTTCTATCTATCAAACTTTCACTTCTCACCACTCCAATTCGTTCTTTCCCTTGGGAAACCGAATACTAAATATATTAGACTCTGAGAAATTATAAATATCCACTGGAAAAGGATGCCTAACGCGCCATTGGTGTGAGCAATGATGCACCCGGTTTGACATGACTTGCGAAAGCTTTCGCCATTACATGATACTTCATCTTATTATCGGTCTCTGGACCTTGTCTCTGAATATTTGTATGACGCCCCCCGGTACTTTGATTGTGTTGAATATCCCTCTGTTTGATTGTCCCTTGTACCTACAGACTAGGATATGGACTCTCCTACCGTTTGATTGTCCCTTGCAGCAAGTCGCGATATGCGGCGGGATGTCCCTTACACCCACGGATTAGGTTATGCTAATTTTCCCTTGTTTACTGCCACTAGCAGCAGTTCGCGATATGCGACGGGATGTCACTTGCATCCATGACATAGAATACGTCTTTTGACAGCTATCATTGGGTCCCCAAATGCTCCATTTTAGCTTGTGCTGATAGATAAGAAAGCCAAGCATCTCATGTCAGCATCCCCGATTCACATTTATGATTTTTCAAGAAAATGAGAAGGTCCCTCGGATGAAGGGTGTCTACTTCTTTGACATATTCTTACTCCGTAAGAATGCGTCGAAGAGGGGCATCTGTAGACACCCCCATTTTACCCTCTCGGAGTATACAAATTTGTTCGATCTACCTTTGACCTTGCCCACGATCTCCGAAAAAGGATTAACCTTCTACAAAGACTTTAAAACCCTAATATGGGAATCGTGCACTGAAATAATAGTACATGGTTGAGACCCAGACTGAAACAATAGCTCTATGGCTCAGACCCAAGAAAGTCTCAACTTACGCGCCCTGTCTAGCGCGCGTAAATCGATTGCACGCCCCATGGCTGGCACACAATTGGTCCCTCTTAGGCCAGGATTGTATTTCCTGAGGACCGCCTTAGGCCTTGATTATGCGCCCCGTTAGATGGGGGCAATCATACTACATGCTTGTTACCGAGCGCGCGTTTGGACTGGCCTTCTACCCTTCCAGAAATCGCCTTGAGACCCGATTACGCGCCCTGATAGGAACGCGGAATCGATTTACGTGCCCCACCACTTGCGCGCAATTAGTTCCCAAGTAAACCTGGTCTCTAACTCCCTAGACCACCAAAATTCTCCTATTAAGAGCACTTGACATGGCGCTTAATTGGATTGAGCGCACCAAACAGGGCGCACAATTAGTTCTATTTAATTAAAATTAGGATGCCGGCTGAGCCAGTCAGCCGGTCACTCACTGAATCGGTCACTGACTCAAAGTGATTGAGCGCTTGATATCAGGCGCGTAATTCAATTAAACGCACCAGACAGGGCGCGTAATTGAAATCCACCGACTAATTGAGTGTACCCTACGAGACGCGTAATTGGCCAAATATTTATAAATAGGCCCTACCACCACGACCCAAAACACAATTTTTTTTCCTCTCTTCCAAACTTAGGGATTTCGAGATTCTCTCTTCGACGTCCGACTTTAGGTAACCTTTTAGTTTCTAGTTCTAGAATTTCTAGTTTCCAGTTTTCAATTCTAGTTTCTAGTTCTTAGCTTTTAGGCTCTAGTTCTTAATTCTAGCCCTGGTTCTTAATTTTTATTCTATTCATTCTAATTCTTAATTCTTAATTCTTAAGTTCTAGAATTCAGCCCTTAATTCTTGATCATCAATTCTCAAAGCTTTTAATCATCAATTCAAATTCAGTCTTTTTCAAATCACTCTTAATCATCAAACAAATTTACAATTTTTTCTCTCTCCGAAATTTCTCCCTTTGAGAAAATTCGAGGTTCTCTCTGGGGCTTCCAAAAGGAGTTGAGTTACTTTCTAGACTTTTAGAATTATAGACTCTTCCCTGAGAGCCCCAGGTAGTCAAGCTAGAGGCACTAGCCCGTTAGACTCGCTTCAACCTCCCTAATTTTTAAACTCAGTCACCCGATTTGCCCAAGAGAGGGAGCTTACGGAGGGTAACCGGGAACGAGGCCGATCCTCCTTAGCATAACGGGCCAAAAACTCTTTTTTTTTTTAATTAATTAGATTTATAATAAAATTAAAATATTTAAATTAATTAGACTCCTAGTGAGATTATGAGACCCTTTTTTAAATTAGAGTCTTAGTAGAATTAGGAGACCTTTTTTTCATTAAACGCTTAGTAGGATTAGGAAACCAAGTTAATTAGAATCCCAATAGGAATTGGAAAATCAAACTAGTTAGACTATAGGCAACCCACAGTTGCTGACGTTGGCCGACCGACAATTCAGTAAAGGAGTTCAACCTGCAAGCCCCTGCTCATCTTCAAGCTTGATCAGTGAAGTGTTGCAGCGTCGATGGCGATCGCATCACCCAGGTACTTTCCATTTAATATTCGCCTATTTAATTTCAGTAATTTAATATTTCCTAATTTATTACTCCATCATCGCCTTTGCTAGAGTCCACTCAGACCGAATTAGGCCACTTTTTCTGGAGATCGAAAGGGACCCAGAAAAAGCGCGTACCAACAATAAGGGATCTTAAGACTGAGCATTCCATCAGACATAAACATTTTGATTCCACGTTGCACCGATCCCAAAGAAATGGCCCTAAAATGGCAATTGAGTGTGATATGCATCTATTAATTTTAGGGCCATTTTTTTTTTTTTACATAGATGACATAGAAAAAAACCTGCCCGTTCGATGATACGCTCATGGTCTAAATTGCCCATTAGATGGTACGACCATGGTCTCAAGATCCCTTGAGTGGAAGAGTGGAGTGAAAAATAATCTGCATCGTCTAATCTCAAGTGGTCAATGAGTTTTAATGTTCTACACTATGTGTAATGCCAAGATATAATATTTTTGATGTTACGAGATTTTAAGTAATACAAACATCTAATAACCTTTGTTAAAGGAAAAATGCTCACTTAACCGAATGAATGCATGTACTTGCACTCAAAAAGTTGGCATTTACACCTAATTTAAAAGAAAGACTTGCAAATTTGGTGACCTCAGCTACATGAAATCACCCTTTAAACCTTTTTTATTTGAAGGCCATGATTTAAGAATATTAACTGTAAAAGATTAGTACGAAATATAATGTTCATCATGTGATTAACTGTAGTCAAAGGCTATTATATGATTCAATAGTTGACAATAGTGGGTCAAATGATAAGTATCGTGTTTTACTCCAATCTTATGCACAGGAGATCTATAGATCATAACCTTCAAATCAGATGGCCTAGATTACGTTTTCACATATCACGTGCCTAAAACATTATCAAGTCTTTCTTTAAATTTGGTGCACGGGCCAACTTTCCAAGTGCAAGTAATGGCTCTCTTTTTTAAGAGATGGGAAGATGAATAGACTATTGTGTTTTGTAACATTTGAGGACATCTAACACCAGAATATCACAATTTAGAGTGCACGAATTCAATGATAATTTATGGGAACTATTACTTTCTCATAAGAGAAGTTAGCCCTTGCATAAAGTTGGTATTGTCTGGAGTTATGCTATATGAAATACTATTTAAGCCATCTGAATTGAAGGCCATGATCTAAAGATCTTTGACACAAAATACGATCTATAGTGTAACACATTCAACTTTGAATCATATAATGACTTTTGACTGCATCAAATCATATAACAAAGCTTATGTTTCATGTCAATCTTTTGCACCTCAAATTTTTGGATCATGACCTGTAAATCAGATCGGTTAGGTGGTGCTTTCACATGGCAGAAGTCCCCAAATACCAAAATTTTCTTATCACTATATGCAGGGGCAATTTTGTCAGTAACACCAGTTTATCCTTTTTTAATAATATAAGATTAATGGGTGTCATCGATATTCTAAGATTGTCAATGTTATGACGAGCTTCTAAGATATTAATATTGCAAACAAGACGACTCCAATTGTTCATGGCCCTAAAGAATTTATGAAAGTCAATTGTTAATAAGGTTTTATGGCTAAGAGCTTATTCATAAGCTTAATAATCTTATAACATCGTTAAGTAGTCAAACCCTATTTCCTAATGCACACGATTTCATTTAATAATATTTTGTAACAACTATATATTATCTGAAGAACATTTGCAACCCAAAGTAAGTTCTTTGCTCCTTATGCAAGTCAAATGTTTATCTTCTTTTGGACATCCATATTTTCTTCTTTATGGAAAATACTATAAAATAATATTAAAAAGTGTACGGAGATTATTAATTTAGCTTTTTTGTAATTTTGGTTAGCTCTATTTTTAATATTTTTGAAATAATTAACAATTTATAAAAAAATACAATTTATGCAAAACTGTGTTATAATTAATATTATTTTAGATATTTTGAGTGTATCCAAATGAAGCCTTATAATATTTTATAATCCCGATAGTAAAATTGTAATATAATATGATTATGGATATAAAATCTTACCATTCCAAGGGACATAAAAGTGTAATGAAATTGACTCGCATCACTATCTCTATCTTATTGAGTTAGGATATCTTCATCTTATACTATGCATTCAACTATTGTTGTGCGCATAAATATTTTATCATCACTAACCATCTAAAATCGTTAACAAAAAGAGTAAAATTGTTCTCAATTTTAATTTAGTTGGTGAAATATAAATATACTCCACGACTAAATTCTTTTAAATGTTTATAAAAGGGAATTCATATTTGATTTCTTTTAAATGTTAATAAAAATAAGTCATGTGTAGCTTAATTTGGTCCTATCTTACCTAGTTTTAAATTATTAAAATATTTAAGAGGTGTTGAATGTGTGCGTCCTAAAATGTAGCTTTATCCTTAAAAAAGAGAGGAAATGGACCTATATTTTTTTGTAAGGAATTGGTATTCGGCTTTGGATGAAATTTATTTCTTTTGTTCAATCATAATTTTTATGTATAAATTTAAATAGTAGAACTTGAATTATTCCCCCTTGCATGGGCCACATCTCAAGAATCATAACAAAAGAATAATCTAGTTACCTAACCCGTGAGCATCCAAAACATGTTATAATCATAAGATAAGAACACTGATTATAACATGATACAACACATGATCCATTGAAGTACAACATATGTATGCAATATCTAATTTCGTAAATGCTTGTCCCAAGCTAGATAAAAAGGAAAGAAAAAATAAATTTATCCAAATTCAATACAATTTGAAGAAATTGTGTACTTATGCGTAAAATTGTTTTCAATTAAATTTTTTTTGAAAGCTGATTTTATGTAACGATACATTCATTTACAACCCAAGATTGTTCCTTCTCAACCTAGGTTTCACCTGGTTTAAATCGTTGACTACTTTGAATCATAAAATGAAGAACAACTCATTCCAATCTTCGACACAACAGATCTATAGATCATGGGTCTATCATCAGACCACCAGATTATGATTCCGTATAGTGCACTTTGCAAAAATTGAACATGATCATGGGCGTACACTAAACATGGATCTCAATCACTTTGGGGACGTGTGCTGCATGGAATAAAAATTGACCATTTGATGGTAGGACCATGATCTAATGATCTATTTTGTTGAAGATTGGAGCAAAACGATCTCCATCGCCTGATTAAAAGCATCTATTGAAAATTGGAATGACAAAATAATCTCCGTTGCTTGATTAACCTTCTCCAACGATTTATTAACCTTCTCCAACGATTTATTTAGGTTGAGAAGGAATACTCTTATGTAAATGAAAATAATTATATTATTTGTATAGGCCCACTTGTAAAATAAGGAGAAATGAGCCGTTCTTATCATGTAATTTCTATGTGTACATTTGACTTTAAATGTGTTTGAGCACCTGATGGAAATGTTTTTTCTCATGTAATCTCAGACTTACCAGATCTTCACATTGGGTCACCATGAACCATATGATGAAAAATAGTGCTACATCCAAAATCAATGACTAAATTGAGGTAATAATGATTAATATTACACATACCAATTATATGGATCTTGAGATCATTCAAACAATGAATCTTGAGACTATGGGCATATCATAAAACAAACAGTCAAATTTTGATTCTACGCGAAACACATAATAAAAGTGATCCGAGAACCACGTTTGGTGTATGTTATGATCACGTTCATTTTTTGGGATGTGTGCCACATAAATTAAAATATGATCACCTGATGGTTGGCTCATGATCTCAATATTCATTGTGTGAAAGGTTGGTACAAAAAAATATCTTCATCGTCGGAGTCAAAACAACTGTGTTTTCTACTATGGTTAGTGGGAGATATTGAGCATTTCGTGGTCAGTAGAGCCCCCAAAAAAGAGACTTCTAAAATCAATTCTAAGATAAATGGGCAAGGTGATAATAAAGTTTGTAAAGGATAACTAACCCATTCTCAATTTATATTGAGAATATGTGAAATTCGAGACCTCAAATGTGTCATGCAATGCCATGCCACAATCTAAAAATATGGAAGACTCCCGTGAAAACTTTTACATGGTGTGTTTGAAGTAGTCCAATGCACCTAAAGCCTCTTTAGAATTTGGACGAAAAAAAACACTTTTACAAATGATATTTTTGTTTGTTTTCATTTGTAGGTTTAATGAATAATGTGAATTTTTTTTTGTGCTAAAATTTTAAGTAAAATAAGTTTTTTCTATATTCAATTTAGTATGAAGTATAGTGATGCTTAAAATTAATTTTCAATAAGTTCTTTACTAAGAGTTTGACTTTATGTAAAGGTCTACCTTCATTTACAACCCAAGATTCTTCCTTCTAAACTTAGATTTCACATGGTTTAAATTGTTGACTGTTTTGAATCATAAAAGGGAGAACGATTTTCATTCCAATCTTCAACAAAACGATCTTGAGATCATGAGTCTACTTATAAGACTGTCAGATTGTGATTTTATATGGTGCATATCGCAAAAAATAAACATGATCATAGGCATACACCAAACATGATTCTCAATCACTTTTAAGAACGTGGAAAAAAATTGACTGTTTGACAATAAGACTATGATCTAAAGATATATTTTGTCGAATACTAGAACGAAAAATGATCTCCATAGCCTGATTAAAAGCATCCATCAAAGATTGAAGTGAAAATACAAACATCCATCGAAGATTGGAATGAAAAAACAATCTTCATCACCTGATCAACAATCACCAACAATTTAAGCATGGAAAACAATCTCCATCGCCTGATCAATAGTCTCCAACAATTTAAGCATGTAAAACTCGGGTTGAGAAGAAAGAATCTTATATAAATAAAATAATTATTTTACCTGTGTGGGGTCGCTTATGCAATAAGGAAAAATGAGCCGTTGTTACCATACAAGTTCTATGGGTTGACATTTTGACTTTAAATCTGTCTGAGCACGTGATGGAAATGTTATTTTTTTCTATGTAATCTTAGACCGACCGACAGGATCTTCACTATGGCTCACCATGAACCACATGATGAAAAATAGTGCTAAGTCCCAAAATCAATAGTCAAAATCAGTGACTAGATTGAGATGATAAAGATTTGATATTACAGATACGGATTGTAAGTGACCAACACCAGAAACATTACCCTTTTGTTAACTTGGTACGCAATGTCGACATAATGACTGCACCAAAGAATCTTCTACCAAAGTGCACGACTTCGAATCACCTAACAGTCACCAACCCCACCACCAAGCTTCTATACCGACGGCGGAGGTTGCGTACGGTCTCCCATAACCGCGCTTCCCACCAAAACCAATCTCCACCTTTTCTTTCCTGTCGACGCCAAATAAAAAACCCCCTAATTCTTGGAGATCGCCTCGTTTCTGGGTTAGGGTTTACCCAAAATGGAGATTCCACCCCTCGCCACCTCACCACCCAGTCCAAAAATTATGGTTTCAGAAACATCAAATCTGCAGACATCAACACCTGATCCGTCGTCAACGATATCAACGGCCTGGGATTGGAGAGCTCTCTTGGATTTATCCATCGAAGACGAACCGTTCAGTTTCTCTTGGGATTCGGGAAATCAAACGGTGGCCGATTCACTCCTGGCGATTGATAATCCGAAATCGGATGTCTCTGATCCGTCTGATCGGGTGCGGAAGCGTGACCCGCGCATGAGCTGCTCGAATTACTTAGCGGGGCGGATTCCGTGTGCGTGCCCTGAGTTGGACGAGAAGGAAGACGAAGGATTTGATGAGGTTGTTGGGAGGAAGAAGGCGCGGACGACTGGGGTCACTGCCCGGTGTCAGGTGCCCGGGTGTGAAGCTGATATAAGGGAGCTTAAGGGGTACCACCGGCGCCACCGGGTTTGTCTCCGGTGCGCCTATGCGACCACTGTCGTTCTCGACGGCCAGCAGAAGCGGTATTGCCAGCAGTGTGGCAAGTAAGTTGGATTCTTGGTTGCTGAATTTTAGGATTTATTGTGTTTTCGTCTTGTTTTGTTGTTTGCAAAACTTAATTTGTGAAATTTATGATTTTGAATGATACTGGTAAATTCAATGGGAAAAAAAAAAATCAAATTTTGATTTCCCACGAATCCTATTTTAGGTTGTAAAATCACTATGGGTACGTTCGTTTCGTGGTAATAGGAAGAAATCACGTGTAATGTGGAGAAATGAGGGGTAACGGTCGGAATTTTTACGCGTCTGAATCGTATCGTTCGTTTCAACGTATTCTACTGTGGTAATCGACTGTGCATATTGCCTGTAATTTTTAAGGCATACGAGCCCTGGTTTCGTAATAATTTTTTTTTACCTGCAATTTCAGACGCAGCCAACAACGGCTATATTTATTACAGCTCTCACCCCCCTTCCACTGTAGCCTTTCAGCCCTCTTCAATGGCCTTTTGGAGCTCTTTGGCGATCTGCAAACTCTAGCATTGAGCAAACCCATCTAATCATTTCTCTCGTCTCTCTCCCTCTCCTACTTCCATGCTTCTGTATAAATGACCAAAAAAAAATCATAAACCCTCGTTTTTTTTTTTTGCTGTTTTTCCGGTGGAAATTCCCGTTTTTCTGGTGATTCCAGCCAAATCCACCGTGGGAGCTGCAGTAATTTTGGAGCTATGTAGTCAGATCTTGATTCCAGTTGCTGCCGTCATCGGAATTGTTTTTTCTCTGATCCAATGGTTTCTCGTCTCCCGCATCAAGCTATCCCCGGCCTGGCAGATTTCTTCTCCGGCGAATAACACGAAGAACGGGTACTTTAATAGATCTCGAGCTCGTTTTTGAGTTTTTTTGGTGTTTTGATTCGTAGATTTGATTGTTTATTGGTTAGATCTTCTTTCTGTGTAGTGTGAAAAGTTAGGGTTTTGAGCTCATGGATAACTGAGTAAAAAGGAGCTTTTGATTGATTTTGCGACCTTCAGAAATCATATTGGATGCCTATTAAATCAATCAAATTGTCTTTTTTATTTTTTGTTTGTTTATGAATCTTTTTTTTATTTTATTTTATCTCTCTTTCTATTTTTTTTTGTTGTTTGTGAAAAGTTAGGGTTTACCCAAAATGGAGATTCCAGTGTATAGGGAAACTTGTTATGCTAACGCGTAACCTTGTTCTGCTGATGAGGGGATTTATAGGGTTTTGTTAGGAATTCTTTGTAGAATTGGTTGGGTGAAGCTTTCTTGAATTGTATTGGAACAGATGAAAAAGATTGGTTTTCGACTTGACGAGCAGTTGGCTTTGGATTTAGTGACGGGTTACGTAGAAGGAAACATGCTTATTGAAGCTGGGTATCTCTTCAAAGAAGGGGTTCTTAAGGACTAGGTAGTTTGTCCGTATGTGCAGTGGCAATGGCTGTGAAACGGATGCCTCTGATGGCTATTGAACTTTTTGGAACACTTCGTGATTCGGGGGTAGTTATTGAAGATCGGGTTTAGGCGTCTCTTATTCGTGGTTGTGGAAAAATAGGTTTGATCAATGAGGCCGAGAGGATTTTTGATGATATTAAGCAATTTTTAAGTATAATAAATGATAGGGAATTGGTGTATGCATCGATGATTTATGTGTATTCAAGGGTCTAGGACCCTATATTGTTAAATAAAATTTTTTAAGGTACTTTTAGGACTGAGCAGTTGGGCTGATCATGCTTGATGAAGTCGGATACTAACAACGATGAAAGGGGAATGCCAATTTTCACAAGAATTTAAATATATCACACAAGTTGTTCTTTTGGCTCTAATGTTAAAAAAACATCAAAAAGTGGATTTTATAAGAAAATTTTACTGCCAAAAGAACAACCATTTTACACCCAAATGTTACATGCAAAGTAAATTTTGCATGCAATCCAGTCATCAAAAAATTGCATGCATTCTCTATTTTACAAGGTGCATATTACGACGAAACAAACGTGCCTTATATATATATACTAGGGATGCAAGTTGGGCGTTTCGGTAACCGAAACCCATTCGTTTCGGTTCGGTATGTTGTTTTTTTTTTTGGGAAATTTACCTAATCGACCCTATCAGATACACCTTTTCCGTCAGAGACCCTATATTTTCACCTTTACCCAAACCGACCAGCTTTTAGCCAAGCCATTTCTGAATAGCACAAGAAGTCTCAAATACCCTTGCTTACACTTTTTATTGTTCTACATCATTTAAAAATTTAAAAATTTGCACTTTTTTATATTTACGCGATGTGAGGCTGCATCTATGCTGTCTGATTTTAAGGCCGTAATATCAAGATCGACGGTACTAATGGTTGACACGAAAAAAAGGCGATATCATCTCTTTAAAAAAAAAATCGGCTGTTTACGTGATGTGAAGCAGCATCTATGCCGTATGATTTGAAGGTCATAATATAAAGATGATTGATACGAAAAAAAGGTGATATCGCCTCTTTAAAATAAAATAATAAAATAAAAATAAAAATCGACTGTTTAATGAGTCGATATCGACCCATTAAAGAGTCGATATCGGCTATTTAAACAAGCGATATCGAATGTTTAATGAGTCGTTATCGACTCATTAAACAGTCGATATTGGATCTTTAATCAGTCGTTATCGACTATTTAAAAAAAAGCATTATCGTTACTCGTCCTCACCTCTAGTTAGATGGTGTTGGGATGTGGAGAAATTACTGTGGATTGGACGGTGGTAGATTCCTTTATATTAAGCTTGAGTTTGACTGCTTTATAAGCTGTTGTCCCGTTGTGGAGTCGAGGTGATTAATTTGATGTGATGGGTATTAAGGTGTTTGAAAAGTAGGAGCGACATGCAACTCTGGTTTGTGTTTATTTGATGGGACGCTTCTTTTTTCCACTTTTGTGTGTGTGGGTGGGTGTGGATGTCTTAAATAGGGGGAGTGTTTTTTTGACTAATTAAAGAGTCGATATCGACTGTTTAATGAGTCGATATCGATTAACTACACACTCGATATCTCCTGTTTAAAGATTCGATATCGACTTTTTAATGAGTCGATATCGACTCTTTAAACATGCGATTTTTTTTAAAGAGGAGATATTGCCTTTTTTTTTCGTGTCAATCTTTGGCACCATCGACCTTTAAATCAGACGACATAGATGCTGCTTTACATCGCGTAAATATAAAAAAAGTGCAAAATTTTAAAATTTAAACGATGTAGAACGATAAAAAGTGTAAGAAAGGGTATTTGAGACTTTTTGTGCTAGCTGGAAATGACTTGGCTAAAAGCTAGTTGGTTTGGGTAAAGGTGAAAATATAGGGTCTTTGACGGAAAAGCTGTATCTGACAAGGTCGATCAGGTAAATTTCCCTTTTTTTTTTTTTTTTTTCCTGAAATTGAAACTGATTCGGTTCAGTGTAGGTAAACTACCTATCTTTTTATTTATTTATTTATTTATTTTTTGGTTTTTTCGACTTTTTTCATTTTTTTTTTCCAGTTTTTTTGGGTTTACTCAACCTACCTCGGTTTTTGGTTTCGAGCCACCCAAACTGATCGGTTCGGTTTGAATCAGTTTTCGGTTCGGTTCGGTTCGGGAGCCTTGATTTTCGGTTTGGTTTCGGTGTTTGCCTGTTCAGTTCAAAACTTGCATCCCTAATATATATACACACAGAGAGGGAGGGAGGGAGAGGCCCGAGACTATGCGCTGGGTGTAGAGAAATCTCTACACCCACCATCAGTTGGCCATCATGTGGCATCCATCACGAGAATCGGATGCCACGACAACGTAGGCAAGGTCGATTAGATCCCATTCAGAAAAAATAAAATTATTTTATGACTTTTCCACTGTTAAAAATGTGGTCAAAGTTGGAAAAAATGCACCAAAGTTTTGGGGCTTTGCATTATCTTTGACTGATAAAAATGGAGGGCAAAAAAGTTAAAAAACTATTTTTTTTTGTTAAATCACATGTCTCTCATGGTTGCTCAACCCAAAACAAGATTTGTTTTGGGTTGATCATGCCATGTGGCATGTGATCTGGCCACTGGGCGCACAGGTAATCTTGTGCGCCCGAGCGCTCCCCAATGCCATATATATATGAGGCCCGAGACTATGCGCTCGAGTGTAGAGAAATCTCTTCACCCACCATCAGTTGGCACCCATCACGAGGATCGGGTGCCAAGGCAACTTAGGCAAGGCCGATCATATCCTATTAACAAAAGAATAAAATTGTTTTTATGACTTTTCAATCGTTAAAAATGGACGGTCAAAGTTGGGAAAAATCAATGCATCAAAGTTTTGGGGCATTACCGTATCTTTGACCCATCAAATGGAGGACAAAAAAGATTTTTTTTTTTTGTTTGTTAAATCACATGTCCCATGGCTGCTCAACCCTCTTGTTTTGGGTTGATCATGCCACACGGCATGTGATCTGGCCACTAGGCTCACAGGTCATCTCATCTCGAGATGACCTGTGCGCTCAGATGCCATATGTATATGAGGCCCGAGACTATGCACTCAGGTGTGGAGAAATCTACCATCAGTTGGCCATCATGTGGCGCCCATCACGAGGATCGGGTGCCAAGACAACTTAGGCAAGGCCGATTAGATCCTATGAACAAAAAAATAAAAATGTTTTTATGACTTTTCAGCTGTTAAAAATGTGGTCAAAGTTGGGAAAAATCAATGCACCAAAGTTTGGGGTGATACCTTATCTTTGACCCATCAAATGGAGGGCAAAAGAGGAAAAAAAATAGTTTTTTTGGTTAAATCACATGTCCCATGGCTGATCAACCCAAAACAAGATTTGTTTTGGGTTGATCATGCCATGTGGCATGTGATCTGGCAACTGGGTGCGCAGGTCATCTTGTGCGCCCAACCATATTCTCTCCAATGCCTATATATATGTATATCTATAAAAACAATGCATTCGAGCTCCATATGAACCATTGGGGCACACAACTCTATAAAGATAGGTAGTTATCAAAATCAGTCAATCTTTGACTTTTGCCTCATAGTTTTTTTTTTGATGTTTTTTAAAAATTGATCTAAACACTCCATCCAATTTCCATGTGGCGCCAAAACAATGTTTGGGTGCCATGTGGAGCTCCACGTGGACAGTTGGGGCATGCTCACCGTGCCATGTCGGGGCACCTAATCGCTATCCATAAACACATATATGGGAAAAGGGCATATGAGTTTGAATGCGTGGATGAACCTATGCATTCGAACCCAGATCACGTGCCATGTGGCACACGATCTCAAAAGAACACCCGTTTTGGGATCATGTGGCATGTGATCTACAAATGGAAATTAGAAAAAGAAATAGTTTTTTGGTGGTCAAAATCATGGTCAAAGTTTGGGTACCGCCAATGTTGTTAAATGGCATTGTATGCCATGGCATGACCCAGTCGCATATGCAATTGTGCCATGTCGTACTTTTTTGGGGGGTCAAAAAATTCAAAAAAAATAATCCCAAATAGCATACTTTTCCTGTCATGGCGTACTTTTTCATGATCACTAGTAGTATGGCTATGAGCTCTTCAATAAAATCTTAGTTAGCTACAAAATAAAAAAACAAATATTATCGAGAGAGAGAGAGAGAGAGAGAGAGAGAGAGAGAGAGAGACCCAAAACATTCCTTCAAAAGTTGTAGTAATGGTTAGGATAGAGAACCCCCCTATTTATAGGGTTTGGGAAAGCAAAAAAAGAAAACAAAATTTTTTTTCTTGGAGACGGTATGCCATCGCATACAGTGTATGCGATGGCATACTGCCGCATATGCTACAGTATGCGATCGCATAGAAAAGTATGCAATGTCATACTTTACTTGATCGGATATACCATCATGGCATATGCGATCCCACCATTAGGGCTCGCATATGACAACAGTGGGTACCGCCTCACACATCTTGGTGCATTGAATTTTCCCCATTTGACCACATTTTGGAAGGTGCGTATGCATTGGGTCATGTCCAATTTTTTTGGGTGGTCTCTGATCGTCCCTAGGCAAGTTGCCGTGACACCCGTTCCCTTTGTTGGTTCCCACGTAGACCCCACGTGGTTCGAATGCATGGATCCACCATGCATTCGAAATTTCAAACCAATATCCCAGGGCGTCTATATATGTATATATGCATATATATATTTCAGGTGAACGGAATGGCTTGTAGTGTTTATTCATGAATATAATTTGATGTGGCATGGTAGAAATTTTATACTTTGGATGTATCTTACGGTTCTAAACTCTTCTGAATTTTATGTGTTTATTAATTTTCAATGAATGCAAAATTAATAAATGTTATGGCCAAGTTTAATTTTTGGTTTGATCCAAACCTATAGTGGTTTTATGATCCAAATTTAATTTTTGGTATTGACCAATGCACTTAAATAAACCAAAAAGTTCTCACTTTCTTCATAGCCTACTAATTACTATGCAGGCTTCCTAGCTTCAATCCACCATTTGCAGTTACATTTCTTATAGGTATATGAATATTTAAGACATCTGTGGTTCTTTGCTAAGGCTCTTAAACTTTATATTTTCCCTTGTTACCATAGTGACAAATTTCGTTTTCGGTGGGGGGGTCCTTTCGGTACATTTCGGATTAATTTCGATATATTTCGGAAAAATTTTGAGAAAATTTCTGGGATTAAAAATATATAAAAAATATATTTAATATTTTTAAAAAAAATTAGCAATTAATCCAAGCATTGATGCCAAGCTCAAGCATAGAACTATAGAAGACAAATTGACAAAAGGTACCATTATACTCACCCCACCAGGCTACTTTCTCAACCCACCTTCTTCAGTCGGCATGCATTGACCGCCTTTGAATCAGATGGTGGAGGTTGTTTTTCGTCCCCATCTTCTACACAATGGACCCATGGAATGTGGGCGTACCATCAGACGGTTGGTTTTTTATTACACATGGCACATATCTCAAAAAGTGACCCTAAAATCATATGACCTCCATCACGCTCAAACATGATTTTAGCATCACTTTTTGAGATGTGTGCTATGCGTAATAAAAAACTGACCGTCTGATGGTACGACCACGATCCATAGATCTAGTTTGCAAAAGATGGGGATGAAAAATGACCTCCACCATCTGATTCAAAGGCGGTCAATCATACCAGGTGGAGAAGGTGGGGTAAAAAAGCAGCCTTTTGGATGAGTAATCGGTACCCATTGAGCAACTGCAGTTATGTTTTTTTGTCCCACATCGTTAGAAAATTTTTTTTGACACTAGAAGCCACCTATATAACATAGGTTCACGTATGACAACCTCACCAGCTGTGTGGTGACTCTGGTGAGTTGACTGGTGAACAATATTAAAAAAAAAAAAAAAAGTTACACATTAAATATTAGAAAATATGTACCGAAATTTCAGAAATTTGTCGAAAAATATCGAAATTATCGAAAAGTTCAGAAATTTCGTTGAAATATTCGTTTGATCCCCATTTTGGCGAATTTCACGAAATTTCGCCGCATTTCGACGAAATTTGTCACTATGCTTGTTACGTGAGATACTGAAAAAACCAACAGCCACCCAGCCTTTCTAATACCAATCCGTTCTTCAAGATGTAGGTATTTGCTTTGCATCATCTATTAGAGTTTAGTGTATTATAAAAAATTAGTTATCAAAAGGCCTACTGTCATTTCAGTTCATTTTGAAGTTTAAAAAGTTTTTCTGGTCGATGGTTGGTTGTCGTTCCCAATTTGCCCAAGGAAAATTTACTTTGCTTCTTGACCAGGGTCCCATTTTATGCAATTGTTCCTCATCATGTTTAACACGTTCATGCAATTATAAATAAAAATTGGTAATTGTGCAACGATGGCCTCGCGTGCCCGCCACGGTGATGGTAAAAAGATCAGGGTCGCCACCCGAAGCTATGTGTCCCGAGATACACCCAAATCAAATGTTGAGCACCGAAGTGCTTGATTTTGACTTCAATTTACCGGTCTACACCAAAGGTCTAGGCAAGGACCTCGGTTACCGATTGGGAAGGTGTGAGGCACCCAACCGGTCCTCTCCGCAAAACACTCTACTCTATAGAGAAAATAAAAATACGAGGATTAAAAATACGAGGATTATGACCCCTAACCTGAAGGCTAAACTTCTTCTTCATAGTTCCTTTTTGAAATGGAAACCCAAATAAGAAAAAGAGAGATTTAGGCGGCACTTCACCTTGCCAGATTGCTCTCGGAACCGTCTCTAGTACTCTGCTTAACCGAAATTTCGGGTAGCGGAGCGACGTAGGTCCTTTTGGTGTGGGGAGGGAGGGGGCAGATGAAAAAAAAGAGGATTAGAAAAGAGATTGGGATTGGAGATGTAGCATGGATGGATTTGTAGCTTCTAGAAGCTAGGTTTGGGTCCTAACGGTTAGGTTTGTTTAAGCTAAATGGTTATAAATGGGATTCGGGGATTTCAAAGCTTCGGAGATAGAGCTGTATCCCATGGATTAGTTCATTTGTGGTCTCCCGATGGGTTGGGAGGCAGGGTACAGGGTGGAGTTTCTAGATTATCTAAGGACCTATGGGGTAAGTGGAGTACCATCATTAGCCTCAGATCATTGTGAACTCGAGTCCTCAACTCTAAATATCATTGGAAGTATCGATCCAAAATGGGGTGTCACGTTGATGCTCTTGGTTTGGAAATAATTCCCGTCATCACATTGGTCAACACCTAATCAAGGGAATGGGTATTGTGAGGGGACATGAAAAAGACATTTGAGAGGTTGGTTTATGTTCCCTTTGTGGGACGTGATAGACTCTGGGTGCTTGGGGAGTCTACTTTGTTTGTCGCGTTCAGGTGTCAATGAGAATTGTTAGGAGAGGAACCGTGCAAACAGTACTACTTTTGTTTAGACAACTGCTTTTTGCAAGGTTCTCATTTTGGATCAGTTGCAATACTTAGGGTTCTCTTTTCAAAATAGATGCATCCTATGATGATAAAACTTTGAGATTGTGGACACTTATTTGTAGTTGTAGTTTGTATCAGCATGTTTCAAATTATTTTCGTCAGCATTTTTGGAATATGATTGAACAAACCTCTTTGATCATATTGTTATTGGGATATTTAGCTTTTGAGCCATTCTTGACAAAGGTCGGATCCTGTCGCATTTATACTTCTGGCCATCATTTGGAGCATATGGAAAGAGGAACTACTGTGCTAATTGCTAAAGTTTCCAATGTTTGGGAGTTGATAGATGAACTTATTGATGTATCATATAGTGAGTGTTGGAACTTGGGACAAAATGCTTTAGGTTCACTCATGCTAGCGATCTTCATATCGGAGGGAGGTAGTTTTGACCACGGTTTGAAAACGCGAAAGATCAACTCGACTCGGTAGTCGTCTGAGTAGAGTTAACATAGAAACTCGTTTCAACAACAGTTAATTGGGAGCTAATGTATTTAAATCTAATTACTTGGCATTATTTCCGTTCTTGTACCTTGGGCCGTGTCCATAAAACACGCCTTATTCTTTTGAAGCCTAACATGATCTCTTTGATTTGGGATCATACTCTCTATACAATCTAAATTCCCCGTATTCACATCAATGTTCGCTAGAAAAGAACATCATACTGAAATCGTGGGTTCAAAACGTAACCCACGACATGCAAATGGTCTATGAAGGTGTTTATTTCATCTTTCATCAATTATTTTGCAAATTCTTTGCAATGGTTTCTTTGGCGTCATATACTACTACATGTATGTGTCACATCATCGGTTTGGCATCAGAATTGATCAAACAAAGTACTTTACTCGAGATAATACTTTATGGATGAAATTTTTTCTAATCCTTTAGTGTGATATCTGTGACGTTTACACCATCAGGTTTCTTGGAGTATGTGTTCTTATTCCATTGTTCAGAGGCAAACATCGTTCTTAACCCTTGCTTTTGTTGATATACGGTTTTTAGTGTTAGAAAACATAGCGTGTTATGGCTGGTTTGGTTAACTCTCTTGCCTTTGTATGCTTCCTCGTTAGATTTAATACCTAACAATATTTGTAGGGGTAAACAGTAATATTCCTACACTTGGAAATTGTTGTGGCATGGATCAGTAATTTACTAATGTCATGAAGCATGAGTTCTAAGCATTGTGGTGCACATGGCGACCAAAATAACTTCTTCGTCTTCTCCATTAGCATTTGTTCGGCTTTCACATAGAAGGCTTTGCTAACAGTAATAAATAAGGTTGTCAAAAGCATGGTTGCCAATCTTGCACGATACACGATATGTATCGTATCACCCCTTTACCGATACGTAGCGTTTTTCAGTGTATCGTGCGATACATTGAAGACCCCCAATTTTAGCGCCGGTTTTTACACTAGCTTTAACAAAGTTATTTTTTTCTTATCGTTTTGCCCCTCCTATTAAAGGAAAGGGAAATTAGATATGGGCTTTTCTGTCTTATTTGTCGACTTACGTTGAAACCAAAAGCTACCGCTGCAAATGCAACTACAAAACCCCAATTTTGAAAGTTGAACTGAGACCAAGGAGATCGAGAAGGAGAAGAAGATTGCAATCACAAAACCCTGATTGAAAGCTTTCTCTCTCTCCCTCTCTATCGTACCCCTTCTCTCTCTCGACAAAGAAAGAAGGAGAAGATGTAGAAGAAGAAAAAGTAAATCTTTTATTTGTTCTCGCTGGCATCTTGCCTCTCCGTCTCTCTCTCTCTCTCTCTCTCTTTATCTCTGCTCTCTGCTCTTGCTCTCTCTCTCAACGAGACGCGGTCTCTATCCCTCTCAGTTTCTCTTTTTTTATTTATATTTTTCTGAAAAAACAAAGAGAAAGGGAATGATGAGTTCATGATAGAGACAGAAAGGGAATCACAAGGTCTATCTGCGTTTTTTTTTTCCTAAAAGATACAAGAAATGGATAGAAAAGACTGTTATCTAGAAACGTTGCACGAGTGCCAAGTGTCAAGGTGCCATAGATGTTTGACACACTAATTTATAAAGATTCAAATACAGTAGTACAACCTTAAGAAAAATTAAAAAAAAAAAAATAGAATGTTTATGGAAAAAAAATTGAAGGGAGATCTTAGAAAGCCAATTGAGATGTGTAATGAAAAGATACATAATGTATGTCATGAACCTAACTAAAAGTGTACTATATTATACAAATCATTTTCAAGGACCCAAGTACGTTTTATTAGTTACTAAATTTTATACATTTTTGTAATAAAATGACGGTTCATTTTATCGTGTCAAAACGAGGAACATTTTGATAGTATTATGTGGTATTCTCACACATGTCTAGAAGTATCATACTGTGTTGAAGAGTGCCCAAGTGCCACCAAGTATTGGCATGACAAAACCCCCTGAAGCAGAAGTGCCTAGGTAACACCGGAAAAGGCACTTCGTTTTGTTTTGTCACGAGGGCACATCATGCATGCATTTATATGGTTCTCTGTTTTATTTTATCTCTTGTATCTGTCTACGATTTCTTTTTTCTCTTATAGTTTGTCTCTTGTATCTGTCTGCTAGTATATGCCTTCTGTTTATTGTTGTGTTCTAAGCACAGCTCATTTAGTTCATTATTGCTCTTGCGCCCTGTAATCTTTGATCAAAAAATAGTAATCGAAGTATGACATGATATATAAATATTTTATCCATTATTAATTCTGCTAGAGTGCTAGTATTAATACATTATACATGTACTATTATGCATGCATTTATTTGTCTATATCTTACGATATTTGATACGGTACGAGACGCGATACAGAAATTTCAGAAAACGATGCACATTATGATATACGATTTGACAACCTTGGTCAAAAGCACTGGGCGGATCCCATGTGACAGAACCCTTGCACACTAAGAGCAGGGCCTAGGCGGTGAGGCCCAGTATTGCTAGAATTTTTTTTTAATAAACAATAAGTATTAAAAAACCAAAATTTTTATCAATCAGCATTTATAACAATAGTCTGAAAGAGGAAAGTAAGTACAACTAGAAAACAACAACTAATAAATTAAATAAGTAAAACAATAGCTGGTGCATCATTTAGTTTTTAAAACATAATAGCTTTAATAGTGAATTTTGGGTGTATCAACTAATCAACAATAATATTTGATATTATCAATTCTTTTTTTTTTTATAGAAATTTCAAGTAACCGGTTTGATATAATTTTTATTTTTATTGATCTATTACAAATGCACAAAGTAGGATTTAAGTGTGTAAAGATGGTGTGTAATGAGTTCCCTAGGATTTTTTTCCTAAAGATGAGAAAAATGAACATTTTCTACAAGTTTAGGAGTGGCATTTGCGAGCTCCGCTTAATGCTGTTGTCACCGACCCTGTAGTCTGTGGTAATGGCGATGCCGAATCTGTGGGCATTTTAAAACTGGTTACGTAGAGTTCTTGTTTCAGCTTTTTTTGTGACGTATTTTGTGTTTATCTAGTTAATAAAATTGCTTATTTTTCGAGAAAAGGCAGTCCTGCTTGTATGCTCTACAAGAAAACCCAATGTGCCAATTTTTATGATGCCTAAGAGGGTCTGAGCATAAGCAAACTACGATTATGCACCCACACCCTTAAGCGTGGCATAGGCGGGGTTTTGATAACGGAATTAATAACCTAAACACCGTGTTTTTCTCCCACTTCTGGTTTTGATATCGGAGTTAATAACCTAAACACCATGTTTTGCTCCCACTTCTTTAACAGCATTACCAAGAAGTATAAAAGATTCTCGACATTCATTGAAATGTCAAATGCATCTGTTTTCAGAAGAACAATCCTTTTCAGACTCTCAACTTGCAAAATAATTATGGACCTATTTTTACCATCTCTCCAATGATCAGATGTAACTGTTACACTTTTTTTGAGCAGTTTACTGAAAGCAACCACTTATTATTTTGAAATTTCTGAGGGCCCCCGTTTATTTTGTTTTTTCAATTGTTTCATAAAATATGTGTCCCCTTCTTCTTCCTCACCTGAAACCCTAAACCCTCTTACTACCAACTTGAAATCCACCCGAAATCCACCGGCAAGTCGCAGCGATGACGACGACGACTTTTTCTTCATCTTCTTCCTTAGCTCCGACAAGTAGTGTCGGCAATGACTTCCTCTTCTTCCTTAGCTCCGGCAAATCACAACGACGGCCATCTTCAAGAGAGTGTTGGTTTTAAGAGCATTTCGGGCCGGGTTTCAAGAGGGGGTTTCAGGTGAGTTTTAGGTGGGTTTCAAGAGGGAGGGGATTTCAGGTGGGTTTCAAGAGGATTTCAAGATGGTTTCAGGTGGGTGTCATGGGTTTGTACAACTCACCGGTGCTGAAGAAGATGAAGACGAAGAAGTGGTGCCCTCGTGTAAATTACTGGGGGTGGCCCTTTCTTTTGGGGCTGAGTGAATATTTGGGGACTCTTCCTTCTCACGTTGGAGCGCAGGTGCTTTTAGTGAATCGGTAGTGCTAGTAGAGGTACCCTTTTTTCCCTTTTTGATCCTCATCCTTTGTGAATGTTTTCCCCTTCATTCGCGTTTTCTACTTCCTTCTTAAGCAAAGTGTTTCGCTGTAACATGTTATTTTAAGCCTCGACCCAAAACTACAAACTGCCTCAATCATTGCCGAAGATATCCACTCTTGACAAGATTAAACGTGAATGCAATCACATAAAAGAATCGTACTCTAGCTCCGCAGTCCCGATCCTGGTCACCTTTTTTCCATATTTGATTTATGGCGGCTTGTTTCTCTTTGTTCACCTCAACAAAAGCATCCATAGTACCCTTCATTTTGGTACTAGATGAACCATCACCATAGGATCCCTAGCTCCGCAATAATAATCCAGCCTCCCGCCATCATACATCGCGCCATCTTTGGCATGGTCATCAACCAAGCCAATAGGATCTTATGGCCCTGCACTTGCCACATTGGTGCATGACTGCCCAGTGGAAACTCAAGACTTTCGTAAGGTTGCTTATGCCGGACTCAGAATGGTTGGTTGATTCCCTCTTTAGCATCAATAGTAGCAACTTTGTTTATCAAAAAAATGTTCTTGTAATAATGATTTAATCTTTTTTAGAACATCATCGGCGTTTTCCAAACATACAGCATCATTTTGATGGGTTTGGACAAGATGATTTTTCATTCTAAAAACACTGACTTTATATATATATATATTTACAATAATTGTGCTAAAGTTTTTTTTTAATTCTTCAAAATTGTCAGATTCACGATGCTCTTATGCAAGATCGGTATCCCTCACTCACCATTTTTTATCAAGAAATAAACAACCGAGAAAGAGAAAATAAGAAATGATGGAAATCTAAAAGATTTTTCAAAACTTACAACCAAGATTGTCAAATTGAACCGATTTATGATTTGAATCTTATGATTTGAATCAGATCGTCTACCTATTGATTCGAATAGTACATTCGAATTAGAAATGGAATAAAAATCGCACGATTTCATTTGTATCGTGCAATTTGATTAGAATCACATGATTTGACCGGGTGGGTCTCGCAAGTCACGACATGGTGACATGCGGGACCACTAAAAACTATTTTTTTTTTCTTTTTATCAAACTGCCCCCAAAGACTTTAAAAAATAGTTTAGGGTTAGTAAACTTAAAAAACTATTTTCAACTTCTTTGAGGGAGATGGTAGATTTTGGGTTTTATTAGGGCAAATAAAATCCAATATCATTATCATCGTTCAACAAAATCGAAATCAGTTTTTTGTTGTTTCTCTTCTACACTACAATAGAAGCTTGTACATATAATTTCTCAAGGGATTGCTGCCTCCATCACAATCGGTCATTGAAAGTTAAGTTTCAAGTAATTTAATGTAAATATTTCTTACTTTTGTTTATGGTTTTATTGATGCGGGACAAACACTAAAACCCTAATATGCGAATTTGGGATTAACTTTTAGAAAGAATTGAATAGCGGAAATATTCAAAATCATGCAATACATTAAAAGTAATTCAATGAGATTAATAAAACAATTAGATTAATCCGTTTTAGCGTCAGAATGCGT
This sequence comes from Chloranthus sessilifolius, assembly GCA_021018995.1. Classification (NCBI taxonomy): domain Eukaryota; kingdom Viridiplantae; phylum Streptophyta; class Magnoliopsida; order Chloranthales; family Chloranthaceae; genus Chloranthus; species Chloranthus sessilifolius. The sequence goes on from CM037588.1 coordinate 13,801,516, forward strand.
GAAAATTTTTCTGATCTAGAAAAACGGCTCCGATGAGGGAACTCTAGATTCGTTCTAGTTTAGGGCATCAATCGACAATCGCAATATCGTCTCTTGACTCATCAGAGATTTTAATCGAAATAAAGCTTAGAATAATTTAGCAAAGGAAAACAATTTTGGGGATTTTGATTTTATCAACGGAATTAAAGAAAGATAATACCTGACAATAACTAAAGAAAAGACAAAATAAAAGGATAGATTCCAAGGCTTCACACCAAGGGTTTTCCGAAGTTTCACACCACGGCTCTACGTTGGCTTCGCACCAAGTCGCACGAGAAACGATTGCTCACTCCTCGAGGTTTTGAAAGATTCACTCCCTTGATTGAAAACTCTTCACAAGCTCCCTAGGGTTTGCACAAAAGTAACTCTCTTTTATTTAATAATAAAAAACTTACTAAAAGTCTTTACAAGCCTCTATATATAAGCCACCCAAAATAAAATTTGCAATAAAAGAGTTCTAATACTAATAAAACACAAAAAAGAAAGTTTCACATAAAATCCCGTCAATGTAGCTCGCTCGAGCGAGGATTATAACCGCTTGAGCGAGGGCTTGCTACGACACTGTTTTCCTCGCGGTTTGTATCCGTTTCTCCTCTGAGGCTACGGTGCTCGAGCTTCCTCTACGCTTCTTCTGACCCCGAAAATCTGTTGTTGCCCCAAATCCAAGCTCATAAATTTGGCATTCCTCGTCATTCTCCTTCACTCAAAATGTTTTATCACCGATGAAACGCACACGCCACACTTCGGGAGCTCAATTCTTGGCTTGCCTTTCCACGCTGTGAGATATTTTTGATTCTTACCTTCATTGGCATGGAAGTTTGGAAATTTTATAACCTCCTCATTTGACCTTTTCTCATATTGCATAGGTAAGGTACGGGATAGAAAATGGGACAATGGGGGTAGTTCGATTGGATGCTCAAGAAGGAATGGATTAACGGGCGGGGTAGTGGGATCAAGAAGAGGCGTAAGATCCGTTATGGCAACTATCAGATTGTTACCCTTGCCTAAAGGAAGATCGAGATCTCCATCATTACCCTTCTTTAAAATTGGGAAAGATTCCACATGCTCAGAGCCATCAGAAATTAACACAAAACTGTTAGTATCAAGGACATCAAATATATTCACTGTGTTAGTATGATTATGCGTATTTCCGGTGCTCAATAAATTCAAATTGTTAATCCCATGCAAATCAGAATGATAATATGATCCTACCAATTCTAATGACTCCCTTGAGATGGACACATTATCAACACCGTCCTCGGCAATAGGAATTGTCCTAATGCAGCCTATGGATCTGACTGAAACCTCACCTTCCTCATCACTTGGAGTGCTACATGGTTCATACACTTCTTCGGGTATCTCATTGCTCTCTTTCTCAGTATGCTCCTGAATGAACAAAGTCTGACACTTACTAGGACATTGGGATGCAAAGTGACCAAAACCTTGACACTTATAATATTGCTGCGGGGCACGCTTAGAACTTTCGACCATTGGGCCCTTTCCTTTGTCAACTTGGGGAATTATGGATTTTGAGGATTGATTAGAAGCATTATTACCCTTTTCGATAGGGTTAGATTGATGCTCAAATTTGGAAGACTTAGATCGGCCATGACTGGGGGTGTCGAGATACCGTTCTAATTCTTCAACCCTAGCAAAGCATTCCTTGAGATCCGTAACGGGATAAGGAATGAGTTTCCTCTGTAACTCTGGGCGAAAACCCATTCGGAATCGAGAGAGGGTAACTTTTGCTGGTTCATCGACATCGGCCTGGGTCATCAGGTCTTCAAACCGATCGATGTACTCTGTGATTGGGGAGTCTCCTTGATGCAATGACTGCCATTGATCAAGAATACGTTTGTCATATGATACAGGAACGTATTTTTCGTGCAGTTGGGCTTTCATTTCAGCCCACGTGAAAATAGCACGAAGACCCTGGATTTGCCTACGACGCTCCACTCCTAACCAATAAAGTCTTGCTTGACTCATAAGCTCGACTTTGGCAAATCTGATCTTGCGGTCTTCGGACATGGCATACCACTTAAAGTAGTTTTCCATGCTAGCGACCCATTCGAGAAAGACCTTAGGTTGTCTTTACCCGTCAAGAGTAGGGACGTCCATTTTCACAGATTTCATGACCTTATCGTCTAGATTGGTTTGGACGTCACGTCGGGGAGGAACATCTCTCTTACGGTCACGGTTGTTGACTCTAATGGGATTCTCAGCGATGAGCTCATTGATTGCTTCGAAACGAGTCTCTAAAACCTCATGTCGGGCTTGTTGATAAGCAATGTGCTCATCCATCCGGGTTTGACTAGCGGTCACCTTAGATGCAAGATCTCTAATCAGGGCCTCTAAGGTACTGGTATCAATGATGGAATTATGCAAGACAAAATACTAAATTCAAGTGAACCTTAAAATCTATATGACATGGACCCTAAACTAAATCTGTGCTATGATACCAAAACTGACGCGGGACAAACCCTAAAACCCTAATATGCGAATTTGGGATTAACTTTTAGAAAGAATTGAATAGCGGAAATATTTAAAATCATGTAACACATTAAATGTAATTCAATGAGATTAACAAAACAATTAGATTAATCCGTTTTAACGTCTGAATGCGTGAAAATTTTTCTGATTTAGAAAAATGGCTTCGATGAGGGAACTCGAGATTCGTTCTAGTTTAGGGCATCAATCGACGATCGCAATATCGTCTCTTGACTCCTCGGAGATTTTAATTGAAGTAAAGCTTAGAATAGTTTAGCAAAGGAAAATAATTTTGGGGATTTTGATTTTATCAACGGAATTAAAGAAGGATAATACCCGACAATAACTAAAGAAAAGACAAAATAAAAGGATAGATTTCAAGGCTTCATACCAAGGGTTTTCCGAAGCTTCACACCACGGCTGTACGTTGGCTTCGCACCAAGTCGCACGAGAAATGATTGCTCACTCCTCAAGGTTTTGAAGGATTCACTCCCTCAGTTGAAAACTCATCACAAACTCTCTAGGGTTTGCACAAAAGCAACTCTCTTTTATTCAATAATCAAAAACTTAATAAAAGTCTTTACAAACCTCTATATATAGGCCACCAAAAATAAAATTTGCAATAAAAAAGTTATAATACTAATAAAACAAAAAAAAGAAAGTTTCATATAAAATCCTGTCGCTATAGCTCGCTTGAGCGAAGATTATAACCGCTAGAGCGGGGGCTCGCTTGAGCGAGTTTAAGTGATCGCTCGAGTGAGGGCTCGCTACGGCACTGTTCTCCTCGCGGTTTGTATCCGTTTCTCCTCTGAGGCTACGGTGCTCGAACTTTCTCTACGCTTCTTTTGACGCCGAAAATCTGTTGTTGCCAAATCCAAGGCTTCTAAACTAGGCATTGCCCCTTATTTTAACTATTATTTCTAATCTCATAAAACTTTCCTCTCTTTTGTAGTATTGTTTATTTATTTAAAGATGGTGAGAAATAGATCCTACGTGGGAACATTGTAGGCAAGTATTTGAAGGGAACAAACTATATGTCATATTTAATTTTTGTGGAAATAATTATTGAGGCAGTGTTTTATGATAAAACAGCCGCTTGCACATATAAAGAAAGATGCAAAAAGGATTGTGGGATGTCCACACGTACCATATGACGTATCATTAAAGTTTAAGAAGATGTTGGAAGGGAAATGTGATAAGGATGAAGCCGTAATGTTTAATAGGGGTGATGATAGTTGTTAAACAAGATGATGAAGTTCAAATAATTGACTAGAAGGGAAAAAGAAGGATGATTTTGTTACAAAAGGGAAGAAGTTATCTACATTAAACTAAATGTGGAAAAAAAGATAGAGAGAAAGATTGTTTAGAGATATGTCGTTGTTTTTAGGCGATTGCTTTACCATTCAATTTGGTAAAGAGTCTATTTATCAAATCCATGATGAAAGCTATATGTGTGTTTGGGACATGATTAAAGCTGCCTTCTTACCATGAAGCCCGAGATACCTTTTTGAAGAAATAGGTAATAAATGTGACATCAATGCTAATAAATGTGAAATAGGTAATAAATGTGATATCAAAGTTTGGGAAATGATTAAAGCTTCCTTCTTACTATGAAGCCCCAAATACCTTTTTGAAGAAATATGTAATAAATGTGACATCAAAGTTAGGTTGAATGGAGGAAGGCTCGTTGCACTATTATGCCCAATGGGTAGACGGATAAAAAGCATCGTTCCATCACCATATTTTTGGTAAACAGTCCTAAATGTATTTTATTTCTGAAATCCGTTGATACTTTACCAATTTGTAAGAATACTGAGAATTTATTTAAATTGCTTGATGAAGTTGTCGAGGAAGTAGGTGAGGATAATGTTGTTTAAGTTGTAACAGAAATTGCACCCGTGAAGACTGGACAGTTGTTAATGGAGAAGAGGAAAAAGTTATTTTGGTCTCCATGCACTACACATTGTTTGGGGGTATTAAGAAGAGGTACAATATGTTTTAGAAGATCATAGATGATGGATGTAATTTACAACTCCATCAACCTCTTCATGAAGCAGCATACTTCTTAAACCCAAGGTACCATATGCGGAGAATTTAAATGTTGATCTTGAAATTAAAAAAGGGCTTGTATGACACGATAGAGCGTGTTGTCCTGAATCTAAAAGAGAGGAAACTCATTGATAAGAATATCGACGAGTGGTACAACTACAAATATTTTTGGAAGGGAAATGACTGTTGATGGTTGTACAGAAAAACAAGCTAAAATTCATGTTATAGTTATTACTCTATTTAGTATATCTGCTTATTCACTTGATTGTATTCTTAATTTCTCATACTTTGTGATAAATAATTTTTTTTTAAATCTTGATAATAACTTTATGGTGGGCAAGCTATGGAGGTGGTACTCCTGAATTACGGAGGCTTGTTGATGCAGGACCAATACACCAAAACTCTAAAATAGTGTTTCAATCCTGCATGAGATATTTAGGGTTTTGATTACACAGTTGATACCCGATAATCTCGGAATAAACTAAGTAAATAAGAAGAATAAAGTAGAAAAGAAAAGAAAACAAATAAATTATGGGCCTCGCACCCTTAAGGCTCGTTCGGGTGTTTCTTGGCTTTTCCCAGAAAAGCTCAAATTTATGAAAACTCAGAATCCTGCAGATTTTTAACTGACTCAGATTTCTAGCTTTTCTCAGATGCATTCTTAAGTTACTCAGATTCCTGGCGTTTCTCATAAAAGGTCATAATCCTTCATTCTTAAGTTCCTCTCAGAAAAGCTCTCAATCAGTTCAATGGGTGATTGTGCTACGACCGTAGAAATGTTATCTAATCATTGGTTTATGTGTCGTATTTGGATTTGGCTCAAATTTGACGGGCAACCAATCGATGCAAGGCTGAACATATTTGACGAAGTTTTTTTCCAATTCTGATTCTAATAGATTGTAAATCGTATATAACACTCAATTAATGGGTGGAAAGAAGAAGATTATGGAGAACATTAATCCACCTCAAATACGGTGTAGATCTTCTCAATCCATTTATTAAAGGCCTAATCATACCCAAGGGTTTAGACTCAATCTAGCCTAACCTAACCAAAGTTTCTAATTGAGAGCTAAAATAATTGGGTCTGGTTGAGATTATTCTCACCGCATCGATTGCGTCCTTACTCCTACTATACATATAAATCAAATATCATTAAGACATTTGTATGGACCTTGAGATCATGGCGCACCTATTAGACGGTTAGTTTTTTATTCCACATGGCACAGATCCCAAAAATGTGATCCTAAAGTCTTGTGGCACGAATCATGCTCAAATTTGACTTTAGGACCACGTTTTGGGATATGTGACATGTGGAATAAAAACTGGCCGTCTGATAGGTTCGCCATGATCTCAACATACCTTGTGTGGAACATTGGAGGGAAAAACGATCTCCATTGTCTGATTTAAAGCAATCAATGATTTTTTAGCATGGGCGTATTTCAAGATTCGGTGGGCGTGAATAAGGTACCCAAATAAAAATTGGTTTTGCCATGACCATGCAGACTCACAATAGCACTAAATAAAAATTGGTTGGGGGAAGAATTGAACCCTTGATGTGTTGAGAATATCTCAAAAACCTCACCAATTGAACCACCATCAGGTTTTAGTTCACAAATGCGTTGCTTATTCAAAATATCTTAATTTGTTTTTTTTTTTTGAAAGTTTTCTGGGGAAAGCACCAAATTTAAGTGCTTCCTAGTGCACCAAATAGGTGCCTCTTACAAGCGGTAAGGTGTAATCTTAATGGAGTAAACATTCCCCAAAACAATTAATATCCACCGCCGGCCACCCCGAGTGCCAATATTTTGACGGTGCAAGTCACCAAACTATGGCCGGAGGCCGGCCGATCATGCCGGTGTCCGGAAGTGTCCAGTCAACTTACCGATAATGGAAGAAATTACATTGAGAAAAGGAACAAAGCCTCAACAGGCTCTGTTTTGATATTATTTTGGTGCTCAGTTACAGATCTGCATCATGGTTGGTTGGGTCTCTGAATAGCCATTGGAAAAAAATTGTTCAATGTAGTTGTAATCCGGTGTACCATATAGGAAGGAGTATAATTGCAAGCACCGATTTTGAGCTCAAATTCGGAGCCTTCCCGAGCAAAAAGCTCAGAAAGTCTCAGAAAGCGAGAGAACCAATGCAAACTCGCGAATTCAGACTCTCACGTAAAGACTTCGATTTTTCCTACTTTCTGAGTTCAAACTCAGAATTTGCGCATTTCTGGGCTCTCGAGCGCGGCCGTAGATTGACTCTAAACCTATCTTGGGAACAAGAAGAATCACTCTTCCATTAAAAAATTCGTACAAGTTCTCGATATATTCATTCATCGACTTTTTCAAAATAAACTCTCTTTACAACTATTTAACACAACTCTACTTTTAATGGACTAAAATACCCTTAAACCTAGTACAGACCTGAATAGAAAAAAGAGATGCACACAACTTAAACTTCCCGTCGAAAAACACAGAGTGCGGCGGGAGTTGACTTACGGTCGACTGTGATCATCATTGCGGTCAACCATGAAATGTCCCATGGTCGACCATGAATTGGGGACCTTTGTTTTCGCAGAAATCAGATCGGGGGTCCCATCCTAGCTTCCTTAACCAGTCTTTAACAGTTTTTTAAAAATCCATTTGCAAGTCCACTTATTCTTCAGTTTCCTTCTCTTGATCGAGCCATGATTCCAATGCATAGGCTTCGATTCTGCATCAATTTTTCTGTCATTAAAAAAGTTTGACCTCGAACTTTTGTCGAAATTATCTGTCTGCTCTTCGAGCTAAGGATGAGTTTTAGATGGATCTAAGGACACCATCTTCTCAGGTTTGGCAATCTCTGAAGATTCCAAACTATTAGGACTACTCTCTATCCCTGCCATAGTGATTTTTGTGGTGAGAATCTTCTTGTTTCTTATTTGGAAAAAAATGGTTTCCACCAACATTTCCTCATTGATCATCTGATTGGTACCATTTCTCATAACTGGTTTTGGGGATTTATCCATAATATCATGAATGTCTCCAGGATCTTCCAGTATTAGTTTTTCAGCCACTTGAGATGACTCATCAAAGCCACTTTGTTCGCGGACATTTTCTGTCTCCGGCTTGAAAATTCTCTTTCTCCATGGTATCAAATGGCCCTTGGCATATAGAGGTGATATTTTTACCGTAACTATCCAAACAAAGTCTCATCGATTGTACTTCTTGCAACAAGTGTGGTTTGAGCTCCATAGCACATTTGCCAATTACTTCCTCCGCTAATTGGCATGCAGTGGACAAGAATTCCTTATCTTCATTTCATACTCTAGCTAAGAGGGAAGAGAGAATCTTAGGCGAAATATCGTCACTCCTCCAGCACCATGATCATAACTAAAGCCATGGATTTAAGAACATTGCCTAAATGGTGGTTCCTTATAACTCTCAAGAAGTGGTGAAACATCTCAAGAATCAAAGTGTCACACTCAAGATCCAACATTACAACACATGACCTAGTCTTTGCCATAGTTTCAAGAATTGCAAGTCTCTTAGAATATGAGCGACTCTCGAAATCAAACAAATTCTCAACAAACACAACAATTACCTAGAAAATCTCTTTTATTAATTCACCACCGTAAGGAGTATCTGGAGCTGTTAGTCGTGTGATCTCGCTGATACAAGACGCCACAAGAACTCTCACATCCATATCTGAATGCTTCAATATTTTGCAACCAGTGCTTCCACTGAGGTATTACATCGACTCAGACGGTGACTGCTTTATACATTGTTGAAACCTTTCAAGTTTATCAAGAAGAGAAAAAATGCCATCAACATCAGATGGAGGCTTGAGGAGTCTATTACCAGCGTCCCTCAAAGATCGTTGCTGTTCTTTCTCCGGATTCATCGCCATGAAAGCTTGCTTCAAATTCTTTGATCTACTTTGCGGGTGAGAGAACCAACTCCACGTGTCGAGAGTTGAACCGTTCTCTGATACCAATTTGATGCAAGACCAACACACTAAAACCTTAAAATAATGTTTCAATCTGACATGAGATTTTAAGGATTCCATTTCACGATTGATGCATGATAATCACAAAATGAATTGAAGTAAGCAAAAAGAATAAAGGAGAGGATAAAAGAAAACAATAAAAATTATGGGCCTTGCACCCTTGGACTCACTCCAAACCCATCTTGGAAACAAGTAGAATCAAATTTCCATTAAAAACTTCTCACAAGCTCTCAATATTATTTGTTCATCAACTTAAACTTTCATTATAACTATTTATAACACTTAAAAAACCCTAAACTCAACTCCACTTTAATGGACTAAAATACCCTTAAACCTAGTACGAAATTAAATAGAAGAACGATGCACGCTACTTACACTTTCCGCCGAGAAACACATAGTGCGGTCGACCCGGACATGACTCATGGTCGGCCATGACGATCATTGCGATTGACCGTGAAATGTCCCACGGTTGACCGTGAAACCCTTTGTTTTCCTAGAAATCAGAAGGGGGGTCCCATCACGGCTTCCTTAACCAGTCTTTATTAGCGAGTCCAGTTCCTCGTCAGTTTCCTTCTCTTTATTGGGCCACGATTCCAATGCGCAACTCGATTCTGCATCACTTGGCATTCGGGTTTTGAGTTTGACATGCGGTGCAATCGGTTGCTAGTGCAGCTGGAGCACCTTTGTCCAAGTACGTTATTTAGGAAGTTAGTAATTATGTTATTATTTGTGAAGTTTATATTTTAGTTGATATTTTATATATTTTGTATTTGGTTTATAATGTAGATGCACACCAAAAGGAGAAATCATTTGGAACAAAAGTGACTAAATGCATTAGTGTTTGTGAAATACAATCTTCAAGTTAAAGTTCGTTAAAAGTAGAGAGACAAGGATGGAGGGTTGAATCCAATTTGCCTATCAAATATGAAGTTCGATGATGATTGGATCAGAGCGAAAGATTGTTCAATTCTAGAAGATGCATGGATGGATATAAATAAATGCTTCCAAAATGAAGTAGTACTACAAGGTGAATAAAGTAACCAAGGAAAAAGAAGGAAAAGAGGTAATTTATATTAGTCTATAAAATGTGATTTTGTTGATGTAACTAAATTATAAATCACTAAATCACTAAATCTTGTACATATATTAATAATAATTTAATTGATTTAGTTCACTTTATAGGCTCAAGAAGACTTATCCTTGATATGGATAAAGTTAAAGGGAAAGTTATTGAAGAGGAAGAAGAATTTATATCTTCTACGGATGAAGAGAAAGAGGATGAAAGGGAGATACGGGAAAAAGTAAGCGACGAAGATGTTCGCGATGGTAGCAACGTCAATGCCAATGCTACAGAAGATCAAGATGAGGAAGAATGATAGTTGAAGACTTGATATGTTTTTTTTTTTTGTTCTTTTGTTAATGGATATTGGATTGTTTTCTTGAAGTTTTTTTGGGTTTTCAATACACTCACTCATAGAGATACTCATACAGATTGCCGGACAAAATTTCAGGGAAATTTACAACAATTGATGAAATGAACATACTTCTTGGCTGTTTAGGATTCAAATTTGTTGAAAATGATTGAAGTTTTATATGTATTGCATTTTTCTAATATTATTATTATTTTTTAAAATTGATTATATCTTACAATTTTCAATTCGATTCATGATTCAATTCAATTTTTAAGGAAACTGATTTATGATTCGATTCACCAGTTGACGACCTTGCTTACAACCTTCAATGGCTCAAATCTTATTTCTTGACACCATCTTCAATCAACGCATATGAATAATGTAAACGATAGGATTTGATTGCGAATGCTAGAATCGGATTCCGATGAATGACAACAAAGATATTTTGACAATAAGATTTTGGGGTTTTCTCTTCCAAAAATCCTAAATCTTATAAAAAACTAAAAAAGATGCATGAGAAGATACAAAGATTGCTTACCTAAAGGTTGAAGACAAAAGACACCTTACATACATGTATAGGGGTCAAAAAGTTAAAAAAGAGTGACTTTTGTGACTTATGACTGATAAGATTTCATGTTTCGCTAGTTCCCATCAGCATCGTACGACACATAAAATTGATTCAAACATATGATTTGAATTGTAGGGTGTATGATGCAATTCGATCCATATGATTTTAACAACATTTCCTTGTCTTGTCAAGAGTCTTTGCTGCCGGATGAGGACACCACTCATTCTTCAAAATATCTTAGATAACCTCCATAGGAAGAGGTCTATCACACTAGATTTAGTATTAGGTAAGCTTCCCGAACTCTGGGTGCTTTGGTGTTTGAGTCAATTTTTGGGATATGAGCCACATGGAATCGTCATGTGTGCCATCTGATAGGTGCACAATGATCTAAAGCAAGGTGTCAAAATCGGTATTGGACTCGGGTATCGGTCCATGGAGGACCGATATGACTCGGCCGATACCGATACGTATTGGCTTATTTAAAAAAAAAAAGAAAAAGAAAAAAAAGAAAATAGAAGTATTGGCCGAACCCGATACGATATCGGCCGATACCCGATACGTATCGGCTGATACCCGATACGTATCGGCCGATAGGGACCTGTATTGGCCGATACTGATACCGAGTTGAGATACAGATATGTATTTGTTTGCCGAGAAACCGATACGCGTTGCCTATACGTATTGGTATTGGCCGATTTTTGATACCATTATCTAAAGATCTTGGTGTAAAAGATTGTCAATGTCCAAAGATTTGAAAGATGTCCTATAAAAAAGAACTATGTTCATGAGCGAGGAGGATTGAAGGGAGCTAATCTATATATTCTTTGTAAAACCTAAATTTCAGCTAAGAACTTGTCCATTCTTGAATGTATTTTACTAATACTTCCCTTAACATGAGGGTATTTTGTAACGCAACCAAGCAGTCAAGTTTTGTAATGATTAGTAAGATACATATTGATTTAATAATCCTTATTTTTGGTAATAAAGATGCTAAAAATGGTCGTTGCGCCTTAGGTCTTGTCCCACTTTGCATATTAGTTGGCTTAAAAGTAATTGTCTGTAGGCTATCAAGATAGGCCAAACTTGGCTCAAATAGTGGTGAGCCTTAAAAGCTTGTTGGACTGTGCATCCTATAAACGATATTTTTTAGGTTCTATCTCTTGCATGGATCGATCAATGGGTTGTCCCTTTTATGGCCCAATTTTCATAATTGTTAGTCTTCGTAACCTCAAACCCAAAGGCTATATCTTCCTACAAAAAGGCCATCTCAGGTATGAGACTGCCTAAGACTCTAGTTGGAATTGGACAAAATATCCACAAGGGATGGACTTGGAGAAGGAAAAAAGGAGTAGAAAGTTTTTGGTTGATAAAAGTTGCCTGGGGCTTCTCCATAGATGATGAGACTTCCTTGGAAAACAATTTCTTGGAACTTTGAATTCTATTAAGCAGCATTGCTTGCCATTGTTGGATCTCAAATTTTAAAGTAATGTTCAAGCTGATTTTGTATCATTTTGGAAGAGTTTGAAAGCAAAAACTGCGAAACTTCTATTCTTTAGTAAATGTAATCAAGTTTTATTTGAACGTTTTCTGATAAATATAATAATAGTTGTCAAGCTACTAGGCATTGTCTATGTAGCCTAGGCATCATGTGGCCACTTGGAAATGGAACCTCATTTACACGTATGGAACATATATACATTATACATTTTAATTTCTTATTCTTGGTACACAATTCCTTAAAGTGTCCTGAATCTCCTATCAAACTTGCGACACACATGAACACTGATATGTTTGGCAGGGTGCTACGAGTATGTGCCAATTCAAAAAATACTTTGATTAGATGATCTTAATTGTCCAACCAATATACCTTTTCATGTTACCAAGATGTTTGGTACAAGCTCCTGTAAATATGGTTAGGGTCATCCGCTTGGTGGAATTTGTGGTTTGTGACACACGTGCTTGATTTCCATGTGGATGGTCCAGATTGAGGTAGATATGGCACGCGTATGCTAGGAGATTGGGGTGATTAGTACTTGTACCTGGTGCCGTGAATCTGAAATTTCTCTCTACACATACATACGTATATGTATGTATGTAGACACATTCTCACTCACCCTTTGGGGGTATATTTTTCTTCCTCTTACTCCTGCCTTCATGCTCTTGGTCCGTTAGTATTTGAGCTGCATCTGCTATTGTTATTTTTCAATTAATTAGTCTGTGGGATAGTTTGGTGAGGAATTTAAAATCCAAATTTGAGATGTACTATTCCAAATATTACATCTTAATATATTGTTAATAGACATCTTATAGGTGCTGAAGGTGCAACTTGAGTTTTTAAAAGTCTTCTTATCTATTATATAAAGTGTTTTGGCTTTGGTCGACCTATTCCTGGTTTGCGCTATTACAACTTTTTCAAAAGTTCAATAGTGCAGATGGTCTTTGATTGTACGGCTCCTGTTAAATGTGGCATTCCTGACACAAATTTATATGTTGGAGATAAATCTCAATTCTTGGGACGGAAGTTCACTTTCATACACGCATAAAGAATTAGGATTGTAACTGAGATTGTTGGCTACTTCTCCAAATTGTGATGTTGAAAATGCGCTGAATATTCAGAATTCTATCTGCCATAAATATATTGAAGCAGTTATGGTTTTTGTTCTCTAATTAAGATGGGGAGTGATGTTTCTTCTGTGTATGCTAGGTTTCATATATTACCAGATTTTGACGAAGGTAAACGCAGTTGTAGAAGAAAACTAGAACGACACAACAAAAGGAGGCGAAGAAAATCCACTGATTTTAAAAGTGCGGTGGAAAAGGAAGCTCATGGGGCACTGTCGGCTGAAGATGTTTCTTGTGATCGTGAAGCAGGGAAAGGTACCACTGATTCAAAATTTAGATTCTCTTATCATTTGCTTTCTAGATCAGAATTGTTTATGCTAGTTTGTATAGGCTGAAAATTTAGAGCAGTTATTGTGAATGCTTAGTCTTTTGGGGAACAATCTAATGGTAACTCTGTTGACTAGTCTGATGCTGGGCTATTTATTTTGGGAGCGAGAGGTCTTGAAGAAATCCTTACTTTTAAGAGTTCTAATTTGCCCAAGAGTAAATATTAGGTGTTGCCCCTCTAAGACCTGAAATTGGTTGAACAACCCTCAGAATTTTGATACCCACTATTTCGGTCACAAGGCCTTTTGGCCAAAATAGCCACTCATAAAGTGCATTTAGATTCTTTTTTGTGGTGTTAACTTCACTATGGATCATTTTGCGTTATAGTGGGGCAATGCCTGCTATGTACTTTTCGTGCCAGCAATAAATTTTTAGTGTATGTAGTTGCAATATTCTGGATTATTTATTTTAAGATGTTTTCAGTCAAACTTCAATTTTATTAAGGAATCTAAAAGGCATTAAAATACAGAAAAAATAGAAATACAAGATATACAATCAAGAAAATACCAAGGGTAGGCAAACCAGCCTAACCACCCAAAAAAACTAAGAAAACATATAAATATTAGGTGCCATCAATTTTACGACTACAAAAGGCTCTTAAAAGAAAACCACATTTTCTTGCTTATCCGTCATAGTTTTCCTCCCTATGAACATGAATGATCTTATTTGCTTGCATTTTGAGAGGATAAGATGCATTTCTTGAAATTTCATTGCTTATTTCCACGACATCGATGTTTCCTTTTTTAGCACAAATTTATTGAGAGCCCCCCTGAACCCTAATTTTCCATTTCTTTTCTCTTCGTTCTCTTTTCCTAACTTCTCTACATCTGATCTCATCAAACTTAGACTCATTGGGACAGATAAATTTCAAGTTTACTAACAAAGAGCTGCTTATGTAAAGGAGCTACTACTTACTTATCTCATATCTAGACAAAGTAGTACTAAAACAAGCAATATTCATAACACTATCTCAGCACACACCACATATTACTCCCAACATACCACACATAAACATATATGGACTCGCAACAAAACCTATCATCTCCATCATCTTCTCCGACAGTCGATTAGCCCTTCATTCTTCGTTTCACCTCAACCGCTCCAGGATCGATGTCCCAGTTCACAACATGTATAGCAGTTAAATTCACCATGAGCTGTTTGAGCTTGTCGTGTAGACACAACAACTCGATCATGCTCGCCCCGTGAATGTTTGATGGGTCTGTGGTTCATGTGTGGGCTTCTTGAGTTTTGTGTCTTCTGCTGGACTTGCCCATTGCTTTCTTGAATTGTCTAAACATAGGAGTATCTCTTGTCCAATTGCCTTACAGCTTAAATTTTGATTGAAAATTTACGCGGCTTTTGAGAGTATGGCAGTAGGGTTTGTCTACTCTTCAAATCGTGTCTATGACGAGTTTGTTTTGAAATTATGTTTAATGACCATTGATGGACTTTCCAACGCAATGCTCTTCTATACTGTAAATATCGGCTCATGTGTTAAGTAAATAAAGCACGTCCATGTGTTTTATAGAGCACTTACTTTGTTGTCGTAAACAATTAAGCGATAAGAATTTTTTTCAAAAATGAATCTTCTTCTTGTCCTACAATTTTATCTTCACATTCCTTTGTCGTTGACAATCAGATTGGACATTCTTGCAACGAGCAAGAGAATAGTCCAATTGTTTCGTAGATAATATTTTGACTTTTTGATGGTCCAGTATATCCTTCAAATAAAAAATGTTTTCGACCTTACCTAGCATCTGTAATCAATTGCCATGTAATGAGGTATCTCTACATTAATTTTGTACTCGCCGTTAAGTAATTAGATATCTTTCTTTTATCTGATAGATTTTCATGAATCCTAATTTTTTCAACCATGTTTTGTAGGGTGTTTATAGTAATTAGATGTCTTTCTTTTATCTAATAGGTTTTCATGGTTCTTAAAATTTTCAAACATGGGCCGTGATTTCCCTTTCTGATTTATGCAGAATAAATAGAAGCTCCTCATTCTTTTCTGCTTACTATTTTGTGTTTGAAATTTCGGCTGAGTTATTAGATGGAGTTGCTCGTGAAGATCGTTTATGCTTGAGCAACCAGATGGTAGAGACAGACACTTTCTTGGACTCTGAAGACGGACATGGTTCCCCCTTTCGCTCGGTTCCCAGTTTTCAAAATATCCAGACTAATAGTATTACATCTTTTGTGACTTCTGGGGAAACCCAGATTGAAGGAGGAAAAGATAATTCCAAATCTGGTCGTTCTTCATCATTTTCTGGCAATAAGAGTACTTATTCATCTGTGGTAGGTTTACTGAATTTTATCCTAAACCACTGTTCTTTTCTTTTTTCTGCAGTTCGCTTCTGCTTACAGTGTTACGCTTGTATGTTCATATATTCTCTCATTGGCCATCGCCTCTCTTGGAAGATATTTATTCATTATTTTAATGCAGTGTCCGACAGATCGCATATCATTCAAGCTTTATGACTGGAACCCAGCAGAATTCCCCAGACGACTTCGACATCAAGTACTTCTAAAAGATTATAATTGCAGTTTAGTATTTACATGAGACGAATACTCTTTCGACAGGATATGTTGGCAGCTAATTAATAGGTGCCTTGTTCCAAATTTACAGATATTCCAATGGTTGGCCAGTATGCCGGTCGAGTTAGAGGGTTATATCCGTCCTGGATGTATCATCTTAACTGTATTCATTGCAATGCCCCATTTAATGTGGGAGAAGGTAATAGCTTCTGCTAAGTATATAATGTTTTACAAATTATAGGAGAATAGGCTCATGGAAGCTGAAGTTGAATGTCTATCTGGTTTATTACATTTTTCTTTACATTTTCCCAGATCTTTCTTCTTAAATTATAAAGCTGCATTGGGTACTTTCAACATGAAAAATCAAGAAAAACCAGAATTGCCTTTTTCCATAATTTGTGTTAGTTACATGTTTTTCTTTATATTTCTTGATACGGGATTTTTTTTTTTTTGTGGATATTATATATTAAAAATATTATGATATTTCTGCTATGGTTGTAATATATTTTTTCATGCACCTTGATGATTTGGGTTCTTAATATTTTTTTTCATGCAACTTGATCTTTAGGTTCCTCAGTGTCAAGCTCTCTTACTTTGACTCAATTTTTGATGTCCAAGTTGCTATCCTGAATTGTATTTAGAGATTTGGCCTTAATCCAGAGCATTGTAGGAGTGATACGTTTTCCCGCATCAACTCATTTTATGTTAATGACGTAAAGTTGACCAAAGGGTTACCTATAATTAAAATTATTGTTTCTATTCTTACTGAATATTAAAATCCTAAATAATGAATGTTTTTTGTTCAGATCTACTTTCAACACCTTTTTCTTTCTTCGAATTTTTTTCCAATGTGATTGTTATGGGGACACAAACTATTCAAAATGACTGAAACTGAAGATTGTTGATGTTTGAGGAAAAAAAATCAAGAAATAAAATGAAAAGTGTTTCATTCCATGAAAGTTTGGAGGAAATGTGTTTTGAATTGTTTCATAGGGTTGAAGACTTAATATCTACTTTTGTAACTCGAAAAATGAGTTCTAACGGAGTGGGAGAGTTCTTAGTGCCTTGGGTTGGGGATGGTAGCAATGGTTCCTAGCTGATAACCTAGGCAGCCAATTCATAGGCAAGGGACTCGCTCTTCTTGGCTAGGAACCTAGTGATTACCCATGAAACACTGTTTCTAACGTGTACTGATCATTTACAATCTTTTACTTTGATTGAAGATTCGAAGTGATGAATATAGAAAATTTGATTGGAGACAATGCCAATAATGAGAAAGAAAAGAAGCTGCTCTATCACATCAATTGAGAATTCCCTCTCTTTCTTGGGAATTGGAAGGAATGAGAAAGCACCCTTGATACCATTTTTCCTCAGTGAAAACAAGAGATTGGGACTACATTATTGATTATCTCATCGCCACCTCACTCTTTATCTTATTTTTGTCATTATACAGTGATGGTAGATACCATGTTTTACAGATATCAAAGTATGGTAGAATCTAATATAACATTGAAAGATCAACGAAGTTCATATAGAATCCATGTTCTAGATCAGTATTCTTCCAATGTTTCTTTTCAAATTTCGAGAACTAGGTCCATCACTTGAGCTTGATAGTGTTCATGTCAATCGAGAATCTCTTGCTTTTCATCCGCGGAGCTTTTAGAGGTGGAGAAAGTAGCTTTGATACCATTCTTGTTGTGTGAAAAAAATATTAAGGCTAAACAGTTTGATTATATCGTCATCACCTGATGCTCCATCTTAAATCTCTCCTTGAGGGTAGTTTCCTTGCTAGTAATTGTATAATCTAATTAAGCATTTGAAAGGTGTTTAAGTTTACATGGAAGCTAGGTGCTAGAGCAGTATTCTTCTGCTCTTTCCTGTAAGCAATCTTACTATACATTCATCTTCCAGTTAAAATTTGATAGTGCTCAAGATTCAAGAACTCTTATAGAGTTGGTCCCACCTAATTCACCAGGTAAGTATACTTCTGTCATTGTTGAAGTAATGCAAGCAGAATAAAATTAAAGGCTGATTTTGGAAAACTGTTTCATAATGTTACTTTTATGGATGTAAGCGCGTGCATGCGTAGATGTGTTTGTTGTCTGTGTCCAATATGGTTCAAGTTTCATTTAATTGTGTAGGTCATATATCTATGGAGTTTGCTGTCTTATGTTTAAGATTGACTTTTGGGGTTGAAGCTTTGCCTTAATTACACTTATATTAGTTTGCACAAAGTAACTCAATTTATTAGTTTTTCTTTTTTGAATGATACAGTTATCTAAAGATGCGACTCTCTATATAAGTGATTTGGTAAATTCTCCTGAAAGTTTGTTATCAGGAAGAGGCACCATTCATATTTATTTAAATGACATGATTTTTCGGATCGTAAAAGGTATGCTAGCATTTCATACATCTTATAAGATTGATGTCAAGATAAAATGGGATTTTATTTTATTATCTTTTGTTGATAGTATCTAATTTTACTTTGATGGTTTATTAGTTTGCTCCATCCTTTGAATACAAGAGGTCTTCCATTTAATGGCAATATTTGTTTGCATTGAGTATTGTAGTAGTACAACATCTTGTGCAATGGTATAGCTATTGTAGGTGTGCGAATATTTTTGTGACAATTCACATATTACCTTTTGTTAATCTGTGATATTTCATCATATACCTTTACATGTTTGGAAGACTTAAATGGATTATTTGAGGATACCATTTTTTGAAGTTCACTATATTCTTTGAGGTTTTTTTTGTTGTTGTGTCCCTCTCTCTCTCTCTCTCTCTATATATATATATATATATATATATATATATATATATATATATATATATATATATGCACACACGCACAAGTAAGAATCCAGTGCAATGCACGGGGAAGAGAACATTCCACGTGAAATAAAGAGAGAAGGAAAGTAAGGACAGAGAGTGAAAGAGAGATAAGGATGGAGCAGTTTTAGGATAGAAATCTAAGATTAAGCCAATCACTAAATAACGGAAATCACTTGTAACCGATCACTATCCAACAAATAATCATACTAAATATCGGAAAGGGTACCATTATTGGTATCTTTGTTCGTGGCTATGTGATTTCTAAGGGCGCCTGGACTGCTTGGATTCAGAAGATGGAGATTGTTTTCATCTAAGGGTGCTTGGACTGCTTGGAATACGAAGATGGAGATTGTTTTTCACCCCAATCTTCTACACGATGGAAGATTGAGACAACGAGCTTACCATCAGACGGTCAGTTTTTGATTGCATGTGGCACATATCCCGAAAAATGGCCCTCATATCTCGTTTGAGCATGATGTGTGTCATGTGATTTTAGGGCATTTTTTTTGGGATCTGTGCTGCGTGGAATAAAAATTGACCATCTAATGGTACACTCATGGTATCAAGATCCATCGTGTGGAAGATTGTGGTGAAAAACGATATCCATTGTCTGATTCCTAGCAGTCAAAGGGTTTTCTGATGTAGGTGCTTTCAGTATACCTTTAGGCGCGAACAGAAGTACCCTACTGTCATTCACACCCCATGAAATTGTAACCTCACCTCATCTCCTGCTGCCATCATGGATTGACCACTTTGTGCCATGTTATTTAAGGGCAAGTTTTTTGGATCCGATTAATATGAAATAAAAAACTGGCCGTCTGATGTACACCCATAATCTCAAGATCTATCTCGTCAAAGATTGGGACGAAAAAGATCTCAATAGTCTAATTCAGGCCGGTGGAGATGGGTGACATTAAAGTTTCACGTTGCTCCAATCACCCAAAGAAAAAAGGTATGGTGTGTGAATAAAGGGTTATGACTTTGCTCAGTTAATTTTCCAAAAACAACAGTAAAAAGGATGATAATAGTTGTACCTAAGATCTAAGATAACAACCTTCTGAAACACGAAATTCTTATGAAAATTCTTTATAAAGAGAAAAACTCCAATCGAAGTGTAAAAAGTTTAACAAAATGAAATACTTTCTCTTGGAGGAAAGCAATAGAGAGAGATATTTTGCATTGGCATTATACTCTAAAGAAAGATGCTAAAAGGATATAAAAAATGAAGAAAACTGATTGAGTGGTAACTCAGTTGGTATCCTCCCTCCTATGTGAGGCTTGAGGTCGTGGGTTCTAAACTCCCCGTTTGCTTCCTC
The DNA here is from genome assembly GCA_021018995.1 of Chloranthus sessilifolius. Taxonomy (NCBI): domain Eukaryota; kingdom Viridiplantae; phylum Streptophyta; class Magnoliopsida; order Chloranthales; family Chloranthaceae; genus Chloranthus; species Chloranthus sessilifolius. The sequence goes on from CM037588.1 coordinate 13,821,690, forward strand.
CCTTATATTAATAAGGTCAGGGTTGTTGGGTGGGATTTATTTCCTATGTGTCACTCAATGTGAGTGCTTTGTTGTGTGGGATTTATTCCCCAAGTGCTGCTCCTGAACTATTATACTCTCTACAATATGTTAGACACATCCAGGTTGTCTATACCGTATGGCATCATAAAAAATAAGAAGAAAAATACAAAAATACAGACCTCATCACCTGCTGTTCCCAAAATGTTGGTTCAAGCTTGTATTCACCTAATTCTCCCTGCATTTTAATTTGAGATGCAGGGAGAAATTTAATCTATTTAATTGGCTGTCTTGGCCAATGCCCAACCCACCCAACTTCTGTTTTTTATAAGATCGGGCACATAAACTTTACCCTTCAGGTGAACACCACCCATTGATGATGATAAGAATGCAGAACAACAGGGAAATGAAGTGGCTGTGAGATTCGTATTGATGAAGGTGCTATTTTATATAGATGAATGGGTGCATATGGATCCTCTCTTGGTCGTTTGGGAGGGGACATCTTTCTTCTATAATTCTGACTATTTGTTGTTATTTCTTAAGGGTTCAGGTATTTGCAACCGAGTATTTGGTCTTTGTGACCATGGTTTCCATCATTACCACTGTTGACTTGCTTGAATTAGACGATGGAGATCTTTCTTCATCTCAATATTTCACACAGTTGATCTTAAGATCATTTCCTACCTATCAGACGGTCATATTTGGTAAAAGGTTGGGATGAAAAATGATCTCCATCTTTTGATTCGAGATAGTCGACCTTGTTAATGGTGGAAAGCAACTGAATATTCAATTGCAAATACCAGTACCTTTTTTACATGGGAAAATCTCACACAAAAGGAAACGTCCCAACGAAGCTTGAAATGGTTGTGTCGTTTGGGATGTGAGAGAGAGAGAGAGAGAGAGCTCTTTGGGAAGGGTCGCATCTTCTCGGTAAAACTTTTTTTTTTAATGAAAAAATCCTTTGAATAAATGTGGTGCTGCCACGTCAGCCTTCTGTACTTTACTTATATATATATATACATATATATATATATATATATATATATATATATATATATATATGGGTATGTTACCTTCTATTCTCTGTATCTCTTCCATTGTTGTGATAATATTTCATTGTGAATTGCATCAAGATCTACCATGAGGAAATCCTTGCGAGAGGAAATTGCAAATTGAAGGAATTAATGTTCTATTCGACTCTCCAAAGTTAACCTATTCATTGTCTTCTTAGGTGGATCATGACCCTCTAGGGAGGCCTTTTGTGGCTTTTAAAACCTGCTATTTTCATCATATTATGAACAAGAGATAAGAAAAGATAGCAGGCATGCACAATATATTCTGTCGAGTTTGATTCATAACTTTAATAGGTCTAACAAGTTATGTTTTGTTTGCATGCCATAAGGTTCACTAAGGACAAACATTCTTCAAAATGATTCAGGAAAACTCCACCAACCCTGACCCTAACCTGGCTGCCTATGTTACTGCCATCAAAATTGAACTCTATGGAGCCGAGATCCGCTATAACCCATATATGAGTGGGCCTTATCAGAGCAGGATGCGATCTACGTACTTTTTCAATCATCGCCTTGTTCCATCCATTTGGGGCTCGCTTTATGAGTTATTTTGCGACTCATATGGTTTAAGGTTGAACTCTTTATTACTTCTCAGTCCTTAATGCTGTTTTCCCAGAACTTTTCTCTGACTTTTCAGTGATCTTTCCCTTCTATTTCCTTGTGTTTTTATCGTTTCTATCCTTTGTACAACCTACATTGGCCTTTTCAAGTTTTCAATGGATATTCTGAAACCATCTCAAATTAAATCGATTGATTTTCTCTCTTCTTGGGGCTAGCTTTAAACTTCCTCTTAAATACTCATTCCTAAGTCTATCCTTTCTTGGTACTCCATTCATCGACCTTGGATTATGCATGTTAGTCATATCCACTTTGTGTTGTTGCTTCTTTGTAGCCCAAGACATAGTGATGCAAACCAAAGTCCTTTGTTGACCATAGCATATACCTTTGCTTCACATCTATAGTGGTTGGTTAGAAGAAACTAGCACTAGAGTTAGACTTGTTGAGCCCCCTCCTTTCCAACTAGTTTCTCGTGCTCTCGGCTAATCAGTTTAATGAAAAACATGAAGGCTTGGCATGCTATCTCACGTTGAGGAAAGATCGTCACTTGAATGCTATTCTTGACGAATGTGTAGATATTTGGTCTCGTGAAACATGAAGTCACACGTTTGGACAAGTAATAAGTGATATGCATTCATGGAAATCACATTATGCTGCTCATTATGACAAATTCATAGCTATATGTCTTTCCAATATCAAATTTGATCAAACATCAATGCTTGACCACTATTTCTCCCCTTTTATTGAACCACACCACCTTGTATGGTTCATCTATTCTCTCTAACAGTAACATAACTTTTCCATCATCTCCTTTGAAACTAGGTTATCCGTTTTTCCACTATCGATAATGACTGTGTATAGGTTCCCCCAATGTACACATTGTCATTGTTGCTTTTAGGTGCTACGATCATCTGCTGTGTCTCCACTGTCTACTTTTATATATCTTCTCTAATTTCAATCTCTTCCATGAATTTTTTGCACTTGATCGTTTTACTGAATTTAAGCTGACAGATGGTGGCTGATTTGGAGTTGGTTCCCTATTCGATTCACCCTCCGTCTGTTTATAAGGTTAACTTGTACTTTGGTTGACCTCTATAGACAATCAGATGACTTATGAAATATCTCATGGCATTGAAAGCATCAAATTGACACACTAAACAGCTGTCCTATTGTTGTTCCACATGTGCGTTTCATTCATCATAGAATATGTCGATTTTGGTGGTTCTCGCATGTGAGACTTCGGATACGGATTAGAATCTTTTTGATCGACATTCATGCGTCTATTATAATTTCACTTTTGTTCTTCTTCTACCTTTAAAGCCAATTTGAAGCATCATAGACCCTCCAAAGCAGATGTAGATTGAGTACGTCTTGGGTCGTTAATTGCAACCCACTGATATAGCCAACTACACTTTGATCCTCCATTTCATGCAAATTGTTGTAGATCAATGGTTCTTGAAACTCCTCAGTATATTCAAAGACATATTTGCATCCTTTTTGGAGTCGATGGGTGCATTGACATAGTACTTGATTACAATTGGATGTTAGAAGCCTTTGGTGAAGCTTCTTCATTTTATCCCATGTATGAATGAGATTCTTTTCTCCTATGCAATTCGGTCAATTGCCTTGAACAAAGTTCCACATATTCCTTCAGTTTAAGATAAATGAATTTGACCTCAAGATCCTCAATAATCTCGTTCCATTCGAATGTTTTTTCCTCGCTACCAAGCTAATCCAATAACTTATCTGGTTCTAGCCCAATATGGAAATCCGCAATCTCAATTTGGATCCTATGATCGTGGCTTTTGCTTTCCAAGGTTTGGGCGAACCGATCCTCCAATCGATTGTGCTTGATTCATATATTCGCCTTCATCCAAAGTATGCAACACATGATCATGAGATCATCAACCGATGGGTGATCATGCTCCTGATTCGAGACATAATCAGTAATATGCTCTGTTCGGCCTCTGGCCTCTTGCATGTTCTCTCTAGTTTCTTGCTGGAGCTCAAGTTGTCTTTTCTCCTTTTCTTGTCTCTAATATATCTGCCTTTACAAATAGAAAAAGAAAGTAATATGCTCAACTCTGGAAGGGGGTACAAGTCCATCTTGGCATAACAATTGTTGCTCTTGCTGATCTACTTGTACATGAAGTTGTGGAACAGTGTCTTACCTTCCTTTGTGTACTCTTCTTCCTCTGTCACGATTCTCATGAGGCGACATCTCAAGTCCAAAGAACGGTGCTTTGAAATCAACATACAAGGATCAACCTGCTCTGATACCACTTTGATGTCATAAAAGAGAGAATATGCAATAATAATAAAAAGGGAAATACAAAGAAAGTTAAAGATGCACTTCTATTTTGAGGTCTGCAATACAAAATAGGGGGCAATTCACTTAGAAACTAGGGTTTTGAACACCCTTTAGGAATTCACCGAGTTTCTAAATTAAAATAACATAAACTACTTGATAATATTTTCGTTCACCCTTAGGCAAGCAAAAGAAAACCCACATATCCCCTATTTTCCTTGCTTAAGGTTTCCTACATGTACTAAACTACTAAAACTCAACTAAATCAAATAGTGACGTCAACTAATTGATGTTAAGCCCATCATTTTTCTACCATTGTGATTTTTTTTATAAACTTATTAAAAGAGAGGAGCACATGATCATGTGAGAGATTTCCTCTCCAGTCTCTTTTTTGTCAACCTTGTGATTTCTCGAGGTTGACAACAAATGAGAAAACTCCTTAATTAACTCAAGTGGCACGCGAACTACTTTAAGGGGCCATATGCCCACTTACGTGATTGCAAGGAGCCTTACACGTAGCACCACTGATCCCCTTTATTAGGCCATATATCAAAGGCCAAAACTACTCTTTCTTGTTAGTAATTTTACTCTTTCTTCTTTTCTTGTTCATGGTCTTTCCTTTCGTATTTATTTTTCATACGTCAATGGACTTTGCTTCGCATCAACATAGGGACGCAAATCTTAACGTCCCTTCAATCGAAGTTCACTCATTGAATACACGCCATACTACCAATCGATCTCCTCTTCGTCCACCTTGTATTGATCCTATTTGAGATTTATTCCTTAAGAACACCATCCAACTATATATTAGTGCCCAAATGTTGAAATCTATGATATACCAATACCAGGTATGAAACGTTTTTGAAACCTTTCGGAAACGTTTTTAGAAACGGGTTTCAATGTATAACTGAAACTCGTTTCGTTTCAACAAAAACTGGTTTGTATCCTTGAAGAAACTTGTTTTAATTTGTATAGAAATTAGTTTCAATTAAAAAAAGAAACTTGTTTCTTATTTAATTGATACTTGTATCTCTTAAATTTGACACTAATTTCGTCCTTTTACATAACAATTTTTTAGAGCCACTAGATTAGGTCAAAATATGATTTTTAAAAACATTGAAACTATTTTTATAAATCATGAAATTGTGGAATGAGCTTCATGTGCATATGATTGAAAACCATATGTACAATTTTGATATGTTTTTAGTAATATTTTTTAATAAGTACTATGTTATATGCTACTAATAAATAAATTTAATCATCTGTTTTGTTATCCATTGATAGCTGAGTTCACTGAATCACGTGTCTAAAATCTAAAATTTAAGAATATCCATATAAAATTTAAGAATATACATATTATTGCATTCAAATATAAGTCTCATATATAGTTACACAAGAAATACAAAATCTTTACTAGTATCACATATATGTGGAATGTTGCACTACTAGCGTTTCTATGACGAATTCATCTTGTATCTATGCCATATCACTGTAGTATCTATTTTGTACCTATAACACATCTATTTTCATACCGATAACGTATCTATTTTGTTTCTATGTTGTACCAATATTGTATCGAAGACGTATCAATAAAACGTACCCGAAACTTGTTTCACCTCAATGTACCAGTACTCGTACCCCGTACCAGCTCCTGGAAACTAATCAAGTTTTATTTTGAAGAAGCAACAACAAGAACACAACATATTCTGGGATTGGAACTTGGCCTTGGGAGTGCTTTTAGCAATAGCTCTAGGAATGTAAATCTATTTCTTTTGGGTTATGCAGGCACTGTGTAACGGATGCGAAAGTTGAGGTTCCCTAGACCATTTTTTCACAGATAATGTTTTGAGAAATAGATCATTGACCAGACTGTTGAGGGCTCCAGCCTTCAGGGCTGTCCAAACTGGTCTGACTGCAGTATGATCTGTCATTGCGACTCCGTCCACTTTTTTCTAATAAATTTTAAAAAAAAGAAAAAATCAGAAAAAAATAAAAAAATTTAAATAGTTCTAAAAATTTCAAAAATTACGGATTTCTTTTAAATAATCAATTTTTTTGTTAAAATTTGTATTGATTTACACTAGAATTCAATTTTCACACTTATTTATTTATATTTTATAACATGTCTATAAAATAGTCTTTAAAAACCCTAAACCCTCACATTGATGAGACAATCCTCACATTGATGAGACAATTGAAATGAATGATTAACTTTATGAAAGAATCGTAGATCCAAATCTATCGCACTTTGAAAGAATTGGATTGAGTCCTTAAGCATACATTTTGCTGCGAATTGAATGGGTTTTTATATATTTTTCAACACCTTTATAAAATAGTCTTTAGAAACCCTAAATCCCTCACATTGATGAGACAATTGAAATGAATGGCTAACTTCATGAAAGAATCGTAGATCTGAATCTATCTTACTTTGAAACAATTGGATTGAGTCCTTAAACATTCATTTTTACTGTGAAATGAATGGGTTTAACTGTTTTAATGACAAAACTGTAGATCTGAACCTATTGTGCTTTAAAACAATCTGATTGAGTCCTTAAACACATAGTTTTACTTCGAAGAGGGCGGGTTTAACTGTTTTAATGGGAATAAACCTAAAATGAAGTGTATTTTTATAGTTTTTACACCAGAGATTTCTAAATATAGGGATTCCACTATTCACTATGATTTGTTTGAATTATCTGCCCATCTTTCTTCTGAATTTGTATTTGTTATTTATTTATTTTTAGAAATTGTTTAAGGAGATATTCAAAGTGGTAATCCAATATTCTTTTTTGGCATTAGACTGAGCCAAGGCTTGCCCAAAACCTCAAATTTCCCTAAAACTGCTTTCTTCGGGGGTCCAACAATCGGGTTGGACGGTTTGGAAATCCTGAACCTTGAGATACAGTTACTTTTTAGAATTGAACTGAATTATGGGATCTGGTGGTTCGGTTTAGATTGTGGTCTGACTGCCGGTTTGGTCTGGTTCTTAGTATTGAGGTTAATCCCACATCGGATAATTATAGCCTTGTCTCTCCTCTTATTAGTTCCTGGGCCCCTCCACTCACTGCCCATTGGTTTTTAGATGGATGTCCAAATTTATCATGGTATTAGAGCAATTCTTTGTTCACTCCATGTCACCCAGTTTATTTCTCCACGTGGTTGCCGTGTTGAGTTTAATCCCACATCGGGTAATTATAGCCTTGTCTCTCCTCTTATAAATTACTGGGCCCCTCCACTCATTGCCAATTGGTTTTGAGATGGATGTCCAAATTTATCACTTCGTACAATAGTGACAATTACATTGAATATCTCCACCAATGTTTTGGATTGAGGGGCCTCTATTGATACCATGAGGTGGCTAAAGAAGGATGCTACACCTCCTTGGAAGCATGTGATGAAATTAAGAAAATGCTTCTTTAGCCAAATTAAGGGAACCCCAGATAACTCATATTCATAGAGAGGGCAGTGTAAAGGTAGATGAGTTAGCAAATAGTGGTACTGCTGGAGGAGAATTAGTTTGGTGGACAATCTATGTTCTCATTGTTTCTTTACTTTCTTTGTTGCATAACCATTGCATTGGCCGTACTGCCTTCTATTTTACTTTGCTTTATAATTGTTGTTTCTTCTCCCTGAATTTTCAATAAATCTTATAATTCCGAAAAATAGTATGATTGTAACCCAAGGTGGCGTTTTCCACCGTTTTGTATGCAGGATTTTTTGTAGCCTAAGTATGATTTATTTTTTGTTTTTATACTTTATATTTTCATATGTACTAAAGCTTATTTTAATAAAAGTAAGTTGGGTTTTACTTGATTTGTTTTTTTTTTAGAACTTTATAGCATCTCTATTGAATGGATCATAGCATTCCACTAATAAGTAAACTGTACAATGATGAGCTGTCCTGCAGCTTGACCTGCTAGCTCCTCTTCAGATTCAGGCCAATGAGTGAATTTTTCGTATGCGTATAAATGGACCATATACTTAAATATATTTCTTTTCTTCGTTAAATTGTGTCTTCCCTTGTTTATATGAATGTCAGCATCTTCAAGTTTCGTTTTCATGGAAAGCTATCTGGTTGGATATCTCATTTTATGCCTACCATAATGAGCATGTACACATTTTATTTTGTGTGAGGATTTGACTTCCTGTGCTGATAATTCTAATTATCTGGTATGACATTATGGATGAAGCTCAGTGTTAATTCGTTAGAAAGCTTTCTTACTTGTTCTATTCTTATAATTGGGGGTGCGATTAGATGGAACTTCGTTGACTAACATCAGTTTGGAGGTTCAAATCCCGAAGCTTCACTATGTTCATCCTCAATTTTTCGAGGCCGGCCAACCTATGGAGTTTATTGCTTGCGGCAGCAACCTATTACAGCCTAAGTTTCGGTACAATATTGAATACCTTTTTTCTAATTCCCATTGCAGCAAACAACTATCCATTTTATATTATGGATAGATTTTGGTTTGACATTTACTGTTGACAGGTAATTCAAATTTATGTTGAGGAATTTTGTAGAAGTTCCCTGAAAATTTTCTATTTCTGTTATAGGGAGCCATTACTTGCACACGAGAAGTTGGCCCTTGCATCAGTTTAAAAGAAAGACTTGGTATTTGGGGGACATGTGTCGTGAAAACACCATCTAAGCCGTCTGATTTGAAGTCCATGATCTACAGATCTCAGGTGCAAAATATTGGCATGAAACATGATCTTTATCATATGATTCAATGCAGTCAAAGGCCATTATGTGATTAAAAAGTTGACTGCATTGAATCATATGATAGACTGTGTTTTATTCCAGTCTTTTGCATAAAACATCGTTAGATCATGGCCTTCAAATCAGATGGTTTAGATGGTGTTTTCACATGAAACAGGTCCTCAACATACCAAGTCTTTCTTTTAAACTATGTGCAAGGGCCAACTTCTCTTGTGCAAGTGATGGCTTCCTTTGCAATATGCTATATGGTAACAGGTAAGCATGGTAACACCATTAACGCTTACCTGTTACCATTAAACAATAGCAGTTTTGTCCAAATGTACATATACTGTTCTACATGTGCAGTTATCTCACTTGATATTTGTGTACTCTGTTAGATATGGTTTATTTCTTTAGTAGAATGTTACTTTCGGGATCTGTGATTATATAAATTGTTATGAACTTCTCTGAACTCTCTGAGTACTTCGAGATGGAATTTACATCCATATTTATTATTGGTCTTCTGGTCAAAGAACACTCTTATGGATCTTGAAATTTTATGAAAATATTATATTGACTGCTGTAAAGTAATGCTCTGCCACCAGCTTGTTTTCTTTGTACATCATATATTTATTGCTGGAGCAAATTTTGGCTGTGGATCATGTCTTTGCATCAAAATTTTCTCATGCTGTGGTCTCCAAGCTCGTGAAAGTAAATTATGGTAAGAGTGATTATAAACCCATTACAGGATAGTTCTCTCTCTGGAAGTATGATGTAATAAAACATCCTACTTTTTTGTACTTTTTTTTTTTGAAAATTTTTTCCACAGCTGTAATCACTTAAAGTTTAACCAGTGCATGCTCATGATTATTTCCCCTTACCGATGAGAGTTCTTTTTCTCATGTATTTTCCTTTCTTTTTTCCTTTACTAATAAAATCCTGTTAGATAGGGAGAGAATCATATAGATTTGATTCAGCCCTAAGATTGCATAAAAAAAACTCTCTCTAAGGCTAAAACAAATTTGGGCAATCACATGGTAGCTGTCCATTTTATGGCACTTATAGGCTCTTGATTACATGGTGCAGAATCACTGCCGATAGTTTTTCGATGCAATCTTGGGTTGAATCGATTAGTGCCAGTGGCGCCAAAATGGGGCTACATATACCAGGGGCATCATAATGGTGACATCTGTACAGAATCACTGACCAGTTCATTCTCAAGAGTGAATGGGTCGGTGACCTTCTCAAAATCAGAAGAAAATCTTTATGTACTTAGAGATTTTCTCTCCAGTGCCTAATAGTATTTGGAGATAATGCATGTCTTGGAATTCCTGCATACTTGTTCTGTTGATATTGTATATCTGAATACTTAGCAATCTGAAACTACTCAACTTCTTATTTCCCTTTTATTCTAGCTAGTTTTTTAATGTTGGTAGTAAATACTAATAATTTTTAATAGTAATTTTTTAATTGGAATTTTACAGCTAGAAGCAAAAGAGATTAGTGATTAATGTTTAGTTTATGCTTGATTTGGCAGGTTTCTTGTGTCTTTTGCTGGAAAGTATTTGGCATATGATTCTTGTATTGTCATACCTCATGGGGATAGATCATGCCAGGCAGTTGAAGGGGACTCTACTAACAGTTCAGACCATGAGTTATTCAAGATATATATCCCTCACACAGAGTCAAAGCTCTTTGGCCCTGCATTTATTGAGGTAAGGTAGATTTGGTAATATGTTAAATTATTTGGGTTTTTTGCACTTATCTCCCTAAGATATGTCATATTTTTGTGTTTCCTTTACTTATTAGCTATTACCCCCTACAGTGATGAATCAGTCGTTGACTGTTACACATTAAAGTTTGAATTTCTTGAATCAGAAGATGGAGATCATTTTTCACCACAATCTTCCACCCAAGGAATCTTTTGGTATCAGCAGCCTACCGTCAGCGATCTGATTTTGGTTCCACATGACAGATCACCCAAAAATTGAACATGATTGAGTGTACACCAAAGATGGTTCTTGGATCACTTTTCGACATGTGTATCGTATGAACAAAAATCTGACAGTCTGATTGTAGGCGCATGATCTCAAGAGTCAAGATCTAGTATCTTAAAGATCAGGGTGAAAAAAATCTCCATTGTCTGATCCAAAGAAGTTAAAGGTTATGTTGTCGGAGAGTCCGTCACTTTAGGGGGCATGGATCAAAAATTGCTCGGTTTTGGTCATGCCCAAAACGAAATCCTCAAAAAATCGAGGTAGCAAATTATTTGCCGATGAGCTAGCTGTTATACTTTCATTATTTTTTGGATAAACCCTCACATACCACTTTACTATAAGAAAAATGAAATGCTATAATGTTAAGCATAAACATGCATTTGGGTTTGGAGCCCAAGTCTCTGCTTGAAGAAAAGAAGATAAAACGAAAAAGTGTAGAAAAAGTGGCATGAAAGAGGGGGAATATGGGTCTCATGTGGAAGATGACATAGAAAAGTGAGAGAGAGAGAGGGAGGATAATTTTTGACAGACATCTGTATCCTCCCCTCTATTTTAGGAGATTTCGCTCCCCTTTTCCTTTTTCTCCACTAAAGACATTTTTATTTGTTTTATTCCCACTAAATATTTAGAAGCTGACATTTAACTTAGGACAACGTTAAGTAATTAGATAAGAGTCTTTAAGAGTTAGTTTCTATTAAGGATATTAGTGATCTCTGGGTTTCTTTTTTTACTTGGTTAAGTCTTTACAATGAAGGACGAGTTTGTCTAGAAGAAAGCTGAATCAACTCCTAAGTCCTAAAATTCCTCTGGGATTTTGCAAACCCCACGGCACCTGGCTCTTAACCTTTTTTTTTTCTTAAAAAAAATTGTTTTTGGATTTCTGTAGTAAGTAGTAACTAGAATTAGGAAACTTTTGACTATCTCGTACAAGGGATGTACACTAATTCTAAATCAAATATTGGCTATTTTATTATTGAATAAAATAACTTATATCTTTTTAATTATTTAGTTGTTTTTCTATCTCGTTTGTTTATTTTTAGGAACGCGTTTTTTTTTGTTATGTCATCTTCCTCAGTTTGAATTAGTTTAGCAAATAACTTATATCTTTTTAACGTAGAGGCTTGAAGCTTGCAGCTAGTTATTTAGTTGTTTTTCTTTCTCGTTTGTTTATTTTTAGGAACGCGTTTTTTTTGTTATGTCATCTTCCTCAGTTTGAATTAGTTTAGCATCTGGGCATGTTGATCGGGGAGGTCCTTACTAATCTTTAGGCATCTGATTATGTGGAAAATTGTTATGTTTGCACGTGGAGCTTGTGATAAGAGGAAAATGCAGACAATTATCACAAGAGATCACACACAACTAGGAGCAGATCAATAAACTAGCATAACCCAAGATGCACAATTACCCTTAATTGAACAAAACCTTTGCAACACCGTGAATGTTAAGGGGTGGGCAAATCAAGAGAAGGAATAACCTCCCTTGCACATTTAGGAAGTCAATGGTAACCATTTTGATGGACTATGCTTTTTTGGAAATTCGAAGAGGATGGATTGGAAGTTCACTTAGTTTGGGCATTACATGACCTATGGGTCACAAAATTTATGTCGATGTGGTATATTTCCATTGCTTGTTATAGTTCGAAGATATTTTTTTTTGGGTTATAAACTATTTAAAAATGCTTATTTTTATTTAAGATCTCTCTCTCTCTCTATCTATCTATCTATCTATATATATATATATATTCGTGCACCTATAAAGGAAAAAATTTCGGAATGTCGCTTGGGGTGGTTTGGACATGTCTAATAGAGGCCGGAAGCAGACCCTATATGAAGGGTTGGGGCGCTATGAGCACAAGGAAGTAGGAGAAGAGGAAGACCGGTGAAGACCTGGATGGAAGCGTGAGAAAAGACATGAAGGATTGTAAAGTTACAGAGAGCTTAGTTAGCGCTGATCAGAAATGAGTGGAGAAGTGGGAGTCGGAAAACCAAACCCAAATAGATGGGATAAGGTTGTGATGATATATATATATATATATATATATATATATATATATATATATATATATATATATATATATATATATATATATATATATATATATATATATATACATTTGTTTTTTCTGGTGTTCTAATATCTTTTATGTTAGTGCATGCTTGAAAGTTATGAACTGTTAATTCTTACATTATGGTAAATTGAACTTAAAAAAAAAATATTACATCTGGGATTCTTTGGCAAGAGTTTCAAACTAATTGGACTCGAATGAAAATTTGAAAATCTGAGCTCATAGGCAAAATTTTCAGCATTTTTAGGGCTTTCATGAATGCCAGTACTTGTTCATGATTAGATAAGGAATTCTGTCCATCAAGAAAATACAAGTTAGAAAAGAAAAGCTCATGTACTTCGAAGATTTGCAATTACATACCATTGAATGCTTTTTGCTTGTAGATGTAAAATATTATTCATGTTGCATCATCATTAATTACAAACCAATTCGTTATCATGCTTAATCACTGATAGTTCCTAACTTAATTTACATCGATGCAGCATAGTTATATGTGTTATATTGCAAAACTTTTATTATGCTCAATTGAATAATCATTTCTTATTTAATTATTAACTAAACCTCATTTTAGTGACTATTCTACATATAAATAGTATATAACGATATGCATATATGCAGAAAATATCATATTTGTATTTAGAAATAGTTTTTCTATAGAGTACAAACTATGAAGTTTGATTTTATTTATCCATCGTATTATACTAGTTAGCAACTTCAACTATACACTAATGATAGGGTACGAATGATATGAATATTACATCATACATTGCATTCATGTTGCGAAGATATTGTTCTTCATTGGGAATATTTTTTCCTATATATATAACCCTTTTTTTATTTTTTTCTTGGAGAAGGGGGGGGGGGGGGGGGGGTTATATCTTACCTCACTGCAGCCTAACCACCTAACCTCTGTTTGTCAACGTTTAAAACTATGTTCAAAAGGTGATGTTGATATCAAAGGTATGAGAAGAAAATAAAATAAAGTATCGCAATCGAACATCTTCTGTACTATTTGCAAGTTAAATTGGGAAGTTGTGTACTCATTATAAATGGTGGGAACACAAAATATAGTTAGTTTTAGTGACGCTTAGGGTTAGTGCAGATTAGAGAAAGAAGGTAAGGAATAAGGAGAGAAGGAAAGAAAGAGATGGGAGAAAAATAGGGTTGTGTTAATATTGGACATACCCCTTTATTTTATTCGTGTGTGTGTGTGTGTGTGTGTGTGTGTGTATATATATATATATATATATATATATATACACACACACACACACACACACACACACACGAAAAGGGTTCTGTCCTCCATTGGAAGACGGTGAGTGTTCTCCAAGATCCTACATGGAGCTCCATGTGGCAATTGTAACACTAGTTTGATGCCACATGGAGCACAGGTGCATTGCTTAGATCAAACTAGAATAAATTTGAAAACTCATGGAACACAGGTGCATTGCCAATAATATCATTGAGATGATTTCTTCCTACTTTAGTTAGAATATCCTCTAGTTGATCTTCTGTATTAACTTGAGGAATGTTGAACTCTTGAGCTTCCAACTTCTCTTATAAATGACAGTCAACTTCAATATGCTTAGTGCACTCATGGTAGACCGGATTTTCAACTATGTGTTTTGCAACTTCATTGTCTCCATACAACAACATTGGAAGAGTTACATTAATGTCAAGATCCGCAAGAATAAACCGAATCCACGTTCCTTCACTTGCACCTTGAGACATTGCCCTATACTCACCTTCACAACTTAAATTTAAAACATGTTGCCTTTTACTTTTCCAAAGTTATCAAGTTTCACCCCAAGAAAGTGCAATAACCTGTGGTAGACCTCCTATCAGTGAGTGAACCAGCCCAATCCGAGTCTGTGAACACTTCAACTTCAAAGTGACCTCTGTTTCTATAGAGAAGACCTCTACCTTAGCTTCCTTATAAATATCTCAAAATCCTATAAATAACATCAAGATGAACAGTCCTAGGAGCATGCATGTGCTGCTTCACTACAGTCACATCATAAGCAATATCTAGACGTGTCATGGTGGGGTAGGTAAGCTTTCCAACTAACTGTTCATATTTTCTGATGTCCTTTAAGGGCTCACCCCCTTCTCCACTGATCGTATGATTTTGTTCTGTAGGAGTCGATGTAGGCCTACAACCCAACATGCATGTATGACTCAAGACATCGAGAGTATACTTTCCTGTGATAAGACAATCCCTTTGATCCGACATTGCAAAGCGAGAGAAACTCTTGAGATTAGTATTCACGAGAGTCATCTTGGGATGAGATGGACGCTTGTGAGGGAAGCAGAAACCCAAAACCCATCACCATCTAAGTAGGGGACTGGGTCTGCAAGAGATGCAACAACCTCAACTACAAGAGAGGGATGGTTTGTCACAAACAGGGTTGCGGAGCTCATTGGAGGACTAGAACCACAATTCAAAACTATGTCAATGTCCCCTCTCTTACGTGGTTCAAGTCGTCGTCTTAACCTATCCTTTCCAAGCAACATGTAAGAGATGTCAAGGAGGGATGGCCTCTAGTCGGTAGGAAGTACAAGAAGCCTTACTAGAAAGATAAGAAGAATGCAGAAAGCTATTGTATTGGTTTGAACTCTCGCCAAGTTAACCGAGACCTTTCTATGGCTGAGGTGTTCACGGATCATCGCAAGTCCACTGGACCCACGACGTTTTAGGATCCTCATCTACAAAGGAAGCGTCTCCACGCACCTCATCCTGGACATGTTGCACCTTTACCAATCTTAATAAAGAGGTTTAGATCATTTCGATATTAAGTTTATGCCAGCTCCTGAAGTTACGCTACCAACACATTTATGGATAGTTGCAGAAATTCTTAAGGGAACTCCAAACTTCCTTTCAACAAAATGACTCTGGTACCTGGCTCAATTTCTACAGCCTCCCTGCTCTCCTTTAGACTTCATTGATCCTCGATAGGATTGAATGATGTTGTTGGGTCTTCTCGAAGTCGACAGAAGGACCGCTGACATCACAGACACTAGATGCACTCGTATTCGTGATGCGAGGAGAGCGGGGAGGGGTATACCAAGGTGGAGAAATATCTCTGTTGGCCGTCTCCAATATAGCAGAAATGACCACGAAGTACGTTCCACGGTAGTCGGGGCTGGACATATCCAGAACACGGTGAGTTGTCGGGAAGTATTGTTCAACAAGCAAAGGCAGATATTGTCAAATGGCATAATCCATACTATGTCATAACTCTATGCCATTCGCATATGCGATTATGCGAACGCATACGCCGTGGCATAAAATTTTAAAAATAAAAAATAAAAAAAATTTATTTGGACATCATTATGCCATTGCATACTAACTATGCAATGGCATAATTGCATACTTATCGCTAATGCCATCGCATACTTTTGGCATAAACTGGAAACCATTATGCCATCGCATACTAAATATGCGATGGCATAATCACATCCTTATTGCTAATGCCATTACATACTTTTGTATGCCATGGCATAAAGTTAATATACATAATATAACATATGCTATTATGGCTTATGCGATTTTATGACCAAAAGTGGCGTCTGCGACCGCATAAGCGATTATGCGATCACATATGACAACATTGAAACGCACATTCACAATATACCAGTGTCGGACAAGGCGTCGGAGCTCCCATTTTTCGACAAGCGACGACAACACCACGTTTGCATAGGGGAGTTTGTCGGGTCCTCAAACGGCGTGCCGACGGCGGGGGTGAGGATCTCGAGCCATCCTGAAGTGACGATGCGGGAAAAGGACACTAAGATAGGAATGACTTTAGAGGAGGGTTCCAATGACAAATGCTTTGAATTTGAAATGGATAAGGAGTTGCTATATAATGAGGGTATGAGAGATTGGACGGTCAAGATCATGCATGCTTCCACTCAAGTGCCAGATAGCCTATTGGTAGGGAGTTTGGATACACGAGGGATGTTTCAGTGTCCCATGTCTAGAATACCACTGGTATTTAATTTTCGGGCGACGATGTTAAAGTGGTTTTGTCCGAGGAAGTGACACGTGGTTGAGGTAAAGCTGTTTGTACAGGTAATGAAGCTTCTTTGCCACTTTTCGTATCTCTGCGTATGCGAAATCATTACGATGCTAGATTCAATACGTCAAAGGAGCCTATGAAGTCTGTATTTCGACGCAAGGTTTGGCTACCTAGAGGCCACGTCTGTGATATCCATGTAAGCAATGGGAGGGATGTTGCTAGCTCGAGCAACGGTCATGCAAATGGACACGTGGAGGTGCCATCTGTCAGGAAGGACCCCACTGCTTCCAACTCGAGCCGCTGTCTTGCTTGTGCACACATGGAGGTGACATCTGTTACCAGCTCGAATTCTTTCGTGGTAGACACAAAGGTTTTAGACTCGGGTTTTGCACAATATTTTTCTTTAAAAAATGGCTCACAGTACGATGCAGGGTAGTGGACCAACGTGGAGCACTCCAACTGGCACTAACTTAAATTCGACGATACAAAAGACGCATGAGCACCATCTTTGTTCTAACGCGGACTACAATCAGTCACCGCCTTTCGATTGCTGCGACCACTGGCTCGGATGGGTAACATACCAGTATCTGCACCAAGCCACAACACCTCTAACCTTTTAACTTATGCTGTGGATTTTAATAACGCTCTTCTTGGTAGGCCCATTTGGCCCGAAGTAGTTACTAATTCTTTTTGGTGTCTTATTTTAAGGATACTAATGACAACCCTAAGCACCTCGGTAGCCCTTCGTTCTCTTGATACTGCCTTGGTAACCCTAGATCAGGCTCCCCCACCTCTTCCTCCCTCTCGTGACCCCTCGACCACTTTACCACCCCCGACAGTGGCTCCCCCACACCTACCCTTGTTCAATTGATACTGGTCCAATCCAATGCCGAGAAAAAAGAGGGGGACCAAAGTTATGAGGACGCCTAGAATGATGTCGAAGTTGGGAAAGCTCTGGGGATGACTTCTTTTGGGTCAAAAGAGAAACTCGTCGAAGTGTTTCATCAGATACATGCGGTCAAGGAAGGCATTAAAATCAGAGGGCAGAGAGAGGTGGACAAACTAAAATGGGGCCTCACATACTGATGTAGAAAAATTGCACACTAATCTTAAAATAGTGTAAATCCCGCATAATAGGGGTTAGAATTCTCGCTTGTCAATTAAAACAAAATAAAAAGGAAAAAAAGGGTAGAAGAAGATTCAAGGAATCACCCCAAGGAAGAAAAATTGGCCTTACATCAAACCGTACGCGGAACAAAGAATCGCTCTTTGGTTGAGAGAATCACACACCCTCACAGAAAACTTTGTTAAAAAGCCCTCAAGTATGCAAAATAAATTTTCATTTATCATAAATAATAATTCTCATAAGAGATTACAATGTGTATTTATAAAGAAAAGAAATCCTAGGAATACTACTTAAAATAAAAATCCTAATCAACTATTAAAACTTTCTAATCTAACGGTCTTAATTAATTTCACTATTAATCCCGCCTTTTTATTACACGGTCACTATTGAAGGGTCAAACGATGTCCGATTAACGTGAAATTGATCTTATTTGAAAGCTTACCGAAGTAGCTTTCTAGGAAGACAAGAATCACGTAATTTTGAAATATATTGATAGACTTATAACCACATTTCCGATGTTGCACTGAAAGTGACGAAATTAACAGTCACATATCACATATATGTGCCTGACCCTTAAATGATTCAAATAAGGAAACTAATCCTAAAACAAACCACTTATTAAAAAAATCCTAATGAAAAAGGAAACTAAACCTAGATAAAATGCCTAAAACAACGTGCACAAGGGTCTTTAACTGGCATTTAAAAACCCTATTTGCGGGTCCACTTTCTCTTTTGATGTCTCCTCTTTATCCGGCCACGATCTCGGCGTGTAGGCTTCAATTCTACATTACATACTCTTGGATAGCTAAACGAAACAGAAAGCACAGGGAAGCTCTTTGTAGGTCTAAGGACTTATGGATATCATAAGGTCTATTGGTTTTGGCTGGGCAACTTTTTTAATGGTTTTTATGACCTTTTTGTCCTGGATCGTTAGAGGATTTAGAGACAAGGAGAAGAGGGCAGTTGTTAAGTCTATGATCAAGCAAATGGAGCCTGAGGTTATCACGTTACAAGAAAGTAAATGGGAGGTGGTCAGCTCTTTTAGAGTTCGGTATGTGTTAGGAAGGTGGTGATTAGGAGTGGAGTGTATTGAGGCCAATGTTTCCGCTGGAGGTTTGCTGCTTGTTTGGAACAACTCTGTTTTCCAAAAATTAGATGCCAAGATTGCTGTTTTCTCTGTTTTTGTTCTCCTAAATAATTGGGTGAATGGGTTTGAATGTATTGTCTCTAGGGTTTACGGCCCAAATGACGATCTACAAAGGGAGGAACTGTTTTTTGAATTAAGCTCGATCTCTACAAGGAACCACTCTTGGTGTGTTGGAGGTGATTTTAATGTTCTAAGATCACCTTCCGAGAAGAATGGGGGTAACCTCGATAGAAGAACAGCTGCTAAATTTGAAAATTTTATCTTGGATTGTGTTATGTATGGTGCTGGGATGAGAGGTGGCAAATTGTTCTGGACTAATGGGTAGGAGTTCCCCCCCTTCCGTAGACTCGACAGAGTCCTCTGCTCTCCCCTCTGGCTCTCCCCTCTGGATGGAGGAATTCCCTCATATGATGGTGGATGTTTGACCGACGACGGTCTCATATCACAAACTAGTTTTCGCTCTCTACTAAGAGGGAAGGGGACCTTGGCCCTAGACCTTTTTTTTCGAGAACGTTTGGCCTCATAATGAAGATTTCTTCTGGGCCAAGATCCCAGATTGGTGGAATGAGGAGAGTGTTACTGGAAGTGCGACACATATGCTTACTACCAAACTCAAGAACCTCAAAGGAAAACTTAATAAATGGAATAAAAAGGTTTTCAGCAATGTCACGCTAGTTAAGGAACATTTGCTCACTGAAATTAAGACTCGACAGTTTTGAGGAGGAGAGACAATTGTCTGAAGAAGAAAAAAATGTTAGACTTACTCTAAAATTAGCCTATAATCATAAGTGTGCTGAAGAGGAGGCTATTTGGGGACAAAAATCTAAGTTGCACTAGGTCAAGGAGGGAGATGACAACACCAAAATTTTCACCAAGTGGGCAATGGAAGGAGGGCCAGAAACTCCACACAATTGGTAGTGGACGAGATTCAATACTCAATCAGGGGGACATTGACAGACAGGTGCTCAACTTTTACAAAAATTTATACATCGACCCGGGAACCTATAGACCCACTCTTCAAGTTCTTGCCTTCAGTTTGATTTCTGGGTCCCAGAGGAGCAACTTGGAGAAGAATTTTGATTAAGATAAGGTTAGACGTGCGGTCTGCACTGTTGGTAGAAACAAATCCTCTGGACCAAACGGATTCACAGCTGAGTTTTTCCAATCATGCTGGGAGACTGTCAAAGGTCTCCTACTTAATTTCTTCAATGATTTCTACTATGCGGCTAAACTCCCCACTGGCTTCAATTCTACTTTTGTGGCCTTCAGCCCGAAGGTTGATGGAGCAGTGGACATTTGTGACTTCAGGCCTATTAGCTTCTCAACTACTTCTGCAAAATCTTGGCTAAAGTTTTAGCCAATAGACTCAAGTTGGTCATTGATGACGTCTTTTCAATAACCAAGGGGCATTTATTCCCGAGAAGCTGCTCTTGGATGTGGCTCTCACTGCCCATGAGGCCATCGACAACGTCAAGAAAAGTAGACAGGGAGGTCTCATCCTTAAAATTGATAAGGAGAGGGTTTACGACAAAGTTGATTGGAGTTTTCTTCGTTATGTGTTCCCAGATGGATCAACTGTGTCTGAGGATGCTCTGAATCTCCTTTCTTCTCGATCCTAGTGAACAAGTGTCCTAAAGGGTATTTCGGAGGCTTTAGGGATTAAAACAGGGAGATCCGCTTTCCCCACTGCTCTTCAATATTGTTGGTCAAGCTTTGCACAAAATCCTTCAGAGAGTAGCTACTTGGGGCCTATTCCAGGGGTTTTGAATCAATGATGGTTTCTCTATCACTCACCTTCAGTATGCGGATGATACAGTGATTTTTTGTAGCCCTTGCCCCGCTGAGGTCAGCAACATCATTAGTGCATTCTCATTCTTTGAAGTCGTGTCAGGGAAAAAAATCAACCTACATAAATCCAAAGTAATTGGGTTCAACTTAGATCAGATCACCAGAAGGAACTTTGCTGAACTCATCGGCTGCCTTGAAGAGAGCCTTCCTTTTAAATATCTTGGGTTGCTCCTTGGGATTGTTAAGCTAAAGGCTCACCACTGGGAACCGGTCATTTTGTGTTTCTGAAGGAGGTTAGCGAGTAATGGGGGTAGGCTCACACTCATCAAATCCACCTTTGCGTCCTTACCTATTTTCTTTATGTTTCTTTATTCCACCCCTGCTTCTGTGATCTCCACTTTAGAGAAGATCGTCAGAGATTTCTTATGGGATGGTGGGGGACATAATGGGAAATTCCATCTCATTAACTGGATGTACTGCTGTACTAACAAACTTGAGGGAGGTCTGAGAATTAGAAGACTTAAATTGATGAATGTGGCACTTCTGGGGAAGTGGGTGTGGAGAATTGGGGAGGAAAGGGGTAGAGATAAACTGTGGTGGCAGACGATAGGGGCTAGGTATGGAATTGCGCGAAATGGATGGATCAACGCTAATCACCGCCATGGATCGGGATGGTACAAAGGGGTCCTATCGGTTGCTGATCAATTCAAGTATCATGTACAACTGGGGTGATGGTGCCAAAATCGATTTCTGGTCTGATAAGTGACAGAGAGGATAGTTTTTGCAGCTCTTTTCCTAACATTTTTCGGATTGCTGCCTTACAAAATGCTGTCATAATGGACATTGGTACTAACAAAGGCGGAACGTGGGTCTGGAATATGAATACAAGGAGGATGCTGAAAGACAAGGAAATCGATGAGTATATCAGGCTTTTCAGGTTGTTGCACTCCTCTACTCCTAACAGAGACTTAACGGATTGCAGAATTTGGTCCATAAATAAAAAGGGTCGCTTTACGGTTAAGACTTTTTATGCTTTTCTCAATAAGCATAGGATTTCTCATCCCGACAAGCCTAAATGTTTGCAGGTCTGGAAGGTCAAGGTACCCCCAAAGATTAATTCTTCGCTGGTGTGTGGCTTGGGGACGGTTCTCACCAGGGATCAGTGGAGAAAGAGAGGCATTGATATTTCTAATAGGTGCTTCCTTTGTATGACGGGGAGAAAACACTCTGTTGTATTGCTGTTGGTCCTTAAGTCTGTCAGAGACTTCTTAATTGGCTCTCCATGGGTCAAGGACAGCTGCAGTCGGAGCACACGAAATTCTTGTCTACTTGGGAATTGTAGTTGATGATTTTGACGGGCTCTAGTCCCCCTCTTAGTTTTTTCCCCTTGGCCTTATCTCTTTACCCCTAAACCTTTTACCCCCCACCCCACCCTACCCCCAATACATCCTCATCCGTTTCTACTTCTGTGGCCTTCTTCCTCTCACTCTGATGATGCTTAGGAGTCTCACATTCCGAGCTTCGTGTGTTTGACAAAAGACTCTTTTCTCTTTCTTTTGGTTTGGTAGTTTCTCACTATGGCTAAGGTATGTACTCTTCTCCACTTTCGTTTATTTATATATTTGCTCTTTACTGATAAAAAAAGAAAACAATCCCCTTTGTTGACCTTGCCACTTCAACTCCTAAGAGTTATTTCAAGGAGCCCAAGTCTTTGATGTCTAACACTTTAGTACTTCAAATTCAAAATTTCATCACTATCATCCCCTGTAACAATGATGTCATTCACATACACAACAAGAGCAGTAGTCTTCACACCCCGCTTTACAAATAGGGCATGATCATAGTGGCTCCTCTGATAGCCATAACTCATCACATCGCTAAAATTTAAACCATGCCCTTGGTGACTGTTTCAAACCATAGATGACTTTCCTAAGCCTGCACACTTTATCTTTCTCCCTATCAGGCTGTCACGTGTTAGACCCGGAGAAAAGGCCGTATAGGTTTTCTCTTTCAAATCACCATGCAAGAATGCATTCTCCACGTCCAACTAATATAATAGCCAATCTCTGCAAG
The DNA here is from genome assembly GCA_021018995.1 of Chloranthus sessilifolius. Lineage (NCBI taxonomy): Eukaryota > Viridiplantae > Streptophyta > Magnoliopsida > Chloranthales > Chloranthaceae > Chloranthus > Chloranthus sessilifolius. The sequence continues at coordinate 13,844,564 of CM037588.1, forward strand.
CTGCATGGGATATGAGCCCTTATTTTATTTGATTTTGCCGCAAGAGAAAAAGTTTGCTGGTTAAGGGAGGGCGATTGGATTTGCGTTCGATGCCACTACGTTAACTTCCGACGCCGGTCAAGGTGTCACCGGTATGGGTGCATATCTACCAGATTCGAGGGAGTACCGGTGATGGCGGGGGATTTGCATCCTCGTTTGCATAGCAAAAATCTGGTGTGGTTAATCAGGCCCATGCGAGGGATATCCTTCAGGGTTGGTCTATTGCGGGAAATAGGCACAACCGGATTTTGACCAACCCATCGACGCATTGACGTGTCGGGGTCTCATTCACCGAGATAGCTAAGAGTGAAGGGAGAGTTTCCGGAGTACAGGCCAACCCATCCGTCACTGAGGGTGGGATTGGTTCCGGCCGGGAGTTATCGAAAACTACTATTGAAATGATCAGGATTGAATCCTCTCAATTTCTATTGCTTGCGAATAACTTAAAACACTATTGGGTGGTTCTTTTTGCGATTAAAGATACATTGTCACTGCTTCAGTTACATAGATAGATACAAAAGACTTGGGATAATACAAAAAATCCTTCTCTGTTTGCTATCTCTGATTCCAAGTTTCTTCTACGCTTTCAGTCGGAGAAAACGGCAAGAGAGTTATGCATCCAAAAAACTTTATACATTGATGGCATCATGGTAGATTATGGGGCTTGGGATTCAGCTGCTGAAATGCTATTGGAAGACAAGGAGGAGGGTCTCTGGATCCGAGTGCGCGGCCTACCCGATCCATGCATGGTCCCGGAAGTCTTTAAGGAGATCGGAGGCCGTTGCGGCAGATTCATCCTCGTTGACCGTAGAACCGATGATCTTTGGGATACAGAATCCGCTTAGATCCTGGTCGTGGTCGACCGATTGGGGGGCATCCCTAGATGCTGTGAAATTTGCATCGGCGGCCAAGTATTCCGAATCTTCATAGAATTGGCGCTGTTGGAGAGGATGTTTGTACCGCATCAGGCGACTGTAGAATCCGAGGGGCCCCGGCTGACCGGTGTAGACGTATTCAGTTACCCCACAAAAGAAGTCGAGACGATCTCCGAGCCAGTTAGGGGCTGGGTGGTAAGTACCAACGGGGAAGTGGCGAGTTGCTTGGAGAGTGGCTTGCCCGCGAACTCGACGTTCTGTTTGGGGCCACAGGGATGGTCGACCACGCCGACGAGGGGTTGCTGGCTGTGGTTGTCCTACTGGGGGCCGCAGAATAAATTCTCGGACCATGATGAAGGGGAGTTAGTTACGGTGTCTGAAGATGATTGGGCTTTGGTAGGGGAAGTTACCGGGGACCAACGTGAACAAACTAGGGAGGGGATGCCGTTGGTCCATTTCACGGCATAAGCGAAGATCTCGACGTTGGATGGTGTAGAGATTGAGGACAAGGAGAAATCACCGGCGATGAATCCTACGGCCGAGATTGGATCGTACTGCAATCTTCCAGATGGAGACCTGCAAAAGAGGGAGGTTGGTGAGTTGTCGGGGATGCCGACAGTACGGGAGCTTGTCAGTGTACGTACCTGGGACTCTATGGCGATCGAAGCAGATGTCGGGGTTCTATTAAGGAAGCCAATTGCAGGGAGCAGAGAGGAGTGTAGGGTTTATATTCAAAAGGGAAGAAGATGGCAGGGATCTAGAGGTGTGAGGTGCTCTGGGGGCTCGACACGTGCTTTGATGGCAGAGGGTTCTGGAAGGAGGGAGGGGTTTCATAGGGTGTTGACTCTCGACACCTCAAATGGGGAAACTTGGGGTACTTTTTATCAGTTGTGCCACGTGACTGCAGAAACACGTGGCAGTCCCATGGTAAAGCATGACCCGTGGAGCCTGTATTTAAGCTTGGCGAATGGTTCTACGGGTCCTAGGGTGTCTATGTGGTTTGGCCTAGACCTATTGGCCTTGCTGCCCAGGACTTGTGGAATGCCGGGGGACTTGTATGAGAAAGGGTCTGGGGATGGGATGGCGCAACGTAGATGGGACCCAGTAATTACTGGGCCATGTCAAGCTAGGGAAATACCTCTACAAACTGAGTGTGATTCACAGCTCTCGTCTGACGATATATCGGTGAGAACCAACAGGGATGGGATTGAGGAGGAATTAGGTCTGAAATCCGATATTGACCGCCTAATCCGAGTCGGGCACGATCTTGTGATGTCTTTTAGGGGTCCTGATGAGGAGCTTTGGAAGGTGTTATGATCAGTCCTAGTAAGTAAAAACTGGTCAAAGTCGAGGCGTAGGGGAGGGGCCCGAGAATTAGCAAGGTTGCAGTGGGGAATGTCGGATGGGAGGGAGCGAAGAGGGGTTTAACTCCTGCTTGGCTCTGGTCTGGGCGAAGGTCAATTGTTTGTTTATGAAGATGCTTTCATGGAACGTGCGGGGCATATGCGATGGGAAAAAACGAGTCGGGGTTAAACAGATCATTGATTCAATAAAACCTGCCGTCGTTACTTTACAGGAAACGAAGTGGGGCAGCTGTGATGACAGAAAAGCTGTTTCAGTGATTGGTGGAAAGCAGTGGGAGTGGCTGGGGTGGATTCAAATGGTGCATTGGGTGGTATCTTGCTGGCTTGGAACGGTCAGTTATTTGATAACGTGGATGAGGAACTCGGTATTTACTTGGCATCCGTGTTGCTCCGGAGTAAAGAATCTAGAAAGACATGGATGTTTGTAGGCATTTACGGTCTAACTGCTGATAGGGATCGGGAGGATTTCTGGTGGGAGTTAGCGGCACTTGCTGCTAGATGGGACTTTCCCTTTTGCCTTGGAGGCGACTTCAATGCTATAAGATGGTGTAACGAGAAAAAAGGGGGTTCGCCGGACTCGAGTGTTATGCGGGATTTCAATACGTTCATTGCCGAGTGCGAACTGATGGATGTGCCGTTAACCGGGGCCCTCTTTACGTGGTCGAATCTCTAATCCAATCCCTCAATGAGTATGCTCGACCGATTTTAATGTACCACTGAGTGGATGTGTCGGACCCCGACCTCTCATTCTTACTTGTGAAGCGCGTAGGGGTGGGCCGACTCCGTTTCGGTTCGAGAACATGTGGTTGCTGGACAAAGATTTTCAGAAGTTGGTACCGGTTTGGTGGATGGAACCAATATCACAACGGACGGCTGAGTGCAGATTTATATCTAAGTTAAGGCGGGTTAAACAGAAGTGTAAACAGTGGAACAAGGAGGTTTTCGGGATGGTTCATGATAAGGAGGAAGCTTTGTTGTTGCGGCTTAAACAGTTTGACGATTTAGAGGAATTGCAGAATTTGACGGTGGAGGAAAGAGAGGAACGATATAGGAGGAAAATTGAGTTTAATACTGCGTGCTTGGCTGAAGAGATTAAACGACGACAAAAGGCTAAGGTTCAATGGCTCAAAGAGGGTGATGCGAACACCAAGTACTTCCATGCGGTCGCTAATGCGCGGAATAAAACTAATTACATGGGCAAGGTCGTTGTTGAGGGGGTGACCTACTCGGAGAAGGAACATATCCGCCAACACATTGTGGAGTTCTACAAGAATATGTATACGAATGAGGGGTGGCTACGACCTTAGCTGGATGGGATTCAGTTCCACTCTATAGATGGAGAGGAGAGGCTGAGCCTGGAACATCATATCTGCGAAGAAGAGGTGTGGAGGGTGATTAGTGTCGAGGCAAAAAACAAAGCTCTTGGACCCGACGACTTTACCGTGGAATTCTTTAGATTCTTTTGGGCTACCATTAAGGCGGACCTGATGGAAGTTATGCACGAGTTTCACGCTTCCGGTTGCATTGGGAGGAGTCTAAACTCACCTTTCATCACGCTCATTCCTAAGAGGGAGGGGGCAGTGGATATTGCAGATTTCCGGCCTATTTGTCTTACAAACTGCTTATACAAGATTATATCTAAGGTCCTTGCCCAATAGACTCAAACCGGTCATGAGTCGGATTATTTCGGACAATCAGGGAGTGTTCGTAGAGGATAGACAACTTGTGAATCTGGTTGCGGTGGCCCAAGAAACCATTCATTGGGCGCATTATGATCACCGTTTGGCTGCCCTGTGGAAAGTCGATATGGAGAAAGCATACGGCTAGTTACTGCAAGTTCGCCGTCTTAACCTGATATCAGGCATTAACGTGGGAGCTCATGGTCGGTCTATTTTGCATCTTCAATTTGCGGATGATACGATTATTTTCGGAAAGGCTGAGATCTCGGAATTCAGGTCACTGGTGGATGTATTATTAATTTATGAGGTGGTATCGGGACATCATATCAACTTATCTAAGTCGAGGATTGCGGGTATTGGTATGGATGATAGACTGATGGATGAGTTGGCGCAGACGGTCGATTGTGCGATTGAAAAGTTCCCAATTAAATACCTGGGGCTATCCCTCTACCTCAGGCAACCAGCTGCGAGAGATTGGGAACCGGTTATCCAACGGGTCCAACAGCGTTTGTCGACATGGAAAGGAAAATTGTTGAGCAGCGGAGGAAGGCTAGTGCTGGTCAAATCGGTCCTATCATCGATGCCCATTTTTACATGTCTATGTTTCATTGTCCGAGAGGAATCACCAACCGCCTTTAACAAATTCAGAGGAACTTCTTGTGGGAGGGGTCGAGTATGGACAAACGGTATCACCTTGTTAATTGCCCTTACGCAATGGGGGCCTTAGTATTCGCAGCCTGCTATGGGCCAATATTGCTTTGCTCGGGAAGTGGTTTTGGCGGGCGGGGAGGGAGGAGAGGGAGGGTTTTTGGCGAGTGGTGTTGGTGGAGAAGTACGGGCAATCCTTTGGGGATTGAGGTATTAATCATGTGGTGCACAGAGGTACCTCCCCTTGGTGGAAGGGCATATGCAAAACGTGGGAGGCCTACGTCAGAGGGGTTCGCTTTAGGTGGGGCTGTGGTAACCGCATTCGATTCTGGGAGGATGTGGTTAGAGAGTGGGCCCCTCGCATCGTCTTTCCTGAACATTCATGCCATTGCTGTGAATCCAAAGGGCAAGATCAGTGAGTTTGTCTCGGAGTCGGAGGGGGGTATAGTGTGGGAGGTGGTTACGAGAAGGCTCCTGCGAGAGGAGGAGGTGGTCTCTTACTCTAATCTATTGTGTACGCTATATGAGGCTAGGTGGCATCATAGCGAGCAGGATCAGAGGGCTTGAGCTCCGAATAAAGATGGAATTTTCACGGTTAAATCCTTTTATAGGATGCTCACGAGGCGTCCGTTGACCACATTTCAAGGGGCTGGTTTGTGGAGGAAAGCCGTTCCTCTAAAAGTTAAGTTCTTTGTGTGGACCTTATTCAAAGGAAGAATCCTAACGTTGGACCAGTTGATTCGGAGGGGGAAGGAGATCCAAAACTGTTGCGTCATGTGTAATAAGGGGGAGGAGACTGCACCTCATTTGATGATTCATTGTGACGTGGCGCAGGAGATCCGGAGCATTGTCCTAAAGTCCTTTGGTATGAAGTGGGTGATACCGGAGAAGCCGCATTCTCTGTACCTAAGCTGGGCTGCCACTAAAATGGAGGGTCCTCTTAGGGAGTATTGGGATTCAGCTACGCTCACGATCTTTTGGGGCTTATGGCGAGAGAGGAATTTACGTAGTTTCGAGCATAAATGTCAGCTGGTGGGGATGATCATGAAGTCTATAACAGAGCTGTTGTGGAGCTGGGTTTCGGTTGGAAGGCCTGATACTCATGAGGGGTCTTCCCTTTGGGACCAGGGCTAAGTTCGGTGTAGTAGGAGTGGCATTCTTGCTTTGTTCAAGGTGCTGCTATGGTCTTCTGTCTGTTTATTTTGTACTTTTCTGTTCTATTTTTGGTCGTTTGCTTGTATTGGTTTTCCAGCATCTTGCTGTGCATCAATATATCTCCTTTACTGATCAAAAAACAAAAATCAACTCCATGAGTTTGTGTGAACCCCCCTTGCAACAAGTCTTGCTTTGTATCAAAACTCCACTGGCACTCATCCAATCAAAGAGTTGAGAATACTATATTGTTCATGGTCAGTATCTTGACCTAGGCTGACACCTGCTTACATCACTACTGTGTCAGCAGTCAAAGGTCGATCAACACAGGTCCAAGGTTGATAACGCTCTGATTCCAAGTTAGTTTTAGTGACACTTTGGGTGAGTGGAGATGAGAGAAAGAAGGAAAGGAAGAAGGAGAAGAGGAAAAGAAAGAGAGACGGGAGAAAAATAGGGCTGTGTTGATATTGCACATACTCCTTTATTCTTTCATATATATATATATATATATATATATATATATATATATCACTTACAAAGTGTCAGTGGCACTCCCCCAAATATACTAACACACCCACACTCACATTAAAATGTAATGTATATTCCCTCACCCACCAACTTAATGATATTTTTTATAGGCGCACAAACAAAAATATGGTGTCCTAAGAAATAATATACAATCTTAAGTTGAAGATCAAGAAACTCAATCGACCATATAAAATCTTGTGGTTCAACCAAGGTAATGAAGTACCTATTTTGTCTTGGTGCCTAGTCAATTTTTTATCGAAAAGGGCTACGAAGACTCCGTTTAGTGTGATGTGGTACCTCCAGAGAATGTTGTCAAAATCATGCTATTCAAATTGAATCGTATGATTCAATTCACTATTTGTGGTCTATACGTGAATGCAATCCCCATAAATTGTATATTTGAATCTATATGGTTCAACTAAATCGTATACCAAATCGCATGGTTCAAATGGATAGCTGTTGAGTTGAGAAGCTCACTTAAAATATTATTTATTATATATTTTTTAATATTTAAGAATAAGGTGTAACATTAAAATTACTTCTTATAAGTATTTACAATCTATTCGGGTTGTCTGAGAGGAGTTGGGATGTTTGAAATGATAATAAAAATCTATATCCTAATGCTTTTGATATCTTCATCGCTTAATAGAGTTTGAATTTGTCTTAATCATTGGTCAAAATATCGTCCGATACCGATACGTATCGGTTTTAGAGGTCAGCGGTACGATACATAGGGTATGTATCGTACCCTATATAAAATAGTTAAATTATCGTCTGATACGGGCAAAATATCGCCCGTATCGTCCGTATCGGACGCTAATATCAAATTATCATCCGATAATTTGGAGAAAAAATAAACAATAAAAAGGACTGAAATTATCGGACGATAATTTGAAATTATCGTCCGATAATTTGGCGATTCAGTGGGCCCCACCCTTTGACCCGACTAAAGGGTCGGGTTTTCCCTTTTTTTCCCCATTTTCCTTCTTCCTTCTTCCTCTCTTATTTTTTGGTTATTTGCACCCTAAATCGCTGTTGAATCGCACAAAAAATCACGGGATCAACGTAGAAGGTACGTGTTTATCATTTTACCATCATTTTATTTTATTTAAAATACTAAAATAAGGTAGATTTACCTTATTTAAGGGTAGATCTACCTTATATAAGTGTAGATCTACCTTATTTAAGGGTAGATTTACCTTTAAATTTTATCATTTACTCATAATTTTAATTATTATAATTATTAAAATTATTTAAATTTATGGGTAGATCTACCATTAAATATGGTAGATCTACCTTATATAAGGGTAGATCTACCTTATTTAAGGGTAGATCTACTTTATATAAGTGTAGATCTACCTTTAAATTTTATCATTTACCCATAATTATAATTATTATAATTATTATAATTATTTAAATTTATGGGTAGATCTACCATTAAATATGATAGATCTACCTTATATAAGGGTAGATCTACCTTATTTAAGGGTAGATCTACCTTATATAAGTGTAGATCTACCTTTAAATTTTATTATTTACTCATAATTTTAATTATTAAAATTATTAAAATTATTAAAATTTATGGGTAGATCTACCATTAAATATGGTAGATCTACCCTATAAATTTGGTAGATCTACGATATTTAATGGTAGATTTATCCATAAATATGGGTAAAAAATAATTAAAATATTTAAATTATTTAAATAAATTAGTTAAATTAAGAAGAGGGGAAAAATAATTTAAAAGATTTAAAATAATTAAAATTATGGGTCACATGTAATCAATATGGGTCACATATAATTAATAAAATAATGGGGTCAATATGGGTCACATATAATTAAATTTATGGGTCACATATTAAATTATATGTGACCCATATTAATTTTAATAATAAATTTAATTATATGTGACCCATATTAATTATATGTGACCGTCACATATAATTAAAATAATTAATATTATGGGATATGTCCCATAAAATATTAGAATAATATGGAATAAATTTCAAATAAAATTTTAAAAATTATAATAATATCAAATAACTATTCAAAAATTATAATAATATCAAATAAATATTCATAAATTAAAATAATATCAAATAAACATTCATGAATTATAATAATATCAATATCAAATAAATATTCATAAATTATAATAATATCAAATAAATATTCATAAATTATAATAATATCAAATAAATATTCATGAATTATAATAATATCAAATAAATATTCAAAAATTATAATAATATCAAATAAATTTGGTAAAATATAATCTAATCTTTTAAAAATTAGAATAATATAAAATAAAATTTCAAATGTAATCTAAATTTTATAAAAATTAGAATAATATCAAATAAATTTAATAAAATATAATATAATATTTTTAAAATAGCAATAATTAAAAAATAAATTTTATTTTCAAGTGTAAATTAGATGTTTACTTTAATGCAATTGTTTGCTCATTCATGCAGGTGAAATAAATAAATATGGTACGATCGACAGATCCAGCGTTGCAATACGGTACAGTAATAGATGGTAATAGACTCCAGATACAATGTAAGCTTTGTAGAAAAAATTGCTGGGAGGAGGTATCACACGGTTAAAGGAGCATCTGGCTCACGTAAAGGGAGAGACAAGAGGGTGTCCCAGTGTACCCAGAGAAGTAAAAGAAAATATCAGACCTAGTTTACAAGCAGCAAAGGGAAAGAAAAAAAGCTGAAGCCGATCGTGATAGGGAAATGTATGAGAGAATCAGGAGGCTAAATCCAGAGTTTACATCAGCTGCACCTGAGGATGATGAGGATGTGGATGAGGATGAGCAGATAGCGAGAGCTATGAGAGAAAGTGCCAGAGAAGCACAACAGCGGCGAGATCAGGAAGAAGCCGATTATCGATTTCGGTCCAGGTTGAGGGGCCCATCCATGCCTGCTACCGGTGGTGGATCTAGTCATAGGCCACATGTTGAGGATGATGAGGATGTTGAGTAGACTGCCGAGTTGCGTAGGTCAGCATCCAGGAGGGATTATAGGCCGTCTACTAGAGGCGGTACTACAACCCCCATGGATCCATTCATGTATCGCACTGAAAGCTCCAAACAAACCAAATTGAGTGCAATCTCACTTACAAAAATGGGGAAGAAGCTTGGAAAATCCATTGTCAAGTTTTTTATATAAAACCACATTCCGAGCCAAGTAGCAGAGTCGCCGTACTTCAAAATCATGATTGATACAAGTGCAGAAGTTGGTCCAAGAGTTAAAAAGCCTTCTCCATACGAGATATCTGGGCCTTTACTAACAGATGAGTACGATGAGATAACTGCCTATGTGCAAAGCTTTGAGGATGTATGGGATGAGAGAGGTTGCACAATTATGTGCGATGGATGGACTGGTCCCACAAAAAAGAGTTTGATCAACTTTTTGGTTTCTGGATCTTGAGACAGTATTTTTGAAATCAGTTGATGCTTCTAGACACGTAAAGACTGCTGACTACCTCTTTCAACTAATGGATATGGTAGTTCAAGAGGTTGGAGAGCAGCGGGTTGTGCAGGTGGTAACAGACAATGCGGCAAATTACAAAGCCGCTGGATTAAAACTAATGACGAAGAGACGTCACTTGTACTGGACCCCGTGTGCCGCTCATTGCGTGACCTCATTCTTGAGGATTTAGGAAAGAGAAGCAAGGCACAGACAACTATTCAGAAGGGAAGAACGATTACTTCCTACCTGTACAACAGTGACAAGCTGGTCAATTTAATGAGAGCCTTCACGAACAATGAGTTGCTCCGACCTGCGATTACACGTTTTGCAACACAGTTCTTAGCCCTACAGAGTTTGGCTAGATATAGGCGTGAGCTGAAAAGCATGGTGTCGTTGGAAGAATGGAATCAACATGAAATAGGACTCCCACTAGCAAAGAGACTAGCTTGCACTGAAGTTGCTTGACGATCTACTGATGCGCTTTGGTATGTCGACCACGATCCTACCCCTGCTGCAAGTGTTGAGATTGGTTGATGGTAATGAGAAACCAACGATGGGGTACGTTTATGAGTCAATGGATAAGGCAAAATTGGCTATAAAAACCAAATGCCCTACAAAATATAAACAATCGACAAGAGGTGGGATGCACAATTTCACCAGTACTTGCATGCAACAGGTATAACATGTTGCACAATTATGTAGTGATTTTTATTTATTTATTCATTATTTTCATATACTGATGAAATTGTTCATATTTGATGTGTAGCACACTACTTGAATCCAACCTTCCAGTATACGCGACGCTTTGAGTTGTGACACTGATGAAGTGTATACCGGTTTGCTCAATGTAATCCAAAGAATGCTCTCTGAGTTGGCGGACCAAGGTCAAGCCATAAGAGATGTGAGTAATCATAGTATCATACCTTATAACTAATGAGTCAAATGTCATGTGATATTATCATCTTTTTATTGATATGTGCCTTACTGTGTTTTATCTTTATAGATTGACATGTTTCGCAAGAGACATGGGTCATTTGGGACCCCGTTGACGTAATCCCAAATTAAACACGACAAACCCGCTGATTGGTGGATGCATTATGGAGGTGATGGTCTGATATTGAGGCGGGTAGTAATGAGGGTATTGTCGCAAACGTGTTCCTCGTCCAACTGCGAGCAGAATTGGAGCACTTTCTCTCTCATTCATACTAAGACAAGGAATAGACTAACTATGGACCGATTGGAAAAGTTAGTCTACTGCCACTACAACATGCGATTAAGGGTCGGGGAATATCTGAGAGGACCAACCGTGGTAAGCAATTACATGAAGTCTTAGATCCTCAATTATATGAAGTCTTACTTACATATTATACTAATTCATCTATCATATTCTACCTTGCAGACAGTGAATATTTTGATCCCATCCAGTTGGATTATATATTCGAGGAGGATGACCCTTTGAATCAATGGATTGAAGATAGAGAAGAGCCAGTCTTGAATCGAGAGCAACCTTGAATGGTGGACAATCTTTGAAAAGAGTAGGCGAGACTTCCCAACCACCGAGGCGGAAAAGAAGATTGAATCGTCATTCAGTGGTTGAATCTGATGACGAAACGCAGCCCAGTAGTGATGATGGGAGTGGTGAGGATGATGGTGGAGGGCATGATGGTGGAGGGGACGTTGACACTAGTGGTGGAGGGGGGGATGCTGGTACCTCTGATCCTTATGGAGATATGGCGGCATGGGACGATGACTCGACACCGTTAACACAGTTCGACATTCTTACATTTAGAATGAGGGGGTTGAAGGAAGAGAAGCGTCGGAATCATATCAAACACCACCACCACCACAAGGTCCACAAGATGATACGGATATGGGTTATATGACTTCTAGCTTCGGGGGATTCAGTTTGCAAAATACCGAAGATTCAGCAACTAGTAACCCATACTACCAGCCACAACAAACCTACCCGGTGCCATATGACTTCGTTGGTCAGATTTTTGGAGGACCGGCCTTTACGTACTACACTGAGCCATATTCGTTGCTACAGCCTCAGTTTCAAGGGGGCACATATGATCATGGGTATCAATATGGCCAACATTATAGGCAAAGGCCGGAAAGCTCGCGCACCGATGACGATGATGATCATGAGGGCCAAGAACCACCACGAAATTCAATGTGGCTCTAAAGTAAGTTTTCCATATACAATTAAATTTATTTTTATCAACATAGCTGTTAATTTTGACAATATATAATTGATTTTTATCAATATACATTGTAATTTAGTTTATGCGTGGCTGCGTTGTTCAAATTATGAAATATTGTTAATAAAATAGGCATGTGATCAGCTGGTCAAAAATAATGTTAGAAGATCTATTACATTAAGTCAAAAATGTGATCTTAAGTCAAAAATAAGTCACAAAATAGGCATATGACTTGGGTTAAGTCACAAAATAGACATGTGACTTATATATTCATCTAAATAATGCATCAAATAAGTCAAAAATAAAAGCAAAAATAGTTGAAATAAATACAAAATAAATAAATATAATTTTTCAGATTTTTTTGCTATTTTTTCAGATTTTTTGGGGATTTTTTTTTTTTTTTGAATGTATCAAACCGATACATTCAATGTATCGCCGATACATTGAATGTATCGGACGATACCCGATACGTATCGTCCTGGAGGTCAGGACGATACGTATCGGATTTCCGGTATTTTGACCCATGGTCTTAATCATGTACATGATTCATTTTTGTCAATTGATGGTGGTGTCGAGAAATCGAGATTTGACGCCATGGAGGCGACAATGAGAGCAGGAAGGATGCAAATGATGAAATTGATGGCAATGAATGAGCATATGCAATATTTGTAAAATTAAGAATTATGAGTTTATGACGGTTATGAATTTAGTTTTATTATGTTTTATATTTTGACATTGGATTGGTGAATGGTGAATGGTGAATGGTGAATGATCGATCACTTGGGGAGTTATGGATAATTGATTATTTTTGTACCAAGGAACAACCATTTTCTATTATTTTCTACACAATTGGTCTTATAGTTAATTGTTTTGTTAGTAGTAGATGGAGCAGGAAAAAGATGGCTAAGCTTTATTTACTATTTCTGATTTATTTATAATTTTTTTTAATATTTTTTGAAAAATCTGAAAAAATCCTAGGATTTATGATTCAATAGGATTCGACCTCCCAAAAATTTTGCGATCCAATTTGATCTTGACAACATTGCTTGGCAATGATGGCAAATCTATCATGACATCAGCTACTGAAGAGCCAGTAATACGTACACCTTTATGAAAGTTGGTGTTTAGGTAAATCTTCTCTCTTGTGAGAAGATTACAATGCATGAAAGGTGATTGTAGCACCCCTTTGCTGTTCATGGAAGTGAGTGAGAAGGCTCCCGATACCTGAAATGAAAATCATAGGCATGGAAAAACTCGATGGCGACTTTCACCCAATTAGAGAGAGAGAATGAGGTGATCCTATTTTTTGGCAAAAAGAAAATTAAGTGAGGGCGGGAGGGAACTCTCTTTTCTTTTTTTTTTTTCTTTGCTAGAGGTATTCTGTTCTTTCATTGAATTTTTGGAAACTATAGGACTTTTTATCTAGTAAGTAGTAATAATTATTATTATTTTCAGCTGGTATTGCTTTAAGTAATTGGATAGGTGTCTTGAGAGTTTTTTTCTATTTAGGATATTCGTGATCTTGAGGTTTCCTTTTTTGTTGGGTCTTTAAAATAAACGAAGAGATTTTATTGTAAATTCTAAAATTTCCGTGTGAGTTTTCTCCGTGGTAGTCAAGGCGACGCTATAGCCTCGCTTTCTAAAATAATGTCCAGCCACTTCTAAAATTTCCGTGTGAGTTTTCTATATGGTAGTCAAGGCGATGGTATAGCCTCGCCATGACAAATGGCGATGGGAAATGCCATATACATCCAAATTGCCTTGATGGCTAAATAGCGATGCCCTAGCAGAATAGTACTATGACGTCGCTATGCATGCTATTTGATTTTTTTTTGGATAATAACGTATAATGCTTATAAATAGATAAGTTAAAAGTATGACATTGTTATAACTTATAATACTTATAAGTTATAATATTTTTATAATATATAAGTTATAAAAGTTAACTTACAAGTTACAAAATCCTTGACTCTCTGTCTCTGTCTCTCTCTCTCTCCCTCATCACGAAACCTCAGCGCGTTACCGGACGACAGAATCTCAGCGTTGGCGACACTACGGTATATGTATTTGATATTTAAATATTTTTTAATATTCTATGTATTTATATTTCGTATTTATTTATTTATACTTACCATATAGCAAATTTATTGATGTTCTATTAGATTTGTATTTATGGATATTTGTTTATGTCTAGAACATGAAATCCTCAATATCAGAATCAAAGTATGATACTTTAGTAGTTGAATTTTTTTTTTTTCCTATATTTTTTTTGTTTACTAATTAATAGATATAATGAAAAATTTTAAAATTAATAAGCGAGCCTCTTCACCATGACCTTTCTACACCGCCTTAACTACCTTGGTTTTCTCAAACCCTCATCCATCTAAAAACTCACAAAAACCAAAGTGTGGACTTTCTCATGGGGGTTCCCAACAGCACCTAGCTTAATTTTATTTTTTAGAACTCTTTAGCAAAATTTCTGCCTATTGGCTGTCCCATATAAATGAAATGAGACTCATTGTAAACTAGATTTTGGTGATTTTATTGAGTACAAGAATTTATTTCTTTTTGATGTAGAAGTTGGAACTTTGATGCTCCCACCCTCTTATTCAATTGTTTCTCTTAGTTGTTTATTTGGCGGTAATGTCTTTTGCTGTTATCTTTTAATCTTTCTCAACCTGCATTAATTGGGTATCCTGAAGTAAATTATTTGTGAGCATGATATAGCTGATTCTGTTGATGTACTGAAATCTTCTATATTCTATGTCCAACGAATTCTCAAGCCCGTAAAATTTTCATAGTAACTGGACACATGGGTTACTGGGAATCAAATTGATCCCCATATGGACATGACTTCCCGAGTGTTGGGCTATATTATTGGTATCATCGTCATCATCATCATCATCTTTTGTTGATGTATGTATTTTGTTTGTAAGTTTCGTTGCCTATCAGTATAGTAACCTAATGTAGAATTTCCATGTACTATCATCTATTGGTGATAGTATTTATTTATTTCTCCAACTTTATCGAGTAGTGTCACATATATGCCAATTAGTAATATCTGCATAATGTTTTTCCTTCATTTATAATTACAAGCTAATAGGAAAATCATCTAGAAATGGATGTTGTTCAAGTTCTTTGCAAAAAGTATGATGAAAACCTTAATTGTTGATAGTACCATGCAGAGTAACCAAGTTCAAATTCAACAATAATTCGGCGAGGGGTGATGCAGGACGGGAGACGCTAACCCTAAAACAACATAAATCCCGCATGATAGGATTAGGATTCTCAATCTCTGAGATAAAAAAAATAAAGAATAAGGAGATAGGGAGATCTTCGTAATCGCTCCAAAGAAGTATTTGGCTTCACACGAAAGGACAAGAATTACTTTTGCTCTAAATGAAAACTCATTCCAAGTTTTCAAGGGTTGAAAGAATCTCTCTCTCAAAATATGCACAAAGCAAAGTCTCAAATCTTCATTCACCTTTTTCAATAATGTGTTTACAATGTTTTGTATAAAGTTGGGAAACCCTAATTAGGTCTAATCCTACTAAAAATAAAGACTCCTAGCCAAAAAGGAAACTTAACCTAAACAAAATTTGCATAAAAAAATAAAATTATTGAAAAAGGAAACTAAATCTAGAGAAACTCGAAAAGTAACTGAACTCGAGTCGATCTCGCATGAGCCACTTTTAGGCTCGCTCGAGTGAGTTCGTGGAGATTAATTGGACCCTCAGATGGATCTCGTGCACGCGAGATTGGCAGTCACGCGAGCGAGTTGCGACATAATGTGATATTTGTCATCTTTTCTCTTCCCATGTGCACGCCTAACCATGACGGGCTCTTCTTGCATTGTGTACACGTACACACGGGTCTTCAAGTTCTTTAAAACCAATTTTGGGGTCCACTTTTTCTTCGATCGTCTCTTCCTTTTTATCCGGTCACGATCCCAATACTCGAATCTAACTCCCGCATCATTCCCTTTAAAAGAGTTCGACCTCGAACTTACACTGAACCCATCTATCTGCTCGGAGGTCAATGGTCATTTTCTGATCACCTCGATGGGACATGGAGTGGGAAAATAAATCGGATTCGGCTCAGGCAACTTAACCCGGCATGGTTGGAACGCCTCAATCCGATGTGGTTTGGTCTCTTCGACCAGATCTTCTCTGGACACCTCTTCATTGGGCACGTCTTTTGAGTACGACGGTGATATCATGGGATTAGGAAGGTCGGGGGTGATAGGTAGGGGATCACTAGGGTTCACAACAGGTAACGGATCCTCAATGGATAACGGATCTTTATTGACGGGTATTGGATCTCTAACGGGATGGGTTTAACAATGGTTATAGGGTCGCAGAGGACTGTGGTTGACACGTGTTCGTTAAGACAATTTTGGGTATGGGCTGAAGAATGAAGGGAGACAATGGTATTGGGTCCACGAGAATATGGTCAACAACCCTTGACTTCGATGGCTTAATCCTCGATCCACTGAACTTCTTGTACAAGGTTTCTTCCATCTCACCAAACTTTTCACTCAACATTTCCTCCCGCTTGCCAAATTTTTGATCCAATCTGTCGAACTGAACTTGAAGTTTGTAGAAGAGCGCATAAATCTCGTCTTCAGTCATGATCGAGCAACTCCACGTGCCAAAAGTGAACTTACTTTGATACCAAATTGATGTAGGACGGAAAGACGCTAACCCTAAAATAACGTAAATCCCGCATGATAGGATCTAGGGTCTTCGATTCACGGAATAACATAAAAATAAAAATAGAGAAGTAAGAAAGGAGATAAGGAGCGCTCCAAAGAAGTTTTTGGCTTTACACCAAAGGAAAAGAATCACTCTTGATCTAGTCGAAACTTATCTCAAGTCTTCATTGGTTGAAAGAATCTCTCTCAAAATATGCACTAAGCAAGCTCAAATCTTCATTCACTTTTTTCAATAATGTGTTAACAATGCTTTATATAAAGGTGAGAAACCTTAATTAAGTCTAATCCTACTAAAATTAAAACTCCTACCCAAAAAGGCAACTTTAAACAAAATTCGCATAATAATAGAAACTTATTGAGAAAGGAAACTAAACCTAGAGAAACTTGAAAAATAACTGAACTCGGGTCGATCTCCTTCGTGCGACTTTCAGGCTCACGCGAGTTTGCGGAGATTAATTGGACCCCTCGGATCGATCTCGCGCGAGCGAGTTGTGACAGAATGTGATTTATGTCATCTTCTCTTCCCATGTGCACGCCTTCCCATGGTGGAGTCTTCTCGCATTGTGTACCCGTACACACGGGTCTTCAGGTTTTTAAAAATCCATTGCAGGTCCACTTTTTCTTCAATCTTCTTTTCCTCTTTATCCGGTCATTATCCCAATGCTCAGATCTAACTCCCTGCATCAAGGGGTGAGTTCAGTTTAATTCAGACAAATTCGTGAAAAGAATCGAGGAAATTCAGAGAATATTAAAAGTAAATTAAAAATAAAAAATTATCAAAAACATTTAGACCATAGCTTAACCTATTTAAAGTTAAAAATGATGTTTTAAGAAATAAAATAGGTGCATTACATAATCGACATGCATCACAAATTCATAATCATAAGAAAATAATACAAAGCATGATTAAAGCATGTATTATGGATTCACAATCATAAAAATTCAGAAAAATTTGGAAAATTTCCGAATTGGCCCATTAATCAGCGAAAAGTTCCTAGACCGCCATTTTGGAGAAATTTTAATTAATTCGGAGAAGTTTGTGACATCTACCATGTTGGGCAGTTTGCAATAACGTTTGCCAGAAGTAGCTTAATGCCTGATTCATGCTAAAATGATATTTGAATAGAATGATTTGAGTGAGTTTATGGAATCATATCATTGGAGTTGGCATAATATGCCATTTCAGGTGAGTTGGCATAATATGCCATTTCAGGTGCCCAGCGATAGCATACCCCAAACCCATAAAGCTATAGCCCGAAATGTATGTGACGCAGGACGGTACCCTAAATTACGTGAATGATATGATTGATTTTACCGAAATTAAATTGGAATTAAATTAAACAATAAAACTTGCAAAATATAACGAATACCTCAGGTTTTCGTAGTATTCCTTAGGAGAATCACGCATAATTCAGGCAGGGTTTAGTCCGAGCGCTAGATCCGTTAGGTTGCAGCACAGATCGATCCTAGAGATAGAACTCTAGGGTTTTCCAGATTAGGGCGCTCACGATTCAATGATGGGATCACTGATTTTCTCTGAATATCAGGTGCGGAAGGTTTAATAACTCTGCTGGGCTCTACAGTTGTTGAATCGGATTGATTCAAGGATTTAGAGAAATTTAGGGTTTCATAAGAAGATGGTCGATTTAGGGTTGTAGAGTCACGCAATCAAAGATAAAAGAGATAGATAGATAGAATTGCAGGCTTCACACCCTTGGCTTCGCACCAAACCCTTCTTGGGAAGAAGATTCACTCTTCGTAGAGGCTCATCTCAAGCACACATAAGCAAAAACTCTTTTAATTCATAATCAATAATCTATCTTAATAGAGTGTTTACAATGCCTTTATATAGGCTAAGAAAACCCTAAACGATATAAAACTCGCAATTAAAAGAGTCGTAAAATAATAAAGGACTAAAAAGGTAAAAAAAAACGAAAACGAAAATTTTCTGTCACTGTAGAAGCTTAAGTGGTCGCTCGAGCAAGGGCTCGCTTGATATTGTTCTCCTCGCGGTTTGTACCCGCCTTCTTCATTTTCAGAACTCCCTTTTCGCCTAGTTTTGATTTCCATTCCGCTTCTTTCGGCGTCGGTACATGCGAAAAGGTCCATATCCGATGTCTACAATGTCGGCGTCCCCGTCAATTCTCCCCGGCCGAAAAGGCTTCATCACCGATGAAGCAGCGTCGTGATAGCGCTCGAGCATGTCGGGGTCCAAATGTCGCACTTCGTATTCATCTAACCATGAGTTCTCGGAGTCCGGCTTTCCCAACCACTTGACCAAGTACTTTTGAATTCCACCGTCTTGGGTGGATATCGCCATACCATCTAGTATCCCTTCGATCTCATCTCTGTGTTGATCGTGTGGGGAAGGGAAGGGTTGGGGTTGCAGGGTGGGGCTGGAATTTGGGCTCGGGGCTGCTTGGAAGGGGTTGTGAGGGGGTGGGGCTGGGGCTAATGAAGGAACCTGGTCCTCCACATTGAATGTAGAGCTGACCCCTATATTAGGTGGAAGCTCGAGAACATATGCATTAGGGCCGCTCCTTGCCACAATTCTAAAAGGCCCAGCGCCACGGGCTTGAAGTTTCTTTGCGGCTCCCAATGGGAACCGCTTAGGCCTAACCCGAATCATGACGTAATCTCCAACCTGGAATTCCTTGAAGCGCCTATGCGCATCCGCAGATATTTTGTATTGTTCCTTGCTAGCATTAATTCTTTTTCTAATTTCGGCATGCAACTCATGTATATGCTGTGCAAAGGAATCGGCTGACTCGGAAACTCGATGGGATGCAGACATGGGAATTAGATTAATTGGTGTTCTAGGCCTATGACCAAGGACGACCTCAAAAGGACTCATACCTATGGACCTATTGACTGAATTGTTATATGCAAATTCGGCTAAAGGCAAAATAAAATCCCAAGTTTTAGGGTGGTCACCAACAAGACAATGGAGAAGATTACCTAAACTCCTATTGGTGGACTCCGTTTGGCTATCTGTTTGAGGATGATAGGCCGACGAAAATTGGAGCATGGTACCCATCATGTGCCATAAAGTTTTCCAGAAGTAACTAGTAAATCTCACATCTCGATCCGACACAATCGTCTGGGGTAAACCATGTAGACGCACAACCTCCCCGAAAAATAATTTGGCTATGTGAGCCGCATCGGAGGTTTTAAAACAGGGTATGAAGTGGGCCATCTTGGAAAAGCGGTCCACTACCATAAAAATGGAATCGTGCTTCCGTTCAGTCTTTGGAAGCCCAAGCACGAAATCCATAGAGACGTCTTGCCACGGGGTGTGCGGCACGGGTAAAGGGGTGTACAAGCCCATATTTTGTTTTATATGCTTCACAACTTGGCAGGTACGACATTATTTTACGACCCTAGAGACATCTCTCACAAGGCTAGGCCAATAGAACCTATCCTCAACAAGCGCACTGGTTTTATCGCGCCCAAAATGTCCAGCAATCCCTCCGGCATGTAACTCCCAGATGAGGAAGTCACGCAATGAAGTGCGAGGGATGCACAAACAATTCCCTTTGAACAAATACCCATCCAGCAGAGTATATTCAGAGTTATTGTTGTTCGGATTTTCAAGGAAAGCAGTGTATCCTGCCCCGAAATCTGGGCAATCAGGATAATCTTGCTTCAACTGCTCAAATTCGATGACCTTGGTACTCATAGACTGCAAAGTCATGACTCGACGACTAAGCGCATCAGTAGCCTTGTTCTCGGCACCAGCCTTATGCTTCAAAACAAATGTGAACCCTTGAAGGTACTCGACCCACTTCGCGTGCCTCGGGTTCAACTTTTTCTGTGAAGCAAGGAAACGTAAGGCTTCGTGGTCAGAAAACAACACAAATTCTTGCGGTTTCAGGTAATGTTTCCAATACCACAGAGATCAGACGACCGCATAAAACTCCTTGTCATAGGTGGAGTATTTCTGCTTTGCCTCATTGAGTTTCTCACTAAAATAGGCCACAGGGTGGCCTTCTTGGTTCAGTACTCCGCCTATGCCTACACCCGATGCGTCACATGCTACTTCAAGGATTTTGGAAAAATCTGGTAGGTGTATGACGGGTGCAGTAACTATTTTCTCTTTTATCTCGGTAAAGGCCTTCGTCGCGGCTTTGCTCCACAGGAACTCTCCTTTTCTCATGCAATTGGTAATGGGAGCCATGATGGTGCTAAAATTCCGGATGAAGCGATGATAAAACGTGGCCAAAACGTGGAAGCTACGGACTTCATGAATATTTCGAGGTTCGGGCCACTCCACAATAGCCTTAACCTTCGTAGGGCCCGCAACCATCCCGTCTACCGAGACAATGAATCCCAAGAATACAACAGAGTGCTGCATGAAGGTGCACTTCTTGAGATTCCCGAATAGCCTTTCTCCCCTCAAGGTTTTGCAAACCAACCTTAGGTGGATAATGTGTTGCTCCTTGTCTGAACTGTAAATCAGAATGTCATCAAAGTTTACGACAAGGAACTTGCCAAGGAATGGCCTCAACACTTGGGTCATGAGCCTCATAAATGTCCTCGGGGCATTGGATAGCCCAAAAGGCATGACCATCCACTCATAAAGACCGTCTTTGGTCTTGAAGGCAGTTTTCCATTCATCGCCAGGGTGAATACGAACCTGATGGTAGCCACTTTTAAGGTCTATCTTTGAAAAGATAGTGGCTCCAACCATCATGTCAAGCATGTCATCAAGCCGCGGTATGGGAAACCGATATTTAACAGTGATCTTATTAACTGCTCGGCTATCCACACACATGCGCCATGTACCATCTTTTTTAGGCGTGAGTAATGCTGGTACAGCACACGGGCTCAAACTCTCTTGTATGAACCCCTTTTGAAGGAGCTCACTGAGTTGCCGGGTCAGCTCGGCATGGTCAACCGGTAGTCGGGGAGGTTCGGTAATGTCGATCCGGGAACATAGTCAATTACGTGTTGAATGTCACGCATGGGAGGGAGCTCATTAGGTAAATCTTCGGGGAAGACATCCACAAATTCATTCAGGATGGGCTCTACCTCCTTGGGGTACTCATAGACTGACTCAGAAGTACTCTTAATAGTAACAACGACATACACAACACTCATCTTTCGATGCTCTCTCAAACTCTGAAGGGGTCACAATATTGATGCCCTTGGATTGACCTTCCTTCTTCTCAACTCTGTTGACTGATGGTGCTTTGGGAGCCAAAGGGTTAAGTGTGATTTTCTTGCTCTTGTAATTGAACGTACAAACATTAGATCGCCCAAAAATGGTCACGTTCAAATCATAGAGCCATGGCCTCCCTAAGATAATGTGGCCCACATCCATCGGCACTACATCGCACCATAAGGTGTCAGTGTATGAACCCAACTGTATGGGTACACGACACCTCTGAGATACGGGAATGGATGAGGAGTCAACCCATGCGACTTTGTAAGGTCTTGGGTGGGCTTCAGGTGTAAGCCCTAAGCGGGTGACGGTATGTTCTGACACCACATTGGTGCAGCTTCCGCTATCCATGATTACCCTACAACTCTTTGTCCCACATGTGGCAAAGGTGTGGAAGATGTTCTCTCTTCGCCAATCCTCCTTTTCATCCCGTTGAGGCTGTGCAAAGGCACACCTCACAACTAGAGCGTGACCCATGTTATCAACTTCCTCGTCACTAGGTGTGACATTCGGTTCAAAGACCTCTTCCTCATAAACTCCTTCACTCTCTTCTCCTTCCCCGTCAATGAAGAGATTCCTTTGTGGGTCTCTCGTAGGGCATTGGGCGACAAAGTGTCCCATTCTTCGAGGATTCTCCGGCTACACCCTTACCTTTGTCAAACCTCACATTGGTAGATGTGGGTTGCGTGGGTTTGGCAGGCGGGTTTCCAGCACTAGATTTCACTTTGCCGGTACGGAATTGACCAGTGTGAAAATCAGATCGCCTAGTCACCGTCATTTTCAAACATCGTTCAAGGTCTTGAATGACGGTGTAACACTCGGTGAAAGTCTCAACAGGGTGGGAGACTAACTCTTTTTGCAAGTCAAGTTTCAATCCGGTACGAAATCTAGATAGAGTGACTTGGAGGTCTTCGGATACCTTGGCTCTCATCATGAACTCTTCAAATTTGCCAATGCAATCCGATACGGGCATACTACCTTGGCGCAGATTTTGCCATTGGTCAAGGAGACGGTGGTAGTATGAAGAAGGGACGTACTTCTCTGTAAGTCGTTCCTTCATGTCCTCCCAATGGGTAATGGGAGCACAACCCGCATTCATTCTGATGCGTTCAACGTTGACCCAAAAGAGTCGGGCTTGGCCTATGAGCTTCATCTTAGCAAGTCTAACACACCTTTCATCGCTCATGCCAAACCACTCAAAGTGCTGGTCCATATCGGATAACCAGTCGAGGAAGACTTGAGGATATAGCCTTCCATCGAAAGTCGGGAACTCAACTCAAACGTTTTTGAGGAGTCTCCCTTCCGGGTCGTAGTCATCTCCATGATGATCAAACCTATGATTCCGGTTCCGATTATGTTGGTAGCCATTTCGTTCAAAACGTGGACCATTACGCTCACGGGGTGGCTCAAAGTACTCATCACCCTCGTCTAACCGATTGACTCGGTCTAACAACCTCTCATTGGATGTTTCGAGAGTCCTTTGGGCTGCCTCTAAGACAGTCATTCGATCATTGATCGATTTTAGGTCAGCCCTTATGCCGTTAAGAGCCTCGGCAATCTCACTCATGTCCATGGTGATATAATTTACTACTGACAGGTTCTAGAATGGAATGCAAGATGAATACTTTGGCCAAAACTGAAATAATATGTGATGAAAATAAAGTGCAATGAATGCAATGTCACACAGTATGCCCTAACCTAGAACCTAGGGCTCTGATACCAAAACTGACGCAGGACGGCACCCTAAACTACGTGAATGATATGATTGATTTTGCCGAAATTAAATTGGAATTAAATTAAACAATAAAACTTGCAAAATATAACGAATACCTCAGGTTTTCGTAGTATTCCTTGGGAGAATCACGCATAATTCAGGCAGGGTTCAGTCCGAGCGCTAGATCCGTTAGGTTGCAGCGCAGATCGATCCTAGAGATAGAACTCTAGGGTTTTCCAGATTAGGGCGTTCACGATTCAATGATGGGATAACTGATTTTCTCTGAATATCGGGTGCGGAAGGTTTAATAACTCTGCTGGGCTCTACGGTTGTTGAATCGGATCGATTCAAGGATTTAGAGAAATTTAGGGTTTAGGATTTCACAAGAAGATGGTCGATTTAGGGTTGTAGAATCACACAATCAAAGATAAAAGAGATAGATAGATAGAATTGTAGGCTTTACACCCTTGGCTTCACACCAAACCTTTCTCGAGAAGAAGATTCATTCTTCGTAGAGGCTCATCTCAAGCACACATAAGCAAAAACTCTTTTCATTCATAATCAATAATCTATTTTAATAGAGTGCTTACAATGCCTTTATATAGACTAAGAAAACCCTAAACGATATAAAACTCGCAATTAAAAGAGTCCTAAAATAATAAAAGACTAAAAAGGTAAAAAAAAAACGAAAAACGAAATTTTTCCGTCACTGTATTCCGCTCGAGCGAGGATTATAACCGCTCGAGCGAGGGCCCGCTCGAGCGAGTTTAAGTGGTCGCTCGAGCGAGGGCCCGCTCGAGCGAGGGCCAGCTCAAGCGAGGGCTTGCTTGATATTGTTCTCCTCGCGGTTTGTATCCGCCTTCTTCATTTCCAGAACTCCTTTTCGCCTAGTTTTGATTTCCATTCCGCTTCTTCCGGCGTCGGTGCACGCGAAAAGGTCCATATCCGATGTCTATGATGTCGGCGTCCCCGTCAGTATGCTTTCCCAGTATAACATAACAAATAATTAGTATTGATGCTCTAAAACTGCATTTCTTTTATTATTTATTTACATTTTTACCTCTTTTCTGCAGGTTGAGAATGAATCTGGGTTATCCAACTTTATTCCTGTCCTCTTTGGCAGCAAACAAGTATGCTCTGAGCTGCAGGTGATGTGGCACGATATTGATGGATCTCTTCGTTCAAAGGGAACTGTGTCTCATTTAACGGTTGATGATGCTGTTTCTGATCCATGTGAGTTTTTTGTATCGAAACAAACCACAATTTCTGAACTTCTTTTAGATATTGCGTGGTTGCTCAAGGAGCCTCAGTTTGAAAATAAAGAAACCCCATTAACCTCCACGAAAATTCAGAGATTCAATTGTATATTAAAATTTTTAGTTCAGAATAAGTCGGTCTCTGTCTTGGAGAGAATACTGAAATCTCTGAAGGGTGTGATGGAAGCAGAGGAGTTAAACAATCCTGTAAATAGAACTTATGGAGCTGATATGAAACTGCTTCTGAAGAATATGAATCTTGCAAATGAAATTCTCAATCAGAGATTTCAGAATACCGAAGGATTGGTAAGGCATTCAGCAAACACAGTTCTGAAAGAATTTCCAAGTTCCAATCATGTGAGTTTTCCATTTCTTCTAAAATCTTCATAGTGAACTTTTGTTCAGTGATCTGGGTTGAAATTTTAATTGCATTTGTTGCTTTGAATTGAGAATATTTTTTACATTCATTAAACGACATCATTTGCAGGAACTATTGTAGATCGCTCTGGAGATTTAACCTGATACGGTGTAGCCATGTCTTTTGAATGACCACTTTATACTCAAATTTGCATATAATTTATTAAAAATTTAAGGATTTTAGAAACCTTATATTTTGTAAGTAGAGCATTATGGAACTCTTTTAAAAAAAAATAAAAAATCTGGGACTGAACAGACGACCTCAGGGTTGCGTAGGCGAGGTTCAAAATCTCGGATCTCAGTATCATAGCAAATTTGGCTTTTGCGGTACTGGTATATACTGGCCGGTATTAATTAAAAGTTAAAACTCAAGTGGGTTTGAAAATACCTGGTGGTTTTCAAAATCTTGATTGCATATCGGGTAGCGCAGGTACTCGTATATGTCAGAAAATATTGACGGTATTTTCCAAGATTTTCAACCATGGATACAGGCCCAACCCCTGGAGTCTCTCGTATATGGACTTTATGTATATAATCAATTTATTCAAAATTGTGATATATTGCAAAATTTCTTGGATGGATATCTGGGTCCGTAATCTTAATTGGGGGGGTCCGTAGTAGGTGTTGCTGAAAGTGCATTAAGTTTTTTTTTTTTTCTTGTTTTTTATTTAAACTTTTTTATGTTAAAACAGTTGAGTACACTTAAGTTTTTTGTTGCACCCGCCTTTATAGAGGTTGCTTATGCTTGACCTGCACGGTTCTCCCTCTACTTAACAGAAGTGCTAGGAAGATGGAGTGACTGGAGTCTGTTTGGGGTGGGAGTGGTGACAAAAAACACAGATTTAGAACAGCCTCTAGGAATGATGTGATTCTGCGGCAGTATCGATACCTTGAATAAAAAATTTGTTTGACCTGTGCTATCTGGGCATACCATTTTCGATTTGGGTAGTAGCATTTTTGGCAATCCTCGTGCATCCTGTGCCAAATCTGAAGTGGCAACCTTTTCAATTGCTAATCACCTCCGTTCCCTTAAAAATTAGACACCCTTTTAACAATGCTTTGCTGCCTCCAGTTTCATCTGATGTCGACAAGTAGAAAATTGCAAGTTGGTTGCTATTTAGGCGTAAAAATAAACTTCATATTTTCCAATTGCAGACTTATACGTTTCTTACCATCATCTAATTCTTATATGGGAGCTGGGAAAGTACTCGAATGGAGTACCTTCTTTGTACACCAAGGTCCACAGCTTGATGTGGCACCCAAAATATGTTCTGGGTCCCAAGTGGAGCAAGGCAGCGTTATTTTTTTGTCCAAAACAACATTTCCACCATGAATTTTTTGAGGCTTAAACTGGGGACTTGAATCACAATCAAAATTTGACTTTCAATTTTAAACTTCAGTTTTACTTTTTATTTTTAGTATTTTTTTAAAATTAATCTATACAACCTGTTGGTGTTCCACATGAGCTGGGTGTACCAATCTTGCATGCGCTCCCATTTTCTTTCTTATATCTCACTCGCATAAAGTTTGGTACTGAATTACGTACAAATGAAAGCTTCACGTTGAACCCTCCTAAAAATGTTGATGGAATCTCTGCTTACCTGAGCTAAAAAATTGCTTGCTCTAATTCATAAATTGAGATGCATGTTATGTCCACCCAGTTTCAATTTGTTTTTAATTCCTTAATTAGATCTTGGGATACCAATTATGCTGTTTGCCCGTTCAGGAAAACTCATACGGCTCCGATTCTCGTATTTCAGGATATAGAGATGGCAAAGGAAGATGGGCTTGAGCCTACTGTGACTTCAACATCTCAAGAAAGCAGTGCAAATGTAACACTACTAAACAAGGACATTGTTATGAATGTTAACCACAGTTCACACCTAACCCAAGGATTTAAATGGCCACAGAAAGCCTGCAGTAACGTTTTCTCCGGCACTATCACAAGCAGACGTCTTTTAGTTTTTGTAATGGCTACCTTAGCTGTGTGTTTTGTTATGTGTATTTCCCTTAGCCATCCTCACAAGGTTCGGGAATTCGCAATTACTGTTCGAAGATGTATGTTTGGCGCCACCGAAGCCTTAGAGGACTCATGAGCAAAAGGTGTTTCTGTTACTGTTACTTTGTATGTATCCAATGTACATTGAATGATGGCCAAGGCTGTTTAAAGCCCCTTTTTGGCAATCTCATTGAGAGCTGTGGAAATACAACACGATTCTTTTACAAGATCCTAAGGAAAGTGAGGTAGATGTATGTTAGATAGTAATGACAATCAGATGTAAGGAAAGTGATGACAACACAATGCTGTCCAAGGAATCTTCTCCAATATAGACAACGGAGGAGGGTTACGGAACTGGAGAAGCCTCTGTTGACGGTCGGAGGTGGGTAAGAGCAGTCTGAGATGACCTATGCCAAGAACAGACATGTCGCCACTATGTAAATGATTTTCAAGGCCTTTATTTTTTGCAGAGTGGCAATGGGGGAAGAGAGCAGGAAGAAGCAAAGCCGATGGTTTTCATAGGCAGTTCAAATTTCTCCATATAAACCACTATCTACAGGTATCAGCAATATGATTCTGCTTTGCCGATTGTTGTGGAATCTCTGCCATCCTTTTCGTTTTGGCTATGTAAATGGGTTTATGTTTCCCCCAATATATGGTATTAGGCTATGATGTGGCTATGATGTGATGATGAAACATGTTTTTGTTTAATAATAAAAGAGATTGAGCTCTACCATAGCAACCCTTTCCATGGCTGCATAGCTCAATGATACCCTTTTTAACACAGGAGCCCCTGTGTCTCCCTTCGTTGTTTGTGACATTATTTCTTTTCTCGTCTTAGTGTCTTTTGTTTTCAGATGTAAATAAGATAGAGATCAAAAGAAAAAGAGCAGAGAGTCAGATGATGATTTCCCATGTCTCAACCTTTTAGATATGGTAGTTTTTCATTTTATGAATCAGAATCAAGGTGCCACCCAAACCCATGAACTGATTCACAGCTCTCTTTACATCCAAGAGCATCTTCTGAGTTCTGACATATTTTACGGTTCTTTAATATGTTGAAATTGTATCTGTTTGATAACTTTTAGGGGTAACTCATGAAGTATACCTTCTCCCCAAGGCATGATGGAGAGCGGGAGCGAGGAAGATGGCCAAGGGGTTTATTACAGATTCACTCGTACTAAACCGGCTGTGATCGCTGGACATCTACGGGAAGAGAGTCAGCAAGGAAAGAATTCGACTTGTAGAGAGCTCATCCGCAGACAAATACAAAGATGGGACAAGGCAATGATGTCGACGATGATGATTTTAATGGCTTCTTTCACTGTATGTATGTATGTATATATAAGGTTGACGAGTCCCTGCGTTTGAGTTGTAGAGTTTCAACTCTACATTGAGTGTAGATCACGTGCCATGCTGAGGCACATGATCTCGAGATGTGCCACATCCTTTAAGGGTTCACTACTCATTAGTCCCTCTAGGGTTTTAGATTTTTTTTTTTTTATAAATTCACATTTTTACTTGTCATTTTATAGGTTGAAGATTGGGCTTTTCACACAATAATTCTTTCAATTTTTTTTTAAAGTTTTAATTCAAAACCAACGGTGTAAAAATAGTTTTGTTTTTGGATGTTCATTGATAGACTCTGTATGTTGTCTTCGAATTGTGTCACGTGACACCCAAGTGGCAAGTTCAACTCTACAACTCGAGTGAGGTCCTGCTTTCCTATATATAATATTTGTAGTATATATATATATATATATATAATTGCTCCTATATATAATAATTATTGTAATATCAAACTAATTAGTAGATGGTTGTATATAATAATAATTTAGGTTTTTTTGCAAATACAGCCCCCCTGCTTGTTATGCTGAAATTGCATAAAATCCCTTCAGTTATGCCTATTTACATTGTACCTCCTACTTTTATGTTTCTTTTACAAAATTTCCCTTGCTGTTAAACAACAATTAATTAGGAGTCATTACTTCGAATAAATGACGCCCTTTACCTTTAGTTAACATTATATATAAAATGACTTGTATCTTTCTCAACTTTGACTGCATTTTGAATAGTGGATAAGCATAGTATCCTATCCAAATTTTTTGAGTGGAACATGATTGATCCTCCTCTAAGTTGGTGTATTACCCGATTTTTAATTTTGGTGTCTATGACGCTCATTTGGCTTGTGAGTAGCGCTAAAATGTTATCCCTGTTGGTACCATTTCGACCTCAATCGAAATGGTACCATTAACGGCAGGGGTATTTGTAAAGGAAACATAAAAGTAGGGGGTGCAGTGTAAATAGGCTTAGGTGAGGGGGTTTTATAAAATTTCGGCATAACATAGAGGGGTATTTACAAAAAAACCCAATAATTTATTATGTACTATAAATTACTACAAAAATAGTATACTAGAAATCTATAATTACATATGATTATTAAACTCAAACAGTTATGATGTAATTATAGTATATTATTAAAAACTCTCTAATGAGGGGAGTAGGTCGTGGGTTCGATTCTCGTCCTCTATGTTGTTTGCCCCTCTTGTCTTTATAAGGTGTGGGTTGGATTTTGTTGTTATCCTTCACTATTATAGTTGGTGCTCTCTTATGCTGCTTTGCAATTGTCATATGTGTATGCGTTCCTGCTTCCCGATTTTCGGCTATATGACCGTAAAAAAAAAAAAAAGATAAAAAAAAGAGCAGCGCCTATTTAGGCTAAATGCTTACATGTATAAATTTTAAATATATTAGTTTTAGCGGCCATTTGTAGATTTCAGCTTCTACGGTGAGAGATTGACCCATTAACCCTATTATAAGTCGTACATATGTAATATTATTTATTGTATTTAAAGTTTAAATTATAAGTTTCACTATCTGTAGACTACTATAAATATAATTATTAGGACTCTAGTTAGGTGCACTGAAGGAGCATCTCCACCGTCCATTGAGGTTCATGTGGCGCTCAAGTCAAAATTGATTTTAGGCGCCAAATAGAACATGGTGGCATTTAGATCATTAAAATAAACAAATAAAAATGCATTTTCACTATGTTTTTGAGGTTTAAAAATCTGAATCATTGAAGTCAACGTTTGACTTTTACCCTCAAATTTTAATTTATTATTATTATTATTATTTTTCATTTTGTGTTTGGATTGGTCTATAGTTCTATACAATATGCCTCCAAATGGAGCTCGGTTCAACTACTAAACGTCTACCGTTGGTTTTGTGCGTGCTTCCATTATAGAATTATTTTAACTTTAAGTTACAACCACCCCCCTTAAATAAAGGAAAAATTTGTTGATTGTTTTACGGACAGATGATGGAGATCGTTTTTTGTCCCAATCTTCCACAAAATGGATATTGAGATTATTGGCCTACTAAGCAGGCACTTAGGTGTTGTTCCATGTGACACAAATGCTAAAAAGTGAATGTGCATTATGTTTGATGGTACACTGATCATGTTTACTTTTTGGGATGTGTGTCACGTGACTGTCTGATAATAGGCCTATAAGCTCAAGATCTATTATGTGGAAGATTGGGATGAACAATAATCTCTATCATTTGATGACAGTTAATATATTTTCCCTCTGTGTAAGTGAGGATATATATATATATATATATATATATATATATACAGTTAATATATTTTCCCTCTGTGTAAGTGAGGATATATATATATATATATATATATATATATATATATATATATATATATATATATATAAAGGAAATGAAGTAAAAGCTAAAAGAAACCTTTAAAATATAGAGGAAGATATCAAAAGAAATCTAAAGATGATATTGACAAAGGGTATCAGTATTTACGTCTAAAGGTTCTACATTTACCATAAGGGGTTTAGCCGGTTAAAATCATTGATTGCTTTAAATTAGACAATGGAGATTGTTTTTCGTCTTAATCTTTCACATAATAGATATTTAGATTATGGCCCACTTATCAGATAATCAGAAGTTGATTCCACGTGGAAAACATTTCAAAAGTGACCCGAGAAACCTTCTCATGGTACACCTACGATAGCTGTCACTTTGGGGAATTTCGTGCTGGGTGGTCGACGTGTGATCCTTTGGTAGGTGGTCTATGATCTCAAGATCTATTGGCGGAAAGATTGGGACAAAACTAATGATCTACATGTGTGAAAATGAACGGTGAAATAATAAAAAATTTCATCTTTCATATTTAATCCCATTGAGCATGTTTGATTTGATTGGATTTTTTTTCTTTATTTGGGCGTCTTGGATTGACCTTACCTACGTCCACATGTTTTGAGTGCTTTAGTGCAGTGGTTGTGATGGTTACAACATTCAATCTTTGCTGACACTAAGGTATCGGCGCTCTATACATAATATAAATCAAGAGTACTTAACGAGTTATATAATTTTATAGAGTACACACTACAAAAAGTAAGATTAGTAGGGGCAGTTTTTTTCTCTATTAAGATTATTAGCGGCAATTTTTGTTAATAGCGGCAGTTTTTGGTTACAGCTAATAGTCTTATTTTTTATAGTAATATTTAAATATGCCCACCGTGTCTTTGAGAGCATCCACATTAAACCCATTGTCCAATTGTATTTCGTTCCAATTTTCCACACACTTGATCTCAAAATTATGGGCGTATGATCAGATGATTAGACATTGATTTTATGTGGCACTCATCCAAAAAAGTAATCTTATAATCAAGTTTGAGTGTGATGAATGTTACATGGTTTAATTTTTTTTGACCTTTTTGGAATATGTGCCACGTAAAATCAAGTATGATGGTACGTCCATAATCTCGAGATCAAGTGTGTGGAAGATTTGAATTACAAGCGATCTCCAACATTCGATTTAAAGCAGTCAATGGGTTTTTATCATGGGTTCTCTCAAAGATTTGGTGGGCATACTTAAAGGTACTCAATTTTAGATTATAAGATATGTAGCATAAAAGAGGCGGGTATTACTGCCATAATTAGAAACTCGCTGATTGCTTTGAATAAGATGATGTATATTGGGTTGTTTTCCTAATCTTTCACACAATAAATCTTAAGATTACGTGCCTACTATTAAGATGGTCAAATATTGATTTCACGTGACACACATCTCAAAAAGTGAAAATGAAACATGTTTGATGGTATACGATGATCACATTCACATTTTGAAATGTGTTTCATGTGTAATAAACATTTAGCCATTTGATTGTATACTTATGATGTCAAGATCTTCTGAGGGCAATGTTGAGACGAAAAATGATTTCCAGCATCTGATTCAAAGTAGACAATATTTTTGACTTTGACTAAGTGAGGTGGCTGAAACATAAAATGGTGTGGCAGTAACACCAGCCAAAAAAATGATAAGAAATCAACAAATCTCGTAGGTGAACGGCTGAGAACGATGTGCCAAACACCATCTTCAATGCACTAAATGTAGATACCAACCGATGGATAAACGGCTACCTTGCATTCGAATGCTAGATCACGTGTCACCTAAACTAATGATCGGGTGTCATGTCAACTTGCCCAAGGTTTATCAAGGAAAGTTGTTTTCTTACTAATAAATTTTGGGTAAAGTGAAAATTTACAATGCGCTATGTTTGGATGGTTTCACCAAGTTATTTGGCTTATGATTTGAAGGGCAAAAAGTCCAAATTTTTTGCAAAACCTAGAGGCTGGCCGAACCCTCTGAAGATGCGGTGGAAATCACAATCACATGAAACATGATCTAGCACTCGAAGGTAGCGTTTTCAAACTCTACCTTCGAAAGTAATTTTTCAGTTTAAAAATTACACCTATACAAGAATGCAAACCATCCGATCAATGAACACCAATATTAATCGTAAAAATAAGAACAATGGCAGATATTAGAGTGCATAGTTTTGGAAATAGCATGATAGCCATTCACGAGGTCATCACAAGGATTTTATCAAAATAGCATGATCCAGCCTAAGATTTTATCAAAATAGCCACTTGTACAAAAGTGACAATTTGTTCACTTTCAATCGTGAGCTAGTTTACCATCCTATACACACTAATCTTACAAAGTTGAGTTTCTCTGATCTCGCGTCTCAGGGAGAGTTACATATATCGCCTCGCCCAGCCCCAAAATGCAAAATGTATCGCGCAATACGTATCGTGTCAAACAAGGTGTCAAAGCAGGTATCGCTCCGTGGAAGACCGATACGCCCTCCAAATAATACTTAAAAAAAAAAAAAAAAACAAAACAAGAAAAAAACTGAAAAGAGGATTTGGCTGAAACCGAGACCGATCCCTATACCGTATCGGGGCCGATACGTATCGGTTGGCCAAAAATACGATACATTCGGCTGATACTTGATAGGCATAATTGTGGGGAAAGGATTGGGAATAAAAAATTTTGCGTCATTATACTAAAACAAAAAGTTTCGCATAATCAAGAATCACACTATTCTTGGGTCCTCAGAATCCGTGAATTGCAATTTTTATCTGAGTCAAATGACTCTTATGCCTTGCTTTATAAATCTCCTCTTAGAACCTTTTCCTTCCTACGGATCGCTACCAGCTCCCATCCGCGACCCAAAGAGTAGAGCGCGATTGCTCTGGTGAGTGCTCCGGCGAAGTTCTAGGAAGAATTAGTTCAAGGTATAAATTTTCTTGTAGTTCCTTTCTCTCTGATTCATCGAATACATTCGCTTTATTCAGTGTTTATTAGTTATTGGCTCACCAAAACCTTAAAATGGAACTGCAATTACTTAGAAACTGCTTCGACGGCTTCTCCGGTGAAAGTCTGGGAAGAAACCTCAGGTTAGGATTATGCAGCTAATGCATATTTATTTTATATCTAAATCAAAGATTGAGAATGCTTTCTGATCAACATGAGTTTATTTTATCACAAAATAGGATTATGAAATCATTATGTAACAAATTGTTTTTTAATCACCATAAAATTGATTTTCCACGAGATGGAGCAAATCCCGATACGTCACATGATATCATAAATACTTTTTGTAAGATGGTTATGATCATGCAATTAAATTGTTAATATATTTTGATTGGAATTATGACATCATATATTATCATCCTCGTGTTGTCTTGTATTTTTTTTAGCATTCCAAGTGGTTGCATTTATGGCAACCACCGAAATTGATTTTATCTATTGAACTATGGTAGTGTTGCTTGTATGATGCTCATGACATGTTGAAATTCTTCAACCAGCCAAAATGATTAAAAATGTCCAATACGTCACACGATATCAGAAATACTTTTTGTAAGATGGATCCGATTATGGATCAAAATTTCAAATTTCGTTTCGATTTTGGTGGGGACTGAAACAAAAATTTTGGACCGAAAGTTCGGCTGAAATCTTCATACCCATACAAAATACCCAAAATTTTGGGTTATCATTTCGGTTTTGGTGGGGATCGAAACCGAAATTTTGTACTAAAATTTCGGTCATTTCGGACGAAATTTTGATCTTTGGTTCTGATCATGCAATTAAATTCTTAATATATTTTGATTGAAACTATGACATCATATATTATCATCCTCGTGCTGTCTTGTATTTTTTTAAGCATTACAAGTAGTAGCCTTTATGGCTGTGACGACCCGATTTTTCCCCTTATTGTATATAGGAAGGTCGCGTCGTCGGATCACCTAACATGATCCATCCATACAAGGGCATCGTGTCGTGTACAAAGTATTATATTTGCGGAAGCAATTTAATAACTCTGATATGAAAATAATATGGTAGAAACTGATATTTACTCATCTATTAAAAACGGTAAACTAGCAAAGATCTATATTACAAAGCTAACTGATGCAATGTATAGCTTTCCACCGATGGCTGCTACCCGTCATCTAAACAATGGAAAGAAAACCTATACATATAGTACCGAATATCTCAAAAACATAACTGCTGTTTATACAAGTTTTTGAACTAAATCTCTCTCTCTCTCTCAAGCATTTTCTCTCTAAAACCTACTTAGGAAAGAATTCCTCAGCGAATTCTTCCTCCTCGTCCTCCTCTTCCTCTTCTTCCTTCTCTTCTTCAGACTGATACGTGGGATCACCCTCCTGCTCAGGGTCAATATTTGCAGCTAAGATATAAAGTCGTAAGATGAGCAATCATCGAAGCTCAACAGAGAAATTTACAGTGCTAACTTATATGTTAGAAATCCAATTCATTTCTTGATGCATAAATTATATATCTAAGTGCATTATATTTTATCTTGTATCTATTCTAGCAACATATAGCATAAACAAGTGATTATCATGCGAATAATTTATCATGCTGACATGCTGAATAAATACAAGGAATCATACTGAACAAGGGATCATACTGAAACAGATATAAAGAATTATGTTGAAACGAGTTTTGCTTAAACAAGATATCAGATATAAAACATGCATAGATAAGAGACAAGAAAATCAAGCTCCTGAGTTAGCGGGATCACTTGTCAAGCTCCCAAGTTAGCGGGATCACTTGGACCGAGAAAAATCAAGTTTTCAAGTTAACAGGATCACTTGTCAAGCTCCCGAGTTAGCAGGATCACTTGGACCAAGACATCAAGCTCCCGAGTTAGCGGGATCACTTGTGTTCAAGAATTTCATAGTTAAGCTCTCGAGTTAGCAGGATCACTTGGCTCAAAACGAAGTAAAAATGTGTACATGACATCAAAGATAACAGGACATGAATAATGCATGGTATCAGGTATGCGAGAGCATCATAAACAAATAGTATATAAGCATATATCAAAACTGAACTTAGCATCATTATTCATAATCATTCATCTAAACTGATCTAGCATCATTATTTATAACCACACATTTAATTGAATTAGCATAATCCTTCATAGTCATACATTGAAACTGATTGTATTATTATCATACATATCTATTCATCAAAACCGACATGAGCGTAGTCATGTAAAAGCATTCATTGAAATTGACTCTATCATTACCATCAAAACTGTCATGAGCATAGTCATACAACAACATTCGTTTGTACTGAATCTCTTATTACCATTATACATCACTATTCATTAAACTGAACTGGCATATTCATAGCATAATCATATGTCGAGCTGAACTTACTACCATCCTACATTACTATACATCAAGTGGACTAGCATATTCATACCTCAACGTTCATCGAATTGAAACTATCAATAGCATATGGATTCATACATCAAAACTAATATAGGCATATTCATACATATACTAACTTGCTAATCAGAGATGAATGAGAAAATAAAACATAATTTAGCAGGTAAACTCCCTACCTTAAATAATGCTTACGTGTGACTGATTAGAGGTGCACGCATGCATCCAAGCTAAAGTCTTATTTACAAGCTCTTCATGAGCACCAAATACCTATGATTTACATTCATATTTTTAGCATTTTTATTGGGTTACTGGGTCACCATAGACCCCACACATGTAACCTACATGGTTAACTAGCCTAAGAGTCAACACACAGCACACACATACAACCTGAAGGCACCACAAAGCATACATAAGGGCCAGACACAGGCTTGCCTCGGCAAGCAACAGGGTTGCCGCGACAAGCTTGTCAGTTGTTCACCTTGCCGCGGCAAGCTCACAAGCTTGCCACGGCAAGCTTGATGCACAAGCTTGCCGTGGTTCCCCTTTGCTCTCCTCTGGTTTCCTTTGGGTTCTTAGTGTGCCGGCTTTCTATATTACATAAATACAATATTATCTTATATATGTTGCACAGAAAAACACTTCGTAGTTATTAAATCCAGTATAAAAGATCCGGAGTGCGATAATGGGAAATTTTGACTCCGAAACCCTCACACACTTCTATATCTTAGAATTGTTGATCCGATCGCCTAAAATCAGCATCAACAATATGAAAATCTATCATAAAACTAATCCAAAATAACTCAGCTAAAACATGGTTCGTTTATGGCGTACCTTTTGGTGAATTCGTGATTACAATGACGCCGAAAAGGTGTCGATGTCGAGTATGTGAAATACTTGTAAAAGTCAGGGATGTAAGGAGCTCTTCGCGATCACTCCGTTGCCTTCCGCAACTCTCTCAACCAAATTGCAGGGTCACCCTGTGAACCATGACTTTGAATCCAAGGGTTGAAATGGGAAGTGGGTTTGATCTAGAAGAAGATTTCTTCCTTTGGTTTTACCTAATGGTTATGCACGGTCTTTTTGCATTAGATTTCCTTCAAAGTTTGTAGCAGGAAGAAGGAAGGAATGATGTTAGCGAATTTTGTAGTGGGTTTTTCCCACTTTGCGTGCATGGGAGTCATTAGTGACTCATGCATTCGTGGAGTCAAGAGGTGAAAAAAAACAGCTTATAAGCTATTTAGAGTTGGCATTCCATGCAGTGCCAGCACTTGTTTTTCAGTGTATAGGCATTTAGGTTTTGCATCCAGTGTTTTGTAGCTATATATAGTGCAGTATATATATGGGCTTGGATTCCCTGTAGTTCTTCTATTTTTTTTTAGTATATATATTTACAAGTCTATAAGGCTTAAATGGAGCGTAATTCTATTACACTGATTATCAGTGTATGTAATAGCCTAATTATCAAGTGTATTATGGAATAAATTTCTATATGTACATCAAGTGTATTATCTAATACATAGTTATGGGTGTATTAGGGAGGTACAAATATAAAGCGTATTCATTATATACAATATGTTTAGTGTATGTAGTATCTAGTTTAATTTTACTAATGAACTAGGCCATTGTGTCCCATGTTAGGCACATGCTTGACCTGACCCACGTCCATACCTAATATTGTGGTTTTAAAATATGGCAGCTGTTACAATGACAACCACTGAAATTGATTTTATCTATTGAACTATGCTAGTGCTGCTAGTATGATGCCCATGACTTCTTTATTGAAATTCTTCACACTACAAAAAATAAAACTATTAGCAGCAGCAAAAAACTGTCGCTATTAACAAAAAAACTGCCACTAATACCCTTGCCGCTAATAATCTTAATAACTTTTAAGAGTATTTTTTGTTAATAGCAGCAGTTATTGGTTGCCAAAAACTGCCGCTAATAGTCTTATTTTTTGTAGTGTTAACCAACCAAAATGAATAAAAATATGTATTATGGCACCCACCCAAATTGATATTCTTCAACCAGCCAACATGATCAGAAAGATGGGTTCTGGGATTGTCTCTCTCTATCTCCAACTGTGTTGTTTAACCTTTCGCTTCAATTTTTTTTAGTCATGAATGATGACAAAAAGCATCTCAATCTGTTAATTAATGAAGCCAATGAATAGAGTTCTTTC
This sequence comes from Chloranthus sessilifolius, assembly GCA_021018995.1. Lineage (NCBI taxonomy): Eukaryota > Viridiplantae > Streptophyta > Magnoliopsida > Chloranthales > Chloranthaceae > Chloranthus > Chloranthus sessilifolius. Next base: position 13,883,047 of record CM037588.1, read on the forward strand.
CCAAATTTTGATTTTGACTGTGTTTTGGTCAGGACTAAAAGCATCTCAGTTGGTTAAAAAACATCTCAGTTGGTTAATGTTAGTCATGACATATTAGGTGGGTTTAAATGAAAACAGCTGAAATGATACGACAACATAGGCAGTAAGGTAAATGGGTTTTGCTGAACTTAAAATGGTTGGGAGTGTTTTTTCAAAAGTTAGTAAAATTGGAAGAAGTCTACCCAGTGCCTCCTCCACACATTTGAGTAGAAAGGGGAAAGTGGGTCATATAGCCAGAGACTACTAGAACTCTTAAAATTTTTGATCCATTGACTAACACTGAGAACCAAGCCGACGAGTAACATGCCTCATCCAAGACCTCCATAATAACGTAAACGGTCGAGCAATCTGAGAGCCCTCAATGCATCCTATCATAAGCTTTCTCCATGTGCCCCTTGAAAACAACACTCAACACCTTCGACTTATATCAGGAATGAATCGCTCCATGGGCAACACAGCCCCATCAAGAATTTGCCTCCCCTGAACAAAGGCCCCTTAAGAGGGGGAAACAATCTTAGTTGGTTAATGTTAGTCATGGCATATCGGGTGGGTTTAAATGAAAATAGTTGGAATGACATGAAAGCATAGGCAGTAAGGTAAATGAGTTTAGGTTATGGTGAAATTAAGCTGGTTAGGAGTTTTATTTAAAAGGTAGTAAAATTGGTTGAGGGTAACAAAGGTATTACAGCAAGATTAGAATCTCAGGTACCATAGCAAAGAATAGTTGCTTATGCATACTTGCTACTGTTGGGTTCTAATATATCTTTATGTGAAAAGAATAGAGAAAAAAAAATGATTGACTAACACTACACAATTTGTTAAATGAGAACAATTTGGACATGCTTACATGCCTTATATATATATATATATATATATATATATATATATATATATATATATAAGATTGTTAGGGCTCTCAATGGGCCGGATTAGGGCTGGACTTGGGTTTAGCCCGGCCCTAACCTATCCGGTCCGGGTTCCCAAAATTTTCTGCTCGGCCATAACCCGGGCTGCGATGTACTTAGCCCAAGCCTGGGCCCTACCGGGCCGGGCCGGGCTTGGGCATTTTTTCAGATTTTTTTCGACTATTTTTTTCTAATAATTTTGGTTGGACTATTTTTTCTAATAAAATTTGGTTGGGCTTCATTTTTTTTTCTCCTAATAAAAGTTTGAAGAAGTTAAAATTTTAATTAAATAATTATATTAACATTATAGAGGCTCATACACATGCTTTTATTTAAATATTTCATTTTAGTTTATTGCACAGTGATTATAACGGGTAACAGTTGCACAATGGTTATAAAGGACAATGATTATAACTGACAACGATTAATCTCAGGGCACTTAAGTAAATTATATTTAATTTAAAGGATTTTTTTTTTATAACTTTAAAAGGATAAGTATATATATATATATATATATATATATATATATATATATATATCTGGGCGGGGTGCGGGCCGGGTGTTGGAACACTCAACCCAAGCCCGGCTCGAATTGATCTGAGTTACAACATGTTTAGCTTGGTCCGAATATCAGGTTGGGTTTGCTTGATAGAAAGTATTACTTTGTTCGGGCCGGGTGCGGGCCATAATCTGGGCCAGTCCGGCCCATTGAGAGCCTAAAGATTGTTCTTATTCACCAAGACATTTTCCACATGTGGTTGAGAGGAAAGAGTACTGCATATGATCGTTGCTCTGAATAAACTATGGGTTTAGACGCATTGTTTGCATCCTATCATGTATAGTTTGGCATTTATTAGTAAAATTTTCATCCATTTTTGTTGGTGTATTAATATTAATTCAAATGTATTTGTGCTCAAATATATAGGATTGGCATACAAAACTTGATATTTTAGCTTAGAATATCTACATCTGGCTCCTCCCATCCAACTACCTTCTCTATCCCAAGATTTTAATAAGGCTGAATGGACGCCATGTAGAGATGCATTTCTAGTTGAAGCAATTTTTATATAATGCAATTGTCAAGGCAGCCCTCAAAATAAAACTCAAGAAGCAGAATATCGGTAAATAAGTTTGAGAATGCTTGGAGTTATGATCATAGAATTATTTTAATAAACCTTATGATCATATTAAGTATATGGAGATGCTTCTTTTAGAAATATTGTAAGTTATTTAAACTCCTTCATTTGTGATTTAAAACTTTTAGTGGGTTCCTGCCTCTTGACAAAATAGATGAGTATTAAATCTATATATCTTCTTTGATGCTCAAGTTAATTTAGTTCTATGATGTTTGTATGCCTGTATTTTTTTTTTCTATCACAGTATCATCAAATGATGTTGATTTAAACAAAGTTAATCATTCAATGATATATTTTTCATTAACTCTTAAATAAATCCATTGCTTACATAATACTGTTGTTGGCCTCAAATTGGGGAACCACCCATTGAAACATATGTTTTAATATTGCCATTGACCTATAATAATGCCATTCATCCACACTCTTCTAGTGTTAATTGGATTACCTACTTGTTGTAGACAATATGCACAATTACGTATAACATATACACACGTCAAGGTTCTTATTAACGTTGTATATTTTTTACCTTTATCGCCTTATTGTATCAGGCCAAATGAAAAATTATAAATTTGACTTGCAAATCAACTGTTGGGATTGTGAGTTAAACAGTTCGACTGGGCTGAGTAATGTACCAGATAATGTTTTAAACATTGGCATCTCATGTATCCCACAGTATATGTTTTGTTATACCTAAATTGATTGATAGTACATATTACTTTATCCTATTATGCTAATTTAAGGCATGAGTGAAAACTGAAATCTTGTTTTGGAATTTAAGATTATTTATTTTATCAGTATTTCTGGTCAAATTGATCTAAGTCTAACCAAATAGTAATCCAGATCATATTTTTGTGAAGAAAACAATGTTTTAAAAACTAGTTCTGACAGTGCCCAGTCTGCAATCCCATTGGGAGCAGATACTGTATAACTTAGTGATGCTAGACCGCAGTTTGCTACTAACGAGATGATGATGTATAGATATTTAGAACAGATAGCAAAATAGAGCTAAAGTAATAATTTTTGCCAAAATGAACTCAAAATATAGTAAGAATCATTGTCATATGCAGATACGACCAATCGTATTGAGAACTAGTCCGAAAGCTGAAGGAAGAGAGTGTACGACCTTTCGTAAATCACGAACGAATGGAACCGAAGAAGAAATAGAAGGATTGGTAAAGTGCAAACCCACGAAAGGAGCTTACAACTAGAGGATCCAAAACAAGTTACGACCGTTCAAAAAGCAGAGAACAATACAGAAAGAGAATCAATCGTAATTTATGATTGTACAAATCAAAGCTCGCTGCTGTTGATCATGCGAAGATATGCACCGCCATGTACATAATTAGAAGATCCATTTAATTAGAAGTTTGACAACCTATGAATATGAGAAGATTGGCGAAAGAATCCTAAAGATCTCTGCTGCTGTAAAATAGGAATAAGCCCTACATGCATCTACCATCCATAACAAGGAAGATAAGATTAGAAATTTAGTTTTATTAGGAATCTTTCTTTTATTAGAATTCGAATAATGTAAACCGACCCCTTATGATCTATAAATAAGAGGGCTCGACTTAGGAGAAAAACTTATCGAAAGAACTCTCAGCATCAATTGACGATTGAGGTTAGATTTTCTTCTGATCACCTTAGTTTAAAGTAGTTTAGATATCCAAGGTTTCTCGAGAGCAATTGATGACTGTGACCGAGAGCTGGAAGATTAGAGTACAACATCCGTAATTTCTTAGAAGCAATTGATGCATGTGACTGATGGATGAAAGATCTTTTATTTGCTTTCTAGTTTAGATTTACTGCTTTCATTTATTGCTTTGTAAATGTGTAAGAATTCTTGATTTTGATGCATGTGACTAAAGTCTTGAATTTGCAGATTAGTGTAACGATTTTTATTTTTCATCTTTACTTTTCTTGAGTTTGATTGACGCCCAAATTTCTGAAAGATTGTTGATTAGTATAAATATGTGTTAAGGAAATCTAATTTTTGATTGACGCCCAAATTCTAGAGGATTGAGATACAATATAACGGAATTTTACTTTTGTAAGCATCCGAGAACTAAAGGATTGTGATTGACGACCATAATCTGAAAGTAAGAAGAATTAGATTTACTTTTCTCCGAATTAGTTTAACAACCATTCTTTTATTCATATTTCTCAACCTTTAAAAGATAAATAAAAGTTTTCATAAGAAGAAGAAAAAAGAATGTTTGACCCTTCCTGTGGGAACGATCCTATACTAGTGTTACAATTTTCGTTGTGTGCTTGCAATAAGTTTAGGCTAAGTACAATTAAAGCCGTATCAGCAGCCCATAGAAATTGGTGTTAGACCCATCCAAAATCCTATGAGGATGGCCTGATGGAACCTTTGAGGTACATCCTAATTCTCTATGCCATGCCAAAGCACCAATTCCTGGTTGCATGATGTCTTTAATAATATAGTGGGTGGCCAATGAAATAAATGAACTATGTACTATTTTATTCCCAGCCGAGGATGGAAACTTCCTCAATAAATAGAGCTTCTGAGATTGAGTTTCATAGCCAATCCCTTCAATTTCATAGCCAATTTTGCAGTGAAAAGAGCATCCTTAAGTCGCATTCTATTGCTAATCCCTTCATTTGTCCACTTACGTTGTGCAATAGTGGCTAACACAGATCCTGCAAATGAGGCACTAACGCTAACATCTTAGCAAATTTGAGGGAAAGAGGGGACTCTGAGATTTGATTTATTGGTACTAAATCGGTAATCGTTTGGTCAGACGGTGGAAAACATTCATTCATTGTCATGCCTCATTTTTCAGGGTAAAGCGGGGATGATGATGAACAAAGTAAATCATATGATAGTTAGTAAGTGTGTACAACTTCATTTTGCGTTTCATGTTATTTTATTGAGATATTGGTATTTTTTCAGTGCTCCCTTGCTTTTACATAATTGATTTGTAGGTCCAATGGAACCTCCAATCGAGGAGGACTATCGCACGGGACGAGCATCAGGTACTCAATTCTTGTTACGATTTGGTTATCGTGATTGGATCGTGTACTATAAAATAATCATCTTCTCTTCCTTCAGTGATGCGTACCTTCCACACATAGAACTTACCGTCTGATCATTTTAAGTCAAAACCTAGCAAGTGCACAAGTTCGAATGTACTAGGGAAAGTACAAGGGTGTCGAACCACAGGGATGTATCCTAGTACATTCGAATTTGTGTACTTGCAAGGTTTTGATTTAAAACGATTAAGTTTTTGGTGTCGTTGCTGGGGACTTCAGTTTTTTCTTGTTTGATTTATGTTTTATATTGTACTTGTGTATCATATACGAACCCTAGTATTTTGGTTTTTATTTTGTAGGCTCGAGTTTGCCAAGGCTTATCACGAGATGCCGCGAGAGGTCAAGGATTGGGAGCTCGAAGGCTCGAGGTTGCCAAGGCTTGCCATGGAACACCGCGAGAGGCCACGATTTCCATTAGTTAGGTTGTAGATGTAGGAAAATAAAACTAAACAAAGAATAATAAATAAATAAATAAAAATAAAAAATAAAAAATGGAAAAAAATGTTAGGTGAATATTGGTGAAATATGGGTAGAGAACTAAGTTCTCTAACTAATTTCGACAGGTTGAAATTGATTTCAACTGGTCGACATGGTCAGGTCACGAAGAAAAGGAACGAATTTCAACTGGTCAAGATCATCTCGACCGGTAAAAATTATATTTATAACAGAAACCAGAGTTTATGTTTGATTTCGACCAGTCGAAATGGATTTCAATCGATCGAGATGGGGGAATTAGCCTCAGAAAAGAGGCTGCTTTGAAGAAAATATATAAATTTGATTGGACAAAATGGTTTCGGCCGGTCGAGATAAGAGGTTCCAGGGCTATATAAAGCCCTATGACCAGTCGAAATTCCAGTTTCGACTGGTCCAAACCATAAAATCCCCCAATCCTTTCTTCTTCCCTGGTTGCCCTCTTGCTGTTTTTAATGTTTATTGTTTTGTGCAATGAGGGCATTGCACCATTCAGGTTTGGTGGTGTTGTGCTTAATGTGTGGTTTATATTTTTAATTTTTTACATTTTCTATTGAACCACTGTTTAATACACCCACAATACCGCAATTGAATAAAGTTTTGAACCATCATATGCTTTATTTTCTTGTAGTTTTCAAACTGGAGCTGTTTATGCACGTGAGTTATAATTTTTAAATATTCAGGCCATGTTAAGTCTGCGGTTGTTTAGGATGATTTCTTCCGACGTAAACATTTAAGGATTGGTCTGAATTTCATGCTTAGAAATTTTTTACACTTTCGGCATGCTTATGTCTATAAATCAAAAGATTAGTTCAAATCTAGAGTTTTAGGATCCTAAGAAAGACTAAACCCAATGAGTTTTAGAACTTTTTTCTCGTTCTTGATGAGTGTCAATATAAATTCGGAGTATCTTTGGAATTGATGCTTAATTGTTTAAATCTCATACACTTTACATCGGTTTGTTGATTTTGCATTGTTTTGTATTATTGCACTAGAACTCATTATGTTTGAACTTAAGACAAACAAGCATCCTTACCACCTTGTGAGGAGATGATCGAAGGCCGTCTTTGGCTCGCTTGTGCCTAAAATGCCCTACCTCATACATATTTACCTTTTATTACTGATCAGTCACAGAATATACCACTTTATCACCCTTAACTTAGTGATGCTAGACCTTAGTTTGTTACTAATGAGATGCTATGTGCAGATATTTAGAATAGTGAGCAGAATAGAGCCGAAGTATTAATCTTTGCCAAAATAAACTCAAAAGGCAGCAAGAACTATGATCATGAGAAGAAACGATCTAGTCGAACGAAGGACCAGTCGATGAGCCAAGAAAGAGAAATATCGAACGAACGTAAATCTCGAATGAGCGAAAAAAGAAAGAAGAAAAAGGAATTGTGATTCACGAACGCACGAAAGAAGCTACGACTGGAGGAACTAAATTAAAATCTCGAACGTTCGAAAGAGCAGAAATGAGACAGAAAAAAAGAAGAACAATCATACACACGAAAGTGCGAAATAAAGCTTATGCTGTTGATCACGTGAAGTCTACATCGTCATGTACAAAATTAGAAGATCTCTTGAATTAGAAGTTTGGCAACATACGAATCTGAGAAGATTGGCGAAGGAACTCAGAAGATCTCTGTTGCTAAAATCGAGGAGAAAAGTCCCGCACATATCTACCATCCAGAGCAAGGAAAAATTAGGATTAGAAGTATAGTTATTTTAGGAACCTGTTGTTTAGAAGTTTTCTTTTATTAGAACTTGAATAATGTAAATCGACCCCTTATGATCTATAAATAACAGGGCTCGACATAGGAATTCTTTATCGAAGAAATTCTCAGCATCAATTGACGACTGAGGTTGGATTTTCTTCCAATCAAAAGTAGAGTAGAGTAGTTTAGATATTTAAGATTTCTCGAGAGCAATTAACACCTATGATCGGGAGCTGAAAGATTAGACTAGAGTATCTGTAGTTTCTCAGAAATAATTGACGCCTGCGACTGAGAGATGAAAGATATTTTTATTGCTTTCTAGTTTAGATTTATTTTCATGCATTTTTATTGCTTGGTAAATATCTAAAAGTTTTTTATTTGAATTGACAACTCAGATTGAGATTTTGCAGATTAGTGTAACGGTTTTACGTTTCCATCTTTAGTTTTCTTGAATTTGATTGACGCCCAAATTTCGGAAAGATTCTTGATTAGTATAAATCTGTGTTAAGGAATTCTAATTTTTGATTGACGCCCAAATTCTAGAGGACTGAGATACGATGTAATGTTATTTTAGTTTGTAAATATCCAAGAATTGAAGGATTGTGATTGACGACCATAATCTGGAAAGAGGATTTAGATTTATTTTCTGTAAATTAGTTTACACAACCTATTCTTTTATTCATATTTCTCCAGTAGTCTAGGGTCTTAAAAGACAAACATATAAGAATGATCACTTTCCTCGTGGGAATGATCCTATTCTAGTGTTGTAATTTTGTGATAGCCCAAATTTTCGCACCGGAAAACCCGCGTCGTCAGATCGACATAAAGGCCGGTCCCGAAATACGCTGAACACTTGGCACATCCACATACAAAGCGGAAATAAAGTATATAGTATAACTAAACAGATAGAGTCATCATAAAGAAAATAAATCTCCATTTCTATAAAATAACGAAACTAAACAAGATAAACTCAAAAGACGGTTCTAATCCCATGCCACTCGCATTAGCAAAAGAATCGAGCCAAACCTTTAGTGACAAATAATCGTCACACAAGGATGGCTCACAAAAGAAATACCGTATCACAATATTACATCAATTCTATCTTAACATGGCTGGACGTACCAAGCCTTACACACACAAAATCTCAAAATAAACGTAGCTATGTCCGCTAAAAGAACTTCTCAGGAGGGGGGCTCGGTCTCCTCCTCAGGAACGCACTCAGAGTCCTCCTTATCCAAGTCCTCAAAGCCAATATCCTCACCTGTACCTATGACGTATAGTCGAAGGGTGAGCTATATCATAGCTCAATAGAGAAAAGTAATAGCATGCATATCTTTCACATCTCACATATCGTTTATGACATCATTCAAAGCATATTTTCCTTACTGAGAAATGATTTAAAAACATTTAAATTGATGAAACAAACAACTGAGGCATATGTCAAATCACACTTATCATAAATTCAAAAGCTTGATCTTATTTCACAGAAACTTAAATCAATTACTTAAATAGTCCCTCGAGCATATATAGCGTCGAGTCCCCGATGGGAATACTCACCATCGTCGTTCATATGAACTATTTGCACAAAGCGACTAAGCTCCTTGGAATTAGGAGGTTTGTGCTGAATGAAGTGTTTCCACAGATTGAAAATCAAAGAACAAATATCCCGTTGTACTGAAGTACAATTTGTACGGATATCCCATCGTACTGGTCACGAATATCTCGCTGCGTCGGTCACGGATATCCCACCGTGTCTGTTGGGTATCCACATAACCTTAAATCGAAGTACAAATTTTACATATAATTATTTACTGTGAGTTTGTAGTAATTATAATAGCTCGAAATTTTCAAAGATTTCACACACATATTTGTTCACATCCTTTTGATGTCACTCATGATTACATCCTGTTGATGTCACATACCCATTTCTCATGGCACACACACACATATCTTTCTTCTTAGTGTACATACTTACAAATTTTACATTTTAAAAGCTATGAATGAAAATCACGTTATCACATAGACAAAGTCTCAAAACACACACACACACACACACACACACACACACACACACACTTATCATATCATTACGCACATGTTAGTTGAAATCAGATAAACATATTAAGGAGTCTTTCCTATCTCATACAAAGTCCAAACGAACTCTTCCTAATTCGAACTAGCTTCTTAGTTCATAATCATTCTCATACCTAACACATACAAATTCAAAGTCCCTACGTCAGAAATGATGTAAAACAGAAAGACACAAAGTCTCCCCAAAGTTCACCAAGCAAATTGAACCAAAATTCTGAATTTATCTAAACCGATCAATCGGTTTCCCCAAATTGCTCAATCAGTTTCAAAATGATCGAACGATTTATAGAGAAATCAAACCTTACTCAGGTGCCACAATCCTATTGATCGGTTTCAAACCGCCTGATCGGTTTCTCCAATTCGATTGAATGAAATTAATTTTGATCGAACGGTTTCCTCAGAAACCCACACCCTTCCTTTCTCTGACAAAACTGATCGAACGCTCAGTTATTTTGATCGGTCGGTTTCATTAGACTCAGCACATTCATAGGCTTTAACTTCTAAAAACTCATTTTCTTTGAAACAAATTCCTAAATCTTCGAATTTCCACACACATACTAACTAAATTCCTACCACATATGCAAAACACAACTTAATCATAATTCTTACCTTTTTGTTGATCAATTTTCTCGATCCATGTGCTCAGCTCAAGCTAGGTTTCATGATTGGAGCCTTAGATTCTTCACGATCAGAATTCTAAAATTTCACGCAGTCTTAACTCCCCATACGCAAGAATATGCACATTCAAAGCTTACTTCCCTTCTCTCTCTCTCTCTCTCTCTTAATAACTCCACAACAACCAAAGCAAGAGAATTTATTTCCCTTAACATTTTATCTTTTATACTTAAAGTCTCTAACTCAAGTGTTAAACACATACACTATACTTCGGTGTATGCTACCTCAATAATGGTTCATACATACTTTAATCTTTTCTTTCTTATCCACTAACTAGGTTAACTAACTCACATTAATATTTTATCTTATTCGGTGTGTGACAAGTCAGGCACGCACATCAAGATGTGTTGTTCAAAGGTCCAAATTTTTGGGACTTTACATTCTCCCCTCCTTAGAAATTTTCGTCATCGAAAATCGATTAGGGGTCTCCTGGTTTGGTACTCCCTATGGAGTCAAGTACTCATAAACACAAGACTCCTAATAATCGAATGGTTCCCCCTATCAGAGAATCAAATCCTTTAACGAGGATTCATCAAGTCATAATTTATATAAAAATGCTAGTCAAGGCTAGACTATCACCTAATTAACAACAAAATACATCACACAAAAGATGATGGTATTCACCATCACATACAAAACCATGCGGGTCAATTTAACCCGTTCATCATACCTGCACACAAGCGCATTCACAACTAGCACATCCTGTAAAGACAATCATATGCAAATTCGAATATTTTACAAAAAGTAAATTTATCATTCAATCACAACCAAAAAGTTATCTACACCATCAGGTGGTAACCGTGCCACAATAGTTTTAAAGATCTCAAGAAGTGGCAACCATGCTATAATAGTTTTAAAGGACCTACGTTCAATTTCACTTGTTTTAATTATAAAATTCTCCAAAAGTAATATTCTGAATACCCAAAAAGAAAACCACATACCCCATAACTATCGCTCAAGCCGTAGCATCGCCTGGCTGGTCTTCGTCCTCATCGTGATCGCCCACACCAGAACTTGACGCCTTTGGAATCCACGCTTGAGCCGCCGCCATGCGCTGTAGGCAATCAGTCGGGTACATGAAGCGCATAGCCTCGACAGGCAAGGCATCATGATAGTCTAGCCGGCGGTTCATCCGACTATTGTTCTCTGTCATCTGGCATGTGTTCTCAGCCAACAAAGCATAGACATCGGCAATGGTAGGCGTAGGGGCACTTGGGTGTGGTGGTGGTGCACGGGTCTGAGCACGCTGTTGAGGTGGAATTGTAGCAGCCGACTAATCTTGAACTGGTGTGTCATGAGCTGGTTGTTCTTGTTCTTGTGGCTTAGGTGGCACTTGCACTTCATCCCGCAGTCTCTTTATCGATCGGTTATAGGTCTTATTCCATTCCTTTATAGTATAAGGCTTCACGTTATTGGTCTGCCTCGGTTCATTCTTTGAAAGAGTATACGTGTCTTCACCGGCATAGTCCTCAATCATAATGGAAATAAGTTGGGCATAGGGTATGTCGTCAATGGGTTTTGCCACCTTCTCTAACATCTTTTTCCTAACATATTTCATACCATAAAAAATGACTTTTGGCGCACAAAACTATCGACCATTAAACACAGAAAATAAAGCCATTTGAATCTCTCCTACTCTCTCTGTCTTATGCCGCAATGGGTACAAATTACATTTGAAAATTGTATCGAGCATCCACAGCTCACGCGGTAAATCTACTCTCTTGACTGTCGAACCAGACCCGAGCTGCTCTAGGTCATTTGGTCCGCCACAATTCTATAGTCCATAGGTGCTGGGAAAGGCTCCATCAATTCAATTTCGTCTCCAAACTTCTCACAGCATTCCATGGCGTCGGAAACATCGGAATAGGTGAACTCGTAATTTCTATTATCTATTTTGCTGCAAAGAGTTCTTGATTTATTTCCGTCATATATATTTTGGTAAAATAATCTCACAAGACGAGGATAGTAGTACTCGTTGAAAGGTTGGAGTACACCCTCCAAATCGGCCCTAATTATGTCCTAAAAGCCCAAAGTGTCTCATCACGCTTTGCAAACAACTTCTTATCAATAATCCATTCAGTTTCAAAATCTTTCTCAGCCCACCATTCGTTGGGTTGCTCACGTCATTGGGGTGGTGGCTATGGTATTGATGGTTGTGGTTGCGATGAACCTGATCGTGACCAGGGTTGCTTCGATGTTTGCCTAGTTTTGGGTGCCATTACAACCACAACAAATTAAAGGAACTAGGGTTTTTCAAAAACTAAGAGAAACTAGGGTAGAATAGAGAAATTACCAATTTCAATCTCTAAAAGTGTAGGGCTTACCTTTTGAAGTGATTGGATCTCATCCTTGTGAAGATCTGAGCTCCAAAAGGCTTTGAATTGGAGTCTAAAGGTCTCCTAAATCAGAGTACAAGAAAACCCCCAAAAAGAAAACACAGTTTCTAATTTTTTTGAATTAAAAATAACACGCCCCATACATATAATATCGAAATCGATCAAACGGTTTTAAAATCGTTTGATCGGTTTCCACTCATAAATGCATTGGTCGACAAATTTGTTCGATCGATTTCAAATCGATCGAACGGTTTTCATATTTCAATCGAACTATCACTTATTTCGATCGAACGATTTTCATAGTTCATTCTATCAATCCAAATTTGGCTCACTATCCTTGTGATTTCGATTGAATGGTTTTCACCTTCGGTCAAATGGTTTTCTCAGACAGCCTGTGTCTCTCTTTCTGTCAAATCAATCAAACGGTTTTAGGTTTTGATCGGTTGGTTTGAAAGAAAACAATAACTTTGTGTTTTCATTCAAGCTTTATTGCATTCTTCAAATTTCTACTCAATCGATCTTAATATGTTCATCAATTTATAACTTCATATAAAATCTCATATTCATTATCATTAAGGAAAATTTCAAAATTACAACTCGTCTCAACTCTCACTAAACAACTGAGGGTATTGTTCCTTAACCTCCGCCTCGCACTCCCAAGTGGCCTCCTCAGTTGGATAATTCCTCCACTTGACAAACACTAACGAAATGTTCTTCATACACAAGATTTGCTCCTTCCGATCAAGTATTTGAACTGGCTCTTCTATCATCAACATATTTTCATACAACTCGATCGGTTGATCGTCCAAAACATGAGTCGAATCCTTCACGTATTTTCGGAGCATAGATACATGAAACACATTATGTATCCTATCCAATTATGGGGGTAACGCAATCTTGTAAGCCACTTCACCAACTCTGCCCAAAACCTCAAAGGGTCCAAAGTAACGTGGATTTAACTTTCCCTATTTTCCAAATCTCATGACACCTTTCATGGGTGAAATCCTAATGAACACGTGATCTCCAACGTGAAAATCAATGCTCGTTCTTTTCATATCGGCATAACTCTTCTGTCTGTTCTGAGCGGACTTGATTCTTTCTCTTATCACACGAACGATAGTGGCATTGCTCTCAAGCATTTTCGAACCCAATATAATCTTTTCTCCAGTCTCTTCCTAATTGATTGGCGATCCACATCATCGTCCATATTAAGCCTCATAAGGTGCTATACCGATACTCATTTGAAAACTGTTATTGTATGCAAACTTGATCAATGATACGTGTTGATCCCATGATCCTAAAAATCAAGCATACATGCTCTGAGTATATCTTCTATAATCTGATTCTGTAACGACCCGACTTTTCCAATCCTTACGGTATAGGAAAGGCCGGTTCATCAACTTATTGATTTCTCAATAAGCCGTATTCAAACAGAGGCCGGCACATAACAATGATCTAAAACAGAGGCAAAACAGAGATAATTCATAATTCAAAAGCTTGTAATAACAAATCTATCACGATGAGGAACCAAAAGGAACCACCGGTGATGGCCAATCCAATACCTAAACTAATGGTTCACGATGATGGTTCCTCAAGTGATATCAAAAAGAACAAAATAAGGCCTAGGGCCCAATATTCAAAACAATATTCAGACAAAATACCAAAATACAGGATCTAAAGGTCAAGGGAAGAACTCCTCAGCAGGCAAGTCTAATTCCTCCTCAGGAATATAATCAGAATCCTCCAAATCCTCAGATCCCAAATCGGTCAAAGACTGTGGCGATAGTCGAGGTGAGCTAACAAAGAAAGCCCAATAGAGGAAACAAATCTATTTGTATTTCATTATAAGTAAAGGTTTTCAAAAGACAGAATTCGGATCAAATATGGTTTTCAAATGATGCTTTGCAAACGAAATCTCCAGTTCTAATCTTGAGTTAAAACTGAATACATAAATCTGATGTGTTCGAAAATCTTCTGAATTAGTATGCTTCTTGTCGTAAATTTATAACTTAATCATATCTCTCAAATTCCTATAGCATGAGAGCAAAGTGTATACCGATGGGAAGACCCTACTGACCATCGTCGTTTATGAACCCTTTTTCTGAATGCAACAAGCCCCTACGCAATGAGGGAAACTTGCGCCAAAGTTATACCGTCAACACGGTTGGTAGAATCTAGGGCATCGTTCTGACGTACCTCAAATCAAATGCAATTGCTAACACATATCAAGGCTTATTATTCATATCATATACTGATTTTTCAAAGTTCTGATTCAAAGGTCTGATTCAAAGATTAACTGAGGTTCTGAGGTTCGAATTACAAAGTTCTTAATTTTAGCAAAGTATCCATCTTTGAGGTTCGATGTCCATGATTTCAAATACATCGATGTTAATATGATTTCAAATACATGCTTCTCAAGAGAAATAGTCAAAATAGTTCCTACTTATAATAGAATACAAATAATGTGTAGGGTTCCCCTACCTTAACAAAGAGCTTCAAAAATCACGCATAAACAGTCCTCACCAAGGACTCCCAACAGTCAAAACCTACATATATTAACACTTTCAGTGTTAATATAAGACAAAAAAAATCAAACTAAAACTTGCAGATTAAAAATCCAATAAAATTACGAATGCCAAAAACAGGACGGAAACAGAATTTGTGGGTCAAATCTGAAATTCGATGGTCAATTCAATTTCGACCCTTGAATTCCGCACATCGCCTCAAAAATGGGAAAAATCACATCGATGCATGGCCATCAGATTTTACATTGAACCACAGCCATCAGATCACACAGATTTTCTAAACAGTCCCAAAAATGGGAAAAATCTGCACATCAGTCTGTGGCCATCAGATTTTACATTGAACCACAGCCATCAGATCACACAGATTTTCTAAACAGTCCCAATATGGGAAAAATCTGCACATCGACCGTGGCCAGTTTTAGATTGAACCACGATGATCGATCAGATTTTCTAACAAATTCCCAAAAATGGGAAAAATCTCACATCGATCATGCCATCGATTTTAGATTGAACCACAGCCATGTCTTCTTTAATTCTAAACAAAACATAAACAAAATAACACAAGGAGGTTTCATCGACCTACCTCTTGTAGTTTAAACCGTTGATTCCAAGCTCCAAGCTCCAAGTTCCATGGTTCAGATTTTCACTTCAGTCCATCATAAAGAAACGACCACAGCCATTAGATCACACAGATTTTTCTCACTCTCCACATCACTCTTCTCTTTCAATATATCAAACTGATCCTAAGACAATTTCAAAGCTAATCAATGGTTGAGATGTGAAGAGGAGGTCTCAATCTCTCTAGATCTAGGATCAAACGAGCAAGGTCTTTAGAAGCTTAAATTCCAAAGAGAGTGGGAGAGTTAATCTTCTCTTGCACTCTCTCTCTCTTATAACCAAACCTAAGCAATCCTTACCCGACCTCAAGGGCCTAGAATTCCGTGTTATGACACCGCACGCTTGTTAAGGCGATAAGCGGACATACACATAATTCTTATACTGATTTAGCATATGGATCAAGGCATTTAATAGCATCATTTAAAAATAAATTATTCAAGAAAATAACAGCGGAAAACGTAGATGACGTTAATTAAGTGATAAATCCTAACCATGCATCTATAATCGAAAGCAAGCAGAGGTTTTACGAATAAAATAAAATTCCAACGCAAACCCAAGATTGGTCTTTGAAAAATAAAAGTATCTAATAACAAATCTCCCAATAATAAAACTATGACTAAGAATCTCTCAATGCTCAAAGTAATCCGCCGGATCTATTCCCTCGTCCAAATGGTAGCCGACGTCTTCACGCTCTTGAGCCGCATCAGGAACAGCAGCATCCCCATCCTCAGTGATGGAAAAATCGGAGTTCTCACCTGCAACTGTTAGTTTTGGGGAGGGGGTGAGTTTACTCAGTCACGTAAACTCAGCAGGTTGCACAATCGATCCACCATAAAATACTCAGGTGATCGTGTGTGCAATCGCTTGAGTTGCGATACATTTTGAAATAAATCAAACAGCTATAAATGATTACAAAAACATCTAAGATCTCATATCTATCATAACAAAACTGAAAAATATAGCATAAAAAGAAAAAGAAGTAACATAAAATGAAAAGACCTGACATAACATGAAATAAATATGATGCATCAAGTTCTGATCTCCTTTTGTGTCTGCTTTGTCGACTTTTCCTATGTGGCATATCTTAAGACTTAATATTGCTCCATATGCCCTCGGTGCAGTTTGTAATTAATATTTTTTTTGACATTTATGAGAAGAAATTTTTTTTTTTGTGATTACTTGAATTTTGGTTAATTTTGATTTGGCTTAGTTAATTTAGTTTAGTCTGCTTTATTTAGTTGAGTGCATTCTTAAATTCGATTAATTTTTTTTTGGTTATGTCTAGAGTGTTTGGGTGTGTTTTTGGCTTGGTTGGTGTTGATTAAGCGTCAAGTTTTGATGGGCTCTAATGTGTTTTTAAGTGTTTAGTGTCTAAATGGTGGTGAGTTTTTTGGATTTTCGGAGCGTATATGCCTAAGTCGGAGTGTGTGTGTGCATTCTGGGCCGCGGGTACTGTTTGATATGAGTGCCTAAGTCTATGGTTCCCCCTCTGGTGGCTGTAGTTGGGCACATTTTTTTTATCCTGCCTGGGCAATTACACGCAGGTCACAGGGTGCTTAATTCAATTGCGCACTTGGTCGAGTGCGCGTGAGTGAAGAGTTTAGGGGCCATTGCGCGCCCTAATGTGTGCGCATAATTAATTACGTGCCCTAATTAGCGCAGGCAATTAGAGTGTCACCCGGTCATTATGCGGGTGACCTTTCAAATTGCACGCCTGGCGGAGGGCGCGAAATCAACTTTTGGGTGGACGATGGTTGAATTACGTGCTCTAGGTGTAGTGCGCGATTCGAATTATGCGCTTGTGAATGGATGCAGGATTCAATTGCGCGCCTTTATCAGGGCGCGCGATCGACCCGCGTTCTATATAAGCTGAAAAAACTCTCATTTTCTCCCATGCTTTCTGGTTTCTTCTCGATTCTCTGCTTCCCTGCTTCCTAGTGCCTTGATTCCCATGTTTCTGCGATATATTGTAGTCCGTTCGTCCATTTTGAGCGTGGTTTCTTTCGTTTTCTTCAATCTTTCGAGATCTTGCTTCTGAGATGGAGTTTGAGAGCAGTGATGGCTTTACACGACTGTTTCAGAGGTGGAGCAGATGATCGCGGGGGAGATTGGCGAGACTTTCGAGGTTCGTACCGGCGCTGTTGTCGTGGTGGAGGGTGATGCTGAGGTAGCGGTTAGGGAGGATGTACCTGAGGGTGATGAGGACGAGGATGACGATATTGCTCCGTGTTAGGGTGGGTTGCGAGGCGCATCCAATTGGAGGAGTTTTTCGCGCGAGACCAGGTAGGTACCCGTGATCAAGAGTCTTCTTTTATTACTTAGGCATTTAGGTTATGACATAGATTCCAAGGATTTGAAAACCCTCTTTCTTTATGTCGAACCTGCATCTAGTGTAGTGTGCGTGCACATTCATGCATCATCTTTGTATCTAGTTCTAGGCCATGTTTAATTTTATTGTTCTGTCTTAGTTTTTCATGTTTTGTATGTTTTATTATAGACTGTTGTCGTGGTTTGTGATCATTGTATGTTTTATTGTTTTATCTTATTAGCATTAGGTTTACTTATTACTTGTAGTTCTTATTAGTCTTAGCGTAGTCATAGGTGTTGGTCTTATTTTGTCTCTTCTCATTTCTCATTATTTGTTAGGAGCCCCCTGTGTTGGGGTGTTGGTCTTATTTTGTCTCTTCTCATTTTTCATTATTTGTTAGGAGCCCTTGTGTTGGCCATCAGCACTGCGTGGTCGGAGTCTCACGCTTGGTATCGTGCCTTGCCTGAGTTTCAATGGGCATGGTTGGTTCTTTTGGCTTTGGGCCAATTCTGGAGTTGGAGCCCTTCCAGGTCGATTGGGGTCTGATCGAGGCGATCTTGGAGAGGTAGAGGGAGGAACAGCAGGCGCTGCTTTTCCCAGTTGGGATGTTGCTACCGACCCTAAGGACTGGGTCCGCATCACCAGACTCAGATTCGAGGGGGAGCTGGTGATCGATCAATTGGAGGGGGAATATCTGGCAGTATGTGAGGAGATTCTTGTGGTCACGTATCGTTTCAGTGGATCCGGATCAGGAGTAGTCCATGTCACCTGGTTTTTTGATACGTTTGTAAGTGGATTTGTCCATCCCAGACATCACTTGGAGCAGTGGGTGGTATTCCAAGCACGTTGT
The DNA here is from genome assembly GCA_021018995.1 of Chloranthus sessilifolius. Taxonomy (NCBI): domain Eukaryota; kingdom Viridiplantae; phylum Streptophyta; class Magnoliopsida; order Chloranthales; family Chloranthaceae; genus Chloranthus; species Chloranthus sessilifolius. The sequence continues at coordinate 13,901,776 of CM037588.1, forward strand.
CAGGCGATGGCACGCCGAGAGCTTGTGATGGAGCCAAGGGTGGCAGCAGATTGAGTGCTCTGGGCATTCTTGATGCACTTCCTTAGGGTAGTGCTCTTTTCTTCTTCGACCTGAAGGTGCATCACCGGGTTGTTTCTGATGCTTCTTGGGGATTTGGACCGAGTCCCCAACTACGCCTGGGGTGCGACGACATTGGCGCACCTTTACGAGTAGCTGTATCGTAGAGGGAGAGGTGTCGCCACCATCAGAGGTTTTCTCCCATTCTTTCAGGTGAGTCTTGGTTAATTGTTGGCTTCTATGTTGTCTTAGTTGCCTTGTTTTTTATTTTAGTGATAGTTTTGTGTTCTTCCAGTTCTGGGCGTATGACCACTTTGCCTTCTTACGCCCTCGGGTCCCAGCGGAGATCACTTTCACGTTCCCGTGGATGCATGTGGCGGAGGGCGTTGGGGCGCCGTCTCCAGTCTTCGAACTTGCAGATTGCACGAGGTTTCTTAGAGGACATGCATGTAGGGTAGGTGCGTGTTATCTATGTTGTTAACGTCTTAGTTTTTCAGGTTTTGGGATTTACTAATGATTGTTTCGTTTGTTTCCGGCTATAGGTGATTTGGAGGCCCTATGCAGTCGGGGAGGATGTTGAGCAACCAGTGATATAGTCTGGCTGGCCCTTCTTTGATGTGGACATCTGGGTCCATTGCTTTGAGAAGGTGGAGCGTATCCACCTTTCTCGCGTAGTTCATTAGCTGGGGCTCCCTCAGGGAGTCCCCTCGGAGATTCGCCACTGGTTGGCGAAGAGGATGATGGTCCCCCTGGTCTAGACTTTGCGTCAAGGATGAGGGCTCAGCTCAATGATTTTAGAGCTGGGGGGACCATGGTGCTAGAGCATGCGATGAGGCAGACGCCCGAGAGTTCACGAGGTGGTTCCAGGAGCTTGGCGGTGGCTGGCTCTTCACACATCCCTTTCATGGGAGTGGCTCTTTTGCTGTCGGTGGTCCCAAGTCGGCCTCGGCATTGAGGGAGAGGTTGGCTACATTAGAGCAGGGCCACCTGGGTGCGGGCATTCGCGGAGCGTTGGATGCCCTCCATAGGGCGATGGAGGAGATTGGATGCGCTCTTCGTCCTAATGAGGAGATGTTACGCTCTCTGACGAACTCAGTCTTTCAGGCCAGGGCAGCAGAGGACGAGTTGAGGGCTCAGCTGGCGGAGACTTGACGTTCCCTGGTGACTTGGTTTATTGGTTTTAGTTGTTAATGTATGTTCGTTTGGTTTCTAGTCCTTCTAATATGGTTGTTCTGTTTCATTCCATTTTTGTTTGCCAGACTGAGAGAGATGGTGAGGTCGCCAGTCAGGGGGCGATGATCGAGCTGCTAAGAGGTCAGCAGCAGGCTGGTCGAGAGGTAGAAGCCAGCCTGCATTCTGAGATCGATCGATTGGTAAGTGTTTTGTGTTTGGTCCTAGTGTTGGGGCTCTATATTGTTCTTGATGTGCCTGTTATGTGTCGTACTTACAGAGGGCAGAGCTATCTGCTGCTGGTGCATCTGCTCCAACATTTGACCCATCTTTTGCCTCCTCGCCCAGTCGGGAGGATCCGACCATAGCCCAACTTTGGGCTGAGCTGGAGCAATAAGTTTCTTTTGTTGTTTTATTAGTTATGTTTTGCTTTGCTTAGTGGCTTACTAATATTATGTCATATTTCAACGTCAGGTTGCTGAGAACCTCAGATGAGGGAGGCAGCAGCTACCTCCTTGTAACCGGAGAGTTAGGTATAATATGTTTTAACTCATATGTACGTTGGTTTGTTGTGCTTTGTTAGCTGTTTTTATTTGACAAGTTATGTGTTGGTTTGTTCTCATTTTATGCAGGCCATTCCTGACTCTGCTCCTGAGGCTTCTCCTCAGGAGTCTACTCCCATTCCTGCTCAGGTATGTTTAGTTGGTATAGTTGCATTTTTATTTCCGATTTTTAGTCGTAGTATCATCTGATGTGCTTCCTTACTTGTGTTATAGCCGTCTATGTTTGAGGTCCCTCCAGTACCACCTATTGATCCGATGACTGATGCGACGGTCGAGTGCCTTCTTTAGGAGTGTCCTGAGCTGGTGTATCTTTGTTACTCTTGATCTTGACTTCGTCATATGCACTTTTTTCTTGTCTTAGCTTCGCGCCTGTATGTAGGTGTGCGAGTTGGAGCAGTCGCGTTTGGAGACGCAGCGCGCCCTGGCTCGTCAGGAGATCCTGGAGGTTCCATTTGATCTCGCTGATCGTCATCTCCAGGAGGTGACTGTGGACTTGCCGGTTGAGTGGAGGACTCAGACAACTGAGTTGGAGATTGCTCGAGCCATAGCTCGTGTTGAGATGCAGGAAATGATTGAGCTTCTGCAGCACAAGTTGGTGAGAGTTGGGGGGAGAGTGCATGGGATGCTCGATCACCTCCCTTGGTCGGGATCGAGGGCTATTGGCTCGCTAGCCGAGATCCATCGAGGGAATAGTGAGCGTATGAGGGCTTATGCTCAGGCAGACTCGGCCCTTGGGCCTTTATTTGCCTTTGATCCTCTGCGCTCGCGGTGTCGACAGGCCTCGAGCCAGACGAGTGAGGGGTGTTCTGTTGCTACACTTCCTCTTCTAGGAGACTTCCATCCATGCCCTAGGCTTCGGCTGAGGCCACAATGGATCAGGCTCCTGGTCCTCGGGTTGATGATTGTAGAGAGGGTGATGAGCATCCCTCGCAGAGGCAGCAGAGGGAGTAGAGCGTAGTTATTATTTTATAGGCTTATTGTATATTAGGGGGTATGCCCATGGTGACAAATGTAAAATATTTTCTTGTTATATAAAGTCTTTTTTTTTTGTTTCAGATGTACCTGGGTTCGTTCTTTTGTTTTACCTTCCGTAGTTTAGCCATCGAATTTTGGCGCCGTCATCAATTATCGGGACTTTGATGCTCTTTGAGTTGGCCCAGTAATAATTGAAGGTTGTTTTGTATCTGCACATAAAAATAAAGTTGTTAGTAATATTATTTTTTCCCTTGCTGATTGTCAAAGGGAGAGGTGTCTCAGACCGAAGTCTGGTAGTAAAGGATGGATCATTATATCAATTTTTTTTTACAAAAAAGAAATAGTGCAATAGGGAAAGCAAATAACTAAAAGAAAATTCTAAAAAAAATGCCCCAGTGTAGGAGCTTGATGGACCAGGCAGTGTGGTATCTTCAGCGATCTTCCTGAGGTGATGACTTTGTCATCCATCTATGAACAAGCAGGGGTCTCAAGGTGACTCCTTTTCCGAAATAAAAATGCCCCAGTGTCGAGGTGCGATGGAGCTTTTCTGATTCTTGTGAGCACTTAGGCCTATGTGGAGCCATGTGCGTTTGATGAGTTAGTGTCGAGAAGATTCCTTGATACTGTCACTAAACCGGGGGAGGTCGTTTAGTCATATCAGTCGTATACTGTGGTTCTACCTTCGGCGGTAATCATCTTATCCTGTAGCCAGTATTAAGGGGGTGTGCGGTAGATAATAAGTGGTTGCATCAGTCATCATTTACAAGTTTTCAGTTTCATTTTTGGGGATATCTTAGGAGGGTTCTGACTCAATGTCCGAAAATAGAAATTAAGGGTGAAAAGGGGGATAAGGCTCAATGACATGGGGATTAGTTTGTACTTGAAAACTTCTAAAAGGGATAGGTAATAATATTTTTCTCAGGTGGTATGGGGTACCATGATTGAGCTCTTCGACATGCTTTAGTATCATCAAAATCTCACATTCTATGGTTAGCAGGAGTTCATCCTCCTCCCGCCACCTTATGACGATATCTAGTAGTATCGGAACATCAGAGATGTCCTCGCAGTTTGCTTATGCTTCCCTGGGCTCGTTGACTTGTTAACCTGTCGTATTGCTCTCACTCAAGTATGTATGTGTATATATATTTCTTTTTAAAAGCAACTTGCTAACACAAAAATGATGAGTTTTGATTGAGCCTAACATCTTCATTTTATCTGTGCTCTAACATCTCCAATGACGGGAGAAAGGAGTGAGAATCGAATGTTACTTATACTTTTGGAAGAGGTAAGGTGTTCCACTAGTCCTTTTGATCAACTTGCTTGAATGAGAAGGCGGACAGTGAGTTGGAAGCCTTCAAGGATATCTTGGGAAATGAAAGTGTACGACCAATGAATGTGTATCGATGACTACGGGGGTGGTAGATATAGGTATCTGACTATGGGATATGACGACCGCGATGCTAAGGGTAGTAATTCCTGAGGTATACAGCGTTCCACAGATTAGGGAGTTCTTCTCCGTCCTACTTCACAAGCTTGTATGCGTTCCCTGGGTATGTGGCTGCTATAACATATGGCCCCTCCCAGTTCGGTTTCAGTTTTTCTTTTGGATGAGCGTGCTTGGAAGGCATGAATTTCTTCAAGACTAATTCTCCAATTTTGAAAGTTCTCTCGAGGACTTTCTTATTGTAAGCTCTGGCCATCCTCCTCTAGTATACTTGAGTATGATCGGCTTCCCTTAGATGTGTCTCATTGATTTATTCTAGATCGACGAGCAGGGCAAGTCTCCTTTCATCTAAGGATAGCTCATCATCGAGTTGGATCCGTAGGGATGGTACTTGTATTTCATAGGGTAGGACTACTTCCATCCCATATGTGAGGAGCTAAGGAGTTTGGCTAGTGGCCGTATGAATAGAAGTCCTATAGGCCCAGAGTGCTTCTAGTAATCATTCAGGCCAGTCCGTTCCATTGCTCGTCTCTACTGTTCATTTTAAAATTTGGATTAGAGTTTTGTTGGTAGCCTCTACTTGTCCATTTCCCTGGGGGAAGAATGGTGACGAGTGATATAGGTCGATGTCGAATCTTTTGCATAGTCTCTTCGTCTTCTCTGCGATGAACTGCGGTCCATTGTCGATGACGAACATCCTAGGTACTCCAAACTGTGTGATGATGTTCCGAATAATAAAATTCATAAGCGTTCAAGTAGTAATTCTGACATAAGACTCGGTTTCTGCCCATTTGGTGTAGTATTCAATCGCAATGAGTATGAATGCGTGCTTGTGAGTATACCCGGCTGTGTTTATGAAGGGTTCGATGATATCGAAGGCCCACATTGAGAATGGCCCTAGTGAGATTATGGGATTCAATGCAACTGATGGGACTTTGATGAGCGCGGTGTGTTCTTGGCTTGTTTGCAGCATTGGACGTAGAGATGGCAATCCCTTGTCATCGTTGGCCAGTAGTAGCCTTGTAGTATGATATGATCTGTGAGTCTTTGTCTGCCAGCGTGGGTACCACAGGCACTGGCGTGTGCTTCTCGGATGATATATTATCCTTCGACTGTCGTGACACACTGCAACAGTACTCCTTTGGTGAAGGCTTAATGTCTCGGCCAGGATGCAGAATCCTGCACACGATTCCTTATGATCTTTTGTTCGATTTTCATAGTGTAAGCATGGACATGGCGATGGTTCAGGAAGTTCCATATATCGAAGTACCATGGCTGTCCATTGTCAGTGGGCGATTTCTCGAATTTGAAGGTCACGACTTCATCTTTTTTCTTCGTGGAACTGCCTGGGATAGGTTGTCCTTCATTTGTGATGGCTTTTGGTTCAGTTGGCAGTTCCAGTTTCACTTTTCAGGCAACTTCGTGTGCTGGCAGTGTTAATCTCTCGATGAAGAAGGATTTTGTATTCTGATTGACTGTATCTATATGACTGAGGCTAGTGTTGTGAGAAAATTTGCGAGTTTGTTTTCTAATCTTGGGATGTGCGCCAAAGAGATTCTTTCAAACTTTTTTATCAGGAACTGAGCTGTTTCTAAGTATGCCATCAGTCTTCTTTCTTTGGTCTTTCACTCCCCAATGACTTGTGATATCATAAGCTTGGAGTCACCGATTTTTTTCAACTACTTGACACCTAACTGTAGCACTGCTCGTAGTCCGGCAATGAAGGCTTTGTATTCCGCCATGTTGTTAGTGACCGGGAAGTCGAGTTGAAAGGCTTTTGGTATGAAAACTCCTTTTGGGCTCAGTAGGACTATCTGGATGCCATTTCCTTTGTGATTAAGAGCACCGTTGAAGTAGAGGGTCCATGAAGTATTGTTGGGCTCTTCGTTGTGAATCGAGAGTAGGTCTTCGTCAGGAAAGTCTTCGTGTACGGGATCGTTGCCTGAGAATGGAAGGTCAGCGAGGTAATTGGCGATCGCCTGTCCTTTGATGGACTTCTGCGTGACATAGGTGACGTCGAACTCTTGCAAGAGCATATGCCAACGGGCGATTGATCGCTACTTATATGTGTATCTAATAAAGTCTTAACCTATTGCAAGCGCACAATAAAAATTGTAGAGCTAGTATAGGATCGCTCCCACGAAGACAAGTTTTTCTATATTAACTTAATTTTTTGAAAACTTATACTTATATTTTAAGTTTCTAATCTACTGGAGAAATATGAATAAAAGAATGGTTTCTTAATCTAATTTGCAGAAAATAAATCCTAAACCTCCTTCAGATGATGGTCGTCAATCACAATCTTTAGCTATTGGATATTTATGAAATTAAACAGTACTGTTACACTATATATCAAGTTTTCTAGCATTGGTCATCAATCAATACTAAAATCTTATCAATACAAATTTAATCTAATCAACAATCTCCTAAAACTTGGGCGCCAATCTAATTCTAGAAAATTGAAGATGGAAAAGTAAAAACCATTACACTAATCTAAAAACTTCAACCTAAGTCATCAATTCAAATTAAAATTCGAAGATATTTATAAAGCAGAAAATTGTAATAAAATAAATCTAAACTAGAAAGCAATAAAATTATGTCTTTCACCCCTCAGTCGCAGTTATTAATTGCTTCTGAGAAACTACAAATATCTACTCTAATCTTCAGCTCCCAATTACAGTTGTCAATTGCTCTTAAAAAACCTTAGATATCTAATCTACAAAGCAATAAAAATTTACTCTAAATTTGATCGAAAGAAAACCCAACCTCAGTCGTCAATTGATGCTGAGAATTTCTTCGATGATTATTCCTATGTGCCGAGCCTCTTATTTATAGATCACAAGGGTTGGTTTACAAAACTTCTAATTCTAATAAAGAAATTACTAAAATAAAGTTATCCTAATATAACTATACTTCTAATCTTTATCTTTCCTTGCTTTTATTCTGTTGATGTACTTTTGGATTTCTTTTTTTATTTCAGCAGCAGAGTCTTTTAAGAGTCTTCTTTGTCAATCTCCTCAGATCCGTGGTTCACTGGACTTCTTCTTTAAGAGATCTTCTAATTTTATGCATGACGGTGTTCTTTCTCATGTGATCAGCAACTTCAGAAGATACTTTCTCTGGAAAATCGTAAATCACAATTTTCTAACACAACTTCCTATAGAATGATTTTTTATTACGATTATGTTTACGATTCATCGCTTTTCTTGTATCGTACTTTACTCTTGAGCGGCTTTCTCTTGCAAAATCGTAAATTACGATTTCTTTTCTTTTCAATACTTTGTTCCGCAAAATCGTAAAATACGATTTTTTATCTTTTCAGTAGGTGATGACTCGTCTTTTGGTTTAATCATCTTTTTATCACTTTATGAGTTCATTTTGACGAATATTATTACTTTGGTTCTCTTCTACTATTGTTCTTTAATATCTGCATATCAGTAACTTATTAGTATCAAACTAAGTCCTAGCATCACTAAGTTAAAGGTAGTAAAATGGTATATTATGTAACTGATCACACCCCCAAACTTACATTTTGTTAGTCACTAGCAAACAAGGAAACATAAAATATCTTATACTAAAAATTAAATTGTCAGTTTCGTAGGGAGCACGATTGCATTTAACAGATGCAACAATCCTTTAAAAGGTGATCCCTAGTGGAGGAGTTGTAGTCTCCTGAAGTTTTTAGTGAAGTTACCTACAAACTTTAATTCTTTTTTGATTTTTCAAAAGAAAAGAAAGGTTAAAAATCTAAACTAATTTTGTATATATTTAAATTAACTAAGTTAGTCATCATATAGTCATTATGATTTTCTAAAATTACTAATCTTTTATCCTTACTTTCCATTATAACAGTTATCCTTGATTAGAACTCCAACAATTTCAATTCATAGTAAGTAGGAAGTGTATGCATCAGTGAACAGTTTATTCTTCATAAATTTTTCTAAACTACAGATTTAGAAAATATTTTCATTCAAAAACTCACTATTGATATACTCTAAAAAAATATCGAAACTTTTGGGTTCTCACAATGTATTATTTCAAAACTATTCAGTCAAAGATAAAAATTGTCAATTTCATAGAAAAGATAATCTACTCTATTCATATGAATCCATGTGCAATCCATAATATCTATTATCAAACATATCTCTACTAGACTTAAGCTTTTACAAATCGTAAATCAAAAAGGTCTTTTCTTCGACTTGTGATAGGGCTTTAGTTTCAGAAGGTATCAAAGAAAGATAGAAAAGGATTCAAAGTTTTTCTGAGAATTTAGCTCTTCTTTCTCTTTGAAAGCTTTTTGCTTAAGAATCGTAATCTTCTTTTTCAAAATTATCCTTTTATGATTTTTCACTCCTTTCCCATATTTTTCTTTTGATTTCTTCGATTGTACCATTTTTTAGCATTTCCCTTATCTGTTTTTGCTTTTTACTCCTTTCACTCCCTCTTTTTCCCTTATTTTACATTCTAAAATCTTAAAAAATATAAGGGTTAAAGGTTGAAAGCGTTGGATAGTACTTATGGTTAAGGGTTTATTAGATTTTTGGTACGAAGAAATTTAGTATAGGCTTCTAATATAGGTTCAAAGGATAATTTTTTTTGAGATTTTGGCTGTTTGGCTCTAATTTAACAGAAGATGACCTTTAATCATCTTTACGATTTACTAGCATAGATGCCTTATTGCTTTGATATTTCTAACAGATAATTCTATAAAAAAATCAAGTTATTTCTAAATTCAGCAATATGAGATTTCATAACAGCATAGAAGTTCAAAGAATTTTTTTTATTTGAATAGAAACAGTCTCTCTCACAAAGAAAGGAAATTTTAGCTCAAAATCTCACTGGTTTATAATTTTGAAACTATAGTATAAAATTTTACAGTTTAGATCAATCTAGTGTTTTAAACATTCATTCTAATACTGTGTTCAATGAGCTAAGCATGAATTGTACTGTTCTATATTCTAATTATTGAACTCCTACTATAATAGATCGTAAGTCTTCAAGATTTGTAATTTTTTTCTCTATCATAATTCCTATTTAATGATCAACTAAAAAAATTTCAATTTTTTTTTTACAAAAACAATCTAAATAAAACTAAATGATTTACTACTATACTAATTATACTACTATTATACACAAAAATTATGTATCCTCCCAAAATCAATTCAGGCAATGCCCTTATTGGCACAAAATAGGGGATACTTAACATTATTTACCTAAAAATTATTGATATCTCTGATTGCTTACCGGAAGTGAAAAAAATTCTGTAAAGAATGTTCCCCCAAACTTGAGGAAAACACAACGGTTTTATTCTCAGAGACATTAATAACAAAAATGAAAGAAACGTTAGTAACAATTACCCAGTTAGTAGAAAAAATGAAAGTTAGTCAAAAAGAAAATATTATATATTAACTGAATATTTACAATGAAAATGAAAAATAAATATTACAGTAAAAGGAAAACTAAAAACTGATGCATAAAAATATAAACCTAGAAAAAATCTAGACACACACTATCTTAGATGTCGGCAACAACGTTTGAGAGGATGTCTTCAATAAAGATTGGCCATCGGCTTCTAACTGCATGAGTAGAGTCTCTCATTCCTTCCTACCAAAGGAGTATCCACTCTTTGGCAAGGTCGCTACTCCAAGAGCTGTCAAAACACTTCCCTCTGTCTTTCAAATTGCACTCTCCCAAACTGAGCACATCACAGGTCATACTTAGAAGAAATGCAATGCCACAACGGTGATTCTGTGAAGCGTGGGGAAGTGAACACATTTACAGATAACCCTTCACCTATACTGCTCCCTTGCGAAGACTATGTGACGAGAATGTACACAGTTGATAGGGTAAGTATAAGCAATGGAGAAGGGTGGTAAGGGATGTCTCAACCCACCATCATCATATAGGAGCTCACATTCGGGGTGGGTTGTGATGATATAAAGGTTAGGAAGTGGGGGAAAATGGGCTCTTGGAATGTGATGTCGGTTGGGTTTAGGGTCAAGGGTAGTTTTAGAGGACGATTCAACATCTGGTAAGGCCGTTGGCGCTTCAGATTTTCTACTATCTGTATTACAGCCAAGAGGTCAGCCTTGTGTATCTCAAGGATTCTATCAAGTTGCTTACTGAAATCGCTTTGTTTGGTTTCTTTCGCTATTAGGGTTAGGGTATGAAAGGAAGACGAAAGAGATGAGTTTTGGGAAGGCGAAGGCTGGTTTTATAGGGAAGGGAAGGGTTCACGTGTCAAGGTATAGACTTATAGGCTTGGGTAGTTGGCAAGTGGAGATATTGAATGCGATGTGTGTCCACTTCTTCTATGAGTTAAATGGGTTCAAGTTCCAATGTAACCGATAAGATCGATCACTGGAATCCTGTTCCCCAAAATTGTCATTTGCAAGTCTGTAGAACGAAAGTGAAACTCTATGATACTTCAAATCGTACACGCTACGATCTGACTCTACGAATCTCAAGAAATCATAAATCCATATATTGAAAATGATTGTGACCAGATATAAGAGACTTTATGATTGAGTGTACTTGCACATACTGTAAATCGTAGAATACTCTTCAAAATTATATACATATGTTACAAATGTTTACTACGGGTAAGTCGGAAGCTCGACGGGTTCTAGAGGAATTCAATTAAAAATAGAGGGAGTTCATGTGTCTCCCATAAATATACGTCCTCTAGATGTACCAACTGCATGTGAAGGTTGTAAGTTACTCTCTCCTTAAAAAAGAGTTAGCTGCTCAATTTGAGTTTCTAACCTTCAACAGATTGCTGAAGGTGATTGAGTAACTGTGTCTAGATGCGGCTATGTTGCATCCAACTGTAAGCTATTTGCAATAAGACATCCTCAATAGCAGTGTGGTTTTGGGCTTCTGTGGGGTAAGAAGAAACAGTTGAAGGTCGGGAAATTGCCTGAGTTAAGCCATAGTTAGGACCATAGGCTTTTTCTTTTTGAGATGCTGGGTACGATTTTGTACCCACCAGAGATTGAACTTTTATTTTTCAAAGCTTCACCATTGAAAAATCTTTTATCATTGACTTTAATTTATATAATCTTCCTTGCTTAGGAAGTATATTTGTTAAAGTCTCCAAATCAATCTCACTTGATGAGTGGTGTTGCACTGGTTCCTCGCTAAGGGTCTCAAAGAGTTTCCAAGCTTCTTCTGCTGTTAATGTACGAAACATACTACCGCAGGCCACATAATTCATATGCCGATTTGCATCTTCAAGGCCTTCGTAGAAAGTGAGCACAAGTTGCCAGCACGTAACCCCGTGGTGAGGGCACTTGCACAAAAGATCCTTAAGACGGTTCCAAAATTCCGGCAGAGATTCATCTGGGAATTGGTGAAATATTACGATAAGATACCAGATTTTATTCGTCCTGCAGATTGAAAAGAATTTTATAAGAAAGATGCATTCCAGACCTTCCCAATTAACAATCGAATTATGTGGCAAAGAGTTTATCCACTGCTTTGCTTCATCTCGAGGGAATATGTAAACAGCCTTAGTCTAGCGGATTCTTCTGTCAAGTTCTTAATTCGAATAATATTGCACACTTCTTTGAATTTATTTAAATGCAAATAGGGATCTTCGTCCATCAGCCCATGAAAACTAGGAAACATTTACAGGACATTGGGCGTAATTTCAAAAATCCTATTACCGGCTTGGGGGTGTATTTGAATATATGGGGAGGTGTAAGAGGTGTTAAAGCATAGTATTCCCCCATCATTTTGGCCACATATTAACCTTTTCCTACCATTCTGAATTGAATTATCGCAAAGCAGGGTGGCTAAAACAGTTATTGCAAATGTCTATTTTATTTTATTTTATCTGATTTTTATTCTAGAAAGCAGGGAGAGAAACAAATCTAAGCCTCTAGCTTCTCTGATTATGGGAAGTTGAAACTCTAATTTATCACTCTGAATAAACCTGCAAGAGATTTCAGAAGTGATCAAAGAAATTAAAAAAATATAAAGAAATAAAAAAAGAGAAAGGTAAATACTTGTTTTCTTAAATTAATATAAATAACGCTGTCTCCGGCAACGATGCCAAAAACTTAATCGCTACTTATATGTATATCTAATAAAGTCTTAACCTATTGCAAGCACACAATGGAAATTGTAGAGCTAGTATAGGATCGTTTCCACGAAGACAGTTTTTTCTGTATTAACTTAATTTTCTGAAAACTTATACTTATCTTTTAAGTTCCTAATCTACTGGAGAAATATGAATAAAAGAATGATTTCTTAATCTAATTTGCAGAAAATAAATCCTAATCCTCATTCTTTAGATTATGGTCGTCAATTACAATCTTCAGCTATCGGAAATTTATGAAATTAAATAGTACCGTTACACTATATATCAAGTTTTCTAGCATTGGTCGTCAATCAATACTAAAATCCTATCAATACAGATTTAATTTAATCAACAATGTCTTAAAATTTGAGTGCCAATCAAATTCTAAAAAATTGAAGATGAAAAAGTAAAAATATGATATATATGGGTCTAAATTAAATGAGGCCTAACAATGTCGAGATTTGAGTCTAAATTATTCACTTTTGAAGGCCAATCATTGTTGTACTAATTATGTTCATAGACAATGATCGATGGGGCAACCCTTGGAAGAGAGCTTCTACCACATAGGGCTATCGAGGAGAGCGAGGTCGACGGGTGCACTTCTTACGAGGAAGACGAGGGTGACGAGAATAATGCCAGTGATGATGGTCTCGATGACTTGGAAAATGACTACCCTATGCTATCTTTCCACTATACTCAATATTATAACACTGTTTATTTTGTGCGCCAACCGATTTATTTCTTCAACCAAAAATTTGTATTTGTGATTTAAAAATTAAGACAAATTTTCAACTAGCCTTTCATCAGTTTGATTCATTTTGTCCTATTCAAAATATGTGCACCATCCAAAGTATTATTGCCTTGGAAATGTAGAGATCCAATTAGGATATTTAATGAAGAAGATATATACCCGAATGCATGAACCTTAAGAAGGTATCTGACCTCAAGCACCACCGGCAGTACTCGAGTGGCAAATGTGGATATTTCTTTCACCCAATAAGGGAAAGGCCAAAATGTCAGTGCTGCCGTCTTTTGGTATAAATAACTCCGCACATCTCAGGGATTGACTATTTTGGCAGCCTATTGATCCAAGCACCACCAGTGGTGGAGTGTACGGGTACCTAATTTCAAATCTTTCTTTAGGACTTGCTGTTGGGTACTGCACGGGTCTCTATTTTGAAGATAGAATAGTCAAATCGTAGTAGGCACAAATATATATATATATATATATATATATATATATATATATATGAGGCCTAGGATTATGCGTTCGGACGTAAAGATATTTCTACACTAATTGATATAAGTGCAATACGTAGCGTCCTTTTTGTAAAGTGATTGGTGGCATGAGACCTACTTTACTAACTAGGGCTACGCTTAAATATCATTTTAGCCGTTATTCTTAACTTTTTTAAAGTATCTTTCTTTTCTCTATTTTTTTTAAGAAAGTGTCAGACTTATATTTTCATACATATTTTACATAAAAAATGTGGTGCCTGGTAGCGAAGTGTTAGCATTTCAGAAAGCGAAGCGCAAATGCTCCTAAAATGATGCGCCGACTGTTCGTTTTGGGACGTCGACGCTTCGAAAAAAAATACAAATTATCGAAAAAAATAAAATAAAATAAAATACAAATTGTCGAAGCGTCGGCGCTTCATTTTGGGCACTGGCACTTCCATAAAAAAAATAAAATAATAATAATTATAATAATAGTTTTTTTTCCAAAGTTACCGACGCTTCGCTTTGAGGCGCTACGCCCATAAAAAAACTCATAATAAAAAAAAAAATTGATGGTTACGCTTCTAAACGGTTACCGACGCTGCTTGGGCGCCGGGCGCCCATAAAAATAAAAGAAAATTCAAGTGTCGGCGCCCAAAACGAAGCGTCACTGCACTTCCATAAAAAAATTGCGCTTACTTTCGAGCGAGGCGTCACTAAAACGAGGCGCCACGCTTCATAGAGGTACAACGCTGCCATTCGGGCACTCATATTTTTTGAATAAAATATACCTGAAAAAGTAAATTTGACACTTTGTTAGAAAAAAAGAGAGAAGAGAGAAAAGAAAAAAACTTCTAAAAAAATCAAGAATGACGGCTGAAATAATATTTAACGTTTAAAATATTTAAAAGTGTAACCCTAGTTAGTAAAGTAGTTCTAATGTCACCCATCACTTCACAAAAGGGGGCTACGTGTCGTGCCTATATCAATTGCGTAGAGATATTTTTCCTATATATATATATATATATATATATATATATATATATATATATATATATATATATAAGGCCCGGGGATATGCGCTTGGGCGTAGAGATATCTCTACACCAATTGATATGAGTGCGACACGTAGCGTCCTTTTTGTAAAGTAATGGGTGGCATGGGGCTCACTTTACTAACTAGGGTTGCGCTTAAATACCCTTCCAGCTGTTATTCTTAACTTTTTTAAAGTCTCTTTCGTTTATCTATTTTTTCAAGAAAGTCTCACTTACTTTTTCATACATATTTTATATCAAAAATGTGGCTCCCAGTAGCGAAGCGCTAGCACTTTGGAAGCGAAGCACCGATGCTTCGTTTTGAAGCGCTAGTGCTTTCATAAATAATAATAATAATAAAATCGAAGTGCCGGTGCCCCTAAACGAAGCGTCGGCGCTTCCATAATTTTTGTTTTTCCAAAGCGCCGACACTAATAAAACGAGGCACCGACACTTCTCTGCAGAGGTGCTAACGCTTCACTACTGGACGCTTATATTTTTTGAGTAAAATATATCTGAAAAAGTAAATCTGACCCTTAGAAAAAGAGAAAAGAAAAAGACTTGTAAAAAAGTCATGAATGACAGCTGAAAGGATATGTAACTTTTAAAATATTTTAAATGTATAACCCTAGTTAGTAAAGTAGTTCCAATGTCACCCATCACTTCACAAAAGGGTGCTACGTGTCGCGCCCATATCAATTGCGTAGAGATATCTCTATGACCCTGAGCACATTTTCCCGTTTTCCTATATATATATATATATATATATATATATATATATATATATATATAATCAGTTGTTCTTTATTGCACATGATCGCAGGCACAAAGATATATATTTAGGCCCTGTTTGATAGCAGTGAAACTCCAAAGAGGAAATGAAATTAATTTCTTAATTGATTTCCTCTAGAAATGAGTTTTTCACTGTTGGATTAGTGTGTTTAATAAATGGTTTTCATTGGAAATTGATTTCTCTTGTTTGATTAGTATCTTTGAAAATGAGTTTTTAAATTTGGATAATATATTTCTACTTTTATGAAAGTAGAAGTTAATTTGAACTAGGAATGCAAGTTTTGAACCGAGCACCGAAATCGAAAATCGAGGAAACTGAACTGCACTGAAATCCATAAATATTTTTTTTCGAAGCGCCGATGCCCCTAAAACAAGGCACCGACGCTTCTCTGCAGAGGTGCTGACGCTTCGCTAGCGGATGCTTATATTTTTTGAATAAAATATATCTGAAAAAGTAAATCTGACCCTTAGAAAAAAAGGAAAGAGAGAAAAGAAAAAGACTTATAAAAAAGTCATGAATGACTGCTGAAAGGATATTTAACTTTTACAATATTTTAAAAGTGTAATCCTAGTTAGTAAAGTAGTTCCACTGTCACCCATCACTTCACAAAAGGGTGCTACATGTCGCGCTCATATCAATTGCGTAGAGATATCTCTATGACCCTGAGCACATTTTCCCATTTTCCTATATATATATATATATATATATATATATATATATATATATATATATATATATAATCAATTGTTCTACGTTGCACGTGATCGTAGGCACAAAGATATATATTTAAGCCCTGTTTGATAGCAATGAAACTCCAAAGTGGAAATGAAATTAATTTCTTAGTTGATTTCCTCTAGAAATGAAATTTTCACTGTTTGATTAGTGTATTTAAGAAATAATTTTCATTGAAAATTGATTTCTCTTGTTTGATTAGTATTTTTGAAAATGAGTTTTTAAGTTTGGATCATATAATTCTACTTTTATGAAAGCAGAAGTTAGTTTGAACTAGGGATGCAAGTTTTGAACTGAACACTAAAATCGAAAATCGAGGAAATCGAACTGCATCGAAACCCGACACAAACCGAACCGAACTCTAATCGTTCGGTTTTGATTTGGATGGCTAGAAACCGAAAATTGAGTTAGTAGGTTGAGTAAACTGAAAAAATCAGGAAAAAACCGAAAAAACTCAAAAAAAAACAAGGTATTTTACCTAAACCGAACCAAACCGAACCGGATCGGTTTCAGTTTTGGGTTCAAAAAAAAAAAAACCCGAACCGAATAGATTTCTGTTTGATTTCGATTTGGAGTGTACCGAACCGAACACCGAAAAAATCAGGTTTGGTTCGGTTCAGTACACCGAACCTGCATCCCTAGTTTGAACAAATACTTAGTGAGAAAAGAAGAAAAAAATTTATTTAGGAAAATACCTAACTTATCACTTCATGATGCACTAGTCATAGATTGATTTTTTTATTATTATTAAAATCATAATTAAAGTAAAAGATTAACCAATAATTTTTTTAATGATATTTTATTACGTTATAAATTAATATCGTAGTAATCACTATTTATTATAAAGTTACATAAGTCAAAGTTTTTAAAGTCAAACTCAAATAAAAGTCAAACTTTGACCAAACTTAAAATTTTGATCAATAAAAATATCTAAAGCTAAATAACAAAGTTGTAAATGCTAGTATCTAATGTAAGTTTAAATGTTGAAATGAATTTAAATTTTTATAAAAGTACTTTGAGCAAAAGAAAATTTTACAATGTACCAATAAGTTACAAAAATCCAACTGCAAATTAACATAAAAGTATTTATATACATCGTTAGGTTACACCAGTCAAAATTTGATCAAATATCCATTTTTAATAAAAGTCAATCTTTGACCAAACGTAAAACTTTGATTAATAAAAAATTTTAAGACTAAAGTACAAAGTTATATAGTAAATGCTAGTATATAATATAAGGTTACAGGTTAAAAGAAAATTCAAATTTTTAACTTGAAAGAAAATTTAATTTTTAAAAAAAGTCAAACTTTGACTAATAAAATATTCGGCTATCTACTACCAACCTACAAATTAACATAACAGTATTCGTATCCATTGCTAGGTTACACTAGTAAAAAATTTGATAAAATATCAACTTTTAAAAGGTCAAACTTTGACCAAATGTAAAAAAAAGTAAAATAAAATTTGGTAATGTACTATAAAGTAAAAAATTAAAAAAATGATAATCTTATTAGGGCTACAGAAGTTCGAAAAAATCAAATTGTGTTACAAAGTCAAAGTTTGACCAAATATCAAACTTTGACTGATAAAACTTTACATTACCAAAACAATAATAATAATAATAATTATTATTATTTATTGTCAAGATATACTTCTCAAATTTTGAGTAAAGTCAAAATTTGAAAAAAAGTCAAACTTTGACCAATAAAAATGACCCAATATATTTTCAAGTTGCAAATTAAAATAATGATAGATATTTTTAATTATACTATTCCACTAATTAAAATATATAACATTTTATTGAAAATCGAATTTTGACAAAAAGTCAAACTTTGACCAAGAAAAAATTATACTAATACGGTATAAATTTATGTAGTAATAGAATCCATCTATAAGTAGGTTTCGAGTTTGACTAAAAATAAATTTTGTGTAAAAGTCAAGTTTTGACCAAAAGTGTCAAAGTTTGACTAAAGGTCAAACTATTGACCAATAAAATTGAGAATCTAGTATCAAATTATACGTCAATATAGCAATATCTTTTTTTTGCCATCAAATTATAGGTGTCAAAGTTTAATAAAAAGTAAAATTTTATTTAAAAGTCAAAGTTTGACCTTAAAGTCAACATTTGACCCTTAAAAATTAGATAATATATTTATAACTTACAACTTATTATCATGTTTCAATAGTCAAAGTTTGATCAAAAGTCAAAACTTTAAATAACTTATAAATCCAATTAAAGTTAGATTAAAATTCAAACTTTGACCAAAGTCAAATATTAACTGAAAAGAGTATGATGTAGATAATATGGTAGTCCTAATGATCGTGCTGGTATGATGATTATAGAAATGGAAGTTACTTTTTAAAAGCCGAAAGATAATTTTTTTTACTTTTAAAATTTTTACAACTTTAAATTTGCAATGACAAAATATTATTATTTGGTTAGTGGGAAACTCAATTTCAGCCACTTGAATGGTTGAAATGGTTTCCTCCTAAAATAATTTAGTGTATGAAATTCAATTTCCATGCGAGACGACTTAATTTTATTTCCATCCCCTTATATAGCTATCAAACAACAATAATTGGAAGCTAAATTTCCTTTCCACTATGAAATTACATTTTCATGTTATCAAACAAGGCATTAAAGAAGATGTTACAATCTCAAAATCTTCTCTTTCAGTTTGGGGGGGGGGAAGGGGGGGGCTTGTTAGCTTCTCTAGGTGGGAGGATCTCTTCACCACTATTGATGGGCTGTGGTTGCGCGTTTATGGACTCCCTCCTTTCACTTGGACAACAGAAGTCCTAAGCAGCATCGGTCGACGGTGCAAAACTTTCTTCAGGACCGACACTTGCACTGTTGCTCAGGAGGACATCCAGTTTGCCAGGATTGTAGTTCGCACTGCCGATGTTTGCAACATACCGAGGCGGGGAGACATCCTCGTCAACGGTTGTCGGTATCGGAGGTGGACCGAACTAGACCGATATAAATGGATATCGATTGCTTATAACGGCAATATACAAGCCTAAGGGGTACGGTCGAGAGATGTACACAATGCGGCGATAACAAGGATGGAAGTTCTTGGCAAGGAGGGTGGGGTTGACGAGATACAACAGGGCCGACAAGCGACGAAGGTCCCAAAACTCGAGCGCTCAAGGATTGGGTTCCATCCGTGTAGGTACGCGACTACGGTAACGAATTGCGCCATTAAGGGGTCCGACCGCTCGCACGGGTTGTCGTGGCATGTTAATGCGGAAGAAATGGACAAAAAAATTCTGGTTTGTGGAATAAGACATTCCCCAAAGCCAGGGTCTGATTGATTGTGTAAGCCAACTCTTCCTCGAGTAAAAAAATTGCATGTGGAGAACCATCAACCAAATTTTACCTTAGTTGGCCAGTAGTGACCACAAGCTAAACAATTTTTTTTATCATAGTAAGAGATCGCCATACTTTCGTTAAGAAAAAAAAATTACAGCTGATCAAAATTATAATAGTTTGCTACCAACAGAAATTATAACATTGAAAGAACACCGCATTAGCATTCTAATGCACCTCAAATTGTAATAGTTTGCTACCAACATAACTTTTTATGAATGAATAGATTATAGGTGCACAATGGTATCTAATGGATGAAAAGATGCAAAGAGATTAACCGAAAAAAAATGATCCATCAAACTTGCTGCCTTTCTCTAAAGATTCCATTAAAATTCTCAGTTCAGAGCCACACTAACAGATCACACAAAGTACGATTGATATTTGATAATGGAACAAAAACCTCGGATCCTATTCATTATACCATATAGATTCTAGCTTTGACATATTGTACGGTAAGCAATAAAATGGGGAAATTTACCAGATCGACCCTGTCAGATACACTTTTCCCGCCAAAGACCCTATATTTTCACCTTTACCCAAACTGACTAGCTCCAGGCCCAGCCGTCACCCGCCTTTACGAAATGCTAAAATTATCCCCAAGGTAATAAATAGTCATCCTTTATTCAACTCATTACTGTTTACCTTTCTTACTTTTTACTTTTTCGTTCGAAGTCGGTGGAGAGGCGGTGCTGATTCGTAGTCGTTGGTGCTCCATTTTTAAATCTTCAAGCTACCAAATCCGTAAGTTAGAAATTAAATTACCTTCCATTGCTGTAGAATTTTTTCTTCTTCTTTCGACAGTCTAAATTTGAATTAATTTTCTTTTTGATACTAGAATAACGGAGCGATAACGATTTCTTACACAATCGATAATGATTGTTAAGGCAATTGATAACGATTGTTAAGGCGATCGATAACGATTGCTAATACAATCGCTACTGACTATTAAGACAATCGATAACGATTGTTCAAACAATCGATATCGATTGTTATCTTAGCCTGATTATAAACAATCTGTTTTAGTAACTGAGTCACGCCTTTCAATTTTATTATAGTTCATTTACAGAAGCCGTCAAGATGGCTGTATAGCGGGCTATTGCCAAATGTTTACCTACTGGCATTTCGAAGGTCTACAAGGAAGCTAGCTTGCTGCGGAAGGAGTTGCTCAGAGCATTAATTTTCGGCAGAATATTCCAATTGCCAACGGGTGTGGGTTTTGTTGGAGATGTCGTCGATGTCATGTTGAATTTTTAGGTTGAGAAGAACCACTTCCAAATCGCGAAGAGAGATGTCTATCTTCGGAAGATGGACATTGCCTTAATACTGAACCTTGTCATTGTTTAACCCCAACAGTATACCCCTTCTGTTAAACCACCGGAAAATGAAACTATTCAATACAAATATTTTCGTTGACTGCTGACTGAAAAAATTATTTGGTCTCATATAGAAAATGGATTGAGGCTAGCGGAAAGTGATGATGACTTTGTAAAGTTGTCTCATCTATTTGTTCTGTGTACATTTCTTTTTTCTGGGTCCCACCATCAACTCTCGGAAGACTATGTTGAACTCATCGATGTCATCGAGAACTTCAAACAAACTCTGTGGGGTCTCTACGTGTTCAATGACTTGCTGGAGTATAGAGAGAAGGGCCTGACAAATAGAAAGACTGCCGATAAGGATAAAACCCTTAAGCCGTATAATATTTATAATTGTATGTATGTACTTCAATGGTGGGCCAATGAGATGCTGCCTGACATCTCACCTCAAAGAACGCCCTTGATGAACCCTTTCCCACGATTGTTGAAGTGGGCGGAGAAGCCGCAAACGAGGATGAAAGGCTACACTCTTGGGAAGATGCTAGACAACAAGGTATGATGTCTAGTTAAATACTTCAAATTTGTAAAGGTAAGGACTTTAAAGAGTAAAAGGAAGGTATCAAATTCTTAAACCGCCATTAACGACTCTCTAAGAAGTCGATATCGACTCTCAAAGCAATCGATATCGACTGCTTAACCAGTTGATGCTTAGAGAGTTGGTATCGACTGCTTATCCAGTCGTTATCGACTGCTTAGAGAGTCAGTGTCGATTGTTTTTAGAGTCGTTTGCGACAGTGTTAATAGTCGATATTGACTGTTTTCGAAGTCGATATATTGCACTAAATAATTGTTCAATTTTTTTTATTCGATTTTGTATATTGATAGTTTGGGTGTTTCTTATTTTCTTTGTTGTAACAGGTTTACGCTCTCCTCGAATTGGTTTCCTTCGAGTTGGAAATACCCTTCATAAGGGAATATCTATCAGGTCGAAAGGCTGTTAGGGGAAAGAGGAAAGAGGTTGGTGAAGCGGTCAAGAAAGTTGTGAAAGTCGAATTGCAGCCTAAGAAGAAAATAAATTACCTTTCGGTCGCAGAAGTTGATGAAGAAGAATTTGAGGACTAATCGACGTCGGACGAAGACTCGTCGTCAGAAGAGGTCCCCATCCAATTAGAGCATCCGAGAACAAGGGACGCCACAAAGATGAGCGACAGTGCACCTACCTCCTCTAATGAAGTATTGTTGAGGAGGATTGACGGTATGACACTAGAAAACTTAAAACTCAATCAAAAAGTGAGCCATTTGGAGGAGGAGGTGAATCAGTTGGTGAAAGAGATAGAGATCCTCCAAACACGATGCACCTCATTGGATGACCAGCTCACTTCAAGGGATGTGGAGCTGCTACGATTAATTACTCCAACAAGTTGATCCGAAAGGACCAAGGGATCATAAAAGAACTCCTTCAAACAATCTTGGAGGTGACACCTAAGGTATGAGTCGTAATGTATTTTGTAAAGTTTGCTAGGAAATAAGGTAAGTATCGAATAGATAAACGATCGACTGTTTAAACATTTAACAATTGTCAAAACAGTTCGATAATGATTGTATTTATAATCGATACAGATTGTGTTTAGAGTCGATATCAATTATTTGGAGAGTTGATACCGATTGTTAAAATAGTCGGTATCGATTGCCTTTAGAATCATACCGATTGTCTTTAGAATTGATATCGATTGTCTTTAGACTCGATACCGATTGTCTTCAGAATTGATACCGATTGTGTTTAGAGTCGATGACGATTGTCTTTAGAGTCGATACCGATTGTGTGACAGCCCGAATTTCGGCACCCCGAATTCTGTGCCATCAGCACGACCCTCCAGGCCGTGCCCTATAATTCTGCACGGAGCATTGGTATATACAAGCCAAAGACTACAAATAAGGATGCATCTACTCTAAACAAGTACTCATGCATTTAAGGTAAAAAGAGTCTCTAAGAACAGTTCTTGTCCCATGCCAATTTATGAGCATAAGAACTGACCCAAACCGTTGGTGATAACTGTCCGTCCCAGACGATTTGCCAAAAGAATAAAAGTATTTAATTACATTAAAAAAAAAAAGAGACTTGACATACCAAGCCGTACCTAATACTCTCAACTCACTCTCAAAGTACGCAATGGGTCTCCTAGAAGAATTCCTCAGGAGGAGGCTCTAACTCTTCAGGCACGAATCCCAATCCCGAATCACTCTCCGTAAGTCTCCGCTTAGCTAGTCTGGACTCGCGACGCAATGCCTAAGGGGGGTGAGCTACATCCTATCTCAATAGGGAAACACAGTGAACATATAGATTAAGCTCACATGTATGTTAAAAACAGTTTAAAAGCATAATTTTATCTGATAGAACTGCTGAAAGATAATTGAAACACACGGAAATAAAATGATGGATGTACTGTTACTTTGCATGACTTTGTTTCTTCTCATCTTACTATTGTAGTAACAGATTCGGCCTAATCACTTAAATCTTAACTTAAGTAGTCCCCGAGCAATATAGCATCGAGCCCCAATGGAATACCCACCATCGTCGTCTAAATAGACACTTGATATGTGTTACAATTCAATACTACTCAGGCCCCTTTCTCTTAGGCGGCGGGGTCTATTCTCAATTCAGCATCCCTAGGATGTACGGTTTGGCTGCCGTACCGGTCACGGATATCCTGTCGAGTCAGTCGTGGGTATCCCGCCACGTCGGTGGGGTATTCTAATTAAACCTTAAATAATAAAAATATAAAGTGTGCTCTACATATAGTTATTCACCATGATTGTGCTAATTTTATTACATTAGGCCTTATCGTTCCTCTTTTGTTCATCATTTGGTTTCATCTGCATCCCTGGGATGCTACTGGTTTAATGCATCATTCAGATGCCCATTGTTACCAATCTATGTCCCCTGAGGACTTCATGACCTCCATTTAGATTTACACACACACACACATGTTGGAAACATATTTAATATGACTATTATCTTGAGCTACTCTATATGATTGAAATACTTTACATACATGATTTTGACGAATTAAAGTACATGTTTCAAGATATTCCCTACCTCAAGTACGATCCAACGTGCTCCTTTCTTGTAGAGGCTTGCGCGTAACAACTTACGTCACACCTACATTGTATGTGACACGAATTTACTCAGAAAGGTCTCTAAAACCCTTAGAGACACAACTCTCATAAATTACACCAAAAGAATTAAGAAAGCTGGGAAAATCCTTGCGCGAGCGGTTATTTAGCTTCGCTCGAGCGAACACTTTACCTCGCTCGAGCGGTTATAAATCCTCGCTCGAGCGGTCATTATTCATTGCTCGAGCGAGCACTATTTATCGCTCGAGTGGTTATAATTCAAGATACCTGAAGCTCTAAGCGATGCCTCGCTCGAGCGATCTCCTCCTTCACTGTGGGTCTCGCTCAAGCAGGTTCAAGACGCGAATATGCTCAAAATATTCCCTCTGTCCTCACTCGAGTGAGCCATTTAGACTGCTCGAGCGAACCACGAAAAGATGTATGTTCTCCTTCTATTCGAGAACTATCACCTTCTTCATGAGAGATTTTATAGTGTCAAGGATCATTCGTCCCCTAGTTTAAACTCTATTTAAAACATGCATAAACATCTAAATCATACCTTACTCTATAGGTCTCCTATTGTTTGATCCAAGCTTCGTCTAATCGTGAAGATCTTTAAGGTTCTCTATAGCTTAAACTAACGAACCTCTCCTCTTTTGTAAACCTTCTCCTCTTTCTCTCTATTTTTCCTTCTTTCAATGTATGCTAATTTAGGTTACGTAGGAGAGACTCTCCTCTCCACTTTCACTTATATAGAGAAAGCTAGAAAGTTTCACATATACACACATAGTGTGTATATGTAGTTTTTAGTTTCCTTGTGAAATACAAATACATGCGTATGATATGTGATGTGCACGGTTTCCAAAATCTGGGGTTATGACAGATTATACAAGTACTGTAATTACAATTTTCTTATATAATGATTGTTTCGATGTTCAGGGTGGTGTAATTTCGGAATTGATTTCAAAGGTTGCTGTCACGACCGATAAGTTATTGACTGATCAGGTTGACACCACTAAGGGATCAGGAGATCTAGGACCACCTCCTCCCATGCATGAGGAGGTGGCAACTGCTGTCAACAAATTCGAGTATTAGACTGATAAGGGTCCGACTAGTGATGAGCAACTCGAGTAACCAATGGACGCTCGCTTGAGACTTAGGATTAAAATAAAACAAATTGTCATCGTGAAACCTAGGACCGGACGAAGGCAGCCGAAGAAAAAACTTGGAAACGAGATAATGGCCTCTCCAATGGTTGAGATGACAGCTGAGCAGAGGTTCATGAATGCCATCTGGAATGCTCTTGTTGAGGATGTCGAGTAAGTTACTTAATATTTTCATAATTTTTTCGATGATAGTTAGTTAGTAGTTAATTTCATTTTGAATTTAAACATTGGCCGTTATTTTATGCAGCACCTATGTAAGCACCGTGGGTGATTATACACTCCGAATGCATTCTTTCAAATATTTGAAAGACTAGGGACACCTAGACAATATTATAAATAACCAAATTTCTCATATTTAATTTTTTTTCAGTGATGTTATTTTCTTTTCAAGTTTAATTTCTCGCAGTACCGATTTTTTAAACAATCGATAACGATTGCCTAGATAGTCAATAATGACAGTCTAAATAATCGATAACGATTGTCTTAACAGTCGATAACGACTCTCTAAACAATCACGAACGATTGCCTTAATCGTCGATACCGATTGCCTTAACAGTCGATACCGATTATATTAACAATCGATAACGATCGTCTTAACAGTCGATACTGATTGTGTATAGAGTCGATAACGGTTCTCTGTATAATTGATTACTCAAATTTTTTTCTTTTAGATATTGGGAGCCTACCTAAGACTTCTAGAAGTCATTGATAACACTGCTTATCCTGAGCTAAAAGATAAATGCTTCCTTATGAGCCCCACCGGTTTGGCTTATATGGCCCTTAACTATAATGATTTCAAGAAATTTATTGAATCTGAAAAACTCAACGGCGAAGTATTGGGCATACAAATTGAACGGTGGTCTGCCCATAAGGAATAAGTGAACTAAGGCAAGAAGGTGTTCCAAAACTTCTTCAATCTGTTGAGGGATCTTTGGGCTCACCAATGTACCACAATATATTACGATCGCTGGCAACAGTTTTTATAATTTTTAAATTGTATCTTCTAATATTATATTATTTATTTTAGATATTTGTCCCAGCTCATTGTCACGAACCATTATATTGTGCGCTTGCGATTGTTAAGGTTGTCGAACGATCGATAATGATTGTTGACCCTATTTTGGATAGGTCCTCTAAGGAGAAGTATCCTCTCCAATTGAATGTCCTAGTAAGAATCTGGGCTCACCAATTGTCCAAACTTACAAATTACAAGTTTTCACTGTTTATTTATCTGACATTGCACTTTTTAAAACAGACCCATTACCTTCTCGCACTTTTATATTTATACGGAGACTCCACTGCATTAAGTGCTGAGACCTATCCTTGGTCAAGTTCTGATTGTCGGACCAAATCCGTTCCCCGACAGAGCAATGGGTGGGACTGTGGGGTGTTTGTGTTGAAGTATGTAGAGTACTTCATGACGGGAAAGAAATTCGACTTCACTCGAGACAAAATGAGTCAGATCAGGGCAGAGATTGGCCAGACCCTTGCCAAATTCACTGCCGATGGAGAAGCCGATGAAAAACCTACTACAAATGCACCACCCTAGTTTTTTTCAGATGTAAATTAAATTGTATTTAGTTGTACTCTTTGGGATGACCATTCATCAAAATTTGTAAATTTGTAATCTCATTTATTGACAAATATGTATATATGTGAGTACATTCGAAAGCCAAAAATTTGTAATCTCAAGTACAAATATACCGACTGTCAAAGAAGTTGATACCAACTGTCAAAAAACTTGATAAAGACTGTAAAAGAAGTCGATATCGATTGTCTATACAGTCGTCAGCGACAGTTTATTCTATCGATGACAATTGTATAGACAGTCGTCAGCGACTGTTTATGCTATCGATGACGATTGTATAGACAATTATCACCGATTGTTTATACAATCGATGACGACTGTTTATGAAGTGGTCAACGAGTGTATATATAGTTATTCTTTAAACGGTTGCAGAGCTATTGTTGATGTTTATGAGAAAATGCTGAAAGTTCTAAAAACTACTTCTTGACATTGTTAATGAAAATTCATCGTATATATTACATCCAAATTTACAACTATTAAGAATCGAATTTGTGGCCAAACTTTACCTCATAACATTTCTTGTACGATCTACCTGGCTTCTTGTACTGTTTCTGGATGCGGTCTATCTTCATCCACTGTGTGTGAATTACAATCCTATCATCAATTGGTAGATGAGTTGTATCAAATCTATACCATGCTGCCCTATTTCTGAATGATGATTCTGTATTGGAGGTTCCTTCTTCATTCCTGACATTAAACTATGTTACGAAGGTGATCATATAATAAAGAAATTTTTTTATTTAATAATCAAATCTGTACCTAGTGGTAGTGAAATTTGTTACGAAGGTTTCTTTAATTGGGTTTCAGTTGCCCTAATACACTTCTTCCTTGGGGGATTTTGACTGTACACGCCCTACTTTTCCTTTTTCTATTTTTTTTGTTCTTTTTGCTTATCTTCTTTTGGGACTTTGATTTTCTGATTTTTTTGGATTTTGATGGTAACTATTTTTCTCTTTTTTTGTTTGGTATATACACTCTCTTTTTCTGTGGAGGGGAGATGGGGTAGCAAAAGGTATAAGTATTCAGGGATACTTTTTGGCTACTTGGCTTTGAAATGATGGCCTTTTTTTGAAGTATCTTTAAGCAGTCACGCATTCATTCTTATCAGTACTTACCTTGCTGTGGGAGACTTAGGAATAGAAACATCAGACGTATCCAGTGTTGATTGGCTCAGGAAAGTGATCTCCGTCCATGGTGGTGAGGAGGATGGCGTATCCCGGGAGCACTTCTCGGATGACGTAAGGTCCTTCGTAGTTGGGCTTGAATTTTCCCTCTCGGATCGGCGTGAAGAGACGGAAAGATTTTCTCGAGTATAGTATCACCCACCTTCAGATCTCGAATGTGAACACATTTGTTGTAAGCACGTGCGATTCACCCTTGGTAAACATGGGTATGACACAAGGCTTGGAGCCTTTTCTCATCTAGCAAGTTCAGCTGCTCCAAGCGGGACCTCTCCCTTTCAGCTTTTGGTGATTAGATTCCATGAGAATGTGAAGCGAGGGTACTTCAACTTCAACTGGCAACATGGCCGCAGTTTCATACACAAGGGAAAAAGGCATTACCCCTATAGCAGTACGGATCGACATTCGATAGGCCCATAGTGAAAAGGGTAGCATTTCTCTCCAATCTCGATAGGTGACGACCATTTTCTCGAGGATTCAGATGACTATTTTGTTAGCTGCTTCCACGGCACCATTGGTTTGCGGCCGATACGGTGACGAGCGATGATGTTTGATTTTATATTGCTCGCAGAAGGCTCTAATGCACTTGTTCGTAAAGTTAGTGCCATTATCCGTGATGATGTGCTTAGGTACACCGAATCGGCAAACGATGTTGTTCTTGATGAATTTTTCAATGTGACTAGCCGTGATATTTGCGTAGGATGCTGTAGAGCATAGTCCCTTATGGATCTCTTTCATAATGTCGGCTGCCTCACCCTCAGTTAGACATCGAAGAAGGATATTATTATATGACCGCTTGTACAGGCACTTACTGCAGATGACATAATTGGCCGCTAAACGTTGGATGGTCCGCTGTCCGTCTTGGACGTACCATCAGGGAAAGTTCGAGTTTCAAGGAAATTCTTGATATATGAGAACCATGGAGGCTCATCATCAAACTTTGCGGGTCCCTCAATTTGGAGGCAGAAGGCCGGCTCACTCCTTTGCTCAATCATGATTGGCTTCATCTCGACACCATATGGAATTTCGACCATTGATGGCAACGTCACGAGTGCATCGGCGAAGCAATTTCTCGCTCGCGGGATATAAGAGAAAGTAATATCATCAAAGCATGCTATCAGATCTTTGAGGTGCTCATGGTAGGGGATCAATTTCTCATCGTTCATCTTCCAATCTCTGTTTGATTGGCATATGTTCAATTATGAATTGCCAAACACCTTGAGATGAGTTACATTAAGGTCCAAAGCTGCTTGTAGGCTAGCCGCGCAGGCCTCATACTCAGCCATGTTGTTAGTGCAGGGGATATTGAGTTTGATAAACACTGGTACGTGGGACCCTTTTGGTGAAATCAGAATAGCACTGACTCTTTGACCCTTGACATTTGTTGCCCCGTCAAAGTGCATTACCCATAATTCTTCTGTCTCCGTCGTTCCTCCTCTGTCATGAATAAAATGTCCTCATCTAGGAATTCAATTTTCAAAGGCTCGTAGTCAGGTAAAGGATTCTCGGCAAGATGATCACTAAGTGCTTGCCACTTGATCAACTTCTGTGTGACATATGTGATGTTAAATTCAGATAGGAGAAGTTGTTAGCGTGCGGTTCGGCCAGTGTGAGTCGGCTTTTCGAATAGGCACTTCAATGGATCCATTAGTGCTAGGAGTAGAACAGCTTGAGATAACAAGTAGTGGCGAAGCCTCCGGGTAGCCTATACAAGAACCAGGCATGTTTTCTCCAGATGAGAATAATGTGTCTCGTAATCAGTGAATTTCTTGCTCAAGTAATAAATGGCTTGCTCCTTTCTTCCTATCTCATCATGTTGCCCTAGGACACATCCCATCGAAACTTTCATTGTGGAGAGATACCCTAAGAGTAGTCTCTAGGGTTCGAGCGGCACAAAAACTGGTGGGTTGAGGAGGTAACCTTTAATTTTATCAAATGCTGCCAGACAGTCATCATTCCGTTCAACGGGCGAATCTTTCCTTAGTAACTTGAAGATCGGCATGCAAATAAGAGTTAGCTGTGCAATGAACTGACCGCTATACTGTATTATGCTCAAGAAGCCTCTGACGTCTTTCTCGATAGATGGTGGTGGCATTTCGACGATGGCTTTTACCTTGATTTGGTCAACTTCGATGCCTCTTCTGCTGACAATGAAGCCTAGTAGTTTTCCTGACATGGCACCGAATGCACACTTTTGAGGGTTCAGGCGCAACCTATATTTTCTCAGCCTCTCAAATAGCTTTTGGAGATTTATTAGATGGTCACTTCTCTCTAGTGACTTGGTGATCATGCCGTCAATGTACACCTCAATTTCTCGGTGCATCAAGTCGTAGAACCGTGCAGTCATCGCTCTTTGATACGTTGCCCCAACATTTTCCAACCGAATGGCATGACTCGATAGCAGAAAGTTTCCCATGGAGAGATGAACGTTGTTTTCTCTCAATTTGCCTCTGGCGTTTTGATCTGATTGTTTCCAGAAAATCCATCCATAAATGAGAGCATCCCATGCCTGGCAGTGTTATCGACCAAGATGTTGATGTGTGGCAACGGGAAGCCATACTTTGGGCTCACCCTGTTCAGGTTTCTAAAGTCGATGCACATGTGAATCTTTTCGTCTTTCTTTGGTATAGAGACGATATTGGCTAGCCATTGTGGGTATTTAGAGACCATGAGAAATCCTGCATCATACTGTTTGATGACCTCATCCTTCACTTTCAGCATCCATTCTGGCCTGAGGCATCTCAACTTCTGCTTGACCGTTTTACCATCTGGATATAATGGCAACTCATGCTCGACCAAATCGGTATCCAAACCAGACATATCCTCATACGATCATGTGAAGATGTCTTGGTATGACTGAAGGAAATCAATCATGCTTTTTCTTTCCTCGGGAGATAGCGACATTCCGATCTTGGTGATTCTAGGAACCTCCTTTGTACTTAGGTTGACATCCTCTGTTTCTTCAATGATCGGGGTAGGGCCATGCTCAAAATCGACGTACCGTTTAAGGAGTTCATTGGGAAGCTCCTCAGCAGGGATGTCCTCATCCAGACTCGTGACTCCTACCTCTTCTTGTATTTCCACAGGAAAGGGGTCGATTTCACGTAGGACGAATTTTTCAATTTAGACATCTTTTTCTTTGATTTTCTCGAGAATTTTGAATGACAATTTTTTTGAATTTTGTATCTTTTCTATGTTTTTAACTTTTTCTTTTTCTATTTTTTTAGTTTTTTCTTTTTCTTTGAGGATCAGCCCTTGGCTGGGCGGGTCTCTATGCATACATGGTGTTGCCTATCAAGGGCTAACCTCACTTTTTATAGGTTTTTATTTTTAGGAAGTGGGTGCCGAATTTCAGGCCACTTGTCACTTTCAGAGTTTGGGGCATGGATGCCCAATTCCTTACCTGTCATGCTTCACCTTTACCTACTCTAATGGAGGAGGTTGATTGAGGTGACTCTTGGGAGTCAGCCTCCACTATGCATATCATGGGCTCGTCTAGGACCTGGTCCTCAAACGTTAGCAAGGTCCTGTGGAGGGTTACCACAGGGAGAGATTGTGCAGGTAAAAAAGACTCTTCCTCAAAGAGGGACAGAGCGGCTAGGTCTATCTTCAGGTTAGGGGGAATAATTTGGGGATTGGTGGGGTGGACAGAGGCTACTGGTTTGTGTGGGGTCAAATGTGTACCCCATTCTGATCAATCTTCACGATCCCTACACTCACGAAGGTATTTCGGATGTGAGGTCTAGGACGGGGTTTCTCTTCTAGATTTATTCCCTTGGCTCTAGCAACGGCTATCATTCGGGCCTTTTCCTTGGCCTCTTAGACTTCTTGCTCGGTGGGCTTGTAACCTAACCCAAATCTGACTTGCTGCCCGCCCTTGGCCTTGACTGGCTCTCTCCTACCTTGTAATCGGGGTCCTAGCCCCCTTCCTTTCTGATTGCTCCATCTTTGGAGCATGGCCACAACTGCAACTATTTCGCCTTCGATTTTTAGGGTGATACTTTTCGGGGGCTCCGAGATTACCGTTGACACCTCATATTCAAAGTTTGAGGTCTGTATCTTCGGTTATGTGCGGTATATCTAACATTTTGGGATTCTCAATGTTGTGGGTGGCTTCCTCCCTTTCGTCATGCCCTGCACCTATGATGGTGATGATCTTCTGCCTAGCCACAAATTTAAGTTTCTGATGTAGCGTTAAAGGTGTTGCCCCAACCTCGTCCAACCAAGGGCGTCCTAATAGCAGGTTAAAGGAGGACCTGATGTCCATTACTTGGAAAGGTATGGAAAAGGTCATTGGCCTGATCACGAGCTCCCGATCGACTTCCCAAATTATTTCTCTCCTCATATTGTACCCTTTGGCGTTGGTTTTTATCGACCTCAACATACAAGGATCTACCCCTATTTTAGTAGTTGTCCTCAGAGGGCACACATTCAAAGTCGACCCATTGTCAATCAATACCAGTGGGATTACCAGATTTTCAGTTTCTACAGTGATATTGAGGGATTTGGAATAATTATTTCCCTCCTCTGGAAAATCAGCATCCGAAAAAGAAATGGCATTGGGAGCCATCACCTACCCGACTATCTGCCCGACCTCATTTGGGCTTACTTGGAGAGACACATGCACATTCTTTAATGCCCCCATTAAGGCTTGGAAGTGAAGTGGGGAAGTCATTAACAAATCTCAGACTGTGATATGGGCTGGCATTCTCCTGAACTAGGTTTCAAGTATATTTTCTCGGCTCATTTTCTCAAATGGGTTTACCACAGTAGTATCCTTCTTTCTCTCTGATTGGGCTGACATTGGTATTGGTGTGTCTGGTTGCTTGGAGACCTTTCCTAACCTAGTGATGAAATCCACTGCCCCCTCCTTACTGTTACCGACATTAATATCTGTTTGATTATAACTGAGTGGGACTTGATGGGGATCGTAAGTCAGTCTCAGGATCTGGAACAGGGCAAAAGCGGGCAACAGAGATGCATGTGCCAATGGATTGGGATAGGCAAGGATCACGTGGTTAACTTCTGGAAGGGTGGAGAAGGTGAGCCAAATGGGGTTGGCGGGGATTGGGGGTGATGTGACGGGGGTGGGCCATTGATAACTAATGGGTGATGGAGGGGGATGGAGGACACAATCGGTTAGTGGGTAGTTGGTGGGGGTGGCTGTGTATGGTTGATAGGAATTGATTTGTACATAGTTGACTGGAGCTGGCAATGGAAAATATGCCCTAAGATCTAAGGGTTCTGTTTGTGGTGCAGGGTTAGGAAAGTAATCAGCCAAATTCAAGGGTTCAATCACCCCAATACTTCTATCTTCTCAGTCTCTCTACCGTGGTGCTTATAAATCTTCCTAGGCGCGGATATAATCTGACCAATCAAACTCCTCATTATCTTCTTCCAGAATGTTGATAGTCGGTCTTGGGCCTGCCCCTCCTGATGGGTGTGGGGGTAGCGGCACCTCTTGAATGTTGGCATGTTGGTTGGCCTGGGGAAGTGCCGGAGGAATGATCTTACTAGCCTCTATTAAGTCCTATATTGCGTGCTTCAAAGGGAAGCAGTGATCAGTTAGGTAGCCCGGCCCCTGATGGAAGTTGCAATGGGTGTTGGGATCATAGTTCCTCAGTATTGGATTCGACGGGAGTTGTGGCTGGAGTGCTGTGACCAAACCCTTTTCAATTAGCAAAGGCAATAAAATGTTCAGGGACAGCCCCAAGGTGTGAAGACTCGATCAAAACGGGCTTTTCTCTCCTCTGGGGTCATCTGTGCCACTTGCCCATTTCCGATTCTTTGCATCGGCTCGTTCCTGGTTGGGACTGTCTGGGGTGCCCTAAATTGGAATGGGGTTGTGCTAGTATTGGGTCGCATGTTGCCGACTGTATACACCTCTGCCCTGATTCTTCTTTCATTTCTCTGATCGGTGAACCTTCGGGCCCCACTGTTCGTTGTTTTGTTCAACCGCCTCTCTCTTATCGCATCCTCATAGCGATTGGTATTCCTTACTAAATCAATAAAGTCGGACTGCTGTTGGTATACTAAGAAGTCCAATATAACTGGCAGGGTGTTCTTTGATATTATTTCAATCTGCTCATCATCGGATATTCTGTTTCGGACCTGAGATGTTAGTGCCCTCCATCGCCCAAGATAATCACTAAATGTTTCATCAGGCTTCTGATTTAATCGTGCCAAATTAGACTTGCGCGGTTCTATGTCGATGTTATAGACATATTATTCTTGAAACAAGTGGGTCAGATCCTTCCAAGTTTTGATCATGAAAGGTTCCAGTGAAGTGACCCACCTCAAGGTTGGGCCTGTAAGGCTCTTTTGGAAGACCTTTATGAGCAAACCGTCATCCCCTCCGTACTTGCACATTTCCCCGCAGTAGGGCTTGAGATGTGCTATGGGGTTAGCCGTGCCATTATATTTGTCAAAGACTGATACTTTGAATTTTAGGGGTAAGGGTACTTCGGAGAATAGGCATAAATCTGAAAAGTCTGTGGCATGGATCTCAGTTCCACCCATTTTCATCAATTGTTTCTGGATCTTGTCCAGTTGTTCTTTCAACTGCTCAGATTCTTTGGATGGGGGTGCCATTCTTTCAACTGTCAGCCTCCATTCACTTTGCACTGCGGGTGGGTTGGTGATTACAGGTGACGGAGAATTGGTACTTGTGTGTGCCCCCATATAAGCCCCGCTGTTTCTTATCCCATCTTCCTCATACTATGGGTCTTCATAGAACGGGGGAAGGGTGAGATTTTCTTGCTGGTGTTGGGTAGCATGAAGAGGTGTAGGATGGGACCATTGTACATGGGGAAATTTTGGTGGGATGATGGGGTGGGTGGAGGTTGGGTTTTTTATTAGGGTTTGATGAGGCCATTGTGCCTGGGGGAATCCATGGGGATGATTTTGAGCTACAGGAGGATGGGTGAGTTGGGGTTGATGAACAGTGTGAGATGGGTTCCGGTATTGGGTTGGGTATGATGAGTGAATGGGATTTTGAGGAAATTGTGGAGGGTGTGGGTATGAGGTTCTTAGGTTTGGGCCTTGCTGGGCTTGGGTATAGGGTAAGGAGCTTGGATGGGTTTGGACCATAGGATCCGGATGGGTTTGGCCCGTTGGGGCTTGGTGGAGCTGGCCCATTTGGGCCTTGGTGGGTCTAGCCCATTGGGCCTTGATGGGTTTTGGGCAATTGGGCCTTGGTGGGTCTGGTCGATTGGGCCTTGATGGGTCTAGCCCATTAGGCCTTGAGGCCCACTCCAATGACCCCATAGTTGGTGAGGGTCTTGGGTGGTGTGGACAATGGGGGGTTGATGAGAGTTTTAGAAAAATGGGGCATGGAGATTTGGGAGAGTATGAGATGGGTTTGTGAGGAGTGGATGAGGGAGGCTATCTTGTGAGGCCTTCCATATAGTGTAGGACTTCCACATCTCATCCATCATGGCCATCTGATTGGGTGGTGGGATGGATGAAAAGGGCACATCTGATGGAGTGGGAGCATGGGGCATGGATGGGGTGGGTATATGGGAAAATTTGGGCATGACCCAAGTAAAATCAGGCATGACCTGGGTGGATGGGGGGATGTATGATGGATTGGGATTGGGGGAAGGATGTGGAGTGGATATGGGAGGATTATTCATGGCTTGGGTGTATGTGAAGGAATGTGGCATGCTTGGATTAGATGGGGATGATGGGGGTATGTTGGATGTGGTAGGAAGATGGGGTGAATTTGGGGTTGAGGTGGGGAAAAAGTATGATGCAACATAGGGTGGATTTTGGGTGATGGTGGAGGGGGGAAAATTAGGGTTGTTTGGATTTGAGGGAAAATGGGTAGAAAATGGGGCGTATGTGGTGTGGATGTGGGCGGGGAGAGGGATAAATTTTGGATGGATGCGGATGGGAATATGGGTGCACCGAAGGGTCCGGTGATGGTAAATGGGTGTTGGGTGAGTGGGATGGAGGTAAAAATCTCTTCCGAATGGGAGTGGGTTGGGGAATGTTGGGGGGATGAATCGGGATTGGCGTATGCCGGATCCACTGCCCACGATACAGCTTGGTGGCGGGTTGGGTATGGGTGCCTCGGATGGGGCCCGTAAAGTTTTCTCCTTCTCCCTCTGCGAGACGATGGGGGTTAAGGTGATGTGGCTGTGCTGGCACCATAATTTTTTTCGGTTTCGGCTTTTTGGTGATGACTTTGAAAATGACAAGTGAATACCTTACGATGAATAATTCTAGGGCCTTGGAATTCCTGTTTCGAGTAGTGTTTGTACCCTAAATATCTCTCGTGGCTGGATCTCGACGCGCTTCAAAAGAATTAAAGGGAAACCCTCTGATCTATTGAAGGCATGGGAATCAACGCAAACAACCCGATCCCCTGGAGCGAGTCAATAAGAAGGTAACCACTTTTGACCGGAGGGGGTGTATTGGGTGTCGAAGAGTGCGGGACCTATCAGAGGTGCTAAACCACGAAGCGGGGGACTTGGGAAGGGGATAACATGCCTCAGATTCGGGCTACCTAACCTAGGACATGCTTGGCATGTGTATTATATGCGCTAGGCCAAATTTTGGAGAATTTGGCTTGGCGTGTGTATTATACACTCCAGGCTAACTCTGTTCAGTGTTGGCTTGGCGTGTGTAATATACACACCAGAGCAATTCTGGGTAAAAGAGGCTTGGCATGGATTTCATACACGCTAGGCAAAAATAGAGTATATAACTATGGTGACTGCAGAACAGCAAGCCCAAAATTAGTCTTTTTTTGTGGTTTTCTAAAAGCGATGCTTCCGGGGACTGACTTTCTTATTATAACACGTCCCTCCTCTTTGATCCTAGGGATACAAGGTTGATTCGGGGCAACTAAACGTACTCCCCCACGGTTTTAAACTTTATAACCGTCTCGGTCACCCACCTGATATATCTCCAGCACAAGCGCCTTCTCAGATACTGAATGGGGTGATTCTTTTCGGGATCATCACCACTAGGGGTTGTCGCCGTCATAAGAATCGGGACGTTTGTATCTTTGCCTAAAATTTCCAACCCTTGTAAAATCTACTCCCGCAAAAATTCAATTAAGTCCCCCTCTTGGTTCAATTTTAATTTCAATTTTAAGGTAGTTTGCTTAATATTCAAAAATCAGGAGTGATGGTCCCATGCCGCCTCTACAGGTCGGCGTCCACTGATGAGATATGATTGTGAAAAGTAAAATCTCATGTAGGCCCGCCAAACGGCTAAGGCGTGTAAATGCGCAAGTAAGCCCACCAATCGGCTAAGGCGTGTAAATGATAGGAAAGTAAAAACGATGCACAAGTAGGCCCGTCAATCGGCTAAGACACGTAAATGACGGAAAAGTAGTGGTAAGTAAAATAAACAGAATCGTAGGGGTGAGTGAAACTACAAGAAAACAGCCAAGTGTTAGTAAAAATAAAGGAAAAGACCAACTTTCAAGGGGAAGCACTACTAGCTAAAACTCCTAGCAGAGTCGCCATCTGTGTAACCGCAGATTTTTGATGATCTTGTGGCGACGATGCGCCCTCGCAAAAAATATAGAGTCGCCACCCGGAGCTTTTGGTGTCCCAAAAAATCTAAATCAATTTTATGAGCATCGAAGTGTCAAAAATATAACTCTGATTCACCAGTCTACACCAAAGGCTCTTGGGTAGGGGCTTCGGTTATTGATTGGGAAGGTGTCAGGCACCTGATCAATCTGCTCAAACGCGGTCTCTACTTATGGCCAAAATAAATGAAATATAAAGATGAAAAGTGCACTTCCTCTTGCCCGAAGGCACGTTGATCCTATTTGTGCCCCTC
The DNA here is from genome assembly GCA_021018995.1 of Chloranthus sessilifolius. NCBI lineage: Eukaryota > Viridiplantae > Streptophyta > Magnoliopsida > Chloranthales > Chloranthaceae > Chloranthus > Chloranthus sessilifolius. Next base: position 13,939,381 of record CM037588.1, read on the forward strand.
CGCAATTACTGAGATTTCAGCAGCGTAACGACACAAATTCGAGGATAAAGGAAAAGCTAAGAAAGTAGAAGAGTAGAGGGGAGAGTCGAAGCTCTCGGGCCCTTGTAGCACAACTGTAGACCTTCGCGTAAGTGCACTTGACGAGCTTTCGATAGCTTGAGTGGTTAGAGAACGGGTTCTAACCTTTAAGGCTTGATAGCTAAGGGGTAGAGGAAGAAGGCTAGGGGGTAGTTCTCTCCTAAACTCAAGGATTTTTGGTGGAAGATGGGGTTTCTAAGGTGGTTTAGGATTCTAGAATTTGTATGAGTATTTGGTGCACCAAAGGGGAGGAGGGGATTGCTTAATCTCTTTCTCTCTCTTGAAAAATTTTAAGCCATTTGCAAGGGGGGTGCCTCTCTATTTATAGAAAAAGAGAGGGTTAGGGGGTACTTAAGAGCTAATTAGGGTTAGCAATTAGGTAATCCTAACATATAAGGTTTCCTAGGATCTTAAGGTTCTGGATATGTGTGAGAATGGGTTTAATGATAGATGATAGGGTGAGGTTTCAAATGACTAGAGGGTTGCAAATTGGGTAAACAGGGGTGAAACAGTCCTAATAAAACTCACCCTAAACACTGGGATGGTCAACAAGTCAAACCCCAAAAGTAAATTTCGGGCAAAAACCAACAATTATTGTAGCTAAGCTAGTCGTGTGTATTATCCACGCCAAGCATAACACAGTGTCCTGGAAGTCCAGAGCCCGCAAAGGGAGTCCACCTATACTTGGCATGTGTAATATAAACGTTAAGCCATTTCTGGGAAAAAATGGCTTGGCGTGTGTAATACACACGCCATGCATACATTAGCCAGGTGCAGTCTTCAATCATTTTTCAGATTGCTATAACTTTTGAAGTACAACTCGGATTGAGGTGATTTTTGGCTTGTTGGAAAGCTGGGAACCTTTACTTTGCAATGGTATAAGATTTAGTCTTAGTAGATGTCTCTATTAGCCCTGTACATCCCTCTCTAACCACTTCCCGGGAGGATTAACTATGGGTCCTGAGAGGTCAGGGGTAATTGGGTTCGGGAAAGTTCCTAAGGGTTTGGGGAGGTTCCTAAGGGTTTGGGAAGGTTCTTAAGGGTATGGGAGATGCTATCGGAAGCCCGGGGGTGCGCCTCTCTCGAAGTATGTCTCGATCGGGCCTTGGGCCAAATTTGGGTGTCTACATACTTTTATCAGTTATTATGATCATTTTCTAATGATTGCTCTTTTCCTTTTCAATTTAGAGCCACAGAGGCCTCAAGCGTGGATTTGGGTGAGGGGTCCCTCTAGGGCTTCGGGCGAGGGACCTTCCGAGATTTCTAGTGCAGGGCCCTCCATGACCTCAGGTGTCAGGCCCTCCAGGACCTCTAGGCATGGGACCCTCAATGACAGCTTCATTGGGCTGCTGTGCGAGGAAGTGGGAGAGCGCGTCGGCTGAGGCGGCTAGGGTACCTCCTCCCGACCCAATCCTCGGGGTGAGTTTTTTTATTTTTTGCTTTTCAGATGCACTGTCTTTTCTAGTTCATGTTGCTTATACCTTTTCTCCTCTACAGGACCTCTCCCCAATGACTTGGGTTGCAGAGTACTACCGCCACCTCGCCAATCTCCAAAGTGTTGATTCTCTTGTGGAACTTTTCAGGTGGCTCGTGAGAGGGAGTCACACTCAGTGCAGAGTCGGTTGTCGCAGTTGTGGTCTCGTGTTGGAGACATTGGGACTCTTACGTACCAGAGGATGCAACAACGACGACAGAGGGATGCTTGAGGATGGTCCGGGTCCCCTGATGGTATGCTGCCTTTCTCTTTGTTCTTTACTTTCGAACACTGAATTTTGAAATTTATAGTGATGTAATAAGCCAACATGGGATGATAGACATGTACATTTTGGGATTTTTTGATGAATGGATGCTTTCACTTTCCCTTTTCTATTTTATTATTGGATGTGATGTGCTTGCTGCAAAAAGGAAAAAGACAAGTTAAATGACACGGATTTGGTCTTTTTTATGTCTTTGATCTCTTCTACAGGATGGGCCACGTGTTTGGCAAATGGGGAGGTGATCCCAGGTTATGTGTGGCCAAATCCATGCATTTCTTTCATTCGTTGTGAGAATGGCACCTACAAAAAGGAGTAGATAGGTTAGGTGGCAAAATTAGGTGCCCCAGCTCATGGTCCGTGGTGCCACTTGTAATGGAAAAATGACGTTTTTTTGTAAGTGGGATATGTCCCCACCAAAACATGTTCAATACAGGTCCAACAAATCACTTTTTTCTTTTGTATTTTTCATTTATCCATTTTTTGGTCATGCGTGCATACTATGCACGCATGCCTTAGTTTTTTAGTCATGCATACATAGTATGCACACATGCCTAAAAATGTACCATTGGGCCTATGAGGCCCGAGAAGGGGTTTTATTCTTCCCATTTTCTGCTGGGTTTTGATTTTCCCTCCATTTTTCTTGCCTTTTCCTCCCGAGGGTGGATCCACCGTTCTACATTGATTTGTTACTCATTTGAGATGACTTTGTATGACCATGGACACACCTCACGACCCCACTTTTTCGGGGGTATTGGGGCTTTTTCACTTCCCTCTTTGGGTATAGGACCCAGATTTCGTAAGCAGTGGCTCGATAGTCTAAACGAAAGTGAGCTCGTAGGTTTGGATCAGCTTGGGCTTGCCCGTCTTCCTTCTCTACTTGATGTTCCCCCGTTTTAGGACCTTATCCATGCGATGGTTTCACATAGGGATGCGGAAGCCCATGGTTTCCATTTTGGTGCTTGTGAGCTTACCCCGACACTTGAAGAGGTCTCTGTTTTGTCAGGTCTGAGGCTTCATCGCGGCCTTGCCAAGGTGGTGCCGAAGACAAGCTATGCCAAGGTCGTTCACGCGATGTTGGGTTTGAAGAAAAATGAATATGAGAAAAGCCTCACTGGTGGGCCGACCAGGTGTTTGATGAAATTCTTGAGAGAAATTTTTGGTGATAAAAGTCTACGCAAGTTGCCGACCCGAAATATCTATAACGTGAATGCTTTTTCACTTGGTCTTCTATCAGAGGTCCTCTTTTACACGGGGGGAGATATTTTCTCTCTCGCACTTTATGACATGCTCATGGAGCTTGAAAAGGGTCATTCCATTGTTCATTTCGTGTTGGTCAAGCTCTACCGAGGACTTGAGGCATTTGCTTCAGGTAAAGTGGAGGGATTCCACTGGTGTCTGATCCTTTTTCAGATTTGGCTTAGTGAGCATCTCACCATTTTCAGACTCGTGCCTCATTTTTATGTGGTGCGAGGAGAAGCTGCTCAGTGCTTTTTGGGCTGATGCCCCCGAATGCCACAGAAGAATACGCCTGAATTGCGCCTTTGGCTGACCGAGGCTAAGCTTGTGTGGAGGCTTCCATAGCTCGATGGGACCTTTCTGGTAGTCCGATCCAGGGATCATGACGGCATTACACTTATGGGTTTGATTGGCAGCACTCATTATTTCCCCTTGTGGGTGTTGAGCGAATTTGGCTATACCCAACATGTGCCTTGTGTGGCAAGACATCCCCTATGCAGCTTGATTTTTACTCGGGGGTCTCCAGGGGATCTGGAGAAGTTAACAGTGCTCTGGGAAACGAGTCAGTCGATGCATATGTATGACTTAGAGCAAGGAAATGTTATTTTGACTTCTCCAAAGTACGAGGCCTAATTATCTTCTATGAGGTTCTCCATGCAACAACTTGACCTGGCGGAGAGCAGCAGCTTAAAGGGGCCTTGGCCAAGAAAGGAGGTGGCATTTCTGACTCAGATAGAACTCCTTGTAGATGAGAAGTGGTATTACAAGAGCACCTAGAGAAATAGCAGGAGAGAACTAATGCTTCGTGAGGCCCTTCATCTGAAATGGCTTTTGAAGGAGGTTTTCGGCTCTACTGACGCTTCCCGGAAGCATTACAAGGGCCTTCATGATCAGCGGATGAGTGATCAAAATGTTCGCGAGGACACCTTGCTTGAGAAGATCCGCAACTTGGAGCACGAGTTTGGTCGATGACCTGGTCCTGCAGATACTTTTAGCACATATCAAATATCACAGGGAAAGGGTACAGAACCCCCCTGACAGATTCTTTTTTGGGTTTATACACGTATATTTTTTTGTTGTTTTTCCTTTTTTTTTGGAAAATTGTAAAGGTTGTGTAGACACCCAAATTTGGCCCAAGGCTCGATCGACCCGTACTTTAAGAAAGTCATACTCTCGAGCTTCTGAAAGAACCTCCCAAACTCTTAAAAATTAATCCAAATCTTTAAAATCATTCCCAAACCCTTAGGAATCAATCCTAACCTTCCCAAATCCTTAGAAAGCAAAATCAGGCTCAGAGAGCCAGTTTCAAACCAACCAAAATAGCTGATGAAAAGAGCATTGCCAAAGCTTGCATAGATAGTTTCCTAACTTGAGGCCTATCCCATTAGAAAGTAGAGGTTCCCAATTTTCCAATGAGCTAAGAATCGCCTAATTCATAATTATACATCAAAAGTTATGGGAAAATAAAGATCGCGGATTTGTGCAGGAAATTGTAAAATCGGACCTATAGAGTCAGATTCGAACCAACCAAAATAGCTGATAAAAAGATGAGCCCCAAAGTTTTTATAAATAGTTTTCTAACCTAAGTCTTATACCATTCGAAAGTAGAGGTTCTCAGCTTTCCAATGAGCTAAGAATCGCCTAATTCGGAGTTGTACATCAAAAGTTATAGCAAAATAAAGATCTTAAATTTGTGCAGGAAATTGCAAAATCGGGTCGGGCCCCTACGGGTCTTCAACTTCCAATAGCTTGGACCTGATTTTCCTTCAAAAAATGGCTAAAATTAACATTGGGGGTTTGACTTGTGGGCCATCCCAAAGTTTGTGTGTATTCTTTTAGGACCCTAGTGACCCTATTAGCTTAAGTTATCACCCTTTTGCATTCAAGTCACCACCCTATGATCTACCATTAAACAAATCCCTCTTCTCCAAGCTCTAAAAAACTCCAAAAATCTTAGATTGCCCATTACCTAATTTCTAAACCCATTAGTGAGTTAACCCTTCACTAATCACCTCAACCTCTATAAATAGAGAGCCACCCCCCCTTGCTTAAAAGCTTGAAAATTTTCTAAAAGAGAGAAAAACCTAGAGTGCTCCCTCTCCATTTTCAAACACCATTCCTTCATACAAATTCCATATTTGAGTTTTGTCTTTTAGATCCCATCTTCCATCACCAAACCTTGAGAGTTAGCTTGAACTACCTTTTAGCCTACCTCTCCTACCCTCTAGCTCCCTAGCCTTGGAGGTTCAAACTCATTCCTCAACCCATTTGCTATCGGAAGCTCCCTGGAAGCGCGTCAACGCGAAGGTCCACAATGGTACTAAAAGGACCCGAGAGCTCTGACTCTCCCCTCTACTCCTTTACCTTCTTTGCTTTTCTTATATCTTAGAATTGAGCCATTACGCTGTCCAAATTTCGGTAGGCAAAAGGGCTCAATAGGATCAGTGTGCCTTCGGGCAAGAGGAAGTGCCACCCATTTTCTTTTTTTTTCTATATATATTATATAAAATAGTCAACACATAGTCTCAACCATAATAGAGACCGCTTACGAGCGGGTCGATTGGGTACCTAACACCTTCCCGATTGATAATTGAAGCCCCTACCCAAGAGCCTTTGGCAAAGACCGATAAATTTGAGTCATATTTTTACATTTCGGTGCTTGTATATCGATTTTGAGGTATCCCGGGTCACCAAAAGCTCCGGGTGGTGACTCTATCATTGAGAGCAACATCGCGACGGATTGAGAAAATCTATGGTTGCACAGATGGCGACTCTACTGGAATAGCTTTTAGAGCTTCTCCTTAAAGTTTTGGCCTTTATTTTAAATATGTGCTTTGTTTTCTTTTCTTTTGTTTACTAACTTTTCATTTTTACATAATTACCCCTACGATTCCGTATTGTTTATACTTACCGCTACGATTCGGTCATTTACAAGCCTTAGCTGATTGGCGAGCCTACTTGAGCAATTTTTTTACTTATCCCTACGATTCCCTTATTTACGCACCTTTTCCGATTGGCAAGCCTACATGAGCACTTTTTTTACTTACCCCTATGATTATGTCATTTACCGCCTTGCCGATTGGTGGGCCGGACCTACTTGAGCATTTACAACTCGATTTTTACCGCCTTAGCCGATTGGCGGGCCTACTTGAGCACTTACGTTTTTGTCATTATACTCCAACAGTGGACGCCGGCCCGTAGAGGTGGCACGAGTTTCTCACTGCCCATTTTTGAACTTAAGAAAACTCCCTTAAAACCGAACTTAAAATTGAACCAACAAAGGACTTAATTCATTTTTGTGCGGTTCCTAGTAGAGCGGCAACCCTAGTGGTGATGATGTCAAAAAGGACCACCCCATCTAGTATATGAGAAGGCACTTGCATTGGAGGTATATCAGGTGGGTGACCGAGCTTAAGAAAAAGCCTTAAAACCCTTGGGGGAGCGCGTTAGTCATCCCGAAACGGCCTTGTATCCCTAGGTACTGCTTCTAAAAACTCAAAAAATAGACTAACTCGGGTTTGTTGTTGCTGTATAATATATATATATATATATATATATATATATATATATATATATATATATATATACACACACACAATTTTTTCCTAGAGTATATAATATACATGCTAAGCCAAATACCTCCAAATTTAGCCCCGCGTGTATAATATACATGCTAAGCCAAATCTCCAGAATTTTAGCCTAGCGTATATAATATATACGCTAGCCTTATTCTAGCTCAGGCAGCCCAAATATGAGGCCTTTCTTCACCATTCCTAAGCCCCCCGCTTAGCATTTTTAATATCCTCGATAAATCTCACACCATCGATACCCAAAATGTCATCTCCTGTCAAGAGAGGTCACTCTCTTATTGACTCTTTCGAGGGATCGGGTCGTCGCGGGGATTTTCGTGCCCTTACATAGATAAAGGTCTTCCTTTTGATTCTTCCAAGGTGCGTCGGAATCCCGCCGTGGGAGGCGTTAAGCGTGAAAACACCGCCTAAAAAGGGAGTTCCAAGGCCCCGAAAAAAAACATCATTTTTATCCAAGGGAGAGGAAACTTGTATTTTTCATATACAAAATCCAAAAAAATATATAACCAAAAAAATCAATAAAAATTAAAAAATCCAAAAAATGAGAGATTGTGGTGCCGAAACAACGTCATCGCCTTATTCTCGATCATCCCGTATGGGAAGGAGAAGACGGGTTTTTGGTCCTCACCCGAGGAACTCGTATCCAACCCGCCAACAAACTATGTCTTGGGCGGTTGATCCCACCTATGCCGACCCGGATTCATCCCCACCACAATCCCCAACACATTCTCATTTAGAGGATATACTCATATCCGATTCCCCCACCCAATATCGATTGAACGTCACCGGACCCTATGGTGCACCCATTTTCTCATCTCCCATGTCAACTCGAAATCCACCACATTTTCCACCCCATTTCTCCTCCACACTTGCCCAAAAGACACCCTCCTCTCCTTCTCCAAATATGCCCCATATTCCCTCCACTTCAAATACACTCAATTCACCACATCCTCCCTATCCAAATTCACCCTATTTTCCCCTTAGTCACAAAAAAAGCTGAATTTTTGAAAAATTAGAGAATAATTTGTGAATTATTCACAATTTTTTTGAAAATTTGCCTGATCACAAAAAAATCGCGAATAATTCCCGAATTTTTCAAAAAAATTGTTACAGACTAATTTTTTAAATATTTTTTAATTTTCTTTTATATTTTAAAATTTTTCTCACCGATTTTTCCTCCGAATATTTCCCCGAACTTCTCGAATTTGCTAGATTTTCCCGAAGTTTAACCTCGCCGAACTATTGCCGAACCCCGATTTGGTGACTATGATTTTCTCAACCCAAATTCACCACACTTTCCCACTCCAAATACACCTCAATTTTCCTCTACCACCACCCAAGATTTATCCCATTTTCCTTCCACCTCCAACATACCCAATTTTGCCACATCAACCTAAAATTTACCCCATTCCCCTTCCACACCCAACACACTCAATTTCCCCACATCTACCCAAAATCCAACCCAATTCTCCAATTCACCCAAAATACACCCCATTCTCTCTCATGTACCCAAACCATGCCCAATTTTTCCACATCCACATCCGATCCAAATCCATCACATTTCCCTCCATCTACTTAGCTCATGCCCAATTTTCCTCACACATATACCCAAATCATGCTCAATTTTTCCACTTTTACCCAACATATACCCACTTCTCCATCCACATCCATCCCCTCAACAAATCCCATGGCCATAATGGAAGACATGGTTAGGGCTTACATAGCTTGGAAGGTTTCCGAATACCTACCTCATCCATCCCAAATTCCTAATCCATCACAAACCCTCCAAAATCTCCATGCCTCATTCGCCCAAAATGTCAACCCCAATCAACCACCCAACACCAATCATGGGGCCATCCGAGTGGGCCCCAAAGGCCCAAATGCCCCATCCCAAACCCATTTAGGCCCAAACTCAAGGGTGACGTTTTAAACCCTCCATCATTCCCCCAATTCCCCACCTTCACTTACACCCAACAAACACACTCCATTCTCTCTCAAATAATAAACCCATCTCATGAGCTCCATCAATCTGGCATGAGCCATATCCAACCACACCCCTCATTACCAACCCAATATGAGAATCCATCCCATACCATCAACCATCCTCAATTCACCTCTCATCCAGATCCTATTCACCCACACCTTTCACAATATGAGGACCCATCTCAAACCATCCAAACTCCCCAATTTACACATCCTCTTACCCCTCAACCCAATCCCCAAAATTTCTCCCAAATAATAAACCCACTTTTCCCAACCCCCCAATCCGGCCTAAACCATGCCTATTCACACCAACCATCATACCCAATCCAACATGGGAACCCACTTCAAACCATTACCCATCCCCAATCTTCCCATTCACTCACTTTCCAATCAAACCCCCAAAATATGCAATGGCCTCATCAGGCACCCAATCAATCCCTCCAAAATCCACAATTCACTCATCCCATTGCCCCACAAGCCCATCATCAAAGCTTTCCCCACATACAATGGTCTCACCAGGCACCCGTCTAGCCCAGAATCAGCAAGATAACCTCACCCTTCCTCCACCTTATGTGGATACAGATCCTCAATATGAAGAGGATGAGGTTCGAAATAGTGGACCTTACATGGGGGCATTTGCCAATTTTAATCCCCCACCACCCACACTCACCAACCAACAAGCCACCCAAAATGAATCGAGGCAGCCTAGTGGGAGAGTAACCCCAACTCTACAGTCCAGGGAGTCAGAACTGTTGAGGGAGCATATGGATAAAATCCAGAAACACCTGATGAAGATGGGAGGAGCTAATTTCATGCTACGGAGTTTTTAGATTTGTGCCTATTTGTAGAGGTTCCTTTACCTCACAAATTAAAGTGCCCACATTCGACAAATACGATGGCACATGCAACCTAATTGCCCATCTAAAATCATACTATGGAGACATGTGCCAGTATGCCGAAGATGAACGACTCTTCATCAAAGTGTTCCAAAAAAGCCTCACTAGCCCAACACTGTGATGGCTCACTTCCATTGAACCATCTATATTAAAAAGATGGAAAGGCCTCACCCCTTTATTTCAAAAACAATATGTCTATAACATAGACATAGAACCGCGTAAATCAGATCTGGCTCGATTAAAACAAAAACCCGATGAGGCCTTTAACAAGTTCCTCGAAAGATGGAGGGCCCTAGAAGCCCAAGTAAAGAACCGCATCTCGGATGATGAACAGATCGAGATGATCTCAAAAACAGCCCTACTTATTATCTCCAACTTTTTGGTCTACCAGTAGCAAGCCAGTTTTGCTGACCTAGTAAGAAATTCCAACCATTGCGAAGATGCGTTGAGAGAAGGACGGTTGAACAAAAATCCGACCAGTGGGGCCAGTGGGATACGAAAATTTATCGAGCAAAGAAAAATTGGGGGAGATGTCCAGACAATAATAAACTCCCAGTCCAGTACCAGCATAACACCATTGCAATTTAGGCCAGCACAACAAGCCCCAACATATGCCCTGGCACAGGCAGCTCCAACACAGCAAGAACAGAGGACCGATAATATCCCATGGGTACAAATGACCAATGAGCAGAGAAGAGTCTGATATAACTGAGTATTCACTCCCTTGGGACAATCGCTAAATGTCCTCGTACCTTTACTGATCGAAAAATGCTTAGTCACTCGGCTTCAATCGCGACCACCATCGAATCCAATCCCAAAAAATTATAATCCCAGCACACACTGCAATTTCCATCAAGAGTCGAGGCATCCAACGGATCACTGCTTTACTTTAAAGCACGTGATACAAGACCTCATCGAGGCAAGGAAGCTCATTCCCCCAGCACCTCCCCAATCCAATTTACACACAAACATTTATCAGACACCGCTACCGCCACACCCGCAGGGAGGAATGGGCCCAAGGGCCACCATTAATATGTTGGAGGAAGCAACAGAAGAGGTCGACGGATTATATCAGCATAGGGGAGAGCTATGAGTCATTTGAGCAGTGGAATTAAGAAAGCACAGCCATCGGGGTAGTTGAGCCTTTGAACTTGGCTAACTATTTCCCACACCAGCTCCTGTTAATCAGGTTCAACCCAATTGGGCCTTCCCCCCAGTATACCAATCATATCCGACACCAACCCCCGTAAATTATATGGTGCCCAATTTTATCCCACCTTCTGAGTCAGCTCCCATCAACCCCGTTTAGCCCAATCTCACTACACTATCATCATCCCATCGACCTTCACCTCCAGCACCAACCCAATAAAGTTGGCCCAGTACTGCCACACTGCCATCAGTATATTCACCTCCAACACATATCCAATACAACTGGCCCAATTTTTCCACATCGCCACCAGTGCCTCCAGTCCCGTCACCAGACAACCAAATAGGGCCCAACTTCACCATGCCAGCCCCGCCAGTGCAATCATACCCGACATCTCCATCTGTTCCCTTTCAGATTCCCGGACCAACATATAATCCCCATCAGGTCTCAGTCGACTACAGTCAAACAGATGCCAATACTGGCAGTAGCAACACAAAGGTAGTTGAATTCATTACCCAATTAGGAAGGATCTCAAAGTAGCTTGAGACAAGGGTGCCCGCCCAACCAGAAGAAAGAGGAGAGCCTACAGCGGTGCACCCATTAGAAAAGATGAGCAGAGAGCACGCATTAGAAACATAGCTCAAAAGAATGTCGGCTCACATCACCATATGGGACTTACTAATGACGTCTCCATTCCACCTCCAAGCTTTAATTGGGGCACTAAAAGACACTCATGTATCAAGCAAAGTCTCCCCAAATGAAGAGGGGCAAATGATTGGCCAAGTGTTGGCCCCAATTGCCATCTTATTTTCTGTTGCTGATCTTCCAGCAAGAGGGAACCACTCCAAACCCCTCAATATCACAATCAAAATCGGGAACATAGTGATTCTGCTTGTATTAATAGATGATGGTTCGGCATTAAATGTATGCCCGCTGTGGACTGCGACCAAGATTAGGGTCAACCCGTCAATGTTCCGACCAGCCAGGACGAGAGCCCATGGCTTCGATAATAAGAGGAGAGAAGTGATAGGAGAAGTCAATATTGAGCTCACCATTGGGTCAATGAACTTCTCAATTTTGTTCCAAGTCATGGACATCAAGTCCTCCTTCAACCTGCTGCTAGGGCACCCATGGCTGCATAAAATCGAGGCTGTGCCCTCCACCCTTCACCAATAACTTAAATTCATCTTAAAAGAGAAAGGTATTACCATCAAAGATGAGGGACGAGAGGAAAGAGAGAAGATGGCCCACAACATCGAAAATTTCAAGGTGCTAGATGTGTCACATACAGCAGAGGATACTGACCTTCATAGCTTTCAGTATGAAGCATCCACGTCAACATCAAAACTCCTCGAAAAGGTCACCTCAAAAATTGGTGGAGGAATGGACGCGGCAGTAGCGATGCTCCAAAAGTGGGGCTATCATAAAGGAAAAGGTTTGAGTCCTCGCCTGCAAGGCAATAGGGACCCGGTCAGAGCGAAAGGCGACCAACATATTAGATTCGGCTTAAGCTACAAGCCTACCAAAGAAGAAGTTGAAGAGGCCAAGGAAAAGGCCCGAACCATTTCCATGGCCAAATCCAAGAGGATAGACATAGAAGATGAACCCCGTCCAAGACCACACATCAGGAGGAGCACATTTGTAGGTGTCGGGGTCATCAAGATTGACCAAAATGGGGTAACACAGCTGACATCGCACAAATCAATGGTTGCGGTCCACTAAACCAATTCTCGAATCACCCCCCAGATCTCAAAATAGACCTTGCCTCCCTATCCCTTTTTGAGGAGGAGGTACCCCCACCCATATAACCACCTTTCCTAAGCCGGTTAATGTTTGAGGACCGGGTCCTAGACGAACCCATGATAAACATGATGGAGGCTGACTCTCAAAAGCCATCTCGATCAGCTTCCTCCATAAGGCCAAGTAAAGGCATGATGCCTCACATGAGGAATTGGGCTTCAATGCCCCTAACTTTGGAAGCATCAAAAGACCGTAAATACGACACTAGCTTCCAAAATAAAATAAACTATAAAAAGTGAGATAAGCCCTTGGCGGGCAATACCATGTGTATATAGAGATCCGCCTTGCCAAGGGCCCATCTCCGAAGAAAACAAAAATCCTAAAAAAATAGAAAAAATAAAAATTTTAAAAATATTATCTTTTAAAATTATCGAGAAAATCAAGAAAATTGATGCCTTAATTGAAGAACCCGCACGACGTGAAGTCGACTTCTTCCCTGTAGAAATAAAAGGAGAGGTAGGAGTCATGGATCTGAATGGTGAGGACTTAATCGAGGAGCTTCCCAATGAGCTCCTTGATCAATACGTCGATTTTGAGCATGGCCCTACCCCGATTGTTGAAGAGACTGAAGATGTCAATCTAAGTACCAAGGAGGTTCCTAGAATCACTAAGATCGAAATGTCGTTGTCTCCAGAGGAAAGAAAAAGCATGATTGATTTCCTTCGGTCATACCAAGATGTCTTCGCATGGTCATACGAGGATATGTCTGGTTTGGACACCGATTTGGTCGAGCATGAGCTACTGCCATACCCCAATGTCAAGCCGATCAAGCAAAAATTGAAGGGTCTTCGGCCATAGTGGATGTTGAAAGTGACAGATGAGGTCATCAAGCAATACGATACCGGATTTCTCATAGTGTCCAAATACCCGCAGTGGCTAGCCAACATAGTGCTAGTGCCGAAGAAAGATGGAAAGGTTCGCATGTGCATCGACTTCAAAAACCTCAATAAGGCAAGAGCGAAAGATGACTTTCGGTTGCCACACATCGACATCTTGGTCGATAATACTGCTAGGCACGGGATACTCTCATTCATGGATGAGTTTTCTGGTTATAATCAGGTCAAGATGGCCGAGGCCGACCAAGAAAAGACAGCGTTCATCACTCCATGGGAAACTTTCTGCTATCGAGTCATGCCTTTTGAGTTAAAGAATGTCCGGGTAACATATCAAAGGGCCATGACAACACTCTTCCATGATATGATGCACCAAGAAATTTAGGTGTATGTCGATGACATGATAGCCAAGTCTCAGGAGGGAGGTGATCATATGATGAACCTCCAAAAGTTGTTTGAAAGGCTACGAAAATATAGGTTACGTCTAAACCTTCAAAAATGTGCATTCAACACTATCTCAGGAAAACTACTGGGCTTCATTGTTAGTAGGAGAGGCATCAAGGTTGACCCAATCAAAGTGAAAGCTATCATTGAAATGCCACTGCCATCTACCGAGAAAGAAGTCAGAGGCTTCTTGGGTAGAATACAGTACATCAGTCGGTTCATTGCAGAGCTAACTCCTATCTGCATGCCAATTTTTAAGCTACTAAGAAAAGATTTGTCCGTTGAATAGAACGATGATTATCAAGCAGCATTCGATAAGATCAAAGATTATCTTCTCAACAAGCCTGTTTTGGTACCCCCAGTACCCGAGAGGCCGCTATTAATGTACCTCTCCACGATGAAATTTTTGATGGGATGTGTCCTAGGGTAGCATGATGAGACTAGAAGAGAGCAGGCCATTTACTACCAAAATAAGAAATTCACCGACTACGAGACACATTATTCTCATCTGGAGAAAGCATGCCTAGCTCTGGTTTGAGCTACACAGAGGCTCATCATTATTTGCTATCCCAAGTTTTTCTTCTCCTAGCACGAATGGATCCATTGAAGTACTTGTTTTAAAAGTTAGCCCTCACTGGTCGAATTGCACGCTGGAAACTTCTCTTATCTGAGTTCGACATCACGTATGTCACTCAGAAGTCAATAAAGGGGCAAACGCTCGCTGATCATCTGGCCAAGAATCCCTTACCTAACTACGAGCCTTAAAATTTGAATTCCTAGATGAAGACAGCTTGTTTATGACAAAGGATGACACAGAGAAGATAGAGGAGTCCTGGGTAATGTACTTCGATGAGGCAGCAAATGCCGAAGGTCAAGGAGTTGGCGCTATTCTAATCTCACCAAAAGGGTCACACGTACCAGTCTCCATCAAGAATTTCCCTTGCACCAATAATATGACCGAGTATGAGGCCTGCATAGCTGGCTTACAAGCAGCATGTATCTCATCTCAGGGTGTTTGACGATTCACAGTTGATCATTTTCCAAACCAACAGAGACTGAAAGATAAAGGATGAAAAGTTGATCCCATACCACGAGCATCTCGAAGATATGATCGCATGCTTCGATGATGTTACCTTCTCCTACGTCTCGCGAGCAAGAAATTACTTTACCGATGCACTAGCAGCATTGGCATCAATGGTCGAAATTCTATATGGCGTCGACATGAAACTAATCATGATTAAACAAAAGAATAAACCAGTCTTTTGCCTCCAGATTGAGGGATCTGAAAAGCCTGATGATGATCTTCCATGGTTCTCAGATATCAAAATTTCCTCAAAACTCGAGCTTTCCTCGAAGTTACGCCTAAGACGGACAGGCGGACCATCCAACGTTTGGCGGCCAACTATGTCATCTGTGGCGAGTGCCTCTACAAGCGATCATATAATAGCATCCTGCTCAGATGCTTAACTGAAGGCGAGGCAGCCAACATCATGAAATAGATCCATGAAGGGGTATGCAGGGCCCACGTCAATGGGCACATGCTTGCCAAGAAGATCCTAAGGCAAGGATATTTCTGGAACACCATGGAAACTGACTATTGCAAACATGTTCAGAAGTGCTACAAAAGCCAAGAACACTAAAGTCTGATACATGCTCCTGCTATAGATCTACATAGCATGACCATTCCATGGCCATTTGCCACATGGGGCCTCGATGTCCTCAGAAAGATCAATATGAAATCTTCCAACAGCCATCAGTTCATCCTCATTGCCATCGAGTACTTCACCAAATGGGTAGAGGCAGCATCTTATGCGAGCATTACGGCCAGTCATGTTGAGAAATTTATTAAGAATAACATTGTCTGTCGAATCGACATGCCTAAGGATATCATCACAGATAATGGCACCAATTTTACAAACAAGCGCATCAGAGCCTTTTGCGAGCAGTACAAAATCAAATATCATTGCTCGTCACTATATTGGCTGCAAACCAATGGGGCCGTCAAAGCTGCCAACAAGACAGTCGTCCAAATCCTTGAGAAAATGGTCGTCACCTACCGAGATTGGAGTGAAATGTTACCCTTTACATTATGGGCCTATCGAACATCGATTTGTACCATTACAGTGGCAACATCGTTCTCCCTTGTGTATGGAACTGAGGCTGTGCTATAAGTTGAGGTTGAAGTACCTTCACTCCGTATTCTCATCGAATCTGATCTACCAGAAACCAAAAAAGAGAGGTCCCGCTTTGAGCAACTGAACCTGCTAGATGAGAAAAGGCTCCTAGCCCTGTTTCATACCCAAGTCTATCAGGGGCGAATCGCACGTGCTTACAACAAACGTGTTCGCGTCCGAGATTTAAAAGTGGGTGACAACGTACTCAAGAAAATCTTCCCTTCTCTCTACGTCAATCTGAGAGGAAAATTAAGGCCCAATTGGGAAGGACCTTACGTCATCCGAGAGGTACTCTCAGGATACACGATCTGCCTCACCACCATGGACGGAGATCACTTTTCTCAGCCCATCAACGTTGGATACATACGTTGATTCTACTCTTAGTCTCTGCGGTCAGGTAAGTATTGATAAAATGGATACGTGACTGCTTAAGGATCCTTTAAAAAGAGACTATCATTTCAAAGCCAAATAGCCAAAAAGCATCCATGAATGATCATACCCTTTGCTACACCCATTCATAAACCCCTCCCCAGAAAAAAAGATGGAAAAGTGTATATACCAAAAAAAAAAAAGAGAGAAAAGAGTTACCATCAAAATCCAAAAAAATTTAAAAAACATAACTTCAAAAAGGGATTGTCTAAAAAGAAAAAGAACAAAAATATATATATAGAAAAGAAAAGAAATAGAAATATCATGGGACATGTACAGTAAAAATTCTTCAAGGAAGAAGTGTATTACGGAAGCTGGAACCCAATCAAGAAAACCTTTTAACTCGAGAATACCTTCAAAATTCTTAACATATCCCTTTCAAACCCATGGCCAAGATACATCCCTGAAGAAAGCCCTCTTTAAGGTCTACGAGCAGTCACAACATCCGTTGAGTTAGCACGAGCCAAGCTGAGAGACAACAAAAGAATTCCAACCAGCCGGCGCCATGATGAAATCGACGTTCATATTATGGTCTTTGAGAAAGTGAACGAAATAAAAACAGAAAAGAAAAAGAATATACAAGCTCAATGAAAAATGGACGTGATGAAAACCCACAAGGGCACCATGGGTAAAATCAACGAGCTTGTACGGACCAGATGAAAGCCTGAAAAAAGGCACCTGAGGTAAAAATGTTTACCCACGGACGTAGTGAAAACTTGAAAGGACGCTACGAGTAAAAAAGAGGGTAATAACAGGCACGGCGAGAACCCGTCTTGGACGCTATGAGCAAAAAAGGTTGAAAATGAAAAAGAGAAAGTCATTGATTACTCCCTTGGTTACAATTTTGAATTATCTGGTGTTTAACTGGGCTGCTCATGTTAGCTCCAATCAGGTCCCGATCAGGTATATCTTCAGACTGCATCGTCAAACGTATGACTCGAGGTAAGGAAAAAAAGTTGGTTCGATCCAAAGGGATGGACGTTCCGACCTTGGTAAAAAAAATTTAAACCTCACTCATGTCCGATAGCATGAATGGGTTCGACTATACTCAAAATGGGACCCATTACTTCATCTCATTGATAAGACATCAAACAAAAAAAAACACACAAAAAAATCAAGAAAAATCTAAAAAAAAAAATATATATATATATATATATATATATATATATATATATATATATATATATAGATACGTATCTTTACTCCTCTTTATGTCCATGTACATATTTACAGCATCGTACTCCCATCTCAAAATGAAGAAAAAGAACAAAAAAAATCTAAAAATAAAAATCCCAAAAATATATATAAATCTTGAAAAATGATAAAGTGTAGATAAAAGTTTGTTCTTTCTTCTATTATTTAGGATGCATATTTGTTACCTATATAAACAAAAAGGGACTGACGTTTTCTTAAGAATGTGCAGGAACATCAAATGGTCCAAAGCCTCAGAGCAGGCAACTTCTCAGTAATTGACAGATCAAATGAAACATCTCACCACCGACATTTGGTCTATTCGAAAAAAGAAGAAAGAAAATTATTTTGAAAAAGAAAAAATCACTTTTTTGTCATGCACAACTATGCACATGTGTGCTGCAATGCGATAAAATGTCAATACTTTATCGACAACGCAGCTATGCACATGTGTGCTGCAATGCGATAAAATGTCAATACTTTATCGACAACGCAGCTATGTTAAATTAATGTCCTAAATCTAACGTTTGCCTTAGACCTTTGAATCCTACTTCAAAGTAGGAGCGACAATGTCAATCTCGATCAAACAGTCAATGTTTTGATCGGTTTGATTCCACCGCTAAATGAGATTACATATCAAACAACTATGTTCAAACATGAATACAGAAGGGATCTTTTTCCCTTGATTTTTTTCTTGGTCACAGGCTTAAAACCTGCACGGTATCCCTTAGATAAGCGCCATGAGTCTAGCTATTCGTTTGACAATCATTTGTTCCTATAAAGTATACTCGGACGAGATCTGGGTCAGGAATTCCATCGCCTTGCATCAATTTGCCCCTAATGGGTCCATGTTTTTACATAGTTGGTCTGTTGTAAGATCATCGCCAAAAGTGGTACACACTCCCAAAAAGCGTTGTGACATTAATATTCACTTCGTTTGGGTAGTTGTGCTAAATTATCCTCGAGATTGATGGGTTCACCCAAAGTTCTCGAACCCTACCTCACGTAGGGACACCCGTGGCAGATCAAATGGGGTAATCAATGCTTCATGAGATTGGGCACAAACTGTGGATCTTCGCGTCATTGCTTTACACTAATATTTAAGTATGGGTCGATCACCGTCCCGCTCACGGGGCAGTCTTGCTTGAAATGAACCTCAAACGTCATACATTTTTAATTACACCATCAAGGTTTTTCTCAGTAATGTTGCTAAGCGCATAGGGACAGGTAGCCTTGAGGAACGGACGTTTTCCCAAGTGTTGGGCTTCTGCTACTCTCGAGTGACGCACATTTTCCCAAGATTTGAGCTTACCTCACTCTTCATGTAGTTATTTTCTTTTACTTTTTTTATGTTTGAGGTTCGCTTTGAATATGGTGGGCCCGTTAGCATGCCTTGGGCCTCTTCGAATGACTCTTTCTTTGGCATTCGATCATTAGTGATTGGATACCAAAGAGGAGCATCAGTAGACATCCAAATTCAGCTCAAGGCTCGATCAACCCATACTTCGAGAAAGGTGTACTCCCAAGCTTTCGAAACCACCTCCCAAACCCTTAGAACTTAATCCAAACCTTTAGAATCATTCCTAAACCCTTAGAAATCAACCCTAACCTTCCCAAACCCTTAGAAAGCAAAAGAAGAGTGCTAGAGTTTACATAAATAGTTTCCCAACCTGAGGCCTATACCATTAAAAATTAGAGGTTTCTAATTTTCCAACGAGCTAAGAATTACCAAATTCGGAGTTGTACATCAAAAGTTACGGAGAAATGAAGATCACGGATTTATGCAAGAAATTGCAAACCCGCATAGAGCCAATTTCGAACCAACCAAAATAACTGATGAAAAGAGGAGTGCCAAAGTTTTCATAGATAATTTTCTAACTTGGGGCCTATACCATTGGAAATTAGAGGTTTCCATCTTTCCAACGAGCTAAGAATCTCCTAATTCGGAGTTGTACATCAAAAGTTATGGCGAAATGAAGATCGCAGATTTGTGCAGGAAATTATAAAATCGGGCCGGACCCCTGCGGGTCTTCAACTTTCAACAGTTTGGCCTAGTTTTTTTTCAAAAAATAGCAAAAATTGGCATTGGGGATTTGACTTGTAGACCATCCCAAAGTCTGGGGTGGACCCTAGTGACCCTATTAGCTTAAGTTATCACCATTTTGTCATTCAAGTCATCACACCAAATCCCTCTTCTCTAAGCTCTAGAAAACCCTAAAATCTTTAGATTGTCCATTACCTAATTTCTAAATATATTAGTGACTTAATCATTTACTAATCACCTCAACCTCTATAAATAGAGAACCACCCCCCCTTGCTTAAGGGCTTGAAAATTTTCTAAAAGAGAAAAACCTAGAGATTTCCCTCTCCATTTTCAAACACCATTCCTTCATACAATTCCAGATTTGAGTTTTGTCTTTTAAATCCCATCTTCCATCACCATTCCTTGAGAGTTAGCTAGAACTAACTTTTAGCCTACCTCTCCTACCCTCTAGTTCAATAGCCTTGAAGGTTCAAACCCATTCCTCAACCCATTTGCTATCGAAGCTCACCGGAAAGCGCATCAACGCGAAAGTCCACAATGGAACTATAAGTGCTCAAGAGCTCTGGCTCTCCCCTCTACCTTCTTTGTTTTTTCTCTATCTTAGAATTGAGCCAATACGTTGCCCAAATTTTGGTAGGCGGGAAGGGCTCAATAGGATCGGTGTGCCTTATGGTAAGAGGAAGTGCCACCCATTTTATTTCTTCTTTTCTATATATATATATATATATATATATATATATATATATATATATATATATATATATATATATATATATAACAGCCAACACATAGTCCCGGCCATAGTAGAGACCGCTTACGAGTGGGTCGATCGGGTGCCTAACACCTTCCAATTGATAACCAAAGCCCCTACCCAAGAGCCTTTGGCAAAGACCGGTAAATCGGAGTCATATTTTTTCACTTCGGTACTTATATATCGATTTTGAAGTATCCCGGGTCACCAAAAGCTCTGGGTGGCGACTCCATCATTGAGCGCATCGTCACGACGGATTGAGAAAAATCACGGTTGCCCAGGTTGGAAGCACAATGCCACACAAATTATCTTTTTGAGATGTGGCGTAAGCACGTACAGAAAGGAAATGGAAAAAAGAACTTTCTTCTTGGTATATACATTTTCCTTTTATATATTTGTTTATTTGATGCCTTTAAACGTGAGAGGAGGTAACGGGCCCAATTTTGAGAATAGTCGAACCTGTTCATGTGGTTGGGACTACATGAGGCCCAAAATTCTCTAAGGTTGGAACGTCCATCCCTTTGGATCGACTCAACCTTTTATCCTTACCTCGGGTCATACGTTCGACGGTGCAGTCTGAGAATCTACCTGATCAGGACTCGATTTGAGCTAACATAAGTGGCCCTATTGAAGCCCAGATAACGTGAAAATGTAACTAACGGAGTAACTGATTTTCCTTTTCTTTTTCTCTTTCTTTTAAATATTTTTACTCACAGTGCCTAAGATGGGTTTTCGCCATGTCCATTATTCCCCTTTTTTACCCGCAACGCCCTTTCGAGTTTTCACCACGTCCATGGGCATTTTACTTTTTTACCCTAAGCGCATGTTCAAGTTTTCGCCTGGTCCACACAAGCTCGTTCTTTTTACCCATGGTGCCCTCGAGGGTTTTCGCCATGTCCTTTTTGCTTTGAGCTTGTAAATTTTATTTTCTTTATATTTTTCTCTTTTTTTTTTTCTTTCAAAGACCAACAGATAAGGACGTTGGTTCCATCACAGCCTACTAAATGACGTTTCTTTTGTTGTCTCTTAACTTGGCTTGTACTGACTCAACGAATACCATGACTGCTCGTAGACCTTAAAGAGGGCTTTTTTCAGGGATGAATTGTAGCATGGGTTGAAAGAGATAGCTTAGAAATTTTGAAGGTTTTCTCAGGTGTAAAGGTCTTTTTGACTGGGTTACTGCTGCACTGATACACCTCTTCCTTGGAGATTTTTTGCTATACATGGCCCATGAGTTTTTCTATCTCCTTTCTTTTCTATTTATGTTTTTCCTTTCTTTTTAGCCATACTTTCTTTTGAGATTTTGCTTTTCTAATTTTTTTTGGATTTTTGGTGATAATTCTTTTTTCCTCTTCCTTTGGGAGTTTCTCTTTTCTTTCTTTTTTTGTTGGTATATACCCATTTTTCTTTTTCTCTAAGGGGGTTATGAAAGAAAGGCTATCGACTCGAGTTGGGTAGCAAAGGATATGATCATTTAAGGACGTTTTGTGGCTACTTGACTTTAAAATGATGGCCTCTTTTATGGGGTCTTTAAGCAGTCACATATCCATTTTTATCAATACTTACCTTACTGCGGGAGACTAGGAGTAGAATCATCGCAGGTATCCAGCGTTGATTGGCTCGGGAAAGTGATCTCCATCCATCGTGGCGAGATGGAGTGCATATTCAGGGAGCACTTCTCTGATGACATAGAGCCCTTCCCAATTAGGCTTGAACTTTCCTCTCGGATCTGAGTGAAGAGAGAGGAAGATTTTCTTGAGTACCGTGTCACCAACTTTTAATGCTCGAATGCGAATATGTTTGTTGTAAGCACATGCGATTCTTCCTTAGTAGACTTGGGTGTGACACAATGCTTGGAGCCTCTTCTCATCGATCAGGTTCAGCTGTTCAAAATGGGATCTCTCTTTTGACTTTCGGTAGACCCGACTCGATGAGGATACGAAGTGAGGATACTTCGACTTCAACTAGCAGCACTGCCTCGATTTCGTACATAAGGGAGAATAGTTTTGCCCTAGTAGCGGTATGAATTGATGTTCAATAAGCTCATAGTGCGAAGGGTAACACTTCGCTCTAGTCCTGATATGTAATGACCATCTTTTCAAGGATGTGAACAACTGTTTTATTGGCAGCTTCTATGGCTCCGTTGGTTTACGGTCGATATGGTGGTGAGCGATGATATTTTATTTTGTACTGCTCGCAGAAGGCACTGATGGGCTTGTTCGCAAAGTTAGTATTATTGTCTATGATGATATCCTTAGGCATGTCAAATCGATAAACAATGTTATTCTTGATGAACTTCTCGACATGGTTGGCCGTGATGTTTGCGTAGGACGCTGCCTTTACCCATTTTGTGAAGTACTTGATGGTGGCGAGGATGAACTGAAGCTCGTTTGATGCTTTTGGGTTGACCTTTCCAACGACACGAGGCCTCATGTGGCAAAGGGCCATGGAGTGGTTATGCTATGTAGATCTATATCAAGAGCAAGTATCAAACTGGAGTGTTCTTGGCACTTGTAGCACTTTTGAACGTACTTGCAATAGTCAATCTCCATGGTGGTCTAGAAATACCTTTGTTGTAGGATTTTCTTAGCAAGCATATGACCGTTGACATGGGGTCCGCATACTCCTTCATGAATCTCCATCATGACGTTGGCTACCTCACTCCCAGTTAAGCACCCGAGCAGGATGTCGTTATATGATCGCTTATAGAGGCATTGACCATAGATGACGTAGTTTGAAGCTAGGAGTTGGATGGTTCACCTATCCGTCTTAGATGTACCTTCACTGAAAGCTCACGTTTCAAGGAAGTTCTTGATATCTAAGAACCATGGAAGCTCATCATTTGGCTCTGTTGATCCCTCGATCTAGAGGTAGAAGGCCGGCTTGTTTCTCTGTCCGATCATAATTGGTTTCATCCCAACACCATTGGAAATTTTGATCATTGATGTCAGGGTCGCTAGTGTGTCAACAAATCAATTTCTTACTAGTGGTACATAAGAGAAGGTAACATCATCAAAGCATGCGATCAAATCTTCAAGGTGCTCATTGTATGGGATCAACTTCTCATCCTTCATTTTCCAATCTCCGTTGGTCTGTCATATGATCATCTGAGTCACCAAACACCCTGAGATGAGTTACGTTCTTGTCAAGAGCTACCTGTAGGCTGGCTACGCAGGCTTCATATTTGGCATGTTGTTAGTGCAGGGGAAATTAAGCTTGATGGACATTGGCATATGAGACCCTATTGGCGAGATTAAAACGACACTGACTCCTTGACCTTCATCATTTGATGCCCCATCAAAGTGCATTACCCGTGACTCTTCTGCTTCCTCTGTGTCATCCTCTGTCATGAACAAGATGTCCTAATCAGAGTACTCGATTCTTAGAGGTTCGTAATCACGTAGGGGGTTCTCAACAAGATGATCAGGGAGTGCTTGCCCTTTGATTAACTTTTGAGTGACATACATGATACCAAATTCATATAAGAGAAGCTGCCAACGCACGGTCCACCCTGTGAGAGCTGAATTTTCGAACAAATATTTCAAAGGATCCATTTGTGCTAGATGGAGAACTGCCTGAGAGACTAGGTAGTGACGAAGCCTTTGTGTTGCGCAAACGAGAGCCAGGCATGCTTTCTCCAAATGAGAATAGCATGTCTCGTAATCGGTAAATTTCTTGCTCAAATAGTAAATTGTCTGCTCTCTCCTTCCAGTTTCATCATGCTGCCCTAGAACACACTCCATCAAAATTTCTGTTGTAGAGAGATACATCAAGAGTGGTCTCTCAGCGACTGGTGGTACCAAGACTAGAGGGTTGAGGAGATAGCTTTTGATCTTATCGAATGCTGCTTGACAACCATCATTCCATCCAACGGGTGAGTCTTTCTTCAGTAACTTGAAAATCAGAGTGCATATAGGAGTTAACTGTGCAATGAACTAACTGATGTATTGTATTCTGCCCAAGAAACCTTTGACTTCTCTCTCGATAGATGGCAGAGGCATTTCGACGATGACTTTCACTTTTATCGGATCAACCTCGATGCCCCTTCTGCTAACGATGAAACCAAGTAGCTTTCCCGACATAGCACCAAATGTGCATTTTTGAGGATTTAGACGCAATTTGTACTTTCTCAATCTTTCAAATAACTTTTAGAGGTTCACCAGATGATCACCTCTCTCTTGTGACTTGCAATCATGTCGTTAACGTACACCTCAATTTCTTGATGCATCATGTCATGAAGTAGTGTTGTCATATCCCTCTTATATGTTGCTCAGACGTTCTTTAATCTGAACGACATGACTTGATAGCAGAAAGTGCCCCATGGAGTGATGAATGTTATCTTCTCTAGGTCCTCTTTCGCCATTCTGATCTGGTTGTAATCGAAAAACTCGTCCATGAATGAGAGCATCCCATGCCTGGCAGTATTATCGACCAAGATGTCAATGTGTGCCAAAGGAAAGTCGTCCTTCGAGCTTACTTTATTGAGGTTTCAGAAGTCAATTCACATGAGAACCTTTTCATCCTTCTTTGGTACTGGTACGATGTTGGCCAACAACTGTGGGTATTTGGAGATCATGAGGAAACCCACATTGTATTGCTTGATGACTTCGTCTTTCACCTTTAACATCCACTCAGGCCGGAGACGCCTCAACTTCTGCTTGATAGGCTTTACATCGAGATATAGCGACAGCTCATGCAAGACCATATCGGTGTCCAAACCAGGCATATCCTCATACGACCATGCAAAGACATCTCGATATTATCGAAGCAAATCAATCATGCCTTGTCTTTCCTAGGAAGACATGGCGTTCCGATCTTGGTGATTTTGGGATCTTCCTTTGTTCCCAGATTGACCTCTTCAGTCTCTTCAATGATTAGGGTAGGGCCATTCTCAAAATTGGCGTACTGTTCAAGGAGCTCATTGCAAAGCTCCTCAGTAGGGACCTCCTCATCAAGGTTCGTGACTCCTACCTCTCCTTGTACTTCTATAGGAAAGAGGTCAATTTCACGTTGGATGGGACTTTCTTTCAAGGCATCATTTTTTTTTAATCGAGAATTTTAAAAGACAATATTTTTTATTATTTTGTATCTTTTCTATTTTTTAGGATTTTCTTTTTCTTCAGAGGTGGGCCCTTGGTGAGGCGGGCCCTTATACATGCATTGTATTGTTTGTCGGGGGCTATCCTCGCTTTTTATAGGATGTTTTTTCTTTGGGAAGCTGGTACCGAATTTCAAGCCACTTGAAGCTTTCAGAGTTAAGGGCATTGATGCCCAATTCCTTACTTGGGGTGCTACCCTTTTACCTTGCTTGGAAGAGGGGGAGTGAGATGGTCCTCCGGGGTCAGCCTTCAGCATGCTTATCATGGGTTCATCTTGAACCTGGTCTTCAAATGTTAGCACAGGCTTGGGATGGTTTAGGATGGGTAGTTGTACAGGCAGGGGTACCTCCTCCTCAAAGTGTGATAGGGAAGCGAGGTCTATTTCAATCTTAGGGGGAATGATTTGGGGGTTGGTTTCTTTGACGGCAACTATTCTATGCGGGGTCAGCTGAGTTACCCCATTCTGGTCGATTTTGATGACCCTTGCACTCACGAAGGTGCTTTTGATGTGCGGTCGTGGATGTGGTTCATCTTCCAAGTTTATCCCTTGGCTTTAGCGACGGTGGTTGCATGAGCCTTTTCCTTTGGCCTCTTGGACCTCCTCTTCAATAGACTTCTATCCTAACCCGAATTTGATCTATTGTCCACCTCTCACTCTGACTGGATCTCTCCTGCCTTACAGGTGAGGGACCAATCCTTTGCCTCTGATAACCCCATTTCTGGAGTATAGTTATCGCTATCGTCATTCCTCCTCCAATTTTTATGGTGACTTTTTCGAGGGGTTCTGGCGTTACTGTCGCTATATCATATCAGAAACTGTGGAGGTCCGTGTCCTCGATGGTGTGCGACACGTCTAGCATCTTGAGATTCTCTATGTTGTGTGCAGCTCTTTCTCCTTCTCGTCCCTCACCCAGGATCGTTATACCTTCTCCTCTGAGATGAACTTAAGCTTCTGGTGCAGGCTTGAGGGCACTGCCCTGATTTCATGCAGCCACGGGCATCCCACCAATAAATTGAAGGTGGACTTGATATCTATAACTTGAAAGGATATACAGAAGGTCATTAGCCCAATGGTGAGCTCAAGATCGACTTCTCCTATCACTTCCCTCCTAGTGTTATCAAACCCTCGGGCTCTTATCATGGCTGGTCGGAACATGGATGGGTCGACCCTTATCTTGGTCACAGTTCTCAAAGGGCATACATTCAGCATTGATCCATTGTCTATCAGCACCAGTGGCATCACCAAGTT
Organism: Chloranthus sessilifolius; assembly: GCA_021018995.1. Classification (NCBI taxonomy): domain Eukaryota; kingdom Viridiplantae; phylum Streptophyta; class Magnoliopsida; order Chloranthales; family Chloranthaceae; genus Chloranthus; species Chloranthus sessilifolius. Next base: position 13,966,082 of record CM037588.1, read on the forward strand.
CCCACCTTCTACCGTGATGTTGAGGGACCTGGAATGGTTACCCCCTTCAATTAGAAGGTCGACGTAAGAGAATGAAATGGCGTTGGGAGCCAATACCTGACCAATCATTTATCCCACCTCATCTGGGGAAACTTTATTAGAGACATGAGCATCTTTCAGGGCCACCATTAGAGCTTTGAAGTGTGGCGGTGACGTCATTAGTAAGTCCCAGATGGTGATGTGAGCTGGAGTTCTCCTCAACTATATTTCTAGCGCATACTCTCGGCTCATTCTTTCCATGGGGTGTACCACTGCGAGTTTCCTTCCTTCCTCGGGTTGGACTGATATCGGCACCTCTGCTTGTTTGGAGATTCTCCTTGACCACGTGATGAACTCAACGGTCCCTTCATTCCCACTGCCAGTATTGGCATCTATCTGATCGTAATTGAGAGGGACTTGGTGGAGATCATATGTCAATCGAGGGATCTGGAATGGAGTTGGAGAGGGTATCGAAGGTGACTAGATTGGTGGTGTGGCAAAATTGGGCCAAATATGGTTGACTGGTGCTGAAGATGGATAGAGTGGGGGTGTGGCAGAACGGGGCCAATTGTAGTAGATTGGTGTTGGGGATGGATTTGATGACATATAGTGTGGTCAGTTGTTGGTGCCAGAAATGGTTGGTATATTGGGGGGGTGAGGTGAAATTGGGTTGCACATGGTTGATGGGGGCTGGTGTCGGGAAATAAAGTCTCAAATCTAAAGGTGCTGCTTGGGGAGTCAGACTAGGGAAGTAATCGGCTAAATTCAAAGGCTCGATTACCCCTACAATTTCATTCTTCTGACTCCACTACCTTGGTGCCACGAAACTTTCTCACATGCTGACGTATCCTGGGGGATCAAATTCTTCCACATCTTCCTCCACCATGTTAATGTTGGGCCTCAGACCCATCCCTCCTTGCGGATGTGGTGGCAATGGTGCTTAAAGTATATTTGTATGCAGATTTGCCTGGGGAACTGCGAGAGGGGTAATCTTTCATGCCTCGATTAGGTCATATATTACATGCTTTAATGGAAAGCAGTGATCAGTCGGATGCTCTGAACCCTGGTGAAAATTGCAGTGTGTGTTGGGATCATAATTTCTTGAGATTGGATTCGACGGAGGTTGCAGTTGAAATGGGGTAATCAAACCCTTCTTGATTAATAAGGACAACAGGATATTGAGGGATTTCCCTAAGGGAGTGAATACACAGTTAAATCGGGCCCTTCTCTGCTCGAGGGTCATCTATGCCCCTAGACCATTATCAGGCCTCTGTGCTGACTCTGCATGTGTTGAGGCCTATTGTGCTGCCACAAATAGGAATGGTGTTATGCTTGTCGTAGGGTGTGAGGTCATTATTTCTTGAATCTCTGCTCCTTTCCTTTTTTAATTCCTTTGCTTTGTGAATTTGAGGGCCCCACTGGCCACAATTTTGTTCAGGCAGCCTTCTCTTACTGCATCTTCGCAGCAACTAAATCGAAAAAATTGGTTTGTTACTCGTACATAAGAAAATCTGATATAATCGACAACGTGGTTTTTGAGATCATCTAAATTTTTCCCTGGTCTGATATGCGGTTCCTCACCTAGGTTGTTAGGGCCCTCCACCTTCCTAGATACTCATTAAAAGTTCCATCGAATTTTTCTTTCAACTGAGCCAAATCAAACTTACGAGGCTTGATATCGATGTTGTACACGTATTATTCTTAAAACAGGTAGGTGAGGTCTCTCCATGTTTTTATCATGGATGGTTCAATAGAAGTGAACCATCTTAGCGCTGGGCTCGTGAGACTTTTTTGAAACACCTTGATAAGGAGGCACTCATCTCCGCCATACTAACACATATCCCCACAATAAGAATTGAGGTATGCAATGGGGTTATCAGTGCCATTGTATTTATCAAATGACAACACTTTAAATTTAGGTGGCAAAGGCACCTCGGCAAATAAGCACAGATCTAAGAAATTTGTGGTATGAATCTCGGCTCTCTCATCTTCATCAATTATTTCTGAATTTTGTCAATTTATTCTCTCAACAATTCGGACTCCCTAGATGGTAGTGCTAGGGTTGTTCCCCTAATGGGCTGCCCCCAATCGTTATCGGCTGCCTGTTGGTTGGTGAAGGTGGGTTGTGGGGGATTGAAACTGACAAATGCTCCCATGTAGGCTTCACTATTTCGGGCCTCGTCCTCTGAAGACCCACATCAATAAATGGTGGAGGGATGTGATTATCGGGTAGGTTCTGAATGGGTTGAGTGGGTATATAGTGAGGCCACTATGGTTGATGGGAACTTTGATGATTTTAGAGGGGTTGAGTGGGTGCCGGCTGAGACCACTGTGGTTGATGGGAACTTTGATGATTTGGTTGGGGGTGAGAGGATGTGTGAATTGGGGATGGTTGAAAGTTTGTGGTGGGTTTCCATGTTGGGTTGGGTATGGCGGATGCCGATGGTTAAGGCTCATGTCGGCTTGTAGAATTGGGTTGAATGGGTTTGCCGTTTGAGGGGGAATGTGGTGTGCTTGTTGGGTGTAGTTGCATGTGGGATATAGAGGGTTTGAAAATGTGACCCTTGAGTTTGGCCCTAGGTTGGCTTGGGATTGGACATGGGGCCTTTGAGGCCCACTTGGATGGCTTTATGGTTGATGGTGGGAGCCTTTGGTGGTATGGATTATGAGCGGTTGATGGGGGTTGGTGTTTTGAGTGAATGAGGTGTGAAGATTTTTGAGGGCATGTTGGGGATTCAATGGCATTTGTGGTGGATCGGGGCAGCTATGGGAAGCCTTCCATGCCATGAATGTGCTCATCCTTTCTTCCATGATGGCCATGGGATCAATTGTGGGGTGGATGTGGATGGCCCACTTGATGGGGGAGATGTATGGGGTGGTGGCAAAATTTGGTTTGATGTAGGGAGAAATTGGGGATGCTTTGGGTGACATGGGAGGAAATGGGGTGTATGTTGGGTTGCTATGAGAGGAAAATGAGGCATATCTTCAGCGGATGTGTAGGGAAAAATGGGTGTATTTTGAGTGGATGTGAAGGGAAATATGGGTGTATTTTGAATGGATACAGAGGGAAAATGGATGCACCAAATGGTCCAGTGACATTAAATGAGGGTTGGATGGAGGGATTGGAGATGGGAATCTCCTCCGTGTAGGGATGTGGCGGGGATGAATCCGGGTCAGCGGTGGATGGATCCACCGGCCACGACATGGTTTTGATAGCAGGTGGGGTATGGGTTTCTTAGGTGTGGCCCAAATTTTTTTTTTCTTCCCCCATGGGATGGAGGGTACAACGATGCCGTTGTTATGACAACACAAGCTTTCTTTTTGGTTTTTTGATGATTTTTTGTTTTTGCTGATTTTGATTTTGATTTTGGGATGATGATGATTTTTTTGAATCTCTTGGATAAATTTTGTTCTGAATCTCTCTCTTTCTTCTTAGTTCTCTCTAACTTTCCTTTTGATGCTTTTCGGGGCCTTAGAGCTCCCTTCTTGGATGGTATTAACACCCCTAAAGCTTCCTACGGTAGGGCTCAGATGCCCTCTTAAGAATCAAAGAGAAAATCTCTTGATCTTTAAGGGCATGGATTTCCACGCGATATCTCAATCTCTCGAAAGAGCCAATAAGAGGGTGACCTCTCTTGACTGGTGAGAGCGTTTGGGTGTTTAGGATGTAGGAAGTATTGGGAATCTCAAAACCAAGGTACCAAGGGGGGTTCGGGAAACTATGAAAAAGGCCCCAAATTCAGACTGCAAATAGCTAAGCTATGCGTGCATACTGTGCATGCATATGCAAAAATCTGAACTGTTTAAGCTATGCGTGCATACTATGCACGCAAAGCTTTTGAGTCTGATTTTGGCTGTGCATGCATACTATAGACGCATGGCTTATTATATATGTATATTCCTAGAATGCAAATCCGAGTTGGTCTCGAATTTGGGCTTTGGGGTAATGCCTCTTGGGACTTTTTTTATTTGCTTTATCGGGTCTCTCCTTTCCGTACCTAAGGGATACAAGGCCGATTCGATTCTACTAGCACTCTCCCCATGGTTTTAGGCTTTGTAAGAAGCTTGGTCACCCAACCGATATACCTAAAGACATAAATGCCTTCTCAGGTACTGGATGGGGGGTGTCCTTTTCGAGATCATCACCACTAGGGCTGCCACTCTACTTGGTACTGAGGTGGGTGTATCTTTGCCTAATTTTCACTCCCTTTGAACAAAAGCTACCTGCGATAAATGAATTTATTAAGTCCCTCTTAGTTCATTTTTAAATTTACTTAAGGGAAGGTCGCTTAAGTCCAAAATGGGGCCTTCGCCGCCGTTCTCAATTTAGACTATGAGAATCCCGTACCGCCACCATAGGTCGGCGTCCAATGGTGAAATATGACATGTAGTAAGAAAAAGGGCAATGTCAGTCAAGTGACTTGGTTGAAATATAAAGTGTCAGATCGTAGGGGTGAATAAAAGCAAAGGTGTCAGTCAAGTGACTAGGCGAAAATTGCATAAATATAAATGACGAGAATTTAAACTTAATTATCAAGTAGGCCCGCCAAACGACTTAGGCGGATAACACGTGGCCAGTCAAATGACTAGGCAAAAGATACGGAATTGTAGGGGTAAGTAGCAAGAAACAAATATAGTGTCAGTCAACTGACTAGGCCAATAGAGACAAAAATAAGTGAATAAGAGAAAAATACATGCAATGGGACCAAAACTTCAAGTAGTTATTCTAAAAACCATCCCTAGTGCAGTCGCCATCTTGGCAGCAGTGGATCTCACCAATCTATCGCGACGATGTGTTGAAAAAATGGAGTCGTCACCTAGAGCTTTTGGTGTGTCGAGATACCCTCAAATCAATACCATATGCACCGAAGTTCTAGATTTGACTCCGGATTGCCAATCTATGCGAAAGCCTCTAGATAAAGACTTCAGTTACCAATCGGGAAGGTGTTAGGCACCCAATTAGCTCGCTCGTAGCGTTCTCTACTTTACCTAAGTGTATAAAAAAAATGAGCGGCACTTCCCTTATTTGAAGGCACTCGGATCCTATTGAGCTCTCCGCAATCACCGAAATTTCGGCAGCAAAGCGGCTCAAATCCTAGGATAGAAGAAAAGCAAAAGAGAAGGTAGCAATGAGGGGAGAGCCGAAGCTCTCGGGCCCTTGTAGCACAGTTGTCAGATGTTCGCGTGAATGCAAACTCCGGTGAGCTTCCGATAGCACAAGTGGTTATAGAAGGATTCTAACATGCTAAGGCTTGGGAGTAGAGGGCTGGAAAAGGTAGTATGAGAGAACTTAGCCAAGGTTTGAAGGCTTAGGAATGATGGAAGTGGAAGTGTAGTGATGTGAGGAAGGAACTAAAGTTCTAAAGCTTGGATGGTTTAAAGCTTGGAAATGGGAAGGTATTTTAGTAGAGTTTTTGCTTTAGGATTTTCCAAAGGTGTCCTTAAACAAGGGGGGGGGGGTCTCTATTTATAGAGTTGTAGGTGGTTAGTGAGCAATTAAGTGATTAATGGGCTTACCAATAAGGTAATAGGAAATCTAAGATTTTTGGGGTTTTAAGCGCTTGGAGAAGTGTGAATTGGGTTTAATGGTGGATGATGGAGTGATGATTGAATAGCATAAGAGTTATATCTAAGGTCTAAAGGGACTTAAGGGTATTAAAGAAATATTCCCCGAAGTCCGAGATGGTCCACAAGTCCAACCCCAAAAATGAAATCTGTCATTTTTCAAGAAAACAGATTTTTAAGCCATGCGTACATAATATGCACGCATGCTTTAAATCCCTGGTCCAGAGGTTGGAAGTTAGGGCCCGTGCTAGGGCCCACTCTGCAGCAAAGCCAAATTGGCTATGCGTGCGTACTATGTACACAGCCAATTTTTGTCAGAAATTGCCTATTCGTGCATACTATGCACGCATAGTCAATTTTTGGCAGAAAAAATGAAAGCTGCTTATGGGCCCGGGTTATGTCTGTTACAGGTCTGATGGGTTCAATTATGGGTTTTATGGGTCTAGGATGGTTCCTAAGGGTTTGGGAAGGGTTCTAAAGGTTCGAAAAGGTTTTTAAAGGTTCGGGTTAAGTTCTAAGGGCTCGGGAAGTGCTTTCGGAAGCTTGGGAGTACGTCTTTCTTGAAGAATGGGTCAATCGAAGCCTTGGGCCAAATTTGGGTGTCCACATAGACTAACATATGGTGGAACTTTTCACTTGGCATATCACAGCATATTACAGTTCCCCAGCTTATAGTAATAGTCAAGTTTAAGAAATGATATAAGCCTCCTAGTTTTGAAGCGACAAACATTTCGCTTGATGATGTAAATGCTCTCTTCGATGAATTTGAGATAATAGTAATTGACTATCTATGTGGTGAAGTAAGGCTGCACGACATTAGAAGCACTTCTTATGTAATGTTTCTCCCTGCACAGGAACCCAATTTTGGATCTAGTGTATGATACAATTGTTCCTATTACTGGTATATATATATATATATATATATATATATATATATATATATATATATATATATATATATATATGACCTGAATTTTCCCCAAACTGAATACACCAATATATATATATATATATATATATATGTTTGTGCTTAACATGGTATACACTGCACGCTTCGATATTTTTCATAACAAATTAAACCTTAAGATACACATCTTAGCTTGAAAGACTCACATATATAATTATGTGAATAATTGCACAAGCTACGTGATAGCATAGTGTGGTAAGAGACTTGGTTTATAAGCAAGAGGTCTAGGGATCAAACCTTGCTAAGTGGAGTAAAAATCCTATATTTGAACTTTAGACTAAAAGCCTATACACCCACACTTGGTGTGTTGGCTCCACATGGGATGACCCCCAATAAGTTAGAAAAAGGACACTTGGTGTGTTGGCTCCACATGGGATGACCCCCAATAAGTTAGAAAAAGGTTGAATACGGGGAGGCTAAATTAGAATCTCCCTACATTTGTAATTAGAAACCCTATTAAGTTTTCTCCTAAGAATAGAATCAAGAGAAAAAACCTCCTCTTAGTTCTCTATAAAGGAACCTCAACCCTTTAGTTTCTTATTCTTATTTTCCTCTGTAAGAAAACCCTAGCCTTCAACCCTTATTCTTCAACCTTCTTCAAACCATTAAGGTGTTCTTCTATAAGGCACCTTGATCACTGTCATCCATACGAAGGAGAGGAAGAATTGTATAGTGTGAAACTTCAAAATTTCAAGCATAGCCGCCGTAGTTCTCGAGTTATGCTTCAAGAGGTAAACAATCACCGTCTAAACTTGAATCTGATCTCCTTACTTTCAAACCTCATAATCAGTAGTTATAATTTCCAACTCTTGCTCTCCGAATCTTAGGAGACAACTATTTCCTTTCGATTTTGTTTATGAGCGTAGGAACGATCTGAACGATCAAAAACGACCAATCGAATTCATATTTAATCGACCGATTTCGAACAAGCCAAATTAGGGTTCATTTCTCTAATCAATCACACTATGGTCGTGAACGACCAATTGATTTCCGTTCCAGATATAAAAAGCTTGAACTGTGAACTTCGAGGCATGACAGCTCGCTGTGACAATACCCACAGCCTGTTGTGATATATATGGCAATCCATTACCATAAATGACAACTTGCTGTAGAGACACCCACAGCTCACTGTCACTGAAAGAAAATCGCCTTCTGAAGGTCATAACTTTTGATAGAAAAGTTAGATTTATCTTTATAATATATCGCTTTTGGGTAGCTCGAGACAACACATCCAATGGGCTTGAAAGCAGCCACAGTACGCTATCATAAAGACCACAGCTCTCCATGAACATCGAGAACTGAGAACTTTTTACAGCCATGGCTCGCTGTCACACCACAACAGCGAGCTGTGACCACTACCATAGCTCGTCGTCACCTCATAACATCAAGCTATGAATACAAAAGAAAGGAATGTTCCTTGGTCCTTTTTCAATACGTCAATCATTGATATTGTACTATTGTGTACATTGTAGAGAAAAGAATCGGACGTACCTCGGAGAAATCATCTTGCTCCGTTCCTTGGGAATTTGGAAATCTAGGCAATTCAATGCACAATTATGTTTTTAATATTAAATCATAGTCTTTGATGTTGTATTCGAAATTGAACCCATGATCATTAGTATGTGAATTTGAACTCATTGTATAGGATTTCATGAGGACCTTTAAAACTAATTGAATATTGACTCATGTTGAATCATTGAATTGAACTCCTTGAACTTTGAACTATTAAACTCTTTGAACATTGTAATCTGAACTTCGGAATCATTGAATCCTTTTGAACTCTAGAATTGGATAGAATGAGAACCATTTATGGACTTTTGAACCTTTGAACTTTGAATCTGAAATAGAATAAGCATTTCTTATGAATCATGAACATTGTATTAAGTATTAGAACTTTGCATATGGTTTGAAGTTGATGTGAACGAATCCTGTGCTTCGACACTTTTGAACCATTTCGACGGTCCATTGAACCGCACAAGTATCCCTCACAACGTAGGGGCTTGAGCACTTAGAAAAAACTTTCATTGAACGACGATAGTTATGAGGGGATTCCCATCGGTTATTGGAGACTGTAGTACTATATTTGTGCTAGTGATATTTAAGTTATATTTTTAAGTCATCATGAAGTAAGAAGATTGCATCTGAAATTTGATAATGAAACGATTTAATGAAGACTCATATGAAACCTAAGAAACGATACCATCGAATCTCATATGAAACTAGAACTCATAATATGAGCCTTTGAACCCATAATATTTTTGAATTTTTTCTTTGTGACTAATTGCTTTTGAATTTGTCATCGAACTATACATGGATCGGATCAGATGTAATTTGGCCTTGAACTTTCTCTACTGAGTTTAGACTGTTAGCTCACCTCGACACTATGTGTCATAGGTACAGAAGTAGCTCCGGATCCTGAGTTGGAAGAAGATCCAGACTTTGTATCGGAAGACGAAGCAGATCTTGCATCTAAGCAGTTTATCCTTAGATTCCTTTTAAAGACTTGGACTTGATATAGTTTTAAGTGAACTTTTATGAGATGATTAAAATTATTTTTGGATGTTAAGTGTCACTGTTTGTGTGACGAATGGCTGTCACCGATGGTTTTACTTTTGTTTATATTTTATTATAGACTTTTATTCAATGGTTTTAGTTTAATGACTTGCTCTCTATTGATACTAAAGAACCTCTGTATTTAGATTATGAACTATGATTTAGCGATCCAAAATTTTCACGTGTTTCGGGTTGAAAATTTGGGGTCGTTGCAATCATTGTCTCATGCTCCTACTCTCTCATGTGTTTCATGTCCCTTGCTTAGATAAGAATCCAATTTTTGTTCATTGCTTAACCAAATCCCCAAATTGTTGCTCTCTTTTCTTTCAAACCCATTAGGTTTTCCAGGAGCTCAGCTCAAGAGCGATGATTGGATCGGGTAAAGAGAGGAGAGGTCAATTACTTGGACATAGGTTCCACTAAAATCCTTCATCATGTTGCAGCAGCTTCATTTGAACGTCATGCATTTTTTTTCGCAAGCACTCTATCCTCCATCCAATCCCCACCCAAACGAGTAGTCTCAAGGTAGCCTAAACTTTTTGTAATTGTTCACTCAGAAAATGTGAGTGAGATTTGGAATAGAACATTATTTCCTTAGCGACGAATTGGGAATCCACAAACATAATTTAAAAAAGGATATTCGAGTTGTACACAAGGATCAAATCAGCCTAAACAGTTGTATCCCAAAGATCTAATCCTCATAGATAGTCATATGCTAGCTACACTGACTACATATTACTACTGAACAATTTACTCTGTTATCTATCATATATAATTAGTATGCCACTAATACAATTGCCAATGTTCTCTCAACTGCAAAGAAATAGAACATGTAACGCATTTACGAGGAAGCCATTAAGGTTAACAATGCCTATGTCAAATTTAGTCAATGTGAAGATTTTTAAGAAAGTTGGAAAATTGCATCCTCAAAATTCATCTGTAATGAGAGAACACAACAAAATTGTTTTGATAAAATAAAAGTAATTTCTATAGAAGAATCAGCCATAATTGCCTTCCAAACTTAAGCATCCAATATAAATCATAACTAGCAGGTGCAAATACTTGAAAATTTGTATACCAAACTTCCTCTTTTTTTACACAAAGGACGAAGGTTTGTAACCAAATATTCATATATGATAATGAATATTGAAAAGATAATATATTCACAAATTTAGTTGTACCTAGCCCCAGATGCAATAACGGATTTATGCACCTTCAAACCATAGAAACCTTTGCCTCCAAATGCTAGAAGAAGAGAAGGATGAATGTTTAATATAGACAGTGGGTATGCTCGAACTAACTCAACAGGTATGAGTTTTAAGAAACCCGCTAGGAGAAGAAAGTCGATCTCAAAACTCTTGTTCAAGAATAAAACATCCATTTAAACTCCAGTTCCAGAATAAAGCATGCAAAAAGTAGATTAATGCTTCTTAAAGCAACAACATATATGGAGGCCTTTTTCTAATCACAAAATAATCTGCAAATCATATAGCTTCAGAATTCCAATGTCATACTAAGTCTACATGCGCAGAAGCCTGTAGCATATAAATGAAAACTCTAGTAGAAGAAGGATAATATCAATGAGAACACTGATCACCAAAATCCCAATTACGTAACCCACCGAGATTTTTTTTTTAATCGGTTCAAGAAATTCTTTACAAAACAAAGAGGTACAAAAATGGCAATTTGGAGATGAAAAACTAAAAACCACCTTTTCCCTTGGCATTTCATCGAATGTGTAGAGACCATGTACCAAACACTTCATCGTACATTAAAACAAAATATTATCAGTAAAAAGGAAAATTTATGCTAAGCACCTCTTACAAAAATACTTATGATCTTGTAACCTAATGGATGTCCGCGAGAGCTAAGATGATGATGCGAGGTTTACGTCTAAAAAAATATATAATCTATGGAAAAAAAAAAGGAGATTAATTATAAATCTTCCAAGAAAAAAATCAACTTCAAAACAAAGAGGAAATTAGTATATAAATATTGCCCAATTTACTTAACAGTAAACAAGACTCATATCAATTCCAGTAATGAAAACTCAGGAAATATTTTAAATGGATTTATTTTTTTGTAAACCCTAATTTACAATTTATCAACAACTGGAGCACAAAAAAATGGAACAGAAACGATTTTTTACGCAATCCCAATAACAATGTTTCAACCCAAACCAAAGTTTCGAACAAAGAATTAGAAAAGAGGTTTCCACCAAAATCTAAATCCACAAATTCCCCAACAGTCCAAGAATTTCCCCTCTCATCCCCAACAAATAACAATCGGCGTGTATTCAAACAAAAATATGTGCAATTATCTACACAAAAATCTGCAGAAAAATAGGTAATAATCTTAATTACTAGATCAGAAAATGCATCCACCATTACAGAGTTTACCTGCCCTAGGGATACTTGTTGCTTCTCTCTCTAACAATGACTGTATCACAAGCATCCAACCATTGTCTTCTTGCTCATCGCGATTTTGAAGAGTGATCGATCTTGCGTTGGAAGGATCGTCGCTAGGGATCGATGATTGATTGCTAGGGATCGTCACTGGAGATCGCTAGGGATCTAGACCCAAAAGTGATCGACATTGCGGATGATTTCTGAAGCTTTGAAAACCAATCAAAAACACTTCTAGACTCATCAATCATCTAAAAACCCTAACTTCTTCACTTGAGAAGAAGATTTGAATGGAAGTGGCGACATTGTCTTCTGCATCAAAACACTGAAAGTGAAAATTTGAGTGGATCGAGGCGGCATTGTCATCTTCGTATTCATCCAACCATCGTATTCTGCATCAAAACTCCGAAAAATTGAAAATGAACTCAAGATCTGAATGGAAGGGGCGACATTGTGATCGTTGAAGCCTTCTATCTCTTCGACCAAGTAATCCGAGTACCCTTCAAGTTATTCGACGGAGAAGAAAACGGCTGCTTATTGGCTGGGAATTTAGCCTCTTAAATGAAAGGGTAAAATTGACCTTTCAGTTTTACAAGACAGTTCATATGTGCAAAATTTTTTAATATTTTCAAATTTTTACACCCTAAAAATCCGTGAAATCCTGATCACGCGATACTTTTTGGATTAGTATAATATCACCAAACCTCTAAAAAATAATCCTGTTTTCGTAAAGTGGCCTACTTGATACCTTGGTCTCAAGCGATTCCAAAAGCAAAATCCTTAACAAAGAGGTTTTTGTCAGCCAAGCATCAGCCTCAGAACTAGACAAGCCATCAAGCATCTCCCAAAACACGTCCCTCGGAAGGCTTCCCAGACAATTGACAAACAAGAACGAATAAACAAAGCATCAATGTTAGATTAGATGGCTTTCTTTTCTTCCTAACCCTAAACGTAAAATCTAAAAATTGCAAATTAATGCTTATTTTATTACTATGATTGAGAAAAATAAAGTATATAAACAATGAAATTATTAATTAGGAGGAGTGACGAGGGGAGGGGGGGACCCATAGGAATCAAGTTCTAAATATAAAGCCAGAAGAACTTTTGGGTGGATGGAATTGGATAGCAGCTGCAGAAACAAAAGCCGGGTTTTCAGTCCCCTTGATTGAGATCACCAGGTACCATGTCCATATATGCCCCTTGCATTTCCCAATGTCACAAATTAGATCTACACCCAGGTGAAAATAATAAAAAGATCTTGGGTGCACTCTACAAACGAGGGCTGTCAATAGTCAATTTGGGCTGAAATAGATCCGCCCAATCCTTCCAACGGACAAAAATATGTTCCCATTATATATATATAGATATATATATATATATTATTGTAAAATAAAAATAAAAAAAAGACAAAATAAAAAGACTGCAATATATGAAACTAATTCTTCAATAACTCTATATCATTCACTTCTCTTAAGCATGGTATCAAATATCGGCCGATACCGATACGTATCGATTTTTAGCCAACCGATATGCATCGGCTCCGATACGTATCAGTATCTGCCATTCACGTTTATCTGCATCCTCGTTTTGTCTTTTTATTCGTTGTTCTTAGCAAGTGGATGGCTGGTGACCGGTTAAAGAAGCCTGATTTAAAAGTTGTAACCTGGTAACCAGTTGAGCCGGTAACTGATTAGTAGCGCCTTAGTTGCAAACAACTGGCGTACATGAAAAAATTGCTTGGATAACTCTATCCGCGCCCATTTGTTTAATGAAAGTGCCCACGTCGTAGCCCCCTCTAAAAAGTTGATTGTGTCAGATTAGACGATAGAGGTCGTATTTTACGCTGATATTTCACACAATAGATCTTAAGATCATGGATCACCTATCAGACGGTCATTTTCGTTGTTCCATGTGTCACAGATCCCCAAAATATAGTCAGTGAATCATATGATACACATTACGCTCAACCGTGATTCTAAGGCCATTTTTTGAGAAAATGTGATACGTGGAATTAAAAATCAATCGTCGAATATGTGTGTCATAATCTCAATATCTATTTAAGAAAGATAGGGGTGAAACAAGACCTCCATCATCTTATCCGATGCAATCAACGGTGTTCAAGGGGTCTGGGAAGTGGGCGATTTCAGTAAGCAGGTGAGCGCTAGCAGTTGTACCCTTTGGTGAACTGTCATAGAAAGCTGTATAGGAAACTTGCAAAACCATTTCAACATTCCACATACAGTGATTTGGGTATAGGAAACTCTACAAAACAGCTCTAGTACAGTGATGTGTACAGCAGTTGTTATAGAAAGTTGTTAGAAAAATTGAAATGTTGATCCGAAATAATACAGGGAACCGATCCGAGGCACGAGAAATATCGTTGTCTTTAAACCAATATTTGCCCCCACCACTTAACAAAGTGGTCACCAATAGGTTACCGGCAAAATAGTTCCAGAATACAACAAATCGGGTCCGATCACAAGAACGTTTCCTGCATTTAAAGGGACGATCTCCTAAAACCTGGTCTCTCTCTAGGAGGGCATCCCAGTCATTTTCGTCCAACAAGTGAATGCAAACAAAGCAAAAGCTTGTTTGGTGCAATGACATGCTTATTGATATGCATCCCTTATTACCAAGGCACCCCATGATCCCTCTCCAACACATGAAACTCGGAGATGACCAACATGTTGCACCAACTCGTTCCTGACCCAGATTGATAAGAAGATCCCCACCATCTGTTTACTCGATACGAGGCAATAATTCAAGCCGTTGGATCCGGTCGACATCTCCGATGCTATGAAACATGACTTGTCCACGGCGAGCAAGTCATCGTCTTTGTTCCAACTATTGTGTCAGCACTTACGTGATTTGACCCGGCGAATCAACTCGCTGAGTTCCCTCGGTCTCCTCTTCTCTGATAAAGAGGAGGCACCGCAATTGCATGTCTTCACCATCCCACTATCTACTCTATAGTTCTTGCTTAGGACATTTAGAGAGGGCTTATGGAAGAAGTGGAGCCCACTTTGTGATTTATCTTTTGTGTTTGAATGTTTTGAGCCGTTGGATTTGGAGGATGAACAAATGGGATCATCTTTGTTCGTGTCCTGTTGCTTGTTTCACACCTCTCAAATTATTGATAATACGCATCAAAAGCATCCATTATGAAACACTGAAGGAGATAATTATTAAAAAATATTGGTTTAAAATTGTTGGAAAAATTGAAATATTGATCGGAAATAATACAGGGAATCAATCCGAGGCACGAGAAATATCGTTGTCTTTAAACTAATATTTGCCCCTACCACTTAACAAAGTGGTCATCAACAGGTTACTAGCAAAATGGTTCCAGGATACAACGAATCGGCTGTGTATTCTTATGAACGATTTGGCAAATCCGATCATGCTATTCGAATACCAAATATTGCAAGAGCGCTCTGATAAAGACCTTTAAAGACATAACAAGAGAGAAGAAAGAAGACTCTATTATGTTGTATAAAATAATGATTTTAGATTCCTTGAATAGAAATCAAGTGGTGTGTTAATGCACTATTTTCCTATGAAAAGGTACTACACACATCCCTTCCGAAAAGACACACCACTTTGGAAAGACCCATCATTTTAAAAAGACACACCACTTTAGAAAGACTCTTCATTTTGAAAAGACACACCACTTTAGAAAGACACCTCAATTGAAAAGACACACCTCTTGGGAAAAGACAAGTTTAATAAACTTTTAAATATCTAACAAAAGTTGTATAGGAAACTATATAAAACCATGTCAACACTCCACGTCTTGCACAGATGACTTTTTTTATTTTTTTAAATCACCACCAATATATATCGGTATTAGTCGATACATATCGGCTAATATGTATCGGTCCTCTAAGGACCGAAACCCGATACCGATTTTGTTACCTTGCTCTTAAGTTATTCTCATACTTCCATAAGACTCCTTTATATATAATTACAATGTGAGAATATAAAAAGCTGAGAGAATCTGAAGGGTTGGAAGGATACATGCATATTGTCATAATTTTAAAAAAAAATTCTAAGAGACTATATAATGTAGTTAAGAATTCTAAGAGATGAAGACTAAATAGTCATCCATCATAACGAACATATTTGTAACACTCCCTCTTGGATTACCATACATAAAGAATATATGTCTTGTTAAAACCTTGCCAAAGAAAATCTGGTGGGAAAAAATCTGTGACGAAGGAAAAAGAATACATTATTCTTGTGTCTTTGAATGCTTTAAGATTGCCTCATTAAAACATTATAAAGGAAAAACTTTTAAGGTAAAATTTTAGCGAAAGAAAAAGAGTACAATCCGTTTAATCATTTACTCCCCCTCAAAGAACGCAAATGATCTCAATTGTTTATGATAAAAGATTTTCGATTCGACGCATTCCAACATTATACACCAGCTTCTTGAATATTGTAGTTGGTAATATTCTAGTGAACAAATCCACCAAATTATTATTTAATCGTATCTTCTTAAAATCAATATCTCTACCCTTCTGGAGCTCATGTGTATAAAAGAATTTTAGTGAAATGTGTCTAATTTTGTCACCTTTGATTTAGCCTTTTTTAATTTGTGTGATACAAGCATCATTATCTTCATATAATGTTATCAAACTATCTTTGATTACAGATAAACCGCATTTTTGTCAAATGTGTTGAATGATCGAACTTAGCCAAATATGTTTCCGACTTGTTTCATGGCTTGCAATTATCTCTGAATGATTTGAATAAGTTGCAACTAGTGCTTGCTTGATAAATTTCTATGAGATAATTATATCACCACATGTAAATATATATCCCATTTGTGATGTACCTTTATATGGATTAGAAAGATAGCCTGCGTTTGCATATACAACTAACTGTGAATTTGATCCACTTGGATAAAATAATCACATGTCAGTTGTTCTGCAAAATTAGCGTAGAACATGTTTAACCCCATTTCAATACCTTCAAGTTGGTGCAGAACTGTATCTTACTAGTAAGTTGATCGAAAATGATATATCAGGTCTGGTATAATTTGTAAGATACATTAGATTACCAATTGCACTAAGATATGGGGTACTTCAGGACCAAAGATATTTTCACTGTTCTCTTGAGGGCAAATTTTTTTTTTTTTCACTTCAAGTGAACGTACAACTATTAGAGTGCTCAAAAAATAAGTTTTATTTATATAAAAGTGCTTAAGGACCTTTTCTGTATATGTTGATTGATAAACAAAAATTTCATTTGAAAAATATTCAATTTGTAAGTCCAAGGAAAATTTAGCTTTTCCAAGATTTTTCACCTCACTTTCATTCGTTAAATAAGTAACAATTTTTTAAAGCTATTCTAGAGTTCTAATAAGATTTAAATCAACATATAACGCAACAATAGCAAATCCAGATTCAGACTTTTTAATAAAAATGCATAGACAAATTGAATTATTCTCAAATCCTTCTTTCAATAAATATTCACTAAGATGATTGTACCACATGCGCCCAGATTGTTTTAACATATACAAAGATCTTTGAAGCTTGATAGAATAAATACTTTAAAATTTTGGATTATATACTTCAGACATTTTGTATCTTTTAGGGATTGTCATGTGTATATCATTATCTAGTGATTCATATAAATCTGCAGTAACCACATATATTAAACATATATCCAAACTTTCTGTGACTACCAAGCTAATAAACAAATCTGAATGTAGTTGCATCTATTACTGAGGAATATGTTTTTTCATAATCAATACCAGGTTTCTACGTGAAACCTTGTACGACAAGGCGTGTTTTATATGTCACAATTTCATTTTATAAATACCACTTGTACCCACCATGCGCTACACCTTCAAGTGTTTGAACTACAGATCCAAATACTTTATGTTTTGCTGAGTTCGATTCTACCTGAATTGTCTCTTCCACATTCGCCAATCATTTCTACGTCAACATTTTTCAACAGTTCATGATTCAATTTTATCATTACTTTCGATAATGTCAAGAGTAACTTTAAATGAAAAAACGCCGTCAACAACGATTTTATTTATTTCTAATATTTCTCCTGTACTTGCATAATTTATTGAAATTTCGTTATTTTTAGGTATTTGTTCCTCTTCAGGGGATAACTTTTTAGAAAATTTCTCTTCAAAGGATAGCTCCTCAAGAGATTCCACTTCAAGGAATTCATTTTCAAGAGAATGAATTCATTTTCAGGAGAATATTGTGTATAAAGTTTGAATGGATCAAATATTTTCATTCCCTGTTCTATGGGTATGATCTCTTCAGGAGCAACCATCTCATTTACTTATATTTTTCTCTTCCGAAGAACTTTATTCTTTGTACCAATAGGTCTTCCACACTTTAGATATATTTTAGATTCATTCACTATCATGACACTGTACCATTTTCTTATTATTAGTAAATGCATTTTGTAATTGATGTGCAATACTTTGCAAGTAAATTATCTTTGAAAATTTTGGCGTGAGGCAACACAACCTAACGGGTCAAGCCCAACCCAACTTAAAAAATGGGTCCTGACAACATGCCAACTTGATCCGGTGATAAAAGCTCACAACAAACTGAGCTTTCCGAATAGAGACTGCCAAGTTCTTTTTTTGATGGGTTTAGACTACCTAGCTTTACATACCTCATGTAAGACTTCTTTTTTCCTTTGAATTTATGTAAGAATCTTTTTTACATTGGATTTCTCTTGTAATAAGCAAATCATAATGACCTGAGTCCGCTTCGATCTCTTTATTTAGAAAATTTAACAGGCTTGCAATATTTCAGCATAGAATGTAGGGTGCTTGCTTTCGAGGAAAGCTTTCACCTGGAAACATTTTCTCAGTAAAATTCCAAACAAGAAAAGGCAAACAGCCAGGAGGATCTGGCGTAACGAAAAATAAACTAAAATTTCGTTGTTTGTATAATTAATCACGTGCATCCAAAGAGAAGTAAGAATCTCAAACATGCTTTGGCTTGGAAGAAGTCACGCAGTGGAAACCTTTCAAAACATGATACTAAAATTTGACTTGGAAGAAATCTTTCACTGTATTTTCAGTAGCAACATAAGTTGAAACAAGGGAAAATTTTGTCTCAATATGTAGTGACGGGTACCAAGTAAGGGTATCAACGTAATTGGTCAGCAAACAACTTTAAAGATTTCTATAGTTTTTCGATACTTAAAAATATCTCTATCTAACAAATCTGTAATGATCTCTTCTTAAGCAAACAAATCCGATTTAAAATGAGGTAGCAACAAAAAACATAGATTCAAAGGAATTAAACACACATTATGAAAGTTCCTGCTCAAAACAATGAGGAATTAATTTGCATAAAAAAAATATCAGTAACATCCAGAATGCAATCTTATGGACTTGAAGAAAGAAATACTTGTCTCTGTACCAAATAAGTCAAAGATCAAGGGAACATTAATTATACTGTCACTGCCAAATAGGACATCCATGCACTAGTTAGTTATGCACCTCTTGTAACAACCCGGATTTTTAGATTTTATTTTAACGGTGTTAGATGATGTACCACACTATGTACTGTGCTAACGCTCCACATCAGAATCGAAACCCACCTTTTAAAATAGAAAATTTTTAATTTTTCCCATATCAAAATTAGACTCATTGCGAAGTGCTCGTCGATACGATTCCAACGATATATAATTTGACGATTTCTGACAAGAATATAACAAGTTATGCCCATTTTAACTGATCAAGCAAGTCAAAGGGTATAATTGTAATTTCGGGAGAGAAACACCAATTGCTTTGGTGCTTATGCAAAACGCTGGAACGAAACCTTTGCTCAAGCTATCTTATGAATTCTTATTCCATGTAAAAATCTCCTATTCTATTAAATCTCCTACGAAAAGTGTTAATTAGAGTTGACCTAAAATTTCATACCATTATAAATAAAACTTTAAAAGCTCTCTCCTCTCTATAATAAGAAATTATTCTCTCTCGAGACTTAGACGAGCCGATGCCTTGGGAATCGATCTTTTCAACCCGAATCGCCGTTGATCTTCCGTTCACGCTTCAAGAGGTGAGTACCCATCAATCCATCTTGTTCTTCTCAGATTCCGTCGCGTAGGATGCGTTCGATTGCGCATTGACGAGTTTAAAAATCTTTTTTAAACCTAAATATCTCATAAATTAATAGATATATATATATTTAATATATGCTTTCCCTTGAAAGTTATATATTTTATAAATTGGGTTTATATGTTATTTCTCTTTTCTTTTCAAAAATTCCTTTTGTTTGAGCTATTAATATTTTACTTTATATTAGGTCTGTATATTTAATATGTTTACTTCCTCTTTTATGTCTGTAAAATTAATTAAATTTTAATACTTATAAATTTGATAGATTGACTTAATTAGCATAATATCATATTGATATTATTTATTTCTAAATCTATATATTATAAATTTATCCTTCTACTAAGACTATAATAATATATATTATTGTTGCAAGTTTATATTATTATTTATTTAAAATTAATTAAGCCCAAAAATTAAATTAAAATTTTATTTTATTTAAATAAATAATTGATTGCACCAACTTAAAGTTTCGGGTCCGAACTTGCGACTACGAACCCGAATTCACGTCCATGAACCCGAGCTCGCGACCATTGATACACTTGTCCCGGTATTTTGGTCATAACTTTTTACTCCAACCTCGGATTAATGCGATTCTTGCGGAATTAGAAAGAAGACAGCGAGCTTTACAACTTTGTGTGAAATAGCCATTTCACGAATCTGACTTTTTAGAGGTCAAAATAGAGAAACAAGTCGGGTTCAATTTTGAATGAATCAAGGCTATTCGAATTTAAGATTATTTTCTAATTTTCATGACCAAAGTTCCTGTGTATATTATATCTTAAGGTCTTTCGATCGGTGGTCATGATAAATTATAACTTAATATGTATAAATACTATTTAATTTAATTATCTAATTATTATATACATATATCTCAATTTTATCGTTTCAACGCGACCTCTTCGATAATACAAAGTGTTAGAACTTCGATGCCTTTATGAAATCGAACTCTGACTTTTACAATTATCGAAATCATACTTATAACTCTATTCTATAATTATATTGGTGTGGTATGTAAATAAATATAAATATAAGCATAATCAAAATCTAAGTATAAATCGTTCTGTATGTGTGATACTTTTGTATTTGCAACTTAATCAATTTATACGAGTTAAAAATATGTTAGATCATGAGTACGAGAGTGTATGAGATCATGCCTACGCTTGGGCGTGGTGATTCGCCGAGATGGTATCGAAGCGAAGAATACACCGTATTCATATGCCTTACAACTCATGGTGGAATAGGACCCATGACGAGTCGAGTGAGTGTGAATTCAGTGTAACTTCGTACACGGTGGCATATGCAGTGATCCTATCACCCCGAGTTTTAATACGAGAGGATAAGATATGAGAATCGGGCGTTGGGCCTTTAGCTGTGGTAAGGTTTCTTTTATGGTCACGTGAAACTCAGAATATTGGCGTCCATGTACGGATGCAACACCTCTATGGTAGTATAAACTATCACACGAAGTACATCCAGGTTACTACGGAACCTTTTTCTTGGGAAGCGTGAATTAAGAAGGTTGCCTCACTATAGTTGTCATAGGATTAAGTATAAGAGTATGATAAGATATGAGTATGAGATAAGATAAGTTATGATACGAGTATGATAATAAGACATCGCTGTATAGGCCAACAAAAGATAAAGAACTTAAGTCTCTGTATGTGCCGTTCCTTGCGTAGCCACCGTAAGGGCAACAACGTCTTTCAGCCAAGACGGATCTCTGAGAGAGATTATGAGTATGAGTGCGTTATGAGTGAGTTTGGCCATTATGTCTCCCCATTGGCTGGGTGGTGGAGTATGAGTATGACACGAGGGCGTTATAATATGGTGGTATGATACTATGTTGACCCTCCCATAGTAGCTTGAGCAAACGGCTTCACTAGTATGTTAGTTACGCTCATGCGATGTACAGACGTATGTGCGAGAATGATAATAAGACATGATATAATATGTTATGAGATATGGTAAGGTACGTTAGGATACGAGTGTCTAGATCATAGTCTTGCATTTATGATATAATATGAGTTTTACGATATGCACGTGATTTTGTCTTCCTTTTGTTATCTGCTTTGAGATATTATGTTTATCACTCACCAGATGCACCCACAATGCACCTGAGTAGTATGGGGTAGATTGGTGGTGTATCCCACTGAGTTTACGTGACTGAGTAAACTCATCCCACGATAATCTAACAGTTGCAGGTGATTACGCTGGTGGAGTAGACGTTGGCCATCTAGATCTCGCCGACGCTGATTTCATTGATTCCGCGGGCGTTGAGTACCAGGAGCCTTTGGAGGGCGACGCTGCCGGTTATCAGGAGGACTACGGTGCTGATCTTGATTCGAGTGCCGGTTACTGATAATTGTGGACTTGGTATTGAGTTTTATTGATATTAGTATTGCGAATTTTATAGTTTATTTTATCGGATTTGTCTCCGACTTTCATTATCATTGTATTGGCGGATTATGATTTATTACACATATTCAGCATTTATGATTACATTCATATTCCACCCTATTTGTTAGATCTCACGGATTTTGTGGAACCATTATTGCGCGAGAACTCTGATTAGGTGTATGTCCGCTTAGCATATCCGGGATATGTGCGGGTCATAACTCGGAATTCTAGGCCCTCGGGATGGGGTAGAATTTCGGGTCGTGACACCTCTTGTTCCTGATAACCTTCAGTACCATTAGAGTGACAACCCGTAATATAAATCCAGAACAAGTACCCATCACCATGACCCAGATCTAGATTTAAGGGCAACTAAAGCTGAAGGTCTTAATATTGCCAACTGTTAGCAAACAAACATCAAACAACTTCCAAAAAAAGGACATTTTTTCCATTACCTGCTTAAATAAGGCATAAGGGATTGAAAGGCAGGTCTCCATTGCCTCAACATAGCAGCAGGCTTGACAAATCCAGGTGTTATATCTTCATATTTTCTCCACGTACGGTGAACGAAAGTTTCGGAGACGAACAAGCAATCCGTCACCACCACTTCCCCAATATTACCTGATGTGTAGATTCCTAAAGCCAATCCCACAGCTCACTCAATCAGCAGGAGATTTTTTTGGATCTTTCCCAGTTTATCTAGGAAAGAAAGCAGAATTCGATAGATGACGTACATATAATCTTAAAATTTCATAAATGTTGCTTAAGGGGCCATCGTGCCAGGGAGCAATTTCCCCCATGCTTTTATGGGTGAATCTATCTTCGCTTCAACAATAAATGTTGTTCGAGAAGTCATAGTCCTCACAAACAAGCCTTTTTTTGCAATATAGATGCTAACTCAGTTAATCACTAATCCTTTGTGCAGTTGATATCAGATCGACCCCATTAAGATGGAAGCATAACCTTAAAATAATAAAAATCTCAAATATAACACTTCTGTCCAATTTAGTATTTCATACTGTTATATCCCTAGCTAGTACTGATAAAAAATAAAATAAAATAAATCTGTAGATGGCCAACATTGAAAACCTCGCTACTTTACTTCTATGGGGTAGGCTAACACCTATGTAGCAAGATATAGGGAATTTACTGTACATCCTTGGTTAGATCTCAAGAAAGAAATCGATCTGTATCTTTTATTGCCAAATAAAAGAAACATGCACGAGCATATGACGCAGGAGCAGGAAAAAGAAAATAAAGAAAGGAACAACATTAAACAAAAATACAGTAGCAATACAGTAGCAATCATCTATTAAACACAGTTTGCCTCATTATACACATGCTAAGGTATCTCTACACCATCGTGAATGCCAAATTTCTTCAAACCAACCCACCAACCTCCTAAGATATTGAATCCAATGCAGCTAATGATGATATTAAGAGAAGCACCTTTGACAGGACTTCCAAACTGAGTGAGTGAGAAGATTGGAGAAGAGCATGCACTTGTACTTACGAGTTACATCTTCCAATCGGATCCGTGTAATCAATTAACCACTTCTATAAATCCACATGAATCAGGATTTGACCTCCAACCAGCTGGATCACAATTTCGAAACAAACTACTTCCCAAATTTTGTTTCAAGGAAGCTTAGGTGGCGCTTTCAAAGCAGCTCCCTCTTGACTTTCCTCACTAAAAGAAATCTCACCAAATTCTCTGAAGTTCATTGGCCCTATGTATGTTCGATGTAACCAAGATAATTCCATTTTTCAAAAAACTACTTGTGCATTGGGAAATTTTTTTAACTGGTTCTAGCATTTATTCATATAGAGAAAATTAAGCTTCAACTTTACTTATTTATCTCCAAAACGTGATTTTACACATACATGAGTATATAAATGTATAGAGGAATACATCTCTCAGGTTTTCTAAGACTGTCCATGAACGCACATGCATGTGTTGAGGTTATGAATAAGGATGGCTGTCTAAAAGAAAAAGAAAAGGCCTGAAGCCATGTCTAACATCACCAGGGAACATGTGAATACATTGAGAAAAAATAGTGTCTTGCTAGAAGCATGAGAGACACATTTTTATAGAAATAAAAACCAAGTATAACGAAGAATCAAGAACAAAGCCCTGATGTTCTCACGACTAAGGAAGAAGAACTTAACAATCTACTAAGTAAAAACTTAAGAGATCATAGCTACATGCCTGTAGCTAAAGTAAAACAAAATCCATGGAAAAGGGAACAATGTTCTTAATAAGGAAAGAGAAATGAAAGACTAACATGCAACTATCCTGAAAAAACCTTTGAGAAATGAAAGGTTACCATACAGAAGGAAGTCCCAGTTTTCCAAAAGGAATAATGAGGAATAGTACATCAAGAGAAAAAAAATTGATAAATTTCGTTGGAGTACAAATGAGTTCAATGAACAAGGAAGAGTCGTTTGTGACTGTAAAAACAGACAGGAAGAAATTAAGGCAACCCGAATGGCCTTTCACGATCTTTGATTGCTGATAATTTGTATGAACACTCTTTTCATCAGGCAAAACCAGGAAACAAATTGGTTGGCCTTAGTTATATTACCTCACTTTGAAATTTAATACATTGACAACTGGTGTGAAAAATGAAGTTTTCTTTTCATCTTGTAAATACCTCATATTAAGCTTTACCCAACGACCATACAGACCATATTGTGGATAAACATGATTTTCATAAATAAAAAAAAGTGAAAAAAAAAAATGTTGATCAACATTATTTTCTTTTGTCAATGATTTTAAAAAGGCAAAAGAACTTAATCAATTTTCTTAAACCAACATAGATGATTAACCACTGTTAAATAAATCTAGATGATTCAAAATTTGGCATTCAACTCCATCCGATTCCAATTTCCAAGTGAACTAGGATTGAAATTGGACTTTATAAAACTACTAGTGCGCAACTTTCAAGCAACAACAAACCTCGTCTTTCCTTGCTAAAAGAGATCTCTTTTAATTATTTTGAAAATAATTGGGTCAATGAATGTTCTATGCAACCAGGACATTCTCTCTTTCAAAAAAGTTCATGATTGTATACAAAGTAGAAAACTCAAGGCAGCCTTAAAACAATTTTATTTTTTTTGCTGTAGCAAAAGCCAGACAACACATTCATATCAACTTAAAATTTCGTATTTGGCAAATGGTGTTAGGGGATCACAATTTTCCCATGATTCTGTATATCTATGTTATTTAATTCGGTCACTCACCTAGTGGATCGCTAATTGAATACATTGAATCAGTTTGCAATTCAATTCAGTCTGATTCGGTATGACAAGTGAACTGATATTAGTCAATGCTAAGATTAATGTTTTAAAATAAAATTTTATAAACATAAAGAGGGGATTTGAAACTAAGACTATAATTTTTAAGTTTTATAGCTAATCAAGTGATCATTTGAATTTCCCCTATTAATGAGTGTAAATATATATTAAATATTGTTAAAACTCATCCTACCCCTAGCGAATTGGGTACGCGAATTACAAATTGCAAAGCTAAATTCCAACTGGACGAATTAACGAATTAAGTAACTTTGGTGCATATGCATCAATTCTTCCCCCCTTAGGTAAGTTGGGATTGAACCTCTATCATCAAGATTATGTCATCATGCACCTTCCAGTTGAGCTATTGACCCAACCTTATATATGGATCATGTATTCATGTTAAGCGGGGCCAACAATCATGCAAAATATTTGACAATTAGTTTGTTAATTTTCTTTTGTCAATGATTGTAAAAAAGCAAAAGAAGTTAACAATAATCAGTAATATTAATTTAGGGTTTTTTGCAAATACTCCGCTTTGTTATGTTGAAATTGCATAAAACCCCCTGAGTTATATCTATTTATACTGCACCCCCTACTTTCATGTTTCTGTTTTAAATACCCCTGCCATTAGAAAATAGCCATTGTATTTTTCCCAACTTTGACCGCATTTTAAACGGTGGATAAGCATTGGATCTTGTCCAAATTTTTTTGGTGGAACATGATTGATCTCCTGTAAGTTGCTGTGTTACCCGATTTTCGATTTGGGTGTCTATGACACTCACTTGACTTTTGGGTAGCGCTAAAATGCTATCTCTGTTGGTATCATCCCAACCCTATCATCGTTACGAACCAATTGAGCATCATTGACACCCAAATTGAAAATCGGGTAACACGAGAGCTTAGATGAGATCAATTATGTTCCACCCAAAAAATTTGGGTTTTTTTTAGTGGAATCCGATGCTTGCCCACTGTTTAAAATGCGATCAAAATTGAGAAAAAATACGATGACTATTTTGTATATAATATTAAGTAAGGGCAAATGTGTCATTTAATTGAAGAAATGACGCCTAATTCTTTATGCAATTTTAGTATAACATAAGAGGTTATTTGCAAGAAAAACCCATTAATTTATGCCCCGCCCAAGCTCATGAATTCAGTAAAGACATTGGCATCTCAGTACAAATAAATTGATACTAATTACTTCAACAAACATAAATCTTCATTTCCATTGTGACAATGAAAATTTATCAAGAAAATTCTGCATTAGATGTATTAGATAGAAAATGAGCTAAATCCCTTATAAAGACATGTAACTGAACCAAAGATTCAGGGACACATGGAAAATTCTCCCATATACACTTGAACAGAACCCGTTCTCTATATCTCTCTCCAACCAACAGCACATTATAAACAGATAGATAATGACTATGTACACATGCCCAAATGAGAAATCATGAAAAATAAAGTACAACAGACAGGCAATAGGAGCTTCGATTCATGCTCGCTCCTTCTCGCCACACAAAGGACCAACAACAGAAGGATGATTTGAGAAACAAGCTACGTTGAGAGGGCAGACACCTTTGAGACTCTTCACGCTCACCCGGGCACCGTGTGCGATCAAATAAAGTGCGACTTGTGCGTGCCCTGCCTCGACCGCACAATGCAACGCGGTGTACCCGACGTCGTCAACAAGATCGACTTGGGCTCCTTGATCAAGCAAGATCTTGACAATCTCAATCCGGCCCTTGAATGCGGCACGGTGGAGAGGTGTCCATCCGTTTTGATCCCGCCCGTTCACCTTCGCTCCTTGAGAGAGGCAGCTCTTCATGCCATGAATGTCTCCCAACCCCGCCGCCCGCTGTAAAACGTCCCCGAGCCGAAGGGCATCGAGAAGATGCGAGTGCCCGTTCTCGACAGCAAGCGAAAACGGTGTCTTCCCATCCTTCGTTAGCGCGTATTTCGTAGCCGAAGCACTGTGGATCAAGAAATCCACACTTTCCAAATGCCCTTGGGCAGCAGCACAATGTAGAGGGGTCCGACCGTCAAAATCTACGAGGCAAAGGTCTCCGCCCGACGCGACGCAAAATCGAAGCGCATCGAGGTGTCCTCGAAAGGCCGATACATGTACAGGACTCTGCCCACTCGAATCCACCGAATTCACAGAAACATCTTTACACGAATCTACCAGAACCGACATCAAATCCACCCGATTCAACGACGCCGCCTCTTGCAACAGAAAATCTACCGACGGATCTATCACCACAGAACCGGACGAAACCAGAACCCTAACAACCGCAGCGCTCCCTAGCGAAATTGCTGACGAAAGAAGCGAAACCCCACCCGAATCCCTCGAATTCGCGTCTCCACCCGCACCGATCAACGCCGATACGAAATTAGGGTTTCCGAGCCGCACCGCATCACGAAGAAGTTCCGAGATCTGTGACTGGCTGCAACCAGTGATCGCCTTCGAGAGAACCGAATCGAAATCTAGGGTTTTCTGCAACGGAAGAGAAGGCGAGAAGGTGGAGAGCAAGAATTCGACGACGTGTTCGCCGACGTAAGAAATCGGAAGAGCCGCGTCTTTGAAAACGTGGGGGCCGGGTTTCGCGAAGATCTGGCGGAGATCATGGGCGTCGGCTTTGCCGGTGGGGAGGATGGTGGTGCAAACGAAGAGCTTATCGAGGGGGGAGGAGAGAGGAGGGGTTTCGGAGGGGGTTAGGAGGAGAGAGAAAGTGGAGGAGGATAGAGGAGAGAGGATAGAGAAAAGGGTGGGGGTTAGAGGGGGTTTCAAGGAGAAGAGAGAAGGGTTGGTGGTGGATAGGTGGATGGCGACGGACATGGTGTGCATGAGGTTAGTGACGCGGAAGGTGGCGGCGCAGCGCTGGCCGCGGCGGAAGGTGAGTTCGACGTCTTTGACGTCGATGGTAACCAGCCTGTCCATTAGAGAGAGAGAGAGAGAGGATGGGTTGAAAGAGACGGGTGTCCGCTTTGTAATGGTTTGGTTGGGGGTGGAGAGAAGATGGAGAGATACAGAGAGAGAGAGAGAGAACGCTGTGCCCGTGTTTTAACTGAACGAAGCGAGTAGAGTCCGAACTTGAACGATTGAACCTTGAATTGGAGACAAAGTGTAATGAACTGGTGTTTTCAGGCGAATAATCTTTCTCCGCAGCCTGAGTTTCCACCGACAAAACCGTTGACCACCTGACTATGGGGATAGGTTTTTCCACTCAATCTTCCACCCCAAAAATGACCGTAATCAAGGGATTATCATGAAGGATTCTCGGGTCATTTTTGAGCGTTTACGTTCATTACTTACGCCACTTGCTAGAGACCCCTGTGGGCCAAGGTTTTCTTTTGAGCCATTTTCATCCATAATTTGTACTATTGTCCATCAACTCACTGTATAGATGGATGGTTAGGATTTATCTAAAGAAGGAGAAAGGAAAATTTACTTGACCGGCCCTGTCAGGTACGCCTTTTACGTCAGAAGCCCTATAGTTTCACTTTTACCCAGACAAATCAGCTCCAAGCCTAGCCGACCCTAAGGAGAGTAAAAGGTCCAAATTATCCCCTTCTATGACCTTCTTTAACCAACAAAGCATCGTCTTCTTCCTCATTTTATCCTGCAAAAAAGTTAGAGGTGTAAAACCCTAGACGGAGTGTACTTACTTAGTCTGATCTGCTCCGATCTGCTATTTCGAAGAAGAAAACAGAGGCTTGGAAGAAGAAGGCCCTGCATTTCTTCATTGTGGCAAAAAGACTCTGAACTTTGTCCTTGCGACGAGAGGTATCCTACTTAACCTCATTTTCAATTTATTAGTGTTATTTAGTGATGCAGTATTTCTTAGAAGAAGAAGGCCCTGCATTTCGTCATCGGCTCCATACACAATCCATATCGATTGCAAATACAATCGGCATCGACTCCATATAGAGTCGATGACGATTGTGTATACAATCGATATCGATTGTGTATGAAGTCGATGCCGATTGTATTTGCAATCGATATCGATTGTGTATGGAGCCGATATCGACTCTATATGGAGTCGATGCCGATTGTATACACAATCGATATCGATTGTGTATGAAGTCGATGCCGATTGTATTTGCAATCGATATCGATTGTGTATGAAGCCAATATCGACTCTATATGGAGTCGATGCCGATTGTATACACAATCGATATCGATTCAATATAGAGTCGATATCGATTGTATTTGCAATCGGCATCGAGTTATAGTCGTCTTTTCTCTTTTGTTTCATCAGTCTTATGACCCTTCCTTCTCATTCTTAAACAGACGATGACGGACGTGAGAATTCCTCTTCTTTGTCACTATGATGGCCTTCTTGTAAACGATGATGGCTTGTATGAAGGTGGCATGAGGCTTATTAACATTTCAATTGAAATTTCTATGAACAATTCATAAGGCTTAATGTCCGCCGCTTTGCGATGAAACAGCTATGAAGATAGTGAATACGCCTGTGGTTGCCGACATTTTGGACTCTGATGATTTGGCTATATTATTTACGTTTTATAAATTCGGAGTGGACGTTATAAAAGTATTCATCATTAAGAAACCGTCATCCTTCCCAGTTGAAGGTGAACAAGTAAATCTCGGATCGATTTTCTCATTCATTTCAGCCATGTAAGTTTGAGGATGAAATTGTATGCGATACCGTCCCGTTAGGCGATGACCGTTATATTGCGGCGAACGATGGCAGAGGAAAAGTAACATTTGATTTAAACGATGCTCCGATTGAATTATATGATGACCCAGTAAAATACATGCATGGGTCACAACAATGTAGTCAATGGTTAGACTATACTTCAGAAAGGGTGGTGGATACCAACGATTTCAGTCATATCTTTCCCGGTGGATGGACAACTTGGTTTACTCAAGACTTATGTTCTACCATGCCATCGATGGGAATTACCGGAGTAACTCAACCCCATATCCATGCATATGAGCACCCCTTCGGTGAAGGGCCTAGCCAACCACGCCATTATCCATTCTGTGAAAGATCCGGTCAATCACATCAGAACCCCTTCGGTGAAGGATCTAGTCAACCACCCGAGAACACCGCTAGTGAATGGCGTAGTCATCCTCAAGTCATGAATGAAGATACCTTAGAAGAAGAATATGAAGGCGAACCGGATGGGTTTATCAAAGAGGATCCGAAAATTTTTGTGAGACATTGACAATCCCCTAGTAGACGGAGATTACGAAATGTCAGAGACATCGGGCGATTCCTCCGATGAAGAGGTGGAAACTGAATATCGGAATTGGACGTTTAAAATTGGAGAGATCTTCCGAGACAAACAAACATTTCAAAGAGCATTGAAAGAACACGCGGTGAAGAAAAACTTTCAAATTCGGCCTTTGAGGACCGCTAGTTATCGAGTGACAGCCGGATGCTACGAACCCGATTGTTCGTGGCGAATACATGCTTCTAAATTGACTGGGCTCGATTCTTTCTAAATCAAGACATTCAATAGTACTCACACATGCGGAGCCGCTAAGATCGGATCGCACGGTCACCGTAATGCAACAATCTCCTTCGTAGCGAATTATGTACGGGATAAACTTATGGAAGGATTCGACTACACACCGGCGTCGATAATGTTTGATATTGCAAAAGCTTATAATGTGCAAATCTCATATGCAAAAGCTTGGAGGGGAAAAGAGCTTGCCCTTAATGATATTAGAGGAAGTTGGGAAGGACAATTTATTGATCTACCAACCTACGTGAAGGAGATGGAGAGGGTAGATCCTAATGTACAAGCATCCTTTCAACTTACTCTTGACGATAAGTTTCAAAGATTTTTTTGGAGTTTTGGCCCATGCATCGGAAGCTACCGCAATACACTTCGTCGCATATTGCTTGTAGACGGCACACACCTACGAGGACGTTTCGAAGGGATCCTACTTATCGCCTCTGCACAAGATGGTAATGGTCATATATTTCCGTTAGCATTTGCCGTGGTCGAGTTAGAAGAAGAGGATACGTGGATGTGGTTTCTTGAACGGGTAGGTGCGTTCGTGATCGGTGGGTTTAACGAAGATCTCGTAATTATCACGAACAGGTCGAAGGGTTTAATAAATGCGGTGAAACGTATCTTCCCTAACGCATATCACAACTACTGCATGCGGCATATGACACAAAATTTGCAGCACAAGTATCCCAAGAACAATGTTAAGGGTCTATGGTGGTGTGCCGCGCGTGCATATTCGAAAGAGAAATTTGATTATTTTATTAACGAAATGAAGAATGATCCTGCTGATTCTCAGGCCGTAGAATATATTTTAAAAATAGATCCAAAGCATTGGGCACGCGCACATATGGAAGGAAGGCAGTACGATTCCCTGACTACGAATATTGTCGAAAGTTTAAACAGCGTGCTAAAGATAGCTTGAGAGAGACCAATTATTGACTTAATCAGAACTACTAGAGAGAAAGTCGCCGATCATTTTCAAAAACGCAGAGAGATATCTGATAAATGGACCACCCTTCTCTGCCCGAAAGCAGACGCTCACATGAAGAAGGTGTTGCAATGGGCCGGTAGAAAGAGAGCTCAACCATACGGGCGCGATCAATTCCAAGTCAATTCCGGAAATTACATTCATCACGTCGACTTGGAACACAAGACAGAAGTTGCGCCGTTACACATGGCTTGCCTTGCTCCCATGCCGTGGCGGCCATCAATCGAAGAAGTTACGACTACCATAAATTTTGTGAGAACTGGTTTTTCACCGCTTGCTTTAGACAAACATATGACGAGCAATGGGTTCCCACCCTCGATAAAAGTCAATGGGAGTTCCAACCAGAGCAACTCCCTGAAAATATGAAAGTGAGACCACCCTATTATTGCCGAAAGCAAGCCGGCCGTCCGAGGAAGAGAAGGATAAGGTCTAAGGGTGAGGTTAGGGCACTACAGTGTAGCAGGTGCAGTGAATATGGTCACAACCGCAGGAGCTGCAAGGCAGTGGGACCGATGGGCTAACAGTGTATATTTTTAATAATGATAGATTGAATGTAAATGAGAAATTCAGAATCCATGTTTTTTTACACTGTAATATAGTCTTTACCGATATATCATAGAGTCGTCATCGATTGTATAAATAATCGATATCGATTCTATATAGAGTCGCCATCGACTATTTATAAAGTCGATATCAATTCATTTAAGAATTGGTATCGATTATGGATACCGTCGATGACGACTCTATATAGAGTCGATATCGATTATTTATACAATCGTGAACGATTAGTTATATAGTCGGTAGCGATTACATACAGAGTCGTCACCGATTATTTATATAGTCGATGACGACTATATATGTAGTCGCTAATGGACGGTTCAGCTGGGCTATCTTTCGCTGCCAGGCTCTCCTTGGCGGCCCCCCTAGTTCTTGGCCGACCCTCTCCCACATGCACGAGGCCCTTTTTCGAGAGGGGTTCTTCTTCAGACGTCGATGCGTCATCCCATTCTTCCTCTCCCTCTCCAACATTCTCGACCGAAATGTAATTTCTTTTCTTCTTCGATCGAATCTCTTCCACAGCTTTCTTGACCGGTTCTTTCCTCTTCCCCCCAACCTCCTTTTGAACCCGTAGATATTCTCTTAACGAATCGGGTATCACCTCAGAATGAATCGCTATCGATTCTGTAATGAATCAGGGCCTTGATCAACATTTAATGAAATCGGTAAGTTGTTTTTTAACAGGTACAGACAACGAGAATAACATCCGCCTCGCGAAAATTCCCTTTGATCTCGGATCATACCGGTCTCGACCATTTCAGCCTCGTGGAAATGGGTACCTGATTATTTAATAAATGACGATTATAGTTACGGGCAGACCATAGCCCACTATTGAAATTATGCATCCATATGTATTGTACGTCTTCAAGGATTTATCCATCTCGGCGGTTTTTCTATTCGCTGCGCCCTTTATTATATACTCGATCAAGTCCTGGTAGACGTGCAGACCCCACGGAGTTCGGTTAAAGGTCTCCACATCATCGATGAGGTCGATGTGGTCTTCCGAAATCTGATGGTAGGACTCGGGGAAGAGAAATATGCACAACACAAACAGAAGGGACAACTTTAAGAAGTCCTCATCACTTTCCGCTCTCCAAATTGCAGCATCTATATGAGACCGGAGAATTTTTCCGAGAGGCGTTCCATGAAAATATTTGTATCTAATGGTTTATTCTACGGATGGTTTAACGGATGGGGTATACTTTTCTGGGCCAACTACAGCAAGGCCCAGTATCAATGCAATGTCTATCTTCCGAAGATAGACATCAGTCTTCCCAATTGGAAAGTGGTTTTTATCAACCCAAAATGTCAGCATCGCATCCACCACATCGGAAAGAAATCCCACACCCTTGGGGATTTGAAATATTCCACCAAAAACTGAATCTCTCAGTAACTTCTTCCGAGGTGGGGTAGCATTTTCGTAGAGATTCGAAATGGCACTAGGCGAACACTTGGCAACAGCTCGGTGTACAACCATCTTGACAGCCTTTTGAAATGAACTGTAATAAAAAAGAAAAGACTGAGCACCATACTAACAAGGATAGTTAAAAATGTTGATGAAATGTATATATAAAACATGTATCGATTATATATAACCGATATCGAGTCTACATATAATCGATACCGATTACATATGTAACCGATAACGACTCTATATATAATCGATATCGATTACCTATGAAATCGCCAACGACTCAATATAAATTCGCAATGACCTCAAAATGTTTATTTATATAGAAATTACTTAATTTACTGACTCTTAAGTTTCTTTTTCTTTCTTTTGTTCTATTTCTTTTCTTCCTTCTTCTTTACCTACATCGATTACATATATAATCGATATCGACCCTATATGTAATCGATACCGACTCTAAATGTAATCGATATCGATTACTTATGAAATCGCCATCAATTCAATATAAGTCTACAATGATCTCAAAATGTTTCATTTACCTGTCAGGTAAATTTCCCTTATTTATATAGAAAATATTTAATTTACTGACTCAAAAGATTTCATGAAGTCGCCATTGCATCAAAAAGTTTTATTTACTTGCAAAATTTTTCAATTACATTCAAAAATTTTCACCTATAATTAAAAATGAAAAGAAAATTTAAGACATTGCTCCTCTTATTGATGTTTATTTTCCCCAAAGACACCATCGCCTTAAGACATTGCTCCTCTTATTGATGTTTTGCCCATATATTGCATACCCCGATTTTATTGATATATTGCCCAACATGTATGACCATACACTGCCCTATAACATGTCTACATATTTTTATTATCATTTCTTTAGTCTTATATAGTGATTGTAGAGCCCAATAAAATATATTGTCCAACTAGTTATTACTTGCCTATGCCTATCTAATTATTATTAGATTTATGTATTTTTTGGTCAGTTCAATGGTTGAAAACACTTATCTGATTAGGATAATAAATATTGACCTGTGTGTAAATTTTTGAGTGTACAATTGAATTTTTCCCAAGCCACTCAATATTGATTTGGCTGACCTTGATAAATTAGAAATGTCATTTTTAACCTTGAATCAAGTTCCTGATTGGGACTTGGATATATTATATATATTTAGTTAGAAAAACTTTCGGACCATAGATCATTTAATGAACCCTCTCTAGAGACTCATAGTAAATTGTAAACAAGTGAAAGAAAATACGATTTGTGATTTTTGTAGAACTATTTGAGATGTATTGTGCACCGCCAAATAGCGGCCCAGTTGGGATTGCCTAGGATGGACCTTTGCAATACAGTGATAGTCCTAAGAGACATAATGGGTCTAACAATCATTCGGGTGAGAAGTGCCTAGGATGGACCTTTGCAATACAGTGATAGTCCTAAGAGACATAATGGGTCTAACAATCATTCGGGTGGGAAGTGCCCACGCCTCTACTTTTGCACTAGTAGAGGTACCTACTTGGGATGCTAAGGTGAGAGTATTCGTTTGAAACCATGATCAATGCTTGGTATCAGCATTAAAAATAAAATATGTAAAAAAACTTAAGTAATCATGACATAATTGGGCAAATGAAAACTCTTCAAATCATTAAAACAGTACGTAATCTTTGTATAGTAGTTGGATTTATTTCATTACCTCTGTCGATTATATGTAGACTCGATTATACTCGCTTACATATAATCGAGTCTACATATAATCGATACCGATTACATATGTAAGCGATAACGACTCTATATGTAGTCGTTATCGATTACCTATGAAATCGCCAACGGCTCAATATAAATTCGCAATGACCTCAAAATATTTATTTATATAGAAATTACTTAATTTACTGACTCTTAAGTTTCTTTTTCTTTCTTTTATTCTATTTCTTTTCTTCCTTCTTCTTTACCTACATCGATTACATATATAATCGATATCGACACTATATGTAATCGATACCGACTCTAGATGTAATCGATATCGATTACTTATGAAATCGCTATCAAATCAATATAAGTCTACAATGATCTTAAAATGTTTCATTTACCTGTCAGGTAAATTTCCCTTATTTATATAGAAAATATTTAATTTACTGACTCAAAAGATTTCATGAAGTCGCCATTGCATCAAAAAGTTTCATTTACTTGTAAAATTTTTCAATTACATTAAAAAATTTTCACTTATAATTAAAAATGAAAAGAAAATTTAAGAAGAAGGATGAAAAGCAGGTGGTGGATGGGGTGGAGAGGCGGGTGGTTCCGTCTTAAGTTTCTTTTTCTTTCTTTTATTCTTTTTCTTTTCTTCCTTCTTCTTTTTCTTTTCTTCCTTCGCCAAAATCTCCATTACTTCATCGCATTTTCCACGTGAACCGAGGATCTGGTTCTGGTGGTGGTGGGTCCTCCCATACGGGCTCGAACTTGATTGGGTTATAGAAGGTTTTTTCTTCGTCGTCAGACATTGGGAAAAATATGGGCTGGTAGGGATGATAGGTGGTTTGCTAAGGACGAACTAAACCTGTATTTAAAGCTCCTAGATTGTGGAATACGAATCGTTGTATTAAATTCTCTCATTCTTCCAACCTAACTTGCTATAATGGTTTTACAAAAGGGTAGTTGGCAATAAATTGAACGTCGGCTGAGATAAATATAAAACCTCGTATGATTTATTATGGCATCGAGGTAATAACTATAGGAAATTAATTCAAATGATGGGTATTAATTATATTCATGAGAGTCGATATCGATTTGTTATAGATTTCGCCATCCACGCTTATATAGTCGATTACGACTACATATATAATCGATATCGATCTTCTATGTAATCGATATCGATCTTCGATGTAATCGATAGAGACTAACTATGTAATCGGTAACGATTACATATAGGATCGATATCGATTACATAGAAGATCGATATCGATTACATATGGGAAAACCTAAAAAAATTATGTCAAAATATGCACTAAAGAGAGGAGAAAAAAAAAATCTATAGCGATGGAAGCTAATTTTAATTCTAACTTACAGATTTGGTAGCTTGAAGGTTGTAGATTTGAACGCGATCGTCCACGAAGCGTCAACGACTCTCCACCAACTTCGAACGAACAAGTAAATTGAAAACAGTAAATGATTTGAAAAGAGGGCGGCTATTTATTACTGTGGGGGTACTTTGGGTATTTCCTACAGGCGTGCCTCAGCTCGGCTCGCAACGGGTTTGTCTGGGTAAAAGTGAAACTATAGGGCTTCTGACGTAAAAGGCGTATTTGACAGGGCCTGTCAGGTAAATTTCCCAAGGAGAAATTATCCTTATTATTTATGTAATGATTACTAATTAATCACAAGCAATTAATATATGTAGCTTTAATTATCATTGAGGCGTTATGAATATTTAATCATGAGCACCGTGATGTCAAAATCTATCAAATGAAAGATTGAGGCGAAAAACTTTAAATTAAGGTAAAAATAAATTAAAACAACAATACATATCAGTTTTCTCGTCAACAAGTATATATCAGGCATCCCCCTTCATCGATAAATCACGATAACAAGAAATTAAGCAAACCGGAAGATATAACGGAGGAGGAAGAGCTACAAGGGCACGTATAAAGGTAACTGACGTGAGAGTTTGGTGGTCGCAATTAATAAGGAAATTTATGAGATCGACTCTGATACATTTTTTACATCAAAGACCCTATATTTTCATTTTTACCCAAATCGACCTGCTTTTAGCCAAGTCATTTTCAGCTAGCACAAAAAGTTCGAAATATCCCTTCTTACACTTATTTTTATTCTACATGATTTAAAATTTTAAATATTTGCACTTTTCTATATTTATGCAGTATGAAACGGGATCTATGCCGCTTGATTTGAAGGCCACAATATAAAATCGATAGCATCAAAAATAGAAACGAAAAAAATACGATATCGCTTTTAAAAAAAAAAAAAAAAAAAAAATTTAAAACAATTGATGGCGACTCTTAAAACAGTCGATGGCGATTCTTAAAACAATCGATGGCGACTCTTAACACAGTCAGTATCGATTGTTTTAAGAGTCACCATCGACTGTTTAGAAAGTCAGTACTGATTGCGAAAACAGTCGCCATCGACTGTAAACAAAATAAAAAAAACTTGCATGACACATGATCTCTCTTTGATGATTCAATGCAGCCACGACTTTCATTCAAATTGTGTAGCAAGCAATGGCTCCCGCGGTATCACAATGTAAAGATCAATACCGCTTTCTTTCAAACACCATCTATATCGTTTAATTTGAAGGCTACAATGTAAAGATCAAATGTGCCAAAGATTGGCATAAGACATGCTCTCTAATATCTGTTTTTTCACAGTTGACTATCAAATTTAATCATTGGCTCAACTAACGAATCGTCACCGATCAAATAATCAATCGTTATCGTTCGACTAAACAATCGTTATCGATCGGATAAGCAATCGTCATCGATTGAATAAGAAATCGTTATCGATTGGATAAACAATCGCCATCGATTGAATAAGCAATCGTCATCGATTGGATAAACAATCGCCATCGATCTGAGCCAACGATCTAATAAGCAATCGACATTTATTAAACACTATATAGAAAAAGACTTATTAAAAGAGCACAAACATAGTGTGTAGAGCAATGGTAAAGTGTGTCTTTTTCAAACAGGTGATTTTGAGTCTAGCCAACTCAACTATAAACCAATAATTTTATATTAAAATACTTTCATTTATTTGAGCAAAGACGATTCTTTATCAGATCGATGGCGATTGTTTATCCAATCGATGACGATTGCGTATTCAATCGATGGCGATTGTTTATCTAATTGATGACGATTGCTTATTCAATCAATGACGATTGCTTATCCGATCGATAATGATTGTTTAGTCGAGCGATAACGATTGATTATTTGATCGGTAACGATTCGTTAGTTGAGCCAATGATTAAATTTGATAGTCAACTGTGAAAAAACAGATGTTAGAGAGCATATTTTGTGTCAATCTTTGGTACATTTAATCTTTACATTGTAGCCTTCATATCAGACGGCATAGATGGTGTTTGAAAGAAAGCGGTATTGATCTTTACATTGTGATACCGTGAGAGCCATTACTTGCTACACAATTTGAATGAAAGTCGTGACTGCATTGAATCATCAGAGAAAGATCATGTGTCATGCAAGATTTTTTTATTTTTTTTTACAGTCGATGGCGTTTGTTTTCGCAATCGGTATCGACTGTCTAAACAGTCGATGACGATTCTTAAAACAATCGGTACCAACTGTGTTAAGAGTCGCCATCGATTGTTTTAAGAATCGCCATCGACTATTTTAAGAGTCGTCATTGATTATTTTAAATTTTTTTTTTTTTAGGAGGCGATATCGCCATTTTTCGTGTCTATCTTTGGTGCCATCAATTTTATATTGTGACCTTCAAATCAGATGACATAAATCTCGTTTCACACCGCATAAATATAGAAAAATATAAATATTTGAAATTTTAAATCATATAGAACGAAAATAAGTGTAAGAAGGGGTATTTCGGATTTTTTGTGCTAGTTGAAAATAGCTAGATTAAAAGCTAGTCAATTTGAATAATCCTAAAACTATAGGATCTCTCACGTAAAAAGT
Source organism: Chloranthus sessilifolius (assembly GCA_021018995.1). NCBI lineage: Eukaryota > Viridiplantae > Streptophyta > Magnoliopsida > Chloranthales > Chloranthaceae > Chloranthus > Chloranthus sessilifolius. Next base: position 14,005,499 of record CM037588.1, read on the forward strand.
ATATCTTACTGGGTCGATCAAGTAAATTTTCCCAATTAATAACTAAAGGCTACAACTAAGTATTAACCAGGGGTGGGCGGCGCAGATCCCAAGTAAGATGGGAAGGGAGATGAATTATCTATGAAAATATCACTTTACCCTTAAAAAGTTCACACTCCTGATGGAAGGAACAGGAATTGGTTAGAAATACAATTTTGCCCTTAAAGAGTTATCTAAAGATATAGGTAAAATACAATTTTGCCTTAATAGTTGTCTAAAGAGATAGGCGGGGGTATGATGGGTCATTGGGTCCGATACGCATAGTTGGAAAACGGACTTGGGGTGGCGACACGTTGCCTCTAATGGTAACATTTCGTGTAAAATTGCGAATCTCCTTGTCTGTTACCTTTTGTTTAAAAAACGATGGATATAATTCGGTATCGGAGTCGTATCTATCCTTCAGGGACTGATACCGGATATCCATATAAATACCAACACCGTGGTCTAAACAGTGGAAACGCAGGCTGCAGAGACCGAATCTTCTGCTGTAAATAGTGGTACCGTAAACTGTAATATGGTTAAACTTCATCCTTGAATAGAGATAAAGTGTGCAATAGGATTGGGGACTGTGTTAGACGACTACAATTTAGGAGTGTTTGTGATTTTTGTGAATGCAAATTTTTTAGGGCTCTTTCGAGAGTCCAATTTCCTCTTACTCATTTTCTAAGATTTTCCGATTGAAAGCGACAAGCCTTCATCCGAGCTTTTTGGTCGGAAAAGCTCAGAATCTAAGTTTCTGAATTTATTCTCTCCCTTTGAAGCAACACCCAATCGCTCCCTCCACCCAACATTCATCTCTTTGCTTTGACTTTAAAGTACCTATTTTGCTATTTTGCTTTGCCTTTAACTACTAGTTTTCCCCTTAACTAGCAGTTTTGTATCACTTTTGTAGTTATAAATACCAAATTTATAACCTGTATGGAATTGGTATTTTAATGAGTATAGTACGGGTATATTAGTGATTATATTACTCAGTATATTACTGATATATTACTGATATATTAAGTATAAAATTGGTATATTACTGAGTTTGAAATGGAAATCTTAACTGTATAAATTATTGGTATAATGTGGTATAAAATGGTATATTAACTGCTATACTACTGGTATATATATGGTATAATACTCATATAAAACTGTACATTACTGGTATGAAAGTAATATATTATTGGAATGAATATGGTATAATACTGGTTTAATGGATGAAACTCGTATATTACAATGTTTGAAACTGGTATAAAATTGGTATATTATTGGTATAAAAGTGGATTAATACTGGTATTTAATTGATATAAAACTGGTAAACATCGTTTATATCCGTAATTACAAATATACACTTTCAAAAATTCGCATTTGGCCATGAAATATACTATACTAGCAGTGAAAATACTTGGCAAGTACAGGTGTTGTACTCCTTGCCCCCCCAAAAAATGTAGCTGAAGGAACTACTCAGCTGCCACTTGTTCATTGCAGGTGACAACACAAAGAGGGACCATTCAATGGCAATGGTACCCCTCACACATTGCCTCTCACATGCGGAATAGTAGAGGTACACCTCAAAGACCCAAGAGGTTCTTTGCACCACCTGCCTCCACCTAGTTTGGTAGGTGTCATGTGTAGTAGAGGATAAGCATTGAAGGAGCATTGACCAAGGTGTCAATGCTTGATCTTATTTGATCTTGCTGCCACCATAGCTGATGTGATAATGGCCTATAAATTCCCCCCCTCCCGAATGGAACAAAGCACCGCTTGCAACAACTTTTGAGAGGTTTGCTTTCTTCCTTCCTTGTTCTTCTCTCCATAGAAATTTTGCCTCTTCTTTGAAATTTGTTTCTTTTTTTACTAAAACAAGCAAAAGTAATGTCTTATGTATTTTTATTTTTTTATGGGGTCTTAAACAAACATGTGGGCAATCATAATTTTCAATATCTACTAGGAATGTCCCCTTTAATGTGTGTATGACAGTTTCAATTTTAATTCTATCTTATTTGAACTGAGTTTAATCTATGGTTCTTTGCACCACCTATATTGAAATGCTATTTTGAAACTAATATTTGTTTGTTTTTGTTGTAACTATCTAGGACATTGCAACCACCCATAATAGAACTCAACTAAATCTCAAAATATGTATGTTGTCTATTTCAGTTAAGTTTATGTTAAGTAATGGTCCATGAAACTTGTGTCCATAAATTAGCTAGAGATTGAAAGTTACAGCCAGGTAGCCATTACAACTACCTTGACCAAAGGTGATGGCAGAGATTTGATTCGATCTCCTTGGGGGGCATTGAAGGCTATAAATTGTACTCCTTGCCTCCCTTCAAACCAATCAGTATTTTGGTTGTGTTTCTTTGACAATTTGTATATGGTTCCTCAAAAACAGACATATTTGTTAAGCCTAACTATACAACTTAAAGAATGACTTAAATTTTATGTTTGCTTAGCTTCTGCTTGGACATAGATATACATTTATGCAATTAAAGGCAGTTGGGGCAGAGATCATACCAAAAAATAGAATCTGAGTTTCTATCTTGGCTATGCACTAGAGTTAAGTTCAACCTTTACTCTGCTATAGAGTAGAAGAAGCTGTCACAGCATAACCAAAAACAAAATTTGTGTTTCTGTCTTGGCTATGCACTGGGACCCAAATGAAAATATATAAAAAAACTGACATAATGCTACTTTGGTCTTGGTAGCTACTTTTGAGTTGTGATTATGTTGGCTTGGCTGGTTATTGTTAAGGCACATACTACCATTTAAGAAATGACTTAAATGTTTTAATCCCTTGGCTTTACTAGTAGGAGATAAATATAAATATATATATATATATATATATATATATATATATATATATATATATATATATATATATATCCCAGCCATAATTGTTTCATATTTTAATTTTAAAAATGAAAATGACCTTCTCACTATACTTCACAGAATTGGTATTGATCAACAAATCATGGTTGTTAAGGCTATGTATGGCATAACTCTCTGCTAGCCCCTGCCACAACAGAGTTCACCTGCTTTAGTTAGCTCTCATTCTCTTTTCTAACTCCTTGCGGAGGAAGATTTACCTACTCTAACAGCAACCTCCCTGCTCTCTACTAACTCCCTACCAGAGCAAATAAAATCTGCTCTGGCAAGGAGTGAGTAGAGAGGAGGTTGAACAGGTAAATCTTGCATAAAATCTTGCTATGTAAGGAGTTATCAAGGAGAAGGGCTACCTGCTAAAGCAAGTAGCAGAATGTTAGTAAAGAGGATGGGAACCTGTTAAAGCAAGTGAACTCTGCTATGGAAAGGGCTAGCAGAGAGCTATGCCATAAGCAACCTAACACTCCAGCAAAACCCAAACCTAGAGAGTAATCTTTTCATCATAATAGTTAAACCAACTCCAAATTATAGTTGGTGAAATGAAAGTAATACTAGTCGTCACTCAACAATAGTGGTCACTCAACACTAGCATAGATCTTAGTTAGATCAAAGATCAATAGTAGTGGTTACTCAACACTAGCATAGATCTTAGCCAGATCAAGTTTCAATAACAACCTTCCATTGCTCAATTTTAAAATTATTGCTACTCAAATGAGCAATGAAAGCCATTTCGGAAGGGTTGGGCTAATTTTCAGGCTCCCCAAAGGTACTTTGGTCCAGGCTTGAGTCTGGAATAAGAGGCCTGTGATGGACTAGGGCCAAGACAGTTTATTACGCCGGGCTCCAACTGGCCTTGGGCCAATGCAGACCCTGCTTGTTGACACTCTTAAAATACTAAATCAAGTAAAGAACAATAAATCAGAAAGCTAAAGTTTTATAGGATTTATTTTTGAAAATGTAAACTTGGCCATCTCATTTAAATGCACACTTCTATAATCTTCAAATGGAGCTGATTTTAATAGAAAATCAACATGCAAGATTGGTAACTACACCATCTCCAACAGTCACACATTTAATGAACTTAGAAGCACTCATTCTCTTTCCTTTTTACTACAAGCTTAGTAGAAAAATGAAGAAGGAGACCACCAAAATTTGGGAAGTCCTAAAAGAGCAACAATTGGATAACTGATTCTTTTACTATTTTTTGCATAATATGTTGTTCCATTGTGGATTGAATTGGTGCTGCTCAATTATGGATTGAATTGTTGCTGCTCCTGCCAAATGCTCTCCATAAAAGGTATGTGTATAATGAAAAATCCAGGAACATCTATAAAGAATAGTCTGCTACAATAATCAGTTATGATTGGGCTTTGATTGCTATATATTACAACAATCAGTTTTATAATTGATTTATATATATATATGATTGCTATATGTCTTTAATTTCCAAGGCAAACTATTTTGTTTTTTGATTCAGATATATGTCTCTTTTGGATTTGTTTTTTATTTTATTTTATTTATTTTTATATTGGTGCCTTTTGGATTGTTACCTTCGACTGGTATGAATCCTTTGATAAGGTTGGCAACATGTTTTATTGTTTCCATGAATTTATCTAAAGAAATACAGCTTGTACTTTGATTTTTCTAATTATTTATTTATTTATTTTATGTTTGGTAAGATAGGAAAGTAGAATAGCTTGAAGGGTTCATGTAGAATTGATGATCCTTTGGTAAGATAGGCAAGTAGAAAAAACATGAAGGGTTGATGTAGAATTGATGAATCTATTTCGAATGAGAAACTAATACTTTTGCCATTTAGATTGAGTTTATATAAATTTATTGGACAAGAGCCTAATTATAAATTGGATTATAAATCATCATTGAGCAAGGAACTTATTTTCACCTTGATGGTTAAACTTACAAAATGATATTGAGAAGTATGAAGTTGGATAGGGCAATTTTCTTATCAGAAAAAATAAAGATTAATTTATACTCAAGGTAATTGATATTATTGTTGAGACTTGAGAAACAATAAATATTCCTTATGCTTATGTCAGCCGATTTTTCATTACTTATGATTCTTTTGGGTATTCTTTGGAGCAATTAAGCAAAACAAGATTTGTTTTGAAAATAATTAGATATATAAACAAAAATTGAAATATTTATCAAAGTAGGTTGGGAACAGAATTATGGGCAAAAAAATTTAGCACAACAGGATGAGCATGCAATTCCTTAAGTTTTGGTATATAAGGCTAAATTATATCCAAAACCATTCTTGTTTTTTTTTTTTTTTTTTTTCTGAATTTCCCTTTTCTCAATTGGAAGAAGGTTATGCAATCTTAACACTACGTCCAAAAAGGTGATGACACACACATCGACTCTCACTGGTCCATTATACGTTCAGGAAATCCTTTGCGGGCATCCAGATATTGTATATGAACTCCTTCGAATGCGTACACTCGCATTCAGAAGTTTATGTGATGGCCTTAGGGTGAGGGATCTGTTGGAGGACTCACAGAAGATGAAGGTGGAGGAGGTGGTTGCTATATTCATGTACACTACAGCCCAAAATCAAAAGAATAGAATCATCCAAGATAGATTCTAGCATTCGGGCTCAACCATTAGTCTATGTTTTAATAGCGTACTTGACGTTATCTTATAGTTATATGGGGAGTTTGTAAAACATGCCACTATTAGAACTCCCCCGGAGATTACCAGCCAACCATGGTTATACCCATGGTTCAAGGGTGCTGTAGGAACTCTCGACGGTACACACGTTGACGTGATCGTTCTCAAGCAAGACTCATAACGTTATCGTAATCGTCACAAAGCGACATCACAAAATTCTCTATGTGTCATATCGTTTGATATGCTATTCCAATACGTACTCCTTAGATGGGAGGGGTCTACCCCAGACTTGAAATTTCTAGCTAGTGCTCTATCTAGGCCACATAACCAACTTTAAGTGCCACTGAATAAGTATTACCTTTTAGATGAGAGTTATTCCAACATGCAGAGGTTTCTAGCTCCCTATCAGGGGGCTCACTACCATATTAAAGAATTCAATACCTTGAATCCCCCATTGACTCTATAAGAACTTTTCAACAAGCGACATGCGTCCTTATGTAATGTGATTGAGAGAATATTGTGAGTACTGAAATAGAGATTTCCAATATTGAAAATAGTCACGAGGTTCCAAATTCAATCACAAGTGAAAATAGTCACCACATGTTATATTCTACACAATTTTATAAAATTATACGATCAAGAAGATCCATTCTTCCAAGAATGGCCAGATGACCGTATAGTAGAGTCCTCTGACGACTCAGTCCATGAGATAGACCCTGATATCCATTGCATTCAAAGACTTATAAATTGTGAATGGATGAGAGCATTCCGTGATAATATAGCGAACACTATGTGGGAGGCACAATCATGTTGACATATTAAATGTACAGTTGGTTATATAATTTTTTTATAAACTTTTATCTTGAAACCATTAAATGAGCAACTTCACTCTCTTGCACCCACTAACCAATTGACGTATTTTATAGTTGTAAGTAAACATTACGTCGTCTTCGTTGGTAGAAGACCGGGTATATATCAAACCTGTGAGAATTGCTCGAAAGAAGTAACCTATTTTTTTGGGACTCGTCATTGCTCATTCCATTCGTACGACGAAGCACTGAATGCGTTACAATAACCCCTAAACAAACCCTCATATATCCCACCCAAACATTACTATGTACCTTCAATAATCCAACAAACACACCTCGTGGATAGAGTGGTAGACAGGGTCCCAGATGTTTGTGTGCATGTAGATTGTATGTGTGAAATATTTGCACGTGCAATTATTATCGTCCTCCTATCCACTTTAGTTATTTATGTATGTCAATCACTGTGATTTCTTAAATATCAATATTATCTTTCTCAACGTTTTCATATATTACATGTCTATAAAATGTGCTGTAAAATTTTATTATTTCTCTTACATAACGTTTTGACATTTTAGATGTGTTTATCAAATGTACAGCAATGGCGGGGACACCAGGGTCGTCCTCATCCTCCAACTATCTCAGCGGCCGATTGACCCCAGTTGCTCGATGTCATATCACAGTCATAGACCTAGACCAGCTACAGGCCCACCAGCAGATGCGCCCGATGGTTCCCTTGGATTCAGCCCTCGAGCAGTGGCCCCACCAACAATTCGGGCCCAGTCCCACTGGTTCGAGCCCCGGGCCTACAACCTATCCGCGCTCCGGCACCACCACCCATTCGAGTTGCTATCCCCCGCAAGGTCATGGAATTGCTGCCCCCCCTCCACTTCAGGGTCGCACCGAACAAGGACAAGGCCGTGTAGCCCTAGCTCGACTAGCCACACGGCCATCGCTGAGTTACCACCGCCGTCCCGTCTACATCCGACCAAACTCGTCTTCCTCCGACTCTAGCGACTCAAAGTCCCTTTATCAGCTTCCTCTTCATAATCAGGATATATTCAACAACTTGGATGCGGGGATGAGCTCCCCAAGATGTACGTCAATATCCTCCTACTCTTCGGAGGAGGACAATGACGATGATGATGATGCTACCAATTACTGATTGGTAGAGGAGTATTTGAATTAAGCCAATTTTATTTGTCATGACCTAATCAATATGTATATGTTTATGTTTTATTTGTAGTATTGTTTAGGTTGTACATATTTTAAATTAAGCCAATTTTGTCTTACTGGCTTAATCGAAATGTATTTTGTATATTTTATTTTATTTTATATATATATATAATGTGTCATATGTGATTATTGTGCTAATGTTCTTTGTAGGACGATTAACTGACTAACTTTTTGATTGGGTATTAGTGGCTCATTTTCAAAGTAATGACTATTAAATCAGATTCGGAAAAAGACTATCAAATATGTTCAGCTCCATCTCGACTGGTTGCCCGTAAAATATGAGAGAAATCCGAATGCGACACATAAATTGATGATTAGATAACTTTTCTACTGTCGTAGCATAACCACCTATTGAATTGATTCTGAGGATTTTCTGAGAGGAACTTAAGAACGAAAGATTATGCTCTTTTATAAGAAAAGTCACGAAAGTAACTTAGGAAAGCATATAGGAAAAGCCAGAAATCTGAGTCTGCTAAGAATCTGCAGGAATCTAAGTGTTCTAGAATCTAAGCTTTTCTGGGAAAAATCAGGAAACACCTGAACGAGGCCTCAGTGTTTAGGCTTGTTTATTTGAGTGTCTCGATGGTGGTAATTTTACCTAGCCCTTACGAGTGCGAGTTTTGCACCAAAAATTGGCCCACACAACTGAAAGCAACCCAATAATTGGCCCACAAAACAAGACCGAATGATTTCAGTTCAATCAATTTTGGGTGGCCAAATCGAAAATTGGTTGGATAGATTTAAAAACTGACAAAAAATTAAAAAAATAGTAAAAAATTGAAATCAAATTAAATTGTTTATTTATTATTTATTATTTATTATTTATTTTTTAATTCTAATATTTTGAAAAATTAGTTAACTAATTGTTTGGGTTTGATTTTAGTTCAAGCTTAACCAAACATGCATCCCTTCTAATCCTTAGCCTCACGCAGAATTTGAGTAGGCTGAACACTTAGTAACCCGCTCAACTACTTCTAGTCAACCTCTCTTCACCAAAACTAGAGAAGCTAACCATGGATCAAAATATCGTCTGATGCAGATACGAATCGTCCTATACGTATTGGTTTTAGACCTCACCGATACGGTACATTCAAGGTACCGTATTGGTGCCTCCCACACAAAACCCAAAATATCGGACGATACATTGGAATGTATCGTCTGAAATCAATACGTATTAGTTTTGGGGCTGGACTGTAACATCCCGAAAAAATTGTGGTTAAATAGTACACCTCGGGAAGCGGACCGACTGATCACATCTTCGACCGGGTCAACATTAACATGGTTGACTTAGTTGGACTGAGTATCCAAGATATTTACATACACACATTAGTTAGCTACAAGTGCTTAACACCCTAGTTAGGTGGTAAGTATAAGAAAAAGGAAAGGAAATTTATTTCCCTTGATTGAGTAGTTGTGAGAAGTTAAAGGAGAGTAAATGGGGAGGAGATTGGGTAGTGAAATCTAGAGCCGGGCATTCAATACGAAAGATTGGACTCGAAAAGTTAATGGATCGAGCTCGGGATCGAGAGTTTAGAGATTTGGGGGATTGCGAAACCCTAGTGAGCTAAAGCTTAGAATAAGAGAAAAAAATCCAACCTTTTGATATGGTAATATCTACTAATTCAAGTTTGTTTAATTATTAGATAGAGAATCTAAACTATTATGTATGAAAAAAAAATAGATGATAAATGGGATAGATGATGAGGAGATGAGTTCTAAGAGAAAGAGCACGTTCAGATCTGGAAATGGGTAAAATTGATCGAACGAAATTAGAGTTCGTTCAATCGATTTTGACCAATGAAGAAATAAGGAGAAAAATGAATTCTGAAGAAACCGTTCGATCGATTTGACAACCTGTGTGAACGATTTGAAAAATCGTTCAATTGGTTTGCTGGGGGACAAAAATAAGATAGGATGGATTTCTGAGGAATCGATTGAACGAAATAAATTTGTTCGATTAATTTTGGGATTTCGTTCGATCGATTTACAAATCGTTCAATCGATTTCCAAATCATTCGATCGATTCAGAAATTGTTCGATCGATTTGGACAAATTCAGGTTTTGTTGGGTTTTACATACGAGTTGTTCATGTATTGGGGTTAGGCTTCTAACCCAATATTTTTACACTTATAGTGATGAATTATATGTGTTTGGCCAGGCCTAGTTTAAGCTAAACCTAGAGATGGTTGAATGCTTGCTCGGATTGAAGGATCTGTGAAGTGAGAACGTGAGTAAGGTAGGGGAATATCTGAACTCGTACCCTTAATTACGAGAACATGTATGTGATGATTGTATATGAATGCATGTTTCCTTAAAGCTGAGTTGAAATTAAAATGTATTCTCTTTTAAAGTAAAGTTGAATTGTAAAATGTTAAAGTAGTAGTAGTAAGAAATGTTATGTGAAGAAATAAATGAGTAAAAGAGTTCAACCATCCCAGGGATGTATGTGTGCTATGGGCATCTGAAGGGTGCATCAGATAGTATGACATCCCAAGGATGTACGGTGGATGTAAAGATCCACGAAATAGAGCATATATATAAATGAGATTGAACAGGCTGAGAATTTATATGTATTTAGCACAATTATACGGTGAATAACTATATGTAGTGCACAATTGATTTAAGGTTTGTAGAATGCCCAACCGACGCGGCGGTATAACTGTGACTGACTCGGCAGGATATCCGTGACCAGTACGGCGGCTAATCCGTGCACCAGTAGACATCTCAGGGATGTATAGTAGTGATGTACCCGTCGCCTATGAGAAGGGACGTGGGTCAAGTTACTTGCAAAATAGTCTGATTAGATGATGATGGAGGGTATTCCATCGGGGCTCGATGCTATATTGCTCGGGGATTATTTAAGTTAATTGTTTTAAGCCGTGAGACCAGCCTTGTTGAAATCATAAGAACTAATGAACGTCAGATGTCATGAGTAGAGTAACAAAAGCATTCTGTTTATTTTATTGCATCTCAAATGGTTTTCCAAATAAATTATATTGATGAATTCATGCTTTGTTTATGTTATGAAATATATGTGAGTAAGAAAGATGTACTTGTTCAGATATTGTCCCTATTGAGCTAGGATGTAGCTCACCCTTTTGACTATACGTCACGAGTCCAGAGTTAGGAGTCGCTACAGAGGAGGTTGATCCCGAGGACTTTGATTACATTCCGAGGGAGGAATCTGAGCCTCCTCTTGAGAAGTTCTTTTAGAAGACTCGCTGCATACTTTGAGAATTTTGTAAGGGAGAGATTTAAGGCTTGATGCGTCTAGCCATGTTTTGTTTTTGTAAGAGTAAAGATACATGTAATATTCTTTTGTTGAATCATTTAGGGTGACCGTAGTTACGGCACTGATGGTTCGGGTTGGTTCTTTTGTCCATGCAGAGGTATGGAATCAGAACTATCTTTTGGATTAATATTTTGGTGTAGTATATTGTAGAACTGGAGATTTGTTCTACATTAAATTCTTATTGTATTTTTTAAAATGGTAAGGATGTATCAAGTGTTCTGTAAGTTATATGAGGCACGACCTCGAGGGTCGTGCTGATGATACAGGTTTCGGGGTGCCAAAATCTGGGCTGTCTTAGTTGGTATCAGAGTTATTTCTTTAAAATTTCTGACAAGTCTTGGATTGTGTGAGAGTGAAGGGGTCTCCTGCTAATGAAACTTTGGTTTCATGTGCAGAGCGCGATGTCTTCTAGGAGAAGGGTCGACCTAGAGGTAGCCAGAATAAAACTCAGAGAGGTGAAGAGGAGTTTCGAGCCGGGTCTAGTAGTAGAGACCAAGGAAATCCTTATGAAGGGAAAGGTCGAAGGGGCGATGCGACTGATCATGTTGCATTAGCCATGGAGGCTATGGTCGCTGCTATGGCCCAACAAACACAAGAGACTGTGTTACTGGCCCAGCAGACGGCAATGATGGCGGCTAATAATGTCGCTGGTCAGCAACCACCGCCACCTCCACCAGCTTTGTTGCATTCTTCGTTCATGGATTTTAGGAGATTGAGACCTCCTAGCTTCTATGGGCAGACAGATCTATTGGAAGCTGAAAAATGGTTAAAACAGATAGAGAAGCTTCTAGATAGATTACAGAGTACAGAAAATGAGAAGGTAGGATGGGCTTCCTTCCAGCTCGAGGGAGATGCCGATCCATGGTGGAAATCAGTACTGAAGAGAAAGGAAATCAAAGACCCTCACCGTCTATGGACTTGGGCGGATTTTGTTAGGGAGTTCAATAGGGAGTATTTCCCTAAGTAGGTTCGAGTACAAATGAGAAGAGACTTTTCAAATCTACAGCAAAGAGACATTTATGTGCGAGAGTACGGTGTAGAGTTTACACACTTATCCCGATTTGCACCAGAGTTAGTATCCACAGAGAGCATGAAGGCAGCCAAATTTGAAGAAGGTCTAAGGTCAAACATCCGTGAACGAGTGTCAACTTTCGAACTTGAACGCTATGCGGATGTGATGGGAAAAGCAATAGTGGCCGAGAGGGATATCTATGGTGTGTACAAAGGAAGGGATCAGTAGGATGGAATACGACCAAACCAAGGGAGGGTGGGTGAGTATGACTCGGGGAACAAAAAGCCGAGATTTATAGCACCAGCTCCACTCCCTAGACAGATAGCGTATATAAATTTTTCTAGACCACTTGTAGCTGCATTGGCGAGACCCATTCGATATGAGAACTCTACCGCCACCACAGGAGTGTCCACTAATCAAGGCTTCTCACGAGCAGCCTCTTCTACACCAAAGGAGACTTGTGCCAAATGTGGCAAGTCTCATAGGATAGTCGATTGTAAACGGGGAATGCAGGGATGTTATAGATGTGGAAAGATAGGCCACATCATCCAAGATTGTCCCGAGATGACAAAGGGAAGAACAGCTTCTGCTCTTACACCGAGACTGATCCAAGCTAAGAAGCCGGTCGTACAGGGAAGGTCCTATGCAGTTACGGCTCAGGACGCTCAAAATTTTAACGATATCATTCAGGGTGAGTTTTTGCTTAGATCAATTTATACATCGTGTTAAAAAGCGATAATATATTTTATTTTGTTTTGAGAAATATCCACCTAAATAAATTATGTAAGAGTAGATATTCTAATTGATATCACATAAGTGTGTTACATGAGTAGAATGCTAAACTAAGTGTGCCTTATAGGTACCTTACAAGTGTATAGGAGGGGGAGTGATGTAGCGTACATGGCTAGAGCATTAATAGATCCAGGATCTACCCATTCATATGTCACTCCTCGATTCACAAGAAAGATGAAAGTTAGGCCAGAGACTTTGGATTTTGTCTTGGCAGTGTCGATTCCGAGGGGAAAATCGGTTGATACAGACTTAGTCTGCAAGTCGATGGTTGTATCCATTAAAGATGGGGACGTCTATGGGGAAGTCTTTGAGTTGTCAGTATATTTAATCCTATTAGACATGCAAGGATTCAACGTGATCCTTGGCATGGACTGGTTGCCACAAAACTGTGCAACAATCGATTGTAAGAACAAGGTTGTCACCTTTAGGCCGAATACGAGACGCTCTTTTCGATATATAGGGGTGAGGACAAAGTTTCTACCACTCGTGTCCGCTATCAAAGATGAACGTTTGATCAAAAATGGATGCAGTGGCTATCTAGCTTTCCTAAAGGATGGCAAGGAACAGAAACATGTTGCTTCAGAGATTGCTGTGGTGTGTGAGTTTGACGACGTCTTCCTAAACGAATTACCAGGATTACCTCCGGAAAGAGAGGTCGAGTTCGCCATCGATTTGGCACTGGGAACGGAGCCGGTTTCTAAGGCCCCATATAGGATGGCTCCGACGGAGTTGAAGGAATTTAAAGAGCAATTACAGGAGACAAGGGGTTTGTAAGATCGAGTGTATCTCCTTGGGGTGCGCCAGTCTTGTTTGTCAAGAAGAAGGATGGGTCAATGAGGTTGTGCATTGACTACCGTCAGTTGAACAAACTCACTATAAAGAATAAGTATCAATTGCCAAGGATAGATGACTTATTTGACCAACTGTAAGGGGCAAGATATTTTTCCAAGATCGACTTGAGATCTGGATATCATCAACTCAGGGTCAAGGCAGAGGATGTTCAAAAGACTGCTTTTAGGACAAGATACAGACACTACGAGTTCTTAGTGATGTCATTTGGGTTGACGAATGCACCGGCATCATTTATGGATCTAATGAATCAGGTGTTTAAACCACACCTGGACTCTTTCGTCGTTGTATTCGTCGACGATATCCTAATACACTCGAAGTCAAAGCGAGAATATGAGGAGCACTTGAGAACCGCTCTACAAACATTGTGTGAATACCAATTGTATGCCAAGCTCAGTAAGTGCGAGTTTTGGTTAGAGAAAGTTAGTTTTGCATGTCGTCTCAAAGGAGGGTGTCACGGTGGATCCTGCAAAGATCGAGGCTATAGTACAATGGGAGCAGCCTAAGATAGTGACTGATATACGCAGTTTCCTTGGTCTAGCTGGGTATTACTGGCGATTTGTGGAGGGATTTTCAAGGATATCGGGGCCACTAACGAGGGTCACACGGAAGGACGTGAGATTTTAGTGGATCGAAGCTTGCGAGAAGAGCTTCCAAGAGCTTAAGAAGCGGCTCACTTCAGCTCCAGTACTTACAATTCCTACAGGCAGTGGAGGTTTTGCAGTCTACAGTGACGCTTCACATAACGGTTTAGGCTGTGTGCTCAACCAATATAAGAAAGTAATTACATATGGGTCGAGACGGCTGAAAGAACACAAGAAGAATTACCCAACGCATGACCTCGAATTGGCAGTGGTCATATTTGCGTTAAAGATTTGGAGGCACTATTTATATGGGGAGACTTTTGAGATCTTCACTAACCATAAAAGCCTTCGATACTTATTCACACAGAAGGAACTAAACATGAGGCAACGAAGGTGGATGGAATTTCTTAAAGACTATGACTGCTCCATTCAATATCACCCAAGCAAGGCCAATGTTATCGTGGATGCTTTGAGTCGGAAGGGTTCGACTAAGTTAGCTAGTCTGGTAATGGGAATATTCAAGTGGAAATTGTTTGAAGACCTATCATTGTATGATGCGACAATTAAAGTACAAGCTTCAGGTGCTCTGTTGGCCAATATTTCAGTGAGGCCGATAATTTTTGAACACATACACGAGTTGCAGATGAGAGACTCCAAGTTAATCAAGATTCGATAAGAAGTGATGGAAGGTACTAGACCGGATTTCTCTATAAGGGAGGATGGTTCCTTGTTGTTCAGGGGACGTCTATGTATTTCAGTCGATGCCGGTCTATGATAAACCATTTTAGATGAAGCTCACAAGTCTAAATACGTGATCCATCCTGGTAGCACCAAGATATATCAAGACATGCGTAAGACTACTGGTGGAGAGGTCTGAAATGCGACGTAGCAGAGTAAGTGTCAAAATGTTTGACGTGTCAACAGGTGAAAGTCGACCATCGACACCTTGCTGGCTTATTGTAGCCTCTACCCATACCAGAATGGAAATGGGAGTCAATCTCCATGGATTTCATAGTGGGATTGTCACGTACGGCAAAGAGGCACAACGCTATATGGGTTGTCATGGATAGACTGACAAAGTCAGCTCACTTCTTACCCTACAACACGATGTATACTGTCGGACGACTTGTGGAACTCTATATGAAAGAGATAGTGTGGTTGCACGGCATTCCGAGCAGCATTGTATCTGATCGTGACCCATTGTATATCTCTAAATTTTGGCAAACGTTTCAGAAAGGTATGGGCACTCGATTAAATTTTAGTTTGGCATTTCATCCACAAACTGATGGGCAAACAGAACTAGTAAATCAAGTGATAGAAGACATGCTCAGGGCGTGTATGCTCAAGTTACAAGGTTCGTGGGATCAACATTTACTGTTGATCGAATTTGCATACAACAACAATTTTCAAGTAAGCATAGGAATGGCATCGTATGAAGCTCTCGATGGTAGCCGATGCAGATCGCCCATCAACTGGAAAGAAATCAGAGAGAAATTTGTGTTGGGTTCGAAAATTCTTGAAGATAATGCCATGTTTGTACGAATGATAAGAGATAGGCTCAAGGCAGCTCAGAGTAGGCAAAAGAGCTATGTCGATGTCAAAAGAACAAGCCTAGATTTTGCCTTTGGCAATCACGTATTTGTGAAAGTATCACCCATGAGGGGTGTGATGAGGTTCGAAAGGAAGGGGAAGCTAAGTCCTCATTATATAGGACCCTTTGAGGTTTTAGGTCGAGTTGGTGAAGTAGCCTATCGCATCGAGTTGCCTCCATTGTTTAATAGAGTACACAATGTTTTTCACATTTCAATGCTCCGAAAGTACGTAAGGGACCCCATGCACATTTTAGGCGGTCAGCCGATTGAGCTACATGAGGATATGACTATGATTGAAGAAGCAACTCAAATTTTAGATCGAAAAGATCAAACTCTACGTACTAAGATCATTCCATTAGTACTCATCAAGTGGGGGAATCATCCGGTCGAGGAAGCGACTTGGGAGCAAGAGGTTAAAATCAGGGAATTGTATCCCCAATTGTTTGAGCAATAGAACACGAGTACTAGTCCCAACTCTGTTTTTGTAGTTCTAAGTTAGAATTTAAATTGTATGAATGAATGTATGTAAATTTGTATTGGAAGGTGCTTTGTAATGATGAGTATTGAAATTTTACGTTCGGGTCTAAGCGTTTAATTATTTAGTGTTGAAGTAAGTGTCGGTTATAAGCATAGAGCTGCTACCTCATTGGTGGAGCTACTATCAAATTGATTGGTTCACAAAGCCTATGGGTTATAGGACAAGTAGAAATAGCCTCAATCAAATTGTTGAGAAATTCGTTCGATCGAATTTCTGTAGGCTAAGGCCTTATGTGTTGTCGGAAAATCGTTCGAACGAATTTCAAATCGTTCGAACGAAATACAAAGACTAGTAAGCATTTAGGCTGTTACCAGCAACCGTTCGATCGATTTTCCAAATCGTTTGAACGAAATGTGTTGGCCAGTGGAGTGGAAGATAACAAAGAAATGGGGTTTAGCAAATCGTTCGATCGAAATTCAAACCGCTCGAACGAAATTTTGGGCCTACATTAAATCAGTAAAACTTCGTTCGATCGGAATTAGCATCCGTTCGAACGAAATTTGGGGCTTGCATTTAATGTGTGCAAACCGATCGAACGAATTTAAAATCATTCGATCGATTTTGAACACTATGTATATTGCGTGCGATTTTTTTTTGCGGTTCACTTGAAACGCAAGCCTCTTTCATTTTCTTTATTCAAGGGAGAGTTCTAGGGTTTGTGAGGGTCACTGATTTTCATCGATTCCGGTCGTCTCCAAGCTAGGAGCTGCACGGAACAACTACTAGGGGCGTCTAGAGGTAACCATTCACCTCTATTAAGTCTTAGAAATCTGCATTTTTCTTCCTATTTTAGGCCTTGTGAAATTAGGGCTAAACCCTTGCCCATAAACCCTAAGTTGTGGTTACTCTACAATGCCACCCAAGACTCGCCAAGCCACGGCGAGTGTGGCACCGAAGAAACCCACTCCGGGTCCCTCTTCACAACAACCACGGAAGAAGCCACCTACGGGTTCTTTGTCTGCACCACCTATACAAGCACCACCCCCATCACTGCTGCGGGAGCGACCCAATGAATGGTAGTTTGATAAAGATTTAAAACCCGAATGAATCATCGATCCGAAGACTTTCGCCAAACGCAATGAAACGCGGTGGGCTTTTGACTATATTTCCACCGCGGGTCTAACTGGAATCCTTCGCCCATGCAAGGAAAATTTTTACCCTCGGATTGTCCGACTGTTCTATCAAAACATGGAACTGATTAAGGACCCGACCATCCTCAAGACCAAAATTGATAATCGGCCTTATACGTTCACCTTCCATGACGTGGCCGATGCGTTAGAGTGTTTCCATACCTATAACCACGAGGACATTTCCCTCGCGGAACCTTTCCCAGCCGCTCTCGATTATAAAATTGTCGCAGCTAAGATGACCCATGGTAAAACGGGTTCGGGTCGTTCTATTAAACGTGTCGACTTACCGCGCAAGCTTTGGATGCTCGATTCGATTATTCAGTGCAATTTATACCCCTTACGACATAAAACTGAAAGGGTGGATGAAGTTCAAATGACACTCTTTACGGCCTTCAGTGGTCGATGGTTTAACGCACCGAAGATGGTCATTGAAGGGATAAAATATGCCCGTAAAAAGATGCTTTCCTATCGATGACATGCTTTATGCCCGACTGATTTCCCTAATGGTCGAGGACTATGCGGGCGACGATACGTACACCCTCTCCAAGACTGAGTTTAGACTGATGGGAAATGTTCAACCGTTCACCATGGTTGATTGGAATAGAACCTATGTTAAGTTGACAAAGAAGCCCCAGGTTGAAGAACCACCACAACCCGAACCTCAACCATCGGAACAACCACATGCCCTAGACTAGCCAGCCCACGATACTCCACTTCATGATGAGCCTCCTCCACACCGAGCATAGGCATACGTACCACCACCACACGAGAGCATTCCTACGCCGATCGTCGCCGATCTCCATGCCTTGTTGGAAGCCAACACGTGCCAAATGACAGAGAATAATCATCTTCTAAACCGCCGCCTCGATTATTATGATGCATTGCATGCTGAGGAGATGCGTTTCATGTATCCCGATGACTATCTACAGCGTATGGCGACCGCGCAAGCCTGGGTCCCGGATGCGTCGACTTCGGGTGCGAGAGATCGTGGTGATGGCGGTGCTCAGTCCGATGATGGCGCTGATCCTCCTGGTGACGAGGAGCCTTGAGGGTTGTTTTTTCATTACAGTGATATATTTTTGGGGTGTACATTTTGGCTGGTTAAAAACAAATTTTTGAAAATTGTAAACACTTAACACAGGTACTTGGGACTGATGTCCTTTTTGAACTATTGTGGCATGGTTGCCACTCAAAACTCTGTGCATATTTTTCCTTTATATATATATTTTTGTGTTTGATATGGGCCATGATTGGTCATTTATTGGTGGGTGTACTCTATGGTTCAAATGTGTGGCTGTATATATATGCATAAGTTTCTTGCAGGATGGGTATTTGCACTAGTAACATATGTGCTAGGTTGTATGTGTGGGCTCACATACCGGAGTGTGGGGGGGGGGCCTTGAGTTTAATTTTCAGGGACGAAAATTCCCAAGGAGGGGAGAATGTAACGTCCCAGAAAAGTCGTGGCTAAATAACACACCTCGGGAAGCAGACCGACTGATCACATCTTCGACCGGGCCAACATTAACATGGGTGACTTAGTTGGACTGAGTATCCAAGATGTTTACATACACACATTAGTTAGCTACAAGTGCTTAACACCCTAGTTAGGTGGTAAGTATAAGAAAAAGGAAAGGGAATTTATTTCCCTTGATTGAGTAGTTGTGAGAAGTTAAAGGAGAGTAAATGGGGAGGAGATTGGGTTGTGAAATCTAGAGCCGGGCATTCAATACGAAAGAATGGGCTCGAAAAGTTAGCGGATCGAGCTCGGGATCGAGAGTTTAGAGATTTAGGGGATTGCGAAACCCTAGTGAGCTAAAGCTTAGAACAAGAGAAAAAAATCCAACCTTTTGATATGGCTCTACTAATTCAAGTTTGTTTAATTATTAGATAGAGAATCTAAACTATTATGTATGAAAAAAAAATAGATGATAAATGGGATAGATGATGAGGAGATGAGTTTTAAGAAAAAGAGCACGTTCAGATCTGGAAATGGGTAAAATCGATCGAACGAAATTAGAGTTCGTTCAATCGATTTTAACCAATGAAGAAATAAGGAGAAAAATGAATTCTGAAGAAACCGTTCGATCGATTTGACAACCTGTGTGAACGATTTGAAAAATCGTTCAATCGGTTTGTTGGGGGGCAAAAATAAGATAGGATGGATTTCTGAGGAATCGATTGAACGAAATAAATTCGTTCGATCGATTTTGGGATTTCGTTCGATCGATTTACAAATCGTTCAATCGATTTCCAAATCGTTCGATCGATTCAGAAATTGTTCGATCGATTTGGACAAATTCAGGTTTTGTTGGGTTTTACATACGAGTTGTTCATGTATTGGGGTTAGGCTTCTAACCCAATATTTTCACTTATAGTGATGAATTATATGTGTTTGGCCAGGCCTAGTTTAAGCCGAACCTAGAGATGGTTGAATGCTTGCTCGGATTGAAGGATCTGTGACGTGAGAATGCGAGTAAGGTAGGAGAATATCTGAACTCGTATCCTTAATTACGAGAACATGCATGTGATGATAGTATATGAATGCATGTTTCCTTAAAGCTGAGTTGAAATTAAAATGTATTCTCTTTTAAAGTAAAGTTGAATTGTAAAATGTTAAAGTAGTAGTAGTAAGAAATGTTATGTGAAGAAATAAACGAGTAAAAGAGTTCAACCATCCCAGGGATGTATATGTGCTATGGGCATCTGAAGGGGCATCAGAGAGTGTGACATCCCAGGGATGTACGGTGGATGTAAAGATTCATGAAATAGAGCATATATATAAATGAGATTGAACAGGCTGAGAATTTATATGTATTTAGTACAATTATATGGTAAATAACTATATGTAGTGCACAATTGATTTAAGATTTATAGAATGCCCAACCGACGCGGCGGTATAACCGTGACTGACTCGGCAGGATATCCGTGACCGGTACGGCGACTAATCCGTGCACCAATAGACATCTCAGGAATGTATATTAGTGATGTACCCGTCGCCTATGAGAAGAGACATGGGTCAAGTTACTTGCAAAATAGTCTGATTAGATGACGATGGAGGGTATTCCATCGGGGCTCGATGCTATTTTGCTTGGGGATTATTTAAGTTAACTGTTTTAAGCAGTGAGACCAGCCTTGTTGAAATCATAAGAACTAATGAGCATCAGATGTCATGAGTAGAGTAACAAAGGCATTCTGTTTATTTTATTGCATCTCAAATGGTTTTCCAATTAAATTATATTGATGAATTCATGCTTTATTTATGTTATGAAATGTATGTGAGTAAGAAAGATGTACTTGTTCAGATATTGTCCCTATTGAGCTAGGATGTAGCTCACCCTTTTGACTATACGTCACGGGTCCAGAGTTAGGAGTTGCTACGGACAAGGTTGATCCCGAGGACTTAGATTACGTTCCGAGGGAGGAATCTAAGCCTCCTCTTGAGAAGTTTTTTTAGAAAACTCGCTGCGTACTTTGAGATTTTTGTAAGAGAGAGATTTAAGGCTTGGTACGTTCAACCATGTTTTGTTTTTGTAAGAGTAAAGATACATGTAATATTTTTTTGTCAAACCATTTAGGGTGACTGTAGTTATGGCACTAATGGTTCGGGTTAGTTCTTTTGTCCATGCAGAGGTATGGAATCAGAACTATCTTTTGGATTAAAATTTTGGTTTGGTATATTGTATAACTGGAGATTTATTCTGTATTAAATTCTTATCGTGTTTTCTAAAATGGTAGGGATGTACCAAGTGTTCTGTAAGTTATATGGGGCACGACCTCGAGGGTCGTGCTGATGGCACGGGTTTCGGGGTGCCGAAATTCGGGCTGTCTCATGGACGATACGATATGGAAATACGAGATTTTGACCCATGAAGCTAATATAATGAGACTTGAAAGAAAGGAAGAACTTATAATACATTAAGGGAGTTTACAATAGGGCTCTCTGGCATGGATTTCGTCTTAAACTTGATCCAAGTCTTTTGAGTGTGTAAGCTTGATCCAAGACTTGGTCAGTCTAAGCATGATTAAGCTGAGTTAATCTGAATCGAGCTTCGACTAGATACTCCAACACTCAACTCGGACGCAACCCTATATATATATATATATATATATATATATATATATATATATATATATATATGGGAAAGGGGAAAATGCGTCCGGGCGAAGAAATATCTCTACGCCAATTGATATAGGTGTGACACGTAGCGCTTTTTTTGTAAAGTGATAGGTGGCATAGGGCCCACTTTACTAATTAGGGTTAAACTTTTAAAATATTTTAAAAGTTATATTTCAACCGTCATTCGTGACTTTTTTAGAAGTCATTTAAAACCCTTTTTCTTTTCTCTCTTCTCTCTTTTTCTAAGAAAGTGCCATACTTACTTTTTCAAGTATATTTTATTCAAAAAATGTGAGCGCCCGGTAGCAAAGCTACCACCTCGGCAGTGAAGCGCTGGCACCCCGACACCGGGGGTGTCGGTGCCTCTATATCAAGGTGTCGGTGATTCCGTAAAAAAAAAAAAAGGGGTGTCGACGCCTTTATATCGAGATGTCGACGCTTCAATAAAAAAAATTCTTTTTAGCGAAGCGCATAGGCACCGAGACCTCGATATAGAGGCGTTGATGCCCTTAAAGTGAGGTGCCGACACTCCGGCATTGGTGCCAGAGTGCCAGCACTTCGCCACCGGGGGCCAGCACCTTGCTATTGGGGTGCTAACACCTCGTTTTCGAGGTGTTGGTGCTTTGCTGCAGAGGTGCTAGTGTTTCGCTATCAGGCGGCTACATTTTTTGAGTAAAATATACCTGAAAAAATAAGTCTGACACTTTCTTGAAAAAATGGAGAGAAGAAAGAGAAGAAATAGACTTTAAAACAGTTAAGAAAAAGTTAAGAATGACGACTGGAAAGGATTTAGCTTTTAAAATATTTTTAAAATGTAATCCTAGTTAGTAAAATAGTTCTCATGCCACCCAGCACTTCATAAAAAGGGCGCTACATGTCGCGCCCATATTAATTGGCGCAGAGATATCTCTACGCCAGGGCACATATCCCCGGCGCTCTATATATATATACTTTTTAAAAATATTTAAAAAGTTAAATATCATTCCAGCCGTAATTCTTGACTTTTTAAAGTCTCTTTCTTCTCTCCATTTTTTTAAGAAAGTGACAGACTTACTTTTTCAAGTATATTTTGCTCAAAAAATATGGTCCTCTGGTAGCGAAGCGCTAGCACCTCGGTAGCGAGGCGCCGACACCCTGATAGAGAGACGCTGGCACCCCGGTGATGAAGCGTTGACACCCCGACGCCAAGTGCCAACACCTCGTTTTAAGAGCGTCGACGCCTCTATATCAAGGTGCTGACAATTCGCTAAAAAAATAAATATCGGGGTGTCGATGCCTCTATATCGAGGTGTCGACGCTTCGATTGAAAAATAAAAATAACAAAAAAATGATGCCAACGACTCGTTTTAGGGGCGTCGGTGCCTCCATATGGAGGTGTCGGCGCTTTGCTAAAAGAAAATTATGATTATTATTATTATTTATTTTTTTATCGAAGCGCCGACACCTCGATACAGAGGTACCGACGCTCCTGAAACGACGCGCCGACTCCCCGTTTTTTTTTTTGAAGCAGAGCACCGACACCTTAATATAGAGACGCCAACACCCCGGTGTTGGCACCTCGGCATCGGGGTGCCACGCTTCGCCGTTGGGGAGCCAACGCCTCGCTATCAGGGTACCGGCGTTTCGCTGTTGAAAAAGTAAGTCTGAAACTTTCTTAGAAAAAAAGAGAAAAGAGAAGGAAAAGAAATAGAATCTCAAAAGACATAAGAAGTCAAGAATAACGGCGGAAAGGGAATATAATTTTAAAAACATTTTAAAAGTTTAACACTAATTAGTAAAGTGGGTCTCATATCACCCATCACTTCACAAAAAAGGCACTTCCATGTCAATTGGCGTAGAAATATTTGTATTTCCAAATGCATTTTCCTCTTTACTAATATATATATATATATATATATATATATATATATATATATATATATATATATATATATATATGTTGGGGGGAAACTGACTCCCGTACGATCTCAAGTGTGAAAGGGCCATTGATTTTTTTTATTTTTTTATTTTTTGATACGGCCATGTAGGCCGAGACAGCCTCGAGAATCGAGGAGCAGACACGCATACACATATGACAGTTAGGGAGCAGCGTGAGGGAACACCAACTACAGTGGTGAGGGTTAACTAACAGAACCCAACCACACCTTGTAAAGATAAGGGTGGAAAACAGCTTGAAAACAGCTTGAAGGACGAGTATCGAACGTATAGAACCTACAACCTCCTCCCTCACAATGGAGGGAGGCCATTGATCTTTTACGCCTGACATTATATTATGGTGTCACCTAGTTCACGTGCAAGTGAAAATATTTTTACTATATAATTTAGTGGTTAAGAGTTCCAACAAATAAATTGCTGGAGCAAATTTGCATAATTTCATGGTAACAAAAATATTTGCTGACGCTTTAAAGCTTATAATCACATAATAGAACATAATAGAACATTGGATTTTTTTTGATGTACCAATAAAATCTTACAATTGAGACAGTTTACTCATGCACCACAAGCGATATGTAACCCGATGATAATAAACAGGTCATTCATTATATACTAAAGACGATGATCGCTACGAGTTGTACATAATAACCGAGCTTAGGGGTCAATGATTATATACTTAGTCGCATCATTTAAACGCCATTTGGTTCACACAGCTAGATCAAATACAATGCATTGAAAAATCATCTCAACCAAATGATTATCCTAAAAGTGTCACATAGTGATTAACTATGATATGATGTAATCACCATATATTTTTTTATTCTTTTTTACGGTGTTAGATGATGTTTTGTAATTTGCACGGTATTAGCGCTTCACATCGGAACCTACCCTACTTTTAGAAAACCCTATTTCTTACTCTTTTCTTTTTAAGAAGCCTTAGTCGCCATAATTTCATCTTTCTCAATTCATCTCTCCTAACTCTCTCTAATCTCTTTCCTCAAAACTCTTATAGGTTCTTCCGCTCAACCACTACGACCTCTTTCAAATTACTAAATCGAAGTAAGAAGAAGAAGAAGAAAGCTTGGACGAATCGACAATTTGGGCCAATCTCTTCAACCCTAATCGTCATAGATCTAATATTCGGACTTCAACAGGTTGGTACCCATTAATCCCCCCTGTTCTTCTCAGATCTCGTCGCGTAGGGTGCGTTCAAACGCGCATCGACGAGTTTAAAATTAATTAAACCTAATAATCTTGCAAATCTATAGATTTGCACTTTTGATATTTTGTCTTCTATTAAATCTGTGAATTTGGAAATTTGTATTGTTCTCTTGAATCTACCCCTTTGCTTGACCGTCGTCGATGAACCACTGACCGGATTGTATCGAAAATTGGCAGGGAGGTCCAACTCTACTCGATCCCCAACTTCCGTGAAGAAACTAACTCCAAATCTGTTGGATATGACTCTAATTGGTTTGGACGGACTAGTTCGATCCGTTCAGGACGGACGTTCGTGGTAATGGATGGACGTTCGTGGCATCCGTAAAGCTTTAGGATGGATGTCCACATTTTGGACACTCCATTGTTCTGCGTAGGATGGACGTCCGCAAATTCATAACAAACGTCTGTGATTTACATACCCCACTGTTCTGCGTAGGACGGACGTCCATGGGCGTAGGACGGGCATCCGTTATTCCTGCATCGTCAAAGTGCATGCATTTACATAATTAATGTGGAATCTTTGACCGCTCACACCGAACTCATTTTTTATTGTAACATGACATATGAATAGTTAAGACATCGATACTTTGGGACTTCCATGTCATCTATAAAGTCAAATTTTGACCTTTCACGTTTCCCAAGGACATCAGAGATGTTTCTTAAAGACAAAACTTTAAGCACTCAGAAATTGACTTGCGATGTTTTGGAGATGAATTTCATACCCGATTCGAGGTTAGGGTCCCGAAATATCGGTGTCTGTTGGCGGAGTATCGAATACTCTATCCCTGATGTATCACGGCCAAAATTTCTAAGCAGATTAATCTTAAAATAAGGTCTATCGATCGATGGTCATGATAGATCTAAACTTTAAATCTTTTTACGTATTTATCTAATTATAATATATTATATATTTATTTTTATCACCTCAATATGATCTCAACAATGAGGTGAAGACTTTATGATTTCGATGTCATCTAAAAAGAAACAAAGAAATTCGTGTGTGCATTTTGTCAACTTTAGTGGGAGAAAATATTCTTTAACTAAAAGTATGTGTGCATTTATTTTTAAGTAATGCCAATCAAGTCTCATACAAGACAACGATGGATAGGCCTCATTGAAGTCTGCGAATATGCGACCAATAGTTCAATCTTGTACGAGAACAATCAATTGCGATCACATATAAGACAAATGAGTTGTGGTCTCATAAGAAGTCTTATATGAGATCCAATCGATCTCACTTAAAAAAAAATGTGCACGTACTTTTAATCATAGGGCTTATTTCTTACTACTATAAAAAACACGAATCTCTCTTATTTATGTCAATTTTAGTATTTCCATATTTTAGGAACAAAATACCCCTAAGCTACTCTATCTACCCTCATGTTCTTCCTTATGTATCCTTACATTTTATAACTTTCTATAACTAGACCTCTAATTAAACTAGGACTCTTTAAGTTAAACAAATAAGGGAACTTCTAATAACTTCTATTTTTTAGGAACCTCAAAAGCTAATGTAAAAAAAAAAAAAAAAAAAAGCTTCATAATTTCATTGAGACTCCTTCCAAAACGTCAAATATTCAAAAAGAAAAGAAAAACTACCCAAGAGCTATAAAGAAATGTTTATAATCTCCCAAACAAAATATGATACTTAGAATTAATGGAGCATTGCCTCACATTTTCAATCTCAAAGAAATTCATTTCAAATTTTAACATGCAAAAGCTACCAAACTCCTCCAACTACCCATAAACACTAAGAGGCTAGCTAGAGACTAAAAGAAAGAAAGAAAAATCCACCAGAACAACAAGAACCTACAAATCTGCAATATATATATATATATATATATATATATATATATATATATATATATATATATATATATTCACAATCACACCAAACCCCCGAATAAATTATATGAAAAGGAGAGGATTTACCTGAAGAAAAGCCTCTATGAAAAGCATAGATCTTGAGGTAGGAAGCAGCGCATGAAGCAGAGATCATGAGGATTTACGTGGTGGCCAAAGAGGGGTTACAAGGGTAGTGGTTAGGGTTTTTTTAGAGAGAGAGAGTGTGTGTAGTTACAGAAGCTTAAAAGCTTAAAAGCCCAAAGTAAAAGCTTGTAGCAATATTGAGGGGTATTTATAAAAATCCAAACTTTAAGTAAAATCAAATCTATTTTTTTTGGGGAAAAAAAAAAGTTTGGGGGTCCGGGGACCCCCCAGTCTCTACGTGCGTCCACCCCTGCGCATACAGTTGACTGCCCTGAATCAAATGATGGAGATCATTTTTCTTCCCAACCTTCCACATAGTAGATCTTGATATCATGGTACACCTATCAGATGGTCAGATCGTGATTCGACATGGCACACTTCCCCAAATTGATCGTGATTGTGTGCGTACCTATCAGATTGTCACTTTTAGATGTGTGCCATGTGGAATCAACATGTGACCGTCTAATAGGCACACCATGATATCAAGATCTATTGCATGAAAAAATGGGATGAAAAACGATCTCCATCGTTTGATTCAAGGCAATCAATGATTTTTTCTTATGAAAGAAAGTGTGTTCCTGACAGGAAAAATGAGTACAAATAATGGGTATATATAACGTTGTCGTTATCTTATAGGGTGACACTATTTGCTGTCGTTTTTCCTATGAAGAACACGTGCATTTCCACTATAAAAAATCATTGATTGTCTTGAATCGGACGATGGAGAATGTTTTTCGTTCCAATCCTCGATACAATAGATCTTGAGATCATGACTCACCTATCAGACAGTCAGATCTTGATTCCACATGACACACATCTCCAAATGTGACACCTGAGAACCCTTTCTCATGGTACACCCATGATCACTGCCACTTTTCCAGGTCTGTGCCTCATGAAATCAACTTCTGACTGTCTAATAGGTGCACCATATTTTCAGGATCTATTGTTCAAAAGATTGACGAAAAATGACCTCCATTGTCTAACTTATATTCGTTTGACTTGTGGAGCCATTGTTAGTAAAATTTCTCATAATTTCTCCCATATTAATTGGCTTAGATGGTGTGCATTGTGAAACTCCATCTAAGCCATTTGATTTGAAGGTCATGATATATGCAAAGCTTCACCAACAGAGATTATTTCATCAAACAATCAATTACATTTTTAAAACCCTCATCAAACTTTAGGAACTATGATAGTTATAGGATGCAGATGACATGATGTCTATCTTTCTAGGAAGAATGGGGTGTGTACGATCATCTTATATCATTAAAGTTTAATTGCGATCGTACACCATTATTGTATACTGTACCTTCATCTGTGAACAATCTAACAATCAAACCAATCAAGGAATTATGCCTATAGGCATATGTGAATAATCACAGTTCATATGCCAAATGACTCAGAACCATGGTATAATAATTTGGCCAATACCGAGACTTATCGGGCGATATATAACGATTTCACCGAGAATCAATACCGATACATGTCTATATCGGCCAATATTGTCTCAATATCGATTCACTAATGCAATATTTATGACGCCAGATCCGTATCGGCCGATGTGTATCAGTTCAAGATGGGTTGATACTTGATACCAATATCGAGTTTGATACCTTGACCCATTAATAAATTTTAATACAAGCCATTAAATATAAGATCGATTCATATTAGAGTGCACATATCAGGGAATTCAAACCATTAGATCCAAGTACTTTTTTTTTTGAGAGAATTAGATCCAAGTACTTAAATATACATTATATATTGTTTACATTAAATGCAACGTTGATAATAACTTGCTTGAATTGGATAGTATATTCGCCATATAGTAAGAGTGATTTTAGTGTGAATGATACGTGACCATTTAGATGATGTGAGTTAATACAAGTAGCACAAATATAGCGAAAGAATTATTTTTTATCGTTTATAATATTATATTATTTTATTAGTCATCTTTAACAAATTTTATTTAATTTTACTTTTCTTTGGATGAGCATAAAGTAAATAAGTCTTCAGACCAAAAATTATGCTGCCACTAGGCTGGTCAATTATGGAGTGACTAACCTATTGAAAATACTGTATAAATATTTAATTAATTAAACAATGATTTTAAATATCAGTCATATCTGATACATATTGGCTGATATGGTTAGAGCTTTTCCGATATATATACATCAACGATAGTATATAAGATCAAACTTCGAGTTAAGGTGGGGAAACATCGGTCCATATCGGGTCGTATTGGCCCATATGTATGCGATCTAAATCCGATATAATATAAAAAATGTTCTTTGAGAAAATTTTCATTATTTTAAAATTATATATAAATTTAAAATTTTTAAATAAAAAAGTACTTGAATACTATCTATAAAAGCGCGAAAGCCACCATCAAGAGTACGCCCACGAATCTTTGAGAGCACCTATGTTAAATCCCGTTGACTACTTTGAATCGGATGATGAGAAATATTTTTCATTCCAATCTTTCACACTTAACCTAGAGATCATATGTGTACCATTAAGCCTTCAGACATTTATTTGACTTGATACAGATACTAAAAATATCCTTTTTCAATAAACTTCCCTTTGCTTGAATGTCTCCTAAATATCTCTAGATAAAAATAAAATTTTATTTGGAAATAAATTTTTAGTTATTCTTATCTTTTATTAAAAAAAACTTATGTAATAGTTCTCTCCAAAAAATGAACTAAACGAATCTCGTTCGAAATAGGAATCTAGGACCCAATACCCACAAACATAGTAACAATATAGGTACGAGAATAAAATGACTCCATAAATATATGAAAAACAATGATAAATTTTGATAATATCAAGAAAAAAAAGGAAAATTATAAAAATTACAAAAATATTAATCATTATAAACAGGAAAAAATGAGTTTACAACGTGTTTTTTGAAAACATTGGTGTTGGTGCGCGTTTTTACTGGGTTCCTTTCGGTCCCCGGAACCAGTGGCCCAGTTGTGTCCTGTTGGACTCTGGCAATAGCGATGATGGAGTAATAAATTAGAAAATATTAAATGCTGAAATTAAAGAGGCAAATCCTAAATAAAGAATACCTGAGAAGATGCGATCGCTAGCTGCAAATATTTATCGACGCTGCAATACGTCAGTGATCACGCTTTAAAGGGAAGCGGGGGCTTGTAGGTTGAACTCCTTTACCGAATCGTCCGCCAGCGAACGTCAGTAGCTGTGGGTTGCCTTTAGTGTAACTAGTTTGGTTTTCCTATTCCTGCTGGGATTTTATTTAATTTGGTCACCTATTCCTACTCAGAGCCTGAAAATTAAGACTGATAATTAAAACTAAGAAAAACCCTAAATCTAAAGACTAGAAGCTACAGTCGGAAACTAAAAATTAAATTCTTACCTAGGGTCAGGGCTGCGGAGAGAAATCTCGGAGTTTGAATCTCGAAATTATGACTAGGTTGCTCTATGGGTTCGTTCTCGAAGCTCTCTAGTTTCGGAATTTACGGTCTCTTCTCTCTAAATTTGCAGCCCTCCTCTCTCTCTTTAAGAAAAAAGCTTCTAT
The DNA here is from genome assembly GCA_021018995.1 of Chloranthus sessilifolius. Lineage (NCBI taxonomy): Eukaryota > Viridiplantae > Streptophyta > Magnoliopsida > Chloranthales > Chloranthaceae > Chloranthus > Chloranthus sessilifolius. Next base: position 14,035,674 of record CM037588.1, read on the forward strand.
AGGTTTTCCTTCAATTACGCACCTATTTTCGGGCGTTTAATTGAATTACGTGTTAGTTTTCTAGTGCTTAATCGCTTTGAGTCAGTCACCGACTCAGTGAGCGACCGGTTGAATTACTCAGTAGGTTTCCTAGTCCTAACGAAATTAGGACTAATTGTGCGCTTGATGGGACGTGCATAATCCTATTAAGCGTGTTACCTGAAGCGCCTAATCGAGGAAATGTAGGGGTCAAGGGTAGGAGACTAGGTCGGGCATAGGCCAATTGCGCGCTGGTGCTTTAGCGCTCAATCCGATCGCGCATCTGATTCCAGGCGCGTAATTGAGTCTCGAAATGGTCTGTGGAAGGAAGTTTGGCCTGAAAGGGGACTGATTACGCACTTGTGGTTCTGTGCGTGATCGAATTACATGCAGGTTTTTAGGCGCTTAATTCAGGGTTGTCCGGGTATGGTCTCAAGAATGGAATGCAGGACTATTGTTTTAGTCTGCATTCTGACTATATACTATTGTTTAGTGTATAGCCTCCCTACGTTGGGATCTGAACTACAAAGCTATTGTTTCAGCTTGTGTTCAGCCATGTACTGTTGCATGGTCTCATGTCAAGGGTTAAAAAGGTCAAGGGCTGACCAAACTAATTCGTGTACTCCGAGATGGAGAAATGAGGGTGTCTACAGATGCCCCTCATCGGCGCACTCTTGCGAAGTAAGAACGCATCGAAGAAGTAGACACCCCTCATTCGAGGTGCCTTCCCCTTTCTTGGGAATTCACAAATGTGAATTGGTGATGCTGACATGGCAAGCTTGGCTTTCTTATCTATCAGCACAAGCTAAAATGGAGCATTTGAAGGACAAATGATAGCTGTCGAAGGGCATATTTCGAGTGTGTAGGTGCATGACGCATCCCGTCGCATGGCGCGAGCTAACAGAGTGTAATATCTCAAAATTTTGAGCGTTAAGTAGTGACCTCAGGATCCGTGCCCAACTGGTCATAGGTTGACCAAGTGATGGTCAAACAATGGATTCATGAAGGGATAAACTGATGTGATGTCAATATGACCTAAGTGTAGTATATAGTGTAAGTTAGTGGTCATATACACCTATCTCTGGTGTATGTGTTTAACACACAAGATGGAAGGAGGATAAAAGGGTTTTACTAAACCTAGGTTACTTTTATTTGGTTGGTGAAAGAGAGTTAAGAAGAGAGAGAGAGAGAGAGGGAGAAACCAAGATGAGTTATTGAGTTAGGACTTAATGCAAATCAAGAGGAGATTAGAACATTGAATGCTAGATTCAACGCATGAGGAGCCGTTGAAGCGAATAGCTGGAACCCTAGCCATCGAACCCAATGAATCAATCCTTTAAGGGATTTATTGAGGTGAGTTTCGTTAGATTTCAATACCTAAAGATTTGATGAATTTAATTCAGTCAAGTATAGTTAAAATGATAGATTAAAGACCTAGAAAAGAAAAAAAAAATTGATAAGGAAAAGAATTGGAAGAACAACCCGAAAAGGGACCGAGTCTGGCCAAATCGATTAATCGATTTTGGTCTAGAAGTTGAAAAAGCAAGAGTGTCCGATTTCGACTAATCGATTTAGAATGTCGATTAATCGATTTAGAAATTGACTAATCGACTGGGTACCTCCAGTGGCTGGAGAGATAAGACTTGGGGAAATCGACTAATCGATTTGGGATCGACTAATCGATTTCAAATTTTTGACTACTCGATTTGAGAATCGATTTAACCATTCAGGATAATTCGATTAATCGATTTGGGATTGATTAATTGATTTTTATTTCGATTAATCGATTTTGGGAATCGATTAATCAATTTAGGGTTCGATTAATTGATTTTGGGAGTCGATTAATCGATTTTGATAGTTTCACTTGACTTCTTAATTGGACCTTAGGGTTCATGGAGGATCTAGGACCTTCTCTATTGTATCTTTAGTGATATGTTGCATGTGTTATGATGTACCATAGGTGGTACATGTGAGAGTAAGAATAAGGAGCCGTGTGGGACCTTGATGCTCGGACCTTCTGAGACCTGAGGTTGGGAACACCTTGAACATGTACTTTAATTACAAGAGCATGCATGTAGTGATATAGAAATCAAATTGAAATTGTTTTAATTGTGTAAATCTTTGTAAAAAGGGTGCGTGTGTGACACCAAGAAAGTAAATGAGAATGAAACATCCTCAGGAGATGAGAAAGTGATAAAGGCATCAGTGTGATGCGAGTAATTTAGACATCCTAGGGATGTAAGTAAGATTGAATAACTACTGATAAGGCCTAACTGATATAAGAAAGCATTTTTATATGGTGAACAACTATATGTAAAGCACATGACATTTTTATTATTTAAGGTTTGAATAGAATACCCCACCGACGTGGCGGGATACCCACGACTGACTCGGCAGGATATCCGTGACCGGTACGGTGGCCAAACCGTACACCGGTACGGAGGTTTATCCGTACACAGTAAGCACATCCCAGGGATGTTGAGATGAGATTTAACCCCACCGCCTATTGAGAAAGGGGCTTGGGTAGTATTCCCAGGGAATACATATAGCAACTGTCTATTTAGACGACGATAGAGGGTATTCCATCGTGGCTTGACGCTATATTGCTCAAGGACTATTTAAGTTGAAGATTTAAGTTTTATTTTAGGCCTAATCATTGTAATTCATGAACAGTTGAAAATAAATGAAACATGTAACCCACCAGTAAACTTCAAGGCATAATCATCATCTTTTAAACTATTTTACTGCAAATGCATAGACACATCATGCTTAGAATATCATGGAATATATGTGAGATTTTGACTTATATGTTCATTGTGTTGTTCCCTATTGAGCTAGGATGTAGTTCACCCTTTAGACTATATGTCGCAGGTCCAGTATTAGCAGCAGCCGAGGCTTCGGGAGACGTGGATCCGGGTGATTCGGATTACGTGCCTGGGGACGAGTTGGAGCCCCCTCCTAAGGACTTCTTCTAGGAGACCCTGCTGAGCACTTTGATAGAGTGTGTTTTGAGAGCTTGTTGTGCGGCTTGGTATGTCAAGCCTTATTTTTGGGAAATATAATTAAATTGATATAATTCTTTTGGCGAACCATTTGGGGTGATCTGTTTATCACTGATGGTTCGGATCGGTTCTCTTTTTATGCAGTGGCATGAAAGTATAACTGTCTTTTGAGTTTACACTTAGAATAGAAATTTACTTCCGCATCGTATAGTATTTGTTCCATTTTGTCGTAATATTGCTTGTTATACCAATGTTCCGTACATAGTCTTGGGGCACGGTCTAGAGGATCGTGTTGATGGCACGGGTTTCGAGGTGTCGAAATCTGGGCTGTCACACAAAGGGATTTTACACAATCGAGGTACCGGGGCGTCAATCAAATGTCTAAAATAAGGTCCAGGGACAGATAATAAAGAGATAAAATAATATGTAGTGTCAAAAGCTTTTGCAAGTCATGTCAGACCGAGCGCGTCATTGCTCACACCAATGCGCATCAGGCGTTCTGTTTCCAATAGGCATTTGTAAGTTTTTAGATTGAGTATACTTATTATTTGGCTTTTTAGGGGAATGATTAATTTGGGCTAGTAATTGAGGTAAATTTTGTGAAGTGTGCTTAGTTGAATTCTGCGCAGTGGCGTATACGCTTGATTCATATGGAGTTATTTTTTTTGCATCTGAACAAGTGATCCTGCGCAGTGGTGTATGCGCTTGATTGCGAGTTCAGAGGGATTTGGGATTTAAAGGTCAAGGCTAAGTGTAGTTGGTTGTGGTATTTAAAGAAAGGTGAGTCGGGTCTATGCATTTTGTTCATTTTGTTCATTTTTTTTTTTTTTTTTGCTTTGCATGTAAGAAAAGAAAGATTTTTAAAATAAAAGATTTTAGAATAAGGGGTTTTGAAATTTTGGAAATTTTAACTTAAGATCAATTCGGTGGTAAAACGGCAGAAAACGTGGCTCCGAGATGTCGTTGAGCAAATTTACCGGTACGGGATTTATGGATCCGACCGTTCATGTCGTTGTCAAGATGACACTTGGCATGTCGGATACTCCATCTAACCTTCTCGGCGAATACTGATGATTGTCTCTTATGGGAGTACTACAGTAATTTACAAGTTGAGAGAGATGGGTTTTGAAAATATTTTGACTTAATCATAGATAATTATAATTTAGAAGAAATATCGAGTAGTTGAAAAAGGGGTAGTACTTACTTGGGGGTGGTACTTACCTGAATTGTGTGGTGAGACCTTGGGAATATTGTAGCGGTGGTACTTTGGTAGTATTGTAGCGTCGCGATGGGACTTGGTGGCTATCATTGTAATGCAATGTTCCGGGTGCAATGTCGTAATAGGGTACCATTTTTTTTTCTTTTCGCTTGTTGCTTAAGCGGTGGTTGGTGGTTGTCAGCATGATGTCGTGATAGGGCCTTGGTGATCGTAGTGGTACCGCAATGAGACTTGGGAGTTATTGTTGGGATGTTTGTGCTGTAGCTTGGCAGTAGTGAAATGCGATGAGACATGGGAGGAGTCCCACGTCTTCCTGCCTTTCTATTGCAGTGGCGTTTGGTTGGTTTGTGGCAAGCACTTCGGGAGGAGGCTCTTTGCCTCGACGATGGGGCGTGTTTGTGCTTTCTCCCTTTCTTCTTTTAGTGTAACTGGTGTTGCTTGAAATTTTTTTTTTTGGGTAGTGGTGTCCGCGATGGGAAGTGAGCTAAGCGTTACGCTGGGTAGGGTGTTCGTGTGACAAGTGTGTCTAGTTTCTTTCTTTGGCAGATCTTGGGTTCTGGTGAAATCATGTTATAGTTGCGTTGTGATTGACTTAGTTTTTTTGTTGTTTGGTATATTTGCGTTTTCGGGAGATTTATTTTTGGCTTTTCGCGATGGGCTATGAGGGCATGACTACAATTTTGCGATGGGACGATAGCGAGTGGCGGTCCCTTTTCAATCTGAATGGCTCATGAGGCTATGCGATGGGACAAAGGGGACTCTCGCTCGAGAATGGGTAAATTTTAGGCAAAATCAGGAATTAAGAGCCCGATATCAGTAGTTTGATTTGATTGTGCACTTGATTTCAGGCGTGCGATTTAGGGTATAAAAAAAGTGTTTACGCGCACGAATGTTAATGTATGATTGAATTACACGCGGGTGGCATTTCAATATTGCGCGGCTACTGTGAATCATTTAATATGTTTGCGCGACATATTGTAAGCGCAGGATTGGAGAGTCACCAGGTCACTGTGCGGGTGACCTTTCGTATTGAGCATTAAATATTTGTCGTTCGATTGGATTGTGTGGTCTGTAGCAAGCGCGGGATCAGAAGGTCGTGTTGTCTGTGCAGGTAATAGTTGTATTGCGCACCTGGTTAGGAGCACAGGTTTTCGATTAAGAGTGATGTTCCTAGCACGTGATCAGATTAAGCGCATGTTTTTAGGCGTGCGATTAAGGTCGTACTCTATATAAGTGAATGAGTCTTCATTTACTTTTCATTCTCGAGTTTAGTCTCGAGTCTTGACTTTTCTGAGTGTTCTAGCATCCTGAGATTCATGTTTCAACGATATTGAGTGATCTAATCGTTAGATTGGGATGAGGTTTCTTCCTATATTCATTATTTCACGTGATCTTCATGCTAGTGTGATGTCGGGGGACAATATTATTCTGAGAATGGGCGGTGTTGGGAATGAGAGCGTCGGTCTTCACACCGTTCCTTTCTAGGGAGCAGTGAAGGCAGCGTTGATGGGGCACCGACGGAGGAAGTGGAGATGGCAGGGAGAGGAGATACTGTAAATGGGGGGATGCACTCCCTAACCCATTTTTCGTCTCTTCTGTTGGTGACTCGTTTGAGTTCTCCCAGTCTGGTGGTAACATTTATGAAGCCTCCGATTGGACGTTCTATTCCTCGTTTTGGCTCATCGTAATTTTGGTTTCCGTTTTGAGTTGTATGTTAGATTTTAGGTTTTCGTTTTGGGTTGTAGGTTCAGGTTTTAGGTTTTCGTTTTGGGTTGTATATTCAGGAGGTATGCCTCCGATGATATTTGTAAAGTTTTAAATTATATATAAAGGGGCATTTTTTTGTCGTGCTTGTTTGTTTATTCGTTTAAACTTATTAGCAAATTAGTTCCGTTTATTTGATTTGTTTGATTTGTTTTAGGATTTAGTTTAGCTTGGAGTTCAGTTTGTTTAGATGGTTTACTTGGTTCTGATGGGTTTGTTGGGGGCATTTCTTTTTTAGTCCCAAACAAGCTAGGATATTATTCTAGAAAATTATTTTTTGTTTAAAGTTTAAAGTATTTTGTTTTAGTCTTTTATTTGATTTGAGATGACACTTGTTAGAAGTGTGTGAATTTAGGGTTTAATTTAAAGTTTCTAGATGGGTGTTAAGTGTTTGAATCCTATTGGATTATCTAGGCTTGCCATAGATTTAATTAGGTGGAGAATATTTGTTAGGGTCACACTTGTTGTTTTGTGATTTAGGAGGTGTATGTTATCAATAGAGGCTAAGGGGCTTGGTTTTATTTTGAATTTTATTTATAAACTTAGGATTTAAAAGTTTGGGGCATTTTTATTTTCTAATGTCTTTTCTTCTTTTTTATTTTGCATCCCGGATATTAAATCCTAAGAGATTTATAATTATTAATTTTTTTTATTATTGTTGAGAATGAACGATATTTTTCTCTTATTGTGTTTGTTTCATTTATGTTTGTTTATGTTTGTCATTGTATGTTACGTTAGAAGGGGGAATAGGTAGTATTAAAGTATGGTGTTTATTTTTTCGAGTATATCTCTATTATTTTGTTTCAGGTGTTCGTTTTAGGGTCCCATGGCGGAAAAGTAAGAACTAAAAGATAGAAGATAAAAAAAAAAAAAAAGCCTCGGTTTGGGGTATCCGAGGTGGAAAAGCAAAAACTAAATTGAAAAAATAAAACAAATGCCCCAGTTTGGGGTATCAGTCTTGTGACCTGAGTATCCCTACCAAGGTGCTAGCGCTCTTAAAAAAAATGCCCCAGTGTCAAGTGACGGTGGGACTTTTATCGGCCTCATAGATTTTCGGGAGTGTATTAGTAATGATCCCATGCTGGGAAGTAGTTCGATTATTTCGACCACATGGAAGGCTTGATTTTGTAAGTGCAAAACGATTATCATGTATCGTAGTTTTCAATAAGGATTGAGGGGAATGGTAGATAAATAGTGATTGCATCACTTGTCATTTGAGAGTTTTCGATTTTATTCTGAAAGATATTTTGAAAAACATTTGACTCATTGTCTGAAAAGAAAATAAAGGGTGAAGAGGAGGTAAGGTTTATTAATCTGAGGGTAGCTTCTTATTCGAACAAATTTTGAAATAGTAGTCAACTATTTTCTTCTCGGGTGGATAATACGGTGCCATAATTGAGCTCTCCGTCATGGTCCAAAACCATCAAATCATCAAATTCTATAGTTAGCAGGAGTTTTATCCTCCTCCCGCCACCGTACAACGACATCCAGTAATATGAAGATGTTAGGGATGTCCTCACTGCTTGCTTATACTTTCCTAATAAGATTACCAGGAATGCCCTCACAATTCGCTTATGCTTCCATGAATTCATTGACTGTTTATTCGCCGTATTGCTCTCGCTCGGTTGTATTTTTTTTTCTGTATATTTTTTTTGAAACAACCTGCTAACACAAAAATTGTGAGGTTTGATGGAACCTTACATTTTCATTTTTTTTTGCTCTAACATCGACTCCAATGGCTGGAAGGGAGTGTATGAGAATCCAAAGTTTTCTATATTTCAAAAAAGAGAGTTTCATGTTCCACTAGTCTTTTCGATCAACTCGCCCGAATACGAAGGTGGTCAATGAGTCAGATGATACCCAAAATAGTTTAAAAAATAATGACTTACGATTGACGAATGCCTTGTGATGACTGCGAGGATGATAGGTATATAAGAATGTTTGTTTAGGCTACGAAACATGATGGTCATTGATTTATGATTCCAAGGGCCAGACAGTCCTTCCCCTATGGCTGTTTCCTGGGCATATTGCCGAGATAATATAAGGACTTCCCTTGTGGGTTTTGATTTCCTTCAAGCGAGGTGGTTGTATAGGCACTTTTCTTAGTAGTAGCTCCTCGATTTCGAGTTCTCGGTCGAGTATAAGTCCGAAGGGTTTGGGGTATAGGAGAGTATTTTTGTTTTCGAGTATTTACGTTTGGGGCATTTATACTTTTAATTTTTTTTTGTACTTTTTTAATTTTTTTAAAAAAAAATTTTGTATTATTTTTTTGTTATTACTATTGTGTTACGGTACAGCATCAGTTCCTTAGGTGGGGGACTGACTCAGGAAGTCCGCTTGGTGGGACATGTTGGATGGTCGAAGTGACCGTTCAATTAGATAATATTATTTCGGGGCCCTCGATCCCTTTCGATCTAATCGATGAGGGATGAGAGTGAGGTTATATTTAAGTTCGTGTTTTGGATGGTATAGGGTTTATCAAAATAAGTGTGGTGTCATTTGATTTCTTCCTTCGATAGGTCTTTTGTGTTCGGGGTCTCCTTATCGGGAGGGACCTTCTTTTATTTTTCGACGGAGTGAGGCATCTCGTAGAGATGAAGCATACGGTTGTTAAGGAGTTCTCCAGAATTATTTATGGATCGTTAGAAAGTTGTTTGCGAGTGAAGTTGGAGTGGAAATCGTTGAGAGGGACGGTAGTGTTGTAGAGGTAGTGATAAATAAGGCAAAGGTAGAGTAGGAAGAGGAGACGCGAGAGCATAGTCCAAGGTTGACCTTTCCTACGTGTGGGGCGGTCCAGTTTAGTTTGATTATTCTTGTTTGGTTTGATTCACACTTTGGGTTTATCGTGAGGTTGTTTTAAAGTTTTATTTATAATTTTTTGAGGAGGTTGAGTATCAGAAGTTTGACGTAGTAGTTTTGTTGTTGATTGGAGTTCAGTGAAGGTTTTGATTGTGAGGTCCACGGAGATTTGGGTCTGATGATCAGAAGCGATTTTAGTTGTGGCATTGATTTCATGTTTTGATCGGATTTGAGGTATGCTGATTTGGATGGTGATTGGCATCGTAAGATTTGAGTTTGGTTTGATTTCGAAAGTGGGAGCAATGATCGACTCCTTGATAGGTTTTGTGGTAGGCTCAAAGGTGAGTGGAGTTGGCATTGTAGGAATAGGTTTGATTTTAGTACCGGGTTCGTGTTCGATAACAGGCTCAAGTTCAATGATGCATTCAAGTTTGATGATGGGCTTGGATTTGTCGATAGTTTGAGGTTTGATGACAGGTTTGTGTTCGGTGATTGGTTTGGGTTTGATGATAGGTTCAGGTTCGACAATGGGTTCGGATTTGATGGCGGGTTCGCCTTTGATGGAGGGTAAGAGCTGGTGGATAGGTATAGGGTCGACGATAGGTTTGACGATTGGTTTAAGTTCAATGATCGGTTTGGTCTCGTGTTCGATGATAGGTTCAAGTTCGATCATGGGTTTAGGTTCGGTGATAGATTCATGTTCGAGGTTAGGTTTAGATTCGATAATAGGTTTAGGCTTGATGATAAGTTTAGGTTTGATGCTAAGTTTAGTTTTGATGATAGGTTTAGTTTTGATGATATGTTTGAGTTTGAGGTTCAGTTTCGTGGTTGGTGAAATGGTAAGTTCAATAGTGGGTTTAAGTTCTTATTTCGGAGTTGAGGGGATGATAGGTTCGGTGGCGAGTTTTGTAGGGGTTAATTCATGAGTTGGTTTTGAGGTCGGTTCAATGGTAGATTCTGAAGTGAGTGAAATAGGTGGTTCAGAAGTATGTTTGGTAACATATTCGGGTTTGAGATTTTGTTTTGAAGTTGGTGAGGTGGTAGTGAGTTTAAGTTCCGAAGTGGGCGTCAAAGTTAATTCGAGAATTGATTCTGAGGTTAGTGGGGTGATGTGTTTGTTGTTGAGTTCAAGTTTTAAAACAGGTGTAGGGATTGATTCAGTGGCTGGTTTTGAGATTAGTACGGCAATGCGTTCGACAATGTATTCGATTTCGGGGGTTAGTTTTGGAGTTGATTTGGAAGCGAGAGGGTTAGTGATTTTGGGAGTAGATTTGATTACTGATTTGGGTTTAGAGTTTAGTTTTGTGATTGGTTTAAGTATGAATGGCGTCGTATAATACCGATTGATTGATTCGAAAGCTACTCCTAGAATCGGCACGTGAGTTTGTTCGGGGGTAGTTTGTGTCATTGGCTCGGTCTGTTCAGGAGGTGTGGGGATTGATTTATTTGTTGGTAGGTTATCAAATTCAAGGGTAGGTTGAGTTGGTTCAGAGATAAGCGCATTGAGCTCGGCGATGAGTTTAGGGATGGGTTGAGTTAGCTGAGGGGTGGATTTGGTGATAGTTTGGATTTTAGTGATCTTGGTAACTGGTCCAGGGCGAAAGGTAATTTTGCATTTATAGGTGCGTGGGATAGGGTTGGTTGGTTGTAAGTGAATAGTATGATTTTGCTCTTAGGGAGGTCCAATTCTTCGGATCAGGTTAGCTGGGTGGAATGGGGCGGGGGTGAATAAGTGTACAGTCTCGTATGCGAGTTGAGTTTGATCGAACAATGGGTTGTAATAGGTGATGCTAGTTTGCGTGTCATTGGGGCATTGGTTTTGGTCACAGTACGAGTTCATGTATTGGTTGGTGTATAGTGGTTGATTTTGGTCAGGGTATAGGTTTGTGCATAGATTTTGAGCTTGGTCGTATGGGTGGTACGGTTGAGGGTTTGTTTGGTTCGGTTCTTGGTTCGTGTGAGTTTGTTTAGAGTCTAGAGTCTCGTTTAGGGTATTTGTCTCGGGATTGTCGGAGGAGGGTCCACTGGAGGTTAAGGTAGGAAGACTGAGGTCTCCATTCTTCAGTCGACGTTCTAAGCATGAGGCACGTTGATAAAGGCTAGGGAGGTCATGATAGTTGCTTAGGATGAGAATGTTCCGAAAAGTCTCTTGGGTATTGCTAATCACGATTTCTATCGCATCGCTTTCTTTTATTTGATTCCCCGTTAGAGCAGCAAGTCTTCTCCAATGGTTTGTGAATGTCGAGAAGTCTTCACCGTCCTCCTGTCTTGTGTGCATCAAGTCAGCGAGACTGATTTCTTCAAGAATCAGGTGTTGATATTGATCTAGGAATCTGTCAGTTAAGTCTTCGAATGTCTCGATTTCGGTTAAAGGGAAGGCTGCAAACCAGTCAAGGTCTTCTCCTTCTAGAGATCTCTGAAAGTAGTGGGTCATGAGCCCATGATTGGTGCGGATTGGTCGACAGTCATTACAGAATAGGGCCAAGTGGTGCTTCGGGTTTCCCGTGCCGTTATATTTGTTAAATTTTGGAGGTTTAAAACCAGCGGGTACAATGAAGTCGATGTTTCGGCAAAATTTGTCGAATCCAAAAGTGTGACTAGAGCGTTCTTTGTTAACCATGTAGTCATCTAGAAATTGGTGGAGGTTGTTTACGTTTATTGCGGTGTCTTTTCTAGATGCCTTAGGGGAGGGTTGTCCTCGGCAGTTATTATTGTAGAAGGTGTGAGGGGTATATGTGTTATGTGTCGGGGGAGTCGGAGCATGTGGAGGAGTCGACATCCTTTCCTTTTGTCTGTTCTTCGGAGTAACTTGTCTTTGGGACTGGAGCCATGCGTCGACTTCTTTTCCTCCTTTTATGAGTGCACTGGGAGTGTGGTCCATAACTTACTATCGAAGTAGCTTCTCTCAGTACCATTTTCTTTAGTGCTATCACTATGATTTATATTTCGTGGAGCGAAGGGGTATTTTCCACTCTCATTAACCATGTTTACCCGAGCGCGACGCTGGGTTGTCAACGGAGATGGCCTAACGTTATACTCGGGGTCGCTATGGGAGCCCCATACGGGTGGGTCGTTATCATTAAAGTTCAATTTTCTAATGCCAGCAATTTAAAAATAATTTTTCTTTGATTTTTTGTTTTATATATATATATATATATATATATATATATATATATATATATATTTTGAAAAGGTTTATCCACGTGCAAGTGTGTGTAGAAAAGTGGTAAAGCGAAATAAAATAAAAATCAAAATAAAATGCGAAAAATATGAAACCAAATTAAATAAAGCAAGGAAAATAGAAAATCAAATTAATTAAATCCAGGCAACCTTTGCGAAAAAGAGTCCCATCGCGACCGCTAGTCTGTTGGTGCACGCTTTTTCTGAGTTCCTTTCGGTCCCCAGAACCAGTGACCCAATTCTGTCCTATTGGACTCTGGTAATGGCGATGATGAAGTAATAAATTAGAAAATATTAAATACTGAAATTAAAGAGGCAAATCCTAAATGAAGAATACCTGGGAAGATGCGATCGCCAGCTGCAGATATTTATCGGCGCTGCAACAAGTCAGTGATCACACTTTAAAGGGAAGCTGGGGCTTGCAGGTTGAACTCCTTTACTGAATCGTTCGTCGGCGAGCGTCAGCAGCTATGGGTTTCCTTTAGTTAACCGATTTGGTTTTTCTATTCCTGCTAGGATTTTATTTAATTTGGTCTCCTAATCCTACTGGGAGTCTGATTGATTTAGTTTGCTAATCCTACTGGGAGTCTAATTAAGAAAGGGTCTCCTAATTCTACTAGGAGTCTAATTTAATTAAGTCTCCTAATCCCACTAGGAGTCTAATTACTTTAAACGTTTTAATCTTATTAGAGCTCTAATTAATTTAGTTTCCTAATCCTATTAAAAGTCTAATTAATATTAGTCTCCTAATTGTACTAGGAGTACAACCATTTTTAATTATGTTATGACGGATTAGAATTGTACTGATTTGAATACAACTCTAACTAAATTAAATATGTCAATTCTATGAAAATTCTGATTTTAAATAAGCATGCTAGTTTTATTAAAATAAAATTAAACGAAATAGATAAACGAAAAAAGGGGGGTATGGCCCGTTATGCTAAGGAGGATTGACCTCATTCCCAAGTACCCTCCATAAGCTCCCTTGGGCAAATCGGATGGCTGAAAATTGAAAAGACTGAATTTGAATTATAAAATAATACTTTTTTATAGATCGAGAGATTGATGATTGGTATTTAAGGGCTAAGATTTTAGGGCTAAAAGAAAAAAAGAATTAAGAACCGTAACTATAAAGCAAATTTTAGAATTTAGAATTATGAGAAATTAATACTAGAGCTAAAATCTAAGGACCACAATCGGGGTCGAAATTAGGAGAATTTAGACCATGAGATTAATGACCGATTCTAGAACCTAAGGACTAGAATTAGAAAATTAGAAATTTAAATTAAGACCTAGGATCTAGAATTTAAGAACTAGAGAGCTAGAACCTAAATCTATAACTAGAATATAAAAAAGGGAAACTGGCTCTAGAACCTAAGAACTAGAACTAGAAAATTAAGGATTAAGAAATTACCTGTAGAAATCGTCTAAATTGTGCAGAGAGAAATTGTATAGAGGAAAATTGTATAAGAAAAAATTGTATAGAGGAAAATTGTATAGAAGAAATTGTATAGAGGAAATTATGTAGAGGAAATTGTATAGAGGAAATTATGTAAAGGAGAATTGGATAGGAGGTAAAGGTCTTATTTATAGGCTTTTGCTATAAATCCTATTTTATAAAATAATAGAATAAAGATACTAATTCTAATTCAACTAGGAGTTTTAAAAAACGTAACTTTTTATGCAGCAGCCAAAAATTGACCATAACTTCTTCGATATATATCAGAATTGTGCATTTTTTAGCTCGTTGAAAAGCTACTTCGATAAGCTTTCCAACGTGACTAATTTCGCCCTAATCTGACTCTGTTTGATACCTCAAAATGAGCCAAACATAAAAGTAACGGGATTAACGATTGAGAAAAGGTTGGAAAGACCTAGTTGGCTCTAAAATAAGGATTTGGGCAGGGATTTCCTAAGGGTTGAATTCTAAAACTTAAGAATTAAGAATTAGAATCTAAAGATTAAAACTAAAGGCTAAAAAAATCTAAGAACTGAAAGCGGAGTCAAAATCAGAAAAATCAGATCGTAGGATTAAAGACTAGTTCTGAACTCTAAGAGGTAGAACCAGAGATTAATGATAGGACTGTAAATTGAGCTTTTAAAACAGAATTAGGCCTTAAGAATCGATGAATTAGACCATCAGATTAAAGGACTGATTCTAAGCTCTGAGGACTGGAACCAGATATAGAGATTACGGTCTAAAAAAAAGGGTGCTACTGTCTAAGACTGAAAATTAATACTGATAATTAAAACTAAGAAAAACCCTAAATCTAAAGACTAGAAGCTACGGTCGGAAACTAAAAATTAAATTCTTACCTAAGGTCGGGGCTGCGGAGAGAAATCTCGAAGTTTGAATCTCGAAATTATGACAAGGTTGCTCTATGGGTTCGTCTTCGAAGCTCTCTAGTTTGAAAATTTGCGGTCTCTTCTCTCTAAATTTGCAGCCTTCCTCTCTCTCTTAGAGAAAAAAGCTTTTATAGGTTTTCCTTCAATTACGCGCCTGTTTCTGGGCGTTTAATTGAATTACACACCAGTTTTCTAGCACTTAATTGCTTTGAGTCGGTCACCGACTCAGTGAGCGACCGACTGAATTACTCAGCGGGTTTCCTAGTCCTAACGAAATTAGGACTAATTATGCACTTGATGGGACATGCGTAATCCTATTAAGCGTGTTACCTGAAGCGCCTAATCAAAAAAACGTAGGGGTAAAGGGTAGGAGACTAGGTCGGGCGTAGGCCAATTGCGCGCTGGTGCTTTAGCGCTCAATCCGATTGCGTGTCTGATTCCAGGCGTGTAATCGAGTCTTGAAACGGTCTGTGGAAGGAAGTTTGGTCTGAAAGGGGACTGATCGCGCGCTTGTGGTTCTGCCCGTGATCGAATTACGCGCAAGTTTTTAGGCACTTAATTCAGGGTTGTCCGGGTATGGTCTCAAGAATGGAATGAATGACTATTGTTTCAGTCAGCATTCCGACTATATACTATTGCTTAGTGTATAACCTCCCTATGCTGGGATCTGAGCCATAGAGCTATTGTTTCAGCTTGTGTTCAGTCATGTACTATTGCATGGTCCCATGTTGAGGGTTAAAATGGTCAAGGGTTGACCAAACGAATTCATGTACTCCGAGAGGGCGAAATAAGGGTGTTTACAGTTGGGTTTTTAAAATGCAATGTTTCGAAAAAAAGGAAGTTTTTCGTTTTTCATTTTTTCAGAAATTTTTGTAATTATTTTTTATATTAATTATAGTGATGCCCAATCCTTTGGCATCTTCTATGAGCTTGTGAGATACTTTATATGTACTTATAACGGATTTTTTTCTTATCATGGGTTCAGTCGAGTTTGTCTTTAATCCTCCGGGAGGAAATATGGATCTGCAAAATTGCATCCAATCAATATCATGAACACATACTAGACTATTTCTTCATTTCATCTTTTAAGATCATTCTCTAAAAGCTCGGACATAATTGAATCGGGTTTTATGGGCGTAATAACTTTTTAGTTAAACACCCTAAGAATCCACCTGTCTTCTAACACTTTGATTGAGTTTCCACTGGCCACCCTCCATATCAAGTAATTTTCAATTATATTTTTTACTGATAATGCTCGCCCAAGTATAAGAGACATTTCTACCGATCTTTGTGTCAAGGAAATTCGCTATTAGGAAATACTCGGCTTCAAAGATGCAGCTTGGGAAAGAAGTTGGATTAGAGAGAATCCTCGAACCCTGTTTAGCAAGTCTAGCTCCATTCAACGCATATATCTTTTAAAACCCATCCCACCATGCTCCTTAGATTTACACATTTGACCTTAATTCTTTCAGTATATGCCTTTACCAAAGCTAGCTTAGTTCATCTCTCATAATTCCCCTTATCTTTTTATATTTTGCATACAAAATATTTGTCAACCTAACCTTCAGAGATTCATGTTTGAAATTGATCCGAGGGGTCAAGTTCATGCGTTCGACTTGGTTAAAAAATTGAGTCAAACAATAAAATAAAATCAGTCTGATAATATTTTGGTTGGTGTTACCGGCACATCACTTTATGTTATAGCCACCGCATTCAATGAATAAAAACTGTTAAAATGCAGTGGACATCCACGATTCAAAATGTGGTCAAACGACAAAAAATTTAATGCGCTATAATGTGTGAGACAGTACCCAAACTTTGATTGAAGTTTAGACAACAAAAAAAAATTATTTTTTTTTAATAAATGATATGCGACATTGCACACGATTCAAAAAAGATAATATCTTGGAATAGGTGGCGCATACCATATATTCTGAGGTTTAAATGCATAAGTTCATCCATATATTATAATCCATAGACTTTTTTTATTTTAAAATTTCTTATTATTTTTATGATTTTATAGATATTTACTAGTATACTAAAAATCGATAAAACGATGCATATTTTAAAAAAAAAAAGGTTGAGTTTCCCAAACTCCTTTTTGTTACTCATCGTAATTATAATATGTGAACCGATGGTTAATCGACCATATGCCTAACACCAACGCTTGAATATAATATTTTTGGTGATAAATTGCATTTAACTTCTTGGTTGCATAGAGAGATGTTGCCGAAAGTTCAGGAGAGCATAAAGGATGAGATTAGAATAAATTGAGCGGGAATAAAGGTATACTAATTGGCCTAAGTTTAGATTTCATACTAATTAGGGTCTGTCAAGTGGTCTGATCGACTCAATACCCGACCCGATATTTTACTAGGGCAGGTGCATGAACTTCATCTATTAGGTCGGGTCAAGTCCACTAAGAGGTCTTGTCAGGTCAGATATTTTCGGGGCCGGATCGGGTTAGGTTTTTGGGTGGTCGGATCGGCTTAAGTCCACCATCAGATAGGGTCAAGTTTTCGGATCAGGTCAAGTCTGCTTAGGTGAATTATCTAGTCAGATCAAGACGGACATTTGCGATTTTCTTATAGGGCAGCCAAAATTTTGGCCCAACCCAGCCCGTTAACAGCCCTATCATTACTGGGCCATCTTGCCCTATTGATCCTTTCAAATTAAGAGAGATGTAATTTAACTTCTAGCGCATAGATCTTGAGAAATCTTAAACAAATATTACAAATGAAGGACAAATTTGTTGCAGACAAAGTGCAAGCGACTAACATGGCATGACATGGCTGGCTTATCTGCATTAATTGAGCCCTACCGCCCATGTAGCCAATTGTGTCACATCACATCAACCTCCTGCATTTTATTTGCATAAAATATGCCATCCCTTTACCATTGTCCAATCTTAAAAGACTTGCAAGATTACGACTGTCAAAGGTTGGGTGGGTCCATTAGACCCGATTTTTTTATTGGGCCAAGCGCATAAATTTGTCTTGTCAAGTTACGTTAGGTTGGGCATGAACTGTTCAGCCCGCCTGGCTCGATTTTTGAATTGGGCCGAGCACATAAACACATCCCGTCAGGGTAGGTTGGGTTGGGCATGAATATCATCAGGTCAAGTCGGGCGGGCAAAATTATGCCCCACTCAATCCTTTGATGTTTACCCTTAGGAGCCCATAATCCAAGGGGTAGTGTGGTTGACTTGATCTCTATGGACTTTGAGATGTGCACGGATCTCCATGATCATTAATTTTTATAATCCTGTAAACATCATCCTGATTAGTCGCTGGGATGCTCATTAGCACCCTTGTTTTGCCATATGGAATAAAAAATTGTCTGCCTGTTAGTACACCTATGGTCTAAAGATCTATCATCTAATTCATAGCAGCCAATGACTTTCTGCAATAATGCCCTCAATACTTCGGCAAGTGAGAATATATATACCTTAATCTATATTAGAGAGCCTAATCAAATGATTAACACCTTTTGATGCACACCAATTTTAGGCTAACTTCAACTCACATAAAGGATGCACATAAATGACGTTTGAGAATAACAATAACTTGGACATGAGACACATATAAATAAATTTGAGAATAAAATTAATACATAAAATTCGAAATAAGTACATGATGAAAGGAAAAATGAGTATCACTCTAATAAAAGAAAAAATTAGGTAATCACGCTTAAAGTGACTTCAACATATTCATCTAATGCCAGAAGCAAGTATAAATGATAGATTGAGATGCTAAAAGCACAAGAAAGTAGATTAAGAGGAAGACCATTAAGCATTGGGAGGCAAACCTTTAGAAGGAATATGAAAAATTGCTATGTTACAAACAACTTACCACCAATAAGAAACAAGTGGAGATATACGACTCGCGAAGCCGGCCCAAATAAGTGGGATAAGGCTCTGATGATGACCACGATTTGGATAAGAAGTCTAAGACCATCAACTGGTCTAACACAGCCAATGGTTTCATCTTAATCTGGACCGTTCACGTGGAAGATTCTTTAACTTTATCTAGAGCGTCCACAAGGAAGCTTCTCATATAAAGTATGATTGATCAGAAAATTAAACTCACGGTTTGGCCCGTAGCTTAAGAGGAGAAATATCATATTGGAACCTCGAGGTTCAATCTCAGCTTACCAAAAAATAAAAAATAAATAAAACTGATCGTACAATTGTGAGCATCTGATCGGCGTAGTGGCTATCACCTGGACGGTTTTGATGTAAATCTTATTGCATGCGTGATGTCAAATTGTCAATGATTCAACAAGTTGGACTTGACCGTTGACCTTCAAACATAATCCTTAGACGGTGCATGTTAGACTTCTCCCATCAAAGATGGTGGGTCTAAGATGTTCAAACGGGGTAGGCCATTTTACAATTACACAAAAGAAAAACGACATCAAATTGCCAATCTTTTGAATTGTACTCTAGGCTTTCTAGATACTGAATATTGTCCCAATCTTATCTGATCTCCCATATCTTTAGGATACTTAAAATATGTGAATGTAAGCTTTCCATAAGATAATTGGTAAGAATTTTTTGATAAATTTAATATTACTATGAGCAAGGATTAAAAATTCGGATTTCGTTTCGGTTTTGGGCTGAGCCGAAATAGAAATTTTGACCGAAATTTTGAATTTCAGCCGAAAACTTCACAAGGGACCAAAATTTTCCTAAAATATGGGTTTTCGCTTCAGCTTCGGTGGGGACCGAAATCGAAACATTTCGATCGAAATCTTTATATTTCGGCTGAAATTTTGAACCATAGCAATAAGGCAGGTGGCCAGTAATACTTATAGCCTGAATCGAAAGTTTGAAACACATTGGTTAGTTACATTTTGAAAACTAGAAACTGAAAAGAAGCAAAAAAAAAAATTGGTTTGCTACAATTTTGGTTTCGATTATTTTAAAAAAAAAAATTATACATTTTTTTTTAATTTTTAAAATTTTTAATCTCAGTATTTTTTCCGATTTTGGGTTGATTTTCTAAACCTTCCCAACCAATTTCAGATTTCAGCCACCCAAAATTGAAACCAAATCAATTGAGATCGGTTGCAGCTTTTCGGTTTTCGGTTGGTTTCGATCAGACTCCGGTCCACTCCGGTAAACCGTTTTTCAGTCAATTTCAGTTTTTAGTTCCAAGCTTGCATCCCTGGGACCAAGTGTCTAAGTTCACGGCTAACCTTTTGGGGCAGGTGGCACTTTATTTATCAAGTTTAACATGTAATTTGAAGACCATGATGACATATATGGTGAAATAATATGCCACGTGTTTAAAATAGTGAACTGTGAATCAAGTCACTTGCGATTGGTTGCGTACTTAATACAAATTTTTAATATTTTAAAAGTATTAAAAAATAAAATAAATAAATAAATAAAATCTCATACCGAGTCAAGATCAATGTATTATTTTATTTGATAAATAATTTGAACTTTTAAAATTGATGTGTGAATTTGACCCTATTCAACACGGGCTTTGCAACTTTGCATATTAAGTACACGAGCCGTATAGTTGGTGCACCCATACACGCCATCAGGAACGTTGACAGTGAACGGCACACAGTTTTACAGCACTTAACTTTATATCAACCTGCGTCTAAAGTTCAAAATCTCATTTTTCCAAACTCATATATGAGACGATATATATTAGTTTTGGATGGTACATTAGTGTGTATGGGCTATGCACGGAAAGTTGAACGTAATTAAGGTAAAGTACTCTCATCGGACTCCCACTTTCATATGGAGCTCCACATAGTCATCCAAATATTGATTTGGAGTCATATGGAGCTTCAACAGCTTGTATAGATTAATTTTAAAAAAAAAAATTAAAATTAAAATTTAAAATTTAAAGTTAAAGTTTGACCGTAATTCAATGATCTAAATTTTACGACCCCAAAAATACATTTTGGAGATGTGTTAGATTTTTCTCTTTCAAAAATGATCTAAAGAATGCTCTCTTGCTTTATATAGCACTCAAAATATGCTTTGACTGTCAAATAATCCTCCATGTGGATGTTAGAGTACGATGAGAGTACTTTCCCGGCTCCCATATATATATATATATATATATATATATATATATATATATATATATATATATATATATAAGCTGACTACGGAAACCAATACAAATCAAACAATACTATGGATTTCATCCAAAATTTTGAATCATGCCCGCATCTAATTGGGCACAGGGAAGAGCATAGGTACACGGACCGCTTAGCTGATAGAAACTCAGCCAACAAGTTTGTGATGTGTGATAATGTGGCGCTGCATATGATCGTGTACACGTTATACCTCTCCTGTGTTTTATGAGTTTGGTATTAGGTGCACAAGTTAGAGATTCAGGTTGTGTATGGCATAACTCTATGCTAGCCCCTGTCATGGCAGAGTTCACCTGCTGTAGTAGGTTCTCATCCTCTTTGCTAACATCCTGCTACCTGCTTTAGCAGGTATCCTTTCTCCTTGATAACTCCCTACATAGCAAGATTTTATGTAAGATATATCCGTTCAGCAGTTCAACCCTCCTCTCTATTCACTCATTGCCAGAGTAGATTTGATTTGCTCTAGTAGGGAGTTAGTAGAGAGCAGGAAGGTTGCTAGTAGAGTATGTAAATCCTACTTTGTAGGAAGTTAGAAAAGAGAATTGGAATCAACTAAAGCAGGTGAACTCTATTGTGGTAGGGGCTAACAAAGAGCTATGCCATACATAGCCTTAGAGACCTCTAAAACTGTGAAAGTCAATTTTTGATTAAAATTAGAAGCATAAGAATCTACATGCATGCTAAACTTTAACCATGATGGGCAAATGAGATTGCACTACAAAAAACAAGACTATTAGCGACAGCCAAAAACTGCCGCTATTAATAAAAAACTATCGCTAATAGTTTTTTGTTAATAGCGGTAGTTTTTTGGAACAAAAAATTGATGCTAATAATCTGTTTTTTTGTAGTGTTGACTTGTGCACCCCCTACATTGAACACCCTGTTTTTTGTAGTGTTGACTATTTTTTTGTACCAAATATCACCTCTTAGAATAAGATTGTTTTGATAATTAAAATGATTTATTACTAAAACATCTTGTGTCCGTATTTTAATCACCAAAATAATGAGGTTTACCAAAATGTCTCATGATACGAGTTTACATGACCCATGTTATGAACATAGAATCAACTTCTGTGGGCTGATCCCACAACATAAAAATCAGTGTCGGTGGGCTAGCCCCAAAGCATGTAATTATAATATTGATGTTGCTTCCTTGAAGTGGACTGAAAATTTTTAACTCGGAGGGAATGAATTGACATGCTAAAACACGCTTCTATGGGCTGACTTGCCTGACCCTGAAGTAACCCGTATTCAACCCATGTTGTATTCTTTTGATTATCTAAAAATACCCTTTTTTTTTAATAATTATATTAGGCACAAGCAACCTTTTGGTAAAAAGCCCAAATTAAAATATCAACACACAAGAGGTCCAACCAATTGAATCCCCATCCCCATCTGAGTTCATAGTGTTTAGAACAATTTGATAGGAGAGAATCTTGACTTTCATAGCTTCTAATTTCATAAGTTAATGTGGAAATACTGCCCATTCCAAAATGTTTGATTTCGGATAGGGTCTGTTTAATGGGTTAGGTCGGGTTGGTTCAAATTTTTGGCTGCCCGACAGTAAACTACAAATACCTGACCCAACCTGATGGTGCAACAATTCGAGCTGAACCGACAGGTCAAGGGTATATTCTTAGCTTTACACGAAAAACAACACCCGACCCAAAAACAAGACCCGATTAAAAATCTCTTTTTCGCAAAAGATTGAAAAGATCAAGCATGAAAAAAGGGCTTCGGCCTGTTATACAATAAAAGGCAATATTGCAACCTCTAGAGGTGGCAAGTTCGATCCCAGCCTACTAAAAAAAATAATTCAAACATAAAAGAATATAGAGAGAAGCATTCAGAAATGACATGTCATTGTGAAGATTGAAGTATAAGTGATCATAATCAGAAGGTAAGTGATATGGTGGCGATACCCAAACATAGATTCCTTATGTGGGTTACTGTGAATAATAAATTGATGAAGATAGAAAACTTAGCGAAGAGAGGATTTATTATGTATTCTTTCTCGGTGTGTTGTATGTTGGAATGCTATGGAAACTAGTGATCATATTCTGCTTAATTAGTGGTAGTAGATCAATGCGATTTAGATTGGGCACTGACAAGATCAAAGTTGGAAATGCAAATCAAAAGATGGTTACGAGTTTGGCAAAAGGAAGTAGTCGAAGTTTTTATAATGGAGATTACATTTTCTTCTATAATTTGGCATCTAAAAGAATCGAGGCATTTTCGAGAGAAATTCCAATATTACAATGAATGAATTGCACAAAATCACAAAAGATGTACATATTGGATTGATGGTCATTCTCATCTTAGGCATTGTTTGATAGCAATGAAACTCCAAAGAGGAAATGAAATCAATTTCTTAGTTGATTTCATGGGAAATAATTTCCTCTACAAATGAGTTTTTCATTGTTTGATTAGTGCGTTTGAGAAATGACTTTCATTGGAAATTGATTCTCTTGTTTGATTAGTATCTTTGAAAATGAATTTGAAAATGAGTTTTTAAGTGCGGATCATATATTTTCTACTTTTATGAAAGTAGAAGTTAGTTTGAACAAATACTTAATGAGAAAAGACAAAAAAAATTCATTTAGGAAAATACCTAACTTATCACTTTGTGTTGCACTAGTCATAGATTAACTTTTTTATTATTATTAAAATCATAATTAAAGTCAAATAATATCCAATACTTTTTTTAATGATATTCTATTACGTTACAAATTAGTACCATAGTAATCACTATTTATTATCAAGTTACATAAATCAGAGTTTGAAAAGTCAAACTCAAATAAAAAGTCAAACTTTGACCAAACTTAAAATTTTGATCAATAAAAATATGTAAAGCTAAATAACAAAGTTATAAATGCAAGTATCTAATGTAAATTTATACGTTGAAATGAAATTAAATTTTTATATAAGTCAAACTTTGACTAAAATTTCAACTTTGACCAAGACAAAATTTTGCAATGTACCAACAAGTTACAAAAGTTTAATTGTAAATTAACATAACAACAATCATATACATCGTTATGTTACACTAGTCAAAATTTGATCAAATTTCCACTTTTAATAAAGTCAAAGTTTGACCAAACGCAAACTTTAATTAATAAATTTTTTTAGGGATTTTTGCATTTACCCCCTGCGCTGTTCCGAAATTGGATTCCGCCTCCAGGGTTTTACCTATTTGTATCCCGCCCCTTTGAATACATTTTCGAGTGCAAAGGGCCCTTACCGTGATGGAACGCTTGTAAATACCTGGTTCAGTTAGCGTTAGTCACTTAAGCGGGGCTACCTTTTCACAAATACAATGTTCAGTCTTCCTCTCTATCCCTCTCTCTTTTTGACGACGGGCCATTTCACCTCTCCTCTCCACTCCAATTTCATTCAAATAGACAGAGAGAAGAGGGTTTCCATTCCCGACCAAGAGAAAAGACTAGCGGGTTTAAGAGCTTAGAAAGGTAGGAGAAATGATTTTCTTTGTTAATTTTAGGATTTTTTTCACGATTTTTGTTGATTATTTCACTAAAATTTGGTTCTTTATATGCATACATGCAGCCGATGAAGCCTTGAAGAACAAGCTTTTTGGGAAACGATTTGGGCTTCTTCTCTAATGCCTTGCTTCTTAAACTCAAACGTCTCATAAAGGTAAGGGAAATGGTTTTCCTTGCATTTTTTAGGGTTTATTTCATAATTTTTATCGATTATTTCACTTAAATTTGGTTCCTTATATGCATGCATGCATGCAGTCGGTCAAGCCTTGAAGAAAATGTTTTTTTGGAACGATTAGGGCTTCTTCTTTGTCTAACGCCTTGCTTTTGGATCTCAAACATCTCATCCTTTCAAAGTAAGACAATGGTTTCCTTTTTATTTTTTCAATTTGTAAATTCTGGTTTTAATTGTTTTCTTTTCGTACGATAGATAAAATCTTATTTTCTGCGGGATAAAACCCTAGTTTTTTTTAATAAAATCCTCATTCCATAAAGATAATACCATAGCTTCAGAGGGATAAAACCCTATTTTTTCTTGGGATAAAACCGTAGTTTGAGGGGACAAAATCCATTTTTATTGTTATATAATTTTATCCTATTTTATAATAGAGTTACTATAGTAGGTGCAATTTTAAACCATGGTTAGTTATTTTATTTGTCTAGATATATACATAGGTGCAACTTTGCTTCTTAGTGGTTGTTTACTGTGTAATGGCTCGACAATTTATAGTTTATCTGTGTAGATTAGGACGATGACCTGACCAAATTTGTTCGAAAATTACATAAAATTGAGGGTTCATTGGGGAGGTTCCTTCATCAAATACAGTGGCCGCAATAGATACATAGAGGGAAAATTCGATGAATCTTCTGCCGATATGGATCGAACATCGTACCTTATGTTGGTAAATGATGTCATTCAAATCTGCAGCATCCCTCAGACTCATGCACCGATTGTCAAGTACAGGCACTTGGGTGTAGGAGGGCGAGATGAAGTGGTCTCTATCCTAAGTGACTCCGCTTTGCTGACGATGTTTGAGAGACATCGTTAGATGAAGGCCTTCTGATATATATGTGGAGGTTGAGCTAAACCCGGTGCCTTTAAACATTGAAGTAGACAGTGATGGTGATAGTTCTTTTGATGTAGATTTTGAGAGCATAGATTTAATGGGTGAATGTTCTGATGAGGATAAGAGGTTCTCAAACGACGTAAGAGGGAAGACTAAAGAGCAGTTGGAAAGTAATAATGACGACCATTTATCTGATTACAAAGATCCGGATGGTTACGAATCATTTGGTAGTTTGGATAGTGGAGATGACATTTCGGATTGTGAGGTTGAGACAGGGTTCCAGCATGAGTTTGTGAAGGAAAGGGATAAACCAATTTTTACCGTAGGGGTGATGTATGAGTCTGTTTATGACTTCAGAGATGCATTATTACATTTCGCTATTCTTTACAATTTTCAATTGTTGCATGTGAAGAATGAGAAGACGACAGAGACAACGATGTGTGCACAACCCAATTGTCTGTGGCGCATTCATGTGTCCATATATGAGGACAATACTACATTTCGTGTTAAAACCTATAATGAAAATCATACATGTTTAAGGTGTAATCAAGATGGAAACAAGATGGCCACTGCCAGATGGATTTCTGGATGCGTGGAGGAACAAACTAAAATTGACCGTGAAACTGCAATTAAGAAATTAGCAAAGATATTATTCAAGAAGTACGGTGTTAGAATTCCAAACCACCATGTATGGCGAGACAAAGAATTAACATTAGGTCGTGTTTATGAATCTTTCGAAGAATCGTACAAGCTTGTGCCTTCCTTTCATTTATCGTTGTTATAGACTAATCAGGGTAGTATCGCAAAGCATAAGCTTGAAGAGGATGAGGCTTTTCAAAGAGTATTCATCTATTTAACAGCATGTCATATGAGTTTTTTGGCTAGTTGTCGATCATTCTTAGGCCTTGATGGATGTCACTTGAAAGGAAAATGCAAGTACAACCTACTTGTCGTCACGACGTTAGATGAGAATCGGGGGTTATTTCTGCTAGTGTATGCGGTGGTAGAGCAAGAAAATGAGGAGGGTTAGACTTGGTTTGCCGAGTAGTTGCAACAAGCCATAAGGCATCCAAACAATCTAGTCTTCATGTCGGACAGACAGAAGGGCCTAGTAAACGTTGTGTGTAAGATATATCCCACAACCGAACATAGGTAATTACCGATTTTCTTTCTTATGTAATTAGTCAGTGTATATATTTCAAAGAGTGCATGGTATCAGTGTCTACATGATATCAGTGTATAGTTGTTTCATTGTTTTCATTACATGCCTGTTATAATCCAGCTGATATAATCCAGTGTATACATGATATACAGCCTGGTTATACAATGCTTTCTCAGTGTATGCTAACATCGTATACATGACATTAAGTCTATCATGTATACACAGCCTGTTTTATTATATGACTGATACCATGTATATACAGTCTGATTCATTATACACCGCTGGTTCATTATGTGTAGCCTGGTTCATTACATGTTTGTTATCAGTGTATACAGGCTATCATTACATGACTGTTATCAGTTACCAACTGATAACATATATTACAATGTATACACTGCTAATATAATCCAACTGATATAATCTAGGGTATACTGATATGTGTGTATACATTATAGTCTGATTCATTATATATTACCAGCTGATATCAAGCTATATCAGTAGCCTGATATAGTCTGATGTACATTGTTGTAGCAAGGAGCCAATCAAGTACCTGATATTACTTGATGTAGTATGATATCAACCAATGTAATCTATGTAACCCAACTGATATCATGTACACATTACCAACTGATATCATGTAATCAAAGTAGCCGGATATAGCCTGATGTAGCTTAATTATACATGACTGGTTATACATTAACAACTTAATATCATGTATATACAGTCTGGCTATACAGTGCTTTATCAATGTATGGTAACATTGTATACATGATATCATTGTATACATGACTATCATTACAATTGGTTACACACAGCTCGTTATACATTACAACTTGATATCATGTACACACAGCCTGATTCACTATATATAGCCTGATTCATTATATGTAGCCTAGTTCATTACATGACTGTTATCAATGTATATATGCTATCATTACATGACTGTTATCAGTTACCAACTGATAACATACATTACAATGTATACACTACTGTAGCCTGATATAGCCTAATGTAGCCTGATATAGCCTAATGTAGCAAAGTGTATATCAGACTGGTTATACACTGCTGGTTTGTACTTGATATTATCGCATGATATATCCATTAGGCTATATCAGCCCATATCAACCAGTGTAACATACTTGATATAACCTGATACATGACTGATAACATACAGTATTGCTGGTTATATCAATGTATTAGTTTATGGTTGCTACAATTAAAAGAATTACAATGTCTTCGTATGGAGAAGTTTTGTGTCCGTCATCTTTACAAGAATTTTAAGGGATCGTTCAAGGGGAAATCATATGAGAAGCTATTTTGGGGGACAGCTTGTACATTTGTTAAACATAAACTCGATAAAATTTTAGATGATATTAAGAAAAAATCACCTGAGGCACATCAATGGATATCTGAAGTTCATGGGAAGTGGGCTAGATCATAATTTAATGATGGCTCAAAATGTGATGTGATTACAAATAACCTCTCTGAATCCTTCAACAATGCAGTGTCTGAGCCTTGAGTTATGCCAATAACTGACATAGTCGATAGTATCAGATTAGTGATTATGACCCGTATGCAATAGAGACGATTGGAGACAGGGAAATAGATGTTGATTGTTGTGCTATTTGTTGTCACAAAACTCGAGAAGATGCGAGAAAGGAAAAAGGATTGTTGGGTACATAAGGTGGATGACTTCAAATATGAGGAGAGCCACATAAATGCCCGACATATAGTACACATTGATAGAAGAACTTGCACCTATTGTGAATGACAATTATCGAGATTACCTTGTATTCATGCTATGACATGTATTTGCCATGAATGCTTAAACCCATAAGAGTTTTGTTCTCACTATTTTCGGGTTGATGTATACTAGCGTCGTACAAAGAGGTGTTTCACTCGATGCCCGATAAGAGTTTTTGACCAGCCATTGAAATTAAATGCAATCCGCCGCATGGTTGTCGACCTCCAGAGCGACTAAAGAAAAATAGGGTGAGGGCAGACGATGAAGGCCCAAAGTCTCAAGGATGGGTGGAGTCTTCAAAGAGATGTGATAATTATAGTAAATATGGGCATAACCGACATAGTTGTAAGGACCTAAAAGATATGAGCGAAGGTGCTACACTTAGGCTCCCTGTGCCTGCATCAACAAGTGAACGCAAGTCTCCATCAACAAGTGGACGTGGGGGATGTAGCGTTCCAAGGGGTAGGGGATAGTGGTCTGCATAAACAATGAAAACTACGTGCCTAAATTCAGGGTTTTTGTGTTTATATATGTTGTTTTGGGTTTATTTAAACGGTGAGCAAACATGGATTAAACTACTTTTTTTGAGTTTTGTTAAACAGGTAACAAGCATTCCTTTTTGGGTGGGGTAAAAATGCAATCTATCATCATGCTATTTTGGATTTCTAATATAGGAATCAAATCATATGTTTGGGCTGAATGAACGTTGTACTTGTTGTGATATAATATATGTGCAGCTATGGGTTGATTTCTATATTAGTAAATGCTGTTGTGCTTGCTTTATTTTGTTTCATTTTGGTTGAAACTCTGTTATATTTTGCTGTTGTAACTTACTGTTATATCTTGTTTATGTATATTGTATGAACTTTATTATACTTGTTATTGTATATGATGTTGTACTTGCTTTATTTTGCTTTAATTGGTTGGAACTTTGTTGTATCTTACTGTTGTACTTACTGAAATAGCATCATGGATGTTTGCTTCAAATGTAAATAATTGGGTCATTGGATAAGGGACTATCCGAATCGAAAGATGACTGAATTTGGTCCACCTTGTCGCTGTGGAAAGCCATCCAAAATTCACTTTTCAGACGACGAAGAACCCAGGTAGAAATTATTTTAGGTGCTATACATATGACTTCTTTAGATGGATCCATACTATAGTGGAAGATGCAAAAGATATAGCGGATGTCAACACCGGTGCAACAAGAGGCACAAACAACATATCCGTAAAAGCTACTATTGATTCAAGGGAATTTAAGTTGAAGGTTATCGTCGAAGTCGAGAAATTTTCTAAGAAATTGGAGGTGACCGCAACACTAGGAAAAAGTGAAGGAAAATAGGTGTTACGATTTTTTCTTGATTGTAATTAGTTACTGTTGAATGTGGATTATCTATTTAGTTAATAACTAATTACTTTGATGGCACGATTGTAAATATGGGCTACTATAGCTTGATCACAGGGTTATAAATTTTGCTTGTTATAGCCTAATCATAGGGTTATAAATATGGGCTGCTGTAGCATGATAACATGATTGTAAATATGGGCCGCCATAGTCTTATCATAGGGTTATAAATATGAGCTGCTATAGTCTGATCATATTTACAAGTTGGAAAGTTATTTGACTTGTATTTTTTATCACACGGTTGTAAATATGAGAAACTTTACTTCTGATGGCAGGTGTTGTAAATATGGGCTTGATCGCAGGGTTAAAACACCAGCTGCTGTAAACTGGCTGATGGAACGGTTGTAAATATATAGCTGCACCGCTGATGGCAGGGTTATACCCGGCCGCTATAGCAACATCATTGCTACAGCCTGATCACATGGTTGTAAATATGATAAGTTATACATTGATGACACAATTGTAAATATGGGCTATATAGCCTAATCAGAGGGTTACAATATCGACTATTGTAGCCTGATGGCCGATGGCACGATTGTAAATATAGCCTGATATTCCCTAATGGCAACATGTGTAAATATGTAATGCTATCAAGGGTAAGGAAATATGTAATACTCTAAGAGGCCCAGATACCTAGGTTATTAAAAAAAAAAAACGTCTAAGTAGTTATGCTATGTAGGTGGCTACGTTGGTGGCAATACCCGTAAATTTCTTAGGTTATGCATGGGTAAATAGTCATTATGCCCTTCCGTTAGCCTCCATCTCATAAAAACTGTTAGTCAATGACAATTGACTAACCCCAAGGGCCCTTTTGCATGCAAAAATATATTCAAAGGGGCCAAATACAAATAAGTATAACCCGGGGGGTGAAATCCAATTTTGGAATAGCTCAGGGGACTAAATGCAAAAATTCCACGTCAAACTCTAATATGATATAAATTTATGTAGTAG
The DNA here is from genome assembly GCA_021018995.1 of Chloranthus sessilifolius. Lineage (NCBI taxonomy): Eukaryota > Viridiplantae > Streptophyta > Magnoliopsida > Chloranthales > Chloranthaceae > Chloranthus > Chloranthus sessilifolius. The sequence continues at coordinate 14,065,948 of CM037588.1, forward strand.
TAGACTCTATCTACAAGAGTAGGTTTTGAGTTTGACTAAAAATAAATTGTGTAAAAGTCAAACTTTGACTAAGAAAAATTTGCACTGATACGGTATAAATATATGTAGTAGTAGACTTTATCTATAAGCAGGTTTCAAGTTTGACTAAAAATAAATTTTCTATAAAAGTTAAAGTTTGACTAAAGAACTAACTATTTTCAAATACAATTGAGAATCTAGTATCAAATTATACATTAACACGTCAAAGTTTAATAAAAAGTAAAATTAAATTAAAAGTCAAAGTTTGACCTTAAAGTCAACCTTTGACCCCTAAAAATTTGATATATATTACTAACTTATAACTTATTATCATGTTTCAGTAGTCAAAAGTTTGATCAAAAGTGAAAACTTTATATAGCTTATAAATTTAGTTAAAGTTTGATTAAAATTCAAACTTCGACTAAAATCAAATATTAGTTGAAAATAGTATGATGTAGATAATGTGGTGGTCATAATGATCATGCTGGTATGATGGTATAGAAATGGAAGTTACTTTTTAATAGTCGAAAGAGATTTTTTTTTGCGTTTAGATTTTTTACAAGTAACTTTATATTTGCAATGACAAAAAAATATTATTTTGTTAGTGGAAAACTCAATTTCAGCCAATTAAAATGTTGAAATGGTTTCCTCATAAAATGATTTGGTATATAGAAATTTAATTTTCATGTGGGGCCGACTTAATTTCATTTCCATCTCTTTAAATAGCTATCAAATAACAATGATTCGAAACTAACTTTTATATCCACCTATGAAATTGTATTTCCAAATTATCAAACAAGGCTTTAATAATAATGATGATTCTCCTTTGATGATATATAAAGAATTAGGATTCGAAGAACAATAACAGAATAATTGAGAGTACTCCTTGTAATTCTAAACCTCCTCAAGTTCCTTGCATTAAGTTGAATACGAATTGTTATTAATGTTATTATTATTATTATTATTTTAATCAATAAAAAGAAATTTTATTAAGTAAGAGAAGGGAATATACAAATATTTTATCAAAAACTAAGATCTATGCTCCATCTTCCAACGGTCATTTTAACTTCTTCAATATCTTCATCTTTCTGTATCTTCAATTTTTTTTTTTTTAATAACTTGGGTGTCCGGGCTTCTTAGAGCACCCGCCTAATAGTAAAGGCATGTGTGTGCCCCATGTTAGCACATGCCACATTAGTACGTAATAAAATCCCTAGAGTGGGCACGAGGGGAGATTCGAACTCAGTTCTCTCGCTTCATGAGATAGGTACTTGGCCATCACACCAAACTTGTTGAGGTTAAGTTAAATATGTAAGATTCTCAATAGAAGGATTTGGAGGTGCATTCATAGATAGTAATGAGTCTCACTTATGCAACTTTTATAGATCAGTAGATAATGGGTTTGATATCAAGGTCTCAACTCGGGTATCGGTCCATGAAAGACCGATATGCATGGGCCAATACAGATATGGATCCGAACGGCCAGCCTAGTCATTGTTGTGATGGTGGGCGCAAGAAGCATGATTACAAGTCGCCAGAAGATACAGTGACTTCAGTAGCTTGAGTTTGTCGGCCCCAGAATCCAAGTAATCTTCATTGGGGAATGTGCCTAGTTGAATTTTTGTAGTAGGTAAAATCAGAAGGTGGTGATTAACTCATTTAAAAGTTTTAACTTATTTTTGAGAAGGGAAATTTACTTGATAGGCCTTGTCAGATGCGCCTTTTATGTCAGAGGCCCTGTAGTTTCACTTTTACCCAAACAAACCGCTGCGCGCCGAGCTGAAGCACGCCTGTAGGAAATGCCCAAACTACCCCCAATGTAATAAATAGCCGTCCTCTTTTCAAATCATTTACTGTTTACTTTTTACTTTTTCGTTCGAAGTTGGTGGAGAGTCGTTGTCGCTTCGTGGACGCTTGCATTCAAATCTACAACCTTCAAGCTACCAAATCTGTAAGTTAGAATTAAAATTACCTTCCATCGCTATAGATTTTTTTTTTCTCCTCTCTTTGGTGCACATTTTGACATAATTTTTTTAGGTTTTCCCATATGTAATCGATATCGATCTTATATGTAATCGATATCGATCTTATATGCAATCGTTACCGATTACATATTGAGTCGCTATCGATTATATGCAGAGTCGCTATCGATTACATGTAGAGTCGATAACGATTATATATGTAGTCATAATCGACTATATAAATAGTCGATGACGACTCTATAACAAATCGATATCGACTCTCTATGAATATAATTAATACCCATCATATGAATTTATTTCCCTATAGTTATTACCCTCGATGCCATAATAAATCATATGAGGTTTTATATTTATCTCAACCGACGTTCAATTTATTGCCAACTATCCTTTTGTAAAACCATTATGGCAAGTTAGGTTGGAAGAATGAGAAAATTTAATACAACGATTCGTATTTCACCATCTAGGAGCTTTAAATACAGGTTTAGTTCGTCCTTAGCAAACCTATCATCCCTACCAGCCCATATTTTTCCCAATGTCAGACGACGAAGAAAAAACCTTCTATAACCCAATCAAGTTCGAGCACATCAGAGGAGGACCCACCACGAACAGATCCTCCGTAGCCTTCACGTGGGAATGGAGATTTTGGTGAAGGAAGAAAAGAAAAAGAAGAAGGAAGAAAAGAAAAAGAATAAAAGAAAGAAAAAGAAACTTAAGGCGGAACCACCCGCCTCTCCACCCCATCCACCACCTGCTCTTCATCCATCTTTCTAAATTTTGGTTAGAAGCGGAGGACCGCTTTTATCGAAGAATCTTCCTTACAGTTCATGTCAAAAGGCTGTCAAGATGGTTGTACACCGAGCTGTTGCCAAGTGTTCGCCCAGTGCCATTTCGAATCTCTATGAAAATGCTACCCCAGCTCGGAAGAAGTTGCTGAGAGATTCCGTTTTTGGTGGAATATTTCAAATGCCTAAGGGTGTGGGATTTCTTTCCGATGTGGTGGATGCGATGTTGACATTTTGGGTTGAAAAAAACCACTTCCAAATTGGAAAGACTGATGTCTATCTTCGGAAGATAGACATTGCATTGATACTGGACCTTGCCGTAGTTGGCCCAGAAAAGTATACCCCATCCGTTAAACCATCGGAAGAACAAACCATTCGATACAAATACTTTCGTGGAATGCCTCCTGGAAAAATTCTCTGGTCTCATATAGATGTTGCAATTTGTAGAGCGGAAAGTGATGAGGACTTCGTAAAGTTGTCCCTTCTATTTGTGCTGTGCATATTTCTCTTCCCCGGGTCCCCCCATCAGCTTTCGGAAGACCACATCGACCTCATCGATGATGTGGAGAACTTTAACCCAACTCCGTGAGGTCCGCACGTCTACCAAGACTTGATCGAGTATATAATGAAGGGCGCGACGAATAGAAAAATTGCCGAGATGGATAAAGCCTTGAAGGCGTACAACACATATGGATGCATATGTGTACTTCAATGGTGGGCTTATGAGATCCTGCCCGATATATCACCATCCCAGCTAGGCCTCAAGGACCCTTTCCCACGACTGCTGAAATGGTCGGACAGGGCACAATCAAGGATCAAAGGTTACACTCGCGGACAGATGTTAGACAGCAAGGTATGAGGTCTATTGCTAATTCAAAAAGCAACTTACCGATTCATTCTAAATCGATAACGATTCATTACAGAATCGATAACGACTTTTTAAGAAGTTGATATTGACTCAGTACAGAATCGTTATCGACTACTTAGGACGTCGACAGCGATTCATTTAGGAATCGATAACGACTTACTAAGTAGTCGATAACGATTCATTAAATAATCGATAGCGATTCAGTAACGAATTGATACTGATTTTTTAAATAGTCGGTACCGATTCTTTACATAATCGAGAATGATTTATTATATATACGATCATTTTATTCGGTTATTCACCATGTTTCCTTTTCTTTCAAAAGGTTTGCGCTCCCCTCGTGCCTCAGGGCTTTGAATTAGAGATACCCGTGTTAAGAGAATATCTTCGAGTTCAAAAGGAGGTTGGGGGGAAGAGGAAAGAACCGATCAAGAAAGCTGTGAAAGAGATGCGGCCGAAGAAGAAAAGAAATTACATTCCGGTCGAGAATATTGATGAGGAAGAATGGGATGATGCATCGACGTCAGAAGAAGAACCCCCATCGAAAAAGGGCCCCGTCCATGTCGGAGAGGGTCGGCCAAGAACTAGGGGAGCCACCAAGGAGAGCCTGGCAGTGAAAGATAGCCCAGCTGAACCGTCCACCTCCAATGATCCTTTGATGAGGAGGGTCGATCATTTGACGATGGAGAACTTGAAGCTCACCAAAAGAGTGAGCGATTTGGAGGGAGAGAATAAGGCCCTGGCTAAACGTTGCGCTTCTGTAGAGAAACTATGCAACTCCTTCAAAGAGAGGCTGAATTCAAGGGATGCGGAGTGACAGAAGTTAAATCACTACAACTATTTGGTCAAAAAGGGCCAGTCGAATATAAAAGAACTCCTTGAAGAAACTTTTCTTTTGGAATGGATCGACTTTACGGAGGTCGAGTCTATGGCAGCCAAACTTGTGTTTGAGTACCACGTGGTGCTCATTTGACCCTTTCCTAGAGTCCATACCATCTAGTCTGTGCACTTCCTTATCGACCCTATGCTAAATATGAACAATAGTCCTATATTAAAGTGTCGGGATGGCTTGGTTCATATCCTGGCTCATGGTCATGGGTAAGTTTGTCAACAAGACAGGCTGACCCGACACCCTATCCTACGCGATATTTTACCAGGTCGGGCAAGAGACATCCGACCTGGCTCGAAGATCGGGCTGACTAAGAGGTCGGCTCAGGCTGGGCAAACAATTGGGTCAGAGCGGGTCTAAGCAACCCAATATTTTACATGTGAAAGACATGAAAAATAGGGGTTTTTACTGAGGTCGGGTAGACTAGGAGGTCGGCTTGGGTCAGACAAAATTTCGGTCTGACTGGGTTGACCCGACCCGATATTTTATATGTAAAAAAAGTGAAAAATAAGTTTCTTACCGGGTTGGGTTGGCCTTTTGAAATTTTTGGCCCGACCCGTTGACATCCCTAATCATGGGCAACCCTTTAAGAGCTTGCCTTTAGCTCACTCGATGCTTTGTCGCTTGAATGACCTGGAACCATAAAAAGTGCACTTTTGAACGAAACTAATGCATTCTACATGTGCCATTTAACGGTTAAATCATATGTGAACGGTTGGTATAAGTTATCGCCCCATTCACGCTTGGAGGCGAACCAGTCATTGATTCTATACATGTGGCACCATTTTTATTGCATCATATGGTGTCACATGATTCATGGTCAGTATACAGATTGGATCACCAAAAATAGTCGATAGTATCAGATTAGTGATTATGACCCGTATGCAATAGAAACGATTGGAGACAGGGAAATAGATGTTGGTTGTTGTGCTATTTGTTGTCACAAAACTCGAGAAGATGCGAGAAATGAAAAAGGATTGTTGGGTACATAAGGTGGATGACTTCAAATATGAGGAGAGCAACATAAATGCCCGACATATAGTACACATTGATAGAAGAACTTGCACCTATTGTGAATGACAATTATCGAGATTACCTTGTATTCATGCTATGACATGTATTTGCCATGAATGCTTAAACCCATAAGAGTTTTGTTCTCACTATTTTCGGGTTGATGTATACCAGCGTACGTACAAAGAGGTGTTTCACTCGATGCCCGATAAGAGTTTTTGACCAGCCATTGAAATTAAATGCAATCTGCCGCATGCTTGTCGACCTCCAGAGCGACTAAAGAAAGATAGGGTGTAAGCAGATGATGAAGGCCCAAAGTCTCAAGGATGGGTGGAGTCTTCAAAGAGATGTGATAATTATAGTAAATATGGGCATAACCGACATAGTTGTAAGGACCTAAAAGATATGAGCGAAGGTGCTACACTTAGGCTCTGTGTGCCTGCATCAACAAGTGAACGCAAGTCTCCATCAACAAGTGGACGTGGGGGATGTAGCGTTCCAAGGGGTAGGGGATAGTGGTCTGCATAAACAATGAAAACTACGTGCCGAAATTCAGGGTTTTTGTGTTTATATATGTTGTTTTGGGTTTATTTAAACGGTGAGCAAGCATGGATTAAACTACTTTTTTTGAGTTTTGTTAAACAGGTAACAAACATTCCTTTTTGGGTGGGGTAAAAATGCAATCTATCATCATGCTATTTTGGATTTCTAATATAGGAATCAAATCATATGTTTGGGCTGAATGAACGTTGTACTTGCTGTGATATAATATATGTGCAGCTATGGGTTGATTTCTATATTAGTAAATGCTGTTGTGCTTGCTTTATTTTGTTTCATTTTGGCTGAAACTCTGTTATATCTTGCTGCTGTAACTTACTGTTATATCTTGTTTATGTATATTGTATGAACTTTATTATACTTGTTATTGTATATGATGTTGTACTTGCTTTATTTTGCTTTAATTGGTTGGAACTTTGTTGTATCTTACTGTTGTACTTACTGAAATAGCATCATGGATGTTTGCTTCGAATGTAAATAATTGGGTCATTGGATAAGGGACTATCCGAATCGAAAGATGACTGAATTTGGTCCACCTTGTCACTGTGGAAACCCATCCAAAATTCACTTTTTAGACGACGAAGAACCCAGGTAGAAATTATTTTAGGTGCTATACATATGACTTCTTTAGATGGATCCATACTATAGTGGAAGATGCAAAAGATATAGCGGATGTCAACACCGGTGCAACAAGAGGCACAAACAACATATCCGTAAAAGCTACTATTGATTCAAGGGAATTTAAGTTGAAGGTTACCGTCGAAGTCGAGAAATTTTCTAAGAAATTGGAGGTGACCGCAACACTAGGAAAAAGTGAAGGAAAATAGGTGTTACGATTTTTTCTTGATTGTGATTAGTTATTGTTGAATGTGGATTATCTATTTAGTTAATAACTAATTACTTTGATGGCACGATTGTAAATATGGGCTACTATAGCTTGATCACAGGGTTATAAATTTTGCTTGTTATAGCCTAATCATAGGGTTATAAATATGGGCTGCTGTAGCATGATAACACGATTGTAAATATGGGCCGCCATAGTCTTATCATAGGGTTATAAATATGAGCTGCTATAGTCTGATCATATTTACAAGTTGGAAAGTTATTTGACTTGTATTTTTTATCACACGATTGTAAATATAAGAAACTTTACTTCTGATGGCAGGTGTTGTAAATATGGGCCTGATCGCAGGGTTAAAACACCATTCAGAATCGGTCGATGGAACTGTAAATATATAGTCAAGATCACCGATGGTTATACCTATAGCAACATCATGGTTGTAAATATGATAAGTTATACATTGATGACACAATTGTAAATATGGGCTATATAGCCTAATCAGAGGGTTACAATATCGACTATTGTAGCCTGATGGCCAATGGCACGATTGTAAATATAGCCTGATATTCCCTAATGGCAACATGTGTAAATATGTAATGCTATCAAGGGTAAGGAAATATGTAATACTCTAAGAGGCCCAAATACCTAGGTTATTAAAAAAAAAAAACGTCTAAGTAGTTATGCTATGTAGGTGGCTACGTTGGTGGCAATACTCGTAAATTTCTTAGGTTATGCATGGGTAAATAGTCATTATGCCCTTCCGTTAGCCTCCATCTCATAAAAACTGTTAGTCAATGACAACTGACTAACCCCAAGGGCCCTTTTGCATGCAAAAATATATTCAAAGGGGCCAAATACAAATAAGTATAACCCGGGGTGTGAAATCCAATTTTGGAATAGCTCAGGGGGCTAAATGCAAAAATCCCACGTCAAACTCTAATATGATATAAATTTATGTAGTAGTAGACTCTATCTATAAGAGTAGGTTTTGAGTTTGACTAAATATAAATAGTGTAAAAGTCAAACTTTGACTAAGAAAAATTTGCACTGATACAGTATAAATATATGTAGTAGTAGACTTTATCTATAAGCAGGTTTCGAGTTTGACTAAAAATAAATTTTCTATAAAAGTCAAAGTTTGACTAAAGAACTAACTATTTTCAAATACAATTGAGAATCTAGTATCAAATTATACATTAACACGTCAAAGTTTAATAAAAAGTAAAATTAAATTAAAAGTCAAAGTTTGACCTTAAAGTCAACCTTTGACCCCTAAAAATTTGATATATATTACTAACTTATAACTTATTATCATGTTTCAGTAGTCAAAAGTTTGATCAAAAGTGAAAACTTTATATAGCTTATAAATTTAGTTAAAGTTTGATTAAAATTCAAACTTCGACTAAAATCAAATATTAGCTGAAAATAGTATGATGTAGATAATGTGGTGGTCATAATGATCATGCTGGTATGATGGTATAGAAATGGAAGTTACTTTTTAATAGTCAAAAGAGATTTTTTTTTGCTTTTAGATTTTTTACAAGTAACTTTATATTTGCAATGACAAAAAAATATTATTTTGTTAGTGGAAAACTCAATTTCAGCCACTTAAAATGTTGAAATGGTTTCCTCATAAAATGATTTGGTGTATAGAAATTTAATTTTCATGTGGGGCCGACTTAATTTCATTTCCATCTCTTTAAATAACTATCAAATAACAACGATTCGAAACTAACTTTTATATCCACCTATGAAATTGTATTTCCAAATTATCAAACAAGGCTTTAATAATAATGATGATTCTCCTTTGATGATATATAAAGAATTAAGATTCGAAGAACAATAACAGAATAATTGAGAGTACTCCTTGTAATTCTAAACCTCCTCAAGTTCCTTGCATTAAGTTGAATACGAATTGTTATTAATGTTATTATTATTATTATTATTATTTTAATCAATAAAAAGAAATTTTATTAAGCAAGAGAAGGGAATATACAAATATTTTACCAAAAACTAAGATCTATGCTCCATCTTCCAACGGTCATTTTAACTTCTTCAATATCTTCATCTTTCTGTATCTTCAATTTTTTTTTTTTTAATAACTTGGGTGTCCGGGCTTCTTAGAGCACCCGCCTAATAGTAAAGGCATGTGTGTGCCCCATGTTAGCACATGCCACATTAGTACGTAATAAAATCCCTAGAGTGGGCACGAGGGGAGATTCGAACTCAGTTCTCTCACTTCATGAGGTAGGTTCTTGGCCATCACACCAAACTTGTTGAGGTTAAGTTAAATATGTAAGATTCTCAATAGAAGGATTTGGAGGTGCATTCATAGATAGTAATGAGTCTCACTTATGCAACTTTTATAGATCAGTAGATAATGGGTTTGATATCAAGGTCTCAACTCGGGTATCGGTCCATGAAAGACCGATATGCATAGGCCGATACAGATATGGATCCGAACGGCCAGCCCAGTCATTGTTGTGATGGTGGGCGCAAGAAGCATGATTACAAGTCGCCAGAAGATACAGTGACTTCAGTAGCTTGATTTTGTCGGCCCCAGAATCCAAGTAATCTTCATTGGGGAATGTGCCTGGTTGAATTTTTGTAGCAGGTAAAATATGAAGGTGGTGATTAACTCATTTAAAAGTTTTAACTTATTTTTGAGAAGGGAAATTTACCTGACAGGCCCTATCAGATGCGCCTTTTATGTCAGAAGCCCTGTAGTATCACTTTTACCCAAACAAACTCATTGCACTGGTATTATGCCTTTGTAGGAAATGCCCAAACTACCCCCAATGTAATAAATAGCCGTCCTCTTTTCAAATCATTTACTGTTTACTTTTTACTTTTTCGTTCGAAGTCGGTGGAGAGTCGTTGTCGCTTCGTGGATGCTTGCGTTCAAATCTACAACCTTCAAGCTACCAAATCTGTAAGTTAGAATTAAAATTACCTTCCATCGCTATAGATTTTTTTTTTCTCCTCTCTTTGGTGCATATTTTGACATAATTTTTTTAGGTTTTCCCATATGTAATCGATATCGATCTTATATGTAATCGATATCGGTCTTATATGCAATCGTTACCGATTACATATTGAGTCGCTATCGATTATATGCAGAGTCGCTATCAATTACATGTAGAGTCGATAACGATTATATATGTAGTCGTAATCGACTATATAAATAGTCGATGACGACTCTATAATAAATCGATATCGACTCTCTATGAATATAATTAATGCCCATCATATGAATTTATTTCCCTATAGTTATTACCCTCGATGCCATAATAAATCATATGAGGTTTTATATTTATCTCAGCCGACGTTCAATTTATTGCCAACTATCCTTTTGTAAAACCATTATGGCAAGTTAGGTTGGAAGAATGAGAAAATTTAATACAACGATTCGTATTTCACCATCTAGGAGCTTTAAATACAGGTTTAGTTCGTCCTTAGCAAACCTATCATCCCTACCAGCCCATATTTTTCCCAATGTCAGACGACGAAGAAAAAACCTTCTATAACCCAATCAAGTTAGAGCCTGTATGGGAGGACCCACCACCACCACCAGAACCAGATCCTCTGTAGTTCCTGTGGGACGAGTACGATGAAGTAATGGAGATTTTGGTGAAGGAAGAAAAGAAAAAAAAGAAGGAAGAAAAGAAAAAGAATAAAAGAAAGAAAAAGAAACTTAAGACGGAACCACCCGCCTCTTCACCCCATCCACCACCTGCTCTTCATCCATCTTTCTAAATTTTGGTTAGAAGAGGAGGACCGCTTTTATCGAAGAATCTTCCTTAGGACGTTGCTGCAAGATTTTCTTTTCATTTTTAATTATAATTGAAAAATTATGAATGTAATTGAAAAATTTTGCAAGTAAATGAAATATTTTGATTCAATGGTGATTTCATGAAATCTTTTGAGTCAGTAAATTAAATATTTTCTATATAAGTAAATATTTTGAGATCATTGTGACTTTATATTCAGTCGATGGCGATTTCATATGTAATCGATATCGATTACATCTAGACTCGATATCGATTACATATAGAATCGGTATCAATTATATATAGACTCGATATTGATTACATCTAGAGTCGGTATCGATTACATATAGGGTCGATATCAATTATATATGTAATCGATATAGGTAAAGAAGAAGGAAGAAAAGAAGGAAGAAAAGAAAAAGAATAAAAGAAAGAAAAATAAACTTAAGACGGAACCACCCGCCTCTCCACCCCATCCACCACCTGCTCTTCATCCATCTTCCTAAATTTTGGTTAGAAGCGGAGGACCGCTTTTATCGAAGAATCTTCCTTAGGACATTGCTGCAAGATTTTCTTTTCATTTTTAATTATAATTGAAATATTATGAATGTAATTAAAAATTTTGCAAGTAAATGAAACATTTTGATTTAATGGCGACTTCATGAAATCTTTTGAGTTAGTAAATTAAATATTTTCTATATAAATAAACATTTTGAGGTCATTGCGACTTTATATTGAGTCGATGGCGATTTCATATGTAATCGATATCGATTACATCTAGACTCGATATCGATTACATATAGAATCGGTATCGATTATATATAGACTCGATATCGATTACATATGTAATCGATAACGACTCTATATGTAATCGATACAGGTTTTATATACACATTTCATCAATATTTAAACTATCCTTGTTAGTATGGGGCTCAGTCCTTTCTTTTTTATTACAATTCATGTCAAAAGGTTGTCAAGATGGTTGTACACCGAGCTGTTGCTAAGTGTTCGTCCAGTGCGATTTCGAATCTCTACGAAAATGCTACCCCAGCTCGGAAGAAGTTGCTGAGAGATTCCGTTTTTGGTGGAATATTTCAAATGCCTAAGGGTGTGGGATTTCTTTCCAATGTGGTGGATGCGATGTTGACATTTTGGGTTGAAAAAAACCACTTCAAAATTGGAAAGACTGATGTCTATCTTCGGAAGATAGACATTACATTGATACTGGGCCTTGCCGTAGTTAGCCCAAAAAAGTATACCCCATCCGTTAAACCATCGGAAGAACAAACCATTCGATACAAACACTTTCGTGGAATGCCTCCTGGAAAAATTCTCTGGTCTCATATAGATGCTGCAATTTTTAGAGCGGAAAGTGATGAGGACTTCGTAAAGTTGTCCCTTCTATTTGTGCTGTGTATATTTATCTTCCCCGGGTCCCACCATCAGCTTTCAGAAGACCAGATCGACCTCATCGATGATGTGGAGAACTTTAACCGAACTCCGTGGGGTATGCACGTCTACCAAGACTTGATCGAGTATATAATGAAGGGCGCGACGAATAGAAAAATTGCCGAGATGGATAAAGCCCTGAAAGCGTACAACACATATGGATGCATATGTGTACTTCAATGGTGGGCTTATGAGATCCTGCCCGATATATCACCATCCCAGCTAGGCCTCAAGGACCCTTTCCCACGACTGCTGAAATGGTCGGACAGGGCACAATCAAGGATCAAAGGTTACACTCGCCGACAGATGTTAGACAGCAAGGTATGAGGTCTATTGCTAATTCAAAAAGGAACTTACCGATTCATTCTAGAATCGATAACGATTCATTACAGAATCGATAACGACTTTTTAAGAAGTCGATAGCGATTCGATCTGAAATCGTTATCGACTACTAGACGTCGACAACGATTCATTCAGGAATCGTTTACGACTTACTAAGCAGACGATAACTATTCATTAAATAATCGATAGCGATTCGATTAATTGAATCGATTTTTTAAATAGTCGCTACCGATTCTTTACATAATCGAGAATGACTTATTATATATACGATCATTTTATTCGGTTATTCACCATGTTTCCTTTTCTTTCAAAAGGTTCGCGCTCCCCTCGTGCCTCAGGGCTTTGAATTAGAGATACCCGTGTTAAGAGAATATCTTCGGGTTCAAAAGGAGGTTGGGGGGAAGAGGAAATAACCGGCCAAGAAAGCTGTGAAAGAGATACGGCCGAAGAAGAAAAGAAATTACATTCCGGTCGAGAATATTGATGAGGAAGAATGGGATGACGCATTGACGTCAGAAGAAGAACCCCCATCGAAAAAGGGCCCCGTCCATGTCGGAGAGGGTCGGCCAAGAACTAGGGGAGCCACCAAGGAGAGCCTGGCAGTGAAAGATAGCCCAGCTGAACCGTCCACCTCCAATGATCCTTTGATGAGGAGGGTCGATCATTTGACGATGGAGAACTTGAAGCTCACCAAAAGAGTGAGCAATTTGGAGGGAGAGAATAAGGCCCTGGCTAAACGTTGCGCTTCTGTAGAGAAACTATGCAACTCCTTCAAAGAGAGGCTGAATTTAAGGGATGCGAAGTGGCAGAAGTTAAATCACTACAACTATTTGGTCAGAAAGGGCCAGTCAAATATAAAAGAACTCCTTGAAAATTTATTGGAGGCGAGACCTAAGGTATGTGTTAAAATCTGATTTTATATGTTCAGTTTTGTTAACATAAATCGATATCGACTGTATATAGAGTCGATAACGATTATATACACAATCGTTATCGACTTTATATAAAGTCGATACCGATAATATATGCAATCGGTATCGATTATATATACAGTCGATATCGATTATATTTACAATCGATAGCGACTATATATATAATCGATAACGATCATTTATAAAATCGATAGCGACTATATGTACAGTCAATAACGATTATATTTAAAATCAATTTGGACTTTTTAAAATGTGGACCAAAAATTAATTCTTATTTTGCACCATTATTTCTATGTACAGGATGTGACTATGGAGGAGTTGATATCGAAGGTGTGCGACACAGCCGTCGATAAGGAACCATCAGCTCCTGCGCATCAGGTTCCTCCTCCTCCTCCGGTTGATGAGGTGACGGCAGCTGCTGATGAGCAGCCGGAGACTCAAACTGATAAGGGTCCTGCTGGTGAAGAGGAAACCTCTTCCCAATTGCCTCACCAACAAGATGAGTCTCGCTTAAGACCTAGGCAAGCAAAACTCAGCAAAGTAATTGCCGTCAAACCTAAGGCACAGCGAAGGGTAGCGGCTGAAAAGAAGCCTACCGAGAAGGCCAGCGAAGGACCAATCGCCGAGCTCGGACCAAGGCGATCATTACACGGTCATGGGTCTATGACTGAAGATGCTCCTGCTGAGCTTCCACCTGAGCTGACAACGGAGCAAAAATATATGCTAGACATATGGAACAAGCCTTTGAAGGAGGATGAGTAAGTTATTCTTCCCTGAATACTTAACTTTATTATTATATATTTATCGTGAAGATTAGTTAAGTTGGCCATTTTTTATGCAGAGAATATGTAACCACTGTCGGCAAGTATAAACTGGTGGTGCAATCCTTCAGATGTCTGGCGGCCACGCAGTACCTGGATAACTTTGTAAGTTTAACATACTGTAGGCAAAATCAAGAATGGTTAAAGCTGTCGACGACTCGAAAAAGAGTCGATATCGATTCATTATAGAGTCGATAACGATGACTTATATAATCGTTATCGACTCTCAAATTAATCGATTCGATGGCTTTTAGAGTCGATAACGATGGCTTATGTAATTGTTATCGACTCGTTAACTAATCGATATCGATTCATTTGAGAGTCGATAACGATGACTTAAGATATCGTCATCGATGACTTATAGAGTCGATAACGATTATATATTTCACTCTAATTGCATATTTAAATCTAACTGCATTGGTTTCAGGTTTTGGGCGCCTACCTGAGACATTTGGAAGTAATTGATGATAAAATTTATCCTGATAAAAATCTCAAAAACTTCCTTATGGACCCTGTCGCGCTGACGTACATGGCCTATGAACTGAGAGATTTCAACAAGTTCCTGCTTGCTGAAAAATTATACGACCAATCGATCGAGGTTCAAGTTCAACGGTGGGCTGTCTATAGACAAAAAGAGATCGGAGGGAAGAAGCTGATGGAAACTTTCTTCTTCAATGAGCTTCAGAATCTGTGGGCTCACGAATGCAGCATAGTATATTTTTATCCTCTTTATAATTATTCTTTTTAATTTTTCTATCATACCCTTTGAGATTATATTGCTTTTTTATAGATATTTATGCCAATAAATTCAGAACAACCACTACACTGGGCGCTTGCGATCGTGAAGGTAGTCGAATGATCGATAATGATCATCGACCATATATTTAATAGGCCCTCTAAGGAAAGATATGTGTCCCAATTGCAGGCATTGGTAAGATATTTTGCTTAGCATATCTTTTATCATTGTTAGCTTAGCATATCTGACACTCCTCTCTATTATTTCAAAACAGACCCAATACCTTCCCGTGATTTTATATTCGTACGGTGACTCCGCTGTACTGATCAAGAAGAACTATCCTTGGCCATCTAGTGACTGCCGGATCAAAGCCCTCCCCCGACAGACCAACTCGTGTGATTGTGGAGTGTTTGTTGTGAAGTATGCCAAGTACTTCATGATGGGGAAGAAATTTGACTTTGTGCAATCAGATATAGATAGGATCAGGACAGAAATTGGCCATATACTGGCTACATACACAGGCGATGGCAGAGTACTGGCGAAGGATGACAAAAAGGAGGGGCATCAGCAGTAGTGTGGTTGTATTTTAATATTTTTGTAAATGTAAATGAAATATTCTTTCTTAATGAATTATTTTGAATATAATTGCACTATTTTTATGTAGCTGTGGTTAAAAAGTAGAAATCGCAGCCATTATCGACTATATATAGAGTCGTCATCGACTATATAACTAATCGGTAACGACTCTTTATGTAATCGCTATCGACTATATATAGAGTCGTCATCGACTGTATCCATAATCGATACCGATTCTTAAATGAATCGATATCGACTTTATAAATAGTCGATGACGACTCTATATAGAGTCGATATCGATTAATTTCTATGATTCATCGGTAAAGACTATATTACAGTAAAAAAATATGGATTCTGAATTTCTCGTTTACATTCAATCTATCATTATTAAAAATATACATTAACAACCCATCGGTCACACTGCCCTACAGCTCCTGCGGTTGTGATCATATTCACTACACCTGCTACACTGTAGTTCCCTAACCTCACCCTTAGACCTTATCCTTCTCTTTCTCAGATGGCCGACTTGCTTTTGGTAATAATAGGGTGGTCTCACTTTCATATTTTTAGGGAGTTGCTCTGCTTGGAACTCTCATTGACTTTTATCGAGGGTGGGAATCCATTGCTCATTGTATGTTTGTCTAAAGCAAGCGGTGAAAACCGGGGCTTCTAAAGCAAAAAAATTTATGGTAGTCGAACTTCTTCGATTGATCACGGTCCTGATTACCAAGAGCTGGGAGCAAGGTGTTTCACTAGCAATGGTAACTCTGGTCTTGAGTTCCAGGTCGACGTGATAAATGAAAATTTCTAAAATTGATTTGGAATTGATCGTGCCCGTATGGTTGAGCTCTCTTTCTACCGGCCCATTGCAACACCTTCTTCATGTGCGCGTCTGCTTTCGGGCAGAAGGGTGGTCAATTTCTCAGATATCTCTCTGCGTTTTTAAAAATGATCGACGACTTTCTCTCTAGTAGTTCTGATTAAGTCGATAATTGGTCTCTCTCGAGCTATCTTTAGCATGCTGTTTAAACTTTCGGCAATATTCGTAGTCAGGGAATCGTACTGCCTTCCTTCCATATGTGCGCGTGCCCAATGCTTCGGATCTATTTTCAAAATATATTCTACGGCCTGAGAATTAGCAGGATCTTTCTTCATTTCGTTAATAAAATAATTAAATTTCTCTTTCGAATATGCACGTGCGGCGCACCATCATAGACCCTTCACATTGTTTCTGGGATACTTGTGCTGCAAATTTTGTGTCATATGCCGCATACAGTAGTTGTGATATGCGTTAGGGAAGATACGTTTTACCACATTTATTAAACCCTTCGACCTGTCCGTGATAAATACGAACGCACCTATCCGTTCAAGAAACTACATCCATGTATCCTCTTCTTCTAACTCGACCACGACAAATGCTAATGGTAATATATGACCATTACTGTCTTGCGCAGAGGCGATAAGTAGGATCCCTTCGAAACGTCCTCGTAGGTGTGTGTCGTCTACAAGTAATATGCGACGAAGTGTATTGCGGTAGCTTCCGATGCATGGGCCAAAACTCTAAAAAAATCTTTGAAACTTACCGTCAAGAGTAAGTTGAAAGGATGTTTGTACATTAGGATCTACCCTCTCCATCTCCTTCACGTAGGCCGGTAGATCAATAGATTGTCCTTTCCAACTGCCTCTAATATCATTAAGGGCAAGTTCTTTTCCCCTCCAAGCCTTTGCATATGAGATTTATACATTATAAGCTTTTGCAATATCAAACATTATCGACGCCAGTGTGTAGTCGAATCCTTCCATAAGTTTATCCCGTACATAGTTCGCTACGAAGGAGATTGTTGCATTATGGTGACCGTGCGGTCCGATCTTAGCAGCTCCGCATGTGTGAGTATTATTGAATGTCTTGATTTGGAAAGAATCGAGTCCAGTCAATTTAAAAGCATGTATTCACCACGAACAATCGGGTTCGTAGTATCCGGCTGTCACTCGATAACTAGCGGTCCTCAAAGGCCAAATTTGAAAGTTTTTCTCCACCGCGTGCACTTTCAATGCTCTTTGAAATGTTTGTTTGTCTCGGAAGATCTCTCCAATTTTAAACGTCCAATTCCGATATTCAGTTTCCACCTCTTCATCGGAGGAGTCGCCCGATCTCTCTGACATTTTGTAATCTCTGTCTATTAGGGGATTGTTAATGTCTCTCACAAAAATTTTCAGAACCTCTTTGATAAACCCATCCGGTTTGCCTTCATATTCTTCTTCTAAGGTATCTTCATTCATGGCTTAAGGATGACTACGCCATTCACTAGTGGTGTTCTCGGGTGGTTGACTAGATCCTTCACCAAAGGGGTTCTGATGTGATTGACCGGATCCTTCACCGAATGGATAATGGCGTGGGTGGCTAGGCCCTTCACTGAAGGAGTGCTCATGTGTATAGACATGGGGTTGAGTTACTCCGGTAATTCCCATCGATGGCATGGTAGAACATAAGTCTTGCGTAAACCAAGTTGTCCATCCACCGGGGAAGATATGACTGAAATCGTCGGTATCCACCACCCATTCTGAAGTATAGTCTAACCATTGACTACATTGTTGTGACCCATGCATGTATTTTACTGGGTCATCATACGATTCAATCGGAGCATCGTTTAAATCAAATGTTGCTTTCCCTCTGCCATCGTTCGTCGCAATATAACCGTCATCGCCTAACGGGACGGTATCGTATACAGTTTCATCCTCAAACTTACATGACTGAAATGAATGAGTCACAAAATCAGTCTCGCCGAGATTTACTTGTTCAGCTTCAACTGGGAAGGATGACGGTTCCTTAATGATGAATACTTTTATAACGTCCACCGTAGATTTATAAAACGTAAATAATGTAGCCAAATCATCAGAGTCCAAAATGTCGGCAACCACAGGCGTATTCACTATCTTCATATGAAACTTTGTGGAAACTGTTTCATCCGCCTTCGCAAAACTGACAGCAGACATTCGCTTTATGAATTGTTCATAAGAAATTTTAGTTGAAATGTTAATAAGCCTCCGCCGGCCACCTTGATATAAGCCATCGTCGTTTACAAGGCCATCATAGTGATAAAGAAGAGAAATTCTCACGTCCGTCATCGTCTGTTTAAGAATGAGAAGGAAGGGGTCATAAGACTGATGAAACAAAAGAGAAAAGACGACTATAAATCTTAGCCGATTGTATATAGAGTCGCTATCGATTGTATTTGCAATCGATATATATTTTTAAAAAAACGGATCGAAGGATACAAAGACCTTTCTTATACTACACGAATAGGAGATATTGCATCACTAAGAGACACTAATAAACTGAAAATGGGGTTTAAGTAGGATACCTCGCGTCGCAAGGACAAACTTCAGGGTCTTTTTGCCACAATGAAGAAATGCAGGGACTGCTTCTCCCAAGCCTCTATTTTCTTCTTCGAAATAGCAGATCGGAGCAGATCATACTAAGTAAGGAGACGTCGTCTAGAGTTTTGCACCTCTAACTTTTTTGCAGGATAAAATGAGGAAGAAGATGATGCTTTGTTGGTTAAAGAAGGTCATAGAAGGGGATAATTTGGACCTTTTACTCTCCTTAGGGTCGGCTAGGCTTGGAGCTGGTTTATTTAGGTAAAAGTGAAACTACAGAGCTTCTGACATAAAAGGCGCATCTGACAGGGCCTGTCAGGTAAATTTCCCTTTTGAGAATAGTGCACTACACCTTGGGGTGGTGATGACCTGAAGCCGAGTTGACACCTTAATTAATGTGTCCCAGTGCAGTTACTTTATGTCCTTGGAAATAGTGTAATAGTAAAAACATACTTTACTATTGCAAACAACGAATGGTTTGCATAGCCATTTTTTTTTTTCATAGCCAATGACCCTTTGGATTATTGATATTTGTGACCCTTTGGGTTATTGATATTTGTGAAATTTATCGGATCAACCCTGTCAAATACACTTTTTTTTTGTTATAGACCCTATAATTTCATCTTTACCCAAATCGGTAAGCTTTTAGCCAAGCTATTTCCGACTAGTACAAAAGGTCTCAAATACCCCTTAGGTTTTTTATCGTTTTACATTGTTTAAAATTTGTTTAAAATTTTAAAAATTTGCACTCTTTTATATTCATGTGATGTGAAGCTGCATTTATATCATCTGATTTGAAGGTTATAATAAAAAGATCGATAGTGCCAAACATTGTCACGGAAAAAAGGCGATATCAATTTTTTTAAAAAAATTTGCATGTTTACGCGATGTGAAACAATATCTATGCCGTCTGATTTGAAGGCCATAATATAAAAATAATAATAAAATAAAAATAAAAATAAAAAATGACTGTTTAATGAGTCGTTATTGATTCATTAAACAATCGATGCCGACTGTTTAATGAGTTATTATCGATTCATTAAACAGCCGATGTCGACTGTAGAGATAGAAATGCAAATTAAGAAGTGCATATTGGGTGAAAGGGACGTGCAGTGAGGTGAGGTGACGTATATTTAACGTGGGCACATTAAATGAGGTGAGTTGTTAGAGGCTTTTACCTTCTCTTTAGCTTTTCAAGGAGACGTTTGGGCTTTTCAAGGAAATGTTTAGCTTTTCAAAGTGACGTGTTAATGAGGTGAGGCGACGTTTGAGCTTTGCGTGCGTGAGGTGATGTGACGTTTGGGCTTTGCGTGCATTTTTTATATTTAGCTTTATGTTATTTTTTTCCGACTGTATATTGTGTATACAGTATGTAGTCGAAATTTTAATTTTATTTATTTATTTATTTTATTTTTATACAATTGATGGCGACCGTTTTTACAGTTGGTACCGACTATCTAAGTAGCCGATAGCGACTCTTAAAACAATCGGTACTGACTGTGTTAAGAGTCGCCATCGATTATTTTAAGAATCGCCATCGACTGTTTTGAGAGTCGCCATCGATTGTTTAAATATTTATTTATTTTTTTAAAGAGGTGATATCACCTTTTTTCGTGTTTATCTTTGGTGCCATCGATTTTATATTGTGGCCTTCAAATCAGACAACATAGATCTCGTTTCACACCGCATAAATATAGAAAAATGCAAATATTTAAAATTTTAAATCATGTAGAACAAAAAAAAGTGTAAGAAGGGGTATTTCGGACTTTTTGTGCTAACTGAAAATGACTTGATTAAAAACTGGTCGGCTTGAATAAAAGTGAAAATATAGGGCCTTTGACGGAGAAGGTGTATCTGATAGGGTCGATGCGATAAATTTCGCTTGATATTTTTTGTCATCATCTTCTATATGTATCCAATGGTAAGGTATATACCTGATGCCTATTGAATGGCTAAAAAACCGATACGTATCGGTATCAGCCGATATTTGATACCTTGATTGATATCACTCATATAAAACTTAGATCTATTCAATAAAGTTTTCTATTTAATAAAGTCTTCTATTTACTATTGAAAAGTTTGAAGATATCGTTATTAATTGAGTCTGATTCCAAATTGGCTATCGAATCTATCAGAAGACAAGATTAATATAAGTCCTTGGCGACATGTCCAAATGATGGAGCACATTAGATTTCTTAATCCTCCATTTAGGTCCCTATTCATTTTAATCTTGTTTGGAGAGAACTTAATTATAGAGAGGGACAGATTTTTTGGCTAAATGAGAATTAGATTAGATGAATGGATTTTGGTGATCTTCCTCCACCTTTTACTCCTCTCCTTGATATTGATTTGTATACTATCCTTAATCGTTTGTAATTTTCGTTTCGTTTTCAAATATAGGGTGAGGACCTATCGACCTCAAGGCGTACTCAAAATAACAAAATGAGTTCAACCTTTAAAGAGAGGGGAAGAGAGCTCAAAATTCAGGCGCGTGAGGCCACTTGATACAAACCACATTAGGGCTTACCTCTCTCTAGCATTTTTTTTTTTTTTTTTTTTTTTTTTTTTTTTTTTTTTTTTCGAAAAACACCTTTTTCATAGGTAAGCTTGGATTGAATCTGTGACTTGATCTAACGATGCTAATATCAACTGTAAGTTGATGAGAATTTAAAGAAACTTTTCTTTTGGAATGGATCGACTTTACGGAGGTCGAGTCTATGGCAGCCAAACTTGTGTTTGAGTACCACGTGGTGCTCATTTGACCCTTTCCTAGAGTCCATACCATCTAGTCTGTGCACTTCCTTATCGACCCTATGCTAAATATGAACAATAGTCCTATATTAAAGTGTCGGGATGGCTTGGTTCATATCCTGGCTCATGGTCATGGGTAAGTTTGTCAACAAGACAGGCTGACCCGACACCCTATCCGACGCGATATTTTACCAGGTCGGGCAAGAGACATCCGACCTGGCTCGAAGATCGGGCTGACTAAGAGGTCGGCTCAGGCTGGGCAAACAATTGGGTCAGAGCGGGTCTAAGCAACCCAATATTTTACATGTGAAAGACATGAGAAATAGGGGTTTTTACTGAGGTCGGGTAGACTAGGAGGTCGGCTTGGGTCAGACAAAATTTCGATCTGACTGGGTTGACCCGACCGGATAATTTATATATAAAAAAAGTGAAAAATAAGTTTCTTACCGGGTTGGGTTGGCCTTTTGAAAATTTTGGCCCGACCCGTTGACATCCCTAATCATGGGCGACCCTTTAAGAGCTTGCCTTTAGCTCACTCGATGCTTTGTCGCTTGAATGACTTGGAACCAATAAAAAGTGCACTTTTGAACGAAACTAATGCATTCTACATGTGCCATTTAACGGTTAAATCATATGTGAAAGGTTGGTATAAGTTATCGCCCCATTCACGCTTGGAGGCGAACCGGTCATTGATTCTATACATGTGGCACCATTTTTATTGCATCATATGGTGTCACATGATTCATGGTCAGTATACAGATTGGATCAACAAAAATATTACATTTTAATTGAATGGCTACGATTTACCGTAGCTTGATTTCCCTTTATTTGCTACTAAAATACAATGATATCAGCTGATCACGCTTTACTTGAGAGTTCATTTATTTGCTACTATAATACATGGTGGATCATTCTGCTGGAATTTGGAAGAGGTTGATGTCATAACACGCATGGAAAAAACAAACAGTAACACAGCATGACGAATTGATTTCTTCGTATATTTTTAGAAATTATGATATTCTGTTCAGATAAAAATCTACAAGAAAAATATTTATTTGGCATTAATCTGTTTTAGTAATTCGTTCCAGAAATACTAAAACATGAGGAAATCTTTCAGTATCTCGGCATCGTTAATTGCTATGATTTGGGATGCATTGTTATGCTTTGTAAGTGTGGCATCCTTAGGAAATAAACTTATGCTCACATGTCGATATACAGAAGGGGAAAAACTCTGCAAATTGTATCAGATCTTCCAAAGGATATGAATTTATCAATATTTTCCCAGAAATTATAAGTAAAATAATTAAATAAATGATTTAAGTACGAAAAAATTAAGATACCTCTCCCCATCCATATGCTAGCATTCTAGATTCTTCTCAATGAATGACACAGCGCATCTAGACCAATCATTATGTTGAATTCAGTCAACTTTTTCGTGAATCATTATGAGTCATGGATGATTTTTACCTGCAAATGCTGCCTTAACTTTTCAATGGTAGCTTATGTGATATGCAGGAGTCATGGTCTTATGCTCTACAACTCACTTGGAAATCATTGAATCTCCATCTAAGCCCAATAAATCAGTTCACAAAATTAAAAAATATTATTAAAAAAGTCAAATCAATCAAAACTTAGATCACAAAATTACCTAAACAAGCATGCTAGAATCAAAACAATTTATATCACAATTCTCATCACCATAAATTGAAACAAACTTTAGAATCCGAAAGAAGATTTAAAAAACAAATCGGAGGCATACTTACGAAAGAATTTCAATTTCTTTGGAGATTCCGAACCCGATTGACAACAGCCCAAATGACCTTTGAAAACAACAAATTAAAATTGAAAGAGTAATGAAGGCTAGAAGAGAGAATTAGAGAGTCACACCCTATGTATATATAATATATGGGAAAATTAAGAAAACATGCCTACTTTACAAACGCTTGAGGCTATTATACCAAAAACTAAAGTTTTATGTATATGGGATTTCATGGAAATTAGGAGTTTAGAGATATGTAAGATCTCAATATTGGCACATGTGGGGTTTGAAAGAGTTCGTAGCAAATTACATCACTACCCCTCTTTCTTAGCAAATTATACTACTACACCTCTTGCTTAACAAATTACATCACTACCCCTGGATGGGCGATGAGCAATGGGTGAAGGGGTGTTCGGCGATGGGCATTGAGTGATGAGCCTCATCGCCAAGGTATAAAAAATCGGCCGATACCGATACATATCGGTTTTCAACCAAACCA
This sequence comes from Chloranthus sessilifolius, assembly GCA_021018995.1. Classification (NCBI taxonomy): domain Eukaryota; kingdom Viridiplantae; phylum Streptophyta; class Magnoliopsida; order Chloranthales; family Chloranthaceae; genus Chloranthus; species Chloranthus sessilifolius. The sequence continues at coordinate 14,089,910 of CM037588.1, forward strand.
ATACGTATCGGTATCTTGTATAGGGTATCCGATACCATACCGGCATCGGCCGATATGCCTCGGTGATTTTATTTTATTTTATTTTTATTTTTTAAATAGGCCAATACCGATATGTATCAGTATCGACCAAGTTGTATCGGCTTCCGACAAACCGATACCAATTTTAATACCTTGCCCATCGCCCATTAGCCGTCACCCATCGCCCATCGATGGGTAGTGATGTAATTCGGTAAGCAAGAGAGTAATGGCGTAATTTGCTAAGAAAGATTGGTAGCGATGTAATTTGTTAAGCAAAAGGGTAGTGATGTAATTTGCTAAGAAAGATGGGCAATGATGTAATTTGTTAAGCAAAAGGGTAGTGATGTAACTTGCTAAGAAAGATGGGTAATAATGTAATTTGCTAAGAACCTTTTCAACCCCATATAGGCTAATATTGAAATCTCACATATCTCCCAACTTCTCACATATCTTCGAACTCCTAATTTTCGTAAAACCTTTTTTATCTAAAACTTTTGCTTTTTGTATAATAGCTTTGTAAAGTAGGTATATTTTTTTATTATTATCATACCCATCTTCTTTATTTATTAGGGATAATTAGACAAACATGCCTCTAAAACAAACTTTTTAGTAAAAAAGACTTTACCTCAAACGGTTTAGAAAAACGGTGCTTTCACGGATTTTGGAACTTCAGAAAATCGTGAAAGCACTATAATAATGCTTTTCTAAGATCTTTTTTGCTAAAAAGTTTGTTTTTGAGGCATTGTTTTCTAAAGTGTCTTATTTATTATTAGGCATAATTAGAAAAACAAGATTGCTGAAACAGAAAAATTTTGCATAATCAGGATGCACCCTATTTTGGTATCCTTGTAATCCGCAAATACTAGTTTGCAATCCATGAATACTAAAAATTTTAAACTCAGAAAATCCGTGCAGCACTAATTGCACAAAAGTCTTTAAAGTAGTATAATAGTGCGATAACTTTTATAACATGAATCCTCTTTTCTGCCCCCTTAATGAGTGGAGAAGCCACAAACCAGTTAAAGCCTGACCAACGCCCCATCAGTGGAGAAGATGAAGACCAGTTAAAGCCACACGCCCCAAACAAGATGTTGAACAAATCCCTTTTTTTTAAATCCTCTCCAACGAACCCCAGACCATCCTCCTTATGCTGAGGTACTAATTCACTCTCTCTCCATCTCTATTTCTTTGACAACTTCTTCCTAGCTTCTCCTTTGAGGGAGTTTAATGGTCAACTAATTAGTCATAATAACTCTATTTTCGGGGCGTTTAGGAGTCATGTATGACAAAGTGTTTAGCAGAAGAGTACTGGTTAAATTAGAAGTCTTAATTATAGAAGTCGGATTTTGCAATTAGATTGAGGAGAAGAGTAGGTTAGAGCTCTGTTTTCGGTATGTGACTTGCGGTTATATATCATATATGAGTTAGAGGCAATTTAGGTATGAAAAATTGACAGAAATTATTTTTACTTTTATATATTATTATATATTATTATTATTAGTAAGGATAAAAAAAATAGTCTAATATATGTCAGTTTGGCTGATAGTAAATCCGATACGTATCGGACAGGGACCTGACCGATAACGATCGAGTTTTAAATCCCTGATCAAGAGGTTAGAGCACCAAAATGTGAACAGACCAAATCAGATCTGATAAATTGCATATTAGTTGTTTATTCATTCTTTTGGGACTTTTAATCTCATGGTACAAATACTTTTTCCATGGAACTTTAGAATGAAACATATCTGAATAATCGTCCTATTTACCGCATGACGTCACCATAGTGCCACGTGTACAAAATTAACAAATCATTCAATTTCAAGAAAGAAGGAGCTGTTATCTATTATGATTATGGTTGTGTTTGGGATTGCTCTAGCTCATTTAAAAGAGTAGATTTAAATTGTTCTTTTAAATATACTCAAATTCATTTCTTTCACTCTCTGAAAGAGCTAAGAGTGCTTACAATCAAACACAATTCTATACTAAAGTGTTCGGCGCCAGAAGAGAGAGTTGCTTTTTGCCTCCAAAGAACAATCTCCAACCCAACCTGTAACGACCCTATTTAAAAAAAAAAATTAATTTATGATATTAGATTGGTTTTGCACCAAGCACGGTGTTAGTGCTTTACACCAAAGCCTAACTTAATTAGGAGAGCTCTATTTAATATTAGGGTACGTAAAAGACTTTTTCACTTTTCTTCTTCAAGAAAAATCCTAGCCTTCTCTTTCTTTTCTTCTTCTTAAAAATCCTAGCCATCACCACATATCTCCTCCACTCATCTCCTCTCTAAACATTTCAATCTTTTCTCTTAAAACTATTGTGTGTTCTTCCACAAGAACCACTGTGGTTTATTTATTTAATTTTTCGCCATCAAGATCGAGGAGAATGAGGCGAAATCGTGGACGGACCATCGCGTGGACACCACTTTCTATCGCCCTAACTGCCGTCGATTTGCCGATCACGCTTCAAGAGGTAGGTACCCATCCATCCGTCTCGTCCTTCTCAGATCCCATCGCATAGGATACATTCGATCGCATATCGATGAGCTATAAAACAAACCTTAAATTTATTTTCACATAAAATTATTTTAAGATAAAAAAAAATATGATTAATCATTGCTTGATTATTATTATTATTATTATTATATTATTATTATTATTATTATTATTATTATTTATATATTATATCTTGAGTTTATTTGTGAAACTGCTCTAGAACCCTCGTTAAAATATATAATCGATCGGTTAGTAATTGCTACACTCGGTTATGCGAAGTAAACTCTAAGATAGACTTAATTGCTGAATAGAAACGCACACGAATCCACCACCAATACCAGGCTAGAGTTTTTAACCAGTGTTATGTACGGCCCCTCTTTCTTATAAAATTAATTTTCACAAAATACCAAAGACGCAGTACAAAGAAAGAAACACTAACACCTACATTCCCTTTACCAACTGAAACGCTTGGTTCTATAGCCGACTACATATTACATCACACTCTAGTTTTGCTACACTGGGTAATTGATTGAGTAAACTCAATCAGTTATGGATGGTTCCTAAATATATTATATTATATTGAGGAATAGTGTAATGGCAATATTAGTGCACCCATAATAGTTTCTAAATATATATTATTATATAATATAATTAAATGATGATATTATATAATATTTTGTCCTATTATTTTTTATCATAATGACCCTATTATTATCCTTATATGCCATTATATTAAAGACATGGGGAGTCGTGAGCTCCTTTTACATTATAATAATATATATATACTCACCATTATATTCTATAGAAAATTTTATAAATATAACCGGGTGTTTAATAGGAATGGGCTTAAACATACTATCTTATACATGTAAGGTAATGATTGCAATATATGGAATACTACTTAAAAGAATATTATATTATATTATTTATATATTTTCTTTACCTATATATATAAGTAAAGTAATATGTATAACTTTACTTATATAAAATATTATATAAATATCAATTATGTGAAAGTAAGGTTGGGCAAAATTGGTAACTCCTACATAAGGACTATATGGCTTGGTACTCGACTATCTCAATCTTGTACATTACACACAAAATCTTCAATCGGGGCCGGCCATATAGTACCATAAGATGGGTGTAGGTCAGAAGTCATCAGACTCCTTCGTAGAACAACTTTCAAATACCCGATCAGGCTACATCATATCAGTACCACTTTAATATTGCCTTCTATTAGCCATTTGTGGATTGAAGGTCACGATCGTCTAAGTATCAATCAATTGGCCTACTGCCACGTGGTTAGGTCGGATCAAATGATCATACTTGTCACGTGATTAGTCTAGATCGCATGATCAAGAATGCCATATGGGCGATTCCAAAATGCCCATTCTCCACCAACTGGTAAATATAGCTCGACACCCAATATTGAAACCTTCTACATATGTTGTAGACTTGTTGCTATTAAAGAATGTTTATTTTTTTTTAAGAGAGAAATTACGTGAATGTACCCAAATTGAAACCGATTCCACATGGACTAGTGAGACCCATGCTTTAAAACAAGTACCACACCTTACTTAATAACTTATATCTAAGCCTTCTTGTGCCCCTTTTAAAATTATAATATTATTATAAATGGTGTACTGTATTATATAGTTTAGATTGTGTATTATTTTAATCTTTAGTAACCCGCCTCACACTATACCTATATAGTATTATTATTTATTTAAGAAATTTCTTATTGGCAGTAAATTTATTTGTTGTGTTGTACTTTTATCGATCCATTGACATGTCAAATTGATTTCTTGATCCAAATCAAAATCGAATCATTGTTCACTTTAAACCGATTCTAACCCGAATTAAATAATTCAAATAATATACTCTCGACTGATCGATTTCAAAATCGATCGATCGATTCTCGTCTGAACAGACGATTGTGCTTACTTCCTTAATTGACTTTACTCACGATCAAACTTTGATACACCATTCGATCGATGGTCGTGAATCACTTAACCTTTGAAATAATAATATTTTTCTAAATTGATCATTTAATAAGTATATATATATATATATATATATCAATTTTATCGCTTCAACGCGACCACTTCGATAACACAAAGTGTTAGAACTGAAATCGAACTCTGACCTTTACGATTATCGAAATCACACTTATAACCCTATTCTATAATTATATTCGTGTGTTATGAAAATAAATATAAATATAAATATAATCAAAATCTAAGTGTAAACCGTTCTGTATGTGTGATACTTTTGTGTTTGTAACTTAATTAATTTATACGAGTTAAAGATATATTAGATTATGAGTACGAAAGTGTATGAGATCATACCTACGCTTGGGCGTGGTGATTTGCTGAGATAGTATCGAAGCGAGAAATACACCGTATTCGCATGCCTTACAACTCATGGTGGAATGTGACCAATGACGAGTCGAGTGAGTACGAATTCAGTATAACCTCGTATACGGTGGCATATATAGTGACCCGATCACCCCGAGTTCAAATATGATAGTATGAGTTATGAGGTTCGACTATAGGCTTTGGCTGTGATGAAGTCTTTTCTACGGTCATGTAAAACTCAGAATACTAGCGTCTATATACGGATGCACACCTCTATGGTAGTATAGGCTATCACATGAAATATATCCAGGTTACTATGGAACCTTTTCCATGGGAAGCGTGAATTAGGAAAGTTACCCACTATAGCTTGTCGTAGGATTAAGTGTAAGAGTACGATAAGATATGAGTACGAGATAAGATAAGTTATATTACGAGTATAATAATAAGACACCACTGTATACGCCAGCAAAAGATTAAGAACTTAAGTCTCTGTATGTGTCGTTTCTTACGTTGCCACCGTAAGGGCAATAACGTCTTTCAGTCAAAACAGATCTCTGGGAGAGATTATGAGTATGAGTATGTTATGAGTGATTTTGGCCATTATGTCTCTCCATTGGCTGGATGGTGGAGTATGAGTATGACATGAGGGCGTTATGATATGATGGTATGATACTATGTTGATCCTCCCATAGTAGCTCGAGCAGCGACTCTAGCACAGGTCGTTTAGGATTTTACGAGTATGTTAGTTATGCCCATGTGATGTACAGACGTATGTGCGAGAATGATAATAAGACATGGTATAATATGTTATGAGACATGGTGAGGTATGTTAAGATATAAGTGTTTAGATCATGATTTTGCATTTATTATATGATATGAGTTTTACGATATACAAATGATTTTATCTTTCTCTTGTTATCTGCTTTGAGATATTATGTTTATCACTCACAAGATGCACCTGAGTAATATGGGGTGGATTGGTGGTGTATCCCACTGAGTTTTCGTAACTGAGTAAACTCATCCCACATTAATCTAACAGCTGCAGGTGACATCGCCGGTGGAGTAGACCCCGACCATCCAAATCTCGCTGACGCTGATTTCATTGGTCCCGCGGGTGTTGAGTACCAGGAGCCTTGGGAGGGTGACGGAGCTGATTACCAGGAGGGCTACGGTGCTGACTTCGATTCGAGTACTGGATATTGACCATTATAGACTTGGTTATAGATTTGGTCCTTATTATTATAATTGATTTTATGATTTCGTTTTATCGGATTTGTCTCCGACTTTCATTATTGTTTTATTGGTGGATTATTCAGATTCATTACTTTTATTCTAGTATAAATAACGGCTTTTATTTCTACCTTTATTTATTGGCTTTTACGGATTTTATGAAACCATATTTGTGTGATAACTCTGATTAGGTGTATGTCTACTTAGCATATCCAGAATATGTGCGGGTCATAACTCGAAATTCTAGGCCTTCGGGATGTGATAGAATTTCGGGTCGTGACACAGCCTATATATCTAAACATGGTTGCTCCAAATGTTGTTTAGGTTGATATCTATTGTGTGCCCCTAGCACATGTTATTTGTTATCGCTTATCAATGAAGCATTATTAATAACAAGTTAATTGCTTTGTTAATTATTTTGCTCATTTTTGACATTTTATTAAGTTGATTCTTTCTTGTAATTATTTTGTTCTCATCGTCATCCTACAATCATAATACTACTCGATGAAGGCAATCATAGCGCTTTTTCTTGTTCCATAAGTTGGGAATGATGCCATGACTTAAGGGTTGCACTTTAAGTTGTTAAAGTTTAATAAAAAATATAGGTATCTATTTTGAATAATCATCTATAAAAATGATAAAATATTTTTACGCTCTTATAATTATATTATTTAAAGTATAATCTAATATGTTTGAATTTTTTATAATTTTGTATTGCCCACATAGACTAAGATTATCAGGATCGGGTCGGGTCAAGAGCTCAGATGTCTGATCTATAGAGTCGGGTCGGGTTGAAAATTTTGACTTATTTAATCGGGTTAAAGTTTCTTGAACCAAGCTTGACCCGATCCGATCTGACTTGATTGTTTGCTAAATGGGTCGGGTTGAATTTGAATTGGTGGTTCACTAAATGGGTTAAATTCGGGGCAAGTCTGATTTGGGTCAAGAAACCTCAGCCAAAACTCTCAAAGGTGGCTGGTCATGTTCGGGTTAACGTTACCGTCGCAAACCCGACCCTCTCCATCCATAAGGCATAATCCTTTACTTGAGATTGGGCCTGTTACAATCGAAGGTTGAAAATATGGCAAGCTCAAGTTCGCATGTTCGAGCCAGCTTACTTATAAATGAAAAACAAAAAGTCTTTGGCCGTAGACTCAATGCACATGAAGTCATCGATTAAATAAATAAGTAAAGGGGAAGATGATATTTTATTATTAAGTGTGTATTTGAATAATTTGTATGTTCCCTTCCTTAGAAGCAGGCTATTCTTTGACCAGGTCCGGGATGGATGACATGACTTTAAGGTTGCATTTGTTCATGACCTAAGGACCCTGTCTTTCATGATAGCGATTAATTTCCTACTTTTCCAATAAAGGATGAATTATTCAAAAAAAAAAATAAAAATAAAATAATATATATATATATATATATATATATATATATATATATATATATATATATATATAGGTAAGTGGGGTTATGGGGTCCTCTCCCCTCATTATTAAGAAAAGATCAAGAATGTTTATGCATGCAAATCAAATTTTTTTCGAATGAGAGAAAAAAGCTCAGAAGGGAGATTTCAAGGATTCCATCGCACCACAGTGTCAACATGAGCTAAGAAATCCGCACATCCATTGGTCTCATGCCAAACATGTTTAAAAGATACATCTGGAAATCTCCTCCTTAGGCCGTTAATCTAGTACTCTATCTCCTTACAATATTTTCATGGATTGGTGGTACCTGTTAGAGTTTGGCTCGATTTACGATTGCAACTGAAGTTACCTATTGGAACTTGGTTTAGTTGAGAAAGCTTGAATCTTGGATTAAGCTTAAGGGTTTTGGAGAAAGGGATTATGGTATTGATTTTGTAAACCCTTTAGAAAACTCATGTAGGGCTTTTTGGGTCTCTTATGGAGAGAACTCGGGATTCGTTTTTGGTTGTGCGGCTCTCTTGTTGGTTTTGGTGAGAGTGCACTTGGGTATTTGTTTGGGAGAATCTTGATGTTTATTTTGAATTTGGGGTTTTGTATCTGTGCTTGGATCTTTATGATTCTTTTGTATTGGGTAAGATTGGAGAATTCGACCTTCAATTCATTGTTTTGTAGCCTTTGTGCATCCTCATCTTGATAGTGGAAACACTTTATTTGACTGCCCGTGGATGTAGGCTTAGGCCGAATCACGTAAATCTTGTTATTGTTTGTGGTATGATCTCTTTCTTTTTCTACCTTCTTGTGATATTGGTTATTTAGTTTATTGGTTGTCTTTTTCGCGCGTAAAAGCCGTTAACGTGATTAGACGTGCAAACGCCATCTAGAAGGGTTTTTGCACAACAATTGGAATTAGAGCCTAGGTTTCGATTTGGGCATCATTTTGCTTATGCGAGAAAATTTTCTCTTGTTGTTGGTGAATTTTTTTATGATTGGCTATGTGAAGGGTTAGATGTGATGGAGAAAATTTGAGACAAGATTAATCAGCAGACTTGTGACACAAATCGGTTGTATTTTGCGAAAGATCAGAAATAATTTATGATGAAGGACACTAGTTGCATAGAAGCACCGTGCTAAGTGGAGCAGTCACCGTTGATATGAAGATTGACACTACAAATAACCCTACAAAAATTTGCAGTTTGGCACTTTTGGTGCATTGGTAGTTTGGCACATTCAGGTGCATTGATAGTTTGGCACTTCATGTGTATTGGCAGTTTGACACATTCAGGTGCATTGGCAGTTTGGCACTTCGGGTGCATTGATAATTTGGGCACTTTCGGGTGCATTGGCAGTTTGGCACTTTTGAGTTCATTGACAGTTTGCACATTTTTGTGTGCATTAGCAATTTGGCGCTTCGGGTGCATTGATAATTTTGGGTAATTTCTGGTGCATTGGCAATTTGAGCACTTTTGAGTACATTGGTAGTTTGGTACTTCGAGTACATTAGCATTTTGGCCACTTTCGGGTGCATTGGCAATTTGAGCACTTTTGGGTGCATTGGTAGTTTGGCACTTCGGGTGCATTCGCATTTTGGGCACTTTCGCGTGCATTGGCAATTTGGGTACTCTTGGGTGCATTGGTAGTTTGGCACTTCGGGTGCATTGGCATTTTGGACACTTTCGGGTGCATTGACAATTTGGGCACTTTTGAGTGCATTGGTGTCGGTGGGCAAGTTTGAAAGCAGTTTTGAAGTTGAAATTGAAGATGTTTGATTTGTTTGAATGACATGAGATTTCATATCGATGTGCAGAATTATTGTTGGTCTGCAAATCTTGCCAAGGTGGAGATTGTTGAGTTTTTTGGCTCGATTTGGTTTAAACAGGTTGACCCAAGCTGTTTTAGTTTGACCCTTGTTATTTTGGGTTTGGATAAAAAAGAATCCTATTAAATAAGATCTAAAAGATAGAGAATAAGAGTCCAAACCAAAACTGGAAAGTGGGAGAGTTTTTGGAACCTGAGTTCTCTTTGGGTTATTTAGTGTGAGAGAAAAACTTATTATAAAAGAAGAGTCCTAATCTAAATAGGAAACTAGGCAAGGATATAAATATGTGAGAGATATTTTGGACGTTTGGGGTTTTGGAGTTGGGACCCCCTTGGGGCTTTGTCTGGCATGTAAGTCTTGGTTTTTTGGGCACCGATATTTGTAGTTTTCCTTTGTTGGGTAAGATTGGAGAATTCGATATCCATTGTTTGTAGCCTTTGTGCATCTTCATCTTGATAGTGGAAACACTTTGTTTAACTGCCCGTGGACATAGGCTTAGGCCGAATCACGTAAATCTTGTTATTGTTTGTGGTATGATCTCTTTCTCTTTCTACCTTCTTGTGATATTGGTTATTTGGTTTATTGGTTGTCTTCTTCGCATGTGAAAGCCATCAATGTGATTGAAAGTGCAAGTGCCTTATAAGAGGTTTTTGCACAACAGTACCCGAAATTGCATCAATAGCTTTACTGGACTCTGATTCAACCTGGAGATTTTTTACACCCATTTCTATGCCCTTTTCTAAACCTCGGACTAAAGCCAAAACCTTGCAATGCATAATACTATTTGTGATAGTGGGTTCAGAGAGCGCAATCATAGCATCTCCCTTCTCATTTCTGATGAGTCCACCTATGGAGGCCCTACCATCAATGAACGCTCCATCAACATTAAGCTTCAGAAATCCATCCTTCGGAGGGTGCCAACAACATTGAGACGGAGGTTTAGGCCGCACCTTCCTTAATCGCCAGAATGAAGACATTAAGCTATCATTCTCTACAATTCCAAGACCATTGATTCTGAAGGTATCATCATTGAAGCTAGAGTGTAAGACATTCTTTTTATGCCCTTAACGATCTTGAAATATTCTTTCATTTCTTGCTTTCCACAGATGGTATATAGTCACATAAACAGCATTCTTGATAAGAGCAGCTTTCCGGCCTTCACAATTCGTGACATCCTTGTATTTAGCTAGTTCATCCTTCAAAGGTAAGGTATTGCTATTTATAAGGTCCAATCTTGCCTTAATCGACCGCCAAATCTAACTAGAATAGCCACAAGTGAAGAAGATGTGATCAATATCCTCAACATGGCTCCAACACAACATGCATTGAGCAAGAAGCATCATTCCTCTCTTACATAGATTATCCAATGTAAGGAGCTTGTTGTTGATAGCTAACCAAGCACAAAAAGTTTGTCTGGGTATAATCTACTGGTTCCACAACAATTTGCTCCACTCAACCTTCGGATATTCCTTTTTAATATATTGCCAGGCCGACTTGATATTAAAAAAATTATTCTCAGAAGGTTCCCAAATTAATTTATCAAAGCCCCCATCCTAAGGCACATAAACATTATTAATCTCTTGCCACACTTCTTCCATTCTAAGAGTTGTAGACTTCGGAAGAGTCCACGTACCTTGGTGTAATACTTCCTGAACAGTCACCCTCTTGTCAATTCCAAATTGTTAGACGTCTACTATATTTGGGAATTAGCGCGTGCCCATTAAGCTAATGATCAAACCAAAAACTAACTCGGCTCCCATCTCCCAGAATAATTCTAGAATTGCTTTTAACAACTTTCCTAGCCCGGATTATGCCTTTCCAAGCCCACGAAGAGTCATTGGGTTCCATACATTCCCAAATATTATGATCACCAATGTATTTAGCTGTAATTCATTTGCTCCAAAGTGATGAGCCATCATAAACAAGGGTCCAAAACAATTTTTCCATACTAGCCAAGTTCTAGTCCTTCAACCTCTTGAATCCAATCCCGCCTTCATAGATTGTGCCTGAGAAGGCCCTCACCACATAAATCTACACAGGATGTTTTCTATTTGTTTTATAGTCCTGCTAAGGAGACAGAAAGCCCTAGACCAATAAATTTTCTATTTATTTGTAGTAATTTAATTTTTTTTTGTTTGAATTTTTTTCCAAAACTTTCTCAATTGTTTTGTTGCACTTTCTGTTTTTATATATTTTTGCCATTTTTTTTTTTGAATTTTCCTCTTGTAGACTTATTCCTGAACTTCGAATTGGTGATTATTCTAATTTCTAAGAGCATCTCCAGCAAAGAAGCTATGCCACTCACCAAAGCTATTTTGGTTATCCAAATGCCAAAAAATGAGCTCCAGCAGAGAAGCTATCCCACCCACCAAAATAGATGTTTGCTATAGTAATAGCTAAATTTAGCTATTATTGTATCAGTAGCTAAACATTAAAATAATACTTTTTTTAAGGATAACTCTCTTTCTCTCGCCTCTCTCTTTCTTATCTAGTAGTAAAATAATAAAATAAGAATTAACTGAAACTGCACCGAAACCCAAGGGTCCCGAACTGGACCGCACCGCACCAAAACCCGACACAAACGAAACTGAGCCGAACCCCAATTCGGTTTGGTTTGGGTGGCTTGAAAGCAAAAAAAACCTGAAAAAACTAAAAAAATATAAAAAAGTAGGTATTTTACCTACACCGAACCGCACCGAAGCCCGACACAAACTGAACCGAATCGAACCCCAATTCGGTTCGGTTTGGGCAGCATGAAAGAGAAAAAAACCAGAAAAAACCAAAAAACTACCCTAAAAAAATAAAAAAGTGGGTATTTTACTTACACCGAACCAAATCGATTTCGGTTTTAGAAAAAAAAATTAAACTGAAGCGAAACCTCACACAAACTGAATCGAACCCCAATTTGGTTCGACTTCAGTTTGGGTGGCTTGAAGTCGGAAAAAAACCCAAAAAAAATGAAAAGATACCCTAAAAAAATAAATAAAGCAGCTATTTTACCTACACCGAACTGAACCAAATCGGTTTCGATTGCAGAAAAAAAAAAATTTGAACCGAACCAAATGGTTTTCGATTCGATTTCGGTTTGGGGTGTACCGAACACCGAAAATTTTGGGTTTGGTTCGGTATACTGAACTTGCATCCCTAAGTGTGGGTGATAAAATATAATAAAATAAGAATGAAAAATAATATTTTAAAGATAGAAGTAGCTAAAATAGAGTGTTTGCTGGAGTGATTTTTACTGTAGTAGTAGCTAAAGTACTATAACAGTAGCTAAAGTGGTGTTTAGCTACCCAAATTTAGCTCTCCTTATAGAAGATGCTCTAAAGATCCACTATTTTAGCCATGCGCTAAAATCCTGATTTCATAAGTATCTTAGAGATGAACGAATCTCTGTTGAAGCGGCTTCACTTCCATACTTATATAGGTGAATCTGTCATGGGTACTCTTATAGCTACTTTATCAGCCTAGCAAATGAAAGCCTACAGTATCATTAAGAGTTAAACTCATCCTCTCACGTTATAAGAGATGTGCATGAAATTTAATACTATAAGGATGCCCAACAGGTAATATACCTTTGTGCACTTTCAAGGATCACATAGTAGTTTCTTATCTTGTTGAACTTAGGATTTGAGATCTCTAATATTCATATTTAAAAAATAGACATATGATTATCTTGAACAATCATCTATAAAAAAAAATATTCTGTTGTATTTATATTATTTAAATTATATCAATTGTGATGAATAAATATGTTTTATTCTAAACTAAAACAAGTTTTTGAATGAGCTCATATAATACACTTACCCTTATTTTTAACATCACGCCCGGGAGTAAGTCTTTAGCCTTAGTTTCCATTCACATGTCTGACTCTCTCACGTCATAGATTGTTACGACCCGAAATTCTACCTCATCCCGAGGGCCTATAATTCCGAGTTATGACCCGCACATATCCTAGATATGCTAAGCGGACATACACTTAATTATAGTTATCGTGCAAATTTGATTCCATGAAATCCGTGAAAGCCAACATAAAGGTGGGATATAAACCAATCATAAATGTTGAATAAATGCGATAAAATAATATAAATCCACAAATAAAATATAAGTCAAGTCGGAGACAAATCCGATAATATAAACTCATAGAGTCAACGATAATAACATAAGACAAAATTCAATACCGAGTCTACAAAATCAATATTCGGCGTCGGATCAAAATCAGCACTGTAGTCCTTCCGATAACTGGCAACGTCGCCCTCCAAAGGCTCCTGGTAATCAACGTCCACTGGGTCGACGTACTCAACACCAATCATATAAGAGAAACTAACGTCCACCCCGTCAATATAGTTACCTGCTGCTGTTAGATTATCGTGGGATAAGTTTACTCAGTCATGTAAACTCAGTGGATATACCATCAATCCATCCCATTCTACTCAGGTACATTGTGAATGCACCAAGTGAGTGATAAACATTATATCTCAAGAAATCAGAAGAGAATAACAAAATCAAGTATATATCGTAAACTCATATCCTAATAATTAATACAGGACCATAATCTAGACACTTATTTCCTAACGTACCTTACCATATCTCATATCATATGATATCATATCGTATTTTCTTTCATTATCCTTGCACATACGTTCATACATCGTATGAGCGTAACTAACATACTTATAAAATCCTAAAAGACCTTACCAGATCGCTGCTCGAACTACCATGTGAGGGTCACCATAGTGTCATACCACCATATCATAACGCCCATCATATCATATCATATCATACACCTCATTCAGTCACAGGGGTGACTGGCGACTTATAACTCATAATGTCTCCTAGAGACATCAATCTTGATTGAAAGATATTGTTGCCCTTACGGTGACTACGCAAGGAACGACACATACAGAGACTTAAGTTCTTAATCTTTTGTTGGCCTATATAGCAATATTATCTTATCTTATTGACTCATGTCTGGCCATACATCTACGACCTGAAGGTTCAAACCTCGTACCTTAACTCATATCTTATCCTATCGTATTAGAACTCGGGGTGATCGGGCCACCGTATATGCCACCGTATACGAGGTTACACTAAATTCGTACTCACCCTATTCGTCATGATGTCCCATACCACCATGAGTTGTAAGGCATGTGAATACGATATATTCATCGCTTTGATACCATCTCAGTGAATCACCACGCCTAAGCATAGGCATGATCTCATACACTCGCATACTTATGATCTAACATATCATTAATTCGTATTGTGATTAAAATGAAAATATAAAATTGTCACACGTATAAAAAAAATTTCATTCAGATTATCGTTATATATATATATATATGTATATATTTACATAACACACCAATATATATAATACACCAATAAATCATGTATTTTCGATAAATTGAAAGTCAGAGTTTGATTTTGTAACGACGTCGAAATTCTAACACTTCGTGTTATCGAAGTGGTCGCGTTGAAGCGATAAAAGTGATATAAATATAGTGTACTATAATTAAATACTTAAATTTAAAAGGTGCAATAATTTCTAAATTTGGTAGATCATGACCATCGATCGAAAAGTGCAAGTGATTAGTGTGCACTAAATTTTTGGTCGTGCAATAGTGGAATTTTAGTGTAAATCAGGTCGTCTGTTCGAACGAGAATCGACTAATTGATTGTAAAAATCAATCGGTCAAAATACATTATATAAATTATTCCATTCGGGTACACACTGTTCGATCGATTATTGGAATCGATCGATCGGATTTAAGACAATAAAAAAATATATGCATACTTTTACCTGATGCTAATTGCAATAAACAAATGTACAAGAATTTTGTATTTGTCTTAGTTATTTTAATTCGACTGGGGTCTGATCTCCAAGTTCTAGAAAATCGGGAGTTCAGTTGCATTTGGAAGAAATATGCAAAGCAGATCATTAATCTGATTTTCCACTTACAGAACTAACATGGTAATTATTTTAATACATTAATCAATTATTTTAAAGGTGGAATTTGAATGTGTAGTTTTTAGGTACTCGTTCTCTTTTGTTTCCTTGCAATTGATTCTTAACACTTTTTAAACAAAGCTCATCCTAATCGATTTTCATCTATGTTGGATTGACTTTCCGTTCTTCGTAATATTATTGCTTAGAGCATATGATGACTATGTATTCCTAAACCGAGCGGCTATATATTAATTTTATTGGGTGCAAGGCAAAATTGAAAGTGCATAAAAGATATCCGATGATAAATCTCAAAATATAATTAAATAATATAAAAACAAGGATTAATCATATTTTTCAATCCTAAAGTGATATTATATAGAAAACAAATATAGGGTTTATTTAATAGCTCGTCAATACGCGATCAAGCATATCCTATGCGACGGGATCTGAGAAGGACGAGATGGATGGATGGGTACTCACCTCTTGAAGCGTGTTCGGCAAATCGACGGCAATTAGGGCAATAGAGATCGGCGTCCACGCGATGGCCCGTCCACGATTTCTCCTTCTTTCACCACTATCTTAACGACATAAAAATAACCCACGGTAATTCTTGTGGAAGAACACACAACAGTTTTAGAGAATGGTGGGTGGAGAAGATGAAGTTGTGACGACTAGGGTTTCTAAGAAAGAAAAGATTAGGGAGCGGCTAGGGTTTTCTTTTAAGAAGAATTTTCAAGTTATGATTTTTAGGGTCTTTGATTTAAGATATATAGGAAGAAATTTGGTGTTAAACTTTCACACCAAATAAGGGTGTATGGGCTTTTATTTCATGGTCCAAAATAAAAGTTTAAAGCCTTTGTAACACGTTTCGACATTTAGACCTCTTGTCTATAACTCAAGCCTTTTACCAGCAAGCTATCACATAGCTATTATCAAATGAATACAGCTTTAAATATAAAAGTTTTAAAAAAATCAAAACATGTACTTTTCAAACTAAGGTAGGTTCTGGTGTGGAGCGCTACCACCAAGAATGGTGCAAAGCACATCTAACACCACAATATTAAGTGCGCTAAAAATTAGGCACATTTAACACCACAAGATTAAGTGCACTAAAAATTGGGTCGTTACATTCTCCCCCCCTTATAATATTTTCGTCTTCGAAAATTACGTAAATGTGACGTTGAGCTCCGGGTACTTCTTCATAATTTCAGTTTCTCATCAAAAGTCAACTATTTAACATAAAAAAAAATCAGGATTGTTACATTCTCTCCCCCTTAAAAATTTTCGTCCTCGAAAATTAGGCATTGATTTTAAACTAATATCATCATTTATTTGCTAATCTCGAATCACTAGTAAAACTTATATATTTTCGGCACCTAATATTCGATATCATCAAGGTAGGGTCCCCCTCTCTTTATGATGGTGGTTGACTTTAATTCATCAATTTATAAAATAATCTGATTTGATGTCACAAATTTCTCTGAATGTGTGGTATTTCGAACTTTAGTTTGATATTCACTTGATCCAATTATTTCCAAAGCATTCTAAAAAAAAAATTAAAACAAAATTGTACACAAAACGAAACATAAAAGCAATCGAAAGGAAACAAATATTAAGAAAGTAGGCAAGGTGTAGTTCGTACCCTGGACGGCATCATCGGTCGCCAAGGCGTCCTGATGTGACATGGAAAACACTCAGCCCTGAGCTCGAGGCGGCTGCTGCTGACCTCTCTGAGGAATATCCATGGTGGGGTCTCGTTCCTGACACTCTCGAACAAAGTGTCCCGACTTCTTACATCGAAAACACATGCTCGTGTATAATAAGCATTCACCCGGCTTGTGCCTCTTGCTGGACTTGGCACAGGTTTCATATCGAACGTAGGGGCACTGGGGAAAGGTACTCGTAGGTGCTACTGTCTTCTGATATTGAGATGGGGCATTCCTGGGGTATGTCGTAGATATAACACCTTCCTGAGCAGGTTGGATTGTAGTCATCCCCGAGTGAGTGTAACCAGACGAAGGTGCAAATCTTTGGTGATCAGAGGAGGGAGCATTTATCTGAACTGGGCGAGTCTGAGGATATGACGCGAAATGTTATTGCTGTTGTGTCGGTGCAAGTCTTGAAGGAGGTGCCCTCAGAGTAAAGGACGAAGAGCCTTCTCGAGTCAGTTTACCCCTCTGCGTTGCTTGGCGAGCTACATACTGAGCGCACAATTCTTCATTTTTCAGCTCTTGAATATAAGCCCATTCTACAAGCTCTCCATAGGTCAAAATTTTTATTGCAGCGATCTTGCTCCTAATGATAGGGTTGAGCTCTTTCTTAAAATAGTAACACTTTTCGGCTTTATCAGTTACTAACATAGTAGCAAATCGGGCTAGTCAATCGAACTTTACCTTGTACTCGGTCACAGATAAGGTTCCTTGCTGTAATGTCAGGAACTCGCTCTTTTTTTGAGTCTTTGTGACATCGGTGAAGTACTTGTTATAAAATACTTCTCTGAATTGCTGCCAAGTTCAATGTTCTTCTTCTTGCCTGTCTGCCAATCTCTTCGCTGACGTCCACCAATTCTGTGCATTACCTTGTAAGCACATCACAACCCAAGGCACTTTTTCATTTTTTACAGGAGTAGAGACTTTGAAAATCTTCTCTATCTATGTGATCCAATTATCGGCAATATCAGGATCCAACTGTTAGAGGAAGTGTAGAGACCGAGCCCTAGAAAAGGTCACATAACCGTTGTAATAGTTGTTCTCAAACTGAGGTGGTGGAGGTGTAACCGGACTGCGATTGGCAGGATTGTTCAATTATTGGGCAATCAGGTCCTGATAAGTTTTGGCTTGTTATTCCAGCTACTGATTAAACCCTTGAATCAGCCTGACAGTCTCTTGCTGATAGGCCTCGTTCAACTGGGCCACGTGTTGCTGTTGTGCAGCTGTCAATTAGCATATCATACGCGCTATCTCACTTTCATCTCCCTGGGATGAAGATTCCTCGCCATTTCTTCACGGAGCCATTGTAATCTTGTTTCAAAATTTAAGGATTTAGATCTCGTAATATCTTAAGTTTCCAATGTCTAACAGAAAGTAAAGCCTAAGCTCTGATACCACTCTGTCACGACCCAAAATTTTATCCCATTCCGAGGGCCTAAAATTTTAAGTTATGACCCACACATATCCCGGATATGCTAAGTGGACATACTGTAATATCCCAAAAAATCACGTTAAACAGTGACCTCGGGATTTGTGCCCGATTGGTCACAAGTTTGACCAATTAGGAGATCAAGGATTATCATAGAGTATGATGAACGAACGAGATGTGATGGTATGAGTGATTATGTGGTGTGTGATGTGAATGAGAAGTCACATACACCTATCCCGGTGCATGTGCTCAACACACAAGTGAGAGGAGAGATAAAAGGGTTTAATAACCCTAAAATTAATGGTTTTGGTTGTTGAAGGAGAGTAAAGAAGACAGAGAGAGAGAGAGAGGAGTAAAGAGAGGAGTTATTGCAACTGATTGGAAGGGGGGATTCAAGCGATAAAAGCCGGATTCGACACAGTTTGGATCTGTTAGAGCCAAAGCTGGAACCCTAGCCTTTCCAACCACTAGATCTAATCAAATTGAGATTTGATTGAGGTAAATTTCTTGTGAATTAAATGCATAAGTTATGGGAGATTAATCGTAGTTAGGAATGGTTAAAAATCATAGATTAAAGGCTTAGAAAAAGAAAGAAAATAAATGGAGAAAGATTTGGAAGAGCAGCCAGAAGGGGACAAAATCTGGCAATTTCGATTAATCGAAATTGGGTTTCGATTAATCGAAATTGGCCAAGAAGTTGAAAAGTCAGAGGACCCCGATCTCGATTAATCGAATTGGGTTTTGATTAATCGACTTTGGATTTCGATTAATCGAATTTAGAATCGATTAATCGACTGGGAACCTACAGTGGACTCCAGTGGAGAAAAGAATTTAGCTTGATGAAATTGACTAATCGAAATGAGAATTCGATTAATCGATTTATAATTTCGATTAATTGATTTGGGATTGATTAATCGATTTTGGGAATTCGATTACTCGAATTGAGAATCGACTGGATAGAGCAGAGAATTTTGATTAATCGAATTAGGTTTCGCTTAATCGAATGGGAATCTCGATTAATCGATTTGAGAATCGATTAATCGATATTGACTTTCGATTAATCGATTTTGGAAATCGATTAATCGATTGGGCCAGTTTATGTTGACTTCTGAGTTTGACTTTAAGATTCTTGGGGGGTCTTGGACCTCCTTTATTGCATCGTTAGTGATGTGTTTCACATGTTATGTGGTACCATAGGTGGTACGTGTGAGCTAGTACACAAGGAGCCACGTGGGACCTTGATGCATTGATCAAACGAAGACTTGAGGTAGGGAACACCTTGAACATGTACTTTATTTTGTAAGAGCATGTATATAGTGATATAGAATTCAACTCAAAATATTTTATTGCTTAAGTGTTTGTGAAAAGTGTGTGTGTGACTTCAATAAGAGTAATTATAATGAACCATCCCCAGGGGATGAGGAAGTAAAGAGATAAGAGCATCGGGTGTGATGCAAGTGAATGGATACATCCCAGGGATGTATCCAAGATTGAATCATGTTTGATAGGGCCTAACTGATATAAGATAGCACATTTACATAGTGAATAACTATATGTAAGGCACCAATATTTTTGTTATTTGAGGTTTGATAGGGTACCCCACCGACGTGGCGGGATATCCACGACTGACACGGCAGGATATCTGTGACCGATGCGGTGGCGAAATCGTAGGCCAGTGCGGAGGCTTATCCGTACACAGTAAGCACACCCCAGGGGTGTTGATTGAGATTAGTGAAACCCAGCCACCAATCCCCAGGGGAAAGGGGTTTGGGTACTATTTGTATTCCCAGGGAATACGTTAAAACTGTCTATATAGATGACGATGATGGGTATCTCATCGGGGCTCGATGCTATATTGCTCGGGGATTACTTAAGTTGAAAGTTTAAGTTTTGCTTTAGGCCTTTTCCGCATCATTCATGAATAAATAAAAGACATGAGTAAACTACTAGTAAAATTTGATGCTTTTTAACTGTTTTCATCAGAAATTGCATAGACACATCATGCATGGTATATCATGGAATATATGTGAGTAATAGTTTATATGTTTAACTGTATTTTGTTCCCTATTGAGCTAGGATGTAGCTCACCCTATAGACTATACGTCGTAGGTCCACTACTAGCAGCTGCCAAGGCTTCAGGAGACGCTGACCCCGGTGAGTCGGACCTTGCGGCCGGAGACGAGTCGGAGCCACCTCCGGAGGACTTCTTCTAGAGGACTCCGTTGTGCAGCTTTGAGGGCTTTAGAGTGATTTGTACGACTTGGTATGCCAAGTCTTGTTTTGACTAAACAATGTATATACTAGGTTTTGGGATAATTCTTTTGGGGCGAACCATCTGTGATGATTAGCTATCATCGATGGTTCGGATCTGTTCTCCATTCATGCAGAGGCATGAGGGCAGAACTGTCTTTTGAAAAATGTTGATATAGTGATTTACTTTCGCAGTTTCATTTCTATTTCAGTTCAATTCATTGCTTGATATACCAATGTTCCATGTATAGCTAAGGGGCACGGTCAAGATGATCGTGCTGATGGCACGGGTTTCGGGGTGCCAAAATCCGGGCTGTCACAGTTGGTATCAGAGCCCTTTCTTTTAGCAATTCTGACAATCATTCTTTTGGTCAGAACATAGGGGCTTCTGCTAACGGAACTTTAGTTTCAAATGCAACCGCAAATGTCATCTAGAGGAAGGGGCCGACCAAGGGGAGGCCAACAGAGGAGTCTACGTAGTGGAGATGATTACATCTCTCCTACTAATAGAGTGCCTTTAGGAGTTCTTTGAGGCCCGAGCGAGTAGTAGACAAAGATGATGAAGAGGATCGAGATCGTCGGGATCAAGATCTAAGAGAACGAGAGAGTGAGAGAAAGACAGAAGATAGAGAGGCGACAAAGGATGATGCACACTATGGAGACTATGGCTGCCATGGCACAACAAGCCGCATCCTTTGCGGCTCATGCATCAAGAAAACGACCACCTACACCACACCTTGGGACTGTGCTGCCTGTGCCCTCATCCTTTACAGAGTTTAGGAGGATGAGACCTCCTTCATTTTCTGGGCAGGCAGACACAATGGCCGCTGAGAATTGGCTTATGGAGATGGAGAAAGTCTTTAGCGTGCTGACATGCACGGAAGATGAGAGTGTGAGATGGGCAGCTTATATGTTGGATGGGGAGGCTGGGCCTTGGTGGAAGTCCGTGATACGGACTAGGGCTCAGGAGACCCCGGAGTTGCCTTGGACGTGGGAGGAGTTTATTGAGGAGTTCAACAAACAATATTTTCCGAAAGTGGTGAGAAATCAGCTTGAGATACAATTTCTACAGTTAGCGCAAGGGAGAATGACAGTGAGAGAATATGGGTTGGAGTTTCTACGAATTGCCCGTTTTGCTCCGGATTACGTCGCTACCGACGTGATGAAGTCAAAGAGGTTTCAACAAGGCTTGAAACCTGAGGTTAGGGGAGGCGTAGCTCCATTTCAGTTGAGGACCTATGAAGAGGTCATGAGCAAGGCGTTGGTTGTAGAGGCGGAGAACAATAACAGATATAGACAGAGGGAGCAGCAGAGAGGAGGAAATGAATAAGGAAGGACGGGGACCTACGAACCGGTGAACAAAAAAGCCGAGGTTCATGGCCCAAGCTCAGAGACCACAGTTTCAGGGAGGTTTTGGAAGGCCGGCGCAACAACACCAACAGAGGTTCCCATTACTTGCGTCGGGGAGACCTTTACGATATGAGAGCCCTGCCATGTCTACTGGTGCCACTATCACACAGGGTTCTCGTACTGTTTCAGACCTCGGGAGACTATGCAAAGTGTGGCAAGCCTCATAGAACAGTGGATTGCAGAGCGGGGACTAGGGGTTGTTTTCGATGTGGCAAGGTGGGCCACTTGATCAAGGATTGCCCCGAGACGGATAAAAGAAAGACGGCTTCGGTTGCAGCACCACGACCCATTTAAGCAAGGAAGCCGATCGTTCAGGGGAGAGCCTATGCAGTCACTGCTCAGGAAGCAGGGAACGTGCATGACGTCATCCAAGGTGAGACTCTTTTAAATTAAATAAATTTCCATTTCATAAAAAAATTTAGATAGAGAAGGTGCATGCGTTAGGAATTGTATGATTTCTTTTCTCAATACTAAATTTATATGTGAATTAGGGGTGTTAAATTGATGTGTAAATTATTGTATGTATGTATGTATACTATAGGTACTTTAACTATATATGAGAAAGGATGCTTCGTTGGATATGACGCTCGAGTGTTGATAGACCCAGGGTCTACCCACTCATTCATCACTCCACGTTTCGCCAAGAGGATGAAGATTGTTCCAGAAGTGTTGGACTTCGTCCTATCTGTGTCTATTCCGACTGGAGAGTTAGTGGACACAGAGTTAGCTTGCAAATCCATCATTGTAGCAGTTCGAGACCTAGAGGTGCATGAATTGGAAGCGAAGTTGATATTGTTAGACATGCAAGGGTTTGATGTGATTCTTGGCATGGACTGGTTGGCAAAGACCAGTGATCAGGCAACAAATGTCATTTTAGACCCAACATAAGGAGATCATTTCGGTTTCAAGGAGTGAGGTCGTCATCTGTGCCACTGATCTCAGCAGTAAGGATCGAGAAAATGATCAGAAAGGGTTGCAGTGGATACTTAGCTTTCTTAAAGGAGGACAAGGAAGAAAAGAATGTCATTTCTGAGATAGCAGTTGTGCGAGACTTCGCCGACGTGTTTCCAGAAGAATTGCCTGGATTACCTCCAGAGAGGGAAGTAGAATTTGCCATCGACTTAGCACCAGGAACGGAACCTATTTCAAAAGCGCCATATCGAATGGCTCCTGCCGAGTTAAAGGAGTTGAAAGAACAACTACAAGAGCTTATGGACAAGGGGTTTGTTAGACCGAGCGTGTCTCCATGGGGAGCACCGGTCTTGTTTGTCAAGAAGAAAGATGGGTCAATGCGGCTATGCATTGATTATCGACAATTAAACAAACTCACTGTGAAGAACCGCTACCCTTTGCCTAGAATTGATGATTTGTTCGATCAACTGCAAGGAGCAAGGTATTTTTCCAAGATCGACATGAGATCTGGATACCATCAGTTGCGAGTCAAGGCAGAGGACATCCAGAAGACAGCTTTCAGGACACGGTATGGACACTATGAATTCCTTGTGATGCCGTTTGGGCTGACGAATGCTCCTGCGTCGTTTATGGATCTGATGAACCGAGTGTTTAAACCACACTTGGACTCCTGCGTCGTAGTGTTCGCTGATGATATATTGATATACTCCAAATCCAAGACGGAACACGAAGAACACTTGAGGATTGCCCTACAGACGCTACGTGAACACCAATTGTATGCCAAACTCAGCAAATGTGAGTTTTTGTTGGAAGAGGTTAGCTTTTTGGGACATGTCGTCTCAAAGCATGGTGTCACTGTAGATCCAGCAAAGATAGAGGCAGTGGTTAAATGGGAGCAACCAAAGACAGTGATTGATGTCCGAAGTTTTCTGGGCTTAGCAGGCTATTATCGACATTTTGTCGAGGGGTTTTCAAAGATATCGGGACCTCTCACAAAGCTGACACGAAAAGATTCAAGATTTGAGTGGAGTGAGGCATGCGAGTCGAAACTTTGAATTATGTATTAGAATCCGCATCTGAATTATATAGTAGAATCTGCATTTGATTTAAGGTTCACACAAACGAATCCTTCAAATTCTTGAACCGTGTTGACGGTCTATCTGAATAGCGCAAGTTTCCCTCATAACGCAGGGGCTTGTTGCACTTCAGAACATTGTTCATTGAACGACGATGGTTAGGTAGGGGTTCCCATCGGAAATCTCCAGCTTCCAAGCTATAATTGCTTGAGAGATTGATTTAAGTCACATATAAGAGAAGCATTGCATGTTCAAGCTTAGCACAATTAAGAACCCGAAATAAATATGAAATTCTGATTTCTTTGAATTCAGTTATTTAATCCATCTTGAATATTTGCTTTGAAAATCATATGCTTTGAATATCTGCTTTGAAACCATGTTTGTTATGATATGATGTAACTGAGGTTGAGTTTCTTCTACTGAGCTTAGACTGCTAGCTCACCCTGACTATACGTCACAGGTGTAGATACTTGGGATCAAGGATACGAGAGTGATCCAGACTACACCCCAGACGAGGAGTCAGAGATCCCACCAGACATTCTTTCCCTAGACTGGGAGTTATTCTAGTTTCGGCGTTATTTTGGGATATTTTATAACCCGGGCTTGGTAAGTCCATAAATTTACATAATATTAGAATCTGGATATCATAGTTTTGTGAACTATTGTGAACCATTGTTTAGGTGATGGGCAGCCATCACCGATGGTTCACTCTATTCCTTTTGCCGTATGCTTTGTATATAAATGAAATTCCTTTTGTCATATTCTGAAATTTTCTTCAATTTTGTTACACTATCGATGTGTCGATAAGATGGCGAGCCGGCTTTCCCGGTATTTTAAGAATGGGAAAGTCGGGTCATCACAAATGTAGTATATAAAATCTCATGTTATAAATTTTTTGTCATGATGGGTAAATCCGCTTTGGCATGCAAAACCTCATGACTGTGATAATTTTTATCGTGATGGGAAAATCCGCTTTGGCATGCAAAACATCAAGATTGAGATAAGTTTTATCATGATAGATAAACTCGCTTTGACATGCAAAACCTCATGATGTGGATATATTTTGTTGTGATGGGCAAATCCACTTTGGCGTGATGAGATATGTTCATAATGGGTGTATCCTATAATGGCATAGACCTTATGATATATTGATTCCGCCCTCATGGCCAAGTGGGAGATGTTGGTACATGTCGCCATGAGACCTAATCAATAGAGATTAAAAATCTCATTGTATATTTATCGGTTACAAGTATTGTTTAATTGTGATTGAGACCTGATCAATAGAGATTAAAAATCTCATTGTATATTTATCGGTTACAAGTATTGTTTAATTGTGATTAATCACCAACCGTTACGTAATTAAAGAATGTCATTTCTTCTTGAGCATTGATGGGCATATCTGAGCAATCTATATTGATGGGTTTAACATCTCATATGAGAAAAAAAATATTGAGAGATGCATTTTGCGGTGATAGCACTTCAAGGGATCCCAAGGGCACTAAAGCCAAGGATCGATTAATAGATGTTCATAGGAAATCCACAATGAATCAAGGTGATCACAATCCTAGCGACTCTTCTCTCGGCGATCAAGTGGCGGTATGTGATTGATCAGCAGTCCAGATTTCATGGGATCTAACAAAATCAAGGAAATTAGGATCATTTGATGAAACATTCTCTGAGTACCAAAAGGGTGGGGCACTCCAAAGATTATCTGAATCCTAGACCATCAAGGCAAGGGGGATGTGATCTGAGGTGGGGTGAGGGATCCCTTTGAGTCTTAATTAAGACCGAAATCGGGAGGCCCAATTATTAACAAAGCACCTGGCCCAAGCGAGCCAAAGAAGTGTCATCTTTGAAGATTAGACCACGTACGAATCGCCTCTTTTAGTTATAAGTCCAAGAGATTCAAACTTGCAATAAAGTCATTGAAGCCTACCATATGCAAGGAGTAATCAAAGACGGATTGTTTCTTTTCCAACATTGAAGTCCCCACATAGGAGCCATGGCACCTTCCAAACATCCTTCACCTAAAGGTAGAAGCTTGTCCCAAAATTGAGACCATAAGGTAGAGCCATTCAGGCTATAATCCGAGGAAAGACACTACCTTAAGGCCTTAGTTTTGGGACAAGCTTGTTTAGATGTTGTACCCATCCTTTGCCAAGGCAAGAAGAGTGGAAACGAAAAACTGACCCAAGCGGACTTGTTTCAATGCATATTTGGAAGGTTGCCACACCACAAAGAGACCCCCGAGCTGCCCACCGAATCCTAGACTGACCACACCCATCCCAAATCCGGTAGAATAGACGTCTCTAAAGCCAATGACATGGAGACCATGCATTAGAGATGTAGGGTTCAATCTTGCACTTGATCCATTTGGGTGCCTGCAGGTGGCACCTAATCCAAGTAACAGGTGCTACAGCAACGTGCACAAGATCGATCAAGTCTATCTCAAAAAGATGAATAAATTTTTTTTATTAATCGTTCAAATGATGATCAAAGTTGGAAAAAAATCAATGCACTAAGTGTATTGGGTGTCACCCAATATTTGAAAATTGTAGCCTGATTTAGAATTGAGATAGTCAGGCCCAGGCTAAAACCCCACACGACTAAGCCCTAGTAAAGAAATTAGGCTGACCTGATTAGATCGGGTTAGGTTCTGGCCCGACTAGCAATTGGGCCCAAGATCGCTTCAATCCGATTAAAATCCAGTAGCATTTGGGCCCGTCTGATTAGTTCGAAGACCCAAGCTCAAAGATTCGGTGGGTGGATTTAAAGGTACTCTTAGAATATATATATATATATATATATATATATATATATATATATATATATATATATAGAAAAGGGAAAATGCGCTCGGGGGTAGAGATTTCTCTACGCTCCCCTAATGGGGAGCGGACAGATGGAAAGTGGATTTTCACTAACTCGGGTTAGCCACAACGAGGTTTCCTAATGTCAATGTGTAGACACCCCAATTTTTCCCTCTCAGAGTATACAAACTTGTTTGGTCAACTGTTGACCTTGCCCATAGCTTCCGGAAATGAGCTCAATCTTTTCGAAAGCTTTAAAACCCTAAACAGGGACTATATACTGAAACAATAGTATGTGGTCGAAGCACAAGCTGAAATAATAGCTCTGTGGTTCGGACCCGACTCAACCTCAGGAAGATCCCGAATTACGCCCCCTATCCAACGCGCGCAATTCTATTGCACGCTCCATCAATGGCGCACAATTAGTCCAATTTGGACTAGGCCCGTTCTTCCTGAGGGTCTCTTAGGATTTGATTGTACGCCCTTGTAAGTGCGCGTAATCAAATTGCACACCCCACCACTGGCGTGCGATCTGTCCAACTTGGACTAGTCCCTACCCTTATAGAGATCGCCTTGAGACTCGAATGCTCGCCCAAACCAGCGTGCAATTAGTTCCAATTAGGCTGAAACTAGGATACTCGGCTGAGTCAGTCAGCCGGTCACTCACTGAGTTGGTCACCGACTTTGAGTGATTAAGCGCCCGTGAGAAGGCGCGTAATTCAATTAAGTGCACCGGACAGGGCGCGTTATTTAATTTGACTAGCTAATTACGCACCTCCCACAGGCCATGTAATTACCCGAATACCTATAAATAGACCCCTCTACCCCACACCAAAATATTCAGCAATCGAGTTTTCGAGTTCCTCTCTTCCAAGCTTAGGGATTTCGAGATTCTCTCTTCGAAGCTTAGCTTCAGGTAATTTCTTAGTTCTAGTTCTAAATTTCTTTTATGGTTCTAGGTTCTAGTTCTTAAGTTCTAGCTTTTAGTCCTTAATTTCTAGTCTTAGATCTTAGGTTTTAATTTTAGTTCTTAAATTATAGTTCTTAATCTCTGGTTCTTAGCTTCTAGAACCAATTCTTAGTTTTTAGTCCTTAAATTTCGATTCTAGTTTCTAATTCTAATTCTAAATTCTAGTTCCTAGTTCTAGTTTTTATTTTTTTTCTAGTTCTTAATCTCTTATTTTCTAAACCTTTGATTTCGACTCTTAATTTCTAAATTCAAGTTCTTAGTATTTTTTCTTAATCTCTGATTTTAGGTCTTAATTCCTAGAACCAGTTATTAATTTTAGTCCCTAACTCCCAGTTCTAATTCTTAATCTCTAGTTTTAGGTCTTAAGTTCTAGTTCTTAATTTTTAATTCCCAATTTTCAGTATTATAGTTCTTAACTTAAGTTCAAGTTTTAGAATTTTAGTTCTAACACTTAGTTTTAATTCGCAATTCTTAAAATCTGTAAGTTTGATTCTTAAATCATAAATTTTCAAACTACAGATCAATTTTTTTAGTTTATATTACTTTTAAAACAACTATTGGGCAACCGATATGCCCAAGGGAGCTTATGGAGGGTACCCGAGAACGGGGTCGATCCTCCTTACCATAACGGGCCAAAACCCCTTTTTAATTAGAATTTTAGTAGAAGTAGGATACTTAAATTAACTAAAGCTTTAATAGAATTAGGACATTTGGATTAATTAGATTTTTAGTAGAATTATGAGACTAATACCAATTAGACTTCTAATAAGATTAGGATACTTAAGTCAATCAGACTCCTAGTAGAATTGGCATATCTAGATTAATTGAACTTCTAGTATAATTAGAAGATCAGACTAATTAGACTCCCGGTAGGACTAGGAAAACTAAAGCAATTAGACTTAGAGTAGGAATGCGAAAACTATATAAACTAAACTCTCAGGTGACCCAGAGCTGCTAACATCGGCCTGATCAGTCACATAATATACCATTTTACTACCCTTAACTTAGTGATGCTAGGACTTAGTTTGATAGTAATAAATTACCGATGTGCAGATATTAAGGAAAATCAGTAAAAAATAGTCATAAAGTTAATCTTTGTCAAAATGAATTCAAAAAGAGCAGTAAAAGACGATTAAGTGTAAAACGACGATTCGCTATATACTGAAGAATAGAATATCGTGAAAAGACGATTGAGCGCTACTACAGAAGATAGAAATGAGAAATCGTAATTTACGATTCCCCAGAAGACGCTCAAGAAGCTGAAACGATACAGAATGAAAAGTGATAAATCGTAATCCAGAGAATCGTCCAGAAAGAAAGCTATGAAAAATAGAAAATCATAATTTACAATTTTCCTGAAAAAGAAAAGAAAAGAGATAATCGTGATTTAAGATTACGATTATGAAGCTTTCCCGTTGGCTATCACTGCTACTGTTCACGTGAAGATTCCACCGCCATGAACAGAATTAGAAGAACTCTTGAATTAGAAGTTTGGTTGATCACGGATCCGAGAAGATTGATGAAGGTAGACTCCAAAAGATCTCTACTGCGGAACAATCCAGAAGCACATCGACTAAAGGAAGCAAGGAACTATGAAATCAGAATTAGGGTTATATTAGGATAGCTTTATTTCTTTTATTAGAATTAGAAATCTTGTAAACCGACTCCTTATGATTTATAAATAAGAGAGCCCGATATAGGAATAATCATCGAAGAATTTCACAGCATCAATTGACAACTGAGGTCTGCGTTTTCTCCTGATCAAAGTAGTTTAAGACTTATAAAGTAACATTGTCCATAGTTCTCTGAGGTCTTGCCTGACAACCAAGGCTGAGGAAGCTGAAAGATCAACCCTTTGGATGGTTCTACTTTTGCTTTCGACTAGTTTAGATTTTATTTTTTTTATTTCCTGCTTTATAAACATCTTCAGATTTTAATTCGAATTGACGACTCAGATTGAGGTCTGCAGATTAGTGTAACGGTTTTTACTTTTTCATCTTCAGTTTTCTAGAATTTGATTGATGCCCAAGTTTTAAGAGATTGTTGATTAGATTAAATCTGTATTGATAGGATTTTAGTATTGATTGACGAACAATGCTAGGAAACTTGATATATACTGCAATGGTACTGTTTAATTTATAAATATCCGATAGGTGAAGATTGTGATTGACAACCATAATCTGAAGGAGGATTAGGATTTATTTTTTGCAAACTTAGTTTAAAAATAATTATTTATTCATATTTCTCCAGTAGTTTAGGAACTTAAAAGAAAACTATAAGTTTTCATAAAAATTATATTAAGTTAATATAATTTAACCTATCTCTGTGAGAACGATCCTTTGCTAGTACTGTGATTTCATTATGCACTTGCAATAGATTAAAACTTAATTAGATATACACATAAAAAAGTACCAACCACGGTCAACCGACGATTCAATAGAGAGAACAACTCATATCTCCACCCGCGTGATCAGTGATGTGTTGCAGCGTCGATAAACATCTGCAGGTGGCGATCACATCAACCCAAGTATTTTTTTCGTCGAATGTACCTATTTATTTTATGTACTTTATATTTCTTAGTTCACCATTTCCTCGCCTTTGCTAGAGTCCACTTGGTCTGAATTTGGCCACTTATTTCGAGGACCGAAAGGAACCCAGAAAAAGCTCGCACCAATACAGTGGTAGGTAAAGTAGGTAATAGGCTATACCTTTCGGAGGAAAGAAGCGTTGTCCCCAAGGGGAAGGTCTTGTCATGATATGACAGTAAAATAATTCAAAAAATGGTATAGGCTCCTTGTCTTTTCCTCCCTCTTCAGGTTCTTTCTCTCCCTCGTTCCTTCTCTTCCCCTCCATCTTTAGGTTCTTTCTCTCCCTCATTTTATTTCTTCTCTGTTGGGCTTCTCTGCATAATCTCTCTCTCATTGGATTACAGGCTGGATAGAAGCACACAACTTTCTCTCTCTCTCTCTCACTACAGCGCTGACACTATAAAAGTGCATAACTTTCTCTCTCTCTCTCTTCTCTCTCTCTCTCTCTCTCTCTTACTGGAGCTATACTGGATAGAAGTGCATAAGAGACAACTTTTTATTTTTTTGGAGTTCGTACTTGATAGAAGTGCAGAAGAGATAACTTATGTGTTTTTCCTAGAGCTCGTACTGGATAGAATCGTAAAAGAGATAACTTTTTCTTTTTTCTGGAGCTCGTACTGGATAGAAGCGCAGAAGAAACTACTTTCTCTTTTTTCTGGAGCACGTACTTGTAGACACCCCCATTTTTCCCTCTCGGAATATACAAATTCATTCGGTCAACCTTTAACCTTGCCCGTAACTTTTTGAAAAGGACTTACCCTCTCTAAAAGTTTCACAATCCTAATGTAGGAACCATATGCTGAAACAATAGTATATTGCTGAACACAGGTTGAAACAATAACTCTGTGACTCAAACCCTCTAACCCTGACGTGGGAATCATGCACTGAAACAATAGTACATGGCTGAACACAGGATGAAACAATAGCTCTGTGGCTCAGGTCCCAATATAGGTAGACTATATACTGAAATAATAATATATAGTCGAAATGCAGGCTGAAATAATAGTCTAGCATTTCAGACCCGGACAGCCCCAAATTACGCGTCTAAAATCATGTGCGCAATTCGATTGCACGCCAACCCATGAACATGCAATCAGTCTCCTCTCATACTAGACTTCCTTTCCCCATACCACATCGAGACTCGATCACGAGTTTCGTATGGCACGGGCCATCGGATTGAGCGCCCCACCACCGGCATGCAATTGGCCTACGCCCGACCTAGTCTCACAGTCCTTTACCCCCAAGATTCCATGATTAAGCGCTTCAGGTGAAATGCTTAATCGGCTTGTGCATTTCAAACCAGGCGCGCAATTAGTCCCAATGTGATTAAAACTAGGAAACTCGGCTAAGCCAGTCAATCGGTCGCTCATTGAGTCGATGACCGACTCAAAGCGATTAAGCACCGAGAGACCGGCGTGCAATTCAGTTAAACGCGTGAAATAGAGCGTTTAATTAGCAAAAACCCTATAAAAGACTTTTTTATTTCAGCCCCAAAGGAAGGCTTGGAATTTTGAGAGGCTAGGAAATTTAGTGAACAAAAACACAGAGAGAACAGAGCGAATATAGAACAATGATTTCAAGATTCAAACTTCAAGTCCTCCGCATCCGAGCTTCGAATTTCGAGATTCCTCTCTGCAGCACCGGCCTTAGGTAAGAATCTAGTCTTTAGTTTCCGACCCTAGTTTTTTTTTTGTTCTTAAATTTAGGTTTTCCTTAGTTTTAATTATAACTATTAAATTTTCAGTCTTAGACCATAGCACCCCCTTTTTTTTAGACCGTAATTTTAATATATGGTTCCAGTTCTCAGAATATGGAACCAGTCCATAATCAGACGGCCTAATCGTCAACCTTAGACTTTAATTTTGTTCTGAAATCTTAATTTCCAGTCCTATTATGTGACAGCCCGGATTTCGGCACCCCGAAACCCGTGCCATCAGCACGATCCTCCAGACCATGCCCCAAAACTAAGTACGGAACATTGGTATAACAAGCACAATTAAATAAATAAGCAAATAATCTCATAAAGCGGAAAACGGTTACTATGTCCAACTGGCATACGCAAAAGGCAGTTCTACTTTCATGCCATTGCATGAACAGAGAACCGACCCGAACCACCAATGATAAACGGATCACCCCAGACGGTTCGCCAAAAGAATAATTCAATTTAATTACATGTTTATCAAAATAAAGGCTTGACATACCAAGTCGTACAATTCTGCTCTCAAACAACTCTCTGTCAAAGTACACAGCAGAGTCTCCTAGAAGAAGTCTTGGGGTGGAGGCTCCAACTTGTCTCCAGGTACGTAATCCGAATCACTCGGATCCACGTCCCCTGAAGCCTCAACTGCTGCTATCAATGGACCTGAGACGTATAGTCTAAGGGGTGAGTTACATCCTAGCTCAATAGGGGACAAGCACAATGAACATATAAATTAAGACTCACATATATTCTATGATATTCTAAGCATGATGTGTCTATGCCTTAGCTAGAAAATAGTTTAAAAGATGGTAATTGCATTCAATTTTATTGGTAATTAGCATGTCTTACTTTACTGTTGATTTATCATGAATGACACTAAACAGGCCTAAAGCAAAAACTTAAATCTTCAACTTAAGTAATCCCCGAGCAATATAGCATCGAGCCCCGATGAGATACCCTTCATCGTCATCTAATTAGACAGTTGTAAAAAATGTATTCCCTGGGAATACGACCCAAGCCCTTTTCATACTAGGTGGTGGGGTTAAATATCACACAACATCCCTGGGATGTACTTACAATTATGGATAAACCTCCGTACTGGTGTAAGGATTCGCCGCCGTACCGGTCACGGATATCCTGTCGTGTCAATCGTGGGTATCCCGCCACGTCGGTGGGGTATCCTATCAAACTTCAAATAACAAAAATAACATGTGCTTTACATATAGTTGTTTACCGTGTAAGTGTGCTATCTTATATCAATTAGGCCTCAATAGTAATTATTCAATCCTATGTATACATCCCTGGGATGTATACATACCCACATCACACCTGATGCCTTTATTACTTTCTCATCCCCTGGGGATGTCTCAATCTCATTAGATTACTCGTTCTGAATTAGTTGTATCACACTGATGCCTTTATCACATTCTTGGTGTCACACACGCACCCATTTTCACAAAGATTTTCATGGTTAAAACAACTTCAAATTTGATAATTATATCACTACATACATGCTCTTGAAAATAAAGTACATGTTCAAGGTGTTCCCTACCTCAATTCTCTAAAGGTCCAAGCATCAAGGTCCCACGTGGCTCCTTGTGCTCGCTTTCACACGTACTACCTACGGTACATTATAACACATGCAATACATCACTAAAGATGAAATGAAGAAGGTCTTGGGCCCTCAATGAATCTCAAAGAAAAGTCATAAAGTTAAGCAAAACTGCCAAAGTCGATTAATCGATTCCCAAAATTGATTAATCGAAACACAATTTGATTAATCGATTCCCAAATCGATTAATCGAAACTCAAATCGATTAATCGATTCTCAAAATCGATTAATCGAGATTTAAATTTGATTAATCGATCCCAAATCGATTAATCGAAGTCTCCAACATAAAGCAGTCGATTCTTAAATCAAGTGGTCGAAATTCTGAAATCGATTAGTCGATCCCAAATCAATTAATCGATTTCCCAACTCGATTAGTCGATTTTCCCAGGTCTCATTTCTTCAGCCACTAGAGGTACCCAGTCAATTAGTCCATTTCCAAATCGACTAATCGAAATCGGGCTCATTTGACTTTTCAACTTCCAGACCAAAATCGATTAATCGAACCCAAATTTCGATTAATCAATTTTGTCCGATTCAGCCCCCTTTCTGGCTATTCTTCCAAATCTTTTTTCCTTTATTTTCTAAGCCTTTAATCTATCCTTTTAAGCATATTTGACTGAATTTAATCACTACACATCTATGCATGAATTTTGATTTAAAACTCACCTCAAGAATCCCTTCAAGGGATTGATT
This sequence comes from Chloranthus sessilifolius, assembly GCA_021018995.1. Taxonomy (NCBI): domain Eukaryota; kingdom Viridiplantae; phylum Streptophyta; class Magnoliopsida; order Chloranthales; family Chloranthaceae; genus Chloranthus; species Chloranthus sessilifolius. The sequence goes on from CM037588.1 coordinate 14,124,367, forward strand.
TGTTGGGTTTAATGGCTAGGGTTCCATGACTTGCTTCAACAATCTCAACTCGCTTTGAATCCGGAATCAATGCTCCAATCTCCTCTTGGTTTGCATTAACTCCACTTCCATAACTCCTCCTTACTCTCTCTCTCTCTCTCTTCTTAACTCTCTCTTCAACAACCAACAAAAAGGGAACTAGGGTTATTAAAACCCTTTTTATTCTCTCTCATGCTTGTGTGTTAAACACATATACCTGAGATAGGTGTATGTGACTCTAAACCAATAACACTCACTACACTTGAGTCCCATTTGCATCACATCAGTTCATCACTCCTTGAATTCAAAGTCTGACCATCACTTGGTCAACCTACGATCAATGGGGCACTGATCTCGAGGTCAAGGTCAAATGGTCAATTTTTTGAGATATTACATTCTCCCCACCTTGGAAATTTTCGTCCTCGAAAATAACCCAAGGGTGTTCGCTTAGGTTCCCCACACACTGGGGTGTCGCGTACCCACACACACAGAAGTTGACGGATGCATTATACTGAGCAAGTAAACACAATTAATTCAAGTACATACACAAAATTTTTTTGTATTTCATTAATTTCCAAAATTTACAACTTGTCGAATTACATCATTTTAATTACATAAAATCTCACAAAATCAGTCATACAAAAACATCCTCGTGTCAGGCTCACGTCGTCCCCTCCCTTGGATGATCTGATGTAGGGGCAGGCTGCGCTGGTGGAACTGGCTGCTCTGGCTGGACTAGCGGTGGCTGGGTCGTCTCTGTAGCCTATGGGTGAACCGTGTCAGCTGGCTGCTTGGGTGCCGAGCCAGATGCATCAGCCGCCGATGTAGTCGCAAGGAAGACTGGACCCCTATGGAAGGCGGTCCGACCTGCTGTCCACACCTCCTCCTGAGCTAGGCGCTGCTGGTAGTCCAGCGGATAGATGTGGCGCATAGTGTGGAATATCATAAAGTCCATCCACCGGTTCATCCGCTCGTTGTTGGCCTCCATCCTGGCCAACACGTCCTCTATCGTCGGAGCCTGGCAAGCCGCTCGCCGACGATAGGAAGAAGTAGGTGTAGCTGTCGCGAACTGCGCTGGTGGCATAGGTGAAGCGGTGGTATGGGAGGGTGCCCCCTCCACTGGTGGATCAACTGGGTGTACCCCACCCACGGGGGGTCCTGATGTGGTGGTGGGGGTGGTGGTGGTGCTACTGCTTGCCGCCATCGAACCGACCGGGTAGGGTCCGCAGCTATGGCTCCATGAAGAGTTCGAAAACGTCTTCACTCGGTCCGTCGCCCGCTCCTCATGGGGCAATATCGCATACTCGGGAGCATTAGAGTAACACTCCAACATGCTCGAGATGAGCCGAGCATATGGCATCTTCTCCTTGGGCCTTAGATTTCCCTTCATCAATTTGCCCTTTATGCACCTCATCCCCTCTAGAATGAGCATAGTCGCGTCAAACCAACGGCCACAAAAGGCCGCATAAAGTGCCTGTTGCACTTTCTCTACGCGCTCTGTGTCGTGGCGTAGCGGGTAAAGATTACACTTGATTATCGAATCAAGCATCCACATGTAGTGGGGAAGGTCGACCCTCCTAATGGAGGATCCCGACCCCATCTTCCTGTTGGTCATGCGGGTTACGATCTCTTCAAGTTTCACCTCTTCCTCGAAGGGTGGAAGAAGGGTGGTCTCGGGTACGAAATAAAGGTAGCACTCAAGGACCTCATGTATGTGGCGATGGGTGAATGTGTAGTCGCAACCCTCAATGGTGGTCTTGACTACGTCGTCGGTAGGTCCGTCCACGAGACCTTGGTAAAACAGTCGAACCAACCTCGGGTAGTAGGACCCGTGGATTGGTTTCAAAAGGTTGCCGAGACCGGCATTTTGGAGGTAATTACGAGCCCATTGGGTCTCACCCAGTACATCGGGATTTGTGAAAAGGGTTTGATCGATGATGTACTCAATCTCGAAAGTCTTAGCCTCCCACCACTCATTGGGTTGAAGTACGTTAGTGGGTGGCGGCAGCATGGGGGTAGACTCACGTGAAGACTCGCGTGAAGACGCACTCGTCGAACCAGAGGTGGTCTCCGATGCCGATGGTGATGGAGTCCTCACCGGTGATGGGGTAGGTGGTGGCGGTGCGGCGTTCTTACGCCGTACCGGAAGCTTAGAGGTTGCCTTCTTCGAAGACAACCGAGTTTTGGGTGGCATTTTGGTGAAAATCCAACAAAATTAGGGTTTCTATATTCAAATTGAAGAAAGAATTCGAATCTAGGGTTTACCTTAGGTTTTTGATCCGAGGTCACGCGATTTCGATCCGAAATCGATGCAAAAAGCCCAAACCCTAGGTTGCTAGGTCGGTTGGAGAAGAAGAAGAAAAGCGCGCCAGGAAATGGATTCGAATGGGAAAAAAAATCCCTTCGATTTATCTATATAGGCTCCGGCTCGATTAATCGATTTCCAAAGTCAATTAATCGAGATTCAAAACTAGGTTAAGCCGTGCGAAATCGATTAATCGATTTCCAAAATTGATTAGTCGAAACTCAAAATCGATTAATCAAAACCATTTCGATTAATCGAAATCGTATCCGTTAAAAATTTCAAGTTTTAGAGCTCACTGGTGTGAGCCAGTCGATTAATCGAAATACAATTCGATTAATCGAAATACAATTCGATTAATCGAAATACAATTCGATTAATCGAAATTTTAAAATCGATTAATCGAAATTTTAAAATTGATTAATCGAGATTCACTTCGATTAATCGAAATCGTGCAGTCCTTCAAATTTTTTCCAAATTTAGTAAGTTACTCGATTAGTCGAACTTCCAGTTCGATTAATCAAAATTTCAAATCGATTAATCGAATTGTTCTTCAATTAATCGAATTGTTCTTCGAGTAATCGAAATCACATAAAATTCTTCAAAATTTCCTAAGTCATTCGATTAATCGAACCTCCAAATCGATTAATCAAAATCCAAAATCGATTAATCAAAACCCAAATCGATTAATCGAAATTTCCCTTCTTTCATTTCCTGAATCCTCATCAAATTTCCAGTCACTGGCACATGCCAGTCGACTAATCGAACAAAATCGATTAATCAAATTTCCAAATCGATTAATCGATTTGAAAATTGATTAATCGGTTTTGATCAGATTTTTTCAGATTTAAAAGTTTTCATGTCTGTTTGATTTTTCTTCTTAGTAAACCATGATACCAATTGGTCATTGGTTCTTCAAAACACATTATCACGGCCATGATGAATCCCAATTTCGCATTCAACACTGTAATTTAGACTCCATGTGGATAATATTGTCCTTTTTATAATTTAATCATAATATCGACGTTGAATTACACATGTGATTCAAATCCACAAACATACTTGCAGGGGTACAATTAACTCTCAAGTTATTGGAAACAAGGCCGGATATTGTTCTTTCACATCGGCCTCTTATTCCCATGTAGCTTCCTCGGTCGGATGATGCTTCCATCGGACAAGTACTAATGGAATCACTTTTGTTCGCAACACTTATTCTTTTTTATCCAAAATCTCCACCAGCTCTTCGATCATCGTCATGTCTTCATGCATCTCAAATGATTGACCGCTCAACACATGATCAGGGTCATTAAGATACTTCCAGAGCATAGATACGTGGAAGACATTGTGTACTAGATCGAATAATGGTGGCAATCCAATGCGGTAAGCAACTTCCCCTACTCGACCCAAAATTTCAAAAGGTCCTAGGTAGCGGGGACTTAGCTTCCCTCTCTTTCCAAACCTCATCACCTCCTTCATAGGTGACACTTTCACAAACACGTGTTCACCCACTTTAAAGTCTACACTCGTCCGCTTGATATCGGCGTAGCTTTTCTGTCTGCTCTGAGCTGCTTTGAGTTTTGCCCTTATCATCTGAACATAGGTGGCATTATCTTCAAGTATTTCGGGTCCCAAAATAAATTTCTCACCGGTTTCTTCCCAATTGATCGGCGATCTACATCGCCGTCCGTAAAGATCTTCATATGATGTCATCCCAATGCTTATCTGAAAATTGTTGTTATATGCGAACTCGATCAAGGGTAGGTGCTGATCCCATGATCCTTATAACTCTAACATACATGCCCTAAGCATGTCCTCAATGATCTGATTGACCCTCTCAGTCTATCCGTCAGTTTACGGATGGAAGGTCGTACTGAAATCTAGTCGCGTTCCCATTCCTTCTTGAAATTTCTTCCAAAACTTTGATGTATACAATGGGTCACGGTCTGAAACAATGCTACTCGGAATCCCATGCAAACGGGCAATCTCTTTCATATAGAGCTCTGCCAGTCTTCCCACCGTGTACATCGTGTTGTAAAGCAAGAAGTGCGCTAACTTGGTCAATCGATCGACCACTACCCAAATGGCGTTGTACCTCTTTGCTGTACGCGAAAGTCCAACGATGAAGTCCATAGAGATCGATTCCCACTTGCATTCTGGTATAGGTAGAGGCTGCAATAATCCATCGAGGTGTCTATGATCAATCTTGACTTGCTGACACGTCAAACACCGCGACACGTACTCTGCCACATCTTGTTTCAAGCCTCTCCACCAATAATTCTTTTTCAAATCTTGATACATCTTTGTACTTCTCGGGTGGATAGCATAGCTTGATTTGTGTGATTCATCCAGAATTGTTCGTCATAGGTCGGTGTTATCTGGAATACAGAGGCGGCCCTTGAACAATAAGGAACCATCCTCCTTGATTGAAAACTCAGAGGTAATGCCTTCAGTTACATCTTGACGAATCTTTGTTAGCTTTGGGTCTTTCATCTATAGTTCATGGATATGCTCAAATATCATCGGTCTCACTGAGATATTAGCTAAGAAGGCTCCTGTAGCTTGAAACTCAATGTTTGCATCGTATAGGGCCAGATCTTCAAACAGCTTCCATCTATGCATACCCAAAATTAAACTAGCCAATTGAGATGAACTCTTCTGACTCAAGGCATCAGCTACCACATTATGGAACAATCATAGTCCTTGAGAAACTCCATCCATCTGCGCTGCTTCATGTTTAGTTCCTTCTATTTAAACAAATACCTGAGGCTCTTATGATCGGTGAAGATCTCAAACGTCTCACCATACAAATAATGTCTCCAAATCTTAAGCGCGAAAATGATCACTGCTAATTCCAGGTCATGTGTCGGATAATTCTTCTCATGCTCTTTCAACTATCTCGACCCATACGTAATCACCTATTTGTGCTGATTAAGCACACAGCCCAAACCAGTATACGAAGCATCGCTATACACTACAAACCCTCCACTGCGTGAAGGTATTGCTAGTACTGGAGCTGAAGTGAGTCTCTTCTTGAGTTCTTGAAAACTCTTCTCGCATGCCTCACTCCATTCAAACCTTGCATCTTTCCGTGTAAGTCTCGTGAGTGGTCCTGATATTTTCGAAAAACCCTCAACGAAATGCCAATAGTAACCTGCTAATCCAAGGAAACTGCGGATGTCGGCCACTGTCTTTGGTTGCTCCCAATTCACTACTGCTTCGATCTTTGTTGGATCTACAGTGACACCAAGCTTTGAGACGACATGTCCCAAAAAGCTAACTTCTTCTAACCAAAACTCACATTTGTTGAGCTTGGCATATAACTGGTGTTCACGTAGAGTCTGTAGGGCTATTCTCAAATGCTTTTCATGCTCTTCCTCTGATTTTGAATAGATCAAGATGTCATCAACAAACACTACGACACAAGAGTCTAGGTGTAGTTTAAACACCCTATTCATCAAATCCACGAATGACGCCGGGGCATTTGTCAATCCAAACGGCATCACTAGGAACTCATAGTGTATGTATCGAGTCCTGAATGCAGTCTTCTGAATATCATCTGCCTTGACTCTCAACTAATGGAATCCGGATCTCATATCGATCTTAGAGAAATACTTCGCTCCTTGCAGTTGATCGAATAAGTCATCTATCCTAGGCAAAGGGTATCGATTTTTAATAGTTAGTTTGTTCAACTGCTGATAGTTAATGCACTGTCGCATTTACCCATCTTTCTTCTTCACAAACAAGACCGATGCTCCCCATGGAGACACGCTCGATCTAACAAACCCCTTGTCCATTAACTCTTGTGGCTGCTCTTTCAACTCCTTCAACTCAGCAGGAGCCATTCTATATGGTACTTTAGACACAGGCTCCGTTCCTGGTGCTAAGTCGATGGTGAATTCTATTTCTCTCTCTAGAGGTAATCCAGGTAACTCCTCCGAAAATACATCGACAAAATCTCGCACAACTGCTATCTCAGAGATAACATTCTTCTCGTCTTTATGCTCCTTCAAAAATGCTAAGTATCCACTACACCCTTTTCTGATCAATCGCTCGACCTTGACTGCCGAGATAAGTGGTAGGTGTGTCGACCTCTCTCCTCAAAATCTAAACGATCTCCTCGTGTTGGGTCTGAAGATGACGACCTTATTCTTGCAATCTACTGTCGCACAATGGGTTGATAATCAATCCATGCCAAGGATCACGTCGAATCCTTGCATGTCTAATAAAATCAGGTTCACCGGTAGCTCAAAGACGTCTCCATCCATGACCCTCATGATCACGGAGTTGCAACCCTTCTCGATATCAACTGCTTTCCCAGTAGGAACCGTCACGGTTAAAACGATGTGACAGCCCAGATTTCGGCACCCCGAAACCCGTGCCATCAGCACGATCATCTTGACCGTGCCCCTTAGCTATGCACGGAACATTGGTATATCAATCAATGAACTGAACTAAAATAATAAATAAAGCTGCGGAGTTTAATTATCATTTAACTATTTCTCAAAAGACAGTTCTACCTTCATGCCTCTGCATGAATGGAGAACCGATCCGAACCATTGATGATAGCTAATCATCACAAATGGTTCGCTCAAAAGAATAACCCCAAACTTTAATTACATTATTTAACCAAAAACCAGGCTTGACATACCAAGTCGTACCAATAATCTCACAAAAACCCTCAAAGCTGCACAACGGAGTCCCCTAGAAGAAGTCTTCATGAGGTGGCTCCAACTCGTCTCCGGGTGCCGGGTCTGACTCACCAGGGTCAACGTCCCCTGAAGCCTCGGCAGCTGCTAATAGTGGACCTACGACGTATAGTCTAAAGAGTGAGCTACATCCTAGCTCAATAGGGAACAGAACACAATTGAACATATAAATTACAACTCACATATATTCCATGATATGCCATGCATGATGTGTCTATGCAGTTATTGATGAAAAATAGTTGAAAAGAATCAAATTTATTGGTAGTTTACTCATGTCTTTTAATTATTCATGAATAACACTGAAAAGGCCTAAAGCAAAACTTAACCTTTCAACTTAAGTAATCCCCGAGCAATATAGCATCGAGCCCCGATGAGATACCCATCTTCGTCATCTATATAGATAGTTTTAGACGTATTCCCTGGGAATACAATTAGTACCCAAGCCCCTTTCCCCTGGGGATCAGTGGCGGGGTTTCACTTATCTCAACTCAACACCCCTGGGGTGTGCTTACTGTGTACGGATAAGCCTCTGCACTGGCTTACTGTTTCGCCGCCGTATCGGTCACGGATATCCTGTCGCGTCAGTCGTGGGTATCCTGCCACGTCGGTGGGGTACCCTATCAAACCTCAAATAACAAAAATATCAGGTGCTTTACATATAGTTATTCACCGTGTAAGTGTGCTATCTTATATCAGTTAGGCCTTATCAGACATAATTCAATCTTGGATACATCCCTGGGATGTATCCATTCACTTGCATCAAACCTGATGCTCTTATTTCTTTACTTCCTCATCCCCTGGGGATGGCTCATCATGATTAATCTTTTAGATGTCACACACGCGCACTTTTCACAAACTCTTAAGAAATAAAAGCAGTTTGAATTGAATTTTATATCACTACATACATGTTCTTGCAAAATAAAGTACATGTTCAAGGTGTTCCCTACCTCAAGTCTCTGTTTGATCATGCATCAAGGTCCCACGTGGCTCCTTGTGCCCAAGCTCACACGTACCACCTATGGTACCACATAACATATGAAATACATCACTAAAGATGTAACAAAGAAGGTCCAAGACCCTCCAAGAATCTTAAAGTCAAACTCAAAAGTCAACAAAAACCGTCACATTCGATTAATCGAACTCTAAAATCGATTAATCGAATCTGATTTGATTAATCAATTTCCAAAATTGATTAATCAAAGTTTAAAATCGATTAATCGATTCTCAAATCGATTAATCGAGATTCCCATTCGATTAATCGAATCCCAATTCGATTAATCTAAATTCTCCATTCTATCCATTCGATTCTCAATTCGAGTAATCTAATTCCCAAAATCGATTAATCGATCCCAAATCGATTAATCGAAATTATAAATCGATTAATCGAAATTCCATTTCGATTAGTCGATTTCTCCAAGTCCTTTTCTTCCCTCCACTGGAGTTCACTGGAGGTTCCCAGTCGATTAATCGATACCAAAATCGATTAATCGAAATCAAAATCGATTAATCGAAACTCAGTTCGATTAATCGAAATCGTGTCTTTTGACTTTTTCAACTTCTTGGCGAGAATCGATTAATCGAATCTCAATTTCGATTAATCGAATTTGCCAGATTCAACCCCCTTTTGGCTGTTCTTTCCAATCTTTTTCCTTCATTTTTCTAAGTACTTAATCTATCATTTTAAACATTCTTAACTACAATTAAGCTCTTCAATCTATGCATTTAATCTACAAGAATTTCTTACCTTCAATCAATCTCAAATTGATTAGGTCAAGTGGTTGGAAAGGTTAGGGTTTCTAGCTTTGCTTCTAGCGGGTCCCTCGCGTCGTATCCGGCGTTTAAATGCTCAATCCCCCTTCCAATCAGTTGCAATAACTCTTTACTCCTTGCATTAACTATGTTCTCCCTCTCTCTCTCTCTTCTTTACTCTCTCTCAACAACCAAACAAAAGAACTAGGGCTATTAAACCCTTTTATTTCTCATTCAACCCGTGTGTTGAGCACATGCACCTGAACTAGGTGTATGTGACTTCAGATTTACATCACACTCCACATATTCACTCTAATTCTCACATCTCATCCGTTCATCGCACCCTATGCCAACTATTGAACTCCTATTTGGTCAAACCTATGACTGGTCAGGCACGGATCTCGAGGTCATTATTTAACGTGATTTTTTGAGATATTACATCCTCCCCACCTTGGGAATTTTCGTCCTCGAAAATAACCCAAGGGTGCGTAGGTTTGGGTCTCCCCCTCCCCCCACACTCTGAGGTGAGGTGGCCCAGTTGACTCCAGACATAGCAAGGCAATTCCAAAGAAATACATGTATAGAATAGAAAATGTAACGATACTAGAAAATTGACACCAAAAATTGTGATTTCTATTAAGTGTTTGAAAATTTTTACAAATTTCCAGATAGGTTGGCATACAAAATACTCATACATACAAGGAAACAACTCAAAAAATGAAGATGAGAGCATGAGGCTCATGCAGTCCCCTCGTCAGCCTAGTCCGATGGTGGAGGAGCTATAATGGGGGTCTGCTGGGTCAAGCCTGTTGGTCTGGTGTGAAGTGGGCCGGGGTGGTCGAGGTAGTGGCGGGTGGTGTATGTGGCGTCTCGATCAGAATCATGGCAGAAGTGGAAGTACCAGCGTCGATAGCTGCGGTGGTCGGACGGAAGACGGGACCCCTATGGAAGGCAGTCCGTCCCGCGGTCCACTCCTCCTCCTGAGCTAAGTACCGCTGATAGTCCAACGGGTAGATGTAGCGGAGGGTATGGAACATAAGGAAGTCCATTCTCGGGTTCATCCGCTCGTTGTTGGCCTCCATACGTGCCAACACCTCCTCGACGGTAGGGCCGGAGTGAGCTACGCGTCGGCAGTAGGATGATGTGGGTGTAGCTAGTGCGGAATGGGCTGGCGGTGTCGGTGAAGCGGCGGTATGAGAGGGTGCCCCCTCCGCTGAAGGCTCAGCCGGGTGCGCCTCACCCACGGGTGGGTCCTGATGTGGTGGTGGTGGTGCTACTGGTGCTGCTGGTGCTGCTGGAACTGGACCAGGAGCCGGTAGGGTCCGCTTCAATAAGTTTTAGCTATGGCTCCATGAAGACTTCGAAAACGTCTTCACTCGGTCCGTTGCCCTCACCTCGTGGGGCGACATCATATACTCAGGAGCGTTGGAGTAGCACTCCAAGATACTCGATATGGGCCGAGCATACGACATCCTCTCCTTGGGCCTCAAGTTGCCCTTCATCAATTTCCCCTTGATGTACCTCATCCCCTCTAGGACGATCATGGTAGCATCAAACCATCGACCACAGAAGGCCGCATAAAGTGCCTGTTGCACTTTGTCTATGCGCTTTGTGTCGTGGCGCATTGGGTATAGGTTGCACTTGATTATAGAATCAAGCATCCACATATAGTGGGGAAGGTCGACCCTCTTGATGGAGGATCTCGACTCCTTTTTCCCGTTTGTCATGCGGGTCATGATCTCTTCAAATCTAACTTCCTCTTCGAAGGGTGGGAAGTGGGTGGTCTCTGGTGTGAAATCGAGGTAACACTCTAGTACCTCGTGTATGTGGTGACGGGTGATCGTGTATTCCCGACCCTCAATCTTGGTCAAAATGATATCGTCGATAGGGGCCATCGAAAATAGTCTAACCAATCTAGGGTAGTAGGAACCCCGGATTGGTTTCATAAGGTTGCCGAGACCGGCATTGCGTAGGTAATTACGAGCCCATTGGGTCTCGCCCGGTACATCGGGGTTGGTGACTAGGGTTTGATCGATGATGTACTCGATCTCGAAGGTCTTGGCCGCCCACCACTCATTGGGTTGCTCGACATTGGTGGGTGGTGGTGGCATGGGTGTGGACTCGCATGAAGACTCGCGCGTAGACGCGCTTGTCGAACCGGAGGTGGTCTCCGATGCCGATGGTGATGGAGTCCTCACCGGTGATGGGGTAGGTGGTGGAGGTGCGGCGTTCTTACGCCGAACCGGTAGCTTGGAGGTTGCCTTCTTCGAAGACAAACGGGTTTTGGGGGGCATTATGGTGAAATTTTCGGTAAAAATTAGGGTTATCAACTTGAAATTGAAGAAATACGCAATCCTAGGGTTTACCTTAGGTTTCGGATGCGAATGTATGCGATTGAGGATGCAAAATCGACGGAAATCTAAACCCTAGATCTCCCGGTCGGTTGGAGAAGAAGAAGAAGAAAATGGCGCCCACTTGCAAAATTTTTGAATGGCACCAAAAACCCCAACTCATATATATAGGCCCTAGTTCGATTAATTGATTTTTCAGAGTCGATTAATCGAGTTGTAAAACTAGCTAAGGCGCTCGAAATCGATTAATCGATTTCCAAAATCGATTAGTCGAGATACAAAATCGATTAATCGGAATCCATTTCGATTAATCGAAATCGTAGCCATTTAAAGTTTCAAATTTTGAGCTCACTGGTGTTAGCCAGTCGATTAATCGAAATCCATTTCGATTAATCGAAATGTCAAAATCGATTAATCGAATTTCACTTCGATTAATCAAAATCGTGCTGTCCTTCCCAAAATTTTCAGGATTCTTTAAGTTACTCGATTAGTCGAACTATGATTCGATTAATCGAAATCGTTTCACATACTTCAATTCTTTGAATTTTCCTTAAGGTAATCGATTAGTCAAACTTCTAGTTCAATTAATCGAAAACATAAATCGATTAATCGAATTCCCCCTCGATTAATCGAAATTTCATAAAATCCCTCTAAATTCTTCTAAAATTCTCAATTTGTTCGATTAATCGAACCCTCAATTCGATTAATCGAAAATCTAAATCGATTAATCGAAAACAAGATCGATTAATCAAAATTTCACTCTGTCATTTTCATTTTCATTTTCATTTCATTTTTTTTTTTTCTAATCCTTACTCACTTTCCCAGTCACTGGCACATGCCAGTCGACTAATCGAACAAAATTGATTAATCGAATTTCCAAATCGATTAATCGATTTGAAATTTGATTAATCGGTTTTGCTCAATTTCCATAGATTTTCAAGTTTCCTCGTCAATTTGATTTATCTTGGTAACTTATGATACTAACTGATCCTTAGGTCTACAAAACACATCCTCACGATCATGTATGCATAAAGATTTTGCTTCTTTATCATACTTCGATCAAAATTTCCATTGAATTACAAGTGTCGTTAAAATCCACAAACATGCTTGCGGTTTACATTTGACTCTCAAGTGGTCGGAAACAAGGCTGGATATTGCTCTTTCACATCGGCCTCTCGTTCCCATGTAGCTTCTTCGTTCGGATGATTTTTCCATCGAACAAGCACTAAGGGAATCACTTTAGTCTTGTGATACTTGTTCCTTTCGATCCAAGATCTCCACCGGTTCTTCTATCATGCTCATGCCTTCACACATCTCCAAAGGTTGACTTCCTAACACATGAGATGGATCGTTCACATACTTTCTGAGCATTGATATGTGGAAAACGTTATGTACCCGATCGTATAACGGTGGTAATCCAATGCGATAAGCAACTTCACCTACGCGTCCCAAAATTTCAAATGGTCCAACATAACGGGGACTTAACTTCCCTCTCTTGCCAAACCTCATTACGCCTTTCATAGGAGACACTTTCACAAACACGTGTTCACCCACTTTATAGTCGACACTAGTCCGCTTGATGTCGGCATAACTTTTCTGTCTGCTCTGTGCTGACTTCAACCTTTCTTTGATTATTCGCACGATGGTGGCGTTGTCTTCAAGTAGTTCTGGCCCTAAAATAAATTTCTCACCTGTCTCTTCCCAATTGATGAGTGATCTACATCATCGTCTGTACAAAGCTTCATACGGTGCCATGCCAATGCTCGTTTGGAAACTGTTGTTGTATGCGAATTCGATCAACGGTAGATACTCATCCCAGTATCCTTGCATATCTAGCATGCACGCTCTAAGCATGTCTTCTATCACCGCCCACATCGGTTTGAGGATGGAAATGAACTAAAATTTAGTCGTGTTCCCATTCCTTCTTGAAATTTCTTCCAAAACTTGGTATATAGTGGATCACGATCCGAAACTATCTTTAAGCCCGTGTAACTCACGATCTCCTTCATGTATAAGTCTGCCAATCTCCCTGCCGTATACATCGTATTGTACGGCAAAAAGTGCGCTGATTTGGTCAATCGGTCTACGATTACCCAAATGGCATTGTCTGACGCTAATCCGCAATGAAATCCATCGAGATCGATTCCCACTTCCAGTCTGGTATTGGTAAAGGTTGCAATAGTCCAGCAGGATGCCTATGATCAATCTTCACCTGTTAACAGGTCAAACACCGTGACACGTGTTCGGCCACGTCTTGCTTCAAACCTCTCCACCAATAGTTCTTTCTCAAGTCTTGGTACATTTTGGTGCTGCTAGGGTGGATAGCGTAATTTGACTTGTGCGCTTCATCAAGAATTGTTCGTCTTAGGTCGGCATTGTCCGGAATGCAGAGACGGCCCTTGAACAATAAGGAACCATCTTCTTTGACTGAGAAGTCCGACCTGATGACCTCAATCATGTCTTGATGAATCTTTGTTAATGTCGGATCTTTCATCTGTAGATCGTGGATATGCTCAAATATTACTGGTTTCACTGATATGTTAGCCAAAAAGGATCCTGTAGCTTTCGACTCAATATTCTCATCATAAAGTGCCAGGTCTTCCAATAATTTCCATCGGTGCATACCCAAAATCAAGCAAGCTAACTGAGCTGAATTCTTCAGACTCAAGGCATCGGCTACTACGTTCGCCTTGCCTGGATGGTACTATATAGAACAATCATAGTCCTTGAGGAACTCCATCCATCTGTGCTGTCTCATGTTGAGCTCTTTCTGTGTAAATAGATATCGGAGGCTCTTATGAGCTGTGAAAATTTCAAACGTCTCACCATACAAGTAGTGTCTCCAAATCTTCAGCGCAAAAATGACTGCTGCTAGCTCCAAGTCATGAGTCGGGTAATTTTTCTCGTGTTCTTTCAGCTGTCTTGATCCGTAAGCTATCACCTTCTTGTGTTGGTTGAGTACACGACCCAAACCATTGTATGACGCATCGCTGTACACTACGTATCCTCCACTGCCTGATGGAATTGCTAATACTGGAGCTGAAGTGAGTCTCGTCTTGAGTTCTTGAAAACTCTTCTCGCATGCCTCACTCCACTCGAATCTTGAATCTTTTCGTGTCAGCTTCGTGAGAGGTCTCGATATCTTTGAAAACCCCTCGACGAAACGTCGATAGTAGCCTGCTAACCCAAAAAAACTTTGGACATCGATCACTGTCTTTGGTTGCTCCCATTTAACCACTGCTTCTATCTTTGCTGGATCTACAGTGACACCATGCTTTGAGACAACATGTCCCAAAAAGCTAACCTCTTCCAACCAAAACTCACATTTGCTGAGTTTGACGTACAATTGGTGTTCACGTAGCGTCTGTAGAGCAATCCTCAAATGTTCTTCGTGTTCCGTCTTGGATTTGGAGTATATCAAGATATCATCAACGAACACTACGACGCAAGAGTCCAAGTGTGGTTTAAACACTCGATTCATCAGATCCATAAATGACGTCGGAGCATTCGTCAACCCAAACGGCATCACAAGGAATTCATAGTGTCCATACCGTGTCCTGAAAGCTATCTTCTGAATGTCCTCTGCCTTGACTCTCAACCAATTTTCTGCTGCCATCGTGTCTGCCTACCCAGAAAATGAGGGAGGTCTCATCCTCCTAAACTCCGTGAATGACGAAGGCACAGGCAGTGCGGGTCCTATAGGTGGTGTAGGTGGCTGCTGTTCTCTCGCTGCATGAGCTGCAAAGGATGCAGCTTGTTGTGCCATGGCAGCTGCCATGGTCTCTATGGTATGCATCATCCTTTGTCACTCCTCCCTATCCTCTTGTCTTTCTCTAACTCTCTCCTGTTCTCGTTGATCTCGATCCTGACGATCTCGATCCTCATCATCTTGCTGTCTACTACTGGGGCCTCACTGCCTCCTAAAGGTACTCGATTGGTAGGAGAGATGTAATCATCTCCACTACGCAAACTTCTCTGTTGGCCTCCCCTGGGTCGGCCTCTTCCTCTAGACGACATTGATAGCTGCATTCGAAACTAAAGTTTCGTTAGCAGAAGTCCCTATCTTCTGACAAAAAGGATGATTGTCAGAATTGCTAAAAGAAATGCTTTGATACCAACTGTGATAGCCCAGATTTTGGCACTCCGAAACCCGTGCCATCAGCACGATCATCTTGACCGTGCCCCTTAGCTATGCACGAAACATTGGTATATCAATCAATGAACTGAACTAAAATAATAAATAAAGCTGTGAAGTTTAATTATCATTTAACTATTTCTCAAAAGACAGTTCTACCTTCATGCCTCTGCATGAATGGAGAACCGATCCGAACCATTGATGATAGCTAATCATCACAGATGGTTCGCTCAAAAGAATAATCCCAAACTTTAATTACATTATTTAACCAAAAACCAGGCTTGACATACCAAGCCGTACCAATAATCTCACAAAAACCCTCAAAGCTGCACAACGGAGTCCCCTAGAAGAAGTCCTCAGGAGGTGGCTCCAACTCGTCTCCGGGTGCCGGGTCTGACTCACCAGGGTCAACGTCCCCTGAAGCCTCGGCAGCTGCTAATAGTGGACCTACGACGTATAGTCTAAAGAGTGAGCTACATCCTAGCTCAATAGGGAACAGAACACAATTGAGCATATAAATTACAACTCACATATATTCCATGGTATGCCATGCATGATGTGTCTATACAGTTATTGATGAAAAATAGTTGAAAAGAATCAAATTTATTAGTAGTTTACTCATGTCTTTTAATTATTCATGAATGACACTGAAAAGGCCTAAAGCAAAACTTAACCTTTCAACTTAAGTAATCCCCGAGCAATATAGCATCGAGCCCCGATGAGATACCCATCATCGTCATCTATATAGACAGTTTTAGACGTATTCCCTGGGAATACAATTAGTACCCAAGCCCCTTTCCCCTGGGGATCGGTGGCGGGGTTTCACTTATCTCAACTCAACACCCCTGGGGTGTGCTTACTGTGTACGGATAAACCTCCGCACTGGCTTACGGTTTCGCCGCCGTATCGGTCACGGATATCCTGCCGCGTCAGTCGTGAGTATCCCGCCACGTCGGTGAGGTACCCTATCAAACCTCAAATGACAAAAATATCAGGTGCTTTACATATAGTTATTCACCGTGTAAGTGTGCTATCTTATATCAGTTAGGCCTTATCAGACATAATTCAATCTTGGATACATCCCTGGGATGTATCCATTCACTTGCATCACACCTGATGCTCTTATTTCTTTACTTCCTCACCCCCTGGGGATGGCTCATCATGATTAATCTTTTAGATGTCACACACGCGCACTTTTCATAAACTCTTAAGAAATAAAAGCAGTTTGAATTGAATTCTATATCACTACATACATGCTCTTGCAAAATAAAGTACATATTCAAGGTGTTCCCTACCTCAAGTCTCTATTTGATCATGCATCAAGGTCCCATGTGGCTCCTTGTGCCCAAGCTCACACGTACCACCTATGGTACCACATAACATATGAAATACATCACTAAAGATGTAACAAAGAAGGTCCAAGACCCTCCAAGAATCTTAAAGTCAAACTCAAAAGTGAACAAAAATTGTCACATTCGATTAATCGAACTCCAAAATCAATTAATTGAATCTGATTCGATTAATCGATTTCCAAAATCAATTAATCGAAGTTCAAAATCGATTAATCGAGATTCCCATTCGATTAATCGAATCCCAATTCGATTAATCGAAATTCTTCACTCTATCCATTCGATTCTCAATTCGAGTAATCTAATTCCCAAAATCGATTAATCGATCCCAAATTGATTAATCGAAATTATAAATCGATTAGTCGATTTCTCCAAGTCCTTTTCTTCCCTCCACTGGAGTTCACTGGAGGTTCCCAGTCGATTAATCGATACCAAAATCAATTAATCGAAAATCAAAATCGATTAATCGAAACTTAGTTCGATTAATCGAAATCATGTCTTTTGACTTTTTCAACTTCTTGGCGATAATCGATTAATCGAATCTCAATTTCGATTAATCGAATTTGCCAGATTCAGCCCCCTTTTGGCTGTTCTTTCCAATCTTTTTCCTTCATTTTTCTAAGTACTTAATCTATCATTTTTAACATTCTTAACTACAATTAAGCTCTTCAATCTATGCATTTAATCTACAAGAATTTCTTACCTTCAATCAATCTCAAATTGATTAGGTCAAGTGGTTGGAAAGGTTAGGGTTTCCAGCTTTGCTTCTAGCGGATCCCTTGCGTCTTATCCGACGTTTAAATGCTCAATCGCCCTTCCAATCAGTTGCAATAACTCCTTACTCCTTGCATTAACTATGTTCTCCCTCTCTCTCTTTCTCTTCTTTACTCTCTCTCAACAACCAAACAAAAGAACTAGGGCTATTAAACCCTTTTATTTCTCATTCAACCCGTGTGTTGAGCACATGCACCTGAACTAGGTGTATGTGACTTCAGATTTACATCACACTCCACATATTCACTCTAATTCTCAGATCTCATCCGTTCATTGCACCCTATGTCAACTATTGAACTCCTATTTGGTCAAACCTATGACTGGTCAAGCACGGATCCCGAGGTCACTATTTAACGTTATTTTTCGAGATATTACAAACGAAGTCTAACTCCTCTGGGTCGACTTTCATCTTCTTTGTGAAGCGAGGTGTAACAAATGAGTGGGTAGACCCTGGGTCTATCAACACTCGAGCTTCGTATGTCACATCGCTTCCCTTCTTGTATATTTGTAACGTACCTACTCCTGCATACACATATATATATTATTTCTTATCATACCAGAATTTATCACATGCAAGCCTTTTCTTATATTTTCTAAATATAGATGCACATTTTCTATCTAAAAATTTCAAGAATTGAAATTCTTTATTTAAAAGAAAGCTCACCTTGAATGACATCGTTCGTGTTCTGAGCCTCTTGAGCTGTGACTGCGTAGGCTCTCCCTTGGACGATCGGCTTCCTCGCTTGTATAGGTCGTGGAATAGGTGCTGAAGCCGTCTTCCCTTTGTTCATCTCAGGGCACTCCCTGATCAAGTGGCCCACCTTGCCACATCGAAAGCAACACCGAGTGCCTACCCTACAGTCCACTGTCTTGTGAGGCTTGTCACACTTGGCACAAGTCTCACGAGGTGTGGAAGAAGCTGCTCGATAAGCACCCTGTGTGACTGTAGCGCCTATAGTAATAGCAGGGTTCTCGTAGCGTATCGGTCTCCCCGACACAAGCAATGGAAATCTCTGTTGGTTGCTCTGCTGCATCGGTCTTCCATAGCCTCCTTGAAACGGTGGTTTCTGATTGTTTGGTATGAATCTCGGCTTTTTGTTCACCGGTTCATAACTCCCCGTTCTACTCTGATCAGTGTTCCACCTTCCTTGTTGCTCCCTCTAGCGGTACTTGTTGGTATTTTCTTCCTCTACCACCAAGGCTTTACTCATGACCTCCCCATAGGCCCTTAGTTGGAATGGCGCTACTCCTCCCCTTACGTCCGGCTTCAAACCTTGCTGAAACCTTTTTGCTTTCATCATCTCAGTGATGACGTAGTCGGGCGCAAAGCGAGCGAGTCGCATGAACTCCACTCCGTATTCTCTCACGGTCATCTTCCCTTGAGTAAGCTGTAGAAATTGAATTTCCATTTGGTTCCTCACCACCTCAGGGAAGTACTGTTTATTGAATTCTTCGATGAACTCGTCCCTGTCCAAGGCATGTCTGAGGTCTCCTGAGCCCTAGTCCTAGAAACGGACTTCCACCAAGGCCCAGCCTCCCCTTCTAACATGTAGGCTGCCCAACGGACGCTCTCGTCCTTCGTGCACGTCAGTACACTGAATACCTTCTCCATCTCACTCAGCCAATGTTCTGCCACTATGGGCTCTCCCTGCCTAGAAAAACTAGGAGGTCTCATGCTCCTAAACTCAGTAAAAGCAGATGATGCTGGCGGTGTCGGAGCCATTGGAGGTGTCGGTGGCTGATGCTGCTCATGAGCGGTGTGAGCTACCAAAGATGCTGCCTGTTGAGCCATAGCAGTTGCCATAGTCTCCATGGTGTGCATCATTCTCTGACGCTCTTCTCTATCCTCGTTTCTTTCTCTAACCCTTTCCTACTCTCTCTGATCTCGATCCTGTCGATCTCGATCACGGTTCCCTTCCTGATCTTGGCTTCCATGGCCACCACTGCCAGAAGCCCCTCCATCTCCTATCGGCTCTCTATTGATGTTCGAGATAAAATCATCGCAACTACGTAAGCTTCTATTATGGCCGCCCCTGGGTCGGCCCCTTCCTCTATGAAACATAACGGTCTGCACGTGAAACCAAAGTTTTCATTAGCAGAAGTCCCTATGCTCTGACAAAAGAATGATTGTCAGAGTTTCTAAAAGAAATGGCTTTGATACCAACTGTGATAGCCCGAATTTTGGCACCCCAAAACCCGTGCCATCAGCACAATCCTCTAGACCGTGCCCCAAAACTAAGTATGGAACATTGGTATAACAAGCACAATTAAATAAATAAGCAAATAATCTCATAAAGCGGAAAACAGTTAATATGTCCAACTAGCATACGCAAAAGGCAGTTCTACTTTTATGCCACTGCATGAACAGAGAACCGACTCGAACCATCAGTGATAAACGGATCACCCCAGACAGTTCGCCAAAAGAATAATTCAATTTAATTATATGTTTATCAAAATAAAGGCTTGACATATCAAGCCGTACAATTCTGCTCTCAAACAACTCTCTGTCAAAGTACGCAGCAGAGTCTCCTAGAAGAAGTCCTCGGGTGGAGGCTCCAACTCGTCTCCAGGTACGTAATCTGAATCACCCGGATCCACGTCCCTCGAAGCCTCAACTGCTGCTATCAATGGACTTGCGACGTATAGTCTAAGGGGTGAGCTACATCCTAGCTCAATAGGGAACAAACACAATGAACATATAAATTAAGACTCACATATATTCTATGATATTCTAAGCATGATGTGTCTATGCCTTAGCTAGAAAATAGTTTAAAAGATGGTAATTGCATTCAATTTTACTGGTAATTAGCATGTCTTACTTTACTATTGATTTATCATGAATGACACTGAACAGGCCTAAAGCAAAAACTTAAATCTTCAACTTAAGTAATCCCCGAACAATATAGCATCGAGCCCCGATGAGATACCCTTCATCGTCATCTAATTAGACAGTTGTAAAAAATGTATTCCCTGGGAATACGACCCAAGCCCCTTTCTCACTAGGCGGCGGGGTTAAATATCACACAACATCCCTGGGATGTACTTACGGTTACGAATAAACCTCCGTACTGGTGTACGGATTCGCCGCCATACCGGTCACGAATATCCTGCTGCGTCAGTCGTGGGTATCCCGCCACGTCGGTGGGGTATCCTATCAAACTTCAAATAACAAAAATAACATGTGCTTTACATATAGCTGTTCACTGTGTAAGTGTACTATCTTATATCAGTTAGGCCTTAACAGTAATTATTTAATCCTATGTATACATCCCTGGGATGTATACATACCCGCATCACACCTGATGCCTTTATTACTTTCTCATCCCCTGGGGATGTCTCAATCTCATTAGATTACTAGTTCTGAATTACTTGTATCAAACTGATGCCTTTATCACATTCTTGGTGTCACACACGCACCCATTTTCACAAATCTTTTCATGGTTAAAACAACTTCAAATTTGATAATTATATCACTACATACATGCTCTTGAAAATAAAGTACATGTTCAAGGTGTTCCCTACCTCAATTCTCTGAAGGTCCAAGCATCAAGGTCCCACGTGGCTCCTTGTGCTCGCTTTCACACGTACCACCTATGGTACATCATAACACATGCAATACATCAGTAAAGATGAAATGAAGAAGGTCTTGGACCCTCAATAAATCTCAAAGAAAAATCATAAAGTTAAGCAAAACTGCCAAAGTCGATTAATCGATTCCCAAAATCGATTAATGGAAATACAATTCGATTAATCGATTCCCAAAATTGATTAATCAAAATACAATTCAATTAATCGATTCCCAAAATCGATTAATCGAATCAATTCTCAAAATTGATTAATCGAGATTTAAATTCAATTAATCTATCCCAAATCGATTAATCGAAGTCTCCAACATAAAGCAGTCGATTCTTAAATCGAGTGGTCGAAATTCTGAAATCGATTAGTCGATCCCAAATCGATTAATCGAAATCCAAAATCGATTAATCGATTTCCCAACTCGATTAGTCGATTTCCCCAGGTCTCATTTCTCCAGCCACTGGAGGTACCCAGTCGATTAGTCGATTTCCAAATCGACTAATCGAAATCCAAATCGATTAATCGAAATCCAATTCGATTAATCGAAATCGGGCTCACTTGACTTTTCAACTTCTAGACCAAAATCAATTAATCGAACCCAAATTTCGATTAATTGATTTGGTCCGATTCAGCCCCCTTTCTGACTGTTCTTCCAAATCTTTTTCCCTTTATTTTCTAAGCCTTTAATCTATGCTTTTAAGCATATTTGACTGAATTTAATCACTACACATCTATGCATGAATTTTGATTTAAAACTCACCTCAAGAATCCCTTCAAGGGATTGATTTGTTGGGTTTGATGGCTAGGGTTCCATCACTTGCTTCAACGATCTCAACTCGCTTTGAATCCGGAATCAATGCTCTAATCTCCTCTTGGTTTGCATTAACTCCACTTCCATAACTCCTCCTTACTCTCTCTCTAACTCTCTTCTTAACTCTCTCTTCAACAACCAACAAAAAGGAAACTAGAGTTATTAAAACCCTTTTTATTCTCTCTCCTGCTTGTGTGTTAAACACATATACCTGAGATAGGTGTATGTGACTCTAAACCAATAACACTCACTACACGTGAGTCCCATTTGCATCACATCAGTTCATCACTCCTTGAATTCAAAGTCTGACCATCACTTGGTCAACCTACGATCAATCGGGTACGGATCCTGAGGTCAAGGTCAAATGGTCAATTTTTCGGGATATTACATATTATTAATCTCTGGTTCTAGTTCTTAGTTTCTAGAACCAGTCCTTAATCATACAGTCTGATTTTCTGACTTCGATTCGGAATTCAGCCCTTAGATTTTAAATTTTAGTTTAATTCCTCAATTTAAGATATTTAAAATCCCAATTTATAATTCAGTTTTTAATTTTTTATTTCATAATTATAATAAAAAATTATCAATTTAAAAAACCCAAAAAAAATACTATCTTATAATTCAAAATTTAATTTGCTTTAATCTCAGCCACCCGATTTGCCCAAAGGAGCTTACGGAAGATACTCGGGAACGAGGACAATCCTCCTTAGCATAGCGAGCCCAAAACCCCTTTTCCTAGATATTTAGTAAAATTAGTTCCTTTATTTTAATTAGATTTTTAGTACAATTAATTCATTGCTTTAATTAGAATTTTAGTAAAATTAATTCATTGCTTTAATTAGAATTTTAATAAAATTAGTTCATTATTTTAATTAGAATTTTAATGCAATTAGTATACTTGCTTTAATTAGAATTTTAATATAATTAGTATAATTTCTTTAATTAGAATTTCAGCAGAATTAGTATAATTGCTTTACTTAGAATTTTCGTGACATTAATATAATTGTTTTACTTAGAATTTCAGTACAATTAGCATGCTTGATTTAAGTAGAGTTTCATTAGAACTCACATTTCTAATAAGATTAGGAGACTAATATTAATTAGACTTCTAGTAAAATTAGGAAACTTAATTAATTAGACTTTCATTAAGACTAAGATACTAAAAGCAATTAGACTTCTAATAGCATTAGGAGACCATTAAAATCACAGTAGAATTAGGACACCTAAACTAATTAGATTTCTAACAAGATTAGAATACCCAAACCAAGTAGACCCACACTAGGATTAGGATGCTAGAATAGTAGATTAATTCACCACAATAGATTCTCACAGTTAGACTCCTAGTAGAAGAAACTTAAGCATATTTTAATTATTGCAATAATAAGGAAAGAAAAACTAAACTATCTAAGTTATAAAGAAGAGTCAGTGCTGCTGACGTTGGCAGGCCGACGATTCAGTAAAAAAGTAACTCACACCTGCTCTAAAGCATGATCATTGATGTGTTGCAGCGTCGTTAAATATCTGCAGTTGGCGATCACAACAAACTAGGAATCTTCCTAGAAATCCCCTCTTCATTTTTTAACCTTTCAAAACACAACATTGTCAGAGTCCGCTCAGGACAGAATTGGGCCACTAATTCACGGGGACCGAAAGGAATCTAGAAGAAGCACGCACCAACAGACTGGCGATCGCGATGGGACTCTTTTGCCAAACTTTTCTTTTTTAAATAATTAGTTTTTATCTCTCTTTCTTTTTCTCTTTTCATCGCATCATTTAGAATTCCCTTAAATATATGAGTCTTCGTCAAAGACTCGAGATGTCCGATATACGAAGAGTGAGTTTAGGAGACCCTCCATTGTGGGGATATCACGACAACCCCGTACACGAGGAAGAATTACCTTATGATTTCAGCCTACGATAACCTGAGATTAGCATGGCTAGCGATCAAGAAAATCCCTTCTCTATCCCACACACTGGTAATAACCATAACGGGAGAGATAATAACACTAGACAAAACCTCACTGCCCAATAAATCGTAGAACTCAATGTCAAGAGAATACAAAGAGGAGATAATGACGTTGAGGATTTGCTTCGAGGACTGGCTGTCGCATATGAGACCATTAGGGCACGATAATATTCAGAAGAATAAGAACGACAAGAGAGGCTGCCTCCTACCCTGAGCACGTTGTTAGCCCGCGCCTCACCATTGAGAGAACCTACACACACATTCTTCAACAATGATTCTCCAGGAAAGGTTTGCTCGTGGGTTGCTCCAAAAGATGACACCATCAAGATCAAAGATCTCCCTAAGATGCTCAATGAATACATGACTAAGAGGGAACGCCCTGGCCACTCATTTGGATTCGATAAATTTTATCGAAATTTCGAATTTAAGTTATCGATGGGGTTCAAACCGCTGAAATTTACCAAATACAATGGCACGGGAAATCCAAACCATCACTTGGTCCTCTTTTGTAATAATTGTCTACCCATATGCGATAATCAAGGACTTCTCATCCATTATTTCTAACGCTCATTAAAAGGAGAAGCACTAGATTGGTTTGCGGGACTCCCGCTGTATAAGATAGATACATTGGATAATTTAGTCGGTCAATTCTTGGACCAATATAAGCACTTGATCCAAGAGGCAGTCAGTCTCAGCGATCTAATGGTGATAAAATAAGGACCCGATGAAGAGTTCCCCGACTTCGTTGCCAGATGGAGGAAACTCACTGCTAGGACCGGCACCTCGATGAAAGAGAAAGACTCGGTTGACATTATCATCGATAACACTAGAGAACCATTAAAGAGCATGCTTATCATAAGCGACTGTCCCGACTTTACTACACTCCACTCCCGGGCATCCCGACTAGCGCGACACATCAAAGGTAGAGACCTCACCCTATCCATAGTCACGTCGAAAATAGGCTCTTCCGATAAATCAAAGTCAAAAAATAGTAAGAAGGCCTCAAGAATCGAGCAAGTTAACACCGTTGTCAACCAAGGACAGAACTCCAGGAATGGAAACTTCCAGTCGAGAAATTTCGGGCAAAATCAAAACCAACAACGGTATGCAAACCAAAACCAAGGTGCGAATCAACAAAGATACGCGAACTAGAACCAGAATCAGGGCCAATAATAGAACAAAAACTAATATTCCAATGCTTACTAGAACCAGAATATAACACAGAATCGACCGGCCCACACGCAAAGCTACAATAACGTACCCCCACCAAAAAACTTCAATCCAACTAGAGGCCCCTACCAGCCGAGGCTGGAACAGTATCCCCCTTTACCTGACATAATTTCCAACATCTTTCACCTCTTTAACACTCAGAACCTCCTCCAATTTCTATAGGAAAGACTCCGACCATGGCAGACAAATCTAGACTATAGCAAGTACTGCACATTCCATCGATATGCGGAACACAATCTAGAAGATTGTTAGGTCCTCCGGGATGTAATCTATGATATGAATGAACGGAACCAAATTGATTGGGAAGCACTTAAAATCTTAAACCTAACAATAATCAACCTCAACAGAACTTAGGAATCATTAATAACCCCATGCCCAACCACAACCAAGCAACACCAGCCCAGGTCACCACCATGGAACTCCCCGGTCAATCCTCTTTCCAGCCCTCCACCCTAATCACTCACATCCAACCCTCCAATACTTTTTCCACCCCTATGAGAGCTCCTTCACCTTCGCATCCTTTGGCCTTGATCACCCAAATCGCCCCGCCGAGCCCACCTCCTTACTCAAAATTCACTCAAATACGAGTTCACTCCTTTAAGGCTCGAAGACCATTTCTCCATAGTCTCCCACCGGAACCTTCAACCCCTCCAAATCTTTAACCGACACTATTGCCGCTCCCCTCATCCAGTTCAGACCCCGAGTATGGAGATCATGTTCTTCAAACCCCAGCTCAAATCGCCGTATGGGTAGACAGTGTCACCCAAAGCGCCCCATGCCAAGAAGATGAGACAAGGACTGAGTGTTTGCTTAACACAGAAGAGAACGAACAAGAAGAACATCCTGACCCATGCGAGACACTGGTCTCTGCTTTCTTAGAAGAAGAAGATTACACACAGTACCTCCCACCTTGGAGCGGCACAGTGCAAGTACACGCTCTGCCCTTGAATTTCACTCACTTCACAGATACATCAACATCGAGCAACACCGGGCTCGGTCAGCAATCGACTTGCCCGATCCTTAAGTCAGGAACTACTTATCCACCTTCGCCTTTTCCTCAATATAAGGATTCTACGAATGCACAACCGCCAGAGGGGAATGTGAGAGAAGGAGAATTTAACTTGCCTCCCCCGCCTCACATTATCCCTCTGCCAATCCCTTTACCTCAACCATTCCAATCACCACACCCAAGGCTCATCAGCCAGGCAAAGAAATTACACTCGAGCCAGGACAAGAATATGATCTTCTGCGGCATTTCCAAAGGATCTCGACCCAAATATCAATACTAGAACTCATCAAGAAATCGCCTGACCATCACCGACTGCTGATAAGGATGCTTGAAGACACACAAGTGGATGATGACACAACAATGGATTAGCTACACTAAATCGCCTCAGTCATGACGCAACCTCTGGCACTCACTTTCACGGACGCAGACATGCCTAAAGAGTCACTCCACGAAAGCTCAGCTCCCATATACCTTATAGTCATAATTAGAGGATTCTCCGTACCCCATGCATTGGTCGATACAGGAGCAAGACTCAATATCTATCCTATCACAATATTAAAGACGCTCGAATACACGGAATAGGATGTCAGGCCCTCCTCACTGTCTCTTATACTTATGACGGATCGCGTCGTTTCATCACAAGAACCATCAAACTCTAGGTTCACCTTGGACCTATAACAAAAGATATCACTTTCTATGTTTCTGATTCTTCTAGTACTTATAATCTTATTTTAGGAAGAAAGTGATTAGAGTCTATGAAGGCCGTCGCATCCACATACCACCAATGCGTCAAATTCCCCTACGAGGACTCTATCGTCCGTATATATGCTGATGCACCCCTCCAGGAGATGGACGTTGATTATGCGGCAAGCATCTAGACAGCCCATGATTCTATGTTGAATACGGGCCATATTCAGAAGACCTGAATCTCCAATGAGGCGACCTTTGCACAAGTCCGTCCCCTTACCCCTCCTAGTTCTCTCCCAATGCGTCAATAAAAATTAATAAGGAGAGAGGTTGGTCCAGACCTCGTCAAACTCTATGATATCAACCCAACCGCGATAAAAGGTTGGAACCTTATGTATCAGCTTGGGTACATCCCCCACACCGGACTCAGTAAAAACAAGCAAGGTAGTATAGGGCATGTCATCCCAAGGAAAATACGCAAACACATAGGGTTAGGTTACCAATCGGACGGCCCACAAGCCAACTTGCTCCCTACCTCACCGAAATGGTCTCTATATGACCACTTCTTCTACAGGACCACTAAGAAAGCCGATATACCAAGGTAGAAGGAAGTGTCTTCACTACATCCCAAGAAGCGTAGATCGAACGAATGGCTAAAGCATTTAATGATTTGAAAAACCTAAATGACGATATCGACAGCCACTTGAGGGAGTCAAACCTTTGTTTGACACTAAGGAGTCTACAGAAGAGAAAAGGGAAGAACCTCTAGAACTCAAGCCGCGATTAGGAGAGTGGGAATCCATTGATGATGAAGATTTTTACATAACAGCCTTGCAAGATGGTGAAGAGTACTTACACTCAACATGGGAAGAGGATGACACCCCACAAGAAGATTTTAGCTCACATAGCATCTGCCTCGGCCTTAAAGGATAGGAATGCCCGTGGGACTCCCCTTGTATTGCTCACCCATACCAAACCCGCTGCAGGGCATGCACCAACATATTAGAATGTTTCGCTAGTTGGATTTGACAGTCCATAATAGTAGGATCGAATGATTTCGATCTCGTAATGACAAAAGTAAGTAATAACCTACCAACTCCGCCACCGGCACTGGAAGAAGAAAATTCTAATAGCCATCTGGTCGATCCCAAAGAAAATACTCACTTCGCTCTTGTTGAGTTCGAGGAAGAACTCGAACTAGACACTCCTCCATCCCCAAACGAGCCACAACTACAAATATTCTAAAAATCTCTAGAGGAAGAGTGGCAACCTCCTCCGAGCGATGACGATGACTACTGGATAGACCTCTCTACACTCGAGTTAGCAGAGCAGGACAACCAAGGACTTCAGGCATTATCAGATCAAGAAGACGAGATTGCTACCAGCCCTGACTCTGGCTTAGAAGGATGGGAATGCCTTTGGGAATCTCCCTGCATTTCTCACCATTATCAACCTCGCTACCGGACATGCGTGTTCATCTTAACATACTATGAAGTTCAAGGGAGAGAGTTCACTATCCCTAAAGATCCTCAAGGAGTTCACCCTCGACAGGAAGAGCAATTGCATTATAACTCAAAGGAAGATAGTTCGACCGATTACGATCTCCAGAGATTCTTCGAAGATGAGGCGATCAATGTGATAGAAGAAATTCGAACGTTAGTGCTACTGTCACCGACGTCGCTTATTCAAAAGATCTCATCAAATGAGGACTCTAAAAAAAAATACCAAATTTAGAACAAATCCACATTTCCCGAAGAATCGCTTGAATGGCTCCGGCAGCCGTCTCACTCCCTCAGTTAGAGGAAGCAGCTCCTCCAGCGCTTCTTGAGGCGACTGACTTTGTACCATATCTACAATCAAAAATCAAAAAAATAGAAAAAGCAAAAAACCCTAAAAATTTAGAAATTTAAAATCCAAAAAAATCATAAAACCTCATAAAATAAAGGGAACCCTTCGTCCCGAATCAATTTCCCAACCAACAAGGAGAATTTTTTCCTAAGACTTCTATCCCATCTCCCACACGAAGACACAAGGCGTCCAGGCTAAACAATAAGCCAGTGATCATACCATATGAGATACTTCGCGACTTTGAGAAAAGGATCAATAGCCTTGACCTTCACTTTACCAAAGATGTCATGGTCATTAATTATGCCGATGAAGGCTTACCTTTCACAAAATCGAATTTCCAGTGTAGAAATTTTACAGTATATGAGCTTACCGAGGATGAAGAAGGAACACCAGTCACCGAGGAGGTACAGGACTTCCAATGGGTCATCAAGCATTTCGACGAGTAAACCCAAGCTGCTACAGAACCTATAGAAGAAATCAACTTTGGCACTAAAGAGAAACCCAAGAAACTACTCATTATCGTAACACTTAACTCCAAGGAATGTCAACAAATTGTACAAGTCCTGCAATAACACCTCGACTCCTTTGCATGGTCCTATGAAGATATGCCTTGTCTAGACCCAAGTTTAGTAGAACATCGCCTTGTCTTGGAATCCGATGCAAAGTTTGTTAAGGAAAAACTCCGAAGGATGCACCCACAAACAGACCTTCATGTTAAAGAGGACATCAACAAATTACATAAAGCCAAATTCATCTGAGTCGTCCTCTACCCCAAATGGGTCGCCAATATAGTACTTGTCGCTAAGAAAAATAGCAGAGTATGGGTTTACATTGACTTTCGAAACCTCAACCAGGCATACCCAAAAGACGATTTCCCACTCCCACACATTGACACTCTAGTCGACAACTTCGTCGGACATGAAATGCTATCCTTTATGGACGGTTTCTCCAGGAATAATCAGATTAGATTAGCAAAATTTGATTAAGAGAAGACTTCTTTCACCACACCATGGGAGACTTATTGCTATGTCGTCATGTCTTTCGGCCTCAAGAACGCGGGAGCCATATATCAACATGCCATGATGGCCATCTTTCATGACATGATACATAAATGTATAGAAGTCTATATCGACGACATATTAGTGAAATCACAAACGCAGGCAGGACATGCTGAAACACTCCACCTGGTACTACAAAGATCCGAGAAGTATCAGTTAAAAATAAACCCAAAAAAATATGTGTTTGAAGGCACTTTCGAAAAATTACTTGGTTTCATAGTCAGCAAGCGAGGAATCGAAGTCGACCCGTGAAAGTAAGAGCCATCCTCGAGATGCCACCTCCCAGCAACATCAAAGAACTACGAGGACTGATCGGAAGATTATAATTTATCAGGATATTTATCTCCCAACACTTAGACAGATGCGATCCTTTCTATAGACTACTTAAAGGAGGAGCTGAATACAGATAGGATGACCAGTGTCAGCAGGCCTTCGACAATATTAAGAAGTACCTCCTTAATCCACCAATACTATCGCCACCAGTCCCTAAGAGACCCCCAATCCTCTATCTCTCAGCAAACAACAAAGCAATGGGAGTAATTCTGAGATAATATGAAGAAGATGATAAGAGAGAGAAGGCTATCTACGACCTAAGTTGGACGATGGTCGAGTACGAGCAAAAATACACATCAATGGAGAAGACTTGCCTCACATTGGTGTGGGCCTCGACCAAATTGCGGCACTACTTCAAAGCAGATAAGATACTAGTGCTAGCTTGAATGGACCCGTTGAAGTATGTATTAAAAAAACCCGCAACATCAGGAAAGATCGCTCGCTGGCATATGCTATTACAAGAATTCGACATCACTTATGTCACACAGAAGTTGATCAAGGGACAAGCAATCACCGATTATCTCACAGATCTCCCGCTCCTAACCAATGAGCCCATACACACAGATTTCCCCGATGAAGACCTACTCATAATTCATAACGAAGAGCATGACAAAATCTCGTGGATCCTTTATTTCGACGGTGCTCTAAATCACAAGGGAAAAGGTATCGGGATAGTCCTGCTAACCCCGAAAGGAGTTGTTATACCTAAGGCTTTTCAACTAGACTTTCCTGTCACTAATAATGTCACAGAATACGAAGCTTTCATAGCTGGACTATAAGCAGTAGTACAATTAGGCGTTAAACAGTTGAAAACTATTGGTGATTCCAAGCTCGTAATCTCACAAGTTATGGGAGAATAGAAAACTAAGGAAAGGAGACTGATGGCATATCTAGAAACTGCTCAATATTTGATAAAGAAATTTGAAAGGATCTCTTTTACGCACATCCCTAGATTAGAAAACGAGCTTGCATACTCCCTTGCCACGTTAGCCTCGATCATCTAAATACCCATCAGACAAAGTACCAAGACCTTCTTCATCGAAAAGTTGACAATACTCGCCAACGAGGTAGCATGGACAGTTAAAAGAGAATTACCAGTCCTCCCCATAAGCACGAGACCAAATCAAGCAATCACTCCGAAAAATCACATCAAGGCAAAAACCGAAGTCGCTACGTTTAGGTTCGAAAAATTACCAACCGATGACGAACAGCTATGGTATTTCGACATCTAGAACTTCCTAAAAAATCAATACGTTCCCCCATACGCCATGAAGATCTAACAAAAGACTATAAGGAACCGATGCGTCTGATTCTGCATACTCAACAAAATATTATACAAAGAAGCCTTCACCAAAGGAATACTGCTATGATGCATTACAATCGCAAAAGGATAATACATCATCTGAGAAGCACATGCCAGTGCCTGCAATGCCCACGCTGGTAGACAGAGACTCGCCAATCAAATCATACGACAAGGCAACTTCTGGTTGATAATGATAAGAAACTGCCACCTCTATGTCCAATTCTGTAAACAATGCCAAGAACACGCCACACTCATCATATCTCCGTCAGTTGCATTGAACACTATGACCTCGCCGTGACCATTTTTGATGTGGGCCTTTGACATCATCGGACCTTTCACAGGCACAGTTGGAAACACTCATAAGCATGCGTTCATACTTACGGCAATCGAATGCTACACCAAATGGGTAGAAGTTGAATCTTACGTCAGAATCACCACTTTAACACTCGTGAGGTTCATTATTCGGAATATCATCACCAGGTTTGTAGTACCCAGGATGTTTGTCACCGACAACGGATCACAGTTCATCGCAGAGAAGACAAAAAAGTTATGTAAGAAGTTCGACATCGATCTATGCCACTCATCACTGTTCTACCCTCAGGGAAATGGACAAGCAGAGGCTACAAATAAAACACTGATTCGAATTTTGAAGCGCACAGTAGAGACGAGCAATTGAGCCGACTGGCCCGAACGATTACCAAAAGCACTCTGGGCCTATAGGACCTTTATTCGTACGGCCACTGGCCAAATTCCTTACCTCCTTACCTACGAGATGGAGGCGGTCCTACCAAATGAAATATAAGTACCATCCTTACGAATTTAACTCGATGATGAGTTATCCTTAGACAAGAAGAGAATTTCCCTACTCACGCAGCTAGAGCAACTTGATGAGACACGCCTAAGGGTAGCTGATCACGCTCAGATATATCAGAGGAGAGTGGCCAGGGCTTACAATAAGAAAGTCCTCAAGCGAACCTTTAATATTTAAGAATTAGTCTTAAAGAAAATTATGCCTTCCAAGCACGCCCATCCGAAAGGAAATTATCCTGGGAATGCATACAAACTGGCGAGCCAAGATGGGAAAGAACTCCCTAACCCTTGGAATGCCATGTACCTTAGAAAATACTACCCTTAGCCCTGTGATCATCATATCCTGTGGTTAAATATTTATACTTATCACCCCCATAGTTGTCATGACCCATTCGCTGATCGTATGTCATCAATTCTAAGAATATTCTTAAGACCTCCAATTTATCGCCCACTTTCTTATTTGGACAATCTGAACAAAGGACTAGTGATATACCTAATCTCTTTCAAAAGCATAAGTAACACCCAATCCTTATTTCCCTTCCCCAACCATTGGAGGAGACATTAGAGCAAAAAAAAAAATGAAGATATCAGGTTCAATCAAAACTCATTATTCTTGTGCTAGCAGGATGCTTTCAAAAATATATATATATACATATATCCAAAAAAAATCAAGAGAGAGCAATACGACGAATAAACAAGTCAATGAGCTCAGGGAAGCATAAGCAGGCCATGAGGACATCTCTGATAACTTTACTAAAAATGTATAAAGAAGTTGCGAAGGCATCCTTGATGTCCCCATACTACTAGATATCGTCATAAGGCAGCGGGAGGAGGAAAAATTCCTGCTAGCCATAGAATGTGAGATTTTGATGGTACCGAGACATGATGAAGAGCTCAATCATGTCACCCAGTATCCCCTCTGAGAAAAAGATTATTACTCATCCCTTTTGAAAAGCGTTAGGTAAAAACTACTCCCCACATCACTGAGCCTTACTCCTCTTCCACTTTTTTTATTTTCGATGACAAATCGAAAGCCTTACAGGATATTCTTAGAAATGAAACCAAAAATTGATGAATGACGACTGATGCAAGTACCTACTATACATACCATACTTCTCCCTGATAATAACCACAGGATAGGATGACCACCACCCAAAGGTAGACCCTCGATATACAACTGATATTATCAAAATGACCCCCCCTGGTTTGATGACAGTATTGATAAACTTTTCTTCAAAACTAACTCACCAGATATCCATGGCTTTTTATAGACCCAAAGTGCTCATCTAAAGGCCAGAAAAGCTCCATTACATCTAGACACTAGGGTTTTTTTTTTGTCAGAAAGAGAATCACCTTAGAAGTGCCGACTCGTCCCCAAAGAAGATGTGGAATAACGAAGTCACCGCCCAGAGAATGCTACTGAAGATACTATACTGTCGATCATCCCACGCTCTTACACTGGGGCATTTTATTTTAGTAGTTTGTTTAGTTATTTTCGTTATTTGCTTTCCCAATTGCATTATTTTTATTTTCAAAAAAAAAGGGAGGGGGGGAAGAAAAGAAAAAAAGAAGCATATATCCATCTTTACTACCAGGCCCCGGTCTGAGATACTCGCCCCCCCTTGACAACTAGCAAGGGGGAGAATAAAATTATTGATAGCCTTGCCTTTACATGTGCAGATACAAAGCAACCTTCAACCATCACCAACCAACTCAAGAAGCGTCCAAGTCCCGATAATAACTGACAGCGCTGAAAGCGAAAGACAAATGCAAGAGATAACTAAAAAAAAGGAGCCAACACAGGTACATCTGAATTGAAAAATTGCTCAAATAAATATATATCAAAATTATCTCTTTTTATATTTGTCACCGGGGGCATACCCCCTGCATACACAATGAACACGCACAATGCATACAAAAAAAATACACACACCCCTACTCCCTACGCTGCCACTGGGATGGTCGATCACCATTTTCCCCAATATCATCAGCCTGGAGATCCGTAGACTGATCCTCTGAAAATACAATCTCGGCACCCGGAGTCCGCAAAACCTCTAGACGATGAGGCCCCGCTATTGAACCCCCCTCACTCGCCTGACTAGCAGACCGCCTCAATCAAGAACGAGGAGGATACCCAGCAAGTAACCCCTGAATGACCAAATCCTCACGAACATAATCCCTGACACGGTTCTGTGTCGTACGATGGGGCTGCTCGGCCGACGAACCCATAGCCCTCGACTCCGATCCATCAAGCTGACCAACCATCCCACGCACTCCCCGCTCACTCCTCATCAAATGATACTGCAACCGATCTAGGGTCACCTGCATCTTTGCTCGCGTCGTCTGATGTGCCGCCTCCAATGCCTCAGTCTGAGTCCTTTGCGCTCATCTCAACAAACAGGTCCTCGCGACTCTGCATGTCCCCAAGGATCCATCTTGCCTCAGGAGTGGCACGCGCTCACGTCGCCTCTAGACATGCCTCCTCAAGCTCACGTACCTGTGTTATCGCACCAAGTCAACCAATATATACATGTGAATATTTGTAAGGAAAAACTTTAAAAAAAAAGAGAGAGAATCATACCAGATCCACCCTCTCTCCAAGAAGGTGCTCAACCATCGCAGCGGTCACTGGATCAGCAAGCGGCATGGAAGGAACAATAAACATGGTCGGCTACAATGAGAATAAATAAATATACATCATATAACACTACGATAACAAATAAACTATAAACACAAAAACTAAAATATACTTGAGAAGGAATAGGGGCAGACCCCTGAGGAGGAGCCTCAGGAGCAGAGTCCGGAACAGCCTGCACAAAGAACCAAACCAACCAACACAAGATATGTCAGAATAAAATGAAATGAAATAACCTGAACTGAATTACACCAAACTAGAAACTATACCTGACTCTCGGGGCGTAAAGAGGCAGCAGTCGCCTCCCTCGTCTGAAAATCTTCGGCGACCTGACGCTGAAATACCACATGATGTTAGTAAACTATTAAGGAAGGCGAAATAATAACACCCAACGAACTACTGTGATCATACAGACGGGTCAAAAAATTGAAGAAACTCACCCAGTGCTCTAGCTTGGCTCGTAACTGAGCCACCGCTGGATCCTCCCGACTAGAAGAAACAACTAAGGAAGGATCGAATGCCTGAGCAGGAGCCCCTGCGACGGAAAGCTCTACCCTCTACAAACATCGACAAATGCCCCAAAACTAATAAACTAATAAAGACACTTACCAATCGATCAATCTCAGGTCGTAGACTAGCCTCCACCTCCCGGCCAGCCTGTTGCTGACCGCGTAACAACTCGACCATCACCACATGACTGGCGACCTCGGCCTCCCTCTAGGACTGGCTAAAAGAAATGAGACATAACAACTCTATCAGAATGACTGGAAACTTGAGTCAACATAATATATAAACAACCAGACCAATGAACCAACTCACCAGGACTCGTTGAGTCTCCGCTAGCCGAGCCCTCATCTCATCCTCCGCTCCCTAGTCTGAGCAATCGAGGAGGCGAGAGCGCGCAGCATCTCCTCATCAGGATGAGGAGCGCACCCTATCTGCTCCATCGCCCTATGAAGGGCATCCAATGCTCACCGGACGCCCGTCGTGAGATGGCCCTGCTCCAACGTGACCAATCTCTCCCTCAGTGTCGACGCCGAGTCAAGCCCGCCGACCGTAAAAGAACCACTCTCATGGAAGGGACGTGTGAAGAGGCGCCCACTGCCCAATGTCCCGAACCATCTCACAAACTCTCGGACATCCACCTTGTCACGCGCCCCTGTCACCCTGGTCCCCCCAGCTCTGAAATCCTCCATCTAAAGCGCCATCTTCTTCGCAAAGTCCCGACCAGGGAGACCGGTCATCCTCTTCGCTACTCTGTGGCAAATCTCCGGTGGCACTCCCTATCGGAGCCCCAATTGCCGAACCACTCGAGATAGGTGGATCCTCTCCACCTTCTCAAAACAATGGACCCATATGTCCACATCAAAAAAGGGCTGGCTAGACTGAATCACTGGCACACAGGCATCCTCCTCGACCGCGTATGGCCTCTAAATCACCTATAACCAAGTAAGCAAGCCAACCCATCAATAAGGCGTTAGATCCTAAAAAGCCCCAAAGTGAAACAAAATAAAATGTGTACATGATAATATATACCTACC
This sequence comes from Chloranthus sessilifolius, assembly GCA_021018995.1. Lineage (NCBI taxonomy): Eukaryota > Viridiplantae > Streptophyta > Magnoliopsida > Chloranthales > Chloranthaceae > Chloranthus > Chloranthus sessilifolius. The sequence goes on from CM037588.1 coordinate 14,160,558, forward strand.
CCTCATGCATATCCTCAAAAAGGCCCCACGCAGTCTGAAGATCCGAAGACCAATGGTGACCCCTCAACACTATCCTCCACACATGCATCCACGAAAATCTGAATGTAATCTCCACTGGAACCCATGGATGGAGAAAGGAAAAGTGATCATACGCCCAAAACTAGAAAACACAAAAAAAGAAATGCTAAATAGCTACTACACCAAAAGAAAAGAAAACTGAAGACACTATAACGCCAATTAACTATAACTCACCTGAAGGAAGGGAAGGAAACCTCTGATCATCGCAACACCTTGCCCTCGACGATAAAGCTGCTCATAGAGATGCGCCAATGCGACCGCACCCCAAGCATAGGTAGGGACTCGATCCAGATCCCCGAGAAGCATAAAAAATAACCCGATGATGCATCCCCGAGTCGAAGACGAGAAGAGTACCGTACCAAGAAAATGCATCAAGAATGCTCGAAGTACCCTATTTGCAGCCAACCACGGCTCGACCATAGGCTCCCGACCCACCATCGCCATGCATCTCACCTCAAAAGACACCCTCAGCTCCGAATGATGCCTAGGAGGGACGAAGCCACTGGCAAACATGTTAAAGAACCAAGTGACTCGAATTACCCCTAGCCCCGATCCACTAGATCTATACTTGACACCCAAAATCTCCTCACACACCCCCAAATAGTCTCTCACCATCCGCCCCGTGATTGGCTCACCCTTAAAACGAAGACCAATGATGCGAACCCAGTCCTCTGGGGTCGGTAGCAACATACCAACCGAAAAGAGAAGCGCCTGATGCCTCTACCTCCACCTCTCCAAAATCACCGCGATCAGACCACGATTGACCTGAAAAGGCTCCAACTCCAGGATCGGCCCAAAGCCAAAAGACACCAACCGCGCCCGTTGAAACTCCGATAAGGCACGATACCAAGTGTGAGACTTAGTCCATGCTGAGCTGATAGCCAGCTACGGAGGCTCCCACCAAACAAAAAATTAATAAAACATAATAAGATTGACACACATACCTACAATAAGAGACAAATAGACCTAGAGCTAAAAATAAACATACATTAAGACACACAATAACAGTCTTTAACAAGCATACAAAAATATGATAAGAATGATAAAAAATAGAAACGTGGCCTATCACTAAATGCAATCATGAATGAACATACAATTGTTGGTGCGCACTTTTTCCGGGTTCCTCTCAGTTCCTGTTGAATCAGTAGCTTCCAATTCCGTTCAAGTGGACTCTAGCGATGCAGCGTTTGGAATAGTGGAGGAAAAATAAATAAAGAGGTTTTCTAGGGAGGTTCTTAGTTTGTTGCGATCACCAGTTGCAGATATTTATTGACGCTGCAACACGTCAATGATCACACTTGAGAGCAGGTATGGGTTACTTCTATATTGAATCGTCTGCCTGCGAATGTCCGCAGCAGTGCCTTTTTCTTGATTTAGATAGTCCAATTTCCCTTTTATTCCCCGTTATGGTTAAAATTCTCATCAGTTCCCTGGTTCTGTTGTGAGTTTAGCTGTGAGTTTGTCAGAGTGAGTGGAACTATTTTAATGTTATAATTCTATTAGGGGTCTAATTAACTTAGTTTCCTAATCTTATTAGAATTCTAATTAATTAAGTGTCCTAATGCTACTAGAAGTCCGATTAATTTTAGTGTCCTAATGCCACCAGAAGTTTGATTGTAATCAGGATTCATAATTGTACTAGGAGTGCACATGTGATAGTTCTGGTGAAACTCTCATTAATTTGGGCATGCTAATCATACTAGAATTTAAATTAAGCAAGTATGCTAGTTGTATTGGAATTCTAAGTAAATCGAGTGTACTAATTGTATTAAAATTCTAACTAAAGCAATTATAACAATCTTACTAGAATTCTAATTGAAATGAGAAAACTAATGTTACTGAAGCTCTAGTTTAAGCAAAGGAATTAATATTTTCCTGAAAATCTAATTAAATAAATAAACTAATTTTATTAAAATTCTAATTAAAGTAATGACTTAACTATACTAAAAATCTAATCAAAACAACAAGATTAATCATACTAAATCTGATTTAAAGTAAGGAATTAATCAATTAAAATTTGATTTGAAGACATCAATCGATCATACTAAGATCTAATGCACTTAATTAATTAAATATGCAGAAATAAAATAAGTCTACTGATTATTTATACTAAAAAAATAAGAAAAAGCAATTAATTAGTTCTAAAATCCTAAGGAAAAAAAGAGGTTTTGGGCTTGCTATGCAAAGGAGGGTTGGCCTCGTTCCCGAGTACCCTCTGTAAGCTCCCTTAGGCAAATCGGGTGGCTGAGATTGAAGATAAATAGAATTTTAGACTGTAAAATAGTATTTTAGGCTTTTCAGAGTTAATTTCGGGACGATAATCAGGAATTAAATTATGAACTAGAATTATAAAAACTAAAAGTAATATTTAGGTTTTTTGGAGATATTAAAATAGAGAATTAAAACTAAAAATTTAAATTTTATGACTGAATTCGGGTCTAAAATCAGAAAATCAGACCGTATGATTAAAGACTGGTTCTAAATTCTAAGAATTGGAACTAGAAATTAATGATAGGACTGTAGATTAAGACTTTAAAATGGAATTAAGGGCCTATGGTCAATAAATCAGACCATCGGATTAAGGAACAGGTTTTGAATTTGGAGAATTAGAACCAGATATAAAATATTTGCAGTCTGAAAAGGGTGCTACAGTCTCGGACTAAAAATTAAAATTATAATTAGAATTAAGAGAAATATCCTAAGTCTAAAACTAAGGTTTTTACCTAGGACCGGGGCTGTGGAGAGAACCCTCAAAGATTCGGCGCTTAAATCTCGAAATCATGACTAGATTGCTCTATGGGTTTGTCCTCGGAGTTCTCTGGTTTCGAAATCCTAAAAAAATCCGTTCTCTCTCTCGAAATTTTCCAACCTCTTCAAGCTTTTTAAGAAAAAAATCTTTTATAGGTTTTCCTTCAATTACACACCTTATTTCAGGCGTTTAATCGAATTATGAGCTAGTTTTTCGACGCTTAATCACTTTGAGTCGGTCACCGACTCAGTGAGTGACCGGCTGACTTGCTCAATGAGTTTTCTAGTCCTAATAAAGTTAGAACTAATTGCGCGCTTGACAGGACATGCGCAATCTGATTAAGCGTTTCTTCAGAAGCTTTCGATCAAGGAAACTTAGGGGTTAAGGAATGTGAGGCTAGGCCGGGCATAGGCCAATTGCGCGGTGGTTGTGTGGAGCTCAATCTGATCGTGCGTCTGGTTTTAGGCGCGTGATCGAATCTTGAGATGGTCTTAGAAAGGAAATTTGGTATGATTGCACATTTGTGGTATAGCGTGTAATCGAATTACGCACGGGCTTTCAGGCGCTTAATTCGGGGTTGTCTGGGTCTGGTCTCTAGACTGAAATGCAAGACTATTATTTTAGTCTGCATTTCAACTATACACTATTGTTTCAGTATATAGTCTCCTTATGTTGGGATCTGAGCCACAAAGCTATTGTTTCAGCCTGTGCTCAGCCATGTACTATTGTTTTAGTGTATGGTTCCCATATCAGGGTTATGAGGTTAAAGGTTGACCGAACAAAATTGTATATTTCGAGAAGGCAAAATGGGGGTGCCTACAACAATCAATAATCGATGCAGGTTTAACATAAATTAAAAGGGTTTCCAGATGCTAATAAGTCTATGTCACAACCTAAATGCCTAAAAAAGCAAAGGAACTCTTACTCATGGGTACCTACCTGGCCTCGAGCGAAGAAATCCTCCAGCGGAAAGTGTGTGCGAGCCTGACGCTCCTCATCCTCAGCTCTCTTGCCCGCGTCCTCAACAGCACCCTGATCAATCTTGGGTACCACCTCCCTAACCACCACCTGGTCACCCTCCGGTACCCCCTCTTTAGCCATCGCCTCGACATTCTCCTCCACAACCACAACATCGGTCTGAGCCTCAGAAGACTCACCGATCTCTGTCACTAGCGTCCGCTCAAGCTCGGATACAGATGAATAGAACAGATCACTACCCCTAGACTCCATCCTAGAAGAAAGAGCTCGAAAAACTAGAAAGAACAAAAGAAATGGCGCCTGAAATAGACAACCGGATCGCAAGATATCGCGAAAACACGAAAACTGAAGCGCTAGGAAACAAGGAAACAGAGAATCAAAGGCAAAAATAGATAGCACAGAAGAATAAAAATTTTGAGGTATATATAGAGCACAGTCAAATCGCGCACTTGCGCCGACGCGCTTGATATAATTGTGCACCAAACTCCCCGCACTTAATCCCGATTATGCACCCAGCCTGGAATGCGTAAACAGATTGTCGCCTGCTCAAATTAACCCGACGCCCCGGTTGCGCGCTGGTTGCCAGACGCGTAATCATCCCGAGTGCCTGCACTGCAGTGCGTGAATGTCAAAGGTCACCCATACAATGCCTAAGCGCCACCCCAATCCCATGTCCTATACAACGCATTTAATTTGGTTAAACAACGGGGCAGTGATGCTTAATAACCCTCCAAACCCCTCAAATGCGTGCACTCATGCTGGTGCGCAATTTGGTTATGCGCCTGGTATTAAGCACATAATTCCCCAGGTGAAACACAAAAATATATGCCCAGAACAGCAGATTTACAAGCCTAAAATTAGGAGATTTGCGACACTAATTACCAACCCAAATTACGCTCTTGCTAAGACCAATCTAAAAATACTCCTAACTTAGAAGATATACACCCCGATAGCTGAAAAAATAATGTCCCCATCACTTGCGCACTCGAACTTAGACCAAACTAAATTAAACCAAAAATGCCCCCAACACACCCCAAAACAAATAAATAAACCGAATCAAACCAAACCTAAATAAATATATATAATAAATAAACATTACACTCAAAACAAATAAAGTAAGCTACAAAGTAAGCCAAACCAAAATTTACTAAATAATCACAAATGGAATTGAAAATGTAATCGCTTCATAAATATACAAATAATTATAAAATACACTAAGGACATACCCTCTGAATATACAACTTAAAATAAGAAATTTAAAACCAGCACGTTCAGGCAATGCCCAAATCCGGATTTATTCGGGAAACAAGAAATCGTGGAGAAGCCCGGAGAAGGAGGAACGTACCCTGAATGAACTTTGACAATGACAACCTTTCCCCGCCCCGAGCTGGCAGAAAAGAAAGAGTGGCTCACGGAAAGCCACCCAGGACCTACGGGATCCACCTATGGAAGCTCACCTTGGAAATCATAACAAAGGAGAAGCAACTAACACCGAATCTGCAGAGCCTACCGAAGAAAAATAGGCGTCGGTCACGAGAACTCTGACCATGCTTTATCCTTGGGTTCCTTTCTACCACCTTTTTCTCCTTCATCTCTTCTCCCAACGGGGTGACACTTCAAGTTAGATTGATAACACCAACCCTAGCGCTACCCTGAATTCTCAATCCCGTCCATTCCCAATAATTCACTTAATAATCATAATTCTTCGGGTTTAATACCCAGGATACAAAATAAAAAAGAAGAAAAGACATCAAATGAACAAAAAAAATGCCTTAGATCACAAACAAAAAAAATATACCCCAAACTTTCAATCCTAAGCTTGAAATAAAATTCAAAATAAAGCCCTAAGCCTTTGGCTTATATTTATAAACTATACCTCCTAAATCACGAAGTGACAAGAGTCACATTTTAAAACCCTTTCAATCTGATTAAATCTAAACCAAACACATACCCCTAGAAAAGAACCATAATCCACAGAAGCCTAGATCAACCAACCAAAGCACAACACTTACCCCTCCAAAATATAAATCCTCCCAAAATAGATGAACCAATAGGATTGAAGCACCTAACACCCATCTAGAAGCTTTGAGTTAAACCCCAAGTTCACACAATGCTAACAAGTGTCACCCCCAAAACCAAACTAAAACAAATAAACTAAACCCCAAACACAAGACTTACACCCTTACCTTGAGCAAAACAAATAAAGACTCACCTTAGGAATCCCTAGAAATAAACTCTGACTCCTCTAGACTAAAAATGGATTTAGAATAATTGTTTAAAAAAAAATATCCCAACAACTTTAATAAATAAAATCCAAACCCAAGTAAAATCCTGAGCAAACTTTAGATAAATATTACAAATTAATTCTGAATCAATTCTGAAAAAAAAACGCGTCTAAAATTCCAAATTAAAACTCAACTAGACAAGAATCCTAACAAACTAAATAAGTCAAAAGAAAGAAGAAATTTTTTTATTAAAAGTCTACACAAGTCCAATTAAACAAATACCAAACACCTTTTATTCATTTAATAAATATTTTTATACAATATCACCAGAGGCATACCTTCTCAATTTACAACCCAAAATGAAAACCTAAAACTCTAACCTACAACCTAAAATGAAGACCGAATCCAAAACGGACACAAAGCGAGGAGCAGACCCGACTCAGAGCGTCCAATCGGAGGCTTCAGAAGGAGAGGTGGAGGATTGGTTAGGTCATACATCCCTCCACTCGTAACACCTTCTCTTCCGACATCTTCACCTCCTCTGCCACCACTTGTTCAACGCCGCCTTCACTGCTCCCTAAAAGGGAATGATGTGAAGACCGATCTTCTCTTTCCCAATACCGCCCATTCTCAGAATAATGTCGTCCCCGAGCATCACCTCAGAGCGAAGATCATGCGAAATCATGAAAATAGGAAGAAATGGCGTCTCAATCAAATGGTTAGATCACCCAATATCACCGAAAAACAGATTTCAGAACATAAAGGATTCAGAAAAGGTAAAACTCGAGACTAAATCGAGATATGTGAAATAAATGAAGACTCTCTTGCTTATATAAAGTACGGCCTCAATCACGCGCCAGGACACGTGCGCGCAACTCAGTCACACGCAGAGCATACCACGCGCAAGTTGAATCACCCGCTCTGAACAGAGCGCACAATAAAACCATCGCCCGCACATACGGCGCGACGCTCCAGTCATGCACCAATTATAGACCGCACAACCCTATTACCAACCCACTTACACTGCACAATCCGAAAGGTCGCCCGCACAGTGACCTGGTGCCATTTGAATCACGCGCTTACGAAATCACTTGTAACCCACTCACACGCAGACATCCAAACGCATAAACATCCCCTTTAAGCTTTCAATCGCACACCCAAAAATAGGCGCGCAATTAGATTAAACGCCTGCTACCAGGCACGCAATACCCAAATTCGAGCCCTCACACCTTTTATCCCATCTCGTTCGAGATTATTCTCCCATATCCCACTGTGTAACCTTATGGGAGACACTGACCGCACCCCTAGTCCTGTCGCAACAAGATATACATGCCTTATCGTGACACCGTCACCTTCCCTCATCCCGTCACGATCCCACCGGAAAGGGAGAATCCCATCTCATGACCTCGTCGTGCACAACCCATCACGATAAGATGCACACATACAACGCCATCCCAATATCCAAGCTCACTGACCTAAATCAGCTATGCCACTACATCCCAACGTGAAAAGCCAAAAGCAAACCTCCCCAAAACTCAGGCACTTGACCAAAGTCAAAGACAAGCCCATTCACGGCGCAACCACAACGTGATCTCGTATAATCCAAGATCAGCCAAAGAAAGAATAGCGCAAACATCCCATCAATGTCCCATCACAAACATTACCTAAAACATCCAGACACAATCCCACCACACATCGATGAATATATCCCCTCGCGATGCACTTACGATTCGATCTCATCACACATGTCCCATCACAACATAGCAACTTCATCTCATCTTACAGCCCCAACACTAATCACACCTCTCCGAAATCCTCATCATGGAACCTTGCATAGAAACAAACCTTCTAAAAAATCCCATCGCTAACTACGCTCAACCAATGTCCCACCACGGAAGCAAAGAGCCTACCCCGTCAAATCCCTAGCTACGCAACAGTCGCTAGACTCCCACAAAAGAAGAGGGATTCCTCCCACGTCCTATCGCATCTCAAAAAAAAAAAAAAAAACCACCAGGATCCAAATGCCTCTATCAGACCTACGACCAATAATCCCCCAGCATCTTAACACAGACCCCCAATGTCCCATCACAGCTATGATCTGTGATGACGGGAAGGAAGAGAAAAGACTTTCTCGTGTCCCATCACACTTGCAACCACCAGGACTCACCCCAGCACACAATCGTAACGGAAAGACCACCTCATCCCATCGCAATACTCACTTACCCAAGATAGTTCATCAAACTGGCAACCATCCACCAAGTCCCTACTGCAGCAGAAATGAAGAGACAGAAGGAAATCTCCCTGAATGTCCCATCGCAAGACTGCTACAATAACCGATCAATCCCACCACAGGCTACACAGGTATGTATCACTCTCTCTTTATACTCGATATTCTCTAAAAAATATAGTTAGCTATAATTAAGTCAAAATATTTTCAAAACCCATCTCTCTCGACTCACGAATCACTGTTGTCCTCCCATAAGAGACAATCATCAGTATTCTCTGAGAAGGTTAGAAGGTGTATCCGGCATGCCAAGTGTCATCTTGACAACCACATAAATGGTCGAGTCCATAAATCTCGTACCGGTGGATCTGCTCAGCGACGTCTCGAAAGCCACATTTTTCAAAGATTTACCACCGAATTGATCTTAAGTTAAAATTCCCAAATCTTCAAAACCCCTTACTTTCAAAACCCCTTTCAAAACCAAAAAAATAAAAAAACAACCCCAAAAAAAGAAGAAACCAAAATAATAATAAACAAAGAGACCTCTTACCTACCAAAATTTATCTTATTCACCACTTACCCAAACCAGCCATTCCCCAGAGAAATCGAGCAACGAGTATACTGAATCTAAGAACTTACAAATACCTATTGGAAAGGAAACGCCTGATGCGCATTGATGTGAGTAATGACGCGCCCGGTCTGACATGACTTGTAAAAGCCTTCGACATTATATGATTTTATTATTCGGTCCCTAAACCTCATTTATAGATATTTGTATGACGCCCCCCGGTACCTCGACTGCATCATATACCTCTGTTTGATTGTCCCTTACAGCAGGTCGTGACATGCGGCGGGATGCCCCTTGCACCTACAGATTAGGATATTGTGATTCTCCTTTTCGTTTGACTATCACTCGCAGCAGGTCGCGCCACGCGACGGGATGCCCCTTGCACCCGCAAATTAGGATATGCTGACTTCCCCCGTCGATTTTCTATGATAGTGGGTCGCGATATATGATGAGATCACTTGCATCCACGGCATGGAATACGCCTTTTGACAGCTACCACTGGACCCCTGAATGCTCTATTTTAGCTTGCACTGATAGATAAGAATGTTAAACATGTCATGTAAGTATCCCCAATTCACATTTGTGATTTCCCAAGAGAAACGAGAAAATACCTCGAATGAAGGGTATCTACTTCTTCGATGCATTATTACTTCGTAAGAACGCGCAAAAGAGGGGCATCTGTAGACACCCCCATTTTGCCCTCTCAGAATATACAAATTCATTCTGTCAACCTTTGAGCTTGCCTGTGACTTTTTGGAAAGGACTTACCTTCTCTGAAAGTTTCACAACCCTAATGTGGGAACCATATGCTGAAATAATAGTATATGACTGAACACATGCGTAAACAATAGCACTATGGCTCTAACCCTGACCTGGGAATCATGCACTGAAATAATAGTATATAGCTGAACATAGGCTGAAATAATAGCTCTGTGGCTCAGATCCCAACGTAGGGAGACTGTATATTGAAACAATAATATATAGTCAAAACGCAGGCTGAAATAATAGTCTAGCATTTCAGACCTGTACAGCCCCAAATTATGCACGCAATTCGATTGCACGCTAACCCACAAACGTGTAATCTGTCCCCTCTTAGACCAAACTTCCTTTCCCCATACCACATCGAGACTCGATCACGCGTTTCGCATGGCACGCACGATCGGATTGAGCACCCCACCCCTAGCATGCAATTGGCCTACGCCCGACCTAGTCTCACAGTCCTTGACCCCCAAGATTCCACGATTAAGCTCTTCAGGTGAATGCTTAATCAGATTGCACATTCCAAACTAGGTATGCAATTCGTCCTAACGTGATTAGAACTAGGAAACTTGGCTGAGCCTGTCAGCCAGTCGCTCACTGAGTCGATGACCGACTCAAAATGATTAAGCACCGGGAGACCGGCGCGCAATTAAGTTAAACGCCTGAAATATGGCATTTAATTAGCAAAAACCCTATAAAAGACTTTTTTATTTCGGCCCCAAAGGAGGGCTTGGAATTTCGAGAGGCTGGGAAATTTAGAGAACGAAAACACAGAGATAACAGAGCGAATACAGAATAATGATTTCGAGATTCAAACTTCAAGTCCTCCACATCCGAGCTTCAAATTTCGAGATTCCTCTCTGCAGCCCCGACCTTAGGTAAGAATCAAGTCTTTAGTTTCCGACACTAGTTTTTCTTTTATTCTTAAATTTAAGTTTTCCTTAGTTTTAATTATAACTATTAAATTTTCAGTCTTAGATCGTAGCACCCCTTTTTTTTTTACCGTAATTTTAATATCTGGTTCCAGTTCTCAGAATCCAGAACCAATCCTTAATCAGATGGCCTAATCACCGACCTTAGATTTTAATTTTATTCTCAAATCTTAATTTCCAGTCCTATTATTAATCGCTGGTTCTAATTCTTAGTTTCTAGAACCAGTCCTTAACCATACGGTCTGATTTTCTGACTTCGGTTCCAAATTCAGCCCTTAGAAATTTTAGTTTAATTCCTCAATTTAAGATATTTAAATTCCAATTTATAATTCAGTTCTTAATTTCTAATTTTATAATTTAATTCATAATTATAATCCAAAATTATCAATTTTAAAACCTAAAAAAATACTATCTTATAATTCAAATTTCAATTTGTTTTAATTTCAGCCACCCGATTTGCCCAAGGGAGCTTAAGGAGGGTACTCGGGAACGAGGCCAATCCTCCTTAGCATAGCGGGCCAAAAACCCCTTTTCCTAGAAGTTTAGTCAAATTAGTTCTTTTATTTTAATTAGATTTTTAGTACAATTAATTCATTGCTTTAATTAGAATTTTAGTAAAATTAATTCATTGCTTTAATTAGAATTTTAATAAAATTAGTTCATTAGTTTAATTAGAATTTTAATGCAATTAGTATACTTGCTTTAATTAGAATTTTAATACAATTAGTATAATTGCTTTAATTAGAATTTCAGTAGAATTAGTATAATTGCTTTACTTAGAATTTCTGTGAAATTAATATAATTGCTTTACTTAGAATTTTAGTATAATTAGTATGTTTGATTTAATTATAGTTTCATTAGAACTCGCATTTCTAATAAGATTAGGAGACTAATATTAATTAGACTTCTAGTAAAATTAGGAAACTTAATTAATTAGACTTTTAATAAGACTAAGATACTAAAATCAATTAGACTTCGAATAGCGTTAGGAGACCATTAAAATCACAGTAGAATTAGGACACGTAAACTAATTAGATTTCTAACAAGATTAGAATACCCAAACCAAGTAGACCCACACTAGGATTAGAATAGTAAATTAATTCACCACAACAGACTCTCACAGTTAGACTCATAGTAGAATTAAGAAACTTAAGCCAATTTGAATTATAGGAATAATACGGAAAAAAAACTAAACTATCTAAGTTATAAAGAAGAGTCAGTGCTGCTGACGTTGGCAGGCCAACGATTCAGTAAAGAAGTAACTCATACCCGCTCTAAAGCATGATCATTAATGTGTTGCAATGTCGTTAAATATCTGCAGCTGGCGATCGTAACAAACTAAGAATCTTCCTAGAAATCCCCTCTTCATTTTTTAACCTTCCAAAACACCGCATTGCCAGAATCCGCTCAGGACAGAATTGGGCCACTGACTCACGGGGACCGAAAGGAATTAAGAAAAAGTGTGCACCAACAATACTGGATAGAAGGTCAGAAGAGTGACATTTGAGCTAAGTATTAATTCTTTTTCCTCTGTATTATTTTCAACTTATAAAACATTCAAATCTATATGACATTAGATGCATCGTCGCTTTTGTGCCCATGCGACAGCGCTTTGAATTTGAATCGGTTTCCTCATATGCTCGTAGTTGATATATCTCACTTATTTATAGGATAGAGGTAAAAAAATTATAAACATTTGAAAATATATAAATTGTAAATTATAAGCACACGCTTCTCATTTGAAGTGATAGGAAGAAACGGCGCTACGAGTTAGAAGCGACATCGCTTCCATATTGAAGCGTTGGCGCTTTGTATGGCTACGTCATAATTTCTAACTTGAATCTATTGATTTATTTTGTCTAATGCAGGGCCGGTAATGGACTCGATTGGAGGATTCAATGTAGGTAGTGTTGATTTAAATCTCACCCCTGAGACGGTTTCTTTAGAAGGAGTTCCACTTGGTTGTGATAGGGATATCGAAATGCTGGATTCTTGTAGAGGTGCCAAAAATACAAGCGAGGAATGGAAGCCACGTATGGGCTTGAAATTCTAATATGAAAACGAGGCCTATAACTTCTATAATTTATACGCGAGGAAAGTTAGTTTCAGCGTTAGGAAAAGTAATACTTATAAATCCGCAAAGAGGGAGATTATAAAGAGAAAATATGTATGTCCGTTCAAAGGGTTCAAGCAGCTTGACAAACATAAATTACACAACGATATAAAGTGTTCAAAAGATAATAGATACGGATATGAGCAAGGTTGAAGATTAGGATCAACAACCAAAAGTTATGGGAGGTTATGAAATTTAGAGAGTGGCATAATCATCAGTTGTATACACCTACAAAGGTGAAGGAACTACGATCACATAATAAAATGAACAGGGCAAGTAAATTGTTGATAGGAGCATTTGATGACATAATTCCTCCTTCGAAGATTTTTATTATTTTGTCGAGTTTGGATGGAGAGGCTGGTATAACGGTAAACTCTCAACAAACTAAGGATTACTTAAAGAAGATAAGAAAGGAGAGTAATATCGATCCGATATGCATAATCATGATCAAGACCTTCATTGATAGGCAAAATAAAGGAGATGATTTCTTCTTTGAAGCTGAACTAGATGAAGAATGTCGTATGCATAGTATATTTTGGGCAGATCACAGGTGATGGATGGCGTATCAACAGTTCGGTGATGTGGTGGTATTCAACACCACTTACAAAATAAATAAATTATTGCTACCGTTCGCCCCATTCATGTCATTGGCAGACGACGATTTTTGAATATGTGTTGTTCACAGATGAAACGGAGGAGACATTTATTTGATTGTTTAACATGTGGCTAAAGTGCATAGGTCATAAGAAACTTAATGCAATCATCACCGATCAATGCAACGAGATAAATAAGGCCATCTCCGAAGTTCTTCCGGGGACCACGCATCGCCTCTACTTATGACACATAGGGATAAATGAATTGAACCATCTCTCTTAGCTGAAGATAAAGTTTGAGAATTTCAGGAGAAAGTGCAATCAGTGCAAGTTCAGTCAAACGGTTGATGATTTCATCGCACGTCAAGTTTTTCAGCGCCTTTTCTATTATACAGTAAGTTTCATGCGTATAATTCAGATTATACGCTGAAATCTCAGCGTATAATGAAAATGGCGCTGACAACTAACCGCCTAAATTCCTATATGCTATGAATTCAACGTATAATTGATTAGACGCTGAAATGATAGTGTATAATTGCCCTAAATTCCAGATTCCACTATTTTACTTAAAAATCATTCTTTTTCTCTATGTTCATAATGATAAATAAATAATAGCATGTATACATACTATAAATATAATAATAATAAGAATAATAATATATAATAAGAAAATAAATAAATTTATAAATAAATAAATATATATATAGGTATATAATAGTAGTATATATATATGTGTGTGTGTAATGATAATGAATAAAAGAAACTAAATAATAATAATAATAATAATAATAATAAATAGACATATGTATATATAATTTATATAACTAAGAGAATAATGATCAGAAAAGAATAGAAATATACATAATCTCGAAAGCCATCAAGCTGCGAAATCTCACAAGAGGAAACGCTCATATCGCCGAAGATTCAAAAAAAAGGTAAGTGTTAATACTTCTCCCAATATTTCTATATATTTACATTAAACATTAAATATAAAATTATTTCAAAGCCAGACTTTTAAACTCACAAAATCATCGTAAGTGCTCCCAAAAGTGACAATTATCGATATAAGTGAGAGGTCAGACAGAGCACTTTGATTCGCTAGATGATATTCCGACGACCTGGATGAAGGACATGTTCACAAATCCTACCCTGACAGGTCTAATAAATATTACCTTGAGAGTTACATTTTCCGATTTCATCGTATTGATTGAAGTTAAAAACCCAATATTTAAAAAATTTTGCATACATCTCTCCCTCTTCTCCCTTCTTTCCCTGTGGAACAAACTTTCAACATACTCTACTCTAAGGGATCGTGAACATGTACTAAAAGAGACCCCTCGAGCATCGTTGGTGTGAGCAAGGACGCACTTGCTCTGACTGGTCGCAATTAGCACCCACAACTATGGAAAACCCTTTGATTGCTACAAGCCTCTAATCAGTCACTTTTATAATATCCTGCGTGGACAGATAAGAAATCAAACACTTCATGTCAACTCTTCTAGTTCACATATATGATATCTCCAAGAAACGAAAGGTCACTTTGCTAGATCTCTCTGGCATACTGTGAATGCTAAGGTGTCTACTTTCTTCGACATATCCTTACTCCGTAAGAATTCGCCAAAGAGGGGCATCTATAAACACCCCATTTTTTATCTTTCAAGAATATACACGATATTCAAAACCACATAGCTTTACTTGCCTAGAATTCCGAAAAGCCAACTCTAGCAGAAATTCTTGAAAATTCACGATTTGACAAGTATACGCATGAAACCATGCGTATAATTGAATTATACACATGGTTCCATGCATATAATTCAAGCCAACTCAGACCCAGATCCGGCTGAGTTCCGAATTATACGCTGAAGCATGTGCGTATAATTCAATTATATGCATGGTCATGTGCGTATAATTAGTCCAACTCGGACTAGGAATGCCACTTAGAGGCCAACTGGGATGACTCCTAGAGCCGAGTTCTTAGCTGCTCTTTGAATTATATGATGGAATCCCAGTGTATAATTCATATTATATGCCAAAATACCAACGCATAATTCTAATTATACATTGAAATTCTTGCGTATAATTAGCCCAATACTATAAATAGGTCCATTACCCCTCTCTTTCTCAAGACAGACTTATTCACTTATTCACTATGGAATTTTCGAGGTTGGCTGTGAGATTTTGAATTAAAAAAAGTTGAACTCTGATCGTATTAAAATATGACCTTGCAAGTGCACAAGTTTAAAAGTACTAGGGCAAGTACAAGGGTGTTGAACCACACGAATTTGTCGCTTACCTTGATTTAATCTTTGTTTTATAAAATACTTTGTAACATTAAATTTCCTAAATTATTCTAAAACAATAAAATAAAATCAAAAATAGTTTTGAAATAAGAGAGGAGAAGGTAGTCTGGAATCTCTCTTGGATTTTAGACTTATATAAAATAAACTCTATTTCTCTTTTATAAAGAATCCCAGGTACCCCCGCTCCAGGCTACAAGCTCTGTCGCTTCGTATATGAATTGGATAGATCTAATCGTCATTAGATAAATCTAATCGTCGAGGCATTATTGTACAAACCAACAAAAACTATTAGTCCGTCGGTGAGTATCCTACCTACGCTAACCCCAATCCCCATAAGGCTACTGGGATTATACTAAATAAGATTACATCATTGCTATCCCATTCTCGATCTAGTCGATACCTTGAACATGCAATCGTACCATAAACAGAATTCAAAAATAGAATAGAAATCAACTTTATTATAAACTTATCTGAAATTTATAAGAGATCCCAACCTAAAGCTTTTAAGCGCGCATCGATCCAGAGACCTTCAACATTGCTGAATCGATCTTGGATCGATGATTACATTCAATCCCCCTCTATTTCAGAACTAAAACCTAACCTAAACTACCGAAACTCAATCTCAAGCTCTCAAGAAAAGTTCCACCTTGCGAATCCCCTTTAATTTAAACCTAGGGTCCTTATTTATAGATTACAAGGCCCTAGCACAATTATACACAGTAAGAAACTCTAAAGGATCCCTAAAAATCCTCCATGGAAGAAGAATCCGAAAGGAAATCGCATTGCTTGAATTTATCCAGTTTTTAGAAGAGAAATCCTGAGAAGATCTCGGACGCCGGAAGCAATCCACAGCTGAACCTGATTTGTTGCTTGAAGATGTTGTTGTGACCGATCGAAACTGGGATTCTCGACCGGTCGGGCTTTAGATTTCTTCTCCAGGTTACAGACGCTTCACAGGGCTTCAATTTAACTTGAACTCCTGACCGGTCGACCGTGTTGTGACCGGTCGAAAATATAGATGTATATTTATGTGCGCTGCTTATTTAATTTTCGACTGGTCGAACGAGTTAAGACCGGTTCGTCTCTGAATTTTCTGAAGTGCTGTGTAACATCCCTAAAATTTAGGCGTTAAACAGTGACCTCGGGATGTGTGCCCAATTGGTCATACGTGTGATCAACTGAAAGTCAACACGATTACTAGCATTCAACTAGGTTGATGTTATTAGGCATGTATGCGTAGTGTTGGATATGTTTAGGGATCACACACACCTATCCTTGGTGTATGTGCTTTACATCAAAGCAAAGGATGATTAAAAGAGGCAAATAACTTAAGAGAAGTTATGTCTCTTTATTTTGGTTGGTGAAAAGAGATTAAGAAGAGAGAGAGAGAGAAAGAGAGAGGTAAGGAGGAGTAAATGCAAGGGAGTTAGTGTGGATTCGAATTAGAAGGCGTGCCCAAGCATTTAACTCCGGATACGACGCAAAGAAGTTCGTTGAAGTCGGAGTTAGTAGCCTTTGAGCCAAACCATTCAATCAACCAAGGGTTGATTTGAGGTGAGTTTTATTAGATTTTAAATGAATGTGTTGTTGTGCATTAGCTCTAGGATAGATTGGTAAGATGTTGAATTTAAAATGTAGAAAAGAAAGGAAAATAAAAAGGAATGAAAGCTGAAAGAAATGCCCGCAAAGGGTTGAGTTTCTGACCAAATCGATTGATCGATTTGAAAAATCGATTAATCAATTTTGGCCTGGAAGTTAGCTGGGCAAGGATGCCCGAAATCGATTGATCAATTTGAAATCGATCAATCGATTTGTGAATTTCGATTAATCAATTTGAAATCGATTAGTCGTCTAAGCACTCCCAGTGGCTGGAAAATCAGAGCTTAGGAAAACTAATTGATCGACTTGAGAAATCGATTAATTGATTTTGGAATTTCAATTAATCAATTTGGGATCGATTAATCGATTTTGGGATTTCGATTGATCGATTTTAGAGATCGATCAATCGATTTGGACAGTTTCTGTTGGTTTTTATTTTAGACCTTGAGGTTCAAGGAGGGTCTTGTACCTTCTTTATTGCATCTTTCTTGATGCTTTGCTTGTGATATGGTGTACCATAGGTTGTACGAGTGAGTGCAAGCATGGGGAACCGCGTTGGACCTTGATGCTTAGAGATTTAAACACATGAGGTAGGAAACACTTTGAACAAGTATTTTAATAGCAAGAGCATATATGTAGTAATATAGAATTGAGTAATTGTGCATCTAAAAATATGAATACTAAGCGTGTGTGTGTAAACACTAAGTAAAGTAAAATAAGTATGTGACGTCCCCACGGGATGTGAAAATGATAAAGGCATCTGTGTGGTGTATTGAGTTGAACATCCCGAGGATGTATGTGAACATGTAAAGCAAAGTGAATGAGATTGATGAGGCCTAATCTACTATAACTAGCACAATCACACGGTGAATAACTATATATAGTGTACTATGATATTTAAGGTTTGGAGAATAGCCCACCGACGTGGTGGGATACCCACGACTGACTCGACAAGATATCCATGATCGGTACGGTGGCCAATCTGTACACCAGTTGGACATCCCAGGGATGTATTTATGTATGAGACTTAAACCCCATCGCCTCTAAGAAAGAGACCTGAGTAGTATTGAATGAATGAAAAAAGGATATGAAAATGGTATGATTAGATGACGATGGAGGGTATTCCATCGGGCACCCAATGCTATAATAAGTCGGAGAATATTTAAGTTATGATTTAAGTCTATAGGTCGAATCATTGTCATATATGAGTTGAATAAAAATAAATGAAACATGTAAAATAATAGTAACCTACAGTGCATCTTTTTAGTCATTTAAACTACTTTTCTAATAAATTCATCGATACATTCATGCTGTTAAATATCATAGAATATATGTGAGAGATTAACTTATATGTTCATTCAGTCGTTTCCCTATTGAGCTAGGATGTAGCTCACCCTTTAGACTATACGTCACAAGTCCCGTGTTTGTGACTGCTACTGCTTCTAGAGGCGTAGATCCGAAGGATTCAGATTACGTACCTAGAGAGGATCAGGAACCCCCTCCTGAGGACTTCTTCTAGGAGACCCCTGCGTACTTTGATTCATTTTGAGAGCGTGATTGTATGGCTTGGTATGTCAAGCCCTTTTTGAGAATTGTAATTATGCACTAATACATATTCTTTTGGAGAACCATCTGGGTGATCTTGTTTTATCACCAATGGTTCGGGTCGGTTCTTCTGCTCATGCAGTGGCATGGGATTTGAATTGTCTTTTGAGCTTTTACTATAATATACCATTAATGCATGGAGATTTAGTTTGATTCAGTTCTCATGCATTATTTTCCTTCGTATTGCTTGGTCATACCAATATTCCGTGCAGGATTTATGGGGCACAACCTTGAGGGTTGTGCTGATGGCATGAGTTTTGGGGAGCCAAAATTCAGGCTGTCATAGTTGGTATCAAAACAGTTTCTTTTAGAAATTTTGACAATTCTTATTTTTGTCAGAGCATAGGGACTTCTGCTAATGAGACTTTGGTTTCACTTGTAGACCGTTATGTCTTCTAGGGAAAGAGGCCGACCCAGGGGCGGTCATGATAGAAACTTGCATAGTAGAGATTATTACATCTCGGCTATGAATAGAGTACCAATGGAAAGTAGAGGAGCTTCAGGAAGTAGTGGCCAAAAGAGCCAAGATGATGAAGAGAGCCGAGAAAGAGATCGTCAGGATAGAGATCAGAGGGAACAGGAGAGAACAAGAGAAAGAAATGAAGAGAGAGAAGAGCGTCAGCGGATGATGCATACCATGGAAACCATGGCAGCCGCCATGGGTCAACAAGCAACATCCTTGGCAGCTCACAATACCTCTAAGCAGCATCAGCCACCTACACCTCCAGTAGGTCCTACGCAGCCAGTGCCCTTAGCATTTACGGAGTTTAGGAGGATGCGTCCTCCTAACTTTTCAAGGTAAGGTGAGCCAATAATTGCAGAGGATTGGCTGAGTGAGATTGAGAAAGTGTTTAGCATGCTCACATGCACAGAGGATGAAAGCGTCAGATGGGCAGCTTACATGCTTGATGGGGAGGCAGGCCCTTGGTGGAAGTTCGTTTCTAGGACTAGGGCTCAGGAGACCCAGGATTGCCCTAGACGTGGGAAGAATTTGTGGAAGAATTCAATAAACAGTACTTCCCTGAAGTTGTGCGAAATCAGATGGAAGTAAAATTTTTACAACTTGAACAAGGGAGAATGTCAGTTAGAGAGTATGGAGTTGAGTTTATGCGGCTTGCTCGTTTCGCTCCTGATTTTGTAGCCACGGACTTGATGAAAGCAAAACGACTGCAACGCAGCTTGAGGTCGGATATCAAGGGACGTGTAATGGCTTTTGAGCTAAAGACCTATGGGGAGGTCATGAGCAAAGCCTTAGTGATTGAGGATAATGAAGATAGATATCAGAGAAGGAATCAGTCAGGCAGGGGAAGAACGGATTAGAATAAAGTTAGGAACTATGAGCCGGTGAATAAATAGTCGAGATTCGTAGCGCCTATTCAGAGACAACTGTTCTAAATAGGGCATGTGAGACCGGCGCAGTTGACGAACTATCAGAGATTACGAGTGCTTGCATCGGGGAGGCCGATAAGATATAAGAGCCCCGCTACCACCACTGGAGCAGCGTCGACTACAGGGGAGACTTGTGCCAAGTGTGGCAAGTCTCATAAGACAGCAGATTGCAGGAGAGGTACGTGAGGTTGCTACAAAAGTGAAAAGGTGGGTCACATTATTCGAGATTACCCTGAGATGGCTAAGGAGAGGACGATTTCTGTTTCTATGCCACGACCACTACAAGCAAGGAAATTGGTCGTACAAGGGAGAGCCTATGCAGTTACAGCTCAGGAAGCAAGCAATACCACCGACATAATTCAAGGTGAGATTTTATTTTTAATAAAGAATTTCAGTTTCTTAAAAATTTAGATAGAGAAGGTGCATTCATATAAGAAGTATAAGAGATTGATTCATTTCTATAAATTTTGATAGATATATGTGGTGTGCTATATATATAAATATGTGTGCCTTATAGGTACGTTACAAGTGTACGGCAAGGGGAGTGACTTAACTTGTAAAGCGAGAGTGTTGATAGACCCGGGGTCTACCCACTCATTTACTACTCCTCGCTTTGCAAAGAAGATGAAGGTCAACCCGAAGACTTTGGATTTTGTCTTAGCGGTATCGATCCCGACTGGGAAATCGGTCGATACGGAAAGGGTTTGTAAATCAGTGATCGTGACAATCAAGGACGAGGATGACTTTGAACTACCGGCGAATTTGATTTTGTTAGACACGCAAAGATTCAACGTGATCCTTGGCATGGACTGGTTGTCATAGCATTGTGCAATGGTAGATTGCAAGAACAAGGTTGTCATCTTTCGACCTCATACGAGGAGATCATTTCGATTTCGATGAGAGAGGTCAACGTTTATGCCTATTATTTTTGCAGTCAAGGCCGAACATTTAATTAGGAAGAGTTGTAGTGGTTACTTGGCATTCTTGAAGGAGGATAAAGAAGAGAAGAACACCATCTCAGAGATAGCAGTTGTAGGAGAATTTGAAGATATATTTTTAGAGGAATTACCAGGATTGCCTCCAGATAGAGAGGTGGAGTTCACTATCGATTTGGCACCTGGAACGGAGCCTGTTTCTAAAATACCATATAGAATGGCTCCTGCTAAGTTGAAAGAGTTGAAAGTGTAATTGCAAGAGCTCATGGATAAGGGGTTTGTGAGACTGAGTGTGTCTCTATGGGGAGCATAAGTCTTGTTCGTGAAGAAGAGAGATGGGTCAATGCAACTGTGTATTGACTATCGCCAGTTAAACAAACTCACCATCAAGAATCGATATCCGTTGCCTAGAATTGATGACTTATTCGATCAGCTACAAGAAGGAAGGCATTTTTCCAAGATCGATCTGAGATCTGGATACCATCAGCTAAGAGTCAAGGTAGAGGACATCCAGAAGATAGTATTCAGGACACAGTATGGACACTATGAGTTCTTAGTGATGTCGTTTGGTTTGACAAATGCTGTGACAGCCCGGATTTTGGCACCCCGAAACCCGTGCCATCAGCACGATCATCTTGACCGTGCCCTATAGCTAAGCATGGAACATTGGTATATCAGGCATCCAAAAAGTACTATAAATGTAATTGCGGAATTTTAAATCTATATTAATTACTACCCAAAAGACAGTTCTACCCTCATGCCTCTGCATGAATGGAGAACCGATCCGAACCATCGATGATAGCAATCATCACGGATGGTTCGTCCTAAAAGAATAATCCAGACTCCTTATATACATGGTTTCAAACAAAAATAAAGGCTTGACATACCAAGCCGTACAAAACTCTCTGTTAAAAATCCCTCAAAGTGGCACAACGGAGTCCTCTAGAAGAAGTCCTCTGGAGGTGGCTCCAACTCTTCGCCGGCCGCAAGGTCCGATTCACGATCAGGATCGGCGTCTCGCATCTAATAGTCTATAAGGTGAGCTACATCCTAGCTCAATAGGGAACGAACACAGTTTGAACATATAAATTATAACTCACATGTGTTCCATGATATGCCATGCATGATGTATCTATGCAATTATTGGTGAAACAGAATTAAAAGCATTTCGTTTTACTGTTAATTACTTATATGTTCATTTACTCATGAATGATGCTGAGAAGGCCTAAAGCAAAACTTAAACTTTCAACTTAAGTAATCCCCGAGCAATATAGCATCGAGCCCCGATGAGATACCCTTCATCGTCATCTATATAGACAGTTTTAATGTATTCCCTGGGAATACCATATAGTACCCAAGCCCCTTTCCCCTGGGGATTGGTGGCGGGGTTTCACTTGTCTCAATCAACACCCCTGGGGTGTGCTTACTATGTACGGATAAGCCCCCGCACTGGCCTACGGTTTCGCCGCCGTATCGGTCACGGATATCCTGCCGTGTCAGTCGTGGATATCCCGCCACGTCGGTGGGGTAACCTATCAAACCTCAAATAACAAAAATATCGGTGCCTTACATATAGTTATTCACCGTGTAAGTGTGCTATCTTATATCAGTTAGGCCCTATCAAGCATGATTCAATCCTTGGATACATCCCTGGGATGTATCCATTTACTTGCATCACACCTGATGCTCTTATCTCTTTACTTCTTCATCCCCTGGGGATGGCTCGTTAGTCTACTCTTATGAATATCACACACACACCCTTTTCACAATTCTTTAAGCAGTAAAATATTTGAATGGAAATCTATATCACTACATACATGCTCTTGTAAAATAAAGTACATGTTCAAGGTGTTCCCTACCTTAGGTCTCTATCGCTTCAATGCATCAAGGTCCCACTCGGCTCCTTGTGCCCAATTCCATACGTATCACCTATGATACCATTAAACACACTCGAAACATCACAAAAGATGTAATGAATAAGTCTCAAGACCCCCCTAGAGTCTTGAAGTAAGAATCAAAAGTCAACAAAAACTAAGTCAGTCGACTAGTCGAGTTCCTGGTTCGACTAACTAGTCGAATCGATTCTCAAAATCGATTAGTCGAGGTCCAATTTCGATTAATCGATTCTCAAAATCGATTAGTCGAGCTCCAATTTCGATTAATCGATTCTCAAAATCGATTAGTCGAAATCCCCTGTTCTAACTGTCCAATTTTCACTTAAATAATTGAACATACAAAATCGACCAATCGAGTCCAATTCGACTAGTCGAGATCCTTACTCGACTAGTCGAAATCCAATTTCGACTGGTCGATTTCCCTCAACCCACTTTTACTCCTCACTGGAGGCTCTCAGTCGAATAGTCGACACCCAACTCGACTAGTCGAAATTCAGAGTCGACTAATCGAATTTCAATTCGATTAGTCGAATTCGTGGTCATCTGACTTTTCAACTTCTTGGTGAATTTCGATTAATCGAATCCCAATTTCGATTAGTCGAAATCCCCAGATTCAGCCTTCTTTGGCTGTTCTTCCCCAATCTTTTCTCAGTTATTTTCTAAGCAATATTCCTACAATTTCCACCCATTTTAACCACAATTTATTCTATAAATCTACACCATTTATTTACAAGAATCTCACCTTAAATCAACCTCAAATTGATTTAAATGTAGGGTTGGAAGGTTAGGGTTTCCAGCCTTTGTCTGAACAGATCCTCCGCGTCGAATCCGGCGCTTTGATCCCAAGAAATTCCCTTCCAACAACTTGCAATAATTCCTCACTAGCTCCTTTACTCCTCTCTTTCTCTCTCTCTCTCTTCTTTACTCCTCTCAACAACCAAAATATGAAAATTAGGGTTTTCAACCCTTTTTATCTTATCTCTTTTCTCGGTGTGGAGCACATACACACCCCTCGGTGTATGTTACTCTACACACTCCTCTATCTCTCCATTCTTCTACACTGGTTCACACATCACATCCGCTCATCTCACCATAAGTTCATCAATGAACTATCTCATGGTCAAACCTAAGACCAATCGGGCACGGATCCCGAGGTCCTCGTTTGACGTGATTTTTCGGGTTATTACAAATGCACCAGCGTCTTTTATGAATTTAATGAATCGGGTGTTTAAACTACACCTGGACTCTTATGTCATAGTATTTATTGACGACATCCTAATATATTTCAAGTCGAAGAAGGAGAATGAAGAACACTTGAGAGTTTCTCTACAAACCCTATGTAAACACCAACTATATGCCAAACTCAGTAAGTGTGAGTTTTAGTTGGAAGAAGTTAGCTTTTTGGGATATGTGGTCTCAAAGGAAGGTGTCATAGTAGACTCGGCAAAGATTGAAGCAGTGGTAAATTAAGAACAACCAAAGACGGTAATCGACGTCTGTAGTTTCCTTGGTCTAGCTGGCTACTATCGACATTTTGTAGAGGGATTTTCTAAAATATCGAGACCTCTTACGAGACTTACAAGGAAGGATGCAAGATTCGAGTGGAGTGAAGCGTGCAAGAAGAGTTTTCAAGAACTCAAGAAGAGACTCACTTCAGCTCCAGTGTTAGCAATTCCTTCAGGCAGTGGAGGGTTCGCGGTATATAGTGATGCTTCGCATAATGGTTTGGGCTGCGTGCTTAACCAACACAAGAAGGTGATAGCTTATGGGTCAAGACAATTGAAAGAGCATGAGAAGAACTATCTGACACATGACCTGGAATTAGCAACGGTCATATTTGAGTTGAAGATTTGGAGACATTATCTGTACGGTGAGACCTTTGAGATTTTCACCGACCATAAGAGCCTCAGGTATCTGTTTACATAGAAAGAGTTGAATATGAGGCAATGCAAATAGATGGAGTTTCTCAAAAACTATGATTGCTCTATACAATACCATCCAGGCAAGGCTAATGTGATAGCCGATGCCTTGATTCAGAAGGGTTCAGCTCAGTTAGCTAATCTGATCATGGGAATGCACAGATGGAAACTGTTTAAAGATCTGTCATTATACGATGCAAATATTAAGGTGCAAGCTACAGGAACCTTTTTGGCTAACGTATTAGTGAGGCCTATGATCTTTGAGCATATCCACGAGCTACAGATGAGAGACCCGGAGTTAACCAAAATCCGTCAAGACGTGATTGAAGGCATCAGACCAGAGTTTTTAGTGAAAGAGGATGGTTCCTTATTATTCTAGGGATGTCTTTGAATTCCAGATGATGTCGATCTGCGGCATCCTATCCTTGATGAAGCTCATAAGTCGAAGTATGCTAGCCACCCCGGTAGCACTAAAATATATCAAGACTTGAGAAAGAATTACTGGTGGAGAGGTTTGAAGCAAGACATGGCCAAGTACGTGTCACGATGTTTGACATGTCAGCAGGTGAAAGTCGATCATAGACATCCTGCTGGATTATTACAGCTTCTACCCATACCAGAGTAGAAATGAGAGTAAATTTCCATGGACTTCATTGTTGGACTATCGCGTATAGTGAAGAGATACAATGCCATTTAGTCGTGGACTAACTAACCAAGCCAGCACACTTCTTGTCTTATAACACGATGTACACAATAGGAAAACTTGCGGAGTTGTATATGAAGGAGATTGTGCCGTTACACGGAATTCCTAGAAGCATTGTCTCTAATCGTGACCCGTTATACACTTCAAAGTTTTGGAAGAAGTTTCAGGAAGGCATGGGTATGCAATTAGACTTTAGTTCAGCTTTCCATTTGTAAATTGATGGGCAGACAGAGCGAGTGAACCAAGTAATAGAGGACATGCTCCGAGTGTGTATGCTTGAACTACAAGGATCATGGGATTAACACCTACCGTTGATCGAATTTGCATACAATAATAGCTTCCAAACGAGCATTGGGATGGCACCATACGAAGCTCATTATGGAAGCCGATGTAGATCGCCTATCAATTGGGAAAAAATTGGTGAAAAGTTTATTTTGGGACCGGAGTTGCTTGAAGATAATGTGATCGTCGTCCGTATGATCAGAGAGACTTAAATCAGCTCAGAGCAGACAGAAAAGCTACATCGATATCAAGAAAATGAGTGTAGACTACACCATTGGAGAGCATGTGTTTGTGAAGGTATCGTCTATGAAAGGCGTTATGAGATTGAGAAAGAGAGGCAAATTGAGTCCCCGTTACCTTGGACCCTTTGAGGTTTAGGGTCGTGTAGGCGAAGTTGCATATCGAGTTGGATTACCTCCACTATTTGATCGGGTGCATAACGTCTTTCATGTTTCTATGCTCAGGAAATATATGAATGACTCGTCCCACATCTTGGGAGGTCAACCTTTGGAAATGCATCAGGATATGAGCATGATAGAGGAACTAGTGGAGATATTAGATAGAAAAGAGCAAGTATTGCACACCAAAGTGATTCCATTAGTGCTTGTGTGATGGAAGAATCATCCGACCGAAGAAGCTACGTAGGAATGAGAGGTGGATGTGAGAGCGCAATACCCGAAATTGTTTGCCGAGAATTGAGAGCCAATTGTATCTTCGCATGTATGCTTTTGAATACGAATTATTAATGTAATCAAGAGTTGATTGTATATGTCAACCTATTTAACGAATGAATGGAATGAATGTGAGTTTAAAATGCACCGTAGTGCGATCCAAATATACGGCGTAATGATGATCGCATCATGGAAACAATGATCAATGTGTACCCCATAAGGCCAAAAGCACACTGGCAAGGAAATAGAAGGAAGTCAAACGAAATAAAAAAGAACAAAAAAATTGAACTAATCTGCCAAAATCTATTAATCGATTAATCAATTTTGGAAATCGATCAATCAATTTCGTTCAATTGAACGACTGGCACACGCCAATCATATGACAAACCTAGAAAATTAATAGCCATGCATTTTGATTAATCGAGTTAAATTCAATTAATCGATTTTATGAAATCAATCAATCGATTTTGGGAAATCGATCAATCGATTTTTGAAATCGATCAATCGATTTCGCGCAGCTAAGGTTAAGTTACAAAAATCGACCAATCGATTTTTGAAATCGATCATTCGATTTTTGCCTATATATAACAGTTTTGAGATTTTTGGTTCCCATTCGAATTTCAGTTTTCTTTTCTTTTTGGGTGCCATTTCTCCTTCCTCTTTTAGCTATAAAAAACTCTAGGGTTTAAGGAATTTGACAGATTGCATTTGGATCAAAACCCTAGCTACCCGGATTGAATACGAAAGGTAAACCCTAATTTTTTCAATTTCCTCTTAATTTGAATCACCACAGCCCTAGATTTTTTTTGAAATTTCTTAGTTTAAAACCAAAATGCCACCTAAAACTAGGTTTGCTTCTAAGCAAGCTACCTATAAGCTACCGGTTCGGCGTAAGAACGCCGCGCCACCACCTCCTACACCTTCACCATCATCATCACCTTCTGGATCAGATTCTTCTTACTCGACGGACGCGTCATCACACGAAGCGTGGCCACCACCCCCACCACCCGGAAATTTGCTCCAACCAAATGAATTCTGGGCAGCAAAAGAATTTGAACATGAGTTTATTATCGACGAGGCATTATTTATCGATGCCGATGTCGAGGGTGAAACCCAATGGGCCCGCCAATACCTTCTCAAAGCGGGTCTTGGTAACCTTTTCAAACCTTTGCACGAGTATTTTTATCCTTGACTCATAAGGTTAGTTTATCAAAACCTAAAGGTGGGTCGAGTGGACGACACCGTCACGATCAAGATTGATGGCCATCACTACCTATTCACCCGACGCCATGTTCATGAGTCCTTAGAGTGCTACCTCAACCACGTACCCGAGACCACCCTTTTTCCACCATTCGACAAGGAGATTGCTTTTGAAGAAATGATGACTGAAATGACGAGGGGAAGCAAGGGTTCCGATAAATCTATAAGGAGGGTAGACCTACCTCCTTACATGTGGATGCTTGATTCAATAATCAAGTGCAATCTATATCCCATGCTCCACGACACTTAGAGGGTAGAGTTGGTCTAACAGGCTTTATACGCGGCATACCGCAGCCGTTGGTTCGAAGCTACGAAATTAGTCATTGAGGGTATGATTTATATCAAAGGAAAAATAATGAAAGGACCTTTGAGACTAAGGAGCGTATGCCTTACGCTCGACATATCTCTAGTATGTTGGAGTGCTACTTTCATGACCCAAAGTATGCCATTTCACCTGTCGAGCGGAAGGCCATCGACCAAGTGAAGCATTACTCCATCACTTCGTGGGGTCGTAGCTACCGAATGTTGAGGAAAGCTCTTGTAGTTGAGGGGCCAGCACCTGCCCAGGCTGGCGATGTACCACCACCATAGCAGAACCCACCAGCAGAGGGGGAGCAACCTGTTGTACCTCCACAGGACCACGCCAAGGGAGAGCAACCCCATGTCCCAGTACTACCCGAGGAGCATCCATCGGCATCACCTACGGGTCCTTCACAATCCACACCTACAGGTCCAATCTGCTCACACTGGAGGTGGGCATCTCAGGCCCCTATGACAAATACCATCGATGATGTTCTTGCCCTCATGGCGGAGAACAATCGTCAGATGCTGGAGCACCAGCAGCGTATGGAGGCGACCAGCACTCGCATGGACCACAGGGTCGATTTCCACAAGGCCTTGCTCTACCAGATGATGCAGTACATGTATCCGACTGATTACCAACAGCACATCGCGGCAGTGAGGACATGGACTTCAGATGCGTCAGCTTTGCGTATGCGTGCTCCTGATGGAGAGGACCAGCCAGGGGATGGGACTGCCTGATTATTAGCATGAGGCATTTCTTTTTGACATTGTAATTTCTTTTGGAAAATTGTAATTATTTTCAAAAACAACTATGTATCGAACTATCTGGCATGGATGCTATTGTTTTTTTGGAAATTTACTTGTTTGGTATTGAATGCAACTCCACTTGCCATTCGTAAACTATTTTGACTTGTCCCTAATTACTCCAACAGTTGCAAATAAAATTACTTTTCATCCAGAATGTGTGATATTCAATGTAATTAGTTTTTCATCTAGGATGTGTGGTAATTATTTTTAAATGACACGACCTCTGTCAATGTGCGCGAGTATTCCACATTGAGGCCCTTGGGTACATTTTCGAGGACAAAAATTCTCAAGGTGGGGAGAATATAACATCCCCAAAATTTAGGTGTTAAACAGTGACCTTAGGATGCACACCCGACTGGTCATAGGTGTGACCAAGTGAAAGTCAATACAATTACTAGCATTCAACTAGGTTGATGTTATTAGGCATGTATGCATAGTATTGGATGTGTTTATGGATCACATACACCTATCCTTGGTGTATGTACTTTACATCAAAGCAAAGGATGATTAAAAGAGGCAAATAACTTAAGAGAAGTTATTTCTCTTTGTTTTGGTTGGTGAGAAGAGATTAAGAAGAGAGAGGGAGAGGTAAGGAGGAGTAAATGCAAGGGAGTTAGTGTGGATTCAAGTTAGAAGGCGTGCTCAAGCATTTAACTCGGGATACGACTCAAAGAAGTTCGTTGAAGTCGGAGTTAGGAGCCCTAGCCTTTGAGCCAAACCATTCAATCAACCAAGGGTTGATTTGAGGTGAGTTTTTATTGGATTTTAAATGAATGTGTTGTTGTGCATTAGCTCTAGGATAGATTGGTAAGATGTTAGAATTTAAAATGTAGAAAAGAAAGGAAAATAAAAAGGAATGAAAGCTAGAAGAAATGCCCACAAAGGGCTAAGTTTCTGACCAAATCGATTGATCGATTTGGAAAATCAATCAATCAATTTTGGCCAAGAAGTTAGCTGGGCAAGGATGCCCGAAACCGATTGATCGATTTGAAATTGATCAATCAATTTGTGAATTTCGATTAATCGATTAATCGTCTGAACACTCCCAGTGGCTGGAAAATCAGAGCTTGGGAAAATCAATCAATCGATTTTGGAATTTCGATTAATCGATTTTGGGGTTTCGATTGATCGATTTTGGAGATCGATCAATTGATTTGGACAGTGTCTGTTGGTTTTTATTTTATACCTTGAGGTTCAAGGAGGGTCTTGTACCTTCTTTGTTACATCTTTCTTAATGCTTTGCTTGTGTTATGATGTACCATAGGTTGTATGTGTGAGTGCAAGTATGGGGAACCACGTTGGACCTTGATGCTTAGAGATTTAAACACGTGAAGTAGGAAACACCTTGAACATATATTTTAATAGCAAGAGCATGTATGCAATGATATAGAATTGAGTAATTGTGCATTTAAAAATGTGAATACTAAGCGTGTGTGTGTGTGTGAACACTAAGTAAAGTAAAATAAGTATGTGACGTCCCCAGGGGATGTGAAAGTGATAAATACATTTGTGTGATGCATTGAGTTGAACATCCCAAGGATGTATGTGAATATGTAAAGCAAAGTGAATGAGATTGATGAGGCGTAATCTACTATAATTAGTACAACCACACAGTGAATAACTATATATAGTACACTATGATATTTAAGGTTTGGAGAATACCCCACCGACGTGGTGGGATACCCACGACTGACTCAGCAGGATATCCATGACCGGTACGGCAGCCAATCTGTACACCAGTTGGACATCCTAGGGATGTATTTATGTATGAGACGTGAACCCTATCGCCTTTGAGAAAGGAACCTGGGTAGTATTGAATGAATGAAAAAAGGATATAAAATGGTCTGATTAGACGACGATGGAGTGTATTCCATCGGGCGCCAGACGCTATAGTAAGTCAGGAATATTTAAGTTATGATTTAAGTCTTTAGGCAGAATCATTATCTTACATGAGCAGAATGAGAATAAATGAAACGTGTAAAATAACAGTAACCTACAGTGCATCTTTTCAGTCATTTAAACTGCTTTTCTAGTAAATTCATCGATACATTCATGTTTTTAAATATCATAGAATATATGTGAGAGATTAACTTATATGTTCATTCAGTCGTTTCCCTATTGAGCTAGGATGTAGCTCACCCTTTAGACTATACGTCACAAGTCCCGTGTTTGCGACTGCTACTGCTTCTAGAGGCGTAGATCCGAAGGATTCAGATTACGTACCTAGAGAGGATCAGGAACCCCCTCCTGAGGACTTCTTCTAGGAGACCCCTGCGTACTTTGATTCATTTTGAGAGCGTGATTGTACGGTTTGGTATGTCAAGCCCTTTTTGAGAATTGTAATTATGCACTAATACATATTCTTTTGGAGAACCATCTGGGTGATCTTGTTTTATCACCAATGGTTCGGGTCGGTTCTTCTGCTCATGCAGTGGCATGGGATTTGAATTGTCTTTTGAGCTTTTACTATAATATACCATTAATGCATGGAGATTTAGTTTGATTCAGTTCTCATGCATTATTTTGCTTCGTATTGCTTGGTCACACTAATGTTCCGTGTCGGATTTATGAGGCACGGCCTTGAGGGTCGTGCTGATGGCACAGGTTTTGAGGAGCCGAAATTCGGGCTGTCACATGCTGAGAGTGTTGACTGGTCAAAATAGCCATTTCGACTTGTCCATTTGGACTCTCTTCTTTTCCTTTGCTTTTCGCTTGGACTCCTCTCTGCTACGCTATCCTGACCGGTCAGGAATGCAATTTTGACCAGTTAGAATAACCTTCAACTACTTTCCTTCCTCTTGTTCACTTTGGATTCTTGCCATTGCTTTGAATTTCTTCTTAACTTTTCCCTTTTAGCTCATTTTGCATTTATCCTGCTTTTACACCTATTGTAACACAGCACGAACTAAAAGCACATATTAGTAGTCAAATGAGGACTAACAAGGCCGAGATTTGGGCATAAATTATACAACTTTTGAGGCCAATCACACCCCCAACCTCAACTTTGCTAGTCCTCGAGCAAAGACAACTTTAAAATCCAACCCAAAGAAAACTAATCTAATATTGTACAGCAAATCTATGAAAATAAAAGCCACTTTCATAGGGAATACAATTGCATTTAGCAAATGTAACAAGCCTTTAAACCCCTAGGTGATCCTTAGTGGAGGAGTTGTGTCTCGTGAAGGTTTTTAGTGAAGACACCCACAAAATTCCATAACAATTTTCAAAATCATCGGTGAAAGAGCTTTCAAATTTTGGTTTTCATATGATATATACATTTTTAAATCAAAACCTATAATCATTTTAGCATGCAAATTTTCATTCTCAAATACCAATGCGATGATAATTCCAATTAACCCAATGCTCCGATCCTTAGACCAATCTTTCATCCATGCCTAGAGTGTCGTGTGTGCATGCGCCAATGCTTAAATCATTCTATCTCCGAACTAATCCTAATCGGGAATTGTCAGATCCCAAGTCTCGACTCAATCCTCACTTTAGGTATACACTCCCAACAAAGTCACTCCGATAAATGGTTTACTTTTCCGCTCACATGTGAGATGGACTTACAACATAAATAAAAAAGATCCCACATGATATAAGAAAGACGGTGCATCAAAGAATTTAAAAATAATCTCATAAAGAACGATGCTTGTATCCTAAGCATGTTATATCAAAATACCATAAGCATTGCATTACCACTCTTCACCGGGCATTTACCAACCGAGTTCAGATAACGAAGGTCTTTTTCAGGGTTGTAATGGGGCTCGGGTGAAGGTTATGAAAGAAAGGGAAATTGGATTCAAATTTCTCTGAGAAATCGGAAAAATAACACATTTGATTCTCTAACTTTGCACTCTTTCTTTTTCGAATTTTTCAGAATTTTTCATCTTGCTTCTTCTCAACTTTCTCTCCATTTTTTTTTCTTTTGATTTTCAACACCTACTTATGTTTTTTTTTCTTTCTCATTTTTCATCCTTTTGCACAGTTATATTTTTCTTTTCTTTTTCTCTCCCCTTTTTAAATATATTTATTGCATATGCTTCTTGCAAGCATCACTCCATTCCTTTCTACTTTCTCTCTTGCTCTCATCCCTCTTCCCCAATTTATCAGAGATTGAAGAGTATGGCTTTTGCATTTATATCACTGGTGTGGGGTATGGTTAATGTAGCTTAACTAGAAATTTATTTGGAGGCAAAATTATTTTCAACAAGGCTCAAAGGGGGTGCTAAAAGGTAAATCAGTATAGGATGGGACATTTTAAGTATAAATGAGCCAAGGATGGCCTTTGATCATTTTCTTTCAAGGTGTTAACGATGCCTATTTATTTTGAGTTCAAATGTAATGAGTTCTAGTGCAATGATATGAAAATATAAAATCCACAAACCGAGATAAAACATATGAGATTAAAATAATTAAGCACGAATTTCAAGGATACTCCAAATTTATTTTAGCACTCATCAAGAACAAGGTAAATGTTCTAAAGCTCATCGGGTTTAGTCTTTTTTTTTTGGACCCTAAAATTCTAGATTTAAACTAATCCTCTGATTTCCAGACCTAAGCATGGAAAAAGTGTAAAAATTTTCTAGGTAAGAAATTCAAAACGGTCCTTAAATGTTAACAAAGGAATTAATTATTCTAAACAGTAGCAGTTTTATCATGGCATGAATATTGAAAAATTAAAATTTATATGCATTAGTGACTAGTTTGAAAACTACGACAAAATAAACAATGATGATTTTAAAAACAAAATATGGTATTGAGGGTGTATTTATAATAGTGATTCAATATATAGAAAAATAAGAATCATAAATCACACATTTAGGACAACACTCCCAAACCTAAGTGGCGCTATGCCCTCATTGCACAAAGCAGTGATTAGTAAAATCGCAATATGGCAAGAAAAAGAGGGGTACAAAGCAGACAACAAATAAGCATTATAGCCCAGTCAAACCGAGGCAAAAATGCAACAACTCAACCATCCAGACAGGTCAGGATCAATATCACAAACATATGCAAGAAAAACCAAGGGCAAAGAGGCACAGTGGGCCTCCCCCAAACCTATCAAGAACTGTAGCCAACACTGACTCGCCTTTTATTGCTTATATATTTTATGTTAAATTCAAGTCTTAACCTATTGCAAGCGCATAATGAAAATTATAGTACTAGCATAGGATTGTTTCCACGAGGAAGTTTGTTATCTAATTATTTCTTTAGTTTTATCTCTTATTCAAATCCTTATCTTTAAAAATTATTATTTATCTTTAAGATATAATCTACTGGAGAAATATGAATAAAAGAATAGTTTTTTAATCTAAAGTGCATAAAATAAATTCTAAACCTCCTTCTTTAGATTAAGGTCATCAATCTTAATCTTCAGCTATCGGATATTTATAAATTTAAACAGTACCGTTATATTATATTTATAGTCTCATAGCATTGGGTGCCAATCAAGTCTAAGATCCTATCAATACAGATTTAATCTAATCAATAACTTTCTAAAATCTGTGTGTCAATCAAATCTTATAAAACTGAAGATGGAAAAGTAAAAACCGTTACACTAATCTGCAAATTCTAACTTGAGTCGTCAATTCAAATCAAAACTTAGAGATGTTTACAAAACAAATAAATTTAAATTAAAAAGTAAAGTAAAATATATCCTTCACCCCTCAGCCGCAGTCGTCAATTGCTCCTGAGAAACTATATATATCTATACTAATCTTCTGCACTCAATCGCAGTTGTCAATTGTTCTTGAGAAACCTTTGATCTCTAATCTATTCTAACTATTTTATACTACTTTTATCGGAAGAAAATCCAACCTCAGGCATCAATTGATGCTGAAATTTTTTGACATTTATTCCTATATCAAGCTCTCTTATTTACAGATCATAAGGAGTTAGTTTACAAATATCTAATTCTGATAAAATAAACTACTAAAAATACAAGTTTCCTAATATAACTATAATTCCTAATTTTATCTTTCCTTTGCTTCAGCGGTTGATATACTTTTAGAACTTTTTTTATACTTCAGCAATAGGGTCCTTCAAAATTTTCTTCATCAATTTCCTTAAATCTGTGATTCGCTAGACTTCTAATTCAAGAGATCTTCTGTTTCTGGTTTATGGCGGTGTACTACGCATGTGATCAGTAGCAATGAGCTAAGCCTTCTGTAGAATCGCTAATAACGATTCTCTGTTCTTTCTTCTTTAGTGGAAAATCATAAATTATAATTTTTCTTATGACTTTGATAGACTTGGCGGACGATTCTCTGGAAAATCGTAAACACTTCTCTTCCTTAAGTGGCTTCTTCGGTAGAATCATAAATTACGATTCTTTGGCTTTCATAGTCTCTCACTCTAGGAAAATTGAAAATAATAATTTTTCATTCTTTTCAGTCGGTGGAGCTTTTGTCTTTCAATCTATTGTCATTATTACTGCTTTTTGAGTTACTTT
Organism: Chloranthus sessilifolius; assembly: GCA_021018995.1. Classification (NCBI taxonomy): domain Eukaryota; kingdom Viridiplantae; phylum Streptophyta; class Magnoliopsida; order Chloranthales; family Chloranthaceae; genus Chloranthus; species Chloranthus sessilifolius. The sequence goes on from CM037588.1 coordinate 14,195,899, forward strand.
TGATGAATATTAATTCTTTGACTCTTCTTTGTTGCTTTTTCTTAATATCTGCATATCAATAACTTATTATTAGCAAACTATGGTTTAGCATCACTAAGTTAAGGGTAATAAAATGATAAATTATGTGACTGATCATGCCCCCAAACTTAAGTTTTGTTAGTCTCTAGCAAACAAGGAAACATAAAATATTTAAAATTATAAATTTAAATACCACTTTCGTAGGGAGCACGATTGCATTTAACAGATGCAACAAGTCTTTAAACCCCTAGGTGATCCCTAGTGAAGGAGTTGCAGTCTCCTGAAGGTTTTCAGTGAAGTTACCCACAAACTTCAAATATTTTTGAGTTTTTAAAAATATTTTTCTAAATTAAAAATTAATTTTTATATACTTAGTCAATCATTATATATTTATTATTTCTAAAAATTTACAAATCTTTTATCCTTAGCTTCCCATCATTGTGATTATCCTTTATCAAAACTTAATAATTTTAATTCAATGTAGCGTGGAGTGTGTGTATATCAGTGAAGAGTTTATTCATCATAGATTTTTTTAAACTGTAATTTTTAGAAAACATTTTCATCCAAACTCACTTATTGGCATACTCTCAAAAATAATCAAAATTTTGGGTTCTCACAATAATAAAGATATATATGTAAAAATATGATAATTACTAAGTAGAGAAATCTCATAAAAAGGATAATCAATTATGTTCATATAACTTCTTTATTCATTGATAGTATCTATTTTATATATCTCCACTAGACTTATATTTTTGTAAATCGCAAATCACTGAGATCTTTCCTTCGGCTCATAATGGGGTTTTGGGTTTTCAGAAGGTTTCAAAAAAAGGTAAAGAGGATTCAAAAGTTTTCTGAGAATTTAGTTCTTCTTTTTCTTCTTCTTCTACTTCTTTTATTTTCCAGCTTCAGTAAGCATCCTTATTTTAGATATCTTCTTCCCATTTTTCTCTTTTGTTTTTTTTTTATAAATCCCAATTTCACAGAATCGTATTTTACGATTTTTCTTTTTCTTTCCTTTTTCCCATTTTTTCATACAATTGTTTTTCTTTTTCAGTCATACCCTTTTCAGCAGATCCTTTATCTATTAAGCATATACTCCTTTCACTCCCTCTTCTCCCCTTCTTTTATATTCTAAACTCTTAGAAATTGTAACGGTCAAAGGTAGAAAGCTTTTGTCATTACATATGGTTAAAGGTTTATAAAATTTTGATACAAAGAAATTTAGTTTTAGGCTTCTAATATGGGTTTTAAGAGTATAATGTTCTAGGATTTTTGGCTTTTTAGCTCTGATTTTAAAAAAGATGTCCTCTAGTCATTTTCACGATTTACTAATATGGATGTCTTATTGCTTTGATATACTTAGAATATTTTGATTCTAAGTTTAGCAATATGAGATTGCACATAGTAGAGAAGTTCAAGAAAATTTTAGCATGAATAGAAACAGTCTCTTTCTCAAAATAGACAAGGAAATGAGCTCTATAGCTCACTGATTATATAATTTTAAAACTATAATCTAAAGTATTTACAGTTCAGATCAATCATATAGTTTCAAACATTCATCTGATACAGTGTTCTAGAGATGCTTTACTTGAATTATAACTATTTTTATTTTTATTTTTTAACTACTACTATGATGGAGTGCTAAGTATTTTGGATTTTCATATTTTTTCTATCATAATTTGCATATAATGATTAACTTTCTTATTTAAAATTTTATGAAAAAATAGAAATTATATATATATATATATATATATATATATATATATATATAACTACTATACTAATACTAATACTAATATATCTGATGTATGCCCCCAAACTTTAATAGGATAATGTCCTCATTGTGCAAAACAGGGGACATACATAAAAAAAATTTACCTGCTAAGTTAGTATTTGTGTAATATCCCAAAAAATTGACCGTTTGACTTTGACCTCGGGATCCATGCCCGATTGATCGTAGGTTTGACCAAGTGATGGTTAAACATTGAGTTCATGAAGTTAGGTACTAATGTGAGACTAGTGTGACCTAAATGTAGAGTGTTGTGTTAAGTTGCAGTCACATACACCTATCTTTGGTGTATGTGTTTAACACACAAGGCCAAGAGAGGATATAAGGGTTTAATAACCCTATTTCCCTTTTGTTTGGCTGTTGAAGAGTTAAGAGGAGAGAGAGAGAGGAGTAAAGAGGAGTTATTGAGGAGGAAGTGAATGCAAATTAAAGGACTAATTAGAGCATTCAGTGACGGATTCAAGGTGATTTGGGATCGTTGAAGCAAGTGATGGAACCCTAGCCATCAAACCCAACAAATCAATCCCTTGAAGGGATTACTGAGGTGAGTTTTAAATTGAGGTTAATGCATAGATTGTAAATAATTAAATTTAGTCAAGAAGGGTTTAAAGGATAGATTAAGGGCTTAGAAAAGAAAGGGAAAAGACTTGGTAGAACAACCAAAAAGGGGGTTGAATCGGACCAAATCGATTAATCGAAATTGAGATTCGATTAATCGATTTTGGTCTGAAAGTTCAAAAGTCATGAAAGCCCGATTTCGATTAATCGAATTGTATTTCGATTAATCGATTTAGATTTCGATTAGTCGATTTGAAATCGACTAATCGACTGGGTACCTCCAGTGGCTGGAGAAATGAAACCTGGAGAAATCGACTAATCGACTAATCGATTTCATGGCTGGAGAAATCGACTAATCGAAGCCCGATTTCGATTAATCGATTTTGGTTTTTGATTAATCGATTTGGGATCGACTAATCGATTTCAGACTTTCGACTACTCGATTTGAGAATCGATTCCATTATGTTAGAGACTTTGATTAATCAATTTGGGATCGATTAATCGAATTTGAATTTTGATTAATCGATCTTGAGAATCGATTAATCAATTTGGGTTTCGATTAATCGATTTTGGGAATCGATTAATTGACTTTGACAGTTTTACTTAACTTTCTAAGTTTTCTTTGAGATTATTGAGGGTCCAAGACCTTCTTCAATTACATCTTTAGTAATGTATTGCATGTGTTATGATGTACCATAGGTGGTATGTGTGAAAGCGAGCACAAGGAGCCGCGTGGGACCTGATACTTGGACCATCAGAGACGTGAGGTAGGGAACACCTTGAACATGTACTTTATTTTCAAGAGCATGTATGTAGTAATATAATCATCAAATTTGAAGTTGTTTTAACCATGAAAAGCTTTATAAAAATGGGTGCGTGTGTGACACTAAGAATGTGAAAAAGGCATCAGTGTGATGCAAGTAATTCAGAATAAGTAATCTAATGAGATTGAAACATCCCCAGGGGATGAGAAAGTAATAAAGGCATCAGGTGTGATGCGGGTATGTATACATCCCAGGGATGTATACATAGGATTAAATAATTACTGCTGAAGCCTAACTGATATAAGATAGCACACTTACATGGTGAACAATTATATGTAAAGCACATGTTATTTTTGTTATTTGAGGTTTGATAGGATACCCCACCGACGCGGCGGGATACCCATGACTGACGCGGCAGGATATCCGTGATCTGTATGGCGGAGAATCCGTACACCAGTATGGAAGTTTATCCGTAACCGTAAGTACATCCTAGGGATGTTGTGAGATATTTAACCCCGCCGCCTAGTGAGAAAGGGGCTTGGGTTGTATTCTCAGGGAATACATTTTTACAACTGTCTAATTAGATGATGATGAAGGGTATCTCATCGGGGCTCGATGCTATAGTGCTCGGGGATTACTTAAGTTGAAGATTTAAGTTTTTGCTTTAGGCATGTTCAGTGTCATTCATGATAAATCAACAGTAAAGTAAGATATGCTAACTGCCAGTAAACTTGAATGTAATTCATCATATTTAAACCGTTTTTCTAGCAAAAGCATAGACACATCATGCTTAGAGTATCATGGAATATATATGAGTTTTAACTTATATGTTCATTGTGTTTGTTCCCTATTGAGCTAGGATGTAGCTCACCCTTTAGACTATACGTCACAGGTCCATTGATAGCAGCAGTTGAGGCTTCGGGGGACGTGGATCTGGGTGATTCGGATTACGTACTTGGAGACGAGTTGGAGCCTCCACCCGAGGACTTCTTCTAAGAGACTCTGCTGTGTACTTTGACAGAGAGTTGTTTGAGAGCAGAATTGTATGGCTTGGTATGTCAAGCCTTTATTTTAATAAATATGTAATTAAATTAAATTATTCGTTTGGCGAACCGTCTGGGGTGATCCGTTTATCACCGATGGTTCGGGTCGGTTCTCTGTTCATGCAGTGGCATGAAAGTAGAACTGCCTTTTGCGTATGCCAGTTAGACATATTAACTATTTTTCGCTTTATGAAATTATTTGCATAATTATTTAATTGTGCTTGTTATGTGTATAGCTTTGCGGCCGATGCCGAGGATCGTCTTGATGGCACGAGTTTGAATACCAAATCTAGGCATCGATTGGTATAAGAGATTTTTCTTTTAGAAACTCTGACAATCATTCTTTTGCCAGAGCATAGGAACTTCTGCTAATGGAAACTTTGTTTTCACGTGCAGACCGTTATGTTTCCTAGAGGAAGGGGCCGACCCAGGGGCGGCCATAGTAGAAGTTTACGTAGTCGAGATGACTTTATCTTGAACGTAAATAGAGAACCCATAGGAGATAGAGGGGCTTCTGGCAGTGGTGGCCAAGGGAGCCAAGATCAGGAAGAGAACCGTGATCGAGTTCGTCAGGATCAAGATCAGAGAGAGCAAGAAAGAGTTAGAGAGCGAAATGAGGATAGAGAAGAACGTCAGAGGATGATGCACACCATGGAGACCATGGCAGCTGCTATGGCTCAACAAGCAGCATCTTTGGCAGCTCACACGACTCATGAGCAGCATCAGCCACCGACACCTCCAGTGGCTCAGACACCGCCAGCATCACCTGCTTTTTCTAAGTTTAGGAGGATGAGACCTCCTAGTTTTTCTGGACAGGGAGAGCCCATAGTGGCAGAGTACTGGCTGAGTGAGATGGAGAAAGTTGTTAGTGTACTGACATGCACGGAGGACGAGAGCGTCCGTTGGGCAGCCTACATGGTAGACGAAGAGGTTGGGCCTTGGTGGAAGTTCGTTTCACGGACTAGGGCTCAGGAGACTCCGGATTTGCCCTGGACTTGGGATGAGTTCGTCGAGGAATTCAATAAATAGTACTTCCCTGAGGTGGTGAGGAACCAAATGGAAATCCAATTTCTACAGCTTACTCAGGGGAAGATGACAGTGAGAGACTATGGAGTGGAGTTTATGCAACTCGCTCGCTTTGCGCCCAACTATGCCATCACCGATATGATGAAAGCAAAAAGGTTTCAGCAAGGTTTGAAGTCGGACGTAAGGGGAGGAGTAGCGCCGTTCCAACTAAGGACCTATGGGGAGGTCATGAGCAAAGCCCTGGTGGTAGAGGAAGAAAATACCAACAAGTACCGCCAGAGGGAGCAACAAGGAAGGTGGAACAGTGATCAAAGCAGAACGGGGAATTATGAACCGATGAACAAAAAGCCGAGGTTCATATCAAACAATCAGAAACCACCTTTTCAAGGAGGCTATGAAAAACCGACGTAGCAGAGCAACCAGCAGAGATTTCCATTGCTCGCGTCGGGGAGACCGATACGCTACGAGAGCCCTGCGATTACTACAGGCGCTACAGTCACACAGGGGGCTTCTCGAGCAGCTTCTTCCACACTTCGTGAGAATTGTGCCAAGTGTGGCAAGCCTCACAAGACAGTGGACTGTAGGGTAGGCACTCGGGGTTGCTTTCAATGTGGCAAGGTGGGCCACTTGATCAGGCAATGTGGTAATGTGGCAAGGTAGGCACTCGCAGTTTCCTTGGATTGGCGGGTTACTACCGACGTTTCGTTGAGGGTTTTTCAAAGATATCAGGGCCACTCACGAGACTCACACGGAAAGATGCAAGGTTTGAATGGAGTAAGGCATGCGAGAAGAGTTTTCAAGAACTCAAAAAGAGACTCACTTCAGCTCTAGTACTAGCAATATCTTCAGGCAGTGGAGGGTTTGTAGTGTATAGTGATGCTTCGTATATTGGTTTGGGTTGTGTGCTTAATCAGCAAAAACAGGTGATAATGTATGGGTCAAGACAGTTGAAAGAGCATGAGAAGAATTATCCGACACACGACCTGGAATTAGCAGCGGTCATTTTCACGCTCAAGATCTGAAGACATTACTTGTACGGTGAGATGTTTGAGATCTTCACCGATCATAAGAGCCTCAGATATCTATTTACACAGAAGGAACTAAATATGAGACAGCGCAGATGGATGGAGTTTCTAAAAGATTATGACTGTTCTATACAGTACCATCTAGGCAAGGCTAATGTAGTAGCCGGCGCCTTGAGTCGAAAGAAGTTCAGCTTAGTTGGCTAGTTTAATTTTGGGTATGCACCGTTGGAAATTATTTGAAGACCTGGCATTACATGACGCAAATATTGAGTCTCAAGCTACAGGGGCCTTCTTGGCTAATATCTCAGTGAGACCGATGATATTTGAACATATCCACGAGCTACAGATGAAAGACCCGGTGCTAAGATTCGTCAAGATGTGACTGAAGGCATTACATCTGAGTATTCGATCAAAGAGAATGGTTCCTTATTGTTCAAAGGCCGCCTCTGTATTCCGGACAATGCCGATCTGTGGCGAACAATTTTGGATGAATCACACAAATCAAGCTATGCTATCCACTCGGAAAGCACGAAGATGTATCAAGATCTGAAAAAGAATTACTGGTGGAGAGGCTTGAAATAAGATGTGGTAGAGTACATGTCGCGGTGTTTGATGTGTCAGCAAGTCAAGATCGATCATAGACACCCCGCAGGTCTATTGCAGCCTTTACCTATACCGGAATGGAAGTGGGAATCGATCTCTATGGACTTCATCGTTAGACTCCCGCGTACTGCAAAAAAGTACAATGCCATCTGGGTAGTGGTCAATTGACCAAGTCAGCGCACTTCTTGCCTTACAACACGATGTACACGACGGGAAGACTAGCAGAGCTGTATATGAAAGAGATTGTCCATTTGCATGGAATTTCGAGTAGCATCGTTTCAGACCGTGACCCATTATATACATCAAAATTCTAGAAGAAATTTCAAGAAGGAATGGGAACGCGACTAGATTTTAGTACGGCATTCCATCCGCAAACCGACGGACAGACTGAGAGGGTCAATCAGATCATTGAGGACATGCTTAGGGCATGTATGTTAGAATTGCAAGGATCATGGGATCACCACCTACCCTTGATTGAGTTTGCATATAACAACAGCTTTCAGACGAGCATTGGGATGACACCATATGAAGCATTATATGGACGACAATGTAGACCGCCCATCAATTGGGAAGAAACCAGGGAGAAATTTGTTTTGGGTCCCGAAATACTTGAAGATAATGCCACCTATGTTCGTATGATAAGGGCAAAACTCAAAGCGGCACAGAGCAGACAGAAAAGCTACGCCGATATCAAACGGACGAGTGTAGACTTCAAAGTGGGTGAACACGTGTTTGTGAAAGTGTCACCTATGAAGGGGGCGATGAGATTTGGAAAGAGAGGGAAGCTAAGTCCCCGCTATCTTGGACCTTTTGAAGTTTTGGGTCGAGTAGGGAAAGTTGCTTACCACATTGGATTGCCACCATTATTCGATCCAGTACATAATGTCTTCCACGTATCTATGCTCAGGAAGTTCCTTAATGACCCTGATCACGTGTTGAGCGGTCAATCATTTGAGATGCATGAGGACATGACGATGATCGAAGAGCCGGTGGAGGTTTTGGATCGAAAGGAACAAGTGTTGCGAACAAAAGTAATTCCATTAGTACTTGTTCGATGGAAACACCATCCGGTCGAGGAAGCAAAATGGGAACGAGAGGCTGACGTGAAAGAACAATATCTGGCCTTGTTTACGACAACTTGAGAGCTAAAAGTGTATCACCACAAGCATGTTTATGGATTTAAACTATGTATTGTAATTTAATGTCGAAGTCATGATCAATTTCTGTAAGAGAACAATTTTATTCACAAAGAGTCTCAAATACGGTGTTGAATGCGAAATTGGAATTCATCATGGCCACGACATGGCCGTGATAGGGTGTTTTGTAGAACCAACGACCAGTTGGTATCATAATTTACCAAGAGAAATTAAGGAAACAGATAGTTTTGAAAATCTAAAGAATCTAATCAAAACCGATTAATCTATTTTCAAATTGATTAATCGATTTGGAAATTTGATTAATCGATTTTGGTCGATTAGTCGACTGGCATGTGCCAGTGACTGGAAATTTGATGAGGATTCAGGAAATGAAAGAAGGAAAATTTCGATTAATCGATTTTGGTTTCGATTAATCGATTTTGGATTTCGATTAATCGATCTGGAGATTTGATTAATCGAACAACTTAGGAAATTTTAAAGAATTTGAAGAATTTTATGTGATTTCGATTAATCGAAGAACAATTCGATTAATCTATTTGGAATTTCGATTAGTCGAACTGGAGTTCGACTAATTTAGAAACTTAAGAATTTTAGAAAAAAATTTGAAGGACTGCACGATTTCGATTGATCGAAGTGAATCTTGATTAATCGATTTTGGAATTTCGATTAATCAAAATGACTTCTGACTAATCGACTAGCTCACGCCAGTGAGCTTCAAAACTTAAAAATTTAAACGGATGCGATTTCGATTAATCGAAATAATTTTGATTAATCAATTTTGAGTTTCGACTAATCGATTTTGGAAATCGATTAATCAATTTCGCACGGCTTAACTTAATTTTCAATCTCGATTAATCGACTTTGGAAATCGATTAATTGAGTCGGAGCCTATATATATAAATCGATGGGTTTTTCACCCCATTCGAAATCATTTGGAGTTTCATTTTTGCGCGCCTTCTTCTTCCTCTTCTCCAACCGACCGAGATAGCTAGGGTTTGGGCATTTCGAATCGATTTCGGGGTGAAATCGCGTGACATCGGATCAAAAACCTAAGGTAAACCCTAGATTCGTATCTTTTCTTTCAATTTGAACTATACAAACCCTAGTTTGTGATATTTTCACCAACCATGCCGCCCAAAACCCGTTTGTCTTCGAAGAAGGCAACCTCTAAACTCCCGGTCCGACGTAAGAACACCGCACCGCCACCACCTACCCCATCACCGGTGAGGACTCCATCACCGTCGGCATCGGAGACCACCTCCGGTTCGACGAGCACGGCTTCGCGCGAGTCTTCACGCGAGTCTACCCCCATGCCGCCACCACCCACTAACGTACTTCAACCCAATGAGTGGTGGGAGGCTAAGACTTTTGAGATCGAGTACATCATCGATCAAACCCTATTCACCAACCCCGATGTACCGGGCGAGACCCAATGGGCTCGCAATTACCTCCAAACGGTCGGTCTCGGTAATATTTTGAAACCGATCCGGGGTTCCTACTATCCTAGGTTGGTTAGACTATTTTACCAAGGGCTAACGGACGGCCCTACCGACGATATCATTTTGACCAAGATAGAGGGACGTGACTACACGTTCACCCGTCGCCATGTCCATGAGGTACTTGAGTGTTACCTCGACTTCACACCCGAGACCACCCTCCTCCCACCCTTCAAGGCGGAGGTAAGATTTGAGGAGATCATGACCCGCATGACTAACGGAAAGAAGGGGTCGGGATCCTCCATTAAGAGGGTCGACCTTCCCCACTACATGTGGATGCTTGATTCAATAATCAAGTGCAACCTTTACCCGTTGCGACACGACACCAAGCGGGTAGAGAAAGTGCAACAGGCACTTTACGCGGCCTTCTGTGGCCGTTGGTTTGACGCCACTATGCTCATCCTAGAGGGGATGAGATACATTAAGGGCAAATTGATGAAGGGCAATCTAAGGCCCAAGGAGAAGATGCCATATGCTCGGCTCATCTAGAGCATGTTGGAGTGTTACTCCAACGCCCCCGAGTATGCGATATCACCCCATGAGGAGCGAGTGACGGACCGAGTGAAGACGTTTTCGAACTCTTCATGGAGTCGTAGCTTTAATTTACTGAAGCGAACCCTACCAGCTTTGGGTCCAGTTCCAGCAGTAGTAGCACCACCACCACCCCCACCACCACATCAGGACCCACCCGTGGGTGGGGTACACCCAGTTGAGCCACCAGTGGAGGGGGCACCCTCCCATACCACCGCTTCACCTACACCGCCAGCGTAGTCCGTGGCAGCTACACCTACTTCTTCCTACCGTCGGCGAGCGGCTCGCCAGGCTCCGATAATCGAGGACGTGTTGGCCAGGATGGAGGCCAACAATGAGCGGATGAACCGACGGATGGACTTTCTGATGTACCACACTCTACGGTACATCTATCCGTCGGACTACCAGCAGCGCCTCGCGCGGGAGGCTGATTGGACCGCGGGCTAGACTGTTTTCCATACGGGTGCCAGTTTACACGCGAGTACATCTACCGCCGATGCATCTAGCTCGGCGCCAGCACCAGGCGACCTCTGAGCGCCCATCCACTACTGTGAGCATGATCCAAAGTCACAAGTTCGATCGAGCACCTTTGCATCAGATCTGCCGGGGAGAGACGGCGTGACCGACTGACAATGATTTCATTTTGTGATCTTTTTGGATATTTTGGTCTTTTTGTATTTAAAACCTCAAGTGTAATTATCGGGAAATGGAAAAGAGACTTGTAAATTTTGACAAATTTAATGAAATACAGAAAATTTTGTGGATGTGTTTGAATTCATCGTGTTACTCGCTATATGTAATGTATTCGTCAACTTTTGCGTGTGCCATTACGTGCTACCCTAGTGTGTGGGGTACCCACGCGAGCACCCTTGGGTTTTTTTCGAGGACAAAAATTCCCAAGGTGGGGAGAATGTAATATCCCAAAAAATTGATCGTTTAACTTTGACCTCGGGATTCATGCCTGATTGATCATAGGTTTGACCAAGTGATGGTCAAACATTAAGTTCATGAAGTTAGGTACTAATGTGAGACTAGTGTGACCTAAATGTAGAGTGTTGTGTTAAGTTGCAGTTACATACACCTATCTTTGGTGTATGTGTTTAACACACAAGGCCAAGAGAGGATATAAGGGTTTAATAACCTTATTTCCCTTTTGTTTGGTTGTTGAAGAGTTAAGAGGAGAGAGAGAGAGAGGAGTAAAGAGGAGTTATTGAGGAGGAAGTGAATGCAAATTAAAGGACTAATTAGAGCATTCAGTGACGGATTCAAGGCGATTTGGGATCGTTGAAGCAAGTGATGGAACCCTAGCCATCAAACCCAACAAATCAATCCCTTGAAGGGATTATTGAGGTGAGTTTCAAATTGAGATTAATGCATAGATTGTAAATCATTAAATTTAGTCAAGAAGGGTTTAAAGGATAGATTAAGGGCTTAGAAAAGAAAGGGAAAAGACTTGGAAGAACAGCCAAAAAGGGGGCTGAATCGGACCAAATCGATTAATCGAAATTGAGATTCGACTAATCGATTTTGGTCTAGAAGTTCAAAAGTCATGAAAGCCCGATTTCGATTAATCGAATTGTATTTGGAAATCGACTAATCGACTGGGTACCTCTAGTGGCTGGAGAAATGAGACCTGGAGAAATCGACTAATCAAGTTGGAAAATCGATTAATCGATTTTGGTTTTCGATTAATCGATTTGGGATCGACTAATCGATTTTAGACTTTCGACTACTCGATTTGAGAATCGACTCCATTATGTTAGAGATTTCGATTAATCGATTTGGGATCGATTAATCGAATTTGAATTTTGATTAATCGATCTTGAGAATCGATTAATCGATTTGGGTTTCAATTAATCGATTTTGGGAATCGATTAATCGACTTTGACAGTTTTGCTTAACTTTCTAAGTTTTCTTTGAGGTTCATTGAGGGTCCAGGACCTTCTTCAATTACATCTTTAGTGATGTATTGCATGTGTTATGATGTACCATAGGTGGTACGTGTGAAAGTGAGCACAAGGAGCCGCATGGGACCTTGATGCTTGGAACATCAGAGACGTGAGGTAGGGAACACCTTGAACATGTACTTTATTTTCAAGAGCATGTATGTAGTGATATAATCATCAAATTTGAAGTTGTTTTAACCATGAAAAGCTTTGTGAAAAATGGGTGCGTGTGTGACACCAAGAATGTAAAAAAGGCATCAGTGTAATGTAAGTAATTCAGAATAAGTAATCTAATGAGATTGAGACATCTCCAGGGGATGAGAAAGTAATAAAGGCATCAGGTGTGATGCGGGTATGTATACATCCCAGGGATGTATACATGGGATTAAATAATTACTGTTGAGGCCTAACTGATATAAGATAGCACACTTACACGGTGAACAACTATATGTAAAGCACATGTTATTTTTATTCTTTGAGGTTTGATAGGATACCCCACCGACGTGGCGGGATACCCACGATTGACGCGGCAGGATATCCGTGATCGGTACGGCGGCGAATTCGTACACCAATACGGAAGTTTATCCGTAACCGTAAGTACATCCCAGGGATGTTGTGTGATATTTAACCCCGCCGCCTAGTGAGAAAGGGGCTTGGGTCGTATTCCCAGGGAATACATTTTTACAACTGTCTAATTAGATAACGATGAAGGGTATCTCATCGGGGCTCGATGCTATATTGCTCGGGGATTACTTAAGTTAAATATTTAAGTTTTTGCTTTAGGCGTGTTTAGTGTCATTCATGATAAATCAATAGTAAAGTAAGATATGCTAACTACCAGTAAACTTGAATGCAATTTATCATATTTAAACTGTTTTTCTAGCAAAAGCATAGACACATCATGCTTAGAGTATCATGGAATATATGTGAGTTTTAACTTATATGTTCATTGTGTTTGTTCCCTATTGAGCTAGGATGTAGCTCACCCTTTAGACTATACGTCGCAGGTCCATTGATAGCAGCAGTTGAGGCTTCGGGGGACGTGAATCCTGGTGATTCGGATTACGTACCTGGAGACGAGTTGGAGCCTCCACCCGAGGACTTCTTCTAGGAGACTCTGCTGTGTACTTTGACAGAGAGTTGTTTGAGAGCAGAATTATACGGCTTGGTATGTCAAGCCTTTATTTTAATAAATATGTAATTAAATTAAATTATTCGTTTGGCGAACCGTCTGGGGTGATCCGTTTATCACCGATGGTTCGGGTCGGTTCTCTGTTCATGCAGTGGCATGAAAGTAGAACTGCCTTTTGCGTATGCCAGTTGGACATATTAACTGTTTTCCGCTTTATGAGATTATTTGCATAATTATTTAATTATGCTTGTTATACCAATGTTCCGTACATAGCTTTGAGGCACGGTCTGGAGGATCGTGCTGATGGCACGAGTTTCGGTGTGCCAAAGTCCGGGCTGTCACAATTCGGGTTTATAATCTGCAAAAGGGATAAAAAATCTTCCCTCAAACTTGAGAGAAAAATACTTCTAGTTTAAGAGAACTACTATATTAGATGTTAGTAATAATGTATAATAAAAAAAATAGCAAATAATAAAAAACTTTTTTTTTTATATATGAGAACTAATTACAGAATATGAAAAGAAATATACTAAAAAGAAATTCCTAAGAAAAATCTAGACACACACTAAACTAAGATATTGCCAGCAACGTCCTAGATAAAGGTCCTCGACTTCTAACTACCTTCAATCAGAGTCTCTCATCTCTTGTAGCAACAGGGGCTCCAACCTTTGGAGGATTGCTACTCCAAGAGCTGTTGGAGCACTCTTCACTGCCCTTCTAAATCCCTCACCTCCCCTCCTCTTCTTTGGAGAGGTCATCTACTCCATGATTCGTCAACTGCACCTGTGATGCAGTTTGAGGAGTTGGAAGATGACACATCCCAACCCCCCCATTCACCCTATACTGCTCTCGTACGAAGATTTTTCGGGGAGACAGTAGAGTTGGGAAGGGGAAACTAGGGGCAATGGCGAGGGGTCGTGAGGAGATCAAGGATGGGATGGGAAGTGTTATTGAAAATCGTAGCCATCCTTATCGTACAGGAAGTTGCATTCCGGGTTGGTTGTAATGGTGTAAGGGTTAGGAAGTGGGGGGAAATGGTTTCGTGGTATATGGTTTCGAATTTGGATTAGTTTTAGGGTAAATGGTAGTCTCGGTGAATGATTCAGCATCTCAGATAGAACTCTGGCACTTTAATTTTTCTACTTTCTGTTGTGCAGCTAGGAGCTCGGCTCTCTGTTTTTCAAGAATTTTGCTAGAATCACTCTGGTGATTTTCTTCCGTCATGGGGTTTTAAGGTTACAGACGAAAGAAGAAGGGTTATTGGATGGTTTTGGTTAATGGGTGTGTATGGATTTTATAGGAAAAGTCTTGGTTTTGAACTGTCATTTCGAATAAACATCGATATGTAGGTTCCTAGGCTAGGGTGGTTGAAAAGTGGTAGTCTTGAATGCAAAGTCTATCCACTTCCTCTATGAGATTAAATGGGGTTTCATTTCCCATGCACCCGATGAGATTGATCACTAGGTTCTCCTATTCCCCAGAATTGTCATTTGTAATTCTGGATAACGATCACAAGAATCTTAGACTGGAAAATCATACTTGCTATGATTTAACTCTATATTCACGAGAATCGCAAATCCATCCACTTTAAGTGATAAAAAAATAATTTAAAAAAAGTCTTTACGATTAGTAGTCTTTTATAAATCGTAGAGGGTCTTTTCAAAAGCCCATATATATATACATATATTACACGTGTTTGCTACAGGTGAGTCGGTAGCTTGATGCGTTCCACGGGGAATTCATTGACGATCAAGGGGAGTTGATGTCCCTCCCATAAAAGTAATTCCTCCTTAGGTGCCAGTTGGCCAAGAGGAAGAATAGTTACTCTCTCTTGATTTAATCAAAATGGTTAGTTGCTTAACCTGAGTTTCTAACCGTGTAATGGTTTTCAGGAGATTTTGGAGTAATTGCATTTGAATTTGGCCATGATGTAGCCAGCTGTCGACTATCTGCAAGAGGGCTCCCTCGGTGTCATTGTGGTCTTAGGTCTGTGTGGGGCAAAGTAAGGAGAGTGCTGAGGAACTATTTGAGTTGGGCCATGGTAACGCTCATGGGCTTCTCCTTGTTGAGATGTTGGGCGCGATTTTGTACGCACCAGAATTTGAATTTTTGTCTTCCAAAGTCTTAATTTTGGAAGGCTATTCATCATTGACTTTAATTTGTATAGTCCTCTCTACCAAAGAGGTATACTCTTCGCGGTCTCTAATTTAATCTCTCCCGGTGCTTGGCATTACACTGGGTCCTCGCTAAAGTTCTCAAAGAATTCTCACGCAGTCTCAGCAGACAAAGTATGGATCATCCCCCCACAGGCAACATCAACTATGTGTCGGGTTTTGTCATTCAAACCTATATAGAAAGTGAGGATTATTTGCCAATGGGGTATTTCATGATGAGGACACCCATGTAAATGTTCGTTGAGGTGCGTCCATCCCTCTTGAAGAGATTCATCCGGATATTATTTGAAAGTTTGAATAAGATATCGGATTTGATTCGTTCTGTGTATTGGAAAGTATTTCATGAGAAATCCTCGTTTCAAGTCCTCCCAGGTAGCGAACGAATTATGAGGCAAGGACTGTATCCACTGCTTTGCCTCATCTCTAAGAGAATATGAAAATAGCCTTAGACGAAGAGATGTTTCTGGCAAATTATCGATTCAGAAAAGGTTGCACACTTCTATAAACTGTCTTAAATGTAAATAGGGATTTTCATCCCTTAGCCCACGAAATATTAGAAGTGCTTGAAATATTTTGGGCGTGATTTTAAAAATCTTATTACCGGTTATAGGGTTTAATTGTATGCATGGGGGAAGTGCATAGTGGTCCCCCATTATTTTAGCCATATGCTGTCTAAAACTAAGTGTTCCTAGTTTTTGTTTTAAGTTTATGTAATTTTTATTTTAGAAAGCAGGGAGAGAAATAAATCTGAGCCTCTAGTTTCTGTGGCCAGCAGGAGTGTTGAAGTTTTGATCCGTTGCTCCGAATTAACCTACAAAAATTTGAGAAGTGATCAATGAAAGATAAAAGTATAAAGAAATATAAAAAGAGAAAGATAAATATTAATTTCTAAAAGAATAAAAAATATTAGATAAAAACTTGAAAGAATTAGATAAATTTCGATTCCCCGACAGCGGCGCCAAAAACTTGACTTGCCTTTTATTGCGTATATATTTTATGTTAAATTCTAGTCTTAACCTATTGCAAGCCCACAATGGAAATTATAGTACTAGCATAGAATCGTTCTCACGAGGAAGTTTGTAATTATTTATTTAGTTTTATCTCTTATTCAAATCCTTATCTTTAAAAATTATTATTTATCTTTAAGATCTAATCTATTGGAGAAATATGAATAAAAGAACGATTTTTTAATCTAAAGTGCATAAAATAAATCCTAATCCTCTTTCTTCAGATTAAGGTCATCAATATTGATCTTTAGCTATTGGATATTTAAAAATTTAAACAGTACCGTTACACTATATTTTTAGTCTCCTAGCATTGGGCGTCAATCAAGTCTAAGATCCTATCAATACAGATTTAATCTAATCAACAACTTCCTAAAATTTGGGCGTCAATCAAATCTTAGAAAACTGAAGATGGAAAAGTAAAAATCGTTACACTAATCTGTAAATTATAACATGAACCATCAATTCAAATCAAAACTTAGAGATGTTTACAAAGCAAATAAATCTAAACTAAAAAATAAAGTAAAATATATCCTTCACCCCTTAGTTGCAATCGTCAATTGCTCTTGAGAAACTACAGATATCTATACTAATCTTCAGCACTCAATCGCAGTCGTCAATTTCTCTTGAGAAACCTTTGATCTCTAATCTATTCTAACTATTTTACACTACTTTGATAAAAAAAAATCCAACCTCAGACGTCAATTGATGTTGAAATTCTTCGATGCTTATTCCTATGCCGAGCTCTCTTACTTATAGATCATAAGGAGTCAGTTTACAAAGATCTAATTCTAATAAAATAAACTACTAAAAATACAAGTTTCCTAATATAACTCTAATTCCTAATTTTATCTTTCCTTTGCTTCAGCAGTTGATATACTTCTAGAACTTTATTTATAATTTAGCAAGAGTCCTTCAAAATCTTCTTCATCAATTTCCTCAGATCCGTGATTTGTCAGACTTCTAATTCAAAAGATCTTCTGTTTCTGGTTCATGACGGTGTATTATGCATGTGATCAGTAGCAGTGAGCTAAGCCTTCTGTAGAATCGCTAATAATGATTCTCTGTTCTTTCTTTTTTAGTGGAAAATCGTAAATTATAATTTTTCTTATGACTTTGATAGACTTGGCGAAAGATTCTTTGGAAAATCGTAAATGCTTATCTTCCTTGAGTGGCTTCTTCTGTAGAGTTGTAAATTACGTTTCTTTGGGTTTCATAGTCTCTCACTCCAGGAAAATCGTAAATAACGATTTTTCATTCTTTTATTAGGTGGAGCTTTCGTCTTTTAATCTATTGTCATTCTTACTGCTTTTTGAGTTACTTTTGACAAATATTAATACTTTGACTCTTCTTTATTGCTTTTCCTTAATATCTGTATATCAATAACTTATTAGTAGCAAACTATGGTCTAGCATCACTAAGTTAAGGGTAATAAAATGGTAAATTATGTGACTGATTAAACACCACCACAGAAATAGGTAACCACCAAATGTTAAGAAGAAAAATAAAAACAAAAGAACTATATATATATATATATATATATATATATATATATATACCCACAATTACAATTTACAGACTCTTACGTACAAAAAGTGGAAAACCTAGGAAAAATATAGACACGCCCAAACATTGGCAGCAACCCACGGAACATCGCAAGATCGACGTTGAAACGGTCCCTTGGTCTTCAATAAGATCCGATCCCTCCAAAAAGATATCTCCCCACTTGACCCTACTGGGTGCATTAAATAGAAGAGGAAAGTATCCCAGGTCACAAAGAGGAATTATGGCGAAGACATAGGCGGAGGTGAAGAGAGTGGATCAGCCTTACGACATTTTGGGGGAGGCGGCGAAGGAGGGAGCACAGGATTTAGAAATCATCTAAAACAATTAAGAGGAGAGCCTGTCACATATCTTTTTCAACCTTCGGCATTGTGGTTGCCTCTCTCTTTAGCCGATGTGTGATGGCCCTCCGGAAATCAGACCAACTCGGTTCGTCTGCCATGGGAGAAGGGTTTCAAGAAAAATGGTGGAAGATGAAGAGATTGGATGAAATGGGCGAAATGGGGAGGGGGGGTTTATAATGGAGGATGGTGGAGAAGGTGAAGGGTCGTGTTTAATGGGGAAGGTGGAAGGTTGGAAGGTGAAAGGGCGCCAAAATTAAAAAGAAACGACGCACAGAGCTCAAGGGAGAAGACGACTGTTGGGAAAACTATGGCAAGACCGATTGAAAATAGATTTCGATCGATCAAAAGGGCTTTTAATAGCCCTATGCCTAAGAACTCAACCGGTGGAAACCTTTTCAACTAGTCACAAAATAAGAGAAAATTTTATTTCTCTAGCAGCGCTTCGATTTTGAAGCAAAGATCCCCAGTTTCGACCGATCAAAATCAATTTCGACTGGTCAAAAAATAGCAGAAGATCTGGCTTTTGCTGCAGTTCTTCTTTCTTGAGTGACTCAACATGTCAAAATTGATTTCTGTTAGTGAAATGAATTCTCAGCCCAGACTTTACAAACATAAAAACTCCTAAACTCAACCAGTCCTAAAACCTAAATTAATAATTTATGTAGTGTTTGGGTTGCCTCTCAAGAAGCACTACGGATGCATCAGTAGCTCGACAAGGTCAAAGCGCTCATTAGGGCATTGGCGAGTCAGAGGAAGACAAAGTCTCCCCAGCCATTTCTTTGCCTTTTGGGTTATTAACCGGTTGCACATGCAATCGGGCCTCCTCTCTTTTATTTAATGCAGCCGCTAGTTGCCCTATTTGATTCCCTAGTGCTGTCATGGAATGCATGAGAGTGTGGAGTAAATGCTCTTGGTGTCGACCCTGTTGTTACCAGGTCCGGACTGCCTGCAACATGGCTTCCTCCACAGAGTTACTCCCATGAGGCTTATAATATTGTTGTCCCTCAGATGGTGAAATAAACTGAGAAGCATTCATCGGCCTTAGAGGCTGATTATTTCTCCGCATTGCGTTGTTCTGCAGGGAAAGATTAGGGTTGTTCCTCCAGCCTGAATTATAAATATTTACACAGCCAAAATTGTTATCTAGACACTAGAAGGAACTTGTTGCAGCATGATGTTCGTGATTTATTATGGGGGGATATAGGGCCAGCAAGATACATAGGAACCTCTTAAGTAGAATTATGGTTGAGACCATAAACCTCATCCCTTGGAGATGTTGGGTGTGATTTTATACCCAACATAGACTGAAATTTTATCTTCCGAAGTTTCAACTCGGGAGAGAGGCCATCTTTGATTTTAAGTAGTACAACCCTCCTCGCTTAGGAGGTGTACTTCTTAAATTCTCCAGGTCAGTCCGTCTTGATGCTGGGTGTTGCACCGATTCCACACTGAGGATCCCGAAAAGTTCCCATGCATCTGTTGCGATAAGTGAGAGAAACATGTATCATCAATCCAAAGCCGGGTTTGTTCATTTAAACCTTCATAGAAATTGAGCACCAATTCCCAACACGAGACCTCATGATGAGGGCACCTAAGCAGAAGCTCGTTGAAACGTTTCTAGCTTTCATAAAAAACTCTTATGGAGTTTGATAGAATGCAGTAATTACCCTTCAGAATCAACTCGTCTTACAAGTTGGGAAGTACTTATTGAAGAATGTGATTTATAACTCTTCCCAACTAGTAATCGAGTCAATGGGCAAAGAGTCCAACCACTGCTTTGCCCTATCTCTAAGTTTAAAACGAAAAAAGCCTCAAACAAGTGGCCTTTTCTGATAAGTTTTTAATTTTAAATGTGGCACAGATTTCTAGAAAGTATATTGGATGCATATGGAGATCCTCGTTACCATGCCCATGAAAAATAGGAAGCAATTGAATCATGTTGGGCTTGATCTCAAAGACCCCATTACCAGTGGCTGCAGGTACACGGATACATGAGGTAGGTGCTAAACTAGCTAGTGTATAATACTCCCTCAACGTTCTAGCCATGTGGCCCTCTCCCGCCAAAATGAATCTGATTGAAAAATAGGGCAGGATGGCTAGAACGTTCAAAATTACGACATTTTGAGAAGAACATGAGCTAGCGTAACTAGGCCGGCATGTTCTCTCAGGTTCAAGGTTTGGTTGTGAAAGAAAGAAAAGAATTGCAACCTTACCTTAGCAAAAACTAAAAACAAAAATAAAACACTAATCCTAATTAATGAAAATCGGAAGCACGCACCTGAAGCTCTAGTAGCATCCCGTGATAAGCCTTCAATTTTCCAAGCCTTAAAAAAAAAAAAAACTAGGGTTAGTATAATGATACAAAAATCAATAAAATAGAAATCAAATACGATAAAGCTAAAATTCCTGGCAATGGTGCCAAAAAACTTGATCATCTTAAAATATGACCTTGCAAGTGCACAAGTTTAGATGTACTAGGGCAAATACAAGGGTGTCAAACCATAGAGATTTGTTGTTTACCTTTATTTAATCTCTGTTTTACAAAATACTTTGTAACATTAAATTTTCTAAATTATTCTAAAACAATAAAAGAAAATCTAAAATAGTTTTGAAATAAGAGAGGAGAAGCCAGTCTGGAATCTCTTTTAGATTTCAGAATTGTATAAGATAAACCTTATTTCTTGTCTATAATGAATCCCAGGTACCCCCGCTCCAGGCTACGAGCTCTGTCCCTTCGTATATGAATTAGATAGATCTAATTGTCAAAGCATCATTGCACGAACCAACAAAAACTATCTTACAAGGCCTCGTCCGTCGGTGAATATCCTACCTAGACTAACCCCAATCCCTACAAGGCCACTGAGATTATATTAAATAAGATTACATTGTTACCATCCTGTTCTCAATCTAGTCGAAATCTCGAACATGCAATCGTACCATAAACGGAATTCAAAAATAGAATAAAAATAAACTTTATTATAAACTTATCTGAAATTTACAAGAGATCACAGCCTGAAGCTTTTAAGTGCGCATCAATCCAGAGACCTTTATCATTGCTGAATCGGTCTTGGATCGATGATTACATTCAATCCCTCTCTATTTCAGAACTAAAACCTAACCTAATCTATGGAAATTCACGCTCGAGCTTTCTAGAAAAGTTCCACCGTGCGAATTCCCTTTAACCTAAACCTAGGATCCTTATTTATAGATTACAAGGCCCTAGCACAAATATATACGACAAGAAACTCTAAAGGATCCCTAAAAATTCTCCAAGGAAGAAGAATCCGAAAGGAAATCGTATTACTTGAGTTTATCCACTTTTAGAAGAGAAATTCGGAGAAGATCTCAGACGCCGAAAGCAATCCACAGTTGGACCTTATTTGTCGCTTGAAAACGCAACTGTGATTGGTCGAAATTAGATTCTCAATCGGTTGGGCTTTAGATTTCTTCTCCAAGTTGGCGATGCTTCGCGAGGCTTCATTTTAACTTGAACTCCTGACCGGTCGATTGTGTTGTGACCGGTCAAAAATATAGATGTATATTTATGTGCGCTGCTTATTTAATTTCCAACCAGTCAAACGAGTTAAGACCGGTCCGTCTATGAATTTTTTGAAGTTGCTGAGAGGCTGACTAGTCGAAATAGCCATTTCAACCTGTCCATTTGGACTATCTTCTCTCCTCTCTGCTGCACTATCTTGACTGGTCAGGAATGCAATTTCGATCGGTCAAAATAACCTTCAACTGCTTCCCTTCCTCTGGTTCTCTTTAGATTCTTGCCATTGCTTCAGATTTCTTCTTAACTTTGCTCTTTTAGCTCATTTTGCATTTATCCTGCTTTTATACCTGTTGTAACACAACACGAACTAAAAGCACATATTAGTAGTCAAATGAAGGCTAATAAGGCCAAGATTTGGGCATAAATTATATAACTTTTGAGGCCGATCAAACCCTAAATGTTCGAGTTTAGACCTTCAACTTCTTTTAGAAATTTCGCTGAGTAGGTATTCTAGTTGGAGTTGGCCCTTCTACCTCACTTCTCGCACCTTCCAAAGAGAGATAAGGCTAACCTTAGAACCTTTCCCTTAGGATACTCTTTCTAAATTCTTAACCTAGATCCAATTATGTACCCACCACTCTTGCATATTTCAAAACATCATAGTCTTTAAACCAGTTTGCCTAAGGGAGCCAACATAGGGTACTCGGGAATGAGTTTGATTCTCCTGCGCATAATGAGCCAACAAACCCCTTTTAGTTTAGAACTTTTAGGTTGGATTTTCAAATTAGCAAAAATTAGGCAACCCTAGCTGCTAAAATCGGCAGACCGATGTTTAGTATAGGAGTCCAATCAACAACCCCCCACCTAAACCTCGCAATTAGTGACGTTCTACGGTGTCGATAAATATCCATAGGTAGCGATCACATATTTGTTAGTAGGTATGTTTGCTACTAACACCTTTTTTACATGATACTTTATTCGTTAGTGAGTCTATTTGTCACTAACATCTTTTTTATAGGTTTGCTTGCTGCATTAGCATTAATATTTTATCAAGTGAGTTTATTTCTCACTAACATTTGTTTTATAGATTTGTATGCTGCATAACCCCTCATTTGAACATTAATAAGTATGTTTGTTATTAACGTTCGGATTGACAAGTTTGTTTGTTGCGTAACCTTTAAACCAAGTAAGTTTGTTGCTACTTTACCTTCACCCTCTTACAAATTTAGTCTCGAGTGACCAATTTGGAGCATTTTCCCGAATCCAAGAGGGTTCCCGAAAATCATGTACCAACACTAACCTTTAGATCTGACCTAACAAATCAAGTTTGTATGCCATACTCGTAGGGCTCTCAATGGGTCGAGTTGGGCCGTGGACAAGCTGATCTATTATCAAGCTTTTGGAACTAACCCACACTCTACCCAACATAAATGTGAGGGCACACTAACCTTAGCCATACCCGACTCATGGTGGGTCGGGTCGGGGCGTGGGCCAGCCTCTATGTAAAGTGGTTTCAATTGGTCGGCTCAGGCGGAGTTCGAGTTGTGCTTTAATGGGCTAATTCATATTTGAACTCTAGAAACCAACTATATCTTGTCGAGCTTTAAAATTTGGCCGATCCAGCCCATTTATATATTTGACCTAGTAACTTTAAGCCCATACCCAGATCGTGGAGGGTTGAAGCCTGACCCATCACCCCGACCCGCTGATAGCACTAGTTCAAGGTAGGATAGTCAACGGGCTAGTCAGGTAAAATTTTTGGCTAGCCAATAAGTAAATCGCAAATGCCCGACTTGACTTGAAATCCCAATAGGGTAAAAACCCTTATTTTTTTAATGTTGCATTATTTGCACCCGTTTTTCCTATGAAGAACACGCACATTTCCACCATCTAAAATCGTTGACGGCCGATGGAGATCATTTTTTGTCCCAATAGATATCGAGATCATGGTGCAACTATTGGACGATCACATGTTGATTCCATTGGTTCAAATCCCCAAAAGTGTACATGATCGTGGGTGTACTATGAGAAAGGATTCTTAAGTATTACTTTTGGGGATGTGTGCCACATGGAATCAAGATCTAACCGTCTGATACGTGTGCCGCAATCTCAGGATGTATTATATGTAAGATTGAGACAAAAAACTATCTCGAACGTCTGATTCAAGAAGTCAACTATTTCTTATTATTGAAATGTGTGTGTTATTTACAGGAAAAACAGGTGCAAATAATGCTACCTTTTTTTATATATTTTTTTGGGGGTGTTTTAGAAAAGAAGGGACTATTAAATAAAAGGATTGACACGATTTATGAGGTTCTGAAAAAGAGTTTTGGTCAACTTAAGAGAAAAATTTATATTTGAAGTTACAGAAATACCCTTCTATTAAAATCTCAATGAAGAAGAAGAGAATAATGGCTTCTGTGGCTGATTGGTTTAGGAAATAATAGATTTCATTGCTTATCATAATAGATCTTCGACAGTGCAATTAATTTTGGCAAACAATCTTTCTTATGCAGTAAAACTTGAACATGACCTAAATCTCTTGACAATCAGGAGCATCCATTAATAGAGGCCTACAGTAGAAGATTTTGTCATTATTCATTGGTATCTTTTGATGATGGTAGAGCTCTTTATTAATGAAGGTATATCTTTGTTATAATGATTTCACGGAGGTCTTTCTCCAATCTTAAGATCGCGGAGTTTAAAGAAATGTCAGAAGCTACAAAACGATCGTTAATGGAGTCATTAATGACGTTGTTCACAACTTCTTTAAAGGTTCCCTTAATAGACGCTCTTGGTTCATGAGAGAAGCAAGAGAAAAGAAAAAAGAAATGAGAGAAATCTGGTGAATTTTTATAGAAGCAAGAGAGGAGAAGAAATAAATTCAGTCGTCCACGTTTATCTTCTCTCTCATTTGAGACATTTGGGAGAGAATGATACTCTAGTATTTTTATATTCACAATTTATGTTTGGGAACCTCAAAATTAGTGTCGGTCCCTTGTTTCTAAAAGTTTTCAAATGAGTGTATAATACCCTCAAACGATTTTCAATGGATCATGTTTTCATTTTTTTGCATATAGAATATATCGACCCCACCCAACCTTAACAAAACCTCCTGGTCAACCCGAAAGAAAACCTCTGTTTCTTAAACCCTAACCCTTAATCCCGAGAAGTACAGAACCACTACACTAAATGCTCCACCATTTTCGTCTGCAAACCCTAAACCCATCTCTCTTCTTCTTCTTCTCCACTCAAACTAACCCACCAAGTCCTCCACCTCGCAAAGCCATACAAAGCATTCGTCGCCTTCTCAAGCTCCTCTCCACTGAACCCTCTCAAACCCTAACCAATCCCCGCCTCTCTGAAACCCTCAAAACCCTCAAAACTTCCCCTCAATCTCTCTCCCCCTCACAAGCCTCCCTCCTCATAAATTCCATCTCAAACCCTCTCATATCTTTCGATTTCTACCGTTTTTTAAAGTCTTCGAAACATCAATTCGTGCTCGATTCGACCGTTTTTATGTCTCTCATACGATCGCAAGTCCGATCGACCAAGCCTGAAATCTCGAGAATCCGTTATTACATTGATGAGATGAAGAAAAACAAGATTGCGGCCCCTAATGCGGATTTCCGTGAGTTGTGTGGGTTGTTGTTCCCTGACAATGTTGAATTGGCGGGCTTTTTCGTCCGCGCTGTGTTGGAAGGGCTTGAATTTGATGTGAAGAATTGCATTTGTGCGATGGAAGTTTATGTTGAGAATGGGTTCGCTGGGGAGGCGGTTTCTGTTATGGAGTGGGCGAGGGTGCGGATGGGAAGCCCTAGTTTGGAGTTTTTCTCATGTGTGATGAATGTGTATAGGGTAAGTGGGGATGCGAAAGCGGCCATGGAGACATTTTTGGAGATGCAAGAGAGGGGGGTTTCTGCTGATGAGGGGATTTATAGGGCTTTGTTAGGAATTCTTTGTAGAATTGGCTGGGTGAAGCTTTCTTGGATTGTATTGGAACAGATGAAAAGGGTTGGTTTTCGACCTGACGAGCAATTGGCTTTGGATTTAGTGAGGGGTTTCGTAGAAGGAAACATGCTTATTGAAGCTGGGTATCTCTTCAAAGAAAGGGTTCTTAAGGACTCAGGTAGTTTGTCTGTATACGCAGAGGCAATGGCTGAGAAAAGGATGCCTCTGATGGCTATTGAACTTTTTGGAACACTTCGTGATTCAGGGGTAGTTATTGAAGATCGGGTTTATGCGTCTCTTATTCGTGGTTGTGGAAAAATGGGTTTGACCAAGGAGGCCGAGAAGATTTTTGATGATATTAAGCAATTTTTAAGTATAAATGATAGGGATTTGGTGTATGCATCAATAATTTATGTGTGTTCAAGGGCGGGGATGAGGAAATCGGCGGAGATGGTTTGGAACGAAATGCAGGTTGGAGGAGTTTTTAGTGGAGGTGGAGAGGTGTGCTTATACATGATGTCAATGTATAGATCGTTGGGCCTAGTAGGAGATGTGGTGATGTTGTTCGATCGGTGGAAGGGAAGCAGTTGTCGCCTGAGTGTGGATGCTTATGTCATTTTGGTTGATGCTTTGTGTAAATCAGGAAAGCTTAATCAAGCCAGAAATTGTCTTCTTGAAATGAGAAATGTCGGAATTTGTCCGAGTAATTCGATTTATTTGTCTATGATGGACAGTTATCTAAGAACAGGCCTTCTCAATCATGCTATCGGGTTGCTTGATGAATATAAGATATCGGGATTGAGAGTAGACAATGAAGTTGCAACTGTTGTTGCTACAATTTTGATCCAAGCGAGTAGGTATTCTGAGCTTGAATTTACCTTGGACGAGTTCTCAAGGCAGGGTATCACTATTTCAAGAGATAAGGGAGATATTCTGGTGAAAATATGTAGAGATGATGCTTGTTTGAGAAAGCTTGGTCAGTTGATTCAGCAGTAGATAAGTGGTCGATTCATCACTAAGGAGCGTTACATCCGTTAAATTGGATCAGTTTCTCAATCTGTTGCTCACTTGGTAGGTTTGTTATTCTCTCACTGTGGTTTTCATATAAAATATCACGTGGTTTAATTCTTTATAGACTTATGTAACCTTATGTTATTGGGGCTTGTGGACTTGGAAAACATATAGCTCAGATTCTGCAGTCTTAATTTTGTTTTTTTATCTGCTGAGAAAAGCTGAAATATGCTAGGAATGGGACACCATCAAATGAACTTATGAATGAGGCTGCTATTGGGAAGTGTCTGGTTCATCATTGTCATCACAGCCTTATTCCATCAATTTGGGGTTGGCTCTGCAAGTCCTATTTCTCTATTAGCTTTTTATCAGCACCAACCTCTGTAACTTCACAATCATTCATATCCCCGCTCACGGCTTCCTTGTAGGTCTTCCTTTTCTCCTACTTCCTTGTAGCCAGGGATTTAATGTCGGATATGTATCGGCATATCGGCCAGGTTCCAGCCGGATACATATTCTATATGTATCAGCCAATCCAGCCGATATTCGGGCACCTTTTTTTTATTTTTATAATAATAATATATATATGAAAATACATTTTTTTTTTTTGGAAAAAAGGGTATTTTGATATTTTGCCGGAGTCAAATCTGAGTCATATGGCCCGATATGGGCCGATATGGTTTGATATTTGACCTTTTTGGCCAGATATTTGACCTCCTATTAAATCGGGGTATATATCGGTATCGGATGGGGCCTAACCTGATACATATCACCCGATATGTATCGGATATGGACAATATTTAAAATCATGCTTGTAGCTTGTCAATCCTTTGTACAACACTTGCTTCGTGCCTCCGATGAAGATGTAAACCACCTCAAGTGACATTCCATAATTTTTTCCTTGACAGATGCTGCTATCAAATTATTCTTTATGTATTGGGAGGTGTCTAGTTGAAGACCTTAACAAATGGGTAACCACTGGAGTACTGGACAAATATTGGGGTTTTTGTCAAATTTACGTCATCAGTGGTTAGAGTTAGAGTGAGTTCCCTAGTAAAATTTTCAAACTGGTTTCTTTTGGAAATGCGAAGATCTAATGTTAGATCAAACAATTTGATGTATGTACTATGTTCTAGTCAGTTTTCTTGTGGAAACAAATATGACCCATAATATGGTCATGCATATGAAAGACGAACTATGAATTTAGACCGTGGAAACTTGTAGCTCTCAACATTCCACTATCATCATCATAGCCTTATCCCATCTATTTCAGGTTGGCTTTGTGAGTCCTATTTCTCTGCTTGTTTCTGTTCAACGCTAAGCTCTCTGTAATTCCCTAGTCTATCATGTCACATTTCACTACTTCCCTCCAGGGACTCACTGGTCTTCCTCTTCTCCTTTTTTCTTGTGCTTGTAACATCTCAATCCTTCACACAAGGTCTGTTTCTGGCCTCAGATAGACATATTCAAACCTTCTCAAACGACATTCCCTAATTTTCTCCTTTATGGGTGTCGCTCTCAAATTTCCTCGAATGCACTGCTTCTAATTTTATCCTTTAATGTTACTCCACTCGTTCATCTTAACATGTGCATCTCAGCCCCATGTACTCTTATTTTCTTGTCACTTTTTGTAGGCCAAAATTCTGCACCATATGGTATGACAGGTCTTATAGCTATATGGTAAGAAAATCCTTGATTTGCCATGAGGAATACATTGACCAGCCTACGACAGTTAATTTGGTGGCTAGCCCCTACACAAATGGCTATGTTGACAACTCTAAAATAATCCTAGAGATTTTTCTCCTAACAAAAGTTACCCAATTTTGATGAGAACAATATTGTTTTTGTAAATTTTTTTTAGGTTATTACATCTAATTAGGAGTGAAAAGTATCTTAAGTTAGTTAGGTTGTTAAATTGTTTTGAAATGAATTCCAAGAGCAATGTCCATTTATTGATGTTCCTATTAATGCAAAATAGAATTTTATCTTTTCTTGTGGTAAATTCAAGGTGAATCTCAATTTCTTTGATTTAATTCTTACTTCCTTTTCCAAATCATTTATTATATTATGAGCTTGTGCATCATTAATTGCATCAATTGATATTAGAGCAGGGTGTTCTCGAGTTTCAGCATGAGGTAAGGCATAGGCACTGTGCAATGATAACTCCCATTTAGATGAATAAATATAAGATTCGCAGAGCAAAATAGAACACATGGCGCAACCTATGGAGCTATTGGTGGTTTCTGATCACGTGATTGGAGGCAATCTTGATGATCAAAGGGTTGATCGAGAACCCTTTTGCCAATGTGCCATATGAAGAATCGGTAAATCAGAGGTCCTAAACTAAATTACCTCACGGGTACGGAGATGGAAAGGACCACATACTTTGGATCCTCTTCACCTTGAAATCTTAGGATTCACAAAAATGCATAGCAGAATTAGTATCCAACTTTCCATATTATTCTACAAATAATACGTTGTTTTTGGTGGATCCTCTAACAAATCTAAACTTTCAAACAAGATGTCATTATCGTGGCCGTAGGTGTTTACAAATTTATTGTCGCATACTATTTAAATGCCTAAGATGCCTTAAAAAACAGTTTCTCACTGTGTAATTGATATAAATAAATAGAATGTGGAATTTGCTTTAGATTTTGGATAATGGTTCGAGGACGCTGATACAATCAAGTTCTCTGTGATGTGTATCTTGTATATTATGTTTAACCATAGATCAAGAGAGGAGTCGATTTCAACGATCTTCCAAACTGTTTTCACTGAGTCCTTTTTTCTCTAAGTACTCATTGAGTCCTGAATTTCTTCCAGGGTTCGCCCCTTTGTTTCTGGTACCATCTTTGCCAGAAACAATATTGTTGCTGCACAAATCCCACTTAAGATGAAAAAGGTACCTGAAACAAGGAAAAAACATTTTCAGTAAGCTCCTTAATCTAACTGTAGATATATGGCCCTTACTGTGACATTTAATAACCGGCTCTATGGTTAATTGCTCGTGCACAAACCAAGATTAGGCCATAAGAAATTCAAAAATTGTAGAAGTGTGATCCTATATCATGCATATGCGAGAAATTTAGCCCAGTTGCTTTTGCGTGCAAGCAATCACTCTTTATTTCTACTCATATTTTTGCAGTTCAATCTCTTCATTAATGTTCCAGTGGTGGCATGTCAGCATATAAAATTGCTTTCTGTTATGCAATATGCATCATGCATGTCAGCACATAAAATTGCTTTCTGTTATGCAATATGCATCATGTAACATAAACATTTAAAAAACAACTCTTTTGCTAGGAACCTTTCCTCATTATTTTTGTATGCTTTTAATCAAGTGGGACAATTTGAAAATCATGGTTGTTTCAGATGTGTGTTCTCATATTGTATTGAACTTAGCTCAAGTCACTATGAAGTTCTCATACTTCAGTCACAAAAGTTGTTGAAAACTTCTTATGTTTGTGACCATCCGATGTGATTTATGAAGTCAGCTAACCAAACTATTGGGTTGAATGGGCAATTTTTCACTGACTAGGACGAACACATGTTTGAGCTAGAAGCCATTGGATCAGCTTGCTTGTGAGGTATTTGAATATGTAACATTGTCAAGTAAGTATTCTCTGAAAATCTATTTTTCTTACGAATTAATCATTGATGATCAACCATGAAAAGCTCCACTAGTTGAGCACATGATTCCTTATAAGATGCAAGAGAGTTTTGGGAACATAGTCAACACGTAAACTAGGGTTTCTAGATGAACCACGAAACTCGAGAGTTCTCTTCAAAATTTCATACAACATGGACTAAAAGAAGGGTTCTATATTGCATGAGTTTAAATACAATATATAACCCACTTAAGATGGAACTCCTAATCCAACCGAAATTATTTAGACTCCCTAACTCACATAAAATTCAAAACTAAAATGTTAAATGTTAACCTATTAAGTCTTAAGAATCCCCAACATAAAAGTAAAATTCCCAAAACCTTGCCATGCTCAGTTCAACTCCAAGTCAAATCATGGGATTAGTGAGTTTATCGTGATTTGACAATGAACCACATGACCCATTTAAGCGGTCATGAGAGCCTTTAGTGGTCACATGATCCCCTCCCCTCCCCCCCCCCCCACCTTAAAAAAATAATTGGTCCCTTTATTTAGCCAATAGCACAGATTTTGGCCCAAATCTCTTTCGTCTCCTCAATTCTCTTGCTTAACCTTTTTCCTTTTGTCATTTCTTCTCTCTTAAGTGGTCTTTGGATTTCCTAATTGGAAGGCACCCGCCCTTGAGGAACATCTTGCTTGAGGTCTTTGCACATCTGTTGGTCTTAAATCCATGAAGATCATTGGAGGGTTGATACTTCCTTCCTGTTCCCGCTTGATAATCACTAAGTAAGACGGGTTATTTGGATACCACTCGACTTTTAGAGAGGCTTTTAGGGTTTGATTGCTAGGGTAGAGTTAGATTGGAAGAGCAGGAAGAGGAAAAAGAAAAATAGAGGGGAGAGAGATAGCCAAAAAATGATCTAGTTACGGTTGGAGTCCCTACTGGCTTTTCTATTAAGCCCTAGATACCGAAATACCCTTACATTATATTGTACCACAGCCAATACTATGTCTAATACACCAATAAGCTACATGCACACACACACACACACACACACACACACACACACACATATATATATATATATATATATATATATATATACACACCCCAGTACTCCCCCTAAAGCTGGTGCATAGATATCTATTATGCCCAACTTGACAAGAATACTTCACATATATATATATATATATATATATATATATATATATATATATATATACCGCAATACTCCCCCTAAAGCTGGTGCATAGATATCTATTACGCCCAACTTGACAAGAATACTTCAAAGCTGTGAGGACCAAGTGCGCCCTAGAGAAAATATCTTCCAACTGATCTGAAGAGGAAACTATAGGAGTATTAATGTTGCCAGCTTGAATCTTTTCTTGAACACAGTGAATATCTACTTCAATGTGCTTCGTTCTCTCATGAAGAATGGATTCAGCAGTAATATTAATAGTCGCCTGATTATCACAATGCAGAGGCATGGGGATTGGATGGGGGAGATCCAAGCTCAATGAGAAGAGAGCGAAGTCATAAGAGCTCACAGGTGCCCATGTGCCAGAGCTCTATATTCCGACTCAATGCTATGGAGACTACATCTTCTTCTTACTTTTCCCTACCACCAAGTTACCTCCAAGGAAAGCACAATATCCGGAGGTGGAATGACAATCATTGGGATCCCCAACATAATCGACATCACTATACCAGCTGATAATCAGGTATCTGGCATCAGACTAGAATTGTCTTCTTTAAGGAGAGGATTTGATATAAAGCAATATGCGATGCACTGCATCCATAGTAGTAGTAAGATAGATAAGGCGTCCAACAAGACGCCAACACTTGGATGGGTCTGAGAGAGGCTCTTCAATATCTGCACGAAGATGATGTCTAGGGTCCATTAGAGACTCTTCCAGTCTACACCCATGCATACCAATGTCCCGCAAAAATCAATAGCATACTTCCTCTGTGCAAGATATTCCTCAAGAAGATCGAGCAATCTTTATACCAAGAAAAGTACTTAGACGACCCATGTCTTTCACATCAAAGGCTTTCCCCTATTCTTCTTTACCATGAACAATTAAGGCAAAGTCATCACCTGTGACTATCATATCATCAACGTGCACAATTAAGGTAATCTCGGGGCCTCCTGAACTAGTGTGAATGAAGCATGTGGGAGTGGCATCAGATGGATCCCATAGTAACTAAGAACAACAACAGTAAACTTCTGAAACCAAGCTCTGGAAGATTGTTTCAGCCTATAAATTGTTTTCTCAGGCGAATAAGCCTTCCAGAATACTCCCCCTGAAGTTGAAAGCTAGGTGGGAGATCTATATAAATCTCCTCACTCAAATGCCATGAAGAAATATATTTTAACATCAAAATAACAGAAGGGCCAACTGCAGTAGGCTGCCAAAAAGATAATGACCCGGACAGAAGTGAGCTTAGCAATAGGAGCAAATGTCGGGGTGAAATCTAGTCCCAACATCGGAGTAAAGAAATCTCAGACTAAAATACCCTTACATTATACATATATCCAATACTCTGTGTAAGACACCACTAAGCTACATAGTCATACACATATCCCAACAATACCATCCTTCTTGAATGTGTTCTTACCCCTGAGAATGTGAAGTCAGATTGTATTGTCACGGTGATCTAAGTAATATGTGACATGCATCCATGGGACGTAGTTACATCAATCTTCATCATTTATTTCTTTATTTTTTTGAGGGAGAATTTAATCAAGCACCAATGCTCAACGGCTGTTTCTCTGCCCATTTAAAACCGTAACACTTTGTAAGTATCGTTAGACTTCCCGATTGGTAAATGTAGCTGGTCTCTTTAGAAACCATATTTTTGTGCTTCCACTGTTGATGACTGCCAGTAGGTATCGATTGCTACGTATATCAGCAACAGATATTGACCAATACCAGTAGGTAATGATTGACATCTGGGGATCCCAATACACATGTATATCAGTATCGGCCAGGTTAAAAACTATTAGGTATTGGTGTCAATTGATACTTTAAACCATTGCTCAGTAGATTGGATGTTCTATTGGGCCTAGTAGCTTCCCTTCTGGGCCCTTATGTGTGGCCTGCCTAGATCTGTTTCCTCTTCTTCCACGTTTTCCTATTTCTTTTGCCCTTCTTCCTCTTCTGGTTCTTTCACGTGATTTGCTTGGATACCTCAGAAAGTTTGTGCTAGGTAATTCAATGAGAAGAGAACTTGACTGTATAAATGTCTTAGACCTCTTTCACTTCCACTTTAGGATTTTATGAAGAGCTAATCAATGCTGTATTAATTGTCTCGAGAAGACCCAATGGTGGCTTAACACTGAAAATAATATGTCGAGGTTTCGGTGGCTATGTAAATAGAGTATGATGCAAAGGGAATGTTGTCACATTAACTCATTCTCTCTTCTTGCTCATTCACTTACATTTTTAGCATCCCCTTCAACCATAGTATGAAAAACAAATCTAGTCTTAAATAAGCCACATACTTTCCCAAGATACTTTTACTTTTTCTTTCTTTAACTCTTTGATTTCAAAATGCACTGAAATAGGACATGGTGATCTATATTGTCACCATTTATAACATACTGCGCTTTCGTCGAAGTTTAGTTTTACAGAACTCAACCTAGGTAGATTTCATCTGTCATCGGTTTTCGTTCTTTTCGTCTAATATGTTTTTTAAGAAATCTTATTAATGCCAAAGCTTCTTGTCACGGAGTTACTCTTTGCGACGTAATCTCTCGTGCGGCAACTAGCTTTTCACGTACTAGATCAGCCTACTCGTGTTTCAAACCTGCACGGTAACGCGTTAGGTTAGAAACTATGCAGATTCCCGAATGCAACTCATATAGCTATACGCAGCGATAGTCCTAGGGGCAGCCCCACTTAGAGTTTAGGTCCGCACAATGAGGGTGGTCGTGGACCACCAACATGATGGCTCCAGCGCACGATGCGACAGGAGTGACCTAACACCTATGCGAGGCCCAGATGCGCGAAGTCAAGCCCACAAGGCTATCATACGGGTTCCGTAGGGGATCACTTAGGCCAGCGACACGTCACGTGGCTGTTAGATCCTTTCCCCATATATATGGTTTAAACATCAATAGTGCCTAAATGGCGGGAGGACCTCAAACCCCTTGGTTTGTCATACCGCAACGCCCTCCCGCATCGCTAGCCCAACTTGGCTCAGTCACGTCCGCATCACGTGCCCTGCTGGCACTGCATCACGACCAAACTGCCACCATGTCGCGTGCCTCCTGGCCCACGACCGAAGCTCTTGGAGTACCAATGGCGAAGCCCTCATGGCTTTGGTGACGCGCCGACGATGCCCCCGCTTCAACCCACCAATGCCTGACGCACTAGTGGCACAAGTGGCCCTGCGGCTGGCTCGGATGGCCACGCCGCGAGCCCACGTCACATCCTCCCCTACTTAGTTGCGTTGACGTCCTCGTCGACGCGCTTCCAGTATTTCTTCAGGGCGGATTTGAAGGACGGGTGGGTACTCTCAAGTTCCCACGTAATTTCAGCCTCTGGCAGGCCTTTCCACTTCAAAAGGTACTCCACAGGAAATTCATTCTGACTGCCATCTTCCCGGTTACTGCATCTGTGTGCAAGGATTTCTTCAACCTGTCTCTTTAACTGTAAATCGACATCTAGGGCTACACGAGTTGACAAACTTCTCCCTGGATTATTCAAGTCTCTTTGATATGGCTTCAAGCAACTGACGTGAAATACCAGATGCATTCTTAGGCGGGAAGGAAGTTGCACTCGAAATGAGACATCATTAATCCTCTTTGTGATCGGAAATGGCCCATCATACTTACGAACTAATCCTGCATGCTTTTTTCTGAAGAATTTGAGCAGCTTCGGATTAAGTTTTACCAAAACTTCATCGCCTACGTGCAACTCGATAGGCCGTCGACCCTGATCGGCCTACTTCTTCATTCGCTTAGCGGCCTTTTCCAGATAGGCCTTAGCAATCTCTACATTCCTCTGCCACTCCTTGGCAAGATGGTAAGCTGCCGAACTTGACCCAGTATATCCCATAGTAATTGCATGCGGAGTTAATGGTTGCTGGCTAGTTGCTAATTTGAATGGGCTCTTATTTGAGGCTGAACTCTTCCGCATATTATAACAAAATTGTGCCACGTCTAACAACTGAACCCAATTCTTTTGATTGGCACTGATAAAATGTCTCAAATATTCTTCCAAAATAGCATTCACCCTTTCTGTCTGTCCGTTTGTTTGTGGATGCATGCTGGATGAGAAGTTCAGTTTCGTCCCCAAGAGCTGGAATACTTCTGACCAAAACTTGCTAGCAAACCGTGGATCTCTATCACTGACAATCACTTGCGGCACTCTCCAATGTTTCACAACATTACTGACAAATAATTGTGCAGCTTGCTCTGCATTACAGTTCACCGGTGCCGGAATGAATGTAGCGTACTTTGAGAATCGATCCACAACTACCAGGATGGACCCTAGTGTCCCTACCTACGGCAATGCAGAGATGAAGTCAAGGGAGACGCTCTCCCATGTGCGGATAGTGCGGCAGCAGGCGAGTCCAAATGGTTTAGCTCTTTCCACTTTATCCTGCTGGCATATCAGGCAAGTCCCGACATATTCCTCTACGTCCTCTTCCATCTTGGGCCAATAGAAACGCCTTTCCAACAAGGCGAGCGTGCGATGAATTCCTGGATGACCAGCCCACAATGTGTCATGACACTCTTTCAAGAATTCCTTCTAAGTTCTGTCACTTTTGGTACATAGAAACGGCCCCCTTTGGTCACCAACAGTCCTTCCTCAGTCCAGAACCGCCGTGTTTTCCCCTCTTGTATCTGCTGTATCAGGGTCCTTGCGAGTGCATCTAATTTTAACCCATCTCGTAATCTATCGGGGATAGTCGAACTAATGTGGCTAGCTGTAGTTTGTTCTTCAATTTTTAGCGTTGCTAACTGAACTTTCAATGCTACTAACTCCGCTTTACGACTCAAAGCGTCTGCAACTTGGTTGGTCCTGCCAGGCTTGTACACCAAGTCTATATCGAACTCGGCCAAGAAATCTTGCGAACGGGCCTGTTTCGGCGATAACTTCTTTTGTGTCTGAAAGTAGCTGGTCGCCACATTGTCGGTCATCACTAGGAACTTCGACCCAAGTAGGTAGTGCCTCCACGTCCTTAGACAATGTACTACTGCTGTCATCTCCTTTTCTTGAACCGTATACCGCCGCTCGGTATCATTCAGCTTTCTGCTCTCAAAGGCCACTGGATGCTCTTCTTGCATTAATACTTCTCCTATCGCATAGTCGGAGGCATCCGTGTGTACCTCGAATGGCTTGGAGTGATCAGGTAGCTTTAGCACAGGGTCACTCATGACCACTGCTTTCAAATCCTCAAATGCCCTCTGGCATTTTTCCCACCACTGCCACGGTCGATCCTTCTTCAACAGGTCAGTCAGTGGTGCCGCACGGTGTGAATAGCCGGGGATGAACCTTCTGTAATAGTTGACCAAACCCAAAAATGACCGCAACTCGGTCACGCTTTCTGGCACTCTCCAGTCTTGGATTGCACGAACTTTCTCAAGGTCCATGCTGATGTTTCCTCCCCCAATAAGGTGTCCCAAAAACATAATCTGCTCTTGTGCAAATGAACACTTCTCCTTCTTGACATAGAGCTAATTTTCTCGCAGTATCTTGAAGATGATTTGGAGGTGGTTGAGATGTTCTTCCAATGTATTGCTGTACACAACGATATCGTCTAAGTACACCACCACGAACTTGTCGAGGTAGGCATGGAACAACTCATTCATCAGGGTGCAGAAGGTGGCTGGGGCATTAGTCAGCCCAAAGGGCATTACTAGAAACTCAAAGGCTCCATACCTGGTCACACAGGTAGTCTTGCTTTCATCTCCTCGGACACTTTTGATAATAGCCAGATCTCAAGTCCAGCTTGGTAAAGTACCTCGCACTGCCCAACTGATCAAACAAATCTGCAATCAATGGCACTGGATACTTATTCTTGACGGTAACCTTATTCAACGCTCTGTAGTCGATGCATAATCGAAGGCTACCGTAACGTTTCTTCTGGAATAGAACTGGGGCGCCAAATGGAGCTTTCGACGATCGAACGAACCCTGCCCCCAACAACTCATCTAACTGTCGACGTAACTCGGCTAACTCAGGAGGAGCCATTCCAGGGGAGCTTTGTGCCGTGACCGGTTCTAATTCGATCCGATGATCTACTGATCTTCTGGGTGGCAACACCTTAGGTAATTCGGGCGGCATGACATCTTGGAATTCTTTGAGTAATCCTGACACTTTCTGGCACAATCTCTGCTGGCCCTGTTGCTTTCTCTTCTAGCAGTGTAGCACGAAATGTAGGTTCCCCTCTTCTGAGTCCCTTCTTTAGTTGAAGTGCTGAGACCCATCACTCTCCGCTTCTTTATCTTTCTGAATGACTGGGATCATGCAAGGGGTCTCTTCTCCGAACATGCACACTGACCCGAGGTATGGCATGGGCACTGCTTTAGCCTGGTGGAGTTCTAACCCCAGGACAACCTTGAAATCATCCATCTCTACTGCCATAAAGTTCGTGGCTCCCACTGACCCTATTTGCAGGTACCCTTTGCTACTCTCGCTATGGGCGCATCCGAGTTCATGACTTTTATCATGGCGTCTTGCTCAAGTTTTAAGCCTAGGCGACGTGCTTCTTTATCAGCAATGAAGTTATGCGTTGCCCCCGTGTCTACCATGGCACGGGTACTTTTCCCATTGATGCACATTTCTATAAACATTAACCCCTTGGGTGCGACTGTCTTTCCTTTTTCTACTTGCCCCTTTATGGCATTCAGCAACCTGAGTGCCCCCATTCTTGGTTCCTCCTTAGGAGGGATTGTAGGAGCGCTAGTAGTAGCTCGAAGGACATTCAAAGACTGTTTCTATGGGCAATCTTTAACTCGATGAGGCCCTCCGCACAAGAAGCAACCTGACTTCGGTACGTAGTTGGCAGACTCAGCTGACTTTGTATGTGAATCTTTTCCGTGCGCTTTCTTTTCTTGCGTGCCACTCTTGCTTCTCTTGTTAGCTTTTGACGGATTCTTTGAACCACTTTTATTCTCGTGCGGCCTCTTCCTATTTTGATCTGAGGGCCCATAGTCTGTTAGTCGCTCTGCAGCTGCCACTGCGGCTGCAAGGTCCGGTAGTGTCCTTCTATTCAATTCAGCCTGGGCCCAAGGCTTAAGGCCTTCAAGAAAGTAGAATATTTTATCTTTCTCGGACATATCCCTGATGTCCAACATCAAAGCGGAAAACTGCCTCACATATTCTCTCACTGTGCCAGTGTGCTGCAGCTTCCGTAACTTCCGTCGAGCGATATAGTCGATGTTTTCGGGCAAGAACTGTACTTTCAACTCCTTCTTCAGGTCTTCCCATGTGTCTACGACACAGCGACCATTTTGAATCTCTGCGTAGCGTGTACGCCACCACAGTTTAGCATCTCCCTCAAGATACATAGTCGCTGTGACCACTTTCATAACTTCGGTGGCAGGTGGGACGAGGCGAAAGTATTGTTCAATGTCCCATAAGAAATTCTCTAACTCCTTAGCATCCCGAGCACCCCCGTAGCACCGCGGCTCGGGTATCTTGACCTTCCATTGGGGAGTTTCTGGCTATTGAACAGTCCCAGACCCATTTGCCCTCATCGGGATGTTCATCTTAGTGGTCAATTCATCAATTTGCAAACGAAGGGCTTCGACGGTGCCCCTCGTATCTTCTGCAAGGATCTCCACTTTCTCAGCTAACGTGGCGTGGTTTTTAGCCAACGTGGTGTGGTTTTCTTCCTGCTTGCTTAACCGTTCTGCATGGTCTTCCACAAGTGAAACCACTGTCTCCAACTGTTCGGCCTGACCTTCAAGGTCGTCTAGACGTTCCCTGGTCCGTTTGCGTGTACCACTACTGGTCCCTTCAGCCATCTCTAGGCTTTGATACCAACTATCACGAAGTTACTCTTTGCGACGTAATCTCTCGTGCAGCAACTAGCTTTTCACGTACTAGATCAGCCTACTCGTGTTTCAAACCTGCACGGTAACGCGTTAGGTTAGAAACTATGCGGATTCCCGAATGCAACTCATATAGCTATACGCAGCAATAGTCCTAGGGGCAGCCCCACTTAGAGTTTAGGTCCGCACCATGAGGGTGGTCGTGGACTACCAACATGATGGCTCCAGCGCACGACGCGACAAAAGCGACCTAACACCTATGCGAGGCCCGGATGCGCGAAGTCAAGCCCACAAGGCTATCATACGCGTTCCGTAGGGGATCACTTAGGCCAGTGACATGTCACGTGACTGTTAGATCATTTCCCTATATATATGGTTTAAACATCAATAGTGCCTAAATGGCGGAAGGACCTCAAACCCCTTGGTTTGTCATATCGCAACGCCCTCCCGCATCGCTAGCCTAACTTGGCTCAGTCGCATCCGCTTCACGTGCCCTGCTGGCACTGCATCACGACCAAACTGCCACCATGTCGCGTGCCCTCCTGGCCCACGACCGAAGCTCTTGGAGTACCAATGGCGAAGTCCTCATGGCTTTGGTGACGCGCCGACGATGCCCCTGCTTCAACCCACCAATGCTTAACGCACTAGTGGCACAAGTGGCCCTGCGGCTGGCTCGGATGGCCACGCCGCGAGCCCACGTCACATTCTGCCCAATTCGTGGGGCGATTTTGGCAGAATCACCTCATAAAAATTGAGGACAATTTTGTGAAAACATACCCCAATTCTTCCTCAAGAAGAGATGAGTATCATACTCAAAATCGTTTAATTGAATAGTGGCCTCATCTCCTTATTATTTGAAGGAACCTTCCATTGGGAGGAAGGGTTGCGATGCGGAAACTAAAACAATGCAAATGCTAGGGCTGAGATTAATAGAAAATTAATATAAGCAATTAAAATGCAAATTTTCTTAACTGTTTGTCACAGAAAATAGCAAAGTTTCAATTAAATGAATTAAATCTAGCCCAAATTAGTGTTACTTTCGCGTACGTTCCCTATAGGATCTAGAAGATTAGGGTTCTTAGCGAACGACTAGATCTCCGACAATTTTGGGGTTTTGAATGAACTCGCAAGTGGGTTCTTTCGATACCGAGAGGAATAAAGGCAAATAATAGGTTTAAAGATGAAATGGATGGGTTATGGTTTAAACACTTACACAACTCGTAGATCAAGAAAGAAAGGAGGGAAAAGTTGGCCTCGCACCAAACCGCACGCAGGACGAAGAATCGCTCTTCGGTTGAGAGAATCACTCTCACAAAAAACTTCATCAAAAGCTCTCAAAGTTTTGCAAAAGCAATAATATATTAACCATCAATAATTAGACGTGTTTTTACAAGCCTTTAAATGGGCAAAGCAAACCCTAAATCGAAATTAAAGAGTCCTAAAAACTTAAAACACTGAAATGACAAGTTTTGCTAAAGAAACTCGAAAATCCGTCGTTTGGCCGACTTATTTCACGGACGTCCGTCATGTAGGCACGAACGTCCGTCGCCCTCGATGCGAGACAAACAGTAAGCCTTCGTTTTCACGTCCGTCCGTGGGGACGACGTCCGTCCTGTAGCCACGGACGTCTGCCACCTTCAATGCGAATTAAAACAGTGGGGCCTCTTTTCTATGGATGTCCGTCCTGAATCCACGGACGTCGGTGGTTACGGAGCCCTGGCATGGAAATCCGCACTTGAATCCATGCGGTTCTTCTCCGGAATACTTTCACATTCTTCTTTCGCCTTCGATAGGTTACGGGCGACTACTCTCCCC
Source organism: Chloranthus sessilifolius (assembly GCA_021018995.1). Classification (NCBI taxonomy): domain Eukaryota; kingdom Viridiplantae; phylum Streptophyta; class Magnoliopsida; order Chloranthales; family Chloranthaceae; genus Chloranthus; species Chloranthus sessilifolius. The sequence goes on from CM037588.1 coordinate 14,236,964, forward strand.
TGGTTAGAAGGATTCATCCCTGATGAATATTGGTTGTGATAGAGTTCGAGGAGATCCAGATCGATTCTTCCCTTGTTATCCACTTATTCTTCGAATCAACTTTATTCTTCCACTTGACAAGGTACTTCTGAAGTCCCCATTGGCTGGTGGACACAATCTGATCCTCCAAAATATCTTCAATGATCTCACGAGATTTTCGTGTGGGTGGAGGTAATGGAATGGGGAGGGAAATAGGGGTAACAATGAATGTGGAAGGTTCAAACGGGCTGGGTGGTATATGTAAATGGCCATGGATCGGAACGAGATTCTCCACGTTGAAAGTTGTGCTAATACTCAATTCCGGCGGGTAAATCTAGGACGTAAGCGTTAGGACCGATACGCTTCAAAATCTTATAGGGACCAACACCACGAGCTTGTAACTTCTGAGCAACCCCTTGAGGGAAGCGCTCAGGTCTATTCCGAACTATCACAATATCATTCTCTTGAAACTCTTTGAACCTTCTATGAGAATCTGTAGAAATTTGTATTTTACATTGTTCACATTAATTCGTCTTTTAATCTCAGCATGAAGTTCATGAATGCGATGTGCAAATGCAGATGCAAACTCTGACGACCATTGATGAACGGACATTGGGATTAGATCTATGGGCGTCCTAGGTTTGTAGCCATACCCAATTTGAAACAGACTCATACCTGTGGTTCTATTAACCGAATTATTATATGCAAACTCCGTAACAGGTAAGATAGAATCCCAACTCTTAACATGCTCACCTACAAGACACCTTAAAAGATTGCCTAAACTCTGATTCACTACCTCGGTTTGCCCATCTGTTTGGGGGTGATATGCTGACGAAAACTGAAGTCTAGTCCCCATTTTACGCCACAATGTCTTCCAAAAATAACTAACAAACTTGACATCTCTACCCGACACTGTGATTTTAGGCAAACTATGCAAGCGAACAACCTCATTAAAGAAAAGAGTGGCAATGTTACTTGCATCTGAGGTTTTCGTACACGCGATGAAATGAGCCATTATTGAGAAACGGTCTACGACGACAAACACCGAATCGTGCTTGTGGAGGATCTTAGGAAGGCCTAACACAAAGTCCATGGAAAGGTTTTGCCACGGAGTGTGTGGCACAGGTAAAGGTTTGTATAACCCGATGTTTTGCCTCTTGTTTTTCCAGTTGGCAAACACGACACTAGTTGATGATTTTGACATCTCGAGTGAGATTAGGCTAATAAAATCGATTTTCAACCAATGCAACAGTCTTGTTGCGACCAAAGTAGTCGGCAACCCCTCCAACGAGTAATTCCCAAAGAAGAAAATCTCGTAGAGAAGTGCGGGGAATACACAAGCGGTGTTTTAGGAATAAATACCCGTATTGTTGGGTATACTTACTCTCTCTAGCAGACTGTTCACTCAGAAGTGAGGTGTATACTCCTCCAAAATCTGTGGACACGCAGGATAGTCATCTACAAGACAGTCAAATCCAATTACCTCAACACTCAATGAGTGCAACGTCGCTACTCTACGGCTAAGCGCATCAGCAACTCTATTCTCTATCCCAGCTCTATGCTTCAACACAAAGGTGAACCCTTGAAGTTGTTCAACCCATTTCGCATGTCGCGGGTTTAACTTCTTTTGAGAACTCAAAAATTGTAGGGCCTCATGATCCGATAATAGAACAAATTCTTGCGGTTGCAAGTAGTGTTTCCAATGTTTGAGAGATTGCACTACCGCATAAAACTTCTTATCGTAGGTAGAATATTTTTGCCTGACCTCATTTTGCTTCTCACTGAAATAAGCTATTGGGATACCCTCTTGGCTTAACACTCCCCTAATACTTACGCCTGACGTGTCACACGCTACCTCAAAGACCTTAGAAAAGTCTGGAAGACGGATGACAGGAGCTTCAGTCATTCGGGACTTAATCTCTTTAAAGGCTTTTGCCGCAATAGGTGTCCATTTAAACTCCTTTTTTATATAATCGGTGACAGGGGATGTTACTGTACTAAAGTTACGGATGAACTGCCTGTAAAACGTGGCTAACCTATGGAAGCTACGAACTTCGTGAATGTTCTTAGGTTCAGGCCATTCCACAATAGCCTTGACCTTTTTTGGGTTCACAGTCATTCCTTCAGAGGTTACGACAAACCCTAAGAAGACAATGCTCTGTGACATGAAAGTGCACTTCTTTAAGTTCGCGTATAACTTTTCTCCTCTGAGAGTCATACAAACTTGCCTTAAGTGGCCTAAGTGTTGTTCCTTGTTGTGGCTATAAATAAGGATGTCATCGAAATAAACCACAAGGAACTTGCCTATGAAAGGTCTCAATACTTATGTCATGATTTGTATAAATGTGCTCGGGGCATTTGAAAGCGTGAAAGGCATGACAAACCATCCTTAGTTTTAAAGGCAGTTTTTCATTCGTCCCCGGGACGAACTCGGATTTGATTGTATCCACTCTTCAAATCAATCTTCGAAAATATAGTGGCACCGACCATCATGTCCAACATGTCATCCAGTCTCGGTATAGAGAATCGATTCTTGACCGTGATTTTATTAATGGCGCGGCTATCAACACACATCCTCCAAGATCCATCTTTTTTGGGTGTGAGCAGCGTTGACACGGCACATGGACTCGTACTCTTCTTAATGAATCCCTTCTGGAGAAGTTCATCAACTTGCCTTTTTAACTCCGAATGTTCGGATTCATGCGATAATAGAGCAAGTTAGGTAAAGTAGATCCGGGAACCAAATCAATGGTGTGTTGGATGTTCCATAAAGGTGGTAATTTATTTGGAAGGTCTTTCGGAAAGACATCCCGAAATTTGCTCATAATGGATCCAACCTCCTTTGGAAATTCAACACTTGACTCTTTGGGTGACTCTATTGCAATAGGGATATAGATAATGTCCTCGGTCTTAGCATCTCGTTCAAACTCTAAAGAGTTAACGATGTGAATGGCGTTAGATGTCTTCTCTCTCTCAATTAGGCTTTTATCATTTAACTTGTTCGTTTTCATAGTAGGTGCTCTAGGAGGTAAAGAACTTATCTTTATCTTATTTTCATTGTGCGTGAAAGAACACACGTTCGATCTCTCGAATAATATAACGTCCATATCATACAACTACGACCTCCCAAGGATGATATGCCGCACATCCATAGATGCAACATCGCACCATAAGACATCGTTATACGAATTGAATTGTATAGGAATCTGACACCTTCGTGAAACTGGGATCGATGATGAATCGACCCAAGCAATTTTATAGGGTCGCGGGTGATCTAGGGGTACAAGTCTTAAGCGAGAAACTGTACTTTCGAAAACAACATTGGTACAACTCCCACTATCGACTATGATTCGACAGGCTTTCTCACCACCAGTGTTGTCAAGGCGACGCCATGACGCTATAGCGCCGTGGCTCGCCATATATGGTCTAATGGCGAGAGGTTAGCAAATGGCGAGGCCATATATTCGCCATATTAAAAATATATAATTTTTTTTTTTTTTGAGAGATAGCTTTTGATTAAAACTTTATAATAACTTTGTAAGTTATTATATCATAATACTTGAGAGGCATACTTGTAAAATGGGTCATTTTACACCTTTATATATTACAAACCCTCAACATTTTATTTCTGGAGGACGAGATAGCTGAAGGAAAAAAGAAGAAAGAAGAAAGAAGAAAGAAGAAAGAAGAAAGAAGAAGAAGAAGAAGAAGAAGAAGAAGAAGAAGAAGAAGAAGAAGAAAGACGAAGATTGGTAAGCCCTAAAATCTGTTTTTTTTTTTTTTTGCCCTAAAATTTGTGTTTTTTTTCCCTACTTTTTTTACTCACAGATGTCCTAAAATTAGCCCTGAAATCTGTTTTTTTTTTTGTCACAGCTGCCCTATATATATATATATATATATATATATATATATATATATATATATATATATATATAAAGTGTAAAAAAAAAAAATCAGATTTTAAGCCACAGGTGCCTTAAAATCTGATTTTTTTATTTTTTTTCCACTTTATATTAGCCACAGGTGCCGTGTATATATATATATATATATATATATATATATATATATATATATATATATCTTTTATTATTTTTGCCACAGCTGCCTTATAAAAGCAGATTTTAAGCCACAAGTGCCTTAAAATCTGATTTTTTTTATTTTTTTCACTTTATATTAGAATCATATATATATATATATATATATATATATATATATATATTTGTTCTCTATTTATTGCTATTTGTCTATGCTTAATTAATTAGTTGATTTTTTTTCTTCTTTTAGAAAAAATATATGTATTAAAAATAGTGAAAAAATAGAAAAAATAATATTAATGATTAATAAATAAAAATAAAATTATTAATATATATTTAAAAAAAATTATAAATGGCCTTGCCATGATCTCGACACAACGCCTTAATTACCTTGCTTACCACACTTGGCTACGGTATAAAAGATGTTATCCTGCTACCAATCATCACTCTCCTTAGATTGGGCTAGAGCACAGCTAACCACAAGAGACTGCGAGGTATTACCCTCCTCAATGGGATAAGAGATTTCCCCAAGACAAGCTATAGTCCGTTCCCCTGCAAGATCTTCCTCATCACTAGGGAACGATTAAGGCTCATAGACTTCTTCTTCTCCCTCATCTTGCTCATTCTTACTGTCCTTTGTTATGAACAAGTTTCGGGAGGGACATTATGCTGCAAAATGCCCGATGCCATGACACTTGTAACACTTGTTTTGACCACCACTCTTGGGGCCTTCGAGCATTGGACTTTTACCCTTATCAACTTTGGCTACTGGTGTAGCAAATGAATTGAACCTAGCTGATGAGGTATTAACGTTGGGTTTTGACTCAGAGTAGTTAGACCTATAACCGGACCCACTAGTATCGAAACGTTTGGTTTGAAGGGTCTTGAGATGCCATTTTAACTCTTCGACTCTGGAGGAACACTCATTTAGATCGGTAACGGGGTACGGAATGAGTTTTCTTTGTAATTCTGGGCGAAGGCCCATCCGAAATCGGGATAAGGTAACTCTTTTAGGTTCACCCACATTGGCCTGGGACATTGTGTCTTCAAACTTGTCAATGCACTCTTTGACCGTTGAATTCCCTTGGCGCACTGATTGCCACCGATCAAGAAGACGCTCATCATAGGAAAGAGGAACATACTTCTAGTTCAGTTGGATCTTCATATCATCCCAGGTGGATATGGGAAGAAGACCCTGAGACTGCCTATGACGCTCTATCCCCATCCAGTAAAGCCTAGCTTGACCTATCAGCTTGACCTTGGCAAACCGGACTTTGCGCTCTTCAGACATGGCATACCATTTGAAGTTGTTTTCCATGCCGGTCGCCCACTCGAGATAAACTTTAGGTTGTCTTTTCCCATCAAAAGTAGGAGCGTCTATTTTAACGGACTTAATGATTTTGTCGTCCTGATTGGTTTGGAGATCATGCCAGTGAGGACCATCTCTTCTACGATTATTAATGTGGACTCGATAAGGATTGTCAGTGATGACATCATTCATCTCTTTAACACGAGATACCAAAGCCTCATGCTGAGTTTGTTGCTCACACAACTGGTTTTGCAACTGGTTATGGTAATCAGTTATCTGGGTTTGGAGATCTGTTTGACTCGCAGTCAACTTAGATGCAAGTTCCTTAATGAGGGCTTCTATCTTAGCGGAATCCATTACTATGGAAGAAAACAATATGACCTAAAACCTACATGAATACTGACAATCCTAAACTGACAAAGCTTTGAGATACCAAATCTGATGCGGAAATTAACACAATGCAAATGCTAGGGCTGAGATTAATAGAAAATTAATATAAGCAATTAAAATGCAAATTTCCTTACCAGTTTATCACAGAAAATAACAAAGTTACAATTAAATGATTTAAATCTAACCCGAATTAGTGTTACTTTCGCGTACGTTCCCTATTAGATCTAGAAGATTAGAATTCTTAACGAATGACTAGATCTTCGACAATTTTAGTGTTTCGAACGAACTCGCAAGTGGGTTCTTTTGATACCGATAGGAATAAAGGCAAATAATAGATTTAAAGATGAAATGGATAAGTTATGGTTTAAACACTTACACAACTCGTAGATCAAGAGAGATAGAAAAGAGGGAAAAGTTAGCCTCGCACCAAACCGCACGCGGGACGATGAATTGCTCTTCGGTTTAGAGAATCACACCCTCACAGAAAACTTTATCAAAAGTTCTCAAAGTTTTGCAAAAGCAATAATATATTAACCATCAATAATTAAAAGTATTTTTATAAATCTTTAAATAGACAAAACAAACTCTAAGTCGAAATTAAAGAGTCTTAAAAACGTAAAACACTGAAATGACAAGTTTTGCCAAAGAAACCCGAAAATCCGTCGTTTGGTAGACTTGTTTGACGGACGTCCGCCTTATAGGCACAGACGTTCGTCGCCTACTATGCGAGACAAACAGTGAGCCTTTATTTTCACAAGCGTTTGTCCTGTAGCCACGAATGTCCATCACCTTTAATGCGAATTAAAATAGTGAGGCCTCCTTTCTACGGATGTCCGTCCCATTCTACGGACATCCATCCTGAATCCATGGACGTCCGTGGATATGGAGCCGTGGCACGGAAATCAGCACTTGAATCCGTCGTGCGGTTCTTCTTTCGGAACACTTTCATGTTCTTTTTTCACCTTCGATAGGTTGTGGGCGGCTGTTTGAATCGGATGTCCCCATCAGGTTGCCATTTACAAATCTAATGCAAGAAGTACTATAGAAGCTTCAATAAAAATTTCCCCATTTTCATCCTTCAACTACAAGCTTTATTGAGGTATTGCGGAAGTGTGTTACTTTGTTATGAAAGTTTCCTATTGGTTTTTCTTATTAAAGTAGGCTAGTTAGGTACTTAATTTGTTTTTGCATTTTCACATCTTAGATTTTCCCGAATTGAATATGGGGACTGATTTCCCCTACCTGACGAGCTCCAGCTCAGGAGGAAGTTGAAAAAGTAGGCAACTACCCAGCTCGTGAACCAGTTCACCAGAGTCACCAAGCTTCTGGCAGCTCCTTTTACATTCATAGGAAATATCTGCAACATAATTAGTAGGCGGGTTATATCATAACCTTGGTATCTCTGGTCAATACAAAGCCAAATTTCGTACCTCAGACATTATTAGCCAAGGAACTGATCCCATTCTGAATGAGAACGACCCTACCCCAACCTATTTTCAGTGAGAACATGCAAATAAATTTTTTAAAGATTTTTCCCAATAAATTAAAATTTTCTACACGGGTAGGCATTTTCTGTTTACCAGTATTCCAGTGAGGGTTAGCACTGGGACCCACTTTATTAATAATTTCTGGTCCTGGTTCATAAAGAAGATTTTCTGTAGTAAGAATAGAGAACTATACGAACCAACAGGAAAATGTATATATCGTGATAATTTGATAATCAATTGGAAGCTATAATTTGATACTTGCCTTCAGAAAGAACGAAAATGCAGTTAGCAAAAAGCCCAGGAGTTGCCCTATTATAGAAACCTGAGTTGAAAAACACCTTTTATTGATCAATGTTTTCCATCATATTGATTATAATAGTTAAGAACTACTTGTATACAATGCATACCAGAAGAATGGGTTTTCTTCCCATCTTATCTATTAATATTGCTCCCAATGCAGTAATGGGAATCTGCAAATCAGTCTTTTTTATCGTTAATTTGAATACAAGGCGTGAAAATTCAAGGATATTGAGAGAATTAATCACCTGAATACAACCCATTACTATAGTTTCGAAATTTCCAGAAGAAAATCCTGAAATAACAGAAAGAATCAGCTTAGATTTCATATTATAAGCACCGAAGCTTAGTCACCTGATGTAGCAGGTAGCAGGAGCATTCAACGAAAAGTTGAACTTAAGCTATTTTATGACCAAAGCAGGAGCTTGGCTTGGCCGGTAGAAGATGCCTGCTACTAAGGTCCAAAGTTGAACCATTTAAAAAAAGGGATTTAAAACATTTCTTACCCGCTGAGACAAAAATTTCATTTGCATAAAACACAATCCCATTAATCCCTCCGAGTTGTCGGAATGCCATTAATCCGACTCCAATCTGGACATCAGAACTGAGTTATAATGAGAGGTTTGACTGTAACTAGTACATTTTTATAACTTTTAAATTCTAACAAAAACGAACTCACTTTGAGAGGACTTGCATATCTTCTTTGAAACAAATCTGTCATTCTAGATTTTGGAAGGTGTTCAAGAGTTCTTATATAATCCTGTCAAGAGCCATAAGCCATCATTTCTATCTTCTTTCACATGAAAATGGATCCCTTGTGGCTTCAGAAGTGTAAGTTTGTATTTTTTTTTCATCATCTTTTATATCTACAGCCAGTTTCGTCGTCTATATATAAGTTATATAACTTTTTAAAGTTTAAATATGTTGTGTATCCAAAATGCTAGAGATGCAGAAAAAGAAGATAAAAATGCGAAAACGACAACCCACAACTCAAATTTTGTGTGGTTCATCCTTTGTGGGCTATTCATGCAAGTTCAGTCCTTGAATGAGAAATCTAAAGAAGGGAGAAAATCTCCTCTTCGTTTTGCAAAACCCGCGAAAAAATGGATTTATATACTTAGTTGTTAACCCTGTAACTAATCTCAGCCATTAGATATCCTTATGACAAACAATCCAAATTTACTGCGAGATTACATATTGGGATGCTACCCCTATACTCCCAACCAGACCACTTCCCCATAATCGTGGAAGGAACCCAAATTTCATAACAGTTTTAAAATTTTATCTTGTTTATGTATAATATTCCATTGACTCATATGATTTGCCCTAGAATATTATTGACTTGGGCAAGTTGACATGGATGAATTCATAGTCGAGTTCAAGTTTTTGAACAGTGGGTTGTAGGGCAGCATCATCACAAAGGAACTATGATGATTGAGTTTGAAATAAGAACTTGAATTTCGGCTGCTTCATGAGATATATCAGCTTCCTTGCCACGAAGCCTCTGTAAAACAGCTTCGAACACCTTCTGATAGCCAACTTTTGCCTGCAACAAATGCATATCCCCTCTGTGTCATTTCTCTCTCTCTCTCTCTCTCTCTCTCTCTCTCTCTCTCCAACTCTTTCTCTCTCTGTGAAGGCAAAAGATTGTAATAATTCACATCAAATAGCTTACCAGCCATCTTGGAGACTCTGGAATGAAAGAGATACCCACAAACAGAAGAAGGCATGGGATGATTCCTAAAAGCAAGCTCCATCAGTCAGTCTCTTTCTTAGTTCTCATTAAATAGATAATTCTTCATCGACATCATAGGATTATCAAGCTTATGGGTAGCCTTTTTAGCCACCATAACCTGTCAAATTGGACTTTCATAGATTTTCTTAGACTCTGACATCTGTTGAAGTCAACTGTTGATATGATTGATGGTTTCAAGGACTCTTCATAAGCTTGATCAATCCCACCCCCCCCCCCCCTCCCCCTCTTCCCCTACCTTTATCATTCATCTTTATCTTATCAAAATTTTGGTACTTTGATATTCCAAACGGGTAAATAATCCACGTCATGCCCATTTCATAGACTTCATGATCAGTTACCACTTCTCTATCATCCATGTCATATTTGGATATCATATATTCAAAGACTTCAAAGAGTAAGATATTATAGTTATTTATGTAACTGTGTGCATTGCTACTTATAGTACGAAAAATTACCAGTTAATGCTAGTTTCCGCCAATTTACAAATGTCCCTATTATGTAGGCACCAGCTGATCCACAACAAACCAAGAGCCTCAGGAGATAAATACACAGTATGTAGATGCCTTTTTTTTTTTTTTAAAATTTCCTTTGATATATTCTAATGAGGGGCTGTGGATTCCATTTTCTACAAAATGACCAATATGTTAAGTTCATTTACCAATTCTTTATTGAGCTTGTATGGAGATTGGAACGTGTCGCTGATTGGGTACATGTGGCACGATTTTTCATCAAGAGTGCCACAGATGCAAATGACTTGATTTAAAGGTCTGGTGGGTCGAAGATTGCACCGGAAAAAAGCATCTCCATGTGTGATTAAAGTCGGTTAAATGCCTTTAAAGGAAAGGTTGCCGTAAATTTCCAAACCTGTTTTAGATGCTCATTGTAAAGTCGTTTGACCACTTTGAATTGCACGATAGAGATGTTTTTCTAATGCAATCTTCGACCTACCAGATCTTTACATCAGGTCCTTCCCTTCACATGGCACACTTGATGAAAAAAATGCCACAAACCAGTCATTCATTCCAATCTGGATTGGGAAAGGGTCAGTTACCCAATGTCAATCTTTTTCATATTAGGAAAGGAAACTATCCTTGTTGACATTGAGTGTTGCATATTCCCTAATACACCATCCTGTTTTCATTGTTGGTACCATTTTTGAACATGAGCTTGACATATGTTGTTTCACACCATATTCTTTCCCTCTAATAAGTGGTTCATTTTTAATTATCACTCAATAATCAGCTTTTATAGCAAGATTCTCATACCTGATTCAGGATTGCAAGCCCCCCACGAAGCCTCATGGGTGCTATTTCAGCTATGAAGATTGGTACCTACTTCATACATTCCGTTATCACAGTAAGCACATAAATATTGGAAGTTATATAGAAATATAAAAAGATGGATCATAGCATAATACTCTGCATTCATATTACATGCTTGGGCCTAGCCGTGGGCCAAATTGGTGCACAAAACATATTCAAAATTCCTGATCAGTAAATTCTTTTTAATGACCGTTTAGCAGATTGAGCGGCTGGTTATGAACTTCTCGGTCAATATATATATTGGACTACGCTCATTCAAGAGGTAACCCACTGAATGGGTGGTCCAGATTGATGGGTATGTGCACTTATGTATTCTTTGGTGGGGCAGAGCTTGGTGTACATCAATTCCGCAAATATGTTATCCATTATAAGAGCCTCAATTGCCTGATTTTGGTTTACCTTTTATATTGAAATGTTCATCTGCGTATAATAAAAGCATAAATGGGTGATAGATGTGGTCCTTTTCATAGTTAAATTTCTTCACAATAGAGCTTCATGGAATATCAATTGGGTATTCATGTTTTCTATTTACATCTCTTTTTGGAAAAGAAGCCAGGTGTAACTGTTCACACCAATAATAAAACTATTGGAGGGTTGGAGTTTGAAGTTAAATCTTTGGTCCGAGGGTGCCTTGCTCCATTCAATGCTAGCCCACTGAGCGGTTGCTAGTTCATGGTTGTCAAGGTGACGCTAGTGATGGGAAACGCCATATACAATCAAATAGACATGATGGCTAAATAGCGATACTATAGTGTCACCATAGCCGAATTGCACAATAGCATAGCTATGCACGCTATTTGATTTTTTTGGATAATAATGTATAATACAAATATAATAGATAAGTTATAAATATGACATTGTTATAACTTATAATACTTATTAAGTTACAACATTTTAAAATATGTAAGTTATAAACCTCAACTTATAAGTTACAATATCCTTGACTCTCTCTCTCTCTCTCTCTCTCTCTCTCTCTCTCTCTCCCTCTCTTTCTATCGTCACGGTAGCTACCAACACTAGCGTCAACGACAACTCAGCGGGCTACCGGTCAACGGAACCTCATCGTTGGCGACACTACTGTATGTGCATTTGATATGTCATATTTATTAATATTCTATATTTGGTGATATTTCATATTATTTATTTATACTTACCCTGTTGCAAATTTGTTGATGTTTTATATTTGATTTTGTAGTTATTGATATTTGTTTATTCCTAACATGAAATCCTTAATAGATAAAATTATTTTTCAAAAAATTAATAAATAGCCTCGCCATGGCCACGCCATGGCATAACGAACCTCTTCGCCATTATCTCGTCACACCGCCTTAATTACCTTGTGCTAGTTTCTCACCTCTGGTTGGAGTGTTTTTCTTCTATTTTCCTCTCTTTTACAAACTGATTTAGTGAACTCAGCAACTAACATACAATATTTCTTAGTTTCAATGTTGTTACCTTCAAACCATTTGAGCGGAATTGACAACAAATCTGGCAACTATGGTGTAAGGAGTATACCAAGTTATACAATGATTTCCTGCATCATCATATAATAATCAAGAAACTGCAATAGAAAAGAAAAAAAGGGAGGTTTGTGAGGATTTGGAAATCTTTTCTACAAGCTCAACCTTAATTCTATGAGTTTTGAGTAATTATTTCATTCCAAAGGTGTGGTCATGAATTACTTCTTGTTTGTTGTTAATATATGAAGGAGAAGGAAGCTGGAATAGAAGAATGGTGAAGGAAGCAGAAGAAGAGGAGAAAAGGAGAGACATAGATTAGGAGAGTTTGTCTTATGGTTAGAGAGTTTTCTCTAACCCCATTTATATTAGACATCAGAACTAACTACCACTATACTTTCATGATACAATTTAACAGGTATTGAGCATGTAGCTCAGTGGAAGGTGCACAATGACGCAACCTTGAGGTTGCAGATTCAATCCGAGCTTATCTATCGGAAAATGATACAATGTAACCATAAAAGCCAAAAAATCAATCCAAGGGCACTTGTTGACAATACAGATAGTACTAAACCTAAAGCTGGATCATACTTTTCAATCACATCCAACATGACAATTTTCAAGGTAGTAGGACCAACTAGCTTGGTGAAGATTTCCGCAAACTATTGTGATGTCTAAATCATCAGTGTGTTAATACTAAGGATCTTCTGGTGCAAAAGGTGGATGTCAACTTCAATATTCTTAGTTCATTCATGATGAAGTAGATTCTAAGTGATATGAATAGCCACCTCATTATCATAATGTAAGGGCATGGGTAGAGGAGGGAAGCCATTGTATGATACTCGGACTCAGCACTCATTCTAGAGGCAACAACCAATTTTCTTATTCTTCCAAAGTGGCCAAATTTCCATCTAAGAAGGTGCACCGGCCAGGAGTGGTGAGCCAACATAATTAGCATAAAAAACCTAATATATCCAGATGACCGTGCAATGAGTGCAGGATCTCCGAACCAAGGCAAGACTTGACGAACATGGGGCTCCCTATAAGAGTGCATTAATTGGCTCACAACACTAATAGAAAGAGTGAGATTAGCGCATATCTAGAGATAAAGATCCCTACTAGTTTTTTGTATCTGCCAGGATCAGGGAGATGAGCACCTTCAACATGGAGACATTGGTTTGATCCATGGGATTATGAAAGGGACAACATCTAAACATGCTGGACTCACTAAATCAATCAAGCACAGGTTCCTCTATGATATGAAGGATGCCCTTGACTGAGAGAGCAACATCAATGCTGAAAAAATACTTCAGGGGGCAAAGGTCCTTTGTGAAAAAGTCCTTGCCAAGATCACACTTGACATGAGCCATCAAATAGAATCATTGCCAGTGATCATAGTGTCATCAACATACACCAAGAGGGTGGCACATCTAGTAAGACTAAAGCAAGTAAAAGCAGTGTGATCCGAGTGGCATTGTCTAAAGCTCCAAGTGGAAAAAAAATTGTCGAACTGAGTAAATCACTCCCGAGGTGACTGTTTGAGGCCATAGATAGTTTAATGAGCTTTTACGTACTTTGCCAGTCCATATACACCTCTTTTGTGAGATGTTTGTGGAAGAAAGCATTCTTAACGTCCAATGGAAAGAGTGGCAATCCCTAATTAGCTCAAGGGAGAGAATCACCCAAATGGAATTGAGCTTCACAGCAGGAGAGGTCTCCCAATAGTCTAGGCCATAAGTTTGAGTGAACCCTTTGGCGACAAGGCGAACTTTATATCACTCAAAACTGCCATCTGCCCGAAGTTTCATTTATACACATTTTGTATACACATTTGTAGCCAACATAATGCTTTCCAAGAGCGAGATAAGACTAGTTCCTATGTGCTGTTTTTCTAGAGTGCATCCATTTCCTCTTCCATGCAGGATATTGAAGAGCATCAAGAATAGATCTCGAAATGGCAATGATACAACATAGGCTCGGTAGGATGGGGAAATAGTTTGATAAGAGACAACTTGGAGATAGGTTGAAAAGTGCATGCCTGTTTGCCTTTTGCTTAGTGCAATAGGCAAAAGGAGAAGAGGAATTATTTGACGACGTGGTAGGCTCTAGTAGCGGAGAAGAGAGATAGTTGTTATGCTCTGACACCCCATTTTGTTGAGGAGTGTAGGGGAAAGACAACTAATTTTTTATGCCTATCTCTTAAGAGGTAGTGCATGAAGAAAATGAGACATATTTCCCCCCATTGTCATACTATAATTTTGGAATTTATCCATCAAATTGAGTTTGTACCATTTTGTGAAAGATAATAAAAACATGAAACACTTCATCTTTGAATTCAATAAATACCCGCATGTAAAATGAGAAAAATCATCAATAGATGTCACAAAAATAACATACCCTTCAACATAAGACACGTGGGAAGAAGATCCCCAGTCATCAAAGTGAGCAATATAAAATAAAGTGTCTCTTCTATTCAGTCTGGAAAGATGAATAGTTCTAACATGCTTAGATGGCTAACATCACATTCAAAATTCCTTCTACATGAAACTGAATTAAAGTCGGGAATCATAAAGCCAAAAGTTTTCAAATGGACATCCCCCAACCAGGGATGCCATAATACGGTGTTTTCGTTACTAGGAACTTAATTCGACTAAAATGTGGAAGAAGATAAAGTAGTTGATGGCTCCCTGTGCATTAGCTCAACCCACCAATCTCATGTCCCTTATCGAAGATCCCTCATAGCTAGGAGTACAATGAGAAGGGTAAAATATTATAGAACAATTCATTACAGAACAATTCAAAGTTTTAGTTAAATGAGTAACAAACATGAGGGCATGGCATTAGCAAGCTTAAGAGACTGTGAAACAAAGATATTTCCAGTATCCTTGACGGGGTAAAAGTTCCATTAGTTGCGTACCCCGCAATCTGCCACAGGTCCCCTTTTAAATCTGGAAAACCCATCCCCGCCCATTGTTCCATCATGTCCACCAATTTCTTGGGTGAGGCCCATTGGATGCCGAACATCTGAAGGACGACCCCCCAAACTTCGAAAGAGAAAGTGTTGTGAAGGAGGGTGTGCCCCACAGATTCTTGTCCACGCATGCATAATAAGCATCTACTTATAAGGATTACCTCTTCTTATCAGTTGATCTCAAGTAAGGATTCTCTCCTATGCTACAGATCAGCTGAAGAACCGAATTTTGAGGGGTATCTTTAAACTCCAAAAGCGGAGCCACCGAGGTTGATCCCGGGGTTTACTCGAGGATAAGGCAAGGTATTTGTAAAACGACCCAACAGTGAATGCCCCCTTGGCACTTTTCCTCCAAATTATGCAATCTCTGTGGGTGTTATTAGGGACGACCATAGCTAGTAGCCTATGAATGCTAAGGAAATCCTCAATTTCATCATCTTTCAAAGCCCTCCTAGTAGCAGTGTTCCAGAAGGGAACACGGTGGCTACAATCCACCATGTTCGAGATTTTGGCCCTCGGAGAAGGCGCAATTCGGAAGAGCCTTGGAAATAGATCCCTCAGGACGCCCAAACACCTTACCTTAATGGCTAAAAAGGAATGGTAGGATCTTCACGAAACGGGCTAGGCCTGATCATGCGGTTGTTCTTGCTGCGAAAGACCTCTCTGCACTCCAGGCCTGCAGTGGGATCGAGGACGAACACGGAGAAGAACAAATGCTTCAGTGGGATAATCTGCTTTTCGCTTAGACCTCCTCTTCAGTTTTCATTGCCATTAGGTGCTCAGTATTCTCGTTCTTTTTGGTTGCCTTTTCTCCGTGGTTTTGCTGGTGAGGTAGCTTTTCGTTTTTCTACTATTTGCTGTTCTTGATTCGGCAGTGCCTCACTGCCATGGTGTTTTACTTATTATGTCTCTTTTAATATATATTTTCGTTACTGATAAAAAAAAAAGTCCCATTAGCAAGTCATACTCTTGCAGCGGTCAAATGTAATGCAAAGAAGAGAACAAATGAGACTTTACTGGTCATAATGATAAAACTCTCGATTTTCCGATATGTATCGTCCACCATCAATTCTGAGACGTTACGTATCGGATCGCTGATACATTATACAATGAAAAAAATGATTTAGATTGGGTATGTATTGCCGATACATACCCAATGTATCGTGTATCGTTGGCCAAGGATACCGGTATGTATCGGACGATGCGTACCAGTGTCGTTCCAGATTTTGACCCATGAGAGTAGTGAAGGACGTCGATGCATGGAAGCCGAAGTGGAGGTTACCTGGTGGCTCAACCGAAGCTGTCTTGGTTGAGGATGAAGCCAAGATCAATCTATTGAACACGTTGCTGTAACTCAAGGAACTCAACACATGAGATATCCATCGTATATGTGTGCACAAAAGGCTCATCCACAGTAGCAGACGGCAGTGGCCCGCAAGAAGCGTGCAAAAAATCATGGAGGCAATAGCACGTGTTATGAGTATGCCTAGGTCAGTTCTAATATGTCTAACATGATCATGGCCAGTAGAGCTCTCACACCCATGACGATGATCATGCTTACCCCCACCACGGACATCTGAAGGAGTGCAGGTCTCTGAAAATGAAGGCAAATCAATCCTGCAAAACTCTGAGTGAGGCAGATATGATGCACTATACACTACACCTTGGCATACATGGTGCGCAAAGACGGAAGCAATGTATCCGTCTCGGTATTGGGTTCAGGTATCAGTCCAGGAGAGACCGATATGTATCGACAGATATGGGTACGGTATCGTTGATACTGTATCGGACTTTTTTTCGAAAAAAAAGTAGAAAAATTACTTTGTGTCGGCCAATACCGAGACAATATCTGTCGATACCAAGACAGCACAGTATCGGTTCCTGATGAAACCGATACGTATCGCCTATAGTTATTGGTATTGGCCGAGTTTTGATACCGTAGACGAAAGGATCTTAGTGGCTGGCATGGATCTGAATATGAATCTGTTCATACTTGGGCTTTATACCTCCTAGGAAATTAGAAATCTTATTCCTTTCAACTTTATTGCAAGTGAGATCATCCTGGTGTGATATCCGTTAATTGATGTGCACCATTGTAAAAGATGTAACTGGTAGCAATATGTGGCTGCATGGAGTCAATCAGCCTCCCTAAGACAATACAATTGTTAGCTTCCGATTTATCTATTTCATCATCTGTTTCCTTTGGTGGGTTTGATTTTCTGGTAAGAAATTCATGTGTCTCTACCTTAAATTCTAATTACATGGTTGAAACCGTACGAGAAAGTTATCACCATCGTGCTTCATCGAAGGGATGCAGAGAAGGGTAGCATCCAGCTGTCCATAAATGTTTTTGGTCTCTATGTTCCAAAGAAGATGAACAACAGCAGTACGAAGAAGATTTAGGAAAAGGGCAGTGAATAAACTGGAGACAAGTAGCTACACTCAAATCGCACATAAATGTTTTTGGTCTCCATGTTCCAAAGAAGATGAACGACAACAGTACGAAGAAGATTTAGGAAAAGGGCAGTGAATAAACTGGAGACAAGTAGCTACACTTAAATCGCACATAAATGTTTTTTGTCTCCATGTTCCAAAGAAGATGAACAACAACAGTACGAAGAAGATTTAGAAAAAGGGCAGTGAATAAATTGGAGACAAGTAGCTACACTCAAATCGCATAAAACTACCTGTACAGCATGTACAAGTACATCCCAACACCAAATAGTACACCCTTTAGCATCCATTGCCTAGATTACACCCAATACAAATCAGCACATATCAACTGAGAGGGACAGTTTCATGCATATCGGCAAATTCTTTAAAAAATCACAAATAAAACATGACTTTTTCGTAAAAGGAATAAAGTATATTTTAATCCCAACTTTGACAAAGAATCACCTTTTTTTTGGGAAAAAGTTACAAATTTCCCTATTTTTATTTTTTATATTTTTGACAAAGAATCACCTTTAATCTTATTTTTTATATTTTTTTCCTTCATTTGTCCCTACTTTTTCCTGAACTCTCCGATTTTTTGCTGAATTTTCCTCTTGCCACATATTCCCAAACCCCAACATGGTGACTATAGTCGCACCGTCCTTTTTCTAGGGCAGAAAACTCATAAATTTTTTTTTGCAAAGAAAACTCATCAAAATTCCCCCAATACACATCCAACTGCTATGGCACCAACTCTGATTGATTCACAGGGAAAAATAGACCCAGCTATGCTAGAATATGAAGGTATTTTTCCATTTCCTTGTGGAAAACAAAGAAAAACTGATTGATACTCTCGTTTTTTTTTTTTTGTCAATGAAACAAACAGAAAAACTGATTAAAATTCATCTATTCTGACATGATCACGAAAGCTCTTGCAAAATATCCATTCCCAATTGAAATCCTACATGTAACAAATAATTGCTGAACAATGCTAACGTTAGCATGAATAGTGCAGCCATGTGATTGCTTTAATTCCATTTTCTTGTTTGTTGTTAATATGTGAAGAACAAGGAAGATGAAATAGGTTAATGGTGAAGGAAGAAGAAAGAGAGAAGGAGAGAAAGGGCTTAGGGAAAGTTTGTCTTAGGATTAGAGAGTATTCTCTTATCCCATTTATATATGACATCAGAACTAATTACAAATATACCATTATAAGTAAC
The DNA here is from genome assembly GCA_021018995.1 of Chloranthus sessilifolius. NCBI lineage: Eukaryota > Viridiplantae > Streptophyta > Magnoliopsida > Chloranthales > Chloranthaceae > Chloranthus > Chloranthus sessilifolius. The sequence goes on from CM037588.1 coordinate 14,255,658, forward strand.
AATAAAAAATAAAAAATAAACACAAAAATACCTATTGATGCTTGTCAACAATACAGAAATTGGATCCAAACTCTGATATGTTTTGACCAAACGAAAAATGGTCAAAATTATGTTTTTCAACACCAACTTGCCAAGTTCAGAATTAGACTATAAGCGGTAGTATAGCGAGCAAACTCAAGCAAGGATTGGAAGACTTCATTTTTTGCTCTTTATGTATTTTTATCCTTCAGGAATGCCTTTAATAATGAACTATTTTATAGATACGGACTCCTATACTGCTATGAAAGGCACCCATTTAAGCCATGTGGCATATATCTTTGATCAGTTAAAATGTTTCTTGCGTATGAACCCATCCAATCAGAGTGCTTTAATAATGACTTTTAATAAAATATGCACAATCATCCGTAATAGAGTGCATAGATCGGATGGTTCAAATCTCTCAGTGACTGATTTTTGGGCACATGCTACGACTTTGATGACTGGGATGGCTCAAAGATGTGCCATGTGGACTAAAATGGGTGCTTCTCTTGGTGTTTTATCTTTAGTGCTTCTCATAGCCCATACTCTATTATTGTAGCATATGACCATTTTTTTTGGTTTTGGTTCAGGGGAGAACTCCGAGAAGCATACCACGTAAGAGAGAACGCCGGCCCCATATCCCGTGGAAAATCTTCCGAGGTCAAGCAAGAGAACACCCTGCACAAGGATTGATATTAGGTACAAAAAAATACTCTTCAATTGATTTTATTGCGTTAAATTCAGGTGTGCAGATGGTAACCTTAGAAAAGTGTAGATGATGAGCCATCCTGCAAATGCAAATAGCAGCTGAAACTCTCATTGTCTGCATTCTCATAAAACAAACCAAGTTAGAATGTGAGACTAGACTAGCTAATAAGCATGGATGTGAGAAGCTGATCGTCCAATCTTGTGATGCTCCTTACCTCTCTTCGGCCGATGAAATCAGCAATCGACCCACTCGTGATCGCACCGATCATGGAGGATGGTCAATATCGAACCAAAAACAGAGCACTGCACATAAATTTATTTATTTATTTTTCACTATGCAAAGTTACACTAGTATATTATGTTCTTAGCATCTTTAGAGGCAATAGTCCCCACAAATTGGTGCATCTGCCTTTTGATGATGGCCAACCGATATTCAAGTACTTTTTTATTTTTAATATAAAATATAGGGTATTTTGTTTTTACTCCTTGAGATATGTCTTATTTGCACTCCGCCCACCGTGCTTCGCCTATTTATACTGCGATCCTTGCTTTTGTGTTTCCTTTACTTATTATATCCCCTTGAGTGATGGATTGGTTACAAAACTAGTCTTTAACTGCTCTGAATCAGGTGATATTGGTCTTTTCTCACCACAATCTTCCACCCAGTGAAATCTTGAGATAAGAAGCCTTCCATCAAGCGGTCAGATTTTGATTCCACATTACGATCAATGACTGTACACCAAATGTGGTTCTTCAATCGCTTTTCGAGATGTGTACAATGTGAAATCAAAATCGAACCATGTGATTGTAGGTCCATGATCTCAAAATTAATTATATCAAAGATCATGGCGAAAAACAATCTCTATCAACTGATTCAAAGCAGTCAACAATTAATTTGTCGGAGACTCCACCGTAGGGGGAAATATGTAAAGGAAATATAAAAACAAGGGCCACAATGTAAATAGGTAAAACATGGGGGCGAAGTGCAAATATGACATCTCAAGGGGTAAATGCAAAAGGGCAATTTTGGTATTTTTTCTGACACATCAGCCGATATGACCCAATATGGTCCGATATTTGACCTCTTATTAAATCGGGGTTCATATTGGAATTGGATGGGGTCTAACCCAAGTCCAAACTTGGTTACTATGGGCAGGACTCCTTACCTTATAGTTTAACCTAACTTGGCTCCGCCTGACCATAGTTTTTGCTAATCGAGTAGAATCAGGTTCAGGTTTAGGGTTTTAGTAAACAGGTCAGTTGGGGTTCAGATTGAGAGTTTAAATAATCGAGTTGACCCTAACCCAATCCTAACCTGACCCTACCCGGTTGCACCACTATATTATTGTTGGGTTGGTTCCGATGTCGAGATATATCCAGGGATATCGGTGTCACCCAAGACTTTCAACTGCAGTCATTCATTATGTCTTATGATTGAGTACATTGTGTTCAACACGGGTCATTGATGAATCATAGTGATTTTTTTATTAAAAGTCCTTAATGAGATCTCTCTATCTCTAATGGGTGTTGGGTAAGCTGGGATTGAATCTGAGACCTTAAGGTTGCAATATTGTCGACCACCTTCCGGTTGAGCTACAAGCGCAACTGCATCGGATGGTTAAGATCCTATGATGAATACGGATGTGCCTAAGTTTTATGATATGGTTCATCGATAGCTGTACTGCGATGAAAATGAATTGTTCATCTATTCTATTCGTTGCGTCCATGTTAGAATCCACCAACAACCGTAGTAGCAAATTTTGTTTTCGGCAATATTTTGGTGGGGAATCATTTCAGTTCATTTTGGATAGATTTTGGAAACAAAGAGAATTTTGGAAGGATTTTGGGAATTATTAAAAAATCTATAATATTTAAGAACATACTAATACATATGTTAATATATTTGAAGTTAAAAAAAAAAAATGATGTTTTAAACAATAAAATTGGTACATTATATAATTCACTATCTATATGCATCACAAATAGATAATCATAAAAAGAACCTTACAAAGAGAAAATGGAAATTACAATTAATCTGTGAAGCATAACCTTATAAAGTTGCCAAACCTGGCTGAAGCTATTGCTGTCAATGGTTGGGCTTCAGCCCGAACCCGGCCCTGTTCTCTAGGTTTGGGCTTAAATAAAAAGCCCGATCAAGAAAGAATTGTGGCCAAGCCCCACCTAATTTGATTCGGGCTGAACCTGAAACTCGCGGCCATGGCACTTGGTACCCAAGGGCTGTTGAATAAAGCCTGGGATGCTACACTAGATCAGTTGGCTGGCGCGTGGTACCCAAGTCGAGGATCTGATCCCATATGCACATCTCCAAACTCAATCAATGGGCATCCAAAAAATAGAAAATAAAAGCCTTCATTTGCGGAAAATTTTGGCACAGTTACCAAGTCTGGATTTGGAAATAAATCATCTTGGGAAAATTTTGAATCGGCATGTTAAAATCAAGAAATATAGGAAAAGGTTAAAATTTTGCATATAATTTATGAAATTCATAATTTTCTTTAAAAAGCCCTCAATAACTTACGAGTTTAATGAGATTTAATCCTCGACTGAAAAAATAATGATTTTTTTTCAAAAAGTCCGAGTACCCAGGGCCAGAAGTGATTCTAGGATAATCTTGGTCTATAATGCTTTTGTATGGATCATTCGGTTATTAACCATCTTGGGTCATTCAGAGCATCGTGACCTAAGTCGGGGTTTGGGAATAAATAAGATTGGAAAAAATTTAGCAAAACTTGTCAAATTTAGGAACGGAAAAATAAAAATTATAGAAATATAATAATTAAAAATTATTTGGAAAATTTTCAAAAAAATTTGAGAAATTTGTGAATAATTGCTTAAATTTGTGAATAATTGTTTAAATTTTACAGTTTTTGAAAAGTCATGAAGAAATTATAATTTTATTCGTTTTTCAAAAAAATTGCAAATTATATGCAACCTTTTTCAAAGAGTTGGAGATTTTGGTCATTATGATTCAGAGAATGAGCCACATAATTGACACCAAAATTCAATGGCACGACCATAAGTCATTATTTATTTTCCCTTGCTTTGTAATTTTCCTGTACCAAAATAATATCCTAATAAACGCAGTGACTCTAAAATGTAACATTCTGTGAGTTCTATCTCACTTCTCTCTTCTTGATGATTCAAGTTTGAGGGTCAATTTTTTATTTTATTCATAAGTGATTTTATGGAAGAAGTTCTTGATAGGATGAGAAAGAAGCTCTTCCTTACGTCGGAGGAGAGTCTCGAAGTCATGGCAGATTCTAACGAAGGTATCACAGATGATAACCATTGTTTAGTGGGCAAAGTGCACAATTCGCGTAAGATTAACAGTGAAGCCTTCAAATTGGCTATCAGAAGAATGTGAGGATTCAAATTCGAGTTGAGGATTGATGAAATGGGCGGCAACTTGTTTCTTTTTCAATTTACAAACGAATCGGATAATTCGGCTCGGTCCTTAGAGTTTTGATAGCAACTTGTTTGGCAGGAAGTCCTCTGGGAGGTATGTCGAGCAGGATTGAGAAACAACTTAGCGAACTCATAAGCGCAGTATTGGAGGTGGAGATGGATGGATATAAGGAAATGTTGTGAGAGATATTTAAGGGTTCGTGTTGTGGTTGATATATCCAAACCATTGCGGAGATGCGCCTTCTTCAAATTGGAGAATGAGACAAAGAAGTGGACTACTATCCAACACGAAAGATTACCAAATTTTTGCAATGCTTGTGGAATTATTGGCCACAACGAATGAAATTGCACTTCTCCACTGGTAAACGACTCAGTTAAGAATGACGAGTGCCAATATGGAGCATGACTTAGGGCAGTTGTTTGAGGATCAAGCTTCGTTGGAAACTCTTTCCAGTCGAGCAATCAATCTTAGGGTTAGACAAAAAAGGAGGCTAAGAGAAACTTTTGGCAACCGCCTATGGCGGGTCAGAGTGAGTCGATATTCCCTAGAGAAAAATAGCAGAGGGATTCCAGTTATGCTATGATGTCAGACAATGAATCTCAATCATTGATTGATGATACACGATTTTCAGGGCCTCTTGGAGTCGGTGACGGTTTGAATTCCATAACCGACAAACCCACTACCCCACTTACCCATAATCGACAAGCTCACTACCCCATTTATCCATAACCCACTACCCCATTTACCCATAATCGATAAACTTACTACCCTATTTACCCATAGCCCATTATCCTATTTACCCATAACCGACAAACCCACTACCCCATTTATCCTTAACCCACTATCCCATTTACCCATAACTGACAAACCCACTACCCCAGTTATCCATAACACCACTACCCCATTTACCCATAATTGATAAATTCATTACCCCATTTATCTATAACCCACTACTCAATTTATCCATAATCGACAAACCTACTATCACACTTTCCTCATCCAAAAACCTCAAAATTGGTAGGTCATCACATCCATGCAATTACACCTCAGTCCCCCCTTTCCTCTTTAGACCTAGTAACAATCCCCTCAAGCCTTTATTCCCTCCTAAATCTTTAGAAGACCAAAATGACACACCAAATAATTCTACCTACACCCCATCTTCTATTGTCGCCGATTCGTCACCCAAATCACCCGTCCAAGCAAAAACCTCTGAAGCCTAACAACCACCTTATTCTGCAACCACTCCTACACTTTGTCAACCTCAGAAGGGTCACACACTATCCCAACCCGATAAATTCTCGAATAAAAAAAGAAACCGAGATGTTGATGAGTAAGTTCAATCCAAGATGTTGGCAGAGGGTGTTGAATCTGTCGGAACTGATCTGTGTCAACTTTCTAAAACCAAGAGGATCAAACATAACGATTCAAAAGAGACTGAGTCTGGTGCCACTTCTCATATGCTATTAGCGGCGACTGCTGAGCAACCTTGTCAGGCACAATAAATTTTAAGTTGGAATTGTCGGGGCTGGGGTACGCCTCAACAGTTCAAACGATTCACCACATGGTGAAGCATGAAAAACTTGTTGTGTGTTAGAAAATATTATGATCAGAAATTTGAAAATGATAAATTTGACAAGAGAAATTGGACTCGAGGCATGTAGTTGCTATCTTTAAAACGCTATTTTCTCCCTACTTGAGTAAATCCTCAAGTTTGCAAAAGGGTTCCAACGAGACATTTCCAAGATACAACAAGTCTAATCTCTTAGATGCGATTCGGTACTTTGCAACAATAGGGGATCGCTCTAGAAAACTCAATCTGATGAAGTACCAACAAAAGAAGAAAGCAAGATAATTTCTCAAACTGTATGCAAAGAAATTCGATGGATCTCAGAATCTAAATATCTGAGACCAGAGATCTCCTTATATAAATTTCAAGTGCCTTTTCAACATGATTGTTGGACCAACAGTCATATTTTGGATGACTTAAACTGTTCAGAGATCTTAACCGCTCCATCCAACGGCTGTATGAAAGGTTGCACCTTTTCGAATTGAAATTCGAAAAGTTGCACACCTTTATAAGTGGTTATGAAACGGTTAGGTCCAATGGTCAACTTTTGATCAATCCGTTTGGCCCAATTGAACTGAAATAACTCATTGATTAGTAGCCTATTAGACCCGACCTGACTCATGAATAATTTGATCGTTAGATCTACCTAGTAAAAAAATCAAACCTCTTTTTACGACGATGCACACGTGCAAAGTGTGTATATCTAAAGCGCCAATACGCCTAAATGCCAATCGCTACGCACATGCACACGCACGTGAACGCGGCGGCTCTCTGCTATGCAAACTCTTCTTTTCTTATTGTCAAACAATAATAGAAGGTGAAAGGTTTTATATATAGCATAGAAACGTTTGACATTTACCAATGTGGGACTATTTATTTGCATACAAAAATTGAGAACATCTATTGCCTAAAAAACCAACTCACAAAACTAAGAAATCAAAAGAAAGTTTTATTTTTTTTAAAATTATTTAAATTATTTATTATATTTTTAAGTAATAAATAAATATAACAACTTCCTATAAATTTCAAATAAAATAAGGACACTGGTTCCGAAAATATGTGCATACCATGAATGATACCTTTTGGGTTTGAACCTCAACTTAGTATAAATTTATCAAAGTCTTATTAGGGTGCACAGAGATCATGGTTTTGAACTGAGGACCCTATGTGACAAGACCGGATAAGTAGCACACATACATTTTTTTAAGATCGAGTTTTCTATAAAGCTAGCACTATTATGACCTTGTGCTTATATCCTGATTTTATGAATACTTTTTGAGAAAAATTATAATCTCATAGGAAGCGATTGCACCTCCACATTCATATAGGTAAGTCTGTCGAATGTGTTTTTGTAATCAAGCACATTAACATAAAATGTTAGAAACTTATTTAGAGCAAACACTCATCCTTCTCTTTTTCATTACAGATTCCAAACACTTTATATCTGTCTTGGGATGAATATGTTAACTAAATTAAAGTGTTTTTAATCATCACTTTCATTTCATACTCTTCCATTTAACTTAATGATTTGTTGTATAAATATTAAGTTAGATTTTTGACATAGGTGATCAACTATATGGTTTTAATTCTATCCCGATAAATATTTTTTTTACCAATTCTCTAGAAAGTCCTTTGATAAATGGATCAACCAAATTATTATTGTCCAAATTAAGTCGATCCTAATTACTCCATCTTTGAGTAATTCTCTAATATAACAGTATCATAGACCTATATGTCTATTCTTTTTATTATAAACTTTATTGTAGGCTTTTGCTCTTGTAATCTCACTATCATAATTTATTGTAATTGGTGATATAGGCTTTGGCTACATAGGAATTTTTAAGAGTAAATTTCGAAGTCATTCTGCCTCTTTGCCATATGCTATTTAGGCAATAAACTTAGAATCTATTGTGGAATGAGTAATACATGTTTGCTTTTTAGATTCTCATGAGATCGCAATACCACCGAGAGTGAATGCCCATCCACTCGTTGCCTTGGATTCATTTGAATATGAATTCCAACTTATATCACTGTATCGTTCTAAAATATTAGGAAAGCCAAAATAATTTAATTCATAATGTACAGTTTCTTTTAAATATCTAAATACACGAGATATAGCATTTCAATGATCATGACATGGATTATTAGTATATTTACCGAATTTTCCAACCGTATATGCTAAGTTAGGTCTAGTACAGTGCATTGTATATATCAAACTATCGATTATTCTAGCATATTCTAACTGATTTACAGATATGCCTTTATTATAAAAAAGTTTGATGTTAGGATTATATGCGATACAGGTTTATCATTTAAATGATTATATTTCTTGAAAATTTTCTCTAATGTAATGAGATTGGGTCAAAGTAAGCTCATTATTATTTCTTATTATTTTAATTTCTAAGATGACATCGGCATTACCCATATCTTTGATATCAAAATTGGAAGAGAGAAAAAATTTAGCGTTCATTATACTATCTAAATCAGAACCAAATATAAGCATGTCATCTACATATAAACATATGATAACTCCCTTATTTGCAGAAAATTTATTATAAACATATTTATCAGATTCATTAATTTAAAAACCGTTAGAAGCAATAATACTTTCAAAATTTTTCATGTCATTATTTAGGAGCTTGTTCTAAACCATAAAGAGATTTAATTAATTTACAAACTTTATACTCCTGTCCGATCGTTATAAAACCTTCAGGTTGTTCCATATAAACTTCTTCTAATTCATCATTTAATAATGTCGTTTTTACATCCATTTGATGAATTTGTAAATGATAAATAGAAGCAAGTGCTATTAAGATCTTAATAGTTGAAATTCTAGCTGCTTGTGCACAAGTGTCAAAAAAGCCAGTACCTTCCTTTTGTCTAAACCTTTTGCCATCAATCTGGCCATAAACTTATTTATAGTTCTATCAACTTTTAGTTTTTGTTTGAAAATTCATTTACAACCTATAGGTTTAGATCCTTCAGGAAGATAAACTAGTTTTCATGTTTTATTACCCATTATAGATTAGATTTCATCATTTATTGCTTCATTCCAAAAGGCAGCATCTTGTAATTTCATAGTCTTATCAAATATTAAAGGATCATTTTCGATATGAAAAGAAAATATGATTTCTTTTACTTGTTCTGATCTTGTTCCTTCTACTACAAATATATAAAAATATGAATAAAAGAATTTTTTTTCGCATTCTTTTATTTCTTCTAAGATACATGTTTTCTATATTTTTCAGAATTTATAATTAGTTTTTCTTTATTAGAATTTTCATTAATACTAGGAATAGAAGAAAAATAGTATTAATAAAATTCAGCATCCTTACTGTTTTGATCAATTGCACCCTTAGATTCACTTACCAAAAATATGTAGGCTTTACTTGTTAATGAGTATCTAATAATTGACTCAATTACGTAATTTGGGTCTTTTAAGATCTGGTAATCTAACCAGTGCACAACACCCCCACACTTTGAGGTATTTAAGATTTGGTTTTCTTTTCTTTCATAACTCATAGAGAGTTATACTAGAACTCTTTTGTGGCACTCTATTTAAAACATAATAAGCTATGAGTAGTGCTTCACCCTATAAATTTAAATTTAAACTTGAATTTAAAAGCATGACATTTACCGTTTCTATTAAAGTTCAGTTTTTTCTTTCTGCTGTATCATTTTGTTGAGTGTAAGGTGCAGTCGTAAGATGCACGACCCTCACATTTTCACAAAATTCACTAAAATCATTTGAAGTGTATTCTCCTCCTCTATTAGATTTTAAAGTCTTAATTTTAAAATTTAACTAATCTTCAACTTCTTTATAAGCTTTAAATTTTTCTAAAGCTTCATCTTTATGTTTTAGCAAATAAATATAAGTATACTTAGAATAGTCATCAATAAATGTTATAAAATATCTTTTTTCTCCTCTAGTTAAAATATTATTTAAATTACAAATATCAGTATAAATGAGTTCTAAAATCTAAGATTTTCTTTCTACTTTATTGAAAAGTTTTCTAATAATTTTAATTTAAACACAAATTTTATATTTTTATGAATATTTTTCTCGCATCTAAGAATTAATTCTAATTCTATCATAGAATTTAAACGATTAACATTCATATGCCCAATCTATCATGTCACAATGATAGAGAATCAACAATATAAACGGAAGAAGACATTTCATTGATTACATTCAATTTAAACATCTCATTGCAGACATATCTTTTCCCCACAAATACACCACCCTTAATGATTATAACTTTATCTGATTCAAACATTAACTTGAAACCATGTTTATTGAGTAAACTGGTCGAAATCAGATTCTTATGAATCTCAGGAACATACAGTACATCGATCAAAGTAAGAGTCTTATTAGAGGTCAATTTGAGATTGATTTTTTTTTAATCCTTGACCTTTGCAGTTGAACCTTTCCCTCATGAAGAGCTCTTGTCTGTTCGTGTCCTTCACATAGTTGGCGAAGAAAGATCTACAGTTAGAAATATGCTTAGTGGCATCAAAAGTTATCCACTAGTTTTTTCTCTTTCAATCATATTGATTTTGGAAATCATGACCACGAACTTTTCTTTAGTCACATTCGCTTGAGACTCTTTTTCCATTTTTAAAAGTCTACAATCCTTTTTGAAGTTACTGGGTTTACCACAGTGATAATAACTGTCATTTTTCTTCTGGCCTTAATGACCTTGACTCTTGGTTTTCTTGTTAGCCTTATTAGAATTGAAGTTGCCTTTCCGTTTTTCATGTGATTTGGACGTGTCAACTTCCACCATATGAGCATTTGAAGTTAATTGAGATTGCTCGTCTTTCTTGTCGCGAACACGAAGTTCGTCTTCGACTCGAAGATGGTGGCACAACTCTTCAAATGAAAGTTCTTTCTTTTTATGTTTGAGAGTTTTTCTACAGTACTTCCATGAGACAGACAATTTTTGGATAATCGGATGATTGTGAAAGATGAGATTCATTTTTATGCCCTCTTGATTAATTTGATCGATAATATACTAAATCTCATGAGCTTGATCGAGAATCGATTTATTATCAGTCATTTTGTAATATAAATACTGACTTACAATGAAACTTTTTGTACTGGCATCTTCGATTTTATACTGTCTTCAGCGCCTTCCAAAGTTTCATTGCAGACGTCATGCTCTAATACACATCGAAGAGTGAATTTTCTAGAATATTGAGAATGTGTCATTTGTAGAGATAATCATCTTGCTCCAATTTCTGACGATTACGAGCATTGGCAAGAGATTCTCCATCAGAATCTTCAAGTTTCGCAGGTTTTGGAGTGGTTAGGACATAAACAACTCCCAAAGTTGTCAATAGGAAAGATAATTTTTGTTGCCATATTCTAAAGTTGTCGTCGAATTACTCTAATTTGACAAAGTCGCGAGTCATCACTTTCAGATTTTGAGATTTGAAGTTATGATAATACATAATAGCGTTTTAAAATTGTTAGAAAATATTAGGATTAGACATCTGAAAATGATAAATAGGACAAGAGAAATTGGACTCGAGGCACGTAGTCGCTATCTTTCACACGCTATTTGCTCGCTACTTGAGTAAATCCTCAAGTTTGCAAAATGGTTCCAGCGAGACGTTTCTAGGATACAACGAGCTCAATCTCTTGGATGTGAACCGTTACTTTGCAATGGTAGAGGATCACACCAAAAAACTCGATCTGATGAAGTACCAACAAAAGAAGAAAGCAAGAGAATTTCTCAAACTATATGCAAGGAAATTCGATGAATTTCAGAATCTAAATATCTGAGACAGAGATCCCCTTATATAGATTTCAAGTGCCTTTTCAATATGACTATTGGACCAACAGTCATATTTTGGACGACTCAGATCGTTCAAAGATTTTAACGACTCCATCCAATGGCTGTATGAAAGGTTGTACCTTTTGAAATTCAAATTTGAAAAGTTGCACACCTTTATAAGCGGTTATGAAATGGTTAAGTCCAATGGTCAACTTTTGACCAATTCGTTTGGCCCAATAGAACTGAAATAACACATTGATTAGTGGCCCATTAGACTCGATTTTGGCTCTAGGATTAGAAATCCAAAAATGAAAAATTGGACTCGAGGCACGTAATCGCTATTTTTAAAACGCTATTCGCTCCCTACTAGAGTAAATGCTCAAGTTTGCAAAAGGATTCCAGCGAGACGTTTTTAGGATACAACGAACTCAATCTCTTGAATGTGATCCGTTACTTTGCAAGAATAGATGATCACCTCAGAAAATTTAATCTGATGAAGTACCAACAAAAGAAGAAAGCAAGAGAATTTCTCAAACTGTATGCAAGGAAATTCGATGGATTTCAGAATCTAAATGCCTGAGACTAGAGATCTCCTTATATAGATTTCAAGTGCCTTTTCAATATGACTGTTGGACCAACAGTAATATTTTAGATGACCCAGATCGTTTAGAGATCTCAACTGTTCCATCCAACGGCTGTATGAAAGGTTGTACCTTTGGAATTCAAATTCGAAAAGTTGCACACCTTTATAAGCGATTATGAAACAGTAAGCCATCATGTGTCCACAGCAAGCTGCAGTTTTCTGACAGCAAGTTGTGTATATTTTATTTCTGTTATGTTCGTATATACAACGAGCTATTATTTATATGACATCGAGCTGTGCTTGGATTCACTCTCCTTTGTTCTCCAGTGACAGCGCGTTGTCCCTTTGTGACAGCGAGCTGTGACCTGGTTCAAGGGTGCGACATGATTTTCGAGATGTTCTCACAACGGAGTTACTTTTCTTTCCATGACAGCGAGCCATGAGTACTTCCATAGCAAGCTGTCATTGATGGCAACGAGTTGTGGGTGTTACCATAACGAGCTGTCACTATCATTTTCAGAGTCGAAGATTCTGAACGTCCTAGGTTTCGGAAATAAGGTCTATTACAGTTCTCGGATTCTCTTTAAGATCTGAATTGAAACACAATGTTTCTAATATTCTAATTATGATTTGAAAACAATGAGGACAATAAAAGTGATAAGTATTCACCTCTCGAAGCGTGGTGATGCTACGGTGATCTAGGCTCGCGGAGATTGATGATCAACACTACCATTCTTGCGATGTCTCTACCTTCTCTCTCACCGATCTCGGTAGTGGAAAAGATCGAGATAACTCTCGTGGAGAGATACTCAAACGTTCTTGGATGAAGAGAGCAAGATGGTTGAGGGAGAAGAGTGGTGAAGGCTAGGGTTTTCTTACAAAGAAGAAGACAAGAAAAGAGGCTAGGGTTTTTTCTTACGACTCTATTCTCAAGAGGAATTCTTAAATTGTGGTTTAAGGTTCTCTGTAACCTATCTTTTTATAACTTAATGGGGTTTATCAGGTGTTGGGCTGACACACCAAGGTAAAATGTATAGGCTTTTATTTCAAGGTCCAAAAATAGAGGTTTTAAAGCCTACACCAAGGTTTTATCATTGGACCTTTAGTCCATAGTTCAAGTCTCTAATCATCATGCTATCACGTAGCTTGTGTATTTAGTAACGAAATTAAACATATGGTCTTTTTAATTGTCCTGCTATCATGTTTTGAACACTCAAGGCATGCAATGTATATTTGTTGCGCACATATATTTATTGGACGTATTAAGGTTTGAAAAAAAATTGGATTGTTACATTCTTCCCCCCTTAAGAAATTTTCGTCATCGAAAATTTACGCACCTTATTCGAAGAGATATGAGTATTGATCACGAATCTCTACTTCACGTTCCCAAGAAGCTTTAGCAGATGAATGATTTCACCATTTAACCAGCACGAGCGGGATTCGCTTGGTACGTAAAATCTGTTCTTTATTTTTGAGAATCTGTATCGGCTCTTCAACTACAGTCATATCTTCCGCTTGGTACATAAAATCTGTTCTTTACTATTGAGAATCTGTATCGGCTCTTCAACTACAGTCATATCTTCTTGGAGCTCGATGGGTTGATAATTCAATATGTGAGTTGGATCCCTCATGTACTTTCTCAACATGGATACATGAAAAATGTTATCCATGTTCGAAAGTTGCGACGATAAGAAAATCCAATATGCAGCTTCACTTACTCGATCCAATATCTCAAAGGGTCCAACATATCATGGGATTAGTTTCCCACGTTTCCCAAATTGTATCACGCCCTTAATAGGCGAGAACTTGATGAAGACGTTGTCCCCCTTCTATAAGGGATGCATGTCTCAGTATTGCATATAGATAACAAGGAAACAGAAGTAATTAACTATAGCAAGTTTACCTGAAATTTGATACTCGTCTTTTTGAGGTTTGCATAGCTCTTCTGTCGGCTCTATGCAGTTCTCAATCTTTCACAGATCAACTGAATTGCTTCAGTTGTGCTTTCAATAACTTCTGGCCCTAATAAGAATTTCTCTTCGATTACTTCCCAATTGTGTGGAGGCTTGCATCTCCGAATATAGAGTGCTTTGAAAGGGGTCATACCAATGCTTGCCTGATAGCTGTTGTTGTAGGCAAACTCAATCAGTAGTAGGTGCTCGTTTCATGATTCGTGAAAGTCTAACATATAAGCTCAAAGCATGTCCTCGATAATCTGGTTCACTCTTTCTGTTTGACCATCTGTCTAAGGGTGAAATGCATAGCTAAAGTCCAGTTTATAGCCCATCCCTTCTTGGAATCGTTGCTAAAACTTTGATGTATACAATGGATCTCGGCTTGACACAATGCTAGCAGGGATACAATGTATTCTGACAATTTCTTTAAGATAAAACTTCGCGAGCTGACTGGCTGTATATTTCGTGCTGTATGGTAGGAAGTGGGCAGACTTAGTTAAGCAATCAATGATCACCCAAATGGCAGTGTCCTTTCACGGTTCTCGGTAACTCAAGTATGAAATCCATGGATGCAACTTCCCATTTCCATTTAGCTATCGGTAAGGGTTGCAACAAACTCAAGGGGTTCTAATGGTCAACCTTCACCTGTCGACATACCAAGCACCTTAATACGTATTTTGCTATTTCCTCCAAACCTTTCCACCAGAAATTCTTCTTCAGATCTTGATACATCTTGGTAAACCCGGGGTAGATAACGTATTTCGACTTGTGGGCTTCTTCTAGAATTATGCGTCGAAGGTCAATATCGGCCGGTACACATAGTCGGCCTTTGAAGAGTAATGAATCGTCCTCCCTGATGGAGAAATCAGGCCCATTCTCACTGGTCACATCTTGTCTAATGGCCCTAAGGTCTTCATCGATCCTCTGAAGTTCGCGGATGTTGTCGAAAATCGTTGATCAGATTGTAATATTAGTCATTAAGGCTCCTGAATCTTTAACATCGAACTTTGTATCGCATAGGGATATATCTTCGAACAACCGCCATCTGTTTATTCTCAAAATGAGGTTTGCCAATTGAGCAGAGATTTTTCGGCTTAGTGCTTCTGCTACTACATTCGCTTTCCCAGGGTGGTATTGGATGAAGCAACCATAATCCTTGATGAATTTCATCTATCTTCTTTGCCTCATGTTCAAGTCCTTTTGCGTGAAGAGGTATTTAAGGCTCTTGTAATCAGTGAGGATCTCGAATGATTCTTTGTAGAGATAGTGCTTCCAAATCTTTAAGGCAAAAATTACTGCTGCTAGTTCTAGGTCATGCATTGGATAGTTCTTCTCATGGTCATTGAGTTGTCGAGAGCCATCCGCGATGATCTTTTTGTGTTGGTTGAGTACACAGCCCAACCCACTGTCTGACGCATGACTGTATACTATGAACCCTCCACTGCCTGAAGGTATTGCGAGGACCGGTGCGGAAGTCAACTTCTTCTTAAGCTCTTGGAAGCTCTTTTTGCATGAGTCGTTCCATTCAAACTTTGTACTCTTCTTTGTGAGCTAAGTGAGTGACCCTACAATTCTGGAGAAACCTTCAACTGTAATACCCGGCCAAACTCAGAAAACTGTAGACTTCAGTTATCGTCTTTGGTTGTTCCCATTTTATTATGGCCTTAATTTTAGCTGGATCGATGGTGATACCTGCCTCGGAGATGACATGTCCCAAGAAGCTGACTTGTTCTAGTCAAAACTCGCACTTGCTTAGCTTGACATACAACTGATGATTACGAAGTGTCTGAAGGGCGATGCGCAGATGTTGTTCATGATCTTCTCTTGTCTTCGAATAGATGAGAATGTCATTTACGAAGACAACTACACATTGGTTGAGATATGGTTTGAACATTCTATTCATTAGATCCATGAATAACGTTGGTGCATTCGTTAGATGAAAGGCATTACCAAGAATTCGTAGTGTCTATATCTAGTGCAGAAGGCTGCTTTCGGGATGTCTTCGACCTTCACTTTCAATTGATGGTAACCTGATCTTAAGTCTATTTTTGAAAAGAACTTTGTACCTTGTAGCTGATCAAAGAGATCATCAATTCGGGGAAGTGGGTAGCGGTTCTTGATCATTAATTTATTCAATTGACGATAGTGGATGCATAGCCTCATCGACCCGTCTTTCTTTTTTACAAATAGAATGGGTGCTCCCCATGGAGAAACACTTGATCTTATAAATTCCTTATCTAGGAGTTCCTGCAACTGTTCCTTGAGTTCTTTTAGTTCGGTCGGTGTCATACGATATGGAGCTTTTAATACTGGTTCCGTGCCCGGAACTAAATCAACTGCGAACTCGACTTCTCTGTCTGGTGGCAATCCCGACAAGTCTTCGGGAAACACATCCGGAAACTCATGTGCAATGGGAATGTCTGCAATATTAACCTTCTCATCGCATTGACCTTGTACAAATGCAAGGTATCCCTGACAACCTTTCTGCAATAACCGCTCAACTCGGATAGCTGAGACAAAAGGTGTAATGCTTGACTTTATGTCATAGAATCGGAAGGGTTTTCCTTTTGGAGGGCGAAAGGTAATCACCTTTCGAAGGCAATCTACGTTTGCATGGTAAGTTGACAACCAATTCATACCAAGGATTACGTCGAATCCTTGCATGTCCAAGATGTTCAGATCGACTTTTGTCTCGTGGTCTTCGATCAAGAAGTTGACCGATTGACAGATGGTGTCCGTGACCATAGAATCCCCAGTTGGAACAGAAATGGACAGAATAAAGTCGTCCAAGGGTTTTGGCATGATATTTAGTTCAGTAGCGAATTGAGAGGTCACAAAGGAGTGTGTCGAGTCGGGGTCTATCAATACCCGTGCCTTGTGCTGACAAATGTCGCTACTCTGACACGTGTAAGGTACCTAGGGTTCATATAAGTAATTAATTTCTTATCTGACTTATAGGTGTATTCATGCAATCGTACAATTCACAAAATTTTCAAGGCATTTACCGAAAATAAAGACAGATAATATCAACCATCAATTTTAACTCAAATTTATTTACCTTGAATGATGTCATTTGTAGCCTGGGCGTCGCGTGCGGAAACTGCGTAGGCGCGATGCTGCACTATTGGGTGAGAGAATTTCTGATTAGGCGTCGGTATCGCCTTTTCTCCATTCTTCTTCGGACAATGTTTTATCAAGTGTCTCATCTGACCCAAGGAAAGAAACACCTGTGGTCCATCTACATTCTTTCGTCTTATGTTGCTTTCTACATTGTGAGCATGACTCAACTGGTCCAGATGAAACTATATGTGAGGTGTTCTGTGCTATCGACGCCCCAGTTGTAGTAGGGTTCGAAGGACGGAAGGGCCTCGTACGTGCCGGAGAAACTTGTCGAAAATTGGTGGTCTGAGACAATTAAGACGGAGCCGAAAGTGTGAACTTTGTCCTTTTACTGATATGTTCTTATTCTTATTTTGTTCTTCTTTTCGTTTGTACAACTTTTCTAAATAGCGTTCTACAATAAGAGCTAAGTTCATGACCTCTGCATAGGTCCTTAGCTTGTACAAGGAAATTCTTTCTTTGATATTTGGCTTTCGGCCACGTTCGAACTTCTTGGCTTTCATGAGTTCTGTGGCAACGTGTTGGGGTGCGAATCTAGAGAGCCTCGTGAATTCAACTTTGTATTCGGCTACTGACATCTGCCTTTGTTCGAAGGAAATAAAATCTATTTCCCATTGATCTCTAACTGCGTCAGAGAAGTATTTCTCATTGAACTCTTCAGTGAATTAAGCCCACGTCCATGGAGTGTTCAGCATTTCCCGTACTCTGGTTCTTTCGACTAATTTTCACCATGGATTTGCTTCTCCTTCCAGCTGAAAGGAAGCTCAGTTGACTTTCTCTTCTTCTGTGCAAGGAATCACATGAAGAATCTTCTCTCTTTGGTTTAGCCATTTCTCGGCTTCAACCGGGCCGGCTTGGCCCAAGAAACTAGGAGGCTTCATCCTTCGAAATTCCTGGAATCTGGTGGGTTGTTGCCTTGCCGCAAGCAAGGTGGTCTGTTGGTCCATGAATAATCTGACTGTTGGATCTACCTGTTCAAAAAGTCAAACATCTCATTGCAACGATGTACACATGCGAAGTGCAAAGTGCGTGCGTCTAAAGCGCCAATGCGCCTAAACACTAATCACCACGCTTTTATGACGACGCAAGCACGCCATGCTTAACGCAACGGCCTTCTCTTCTTATTGGCGTAGCGGCTAGTACATTCTTCTCTTCTTATTGTCAAACAATAATATAAGGTGAAGGGTTTTATATATAGCATAGAACCTATTGATATTTATTAATGTGGCACTATTTATTTGCTTTCAAAAGTGACTCGATTAACATTATAAATGCGGTTACAAGTGTGGCGAACCATCGCTCGACAAATATGGCTACTATTGAGGATATAAATGGACTACGACATTTCGAGATTAGAAGTGCAAATATATCAAAAGATGTGCGAGAAAAGCGGCAGATGCTCTTTCAAAATGTTGTGTTTAGTGTGAATCTAAATGTGTTTGGGTTGGGGATTATCCCTCTTCTATTCATAGTGTTGTAACTCATGAGTTAATTCAATAAAATTTATCTATCTTCTCAAAAATAAAATAAAATGACTAAGGGCATAAATGTCATTTTCTAATGTTAATCTAGGCACACATTGTTATACAGTGGACAATTTGTGGTAGACTATTTTGTAGGCAGCTTATGTGGCGTGACATAACTGGCTGCACATATAGTGGGGTCCAAGCACTGCAGCCAATCATAACGCACCACATAAGCTGTTTGTAAAATTATCTATCAAAAATTGACCATCGTTTTTAATTTTCGGCGGAGAGTCTGTGAACGCCAAGTCAGTGAACATTTGATCTGTTGCCAACACTAAAATATCATTGTGCGTTTTGCAAATCCCTCACCAGCCTTTCTAAATTAGTGATTTTTAGACTCATTTTTGAAAAAAGCAAAATCCTAGACCTAACTGTTTAACTAACATTCTGTCATCAAAATACTATGAATGCCCTTATTTTCCTTCACTTATCCAAAATTTTCCACTTAAATAAATTAGTAAAAAACAACACATTTGTGGCCTTGGCTATTAGGATTGGCTAAGTTGTAAACTTTAAGTGCATGATTATTATTTTTTTTTTTATTTTTAAAAATGCAAGCAACTGATCGTATTATCGGTCCACCAGTCAGGAGATCGGGCTATTGATTGGTCAATCGGTTGCTCAATCGTTTGACCAATCGAGTTCATGAAAAGTCGTTTGATCGTTCACCTGATTTTTCGACTGAACGATTGCCCAAGTGACCTATCGATAGCTCGACCTCAAGATCGGGCATAGATAATCATTAAAGGGCATAATAATCATTTTTGCCTTATTTAAAATGCTTCGAAGTGGCATTAGTTCAATTGGTACGCTTCTTCTAATGTGAGGGAGTAGGTCATGGGTTTAATTCTCGTCCTCCTCACTGTTTCCTATTCTTGTCTTTACAAGGTGTGGGTTGAGTTCTGCTAGTTAACTCTCACCATATAATTGGTGTTCCCTCACACTGCTCCTACTTTGACTTGAAGCGATCATCCATATTGCATCAAATCAATATAAGAGGGGCACTTTTGTCATTTTACTTCTGATTTTTCTGTTTCGCCGTTTACTGAAAAAACACTATTCTAAATAGATGATAAGTGGAGTTGCTATTTTCAATAGATTGGTGAGGGATAATGCAAAAGTTCCAAATATCTTCACATCTCTGTTCCCTCGAATATATATATATATATATATATATATATATATATAACCAAGGAAAAACGAAGAGTAGTAAATGCATGCCTAGTGGCACGTGGAGGGTGCTTCTTCTAAGGACCACAGCTACCTTCACCTACCACCAAATAATTGAGGTTAGGTGTGTAAGCGGCATTAGGGTTAATGGTAGACGTGTTTTCTAACGGGTTGTAACATATGGGACGCCATCTTAGATTCTTAGCATTTGATGCGGCCCACTAATGGTACGGTTGTTGAATAATAAACGGTTTATATTAAAGGTAGCTCTGTTGGCCTCCGCGCGTTCTCCAAAAGCACCAACGTTCGAGCCCCCTTAAAACCTATTGCTTAGATGGAGGAAGACAATGGAGAACGTTCGAGCCCCCTTAAAACCTATTACTTAGATGGAGGAAGATAATGGAAATCGTATTTCACCCTGATCTTTCCCACAACGGATGTTGAGATCATTTGGCACTTACTAGACTATCAATTTTTATTTTATATATCACATATCCTCAAAATATGCACCTTATTTGCAATAGCACACATCAAGTTCCATTACAAAAATTTAGACGATTAGCAACAGCCATAAATTGCCGCTATTAATAAAAATAGTGTCACTAATACCTTTGTCGGTAATAGTCTTAATAGTTTTTTTTGTTAATAGCGACAACAGTTTTTTGAAAGAAAAAATTGTTGCTAAGTCTTATTTTTTGTAGTATTCAAACATAATTTTAGGGCCATATTTTAGAGATCTTTGATAGGTGGAATAAAAACCTGACTGTCTAATAGGTGCGATATGGTCTCAAGATCTGTTATGTAGAGAGATCAGGGTGAAACATGATTTCCATCATCTGATTCGACCCAATCAATGGGCTTTGAGGGGTCTCGACGTACGTGCTTTCAGAGAACGAGTGGATGCCAATAGAGTTACCATTATATTAAGGGTACCTCTATTAGCACCCAACCAATATCAGAAAGTCCATGTGTGCAACCCCTTTAAAATCATTGATTGCTTCGGATTAGATGATAGAGACTGTGTTTCATCCTGATATTTCATACAATGAATCTTGAGATCATGTCGCCCTTATCAGTCAGTCAATTTTTTATTCCAAATGTTACAGATCTCCAAAAAATTGCCCTAAAATCATGTTTGAGCGCAATGTGAGCCACAGGATTTAAGCAGAATGTTTTGGGGATTTGGGACGTGTGAAATTAAAAGCTTACCGTAAGATAGGTGAGTCATGCTCTCAAGATCTATTGTGTCGAAGATCGGGTGAAAAACTATTTCCATCATCTGATTCAAAGCAATTAATGATTTTGAAAGGTTTTCTGATGTGGGCGCTTTCGGAGATTACATGGGCGCTAATAGAGGTACTCTTATATTAAATGCCCAAAAGATGGGCCGATCGGATGGTTGCAATCCTCCAATTTAAACAGTTTGCAATTCTTCGATGGCTGCACCCGAAATCTGCAACTTGAACCTCGAAAAATGATTGGCACATGGGCCATGTGTACGATGTTAGAACTTTGGGCTCCTGTGCGCATTGTCTCCCTCTCCATCCATTCCTGTTGGTTGCCTGACTCAATTATTTGACCGGATGCTTCTATTTGAATCGCCAAATCAATTGAAGGCTTTGAATGAGTAAATAGATACGATATTTCGCCTCAATCTTTCATACATCGAATCTCATTTATTCCATGTGGGGTACACTTTCCAAAAGAGTTATCTTAAAGTTAATGTGTGCCGCGTGACTTTATGATCACTTTCTTGAGTGATCATAAAATTTCGGTTTCAGAGGGGAACCAAACTAAAATTTTGGACTAAAATTTCAGCTGATAATTTGAACCCCATACATTTAAAGATCAAAATTTTGGTCTCAAATTATCGTTTCCGTGGGGACCGAAATTCAAAATTTTGGCCGAAATTTTGATCCTTGCTCCTAGCCAAGGTATTAAATATCAGGCGATACCAACACATATCAAATATCAGCAACACGTACCGATTTTTTGGCAAACCGATACATATCGGTGCTGATACGTATCAAGTATCAACTCGGGTAACGGTATCCTTATTGACCGATATGTATCAGGTATTAGCCGATACAGAACCCGTATCGGCCAATACTTCTCAATTTTTTTTTAATATACCGATAGAATTCGGTATCGGCCGATACGTATCAGTCCTCCATGGACCGATACTTGATATCGATACCCAAGTTGTCACCTTGCTCCTTAGTAATAACATTATAAGCATAACCTACCAGAAGCTAACTTCAAAAAATTTGGGAATTTTTTTTATGATGACGTATGGCATAAACAACTTGAATGTGCCTTACATATCATAGGGAGTATGATCATTCACGAGCAACACTTGGGGAATAAATTTCACAACAAAGCACTCACCTTAAGCGACACATAGGGGAATAAATCTCACACAACAATCCTCACCTTAATAATATAAGGGAGGAAACAAACATGAAGTGTAGAACCTACAACCTCAAGCCTGTTGTGCGGAAGCCCACTAACATACCAGCAATCTCACGATGAACGATTAAATAAAAACGCAAAAATAGAAGAAAATGAGCCACAAACACACAAAAGATAATATTTATGTGGTTCGGCAATATGCCTATGTCCACGGGCAGTGATAATCCACTATATTGAAGACCACACAAAAATACAAGAACACTCAAGCCTCACCAAAGCTCTCCTCAAAATCCTACACTGATTTTTTAAAGCTTTACATCTTAACTCTATTCTATAATTTAGTCAAGAGTTTTTCATTTATATAGAAGACACAAATCCTACTTCTAATCTAAGAGAAACTAGCCTTATATGGAGTCTAAACGCAACTGAGTTGACAGTTAGAGTCAAACTACAATTTAACCTCCAGGTTAGAGCCAACTTCTAAGTTAGAGTCCAACTACAATTCAAACTCTTCAAATTAGAGCCAACCTCCAAGTTAGAGTTCAACTACAATTCAAATTCTAAGTTAGAATCAAATAACAATTATCAACCTGACTCTAAATTTCATTATGTCGTTAAAGTCAACTTTCAAGTTAGACTCCAACTACAATTCAAATTCCAAGTTAGAGTCAAACAACAAAGCCTCAGAAAGGATGATGATACAAATTGAGCTACCACTCAACCGGTCAAAGAATTTGGGAATTGGGAGACCCTAAAATTTATAAATGTCTAAGTTCAATAGGAATATAGATAAAATATTCTTCTTAAGCTTATAATCTTGTAGTAATGTAATAGCTCATTAATATTCATATGGGTACAACTCAAAAATGCTGCAATCAAGCCAATTCTTTCTCAAGTGTTGAGCTCTAATAGTGCAAAATAAAAAAATGTTTTTACATCCCTTATAGAGTTTATGGGCCTAACTCAACTTCACAAAACCAGCTTGTAAGATAAGGTTTACCCAAGATAAAAAGAACCCAAGAAGAAGGGCCAGCCACAATCGATGTGAGACAAATCCAACACGCCCTCGCACGTGTTGGCGAAATTGAGCCAAATCACTTGGATAAGAAATGGGTGACGTGGGGAGCAAGAATGACTTTAATACAATGTAGAGTTTTATGGGCTTAAGTCAACCTCACAAACCGACTTGTAAGATGAGGTTTACCCAAGATATAAAGAGCCCAAGAAGGGCCAACCCACAACAGATGCGGGACAAATTCAATATCCTTTATTTCGTGATTAAAGGTTAATCCTTTATTTTGTGATTAAAGGTTAATGTTTTTAATTAATTTTCTTTGGATGGAATTAAACCCCATATCTTTGACTCATGAAAAATAAGGCAAAAATTTATTTATTTATTTTTAAATCTTAGATGATTTTTTTTTTTAAAATCCTAGATGAATTGGCGAACCCTTAGGGCCTGTTTGGATAGGGAGAAAGGAAAAGAAATCATGGGAAAGGAAAAAAAATATGTTAATTTCCTCTGTTTAGCAACAAAGTTGTGCCACCGAAAATAATAGAAAATTTAAAATTTTCTTTCTCATTGGAAAATGACAAATCCCTCTAAAATAGGAAGATTTCATAGGAAATCTTTTGTCGCTCCCTCCCCTCTTTTTATTGGGTGAGAACACACACACACACACACACACACTCTCTCTTTCTCTCTCTCTCTAACCGATCTCACTTTCTCTCCTCTCTCTCTCTCTTAACGATCTTTCTCTACTATCTCTCTATGTCTTATCTCTCTCACCGATCTCTTGCCTATCTCTCTCACTGCTCTCTCTCTCTCTCTCATAATCTCTCTTTTCTCGTCTCTCTCTTTCTTTCTCCTAATTTTTTTCTCTCACGGAATCAACCTCACAATAGAAAGTTGGAATTATTGTGTAACAGCCCGGATTTCCATTTCCAGAAACCCGTACCGTTAGGATCATACTCTGGATGATCCCGGATCGATCACACGTATCCGCGCATATAGCGGAAGCCAGGTGGACACATCCGAGCAGCGGTAGTCTGAGTCAAACGATTTCTACACTAAATACACGTCAACAATATTTAAATGTAAAGAAAAACATACACATTCCCAAAAAGGAACCAAGAAGAACCATCGGTGATGGACGTACATCACCCAAACAATGGTTCCCGATAGTGGTTCCGAAATGGAATGTGGACTAACATAAAATAAATAAATGTAGAACTACATTTGTTTATACAAAGGTGGCCACCAGGCACACAATAATCCAAAAGACCAAAAGTACAAAATGTCGGGCATCAATACCCAGGCTACGGATAAAACTCGTCACTCAGACGTCTTTCTCGTCCCTTCCTCGGCCTCGGGATCCGGTGATAATCCGGATCGCTCTCGTCTTGCACGCATTTCGTAACCTCGAAACCTAAGATTTCAGAAAGCAGGGTGAGCTACATCCTAGCTCAGTAGAAGAAGTTCGATTAATTTACATCTAAATTATTAAACATGAATGCAGAACATATCTTAAATCGATAAGTGAAACAAAACTGAACAGAGTATGGATTGATGCTCAAACATGCAGGAAATCAGAATGCATAACTGGTAATAGCAAACAGAACTTCAGAATTTGCAAAATGCTATGCTTATTATATTTAAATGACTTAAATCATGCATATCTCTAACTTAAGTAACTCCCGTGTATATATATATCACGTGGTAGCCAGATTTGTGCCGATAGGAAACCCCAACCAATCGTCGTTCAATGAACAATTTTGCAGGAATGCAACAATGCCCCACACATGGAGTGCAATTTTGCCGAGGATTTTCAAGCAACTGCACATTGTGCAAAGCGGATATACCGAGTCGGTGGGGATCGTCTGAATATTAAACCTCAAATCAAATACATACTTATTACCTCATGAATCAGATTATCAGAGCAGATTATCAGAGCATATGCAAGGAACAGAAACAGATATCAGAATACGGGAATCAGAGTTTAATGTATATGCAGGCATGTTTTCGAAAATCAGAGATAGCATACAATGTTAAGATATCATGCAATTAAATTTAGATGCACTTTAAGTTAAATTTTCCCCTACCTCAGATCAGTTTATCTTCTAGGCAAATCCAAAGCTTTTATGACGTGTCAGGGTTTATCCTACACCATAGGCACAGTACATTAAGTGTTAGGAGTGTCAGAGAATTACCTGGCACCACATCCGGGGTGTCTACTTTATACAGCCAAGACAGACAAAAACAGGGTAAGTGATCGATCACCAACCTCATTGATCGATCACCACCTTGGCGATCGATCACCAACCTCCTTTTCTCTTTCTCAACACAGTCAAGGTTGATCGATCACCACTTTGGTGATCGATCAACAACCCTCCTGTAGATCGATCACCACCTTGGTGATCGATCACCAATGCAATTTCAAAAACTTCCCCCCTCTGTCCACATCACTTCCTTATACAGATTGATCGATCACCACCTTGGTGATCGATCACCAACCTCATTGTAGATCGATCACCACCTTGGTGATCGATCACCCACTCGGGCAAGAACTTCCCAGCTTCTGGGGTCTCTGTTTCCCATGAGGCTTATACAGATTGATCGATCACCAGTCTTTGGTGATCGATCACCAACCCTCAGTGATCGATCACCACCCTTTGGTGATCGATCACCAATGACAGAAAAGTTGTCATTAATGGAGTTCACCTCCCATCCATTTTTGATCTCCCTCCACTAATGGTTGTTCAACCACCATTAATACCTCATAAATACACACTTTAAGCTATTCATTTAACCCTATTTAACACACACAACTCACCTTGTTCGTGGGTTTCTTGGGGTTCAATGACCAAAAGAGGGTTTCAAACCTAGATCTCTGAGCTCCTCCTCGATCCGGATCCCATGAGAAGCTCTTCACCGGTTCGACGATCAAGGCCTCACACCAATCTCAACCCTGTGTAACTCAATCACCTTGGTCTAGCTATTCTAGCTTAGGAATCCCTCATCTCTATCTTGCTAACCCTATTCTTCTCTCTCAAGAATCCTCTTGGAAACTCTCTTAGCACAGATCTCCAGTTAATGGACCAGTTAGGGCAAGAGGATGAAGGAGAAGAAGGAATGAAGATCTCTCTCCTTTGTCTCCCTTCCTTCTTCTATAAGCTATCCCCTCAAACAGAATTCCTGTTTTGCCCTTGGTGCCTGTTCCGGTGTGAAGCATGAACACAGTTACTTCTGCGCAACGTGTTCCACCTACCCTCTACACATCTAGGATCTAGATGAAATTTCACACGTGTTCTCATCTCACTACAGTGCCACATTATTTAAACTAATATAACCCTAAAGTTTTTGAATCAACCTTGGTTTCCGTGCCGGGCACGCGAATCAAAGCAGTCAGGCTCGTGTTCTAATTTTCGGGGTCGTTACATATTGGGTGTATGAGATATATATATACGCCATCAATGGTGCTCATTTTCTATTTTCTAGGTGTAATTACTCAATCCAAACACCGAAAAACAAGGAATTCTTATGAATTCCCAAAGATCTTAAATCCATTGGATCTACAAATTCATTTCCTATGTTTTCTGAAAAATTGCCAAACAAACCCTTGAAGGATATTATACAATTCTCGACCACTTGTCACGAGGCATGTAATCTAGCATCCATCTAAAGAAACTTTGAGTTGCATACCAACTGTATATTCCCTTTTTCATAAAGGAAAAATGATCTCTTAAGTCCTAAATCGTGTCACCTACCTCTCTCTCTCTCTCTCTATATATATATATATATGTCTGTATATTAAACATATGTACCTGTGATAGAGATATATTGAGATCATCCATGATGCCAGTCTGAGTAAGAGCCGAATATCCCATATGCAAAATACGTACATAAGAATATCAAGTAAAGTACAAAAGCTCAATGAAATCAAGCGACACGCCTGAGTCAACTCAGCTTGTTATGGGCTTTAAAATGTTGAGTAATGCAATTTCTGTACACTTTATTACGCATAAGGAAATCCCAAAAAGGTAGAGCAGGCATTTTCTTTGACAAGTGGAACTGAATATGGTGAATTGATTGGACCATGGAGCTTGACTCGTTGAATCTAATCAAAATTGACTCAGTTCAACTCGGTTCCATAGTTATCCAACTAGTCAAATAAATAAATAAATAATAAGGCAACTATTAAAGAGTTGATAATCCGTTCTGGCCTTGTGCTCTTTAAACTTCTCGTCCAACTGGTCAAGCCTTAGGAGGTGCACAATTAATTATTTATAAGCACACAAACCTGTCTGATTTATTAATTAGAAATATTTACACATCTCCCAAGGTCTACATGCACTTTTGTACTCACATTTGACACCCACAAGGATATGAAACCCGAGTTAACTCGGTGCCTAGCGAGTATTGAGTTAAGTTACAAATCCAATGCATAAATTGTTGGTGTAACCATTTCTATGGAAATTTCTATTTTGAGGTTAAAACACAGTTACTTACACATGATCCAAATTTGTATGACCCGCAAATTGCGATGATTGTAGTGAACAAAACCATCCATATCAATCCCTCACCGGTGCTCCTCTTTGATTCACCTATTCGAGGACCGGAGAGCTTCTCTTCCAGTAAGAGTGGCTCAATGATTTCGAGTTTTGGCGAGTTTTTACGACTTCCAAGATCTTGGCTGATGGCTTTATACATATCTCCCATTGTGGGCTTCCCAGGAGATCTGAGGAGTTGGATCGATACCCTAAGTAGAAGTGGAAGATTCCTGCTACTAAATTGAATGCAAACCCTCTTTAGCTTAGGTACCTTACACCTCCCCTGAAAAACAAGAAAATGGTTCCTTTTACCTGTTTCTAGATATCGCGCCTTGTCAAGTGCGCTACAAAAGGCAGCCACACAAAAATAAGTAAAATATAGTTAGTGGTCCCTCTTGAGGATGTAAAAGTTACAGAGTTGGCATGGCTGTCCGTCGATCTAGACTCTAGACCGTTCATATGGAAGATGACAATTTGGATTGGTTGTAGCCCAAAAGTTGCACTAGTAAAAAAGTCCCTAACTTTTTTAAACTTAGTGTGTGAATTGAAAGTTGATCGGATGGTTAGGCTTGCCTAAGAGTTTCAAATTTTCAGCTGTGTCTAATCCGCATGGCCATCTTCGATGCTAACGGTCTAGATCAGTGTAATCCAATATCAACGGTGTAGTGTTGACTGAACCCTTCATCGTTATCTAGTGATCGGGCTGACCTCATTCCTTCGCGCGTAGTTTGATGTCGGTGATGGTTCCATCATGTGTTCTTGTACAGGAGAGGAGTGGCCACACGATCACGTCTAGTCGAAATGATTTTGTCGGAGTAAATACTAGGTGTTGTCTGACTTGTATAGCAAGCTTTATATTCCATAGAAGCAAAGCTAAAAAGCTATTATTATATTATAAGTAGGGCTCTTAATGGGCCGGGTTGGCACAGATTTTAGTCTGCACCTCGCCCAGAAAAAGTAGTACTTTTTATCAAGCAAACCTGACCTGGTATCTGGATTGGGCTAAACATGTTGCAACCCGAACCAATCCGGGCAGGGCTTGGGTTGAGTATTCCAACACCCTGCTCGGATATTTTATATATATATATATATATATATATATATATATACTTTTAAAGTTATAAAAATAAAAATATTTTAATTAAATATAATTTACTTGCAGGAGCCATTACTTGCACACGCTTTTTAAGTGATTGCACTAAATTAATCAAAATTTGTCCTTGCACATACTTCCTGTGATTGTACCTAAATTTTTTAAAATAATTGCACCCCTCTCTTTTTCTTTCGGTTCTCATTATCTCTCTCCCTCCCTAATCCTTATCTTTCTCTCTCTCTCATCCATATCTCTTTCTACCAAAATCCTCTCCCATCTCCCGATAATCTCTATCTATAATCTCTCTCCCTCTCTCTTTGTCGCTATTCTCTCTCTCATCTTCTGTCGATTATCTCTTTCTCTCATCTCTTGATAACCTTTGTTTCTTTCTCTGGCATCTTTCTCTCCATCTCTAATATTTAGCTCTCTCTCTCCTCTCTCTCCGTAATCTCTTTCTCTATCTCTAAGATGTCTCTCAATAATCTCTCAACAATATTGTCACGACCCAAAATCCTAGCTGATTTCAAGGGCCTAGAATTCCGTGTTATGACACTGCACGCTTGTTAAGGCGATAAGAGGACATACAAATCTTACATAAAATGGGGCTCCCAAAATTCGTGAACCAAATTCTTCTTCTCATATCAAAATTTTCATCATTAAATATACATTGAATTTGAAGTCCACAACACTAAATGATCGGAAATAAAAGCACGATCCACTGCTAGAAAGTTTTTTTAAATATTTAATATATATCTGATGTCATCTAACTGGTCATCCAGGTCGTCACCCTCAAAATCCGTATCATCTTTCAATGCATCAAGTCCACTGGGGCAGTGTAGTCCATATCTTCTCCTGCAGCTGTTAGTTTTTTGGGGGGGGTGAGTTTACTCAGACACTTAAACTCAGTGGGTTGCACAACCGATCCACCACAATCTACCCGGGTGCGTGATCGTGGGTGCAACCTTATGAGTGAAAGTGAAACTCTTACAATTTTATATAAACAACAGAATAAAAATTCTCATAAGTATTTCATTACTATAAAGCTATAAAGCTGAAAGAACGTAACATATTTTAGTACATATGATGCTTCTAATACTTATTATTTTTCTTACTTGTCTTGTCAACTTAACTTACGTTGTATATCGAAAGTTTTATTATTACTCCATACGCCTACACAACGTACTTCGTATCTTACTTATCTTGCTTAAGCGACCTGTGTCAGGATCGTTGCTCGAGCCTATCACGCAAGGTTCACGTGTAGATAACCACCTAACCTATATATCATAACATAAACCACCATCCAGCCTGATGAGGTTACATGCATAGTAACTATAATGTCTCCTTAGTTCAAGACAATGCTATCATATTGTCCTTAAGACCCGTCTTAGCTGCAGACGTTAAATCTTACGGTGGCACGCAAGTAGGAACTTAATTTCATATTCAGCTGGCCTTCACAGCGTATCTTAATATATCATAACATTATTCTGTTCTAGGCTTAAGTCCCCACTTTCTTAATATCTCGTAGTTTAACATATTCATATTCCATCTTTTCTTAAACTTAATTAGAATAGGACACGGTGCGATAGGCTTCACAAACTATGCTTTTCAAGGGACGGGTTCTGTAGTAACCTGGATTTACTTCGTGTGACATCCCATACTACCATAGAGGGGTTGCATCCGTATATGGGCACGTACATTCCAAGTTTCATGTGACCGTAAAAGAAATCCCACCGTGACGAAGGCTTAAAAGTCGTGTATCGTATCTTATTCTTTTTTTTTTCTTAACATACATATGTCCTAGCGTACTTCTAACTGATGAATGTTACACAAAGCAAATGAAACATATAATAAGAAAGCATCTAACCATAATACTTGTAATTCGAATGCCTCACTCATTATTAAGAGAGAGAAGAAAATGACCTACAATGAAAGTACGTGAGTACCAGAAAGCGTATCATAAGGTGATGTTAGACTAGTCTTATCAGATAGATCTTATCGATCTAATGAAAACTGATTGGTCGTTTGTGAAATATGGCTAAGTATTGACTCTCATATGACTCAAACAAGTTTCGACTGTCGAATCCTTGTTGTACAATTTTCGGGGTACGTACACCTTCATAGCATGGATAGAAGATGTATCTAAATAATTGTCTTAAGCTTAAAAGGTGAGTTAGGCCTATTCAAAAGGTATGGGTCCGCGATTTTACAAAACGTGCATTTGACTATATTGGGTATACGAGCCCATTAAGGGTCCATAGACTAGACGGGCCCACATAGCCCATGATCCTTTGAGATGATTGGGGGTCTTGAATGACCCATATTATCGGTGGATCAGACTTCATGTGTATGGGTGATGGCCCAATTTTTCTAAAGAAGGTCATAGACTCAAAATTTATTGATGGCACCTAATGATCATAAATCTTGCATTTTGTAAATCCTGAGATTTAGTGAAGATCTTAAATCCGAAAATTTTGGTGGACCTAAATCAGTGAAAAAGAAGACTTTTTCGCCCACTAGACTTTTGTCGAATGTGGAAGAATCCACATGAAATGACGCCCAAAGTGATCTATAATAAGAATGGCTCACGTGTGCATTTAGGCAACTTTGTTTTTGAGCCATCGGATTTCATTAGGAGCGATAAGGCCTAGAGACGTTAAAATTTTTTAAACATTAGGTTGGGTTCGTGTTTCGGCTAATACATTAGTTTGACCAAAAACTGGGTCAATCAACTGACCCCTTTATCCTAAATATACACGGCTCAAATCCCTTAATTTTTCCTAGATTTTCATGCATTGAAAAGGATGCTGATAGACGCGATGAGATTATTTTGATCTGACATACTTGACTAAGTTTTTGTCGAGATCATTATAAACTTGAGTGCGTTGGCTGATCCGGCCCGATTCCGATTTTAAAAAAATTCAAAGAGTCACAGATGACCCTGACTTAAAATTCCAAGTGGCACACATACAACAGTCATGAGGCTTTTTTTTTCATTTTTGAAGTGACACTAAGGCTAAGGTATATTTATTTTCAAGAGGATCTGACCATCCATTTTATAGATGGTCAGATGGTACAAGATTTGGCTTATGGCCTTGAACCAATGGTCCATAGTTTGGGTGCAACAAGGGGTCAAAGTGATCACCCGATAATAGTTGATTGTTTATCATTTTTCTTTTCTTGATATAATACCACACGTAAAACGAGGCAGACAATTAATTTATAATTAAAAATGACCGTCCGATGTGAAGTAGGCATAAAATTAGAGGGGGTTATCCTACTGAGCCGAATCCGAAAACAATTTCCATTAAAGTAATTTGTGCGGTCAAAGTGACATCCTTTATCACATGTAGGTAGTTAACAAATAACAGGAACAAAATTTCTGCTAAGTGTTAGAAATTTTCGCTGATTTTGGGGGTTCTAAAAAATAGTATATAAAACGTGATAAAAGGTGATTCGAATCGTTAGATAGGTAGTACATCAGAGAGTATGAAGGGTCTCCCTACTAATATTTTACCTAAAAGGTCCATGGGTCTGAGATCGGGAAAGTCAAACCGTGATCTTTATCCTATTCTAAAACGTGTGTTGGTGCATGTGTGCAATATTGTGCACTGCTGCGGTTGGGGGTCTTTGACCCCAGTTTCGAGGCCCATATCAGCTTATTCGTCGAATCACTTTCAAACAAAAAAGAAGGGTATTGGGTACCCTACATCGGGGTCAGAGGGTTTGAAAATCGGGTCAGTCATTTGACTTTTATGGCCTTTTGAAGTGTGCCCAAAACCTATAAAAACCTATTTTTTAAGGTTTTTGTCAATCCAGCGGGTCGATTAACATTTATAGAGGTCACAAAATAGATCGGAGTAGAATCGGAAGGAAACCTGCCTGTTGTAGCGTGATCGTGCTGATTTCACGAAGATTCGGTTGATTCGGATCGATGGGCTCGGGCTAATGTAGATCGACTCCAACGCGTCTTATTGAGTTGAACCAAGGCTCTTCCGCTCGTTGCTTCGGAGTGGCTCCAAATCAAGAGATTAAAATCTGAATCACCAGTTTGGATCAGTCGATTGGCCCATTGCGTGGCGGTTCGAATAGTTTTAATGGCTGCATGGGTTTATGGATTGATAGTGAGAGAGAGATGGAGAGGGGAAGAGAAAGAGGGTGGACGACTTGGGTCACTTGGGCATAAGAGAGAATGAAGATGGCTGTTGTTGTTTATATTTAGAGATAAAAGAGAGAGAGAAACAGAAGAGGACGGCTGGGGCTGCTTGGGTCTTAGAGAGAGAGAGAGATTGCATGGGAGGTTGTTGTATTAATGGGGAGAGAGAGAGAGAGAGCGAGAGAGAAAGAGAAGGAGAGGGAGAGAGAAATAGAAAGAGATAGGAGCCCGATTGGGCAAGTTGTCCCAATAAAAGGAGAAAGTCCCAAAAGGGACTTAATTGCTTTCTAAAGCAAGGAGGAGGTTTGAACTTAGAAGGCTAGGAATGAGGTAGGTGTGGGAGTGATTTGCTAGAGTTTCTTCTCTTGGATTTTTAAAAAGCGATTAAAGAGGCGGAGTGGGGGGGGGGGGGGGGGGGGCTCTCTATTTATAGAGAAAGGAAGGATTAAGAGCTCCTAATTGGGATTTGTGAAGGTTTAAATTAGGTAATGGGCCATCTAAGGTTTTCTAGGATTTTGGAGGGCTTGAAGAAGAGGGAGTTGGGCTTTAATGTTAGATGACAGGGTGTTTTGAATGACACAAGAGTGAATAATAAGGCTAAAAGGGGTATTATGGTCTTGAAGAAACACACCTTGAAACCTAGGGTGGTTCACAAGTCAAACCCACAAGTTGAAATTCGGCCATTTTTGAAGAAAAATCAAATTTTAAGTTGTGTGTACATTGACGCATAACTTAGGAACAGTGTTTTTCCAAGAAACTGAGAAGTCTGGAGCCCGTTCTAGAGCTCAATTCTGAAGAAAAAAACTAAATTGCCTATGCGTACATCTGTTGCTCTCATGGCCAATTTCTGTAAAAAATTTCTCATGCGTACATTGAATGTACGCATGTGTAATTTCCTGCACATTTTCATAGTTTTCAAATCGTTATAACTTTTGATGTATAACTCGGAATCAGGCGTTTCTTAGCTCGTTGGAATACTGAGAACCTCTACTTTCTAATGGTATAAGCTTCAGCCTCAGTATATATCTATATAAATTTTGGAATTCCTCTTTCTATCCACTACTCAGGCTGGCTCAAAGCAGGTCCGGGAAGGGTTCTATGGGTTAGGGTTGATTCCTAAGGGTCCTGAAAGGGTTTTAAAGGATTGGATTAAGTTCTAAGAGTTCAGGAGGTGCTTTCGGAAGCTCGAGAGTACGCCTCTCTCAAAGTATGGGTCAGTCGAGCCTTGGGCCAAATTTGGGTGTCTACAGGTAATAAGTCAGCCAAATTAAAAATAAGTAAAATACAAGTTTGACCATCAAAATATTGGTCATCGCCCAGAGACCAAGATTATCAAATGGGTGTTTTCCAATTGGTCATTGACTATAAAAAATTGCTCCTTAGAGGGTAACATCCTAATCAACATGCATCGATGACATCTCCAACAAAACTAACACCCTTTGGCATTTGAAATATTCCCTCGAAAACTGATGTTCTTAGCAACTCTTTCCGATGCTGGCTAGCGTCCTCGTAGACATTCGAAATGCCAGTAGGCGAACATTTGCCAACAACCCGCTGTACAACCATGTTGACGGCTTCTGTATATGAACTGTAATAAAATTAAAAGGCGTGACTCAGATACTAAAAGAGATTGTTTATAATCAGGCTAGATAAAAAATCGACGATTGTTTAGACAATCGTCATCGATTGTTAATGCGATCGACGACGATTGATATACAATCGTCATCGATTGTTAATGCGATTGATAACGATTGAATATACAATCGTTATATTGTATATTCAATCGATATCGATCGCATTAACAATCGATGACGATTGTGTAAGAAATCATATAAAGAAGAAAATTATTTCAAAACATAGACCGTAGAAAGGAGAATAAAAAATTCAACAGAAATAGAAGGTAATTTAATTTCTAACTTACTGATTTGGTAGCTTGAAGATTCAAAAACGAAGCAACGACTACGAATCGACACCGCCTTTCCAACGACTTCGAACGAAAAAATAAAAAGCAAAAAGATAAATAGTAATGATTTTGAATATTTGACGGCTATTTATTACCTTGGGGGTAATTTCGGTATTTCCTAAAGGCAGGCGATGGCTCGGCGCGCAGCGGGTCGGTTTGGGTAAAGGTGAAACTATAGGGCCTCTGACGTTAAAGGTGTATCTGGCAGGGTCGATCAAGTAAATTTCCCATATTTATACCTTTGGCCACCTGCATAACAAAAAAGATTTTATTATTTTTTAAATCTGTTCCGCACCGAATAAGAAAGATTTTCTTATTTATACCCTGACACATGCATAATAAAAGGATTTTATTTTTTTTCAAATCCGTTCCGCACCTAATACCTTGGCACATCCGTAATAGGAAAGATTTTATTATTTTGAAGAACGCAATGGAAAGATCTTTGAGGTCAACGATTGGCAGATTCAATCGTTGACTCTAACAAATCGGATGATCGAGATAATATTTTGCACTAATTTTTAGTTTCAAAGATCTTTCTATCATAGTTTTCAAATCAGACGGCCCAATGTGACACATAACACGAATGAAGAAGTCTTCCATTTCAAGAATGTGCCACGATATAAATCTTATAGGCAAGTATTAGCTCCTTTTAGGCCACATGCAATTGTCAGAGTGGATAGCCAGCTTAGAGATTCATCAAAACGTGCCCTGCCATTGGTAATCTTTATAAATTATTTTAAGTGGAAAACGTTTTGAGTGAGTTAAGGGCTATTAACTTTTTTATTCCAAAGTGGTTAGATTTTAGTGTTTCACGTAGGAAACGTTTTAAGTGAGTTAAAAGGCTATTAATTATTTATTCAAAGTGGTAAGATTTTAGTGTTTTATGTAACACCAAACTTGGTGTTAGAATACCCTCCACTAGAAGTGCAATGGCATTGCTTGTGGGAATATGGAACAAGGTATCAAAAATTGGTCGATACCGATAAGTGTCGGCGATATATATCGGTTTTCGGCCAAATCGATATGTATCGGTATCGCCGATATATATCACGTATCAGCCGATACGTCTCAGTTTCGACAAAGACATTTTTTTTTTAACAAAATCGTTCGATACATATCGGCCGATTCATATAGGCCCCAGGGAAATCGATGCCCGAGACCGATACCGATTTTAATACCTTGCTATGGAAGTTCACCATCACCTAAGCCTCTATTTGTTAGTTAGGG
The DNA here is from genome assembly GCA_021018995.1 of Chloranthus sessilifolius. Classification (NCBI taxonomy): domain Eukaryota; kingdom Viridiplantae; phylum Streptophyta; class Magnoliopsida; order Chloranthales; family Chloranthaceae; genus Chloranthus; species Chloranthus sessilifolius. Next base: position 14,291,910 of record CM037588.1, read on the forward strand.
CAACAATATAGATCATTATATATATATAAGGGGAAAATGCGTTTGCGCGAAGAGATATTTCTACGTCAATTGATACGGGCGTAATATGTAACACCTTTTTTGTAAAGTGATGGGTGACATGGGGTCCACTTTACTAACTAGGGTTAATCGTTTAAAATATATTAGAAGTTATATTCCTTTTCAGCCGTCATTCTTGACTTTTTTATAAATATTTTTAAAGTCTTTTTTTTTTTTCTAAGAAATAGCCAAACTTATTTTTTTATATATATTTTACTCAAAAAATGTGAGAATCCGTTAGCGAAGCACTAGCACCTCGGCAGCAAAGCGTTGGCACCTCGTTAGAGGTGCTGGCACCTAGGCAGCAAAGCGCTGGGACTCCGGTGCCGAGGTGCCAACGTCGAGGTGCCGGTGCCACTATATCGAGGTGTCGACGCTTCGCTAAAATAAAATAAAATAAACGGGGCGTTGGCACATCGTTTCAAGGACTCCAGTGCCTCTAAAATGAGGCACTGGAGTGTTGGCGCCTCATTTCAAGATCGTCGGCGCTTCAATAAATAAATAAATAAATAATATAGCGAAGCACCGAGGCACCGACTATATATAAAAAAAATTTAATTAGCGAGGTGTCGACACCTCGATATAGAGGCGTCGGCACCCCGACACTGGGACCCTGGAGCCGGGGTGCCAGCGCTTCGCCATTGGGGTGCCGACAGCGAAGCGCTGGCACATTTTTTGAGTAAATATACCTGAAAAAGTAAGTATGACACTTGAAAAAATGGAGAGAAGAAAGAGAAAATAGACTTTAAAAAAGTGAAGATTGACGGCTGGAAGGGTATTTAACTTTTAAAATATTTTAAAAGTGTAACCCTAGTTAGTAAAGTGGGCCCAATGACACCCATCACTTCACAAAAAGGGCACTATGTGTTGCGCCAGTATCAATTGACGTAAAGATATCATTTAAGTCTCTATCTGTTAGGCAAGGGAACAATATATATATATATATATATATATATATATATATATATATATATATATAGGGAGCCGGTTAGGTTTTCCAATGGAGGATGGTGACCATCCTCCAAGATCCATGTGGAGCTCCACGTAGCACCCAAAACACTTTTTGGGTGTCACATGGAGCACATGTGGACAGTTTAGATCAATATTAAAAACAAAAATTTTTAAAATAAATTTTAAACCTACAAGTCAAAGTTTGACTATTTTCATTGGTCCACATTTCATGACTAAAAATATACAAGGTCGAGATGAGTTTTTAATTTTATTTTTTTTCAAAGATGATCTAAGCAATGCACCCAAGGTCCACGTGGCACCCAACAAGTGTTTTGGGTGCCATGTAGAGCTCCACGTGAGAGATTGGAGGACGTGACCGTCCTTCCATGGAGGATGGAGACCTCTTCCATATATATATATATATATATATATATATATTTATATAACCAAATTGTTGTTATCGGCATTTTGAGCTATTTTGCATGATTGCTTCAACAAGGATGTCTTATCTGTGGGGTTGGGCTTGTAGCTCACATGAGAGCTACATGATTACCCAACCTTGAGCTGACTTACAAAACCAATTCAACTAACCCAAGTTGACGTTCGGGCTGAGTTACTAGAAAGAAAGCACACCATCTTTGAATTAAGATTGAACTCATTAATTCTTTTTAATTTACAGTTTATTTAAAGTAGCCCCTGAATTGATCACGTGAGACGTTGAATTTAAGCAGGACAAATTTTTGCTAGCATAAAAATAAATCTTAACTGCGAATCCATACATAAACATTATCTATAATGTTTACTCTTTTTCTTATCAGTTTTCTTTGACTTATGGATGATTAAATTCATACCCATTATCTAGATAAAGCTTGTAATCTAAAGCTTTGTTTCATTGTGTTGGGGTTTGTTTATTAAGTTGATCTTTGCGATGTTGATGTCTTCGTTCTAAATTCAATGTCTCACGTGGATCAATTTGTAGCTACTTTTTTAAATAAATTGTAAATTAAAAAGAATTAATGAGTTCAATATTAATTCAAACATGGTGTGCTTTCTTTCTAGTAACTCTCGGTCTTAAATGTCAACTTAGATGAATATGGTTTTAACTTTCCAAGGTTCGGTAATCATATAGCTTTCATGTGACAAGCCCAACGTATAAAACATCCTTTATATATATATATATATATATATATATATATATATATATATATATATATATTTATATTTATATATATGGAAGAGGCCTCCATCCTTCATGGGAGGACAGTTACGTCCTTCAATCTTTCACGTGGAGCTCCACATGACACCCAAAACACTTTCTGGGTGCCACGTGGACCTTAGGTGCATTGCTTGGATTATCTTTGAAAAAAAATTAAAAATTAAAAACTCATCTCCACCGTGTATATTTTTAACAATGAAATGTGGACCAATGAAAATCGTCAAACTTTGACTTGTAGGTTTAAAATTTATTTTTTGAATTTTTGTTTTTAATATTGATCTAAACTGCACACATGTGCTCCACGTGACACCCAAAAAGTGTTTTGGGAGCCACGTGGAGCTCCACATGGATCTTGGAGGGCGGTCACCGTCCTCCATTGGAGAACCTAATCAGCTCCCTATATATATATATATATATATATATATATATATATATATATATTGTTGCCTTGCCTAGTGATCAATATCTCTACGTCAGTAATCTTGTTTTATAGTGATGGGTGTCATTTAAAGTTGAATACCCTTCCATCAATCTTCACTTTTTTAAAGTCGATTTTCTCTTTCTTCTCTCCAATTTTCAAGTGTCATACTTACTTTTTCAGGTATATTTACTCAAAAAATGTGGCCGCCCGATAGCGAAGCGCTAAATCAACAGCGAAGCGCCGACACCTCGAAAACGAGGCGTCGACACCCCAATAGCGAGGCGCAAGCACCCCGACGGCGAAGCACTGGTACCCCGGCTCCAGGGTCCCAGTGCCGGGGTGCCGACACCTAGTTTTAGGGGGGCCGACGCCTCTATATCGAGGTGTCAATACCTCGCTAATTATTTTTTTTTTTATATAGTCGGTGCTTCGCCATATTGTTATTATTTTTTTAATTTATTTATTGAAGTGCCGACGACCTTGAAATGAGGCGCCAACACCCCGACGCCTCATTTTAGAGGCGCTGGAGTCCCTGAAACGATGCGCCAACGCCCCGTTTATTTTATTTTATTTTAGCGAAGCATCGGCACCTCGATATAGTGGCACCGGCACCCCGACGGCACCTCGGCGCAGGAGTGCCAGCGCTTTGCCGCCTGGGTGCCAGCACCTCACTAACAAGGTGTCAACGCTTCGCTGCCGAGGTGCTAGTGCTTCGCTAACGGACTCTCACATTTTTTGAGTAAAATATATATGAAAAAGTAAGTCTGACTATTTCTTAGAAAGAAAAAGAGACTTTAAAAATATTTATAAAAAAGTCAATAATGACGGTTGAAAAGGAATATAACTTCTAAAATATTTTAAACATTTAACCCTAGTTAGTAAAGTGGGCCCCATGTCACCCATCACTTCGCAAAAAAGGTGTTACATGCCACGCCCGTATCAATTGAGGTAGAAATATCTCTTCGCCCAGACGCATTTTCCCCTTATATATATATATATATATATATATATATATATATATATAATGATCTATATTGTTGCCTTGCCTAACTGATAGAGGCTTAGATGATGGTGAACGTCCATAGCAATGTGTTAAATTCGGTATCGGTCTCGGGCATCGGTTTCCCTGGGGCCTATACGAATTGGCCGATATGTATCGAACGATTTTGTAAAAAAAAAATGTCTTTGTCGAAACTAAGACGTATCGGCCGATACGTGATATGTATCGGCGATACCGATACATATCGATTTGGCCGAAAACTGATATGTATCGTCGACACTTGTCGGTATCGGCCGATTTTTGATACCTTGTTCCATATTCCCACAAGCAATGCCATTGCACTTCTAGTGGAGGGTATTCTACCACCAAGTTTGGTGTTACATAAAACACTAAAATCTTACCACTTTGAATAAAAAATTAATAGCCTTGTAACTCACTAAAAACGTTTCCTACGTAAAACAATAAAATCTAACCACTTTGGAATAAAAAAAATTAATAGCCCTTAACTCATTCAAAACGTTTTCCACTTAAAATAATTTATAAAGATTACCAATGGTAGGGCAAGCTTGGATGAAGTACTATGCTGGCCATCCACTGTGACAATTGCCTGTGGCCTAAAAGGAGCTAATACTTGCCATAAGATTTGTGCCGTGGCACATTCTTGAAAAGGAATACTTCTTCATTCTTGAAAAGGAGCTAATACTTGTCATAAGATTTGAGCCGTCTGATTTAAAAATTATGACAGAAAGATCTTTGAAACTAAAAATTAACGCGAAACACTATCTCATTAACGATTGAATCTGCCAACCGTTGGGATTGCGTTCTTCAAAATAATAAAATCTTTCTTATTACGGATGTGCTAAGGTATTAGGTGCGGAACAAATTTAAAAGAAAATAAAATCTTTTTATTACACGTGTCAAGGTATAAATAAGAAAATCTTTCTTATTAGGTGCTGTGGAACAAATTTAAAAAATAATAAAATCTTTTTTGTTATGCAGGTGGTCAAAGGTATAAATATGGGAAATTTACCTGATCAATCCTGTCAGATACACCTTTAACGTCAGAGGCCCTATAGTTTCACTTTTACCCAAACCGACCCGCTGCGCACCGAACCGTCGCATGAATTAGAAAATACCGAAATTACCCCCAAGGTAATAAATAGCCGTCCTATATTTAAAATCATTACTGTTTACCGTTTTACTTTTTACTTTTTCGTTCGAAGTCGGTGGAGAGGCAGTGTCGATTCGTAGTCGTTGGCGCTTCGTTTTTGAATCTTCAAGTTACCAAATCGGTAAGTTAGAAATTAAATTACCTTATATTTCTGTTGAATTTTTTATTCTCCTTTCTACGGTCTATGTTTTGAAATAATTTTCTTCTTTATATGATTTCTTACACAATCGTCATCGATTGTTAATGCGATCGATAACGATTGCATATACAATCGATGACGATTATATATTCAATCGATATCGATCGCATTAACAATCGATGACAATTATATATTCAATCGATATCGATCGCATTAACAATCGATGATGATTGTATATCAATCGTCGTCGATCGCATTAACAATCAATAACGATTGCCTAAACAATCGTCGATTTTTTATCTAGCCTAATTTTAAACAATCTCTTTTACTATCTGAGTCAAGCATTTCAATTTTATTACAGTTCATATACAGAAGCCGTCAAGATGGTTGTACAGTGGGCTGTTGGCAAATGTTCGCCTACTGGCATTTCGAAGGTCTACGAGGATGCTAGCCTGCAGCGGAAGGAGTTGCTAAGAGCATCAGTTTTCCAGGGAATATTCTAAATGCCAAAAGGGTGTTAGTTTTGTTGGAGATGTCGTTGATGTCATGTTGAGTTTTTGGGTTGAGAAGAACCACTTTCAAATCGGGAAGAGAGATGTCTATCTTCGGAAGATGGACATTGCCTTAATACTGGGCTTGTGGTGGTTGAACCCCAACAGTATACCCCTTCCGGTAAACCATCTGAAAAGGAAACTATTCGATACAAATATTTTCGTAGACTACCGACCGGGAATATTATTCGGTCTCATATAGAAAATGGATTGAGGCTAGCGGAAAGTGATGACGACTTCGTCAAGTTGGCTCTTCTATTTGTTCTATGTACATTTCTTTTTCTCGGGTCCTACCATCAAGTGTTGGAAGACCACATTGAACTCGTCGATGCCGTGGAGAACTTCAAACAAACTCCGTGGGGTCTTTACGTGTTCAATGACTTGCTGGAATATATAGAGAAGGGCGTGGCAAATAGAAAGACTACCGACTATGATAAAGCCCTTAAGCCGTATAATATTTATGATTGTATGTGTGTACTTTAATGGTGGGCCTATGAGATGCTGCCTGCCATCTCACTTCAAAGAACGTCCATGATAAATCCTTTCCCCCGACTATTGAAGTGGGCGGAGAAGCCGTAAACGAGGATGAAAGGCTACACTCTTGCGAAGATGCTGAAGAACAACGTATGATGTCGTTTTAAATAATTCAAATTTGTAAAGGTAAATTTTGAAGATTTCGAGTACCAAATCAGTCGATATCGACTGCCTACGAAGTCGTTATCGACTTCCTAAGCAATCGGAATCGACTTCCTAAGCAATCGGTATCGACTTCCTAACAATCGGTATCGACTTCCTAAGCAATCGATATCAACTTCCTACACAATCGGTATCGACTTCCTACACAATCGGCATCGACTTCCTATACAATCGATATCGACTCGTTAAGCAGTCGATATATTATAGTGATTGTTCAATTTTCTCTGTAATATTGCTATGTTATTTTACAACTTATCTTTTTTCATAACAGATTTACGCTCCCCTCGAACCCGTTTCTTTCGAGTTGGTGATACCCCTCATAAGGGATTATCAGCGGGATCGAAAGGCAGCTGCGGGGAAGATTGGGGGAAGAGAAAAGAGTCCGAAGAGGTCAAGAAAGTTGTGGAAGTTGATTTGCGGCCCAAGAAGAAAAGAAATTATATTCCGATCAAAGAAATTGACGAGGAAGAGTTCGAGTACGAAACAACGTCTGACGAAGACTCGTCGTCAGAAGAGGTCCCCGTCCAATTAGACCGGCCTAGAAAGGACGCTGCAAAGACAAGAGGCAATACACCAACCTCCTCTAATGAAGAGTTGTTGAGGAGAATTGACGATATGGAGTTGAAGAACTTGAAACTCAATAAAAAAGTGAGCCATTTGGAAGAGTTAGTGACCCAATTGGTGGAAGGGAATAAGCAGTTGGTGGAAGAGAATAAGCTCCTCCGGAAACAATGCACCTCCTTTGATGAACAACTCACTTCAAGGGATGTACAACTGCAAACGGCGGATCACTTCAACACGCGGATCTGGAAAGAGCAAGAAAAAACTATAGAACTCCTTCAAACGATACTGGAGGTGACACCCAAGGTATGGGTTATAATGTAGTCTGCTTTAACTTAATGCGATTGTTTAGTGAATCGTTATCGATTGAAAGTACAATCGTTAACGATTATCAATGCAATCGATGACGATTTTAAATACAATCGGTAACGATTGTATTTATAATTGTTATAGAGTCAATATCAATTCGTTTAAGAGTCGATATAAATTGTTGTTAGAGGGCATATCTATTCTCTCATATCTGGTTATTTATCGATTTTATTTCTTTCAATATTCAGGATGGTGCTGTTTCGAAGTTGTTATCGGATGTACCCCTCACTGCCGATATGGGACCAGAACCTGCTAATCCAGCAGACCCGAGAACAGTAAATATGGGACCACCTCCTCCCACGAAGGGGAGGTGGCAACAGCTGACAACCAATCCTAGGATCATGATGATAAGGGTGGTCTGACTGGTGATGAGCAACCCGAGCAACCATTCGACGCTCGCTTGAGGCCTAGGACTAAATTAAAACATGTTGTCGTGAGCCGCCTACGATTGGAAGAAAGCCGCCGGTAAAAAAACCAGCAATCGAGACGATGTCCCCTTCTACGGCTGAGCTGACAGATGAGCAAAGGTTTATGAATGCCATATGGATAGCTCCCGAAAAGGATGCCGAGTAAGTTACTTTCGTAATTTGTCCATTTTTTCGATGATAATTAGTTAGTTGTTATTTAGTAGTTAATTTCATTTTGAATTTAAACTTTGGCCGTTATATTTTATGCAGTACATACGTAAGCACCGTGGGTGATTATACACTCCGGATGTATACTTTCAAATGTTTGGAAGGCCGGGGATACTTAGACAATGTTGTAAGGAACCAAATCTCTCATATTTAATTCTTTTCATGTTATTTGCTTAAACAAACGATAACGATTTCCTAGATAGTCGATAACGATTGTTTATACAATCGACATCGATTGCCTTAACCGTCGATATCGACTGTATTAAAAATCATTATCGATTGTCCTCACAGTCGATACCGACTGTATTAACAATCGTTGATGATCGTCTTAACAGTCGATACCGACTATGTATAGAATCGATAACGATTTTCTGTATAGTCGATTACTGAAATATTTTTTCTTTCAAATATTGGAAGCCTACCTAAGACTTTTGGAAGTCATTAATGACACTGCTCATTCTGAAGTAGTGGATAAATTCTTCCATATGAGCCCTACCAATTTGTCCTATATGACAATGAATTATAATGATTTCAGATTCTTTATTAAATCTGAAAAACTCAACGACCAACTGTTGGCCACGCAAATCGAACGGTGGGCTGTCGTTAAGGAAGAAGCCAACCTAGGCAAGAAGGTGCTCCAAAACTTTTTCTTCAATAGATTGAGGGATCTGTGGGCTCACCAATGTAACATGGTATATTACGATCTCTGTAAAAAAAATTTATAATTTTCACCGTTGTATCCTCTAATATAATATTTATTTCAGCTATTTATCCCAGTCCATAGTCACGATCCATTACATTAGGCGCTTGCGATCGTTAAGGTTTTAGAATGATCGGTAATGAACGTTGACCCTATTTTTGATAAGCCTTCTATAGAGAAGTATCCGGTCCAAATGAACGTCCTGATAAGAATTGTCCATAAATTATAAATCTTCAATTTTTTATTACTTTATCCGACTACGATTACGACTTCATAAGCAGTCGTTAACGATTGCCTATATAGTCGTTAACGATTGTTTACATAGTCGCTATCGATTTCTTAAGCAGTCGTTAACGATTTCCTAGATAGTCGCTATCGATTGCTTATACAATCGTTAACGACTGTTTTGACAGTCGATATCGACCGTATTAACAGTCGAAATCTGAGAAAATTCTGATAGTAGTAAAAACTTTCACTGTTTGCTTATTTTAGCTACTTATCTTATATGACATTGCACTTTTCAAAACAGACCAAATACCTTCCCGCACATTTACATGTATACGGAGACTTCACTGCATTGAACGCTGAGACCTATCCGTGGTCAAATTCTAATTGCAAGATCAAATTCGTACCCCGACAGACCAATGGGTGGAACTGTAGGGTGTTTGTATTAAAGTACATAGAGTACTTCATGACGGGAAGAAATTCGACTTCAGCCAAGACAATATGACTCAGATCAGGGTAGAAATAGGCCAAGCCCTTACTAAATTCACTGCCAATGGAGAAGCCGAGACAGATATCGTTGAAGAACCTACTACTGATGCAGCACCATAGTACTGATGCAGCACCGTTGTTTTTGTTGAACATTCATAGAAATTTGTAAATGAAAATTTGTAAATGAAAGTTATATTTTTTGGAAACTTGTAATCTCAAGTATGTAAAAATACATCGGGTGAACATTCGAAAGCGAAACAATAGTATGATTTTGGGTGTGTCGCAAACCGTATTGACTGTCGATATCGATTGTATAAGTATCGATTGCCTATCAAATCGCTAATAGCTTCTTTTAAAATCGATATCGACTGTATAAGAAGTCGACATCGGCTGCTTGTGAAATCGATATCGATTGTATAAGCAGTCAATATCGATCGTATTGGAAGTCGATATCGATGTCAACTGCTTATACAATCGACACTGATTGTATAAGCAGTCGATAATGACTGTATGAGCTGAGAAAACAGGGAAGAATGCTTAAAAGTTCTAGTAAAATATACTACTTTACATTTTTAATGAAAATTCATCATATATGTTACATCCAAATTTATAGCTAATGGACTGTGGGGTGTTGTCGTTGAAGGTAGCAGACTTCTTCTACTGTTTCAACCCATCGACCCCACTGTCATGCAACTCATGCGATTGTGCTTACTATATCTGCCACATTATAGGGCCCTAACCTCACCCTTACACTGTATCCTTCTCTTCCTCGGACGGCCGCCTTGCTTTCGACAATTATATGGTGGTCTCACTTTCATATTTTCAGATAGTTGCTCAGCTTGAAATTTCCATTAGCTTTTATCGAGGATGGGAATCCATTGTTCGTCGTATGTTTGTCTAAAGCAAGCAGTGAAAAACCACTTCTCACAAAAGTTATGGTAATCATAACTTCTCTGATTGATGGCCGCCACGGCATGAGAGCAAGGCAAGCCATGAATGTGCCAATGACGGCAAGTACACGTCTTGTGTTCCAACTCGACATGATGAATGAAATTTTTGGAATTAACTTGGAATTGATCGCGCCAGTATGGTTGAGCTCTCTTTCTATCGGCCCATTGCAGCACCTTCTTCATGTGCTGGTCTGCTTTCGGGCAGAGGAGGGTGGTCCATTTCTCATATAATTGTCGACGGTTTTGAAAATGATCGGCGACTTTCTCTCTAGTAGTTCTGATTAGGTCGATAATTGGTTTCTCTCGAACTATTTTTAGTACGATGTTCAAGCTTTCAGCGTTATTCTTAGTCAAGGAATCGCACTGCCTTCCTTTCATATATGCATGTGCCCAATGCTTTGGGTCTATTTTCAAAATATACTCTACGTCCCAAGGATCAGCAGGATCTTTCTTTATTTCGTTAATAAAATAATCAAATCTCTCTACCAAATATGCATGCGCGGCGCTCCACCATAGACCCTTCACATTGTTCCTGGGATACTTGTGTTGTAAATTTTGAGTCATATGTCGCATGTAGTAGTTGTGGTGTGCGTTAGGAAAGATATGTTTCACCGCCTTAATTAAACCCTTCGACCTACCCGTGATAAAAATGAACTCTTCGATAAACTCACCGATTACGAACGCACCTACCCGTTCAAGAAACCACATCTATGTATTCTCTTCTTCTAACTCGACCACGACAAATGCTAACGGTAATATATGGCCATTACCGTCTTGCGCCGAGGCGATAAGTAGGATCCCTTTTAAACGTCCTCGTAGGTGTGTGCCATCTACAAGCAGTGTGCGACGAAGTGTATTGTGGTAGCTTCCGATGCACGAGCCGAAACTCCAAAAAAATCTTTAAAACTTACCATCAAACGTTAGTTGAAAGGATGCTTGTACATTAGGATCTACCCTCTCCATCTCCTTCACGTAGGCCGGTAGATCCATAAATTATCCTTTCCAACTACCTCTAATATCATTAAGGGCGAGTTCTTTCCCCCTCCAAGTCTTAGCATATGAGATTTACACATCATAAGCTTTTATAATATCAAACATTATCGGCGTTGGAGTATAGTCGAATCCTTCCATAAGTTTCCCCCGTACATAGTTGGCTACAAAGGAGATTGTTGCATTACGGTGATCATGTTGTCCGATCTTAGCGGCCCAGCATGTGTGAGTACTATTGAATGTCTTAATTTTGAAAGTGTCGAGCCCAGTTAATTTAGATGCATGTATTTGCCATGAAAAATCGGGTTCGTAGCATGTAGCTGTCGCTCGATAACTAGCGGTTTTCAAAGGCCGAATTTAAAAGTTTTTATCCACCGCGTGTTCTTTCAATGCTCTTTGAAATGTTTGTTTGTCTCTAAAGGTCTCTCCAACTTCAAACGTCTAATTCCGATATTTGGTTTCCACCTCTTGATCGGAAGACTCGTCTAATATCTCTAACACTTCGTAAGCTCCATCTATTAAGGGATTATCAATAACTCTCACAAAAATTTTCGGATCCTCTTTTATAAACCCATCCGATTTGTCATCATAATCTTCGACGTTCTCTTCACTAGCAGTGTTTTGAAGTGGTTGACTAGATCCTTCTTCACCGAAGGGATTTTGATGTGGTTGACTAGGCCCTTCACGGAACGGGTCATGACATGGTTGACTAGCCCCTTCACCGAACGGGTTCTGACATGGTTGACTAGGCCCTTTACTGAAAGGGTGCTCATGTGTATGAAAATAGGGTTGAGCTCCTTCGTTAATCTCCATCGATGGCATAGTAGAACATAATTCGTGAGTCAGCCAAGTTGTGAATCCACCGAAGAAGATATGACGAAAATTGTCTTCATCCCCCACTCTTAGAGACGTGTAGTCTAACCCTGGACTCCAATGTTGTGACCCATGCATATTTTGTAGTGGGCCATCATATGATTCAACTGGGGCATAATTTAAATCAATAGCTACCTTCATGGCCGATATGTTTGCCACAAAATCACCGTCATCGCCTAACTGAACGATATCATATGTAGGTCCTTCCTCCTAAAACTTATATGGCTGGAAAGAATGGTTACTTACAAAATCAGTCCCACCTTGAGGTACTTATTCAACTTTGAATCGAAAGGAGGATAGTTCTTTAATGATGAATACATTTATAATGTCCAACCCTGATTTATAAAATGAAAATAGAGTGGCCAAATCATCTGAATCCAAAAAGTCAGCAAGGGGTATTCACTATCTTCATAGAGAACTTTATGAAAATTGTTTCATCTGTCCTCGCAAAACTGACAGCAGAAATTCGCCTTATGAATCGTTCATAATACATACCCGTTGAAATTGTAATAACCCTTCGGCGGCCACCTTGATACAAACTATCATCGTTTACAATATGGCCATCAAAGTGACAGAGAAGAGGAATTTCCACACCAGACATCGCCTGTTTAAGAAGGAGAAGGAAGGGGTAATAAGACAGATGACAAAAATGACAAATTGGTAGCAAAACAACTGATACACAATCGGTGTCGACTGTTTAAACGATCGATATCGATTGTAAAGAGAATCGATATCGATTGTAAAGAGAATCGATATTGATTGTTTAAACACTCGTTATCGATTGGATACGCAATCGTTATCGACTGTTTATACAATCGATATCGATTCTCTTTACAATCAATATAGATCGTTTAAACAGTTGATACCGATTGTTTATAAAGTCTTTATCGTCTCTTTTCATATATTTACCCAGTAAAATTAATTTTCCAAAATAACTTTCGATAGGGTTTATATTGGATCTGAACATACCTCGCGTCGGAATGGGAAACTGCACGATCTTCAACTCCCAATGGTAAAATACAGGAGCTTCTTCTCCCAAATCTTTGTTTTCTTCTTCCAGGTAGCAGATCTGAGGCAAAAGACGTCGTCACCTTCACCACCTCTAACTTATTACTAACTCTAGCAAATTAAAATGAGGAAAAAGGGGGATATATTCATGGGTTAAAGAAAGTCAGAGAAGGGGGTAATATGGACTTTTTATTCTCCTTAGGGTTGACTCGGCTTCGAGCTGGTCAGTTTGGGTAAAGGTGAAACTATAGGGCCTCTGACGTTAAAGGTGTATCTGACAGGGTCGATCAGGTAAATTTCCCTATATATATCGTGTGAAGTTGTAAATCCTGGCCTAAATGGGTGTGGTCTACTAATTGAAAGTGTTGGTGCCACCATGTGGAACCATGTGCATCATGCTTATGATCTTAACATCTAAAGTGCACCTTTCACGTTGCACACATGATGATTCCATGTCGCAATATTCATCTGGGTAACTCTATTCGCGCCCACGTGCTCTTTGAAAGCGCCCACGCTTGCGATACATATCGGTTCCGATATGTATCAGGTATCTGTAACGGTATCAATACTTGTATCGGCCGATACAAATACCGTATCGGCCAATATGTATCGGGTATCAGCCAACACGGAACCCATATCATCTGATACCTCCCATTTTATTTTTAAAATACATACTAATTGATTTTTTATTTTCAGTAAATCCTCCTCTAGGCTATCATATTAATTAACTTTCACACCATTTATTTCGTCTTTGTTCCGCTAATTTTCAAACCTCTCGACCCGAAGGCTTTTCTCTCTCGTGTATAGGTTATCCTTTATTTCTAGAAATTATATGCAATTAGAATTTCTTCTTGTATGTCTATGATTAATGCATCCATGATGATTAGGACAAACAAATAAGGGCCCAAGACAGATACTTGATGCAACCCAACTTAGACAGAGAATCCACTCATCTCTCCACATGCCGTTCTTATACTAGTTATCATAATAGTCACAAAAATCGCCTAATTATTGAATAATTCACGAATATTTAACATTTTTTGTGGGAAATGAACAAAACACGAACTATTCGCAATTTTTTTGGAAAAATCACCGACATCATCGAAGTTCGCGAATAATTCGAAAAAACCACGAACATCGCTGAAGTCGGCTACCTTTACACGCAGCAGGCTAAGTTACTTAGTAGTTATTACCTTGTTGCAACTTAAAATCTTTTAATATTTTTTATATAATTAAAAATTAAAACGTAAAAGTGTTACATCCCCGAAATCTAGGCTTTAAATAGTATCCTCGGGATGCGTTCCCGACTGATTATAAGTTAGACCAAGAGAAAGTCAACTTGATGACTGAAGCTAGTTGGGTTCGATGAGAATGTGCTTGTGAGAGTGTGTTGGATGTTACTATGAAGTCACATACACATAGCATAGGTGTGTGTGCTTTGTACCGTATAGATAGAATGGGTTAAAAAGCCTAAATAACTTAAGAGAAGTTATTTCTCTTTAGATTGGTTAGTGTGGAGAGAGTTATGAAGAGAGAGAGTAAATGCTAAAAGCTTTATGTGGAATTGTGAATTGATGGAGCACGAGAACCATTAATCGCGACGGCAACACGTACATGAACTTGTTGGAATTGGAGCTAAGAACCCTATCCAATGACCCAAGTAATTGAATCAATCAAGTGATTGATTGGAGGTGAGTTTTATTAGATTTTAATGTGTAGGTTGTTGTGCATTAGTTTAGTGATAAAATAGTAAAATGTTGAATTAAAGAAGTAGAAAAGAAAGAGAAATTGAAAGAGAAGAAAGTTGGAAGAAATGCTCGAAGAAGGTTGGGTTTATGTCAAAATCAATTAATCGATTTTGAAAATCGATCAATTGATTTTGACCTAAAAGTAAACTTGGGCACTGATACCCGAAACCGATTGATCGAAATTAATTCGATCAATCAATTTTTGGATTTCGATTGATCGATTTGAAATCGATTAATCTTCTGTGCACTCCGAGTGACTGGAAAATATGGAGTTTGGGAAAATCGATTAATCGATTTGTAAATCGATCAATCGATTTTGGAGTTTCGATTAATCGATTTGGGATCGATTAATCGATTTTGGGAATTTCAATTAATCGATATGGAGATCGATTAATCGATTTTGATAGTTTCTGTTTGACTTTTATTTTGGACTTTGGAGTTCTGGGAGGGCTTTGTACCTTCTTTTATGCATCGTTCTTGATGCTTTGCTTATGATATGATGTAATTTAGGTTAAAAGATTGAATGAGATCATGGGGAGCCACAATGGACCTTGACGCTTGAGAATTTATACGCGTGAGGTAGGGAACACTTTGAACATGTACTTTAATTGCAAGAGCATGTATGTAGTGATATGTAAATGAATAATTATGCATTGAAAATGTAAAACTTAAGTGTGTGTGTGAACACTAAGTTAAGGAAATGAATTACGATATGAGTATGTGACGTCTCCAGGAGATGTGAATGTTATAAGGGCATCTGTGTGATGCATTGAGATGGTTACATCCCAGGGATGTATGAAAAATTATGAAGTTAATGAAATGAGAAGTGATTAGGCCTAAATTACTATGTTTAGCACAATTACACGGTGAATAACTATATGTATTTGCACATTGATTTAAGGTTTGGAGAATACCCCACCGACGCGGCAGTATACCCGTGACTAACTCGATAAAATATCCGTGACTGGTACAGCAACCAATCTGTACACTAGTATGACATCCCAAGAATGTATGTGAGCTTTGTACCCCATCGCCTAAGAGGAAGGGACCTAGGTAGTATTACATGAATGAAAATGATATGAAAAATAGTCTCATTAGACGACGATGGAGGGCATTCTATCGGGGCTCAAGTCTATAGTACATCGATGATTATTTAAGTTCTGATTTAAGTTTTTAGGCCGATCTTTATCTTTTGTAAACAAGTTGAGAACAAGTAAACACATGTAGAGTAACAGATACATTCAGTTTATGCTTTCAGTCACTTAAACTGTTTCCAGTTATTTTTATTAATGAATCATCTTCTAATGTCATGGAATGTATGTGAGAAAGATTGATTTATATATTCACATTGTTGTTTACCTATTGAGCTATGATGTAGCTCACCCTTTAGACTATACGTCACAGGTCCGATGCTTACGGCTGCTACTGTTTTGGGAGACGTAGATCTGGAGGATTCGGATTATGTGCCTGGGGAGGATTCAGAGCCCCCTCCCGAGGATTTTTTCTAAAAGACCCCTGCGTACTTTGATAGATTTTTTAGAGAGAAATTGTATGACTTGGTATGTCCAACTTGTTTTTGTATAAAGCAATGTAATATTGAGAGATAATCTTTTGGCGAACCATCCAGGGTGATTGTTGTGTTGTCACTGATGGTTCGGGTGGGTTCTCTTGCTCATGCAGTGGCATGAGATCAGAACCATGCTTTGGGCTATGTGTTTTGACTTTACTTTATAGAACTGGAAATTTAGTTCGGTATCAGTTCTTATGCTTTTAAATTACTTTATTGTTGCTTAGGTATACCAATGTTCCGTGCAGACTTATGGGGCACGACCTCAAGGGTCGTGCCGATGGCACGGGTTTCAGGGTGCCGAAATTCAGGCTATCACAAAAAGTTAAACCCGACCTTCCTCTCTCGTCTGAGTCGTCTCCTCTCTCAAGTCTCAAACATTGCTCCTCTAAGACTCTGTGTCTTCTCGTCACCAAAGTTTGGAGTCTGGACTTTGGAGTCTCTAGACGGTTGGACCTCTGATTTTTCCTCTGTTGGTCGACCAACTTGCTCTGATTTTTCCACTGGACCGCTGGACCTCTCTAGACGGCTGGACCCCTCTCTCCTCCTCTATCGCCGACCAGCCATCTCCTCTATCATCGGCCAGCCACCTCAAACCAGAGGAGAGGTATTATTTTCATATTTTATTGATATTTTTTAAGGTAATATTTTCATATTTTGGGATTTTTATTGCATCTTCGTGTAAGTTTTTTTTTTCTCTGATTATTGTTCAATTAATTTGTTATGAGTGGTTTGATTAATAATCATGTATTCATATCCAAATAGTTTAGTAATTTATTATTTTACTCAAAAAAATATATTAAAAAAATTTAAATACATATCTAAATCATAAAATTATATTATATTATATTATATATATATAATTATATTTTTATAATTTTTTTTTTCTCGAAATGTTCCCAAACTTTGTCGAATTTTTTCGGATTTTAACTTTGTCGAATTATTACCGAACTCCAATTTTGTGACTATGGTTATCACTCTCTCATATATATCTTGGATGATTTCAATATATAAATTCATAATGCATTTCTTGCTCAAAGTTTGTTTCGACACTTTATTATAAGCCTTCTCCACACCAACAAAGACAAAATTAATAATGACCATAAAAATGTAATATAACATTGTTGAATTTCGGTCAAAGGAGCAAAATTTTAATGCATCGTGTTTAAATAGCGAGCTACAAACTTTGACGAGTATTTTGAAGGGAAAAAGCGTCCATTGTTAAAAAAAATTAAAGGATTGATTGAACTCTCATGGATGTGTTGTAACTCTCAATCACATGTCACGTGGTACGTGATCTATCGTTTGAATGCATGATTCATGTCGTGCATCGGTAGCTATTTGTGAAACATTTGTCAAGCGTCTAGAGTTCATTACTTACCTTTACCATATCGCCAACTAAACTTATTAATTCGTTCAATGTTTTGTTGTACTACTACATCATATGGAAGGGAACTTATTAATTAGTTCACTTCGGTTGTTGTACTAGTGCACCATCGGACAATGTTAAACAGAGGATATATTGTATATAGACAAAGTGCAGGTGGCTGATGTGGCACGATGCAATTGATTGTATAGACGGTGGGCTTAATTAATACAGATTAGTGCAACCAGTCACATTGCGCCACGTCAGCCACCTGGACTTTGTCTAAATCTAATCTGTAGAGAGAGAGATGAGAAAAAGAATAGCGACAGAAGATGAGAGAGAGAATAGCGACAAAGAGAGAGGGAGAGAGATTATAGATAGAGATTATCGGGAGGAGATGAGAGAGATTTTCGGTAGAGAGAGAGGGATTAGGGAGGGAGAGAGAGATAATGAGAACCATGTAGAGAGAAAAAGAGAGAGGTGCAATTTTTTAAAAATTTTAGGTGCAATCATAGGAAGCATGTGCAAGGAAAATTTTTGATTAATTTGGTGCAATTACTTAAAAAGCATGCGCAAGTAATGGCTCCCTTAAGTAAATTATATTTAATTAAAATATATATATTTTTTTAACTTTAAAAGGATATATATATATATATATATATATATATATATATATATATAATATCTAGGCCGGGTGTTGGAACACTCAACCCAAGCCCCACTCGGATTGGTCCCGATTGCAACATGTTTAGCCCGATCCGAATAACGGGCCGGCACTACAAAAAATAAAACTATTAGCGACAGCCAAAAACTGCCGCTATTAACAAAAAAAACTGCAGCTAATACTCTTGCCGATAATAGTCTTAATAGCATTTAATACCTTTTTTGTTAATAACGGCCGCTAATAGTCTTATTTTTGTAGTGCAGGTTTATTTGATAGAAAGTACCACTTTTTTGGGGCCGGGTGCGAGTCAAAATCCATGCTAGCCTGGCTCATTAAGAGCCCTACGTATAATGTAATAGTAGCGCCTCAGCTTTGCTTGTATGGAATATAAATCTTGCTATACAGGTTGGGCGACACCTAGTATTTACTCCCACGAAATCATTTCGCTAGACGTGAAGGAGTGGCCACTCCTCTGCCGTACAGGAACACATGATGGAACCATCACCGACATCAAACAACACGCGAAGGAATGAGGTCAGCCCGAGCACTAGAAAATGATGTCGGGTTCAGTCACACTACACCGTTGATATTGGATTACACTGATCTAGACCGTCAGCATCGAATGTCGCCATGTGGATTAAACACAGCTGAAAATTTGAAAATCTTAGGCAATCCAAACCATCCGATCAACTTTCAATTCACACACTAGGTTTTAAAAAGTTAGGAAAATTTACCCGATCGACCCTGTCAGATCCACCTTTAACGTTAGAGGCCCTATAGTTTCACCTTTACCCAAACTGACCCGTTGCGCTCCAAGCCGTCGCCCGCCGTTAGGAAATACCGAAATTACCCCCAAGGTAATAAATAGTCATCCTTTATTCAAATCATTACTGTTTACCTTTTTTACTTTTTGCTTTTTCGTTCGAAGTCAGTGGGCAGGCGGTGTCGATTCGTAGTTACTGGCACTTCGTTTTTAAATTTTCAAGCTACCAAAGCCGTAAGTTAGAAATTAAATTACCTTCCATTTTTGTTGAAATTTTTATTTTCTTTTCTACGGTGTATGTTTTGAAATAATTTTCTTCTTTATACGATTTCCTGCACAATCGTCATCGATTGTTAATGCGATCGATGACGATTGTATAAACAATCGCTATCGATAATATGGATAATCGTCATCAATCGCTTTAACGATTGATGACGATTGCCTAAATAATCGGTGATTTTTTATCTAGCATAATTATAAACAATCTCTTTTAGTATCTGAATCACGCCTTATAATTTTATTACAGTTCATATACAGAAGCCGTCAAGTTGGTTGTACAGCGGGCTATTGACAAATGTTCGCCTACTGACATTTTGAAGGTCTACAAGGACGCTAGCCCGCAGCGGAAGGAGTTGCTAAGAACATCAGTTTTCGAGAGAATATTCCAAATACCAAAGGGTGTTAGTTTTGTTGAAGATGTCATCAATGCCATGTTGATTTTTTGGATTGAGAAGAACCACTTTCGAATTAGAAAGAGAGATGTCTATCTTCGGAAGATAGACATTGCTTTAATATTGGGCCTTGTGGTGGTTGAACCCCAACAGTATACCCCTTCCGTTAAACCACCTGAAAAGGAAACCATTCGATACAAATATTTTCGTGGACTACCAATCGGGAAAATTATTCGGTCTCATATAGAAAATGGATTGAGGCTAGCGGAAAGTGATGACAACTTCGTCAAGTTGACTCTTCTATTTGTTCTGTGTATATTTCTTTTTCCCGAGTCCCACCATTAAGTGTCGGAAGACCACGTTGAACTCGTCGATGCCGTGGAGAACTTCAAACAAACTCAGTGGGGTCTTTAAGTGTTCAATAACTTGCTGGAGTATATAGAAAAGGGCGTGGCAAATAGAAAGACTGCCGACAACGATAAAGCTCTTAAGCCGTATAATATTTATGGCTGTATGTGTGTACTTCAATAGTTGGCCTATGAGATGCTGCCTGACATCTCACCTCAAAGAACGTTCATGATAAACCCTTTTCCCCGATTGTTGAAGTGGGCAGAGAAGCTGCAAACAAGGACGAAAGGCTACACTCTTGCAAAGATGCTGGACAGTAAAGTATGATGTCGTTTTAAATAATTCAAATTTATAAAGGTAAATTTGTAAGGACTTTAAAGAATAAATTGGAAGATTCCGACTACCAAATCAGTCGATATCGACTGCCTATGAAGTCGTTATCGACTGCCTACGAAGTCGGTATCGACTTCCTAAGCAGTCAGTATCAACTTCCTATATAGTCGGTATCGACTTATTATGCAATCGTTATCGACTTCCTACACAATCGGTATTAACTTCCTACACAATCGTTATCGACTGTAAATGATATCGGTATTGACTCGTTAAACAGTCGATATATTACAGTGATTATTCAATTTTCTCTGTAATATTACTATTTATTTTACAACCTGTCCTTTTTCGTAACAGATTTAAGCTCCCCACGAACCCATTTTCTTCGAGTGGAGATACCCCTCGTAAGGGATTACCAACAGAGTCGAAAGGCAATTGGAGGGAAGAAGAAAGAGGTTGAAGAGGTCAAGAAAGCTGTGGAATTTGATTTATGGTCCAAAAAGAAAAGAAAATATATTCTGGTTAAAGAAGTTGACGAGGAAGAGTTTGAGGACGAAACAACGTCTCACGAAGACTCGTCGTCAGAAGAGGTCCCCATCCAATTAGACCGTCCTAGAAGGGACGCTGCAAAGACAAGCAGCAGTACACCAACCTCCTCTAATCAAGAGTTGTTAAGGAGGATTGACGGTATGGAGTTGAAGAACTTGAAACTCAACCAAAAAGTGAGCCATTTGGAAGAGTTACTGAACTAATTGGTGGAAAGGAATAAGCAATTGGTGGAAGAGAATAAGCTCCTCCGGAAACAATGCACCTCCTTTGATGACTGGCTCACTTCAAGAGATGTATAACTGCAAACGGTTTATCACTTCAACAAGCTAATCCGGAAGGACCAAGGAAAAATTATTGAACTCCTTCAAACGATCTTGGAGGTGACACAAAAGGTATGGTTCGTAATGTAGTCTGCTTTAACTTAATCTGATTGTTTAGTGAATCGATAACGATTGTATAGATAATCAATAACGATTATCGATACAATCATTATCGATGTTTGTAGAGTCGATATCGATTGTTTATAGAGTCGATATCGATTGGTTTCAGAATCGATATAAATTATTTTTAGAGGTCATATCTATTCTCTCATATCTGATTATTTATCGATTTTATTTCTTTCGATGTTCAGGATGGTGTTGTTTCGAAGTTGTTATCGGATGTGCCTCTCACTGTCGATATGGGACCAAAACCTACTAGTCCAGCAGACCAGGGATCAGCAGATATGAGACCACCTCCTCCCATACAAGGGGAGGTGACAGCAGCTGACAACCAATCCCAGAATCATGATGATAAGGGTGGTCCGGCTGGTGATGAGTAACCCGAGCAACCGTTCGATGCTCGCTTGAGGCCAAGGACTAAATTAAAACATGTTGCCTCGAAGCCTAGGACCGAAAGAAAGCAGCCGGTAAAAAAACTTGCAACTGAGACGATGCCCTCTTCTACGGTTGAGCTGACAGATGAGCAGAGGTTCGTGAATGCCATATGGACAACTCTCGAAAAAGATGCCGAATAAGTTACTTATTTTCGTAATTTGTCTATTTTTTCGATGATAGTTAGTTGTTAGTTAGTAGTTAATTTCATTTTGAATTTAAATTTTGGCCATTATATTTTATGCAGTACCTACGTAAGCACCGTGGGTGATTATGCACTTCGAATGTATATTTTCAAATGTTTAAAAGGCCAGGGACACTTAGACAATCTTGTAAGTAATCAAATCTCTCATATTTAATTATTAATTCTTTTCAGTAATGTTATTTTCTTTTTATGTTTTCTCACAATAACGACTGTTTAAACAAACAAGAACGATTTCCTAGATAGTCGATAACGATTGTTAAAACAATCGACATCGATTGCCTTAACAGTCGATAACAACTATATTAAAAATCATTATCGATCGTCTTCACAGTCAATACCGACTGTATTAGCAATCGTTAATGATTGTCTTAACAGTCGATATCGATTGTGTATGGAATCGATAACGATTCTCTGTATAGTCGATTACTGAAATTTTTTTTCTTTCAGATATTGGGAGCCTACCTAAGACTTTTGAAAGTCATTGATGACACTGCTCATCCTGAGGTAGTAGATAAATTCTTTCATATGAGCCCCGCCGATTTGTCCTATATGGCCATGAATTATAATGATTTTAGATTCTTTGTTGAATCTGAAAAACACAACGACCAACCGTTGGCCACGCAAATCGAACGGTGGGCTGCCCTTAAGGAAGAAGCCAACTCAGGCAAGAAGCTGCTCTAAAACTTCTTCTTCAATAGGTTGAGGGATCTGTAGGTTCACCAATGTAACATGGTACATCACGATCTCTACAAAAAACATTTATAATTTTTACTGTTGTATCCTCTAATATAATATTCATTTCAGCTATTTGTCCTAGTCCATAGTCACGATCCATTACATTGGATGCTTGCGATCGTTAAGGTTTTAGAATAATCGTAATGATCATTGACCCTATTTTTGATAGGCCTTCTAAAGAGAAGTATCCCGTCCAAATGAACGTCCTGGTAAGAATTGTCCATACTTATAAATTATAAATTTCTAATTTTGCTTATTTTATCTGACTATGATTACGACTGCATAAGCAGTCGTTAACGATTGCCTATATAGTCGCTATCGATTTCTTAGCGATCGTTAATCTAATGCCTATATAGTCATAGCGATTGCTTATCTGATCGAGGTCATTGCTTAGGCGATCGTTAATTAACATTGTTTGGCAAATATATTGACCGTATTAACAGTTGAAATCTGAGAAAATTTTGAAAGTAGTAGTAAAAATTTTCACTGTTTTCTAATCTTAGCTGCTTATCTTATCTGATATTGTACTTTTCAAAACAGACCAAATACCTTCTCGCGTTTTTACATGTATACGGAGACTCTACTGTATTAAATGCTGAGAACTATCAGTGGTCAAGTTCTGATTACAGGATCAAATCCGTACCTCGACAAACCAATGGATGGGACTGTGGGGTGTTGGTATTT
Organism: Chloranthus sessilifolius; assembly: GCA_021018995.1. Lineage (NCBI taxonomy): Eukaryota > Viridiplantae > Streptophyta > Magnoliopsida > Chloranthales > Chloranthaceae > Chloranthus > Chloranthus sessilifolius. The sequence continues at coordinate 14,315,414 of CM037588.1, forward strand.
AAGTACATAGAGTACTTCATAACGGAAAAGAAATTCGACTTCAGTCAAGGCAATATGAGCCAGATTAGGGCAGAAATTGGCCAAGCTCTTGCTAAATTCACTGCTGATGGAAAAGCCGAGAAAGATACAAATGTAGAACCTACTACTTATGCACCATCGTAGTTTTTTTCATAAGTTAAAATTGTATTTAATTATAAGCATAACATTCATAGAAATTTGTAAATGAAATGTTACCTTTTTTACAACATTCGACTTTTTTTGGAAACTTGTAATCTCAAGTATGTAAAAATATATCGGGTGAACATTCGAAAATGAAACAATAGGCTAGTTTTGGGTGTGTCGCAAACCATATTGACAGTCATATCGACTATATAGAGAGTAAATAACGAGTGCTTTTACAGTCGATATCGATTGTATAAGCAATCGTTATCGACTTCTTAGGAAATCGATATCGACTGCTTATACAATCGATGTCAATTTTATAAACATCTGTTAACGATTTGATAGACAGTTGTTACAATCGATATCGTCTACTTATAAAATCGACATTGATTGTATAAGCAGTCGATATCGACCGTATTAACAGTCGATAACGACTATAAGTTCTGAGAAAATGCTAGGAAAATACTTAAAAGTTCTACGAAAATGTACTTCTTTATATTTTTAATGGAAATTCATCGTATATATTACATCCAAATTTATAGCTAATGGACTGTGGGGTGTTGTCATTGAAGGTAGCCGACTTCTTATACTGTATTAACCTATCAGCCCCACTGTCGTGTAACTCATGCGATTGTGACCATACTTACTATACCTGCCACACTGTAGGGCCCTAACCTCATCCTTAGACTGTATCCTTCTCTTTCTCGGATGATTGGCTTGCTTTCGACAATTATATGGTGGTTTCACTTTCATATTTTCAGGATGTTGCTCAACTTGGAATTCTCATTACCTTTTATCGAGAGTGAGAATCCATTATTCGTCGTATGTTTATCTAAAGCAAGCAGTGAAAACTCACTTCTCATAGAAGTTATGGTAATCTTAACTTCTCCGATTGATAGCCGCCACGACATAAGAGCAAAGCAAGCCATGAATGTGCCAACGGCGGCAAGTTCACATCTTGTGTTCCAAGTCGATGTGATGAATGAAATTTTCATAATTGACTTGGAATTGATCGTGCCCGTATGGTTGATTTCTCTTTCTACCGGCCCATTGCAGCACCTTCTTCATGTGCTCGTCTGCATTCGAGCAGAGGAGGGTGGTCCATTTCTCAGATATCTATCAGCGCTTTTGAAAATGATCGACGACTTTCTCTCTAGTAGTTCTGATTAGGTCGATAATTGGTCTCACTCGAGCTATCTTTAGTACGTTGTTCAAGCTTTCAGTATTATTCGTAGTCAGGGAATCGTACTGCCTTCCTTTCATATATGCGCGTGCCTAATACTTTAAGTCTATTTTCAAAATATACTTTACGGCCTGAGGATCAGCAGGATCTTTCTTCATTTTGTTAATAAAATAATCAAATCTCTCTACTGAATATGCACACGTGGCGCTCCACCATCGACCCTTCACATTGTTCTTGGGATACTTGTGTTGCAAATTTTGTGTCATATGTCGCATGCAGTAGTTGTGGTGTGCCTTAGGGAAAATATGTTTCATCGCCTTAATTAAATCCTTCGACCTATCCGTGATAAAAACGAAGTCTTCGATAAATTCACCGATCACGAATGCACCTACCCATTTAAGAAACCACATCCACATATCCTCTTCTTCTAACTCGACGATAGCAAATGCTAACAGTAATATATGGCCATTACCGTCTTGTGCCGAGACGATAAGTAGGATCCCTTCGAAACGTCCCCGTAGGTGTGTGCCATCTACAAGCAGTGTGCGACGAAGTGTATTGCGGTAGCTTCAGATGCACGGGTCGAAACTCTAAAAAAATTTTAAAACTTACAGTCAAACATTAGTTGAAAGGATGTTTGTACATTAAGATCTATCCTCTCCATCTCCTTCACATAGGCCGGTAGATCCACAAATTATCCTTCCCAACTGCCTCTAATATCATTAATGGTAAGTTCTTTCCCCCTTCAAGCCTTAACATATGAGATTTACACATTATAAGTTTGTACAATATCAAACATTATTGGCGCCGGGGTGTAGTTGAATACTTCCATAAGTTTCTCCCGTACATAGTTGGCTACGAAGGAGATTGTTGCATTACAGTGACCGTGCGTTCCGATCTTAGAAGCCTTGCATGTGTGATTACTATTGAACGTCTTGATTTTGAAAGTGTCGAGCCTAATTAATTTAGGCGCATGTATTCGCCATGAACAATCGAGTTCGTAGCATGCGGCTTTCACTCGATAACTAGAGTTTTTTAAAGGCCGAATTTGAAAGTTTTTCTCCACTGCGTATTTTTTCAATGCTTTTTGAAATGTTTGTCTCTAAAGGTCTCTCCAACTTCAAACGTCCAATTCTAGTATTCGGTTTCCACCTCTTGATTGAAAGACTCGTCCGATGTCTCAAACACTTCATAAGCTCCATCTACTAAGGGATTATCAATATCTCTCATAAAAATTTTTGGATCCTATTTTATAAACTCATCCGGCTCATCGTCATAATCTTTGACGTTCTCTTCACTAGCAGTGTTTTGAGGTGGTTGACTAGATCCTTCTTCATCAAAGGGATTTTGATGTGGTTGACTAGATCCTTCTTCATCGAAGGGATTTTGATTTGGTTGACTAGGCCCTTCACGGAACGGGTCATGACATGGTTGACTAGGCCCTTCACCGAACGGGTTCTAACATGGTTGATTAGGCCCTTCACCGAAAGGGTGCTCATATATATGGAAATAGGGTTGAGCTCCTTCATTAATCCCCATCGATGGTATAGTAGAACATAATTTGTGAGTCAGCCAAGTTGTGAATCCACCAGGAACGATATGACGAAAATCGTCTTCATCCCCTACTCTTAGAGACGTGTAGTCTAACTCTTGACTATAATGTTGTGACCCATGCATATTTTGTAGTGGGTCATCATATGATTCAACTGGGACATAGTTTAAATCAATAAGTGCCTTCATGGTCGATATGTTTGCCGTAAAATTACCGTCATCACCTAACTGAACGGTATCATATGTAGGTCCTTCCTCCTCAAACTTATATGGCTGAAAGGAATAGTTACTCACAAAATCAGTCCCACCTAGAGGTACCTGTTCAGCTTCGAATCAGAAGGAGGATGATTCTTTAATAATGAATACCTTTATAATGTCCAATCCGGAATTATAAAACTAAAATAGGGTGGTAAAATCATCCGAATCCAGAACGTCGCCAAGCACAGGGGTATTCACTATCTTCATAAAGAACTTTATGGAAATTGTTTCATCTGCCCTTGCAAAACTGACAGCAGAAATTTGCCTTATGAAAAGTTCATAAGACATACTCGTCGAAATTGTAATAATCCTCCGGCGGCCACCTTGATACAAACCATCATCGTTTACAATATAGCCATCAAAGTGACAGAGAAGAGAAATTTTCACACCAAACATCGCTTGTTTAAGAAGGAAAAGGAAGGGATCATAAGACGGATGACAAAAAGAAATGATAAATTGGTAGCAAAACAACTGATATACAATCGATATCGATTGTTAAGAGAATCGATATTGATTGTAAAGAGAATCGATATCGATTATTTATGCAGTCGTTATCGATTGTATACTCAATCGTTATCGATTGTTTATACAATCGATATCGATTCTCTTTACAATAGATATCGACCGTTTAAACAGTTGACAACGATTATTTATAAAGTCTTTATCGACTCTTTCCATATATTTATCCAGTAAAATTAATTTTTCAAAATAACTTTCGATGGGGTTTACATTGGATCTGAACAGACCCCGCGTCAGAATGGCAAACTGCAGGATCTTCAACTCCCAATGATAAAATGCAAGGGCTTCTTCTCCCAAACCTATGTTTTCTTCTTTCAGATAGCAGATCTGAGACAGAAGACGTCGTCACCTTCACCACCTCTAATTTCTTACTAACTCTAGCAGATTAAAATGAGGAAGAAGGGGATGTATTCGTGAGTTAAAGAAAGTCATAGAAGGGAGTAATATGGACTTTTTATTCTCCTTAGGGTCGACTTGGCTTCGAGCTAGTCGGTTTGGGTAAAGGTGAAAATATAGGGCCTCTGACGTTAAAGGTGTATCTGACAGGGTCGATCAGGTAAATTTTCCAAAAAGTTAGGACTTTTTTACTATTGCAACTTTCGGGCTACATCCAATCATGTTGTCATCTTTCATATGAATGACCTAGATAGACAGACAACCGTGCCAACGCTCTCTCTGACCTTTTCCTTTTTGATAAGACTCTCTCTTTGACTTTTACATCCTCAAGGAGGATGCTAACTTTATTCTATTTATTTGTGTGGGCACCGCCCTTGACAAAGCGCGATATCTATAAAGAGGTATAAGGTTACTAAAGAAAAAAAATCTCAAATTTTATGAAATTAGCTTCTGACAGGTTATGGTTATAATATTAGGACTTAAGAGCAAGGTGTCAACTTGGGTACTGGTTCATGGAGAACCGATACGTATCGGTCGATACTGAATTGTATCGGTATATATTAAAAAAACAAAAATTAGGAAGTATCGGCTGATATGGGTTCCGTATTGGCCGATACCTGATACTTATCGATCGATACGGATACCGACACTTGAGTTAATACCTAATACGTATCAGTTTGCCAAAAAATCGATACGTATCGCCGATACGATCGGTATTACCTGATATTTGATATCTTGGTTAGGAGAGTTAGTTCCATTATCGGTATATGGAGGCTTCACAAGCGATGACTTGTGTTATATAAATTTAATGTAATGGATTTAGAAATATACAGCATGATAAGGGTACTTTTATTTGGGCTCACATAATTGTAAAAGCACGATAGTTGAAAAAGTATTCACTGCTTCAAATCAGACGATGATCATAATTTTTTACTCTAATCTTTTACATATTATATCATGATTTATGAGATCACGAACCGACCATCATGTGATAATTTTTTATTTCATATAACACATATCTCAAGAAATCACTCGGTACCCATTATACTCAAACTTAATTTTAAAATAACTCTTTTGGAAAGTGATCCCCACATGGAATAAAAAACTTATCGTAGGTGCTAAGTATGCCCCACGAGATTCGATGGATGAAGGATTGAGACAAAATATTACATCAAGGTATTCAATATTTTTTGTCTGATTCAAATAGAAGCATCCGGTAAAATTATCGAGGCAGGGAACCAACGGTCAAGGAACGAATAGCAGGTAGCCTAGTAATGCATAGAGAGAGAGAGAGAGGAGAGCGAAAGAGAGACACTGCGCAGATGAGCCCAAAGTTCTAACACCGTACACATGGCCCATGTGCCAATCATTTTTCGAGGTTCAAGTTGCAGAATGTGCAACCATCGAAGAATTGCAAACTATTCAAATCGGAGGATTGCAACCATCCGATCGGCCCATCTTTTCGGCCCATCTTTTGGGCATTTACTATAAGAGTACCTCTATTAGCATCCACGCAATCTATGAAAGCGCATAGGTCGAAAACCCCTTCAAAATCATTAATTACTTCAAATCAGATAATGAAGATTGTGTTTCACCCGATCTTCCACACAATAGATCCTGAGATCATGACTCACTTATTTTATGATAAGTTTTTGATTTCACATGTCAAAGATCCCCAAAACATATGCTTGAATCCTGTGGCTCACAATGCGCTCAAACGTCATTTTAGGACAGTTTTTTGGAGATTTGTGACATTTGGAATAAAAAATTGGATTGATAAGGGCGACATGATCTCAAGATCCATTGTATGAAAGATTTAATCCAAAGCAATCAATGATTTTAAAGGGGTTGCACACGTGGATGCTTTCTGACATTGGGTGGGCACTAATAGAGAGGTACCCTTAATCTAAGGGTAGCTCTATTGACACCCATGAGTTCTCTGAAAGCACCTATGTCGAGACCCCTTAAAACACATTGATTGGGTCGAATCAGATAATGAAAATCGTATTTCACCTTGATCTTCCACACAATGGATCTTGAGACCATGTCGCGCCTATCAGACGGTCAGTATTTTATTCCACATGTCACATATGGCATGCATCACACTCAAACGTAATTTTAGGGCCATATTTTGAGGATCTTTGACATGTAGAATAAAAAACTAATCGTCTAATAGGTGTGAAATAGTCTCAAGATCTATTGTGTGATAGATCAAGGTGAAATACGATCTCCATTGTCTTATTTCGACCCAATTAATAGGTTTTAAGGGGTCTCGGACGTTGGTGCTTTCGCAGAACGCACGGATGCCAACAGAGCTACCCTTTAACATAAACCGTTAATTATTCAACAACCGTACCATCAGTGGGTTGCATCAAATGCTAAGAATCTAAGATGGCGTCCCTCACGCGGCATTAGGGTTAATGGTACACGTGTTGTCTAGAAAACACGTGTACCATTAACCCTAATGCCGCGTACACACCTAACCTCAATTATTTGGTGTTAGGTGAAGGTAGCTGTGGTCCTTAGAAGAATCACCCTCCACGTCTCACTAGGGCCTGCATGTACTACCCTTTATATTTTCTTGGTTATATATCTATTTATTTATTTTTATTTTTTTGAGAGAACAGATATGTGAAGATATTTGGAACTTTTGCAATATCCCTCACCAATCTATTGAAAATAGCAACTCCACTTATCATCTATTTAGAATAGTTTTTTGGCACTACCAACCATCCATAAACGTCGAAACAGAAAAATCTGAAGTAAAATGACAAAAGTTCTCCTCTTATATTGATTTGATGCAACATGGATGATCGTTTCAAGTCAAAGTAGGAGCAGTGTGAGGGAGCCCCAACTATATGGTGAGGGTTAACTAAGAAAACTCAACCCACACCTTGTAAAAACAAGAATAGAAAACAGCAAGGAGGACGAGAATCAAACCCATGACCTGCTCCCTCGTATTAAAGGAAGTATACGTATTTGGCTAATGCCTCTTCGGAGCATTTTAACTAAGGCAAAAATGATTATTATGCCCTTTAATGATTATAGAAAAATGTACTTGGCTCTGTTACAAATGTCAGTGAAGAGAGGCTCATATAAGGAAAAACAAAAAGAAAAGTATATTCAAACAAAATAAGTTGAAAAAAATAAAGTGAAAATAGGGTATAAGATTATATAACCTTTGACATGATCCTAATGGAAAAGTTGTTGCTATCTGGTGGTATAATAGTGGAATAAGGCTGCTATGGAAGGGAGAGATGAATGCTATGGAAGTGTTTAAAAAGTTTTGTTTTGTTTACTGTTATTTTTTTCTCCCATAATTATTATTTTCTTTCTTTTGTATTTTGACCATGGTTTTTATTATCCGTCATATCCAATATGTATCGGGTTAGGCCCCATCCGGACAATACATCAAATTTTAGGTCAAAAGGGTCAAATATCGGCCTATATATATTCGATATGAACTGGATAAAATACCAAGGAAATGCTATTTTATTTTTAATTTTTATATATTTTAACTATTTTATTAATAAAAAGTACTTTAATATCGGCCAAACCCGGCCGATAGGTATCTGATATATCCAATACGCATCATCCTGGGACCCGGGCAATATGCCAATATATATCATAAAGTATTTATTTGTGCATAAATTTTTTATGTTTATTTTCGTTTTTTTCTAACTTTTTGAGGTAAATAGGTTCAAGAATAAATGTATGGGAGGAGGCAGCGGGGATAAGTAATAAATATTGGGTGAGAAGGTTCTTGATTGAATCACCAATGAATGCTAAATTTTTTCACTAACCACGGCTGAAGATTATTGACTGCTTTGAATCAAATGATAAATCTTGCTGTTTTTCTATCCCAACTTTCACACAATAGATCTTAAAATCATAGGTGTTCTATTAAACAGTCAAATTTTGATCTCAAAAAGTTATCCGAAACCATATTTGATGTATGTCATGATCATATTCATTTTTTGGGATGTGTGTCACGTAAAATCAAATCTGACCGTCTGATGGTAGGATCATGATCTCAAGATCCAGTGTGTGGAAGATTGGAATGAAAAACAATCTCCATATTCTGATTCAAATATGCCAACTTTTGTTATAGCCACACCACTTTAAAAAATCACTCATTTCAAAGGCGTACACACCGACAGACTCTCTTTATCCACACACCGCCAGTCTGCACCCATGAGAAATGGAATTGTTAGTTGGTGCCAAATAAAAATGCCCTTCGGTTGGGGCTTCTTTATATGTTTCCTATGGAATCTGCATAAATGGATTTATGAGGTTGGGGCAAAAAATCATCACATGTATTAGATTGCATCCGGCACGTGATTACAAGTTACACTATAATCTAATGATCGATCTATGCTTATAGGGTTTTAGAAAGAATCAAAATAATATTACCAACATTTGAAAGATAGAAATAGCACTGTAAATTGTAATTTTTTGGATGGACCTGATCTGACTTTGGACAATTGCCACGTGGATCCCGGCTGGTTCAAATGCGCAAATGGACTGTTGCATTCGATCTCATAGTCTCAGGCCCCATATACATATGATCTAAAAAATTGTTGTGGTTGTCATTCAAAATTCAAGAGAAAGAGATCATCAAAATCAAGGAAAAAACTTTAAAAAATAATCACTAAAAAATCAAAACTCATCCAAAACCAAAAACTCTATAAGGAGTGCTTGTGGTGCCGTAAGCACGGCATCGCCAAATCTGCCATCATCCCTTAGGGGAGGAGGGAGAAAAAAGAAAATCTTTGGGCCATACCCGTGAAATCCGTACCCCACCCGCTACCAAACTATGGTTTGGCTGGTGGTAACATCCACCGAAATGTCCACACCACATCTCAAAATAGAGGAGATTCCTATCTCCAAACCCTCAACTTAATCCTCATTTAGCATCACCGGACTGTACGGTCCACCCATTTTCCCCTCCATGTCAATCCAAAATATACTCATTTTTTCTTTTACATCCACCCAATTCATACCCAATTTTTCCCCTACATCAATCCAAAATTTACTCATTTTTCCTTCCACATCCACCCATGTCATGCCTAATTTTCTCCCTACATCAACCCACCTCATCCCTAAGTCATCCCCAATTTTCCCCTCACATCAACCCAAGCATGGTCTCCACCCCATCTATCTCCCCCATCGAATGGACCATCCACCCCCATATCCAATCCCATGGCCATCATGAAAGAAATGATGAGCATGTTTATGGCATGGAAGGCTTCCCAAAGCCTTCAAAATCCATCCAAAGTCCCTCTAAACCCCCAACAAACTCTCAAAATCTCCACACTACTTTAACTCAAAACACCAACCCTAGCCAACCTCCCATAATCTACACCACCCAAGGCCAAACTCAAGGGTCACATTTTCAAACCCTCCATCATTCCCCCAATTTCCCACATACACCCACACCCAACAAGCACACCCCATTCCCCGTCAAATGGCAACCATTATGCTAAATTTCACAATCCGGCATGAGCCCTAACCATCCACACCCAACCCAACAAGGGAACCCGTCACAAACCTTCAACCAACCCCAATTTACACATCCTCTTACCTCCCCAACCAAATCCTCAAAATTTCCATCAAACACAGTAGCCTCATCAGACACTTACCCATCCCTTCCAAAATTTCCAATTCACGCATCCTCTCACCCCCAACCAAGTCATCAGATTCCTCACCAATCACAATGGCCTCACCAGGTACCCACTCAACCCACTGAACCCTTCCAAAATCCCCAATTCCCACATTTACTCACCTCTCAACCAAATCACCCAAGTTCCCATCAACCACAGTGGCCTCACCATGTATCCACTCAACCTCCACAGAACCCATCGGATAATCTCACCCTTCCTCCACCATTCGTTGATGTGGTTCATCAATATGAGGAGGATGGGCCCCGAAATAGTAAAGCCTACATAGGGGCATTCGCCAGTTTTAATCCCCTACCACCCACACTCACCAACCAACAGGCAGTCCAAAATGAATAGGGGCAGCCTATCAGGGGACCAATCTTAGTATTGCCGTCCATAGAATCAGAGCTATTGAAAGAGTAGATGGATAAAATTTGAAAACAATTAATAAAGCTGGGTGGGACCGAGGTCCATGCCACTGATTTTTTAGATCTGTGTTTGTTTACCAAGATGCCTTTGCCCCCTAAGTTTAAAGTGCCTTCATTTGATAAATATAACGGCACCGACAACTCTATTGCCCACCTGAAGTCCTACTGTGGGGACATATGCCAATATTGCAGAGATAAACGACTCCTCATCAAAGTGTTTCAGAAAAGTCTCACAGGCCCAGCATTGAGATAGTTCACCTCTATCAAACCATCCATGATCAGAACATAGAGAGACCTGACTCACCTATTTCAAGAGCAATATGTTTATAATATCGATCCGAAACAATCAATATTTTTCAAGGGGTTTGAGATGTGGGTGCGAATAGAGGTACCCTATTCATCAGGTCACCTTATCTTAGCATGGTTGCCACTAGTACAAATCATTTGGTTTCTCTAGCTTTCTATGACTCATAATCTCATATGCATACAAAAAATATATGTGCCTAACAATGTATAAAACAAAAGAAAAACAACAAAGTAAATCTTCCTTTTAACTTTATTTATTTTTTATTTTTTATAATTACTTTTAACTTTAGACAACGGACATACCAAACTTACATACCTTCATAATCCCTCTTCTTTTGTGGACAGTTACACCCATCCCTTATCTTGGTACGTGGTTGATGCATTGTCTCGCCCCGGGCCCTTTGAGAAAGATATATGGCGTATCAGGTAGTTGAACGGATTGTTATCGAGGTATCAAATATCGGCCGATACCAATATATATATCAGTGATACGTATCAGTTTTTGACCAACTGATACACATCAGGTATCTATAATAGCATCAGTATTTGTATAGGCCGATACAAATACCGTATCGGCCAATATGTATCGGGTATCGGCCAATATGGAACCCGTATCAGCCGATACCTCCCATTTTGTTTTATTTTATTTTTAAAATACATACTAATTGATTTTTTATTTTAAGTAAATCCTCCTCTAGGCTATCATATTAATTAGCTTTCACACCATTTATTTCGTCTTTGTTCCACTAATTTTCAAACCTCTCGACCCTAAGACCCTGTTGATAGTAATGAAACTCCAAAGAGGAAATGAAATCAATTTCTTAGTTGATTTCCTCGGAAATGATTTCCTCTATAAATGAATTTTTCACTGTTTGATTAGTGTGTTTGAAAAATGAATTTCATTGGAAATCGATTTCTGTTTGATTAGTATCTTTAAAAATGAATTTGAAAATGAGTTTTTAAGTTTTGATCATTTATTATTGAAATCATAATTAAAGTAAAATCATAATTAAAGTCAAGTATTAACCAATAATTTTTTTAATGATATTCTATTACATTACAAATTAATATCATAGTAATCATTATTTATTACTAAGTTACATAAATCAAAGTTTGAAAAGTCAAACACAAATAAAAGTCAAACTTTGACCAACCTTAAAATTTTAATAAAAAAAATATGTAAAGTTAAATAGCAAATTTGTAAATGCTAGTATCAAATGTAAGTTTATACGTTGAAATGAAATTAAATTTTTATAAAAGTCAAACTTTGACCAAATTTTTAACTTTGACAAAGAGAAAATTTTGCAATGTACCAACAAGTTACAAAAGTCCAACTGTAAATTAATATAACAGTATTCATATACATCGTTAGGTTATACTAGTCAAAATTTGATCAAATATTCAGTTTTAATAAAAGTCAAACTTTGACCAAACGTAAAACTTTGATTAATAAAAAATTTTAAGACTAGAGTACAAAGTTATATAGTAAATGCTAGTATGTACTATAAGGTTATATGTTAAAAAAAAAATTAATTTTTAAACTTTAAAGAAAATTCAATTTTTTAAAAACATCAAACTTTGACCAAATTTTTTAACTTTGACCAATAAAAAATTCGACAATTTACCGCCAATCTACAAATTAATATAACAGTATACATATCCATTACTAGGTTACACTAGTAAAAAATTTGACTAAATATCAACTTTTATAAAAGTCAAACTTTGACCAAATATTAAAAAAAGTAAAATAAAATTTGATAATGTACTACAAAGTAATAAATTTAAAAAGTAATAATCTCATTGGGGATACAGAAGTTAAAAATAATAAATTGTGTTAAAAAGTCAAACTTTGACTAAATATCAAACTTTGATCAATAAAAATACAAATAACAACAGTAATAATCACTACCTACTGTCAAGATACACTTATCAAATTTTGACTATAATCAAAATTTGAATAAAAGTCAAAATTTGACTAAAGGTCAAACTTTGACCAATAAAGATGAGATAATGTATTTTCAAGTTATAAATTAAAATAATGATAGATATTTTTAATTATAATATTTCACTAATAAAAATTTATAACATTTTATAGAAAATCAAACTTTGACCAAAAGCCAAACTTTGACTAAGAAAAAATTACATTAATACGATATAAATTTATGTAGTAGTAGACTCTATCAATAAGCAGGTTTCGAGTTTGACTAAAACTAAATTTTATGTAAAAGTCAAAGTTTGACTAAAGGTTAAAGATTGACTAAAGGTTTGACGAAAAGTCAAAGATTGACTAAAGGTTAAACTATTGACTAATACAATTGAGAATATAGTATCAAATTATACATCAACGCGGTAGTATTCTTTTTTCGCCATCAAATTATTAGAGTTAAAGTTTAATAAAAAGTAAAATTTTAATTAAAAGTCAAAGTTTGACCTTAAAATCAACCTTTAACCCCTAAAAACTTATAACTTATTATCATGTTTTAGTAGTGAAAGTTTGATCGAAAGTTGAAACTTTATATAGCTTATAAATTTAATTAAAGGTTGATTAAATTCAAACTTTGACCAAAGTCAAATATCAACTGAAAAGAGTATGATGTAGATAATGTAGTGGTCATAGTGATCGTGTTGGTATGATGGTCATAAAAATTGAAGTTACTTTTTAATAATAAAAAAATAATTTTTTTGCTTTTAAGCTTTTTACAAGGAACTTTAGATTTGCAATAACAAAAAATTATTATTTTGTTAGTAGGAAACTCAATTTCAGCCACTTAAAAGGTTGAAATGATTTCCTCCTAAAATGATTTGGTGTATGGAAATTCAATTTCCATGTAGGGCGACTTAATTTCATCTCCATCTCCTTAAATAGCTATCAAACAACAACAATTAGAAACTAAATTTCATTTCCACAATAAAATTACATTTCTATGATATCAAACAAGGCCCAAGGCTTTTCTCTCTCGTGTATAGGTTTTTCTTTATTTCTAGAAATAATATGCACTTGTAATTTCTTCTTGTATATCTATAATTAATGCATCCATGATCAGGACAAACAAATAAGGGCTCAAGACAGATTCTTGATGCAACCCAACTTATACAGAGAACCCACTCGTCTCTCCATATGCCGTTCTTATACTAGTTATCACTCTCTCATATATGTCTTGAATGATCTTAATATATAAGTTCAGAGTGTATTTCTTGCTCAAAGTTTGTTTCGACACTTTATTATAAGCCTTTTGGACATCAACAAAGACAATCAATAAAGACCATAAAAATGTAATATTCCATTGTTGAATTTCGGTCAAAAGTGCAAAATTTTAATGCACCATATTTAAATAGCGAGCTACAAAAGTGTCCATTTTCAAACAAAAAAAGTAAAGGATTGATAACTCTCATGGGTGTGGTGTAACTCTCAATCACATGTCAAGTGGCATGTCATGCATGGGTAGCTATTTGTGAAACATTTGTCAAGCGTCTAGTATGTTCATTACTTGACATTTACCATATCGCCAACTAAACTCATTAATTCGTTCAATGTTTTTGTTGTACTACTACATCATATGCAAGGGAACTCATTAATTCGTTCACTTCAATTGTTGTACTAGTGCACCATTAGACAATGTTAAACAAAAGACAGAATTTATACAGACAAAGTGCAGGCGGCTGATGTGGCACGATGCAATTGGTTGTATAGGTTGTGGGCTTAATTAATGCAGGTCAATGTAGCGAGTTACATCGTGCTACGTCAGCCACCTGCACTTTGTCTACATCTAATCTATCCTCCGTTTGTAATTTTCCGTATGTCATATGCAATGAATCTGAATGTTCAATATTTGCCACCAAAGATCCGGTAAGGGCAACTAGGGTCTTTCCACCGTGAGTCATTGAGATCATGGCTCAACTAGGGTTTTCAACCGTTCTTCTCTATCTTGCACACAATAGATAATGAGATCGTGGCCTACATATCAGAAAGTCAAATGTTGATTCGATGTGGCACATATCTCCAAAAGTGAGTGTGAATGAGGGCATACATGAGAAGAGTTCACTGGTCACTTTTGGGTATTTGTGCACTTAGACGTCTGATTGTCTGATAGGTGGTATATGGAATTATTATATGAAAGATTGGAACGAAAAACGATCTCCATCATCTAACTCAAGCCAGTCAAGGACTCTTTTACATTAGAAAATGCTGGTTGCCCTTGTAGAATATTCGGTTGCAAAAACAGGTATCCAAACATTGAATTCCCTGCTATTCCAGTAAAATAAAACCCTTATAATTAGGGCTCTCAGTGAGCTACATTAGGGCCAGGCTGGGGTTCAACCCGGCCCTAACTTACTCGGGTTGGGTTCCCAAAATTTTCAGCCTGGCCCTAACCTGGGCTACGATGTACTCAGCCCAAACCCGGCCCCTACCGGGCCAGGCCAGGCTTGGGCGTTTTTCTCGGCTTTTTTCGACTATTTTTTTCTAATAAAACTTGGTTGGGCAATTTTTGTTAATAAAATTTGGTTGGACTTTGACTGCCTTTTTTTTAATAAAAGTTTGAAGAATATTAAAAATTTAATTAAATAGTTGGTGCTCCCTCACGTTGCTCCCCAACTATCATATATGTATGTGTGCCTGCTCCTCGGTTCTCGAGGCTGTCTCGGCCTAAATGGCCATATCAAAAAAAAAAAAAACATTATAGGGTCTCAAGTACATACTTTTATTCAAATATTTTATTTTAGTTTGTTGCACAATGATTATAACGGACAACGGTTGCACAATGATTATAATGGACAACGATTAATCTCAGGGCATTTAAGTAAATTATATTTAATTAAAAGAAAAAATAAATTATAACTTTAAAATGATAAGTATATAATAATATATATATAGGGCATTTAAGTAAAGGGAGCATTAATTGCACACACTTTTCAAGTGATTGCCCCGAATTAGTAAAAAAATTGAAATTATCTTTTTTATTTATTTATTATAAATGATTAAATTACCCTCGTAGTTGCACTAGCCCCGGCCACTTGAAGACGAAGAGGAAATGGATAGTGAACATCGTTGAGAGATTATTGAGAGACATCTTAGAGATAGAGAAAAAGATGTGAGAGAAAGAGATTACGGAGAGAGAGAGAGAGAGAGAGAGAGAGAGAGAGAGAGAAAGAGAGCTAAATATTAGAGATTGAGAGAAAGATGTTAGAGAGAGAAACAAAGATTATCAAGAGATGAGAGAAAGAGATAATCGACAGAAGATGAAAGAGAATAGCGACAAAGAGAGAGGGAGAGAGATTATAGATAGAGATTATCGAGAGATGAGAAAGAGGATTTTAGTAGAAAGAGATATGGAATAGGGAGAGAGAGAGAGAGAGAGAGAGAGATAAGGATTAGGGAGGGAGAGAGATAATGAGAATCGAGAGAAAAAGAGAGGGGCGCAATTATTTTAAAATTTTAGGTGCAATCACAGGAAGTATGTGCAAGGACAAATTTTGATTAATTTAGTGCCATCACTTAAAAAATGTGTGCAAGTAATGGCTCCCGCAAGTAAATTATATTTAATTAAAAAATATTTTTATATAACTTTAAAAGTACATATATATATATATATATATATATATATATATATATATATATATATATATATATATATATAAAATATCCGGGCCGGGTGTTGGAATACTCAACCCAAGCCCGACCCGGATTGGACCGGGCTGCAACATGTTTAGCCCAATCCGGACACCGGGTCAGGTTTGCTTGATAGAAAGTATCACTTTTTCCAGACGGGGTGCAGGCTAAAATCCGTGTCAGCCCGGCCCATTGAGAGCCCTACTTATAATGTAATAATAGCTCTTTAGCTTTGCTTCTATGGAATATAAAGGTTGCTATACAAGTGGGGCAACACCTAGTATTTACTCCCACGAAATCATTTCTCTAGACATGATCGTGTGCCCACTCCTCTCCTGTACAAGAACACATGGTGGAACCATCACCGACATCAAACTACGTGCGAAGGAATGAGGTCAGCCCAAGCATTAGATAACGATGAAGGGTTCGGTCAACACTACACCGTTGATATTGGATTACACTGATCTAGACCGTTAGCATCGAAGATGGCCATGTGGATTAAACACAACTTAAAATTTGAAACTCTTAGGCAAGCCTAACCATCCGATCAACTTTCAATTCACACACTAGGTTTAAAAAAGTTAGGGACTTTTTTACTAGTGCAACTTTTGGGCTACATCCAATCCATATTGTCATCTTCCATATGAACGGTCTAGAATCTAGAACAACGGACAACCATGCCAACTCTAGAACTTTTACATCCTCAAGAGGGACCACTAACTTTATTTGACTTATTTTTGTGTGGCTCCCTTTTGTAGTGGGTGTGAAATGTGAGTACAAAAGTGCATGTAGACCTTTTTCTTTTTTTAAGGGGAGGTGTAAGATACCTACTACCTAGCTAAAGAGGGTTTGCGTTCAATTTAGTAGCAAGAATCTTCCACTTCTACTCAGGGGATCGATCCAACTCCTTAGATCTCCTAGGAAGCCCACAATGGGAGATATGTATAAAGCCATCAACCAAGATCTTGGAAGTCATGAAAACTCGCTGAAACTCGAAATCACTGAACCACTCTTACTGGAAGAGAAGTTCTCCAGTCCTCGAATAGGTGAATCAGAGAGTAGCAACGGTGAGGGATCTATATGGATGGTTTTGTTCACTACAATCGTCGCAATCTGCGGGTCATACGAATTCGGATCATGTGTAAGTAACTGTGTTTTAACCTCAAAATTTTTTTTTCCATAGAAATGTTTACACCAACAGTTTATGCATTGGATTTGTAACTTAACTCGATACTCGCTAGGCGAGTTAACTCGGGTTTCATATCCTTGTGGGTGTGAAATGTGAGTACAAAAGTGCATGCAGACCTTGGGAGATGTGCAAATATTTCTAATTGATAAATCAGATAGGTTTGTGTGCTTATAAATAATTAATTGTGCACCTCCTAAGCCCTGACCAGTTGGACGAGAAGTTTAATGGAGCACAGGGCCGGAACGGAATCAACTCTTTAATAGTTGCCTTATTATTTATATATTTATTTGCCTAGTTGGATAACTATGGAACCGAGTTGAATTGAGTCAATTTTGATTAGATTCAACGAGTCAAACTCTATGGTCCAATCAATTCACCATATTCAATTCCACTTCTCAAAGAAAATGCCTGCTCTACCTTTCTGTGATTTCCTTATGTGTCATCAAGTGTACATAAATTGCATTACCCAACATTTTAAAGCCCATAACAAAGCTGAGTTGACTCAGGCGTGTTGCTTTATTTCATTGAGTTTTTGTAGTTTACTTGATATTCATATGTTCGTATTTTGCAGATGGGATATTCGGCTCCTGCTCAAACTGGCATCATGGATGATCTCAATATATCTCTATCACAGGTACATATGTTTAACACACAGACATATATATATAAAGAGAGAGAGAGAGAGAGAGGTAGGTGACTCAATTTAGGACTTAGGAGATCATTTTTCCTTTATGAAAAAGGGAATATACAATTGGTATGCAACTCAAAGTTTCTTTAGATGGATGCTAGATTACATGTCTCGTGACATCTGGCCGAGAGTTGTATAACATCCTCTAAGGGTTTGTTTGGAAAATTTTTGGAAAACATAGGAAATGAATTTTTAGATCCAATGGATTTCAGATCTTTGGGGATTCATATAAATTCTTTATTTTCCGGTGTTTGGATTGAGTAATTATACCTAGAAAATAGAAAATGAGCACCATCGATGGTGTATATATATATATATATATCTCACACACCCAATAATTCTAACTTTCTATTATGAGGTTGATTCCGTGAGAGAGAAAAATTAGGAGAAAGAAAGAGATAGACGAGGAAAGAGAGATTATGAGAGAGAGAATCCAGGAGAGAGAGAGAGAGAGTAGTGAGATAGATAGGTGAGAGATCGGTGAGAGAGCGAGATGAGAGATAGAGAGATAGGAGAGAAAGAGAGATCGGTTAGAGAAAGAGATCGGTAAGAGAGAGAGAGAGGAGAGAAAGAGAGATCGGTGAGAGATAGGAGAGAGATAGAGAGATCGGTAAGAGAGAGATAGGAGAGAGAGATTGAGAGATCAGTTACAGAGAGAGAGAGAGAGAGAGAGAGAGAGAGAGAGATCAATCAGAGAGAGATCGGTTAGAGAGAAAGAGTGTGTGTGTGTGTTCTCACCAAATAAAAAAAGGGGAGGGAGAAAGATTTCCTATGAAATCTTTCTATTTTAGAGAGATTTGTCATTTTCCAATGAAAAAGAAAATTTTAAAATTTTCTATTATTTCCGGTGGCACAACTTTGTTGCTAAATAGAGGAAATTAACATATTTTTTTTTCCTTTCCCCCTATCCAAACAGACCCTAAGGGTTCACCAATTCATCTAGAATTTTAAAAAAAAAAATCATCTAAAATTTAAAAATAATAAAAAAAAATTTTGCCTTGTTTTTCATGAGTCAAAGATATGGGGTTTAATTCCATCCAAAGTAAATTAATTAAAAAAATTAACCTTTAATCACAAAATAAAGGATATTAAATTTGTCCCACATTCGTTGTGGGCTGGCCCTTCTTGGACTCTTTATATCTTGGGTAAACCTCATCTTACAAGTCGGTTTTGTGAGGTTGACCTAGGCCCATAAAACTCTACATTGTATTAGAGTCATTCTTTCTCCCCACGTACTTATTTCTTATCAAAGTGATTTGGCTCAATTTCGCCAACACGTGCGAGGGCGTGTTGGATTTGTCTCACGTCAACTGTGCCTGACCCTTCTTGGGTTCTTTTTATCTTGGGTAAACTTTATCTTACAAGCTGATTTTGTGAAGTTGAGTTAGGCCCATAAAACTCTATAAAGGATGTAAAAACATTTTTTTATTTAGCACTGTTAGTGCTCAACACTTGAGAACGAACTAGCTTGATTGCAGCATTTTTGAGTTGTACCCATATGCATATTAATGAGCTATTACATTACTACAAGATTATAAGCTTATGAAGAACATTTTATCTATATTCCTATTGAACTTAGACATTTATAAATTTCAGGGTCTCCTAATTCCCAAATTCTTTGACCAATTGAGTGGTAGCTGAATTTGTATCCTCAATTCTTTGTGAGGCTTGGTTGTTTGACTATAACTTGGAGTTTGAATTATAATTGGACTCTAACTTGGAGGTTGACTTTAACTACATAATGAAGTTTAGAGTCAGGTTGAGAATTGTTATTTGATTATAACTTAGAATTTCAATTGTAGTTGAACTGTAACTTGGAGGTTGGCTCTAACTTGAAGAGTTTGAATTGTAGTTGGACTCTAACTTAAAGGTTGACTCTAACCTAGAGGTTGAATTGTAGTTTGACTCTAACTGTCAACTCAGCTGCGTTCAGACTCCATATAAGGCTAGTTTCTCTTAGGTTAGAAGTAGGATTTGTGTCTTCTATATAAAGGAAAAGCTCTTGGCTAAATTATAGAATAGAGTTGAGATGTAAAGCTTTGGAAAATCAGTGTAGGATTTTGAGTAGAGCTTTGGTGAGGCTTGAGTGTTCTTGTATTCTTATGTGGTCATCAATATAGTGGATTATCACTGCTCATGGACGTAGGCATATTGCCGAACCACGTAAATATTATCTCTTGTGTGTTTGTGATTGATTTTCTTTTATTTTTGCGTTTTTATTTGATCGTTCATTGTGAGATCGTTGGTTAGTTTATAAGCTTCCGCACAACAAGCTTAAGGTCGTAGGTTCTACACTTCATGTTTGTTTCCTCCCTTATATTAATAAGGCGAGGATTGTTGTGTGGGATTTATTCCCCTAGGTGAGTGCTTTGTTGTAGAATTTATTCTCCAAGTGTTGCTCGTGAATGGTCATACTCCCTATGATATGTAAGGCACATTCAAGTTATCTATGTCATACGTCATCATAGAAAAAAAATCTAAATTCTTTGAAATTAGCTTATGGTAGGTTATCCTTATAATGTTATTACTTAGGAGCAAGGTGACAACTTGAGTACCGATATCGAGTATCAGTCCATGGAGGACTAATATGTATCGGCCAATACCGAATTGTATTGGTATATTTAAAAAAATATGAGAAGTATCGGCCGATACGGGTTCCATATCGGCTAATACCTGATACATGTCGGTCGATATGGATGCCGTTACCCGAGTTGATACCTGATACGTATTAACGCCGATATATATCGGTTTTATATCGGTTTGCCAAAAAATTAGTATGTATTGCTAATATTTGATATGTGTCGGTATGGCCTGAAATTTGATACCTTGGTTAGGAGAGTTAGTTCCATTACGGTATATGCACGCCTCACAAGCGATGACTTGTGTTATATAAATTTAATTTGATGGATTTCGTAGAAATAAAATATATAGCATAATAAGGGTACCTCTATTTGGGCAGATTTGTAAAAGCACCATTGTTCAAAAACTATTGACTGCTTCAGCTCGGATGCTCATCATAACTTTTCAGTCTCATCTTAATCTCTATTAGCGCCCACGTAATCTCTTAAAGCTCCCACATCAGAAACCCCTTCAAAATCATTAATTACTTTGAATCAGATGATGGAGATAGTGCTTCACCCGATCTTTCACACAATAGATCTTGAGATCATGACTCACTTATCTTACGGTAAATTTTTGATTTCACATGTCACAAATCCCTAAAACATTATGCTTGAATCCTGTGGCTCACATTGCGCTCAAATGTGATTTTAGGACAATTTTTTGGAGATTTGTGACATTTGGAATAAAAAACTGACCGACTGATGAGGGCGACATGATCTCAAGATCCATTGTATGAAAGATCAGGATGAAACACAATCGCTATCATCTAATCCGAAGCAATCAATGATTTTAAAGGGGTTGCACACGTTAACGCTTTTTGATATTGGTTGGACGCTAATAAAGGTACCCTTAATAGAAGGGTAACTCTATTGGCACCCACGCGTTCTCTGAAAGCACGTATGTTGAAACCCCTTAAAATCTATTGATTGGGTTGGATCAGATGTTAGAAATCATGCTTCACTCCGATCTCCACACAATGGATCTTGAGACCATGCCACACCTATTAGACAGTTAATTTTTTATTTCACATGTCAAAGATCCCCAAAATATAGCCTTAAAATCACGTTTGAACACTACAAAAATAAGACTATTAGCGATAATTTTTTAAGAAAAAATTGTCGCTATTAACAAAAAAAATTATTAAGACTATTAGCGACACTATTATTGTTAATATTAATCATCTTAATTTTTGTAATGAAACTTGATGTGTGTCATTGCAAACAAGGTGCATATTATGGGGATATGTGATATGTGGAATAAACACTGTCAGTCTGATAGATGCGAAATGATCACAAGATCTAGTGTGAAAAATTTGGGTGAAGCAGGATTTCGATTATCTTATTCGACCCAAATATTTAAGGGGTCTCGGACGTTAGTGCTTTTGGAGAACGCGCGGATGCCGACGGAGCTACTTTTTAATATAAACCGTTAATTATTCAACAGCCGTACCATTATTGGGTTGCATCAAATGCTAAGAATCTAAGATGGCGTGCCACATGTGGCAACCCGCTTCGTTGACAACGAGTGTTGTCTAGAAAACACGTGCACTATTTCCCTAATGCCGCGTACACACCTAACCTTAATTATTTGGTGTTAGGAGAAGGTAGCTGGGGTCCTCAGATGAAGTAACGCCCATGTGCCACTAGGGCCTGCATTTACTAGCCTTCATGTTTTGCTTGGTTATATATATATTTTTTGAGGGAACAGGTATGTGAAGATATTTGGGACTTTTGCAATATCCCTCACCAATCTATTGAAAACAGCAACTCCCCCAATCATCTATTTAGAATAGTTTTTTTCCACTTTCAACCATCCATGAACGTCAAAACAGAAAAATCGGAAGTAAAATGACAAAAGTGCCCCTCTTATATCTATTTGATGCAACATGGATATGATCGCTTCAAGTCAGAGCACTAATTATATGGTGAGGGTTAATTAATAGAACCCAACTCACACCTTATAAAGACAAAAATAAAAAATAATGAGGAGGACGAGAATCAAACCCATGACCTATTTTTAAGTTAGAGAAAGGATACCAATTGAGCTAATGTCTCTTTGGAGCATTTTAACTAAGACAAAAATGATTATTATGCCCTTTAACGATTAGGTGAATGATTGAACGACTATTTGTGAACTGGATTGCGTAACTGGTTGACCGATCGATAGCCCGATCTCCTGACTGGTGGACTGATAATACGATCAGTTGCTCGCATTTAAACAAAATAATAATCATGCACTTAAAGTTTGCAACTTTGTAAAGTGCCAATCCTAATAGCTAAGGTCACAAACGTGTTGGTTGTTACTAATTTATTTAAGTGGAAAAGGATAAGTGAAGGAAAAGAAAGGGCATTTTTAGTATTTTGATGACCGAATGTTAGTTAAACAGTTAGATCTAGGAATTTGCTCTTTTCAAAGTTGAGTTTGAAAATCACTAATTTAAAAAGGTTGGTGAGGGATTTGCAAAACGCACAATGAAATTTTAGCGTCGGCTACAGCTCAAATGTACTTGCACTTTTGATCTCACTCGACATCAATCAAACGCGATAGCTAGGGCTCGCTTCGTGTAGGAAGAGAGGAGGTTGAACCCTAGTGCAGCTTTTAATGGTGGAGACGGATGTTGAGTTGTGTGTGATGTGTGCTGCGTCGCAAGAGAAGGGGGTGGGTATGCACTTTTGACATTGAATTTACCTGTATTAGTGTAAGCCCATGCCCTTGTGTCTTTTTGATTCATGGACGATATTGGAATGCTAACAATGGCATCAACATCCTCAGGGAAGAAACTACTTCGAATTAGATTAAGCTTACATTTTTTGGTTACTAAATTAATAAGATCTGACATATTGTTAACTCCGATATCACGAATTGGGGTAATCACCTTGAATGTACTTATCCGTGGAATCCACCAATCAGCCAAGACCTTAATCTGATTACCATCGCCCACTCTCTACATCCCTCAGCACCTTATCAAAAAATTTCTTTGCTTAAACTAAGCTCTGTCAGGGATATGAAGCATGTTTTTCTTGTACCGCCTCGTGAAAAATACTTTGCTTTGAGTAATTTATGAATAAAGAAGTGTTGTCTAGAAAACACCTGTACCATTAACCCTAATGCCATGTACACACCTAACCTCAATTATTTGGGGTTAGGTGAAGGCAGTTGGGTCCTTAGATCAAGCACCCTCTATGTCCCCACTAGGGCCTTCATTTATTCTTGGTTGAGATTTGGAAAAGATATATATATATATATATATATATATATATATATATATATATATATATATATATATATATATATATATATATATATATATACTAGTGAAAGGCACGTGCATTGCACGTGTCCTATTATTTTTCCCAATTTTTTATGCTATCAGTGAAATTTATAATCATCTTAAGGGAATCCTCATATTTTTTTGCAATCTATGATTTGAGAACCGATACTGATATCACCCCGATACAGGTATTGGGTTGTTATCAGTATCAATATGGGTATCAAACAGAGAAGGGTTAGTACCGGTCAATACTGTCTCAGTATCGGTCGATACTGAGTTATTGAATGATACAAAATTTTTCCTTCGATTTTTTATTACTTTTAAAAATATCAATATATCGACCGATACGGTATCGACAATACTGTATCCGTATTGGCTGATGCCCGATACCTATATTGATACTTTGATCACCAGTATTGCGAGACTTCCCTCATAGAGTTAGTGATTTTAGGCAATTGATTAGTGATCCTTGACAATAGGACCCAACACAGCAGTTGCACGTGCCACGAAATAAGCATGCTTGCTTTGCTCGTGCTCCACCTTGGTCAGTTTCACCTCCTTATAGGGAAGAGGAGGTGTCGTGACAGTTACCGCTGATGATGAACAGGGATTTGACTGTTTCGATCTTCCAAAACCCCATTTCTTCTTTGATTTACTAGTTTTCTAATCAAGAAAAATCAAAGATTCAATGAACAATATATTTAACACCGCAAATTTGCGAAGCAGACAGAACAAATTAAAAGTTCTAATCTGGTCATTCGATTTAGAGCTAAGAGCTCTTTTTAGAGCAACAAACCAGTTCCCTTTTTTCCCCATCTTCTAATCATTCCTCATTGTCATCTTATGACATATACAGAAATTGAGGCACAAAACCTATTGTTAGATTAAAAAATCTCTTTTTCCATCTTTGCAGGGCTTATAATTTTGAAGGCAGCTTATGTGGCACGACATGATTGGCTGCACGCAGTACGGCTCAAACAATGCAGCCACTCATGACATGCCACATAAGTTGCCTCCAAAGTTGTCTATCAAAAACTGCCTACCTCTAATAATTTTCCATCAGTTTGTAAATGGGAATCAACGTTAAAGTCACAACTCTGGGTGACCCAGACCTTTAGAGTGAGAGCTTGCAAATGGATGGTTAAAACGTATACCCAATTACACATTAAACGCAAAAATGTAGTATTATCAGATGGGTGGAATCCTACTGAGACCATGGGCTTTGGGCTGTCCCATCTACATCAGGGCCTACAACAGATAGCGGCTTAACATCACCAACAAGTCCTTCCTTTAAACAAATTATCCTCATTATCCCTCTTAGGTAAAATGAAAAGCGAGGCGCCCGACACTTTGCCAGACACTACGTCAGATGGTCATGTTGCACCTATCAAGAGGAGTGGGTGCCACAACAACTTAGACAAGATCGATTAGGTACCATCCAAAAACATTAGGCATGATTTGATGCATAAATCATCATTAAAAATGCGATCAAAGATACCCAAAATCAACCCAAAACACCACCTTATATTGACCATGAAACAGAGGCCAAAAAAAGTTATAAAAAAGATTTTTTTTTTTCTCTTCTTTTTTTAAACTACATGGCCCATAGCTGGCTAACCCAAAACAAGTGTTGTTCATGCCATGTGGCATGGGATCTGGCATGCAACATCCAGATGCATCCTCTCATTTCCAATGTAATCTAATAGCATAAAAGAAAATGTGGTATAAAGTAGCTGTAGGTTCAATCTGTGCACATGCCCCTCAATCTAGGCCATATAATGAAGGTGTTGTATCTGATTAATGGACAACTTTCAACTACATTGTTTATCATTCAAAACAAGTATATGATCAGATGGTTAGACACATCTGATCAGTACGATTTTCAAGCTAGGCTTTATTTTAGAGAGTAGATCCATCTATTGGATGGTCCCAACCAATAGTCAAAGATGTGGCAACAATCGGTAGTAAAAGCTTTAGAAATATACGGAAAAAAGTGACAAGTTTCCGCAATTTCGGAAAAAATGGAAGAAGTTCCAAAAAATTAAAAATTATAAAAATATTAATAATTATAAAAAATGTAAAAATACATGTATATGACGACCAAAAACGTAGTCACCAAATCGGGGTTCAGCGAGGTGAAAATTTAGAAAAATCCGACAAATCCGAGAAATTCAGGGAAATATTTGGAGGAAAATTGGTGAGAAATATTTAAAAATAAAAATAAAAAGATTTAAAGTTATAAAAAAATAATAAAATAAAAATAAAATAAATTAAAAAATTTAGAAAGTCATAATTGTTTTGAAAAATTCTACAAAATCCCTCAATAAAATTCAAAAATTCAAAAATTCAAAAAAAAAAAAAAAACCCAAACCCGTAACTACTATCATTGAGTAGCCTCACCAGTCCAATATGCTTTACCAGCAATAAGGATTTTCTCAGGGTTGAAGGGTCCACTCTCATGATCCGTTTTCTGACTCTTCCATCTCATCCCCTCTGTTATGTTATGTATCTTCACAAGAACTTCTACTGTATCTCTGAATATTACAGTCCCTTCGTGCTCATTATCTTGAGATGAAAACCCCATTTTAATAGCTTTTATAACCTTTATAACCTATGTAACTTATCAGAGCATAATTAGTGAGATAGGCAGTATTATATGGAGGACAAATTTTATGTAAACAAAGTACAGGCGGCTGATGTGTCACAACACAATTGGCTAGAAGTGCAGTGGGAGTCAATTAATGCAGGTATCTACAGCCAATTACATCGCGCCATGTAAGCCGCCAACACTTTGTCCTCAACAAATCTGACCTAGGTTGATAATTTTCCTTTTAGTGAGACCCATTACCGTTAAATTTTTTTATTATGACCATTGTAAAAACCATTAACCATGGAGCCTCATCACTCATCAAATGATGTGATATTTGGTTGGTCCTAAACAAAACTTTTGAGTTATAACTTATAACCGATTTACACATTATGTTGGGCAAGGAAATCATTCCATGCAATTCAACTACAAACTAACATTTTACATCAACATCTACCCAATCACCACTTCTGGTTTCAACGGATTAGGAGCCGATTTTTTGAACCAAGAGGTCTCTATGAGTTTTGATATGGTGATCCGGGTAGAATGCTACAGTCCCTTCGTGCTCATAATAGTTGAGATGCATCACACACGTTGAGAAGAACTTCATCTTCTTTCTTCTTCATCTGGTTCACGCAAACACATAATGTTCAGGCAATGGAACATTTGACTTTAGGCAAATCTCCCTTCCATAATTACAATATTGCCCTTGCAAAAATATAAAATTTACACTAAAATATCAAAGATTACAATTGAAAGATAAATCCTGTAGGGGCAGCTGAGAGATCTAGATCTCAAAGTGATCTTTTTCCTCAAATAGCCCTTTAACTTTTTTATTTGCCCAAAAATAAAAGCTATCTAACTGAAAATAGTTCTCTAAAAGATGGGGTTTTTATTGTCCTAAATGAAAATTGACGGACCAAACTTAAGACTCTCAATTTGCATATATAAGTATATATATATATATATATATATATATATATATATATATATATATAAATAGAGATGTCAAGATATTTGACTTTTGCAATATCCCTCATCAATCTATTAAAAACAGCAACTCCACTTACCATCTAATTAGAATGGTTTTTGTCCACTTTCAACTATCCATAAACGTTAAAATAGAAAAATCGGAAGTAAAATGACAAAAGTGCCTCTCTTATATTGATTTGATGCAACATGGATGATAGCTTCAAGTAAGGCAGAGCAGCACGAGGGAGCACCAACTATATGGCAAGGGTTAACTAACAGAACTCAACCCTCACCTTGTAAAGACAAGAATAAGAAACAGCGAGGAGAACTCAACCCTCACACTTGTTCTTTTGATATCGGCGTAGCTCTTCTGTCAGCTCTGAGCCGACTTTCATCTCTCTCTGATCATACAAACGACAATGGTGTTTTCTTCAAGTAATTCCGGCCCCAAAACAAACTTTTTGCTGGTCTCTTTCCAATTGATAGGCGATCTACATCACCTCCCATAGAGAGCTTCATACGGTGCCATCCCAATGCTCGTTTGGAAGCTATTATTGTATGCAAATTCGATCAACGGTAGGTGTTGATCCCATAATCCTTATAATTCAAGCATACACGCTCTGAGCATGTCTTCTATCACTTGATTTACTCGCTTCGTTTGCCCATCGGTCTGCGGATGAAAATCAGAACTAAAATCTAATCACGTACCTATGTCTTCTTGAAACTTTTTTCAAAACTTTGAAGTATATAATGGGTCACGATTAGAAACAATGCTACTAGGAATCCCATGTAAACGTACTATCTCCTTCATATACAATTCCGTGAGTCTTCCCGTTGTGTACATTGTCTTGTAGGGTACGAAGTGAGCTGACTTGGTCAGTCGGTCCACGACCACCCAAATGGTGTTGTATCTCTTTGCTGTACGCGATAATCTAACAATAAAATCCATGAAGATTGATTCCCACTTTTACTCTGGTATAGGTAGAGGCTGCAAGAATCCAGCAGGGTGTCTATAATCGACCTTCACCTGCTGACATGTCAAACACCGTGACACGTACTTGGCCACGTCTTATTTTAAACCTCTCCACCAATAACTCTTCTTCAAGTCTTGATACATTTTTGTGCTACCGGGGTGGATTGCATACTTCAACTTATACGCCTCATCAAGGATAGTTTGTCGCAGATCGACATCAACTGAAATACAAAGGCGTCCCTTGAATAGTAAGGAATCATCCTCTTTCACTGAGAACTCTGACCTGATGTCTTCAATCACATCTTGGCGAATCTTGGTTAACTCTGGGTCTCTCATCTGTAGCTCGTGAATATGCTCAAAGATCATCGGTCTCACTATGATGTTAGCCAAGAAAGCTCCTGTAGCTTGCACCTTAATATTTGCGTCATACAGTAAAAGATCTTTAAACAATTTCCATCTATACATTCCCATGATCAGATTAGCCAACTGAGTTGAACCCTTCCGACTCAAGGCATCGGTTATTATATTAGCCTTACTTGGATGGTATTGTATGGAGCAATCATAGTCCTTGAGAAACTCCATCCATCTGCGTTGCCTCATATTTAATTTCTTTTGTATAAATAGGTATCTGAGGCTCTTATGGTCGGTGAAGATTTCAAATGTCTCACCGTATAAATAATGTCTCCAAATCTTCAACGCATATATGACCGCCTCTAGTTATAGGTTTTGTGTCGGATAATTCTTCTGATGATCTTTCAGCTGTCTCTACCCGTAAGCTATCACCTTCTTGTGTTGATTGAGTACGCAGCCCAAACTATTATGTGAAGCATCACTATATACCACGAACCCTCCACTACCTGAAGGAATTGCTAGCACTGGGCTGAAGTGAGTCTCTTCTTGAGTTCTTAAAAACCTTTTCACACGCTTTACTCCACTCGAATCTCGCATTTTTCCTTATAAGTCTCGTAAGAGGTCCTGATATTTTAGAAAATCTCTCTACAAAATGTTGATAGTAGCACACTAGACCAAGGAAACTAACCGTCTTTGGTTGTTCCCATTTTACCACTGCTTCAATCTTAGCCGGATCTACTGTGACACCATCCTTTGAGACAACATATCCTAAAAAGCTAACTTCTTCTAACAAAAACTCGCACTTACTGAGTTTAGCGTATAGTTAGTGTTCACATAAAGTTTGTAGCGCAACTCTCAAGTGTTCTTCATGTTCCTTTTTTGACTTGAAATATATCAGGATGTCGTCAATGAATACTATGACGTAGGAGTCAAGGTGTGGATTAAACACCCGATTTATCAAATCCATAAACAACGCCGGTGCATTCGTCAAACCAAATGACATCACTAAGAACTCTTAGTGTCTATACGGTGTCCTGAATGTTATCATCTAGATGTCTTCTGCCTTAACTCTCAGTTGATGGTATCCAGATCTTAGATCGATCTTGGAAAAGTACCTTACTCCTTGTAGTTGATTGAATAAATCATCTATCCTAGGCAATGGATATCGATTCTTGATGGTGAGTTTGTTTAACTGGCGATAGTCAATGCGCAGTCGCATTGACCCATCTTTCTTCTTTACAAATAAGACCGGTGCTCCCCATGGAGAAACACTAGGTCTTATAAACCCCTTATCCATGAGCTCTTATAATTGCTCTTTCAACTCCTTTAACTGAACAAGAGTCATTCTATATGGTGCTTTAGAAATAGGCTCCGTTCAAGGTGCTAAGTCGATAGCGAATTACACCTCTCTATTTGGAGGTAATCTTGGTAATTCCTCTGAAAACACATCTTCAAACTCACATGCAACTGCGATCTCTGAAATGACGTTCTTCCCTTCCTTATCTTCCTTCAAAAATGTCAAGTAACCACTGCACCCTTTTCGGATTAAGCGCTCATCCCTAACTGCATAGATAAGTAACATAAACGTCGATCTCATTCCCCAAAATCGGAATGATCTCCTTGTATTAGGTTTGAAGATGACTTTATTCTTGCAATCTACGGTCGCACTATGCTGTGACAACCAATCCATGCCAAAGATCACGTCAAATCCTTGCATGTTTAACAAAACTAAAGTTGTTAGTAGTTCAAAGACGTCTCCATCTAAGATGGTCACTATCACCGATTTGTAAACCTTTTCTGTATCGACCGATTCTCCAGTCGGAATAGATACTGCTAAAACAAAGTCCAATGTCTACGGGTTGACCTTCATTTTCTTCGCAAAGCGAGGAGTAGTAAATGAGTGGGTAGACCCCGGCT
Organism: Chloranthus sessilifolius; assembly: GCA_021018995.1. Classification (NCBI taxonomy): domain Eukaryota; kingdom Viridiplantae; phylum Streptophyta; class Magnoliopsida; order Chloranthales; family Chloranthaceae; genus Chloranthus; species Chloranthus sessilifolius. The sequence continues at coordinate 14,346,055 of CM037588.1, forward strand.
TTATCAACACTCTAGCCTCATAAGCTATATCACTTTCCCTTCCGGGTCTATCAACACACTAGCCTCATAAGTTATACATACATACATATATATATATATATATATATATATATATATATATATATATATATATATATATATATATATATATACATAGCACACTATACATATCAAAATTTAATTCGCAGTGACAAGTCTATACTACCTCCTACATAGATGCACCTTTTCTATCTAAAAACTTTTAAGAAATTGAAATTCTTTATTTAAAAGAAAGTCTCACCATGGATCACGTTGTTGGTATTCTGTGCTTCTTGGGTAGTAACAACGTAGGCTCTTCCTTGTACGACCGGCTTCCTTGCTTGTATCGGTCATGGCATTGACGCAGAAGCCGTCCTTTCTTTACTTATCTCAGGACAATCTCAGATTATGTGGCCCACCTTTTCACATTTGTAGCAACCCCGAGTACCCCTTCTACACTCCGCTGTTTTATGAGACTTGCCACACTTGGTACAAGTCTCCATTGTAGTAGACGCTGCCCGTGAGAAACCCTGGGTAACTGCTACTCCAGTAGTAGTAGCAGGGTTCTCATATCTGATTGGCCTCCCCGACGCAACCACATGTAGTCTCTGATAATTCGTCTGCTGCGTCGATCTAATATAACTGGGTTGGAACGGTTGCCTCTAAATGGATGCTACGAATCGCGACTTTTTATTCACTGGCTCATAGTTTCCAACCTTACTCTGATCCGTTCTTCCTCTCCCTTACTGATCATTTCTTCTGCAACTATCTTCATTCTCCTCTTCTATCACTAAGGCTTTACTCATGACCTCTCCATATGTTTTTAGTTCAAATGCCACTACCTTTCCCCTGATGTCCGGCCTCAAGCCGCGTTGTAGTCTATTTTCTTTCATCAGATCCATAACTATAAAGTCAAGGACAAAGTGAGCAAGCCTCATGAATTCTACGCCATACTCTTTCACTGACATCCTTTCCTACTCGAGCTGTAGAAATTTAACTTTCATCTGATTGCGTACTACGCATCCTGAGGACATTGTTCAAAGCCTAAATTTCGGGGATGTTACATTCTCCCTACCTTGGAAATTTTCGTCCTCGAAAATATACCCAAGAGCTTCCCTTTAGAACACCCTCGCACACAAACATATGTAGTTTCATTCAATAGCAATCACCACACATCTTGCATGAAGACTATGTGCTTTTGTAACTATTTGTAGTAAAGAATTGCAAGCTAAAAGTAATTTATCAATTGAAATTGAATTTACATTCCATACATTGGTTATTGGCACCCAAAATAATTACAACCCCAAAAGAAACAGCAACCATGCCGCATAGTTCCATACATAGTATTTTCAAAAATAATTACAATCCTAAAAGTACTACTCAAAAAGAAATGCCACAAGCTAAAAATCACGCAGTTCCATCCCCAAGCTGATCTTCCTCATCCTGCTCGCGAGTACCAGAACCCGATGCATTAGGAGCCCATGTTCGAGCTGCTGTGATACACTGCTGGTAATCAGTGGGATACATGAACTGCATGGTCTGATGGAGCAGTGCCTCATGAAAATCTAGCCTGTGGTCCATCTGGGTGCTGCTCTTCTCCATACGCCGATGGTGCTCCATCATCTGGCGATTGTTCTCTGCCATGAGGGCGAGAACATCATCAATGGTACTAGGTGCAGGGGCCTGAGGTGCCCGTCTCCTGTGAGAACACACGGGATCCGTAGGAGTGGATTGTGAAGGATGCTCCTCAGGTGGTATCGGGTCATGAGGCTGCTCCCCCGCAGTGTGGTCATGTGGTGGTATAATAGGCTGCTCCCCCTCGGCTGGTGGGTCCTGCTTTGGTGGTGGTGTATCGCCAGCCTTGGCAGGTGCTGACCCCTCAAGTGGTAGAGCCTTCTTCAACAACCTATAGCTGCGGCCCCACGTGGCTATAGAATAATGCTTAACATGGTTTGTGGCCTTCCGCTTGGCGGGAGAAACAACATACTCTGGGGCGGCAGAGTAGCACTCCAATATGTTTGAAATAAGCCGAGCGTAAGGCATACGCTCCTTGGGTTTCAAAGGGCCCTTCATCATTTTCCCTTTGATGTAAATCATACCCTCAATTACTAACTTGGTAGCGTCGAACCAACGGCCGCGGAATGCCGTGTATAAGGCCTGTTGGACCAACTCTACCCGTTCAGTGTCATGGCGCATGGGGTAGAGATTACACTTGATTATCGAATCAAGCGTCCACATATAAGAGGGTAAGTCTACCCTCCGTATGGACTTGTCGGATCCTTTGTTTCCCCTCGTCATTTTCATTCTAATTTTTTCATAATCTACGGGTTGTGGGAAAGGGGGTAGAAGATTTGTTTCGGGTATGTGTGTCAGAAAACACTCAAAAGACTCGTGAACATGGCGTAGGGTGAAAAGGTAGTTACGAACATCGATCTCGATCGTAACGGTATCAGTCACTCGACCCTTTTTAAAGTTTTGATAGAACAACCTAACGAGTCTAGGGTAGTAGTAATCGTGCAAAGGTTTCAAAAGGTTTCCAAGGCTTGCATTACCAAGGTATTGTCGGACCCATTTGGTTTCGCCCTCAACCTCAGAATCGGCAAACAGAGCCTCGTCGATGATGTATTCATATTCAAACTCCTTTATAGCCCACCACTCATTTGGTTGGGGCAAATGTTCGGGTGGTGGTGGCGACGATTCGCGTGATGATGCGTCCGTCGAGTATGATAAAGATGATGATGATGATGATGATGATGAAGGGGAAGGTGGTGGTGGTGTGGTGTTCTTATGCCATACCGGAAGCTTAGAATCCGATTGTTTTGTAGCTAACCGTGTCTTAGGCGGCATTATAGGTTTAAAAATGAGAAAATTTTCAAAAACTAGGGCTGTAGACTATGCAAAAAGAAAGGAACTTGAAAAAACTAGGGCTTACCATGCTCGTTCGATCCGATCGGGTGCGATTTAATTCGAATACGATCCCCTAAAGTCCCTAAACCCTTGCAGTTTTGCTAGCCAAAGGGGGGAAAAAAATGGTGCCCAAAAGAAAAATCAGATTGAAATTTTGAAATGGGAAAAAATCCCAAAACTGTTATATATAGGTAAAAATCGATTAATCGATTTTTATAACTTAAACGTAGGTGCTCGAATTCGATTGATCGATTTTCAAAATCGATTAATCGAATCTTTCTGCTATTATATTTCCAGGTTTCTCAGTTCATTGGAGTGTGCCAGTCATTCAATCGAACGATTTTAATTAATCGAAATTCAAAATCGATTAATTGATTTGGAAATCGATTAATCTGTTTTGTAGGGGTGTAAAAAATTTTAACTTGTTATTTTTCCTCACTTCCTCCTGTATCCTTGTCAGATTTTTCTATGATTTTGTGGAGTACAACTAGCCATCCTTTTCATGATGCAATTTCCATCAAGCATACATTTTTAATCGCACAAAATATTCATTTATTACCAACATTCTTTCTTTTCATTTCTTAAATAAGTTGGCATAAACGTGCAACCTTTGATTTCATAGACGGATTAAACTTACAAACATACATGCAATGATACAAGTAGGCTCTCAACTCTCCGCAAACAAGTTTGGATACTGCTCTCTTACATCTGCCTTTCGTTCCTACATAGCCTCTTCGGCCGGATGATTCTTCCATCGAACAAGTACTAAAGGAATCACCTTCGTGCGCAAAACTTGGTCCTTTTTATCTAATATCTTAGCCGATTTCTCGATCATGGTCATATCTTCGTGCATTTCCAATGACTGACCTCCCAAGATATGGGAAGGGTCATTTATGTACTTTCTGAGCATAGAGACAAGGAAGACGTTGTGTACTCGATCAAATGATGGTGGTAATCCAACGTGATATGCGACCTCGCCTACTCGATCTAAAACCTCAAAGGGTCCAAGGTAATGGGGACTCAACTTGTCTCTTTCCAAATCTCATTACGCCTTTTATAGGCGATACCTTCACGAACACATGCTCGCCAACAGTGTAGTCCACACTTGTTCTTTTGATATCGGCATAGCTCTTCTGTCGAGCCGACTTAAGTCTCTCTTTGATCATACGAACGACAATAGCATTGTCTTTAAGTAATTTCGGCCCCAAAACAAACTTTTCACTGGTCTCTTCCCAATTGATAAGCGATCTACATCGCCTCCCATAGAGAGCTTTATACGGTGCCATCCCAATTCTCGTTTGGAAGCTATTATTGTATGCAAATTTGATCAACGGTAGGTGTTGATTCCATGATCCTTATAATTCAAGCATACACGCTCTGAGCATGTCTTCTATCACTTGGTTTACTCGCTCCGTTTTCCCATCTGTTTGCGAATGGAAAGCAGAACTAAAATCTAATTACATACCCATGCCTTCTTAGAACATCTTCCAAAAGTTTGAAGTATGTAACGGGTCACAATCAAAGACAATGCTACTAGGAATCCTGTGCAAACATACTATCTCTTTCATATACAATTCCACGAGTCTTCCTGCTATGTACATTGTGTTATAGGGTAAGAAGTGAGTTGACTTGGTCAGTCGATCCACGACCACCCAAATGGCGTTCTATCTCTTTGCTGTACGCGGTTATCCAATAATAAAATCCATGGAGATTGATTCCCACTTTCACTCTGGTATAGGTAGAGGTTGCAATAACCAAACAAGGTGTTTATGATCGGCTTTCACCTGTTGACTTGTCAAACACCGTGACTCGTAATTGGCCACGTCTTGCTTCAAACCTCTCCACCAATAACTCTTCTTCAAGTCTTGATATATTTTTGTACTACCAGGGTGGGTTGCATACTTCGATTTGTGCGCCTAATCAAGGATAGTTTGCCGCAGATCGGCATCAACTGGAATACAAAGACGTCCCTTGAATAGTAAGGAACCATCCTCTTTCACTGAGAACTCTGGCCTGATGCCTTCAATCACATCTTGGCGAATCTTGGTTAATTCCGGATCTTTCATCTGTAGCTCGTGAATATGCTCAAAGATTATCGGTATCACTTTGATGTTAGCCAAGAAAGCTCCTGTAGCTTGCACCTCAATATTTACATCATACAGTAAAAGATCTTCAAATAATTTTCATCTATGCATTTCCATGATTAGATTAGCCAACTGAGCTAAACCCTTCCGACTCAAGGCATCAGATACTATATTAGCCTTGCCTGGATGGTATTGTATAGAATAATCATAGTCCTTGAGAAACTCCATCCATCTGTGCTGCCTCATATTTAATTCCTCCTGTATAAACAGGTACCTGAGGCTCTTATGGTCGGTGAAGATCTCAAAGGTCTCACCGTATAAATAATGTCTCCAAATCTTCAGCATAAATATGACCGCCGCTAGTTCCAGGTCATGTATCAGATAATTCTTCTCATAATCTTTTAGCTGTCTCGACCCATAAGCTATCACCTTCTTGTATTGGTTGAGCACGCGGCCCAAACCATTATGCGAAGCATGACTATATACCGCGAATCCTCCACTACCTAAAGGAATTGCTAGCACTGGAACTGAAGTGGGTCTCTTCTTGAGTTCTTGAATACTCTTTTCACAGGCTTCACTCCAGTCGAATCTCGCATCCTCCTTGTAAGTCTCGTAAGAGGTCCTGATATTTTAGAAAATCCCTCTACAAAGCATCGATAGTAGCCAGCTAGACCAAGGAAACTACGGACGTCTGGTACTGTCTTTGGTTGTTCCCATTTTACTACTACTTCAATCCTAGCCGGATCTACTGTGACACTATCCTTTGAGACAATATGTCCCAAAAGGCCAACTTTTCCTAACCAAAACTTGCACTTACTGAGTTTAGCATATAGTTGGTGTTTACGTAAAGTTTATAGAGTAATTCTCAAGTGTTCTTCGTGTTCCTTCTTTGCCATGGAATATATCAAGATATCGTCAACGAATATTACGACGCAGGAGTCCAGGTGTGGTTTAAACACCTGATTCATCAAATCCATAAATGACGCCCGTGCGTTCATCAAACCAAATGACATCACTAAGAACTCGTAGTGTCCATACCGTATCCTGAATGCTGTCTTCTGGATGTCTTCTGCCTTAACTCTCAGCTTATGGTATTCAGATCTTATATCGATCTTGAAAAAGTACCTTACTCTTTGTAGTTGATCGAATAATTCATCTATCCTAGGCAATGGATATAGATTCTTAATAGTGAGTTTGTTTAATTAGCGATAGTCAATGCACAGTCGCATTGACTCATCTATCTTCTTTACAAACAAGACCAGTGCTCCCCATGGAGACACACTAGGTCTTACAAACCCCTTATCCATGAGCTTTTGCAATTGCTCTTTCAACTCCTTCAACTCAGCAAGAGCCATTCTATATGGTACTTTGGACATAGGCTCCGTTCCAGGTGCTAAGTCGATAGCGAATTCCACCTCTCTATCTGGAGGTAATCCTAGTAATTCTTCTGAAAACATATTTTCAAACTCACATGCAACTGCGATATCTGACATAACGTTCTTTCCTTCCTTATCTTTCTTTAAGAATGCTAAGTAACCACTGCACCCTTTTTTGATTAAGTGCTCGGCCCTAACTGTAGAGATAAGTGGCATAAACGTCGATCTCATTCTCCGAAATTGGAATGATCTCCTTGTATTAGGTATAAAGATGACGACTTTATTCTTACAATTTACTGTTGCACAACGCTGTGACAACCAATCCATGCCAAGGATCACGTCGAATCCTTGCATGTCTAACATAATTAAAATTGTTGGTAGTTCAAAGACGTCTCCATCTATGATGGTAACTATCACCGATTTGCAAACCATTTTCGTATCGACCGATTCCCCAGTCGGAATAGATACTGCTAAAACAAAGTCCAACGTCTTCGAGTTGACCTTCATTTTCTTTGCAAAGTGAGGAATAGTAAATGAGTAGGTAGACCCCGAGTCTATCAACACTCTAGTCTCAAAAGCTACATCACTTCCCCTTCCGTATAATTATAAGGTATATATATATATATATATATAGCACGCTATACACATCAAAATTTAATTCGCAGTGATGAGTCTATACTACCTCCTACATAAATGCACCTTTTCTATTTAAAAACTTTTAGGAAATTGAAATTCTTTATTTAAAAGAAAGTCTCACCTTGGATCATGTCATTGGTATTCTGTGCTTCTTGGACAGTAACAGCGTAGGCTCTTCCTTGTACGACCGGCTTCCTTGCTTGTATCGGTCGTGGCATTGACATAGAAGCCGTCCTTTCTTTACTCATCTCAAGGCGATCTCGGATTATGTGGCCCACCTTTCCACATTTGTAACAACCTTGAGTACCCCTTTTACACTCCGCTATTTTATGAGACTGGCCACACTCGGCACAAGTCTCCACTGTAGTAGACGCTGCCCGTGAAACCCTGAGTAACTGCTACTCAAGTAGTGGTAGCAGGGTTCTCATATCTGATTAGCCTCCCCGACGTAAGCACATGTATTCTCTGATAATTCGTCTGTTGCGCCGGTCTAATATAACCGGGTTGGAATGGTTGCCTCTGAATGGGTGCTATGAATCGTGACTTTTTATTCACCGGCTCGTAGTTCCCAACCTTACTCTGATCCGTTCTTCCTCTCCCTTGTTGATCCCTTCTTATGTATCTATCTTCATTGTCCTCTTCTATCACTAAGGCTTTACTCATGACCTCTCCATATGTCTTTAGCTCAAATGCCGCTACCTTTCCCCTGATGTCCGGCCTCAAGTAGCTTTGTAGTCTTTTTGCTTTCATCAGATCCGTGACTACAAAGTCAGGGGAAAAGCGACCAAGCCTCATGAATTCTATGCCATACTCTCTCACTGACATTCTTCCCTGCTCGAGCTGTAGAAATTTAACTTCCATCTGATTGCATACTACTTCAGGGAAGTACTGCTTGATAAATTCTTCCACAAACTCCTATGTCTAAGGCAATTCTGGGGTTTTCTGAGCTCTAGTCCTAGAAACGGACTTCCACCATGGGCTTGCCTTCCCATCTAACATGTGCGCTGCCCATCTAACTCTCTCATCCTCCGTGCATGTAAGTACGCTAAATACCTTCTCCATTTCACTCAACCAATTTTTAGCATCTATTGGCTCCGCTTGCCCTGAAAAGCTCGAAGGACACATCCTCCTAAACTTTGTAAATGCAGAGGGCAATGCCTGTGTGGGACCTACTGGACGTGTAGGTGGCTGATGCTAGTCATTGGCATTATGAGCTTCCAAGGACGCTGCTTGCTGAGCCATGACATTTGCCATGGTTTACATAGTATGCATCATCCGTTGACGCTCATCTCTCTCTTCGTTTCTTTCCCTTACTCTTTCCTGTTATCGTTGATCTCTATCCTGACAATCTCTACCCTGATTCTCTGCCTGGCCACTACTCCCTTGGGCCTCTTTATTCCCCATTGGTACTCTATTCGTAGCCGAGATAAAATAGTCTCTGCTCTGCAAGTTTCTCTCGTGGCCACCCTGAGGTCGTCCTCTTCCTCTAGAAGACATAATGCTCTGCACATAAAACCATAGTTTCATTAGTAGAAGGTCCTATGTTCTGACAAAATAAAAAATTGTCAGAAATTCTAAAAGAAATTGCTCTGATACCAACTGTGATAGCCAAAATTTTGGCACCCCAAAACCCATGTCATCAGCACGACCTTCGAGGCCGTGCCCCATAAGCCTGCACGAAACATTGGTATACCCAAGCAACAATAAAGTAAAATAAAAGTATAAGAACTGATAACGAACTAAATATCCAGTTCTATAATATAAAGTCAAAATACATAGCCCAAAAGATGATTCTGATCTCATGCCACTGCATGAACAAAAGAGCCCACCTGAACCATCAGTGACGACATAACAGTCACCCGGGATGGTTCGCCAACAGAATATCTCAATACATATTACATTTTCTCAACAAAAATAGGCTTGACATACCAAGACGTACAGTACTCTCTCAAAACTCAATCAAAATACGTAGGGGTCCTCTAGAAGAAATCCTCAGGAGGGGGCTCTGAATTCTCCCCAGGCACGTAATCTGAATCCTTCGGATCTATGCCTCCCGAAGCAGCAGCAGCCGCAAGTATCGGACCTACGACGTATAGTCTAAAGGGTGAGCTACATCATAGCTCAATAGGAAAACGACATAATGAGCATATAAATTAATCTCTCACATATATTCTATGACAGTTAGAAGCACGATTTATCAATGAAATAGCTGAAAAATAATTTAAATGACTGAAAAGATGAACTGAATATAACTGTTACTTTACATGGGTTTACTTTTTCTCAACTTGCTCACAAAAGACAATGATTGGCCTAAATACTTAAATCGTATCTTAAATAATCCTCGATTTATTATAGCCACCAGCCCCGATGGAATACCCTCTATCGTCGTCTAATCAGACCATTTTCATTTCCTTTTTCATTCATTTAATACTACCCAGGTCTCTTCCTCATAGGCGACGGGATACAAATCTCATATATATATATCCCTGGGATGTTAACTGGTGTATGGATTGGCCACCATACCGGTCATGGATATTCTGCCGAGTCAGTCACGGGTATCCCGCCGCGTCGGTGGGGTATTCTCCAAACCTTAAATCAAAAATACACTACATATAGTTATTCACCGTGTGATTGTGATAATTATATTATATTAGGCCTGATCAATTCTCATTTACTTTACTTCATATTTTTCCATACATCCCTGGGATATGACTAGCTCAATGCATCACACAGATGTCCATATAACATTCACATCCCCTGGGGACGTCACATACTCATATTATAATTTATTTTCTTACTTAGTGTTCACACACATACGCTTAAGATTTATATTTTCAAGGAATAATTACTCATTTCAATATCACTACATCCATGCTCTTGAAATTAAAGTAAATATTGAAGGCGTTCCCTACCTCACGCGTATAAATTCTCAAGCGTCAAGGTCCATTGCGGTTCCCATGCTCACAGTCACTTGTATAACCTAAGTTACATCATAACCTAAGTAAAACATGAAGAACGATGCATAAAAGAAGGTACAAGACCCTCCCAAAATTCCAAAGTCTAAAACAAAAGTCAACAGAAATTGTCAAAATCGATTAATTGATTTCCAAAATCGATTAATCAAATTTCCAAAATCGATTAATTGATCCCAAATCAATTAATCGAAAATCTAAAATCGATTGATCGATTTATAAATCGATCAATCAGTTTTCCCAAGCTCCTCATTTTCTAGCCACTGGGAGTGCTCAGACGATTAATTGATTTTAAATCGATTAATCGAAATTCAAAAATTGATTGATCGATTTTAAATCGATCAATTGATTTTGGAAATTAGTGTCCAGCTTACTTCTAGGTCAAAATTGATTGATCGATTTTCAAAATCGATTAATCGATTTTGTCAGAAACTCAGTCCTTTTCGGGCATTTCATCCAGCTTTCATCTCTCTCTATTTTCCTTTATTTTCTACATTTTTAATTCAACATCTAAACAATTAATCACTGAACAAATGCACAACAACATATGCATTAAAATCTAATAAAACTCACCTCAAATCAATCTCTTGATTGATTCAATGGGTTGGGTCAATGGCTAGGGCTCTCAGTTCCGACTCCAACGAAATCACCCATGCTTTATCATCGTAATTTAAGGTTCTCATGCTCCATCGATTCACAATTCCACAAGGTTCCCTAGCATTTACTCTCTCTTACTCTCTAAACTCTCTCTCTCTCTCTCTCTCTCTCTCCATAACTCTCTCCACACCAACCTTAAAAGAGCAATTACTTCTCTTTAGCTCTTTAGCTATTTAACTTAGTCCATGTTTTTGATGTAAAATACATACACGAATAAAAGGTGATGTGACCTTCACAATTAAATCTAAAACCACACACTCACAAGCACATTCACATCAAACTTAATTTAATCTAAGTCATTAGGTTGACATCCATTTGGTCAAGCTTATGACCAGTCGGGCACGCATCCCAAGGACACTGTTCAAAGCCCAAATTTTAGGGATGTTACAATCAGAGCATAATATAAAGATAGGGGGATAACGGGTCCCCTTGCCTAATTCCCCTAGACGGTATGACTTTCCTATAAATCGAACCATTTAAAGAAATGAATATGTGACCGATATAACACAGCCATCACCAAATCGACCCATCTATCGACAAAACCAAGTTTTTTAAGGGTTTTCTCCAGGAAGCATCACTCAACTCTATCATAAGCCTTACTCATATCGAGTTTCAAAGCACAACTTCCTAACTTTCCACTCCTTTCATTTTTTAGATAATGGGCAACCTCAAACCCAATCAGGACATTATCAGTGATTAAGCGTCCTGGAACAATAACACTTTGATTTTCTAATACAATATGAGGAAGAATACTCTTGAGTTTATTAACAATTGTTTTGGACATGACTTTATACACCACATTGCATAGATTAATAAGTCAGAATTCAAATAGGGATTTCGGGCTATGGGTTTTAGGAATGAGCACCACATTAATATTGTTAATCATATCTAAAGTGGAATTACCATTAAGGTAGTTCAGAGCGGTCAACAATATTCCAAAACTTTTGAAAACATAATGCAAGTGTGCTGTCGGGCCTCGAGGCATTTAAAGGATGCATTTGGAAAAGTGCCTCATGAACCTCCCTTTCAGCGCAGGGTTTCATGAGACCAATGTATGTTCTTGAGTGATCTTTGCATCGATGTAGTCCAACACTTCATCACTATCAGTAGGGTTAGCTTAAGTGAAAAGCTCCTCATAATAGGAGCAAATCAAGTTACCCGAGTCCTCTTGCTTATCATTCCACACACCATTGCCATCTTATAGCCATTTGATGAAATTTCTCTTCCGTCGGGTAGAGGCGCTTAAATGAAAGAATTTTTTGTTTCTATCTCCCTCCTTCAACCAGATATCCCTTGATCTCTGCCTCCACAAAATCTCTTGTTTCTCCGATAGATCATTAATCTCCTTTTTGTGTTTTTATGTTGCCACATTCCGACCCATTAGAATGAATTCTTTCTATAGAGAATTTAATTTTTTAGTGATGTTGCCAAAATTCGTTGCATCCCACACTTTGAATCTTTCGGATGTAAACTGTAATTTAGCACAGATCTCCCCCATTGGATAAACCAATTGTTGCACATTCCAATTATCCTCGACCAAATGTTGGCAATCCTCAGATTGGAGCCACGTAGCTTCAAAACGAAACGGTTTGGAACCTTTTTTCTCAATTAACCAATCGCTACATGTGTTGAGGCATAAAGGGTAATGATCTGATGCTAACGAAATCAAGCGTGTGGCATGTGCATCCTTAAACAAGTCGATCCAATCTACATTCCCACATGCTCGGTCCAAACGTTCTTTAATGTGGTCATCTTCTCACTCATTTGGCGATGTGAACCATGGTCCAGAGTAGCCCAAATCTCTCAGCCCACTCACAGATAAAGCTTGATGAAAACTATCCATTTAATTGTAACACCTACGTATTCCTCATCTCTTTTCACTTTGAACAAGTATTTCATTAAAATCACTAATGCAAACCCAAGGAAGTTGACTTCGAATATGCAAACCCATCACTTTTCACTTTGAACAAGTATTTCATTAAAATCACTAATGCAAACCCAAGGAAGTTGACTTCGAATATGTAAAAGCTTCAGCAATTGCCATGACTGATACCTTTTAGCAACAACTGGATCTCCATAAAAGTCGGTTAAATGCTAAAGATGTTTACCAAATTCATCGAGTACTACTGTGTCAACATGAGATTTAGAACAAGTTTGTAAGTGGATGTTGATATCACTAAACCACAACAAAGCTAGGCCACCAGAACTACCCACACAATCAACATAAACTCCTGATTGAAAACCAAATCTCCACTTTAATCTTTCCATAGAATTAGCTTTCAAACATGTTTCCATGAGGAACACCATAGCAGGTTTTTCATACTTCACCATGTGGTGAATCGCTTGAACTGTCGGGCGATTCCCCAGCCCCCGATAGTTCCAACTTAAAATTTTCATTGTGCCCGACGGGGCTGCTCAGCAACCGTTGTTGATAGCATATGAGAAGAGGCATCAGAATCAGTCTCTTTTGAATCATTATGTTTGATCCTCTTGGTTTCAGAAAGCTGACACAGATCAATTCCGACAGATTTCACATCCTCCGCCAACATCTTGGATTGAAATTGTTCATCAACATCTCGATTTCTCTTTTTATTGGAGAGTTTATCGGGTTAAGATAATGTGTGACCCTTCTGAGGTTGACACAGTGTAGGAGTGGCTGCAGAATAAAGTGGTTGTTGGGCTCCAAAGGTTTTTGCTTGGACGAGTGATTTGGGTGATGAATTGGTGGTAATAGAAGAAGATGATGCGTGGGTAGAATTATTTGGTGTGCCATTTTAGTCTTCCAAAGATTTAGAAGGGAATAAAGGCTTGAGGGGATTGTTACTGATTGGGAGGTCTAAAGAGGAAAGGGAGGAATGAGGTGTAATTGCATGGATGTGATGACGTGCCATTTTTTTGAGATTTTTGGATGGGGAAAGTGTGGCAGTGGATTTGTCGGTTATGAATAAATTGGGTAGTGGGTTATGGATAAATGGGTAGTGGGTTTATCGGTTATGGGTAAATGGGATAGTGGGTAATGGATAAATGTGGCAGTGGGTTTGTCGATTATGGGTAAATGGGGTAGTGGGTTTGTCGGTTATGGAATTCAAACCGTCACCAAATCCAGGAGGCCTCGAAAATCGTGCATCATCAATAAATGATTGAGATTCATCGTCCGACATCATAGCTTAACTCGGATCGCTCTGCTGTTCTTCTCCGGGGACTATCGACTCACTTTGACCCGCCATAGGTGACCGTCAAAAATTTCTCTCAGCCTCTTTTTCTGTCTGACCTAAAGATTGATTGCTCGATTAGAAGAGTTTCCGACGAAGCTTGATCCTAGAACAACTGCCTTAAGCCATGCTCCATATTGGCACTCGCCATTCTTAACTAAGTCGTTTACTAGTGGAGAAGTGCAATCTCTTTCATTGTGGCCAATGATATCACAAGCATAGCAAAAATTTGGTAATCTTTCGTACTAGATAGTATTCCACTTCTTTGTCTCATTCTCCAATTTGAAGAAGACGCCCCTCCGCAATAGTTTGGATATATCAATTACAACACAAACCCATAGATATCTCCCCCAACATTTCCTATGTCCATCTGTTTCCACCTCCAATACTGCACCTATGAGTTCGCCAAGTCGTTTCTCAATTTTGCTCGACATACCTCCTAGAGGAAGTCCTGCCAATTTGATCCAGAAGGCCACCATATTAAAATAAATTTGTTCGATTAGCATCTTTCCTTTGTACTCTGTTAATGCGATCAAGTTGTTATCAAAACTCTAAGGACCTAGCCGAATTATCCGATTCAATTCTTCGTTTGTGGATTGAAAAAGAAATCAGTTGTCGCCCATTTCGTCATACCTCAACTCGAATTTGAGCCCCCACATTCTTCTAATAGCCAATTTGAAAACCTCACTGTTAATCTTATGCGAATTGTGCACTTTGCCCACTAAACAATGGTCATCATCTGTGATGCCTTCGTTAGGATCTGGCGTGAATTCGAGACTCTCCTTCGACGTAAGGAAGAGCTCATTTCCCATCTGTAATAGTCTCACATTGGATAGAGAAAAGTTTAAACCCTTGGCTATATGTAATTGCGGGCACTACATGTCATGAAGCATTTTGGGTGGGGACTTAAGTCCATGCTAGAAACAAAACTGGGGCGGGGACGTAAGCCTAGAACCGGACAATATTGTGGTATGTGGGTCATCACAGAATGGTATCAAAACAAAGGACGGCTCTTCTATAAGATAAGAGGTTGTAATAGTCCCACATTAGATAGAGAAAAGTCTTGACCCTAGACTTTATATGATTGCGAACACTATATGTCATGACGCGTTTTGGGTGGGGACTTAAACTCATACCAGAAATAAAATCGAGGCGGGGACCTAAGCCTAGAATTAGATAATATTATGACATATGGGTTTGGGTCGTCACTCCATCCCATTCAAAACTTCTTCCATAAAATAAATTCTGAATAAGATAAAAAATTGACCCTCACACGTGAATCTGTTATATTTATTATTAATATAATAAATATTTTAATAATTTAAAGAAAATAAAACTTTATTTGATTTCTTAGTTTTGGGTTAGGTTTTTAGGCAATAGTTATTCTCAAGTTTTATATGCAAATGAATAGTCCCATATTGGTAAAAATAAAAAGTGCCTAGGCTATATATAGAACCTTTCACCTTCTATTATTGTTTAACAATAATAAGAGAAGAGTGTGCCTAGCGGCGAGCCGCCGCGTTCGCGCACGCGCGTGCGCGTGTGCGTGGCGATTGGCGTTTAGGCGCATTGGCGCTTTAGGCGCGCACGCACTTTGACCAGGCAGATCCAACGGTCAGATTATTCGTGGGTTGGGTCGGGCCTAATGGGTCACTATTCAACGGGTCAATTCGGTCTATTGGGCTAAACGGATTGGTCAAATGTTGACCGTTGGACCCAACCGTTTTATAACCGCTTATAAAGGTGTATAACCATTCGAATTTGAATTCGAAAAGTTACAACCTTTCATGCAGCCGTTGGATGTAGCGGTTGAGATCTTTGAAAGATCTGAGCCGTCCAAAATATGACTGTTGGTCCAACAGTCATATTGAAATTTCTATATAAGGAGGCCTTAGGACACAGATTGAAACACTCTGAAATCCATCGGAATCCTTGCATAAAACTTGAGAATTCCTCTTGCTATCTTCTTTTGGTGGTACTCCATCGGATTGAGTTTTCTGGGGCGATCCTCTACTGTTGCAAAGTAACGGATCGCATCCAAGAGATTGGGCTCGTTGTATCCTGGAAACGTCTCGCTGGAACCCTTTTGCAAACTCGAAGATTTACTCGAGTAGGGAGCGAATAGCGTTTTAAAGACAACGATTACGTGCCTCGAGTCCAATTCTCTTGCCCTTTTCATCATTTTCGGATTTCTGTTCTCAAATTTCATCTAACAATTTTAAAACGCTATCCTCTTTTATAATGGCTTCAAATCTGAAAGTGATGACTCACGACTTCGTCAAATTGGAGCGATTCGACGGCAACAACTTCAGAAGATACATTTCGTATTGACGACTTTGAAAGTTGCTTATGTCCTAACCACTCCAAAACCCGCGGAGCCTGAAGATTCTGATGGAGAATCTCTTGCCAATGCTCATAAACGTCAGAAATGGGAGCAAGATGATTATATCTGTAAAGGGCACATTCTCAATATGCTAGCAAATTCTCTCTTCGATGTGTACCAGAGCATGCCGTCTGCAATGGAACTTTGGAAGGCGCTGGAGACAAAGTACAAAACAGAAGATGCCAGTACAAAGAGCTTCATTGTAAGTCAGTATTTAGATTTTAAAATGACTGATAATAAACCGATTCTCGATCAAGTTCATGAGATTCAGTATATTATCGGTCAAATTAATCAAGAGGGCATAAAAATGGATCCCATTTTTCACAATCATGCTATTATCCACAAATTGCCTGCCTCATGGAAGGACTGCAGAAACACTCTCAAACATAAAAAGAAAGAACTTTCGTTTGAAGAGTTGTGCCACCATCTTCGAGTTGAAGATGAACTTCGTGTTTGCGATAAGAAAGATGAGCAATCTCAATTAACTTCAAGGCTCATATGGTGGAGGTTGTGCGTCCAAATCACATGGAAGCGGAAGGCAACTTCAATTACGATAAGGCTAACAAGAAAATTAAGAGCCAAGGTCATCGGGGCCAAAAGAAAAAGGCGATTGTTATCAACGTGGTAAACCGGTCACTTCAAAAGGATTGCAGACTTACGAAAAGGAGAAAAGAATCTCAAGCGAATGTAATGAAGAAAAGTTTGTAGCCATGATTTCCGAAATCAACATGGTTGGAAGCGAAAAAAGGTGGTGGATCGATTACGGTGCCACTAGGCATGTTTATAGCCGATCTTTCTTTTGCCAACTATCGGAGGACACAAGCGGACAAGAGCTCTTTATGAGGCGCTTCAATGCAAAGGTCAAGGGTTGGGAAAATCAATCTTAAATTGACCTCGATAAGACCCTTACTTTGGCCGATGTCTTGTATGTTCACGAGATTCGTAAATAATCGATCTCAAACCGATTTACTCAATAAACATGGTTTCAAGTTAGTCTTTAGATGGGATAATTGTAATCACTAAGGGTGGTGTATTTGTGGGAAAGGATATGTCTGTAATGGGATGTTCAAATTGAATGTAATCAATGAAATGCCTTCTTCCGTTTATATTGTTGATTCTCTTTCATTATGGCATGATAGATTAGGGCATGTGAATGCTAATCGTTTAAATTCTATGATAAAATTAGGATTAATTCCTAGATGCGAGAAAAATATTCATGATAAATGTAGAATTTGCGTTCAAACTAAAATCACTAGAAAACCTTTCAATAAAGTAGAAAGAAAATCCCATATTTTAGAACTCATTCATTCTGATATTTGTGATTTAAATAGTATTTTAACTAGAGGAGGAAAAAGATATTTTATAACATTTATTGATGACTATTCAAAATATACTTATGCTTATTTGTTAAAACATAAAGATGAAGCTTTAGGAAAATTTAAAGCTTATAAAGAAGAAGTTGAAAATCAGTTAAATTTTAAAATTAAAACTTTAAAATCTGATAGAGGAGGAGAATACACTTCCAATGATTTTAGTGAATTTTGTGAAAATGTGGGGGTCGTACATTTCTGTTTGCACCTTACACTCCTCAACAGAATGTAGTGCAATGAGAAAGAAAAATCGAACTTTAATAGAAATGGTAAATGCTATGCTTTTAAACTCGGTTTAAATTTAAATTTATGGGGTGAAGCACTTCTCACGCTTGTCATCTTTTAAATAGAGTGCCACAAAAGAGTTCTAGTATAACTCCTATGAGTTATGGAAGAAAAGGAAACCAAATCTTAAATATCTCAAAGTGTGGGGTGTGAGCTCGGTTAGATTACCGAGATCTTAAAAGACCCAAATTAGGTAATAGGCCATTGAATGCGTATTTATTGGATACTCATTAACCAAAGAAAGCCCTCTGATTTTGGTAACTGAATCTAAGCGTGCAATTGATCAAAATAGTATAATTGAATCTAGAGATGCTGAATTTTATGAACATTATTTTTCTTCTATTCCTAGAATTAATGAAAATTCTGATAAAGAAAAATTAATTATAAATTAAAATATAGAAAACACGGATCTCGGAAAAAAGCAAAAGAGTGCGAAAAGAAAAAACTTTTGGTTCGGATTTTTATATGTTTGTAGTAGAGGGAACAAGATCAGAACAAGTAAAGGAAACCATGTTTTCTTTTCATATTGAAAATGATCCATTAACATTTAATGAGGCCATAAAATCGCAAGATGCTGCTTTTTGGAAGGAAGCAATAAATGATGAAATAGAATCTATAATGGGTAATAAAACATGGAAACTAGTTGATCTTCCTGTAGGATCTAAACCTATAGGTTGTAAATGGATTTTCAAACGAAAACTTAAAGCTGATGGGACTATAGATAAGTTTAAGGCCCGATTGGTGGCAAAAGGATTTAGACAAAATGAAGGTATTGACTTTTTTGATACTTATGCACCAGTAGCCAGAATTTCAACTATTAGGATCTTAATAGCACTTGCTTCTATTTATCATTTACAAATTCATCAAATGGATGTAAAGCGCATTCTTAAATGGTGAATTAGAAGAAGAAGTTTATATGGAACAAGGTTTTGTAATGAGGACGGGGAGCATAAAGTTTGTAAATTAATTAAATCTCTTTATGGTTTAAAACAAGCTCCTAAACAATGGCATGAAAAATTTGAAAGTGTTATTGTTTCTAACGGTTTCAAAATTAATGAATCTGATAAATATGTTTATAGTAAATTTTCTGTAAATAAGGGAGTTATCATATGTTTATATGTAGATGATATGCTTATATTTGGCCGATTTAGATAGTATAATGGATACTAAATCTTTTCTCTCTAATTTTGATATGAAAGATATGGGTAATGCTGATGTCATCTTAGGAATCAAAATAGTAAGAAACGACAATGAGCTTACTTTAACCCAGTCTCATTACATAGAGAAAATTCTCAATAAATATAATCATTTAGATGGTAAACCAAGATTCATACACCATATGATCCTAGCATCAAACTTGTTTATAATAAAGGTAGATCTGTAAATCAGTTAGAATATGCTAGAGTAATCGGTAGTTTGATGTATGCAATGCACTGTACTAGGCCCGACTTGGCATATGCAGTTGGAAAATTAAGTAGATATACAAGTAATCCATGTCATGATCATTGAAATGTTATATCTCGTGTATTTAGATATTTAAAAGGAAGTGTACATTATGGATTGCATTATTCTCGTTTTCCTAATGTTTTAGAAGGATACGATGATGTAAGTTGGAATTGATTAGATGAATCCAAGGCTACAGTGGATGGGTATTCACTCTCGGTGTGTCGCGATCTCATGGGGATCTAAAAAGCAAACATGTATTACTCATTCCACAATGGAATCTGAGTTTATTGCCTTAACGGCATGTGGCAAAAGGCGATAATGGCTTGAAATTTACTCTTGAAATTCCTTTGTGGCCAAAGCCTATGCCACCTATTATAATAAATTGTGATAGTGAGGCTACGAGGCAAAAGCCTACAATAAAGTTTATAATGGTAAGAATAGACATATTGGTCTACCACACCGTTATGTTAGAGAATTACTCAAGGGTGGAGTAATTGGGATAGACTCAATTCGGACCAATAATAATTTGGCTGATCCATTTACCAACGGACTTTCTAGAGAAGTGGTAAAGAAAACATCTATCGGGATAGGACTAAAACCATATAGTTGATCACCTATCAAAATCCAACTTAATATTTGTTCACCAAATCCTTAAGTTCAATGGAAGAGTACGACATGAGAGTGATGATTAGAAGCACTTTAATTTAGCTAAAATGTCCATCCCAAGACAGGTGTCAAGTGCTTGGAATCTGTAATGACAAAGAGAAGGATGAGTACATACTCATAATAAGTCTGTAACATTTTATGTTAATGTGTTTGGTTACAGAAACATATTCGACAGACTTACCTATGTGAATGTGAAGGTGCGGCCGCTTCCTATGAGATTATGGTTTTTCTCAAAAAAAAAACATTCATGAAACCAGGGTATAAGCACAAGGCCATAATAGTGCTAGCTTTATAAAAAACTCGATCTTAAGAAAAATATATGTGTGTTATTTATTCGGTCATGTCATATAGGGTCCTCAGTTCAAGACTATGGTCTCTGTGTACCCTGATAAGACTTTGATAAGTTTACACTAAGTGAAGGTTCAAACCCAAAAGGTACCTTTCATGGTATGCACATATTTTCGGTACCAGTGTCTTTATTTTATTTGAAATTTGTGGGGGATTGTTATATTTATTATTAATATAATAAATATTTTAATAATTTAAAGAAAATAAAACTTTATTTGATTTCTTAGTTTTGGGTTGGGTTTTTAGGCAATAGTTATTCTCAAGTTTTATATGCAAATGAATAGTCCCACATTGGTAAAAATAAAAAGTGCCTAGGCTATATATAGAACCTTTCACCTTCTATTATTGTTTAACAATAATAAGACGCAAGCTGTGCGTGGCGATTATGGCGTTAGGCGATTACGCTTTAGGCGCGCACGCACTTTGACCAGGCAGATCCAACGGTCAGATTATTTGTGGGTTGGGTCGGGCCTAATGGGTCACTATTCAACGGGTCAATTCGGTCTATTGGGCCAAACGGATTGGTCAAACGTTGACCGTTGGACCCAACCGTTTTATAACCGCTTATAAAGGTGTATAACCATTCGAATTTGAATTCGAAAAGTTACAACCTTTCATGCAGCCGTTGGATGTAGCGGTTGAGATCTTTGAAAGATCTGAGCCGTCCAAAATATGACTGTTGGTCCAACAGTCATATTGAAATTTCTATATAAGGAGGCCTTAGGACACAGATTGAAACACTCTGAAATCCATCGGAATCCTTGCATAAAACTTGAGAATTCCTCTTGCTATCTTCTTTTGGTGGTACTCCATCGGATTGAATTTTCTGGGGCGATCCTCTACTGTTGCAAAGTAACGGATCGCATCCAAGAGATTGGGCTCGTTGTATCCTGGAAACGTCTCACTGGAACCCTTTTGCAAACTCGAAGATTTACTCGAGTAGGGAGCGAATAGCGTTTTAAAGACAACGATTACGTGCCTCGAGTCCAATTCTCTTGCCCTTTTCATCATTTTCGAATTTCTGTTCTCAAATTTCATCTAACAGAATCAACGAGAGGAAAGAAAGTGAGAAAAGAAAGTGAGATAGAACTCGCATAATCTCACACGATGCAGAGACCGTTGAGAGAATAAGAGAATCCTTTTAATTTGGTCTAAATGTAGATAGTTAGACTTACTCATTTTAGATACACTGCGTTTATTAGGATATTATTTTGGCAAAATAAATTATTATGGCCGTGCCCATTGACTTTTGGTGCCAAGTTTTGACACATTTGTGGGTGACCCACTAATGACCAGATTGTTTTGCAATATTGTGTGGCTTATTCTCTGAATCATAATGGCCAAAATCTCCGCCTCTTTGAAAATGGTTGCTAATAATTTGCAATTTTTTTGAAAAATGAATAAAATTATAATTTCTTCACACTTTTCAAAAACTGCAAAATTTAAGCAATTATTCACAAATTTCTCAAATTTTCCAAATAATTTTTTCAATTTTTATAATTTTCAATTAATATATTTCTGTAATTTTTATTTTTCCAAATTTTAACCGATTCTTTCCTGAATTTGACAAGTTTTACTGAATTTTTTCCAATCTTATTTATTCTCGAACCCCGACTAAGGTCACGATGCTCTGAATGGCCCAAGATGTTTAATAACCGTATGATCCATACAAAAGCATTATAGACCAAGATTATCCTAGAATCACTTCCGGGTCCTCGGACTTTTTGAAAACAAATCATTATTTTTTCAATCGAGGATTAAATCTCATTAAACTCGTAAGTTATTGAAGACTCTTTAAAGAAAATTATGAATTTCATGAATTATATGCAAAATGTTAACCTTTTCCTATTTTTCTTGATTTTTACACAATTTTATTAATTTTTAAATCAAATTTTAGTTTTTGACAATTTTTTATTAATATCCTTTTATAATTAATCTTTTTTAGTTTTTTCAAATGTATCAAAAAATAATTCAAAATTTTCCCAAGCCGATTTATTTCCGAATCCCGAATTGGTAACTGTGACAAAATTTTCTGCAAATGAAAACTTTTATTTTCTATATTTTTAGATGCCCATTGATTGACCTTGGCCATGTGCACGTGGGATCAGATCCTCGACTTGGGTACCACGTGCCACCCAACTGATCTAGCGTAGCATCCCAACAGCCCTTGGGTGCCGAGTGGCACGGCCGCGAAGTTCAGGTTCGGCCGGATTATTTTTTATCCTAAATATTAGACCCAAGCCCGGCCTAAATCAAATTAGATCGGGCTTTTTATTTAAGCCCAAACCTGAAGAGAACAAGGCTGAAGCCCAACCATTGACAGCCATAGCTTCAGCCAGGTTTGGAAGGGCTTATTAGTCATTATACTCAACAGATAACATGCTAATTAGGCCCTCTACATTTTCTCACTTTGCTCTTAAGTCGTGGGCATGGTGACAGGTTTCTTCGGATTTTATCAAAATTCACAGGATTTCATCCAAACTTTTGGCAAAATTTCTCCTATTTCCTTAAATTTTCGAATGTCACCTAAATTCTTGTGGAAACTTTATAAGGTTATGCCTTACAGATTAATTGTAATTTCTATTCTCTTTGTAAGGTTCATTTTATGATTATCTATTTGTGATGCATATAGATAGTGAATTATATAACGTACCAATCTTATTGTTTAAAACATCTTTTTTTTTTTTTAAAAACTTCAAATATATTAACATATGTATTATATTGTTCTTAAATATTATAGATTTTTTAATAATTCCCAAAATCCTTCCAAAATTCTCTTTGTTTCCAAAATTTATCCAAAATGAACTGAAATGACCAACCACCAAAATATGGCTGAAATCAAAATTTGCTTCTACGGTTGTTGGTGGATTCCGAAAACTTAGGCACATCTGTATTCATCATAGGATCTTAACCATCCGATGCAGTTGCGCTTGTAGCTCAACCGGAACGTGGTCGACAATATTGCAGCCTAAGGTCTCAGATTCAATCTCAGCTTACCCAACACCCATTAGAGATAGAAAGATCTCATTAAGGACTTTTAATAAAAAATCACTATGATTCATCAATGACCCGTGATGAACACAATGTACTCAATCATAGCCATAATGAATGACTGCAATTGAAGTCTTGGGTGACACCGATATCCCTGGATACATAACCAACCCAACAATACGACACCACTATAGTGGTGCAAACGGGTAATGTCACGTCGGGTCGGGTCAGGTTAGGATTGGGTTAGGGTCAACTCAATTATTATTTAAACTCTCAATCTGAACCCCAACTGACCTGTTTACTAATAACCTAAACCCGAACTTGATTCTACTCGATTAGCAAAATCTATGGTCGGTCAGTTGGAGCAAAGTTAGGTTAAACAATAAGGTAAGGAGTCCTGCCCATAGTAACCAAGTTTGGACTTGGGTTAGACACCATCCAATTCCGAAATGTACCCCGATTTAATAAGAGGTCAAATATCGAATCATATTGGGTCATATCGGCTGATGTGCCAGAAAAATACCAAAATTGCCCTTTTTGCATTTACCCCTTGAGATGTCATATTTTCCAATGGCCATCTATCATATGATTCAATGTAGTCAATGGCCATCATCAAAAATTGGCGGGTCTATTGCCTCTAAAGATGCTAAGAACATAATATACTAGCATTACTTTGCAGAGTGAAAAACAAAAAATAAAATTGCTGTGCAGTACTCTGTTTTTGGTTCGATATTGCCCATCGGAGGCATGATCGGTGCGATCACGAGTGGGTCGATTGCTGATTTCATCGGCCGAAGAGAGGTAAGGAGCATCACGAGATTGGACAATCAGCTTCTCACATCAATTGTTGCTAGCTAGTCTAGTCTCACATTCTAACTTGGTTTGTTTTATGAGAATGCAGACAATGAGAGTTTCAGCTGTTATCTGCATTGCAGGATGGCTCATCATCTACCTTTCTAAGGTTACCTTCTTCACACCTGAATTTAATGCAATAAAATCAATTGAAGAGTTGTTTTTTGTACCTAATATAAATCCTTGTGCAGGGTGTTCTCCTGCTCGACCTTGGAAGATTTTCCACGGGATATGGGGCCGGCGTTCTCTCTTACGTGGTATGCTTCTCGGAGTTCTCCCCTGAACCAAAAAAAAAAATTGGTCATATGATACAATAATAGAATATGGGCTATGAGACGCACTAAAGACAAACACCAAGAGAAGCACTCATTTTAGTCCACATGGCACATCTTTGAACAATCCTAGTCATCAAAGTCGTAGCATGTGCCCAAAAATCAGAGTCACCGAGGGATTTGAAGTTTTGAACCGTCCGATTTATGCACTCTATTATGGATGATTACGTATATTTTATTAAAAGTCGATATTAAAGCACTCTGATTGGATGGGTTCATACGCAAGAAACATTTTAACTAATCAAAGATATATGCCACGTGGCTTAAATGGGTGCCTTTCATAGCAGTATTGGTGTAAAGCGGTCATAGGAGTCCGTCTCTATAAAATAGTTCAGTATTTTTTTCAAATTTTTATTTTTATTTTTGATAACCTGAGTATCCGGGCCTCTTATAGCACCTGCCTAATCCCAGGGGAACATGCGCACCCCAAATTCAGTACATATCGGGTCAACATAGGATATAAATCCCTAGGGTGGCCTCAAGGGGGGGAGAGGTTTCGAACTTAGGTCTCCTTTTTTTAGAAGCAGGTTTAAAATCCCTAGTCAGCTCACCTAACCCCTTGAGGTTTAAAATAGTTCATTATTAAAGGCATTCCTGAAGTATCAAAATACATGAAGAACAAAAAATTAAGTCTTCCAATCCTTACTTGCTCGCTATACATAATTTAGTCTAATTCTGAACTTGCCAAGTTGGTGTTGAAAAACATAATTTTGACTATTTTTTGGTTTGATCAAAACATATCAGACTTTGGATAACCCAATTTCTGTATTGTTGAGAAGCATCAATAGGTATTTTTGTGTTTGTTTTTGTTTTTTATAGTTACTTATAATGGTATACTTGTAATTACTACTGATGTCTAATATAAGTGGGATAAGAGAATACTCTCCAATCCTAACACAAACTTTCCCTAACCCCTTTCTCTCCTCCTCTTCTTTTTCTTCTTCCTTCACCAATCTCCTATCTCATCTTCCTTGTTCCTCGCATATTAACAACAAACAAGAAAATGGTATTAAAGCAACCACTTGGCTGCACTATTCATGCTAACGTTAGCATTGTTCAGCAATTATTTGTTACACGTAGGATTTTAATTGGAAATGGATATTTTGCAAGAACTTTCGTGATTATATCAAAATAGATGAGTTTTAATCAGTTTTTCTGTTTGTTTTATTGAATAAACAAGAAAAACAGAGTATCGATCAGTTTTATTGAATAAACAAGAAAAACAAGAAAAATGAAGGAAACAAAATAAGATTAAAGAGTATATTCTATATTGAAAAACTTAGAAAAGGGAAATTTGTAACTTTTTTCCCAAAAAAAAGGTGATTCTTTGGCAAAGTTGTGATTAAAATATTCTCTATTCCTTTTACGAAAAAGTCATGTTTTATTTGTGATTTTTTAAAGAAGTTGTCGATATGCATGAACCTGTCCCTCTCAGTTGATATGTGCTGAATTGAATTGGGTGTAATCTAGGCAATGGGTGCTAAAGGGTGTACTATTTGGTGTTGGGCTGTAATTGTACAAGCAGTACAGGTAGTTTTATGCGATTTTGAGTGTAGCTACTTGTCTCCAGTTTATTCACTGTCCTTTTCCTAAATCTTCTTCGTACTGTTGTTGTTCATCTTCTTTGGAACATGGAGACCAAAAACATTTACGGACAGCTGGATGCTACCCTTCTCTGCATCCCTTCGATGAAGCACGATGGTGATAACTTTCTCGTACGGTCTCAACCATGTAATTAGAACTTAAGTAGAGGCAAATGGATTTCTTACCAGAAAATCAAAGCCACCGAAGGAAAGAGATGATGAAATAGATATATGGGAAGCTAACAATTGTATTGTCTTAGTGAGGCTGATTGACTCCATGCAGCCACATATTGCTGCCAGTTGCATCTTTTACAACGGTGCACATCAATTATCGGATATTGGACCAAGGATGATCTCACTTGCAATAAAGTTGAAAGGAATCAGATTTCTAATTTCCTAGGAGGTATAAAACCTAAGTATGGACAGATTCATATTCAGATCCTTGCCAGCCACTAACACTCTTTCGTCTATGGTATCAAAACTCGGCTGATACCGATACCTATAGGCGATACGTATCGGTTTCATCAAGAACCGATACTGTGCTGTCCTGGTATCGACAGATATTGTCTCGGTATCGGCCGACACTGACCGACACAGTAATTTTTTTATTTTTTTTCTTTTTTTTTGAAAAAGGGCTGATACAGTATCAGCAATACTGTACCTGTATCTGTCGATACATATCGGTCTCTCCTGGACTGATACCTGAACCCAATACCGAGTTGGGTACATTGCTTCTGTCTTTGCGCACCATGTATGCCAGGGTGTATAGTGTATAGTGCATCATATCTGCCTCACCCAGAGTTTTGTAGGATTGATTTGCCTTCGTTTTTGGAGACCTGCACTCCTTCAGATGTCCGTGGAGAGGGGTAAGCATGATCATCGTCATGGGTGTGGAGAGCTCTACTGGCCGTGATCATGTTTGGACATATTAGAACTGACCTAGGCATACTCATGACACATGCTATGGCCTCCATGATTTTTTGCACGCTTCTCGCGGGCCATTGCCAACTGCTACTATGGATGAGCCTTTTGTGCACACAAATACCATGGATGTCACAACGTGTTCAATAGATTGATCTTGGCTTCATCTTCTACCAAGACAGCTTCCCTTGAGCCAACAAGTAACCTCCACTTCGGCCTCCATGCATCGACGTCCGTCACTACTCTCATGGGTCAAAATCTCAGACGATACTGGTATGCATCGTCCGATACGTACGTGGATCATTATGACCAATAAAGTCTCATATGTTCTCTTGTTTGCATTGCATTTGACCGCTGCAAGAGTACGACTTGCTAATGGGACCCCCCCCCACCCCCCCCTCCCTTTTTTTTTTTTTTTTTTTTTTTTTTATCGGTAACGAAAATATATATTAAAAGAGGCATAATAAGTACAAACACCATGGCAATGAGGCATTGCCGAAGCAAGAACAAAAAATAGTAGAAAAATGAAAACGAAAAGCTACCTCACTAGCAAAACCCCGGAGAAAAGGCAACCGAAAAGGATGAGAATACCAAGCACCCAATGGCAATGAAAACTAAAGAGGAGGTCTAAACAAAAAACAGATTATCCCACTGAAGCATCTATTCTTCTCCGTGTTTGTCCTCAATCCCACTGCAAACTTGGAGCGAAGAGAGGTCTTTCGCAGTAGTAACAACTGCCTAATAAGGCCTAGCCTGTTTCGTGATGATCTTATCGTTCCTTTTTAGCCATTAAGGCAAGGTATTTGGGCGTCTGAGAGACCCATGAGGGGTATGTTTCCGAGGCTCTTCTGAATTGCGTCTTCTCCAAGTCCCAAAATCTCGGACATGGTGGATTGTAGCTACCTTGTTCCCTCCTGGAACATTGCTACTTGGAGGGCTTTAAAAGATGACGAAATTGAAAATTTCCTTAGCATTCATAGGCTACTTACTGGCTATAGTCATCCCGAATAACACCCGCAGAGATTACAAAATTTGGAGGAAAAGTGCCAAGGGCACATTCATTGTTGGGTCGTTTTACAAACACCTTGCCTTATCCTCTAGTCAACCCCGGGATTAACCTCGTTGGCTCCGCTTTTGGAGTTTAAAGATACCCCTCAAAAGTCGGTTCTTCAGCTAGTCTGTGGCATGGGGGATAATCCTTACTAGAGATCAACTGGTAAGAAGAGGTATTCATTCCTATAAAAAGTAGATGCTTATTCTGCATGCGTGGACAAGAATCTGTGGGGCACACCCTCCTTCACAGCACTCTCTTTCAAAGTCCGGGGGGCGTCCTTCAAATGTTCGGCGTTCAATGGGTCTCACCGGAGAAACTGGTGGACATGATGAAACAATGGGTGGGGATGGGCTTTCCGGATTTAAAAGGGGACCTACAGCAAATTGCGGGGTACGCAACTAGTGGGAATTTTACCCCGTCAAGGATATTGGAAATATCTTTGTTTCACTGTCTCTTAAGCTTGCTAATGTCATGTCCTCATGTCTGTTACTCATTTAACTAAAACTTTGAATTGTTCTGTAATATTTTACCCTTTTCATTGTACTCCTAGCTATGAGGGGGATTTTCGGTAAGGGACATGAGATTGGTGGGTTGAACTAATGCACAGGGAACCATCAACTACTTTGTCTTCTTCCACATTTTAGTCCGGTTAAGTTCCTAGTTGGCATCCCTGGTTGGGGCATGCCCATGGATCAAAATTTCGTCCGATACCGATATGCATTGGACGATACGTATCAGTATCGGACCCTACCGATACGGTACATTGAATGTACCGTATCGTTCTACTCCATTCAAATGTCGGACGATACATTCAATGTATCGTCCGATATGAGCCGATACCGATACGTATCATCCGATACGTACCGGTTTTAGGCTCGGACGATACGTATTGGTTTTCCAGCATTTTGATCTATGGGCATGTCCATTTGAATACTTTTGGTTTTATGATTCCTGACTTTAATTTAGTTTCATGTAGAAGGAATTTTGAATGTGATGTTAGGCAATTAGTTAGCATGTTAGAACTATTCATCTTTCCTGAATGAATAGAAAAGACACTTTATTTTCCATTGCTCACTTTGATGACTGGGGACCTTCTTCCCATGTGTTTTATGCTAAAAGGTATTGTTATTTTTGTGTTATTTATTGATGATTTTTCTCATTTCACATGGGTGTATTTATTGAAATTCAAAGATGAAGTGTTTCATGTTTTTACTATCTTTAACAAAATAGTACAAATTCGATTCAATGGATAAATTCGAAAATTATAGTCTGACAATGGGGAGAAATATGCCTCATTTTCTTCATGCACAATCTTTAAGAGAGGCATAAAAAATTAGTTGTCTTTCCCCTACACTCCACAACAAAATGGGGTGTCAGAGCATAATAACTATCATGTTTTAGAAGTCGCTCATTCTCTTCTATGCTATTAGAGCCTATCTCGTCGTCAAATAATTTTTCTCCTCCTTTTGTCTATTGCACTAAGCAACAGGCAAACTGATGGGGACATCTGATTCAAGCAGACGCTCGTAACTTATCGAAGGTGAAAGAATAACGTGAAGGTGCTCTGGAAGAAGAACTGCACAGTTTCAAGGGATTAATGTGTGTTTTGGTTGATCAATCAATCCCAGATAGTCGATTGATCGATTGAGGACAGAGGCTTGTGGCTTTTGACGAACTTACTCTTCACAGTTGATCGATCAGTTCCAAACTTTCGATCGATCGATTGTGGACAGAGCCTTCGGGCAATTTTATTATTCATCAGTTGGTCGATTGACTCCAGAATCGATTGATCGATTGCGCGAGACAAGTCCGCCAAAAGACGGAATTTTGGTTTTCTTTGGCAAAACTTGTCATTTTAGTGTTTTAAGTTTTTAGGACTCTTTTATTTCGAGTTAAGGTTTGTTTTGCCTATTAAAGGCTTGTAAAAACAACTTTAATTATTGATGGTTAATGAAATATTATTTTTGCAGCTTTGAGAGTTTTGATTGAACTTTCTGTGAGGGCGTGTTTCTCTCAACCGAAGAGCGATTCTTCGTCTTACGTGCGGTTTGGTGCGGGGCCAACTTTTCTCTCCTATCTATCTTCTCTGATCTACGAGCTACGTAAGTATCTAACCCCAATCTACCCAGTTCACCATTAAATTTAATCATAGCCTTGCCTTTTCGTACGGTATCGAAAGAACTCACTTGCGAGTTCATTCGAAACCCTAAAACTGTCGGAGATCTAGTCATTCGCTAAGAACCTAATCTTCTAGATCCGATGGGAAACGTACGCGAAAGTAACACTGTTCCGGGCTAGACCTAAAATCATCTAATTGAAGATCTTAGTATTTTCTGTAATAAACTGTTACAGAATTTGGTATTTTAATTATTTCGTATTAAATTTTCTATTAATCTCAGCCCTTGCATTGCATGTGTTAGTTTTCGCATCAAATTTGGAATCAGAGATTTATCAGTTTAGGACTATTGTTTATATAGGTTCTAGAGTTCTTTTTTTTTTTTTTGGTCTTGTATAGTCATGGATCCTCTTAAGATAGAAGCCCTCATTAAGGAACTTACGTCTAAGTTGGCTGCGAGTCAAGCCGACCTCCAAGCCTAGTTGATTGATCGCCACAATCAATTGCAAAACTAGTTACATGATCAACAAACCCGACATGAGGCATTGGTGAACCGTGTTGAAGAGATGAATGAGGTCATCACTAAAAATCATTATCAAGTCCACATTAATGATCGTGAAAGAGATGGTCCTCACCGGCGTGAAATTCAAACCAATCAGGACGACAAAATTATGAAGTTCGTTAAAATAGACACTCCAACTTTTGATGGGAGAAAACAGCCTAAGTCTATCTCAAGTGGGTGACTAACATGGAAAACTACTTTGAGTGGTATGCCATGTCTGAGGAGCGTAAAGTCCGATTTGTCAAGGTCAAGCTTATGAGTCAAGCAAGACTTTACTGGATGGGATTAGAGCGTCGTAGGCAGTCCCAGGGTCTTCTTCCCATTTCCACTTGGGATGATAAGAAGTTCCAATTGAACGAGAAATATGTTCCTCTTTCCTATGATGAACGTCTTCTTGATCAGTAGCAATCACTTCGTCTAGGGAATTTACCGGTCACAGAGTACATCGATAAGTTTGAGGACCTAATGTCCCAGGCCAATGTGGGTGAATCGGAAATGGTTACCTTATCCCGATTTCGAGTGGGCCTTCGCCCAAAACTACAAAAGGAACTCATTTCATACCCGGTTACCGATCTAAATGAATGTTTCTTTAGAGTCAAGGAGTTAAAACGGTACGTCAAGACCCCTCATACCAAATGTTTTGATACTAGTGGGTTCGGTTATAGGTCTAACTATTCTGAGTCAAAACCCAATGTCAATACCCCGTCAGCTAGGTCTAACTCAGTTGCTAAACCAGTAACCATAGTTGACAAGGGTAAAGGTCTAATGATTGAAGGCCCCAAGAGTGGTGGTCAAAACAAGTGTTACAAGTGTCATGGCATCAGACATTTTGCAGCACAATGTCTTTCTCAAAACTTGTTCATAGCACCTTGAGAATGAGCATGATGAGGGAGAAGAAGAGGTTTATGAGCCGGAATTGTTCCCTAATGATGAGGAAGATCTTATAGGGGAACGGACTGTGACTTATCTTAGGAAAATCTCCTATCCCGTTGAGGATGATAGTACCTCGCGGGCTCTTGTGGTTAAATGTCTTGCCCAATCTACGAAGAGTGATGATTGGTGGCAGGATAACATCTTTTATACCGTAGCCAAGTGTTGTGAGAAAGCTTGTCGAATCATCATCGATAGTGGAAGTTGTACTAATGTTATTTTCGAAAGTATAGTTTCTCGCTTAAGGCTTGCACCCGTTGCTCACCCACAACCCTATAAAATTGTTTAGGTCGATTCATCATCAATCCACATTTTACAAAGGTGTCAGGTTCGTATACAATTCGGCTCGTATAAGGACAACTTGTGATGCGATGTTGTGCCTATCGCATGAATCCATCCAAACGTTCAAAGTTAAAAAGGCAAGTTGATGAACTTCTCCAGAAGAGATTCATTAAGGAGAGTATGTGTCGTGCCAGCGCTGCTCACACCCAAGAAAGATGGATCTTGGAGGATGTGTATTGATAGGCGCGCTATTAATAAAATTACAGGCAAGTATCGGTTTCCTATACCGAGACTGGATGACATGTTGGATATGATGGTCAGTGCCACTATATTTTCAAAGATCGATTTAAAGAGTGGATATCATCAAATCCGAGTTCATCCAGGGGATGAATGGAAAAGTGTCTTTAAGACCAGGGATGGTTTATATGAGTGGTTTGTCATGTCTTTCGAGCTTTCAAATGCCCTGAGCACATTTATGTTAATCATGACACAGATGTTAAGGCTTTTCATAGGCAAGTTCCTTGTGGTTTATTTCGATGACATCCTTATCTATAGACACGACAAGATACAACACTTAAACCACTTAAGACAAGTTTGTATGACTCTCAGAAGAGAAAAGTTATACGTGAACCTAAAGAAGTGCACTTTCATGTTACAAAACATTGTCTTCTTAGGGTTTGTCGTAACCTTTGAAGGAATGACTGCGGACTCGGAAAAGGTTAAAGCTATTGTGAATGATCCGAACCTCGAAACATTCACAAAGTTTGTAGCTTCTATGGGTTAGCCACTTTTTACAGGCAGTTCATCTGTAATTTCAGTACGGTAACATTCTCTATCACCTATTGCACCAAAAAAGGGGAGTTTAAATGGACACATGTTGCGGCAAAAACCTTTAAGGAGATTAAGTCCTGAATGACTGAAACTCCTGTTATGCGCCTTCTTGACTTTTCTAAGGTCTTTGAGGTACGCGTCTGGCGTAGGAATTGGAGGAGTGTTAAGCCAAGAGAACCATTCGATAGCTTATTTCAACGAGAAGCTAAATGAGGCCAAACATAAATACTCTACCTATGATAAAGAATTCTATGCGATAGTGAAATCTCTCAAATATTGGAAACACTATTTGCTACCACATGAATTTGTCTTGTTCTCTGATCATGAAGCCCTTAGATTTGAGTTCCCAAAAGAAGTTAAACACGCGACATACAAAATGGGTGGAGCAACTTCAAGCTTCACCTTTGTGCTGAAACATAGGGCAGGAGTAGAGAATCGAGTTGCTGACGCGCTTAACTGTAGAGTGGCGACGTTACACTCATTGAGTGTTAAGGTGATTGGATTCGATTCTCATAGATGATTATCCTACATAGCCGGATTTTGGTGAAGAGTACACCTCACTTCTGAGTGTACAGTCTGTGAGAGAAAGTATACCCTATATGACAGGTATTTGTTCGTAAAACACGACTTGTGTATTCCCCGCACTTCTCTACAAGATTTTCTTGTTTAATTTGGGAATTACACGCTAGTGGGGTTGTCGGCCACTTTGGTCGCAACAAGACCGTTGCAGTGGTTGAAGACCAGTTTTATTGGCCCAATCTCACCTGAGATGTTGTCAAAATCATCAACCAGTGTCGTGTTTGCCAATTTCTAAAACAAAGGAGACCAAACACCGGGTTGTACACCTCTACCTGTGCCACACACACCGTGGCAAGATCTTTTCATGGACTTTGTGTTAAGCCTTCCTAAGACCCTCCTCAAGGACGATTCGGTGTTTGCCGATGTGGGCAGTTTTTTGAAAATGACCCATTTCATCGCATGTTTGAAGACCTCAGATGCAAGTAACATTATTACACTCTTCTTTAATGAGGTTGTTCGTCTGCACGGTTTGCCTAAAATCATAATGTCTGATCATGATGTTAAGTATGTCAGTTACTTTTGAAAGACACTATGACACAAAATAGGGACTAGACTTCAGTTTTTGTCAGTATATCACCCCCAAACAGATGGGCAAACCGAGGCTTTAAATTGGAGTTTAGGTAATTTATTACGGTGTCTACTAGGTGTGCATATTAGGAGTTGGGATTCCATTCTACCTGTAGCGGAGTTTGCATACAATAATTTGGTAAATAGAACCACAGGTATGAGTCCATTTCAAATCGTGCATGGTTATAAACCTAGGGCACTTGTAGACCTCATCCCGATGTCAGTTCATCAAAGGTTGTCAGAGTTTACATCTATATTTGCACATCGCATTCATGAATTACATGCTGAGATTAAAAGACGAATTAATGTGAACAATGAAAAATATAATATTTCTGTAGATTCTCATAGAAGGTTCAAAGAATTTCAAGAGGATGATTTTGTGATGGTTCGGAATAGACCTGAGCGATTTCCTCAAAGGAATGCTAAGAAATTACAAGCTCGTAGTATTGGACCCTATAGGCTTTTGAAGCGTACAAGTTCTAACACTTAAATCCTAGATTTACTGTTAGAACTAGGGATTAGCACGACTTTCAACGTGGATGATCTTGTTCCATTCCATGGCCATTCAAACATCCCACCCAATCGAGCCTTCCACCTCCGATGTTATCCTTATTCCCCTCCCTATCCCATTACCTCCACCTACACAACCATCTCGTGAGATCATTGAAGATATTTTGGAGGATCAGATTGTATCCACCAGTCAGGGGGACTTCAAAAGTACTTAGTAAAGTGGAAGAACAAAGCTGATTTGGAGAATATGTGAATAATAAGGGAAGAATTTTAACAGATCGACCCGAATCTCCTCAAGCTCTATCACAACCAATATTCATCGGGATGAATCCTTCTAACCCGAGGAGAATTGATGGGGACATCTGATTTAAGCAGTCACCCGTAACTTATCGAAGGCGAAAGAAGAATGTGAAAGTGGTCCGGAAGAAGAATTGCACAGTTTCAAGAGATTAATGTGTGTTTTGGTCGATCGATCGATCCCAGATTGTCAATCGATCAATTGAAGACAAAGGCTTGTGGCTTTTGGCGAACTTACCCTTCTCAGTCAATCGATCGGCTCCAAACTTTCGATTGATCAATTGTGGACAGAACCTTTGGGCTGCAATTTTATTATTCATCAGTCGATCGATCAACTCTAGAATCGATTGATCGAGATCGCGCGAGACAAGTCTGTCAAAAGATGGAATTTTGGTTTTCTTTAACAAAATTTGTCATTTTAGTATTTTAAGTTTTTAAGACTCTTTTATTTCAAGTTAGGGTTTACTTTGCCTATTTAAAGACTTGTAAAAATAACTTTAATTATTGATGGTTAATGAAATATTGCTTTTACAATTTTGAGAGTTTTTATTAAACTTTTTGTGAGTGTGTGATCCTCTCAACCGAAGAGTGATTCTTCGTCCTGCGTGTGGTTTGGTGTGAGACCAACTTTTCTCTCCTATCTATCTTCTCTTATCTATGAGCTACGTAAATATCTAACCGTAATCTACCCAGTTCACCATTAAATTTAATCATAGCCTTGCTTTTTCGCATTGTATCGAAAGAACCCATTGAGTTCGTTTGAAACCCTAAAACTATCGGAGATATAATCGTTCAGTAAGAACCCTAGTCTTCTAAATCCGATAGGAAATGTACGCGAATATTGTTCCGAGCTAGACCTAAAATCATCTAATAGAATATCTTAGTATTTTCTATGATAAACTGTTATGGAATTTGGTATTTTAATTATTCCGTATTAAATTTTTTATTAATCTCAGCCCTCGCATTGCATGTGTTAGTTTCCGCATCACAAATAGGCATGTACTTTTCATCCTATCTCCTAGTTGTCTCTTATCAAACTATTTCTCCATCCTACCGAGCCTATGCTGTATCCATCTCACCCATTGCCATTTCGAGATCTATTCTTGATGCTCTTCAATATCCTGCATGGAAAGCTAGTGTTGTGAGCCAATTAATGCACTCTTATAGGGAGCCTCATGTGCGTCAAGTCTTGCCGTGGCCCAGGGCTCATGCACTCATTGCATGGTCATCTAGATATATTAGGTTTTTTTATGCTAATTATGTTGGCTCGCCACTCCTCCTGGCTGTTGCACCTTCTTAGATGGAAATTCATCCACTTAGACAAGTAAGAAATTGGTTGACTCTAGAATGACCGCTGAGTCCGAGTATCAGACAATGGCTTCCCTCCTCCTCTATCCATGCCCTTACAATGTGATAATGAGGCGGCTATTCATATCACTTAAAATCTAGTTCATTATGAATGAACTAAGCATATTGAAGTTGACATCCACCTTTTGCACCAGATGGCATTATTAACACACTGATGCTTCAGACATCACAATAGTTGGCAGAAATCTTCACCAAGCTAGTTGGTCCTACTAAGTTGAAAATTGTCAAGCTGGATATGATTGAAAAGCATGATCCAACTTCAGG
This sequence comes from Chloranthus sessilifolius, assembly GCA_021018995.1. Lineage (NCBI taxonomy): Eukaryota > Viridiplantae > Streptophyta > Magnoliopsida > Chloranthales > Chloranthaceae > Chloranthus > Chloranthus sessilifolius. Next base: position 14,382,454 of record CM037588.1, read on the forward strand.
GTTAGTACTATCTGTATAGTCAACAAATGCCCTTGGACTGATTTTTTGGTTTTTATGGCTACATTGTATCATTTTCCGATAGATAAGCTGGGATTGAACCTGCAACTTCAAGGTTGCATCATTGTGCACCTTCCACTGAGCTACATGCTCAATACCTGTTACATTGTATCATGAAAGTATAGTGGCAGTTAGTTCTGATGTCTAATATAAATGGGGTTAGAGAAAACTCTCTAACCCTAAGACAGCCTCTCCAAATATATGCCTCTCCTTTTCTCCTTGTCTCCTTTTCTTATGCTTCCTTAACCATTCTTCAATTCCAGCCTCCTTCTCCTTCACATATTTGTTAGATAAACTTAGGAACAGAAATCCGAAAATGATGAAATGGGCAAGAGAATTGGACTCGAGACACGTAATCATTGTCTTTAAAACGCTATTCGCTCTCTACTCGAATAAATTCTAGAGTTTGCAAAAGGGTTCCAGCGAGACGTTTCCAGGATACAACGAGCCCAATCTCTTGAATGCGATCCGTTACTTTGCAACAGTAGAGGATCGCCCAAGAAACTCAAACCGATGAAGTACCACCAAAAGAAGACAGCAAGATAAATTCTCAAGTATTATGCAAGGAATCCGATGGATTTCAGTGTACTCAAATCTGTGTTCTAAATCCTCCTGTTATAGGATTTTCAATATGACTGTTGGACCAACAGTCATATTGAAAACGGCTCGGATCTTTCAAAAATTTCAATCGTTTCATCCAACGGCTGTATGAAAGGTTGCAACGTTTTGAATTCAAATTCGAACGGTTGCACACCTTTATAAGTGGTTATGAAACGATTGGGTCCAACGGTCAACATTTGACCAATCAGTTTGACCCAATAGAACCGAATTGACCCACTGATTAGGCTCAACCCGGCTCATGAATAATTTGACCGTTGGATCTACTTGGTCAAAAAATCAAACCTCTCCTTGCGACGATGCGCACGTGCGCGCCAATGCGCCTAAACGCCAATCGCCACGCACACACGCGCGAGCGCGGCGGTTCGCCACTAGGCACTCTTCTCTTCTTATTGTCAAACAATAATAGAAGGTGAAAGGTTCTATATATAGCCTAAACACTTTTTACTTTTACCAATGTGAGACTATTCATTTGCATACAAAAATGAGAATACCTGTTGCCTAAAAATTAACTCACAAAATTAAGAAAGAAATCAAAAGCAAGTTTTATTTTCTTTAAAATTATTTAATATATTTATTATATTCTAAATTAATAAATAAATATAACAATATTAACAACAAACAAGAAGTAATCCATGACAATAAGGAACCATTCACCACACATTTGGAATAAAGTAATTAGTCAAAACTCATAGAATTAAGGTTTTGGGAGCGTGTAGAAAAAAATTCTGAGATCTCACAAACCTCCCTTTCTTCATTTCTATTGCAATTTCTTGATTATTATATGACGATTCGGGAAATCATTTTATGACTTGGTATACTCCTTACACCGTAGTTACCAGATTTGTTGTCAGTTCCGTTCAAATGGTTTGGAGGTAACAACATTGAAACTAAGAAATGTTGTATGTTAGCTGCTGAGTTCACTAAATCAGTTTGTAAAATAAGAGAGGGAAACAGAAGAAAAAGACTCCAACAACCTGAGGTGAGAAACTAGCAACTGGTCAGTGAGCTAGCGTTGAATGGAGCAAGACACCCTGGGACCAAAGCTTTAACTTCGAACTCCAAGCCTCCAATAGTTTTAATATTGGTGTGAACAGTTACACCTGGCCTCTTTTCCGAAAGGAGAGGTAAATAGAAAACATGAATACCAAGTTGATATTCCATGAAGCTCTATTGTGAAGAAATTTAACTATGAAAAGGACCACATATATCCCCCATTTATGCTTATATTATATGCAGATGAACATTTCAATATAAAAGGTAAGCCAAAATCAGGCAATTGAGGCACTTATAATAGATAACATATTTACGGAATTGATGTACACCAAACTCTGCCCCACCAAAGAATTTCATAAATGCACATACCCATCAATCTTGACCACCCATTCAGTGGGTTACCTCTTGAATGGGCGTAGTCCAATATATATATTGACCGAGAAGCTCATAACCAGCCGCTCAATCTGCTAAACGGTCATTAAAAAGAACTAACTGATCAGGAAATTTGAATATGTTTTGTGCACCAATTTGGCCCACGGCTAGGCCCAAGCATGTAATATAGAATGCAGAGTATTATGCTATGATCCATCTTTTTATATTTCTATATAACTTCCAACATTTATGTGCGTACTGTGATAACGGAATGTATGAAGTAGGTACCAATCTTCATAGCTGAAATAGCACCCATGAGGCTTCGTGGGGGGCTTGCAATCCTGAATCAGGTATGAGAATCTTGCTATAAAAGCTGATTACTAGAATGATAATTAAAGATGAACCCCTTATGAGAGGGAATATATGGTGTGAAACAACATATGTCAAGCTCATTGTCAAAAATAACACCAACAATGAAAACTAGGGAATATGCAACGCTCAACGTCAACAAGTGTGCCATGTGGTGGGAAGGACCTGATGTAAAGATCTAGTAGGTCGAAGATTGCATTAGAAAAACATCTCTATCGTGTGATTCAAAGCGATCAAACAACTTTACAATGAGCATCTAAACAGGTTTGGAAATTTACATGGTAGCCTTTCATTTTAAAGCCGTTTGACCGATTTTAATCACACATGGAGATGCTTTTTTCTGGTGCAATCTTCGATCCACCAGACCTTTAAATCAAATCATTTGCATCACATGGCACACTTGATGAAAAATCGTGCCACATGTACCCAATCAGCGACAAGTTCCAATCACTATACCAGCTCAATAAAGAATTGCTAAATGAGCTTAACATGTTGGTCATTATGTAGAAAATGGAATCCACAGCCCCTCATTAGAATATATCAAAGAAAATAAAAAAAGAAGGCATCCACTTACTGTGTATTTATCTCCTGCAGCTCTTGGTCTGTTGGGGAACAGCTAGTGCCTACATCCTAGGGACATTTGTAAATTGGCGGAAACTTGCACTAACTGGTAATTTTTCGTACAGTAAGTAGCAATGCACACAGTTATATATAAATAAATATAATATCTTACTCTTCGAAGTTTTTCAATATATGATATCCAAAAATCACATGGATGATAGAGAAGTGGTAACTGATCATGAAGTCTATGAAATGGGCATGACGTGGATTATTTAGCTGTTTGGAATATCAAAGTATCAAACATTTGATAAGATAAAGATGAATTATAAAGGTAGGGGAAGAGAGGGGGGGAGATTGATCAAGCTTATGAAAAGTCCTTGAAACCATCAATCCTATCAACAGTTGACTTCAACAAATGTCAGAGCCTAAGAAAATCTATGAAAGTGCAATTTGACAGGTTATGGTGGCTACAAAGGCTACCTATAAGCTTGATAATCTTATGATGTCGATGAAGAATTATCTATTTAATGAGAACTAAGAAAGAGACTGACTGATAGAGCTTGCTTTTAGGAATCATCCCATGCCTTCTTCTGTTTGTGGGTATCTCTTTCATTCCAGAGTCTCCAAGATGGCTGGTAAGCTATTTGATGTGAATTATTACAATCTTTCGTCTTTACAGAGAGAGAGAGAGAGAGAAATGACACAGGGCATATGCATTTGTTGCAGGCAAAAGTTGGCTATCAGAAGGAGTTCGAAGCTGCTTTACGGAGGCTTCGTGGCAAGGAAGCTGATATATCTCATGAAGCAGCCGAAATTCAAGTTCTTATTTCAAACTCAAATCATCATATATCCTTTGTGATGGCACTGCCCTACAACCCACCGTTCAAAAGCTTAAACTCGACTATGAACTCATCCATGTCGAATTGCCCAAGTCAATAATATACTAGGGCAAATCATGAGTCAATGGAATATTATACATAAACAAGAGAAAATTTTAAAACTGTTACGAAATTTGGATTCCTTCCACAATCATGGGGAAGTGGTCTGGTTGGGAGTATAGGGGTAGCATCCCAATATGTAATCTCGCAGTAAATTTGAATTGTTTGTCATAAGGATATCTAATGGCTGAGATAAGTTACAGGGTTAACAACTAAGTATATAAAGCCATTTTGGTTCATTTTTTCATGGGTTTCACAAAACGAAGAGGAGATTTACTCCCTTCTTTAGATTTCTCATTCAAAGGATTGTGAACTTGCTTGCATGAATTACCCACAAAGGATGAACCATACAAAATTTGAGTTGTGGGATGTCGTTTTTGCACTTTAATCTCCTTTTCCTGCATCTCTAACATTTTGGATACACAACATATTTAAACTTTAAAAACTCATATAACTTACGTATAGACGATGAAACTGGCTGTGGATATAAAAGATGATGAAAAAAAAAGTACAAACTTACACTTCTGAAGCCACAAGGGATCCCTTTTCATGTAAAAGAAGATAGAAATGATGGCTTATGGTTCTTGACAGGATTATATAAGAACTCTTGAACACCTTCCAAAATCTAGAATGAAAGATGTGTTTCAAAGAAGATATGCAAGTCCTCTCAAAGTGAGTTTTTTTTTTTCGAATTTAAAAGTTATAAAAATGTACTAGTGACAGTTAAACCTCTCATCACAACTCAGTTTTGATGTCCAGATTGGAGTTGGATTAATGGCATTTCGACAACTCGGAGGGGTTAATGGGATTTCGTTTTATGCAAATGAAATTTTTGTCTCAGCGGGTAAGAAATGTTTTTAGTCCCTTTTTTTAAATGGTTCAACTTTGAGCCTTAGTACCAGACATCTTCTACCGACCAAACCAAGCTCCTGCTTTGGTCATAAAATAACTTAAGTTCAACTTTTCATTGAATGCTCCTGCTACCTGCTACATCAGGTGACTAAGCTTCGGTGCTTATAATATGAAATCTAAGCTGAAACCTCAAGGGGTTAGGCGAGTTGGCCAGGTACTTACTTCCAAAAGCAGGAGACCTGAGTTCGAATCCCCTCCCCCCTTGAGGCCACCCTAGGGATTTATATCCTGTGCTGATCTGGCATGTGCTGAATTTGGGGTGCGCATGTGCCCTTGGGATTAGGCGGGTGCTCTAAGAGGCCCGGATACCCAGGTTATCAAAAGAAAATCTAAGCTGATTCTGTCTGTTAGTTCAGGATATTCTTCTGGAAATTTCGAAACTATAGTAATGGGCTGTATTCAGGTGATTAATTCCCTCAATATCCTTGAATTTTCAACGCCTTGTATTCAAATTAACGATAAAAGAGACTGATTTGCAGATTCCCATTACTGCATTGGGAGCAATATTAATAGATAAGACGGGAAGAAAACCCATTCTTCTGGTAAGTATTGTATACAAGTAGTTATTAACTATTATAATCAATATGATGGAAAGCATTGACCAATAAAAGGTGTTTTTCAACTCAGGTCTCTATAGTAGGGCAACTCCTGGGCTCTTTGCTAACTGCATTTTCATTCTTTCTGAAGGCAAGTATCAAATTATAGCCTCCAATTGATTATCAAATTATCATGATATATACATTTTCCTGTTGGTTCATATATTTCTTTATTCTTACCACAGAAAATCTTCTTTATGAACCAGGCCCAGAACTTATTAATAAAGTGGGTCCCAGTACTAACCCTCACTGGAATACTGGTAAACAGAAAATGCCTACCTGTGTAGAAGGTTTTAATTTATTGGGAAGAATCTTTAAAAAATTTATTTGCATGTTCTCACTGATAACAGGTTGGGATAGGGTCGTTCTCATTCGGGATGGGATCAGTTCCTTGGCTAATAATGTCTGAGGTACGAAATTTGCCTTTGTATTGCCCTGAGATATATACCAAGGTTATGATATAACCCGCCTACCAATTATGCTGCAGATATTCCCTATGAATGTAAAAGGAACCGCCGGAAGCTTGGTGACTCTGGTGAACTGGTTCACGAACTCAGTAGTCGTCTACTTTTTCAATTTCCTCCTGAGCTGGAGCTCATCAGGTAGGAGAACTCAGTCCCCATATTCAATTCCGGAAAATCTAAGACATGAAAATGCAAAAAAAAACTAAGTCCCTAACAGTTGACTCAGAATTTTAATTTTTTTTAGAAGTCGGGAATTTCTTCTTCTACTTAGTTTCAAAGCACGGATATAATGAATTAATGGAAGAGATTGAGAAAGGAAACTTTATTTATAAGTTTCGTACTTAAAACCTACTCTAACTACGACTTAAAGTCCAAACTACGCCAAAGAGTTTGACCACCCACGCATGGACCTACTTGCATGGGCCCTCTTCCCACTCTCTCTAACATTATTTTTTCTCTCTCAATGGCCCACGCAGGCCATCCTCCCTTACCCTCTCATTGATGGCCCACGCAGGCCATCCCTCTTTTTCTCATTTCTTTTCTCACTTTTATCGTTCTCTTTCTCTCTTGAAATATGGCCTACGCAGGTCACCGGCGTTGGCCATCTCTCTTTTCTCCTCTTTTCCTCTTATGGCCCACGCAGGTCCACCTGCGTGGGCCATCTCATTCTTTTCTTCTAATCTTCTCTCATATCTTTCTCAATGTTCTTTTTTCTCCTTTCTTCTCTCTCGTCTTTTTTTCTTGAAATATGGCCCACGTTGGTCACCTGCGTGGGTCATTGCACTCTTTTCCATTTTTTTTATGAGTACTCTTTTCCATTTCATTATTTACTTCTCCGTTTTCTCTCCTCATTTTTCTCACAATGTTCAAGTCTCTTTCAAAATGGCCCACGCAGGCGCCTATGTGGGTCATCTCCTTCGAACATTGGTCCTCTCATTTCTCTGCTTAAGCAAATAACCACTTGCATAAGTCATTCTTCTCTCAATCGGCATGAAGGCTAAGGCCCACACAATCCTCACGACCCTTGATTTTGTGAAACTCTTGTAGAAATCGTACAATTATAACTTCCCGTAACCGTTACCATAAATTTATAAATAGCAGATTCCTTCTTATTAAATAGAAAATTCTTACGTGAGAGCCCTATCGAAAACTTCTCCGACTTTAATTCTCTTGTAAGAGACCTTAAGGTATTTTTGAGATTCTTTCCGTTCCCTCATTCTTTTTTCCTTTTTTCTTACTTAAAGTGTACGGGAGAAATAAGATTGGATTGAATTCTGAATTCTGATTATTTCCGATACAGGTGCATCTAGGATAAGAGCTACAACCCCTACCTAAATGTGATACACTTAGGATAAGAGTTACGACTCTTACCTAAGTATGATTTAGGTTGTAATTTGAGATTACGCGTTACGGCACGTACCCAATTTTTTGTGTACTTAGAGATAGTTAAGTTATGTGGGTATAATCCCTCACTTAACTCTTAGTACGCTCGGATTGCAACCACATATATGATATTCGTACGGGTTGCAATCACGAACCTAAAGAACGATTCCGGACTTCGACACCTGAAATATTCATCTACAATAAATTAAAGTTTCCCTCGCAGTTCGAGTCATCACTCCCTCAAATATAGGGTTTGTGTCTCAACCTCGAGATCGAAAATTCTTTTACGATGGTAAAATTTAATTTCTTGATATGCAAATAATTAAGTCATACCTAATAGGAATATCTATGTAGGTCGTACCTGTGTAGGTTGTACTTGAGTGGGTCGTGCCTGCCCTGGTCGTACCTGTGTAGGCCATACCTGCATAAGCCGTACCTGAGTGGGTTATACCTGCGTGAGATGTGCCTGCCCTGGCCTTACCTATGTAGGTCATACCTGAGTGGGTCGTACCTGCGTGAGTCGTGTCTACCTTGACCTTACCTGCGTGGGTCGTGTTTGTCCTGACTGTACCAGCATAGGTCATACCTACTTAGGTCATACTTGCGTGGGTTGTACCTGCGTGGGCCGTACCTGCCTTGGTCGTACCTGTGTAGGTCGTACCTACATGAGCTATAACTGCCTGATCACGCCTACCCTGAACGTACTTGTCCTGACTGTACTTGCATAAGTCATACCTGTGTAGGTCGTATCTACGTGGGTTGTACCTGCGTGCGTCGTGCCTGCCCTGGCCATACCTACATAGGTCGTGCCAGCGTAGGTCGTACCTACATGACTATACCTGCGTGGGTCGTGCCTACCCTTGTCGTACCGGCTAAAGCCATACATGTGTGGGTCGTACCTACCCTGGTCGTCCCTTATGCAACCCTCGTGTGGGTTAAATATTTTAATGATAGATTCATTGACGTTTAGTCAAACGTTCATAATCCGATATCGTAACGAGATCCTATGGTGAATTTTATATATGTGAACCAAATCTTGTGATTTTGGTCAAATCTAACAGTGGACTCGTTAACTTTTAGTCAAACGATCATAATACGAGATCTTACGGTAGATTTATTACATGTTGACCAAATTTTGTGATTTTGGTCAAATCCAACGATGGACTCATTGACTTTTGGTCAAACAATCATACTACGAGATTGTAATGAGATCCTACGATGGATTTGTTACATGACCAAATCTTATGATTTTAGTTAAATCCAACGGTCGACTCGTTGACTTTTTATCAAACAATTATACTACGAGATTGTAATGAGATCCTGCGGTGGATTTATTATATGTTGACTAAATCTTGTGATTTTGGTCAAATCCAATGGTAGACTCGTTGATTTTTGGTCAAACGATCATACTATGAGATCGTAACGATATCCTACGGTGAATTTATTATATGTTAACCAAATCTTGTGATTTTAGTCAAATCCAATAGTGGATTCATTGACTTTTGATCAAACTATCATAATAAGAAATCATAATAAGATCCAACGATATATTTGTTACATGTTGACCAAATCTTTTGATTTTGATCAATCTAACGGTGAACTAGTTTACGTTTAGTCAAACCGTCATAATACGCGACCGTAATAAGATCCAACGGTGGATTTATCATGTATTGATCAAATTTCATTGTTTTGGTCAAATCCAACGATGAATTCATTAACTTTACGTTAAAATGATTATATTATAAGATCAATATGTGATCTAATGGTAAAATCATCACAAAATAACCTATGATGATCAAATTATAAGGAATTTGATGATATCTGACCCGTGATTAGATACCCCATAACTAAAAGTGCTAATTCTTTGGATGACCATACATCTGAAAATAGACCCAGTATTTGAATTCATCTTCCAGACAAGTGAGCAATAATTAATTATAAGACTCATCCACGAACTCCTCATACTCATATTTGACCATGCTTATCAATCGAATGGACCAAACTTCCGAAGAAGGGGCTCTCTCATCCTACGTCCTCTGTTTCACATCACCTGAGTCTCTGTGCTTATCAATCGAATGGACTTAACTTCCGAAGAAGGGGCTCTCTCATCCTACGTCCTCTGTTTCACATCGCCTGAGTCTCTGATGAAGAGAGTATATTGCATGTCCATCTCGTACTGTGAAGACGAAGATGTTAATGAAGACTTAGACATATATAGGATTTATTTTGCTTATTTCAGAAATGTAATTACTTTACTTTTCTTTAGTAGCTTTTAATCAGGGGTATTCAATTTTTTATGTAATTAACAAGGGATCAATTACGATACCCGAAAGTGTAAAGTCCGTCATTTTCAATAAAACCCTCCCCTAGCGAGAGGAAATTTTTTATGATTGATTTGTATTGGATTTATATTCTACGCAAATTTATTGTTTACAAATTTTTTGGTACGCCCGGTGGGACACGCTTCTCTCATCTTTAAGCTACAAAATGAAACGAATTCTCTGATAATGAGTTAAATGTGATGAATGATTAATCAATGGTTATTCCGTACATACATTCATTTAATCGTTGGTTATTCCATGTAGTAGATTTATTCAGCTTACCAACTAACTAGATGACTTATGGAAAGAGCATTACATCCTTTTCCACTAACAATCAACATGTGGAGAGAGCATACCCTCAAGCCGAGGAGGCAGCACTCAGATACTCAACCACCCTCATGGCTCGCGCAACTTTAGAAGAAGAACGTTCTCATATGGAGGAATCAGTGCTTCCTAATTCGTTCACTTCGACTGAGAACCCACTATATGGAGATGTCGATCCCCTCTTCTCGAAGGATGAATCTCCTGAAACTCCATCAGTAAAATCACCCTAATCAAACTCCGTGAGCCCTACAGGAATACTGAGAATTGTTAATACACTTGCTTCACTTCATCTGGAGGCAATTGATGACTCATCGTCATTCAACTCACCTCGTCTGGAGGAAAATCATATGATCATTTCATCTGATAATGAAACTTCACCTCATACGGAGGGAATCGATGACTTGTCGCCATTCAACTCACCTTGCGTGGAGGCAAACAAGATAATCATTTCATCTTTGAAAGTTGATGATAAGTCTTTTTCAAACAAAGCTCGTTCTTCGAACTCCCTTCACCACAAAACCCGCTACATATCAGCAGAAGTTATAATGATGACACATCCTACTGTCATGCCAATCATGATGGTTTCTAGTATAGACAGCATATCTCTTTTAGAGAAAATTCATGTGACAACTCGGATTTCGGCACCCCGAAATCCGCATCGTCGATACAACCCTCAAGGCTGTACCCTATATATTCCATAGAACGCTTGGTACACCCATGCCAAAAGTGGAAACAAAGCACACGTAACTAAACAGGTAAGGTCATCATAAAGCACGTAAACCCTCTTGTATATATAAGATGACCCAAAATTACAAAAGACTGTTCAATTATCATGCCAATCGCATGAACAAAAGAACCAAACCGAACCATCAGTGACATACAAAAGTCACCAAGGGATGGTTCGCAAAAAGAATAAAATATCTCAAGAAATTGACTTCTTACAAAACATAGATGGCTGGACGTACCAAGCTTTACAAATGATTTCACAAAAAGAACATCAAAGTGCCACAACACATGTCTACTAAAAGAAATCCTCTGGAGGGGGCTCTGACTCCTCCAAGGGCACGTAATCTGAGTTCTCCAAGTCCGGGTTCTCGGTATTCTCAGCTAACTCTGAACATGTGACGTATAGTCGAAGGGTGAGCTACATCATAGCTCAATAAGGAAAACGATAGCATGTATATTATCTAACATCACACGTATCTTTCATGACACATTCAAAGCATATGAACAAAATCTGAAGCATTTGTTATGACTAAACAGACTATCTGATGCATAGTTTCAAAACACATTTCTTATGGTTGAACGGAACACACCTTATACGCACACACTTAAAAGAATTATTTAAATAATTGATCGAGCAATATAGCATCGAGCCCCCGATAGAAGTATCCACCATCGTCGTTCACATGAACCATTGCACAATGCTTAAGTTCCTTTGCATGAGGTGACTTGTGTCGAACGAAGTATTTTCACTGTTGGAAATCAAAGAACTAATATCCCACCGAACCAGTACACAATTTGTATGGATTTCCCGCCGTACTAGTCACGGATATCCCGCCGTGTCGGTTGGGTATTCACAATTAAACTTTAAATCAATGTGCAAGTTTACATATAGTTTATCACCATAAATTTGTGCTAAATATGCTAATTCAAGGTTGTCACACGTCCACACGTACTTAATCACATCACTATTAATGTCACACACATGTCCTTCACATATCACATTAATAAGGACTTCGAACTCACACACATAGTACCCACACACACATATTTCCCTCTTAGTGATCACGTTTTCTGATTTAGCATGTTTAAAGCTACACAATGAATGCATGCTAATTGAAGACAAAGGTCGGAAAGCACACGTATATCTATCATATCATTACGCACGTGCTAGTTGAAAGTAAATACACATGCTACTGAGTTTTCCCTACCTCAAATGAAGTGACACGAAGATTAAACCCATAACATCCTGCACTAGCTCATATACATGTGCACACATCAACCTTATAGTCAAAAATATTCAAACATCCCATGAGAAAGCCTAAAAGAATAAAAGACATACACTACTGAAGAATTCAGAAGAAAAGAATAAGGTGAAGTACCCTGTTCCTAATGCGAACAAGCCCCTGAGGCTTGGGCGCGCCAGCCCAAACCTCGCGCGACCGAACTGACATTTAGTTATCTGGAGTGTGTCGTGCGAGGCCTCGCTCGAGCAAGCCCTATTACACTTAAGTCCTCGCGCGAGCGAGGCACAGGATTCTCGCAGCTTTACTTAAGTTCTCGCGATGCTCCCTAAGTCCTCTCTCTGAGGCTCGCGCGAGAGAGCCCTTAAGCTCGTGCGCGCGAGGATCAAAGATATTCAGATCTGAGTTTTTTCCGCCAAACTCGATCCTCACCAAATCTTAACCATTTTAAACCCTCTTATCTAAGGAACATTAAATGTTATATTTACAATATAAATAGCATTAAATCCATACCTTTAACATATGCCTTGGATCTCCCATGGATCAAATCTTTCTTGAAGAAATCTAAAGGGTTTTAAAAACCCCAAATCTGCTCCATACCTTCCCCAAACTCTCAGACTCACACGAGATCGTCACAATCATGTAGCTCGAATCCCCCCACACACTTAAGCCGTTTCTCTTACCTTCTATTTGATCTAATCACCTTGATTCCAAAATCCTTATATCCTTCCCTTCAAATCCTTTTCCTTCTCTCTTTCTCTCTATTTCTCAACACTCAAATGAGCTAAAAAGAAACCCACGTGTGAGACCCCCTTATCTCAACAAGTTGAGTTTGTTAACTTGTTAAATACAAACACCCCACATAGGTGTTACTTAACCTCTAACACCTAATGTGTTAGACACAGACACATACCAAGATGTGAACATGTGCATGGGTTCCCTTGTGAACCACATACACACATGTACGCACCAGATCTACACGGTACGTGAGAATTGCTTGACTTACACGATTTACGAAAATTGGGGTTATTATAATTCAAGAGTTGCGTCGCACTATCAGTATTCCGGACACTGAAATAGTTGCACTTCTCGAGAGAGAAAAGCAAAGTAAAGAAATAAATGGTATCTTATCAATGGATCAAGTTCAACATATGATAACTGAAAATCTTAAAGACTTTCAAAGGACTTCTAAGTCTTACAGAAAGTCTTACTCGCCAGAAATCGATGATATTCCATTTCCAGCCGACTTTCAACACAACCAAAATTCACCCGTTTCAATGGAAGTGGTTTAGCTCAAGGGCATCTGATGCATTTCCTCGCATCATGCAGAGACATCGCCAAGAATAGTGCGTTGTTGCTAAGGCAATTCGTACAAACCTTGGAAGGACCAACTTTCACCTGATATATGATGTTATTACCCAATTCGATAACGAGTTGAGATCAAATGCAAAAATAGTTCCTATAGAAATTTTTCAGTATCCAGAGATCTGTAGGGATTGCAGAGCTATCACAAATGGAGTAGCAATCACACGAAAGGGTTGTCGATTATATCACGAAATGGAGAGATATCAGTCTTCTTTATTCATCAAAGATTTTAAAATTGGAGGCAATTCAAGTGTGCCTCAGTGGTTTGAAGAAGGATATAAGTATACCTCTTCATGGAAAGGTTCCAAAAACACTTGAAGAATTATCTTCACAAGCTACAGATATCGAAAGGTTTCTTACCCAATGCTTCAAAATTGAATAAAAATCTATCTATATATATATATATATATACATATATAAACTCCAGTCATCAACTAAAGTTTCCAACAGACCAAGAGGCACTTTGATCCTCCAAAGAACTTATTGAGCATAGGCTCAAAAGACAAAAAAAGTCGGGAGGCACATCGGATTCGAATATCGTATGTCTTCGAAACTTAAACATTGATCGTTGAAGAACGATATTATCTTCATCGTTTAACACCCTATGATCATCACTCGAAAATGCTCAGAAGCTCAAACCCGAGAGGAAAAGACTATATGTGCATTCCATTCAAATGGTTTACATCTGTAGAAGGAAATTAGTTACCACTTATCGATGGTTGCTTCGTTCATGAAATATATATATTCTCCCTCTCGTATGAGAATAAATTACGTGAGAATATACGTAGGTATGTTATGTGTAATCTCCTACTCATATGAGTCTAAACTGCGTAAGGTACGTACATAGGTATATTATCACCATTTAACCTCCTACTCGCACGAGGATAAACTGCATAAGGTAATGTAGGTAGGTACATTCTATTATACTTAACCTCTTACTCTCACCAGGATAAACTGAGGAAGGTAAGATACAGCTGAGGAAGGTAATATACATAGGTACATTCTATAATATGTAATCTCCTGCGAGGGATATGTATGTAGCTATGTTATATGTATTCCTCTATGCACACAAGAATAAATTGCGTATGTCATATGTAATCCTGATTATTCACACGAGAGTAGAGTTTGAGAGTATATGATTGCGACATATGAAATAAACTGGGTAACTTGATACCTGCTAAAATCTTGAATCATTTATTTCGAACAAATTTTGTATTCGATAAATCAGGTGATTAAATAAAAGTCTGCATAGTGCAGTTATCACATTTCTAGTCAGTCTTTCTGGCAATCCTAATTTTGCTAAAATAAATCGAGCTATCCATTGTTGTCAAATGGCTTAAGCGATGCTAAGCGATTTGGCTCCATTTCGCTTAAGCGAATCGCTTAAGCCATGGCATACTTTTTTTTTTTTCAAAAATAAAAATAAAAATTATAAAAATAAAAATAAATTAACAATAAGTATTCAAGTCTCTAGAAGGGAAAAATAAACATTCTTGCATTTAAAAAAGAAATTTTACATACTAAAATTTAAAATTATAACTTTAATTTTGATATTGAGTACCAGCAATGTACTCTACACATTCATTTCTAACCCATTGTGGTACATCGCCTCCATCATCATCACTAGCATTGTCGTCATCATCGGAATCATCTCCTTCTACATACTCTTCTTCTTCTTCTATTTCGTCTTCGTCCGATCTCACTAATATGGAATCTATATCCTTTGGTTGTCTATCCCCTTTGAGGCTTTGTAACACACTAACACTAATAGAACTAAGTTTATAATAATTTAATTCACTAAAAAAAAGGATTACATAGCATAAAATAAAATAAAAAACTAGATAGGAAAGAGGGGAGGAGATTGGGAGTAAAGAATAGAGATTAGAGAGGAAATTTAAGCCAAAATAGTTGTGTGAAAAGTAGAGGACCCAACCCACCCTTTTATAGAGGCAATGGGCCCTCAAAAAACATATATATATATATATATATATATATATATATATATATATATATATATATATAAGTGCTCCAATGGTCATAAATATGACCGTTCAATGGCGGAACTAAGATTTTTCTAATGGGAGATCCCTTATAGTAGTAAGATAGTAATAATTTTGTCACACTCGCCTTTATCAAACCACAATCACAAAATAGAAAATAATAGTAATAATTAAATAACTCTAAAAAAGAAGCAATTCTCACTAAAAAATAATAAATTACGGCTTTTATTTTTTATTAAAAAATAATTATTATAGCATACCTTTGACTTCAACGAAAAATCGACAACAATTAGAGATCTTAGTGTTGGCGATCGGAGAGTGAATGAGATGTCATAGAAAGAGATGGGTGGCTAAGATTTTAGAGAGAGAGAGAGAGAGAGAGAACTGAGAAGACAAAGAGACGTTGGGACTTGGGTGTGGGGGGAGAGAGACTCTTGAGAGAGAGAGAGAGAGAGAGATGGAGATTGGAGAGTGGCTGGGCTTGGGGAGCCGAGAGAGAATTTTGGGATGAGATTTGGAGAGAGAGAGAGAGAATTTTAGGAGTCTTTCTATTTTAAAATTTTGTGGATAAAAACGTAAGTTTTTAAAATATCTTAAGAGGTTTTGGGATTTGGGGGATCCTATTAAAAGATCTTGCCCCTAAAAAGATAGAACTTAAAAGACTTTAAGGAAAAAAACTTGCGATGGGGGATCCCGGGACCCCCCATTGAACAACGTGGCTCCGCCACTGTGACCGTTGGAGCATTATGCGATTGCATACTAACTATGCAATCACATAAGCCATAAAACATGGCTTATGCGATCGCATACTAAAGTATGCGATCGCATAATGTCCAAATCGCATAAGCGATTTGGTGGCTTAAAATCGCTTAAGCGATCGCTTATGACAACAGTGGAGCTACCTGATCCAAAGTCCTTCAAATTTTGAGTTAAATACTCAAATTAGATTTTATGAAATAAATCGGGCTACTTGATACAGAGTCCGTCAAAATTCTGAGTCAAATATTCTGATGAGATTTTGCTAAAATTAAAGAGCTTGTCAATTTTCGACTAAATTATCTGTCAAATTTTGCGAAAAAATATTCGGGTCATCCGATATGTTTCGTACCTAATATATGTTAAAATTCTATATCAGATATCCTGATCAAATTTTGTAAAATTAATCGGGCCATCCGATGAGTTTTAAACTCGAGTCCCAATTGAAATTTAATCTACATATTTTAGTTGAATTTCTCAAAAATTAATTTGGTCCTCAGGTCAGTTTTATGATCAGTGACCGTCTCAGATCTTGATTCGGATAGCCGATCAGATCTCATGTAAAATTAATCGGGCCAACAGATGAGTTTTAAACTCGAAGCCCAATTGAAATTTAACCGACATATTTTATTTGAATTTCTAAAATATTAATTTGGTCCTCTAATCACTTTTATGATCGGTGACCGTCTCAAATTTTGATTTGGATAGCCGGTCAAATCTCATGTAAAATTAATTGGGCCAACCGATGATTTTTAAACTCGAAGCCTGATTGAAATTCAACCTGCATATTTTAGTTGAATTTCTAAAATATGAATTTGGTCTCTTGGTCAATTTTATGATTGGCAACTGCCTCAGATCTTGATTCGAATAGTCGATCATATCTCATTTAATTTTAACCTCCCGAAAATCAATCAGATCTGGTCGAGTAGCCAAAACAGATCTTTCGGATTTTATTTTGACCATCCAATCGATATCGTTATCAATGGTCAATAGAAAATCAACTTAATAATTTTCGTTGATTTTTAGAAAATATTCTTAAGACCGTTCTGATCTCTGTAAACGACCTGAAAATCAGTCAGATCTATGTGGGTAGCCAAAACAGATCTTATGGATTTTATTTTGACCACTCGATCGATATCGAGATCGATGGTCAATAGAAAATTGACTGAATAATTTTTGTTGATTGTTAGAAATATTTTTAAGGTCGTTTTGATCTCTGTAAATGACCCGAAAATCAGTCAGATCTGGGCGGATAGCCAAAACAGATCTTTCCGATTTTATTTTGACCATCCGATCAATATTGAGATCGATGGCCAATATAAAATCAACTTAATAATTTTCGTTGATTTTCAGAAAATATTCTTAAGGCCGTTTTAATCTCTATAAACGGCTCGAAAATCAGTCATATCTATTCGGGAAGCCAAAATAGATCTTTTGGATTTTATTTTTGACCGTTTGATCGATATCGAGATCAATGGTCAATAGAAAATTAACTTAATAATTTTCGTTGATTTTCAAAAAATATTCTTAAGGCCGTTTTGATCTCTGGAAATGGCCCAAATATCAGTTAGATCTACTTGGGTAGCCAAAATAGAATGTCCGGATTTTATTTTGAGCACCCGATCGATAATGGGATCGATGGTCAATAGAAAGTCAACTTAATATTTTTTGTTGATTTTTAGAAAATATTTTTAAGGTTGCTTTAATCTCTGTAAATGTCTTGAAAATTGATCTGCTTGGATAACTGAAACAGATCGTTTGGATTTTATTTTGACCACCCGATCTATATCGAGATTTATGGTCAAT
Organism: Chloranthus sessilifolius; assembly: GCA_021018995.1. Lineage (NCBI taxonomy): Eukaryota > Viridiplantae > Streptophyta > Magnoliopsida > Chloranthales > Chloranthaceae > Chloranthus > Chloranthus sessilifolius. Next base: position 14,400,259 of record CM037588.1, read on the forward strand.
AGAAAATCAACTTAATAATTTTTGTTGATTTTTGAAAATTATCTCTGAGATAGTTTTTTATCTCTGTAAACGGTCTAAAATCAGTCAGATTTGTTTGGATAGTCAAAACAGATCTTCTGAATTTTTTCCAGACCATCCCATCGACATAAGGACTGATGGTCAATAGAAAATCAACTTAATAATTTTCGTTGATTTTCAGAAAATATTCTTAAGGTCATTTTGATAAATGTAAACGGTCCTAAAATCAGTCAGATCTGTCCGAATAGCCCAAACAGATCTTCCGGATTTTATTTTGACCAACCGATTGACATTGAGATCGATGATCAATAGAAAATCAACTTAATAATTTTTATTGATTTTTAGAAAATATTTTTAAGGCCATTTTGATCTTCGGAAATTAGTCAAATCTGTCCGAGGAGCCAAAACAGATTTTTCAAATTTTATTTTGACCACCCGATCATAATCGAGATTGATGGTCAATTGGAAATCAACTTAATATTTTTTTATTTTTTTTTTAGAAAATATTCTTAAGGCCGCTTTAATCTCTATAAATGGCTTGAAAATCAATCAAATCTGCCCGGATATCTGAAATAGATCTTCCGGATTTTATTTTAACCAACTGATCGATATCGAGATCGATGGTCAATAGAAAATTAACTTAATAATTTTCGTTGATTTTTAGAAAATATTCTTAAGACTGTTTTGATCTCTGTAAATAGCCCAAAAATCAGTCAGATTTGCTCAGTTAGCCAAAATAGATCCTCCGAATTTTATTTTGACTAACCCGGTCGATATCGAGATCGATGGTCAATAGAAAATCAATTTAATAAATTGTGTCAATTTTTAGAAAATATTCTTAAGGTCGTTTTGATCTATGTAAACGGCCCGAAAATCAGTCAGAACTTGCCGAGTGACCAAAGCAGATCTTCCGAATTTTATTTTGACCATCCGTTCAATATTGAGATCGATGGTCAGTAGAAAATCAACTTAATAATATTTGTTGACTTTTCAAAAATATTTTTTAGGCCAATTTCTAAAGTTGAAACCTTTTCATAGATTTCTTAGGGTTCATCGATTTCAATCGGACCGTCCGAAGGATTTAGGAAATTCAACTTGATAATCGGAGAGCGTTTTCATAAGAAGCGCAAATCCTATGACCACAAATCAGTATACGGTCTTCCCGTAGGAAGTATAGTCTGATTAATCTCAAAATCCAAAGCTCATCCCCTGAAATCTCTCAGCTTGGAATCGAGCCATCCGATGGACTCCAAAATTCAAATTCCAATGATCGAATCTCCGTATAGAATACGATCACTATACGGTAATAAAATTCCAGTAGGAAGTATAATTTTTATCGATTTTTTTTATTTAGATTAATATATATAGAACAAACAAAAGTCAACAAAAATCGAGGAGGCACCTATTGATTCGGAATTTAAAAAAAAAAATTTAGAAGTCGGGAAGTTCCTCTTCTACTTAGTTTCAAAGCTCGAATAGAATGAATTAATGGAAGGGATTGAGAAAGGAAGCTCTATTTATAGGTTTTCTACTTAAAACCTACTCTAAGTAAGACTTAAAGTCCAAACTATGTCAAAGAGTGTGACACATGGATGGACTTACTTGCATGGACCCATGCATGGACCTACTTGTGTGGACCCATGCATGGCCTACGTAGACCATCCTCTCTTTCTCTCTCATTGATGGCCCATGTAGGCATCCGTCTTTTTCTCCTCACTTTTCTCGTTCTCTTTCTCTCTTGAAACATGGCTCACGCAAGTCACTTGTATGGGCCATCTCACTCTTCTCTCCTCCTTTTTCTCCTTTTCTTCTTATGGCCCACGCAAGGCCACCTGCGTGAGTCATCTCACTTTTTTCCATCTCATTCTTTTCTTCTCATTTCTTTCTCTTAATGTTTTTTTTCTCCTTTCTTTTCCCCCTCATCTTTTTCTCTTGAAATATGGCCCACGCAAGTCACTTGCGTGGGCCATCTCACTCTTTTCCATTTCAATTTTTTATTGTCCTCTTTTCTCTTCTCATTTTCCTCTCAATGTCTGAATCTCTTTCAAAATGGCCCACGCAGGTTTTGAACATGGGTCCTCTCTTTTCTCCGCTTAAGCAAATAATCACGGGCGTAGGTTATTCTTCTCTCAATCCGCATGAAGGCTAAGGCCCACGCAACCCTCACGATCCTTGATTTTGTAAAACTCTTGTATAAACTCTTCTCATAACTGCTACTATAAATCTATAAATAGCAAATCCCTTCTTATTATATGGATTGGAAAAATTCTTACGCGAGAGTCATGCCGAAAACTTCACTGACTTTGATTCTTTTACAAGAGACCTTAAGGTATCTCCGAGATTCGTTCCGTTCCCTCATCTTTTTTCCCTTTTTCCTATTTACAGTGTATGGGAGAAATAAGTTCGGATTAAATTTTGAATTCAGATTGTTATTGATATGAGTGCATCTAGGATAAGAGCTACGACCCTTACCTAAATGTGATACACTTAGGATAAGAGTTACGGCTCTTACCTACGTATAATTTAGGCTGCAATTTGGGATTACGCGTTACGACATATACCCAATTTCTTGTATACTTAGAGATAGTTAAGTTACGTGGGTACAACCCCTCGCTTAACTCTTAGTACGTTTGGATTACAACCATAAATCTTACACTCGTACGGGTTGCAATCACGAACCTAAATGATGATTTCGTACTTAAAATGAAATAAGGCCTAAAATAATTTAATAAAAGGGGAACAATTTGGGATTTTAATTTTATCAACGAAATTAAAAAAGGATAATACCTGACAATAACAAGAGAAAAGATAAAATAAAAGGATAGATTCCAAGGCTTCACACCAAAGAATTTTCGAAGCTTCACACCACTGCTGTATGTTGGCTTCGCACCAAGTCGCACAAGAAACAATTGTTCACTCCTCAAGGTTTGAAGGATTCACTCTCTCGGTTGAAAACTCATCACAAGCTCTCTAGAGTTTGCACAAAAGCAACTCTCTTTTATTCAATAATCAAAAACTTCATAATAAAGTGTTTACAATGCTTTTATATAGGCTAAGAAAATCCTAAACGACATAAAACTCGCAATAAAAGAGTCCTAAAATAATAAAAGATTAAAAAGGTAAAAAAAAAAATTCCGTATGAAATGCAGGCGTCGATGACGTCTTTTGCGACGATCCTGTTGTATTCTTTATCGCATTATGTCCGTGTGATGTCCCCATTAATTGGGATCCCTAGATGTCAATCAATACCTATTGGCATTGGTCAATATCTGTTGCTCATATACTTAGCGATCAATACTTACTTGAAAGCACAAAAATATGGTCAAGAGACAAGCTACATTTACCAATTGGGAAGTCTAACGATCCTTACAAAGTTTTACAGTTTTAAATGGGCGGAGAAACAGCAGTTGAGCATTGGTGCTTGATTAAATTCTCCCTCAACAAAATCAAGAAATAAATGATGAAGTTTGATGTAACTGCGTCCCATGGATGCATGTCACATATTACTTAGATCGCCATGACAATATGATCTGACGTCACATTCTCGGGACTAAGAACACATTCGAGAAGGATGGTATTGTTGGGATATGTGTATGACTATGTAGTTTAGTTGTGTGTTACACATAGTATTGGATATATGTATAATGTAAGGGTATTTTAGTATGAGATTTCTTTACTCCGATGTCGAGACTTGATTTCACCCCAACATTTGCTCCTATTGCTAAGCTCACTTCTGTCCGGGTCATTATCTCTTTGGCAGCCTACTGCAGTTGGCCCTTGTGTTATTTTGATGTTAAAATATATTTCTTCATGGCATTTGAGTGATGAGACTTATATGGATCTCCCAACTAGCTTTCAACTTCAGGGGGAATATTCTGGAAGGTTTCTCACCTGAGAAAACAATTTATAGGCTGAAACAATCTTCCATAGCTTGTTTTTAGAAGTTTAGTGTTGTTGTTCTTAGCTACCAGGGGATCCATCTGATGCCACTCCCACATGCTTCATTCACACTAGATCAGGAGGCCCCGAGATTATCTTAATTGTGCACGTCGATGATATGATAGTCATGGGTGATGACTTTGCCTTAATTGTTCATGGTAAAGAAGAATAGGGGAAAGGCTTTGATGTGAAAGACATGGGTCGTCTTAGTACTTTTCTTGGTATAAAGATTGCTTGATCTTCTTGAGGAATATCTCACACAAAGGAAGTAAGCTATTGATTTTTGCAGGACATTGGTATGCTTGGGTGTAGACTGGTCGAGTCTCTAATGGACCCTCTAAACATCATCTTCATGCAGATATTGGAGAGCCTCTCACAGACCCATCCATGTTAGCGTCTTGTTGGACGCCTTATCTATCTTACTACTACTAGGACTGACCTTACATTTGTTGTTTACATTGTTGCTTCGTTCATGCATGCACCATAGGTGCCACATATGGATGCAATGCATCGCATATTACTTTATATCAAGTCCTCTCCTTAAAGAAGATTATTCTAGTCTGTTGTTGGATACCTGATTATCAGCTGATATAGTGATGTCGATTATGTTGAGGTTCCCAATGATCGTCATTCCACCTCCGGATATTGTGCTTTCTTTGAAGGTAACTTGGTGACAGGGAAAGTACGAAGAAGTTGTAGTCTCCATAGCGTTGAGTCGGAATATAGAGCTCCGGCACATGGCACCTGGGAGCTCTTATGGCTTCGCTCTCTTCTCATGGAGCTTGGATCTCCCCCATCAATCCCCATGCCTCTGCATGGTGATAATCAGGAGACTATTACTATTACTGCTGAATCCGTTCTTCATGAGAGAACAAAGCACATTGAAGTAGATATTCACTGTGTTCAAGAAAAGATTCAAGTTGGCAACATTGATACTCCAATAGTTTCCTCCTCAGTTCAATTGGAAGATAGTTTCTCTAAGGTGCTTGGTCCTCACAGCTTCAAAGAATTCTTGTCAAGTTGGGCGTAATAGATATCTATGCACCAGCCTTAGGGGGGGTATTGGGGTATATATATGTGCATGTAGCTTATTGGTGTATTAGACATAGTATTGGTTGTGTTTAATATAATGTAAGGGTATTTCAGTATCTAGGGTTTAATAGAAAAGCCAGTAGGGACTCCAACCATAACTATGTCATTTTTGGCTATCTCGCTCCCCTCTATTTTTCTTTTTCCTCTTCCTGCTCTACGAATCTAACTCTAACCCTAGCAATCAAACCCTAAAACCCTCTCTAAAAGTCGAGTGGTATCCAATTAACCCTTCTTACTCGGTGATTATCAAGCGGGAGCAGGAAGGAAGTATCAACCCTCCAATGATCGTCATGGATTTAAGACAAAAGATGTGCAAAGACCTCAGGCAAGATGTTCCTCCAGGGCGGCGGGTGTCTTCCAATTGGGAAATCCAAAGACCACGTAAGAGAGAAGAAATGACAAAAGGACAAAGGTTAAGAAAGAGAATAGAGGAGAGGAAAGAGATTTGGCCCAAAATCTGTGCCATTGGCTAAATAAAGAGACCAATTATTTTTTTCAGGGGGGTAGGGGATCATGTGACCCTGAAAGACTCTCATGACCACTTAAATGGATCATGTGGTTCATTGTCAAATCACGATAAACTCACCAATCTCATGTTTTGACTTGGAGTTGACCAGAATGTGGCAAGGTTTTGGGAATTTTACTTTTATGTGGGGGATTCTTAAGACTTAATAGGTTAACATTTAACATTTTAGTTTTGAATTTTATGTGAGTTAGGGGTCTAAATAATTTCGGTTGGATTAGGAGTTTCATCTTAAGTGGGTAATATATTGTGTTTAAACTCATACGATGTAGAACCCTTCTTTTAGTTCATGTTGTATGAAACTTTGAAGAAAACTCTCGTGTTTCGTGGTTCATCTAGAAACCCTAGTTTACGTGTTGAGTACGTTCCCTCTTGCATCTTATAAGGAATCATGTGCTCAACTAGTGGAGCTTTTCATGGTTGATTATCAATGATTAATCCGTAAGAAAAATAGATTTTCAGAGAATACTTACTTGACGATGTTACATATTCAAATACCTCACAAGCAAGCTGATCCAATGGCTTCTAACTCAAACATCCTAGTCAGTGAAAAATTGCCCATTCAACCCAATAGTCTGGTTAGCTAACTTCACATCGGATGATCACGAACATAAGAAGTTTGCAACAACTTTTGTGACTGAAAGTATGAGAACTTCATAGTGACTTAGAGCAATGTTCAATACAGTATGAGAACACACATCTGAAACAACCATGATTTTCATATTGTCCCACTTGATTGAAAGCTTACAAAAATCATGAGGAGAGGATCCTAGCAAAAGAGTTGTTTTTTAAATGCTTACGTTTTTTTGATCGGTAACATATTGCATAACGGACAGCAATTTTGTGTGCTGACATGCAACCACTAGAACATTAATGGAGAGATGTGAACTGCAAAAATATGAGTAGAAATCATGATTGATTGCTTGCATGCAAAAGCAACTGGGCTCAATTTCTCGCATATGTATAATATAGGATCACACTTCTACAATTTTTGAATTTCTTGTGGCCTACTCTTGGCTTGTGCACAAGCAATTAACCATAGAGCAGGTTATTAAATGTGACAGTAAGGGTGCATGTTAGTACATATATCTACACTTAGATTAGGGAGCTTACTGAAAATGGTTTTTCCTTGTTTCAGGTACCTTTTTCATCTTAAGTGGGATTTGTGCAGCAACAATATTGTTTCTGGCAAAGATGGTACCAGAAACAAAGGGGCGAACCCTGGAAGAAATTCAGGCCTCAATGAACACTTAGAGAAAAAAGGATTCAGTGAAAACAGTTTGGAAGATCTTTGAAATCGATTCCTCTCTTGATCTATGGTTAAACATAATATGCAAGATACACATCACAGAAAACTTGATTGTATCAGCATCCTCGAACCATTATCCAAAATCTAAAGCAAATTCCACATTCTATTTATTTATGTCAATTACATAGTGAGAAACTGTTTTTTAAGACATTTTTGGCATTTAAATAGTATGCAACAATAAATTTGTAAACACCTACGGCCACGATAATGACATCTTGTTTGAAAGTTTAGATTTGTTAGGGGAACCACCAAAAACAACGTATTATTTGTAGAGTAATATGGACAGTTGGATAGTAATTCTGCTACGCATTTTTGTGAATCCTAAGATTTCAAGGAGAAGAAGATCCAAAGTATGCGGTCCTTCCCATCCCCGTACGCATGAGGTAATTTAGTTTAGGACCTCTGATTTACCGATTCTTCATATGGCACATTGGCAAAAGGGTTCTTGATCAACCCTTTAATCATCGAGATCGCCTCCAATCACGTGATTAGAAACCACAAATAGCTCCATAGCTTTGCGAATCTTATATTTATTCATCTAAATGGGAGTTATCATTGCAGGGTGCCTAAGCCTTACCTCATGCTGAAACTCGAGAACACCCTGCTCTAATAGCAATTGATGCAATCAATGATGCACAAGCTCATAATATAATAAATTATTTGGAAAAGGAACTAAGAATTAAATCAAAGAAATTGAGATTCACCTTGAATATACCACAAGAAAAGATAAAATTTTATTTTGCATTAATAGGAACATCAATAAATGGACATTGCTCTTGGAATTCCTTTCAAAACAATTTAACAACCTAACTAACTTAAGATACTTTTCAATCCTAATTAGATGTAATAACCTAAAAAAAATTTACAAAAACAATATTGTCCGTATCAAAATTGGGTAGCTTTTGTTAGGAGAAAAATCTCTAGGATTATATTAGAGTTGTCAACATAGCCATTTGTGTAGGGGCCAGCCACCAAATTAACTGTCGTAGGCTGGTCAATGTATTCCTTATGGCAAATCAAGGATACTCTTACCATATAGCTATAAGACCTGCCATACCATATGGTGCAGAATTTTGGGCTACAAAAAATGACAAGAAAATAAGAGTACATGGGGCTGAGATGCACATGTTAAAATGAATGAGTTGAGTATCATTAAAGGATAAAATTAGAAGCAGTGCATTCGAGGAAATTTGAGAGTGGCACCCATAAAGGCGAAAATTAGGGAATGTTGTTTGAGAAGGTTTGAATATGTCTATCTAAGGCCAGAAAAGATCTTATATGAAGGATTGAGATGTTACAAGCACAAGAAAGTAGGAGAAGAGGAAAACCAGTGAGTCCCTGGAGGGAAGTAGTGAAATGTGACATGAAAGACTAGGGAATTACAAAGAGCTTAGCGCTGAACCATAGATCAAAATATCGTCCGATATCGATACGTATCGGACGATACGTATCGGTTTTTGACCAGAATGATATGGTAAAATACATTTTTATCACCCCCCCTAAAAAACAGTCAAATTATCGTTCGTATCGTCCAATGTATCGTTCGTATCGTCCAAACTATTGGTCAAGTTATCGTCCATCCCAGAATTTTAGGGTTTTTCTATGGCCCATTAGAAACAATCAAATTATCGGTCAAATTATTGTTCGTATTGTCCGTATCGTCCGTATCGCCCAAATTATCAGTCAATTTATCGTTCGTCCCAGAATTTTAATGTATTTTTTGGGAATTAAAAAAAATAAAAATGTACTAGGACGATACGTATCATCCTGGAGGTTTGGAAGAAACGTATCGAAAATCCGATTTTTTGATCCATGCGCTGAACAGAAACGAGCGGAGAAATAAGACTCACAAAGCCAACTCGAAATAGATGGGATAAGGCTATGATGATGATAGTGGAATGTTGAGAGCTACAAGTTTCCACGGTCTGGTTCGTCTTTCATATGCATGATCATATTATGGGTCATATTTGTTTCCACAATAAAACTGACTAGAACATAGTACATACATCAAATTGTTCGATCTAACATTAGATCTTCGCATTTCCAAAAGAAACCAGTTTGACAAATTTACTAGGGCACTCACTCTAACTCTAACCACCGATGACGTAAATTTGACAAAAACCCTAATATTTGTCCAGTGGTTACCCATTTTTTAAGGTCTTCAACTAGGCACCTCCCAATACATAAAAAATAATTTGATAGCAGCATCTTTAAAGGAAAAAATTATGGAATGTCACTTGAGGTGGTTTACATGTTCATCGGAGGCACGAAGCAAGCGTCGTACAAAGGATTGAGAAGCGACAAGCATGGTAATAAATATTGGCCATATCCGATACATATCAGGTCATATGTATCGGGTTAGGCCCCATCCGATACCGATATACACCCCGATTTAATAAGAGGTCAAATATCTAGCCAAAAAGGTCAAATATCAAACCATATCGGGCCATATTGGCCGATATGACTCCGACAAAATATCAAAAATACCTTTTTTTCCAAAAAAAAATTGTATTTTCATATATATTTTATTATTATAAAATTAAAAAAAGGTGCCCGAATATCGGTTGGATTGGCTGATACATATAGAATACGTATCCGGCTGGAACCTAGCCGATGTGCCGATACATATAGAACATTAAATCCCTGACTACAAGGAAGTAGGAGAAGAGGAAGACCTACAAGGAAGCCGTGAGAGGGGGTATGAATGATTGCGAAGTTACAGAGGGGTGCTGATAAGGCTGTGATGATGATGATGAACCAGACACTTCCCAATAGCAGCCTCATTCATAAGTTCATTTGACTGCGTCCCATTCCTAGCATATTTCAGCTTTTATCAGCAGATAAAAAAACAGAATTAAGACTGCAGAATCTGAACTGTATGTTTTCCAAGTCCACAAGCCCTCTATAAAGAATTAAACCACGTGATATTTTATATGAAAATCACAGTGAGAGAATATCCAACCTACCACGTGAGCAACAGCTTGAGAAACTGATCCAATTTAACGGATGTAACGCTCCTTATTGGTGAATCGATCACTTAGCTACTACTGAAGCAACCGACCAAGCTTTCTCAAACAAGCATCATCTCTACATATTTTCACCAGAATCCCTCCCTTATCTCTTGAAATCATGATACCCTGCCTTGAGAACTCGTCCAAAGTAAATTCAAGCTCAGAATACCTACTCGCTTGGATCAAAATCGTAGCAACAACAGTTGCAACTTCATTGTCTACTCTCAATCCCGATATCTTATATTCATCAAGCAACCCGATAGCATGATTGAGAAAACCTGTTCTTAGATAACTGTCCATCACAGACAAATAAATCGAATTACTCCGACAAATTCCGATATTGCTCATTTCAAGAAGACAATCTCTGGCTTGATTAAGCTTTCCCGATTTACACAAAGCATCAACCAAAATGACATAAGCATCCACACTCAAGTGACAACTGCTTCCCTTCCACCGATCGAACAACATCACCACATCTCCTACTAGACCCAACGATCGATACATTGCCATCATGTACAAGCACACCTCTCCACCTCCTCTACAAACTCCTCCAACCTGCATTTCCTAACAAGCCATCTCCGCCGATTTCCTCATCCTCGCCCTTAAATACACATAAATTATCGAAGCATACACCAAATCCCTATCATTTATACTTAAAAATTGCTTAATATCATCAAAAATCTTCTCGGCCTCCTTGATCAAACCCATTTTTCCACAACCACGAATAAGAGACGCATAAACCCGATCTTCAATAACTACCCCCGAATCATGAAGTGTTCCAAAAAGTTCAATAGCCAACAGAGGCATCCGTTTCTCAGCCATTGCCTCTGCGTATACAGACAAACTACCTGAGTCCTTAAGAACCCCTTCTTTGAAGAGATACCCAGCTTCAATAAGGAAATCGGCGGAGATGGTTTGCATTTGGAGGGTTTTTTAGGGTTTCAGAGAGGCGGAGATTGGTTAGGGTTTGAGAGGGTTCAATGGAGAGGAGCTTGAGAAGTCGACGAATGCTTTGTATGGCTTTGCGAGGTGGAGGGCTTGGTGGGTTAGTTTGAGTGCAGAAGAAGAAGAAGAAGAGAGATGGGTTTAGGGTTTGCAGACGAAAATGGTGGAGCATTTAGTATATTGGTTGGTTCTGTCCTTCTAGGGCTTAAGGGTTAGGTTTTAAGAAATAGAGGTTTTCTATTTTTTTTTTGTTTTTTGAGAAATAGAAACAGAGGTTTTCTTTGAATTTGAGAGAAACGTTGAGGCTGCCAACGGGTTGGGTTGACCAGGAGGTTATTTCAAGGTCGGGTCGGATCGACCCGATCAGATCAGATATTTTATATGCTAAAAAATGGAATTTAGGAAAAACAGGATCCATTGGAAATCGTTTGAGAGTATTATGTACTCATTTGAAAACTTTTAGAAAAAAGGGATCCACACTAATTTTGAGGTTCCCAAACATAAAGTGTGAACATGAAAATACTACAATACCCTTCTCCCTCCCAAATGTCCCGAACAAGAGAGAAGACAGAAGACAGACTTGGACGACTAAATCGCTTTTCATATGGTCTTTTTATTTTCTTCTTCTTTTTCTCTCTTGCCTTCTCTCATCTCTTTTTTCTTCTCTCTTGCTTTCTCTCATAAATCAAGAGCGTCCATTAATGGAGCCTTTATAGAAACTGCAAACAACATCATTAATGACCTCCATTAATGGTCACTTGTAGTTTCGACCTCTCTTTAAATTGTGTCTCTCTTTAATGACACTATGCACAATCTGTTGAAGAATAAATTTGTGCGATCTTAAGATTGGAGAAAGACCTCCATGAAATCATAATAGAAAAATACCTCCATTAATAAAGAGCTCTACCATCATTAAAAGATACCAATGAATAATGACTAAATCTTATACTATAGGCCTCTGATTGTTTTATTTCAAAACCTTGCAAGTGTACTAGTTCAGATGTACTAGGGCAAGTATAAGGGTGTCGAACCATATGAATTTATCATTTATCTCTTATTTAATTTCTATTTTACAACGAATTTTATAGCATTAGATTTCCTACATTAGTCTAAAACAAATAAAGAAATCTACATAGTTTTGGAAATAAGAAAGGAGAAGGCGAACTAGAACCCCTCTTGGATTCCAGATTCATACATAATAAATCAAATTTTTTTTCTATCATGAATCCCAGGTACCCTGCTCCTTGCTACAAGCTCAGTCACATCGTATATGAATTAGATATATCTAATCACGAGTTAGATAAGCCTTATCGTTAAAGAACCATTGCACGAACTAACAAAACTACCTTATAAGGCCTAGTCCGTCAGTGAATAGCCTATCTAGGCTAACTCAATCCCTACAAGGCCAATGAAATTAAACTAAATAAGATTACAGCATTACCATCGCATTCTCGATCTAATCGAAACCTCAAACATGCAATCGTATCAATAATGGAATTCAAAAACAGAAAAAAAAAAAAACAGAAATCTATTAAAATACTTATCCAGAATTTACAAGAGATCTAGCTCAAAGCTTTAAACACGCATCGATTCAGAGACCTTCATCATGATGCAGGCTCTGATCGACGATTACATTCAATCTCCCTCCATCCCAGAACTATTCCTAACCTAAAACTATGGAAACTCACGTCAGAGCCCTTTTAAAAAAGTTTTGGTGTGCGAATCCCCTAAAACCTAACCCTAAGGTCCTTATTTATAGATTTGTAAGGCCCTAGACATTGTACACGGCAAGTAATCTCAATTGATCATAAAAATCCTCCAAGGAAGATAAATCTGGAAGGAATCTGCGCTGATTTGGAGTTATCCAGTTTGTTGGAAGAGAATCCCAGAGAAGATCTCGCGTCAGAGCTCATCTATAGTTGTGCGCACCTGAGTTTTCGCTCAAAAACTCTGTTGTGACCGGTCGAAAGTGAAGCACCGACCGGTCGGTTTCAAATTCCTTCTTCAGGTAGAAGATGCCCCGCGAAGCTTCAGCTTTCATTAATTTCTAAACTGGTCGACTGGGTCCTGACCGGTTGAGATATTCCTCTTAGTTTTCTTCGTTCTGTGTATAACATTCTCGACTGGTCGGCTGAGTCCTGACCGGTCTTATCTTATCTTCCCGAAGCTTTCAATGTTCTGACCAGTCGAATATGATGCCTCGACCGGTCCAGTTTAACTCTATTCTCTCCCCCTGTTTCACTCCTCTGTTGCGCTTTCCTGACCGATCGAAAATCCTATTTTAACCGGTCCATTTGACCTTTAAGAGCATTCCCTTTCAACTGCTTCCTTGGGTTCTTACCGTTTGCTTGGGTTTCTTCATATCTTTGCCCTTTTTAATACTTTTAACATTTAACCTGCTTTTACACCTATTGCAACACAATAGGAACTAAAAGTACTCATTAATGGTTAAGTGAGGGTTAACAAAGCCGAAATTTGGGGATAATTTATACAACTTTTGAGTCCGATCAACCTCCATTAATGGTTGCTCCTAATTTTCAAGAGAAAAAAGATCTCATTAAAGAAGACGACCTAACTTAGGTCATGTTCAAATTTTACTGCATAAGGAAGATTGTTTACCAAAATTAATTGTACTGTAGAAGATCTATTGTGTTAAGGGTGAAATTCATTATTTCCTAAACCAATCGTCCATGAAAGCCATTATTCTCTTCTTCTTCATCGAGATTTTAGTGGAAGGGTATTTCTATAACTTCAAGTATAAATTTTTCTCTCAAGTTGACCAAAACTCTTTTTTAAAACCTCGTAAATCGTGTCAATCCTTTTTTTTACAAAATTTTCAAACCAGTTTAATAGCTGAAACTTTTTAGGAATATTCCCTTTTTTTCTAAAACGCCCCAAAAAAATATATAAAAAAGTGTTTTTCCTGTGAAGAACACTCACATTTTGATAATAATAAATAGTTGGCTGCCTTGAATCAAACGATCGAGATTGTATTTTGTCCTAATCTTCCATATAATACATCCTAAGATCATGGCACACATATCAGACAGCCAGATCTTGATTCCATGTGGCACACATCCCCAAAATTAATACTTGAGAATCCTTTCTAATAGTACCCCCACGATCACGTTCACTTTTGGGGATTTGACCCAAGGATTCAACATGTGACCGTCTGATAGTTGCACCATGATCTTGATATCTATTGGGACAAAAAACAATTTCCATTGATGGTCAATGGTTTTAGATGGTGGAAATGTGTGTTCTAAGTGGCATTCCTAGTCCGAGTTGAACTAATTATACGCACAGGACCATGCGCATAATTGAATTATATGCACAAGATTCAGCGTATAATTTGAAACTCAATTGGGGCTGGATCCTAGTCGGCTTGAATTATACAGATGGAACTTGCCAAATCATGGATTTTCAAGAATTTCTACTACATTTTGGCCTTTCGAAATTCTGGGCAAGTAAAGCAATGTGGTTCTGAATATCATGTATATTCCCGAAAGATAGAAAATGGAGTGTCTACCGATGCCCCTCTTCGGCGCATTCTTACGGAGTAAGGATACGCCAAAGAACGTAGATACCTCAGCATTCACACTATGCCAAAGAGATCTAGCGAAGGTGACCTTTCATTTCTTAGACAGATCATATATGTGAACTAGAAGAGTTGACATGAAGTGCTTGACTTTCTTATCTGTCCTCGCAGGATATAGTGACTGATTGGAGGCCTGTTGTAGCAATCGAAGGGTTTTTCGTAGCTGTAGGTGCAAATTGCCACTAGATAGGGGGATTATATCGCAATCAAAGTACAAGTGACGCAAGAGAAGGTCAAGATAGGGAACTTATTGATAAGATGGTGAAAGCCTTTTAGATCATGTCAGAGCAAATGTGTCATTGCTCACACCAACGATGCTCGAGGGGTCTCTTTTAGTAAACGCTTACAATCCCTTAGAGTAGAGTATATTTGATGTTTGTTCCACGGGGAAAGAAGGGAGAAGAGGGAGAGAGGTATACAAATTTTTTGAAATATTGTGTTTTTAACTTAAATCAATGCAATGAAATTGGAAAACGTAAGTCTCAAGGTAATATTTATTAGACCTGTTAGGGTAGGATTTGGGAACCTGTCCTTCGTCCAGGTCGTCGAAATATCATCTAGCGAATCAAAGTGCTCTGTCTGACCTTTCACTTATATCGATAATTGCCACTTTTGGGAGGACTTACGATGATTTTGATAGCTTGAAAGTTGGGTCTTGAAATAATTTTATACTTAATGTTCAATGTACATATATAGAAATATCGGGAGAAGTATTAACACTTACCCTTTTTTTTAATCTCCGGCGATATGAGTGTTTCCTCTTGTGAGATTTCGCGGTTTGATGGCTTTCGAGTTTGTATATATTTCTATTCTTTTCTAGTTACTATTCTCTTAGTTATATAAATTCCACTACAAAAAATAAAACCATTAGCGCCGGCCAAAAACTATCACTAGTAACAAAAAAATTATTAAAGGCTATTAAGATTATTAGCGACGAGGGTATTAGTGGTAGTTTTTTTGTTCATAGCTGTAGTTTTGGTTGCCGCTAATAGTCTTGTCTTTTGTAGTGTTCTATATACATGTCTATTTATTATTATTATTTAGTTTCTTTTATTCATTATCATTATTTATATATATTTTTATCATTGTGCACACATACACACACATGTATATATATATATATATATATATATATATATATATATATATATATATATATATATATATATCGTAAAGCATATTTGTGTTTATATATATGTCATATATATATACACAAATATGCACATACATATATTAAAAAATAATAAAAATAATAAACCATATATATATATATATATATATTATGATATAAAGAAAAAGAAGGATTTTTAAGTAAAATAGTGGAAGCTAGAATTCTGGGCAATTATACACTATCTTTTTGGCGTATAATCAATTTATAACGTCCCAAAAAATTTCGACTTTGAATAGTACACCTCGGCGTGCGTGCTGTCAGGTCAAGTGCCTGACCTTGTGAATGTAACGGATAGGTCGTGTTGTGACATGTGTCAAGTGAAATTGGGAATGAATAAGGGACGTATGTGGACCTTAGAATGAGTTTAAATACACCTAGTATGGGTGTATGTGCTTAACACCTAAGTCTAGGTCATAATATAAGAGTTAAACTTAAAAGAGACTTTATTTCTCTTGTCTTGAGTGGTTGAGAGAGGAGTAAAGGAGAGAGAGAGAGGAGGCTGAATTGAATGCGTGAGTGTGTGTGATTCAAAGGCTTAACATTGTGTGGAATCTAGGGCGTCAAGCTACGAAGCCAAGTCGTGAAGCTCGGATCGAGGAATCGAGCGATTAAGAAATAATATTTATGTAAAATTTGTATAAACTAAGTTGATAGTTTAGTTAAGTTATAATTATGGGAAGTGAATTGAAAGAAGAAGAGAGAGAAAGCAAGGGCAAATGGGTTTGAGAAGAGTAAACCCGAACTGGGTGAAATTTGTGTGAAACTGGCTGGTCGAATCCAAACCGATCGGTCGATTTCGACGAGTTGTGAAATTTGAAGCCCAAACAAATTTTCAACAGGTCGAATGAAATTCGACCGATCAATTTGGAAAACTAACCAGTCAAAAAAGGCATTGATCGGTCGATTTGGAAAAACAGTGAGTGTGTAAGGTCGGGTTTTGAGAAATCGACCGGTCGATTTTGGAAAACCTACCGGTCGAAGTGAGATCGACCGGTCGATTTTGACAGTTCAGAGCTTTGTTTTGTTTTTGACTTAGAGACTTTTGGGAAGCTTGTTACCTTCCTGTTTTACATCATCTTTGACATTTTTTTCATAAAATTGTGTATGATAGGTGTGAGCTTGAACGATGGATTAGAGAGGCATCTATAAGCTAAAAGGATCATAGTGCGACCTTGTGTGAGGTAGGGAAAACTTTTTAGCATGTGTATTTGATTTTAACAAGCATTTGTGTAGTGATATGATGTGAAGGTGTGTTTTATGATATGTTTTGTCATAGTATGGATTCATCATATTTGAAATATGCAAGTGTAATATGAGTGATCACTAAGAGAAAATGTGCGTGTGTGTGAAGTATGATGTGTATGTGTGTGTCTTTGGCAAGAGATCATAAATATGTGTGCATGTGATATCCTCAGTATGTGAACATGTGTGAGAACTTTGAAATCAGAAATATGTGTATATGTGACATCAGCAGGATGCGAATGTGGATACGAATGTGTGTGAGAACTTTGAAGTCAAAACCTATTATAATTATCACAAACTCATGGTGAATAACTATATGTAGATTTAACACTTTGATTTAAGGATTTCGTGTGAATACTCAACCGACACGGTGGGATATCCGTGACCGGTAAGGCAGAATGTCCGTACAACTTGTGGTCCGGTGCGGTGGATATCCGCTCTTTGATTACCATTCTGCAGTAATATGTGTTCATATGTGTTCGGCAAGTCACCCCATCGAGGGGGTTTGTGTAAATTGTACAAAGGGTTCAATTGAACAATGATGGTGGGTACTCCATCGGGTCCTCGATGCTATATTGCTCAGGAAACTATTTAAGTTTTGTGAGGTTTATGATATATGCGATTTCAAAATATGCATCAGTCATCAGTTTATTTAATTTAAATGCTTTAAAATTGTGTTCTCCATTCAAGAAAAATATAAATTGTGCTATGTCATGAAATATATGTGTGATGTTGAAAATATGCATGTTATATTAATTTTTTCCTATTGAGCTATGATGTAGCTCACCCTTCGACCATACATCATAGGTTCTGAGGATGCAGCGGGTACTAGGAATCTAGACCTAAAGGATCCTAATTACATTGTCGGAGGATCCTAATCTAGACCTCCAAAGGATTACTTCTAATGGACTTGGCTGCGCTATTTTGAGATTTGTTTTGTAAGGATTGGTACATCCGGCCATTCTAACTTAGAAGTGATGTAATTATGAGATATTGTATTCATTTTGGCGAACCATCATAGGGTGACTTTTGGTTGTCACTGATGGTTCGGTTCGGTTCTTTTGCCTGTCTGCTTGGCAGGGTATTAGAACCGTCTTTTGATTATATTTGTTAGTTGGTTGCATAGGAATGGAGAGTTCTCTAGTACGATGTCTCTATCTGTGTTATTAGCCTTATGTTTTATTCCGCTTTGTGTGTGGATGTACCAAGTGTTCTGTGTGATATATGGGGCGCGGCATTGAGGGCTGTGCCAACGGTGCGGGTTTCGGAGTACCGAAATTTAGGCTGTCATACAATTATACACTGAATCTATAGTGCATAATTGAAACGTCGCATGAGAATTTGGGGCAGTCAGCTGTTAGTGCCATTTTAATTATATGCTGAGATTTCAGTGTATAATCTGAATTATACGCATGAAATTCAATGTATAATAAAACACGCGCTGATAAACTTGGTGTGCGATGAATTACACGCTGCGAACTGTGCATATAATTCAAATTATACGTACATCTAAGCATCGTATAATCCAATTTTAGGCATGTTTACCTATGTATAATTGGGCGGGTTCTATAAAAACCTCCACGTTTGATCATTCTCTCATTCCTCCGATTTCTCTATTTTCTTGAGTTTTCTGAGCTCGTTTCTTGAGTGCCCAGATTTCCGTATTTTCACGATATTTTGCTATCCATCCGTTCATTTCAAGCGTTGTTTCTTGTGTTCCTTCTCTT
Organism: Chloranthus sessilifolius; assembly: GCA_021018995.1. NCBI lineage: Eukaryota > Viridiplantae > Streptophyta > Magnoliopsida > Chloranthales > Chloranthaceae > Chloranthus > Chloranthus sessilifolius. Next base: position 14,418,834 of record CM037588.1, read on the forward strand.
TTATTGAGTTCTTTCAGATTATACGTTGCGGACTGTGCGTATAATTCAAATTATACATATGTCTAAGCATCGTATAATCCAATTTTACACACGTTTACCTACGTATAATTGGGCGGGTTCTATGAAAACCTCCAAGTTTGATCATTCTCTCATTCCTCCGATTTTCTCTATTCTCTTGAGTTTTCTGAGCTTCTTGTTTCTCAAGTGCCCTGATTTCCATATTTTCACGATATTTTGCTATCCGTCCATTCATTTCAAGCGTTGTTTCTTGTGTTCCTTCTCTTTTGTTGAGTTCTTTCCTTTTGTGTGGATGGCTGGTGTTAGCGGTGCTAGTGGTTCTGGCGAGGGATTGAGGTCAAGACTGGCCAGTGGAGCATGGCGTATTGGTTCCTATTGAGGGTGATGTGCCTCCTCCTGAGAGGGCACTAGAGGGTGCAACTGCTCTTGGAGGTGCTGAGAGGGTTCATTCACCGTGTCCTCCTTGTATTCCGCCAGAGGATCATCTTGCGAGTGATGAGGTAGGTACCCTTAAGCAAAATTATTTCAAAATTTTAAGCATTATTAAGTTATAAAATAAATGATTAGGTCATGAAACTCCTTTTAATTTATGCAGAACTTTGATTTAGTTATAGTTTGTGTGCTGTATTTATGCATCATTATGGTATCTAGTGTTGGTGCGGGCTTTTTCTGGGTTCCTCTTGGTTCCCGTTGAATAAGTGGCTTCCAATTCTATCCTGTTGAACTCTAGCGATGCGGTGTATGTGATAAGGTGGGGATAAATAGTAATGGGAGGAATTTCCTAGGATGATTCCTAGTTGATTTGCGATCGCCAGTTATAGATATTTATCGACGCTGCAATACGTCAATGATCACGCATTTAAGCGGGTGTGGGTTACTTCTATACTGAATCGTCCGCCTGCGAATGTCAACAGTAGTGTCCTCTTTTAATTAGATAGTTTCAGCTTTCTTTGTAGTTTCCCTTGTTGTTGTTATGGTCGATTTAGATTATTATTTTTTTTTTGTGAATTATGATTAGGTGAGCTTATTATGATGGATTATTTTAATGTCTTGATGTTATCAGGGGTCCAATCATTTTCAGTTTCTCGGTATCATTAGGAGTCCAATTAATATCAAAGTCCTGGTATTGCTAAGAGTCCAATCAGTTTCAGTCTCCTACTTGTACTAGGAGTGCATGTGTATCAATTCCAATAATATTCCGATTAAATAAAAGAGTCCAATTATATCGCAATTCTAGATAAAGCAGGTATACTAATTTTATTGCAATTTTAGACAAGTAGATGTATCAATCATATGACAATCACAACTAAAGCACTTAAGGTAACCTTACTAGCATTCTAATTTGAAGAAAACAAAGACTAATCTTTTTTGGGATTTTTGATTAAAGCAATAAATCAATTTACTAAATTAGAAATAAACGATTGAGGCGACAAAATTAACTCTCTTTTTTTAGAATCATAATCTACGGATCAATTATGGTAAAAATCTAACTAATAATAAACGAATTAACTTTCCTAAATTCTGGTTGAGATAATAAAGTGACTGAACTAGAAGATTGAATTGAATCAAAGCAAATAATGATATGAAGGCTTATTTGATGCAATTAGTCAATTATATTGAAATAATAAAAAAAACTAAACTATAATTAACTAGTTAATCCTAAACAATATAAAAAAAAAGGGGGGGTTGGGCCCGCTATGCTAAGGAGGATTGGCCTCGTTCTCGAGTATCCTTCGTAAGCTCCCTTAGACAAATCGGATGGCTGAGATAAAAGATAGGTGGATAATTGAATAATAAAAGGGGAATTTTTAGAATTGAATTCAAAATTATAATAAGAAATTAGATTGAAAAACTAAAGTTATGAACTGAATTTTATATTTTTTTGAATTTTTGACGGTATGAAAATATAGAATTAAGTTATAGATTAAAATTTAGGACTGAATTCGGGTTCGAAATCAGAAAAATCAGGCCGTATGATTAAGGACTGGTTTTGAACTCTGAGAGTCAGAACCAGAAATTAATGATAGGACTGTAGATTACGATTTTAGAGTAGAATTAGAGCATAAGGTCGATATGTCGGACTGCTAGATTAAGAACCGACTCTAGAAATAGAGAACTAGAACCATATATAGAGAATTTCGGTCCGAAAAGGGTGCTACGATCTAAAAATTAGAAATAGAATTGAATAATTAAACTAAGGGGGAAATCCTAAGTCAAAAATAAAATTAAATTCTTACCTAAGGTCGGGGCTGCGGAGAGAAATCTCGGAGTTCGAATATTAAAATTATGGCTAATTTGCTCTAGGGATCCATTCTCGGAGCTCTCTGGTTTCAGAATTTATGCTCTCGTTTCTCAAAATTTGCCACATCCTCTTCTCTCTTCGAGAAAAAAACTTTTATAGGTTTTCATTCAATTACGCACCCATTTTCGGATATTTAATTGAATTGCGCACCAGTTTTCTGGCGCTTAATCGCTTTGAGTCGGTCATCGACTTAGTGAGCGACGGGCTGAATTAGTCAGAGGGTTTCTTAGTCCTAACGAAATCAGGACTAATTATGCGTATGGTGGGACATGCATAATCCGTTTAAGTGTGTTACCTGAAGCACTTAATCGAGGAAACGTAAGAGTGAAGGGTAGGAGACTAGGTCGGGCGTAGGCCAATTGCGTGCTAGTGGTGTGGCGCTCAATTCGATCGCGTGTCTGTTTCCAGGCGCGTAATCGAGTCTCGAAATGGTCTGTGAAAGGAAGGTTGGTCTGAAAGGGGACTGATCGCGCACTTGTGGTTCTGCGTGTGATCAAATTACGTGCGGGTTTTCAGGCGCTTAATTCAGGGTTGTCTAAGTATGGTCTGAAGAATGGAATGTAGGATTATTGTTTCTATCTGTATTTCGACTATATACTATTGCTTAGTATATAGCCTCCCTACATTGGGATCTGAGCCACAAAGCTATTGTTTCAGCCTGTGTTCAGCCATGTACAATTGCATGGTCCCATGCCGAGGGTTAAAAAGGTCAAGGGCTGACCAAACGAATATGTGTACTCCGAGAGGGTGAAATGAGGGTGTCTACAGATGCCCCTCTTCGGCACGCTCTTGCGAAGTAAGAATGTGTCAAAGAAGTAGACACCCCTCATTCGAGGTGCCTTCCCGTTTCTTGAGAATTCACAAATGTGAATTGGTGATGCTGACATGACAAGCTTGGATTTCTTATCTATCAGCGCAAGCTAAAGTGGAGTATTTGAAGGGTAAATGATAGCTGTCAAAGGGCATATTTTGGGTTTGTGGGTGCATGGCACATCCTGTCGCATGGCGCGAGCTAACAGAGAGATTTTACGCAATTGAGGTACTGGGGCGTCAATCAAATGTCCAAAACAAGGTCTAGGGATCGATAATAAAGAGATAAAATAGTATGTAGTATCGAGAGCTTTTGCAACTCATGTTAGACCGGGCGCGTCATTGCTCACATCAATGCGCGTCAGACATTTCATTTTCAATAGGCATTTGTAAGTTCTTAGATCGAGTATACTCATTGTTTGACTTCCCAGGGGAATGGTTGATTTGGGCAGGTAATTAAGGTAAATTTTGTGAAGTGTGCTCAGTTGAATTCTGCGCAGTGGCATATGCGCTCGATTCATCTGGAGTAATTTTTTTTTTACATCTGAACAAGCGATCCTGCGCAGTGGCATATGCGCTTGATTGCGAGTTCAAAGGGCTTTGGGATTTAAAGGTTAAGGCTAAGTGTAGTAGGTTGTGGTATTTAAAGAAAGGTGAGTCGGGTCTATGTATTTTATTCATTTTATTCTTTTTTTCTTTTTATTTTATTTTTTTTGCTTTGCAAGTAAGAGAAGAAAGATTTTCGAAATAAAAGATTTTAGAATGAGTAAGTGGTTTTGAAAATTTGGGGATTTTAACTTAAGATCAATTCGGTGGTAAAATGACGGAAAATGTGGCTACCGAGACGTCGGTGAGCAGCTCTACCGGTACGGGATTTGTGGACCCGACCATTCATGTGGTTGTCAAGAAGACACTTGGCATGCCGGATACTCCATCTAATCTTCTCGACGAATATTGATGATTGTATCTTATGGGAGGACTACAGTAATTCGCGGGTTGAGAGAGAATATTTTGACTTATTCATAGATAATTATAATTTAGAAGAAATATCGAGTAATTGAAAGGGGGTAATACTTACCTGGGGGTGATACTTACCTGAATTATGCGGTGAGACCTTGAGAGTATTGTAGCAGTGGTACTTTGGCAGTATTGTAGTGTCGCGACGGGACTTGGTGGCTATCATTGTAATACAATGTTTCGGGTGTAATGCCGTAGCAGGTATCCTTTTTTCTTCACTTGTTGCTTAAGCGGTGGTTGGCAGTTGTTGGCGTGATGTCGCGATGGGGCCTTGGTGATTATAGTGGTACCGCGATGGGACTTGAGTGGTATTGTTGGGATGTTCGCGCTGTAGCTTGGCAGTAGTGAAATGCGATGGGACATGGGAGTAGTTCCGCGTCTTCCTGCTTTTCTGTTGCAGTGGCGTCTGGTAGGTTTGTGGCAGGCACTTTGGGAGGAGGCTCTTTGTTTCGGCGATGGGACGTGCTCGTGCTTTCTCCCTTTTTTTCTTTTAGTGCGACCGGTGTGGTGAATGATTTTTTTTTGGGTAGTGGTGTCCGCGATAGGAAGTGAGCTAAGCGTTACGCTAGGTAAGGTGTTCGTGTGACAAGTGTGTCTAGTTTCTTTCTTTGACAGATCTCAGGTTCTGGTGAGATTATGTTGTAGTTGCATTGTGATTGACTTAGTTTTTTTGGTTGTTTGGTGTATTTGCATTTTCGAGAAATTTGTTTTTGGCTTTTCGCGATGGGCCATGAGGGCATGGCAACAATTTTGCGATGGGACTAAATGTCAGGGAGGTATCATGTGTGCGTTTTCATTGTGGTGGGACGTGCTTGAGTGGCTGCATGACGGGGCGAGATGGTTTCAATTAAGATGAAATGAACGATGTGGTGAGGGGGTGACGGTGTTACATGGGGCATATATGTTCTGTCTGTAATAGGGCCAGAGGCATGGTCAATGTTCTTTTTTTTGGTTATGCGATGGGACAACAGCGAGTGACAGCCCCTTTTCACTCTGACTGGCTCATGAGGCTATGCGATGAGACAAAGGGGACTCTCATTCGAGAAGGGGTAAATTTTGGGAAAAATCAAGAATTAAGCGCTTGACATCAGCCGCTTAAACTGATCACACACTCGATTCTAGGCGGGCAATTCAGGGTCTAAAGGAAGTATTTACGCGTGTGTATGTTAACCTATGATTGGATTGTGCACAATGATTCTTGCGCACAATCGGAGTGTTACCGTGTCATCGGGTAGGTGACTTTTCGGTCTTGTGCGGCTACAATGACGTTTAAACCGATTACGCAACATAGCAGGGGCGCGGGATTGGAGAGTCACCAGGTCACTATGCGGGTGACCTTTCACATTGAGCGTCAACTATCTATCGTTCGATTGGATTGCGCGGTCTATAGAAAGCACGGGATCAGGAGGTCACTCTATCTGTGCGAGAGACAATCGTATTGCGTGCCTGGTTAGGAGCGCGGGTTTTGGATTGTGCGCTATGTGTGTAGCGCGTGATTAAATTAAGCGCATTTTTTCATGCGCGTGATCAGAGCTGTGTTCTATATAAGCGGGGGAGCTTCATTTGCTTTTCTTTCTTAGGTTTAGTCTCGAGTGTTGACTTTTCTGAGTGTTCTAGCGTTCTGAGATTCGTGTTTCAGCGATATTGAGTGATCTAACCGTCAGATTGGGATGGGGTTTCTTCCTATATTCGTCATTTCGCGTGATCTTCGTCCTAGCATGATGCTTGGGGATAGTATCATTTTGGGAATGGGCGGTATTGGGAATGAGGGAGCCGGTCTTCACATTGTTCCTTTCAAGGGAGCAGTGAAGGCATCGTTGATGGGGCGGCGACGGAGGAAGTGAAGATGGCGGGAAGAAGGGGCGCTGTAAATGGAGGGATGTATCCCTAACCCATTTTTCGTTTCTTCTGTCGGTGGCTCGTTTAAGTTCTCCAAGTCTGGTGATAACATTTATGAAGCCTTTGATTGGATGTTTTGCTCCTCGTTTTGGCTCATTGTAATTTTGGTTTTCGTTTTGAGTTGTATGTTAGATTTTAGGTTTTCGTTTTGGGTTGTAATTCGGGAGGTATGCCTCCGGTGATATTTGTAAAACTTTAAATTATAAATAAAAGGAGCATTTTTTTAATTATTTTTTTTATTCCTTATATTGTGCAGTTGGTTGGCTTGAACTTTGGTTGATGGATTAATTAGACTTATCTGCTTTGTCGTAGTTTTAAGATTTGAGTTAGCTTATAGTTTTAAAGTTCGTTATGAGAATGACCCAAGGTTTATTCATTCGTCCTATTAGGTCCTACTTAGTAGGTTCACTTGATTTTTATCAGGCATGTTTGGGGCATTTTTTTATTTTATTACACTCATTTATTGATTTGATTTATTGATGGATTAGTTAGATTTATTTGATTTGTTTGATTTATTTTAGGATTTAATTTAGTTTAGGGTTTCACTCCGGATTTATTGAGGGTTTATCTCAAGATTAATTTATTTTATTTAGTTTTGTTTAGAGGGTTTACTTGGTTCTGATGGGTTTGTTGGGAGCATTTCTTTTTTGATCCCAAACAAGTCAGGGTCTTATTCTAGAAAATTATTCTTTTATTTAAAGTTGAAAATATTTTGTTTTAGCATTTTTATTGGATTTGAGATGACACTTGTTAGAAGCGTATGGATTCAGGGTTTAATTTAAAGTTTCTAGATGAGTGTTAAGTGTTTGAATCCTAGTGGTCTATCTAGACTTGGGGAGTTTATTTCTTTTTTTAGAGGGGCAAGTATTGTGTAATTATTGGTTTATCTTGGTTTTCATGGATCGTGGTCTTTTAAAGGGATATGTGTATGGTTTTGGATTCAATCAACTTGGTAGGGGGTTCAGATGTGTGGCATTTGTTAGTTGGTGATTCAAAGGACATAGTTTATAAATATCTGAGTTTGAGGTTTTGGGTTTGAATATTTTGTTCTCTTATTTCAAGTTTCAAGTTTGAAAATTTTCTTCCTTCTTTTTTTGTTTGGGGCATCTTGTGTTTGTAATTTTGGGGCATTATTTATTTATTTATTTATTAATGTCTTTTATTTCGTTTTGTTTCGAATCCCAGGTATTGGACCCGATGGACTGTGTTTATTAAGCGGATGATGAGAATGGACGGGATTGGGAATGCAGGGCAGCAGTCGAATTGCAGTCATGCTAAAGGAAGAGGGGAAGATGGGATTTTCCGTTTCCCGAATAAATTCGGATTCGTGTATTGCCTGAACGTGCGGATTTTAAGCTTCTTATTTTGAGTTGTATATTCAGAGGGTATACCGTCGATGTGTGTTGTAATTGTTTTATTGATCTATAAAGTGGTTGTGTTCTCTATATCTCTTGTCTTGTTTTGATTTGATTCTCTCGGTATCGTGTTTGACTCATGCGATGTTTATTTATTTCGGTTTAGTTTAATTTATATTTATTAAATTCAGGGAGCACCAGGGGTAGTTTCCCCTTCCTTTTTGTGTTTTTTTTAGCTTTAGCTTAAGAGATATAGAGGAGTTGGGGGGCATTTTTGTTATATGTATATTTTTGTTGGAATGTATGGAAGATGGGGGCTACCTTTTCTTTTTTGTGTAATTGATGAATGTGAAGGAGAGTGCATTTTTGTCGTATGGCCTTAGTCTCAGGGGGCTCTCTTTTCCTTTCGGGGCATGTGTTTCTTTAAGTTAGAAGTGTTTTTGGTGGTTTTCCCAAGGGTGTAGTTCGGGTCGATAGTAAATGTCAGGAATGTCCTAATTTCGAGTCTTGGCTTGTGTCTTGGATGTGAAAATTTTGTTTCTGGGCAAATTACGCGTTTATCTTTCGGCGTTTAATCTAATTACGCATAAAAATTCGAGCACGCATTTCGAAAGGGTGAAGAGTTATTACACGCTAGTTCATAGGCGTTTAATTCATTTAATCATTGGAATCTCTGCACAGGATGAACACGACCGCTGGCATTCCCGCGCTGACATTTGAGATGATTACGCGCTCTCAGTAATGTGCGTGATCAACCGGTCGGATAGATGTGAGTGGGTGATAGACCATTTGCGCGCTCATCAGTGAGCGTGTGATCCGAATTAAGCGTTTTATGAGTGGCGCGTGATTTGTTTGAGCATTTTATTTCAAGCACGCATTCAGGCGGCTTCTATAAATAGTTCAGAATTTCTCATTTTCGTCACGCGATCCGTTTTAGTCTTTGATTTTCTTGTTTCTTAGTATTTGTGTGCTCGTTTTTCATATTTTTATGATATCCTATAATCCGGTCGTTCGTTTCGAGTGTCGTTTCTTTCATTTTCTTCAATTTTTTGAGCTCTTTGTATCAAATGGAGGGTGAGGGTGTTGGTAGGCCGGAGCTCACAATTTCTGAGTTAGAGGGGATGTTGATGAGCGAGGGAGGTGAGAGTTCGGGGGCACAGGCTAGAGCTGTTGCCATAGAGGTAGATATCAGGGGAGATGGTCGCGGAGAGAGTCCCCGAGGGTGAACAGATGGTGGTCAGGGAGGAGGTACCCGAGGCTGAGCTAGGGGTAGCCGAGGAGGAGGGCGATAAAGTTGAGGGTGAGCAGGGTGAGGAGCAGCCAGGCGCTGAGCCTCAGGATCGTAGGCATTATCCACTAGAGGATTTCTTTGCCAGAGGCTGGGTAGGTTCCCGTAAGCAAGAGTTCTTCCATTTTCCTGAGCATTTAGGCTATGACATAGGCTCGTTAGGATCTATAAACCCTTATAATTTATGTTGAACCTGCATTGATTATGGGCCGTGTTTAATTGTGTATTATGATAACATGTCGTGTTTAGTTATTCTTATCATGTTTTGTGTGTTCGTTGTAAGTTATTGTTATGTGGTTTGGGCATAATTCATCTACTTACGCTTTAAATTTGTTTATCTGTTGTCATAGGTGTGCGTTAGTCTTACTGTCATTATTTGTATTTCGTTTAATAGGAGCCCCCACAGCTGGCTATCAGCACGGCATGGACCGAGTCTCATACTTGGTACCGTGCCTTGCCGTAGTTTCAGTGGGAGCGGTTGGTTTCCTTCGAGTTTGGGACGATTTTGGAGTTGGAGCCTTTTCAGGTTGATCGGGGCTTGATCGCGACGATTATAGAGAGGTGGAGCGAGAGGCATCAGGCGCTTATTTTTCCAGTCGGTATGATGCTGACGACCCCTGAGGACTGGGTCCACATTACTGGTCTCCGTTTTGAGGGTGAGTTGATCATGGGGCGGATGGCAGGGAGTTACTTAGAGGTATGTGAGGAGATCCTGGGTGCGCCTTATAGGTTGAGTGGATCGGGGCCCGGTGTTGTTCGGGTTACTTGGTTTTTCAATACGTTCGTGAGTGGGTTCACCCCTCCAAGGCATCATTCGGAGGCAGTAGCAGTTTACGAGGCACATTGTGCGAGGGTGATGGGCTGAGAGCCCATGACCGAGCCGAGATTGGTCACGGATAGGGTGCTCCGAGCATTCTTGATGCACTTCTTGGGTGTAATACTTTTCTCTTCTTCAACTTGGGGATGCGTCACCGGATTATTTTTGATGATTTTGGGGGATTTAGACAGAGTCCCGACCTATGCGTGGGGTGCGACTGCATTGGTGCTTCTCTACGAGCAGTTTTACCGTCGGGGTCAGGAGATAGCATCGATCGGAGGTTTCCTCCCGTTTCTCCAAGTGAGTTTTAATTAAATTGGTATTGTGGTGACCCTATTTTTTTAACCTTTGGTCATAGTGACGATCTTAATGTTTATTGCGTGTGGTCGTTGTTGTTATGTTATTGTTTTTAGTTTTGGGCATACGATCATTACGCTTTTCTGCGCCCGGGGGTTCCGTCGGAGATTTCGTTCATGTTCCCACGGATGCGTGTGGAGGAAGGCATTGAGGGGTCGTCGCTGGTTGGCTGACCTTCAGACTGCACAAGGCCTCTTCGAGGATATACATGCAGGGCAGGTTTGTATATGGCATTTATGTTTTTATTTGACCTCATCTATTTTTTTTTGGTGGCCCTTAGGCTTCGCTCATGGATTGATTTGTTCCTTTGGATAGGTGATCTGGAGACCTTATGATAGTGCAGAGGACGCGGGTGAGGCGGTGATTGAGTCCGGTTGGCCCTTCTTCAATGTGGACATATGGTTCCATTATTTTGAGCGAGTGGAGAGGATCCACACCTCTCAGGTGGTTCGGCGTCAGCATTGAGGGAGAGGTTGGTCGCATTGGAGGGCCACCTCATGGTGAGTGTGCGGGGAGCATTGGACGCCCTCCATAGGGAGATGGAGCAGATGGGGCATGCTCCTCGTCTTCATGAGATGTTGCGTTCTTTGACTGAGTCAGTTGCCAGGGCTAGAGCGGTGGAGGATGAGTTAGGAGTTCGACTAGCAGAGGCTCGTCAGCTCCTAGTGAGTTAATTTACTGGTTTTAATTCGTCCATGCATTGTATTGGTTTATTCTGGTAATGTTCTTAACATAGTGGTCTTGTTTTTATCGTGGCTAGTCTAAGAGAGAGTCTGAGGTTGCTTGCCAGGCGGTGATGATCGAGCTGTTGCGCGGCCAGCAGCAGGCGGGTCATGCGGTGGAGGCTAGTTTATGTTCGGAGATTGAGCGATTGGTAAGTACCTTGGATTAGACTTATTAACTATTGATGATTCAGGGATCCTCGCTAATGTTGGCATATTGGTGGCGTTTTTAGATAGCAGAGCTTTCCGCTGCAGGGGCTTCGGCTCGGGCATTTGCTCCTTCTTCAGTGGCCTCCTCCAATCGGGAGGATCCAACGATAGCTCGTCTGCGGTCTGAGTTGGGGCATTGGGTAAGTTCCATCACTCTTCAGTTTACTTGTGTTACTGTACTGGTTTGTTAGACATTATTATTATGTTGGCTTGATGGTTTACTAACATGTGTCGGTGTTTCAACGTCGAGTTGCTGAAGACTTGCAGATGAGGGAAGCGACCGCCGCCTCTTTACGTTCCGAGAGTCAGGTATGGGTAGTGTAATTTAGTTTGGATTATTCATTTCTATTTATTCTAACACGTTTGTATTGGCTTGTTGTTTATTTTTTTATTGTTCAAGCAGTTCCGAACTCCGCTCCTGAGGCTCCTCCTCAGGGGTTCATTCCTATCCCTACCCACGTATGTTTTAGTCATTTGGTTCGTAAATTATTTGTTATCATAATATTTGTCTGATGCATTTATTTATTCTCGTTACAACCACCTACGTTTGTCATCCCTCGGGCGCCATCTGCTGATCCTGTGACCGTGGAGATGATCAAGCGACTTCTGGGAGAGAGGCTAGATCTGGTATATATGTATTTTTCATTTCGAGTTTTGTTGTTGTTCGTATATGCATATATTTGCTTCTTCTAATTCAATAGAGTTATACAGTTTCATCAGCTCGAGGAGGCACGGCTAGAGGCAGGGCGGGCGCGCGCCACTCCGAAGGTGAGACGGGTCCTCGGAGAGGTGGAGAGTCATGAGGATCTGGTGGTCGAGATGTTGGTCACACAGGGGACTCATGCGGAGGCACTAGCGACGGCGTGTCAGATGACACAGGTAGAGATGTAGGTATCCTTGGATCGGTTATAGTATCGCCTGACAAGGGGCGAGCGGGGGTCGCCTAGGTTGGCTAGTCATCGTGAGGGGTCGGAGTCGAGGGCTACGAGTTCTTCAGCTGGGCAGTTTCATCATACCTCTCGCAGTCACGACAGGAGCGATAGTCATGAGGGTTCCGTCGTTCGGGGGAGTCATGCGAGGCTTCCTCCTCATTCTTAGTCAAGGCGGTCGGTTAGTCAGGCTAGTGAGGGGGGTTCGGTGGCGGGTCCGATTTCGAGGACTCCGGGTGTCAGGATTGTGCTTTCAGATGATCAGTCTACGGACCTTCGGGCTGACGATATCGGCGATAGCGGCACTCGTCTTCCTCAGTGACATCGTAGAGATTAGGAGTGTGTGTGTGTGTTTGTTTATATTCGTTGTATGTGCGTTGTATATAGGGGGAGTGTCCTCAGTGAAAAATGTGAAGAAGAAAAAGAAAGGATTACTTTTTTGGTATATGTCTATATATATAGGGATTTTTGGTTCAAATGTACCTGATTTGCTTCTCCTCCTTTTATTACCTTTTGGTGTTTTCTTTTTTCCTTCGGTGCCGTCAGCCGTCGTTGGGACTTGGATGCTTTATGAGCTGGCCTGGTGCTAGTTGGAAGGTCGCTTTTTGTCTGCATATGTAAAGGTAATGCTATCAGTAGTTTTGTTCCCCCCCTTGCTAGTTGTCAAGGGGAAAAATATCTTAGACCGGGTCTGGTGATAGAAAGGTGGATATAAGCCTCTTTTTTTTTTTCTTTTTTTCTTTTTTTTTTTTTACTTTCTCTCTTCTTTTCTTTTTCTTTTTTTCTTTTTTTGAAATAATAAATAGTGCAACAGGAAAAACAAATGACAATAGAGCTAATGACAAATAAAAATTAATAATAAATAAATGCCCCAGCGTAGAAGCGTGGTTGAGCTTGTAGTACAATATTTTGATAACGCTATCTGAATGGTATCTTCATCATTCTTCATCTTTTGGTGGTTAGGTGGGCGCTTTCGGTATAGTTTACCTTCTTTTTTCATAAAAAAATGCCCCAGGGTGTGGACGCAATGGAGCTTCCCTGAGCCATAGATAAGCATTTTGGGTCTATAAGTAGTCATGGGTATTAGGTGAATTAGTCTTGTAGAAAAGTGCATCGATACTGTCTCCGAACCGAGGGGAGGTCCTTCGATTAATAGCGTACGGGGGTCTATCTTAGGGTATTGATCATCCTATTCCGTGGTTATTAGAGAAAAGCATGGTAAGTATAATGGGTGATTGCATCAATCGTTATTTAGTGATTTTCAGTTTCATTCCTAGGAATATCCTGTGAAGTCTCAGATTCATCATCTAAAATAAAACTAGAAGGGGGGAGGTAAGGCTTAGTGATATGGAGAATAGTTCCTAACTAATACCTTTTCAAAAGGGGTAAGTAACAATCTTCTCCTCTGAGGGGTATGGAATGTCATGATCGAGCTCTTCGTCACATTTCGGTACCATCAAAATCTCTCATTCTATGGCTAGTAGGGGTTTATCCTCCTCGTGCCACCTTACGACGACATCTAGTAGTATGAGAATATCAGGGATGCCCTCACAGCTTACTTATACACTTCTAGTAAAACTACTGGAGATGTCCTCATGGCCTGCTTATGCTTCCTTGAGTTCATTGACTTGTTCATTCGTCGTGATGCTCTCGCACGATATATATCTTTTGTGTATATTTTTTGAAAGCATCTTGCTGGCACAAGAATGATGAGTTTTGATTGAACCTAACATCTTCATATTTTTTTTTCTCTAATGTCTCCTTCAATGGCAGGGATAGGGAATGAGAATCGGGTATTTCTTATGCTTTGAAAAAAGAGTTTTAGGTAGGTCACTAATCCTTCAATCAAATTGCCCGAGTATAAATGGTGGGCAACAAGTCGGAGATTTTTAAGGATATTCTGAGGATTGAAGACATACAACCAATGGATGGGTCGTGATGACTACGGGGATGATAAGTATAAATATTTTAATCACAGGATGTGATTATCATAAGACTAAGGATAGTATTTTCTAAGGTATATGGCATTCTAAGGGCTAGGGAGCTCTTTCCCATCTTGGTTCGCCAATTTGTATTCGTTTCCAGGGTATGCGGCTGTTATAACGTAAGGGCCTTCCCAGTTCGATTTCAATTTTCCTTTTGGATGGACGTGTTTGGAAGGCATAACTTTCTTTAAAACTAGTTCGCCAATGTTAAAGCTTCGTTCAAGGACTTTCTTATCGTAGGCCCTAGCCATTCTCCTCTGATATACCTGAGCATGATCAGCTGCCCTTAGGCATGTTTCATCAAGTTGCTCTAACTGAGAAAGTAAAGCAATTCTCCTCTCGTCTAAGGATAGCTCATCATCGAGTTGGATGCGTAAAGATGGGACTTGTATCTCATATGGTAGGACTGCCTCCATCCCATAGGTGAGGAGGTAGGGAGTTTGGCCAGTTGCCGTACGAATAGAGGTCCTATAGGCTTAGAGTGCTTCCGGTAATCATTCGGGCCAGTCGGCTCCATTGCTTGTTTCTACAGTTAATTTCAGGATTTGAATCAGCGTCTTATTCGTAGCTTCTGCTTGTCCATTACCTTGAGGGTAGAACAATGATGAGTGGCACAAATCAATGTCGTACTTCTTACATAACTTCTTCATCTTTTCCGTAATGAACTGCAGTCCGTTATCGGTGATGAACATTCTGGGTACTCCAAACCGGGTAATGATATTTCGAACTACAAACCTCGCGAGCATCGAAGCGGTGATTCAAACATAAGACTCAGCCTCTGCCCATTTGGTGTAGTATTCGATCACTGTAAGTATGAACGCATGCTTGTGAGTATTCCCAACGGTGTCTGTAAACGGTCTGATGATGTCGAAGGCCCACATTGAAAATGGCCATGACGAGGTCATGGTGTTTAGTGCAACTGATGGAGCTTTGATAAGTGCAGCGTGCTCTTGACATTGTTTGCAGGATTGAACATCGAGGTGGCAGTCTCTTATCATCGTCGGCCAGAAGTAGCCTTGTCGTGTAACTTGATCGGCGAGTCTTTATCTATCGGAGTGGGCGCCGCAATCGCTGGCGTGTGCTTCTTGGATGATGTATTTTCCTTTGGCAATCGTAACGCATCGCAACAGTACTCCTTTGGTGAAGGCTTTTTTGTATAATGTTTTGCCGAGTATATAGAATCGGGCGCATCGGTTTCTTATAATTTTTCATTTGATCTTCATGGCATATGGGGGAACGTGTTGATGTTTCAAGAAATTTTAGATGTCAAAATACCATGGTTGTCCATCGTCGGTTGGTGATTTCTCAAATTTGAATGTGGCGACTTCGGTTTTTGTTTCAGTGTGATTTTCTGGAGTGATTATTTCTTTTGATTCCGTGTTGACAGGGAGAACTGGTAGTTCCCTTGTAACGATCCATGCTACTTTATGGGCGGGTACTGTTAATCTTTCAATGAAGAAGGTCTTGGAGTTTTGGCCGATAGCTATCTGGATGACAGAGGCTAGTGTGGCTAAGGAATCTGCTAACTCATTTTCTAATCTAGGGATGTGTGTGAAAGGGATCTTTTCAAATTTCTTCACCAAATATTGGGCGGTCTCTAGGTATCTCATCAATCTCCTTTCCTTAGTTTTTCATTCTCCTATGACTTGTGAGATTACTAGTTTGGAATCGCCTATGGTCTTTAACTGCTTGACACCTAATTGTAGCACTGTCCACAATCCAACTATAAAAGGTTCGTATTCTGCAACATTATTGGTAACAGGGAAGTCTAATTGGAAAGCTTTGGATATCACCACTCCTTCCGGGCTTAGAAGGACTATTCTGATGCCCTTTCCTTTGTGATTTAGAGTACCGTCGAAATAGAGAGTCCATGAGGTTTTATCGGGCTCTTCATCATGAATTGTGAGTAAGTCTTCATCGAGGAAATCTGCATGTATGGGTTCATCGTTCGGGAGTGGAAGATCTGCGAGGTAATCTGTAATGGCTTGTCCCTTGATCGACTTCTGGGTGACGTAAGTGATATCGAACTCTTGTCATAGCATATGCCAGCGGGCGATCTTCCCTGATGTGGCGGGCTTTTCGAATATGTACTTCAGAGGATCCATTTGAGCTAGCACTAGTATCTTATATGCTTCGAAGTAATGTCGTAATTTAGTTGAAGCCCATACCAATGTGAGGCATGTCTTCTCCATAGGGGTATACTTTCGTTCGTATTCGATCATCGTTCTACTAAGGTAGTAAATGACCTTCTCTCTCTTGCCATCTTCTTCATATTGTCCTAAGATTACTCCCATCGCTTTATCGTTTGCTAAAAGGTATAAGATTAGGGGTCTTTCGGGAACTGGTGGCGATAGTATTGGCGGGTTAAGGAGGTATTTTTTAATGTTATCGAAAGCTCAGTGGCATTGGTCATCCCATTTGTACTCAATTCCTTCTTTAAGTAGTTTGTAGAAAGGATCGCATTGGTCTGAATGCTGAGAGATAAATCGCTTGATGAATTGCAATCTTCCTATCAAACCTCATAATTCCTTAATATTGCTGGGAGGTGGCATCTCTAAAATGGCTCTGACTTTCACAGGGTCGACTTCAATC
The DNA here is from genome assembly GCA_021018995.1 of Chloranthus sessilifolius. Lineage (NCBI taxonomy): Eukaryota > Viridiplantae > Streptophyta > Magnoliopsida > Chloranthales > Chloranthaceae > Chloranthus > Chloranthus sessilifolius. Next base: position 14,435,135 of record CM037588.1, read on the forward strand.
CCTCGGTTGCTAACTATAAAATCAAGTAATTTTCCGGAGGTGACTCCGAAAACATATTTCTTAGGATTCATTTTTAGTTGATACTTCTTAGCTCTCTGTAGCACTAGTCGAAGGGCATCAGCGTGCCCTATTCGGGTCTGGGACTTCACTAATATGTCATCAACATAAACTTCTATACGCTTATACATCATATCATGAAAAATAGCCATCATGGCGCATTGATATGTGGCTCCTGCATTCTTGAGCCCAAAAGGCATGATGATGTAGCAGTAAGTCCCCCATGGTGTGGTGAAGGAAGTCTTCTCTTGGTCAGACTCTACTAACTTGATCTTATTATATTTAGAGAAACCGTCCATGAAAGACAACATCTCATGTCTAGCGGTGTTGTCAACAAGAGTGCCAATATGTGAGAGTGGGAAGTCATCTTTTGGGCATGCCTGATTGACGTTTCGAAAGTCAATGCAAACCCGTACCCTGCCATCTTTTTTGGCGGCAGGTACTATATTGGCGACCCACTTGAGATAGAGGACAACTCGAATGAATTTAGCTTTGTGTAACTTGTCAACTTCCTCTTTGACTTGAAGGGCTATTTGGGGGTGCATCTTGCGGAGTTTCTGCTTAACAGGTTTCGCATCGGGTTCTAAGACAAGATGATGTTCTACTAGGCTTGGGTCTAAACTAGGCATGTCCTCGTAGGACCATGCGAAAGAGTCGAGATATTCCTGTAGGATTTGTACAATTTGTTGACATTCTCTAGAATTGAGCGTCGCACAAATTAATAGTTTCTTGGGCTTCTCGTCGGTGCCAAAATCGATTTCCTCCGTGGGTTCGGCGGCAGCCTGGGTCTGTTCGTCAAAACATTTAATAACCCGTCGGAAGTCCTCAGTCTCATCAGGGCCTGGTGTTCCTCCTTCATCCTCGATAAGCTCATATACCGCGAAATTACTAGGCTGGGGATTTATTTTTACGCAAGGCAACTCTTCATCGGCATAATTTATGACCAAAAGATCTTTGGCAAAGTGAAGGTCAAGGCTATTAATTCTTCTCTCGAAGTCGTAGAGTATCTCTTCTGGTATGATGACTGGCTTATTACTTAGCCTGAAGGCTTTGCGTCCTTGCGCGCGAGAAGGGTCAGGAGTTAGAGGAGGGAAGTCCCCTCGTTGACTGCAGACTTGAGTCGGGATAAAGAGTTCCCTTTCTTTTTCAAGGTTTTATGATTTTTTTGGGTATTGCATTTCTAACTTTTTAGGATTTTCTATATTTTCTATTTTTTTGACTTTTGATAATAAATATGGTACAAGGTCGGTGGCATCAAGAGGCACCGGGAGAGCCTCTTCCTCTAGTTGAGAGAGCGAGACGACTGCGAGAGCCGTTCGGGCGATCCTTCGGGGAACGCAGACTTGTTGCAAATTTGGCATTTTTTTTTAGAGTCCTCATCCAATGGGATCTTTCAAATAAGCAATGCTGATGACAGGGGTATCATAGTTTGAGTTTCCTCTACTAGGTTGATTGTCTCTTCCCTGAAGAAGCCCGAGAGATCATAATGGATTGAACTATCGTCGGAGGAGTTATGAGATGATTGTCCTTTCCGTGAGGGGGAATCTCCTAAAGGGTCCACAGGGGGAGGAAACTCTTTCTCTTGATCTTCATGATATGTTGGGATGAGCGCACAAGCTCAACAGCGAGACTGATAATGGTAAGAAATGCAGGAAGATTCCCAAGGACATTCCCATCCTTCTAAGTTATGGTCGATGATATTATCTAACTCTCTGAATTTTATAAGGCGTGAAGTTCTAGGTTGGCTTGCTCTGCCAGTTCGAGTGCAGGGAGGTCTATCCAGTAGTCCTCATCATCACTTGGTGGAGGTCGCCACTCTTTCTCGAGCAATGGCCAAAATATTTAGAGTTGTGGTGCATATGGGGACGAAGGAGTATCTAATTCAAACTCCTCTTCAAACTCTAGGTGTGGACGTGGGTGTTTCCTCCTGAGTCAAATAACTGACCATCAGGTCTTCTCTCTTCTGGTGCCAGGAGCGAGGTTGGTGGATTACTGGTCGTGCTTATGGTTGTAGGGTTGGCTCTGTCCACCTCAGTCGTTATAGGATGTGTGATCTTGCTAGAAAATTGCTCTAGTATGCGAGTACATGCTTCGCACCGGGGTTGATATGGGTGAAAGATACAAGGCAACTCCCACGGGCATTCCCATCCTCCAAGGTCGAGGCAAAGGTGGATGCTATATGAATTAATATTTTCTTGCAAGGTATCATCTTGTTACCATGGTGACCGTGAGTGTTCTTCGTCATCTCGTAAGTCCGCTATGTAAAAATCTTCGTCATCTGTAGATTCTCAATCCTGTAATTACGGTTCAATTTCTAGAGGGTCTTTCTTTCTTCCTTCTATGGGACTTTTAGTGTCAAACAAAGGTTTGACTTCTTCGAGGGGGTCGATATCATTATTCAGGTTTGTCAAATCATTGAATGCTTTGGATATTAGTTCAATTTCGGTCTCCTAGGGTTTGGTGAAGGATACTCTCTTCTGCTTCGACACATCTACTTTCTTAGTAGTTTCATAGACGAAGTGGTCATAAAGAGACCATTTCGGTGAGGTAGGGAATAAATCGGCTGGTTGGCCATTCGATCGGTAACCTAAACCTATGTGCTTGCATATTTTAGTCGGGAATATAGGTTTCACACGACCTTGCTTATTCTTACCGAGTCCAGTGTGGGGAACGTATCTGAGTTGGTACATAAGATCCCACCCTTTTATCACGGTTGGGTTGATGTCATATAATCTAGCGAGGTCTGGACCAACCTCCCTCCTCATTAGCTCTTGTTATCGCTATGGGTGGAAACTAGGAAGGGTAGGCGAGCAGACTCCTGTGATAGCTACTTCATCAGGAATTCGCGTCTTTTGGATGTGGCCTATGTTTAGTACGGATTCATGGGCCGTCAGAATACTTGTCGCGTAATCGGTATCCATCTCCTGAAGAGGTGCATCAGTGTATATACGGACGATGGAGTCCTCATACGAAAATTTAATGCATTGATGGTATGTGGACGCGACAACCTTCATTGATTCTAACCATTTTCTACCTAAAATGAGATTATATGTGCTAGCGGAGTCAGCAACATGGAATGTAACATCTTTTGTCACTTCCAAGGCAGACTTGAAGTTTAATAGTTCCTTTTATGAAATGACGCGAGCCGTCGTAGGCTATGAGTGACAAGGCCGAGGGCCTGACATCTTATTCTATGTATTCAAGTGTTTTCAATGTGGTGAGAGGGCAAATATTGAGTCTCACGCCTGTGTCGACTAGTGCATGGAGCACAGACCCTCTAATTATGACTGTAAGATATATGGGGGCAGCGCTCCCGCGAAGTGACTCCTTAGGCATGTCTACGTCCGTGAATGTGAGGACGGGAGGTTGTGCCATGATAGAGGTGATTTGATGAAGCTCATCCAGGGTCGTGTCTTTGTCCACTTGAGTGTCCTCGAGTGTCCTTATTAATAGTCGGTGATGATCAGGTGACTTCTTGATGAGTTCTAGTATAGATATCTGAGCTGTGATCTTTTGGAGATGTCGTAACAAATCATACTCTTGCTCTGGCTCGAGTGCTATTTCTTTGCCATGCCGATGGGCCCTAGGTGTAGGTGGCTGAGGTGGTTGTGGTACGAGAATTGGTGGTGGGATGACGTGTGGTGGGGGTGGTAAGTTAACTTCCCTTTCTCTCGTGTTCCCCTCGGATAGTTGTGCATGCATGAAATCTTTATTCTGCTGGAAAGGGGGAGGTGGATAGTTGGTTCCTAACTTGAGAATAGGGTAGGCCGGTTGCTGGTCGAACCTATCATGCCTCGATGTTAGTGCATTTGTGAAGTGAGTGAAGTTAAGGGTCGGAGTGTGTGTCCGTATGGTACTACTCTAAGGTGGGAGGTATTGCGTGTGATCCTCTTCCTCTAAGAAAGTGGAGACCAACGTCTCGCATGGCTTTAGGTATTCTTTTCATTCACTTTGCTCTTCATCTGAAGGATACTCAGTTATGGCTTCACTCTCTTGGTTGGGAGTCGTGTGGGTGACACTATCTATTCGTGCGACAGTCAGAATGACAGTTTGGAAAGCATAGTCTCCACACTCAGATTCAGAGTTGGGTGAAGGGAGTGGCAACACTGGTGATTTGGGATTTGGCGAAGTCAATGCCTCTAGTGGGGAATGATGGAGGAATGGCCTCCTGGCCCTGAAGGAATGGACTCGTATTTGAGTAAACTTTAGATATGGAGGCGGGATCTGTGGTGCGATCCGTGTGATCAAGGCAGAGGGGTGTCAGAAGGATGGAGTTCTTATAGGGGTAGGATAGGAGTGATTAATGTCGAAGGCTGGAAATAAGGTTGATTGGGGAGATCTACAATAGTGACCTGGACCGGTGTCCCTTGGTTGTGGTTGGGCATGGGGTTATTTATGATCCCTATATTCTGTTGGGGTTGATTGTTATTAGGGTCAGGGTGCCTAAGGGCTTCCCAATAAATTTGATTCTGGTCGTTCATGTCATAGATCACATCCCTGAGAACCCAACAGTCCTCTAGGTTGTGTCCCGCGTACCGATGGAAAGAACAGTATTTACCATAGTCGAGATTTGCAGGCCATGGCCTAGGCTTTTCTTGTGAGAATCGTAAGAGATTTTGAGCGCTAAAGAGGCATAAAATGTTGGAAATAGTATTAGATAAAGGGGGATAGTATTCCCGCTTTGGCTGGTAGGGTCCCCCAGCTGGGTTAAAGTTCTGAGGTGGAGGTACGCTGTTATAATTCGGCGCGTGGGCTGGTCGATTTTTGTGCTGCGTTTTGGGCCTGATAAGCATTAGGGTATTGGTTTCTATTTTGATATTGACCTTGGTTCTGGTTTGCATACCTGTGTTGATTGGCGCCCTCATTTTGACTAGCGTATCGTTGTTGGGTCTAGTTTTGCCCGAAGTTGTGTGGTGGGAAGTTCCCATTATTCGAATTTTGCCCTTGATTGACAACCATATTAACTTGTTCGGTTCCTGAGGCTTTCTTATGATTTTTGTTTTGACTGCTGAGGAGCCCACCTTGACGTGACTATGGATAATGCAAGATCTGATGTGTCGCAAGGCCACGGATGCCCGAGAGTGAAGTGCAAGAGAAGTCGGGGCAATCGCTGATGACTAGGGCGCTCCTTAGTGGTTCCTTAGTATTGTCAATGATGATGTCAATTGAATCTTTCTCTTTCATTGAAGTACCAATTCTAGTAGCAAGCTTTTGTCATCTAGCGACGAAGTCGGTGAATTCTTCATCTGGTCCTTGCTTGGCTGCCATCAGGTCGCTGAGGCTAACCGTCTATTGAATCAAGTATTTATATTGGTCTAGGAATCGACCGACTAGCTTATCAAAAGTCTCTATCTTATAAAGTGGGAGCTCCACGAGCCAGTCTAGAGCTTCTCCTTCTAATGAACGTTGAAAGTAGTGAATGAGAAGTTCTTGATTGTTGCGTATAGGTTGGCAATTATTACAAAAGAGGGCCAAGTGATGGTTCGGATTTCCGGTGCCATTTTATTTAGTAAATTTTGGCGGTTTAAATCCTATGGGTAGGCCAAATTCAATGTCTCGACATAATTTATCGAATCCGAATGAGCGACCTGGGCATTCCCTCTTGGCCATATATTCATCGAGCATTTTTGGGAGGTCTTCGACCTTTATAGTGTTGTCTTTGAGAGTGACGCGTGAGATACCCTTGTCTGGCAAACTGTCATTAAATAATATGTGAGTATGTTGCCTCAATGGCGTAGCGCAGGCTGACACCGTGCTTGGGGTTGAAGGTGGTCTCTCTTGTTGCTCCTGCTCTCCCAAATTTTGTTGTCCCCTAATGGTTTCATATGCAGTATCCAATCCTCGAAGCAACTATTCGGAATCATCGCCTCCTCTTCGTATTTTTTGGATGCTAAGTTCTACGATTTGTTGAGTGGTGAGATTTTATCCAGAGCTATTATTTCTGTCGCTATGGCTATTACCGGCATGTGGTGTAGAAAAGGGGTTCTCTTGTTCACCAACCATGTTGGCTTCAGGTTGTCGTGGGCTAAAAATATAAGGTGATTCTTCCTCGTAGGCAGGGTTGTTATGAAATCCCCACAACGGCGGGTCTCCTAAACTTACTCTATGTATGCAAGACATTTCGAGTCTTTGGTGATGACTCATATATATATATATATATATATAAAATCTAAATTTAAACGACACGACGGGAAAGAAAAATAGGGAAGTAAAATAAAGCTAACTATCTAAACAAAAAAGAAGGGGTTTACAAAAATATCCCATCGCGATCGTCAGTCTATTGGTGCGCGCTTTTTCTGGGTTCCTCTCGGTTCCCGTTGATTAAGTGGCTTCCAATTCTATCCTGTTGGACTCTAGCAATGCAGTGTATGTAATAAGGTGGGGATAAATAGTAATAGGAGGAATTTCCTAGGATGGTTCCTAGTTGATTTGCGATCGATAGCTGCAGATATTTATCGATGCTATAACACGTCAATGATCACGCATTTAAGCGGCTGTGGGTTACTTCTATACTGAATTGTCCGCCTGCGAACGTCAGCAGTAGTGTCCTCTTTTAATTAGATAGTTTCAGCTTTCTTTGTAGTTTCCCTTGTTGCTGTTATGGTCGATTTAGATTCTTTTTTTTTGTTATGAATTATGATTAGGTGAACTTATTATGATGGATTATTTTAGTGTCCTGATGCTATCAGGAGTCTAATCATTTTCAGTTTCTCGGCATCATTAGGAGTCCAATTAATATCAAAGTTCTGGTACTGCTAAGAGTCCAATCAGTTTCAGTCTCCTATTGGTATTAGGAGTGCATATGCATGATCAGTTCTAATAATATTCCTATTAAACAAAAGAGTCCAATTATATCGCAATTCTAGATAAAGCAGGTATACTAATTTTATTACAATTCTAGACAAGTAGATGTATCAATCGTATGACAATCACAACTAAAGCACTTAAGGTAACCTTACTAGCATTCTAATTTGAAGAAAACAAAGACTAATCTTTTTTAGGATTTTTGATTGAAGCAATAAATCAATTTACTAAACTAGAAATAAATGATTGAGGTGACAAAATTAACTCTTTTTTTTTTTAGAATCATAATCTACGGATCAATTATGGTAAAAATCTAACTAATAATAAACGAATTAACTTTCCTAAAGTTTGGTTGAGATAATAAAGTGACTGAACTAGAAGACTGAATTGAATCAAAGCAAATAATGATATGAAGGTCTGTTTGATGCAATTAGTCAATTATATTGAAATAATAAAAAAAACTAAACTATAATTAACTAGTTAATCCTACACATTTAAAAAAAAAAGGGGGGGTTGGGCCCGCTATGTTAAGGAGGATTGGCCTCGTTCCCGAGTACCCTCTGTAAGCTCCCTTAGGCAAATCGGTTGGCTGAGATAAAAGATAGGTGGATAATTGAATAATAAAAGGAAGATTTTTAGAATTGAATTTGAAATTATAATAAGAAATTAGATTGAGAAACTAAAGTTATGAACTAAAATTTATATTTTTTTAGATTTTTGACGGTATGAAAATATAGAATTAAGTTATAAATTAAAATTTAGGACTGAATTCGAGTCCGAGATCAGAAAAATCAGGCCGCATGATTAAGGGCTGGTTCTGAACTCTGAGAGTCAGAATCAGAAATTAATGATAGGACTGTAGATTACGATTTTAGAGTAGAATTAGAGCATAAGGCTGGTAGGTCGGATCGTTAGATTAAGAGTTGGTTCTAGAAACAGAGAACTAGAACCGGAGATAGAGAATTTCGGTCCGAAGAGGGTACTACGGTCTAAAAATTAGAAATAAAATTGAATAATTAAACTAAGGGGGAAATCTTAAGTCTAAAATAAAATTAAATTCTTACCTAAGGTCAGGGCTGCGGAGAGAAATCTCGGAGTTCGAATATTAAAATCATGGCTAATTTGCTCTAGGGATCCGTAGCTCTCTGGTTTCAGAATTTACGTTCTCGTTTCTCAAAATTTGCCACCTCCTCTTCTCTCTTCAAGAAAAAAAGCTTCTATAGGTTTTCATTCAATTACGCGCTTGTTTTCAGACATTTAATTGAATTGCGTGCCAATTTTCTGGTGCTTAATCGCTTTGAGTTGGTCATCGGCTCAGTGAGCGACGGGCTGAATTACTCAACGGGTTTCCTAGTCCTAATGAAATCATAATTAATTACGCGCATGGTGGGACGTCCGTAATACGATTAAGCGTGTTACTAGAAGCGCTTAATCGAGGAAACGTAGGAGTCAAGGGTAGAAGACTAGGTCGGGCATAGGCCAATTGCGCGCTAGTGGTGTGGCGCTCAATCCGATCGCGTGTTTGTTTCCAGGCGCGTAATCGAGTCTCGAAACGGTCTGTGAAAGGAAGGTTGGTCTGAAAGGGGACTGATCGCACGCTTGTGGTTCTACACGTGATCGAATTATGCGCGGGTTTTCAGGCGCTTAATTCAGGGTTGTTCGGGTATGGTCTCAAGAATGGAATGCAAGACTATTATTTCAGTATGTATTTTAACTATATACTATTGCTTAGTATATAGCCTCCCTACATTGGGATCTAAGCCACAAAGCTATTATTTCAGCCTGTGTTCAGTCATGTACAGTTGCATGGTCCCATGATGAGGGTTAAAAAGGTCAAGGGTTGACCAAATGAATTCGTGTACTCCGAGATGGCGAAATGAGGGTGTCTACACCTAGTTCTAGGTCACGTTTACCTGCTTTTTTACTTTTATTCTCATGTTCCCATGCGATTATTATTGTCACTATGATTCTTCTAATTTTTTTTTAGTTTAGAAATTCGTTTTGATTATCATTGTTCATCATATGCACCTTTTTCATTGTGGTGTTGTTTTTTTTATTTTTTATGGCCATATTATTTATTATTATTATTATTATTATTTTTAGGATTATTATAATCCCATTGTTATTACTATCATTATATATATATATATTATCTAGTTATTTTATTCTTTATAATAATAATTATATCTTTTTTATGGTTGTTCGTTATTATTACTATTACTATTATTATTATCATGTTGTATTTATTATTACTTTTATATTGATATTTGTAATTACTATTATGTGCAACTGTGGGCTTTATGAATCCGTCGCGACGATGGGACGAAAGTAAGGAGTCGCCACCCGGAGCTTTTGGTATCCCAGGATACCTAAATCAACATCATATGCACCGAAGTGCTAGATTTGACTCCGATCAACGATCAACACCAAAGCTTCTAGGTAAGGACTTCGGTTACCAATTAGGAAGGCGTTAGGCACCTAATCGTCCCACTCGTAAGCGGTCTCTACTATGGCCAAATAGAAAAATAAAGAGAAGAAGTGAGCAACACTTTCCCTTGCCCGAAGGCACACGAATCCTATTAAGCTCTCCGCAATCACTGAAATTTCGGAAATTTTGGCAGTGTAACGGCTTAAATCCTTGGATAAGGGAAAAGAAAAAAAGGAAAAATAGTGGGTAAAGAAAGAGAGGAGAGTCGGAGCTCTTCTAGCATCGTCGTCAGATTTTCGTGTGGAACTTTCTCCGATGAGCTTTCGAAAGCAAATGGGGTAGAGAGGGCTCCTAACTTGCTAAGGTTGGGAAGAGGGATAGTATGAGAGGTGAGCTAGGGTATCTTAATTGCTAAAGCTTGGAAAAAGTGTTGATGGAAGTGTGGTGGTATGAGATGAGCTAGGGTTTCAAGGCTTGAAAAGTTCAAGTCTTTAAATGGGAGGGTATTTTGCTAGAGTTTCTCTTTTAGGATATTTTTTCAAGTGTTAAAAGTGAGGGATGGGGGTCTCTATTTATAGAGTGGGGAGTGATTAGGGGACTCTTCGGTCACTAATGAAAGGTTAAAATTAGGTAATGACCAATCTAAGGATTTGGAGTGTTTTTGGGGGTTTGGAGAAGTGAGAATGGACTTTAATAGTGGATGATAGGGTAGCCACTTGAAAGGAACACTCTCTAAAGTCCGAGAAAGTCTATAGGTCAAAACCCAAACTTGAAAATCTGTCATCTCGGATGTGCAGGTTTTTAAGGCATGGGTTCTATGGGTCCGGTATGGGTTCTAAGCATCCAATATGGGTTCTAAGGGTCCGGGAAGTGCTTTCCGAAGCTCGAAAGTACGTCTTTCTCGAAGAATGGGTTGATCATACTTTGGGCCAAATTTGGGTGTCTATAGATGCCCCTCTTTGGCATCCGATCACTAGTGAGCACATGCCAAAGAAGGACATGTCTGAAAAGGCCCAAGGCAAACACTTTCGGATCTGCTGTATCCAACACATCAAATGGTGAAAACATGGAGAGTGACAGAGGCCCAAACATTGGGTAATCATCCACCTCTTAAGATTATCGGCCCCAAATGCTTAGCGACCTTACTGGGCATAACCGTGTGATGGCATGATTGATGATGCATGATGCTTGAGTTTCGCCTTGAACTAGAATCTCCGTGAGCGGGAGGGTGATCGATCCATTCTTAAAGATTAACACAAAGTGAAGACGAGAAAATCCAGCGACTGTGCCCAGTCTCATGAGACTTTGATTGCTCCACTTTAAGTGGCATGGGTGCCCCTACGCGAGGTAAGGTTCGAGATTTTTGAGAGTACTTGTGCAACCGTGGGATTCATGACGATCCCGTCGCGACGATGCGCTCGCTAACGAAAATATAGAGTCGCCACCCAGACCTTTTGGTGTTCTGGGATACCTATATCATTTTTATAAGCACGGAAGTGCTAAAAATATGACTCTGAATCCGGTCCACACTAAAGTCTCTTGGGTAGGGGCTTTGGTTATCGATCGGGAAGGTATTAGGCACCCGATCAACCCACTTAACGCGATTTCTACTAATGGCCAAAATAAAAGTAAAGTAAAAGAAAAGAAAATGGCTTCCTCCTACCCACATGGGCCTTAAATTCTATTTGTGCTCCTCCGTTCCTACTAAAAATTCGGTGGCGTAATGACATAAATGGGAGGCTGGGAAGAGCTAAAGAAGAGATAGGAGAAGAAAGGTGAGAGCCGGAGCCCTCGAGCCCTTGTAGCACCGTTGAGGAGCCTTGCATTGGCTTGCTTTGATGAACTTTTGAAGGCTTGAATGGTAGAGAATGGGGTTCTAACTACTAAGGCTTGGTAGCTAAGAGGTAGAGAAGGAAGGCTAAGGGGTAGCACACACCTAACCTAGAGGTTTTGGAGGAAATGTAAGGCTTGAAGAAAGATTTAGGGATTCTGGAATTTGTATGGACAATGGTGCACCAAAGGGAAAAGATCTTTCTCACTTAAGCTCTTTCTCTCTTAGGCAAAATTTCTCAACCTCGAATCCAAGGGGAGGAGGGCTCTATTTATAGGAAATGGGTGGGTTAGGAGACCACTTAAGTGCTAATTGGGGTTAGCAATTAGGTAATCTAGCAATTAAGGATTCCTAGGATTTTTGGAGCCTTGAAACATGTGAGAAGGTCCTCCAATGGTGGATGATAGGGAAGGGCCTTAAGTCATTTAATGGGTTGCAAATAGGGTACAAAAGGGTGTAACAGAACTATCAAAACACACCCCGAAGACCCAGGTGGTCAACAAGTCAAACCCCAGATACAAAATTTGGGGCAAAACTAGAGGTCATTGTTCATAAGCCTGGCGCAACTACTAGTTGCGCCAGGTATATGCACAGTAAAATAATGCAGCACAGTAGCCTGGAAGTTGGCTTCCCGAGGTGGGGTCCACTTTAACCTGGCGCAACTATTAGTTGCGCCAAGCCACTTTTCCCCGAATTTAAGCTTGGAGCAACTATTAGTTGTGCCAAATCCCTAGAGGGGCCATTTGAAATTATATTTTTGCCCTCCGGGTTCGAACCGTCATATCGTTTGATGCACAACTCTGATTGGGGTGATTCTTGGCTCTTTGGAAAGTTGGAGACCTCTACTTTTTAATGGTATAAGATTTGATCATAGTAGGAGCTCCCAACTAGCTCTGGTGTATCATTCCTCATCCATGGCTTGGAAATATTTGGTTCAGGCTCGAGACATTTTTAAGGGTCAGGATTGGTTTCTAAGGGTTCGGGATGGTTTCTAAGGGTTCGGGATAGGTTCCTAAGGGATCTAGAGGGATTCCTGAGGGTTTGAGGTGATTCTTAAGGGTCCATACGTGCCATTAAAGCTCGGAAATGTGCCTCTCTCGAAATGTGTTTCGATCAAGCCTTGGGCCAAATTTGGGTGCTTATAAATGCCCCTCTTTGGTATCCGATCACTAATGATCGAATGCCAAAGACAAGAGACATTCGAAGAGGCTCAAGGCATTACTGATAAGTCCGATGTATTCAGAATGAACTTCAACCATCAGATGAGTGACATGGTGAGAAAACGAAAGCCCTACATGACAGGCCAAACATTCGTTTCTCAAGGTAAACGGTCCCCAAGCGCTTAGCGACATTACTGGGCATAACTGAGGTGGAACGAGTTGCGAAAGCCCTGTATGCCAGGCCAAACATTTGCTTCTCAAGATGATTTGAAGGTATTTGATGTTTAAAATTCATTCTGAATATAACAACTTTGCAAGTAAGAGGGGTGATCGCCCCACATTCAAAGATAGATGTAAAGTAAACATACGCAAGGCTCCACAGTTTGCGTTCAATCCTATGAGGCATTTGATTGCCCCCATCTAACTGTTCGGGGGTGCCCCTGCTGAAAGCAGGGTTCGAGCTCTTTGGGCAAACCCATCGATCCTGAAGTTTATTTAACATGACTACTCGAGCGAAGCGAATAGAAGTCGCAACGCTTTTTGGGAGGACGTGCTATTTTCGAAAAGGTTCCCTGAATCAATATGTCCTAGAGCACCCAGCTCCAAGTACTACTAAACAGATCCAACCAATTATTAGGTGTCTACCAAAAGGGACATCCAATCCTGGTTGCTGTCAACAATGATCATAAATATCGATTAACTATGCGTAAACATGCACCCATTAGGGACAATAAGCAACAAAGGCGATGGAAGGCCTGATCCGGACCTACTCGGGTACAATTTACGGGAATAAACGACCATCATACAGATACCCAGACGCATGGCGTACACTTTACAGGGATATTGCTGCCAATACAGGTTTTAAGCCTGCAGAAAATAAAGGGGGAATGAACCTTCTGGATGCATGGTTGCACATAGTTTGATTGATACGTAATCTCATTCTCAACAGGTTGGTTTCAACCAATAATTGACCTCTTCAAACAGAGAATCTGAAACTTAGGACACTTAAATCCATATGAATCTAAAATAGAGCGCTTAACTCGAAGATTTAGCAGTGGAGTCAACCTGATCAAAACATTGACCGTTTGATCGGGATTGACGCCGTTACTCGTACTTTGAAGAAGGATCCAAAGACCCAAGGTGAACCCTGGACTTGGGACTGTAATATGACACAGCTGCATTGTTGATAAAGCATTAACACTTTACTGCATTATGCATGTGCGTACCTCTGTGGGGAGACACAAACAAATTTTATGTGTTTAATTTTTGTGGTTTTATGTGATGATTTTTTGATTTTCAGAGTTATTATCTTATGCGAATTTTTTGGTTTTTTCAAGTTATTATTTTATGCGAATTACTATAACATTTTATGTGAGTTATCTTTTTGGCTTTTCTGTGGGGATTTTTTTCTCTTTTTTCTTTCATCATTTGTTGTTTTTTATTTTTGAAAACTAACCAAAGGGAAGGATTTTTTTTTTATTTTTGGCTTTTGTTTTTGAAAACTAACTAAGGGGTTTATATATATATATATATATATATATATATATATATATATATATATATATATATATTGTTGTTTGGTTTTTGGTTTTATGGGTATATAAAAAGAAGGGATTTTTGTTTGGTTTTCTAAACACAAAGGAAGGATTTCTTTTTCTTTTTTTTTTTTCTCTCTCTTTTTTTTTTATTATAGAAACCTAAAGAAGGGATTTTTTTTCGCCTTCTTTTGTTTTTAAAGTAAGGTTTTTTGTGTTTTATTTACTATTATTATTATTATTATTTTATTATGCAAAATGGCAAGGGGATTTTATTTGTTGTTTGCTCTTTTTTTTGGTGTGTGTAACTTGGTTTTTGGAATGATAAAAAAGAGAGAAGAGGGTGAGCACTACTTACCTTCCTTTACAGCATAGCATAACATGGTTCTTGATCATTGATCTGCTTTGACGTGATCGCTTTTTGTTGCCCCCAAAATGTTAGGTGATGATGAGCATGTTCCCGGGGCGTGCTAGGAGGAGGGGCCCGAGGTAGTATATGGTTCGCGGTGGGAGTAGTTCCTTTAGGTAGAGCGGAGAGCGGGCCCTTGGCTCGAAATGCAGGGCGAGGCTACATCAGTAGTATGCCCATATTTCAAATTTTGGCATAGCGGGCAAGGTAAAAGAAGGTTCAGTTCTTCCTTTCTTTCGTGCAACTTTGCTTTACTTCCATTACTCTGATGCGTTTTCTTCTTGGGGCACAAACCTGCCCACTATCGTATTCCACGGGGGGTGGCTTAATTTTCATGATTTCTACCTTTATGTCCCCCCCGTGGTGAAGTTCTTGCTGGCGCAGGTAGGCTTTAGGGAATTTCTATCCTGCCTGCCTGTGAGAGCCGATGCGGCATACCTGAAGGTGCTGATTGAGCGGTTCCGCCCCGAGATGATGACCTTTCATATGCTGTATGCTGAGATGGCTGTAACGCCCGTTGATTGGGCAATGATTACGGGTATTAGGATGGGGGCGTACCGATAGCCGGTCTCGTGGTACCGAGCAGAGAGGACATTATTCGACTGATAGGGGCCTATCCCCCTCGAGGTCAGATACATGGCACTGACGTTAAGATGACCTGGTTATCCGCCCTCTACACGGTTGATGAGTTGGTGGATTAAGGGCAGCCAGATAGGGTGCTTTACATTACGCCCGAGCGGGCGATCGTCTTGGCCCGCATCACTCTCCTGCTTCTGCTAGGTAAGACCTTTTTTACTAATGCGAGTGGTGGCCGAGTCAGCCTAGCGTTGCTGAGCGTCATGGACAATTGGGGTGATGTCCATAGGTATGACTGGGGCGGGGCTGGATACGCATGGTTGATGTACGGCGTGGCCCGTGCTGCTATCAGGGAAGCCAATTCCGTTGTTGGCTTTTGGGCGGCCCTGGAGGTAATTCCTAACCTTCTGCTTTTATCAGGTGTATTTGGAAACTTTGCATGTTACTGACTTGTTCTCTTGCGCCCTGCTCCTCTTAGGTATGGGGGTACCATCATTTTCACCTTAGATGCCCACTCCTTCACTTGGACGCATTCACCTACCCTCTTCTTAGCAACTAGAACCATGCCGGATGCGGCGATGTGGGCCTGAAGCACCTTGAGATGGGCCTAAGGTCCCAACTTGACCTGATGGTCCCTGAGCAGGTAAAGCCCTTTTCAACTCTGTTTACCTCAGCTAAGAAATTCTCCCTGATTTGCTATGTCGTGTGTATGATTGATTGGTCCTCTTGATTTAGACAGATCCTCCATGATCCGTACTTCAATTCGGCCTTCTGGGATTGGGCAGCCGTGGGTCCATCGCGCCTTCTCAATAACCACCACATCATTTTCTTTTATGAGGCATGGGCCAGGGTTTACTATTTGGAGGAGCGGGTGGTGCACCAGCATCAGGGTTACCATGCCATACCCACGGATCCTCCTACCGATGTTTTGGACCCTGCTGGTAGCGTTGAGGAGCTCACAGCGGCTTATCTCAATAATGGGCTCGGTATCCATGCCCTTTTTATGCCCGACGATTATCACATATGGTACAAGTGCTTGCCATATCGGTTCATCTTGCCGTGCTTCATCCCTAGCGCTAACTTTCTTGCGTTCGGCGGCCCACTCGGGCAGGTAACTCTCATTTCTCTTTTCAGATTTGTCTCCCTCTATTTTGATTTGGCCTTTGTTCTTTATGAGTAGATTTTTGCTTGTTCGCAGTATGCTTAAGGGGATGGCTCAGATAATGAAGGCGGGGCAACGGCGGGCACTGCTAGTTCCTCCGGGGCGGGTCCTTCAGGTGAGGGTCCCTCTGGTGCGGTCCCTCAGGCGAGGGTTCCTTCGGCGTTGGTCCGTCGGGTATTTCTCAAGCTGGTCCCCTTGGGGGTGAACCGACTGTGGTCTATGAGAGCTTCCGACGCCTTGATGAAAACTTTCTCTCGGGCTTGTGTGCTGACGTGGATAAGCAGGTGCATATCTCCGTTGAAGCGGCTCGCGTTTCTCTTCCTGAGGTGATCCCAGGGGTAAGCCTTCTGACAACTTGTCTCCCTCTTATTTTGGCCTCCTTTTTGCACATGTCTTATGATTGCCCTGATAGCTGACATTGTATCCCTCTGAATGTAGAACTTTGATTCGGCTATGGAGTATGCGGAATATCATTGTAACATTGCAGAGCTTCGGGATGTGGAGATAGTGAGTATTCTGCTATTCCTCTTTTCCTGTTATTGGTTCCTTTACTTTTTGCTCTTATCCCTCAATTGGCCCTGATCCCTGATTTTTGGCCCCGACTTGCGGCGTGCGCGTGCCAAGGAGTCGCGATCTTTGCTTAGTAGGATTTCTCAGGCCTGGTCGCGGGTGGGGGATATGCGGACTTACTAGGGCTCCTCTCGTCGTCGGAAGAAGTCAAAAGGCGTGGACAAGGAATAAGCCTTAGTTTCTGCTTTTTAAACATAGTACTTTTGGGATTGATGTTTTGAATTTTTAGATAGTTTGGGATGGATGATGTGGCACTTTGTGGATGATTTTTACTTTGGAAATATTTTAGTGCTTTGTCTTGATTGCATGCCATGGTTTCCTTGTACAGTATCTATTTTTCTACAGGATGTGTTTGCCAAATGTTCACAGAAAGCGACCTTTTAGGTCTTATGCTTTGATGTAGGATCAAACCTGCGCCCAAAGAAACAAAGTAATTTCAAAATGTTAGGGGTATCTAAATATTTGTGAATGTTTCCCATGACTATCAACAGGTGGACAGATTTTTAAAGGGTTGGAAAGAAAGCCAAAATTCCCCCAATCAGGCCCTAAAATGGCTTAGGAGGAGGGAACTTTAGTCTGGCACAACTATTAGTTGCGTTAGGCTAAATCCAGGGAAAATTGTACTGGCGCAACTATTAGTTGTGCTAGGAAAAGATTGGGACAAAATGCATTGGTGCAACTAATAGTTGCGCCAGTTTTAGCCTAGGGAGCTGTGGGTCCTTATATACCCGAGTCAGCCAACAACTTTCTTTTTTCTTTAACTTGGCCCTTTTGACTGATTTTTCTGATATTCCTAGGGGCGTGTCCATCAACATGCATCAAATTTTATATTCTTCAAAGATTCTTGTATGTTTATGGACCCGCTTTCCAACCCTCCCTTACGTGGAGGGCCCGGAACCAATTTAACCATCTCCTTGGATATGGGGTCCAATTTTCTTAAGAGTTGGCTTGGGAGCTTGAATGAGAGCGAACTCACTGAACTTGACTGGCTCGGCCTATCGCACCTCCCCTTCTTCCTAGAGGTTCTTCCACGGTGGGACCTACTTCATGCGGCCACCTCATTTTGGGATGCAACCGCCCATGTGTTCCATTTTGGGAAGCTGGAGCTAACTCCAACCCTCGAGGAGCTATCCAATTTATCCGGTCTGAAGCTTCACAGAGGCCTCGCGAGAGTCACGCTGAGGTCGGGCTACTCTAAATTTGTTCATCTTACCCTCGGTTTGAAGAAATTTGAATATGAGAAAAGTCTTGTTGGGGGGCCCACAAGGTGTTTGCTAAAATTCCTCAAAGAACTTTTCAGTGATGAAAGTCTCCGAAAATTGTCGGTTAGGAATATTTTCAACGCGAAAGCCTTCGCTCTTGGTCTCATTTCAGAAGTCCTTTTCTTTACTGGGGGGGAGAGCTTCTCCCTGGTCTTTGCAATGTCCTGACCGAATTGGTGGAGGGCCGATCAGTGATGCATTTGGTCCTTGCTGAACTGTACCGATGCCTAGACGCATTCGCTCTGGGTAAGGTGGCGAGCCTCAGGGGATGTCCTTTACTGCTTCAAGTCTGGTTGGGTGAGCATCTTGCTATTTTGGGACTCATGTCACATTTTTATGTTGCTCGACGTGAGGCGGCTCGATAATTTTTAGGCAGGTGTCACCTGCTTCCGCAGGGAGATTTGTCAGCTTTGAAGCTTTGGCTGACCAATGTCGAGCTGATATGGAAGCTTCCTTGGTTGGACCAGACCTTCCCGATAGTTTGATCCAGAGATCATGAGGGCATCACCCTCCTAGGATTGACTGGCAGCACCTTCTACTTCCCATTCTGGGTGTTGCGTCAGTTCGGATGCTCTCAGCAGGTGCCTTGTGAGGCAAACCCCCCTCAATGTGACTTGGTCTTTTCTAGGGGGTCCTCTGGGGACATAGACCGGATTGCTGATCTTTGGGAGACGCATCAGTCGACACTGATGTTTGATATGGAGCAGGGAGATTTGGTTCAGTCTTCTCCCGAGTATGAGGCCTGGCTATTGATTGAGTAGCCTGTTACTGATCGTCTGGAGCAAGCGGAGAGTGTTGACATGAGAGGCCCTTGTCCAAAGAAAGAGACAGTACTCCGAGCCCGCATTGAGCTGCTAGTGGATGAGAAGAGGGTCTTGCATGAGATTTTAGCGCAGGAAAAAGTTAGGGCAGAGATAGCAGAGAGCGAGGTCCTTCGTCTGAAAGGATCCTTGAGTGTTGCCCTTGGAGCTGCTGATACTTCTCAGAAGAGGTATAAGAGCTTGCATGGTTGTTGGTTGACTGAGTGGAATGTTCGGGAAGATGATTTCCCTGCTGAGATTAGTGCCTTGAAGCGCGAGTTGGGGTGCTGATTCCTTCCTTCACACATAACTTTTTGCACAGATCAGATACACATAAAAGGGGCGTAAGAAACCCCTTTTAGAGATACACACATTTTTTGGTATACATATTTTCTTTATGTTTTTATTTTTTACTGTTTGTAAGAGAGGAAAGAAAGAAAGTTAGTCATCACACCAGCTATTTTTTTGGATGTGGTGTAAGCGGTGTATTTGTAAAAGAAGGGAAGTTTATTATATATATCTACATAGACTTTTTTGTTCTTTTTATTTTGTGTATTTTTTTGGGTGTGGTGCCTTAATCACTGGGTGAGACCTCGGGTCCTCTTTTGAGCATGGTTGAACCCTCTTTCGGATGGTTGAGTCTAAGAGAGTTTCAATAGTTTTACCAATACTGGAACGTCCACCCCTTCGGATTGAGTCAAACCTTTCTCCTTTCCTTGAGTCATACGTTTGATAAAATAGTTTCACAAAGACAATTCTGGTTGAGAACCATCTTTAACTAACATGAGCGGCCCAGTCGGAAAAAGGGTATCAGGGAGAGTAACTAAGAAGGCTCCTCAAACATTAATCTTATCAATTAATCCAAACCTTTCCTACAATTCTGTTTTTTTTTTTTCTTTTTTTTTATCTCCTTTTTTACCCGTGGCGCCCTTTCGAGTTTTCACCACGTCCATGGGCTTAGCTCTCTTACCCCAAGCGCCCTTTCAAGTTTTCACCTGGTCCGCACAAACTCGCTATTTTTCTCGTAGTGCCTTTCGAGTTTTCACCACATCCATCTTGCTTTTAGCTTATAATTTTATTTAATTTTTTCTTTTTATTTCTTTTATTTTTTCAAAAGCCATGACATAGACGTCGATTCCGTCATAGCCGGCCAGATGGGGTTCTGGTATTGTCTTATAACTCGGCTTGTGTTGACTCAACAGATATTATGACTGCCTGTGAACCTAAAAAGAGGGCTTCCTTCAAGGATAGCTTGGCCATGGGTTAGGTTGGGATTTGAAGTATGCTGGGCTAAAATAGTTTTCTTGATACGACTTCAGTTTTTCACAACATACTTTCTTCCTTGGGGGATTTTACTGTACACGCCCCATGATTCTTCTATTTTTTCCTCTCTTTTTTTTCTTATCTTATTTCAGGCAATCTCTTTTTGAGGTTTCGCTTTTCCGATTTTTTGGATTTTGATGGTAACTTTACTTCCTCTCTTTTTCATATATGTACACACTTTTTCTTTTTAGGGAAGGGTTTCATTGAAAGAAAGGCCTAGGCTCAAAATGGGGTAACAAAGGATATCATCTTTTTTCAGGGATGCTTTTTGGCTATTGTGCTTGGAATGATGGCCTCTTTTGGGTGGTTCTTAAGCAGTCACGTATTTGTTTCACCAATACTTACCTTATCGCGATAGACTAAGAGTAGAACCATTGAACATATCTAGCGTTGATGGGCTTAGGAAAATGATCTCTGTCCATGGTGGCGAGGTGGACGGTGTTTCTTGGTAGCACCTCTCGAACGACGTAAGTTCCTTCCTAGTTCGGCTTAAACTTCCCTCTCAGATCGGCATGGAGGGATGGGAAGATATTATTCAACACAGTGTCTCCTATCTTTAGATCTCGACTGCGGACACGTTTATTGTAAGCGTGTGCGATTCACCCCTGGTAAACTTGAGTGTGACACAAGACTAGAAGTCTCTTCTCGTTCAATAAGTTCAATTATTCAAAGCGAGATCTCTCTCTCTGCTTTGGGTAAGCCTGATTCCATAAGGATTCGGAGCAAGGGTACTTCAACCTCAACTGGTAGGACGACCTCAGTTCTATACACAAGGGAGAATGGTGTTGCCCCTGTAGCGGTACGGATTGATGTTCTATAGGCCCACAAAGAAAATGGCAGCATTGCGCTCCAATCTCGATAAGTGACGACCATCTTCTCAAGGATGCGGATGGCTATCTTGTTTGTAGCTTCCACGACTCCATTGGTTTGAGGCCGATAGGGGGACGAGTGATGGTGCTTGATCTTGTATTACTTACAGAAGGCTCGGATGCACTTATTCGCCAAGTTTGTGTCATTGTCTATGATAATATCCTTAGGTACTCCAAATCGGCACACAATATTAATTTTGATAAACTTCTCGACGTGACTGGCCGTAATGTTGGCATATGACCCGCTTTGGCGACATATTCAATGACGACAAGGATGAATCGATGTTCATTTAATGCTTTCGGATTAATCATTTCGATGACGTCAAGGCCCCAGGTAGCAAATAGCCAAGGAGTGGTCATGCAATGAAGATAGGTAACAGGAGCGTGTATCAGACTGGAGTGTTCTTGACACTTATAGCATTTCTGAACATGTTTGTAGCAATCTAATTCTATAGTGGTCCAAAAGTATCCCTGCCACAGAATTTTCTTGGTGAGCATGTGACCGCTAACGTGGGTTTGGCATACTCCCTCGTGGATCTCCTTCATAATATTGGTCGCTTCACTTTCAGTAAGGCACCTGAGTAAGATGTTATTATAGGATCGCTTATAAAGGCACTCCCTGCAAATGATGTAGCCTGCTGCTAGACGTTGAATGGTTCGTCGGTCCATCTTGGACGTTTCCTAAGGGAAAGTTAGTGTCTCGAGGAAATTCTTGATATCTGAGAACCAAGGTGGCTCATCATCAGGCTTTGTAGGTTTCTCAATCTGTAGGCAGAAGGCCGGCTCATTCCTCTGCTTGATCATGATCGGCTTCATCTCAACACCATACGAGATTTCTATCATTGATGCCAATATCGCTAATGCATCGGCAAAGCGATTCCTTATCCGGGGGACATATGAGAATGTCACGTCTCAAAAGCAAGCTATCGGATCCTCGAGGTGCTCATGGTAAGGGATCAATTTCTTGTCTTTCATCTTCCAGTCACCATTCGTCTGACATATAATTAACTACGAATCGCCAAACACTCAGAGGCGAATTATATTCAGATCGAGAGCCCACCTGCAGACCAGCGACACACGCTTCGTACTCGGCCATATTGTTAGTGCAAGGGAAGTTGAGCTTGATAGAGACGGGTACATAGGATCTTTTCGACGAAATCAGAATGGTGCCAACTCCCTGACCCTCGACATTAGCTGCCCCGCCAAAGTGCATTACCCATGACTCTTCTGCTTCTTCGGTATCATCCTTCATTATGAAAAGGATGTAATCATCGGGGAACTCAGTTCTCAAAGACTCATAATCTGGTAAAGGATTGTCAGGAAGATGATTAGCAAGTGCCTGCCCCTTGATCGACTTCTGAGTGACATACGTGATGTCAAACTCAGACAACAAGAGCTGCCACCGTGCAGTCTGCCCAGTGAGAGTTACCTTCTCGAAAAGGTACTTCAATGGGTCCATTCAGGCCAAAAGTAGAATGGCTTGAGATAGCAAGTAGTGGCGGAGCCTCTGGGTAGCCCATATAAGGGCCAGACATGCTTTCTCCAGATGGGAATAACGTGTTTCATAATCAGTAAACTTCTTGCTCAGATAGTAAATGGCCTGTTCTCTTCTTCCTGTCTCATCATGCTGACCTAAGACACATCCCATCAAAACTTTCGTCGTGGAGAGGTACATTAAGAGTGGTCTCTCCGGCTCGGGTGGTACCAAAACAGGTGGGTTGAGGAGGTAGCTTTTGATTTTATCGAATGCTGCCTGGCAGTCGTCATTCCATTCGACGGGTGAGTTCTTTCAAACTAGCTTGAAGATCGGCGTGCAGATTAGGGTTAGTTGCACAATAATCCGACTGATATATTATATCCTGCTTAAGAACCCTCTAACTTATTTCTCATTAGACGGCGATGACATTTCTGTGATAGCTTTAACTTTGACTGGGTAGATTCAGACGTAACCTGTACTTTCTCAGCCTCTCAAATAGTTTCTGAAGGTTTTCCAAGTGATCGCCTCGCTCTGGTGACTTGGCTATCATATCATCGATGTACACCTCACTTTCTCAATGCATCATGTCATGGAATAGTGCCGTCATTGCTCTCTGATATGTAGCACCGGCGTTCTTCATCCCAAATGGCATGACTCGCTAGCAAAAGGTGCCCAAGGTGTGATAAACGCAGTCTTCTCTTAATCTGCCTCTGCCATCTTTATCTGATTGTATCCTGAGAATCCATCCATGAATGAAAGCATCCCGTGCTTGGCAGTGTTATCGACCAAGATGTCGATGTGCAGTAATGGGAAATCGTCCTTTGGGCTCGCTTTGTTCAAATTATGAAAATCGATACACATGCGGACCTTTCCATCCCTTTTCGGCACAGGCACAATATTGGCTAGCCACTGCGGGTACTTAGATACCATGAGAAACCCCACGTTATACTACTTGATGACCTCGTCCTTAACTTTCAACATCCACTCGAGTCAGAGACGTCTCAGCTTCTGCTTAATAGGCTTTATATCAGGGTAGAGAGGTAACTCATGCTCGACCAAATCGGTGTCCAGACTAGGCAAAAACATCTTAGTATGACTGATGGAAGTCGATCATGCTTTTTCTTTCTTCGAGAGATAGCGACATTCCGATCTTGGTAATGCAGGGAATCTCCTTAGTCCCTAGATTAACGTCCTCAGTTTCCTCGATAATGGGGGAAGGGCCATGCTCAAAGTCGGTAAACCGGTCAAGGAGCTCATTGGGGAGTTCCTCAAAGGGGACATCCTCGTCCAGACTCGTAACACCTACCTCTTCTTGTATTTTTACAAGAAAGGAGTCAATTTTACGTGGGATGGGTATTTTGATTAAGGCATCTTTTTATGGGACTTTATCTGGACTTTGAAATGACAATATTTTTTCTGTGTTTTTGGGATTTTGTATTTTTTCAATGTTTTTGAGATTTTGAATTTTTTCAATGTTTTTGAGATTTATATTTTCTTCGGAGATGGACCCTTGGCATCATGAGTTTGTGTATATACAAGGTATGGCTTGCCAAAGGCTTGTCTCACTTTTTATAGGTTATTTTTTTTTAGAAAACAGGTGCCAAATGTTAGGCCACTCCCTGCTTCCAGAGTTTGGGGTAAAGATGCCCAATTGCATACTTGACTTGCTGCCCCTTTACCTTTTTGGATGTAGGAGGCTGGTGAATGTGATTCTTTTGGATCGACCTCCATCATATTGACCATAGGTTCATATGAGATTTCATCCTCAAACGTCAGCAGAGTCCTGTGGTAGTTTACCACTGAAGGAGTTTGTTCAGGTATGGAATGCTGCTCCTCAAATAGGGATAGGGCAGCCAAATCTATTTTGAGGTTGGGAAGGGAGATGTTGGGATTGGTGGGATGGACAGGGACTGTGGGTTTGTGTGGGGTCAAATGGGTTATCCCATTCCTATCAATCTTTATGACCCCAGCGCTGACAAAGGATTCCCTGATGTGTGGCCTAAGATGAGACTTCTCTTCTATGTTGATTCCTCTTGCCCTTGTAGCTACAGCGACCCTGGCTTTTTCTTTAGCCTCTCGGACCTCTTCCTTTGTGGGCTTGTAACCTAACCCGAATCGGACTTTTTGCCCCTTGACAACAATTGGCTCTCTTCTACCCGGCAGTCTAGGCCCGAGCCCTCGGCCTTTTTGATAGCCCCATTTCTGGAGCATCGCCACTGCTGCTTCCGTTCTGCCGTAGATTTTGGAGACTATGCTTTTCGGAGGTTCTGGGCCTACTGCTAACACCTCATATTCGAAACTATGGAGGTCAGAGTCTTCATTAGTATGTGGCACATCCACTACCTTAGGATTTTCAAAGCTATGGGTGGCCTTATCTTTCTCATCGTGCCCTTCACCAATGATGGTGATCACCTTCTACCTGAATATGAACTTTAGTTTTTGATGTAGGGCAGAAGGTATCGCCCCAACCTCATGCAACCAGGGGCACCCTATCAGCAGATTAAAAGAAGATTTGATATCCATCGCTTGAAACAGTATGGAAAAGGTCATGGGCCCGATTACTAACTCCAGATCGACCTCCCCCATTATTTATCTTCTTGTATTATCAAATTCCCGAGCGCTAGTCCTTGTCAGCCTTAGCATACAGGGGTCCACGCCGATCTTGGTGGCAGTCCTCAACAGGCACACATTCAGAGCCGACCCGTTATCAATTAGAACCAAGGGAATTATCATGTTTCTAGATTCGACAGTAATATTGAGGGATTTAGCATGACTGTTTCCCTCCTCCGGCAGATCTGCATCAGAAAATGAAATGGCATTGGGTGCCATTACATGTCCAATTATTTTCCCAACCTCGTCTGGGCTCACCTGTTGGGACACATGTGCATTCTTTAACGCCCCAATTAGAGCTTGGAAATAGAGTGGGGACATCATAAAAAGATCTCAGATAGTTATATGGGCTGGCATCCTTCTTAACTGAGTCTCGAGAATGTGCTCCCGGCTCATTTTCTCAAATGGGTGGACTGCATTGTCCTTCTTTCCCTCTGGCCGTGCTGGTGGTGGTGCTGCTTCAAGCTATTTCGATATCTTCCCCGACCTGGTAACAAAGTCCACGACTCCCTCTCTGCTGTTGCTGCCGGTGTTAGCGTTGGTTTGCTCGTAGCTCAGCGGGACCTAATAAGGGTCATAGGTTGGTCTTGAGAGCTGAAAAGGTATGGCTGTTGGTACTTGAGGTGCATGTACTGATGGCTCTGGAAGGGCAGGTAAGACCTGGCTTACCTCAATGATGGATGGGTGGGTGATAAAATTGGGCCAGGTAGGGGTGGTGAAGTTTATCGGTGGCTGCTCCGGGGGTAGTGGGGTGGGTGTAGGCCATTGATAATTGATGGGTGCGGGAGCAGGATTGGGGGTTTGATGGGCCACTAGGGAATTGACAGGGGTGGTAGAGTTTGTGGGTGGTTGAAATGGGGATAATGGGGTGGGTGTAGGCCATTGGTAATTGATGGGTGCAGGTGGAGGATGAATCGGGGGTAATGGGGTGGGTGTAGGCCATGGATAACTAACGGGTGCGGGTGGAGGATTGGGGGCCTGATGACTTATTGGGTAATTTAAGGGGGTGGTGGAATATGGTTGATACACATTTATTTGTACGTAGTTAATGGGGGTGGGTGGTGGAAAATAGGCCCTAAGATTTAGGGGTTCGGTCTGTGGTGTAGGGGTGGGGAAGTAATCTGCCAGATTTAGGGGTTTAATCACCCCAACAGTTCCTTCTCTTAGATTTCTCTGCCTTGGTGCCACAAATATTTCTAGATTAAAAATGAAGTTTGACGGATCAAAATCCAATTCTTCTTCAAATTCCTCTACCATCCCTATAGTGGGTCTGAGACCTGCTATTCCGGTAGGGTGTGGTGGTAAAGGCACTTGATGAATATTCGCATGCTAATTTGCTTGGGTGGGTGCAGGGGGAATGATCTTCCCAGCATCGATTAAGTTTTGGATCATGTGCTTCAATGGGAAGCAGCGATCAGTCAGGTGACTCAAACCCTGATGGAAATTGCAATGAGTATTGCGGTCAAAATTATATGGAATCGGATTGGTAGGAGGTCGTGGTTGCAGAACAATTATTAAACCCTTTTCAATGAATAATGGCAAAAAGTACACTCAGGGATTGCCCCAAGGGCGTAAAGACCCGATCATAATGGGCTCTCCTTTTTGGGGTCATTTGTACTCCCTGTCTGGTCCCTGCTCTCTGCACTGGCCCTGGTCTGACGGGAGCTGGTTGCGTCGCCTTAAACTGAAAGGGGACTACATTGTTATTGGGCCAGGTATTGATCACATTCTGCACATCTGCCCCTACCCTCCTGTTGTTTCTCTGTTCGGCAAACCTTCTAACCCCGCTAGGTCCCCCTGAAGCATTCTTGTTCAACTGCCCTTCTCTGATGGCGTCCTCACAGCGGTTGGCGTTCCTTACTAAGTTAGCAAAATTGGACTGCTGCTGGTATACAAGAAAATTAGAAATCACTGACAGGGTGTTCTTTGAAATCATCTCTATCTGCTCATCGTCTGGTATTCAATTTTTGACTTGAGCTGCCAGTGCTCGCCCCAAATAGTCACCGAAGGTCTCGCTGGGATTCTATTTCAAATGGGCCAAATCAGACTTGCGCAGTTCAATATCAGTATTGTAGACATACTATTCCTGGAACAAATGCGTTAAATCCTTCCATGTCTTCATCATGGATGGTTCAAGAGACGTGAACCACCTCAGGGCCGGAGCGGTCAAACTTTTCTGAAAGACTTTTATTAGCAGTCTCTCGTCCCCCCCTTACTAGCACATGTCCCACAATAGGACTTGAGGTGTGCAATCGGGTTGCTCGTGCCATTGTACTTGTCGAATACTGATATTTTAAATTTGGGGGGCAGGGGGACCTCGGCAAACAGACACAAATCCGTGAAATCTGTGGCGTAGATTTCAGCACCACCCATCTTTAACAATTGTTTTTGGATCTTGTCTAGTTGCTCCTTTAACTGTTTCGATTCTTTGGACATGGGAGCCATTTTTTCAATAGTCGGCCGAGACTCGCTCTGTGCTATTGGGGGTGGGGTTGCTACCTGTGGAGGATTAATATTGGTCACTACCCCGACATAAGCACCACTGTTTCTGATCTCGTCCTCCTCATACTACTGATCTATGTATGGTGCAGTGAGGACGACGTTCTCATACTGTTGTTGCATGGAGTGGATGGGGTTGGATTAGATGTGAGTTGGGTGAGCCCCTTGAGTGTAAGGGCGGTGTTGTGAGTAGTAGTTTGGTTTAGGGGTGGGTCCTGATGGGGCCATTGGATATGGGGGAAGGTTTGGATATGGCCTTGGGGTATGGGGCCATGGGAAAATTGGGTCTGAGGTATGGCATGGGTTTGACCCGGTTGTGAAGGTTGGGGGTATTGTGGAATGTGTGGGTGTGGGGCCTCAAGGTTTGGGCCTTGTTGGGTTTGGGTAAAGGGCCAGGGATTTGGAGGGTCTTGGCCCATTAGTCTTTGATGGGTATAGCCCATTGGGCTTTGGAAGGTTTGGACCATGGGCCATTGGTGGGTTTGGGCTGTGGGCCCTTGATGGGATTGGGCCATGGGCCCTTGGTGGGTTTGGGCCATGGGCCCTGTATGGGTCTGAACCATTGGACCTTGGTGGATCTGGGCCATGGGCCCTTGGTGGATCTGGACCATGGGCCCCTGGTGGCTTTGGGCCATGGGCCCTTGATGGATTTGGGCCATGGGTCCTTGATGGGTATGACCCATTGGGCCTTGATGGATCTGGGCCATGGGCCCTTGAAACAAGTGGGGAGTGGAGGTTTGGGCCATGGTGCCATGAGGCATGTGGGAAATTGGGGTTTGGGCCATGGGGCCTTCAGACAAGTGGGGAGTGGAGGTTTGGGCCATAGGGCCATGAGGCATGTGGGGAATGAGGGTTTGGGCCATGGGGCCTTGATACAAGTGGGGAATGGAGGTTTGGATGGTGTGAATTATGGGGGGTTGATGGGGGTCATGGGGGAGTGAGGCATGGAGATTGGCAAGGGTATGGGATGGGTTCATGGATATGGGGTGTGGAGGAGAGGAGGCATTTTGGGAAGCCTTCCATAAGGAGTAGGCTTGGAACATCTCCTCTATCATGGTCATGGAAGGAGGATCGGATGTGGATGATAGATTTAAGGGATGATTGGGTATGGATGGGATGGATGTAGAAGGAAAATTAGGCATGGCCCCGGTATAATCGTGCATGACCATGGTATGTGATGGGATATGGGGTGGATTGGAGAGTTGAGGTGGGGCAAAGGATGGGGAAGGATTAGAAATGTTTAGGGATGATGATTGGTGGGGTGTGGATGTTTGGGAAAAATTGGGCATGGCCCCGGTAAAAATAGGCATGACCCGGGTAGATGGGGGGATTTGTGGGGGGTTGGATAGGGTGGAGGTGACATAGGTGAATGAGGGCGGATTGGGCCTATATGGGGAAGGTGGAAAATGGGGCATGGATGTGGATTGGGAAAATGGTGTTGAGTTTTTCATGAATGTGGATGGGAAATGTGTTGGGTTTTGAGGGGATGTGGGCGGAATGGGTGGTTGGTTTGGCATGGATATGGGGGAAAAGTGGCTTGGGAAAAAGATGGGGGATGGGGGGGTTGATTTTGGATATTTTGGGAAGTGGTGGTTGGGAAAATGGGGGCGCCAAACGGGCCGATAATGGTAAAAGGGGATAGGGTGATGGGATGGATGTGAAGGCTTCTCCCGAATGGGAATGGGTTGGAGAATGTGGCGGGGATGAGTCGGAATCGGCGTAAGTCGGGTCCATTACCCACGACATTCTACGGGAACGGGTTGGGTATGGGTGCCTTGGATAAGGCCCAAATTTTTTCCTCTTTCTTCCCTTATGGGAGGATGGAGGGCAAGATGATGCCGTTGTACTAGCACCACAAAGATTCTATTTTTAGATTTTTAATTTTTAATTTTTTTTTTGGAAAGAATTTTTTGTAGAAAACAAAGGTTCCGAGGTCTTGGAATTCCCTTCTCAGGTGGCTTTCGTATCCTAACTTGAGACCGCGGTGACAATTCTGACGAGCTTCGGAAGAATCAAAGGAAGACCTTTGATCTATTGAAGGCACGAAAACTGAGGCAAATAGCTCGATCCCCCGAAATGAGCCAAAAAGAAGTCACCTTCCTTTAACTGGCGGGAGCGTATTGGGTGTCGGAGGTGGCGGGGCCCAAACGAAGGCACCGAGCACACTAATCGGGGCACTCGAGAGGTCAGAAAGCCTAAGATTTTGGGCTGTTGATGTCCAAGTAGGCTTGGCACAACTAATACATGAGCCAAGTTAGCAGGGCCTCTTTTTTACATTGGTGCAACTATTAGTTATGCCAAGGTAAAAGTGGGCGGATTTAAAGCTGGTGCAACTATTAGTTGCGCTAGTTATAATTCCATGATATTTGCACTGGCGCAACTAATACTTGCGCCAGGCGAAAATGATGCTCCAGAATTCTTGACAACAGGGAATAGCAGCCTGAAAATGGGTCTATTTTTGGTTTCTGTGGAATCTAGGCTTCTGAGAACTGCCTGACTTTATATGATCGATTCTCTCTTTACCACACCAAAAGGATTTGAGTCTGGTATAACTCGCTAACACCTCCCCCAAGGGTTTTAAACTTTGGAATGAGAGCCCACTCGATATACTTCTGGCGCAAGCGCCTTCTCAGATACTAGGTGGGCTGGGACTTTTCTGGATCATCACCACTAGGGGCTGCCACCATACTAAGACCCGGGTGGTTATATGTGTGTCTAAACCCAACCCTTTTAAAATCTACCTCGTAAAAATAAGTTAATTAAGTTCCCTATTCTTGGTTCAATTAATTTTTTTTTTTTTCAAACCCCTTTTTTTTATGGAAGTTTTCTTTAGTTCAAAGACCGGGGGTGATGACCCTGTGCTGCCACTACGGGCCGGCATCCACGGGCGGAATATGTTTGCACAAGTAGGCCCACCAGTCAGCTAAGGCACCTAAAATGATGGAAATATAAGGAAAAATAAAGACAATGCACAAGTAAGCCCGCCTATCGGCTAAGGTATATAAATGATGAAAAAGTAGGGGTGAGAAAATAATAAAAATAGCCAAAAAAATAGCAAAAATGGTTAGTAAAATAAAATGAAATGGCCAAATTTCAAGGAAAAGCTTTAAAAGCTATCTCTAGCAGAGTCGCCATCTGTGCAACCGTGGGATTCGTGACGATCCCGTCGCGACGATGCGGTCCCTAACAAAAACATAGAGTTGCCACCCAGAGCTTTTGGTGTCTCAGGATACCTATATTATTTTTATAAGCACCAAAGTGTTAATAATATGACTTTGAATCCAGTCCACACTAAAGGCTCTTGGATTGGGGCTTCGGTTATCGATCGGGAAGGTGTTAGGCACCCAATCAATCTACTTAACGCGGTCTCTACTAATGGCCAAAACAAAAGCAAAGTAAAAGAATAAAAAATGACTTTCTCTTGCCCACATGGGCCTTAAATCCTATTTGTGCCCCTCCATTTCTACTAAAAATTCGGCGGCGTAACGGCACAAATGGGAGGATGAGAAGAGCTAAAGAAGAGATAGGAGAAGAAAGGGGAGAGCTGGAGCCCTTGGGCCCTTGTAGCACCATTGAGGAGCCTTGCATTGGCTTGCTTTGATGAGCTTTTGAAGGCTTCAATGGTAGAGAACAGGGTTCTAACTCCCAAGGCTTGGTAGCTAAGAGGTAGAGAAGGAAGGCTAAGGGGTAGCACACACCTAACCTAGAGGTTTTGGATGAAATGTAAGGCTCGAAGGAGGATTTATGGATTTTGGAATTTGTATGGACAATGGTGCACCAAAGGGAGAAAGATCTTTCTCACTTAAGCTCTTTCTCTCTTAGGCAAAATTTCTCAACCTTTAATCCAAGGGGAGGGGCTCTATTTATAGGAAATGAGTGGGTTAGGAGACCACTTAAGTGCTAATTGGGGTTAGCAACTAGGTAATCTAACATCTAAGGATTCCTAGGGTTTTTGGAGCCTTGAAACATATGAGAAGGTCCTCCAATGGTGGATGATAGGAAAGGGGCCTTAAGTCAGTTAATGGGTTGCAAATAGGGTGCAACAGAACTATCAAAATACACCCCGAAGACCCAGGTGGTCAACAAGTCAAATCCTAGACACGAAATTCGGGGCAAAACCAGAGGTCACTGTTTATAAGTCTGGTGTAACTATTAGTTGCACTAGACATATGCACAATAAAATAGTGTAGCACAGTAGCCTGGAACTTGGCTTCCCGAGGTGGGGTCCACTTTAACTCTGGCGCAACTAATAGTTGCGCCAGGCTTAAATCCGGGGAAAAGTGGCTTGGCATAACTAATAGTTGCGCCAGGTTTAAATATAACTAGTGCAACTATTAGTTACGCCAAGCCATTTCTGGGGAGAAAGAAATGACTTGGCGCAACTAATAAATCCCTAGGGGGCAATTTGAAATTACATTTTTGCCCTTTGGGTTTGGACCATCATATCTTTTGATGCACAACTCCGATTGGGGTGATTCTTGGCTCTTTGGAAAGCTGAAGACCTCTACTTTTTAATGATATAAGATTTGATCATTGTAGGAGCTCCCAACTAGCTATGGTGCAACCATTCCTCATCCATGGCTTGGAAAGATTAGGATCAGGCTCGGGACATTTTTTAAGGGTCAGGATTTGTTTCGATTCTAAGGGTAGTTCGAGATAGGTTCCTAAGGGATCTAGGGGGATTCCTTAGGGTTTGGGGTGATTCCTAAGTGTTTCATACATGCCATCAAAGCTCAGAAACGTGCCTCTCTCGAAATGTGTTTCGATCAGGTCTTGGGCCAAATTTGGGTGTCTACTCTACTCATCGACCCCGACCATTTATTTAGCACAACTACACAGGTGGAGCGAATGTTGATGTTGAACTGCCTTTTGGGACGTGTGCAACTAGACAGACCTCTTTTTTTATTTGATATATTTTTGTTATTGGTATATATATATATATTTTATTTTTGTTATATATATATTATTATCATTTTTTTTCTTTTCCTTTTTCATATTTTTTTTTTATTATGCTATGTGTGCATAGTATGCACGTATAGCCAAATTTTTGTGGAAAATGCTCTATGCGTGCATAGTATGCACGCATAGCCAATGGTCCACTTGAAATTGCGGCCGCAGGATTGAGTTTCAAAAATTCCTCTTTGTTCTCATATTTCTCTAAAACACCAAACCGAGAACCCTCCTTTCTCCTCTGCCGATCCGATCCACATTCTGAGGTTACTCCGGTGTTGCCGCCGCCGACCGATTACACATTTTCCTCTCCAGAGTTAGGGTTTTTCACACAAGGTAAACTTTCCAAGGCTTTTTCTTTGAATTTCTTGATTTCCCCAACAATGTAGCTAGGGTTTTGCAGTAGATGATAAAATGATGATTTTTTTGTGAATGCAAATACCTATGATCCCTGTTATGATTTATATGCATGCCTTGTATGAATTTGGGCAAAACATTGAGTGATTTTGTTCAAAATTTTTAAAAATTGGTGGCTTTTCTTATGACCAAAATGTGGGGATTTTAAAACCCCCCTCATTCGAAATCCCCCTCTTTTTTTTTTGAATTTGATATGCTCATGCACACACCTGTGCAAATGGCGGGTTTTCTTTTCTTATGATGATGGACAATGGGTACCCCTTGTAGGATTTTTTTTCTTTTTCTCTTTTTTGTTTATACATAAGTATATATATATATATATATATATATATATATATATATATATATATATATTTGTGTATTTTTTTAAATTGAAAGGTGGGTATGTACAACCCTTGTTTTGTAAAGCAAAAAGCAGATTGTTTTTTTTAGTTTTTGTTTTTTTATTTTTTTTGAAATTGAATGACGAGGCGTACCCTCCTTTTATTTTTAAAATTAAAATTAAATTAAAAAAAAAGCGGGACGCGCCTACCTCTTTGCTATCTTGGGTTTAGCAAAGCAAACCTGATCTTTTCTTTCTCTTTTTTTTTTTGTATCTTGTTGCTATCCCCTAACAATTGGCTGCTTGAGCTTCTTTTTCAGGATGTCACGTGGTAGACGAGGTGATGATGAACAAGTCTTCGGGGCTGGGCCCTCCGAGGTCATTGGCAATAGGGGTGAGCACCTTGTTTAATTGCATCGCTCCACGGAGGAGCATACTGTCGAGTATAAGAAGCGATACTAGCTAGAGATGCAGGGGGATGAGGCCCGCCGCGACCTTCTTCGCCAACATTATACCCACATCTCTAACTTCGGGATCGCTAGTGAGGTGTGCATGTTCCATGGTTCGTGCTTTTCATTTGCACATTTTCTTTCATAGTTCTGATGATGTAGCCTTTGCCCTCGCTCAAATTCTGAGGCGGGTGGTTTGATCTGAGGTGGCTCTATGTTTGCTTGCCCTACGCGGTGAGGATTCTTCTCATCCAGGCCGGCTTCGAGGATTTCCTCTCCTGCCTTGCCATGAGAGGGGATTCCTCTTACGTGATGACTCTCCTAGAGACGTTTCGTCCAGAGATGATGAACTTTCATATGTTTGTGGCCGAGATAACCATTACGCACTCGATTGGGCCATGATCACAGGGAATCCGGTGGGAGGGGAGTAGATGACCTTTCCTCATTTCTTAGAGCGCGACATGTGGTCCAGTTGATCGGGGCCTATCTGCCTCCCGACTGCATGACGGGTCCCGAGCTTAAGCTGTCATGGCTGGTGGAGCTCTATGGCGTAGAGGAGTTGACTCCCGAGGATCATCTCAACATCGATCTGCGCATATCCCCTGAGCAGGCCTTGATCCTTGCCCGCGTGTTTCTACTCTACATGCTCGGTAAGACGATCTTTGCGAGCACTAGCAATAGACGCGTCCAATTGTCTCTCCTACATTTGATGGAGATCTGAAGGGACGTGCATCGATTCGATTGGGGCAATGCTGGGTATGCCGTCTTGATGAGCAGCTTGGCCCGAGCCTCAGTCGAGGGCCTCTCCTCTCTCTGCAGCTTCTGGCCTGTCATCGAGGTGACTTGCTTTTGTATTTTGCTTTCCCCTTTTCATATGCATATATCTGTTGTTCCTGACCATTGGCTTTGTTCATCTTTTCAAGTCTGGGGGTACCTGCACTTTTAGCCAGGTCGGCCCCGTCTTCTCCCAGGGGGCGCCACCTACCCCTTGATGAGTTGTTGGCTTGCTGACCGTCGTAGGGACCCACGCATGAGCCATTTGGAGCTGGGTTTGATGTCTCAACTGGACCTAATGCTTCCAGAGCAGGTTTGCCATCTTTCTCTTTCTTTTCCTTATGTTTTTTTGAAAATTCTGGGAATGCTTTGGCTAAGAAATTTTTTCTTTCTTTGATCAGGTGAACAGTCACATAATTTACCATTTTATCACCCTTAACTTAGTGATGCTAGGACTTAGTTTGCTATTAACGAGTTACTGATGTGCAGATATTAAAGATAAGCAATAAAATAGAGCCTAAGTGTTAATCTTTGTCAAAATGAACTCAAAAGACAATAAAAAAAAATGATTGGGCGAAAAAGACAATTTGCCGCTACTAAAAGCCAGAGAATCATAATTTACGATTCTTTAAAAGAGATAAAAAGGAGAAAAGCGATAAAGCGTAATCCAGAAAATAATCAACTATGAGGAAGCTTACTGAAAATAGAAAATCGTAAATTATGATTTTCTAGAAAAGAATAAGAAAGAAATCGCTATTTACGATTTCTTGAAAATAGAAGCTTTCCTACGATTATTGCTGTTGCTAATCACGTGAGAACTATCACCGCTATATCCAGAATTAGAGGACTCTTTCAATTAGAAGTCTGATGAACCACATATCTGAGAATTTGATAAAGAACTAAATCAGAAGGACTCTGCTACTGCTCAATAAAGAACACTCTAGAAGTGCATCAACTAAAGAAAGCAAGGAAAGATAAAATTAGGAATTAGATTTATATTAGGATACTTTTATTTTAGTAGTTTCATTTATTAGAACTAGATCTTTGTAAACCGACTCCTTAAATAAGAGGGCTCGGCATAGGAATAAGCATCGAAGAATTTCAGCATCAATTGACGCCTGAGGTTTAATTTTTTTTCCATCAAAGTAGTGTATACTAGTTAGAGTAGATTAGATATCAGAGGTTTTTCAAGAGCAATTGACGACTGCAATTGAGTGCTGAAGATTAGTGTAGATATTTGTAATTTCTCAGGAGCAATTGACGACTACGGCCTGAGGGGTGAAGGATATATTTTACTTTGCTTTCTAGTTTAGATTTTATTTCCTTTGTAAACATCTCCAAGTTTTAATTTGATTGACGACTCAGGTTAGAATTTATAGATTAGTGTAACGATTTTTACTTTTTCATCTTCAGTTTGCTAGAGTTTGATTGACACCCAAATTTATAGTTGATTATTGATTAGATTAAATCTGTATTGATAGGATCCTAGACTTGATTAACGACCAATGTTAGGAGACTAGAAATATGGTGTAACGGTACTAATTATTTTCATTAATATTCGAAAGCTAAAGATTAAGATTAACGACCTTAATCTGAAGAAGGAAGATTAGGATTTATTTTTTATGCACTTTAGTTTAGAAAATCCATTCTTTTATTCATATTTTTCCAGTAGATTAGGAAATCTTAAAGATAAATAAATTTTTTTAAGATAGGGATTTATATAGAAGATAGAAATAGGAATTAATAAGATAATAAACTTTATCGTGGGAATGATCCTATGCTAATACTATAATTTCCATTGTGCGCTTGCAATAGGTTAAGACTTGAATTTAATATAATTATAATACACAATAAGAAGTCAAGTTTTTGGTGCCGCTGCCAGGGAAGCGGATTTATCTAATTCTTTCAAGTATTTGTCTAATATTTTTATCCTTTTAGAAACCAATATTTACCTTTCTATTTTTATATTTCTTTATATTTCAATTTTTTATTTGATCCCTTCTTGATATTTTGCAAGTTTATTCGGAGCAACAAACCAGACTTTCAACACTTCAGCGGGCCCCAAAAATTAGAAACTTAGATTTGTTTCTCTCCCTGCTTTCTAAAATAAAAATCACAAAATTTTAAAACAAAAATAAAAAAATTCAGTTTTAGACAATATATGCCTAAAACGATGGGGGGACATTATGCTTTAACACTTCTTACACCTCCCCCATGTATACAAATAACCCCTATGACCAGTAATGAGACTTTTAAAATTACGCCTAAAATATTTCAAACACTTCCAATATTTCGTGGGCTAAGGGATGAAAATCCTTATATACATTTAAGACAGTTCATAGAACTGTGAAATCTTATTCAAATCCAGAATTTACCAGAAACATCTATTCATTTAAGGCTATTTCCATATTCTCTTAGAGATGGAGCAAGGCAGTGGATACAATCCTTGCCTCATAATTTGTTCACCAATTGGGAGGACTTGGAATGAGGATTTCTCATGAAATACTTTCCAATACATAGAACAAATCAAATCTAGTATCTGATTCAAACTTTCAAACAATCTCTGGATGAATCTCTTGGAGAGGGGTGGACGCGCCTCAACGATCTTTTAGATGAGTGTCCTCATCATGAGATACCCCGTTGGCAAATAGTCCTCACTTTCTATGAAGGTCTGAATGATCAAAATCACCACATAGTTGATGTTGCCTGTGGGGGGATGTTCCACACCATGTTCGCTAAGGGTGCTTGGGAATTTTTTGAGAACTTTAGCGAGGAACCAGTGTAATGCCAAGCACTGGGTAAGATTGAATCTGAGACTTCAAGGAGTATACCTCTTAGGCTGAGAGGTTTATACAAATTAAATTCAATGATGAATTCCCTTCCGAAGTTAAAACTGTGGAAGACAAAAATTTAATCTTTGGTGGGTGTAAAATCACACCCAACATCTCAACAAGGAGAAGCCATTGGATCTAACTGCAGCTTAAATTAGAAAATTCCTCAGCACTCTCCTGTACTATGCCCCACACAGACCCAAGACCACACTGACATTGAGGAAGACTTGTCGCAATTGGCCGACAACTGGCTACAATATGGCCATATTCAAACGCAGCACTCAATAATATCTTGGAATCCATTACACGGTTTAGAAACTCAGGTTGAGTAATTAACTATTTTGATTAACTCGAGAGAGAGTAACTATTCTTCCCCATGGCCAGTTGGCACCCCAGGAGGAAATACTTTTATGGGGGGGACATCAGCTCCCCTTAATCGCCATTGAATTCCTCCCGAAATTGTCGAGCTACCGACTCACCCGTAGCAAACACATGTAACATATGTATATAAATACTTTTGAAATGACCTCTCTATGTTTTATAAGATATTACTAATCATAAAGAATCTTTTCTTTATTTTAATCACTTGAAACGCATAGATTTGCGATTCTCGTGAGCTTAGAGTCCAATCGTAGCGAGTACGATTTTCTCAGTTTTAGATTCTCGTGAACGTTATCCAGAATTGCAAATGACAATTCTGGGGAATAGGAGAACCTAGTGATCAGTCTTTTTGGGTGCATTGGAAATAAAACTAATTCAATTTTGTATAAGAAACAAACAAGCTTTGCATTCAATTTCACCACTGCCCAACCACCCTAGCCTTAGAACCTAAGCATAGACAATTACTCAAAGTGACGGTTCAATACCTTTCCCTATAAATCCACACCCATTCATAAACCAAGTCATCTCTTCCGTTTTCCACCTTCCATACCCTAAACCCCATGACGGAAGAACATAACCAGAGCGACTTTAGAAAAAGACTCGACAAAATTTTAGAAAAATATAGAGCTTCCGAATTGATCTCATCCTTTATTCATGAAAATGATTCTTTGTTCAGTAATGACTTAATCCTTCAATAAAATACTTGTTATATCAATCGACATTTCGACCCATCTATTTGATTCACAAAAAGAATTAAACACTACACCAGTTCATGAATCCTGAAATCATGATACAAATTCCATCTGTATGAATATGGATGTAGGAAAGAAAGAATAAGCAAAGATCTTTTATTAGTCATTTTTCCTATCTTATTGCATTCTATTTTTTTTTTCTTGTTCTTATTTCTCAGAAGAGGGACTCTAAAAAAAAAAATAAAGGATTACTTCGTTCCTGATAGTCATTTCTTTAACCAGTGTCTCCTGGTGGTACAACGGAAAGTAGAAAAATTAAAACGTCAGCGATCTGTCTTTAATGCTGAATCGTCCGCAGAAACTACCCTTGACCCTAAACCTAATCAGAATCCGAAACCATATACCAGGAACCCATCTTCCCCCACTTCCTAACCCTTATACCATTACAACCTACCCAGAATGCGACTTCCTATACGATAAGGATGGGCTATAATTTTCAGTGTTATTTCCCATCCCATCCTTGATCTCCCCACCACCCTTCTCCATTGCCCATAGTTCCCCCTTCCCAACTCTACTACCTCTCCGTACAATCTTCACAAGGGTGTAGTATAGGCTGAATGGGGGGGTTGAGATGTGTCATCTTCCAATTCCTCAACTTCTTCCCATCACTGCATCATAGGTGCAGTTGATGAATCATGGAGTGACCTCCCTAAAGAAGAGGAGGGGAGGCGAGGGATTCGTAAGGGCAGTGGGGAGTGATTCAACAGCTCTTGGAGTAGCAACCATCCAAAGGTTTGAGCTCCTTTTATTATAGGGATTTGAGACTTTGATTAAAGGTAGTTAGAAGCCGGGGGACCGATCTTTATCGAAGAGTTCTTTTCGGACGTTGCTACCAGTGTCTTAGTTTAATGTCTGTCTAGATTTTTCCTAGGATTTTTTTCATGTAATTAGTTTTCTTTCCATATTGTTGTAATTAGTTCATAAATGAAAAGTTTTTTTATTACTGTCTTTCTTTTATTTTTGCTACTAACATTTAACATTTAGTTCCATCAAATCGAAAGTATTTTTCTCCTAAGTTCGGGGAAAGATTTTTGATTTTTTGCAGATTATATACTCGGTTACTAAAATAGTAGTAAATAAAATAGGTAATTTTGTTTTATCTCCCCTATTTTGCACAATGAGGATATTATCCTATTTAAGTTTGGGGGGGGATACAAACTTTTGTTAGTCTAATTTTGTAGTTTAGTTTTTGAAAAAAAAAAATTTAGTTAATCATTAAATGCAAACTATGAAAAAATATAAAAATCCGAATTTCTTAGCAAACCATCATAGTAGTAGTTCAAAAATCAAAATAAAAATAGTTACAATTCAAAGTTAAGCGTCTCTAGAACACTGTATCAGAAGAATGCTTGAAACTATACGATTGTTTTGAACTGTAAAATATTTTAGATTATAGTTTCAAAATTATATAACCAGTGAGCTATAGAGCCTATTTCCTCTTTATTCTGAGAAAGAGAGACTATTTTTATTCATTCTTAAATTTCTTTGAACTTCTCTACCATCTGAAATCTCATAATACTAAATTTAGAGTCAATATATTCTATGATTATGATAATTTATTTGATAAAATTGTCTATTAAATATATTAAAGTAATAAGACATCCATATTAGTAAATCGTGAAAATGACCGAAGGCCATTTTTTTTAACTAGAGCCAGAAAGCTAAAATTCCCAGAATATTTTACCATTTGAACTCATATTAGATGCCTAAAGACTAAATTTTTTTATACCAGAATTTTATAAACCTTAATCATATGTACTGCCCAAAACTTTCTATCCTTAACCCTTACAATTTCTGAGAGTTTTGAATATAAAAAAAGAAAAGAAAAGGGAGTGAAAAGAGTATGAGTTAACAGATAAAGGATCTGCTGAAAATGATATAACTGAGAAAGAAATACCAATGTATGAAAATATGGGAAAAGAAAAAATAAAAAGAATGAGAAATCGTAAAAGATGATTTTATGAATAGAAAAGCAAAAAGCTTCCAAACTGAAAAAGAAAGAAAAATGGGATTTACAAAAAAAAAAAGAAATGAGAAGAAGTTATCCAAAATAAGGATACTTACTGAAGCTAAAAAATAGAAAAAGAGAAGGAAGAGCTAAACTCTTAAAAATAATTTTGAATCCTCTTTATTTTTTTCTTTGAAACCTTTTGAAAACCCAAAACCTCATTACAAGCCGAAGGAAAGACCTTTGTGATTTACGATTTGTAAAAATACGAGTCTAGTAGAGATATATAAAATATATACTATGAATAAAAGAAGAAATTATATGAAAGGAATTGATTATCCTTTCTATGAGATTTATCTTTTTATCTTTTGTCCTTTGAATTTATTAAGAACATATCAAATTATGAGAACCCAAAATTTTGATTATTTTTGAGAGTATGCCAATAAGTGAGAGTTCAGATGAAAATATTTTCTAAAAATTGCAGTTTAAAAAAATCTATGATGAATAAACTTTTCACTGATATGCACACACTCCTTGCTATACAAGAATTGAAATTATTGAGTTCTGATCAAGGATAATTGCGATGATGGGAAGCTAAGGATAAAAGATTTGAAATATTTTGAAATAATGAATATATAATGACTAACTGAATAATTAGTACTGTACAAAAGTTAGTTTATATTTTAAATTTTTAGTTTTAAAAAATATTTTAAAAAATCTAAAAATATTTAAAGTTTGTAGGTAACTTCACTGAAAACCATCAGGAGGCTACAACTCCTCCACTAGGGATCACTTAGAGGTTTAAAGGCTTGTTAAATTTGGTAAATGTAATCGTGCTCCCTACGAAAGTGACATTTAAATTTAAAAGTTTTAAATATTTTATGTTTCCTTGTTTGCTAGGACTAGCAAAACTTAAGTTTGGGGGTGTGATCAGTCACATAATTTACCATTTTATCACCTTTAACTTAGTAATATTAAGACTTAGTTTGCTACTAACAAGTTACTGATATGCAAATATCAAAGATAAGCAGTAAAATAGAGCTTAAGTATTAATTTTTGTCAAAATGAACTAAAAGAGCAATAAGAAAAATGATTGAGCAAAAAAGATGATTTGCAGCTACTGAAAGCCAGAGAATCATAATTTACGATTCTTCAAAAGAGACAAAAAGGAGAAAAGCGATAAAGCATAATATAAAAAATCGTCAACTATGAGGAAGCCTACTGAAAATAGAAAATCGTGAATTACGATTTTCCAGAAAAGAATAAGAAAGAAATCGGTATTTATGATTTTATGAAAATAGAAGCTTTCCTACTATTATTACTGTTGCTAATCACGTGAGAACTATCACCGCCATTTGCAGAATTAGAAGACTCCTGTAATTAGAAGTCTGATGAACCATAGATCTGAGAAGATTGATGAAGATCTAAATCAGAAAGACTCTGTTGCTGCTCAATAAAGAATACTTTAGAAGCGCATCAACTAAAGAAAGCTAGGAAAGATAAAATTAGGAATTAGAGTTATATTAGGATACTTTTGTTTTAGTAGTTTCTTTTATTAGAACTAGATCTTTGTAAACTGACTCCTTAAATAAGAGGGCTCGGCATAGGAATAAGCATCGAAGAATT
Source organism: Chloranthus sessilifolius (assembly GCA_021018995.1). Lineage (NCBI taxonomy): Eukaryota > Viridiplantae > Streptophyta > Magnoliopsida > Chloranthales > Chloranthaceae > Chloranthus > Chloranthus sessilifolius. The sequence continues at coordinate 14,476,957 of CM037588.1, forward strand.
TCAGCATCAATTAACGCCTAAGGTTGGATTTTCTTTCGATCAATGTAGTGTACACTAGTTAGAGTAGATTAGATATCAGAGGTTTTTCAAGAGCAATTGACGACTGCAATTGAGTGCTGAAGATTAGTGTAGATTAGTGTAACGAATTTTACTTTTCTATCTTCAGTTTGCTAGAGTTTGATTGACGCCCAAATTTCTAGTTGATTGTTGATTAGATTAAATCTGTATTGATAAAATCTTAGACATGATTGACAACCAATGTTAGTAGACTAGAAATATGGTGTAACGGTATTGTTTATTTTCATAAATATCTGAAAGCTAAAGATTAAGATTGACGACCTTAATATAAAGAAGGAGGATTAGGATTTATTTTTTATGCACTTTAGTTTAGAAAACCCATTCTTTTATTCATATTTCTCTAGTAGATTAGGAGATCTTAAAGATAAATAAAAGTTTTTAAGATAGGAATTTAGATAGAAGATAGAAATAGGAATTAATAAGATAATAAACTTTCTCGTGGGAACGATCCTATGCTAGTACTATAATTTCCATTGTGCGCTTGCAAGAGGTTAAGACTTGAATTTAATATAATTATAATACATAATAAGAAGCAAGTCATTAGGTCGTGCTTAACCCCTACGAGGGCTCTCCCTTTTTGGATTGAGATGCAATGGCACAGTCGCTTGCATTCGTTGATTGCCATCGTCTTCTTCTGCGGCTCTTCATCTCACGCCTACTATCTAGGGGAGAGGGTGCCTCATTAGTTCCTGGGCTTCTTCTCTATGCCCATGGACCCTCCGGGTGATGTACTGGCACCAGGGGGTACATTGAGGAGCGCATGGAGCAGCTGAACCATGTGGATCCCGGATCGAGGACCTCATTTTACCTATCTTGGATTATCGTACATGGTACGATGCTCTCCCTTACCGCTGTATCCTCCCCCGCTTCATACCCAATGTCAACTTTATGACCTTCGGGGGTCCTCTCAACCAGGTAATCTTAGTCTCCTCCTCGTTCATTCATTTATTTCATATTTCGGCTATTGTGACCATTTCCTAACAATTGCACTCTTCTTTTTCAGTTTGCAGCAAGAGAGGCCTCAGTTAGGGCTCAGGCTCAGGTGCTAGGCCTTTTGGGTCTTCGGGTACAGGACCCTCTAGGACCTCGAGGTCTGAGATTTTGGATGACGGTCTGCTTTTGCAGCTATGTTAGGAGGTAGAGGAGCGCGCTCGTCTGTCTACTGAGGCAGTTAGAGGTTGTCACAACCCCAGATTTTTGGGAACCGTTCACATTATGCACCATACACCTGTATGTGTGATTCACAAGGGAACCAAGATTAACATGTATACACTACATGTGTAGGTGGGAAACATACTAGTATTCCCTAACGTATATGTATATAAGTGAAAGAGAGAGGAGAGAAGAGCCCCATACGTAACTTAATTCTAGCCTAAATAGAGAGAAGGAGAAATAGAGAGAAAGAAAAGAAGAGCCTAGTAAAGAAGGGCTAGGGTTTGGTTGGGACTTAAATCAGTGGAAGATCTGGAGAAAAGGTTGGATGAGGAACCTTGGAGATCTTTTCGTCTAGTAGATTTTTAAATCGTGGATCGAACTTGCGCGAGACCTATCGTTGGAGGTATGTTAAATGCATGATAAATGCTTTGGCGTGTTTTAAATAATGGATAGAATGTTGGTTGAATGATTTTTAATGATATTAAGGTTTGAATGAAGGGAGAAATAGTGTTCTCGAACAGATGGAGGAGAAAAAATCATCGCTCCTCGCTCGAGCGGTCTAAAGGGCTCGCTCGCGCGAGGACAAACTATAAAAATATAGCTTTGGGCTCGCTCGAGCGGTCCCCAAAACAAAAGGGAAGCTCGCTCGAGCGAGGTCTCCAGTAAAGCTTCAGGCGGCTTGTTTTAACCGCTCGAGCGATCTCGATTTAACCGCTCGAGCGAGGTCAAGTGACCGCTCGAGCGAGGATTTGTGCTCGCTCGCGCGAGGCGCCACTTAGTTCTTGGAATTATTGGTACAGAAACATGGAGGTTATGCACTCTAATGATTCTAGTAACCTTTCTAAGCATATTCTAAATACATGAAATGTAGGTTTGACGTAGGATCGTGAAGTGTAAACCTCTACGAGAAAGCGTGCTTTGAAATTTGTCGAGGTAGGGAATATTCTTGAAACATGTATTTTATTTCGTCATCTCATATATGCAGTGTAATACTATGAAAAGGTTGAGTATTGTATGATCTTTCAATAAGGGGTGTGTGCGTAAGCTTCAAGGTGAAACCATGAAGTCCCCAGGGGACAGAATATAGTAACGAGGGCATCTAAATGATGTATTAAACTAGTAGTATCTCAGGGATACAGATGAAACCAAACCGTGAAACTAAAGCATAATGATAAGGCCTAATGTACTAAAAATTAGCATAAGTCACGGTGAATAACTATAAGTAATGCACATCGATATTTTATTATTTGAGGTTTGATTAGAATACCCCACCGACGTGGCGGGATACCCACGACTGACGCGGCAGGATATCCGTGACCGGTACGACGACCATTCCATATACTTACAGCACATCCCAAGGATGTAAATTTAATAATAGACCCCGCCACCTATGAGAGAGGGCTTGGGCAGTATTCCCAGGGAATACACGTAACAATTGTCTAGTAGACGACGATGGTGGGTATTCCATCGAGGCTCGATGCTATATTGCTCGGGGATTATTTAAGTTTAAGGTTTAAGTGATTAGGCCAAATTCATAACTAAACCAGTAAGATGAGAACAAACAACACTATGAAAAGTAATCAGCTGTATCCATTTTTGTTATTTTAGTTATATCAATTGTTCAGCTTAAAAGTGATACCTAGTAAGTTGTGCTCTCAAAACGGCTGACATATATGTGAGATTTAATCTATATGTTCACTTTATTTCCCTATTGAGCTAGGATGTAGCTCATCCCTTAGACTATACGTCGCAGGTTCAGGACTAGCGGCAACAAGGACTTCTGGAGATTTTAATCCAGGGGATTCAGACTACGTACCCACTGAGGAATCAGAGCCTCCTCCTGAGGAATTCTTCTAAGAGACCCACTGCGTACTTTGAGAGTGAGTTGAGAGTGTTAGGCACAGCTTGGTATATCAAACCTCTTTATTGAATGTAATTAAATACGGTATGCTTTTGATAAAACTTTTGGGATGCACATTCATATAACGGCTTGGGTAAGCTCTTATGCCCATGAATTGGCATGGGACAAGGACTGCTTTTAAGGACCATGACTATATTCTTTTTCTTTATGAGAATTCGTTAGAGTAAAATTTTGGCTTGCTTATACCAAATGTATTGTAAAGGTTTCTAGGGCACGACCTCGAGGGTCGTGCTGATGGCACGGTTTTCAGAGCGCCGAAAATCTGGCTATCACAGTTGGTATCAAAGCCCTTTCTTTTAGTTCTGGCTGTCATCTTATCAGAATATAGGGACTTCTGCTAACGAAATCGTGGTTTCTCATGCAGACTGTTATGTTTCCTAGAGGAAGAGGCCGACCCAGGGGTAGTCATGATAGGAATTTACGCAGTAGAGATGGCTTCATCTCACCTACAAACAGAGTACCATTAGGAAACAGGGAGATTCCCGAGGGAAGTGGCCAGGGAGAAAACCAAAATAAAGCAGAAGATCAGGATCGAGATCGTCAGGATCGAAATCAGAGGGAACAAGATAGAGTGAGGGAGAGAAATGAAGAAAGAGAGGAGCGTCAGAGGATGATGCACACAATGGAGACAATGGCAACTGCCATGCACAGCAAGCATCATCCTTGGCAGCACATACAGCCCTAGAACCACAACGGACACCTACACCTCCAGTAGGACCTACACCACCAGTGGCTTCGGCATTTACCGAGTTCAGAAGGATGAGACCTCCTAACTTTTCAGGACAGGCAGACACAATGGCGGCCGAAAACTGGCTGGGTGAAATGGAAAAAGTGTTTAGCGTACTCACATGCACGGAGGACGAGAGCATCCGTTGGGCGGCATATATGCTAGATGGGGAGGCTGGACCTTGGTGGAAATCCGTTTCGCAAACTAGAGCACAAGAAACTCCAGATATGCCCTGGACTTGGGATGAATTCGTAGAAGAATTCAATAAGCAATATTTTCCTGAAGTGGTGAGAAATCAGATGGAGACCCAATTTTTGCAACTAATGCAAGGAAGAATGACCGTGAGAGAGTACGGAGTAGAATTCATGAGACTGGCTCGTTTCGCTCCAGATTACGTAGTTTCAGATGTGATGAAAGCGAAGAGGTTCCAACAAGGTGTAAGGTCAGACATCCGAGGAGGGGTTGCGCCCTTCCAGCTGAAGACCTACGGATAGGTAATGAGGAAGGCATTAGTAGTTGAAGAAGAAAACAATAACCGATACCGTTAGAGGGAACAACAGGGAAAGGGAAGCATAGATCCAAATAGGACGGGGAGCTATGAATCGGTACATAAGAAACTGAGGTTTGTAGCACCGAATCAAATGCAACCGTTCCAGACTGGGTATGGGAGAGTCACACAATAAACTACTCATCAAAGTTTTTCGTTGCTGGCATCAGGGAGACCGATGAGGTATGAGGGTCCTTTTCATGGGCTGCCGCCACTCAAGGTTTTGTTTTACGAGAATTACTAATTCAACACCAAGAGAGACTTGTGCCAAGTGTGGCAAGTCCCACAAAATGACGGATTGTAGGCAGGGAATGCGAGGCTGTTTCAAATGTGGCAAGATAGGCCACGTGATTAGAGATTGCCCTGAGGCAATCAAGGAGAAGACGACCCCGACTTCCACGCCACGACCTATTCAATCACGAAAGCCAGTTGTTCAAGGGAGAGCCTATGCAGTTACCGCACAGGAAGCAGGGAGTGTACACGATATCATCCAAGGTGAGATTTTCTTTAAATAAAAAATTTCAGTTGTTATATTTTTTTTATATATAGAGAATGTGCATTCATTAGGACTGTGTCGAGAACCGTGTTTATGCGTTAGAAATTCTAAATAAGTATATGCTAAGTACGTATATGTATGTGTTATAGGTATGTTACAAATCTATGAAAAAGAGTGCTATGTAACACATGATGCACGAGTGTTGATAGACCCAGGGTCTACCCACTCTTTCATCACCCCTAGATTTGTAAAGAAGATAAAGATTATTCCAGAGATACTGGACTTTGTGTTATCAGTGCCTATCCCAACAGGAGAATTAGTGGACACAGAGTTAGTCTGCAAATCGGTAGTAGTAATCGTTCGGGATCACGTTATCTACGAACTAGACGCAAATTTAATATTGTTGGACATGCAAGGATTCGACGTGATTCTTAGCATGGATTGGCTGTTTCATCATTGCGCAACAGTGGATTGCAAGGAGAAGGTTGTTATTTTTCGTCCTAACACGAGGAGATCGTTTCGATTTCGAGGAGAAAGATCGACACAGGTGCCACTCATATCTGCAGTCAGAGCAGAACGTTTGATCAGAAAGGGGTGTAGCGGTTATTTGGCATTCCTGAAAGAAAATAAAGAAGAAAAGAATATTATCTCTAAGATAGGAGTAGTGCAAGAATTCCCAGACGTATTTCCAGAAGAATTGCCGGGATTACCCCCAGAAAGAGAAGTCGAATTTGCTATCGACTTAGCACCAGGAACGAAACCTATTTCAAAGGCACCTTACAGGATGGCTCCTGCAGAGTTGAAAGAATTGAAAGAATAGTTGCAAGAGTTCATGGATAAAGGATTCATAAGACCAAGCGTGTCTCCATGGGGAGCACCAGTTCTATTTGTGAAAAAGAAAGATGGGTCGATGCGGTTGTGCATTGACTACCGTCAATTGAACAAAGTCACTGTGAAGAATCGATATCCGTTGTCGAGAATAGATGACTTGTTCGATCAGTTGCAAGGAGCGAAACATTTTTCCATGATCGATCTGAGATCTGGATACCATCAGTTACGGGTCAAGGCTGAGGACATTCAGAAGACGACATTTAGAACACGGTATGGACACTATGAATTTTTAGTAATGCCATTTGGATTGACGAACGCACCAACGTCGTTTATGGACTTAATGAATCGGGTGTTTAAACCACACCTAGACTCCTGCGTTGTCGTGTTTGTTGATGGCATCCTGATTTACTCAAAATCGAAGATAGAACATGAAGAACATTTACGAGTTGCTCTCCAAACCTTGCGTGAACACCAATTGTATGCCAAGCTCAGCAAATGTGAGTTCTGGCTAGAAGAGGTTAGCTTTTTGGGACATGTTATCTCAAAGCATGGTGTCACAGTAGATCCCACTAAGATCGAGGCAGTAGTGAACTGGGAGCAACCAAAGATCATGACAGATGTCCGAAGTTTCCTTGGACTGGCAAGTTATTATCGATGTTTGGTTGAGGGGTTTTCAAAAATATCGGGACCTCTTACGAGGCTTACAAGAAAGGATTCGAGATTTGAGTGGAGTGAAGCGTGTGAGAAGAGTTTTCAAGAACTCAAGAAGAGACTCACCTCAGCTCCAGTGTTGGCCATTCCATCAGGCAGTGGAGGATTCGCAGTCTACAGTGATGCTTCGTATGATGGGTTGGGTTGTGTGCTAAATCAATATAAAAAGGTAATAGCTTACGGGTCAAGACAGTTGAAAGAGCACGAAAAGAACTACCCAACACATGATCTGGAACTAGCAGCGGTCATATTCGCATTGAAGATATGGCGACATTATTTATACGGAGAAACATTTAAAATTTTCACTGACCATAAGAGCCTCAGATATCTGTTTACACAGAAGGAACTAAATATGAGGCAGCGTAGATGGATGGAATTCCTCAAAGACTATGACTGTTCCATACAGTACCATCCGGGCAAAGCTAATGTAGTGGCCGATGCCTTGAGTCGGAAAAGTTCAGGTCAGTTGGCTAATCTAATTTCGGGTATACATCGATGGAAACTGTTGGAGGATCTAGCACTATGTAACGTAGACATACAGCCACAAGCCACCGGAGCCTTCTTAGTCAACATATCAGTGAAACCAGTGATATTTGAACACATACGAGAACTACAGATGAAAGATCCAATTCTAACCAAGATGCGTCAAGATGTGACTGAAGGCATTACATCTGAGTTTTCGATCAAGGAGGATGGTTCCTTAGTGTTCAAGGGCCGACTTTGCATTCCAGACAATGCCGATCTGCGACGAACAATTCTTGATGAATCTCACAAGTCAAGCTATGCTATCCACTCGGGAAGCACAAAGATGTATCAAGATTTGAAGAAGAATTATTGGTGGAGAGGCTTGAAACAAGATGTAGCAGAGTATGTGTCACGATGTTTGATGTGCCAACAAGTGAAGATAGATCACAGACACCCCGCAGGCCTATTACAACCTCTACCCATACCGGAATGGAAGTGGGAATCTATCTCCATGGATTTCATAGTCGGTCTACCGCGAACTGCAAAGAAGTATAATGCCATTTGGGTAGTAGTCGATCGATTGACTAAGTCAGCGCACTTTTTACCTTACAACACGATGTACATAGCGACAAGACTGACAGAGCTCTATAGGAAAGAGATTGTCCGTTTACATGGGATTCCGAGTAGCATTGTTTCATACCGGGACCCATTATATACATCAAAGTTTTGGAAGAAATTTCAAGAAGGAATGGGAACAAGACTAGATTTTAGTACGGCGTTCCACCCACAAACTGACGGACAGACTGAATGGGTCAATCAAATCATTGAGGACATGCTTAGGGCTTGTATGTTAGAATTACAAGGATCATGGGATCAACATCTACCATTGATCGAGTTTGCATATAATAATAGTTTTCAGACGAGCATCGGAATGGCACCGTATGAATCCTTGTACGGAAGACGATGCAAATCGCCAATCAATTGGGAAATTTACGAGAAATTTGTTTTGGGACCCGAGCTACTTGAAGATAACGCAGCTATTGTCCGCATGATCAGGGAAAGACTAAAGGCGGCTCAAAGCAGACAGAAAAGCTACGCTGACATCAAGCGGACGAGCGTGGACTTTAAGGTGGGTGAACATGTTTTCGTGAAGGTGTCGCCTATGAAAGGCGTGATGAGGTTCGGAAAGAGAGCAAGCTGAGTCCCCGCTACCTTGGACCGTTTGAAGTTTTGGGTCGAGTAGGAGAAGTAGCCTACCGAGTTGGATTACCACCATTGTTTGATCAGGTACACAATGTATTCCACGTGTCTATGCTCAGGAAGTATCTCAATGACCCTGATCACGTACTGAGCGGCCAATCATTCGAGATGCATGAAGATATGACCATGATTGAAGAGCCGATGGAAATTTTAGATCGAAAGGAACAAGTGTTGCGAACAAAGGTTATTCCCTTAGTGCTTGTCCGATGGAAGAACCATCCGGTCGAAGAAGCAACGTGGGAACGGGAGGCTGACGTCAAAGAACAATACCCCAATTTGTTCAAAGACACTAACTAGTTTTCTTCTTAGTATGATGAAGCGTACATATTCTTTCTGATTATCAAATTATAGTTAAAGGAACCAGATGAGTGCTTTTATAAATATTAAAATTTTTTTGAGAAGTAAATTTGAACGAATAGTATGTTTAGTCATGCGTGAGTAGTATTCGAAATAAGAGAGACTAGTGAAGATGTGAACTTGTGAGAACAGAATAACGTCGTTTGGCTCGCTCAAGCGATGAATTATACTCGCTCGAGCGAGCCACGTGAAATAATACACAGAAGGTTTCTGGCATCGCTCGAGCGAAAGGTAGTGACCGCTCGAGCGAGGTCTATTGGTCGCTCGAGCGAGGTTTACCAACCGCTCGAGCGAAGCCATAAAATATATCAGATGGCTTCCTGGGCTCGCTCGAGCGATAACTAACGACCGCTCGAGCGAGGGGGGACTATATATAGCTGACGGAAGACAAAGCGCCCATTTCATCTTCAAGCGAGGAGATTGGAGCCGGGCGAGGGTTTAGGGCTTGTCATTTTCAATCTTTTCCGTCCGATTCGATCCAGATTTCAACAATCCGATTCGTTGAAAACTTTCCTTTAGGTAAAATCTACCCCTTTCTGAATTTTCTTCTTTATTTGAAAGGCTCTTTAGACACCTAATGGCTTCAAGCCCTAATCCACCACCTAAGAAATGGACGGTGATCCGATCGCCGTCGGCGTGCAACAAAGCGCCGCAAGCTTCACAACCATCGCCAAACCCATCCACCACTCCGATTACACTAGACGGTTGGTGGGGGGCCAAAATTTTCGAAACCGAATGGGATATACATCCCTCTTGCTTTGGGGATCCAACGTCCACCCAATGGACATCGGATTTCCTCACCAACAACAATCTTAAAACCCTACTTATGCCGTTCGGAGATCGGTATTACCCGAGGCTTGTAAAATTATTTTACCAAACCCTAAACATGAACGTGAATGAGGACGCTATCCTCGTCACAATCGATGGTAATGAACTAATCTTTAACTGTGCCAAAATTTCATCGGTCATGAGATGTCCCCACATCTACACCCCTAGCCCACTCATCCTACCACCTTTTGCTGGGAACATCGAATTCCCAACGATCATTTCCGACATCACTGGCAGTACGTCCGCGTCGGGACAATCTATTACCCGATCACAACTACCGCCACGTATGTGGCTTCTAGACGTCATTTTAAAAAAGAATCTACACCCAACCGGCCATGATCAAGAACGTCGTGATGCATTTCTGCGGGCCTTACACACCGCATTCCATAATAGGTGGATCAACGCACCTATGATCATCATAAAGGGCATGGAACATGCCTATAAAAGGAATGTAAAGGGTGCTGTTCCTCCACCCATCAACCGACTACCATATGCTCGGTTGATTTCCCGGCTCCTAGACTCACGAAATGGGAAGGGAGGATTTAAGATCCGGGCTGATGAATTATTCCTCATCGACAACGTCGTCCCCTATTTGACCCAAGACTGGAGCCGAAACCTAAAGAGTCTTCAAACTAGCGTCAACAAGAAAAGAGATCGTCAGGTCTCCCGACAAACCACGCATCAAGCGCCGGCAGGACCGACCACTCCATCTACCTCACTTCCACAACCCATACCCACTACCGACACTGCCATGATGCGGGAGATTATTCAGCAGGGGCGGGCGATCAGAGTGCACCAGAGGTTTCAGGAGGCACTACTCATAGACCTCATGGGTCGCTTACATGATCATACATGAGATGCTATTTTTGGAGCGTCTAGCTCGAGCCCTGCTACGAGGAGCGCTACAGTGGGTACCACTACTGCCAGGGTGGTTGACGAGGATGAGGACTACGAGGATGATAAGGGCTCCGGCGACGACGACGACGAGTATGAGGAGGATGATGACTAGGTAGTCATATATTTTTCTTTTAGAAAATGAAAATGTAATATTTTGTTAAGACATTTCGTGGTGAGGTGGTTTTTGGACAGTTTATTTACAAACTATCATGATATGAATGTCACAATTTTTGTGGATGGTTAACGTAATGATTGTATAGCTCTTTAGCGTTATTATAACAATTACTGTCATGCTCATAAAAATACCTGATAGTATAAAAATTTGTATCATCATTATTCTTGATATCATCATCATTCTCGACTATATGTATGAAGCTAGCCTATTCATGGCATGGTAGTAGTAGTAGTACCTAGTTACACGAGTATCGTCGATTTTCGAGGACGAAAATCTTATAAGTTGGTGTGATTGTCGCAACCCCAGATTTTTAGAAACCGTGCACATTATGCACCATACACCTGTATGTGTGATTCACAAGGGAACCAAGACTAACATGTATACACTACATGTGTAGGTGGGAAACATACTAGTATTCCCTAACGTATATGTATATAAGTGAAAGAGAGAGGAGAGAAGAGCCCCATACGTAACTTAATTCTAGCCTAAATAGAGAGAAGGAGAAATAGAGAGAAAGAAAAGAAGAGCCTAGTAAAGAAGGGCTAGGGTTTGGTTGGGACTTAAATCAGTGGAAGATCTGGAGAAAAGGTTGGATGAGGAACCTTGGAGATCTTTTCGTCTAGTAGATTTTTAAATCATGGATCGAACTTGCGCGAGACCTATCATTGGAGGTATGTTAAATGCATGATAAATGCTTTGGCGTGTTTTAAATAATGGATAGAATGTTGGTTGAATGATTTTTAATGATATTAAGGTTTGAATGAAGGGAGAAATAGTGTTCTCGAACAGATGGAGGAGAAAAAATCATCGCTCCTCGCTCGAGCGGTCTAAAGGGCTCGCTCGCGCGAGGACAAACTATAAAAATATAGCTCTGGGCTCGCTCGAGTGGTCCCCAAAACAAAAGGGAAGCTCGCTCGAGCGAGGTCTCCAGTAAAGCTTCAGGCGGCTCGTTTTAACCGCTCGAGCGATCTCGATTTAACTGCTCGAGCGAGGTCAAGTGACCGCTCGAGCGAGGATTTGTGCTCGCTCGTGCGAGGCACCACTTAGTTCTTGGAATTATTGGTACAGAAACATGGAGGTTATGCACTCTAATGATTCTAGTAACCTTTCTAAGCATATTCTAAATACATGAAATGTAGGTTTGACGTAGGATCGTGAAGTGTAAACCTCTACGAGAAAGCGTGCTTTGAAATTTGTCGAGGTAAGGAATATTCTTGAAACATGTATTCTATTTCGTCATCTCATATATGCAGTGTAATACTATGAAAAGGTTGAGTATTGTATGATCTTTCAATAAGGGGTGTGTGGGTAAGCTTCAAGGTGAAACCATGAAGTCCCCAGGGGACGGAATATAGTAACAAGGGCATCTAAATGATATATTAAACCAGTAGTATCTCAGGGATACAGATGAAACCAAACCGTGAAACTAAAGCATAATGATAAGGCCTAATGTACTAAAAATTAGCACAAGTCACGGTGAATAACTATAAGTAATGCACATTGATATTTTGTTATTTGAGGTTTGATTAGAATACCCCACCGACGTGGCGGGATACCCACGACTGACGCGGCAGGATATCCGTGACCGGTACGGCGGCCAATCCGTATACTTACAGCACATACAAGGGATGTAGATTTGATAATAGACCCCGCCACCTATGAGAGAGGGCTTGGGCAGTATTCCCAGGGAATACACGTAACAATTGTCTAGTAGACGACGATGGTGGGTATTCTATCGGGGCTCGATGCTATATTGCTCGGGGATTATTTAAGTTAAAGGTTTAAGTGATTAGGCCGAATTCATAACTAAACTAGTAAGATGAGAACAAACAACACTATGAAAAGTAATCAGCTGTATCCATTTTTGTTATTTCAGTTATATCAATTGTTCTACTTAAAAGTGATACCTAGTAAGTTGTGCTCTCAAAACGGCTGACATATATGTGAGATTTAATCTATATGTTCACTTTGTTTCCCTATTGAGCTAGGATGTAGCTCATCCCTTAGACTATACGTCGCAGGTTCAGGACTAGCGGCAACAAGGACTTCTGGAGATTTTGATCCAGGGGATTCAGACTACGTACCCACTGAGGAATCAGAGCCTCCTCCTGAGGAATTCTTCTAGGAGACCCACTACGTACTTTGAGAGTGAGTTGGGAGTGTTAGGCACGGCTTGGTATATCAAACCTCTTTATTGAATGTAATTCAATAACGGCTTGGGTAAGTTCTTATGCCCATGAATTGGCATGGGACAAGGACTGCTTTTAAGGACCATGACTATATTCTTTTTCTTTATGAGAATTCGTTAGAGTAAAATTTTGGCTTGCTTATACCGAATGTATTGTAAAGATTTCTGGGGCACGACCTCGAGGGTCGTGCTGATGGCAAGGTTTTCGAAGCGCCGAAAATTGGGCTGTCACAGAGGTGCTCCTCCTGAGTTGATCCCTGGGGTAAGTCTCTTTTTTTTTCGTTTCACAAATGCACTGACCTTTTCCGTCAGGTTGCTTATACTTCTTCTCTTTCTACAGGACTATGCATCCATGACCCAGCAGATGGAGTATTACTGCCACGTCGTTGATCTTTGAGGAGCTGAGAATGTACGTATAATTTCGGTTGAATTCTCCTTGCATATTTTTTGGACTACATTTTCCTTATCTGACACTCTTGGGGAATATTTTTAGGTGGCTTGAGAGAGGGAGTCGCGCTCGGTGCGTAGTTGGCTAACCCAGCTGTGGCCTCGTGTTGGAGATTCCAACATCTTCACTTACCAGAGGAGGCATCGGCGGGGGAGGGAGGATGCCTGATGGCTGTCCCCTAATGGGATGCCATTAATTTTCTTTTCTCTTTGCTTTTTGAACTTTGATGGATGAGAACTTTTGGAGAATATTTGTAATAAAACAACTTCTAAACGATTGGTGCACTTTGACTTGAATAGATGTTTCAGTTCTATCTTTCTCTTTGTCCCTCTTTTTGGTTGTGGTGGTCTTGCCTGTAAAAAATAGCAAATAGGTTAGATGGTATGGGTTTGCATTTTACAGTCTGAATTCTTCTGCATGATGGGTGCCAATTTTTTTGCAAATGGGGAGATGACCAATAGGCCATGCATGGCCAAAACTTCCAAGGAGTCATGTACTCCCTCGTGCAAGGGTGGCACTTGTAACGGCAAAAAAAGAATAAGGTGGAAACAATTAGGCACCATGGTTCAACTTGCAAAGGCCAACCGATGCCTTCGTGAGTTGGGCCTGTCCCAAAGTAAAACAATAGTTAACACAGCTCACACAAAACAAAAAAAAAACCTTGCTCCCTTTTTTTTTTCTTTCACTTTTCTCTTTTTTTTTTAAAAAAAATTTATTTATTTATTTTAAAGTGGTCATGCGTGCACAGTATGCACGCATGTTGAAAAAAATGGTCATGTGTGCATACTATGCATGCATAGCTATTTTCCCCCCAGTTCTCCATCTTTTGCCCTCAGCAGCAGTCATGCGTGCATACTATGCATGCATGCCTATTTTAGTCATGTGTGCATAGTATGCATGCATGCTTTAAAGGTAATAAAAAATTTATATAAGCTTGAGAATGGGCTTTTTCTTTCTTACAATTTTTTAGGGTTTCATTTTTCATCCTTTTTCTTGGCTGGACCTCCCAAGGGTGGGTCCATCGTTCTACATTGACCCGTGGTCTGCCGAGAAGACTTTGTATAACCATGGTCCCACGTCACGACCCGACTCTCCCTGGGGGTAATGTGACTTTTATACTTCCCTCTTTGGGTGTAGGACCCAGATATCTCAAGCATTGGTCCAACAATCTGAGCGAGAGTGAGCTCATGGGTTTGGATCAGCTTGGGTTTGCTCGTCTCCCCTCTTTCCTTAATGTTCCTCCATTTTGGGACCTCATCCATGCAGCAGTTTCATATTGGGATGCGGAAGCCCATGTCTTTGATCAGTCACATAATTTAACATCTTGATGCCCTTAACTAAGTGATGTTAGTCTATAGTTGCTACTAATGATGCGTTGATGTGCAGATATTTAGAACAGTAAGCAGAAAAGAATAAAAGTGTTAATCTTTGCCAAAGTGAACTCATAAAGCTATAAGGAAGAAGATGACAAAAGAATCATAGCTAAAACACTAGTTCTCGAGCCATCAAAGTGAAATCGTGAAGCTTAGGAGTCAGTCGAACCACAATTGAAAACCAAAACATAGAGAAAGAGGAATCGTAACTTTATAATTCTGTTGAAGAGAAGACAGAAGAGAGCAAGGTGAACCACAAGCGATCGAGAAGAAATCGAAGTGAAGAAACAGAGAAGAAATGCAAAATCGTGCACTCGATTTTGTACATTAAAGTTTATGAAGTACTATGAAAGGTCACGTGAGAGATGTAAAACCATGCATAGAATCGTGAACTTTAAAAAGGGAATCCATGCACTCTACGGATCTGAGATATTGGCGAGAATCCCTGCTACTAGAAATCAGGAGAAGAAATCCTACACACATCTAGTAATCAAAGCACCAAGGATTTTCTTAGGTAGTTTAGAATTTTAGGAAACTTAGTTTAGGAATTTTACTTAATTTAGAGTCCTAATTTATTGTAACCGGTTTCTTATGGTTCTATAAATAAGAGAGCTCGACACTCAGAATAATCATCCAAGATCTCTTGGTTTCAATTGACAACTGAGATTGGGAAGCTCGAAGATCAAAAGTAGTATAGTTTTTATTTTCTATTTTCTAGAGTAGATTAGCCTAGAAATCTTGATCACAATTGACAACTGGGGTTGGGAGGACGAAGAACAGAATTAGTTTAGATTTACTTTTAGCCTTTTACTTTTATGCAATTTTAATTTCTGTTTGTATTACACCCAAGGAATCTTTCATCTTAATTGACACCTAAGAGAGAAGTTTTGGAAGATCATCATAGTGATAAATTTACTTTACACGCAAGTTACTTTTCTGCACATAAATATCTGAGGTTTGATAGATCTTAATTGACGAATAGAATCTTGAAGGTTGAGGATTAGATTTAATTTTTGCAAATTTATTTTCAACATTTAAGATTTCGAGAGAATTTCAGATTTTAATTGACGACTAAGATCTGGAAAACTTGAGATATAGTGTAACGATTTTTAAATTCATAGAATAGATTTATTTTCTACACCTTAGTTTAAACAAAAAAACCAATTTTTTATTCTTTAAAGGCAAGTAGAAGTTCTTTGGATAACAGACTTCCTTGTGCGATCGATCCTATACTAGTGTTGCAATTACCATTGTGCGCTTGTAATAGGTTAAGACAAGGTATAATTATAGAGCTACTAAGTTTTTAGCGCTGCTGGCGGGGACGCAGTTATCTAAAAGCCAATATTTGTCTTTCTATTCTTCTTTTCTTTTCTCACTTCTTAATCTTTTGCATGTTTGAGTTGGAGCAGCAGATCCAAGTTTCAAACCTTCTTGTCTCTACTTGTTTTCTAAAATAAAAATAAGATAAAATATAATATTATATATATATATATAAATAGTTCTGATGTATGTACTACACTCGATCTTAAAATTCAAATCTTTTTGAGTTTGTCCCAGAAATCGAGAGGACTCTCTTGTAGAATTTAGCTTCTAGCCGAACTTCCGAAAGAGAATCTATCACGATGGCAGAAGATCTCCCTATTGCGAACACTACACCCCAGTTATGTTGATCGGGCCCTAGTTCATTGCTTTACCTGAGGTCACAAATGGTCACACTTTGAGATTAACCACTCCATGCTACCAGTCCTACCAAATTTTCACGAGCTTGATTGCGATGATCCCTATCAACATCTAAGGGATTTTATAGAATTCTGCACAATGTTAAAAATGATATCACTTAATGATGAGGCTATTAAATTACATTTGTTCTCCTTTTCTCTGAAAGACAGAGTGAAAGCATGACCGATTTCATTACCTACTAGGAGTATTACCTCTTGGAAAGGATTGTAGGCCAGATTTCTGACCAAGTACTTCCCGATTGGTAAAACTAACCAGTTCACCAAGCGATTCAAACATTTCAGCAATTGTTGTGAGAATAGTTTCATGAGAGTTGGGAACGAATGTAGGACTTTTTACACAAATGCCCTCATCATGAAGTGTCAGACTGGTCGATAGCGCATAGTTTCTATCAAGGATTAACTGAGGGACAACAACAGATGGTAGATGCCATGAGTAGAGGGAACTTCGTGGCCCAGAATGGATGCAGTCCTGAGACCATATTGAAAAATTGGCCGATAATTCCTTGTAGAAACATGCCCTGCAAAAGGTAGATCCCGATGTCATTTGACACACTCCTCTTGCTAGGGGTGGTCTTTACGAAGTCAGCAATGACAAAGTAAGAAGGAGAGTGACATCAACGCAAAGGTGGAGGTTTTGGAATAAAAGTTAGCATCACTGATGACCTTTAAACCTAGTGCTCCTGATAGACCTATAGTAGCCTGTGCGATTTGTCAGAGTTTGACCCATGCTGTAATTGAATGCCCAGCTACCCCATTGTACCTGGATGTGGTGGAAAAGGAACAGGTTTGTGTGTTCCAAAGGAGTGATTACGGGAATTCATACAACTCGCAGTGGAGGAACCATCCAGGCTTCAATTATGGCTCCACAAGTGGGGCACGGTAAGGACAATCTATTGTACATCCACGATATCCTCCTATCCAAATTTTCTACCAGAGATCACAAGTGCCTAATGTGTAGCCACAGAGTAGCAAAACTGATGCCACTATTATTCAAATCCTTAGGGATTTGTAGCAATAGTCCTATCACCATTCCAAAGATCTATCCCAGCTTGCTCAGTTCTCTCAAATTCTACACTCACATACCTGGTCCAGTGCGAAGCTGGAAGACTAAATTAGTCAGCTAGTTTCACAAATGACAAAGAGAGAAAGTGGCCGATTACCATCACAGCCAGTTAGCAACCCGAGAGGACAAGTATTTTTCACCCTTACTGATCAAATTTTGAGTTCCTCAAAGGATCTGTCGAGCTACGTACTCATCTGTAGCAAAATTTTATAAAACATGTGCATTATTTCTTTTGCCTTTTTAGGTAATTTTAGTGAGACAGGCATTGTGATTTAAATTGTGGAAAAACAAGATCGATTGTAAGGTTTTCCCTGATGTATATTATTAGAATCTTAGTGAACATATGGATTTACAAACGCTGGTAACTTTTGCTTTTCATGTATATTTCGACAATCAAATCGTAGTGATTACGATTTGAATCATAGAATAGGCTGTGCCCGTCATGAATAGTTTAGCTAGAATCGTAAGTAACAATTCTAGGTTACAAGTGAGAGTGGTGACCAATTCAGCTAGTCACCATGGAAGTTTAGCCCATTTATTTGTCGGGGGAATGGAACACGCATTGCATTCATTATTACTGATCAGTCACGTAATTAACCATTTTAACCCCCTTAACTTAGTGATGTTAGACCTTAGTTTCCTACTTTTGAGATGCTAATGTGTAGATATTTAGAACATAAAATAGAAAAGTACCAAAGTATTAATCTTTGCCAAAATAAACTTAAAAAGCAGAAAGAAACACAATCGTACAAAAGTACGATTCCATCATATTTAAGAACCAATCGTAAGATACAATCTCGAGTTGAAGAAGAAAAGAACGAATCGTAATTTATGATCTTATGCAAAAGATGCTCGAGACGAATGGAAGATACGATTGTTCGTGAGAAAGAAATCGTACTGAACGAGGAAAAGATGCAATCATATTTTACGATTGTATATAATAAAGCTCAAACTACTACTGCTGATCACGTGAAGAGATTGCACCGCCATGCACAAAACTAGAAGATCTCTTAAATTTGAAGTCTACTAATCCATAGATCTGAGAAGATTGGTGAAAGAAATCCTAAAGATCTCAACTGCTGAAAAATAGGAAAGAATCCTGCGCACATCTACTATCTGAAGCAAGGAAGATTAAGATTAGAAGTTTTACTAGTTTTAAGAATCTTTTATTTGTCGTAGTTTACTTTGTTTAGAATTCGAATAATGTAACCGACCCCTTATGATCTATAAATGAGAGGGTTCGGCATAGAAAGAAATTTTATCGATGGAATTCTCAGCTTCAATTGATGACTGAGGTTGGAAATCTTGAAGATTACTTTAGTGTAGTTTAGTTTAGATATCCAAGGTTTCTCAAGAGCAATTGACAACTGTAATCGGAAGCTGAAAGATTAAAGTAGAGTATCCGTAGTTTCTCAGGAGAAATTGACGCATGTGATTGAGAGATGAAAGATCTTTTTATCGCTTTCTAGTTTAGATTTACTGCTATCTTTTATTGCTTTGTAAATGCCTGATAATTCGTGATTTTAATTGACGCCTAAAATCTTGAGTTTGAAAGATTAGTGTAATGGTATTTTCTTTTCCATCTTTATTTTTTCAGTGTTTGATTGATGCCCAAATTTTGGAGAAATGTAGATTAGTATAAATCTATCTTGAAAAATTTTAGTTTTTAATTGACGACCAAATTCTAAAGGACTGAGATATAGTGTAACGACATTTTAATTTTTATAAATATCTGAGAACCGAAGGAATTTATTGACAACAAAAATCCAGAAGTTTGAGGATTTAGATTTATTTTCTTGCACTTAGTTTAATTAAAACAACCATTCTTTATTCTTATAAGACAAATAAAAGTATTCGAAGTTTTGACCTTCCTCGTGGGATCAACCTTATATTAGTGCTACAATTTTCATTGTGAGCATGCCAAGTTTTTGGCGACGCTTTCAGGGACTCAGCCTTGGACTCACCAGTAGGGCCCGCCACCTGTGGTAGAAACACTGCCAGCTATCGCTGAAGCAGAGCTTGAGAGCCAAACTATATCTATAGCAGAGGAGGCGCCCATACCGTTGGTTGAACAAAATATCTCTGAAATGGCTACTTCTAGCCTCGTCACTGCAGGTGCTGAGTCTACTCCTCCACCGATGATTACATCAACTATAGTGCAAACTCTAATTATTTGGACAACAGAAGCAGAACCCAACTTTGAAACTCCACGAGTGGGTTTCACAGAATTGCTAAATGAAGAAATATCTCCTTCCATTATTACCACAACAGTTCCCACATCTTCAGGAGAGCAACCTGACTGGGAAAGGAGATTACGAGAATTGGAATAATGGTAGAATATAAATGATACTCATTTATTGTCATTGCCAAGTCTAGTACGAAGGCTGATAGAGGAGATTCATAGGATGAAAAATTGAGTCCTCTATTCACTATCTACTGAATAGGAACGTCAAGAATTACCTGAAAATTTTAAGCAACAGGCACGAAGAGACTACCAAGCTCAGTGGAGAGCCTAAACAGTAAATGAAATGCACAAGGCAACTGCTGACCTCCATAATCAAATTGCACAACTACAAGAATAGAGCAGAGTATTGGAGGAAGGAAAGCAGACTTGTGTAGACACCCCAATTTTTCCCTCTCGGATTATACGAACCTGTTCGGTCAATCTTTGACCTTGCCCACCTCTTTCAAAAAGGACTCATCTTCTCTGAAAGTCTTACAACCCTAATATGGGGACTATATATGAAAACAATAGTATATAGTCGAAGGACAGGCTGAAACAATAGCCTAATGGTTCAGACCCAACTTAGCCCAGGGAAAACCCCGAATTATGCGCCCACACAAGTGCACGCAATTCGATTGTATGCCCCATAGCTGGCGCACAAGTGGTTCCACTTGGACCAGAACTGTTCTTCCTATGGGTCACCTTAGGAGTGGATTACATGACCTACAGAGCCCACACAATTCAATTGCATGCCCCATCACTGGCGCGCAATCGATCGCCATTAGGCCGAGCCGCCCGTGCCCTCTTCAACAATGATCGCCAAGATCGAACTTACCCCAGGCTACCCAAAAAGATGCCATGATAAGAGTAGAGGATTTTCCCAAGATGCTCAACGAATACATGGCTAAGAGGGAGATCTTTGGGTTTGATAAATTCTGTCAAGACCTGGAGTTCACCTTACATGTAGGGTTCAAGCCGCCCAAGTTTAATAAATACAAAGGTACCGAAAACCCGAACCACCATTTGGCGCTTTACTGCAATGACTGTTGACCCATCTACGATAATCAAGGGCTCTTGATACATTATTTCCAAAGATCGCTAGAAGGGGAAGCTCTCGGCTGGTTCGTCGGACTCCCACTTCACAAAATCGACAGGTTCAATGATTTGGCCAGACAATTCTTGGACCAGTATAAGCATCTAATACAAGAAACAGTTAGTCTCAGTGATATAATAATGACCAAGAAAGAATTCGAGGAAAACTTTGTGGATTTCGTAGCATGTTGGAGGAAGTTGGCAGCTCGCACCGAGGGCTAGATGAAGGAAAGGGGTGTGATCGACATCATTATAAACAATTTCAAAGAGCCTCTCCGAAGCGCTCTGGTCATAAGCGATTGCCCAGACTTTGCTACTCTTCACTCATGCGCTAGCCGCATCCAGCAACATATAAAGGGAGGAGACCTCACCTTTTCAATAGTAACCTCGAAGACGACTACTTTCGGTGATACAAAGCAGAAGAACAATAAGAAAGCCTCTGACTCGAAGCAAGTCAATACCGTCGCCAATCAGGGTCAGAGCTTCGGCAATGAAAACTACCAGCCAAGGAACTTCGGTCAGAGTCAGTACCAAAATCAGAATCAGTAGCAATCTCCCAATCAGAATCAGAACTAGTACCAAAACCAATACCTTAACCACAATGCTCAAAACTAGAATGTCACTTGAAATTGGCCGGTCAACTCTCAGGGCTATAATAACGTACACCCACCTCAGAACTTCAACCAACAAGTTAGAGGCCCCTACCAACACAAACTCGACCACTATCCTCCACTGCCTGACATAATCCCCAACACATTCTGCCTTCTCAGTATTCAAAACCTCATCTGAATCCCATTGGAACGGCCATGGCCTTGGCCCACCAATCTTGATCATAACAAGTTCTGCGCTTTTCATCGATATGCAGGACACAATTTGAAAGACTGTTGGGTACTGCGAGATATGATTTATGACCCGAACGATCGAAACTAGATCAGTTGGGAATTTCTTTGAAACTCTAACAAGAACAACAATCAGTCACCTCCCAACTTAGGGATTATCAATAATCCCATGCCCTATCATAACCAAGGACCCGTCGTCCACATCACTACACTAGACCCTCCGAGCCAACTCCCTTTTCATCCGTCTACCCTCATCACCCATGTTAGTTCCCCAGATGCTTCGACTCATTCAGGTGATCCCCTTAGACCCCCCGTCATTCACTCACACCCTTCGTCCCTGATCACCCAGATTGTTCCTCCAAACTCTCCATCCCATCCCACCTTTCCTCAGGTTCGGGTTCACGCCTTCAGAACTTGAAGATCAAGCTTTTAGCTTGCGGGGCTCGCTACACCCCCAAGTGCCGAGATGACTTTACCGCGATCCCGCTATATGACTCTGAGCTTGAAAATGAAGACAATGTTCTTCAAACTATGGAGCAAATCGCGGGGTGGGTGGATAGCGTCACCTAGAATACTTCAATGCAGTGACATGAGGCTATAGTGAAACACCACCCCGATGCCAAGACGAGTCAGTCGAGCGAAGGATCTGACAAGGAAGACGCCCTGATCTCCACTTTTCTGGAAGAGGAAGACTATACTCAGTATCTCCCACCGTGGAATGGCATAGCCCAGCTATGTATCCCTTCCTCTAATTTTTCCCCATTCACGACAAGTACTATAGCAAGATCGTCAACACCCCAGTATCAACAACCAATATGCCCGGTTCTCAAATTTGGAACCCACTACCCACCACCACCATTCCCTCGAGAAAAGCATAATGAGGACGCTCAGTCCTCGAAAAAGATAGCGAGGGAACGAGTAGTGAACCTACCGCCACCGCCTCATACGATCCCTCTGCCTCCGATTCCAGAACCGGTGCCCCCACCGCCTCAGCCAAACGTCAGCAAAGCTCACTGCCCCGGTAAAGAGTCAACTCTAGAAATAAGCCACGAATACGACCTTTTGTGGCACCTCGAGAAAATACCAACATAAATATCGATCCTTGAGCTCATCAAGAAGTCGCTGGAACACCACCAACTATTGATAGAGACGCTGGATGAGACACATATAAACGAAGATACCACCTTGGACGAGTTACACGAGATCGCTTCGGTCATTGCACAACCTTCGACGCTCACTTTCACTGAAGCTGATATGCCTAAGGAATCACTGCGCGGAAGCTCCACCCCAATATACCTGACAATTATGATTAGAAGCTTCTCAGTACCGCATGCATTGGTCGACACAGGAGCAGGGCTTAATATATGTGTAGACCCCCAATTTTACCCTCTTGGAGTATACAAATATGTTCGGTCAACCTTTGGCCTTACCCTAATACAGGGACCATATACTAAAATAATAGTATATGGCTGAGTACAGGCTGAAATAATAGTTCTATGGCTCAGACCCCACAACCCTGATACAGGGACTATATACTGAAACAATAGTATATAGTCGAAGCACAAGCTGAAATAATAGACCTGTGGTTCAGACTCGACTTAGACCGGGGAGAATCCTGAATTACACCTGCTGTACAGAGCGTGCAATTCAATTTAACGCTACCCAGATGGTGTGCAATTGGTCCAATTTAGACTAGGACTCACCTTCCTGCAGACCGCCTTAGGAGACAATTTCGCGCCTAGGATAGGGTGCGTAATCGATTACGCGCTCCACCACCTGCGCGTAATTGGTCCCATTTGGACTTGGACTCTAATTCCCTAGACTGCCTAAACTCCCCTATTAAGCACCCTATATGTAGCGCTTAATTGGATTGCACGCACTAATTAGCGCACCCAATTAGTTATATTAGAATAGAACTAGGACACCCGGCTAAGCTAGTCAGCCAGTCACTCACTGAATCAGTGACCGACTTAAAGTGTATCAAGCGCTTGGAACAAGGTGCATAATTCAATTAAGCGACTCAGACAGGGCGCGTAATTGAATTTCATCGACCAATTATTCACACCCTGTAGGGCACGCAATTCCAGGAATACATATAAATAGACCCCCTTACCTCGAATACAGAACACACACAATTCAAGATATCCAACAATCGAGCTTTCGAGTTCCTTCCGTCCGAGCTTAGGAATGTCGAGATCCTCTCTGGTGCCTAGGTAATTTCTTAGCTCTAGTTTTTTAATTTCCTTTCTTGTTCTAGGTTCCAGTTCTTAAGTTCTAGTTGTTTATTTCATAGATCTTAGATTCTAATTTTCAGTCCTAGATTTCAGATTTTGATCCTAGTTTCTATGTCTAGTTCTTAATCTCTTAGCTTTTAAAACCAAGTCATAGGTTTTAATCCTTAAATTTTTCATTCTAGATTTTAGTTTTAAATTCTACTTCCTTACTTAGTTCTTCTCTTCTAGTTTATAATCTCGCCGTTTTTCAGATCTTCAATTTTAACTCATACCTTTTTGATTCAAATCCGTAGTTTTCTCATCTCTGGTTCTAGATCTTACTAGAATCAGGTCTTAGCTTTAGTCCTTAAGTTTACGATCCTGGTTCTTACGGAGGGTACTTGGGAACTAGGCTGATCCTCCTTAGCATAGCAGGCCCAAACCACTTTTTTTAGATTCCCAGTAAAAGTAGGTGATCAGTCATAGAATATACCATTTTACAACCTTTGTGATGCTAGGACTTAGTTTGCTACTAATAAGTTGATGATGTGTAGATATTAAAGAAAAATAGTAAAAGAGAGCCAAAGTGTTAATATTCATCAAACTGAACTCAAAAAGCAGTAAGAAGATGATTCGCCACCTACTGAAAGTTGAGAAATCGTATTTTACGATTGAGCGCTAATATTAAAGCCAAAGAAGAGAATAATGAGAAATCGTAATTTACGATTTTTAAAAAGACGATTCGTTAGAATGCGACAAAAGAGTAAAGGCGATACAAAAGAACTATGAATTAGAGAATTGTCTACTGAGGAAGCTATGAAAGATAGAAAATCGTAATTTACGATTTTCTAAGAAAAAGAAGAAAAAGAACAATCGTGAATTATGATTGCGATTATAGAAGCTTTCCTGTTACTTCTATTATTGTTGATCACATGAAGATTATCACTCCAAGAATAGAATTAGAAGAACTCTTTAATTAGAAGTTTGGCTAATCACGGATCTGAGAAGATTGATGAAGATAGACACCTAAGATCTCTGCTGCTGTTATCAAGGAGAGAAATCTAGAATACATCAATCGATGAAAGCAAGGAAGAATAAAATTAGAAGTAGAGTTATATTATGTATCTTTTATTTTAGTAGTTTCTTTTATTAGAATTAGAACTCTATAAACTGACTCCTTATGATCTATAAATAAGAGAGCCCGGTGTAGGATTAAACTATCGAAGAATTTCACTGTATCAATTGACAACTGAGGTCTGTGTTTTCTTCCAATCAAAGTAGCTTAGGATTTATAAAGTAACATTGTCCACAGTTCTTTGAGGTCTTGCCTGACAACCAAGGCTGAGGAAGCGGAAAGTCAACCCTTTGGATAGTTCTACTTTTGCTTTCTAGTTTAGATTTTATTTTATTTTTAGTTTAGATTTTATATGATTTTTAAACATCTTCAAATTTTGATTTGAATTGATGACTCAAATTTAAGTATGTAGATTAGTGTAATGGTTTTTTTGCAACCGCGGGAATTGGAACGATCCCGTTGCGACGATGCGCACTCGTAAAAAATTAAGACTCGCCACCCTGAGCTTTTGGTGTCCTAAGAAACCCAAATCAAATTTAAAGAGCACCGAAGTGCCAAAAATTGACTTTGAATTCGGACTACGCCAAAGGCTCTTGGGTAGGGGCTTCGATTATCGATTGGGAAGGTGTTAGGCACCTAATCAATCCGCTTAATGCGGTCTCTACTTATGGCCAAAACACAAATGAAAAAGTTCTTTCTCTTGCCCAAGGGGCATTAAAATCCTATTTGTGCCCCTCCGTTTCTACGGAAAATTTGGTGGCGTAACGACACAAATGAGAAGATGGAGGAAGAGCCAAGAAGGTAGAGGAATAGAGGGGAGAGCTAGAGCTCTCGGGCTCTTGTTGCACCACTGTGGAGCCTTGCGTAGACTTACTTCAGTGAGCTTCAATGGCTTGTATGGTGAGAAATAGAGTTTTAGCTCCTAGGGCTTGGTAGCTAAGAGGTAGAGGGGGAAGTTTAGGGAGTAGCACACTCCTAAACTAAGGCTTTTAGATGAAAGGTATAAGCTAAAAGGAAGGTTGAGAGTTTTGGAATTTGTATGTAAAAAGGGGCACTAGAGGAGAGAGCGAGAGAGTTCTTAATCTCCTAATTTGAGAAATTTTTCAAGCCTTTGTAAAGGGAGGGGTACCTCTCTATTTATAGGAAAAAGAGAGGTTAGGAGGGTGTTTAGAGGCTAAACTAGGTTAGGAATTAGGTAACCTAGCCATCTAAGGTTTCCTAAGGTTTTTGGAGCCTTGAAATATGTAAAAAGATGCTCCAATGGTGGATGATAGGTTGAGGCTTTAAACCACTTAAAGGGTTGTAAATAGATAGGGAATGGGTGTAACAGAACAAGCAAAATATACCCCAAAGATCAAGATGGTCAACAAGTCAAACCCCAATCTCAAATTTTGAGGCAAAAACCCAAGGTCACTATTCATAAGCCTGGCGCAACTAATAGATGTGCCAGGCAAATGTACAGTAAAATAGTGCCACATAGTGTTTGGGAAGTAGCTGCCCCAGGTGGGACCCACCTATAGGCTGGCGCAACTATTAGTTGCGCCAAGCCATTTTTGGGGAGAAATGGCTTGGCGCATCTAATAGATGCGCCAAAATCCTAGGGGAGTCCTCCTCAAAACCTTAAAATGCCCTTGTCCTTTAGAACACCGTAACTTTGATGTACAACTCCAATTGGGGTGATTCTTGGCTTGTTGGAAAGCTGAGGACTTCTACTTTTGAATGGTATATGATTTGATCATAGTAGAAGATCCCATCTAGTCCCAGTGCACCACTCCTCATCCATTGCTTGAAAAAGTCAGGTTTAGGTTTAGAGTGGTTTCTAAGGGTCGGGATGGGTTTCTAAGGCTTTGAGAAGGTTTCTAAGGGATCTGGGGTGATTCTTAAGGAGTTTGGGATGAATCCTAAGGTTTCGGGAAGGTTCCTAGGGGTTCCATACATGCCATCAAAAGCTTAGAAATGCGTCTCTCTTGAAATGTGTCTCGATCGGGCCTTGAGCCAAATTTGAGTGTCTATAGATGCCCCTCTTTGGTGTCCGCTATATTCAGAATAAACTTCAAACATCAAATGGGTAACATAGTGAGAAAATGAAAGCCCTGTATGTCGGGAAAGACATCCGTTTCTCAAGGTAATTGGTCCCCAAGCGCTTAGCGACATTACTAGGCATAATCGAGGTGGAATGAGTTACGAAAGCCTAATAGCTGGGAAAAATATTCGCCTCTCGAGTTGTAAAAGCCCGTTAGTCGAGAAAAATATCCGCTTCTCGAGATGATTTGAAGGTGATTGATGTTCAAGATTCATTCTGAATACAATAGCTTCACAAGTAAGGGGGGTGATCGACCTATACTTAAAGATAGGAGTAAAAAAAAAATACGCAAGGTTCTATAGTTTGTGTCCAATCATACGAGGCATTGATCGCCCCATCTGACTAGTCGCGGGTGCCCCTGTTTTGAAGCGGGGTTCGAGGTCTTTGGGCAAACCCATTGATCTCGAGGTTTATTTAGCACGACTACCCGAGTGTAGTGAATAGATGTTGCAACACTTTTTGGGAGTACGTGTCACCTTTTCAAAACATATATTTTTGTTATTTTATGTGAAATTTTTTTACTTTTTTATGTTATCATTTTATGTATTTTTTTGGATTTTCGATGTTTATCATTTTACGTGTTTTTTTTGAATTTTTAAGCTATCATTTTACGTGTTCTTTTTGGATTTTTAAGCTATCATTTTATGAGGATTTGAGTTATTATTTTATGTGATTTTTGAATTTTGAGTTATTATTTTATGTGATTTTTTGGATTTTCGATGTTTATCAGTTTATGTGATTTTTTAATGGATTTTTTCTATATATTATCTGGATTCTTTGAGCATGCTCATCGATCTCGATCCGTTTATTCCTGCACAGCTTCCCGGGCAAGTTGAATGGGGATCGATATGTCGCTTAGGAGCACGTGCGCCTGCTGGGGGTACAAAACAAATAAAACAGGGGCTAGGCTATGTGTGTGTGACTTACACCAGGCCACAACCCAGCAAAAAATTAGCCTGGTGCAACTATTAGTTGCACCAAGCTAACTGGGGGTCCAAAATAGCTTGGCGCGTGTATTACATGCGCCAAGCATGGCTGGGGGCGTTTTAAAGATGCCCGAGTTTGGGCAAAAGGGGCTGATTTTCAAACTTTTCTTCTTCCCTCTTCCAAAACCGAAAAAATGACCTCCCCCTAGGGTTCCTTTACATTGCCTCTAAGCGTGCTTCATTGCCGAAATTTGCTTGCGCAGATTAATCGCCTGCTCCACGCTAGATCAAAGACCCACTTTTCTTCAAAGGTAACCATTTAAAATCCATTTGATTTAATTTTAAAGACCCGCTTTGCTTCAAAGGTAACCATTTAAAATCCATTTGATTTGATTTTTCTTGATTTTTCTAGCAAATGTGATCATGATCCTGCATTTTTAGATGATAAATGGTTTATTCTTCTTGTAAGCATGCTTATTGATGATGAGTTGATGATATTTCATGAATGATGCCCTATTTTTGTTGTTTTATGGATTTTATTAATACATAATCTATATTTTTTTGTTTTATTAGTGTGCATAGAAAGGACTTTATTTTTGGTTTTTGTTTTCTGAAGATAAAGAAAGGATTTTTTTATTTATTATAGAAGCATAAAGAAAGGAATTTTTGTTTTTAATTTGCTTTATTTTTTGAAGACAAAAAAGAAAATAGAAAAGTTTGTTTTATTTTTATTTCTATAAAGAATTGAATTGTTTTTTTTGGTTTTACTGAAAAGAAAGGGATTTTTGGTTCCTTTTTCGGTTTTTTTTTTTTTTAAATTTTATGAACATAAGGAGAGGAATCTTTTTTTGTGAATATAAAGAAAAGCATTTTTTTTTGTTTTTGTGAACATAAAGAAAGGCATTTTTTTTTTTTTTTTTGAAAGCAAAAGAAAGGGATTTTTTTTGTTTTTTGAATTTTTTTTATTTTGTTTTTGAAAGCAAAAGAAAGGGATTTTTTTTATTTTTTTGATTTTTTTATTATTTTGTTTTTGAAAGCAAAATAAAGGGATGAGCATACTTACCTTCCCTTGATCTGTACCACAATGGTCCTTTTACCACGGATTAGCCCTAACATGATTGCTTGTATTTGCCCCAAAATGTCGGGCGATGAGGAAAATGTGCTGGAGGAAGAACAGGAAGAAGAGCCAGCAGTGATCTTTGGTTTGAGGGGAGAACGCTTCATTTTAGTGGAATTCCCTGTCGACATGTGGTATGAAATGCAGGGAGAGGCCGTCCATGTAGGTCTCCTAAATCAACAGTATGTGCATATTTCAAACTTTGGCATTGCGGGCAAGGTAAAGGGATAAGTTCAGTTCTTTTTCCTGTGCGATTTTGCTCTATTTCCATGATCTAATGTATCTTTCTCTTTTGACGCAGGACTTGCCCCACATTGTATTCCGAGGGGGCTGGTTAGATTTTCAAGACTTTTATCGCTATATCCCATCCGTCGTAAAGTATTTGCTCGAGCAAGCTAGCTTTGAAGAGTTCTTGTCATGTCCCGCCATGAGGGCAGATGCAGCATATCTGCGATCACTAATTGAGAGATTTCTCCCAGAGACCATGTCCTTCCATATGGCCTTTGCTGAGATGACCCTGACGCCTGTGGATTGGGCTATGATTATAGGTATCAGGGTAGGGGGCGTTCCGATAGCCAACCTTGCAGTGCCCAGTCGAGATGAGATCATTAAACTGATAGGGGATTATCCCCCCTCCTCCAGTCGGCATGGTGCCGAGGTCAAGATGACCTGGCTGTCCAATCTTATTAGGCTAGATGAGCTGGTAGATTTGGGGCAGCTAGACATGGAGATTTATATTGAGCCCGAGCGTGCGATAATATTGACCCGCATCACGCTCGTCATAATGCTGGGCAAAACCCTCTTCGCTAATGCTAGTGACGGACGGGGCAACCTGGCCCTGCTTAGCTTGATGGACAATTGGCTCGACGTTCATGAATACGACTGGGGTGGGGCTGGTTATGCTATGTTGATGTCCAGCCTAGTCGGAGCCTTCGTGGGAAATGCAAAGTTCGTTGTTGGCTTTTGGCCTGCTCTGGAAGTAATCTCTTAACTCTTTTGCTTTTATCAGTCTCTTTGGATAGTCGTTGTCTACTTCTAACTTATCTTTTATGTACTGCTCTCTTTAGGCATGGGGGTATCTTCATTTTCAACCCGTACGCCCACTTCTTCACTCAGAAATATACACCTATCCACTTTTCAGTAACTGGAATAAACACCGGTGCCGAGATGTGGGCATGAAGCATCAGGAGATGGGCCTGAGGTTCTAATTCGATCTGATGATCCCTGAGCATGTAAGGCCTTTTCCCCTCTATTTATTTCAGTTTGGAAATTTTCCTTTGTTATTATACTGCATTCTTGACTGATTGGCCACCTCTTGACTTGGGCAGGTCATATATGACCCATACATTGGCTCTCTTTTTTGGGACCGGGCTGCCGTAGGTCCATCTCGCCTCTTCAATAACCACTGTGTCATCTTTTTCTATGGGGCATGAGCTAGGGCCTACTACCTGGGGGAGCGGGGTAGTTCATCAATACTAGGGCTATCCTGCCATTCCCTTGGATCCTCCTGTAGATGTCATGGATCCCGTGAGTAGTATCGAGGAGCTCACTGTGACCTTCCTGCAAAATGGGATCCCATCAATGCCCTTCTTATGCCTGAAGACTATCGGATGTGGTATGAGTCTTTGCCATATCGGTTTATTCTTCAGTGCTTCGCCCCTGGCATTAATTTCCTAGCTTTCGGTGGCCTGTGCTCACAGGTAATTCTCTTTTCTCTTTTAGATTGGTCTCCTTCAGGTTTTGATTCAACTTTTGTTTCTACTGAACAAATATCTATCTTTTTCACAGTTTGTCCAGGGAGGTGATTCAGACGATGAAGGTGGAGCGACGACGGATACTGTTGATGCTTCAGGGGCAGGTCCCTTAGATGCTGGTCTTTCCAGTGCGGGTCTCTCAAGTGCTGATCCCTTAGGTGCTTCTCTCATGGGTGCCTTGGGTGGTATACCTGCTATGGTTCATGGGACCTTTAGGCACCTTGACGATGGCTTTCTTTCATATCTATGCGCTGATGTAGATAGGCAGGTCCGCCTCTCAGCCGATGCGGCTCGGGTCCCTCCTCCTGAGGTGGTTCCGGGGGTAAGACTTTTCATGATCATTCCTCCTTTGTTTCGACTCTTTTGAGAAATACCTGTGTTTGCCAATAATCCCTATAACTGACACCTTTCTCCCTTTGAATGTAGAACTTTGAATCGGCCATGGACCATGCCACATATTATCGTAATATCGCTGATCTCCGAGAAGTGGAGATGGTGAATATCTGCGTATTATTGTAATATTGTAATATCCCACATGCAGGATGTTTGTGACCTTGGCTATGACTTGCAGCGTGCATGTGATAGCCCAAATTTTCCTGACCTAAAATTTTGAGACATATTTTTTTTTTCAACCTAAACAAAATGGTAAAACCCAGACCGCCAGATCGTAGATCACAATCTGGTACAGAATACATGGCTCATCCATATATTTATGAAAATCAAAGCAATTATTTCATATGGCATAATTAAAACCCCCAGATCTAATATCCAATAAGAATAAAACTAAATAAACACCAGTGATGACCAACCATCACCTAACAATGGTGTACACTAATACGAATGTATCAAACCTTAACTCACCAAATCCACAAAGCACTAATTCTACGATCCCAGAACAGAGTACAAATCCTTATGCGGAAGCTCCCTTCTTTTAGTATGTAATCTGGGCCCTCCTCAAACCTACACTTGTGAGGTATAGTCGGGGTGAGCTAACATCATATCTTAATATTGAAAACATAAAATTTAAATCAAGAGTACAACCATAAAAAATTTCAGAGTTCCAAAGCCTTAATCATTTCCTTCTTTTCAAAACAGATTTTCAAAGTATTCTTCACAAACTTCTATTTCAAAATTACCCTTAAACATTTCCCTTCACCATGTGTTCCATCCAAAATTACACATATCGAAAGGCATCATACACAACCAAACTTATTCAAGAGTATCCAAGATTTCACACACGGTTGCAAACAATGTCAAATTTGCAACCAAAATAGCACAAGGGTGTCCAAAGGTGTCCAAGGGTGTTCAAAGTATCTATGGGTGTTCAATGGTTCCAAAGTGTCCAAGGGTGTCCAAAGGTGTCCAATAATTCCAAGGGGTCCAAGGGATGCAATGCATGTATAGATAGGCCGCCTTATCGGCCCAAGGGATGCAATGCAACATATGTATGAATGCGAGCACGGATAGGCCGCCGTGCTGGCCCAAGGGATGCAATCAAAGAATCCATAGGATTCATAATGCAAATGAAATGTCAAAAGTCCAAGCGTCATCGTGATAATCACAGTTCCAAGGGTCATGGGTTCACATTCCAAGGGTGTAAAAATGAAACACAAGTATCACAACTATCTCAAGATCTTACTTTCAAAACACGAATCAACTTGCACAATATCAAAGGTTATCTAAATTCGAATATTATCACATACATAATTACACTTCATGATCTCACGAGTTTATTCTAAATCATAACATTTCCAATCTAATAATTCAACCACGATTAACTCATCTAAAAATCCAACCATGATTAACTCATCACATGCATTCAAACACATCTAAGACTATGAATCAAGTCAAACATATAAATTTAGGCTGAATTTCCTCTACCTTAACCTTGAAGTTGTACGAAGCAAAACAAGTCTTATATATGGATTCCCGCCCACAATCTACATCACAAGCACACAATGATGTATCAAGGATCAACTCCAATCACTAATTACTTAGATACATTTAAGTGTTTTCTCAAAACCGAAGTTGAAACGAGCAAATTCATGCCAATATAGAATTTGATGCAACCTTCCCCCTAAATTTTGACCTTTAAAACTTTAGATTCATGAGTTGGTAAAAATACAAAAGTTGTAGATCTCGATGTCCTGTTTTCAATATCATGAGAATCATATCAATCAGAGTTCAGAGTAAAAGGTTAAGGCTAAAATACCAAAGCAATGTCGGTAAGCACAGTCAAAATCGACTGAACGATTTAAAACCGATCGAACTGTTACTTATATCGTTCGAACGGTTTTCAAAACTGATAGAATGGTTTTCAATCTGACCAGAAACCTTCAGATTTTACTCTTGATGAAATCGTTCGATCAATTACTAATTTTGATCGAACGGTTTCGTCAGATTTCACCCAACTCGGGTTCTAACATCCTCCAACTCATTTTTCTTTAAATCTTAACCCAAATCTCACCTATATTTATACAACCATAAA
This sequence comes from Chloranthus sessilifolius, assembly GCA_021018995.1. Taxonomy (NCBI): domain Eukaryota; kingdom Viridiplantae; phylum Streptophyta; class Magnoliopsida; order Chloranthales; family Chloranthaceae; genus Chloranthus; species Chloranthus sessilifolius. The sequence continues at coordinate 14,510,027 of CM037588.1, forward strand.
ATAAAGTATTTAAACTCATCTAGCATGGATTTCTCACCTTAAATCGACCGATCATCCCACCGATTCGACCATCTTCTTTGATTCACAAAAGGGTTTCTAAAACTCAAACCGAGGATCTCCGAGCTCCATGATCACAACCAATCACTCGAAATCGTCGGTGATCCCTCCACACACATCACACGTAAAACCTCACTATGATTTACAGCATAAAAAACATGATCGTACAAAGGAAGGGTGCCTAAAAACCCCCAAACGGCTCAAAATGCATAAAGCAACCCACAAACGTCGAAAACGGCGACGATCCCTCCCATTACACGATCTCACAAGCCCTTTTCACGCAAAACCACAGGTCGGAGCAAGCAAATACGACAAGCTTTTCTCCTTCTCTTCCTCTTTCTCTCTTACAAAGCCCTAACCCAAACCCTTTTACAACTGGGTGCTTCAAAGAGGGCTTTGCCTTCTCTCTCTACTTCCTTTCTCTTCTTTCTTTTCTCAAAGCTCTTTAGAAATGCAAAACCCTCTAAAATTTTCAAACGGTTTAAGCTTCCAATGGAAGCTTACCTTTTATAAAAAAAGGGACTTTTCCCCCCTTATGAAGCACATACACCCTAAATTTGATCTCCCTTTCTTTCTCTCTCTAGAGCCCAAACCCCACAAGCTTTTGCAAACTGGTTAAGCTTCCCTTGAAAGCTTTGCCTTCCTTTTATTACTTAAAGGGCTTGTTCCCTTGTTAAACATATACACCCATTTGGGTGTTATTTCTTAATCACATAAGGTGTTTGGCTCCAATGTGAAGCACATACACATTTCACTTGCATCCTCTACTTCTTATCCAAGGACTTAGGTTTGGTGTTAAGCCGATACGCTGTACCTCGGTGTATGCCATCACATCAACTGGTCACTTATCATACTTTAAATCTCTTCTTTCTTATCCACCACAAGTTAATTGAATTCACACACTAATATTTTATTATTTTATCCTATTCGGCGTGCGACTCGTCAGGCACGCATATCGAGATGTACTATTCAAAGGGCCAAATTTTTGGGATGTTACAGTGCACGTGACAAAGAAATCACGCTCTCTACTTAGCTGGCTTTCATAGGTGTGGTCCTAAGTAGGAGATATGCAGACCTTTCAAAGCTCCTCACGCCGGTGAAAGAAGTCGAAAGGTGCCAGCAAGGATTAGGCCTAGTTTCTACATTCTGACATTTTCAAACACTTTGGGATGATATTCTTGGATTTTAAACAATTTGTAACAGATAATTATGGCACTTTTTCATTTGATTGGGATGACTTTCAGCTTTTTTAGTGCTCTCTCTTTTTCAGTGCTTGCTATATTTCCCTTGTATTGTATCTGATTGCTTGCAGGATGGTTTTGACGATTGCTTGTAAAAATGGCCTTTGAGGTTGTACGCCTTATGTGAGTTCCTACTACACAAAATTTTAAATGATTTTAATGTTAGGTGCATTTCAAACGTAGTCAAGGTATAAAACATAGGTAATCAGGTAAACTGGTTAAGGGGTCCAGCAAAGACACAAAAAAAATCCCCTTAAAAGCTCCATTTTTTGCATGGAAAAGGGCCAGATTAGTCTGGCGCATGTAATTGCGCTAGGCCAATACTGGGGAGATTTACACTGGCGCATGTATTACATGCACCAGGTTCAGCCTGGGGGAAGTGGGCCCTTTATATGCCAGAGAGAACCCATTTTCTGTCTCTTTTTTCTTTAACTTAGCCTTTTCTACTCTTTTTTCTTTCCTTTCTTTCCCAAGGGCGGGTTCATCGTCATACATTGAATTTTATATTCTTCAAAAACCTTTGTACATCCATGGACCCGCTTTCCAACCCTCCCTTACATGGAGGGCCCGGAACCAATTTACTCCCTTCTTTGGGCTTGGGTCCCAATTTTCTAAAAAGTTGGCTTCGAAGCCTGAATGAGAGCGAGCTCATCGATCTAGAGCGGCTTGGACTAATCCCGTCTTTCCTTCTTTCTTGAGGTTCCTCCACGGTGGGACCTACTTCATGTGGCGACCTCGTTTTGGGATGCAAGTGCCCATGTATTTCGTTTAGGAAGCGAGAACTATCTCCTGCTCTTGAAGAGTTGTCCAATCTGTCAGGCTTGAAGCTTCACAGAGGCCTTGTAATAGTCATGTCAAAACCGGGCTATGCTAAGGCAGTTCACCTCACCCTGGGCTTGAAGAAATCTGAATATGAGAAAAGTCTCATCGGGGGGCCCACAAGGTGTTCGATGAAATTCCTTAAAGAACTTTTCGGTGACGAAAGTCTCCAAAAATTATCGGTTAGGAACATCTTCAATGTGAAAGCCTTTGCTCTTAGTCTCATCTCGGAAGTCCTTTTCTTCACTGGGGGAGAGCTTCTCTCTGGCTCTCTGCGACATTTTGATCGAGTTGGAAGAAGGTTGATCAATGATGCATCTGGTCCTTGCTGAACTATGCTGGTGCCTTGACGCATTCGCTCTGGGTAAGGTGGGGTGCCTTAGGGGATATCCTTTGCTGCTCCAGGTCTAATTAGGTGAGCACCTCATCATCTTGGGACCCGTGCTTCATTTTTACATCGTTCGAGGTGAGGTGGTTCGATGCTTTCTGGGCAGGTGTCACATGATCCCACAGGGAGATTCGTTAGAGTTGAAGCTTTGGCTGACTGATGCAGAACTGGTATGGAGACTCCCTTGGTTGGATCAGACCTTTCTCGTAGTTCGCTCGAGAGATCATGAGGGCATCACCCTTCTAGGATTGACTGGTAGTACCTTCTACTTCCCATTCTAGGTGTTGTGTCAGTTCGGCTGCTCTTAGCAAGTGCCTTGCGAGGCAAAACCCCTTCTATATGATTTGATCTATTCTAGGGGGTCTTCTGGGGACATGAATCGGATTATTGCTCTTTGGGAGATGCATTAGTTGATGCTAATGTGCGATTTAGAGCAGGGAGACTCAGTTTAGTCTTTTCCAGAGTATGAGGCTTGGCTATCAGCTGAGCAGCCTGCTGCTAATCATCTGGATTAGGCATAGAGTATTGATATGGGAGGGCCCTGGCCAAAGAAGGAGACGGTGCTTCGAGTTCACATTGAGCTGCTAACCGATGAGAAGAGGGTCCTGCAAGAGATTTTGGCATAAGAGAAAGTTAGAGCAGAGGTAGCAGAGACCAGAGTTGGCACAGCTGAGAGCGAGGTCCTTCGTCTGGAAGGAGCCTTGAATGCTGCTCTTGGGGTTACTGATGCTTCTAGAAAGTGGTATAAGAGCATCCATGGTAACTTGCTGACTGAGCGGAATGTCCGGGAGGATGGTTTTCCCGCGAAGATTAGTGCCTTGAAGCACGAGTTGGGCCGTTGATTTCCTCCTGCACATATATCGTTTTGCACAGATTAGATTCATAGAAAGGGGTGTAAGAAACCCTATTCAGATACACACAGATTCTTTGGTATACATATTTTCTTTATGTTTTTGTTATTTTTCTACTTTTGTAAAAATGAAAGAAAGAAAGCTAGGCATCACACCGATTATTTTTTGAGATGTGGTGTAAGCAAAGATGTGAGTTACTGAATGGAAAGGAAAATCTATTTATCTTACAAAAAACATGGTTTCTCTTTCTTTTTCTTTTTTATTTGTTTTTTTCTTTTCTTCTTTTTCTTCTTTTCTTTGTTGAATGCCTTAGTCATATGGTGAGATGACAGGTCCTCTTCTGAGCATGGTCGAACCTCCTTTATGACTAGATCTGAATAAAGCTCAGCAGTTTTTGCCAAGGGCAGAACATCTATCCCTTCGGATTGATTCAAACCTTTCTCCTTACTTCGAGTCATACGTTTGACAAAGCAGTTTAACAAAGACAATTCTGGTCGGGCCCCGATTTGAACTAACATGAGTGGCCCAATTAGAAAAAGGGTAATAGGGAGAGAAACCAAAAGGATTCCTCAAACATCAATCTTATCAATCATTTCAAACCTTTCTTCTTCAATTTTTTTATTTTTAATCCCTTTTTTACTCGCAATGCCCAAGGTGGGTTCGTCGTGCCCGTTCTTTTCACCACATCCATGGGTTTAGCTCTCTTACCCCAAGCGCCCTTTTGAGTTTTCACTCGGTTCGCACAAACTCGCTGTTTTTACCCGTAGCGCCTTTTTGGGTTTTTACCGCGTCCATCTTACTTTGAGCTTGTATATTTTTATTTTATTTTCTTTCTCTTTTTTTCGAAAGCCACGACATAGACGTCGATTCCATCATAGCTGACTAGATGGGGTTCTGGTGTCGTCTCACAACTCGGCTCGTGTTGACTTAACAGATACTATGACTGCTTGTGAACTTTAAAAAGAGGGCATTCTTCGAGGTGTAGCTTGGCCATGGGTCGGGTTAGGATTGAAGGTATGCTGGGCTAAAAGGGTTTTCTTGATACAGCTTCAATTTTTCGCAACACACTTCTTCCTTGGGGGATCTTTACTGTACAAGCCCCCATGATTCTTTTATTTCTTTTCTTTTTCTTTTATTTTATTTCAGGCAATCTCTTTTTGATGTTTTGCTTTTCTAATTTTTTTAATTTTGATAGTAATCCTATTTTCCCTTCTTCTTTTTTATTTTTGGTATACGTACACACTTTTCTTTTTCATGGAAGGAGTTTATTAAAAGAAAGGCTAAGGCTCAAATGAGGTAGCAAAGGATATCATCATTTTTAGGGATGCTTTTTGGCTACTATGCTTGGAATGATGGCCTTTTTTGTGTGATTCTTAAGTAGTCATGTATCTGTTTCACAATACTTTGCCGCGATAGACTAAGCGTAGAACCGTCGGACATATCCAGCATTGATGGGCTCAGGAAAGTGATCTCCGTCCATGGTGGCGAGGTGAATGGCGTATCCTGGCAGTACTTCCTTGACAACGTATGATCCCTCCCAATTACGCTTGAACTTTCCTCTTGGATCGGCGTGGAGGGATGGGAAGATCTTCTTTAACACAGTGTCTCCCACCTTCATATCTCGATCACGGGCACGTTTATTGTAAGCGCGTGCAATTCGCCCTAGGTACACTTGGGTATGACACAAGGCCAGGATCCTTTTCTCATCCAGTAAGTTCAATTGATCAAAGCGGGATCTCTCTCTCTCTACTTCAGGTAAGCTTGATTCAAGGAGGTTTCAAAGCAAGGGTACTTCAACTTCTACCGACAAGATGACCTCGGTTCCATACACAAGGGAGAATGGTGTTGCCCCTATAGCAGTACGGATCGACGCCTTGTAGGCCCACAAAGTAAATGGTAGTATTTCACTCCAATCTTGATAAGTGACGACCATTTTTTCCAGGATGCGGACTATCATTTTGTTCACAACTTCCATGGGTCCATTGGTTTGAGGCCGATAAGGTGACGAGCGATGGTGCTTGACCTTGTATTGCTTGCAGAAGGCTCGGATGTGCTTATTTGCAAAGTTGGTGCCATTGTCCATGATGATATTTTTGGGTACTCCAAATCGGCACATGATATTGTTCTTGAAAAACTTCTCGACGTAACCGGCCGTGATGTTGGCATATGACGCTGCCTCTACCCACTTAGTAAAGTACTCGATGGTGACGAGGATCAATCGATGTCCGTTTGAGGCTTTCGAATTAATCATACCAATGACGTCAAGGCCCCAAGTAGCAAATGGCCAAGGAGTGGTCATGCAGTGTAGATTGATGGCAGGAGCGTGTATTAGACTAGAGTGTTCCTGACACTTGTAGCACTTCTGAACATGTTTGCAGTAACCTGATTCCATAGTAGTCCAAAAGTATCCCTATCGCAAAATTTTCTTAGCGAGCATGTGACCGCTGACGTGGGCACCGCATACTCTCTCATGGATCTCCTTCATGATGTTGATCGCCTCACCTTCAGTTAGGCACCTGAGTAGATGTTATTGTGGGATCGCTTGTAAAGGCACTAGCCACAGATGAAGTAGCCTGTCGCTAGACGTTGGATAGTCCATTGATCTGCCTTGGATGTTCCTTCGGGGAAAGCTCGAGTCTCGAGAAAGTTCTTGATATCTGAGAACCAAGGTGGCTCATCATCAGGCTTTAGGGGTTCCTCAATCTACAGGCAGAAGGCCGGCTCATTCCTCTGCTCGATCATGATCGGCTTCATCTCAACACCATATGAGATTTCTACCATTGACGCCAAAGTTGCTAGTGCGTCGGCAAAGTAATTCCTTATCCGCGAGACATATGAGAACGCCACATCCTTGAAACAAGCTATCAGATGCTCAAGGTGCTCATGGTAAGGGATCAGTTTCTCATCTTTCATCTTTCAATCTCCATTCGTCTGGCATATGATCAACTGCGAATCGCCGAATACTCAGAGGTGAGTTATGTTTAGATCAAGAGCTTCTTGTAGGCCTGCTACATAAGCTTCATACTCGTCCATGTTATTAGTGCAAGGGAAGTTGAGCTTTATGGAGACCGGTACGTGGGATCCTCTCGGTGAAATCAGAATGGCGCCAATGCCTTGACCTTTGACATTTGCTGCCCCATCAAAGTGCATTACCCATGATTCTTCTTCTTCTTCAGTGTCATCTTCCGTCATGAACAGGATGCCCTCATCAAGAAATTCAGTTCTCAAAGGCTCATAATCTGGCAAAGGATTGTCGGCAAGATGATCAATGAGTGCCTGCCCCTTGATCGATTTCTGAGTAACGTAGGTGATGTAAAACGCAGACAATAGGAGCTACCAATGTGTAGTTCGTCCAGTGAGAGCCGGCTTCTCAAATAAGTACTTTAATGGGTCCATTCGAGCTAGGAGTAGAATCGCTTGGGATAGCAAGTAATGACAGAGCCTCTGAATGGCCCATACAAGAGCTAGGCATGCTTTCTCTAGATGAGAATAGCATATCTCGTAATCGATAAACTTCTTGCTCAGGTAGTAGATGGCCTACTCCCTTCTTCCCGTCTTGTCATGCTGTCCTAAGCCACATCCCATCAATACTTCTGTTGTGGAGAGATACATTAGGAGTGGTCTCCCCAGCTCGAGTGGTACCAACACAGGTGGATTGTGGAGGTAGCTTTTGATTTTATCGAATGCTGCCTGACAATCGTTGTTCCATTTATGGGTGAGTTCTTTTGAAGTAGCTTGAAGATCGGCGTGCAGATTGGAATCAGCTGTGCAATGAACTGGCTGATATACTGTATCCTGCCCAAGAATCTTCTGACCTCTTTCTCAGTAGACGGTGATGACATTTCCGTAATAGCTTTAACTTTGACTGGGTCAACTTCGATACCTCTCCTGCTGACGATGAATCCCAATAGTTTCCTGGACATAGCGCCAAATGCGCACTTCTATGGATTCAGACATAACCTGTACTTTCTCAGCCTCTCAAATAGATTTTAGAGGTTTACTAAGTGATTGCTTTGCTCTAGTGACTTGGCTATCATATCATCGACATACACCTCAATCTCTTGGTGCATCATGTCATGAAACAGCACAGTCATAGCTCTCTGGTAAGTTGCCTCAGCATTCTTTAGCCAAAATGGCATGACTCGATAGCAAAAGGTTCCCCAGGGAGTGATGAACACCGTCTTTTCTCGGTCTGCGTCTGCCATCTTGATTTGATTATATCTCGAGAATCCGTCCATGAATGAAAGTATCCTGTGCTTAGCAGTATTATCGATCAAGATGTCGATGTGTGGTAACGGGAAGTCATCCTTCGGGTTCGCCTTGTTTAGGTTTCAAAAATTGATACACATGCGGACTTTTCCATCCTTCTTTGGCACAGGCACAATATTGGCTAGCCACTATGGATATTTGGATACCATGAGAAACCCCGTGTCATACTACTTAATGACCTCATCCTTGACTTTCAACATCCACTCGAGTCAGAGACGTCTCAACTTCTGCTTGACCGGCTTCATATCAGGGTAGAGCGACAACTCATGCTCAACCAAATTGGTGTCTAGACCAGGCATGTCCTCGTATGACCAGGAAAAAATGTATTGGTAGGACCGAAGGAAGTCGATCATGCTTTTTCTTTCTTCGGGAGACATCGATGTTCCGATCTTGGTTATTCAGGGAATCTCCTCAGTCCCCAAATTGATATCTTCTGTTTCTTCGACAATGGGGTAGGGTCATGCTCAAAGTCGGCAAATCGGTCAAGGAGCTCATTGGGGGGCTCCTCAAAGGGGACATCCTCGTCCAGACTCATAATTCCTACCTCTTCTTGTATTTCTACAGGAAAGGGGTCGATTTCACGTGGGACAGGCATTTCGATTAAGGCATCTTTTTGTGGGATTTTATTTGAAATTTTAAATAATAAAAATTTTAGATTTGGTATTTTTTTAAATGTTTTTAGAAATTTTATTTTCTTTGAAGACAGACCCTTGGTAGCGCGAGTCTGTGTATATATAAGGTATTGCTTGCCGCTTTTCTCACTTTTTCTAGGTTTTTTTTTTTTGGGAAACGGGTGCCAAATTTTAGGCCACTCCCTGCTTCCAGAGTTTGGGGCAAAGATGCCAAATTGCGTACCTGAGGGGCCGCTCCTTTACTTGCTTGGGGTGAAGGGTGCTGATTGATATGGCTCATTGGAGTCAGCTTCCATCATATTGATCCCGGATTCGTCTGAGACTATATCCTAAAACGTCACCACAGTTTTATAGTGATTTCCCATAGGGGGAGATTATTCGAGCATGGGGTGCCGCTCCTAAAAAAGGGACAATGCAGCCAGGTCTATTTCCAGGCTGGGAAGGGTGATGCAGGGATTGGTGGGGTGAATAGGTGCTGCGGGCTTGTGTGGGGTTAATCGGGTTGCCCCATTCCGATCGATCTTCACAACCCCGACACTCACTAATGAATCCCTAATGTGAGGCTTGGGACAGGGTTTCTCTTCTAAGTGTATCCCTCTGGCTCTTGTAGCTGCCGTGGCCCGGGCTTTCTCCTTTGCCTCTCGAACCTCTTCTTCCTTGGGCCTGTAACCTAATGCGAATTAGACTTTTTAACCTTTGTCTATGACTGGCTCTCTCCTACCTTGTAGTCTGTGCCCAAGTCCTCTTCGTTATTTATAACCCCATTTTTAGATCATGGCCATTGTGGGTTCCATTCCACTGTCGGTTTTTGACATAATGCTTTTCGGGGGACTCTGGGATAATTGTCGACACCTCATATTCAAAACTATGGAGGTTGTTGTCCTCATCAGTATGTGGCACATCCAATATTTTCAGATTCTCTATGTTGTGGGTGGCCTTCTCTTTCTTGTCGTGCCCCTCACCAATTATCGTGACGACCTTCTGCCCAGATGTAAATTTAAGCTTCTGATGCAGTGTGGACGGTATTGCTCCAACCTCATGTAATCGTGGGTGCCCCAACAACAAATTAAACAAGGACATGATGTCCATCACTTGGAAGAGTATGGAGAAGGTCATTGGCCCAATTACTAGCTCAAGGTAAACTTCTCCTATTATCTCCCTTCTCGTGTTGTCAAAACCTCGGGCACTAGTTCTTGTAGGTCTCAACATACACGGATCTACCCCAATCTTCGTGACAGTTCTTAGCGGGCATACATTCAGAGCAGACCCATTATCGATTCAAACCAAAGGGATTATCATATTTTCGAACTCCACAGTGAAATTAAGGGATTTTGAGTGATTGTTTTCCTCCTTCGGTAAATCGGCTTCTGAAAATGAAATGGCATTGGGAGCCATTGATCGATTTTAAATGTAACCCTTGCAAGTGCACAAGATCTATTGCAGTATGGCAAGAACAAAGGTGTCGAACCCACATGGAAATGTTAATTTTAATTAATTCTTTCAGAGATTTAAAAACGTCCCTAAGGAAGTACCAAAGGGCAGATTCAATTTTACCAAAATTTATCACACTTTTCCTAAATGCAAGAAAAATAAATTAATCTAAACAACTAATTACCGATGAATCTAAAATAATAATTAAATGAGATCAAGGAATATGCTACCCCAGATTTGTACCCCTTTTCTACCATTAAAACCTACAATTTCATTAAAGCATCATTCACACCATCATTCATCTATAAAAATGAATCGAAATAAAATATGATCATCAATCTGGCATACCCTATCTAAAAATAATGACTCAGCCTATCATCGCGGTATGAGTCATGTAAGAAGCATAACGTATCTCATGATGTTTAGATCATAACAGTAAGTACATAATCGCTCTGCAGCGTAGATCAGTCTGCAGGTCTAGATCTAGCGATTATAGCCGTTGATACGCGCCATCAACGGTCATAACAAGCATTCAATATATTTTCAATAACATAAACTTTTAGCAAAACGATTCCATGATGACAATAAATCGACTATGGTATTAATCATAAATAAGGGTACTTATCTGGGGATCGCATCTTCCCCGATCTACTGATTTAGCCACTCATCTTTGGTGTATGATCTCCTTGTTCATTCAAAGCCATTCATCTTTTTATTTCTTCCAAAAGATCTTTGTTTACAATGCCTTTTCCTAAATACAATCTATGCTTTCATGAACGTAAAGGAAAAATAATGTAAATCCTAGGTACAATCTACCCAGATGGAACCCTAGAAGAAGGAGAAAGAACTCTTGAAAAGATGCCAAGAGGAGTCTAAAACCAAAAATAATAATAATGAATAATAATCTTCTAAAAAAATTCTCTCCAAAAACTCTAAAAAAGGAAAAGCCAAAACTAACTCTCGAATTATCTATCTCTAATTCCTCTAATCCCTCCTTTTCGAAGTGTTTGATCCGCTTTAAATAGAGCCGAGGTTTCCCAGCCACAGAGGTGTTCCAACTCAAAAATTTAGGGGTCGATTAATCGACCCAATAGGGTCGATGCATCGACCTCCCAGATTTTCGTGAATTCCCGCCGAACTTTGTATCAGACACTACTTCGGTATTGTAGCCATAACTCTCTATTCTGAACTCGGATTGAGGCGATTCATGCACCATTGGAAAGCTGACAGAAAACGATACAATATTTGTGTTTTGACAATTTCATAATTCGGCCGTCCTGAAGGTCCGAATTGAGCTGCAAGTCGCACCAAGTTCTCGATGACCCAAAGTTGTAGTGTTTTGACATTATTTTCAGAATTCTTGGGATGTTTTCTGCACTTGGCTTATATTTGTCTGAAACACTTCAAATCTAATAATTCTTATCAGATAGCCTTCATCGGATAGCTAAATATATGTATCTAGGGGTGAAATATCATCATATTTCACTACTCATCACACCCCCAAACCTACACTTTGCTAGTCCTCGAGCAAAGCAAACTAAAGAAAATAAATGCCACTTTCGTAGGGAACACGATTGTACTTAGCATGTGCAACAAGCCTTTAAACCCCTAGGTGATCCCTAGTGGAGGAGTTGTGTCTCCTGAGGGTTTACAATGAAGTTACCCACAAACTTCAATACATTTTTGAAACCATCGATAACATTGAGTTTTCAAAATATGATTTTGATAACATATATACCATTCAAAACTCAATATCATTAATCAATTCAACATGTGAATCCTCAATTTTAAATAACAATGTTATACTAATCATACTAGCATCCATTCAAATTAGTCTAATACTCAAATCGTTAGATAACTCATCCATTCATGCTTACTCATGAAGTGTGTGCATACCCAAACCAAAATTCATTCATCTCAGAACTAGTTCAAATGGGAAACCGTCGGACCTGTTGTTTAGACTCAATCCTCACTTTAGGTATACTCTTGAAATAAAATCACTCCGATGATAGGTAAGTTTTCGCAGACATGTGAGAGATCAATACAAAGCAAATAAAAAGGTCTCACATGATAAATGAAACACGATGCAATCAATGAACAAAAATAAATCTCATAAGAAGATACTTATATATCCTAAGCATATCATATCAAGTGTCATAAGTATCACATATTCACTCTCCATAAGACAGTTACCAATGCAAGATCAGATCATGAAGCTCTTTTTATAGGGTTGTAATGGGGCTCAGGAAAGGGTAAGAAAGAAAGGGAAGTTGGGATTCAAAATTTATGAGAAATCGGAAAGGAAACACCTTTTATATTTTTTTCTATTTCTCTTATTTTTCTTTTCTAATCTCTCACTATTTTTCTCAATATTTTTCTCAACTTTATTTTTCTTTTGAATTTCCTTTTCTTGAAGCACCTTATATTTTTTATTATTTTTCACAATTTTCTTTTTCTTTTTCTCCCCCCTTTTCCTTTTATATTTTTGTCATGCACTCTCAGTAAACACCATAACTCAGTATCTCTCCACTTACTTTCTTTTCATTCATTTTCATCCCTCGTTCCTAATTTCTCAGAAATAAGAAGGGTAAAGCTGGATTTTCAGAAATGGTGAAGGGTTAAAGGTTAACGTGGCTTATCAAAGAATGTATAAAGGTAAATTTTCCAATAGGCTCAAAGGGGTACTAGAAGGATAAATTTATATAAGGTGAGATATTTTAAGCACAAACGAGCCAAAGATGGCCTTCAATCATGTCCTTAAAAGATAGTAACCCTGCCTATTTGTCTTGAGTAGATATACAGTATGTTCTAACATAATGATATGAATTTGATTTCATGCAAAGTCACAAGCCAAAATAAAGTGTATGAGATTATGCAAAATAATTCGTATTCAAAGAAAACTCCGAGTTTATGTATTCACTCATCAACAACGGATATTTGGCTCTAAAGCTTTCTGGGTTTAGTCTCCACTAAGAACCTAAGATTCACTGTTCAAAACAGTTCATCGATTTCTGAGTCTTAGCTTGATATAAGTGTAAAAATTCTAAGCATGAATATCAAAATTACCCACAAAATATCACATTAAGCTTCATTATCCTAAATATAAGCATTCAAAATCTGACATCGATATTCTCAAAATTAAATTCACATGCATCATCAACTAAAGTTTGAAAACTATCAAAAAATAATTCATATATGATGGTTCAAAATTATTTTTTTTTATTATTATTTTTTTTTATATGAAGAAAAATAAGAAAGTGACACAAGATAGAGAATCATACCCCCAAACCTAAAAATGACAATGTCCTCATTGATTGAAATAGGTATTGCACCCCCAAACCTGTTGAAAAGTACCTCAACACAAAGATCAGGTGCAGAGAATATGTGCATAAAATTAGAACATGACCAAAAATAGATTGAAGGTAATGTGGCTACACTAATTTGGAAATTAAAAACAACCTAAACTAAACTAAAAACTAATATTCTAGAACTAACAAAAACAAAAATGAAAACGAAAATAAATAAAACACACTGGGTTGCCTCCCGAGAGCGGAGTTTAAGTGTCGGCTCATTGATCAAGAATCTGGGTCACTAAGGTGCATTGCCTCAATTCTCATCTGGGTCATGTGCTCAAACCTTTGGTTTAAGGCGTTGCCCATTCACTTTGAAAACTTCGATTGTCCGTGAGGCTGCGGATCTCAATCGCACCATGCACACTAATAGAAACAACTCAACGATCGGCCTTCCCATCTCGATTTCAGTTTTTTCGGGTGAAGCTTTAGTCTGAATTAAAACAAACCTTTTGCCCAATGTGAAACTCTTTCCGAGAAATTGACTCATCATGCAGCTTCTTGTACCGTTCTTTGTACATCTTGGATTTTTCATACGCATCATAGCGTAGCTCTTCTAATTCACTCAGCTGTAGCCTTCGATTTGATCCTGCCGCTTGCATATCAAAGTTAAATCTTTTGATAGCCCAAAATGTATTATGCTCCAATTCAACAGGAAGATGGCATGCTTTCCCGTAGACAATTCTGAATGGAGACATTCCAATTGGTGTCTTGAAGGCGGTACGATAGGCCCAAAGAGCATCAGATAGTCGGTTAGACCAATCTCTTCTATCTGGTCGCATCGACTTTTCTAAAATTTGTTTAATCTCTCGGTTCGATACTTCCACTTGACCACTAGTTTGTGGGTGATATGGTGTTGCGACCTTGTGAGTGATGCCGTATTTCTTTATTAAAGTAGCAAAATGGCGGTTGCAGAAGTGCGAACCGCCATCACTAATGATCCCCCGTGGAAACCCGAATCTGTTAAAAACATTTTCTTTCAAAAATTTGACCACAACTTTGTGGTCATTCGAACGGGTTGCCATAGCTTCAATCCATTTAGAAACGTAGTCAACAGCTACAAGAATATATGAATACCCAAAAGATGAGGGAAAAGGACCCATGAAGTCAATCCCCCAAACATAAAAAATTTCAACAATTAGAATCGGATTAAGGGGCATCATATTTCGTCGTGAAATATTTCCTAGCTGTTGACATCTTTGGCATTCTTTGTAAAATTGAGCAGCGTCACGAAAGATGGAGGGCCAGTAGAATCCGCTTTGAAGGATTTTCTGTGCAGTCTTCTATCCTCCGAAATGGCCTCCACAGGCTACAACATGGCAGAAATTGATGACGCTTAGTTGCTCTTCTTCCGGTACACATCTCCTGATGATTTGATTTGAACAAATGTGGTTCATCCCAAAAATAATATTTTATTTGAGAGAAAAAGAGATGTTTATCATTCTTACCCCATTCAGTAGGGATTCTGCCAGTGACCAAATAATTCATGATATTGGCAAACCAAGGAGCTTTCGTAGCGGTTGCATCAATTGCCATTAATTGCTCATCCAGAAAAGTGTCCCGGATAGGTTCAGGTGCAAATGATTCTTCAGGCAAAATGCGAGACAAGTGATCGGCCACAACATTCTCTACTCCCTTTTTATCTTTGATTTCAATGAACTCTTGAAGTAGCAAGATCCAACGGATCAATCTTGGTTTGGCTTCCTTCTTTGCCAACAAATATTTCAATGCAGAGTGGTCTGAAAAGGCCACTATTTTTTATCCAAGCAAATAAGATCGAAATTTATCGAGAGCATACACCAAAGCTAACAACTCTTTCTCAGTGGTGGTGTAGTTAAGCTGTGCATCGATCAATGTCTTACTGACATAATAAATTACGTGAGGTAATTTGTTCACCCTTTGCCCTAAGACAGCTCCGATAGCGTAATCAGATGTATCACACATGAGTTCGAATGGTAAAGAATAATCCGGTGGTTGGATTATCGGTGCATTTGATAAGAGCTCGCGCAATTTCAGAAATGCTTTCATGCAGTCCTCGTTGAAATCAAAAGGAACATCTTTGCCAAGCAGGGTGCACAATGGTTTAGCCACCTTACTAAAATCTTTAATGAATCTTCTATAAAATCTAGCATGACCCAAAAATGATCGAATTTGTCGAACACTCTTTGGTGGGGGAAAATTAGCAATTAGGTCGACTTTGGCCTTATCAACTTCGATTCCTTTCTTGGAAACAATATGCCCGAGAACAATTCCTTGTTGAACCATAAAATGGCTTTTTTCCCAGTTGAGAACAAGTTTAGAATCAACACAACGTTGTAACACTTGTGCAAGGTGGTTCAAACATGAACCAAATGTTTTCCCAAAAATAGAGAAATCGTCCATGAACACCTCGATGAATTTGTCAATCATATCCGAAAATATGGCTAACATACATCGTTGGAAAGTAGCAGGTACATTACATAAGCCGAACGGCATCCTTCGATATACAAAAGTACCGTAAGGACACGTGAATGTCATTTTCTCTTGATCAGGTGGAAAAACGGGCACTTGATTGTATCCCGAATAACCATCAAGAAAGTAATAAAACTCCTGTCCTGCTAACTTCTCAAGAATTTGATCAATGAACGGAAGGGAAAAATGATCCTTTATGGTAGCTGTGTTCAATTTTCTGTAATCAATGCAGACACGCCACCCAGTAGTTTCGCGAGTAGGGACCAATTCTCCTTCAGTAGTTTCTTTCACAGTGATTTCAGACTTTTTCGGAACGATTTGGACTGGACTTACCCATTCACTATCAGAGATCGGATAGATGATTCCAGCATCGAGTAATTTGATGACTTCCTTTAAAACGACTTCTTGCATGCTCGGATTAAGTCACCTTTGCGGTTCCCTTGATGGTCTACTCTCATCTTCCAGGTTTATTTTATGCATACATACTGATGGGTCAATCCCTTTTAAATCAGCTAGGGTCCATCCAATAGCCTCCTTGTGATCTTTAAGCACCTTCAATAAGTCATGCTCTTGTTCTTCTGATAACGTGGATGAAATTATCACCGAAAACATTTCTCGTGGCCCCAGAAAAGCGTATTTGAGCGATTCAGGCAACTGTTTCAATTTCACAGTTGGTGGCTCCTCAATTGATGGAGTCGGTTCAGCTTTTACCTCAATGGGTAACGGTTCTATCTTAGTCACAACTTCATATAAGTTATCATCTGGACATGATAAACTCAACCTCGTCTCTTCTGACTGCTTCCTTTCAGATCCTTTTTCTTCATAGATGGCCAACAAAGCGGTTTCAAATTCTTCTTTGGTGAGCATTGATGGTAATGCTTCATCCACCACTTCGTCCATCTGATCGATGTAAAAATATTCGACCTCATCCTCGTTAGGGAAATAGTTCATCGCATGGAATATGTTCAATCTAACCTTCATGTTTCCAAAAGAAACGTCCATGACTCCCGTTCGACAATTAATGCAAGCGTTGGCAGTGGCGAGAAACGGACATCCAAGGATGATGGGGACTTGATTAATTGATTTAACAGGTGGTTCCATGTCTAAGACAACGAAGTCCACTGGAAAGACAAACTTGTCTATTCCAACCAAAACATCATCGATAATACCCCTAGGTCTTCTTTCTGATCTATCTGCCAGTTGGAGTGTGACCGTCGTGGGTTTCAATTCACCTAATCCGAGTTTCTCGTACATTGAGTATGGGATTAGATTAACACTTGCTCCCAAATCCAATAACGCTTTTCCAATTGGCTGCCCACCAATGACACATGGAACTATTGGGACTCCAGGGTCTTTCAGTTTCTGTGGGGTTTCCAATTGCAACATCGAACTCACTTGGTTAGTCAGGAATACTTTCTTTGAAACATGAGTACGTGCCTTTCTCTTATGCGTGCACAAATCTTTGAAAAACTTGGCATACTCAGGAACTTGTTTGATTGTTTCAAGTAATGGAAGATTTATCTTTACTTGCTTGAATGTTTCAAAAATTTCTTCCATTTTTGCCGGTCCCTTTCCCATTCTAGATGGAGGAGTTAGGCATTGAGGGAATGGTGCCTTTGGGACATAAGGTGCAGATTCAAGTTCCGATTCTTTTTCACGTCCTTGTTGGGCAGTTGGAAGTGACACTTCCTCTATTTCTTTTTCTTTTCCCTTCTCTCTTCCTTGCCCTTTCTCTTTCTCTTTTTCGTTCTCTTTTCCTTTTCCTTTATCTGTTCTTATCTCTGATTCTTTCTCTGCTTCTCTTTCTGCATCAACTTTCACAGGCATTTCCACTTGATTATCAACTTCTCGCCCACTTCTCAGCACCGTAACAGCTTTCAACTCTTGACTATTCGATGGTCCTTCATCAGGTGGTGCTTGACCTCGAGGATTGTTGACGGGTTGGCTGGGAAGCCTACCTTCCTCTCGTTGACTCAATTGATTGGCCAATTGACTGACTTGGTCCATTATCATCTGCTGAAAAGATTGCATGCTTCTCATCACCTTTTCTTCCAGATCAGAATCTTTCGAAGTGCTGGTATGAGATTGATTAAGATTCTGATTGAAATTCTGATTTTTTCGATATTCAGTATTTGGATGATAATACGGAGCATTCTGCTGGAAATTGGAATTCTGTTGGAAATTAGGATTCTGCTGGAAATTAGAATTCTGCTGTGGGCGGAAATTTTGCTGAAAATTTGGTTGAAAAGTTTGTTGTCCACTCATTGTGTTGGCTCTGTACTGCTGGTTTACCTGACCAGTTTGGTTCGACCCTCCCCATCCTAAGTTGGGGTGATTTTTCCATTCCGGATTGTAGGTATTGGAGTACATGTTTCTACCCTGCCGCTGTTAAAATTGAGTCACATTGACCTGCTCTTGAGGAGTAGGTTCATCTGGGATGAATGACAAAGTAGTTGGGCACTCATTAGCAATGTGACCTGGGTGGTCACAAATTGAACACACAGTGGGGGTGATAGGAGCTTTAGCTTGCTTGGTAGCAGCTAACAACATATTCATTTGCTTGGACAACATGTCAACCTTTGTTGATAGATCAGAGGTATTATTGTTGACATCATATAATCCGTCTTTTGTCAACATATGAGATTTAGGTGCCAGGTCCAAGTTAATTCGCCCCAATTTTGCATTTTGTATCGAGGTTTGATACAACTTCTCAAACAATGCCCACAATTCGTCGACTTCCTTTGTGGCACATGATCCACCACAAGATGCATCAACCATGCGTCTCTCTTTAGGAATCAGTCCATTGTAAAAACTTTGGACTTGTTGCCACCTTGGAACTTGATGATTTGGACAACTCTTAATCAATTCCTTAAAACGTTCCCAACATTCATGAAATGTTTCTGTAGGTTGTTGGGAAAAGAATTGGATCTTCTGACGCAACTCAATGGTTTTGGTCATGGGAAAATATTTTTTAAGAAACTGACGGTGTAGCTCTGCCCAACTCTGAATAGATTGCGGTTCTAAGGAATAGAACCACGTTTTTGCATTATCACTTAAAGAGAAAGGAAAGAGTCGAAGCTTAGCTATCTCATCAGTGACATTGTGGACTCTGAACATTTTACAGACCCTAGTGAATTCATTTAGATGAACGTGTGGATTTTCATTTGCCAAACCATGGAAAATTAGTAGCATTTGAATCATTGCTGATTTGAATTCATAGTGGTTCCCTGGAATGGGATCATGCATGATACTATCCTGATTCTCGTAAAAACCAGGATCATTATAATATTCGAGTGTTCTAGGGCCCTCATTGTAATTGTTATTCCCAGTATTTCCATTATTTGCATTATTGCCATTCTGGTTGTTCCCATTCATTTCTTGCCTTTGATCAGCCATGGTATCAATATGATGATACTGATTCCTCTGGATTCTACGATTCTCTTTACAAGATCTTTCGATCTCAAGATTAAACGGTTGCAGATGTGGGTGATGAGATCGAGTAAAGCTCATGCACCAACACTCACAACAAAGATTGATGAATCCACAACAAACCCAAAATATTCAGCTTCAATCGATTAAAGCAAAGATTTTCAATTGATTGACACAAGCGCACAAATTTTTTTTTTTTTTTTCAAAGCCGAATTTCAAAAATTAAAATTAAAAATTCAAATTTTAAACCTAATGGTAATCCTACAAAATCTTATCTAAAAGAGAAAAATAAGGAAAAGAATAAAAGATTCCTAAATTTCCTAAGGAAGGTATCCTAAAAATCTATACTTCGTAAAAAGACTCCTACAAAATCTAAAATAAGAAGCTTAAAAATTTCAAGTTCCTAAAAGACTCCTACAAAATCTAAAATAAAAAGCCTAAAAATCTCAACTTCCTAAAAGACTCCTAAAAAAAAATACTTACCTAAGAAAGAAAAATAAGGGAAAGAAGATTTTGCAAAGCAAAAATCAAAAATTAAAATTTATTATTATTATTATTATTGTTTTATTTTATTATTATTAATTTTTTTAAACACAAAACACACAAATCCCTATCCGAATTAATCAAAATTTCGCCGATTTCCCCGGCAACGGCGCCAAAAATTTGATCGATTTTAAATGTAACCCTTGCAAGTGCACAAGATCTATTGTAGTATGGCAAGAACAAAGGTGTCGAACCCACAGGGAAATGTAAATTTTAATTAATTCTTTCAGAGATTTAAAAACGTCCCTAAGGAAGTACCAAATGGCAGATTCAATTTTACCAAAATTTATCACACTTTTCCTAAATGCAAGAAAAATAAATTAATCTAAACAACTAATTACCGATGAATCTAAAATAATAATTAAATGAGATCAAGGAATATGCTACCCCAGATTTGTACCCCTTTTCTACCATTAAAACCTACAGTTTCATTAAAGCATCATTCACACCATCATTCATCTATAAAAATGATTCGAAATAAAATATGATCATCAATCCGGCATACCCTATCTAAAAATAATGACTCAGCCTATCATCGCGGTATGAGCCATGTAAGAAGCATAGCGTATCTCATGATGTTTAGATCATAACAGTAAGTACATAATCGCTCTGCAGCCTAGATCAGTCTGTAGGTCTATATCTAGCGATTATAGCCGTTGATACGCGTCATCAACGGTCATAACAAGCATTCAATATATTTTCAATAACACAAACTTTTAGCAAAACGATTTCATGATGACAATAAATCGACTATGATATTAATCATAAATAAGGGTACTTATCTAGGGATCGCATCTTCCCCGATCTACTGATTTAGCCTCTCATCTTTGGTGTATGATATCCTTGTTCATTCAAAGCCATTCATCTTTTTATTTCTTCCAAAAAATCTTTGTTTATAATGCTTTTTCCTAAATACAATCTATGCTTTCATGAACGTAAAGGAAAAATAATGCAAATCCTAGGTACAATCTACCCAGATGGAACCCTAGAAGAAGGAAAAAGAAGAACTCTTGAAAAGATGCCAAGAGGAGTCTAAAACCAAAAACTCTAATAATGAATAATAATCTTCTAAAAAAATTCTCTCCAAAAACTCTAAAAAAAGAAAAGCCAAAACTAACTCTCTAATTCCTATATCTAATTCCTATCTCTAATTCCTCTAATCCCTCCTTTCCGAAGTGTTTGATCCGCTTTAAATAGAGCCGAGGTTTCCCAGCCGCAGAGGTGTTCCAACTCGAAAATTTAGGGTCGATTAATCGACCCAATAGGGTCGATGCATCGACCTCCCAGATTTTCGTGAATTCCCGCCGAACTTTGTATCAGACACTGCTTCGGTATTGTGGCTATAACTCTCTATCCCGAATTTGGATTGAGGCGATTCATACACCATTGGAAAGCTGACAGAAAACTCTACAACATTTGTGTTTTGACAATTTCATAATGCGGCCGTCTTGAAAGTCCAAAGTGAGCTGCAAGTCACACTAAGTTCTCGATGACCCAAAGTTGCAGTGTTTTGACATTATTTTCAGAATTCTTGGGCTGTTTTCTGTACTTGGCTTGTATTTACTTGAAACACTTTAAATCTAATAATTCTTATCAGATAGCTTCATCGGATAGCTAAATGTAGGTATCTAGGGGTGAAATATCATCATATTTCATTACTCATCAGCCATCACTTAACCAATAATCTGCCCAACTTCATCCGTGCATACTTGCAATGATACGTATGCATTCTTTAATGCCCCCATTAAAGCTTGAAAGTGGAGTGGGGATGTCATTAATAAATCTCATACAGTGATATGAGCTGGCATCCTTCTCAACTGAGTCTCCAGTATATGTACTCGACTCATTTTTTCAAAAGGATTAACGACACTATCTTTCTTTTCTTCTGGTTGGACTTGTGCTGGTGCTTCTGGCTGCTTAGGTATCTTCCCGGATCTTGTGAAAAAGCCTATTGCCCCTTCTCTACTGTTGCCGGCATTGGCATCTGTCTACTCATAACTCAGCGGGACCTGATGAGGATTGTAGGTTGGCCCCAAAATCTGAAACGAGTGGCATCCAGCTTCTTTGCACTTATCTTTGCTGGGAGGTGGGTAATACTTGGTTTACGTCAGTGATAGATGGTTGGGTGGAAAAATTAGGCCAGGTTGGGGTGATGAGGTTTGCGGGTGGTTGCACTGGGGGTAATGGGGTAGGAGTGGGCCATTGATAGTTGATAGGTGATGGTGGGGGATGGGGGATCTGATGGGCTATTGGGTAATTAATGGGGGTGGAAGTGTATCATTGATATGTATTTATTTACACATAATATAGGTCCTAAGATCTAGGGGTTCTATCTGTGGTGCAGGATTGGGGAAATAATCAGATAAATTCAAGGGTTCAATCACCCCAATACTCCTTTCTTCACAATTTCTTTGCATAACTTTCTCGGTCACTAATATAATCTGACGGGTTGAATTCAAACTCTTCCTCACATTCCTCTATCATCCCGATGGTGGGTCTAGGACCTACTCCTCTGGTAGGGTGTGAGGGTAATGGCACCTGATGTATATTTACATGTTGGTTCACTTGAGAAGGTGCAAGTGGAATGATTTTCCTGGCATCTATTAAATCTTGTATCGCGTGCTTCAATGGGAAGCAGCGATCAGTCGGGTGACCCGGACCTAATGAAAATTACAATGAGTGTTGGGGTCATAGTTCTTCAGGATAGGATTTGGAGGAGGTCAAGGTTGGAGGGCGGTAACTAGTCCCTTTTCTATTAGCAAAGGTAAAAGTACATTTAATGATTGCCTTGGGGTGTAAAAACTCGATTGTAGCGGGCTCTCCTCTGCTTTGGAATCATCTGCATCTCCTGTCCGTTCCCTGTTCTCTGCATTGACTCAGTTCTGACTGGTGTTTGCTAGGCTGCCTTAAATTGAAACAGGATTATATTATTATTGGGCCTGGTGTTAGCAATGTTATGGACATCAGCCCCCACTCTCTTCTAGTTTCTCTACTCCGAGAACCTCTTAACTCCACTGGCTCCACTAGGCACGTTCTTGCTCAGGTGACCTAACCTAATAACATCTTCACAGCTATTGACATTTTTTACCAGATCAGTAAAGTTGGACTGCTGCTGGTACACTAGAAAGTTTGAGATCACTGGCAAAGTGGTCTTTGAAATCATCTCTATTTGCTGGTTATCAAGTATCATGTTTCTAACCTGAGCTGCCAATGCTGTCCAACGCCCTAAATAATTGTTAAAGGTTTCATTCAGGCTCTGCTTCAAACGGGCCAAGTCTGACTTATGCGGTTCAATGTCTATATTGTAGACATACTATTCTTGAAACAAGTGCATCATGTCCTTTCAAGTCTTTATCATAGATGGTTCTAAGGATGTGAACCACCTCATGGCCGGACTAGTGAAAATTTTTTGGAAGACCTTTATCAATAGTCTTTCATCCCCTCCATACTGACACATGTCCCCACAATAAGACTTGAGGTGTGCTATTCGGTGCCGTTATACTTGTCAAAAACTGGCATTTTAAATTTTGAAGGCAAGGGGACCTTAGCGAACAAACACAAATCCAAGAAGTTCGTGGCGTGGATTTCAGCACCACCCATCTTCAACAACTCTTCTGAATTTTGTCTAACTGTTCTTTCAACTGCTCTGATTCCTTGGACATGGGAGCCACTTTCTTAGTAGTCGGTCGGGACTCGCTCTGTGCTACCAAGGGGTGGATAATTATAGGAGGGGGATTAATGGTGGCTAATGTCCCTGCATAAGCACCACTGTTCCTAATCCCGTCCTCTTCATACTGTTGTTTTACATAAGGTGCAATTAGGGTGGGATTCTCTTGTTGGTGCTGCATGGACTGAATGGGAATGGTTTGAATGGGGGTTGGGTGAGTCCATTGAATGTGAGGGAAGGTTTGTTGGGTGATGGGATGAGTGGAAGTTAGATTTTGGGGTGGGTTCTGATGAGGCCATTGGGCATGGGAAAAGGTTTGAAACTGACTGTGGGATGTAGGGATGTGAAAATTTGGAGGAATTGTGAAGGGTATGGGTGTAAGGCTCCAAAGTTAGGGCCTTGTTGGGCTTGGGTTTGAGCCATGAAGCCTTGGGAGGGTTGGGCTATAAAGGTTTGGCCCATGGGTCCTTAGGGAGGCTGGGTCATAAAGCCTTGGTCATGATAGGTCTGGCCCAGTGGGCCTTGGTGGGTCTGGGCCATGGGCCATTGATGGATCTGGGTCATGGGTCCTTGGTGGTATGGGCCATGGGCCCTTGGTGGGTTTGGGTAATGGGGGTTTGGATGGTATGGATGATGGAGGGTTGATGGGGGTCATGGGGGAATGAGGCATGGAGGCGTGATAGGGTATGGGATGGATCCATGGATGTGTGGTGTGGATGAGAGGGGGTGTGTTGGGAAGCTTTCCACCTAGTGTAAGTTTGGACTATCTCCTACATCATGGCCATGGAAGGGGGATCAGATGGAGATGGGGTATTTAAGGGTTGGAGGGGCATGGATGGGGTGGATGAGGAGGGAAAATTGGGCATGGCCCTGGTAAAATCGGGCATGACCCGGGTAAGTGGTGGGATATGGGGTGGGTTGGAGAAATGAGGTAGAGTATTGGTGAATGGGGATGGATTAGCAATGTATGGGGAGGATGTATGGGGCATAGATGTGGAGGATGAGAGAGGAAAGCTGGTCATGGCCCCGATAAAAATGGGCATGACCTGGGTAGATGGAGGGATGTATGGGGGATCGGATGTAGCATGGATAGATGTGGGGGGATTGGGTATGCGTCGGGCGGATGAAAAATAAGGTATATTGGTGAAGGTGGAGGATTGGGCCGGGTTTTGAATGGGTGTGGATGGAAGGTGAGATGGGTTGGGAATGGCCATGGATGAAGGCATGGCTTGTGAAAATGGGGAATGGGGGGTTGGATTTTGGATATTTTGGGAAGTGGTAGATGGAAAGATAGGAGCACCGAAGGGGCCGGTGACGACGAATGGGGATTGAGTGAGGGGGATGGATGTGAAAACTTCTTCCACATGAGAATGGTTTGGGGAATGTGGTGGGGATGAGTTGGGATTGGCATATGTCGGATCCACAGCCCACGATATGGCTTGGTGTCGAGTAGGGTACGGGTGCCTCGGGTAGGGCCCGTAAAGCTTCCTCCTTTCCCTACAGGATGGCAGAGGGTAAGATGATGCCGTTGTGCCGGCACCAACAAAACTCTATTTTTGAGATTTTGATTTTTAGATTTTTTTTAAATTTTATAAGTGAAAAGATTTAAGGATTTCGGGGCCTTTTGAATTCTCTTTTTAGGTGGCTCTTATATTCTAAATAGGTCCCGCGGTAAAGGCTCCGAAGTGCTTCGGAAGAATCAAAGGGAAACCCCTTGATCTATTGAAGGCACAAAAACTAATGCAAATACCCGATCCCTCAGAACGAGTAAAAAAGAAGTCATCTTCTCTTGACCAGCGAGGGCGTATTGGGTGTCAGAATTTGAGAGGCCCAAACAGAGGAACTAAAGACACTAATCGGGGACTCCGGGATGTGAAACAGGCCACAGATTCGGCTGCTGCTATCTAACACAAACCTGACGCAACTATTAGGTGCGCCAGACCAAAAATGCCCAGGATAAAGCTGGCGCAACAAATACATGCGCCAGTGTATTTATGGGGAATTTTGCCTTGGCGCTTGTATTAGTGGAACCAGGCAAACAGAGGGGCAGAAACAACTTGACAGTAGAAAATTCAGCTTGAAATGAGTCTCATTACTGGTTCTTTTTAGAACCTGGGCTTTCGGGGACTGATTGTTTATATGATCCGTCTCTTTCCTCATCGATCCTAAGGGTTTACAAGGCCGGTGCGGGTCTGCTAATGGTCACTTTTCCCCGGGTTTTAAGCTTGGTAACGAGAAGGTTACCCACCCGATATACCTCAAGTGCAACCACTTTCTCAGGTACTAAGTGGGCTGGGACTCTTCCGGATCATCACCACTAGGGGCTGCCGCCATACTAAGACCCGGGAGATTGTAAGTGTGCCTAAATACCCCGCAAAACCAATTTAAATCCCCCTTGGTGGTTCAATTTTAATTTTCACTTTTAAAGAGAATTTGCTTAAGTTCAAAGACGGGGGGTGACGATCCCGTGCCACCTCTATGGGCCGGCGTCCACTGTTTGTAATATGCTTGTGGAAATGTAAGTGCGGACGTAGGCCCGCCAAACGACTAAGGCACCTTAAATGACGTAAAAGTAAAAGAATTTAAATGCAAAGTGCAAGTAGGCCCGCCAATCGACTAAGGCACTTAAAATGACAGAAATGTAAAGGAAATTGAATGTTTTACGCAAGTAAGCCCACCAATCGACTAAGGCTCATAAAGGACATAAAAGTAGGGGTGAGAAAACGACGTAATCGTAGGGGTGAGTAAAAAAAATAGCAATAAACTAAAAAAAAGTCAGTAAATTCAAAGAAAATGGCCAAAATTCAAGGAAAAGCTCTACTAGCTACTCCCCAGCAGAGTCGCCATCTATGCAACCGTGAGAATCGGGACGATCCCGTCGCGACGATACGCACTTGTTAAAAATTAAGAGTCGCCACCCGAAGCTTTTGGTGTCCCGAAAAACCCAAATCAAATTTAAATAGCGCTGAAGTGCCAAAAATTGACTCTGAATTCGGACTACGCCAAAGGCTCTTGGGTAAGGGCTTCGGTTATTGATTGGGAAGGTGTTAGGCAGCCAATCAACCAGCTTAATGTGGTCTCTACTTATGGGCAAAATACAAATGAATAAAAGAAGCAAAAAGGTCTTCCTCTTGCCCAAGGGGCATTAAAATCCTATTTGTGCCCCTCCGTTCCTATAAAAAATTCGATAGCGTAACGGCACAAATGAGAGGATGGAGGAAGAACCGAGAAGGTAGAGGAATAGAGGGGAGACCTGGAGCTCTCGGGCCCTTATTTTACCACTGTGGAGCCTTGCATTGGCTTGCTTTAGTGAGCTTCAATGGCTTGTATGGTGGGAATTAGGGTTTTAGCTCTTACGGCTTGGTTGCTAAGAGGTAGAGAGGGAAGTCTAGGGAGTAACACACACCTAAACTAAGGCTTTTAGATGAAAGGTATAAGCTAAAAGGAAGGTTGAGAGTTCTGAAATTTATATGTAAAAAGGGGCACTAGAGGAGAGAGAGAGAGAGAGAGAGAGAGTTCTTAATCTCCTAATTTGAGAATTTTTTCAAGCCTTTGTAAAGGGAGGGGTGCCTCTCTATTTATAAGAAAAAGAGAGGTTAGGAGGGTGTTTAGAGGCTAAACTAGGTTAGGAATTAGGTAATCTAGCCATCTAAGGTTTCCTAGGATTTTTGGAGCTTTCAAATATGTGAAAAGATGCTCCAATGGTGGATGATAGGTTGATGCTTTAAACTATTTAAGGGTTGCAAATAGATAGGGAATGGGTGCAATAGAACAACTAAAAAACACCCCAATGATCAAATGGTTAATAAGTCA
This sequence comes from Chloranthus sessilifolius, assembly GCA_021018995.1. Classification (NCBI taxonomy): domain Eukaryota; kingdom Viridiplantae; phylum Streptophyta; class Magnoliopsida; order Chloranthales; family Chloranthaceae; genus Chloranthus; species Chloranthus sessilifolius. The sequence goes on from CM037588.1 coordinate 14,536,968, forward strand.
AACCCCAATCTCGAATTTCGAGACAAAAACCCAGGGTCACTATTCATAAGCCTGGCACAACTAATAGATGCGCCAGGCAAATGTACAGTAAAACAATGCCACATAGTATTTGGAAAGTATCTGCCCGAGGTGGGACCCACCTATAGGCTGGTGCAACTAATAGATGCGCTAAGGGAGATCCTCCTAAAAACCCTTAAATGCCCTTGTCCTTCGAAACGCCGTAACTTTTGATGTACAACTCTTATTAGAGTGATTCTTGGCTTGTTGGAAAGCTGAGAACTTCTAATTTTCAATGGTATAAGATTTGATCATATTAGAAGATCCTAGCTAGTCTCGGTGCACCACTCCTCATCCATTGCTCGAAAAAGTCAGGTTTAGGTTCGAAATGGTTTCTAAGGGTCGAGATGAGTTTCTAAGGCTTCGGGAAGGTTTCTAAGGGATCTGGGGTAATTCCTAAGGGTTTGAGATGGCTCTTAAGGTTTTAGGAAGGTTCCTAAGAGTTCCATACATGCCATCAAAAGCTCGGAAATACGCCTCTCTCGAAATGTGTCTCGATCGGGCCAAATTTGGGTGTCTACAGTTTAACTTTTCCATCTTCAATTTTCTCGAATTTAATTAACGCCTAGATTTTAGGAGATTATTAATTATATTAAATCTGTGTTGAAGAATTTTAGTTTTTGATTGACGACCAAAATTTGAAAGGCTACAATACGGTGTAACGATATTTTAAATTTGTAAACATCTGATAGCTGAAGGTTGAGATTGACAACCTTAATCTGAGGAAGGAGGATTAGGATTTATTTTTATGAAATTAGATTAAGAAACTTATTCTTTTATTCATATTTCTCCAGTAGTTTAGGACTTAAAAGATAAAGATAGTTTTTAGAAAAGGAATATAAAAACCTATAATAAGCTAATCACTTCTTCGTGGGATCGATCCTATCACTAGTGTTGTAATTTGCATTGTGCGCTTGCAATAGGTTAAGGCATGATTTTAATTTAAATATATACATACTATAAGCCGGTCAAGTTTTTGGTGCCATTGTCGGGGAAGCATTTATCTTTTATTTTTGTTTATATTCCCATTTTAAAAATAAATATTTATCTTTCTCTTTTTATATTTCTTTATATTTTTAACTTTCTTTGATCACTTCTTAATCTTTCGCAGGTTTATTCAGAGCAACGACTCAGAGTCTCAACTTCCCCTTATCAGTGAAGCTCGGGGCCTAGATTTGTTCTCTCTCTCTGCTCTTTAGAATAAAAATTATATAAAATTAAAAATATTAAAAACAGATTTTTCTTTTCTTTATCACACCCGATCTCGAAGTCTAGATTTCTTTGAGTGTGATCCAGAAATTGAAAGGACTCTCCGATGTAATTTAGCAGCAAGCCAAATTTCTACAAGAGAATCCTTAATAATGGCTAACGATTTGTCCATCCAGGAACATTTCAGTCCCATAGAATTGACCGAGCCCTCTTGTATAATTCCACCAGAGGTGCCTGCGAGTCAAAATTATGAAATCAAGCTCCATTCGCTTCAATATGTACCGACCATTCATGACCTTGATCGAGAAGATCCCTACCAGCATCTAAGGGACTTCATAGAACTTTGCACAGTGTTGCAAACATCGACTGCCAATGAAGAGGCCGTAAAACTACATCTGTTTCCTTTCTCTCTGAAGGACAGGGCGAAGGCATGGTTAATTTTGTTACCTGCGGGAAGTATTATCACCTGGGCGGAATTACAATCTAAGTTCTTGGGCGAGTACTTCTCAATTGATAAAACTAACCAAATTCGCTAGGCAATTCATGACTTCAGACAAAAGCCAGGAGAATTATTTCACGAGAGTTGGGAACGGATGAAGGATCTATTATGGAGGTGTCCTCATCACGAGGTACCAAATTGGTCGATAGCGCAAAGTTTTTATCAAGGATTGACTGAGACCAACCAGTCTACAGTTGATGCCGTAAGTGGAGGAGCCTTTATGGCTCAAAACGGCTAATAGTCCTGAAATTTATTAGAAAAATTGGCCAACAATTCAAAACAGAAACAGACTCTGCTTAGATTTGATCCTGATGTTACTCGCCGCACCCCACTCGCGAGGGGTGGACTTTACGATATCTCCAAAGATAAAGTAAAGAAAGAGGAGGATATGAGTGCAAAAATTTTAGCTCTGGAATAGCAAATTGCGACATTAATGACAGCTAAATCTAACACTCCGAACAACTCTATAGCAAGCTACTCTAATAGCCAGACTCATAATTTTACTGAAAACCCAGTTGCGCCACAATACTAGGAGGTAATGGAAAATGAACAAGTAATGGCTTTTCAGAGGGAAGATTTTGGGAACACCTACAACCCATCATGGAGGAGCCATCTTGGATTTAATTATGGTTCCACAGGAGGAGCGCAACTAGCACCAATAGCAGTGCAGCCCAGATTTTCCCAGACTCAAATTTTCCAACAAAAACCTCAATCACCGGCCGTGCAGCCCCAATATGGACCACAGAGCAATGAACCTGATGCCACGGTTGTTCAGAGCCTTCAGGATTTACAACAATAATTACATCGGCATTCATAGGACTTACACCAGCTTGCTCAATTCTCCCAAGTACTTAATTCACACACGCAGTCTATAATGAAGTTGGAAAGCCAGATAGGCCAGTTAGCTTCTCAAGTGGCAAGGAGAGAAAGTGGTCCATTACCTACACAGCCAGTAAATAATCCTAGAGGACAAGTATTCTGTGGGGAGACTTTGCCTCCCTAAAATTAAAAATAAAAACCTCTTGAATTGTTGAGCTACCGACTCATCCGTAGCACCAATTGTAAACTAATTCTTTTTTTTTAGTTAGTGTAAGTATTATAATACGACTCATTTCGTTGGAAAGCCATAGGTCGTATTTTATACCTACTGTATATTATAATGGACAATCGTATGGATTTACGATTGATCATAGTTATGTTCATCAGAAGCATAGTAATTGCGATTCTTACCTATTGAAGGCTAGAATCCACTTACGATTCTAGGTTACAACTCATGTGATGACCGGTTCAGCAAGTCGTCACTAGAAGCAGGACCTACATATTTGAAAAAGGATATGTCGGTCCCATTTTCAAAAACCTTCTAGTTTTCTCCTCCTACCTTCCCTCTCTTTCCAAATCGTCTATAATCTTAGCTGATTCTTCCACCCAACCTAATCGTTTATTTTCTTAAAAAATCCTTATTTCCTCTGTTTTATTCTGGAGAACCCTATGTGCATTTCATTCTATAATTACAAATTAGGGTTTCAATCTTCAAGGAGGTAAGGTGATGATTTTAATTAGTGGAAGGGTTTCTATAAGATATTTTATTCAATACATGAAATTTAAGTTTAATTAATGGTGTTGGTATTAATTTTTACAGAAAAGAGAAGTAAAGCATGGCAAACGAGACAGGCAAACGACGAAGGAAAGACGAAGAAGAAGATGAAGGTAATAGTTCTGATAACATCTCAATCATTCACCGTATCACACGGTCTGCTACCCTTAAGGCCAAATCAAAAGCAGCAGACCCACCCATGAAGAAGATCAAATCTTCAAGGGCAGTTATCGGAGAAAATCCTAAAGACACATATGAGATAGAATCTATGTCTATCTCTAAAGAGGGGCTGAAATTAGGTAAAGGAAAAAGGCCAGCGTCCTCTACTATGCCAGTAGATAAACTCCTTACTATGAAACATCATATCGTGGGAGCTAAAATTGCAGTAGACGTTGAGTCGTTAGAAAAATTGGAAATAGGTGGAGAAGCCATTAAATACGTTAAGGATGCCGTGCTTACCCATTTCTTAGAGCCAGGAGTCACACCAGTCTATCCTAGATTGGTAAGGTTGTTTTATAAAAATATGACCACAAGCAGCCAAGGACCATCCCCTACCCTCTCCACCAGTATTGATGAACTTCTGATCGAAATTTCAAAGGAAATCGTCGTCAGGGTTATGAATGCACCCCTAGAGATACCACAATTGTACCAAGATAACCCAGAGGCCAGCCTTTTGAGGATGCCATCAGATACCCTCTCCAACTTTACACAAATGGAAACAAAATTATTAGGAAAAGCTCCAAGGGACAGGTCCTTTTTCCTTAGAAAGGATCTGGATGTAAGGAGTTTATCACTACACTTTTTCGATGTGCTTATCTATAAGACTATCGACCCCACGGGACATGGAACATAGAGAAGAGTATTATTTGCCAAGGCATTGTACCTAATGGCAAATCACTATTGGTTCAATGTGTCCTCTTATCATTTTAAAGTACGGAGAAGATGTGTCAAGAAAAATACCAGACAAAAAATTTGACCTTGCCATTTGGGGGACTTATAACGAATCTGCTGATGAATGTGGGGTATAGTGTAGACCCCAAGAAAAAAGCCTTATCAAGACCAGAGGAAGGCTTGACAATCAAAACCTACAGGAGAACTTTAGGTGCTGACAATAAAAACAAAATCCCACCTATACCTCACACTAAAAGTACCTCCTCTACACTACAAGTTCCACAGATTCATGTGGACCGAGAAGAAACTGCCCTAGAGCAATCAGCAGAAATCGTAACCTCAGAAGAGATAGTTATGGAAGAAGGTATGAATCCTTCTACTCAACTTCAGGAGAGAGCAGCGATCAGCTCTCTTGCACAAGAAAGAATGATCGAGTTAAAAATCCCAGTTGCAGACCAAACCAGTCTGCATGATCCTACTTTGGACTCATCAGTAGGGCCTGCTGCTCCCCACTCAATAGAGGCAGACACACTGCCAATCATCATGGGAGCAAACCCCGTGAGCCCAATTCTTGAAAGATTAGAAGAGATTCCTTCCAGAATTAATCAATAGGCTGCGGGAATGACTACTTCGAGCCATATCCCTGTATCTGAAGAACTTGTTGCTTAGCCTACAATTACAACCCATATAGAGCACACCTTCATAGCTCCAGCTGTTGAAGCAGAACAAAGCTCAGAGTTACCAAGAGAGAGCTTTACAGAATTACTATATGGAGAAGAAGCACTCCTGAGGATCCTCCAGTCAGCAGCATATCATTGTAAAAGATAGAAAGGAGATTAAGGGCAGTGGAGCAATGGCAACACAGACATGAACCAAATCTATTGTCAGTACCAGAAGTAGAAAGAACGGTGAGGAAACTAGAGCAATGGATATCTACAAATGCCCCACCTTTGATACAACTGCCAAGTATAGTAGGAAAATGGATGGAGGAATATCAAGGACTACAGAAGAGTTCATGATACCACCTTAATAGCTCAAGAATGAGCAGAAATAATGGAAAGCTTGTAACGAAAAGCTGTACAGGAGCAAGGTGTGAGATGGGCAGCAGAATCAGAACAGAGAGTTTAGGATGCTACTTCAACACTTCAAGTCCAACTAGTGCAACAGACTATAGAAATGAATGAAAAACAACAAGCTTAGGAAGAAGAGAAGAGAGTATATGAAAAGAAAATTGTCCGTATCCTTGAACAGTTTGGAGGTTTGATGGTAATTCTTGATGATGTAGAAACTTTTAAAGAAAAAGCCCTTAAGGACTACCAGAAAATGCTCCATCAATAGCTAAGAGAAAAGACTCACTTACTGACTGTAGCAGAAAAGAAAGTAAGACAACTGCAAAAGGATAGAGATTCCTTATGCTTAGTCAATGACAAACAAGTAAAAATGATTGAGTCCCAAACTAAGAACTACTTTGTCACATTAACAAAGGAATGAGCCATGGCAGAGAAGCTGAGGACAAAAATTCAACTAAAATTTGTCGTATTTAAGAAGCTAACTACGGATCTCAAGGATAAAGAGAAGGTTGATAAAGAAAAATAATGCCTGGAAGAAACTTCCTGTCCAATGATTTTAGAAAAAGAAAATACAGAAGAGGCTGAACCGTCAGCACATGGGGATTCAACTGAATTAATAGATAAAGACGGTTATTCTACTGCTGAGGTAGTTGACTTGGAAGATTACCTTACTACTTCTATCTATGTACCACACCAGTCATCATCGAGTGAGTAAAGATATAATAGAACATCATAAACATCACAGGTATGATCTCAATAGATTTTTCCTAGGTTTGCCTTTTTTTATGTAATTATTTTAGTTTTTTTTTCCTTTCATGATCCATTGTAAATATTCAATTATATATAAAATTTTCTTCCTTACTAACTATCATTTTTTTTACTAATAGTGTGGGTTACTAACATCACTAACGTTTTTGTTATTAATACTCTAAGAATAAGTCGTAAATACTTTCTCTCAAGTTTGGGGGAGAGTATATATCTGGTAACAGATTTTTTTCGGTAATATAATCAATAAATCACTAATTTTATTTTATTTTATTTTGTGTCCCCTATTTTTTATTTTTTTTGAGCTAATGAGGGCATTGTCTGATTTAAGTTTAAGGGGATACACAATTTCTATGTATAATAGTTTTATTTATTTATATTTTTTTTAAAATTTAAATATTTTCTGATCAGTGCATAGGAATTATGATAGAAGAAATTACAAATCCCGATAACTTACGATTCATTATAATAGAAGCTTAAAATTTAGAATTTAGAACAGTTATAATTCATGCGTAGCTCATTGAAACACTATGTTAGAATGAATGTTTAAAACAATAGATTGATCTAAACTGCAAAAATTTAGACCATGGTTTCAACAATTATAAACCAGTTAGATTTTGAGCCATATTTCCTCTTATTCTGAGAGAGACTGTTTCTATTCAAATCACAAAATTTCTTTGAACTTCTATACTGATATGAAATCTTATATTGCTGAATTTAGAATCGAATTATTCTAGGAATATGATGAATTGATTTTTTGTCTAGAACTATCTATTAGAAATATAAAAGTAATAAGGCATCTATGCTAGTAAATCGTAAAGATGATTTAAGCCCATCCTTTGCTTAAACTAGAGCCAAAAAGCCAAAATCTCATAACATTTTATCCTTTGAACCCATATTAGAAGCCTTGTACAACCGTAGGATTTTCGACGATCCCGTCGTGATGATGGGCACTCGCGAAAAGATATAGAGTCGCCACCCGGAGCTTTTGGTATCCCGAGAAATCTAAATCAATTTTACAAGCACCGAAGTGCCAAAAATGTGACTCTGATTCACTGGTCTACGTTAATGGCTCTTGGGTAGGGCTTCGATTATCGATCGGGAAGGTGTTAGGTGATCAGTCACATAATTTACCATTTTATCACCCTTAACTTAGTGATGCTAGGACTTAGTTTGCTACTAACGAGTTACTGATGTGCAGATATTAAAGATAAGCAATAAATTAGAGCCTAAGTGTTAATACTTGTCAAAATGAACTCAAAAAGCAGTAAAAAGACGATTCGCCAATAACAGGAAGGCTAAAAAATTGTAATTCTTCAAAAGACGATTCTTCAGAAAGTGATAAAAGAAAAAAGTGATCGATCCAAAATAAGAAATTATTAGCTGAAAGCTGATTGAAAATAGAAAATCGTGAATTACGATTTTCCAAAAAGAATAAGAAAGAAAACATTATTTACGATTTCCTAAAAATAGAAGCTTTCTACAACACAATGCTGTTGCGGATCACGTGAGAGTTTAACACTGCCATATCTAGAATTAGAAGACTCCTGTAATTAGAAGTCTGGTGAACCATGAATCTGAGAAGATTGATAATGATCTAATCCGAAGGACTCTACTGCTTCTCAATAAAGAACAATCCAAAAGCGCATCAACTAAAGAAAGCAAGGAAATATAAAATTAGGAATTAGAGTTATATTAAGAATCTTTTGTTTTTAATAATTTCTTTTATTAGAACTAGATCTTTGTAAACTGACCCCTTATGACCTATAAATAAGAGGGCTCAACATAAAAATAAATATCGAAGAATTTCAGCATCAATTGACGCCTGAGGTTAGATTTTCCTCTGATCAAAGTAGTGTAACATAGTAAGAGTAGATTAGATATCAGAGGTTTCTCAAGAGCAATTGACGACTGCAATTGAGTGTTGAAGATTAGTATAGATATCTGTAATTTTTTAGGAGCAATTGACGACTGCAGCTGAGGTGAAGGATATATTTTACTTTGCTTTCTAGTTTAGATTTTATTTGCTTTGTAAACATCTCCAAGTTTTAATTTGAATTGACGACTCAGGTTAGAATTTGCAGATTAGTGTAATAGTTTTTACTTTTCCATTTTTAGTTTTCTAGAGTTTGATTGACACCCAAATTTTTGATTGATTGTTGATTAGATTCAATCTGTATTGATAGGATCTTAGACTTAATTGATGACCAATGCTAGGAGACTAAAAATATGGTGTAATGATACTGTTTATTTTCGTAAATATCTGAAAGCTGAAGATTAAGATTGACAACCTTAATCTGAAGGAGGATTAGGATTTATTTTTATGCACTTTAGTTTAAGATCCATTCTTTTATTCATATTTCTCTAATAGATTAGATCTTAAAGATAAATAAAAGTTTTTAAGATAGAGATTTAGATAAAAGATAAAAATAAAAAGAATTAATTAGATAATGAACTTCCTCGTGGGATCGATCCTATACTAGCTTTATAATTTCTATTGTGTGCTTGCAATAGGTTAAGACTTGAATTCAATATAACTATAATCCATAATAAGCAATTGATCATTAGGCACCCGACCAACCCGCTTAAAAGTGGTCTCTACTTGTGGCCAAAATAAACTAGAAAAATAGGAAAGAAAAGAGCACTTCCTCTTACCCTAAGGCACCTTGACCCTATTTGTGCCCCTCCGCCACTATCGAGATTTCGATAGCGTAACGACACAAATTCAAGGGTAGAGAAAAAGCTAAGAAGGTAGAGGAATAGAGGGGTGAGCCGGAGCTCTCGGGCTCTTGTAGCACACTTGTGGACCTTCGCGTAGGTGCACTTGATGAGATTCTTATGGCTTGGAGGATGGAAGAGTGGGTTCTAACCTCTAAAGCTTGCTAGCTAAGGAGTAGGAGAGGAGGGCTAGGGGGTAGCTCTCACCGAAACTAGGAGATTTTTGATGAAAGGTGGGGTCTAAAGGAGACTTTGAAATTTTGGAATTTGTATAAAAATGGTGCACCAAAGGGGAGGAAAGCTCTCTCTTAATCTCTTCTCTCTTTTGGATTTTTTTCAAGCCTTTGTAAAGGAAAGGGTGCCTCTCTATTTATAAGAAAAAGGGAGGTTAGGAGGGTGCTTAAGTGCTAATTAGGGTTAGCAATTAGGTAATCTCCTAATATAAAGTTTCGTAGGATTTTGAGAGCTTAGAAATGTGGGCAATGGGCTTCAATGGTGGATGATAGGGTGAGGTTTTAAATGATAAAAGGCTTGCAAATAGGGTAATCAGGGGTGCAACAATCCTAATGAAACCCATCCTAAATATTGAGATGGTCAACAAGTCAAACCCCAAAAGTAGAGTTCGAGCAAAAACAACCAGTTACTGTAGCTAAACCTGACGCAAGTATTACACATGCCAAGTATAGCTACAGTGTCCGAAAGTTTAAAGCCCAAGGTGGGTCCCACCTATACTTGGCGTGTATTAGATGCTCCAAGTCATTTGTGGAGAAAAATGGCTTGGCGCATGTATTACATGCGCCATATATGCCCTATCCAAGTGCAATTCCTGGGCACTGCTCGGGTCGCCGTAACTTTCGATGTACAACTCAGATTGAGGTGATTCTTGGCTTGTTGGAGAGCTGAGAACCTCTACTTTTCAATAGTATAAGATTCAGTCTTAGTAGAGGTCCTTGCTAGCCTTGACACATCTCTCTCTAATCATGTCCCGGGATGGTCAACTAAGGGTTCGAGGATGTTTCTAAAGGTTGGGGGTTATTCCTAAGGGTTCGGGGGATGCTATCGGAAGCTCAGGGTTGTGCCTCTCTCGAAGTATATTTCGATAGGGCCTTGGGCCAAATTTGAGTGTCTAAAGATGCCCCTCTTTGGTATCCGATCACTAATGATCGAATGCCAAAGACAAGAGACATTCGAAGCAGCCCAAGGCATCATTGATGGGCCTGCTGTATTTAAAAATAAACCTCAAATATTAGGTGGGTGACATGGTGAGTAAACGAAAGCCATGTATGTCAGGGGAAATGTCCGTTTCTCAAGGTTATCGGTTCCTAAGCGCTTAGCGACATTACTGGGCATAACCGAGGTGGAGCGAGTTGCGAAAGCCCAATATGCTGGGAATAACTTTAGCTTCTCGAAATGGTTGAAGAGGTTCGATGTTCATGTTTCATTCTGAATAAAACAACTCCGTAAGTGAAAGGGTGATCGACTCATGCTTAAGGATAGGCGCGAAGCAGATACACGAAGGTCCACTGTTTGTATCCAATCATGTGAGGCATTGATTGCCCCATTTGACTGGCCACGGGTGCCCCTGTATAAAGTAGGGTTCAAGGTCTTTGGGCGAACCCATCGATCTTGAAATTGATTTAGCATGGCTACCCGAGCGGAGCGAATTGATGTCACAACGCTTTTTGGGAGTACATGCCGCTTTTTGTTTATTTTATATAGTAGAATTTTTTTGTTATTTTATGTGGGGTTTTATGTGGAATTGTTTTGTTATTTTATATGGTTTTTTGTATTATTTTGTGTGAATTTTTTTTTGTGATTTTATGTGGATTTATTATTATTATTTTATGTAGATTTTTATGTGGGATTTTTTGTTATTTTATGTGGATTTTTGTGTGGAATGTTTTTGTTATTTTATGTAGATTTTTATGTGGAACTTTTTTGTTATTTTATGTAGATTTTTATATGGAATTTTTTTATTATTTTATGTAGATTTGTTTGTGGAATTTTTTCGTTATTTTATGTGGATTTTTGTGTATGTTCGGGATTTTGAGCAAGCTCATTGATCTGGAACCATTTATTCTAGCATAGCCTCCCGAGCAGGTCAAATGAAAGTTGACGTGTCGTTTGGGGGCGTGTGCACCTCTTCGAGTTCAAGGAAGATCAGGCTCGGTGTGTGCAACACACAAGTCAAGCCAAAAGGGGTAGGAATAGCCTGGAGTGTGTATTATACACGCTAGGCTAAATATGACTAGGAATAGCCTGGTGTGTGTAATACACGTGCCAGGCCAAAATAGGGTCATACAATGCTTGGCGCGTGCATTAGATGTGCTAAGCCAAAGTTGGGGGGGCTTTTAAAACGGCCGAGCCCGAGCCAAAGTGGAGTATTTTCAAAATCTCTCTCTCCCCCTCTCTCTAAACCAAAATGGAACCTCTCTCTAGGGTTCCCTTGGATTGCTTGAACCTTGTTTCATCGCCGGAGTTTGCTCGTGCCGATCAAACACACGCTCCATGCCGGATCAAGGATTAATTTTCTTGAAGGTAATCGATGCTTAACCTCATTTTCTTTTGATTTTTTTTGAATAATTTGCAATGTGGTTAAGATTTTTGATTTTTTGAATGATGAATGAGTGATTCCTCTTGCAAGTATGATTATTCATCTCTTCCTTGATCTATTCCATGTGCATTAGCCCTGATTTTGAGTAAAAATATGATTTTTTAGTGATGCCCTACTCTTTTTTCCATTTGTTGATGTTATTAGGGGCCTATATTTCTTCTTCTTTTTTTTTTTTGTGTGAATCTAGATGGTGTTTTGTTGTTTTTTTTAATGCAAGATGATTGTGATGATTTTTTTTTTTTTGTTTGTTGGAAAAAAGACTCTTTTTGTGCATTTTATCCATGTTTTGCTTTATTTTATTTTTTTGGAATTTTGTATGTTCATTGTGTATGCACACACACACACACACACACACACACACACACACACACACACACACACACACACACATATATATATATATATATTGATTTTTGTTTTTTTTGGAAAAAGAAAGACTCTTTTTTTTTTGTATTTTTTCCATGTTTTGCTTTTCTTTTTTCTTTGATTTTTTGTTTTTTTTGGAAAAAGAAAGACTCTTTTTTTTTGTATTTTTTCCATGTTTTGCTTTTCTTTTTTCTTTGATTTTTTGTTTTTTTTGGAAAAAGAAAGACCCTTTTTTTTGTATTTTATCCATATTTTGCTTTTCTTTTTTTTATTATTTTTGTATATATATATATATATATATATATATATATATATATATATATATATATATATATACATTGTTTGTTTTCTTTTTGTTTTCGTTTTGGTTGTGATCTCTTTTTGAAATGTGGGGGTTTTGGGCCTCACCCCCCTCTCTCCTTTATTGATGTATTATATATTGTTTTGCAATGATGATGGTTTAAGATTGATGGAAAAATGCAAGGGGCATACTTACCTTCTTATGTCTCATTACTGACATATCTTGATATCATTGCTTGTGCCCATCTCAGAATGTCGAGTGAGGAAGAGCATGGGCAAGAGGAGGGACAAGAACAAGAGGAGGGGTCGGAAGTGATCCATGGTTTCCGAGGGGAGCAAATTTTTGTGGTGCAACGCTCTTTCCGAGGGGAGCAAATGTTTGAGGAGAATGAACTGGTGGATTTGGGCCAGCCTGATGCGGATGATTGGGGCCTGGCAAATTTTCGAATGTCAGTGGTGGGCAGGTCTCATTGTCTTTGCTTAGTCTTATGGTAAATTAGGACGATGTGCACCGATATGATTGGGGCGGGGCTGGATATGCCGTTCTAATGTCTAGCCTAGCTCGGGTCTCAGTCGAGAATGCAAAGTTTGTTGTCTGCTTTTGGCCTTTTTACCTCCCTTGGTTTACTGATTAGTCATCCATCCTATTTCTGACACATTCTTTTTGTATATGACACATCCTTTTTGTATATGACACATCCTCTCTGTATACTGTCCTTTTCAGATTTGGGGTTATCTGCACTTCCAGCCTGGCCGCCCCCTCTTGCATTCTGACTTATATACATATCCACTCACGAGCAACTAGAACACGCACTGCCGTAGGGATGTTGGTATGAAGCAGTTGGAGATGGGCTTGAGGTCCCAATTTGACCTGCTGATCCCAGAGCAGGTATGGCTATTTCTCTCTTTTCTTTCTTAGCATTTTCTTTTATGCTACCTGTTTGGCTAATGGGACACTTTTCAATCTGGGCAGGTTATCTATGATCCCTACATTGGTTCTCCTTTTTAGGATCGAGCTGCTGTGGGTCCGTCTCGCTTCTTTGTCGATCGTCGCATCATTTTCTTCTACGAGGCCTGGGCCCGGGCATATTATTTGGGAGAGAGAGTGGTCCTCCAGTATCAAGACCACTTTGCCGCAGGCTCCTCCTGCGGATGTTATGGCTCCTGGGGGCACTGTTGAGGAGCTCTCTGCCTGGTTTCTTCATCATGGGGTCCCCGTCAATGATCTCCTCATGCCCGGTACCAGCTATGGTATGAGTCCTTTCCCTACCAGTCCATTCTTTTGTGTTTCGTACCTAGTGCTAATTTTTTGGCCTTTGGCGGTTCACGATATCAGGTGGTTCTCCTTTTCCTTCGGCAAATTTTTAGTGTTTCTGATTCAAATTTTATTTCTACTGACTGAAACTCTGCTCCTTTTCACAGTTCGACCAGGGAGGTGACTCTGATGATGAGGCGGCGGTGGGTACTGCTAAGGCTACGGGAGCTGGTTCCTCAGGCACCTCCGGTACTGGTGCCTCTGGTAGTTCGACTACTGAGGTCTAGGGGACTTTTAGGAGCCCTAATGATGCCTTTCTCTTTGGTTTATGTACGGCCGTAGAGGAGCGGGCCCGCTTATCTGCTAAAGCGATCCGGATCCCCCCTCCTAAATTGGTTCCTGGGGTAAGCAAGTTTTTTTCTTTCTGCATGCTTGTTTTTTAGGAAAATGCATGTGCTGGCCCTGTAGCTGATGTCTCTTTCCTTTTTATGTAGGACTATGAGTCAGCGGTGAACCAGGCGGAGTATTACCACAACATTGTCGGTCTTTGAGATATGGAAGTGGTGAGTATCATACTGACTAGTTCCGATCATTGCCTTGTTATTTTAATCTTTCAATCGATCTTGACTGATGGCCTTGGATATGACTTGCAGCGTCCTCGTGAAAAGGAGTCGCGCTCCTTGCTTAGCCAGCTTTCTTAGGCGTGGGACCGAGTGGGAGATGTCAAGACATATTAGAGCTCTTCGCGTAGGCGCAAGAAGTCCAAGGGTGCGAATAGGGATTAAGCTCTATTTTTTGATTTTCGAACTTTGAGACTTTCTGGGACACATTTTATTTTTAGATTTTGGAAATATGTAATGGATGATATGACACTGTTATTATTTTTGGATGAGTTTTTCAACTTTTCCAGATGAATGTTAGTGCCCTTTGCATATTTTATCTCCCTTTTGCTTGCTGTACTGTGTCAGATTGCTTGCAGGATGGGCTTGATTTTTTTCAGAAGGAATGGCCTCTGGGGCCACATACTTTGTTAACACTTGGCCCTCATTTCCATCCCTGTGTGGATCTTTCCTGCATGAAGATTTATATAAGTTAGATGTGAGCAACAAAATTTGCCTCCGTATTTGATTTAATGTGCTTTTTTAGGTAAAAGGCAGTAAACGTAGGTAAGCTGTCCAGGGGATCAGCATAAACTCCCTCCCTAACCCTCATTTTTTCTTGTGGTGGGGGACCAATGGTCTGGCGCATGTGTTACATGCGCCAGGGAGCTCTGGGGAAAAAAGTGGCTTGGCACATGTAATACATGTGCCAGGCAAATCGGGAGTAAACAGAGCTGGGTGTGTGTATTATGTGCGCCAGGCCAAACCTAGGAAACAATGTTCTGGCACGTGTAATACATGCGCCAGGCGCTTCCTGAGGAAAGTGGGGCCTTTCAAGCCCGAGAATGCACTCTTTTCCTTCTCTCTCAACTTAGGCTTGGTACTTTTTACTGCTGCTTTTTCTCTTGCTTTCTCAAGGGTGGGTCCATCGTCTTACATTGAATTTGTGTCCTTGGGAACATCATTGTATGTCAATGGACCCACTTTCCAATCCCGCCTCTCATGGGGGGCCAGGGACTGCTATACTTCCCTCATTGGGCGTGGGCCTAGTTTCTTAAAGAAGTGGTTGGAGAGTTTGAATGAGAGCAAGCTCATGGGTTTGAATGAGCTTGGGTTGGCCCGCCTCTCGTCTTTTCTTGACATTCCTCCACTATGGGACCTTCTTCATGCAGCAGTCTCCTTTTGGGAAGTGGATACCCATGTCTTTCATTTTGGGAGCCATGAGTTGTCTCCCACACTTGAAGAACTCTCTAGCCTATCGGGCTTGAAGCTGTACAGAGGTCTTGTGAGAGTGATGCCGAAGCCGGGCTATACCAAAGCCGTCCACAGGACTTTGGGTTTGAAGAAATCTGATTATGAAAAAAGTCTCATGGGAGGGCCCACCAAGTGTTCGATGAAATTCCTGAGAGAACTTTTTGGTGATGAAAGCCTGTGGAAATTGCCAGTTAGAAATGTTTATACCATGAAGGCTTTTGCTCTTGGTCTCATCTTTGATGTTCTTTTCTTCACTGGGGGAAGCTTCTCGCTTGCACTCTGCGATGTCTTGACCGAATTAGAGGGAGGCCACTCTGTGATGCATCTGATCCTGGTGGAGCTTTATCATTGCCTCGACGCTTTTACCTTGGGTAAGGTGGTGTGCCTTAGGGGATGCCCACTTTTGCTTCAGGTTTGGCTAGGGGAGCACCTTTCCGTTTTGGGACGTGCCTCGCTTCTATATTGCCCGTGGTGAGGTGACCCGTTGCTTTCTGGGCAGATGCCATATGCTTACACTGGGAGATATGCAGGGTTTGAAGTTTTGGCTAGCCGAAGCCGAGTTGGTGTGGAGGCTTCCTTGGTTAGATCGGACCTTTTCGGTGGTCCACTCCAAAGATTATGAGGATATCACCCTCCTTGGGCTGATTGGCAGTACCTACTACTTCCCATTTTGGGTGCTGCGCCAGTTTGGTTGTTCTCAGCAGGTGTCCTATGCGACATAACCTCCTTTATGTGATTTGATCTTTTCTCGAGGGTCATCTAGGGACATGGATAGGATAGCTGCTCTCTAGGAGACACGTCAGTCGACACTCATGTGCAATTTAGAGTAGGGAAATTCGGTTCTG
The DNA here is from genome assembly GCA_021018995.1 of Chloranthus sessilifolius. NCBI lineage: Eukaryota > Viridiplantae > Streptophyta > Magnoliopsida > Chloranthales > Chloranthaceae > Chloranthus > Chloranthus sessilifolius. The sequence continues at coordinate 14,553,004 of CM037588.1, forward strand.
CCCTCCCTAGAGTATGAGGCTTAGCTACTATCTGAGAAGCCTACTGTTGGTCACTTAGATTAGGTAGAGAGTAGTGATATGGTGGGACTTGGACAAGGAAGGAGTCGATACTTTGGAGCCATATTGAGCTACTGATGGACGAGAAGCGAATCCTGCATGAGAATTTAGAGAAACAGACAGTTAGAGCAGAGGTGGTAGAAGCCAGAGCTGTTGTAGTTGAGTGTGAGGTCCTTCGTCTAGAAGGGTCGTTGAGTGACGCTCTTGGTGCTATTGATGCTTCCCGAAAGTGGTATAGGAGTCTTCATAGCCGCTGGATGACGGAGCGGGATATACGGGAGGATACTTTACCTGTAGATATCCGTGCCCTAAAGCACGAGTTGGGTCATTGATTCCCTCCTACATATACTTTTTTGCATAGATTAAAACCATAGAAAGGGGTGTAAGAAACCCCTAATTAGATACATTTTTTTGGTATACATATTTTCTTTATGTTTTTGTTGTTTTTACACTTTTGGGAAGAAAGAAAGAAGCTAGACATCTCACATATTATTTTTTGGGATGTGGTGTCAACTGTATATAGGTTTCTACATGAGAAAGAGAAATATATTATCTTACAAAACAATGTTATTTCTCCTTTCTTCAATTGACGGACCTCTTTTGAGATGGAAAGTGCATAGTATGGGCACAGAAAAACAAGTCTATTATCTTTTGCAAAAAGGGGCTCCTTGCCCTGTAGTGGTGCACACAGTGTGGGTGTGAAAATGGGGAAAGGAAATCTGTTATATTTGAAAAAAATGGTCTCCTTGCCCTCTCTTTTTTGTTTTTTTTGGTTTGATGCCTTAATTATCGGGGAGATGACGGGTCCCCTTTTGAGCATGGTCGAACCCCCTTTCATGGTTGGTCTTGAGTGAAGTTTAGCAATGTTTACCAAGGTCAGAACATTTATTCCTTTGGATCGAATTGACCTTTTTCTCCTTACCCTGAGTCATATGTTTGACGGTGTAGTTACGAAAACATTCTTGGTCGGGACCCAGATTTGAGCTAACATGAGTGGCCCCGTCAAGAATCGGGTAATGCGGGAGGGGAGCCGAGGGGATCTTATTTATTTTCTTTTTCATTTCTCCTTTTCAACTTTCTTACTCACAACGCCCAAGGTGGGTTTCCGTCGTGCCCGTTGTTTCCCTCTTTTACCCGCAGCGCCCTCTCGAGTTTTCACTACGTCCATGGGTTTACATTTTTACCTCAGGCACCTTTTCAAGTTTTCACCTGGTCCACACAAGCTCGCTATTTTTACCCATGGCGCCCTTTCGGCTTTTCATCACGTCCTTTTTGCTTTGAGCTTGTATATATATATTTTTTATTTTTTTATTTTCTTTTATCTTATCAAAGGCCCCCGACATGGACGTCGATTCCGTCATAGCCGGCTAGATGGAATTCTTTTGTTGTCTCTCAGCTTGGCTCATACCGACTCAATGGATACTACGACTGCTTGTAGACCTTAAAGAGGGCTTTTTCTTGAAATGTATCGTGGCCATAGGATAGGTTAGGAATTTTGAAGGTATTCTAGGTTTTCAAAAAGGTTTCCTTTATTGGGTTCCGGCTGCCATAATACACTTCTTCCTTGGTGGTTTTGACTGCACATGCCCCACTTTTCCTTTTTTATTTTTTTTATTCCTTTTTGCTTATCCTCTTTTTGGGATTTTGCTTTTTTGATTTTTTTTGGATTTTAATGGTAAACTCTTTTTCATTTTTTTTTGTTTGGTATGTACACACATTTTTTTTGGGAAGGGTTGATGAAAGAAAGGCTAACGGCCCAACTGGTGTAGCAAGGGGTATGAGTATTCAGGGACGCTTTTTGGCTACCGAGCTTTGAAATGATGACCTCCTTTTAAAGTATCTTTAAGTAGTCACGTATTCATTTTTGTCAATACTTATCTTTCTGCAGAGACTTAGAAATAGAATCGTCGGACATATCCAACATTGATGGGCTCAGGAAAGTGATCTCCGTCCATGGTGGCGAGGCGGATAGTGTATCTCAGGAGCACCTCTCGGATGATCTCCTTCCCAGTTGGGCTTGATTTCCCTCTCGGATCGGTGTGGAGGGATGGGAAGATTTTCTTGAGTACTGTGTCTCCTACCTTCAGATCTCAACCACAAACACATTTGTTGTAAGCGCGTGCGATTCGCCCATGGTACACTTGGGTATGACACAAGGCAAGGAGCCTTTTCTCGTCCAGCAGGTTCAATTGCTCAAAGCAGGATTTCTCCCTTTCTACTTCAGGTAGGTCTGACTCAAGGAGTATACGGAGCAAGGGGACTTCAACCTCTACTGGTAGGACGTCCTCAGTTCCATATACAAGGGAGAAGGGTGCTGCCCCTGTAGCAGTGCAGATCGATATTCTGTAGGCCCATAAAGCGAATGGTAACATTTCACTCCAATCTCAATAGGTGATGACCATCTTCTCAAGGATGCGAACGACCATTTTATTAGTAGCTTCCATGGCCCCATTGGTTCATGGCCGATATGGTGACGAGCGATGATGTTTGATCTTATACTGCTCATAGAAGGCCTTGATGCGCTTGATCACGAAGTTCGTGCTGTTGTCTATGATGATATCCTTGGGTATGCCAAATTGGCAAACAATATTGCTTTTGATGAATTTCTCAACATGTTGGGCCGTGATTTTCATGTAGGATGCTGCCTCTACCCATTTGGTGAAGTATTCGATGGCAACCAAGATGAATTGATGTCCGTTTGATGCTTTTGGATTGACTTTCCTGACGACATCGAGGCCCCAAGTGGCAAATGGCCATGGAGTGGTCATATTGTGTAGATTTATAGCCGGAGCGTGGATCAGACTGGAGTGTTCTTGGCATTTATAGTACTTCTGAATATGCTTGCAACAATTAGTTTCCAAGGTGGTCCAGAAATACCCTTGCTGTAGGATCTTTTTGGCAAGCATGTGCCAATTGATGTGGGCCCCACATACTCCCTCGTGAATCTCTTTCATGATGTTTGTGGCCTCTCTTTCAGTTAGGCATCGGAGTAGAATATTATTATATGACCGCTTGTAGAGACACTTGCCGCAAATGACATAGTTTGCTGCTAAACATTGAATGGTCCGATTGTCCTCTTTGGACATCCCCTCAGGGAATGCCTGAGTTTCCAGGAAATTCTTGATATCTGAGAACCATGGTGGCTCATCATCTAACCGTGGGGGTTCCTCAATCTAGAGGCAAAAGGCCGGCTTGTTCCTCTATTCAATCATGATCGACTTCCTCACAAAACCATAGGGAATTTCCACCATTGATGCCAATGTTGTCAGGGCATCAGTGAACCAATTTCTTACTCGTGGGACATAGGAGAAAGTAACATCATCAAAGTATGCTATCAGATCTTCGAGGTGTTCATGGTTTGCGATCAACTTCTCATCCTTCATCTTCCAGTCTCCATTTGTCTAGCATATGATTAACTGTGAGTCGCTAAACACCTTGAGGTGAGTTACATTTAGGTCTAGAGCTGCTTGTAAGCCTACTACACATGCCTCATACTCAGCCATGTTGTTAGTGCAAGGGAAGTTGAGTATAATGGAAACTGGTACATGGGATCCCTTTGGCGAGATTAGGATAGCGCCAACTCCTTGACCGTCGAAGTGCATCACCCAGGACTCCTCTGTCTCTACTGTATCATCCTCTGTCATGAGCAAGATGTCCTCGTCTAGGAATTTGATCCTTAGAGGTTCATAATCGGGTAAGGGATTATCGACAAGATAATCAGCGACTGCCTACCCTTTGATTGACTTCTGTGTGACGTAGGTGATGTCAAATTCTGATAAGAGAAGCTGGCAACGCGCAGTCTGTCCAGTGAGGGCTGACTTTTTGAACTTGTACTTTAATGGATCCATGTGTGCTAGGAGTAGAACGACTTGGGATAACAAGTAGTGACGAAGTCTTTGCGTAGCTCACACAAGAGTCAAGCATGCTTTCTCCAGTTGAGAATAGCTCATCTCGTAGTCGGTGAACTTCTTACTCAGGTAGTAGATGGTCTGCTCTCTTCTTCCTGTTTTATCATGCTATCCTAGGACACATCCCATCAAAACTTCTGTCGTGGAGAGATACATTAAGAGTGGTCTCCATGGCTCGGGTGGTACTAATACCGGAGGGTTGAGAAGGTAGCCCTTGATTTTATCGAATGCCGCTTGGTAGTCGTCATTCCATTCAACGGGAGAATCTTTCCTTACCAGTTTGAATATTTGTGTGCAGATAGGAGTGAGCTATGCAATGAACCGATTGATGTACTGTATCCTGCCCAAGAAACCTCTTACCTCTTTTTCAATAGATGGTGGTGGCATTTCTGTGATGGCCTTTACCTTCTCCAGGTCAACCTCGGTACCTCTCCTGCTGACGCTGAATCTTAGCAACTTTCCTGACATGGTGCTAAATGTGAATTTATGAGGATTCATATGTAACCTATATTTTCTCAGCCTCTCAAACAACTTTTGGAGGTTTATCATATGGTCACTTCGCTCTGGTGACTTGGCGATCATGTTGTCGATGTACACCTCAATTTCTTTGTGCATCAGGTCGTGGAAGAGTGCTGTCATCGCTCTTTGGTACGTTGTACCAACATTCTTCAACCCGATGGCATGACTCGATAGCAGAAAGTTTCCCAGGGGGTGATAAATGCTTTCTTCTCTCGATCTGCCTTCACCATCCTGATCTAATTGTATCCGAAGAATCCATCCATGAAGGAGAGCATCCCGTGCTTAGCAGTATTGTTGACCAAGATGTCGATGTGTGGTAATGAGAAATCGTCTTTTGGGCTCACCTTGTTCAGGTTTCAAAAGTCAATACACATGCAGACCTTCCCATCCTTCTTTGGTACTGGAAAAATATTGGCTAACCACTGCAGGTACTTGGAGACCATGAGAAATCCCGCATCATATTGCTTAATGACCTCGTCTTTTACTTTTAGCATCCACTCGGGTCAGAGTCGCCTCAATTTCTTCTTGGCCGGCCTAATATCAGGGTAGAGTGACAACTCATGCTCGACCAAATCGGTGTCCAAACCAAGCATGTCCTCATATGACCATGCGAAGACATTTTGATATGATCGAAGGAAATTGATCATGCTTTTTCTTTCCTCGAGAGATAGCAATGTTTCGATCTTTGTGATTCTAGGAACCTCCTCAGTCCCTAGATTGACGTCCTTCATTTCTTCAACGATAGGGGCAGGACCATGCTCAAAGTCAGCAAACCGCTTAAGGAGTTCATTAGGGAGCTCCTCAGTAGGGACTTCCTCGTCTAGACTCGTGACTCCTACCTCTTCTTGTATTTCTACAGGAAAGGGGTCGATTTCACGTGGGACAGGCTTTTCTATCAAGGCATCATTTTTTTTAACTTTATTCAGAAATTTAAAAGACAATATTTTTGGATTTTGTATTTTTTCTATGTTTTTGGGATTTTCGTTTTCTCTAGAAATAGGCTCTTGGCAAAGCGAGTTCCTATATATACATGGTATTGCTTGCCAAGGGCTCGTCTCACTTTTTATAGGCTATTTTTTTTTGGGAAATGGGTGCTGAATTTCAGGCCACTCGCCACTTCCAAAGTTTGGGACATTTTTTCAAACGGGTTTGCTACAGTGGTGAGTGGGACTTGATGAGGTCTTGAAAAAATCAACTGCCCCTTCCTTGTTTAGAGATCTTGCCTGTATTAATATTCGTTTGATCATAACTGAGTGGGACTTGATGAGGATTGTACGTTGGTCCTGTGATCTGAAACAGGGTAACAGGGGGTGCTGGAGATACCGGAGTTGATGGACGGGGATGGGTGGGCCATACCTAGTTAACCTCAGTAAGAGACGGGTAGGTGAAAAAAGTGGGATTGGCCAGGATTGCGGGTGACTATATTAAGGGCGATATGGCAGGGGTGGGCCATTGATGACTAATAAGTGATGGAGGGGGATGGGGGGGATAATCAGCCATGGGGTAACTAGTGGAGGATGCAGTGTATGGTTGGTAGGAGTTTATTTGGACGTAGTTAACATGAGTTGGAGCTGGGAAATATGCCCTAAGACCTAAGGGTTCTATTTGTGGAGTGGGGTTGGGAAAGTAATCCGTCAAGTTCAGAGGTTCAATTACCCCAATACTTCTATCTTCCCAGTCTCTTTGCAGTGGTGCCACAAAAATTTTCTTGTCACAGATGTAATCCGATGGGTCAAAGTCTTCATCATCCTCTGCTACCATGCCAATAGTGGGTCTTGGGTCCGTTCCACCAGGTGGATGTGGTGGCAGTGGCACTTGATGTATGTTTGCATGCTGGTTAGCTTGGGGAGGTGCAGGGGGAATGATTTTCCTAACCTCAATCAGATCCTGTATTGCGTGCTTTAATGGGAAACAACAATCAGTAGGGTGGCTCGGCCCTTGGTGGAAGTTGCAATGCGTGTTAGGGTCATAGTTCCTTGGGATGGGATTTGGTGGGGGTGCAGTTGGACTGCTGTGACCAACCCTTTTTCTATTAGTAAGGGCAACAAAACATTCAGTGATTGCCTCAAAGGTGTGAACATTCGGTCAAAGCGGGCCTTTCTCTGTTCCGAGGTTATCTGTGCCCCCTGTCCATTCCTGGTTCTCTGTATCGGCTCGCTTCTAACTGGAGCTGGCTGTGCGACTTTAAATTAGAATGGGATTATATTGGTGTTAGGCCTGACATTCATGACATTCTACACATCTATCCCAGTTCTTCTATCATTCCTCTTCTCAAAGAATCTCCTGACCCCTCCGGCCCCACTGGATACATTCTTACTTAAATGTCGTTCTCTGATAACGTCTTCGCAATGATTGGTGTTCCTCACCAAATCAGCAAAGCTGGACTGCTGTTGCTAAATGAGGAAGCCTGAGATGACTAATAAGGTATTTTTTGAGATCATCTCAATCTACTCATCGTCAGGTAGTCTGTTTATTACTTGAGCTGCCAATGCTCTCAAACGCCTAAGGTAATCGCTGAAGGTTTTGTTAGAGTTCTGCTTTAACCGGCCAGATCTAACTTGCGAGGTTCAATGTCTATGTTGTAGACATACTGCTCTTGGAATAAATGCATCAGATCTTTCCATGTTTTTATCATGGATGGTTCTAGGGATGTGAACCACCTCAAGGCCGGGCCCGTCAGACTCTTTTGAAAGACTTTTATAAGCAGGTGCTCGTCCCTACCATATTGGCACATGTCCCCACAGTAGGACTTGAGGTATGTGATGGGGTTGCCCGTGCCATTATATTTATCAAAGACTGACATTTTTAATTTTGGGGGCAAGGAGACTTCCGCAAATAAACATAAGTCTAAAAAATCTGTGGCATGGATTTTAGCTCCACCCATCTTCAACAGCTGCTTCTAGATTTTATCCAATTGTTCTTTCAACTGTTAAGACTCTTTAGACAGTGGGGCTATTTTTTCAACGGTCGGCCTTGATGCACTTTATGCTACCAGGGGGTTGGTGATTATGGGTGGAGGATTGATGCTGGCAAATGCCCCAGCGTAAGTCTCGCTATTCCTGATCTCACCTTCCTCATATTGTGGGTCTACATATGGTGCAGTGAGGGTGAGATTTTCTTGTTGGTGCTGGCTGGGCTAGATAGGTGCTAGGTGAGACCATTTGGAGGTGAGGGAAGTTTTGTGGAGTCATAGGATGAGTAGAATTTAGTTTTTGGGTCGGGCTCTAATTAGGCCACTATGTTTGGGGGAAAGCTTGGAGATGGTTTTGGGGTGCAGGGACATGGGTGAATTGGGATTGGTGGGGGATAGGTGTCGGGCTCCCGCCTTGGGTCGGGTGGGAGGTTTGTGTGTGAGGGGGATATTGAGGGAATTGTGGAGGGTATGGGTATGTGGACCCAAGGTTTGGGCCTTGCTGGGCTTGGGTATAAGATAAGGAACTTAGAGGGGTTTGGGCCATAAGGCCTTGGGAAATTTGGCCCATTGGGCTTTGTTGGGTCTGGCCCATTGGGCCTTGGTGGGTTCAAGCCCATTAGGCCCTGAAGGGTGTGGATGATGGGGGTTTGGGCCATTGGGCCTTGGTGGGTTTGAGGTAATGAAGCATGGAGACTTGGGAGTGTGTATGATGGAAGATGTGTAGTTAGAATGAGGGGGGATGTTTTAGGAGGCTTTCCAATTGGTGTAAGCCCGGACCATCTCATCCATCGTGGCCATTGGAGAGGGGGTGGATGGAAATGGTTCATTTGAGGGAATGTGGGGTATGGATGAAGTGGATGTGTGGGAAAAACTAGGTATGGCCCCGGTAAAATTGGACATGACCTGGGTAGATAGGGGGTATGTGGTGGATCAGAGAAATTGGGTGTGGTATGGGGGAAGGCGGGTGGATCGGGTATATGTTGGGTAGATGAAGGATGGGGTATGGTGGTAAAGGTAGGGAATTAGGTCGGGTTTTGCATAGATGTGAGTGGAAATTGTGATTGATTTGGCATGGACATGGGGGGGGGGAATGGACATGTTTTGGAAAAATGATGGGGAATGGGGTGTCGGATTTTGGGTGTTTTGAGAGGTGGTGGACGGGAAGATAGGGGCACCGAGGGGCCGGTGACGGTAAAGGGAGGTTGGGTGAGGGGGATGGATGTGAACATCTCTTCCACATGGGAATGAGTTGGAGAACGTGGTGGGGATGAGTCGGGATCGGCGTATGCTGGATCCACTGCCCACGACATGGCTTGGTGACGGGTGGGGTACGGGTGCCTCGGATGGGGCCCTTAAAGCTTTCTCCTTCTTCCCCTACGAGATGACAGAGGATAAGGTGATGCCGTTGTGCCGGCACCACGATGGTTTCTCCTTTTTCATTATTTTGGTTTTTTTTTTATTTGAAGAATTTGTAAGTTGATTTTTATGATGAAGGATTCCAAGGCCCTTGAATTCCCATTTTGGGTGGTATTTGTATCCTAAATAAATCCCGCGGCGTGACCCCGACGCGTTTCGGAAGAATCAAAGGGGAACCCTTTGATCTATTGAAGGCACGAAAATCAACACAAATAATCTGATCCCCCAAAGCGAGTCGATAAGGGTTACCCTCTTTTGACCGGTGGGGGCATATTGGGTGTTGGATAATGTGGGACCTAATTAGAGGTACTAAACCACTAAGTGGGGAGCCCAGGGATGTGAAAAAGGCCTTAGACTCGGGTTGCACTGCTCAGGTCAGGCTTAGCGTGTTTATTACATGCGCCAGGCCAAATTTGGTCAAACTAAGCTTGGCGCATGTGTTACATGCTCCAAAGTAAATATGGGTCTTTTCAAGCTTGGCGCATGTATTATACGCTCCAAAGCAAACCTGGGGAAAGGTGGCTTGACATGTATTTTACTTACACCAGGCACAAATAGTGGGGTCAAATATTTTTGACAGTAGAATAGCAGCCTGAAATTGGTCTCTTTTTTTTGGCTTTCTGGAAGCAATGCTTCCGAGGACTGATTTTTTAGTTGCATTGGGTCTCTCCTCACCGCACCTAGGGATACAAGGCCGATTCGGGACTACTAACACTCTCCCCTAAGGGTTTTAGGCTTCATAACTAGATAGGTTACCCACCCGATATACCTCCGGCGCAAGCACCTTCTCAGATACTAGGTGGGGTATTTCTTTTCTGGATCATCACCACTAGAGGCTGCATCCGTACCAAGAACCGGGACGTTTATATCTTTGCCTAAAATTCTCAACCCATGAAAATCTACCCCCGTAAAAATTCAATTGAGTCCCCTCTTGGTTCAGTTTTAATTTCAGATTTTAGGGGAGTTTTATTTAAAGTCCAAAAATGGGGGGTGATGGTCCCGTGCCACCTCTACGGGTCGGTGTCCACTGATGAGATATGATCAAACGTAAAGTAATGCGCAAGTAGGCCCGCCAATTGGCTAAGGCACGCAAATGATGGAAAGTAAAGGAATCATAAATACAATGCCCAAGTAGGCCCGCCAATCGGCTAAGGCACGTAAATGACGGGAAATAGAGGAATTGTAAAGACAATGTGCAAGTAGGCCCGCTGATCAGTTAAGGCACGTAAAATGACGGAAAAGTAGAGGTGAGAAAATTGACAGAATCGTAGGGGTGAGTAAAAAATAAGAGAAAAATAAACAAATGTTAGTAAAAACAAAGAAAAAGGGCAAGTTTCATGGGGAAGCTCTACTAGCTACTCCCCAACAGAGTCGCCATCTGTGCCACCGTGGGATTTTCGACGATCCCGTCGTGACGAAGCGCACTCGTGAAAAGATATAGAGTTATCACCCAGAGCTTTTGGTGTCCTGGGAAACCTAAATCAATTTTATAAGCACCGAAGTGCCAAAAATGTGGCTTTTATTCACGAGTCTACGCCAAAGACTCTTGGGTAGGGGCTTCAGTTATCGATCGGGAAGGTGTTAGGCACCCAACCAAACTGCTTAAAAGTGATCTCTACTTGTGGCCAAAATAAATTTAAAAAATAGGAAAGAAAAGAGCACTTCCTCTTGCCCTAAGGCACCTTGACCCTATTTGTGCCCCTCCGCCACTATCGAGATTTCGACGGCGTAATGGCACAAATTCAAGGGTAGAGCAAAAGTTAAGAAGGTAGAGGAATAGAGGGGATAGCCGGAGCTCTTGGGCCCTTGTAGCACACTTGTGGACCTTCACGTAGGTGCACTTGATGAGCTTCCGATGGCTTGGAGGATGAAAGAATGGGTTCTAACCTCTAAAGCTTGCTAGCTAAGGAGTAGGAGAGGAGGGCTAGAGGGTAGCTCTCACCTAAACTAGGAGATTTTTGATGAAAGGTGGGGTCTAAAGGAGACTTTGAAATTCTAGAATTTATATGAAATGGTGTACCAAAGGGGAGGAAAGCTCTCTCTTAATCTCTTCTCTCTTTTGGATTTTTTTCAAGCCTTTGTAAAGGGAGGGTTACCTCTCTATTTACAAGAAAAAGAGAGGTTAGGAAGGTGCTTAGGTGCTAATTAGGATTAGTAATTAGGTAATCTCCTAATTTAAGGTTTCCTAGGATTTTGAGAGCTTGAAAATGTGGGCAATGGGCTTCAATGGTGGATGATAGGGTGAGGTTTCAAATGACTAAAGGATTACAAATAGGGTAATCAGGGGTGCAACAGTCCTAGTGAAACCCATCCTAAACATTGAGATGGTCAACAAGGCAAACCCCAAAAGTGGATTTCGAGCAACAACCAACGGTTACTATAGCTAAGCCTGATGCAAGTATTACACACGCCAAGTATAGCTACAGTGTCTGGAAGTTCAGAGCCCGAGGTGGGTCCCACCTATACCTTGCATGTGTATTAGATGTGCCAAACCATTTGTGGAGAAAAATGGCTTGGCGCATGTAATACATGAGCCATATATGCCCTATCCAAGTGCAACTCCTGGGCATTGCTCGGGTCGCCGTAACTTTCGACGTACAACTCGGATTGAGGTGATTCTTGGCTTGTTGGAGAGCTAAGAACCTCTACTTTCAATAGTATAAGATTTAGTCTTAGTAGAGGTCCTTGCCAGCCTGGCACATCTATCTCTAACCATGGCCCGGGAGGGTCAACTAAGGGTTCGGGGAGGTTTCTAAAGGTTGGGGAAAATTCCTAAGGGTTTAGGTAAGTTTCTAAGAGTTCGGGGGATGCTATCGGGAGCTCGGGAGTGCGCCTCTCTTGAAGTATGTTTCGATTGGGCCTTTGGCCAAATTTGGGTGTCTACAAGCCTGAAACGAAATTTCTTTGTACTAAAATTTTGTAAACCGTTAACCATTTGTACTACCTAAAGCTTTCTACCTTTAACCCTTATAATTTCTGACAGTTTAGAAGGAAGAAGGGAAGAAGAGGGAGTTAAAGGAGTAAAAGAAAAATAGATAAAGGGATTGCTAGAAGAGGTATAGAGTAGGAAAAAGTGAATATGGGTAAAAAAAGAAAAATCATTAAAAATATATATATATATTTTTGAAAAAGAAAATTACGATTTAGCAAAAAGCCATAAAGAATAGAAAAATCGTAAAAGATGATTTTATAGCTGAAGAATTGGGGTATATATTAAAAGAAATAAATGGGAAGAAGTTATCCAATCATGGATACTTTCTGAAGTAGAATCGTAGAAGAAGATAGGCAAAAGAAGAGCTAAATTCTTAAAAAAACTTTGAATCTTTTTCTACCTTTCCTTGGCACCTTCTAAAATCTAAAACCCCATTACAAGCTGAAGGAAAGACCTTTTCGATTTACGATTCATAAAGGCATAAGCCTAGTAGAGATACGGATAATAGATATTATGGATTATACATGGAATCATAAGAATAGGATAAGATTATCTTTTCTATGAGATTCATTTTTGCAATTATCTTTGACTGAATTCTTCTGAAAAAATATATACTGAGAGAACCCAAAAGTTTCTATAACTTTTTGAGAGTATGTCAATAGTGAGTTTTTGAATGAAATATTTTCTAAATCTGCAGTTTAGAAAAATTTATAAAGAATAAACTGTTCACTAGTGCATATATACTCTATGCTTATTGTGAATTGAAATTGTTGGAGTTCTAATCAAGGATAACTGTTGTAATGGAAAATAAGGATAAAGGATTGGTAATTTTAGAAAATCATAATAGACTATGTATTGACCAATTAAGTAGATTAGTTTGATTTTTTTAGTTATTTTTTATTTTTAGAAAAAAAAATATATTTGAAGTTTATAGGTAACTTCACTGAAAACCTTCAGGAGACTACAACTCCTCCACTAGAGATCACCTAGGGGTTTAAAGGCTTGTTGCATCCGCTAAATACAATCGTGCTCCCTACGAAAGTGGCACTTAATTTCTTAATTTATATTTCCTTGTTTGCAACGGCCTAGCAAAGCTTAAGTTTGGGGTGTGATCAATCACAGAATATATTATTTTATAATCCCTTAACTTAGTGATACTAGAATTTAGTTTGCTACTAATAAGTTGATTGTGACAGCCTGGATTTTGATACCCCAAAACCCGTGCCATCGGCACGACCCTCGAGGCCGTGCCCCATAGGCATGCACGGAACACTTGGTATATCCACACAAGGAAACAAAGCATGAACAAAAGAAAGCTAACAACCAAAATAAATCTTCAGTTCTAAAAAGGTATGCCAAAACATAAGGCCTAAAAGATAGTTCCACTCTCATGCCACTGCATGAGCAAAAGAACCAACCCGAACTATCAGCGATAAAACAAAGGCCACCCCCGATGGTTCGCCAAAAGAATATCTCACAATAATTACATTATCTTAAAATAAGGCTGGAATACCAAGCCGTATAACTCTCTCAAAATAATCAAGGTACGCAGAGGGTCTTCTAAAAGAACTCCTCAGGAGGGGGCTCCGACTCCTCCAAGGGAATATACTCGGTGTTCTCTGGATTAACGTCTCCAGAAGCGGCAGCTATCTCAGAACCTGTGACGTATAGTCAAAAAGGGTGAGCTATATCATAGCTCAATAGGAAAAATATCTGAACATGTAAAGCTATCTTACTCACACATATTTCATGACATAAGCGAAGCATGAGTTCATAAGCTGAAAAATAGTATAAAAGCATTTAAATTACTAAAAGCATGAACTGAATGCACATGTTACATCTTATCCTTTCACACTACACATCTTATGTTTTGCTTAACTTGTTCTCATATCTCATAAAGACTTGTGTCATGAACTTAAATCAAATAACTTAAATAATCCCTAAGGAATATGGCATCAAGCCCCGATGGAATACCCTCCATTGTCATTCAATTGAAGTATGTTTTAATTAAATACAAGCTCAAGTCCCATTCACTGAGGCAACTTGGCATACTCATTACCCTCTTGGTAATTTCATCACTTGTTTATACAGATATCCCATCATACCGATCACGGATATCCTGCCAAGTCAATCACGGGTATCCCGCCATGTCGATGAGATATTCTTCGAACCTCAAATCAATTGTGCAAAATATATATAGTTAGTTATTCACCGTGAAGTTGGGCTAAATATAATATTCAAAGTTTGTTCAAGTCTCATTCACATAGTTTCACATCACCTGGATATTCACATTGACTATACATCCCTGGGATGTCACATACTCATATGTATCACTTAGATGCTCACATCACATATACATCCCTGGGATGCCACATCTCATATGCTTATTGGTTTCTCACTTAGTGTACACACACACACACACATCTTAAATTCACATGCTTAACTCAATTTTGAAACACAAGCACATAACTATGCTCACAACGCACGCACATACATATCACCTCACTACATACATGCTTTCGTAATCAAGTGCACATGTTCAAAGTATTCCCTACCTCACACGAAATTACTCCAAGAATTCCTCAACCCATGCTAGCCTTAACCACCCAAGGTCCGGCTCAAACTTAGGCATGGCCAAAACACATTCAACGTATTATAAAGGGTGTAAAACAAGGAGTTCGGAAGCCTACCCACAATTCATAAAATAAAACCCAACAAAAGCCTAAATCTGCCCAAACCGATCGAACGATTTTAAATCAATCGAACAGTTTGCCAAAATAGATCGAATGATTTAGAGTCGTTTGAACGATTTCCCAAAATCGATCAAACTAAATCATTTCGTTCGATCGGTTTCCTCATAAATCCATCACTACCTACTTTCACCCTTTAGCAAAACCGATCAAACGATCATTAATTTCATTCGATCGATTTTCCCTGAAACACAGCACTACAAACCTTTCCCCTTTGGCAAAATCGATCGAACGATCACTAATTCCGTTCGATCGATTTTGCCAATTTTAGAATAGGGTCGAGTTCCAACTTCTAGAACTCACTCTTCAACATCTATACCCCTGTTTACTCTTTTTATTCATACATAGCAATTCAAATTCCTAGTATAACAGCTAGCGTTTCATTAAAATAATTTAGCTTACCCTTTTTAGCCAATCGGATATCTTGATCCCAAGGTCACATTCACCACAAGAATTTGACAACCCCAAATCTCCAATCTCTTATCGATTCAACGCCATTAATCCGTATGCTTTCCGATCCACTCTTAATTATGCACATTTAATACACACACACTCTTACACTCCTCTCATTCATTCCCTCTTAAATTCAATGAGAAATAAATTCTCACAATACTCTTTAACCCCATCTCATGTCTTGTGTGTGAAGTACACACCCAAATAGGTGTATATGACCAAATAAAAATGACTTTCATAACATACACACACATAATACATTGCTTATGTAACACATTTAACGTAAGCCATCATGTCAACATTTACTTAGTCAAATAAGTGCCCAGTAGGGCACGCATCTCGAGGTACACTATTCAAAGTTTGAAATTTCTGAGACCTTACATTGATGATGTGTAGATATTAAAGAAAAATAGTAAAAGAGAGCCAAAGTGTTAATATTTATCAAAATGAACTCAAAAGGTAGTAAGAAGACGATTCGCCACCTACTCAAAGTTGAGAAATCATATTTACGATTGAGCGTTAATACTGAAACCAAAGAAGATAATAATGAGAAATCGTAATTTATGATTCTTAAAAAGACGATTCTTCAGAAAGCGACAAAAGAGTAAATGCGATACAAAAGAATTGTGAATTAGAGAATTGTCAACTGAAAAGCTATGAAAGATATAAAATCATGATTTACGATTTTCTAAGAAAAAAAAGAAAAAGAACAATCGTGAATTATGATTGCAATTATAGAAGCTTTCCTGTTACTTCTATTGCTGCTGATCACGTAAAGACTATTACTCCAAGAACAGAATTAAAAGAACTCTTTAATTAGAAGTTTGGCTAATCACAGATCTGAGAAGATTGATGAAGATAGACTCCTAAGATCTCTACTGCTATTATCAAGGAGAGAAGTCTGAAATACATCAACCGTTGAAAGCAAGGAAGAATAAAATTAGAAATAGAGTTATATTAGGAATCTTTATTTTAGTAGTTTCTTTCATTAGAATTAGAACTCTATAAATCGACTCCTTATGATCTATAAATAAGAGAGTCCGGTGTAGGAATAAGTTATCGAAGAATTTTACAACATTAATTGACAACTGAGGTCTGTGTTTTCTCCCAATCGAAGTAGCTTAGGATTTACAAAATAACATTGTCCATAGTTCTCTGAGGTCTTGCCTAACAACTAAGGTCGTGGAAGCTGAAAGATCAACCCTTTAGATGGTTCTACTTTTGCTTTCTAATTTAGATTTTATTTTATTTTTAGTTTATATTTTATATGCTTTATAAACATCTTCGAATTTTGATTTGAATTGATGACTCAGGTTAAAGTTTGCAGATTAGTATAATGGTTTTACTTTTTCATCTTCAATTTTCTCGAATTTGATTGACGCCCAAATTTCAGGAGATTATTGATTAGATTAAATATGTGTTAAAGAATTTTAGTTTTTGATTGATGACCAAATTCTGGAAGGCTACAATACGGTATAACGGTATTTTAAATTTGTAAACATCCGATAGCTGAAGGGTGAGATTGACGACCTCAATTTGAAGGAGGATTAGGATTTATTTTTATACAATTAGATTAAGAAACTTATTCTTTTATTCATATTTCTCCAGTAGTTTAGGACTTAAAAGATAAAGATAATTTTTAGAAAAGGAATATAAAAACCTATAATAAGATAATCATTTCTTCGTGGGATCGATTCTATCACTAGTGCTATAATTTCCATTGTGCGCTTGCAATAGGTTAAGGCTTGATTTTAATTTAAATATATATATACTATAAGTCGGTCAGTAGGAAACCTGGAATAAATAGATTTCTAATAGAAATAGGATATTTAAAATAATTAGACTTCTAATGGAATCGGGATATTTAAAATAATTAGACTTCTCTTAAAAATAGGACAGTTAAAGTAATTAAATTTTAATATAATTAGGATGCTTAAATTAATTAGAGTTCTAATAGAATTAGAATACTTAAAGTAATTAGATTCTAATAAAATTAGAATACTTAAATTAATTTGAGTTCTAATAAGAGTAGGATACCTAAAATAGTTAGAATTCTGATAGAATCAGGATACTTGAATTAATCAAGGTACTTAGACTCCTAATAGAATTAGGAGACTAATATTTATTAGACTTCTAGTAAGATTAGGACTCTTTGGATAGTCAGACTCCTAATAGGATTGAGAGATTAGTTCAATTAAACTTTTAGAATAATTAAAACTCTTTGAATAATTAGACTCTCAGTAGGACTGGGAAAACAAAAGCAATCAAACTTAGAGTAGGATTAGAAAAAAAGAAAATAAATTAAACATATAGGTAACCTAGTGCTGCTGACATTTACAGGCTGATGATTCAGTAAAGAAGTCGAACCCACACCCCCAAAAGGCATGATCAGTGACGTGTTGCAGCGTCGATAAATATCTGCAGCTGACGATCTCAATGAACCAGGTATTTTCTTCCTAGAATTTACCCTTTTACTTTTATACTTTTCACTTACCATCAGTCACCTTATGTCAGAGTCAACATAGACCAATTTGGGCCACTCTTTCTTGGAACCGAAAGGGACCTAGAAAAAGTGCGTACCAACAGACTGGAGATCGCGATGGAACTTCTTGTCGCCAAAGTCTCCTTCTTTTAGTTTGAGTTTTCCTTTATTCATTTTTTCTTTCCTATCCAATTTCTTCCCGTACCCACTTGACTACCGAGGATTTCCCGAAAGTGCATAAGCATTCGTCAAAGGCTCAAGATGGCGGGAATACGAAGAATAAATCTCACTGACCACAACAATCCTCTATTATGGAATAACCATGATAACTTCATATACGGCGAGGATCTATCTAGCGATTCTGCTCGGTACAACCCCGAGATTAACATGGCGGGCGAAGAAGAAAACCCCTTTACTCCTCCAAGCACTAGCAATAACCATAGTGGAAGAGAGGGGAGTACCTGACATAACTTCACCGCTCGACAACTTGTGGAGCTCAGCATTCAAAAGATACAAAAAGGGGGCGAGGACGCTAAAGAACTACTCCGAGGCCTGACCACTGCATACGAAACCATCAAGGAACGACAAGATAGACAGGAACTAGAATGAATAAGGCAAGAAGGATCACCACTGTTGGTACGCGCTTTTTCTGGGTTCCTCTTGGTTCTCGAAAAGAGTGGCCCAAATTGGTCTATGTGGACTCTGACGTAAGGCGATTGATGGTGAGTGGAAAGTATAGAAGTAAGAAAAGGAAAAGGTAAATTCTCTGAAAAAAATACCTGGTTCGTTGCGATCACCAACTGCAGATGTTTATCGACGCTGCAACACGTCACTGATCACGTCTTTTCGGGGTGTGGGTTCGACTTCTTTATTGAATCATTGGCCTGCCGATGTCAGCAGCACTGGGTCACCTGGATGTTTAGTTTATTTTCCTTTTTCTATTCCAAGTTTGATTGTCTTTTAGTCTTTCCTATTCCTATTGAGAGTCTCAGAGTTTTAATTATTCTGAAAGTTTGATTAAACTAGTCTCCTAGTTCTAACTATTCAAAGAGTCCTAATCTTATTAGAGGTCTAATTAATATTAGTCTCCTAATTCCATTAAGAGTCTAATTAATTTAAATATCCTGATTAACTAAAGTATCCTAATTCTATTAGAATTCTAATTGATTTAGGTATCCTACTCCTATTAGAACTCTAATTAATTTTATTAGAATTTTAATTAATTTAAATATTCTAATTCTTACTAAAAGTCTAATTAACTTAAATGCCCTAATTGTATTAGGAGTCTAATTATTTTAAGTATACTATTTCTACTAGAAATCTATCTATTTTAGGTCTCCTACTTCTACTGGGAATCTAAAAAGAGGGAGTTTGGGCTCGCTATGCTAAGGAGGATTGGCCCCGTTCTTGGGTACCCTCCGTAAGCTCCCTTGGGCAAATCGGTTGGCTAAGGGTCATGAAAAACTGATTTTTGTATTGGAAAGTTAGGATTTTGAAGATTAAAATTAAAGGATTTTTAAGATTAAGATTATAACTAAAATTAATAACTAAGAGAAAGTAAACTAGAATTAAAGATAAACTCTATGATCTAGAATAATTAAAACTAAGAACTGGTTCTAGAGATTTAAAAACCAAGATCCTAAATCTAATGGTTAAAGCTAAGACCCGGTTCTAAAGACTGAAATCTAGAACCAGAGGCGAGGAAATTACAGATTTGAATCTAAATGGTATGAGTTAAGGTTGAAAATTTGAGAAAAATTGTGGGATTATAAACTAGAAGAGAAAAATTAAGTAAGGAAGTAAAATTTAGAACTAACATCTGGAACGAAAATTTAAGGACTAAAAGCTAAGACCTGGTTCTAGAAGCTAAGAACTAGAGATTAGGAACTAGAATTAAAAACTAAAATTAAAAACCTAAAATCTAAGACTAAAAGGCTAAGATCTATGAAATTAAGAACTAAAAACTAGAACTTAAGAACTAGAACCTAGAACTAGAAAGAAAATTAAAGACGAGATCTGAGAAATTACATAGGTGCCGGAAGGGGATTTCGAGGTTCCTAAGCTCGGAAGGAAGGAACTCGAAAACTTAATTGCCGAATCTCGAAATTGTTGTCTTTCTGTATTCGGGGCAAGGGGTATATTTATAGGTATTCCGACAATTGCGCCTTGTCTGGGCCGCTTAATTGAATTATGCACCTTGTTCCAGGTGCTTAATACATTTTGAGTTGGTCATGACTCAAAGGACCTGAGTGATCACCGATCGCTCAACCGTGTGTCCTATCGTTCCACTTTAATTGGAAATAATTACGCATCTTTCTTTTGGTAGTAATCCTATTAAGCGCCTATTTCAAAGCGCTAACAGTGGGAGTTTTGGCGTCTAGGGAATTAGAGGATGTGCCAAAAGAAGTGTAAATTCGCGGTCAAGTATGGTCGGACGCAGTAACCGCATTGGTACCCTAATCGCATGAGGCTGCAATCCACTCCTAAGGCGGTTCGTGGGAAGGATAAGCCTGGTCCTAAGGGGACCAATTGCGCGCGCCTGGAAGGGCCCAAAATTAGGGACTTTTTCCTGGTCTAGGTCGGGTTTGAACCACAAGGCTATTGTTTCAGCCTGTGTTCAACCAGATACTATTATTTTAGTATATGGTCCCCATATTAGGGTTTTAAAGCTTTCAGAGACGGTAAGTCTTTTCTGAAAGTCAAGGTTGACCGATCATGTTTGTATACTCCGAGAGGGCAAAATTGGAGTGTCTACAACAACCCACACCAAGCACAATCTCAGCCTACGCGTCGCTATTTGGTCGGGCCGCTCGTGCCCTCTTCAGTAACAATCGCCAAGACAGAACTCACCCCTGGGCTACCCAAAACGACGCCACTGTAAGAGTAGAGGATTTCCCTAAAATGTTGGACGAATATATAGCTAAGAGAGAACAACCTGGCTACTCATTCAGATTCGATAAGTTTTGTCAAGACTTGGAGTTTACCTTACCTGCCGAATTCAAGCCACCTAAGTTTAACAAATATAATGGTACGGGAAACCTGAACCACCATCTCGCGCTCTTTTGCAACGATTATCGACCCATTCATGATAATCAAGGACACTTGGTGCACTACTTCCAGAGATCGCTAGAAGGGAAAGTTCTCGACTGGTTCGCCGAACTCCCGCTCAAAAAAATCGACACATTTGATGATATGGCCGGACAATTCCTGGACCAGTATAAGCATTTGATATAAGAAACAGTCAGTCTCAATGATCTGATGATAGCTTAGCAGAAATCTGAGAAAGACTTTACAGATTTCGTAGCTCGTTGGAGGAAGTTGGCTGCCCGCACCAAAAGTCAGCTGAAGGAGAAGGACGTGATCGACATCATTATAAATAATGTCAGGGAGCCTCTCCGAAGGGCTCTTATCATAAGTGATTGTCTGGACTTCGCTACTCTTCACTCACATGCCAGCCGTATCCAACGACATATAAAGGGAGGAGATCTCGCCTTCTTAGTAGTAACCTCAAAGACCACTACCTCCAATGATTCAAAACATAAGAATAACAAGAAAGCCTTCGGCCCAGAGCAAGTCAATACTGTCGCCAATCAGGGTGAGAACTCCAACAATGAAAACTACCAACCAAGGAATTCTGATCAAAATCAGTATCAGAACGAAGACCAACAATGATACCCGAATCAAAATCAAGGTCTGAATCAACAAAGGTATCCGAATCAAAATCAGAATCATGGCTACTATTAAAATAGGAATCAGTATCCTAATACCCACCAGCACCAGAATCAAAACACGACACATAATAGGCCAATCAACACCCAGAATTATAATAATGTGCCTCCGCCGTAAAATTTTAATCAACAAATTAGAGGGCCATACCAGCCAAGAAGAGAGCACTACCCTCGGCTACCTGACACCATCCCAAATATCTTTCGCCTCCTTTGCAACTAAAACCTTCTTAGATTCCCATCGGAATGGCCATGGCCCTAGCTGACAAATTTGGACTATAGTAAGTTCTGCGAGACACAATTTGGATGACTGTTGGGTCCTCCGAGACGTGATCTACGATATGAATGATAGAAACCAAATCGACTGGGAAGCTCTCCGAAATTCTTGCAACCAACCATCGCAAAACCTGGGGATTGTTAACAACCCCATGCTAAACCACAACCAAGGGCCAGTGTCTTTCATCACTACAGTAGACCTTCTCGGACGATCCTCTTTTCATCCTTCTTCCTTAATCACTCGCCTTTCATTACCTGCTGCCATTGTCAATCCAGTAGAATCTCCAAGGCCCCCAGCTGTTCGGCCACACCCTTCAACCTCAATCGCTCGGGTCACACCCCCAAGCCCGCCTCCTTACCTAAATTTTACCTGAATTCGAGTCCAATCGTTCAGGGCATGAGAGCCGAACCTCCATCAGCCTCCACCCAAACCTCTCACTCCTCCAAACCCACAGCGAACTCCCTCACCGTCCGATTCAAAACCTGAATACGAAGACCATGTCCTCCAAACTGCGGAGCAAATTATAGCATGGGTGGAAAGCGTCACCCAGAATTTCTCGAGAAAACAACATGAGGCTACGACAGAGCGCCACCTTGATACCAAGACAAGTTTGTTGGTATGCACTTTTTCTGGGTTCCTCTTGGTCTCCAGAAAGAGTGGCCTACTTCGCCCTATGTGGACTCTGGCGAATAACGATAGAATAATAAAGCGGTAAAATAATAATAGGAAAATGTTTATATGCGCCTGCAGTGATATAGTAGAATAATAAAAGAACAATATTTAAATATAAAAAATTAAAGGAAGGCGAATTCTAAATAGAGAATACCTGTGTAGATGCGATCGCCAGCTGCAGATATTTATCGACGCTGCAACGCATCACTGATCACGTGGGGAGATGTGGGCTGACTCCTTTACTGAATCGTCGGCTTGCCAACATCAACAGTTGTGGGTTGCCTATAGTCTAAATAGTTTGGTTTTCCTTTCCCTGCTGAGAATTTAATTGGTTTAGTCTTCTGATTCTTTGAAACTGGCTGACTGGGGGTCTCCTAGTGTTACTCTAACTCTAATTAATTTAGTTTCCTAATCCGACTAGGAATCTAATTAATCTACTCTCCTGATCCTACTGGGAGTCTAATTAGAAAAAGGTTTCCTAATTCTACTAGGAGTCTAATTAACCTAGTCTCCTAATCCTACTAGGAGTCTAATTTAAAAAGAGGTCGCCTAGTTCTACTAGGAGTCTAATTAAACTAAGTATCCTAATTAACTTAAATATCCTAATTCTATCAGAACTCTAATTAATTTAAGTATCCTAATTCTATTAGGACTCTAATTAATTTAAGTATCCTAATTCTATTAGAACTCTAATTAATTTTAGTATCCTAATTCTATTAGAACTCTAACTGACTTAGGTGTCCTAATTCTATTAAAGGTCTAATGATTTCAACTATCCTATATTTACTAGAAGTCTAATTAAGTTAAATGTCCTAATTCTATTAGAAGTCTAATTAACTTAGATGTCCTAGGTCTATTAGAAGTCTAATTATTTTAAATATTCTATTCCTACTGGAAATCTAATTATTTTAGGTTTCCTACTTCTACTAGGAATCTAAAAAAAAGGGGAGTTTGGGCCCGCTATGCTAAGGAGGATCGGCCCTGTTCTCGGGTACCCTCCGTAAGCTCCCTTGGGCAAATTGGTTGGCTAAGGGTCATGAAAAACTGATTTTTATATTGGAAAGTTAGGATTTTGAAGATTAAAATTAAAAGATTTTTTATTAAGATTATAAATAAGAATTTTAAACTAAGAGAAATTAAACTAGAATTGAAAATAAACTCTACAATTTAAAATGATTAAAAACTAAGAATTGGTTCTAGAGATTTAAAAACCAGGATCCTAAATTTAAGCATTAAAGCTAAGACCTGGTTCTAGAAACTAAGATCTAGAACCAGAGACGAGGAAATTATGGATTTGAATCTAAAGGGATGAGTTAAAATTGAAAATTTGAAAAAATTGCGGGATTATAAACTAGAAGAGAAAAATTAAGTATGGAAGTAAAATTTAAAACTAAAATCTAGAATGAAAATTTAAGGATTAAAAGCTAAGGCCAGATTCTAAAAGCTAAGAACCAAAGACTAAAACCTAAAATTTAAGACTGGAAATTAAAATTTAAGATCTATGAAATTAAAAGCTAAGAACTAGAACTTAAGAACTAGAACCTAGAACTAGAAAGGAAATTAAAAACTAGGGCAGATAAATTACCTAAGCACTGGAGGGGATCTCAAGGTTCCTAAGCTCAAAAGGAAGGAACTCGAAAACTTGATTGTCGGATCTTGAATTGTTATTTTCTGTTTGTACTCGGGGTAAGGGGGTCTATTTATAGGTATTTCGGCAATTGGGCGCCTTGTGGTGTGCGCTTAATTGGTCAGTGAAATTCAATTGCACGCCCTGTATGGGTCACTCAATTGAATTACGCGCCTTGTTCCAGGCGCTTAATACACATTGAGTCGGTCACGACTCAGTGAGTGACCGGCTGACTGGCTCGGCCGAGTGTCCTAGTTCTATCCTAATAGAACTAATTGCGTGCCCTGATTGGTGTGTGTAATCCTATTAAGCGCTCTATTTCAGGCGCTTAATAGGGGAGTTTAGGTGGTCTAGGGAATTAGAGGATAGGTCAAAAGGGGACAAATTACGCGCTAGTGATTGGACATCCAATCGGCTTGCATGCGCTGTATAGGGCACGCAATCGACTCTTAAGGCGGTCCGTGGGAAGGAAAAGCTTTTCCAAAGGGGACCAATTGAGTGCCAGCTATGGGACATGCAATCGAATTTAATTCACACGGTGTATAGGGCGCGAAATTTAGAATCTTCCCCGGGCTAGGTCGGGTCCGTACCACAAGGCTATTGTTTCAGCTTGTGTTTCGACCATATACTATTGTTTCAGTATATGGTCCCCGTATCATGGTTGTGGGGTCTGAGCCACATAACTATTATTTCAGCCTGTGTTTAGTTATATACTATTGTTTCAGTATATGGTCCCCGTATTAGGGCAAGGCCAAAGGTTGACCGAACATGTTTGTATACTCCGAGAGGGCAAAATTAGGGTGTCTACAGAGTCAGTCGAGCGAAGGATCCGATAAGGAAGAAGCCCTGATCTCCACTTTTCTAAAAGAGGAAGATTACACTCAATATCTCCCACCGTGGAACGACATAGCTCCTCTATGCATTCCTTCCTCAAATTTCGCTCCGTTCACAAAAAGTACTACAGCAGGTTCGTCGATACCTCAGCCAATGTATCTGAAACCCATTACCCACCACCGCCATTCCCCTGGGAAAAGCAGAACGATGGTGCTCAATCATCAGAAAAGATAGCAAGGGAACAAGTGATAAACCTACCTCCACCTCCTCATACAATCCCACCACCTCAGATTCTAGGACCAGTGCCTCCACTGCCTCAGCCAGATGTCAATAAAGCTCATTGCCCAGACAAAGAGCTAGGTTTAGAGGCAGGCCATGAATATGATCTTTTGCGGCACCTCGAGAAAATACTAGTGCAGATATCAATCCTTGAGCTCATCAAGAAGTCACCGGAACACCACAAACTATTGACAGAGATACTAGATGAGACGCATGTAAATGAAGATACCACCTTGGATGAGCTACATGAAATCGCCTCAGTCATGACACAACCTCTGGCACTCACTTTCACTGAGGCTGATATGCCTAAGGAATCACTGCACGGGAGCTCCGCCCCAATATACCTGACTGTTATGATTAAAGGCTTCTCGGTATCGGATGCACTGGTCGACATAGGAGTAGGATATATATATGTCCCATAATCACACTCAAGATGCTGGAATATAGTGAGCAGGACATAAAGCCCTCATCTTTATCCCTCATCGCATATGACAGGTCCCAACGAATGTTAAAGGAACCATCAAGCTCCAAGTCCACCTTGGACCAGTCACTAAAGGCATTACATTGAATGTCTCTGACTCGTCTAGTGCCTATAATCTAATCCTAGGAAGGAAATGGCTGGAGTCCATGAAATCTATGGCATCTACATATCATCAATGCATCAAGTTCCCCCACAAAGACTCTATTGTCAGGATATACGTCAATGCACCCCTTAAAGAAGCAGATATTGATTGTGCGATAAGTATTCCAACAGTCCACGACTCCGTCCTATCCATCGGCCACATCAGAAAGGTACGATCACCTGACGATACCTCAATAGTAGAAGTCACTCACCCTAGCTCGCCTCCATATCAATCAAGATTAACAAAGAGGGCAACTGGACCTAACCTCACCCGGCTGTATGATATAAATCCTACCACCGCGAAAGGATGGGACCTCATGTACCAGCTCGGATACATCCCACATACGAGACTCGGTAAGAACCGACAAGGACGAACAAGGCCAGTTGTCCCAAAGAAAGTTCACAAGGACACAGGATTGGGTTACCAGTCAGACGATAAACAAGCTGACGTCTTACCGACCCACCTAAGTGGTCACTCTATGACCATTTCATCTACGAAACTACCGAAAAGGCCAACGTGCCAAGAAGAAAGGAAATATCCTACACCGAACCACAGGCAACTGAAGTTGAACAGATCGTTAAAGCCTTCGCGAACCTGAGAAGCTTGAACCAAAATGATGACAACATCGACAAGTCGCTTGAGGGCGTAGGATCACTTTTTAACACTGAGGAACCCTGCACTATCGAGAGAAGGAAACAATCAGAATCCGAGCCACACAAAGAAGACTGGGAGTTGACCGATGAGGAGGACTTCCACATCACCGCATTAGGAAATGGGGAAGAACCAGAGTCATCCTGGCCTAATGAACCAAGAAGAGAGGGATGGCTCTTAATGTCGAGCGAAGAAACAGATTCTTATGACAAACTTGATTATCAATCTTAACTAGATAATTGTCGATGCCCACTCTGTTGCCCTTACCCAGAGTCACCCTATTGCAGCCTATGTGCATCCATCTTAATACGATTCGAGAGAGCGATCTTGCGCGAGTTACGACAAACAACAAGGACGAGAGATTATCATGTCACTTTTATAGAATTCCAAAAAGAACTAGAGCTCGATGCTCCCCATTCTCCGGACGTGCCACAACTTTGGATATTCTAGAACTCACTAGAAGAGGAATAGCAACCGCCGCCAAGTGATGATGAAGACTATTGGATAGACCTTCTGGCACTCAAATTAGCAAAATAATTAGCCCAAGGCTTACAAGAGTAGTCAGATGAGGAAGATAACCTTGACATCAACAACGGCAACCTCGAAGACGAAGGTTAGGAATGCCCCTGGGGAGATCCTTGTATCTCTCACCCATATCAGCCACGCTGTCATGCATGCATACACATCATAACATACTACGAGGTATAAAGCTGAGAACTCACCGATCTAGAAGAATGTCTTGAACAACCTCAGCAGCAAGAATACCTCCAGTTCGATTTCGAAGAAGAGAGCTTAGATGACTACTACCTCTCCGCCCTTTTAGAGGATGAAACATTTCATGTGATAGAGGAAGAAAGAGCATTAGTTGGACCATTGCTGTCCTCACTCATCAAGAGGATCACCCCGGACGAGGACTCTAAAAAAAACAAAAATGCCAAATTCTGAACGGGTTCACATCGTCCGAAGACTTGCACGAACGGCTCTCACAGCCGTCTAGCTTCCCCAACTAGGAGAAGCCTCTTCATCAGTTCCTTTTCAGGCAGCCGACCCTGTACCATATCTCTTATCAAAATCCAAAAAAATAGAAAATCCTAAAACCCATAAAAATTTAAAAATAAAAAGTCCTAACAAATTAGAAGACCACAGAAAAGAGAGGGAGCCCTTCATCTCAGACCCATTCAGCGACCCACAAGGAGACTTTTCTCCTAAGGTTACAAGTAGTGGACAAGCCAATCGAACATCGTCCTACCTTCAACATCGAAGAACCCTGCCTTGGCTCAGTTCGAAGTGATCCTACTGCCTCTTACTCATGAAGCCATCGAGCATCCTGACGAAGTGATAAGCCTGTAATCATACCCGACAAGATACTCCACGACTTCGAGAGAAGGATGAATAGCCTCGATGAAGGGTTACGTCCCGTAAAATTAACCCCCTAGTGTAGCACTTTTACAGTGTAAGAGCTCGCAGACGATTAAGAAGGAGCACCAGCCACTGAGGAGACACATGACTTCCAAAGGGTCATCAAATGCTTCGACAAGCAAACTCAAGCTGCCGTGAAACCTACAGAAGAGATCAATTTCGACACCAAGGAGAAGCTCAAGAAACTGTTAATCAACATAACACTCAGCCCCAAGGAACGACAATAGATTATCCAAGTCCTCCAAGATCACCTCAGCTCCTTTGCATGGTTCTATGAAGATATGCCTGGCTTAGACCCGAGCTTAGTAGAACATCACTTGGTCCTAGAGCCCGATGCAAAACCCGTCAAGCAAAAACTTTGAAGAATGCACCCTAAGATAGTGCTACAAATCAAGGAGGAAGTTGATAAGCTATATAAAGCCAAATTCATACGAGTCATCCTCTATCCCAATTGGATCATATACATAGTACCTGTCACCAAGAAAGATGGCAGAGTAAGCGTATGTATCGACTTTCAGAACTTCAGCAAAGCATGCCCAAAAGATGACTTCTTGCTCCCTCACATCGACACTCTGGTCGACAATACCGCCATGGGGAACCTACTACAACGTCATGGGGAACCTACTACAACGTCATGGGGAACCTACTACAACGTCGTCATGCCTTTCGGGCTCAAGAACGCAGGAGCCACGTATCAACGTGCCAATATGGTTATCTTCCATGACATGATGCATAAGTGCGTGAAAGTCTATGTTGACGACATATTAGTGAAGTCCCAGACTTGGGCAGGACATGCTGAAGCCTTACGATTGGTGTTATAAAGATAAGAAAAGTATCACTTGAAGATGAATCCGAATAAATGCGTGTTCAGAGTAACCTCTGAATAACTTATGGGATTCATAGTTAGCAAGCAAGGGATCGAAGTCGATCCGGTAAAGGTCAGAGCCATTCTCGAAATTCCACCTCTCTGCAACATCAAAGAACTACGAGGTCTGATAGGAAGACTATAATTCATCAGGAGATTCATCTCCTAGCACTCATATAGGTGAGATCCTTTCTACATACTACTTAAAGGAGGGGCTGAGTACATATGGGATGACTAGTGTCAACAAGCCTTCAACAATATCAAGAAGTACCTCCTCAACCCGCCAATACTATCATCGCCAGTTCCTGAAAGACCCCTAATCCTCTATGTGTCAGCAAATGACAAGGCCATGGGAGTGATCCTCACATAATATGAAGAAGATGGTAAGAGAGAGAAGACCATTTATTACCTCAGCAGAATGATAGTCGAGTACAAACATAAATACACACCAATAGAGAAGACATGCCTCACACTAGTATGAGCCTCGGTGAAATTATGACACTACTTGGAGCACATAAGATACTAGTCCTAGCACATATGGGCCCTCTAAAGTACATCTTCGGGAAACCGGCTATATCCAGAAAGATCGCCCGATGGCATATGCTCCTATAATAATTCGACATCACATATGTCACTTAGAAGTCTGTCAAAGGACAGGCGATCACCAACTACCTCACAGACCTTCTGCTCCAGGCAATGGACTTGTACACGAAGACTTTTCAGACAAAGATCTCCTCTCAATCTACAATGAAGAGCCCGCCAAGACTTCATGGATCCTCTACTTCGACAGCACTCTCAATCATAAAGGAAAAGGCATTGGGATAGTCCTGTTGAGCCTAGAGGAGTCATCATACCGAAAGCCTTTCCACTCGACTTCCCAGCCATCAACAATGTCGCTAAATATAAAGCCTTCATCATCGGACTACGAACAACGCTACAGTTAGGTGTCAAGCAGTTGAAGACAATAGGAGACTCCAAGCTTGTGATATCACAAGTCATCGAAGAATGGAAGACAAAAGAAAGGAGACTAATGGCATACTTGAAAATAGCTTAGTTCCTGATAAAGAAGTTCAAAAGAATTTCTTTCACGCACATCCCTAGACTGGAGAACGAGCTCATAGACTCTCTCACTACACTAGCCTCAGTCATTCATATACCAGTCGGATAGAACACCAAATCTTTTTTCATAGAGAGATTAACGGCACCAGCACAGAAAGTCGCCTGGCAAATAAAATCAGAATTATCGACTACACCGAAAGCCGTTGTGCAACTTACCCCAGGCAATCCCATGAAGAAAGAAGCTAATGTCACAACCTTTAGATTCAAGAAATCACCAACAGAAGACGGACAGCCATGGTACTTTGATATATGAAACTTTCTGAAGCATCGCCATGTCCCTCCCTATGCTACGAAGATTGAGTGAAAGACGATCAGAAATTGATGCGCAAGGTTCTGCATCCTGGGCGAGACCCTATACGAAGAAGCCTTCACTAAAGGAGTACTACTGTGATGCATTACGACTGCTAAAGGATAATATATTATTCGAGAAGTACACACCAGTTTCTACAGTGCTCTAGTCACGGTAGACAAAGACTCGCAGATCAGATCATACGACAAGGCTATTACTGGCTGATGATGACAAGGGATTGCCACCTCTATGTCCAATGCTGCAATCAATGCCAAGAACACACCCGGCTCATCAAAGCTCCACCAGTTGCATTGAACCCTATAACCTCACCATCGATGGCCATTCTCGATGTGGGCCTACGACTTCATCGGATCCTTCACAGACATAGTCGGGAATACTCACAAGCATGCATTCATACTCATAGCGACCGAATATTACACCAAATGGGTGGAAGCTTAGTCATATGTCAGAATCACTGCTTCCATGCTTGTGAAGTTTATCATTCGGAATATTATCACCTGCTTTGGAGTACCCATGATGTTCGTCACCGATAATGGACCACAATTCATCACAGAAAAGACGAAGAGACTAAAAAGATTCGGCATCGACCTACATCACTCATTGTTAAGAAGTGAAAAATAATATTTTTCACCTCCTAACCTGACCTTTGGTGGACCCTTGAGCTGACTAAAATATGTTTTAAGTGTATTTTGTAGATAAATAATAAATTACAAGCTTAGTGCAGACATCCACTTAAAATAGCCAAAGAAGTAATGTGCTGCTCAACATGTGACCTTACAGCCCAAAGGGCAACCAATCAAGTAGTCCACAAGAGCCTTAGAAGTTCATGAGATTATCTTTAACCCAATTAGGAAGGCTTGAGGCTAAGTGCAGTTGCAAGGAATGAGGATTGAATCCACCAAGAGGTGGTTGAGTGTTGAACAAAGGAAGAACATCACACTAGAGATGTGTGCCAGCAGTGGAAGCACAAGAGTAAACTTGTTGAGAGGTTAGCTTTAGTCGTCGAGAGGATCTGATACTCAAAAGGCAACATATCGAGAGGTTCCATGAAGCTGTCGAGAGGATGGATGCTATACATGAAGCTGTCGAGAGGTTGTTATACACAGGAGCCAAGCTGTCGAGAGGTTCTAAAGTGAATTAGTGAAGAGATCGAGAGGATGACAGATCCTGTCGAGAGGTTAGAAGTGCAGTAAAAGATCCTGTCGACACCTTACCTAAAGGTGTAGGAGAAGTCGAGAGGTTCCAAGTACATCTCGAGAGGTTCAACTGAACCTGACGAGCAATCTAAGACAACCTATCGATAACTCACCTGAAGCCATGCGCATTCTTGCGAGGATAGATTAAACCTGTCGAGAGCTTAGTGGTAGTTTGTATAACCAGTCAACGGGTTGATTATAACTTGTCGAGAGGATGAATGGAGAAATGAACAAAAAGGTGAAACGAGCTTCCAATCCTGTCGAGATGTTTCAATCCTGTCGAAAGAAACATAGATCCTGTCTACTAGTCATCCAATCCTATCGACTAGTGCAACTCAACTCCTCAAGAGGTTCCCAAACCTATCAAAATAAAGAGCAGGTAGACTGAGAACTTGTCGAGAGGTTTTCTGAACCTCTCAACACTCGAACTGATAACTTTTTAAGGCCCCTTTTACAGTAACTGCCAACTTCTAAATTTTGTGCACACATCCCAAAGCACATTAGTGACCCCTGGGGGCATTTTTAGTACTCAACTAAGCACGATCGAAAGCCCTAACTACCTCACATGTATTTACCAATTGTGGACCAATGAGAGAAGAGTTTCTAGAAGAAAAATTAGTCACATCAGTAGCCCAGAATAATAGAATTATTCTCTTGGGCTCTGATTGGCTGAAATGGATCTGAGAGAGAGGAAGAAGGTATAAATAGAAGATAAGTTTTACAGAAGAACCATCCAGAATTTAAGAGAACCAGAGTATAGCTCGAGATCCATTTTCCTCTAAGAACTCTCTCTCTCTTCCTTCTTCTCCCATTCTCTCTTTAGCCAATCATGGTTGGCTAAACTCCTTTCAGCAGTTAGGGTGAGGTCTTGAGCTCTAAATCGAGAGTTTTAGAGGCTTGTAAGAGATTGTATGTTACACAAATTACAGATCTTGGCACAATAGGATTGTAAGTTGTATTATTGCAATATAATTGTGGTTTTAAAAGGTAATTCTAATCTACATTTCACTTCTTCATCTTTGATTTCCCTAGATTGGATACTCCTGTGGATGCCAGCCAGAAATGGGGAGCTGGTAGCCTGGCACCCGCAACATCTGCAATAGTTTACCTGTTCCAATCAAGATCAATAGATTAGAACAATCTCTGGGATAAACTATATCTAGTAGAAGGGCAGATTATAATCCTAGGGTTGCTTCAATTCATTGGTGAAGATTGGATTCTTATACCTTGCATCTTCTAGGGGAACCCCGGGGAGCTTGTAGCCAGATAGAGGATTGTTATAAATCTATCCTCTATACTGCCTTTGATTCCTTTGATTTTCAGTAAGAGATCAAGACCCCTAGTTGCTGTTCTCCATCTTTTGAATTTTCATCTTTTCTATATCTCCCCTCATCTCTATGTTTGATCAAATCTGGATCACTTGCATTTAACCTTTGTACTTTGTAGTAAAAGTGATAAAAACCTAAAACCTCTCCTCTTTCCTATTTAGTTTAGCTTAAATTAGGATAGCGTGCCCGATCTATCATAGATCTGGGGATTTACTATAGTTAAATCATATTTCCCTGTGGAAATACCCTTACTTACCTTTTAAAACTTGTTGTAATAGCCCTAGTTCTTACAGGATTGGTTATTCACCTTGATTCCATACATCTATAATTTGTACCTTTTAATTGGCTATTTTAACCATATAATAACTGTGAGGTGGGCAGCACAACAAGTTTTTGTCGCCGCTATCGGGGAAGTTGTGTTTTTAACTTGGTAGATCTAAGTTTTTCTCATTTTTAGAATTAGACTTTTAATTGCCTGTTTAGTGTTTGACTAATTGCTGCTGTAGTTTTTTATAGTTTAATTGTATGTTTCAGATCTGGATCTGTGGTATTGAAAAGAGAATTGTACCAATGGGAGGAGCAAGCTCTGCTTAAGTTTGCATTCCTTAACTCTGTTTACATTTCTATGATCTGTAGCTTTGTAGATCTGCAACATTAGTTGTATATTTTGTGATTGTTTTGCTGAATTCTGTGTTATTCTCTATGATTATTTTGAGTCTTTGGTGTGCATGCTTGGGAGGAGATCTCTTAATCCTGAGATTGCTCCTTTAAATTTTGAAGTTGAAAGACTTCTCAGACCTAAAAACACCTTACACACCCCTTTAGTTGATTCTGAGATTGCTGCAATGGGTGAGCAACCTAGGATTTTAAAGGAATTCAATGCACCAGGGGTTTACAATTCTCCCTTTTGTATTCAATCTCCTACTATCCAAGGGAACTATGAGATCAAGTCTTCTATCATACAGATGTTACCCTCATACCATGGCCTGAGCAAAGAAGACTCATACAGTATATTGATAAATTTTTAGGACTGTGCACTACCTTCAATATTACAGGTTTGGGGGAGGAAGCAACTAGGTTGAGACTCTTTCATTTTTTACTAAAGGATAAAGCTAGAAGTTGGTTGTCAATTCTCTCACCCAATAGTATTCAGTCCTGGAATGACCTTCAATGTCAGTTTTTGGCCAAAATTTTTCTCATGTCCAAAATAAGTCAACTGAGGTAGAGCATTATCTCATTTGCTCAAGCCTCAACTGAATACTTTCACCAAGCTTGTGAGAGATTTAAAGAACTCTTGAAGCAATGTCCCCATCACCAAATTCATGAATTGCAACTTGTCCAAAGTTTCTATCAAGGAATTAATCTCAAAAGCAGGGATATGGTTGATGCCTTGTGTGGTAGTACATATCTTCATAAGACAGCTGATGAGGCTTGAGAGTTGTTTGATATCATTAGTGAAAACTCCATGCAAGTGAGACCTGAATCAGAGATTTTGGGACCCCTAGAGTGGTGAGAGAAAATACTACCAGACAGAAAATATATGAGGTGAGTGGACATAATGATTTGGAGAGGAAAGTGAATAGTTTGACCCAAAAGTTTGATAAGCTCATTGGAGCAATGCAGTCTCCAATGGCAGCCAAAGTGGAGGAGGCATGTGTTATATGTCAGTCCCCCACTCACTCCCTTGAGGAATGTCCCTCAGCTGCCCAATTTTTAGAATTTATAATGGAACATGTGAATGCTGCTCAGTCATATGGAAAACAGCCTACTACTAGTTATCATTGGAGAAACCACCCCAACTGGAGGTGGAGACAAGATACCTTCCAAAATTAACAGCAACAACCACAACAACAATTCATGCCTTATAGGAATGCCCAGTCATACTGGCAGAATTATTTTTTAAGGCCCCAATGCCAACAGCCTATAGCCCAACTAATGGTTCAACCTGTGCATCAAAGTGCACCAGCCCCAACACCCTCTAGGTCCTTCACATTTGAAGAGCAAGTTCTGGCTTCACTGCAGAATTTGGGCTCTTTATCTCAAACTGTTAAATCCCATAGTCAAAGCATCAAGAAGATAGAGGACCACCTTGGTTAGATATCTAATTCTTTGATTAGGAGAGAGGAGGAGAGATTGCCCAGTCAGCCCATGAATAATCCAAAGGGGCAGTACATGATTGGTGAGACTCCTTTTCATGAAGAAGTAAAATCTGTCACTACCTTGAGGAGTGGGAGGCTGGTGGATAACCAAGTTGGTATTGAGCCTGATGAGTCAAGTGCAGAAAATGAAGAAATAACTCATGAAAATATACAGCAGGAGCAACATATAAAAAATAAGGGGGGTGATGTGCCCCAACAGAAAATTGAAAATAAAAATAAAGAAAAATCTGATGAACTTGCTAAGGCTGCAAATGAGAGGTTAGTTCCCCATTTGCCATTTCCCAATACATTGAAAGCAGCTTCTCCTTATGCTAAGGTTGAGGAGATGATAGAAACTTTCAAACAAGTAAAGATCAACTTGCCTTTACTTGATGCCATCAAGCAAGTTTCAGCCTATGTAAAATTTTTGAAAGAATTGTGCACCCACAAAAGACAGTCTAGGATACACTTATCCACGAAGGTCTTTTATGCTAAGAAAATGAACCAAGTGCTGTCTATTACAACTCAAACCAAGCTGTAAGATCCTGGAGTTCTCACAATCCCCTGCATCATTAGGGATCATACTATTGAGAAGGCCTTATTAGATGTGGGAGCTAGTGTAAACCTACTTTCATATTCTGTTTATGAGAAGTTAGGCTTGAGAGAATTGAAGCCCACACATGTGGTGCTATTACTAGCAGACAGATCTGAAAGGAGGCCTGTGGGAATGATAGAGGACGTTTTAGTGAGAGTTGATAAATTTTTCTATCCAGCAGATTTTCTGGTTCTTGACATGGAGCTAAGCAATTGCACCACCTCTATTCCTATGATTTTGGGCAGACCTTTCTTGGCCACTGTCAATGCTTGTATTCAGTGTAGATCAGGAGTAATGGAGGTGTCTTTTTGGTAACATGAAGGTTAAATTGAATGTTTATAATACAGCAAATCAGCCTCACTTAAATGGTGAGGATTATTTTTCAATTGATATATGGGATGAGTTTGTGGAAGAGACTTTGCCCAAGCTGCTGCATTGTAATGATTTTTGTGATGATTTTGGTGATATTTTTTAGAATTTGTGGAGTAAGGTTGTGGAAGAGAAGGCCCCCACACCCATGGTTCAAGAGGTGAAAGCCTTAATATCTGATGTTGGGCCAGCAATAAGGTATCTTCCTTGGAAACCTACTGTGATGTCTCTTCTACCACCATCAAAGGCACCTTTGTTGCCTTCACTTGTATGTCCACCAGAGGTGGGGTTGAAACATGCATTTTTGGGGGCAAACCAGAAATTACCAGTGATTATTTCTTCCTCTCTCACTGATGAGCACGAGGAAGAATTGTTGTGTGTTTTAAAGAAGCATAAGAGAGCAATTGGCTGGACCATTACTGACCTTGGGGGCATCAGCCCTGCTGTATGTATGCATAAAATCTACCTGGAAGAAGGTTTCAAACCCTCTAGAGAAATGCAAAGAAAATTGAATCCCCACATACAAGAAGTGGTGATGGAAGAAGTGGTCAAATTGCTAGATGCTGGAGTCATCTACCCAATTTCAGATTTTGAATGGGTGGCACCTACTTAGGTGGTACCTAAGAAATCTGGAATTACTGTGATTAAAACTAATGCTGGTGAGCTTGTTCCAACTAGGGAAACCACAGGTTGGAGGGTGTGTAAAGACTATCGAAAGCTCAATCTGAAAGCCAGAAAAGACCATTTTCCTTTGCTCTTCATTGACCAAATCTTGGATAAGTTAGTAGGAAAGTCTTTTTATTATTTTCTTGATGGATATTCAGGGTATAACCAAATCCCTGTTTATCCACAAGATCAAAAAAAGATAATATTCACATACCCATTTGGCACCTTTGCCTATTGAAGGATGCCATTTGGATTGTGTAATGCACCTGCAACTTTCCAAAGGTACATGTATGCTATATTTTCTGATATGATTGAGCAGTTTCTAGAGATTTTCATAGATGATTTCTCTATTTTTGGGGATAGTTTTAGCCAATCTCTACACAATCTCAACCTTGTGTTACAAAGATGTGAGAAAACCAATTTGGTTTTAAGTTGGGAAAAGAGTCATTTTATGGTCACTCAAGGCATTGTCCTTGGCCATATAGTTTCTCACAGTGGCATTGAAGTAGACAAGGCTAAAATATATTTGATTGCACATTTATGCACACCAAAAACTGTGAAACAAGTCAGATCCTTCTTGGGGCATGCTGGCTTCTATAGGCGATTTATCAAAGATTTCAACAAAATCTCAAAACCTCTTTGCCACATGTTGTGCCAAGAGGTCCCCTTTGATTTCAATGATGAATGCCTTAAGGCCTTTGAGCTATTCAAAAGTTGCCTAATCTCTACACCTATCCTTCAGGCACTTGATTTTTCTATACCTTTTGAGTTGATGTGTGATGCATCAGACTTTACAATTGGTGCAGTCTTGGGATAAAGGAAGGATAAGGCCCCTTGTGTGATTGCTTATGCAAGCAAAATTATGATTGATGCTCAGTTAAATTACACTACAACTGAAAAGGAACTGTTGGCAATTGTCTTTGCTCTAGATAAGTTCAAGTCTTATGTGTTGGGATCCAAGATAGTGGTTTTCATAGACCACTCAGCCCTAAAATACCTTTTGTCAAACAAGGATGTAAAGCCTAGATTGATAAGATGGATCCTCCTATTACAGGAGTTTGATCTTGAGATCAAGGACAAGAAAGGGGTTGAAAATGTGGTTGTAGACCACTTGTCTAGGATCCTAGCAGAGGAGTTTAATAGGCTACCTGTTAATGACCCCTTTTCGGATGAACAACTGTTTGTTATCAGCACCTCTACACCTTGGTTTGCAAATATTGTGAATTACTTAGCAGTAAGGAAGATCCCCCCACATTAGAACAAAATAGACAAGGATCTGTTCTTTTAACATATCAGACATTATATGTGGGAGGATCCATACCTATTCAAGCATTGTGTAGACCAAGTGGTGAGGAGATGTGTCCCTGTTGAGGAATTTCATAATATACTAACTATGTGTCATGAATAGGCTTGTGGAAGACACTTCAGTGAGAACAAAATTAATGCCAAGGTGCTCCAAAGTGGATTTTATTGACCCACTCTTTTCAAGGATGCATGGCTTCATTGTAAAACTTGTGAGAGATGTCAAAAGATGGGAAGTATCTCCAAAAGAAACTCCATGCCTTTATAGCCCATACTTGTGATTGAACTTTTTGATATTTGGGGGATTGACTTCATGGGT
Source organism: Chloranthus sessilifolius (assembly GCA_021018995.1). NCBI lineage: Eukaryota > Viridiplantae > Streptophyta > Magnoliopsida > Chloranthales > Chloranthaceae > Chloranthus > Chloranthus sessilifolius. The sequence goes on from CM037588.1 coordinate 14,590,749, forward strand.
CCTTTCCTTCATTCCTTTGGATACAACTATATTCTTGTAGTTGTAGACTATGTGTCCAAATAGGTTGAAGCCATAGCTACAAGAACCAATGATCACAAGATTGTCCTCAACTTCTTGAAGGATAATATTTTCTCCAGGTTTGGCACCCCCAGAGCTATCATTAGAGATGGGAGGAGCCACTTTTGCAATAGACAATTTGAGAACCTACTTAGAAAGAACTTTGTGACACACAGAGTTGCCACCCCATACCACCCATAAACCAGTGGGCAGGTGGAAATTTCTAATAGAGAAATCAAACACATTTTGGGGACAACTATGAGAGTGGATAGGAAGGACTGGTTCTTGAAGTTACCTGATGCTCTGTGGGCTTATAGGACTGCTTATAAGACCGCAATAGGAGTGTCTCCTTTCAGGCTGGTATATGACAAGGCATGCCATTTACCTGTAGAGCTTGACCATAAGGCTTATTGGGCTGTTAAAGCATTGAATACTGACTTAACTTCTATTGGCATACACAGGAAACTCCAGCTGTCAGAGCTGGAAGAGCTGAGATTGGAGGCATATTCAAATGCTAGTATCTACAAGGAGAAAACCAAGGCTTTCTATGACAAATATCTACTGAGGAAAGAGTTCACAGCTGAAAACAAGGTCTGGTTGTTCAACTCTAAATTGAGATTGTTCCCAGGTAAGTTAAGATCCAGATGGGAGGGACCTTACGTAGTTAAGCATGTATCCTTATCTGGAACTGTTGAAATCAAGGATCCAAAAGATGGAAGGACCATAAAAGTGAATGGTCAAAGGCTCAAGCTTATTGTTGAAAATGTGGTGGAGCCTATGCTGACCATTCACTATCATGAACCTCCATAACATGTCTGAGTTCCAACAATATAAACTATGTATAATAACATGTTTGGTTATTTTTGCTGTTGTTTCTATTTTTGTTTCATTTATGTTTGGCATTATACATGAATGTTGCCATGTGTGTTTAGTATCTCATGTAGGATAATAAGTCAAATTTGTGAAGTGGATAGAGTTGAAGTGTCAAATCTATTGGGGAATGAACTGGGAACTGATTACAAGCCTTTTTAAACTAAAATACAACCTGGCGATAGGTTCTATGAACATCTCGATAGGTTCTGAGAATTCCCAGTTTGCATTTCAACAAGATCTAGAAGCTGTCGAGAGGTGTGAATTAATTCTCAATAGGTTCTGACGGTGTAAAGTTGGTTGTGGATAGGATCTGTGAAGGTTTCGACAGGTTCTAAAGGCTTTGGTTGAATTCTCGACAGGTTTAGGATACCTATCGAGAGGTTCTTTGATCCTCTCGAAGTGATTTTTCTGGAGCCTGGAACCTGTCGAAAGGATTATATGTTGAACTCAAAGTGCCTGTAGGGAGGTTCTGTGAACCTCTCGAAATTAATTTTTCCGTAACCTTGAACCTATCGATAGGATGGAATGAACCTCTCGTGAGGATCAATTACTTTTTACCCTTCGACAGGTTGCATCAACCTATCGACACCTTTCCCCAATCCAGTCGAAGCTCATTTCCCATTGCTTTAAACCTAGCGACAACTCCATTTTAACCATTCGCAGCTTCTCTCTGAGCCTTAAGTCTTCTTTGTTTGCCACTACTCAAATCGCTTTAATTTCTCCAGACACCCTAAACCCTAAACCTAATCTGAGTTGATTTGGTGTCGTGCACAGCATGATCTGAGAAACCCTAATTTTCTATTGGTAAGTTCTTCTCCAGTTGCACTTTGTGATTTCCAAATTTGGCACTTCAATTTCTAATTTGTGTGGGTAATTTGAGCAATCAAAATAGTCTGTGTGGTGATTGAAATTGGATTTGTGTGGATTGAGTTCCTCATGGCTGGTCAAGAGGATACCTTGGATAATATTTTCAAAGTACCTTTCAAGTCCGTCACCAAAGCCACTAGGAAGTCCAGTAGGCTCACCACATAACCCACAGAATCCCCACCTATAAAGAGAAAGTTGGTCATGGACCAAGCTGAGAAAACTGTGAAGTCCAAGAAAGCCAAGAAATCAAAGAGGGCCCAAACTAGTGAAGAATTTGTTGAGGATGCCCCTGAGGTAGAAATCCCTGTGCCTGAAATTCCTGAGTCTGAGGATAGCCCTGTGGCTGAGCCTGAAGTCCCTGTGACCCTATTTACTCCCAATGAATTTGTGGATACCTTAAGCCTAATTTCAGAGATAATTGTGGATACACCCTATTTTTCTAAGGAGGAGGATTGCAAATGAAGGTAGGTCTGACACCACTGATGACCCCTTTGCAAGAGAAATCCTACCCTAGGCTGGTCAAGCTGTTGTATCAGAACCTGAGAAAGAAGACCAGGCCAGGTTCAACTGGTCCTTGTCTGGAGATTGTAATTGATCACCAAGAGATTGTTGTGAATTACAGTGATATAGGGTTGGTTCTTGGAGTTCCTTCTATTTTTGATCCTTCCTATGGACTGCCTGAGCTTGAGACTGTGCCATTTAAGACTATGGCTAGACATCTAACTCAGGGTATTGTGGGGTCTGGGGAGTCATTGATGAGAAGGGATTTACACCCCAACATACTCTTCATTGATTCCATTTTGAGGAAGAATGTTTATCTCAGTGGCCATTAGCAAGAGAGGAGAATACCAATAGTGGATGCCCTATACTTTTTCTCTAAGGGCCAGTTTTTAAATGCTGCTTGGTTAGTGTTTGAAGCAATGGTGGATGTGAATGACAAATGTAGGAAGGCCTAAGCCCTACCAGGGCTCCCCTACAGCAGGCTCATCACTGCCTTGCTTAAGAGAGGTCAATTTGTTTTTAAACGGGATGAGGAAGTGGAGATTGTGAAGCCCAAAGTTTTTGGAAAGAGGGCTTGGTCTGCCAGTAGGACTTTGATTGGAAAAAGTAAGAGTAAATCTATTAAGAGTCCTGAAAGGGAGGCACCTCAAGTGGCCAACTCTGCAACTGCTCCTTTGATTCCCTCAGCACCTTCAGTCATCCCCTCCATTCCTTCCATGTCTATGTCATTGCCTAATATCCCTAGCTTTTCCATCCCATTAGCCTCTCTACCATCCATCTCATTTCCTTTACCCTCCATTACAGTTTCCATACCTCCCAGCACTTCAGGCTCCCTTTCCACCATCACAACATCCACACTTTTGCCAGTTCCTCTTACCACTGCCCCCATCCTTACCTCAACTTCATTACCCAGCCCATCCATCCTAGTTGTTGAACACTTAAGCAATACACTATCTTCATCAGCTGACCTAACCACTTCTTCCCCTCCATCCTTAACATTGACCTACCTTCTCCATATCACCTCCACATACCCAGGACCACATAACCAGTGAGGGGTATTCATCTCTGATGCAGTCCATCATGGACAATATTGAGCATGAGTACACCCCACTACCAGATTCTCCACATCCCACCTCTCCACAGCCTACCCATTTACACACTTCGCCCACCCCACCTTTTAACCATGCCCACACTCCCCCTTTCCAACCAATTCCACCAATCCAACCCATAGCCCCTGTCACACCTAATCCTTTACCCCATATCCTCAACTTATTACTTTCCCTTCAATCCAATGTGATGGCCAACAACCACACCCAATCATCAATTGAGGCCACACTCCAAGACATGAACTCCACACTCCAAAACCAAGCCTCCATTCCTACCACTGTGCTCACCATCAAATCCACTTTATAAATTTTAACCCAACCATCCCAACAGCCACATATCCCTTTACCCATCCATATAACCACTCCCCCCCCCCCCCTTCTCCACAACCCTTAACCTTGGCTGAACCTATCCCTGAAGTTCCTCTCCCTACCTTTACCACTGCCTATACGCAAACTATCCCTACACCTGATTTTGCATTTCCCCAGCCCATTGCCTCTCCTTCTACCCCACCCATGCCATCATCCATTCCCCCTCCATAGCTGGATGGCCCTACTTCCCCTGCTGATCAGCCCATCCAACCTGCTTCCTTTAATCCCATGCCTCCATACTATACACTCCTCAGAGCCATGCAAGCCAATGCCTATATTAAGAGAGATGTACTTAGAGGCATGGCTGACCTGAGAATCACAGTGAGGTAGCCTCTGCTTGACCAAATCAAATTTCTATAAGTGACCTATAAGTTGGAGAAGAAACAGATAAAGAAGGGCTGACAAGAAATTATGGTGCAATACAACCATGAGAAGAATAGAGCTGAGGGCCAGGAGGATGTGATAAAGGCCTTGCAAGCACAGCTGAGAGTAGCAGAGGATAAAGCTTATGATTATAGGGTGACTATTACAGCCCTACAGAAGAATTTAACTGAAAAGACTGACCGGGAGTTAGCTGAAGCTGTCTCCAAGGAATTAAACACTGATACACCTCCCATAGAAATAACTCCTCAACTGAAGGAGCCTAGCACAATCAAGCCTGACATAAAATTCAAGGAGCCCCCTTCCAAGCCTAAGCCACCCCCTACAAAGAATACCACCCCCAGGACTAGAAAAACTTCATCCACAAGGTCCCCGTCCACTGCTGCTGCTCGAAAGAAAGCAAAGGGTAAAGAACTCCAAGATCCAACTTAGGCTACAGAGGAGTCAGATGATTAGAGTTGTACAGTTAGGATGTTTTTGCATAATCTCTTTGTAGATCACTTTCCTTTACATTATCCATATTTTTGTGTTATCAATGGAATTTATCTTTAGTCTATTTTCTGTGATTTTCTTGTTGCCTTTCTATTTGATTGTTTGCTTTCTTGTCATTATTTGTGTGTTATGATTAATACTTATTCTTATTTTGTTTGTGTATTGGTGTTCTTTGTTTAGCTGAGTGTTTATTTATTTATTTTTCTTTCCTTGCTAATCTATATAAGTTTTTCCTCTGCTGCACATCTCTTTATATTTAAATCAGTGAGGATACTGCTCCTCATAGGTTTGAGGGTGTGGCAAGGTTTGCCAATGGATAGTTAATGGTAGTGCAGCAATATTTTAACAAAAATTGAGAAAATAAAATAATCTCCCACCTGATTTTTTTTAAAATAGAGGATATTAAAAACTTTTTAAAACTGAGACATGCTATAGTTCTAACATTTTCATGAAGCAAATGTTAGAAAATTTTCAAAAATTAGTGCTTAGTGAACTGGAAAAGAGAGAAAATTGTGAGGATATACCCCAGAAATCTGATGAAAGATCATACCTAGTTAGATTTGGGCCTAAAATTTTGTTTTTGAAGAGTGTTTGGCAATTTTTCTGCTCTAAGGACTGATTGGATCTAGTTTTGCTCACTAGAAGTTAGGCAAATCCAAGTTGAAATTGCTTGACAACATTCATGACATTGAGGACATGAGTAAGGCCATCCCTTGGATAGTTTGAGCTTAAAATTTCCCACCTTTGAACTTCCCTTGATATACGCTTTTTGAGCTTTAAAAAATCCCAATTTTTCTTCAATAAAAACCAGAGAATTTGAACCAAAAACCTCTTGACCTGTTTCAGTTCACCCTCAATCTGAGAAATTAGAAAATAGGAGGAGAAGTGAGGTTAAAGGAGCAAGGTTTGACAGTTGGTTGAAAAAGAAGAAAGCATAGTTGGTGGCAATTGTGGCATTCCAGCCCATAAAAAGAAAAATGTAGAAAAATACAAAAAGCATACAAAAAGAAAAGAAAAATAGAAAAGCAAAATAAAAGAATGAGAAAGAGAAGTCACTTCATTGGATGTTTTGAAAGAGAAGAGAAAAAGCTGCTCACTTTGGCTCTAAAAATTCAAAAAGAAGATGGATTTATGCTGAAATGAAGGTTGTGAAGTTACAAATCACCTCCATACCTTACTAATTTATCAAATTTGAATTCTTTTATTCCCTTTTATTCTTTGTAAACCTCACCCATAAGGCACATTACAATCTAATAAAAAGACCCTACTGATCTGAAAATGGATTGAGTTGTCATGTGGAGATGAGAAATGGTTTGATCTATGGTGAAAAGAGTTAGAAATTTTCAGAAATTGGAGCAATGCCTATACTCATGCTTGCAATCCTATTTGAAGGCTGTAACTGTTCTTGAGCCGTGTGAATTGATATATCCTTCTATTTTTGTTGAGAGTGACAACCCTGGTGAGCTTTGGGTCTGAAATTGGGATTGTTGGGGGCATTATCAAAACATGATTCTCAATTTGAGGGTAAGCTTTGCATTAATTTTCATACAAACTACCTTGACATGAGCTGATTGTGTAGTAATTACAGTAGCATTTTAGTTTTAAACTGTCATATTTTTGCTAAAAATCTTTTAAAACTGAATGGACAAGGTATGGAATGAATTTTATATTGCTTGAATTTTGTTTTAACATGATGCATTGATATTAACTGAGTCATTGGAGAAGTTTGTGGGTAACTTCACTGAAAACCCTCAGGAGACTTCACTCCTCCACTAGGGATCACCTAAGGGTTTAAAAGGCTTGATGCATATGCTAAATGCATCTGTGTTCCCTACAAAAGTGGCATTCTTCATTTTCAATAATTATTTTTACTTTCTCCTTTGCTCAGGGACTAGCAAAGCTTAGGTTTGGGAGTGTATTAAGCAGTGAAAAATATCATTTTTCACCTCCTAACCTGACCTTTGGTGGACCCTTGAGCTGACTAATAATGTGTTTTAAGTGTATTTTGTAGGTAAGAAATAAATTGCAAGCTTAGTGTAGACATTCACTTAAAATAGCCAAAGAAGCAATTTATTGCTCAACATGTGACCTTACAGCCCAAAGACCAGCCAATCAAGTAGTGCACAAGATCCTAAGAAGTTCATGAGATTGTCTTTAGCCCAACTGGGAAGGCTTGAGGCTGAGTGTAGTTGCAAGGAATGAGGATTGAATCCACCAAGAGGTAGCTGAGTATTGAATAGAGGAAGAATAACACACTAGAGATGTGTGCCAGCAGTGGAAGCACAAGAGTAAACCTGTCGAGAGGTTAGCTTTAATTGCTGAGAGGATCTGATACTCAAAATCCAACATATTGAGAGGTTCCATGAAGCTGTCGAGAGGATGAATGCTATACATAAAGCTGTCGAGAGCTCCCCAATAGCTGTGGAGAGGTTGTGATACACAGGAGCCAAGCTGTCGAGAGGTTCTAAAGTGAATTAGTGAAGAGATCAAGAGGATGACAAATCCTGTTGAGAGGTTAGAAGTGCAGCAAAAGATCATGTCGACACCTTACCTGAAGGTGCAGGAGAAGTTGAGAGGTTCTAAGTACATCTCGAGAGGTTCAGCTGAACCTGTCGAGCAGTCTAAGACAACCTTTCGACAACTCACCTGAAGCCATGCGCATTCTCGCGAGGATAGATCAAACATGTTGAGAGCTCAGTGGTAGTTTGTATAACCAGTCGACAGGTTGACTATAACCTATCGAGAGGATGAATGGAGAAATGAATAGAACTGTGAAATGGGCTTCCAATCCTGTCGAGATGTTTCAATCCTGTCGAAAGACACAGATCCTATCGACTAGTCATCCAATCCTATCGACTAGTGCAATTCAACTCCTCGAGGGTTCCCAAACCTATCGAAATAAAGAGTAGACAGATTGAGAACCTGTCAAGAGATTCTCTAAACCTCTCGACACTCAAACTGGCAACTTCTCAAGGCCCCTTTTACAGCAACTGCCAACTTTCGAATTTTGTGCATACATCCCAAAGCACGTCAGCTACTCCTAGGGGGGCATTTTTGATAGTCAACTGAGCACGATCAGAAACCCTAACTGCCTCACATGTATTTACCAGTTGTGGACCAATGGGAGAAGAGTTTTTAGAAGAGAAATCAACCACATCAGTAGCCCAGAATAACAGAATTATTCTCTTGGGCTCTGATTGGCTAAACCAGATCAGAGACAGAGGAAGAAGGTATAAATAAAAGAGAAGTTTTATAGAAGAATCATCCATAATTTGAGAGAACAAGAGCATAGCTCGAGATCCATTTTCCTCCAAGAACTCCCTCTCTCTTCCTTCTTCTCCCATTCTCTCTTTAGCTAATCATGGTTGGCTAAACTCCTTTCAGTAGTTAGGGTGAGGTCTTGTAAATCGAGAGTTTTAGAGGCTTGTAAGAGATTGTATGTTACACAGATTACAGATCTGGGCACAATAGGATTGTAAGTTGTATTATTACAATGTAATTATAATTTTTAAAGGTAATTCTAATCTATATTTTACTTCTTCATATTTTATTTTCCTGGATTGGATACTCCTGTGGATGCTAGCCAGAAATGGGGAGCTGGTAGCCTGGCACCCGTAGCATCCGCAACGGTTTACCTGTTCCAATCAAGATCAATAGATTGGAACAATCTCTGGCACGAACTGTATCCAGTAGAAGGGCAGATCATAATCCTAGGATTGCTTCAATTCATTGGTGGAGATTGGATTCTTATACCTTGTATCTGTCGGGGGAACTCGGGGAGCTTGTAGCTAGATGGAGGATTGTTGCAAATCTGTCCTCTACACTACCTTTGATTCCTTTGATTTTCAATAAGAGACCAAGACCCCTAGCTGTTGTTCTCCATCTTTTGAATTTTCATCTTTTCTATATCTCCCCTCATCTCTGTGTTTGATCAGATCTGGATCACTTGTATTTAACCTTTATAGTTTATCGTAAAAGTGACAAAAACTTAAAATCTCTCCTCTTTCCTATTTTAGTTTAGCTTAAATTAGGATAGAGTGCCAGATCTATCATAGATCTGGGGATTTACTATAGTTAAACCACATTTCCCTGTGGACATACCCTTACTTACCTTTTAAAATTTGCTGCAACAGCCCTGGTTCTTGCAGGATTGGTTGCTCACCTTGATTCCATTCATCTATAATTTGTGTCTTTTAATTGGCTGTTTTAGCCATATAATAACTGTGAGGTGGCCAGCACAACACTCATCGCCATTCTATCCCTAGGGAAATGGATAAGTAGAGGCCACAAATAAAATCCTAATATGGATTCTAAAATGAACAGCGTAACCAAGCAATGGAGCCGACTGGCCTGAACGACTACCAGAAGCACTCTGGGCCTATAGAACTTCTATTCGCACGGCCACTGGCAAAACTCCCTTTCTCCTTACGTATGGAATTAAAGCAGTCCTGCCTTATGAAATACAAGTTCCATCCCTACGTATCCAACTTGACGTTGAGCTATCCTTAGATGGAAGGAGGGTTGCTTTGCTCGCTGAGCTAGAACAACTCGATGAGACGCATCTAAAGGAAGCTGATCATGCTCAAGTATACCAGAGGAGGATGGCCAAAGCCTACTATAAGAATGTCCTCAAGCGAACTTTTGAAATTGGAGAATTATTCTTAAAGAAAATCATGCCTTCCAAACACGCCCATCCAAAGGGAAAGCTGAAACCAAACTGGGAAGGCCCGTATGTCATAGCAGCCGCATACCCAGGGAATGCATACAAGCTGGTGAACTAGGACGGGGAAGAGCTCCTTAACTCCTGGAACGCCATGTATCTCAAAAAATACTAACCTTAGGCTCGTAATCATCATATCCCGTAATCAGCTACCTATATCTATCACCCCCTGTAGTCATCAAGACTCATTCATTAGTCGTACGCATTCATTTCCCAGGATATCCTTAAAGGCTTCTGATCCACTGCCCACCTTCTTATTCGGGCAATCTGATTGAAACAACTAGTGAAATACCTGACCTCTTCCAAAAGTATTGGTAACACCCGATTCTCACTCCTTTTCCCCACCATTGGAGGAGATGTTAGAGCACAAAAAATAAAGATGTTAGGTTCAATCAAAACTCATCATTCTTGCATTAGCAAGTTGCTTTCAAAATATATACGCATACATAATCGAGCAGAGCAATACAACGAGTGAACAAGTCAATGAGCCCAGGAAAGCATAAGCAAATCGTGAGGACATTTATGATAATCTTACTAGGAAAGTATAAGCAAACTGCAAGGGCATCCCTGGTGTCTCAATACTACTAGATATCATCGTAAGGTGGTGGGAGGAGGACAAACTCCTGCCAACCATAGAATAAGGGACTTTGATGGTGCCGAAGCATGACGGAGAGCTCAATCATGACACCCCATCTCCCTGAGAAAAAGACTGTTACTTATCCCTTTTTAAAATTGTAAGATACAAACTAATCCCTTACATCATTGAGCCTTATCCCCTCTTTCACCCTTAATTTATATTTTTGGATAGTGAGTCAGAACCCTCCTAAGATATCCCTAGATATGAAATAAAAAACTCTTGAATGACGACTGATGTAAGCACTTACTATCTACCGCTCACTCTCTACTGCTGACTATGGGATAAGATGATTACTGCAGAAGGTAGAGCCCTAGTATACGACTGATATGGCTAGACGATCTCCCCCAGTTCGGTGACAGTCTCAAGGAATTTCCTCGACACTAATTCATCAAAGCGCATATCGCTCCTCATAGACCCAAGTACTCACAAAAAAATTCAGAAATGCTCCATTGCACCTTGACATTGGGGCATTTTTTTGGAAAAAGGAATCAGCTTGAGACCCCTGCTTGTTCACAGACAGATGCAGAAAATTGAAGTCATCACCTCAGGAAGAATGCTGAAGATACCGCACTGCCTATTCCATCACGTCCCTGCACTAGGGAATTTTTTTTAGTTCTAGATTTTTCTTTCAGTTATTTTCTTTCCCTATTGCATCATTTTTTCCTTTTTTGTAATGAAAAATAGTAGCCAAAAAAAAAAGAGAAAAAATGATACAATAATCTATCTTTAATACCAGGCCTCGGCCTGAGACACCACCCCTTGACAATCAGCAAGGGGGGAAATAAAATTACTAATAATTTTATCCTCATGTGTAGATATAGAGTAACCTTCAACTATTAGTGGGCCAACTCAAGGAGCATCCAAGTCCCAATAATAGGCGACGACACCAAGAGCAAGCGGCTAAAGCATGGATGGTAAAGCAAGAGTAAAAGTGCAAATGGGTACATCTAAACTAAAGAATCTTTATATATATATATATATATATATATATATATATATATATATATCAATTTTTTTTACATCTATCATCGGGGCATACCCCCTATATATACAATAAACAAAAGGAAAATGAATGAGCCCTACTCCCTACGCTGCCTCTGGGATGCCCGATCACTAACCCCGGTATCATCGACCCATGGATCAGGAGTCTGAACCTCCGAAATCTCCATCCAAGCCCCTGGAGTAGGTGGGCACTCCCTGGGAAGGGAAGGTCCAGCAACTGAACCCCCCTCACACACTTGACTAGCAGCCCGTCTAGACCGTGAGTGCGAAGGGACCTCAGCAAGTAACTCCTAGATAAGGGAGTCCTTATGAGCGTAGTCCCTGACACATTCACGCGTCGTACGATGAGGCTGGTCAGCCCGAGAACCAATGCCCACCGACTCTGATTGGGCAAGATGACCGACCATCCCACGGACTCCTCACTCACTCCTCGCTAGTCGGTACTGTAGCCGATCTATCATAGCCTACATCTCTGATCGCACTAACTGATGAGCAGCCCCTATCGCCTTAGTTTGAGTCCCTTGCGTAACAAGCATGTCAACCGGCAGGTCCTCACGACTATGCGTATCTCCGAGAACCCACCTCGCTCCCGAAATGGCGCACGCCCGAAGGATCACCCAAAGTCAAGAACCAATTATACTCACAAAGGAAGGAAAATCCTGAAAAGGAAATGAGAAACATACCAGATCCACCCTCTCTTGAAGGAGATGCTCTACAGTCGCGGTGGTCACTGGATCGGCATGCGGTGGAGGAGGAGCCTCAGACATAGATGGCTGCAACACAAGACAGAAAGGAAAGACACATCAGATAGTATTATGACAAAAGAATCAAAAATAAAATATAATTACGCCAACTACAATATACTTGAGTAGGGATAGGAGTAGACTCCTGAGGGGGAGCCTCAAGAGCAGAGTTAGGGATGACCTGCACAAGAACCAAACCATCCAACATGTCAGACAAAACCAAATCAACAGAAACGGAAATGAACTAATACACACATTATACCTAACTCTCTGGACGTAAAGAAGCAGCTGCCGCCTCCCGCGTCTGGAAGTCCTCGGCAACCTAACGCTGAAGATATATAACACATTATTAGCAAAAGACGCTAGGCAACACAAGGCAAAATAACTTCGAAGATCGAAGAAACTCATCCAATGCTCCAACTTAGCTCGAAGCTGAGTTATCAAGGGATCCTCCCGACTCGATGAGGCAGCCGAAGAAGGATCAAGTGCTGGAGCAGATGCCCCAGCACTCGATAACTCTGACCTCTGCAACGCATATGACAAACAAAATAGAAGAAGTGACAAAAAAAGTCGTGGTAATGATTAATAAAATTGAATTAAGAAAAATAGTCACCAATCGATCAATCTCTGAACGTAGGCTGGCCTCTACCTCCCGACTAGCTTGTTATTGACCCCTGAGCAGCTCGACCAGCACTGTCTGGCGAGCGACCCCACCCTCTCTCTCAGTCTAGCAGGCAGAGAAGAGCAGAAATAAACAATCATATTAAACCAACCAAGTAAATGGACCGATAACTAAAACAAGTAAAATAACTCACCAGAGATCGTCGGGTCTCCACCAGCTGAGGCCTCAGCTCGTCCTCCGCCCTCCTGGCCTGGAAGACGGAGTCTATCAAAGAGCGCAACATCTCCTCATCAGGACGAGGAGCACATCCCGTCTGCTCCATCACCTGGTGCAGGGCATCTATAGCTCCACGGACACCCGTGCCGAGGTGGCTCTCCACCAATGCGACCAATCTCTCCCTCAGTGCTGAGGTGGACTCAGTGTTTGTGCTGATTTATTGTGTAATGATAGTAAAACAGGGGATGAATTCAGCAGATCTAAAATATCCTAGACCTGTAAGATACTGGGTCCTTTGTAGCAAGTTTTAATAAGTAAGGGAATGTCCACAGGGAGGTGAGTTCAAAATATAGTAAATCTCCATATCTGTAAGAGATCTAGCACCCTAACTAATGCTAAGTCAGCTAAAAGAAAGGAGAGAGGTTAAAAAGGGTTGCCACTTGATCTAAACTACACTTAAAATGTAAACTAAATGAGATCGAGTCCAGAGATCTAGATCTTGCAAATGGAAGGGTTTAAAAATAAAAAATGGAGAAGAGCAGCTTGGAAATTGGTCTCATTGCAATCAGGTTGAGTTGGTCATGTTACAGGGGCAGAGCACACAATTCCCTCAGCTGGCTACAAGCACAGCTGCAGGGTAGAAGGCTCCACTCTAAACCAAAGGATTTAACTGATCTTAAGGCTATGGTCTGTCCACTTTAATGGTCACAGACCATCCTATAGACTTCATCCGATCCAAAGGTTTATGGTAGAAGAATCCAATTGAAACAAGAGATTGGACTGCTCTTAAGGCTATGATGTCCACTTTAATGGTCACAGATCATCCTAGGGAATTCCTCCAAACCAAAGGTTTCAACCAGAGCATTAAATCCACTACAGATGCTACAATTTTTAGGTCATAGACATAAGAAATTATAGGGATATTAGATCTAGGGAGATCAGATGGTATCCAAGAGGTCTACCAGTTAAGTGGGTCAGCTGATCAACAGACTCCTCTACACAAATCCGATCGAGCACCAAATGAAACCAAAGGAACTATAGATCTAATTAAATCAATAAAAACAACATTTACATTATAATAAAACTCGCTCTACAATAAATGCTCTCAGATCTGTAGTCTGTGCAGCAATTAACCCACAATAACACTCTCAACCTTACCCAATTACAGATCTAACCTTTCTCTTTGCTGCTCCTAGGGAATTAGCCAACCATAGTTGAGCTAAAAGTGGGAAAATGAAATTTTCCTGTAAGCTCTGATCTCCAGAATTTGATCCAAATCTTGATCTCCCCCAATTGTAATTGGGGATCTCAATATATAGCTTTATCTCTTATTTTTCTTGCCAATATTCCCTTCTAGAAGGTCCTCAGAGTTTGTTAGTGTTCTGTTAGAGCACGTGAGTTGGTTAGGGTCTCCTAGGGCATCTTTGGATCATCGTGTGGTCACCAATGTGCCTTGGTTTACGTTTAGTAGGTCACCAAGTTGCAGCGTGTGAACAACCTATTTTCTGAGAAGTTCTTCACATGATTTCGACAAGTTGAGGAAGCTTTCGACAGGTTCAAATGGAGCTTTTTGGTCCTTTCGCTAGGTTCTCAGATCTCTTCGATAGGTTCCGATAGGATGAGCCTTCTCTTAAAGCTTCAACATTCTTAGCCCTTTGCCTGGAGCATTCAATAGGTTGGGGGATCTTTTCGACAGGTTGTAGGAACATTTTGATAGGTTCAGCTCTGTATGCCATCATTCCGATAGGATTGCTCTCACTCCTATCGAAGGGCCCAAGCACCCTTCGGTAGGTTCTGTTCCAGTGTCTCCATCTCAATAGGTTCAGGAAACCATTCGATAGGTTCCCCATACACCTCAGGTAGGCTTTCGATAGGATGATTTCTTCCTTTCTTTCAGCTGCTCGATAGGTTCTTAGATCCTATCGAACTCCTCAATCCACACGAATCCATCCTTTCTCTGCCTTCAGATCCTATCGAAACCTTTCCAACTGCACGAATTCCTCCATTTCTCGCTCTCAGCTCCTATCGAAGTCTTCAGGTAGCCTCTCGATAGGATGTTTTCAGCCTATTTTCACTTCCTTCGCCTTGCCTTGCTGTTGCCACACGCCTCAAGGGCCCAATGGTGTGCAGCCCTCTGGTGTGCTATTGTTGGGTCTGTACTGTGCTAAGAGATAAACTTCCTTCTGTGGCATTCTTGAGTGGTTTCCTATATTTTTCCTATCTTTTATTACTATCTACAAAACAGACTCAACAGAGGTTTATTAATGTGCTCACAGGTCCTGCAAAGGTCAGGGTAAGGGTTGAAAACTGACATTTTTCACTACTTAACACACCCCCAAACCTAAGCTTTGCTAGTCCCTGAGCAAAGGAAAATTAAAGAAAATTAAAATACCACTTTCGTAGGGATCACGGATGCATTTAGCATATGCATCAAGCCTTTTAAACCCCTAGGTGATCCCTAGTGGAGGAGCGAAGTCTCCTGAGGGTTTTCAGTGAAGCTACCCACAAACTTCTCCAATAAAGTTAGTTAATAGTAGTGCATCCTGCTAAAATAGAGTTTAAGTAAATAGAATAAATTTACACCATGCCCATTCAATTCATTAGAGGAATTTCAACAGTAAAAGCATTAGTTTAAAACTTGAAAGTCTGTTGTAATCCTTCACTATCACTCAGCTCATGTCGAGACATTTCTCCTAAAAATTAATGCATGGCTCACCTTTCACTTGAGAAGGCTGTTTTGATACCACCCCCATCAAATTAGATTTCAGACCCAAGTCTCACCAGGGCTGTTTCCTCATAACAAGGATCGAAGGGTGCATCATTTCACACAGCTCAAGAGCAGTTGCAGCCCTCGAATAGGACTACAAGCATGAGCATAGGCATTGCTCTAATTCTTAAAATTTTCTACTCTTTTCACCATAGATTACACAAATCCTCATCTCCCCCTGACAACTCAATCAGATTTCAGATCAGTAAGGACTTTTTATTGAGTTGTAATGTGGCTTATGGGTGAAGTTAATAAAGAATAAAAGGGTAAAATGGATTCAAATTTGAGAAGTTAGTAAAGGTAAGGAGGTGATTTATCACTCAACCTTCTTCATTTCAGCACCTCTTCACTTTCTTTTTGAATTTTCAGACTTGAAGTAATCAGCTTCATCAGCTTCTTATCTTCTTGTAGATTTTCAAATGAAATGACTTCTCTTTCTCATCCTTTTGCTCTATTTTATTTATTTATTTATTTTATTATGGGCTGGAATGCCACAACACCACCAAATGGGTTTTCCTCTTTCTGAACCAAAAATCACACCAGCTCTACCTTCTTCAATTTCTTCACCTTTACCTTCTGAATTCTCAGAGTGAGGGTCAGGCTGCATTAGGTAAAAAGGGTTTTGTGGGTTTGAATTTTCTGGTTTCCATCAAAGAAAATTGGGATCTTTAAGGCTCAAAGTGAGTGTATCAAGGGCACTTCAAAGGGTAAGATCTTTAAGCTCAAACTGTCCAAGGGATGGCCTTACTTCATGTCCTTCATGTCATGAATGTTGTCAAACTATTTCAACTTGGATTTGCCTAACTTCTAGTGAGCAGAATTGAGTCCAATCAGTCCTTAGAGCAGAAGAATTTGCCAAGACACTCTTCAAAGAAAAATTCTTAGGCCCAAATCTCACTGGATATGGCCTTCCATCAAATTTTCTGCGGTGTATCCTCACCATCTTCTCTCATTCCAGGTTTACTACACATCAAAATTTTTTTTGAAAATTCTTGACATTCGCTTCATGATAAATGTTGAACTACAACTTATTTCAGTTTCAAACAGTTTTTTAATTTCCACTTTTCCAAAAAAAAAAATCAAGTGAGAATTTACTCTAATTCCAAACACTGAATTTACTCTAATTCCAAACACTCTTTTTTAGCCTAGCCGCACTATCATTAACTTATTTCATTGGCATACCTGCCATACCCCCAAACCTAAACTAAACAATGTCCTCACTATTTTACACTATGAAATCAGTAGAGAGGCATGGTAAGAAAATATCGACACAGTAAAAAAAAAAACAAAAATTCAGGAAGACAAAATTGTATTAATATGTCAAATATATACATGAGACAAGTGAAAAAGAAATTGAAACAATAAACTGCCACATCTATTTACAAGCATCATCTAGCCACCCATAGAGGTCAGCCAGATTTTTCAACTCATCCTTAGATAAAGGAGCTTTTCCTTTAGATTTTGCTTTCGGTTGCGGGCCCTTTGCTGCCTCCTCAGACTGGGCAGCTGGTTGTTTTCCTTTTGGGTCAACAGCAGCAACAAAATCTGAATCAGAATCAGAAAGAAAAAGGGCAGTGAGGTCCAATCCTAGAGTCGCAGCAGCTTTCCTTCTTTCCTCTCGAGAGAGTAAGGTGAAAGAGGTGTCAAGTTGGGTTGGGGGCTAGGTGGGGTGAGCTTCTTTAGATTAGGCAGCAGGCTTTTTTCCTTTCTTGACAGAAGCAGCAGAGGGAGCAAATATTTTGGCAGTTACTTTTTTCTTGGTGGGAGCCCTTTTAGATTTTGGAGGGGCGAGTTGAGTAGGGGGAGGTTCCTAGGCTGGAGGAGGGTGAACATCCACAGGTGGGGTAGGAGGAGGTTGAGTTGTAGAAGGGGATAGGTTTGAGTGGAGGGAGGCTCAGTAGGAGGTACAGTAGCTAGAGGGGTAGGTTGAAAGGGCTGAGAGGTAAAGGAAGCAGCCTTTTTCTCCAATATGTCAATTTATTTTACGGCATAGAGCAGGTTGGCATCAGAGAGTTCCTTAGTGGCCTTGAGTATCTCCTGCGCATTGGCTAATTTTTTCTTGAGAAGCTCAGAATTCTTCTTCTCATATTTGGCAATTAGACTCTCAGCAGCAGCCAACTGTTTTGCAGACTCATAACGAGTCAGGATTTCATGCCACCCTTGAGAGATATCTCGGAGCTTGATTTTATGCTCCAATTCTATGTTGGCAATCCTCTCCTCATAAGGGGCTTCAAGGGAAGCTCGGAGTGCAGCCATACCTCTCAGGACATCCCTTTGGATGTATGGGTTGTCTCTCATGTCATACAGCAGGGTGAGGTAAGGGGGAATGTATATGTTTTGTCTAAGGATAATGGGCAAGGGCAGGGGTGTAGTGGATGAAGAGGAGGGGGTGTAGAGAACCTAACCAGATCCTCCCATGGATCAGTTTGGGTGGAGGCATATTTGAAAACAGGTAGAGAGAGGGGAGGAGTAGGTGATGGGTGATTCAGCCACTGTAGAAGCAATTATAGGTGGTGATGAAGGGAGAACAGATGAAGATGTGGGGAGAGATAGGGATACAACCTCCTCAGACTGGGTAGCAGCAAGGGGTGGTGAAGCTATGGGTGAAGGAGGAGGAGATAAAAGTATGGGTACGTGGATAGGTGAAAGAGGGGAAGTGGGAGGGGGTTGAGGAGCTAGAGAGGATGGGGTAAGGGTGAATTGAATTGATTGGAGGCAGGAGCTCATGAGGGTTTGGTTGTCAGTGTTTATGGTCAATTGAGATTGAATGGACTGTAGGAGTGAGAGAATTTGGGTGAAAGTGTCAGGCATGGTGGGGGTAGAGGGGACAAGTGTTGGAATAGGATGGAAAGGAGAGGAGGGTGCATGGTTAAAATGAGGAGGAGTGGGGCGTTGGGAGTCAGGAAATGGAGTTTACTCATGAGCAACATCCTCCACAATTGAAGTCATGAGGGCAGTGAACCCAGTAGTGGTGAACTGGTCCACACCCTGTGTATGCAGAGGGGGTTGCAGAGGGGGGAAATCAGAAATGGGTTGGGTAATGTGTGGAGAAGACATGGTAGGGGTAAGCTAGGAGAATGTGGGAGGTTCAAGGACTTCAGGTTGGAAGACCTGAGTGGCGGGTGAAGGTAAAACTGGTTCAGAGGTGGGTGGAAAAGGTCTGTTGGAGGAGGGATTGATATAAAGGGAAAAAGCAATGTGGGTGGAGGTGTGGGTAATGGGACAGGTATGGTAGGGGAAGGGATGGATGAGGGTATCTCGACAGGAAGATTTGCTGCCACAGTAGTGGGTACCTTCTCAGCCTCCTCCATTCCAGCTGGCTTACTCTTCTTAATTAAGGTGAGGTTGGTGGACCATTCTCGCTTTCCATACACTTTTATGTTCAACTTCTCCATTGGCTCATTTCTCTTGATCACATACTTTCCAGTCTTGAGCAGACATGTGATGAGTCTGTAGAAGGGTAGACCTCCTCCCTTAGCAAAAGCTTTTCTCTTCAGCACCTTGTCATTGATGTCCACCATTGTTTCAAAAATCAGCTTAGGTGCATTCACGAATTATCCCTTTGAACATTAGTATAGGGCATCCACTAATGGGGCCCTTCTCTCTTACAAATGCCTAGTGACATAGACATTTTTCCTAAAAATAGTATCAATGAGTCTTAGGGTAGGATGGAGGTCTCTTCTCGTTAGGGATTCACCAAAGCCCACTATTTTGTTAGTAAGCTGTTTAGCCATTTCCCTAAATGTAGCCCCTATAGGTGCTCCCTCGGCTCTGCTGGAATCAAATTGATATGGGACTCCCAAAGCCATCCCAATGTCTCTGCAATCGATAATCAGCTGCCAGTCATCAATCAAGATTTCTAGTACATCCTCAGCCCCAGGCACCACCATCTTTGTCAGGTTCTGGTACCACAATTTCACCAACCTGGGGTACACATTTTCCTTCAAGGGTGAAAGCAGGGGCAACAAACCTTCTTTCTTTAAATATTCCAATGTCCCCTAGCACTCCCCAATGTTGGCAAAATATGCCAGATCAAAATCTGTCTCAGGGACAAGACTCAAATTCTCTATGAACTCATTGGGGGTAGTTAACCCAGCTGGAAGCTCTACTGTAGGAGCAGCTCTCTCTAAGTGTGTTTCCACCTCAGGCACCTGAATTTCGATAGCTTTGGCTTTCTTGCTTTAGGGGCCTTCTCGGGTGTCTCATTAGAGAGCTTCCTCTTAATAGGTGGTTTGAAAACTGGCTTCGATTTGTTAAAAGATTTGGAGGTAGAAGCAGCTGGTCTCTGGAGTAGGTTTGCTAGGGTTTCCTCAAGCTCAGCCATTTTACTCTCAGGGATTGCTCACTCACCAACTTGTAATGGAATTCAGAGGTTAATAATTATAACAACAACAGATTGGCGGTGGGAAGGCGACTTACCCCAAAATTCCTAGGGTTTAACAGATATCGCAATACACAGCTCCAATTTCTCCAAAATCATATGCAAAATGCTCCTCTGCGTAAGCTCAATGCACTTACGGAATGGCAGACTGAATAGTTGAAGGTTCTGTGAGGATTTAATGGAGAAAGAGGGAGGCGAAAGAGAGAGGAAGAGCGCTAGGGTTTTGGAGAGGGTAGGGAATGAGCCACAAATGACCTATCGATAGGTATATAAGGGGTGAAATACAACTTTGATAGGATGAATTGGATGGTTTCGATAGGTTTATGCGTTCTGTCGAAAGCTTAGCTGATAAAGCTTTCAAAAGGGATGATTCGATAGGATCCCGATAGGTGGAACCATCCTTCTAATAGGCCTCAGTGCCTATCGAAACCATCAAATATCTTGTCAAAATCACCATGCGACCTAACGAAAGGTGAACTTGACCTATCGAAAGCTCCCAAAACCCAAATAAGGCTGCATTTCTGGGCACTTTCAGCCTCAGCACTCAGCAGGCTCTTCTACTGTGCTGCTCTATAGTTTGTTTTCCTTGTGGACAAGCTCCCATTATCTCAGGACAGCTGGTAATATTGAGATGATGGCCTAGTTTTAGCATGGCAGTTTTTATTACAGAAAAAAAAAATCAATCAACAACAAAGTAAACACTTAAAATAAAAGCAAAGTATGGTACATATGATACATACTGAAATTCAGGGGCTAATCTGGAGGATCTAGAAGGTCCATGATCCCCTCAGGCTCATTAATCTTGGCACCTTTCGTGAATCTTATCTGTAGCAAATGTCCATTCCCTGGGTGCTGTTTTGTATTTGTGAACCAAACATTGCCCTACATCAGCTGATGTGGATTTTCATGCACAGCCTCCTCTATTACATCAATGGAAAAATAGGCCTCATCTAGAGGAGGTTGATGAGCTGTGTGTTGTACATATTCAGCCTGACTTTCATGTTGCCAAAGGAGACTTCCATGACTCCTGACCTGCATTGTATACAGGCATTAACAGTGGCCAAAAAGGGCTTGCCTAGAATCACAGGTGTGGAAGAAATACATTTGCTTGGCTCCATGTCTAGCACCAAAAAGTCAGTAGGATAAAATAACTTGTCAACTCCCACCAGGACATCTTCAATGACCCCCATAGGCTTCCTTTCAGATCTGTCAGCCAATTGCAAAACCACATATGTGGGCTTCAACTCTCCTAAGCCCAACTTCTCATATACTATATATGGCAGTAAATTCACATAGGCTCCCAGATCCAATAAGGATTTCTCAATTTTATGATCCCCAATGATGCAGGGGATAGTGGGCACTCCAGGGTCTTGAAGTTTTGTGGGGGTAGTAATAGATAGAATTTTCTTTACCTTTTCTTCTGAAAAGACCTTCTTGGATAAGTGTATCCTAGACTGTCTTTTATGGGTGCATAACTCCTTCAGAAACTTGGCATAAGCTGGAACTTATTTAATTGTATCAAATAAAGGCAAGCTAATCTTTACTTGCTTAAAAGTTTCCATCATTTCCTCTATTTTATCTTGCCCTTTATCGAAAGGGGAAGGTGCTTGCAATGCTTTAGGAAATGGCAAATGTGGGATTGCTCCCTCATTTGCAGCCTTAGCCAATTGGTCATCTTTCTTTATGATTTTTCTCTTTTCTTGAGGATCATCATTATCCTCTTTATTCTCATGTGGTTGCTCCTTCATGTCCACCACTGGTGGCCCTTGTTGTGTCCTTTCAAAAACCACCACTTTGCCTTTTTCACAATTTCTCAAGGTCTCACAGTCAACTTGGTTGTCCACCAGCCTTCCACTTCTTAATGTAGTAATGGATTTGGCTTCCTCATAGGTGGAGGAAACTTCACCCACTACATACTGTCTCTTTGGGTTATCCAGTGGTTGGTTAGGTAGCCTCCCTTCTTCTCTCTTAGTTAAAGCATTAGACAGCTGACCAAGATGGTCTTCTATCTTTTTAATGCTTTGGCTGTGAGAGTGCACAGTTTGAGTTAAGGGGCCTAAATTTTGTAGTGAGGCTAGAACTTGTTCCACGAAAGAAAGTGATCTCACTGTTGGAGGGGTGCGCAGATTGCTGCATAGGCTGGCCCACAGGCTGGGTCATGGGCTGCTGGTAATGAGGCTTAGGAACATAACTTTGGTGGTAGGGCTAAGCATTTTTGTAGGGCATGGACTGCTGTGGCTGCTGCTGCTGGTTTGGGTAGGGATCTTGTCTCCACCTCAAGTTGGGGTGGTTCCTCCATTGGTACCCAGTAGCAGGCTGTTGCCCATAGGACTGAGTGGCAGCCACATGCTCCATAACAAAATTTGGAAACTGGACAGCTGATGGGCATTCTTCAGGGGAGTGAGCAGGGGACTGGCAGATAGCACATGCCTCCTCCACCCTAGGAGCCATGGGTGACTGCATTGCTCCCATGAGCTTATCAAATTTCAGTGTTAGGCTGTCCACTTTCCTCTCCAAATCACTTTGCACATTTACCTCAAACATCTTCCCTTTGGTGGTATTCTCTTTCACCAATCTAGGAGGATTTAGGTCCCTAGACAAGGTCTCCCTCTGCATGGAGTTTTCACTAATGATATTAAACAACTCCCAGGCCTCCTCAGCAGTTTTATGGAGGTAGGTGCCACCACAAGAAGCATCTACCATGTCTCTACTTTTTGAATCAATCCCTTGATAAAAACTTTAAATCAATTGCCATTCAGGGATTTGATGGTGGGGGCATTTCTTTAGGAGGTCCTTGAATCTCTCCCAAGCTTGGTGAAAATCCTCAGTTGGATCTTGGACAAATGAGATGATGCCCTTCCTCAACTCGCTTGTTTTAGACATGGGGAAGAATTTGGCCAAAAACTGACATTGAAGGTCACTCCAGGACTGAATGCTGTTGGGTGGAAGCATTGACAACTAGGTCCTGGCTCTATCCTTCAATGAAAAAGGAAAGAGTCTCATCCTGGTTGCCTCCTCCCCCAAACCTGTGATATTGAAAGTGGTGCATAGTCCTAAGAATTCATCAATGTGTTTGTATGGATCCTCTTTGGTCAGGCCATGGAATGAGGGTAGCATCTGGATTATGGTAGACTTTATTTCATAATTTCCTTGAGCAGTTGGGAACTGAATGCAGAATGGAGAATTGTAAACCCCTGGTGCATTAAATTCCTTGAGAGTTCTAGGCTGCTGTTGCTCACCCATTTTGGAAAATTTAGTTGCAACAGATGTGAGTGGAGTTTGTTTAGATCTGAGAAGCCTTTCAACCTCTGGATTTAAAGGGACAATCTGAGGTTGGAGAGTTCTTCTCCCAAACATACACCACTCAAGATCTAATGCAGAGCAACTCTTCAAACACAACAAACAGGAACAAAAACAAATGACTATTGAATCTAAAAATTAATAGATCTGACAAATAAAAGGGAGTAGAGGGACACAAACTCAAGAGCAGCCTCCAGCACAATGCTCCTCTTTCGCCGCAGCTTCAGATCTGATGAACTACAAACAGAATACTGGAAAATAACAAAACTTACAAACAGAGTTAGTGAAAAATCAAACAAACTACTGCAGATCTATGATCTAAACTGAATCAAACTTAGATCTACCAATTTCAAAAACACCTCCCCGACAGTGGCGCCAAAAAGTTGTTGGGGCTTTCTAGTATGCTGATTTATTGTGTAATGATAGTAAAACAGGGGATGGATTCAGCACATCTAAAATATCCTAGACCTGCAAGATATAAGGTCCTTCGTAGCAAGTTTTAATAAGTAAGGGAATGGCCATAGGGAGGTGAGTTCAAAATATAGTAAATCTTCGGATCTGTAAGAGATCTGGCACCTTAACTAATGCTAAGTCAGCTAAAAGAAAGGAGAGAAGTTTAAAAGGGTTGTCACTTGAACTAAACTACACTTGAAATGTAAACTAACTGAGATCAAGTCCAGAGATCTAGATCTTGCAAATGGAAGGGTTTAAAAATAGAAAATGGAGAAGAGCAGCTTGGAAATTGGTCTCACTGCAATCAGGTTGAGTTGGTCATGTTACAAGGGTTCAGAGCACACAATTCCCTCAGCTGGCTACAAGCACAACTGCAGGGTAGAAGGCTCCACTCTAAACCAAAGGATTTAACTGATCTTAAGGCTATGGTCTGTCCAGTTTAATGGTCATAGACCATCCTATAGACTTCATCCGATCCAAAGGTTTATGGTAGAAGAATCCAATTGAAACCAGAGATTAGACTGCTCTTAAGGCTATGATCTGTCCACTTTAATGGTCACAGATCATCCTATGGAATTCCTCCAAACCAAAGGTTTCAACCAGAGCATTAAAACCACTACAGATGCTGCAATTTCCAGGTCACAGACACAAGAAATTATAGGGATATCAGATCTAGGGAGATCATATGGTATCCAAGAGGTCTACCAGTTAAGTGGGTGAGCTGATCAACAGACTCCTCAATAAAAACAACATTTACATTGCAATAAAACTCGCTCTACAATGAAATGCTCTCAGATCTATAGTTTGTGCAGCAATTAACCCCCAATAACACTAAACCTTACATAATTACAAATCTAACCTCTCTCTTCACTGCTCCTAGGGAATTAGCCAACCATAGTTGAGCTAAAAGAGGGAAAATGAAATTTTGCTGCAAGCTCTGATCTCTAGAATTTGATCCAAATCTCGATCTCCCCCAATTGTGATTGGGGATCTCAATATATAACTTTCTCTCTTATTTTTCCTGCCAATATTCCCTTCTAGAAGGTCCTCAAAGTTTGTTAGCGTTCTGTTAGAGCACGTGGGTTCGTTAGGGTCTCCTAGGGCATCTTTTGGATAGTCATGCCGATCACCAATGTGCCTCAATTTGCATGCAACAAGTCACCAAGTTGCAGTGTGTGAACAGCCTATTTTCTGATAAGTTCTTCACACGATTTTGATAGGTTGAGGAAGCTTTCGACAGGTTCAAATGGAACTTTTTGGTCCTTTTGCTAGGTTCTCAGATCTTTTCGATAGGTTTCGATAGGATGAGCCTTCTCTTAAAGCTTTAGCATTCTCAGCCCTTTGCTTGGAGCATTCGACAGGTTGGGGGAGCTTTTCGACAGGTTGTATGACCATTTCGATAGGTTCAGCTCTGCATGCCATCATTCCGATAGGATTTCTCTCACTCCTATCGAAGGGCTCAAGCACCCTTCGGTAGGTTCTGTTTCAGCGTCTCCATCTCCATAGGTTCCCCTTACACCTCAGGCAGGCTTTCGATAGGATGATTTCTTTCTTTCTTTCAGCTGCTCGATAGGTTCTTGGATCCTATCGAACTCCTCAATCCACACGAATCCATCCTTTCTCTGCCTTCAGATCCTATCGAAACCTTTCCAACTGCATGAATTCCTCCATTTCTCGCTCTCAACTCCTATCGAAGTCTTCAGGTAGCCTCTCGATAGGATGTTTTTAGCCTGTTTTCACTTCCTTCGCCTTGCCTTGCCTTGCTGTTGCCACTTGCCTCAAGTGCCCAATGGTGTGCAGCCCTCTGGTGTGCTATTGCTAGGTCTGTACTGTGCTGAGAGATAAACTTCTTTGTGTGGCATTCTTAAGGGATTTCCTACGTTTTTCCTATCTTTTATTGCTATCTACAAAACAGACTCAACAGAGGTTTATTAGTGTGCTCACAGGTCTTGCAAAGGTCAGGTTAAGGGGTGAAAACTAGCATTTTTCACTACTTAACACTCAGGACCGCCAATAGCAAAAGAACCGCTCTCGTGGAAGGGACGCGTGAAGAGTCGACCGCTACCAAGCTCTAGAAACCACCTCACAAACTCTCGGACATCCGCCTCATCGTGTGCCCCTGTCACCCTGATCCCCCCAGCTCTAAAATCAGCAATCTTAGCCTCCATCTTTGACGCGATGTTCTAGCCAGGGGAATCGATCATCCTCCATGCCACCCTGTGGCAAATCTTTGAGGGGACTCCCTGAGGGAACCCCAGCTATCTAGCTGCCCAAGAAAGGTGGATGCGCTCCACCTTCTCAAAGCAGTGGACCTAGATGCCCACATCAAAGAAGGGCCGACCAGACTGAATGATCAGCTACTCGGTATCCTCCCCGACTGCATAGGGCCTCCAAATCACTTGTAGCTAGAAATAAAAAAAACAATCATCAGTAAATCTAAAAGAACCTAAGACACTGACAACATAGACAACATGTACCTACCCTGCATGCATATCCTCGAGCAGACCTTGCACGGTCTGCAGGTCTGAAGATCGACAACGGTGCCCCAACACCCTCTGCCACACGTGCATCCGCAGGAATGTGATGGTGATCTCCGCCCGTGGGCATAAGAAGGTGAAGTGGTCGTACGCCCAGAACTAGAAGAACACCAAAACTATCACCAAGACGAAAGATTAAACAACTAAAACTAAGACAGTGAAGAAACCAACGATTAACAAAAACTCACCTGAAGGAGAGGGAGGAAACCGTCAATAGTGGCTACACCTCTCCTTCTATGGTACAGTTGCTCGTAAAGGTGTGCCAATGCCGCCGCACCCCAAGCCTAGGTGGGGACTCGCTCCAAGTCCCCAAGAAGTGTAAAAAACAATCCAGTGACACACCTCTGGGTAGAAGAAGAAAAGAGTACTGCCCCAAGGAAGTGCATCAAGAATGCACGGAGCACGTACGCCCTGAAAATCAAAGAAATTTACTTAGGCATGCACGCACACTCCAAAAATAAAAACTTAAACATCTAAACACGTCAAAGCCCGTCAAAATCCAAACCAAGTCGACACTAAACCAAACTACAACATACCCGAACACTTAGATCCCAAAAAATTTCAATCAAATAAAAAACATCCTCGACTAAATAAACCAAGCCAAATTAATCAAACCAGATCAAAATTAAAATTGAACAATCAGAAATAAATTTTCATAAATGTCAAAATTTCTTACAAATTACACCGAGGGCATCCCCTCTGAAAATACAATACGAAATAAACACTTGAAAATCAGCCCGTTCAGGCAGTGCATGCCCAAATATGAATTTTTCGAGCGAAAGATGATGGAAAGGTTTGGGGAGGAAGCACATCCTGAACGAATTCTAACAAAAACCCTCTCTTCACTCTGTAATTCCCCTGAGATGCCGCTTATGATGCAATCTTTCTAATTACATGATTAAGCATCGGCATCGCAGAGCCTCGAGTTGGTAGAAAAGAAAGAATGACTCATAGAAAGACACTTTGGCTCGGTATTGGGAGTCAATGCAAACACCCACAAAGAATCATTACGAAAACCCCCCAAGGGAAAGCTCGCAAAAGATTAATCCTCAGAGCCTACCAAGGAGCAACTGGAGTCGATCATGAGAACTCTAGCATAGCTCTTTCATTTTCTTTTCTTCTACCGACCTTTGGCTCTTCCATCTCTTCCACCAATAGGGTGGTACTTCGGGTCAAATTAACATCATCAACCCTAGCACCACCCTGAATTCCCAATACCGCTCATCCTCAACACAAAAAAAAACAAAAGAAGGAAAGAGGAAGAAGAATAATAAAATAAAATTACCAACCTCTTTAGGATCTAATACCCGAGATACAAAATAGAAGGAAATAAAAGACATTAAAAACGAAAATGCCCCCAAAAATTCTATAGATCCAAGACAAGTAAAAATAAAAATAAACTATGTCCCCTACACCATAAAGTGACAAGTGCCACACATCTAAACACCCTTCATCTAATTAAATCTAAACCAGACACATACTCCCTAAAAGACCATAATCCATGGCAAACTTAGATGAACCAACAACACACAACACTTACCCCTCAAAGAAACATAGATTCACGGCAAATTAGATAGGCCAATAGGATTGAAACATTTAATACCCATCTAGATTTTAGGAATTAAACTCACACACCTCTGACAAGTGTCACCTCAAACTAAACCTCAAACTAAAAACAAACAAAACTCATACCTTAAACAAAACAAATGCTAAAAATTCCTTAAAACTCCCAGAGGTAAAACTCTAACCCATCTGGTCCACAAGATAACTCCCTAGAAAAACCTTAAACCCTCCAAATCAAATCAAATAAAAAAAATCCTAAATAAATAAAATAAATCTGGATAGACCAAATTCTAGATAAATCCTAAATAAATCCTAGATCAATCAGATAAAGTTCTAGATAAATCCATCGTCAGCAATAAAAACCCAACGAGTCGATCTCGCACCAGAGAGCCCGCGTGTAATCAAATTAAACACTTATGCACCCACACGGAATTTGAAAAGTCATCCGCACATCCTGCCCTTGTGGCTTGGGGATGCTCTAATCACGCGCACAGAATCTGGCAAACAATTGGATTAGATGCACACACCCAAATGCGCAATTGACTCCCTGAACTTCTCAATCGCGCGCGCCCAACCAGGCGTGCAATTGAATTAAATGCCCATATTCTTGTGTGCAATTTCTGGCTACAACACACACCTCGAGCAGAATGCACACCTCCAACAAAATAAACATACACCCTCAACAAAAACACTAACAAAACAAACATGCAACGTGCTCTATCGCAATGAGACACACATAATCACCTTGACCGATTGCAAACCGATTAGGGGTGGGGGCATCTCCCCGTAGTCCCATCATGACCAAGTCACCCTCTTGAGAACACATTGAGAATTCACATCCCACTGCGATTAAAATTATTCCCCGGAGTCTCATCGCGCACTCACAAGTACACATGACCATTCCCCAACATCCGCTGCACAAAATAAGCCAAAAAAAAAAAAAAAAAAAGAAAATTTCACTCACAGCCCATCGCCCCCTCGCGAAACAAAGCGAAAAGTAACAGTGACGAAGTAGCCAAACATGCTACTCGCCCATCACGATCAGGATCACTCTCCCTTATCCCATCACAATCCAATCAGAAAGAGAATCCAATCACACAACCTCACACATCCTAGCAATAACACGTCCAATCGTGACGCTAAAACCATACCACGTAACCTTACACGCCACGTGACTGAAGGTAGGCTCGACTAATATCCCATCACGAAAAAATTAATGAGCCTCCCGAAAACCTCGCCACATCACCAAGGCCAAAAGGGCAAGTCCCGTCGCAATCTCAAGAGACACCATCATGATGTCAAAAGAACCAAAGAATCATCAAACAAGCACCCCATCACCCTTACGTCCCGTCATGATGCAGCTACAATTTTATCTCGACATATAACCCAAGATCTGCCAAAGAAAGAAATAAACATAGCTTTCCTCGTCGCATAACCACCAATGTCCCATCGCCCACTACACTTCCCCGAAATCCCATCGCGTTACTCCGCCTAGTAAATAGAAGGGAAAACTCATCCAACACCCCATGGAAAAGAGTCAAACCTCCCTCCAAACGTCTTATCACAGTAAGCACAACATCGCATCGCAACGACTCCTGAATACCCCAATCACGTGGTAGTCACCAAACTCCACCACAATTGCAACATACGCTCATTGACAATAGAGGAGGATAAACCATCCACCGTCCCATCACGCCAATAATCAACAAGCCCCTGCCATGACAAAAATTAGAAGAAGAGAGAAAACCCTCTGGCATCCCATCGCACCCAACACATATCAAGACCCATCGTGAACATCTCATCAGGCGATCTGAATGCCCCATCACACCGAAAACCATCAGGGTCCACTACAATAATCAGTAGAGGGGGAGGACAGACCCTCTGATGTCCCATCGCGTGACCCTACACAATGAACATAATGAAGGGGAAGGCCAACCAATGTTCAAACGCAGACCGCACCCCTTCAAAATATCCCATCACGACACTCCCACCAAGATATGAAGCAACACATAGGAAATCACCTTGACAATGCATAAACACCAATAAGAAGGCTTTAAGTTCATGTGAAAAAATTCACATGAAAGCTCAGCAGCCTAAAGGCGACGAAGTTCATTGATACGAACGATGTGGGTGTGTGATTCCTCATACTTTCACGAAGAGCTCAAATCCCCTCAATGACTTCACTTCCAAACACTCTTGTCCCATCGCATAACCTTGCACATCACATACAAAAAGCAGCTCCAACTAGAAGAAGTATTGTCCCATTGCGACACAACCATGAGAGCGACAGCTGGCCAGTCCCATTGCAAGCAAAAGCTTCCCGCCGACAACAAATCAGGTAAGTAAATGCCTCCTTTTACTCGATATTCCTTATAAAATATAGTTAGCTAAGATTAAGTTAAACATTTTCAAAACTCGCCTCTCTCAACTCGCGAATCACTGTAGTCCTCCTATAAGAGACAATCATCAATATTCATCGAGAAGGTCAGGCGGAGCATCCGACATACCAACTGTCATCTTGACAACCATATAAAAGGTCGGGTCCACAAATCCCGCTCCGGTGGATCTACTCAGCAACGTCTCGGAAGCCACGTTTTCCATAGATTTACCACCGAATTGATCTTAAGTTAAAACCCCTAAATTTAAAAAAAAAAAAAAAAAAAAAACTTTCAAAAACTGAAAATAAATAAATCCTCTATCTATAAAAATTCACTTTTCATCACTCCAATCCGTTCTATCCCCGGGGAAACCGAACACAAAATACACTCAACTCTGAGAAATCACAAATTTTCATTGAAAAAGGACACCTGACGCGCCATTGGTGTGAGCAATGACACGCTCGGTCTAACATGACTTGTGAAGCCTTCGCCATTACATAATATTACATCTTATTATCCGGTCTCTGGACATTCGTATGATGCCCCCCGGTATCTCGATTGCATCATTTTCTCGCTGTTTGGCTACCCCTTGCAGCAAGTCGCGCCATGTGACGGGATGCCCCTTGCACCAGCAGATGAGGATATGATGATTCTCCTACCGTTTAGCAAGTCGTGACATGCGATGGGATACCACTTGCACCCACAGATTAGGATACGCCGACTTACCCCATTGACAGCTACTCATAGTAGGTCACAATATGCGACGGGATGCCCCTTGCAACCATGGCATGGAACACGCCTTTCGACAACTACCACTAGGCCCTTGAATACTCCATTTTAGCTTGTGCTAATAGTTAAGAAAGCCAAGTATTTCATGTCAGCATCTCTAGTCCACCTTTGTGATTTCCCAAAAGAGATGAGAAGGCACCCTCGAAAGAGGGGTGTCTACTTCGTCGACGCATTCTTACTTCGCAAGAACACCGGGCATCTGTAGACACCCTAATTTTTTTCTCTCAGAGTATACAAATGTGTCTGGTCAACCTTTGGACTTGCCTTAATACGGGAACTATATACTGAAATAATAATATATGGTTGAACACTGACTGAAACAATAGTTCTGTGGCTCAGACCCCACAACCCTGATACGGGGACAATATACTGAAACAATAGTATATAGTCAAAGCACAGGCTGAAACAATAGCCCTGTGGTTCAGACCCAACTTAGACAAGGGAGAATCCTGAATTACGCGCATTGTACAGAGCACACAATTTGATTGAGCACTACCCAGATGGCGCGCAATTGGTCCAATTCGGACCAGAACACACCTTCCCGCCGACTGCCTTAGGAAATGATTCCGCGCCTAGGATAGGGTGCGCAATCGATTACGCGCTCCACCACCTATGCGTAATTGGTCCAATTTGGACCTGGACTATAATTCCCTAGACTGCCTAAACTCTCCTATTAAGCGCCCTATACGTAGCACTTAATTGGATTGGACACACTAATTAGCATGTGCAATTAGTTCTATTAGAATAGAACTTGGACACCCGACTGAGCCAGTCAGCCGATCACTCACTGAGTCCGTGACCGACTCAAAGTGTATTAAGCGCCTGAAACAAGGCGCATAATTCAATTAAGCGACCCAGACAGAGTGCGTAATTGAATTCCACCGACCAATTAACCGCACCTTACCCTGAATAAAGGACACAAACAATTCGAGATATCCATCAATCGAGCTTTCGAATTCCATCCTTCCGAGCTTAAGAATCTCGAGATCCTCTCCGACGTCTAGGTAATTTCTTAGCTCTAGTTTTTTAGTTTTCTTTCTAGTTCTAGGTTCTAGTTCTTAAGTTCTAGCTTTTTATTTCATAGATCTTAGATTCTAAGTTCTAATCTTAGATTTCAGATTTTGATCCTAGTTTCTAAGTCTAGTTCTTAATCTCTTAGCTTTTAGAACCAAGTCTTAGCTTTTAATCCTTAAATTTTTCATTCTAGATTTTAGTTTTAAATTCTACTTCCTTGCTTACTTCTTCTCTTCTAGTTTATAATCTCGCAGTTTTTCAGATCTTCAATTTTAACTCATACCTTTTAGATTCAAATCCGTAATTTTCTCATCTCTGGTTCTAGATCTTAGCTTCACCAGGTCTTGGCTTTAGTCCTTAAGTTTATGACCTGGTTCTTAAATCTCTAGAACCAGTTCTTAGTTTTTAATCATTCTAGATCATAGAGTTTATTCTTAATTCTAGTTTTAATTTCTTAGTTTATAATTCTTTAGTTATAATCTTAATCTTAAAAATCCTTTAATTTTAATCTTCAAAATCCTAACTTTCCAGTACAAAAGTCAGTTTTTCAATCTATATTATTTTTAAAAAATGACCCTTTGCCAACCAATTTGCCCAAGGGAGTTTACAGAGGGTACCCAGGAACGGGGCCAATCCTTCTTAGCATAGAGGACCCAAACCCCTTTTTTTAGATTCCTAGTAAAAGTAGGAAACCTAGAATAAATAGATTTCTAATAGAAATAGGATATTTAAAATAATTAGACTTCTAATGGAATCAGGATATTTAAAATAATTAGACTTTCCTAAAAATAGGACAGTTAAAGTAATTCAATTTTAATAGAATTAGGACACTTAAATTAATTAGAGTTCTAGCAGAATTAGAATACTTAAAGTAATTAGATTCTAATAAGAGTAGGATACCTAAAATAATTATAATTCTGATAGAATCAGGATACTTGAATTAATCAAGATACTTAGACTCCTAATAGAATTAGGAGACTAATATTAATTAAACTTCTAATAAGATTAGGACTCTTTAGATAGTCAGACTCATAGTAGGATTAGGAGATTAGTTCAATTAAACTTTTAGAATAATTAAAACTCTTAGAATAATTAGACTCGGTAGGACTGGGAAAACAAAATCAATCAAACTTAGAGTAGGATTAGAAAAAAAGAAAATAAACTAAACATACAGGTGACCCAGTGCTGCTGACATTGGCAGGCCGATGATTCAGTAAAGAAGTCGAACCCACACCTCGAAAAGGCGTGATCAATGACGTGTTGCAGCATTGATAAACATCTACAGCTAGCGATCGCAACGAACCAGGTATTTTCTTCCTAGAATTTACCTTTTTCTTTTATACTTTTCACTTAACATCAATCGCCTTACGTCAGAGCCCACATAGACCAATTCGGGCCACTCTTTCCAGGAACTGAAAGGGACCTAGAAAAAGCACGTACCAATAATATGTCCCATAACCATGCTTAAGATGCTTGAATATACTGAGCAGGACATAAGGCCGTCATCTTTGTCCCTCATCTCATATGACGGTTCTCGATGTTTTGTTAAAGGAACCATCAAGTTGTAAGTCCGCCTTGAACCGGTCACTAAAGACGTCACATTCCATGTCTCCGACTCACCCAGTACCTACAATCTAATCCTAGGAAGGAAATGGCTGGAGTCCATGAAAGCTGTAGCATCTATATATCATCAATGCGTCAAGTTCCCGCATGAAGACTCTATTGCCAGTATATACGCCGATGCGCCTCTCAAAGAAGTAGATACTGATTACGCGGCAAGTATTCCAATAGCTCACGACTCTGTCCTATCCACCGACCACTTTAAAAAGGTATGATCGCTTAACGATACAATAATAGCAGAAGTCACTCATCCTAGCTCGCCCCCATACCAGTCAAGATTAATAAAGAGAACAGTAGGACCTGACCTCACCCAATTGTATGATATAAATCCAATCACAACAAAGGGGTGGGACCTCATGTACCAGCTCGGATACATCCCAAATATGGGACTCGATAAGAATAGACAAGGGCAAATAGGGTCGATCGTTCCAAAGAAAGTTCACAAGCAAACGGGATTGGGTTACTAGTCAGACGGCAAGCAAGCCGACCTCCAGCCAACCTTGCCAAAATGGTCACTCTATGACCATTTTGTCTATGAAACCACCGAAAAAGCCGACATGCCAGGAAGAAAGGAAACACCCCTCACCAAACCACAAGCGATAGAAATTGAGCAAATTTCCAAAGCCTTTGCGGACTGGACAAGCTTAATCCAAGATGACGATGACATCGACAAGCTGCTTGAGGGTGTCAGACCATTGTTCGAGACTGAGGAACCCTGCACTGCTAAAAGAAGAGAACCACCAAAACACAAGCCACACATAGAAGACTAGGAGTCGACCGACGAGGAGGATTTCCACATCGCCTCTTTGAGGAATGAGGAAGAGTCAGAGACATCCCAGCCTCACGAACTGGAAATAGAGGACTGACGTTCAATGTCAAGTGAGGAAGAAAACTATTGGAATAGTCTTACTGACATAGAACTTGAAGACCTCCTGAGAGCTAATCGCCTAGAATGGTTCGGAGAGGATAATCATTCTCGAGAAAAGACTTTGAATCCTGACGACAACTTTGATTATTAGTACGTGATCGATAATTGGCGATGCCCACGTCAGTGCCCTTACCCGAAACTACCTCACTGTGGTTGGTGCCTCACTATGATGCTACGGTGTCAAAAGGTTGTAATGGACAAAATCTTGCAGACCTTTAGCACCGAAGAATCTCACATCGGCCTTATAGAATTCCAAGAAGAGCTAGAGCTTGACGCTCCCCAATCTCCGGACGCATCACAACTTCAAATATTTTGGAATTCACTAGAAGAAGAATGATAACCGCTGCCAAGTGATGATGAAGACTACTAGATAGACCTTCTGGTGCTCAAGTTAGTAGAATAATTAGCCCAAGGTTTCTAGGGGTAGTCAGATGAAGAAGATGACCTTGACTTCAATGACGATAACCTCATTCCTGAGGACCAAGGATGGGAATGCTCTTGGGGAGATCCTTGTATCTCTCAGCCATACCAGCCTCGCTGTCGAGCCTGCATACTCATCATAGCATACTACGAGGTACAAAGCCGAGAACTCACCAGTCCAGAAGAATGTCTCGAAAACAATCTCAGCAGTAAGAACATCTTCAGTCCAATTCTGAAAATGACAGCTTAGACGACTACTGCCTCTCCACCCTTTTCGAGGATGAAGCAGTTTACATGATAGAAGAAGAAACCACATCGGCTGGACCGTCACCATCCTCACTCATCAGGAGGATCACCCTAGACAAGGACTCTAAAAAAAATTTGCCAAATTTTGAATGGGTCCACGCCATTCAAAGAGTCACACGAATGGCTCTAGCAGCAGTCCAGCTTCCCTAACTAGGAGATGCCTCCCCGCTAGTTCCTCTTCAAGCAACTGACCCTGTACCATATCTCTTATCAAAAATTAAAAAAATATAAAATCTTAAAACCCATAAAAATTAAAACAGAAAATCCTAAAAAATTAGAAGACCACAAAAAATGGAGGGGGCCCTCATCTAAGACCCATTTAGCGACCAACAAGGAGACTTTTCTCTAAGGCTATGAGTAGCGGCCATGCCAACGGAATCAAGGAAGGAATAACCGACATGATCACGCACGGTCATCATCCTACCCTCAACATCGAAGAACCCTACCTCGACTCCATTCACAATGACCCCACTGCCTCTTCCTTACAAAGTTGCAGAGCATCCCAACGAAGTGACAATCTTGTAATCATACCTGATGAGATACTCCACGACTTCGAGAGGAGGATGAATAGCCTTAACTTACACCTCACTAAGGATGTCGCGATCATAAATTGCACTGATGAAGGGTTACCTCTTACAAAACTAACCCCAATGTAACCATTTTACAGTGTACAAGCTCACAAAAGATGAAGAAGGAACACCAGCCGCTGAGGAGACACAGGACTTCCAACAGGTCATCAAACGCTTCGACGAGCAAACCCAAGCTGCCGTGGAACCTATCGAAGAAATCAATTTTGACATCGAGGGGAAGCCCAAGAAGTTGTTAATCAGCATGGCACTCAGACCCAAGTAGCGACAATGACAACAAATTATCCAAGCCCTTCAAGATCACCTCAGCACCTTTGCATGGTCCTACGAAGATATGCATGGTCTGGACCCGAGTCTAGTGGAACATCGTTTGGTCCTAGAACCCGATGCAAAACCCATCAAGCAAAAGCTCTGAAGAATGCACCCGCAGACAACACTATAAGTTAAGGAGGAAGTTGACAAGCTACATAAAGCCAAGTTCATACGAGTCGTCCTCTACCCCAAATGGTTGCAAACATAGTACATCTCACTAAGAAAGACGATAGAGGAAGGGTATGTATCGACTTCTGAAACCTCAATCAGGCATGCCCAAAAGATGACTTTTCGCTCCCTCACATCGACACTCTGGTCGACAATACTATCAGACACAAGATGCTATCCTTTATGGATGGCATCTCCGGATACAATCAGATCAAACTAGCAGAATTCGATCAAGAGAAGACTTCTTTCACTACGCCATGGGGAACCTACTACTATGTCGTCATGCCTTTTGGGCTCAAGAATGTAAGACCCACATATTAACATGCCATGATGGCCATCTTTTACGACATGATGCATAAGTGCATGGAAGTCTACGTCGATGACATATTAGTGAAGTCTCAAACTCGAGCAGGACATGCTGAAGCATTACGACTGGTATTACAGAGATCAGAAAAGTATCAACTAAAGATGAATCAGAATAAAAGCGTGTTCGGTGTGACCTCCAGAAAACTACTGGGATTCATAGTTAGCAAGTGAAGAATCGAGGTCGATTCGGTAAAGGTCAGAGACATTCTCGAGATGCCACCTCCTAGCAACATCAAATAACTACGAGATCTAATAGGAAGAACGCAATTCATTAGGAGATTCATCTCCCAACACTCAGATAGATGTGATCCTTTCTACAGACTACTTAAAAGAGGAGGCGAGTACATATGAGATGATCAGTGTCAACAAGCCTTTGACAATATCAAGAAGTACCTCCTCAACCCGCTAATACTGTCACCGCTAGTTCCCGGAAGACCCCTAATCCTCTACGTATCAGTAAATGACAAGGCTATGGGAGTAATTCTCGGACAATATGAAGAAGACGGCAAGAGGGAGAAGGCCATTTACTACCTCAGCAGAACGATGGTCAAGTACGAATGGAAATACACGCCGATGGAGAAGACATGCCTCACACGAGTATGGGCCTCGACGAAATTGCGACACTACTTCATAGCACACAAGATACTAGTCCTAGCACATATGGACCCTCTGAAGTACATCTTTGAGAAGCCCACTACATCCGAAAGGATCGCCTGATGGCATATGCTCCAACAAGAGTTCGACATCACTTATGTCATGCAGAAGTTCATCAAAGGATAGGCGATCGAAGATTACCTCGCCAACCTTCCATTCCCAGGCAATGAGCCTGTACTTAAAGATTTTCCCGATGAAGATCTCCTCTCGATTCACAATGAGGAGCCCGACAAGATTTCATGGCGGCGCTCTCAATCACAAAGGAAAAGGCATCGAGATAGTCCTACTGAGCCCAGAAGGAGTTGTTATACTGAAGGCCTTTCAACTCGACTTCCCAGTCACCAACAATGTCGCTGAATATGAAGCCTTCATCGCTAGACTACAAACAATGCTACAGTTGGGTGTCAAGTAGTTGAAGACAATCAATGACTCCAAGCTTGTTGATCAATCACATAATTTACTATTTTATCACCCTTAACTTAGTGATGCTAGGCCATAGTTTGCTACTAATAAGTTACAGATGTGCAGATATTAGAGATAACCAGCGAAATAGAGTAAAAGTGTGAATATTCATCAAAATGAACTTAAAAAGTAATAAGAAAGATGATTGAGTGAAAAAGATGGTTTCCCGTTTATTGAAAGCTAGAAAATCATAATTTACGATTCTACAAAAAAAGACAAAAGAAGAAAAGCGAAAAATTATAATCCAGAGAATCGTCAACTATGAGGAAGCTATGAAAGATAGAAATTTGTGATTTATGATTTTCTAAGAAAGAAAAAAATGAGAAATTATGATTTGCGATTTCCCAGAAAAGAAGCTTTCCTACTGTTACTATTGTTGCTGAAATTAGAAGATATATGAAATTAGAAGTCTGGTAAATCACGGATCTGAGAAGATTGATGAAGATAAGCTCTTAGGAAATCCCGGTTACTGAAATAAAGGACAATAATTCAGAAGTACATATACCGTCTAAACAAGGATAAGATAAAATTAGGAATTATAGTTATATTAGGAATCTTTTATTTTTAGTAGTTTCTTTAATTAGAATTAGAAGTCTTTGTAAACCGACTCCTTATGATCTATAAATAAGAGAGCTTGGTATAGGAATAAGGATTGAAGAATTTTAGCATCAATTGATAACTGAGGTTGGATTTTCTTCCGATCACTAGTGTAAAACAGTTAGAGTAGATTAGATATCAGAGGTTTCTCAAGAGCAATTGACGACTGCAATTCAGTGCTGATGATTAGTGTAAATATCCTAGTTTCTCAAAAGCAATTAACGACTGCGGCTGAGGGGTGAAAGATATATTTATTTGCTTTCTAGTTTAGATTTTATTTTTCTTTATTTTCATGCTTGTAAACATCTCCAAGTTTTAATTTGAATTGACGACTCATGTTAGAATTTGTAGATTAGTGTAACAATTTTTATTTTTCCATCTTCAGTTTTCTAAGGTTTGATTGACGTCCATATTTTAGGGAGTGATTAGATTAAATCTGTATTGATAGGATCTTAGACTTGATTGACGATCAATGCTAAGAAACTAAAGATATGTTGTAACGGTACTATTTAAATTCATAAATATCCGATAGCTAAAGATTGGGATTGACAACCTCAATCTGCAGAAGGAGGATTTAGATTTATTTTATGCACTTTAGATTTAGAAATCATTCTTTTATTCATATTTCTCCAGTAGATTAGATCTTAAAGATAAATATAAGTTTTTAAAATAAGGATTTGAATAAAAGATATAAATAAGAAGTAATTAGATAAATAAACTTCCTCGTGGGAACGATCCTATGCTAGTTCTATGATTTCCATTTTGCACTTGCAATAGGTTAAGACTTGAGTTTAAACATAATTTTAATATACATAACAAGATTAACCAAGTTTTTGGTGCCGCTGCCAGGGAAGCAGAATTTATCTTTATTTCTATTTTTATCTAATATTTTTATTCTTTTAGAAGCTAATATTTATCTTTCTCTTTTTGCATTTCTTCATATTTTTATTTTTCTTTGATCACTTCTTAATCTTTTGCAGGTTTATTCAAAATAAGCAAATTAAGGTTTCAACTTTCCCTGATCAGAGAAGCCAGAGGCCTAAATTTGTTCTCTCTCCCTGCTCTTCTAAAATAAAAATTATATAGAAGATTATATATAAAAAAAATAAAAATAAAAAATATTTTTTTTGTGTTTGCATCATACCCGGTTTAGGAGTCTAAAATATTTTGAATATGACCCAGAAGTTGAGCGGAATCTCCTACGAAGACTCGCATTAAATCGATCCTCTATAAGAAATCCTCAAACCATGGCTGACGAGCCCTCGTGTATAGTTATACTGGAGGCAAAAGGTCAAAACTATGAAATCAAGCCCCACACACTTCAAACTTTACCTACTTTTCATAGGCTTGATAGGGAAGATCCCTACCAACATCTGAGGGACTTCATAGAACTTTGCACAATGCTGCAGACCACGACCAATAAAGAAGCCACAAGACTGCATCTATTCCCTTTCTCTCTCAAAGATAGGGTGAAGGCATGGTTTGTTTCACTATCGACTCGAAGTATAACTACGTGGGGGGATTTACAGTCAAAATTTTTGGGCGAGTACTTTCCGATAGGTAGAAATAACCAAATTCGCCAAGCAATCCAAATCTTCAGGCATAAGCCCGGAGAATTATTTCATAAGAGCTAGCAACGGATGAAGGATT
This sequence comes from Chloranthus sessilifolius, assembly GCA_021018995.1. Lineage (NCBI taxonomy): Eukaryota > Viridiplantae > Streptophyta > Magnoliopsida > Chloranthales > Chloranthaceae > Chloranthus > Chloranthus sessilifolius. Next base: position 14,630,587 of record CM037588.1, read on the forward strand.
TGTTACGAAAATGCCCTCATCATGAGGTGCCAAATTGGTCTATAGCACAAGGTTTCTACCAAGGATTGACTGAGACTAAGCAGTCCACAGTCGATGCCGTAAGTGGAGGAGCCTTCATGACTCAAAACGGCCAGCAGACCTGGAATCTATTTGAGAAACTGGCCAATACCTCAAAGAAAAATCAAGCTTTACTGCAGACTGATCCAGACATTGCTCGTCATACCCCACTCGCAAGAGGAGGGGTTTATGAGGTCCATAAGGACAAAGTGAAAGCTGAGGACGACAAGAGTGCAAAATTTTTTACCCTTGAACAGAAAATTGCCACACTCATGAATTCTAACTCAAATGCTCTGGATACACCCACGACAAACCATTCCAATTGCTAGGCTCACACGTATACTGAAAACCCTGGTGCGCCACAATACCAAGAGATGGTGGAAATGGAACAAGTAATGGATTTTCAGAGGAGAGATTACGGGAACACCTATAACCCATCGTGGGGAAACCATCCAGGATTTTACTACGATTCCACTGTGGGAGCACAACTAATACCAATAGTTGTGCTGCCTCGATTTCCCCAGACTCAAGTTTCCCATAATAGACCCCAAACACAAGCGGCACAACCCTTAGAATGAACTACAGAGCAATATGTCTGATGCTACGATTGTTCAAATCCTTCAAGATTTACAATAGCAGTCACACTAGCATTTAAAAGATTTGCGCCGACTTGCTCAATTCCATCAGACCCTTAATTCACAGACTAAGTCCATAACAAAGCTGGAAAGCCAAATTGGACAACTAGCTTTGCAGGTGGCAAGGAGAGAAAGTGGCCAATTACCTACATAGCTAATATATAATCCTAGAGGCCAAGCTTTCCTGGGGGAGACAGTTGCTCCCCAAAATCCAATTTAAAAACCTCTTGGATTGTCGGGCTACCAACTCATCCATAGCACCATGTGTAAATTATATAAATTATTTCTTTTCTTACTTAATATAGGTATTATAATATGACCCATTTCGTTAAACGATAAATCGTAATTCGTACCTACTGTATATTATAAGTGGACAATCGTATGGATTTACAATTATTCGTAGTTTGAAACACAGCGATTGGGATTTTTATTCACTAAAGGCTAGAATCAAGTTACGATTCTAGGTTAAAATGTAGTAATGACCGGCTCACCAAGTCATCACTGAAGACGGGACCTACATATTTATAAAAAGGATATGTCAACCCCATTTTCAAAAACCTTCCAAGTTTTCTCCTCCTACCTTCCCTCTCTTTTTCAAATCATCCGTAATCTTAATCGTTCTTCCACCCAATCTAACCATTTATTTTCTTACAACCCCTTACTTCCTCTGTTTGATTCTTAAAACCCCTACGCACATTTTATTCTACAATTACAAATTAGGGTTTCAATATTTAAAAAGGTAAGGTGATGACTTTAATTGTTAAATTAAATGGTTTATGCAAGAGACTTTATTCAATACATGGACTTTATATTTAATTAATGGTGTTAATATTAATCTTTGTAGAAAAGTGAGTGGAGGTATGACAAACAAAACGGGCAAACGACAGAGGGAAGACGTGGAAGACGAGGAAGGTAACAATTGTGATAACACCCTAATCATTCATTGAATTGCATGGACTGTTGCCATGAAAGCTAAATCAAAAGCAACAGGCCCTCCCAAGAAGAAAACCAAATCCTTAGGGGTAGTTATCAAAGAAGGTCTTACAGACACAACTGGGATAGAGTCTGTGTCTATCCCTAAAAAGGGATTAAAATTAGATAAAGAAAAGAAGCTAGCATCCTCTACTATGCCAGTAGATATAGTCCCTACTTCAATGAATCCTCATATTGTGGGCGCTGAAATTGCAGTGGATGTTGAATCCTTAGAAAAATTAGAAATGGGTGGAGAAGCTATTAAATACTTTAAAGATGTCGGGCTGGCCTATTTCTTGGAATCAGGAGTCACACAAGTCTATCCCAGATTGGTGAGGCAGTTTTACAAAAATACGACCAAAGGCAGTCAACGACTACCCCCTATCCTCTCCACCAGTATTAATAGGCTTCCGATCGAAATATCAAAGGAAATGGTCACCAGGGTTATGAATGCACCCCTAGAGATACCACAATTGTCCCAGGATAACCCCGAAGCTAACCTTTTGAGGACACCATCAGATATCCTCCCCTATTTCCCCCAAATGGTAATAGAATTATTAGGAAAAACTCCACGAGACAGATCCTTTTTCCTTAGAAGGGATCAAAAAGTAAGGAGCTTATCACTCCACTTTTTCGATGTACTTATCCATCAGACAATTCATCCCACGGGACATGGAACATAGAGAGGAGCATTATTTGCTAAAGCATTATACTTAATGGTAAATCGCTATTTGTTCAATATGCCCTCTTACCTTTTTACAGTAATCACTGTCGTGAGGGAGAAGTTGAGTCAAGAAAAATACCAGAAGAAAAAGTTGACCCTGCCATTTGGAGGACTTATTTCAAACCTGCTGATGAATGTGGGGTATAGTATAGACCCCAAAGAAAAAACATTACCAAGACCAGAGGAAGGCTTAACAGTTTTAGCCTATATGAGAACCTTACGTGCTGAAAATAAGAAGAGAATCCCCTTAGCTCCTCGCACCAAAGTACCTCCTCTGTACCACAAGTCTCTCAAATTCCTGAGGAAAGAGAGGAGACTGATTTAGTACAGACAGCAGAATTCGTGGGGCCAGAAGATACAGTTTTAGAAGAAGGTGTGATTACTCCACCTCAAAAGAGAGCAAAGACAAGCTTTCTGATATCCGAAGGAATAATCGAATTAAGAACTCCAGTTGTAGACCAAGTCAATCTGTATGACCCTGCTCTGGACTCACCCATAGGACCTGCTATGCCCCCTTCAACAGAGGCAGACAGATTGCCAATCATTAAAAAAGTAGACCCTGTGAGCCCAATTCTAGAAAGATTAGAAGAAACTCGTTCCACAATTGATCAACAGGCTGCAGGAATAGCTACTTCTAGCCATGTCCCTATACCAATAAAACCTGTTACTCAGCCTACATCCAATACCAAGTAAACTCTCATAGCCCAGGTAGTAGAAATAGACCAAAGCTCAGATTTACCAAGAGAGAGCTTCATAGAATTGCTACATGGAGAAGAAGCACCCACTAAGGATCTTCTAGTCCTGTAACATCCCTGAAATTTAGGCGTTGAACAGTGCCCTCAGATGCGTGCCCGACTGGTCGTAGGTTTGACCAAGTGGAAATCAACTCGATGACTATGATTCAACTAGGTTGATGTTAATAAGCATGTATGCATAGCGTAGGATCTTGTTAGAGATTATATACACCTATCTTTGGTTTATGTACTTTACACTAAAGCATGAAGGGTTAAGAGGAGGCAAATAACTTAAGAGAAGTTATTGCCTTTGTTAGGTTGGTGTAGAGAGTTATGAGGAGAGAGAGAGAGTGAAGAGGAAGGAGTAATTGCAAGGGCATTGGGTGGAATGACGGATCAAAGCCACACATGAGCTATAAATTACGACGGCAACACGTGGAAGAACTCGTTGAAGTTGGAGCTAGGAAACCTAGCCAATAACCCAAGCCATTGAATCAATCAAGAGATTGGTTTGAGGTGAGTTTGTTGGATTTTAATGAATATGTTGTTGTGCGTTAGCTCTAGGATAGATTGGTTAAATGTTGAATGAAAAATGTAGAAAAGAAAGGAAAATAGAAAGAGGAGAAAACTGAAAGAAATGTTCGCAAAGGGCTGGGTTTCTGACCAGATCGATTAATCGATTTGAAAAATTGATTAATCGACTTTGTCAGAGAAGTTGACTGGGCAATAATGCCTGAAACTGATTGATTGATTTAAAATCGATCAATTGATATTTGGATTTTGATTAATCGATTTGAAATCGATTAATCATCTATGCACTCCTAGTGGGTGAAAAATCAAGAGCCTGGGAAAACCGATTGATTGATTTGAAAATCGATCAATCGATTTTGGATTTTCCATTAATCGATTTGAGATCGATTAATCGATTTTGGGTATCGATTAATCGAATTGGACAGTTTTTGCTGACTTTTGTTTTGGACTTTGGGGTTCTATGAGGGTCTTGTATCTTCTTTTATGCATCTTTCTTGATACTTTGTTTATATTATGATGTACCATAGGTCATACAAGTGAGTGCAAGCATGGGAAACGCATTGGACCTTGACACTTGAGAATTAATACGCGTGAGGTAGGGAACGCCTTGAACATATATTTTAATAGCAAGAGCATGTACGTAGTGATATAGAAATGAATACTTATGCATCAAAAATATAAATCTTAAGTGTGTGTTTGTGTGTGAACACTAAATAAGAAAATAAGTATGTGACGTCCCCAGGGGATGTGAATGTCATAAGGGCATCTGTGTGATGCATTGAGTTAGACATCCCAGGGATGTATGTGAAAATGTAAAGCAAAGTGAATGAGAATTGATAAGGCCTAATATAATATATTTAATACAATCACACAGTGAATAACTATATGTACTGCACTTTTGATATTTAAGGTTTGGAGAATACCCCACCGACGTGGTGGGATACCCACGACTGACTCGTTAGAATATCCGTGACCGGTACGACGGCCAATCCGTACACCAGTTGGATATCCCAGGGATGTATGTATGAGAATTAAATCCCATCGCCTATGAGAAAGGGACCTAGATAGTATTGAATGAATGAAAAAGGATATGAAAATGGTCTGATTAGATGATGATGAAGGGTATTCCATCGGGCGCTCGACACTATAGTAAGTCGAGGAATATTTAAGTTACGATTTAAGTCTTTAGGCCAAATCTTTGTCTTATATGTGCAAGTTGAGAGCAAATGAATACATGTAAGTAACATTAACATCCACAGCATCTTTTCAGTCATTTAAATTATTTTCCAGGCATTTTATTGATATATCATGATGCTAAATATCATGGAATATATGTGAGAGATTAACTTATATGTTCACTCAGTTGTTTCCCTATTGAGCTAGGATGTATCTCACCCTTCAGACTATACATCACAGGTCCTGTCCTTGCGGCTGCTGCTACTTCGGGAGGCGTAGATCCGGAGGAATCGAATTACATACTTAGGGAGGATTTGGAGTCCCCCTCTTGAGGACTTCTTCTAGAGGACCCCTGCATACTTTGACTGAGTTTTTGAGAGAGTATTGTACGGCTTGGTATGTCAAGCCCTTTTTGAAAAAATGTAATTAAATAATGATATATTCTTTTGGCGAACCATCCAGGGTGACTGTTGTGTCATCACTAATGGTTGGGGTGGGTTCTTTTGCTCATGCATTGGCATGAGACTAGAACCATCTTTTGGGTTACTTCTTTTGATGGTTATGTATATAGAACTGGAAATTTAGTTTGTTATCAATTCTTATACTTTTATTTTACTTTATTATTTCTTGGTTATACCAATATTCCGTGCAGGCTTATGGGGCACGACCTCGAGGGTCGTGCTGATGGCATGGGTTTCGGTGAGCCAAAATCTGGGTTGTCACAGTTAGTATCAAAGCCATTTCTTTTAGAATTTCTGATAAGTCTTGATGTTGTCAGAGCATAGGACCTTTTGCTAATAAAACTTTGATTTCATGTGCAAACCGTAATGTCTTCTAGAGGAAGAAGAGGTCGACCTAGGGGCGGTTACGAGAGAAACTTGCGAAGCAGAGACGATTTTGTCTCGACTACGAATAGAGTACTGATGGGAAATAGACGGGCTTCAAGAAGTAGTGGTCAAGAGAACCAAGACCAGGTTGAGAATTAGGATAGAGATCAGAGAGAACAGGAAAGAGTAAGAGAAAGAAATGAAGAAAGAAAAGAGTGTCAGCGGATGATGCATACTATGGAAATCATGGCAAATGTCATGGCTCAACAAGCAACATCCTTGACAGCTCACAACGCTAATGACCTGCATCAGCCACCTACACCGCCAGTAGGTCCTACACTGGCAGTGTCCTCTGTATTTACAGAGTTTAGGAGGATGCGTCCTCCTAGCTTTTTAGGGCAAGCAGAGCCAATGGATGCAAAAAATTGGCTGAGCGGGATGGAGAAAGTGTTTAGCGTGCTTATGTGCACGGAGGACGAGAGTGTCCGTTGGGCAGCTTACATGCTAGATGGGGAGGCATGCCTTTGGTGGAAGTCCGTTTCTAGGACTAGGGCTCAGGAGACCCCAGGATTTCCCTGGACATGGGAGGAATTCGTAGAAGAATTCAACAAGCAGTACTTCCCTGAAGTTGTATGCAATCAGATGGAAGTTAGATTTTTATAGCTTGAGCAGAGAAGAATGTCAGTGAGAGAGTATGGGGTTGAGTTTATGAGGCTTGCTCGCTTTGCTCCTAATTTCGTAGTCACAGATCTGATGAAAGCAAAACGACTACAATGCGGCTTGAGGCTAGACATCAGGGGGAAAGTAGCAACGTTTGAGTTGAAGACCTATGGAGAGGTCATGAGCAAAGCCTTGGTCATTGAAGAGGACAATGAAGATAGATATCAAAGAAGGGATCAGCAAGGCAGAGGAAGAACAGATCAAAGTAAGGTTGGGAACTACAAGCCGGTGAACAAAAAGTCGAGATTTGTAGCACCCATTCAGAGGCAACCGTTCCAAACAGGGTATGTTAGACTGGCACAATAGACAAACTATCAGAGACTACATGCTTGCGAGGAGGCTAATCGATATGAGAACCACTACCACCGGAGCGGCGGATTACAGAGGTTTCTCTGGCGGCATCTACTATAGTGGAGACTTGTGCCAAGTGTTGCAAGTGTCATAAGACAGCTAAGTGCAGAAGGGGTCCTTGGGTTGCTATAAATGTGGAAAGGTGGGCCACATTATTCGAGATTGCCTTGAGATGGCTAAGGAGAAGACGGATTCTGTTTCAATGCCACGACCTATACAAGCAAGGAAGTCGGTCGTGCAAGGAAGAGCCTATGCAGTTACGGCTCAGGAAGCACATAATACCAACGATGTGATCCAAGGTGAGATTTTCTTTTAAATAAAGAATTTTAATTTCTTAAAAAATTTTAGATAGAGAAGGTGCATTCATATAAGAAGTAGAATAGACTAATTCTCTTCCGTAAAAAATTTGATGTATATAGTGTGCTATGTATATAAATATGTGTGCTTTATAGGTACTTTAGAAGTGTACGACAAGGGGAGTGACTTAACTTGTGAGGCAAGAGTGTTGATAGACCCAGGGTCTACCCACTCATTTACTACTCCTCGCTTCGCAAAGAAGAGGTAGGTCAACCCGGAGATATTGGATTTTGTCTTAGCAGTATCTATCTCGACTGGGGAATCGATCGATACGGAAAGGTTTTGTAAATCAGTGATAGTGACCATCAGGAATGAAGATGACTTCGAACTACCAACGAATTTAATTCGGTTAGACATACAAGGATTCAACGTGATCCTTGGCATGGATTAGTTGTCACAACATTGTGCAACTGTTGATTGCAAGAATAAGGTCGTCAGCTTCATACCTAATACAAGGAGTCGTTTCAATTCTGAGGAATGAGATCAACGTTTATGCCACTTATCTCTGCAGTCAGAGCCGAACGCTTGATCAGAAAGGAGTACAGTGGTTACTTGGTATTCTTGAAGGAAGATAAGGAAGGGAAGAACATTATCTTAGATATCACAGTTGCACATGAATTCAAAGATGTGTTTCCAGAGGAATTATCAGGATTACCTCCAGATAGAGAGGTGGAATTCGCTATCGACTTAGCACCTAGAACGGAGCCTGTTTCCAAAGCACCATATAGGATGGCTCCTACTGAGTTGAAAGAGTTGAAAGAGCAATTGCAAGAACTCATGGATAAGGGGTTTGTAAGACCTAGTGTGTCTCCAAAGGGAGCACCGATCTTGTTCGTAAAGAAGAAAGATGGGTCATTGCAACTGTGCATTGACTATCGCCAATTAAATAAACTAACCATTAAGAATCGATATCCATTGCCTAAGGTTGATGATTTATTCAACCAGCTACAAGGAGCGAGGTACTTTTCCAAGATCGATTGAGATCTGGATACCATCAGCTGAGAGTTAAGGTAGAGGACATCTAGAAGACAGCATTCAGGACACGATACAGACACTACAAGTTCTTAGTGATGTCGTTTGGTTTGACAAATGCACCGACGTCATTTATGGATTTGATGAATCGGGTGTTTAAATTATACCTGGACACTTGTGTCGTAATATTTGTCGACGACATCCTGATATATTCTAAGTCAAAGAAGGAACACGAAAAACACTTAGGAGTTGCTCTACAAACTTTACGTGAACACCAACTATATGCCAAACTCAGTAAGTGCGCATTTTGGTTGGAAAAAGTTAGCTTTTTAGGACATGTGGCCTCAAAGGATGGTGTCACAGTAGATCTGGCTAAGATTGAAGAAGTGGTAAACTAGGAACAACCAAAGATGGTAATAGACGTCCGTAGTTTCCTTGGTCTAGCTGGCTACAATCGATGTTTTATAGAGGAATTTTCTAAAATATTGGGACCTCTGACGAGACTTACAAGGAAGGATACGAGATTTGAGTGGAGTGAAGCGTGTGAGAAGAGTTTTCACGAACTCAAGAAGAGACTCACTTCAGCTCTAGTGTTAGCAATTCCTTCAGGCAGTAGAGGGTTCGCGGTATATAGTGATGCTTCGCATAATAGTTTGGACTGCATGCTCAACCAACACAAGAAGGTGATAGCTTACGGGTCGAGATAGCTGAAAGATCACGACAAGAACTATCAGACACATGACCTGCAACTAGCAACGATTATATTTACATTGAAGATTTGGAGACATTATTTGTACGGTGAGACCTTTGAGATCTTCACCGATCATAAGAGCCTCAGGTACCTGTTTACACAGAAAGAGTTGAATATGAGGCAACACAGATGGATGGAGTTTCTTAAAGACTATGATTGCTCTATACAGTATCATCCAAGCAAGGCTAATGAGGTAGCCGATGCTTTGAGTCAAAAGGGTTCAGCTCAGTTGGCTAATCTGATTATAGGGATGCACAAATGAAAATTGTTTGAAGACCTGTCATTATATGATGCAAAGATCGAGGTACAAGCTACAGGAGCTTTCTTGGCTAACATATCAGTGAGACGTATCATCTTTGAGCATATTCACGAGCTATAGATGAAAGAATCGGAATTAACCAAAATTTGCCAAGATGTGATTGAAGGCATCAAACCAGAGTTTTCAGTGAAAGAAGATGGTTCCTTAGTGTTCAAGGGCCGTCTTTGTATTTCAGACGATGTCGATATGAGGCAAACGATCCTTGATGAGGCTCACAAGTTGAAATGTGCTATCCACCCTGGTAGCTCCAAAATGTATCAAGACTTGAGAAAGAATTACTGATGGAGAGGTTTGAAGCAAGACGTGGCCAAGTACGTGTCACGGTGTTTGACATGTCAGCAGGTAAAAGTTGATCATAGACATCCTACTGGATTATTACAGCCTCTACCCATACCAGAGTGAAAATGGGAGTCAATCTCTATGGACTTCATTGTTGGACTATAGCGTACAACAAAGATATACAACACCATTTGGGTAGTCATGGTTCGATTAACCAAGTCAGCACACTTCTTGCCTTATAACACGATGTACATAGTAGGAAGACTCGCGGAGTTGTATATGAAGGAGATTGTACATTTGTATGGGATTCCTATTAGCATTGTCTCTGATCGTTACCCATTATATACTTCAAAGTTTCAGGAAGGCATGGGTACGCAATTGGATTTTAGTTCGGCTTTCCATCCGCAGACCGATGGGCAAATAGAGCGGGTGAATCAAGTGAAAGAAGACATGCTCAGAGCATGTATGCTTGAACTACAAGTATCATGGGATCAACACCTACCGTTGATCAAAATTGCATACAATAATAGCTTCCAAACGAGCATTGGAATGACACCGTACAAAGCTCTCTATGAACGGCGATATAGATCGCCTATCAATTGGAAAGAAACCGATGAAAAGTTTGTTTTGGGACTTGAGTTGCTTGAAGTTAATTCTATCATAGTACATATGGTCAGAGAGAGACTTAAGTTAGCTTAGAGCAGACAGAAAAGCTACGCTGATATCAAGAGAACGAGTGTGGATTACACCGTTGGCGAGCATGTGTTTGTGAAAGTATCGCCTATGAAAGGCGTTATGAGATTTGGAAAGAGAGGCAAGTTGAGTCCCCGTTACCTTGGACCCTTTGAGGTTTTGGGTCGTGTAGGTGAGGTTGCATATTGCGTGGGATGACCACCACGATTTGATCGGGTACACAATGTTTTCCATGTCTCTATGCTCAGAAAGTATGTGAATGACCCTTCCCATATCTTGGGAGGTCAACCGTTTGAAATGCATGAAGATGTGACCATGATTGAAGAACCGGCTGAGAAAGAAGTATTCGGACTTGTTTGTGAAGAGTTGAGAGCCTAATTGTATCATCGCATGTATATTTGTAGATTTAAACCATTTGTGTAATCAAAAGTTGTACGTTATATCAACTTATGTAAGGAATGAAAAGAACGAATGTGGATTGTAATGTACCGTTGTGTGATTCAAATGCATGGCTCGATGGTCATTCCATCATGAGAAATGGATGGCCAATAGGTGCTAAGCAGTAAAACTAAGGTCAGCAAGTGACTTACCTAAAAGCTAAAGACAAAGTGACAAAGAAACAAAGGAAGTGAAGGAAAAATAAAATGTAAAAATTTCTGTCAAAATCGATTAATCGATTTTGGATTTCGATTAATCGATTTCGTTCGATTGAAAGACTGGCACACACCAATGAGATGGACAACCTGGAAATTTAATAGCAGTGAATTCGATTAGTCGAGTTAAATTCGATTAATCGATTTTTGAAATTGATCAATCGACTTTGCTCAGTTGAGGTTAAGTTGTAAAAATCGATCAATCGATTTTTGAAATCGATCAATCGATTTTTGCCTATATAAGCCAATTTTGGGATTTTTTTCCCATTTCAAAATTTTCACTTGAGTTTTCTTTTGGGCGCCATTTTTCCTTTCTCCCTTGGCTACCATAACCGCTAGGATTTGAGGTGTTTGCGGATCGAATTCGAATCAAAACCCTAGCTATCCGGATCGAATACAAAAGGTAAACCCTAGTTTTATCAAATTGCTTTCAATTTGAACCATTCCAGCCCTAGTTTTTGAATTTTCTTGATTATAAAACCCACAATGCCACCTAAAACTAGGTTAGCTACGAAGTAATCAACTTTTAAGCTTTCGGTACGGCGTAAGAATCTCGCGCCACCACCACCTTCACCTTCACCTTCATCATTGTCATCATCATCAGCTTCATCATACTTGACGGATGCGTCATCACGCGAATCGTCGCCCCCACCACCACCACTAGGAAATTTGCCCCAACCAAGCGAGTCGTGGGTTGTAAAGGAATTTGAATACGAGTACATCATCGATGAGGCTTTGTTTACCGATCCCGACGTCGAGGGTGAAACCAAGTGGGCCCGACAATACCTCGTAAACGCGGGTCTCGATAACCTTTTAAAACCTTTGCACGATTACTTCTACCCTAGACTTGTCAGGTTGTTCTACCAAAACCTATAAAAGGGTCGCGTGGATGACACCGTTTTGACTGAGATCGATGGTCGTAAATGCCTATTTACTCTACGCCATGTCCATGAGTCTTTAGAATGCTATCTCACACATGTGCCCGAGACCAACCTTTTACCCTCTTTCCCAAAGGTCATCGATTATGAGGAAATTAGAACGGAATTAACGAGGGGAAAAAAAGGATTCGAGAAATCTATATGGAGGGTCGACTTACCTCCTTACATGTGGATGCTTGATTCGATAACCAAGTGTAATCTTTACCCTATGCACCACGACACTGAGCAGGTAGAGTTGGTCCAACAGGCCTTATATGTGGTAGACCAAGACCGTTGGTTCGACACTACCAAACTAGTTATTGAGGGGATGATTTATATCAAAGGGAAAATGATGAAGTACCCTTTAAGACCCAAGGAACATATGCCGTACGCACGGCTTATTTCTAGTATGTTAGAGTGCTACTTTGATGCCCCAAAGTATGCAATTTCTCCCGTCGAGCAGAAGGCCACCAACCATGTGAAACATTATTCCATAGCTACGTGGGCCCGCAGCTATAGGCTGTTGAAGAAGGCTCTACCAATAGAGGGGCCAACACCTACCCAGACTGGTGATGCACCACCATAGCATGACCCACCAACTGAGGGAGAGCAGCCTGTTATACCACCGCAGGACCTACCTGCAGAGGGGGAGCAGCCTCATGACGCGGTGCTACCTGAGGAGCATCCTTTAGTACCACCTACTGCTCCAGCACAGTCCACTCCTACTGCTTATGCATGAGCTCACTGGAGGCGGGCATCTCAAGCCCTTGTACCTCGTACCATTGACGATATTCTCGCCCTCATGGCGGAGAACAATCGCCAAATGCTTGAGCACCATCAACGTATGGAGGAGACCAGCACTTGCATGGACAACAGGTTGGATTTTCTTTGTCGTTGTGCTTATTTTGGGTACGGGTAACCACTGTATGGGATGTGAATCAAAGTTTAATTAGTGCATTACTTTTGACTTGTGCTTATTTACTCCAATCGTTCCAAATATACTAAGTCTTCATGCAAGATGTGTGGTGTTCGTTATTGAATGGAAATACATCTCTCAATGTGTGTGGGTCTTCCACAGGGAAGCCTTTGGGTACATTTTCGAGGACGAAAATTCCCAAGGTGGAGAGAATGCACCCAAAATTTGGGCATTGAACAGTGCCCTTGGGATGCATGCCCGATTGGTCATAGGTTTGACCAAGTGGAAATCAACTCGATGACTATGATTCAACTAGGTTGATGTTAATAAGCATGTATGCCTAGCGTAGGATCTTATTAGAGATTATTTACACCTATCTTTGGTGTATGTGCTTTACACCAAAACATGAAGGTTTAAGTGGAGGCAAATAACTTAAGAGAAGTTATTGCCTTTGTTTATGTTGGTGTAGAGAGTTATGAGGAGAGAGAGAGTGAAGAGGAAGGAGTAATTGCAAGGGAATTGGGTGGAATGACGGATCAAAGCCACACGTGAGCTATAAATTACGACGGCAACGCGTGGGAGAACTCATTAAAGTTGGAGCTAGGAAACCTAGCCAATAACCCAAGCCATTGAATCAATCAAGAGATTGGCTTGAGGTGAGTTTGTTAGATTTTAATGAATATGTTGCTGTGCATTAGCTCTAGGATAGATTGGTTAAATGTTGAATTAAAAATGTAGAAAAGAAAGGAAAATAGAAAGAGGAGAAAACTGGAAGAAATGCCCGCAAAGGGCTGGATTTCTGACCAAATCGATTAATCGATTAATCGATTTTGTCAGAGAAGTTGGATGGGCAATAATGCCCGAAACCGATTGATCAATTTAAAATCGATCAATTTAAAATCGATCAATTGATTTTTGGATTTCGATTAATCAATTTGAAATCAATTAATCGTCTGTGCATTCCCAGTGGTTGGAAAATCAAGAGTCTGGGAAAACTGATTGATCGATTTGAAATTGATCAATCGATTTTGGATTTTCAATTAATCGATTTGGGATCGATTAATCGATTTTGGGAATTTGATTAATCGATTTTGGGTATCAATTAATCGATTTGGACAGTTTCTGTTGACTTTTGTTTTGGACTTTGGGGTTCTAGGAGGGTCTTGTACCTTCTTTTGTACATCTTTCTTGATGCTTTGTTTATGCTATGATGTACCATAGGTCATACAAGTGAGTGCGAGCATGAGAAATGCATTGGACTTGACGCTTGAGAATTAACACGCGTGAGGTAGGGAATGCCTTGAACATGTATTTTAATAGCAAGAGCATGTATGTAGTGATATAAAAATGAATACTTATGTATCAAAAATATGAATCTTAAGTGTGTGTGTGTGTGTGTGAATACTAAATAAGGAAATGAGTATGTGACGTCCCCAGGGGATGTGAATGTGATAAGAGCATCTGTGTGATGTATTGAGTTGGACATCCCAGGGATGTATGTGAAAATGTAAAGCAAAGTGAATGAGAATTGATAAGGCCTAATATAATATATTTAATACAATCACACAGTGAATAACTATATGTACTGCACTTTTGATATTTAAGGTTTGGAGAATACCCCACCGACGTGGTGGGATACCCACGACTGACTCGACAGAATATCCGTGACCGGTACGACGGCCAATCCGTACACCAGTTGGATATCCCAGGGATGTATGTATGAGAATTAAATCCCATCGCCTATGAGAAAGGGACCTAGATAGTATTGAATGAATGAAAAAGGATATGAAAATGGTCTGATTAGATGATGATGAAGGGTATTCCATCGGGCGCTCGACACTATAGTAAGTCGAGGAATATTTAAGTTACGATTTAAGTCTTTAGGCCAAATCTTTGTCTTATATGTGCAAGTTGAGAGCAAATGAATACATGTAAGTAACATTAACATCCACAACATCTTTTCAGTCATTTAAATTATTTTCCAGGCATTTTATTGATATATCATGATGCTAAATATCATGGAATATATGTGAGAGATTAACTTATATGTTCACTCAGTTGTTTCCCTATTGAGCTAGGATGTATCTCACCCTTCAGACTATACATCACAGGTCCTGTCCTTGCGGCTGCTGCTACTTCGGGAGGCGTAGATCCGAAGGATTCTAATTACATACTTAGGGAGGATTTGGAGTCCCCCTCTTGAGGACTTCTTCTAGAGGACCCCTGCATACTTTGACTGAGTTTTTGAGAGAGTATTGTACGGCTTGGTATGTCAAGCCCTTTTTGAAAAAATGTAATTAAATAATGATATATTCTTTTGGTGAACCATCCAGGGTGACTGTTGTATCGTCACTGATGGTTCGGGTGGGTTCTTTTTGCTCATGCATTGGCATGAGACTAGAACCACCTTTTGGGTTACTTCTTTTGATGGTTATGTATATAGAACTGGAGATTTAGTTTGTTATCAGTTTTTATACTTTTATTTTACTTTATTGTTGCTTGGTTATACCAATGTTTCGTGCAGGTTAATGGGGCACGACCTCAAGGTCGTGCTGATGGCACGGATTTTGGTGAGCCAAAATACGAGCTGTCATAAGTCCCCACCACATCAATTCATGAGTTAGAAAGGAGATTAAAGGTAGTAGATCAATGGCAACTCACACATGAACCTAACCTATCGCCATTACCAGAAGTAAATCGAAAGGTGAGAGAACTAGAGAACTGGATTTCTATAAATGCTCCACCTTTGATACAACTGCCAGGAATAGTAAGAAGTGGATGGGGGAATTTCAAGGATTAAAAAAGAGAGTCTAAGATATCACCTTGACAACTCAAGAACGGCCAAAGATAATGGATAGCTTACGAAGAAGAGCTTTACAAGAGCAAGGTGTGAGATGGGTAGCAGAGACAGAAAAGAAAGTTCAGGACGCTACCTCATCTCTTCAAACCCAACTAGTGCAGCAAACTATAGAAATGAGTGAAAAATAGTAGGCTTGGGAAGAGAAGAGAGTATATGAAGAGAAAATTGCCAGTATCCTTGAACAGTATGGAGGTTTGATGGTAGTTCTTGATGATGTAGGAACTATGAGAGAAAAAACCCTTAAGGACTACTAGAAAACTCTCCAGCAACAGCTAAAAGAAAAGACTCACTTATAGACGGTAGCAGAAGGAAAAGTAAAATAACTTCAAGAGGACAGAGATTCCCTATGCTCAGTCAATGACAAATAGGGAAAAATAATTGAGTCTCAAACTAAGAATTACCTTATCGCATTAGCAAAGGAAAAAGCCGAGGCAAAGAAGCTGAGAATAGAAAATAAACTAAAATTTGTCCTCATTAAGAAGCTAACTGCGGATCTCAAAGAAAAGGCTGATAAAGAAAATACTGTCCGGAAGGAACTTCTTGTCCAAGGATTGCAGACGAAGGACATACAACAAAAACTGAATTGGCAGCACAGGGAGATTCAACTGTAGATAAGGATGGCTATTCGACAGTGGAGATGTCAGATGGAGAAGATGAACCCAATGATTCTATCCTTGTATCATATTCTACCAGTGACTAAAACCATTATAGAACATTACAAACCTCACAGGTATAATCCCCATAGATTTTTTTTTTTCTTTTCTCAGTCATTGTACATATCCAGTAATATATGATAGTTTCTTTTTACTAACAATTAATATTTTTTTTAAACCGGTAGTATTTTTCTCCTAAGTTTGGGGGAAGATTTTTTATTTTTTTACAGATTATAAACCCGGTAACTAACCTAACAGTAGTAAAGTAAGGTAATATATTTTGTATGTCCCCTATTTTGCACAATGAGGACATTGTCCTATTTATGTTTGAGGGGGATACACATATTAATTTTGAAAATATATTATAATAGTACTGTTTTCGTTAGAGTTTTTTTTTTAATTTAATCATTATATGAGAATTATAAAAAAAAATTATCCGAAATTCTTAGCAACCCATCATAATAGTAGTTCAAAAATCAAAATAGAAATAGTTACAATTCAAAATAAAGCATCTCTAGAACACTGTATCAAGGGAATGTTTGAAACTATATGATTGATTTGAACTGCATATATTTTAGATTATAGTTTCAAAATTATATAACCAGTGAGCTATAAAGCCTATTTCCTCCTTTATTCTGAGAAAGAGAGACTATTTTTATTCATGCTAAATTTCCTAAAACTTTTCTACTATTTGAAATCTCATATTGTTAAACTTAGAATCAAGATATTCTATAAATTTGATGATTTATTTGTGTTTAGAACTGCCTATTAAATATATTAAAGCAATAAGGCATCCATATTAGTAAATCGTAAAAATGATCAAAGGACATCTTTTGTTAAACCAGAGCCAAAAAGCCAAAAATCTCAAAATATTCTATCGTTTGAACCCATATTAGAAGCCTAAAACCGAATTTCTTTGTACCAAAATGTTATAAACCTTTAACCATATGTATTGCCCAAAACTTTCTATCTTTGACCCTTACAATTTATGAGAGTTTAGAATGTAAAATAAGGGGAGAAGAGGGAGTGAAAGAAGTATATGCGTAACAGATAAAGGTTCCACAGAAAAGGGTACAAGTAAAAAAAAAATGGGATTTATACTAGAAAAAAAAAAATGAGAAGTATTATCTAAAATAAGGATACTTACTGAAGCTGAAAAATATAGAAGAAGTAGAGAAGAAAGAGCTAAATTCTCATAAATAATTTAGAATCCTCTTTACCTTTTTCTTTGAAATCTTTTGAAAACCCAAAGCCTCATTACAAGTCGAAGGAAAGACCTTTGTGATTTATGGTTTGCAAGAATATGAGTCTAGTAGAGATATATAAAATAGATACTATGAATAAATGAAGAAATTATATGAGCAGAATTGATTATCCTTTCCATGAGATTTATCTTTTTAGTTAATTATCCGATAAAATTTTTATATATATCTACAATATTGTGAGAACCCAAAATTTTAGTTATTTTTGAGAATATGCCAATAAGTGAGAGTTTGAATGAAAATATTTTCTAAAAATTGTAGTTTAGAAAAATCTATGATGAATAAACTTTTCACTGATATGCATACACTCCACGCTATACCGAATTGAAATTATTAAGCTCTGATAGAGGAGAATTATGATGATGGAAAGCTAAGGATAAAAGATTTAAAATTTTTTAGAAAATAATAAACATATAATGATTGACTGAGAAATTAGTATATAAAATCTATATTTTAAATTATTAGTTTTGAAAATTATTTTGAAAATCTAAAAATATTGGAAGTTTGTAAGTAACTTCACTGAAAACCTCTAGGAGACTACAACTCCTCTACTAGGGATCACCTAAGGGTTTAAAGGCTTGTTGCATCTGCTAAATACAATCGTGCTCCCTACGAAAGTGGCATGTAAATTTTTAGTTTTAGAATAGTTTAATTTTCCTTGTTTGCTAGGGCCTAGCAAAACTTAAGTTTAAGTGTGTGATCAGTCACATAATTTACTATTTTATCACCCTTAACTTAGTAATGTTAGGCCATAGTTTGCTACTAATAAGTTACTGATGTGCAGATATTAGAGATAACCAGAGAAATAGAGTAAAAGTGTTAATATTTATCAAAATAAACTCAAAAAGCAATGAGAAAGATGATTGAGTGAAAAAGACAATTTCCCGCCTACTGAAAGCCAGAAAATCGTAATTTACGATGCTGTAAAAAATGACAAATGAAGAAAAGCAAATAATCATAATCCAGAGAATAGTTAACTATGAGGAAGCTATGAAAGATAAAAAATTGTGATTTATGATTTTCTACGAAAGAGAAGAAAATGAGAAACTGTGATTTGTGATTTCCCAGAAAATAAGTTTTCCTACTATTGCTGTTGTTGCTGATCATGCGCATATTATACCGCCATGAACAAAATTAGAAGATATATGAAATTAGAAGTCTGGTGAATCACGGATCTGAGAAGATTGATAAAGATAAGCTCTTAGGAAATCTCGGCTGCTGAAATAAAGGAGAACAATCCAGAAGCACATCTACCATCTAAGCAACGAAAAGATAAAATTAGGAATTAGAGTAATATTAAGAATCTTTTATTTTCAGTAGTTTCTTTTATTAGAATTAGAAGTCTTTGTAAATCGACTCCTTGTGATCTATAAATAAGAGAGCTTGGTATAAGAATAAGGATCAAGGAATTTTCGTATCAATTAACAACTGAGGTTGGATTTTCTTTCGATCAGTAGTGTAAAATAGTTAGAGTAGATTAGATATCAGAGGTTTCTCAAGAGCAATTGACGATTGCAATTGAGTGCTGAAGATTAGTGTAGATATCCTAGTTTCTCAGAAATAATTGACGACTGCAGTTGAGTGGCGGAAGATATATTTATTTGTTTTCTAGTTTAGATTTTATTTTGCTTTATTTTCATGCTTTGTAAACATCTCTAAGTTTTAATTTAAACTGACAACTCAGGTTAGAATTTGCAGAATAGTGTAATGATTTTTACTTTTCCATCTTCAGTTTTCTAAGGTTTGATTGACGCCCAGATTTTAGGAAGGTGTTGATTAGATTAAATCTATATTGATAGGATCTTAGACTTGATTGATGACCAACGCTAAGAAATTAGAGAGATGGTGTAACAGTACTATTTAAATTCATAAATATCCGATGGCTGAAGATTGGGATTGACGACCTCAATCTGAAGGAGGATTTAGATTTATTTTATGCGCTTTAAATTTAGAAATCATTCTTTTATTCATATTTCTCCAGTAGATTAGATCTTAAAGGCAAATAGAAGTTTTTAAAATAAGGATTTGAGTAGAAGATATAATAAGAAGTAATTAGATAAATAAGCTTACTCGTGGGAACGATCCTATGCTAGTATTATGATTTCCATTGTGCGCTTGCAATAGGTTAAGACTTGAGTTTAAATATAATTTTAATATACATAACAAGATCGATCAAGTTTTTTGTGCCGCTGCCGGGGAAGCAGAATTTATCTTTATTTCTATTTTTATCTAATATTTTTATTCTTTTAGAAGCTAATATTTATCTTTCTCTTTTTACATTTCTTTATATTTTTATTTTTCTTTAATCACTTCTTAATTTTTTACAGGTTTATTCAGAATAAGCAAATTAAGGTTTCAACTTCCCCTTATTAGATAAGCCAGAGGCCTAGATTTGTTCTCTCTCCCTCCTCTTCTAAAATAAAAATTATATAAAAGATTATATATAAAAAATTATTTAATTTTTTTTTTTTTTGGAGTATGCATCATACTCGGTCTAGGAGTCTAGACTATTTTGAATATGACCCAGAAATTGAGCGAAATATCCTACGCAGACTCGCATTAAACCGATCCTCTATAAGGGATCCTCAAACCATGGCTGACAACTTTCAATTGAAGCGCATTTCAGCCCTATAGCTTTGATCAAGCCCTCGTGTATAGTTATACCAAAGGAAAAAGGTCAAAACTATGAAATCAAGCCCCACACACTTCAAACTTTACCTTCTTTTCATGGGCTTGATAGGGAAGATCCCTACTAACATCTGAGGGACTTCATAGAACACAATGTTGTAGACCACGGCCAATAAAGAAGCCATAAGACTACGTTTCTTCCCTTTCTCTCTCAAAGATAGGGCGAAAGCATGGTTTGTTTCACTACCGGACCGAAGTATAACTACTTGGGGGGATTTACAGTCCAAATTTTTGGGCGAGTACTTTCTGATAGGTAGAACAAACCAAATTCTCCAAACAATCCAAATCTTCAGGCAAAAGCCTGGAGAATTATGTCATGAGAGCTGGCAATGGATGAAGGATTTGCTATGAAAATGCCCTCATCATGAGGTGCCAAATTGGTCTATAGCACAAAGTTTCTACTAAGGATTGACTGAGACTAACCAGTCCAGACATTGCTCGTCATACCCCACTCACAAGAGGAGGGGTTTGTGAGGTCAATAAGGACAAAGTGAAAGCTGAGGAAGACATGAGTGTAAAAGTTTTAGCCCTTGAGCAGAAAATTGTCACACTCATGAATTCCAACTCAAATGCTCCGGATACACCCACGACAAACCATTCCAATTGCCAGGCTCACACATGTACTAAAAATCTTGCTGCGCCACAATACCAATAGATGGTGGAAACGGAACAAGTAATGGCTTTTCAGAGGGGAGATTACGGGAACACCTACTACCCGTAGTGGAGAAACCAACCAAGATTTAACTACGGTTGCACTATGAGAGCACAACTAACACCAATAGTTGCGCTGCCTCGATTTCTCCAAACCCAAGTTTTCCACTAGAGACCCCAAATACAGGTGGCACAACCCCAGAATGGACCACGGAGCAATATGTCTGATGCTATGATTGTTCAAATCCTTCAAGAATTGCAACAGCAGTCGCACCAGCATTCAAAAGATTTACACCAACTTGCTCAATTCTCTCAGACCCTTCATTCACATACTCAGTCCATCACAAAGCTGGAAAGCCAAATTGGACAATTAGCTTTACAGGTGGCAAGGAGAGAAAGTGGCCAATTACCTACGCAGCCAGTAAATAATCCTAAAGGCTAAGCTTTCCTGGGGGAGACAGCTGCTCCCCAAAATCTAATTTAAAAACCTCTTGAATTATCGGGCTACCGACTCATCCATAGCACCATGTGTAAATTATGTAAACTATTTCTTTTCTTAGTTAATATAGGTATTATAATACAACCCATTTCGTTAAACGATGGATCGTAATTTGAATCTACTGTATATTTTAAGTGGACAATCGTATAGATTTATGATTATTCGTAGTTTAAAACACATCGATTGTGATTTTTATTCACTAAAGGCTAGAATCAACTTACGATTCTAGGTTAAAACTCAGTAATGACCGGCTCACCAAGTCATCACTGAAGACGGGACCTACATATTTTCAAAAACCTTCCAAGTTTTCTCCTCCTACCTTCCCTCTCTTTTTCAAATCGTCTGTAATCTTAACCGTTCTTCCACCCAATCTAACCGTTTATTTTCTTACAACCCCTTACTTCCTCTGTTTAATTCTGAAGAGCCCCGCACACATTTTATTCTACAATTATAAATTAGGGTTTCAATCTTTAAAAAGGTAAGGTGATGATTTTAATTATTAAATGGAAGGGTTTCTGTAAGAGACCTTATTCAATACATGGACTATATATTTAATTAATGGTGTTGATATTAATCTTTGCAGAAAAGCGAGTGGAGGTATGACGAACGAAACGGGCAAACGATAGAGGGAAGACATGGAAGATGAGGAAGATACAAATTCTGATAACACCCCAATCATTCATCGAATTATACGAACTGTTGCCATGAAGGCAAAATCAAAAGCAATAGGCCCTCCCAAGCAGAAAACTAAATCCTTAGGGATAGTTATTAGAGAAGGTCTTACAGACACAACTGGGATAGAGTCTATGTCTATCCCTAAAAAGGGATTAAAATTAGATAAAGAAAAGAAGCCAGCATCCTCTGCTATGTTAGTAGATATAATCCCTACTTCAATGAAACATCATATTGTGGGTGTTGAAATTGCAATAGATGTTGAATCCTTAGAAAAATTAGAAATGGGTGGAGAAGCTATTAAATACTTTAAAGATGTCGGGCTGACCTATTTCTTGGAACCAGGAGTCACACCAGTCTATCCTAGATTGGTGAGACTGTTTTAGAAAAATTTGACCAAAGGCAGTCATGGACTACCCCCACCCTCTCCACCAGTATTGATAGGCTTCTGATCGAAATATCGAAGGAAATGGTCGCCAGGGTCATGAATGCACCCCTAGAGATACCGCAATTGTCCCAGGATAACTCCGAAGCTAACCTTTTGAAGACACCATCAGATACCCTCCCCTATTTCTCCCAAATGGTAATAGAATTATTAGGAAAAACTCCACGAGACATATCCTTTTTCCTTAGAAAGGATCTAGAAGCAAGGAGCTTATCACTCCACTTTTTCAATGTACTTATCCATAAGAATATTCATCCCACGGGACATGGAATACAGAGAAGAGAATTATTTGCTAAAACATTGTACTTAATGGTTGGTAAATCGCTATTGGTTCAATGTACCCTCTTACCTTTTTGAGGTAATCACTATCGTGAGGGACAAGTTGAGTCAAGAAAAATATCAGAAGAAAAAGTTGACTCTGCCATTTGGAGGACTCATTATGAACCTGCTGATAAATGTGGGGTATAGTATAGACCCCAAAGAAAAAATATTATCAAAACCAGAGGAAGGCTTAACAGTTTTAGCCTGTAGGAGAACCTTAGGTGCTAAAAATAAGAAGAGAATCCCCTTAGCTCCTCGTACCAAAAGTACCCCCTCTGTACCACAAGTCTCTCAAATTCATGAGGAAAGAGAGGAGACTAATTTAGTGCATACAACAGAATTCGTGGGGCCAGAAGATGCAGTTTTAGTAGAAGGTGTGATTACTCCACCTCAAAAGAGAGCAGAGACAAGGTCTCTGATATCTGAAGGAATAACCGAATTAAGAAATCTAGTTGCAAACCAAGTCAGTCTGTATGACCCTGCTCTGGACTCACCCGTAGGGCCTGCTATGCCCCCTTCAACTGAGGCAGACAGATTGCTAATCATTATAGAAGCAGACCCTGTGAGCCAAATTCTAGAAAGATTAGAAAAAACTCGTTCCGCAATTGATCAACAAGCTGGAGGAATAGCTACTTATAGCCATGTCCTTATACCAATAGAATCTATTGCTCTACCTACATCCAATACCGAGCAAACTCTCACAGCCCAGGTAGTAGAAACAAACCAAAGCTCATAGTTATCAAGAGAGAGCTTTATAGAATTGCTACATAGAGAAGAAGCACCCACCGAGGATCCTCCAGTCCCCACCACATCAATTGACAAGTTAGAAAAGAGATTAAAGGCAGTAGAGCAATGGCAAATCACACATGAACCTAACCTATCGCCATTACTAGAAGTAAATAGAAAGGTGAGAGAACTAGAGCACTGAATTTTTATAAATGCTCCACCTTTGATACAGCAGCCAGGAATAGTAAGAAAGTGGGTGGGAGAATTTCAAGGATTAAAAAAGAGAGTCCAAGATACCACCTTGACAGCTCAAGAACGGATAGAGATAATGGACAGCTTGCGAAGAAGTGCTCAACAAGAGCATGATGTGAGATGGGCAGCAGAGACAAAAAAGAAAGTTTAGGATGCTACCTCATCTCTTCAAACCCAACTAGTGCAGCAAACTACAGAAATGAGTGAAAAACAGCAGGCTTGGGAAGAGGAGAAGAGATTATATGAGGAGAAAATTGCCAGTATCCTTGAACAGTATGGAGGTTTGATGGTAGTTCCTAATGATGTAGAAACTATGAGAGAAAATACCCTTAAGGACTACCAGAAAACTCTCCAGCAATAGCTAAAAGAAAAGACTCACTTACTGACAGTAGCAGAAGGAAAAGTAAAATAACTTTAAGAGGACAGAGATTCCCTATGCTCAGTCAATGACAAACAGGTCAAAATAATTGAGTCTTAAACTAAGAATTACCTTATCGCATTAGCAAAGGAAAAAGCCGAGGCAGAGAAGTTGAGAACAGAAAATAAACTAAAATTTCTCGTCACTAAGAAGCTAACTCCGGATCTCAAAGAAAAGGTTGATAAAGAAAAATAGTGCCCGGAAGGTACTTGTCCAAGGATTGCAGACAAAGGACATACAACGAAAGCTGAATTGGCTGCACAGGGAGATTCAACTATAGATAAGGATGGTTATTCAACAATGGAGATGTCAGATGGAGAAGATGAATCCAATGATTCCACCCTTGTATCATATTCTACCAGTGAGTAAAACCATTATAGAGCATTACAAACCTCACAGGTATAATCCCCATAGATTTTTTTTTTCTTTTCTCAATCATTGTACATATCCAGTAATATATGATATTTTCTTTTTACTAATAGTATTACTAACAACTATATTTTTTTTAAAATCGGTAGTATTTTTCTCCTAAGTTTGGGGGAAGATTTTGATTCTATTTGTAGATTATAAACCTGTTAACTAACCTAGCAGTAATAAAGTAAGGTAATATTTTTTGTATGCCCCCTGTTTTGCACAATGAGGATATTATCCTATTTAAGTTTGGGGGGGATACACATTAATTTTGAAAAATATATTATAATAGTACAGTTTTCTTTAGAGTTTTTTTTTTAAGTTAATCATTATATGAGAATTATAAAAAATAATTATCCAAAATTCTTAGCATCCCATCATAGTAGTAGTTCAAAAATCAAAATAGAAATAGTTACAATTCAAAGTAAAGCATCTCTAGAACATTGTATCAAGAGAATGTTTGAAACTATACGATTGATCTGAACTACATATATTTTACATTATAATTTCAAAATCATATAACCAGTGAGCTATAGAGCCTATTTCCTCTTTTATTCTGAGAAAGAGAAACTACTTTTATTCTTGCTAAATTTTTCTTGAACTTCTCTACTATTTGAAATGCCATATTATTGAACTTAGAATCAAGATATTCTGTCAATATGATAATTTATTTGTTTAGAGCTGTCTATTAAATATATCAAACCAATAAGACATTCATATTAGTAAATTGTGAAAATGACAATAGGCCATCTTTTATTAAACCAGAGCCAAAAAGCCAAAAATCATATTCTATCCTTTGAACCCATATTAGAAGCCTAAAACCGAATTTCTTTGTACCGAAATTTTATAAACCTTTAACCATATGTACTGCCCAAAACTTTCTATCTATGACCCTTACAATTTCTGAGAGTTTAGAATATAAAAGAAGGGGAGAAGAGGGAGTGAAAGGAGTATATGCATAACAGATAATGGATCTACTGAAAAGGATACAAGTAAAAAAGAAATACAATTGTATGAAAATATGAGAAAAGAAATAGAAGAAATCATAAAAAGACGATTTTATGAATAAAAAAAAAAAAAGAGAAGCAAAAAGCTTCCAATTGAAAAAAAATGGGATTTATATTAGTAAAAAAAAATGGGAAGAAGTTATCCAAAATAAGAATACTTACTGAAGCTGAAAAATATAGAAGAAGAGAAGAAAGTGCTAAATTCTCATAAATAATTTTAAATTCTCTTTACCTTTTTCTTTGAAACCTTCTGAAAACCCAAAGCCCCATTACAAACCAAAGGAAAGACCTTTATGATTTATGATTTGCAAGAATATGAGTCTAGTAGAAATATATAAAATAGATACTATGAATAAATGAAAAAATTATGAGTAGAATTGATTATCCTTTCCATGAGATTTATCTTTTTAGTTAATTGTCCGATAAAATTTTCATAAATATCTACAATATTGTGAGAACCCAAAATTTCAGTTATTTTTGAGAATATGCAAATAAGTGAGAGTTTGAATGAAAATATTTTCTAAAAACTGTAGTTTAGAAAAATCTATGATGAATAAACTTTTTACTGATATGCACACACTCCACACTATACCGAATTAAAATTATTGAGTTCTAATAGAGGATAATTACGATGATTGAAAGCTAATGATAAAAGATTTAAAATTTTTTGAAAAATAATGAACATATAATGATTGACTGAGAAATTAGTATATAAAATCTATATATTTTGAATTATTAGTTTTGAAAAATATTTTTAAAAATATTGAAAGTTTGTAGGTAACTTCACTGAAAACCTTCAGGAGACTACAACTCCTCTACTACGAATCACCTTGAGGTTTAAAGGCTTGTTGCATCTGCTAAATGCAATCGTGCTCCCTACGAAAATGGCATTTAAATTTTTAGTTTTAAGATAGTTTAATTATCCTTGTTTGCTAAAAACTAGCAAAACTTAAGTTTGGGGGTATGATCAATCACATAATTTATCATTTTATCACCTTTAACTTAGTGATGTTAAGCCATAGTTTGCTACTAATAAGTTACTGATGTATAAATATTAGAGATAATCAGCGAAATAGAGTAAAAGTATTAATATTCATCAAAATGAACTCAAAAAGCAATAAGAAAGGCGATTGAGTGAAAAAGATGATTTCTCGCCTACTGAAAGCCAGAAAATCGTAATTTACGATTCTGTAAAAAAAGACAAATGAAGAAAAGCGAAAAATTGTAATCCAGAGAATCGTCAACTATGAGGAAGCTATACAGATAGAAAATTATGATTTATGATTTTCTAAGAAAGAGAAGAAAATGAGAAATTGTTATTTGCGATTTCCCAGAAAATAAGTTTTCCTACTGTTCCTGCTGTTGCTGATCACGTGCATATTATACCGCCATGAACAAAATTAGAAGATGTATGAAATTAGAAGTCTGGTGAGTCACGGATCTAAGAATTTTGATGAAGATAAGCTCTTAGAAAATCTCGGTTGCTGAAATAAAGGAGAACAATCCAGAAGTACATCTACCATCCAAGCAAGGAAAAGATAAAATTAGAAATTAGAGTTATATTAGGAATCTTTTATTTTTAGTAGTTTCTTTTATTAGAATTAGAAGTCTTTGTAAATCGACTCCTTCTGATCTATAAATAAGAGAGCTTGGTATAGGAATAAGGATTGAAGAATTTATGCATCAATTAATAACTGAGGTTGGATTTTCTTCCGATCAATAGTATAAAATAGTTAGAGTAGATTAGATATTAGAGGTTTATCAAGAGCAATTGACAATTGCAATTGGGTGTTGAAGATTAGTGTAGATATCCTAGTCTCTCAGAAGCAATTGACGACTGTGGCTGAGGGGTGAAAGATATATTTATTTGCTTTCTAGTTTAGATTTTATTTTGCTTTATTTTCATGCTTTGTAAACATCTCCAAGTTTTAATTTGAATTTATGACTCAGGTTAGAATTTACAGATTACTGTAACGATTTTTACTTTTCCATCTTCAGTTTTCTAAGGTTTGATTGACGCCCAGATTTTAGGAGTTGTTGATTAGATTAAATCTGTATTGATAGGATCTTAGACTTGATTGACGCCAATCCTAAGAAACTAGAGATATGGTGTAACGGTACTATTTAAATTCATAAATATCCGATAGCTGAAGATTGGAATTGACGACTTCAATCTGAATAAGGAGGATTGAGATTTATTTTATGCACTTTAGATTTAGAAACCATTCTTTTATTCATATTTCTCCATGAGATTAGATCTTAAAGAGAAATAGAAAATTTTAAAATAAGGATTTGAATAGAAGATATAAATAAAAAGTAATTAGATAAATAAACTTCCTCGTGGGAACGATCCTATGGCCATGAATAAAACTCTAATCCGGATTTTAAAACGAATAGTGGCGACGAGCAATGAAGCCGACTGGCCTGAACAACTACTAGAAGCACTCTGGGCCTATAGAACTTCGATTCATACGACCACTGGCCAAACTCCTTATCTCCTCACGTATGGGATGGAAGCAGTCGTGCCCTATGAAGTACAAGTACCATCCCTATGTATCCAACTTGATGATGAGCTATCTCTAAATGAAAGGAGGTTTGCTCTGCTCGCTGAGCTAGAACAACTCGATGAGACGCCTCTAAGAGCAACCGATCATGCTCAAGTATACCAGAGGAGGAAGGCCAGAGCCTATGATAAGAAAGTCCTCGAGTGAACTTTCGAGATTAGAGAATTAGTCTTGAAAAAAATCATGCCCTCCAAACACGCCCTTCCAAAGGAAAAATTGAAATCGAACTGGGAAGGCCCATATGTTATAGCAGCCGCATACCTAAGGAACACATACAAGGTGGTGAACCAGGACCGGGAAGAACTTCCTAATCCTTGGAACGCCATGTACCTTAGGAAATACTACCCTTAGCATTGTAATCGTCGTATCCCATAATCAGATACTTATATCTACCACCCCCATAGTCATCGAGACTCATTCATTGGTCATACGCCTTTACTTCTCAGGATATCCTTGAAGGCCTCCGACTCACTGCCCACCTTCTCATTCGAGTGATTTGATCAAAAGGACTAGTAGAATACCTGACCTCTCCCAAATGAATAAGTAACACTTGATTCTCACCTCTTTCCCCTGCCATTGGAGATGTTAGAGTACAGAAAATGAAGATGTTAAGCCCAATCAAAACTCATCATTCTTGCGTCAGCAGGATGCTTTCAAGAAAATATATGTACACATACATAACTGAGAGAGATAGCAATACAACGGGTGAACAAGTCAATGATCCTAGGGAAGCATAAATAAATCCTGAGGACATTCCTGGTAACCTTACTAGGAAAGTATAAGCAAGCCACGAGGGCATCCCTGGTGTCCCAATACTATTAGAAATCGTCGTAAGGTGGTGGGAAGAGGACAAAGTCCTACTAATCATAGGATATGAGACTTTGATGGTGCCGACACATGATGGAGAGCTCAATCATGGCACCCCATACCCCCTTGAGAAAATGACTGTTACTTATCTCTTTTAGAAATTGTCAGATAGAAACTATTCCCTCACGACATTGAGCCTTATCCCCACTTTCACCCTTAATTTATATTTTCAAACAGTGAGTCTGAACCCTTTTAAGATATCCCCAGATATGAAATCGAAAACTCATGAATGACGATTGATGCAACCACTTACTATCTACTGCTCACCCTCTAATACTGACTATGGGATAAGATGATTATTACCGAAGGTAGAACCCTAGTATATGACTGATATGGCTAAACGATCTCCCCCAGTTCAGTGATAGTCTCAAGGAAATTCCTCGACACTAATTCATCAAACGCACTTAACTCCTCATAGGCCCAAGTGCTCACAAAAAAAAATAAAAAAATATCAGAAATGCTCCATTGCTCCTTGATGCTAAGGCATTTTTATTTCGGAAAAGGAGTCGGCTTGAGACTTGTTCACAAACAGGTGCAGAATAATGAAGTCATCACCTCAGGAAGGCCGCTGAAGATATCGCACTATCGATTCCATCACGCTCCTACACTGGGGCATTTTTTTAGTTTTAGATTTTCTTTTAGTTATTTGCTTTCACTGTTGCACTATTTTCCCTTTCTTGTAATGAAAAATAGTAGTAAAAAAATATAGAAAATCAAAAAAAAAAAATGATATAATTATCCATCCTTTATTACCAGGCCTCGGTCTGAGACACCTCCCCCCTTGACAATCAGCAAGGGGAGAAACAAAATTACTAATAACTTTATCTTTATGTGCAGATATAGAGCAACCTTCAACATTACTGGGCCAACTTAAAGAGCATCCAAGTCCCAATAGTAGGAGACGACGTCGACAAACAACTGGTTAAACTACGGAAGGTAAAAATAAAGAGAAGTAAAGCGAAGTCAGGTACATCTGAATCGAAAAAGATATTCTATATATACAATGAACAAAAAAGAATAAAAATGCCCTACTCCCTCCATTGGGATGCTCATCACCCTCTTCAGCATCATCGACCTGAGGACCAGGAGCCTGGTCTATAGAAGCCTCAGTTGAAGCCTGGGGCATGGATGGAAGCCTCCTAGAGGAGGAAGGTCTAGCAACAGAACCTCCCTCACTCACCTGACTCAAGGCCCGCCGAGACTGTGAGTGCAAAGGGTCAAAGGCAAACAAAGGCTCAAGGGTTGAGTCCGCCTGAGTGTAGGCCCTCATACGCTCACGAGACCCCCGATGGATATCAACCAGCGAGCCAATAGCCCTCGAGCCTGACCCAGGGAGGCGATCAAGCATCCCTCACACTCTCCTCCCAACTCTCGCCAGCTCATACTGCAGCAGCTCAACCGTCGCCTGCATCTCAGTAAGAGCTATGACCCGAGCGCTCTCTAACTCAGTCGTCCGAGTCCGTCACTCGACCAACAAGTCCACAGTCACCTCCTACAGATGATGGTCATCAAGGTTAGACGGAATCTCCTAGACCTCCTGGACCTCCTGATGAGCTAGGGCATGCTGCATCTCCAAACGCGATTGCTCCAGCTCGTGCACCTATATACAAGCACGAAGCTAAGACAAGAAAAAAGCACATATATGACAAAGTCAAAGGTAACAATGATATACTAGCTCAGCGCGCTCCTGAAGAAGGCGCTCAATCGTCGCAGCAGTCATCGGATCAGTAATTGGTGCCAGAGGAGTCTCGGACGTGGATGACTACAACGCAAAGAAACAGACACATCAGCTAATGTTGTGACTGAAAAATTGAAGCAAGAAATATAACTACACTAACTAAACATACCTGACTAGGAATGGGGGTAGACTCCTGAGGGGGAGCCTCGAGAGCATAATCGAATACCGCCTGCACAAGAAAAGAACAAACAAACAAATAACTTGTTAGATAATATGAAAAAAAAAATGAAATACCACATAAACTAATATACTATACTTGACTCTTAGGGCGTAAACAGGAAGCTATCGCCTCCCCCATCTGGAAGCCTTCAGCAACCTTACACTAGAAATATACAACACCGTATTAACAAATCACTAGATGAACTGAATGGAGCAACAACTCAGAAGACATAAGAAACTCACCCAGTGCTCCAGCTCAGCCCGAAGCTAAGTTCTCATGGGATCCTCCCAACTGGATGACACAGCCGAAGAAGGATCAAACGCTACCCTAGCACCCGACAGCCCTAACCTCTACAAACATGACACATGACAAATGCATCCGTGGGAATGTAATTGTGATCTCCGCCGGAACCCGCGGGCGTAGGAAGGCGAAATGGTCATACTCCCACTGTGACAACCCGACATTTCCTTCCTGAATATCATTAAGGAACCGTCGTGTCGTCGGATCACCTAACATGATCCTTTCATCAAGGGGGTCCTTTCTTATACAAAGTTGTGCAATTGCAGAAGCAATGTATTTACTCGGGCAGTTACTAATATGGCAAAAGAACTAGTATCTGACATTTATCTAAGCATGAAACTAGAAACACTATATATATAAGATCAAACGATCTGATGTATAGCTTTCCACCGATGATGACCACCCGTCACCTAAACAGTGAAAAGAAAACCTATACATCCAAAAAACAACACAAATATCTGAAGCTACCATATATCGTCGGGCACGTAAGTAGGATCTGCAACGTGCTCCGGATCAGGCTCTGCAACTAAGACATTTAAGTCGTGGAATGAGCTATCATCAAAGCTCAATAGAGAATATTACATTTATTAGCATACATTATTAATTTATCACATTCTCATTTAGAAGCATAACTGAATAAAGAATATAACTATTATAAGATGCTGATGTACTGAATATATGCATGATGCAACATGTATGAGAACTCAAACTGAAATAAGAGATACTTGCAGGCAAAAATAGGTAAACAACAAGGTCAAGCTCCCGAGTTAGCGGGATCACTTGTCAAGCTCCTGAGTTAGTGGGATCACTTGGACCGGGATAACTCAAGCTCCCGAGTTAGTGGGATCACTTATCAAGCTCCCAAGTTAGCAGGATCACTTGATTCGAGAATCTCAAGCTCCCGAGTTAGCGGGATCACTTGATTTAAAATAGAGTAACAACGTATCAAGGACATTACCAATGACAGGAATTGAATACTGAACCACGTATAATTACAAGAAAATATGCATTCCATGTATGTTCTTATGATGCATTGTACCAAAACTAATGACAAAACTGGCATAACGTTATAAACTGTTATGCCCAATTTATGTTCTATCCAACTGATATGCAAACTTAGTAGAAAAACTAATTTATACAACTGATATATAGTTATATAAATGTACTATTAAATTCTATGATTTTATGTAGTCAAAACTAGTATGTGTTAACCAGTGATATGTGTTTCTCATCAAATCAATTGATACTTTAGTTTACGTCTTTCACATTGGATCAGGTTTATCACGTCAAATCAAGATCAGGTCTATAGGTTACCCCTAGCATGCTCATCATTTTAGCTGATAGTGATTGAAATCTTACGTAATTCATCACTATACTTCTTTATCTAATCTAATCATATATGAAAAATATTTAGCACTCCATATGAGAAAAAGAAAAAAAATAATTATATATTAACAACGTATATTCCCTACCTGTGTGTAGTCTCACGGGTATTGTCGTCGATGCACGTTCAGGCATCCGAGAACATCATGCGAACATATTTCTTCAAAATTGTCTAAGTGCACCATGTTGCACCTAACTATGATAAAATAATTTTATATTAAAAGTTAGCATTCAATAGATGGCTCACTGTGTGCCTTAGACCCAAGATGTAATCACCTAGACCCCTAAGGGATCCAAAGTCTGAAATGCATAAAGCACGGCCCAAAACCCCTTCTGCTGGAGGTTGCCGCAGCAAGCAGTTCAGTTGAGTCCTTTGCCGCGGCAACCTTGTGAGGTTGCCACGGCAACTCTTGCTTGCCGTGGTTGTCTTCCTTCTCTTTCTGTTGGTCTGTGTCTTTTGGTGCCTTTATATATATATATATATATATATATATATATATATATATATATATATCTTTGATAGATATTTTGAAGTGGAATTTTGCATAAATATATATATATATATTCAGTTTGTCAGGTCATCAGAGAAGAACCAGAGTGCACCATGATTCTAGCATGATACATCCCGTGTTCCTGATCAGTACCAGACATTGTCTGTGATGCCGATTTAAAAACT
Source organism: Chloranthus sessilifolius (assembly GCA_021018995.1). Classification (NCBI taxonomy): domain Eukaryota; kingdom Viridiplantae; phylum Streptophyta; class Magnoliopsida; order Chloranthales; family Chloranthaceae; genus Chloranthus; species Chloranthus sessilifolius. The sequence continues at coordinate 14,663,724 of CM037588.1, forward strand.
GAAAAATCAACACCATAGAGTAATCATTAAGATGCACTAAATTACCTATAATCCAGTCTTAATCATTGTACCTTTTTAATGAATTTGTCGTTACGATGATGCGGCGCTTAATACATATGCAGTGTTGAATATGTCGACTCTCCACTTCAGATTGGGGACGAGAACCATGGTGTTACTAAGTAACATAGATGTGCTCAATAGTCATGTTTAAAAAGTATATGGAGTATTTAAAACAAAGCGATTTCCAATTTTGTTTAGCAAGATGACTCAGGTTCTAAGGGATTTTTATACCGACTCGTAGGTATCTTGCGTGCATGGTAGTGTTCAATGAGTCATGAGGTCGTGGAGGTCATTTAAAACACAAGCAGCTTATATGGTACTGATAGTTCTGATTCCCTGTGAAGCTATCACTTAGTGGTTGAGTGTTTCCCAAATAAGACAATAAGTCTTATATGCGGAAACAACGTATAAGTTCAGCTTAAATATATGAACACTTAAACTAAATTCTTAGCGTGTTTGCATACACTATCTTTATGTGTATACATGATCGGGTTTTATGATCAATGGATAGGGCCACTAAAGAGTCGTATTAAAATTTGGATATAAATCTTGTATATGACTACTATTTTATTGTTCAACGATTTTATTCCTTCTATTTGCTGAAAATAATTGTCCAGTGTACCTCTGTTATACTTGACATTATATACTTGGTTCTAACTTTGTAGCTCTAATTCCCTGTAGGATCAACTTTGCTAACATTGACAGGACCATTAAATCTTAGTGTTTTATCAGTTCTAACCACACACTATCAGATTGGACCAGTAGCTGCCAAACTTGTAACTGTTACACCCACAACTAAACACACAAACATTGAAACCGTCATTAAGATGAAAGACTAAACAACTAAGACAACGTTGAAGCCAACAACTAACCAAGACTCACCTGAAGGAAAGGGTGGAAACCTCTGATACTGACAACACCTCTCCCTCTATAGTACAGCTGCTTGTAGAGGTGCACCAATGCCACTGCGCCCCAGGCGTAAGTAGGGACTCGCTCCAATTCCCCAAGCAGTGTTAGAAATAACATAGTGACACACCCCCGAGTGGAAGAAGAAAAGAGCACTGCCTCGAGGAAGTGCATCAAGAATGCCCGGAGCACTCGGTCTGCTGCCACTCCCGGCTTCACCACAGGTTCTCAACGCGCCATCACCTCACAACGCACTTGGAATGAAACTCTCGGCTCCGAGTGGTGTCTCGGAGGGACAAATTTGCTAGGAAATGTATCAAAGAACCAAGTGACACGGACCACTCCTGATCCGGATCTGCTGAAGCGATATGTGACTCTGAGGATCTCCTCGCATACTGCCAGATAGTCCCCCTCCATCTGACCAATCACTGGTTCCCCCTTGAATATGAGTCCAGTAATGCAAACCCAGTCCTCTGAGGTTGGTAATAACATCCCAACTAGGAAGAGCAGTGCATACTGCTCCTCCCTCCACCTCTCCAAGATCACCCCGATCAGACCTCGATCAACTTGGAAGGGCTCTAACTCCAAAATCAGCCCGAAGTCAACTCCTAATAAATAATAAACAAAAAACAAGAAGAAAATAAGGCTAGCACCTATAACTATGCTAAAACTAGCTACAAACAACAAACAACCCTAATCCTAGTAAGGTAAAGAAATAAAACATATGACCACAAACATAAACGATAATCTATGAGAAGCACGTAAAACATGATAAAATTACGATAGAACAATAAAATAAACATGACCTAAAGCTAGATACAAATATGATGCATGAATGCGCACGCACACTACACTAGATGAAGGTTCGACATAAATTAAAAGGGTTTCCAGATCCTAAGAAGTCTACGTCATAACCTAAATGCCTAAGTAATAAAAGAAGACTCTTGCTCATGGATACCTACCTAAACTTGCACAAAGAACTCCTCTAATGGGATGCGCATCGCACCTACACCCTAACATGGAGCAGCATCGTCATCGTCGTCCTCATCACCCTCGGGGGCATCCTCTCGGACCACCACCTCAGCATCACCCTCCACCATGGCATCAATGCCGGTATGAACCTCAGAAGCCTCACCAACCTCCCCCTCCATCATCCGTTCCATCTACAAAGCAGTCGTGTAAAGTCGATCATTACCCTCGGACTCCATCTCAAATTGCAAAGCTCGAAAAACTAGGAAGAACGGAAGAAATCGCGCTAGAAATGGACGGACGGATGGTGAAATTTCACAAAAACACGAGAATCAAGGCATTAGGAAGCAGAGAAGCAGAGGATCGAGAGAAAACCAGAAAGCATGGACAAAAATGAGGACTTTTCAGCTTATATAGAACGCGTGTCAAACGCGTGCCCTGACATAGGCATTGCATTATGTGCCCATACACCAACGCATAATCTAATTTGAGGTTGCTGGATAGGGCGCATAATCAAACTATCGCCTGCCCAAAACTCAATCACGCGCTCTGCGTCCTGCACGCAATTCCAAGAGTCACCCGCACAGTGTCCAGGTGATGCTCTAGTTGTGCGCGCTATACATAGCGTGCAATTAGATCACGCGCACTTAATCAGATGCGCGATAGCCCCTGGATTCTTCATTCGAGCACGCCCAACTAGGCGCGCAATTGCATTATGTGCCCTACCCACTGTGCGTAATTACCCAGGCACATCAAAAAATATATATACCTGGCAGCAGCTGCCAAGGGTGAGTCCATACACTTGGGCACTCACACTAAACAGTACCCGCAACACAAAATGCACACACACACACTCTGACTTAAGCACATATGCCCAAACAAAATTCACCCATACACCCATGCACTTGAACACCTAAACACGTCAAAGCCTGTCAAAACCCAAACCGAGTCGACACTAAACCAAACTAAAACACACCCAAACACCCCGAACTTAATCATTAGGAACCAAGCCAAAAAAAATGTACCCAACTAAACAAGACCAAACTAGATTAATTAAGCCAAGTAAAAGTTAACCAAAATTCAAACAATAATAAATAAAATTTCCCTAAAAAAAATGTGTCAAAAATTATTACCAACTACACCGAGGGGCATCCCCTCTAAATATACAATATAAAATAAGGACTTGAAAAGCAGCGCGTTCAGGCAGTACATGCCCGAATCTCAATTTTCTGAGCGAAAGACGATGGAAAAGCCTGGGGAGGAAGCACACCCTAAATGCACTCTAACAAAAATATCGTCTTCACTCTGTAATTCCCCTGAGATGTCACTTATGATGCGATCTTCAAGATACACGACCAAGCATCAGCATCACTGAGCCCCAAGTTGGTGGAAAAGAAAGAGTGACTCATAGAAAGACACTCAAGAGTCGATGCAAACACCCACGAAGGGTCATCACAGAAATCCCTGAAGGGGAGGCCGACTAAAGAACAATCCGCAGAGCCTACCAAGGAGCAACTGGCGTCGATCACGTGAACTCTTATGCAACTCTTTCCTTTTCTTTCCTTCCACCAACCTTTAGCTCTTCCATCTCTTCCACCAATAGGGTGACACTTTGAGCCAGATCAACATCATCAACCCTAGCACCACCCTGGATTCCCAATGCCGCACATCCTCAAAAAAAAAAATATATATATATATATATATATATATATATATATATATATATATAATAATTACAAATCTTTTTGGGCATAACACCCAAGATACAAAATAAAAAGGAAGAAAAGACATCAAAATATGCTAGAGTTCTATAAATCCAAAAATTAGTCTAAATATTATAAATCATAAAATTCAAAATGAAACAAAAGCCCCTAAAAACCTATTTATAGGCAAAGGCCCCCTCACCACAATGTGACAAGTGGCACCTTTCTAAGCACCCCCCATCTAATTAAATCTAAATCATACACATACCCCTTAAAAGAACCACAATCCCTAGCAAACCTAGATAAGCCAATAATCACGCAATACTTACCCTTCAAGAAACACAAATCCAAAACAAGTTAGATAAGCCAATAGGATTAAAACATCTAGCATCCCTCTAAAGTTCTAGAGATTAAACTCACACACCTTTGACAAATGTCACCTCAAACTAAACCTCAGATTTAAACAAGGCAAAGCTCATACCTTAAATAAAACAAATGCCAAAAATTTCTTAAAACCCACCCCTTAAAGTGAAATTATATCATATCTATAACCATAAGATTCCCAAATAGATCCTTAAACTCTCTAAATAAAATCAAATAAATGCCTAAATAAAATCAAATAAAACTAAATGCCTAAATAAAACCAAACAAGACTAAATAAAACCAAATAAAACTAAATAAAATCCCAAATAAAAACTAAATAAAATCATAAATAAGACCAAATAAAATTAAATAAATCAAGTAAAATCCCAAATAAATCAAATAAAATCCTAAACAAATCAAATAAAACCAAGTAAATCCCAAATAAATCAAATAAAATCCTAAATAAACCAAATAAAACCAAGTAAATCAAATAAATCAAAGAAAACTCTAAATAAACCAAATAAAACCAAGTAAATCAAATAAATATAATAAAATCTAATAAATCCCAAATCAGATAAATGCCCAAATAAGTCTGATTAAACCCCAAATAAATCCAGTTAAATACCCAAATGAACGAACCCAAGAAGATCGGAAAGAACCAATCAAGGGTAACGACATCTCCCCACAGTCCTATCGCAGCTAAAGTTACCCCCTGACAACTTACTGCGAATTAACGTCCCACTGCGATCAAAATTATTCCCTAGAGTCTCATCGAGTACTAATAAGTACAACATCCACTACACGAAATAAATCAGCAAAATAAAACAAAAGAAAATAAAATCATCGCTGGCAGCCCCATCGCTAAATATAAAAGCCCCCTCGCGACACCAAGCGAAAAGTAATGGTGACAAAGTAGCCAATCATGCTACTCATCCCATCACGATTAGAATCACTCTCCCTTGCATCGCGTGACATTACTCGCCAATGAGAGAAGGAGAACCGCTGATGTCCCATCACACATCCTCATAATAACCCATGTCCCATCGCGATAGGACACACATATCCAACGGTATCCCAACACCTAAGCTCATTGGCCTAAATTAGCCACGCCCTCATGTCCCATCGCGACGTTAAAACCTCACCACATGACCTCACATGCCATGCAAAAATGAGCCCCCAAAAATCCCATCGCAAAGGCCAAAGGGCGAGTCTCGTCACGATCTCTAAACATCACCTGCCAAAGAAAGGCACCATCATTATCCCATCATGTCGCAAAACAACTAAAGGGTCATCGGACCAATACTCCATCACACGCTCATGAACATGTCCCATCGCGATGCAGCTACGACTCGATCTAGCCATCTGCCCCAACCCACTACAGCACACAACTAGAAGGGAAGGCTCAACCAAGTCCCATCGCAAAGAGCCGAACCTCCAAACGTCTTACCACAACCATCATCATGTCCCATCGCGATGAATCCCTGATGCCCCATCACGCGACAGTCACCAGACTCCTCCATCACATAAACATACACTTGCCGACAGAAGAAAGACTTCTCCAATGTCCCATCGCACCCATCAACTACCAAGTCCCGTATCGAACATCTCATCAGGCGATCCGAACGTCCCATCACACCGGTGACCATCAGGCCCGCTATAATAATCAGCGGAGGTGGAAGAACAGACCCTCTGATGTCCCATCGTGTGTCCCTTCTCAATAAACACGATGAAGGGGGGCAACCAATGTACCATCGCAAACCACACCCTCCAAAATGTCCCATCATGAAACTCCCACCAGAAGATGAAGCAACACAGGAAATCACCTTGACAATGCATAAACACCAACAAGAAGGCTTTGAGTTCATGTGGAAAAATTCACACGAAAGCTCAGCAGCCTAAAGTCAACAATGCCCATTGACATGAATGATACATGTGGTTGTGTGATTTTTCATGCTACCACAAAGAGCTCAAATCCCCTCAATGACTTCACCTCTAGACACTTTTGTCCCATTGTGATAACCTTACACGCCAAGCAAAGATGACTTAAACTAGAGCAAGGAGCCGTCCGTCGTCCCATCGCGACACAACCATGGGAGCAACAGCCACCCAGTCCCACCACAAGCAAAAGTTTCCCGCCGGTAGCAAATCAGGTTAGTAAAACCTGCCTTCTTCTACTCGATATTCTCTGTAAACTATAGTTAGATAATATTAAGTCAAACGCTTTCAAAACCCGTCTTTCTCGACTTACGAATCGCTGTAGTCCTCCCATAAGAGACAATCATCAGTATTCGTCGAAAAGGTTAGGCGGAGTATTCGGCATACCAAGTGTTGTCTTGACAACCACATAAATGGTCTGGTCCACAAATCCCATACCGATGGATCTGCTCAGCGACATCTCGAAAGCCACGTTTTCCGTCGTTTTACCACCGAATTGATCTTAATCTAAATCCTCAAATTTTAAAAAAAGTAAAATAATAATATTAATAATAAATAAACTCTCCTATCTATCAAAATTCACTTCTCATCATTCCAATCCATTCTTTCCGCTAGGAAACTGAACACTGAGTATGCCCAACTCAGAGGAATCACAAATGTTCATTAGAAAGGGACGCCTGACATGCCATTGGTGTGAGCAATGACGCACCCAGTCTAACATGACTCGCGAAAGCCTTCGCCACTGCATGATATTACATCTTATCAGGTCACTTGACCTGATCTCTGGACATTAGTATGACGCCCCCCGATACCTCGATTGTGCTGAATATCTCTCTATTTGATTACCCCTTGTACCTATAGACTAGGATATGTCAACTTTCCTCTCATTTGACTGCCCCTTTACAGTAAGTAGCGATATGCGACGGGATGCCCCTTGCACCCATGGATCAAGATATACCAATTTCCTCCTGTCTGACTGTCACTCGCAGCAGGTCGTGATATGCAGTGAGATGCCTCTTGCATCCGTGGTAGTGGATACGCCCTTCGACAGCTACCACTGGGCCTCGAAATGCTCCATTTTAGCTTGCACTAATAGATAAGAAAGCCAAGCATTTTATGTCAGCATCCCCAGTCCACATTTGTGATTTCCCAAAAGAAACAAGAAGGCACCATCGGAAGAGGGGTGCCTACTTCTTCGACGTATTCTTATTTCACAAGAATGTGCCAAAGAGGGGCATCAATAGACACCCCAATTTTGCCCTCTCGGAATATACGAACCTATTCGGTCAACCTTTGACCTTGCCCACCACTTTCAGAAAAGACTCATCTTCTCTGAAAGTCTTAAAACCCTAATACAGGGACTATATACTGAAATAATAGTATATAGTCGAAGCACAGGCTGAAACAATAGCCTAATGGTTCAGACTCGACTTGGCCCAGGGAAAGCCCCGAATTACATGCCCACACAAGTGTGCACAATTCGATTGTACGCCCCATAGTTGGCGCGCAATTGGTCCCACTTAGGTCAAGACTGTTCTTCCTATGGGTCGCCTTAGGAGTGGATTACGTGACCTACAGAGCTCGTGCAATTCAATTGCACACCCCATCATTGGCACACAATTGGTCCAACGTGGACCGGTCCTTAACCTTCTAGAGGCCGCCTTAAGACCCGATTGTGCACGCTGTATAGGCTGCGCAATTAGTTCTAATTAGATTAGAACTCGGACACCCGGCTGAGCCAGTCAGCCAATCACTCACTAAGTAGGTCACCGACTCAGAGTGATTATGCGCCTGGAATAGGCGCATAATCCAATTAAGCGCACCGGACAGGGCGCGTAATCGGATTTGACCGGCTAATTGCACACCTCCCATAGGGCGCGCAATTACCCGAATAGCTATAAATAGACCCCCTACTCTACACTTCAACACATCAAGCAATCGATTTTTCGAGTTCCTTCCGAGCTTAGGGATCTTGAGACTCTCTCTTTGGCGCTCAGCCTCATGTAATTTCTTAGTTCTAGTTTATAATTTCTTTTCTAGTTCTAGATTCTAGTTTTAAGTTCTAGCTTTTAGTCCTTAATTTCTAGTCTTAGATCGAAGGTTTTGATTATAATTCTTAAATTTTAGTTCTTAATCTTTGGTTCTTAGCTTCTAGAACCAGTTCTTAGTTTTTAATCCCTTCATTTCCATTCTCGATTTTAGTTCTAATTTTAAATTCTAGTTCTCTTCCTAACTTCTAGTTCTAGTTTTTCTAGTTCTTAATCTCTTAATTTCTAGATCTCCGATTTCAACTCTTAATTTTTAACTTCAAATTCTTAGTTTTTCTTATCTCTGGTTCTAGGTCTTAATTCCTAGAACTAGTTCTTAATTTTAGTCTTTAAATCTTTTATTCTAGTTCTTAATCTCTAGAACCAGTTCTTAGTCTTTAATTATTCTATATCGTAGCCTTTATTTTTAGTTTTAATCTCTTCTAGTTTATAATTCTTCAGTTCTAATCTCAATCTTAAAAATCCTTTAATTTTAATCTTCAAAACCTTAACTTTCCAATACAAAAATCAATTTTTTTCAATCTTTACTATTTTTAATGACCTTTAGCCAACCGATTTACCCAAGGGAGCTTATGGAGGGTACCCGAGAGTGGGGCCGATCCTCCTTAGCATAGCGGGCCAAATCTCCTTTTTTTAAGATTCCTAGTATAAGTAGGAAACTTAAAATAATTAGATTTCTAGTAGAACTAGGATATTTAAGTTAATTCGACTTCTAATAGAATTAGGATATTTAAGTTAATTAGACTTCTAATAGACTTAGGATATTTAAGTTAATTAGACTTCTAATAGAATTAAGATATCTAAGTTAATTAGACTTCTAATAGAATCAGGATATTTGAGTTAATTCGGCTTCTAGTAAAAATAGGATCTTTAAAATAGTTAGACTTTTAATTGAATTAGGACACCTAAGTCAATTAGAGTTCTAATAGAATTAGGATATCTAAATTGATTGGACTTTTAATAGAAGTAGAAAACTTTGGATAATTTGATTCCTAGTAGAATTAGGAGACTAGTACCAATTAGACTTCTAACAAGATTAGGACTCTTAAGTTAGTCAGACTCCTAGTAAGATTAGCACTTTTGGATCAATTAAAACTCCTATTAGGATCAGGAGATTAGTTTAATTAAACTTCTAGAGTAATTGAAAGATTAGATTAATTAGACTCTCCGTAAGACTAAAGCAATTAGACTTAGAGCAGGATAGGAAAACTATATAAACTAAACTTCTAGGTGACTCAGTACTGCTGACGTCGGCAGGCTAACGATTTAGTAAAGAAGTCAAACCCACACCCCAAAAGGCGTGATCAGTGACATGTTGCAGCATCGATAAAAATCTACAGCTGGTAATCGCAACGAATCAGGTATTTTCCTTTTAGAATTTACTCCTTTTATTTCTACATTTTAATTTACTATTCATGGCCTCCCGCCAGAGTCCACATAGACCAAATTGGGCCACTCTTTTCGGGGATTGAAAGGAACCCAGAAAAAGCGCGTACCAACAGCTTGGGAGCTAGAGAAGAAGAATGAAGAGGTAACAAGATACCTAACAGAAAAGATTAGATCTTTACTTGCAGATCCTGCTGAGAGGGAAATTGCTCATTTAGAATATCAACATACGCTCAATGTCCAGCTAGATGAGAAGACTCATCAGCTTACAGTAGCAGAAGGGAAGTTTTTAAAGCTCCAATAAGACAAAGACTCTTTAATTCAGATCTGTGAAGGTCAGAAGAAACAGATACAACTGATTACTAAGAATAACATCATCATAGCAGAGAGATTACAAGCGAAAGCTGAAAAGTTGGGGAACGAGGGAAAGGAAAAGTTTACAGTTATTTGTAAACTGAAGTAAGATTTGAAAGCTAAAGGAAAAGTTGAAGAGGAGCTGAAGACTCTATCTGGAAGATATAATGCATTGATGGCCAAGATAGAGAGAGTCGATGCTTTCTACAAGGAAATTGGACCTGAACTATATGAGGACCCTACCTGTGACAGCCCAATTTTCCCAACACACATTTTTTTTTTCTTTAACACGGATCTCTGAAAAATCAGACCGTCAGATCATAGATCACAATCTGATACAGAATACTTGGTACATCCACACACATGCGAAAATCAAAGCAAATAATACATATGACATAATTAAAATCTCTAATTCTAATATCCAATATGAACAGTAAACTAAAACAAACCACTGGTTATGGCCAACTATCTCCTAACAGTGGTGTACCATACATGTATAATAGCACGAACGTACCAAGCCTAAACTTATCAAAATCCACAATGCACTAAATCTACAATCCCAAAAATTTTACAAATACTCAAGTCCTCAATCCTCAAGTCCAGTGTCCCGATAAGTGTTATACCTATGACGTATAGTTGAGGTGAGTTAATAGTCTAAGCTCAGTGGAGAAAACTGATAACAATATACATCTCATCAGTCATGTATAGATTCAAAGACAAAGATCAAAAAAATTTTATATTAAAACTGATGACATTTTCATACTCAAAGTAGAAACTGAATTCAAAGGTATTTTCTTATCAAAATCGAAACCGATTTCGAAGGCATTTTCTTATCAAAAGCATTTTCTTATCAAAATCGAATTTCCAAGACATTTAATATCAAACAAAATTTCTAATCATTTTCGTATGAAGGGCAATTTCGTATCAAAATAGAATACCTTTTCATACTGAAACGGAAAAACCTTTTTTTGTCATAACAAAACCGAAACTAATATCAAAGTCTTTTCGTACTAAAGGAAACTTCGCATCAAAATAGGGTGTCTTGTTCATATCAAAATGGAAAGCAATTTACTGAATTCGGTTCACTTACATGTCTTATCTTTGATTTACTGAGTTCACTTACGTGTCTTATCTTTGATTTACTGAGTTCACTTACATTAACTTACATGTCTTACACATTCTTATATAGCTTACATAGTCGATTCACAGATATCCCGCCGTGTTGGTTCGATTTACGGATATCCCATTGTGCCAGTCTTACACATTCTTACGTAGCTTACATAGTGAGTTCGGAGTTTTGGATTCAATGTTCGAATTTTAAAGCACGATACCAATAACGAATTATAAATAAACTGTCATACCAATTCAAATTATGGATATCCTGTCATACCGGTTCAAATTACGGATATCCCACCGTACCAGTTTAAATTACGGATAACCTGCCGTATCGGTCAAATTACGGTTCTTATGTTCAAATTTTAGATTTATAAATTCAGAAGGTTCAAATTATGGATAAACCGTCGTACCGGTTTGATTCGCGGGTTTAACCGTTGTGCTGGTTTGATTCTGCCCTAGTGGCTCATGGTGTACTTATAATCCCCCATAGAGGTCCACGGTGTACTTATAATCCGCCCATAATGGTCCATGATATACTCATAATCCGGTTCGATTCACGGATATACCGTCGTGCTGGTCCGATTCATGAGTTCAATTTCAGGATTCATGTTCGATTTGGATTCAAATTTATCTACATATTCGATTTGGATTCAATTTCAGGTTCACATTTACTTCAAATTTAACTTCTGGGTTCGATTTAAAGTTCGATGAATCACAGGGTTCAACTCCCGATCCAAGATTCATGTTTTCAAAGATTCGAAAACAATAAACATAACAAGTTCTAAATACATTTAAAAATCAAGTTTCCATTTTTAAAGCATCTATCAAAAATCAAGATTCAAGCATAGGTTTCATTTCCTTTTTCCAAGAATTTAAATACAAATTCATCTTTCACAGTTTTCAGTTATTCAAAAGAAGTTACAAATTAGTCAAATATGTCACATGATCTATGAATCAAAAACAAGAATGCACTTAGGTACATGAAGTTTCTCCTACCTTTGCAAAGAGTTCAAATACTAATTCATGTTCAAATCAAAACTTATCACATTTATTCGATCATATCAAGCATCTATGAAATTAAATAAAAAATGCAATTGTGTATGGCACTTTCCCCACCTTAACCTCGAAGTTGCGCGAAGCCAAGAAAAGTCCTATCGATGGCTTCCCACCCTCAATATACATCACAAACATATGATGATGCATCAAGGATTAACTATAATCACTAATAACTTAAACATATTTAAGTGTTTTCTCAAAACCAAGGTAGAATGGGCAAGGTCGTGCTAACTTAGAATTTGACCAACTTCCAGCAAAATTTTGACCTTCAAAATTATTAATTCACAAACATTGTAGATCTTATTGTCCTCTTTTTTCAGCACCATAAGAATCACATTAATCAGAGTTTGGAGCAGAAAATTATGGCCAATATATCAAGACTGCATCAGTCCTACAGTCACAGTCGCGCGAGCGAATTTAAAGGTCGCTCGAGCGACTTTCCAAACTCGCACGAGCAACTATTTTCAGCATTTTTTAGCCTATTTTCTAAAGGCACCTTCCCCGCGTGAGTTTTCCAACTTGCGCACGCGACTTTGTGCAATTTTTGCACGTTTTTCCCTACCTAAAACCTATTTTTCTCCCACAAATTCCACAAAAATCTCCAAAAATCATACACACACATTCCAAATCATCCACAACTCAAACTAAACTTAATCTATACCATTTAATCATGAATCAAATATGCATTAACCCCTTAGATCGCGTGAGAAATCAGCTCTCTTTGCTTCGTATTCGTTCGATTGTTTGGAAACCCTTGATTCCTTTGATCGTAGTGGAGAAGATCGAACCTCCTCAACCTTCACGAGGTATCCAACAACCCCAACGGTTCTCCCAAGAGAATATAGAGCAATCTTGAGTGAGATCTACGAGGTTTTGGGTTTCAAATGGAAAAGAGGGTTTGAAATGGGCGGAGTTCTCTTTCATTTTGATCGCAACCGAGGCAAGATCGGTGCCTTCTTGCGATAAATCAATGAAGAAGAAGATGTAGGTTGAGATGGAGATCACTCAAGGGGATGGAGCAAGGGAGATGGTTCCCTTCTTTCTCTTTCTCCTCTTTCTCTTCTTTTCTTTTGCAAACAAATGAGCAATCAACCGGAGGGTTTGCTTATGACTTAAGGGGGTGGCTTTGGTGTGAAGCGTACACTAACCTAGTGTACTAGCTCTTATCCAAGTGCACATGGGTTTGCTTCAACGTGAAGCTCGCACACAAAATTAGTGTGTTTGCTCTCATACAAAGTGATTTGGTTTGATGTGAGGCTTTCACACCACCATTGGTGCATCAGTTCTTATCCACTTGTTTTCATTCGGTGTGAAGCCCACACACTGAAGTCGGAAATTGATACACATCTATAGGTCCTAATTAAGGCCCAAAGTCGGTCCAAATAGTCGGCCCAATTAGTTAGCCTAATTAGTCTGCCCAAATAGTCGGTCTAATTAGTCTGCCCGAATAGTTTTAATTATTATAATACCTTATTAATATTCTATCCTAATGAAAATTGTCTCCAGGTTGCACACACTTTTCACATAAAAATATATTCTTTTAAATTAATTAAATTCAAAAGTTTCAAAGCGGTATTGCGTGCCTTGCCAAACATGTACGCATAGTCAAGCGTAGCAATCTTAGGAAATTTTTTATATACATTTATACATATAAGCCCACATTTGAGTTTGGGTGCCACGTGACAAGTTGGGTTATTGGGTTCGGGTATGTGTGCAACATGCACAAACACGCATATGCTCTACATAGGGTATGAGTTGGGATTTAATGCACTTGACACGTAACTCCAATTATAACTAGTGGGGTTTCGAGATCACATTACATAGGTCAAATGTTTGACTTGGGTCAAATCAATCAAAAGGTCGCATTCTCGTCAAAGGCCAATGATTCAACGTTTTCAAAAATTTCGGGTTATTACACAACCCCAGAAGAAGGAAGAACTGAGACAGGCTCTACTGACATTGTTCTCGACTCTGCAAAGGAATTTTCAAGCAGTCATGCCCCACTGCTAGCCTTACTAGCACCAGAACCAGCTCCATCATTGGCACTTGTACCATACCCCTCATCACCTAGTGAGTAATGGTTAATTCCTGTACGCTAGAGCCTCACAGGTATGTTTAGAATTTTTTTTAAATTTTTTTGGGTATCCCATGTTTTTGTGAACAATGAGGACATTATCCTATTTAAGTTTGGGGGTACACACTCTGTGTATATTACTTTTTTTCTAGTTTAAAAAAAGAAAAAAAATGTGTAGTTTTAGGATGCAATTTTTTAGGTTTAGTTTTGTTTTAAACTTTTATTTTTCTAGTTAACCATCACATGTGAGTTATGATAGAAGAAAATATGATTCCAAAAGCCTTATGATTCATTATAGTAGAAGTTCAACCATCAAATAATAGAGAGAGTTACGATTCATGTTCAGTTTCATTTATACACTGTATCAGAATTGAATGCTTGAAACTATACTTTGATTTAAAATGCAATATTTATATTATAGTTTCGAAATTGTATATCTAGTGAGCATTTGAACTTATTTCCTTTCTTTGAAAGAGAGACTATTATTCTATTCGAATTAAAATTTCCTTGAACTCCTTGACTGTGTTCTAATGAAATCTCATATTGCTGTTATTTATTTTAATCAATTATTCTATGATTATGTTGAATATTTTTCTAGAACTGTTTATAATGTGTATTAAAATAATATGACATTCTTCCTAGTAAATCGTGAAAATGATTTAAGGCCATTCTTTGATTCGTTTGAGCCAAAATGCCAAAATCCCAAAAAGAAATTTACCGCTTGAATCCATATTAGAGCCTAACCGAATTTTTTTGTACCAAAATCTTATACACCCTTAACCATATGTACTACCCAAAGCGTTCAGTCATTAACCCTTATAATTCAGAGAATTTAGAACAAAGGGGGAAATAAGAGAGTGGAAGGAGTATGAAAGAATAGATAAGGGGAATGCCAAAAAGGGTACAACTGAGAAAGAAAAGAAAAAATATATGGGAGAAAAAAACACAGACAAAAAGATAAAAAAATCAAAAGAAAAAGGGATTTACTAAAGAAAAAATGTATATGGGAAGAAGTTATCCAACTTTTTGGATACTTATTGAAGAAGTAGAAAGAAAGAAGAAGAAAAGGTGAAAGATGAAATGAATTATCAAAACTTTTGAATCATTTTACCTTTCTTTGGAACCTTTTACCCATAGCCCCATTACAAGGTGAATAAAGCCCTTTCTGATTCATGATTTACAACAGCATTAGCCTAGTAGAGATGATTATGATAAATACTATGGAAATACAGGATGAGAGAACTAAAAAAAATTTATATCTTTTTGAGAGTATGCCAACAGTGAGAATT
This sequence comes from Chloranthus sessilifolius, assembly GCA_021018995.1. Lineage (NCBI taxonomy): Eukaryota > Viridiplantae > Streptophyta > Magnoliopsida > Chloranthales > Chloranthaceae > Chloranthus > Chloranthus sessilifolius. The sequence goes on from CM037588.1 coordinate 14,678,983, forward strand.
TGAATGAAAATATTTTCTAAATCTGCAATTTCAAAAAATCTATAATGAATGGATTCTTCATTGATACGCACACACTCCATACTTAATATGAATTGAAATTATTGAGCTTTTAATCAAGAATAACTGCTAGGATGAGGAGTCAGGGCTAATGGAATCTAATTTTTGAAAATTACAAGAACCATGTAATGTTTGACTGATTAGTGTACCAACAGTAGGATAAAATTTTAAACTTTTGTTAACTCTTTTTGAAAAAAAATTTAAAAAACCCAAAAATATTTTGAAGTTTGTAGGTAATTTCACTGAAAATATTCAGGAGACAAAACTCCTCCACTAGGGATCACCTAGGGATTTAAAGGCTTGTTGCATATGTTTAAATTTGCAGTTAGAATTAGTTTGCATGTCCTTGTTTGCTAGGGACTTGTAAAACGTAACTTTGGGGGTGTGATCAGTGATATAATTTACCATTTTATCTCCTTTAACTTAGTGATGCTAGACCTTAGTTTGCTACTAATGAGATGTTAATGTGCAGATATTTAGAATAAATAATAGAAAAGTACCAAAGTATTAATCTTTGCTAAAATAAATTCAAAAAATAGTAAGAAACACGATTGTACAAAAATACGATTCCATCGTATTTAAGAACCAATCTAAGATACAATCGTGAGTTGAAGAAGAAAAGAAGGAATCGTAATTTACGATCCTATGCAAAAGACGCACGAGGCGAATGGAAGATACAATCGTTCGTGAGAAAGAAATTAACTGAATGAAGAAAAGATGCAATCGTATTTTACAATTGAATATAATAAAGCTCGAACTACTATTGCTGATCACGTGAAGAGATTGCACCGCCATGCACAGAACTAGAAAATCTCTTAAATTAGATGTCTACTAATCCACGGATCTGAGAAGATTGGTGAAAGAAATCCTTAAGATCTCTGCTGCAGAATAATAGGAAAGAATCCTGCACGCATCTACTATCCAAAATAAGGAAGATTAAGATTAGAAGTTTTAGTTGTTTTAGGAATCTTTTGTTTTTTGTAGTTTACTTTGTCTAGAATTTGAATAATGTAACAGACCCCTAATGATCTATAAATAAGCGGGTTCGACATAGAGAGAAATTTTATCGATGAAATTCTCAGCATCAATTGACAACTGAGGTTGGGAATCCTGAAGATCACTTAAGTATAGTTTAGTTTAGATATCCAAGGTTTCTCGAGAGAAATTGACGACTGTGATCGAAAGCTGAAAGATTAGAGTAGAGTATCTGTAGTTTCTCAAGAGCAATTGAGGCCTGTGACTGAGAGATGAAAGATCTTTTGATCACTTTCTAGTTTAGATTTACTGCTTTGTAAACATCTAATAATTCTTGCTTTTAATTTATGCCTAAAATCTTGAGTTTGAAATATTATTGTAATGGTATTTTCTTTTCCATCTTTAATTTTTTAAAGTTTGATTGACGCCCAAATTCTGGAGAATTGTAGATTAGTATAAAACTATATTGAAGGATTTTAGTTTTTGATTGACGATCAAATTCTAGAGGACTGAGATATAGTGTAATGACATTTTAATTTTCATAGATATCTGAAAATCGAAGGAAATTTATTGACGACCAGAATCTAGAAGTTTGAGGATTTAGATTTATTTTGTTGCACTTAGTTTAATTAAAATAACCATTCTTTATTCTTTAAAAGCAAATAAAAGTATTCAAATTTTCGGCCTTCCTTGTGGGATGGACCTTATACTAGTGCTACAATTTTCATTCTGTTCTTGCTATAGGTTAAGACTAAGTACACTTTTAAGAGCATGCTAAGTTTTTGACGCCGCTGTTAGGGACTCAGCCTTTGACTCGCCAACAGGGCCCACCATTCCTTCTTTACCTGTGGCAGAAACACTGCCAGCTATCACTGAAGCAGAGCCTAAGAGCCAAACTATACATACAGCAGAGGAGGCGCCCATACCTCTGGTTAAACAACATATCTCTGAAATGGCTACTTCTAGCCTCGTCGCTGCAGGTGATGAGTCTACTCCTCCACCCATGATTACATAAACTATAGAGCAAACTCCAATTATTCAGACAGTGGAAGCACGACCCAACTTTGAAACTCCACGAGTGGCTTTCACAGAATTGCTAAATGAAGAAATATCTCTCCTCCCATTATTACCACAACAATTCCCACATCTTCAGGAGAGCAGCCTGACTAGAAAAGGAGATTACGAGAATTGGAACAGTGGTAGAATATAAATGCCACTCATTAACTATCATTGCTAGGTCTAGTACGAGGGTTGATAGGGGAGATTCATAGGATGAAAAATCAAATCCTCGATTCACCACCTAGTGCACAGGAACGTTGAGAATTGCCCTAAAATCTAAAGCAACAAGCACGAAGAGACCACCAAGCTCAATGGAGAGGCGAAACGGCAAATGAAGTGCACAAGGAAACTGCTGACCTCCATAATAAAATTGCACAACTACAAGAATAGATCAGAGTATTGGAGGAAGGAAAGCAGACTTGGGAGCTAGAGAAGAAGAAGAATAAAGAGGTAACAACATACATAACAGAGAAGATTAGATCTTTACTTGCAGATCCTACTAAGATTGAAATTGCTCATTTAGAATATCAGCATACGCTCATTGTCTAGCTGGATGAGAAGACTCATCAGCTTACAGTAGTAGAAGCGAAGTTATTAAGGCTCCAGTAGGACAAAGACTCTTTAATTCAGATCTGTGAAGGTCAGAAGAAACAGATACTACTGATTACTGAGAATAACATCATTATAGCAGTGAGATTACAAGCGGAAGCTGAAAAGTTGCGGAATGAGGGAAAGGAAAAGTATACTATTATTTGTAAACTGAAGGATGATTTGAAAGAAAAAGGAAAATTTGAGGAGAAGTTGAAGACTCTATCTGGAAGATATAATTCATTAATGGCCGAGACTGAGAAAGTCGATGCTCTCTACAAGGAAATTGGACCTGTGCTATATGAGAACCCTACCCCAGAAGAAGGAAGAACTGACACAGGCTCTACTGACATTGTGTCCGACTTTGTAGAGGAATTTTCAAGCAGTCCTGCCCCATTGCTAGCCTTACCAACATCAGAACCAGCTCCATCATTGGCACTTGAATGATACCCCTCATCACCTAGTGAGTAAAGGTTAATTTCTATATATTGGAGCCTCACAGGTATGTTTAGAATTTGTTTTAATTTTTTTGGGTATCCCTTGTTTCTATGAACAATGAGGACATTATCCTATTTAAGTTTGCGGGTACACACTCTGAGTATATTACTTTTTTTAGTTTAAAAGAAGAAAAAAAATGTGTAGCTTTAGGATGCATTTTTTTAGGTTTAGTTTTGTTTTAAACTTTTGATTTTATTGTTAACCTTCACATGTGAGTTACGATAGAAGAAAATATGATTCTAAAAGTCTTACGATTCATCGTAGTAGAAGTTCAACAATCAAATAATAGAGAGATTTACGATTCATGTTCAGTTTCATTTGTACACTATATCAGGATTGCTTGAAACTATACTTTGATTTAAACTGCAATGTTTAAATTATAGTTTCAAAATCGTATACCCAGTGAGCAATTGAACTTATTTCCTTTCTTTGCAAGAGAGACTGTTATTCTATTAGAATTAAAATTTCCTTGAACTTCTTGACTGCGTTCCAATGAAATCTCATATTGCTATTATTTATTTGAATCAATTATTCTATGATTATGTTGAATGTTTTTCTAGAACTGTTTATAATGTGCATGAAAACAATAGGACATTCTTGTTAGTAAATCGTGAAAATGATTTAAGGCGATTCTTTGATTCGTTTGAGCCAAAATGCCAAAATCCCAATAAGTAATTTACCTCTTGAACCATATTAGAGCCTAATCGAATTTATTTGTACCAAAATCTTATACATCCTTAACCATATGTACTACCCAAAGCGTTCAGTCTTTAACCCTTCTAATTTTGAGAATTTAGAACAGAGGAAGAAATAAGAGAGTGGAAGGAGTATGCAAGAACAGATAAGGGGAATGCCAAAAAGGGTACAACTGAGAAAGAAATGAAAAAAAATAAGAAAAAAATCAAAAGAAAAAGGGATTTACTAAAGAAAAAATGTATATGGGAAGAAGTTATCCAACTTTTTGGATACTTACTGAAGAAGTAGAAAAAAAGAAGAAGAAGAAAAGGTGACAGCTGAACTTAATTCTCAGAACTTTTGAATCATTTTACCTTTCTTTGGAACCTTTTACCCATAGCCCCATTACAAGCCAAATAAAGCCCTTTCTGATTCATGATTTATAATAGCTTGAGCCTAGTAGAGATGAGTATGATAAATATTATAGAAATACATGATGCATATGAAATAGAATTGATTATCTGATCAATGAGATTTTCTCTTTATCAATATGATCAGTCAAATAATTTACCATTTTATCACCCTTAACTTAGTGATGTTAGGACTTAGTTTGCTACTAACAAGTTAACGATATGCAGATATTAAGGAAAAATAGTAAAAGAGAGCTAAAGTGATAATATTCATCAAAATAAACTCGAAAAGCAGTAAAAAAGAGGATTAAGAGTAAAATGATGATTCGATGTTGCTAAAAGTCAAGAAATCATACTTTACGATTGTGCACTAAAGCTGAAAATAAAACATAGAGAAAACTAAGAAATCGTAATTTACGATTCTTAAAAAGACGATTCTTTAGAAAGCGACAAAGAAGTAAAAAAGCGATAAAAAGAAAAGCCATCGTTCGAAATAGGAAATCGACCAATAAAGAAGCTATGTAAAAATGAGAAATCGTGATTTACGATTCTCTAGGAAAAGAATAAACAATTGTAATTTACGATTGTGAAAAGCTTTCCTGCTGCTACAGCTGATGTTGTTGATCACGTGACTGAAAACTATCACCGCCATGCACTGAATTATAAGATCTCTGAAAATAGAAGTTTGGCTAACCACGGATTGGAGAAGATTGATGAAGATAAGCTCTTAGGAAATCTCAGCTGCTGAAATAAAGGAGAAGAATCCATAAGCACATCTACAGTTGAAAGCAAGGAAGAATAAAATTAGGAATTAGATTTATATTAGGAATCTTTAGTAGTTTCTTTTATTAGAATTAGAAATCTTTGTAAACCAACTCCTTATGATCTATAAATAAGAGAGCCTGGTGTAGGAATAAGGGATCGAAGAATTTCAGCATCAATTGACGACTGAGGTTGGATTTTCCTTTTATTAGTAGTGTAAACTAGTTAGAGTAGATTAGATATCAGAAGTCTCTCAAGAGCAATTGACGACTACTATTGGGTGCTGAAGATTAGTGTAGATATCCTAGTTTCTCAGAAGCAATTGACGACTGCGACTGAGGGGTGAAAGATATATTAACTTTGCTTTCTAGATTAAATTTTATTTGCTTTATTTACATGCTTTGTAAATATCTTCAAGTTTTAATTTGAATTAACGACTCAGGTTGGAATTTACAGATTAGTGTAACGGTTTTTACTTTTCTAGCTTCAATTTTCTCGAATTTGATTGACACCCAGTTTTTAAGAGATTGTTTATTAGATTAAATCTGTGTTAAGGAATTTTAGTTTTTGATTGACACTCAAATTCTAGAAGACTGCAATACGGTATAATGGTAATATTTATTTTTATAAATATCTGATGGCTGAAGATTGAGATTGACGACCTCAATCTGAAGGGGATTAGGATTTATTTTATGCACTTTAGAGTAAGAAACTATTCTTTTATTCATATTTCTCAAGTAGTTTTGAACCTTAAAAAATAAATATAAACTTTAAAATAGAAATATAACTAACATACAACTTCTTCATGGGAACGATCCTATACTAGCTCTACAATTTTTATTGTGCGCTTGCAATAGGTTAAGAATTAATTAGATACACATAGTAAGCCGATTAAGTTTTTTGCACCGTTGCCGGGGAGAGGATAAGTCGACCCCATTATCAAACTTTCCATTTCTATTTCCATCCTTTCCCTCCAGTTTTCGAAAACTCAATCGTTTTTGTTTCTTAAAATTCTCTTGTATTTTCGGGTTGATTTCAGAATCCTATTCAAGTTTTGACGAGATAATTGAAAATTAGGGTTTGGTAATTACTCGACAACGAGGTAATTTTTTTAACACGGGATTCTCTAAAATTTATTTCAATTTTATACATGCAAATTGCAATTTACTTGGTAATATTTTTTTTTACAACTTGCAGAAAAGGAATTGGAGAATGCTAGAGACAATCAAAAAACGAGCGAGAGAAGAGGGAGTAGAGGAAGGTAACAGCTCGGAATCTTCCCCAATTAAACAATTTTTAAAGAGGGCTGCTGCCTAAAAAGCTAAATCAAAAGCAGTAGCCCCACCAAAAAAGAAGGCAAAGATCTCAGGGGTGGTCACTCAAGAAACCCCTTAGGAAGAGGAAGTAAATGAAGCAATAGCTGCCCCTAAAGACGGCACAAGTACTGATAAAGGAAGAACGCCAATGTCCTCTGAAAGAACATTAGATCGGGTCCCAGATTCAACTAAACACCATCTGGTGCGATCCGAGGTTACTATAGATGTCGCTTTTTGGGAGCATTTTGAAATTAGTAGAGGAGCTATAAAATATTTTCAAGATGCAGGACTCCACTACTTTTTAGAGCCCGGAGTTACTGTAACATCCATAAATTCCGTGTACTGTACAGGTCACGTGTGCCATGAATAGTGTTATGGCATTTGTGGTGCACAACAAAGCTAAAATCTATATATATACTCTTGGGTGTGTATGTTTGGCAAGTAGGCAAAGTAGATGCAAAACACGTAAGAGGTATATGTGTGGTTAGCACACTAGTTAAAGTATGTGAGAGAAAGGGGAGGAGTCTCCCATACTTGTCTAGTTGAGCTTAGAAAGAGAGAGAGATAAGGAGAAAGAAGAAGAAAAAAAAGAAAAAAGAGATTTATTAAAAGAAAACTAGAAATAGGAAGATTCTTGAGAAGAATGTGAGATTCACCTTAGGGATTTCTAATATATGGGATGAAGGTGATGGTGATGAGAGAGTGAAGAAGATTCCTTAGTCTAGAGAGCTTGAGAAGGAGTAAGAAGGGGTTTAGAGGAAGGGTTTTGAAACCCTCTTTTGTATGGTCGATCTTGGATCGAATCTAGAAGAAATTTGATTGATCTAAGATATGTTTAATGCTTATATATGTTTTAAATAAGGTGTTAATGGTTAGTTGAATCATTTTGACATCTAAATAGGGTATTAAATGAGGTAGGAGGTAGTTCTCAAAATGATCGCGCAATTATTGTCATCGCTCCTCGCTCGAGCGGTTAAAATAGCTCGCTCGAGCGAGGAAGGACAAAATATATAAGAGAAAAAAGTTATGGCCTCGCTCAAGCGAGAAACTTTGTGAAAAGGAAGATCGCTCGAGTAAGGGTCGCGTGAAGTCAAAAGGCCTCGTTTATAATCGCTCGCGCGATAGTATGAGCCCCGTTTATGATCACTCTAGCGAAGAATAGTGCTCGCTCGCGTGAGGTACTATATAAAATTTTACTTATTTTTATTATATATATAGTGCACTTGATACTTTTTATTATAAAGCAAGAATGAATAAGAATTGATAAGGCCTAATCTATTATATTTAGCACAATTACATAGTGAATAAGTATATATAGTGCACTTGATACTTTTGTTATTGAAGGTTCTGGAGAATACCCCATCGACGTGGCGGGATGCCCACGACTTACGCGACAGGATATCCGTGACCGGTACGGCGGCCAATCCGTACACCAGTTCCACATTTCAGGGATGTTGATATGAGAATTAGACCCCGTCGCCTATGAGAAAGGGACCTGGGTAGTATTGATGAATAAAAATAGTGATATAAAAACTGTCTAGTTAGATGACGATGGAGGGTATTCCATTGAGCGCCCGACTCTATAGTAAGTTGGAGAATATTTAAGTTACAGATTTAAGTCTTTAGGCCGAATCAATGGAAGGTTGAGAATAAATGAGAACATGTGAAATAACAGTAACACTCAGTGCATTCATTTTTCAGTCATTTAAACTGCTAGTTTCTCAGCAAATTTATTAATACATCATGTTGTTTAATGTCATAGCATATATGTGAGAGCTTGACTTATATGTTCATTGTGTTGTTTCCCTATTGAGCTAGGATGTAGCTCACCCTTTAGACTATACGTCGCAGGTCCCGTGCTTGCAGCTGCTGAGGCTTCGATAGACGTAGATCCGGGGGATTCAGAATACGTGCCCGGGGAAGAGTTGAAGCCTCCTCCTGAGAACTTCTTCTAGAGGACCCCCTGTGTACTTTTAGAGAGATTTTTGAGAGCATTCTGTACGGCTTGGTATGTCAAGCCCTTTTTGAGAGAATATAATTATACACTGATATTTCTTTTGGTGAACCATCTGGGGTGACCTGATTTTGTCACCGATGGTTCGGACCGGTTCTTTTGACTATGCGTTGGCATGGAATGAGAACTGCCTTTTAAGCTTTTATTATAGAATAATATATCATTAAATACATCTCCGATTCAGTTCATATGCTTTACTTGGCTAGTTATTGCTTCTTATACTAATGTTCCGTGCAGACTCTAGGGGCACGACCTAGAGGGCTGTGCTGATGGCACGGATCTCAGGGTGCCAAAATTCGGGTTGTCACAGTTGGTATCAGAGCCGTTTCTTTTAAAAATTCTAATAATCCTTATTTTTGTCAAAGCATAGGGACTTCTACTAACAAAACTTTGGTATCACGTGCAAACCGTTATGTCTTCTAGGGGAAGAGGCCAACCCAGGGGCGGTCACGATAGAAATTTGTGTAATAGAGATGATTTCATCTCGCCTACGAACAGAGTACCTATGGAAAATATAGAGGTTCCCGGAGGTAGTGGTCAAGAGAATCGAGAGTTGGCAGAGGATCAGGATAGAGATCGTCAGGAAAGAGATATGAGAGAGCAGGAAAGGGTAAGGGAAAGAAATGAAGAGAGAGAAAAGCATCAGAGGACGATGCATACTATAGAAACCGTGGTGACTGCCATGGCATAACAAGCAGCATCCTTGGCAGCTCACAATGCCAATGATCAGCAACAATCACCTACACCTCCAATAGGTCTTACACAGCCAGTGTCCTTAGCAGTTACTGAGTTTAGGAGAATGCGACCTCCTAGCTTTTCAAGGCAAGCAGAGCCGATGGCTGCTGAGAATTGGCTGAGCAAGATGGAGAAGGTTTTCAGTGTGCTTACATGCACGGAAGATGAAAGCGTTCGTTGGGCAGCTTACATGCTAGATGGGGAGGCAGGGCCTTGGTGGAAGTCTGTTTCAAGGACTAGGGCTCACGAGACCCCAGGATTACCCTGGACATGGGATGAGTTTGTAGAAGAGTTTAACAAGCAGTATTTCCCCGAGGTAGTGAAAAATCAGATGGAGATACAATTTTTATAGCTCTTGCAAGGGAGAATGACGGTAAGGGAGTATGGAGTGGAGTTCATGAGACTTGCTTGCTTCACTCCCGATTATGTGGTTACCGATGTAATGAGAGCAAGGAGGTTTCAACACGGCTTAAGGTCGGATATTAGAGGGGGAGTGGCACCTTTTTAGTTGAAGACCTATGGAGAGGTTATGAGTAAAGCTCTGGTTATTGAAAAAGAAAATAATGATCGATATCGTCAAAGGGAACAGCATGGGAGAGGAAATATTGATCGGAGTAGAGCTGGGAACTACGAGCCGGTGAATAAAAAGCCGAGATTCGTAGCGCCTATTCAGAGGCAACCTTTCCGAGCAGAGTATGTGAGACCGACGTAGCAGAAAAACTATCATAGATTTCCAATGCTTGCGTCGGGGAGGCCGATAAGATATGAGAGCCCTGCTACCACCACTAGAGCAGCAGTTACACAGGGTTTCTCATGAGCTGCTTCTTCCACACCTAGGGAAACTTGTGCCAATTGTGGCAAGTCTCACAAGACGGCAGATTGCAGGCAAGAAACTCGGGGTTGGTATAAATGTGGAAAGGTGGGCCACGTAATTTGAGATTGCCCTGAGGTGAACAAAGAGAAGACGGCTTCTGCTTCGATGCCACGACCGATACAAGCGAGGAAGCCGGTCGTACAAGGGAGAGCCTACACAGTCACTACCCAAGAAGCAGGGAATGTACACAACATAAACTAAGGTGAGATTCCTTTTTAATAAAGAAATTAAATTTCTTAAAATTTTAGATAGAGAAGGTGCATTCATTTGGCAATAGTGTAGACTCATTCTTATGCATTAAATTTTGAGAAGTAAATATGCACTATATCTTTATATATGTATGCTATAGGTACATTACGAGTATACGAGAAAGGATGCTATGTAGCATGTGAAGCTAGAGTATTGATAGAACCAGGGTCTACCCACTCCTTTGTGACTCCGAGGTTTGCAAAGAGAATGAAGATTGTCCCAGAGACATTGGACTTTGTTCTATCAGTGTCAATTCTGACTGGAGAATTAGTCGATACAGAATTGGTTTGTAAGTCAGTAATAGTTGGCATCGATGATGGAGAAGTGCATGAATTGGCAGTAAAATTAATATTGTTAGACATGTAAGAATTTGATGTGATCCTTGGCATGGACTGGTAGTCACAACACTATGCGACTGTAGATTGCAAGAACAAGGTCGTCATCTTCAGACCTAACATAAGGAGATCGCTCCAATTTTGAGGAGAGAGATCGACGCATATGCCACTTACCTCTGTAGTCAGGATAGAGCGCTAATCAGAAAAGATTGCAGTGGTTATTTGGCATTCTTGAAGGACAATAAAGAAGGGAAGAATGACATCTCAAATATTGCGGTCATATGTGAATTTGAAGATGTATTTTCGGAGGAATTACCAGGATTACCTCTAGATAGAGAAGTAGAGTTCGCTATCGATTTAGCACCTGGATCGGAGCCTATTTCGAAAGCACCATATAGGATGACTCTTGCTGAGTTGAAAGAGTTGAAAGAGCAATTACAAGAGCTCATGGACAAGGGGTTTGTTTGACCGAGCGTGTCTCCTTGGGGAGCACCCGTCTTGTTTGTAAAGAAGAAGGATGGGTCAATGCGACTGTGCATTGACTATCGCCAGTTAAACAAATACACCATAAAGAATCGATATCCATTGCCTAGAATTGATAATTTATTCGATTAGCTGCAAGGAGCAAGGTACTTTTCCAAGATCAATCTGAGATCTGAATACCATCAGCTGAGAGTCAAGGCAAAAAACATTCAGAAGACTGCATTCAGGACGCGATACAGACACTATGAGTTTTTAGTGATGTCGTTTGGGTTGACGAACGCACCTGTGTTGTTTATGGATTTGATGAATCGGGTGTTTAAACCACACTCGGACTCCTACATCATGGTGTTCGTTGACGATATCTTGATATATTCCAAGTCAAAGGAAGAGCATGAAAAACACTTGAGAGTTGCTCTACAAACTTTGCGTGAACACCAACTGTATGCCAAGCTCTGTAAGTGCAAGTTTTGGTTGGAGGAAGTTAGCTTTTTAGGACATGTCATCTCAAAGCATGGTGTCACGGTAGATCCGGCTAAGATCAAAGCAGTGGTAAATTGGGAGCAGCCAAAGATCGTGACCGACGTCCGCAGTTTCCTTAGACTAGCTGGCTACTATCGACATTTTATAGAGGGGTTTTCAAAAATATCGAGATCTCTTACGAGACTTACACAAAAGGATGTCACATTTGAGTAGAGTGAAGCATGCGAGAAGAGTTTTCAAGAACTCAAGAAGAGACTCACTTCAGCTCGAGTGTTAGTGATTCCTTCAGGCAGTGGAGGGTTCGTGGTATACAGTGATGCTTCATATAATGGTTTGGACTGCGTGCTCAACCAACACAAAAAGGTGATAGCTTACGGGTCAAGACAGTTGAAAGAGCATGAAAAGAACTACCCGACACATAACCTGAAACTAGCAGTGGTCATATTTGCATTGAAGATTTGGCGACAGTATTTGTACGGTTAGACCGTTGAGATTTTCACCGACCACAAGAGCCTCAGATACTTATTTACACAGAAAGAGCTGAATATGAGGCAGCGCAGATGGATGAAGTTCTTCAAGGACTACGATTGTTCCATATAGTACCATCCAGGTAAGGCTAATGTAGTAGCCGATGCCTTGAGTCGAAAGGGTTCAGCTCAGTTGGCTAGTTTGATTTTGGGTATCCAACGATGAAAATTATTTGAAGATCTTTCACTGTATGATGCAAATATCGAGGTGCAGGCCACAGGAGCCTTCTTGGCTAACATATCAGTGAGACCAATGATATTTGAGCATATTAACGAGCTACAGATGAAAGACTCAGAGTTAACCAAGATTCATCAAGATGTGATTGAAGGCATCAAACCTGAGTTCTCAGTGAAAGAAGATATTTCTTTATTATTCAAGGGCCATCTTTGTATTCCAGATGATGTCGATCTGCGACAAACTATCCTTGATGAAGCACACAAGTCTAAATATGCTATCCACCCTGGTAGCACTAAAATGTATCAAGACTTGAGGAAGAATTACTAGTGGAGAGGTTTGAACCAATACGTGGCCAAGTACGTGTCACGGAGTTTGACGTGTCAGCAGGTGACGATCAATCATAGACACCTTGCTGGGTTATTACAACCTCTACCCATACCAGAGTGGAAATGGGAGTCAATCTCTATGGACTTCATCATTGGACTACTACGTACAGCTAAAAGATACAATGCCATTTGAGTAGTTGTAGACAAATTGACCAAGTCATCACACTTCTTGCCTTACAACATGATGTACACGACAGGAAGACTTGCAGAGTTATATATGAAGGAGATCGTGTGACTACACGGGATTCCAAGTAGCATTGTTTTTTATCATGATCCGTTATACACTTCAAAGTTTTGGAAGAAGTTTCAGGAAGGCATGGGAATACGATTAGACTTCAGTTCGACATTCCATCTGCAAATCGACGGGCAAACTGAACGGGTAAATCAAGTCATAGAAGACATGCTCAAAGAGTGTATGCTTGAACTACAAGGATCATGGGATCAACATCTACCGTTGATCGAGTTTGCATACAATAATAGCTATCAGATGAGCATTGGCATGGCACCGTATGAAGCTCTCTATGGACGGCAGTGTAGATCGCCTATCAATTGGGAAGAGACAGGCGAGAAATTTATTTTGGGGCCAGAGTTACTTGAAGATAATGCCACTTATGTTCGTATGATCAGGGAGAAACTCAAAGCAGCTTAGAGTAGACAGAAAAGCTATGCCAATATCAAGAGGACGAGTGTAAACTACACCATGGGTGAACATGTATTTGTGAAAGTGTCGCCTATGAAAGGCGTTATGAGGTTTGGAAAGAGAGGCAAGCTAAGTCCCCGCTATCTTGGACCCTTTAAGGTTTTGAGTCGAGTTGGGGAAGTTGCTTATCGCATTGGGTTACCACTGTTGTTTGATCGGGTACATAATTTCTTCCACGTGTCTATGCTTCGGAAGTACGTGAATGACCCTTCCCATATCTTGGAAGGACAAACAATCGAGATGCATGAAGACATGAGCATGATAGAGGAGCTGACGGAAATATTGGATAGAAAAGAGCAAGTACTATGCACCAAAGTGATTCCCTTAGTGCTTATTCGATGAAAAAATCATCCGGCCGAAAAAGCAACGTGAGAGCGGTAGGTGGATGTCAAACAATAGTATCCTAGCCTAATTGAGGACACTAGTTAGTGCCCTACAAATGTTGTAAAGCATATAATATTTTGGCAGTGTATGTACAATTTCTGTTTTTAAAATGAATGGATGAGTTTTGCTAAATTTTAGGCATAGTTCATTTCAATCTTGATAGATTGATCATTCACCAATAAATTTCAAGTTCCAGGGATAGGAAATTCGATGTTAGAAAGAGCCTAGAATTGAGAAGTAACACAAGGTGAAAATCTAAGACAAAATGAACTAGAAAAATGTTTCTAGGCTCGCTCGAGCGATCACTTATGCTCGCTCGCGCGAGCCATATGAAAATATAGCGCCAAAATTGCTCTGGACTCACTCGAGCGAAGACTATGACCGCTCGAGCGAGGGCAGCGGTATAAATAGGGGGCGCTCACTATTTCACCCATTTCTTCACGCGAGAGGGAGTTGGGGCACTGGGGTTTAGGGTTTTGCTTTGGGGACTTTGCTCTACGGATGATTTCAAGCCGGAATCAAATGATCTGATCCGTTCAAAACATGTAAAAAGGTGATTTCTACTCTAAATCCACCTTATTTTCCTCGCTTTTGGTTCTTTTGATCCTCATGGCTTCTACAAGCCCTAACCCACAACCCAGAAAGAAGGTGGCGATCTGGTCGTCATCTTCTCACAACAAAGCACCACAGCCACCACCTCCACCGCCACCACTTCAAATAGAGGCACCGGTCCTATTGGATGATTGGTGGGGGGCCAAAGTCTTTGAAACTGAGTGGGAAATCCACCCCACTTGCTTTCGAGATCCTGCGTCTACCAAATGGACTTCTGATTTTCTCATGCAAAATCACATGCGATCTTTATTAACGCCGTTTGGGAATCGGTATTATCCACGACTCGTTAAATTATTTTATCAAACTCTTAAAAGCACTACCGACGAGGACATTCTCGTCATTGAAATCGATGGAAGGTCATTTGAGTTTGGCGAGGCTGAAATTTCGCTCTCCATGAATTGACCTCACACCTATACCCAAGAACCCAATTCACAACCACCTTTTGCCTAAGAAGTATCTTTCCAGACAATTGTCGCTGACATTACTGGTGGCACCACTGCATCGGGACAATCTATCACTCGGTCCCAATTGCTACCACATATGTGGCCTCTTAACATTTTTTTTAAGAAGAATTTATACCCAGCGGGCCACGACCAAGAGCGTTGTGACACATTTTTGAGGGCGCTGCACTCTGCTTTTCACAAAAAGTAGTTTAGCGCACCTAGGGTGGTTCTCAAGGGCATTATACATGCTCTTAAACGAAACATGAAGGGTGTATTCCACAACCCATCAATCGCCTACCGCACGCCCGTCTTATTTCCCGCCTCTTTGACTTGCGCAATGGGAAAGAAGGCTTCCACATGAGAGCAGAAGAGCCCGTCCTCACTGATAACATCGTCCCATTCCTAGGCCAGGACCTAAGTAGAAACTTAAAAAGCCTCCAAAATAGTCTAAACAGGAAGCGAGATCGTCAAGTTGCCCGTCAAGCGGCACAACAACCACCTACTGGACCGACTATTCCCTCCGCTCTGTCTTCACAGCCCTTCCCTTCCACCGACAGCAGCATGATGTGGGAGATCCTCCTACAAGGATGGGAGATTTGGTTACATCAGCGGTTTCAGGAGTCGCTCCTCATCGACCTCATGGGCCATGCGCTTCCACAGACGTACTGGGAGTGCATCAGTGCTATGCGGGGTACTATCTTTAGTGCATCTAGCTCGGGTCCTGCTACTAGGGCGACTGCAGTTGGTGCCACTACCGCCGAAGAGGTTGATGACGATGGTGACGAGGAGGGCGACGATGATGATGATGACGATGACGATGATGATGACGAGGAGTATGAGCAGGGTGACGATTAGGTCATCATCTGTCATTTAAATTCTTTTTTAGAATAGCAATGTAATATTTTTCAATATTTTGATGTGCATATCGGGATGCTATCCTTTAAACTATGATGACATGGTTGTCACAATTTTATTATTAGACATGATGATAGATTTTTGTATATAGTTTTTTTATTATGGTTATATTGGTACCATGTGTGTGGTCATATTAGAATGTATGGTTGTGTATAGCCTTCTAATGTAGGTGATCGGGGATGTGTGTAGTCATTCTCGACTGTGTGATTCTGTGTTGTTCTCTTATGCAGGTGTTCTGAAAGTGTGTAGTCATCTTTGACTACCATTGAGTTCAATGCAATATGTCTAGTATCTCTCCAGACAGGTTGATTTGAAATAGGTGTTATATTTATGGTGATAATACCTGCTAAATTGATTGTTATAATTTCAAGTGAATTTTGAAATGGATATCATATTGGTTGTGATAATAGTTGCATATTGGTAGTTATATTTCACGTTGAAATCGAATGGGTGTAATATGGTCTGTTATATTTCAGGTTGATGTAGAATAAATATTTTATCAGTTGTTATGAGAGAATATGGATTATGTTTTGCCATAATTCAGGTGTGATTATGGAACTGTTTTATCCAAATGCTTAATTAGATGATTGGACTGCATAGGTAACCTGTTCGGATACCCCTGTTGCTTGTGTATAGTTTTGTTTTAAATACTCCCTTGACAATTTTCGAGAACGAAATTTTATAAGGTGGGGTGAATGTAACATCCATAAATTCCATGTACTGTACAGGTCACGTGTGCCATGAATAGTGCTATGGCATTTGTGGTGCACAAGAAAGCTAAAATATATATATATATATATACTCTTGGGTGTATATGTTTGCCAAGTAGGCCAAGTGGATGCAAAACACGTAGGAGGTATATGTGTGGTTAGCACACTTGTTAAAGTATGTGAGAGAAAGGAGAGGAGTCTCCCATACTTGTCTAGTTGAGCTTAGAAAGAGAGAGAGATAGGGAGAAAGAAGAAGAAAAAAGAAAAAAGGGTTTTATTAAAAGAAAATTAGAAATAGGAAGATCCTTGAGAAGGTGAGATTCACCTTAGGAATTTCTAATATATGGGATGAAGGTCATGGTGATGAGCGAGTGAAGAAGATTCCTTAGTCTAGAGAGCTTGAGAAGGAGTAAGAAGGGGTTTAGAGGAAGGGTTTTGAAACCCTCTTTTGTATGGTCAATCTTGGATCGAATATAGAAGAAATTCGATTGATCTAAGATATGTTTAATGCTTATATATGTTTTAAATAAGGTGTTAGTGGTTAGTTGAATCATTTTGACGTCTAAATAGGGTATTAAATGAGGTAGGAGGTAGTTCTCAAAACGATCGCGCAATTACTGTCATCGCTCCTCGTTCGAGCGGTTAAAATAGCTCGCTCGAGTGAGGAAGGACAAAATATATAAGAGAAAAAAGTTATGGCCTCGCTCGAGCGAGAAACTTTGTGAAAAGGAAGATCGCTCGAGCAAGGGTCATGTGAAGTCAAAAGGCCTCGTTTATAATCGCTCGCGCGATAGTATGAGCCCCGTTTATGATCGCTCTAGCGATGAATAGTGCTCGCTCGCGCAAGGTACTACATAGAATTTTACTTATTTTTATTATTTTTGAAAGCTATAGTTCTCAAGATTCTTAAGGACTTGACTGAGGGTATCTTTGGCACATGCAATGTAGGTTTGGTGTGTGTTAGATGCGTTTGATTTCCTAGGAAATGGAGATGCATTAAATAATGGCTTTGCTTTGAGGTAGGGAATACCTTGAACATGTATTCTAATTTCAAGAGCATGTATGTAGTGATATAGAAATGAATACAAATGCATAGTAAATGTGAATCCGTAAATGTGTGTGTGTGATACAAAGTAAGCAAGTGAATATGTGGCATCCCCAAGGGATGAGAATGTAATAAAGGCATCTGTGTGATGCATTGATTTAGACATCCCAGGGATGTATATGAAATTGTGAAGCAAGAATGAATAAGAACTGATAAGGCCTAATCTATTATATTTAGCACAATCACACATTGAATAACTATATGTAGTGCACTTGATACTTTTGTTATTTAAGGTTCTGGAGAATACCCCACCGATGTGGCGGGATACCCACGACTGATGCGACAGGATATCCATGACTGGTACGGTGACCAATCTGTACACCAGTTGCACATCCCAAGGATGTTGATATAAGAAATAGACCTCGTTGCCTATGAGAAAGAGACCTGGATAGTATTGATGAATTAAAACAGTGACATGAAAACTGTCTAGCTAGACGACAATGGAGGGTATTCCATCTGGCGCCCAACTCTATAGTAAGTTAGGGAATATTTAAGTTACAGATTTAAGTCTTTAGGCCGAATCAGTGGAAGGTTGAGAACAAATAAGAACATGTGAAATAACAGTAACACTCAGTGCATTCATTTTTCAGTCATTTAAATTTTTGTATTCCCAGTAAATTCATTAATACATCATGCTGCTTAATATCATAGAATATATGTGAGAGCTTGACCTATATGTTCATTATGTTGTTTCCCTATTGAGCTAGGATGTAGCTCACCCTTTAGACTATACGTCGTAGGTCCCATGCTTGCGGCTGCTGAGGCTTCAGGAGACGTAGATCCAGGGGATTCGAATTACGTACTCGGGGAAGAGTTGGAGTCTTCTCCTGAGGACTTCTTCTAAAGGACCCCCTCCATACTTTTAAAGAGATTTTTGAGAGTATTCTGTATGTGTTGATATGTCAAACCCTTTTTAAGAGAAATGTAATTATACACTGATATTTCTTTTGGCAAACTATCTAGGGTGACCTGGTTTTATCACCGATGGTCGGGCCGGTTCTTTTGTCCATGAGTTGGCATGGAATGAGAACTACCTTTTGAGCTTTTATTATAGAATAATATATCATTAAATGCATCTCTGATTCAATTCATATGCTTTACTTGGCTAGTTGTTGCTTGTTATATCAATGTTCTGTGCAGACTCTAGGGCACGGCCTAGAGGGCTGTGATGATGGCATGGATTTTGAGGTGCCAAAATATGGGCTATCACAGTTACAAGTCTACCCAAGGCTAGTAAAACTGTTTTACACTAATATGGTTAATAGCACTAAGGGTTTACTACCGATTTTATCCACAACCATTGATGGGTTTCCAATTTTAATAACAAAAGCAATGGTTGCGGGAGTGTTGAATGCACCCTTAGAAAGACCTGAAGTAACCTTTAACACATCGGAAGTAAATGTACTTAGAGAACCACCCAAGATCCTTTCGAATTTTGTTCAAATGGCCACAGAAATACTAGGCAAACCCCCAAAAGATAAATCATTTTTCTTGTGGAAGGATTTGGAAGAACAGAGTTCATCCCTTCATTTCCTCGATGTTTTAATCCATAAAACCATCCATCCTACGGGCCACGAAACTCAGCGAAGAGCCCTTTTTCTGAAAGCCTTATATCTTATGGCTAATTGCTACTGGTTTGATGTTCCTTCTTACCTTCTAATGGTAATGAACACCAAGAGAGAGAAATGAAGTCTAAAGAAGTATCAAACAAATAAACTATGTCTTCCCTTTGGAGGTTTGATTATGAATTTATCGATGAATATGGGATACAAAATTGATCCGAAAGAGAAATCCCTACAAAGAAGTGACAAGAGCCTCACAGCTAAGGCTTATCGGAGAACTTTATGTGCCGCAAACAAAAAGAAAGTTCCCATTTCAGCATAGACATAGGAGCTCTCATCTGCACCAGAGACCACCCTAGTTCCCTAAGAACCAGAAGGGCCCACGACAAGGCTCTTAACTAGTATTTTAGTCCAACAAGAAGCAACTACAGAAGAGGTAGTGAGTACCTTTACTCAACCTCATGAGGGCACCAGAACCTAAGTAAGAACTTGCGGTAGCACCAGAACCTAAGCAAGAACTTGCGGTAGCACCAGAGCCTGCCATAGATCAAGCTAGTCTATATGATTCAACTCTGGATTCACCAATACGACCTACCATGCTCCATGAAATTGAACCAACTTCCACCAAAGCAGAACCGGTGAATCCAATCAGCGAAGCAGCAAGGGGAAATCTCGCACCAGTAGAACAACATGATATAGCAGTGGCTACTTCTAGCCAGGTCCCTATCAGTCTTCAACCGATCACTCCACCAGAAATGTTATCAATTCAATCGCTTGTGTCTCAAGCACTAAGAGAAAGCCAGAGAACTGAAGCCCCACTCCCTGTCGATCCTATAACCAACAT
Organism: Chloranthus sessilifolius; assembly: GCA_021018995.1. Lineage (NCBI taxonomy): Eukaryota > Viridiplantae > Streptophyta > Magnoliopsida > Chloranthales > Chloranthaceae > Chloranthus > Chloranthus sessilifolius. The sequence goes on from CM037588.1 coordinate 14,698,859, forward strand.
CACAGTACCTATTATTCCAGCACCAAAGTAGACTCAGACATCCCAAGCTGCAGATATAAGACTACATCTCGAAGCCACAAGGGAGAGCTTCTGTGATAACCCAAATTTTAGCACCCCGAAACCCGTTCCATCGACACAGCCCTCGAGGTCGTGCCCCATAAGCTTGCACGGAACATTGGTATACCCAAGCAACAATAAAGAAATTTTAGAAGCATAAGAACTGATACAGAACTAAATCTCCAGTTCTATATAGCAAAGTCAAAACGCATAGCCCAAAAGATGGTTCTGATCTCATGCCACTGCATGAGCAAGAGAACCCACCTGAACGATCAGTGACGACACAACAGTCACCCGGGATGGTTCGCCAAAAGAATATCTCAGTACATATTATATTTTCTCAATAAAAATAGGACTTGACATACCAAGCCGTACAATACTCTCTCAAAACTCAATCAACGTACACAGGGGTCCTCTACAAGAAGTCCTCAGGAGGGGGCTCTGAATCCTCCCCAGGCACGTAATCTGAATCCTCTGAATCTATGCCTCCCAGAGCAATAGCAGCCACAAGCACCGGACCTGCGACGTATAGTCTAAAGGGTGAGCTACATCATAGCTCAATAGGAAAACAGCTGAATGAATATATAAATTAATCTCTCACATCTATTCCATGACATTTAGAAGCATGATTTATCAATGAAATAGCTGGAAAATAATTTAAATGATTGAAGATATGAACTGAATGTAACTGTTACTTTACATGTGTTTACTTATTCTCAACTTGCTCACAAAAAACAATGATTGGCCTAAAAACTTAAATCATAACTTAAATAATCCTTGATTTACTATAGCCTCGAGCCCCGATGGAATACCCTCCATCGTCGTCTAATCAAACCATTTTTATTTCCTTTTTCATTCATTTAATACTACCCAGGTCCCTTCCTCATAGGCGACGGGGTATAAATTTCACATACATCCCTAGGATGTCCAACTGGTGTACGACTTGGCCGCCGTACCGGTCACGGATATTCTATCGAGTTAGTCACGGGTATCCCGCTGCGTCAGTAGGGTATTCTCCAAACCTTAAATCAAAAGTGCACTACATATAGTTATTCACCGTGTGATTGTGCTATTATAGTATATTAGGCCTGATCAATTCTCATTTACTTTACTTTATATTTTTCCATACATCCCTGGGATGTAACCATCTTAATGTATTACACAGATGCCCTTATAACATTCACATCCCTTGGGGACGTCACATACTCATATTGTAACTCATTTCCTTACTTAGTGTTCACACACACGCACACTTAAGATTCACATTTTCAATGCATAATTACTCATTTCTATATCACTACATACATGCTCTTGCAATTAAAGTATATGTTCAAAGTGTTCCCTACCTCACACGTATAAATTCTCAAGCGTCAAGGTCCATTGTGGTTCCCCATGCTCTCACTCACTTGCATAACCTAAGTTACATTATAGCATAAGTAAAGCATCAAGAACAATGCATAAAAGGAGGTATAAGACCCTCCCAGAACCCCAAAGTCCAAAAGAAAAGTCAACAGAAACTCTCAAAATTGATTAATCGATCTCCAAAATCGATTAATCAAATTTTCAAAATCGATTAATCGATCCCAAATCGATTAATCGAAAATCCAAAATCGATTGCTCGATTTATAAATCGATCAATCGGTTTTCCCAGGCTCCTCATTTTCCAGCCACTGGGAGTGCACAGACTATTAATCGATTTCAAATCGATTAATCGAAATCCAAAAATTGATTGATCGATTGTATTTCGATCAATCAATTTCAGGCATTAGTGCCCAGCTTTACCTCTAGGTCAAAATCGATTGATCGATTTACGAAATCGATTAATCGATTTTGTCAGACTCAGCCCTTTTCGGGCATCTCTTTCAGCTTTCTTCTTTTCCATTTCTCATTCTTTCTACCTCTTTAATTCAACATTTAATCAATAATTCAATGCACAACAACATGCCCATAGAAATCTAATAGAACTCACCTCAAATCAATCTCTTAATTAATTCAATGGCTTGATTTATGGGCTAGGGTTCCAAGCTCCGACTTCAACGAGTTCACTTACGCGTTGCCGTCGAAATTTATAGCTCACGAGCTCCCTAGATTTGAAATCCCATACAACGTCTTGCATTTACTCCTTCCTCTACACACTCTCTCTCTCTCTCTCCATAAATTTCTACACCAACCAAACTTAAAGAGAATTTACTTCTCTTTAGCCTTTTAGCTATTTAACTTAGTTCATGTCTTTGATGTGAAACACATATACCAAAGATAGGTGTATATAATCTCTAAACAAGATCCAACACTACGCATATGTGCTCATTCACCTCAAACCTAATTGAATCATAGTAATCGAGTTGACTTTCACATGGTCCAACTTACGACCAGTCAGGCACGTAGTCCGAGGACACTGTTCAAAGCCCAAATTTTGGGGATGTTACAGCTTTAGCACGTTATTACATTCGGGAATGTCTCCTCCAGCTACTACTTTAGCAGTTTCAATGATTGAACAATCTAACCTAGATAGAAGATTAAAAGAAGTAGAGAAATGGAAAATTACTAATGCCCAATTAACGAGTACTATGAGAAGGATGATAGAAGAAATTCAGATATTGAAAATTAGAGTCTGAGATAATATGCCTAATGCACAAGAGTGCCAGGAGTTGATAATAAATCTAAAACGAAAAGCCCTAAATGAACATCATGCACATTGGACGACCGAAATAGCCAAGAAATTCTAGGAGGCTACTACAGCGCTCCAGGACCAGGTTATGCAACTCCAAGAGGAGAATAGGAGGTATAGAGAATACCAGCAATCATGGGAAGAATAAAAGGAGTATGAAGGCAAATTAGTAAGTTTAATGGAACAGTATGGGCAGTTCATAGAAGATCCAGATTTCAGAGAAACTACAAGAGAAAAATCCCACAAGGAAGTTAGAGGAGTTTTCAAAAACTCAATTACATGAGAAAAATCACATGCTAATAGTGACTAAAGGAAGAGTACGAAAGCTTCAGGATGAAAGGGATTCATTAGTCCTAACCTGTGCATAAAAAAAAGGAAAAATTGATTCATTTATAAGAAAGTTATGAAAGACAGTAACAGGACTACGCACTAAAGCCGAAAAGCTAAAAGATGAAATAGAATTGAAATCTTTTGTGATCATAGTGCTGGAGGAAAAATTGAAAAAGAAAGAAACAATTGAGGGTTAGTTTAGGGATCGACAAGTGACAACAATAACTGAGACCATAAGTTTAGGATGACAATAGAGCCCACAATCAGGGTAGGGTTGTTCAATAGCAATTTTGTCCGACTCTGTGAAAGATCAGATAAGTAGCTCCTATTCATTGCTAGCCTTGCCAGCACTAACACCACCTACAACAACCCTTGTACATATCTATCATCGCCGAGTGAGTAAAATTTATAGTACTTCATAAACCTTACAGGTATGATAATTTTGAAAGATTTTTGCTGTGTCCCCTATTTTGCACAATGAGGACATTGTCCTATTTAAGTTTGGGGGGATATACAAATATGTATATATTAGTAGGTAGTAGATTGCTTTGATTTTGAAAGCTGAAATTTGCAACCAAAAAAAAAAAAAAAAGTTTAATCTAGAGTTAATCATTATATGCAAATTATGATAGAAAAATTTCTCTTGAAAACTTTACAATCCATTATAGCAAAAGTTCAACAATCGAAATAAAACAGTTGCAATTCATGTATAGCACCTTTGAACACTGTATCTGATGAATGTTTGAAACTATATGATTGATTTAAACTATAATATTTAGATCATAGTTTCAAAATTATAAAACTAGTGAGATCTTGAGCTAATATATCCTCTTTGTATTCTGAGAGAGACTGTTTTATTCAAGCTTAAAAATTTTCTTGAACTTTTATTGAAAAATCTCATATTACTGAAATTAGAATCAAGATATTCTATGATTATAATGATTTATTTCTTTAGAACTGTTTGTTAAATATATCAAAGCAATAAGACATCCATACTAGTAAATCGTGAAAATTATCAAAGGCCATCTTTTGTTTAAACCAGAGCTAAAAAGCCAAAATCCCAGAAAAGATTTTATCTTTTGAACCCATATTAGAAGCCTGAAATCGAATTTCTTTATACCAAAATTTTATAAACCATTAACCATATGTACTACCTAAAGCTTTCTACTTTTAACCTTTATAATTACTGAGAGTTTAGAATGTAAAAAAAGGGAAGAAGAGGGAGTGAAAGGAGTACGAATAAGAACAGATAAAGGATCTGCTAAAAGGGGTACAACTGAGAAGAAATACAATTGTAAAAAAATATATATATGAGAAAAGAAAAGGAAAATCGTAAAAGACGATTTCATGAAAAGGGAAGCGAAAAGCTTCTGACTGAAGAAAAAAGAAATCTACAAGAAAACAAAAGGCAAAAATGGGAAGATGTCATCCAACTTTTTGGATACTTACTGAAATAGAAAAGAAGGAAAGAAAGATAGAGAAGGAAGAACTAAATTCTCGAAAACTTTTGAACCCTATCTACCTTTCTTTGAACCCAAAGTCCCATTACAAGCCGAAGGAAAGACCTTTGTGATTTATGATTTCCAAAAGTATAAGTCTAGTAGAGATGTATGAAATAGATACTATGAATGAACGAAAAAGTCATATGATCATAATTGATTATCCATTCCATGAGATTTATCTTATTGTCCTTTAAAATTTATCATACATATCATAGGGAGAGAACCAAAATTTTGATATTCTTTTGAGAGTATGCCAATAGTGAGAGGTTTGATGAAAATATTTTCTAAATCTGCAGTTTAGAAAAATCTATGATGAATAAACTTTTCACTAATATGCACACACTCCACGCTGTATAGAATTGAAATTGCCGAGTTCTGATCAAGGATAATCATCGTGATGGAAAGTAAAGGTGAAAAATGTAGAATTTTTTAAAATCATACCAAACATATGATGATTAATTTAATTAGTAGTATAGATTTTATTTCTAAAAAAATATTTTGAAAAAAAAAAAAATATTTGAAGTTTGTAGGAAACTTCACTAAAAACCTTCAGGAGACAACAACTCCTCCACTGGGGATCACCTAGGGGTTTAAGGGCTTGTTGCATCTGCTAAATGTAATCGTGTTCCCTACAAAAGTGGCATTTAAATTCATAATTTTAGATATTTTATGTTTCCTTGTTTGCTAGGAACTAGCAAAACTTAAGTTTGGGGGTATGATCAGTCACATAATTTACCATTTTATCACCCTTAACTTAGTGTTGCTAGGACTTAGTTTGCTACTAATTAACGATGTGCAAATATTAAGAAAAAATAATAAAAGAGAGCCAAAGTGTTAATATTCATCAAAATAAACTCAAAAAGCAGTAAAAAAGACGATTAAGTGTAAGAAGACGATTCGCCGCTACTGAAAGTCAAGAATTCGTACTTTACGATTGTGCACTAAAGCTGAAAATGAAAGAAAAAGAAAACTAAAAAATCATAATTTATGATTCTTAAAAAGACGATTCTTCATAAAGAGACAAAGAAGTAAAAAGCGCTAAAAAGAAAAGCAATCATTCGAAATAGGAAATCGTCCAGTAAAGAAGCTATGTGAAAATGAGAAATCGTGATTTACGATTCTCTAGGAAAAGAAAAGACAATCATAATTTACGATTGTGAAAAGCTTTCCCACTGCTACATCTAATGCTGCTGATCACGTGAGTGAAAACTATCATCACCATGCACAGAATTAGAAGATCTCTGAAAATAGAAGTTAAGCTAACCATGGATCTGAGAAGATTGATGAAGATAAGCTCTTAGGAAATCTCAGTTGCTGAAATAAGGAGAACAATCCAGAACACATCTACTGTTGAAAGCAAGGAAGAATAAAATTTTGAATTAAAGTTATATTAGGAATCTTTAGTAGTTTCTTTTATTAGAATTAGAAAACTTTGTGAATCGACTCCTTATGATCTATAAATAAGAGCGCCAGGTGTAGGACAAAGGGATTGAAGAATTTCAGCATCAATTGACGACTGAGGTTAGATTTTCTTCCGATCAGTAGTGTAAACTAGTTAGAGTAGATTAGATTTTATAAGTTTCTCAAGAGCAATTGACGACTCTTATTGGGTACTGAAGATTAATGTAGATATCCTAGTTTCTCAGAAGCAATTGACGACTGCGGCTGAGGGATGAAAGATATATTTACTTTATTTTCTAGATTATATTTTATTTACTTTATTTACATGCTTTGTAAACATCTTCAAGTTTTAATTTGAATTGACAACTAAGGTTGGAATTTGCAGATTAGTGTAACGGTTTTTACTTTTCCATCTTCAATTTTCTCGAATTTGATCGACGCTTAAATTTTAGGAGATTATTGATTAGATCAAATCTATGTTAAAGAATTTTAGTTTTTGATTGACGCTCAAATTCTAGAAGGCTGCAATACGGTGTAACGGTACTGCTTATTTTTATAAATATCCGATGGCTAAAGATTGAGATTGACTACCTCAATCTGAAGAACGAGGATAAGGATTTATTTTATGCACTTTAGATTAAGAAACCATTCTTTTATTCATATTTCTCAAGTAGTTTAGAACCTTAAAAGATAAATATAAACTTTAAAATAGAAATATAAATAAGATAAAACTTTTTCATGAGAACGATCCTATACTAGCTCTACAATTTTCATTGTACGCTTGCAATAGGTTAAGACTTAATTAGATACACATAGTAAGTCGATAACAATATCCTTTGAATTATTCTTTATATATATCATATTGAGAGAACTAAAAAATTTTGATATCTTTTTTAGAGTATGCCAACAGTGAGAATTTGAATGAAAATGTTTTCTAAATCTATAGTTTCGAAAAATCTATAGTGAATGGATTCTTCATTAATACGCACAAACTCCACACTTAATATGAATTGAAATTGTTGAGTTTCTGATCAAGGATAACTATGGGATGAGGAGTCAGGACTAATGGAATCTTATTTTTGAAAATTACAACAACCATGTGATGTTTGACTGATTAGTGTACCAACAGTAGGATAGAATTTTAAACTTTTGTTAACTCTTTTTGAAAGATTTTTGCAAAAACTCAAAATTATTTTGAAGTTTGTAGGAAATTTCATTGAAATTATTCAGGAGACAAAACTCCTCCACTAGGGATCACCTAGGGGTTTAAAAGCTTGTTGCATATGCTAAATGCAATCTTACTCCCTACGAAAGTGGCATTTAAATTTGTAGTTAGAATTAGTTTATCTTTCCTTGTTTGCTATGGACTAGCAAAACATAAGTTTTAGGGTGTGATCAGTCACATAATTTACCATTTTATCTTCCTCAACTTAGTGATGTTAAACCTTAGTTTGCTACTAATGAGATGCTAATGTGTAGATATTTAAAACAGACAATAGAAAAGTATCAAAGTATTAATCTTTGCAAAAATGAATTCAAAAAGTATTAAGAAACACGATCGTAAAAAAATGCGATTCCATTGTATTTAAGAACCAATCGTAAGATACAATCATGAGTTGAAGAAGAAAAGGAATCGTAATTTACGATCTTAGGCAAAGACGCTTGAGATGAATGGAAGATATAATCGTTCGTGAGAGAGATTGCACCGCCTTGCACATAACTAGAATATCTCTTAAATTAGATGTCTACTAATACACGGATCTGAGAAGATTGGTGAAAGAAACCTTGAAGATCTCTGCTGCTGAAAAATAGGAAAGAATCCTGCGCGCGTCTACTATCCGAAGTAAGGAAGATTAAGATTAGAAATTTTAGCTGTTTTAAGAATCTTTTGTTTTTAGTAGTTTACTTTGTTTAGAATTCGAATAATGTAATCGACCCCTTATGATCTATAAATAATAGGATTCGACATAAAGAGAAATTTTATCGATGAAATTCTCAGTATCAATTGACGACTGAGGTTGGGGATCCTGAAGATCACTGTAGTGTAGTTTAGTTTAGATATCCAAGGTTTCTCGAGAGCAATTGACGATTGTGATCGGAAGCTGGAAGATTAGAGTAGAGTATCCGCAGTTTCTCAGGAGCAATTGACGCTTGTGACTGAGAGATGAAAAATCTTTTTATCGATTTCTAGTTTAGATTTATTGCTTTATTTTATTGCTTTGTAAACATATGATAATTCTTGATTTTAATTAATGCATAAAATCTTGAGTATTAGTGTAATGGTATTTTCTTTTCCATCTTTAATTTTTTCAGTGTTTGATTGACGCCTAAATTCTGGAGAATTGTAGATTAGTATAGATCTATATTGAAGAATTTTAGTTTTTGATTGATGACCAAATTCTAGAGGACTGAGATATAGTATAACAACATTTTAATTTTCATAGATATCTGAGAATCGAAGGAAATTTATTGACGACCAGAATCCACAAGTTTAAGGATTTATTTTCTTGCACTTAGTTTAATTAAAACAACCATTCTTTATTCTTTAATGACAAAGAAAAGTATTCAAATTTTTTACTAGTACTATAATTTTCATTATGCACTTGTAATAGGTTAAGACTAAGTACACTTTTAAGAGCATGCCAAGTTTTTGGCGCCGCTGCCAGGGACTCGGCCTTTGACTCACCAACAGGGCCCTCCATGCCTTCTTTACCTATGGCAGAAATTATCGCTGAAGCAGAGCCTGAGAGCCAATCTATATCAATAGCAGGGGAGGTGCCCATACCGCTGGTTGAACAACATATCTTTGAAATGACTACTTCTAGCCTCATTGCTGCAAGTGCTGAGTCTACTCCTCCACCCATAATTACATAAACTACAGAGCAAACTCCAATTATTCGGACAGCGGAAGCAGGACCCAACTTTGAAACTCCACGAGTGGGTTTCACAGAATTGCTAAATGAAGAAATATCTCCTCCCATTATTACCACAATAGTTCCCACATCTTCAGGAGAGTAGCCTGACTGGGAAAGGAGATTACGAGAAGTGGAACAGTGGTAGAATACAAATGCTACTCATTTACTGCCGTTTCTAGGTCTAGTATGAAGGTTGATAGAAGAGATTCATAAGATGAAAAATCGAGTCCTCGATTCACTACCTACTACACAAGAACGTCGAGAATTACCTGAAAATCTTAAGCAACAGGCACGAAGAGACCCCTAAGCTTAGTGGAGAGCCGAAATAGCAAATGAAGTGCACAAGGGAACTGCTAACCTCCATAATGAAATTGCACAACTACAAGAATAGAACAGAGTATTGGAGGAAGGAAAGCAGACTTGGGAGCTAGAGAAGAAGAAGAATGAAGAGGTAACAACATACATAACAGAAAAGATTAGATCTTTACTTGCAGATCCTACTGAGAGGGAAATTGCTCATTTAGAATATCAACATATGCTCAATGTCCAGCTGGATGAGAAGACTCGTCAGCTTACAGTAGCAGAAGGGAAATTATTAAAGCTCCAATAGGACAAAGACTCTTTAATTCAGATTTGGGAAGGTCGGAAGAAACAAATACAACTGATTACTGAGAATAGCATCATTATAGTAGAGAGATTACAAGCAAAAGCTGAAAAGTTGGGGAACGCGGGAAAGGAAAAGTTGTAATGTCCTAGAAAAATCCCAACCTGTGATGCGTGTCCGTCAAAACGCATGCCTGAACCGGTGAATGGTCGTCGAGTCAAGAAGGTCATGAGTCAAATGAAGTTAAGAGTGTATGTGGAATGTGATAGCCCAATATACGGTTAGGTATAGGTGCTAAACACCGGAGCATAAGAGTTATAAAAGAGGGGAAGAGAAGTTAATTCTCTTAATTCCGGTTGGTGGGTGATTGATGAAGAGAGAGAAGAGAAGTGAAGAAGAGGAACATTTATGAGGGTTTTGTGATTCTATGTGCTCGAGGAAATTAGAGTCACGCATTTAAATTAGCATGAATCTCGTGAATCTTAGAAGTTCTAACTGCCAAACCCTTGCTTGAGGTGTGAAGCCTTGGATAGACGGAATTGTCGAAGGTATGATCTTATGAACTTGTGTTGATGATAAGATTTTAGAGTAAAATTGTAGTAAAAATGTGTATGAGGAAAAAGAAAATTAAGTAGAAATGAGAGAAAATCCATGGAAATGGATCTGAGAGGAACATACCCTAGCTTGAAATGGTTGGCGAAAACCGACCGGTCGAATTTTGAATCGACAGGTCGATTTCACTATGAAGTAAAGTGGTTGGAGTAGAATCGATTAGTCGATTTCCACAAAATAGGAGATAGAAATTTTATAGTTTTGGGGCCCGACCGGTCGAACCAAAACCGATCGGTCAATTTTGGATACTCGACCGGTCGATTTTGGAAATTGACTAGTCAGTTTTAGTGTCAAGTGAAGAATTGGGTTTCTTGAGCGAAACCGACCGATCGAATTCACGAGTCGACCGGTCGATTCTTGACAGTTAAGGTTGTCTTCAATTTTGAGATTGGAGACTTTGGGGATGTGAAATATCTCCCTAGTTCACGTCAGTTCTGACGTTCTAATCATAATCAGGTATATATTAGGTGTGATTGAACCTTGAGTGAAGGTGAAGCAACTCGAACTACTTGAGGAAAACCATTTAATATGTGTAGTTAAATTTAGTAAACATGTGCGTAGTGATATATGGTGCATGTGACATATGAATACGTTCAATTTGACATCTGTTATTCTCTTTTGAAATATGCACATTTTACTATGTCTGTGCACTCACTAAAATAACTTATATGAAATCTTGTTGTGGATTTTGAGAAGCACATTAGTACTCTCGGCAAGTATCTCCGAAGTATGCAATTGAATGTGCTATGCGATTGATATGAATCCATGTGTGGTGTAAAACTGTTAAAGCTTTGAAAACTATTATGTTTATCGCATTCTCATGGTGAATAACTATATGTAACTTTTGCACATTATTTTAAGGTCATGTGAATACCCGACTGACGCGGCGGTATAACTACGACCGATGCGGCGGGATATCCGCGACCGGTACGACGGGATATCTGTACAACTTGTGCTTCGGTCCAGCGGGATATCCGGTCTTTGGGTTTCAATTGTGGAACCATTTCGTCCAACAGGTCCCTCCGTTTTGAGGGCTTGTAATTTCGAGGAAAAGGGTTCAATTGAACGACGATGGTGGGTATTCTATTGGGGCTCGATACTATACTGCTCGGGGATTATTTAAGTGAAATGTTTAAGTGTGTGTGTTGAGTAAAAAGGGTCATTTTTAATTGATGATGAGTCAAATTTCTGAATGTGCATCTTTTATCAATTTTCGTCAAATTACCATTGCTGGTGAATCATGTGTTTTCGCTTCAGTAAAATACGTACGGTGAATTATCATGAAATATATGTTTATAAAGAAACTACGCATATTAGATCTATTTTTCTTCATTGAGCTATGATGTAGGTCACTCTTTCGACTATACACCATAGGTACAAGTGAAGATTCTGCCGCAGAGGACCTCGATAGGTTGGATTCAGATTACATTCCTCGTGAGGAAAACGAGCCCCCTCTGGAGGACTTCTTTTAGGGGGAACTCTTGGCGGAAATTCTGATATTATTTTGTTGGGCCTGGTATGTCAGGCTGGCTACTTTAAAACTGTGTAATATGTATAGAGAGGATATTTTTGGCGAACCATCGAGGGTGATAAGAGGATATCACTGATGGTTCGGTTCGGTTCTTTATCCCATGTAGTAGGCATGGGAGTTAGAACCGTCTTTTGGACTATTGAGCTTATGTGGCTATGATAGTTGTGGAGACCTTCCTTATAATCTCCACACGTTATAGATGGTGTGATATTCTCTGCTTCGCGTGTGTTAATACCACGTTTTCTATTAGTGTGGTTTGGCACGGTCTCGAAGATCGTGCAGATTGCCTGAGTTTCGAGGCTCCGAAAATCGGGTTGTCACAAAAGTTTACTATTATTTATAAGTTGAAGGAAGATTTGAAAGCTAAAGGAAAAGTTGAGGAGGAGTTGAAGACTCTATCATGAAGATATAATGCATTGATAGGATAGACATTTCAGCTATAGGACTGCATGATCTGAGATCCAGATTAAGCATCATTCTCGGTTCATATTTAATTTTTTAGATTGTTCAAGTGGCTTGCAAAAAGGTTTTCAACAACTTGTGTCTTTGGATTCTCAAAGTTCTCAAATCATGGAGATCAAATTTTGTTTATGAAGTTCTGTTTTTATAGAAACAGAGGTGTTTTTCATATTACTGGGTCCGATAGAGCATGCCGTTGCAAAATTTGAAATGGTTTCGGTTAGAAACCATATAATTCTAATTCACAATTTTGTTTATTCTACAATCTACATGATCTAAAAGTTTGCTACTTCTCTAGGCAAATTATGATAAAAATGGCTTAAATTAACTGACACGTTCGCTAAATCAGTTTGGAATTCATGAGTGTTGATATAGCGATATATACATTGACTTAGATGAGCCATCTGTTAAGTGTCCGGTCAACCTTCTGCCCATCACTATTTTCTGAGTCATTTGGAATGAGTGCAACTGCAGATTATTCTAAGAAAAGACCAAGCACTATGTGCTGCTCATTGATGAAGTGAAGAAGCTCCTCCTGCTCTGGGTCACCCTTTGTATGTCTTGTCATGGCTGGTGGTTCACGTGGGAAACTCTTAAATCATGGCTGATTAGCTCTGTTTTTTGGCCTTCAGCTTGGGGTTGATGGTTTTACCAAAGATGTTCCTTTAGAAATATCAGCTCTAAGGTCTCAAAGAAATAAAGTCATGCACTCCTACGTATAGTGATGGTTAAGTTCTTAAGGCAGTGAGTACGACAATCCATCAAAGGTTAAGCCTGTATCCCATCCACCACGCCCAACATCCGGTAATTATGGCCTTTTTTGAGGGGTGCTGACGAGCTAGGATTTAACAAGCCTATTTTCTATTGGGATTGAAAAGTTGTCCAAACTCAGCCTGACAAGGCCAGGCTCAGATTGGGTTAAGTGGTAATCCTAAGCTTGGCTCAGAGAAATTCGAGTGGGGTTCTGTGGCAATTTGAATGGATCCACGCCAAGTTTAGGGGTAAAATTTCTGCCTGGCCAATGTTTGGGTCCGGTTCAAACAAGGTTTGGGTTCATATATTAAAGGCCCAATAGGCTCTGCTGCTCAAGGATGAATCCTGACTGTTTATGTAAGCAGGCCCATGTCGACTCATTAAATGGTCTGGGAAACTTGGCATGAATGTGTACACATGAGTATTGTATACGACTTGAACTTGGCATGAACTCTAGCAGGTTGCTCTATTTTTGGGATTTCAGTAGACTAAGCTTTTTCTTGGTTATTGATCAATGTCTTTTAAGAATGGGCAATAACTTGTACACAATAATAATGCACTTTGTGTGTGAACTATGAAGGCTAAGCAAGTATAATTACTTGTCTAGTTTCATATAAATCGAACATTTGACTGGAAATGGAAAGGCATCTAAAATTCAAAGAAGACTTGGTTTATGTTGAGGTAAATTTTTGGTAAAGAAGTACAAAGAGCAAATATGAATACAAGATCTACACACACTAGAACAAGGAGAGGTTGAAACATCAAGCTTTAGGTGAATGGCATTATTAGCCCATACATCTTATGGTCAACAATAAAAAAACATTCTAGGTTCTATATTATTTTTAGGACTTTTCACTTTTTGTCATTGAAATGTTAAAAATTGCGTAAGCAGGATATTATAAAATCAACAATAAAGATGAGATGTTAAGATTTAATCTCGTGGAATTTTGCCAAAAGAGCACAAGTATATTCCATAAATTTTTAACTGCAATGGTCATTCTTAAGATATAATAGTAAAATTTGTAATGAAATATGCTACATAAATCATATGGTGCAAAAAATATATACTGATATTTTAATTATCAATTTTTCCTATGTGCCTTCTAAGCTTTGAGTCATGATTTCTTTCCATCTCTAAGAGCCTAAGATGTTGATGCAGATTGGCTACTAGGTGCAGAAGAAGCTAATTGGTTAAACATCATTTCTAGCTAGCACCACATAGCACATTACATATCTAATTGTCCAAATGAAACCCCACTTTGTAGGTGATTTATGATAATAGCTTTATCCCAACCAAGGTATCAAACTCGGTATAGGGTATTGGACTATCTTGGACTGATACGTATCGGCCGACATGGATACGGTATATTGCCGATACCGTATTGGCCAATTTTTTTACTTTATTTTTTTGAGAAAAACAAAAAAAAAATTGAAAGAAAATAATTGTATCGGTCGGTGGCGATACCGTATCAGCCAAATTTTATTTTATTCTTTTGAGAAAAAAAAATATATTTGAATCTGGTACCGATACCTTTCAACAAGTGTCGACTAAGAAAGGTGTTGGAGGTAATTATAAACACTCCACTAGAATCAGCAATCCACATTCCACACTCATTGATCCCCTTCATCTTAATAATATAAAGGTCAAAGAGAGATTTTTCAAAAGAATTTCAATCATCACCTATAAAGAATAAATACCTCTTTCAAGCCATAGTATCATAAATCTGTAAACTCCATATGGAAAGGGGGATCACCCCACCATAACTCTTTCCCAATGCTATAATATTCCTGCCCTCCACTCTATATCTCAAACAATTGTCAAATCTAAATTTCATTTTATAGACAGCCTCAAATTGCGAAGCTTGCCCCTCTTCTGCCCCCTTTAATCTGTCATTTACTCATTTCTGTTGACGCCATATATTCAAATCAAGACCTTTGCCCACATAGCTTTTTTTTCTTATCGGTCCACATAGCTTCTTTCCATTGATTTTACAATTTTGCTTATAGAAAACCGTGGGGTCTCTGATTCATGATTATTTTGTACTTCGAAATTTAAGAGACCCAAATGCTTGTCGTTGAATTTGTAAATTTATACGGATTTTAGATTATATTTAAAATGAGCTTTTATTCATTCAAATTTAGAATCATAATTTTTTTTGTTTTCTAACACCGAGGCTGAACTTTTATCCCTTCTTTTTTCAACCAATGAGTTGTTGTCCCTGATTTTATTCCTTTCCTTTGTGTTTTGGAGCTTAGGTAAAAGCTTTCCACTCAAATGACGAAGGTGATGACTCAGACGAAGATTATAGTGATGATGAGGACATGCAATCTCCAATTGATGAGGTGGACCCCTTTGTTTTCTTTGTGGATACTGTTAAAGGTAAGAGTCAAGACTGCTTCAATTTTGTAGTTGAATGTTTTCTAAATCTGTACATACATGTAGCATCTGATGTAACCTTTGATCTACAATCTTTCAAGCATCCGATCTGACGAGGATTTAGAACCTGATGCAGACCCTAGAGTTGAGCAGCTGCCTTCAATGCTACATGCTCAAGCCACCAAAAACTAAAGCTAATGGGTCCTCCCGTCACAAACAAATTTTGGCTCTATTAAGTGTGAGCCTTGTCCATTTTATCTGCAGTCCTTTACTCAAGTCCAGATTTATTTGTAGATGTTGCTTTCTGCGACATTTATCACAAACAAATTTTTCATGAAACAGGTTGCCCAGAGTACATATATATATATATATATATATATATATATATATATATATATATATATATATATATATATATATATATATATATATATATAAAATTTTTCATAAGAGTTGGTTTAATTTTTTATTGCACTAATGTAGTGCACCCTCACTACTTCGCTCTATTCTTATCCCCATCTTAATTTACACATTATTTGTCCACATTCTCATCTCTGTACAGCTGCAAATCAAGGGTCTGGATCTTCTACATTTTCTAAGGAAGTGGGCACTTGCATGATGTATGAACTTGGTCTATTCTTTCTTTGAGCTGCCCATCATTCAATTTTTTTTTGATGAATTTTTATTTTATTTTAATACACTTTCTTGGGTTTATTTGAATTACAAGACTAGTTGTTAAAAAGTATGTTGTTGTTGGCTTTTAAAACAATGGAAGAGGAACTCAGGCATTATCATAGTGCCCAACACCATCATAAAATCGACCCCATAAGTAATTTAGGGAGGATTAGAAATGAATAATCTATTCATTAATGAACAAAATTGAATTATTATTTTAGTTTTTTGCTTTGTGACATGCTTTATGAACTAGGTGTTGGATCAATGAGTGGCCCTTTCATGCAGTTTCCTTCAGATTCAAGTGAATCAAGCATACAGGTACTCATAACCAAAGAACTTGTAACTGCAATGCCATAATGTGCACATGATAAAACTATGAACTATTTTTTTCTTTGTTTTTGAGGATGCCATACAGCATAGACAGCCCCTATGTAGTGCTATCCATTTATGGTGCAGCACATTGGGAGGAGACCCGCACAAAGGACAAGAGCAGGTATGGGAATTAGAACTCACGACCTGTTAGTTCCACAAGGGAAGAGGATACCAACTGTGTTAATGCTTTCTACAAAGATAATGTCTAATTGATCTCCCCTCAACATGGTTTTAAATCTGGGTATCAGGGACCATATTAGTCGATGCTCAATGCTCAGACTGATACGTACCCCCTAATACCTATGTATCATTCATTATAAGAGACGTATATTGATTAATATCAGGCCATACCAAGATTTAAAACCATGATTTGTATCGGATGGCGCACGGTGGGTATCGGCCAAACCTGTCTATATCTTTTTCTAACTGGGAATGCATAATTTTCTTGTGTATCCGTATTTTGTACATAATGCTAATGCATGACTCCAAGTTTCTTGATATTCATTGAATAGCATTTGGTATGTGGTGGAATAGGAGCCTTGGTATGTGGTGGAGTAGTAGCATGTGCTTGTTTGAGTAACTACGCATATTTGAAAATTGCCTTTCATATTATACTTGAGGTGTTTTCGTGTAAGAAAATGGTGAAAATTGAATGGTCCATCTCATTCTAGTCTCTCTCTCTAGTGTCTGTGCATTCATATGCACATGCATGTGTTAGGGTGTGTAACCATGACTATTTTGATTCACTAGGTTTTTGGCTTCAGTTTCTTCTGTATATGTCCTAAATTTGTAATTTTTTCATTTCTCAGGTATGGTGTTTCAACTTTTGTTTCTCAGAGAAAGTTTGAGACTGGCGATCCGGGAATGCTCCAAATTTTCTTTTAACCCAAACAAATATAACCTGTAGGTAACAGGAAATTGATTGTGATATTATTGTATGCCATGAAATATAAAGGGGCCTGCTACTAACTCCCCACCAAATGTCGAATATCCCCCATTAAGTAGAGCCCAAAGCCGTTGATTGCTCTGAATCAGACAATCAATTGTATGGAAGGTTGGAATGAAAAAGGATCTCCATCGTTCAATTCAAAACAGTCAACGGCTTTGAGCTCTACTTAGTGGGTGAATTTAGCATTTGGTGGGGCTTAAGTAGCAACCCCCAATATAAATTGGACAGTTTAGGAGGAAGGATGGATGTCTTCACTACTAGCGCTAGCTTTACTTCAGCTTATGCAGCCGTATTAAGGTGAAGGTGCAATTGGGCCTTGTGAGGCGAGGTGTGCGCCTCTTCTGAAATTCACCTCAAGGCTTTTTTGCTCTGCCTACAGCCAGACATATTCCTTTTGCCACCTACTGCATGTTGTCTGAATGACTTTAATAAGTTGAGTGCATGGATCAAAATATCGTCCGATACCTATACGTATCAGTATCGGACGTGAATGATACAGTACATTAAATGTACCGTATCGTTCAAATATATGGTATGTATCG
Organism: Chloranthus sessilifolius; assembly: GCA_021018995.1. Classification (NCBI taxonomy): domain Eukaryota; kingdom Viridiplantae; phylum Streptophyta; class Magnoliopsida; order Chloranthales; family Chloranthaceae; genus Chloranthus; species Chloranthus sessilifolius. The sequence continues at coordinate 14,716,606 of CM037588.1, forward strand.
AACGATGCATTCAATGTATCGTTCGATACAGACCGGTACCGATACGTATCGTCCGATACGTACCGATTTTTTTACCGGACGATACATACCGGTTTTCCGGCATTTTGATCCATGGTTGAGTGTTTCCTAAGGCATGTAGAAGTTGAGGCCTTGTAAAATTGTAGGTGTGGAAAGGGCTACTTGTCTTGTTTTGGCTTGTTTGTTTATGAGCTATGACTACTGGGTGTCTCCCCTGTTCTTTAGTGTGCATTGTGCTATAGGATTTCAGTGTCTCTTGTTGTACATATTGCTGATGACGACATATTGTTCACTGTAGATTGGATCTCTAAGTGTCCTGATATCTGAATTCATTTTATTTATTAGTGTGAATCAACTTGGATGAGGTGCTGGTTATAAAAGTTGTTGGTTATAAAAGCTGTTGTCCGAATGACTTGCTAGACCGCAAACTAGGAAGCCCTCCAGAAAGCCCTCTTAAATTGCATAATTGGTACGGCCATGGGCAGTTTTTATGCTTATTATGTAAAGTTGTTGCTAGGATTTGGGAATAGATAAAATTCGTCCATTTGATGTTATATATAATATATTAATGCAGGTCGAAGATCCATTACTGGAAGGTACGAAGTACTTGAAGCTGCTTCAAAAGAACTCGTTGGAATCTTTGGAGACACATTTGTTTTCTTTTGAACTGAACATGAGAAAGCAAAGGATTTTACTTGCCTTTCAGGTAGTTTATGCATTCAAGGTTGAAATCTTTTCTGTCAATTTGGCTTAGTTATGCAAAAGAACAAAAGGAAGTCTGTTTTTGAAATTTCTTTTCTGTCAATTTGGCTTAGTTATGCATAATCTATCATTGATGGGTTTTATCAATTGAGAACTTGTATCTTTGCATTTGGAATATGTGTGATCTGACATTAGAAAGTCCAGAAAAAAATGACTGGCAGACAGATCTCATCTGTCTGAGTTCCTCATCTGTTCTTCAGTTCAAATTCATGAAGAAATTAGGCTTAGCTTTAATTTCTATGCAGCCGCTTATTGTCCGGGGATGAACGACTTTTGACAGCTCTCAAAGAAACAGTTGCAATTAATTAGCAGGTATTCATTCCAATAGCGATTCTAGTAGATGATCAAATTTTGTATTTTATTTGACGGGTAGCGATTCTAGTAGAAAATTGTTTGGTTTTGTTATAATGGGTTGAATTTTGTAGTATATTCAGTTTGTAACATTTTTTTTGTTAATTTTTTATCTTGGTTTAGAACAGCGTTCTCTAGTCGGAGTTGGAGTTGTTTGGCCTACTATATCTATATCATGGAGCACAATTGTTTAAATGTAGCATTGTGTTATGTAGGACAAATTACTTGCACATGAGATTTGTCCCATTGCACATGGTTTAATATGAAGGTTTGATATTTTGAGACTTGTGCCACCTGAAACACCATCTAAGCCATCTGATATGAAGGCCATGATTGAATGCAATCAACCATCAAATCAGACGATGGGCTTTCAACTTTGTTGAATATATGATAGAGATCATGTTTTGTGCTAATTTGTAACACCAAGGATCTTGACATGATCACCTACAAATCAGATTGATTAGATAATGTTCCACTTGGCATAGATCTCAAAAATTGCATGTCTTTCTTTTAAACTATGTGAAATGAGAAACAACATAAATGTAGTATGCAAGTAGTAACTAAAATCAGCCAACCGTTCACACAGTAAGTTGCAAACTGCAGCTATGTTATCCAAAATATTGCGAAAGATAGGTTTAACACGTGTCTTCTCCTTATTGGGATTCGAGAAACAATGAATTGTTTAAAAAGTAACAAAAGTGAACGTTGCAGTGACACTGAAAATAATGGAGACTCGTCCAATAGGAGCCTGCAGGGAATCACTAGGACCCTTTCAGAGGCGGTTCGGGTGGTCGGAACAAAGTTTGTGGTGTTTCACCTGAACTCCAAGTCATTGTTGGCAAGCCTCCGGTTTCTACAGTGTGTAAGCTTATTATTCACAAAAACAATAATAGCCATGCAGAACCAGTTCTTGGTTAGCAAATTGATGCTTTAGTTTGATACGGAGAGACTGGAAAGCTCCTTATTTTATTTTTCGTAATGAAAGCACATGCTTCCAGATTTTCTTTTTGAGAGACTTATGCTAGTTTCTTAATTTAGTTAGAAGTAATGATGGAATGCATTGAAAGTGTGATGACGGAATGCATTGAAAGTAAAACGTTAAATCCCAAAGTAAAAATCTACAGATATTACAAGACTTAGTTCCTAAATTGGTATTTTATCGAACCCAATTGATTGAACTTGAACCCTTTTTCAAACTTTTTCGGGTACACAATTGATTAGCCTGATGGGTATGTGAAAAGCAAATCAAATATTAGAAATAAAAAAAAATGAAAATAATAATAAAAAAAATGAAAATAATTACAAAAAAAATTTAGAATAGTAAAAGTTGGGATTTTTTTTTTTTTTTTTTTTTTAAAAGGACCTATGCCGACGGCGGAAATCAGAGCCGTCGGCGTAGGCTCCTTTGGCTGAAAACCGTCGACATATGTATTATATGTATTCGAGAATATCGACTATTACAAAACCCATGGTTGATTAGAACATATATGTATATATATATTTTTTTTAATTTCTAAAGTTTTTTTATTTTTTTATTTTTAAATTTTTCTCAATTTTATTTTCTGAAATTGCTAAAATTTACTATTTTTTCTATATATTTCCATCGCCGTTTTATTCCCGTATTTTTCTGGTAGAGGTAGTTAGCAACAGTTGACAAATGTTAATAACTGTTTTACCGCTCATTTTACATCATTGATTTGAGGGCTTACACATGAAAAAGGTTAATATAAGAAGCACATTATTTCTTGTTTCCAAATTAATATGAGTTATAGCCCAGTACCTCTTTACCCCCTATCTTAGGCTTCCAAAATCTAAATTATTAAAATGCATTTGATTGATTGAATGGTCACAAGCTACAAGTAGGATCATGGTTTGAAATCTCGGATTTCCGAGTTGTCTCAGACAGTCTCAAGACCGAGACGTCTTGCATCTCAGCGAGACGTCTCGGTGAGATGGTGTGAAAGGAAAATAACATTTTGAATGATTTTATACCATTAAAATAGGTGTTTGATCTTACACTATTAAAGAATACTTTATTGTTATGCATGTGGCAAATATTTGAGATTAATCTAAATAGTGCAAGTGACTGTTTATGATTAGAACACATCTTAGATAATAATTACAGCCATAAATCAATTGTATACCGTCCGATCAAAGATCTTTGATACTAGGCGTTAAATAATAAAAATAATTGTGATATTAACAGAAAAATTGCTGCTATTAAGCTGCCGCTATTAACAGAAAAACTGCCGCTAATAGCCTTAATAGTTTTTTGGTTAATAGCAGTAGTTTTTTGTTGCAAAAAATTGCCACTAATAGTATTATTTTTTGTAAGGGTGCATAGATTTGGACACACCGTAATAACTATTTACAAGATCATCACATAGATAGGGTATATGATAATATAAAATAATATATTCTTAAGCATTATGTTTTGCATGTGGTTGGAAGTAAATAAAAAACTTCCTACCATTGAAAAACTCACCAAGAAGGGGATTATTATCCCTTCCAGATGCACGTTGTGTTGGGCTGATAGAGAAAATAATGACCGTGTGTTCTTTGGATGTTCTTTCTCTTGTTGGATAATCAGATCCATTTATGCTAGATTTGGTTTAAAAGAAATACAGTGGGCTCTATTGAAAATGAGTTGGAATTTCTCTCCAACTCTTGTACTACTCAAGGGCTGGTTAGTGCATTGAAGAAATCGGTGGTTGCAACTTTTGTGTGTCATATTTGGCGGGAAAGAAATAGTAAGATTTTTTAAAATAAGATCACCCATAAAAGGGTTATTTTGGAGCAGATAAGCAGAGACATGAGAGATAGTTTTGGGGATTGTGAGTTGCTTGAAAAGCCAAGTACAAACTCCTCCATAATTCTATCTAAAAGGTCTTAATATGCAGGTGGAAAATCAGATTCCTATTAGATGTTACTAGCAGAAACCGAACTCCGAATTTGTCAAAATTAATACCGATGGGGCACTATCTAATTAATGAAGGGGCAGGTTATGGCTTTATTATCCGGGACAACCATGGTCAATTTATTCATGCAGAAGCTGGTTGCAGCAGCCATGTAGACATAAATATCGTGAAACTTGAGTCCATCCTTAATGCCCTCCATTTCGCTGATCAGAAATGGGATCTAGTTATCATTAGCTCTAATTCGAAGAATGTCATTGACTACATAAATGGTAAGACTGAAATCCCTTGGAGATATCTAAGATGGGTTAGGAAGATAGGGAAGTACAAAGATAGGTTTGAAGATGTTGTGTTTGAGCACTGATGGAGGGAGACAAACTCTTGTGCAGATTTCTTGGCTAAATCTGGGATTAACTCGTTTGAGGTGACAAGGTGGAATAATTTAAGTCTTATCCCCGAAGAACTCCGATTACTTCTCGATAAGGATGGTCACTCGTCATTTTTTCACATGTAAATGTTTTTATTTTTATTTTTTTTGTTGTTTTTCTAGTTTAGATTTAGTTGAGTTAATTGATAGCACTACAAAAAATAAGACTATTAGAGGCGGCCAAAAACTGCCACTATTAACAAAAAAACTGCCTCTAATACCCTTGTCGTTAATAGTCTTAATAGTTTTTTTGTTAATAGCGGCAGTTTTTTGCTGTAAAAAACTGCCACTAATAGTCTTATTTTTTGTAGTGTCGAGGTGATGGCGATGCCGAAGCTTTTGAAGGTTCGACTGATGTGGACTACTGATTTACTACTTGTATAGTATTCATTCTTTTTAGTTCTTAATATTAGGGTGAGGTCCCACTAACCTCAAATGCTTTCTGATCATATATATATATATTTATATATATGTGAGTGTGTATACAAAAAGAATGAGCAGTACACTTTTTATAGCATACAATCCTAACACCTTAAATAAATTCCAATAAAAAAATAGTATTTATGAGGTTGCATCTCGAAACGAATCATAGCAAGATCTCATCTCACTGAGGCCCAAGACCCGAGACGTCTCTTCTCAGACGAGATTTAAAATCATGGGTAGGATTGTCAACAACTTCAGGTCAGGTCAGGTCAGGCCAAAGTTTTGACTGCCCATCAAAAACTGATATATCCCCGACCCAACCCAACGGGTCAAGTTTGTGTGTCTGACCCGATAGGGCAGGCGGGTATTAGGTCGACCCGACTCGACGACAGCCCTAGCTACAACCCATATCTACTAGCAGGATTGTTCTCTTAGGAGGGGGGGCAAGTATGAAAATAATGTATCAAGATAGAGGATTCAAACTACAAAAAAAAGTGATTTCGGCACATTGCCTTTCAACCTATGATCTATCATCACCTTGACAGTATGGTTAACCCAAATCTTAAATCGTTTGATGGCAACGATCATTTAAACACCACTTTGGCGTCTAAATGACGGTCAGGGGAGTGGGTCCCATTATATTATTACCATTAGACGGTCATATTATTGCCATAAGAAAGTCGTGAACTGAAGATCTAATGGTTCGAATATCAGGACGAAAATAGATCACTATCGTCTGATTAAGCAATCAATGATTTTAGATTTAAGCACGTGAAAGCCGAGTTTAGAAGAAAGAATTTTGGATTGCAAATAAAGGTAATTTAACTTTTGGAGTTGATTCTCAAACTGTCATATAAACACCATGGTGTTTAAATGATCTTACCCCACCAATGGTTTGAGATGTGAGTGATCCATACCATCAAAGTGAGATCTTAGATTGAAGTGCGACAAGGCTCAAAAATCATATTTTAGGGAGATTTAAACCATCCGATATCTTGACTACAATAGCACCTGTCCTTTTTTAGTTTTAATGGCTAATATTAACGTTCATCAATCAGATGGTTCACATCCACTTATAGGCATGGTTATTTTGGGATGACACATTTTCCAATGATGGATTGGCACTTGGACAATTTAGATTGATGAAATGTATACCATACGACATAATAATAAACTCACTTCAATGGAGTGAGATCAAAAGTCTAAAATGAATGGTGTAAGATCATTTAAACATCATTTTCGTATTTAAATGTTAGTCAGTGTCATGCCCCCAGCCTGACAGACGACTCTCGCGCCTCGCACTTTTCGATTCACAACTCGGGTCGACGCGACACACCTCAATTTTCGGTGTTCAATATCGAAAATTTTGTTTCAAATAGGAGGAAAATATAAAGTTTATTTATTACAGAAAATCACATTTTCTTTACCTGATCAGTTTTTAAATTTGATTATTCATTTATTAGGAAAACACGAGTTCCTTCGAAATTTCTACTTATTGCGAGAAGACAAGTTAAAACAAAAGCATGCGCTGTTTTTAATCAAAATAATTTCAAAGTCCGATATTTATAATGAGACTAATGATTTTATAAAATGATAAACCAAATTAGTCTTAAACAAAAGTAAAGCAACTATACAAAATCAAAATCCAGTGTAAGTGTCATATGGTATGTCCACGTATGTGCTAGTAACTCCTTAGATAAATTGGGTTAAACACCTTCAGCTTTATAGATCTTCTAAATCTCTACCGGGCCGCTCCATGTAGCTTTGGCTAGGCGACTTTTATCCTGTCTCTAGAAGTTTTTGTCATGAAACGGTGTAAGCAGTGAAGCTTAATAAAGTATTAGTTAGATTTGCCAATGCAGTTCCAGTAAATTCTCATAATTCAGTCAGTATTTGCAGTCAGATTTTATCAGTTGTCTAGTTGATCAATATCACAATATCCTTATATCTCAGTTCTAAATCTATCAATCTATCAATTACTAACTCATTAGGCACTAATGAGATAATGACGATAATGTTCAAGGATTCATTCGATACAAAGTAATTATTCAATTTTCCAAATTCAAGATATGTTCAATCATAAATTCAAATTACTAATATCAATAAAGCAATGTTAAGTTCTATTTTCGATCATCTATTCTATCAGTATAAATTCTACAAATATTAACAATAACATATCAAATTCAATCACCAATCTACCATTCAAACAATTTCATCAAGAAGTATCAGTTGCTCCACTACTATTACTCATAGTTTTTTCATTTAACTAATTATTCAGATACGTTATTACTTATCACAAAATTAACGTTATTAGGTAATTAATTTAATGCAGTTGGTTTGTTGATTTATTAATGTCTTTTATTTATTTCCTTGCGATACCAAACACGAACCATGGTCCAAGATTCAATATTCGATTGCCAGTGTCATGCAAACAAAGGTCGGCCCTCTTCACCATTTAGTCAATCAAGACAATGATCAATGACTCTATTGATCTAACGAGACCCAATCCTTAGCTGACATTTCAAACTCTTCTAAATATGAGTCACTCATAGTGCCTATTCGCAAGAATAGTGGTCGGCTTTGTGAAGTTCAATAATCAATGTAGTATCATCTTTTTACTTTCGAGTTTTCAATATTCATTATCAATAAATCAATATTCAGGGTTCAATAGTTCATTCAATGTTCAAGATTAAAAGTTCAATATTCAATAATTCCATGTTTGATGTTCGATAATCATACCGATATTCGGTATTCATTGTTGACTATTCGATATTCAATATTCGGTTCAATAATTGGTATTCAATGTTCAATATTCAATATTAAAAATACATCAACATTTAACAATTCAATCAATCTTGGGATTCAATCTTAATCTATATAAAAAATCAATAATTCATTAAGTCTTTGAATTTGACCTCAATCTATATCAAAAATCAATAATTCATTCGGTGTTCGGGTTTAAATACGAGTTCCATTAGATGTTGGTTTCAAATCAAATATGAGCTTCAATCAATATCAGGTTCAGATTCAAATACGAGTTCCATCAAATATTGGTTTTAAATCAAATACTAGTTTCTTCATATATTAGTTTCAAATCAAATATCTAATTCAAATCAAATGCGAGTTTCAATCAATATCGGGTTCAGATTTAAATACGAGTGTCATCAAATATCGATTTCAAATCAAATATTGGATTCAAATCAAATACGAGTTTCAATCAATATCAGGGATTCAATTATGAGTTTCATGAAATATTGGTTTCTAATCAAATATCAGATTCAAATCAAATACGAGTTTCAATCAATATCGGGTTCAGATTCAAATACGAGTTTCATAAAATATCGGTTTGATATCAAATATCGGATTCAAATAAAATATGAGTTTTAATCAATATCGGGTTCGGATTCAAATACGAGTTTCATAAAATATCGGTTTCAACTCATATAGTAGTTTCATCAAATATCAATTTCAAATCAAATATTAGTTTCATCAAATATCGGTTTCAAGTCAAATAGTGGATTCAAATCAAATACAAGTTTCAATCAATGTCGGGTTCCGATTCAAATACGAGTTTCTTCAAATATCGGTTTCAACTCAATTACGGGCTTCGATAAATATCGAGTTCGAATTCAAATACTACAATTCAGCAATTTAGTCAAGTTCCAGGTCCAATTCAATCAGTTTGAATTCTCGGATCTATCACATTAATTATTCTAAATATTTTGATCTCATATATACACATAATGGGATCACTAGGCATATTGATTTCATGAATCAGTTTACACTATACTTAGTGTTGCCGTATTTCAGAGTCCATCAGGGACATATATTTAATAAATAAATCAGTAGAGTTATGGAAGAGGTATGTCTCTCCGATTGTTTCAAATAAAATCATTAAGGCATAGTCAATATCAATTATTAGTTGCACACATATAGTGTGTAACAATGCCTTCCACCAATAGGGGTTATTGGTGGTCTTTTTGGAGTCATCTATCTTAGAATTGGTCAAGCTTTGACTGAGACTTTAATATTATAAAATTTATTTTCTTATCTCATATCTAGCACTTTCCCTTAATTTCTCAAATTTGGTACAAATTTGGGCGGGTGTCCATTTCAGTTTTAACTGGGTGTTATTAGTCGAGGCACACCAGCTTATAAATCAAGGGCACTCAGTCTCAATAGCTCATTACTTATGTCGGACCTCTTGTTGGGCCCATTGGTCGGGTCAATTTCGAATCTTAAGTCAAATTAATACGAAGATTTTGAGAGAGTATAGTGTAGAACTCTCCTATATTTTCACAGGTATTCATAACAAATGAACCACCTAATTAAAGAGGATATCGTATCCTCATTTGATTCATCATCGTCCATTTGGGCCTCATAAGTTGGGTTAAATACGATCTTAATCATTTTGGGTCTTTAAGATGTCTCCCCATTTTCGATGTGGGTGCTTTTAGTCTTTAGTGGGTGCCATTAGTAATGGCCCACAAGGTTTTCAAATAGGGACATTTCATCCCAACAATTTCATTAATTATTTTAGATCTCATATGTCGGGTCACTCCGGATCCTAAATCGAAAGGGGTTTCTTAGGGAAATTCATATTTTATGCATAGGTGCTCCCAAATTTTGAGGGGTGCCACTAGCAGTGGTCCACTCAACTTCTAAACAAGGACCAGGTCTTATAAGTTATCTTGACTTATATGCTTAGGCCCATGGGTCAGACCTAATTGGTCTAATTTCAACAAATCGAGTTTTTGAACTCTACGAGTCACATCTCGATTGGTCAAACTCGTGGTCAACCATCCGATATTTTAATCGAGGGTCGTCACTGGTTACTGAGATTAAAATAGTGATCATCGGTGATCTCTTTGTCATGAGACTAAAGGGAAATTCAAGATTTTGACTCCATCCCTTCAATGCTAGTTATTTCAGTAAGGGTTTTAAAACCTTGGTCAGTAATCGGATCATCATTTTTAACTTCGATCGAGTTTTTTGGTGATTCAACAACTCAGTGAAAGAGGACTGGAGCCTCATATTTCACAACTAATGAAACTCAAAAATACAATCGGATATGATCGTGGCCATCGATTTACCAAAAGGGTTTTTGACCAATTCGTATATCAGGCCAAATTTATAGGTCTCCGGTAATCCTGTTGTAACTTTCATTTCTGATATCGAAATGAGGCAAATTAGAGCTTGTTGGAACGCTCATCAATTTATCTATGATATCTTAATATATTTTGAATACTAGAAATGTGACAGCCCGGATTTCGGCACCCCGAAACCCGCGCCATCAGCACGATCATCTTGACCGTGCCCTTCAACTATGCACGGAACACTGGTATATCAAGCATAAAATAAATAAGAACAACTTGCGGAATTTAAATCTACATAGAATTACTTCTCAAAAGACAGTTCTACCCTCATGCCTCTGCATGAAGGGAGAACCGATCCGAACCATCGATGATAACCATCATCATGGATGGTTCGCCCAAAAGAATACTCTGATATCCATATACACAAGGTTTAATCAAAAACCAGGCTTGACATACCAAGCCGTACAATCTCCAACTAAAATTCCTCAAAGTCGCACAGCAGAGTCCTCTAGAAGAAGTCCTCTGGAGGTGGCTCTAACTCCTCGCCGGCCGCAAGGTCCGACTCACCGGGGTCAGCGTCTCCTGAAGCCTCGGCAGCTGCTAGTAGTGGACCTGCGACGTATAGTCTATAGGGTGAGCTACATCCTAGCTCAATAGAGAACAGAACACAATTGAACATATAAAATATAACTCACATGTATTCTATGATATGCATGCATGATGTGTCTATGCATTTATTGATGAAAAACAGTTAAAAACGCTTCAATTACTGGTAGATTACTCATGTCTTTTAGTTAATCATGAATGACGCTGAGAAGGCCTAAAGCAAAACTTAAACTTCAACTTAAATAATCCCCGAGCAATATAGCATCGAGCCCCGACGAGATACCCTTCATCGTCATCTATATAGACAGTTTTAAATGTATTCCCTGGGAATACTAATAGTACCCAAGCCCCTTTCCCCTGGGGATTGGTGGCGGGGTTTCACATCTCATCAACACCCCTGGGGTGTGCTTACTCTGTACGGATAAGCCTCCATCGCCTCTGGATTAGCCGCCGTATCGGTCACGGATATCCGCCGCTGGGCGTCGGTGGTAACCTATCAAACCTCAAATAACAAAATATGATTGCCTTACATATAGTTATTCACCGTGTAATTGTGCTATCTTATATCAGTTAGGCCTCATCAAGCATGATTCAATCATGGATACATCCAGGATGTATCCATTCACTCATCACACTGCCTTTACTTCTTCACTTCATCTTCCACGGATGGTTCATTTAAGTTCTCTCTGAATGTCACACACGCACACTTTTCATAATCATTGAGTAGTAAAAACATTTGAATTGAATTGATATCACTACATACATGCTCTTGTAAAATAAAGTACATGTACAGGGTGTTCCCTACCTCAAGTCTTTAGCTGATCAATGCATCAAGGTCCCACGTGGCTCCTTGTGCACTCCCACACGTATCACCTATGGTACCACATCACGGTGAAACACATCACAAAGGATGCCATAAAGAAGGTATAAGATCCCCAAGAATCTTAAAGTCAAACCAAAAGTCAACATAGTTTACTACGATCGATTAATCGAACTCCAAAATCGATTAATCGAATCGATTCGATTAATCGATTTCCAAAATCGATTAATCGAAAGTCAATATCGATTAATCGAAGCAATTTCGATTAATCGAAATTTCCTTCATAAGTCCATTCTCGATTCGAGCGATTGAATTGTCCTTGATTAATCGAATCCAATTTCGATTAATCGAAATTCTTCTTTAAAAGTAAATTCAGCTTTGTTGACGATTGAGTTTTCATTCGATTAATCGAATCCAATTTCGATTAATCGAAATCCTTCTTTCGCAAGGCGCACTCTTAGTTCAATAGTGAGTTTCATAAGTTGATTAATCGATTCCAAATCGATTAATCGAAACCAAAATCAATTAATCGAAATCCCATTTCGATTAGTCGATTTTTCCTTAAGTTATTTCCTCCAACCCCTGGGGTCCACTGGAGGTTCTCAGTCGATTAATCGATTCCCAAATCGATTAATCGAAATCCAAAGTCGATTAATCGAAATCCAAATTCGATTAGTCGAAATCGGGGTCCTCTGACTCTTCAACTTCCTGGCCAATTTCGATTAATCGAAACCCAATTTCGATTAATCGAAATTGTCAGATTCAGTCCCTTTCGAGCTGTTCTTCCCAATCTTTTTCCATACTTTTTCTTCTATTTTTCTAAGCCATTATCCTATGATTTAACCCACATTTTACTGCAACTTAACCCCTATAATCTATGCACCTTATTTACAAAAATTTTACCTTGAATAGATCTTAAGTTGATTTCAAATCTAGGGTTGGAAGGCTAGGGTTCCAGCTTTGGTTTCTAACGGATTCCTTGCGTCAAATCCGGCCTCTTTAATGCTTGAATCCTTCTTCCAATCACCCACAATAACTCCTCTCTTACTCCTCTCTCTTTCTCTCTCTTCTTTACTTCTCTCAACCACCCAACAATACACATCTAGGGTTATTAAACCCTTTTATCCCCTTTTTCTCTCTTGTGTGTTGAGCACATACACCGCGGTAGGTGTATGCGACTTCACATTTACAACACACATCACATAGGCATTCTATTTTTCACATCTCATCCGTTCATCACACTACATACTGACTGTTGGGCTTCCATTTGGTCAAACCTATGACCGATCGGGCACGGATCCTGAGGTCATAGTTTGTGTGATTTTTCGGGCTATTACAAGAAATGTCAGGATCATGATGGATTCAGGGCTATCTCATCGGATGTCCAATAGTGGTCATGGTGTGTTCCACTTGGCATAGTCTCGTACCCGCATTTTTTGGGTTTTCTATCCGTCTAAAATGATTGAGTTGGAGGTCGGATCTTTAAATGAAGTCAATATATTTATAATTTTATCTTCCCAAAATTTTATAGAAATCTTGGGGTCACCTTTATAGACACCCCATTTTCGCCCTCTTGGAATATACAAACCTATTCGGTCAACCTTTGACCTTGTCCGTGACTTCTGGAAAAGAGGCGACCCTCTCCAAAGGCCTTAGAACCCTTAAAACCCCACATTCGGAACTTGCACACCACAATAACAATGTACAAGGGAGTCCTGGGCTGAGATATCAACCCACGGACCCAGATTACGCGCATATACTCATGCGCTTATAACACACGCATGCAATTAGCCCAACTTGGACCAAGACTCTGACTTCTATGACCGCCCAAATTCCCTGGTTACATGCATGGCTCAATGCTCATAATTGGATTACGCACATAGATACATGAGCGTAATTAGTTCCAAACGGAATGGAACTAGGACACCGACTGAGCCAGTCAGCCGGTCATTCTCGAGTCAGTGATTGACTCAAACTGAATTAAGCATTGTGGATTATGTGCGTAACTCAATTGCACGCAGGGATCCATGCGCGCAATTGGTCAATTGCGCACACTCCCCCATGCTCGTAATTAACCCGATACCAATAAATAGATTCCCACCCCAGCGACCAAACTCATCAATTCATTAGTTTTTCTTCTCTTTCAGAAGCTTCTCCCTTTTAGAAAATTTGAGGTTCTCTCTGAGGTTTCCAATGAAAGGGGTTGGGCTAAACTCTAGACTTCTCGAACTACAGACTCTTCTCTAGAAACCTCAGCTAGTCAGGCTAGCGGTACTGGCCAACTAGCCCTGACTCTCGAAGGATTATCAAAGGAGAAATAGTCTACCTAAATTCCAAGCTTAGAGCCAATCAGGTCCCTAACCTGTGCTGATTTCCGATTTGCCTAAGGGAGCTTACCGAGGGTACTTGGGAATGGAGCCGATCCTCCCAAGAAAAGTGGGCCACCACCCCCCTTTTTAGAGAGGCCCCAGTAGAAAATAGGAAATCAAACTTGTTAGACCCTAGGTAACCCATAGCTGCTGAAGTTGGCCGGCCGATGTTCAGTAAAGGAGTCAACCTGCATCTCTTAGAGCATGATCAATGACGTATTGCAGCGTCGATAAATATCTGCAGCTGACGATCACATCAACCCAAGTACTCTCTGTTTAGAATTTGTCTCTTCCCTTTCAGTATTTAATATTTCTTAGATTACTATTCTATCGCTTTCCGCCAAAGTCCATGTGGACCAAATTGAGCCACTTGTTCCGGGATTCGAAAGGACCCTAGAAAAAGTGCGTACCAATAGATTGGCGATCGCGATGGAACTCTTTTTGCTATGGTTCCTTCAGTTTGGTTAGTTTGGTTTTTTTTTCTATTTTCTGCTTTATTTTACTTTTCACAGACACTTACACACAACCGAGCCCCACTCCTAAAACCCCAAAGGTTCTTTAGAAGTGCATGAACATTTTTCAAAAACTCGAAATGTCTCGAATTCAAAAACTAAATCTGGGTAGTAACGACCCACCATTATGGGGGCTGCATGATAATCCCACATACGATGGTGGACCGTCTTACGACCTCACTCAAGATCACCCCGAGATTAACATGGCGGGTGAAGATGAACGAATACCATTTACTCCTTCGAGCACTAGTAACAACGATGGTAGGTGAGGAAGTAGGATTAGGCAAAATTTCATAGCCCAGCAACTCGTGAAACTTAGCACCCAAACACTACAAAGAGGAGGTGTGCAACCGTGGGATTTGTGACAATCCCGTCGCGGTGATGCGCTCGCTTGTAAAAAAATATAGATATTAGAGTCGCCACCCGGAGCCTTCAGTGTCCCGAGAAACCTAGTTCATTTTTATGAGCACCGAATTGCTAAAAATATGACTCTGAATCCGGTCTACACCAAAGGCTCTTGGGTAGGGGCTTCAATTATCGATTGGGAAGGTGTTAGGCACCCGATCAACCCGCTTAACGCGATCTCTACTTATGGCCAAAAAGAAAATGAAGCAAAAGAAAGGAAAATAGCTTCCTCTTGCCCAAAAAGGGATAGAATCCTATTTGTGCCCCTCCTTTCCTACCGAAAAGTCGGCGGTGTAACGGCACAAATGGGAGGATGGAGGGAGCTAGAAAGTGGTAGGAGAAGAAAGGGGAGAGCCAAAGCCCTCGGACCCTTGTAGTACCATAGGAGAGCCTTGCATGGCTTGCTTTGATGAGCTTTTGAAGGCCTTGTATGGTGGAAAATGAGATTCTAACTCCTAAGGCTTGAAGCTAAGAGGTAGGGAAGGGAGGCTAGGGGATCACACACACCTAGGCTAAGGGTTTTGGATGCAAGAACAAACTTGAAATGAGATTGGGAGATTCTGGAATTTGGGTGAAAATGATGCACAAAAGGGAGGAAGAACTTCTCACTTTGAGCTCTTTCTCTCTTAAGCAAATTTCTCAACCCCTAAACCAAGGGGTGGGGGGCTTTATTTATAGGAAATGGGTGGATTAGGAAACCACTTAAGAGTTAATGAGTTTAGCAATTAGGTAATCTCACATCTAAGGATTCCTATAGTTTTTGGAGCCTTGAGATGTGTGAGAAGGTCATCCAATGGTGGATGATGGGGTGAGGCCTTAAGCCACTTAAGGGATTGCAAATAGGTAGTGAATGTGTGTAACAGAACTATCAAAATACACCCCAAAGGTCAAGGTGGTCAACAAGTCAAACCCCAATCATGATTTTGGAGGCAAATGTACAGTAAAACAGTGTTTAAATAGTGTCTGGAAGTTAGCTCGCGAGGGTGGGGTCCACAATTAATACTGGCACAACTATTAGTTGCGTCAGGCTTAAATTCTGAGAGAAGTGGTCTGATGTAACTAATAGTTGCACCAAGCAAAATTATCATTGGTGCAACTATTAGTTGCATCAGGCCATTTCTGGGGAGAAATAGCCTAGCGCAACTATTAGATGTGCCAAATCCCTAGGGGGGCCCACTTGATTTTACTCGTATGCCCTTCGAGCTCGATTTACCATATCTTTTGATGTATACCTCCGATTGGTGTGATTCTTGGACCGTTGGAAAGTTGACGACCTCTACTTTTCAATGGTATAAGATTCGATCATAACAGAGGGCCGTAGCTAGTTCCGGTGCACCCCTCCTTAACCATTTGCTTGATAAGGTTAGGTTTAGGTTTATAACGGGTTTTAAGGGTCGGGATTGATTTCTAAAGGTTCGGGTCAGGTTCCTAAGGGTTCTAGGGTGATTCCTAAGGGTTTGGAAAGGTTCCTAACGGTTCTAGGGGGGTTCCTAAAAGTTCCATACATGTCATCAAAAGCTCGAAATTGCACCTCTCTCGAAAGGTGTTTCGATCGGGCCTTGGGCCAAACTTGGGTGTCTACAGATGCCCCTCTTTAGTATCCGATCACTAATGATCGAATGTCAAAGAAAAAAAGAGACATCCGAAGAGGCCCAAGGCATTACTGACGGGTCCGCTACATTCAGAACGAACTTCAAACATCAAATGAGTAACACGGTGAGAAAACAAAAGCCCTGGGATGCCAGGCTAAACATTCATTTTTTGAGGTAATCGGTTCCCAAGTGCTTAGCGGCATTACTGGGCATAACCGAGGTGGAATGAATTGCGAACTCCCTATAGTCGAGAAAGATATTCGCTTCTCGGGATGATTTTGAAGGTATCTGATGTTTAAAATTCATTCTGAATGCAACAGCTTCGTGAGTAAAAAAAAGTGGGGGGGGGGATCGAATCACATTCAAAGATAGGCGCAAAGTAAGCATACGCAAGGCTCCACAGTTTGCGTTCAATCCTACGAGGCATTTGATGCCCCCATCTTACTGTTTGCAGGTGCCCCTGCTGAAACCAGGGTTCGAGGTCTTTGGGCAAATCCATCGACCCCGAAGTTTATTTAGCATGACTGTCCGAGCGAAGTGAATAGATGTCACAACGCTTTTTGGGAGTGTGTGCCATTTTCGAAAGCATGCCTTAGATTAACATGGCCTAGAGCATCCAGCTTTGATTACCTTGAACATATCCAACCAAATATTAGGGTATCTCCATGAAGGGACATGCAATCCTGGTCTCTGCTGATAATGACCATAAACATCATTTAACTATGCATAATCATGCACCCATTAGGGGTAATAAGCAACAACAAAGGCGATAGAAGCCCCGACCCAAACCCACCTGGGTACAATTTACGGGGACAAATGACCATCATACGGATACCCAGACGCATGGCGTACACTTTACAGGGATACCGCTGCCCATACAGGTTTTAAGCCTACATAAAATAAAAAGAAAAATGAACCCTTTCGAATGCATGGTTGCATATAGTTTGATTGACACGTAATCTCATTCTCAACAGGTTGGTCTCAACCAACGATTGACCTTTTCCAATGGAGAATCTAAAGCTTAAGACACTTAAGTTCACATGAATCCAAAATAGAACGCTTGTTGCAAAGATTTAGCCGTGGAGTTGACTCGATCGAAACATTGACTGTTTGACCAGGACCGACACTATTTCTCCTTAAAGTAGGATCCAAAAATCTGAGGCAAACCTCCGACTCAGGACTTTAGTATGGCACAACTGCACTGCGGATAAAATATTGACGTTTTACCGCCTTATGCTTGTGCGTCTCTGTGGGGAATACAAATCTGTTTTTGATTTTTCTATCATTTGGTGTGATTTTTTGAAAATTTTAACTGTTATTTTATGTGATTTTTTGGAGTTTTGAAGTTATTATTTTATGTGATTTTTTGAAATTTTGAAGCTATTATTTTATGTGGATTTTTCTTGTGAATACTTTCGACTTCCCTGTGGGAATTTTGTTAAATTTTTCTTTATATTTTCCTGTGTAGGATCGGGGTGCTCGTTGATCTTGATCTGCTTTTATTCTAGCACGGCTCTCTTGGCAAGTCGAAGGATGATCGAAATGCCGCCTTGGGAGCGCGTGCATCTGTCGGGAGCGATAGAACAAACAAAAAGAGTGGGAGGACCGGTCTTCCCATCTGGCTCGTACCAGGCCTAAAACCCGGCCTAAGTGCCTGGCACACTAATAGTTGTGCCAAGCAAAAGGTGGGAAATATTTTGCCTGGCGCAACTAAGCTTGGCTGGGGGGAATTTAAACAGCCTGAGTTCGGGCTAGGGGCTTTATTTCGAATTTTTCTCCCCCTCCTTCCTCTTTGAAATCGAAAACCACCCCCCCTCCTAGGGTTCCTTTACATTGCCTCTATGCGTGCCCCATTGCCGTTGCTTTGCCTGTGTGAATCGATCATCGGCTCACGCTAGATCAAAGACCCTTTTTCTCTCTAAAGGTAATTATTAAATCCCAATTTCTTTGATTTTTCTTGCTTTTTCTTGTAGATTTGATCATGATCTTATATTCTTTGATGAGTAATGGTTTATTTATATGGTGTGTATGTTTATTGATGAAGTGTGGATGATTCTTCATGAATAATGCCCTATTTTGTTATTTCATGGATTTATTGTGGATTTATTGGTGCCTAATATATATATATATATATATATATATATATATATATATATATATATATATATATATATTTATTTTTTTTTTTTTTTTTTTTTTTTTTTTTTAATTTGTGTATATGGAACGGGATTTTTTGGTTTATATTTTTTGCAAAGAAAATTTTTGTTTTTGTTTTTATTAAAATAAAGCAAAGGATTTTTTTTTGTTTGATTCTTTTGGTTGATTGATTTTTTTTATTTTTGTAAGTAAAGGATTTTTTTGTTTTTGTTTTTATATTTGCAAAGTAAAGTGAAGAGATTTTTTTTGGTATTTGGTTTTTACTTTTTATTTTGACAAATAAAGTAAAGGAATAATAATAAATTTTTTTTTTTTTTTTTTTACTTTCGAGAATAAGGTAAAGGAAAAAAATTTTGTTTTCAGTTTTTTTTTGTTTTTAGGAACACGAAAAAATGGTTGTTTGTTATTTCCTTGGGACCTAAGGAGAAGAGAAAGATTTTTTGTTTAGAAGCGTGATGATGATTTCTTTCTCTCCCTTTTTTGCTTTTGTTTTCCTAGACATAAAGGGAGGATTTTTTTGTTCTTCTAAGTGTAAAAGAAGTAGCCTTTTTTTATTATTTCTTTAGAAACATAAATGATTTTATTTGATTCTAAGTTACTTTATTTTCAAATACAAGAAGAGGAAATTTTATTTTTTTGTCATTTTCTGAAGAAAAGATTTTTTTTTGCATTTTCAACCTAAAAGGGATCTCTTTTTTCGTTTAGGCATGTGTATCTCTCATTTTTAAAAATATGTGAAAAGAAAGGGGAAGGGTGAGCATACTTACCTCCCGTTTGCAACATAGAATATCATGGCTCTTTATCATTGATCTGCTATGACGTGACTGCTTTTTGTTGCCCCAGAATGTCGGGTGAGGGTGAGCATATTCCCGAGGAGGGGCCCGAGATTGTATACGGCTCGCAAGGGGAGCAGGTCATCTGGGTTGATCGGAGAGCGGGCCCGTGGCTCGAGATGCAAGGAGAGGCAGCCCGAGTCGGCCTCCTTCACCAACAGCATACCCACATTTCAAACTTCGGGATAGCGGGCAAGGTAAAAGAGAGGTTCAATTCATTTCCATTATGCAATTTTTGCTTTGCCCCTGTGATCTTATGCACATTTTCTTAAGTGCAAGACCTACCCAGCATTGTATTCTATGGCGGGTGGCTCGACTTCCATGAATTCTACCTCTACGTCCCTCCCGTAGTAAAGGTCCTTCTGGCACAGGTGGGCTTCGAAGAATTTCTATCTTACCCCGCCATGAGGGCCGACGCTGCCTATCTGAAAACCTGATTGAATGGTTTCACCCCAAGATGATGACCTTTTACATGCCATATGCAAAGATGACTTTGACACCCATCGACTGGGCCATGATTACCGGCATTAGGATAGAGGGGATACCGATATCCAATCTTGCGATACCGAGTCGAGAGGACATCAGGGGAAGATCCCTCCGGTGCTAGCCCTTTTGGTGTGGGTCCCTCGGGTGAGGGCTCTTCAGGTGTTGGTCCGTCAGGTACCTCTCATGCTGATATCCCTAGTGGCGATCCGCTCGTGGTCTATGGGACCTTCCGCGCCTGGATGACAGCTTCCTTTCAAGCCTCTGTGCGGACATGGATCGACAAGCGCGGCTTCCTGCTGCGGCGGCCCATGTCCCTCCTCCTGAGGTGGTTCCAAGGGTAAGTCTGCTGACGGCCCAATCTCTTTCCGTTTCAGCCTCCTATTGCACATGCTTTAAGATTGCCCTGATAATTGATGTTATATCATTTTGAACGTAGGACTTCAATTTGGCCATGGAATATGCAGAGTATCATCGTCATCTTGCAGAGCTTGGGAGGTGGAGACAGTGAGTACCTTTCTGCTCTACTCCTCTCATTTATCATTATCATTTGTCCCTTAACTGATCCTAACTCTGGACTTTGACTGTGCCTTGCAGCGTGCTCATGCTAAGGAGTCGCGTTCTTTACTCAGTAGGATCTCGCAGGCGTGGTCCAGGGTGGGGGACATTCGAACCTTCCAGAGCTCCTCTCACCGTCACAAGAAATCAAAGGGCGCAAGCAAGGAATAGGCTTTTAGCTTTTGTTTTGAAAACTCGGTACTCTTTGGAATTCGATTTGGATTTGTTTAATCATTTTGGGGATGGTTGATATGATACTTTGGATCATTATTTTTGGAAGATATTTTTAGAATTTCTGCTTTGATTTTATGCCATGATCTCTTTGCATCGGACCTGTTTCTCTACATGATGTGTTTGCCCAAAATGTTCTCAAAAAGCGACTCCTTGGGCGTATGCTTTGATGTAGGATCAGTCCTGCATATGAATAAGCAAAATAATTGCCAAACTGTTAGTGAAATGAGGTGTGTGAAAAAAATAAAAGGGGTGTAAGTCCCCACAGCTGGGTCCCGGGATGGCTGAAGAGGGGGGACCGTAGTGTGGATCAACTATTAGTTGCGTCAGGTTGAAATCCCAGAAAATATGTACTGGCACAACTATTAGTTGCGCCAGGCATAAATGGGGACCAAAATGTGTTGGCGCAACTAATAGTTGCACCAGGCTCAACCTGGGGGAGAAAAACACTGGCGCAACTAATAGTTGCGCCCTATTTAACCTAGGGAGTAGTGGGTCCTTATATACTCGAGTTAATCCAAAAATCACTTTTTTTTGTTTATCTTGGCCCTTTTGACTGGTTCTTTTTGCTCTTGCTTTTCCAAGGTGAGTCCATCACCATACATCAATTTTTATCTTCTCAGAAGATCTTTGTACGTTCATGGACCCGCTTTCTAACCCTCCCTTACGTGGAGGGTTTGGAGCCAATTTGTCCCCCTTCCTTGGGCCTGGGGCCCAAATTTCTAACCGCCTGGTGTGGGATCTTGAATGAGAGTGAGCTCGCCGACTTGGAGCAGCTTGGGCTATCTCACCTTCCTTCCTTTCTAGAGGTTCCTCCACGGTGGGAACTCCTTTTCGCTGCCGCATTATTTTGGGATGTGAATTCTCATGTATTCCGTTTTAGGAAGCGGGAGCTAACCCCAACCCTCGAGGAACTATCCAATCTGTCTGGCCTAAAGCTTCATAGGGGTCTTGTAAGAGTCACACCTCGGCCGGGCTATTCCAAATCCATCCACCTTACTCTCGATTTGAAGAAACTTGAGTATGAGAAAAGTCTCATCGGGGGGCCCACAAGGTGTTCATTAAAATTCCTCAAAGAACTTTTTAGTGATTAAAGTCTCCGAAAATTGCCAGTTAGGAACATTTTCACCGTGAAAGCTCTAGCACTCGGTCTCATCTCTGAAATCCTCTTCTTTACTGGGGGGAGAGCTTCTCGTTGGAAATTTTTGACATTTTGACGGAGCTGGAGGCGGGCAGATCCATGATGCATTTGGTGCTCGCTGAGTTGTATCGAGGCCTTGATTCATTTGCTTTAGGCAAGGTGGAGGGCCTTCGGGGGTGCCCCTTGTTGCTTCAGGTCTGGTTGGGTGAGCACCTCGCTATCTTGGGGCCTGTGCCCTGCTTTTATATTGCTCGAGGTGAGGCGGCTCAGTGCTTTCTGGGTAGGTACCATTTGCTTCCACAGGGCGATGTGTCAGCTCTGAAACTTTGGTTGACTGATGCCCAGTTGACATGGAGGCTTCCTTTGTTGGACCGGACCTTCCCAGTAGTTTGTTCTAGAGACTATGAGGGCATCACACTCCTAGGATTGACTGGCAGCACCTTTTACTTTCCATTCCTAGTATTGCATCAGTTCGGCTGTCCTCAGCAGGTGCCTTGTGAGGCCAGACTCCCTTTATGTAATTTGATCTTTTCTAGGGGGTCCTCTGGAGACATAGATCGGGTTACTGGTCTTTAGGAGACGCATCAGTCGATGTTAATGTGTGATATCGAGTAGGGAGATTTGGTTCAGGCTTCTCCTGAGTACGAGGCCTGGCTATTGACTGAGCGGCCTATTGCCGACGATCCATATTCATCAGAGATCATTGACACTGGAGGCCCCTAGACAAAGAAAGAGACGGCACTCCGAGCCCGCATCGAGCTACCAATGGATGAGAAGAGGGTCCTGCAAGAACTTTTGGCACATGAAAAGGTTAGAGCATAAACAGCAGAGAGCGAGGTCCTCCGTTTGAGATCACTGAGCCTCGCTTTTGGAGCTGCTGACTCTTCTCGAAAGAGGTATAAGAGCCTACATGGTCGCTGGCTAACTGAGCGGAATGTCCGAGAAGATGACCTTCATGCTGAGATTAGCGCATTGAAGTGTGAGCTGGACCACTAACTCCTTCCTGCACACAAAACTTTTTACACAGATCAGATTCACAGAAAAAGAGCACAAAAACCCCTTTATAGATGCACGCATTTTTGGTATACATATTTTCTTTATGTTTTTATTTGTAAAAAAGGAAAACACGCTAGTCATCACACCGGCTATTTTTTGGGATGTGGTTTAAGTGGTGCATTTTGTAAATGTAAGTGGTGCATTTTATAAATAAAAAGAGGACCCAGGGTTTCACAAGGTGATTGAGTCAAACCTTTCTCCGTACCTCGGGTCATACGTTTGACAAAGCAGTTTTAGAAAGACAATTCTAGTCGAGACCCGATTCGAACTAGCATGAGCGGCCCAGTCAAAAAAGGGTATCAAAGAGAGTAACCAAGAGGGCTGCTCAAGCATCAATCCTCTCAATCAGTCCAAACCTGTCTTCTTTCCAATTTTTTCTCTTTGTTTATTTTTTTTTAATCTTCTTTTTTACCCGTGGCACCCTTTCGGGTTCTCACTACGTCCATGGGCTTAGCTCTCTTACCCCAAGCGCCCTTTCGGGTTTTCACTTGGTCCGCACAAGCTCGCTATTTTTACCCGTAATGCCGTTTCGAGTTTTCACCACGTCCATCATGCTTTGAGCTTGTATTTTTATTTTCTTTTTTTTCTTTTTTTTTCTTTTTTATTCTTTCAAAAGCCACGACATAGACGTCGATTCCGTCATAGCCGGCTAGATGGGGTTCTGGTGTGGTCTCACAACTCGGCTCGTGTTGACTTAACAGATATTATGACTGCTTGTGAACCTAAAAGAGGGCTTTCTTCAGGGTGTAGCTTAGCCATGGGTTAGGTTAGGATTTGAAGGTATGCTGGGCTAAAAGGGTTTCCTTGGTACAACTCAATTTTCTGAACATACTTTCTTCCTTGGAGGTTTTTACTGTACATGCCCCGTGATTCTTTCTACATTTTTTTATTCTTTTTGCTCTATTTCAGGTAATCTCTTTTTGAGGTTTTACTTTTTCGATTTTTTTGGATTTTGATGGTAACTTTAATTCATCTCCTTTTTTGTATATGTACACACACACATTTTTTTTAGGGAAGGGGGTTACTGAAAGAAAGGCCTAGGCTCAAAATGGGGTAACAAAGGATATCATCCTTTTTAGGGATGTTTTTTTTTGCTATTGTGCTTGAAATGATGGCCTCTTTTGGGTAGTTCTTAAGCAGTCACGCATCTATTTCATCAATACTTACCTTATCGCAATAGACTAAGAGTAGAACCGTCGGATGTATCCAGCATTGATGAGCTCAGGAAGATGATCTCCGCCCATGGTGGCGAGGCGGATGGTGTATCCTGGCAGCACTTCTCGAATGACGTAAGGTCCTTCCCAGTTTGGCTTGAACTTTCCTCTCGGGTCGGCAGGGGGGGATGGGAAGATCTTCTTTAACACAGTGTCTCCTACTTTTAGATCTCGACCGCAGACACATTTATTATAAGTGTGTGCGATTCGCCCATGGTAAACTTGAGTGTGACACAAGGCTAGGAGTCTCTTCTCATCCAATAACTTTAACTGTTCAAAGCATGATCTCTCTCTCTGCTTCGGGTAAGCCTGATTCCATGAGGATTCGAAGCGAGGGTACTTCAACCTCTACTGGTAGGATGGCCTCAGTTCCATACACAAGGGAGAATGGTGTTGCCCCTATAGCGGTACGGATCGACGTTCTATAGGCCCACAAAGCAAATGGTAGCATCTCGCTCCAATCTCGATAGGTGACGACCATTTTCTCTAGGATGTGGATGACTATCTTGTTTACAGCTTCTACGGCTCCATTAGTTTGAAGCGGCTCCATTAGTTTGAGGCCGATAAGGTGACGAGCGATGGTGCTTGATCTTGTACTGCTCACAAAAGGCTCGGATACGCTTATTTGCAAAATTTGTACCATTGTTCATGATGATATCTTTGGGTACTCCGAATTGGCACACAATATTATTCTTGAGAAACTTTTCGATGTGACTTGTCGTGATGTTGGCATATGACGCCGCTTCTACCCACTTGGTGAAGTATTCAATGGCGATGAGGATGAACCGATGTCTATTTGGTACTTTCGAATTAATCATTCTGACGACATCAAGGCCCCATATAGCAAATGGCCAAGGAGTGGTCATGCAGTGTAGATCTATGGCAGGAGAACGAATCAGACTGGAGTGTTCCTGACACTTGTAGCATTTCTGAACATGTTTACAGCAATCTGATTCCATAGTGGTCCAAAAGTATCCTTGCCGCAAAATTTTCTTAGCAAGCATGTGACCGCTGACGTGGGCTCCACATACTCCTTCGTGGATCTCCTTCATGATGTTGGTCGCTTCACTTTCAGTAAGGCACCTGAGTAGAATGTTATTATACGATCGCTTGTAAAGGCATTCCCCACAAATGATGTAGCCTGCTGCTAAACATTGAATGGTTCGCCGGTCTGACTTGGACGTACCCTCAGGGAAAGTTAGTGTCTTGAGGAAATTCTTGATATCTAAGAACCAAGGTGGCTCATCATCAGGCTTTTTCGGTTTCTCAATCTGTAGGCAGAAGGCCGGCTCACTTCTTTGTTCGATTATGATCAGCTTCATCTCAGCACCATACAGGATTTCTATCATTAATGCCAAAGTTGCTAGTGCATCGGTAAAACGGTTCCTTATCTGATGGGCATATGAGAATGTCACGTCTTGGAAGCAAGCTATCAGATACTCTAGGTGTTTATGATAGGGGATCAGTTTCTCGTCTTTCGCCTTCCAGTCACCATTCGTCTGGCATATGATCAACTGTAAATCACCAAACACTCGAAGGTGAGTTATATTGAGATCGAGAGCTGCCTGTAGGCGAGCGGCACAAGCCTCGTATTCAGCCATGTTTTTAGTACAAGGGAAGTTGAGCTTGATAGAGACAAGTAAGTGGGATCCCTTTGGCGAAATCAGAATGGCGCCAAATCCTTGGCCTTCGGCATTTGCTGCCCGTCGAAGTGCATTACCTATGATTCTTCTACTTCCTCACTATCGTCTTTCGTCATGACCAAGATGTCCTCATAGGGGAACTCAGTTCTCAAAGGTTCATAATCTGGCAAAGGATTGCTGGCAAGATGGTCGATGAGTGCCTGCCCCTTGATCGACTTCTGAGTGACATACGTAATGTCGAACTCAGATAATAAAAGTTGTCAGCGTGCAGTCCGTCCAATGAGGGCCGGCTTGTCGAATAGGTATTTCAATGGATCCATTCGGGCTAAGAGTAGAACGGCCTGAGATAACAAGTAATGGCGGAGCCTCTGAGTAGCCCATACAAGAGCCAGGCATGCTTTCTCCAGATGAGAATAGCGCATTTCATAATCATTAAACTTCTTGCTCAGATAGTAAATAGCTTGCTCTCCTCGTCCCGTCTCATCATGCTGACCTAAGACACATCCCATCGAAACTTCCGTCGTGGAGAGATACATCAAGAGTGGTCTCCCTGGCTCTGGTGGTACCAACACAGGTGGGTTAAGGAGGTAGCCTTTAATTTTATCGAACGCTACCTGACAGTCGTCGTTCCATTCAACGGGCGAGTTCTTCCTTAGTAGCTTGAAGATCAGCGTGCAGATTGGAGTTAGCTGTGCAATCAATCGACTAATATATTGTATTCTGCCTAAGAACCCTCCAACTTCTTTCTCAGTAGATAGTGGTGGCATTTCTGTGATAGCTTTAACTTTGACTAGGTCGACCTCGATCCCTCTCTTGCTAACGAAGAATCCTAGCAATTTTTCAGACATAGCGCCAAAAACGCACTTCTGTGGATTCAGACGTAACCTGTACTTTCTCAGCCTCTCAAATAGCCTCTGAAGGTTTACCAAGTGATCGCCTCACTCTGGTGACTTGGCTATCATGTCATCGACGTATAGTTCAATCTCTTGGTGCATCATGTCGTGAAATAGCGCAGTCATAGCTCTCTGGTACGTTACACCAGTATTCTTCAGTCCAAATGGCATGACTCGATAGTAAAAGGTTCCCAAGGGGGTAATGAACACTGTCTTCTCGCGATCAACCTCGGCCATCTTAATTTGATTATATCCTGAAAATCCATCCATGAAAGGAAGCATCCCGTGCTTAGCAGTATTATCGACCAAGATGTCGATGTGTGGCAATGGGAAATCATCTTTTGGGCTTGCTCTGTTCAAATTATGGAAATCGATGCATATGCGGACCTTTCCATCCTTCTTCGGCACCGGCACAATATTGGCTAGCCACTGTGGGTACTTAGATATCATGAGAAACCTCGCATCATACTGTTTGATGGCCTCATCCTTGACTTTCAGCATCCACTCAGGTGAGAGACGTCTCAGCTTCAGCTTGACTGGCATCATATCAGGGTAGAGGGGCAACTAGTGCTCGACCAAATCGGTATCCAGACCAGGCATGTCCTCGTACGATCAGGCAAAAATGTCTTGGTATGACTAAAGGAAGTCGATCATGCTTGGAGACAGCGATGTTCCGATTTTGGTTATTCTAGAAATCTCCTCAGTCCCTAGATTGACGTCTTCAGTTTCCTCGACAATGGGGGTAGGGCCATGCTCAAAGTCGGTAAACCGGTCAAGGAGCTCATTGGGGAGCTCCTCCAAAGGACTATCCTCGTCCAAACTCATAACACCTACCTCTTCCTATATTTCTACAGGGAAAGGGTCGATTTTATGTGGGACGGATATTTCGATTAAGGCATCTTTTTGTGTGATTTTATCCGAAATCTTAAAAGATAATATTTTTAGGTTTTGTATTTTTTCTATATTTTTGGGATTTTATATTTTTTTAATATTTTTGAGGATTTGTATTTCTTTGGAGACGGACCCTTGGCAGCACCAGTCTGTGTATATACATGGTATTGCCTGCCAAGGGCTTATCTCACTTTTTATAGGTTGTTTTATTTTAGGAAATAGGTGCCAAACTTTAGGCCACTCCCTGCTTCCAGAGTTTGGGGCAAAGATGCCCAGTTACGTACCTGAGGGGCTGCTCCTTTACCTATTTGGATGGAGGGTGCTGACTGATATGGCTTATTGGAGTCAGCCTCCATCATATTGATCCCCAATTTGTCTGAGATGATGTCCTCAAATGTTAATACCATTTTGTGGTGATTGACCACAGGGGGTGTTTGTTCAGGTACTAGCCGTCGTTCCTCGAAGAGGGATAACACGGCCAAATCTATCTCCAAGTTAGGAAGGGAGATGTTGGGATTGGTGGGATGGGCAGGGGCTATGGGTTTGTGTGGGGTCAAACAGTTACCCCATTTTGATCGATCTTTACGACCCCTGCACTGACAAAGGAATCTCTTATGTGCGGCCTAGGGCGAGGTTTCTCCTCTATGTTGATTCCTCGAGCTCTTACAGCTGTGACAACCCTGGCTTTCTCTTTGGCCTCTCAAACCTCTTCCTCCGTGGGCTTATATCCTAGCCCAAATCTTACTTTCTGCCCTTTGGCCACAACTGGCTCTCTTCTACCCTGCAGTCTAGGCCAGAGCCCTTGGCCTTTCTGATAGCCCCACTTTTGGAGCATAGCCACTGCTGCTACCATATCACCTCCCATTTTAGGCATGATGCCCTCAATGGGCTTCAGGAGTATTGCTGACACCTCATATTCAAAACTGTGGAGGTCAACGTCCTCAGCAGTGTGTGGCACATCCAACATATTGGGTTTTTCGACGCTATTGGCAACTTTTTCTTTCTTGCTATGCCCCTCACCAATGATTGTAATAATTTTGTGCCCAGACGCGAACTTGAGTTTCTGGTACAAAGTGGAAGGTATGGCTCCGACCTCTTGCAGCCACGGGCACCCCAACAATAGATTAAACAAGGATTTGATGTCCATTACTTGAAATAAGATGGAAAAGGTCATTGGCCCTATCAATAGCTCAAGATCAACTTCTCCCATTATTTCTCTCCTGGTATTGTCAAACCCTCTTGCGCTGGTTTTGGTGGGCCTCAGCATGCATGGATCGACCCCGATCTTAGTGGCAGTTCTTAGCAAGCATATGTTCAATGCGGACCCATTATCAATTAAAAATAGGGGAATGGCCATATTTTCAGACTCAGCCATTATATTTAATGACTTAGAGTGGCTACACCCTTCTTCAAGTAAGTCAGCATCAGAGAATGAAATGGCATTCGGAGCCATCACTTGCCCAATTATCTGCCCGACTTCATCGGGGCTAACTTGGAGCGACACATGCGCATTTTTCAACGCCCCCATCAATGCTTAGAAATGGAGTGGGGATGTCATTAACAGATCCCACATTGTGATATGGGTGGGCATTCTCCTTAGCTGAGTCTCTAGTATATGTTCTCGACTCATTTTTTCGAAGGGGCTTACTGCGCTATCCTTCTTCCCCTCTGGTTGGCCCTATGTTGCTGCTGGTGCTTCTGGCTGCTTCGATATCCTCCCAGACCATATGAAAAAATCCACTGCCCCTTCTCTGTTGTTGCTGCCGATATTGACATTTGTTTGCTCGTAGCTTAGTGGGACCTTATGAGGGTCATAGGTTGGTCCCGAGAGCTGGAAAGGTATGGCTGTCGGTACTTGAGGCACTTGTACTGTCGGCTCAAGAGGCGTGGGCAACACCTGATTTATTTTGATGGTAGCGGGTGGTGGCATTGGAGGGAAGGAGGTAAAAGTAGGCCATTGATAGCTGGTGGGCACTGGCGGGAGATGGGGGGTCTGATGGGCCCTTAGGTAATTGACCAGGGTGGTGGAGTTCATAGGCGAAACTTGGGGTGATGGGATGGGCGCAAGCCATTGATAACTGACAGGTGCGAGTGTGGGATTAGAGGCCTGATGGCTTATTAGGTAATTAATGGGGGTTGTGGAGTTTACCGGTGGTTGAACTAAGGGAAATGGGGTGGGCGCGGGCCATTGATAACTGGAGGGTACGGGCGTAGGATTGGGGGCATGTTAGCTCATCGAGTAATTACTGGGGGTGGTGGTGTATGGTTGTTATGCATTGATATGTACGTAATTGACGGGTGTGGTGGATGGAAAGTATGCCCTGAGATCCAAGGGTTTAATTTGCAAGGTCGGGTTGGGGAAATATTTTGACAAATTTAGGGGTTCAATTATCCCTATGTTCCTTTCTTCCATGTTTCTCAACAATGGTGCCACATAACTCTCCAGATCACTGATATAATCGGATGGGTCAAATTCAAACTCATCCTTATCTTTTATCATTCTGACGGTGGGTTTGGGACCTGCTCCTCTGGTAGGATGTGGGGGTAGTGGCACTTGGTGAATATTAGCATGCTGAGAAGGTGCAGGGGAAATGATTTTCCTGACGTCGATCAAATCCTGGATTGCATGCTTCAATGGGAAGCAACGATCAGTTGGGTGACCCGGACCCTGATGAAAATTGCAGTGGATATTCGGGTCATAGTTCTTTGGGATCGGGTGAGGAGGAGGTTGCGATTGACGGATAGTAACTAATCCCTTTTCCACTAGCAAAGGCAGAAGTACACTCAACCATGGGTCAAAATACTGGGTATTGGATACGTATCATCCGAGCTCAAAACCGATACGTATCGGACTATACGTATCGGAATAGTAAAATACCGAACGATACATTGAATGTATCGTCCGGGTATATGCATACAAAATGGCGATACAGTACATTGAATGTACCATATCGTCCCAGTCCAAAACCGATACGTATCAGTATCAGACAAAATTTTGACCCATGCACTCAACGATTGCCCTAGGGGCATGAAAACTCGATCGTAGCAGGCTCTCCTCTGCTCCGGAGTCATTTACATTCCTTGCCCATTCCCTATTCTCTGCATCTTCTCAAGCTTGACTGGTGCTAGCGGGGCAGCCTGAAATTGAAACGGGGTTGTATTGTTATTGGGCTTGGTATTGGCAATGTTCTGGACATCGCCCCCTGTTCTCTTATCATTCCTTTGCTCTGAAAACCTCCTAACCCCACTGGGTCCACTTGGCATGTTCTTACTCAGACAACCCTCCCTGATGGCATCCTCACATCGGTTAACATTTCTCACCAGATTAGTAAAGCTAAACTGCTGCTGGTACACCAAAAAGTCTGAGATCACTGGCAGAGAATTCTTTGAGTGTGGGGTTTGGGTTTGGGCCATGAAGCCTTGGTCATTTTGGGCTATGGGCCACTGATGGGTTTGGGCCAGGGGCCCTTGGTAGGTTTGGGCCATGGGCCCTGGGTATGTTTGGGCCAATGGGTCTTGATGGGTTTGGGCCAATGGGCCTTGGTGGGTCTGGGCCATGGGCCCTTGATGGATTTGGCCCAATGGGCCTTGGTGGGTATGGGTCATGGGCCCTTAGTGGGTCTGGGCCATGAGCCTTTGGTCAGTTTGGGCCATGGGCCCTTGGTGGGTTTATTACCTTGATGGGTTTGGCCCGAGGGGCCTTGATAGGTCTGGGCCATGGGCCATGGGTAGTTTTGGGTGGTGGGGTATTGGGTCATGGGACCCTGGGATATGTGGGAAAAGGGGGTTTGGGCTAAAGGGCCTTGGGGTATGTGGGAGGTTGGAGATTGGGCCTCATTTGGCCTTGGGGTGTATGAGTAGTAGGAGGTTGGGCCATGGGGCCTTGGGGCATGTGGGTAATGGGGGTTTGGATGGTGTGGATTATGGGGGGTTGATGGGGGTCATTAAAGGGTAAGGCATGAAGATTGGCTAGGGTGTGAGATGGGTTTAGGGACATGGGGTGTGGAGGAGGGGAGGTTTTTTGAGAAGCCTTCCATATGGAGTAGGCTTGGAACATCTCCTCCATCATGGTCATGGAGGGAGGATCAGGTGGTGGAGATGGGATATTGGGCATGGCCCCGATATGATCGGGCATGGCCATGGTAAGAGGTGGGATATGGGGTGGATTGGAGAGTTGAGGTGGGGTAAAGGATGGAGAGGGATTAGGGATGTTTAGGGATGGTGGTTGGTGGGGTGTAGATGTTTGGAAGAAACCGGGCATGGCCCCGGTAAAAATGGGCATGAGTCGGGTAGATGGGGGGATTTGTGGGGGGTTGGATAGGGCGGAAGTGGTGTATGTGAAAGTGGGTAGATCGAGCCTATAGGGGGAAGATGGGAAATGGGGCATGGATGTGGATTGGGAGAATGGGTTTGGGTTTTGTATGGACATGGGTGGGAAATGTGATGGATTTGGTATGGGCATGGTTTGAGCAAAAGACGGGGAGTTGGGGGTTGGACTTTGGATGTTTTGGGAGGTAGTGGTTGGGAAAATGGGGGCGCCAAACGGGCCGGTAACGAAAAAGGGGGGTTGGGTCAGGGGGATGGTGGAAAAGACTTCCTCTGAATGGGAATGGGTTGGAGAGTGTGGTGGGGATGTGTCGAGATCGGCATAAGCCGGGTCCACTACCCACAACATTCTACGAGAACGGGTTGGGTAAGGGTGCCTTGGATAAGGCCCAAAAATCCTCCTCATTCTTCCCCTACGGGACGGCGGAGGGCAAGATGATATCATTATGCCAGCACCACAAACTATATATTTTTTGGGGGTTTTGATTATATATATATATATATATATATATATATATATATATATTTATTTTTTTTAATTTTTTTAAAAAGTTTTGAAAAAAAAAGGTTCCAAGGCCTTGGAATTCCCTTTTCAGGTGGCTCTCATACCTTAATTCAGGACCCGCGGCGACGATTCTGACGCACTTCAGAAGAATCGAAGGAGAACCTTCGATTTATTGAAGGTACAGAAATCGAGGTAAATAACCCGATCTCCCAGAATGAGCCAAAAAGAAGTTACCCTCTTTTGACCGGCGGGGGCGTATTAGGTGTCGGAGATGGCGGGGCCTAAACAAGGCACTAAGCACACTGATCGAGGGACTCGGGAGGTGAAGAAGACCACATATTCGGGCCGGTGCGCTGTTAAATAGACCTGGCCCAACTAATACATGTGCCCATGTTGCAGGGCACCTTTTTTACACTGGCGCAACTATTAGTTGCGCCAAGGTAAAAATTTGGATTTTAAAACTGGCGCAACTATTAGTTGTGCCAGTTATAAATTCCAGTTTTTTTGTACTGGCGCAACTAATACTTGCGTCAGACAAAAAATGGTGTTCCAGAATCTATAACAGCAGAGACAGCAGCCCAAAATGAGTCTCTTTTTTTGGTTTTCGTGGAAGCTAAGCTTCCGGGAATTGAGCTATTTTTTGGTGATCGATTCTCTCCTCACCGCACCTAAAGGGTTTGAGTCCGGTATAAATTGCTAGCGCGCTTCCTAAGGGTTTTAAGCTTCAGAATGGGAACCCACTAAATATACCTCTGGCGAAAGCGCCTTCCCAGATACTAGGTGGGCTGGGAATTTTCTGAATCATCACCACTAAGGGTTGCGACCATACTAAGACCCGAGTGGTTGTATGTGTGCCTAAACCCAACCCTTTGAAAATCTATCCCATAAAAAAATAAATTGATTAAGCTCCCTAACTTGGTTCAATTTTATTTTTTTTCAAAGCTTTTCTTCTTTTTTTTTTAAAGTTTTCTTTAGTTCAAAGACCGGGGGTGATGACCCCGTGCCGCCACTATGGGCCAGCATTCACTGTCGGAATATGTTTGCACAAGTAGGCCCGCCAACCGGCTAAGGCACTTTAAATGATGAAAAATTAAATAAATTAAAAGACAATGCTCAAGTAGGCCCGCCAATCGGCTAAGGCACCAAAATTGACGAAAATGTAAGGAAAAAATAAAGACAATGCACAAGTAAGCCTGCCGATCGGCTAAGACATGTAAATGATGGAAAAGTAGGGGTGAGTAAAATAAAAATAAAATAAAATAAACAATAAAAAAATAGCAAAATGGTTAGTAAAATAAAATAAAAAGGTCGAATTTCAAGGAGAAGCTCTACAAGCTCTCCCCGGTAGAGTCGCCATTTGTACAATCATGGGATTTGTGACCATCCCTTCGCGGCGATGTGCTCGCTTGCAAAAAAATATAGATACTAGAGTCGCCACCCGAAGCTTTCGGTGTTCCAAGAAACCTAGTTCATTTTTATGAGCACCGAAGTGCTAAAAATATAACTCTGAATCCGGTCTACACCAAAGGCTCTTAGGTAGGGGCTTCGGTTATCGATTGGGAAGGTGTTAGGCACCCGATCAACCCGCTTAATGCGGTCTCTACTTATAGCCAAAAATAAAATGAAGCAAAAGAAAGGAAAATAGCTTCCTCTTGCCCAAAAGGGGTTAGAATCCTATTTGTGCCCCTCCGTTCCTAACGTAAAGTCGGCGGCGTAACGGAACAAATGGGAGGATGGAGAGAGCTAGAAAGAGATAGGAGAAGAAAGGGGAGAGCCGGAGCCCTCGGGCCCTTGTAGTACCATAGGAGAGCCTTGCATGGCTTGCTTTGATGAGCTTTTGAAGGCCTTGTATGGTGGAAAATGGGATTCTAACTCCTAAGACTTGAAGCTAAGAGGTAGGGAAGGGAGGCTAGGGGATCACACACACCTAGGCTAAGGGTTTTGGATGCAAGAACAAACTTGAAATGAGGTTGGGAGATTCTGGAATTTGGGTGAAAATGGTGCACAAAAGGGAGGAAGAACTTCTCACTTTGAGCTCTTTCTCTCTTAAGCAAATTTCTCAACCCCTAAACCAAGGGGTGGGGGGCTCTATTTATAGGAAATGGGTGGATTAGGAAACCACTTAAGAGCTAATGAGTTTAGCAATTAGGCAATCTCACATCTAAAGATTCCTAGGGTTTTTGGAGCCTTGAGATGTGTGAGAAGGTCATCCAACGGTGGATGATGGGGTGAGGCCTTAAGTCACTTAAGGGGTTGCAAATAGGTAGTGAATGGGTGCAACAGAACTATCAAAACACACTCCAAAGGTCAAGGTGGTCAATAAGTCAAATTCCAATCACAATTTTCGGGACAAAATTCAGAGATTACTGTTCATATGTCTGGCGTAACTAATAGTTGCGCCAGGCAAATGTATTAGTTGCGTCAGGCAAATGTACAGTAAAATAGTGTTTAAACAGTGCCTGAAAGTTAGCTAGCGAGGGTAGGGTCCATAATTAATACTAGCGCAACTATTAGTTGCGCCAAGCTTAAATCCTAGGAGAAGTGGCCTGTCGCAACTAATAGTTGCACCAGGAAAAATTATCACTGACGCAACTATTAGTTACGTCAGGCCATTTCTGGGGAGAAATAGCCTGGCACAATTATTAGTTACGCCAAATCCCTAGGGGGGGCCCACTTGATTTTACTCTTATGCCCTCCAGGCTCGATTTGTCGCATCATTTGATGTATACCTCCAATTGGGGCGATTCTTAAACTGTTGGAAAACTGACGACCTCTACTTTTCAATGGTATGAGATTTGATCACAGTAGAGGGCTATAGCTAGTTCTGGTGCACCCCTCCTCAACCATTTGCTTGATAAGGTTAGGTTTAGGTTCAGAACGGGTTTTAAGGGTCGGGATTGATTTCTAAAGGTTCAAGTCAGGTTCCTAAGGGATCTAGGGTGATTTCTAAGGGTTTGGAAAGGTTCCTAAGGGTTCTAGGGGGGTTCCTAAAGGTTTCATACATGTCATCAAAAGCTTGAAATTACCCCTCTCTCGAAAGGTGTTTCGATCGGGCCTTGGGCCAAATTTGGGTGTCTACAGGAGGGAAGGAAGTCGAAGAATTACTTAGGCCTGGCTGCCATATAGTAGATAGTCAAAGAGCAGCAAGACGAGGAGGAACAAGAACTACAAAGAGAAGAGAGGCCGCCACCTACCCCAAGTATGACATCACCTCATGTATCACCACCAAGGCAGACGGCTCACACCCTCTTCAACAATAATCGCTAAGATCGAACTCATCTTCGGACGATCAAGACAGATGCCAATATAAAATGGAGGACCTCACTCAGGTCCTAAATGATTACATGGCTAAGAGAGAACCTCCTAGATTTTTGTTCTAATTTGATAAATTCTGTCGGGACCTCGAATTTAACTTACCCTCCAACTTTAAGCCTCCCAAGTTTAGTAAGTATAATGGCACGGGGAACTCGAATCACCATCTGGCGTTATTCTGTAACGACTGTCGACCCATACTCGATAATCAAGGGCTTCTCATCCACTATTTCCAGAGATCACTAGAAGGAGAAGCTCTCGACTAGTTCGCCAACCTACCGCTTCATAGGATCAACACATTTGATGAATTGGCCAGCCAATTCTTGGACCAGTACCAGCACCCAATTCAAGGGACAGTCAGCCTCAATGACCTGATGACGACAAAATAAGAACCCGATGAGGACTTCATAGGACGTTAAAGAAAACTCACGGCTTGAACTGGAAGTTAGATGAAGGAGAAGGATGCAATCGATATCATCATCGACAATGTCAAAGAGCCTCTTCAAAGTGCCCTTATTATCAGCGATTGCCCAAATTTTGCAACCCTTCATCTCCAAGCCTCTCGCATACAATGATACATCAAGAGCAGAGATCTCTCCCTCTCAATAATAGCATCAAAAGTTGCCTCTACCAGTGACTCCAAGGGGAAGAACACCAAGAAATCCTCGGGCTCCAAACAAGTCAATGCAAAAGCCAACCAAAATTTTGAAAACAAGAACTCTCAGCCGAGATACCCTAGCCAAAACCAAAACTAGAATCAATATCAGAATCGCACTCAGTACCCAAACCAGAATACCTACCATAACTAAAATCAGAATACAACTCAAAATCGAATGACTAACCCTCTGAATTACAACAATGTACCACCGCCAAAAAATTTCAACCAACAAGCTAGGCCTGCTTATCAACCCAAGCGTGAGCACTACCCTCCATTACCCGATACCATCCCTAACATCATTCGTCTCCTCAGTAACCAGAATCTGATTTGAATCCCACCAAAACAACCCCACCCTTGTTCAGTAGACCTTGACTACAATAAATTATGTGCTTTCCATCGATTCATAGGTCGCAACCTCAAAGATTGTTGGGTGTAAACTATGATATGAATAATTGGAATCAAATCAACTGGGAGTCCCTTCGAAACACAACCAAAATAACACTCAACCTCTGCAAAACTTGGGGTTTATCAATAACCCCATGCCCAACCATAATCAAGGGTCAGTCTCCCACATCTTCACGGTACACCTGCCCAGCCGATTTACCGTTCATCCCTCAACTTTTATTACCCGTATTAATCCCCCAAACAGCTCGACCAACCCAATTGAACCCCTGAGACCTCCAACCATCGAACCCCATCCATCTACTTTGATCACCCGAATTGAACCACCAAACCCTCCTCCGTACCCGAGCTTCACCCAAATACGAATCCAAGCATTCAAGGCTAGAAGACCTAACCTTCATGGACATCCACCAGAGCCCCTAGCTCCTCCAAACCTAAAACCACCTCCGTTACTCCTACCTCTATTTGACTCCAAACCTAAAATCAAAGGAACCACCGACATTCCAGATCAAGACTGTAATAACCTAAAAAATTGTGTTAAATGATGACCTCGAGATTCGTGCCCGATTGGTCATAGATTTGACTAAATAAGAGTCCATTACTCGACTCGAGGAGTGATGAACGGATGTGATGAGAAATTTATGCAAGTATGTGGAGTGTAGGGAAGATCTAGAGTCACATACACCTACCTTGGTGTATGTGCTTAACACGTAGAAAACAAGTATAAAAAGGGTTAAAGAATCCTAACTTACTTTTGTTTGGTTGTTAAAAGAGTTAAGAAGAGAGAGAGAGGGAGAAAAGTAAAGAGGGTTGTTAAGCAAGGAGCAAATGCAAGCCAAGGGAGATGGATTCGAGTATTAAAGTCGAATTCAACGCGGAAGATCCTTTGGAGCTAAAGCTAGAACCCTAGCCATTCCAACTTTAAGATCCAATCAAATGGAGGCTTGATTGAGATAAATTTTATGGGAATTAAATGCATAGATTGTAGAAGTTTAAGTGTGGTGAATAATGCTTAAAAGCATAGGATAAAGGCTTAGAAAAAGAAAGAAAAATAGGTTGACAAAGATTTGGAAGAGAGACTGACCAAATCGATTAATCGAAATTGGAGTTCGATTAATCGATTTGGTCTGAGAAGTTAAAAAGTCATGGAATCCCGATTTCGATTAATCGAAATAAATTTCGATTAATCGATTTGGAATTCGATTAGTCGATTTGGAAATCGACTAATCGACTGGGAAGCTCCAGCCACTGGAGAAATGAAACCTGAGGAAATCGACTAATCGAATTGGAATTTCGATTAATCAATTTCGGATTTCGATTAATCGATTTTGAGACCTCGACTACTCGATTTAAGAATCGACTGCCTATATATTGTAAACTCGATTAATCGATTTGGGATCGATTAATCGAATTTGAATCTCGATTAATCGATTTTGAGAATCGATTAATCGATTTGGGTTTTGATTAATCGATTTTAGAAATCGATTAATTGAATTGCATTTCGACTAATCAATTTTGGGAATCGATTAATCGACTTTGACAGTTTCGCTTGACTTCTTAGTTTGACTTTGAGATTCAGGGAGGGTCTTGGACCTTCCTTATTACATCTTTATTGATGAGTTACATGTGTTATGTTGTACCATAGGTGATACGTGAGATCATTAGCACAAGAAGCCGCGTGGGACCTTGATGCTAGGAAATTCAGAGAATTGAGGTAGGGAACACCTTGAACATGTACTTTAATTTCAAGAGCATATATGTAGTGATATAATTATCTAATTGAAACTATTTTAAATG
The DNA here is from genome assembly GCA_021018995.1 of Chloranthus sessilifolius. Taxonomy (NCBI): domain Eukaryota; kingdom Viridiplantae; phylum Streptophyta; class Magnoliopsida; order Chloranthales; family Chloranthaceae; genus Chloranthus; species Chloranthus sessilifolius. Next base: position 14,755,002 of record CM037588.1, read on the forward strand.
TGAAAAGCTTTATGAAAATGGGTGCATGTGTGACACCAAAAATGTGATGAAGGCATCTGTGTGATGTGAGTAACTAAGAACAAGTAATCAAATGAAATTGAGACATCCCCAGGAGATGAGGAAGTAATAAAGGCATCAGGTGTGATGCGGGTATGTATACATCCCAGGGATGTATACATAGGATTGAATAATTACTGTTAAGGCCTAACTGATATAAGATAGCACACTTACACGGTGAACAACTATATGTAATGCACATGATATTTTTGTTATTTGAGGTTTGGAGGATACCCCACCGACGTGGCTGGATACCCACGACTGACGCGGCAGGATATCTGTGACCGGTACGACGGCGAATCCGTACACCATCACGGAGGTTTATCCGTGACCGTAAGGACATCCCAGGGATGTTGTGTAATATTTAACCCCGCCGCCTAGTGAGAAAGGGGCTTGGGTCGTATTCCCAGGGAATACATGTTTTTACAACTGTCTAATTAAATGACGATGAAGGGTATCTCATCGGGGCTCGAAGCTATATTGCTCGGGGATTACTTAAGTTGAAGATTTAAATTTTGCTATAGGCCTGTTCAATGTCATTCATGATTAAATCAACAGTAAAGTGATACATGCAACTTACCAGTGAATTGAGTATAAGAAATCTATTTTTAATTGGTTTTCTAGCAAATGCATAGATTTATCATGCTCTGAATATCATGGAATATATGTGAGTTTTAACTTATATGTTCATTGTGCTTGTTCCCTATTGAGCTAGGATGTTGCTCACCCTTTTAGACTATACGTCGCAGGTCCTTTGATAGCAACAGCTGAGGCTTCGGGGGGTGTAGATCCGGGTGATTCGGATTTCGCGCCAGGAGACGAGTTGGAGCCTCCACCCGAGGACTTCTTCTAGGTGACTCTGCTGAGCACTTTGATAGAGAGAGTCAGTTTTGAGAGCAGTTTAGTGCGGCTTGGTATGTCAAGCCTTTATTTTGAAACAATGTAATTAAAAATAGATTATTCTTTTGGCGAACCATCTGGGGTGATTCGATTATCACCGATGGTTCGGGTCGGTTCTCTATTCATGCAGTGGCATGAAGGTAGAACTGTCTTTTGAATATGCCAGTTGGGCATATTAACTTCTTCTGCTTTAATGAGATTAATTGCTTTATTTATTTAGTTATGCTTGTTATACCAATGTTCTGTGCTAAGCTTTGGGGCACGGTCTGGAGGATCGTGCTGATCGTATGGGTTTCGGGGTGCCGAGATCCGGGCTGTCACAGTTGGTATCAAAGCATATTTCTTTTAGAAACTTTGACAATCACTTTTTGTCAGAGCACAGGGACTTCTGCTAATGAAAACTTTATTTTCACGTGCAGACCGTGATGTTACCTAGAGGAAGGGGTCGACCCAGGGGAGGCCATAATAGAAGTTTACGTAGTGGAGATGGGTACACCTCTCCTACGAATAGAGTACCTATAGGAGATGGAGGGGCTTCTGGCAGTGGTGGCCAAGGAAGCCAAGATCCAGAAGAGAGCCGTGATCGAGATCGTCAGGACCAAGATCAGAGAGAACAAGAAAGAATTAGAGAAAGAAATGAGGATAGAGCTGAGCGTCAGAGGATGATGCATACCATGGAGACCATGGCAGCTGCTATGGCTCAACAGGCAGCATCTTTGGCAGCTCATACGGCTCATGAGCATCAGCAGCCACCGACACCTCCAGTAGCTCCGACACTGCCACCATCGTCTACTTTTACTGAGTTTAAGAGGATGAGACCTCCTAGTTTTTCTGGACAGGGAGAGCCCATAGTGGCAGAGCACTGGTTGAGTGAGATGGAGAAGGTGTTCAGTGTGCTCACCTGTACTGAGGATGAGAGCGTCCGTTGGGCAGCCTATATGTTGGATGGGGAGGCTGGGCCTTGGTGGAAGTCCGTTTCTAAGACTAGGGCTCAGGAGACCCCAGACATGCCATGGACTTGGGATGAATTCGTTGAGGAATTCAATAAACAATACTTCCCTGAAGTGGTGAGGAACCAAATGGAAATCTAATTTCTGCAGTTTACTCAGGGGAAGATGAGTGTGAGAGACTATGGAGTGGAGTTCATGCGACTCGCTCGCTTTGCGCCCGACTATGTCATCACCGACATGATGAAAGCAAAGAGGTTTCAACAAGGGTTGAAATCGGACGTGAGGGGAGGAGTAGCACCATTCCAATTAAGGACCTATGGAGAGGTCATGAGCAAAGCGCTCATAGTAGAAGAGGAGAATAATAATAGATCTCGCCAGAGGGAGCAACAAGGAAGGTGGAACTCTGATCAGGGAAGAACGGGTAATTATGAACCGGTGAACAAAAGGCCGAGGTTCATACCAAACAATCAGAAGCAACCTTTTCAAGGAGGCTATGGAAGACCGACGCAGCAGAGCAACCAGCAGAGATTTCCATTGCTCGCGTCGGGGAGACCGATACGCTACGAGAGCCCTGCTATTTCTACCGGTGCCACAGTCACACAGGGGGCTTCTCGAGCAGCTTCTTCCACGCCGCGTGAGATTTGTGCCAAGTGTGGCAAGCCTCACAAGACGTCCGACTGTAGGGTAGGCACTCGGGGTTGCTTCCGATGTGGCAAGGTGGGCCACTTGATCAGGGAATGCCCCGAGGTGAACAAAGGGAAGACGGCTTCAGTATCTATTTCGCGACCTATACAAGCAAGGAAGTCGATCGTCCAAGGAAGAGCCTACGTAGTCACAGCTCAGGAGGCTCAGAACACAAATGATGTCATTCAAGGTGAGCTTTCTTTTAAATAAAGAATTTCAATTCTTGAAATGTTAAATAAAAAAAAGGTACATCTATATTGAGAAAACACAAGAAAAGGCTCGCATGTGATAAATTCTAGTATAATGAGAATAAACAACATATATATGTGTATGTATAATTAGGTGGATTACACATCTATAAGAAGGGGAGCGACGTGTCATATGAAGCTCGAGTATTGATAGACCCGGGGTCTACCCACTCATTTGTTACACCTCATTTTACGAAGAAGATGAAAGTCGACCCAGAGGAGTTAGACTTCATTTTGACCATTACGGTTCCTACTGGGAAAGCGGTTGATACCGAGAAGGGTTGCAACTTCGTGATCGTGAGGGTCATGGATGGAGACGATTTTGAATTACCCGCGAACCTAATTTTGTTAGACATGCAAGGATTCAACGTGATCCTTGGCATGGATTGGCTGTCGACTCACTGTGCAACAGTAGATTGTAAGAACAAGGTTGTCACGTTTAGACCGAATACAAGGAGATCGTTTCGATTTCAAGGAGAAAGGTCGAAGCACCTACCACTTATCTCGACAGTCAGGGCCGAGCGATTGATCAGAAAGGGGTGTAGTGGATACTTGGCATTCCTGAAGGAGCACAAAGAGGAGAAGAATGTGATCTCAGAGATAGCAGTCGTGTGAGACTTCGCCGATCTATTTCCAGAGGAGTTACCTGGATTACCTCCAGAGAGAGAAATAGAATTCGCCATTGACTTAGCACCAGGAACGGAGCCTGTTTCTAAAGCACCATACCGAATGGCTCCTGCTGAGTTGAAGGAGTTGAAAGAGCAGCTACAAGATTTAATGGACAAAGGTTTCGTTAGACCGAGCGTGTCTCCATGGGGAGCACCGGTCTTATTTGTAAAGAAGAAAGATGGGTCAATGCATCTGTGCATTGACTATCGACAATTAAACAAACTCACTATTAAGAACCGATACCCTTTTGCCTAGGATAGATGACTTGTTCGATCAGCTGCAAGGAGCAAAATATTTCTCAAAGATCGATCTGAGATCGGGATATCATCAGTTGAGAGTCAAGGCAGAGGATATTCAGAAGACTGCATTCAGGACTCGATACGGACACTATGAATTCCTAGTGATGCCATTTGGGTTAACAAATGCCCCGGCGTCATTCATGGATCTGATGAATAGGGTGTTTAAACCACACCTAGATACTTGTGTCGTAGTGTTTGTTGACGACATCCTGATCTACTCAAAGTCAGAAGAAGAGTATGAGAAACACTTGAGAATAGCCCTACAAACTCTACGTGAACACCAGTTGTATGCCAAGCTCAGCAAATGTGAGTTTTGGTTAGAAGAAGTTAGCTTTTTGGGACATGTAGTCTCGAAGCTTGGTGTCACTGTAGATCAAACAAAGATCGAAGCAGTAGTGAATTGGGAGCAACCAAAGACCGTAACCGACATCCACAGTTTCCTTGGATTGGCGGGTTACTACCGACGTTTCGTTGAGGGTTTTTCAAAGATATCAGAACCACTCACGAGACTCACACGGAAAGATGCAAGGTTTGAATGGAGTGAGGCATGCGAGAAGAGTTTTCAAGAACTCAAAAAGAGACTCACTTCAGCTCCAGTGTTAGCTATACCTTCAGGCAGTGGAGGGTTTGCAGTGTATAGCGATGCTTCAGATATCGGTTTAATGTGCTTAATCAGCACAAACAAGTGATAGCGTATGGGTCGAGACAGTTGAAAGAGCATGAGAAGAATTATCCGACGTACGACCTGGAATTAGCAGCGGTCATTTTTGCGCTCAAGATTTGGAGACATTATTTGTACGGTGAGACTTTCAAGATTTTTACCGACCACAAGAGCCTTAGATATCTGTTTACACAGAAGGAATTAAATATGAGGCAGCGCAGATGGATGGAGTTTCTTAAGGACTATGACTGTTCTATACAGTACCATCCAGGTAAGGCTAATGTAGTAGCGGATGCCTTGAGTCAGAAAAGTTTAGCTCAGTTAGCTAGTCTCATTTTGGGTATATACCGATGGAAGTTGTTGGAAGGCTTAGCACTCTATGATGCAAACATTGAGTCGCAAGCTACAGGAGCCTTCTTGGCTAATATATCAGTGAGACCGATGATATTTGAGCATATCCATGAACTATAGATGAAAGACCCGGCGCTAACAAAGATTCATCAAGATGTGACTGAAGGCATTACATCTGATTTTTCAATCAAAGAGGATGGTTCCTTATTGTTCAAAGGACGTCTCTGTATTCCGAATAATGCCGATCTACGACGAACAATTCTGGATGAATCACACAAATCAAGCTATGCTATCCACCCGGGAAGTACAAAGATGTATCAAGATTTGAGAAAGAACTATTGGTGGAGAGGCTTGAAACAAGATGTGGCAGAGTGCGTCTCGCGGTGTTTGACGTGTCAGCAAGTGAAGATCGATCATAGACATCCCGCAGGCTTATTGCAGCCTCTACCTATACCGGAATGGAAGTGGGAATCGATCTCTATAGACTTCATCGTTGGACTTCCGCGTACTGCAAAGAAGTACAATGCTATTTGGGTAGTGGTCGATCGATTGACCAAAACAGCGCACTTCTTGCCCTACAACACGATGTACATGGTGGGAAGATTGGTAGAACTTTATATGAAAGAAATTGTCCGTTTGCATGGGATTCCGAGTAGTATTGTTTCGAACCGTGACCCATTGTATACATCGAAGTTCTGGAAGAAATTTCAAGAAGGAATCCCATGCAAATGGATGCATGGCATTCCATCCGCAAACTAACGGATAGACTGAGAGGGTCAATCAGATCATTGAGGACATGCTTAGGGCATGTATGTTGGAATTGCAAGGATCGTGGGATCAGCACCTACCCTTGATTGAGTTTGCATATAACAACAGCTTTCAAACGAGCATTGGGATGGCACCATATGAAGCACTTTACGGACGGCGATGTAGATCGCCCATAAATTGGGAAGAAACGGGTGAGAAATTTGTTTTGAGACCCGAAATACTTGAAGACAATGCCACCTATGTTCGTATGATAAGGGCAAAACTCAAAGCGGCGCAGAGCAGACAGAAAAGCTACGCCAATATCAAGCGGACGAGTGTAGACTTCAAAGTGGGGGAACACGTGTTTGTGAAAGTGTCTCCTATGAAGGGAGTCACGAGATTTGGAAAGAGAGGGAAGCTAAGTCCCCGCTATCTTAGACCGTTCGAAGTTTTGGGTCGAGTCGGGGAGGTTGCTTACCGCATCGGATTACCACCGTTATTCGATCCAGTACACAATGTCTTCCATGTATCTATGCTCAGGAAGTACATTAACGACCCTGACCATGTGTTGAGCGGTCAAGCTTTTGTAATGCATGAGGACATGACCATGATCGAAGAGCCAGTGAAGATTTTGGACCGAAAGGAACAAGTGTTGCGAACAAAAGTGATTCCATTGGTACTTGTCCGATGGAAACATCATCCGACAGAGGAAGCTACATGGGAACGAGAGGCCAATGTGAAAGAACAATATCCAGCCTTGTTTCCGACGGCTTGAGAATCAAATTGTATCACCGCAAGCATGTTTGTGGATTTTAACGACGCTTGTAATTCAATGTAAATTTTGATCAAAGTATGATAAAGAAACAACATTTTTATGCACACATGATCTTGAGGATGTGTTTTGTATCATAAATTACCATTGGAAATCAAGGAAACAAATCACTTTGAAAGTTTAAAGAACCTGATCAAAACCGATTAATCGAATTTCAACTCGATTAATCGATTTGGAATTTCGATTAATCGATTTTGGTCGATTAGTCAACTGGCATGTGCCAGTGACTGGAAAGTTGAATGGGGATTCAGGAAATAAAAGAAAGGAAGTTTCGATTAATCGATATAGGTTTCAATTAATCGATTTTGGATTTCGATTAATTGATCTGGAGGTTCGACTAATCGAATAAACTTAAGAAATTATGGAAAACTTGAAGAATATAGGTGATTTCGATTAATCGAAGAACAATTCGATTAATCGATTTGGAAGTTCGATTAATCGAGTAACTTAAGGAATTTAGAAATTTTTGAAGTATAAAATACGATTTCGATTAATCGAAGTGAAATTCGATTAATCGATTTGGAATTTCGACTAATCGAACTGGAACTTCGATTAATCGAACTGGAACTTCGATTAATCGAGTTACTTAAAGATGTTTGAAAAATACTGAAGGGCTACACGATTTCGATTAATTGAAGCAAATCTCGATTAATCAATTTTGTAATTTCGATTAATCGAACTGGATTTTGATTAATCGACTGGCTCCCGCCAGTGAGCTCTAAAACTTGAAATTTTTAACGGATACGATTTCGATTAATCGAAATGGTTTCGATAAATCAATTTTGACGTTCGACTAATCAATTTTGGAAATCGATTAATCAATTTTGCGCGGCTTAACCTAGTTTTGAATCTCAATTAATCGACTTTGAATTTCGATTAATCGAGTCGGAGCCTATATATATAAATCGAAGGAAAATTTTCCCCCATTCGAAATCATTTGGGATTTTCTTCATTTTGCTCGTCTTCTTCTCCTTCTTCTCCAATTGACCGAGCCACCAAGGGTTTATGATTTCGGATCATTTTCGGATCGGGATCGCATAGCATTGGATCAAAACCTAAGGTAAACCCTAGTTTTGTTACATTTGAGCCATTAAACCCTAGATTTGAGTTATTTTTCATCAATTCAAGCATATAAACTCTAGTTGTTTAGATTTTCTCCAAAAATGCCACCTAAAACCCGATTGTCTTTGGCAAAGGCAACCTCTAAACTCCCGGTCCGGCGTAAGAACGCCGCACCGCCACCACCTACCCCATCACCGGTGAGGACTCCATCGCCGTCGGCATCGGAGACCACCTCCGGTTCGACAAGCGCGTCTTCGCACGAGTCTTCACGCGAGTCCACACCCATGCCGCCACCACCCACCAATGTCGGGCAACCCAATGAGTGGTGGGCGGCCAAGACCTTCGAGATCGAGTACATCATCGATCAAACCCTATTCACCAACCCCGATGTACCGGGTGAGACCCAATGGGCTCGTAATTACCTACGAAATGCCGGTCTCGACAACCTTATGAAACCAATCTGGGGTTCCTACTACCCTAGATTGGTTAGATTGTCTTACCAAGGGCTAACGGACGGCCCTACCGACGATATCATTTTGACCAAGATTGAGGGGAATACACGATCACCCGTCGCCACATACACGAGGTACTAGAGTGTTACCTTGATTTCACACCAGAGACCACCCTCTTCCCACCCTTTGAAGAGGAAGTTAGATTTGAGGAGATTATGACCCGCATGACAGACGGGAAAAAGGGGTCAGGATCCTCCATCAAGAGGGTCGACCTTCCCCACTATATGTGGATGCTTGATTCAATAATCAAGTGCAACCTATATCCACTGCGCCACGACACAGAGCGCGTAGAGAAAGTGCAGCAGGCACTTTATGCGGCCTTTTGTGGCCGATGGTTTGATGCTACTATGATCGTCCTAGAGGGGATGAAGTACATCAAAGGGAAATTGATGAAGGACAACTTGAGGCCCAAGGAGAGGATGCCGTATGCTCGGCTCATATCGAGTGTCTTGGAGTGCTACTCCAACGCTCTCGAGTATATGGTATCGCCCCACGAGGTGAGGGCAACGGACTGAGTGAAGACGTTTTCGAAGTCTTCATGGAGCCGTAGTTACAATTTGTTGAAGCGGACCCTATCGGCTCCGGGTCCCGCACCAGCAGCAGCAGTAGCACCGCCACCACCCCCACCACCACAGCAGGACCCACCTGTGGGTGGGGCACACCCGGTTGAGCCACCAATGGAGGGGGCGCCCTCCCATGCCACCGCTTCACCTACGCCGCCAGCACAGTCTGCCGCGACTACACCTGCTTCTTCCTACCGCCGGCGGGCAGCTCGCCAGGCTCCAACGATCGAGGACATGTTGGCCCACATGGAGGCCAACAACAAGAGGATGAACCGGAGGATAGACTTTTTGATGTTCCATACCCTCCGCTACATCTACCCGTCCGACTACCAGCGATACCTTGCTCAGGAGGAGGAGTGGACCGCGGGACGGACCGCCTTCCATAGGGGTCTCGTCTTTCGTCCTACCACCACGACTACCGACGCCGATACTTTCATTTCTACATCAGTTCCATCGGCCGAGACACCACTGCCACCAGAGCAGCCACCGCTACCCAGCCAGCCAGCTCCAGCAGCCCAGTCAGCCCCCACACATCTGCCAGCCCACATAGAGCAGCCTGCTCCTACACCAGATCAGCCAGGCGAGGGGACGGCGTGAGACCGCGATGCGGATGTTCTTTTTGTATGCCTATTTTTGGAACTTTTGATGTCATCAAACAATGTAATTCAAAGTTGTAAATTTTTGCAAATTAATAAAATATCAAAATATTTTCGTATCTGCGTAAATTAACTGTCTCTAATTACTTTGGTATGTGGGTACGCGTCACCCAGTGTGCGGGGTATGCAAGCGCACACCATTGGGTTATTTTCGGGGACGAAAATTCCCAAGGTGGGGAGGATGTAATAACCCAAAACATTGCATTAAACGGTGACCTCGAGATCCGTGCCCGACTGGTCATAGGTTTGACTAAATAGGAGTCCATTAGTCGACTCGAGGAGTGATGAACGGATGTGATGAGAAACTTATGCAAGTATGTGGAGTGTAGGGAAGATCTAGAGTCACATACACCTACCTTGGTGTATGTGCTTAACACGTAGAAAACAAGTATAAAAAGGGTTAAAGAACCCTAACTTACTTTTGTTTGGTTGTTAAAAGAGTTAAGAAGAGAGAGAGAGGGAGAAAAGTAAAGAGGGTTGTTAAGCAAGGAGCAAATGCAAGCCAAGGGAGATGGATTCGAGTATTAAAGTCGAATTCAACGCGGAAGATCCTTTGGAGCTAAAGCTAGAACCCTAGCCATTCAACTTTAAGATCCAATCAAATGGAGGCTTGATTGAGGTAAATTTTATGGGAATTAAATGCATAGATTGTAGAAGTTTAAGTGTGGTTAATAATGCTTAAAAGCATAGGATAATGGCTTAGAAAAAGAAAGAAAAATAGGTTGACAAAGATTTGGAAGATCAGCCCGAGAGGGGGCTGAATCTGACCAAATCGATTAATCGGAATTGGAGTTCGATTAATCGATTTGGTCTGAGAAGTTAAAAAGTCATGGAATTCCGATTTCGATTAATCGAAATAAATTTCGATTAATCGATTTGGAATTCGATTAGTCGATTTGGAAATCGACTAATCGACTGGGAAGCTCCAGCCACTGGAGAAATGAAACCTGAGGAAATCGACTAATCGAATTGGAATTTCGATTAATCAATTTCGGATTTCGATTAATCGATTTTGAGACCTCGACTACTCGATTTAAGAATCGACTGCCTATATATTGTAAACTCGATTAATCAATTTGGGATCGATTAATCAAATTTGAATCTCGATTAATCGATTTGGGTTTCGATTAATCGATTTTAGAAATCGATTAATCGAATTGCATTTCGACTAATCGATTTTGGGAATCGATTGATTGACTTTGACAGTTTCGCTTGACTTCTTAGTTTGACTTTGAGATTCAGGGAGGGTCTTGGACCTTCCTTATTACATCTTTATTGATGAGTTACATGTGTTATGTTGTACCATAGGTGGTACGTGAGATCATTAGCACAAAGAGCCGCGTGGGACCTTGATGCTAGGAAATTCAGAGAATTGAGGTAGGGAACACCTTGAACATGTACTTTAATTTCAAGAGCATTTATGTAGTGATATAATTATCTAATTGAAACTGTTTTAAATGTGAAAAGCTTTATGAAAATGGGTGCGTGTGTGACACCAAAAATGTGATGAGGGCATCTGTGTGATGCGAGTAACTAAGAACAAGTAATCAAATGAAATTGAGACATCCCCAGGGGATGAGGAAGTAATAAAGGCATCAGGTGTGATGCGGGTATGTATACATCCCAGGGATGTATACATAGGATTGAATAATTACTGTTAAGGCCTAACTAATATAAGATAGCACACTTACACGGTGAACAACTATATGTAATGCACATGATATTTTTGTTATTTGAGGTTTGGAGGATAGCCCACCGACGTGGCGGGATACCCACGACTGACGCGGCAGGATATCCGTGACCGGTACAGTGGCGAATCCGTACACCATCACGGAGGTTTATCCGTGACCGTAAGGACATCTCAGGGATGTTGTGTAATATTTAACCCCGCCGCCTAGTGAGAAAGGGGCTTGGGTCGTATTCCCAGGGAATACATGTTTTTATAATTGTCTAATTAGATGACGATGAAGGGTATCTCATCGGGACTCGATGCTATATTGCTCGGGGATTACTTAAGTTGAAGATTTATGTTTTGCTTTAGGCCTGTTCAGTGTCATTCATGATTAAATCAACAGTAAAGTGATACATGCAACTTACCAGTGAATTGAGTATAAGACATCTGTTTTTAATTGGTTTTCTAGCAAATGCATAGATTTATCATGCTCTGAATATCATGGAATATATGTGAGTTTTAACTTGTATGTTCATTGTGCTTGTTCCCTATTGAGCAAGGATGTAGCTCACCCTTTTAGACTATACGTCGCAGGTCCTTTGATAGCAGCAGCTGAGGCTTCGGGGGGCGTAGATCCAGGTGATTTGGATTTCGCGCTAGGAGACGAGTTGGAGCCTCCACCCGAGGACTTCTTCTAGGTGACTCTGCTGAGCACTTTGATAGAGAGATTCAGTTTTGAGAGCAGTTTAGTGAAGCTTGGTATGTCAAGCCTTTATTTTGAAACAATGTAATTAAAAATAGATTATTCTTTTGGCGGACCATCTGGGGTGATTCGATTATCTCCGATGGTTCGGGTCGGTTCCCTATTCATGCAGTGGCATGAAGGTAGAACTGTCTTTTGAATATGCCAGTTGGGCATATTACCTTCTTCCGCTTTAATAAGATTAATTGCTTTATTTATTTAATTATGCTTGTTATACCAATGTTCCGTGCTAAGCTTTGGGGCACGGTCTGGAGGATCGTGCTGATGGCACGGGTTTCGGGGTGTCGAGATCCGGGCTATCACAAAGACGGCGACTGGGCATGAACTAAGTGTTGAAACAACCCAACAAGACAAAGAACTAAACAAGGAAGGGGCACTGATCTCTATCTTTTTAGAAGAAGACTACACGCAATATCTCCCTCCGTGGAACGGCGTGGCCCAGGTACGTATCCCTTCCTGCAATTTCACTCCATTTGTGACAAGTGTTTCAGGATATTCATCAGGACAAGTCACCGCATGGCTCAAGGATCAGCGGTCCACATATCCAGTCCTCAAATGAGGAACCAATTATCTGCGGCCGCTATTCCCCAGTGGAAGAGAAAATATAAGAGCTCCGCTGCCAAAGAGAGTAATAAGAGATAGGTTGACGAATTCGGTCCCTCCACCACATGTAATTCCCCTACCATAGATACTAGCACCGAAACAGCCCCAACCGATTATGAATAGAGCACACAGACCTGGTAAGGAGTCAGCCTTGAAATCATTTCAAGAAAATGACCTTCTACGACACCTTGAAAAAGTCTTGGGCTAGATCTCAATTCTCGAGCTGATCAAGAAGTCTCTCGAGCACTACCGGCTACTGATGAAAGCACTAGCAGAAACTCACGTAGACAAGGATACCACTTTGGACGAACTACATGGCATCACCTCAGTCATGTCACAACCCTTAGCGCTTATTTTCATGGATGCTGACATGCCAAAGGAATCACTATGCGAAAGTTTGGCCCCTATATACTTAACGGAGATAAACAGAGGGTTTTCAGTTCCTCACACCTTAGTCGACACAGGAGCAGGACTTAACATCTGTCCACTGATGACTGTGAAGGGGTTAATACTCTAGCTAGCAGCATTGGTGTCGGGGGCATGCAATGTGGTCCCAAGAAGGCATGCGACATCTTGGTGCCAAGGCAGCACGACATGTGATGCCAGGAGGGCATGCGATATGGGGCTAGGAAGGGCCTTGGGACATGGTCGTGCTGCGGTGGTCGTGACACGATCGCAGGGGAAGACTATGTGGAGAGTCACGGACGTGATGGCTGGGGACATGACACTGTGTGCCACGAGCAGGAGGTGTGTGTCATGGGAGTATGTTAAACCAAGATGTTTGAGGTCCTCAGGTTGTTTTCCCATAGATGATGTTTGGACCATCTATATAGGAGAGGTGTTGGATGAATGCCTTCCACCCACACGGGGCCTTGCATCACCAGAGGGGGCGCAAGTATCTCTTAGGCCTAAAAGGGGGGGCCTAGGACATCAACGCAGCGATGCCGTGTGGCACCCATGGTGAGGTTGATGTATGGCCCCAGAATATACATCGTAGTACATACAGATGGGCAACTTCATGAGGGCACTTGATGGTTGCATGGGACTCAGTGGAGCATGGCAACATGAGGGCCAGGTATGGACGTGTGTTAGTAATTTGGAACACACACGAGATTGGCTTGGGACCGTATGTTGACAGGATATGTTGGTATGAGACGGCATGTGGCACGACATGCCATTCTGCTACGAAGCGAGGTACTTGTGCAGGGTACACAAGAGTGAAGCTTGAGCAAACCAAGCATGGCACGGAAGTGCAATTTGGTGTGTCGTAAGGGGCACGATGCATTGGAATGGTAGGCCTTGAAATAAGGTAACCACGAGTGGGAGTTCTCGTCCTCTAGGCAGGTGATATCAGAGTCTGATGGAGAGATTGGTTGGCCTCACTGCGGCGCGACAACGAGGCACCGTGCAGGGGTCAGAGCATGCCCTCGTGACACGATGCTCAAGATCCTCGAGTACACAAAACAGGATATACAACCTTCGTCGTTATCCCTCATAGCGTATGATAGCACATGATGCTTCGTCAAAGGAACTATCAAGCTTCAAGTCTGACTCAGGCCAGTGGCCATCAATGCCACCCTCCACGTATCCAACTCTTCCAGTACTTACAATCTAATCCTAGGTAGAAGATGGTTGAAATCGATGAAAGTCATGGCGTCTATATATCACCAATGCATCAAGTTCTCCCACGAGGACACTGTCATCAGGGTATATGTAGACGCCCCTTTTGAAAATATGGACATTGATTATGCTGCAAGCATCTCGACCGCACATGACTCGGTCTTGTCCACTGGCCACATTAAGAAGACGGAGGCTCCCGACGACACATCAATAGCGAAAGTCGACCATTCGTGGTCTCCCCCAGCATGCCAACAAAGGCTAACAAAGAGAGCAACCGGTCCTAACCTCAGACGGATATAAGATATAAACCCAACTTGGACAAAAGGCTGGGACCTCATGTATCAACTAGGGTATGTCCCACACACAGGGCTTGGAAAGAACAAACAAGGGCAGATAAGCCTCGTGGTCCCAAAGAACATCCTCAAACTTACTGGTGTTGGCTACCAGCCTGATGGCAAGGAAACCGATGCCTTCACAACTTCACCCAAATGGTCATTGTATGATCATTTCATCCACGGAACCACTTAGAAGGCCAACATGCCGAAGAGAGAAGAATCCTTCACCAAACCCCAAATAACATAAATCAAGCAGGTGGCCGAAGTCTTTGCTGACCTAATAGATTTAAGCTAGAATGAGGACATAGATAAACCACTCGAAGGACCAGACCATTATTCAGAACTGAGGAACCTCTTATCACCTGTAAGGAAAAGCATCACGAGCCCGAGCCGCTAGTAGAAGATTGGGAATCAACCGACGAAGAAGACTTCCACATCGCCGCTATAGAAGTCAAAGAAGAGTTGAGACTCGATGACCCTCAATCACCTGGATCGCTATCGCTCTAAATTTTCTGGAAAACTTTGGAAGAGGAATGGCATCCACCATCGAGTGACGATGAGGATTCTTAGCTAGATCTCCCTGCTCTCGAGTTTGAAGCGCAACTAGGCGAAGACCTCGAAAGGTTCTTCGAAGATGGAAATGAATCCCAATAAGAAGATTTTGACTTCGATAGTGATGCAGATTCTGGATGGTTATTCGTAAGATGGGAGTGTCCGTGGGGATGCCCTTGCATCACTCAGTCATACCAACCTCATTGTAGGGTATGTGCCTTCCTGCTCAGATATTGTGAGGCAGAACTTGTGAGACTAGAAAATGATAAGTCAAACCCATCTGAAGAGGAAGAACCAGAGAACCTTCAAATGTTTTTCGAAGATCAAGCAATCCTTTTAATAGAGGAGGCCAAATCATCGACCAAACCACCACCTTCATCACTTATCCGAAGAATCACGCCGGACAAAGGCTAAAAAAAATACCAAATTCAGAGCGGATCCATGTCATCCGAAGGCTTGCAAAATGGCTCCAGCAACCGTCCTCAACTAGGGGAACAACCCCTGTCGGTTCCTCTTCAGGAATCCGACCCTGTATCCTACTTATTATCAAAAATATAAAAAAAATAGAAAACCCCAAAACACCTAAAAATTTAAATTTTGAAAACCCAAAAAATTAGAAAACTTCAAAAAAGAGAGGGAGCCCTTCATCCTAGATCCATCTATCGACCAACAAAGCGACTTCACTCTTAAGGCTATGAGTGATGGTTATGCCAACGAAATCAAGGAAGAAATAACTAATATACCTGCGCCAAGATGTGCTGCTACTTTCAACACCATGGAGCCACTCCTTGACCCTGCTCGACACATCCACACGACTTGCCCCTCATGAGAGCGCAGGGCATCTCGGTGAAAGAGTAGGCCAATAATCATACCCAATGAGTTACTTTACGACTTTGAGAGGAGGATGAATAGCCTTGATCTACACCTCACTAAGGATGGCACAATCAACAATTGCACCGATGAAGATTTACCTCTGGCAAAACTAATCCCCCAGTGTAGCAATATTGTAGTTTATGTACTTACCAATGATGAAGGAGAAGGACAAACTACTGAGGAAACACAGGACTTCCTATGGGTCATCAAGCACTTCAACGAGCAAACTCAAGCCGTCGCATAACCTAGAGAAGAAATCAACTTCATCACCAAGGAGAAACCCAAGAAGCTACTGATCAGCGCAACACTCAGCCCCAAGGAACGACAACAAATCATCTAAGTCCTTCAAGATCACCTCAACTCCATCACATGGTCCTACGAAGACATGCCTAGTCTAGACCCGAGGCTAATGGAACTTTTTTTGGTCCTGAAACCTGATGCCAAGCCTATTAAGCAGAAGCTAAGAAGAAAGCATCCACAAATTGTGCTCCAAGTCAAAGAAGAAGTTGACAAGTTACATAAAGCTAAATTCATCCAAGTTGTCCTCCACCCTAAGTGGGTTGCAAATATTATCCCAATCTCTAAGAAAGACGGCAAAGTACGGGTATGTATCAACTTTCAAAAACTTAACAAGGCTTGCCCAAAGATGATTTCCCTCTACCTCACATCGACACTCTGGTCGATAATATTGTCGGACATGAGATGT
The DNA here is from genome assembly GCA_021018995.1 of Chloranthus sessilifolius. Lineage (NCBI taxonomy): Eukaryota > Viridiplantae > Streptophyta > Magnoliopsida > Chloranthales > Chloranthaceae > Chloranthus > Chloranthus sessilifolius. The sequence goes on from CM037588.1 coordinate 14,771,317, forward strand.
TATCCTTTATGGATGACTTCTTCGAATCAACAAGATCAAGTTAGTAGAATCTGACTAAGAAAAGACTTCTTTCACTAAGTCATGGATAACCTACTGTTACGTCGTCATGCCCTTCGGCCTAAAGAACTCAGGTGTCACGTATCAACATACCATGATGGCTGTATTTCACGACATGATGCACAAGTGTGTGAAAGTCTACGTTGAAGATATACTAGTAAAATCACAAACTCGTGCATGACATCCTACTCTTGTTGCTCTTTGACGGTCTAGTATGCGGCCGCCATGCCTCGGAGTAACTCTTCGGCTTCCTCTCCTCCCTTTTGTAGCTTTTGGATACTAAGCTCCACGAGTTGTTGGGTCGTAAAGTTTTATCCGATGCCGCTTTCTCCCTAGACATCATGGTTGCTAGTGCTCGCGGGGAGTAAAGGGATTTCCCTCATTGCTGGTCATGTTAATTTCAGGGTGACATGGGGGCGAATCATAAGACGGTTTAGCGTGGTGTATGGGGTTATCTTGGTACCCACATAACAGCAGATTACCGCTACTGGTTAGGTTTATTTTACGTATCTCTGAAATCTCTAACCTTTGGTAGATGCTTATAGACTCTCGGGGAGCTCTCGAGAGGGTGAGTGCGTGCAATAAAGTGAAAAAGCGAGAAATAAAACTAAACTAAGTAAAGTAAGGAAATAAAGCAGAAAAATAAAAAGCGAGAAATAAAACTAAACTAAGTAAAGTAAGGAAATAAAGCAGAAAAATAAAGTTAAACTAGACAGAAACTATTTTAGCAACAAAGTGTCCCATTGCGATCACAAATCTAATGGTGTGCGCTTTTTCTGGGTTTCTTTCAGTCCCCGGAAGAAGTGGCCCAATTCGATCCAACTGAACTCTGGCTAAGGGCGATGGAATAATAAGACTAGGAAATTACTGAAATTAAAGGGGCGAATTCTAAACAGAGAGTACCTGGGTGATGTGATTGCCAGCTGTAGATGTTTATCGACGCTATAACATGTCGCTGATCATGCGTGGGGAGATGCGAGTTAACTTATTCACTGAACGTCGGCCGACCGACTCTAGCAGCTAAAAATAGCCTAAGGTCTATCTAGTCTAACTTCCTAATCCTACTCTAAGTCTAATTGATTTTATCTTCTTGTCCTACTTTGAATCTAACTGGATGTGGGTCTCCTTGTGCTACTCTAACTTTAACTATTTTAGTTTCCTATTGCTACTCTAATTGAAAAAAGGGGGTGTGGCTCGCCATGCTGAGGAGGATCGTCCCCGTTCCCCGGTACACTTCGTAAGCTCCGTTGGGCAAATCGGGTGGCTAAGGGATATTTTATAAATACTGAGAATTATGGACTGTGTTTAAACTAGGAACTGTAGATTAAGAATTAAGACTTAGGGATCAAGAGCTTGAGAATTATGAGTTGAGAATTAAGAATCAGAATTAAAACTAGAACTTGAACTAAGAATTCAAAACTAGAACTAAGAACTAGAACTAGAACTAAAACTAAGAACTTAAAGTTAGAACTGAGAACTAGAACTATGAACTAAGAACTAAAATCTTAGAATTAAGAACTAAAATTAAAAACTAAAAACTAGAAACTAAGAATTAAGAACTAAAATTAAGAATTAAGAACTAGAAACTAAGAACTAAGAACGAGGGGAGCGATTACCTGAAGCTGAGCGCTTCTTCCTGGGTGAGCTTCTAAAGGTGGATCCTGCAGGTCCTGGGTGACTTTCTGTGAGCCACTCTTTCTTTTCTACCGGTTCAGGGCAAGGGGAAGAGGTTATCATGGTTAGAATTTGTTCAGGGCGTACCCTTTCTCCGGGCTTCTTCGAGATCTCTTGTTTCCTGAATAAATCTGGATTCAAGCATTACCTAAACATGCTGATTTAAATTTCTTATTTTAAGTTGTATATTCAGAGGGTATGCCCTCGATGTATTTTATAATTATTTTATCTATTTATGAAGTGATTATGTTTTTTTTTTTTTAAATTCCATTTGGGATTATTTATATTTCGTAACTTTTGGTTTAGTTGACTTTGTAGTATATTTGACTTGTTTTGAGTGCGAAGTTTATTTATTCAAGTCTGGTTTGATTTAGTTTATTTATTTTTGATCGGGGTATGTTGGGGACAGTTTTTTTTTTGTTTTGTTTAGTTTAGGTTCAGGTGTATAAACGATGGGGGGAATTTTTCAATTTAGTTTGATTTTAGTTGTAGTGCGTAAGTGATGTTGCATTTCTTCACTTTTTTTGTTTAGATTGGTCTTAGTTGAAATGTATAAATGATGTTGGGGGGGGCGCATTTTTTTAGTTTTTGATTCAAGGTGTGTATGTCCTAAGTTTGAAGTGTTTTTGGATTGACTCAAACAATGGCATAGTTTAGGTTGGCAATCAGTTTCGGAAGTCTCCTAATTCAGTCTTCTGAACCTGCTGTTCTGGGCACATATTTTGTGTTTCTGGAGAATTGCGCGCTTCACTCCGAACACATAAACAAATTGCACGCCGAAATGAGAGCACGCATTTCAAAGGGTCAGAAGGTCATTAAGCACCGGCGTCTGATTGCTTAATCGAATTCAGTGCAAGTCATTGGGCACAAGATTAGGGCGGTGGCTGGTCACTATTGAAGTGACTGTTGGCATTCTCGCACTCTTGTTTGGACGCTTGATATGATTACGCGCCTGGTGGGCGGCGTGCAACTGAGCGATCGGGTTAGTTTGAGCGGGCGATAGTCCATTTGTGCGCCCTATTACGAGAGTTTGATCTAGATTAAGCGCGGGAATAGTGGTGCGTGATTTAGTTGCGCGAGTGAGTTTACGCGCGTGATTCAGGTATGTTCTATATATAGTTCAAAAACGTCTCATTCTTCCCGTGCTATTCATTTTGGTCTTTAATTCTTGGTTTCCTTGTTTTCTTGCGCTCTATTTTTCGTGTTTTTATGATATCTTGCGATCCGGTCATCCGTTTCAAGCACTGTTTCTTCTGTTCTTTCCAATTTTCAAATTCTTTATTTTAAGATGGAGTCTGAGGGTGGTGGTAGGCGTGATCTTACTATTTTTGAGTTAGAGAGGATGATGATGGGGGAGATAGGTGAGACCTCTGAGGCTCGGACCGATGCTGTTGTCGAGGAGGTGGCTAGAGAGGAGGTACCGGAGGTTGACCAGGGTCACAGGGAGGAGGTGCCCGAGATTGAGCAGGGTGTAGCTGAGGAGGAGGGTGAGAGGGTCAAGGAGCACCAGGGTGAGGAGCGTCGTGATCGCAGACACTTCCCACTGGAGGATTTCTTCGCTCAGGGCTGGGTAGGTACCCGTGAGCAAGAGTTCTCTCATTCTTTCCAGGCATTTTAGGTTATGACATAGACTTATTAGGATCTAAAAACCCCTTTTTTTCAATTCATGTCAAACCTGCATTAATGATTGATTGCGTGCTCACTCAAGCATCATGACGGCATCTAGAGATTGGTCATGTTTCTATTCAGTTGTTCTTATCATGTTTTATGTGTTTGTTGTAAATTGTTATCAGTGTATCTAGATATATTTTATTTGCTTTTAGCTCTAGATATGTTTGTCATTGGTCATAGGTATGTGTTAGTCTTATTGTCGTTATTTTGTTCTGTTCAATAGGAGCCCCCGTAGCTAGCTATCAGCTCGACATGGACCGAGTCTCATACTTGGTACCGTACCTTGCCGGAGTTTCAATAGGCGCATTTGATGTCTTTTGGCTTCGGGCCGATCCTAGAGCTGGAGCCCTTTCAGGTCGATCATGGCTTGATTACGGCGATTTTAGAGAGGTGGAGGGAGGAGCATCAGGCGCTTCTCTTTCCAGTTGGCATGATGCTGTCGACTCTAGAGGACTGGGTTCGCATTATCGGCCTTCATTTTGAGGGTGAGCCGATCACAAGGCAAATGGCAGGAGCGTACTTGGAGGTGTGTGAGGAGATTTTGGGTGTGCCGTATAGATCGAGTGGCTCGGGGCCAAGTGTGGTTCGAGTCACTTGGTTCTTTGATACGTTTACGAGTGGCTTCGTCCCTTCGAGGCATCATTCAGAGGTGAGGGCATCTTATAAGGCGCGTTGTGTGGTAGTGGCGGGCCGGGAGCTCGTAGTTGAGCCGGGGTTGGCTGCAGATAGGGTGCTCTGAGCGTTCTTGATGCACTTCCTCGGTGCAGTACTCTTCTCTTCTTCGACTCGGGGATGCATCACCGGGTTATTTTTTATGGTTCTCAAGGACTTGGATAGGTTCCCTACCTATGCGTGGGGTGCGGCCGCATTGGCACATCTCTATGAGCAGCTTTATTGTCGGGGATGGGGCGTCGCGACGATCGGAGGTTTCCTTCGTAACCTCCAGGTGAGTTTTAGTTAGTTGATGTCATAGCGTCTTTATTTTTCTTGGTCTTTTGGTGGTAGCTATTCAGCGTTTCTCTTTTGTATTTTTTTTTAGTTCTGGGTGTATGACCATTTTACTTTTCTTCGTCTGGGAGTTCCATTGGAGGTGACGTTCACATTTCCTCGGATGTACGTGTGGAGGGAGGCGTTGAGGGGTCGTCGCTGGTCTTCGGATCTTTAGACCGCACGCTATCTCTTCGAGGACATGCATGCGGGGCAGGTATATATCATTGTGTGTACATTTTGTGTCATTTTGTTTCGGTCTTTCAGGATATGAGGATTCATTGATGCGTTGGCTTGTTTATTTGGTTAGGTGATTTGGAGGCCATACGCGGCCGAGGAGGATGCGGGTGTGCTAGTGATTCAATCTGTCAGCCCTTCTTCGACGTGGACATATGGGTCCATTATTTTGAGAAGGTGGAGAGGATCCACCTCTCTCGGGTGGTGCGACAACTGGGGCTCGCTCAGGGAGTCCCTCCAGAGATTCGCCACAGGGTGGTGAAGAGGATGACCGGCCCCCCAGGCAAGAATTTTATGGAGCGGATGGCACTTTAGATGGCCGATTTCAAAGCTAGGGGGACCAAGGTCACAGGGCCGCGTGACAAGACGGATGCCCAAGAGTATAGGAGATGGTTTAGTGCACTGGGTGGCAGGCGCCTCTTCACACGTCCCTTCCATGGGAGTGGCTCTTTTACGGTTGGTAGGTCAGAGTCAGCATCGGCATTGAGGGAGAGACTGGTCGCATTGGAGCAGGGCCATCTCACTGCAAGTGTACGGGGGGCATTAGACACCCTCCACAGGGTGATGGAGCAGATGGGGTGTGCTCCTCGTCTAGATGAGGAGATGCTGCACTCCTTAGCCCTCTTGGTTGCTCAAGCTAGGGGAGCGAAGGATGTGTTGGGGGCTCGGCTAGCGGAGGCTCGACAGCTCCTGGTGAGTTAATTTTATGTTGACTTGGTCTTCTTATTGTTTTAATATAGTTGTGGTATCTTTTTTTTTATTTTGGATAGTCCGAGAGAGGCCGAGGTCGCTAGTCATGTGGTGATGATCGGATTGTTACACAGTCAGCAGCAGGTCGGCCAAGAGGTGGAGGCCAGTTTGCGATCTAAGATCGATCGATTGGTAAGTGTCTATATTAACTTGATTTGTTAATTTTTAGTATTGGGGGCTTGCCGACTGATGTGTTTATTATTATTCATAGAGAGTTGAGCTTGCTGCTAGAGGTCCCATTCTAGCATTTGATCCGTCTTCAGTTGCTTCCTCCAGTCGGGAGGATCCAGCGATGGCTCAGCTTTAGGCCGAGTTAGCTCATTGGGTAAGTTCCATTCAATCTTTTAACTCATTTATATAATCATAACAATTCATCGGGTATTATTGTTTTGCTTTCTTAACGTTTTACTAACATTATGTGGTATTTCAACGTCAGGTCACCGAGGAACTCGAGGGAGGCGACTGCTACCTCTCTACGTCCTGAGAGTCAGGTATAGTTTTTGGTTTGGTGTAATTTAGTTTAGGTTATTTCCTTTTATTTTGTTCTGGCATATTTTGTGTTGGTTTGTTTGTTTTTTTTTTGTTTAGGTCGTTCCTGACTCTACTCCTGGGGCTCCCCCTAAGGAGTCTGTTCCTATCCCTACTCAAGTATGTTTTAGTTATTGCATTTATGGTTCATTTTTTATTATAGTGTCATCTGATGTGTTTGTTTATTCTCGTTGCAGCCACCTACATTTGTTGTCCCTTCTATGCCTTCCGTCGATCCAGTGACTGCTGAGACGGTTGAGCGACTTCTGGAGGAGAGGCTGGATCTGGTATAATTATTTCCTTTTCAAAGTTTTTTTTTGTTCATATATATATATATATTGGTTTTCTTTGACTTGGTGCAGTTATGCAGGTTTGTCAGCTTAAGGAGGCGCATCTAGAGGCGATACAAGCGCGTGCCACTCCTGATGCGAGATAGATCCTTGGGGAGACACAGAGTCGCAACGACCTGTTTGTTGAGATGATGGTTACACAGAAGACTCAGACTGAGGCATTAGAGGCAGCGCATCAGACGATGTGAGAAAAGATGCGGGTGACCCTAGATCAGCTGTAGTATCGTCTGACGAGGAGTGAGCGGGGGGTCAGTAGGCTGGCTAGTCAGCTTTGTGGATCGGAGTCGAGGGCTACGGGTTCCTCGGCTGGGCAGTCTCGTCACACATCTTGTGATCGTGTCATGGGTGATGCTCGTGAGGATTCTGTTGTTCGGGAGATTCTTTCGAGGTATCCTCCTCATTCGCGATTGAGGCAATCTGTTAGTCAGACGAGTGAGGGGGGTTCTATGGCAGGGCCTCATCGGCTAGAGGTTTCGAGGACCCCGAGTGCTGGGATTGTGTTTTCGGAGGACCAGCCTGCAGACCTCCGAGTTGATGATACTGGGGACAGCAGTGCTCGTCGATCCCAGCGGCAGTGCAGGGAGTAGGGGTGTGTGTGTGTGTTTTTTTGTCCATTGTGTGTGCATTGTATATGGGGATGTCCCCGGTGACAAGTGTAAAATGAAAATAAAATTTTGATATATATATATATATTAGTTATATACCTGATTGGTTCATTTTCTTTTAATTATCTCTTGCGTCTACTTTTGCTTTTTTAGTTCCTTTAGCACCGTCGACCGTCACTGGGACTTGGATGCTTCCTGAGCTGGCCCGGTGGTGGTTGAAGGTTGCTTCGTATCTGCACATATAGAGGTAATGCTATCAGTAGTTTTTATTCTCCCCCTTGCTAGTTGTCAAGGGGGATGAGTGTCTCAGATCGAGGTCTGGTAGTAAAGGTGGATATATGCTTTTTTTTTCTTTTTTCTTCTTTTCTTCTTTTTTTTACTTTTTTTTTTCTTTTTTCCCTTCTTTTTTTTTGAAATGAAAACAATGTAACAGGGAAAGCAAATAACTAAAATAACAATAAAAATAAAAAAATAAAAAAAATGCCCCAGTGTAGAAGCGTGGTAGAATTGACAGTATAGTATCTTCAGTAGCACTCTCTGGATGGTAACTTTATCATTTCTCGTCTTCTTTATGGAAAAGTCAGAGCTTCTAATGTGATTCTCCTTCTGATCCAAAAATATCTGCCCCAGTGTGTAGATGCAATGGATCTTTTCTGAGCTATTGATTAGCACTTTGGGTCTGTAAGCAGTCATGGGTATTTGGTGAGTTAGTTTTGAAGAATAGTTCATCATTACTGTCATTGAATCGGGGGGAAGTCGTTTCGATTAGGTCAGTTGCATACGAGGGTCTATCCTAGGGTGGTGGTCATCCTATCCCATGGTTATCAAGGAGAAGTATGGTAGGTATAGTGGGTGATTGCGTCAGTCATCATTCATCGGTTCTCAGTTTCATTTCTAGGAGCATCCTGTAAGGCTTTTGATTGGGGAAGAGCTCAATCATGGCATCATGTAAGGCTTCTGAAATAAAAATAAAAGAAGGGGGGTAGAGCTCAGTGATGAGGGGAATAGTTTGTATCTAATGCTTCCCAAAAGGGATAAGTAACAATATTTTTCTCAGAGGGATACGGGATGTCATGATTGAGCTCTTCGTCATGTTTCGGTACCATCAAAATCTCACATTCTATGGTTAACAGGAGTTTGTCCTCCTCCCGCCACTTTATGACGACATCTTGTAGTATGAGGACATTAGGGATTTCCTCGCAGCTTGGTTATACACTTTAATAAATTTATCAGAGATGTCCTTACGGCCTGCTTATTCTTCTCTGAGCTCATTGACTTATTCATTCGTCATAATGATCTCACTCAAAATTTTGATATATGTATTCTTTGAAAGCTTCCTGCTAGTGCAAGAATAATGAGTCTTGATTGAACCTAGCATCTTCATTTTTTTTATATCTCCTCCAATGGTGGGGGAAATGAAATAAGGATCGGGTGTTACTTATGCTTTTGAAAGAAGTTAGGTATGTCACTAGTCCTTTAATCAGATTGCTCGAGTGAGAAAAATGGGCGATAAATCGGAGGTCTTAAGGATATTCTGAGAATTGATGACGTACGACCAATGAATGGGTCGTGACAACTACGGGGGTGATGAGTATAAGTACTTAATCACAGAATATGATGATCACAGGGCTAAGGATAATCTTTTCTAAGGTACATGGCGTTCCAACGGCTACGGAGTTCTTCCCCGTCTTGGTTCGCCAGTTTGTATGCATTTCTAGGGTATGCGGCTATTATGATATAAGGGCCTTCCCAATTCAGTTTCAGTTTTCTTTTTGGATGGGCGTGACTGGAAGTCATGATTTTCTTTAAGATTAATTCTCCAATATTAAAGATTCGTTCGAGGACTTTCTTATCGTAACCCCTAACTACTCTCCTCTTATATACCTGAGCGTGATCAGCTATCCTTAGACGTGTTTCATCAAGCTGCTCTAATTGCGTGAGTAGGGAAATTCTCCTCTCGTCTAAGGATAGCTCATCATCGAGTTGAATTCGTAAGGATGGTACTTGTATCTCATTTTGTAATAGCCTAAAAAAATTGCGTTAAATAGTGACCTCGAGATCCGTGCCCGACTGGTCATAGGTTTGACTAAACAGGAGTTCACTAGTTGACTTGAGAAGTGATGAACATATGTGATGTGAATATGATGTAAGTATGTGGACTGTAATGTAAATATGAGGTCGCATACACCTATCTAGGTGTATGTGCTTAACACCAAGACAAGAGGGATATAAGGGTTTAATAATCCTATTTCTCTTTTATTTGAACCATTGAAGAGAGAGTTCAGAGGAGAGAGGGAGAAGTAAAGAGGAGTTATTGAGGAGGGGGTGAATGCAAATCAAAGGGATAGATAAGAGCATTCATTGACGGATTCAAAGCGTTTGGGATCGTGAAACGAGTGATGGAACCCTAGCCATTAAAACCCAACAAATCTATCCCTTGATGGGATTCTTGAGGTAAGTTTTAAATTGAAGTTAATGCATAGATGAAGGATGATTAAATTCTGTCAAATATGCTTAGAAGAGTAGATTGAAGGCTTAGAAAAGAAAGGATAGAGATTTGGAAGAACAGCCCGAAAGGGGGCTGAATCTGGCCAAATCGATTAATCGAAATGGGAGTTCTATCAATCGATTTTGGCCCAGAAGTTGAAAAGTCATGGAAGCCCGATTTCGATTAATCGAAATGAATTTCGATTAATCAATTTAGATTTCGATTAGTCGATTTGGAAATCGACTAATCGATTGGGAAGCTCCAGCCACTGGAGAAATGAAACCTAGGAAAATCGACTAATCGAATTGGGAATTCGATTAATCGATTTCGGATTTCGATTAATCAATTTGGGATCGATTAATCGATTTTGAGATCTCGATTACTCGATTTAAGAATCGACTGCTTTATGTTGGAGACCTCGATTAATCGATTTGGGAACGATTAATCGAATTTGAATCTCGATTAATCAATTTTGAGAATCGATTAATCGATTTTGGTTTCGATTAATCGATTTTGGGAATCGATTAATCGACTTTGACAGTTTTGCTTAAACCTTATAGTAAACTTTGAGATTTAGGGAGGGTCTTGGACCTTCTTTGTTACATCTTTAGTGATGAGTTACATGTGTTATATTGTACCATAGGTGGTAAGTATGATCATGAGCACAAGGAGCCGCGTGGGACCTTGATGCTTGAAGTTTCAAAAACTTGAGGTAGGGAACACCTTGAACATGTACTTTAATTTCAAGAGCATGTATGTAGTGATATAATCATCAAATTGAAGTTGTTTTTAAATTGTAAAAATTTTTGTGAAAATGGGTGCGTGTGTGACACCAAAAATGTGATAAAGGCATCTGTGTGATGCAAGTAACTAAGAACAAGTAATCTAATGAGATTGAGACATCCCCAGGGGATGAGGAAGTAATAAAGGCATCAGGTGTGATGCGGGTATGTATACATCCCAGGGATGTATACATAGGATTGAATAATTACTATTGAGGCCTAACTGATATAAGATAGCACACTTACACGGTGAACAACTACATGTAATGCACATGATATTTTTGTTATTTGAGGTTAGGAGGATACCCCACCGACGTGGCGGGATACCCACGACTGACGCAGCAGGATATCCGTGACCGGTATGGTGGCGAATCCGTACACCAGCACGGAGGTTTATCAGTGACCGTAAGTACATCCCAGGGATGTTGTGTGATATTTAACCCCGCCGCCTAGTGAGAAAGGGGCTTGGGTCATATTCCCAGGGAATACATGTTTCTACAACTGTCTAATTAGATGACGTTGAAGGGTATCTCATCGGAGCTCGATGCTATATTGCTCGGGGACTACTTAAATTGAAGATTTAAGTTTTGCTTTAGGCATGTTCAGCGTCATTCATGATTAAATCAACAGTAATGTAATACATGCAACTTACCAGTAAATTGAGTGTAAATCATCTGCTTTTAATTGGTTTCCTAGCAAATGCATAGATTCATCATGCTTTGAATATCATGGAATATATGTGAGTTTTGATTTATATGTTCATTGTGTAGTTCCCTATTGAGCTAGGATGTAGCTCACCCTTTAGACTATATGTTGCAGGTCCACTGATAACAGCGGGGGACGTGGATTCGAGTGATTCGGATTACGTACCTGGAGACGAGTTGGAGCCTCCTCCCGAGGACTTCTTCTAGGTGACTGTTGTGCACTTTGATAGAGAGTCAGTTTTGTGAGCAGATTAGTGCCGCTTCGTATGTCAAGCCTTTATTTTTGAAACAATGTAATTAAACTAGATTATTCTTTTGGCGAACCATCTAGGGTGATCTAATTATCACCGATGGTTCGGGTCGGTTTTCTGTTCATACAGTGGCATGAAAGTAGAACTGTCTTTTTACATATGCCAGTTGGGCATATTAACGTTTTTTTGCTTTAATGAAATTAATTGTTTTATTTGTTAAATTGTGCATGCTATACCAATGTTCCGTGCTAAGTTTTGGGGCACGGTCTGGAGGATCGTGCTGATGGCACGGGTTTCGGGGTGCTGAAATCAGGGCTGTCACAGTTGGTATCAAAGCCATTTCTTTTAGAAACTTTGACAATCATTCTTTTGTCAGAGCATAGGGACTTCTGCTAATGAAAACTTTGTTTTCACGTACAGACCGTGATGTTACCTAAAGGAAGGGGCCGACCCAGGGGCAGCCATAATAGAAGTTTACGTAGTGGAGATGGGTGCATCTCTCCTACAAATAGAGTACCTATAGGAGATGGAGGGGCTTCTGACAGTGGTGACCAAGGAAGCCAAGACCAGGAAGAGAGCCGTGATCGAGATCGTCAGGAATCAAAGAGAGCAAGAAAGAGTTAGAGAAAGAAATGAAGATAGAGAGGAGCGTCAGAGGATGATGCACACCATGGAGACCATGGCAGCTGCTATGGCTCAACAGGCAGCATCTTTGGCAGCTCACACGGCTCATGAGCAGCATCAGCCACCGACACCTCCAGTAGCTCTGACACCGCCACCATCATCTGCTTTTACTGAGTTTAGGAGGATGAGACCTCCTAGCTTTTCTGGACAGGGAGAGCCCATAGTGGCAGAGCACTAGTAGAGTGAGATGGAGAAGGTGTTCACTGTGCTCACATGTACTGAGGATGAGAGCATCCGTTGGGCAGCTTATATGTTGGACGGGGGGGCTGAGCCTTGGTGGAAGTCCGTTTCTAGGACTAGGGCTCAGGAGACCTCAGATATGCCATGGACTTGGGACGAATTCGTTGAGGAATTCAATAAACAGTACTTCCCTGAGGTAGTAAGGAACCAAATGGAAATCCAATTTTTACAGCTTACTCAGGGGAAGATGACAGTGAGAGATTATGGAGGGGAGTTCATGCGACTCGCTCGCTTTGTGCCTGACTACGTCATCACGGAGATGATGAGAGCAAAATGGTTTCAGCAAGGGTTGAGATCAGACGTGAGGGGAGGAGTAGCACCATTCCAGCTGAGGACCTATGGAGAGGTCATGAGTAAGGCCTTGGTGGTAGAAGAAGAAAACAATAACAAATACCACCAGAGGGAGCAACAGGGAAGGTGGAACTCTGATCAGAGCAGAACGGGAAACTATGAACCGGTGAACAAAAAGACGAGATTCAAACCAAATAATCAGAAACCACCGTTTCAAGGAGGCTATGGAAGACCGACGTAGCAAAATAACCAGCAGAGATTTCCATTGCTTGCGTCGGGGAGACCGATACGCTATGAGAGCCCTGCGATTACTACAGGAGCCACAGTCACACAGGGGGTTTCTCGAGCAGCTTCTTCCACGCCATGTGAGACTTGTGCCAAGTGTGGCAAGCCTCACAAGACAGCGGACTATAGGGTAGGCACTCGAGGATGCTTTCGATGTGGCAAGGTGGGCCACTTGATCAGGGAATGCCCCGAGGTGAACAAAGGGAAGACGGCTTCAGTACCTATTCCACGACCGATACAAGCAAGGAAGCCGATCATCCAAGGAAGAGCCTACGCAGTCACAGCTCAAGAGGCTCAGAACACAAACGATGTCATTCAAGGTGAGCTTTCTTTTAAATAAAGAATTTCAATTCTTGAAATTTTTAGATAGAAAAGGTGCAACTATATTTAGAAAATATAAGAAAAAGCTTGCATGTGATAAATTCTAGTATAATGATAATAAACAAGATATATATGTGTATGTATAATTAGGTGGATTACACATCTATAAGAAGGGAAGCGACATGTCATACGAAGCTCGAGTGTTGATAGACCCGGGGTCTACCCACTCATTTGTTACACCTCGCTTCACAAAGAAGATGAAAGTCGACCCAGAGGAGTTAGACTTTGTTTTAACCGTGACGGTTCCTACTGGGAAAGCGGTCGATACCGAGAAGGGTTGCAACTCCGTGATCGTGAGGGTCATGGATGGAAGTGATTTTGAGCTACCCGTGAACCTAATTCTGTTAGATATGTAAGGATTCGACGTGATTCTTGGCATGGATTGGCTATCAACCAACTGTGCGACGATAGATTACAAGAACAAAATTGTCACTTTTAGACCGAATACAAGGAGATCTTCCGATTTAGAGGAGAAAGAACGACGCACCTACCACTTATCTCGGCAGTCAGGGCCGAGCGATTGATCAGAAAGGGGTGTAGCAGATACTTAGCATTTTTGAAGGAGCAAAAAGAGGAGAAGAATGTGATCTCTTAAATAACAGTTGTGCAAGACTTCGCCGATGTATTTCCAGAGGAGTTACCTGGATTACCTCCAGAGAGAGAAATAGAATTCGCCATCGACTTAGCACCAGAAACGAAGCCTGTGTCTAAAGCACCATACAGAATGGCTCCTGCTGAGTTGAAGGAGTTGAAAGAACAGCTACAAGAGTTAATGGATAAGGGGTTTGTTAGACCGAGCGTGTCTCCATGGGGAGCACCGGTCTTGTTTGTAAAGAAGAAGGATGGGTCAATGCGTATGTGCATTGACTATAGACAGTTGAACAAACTCACTATTAAAAATTGATACCCTTTGCCTAGGATAGATGACTTATTCGATCAACTGCAAGGAGCGAAGTACATCTCCAAGATCGATCTGAGATCTGGATACCATCAGTTGAGAGTCAAGGCAGAGGATATTCAGAAAACTACATTCAGGACTCGATACGGACACTATGAGTTCCTAGTGATGCCGTTTGGGTTGACAAATGCCCTGGCGTCATTCATGAATTTGATGAATAGGGTGTTTAAACCACACCTAGACTCTTGATCTATTCAAAATCAAAAGAAGAGCATGAAAAGCACTTGAGAATAGCCCTACAAACCCTACGTGAACACCAGTTATATGCCAAGCTTAGCAAATGTGAGTTTTGGCTAGAAGAAGTTAGCTTTTGGGGACATGTTCTCTCAAAGCTTGGTGTCACTGTAGATCCAGCAAAGATCGAAGCAGTGGTGAATTGGGAGCAACCAAAGACTGTGACCGACATCCGCAGTTTCCTTGGATTGGCGGGTTACTACCGACGTTTCGTTGAGGGTTTTTCAAAGATATCAGGGCCACTCACCAGACTCACACAGAAAGATGCAAGGTTTGAATGGAGTGAGGCATGCGAGAAGAGTTTTCAAGAACTCAAGAAGACACTCACTTCAACTCCAGTGTTAGCTATACCTTCAGGCAGTGGAGGGTTTGCAGTGTATAGCGATGCTTCGTATACTAGTTTAGGCTGTGTACTTAATCAGCACAAACAGGTGATAGCGTATGGGTCAAGACAGTTGAAAGAGCATGAGAAGAATTATCCGACACACGACCTGGAATTAGCAGCGGTCATTTTTGCGCTTAAGATTTGGAGACATTACTTGTACGGTGAGACGTTTGAGATTTTCACCGATCACAAGCGCCTCAGATATCTGTTTACACAGAAGGAACTAAATATGAGACAGCGCAGATGGATGGAGTTTCTCAAGGACTATGACTGTTCCATACAGTACCATCTAGGCAAGGCTAATGTAGTAGCTGACGCCTTGAGTCGAAAGAGTTCAGCTCAATTGGCTAGTTTAATTTTGGGTATGCACAGATGGAAACTGTTTGAAGATCTGGCCCTATACGATGCAAACATTGAGTCTCAAGCTACAAGAGCCTTCTTAGCTAATATCTCAGTGAGACCGATGATATTTGAGCATATCCATGAGCTACAGATGAAGGACCCGGCACTAACAAAGATTCGTCAAGATGTAACTGAAGGCATTACATCTGAGTTTTCAATCAAGGAGGATGGTTCCTTATTGTTCAAGGACTGCCTCTGTATTCCGAATAACGCCGATCTACGACGAACAATTCTTGATGAATCACACAAGTCAAGCTATGCTATCCACCCAGGAAGCACAAAGATGTATCAAGATTTGAAAAAGAACTATTGGTGGAGAGGCTTGAAACAGGATGTGGCAGAGTATGTGTCGCGGTGTTTGACGTGCCAACAAGTGAAGATCGATCATAGACATCCCGCGGGTCTATTGCAACCTCTACCTATACCGGAATGGAAGTGGGAATCGATCTCTATGGACTTCATCGTTGGACTCCCGCATACTGCGAAGAAGTACAATGCCATCTGGGTAGTGGTCGATCGATTGACCAAGTCAGCGCACTTCTTGCCTTACAACACGATGTACACGGCGGGAAGACTAGCAGAGTTATATATGAAGGAGATTGTCCGTTTGCATGGGATTCCGAGTAGCATTGTTTCGGACCATGACCCATTATATACATCAAAGTTCTGGAAGAAATTTCAAGAAGGAATGGGAACGCGACTGGATTTCAGTAAGGCATTCCATCCGCAAACCGATGGGCAGACTGAGAGGGTCAATCAGATCATTGAGGATATGCTAAGGGCATGTATGTTAGAATTACAAGGATCGTGAGATCAGCATCTACCCTTAATTGAGTTTGCATATAACAACAATTTTTAGACAAGTATTGAGATGGCACCATATGAAGCACTTTACGGACGGCGATGTAGATCGCCCATCAATTGGGAAGAATCGGGCCTATGTTCGTATGATAAGGGCAAAACTCAAAGCGGCTCAGAGCAGACAGAAAAGCTATGCCGATATCAAGCAGACGAGTGTAGACTTCAAGGTGGGTGAACACGTGTTTGTGAAAGTGTCACCTATGAAGGGAGTCATGAGATTTGGAAAGAGAGGGAAGCTAAGTCCCTGCTATCTTGGACCGTTTGAAGTTTTGGGTCGAGTATGGGAAGTTGCTTACCGCATTGGATTGCCACCGTTATTCGATCCAGTACACAATGTCTTCCACGTATCTATGCTCAGGAAGTACCTTAACGACCCTGACCACGTGTTGAGCGGTCAAGCTTTTGAGATGCATGAAGACATGACCATGATCGAAGAGCCGGTGAAAATTTTGGAGCGAAAGGAACAAGTGTTGCGAACGAAAGTGATTCCACTAGTACTTGTCCGATGGAAGCATCATCCAGCCGAGGAAGCTACATGGGAACGAGAGGCCGATGTGAAGGACCAATATCTGGCCTTGTTTTCGACAACTTGAGAGTCAATTGTACCCCCGCAAGCATGTTTGTGGATTTTAACAATACTTGTAATCCAATGTAGATTTTGATCAAAGTATGAGATAGACACAATTTTATACGCACATGACCATGATGATGTGCTTTGTAGAACCAAGGATCAGTTGGTATCATAAATTACCAAGATAAATCAAGGAAACAGAGAATTTTGAAAGTTTAAAGAACCTGATCAAAACCGATTAATCGATTTGGAATTTTGATTAATCGATTTTGTTCGATTAGTCGACTGGCATGTGCCAGTGACTGGAAATTTGATGAGGATTCAGGAAATGAAAGAAGGAAAATTTCGATTAATCAATTTGGGTTTCGATTAATCGATTTTAGATTTCGATTAATCGATCTTGAGGTACGATTAATCGAACAACTTAGGAAATTTTGAAGAATTTGAAGAATTTTGTGTGATTTCGATTAATCGAAGAACAATTCAATTAATCGATTTGGAATTTCGATTAATCGAACTGGAGTCTGACTAATCGAGTAACTTAAGGAATTTTAAAATTTTTGGAAGGAATGCACGATTTCAATTAATCGAAGTAAATTTCAATTAATCGATTTTAGAATTTCGATTAATCGACTGGCTCACACCAATGAGCTCCAAAACTCAACATTTCTAACGGATACGATTTCAATTAATCGAAATAGTTTCGATTAATCGATTTTGAGTTTCGACTAATCGATTAATCGATTTCGCGCGGCTTAACCTAATTTTGAAACTTGATTAATCGAATTTGAATTTCGATTAATCGAAGGCAATCTGTATATACATAAGTTGGGGTTTTGGTGCCCATTCAAAAATTTTAAACCTTGGGTGCCATTTCTTCTTCTTCTCCAAACGGTCAAGACTGCTAAGGTTTTGGATTTCCTTCATCGATTTCAGACCAAGATCACTTACTTTCACGATGAAACCTACGATAAACCCTAGTTTGACTCTTTTCCTTCAAATTTGAGCTATAAAAACCCTAATTTTGTTGGATTTTCACCAAAATGCCACCAAAAACCCGATTGTCTTCGAAGAAGGCAACCTCTAAACTCCTGGTCCAGCGTAAGAACGCCGCTCCGCCACCACCTACCCCATCACCGGTGAGGACTCCATCACCGTCGACATCGGAGACCACCTCCGGTTCGACGAGCGCGTCTTCGCGTGAGTCTTCACGCGAATCCACACCCATGCCGCCACCACCCACCAATGTCCTTCAACCCAATGAGTGGTGGGAGGCTAAAACCTTCGAGGTTGAGTACATCATCGACCCAACCCTCTTCACAAACCCCGAGGTACTGGGCAAGACCCAATGGGCTCGTAATTACCTCCAAAATGTCAGTCTCGGCAATATTTTGAAACCAATCCGGGGTTCCTACTACCCTAGGTTGGTTAGATTGTTTTACCAAGGGCTAACGGACGGCCCTACTGACGATATTATTTTGACCAAGATTGAGGGTCGGGAATACACGATCACCCGTCGCCACATACACAAGGTACTCAAGTGTTACCTCGATTTCACACCAGAGACCACCCTCTTTCCACCCTTCGAGGAAGAGGTTAAGTTTGAGGAGATCGTCGCCCGTATGACCAACGGGAAGACGGGGTCAGGATCCTCCATTAGGAGGGTCGACCTTCCCCACTATATGTGGATGCTTGATTTAATAATCAAGTGTAACCTCTACCCCATGCGCCACGACACGGAGCGCGTAGAAAAGGTGCAGCAGGCACTTTATGTGGCCTTCTATGGCCGATGGTTTGATGCCACCATGCTCATCCTCGAGGGGATGAGGTACATAAAAGGAAAATTGATGAAGGGCAACTTGAGGCCTAATGAGAGGATGTCGTATGCTCGGCTCATATCGAGCATGTTGGAGTGTTACTCCAACGCTCCCGAGTATGTGGTATCGCCCCATGAGGTGAGGACAACGGACCAAGTGAAGACGTTTTTAAAGTCTTCCTGGAGCCGTAGTTACAATTTATTGAAGCGGACCCTACCGGCTCCGAGTCCCGTTCCAGCAGCAGCAGCTCCAGTACCACCACCACCCCCACCACCACATCTAGACCCACCCGTGGTTGGGGCACACCCAGTTGAGCCACTAGCGGAGGGGGCACTCTCCCATACCACCACTTCACCTACGCCGCCAGCACAGTCCGCGGTAGCTACACCTACTTCTTCCTATCGTCGGCGTGTGGCTCGCCAGGGACCGACGATCGAGGACGTGTTGGCCAGGATGGAGCCCAACAACGAGCAAATGAATAGGAGGATGGACTTTCTGATGTTCCATACACTTGGACTTTCTGATGTTCCATACACTCCGCTACATCTACCCATTAGACTACCAGCGGTGCCTCGCACAGGAGGAGGAGTGGACAGCAGGCCAAACCGCCTTCCATAGGTGTCCAGTCTTCCATCTAAGCACATCAGCTGTCGGTGCATCAGGCTCGGCACCACAGCAGCCCGAGCAACCACCTAAGACAGAGACACCCCAGCCGATACCACCGAAGCCGCCAGTTCCTCCACCGGAGCCTACCCCTACATTAGTCAGCCTGGCGAGGGGACGGCGTGAGACTGAGACGAGGATGTTCCTTTTTGTATGCCGATTATGGCACTTTTTATGTAATTGAAAAGATGTAAACAGCAAGTTGTAAAATTTTAGAATTCAATGAAATACAGAAAAAATTTTGTGTATCTACGTGAATTAACTATGACTAATAGCTCTGAATAATGCATCCGTCAACTTTTAGTGTGTGGGTACGCGACACCCCAGTGTGCGGGGTACGCACGTGAACACCTTTGGGTTATTTTCGAGGACGAAAATTCCCAAGGTGGGGAGGATGTAATAACCCAAAAAATTTGCGTTAAACAGTGACCTCAGGATCCGTGCCCGACTGGTCATAGGTTTAACTAAATAAGAGTTCACTAGTTGACTTGAGAAGTGATGAACAGATGTGATGTGAATATGATGTAAGTATGTGGAGTGTAATGTGAATATGGGGTCACATACACCTATCTAGGTGTATGTGCTTAACACCAAGACAAGAGGGAAATTGTAACGACCCGACTTTTCCAATCCCTCAGGTATAGGAAAGGTCGGTTCGCCAACCTATCGAATAAACGATAAGCCGGACAAACAGGGCACATATCAGAGTAAAGCGCAATAAATATCCATAGCTAAAATAAATGCGGAAGCAATTAAAAGTAAAGAACCACCGATGATGGCCGACCATCATCGAAACATGGCTCATAACAGAAATCAACGTCAAATATAAAACTATGGTATCCAACTAAAATGGGCCCACAAATTCAAGTCTAACTCTCACCACAAATAAGAAAATCAGTAAGTTCTATACTGGGAAAAACTCCTCAGGAGGAACCTCAAGCTCTTCCTCAGGCACGTAGTCAGGATCAGTCTCACAGCCCTGAATAGCCACGTCAATACCTGAACCTATGACGTATAGTCGGAGTGAGCTAACCAACAAAGCTCAGTAGAAGAAAGACATCTACGGCATTTTACTTTAACTAACATGGTTTCAAAACAAATATCGGAATATAGCTTGTCAAACATATAAGCAGATAATAAATCAATTTAGGAAATCATATGTAAGATTTATTTCTAAATGTGTGAAAACAGTTTCAAGAGTAAGTGTTTGATGTCTTAGTTTCTCTAACTTCTATATGCAAAGTTCAGTAATTCATGACTTAATTCTCAACTTAAAATACCTCCCGAGTAAACTATATCTCGAGAGCAGGAATATAGCCGATGGGAACCCCTACCTACCATCGTCGTTCATGAACCCTTTTTCAGGATGCAACAAGCCCCTGCGTAATGAGGGAAACTTGTGCCTGGATGTTGTTCAGGAATTTTTGAGGGGTCGTTCAGGTCAATCATAAAACAAATGCAGATACTAATATAATCAGATGGAAGTTTCTTATACATAGTTCAGGTTCTTGATTTCAGATCTTCAGAGCTTAAGCAGATTCAGGTTTCAGGATTCAGGTAGATTTAGATTTTTAGTCATTCATATCAATTTCAATTTACAGATGTGATTTCAATGGCATATGCAAGTTCAAAGATTTTAATTCAAAATATCCATGCGAATTAAAATAAAATACTGTAAAGATGAGATTCTCCTACCTAAAACTCGGAGTTATGCGAAGTCAAGCAAGGTCCTATTGATGGCCTCTCGCCCTCAATCTACATCACAATATACATTCATGCATTAAGATTAACTCTAATTACTAATAATATAGACCTATTTAAGCGTTTCCTCAAAAACAAGTCAAAACAGGCAAGTTGCGCCAATCCTAGAATTTGACGTAACATTCTCATATTTTTTTGACTATCAAGACGATTGATTCATGTATTGGTCAAAACATGAAAGTTGTATATTTTTATATTAGCTTTCCAACGCAAAAAGAAGCGTCTTAATCGGAGTTCGATATAAAATGTTATGACTAAAATACTAAGGCAATGCCAGAGTTCGGTGATACCTCGCTCGAGCGATGATAATAGCTCGCTCGAGCCATTTGACGTAACATTCTCATATTTTTTTGACTATCAAGATGATTGATTCATGAGTTGGTCAAAACATGCAAGTTGTAGATTTTTCTATTAGCTTTCCAACTCAAAAAGAATCGTCTTAATCGGAGTTCGGGATAAAACGTTATGACTAAAATACTAAGGTAATGTCGGAGTTCGGTGATACCTCGCTCGAGCGATTTGACGTAACATTCTCATATTTTTTTAACTATCAAGACAATTGATTCATGAGTTGGTCAAAACATGAAAGTTGTATATTTTTCTATTATCTTTCCAACGCAAAACGAATCGTCTTAATCAGAGTTCGGAATAAAAAGTTATGACTAAAATACTAAGGCAATGTCGGAGTTCGGTGATACCTTGCTCGAGCGATGATAAAAACCGACGGGTTTCCTCAACGATTCGGGCCGCGATCGATCCCACGAGTTCACAGAGACAACTCCAACACGCCCCCAATGATCTCAACCTCTCCCAATAGCCAACTACGAATCCAAGGTTGATTCAAGTTCTTTCTAAGGTTTAAGTGTTTTCAACAAAGAAGGTTCTAGAGAAGGAGGTTTTCTAAACCGATCTCCTACGATGATTGAAGAAGAGAGAAGAAGGAGTTTCACACGGTTGGGTAACTATCCTCTCTTAACAAAACCTAGTATAATACGGGAATACAATTCCTTCTTATAATAGGATTGCTCACAAAGTAAAACACACACACACATCTTATTTATTATACACTTCTAATTTTAAAACTCAAGTCCGATGTTGAGCGGCTACACCGAGGTTGGTGCGCAACTTTCGCACGAGGGTCCAAATGGGCTCTAAATTAAAATCTGTCAGCACAATCACATCTAGATAAAAATCCAAAACAAATGGTGATGTCAGTCTAACTCGGGTTCAAAATACGGGTCTTTACAGAAATAAGGGTTTAATAACCCTATTTCTCTTTTGTTTGAACCATTGAAGAGAGAGTTAAGAGGAGAGAGAGAGAGAGAGAGAGAGAAGTAAAGAGGAGTTATTGAGGAGGGGGTGAATGCAAATCAAAGGGATAGATAAGAGCATTCATTGACGGATTCAAAGCGTTTGGGATCGTGAAACGAGTGATGGAACCCTAGCCATCAAAACCCAACAAATCTATCCCTTGATGGGATTCTTGAGGTAAGTTTTAAATTGAAGTTAATGCATAGAAGTAGGATGATTAAATTCTGTCAAATATGCTTAGAAGAGTAGATTGAAGGCTTAGAAAAGAAAGGAGAGAGATTTGAAAGAACAGCCCAAAAGGGGGCTGAATCTGGCCAAATCGATTAATCGAAATGGGAGTTCGATTAATCGATTTTGGCCCAGAAGTTGAAAAGTCATGGAAGCCCGATTTTGATTAATCAAAATAAATTTTGATTAATCGATTTGGATTTCGATTAGTCGATTTGGAAATCGACTAATCGATTGGGAAGCTCCTGCCACTGGAGAAATGAAACCTAGGGAATTGGGATTTTGATTAATCGATTTCGGATTTCGATTAATCGATTTTGAGATCTTGATTACTTGATTTAAGAATCGACTGCTTTATGTTGGAGACCTCGATTAATCGATTTGGGATTGATTAATCGAATTTGAATCTCGATTAATCGATTTTGGGAATCGATTAATCGACTTTGACAGTTTTGCTTAAACCTTATAGTGAACTTTGAGATTTAGGGAGGGTCTTGGACCTTCTTTATTACATCTTTAGTTATGAGTTACATGTGTTATATTATACCATAGGTGGTACGTATGATCATGAGCACAAGGAGCCGCGTGGGACCTTGATGCTTGAAGTTTCAAAGACTTGAGGTAGGGAACACCTTGAACATGTACTTTAATTTCAAGAGCATGTATATAGTGATATAATCATCAAATTGAAGTTGTTTTGAAATTGTGAAAAGCTTTGTGAAAATGGGTGCATGTGTGACACCAAAAATGTGATAAAAGCATCTGTGTGATGCAAGTAACTAAGAACAAGTAATCTAATGAGATTGAGACATCCCCAGGGGATGAGGAAGTAATAAAGGCATCAGGTGTGATGCGGATATGTATACATCCCAGGGATGTATACATAGGATTGAATAATTACTGTTGAAGCCTAACTAATATAAGATAGTACACTTACACGGTGAACAACTATATGTAATACACATAATATTTTTGTTATTTGAGGTTTGGAGGATACCCCATCGACGTGGCGGGATACCCACAATTGACGTGACAGGATATCCGTGACCGGTACGACGGCGAATCCGTACACCAGCACGAAGGTTTATCCGTGACTGTAAGTACATCCCAGGGATATTGTGTGATATTTAACCCCGCCGCCTAGTGAGAAAGGGGCTTGGGTCATATTCCCAGGGAATACATGTTTCTACAACTGTCTAATTAGATGACGATGAAGGGTATCTCATCGGGGCTCGATGCTATATTGCTCGGGGACTACTTAAGTTGAAGATTTAAGTTTTGCTTTAGGCCTGTTCAGTGTCATTCATGATTAAATCAACAGTAATGTAATACATGCAACTTACCAGTAAATTGAGTGTAAATCATCTGCTTTTAATTGGTTTTCTAGCAAATGCATAGATTCATCATGCTTTGAATATCATAGAATATATGTGAGTTTTGATTTATATGTTCATTGTGTTGTTTCCTATTGAGCCTGGGGACGTGGATCTGGGTGATTCGGATTACGTACCTGGAGACGAGTTGGAGCCTCCTCCCGAGGACTTCTTCTAGGTGACTCTGTTGTGCACTTTGATAGAGAGTCAGTTTTGTGAGCAGATTAGTGTGGCTTGGTATGTCAAGCCTTTATTTTTGAAACAATGTAATTAAACTAGATTATTCTTTTGGCGAACCATCTGGGGTGATCTGATTATCACCGATGGTTCGGGTCGGTTCTCTGTTCATGCAGTGGCATGAAAGTAGAACTGTCTTTTTACATATGCCAGTTGGGCATATTAACGTTTTTCCGCTTTAATAAAATTAATTGCTTTATTTGATAAATTGTGCTGGTTATACCAATGTTCCGTGCTAAGTTTTGGGGCACGTCTGGAGGATCGTGCTAATGACACGGGTTTCAGGGTGCCGAAATCAGGGCTGTCACACATATAGTAGGACTACCTCCATCCTGTAGGTAAGGAGGTAGGGAGTTTGGTCAGTGGCTGTATGAATAGAGGTCCTATAGGACTAGAGTGCTTCTAGTAGTCGTTCGGGCCAGTCGGCTCCATTGATTGTTTCTACTATGCATTTTAGGATTCGAATCAATGTTTTGTTCATAACTTCTGCTTATCCATTTCTTTGAGGGTAGAACGGTGACGAGTGGCATAGATCGTTTCTGTACTTCTTGCATAATTTCTTCGTCTTTTCTACAATGAACTGTAGTCTGTTGTCGGTGACAAACATCCTGGACACTCCAAACCTGGTGATGATATTTTGAATGATGAACCTTACGAGTGTTTAAGCGGTGATTCTGACATAGGATTCGGCTTCTGCCCATTTGGTGTAGTATTCGGTCACTGTAAGTATGAATGTGTGCTTGTGAGTGTTATCAACTGTGTCTGTGAAAGGTCCGATGACATCGAAGGCCCATATCGAAAACGGCCACGGCAAGGTCATATTATTTAATGCAACTGATGGAGCTTTGATGAATGCGGTGTATTCTTAGCATTATTTGTAGGATTAAACGTAGAGGTGGCAATCTCTGATCATCATCGGCTAGAAGTAGCCTTGTCGTGTAACTTGATCGGCGAGCCTCTGTCTACCTGAGTGGGCGCCGCAGGCACTGGCGTGTGCTTCTTAGATGATATATTGTCCTTCGGCAGTCGTGAGGCATCGTAGTACTACTCCTTTGGTGAAAGCTTTTTTGTATAACATTTCACCGAGTATACAGAATCGGGTGCAACGGTTCCTTATAGTCTTTTGTTCGATCTTTGTACCATATGGAGGGACGTGTTGATGCTTTAAGAAGTTTAAGATGTCAAAATACCATAGTTGTCCATCATCGGGTGGTGATTTTTCAAATCTAAACATAACAACTTCAGTTTCTGCCTTGACGTGCCTTTCCGAAGTGATTGCTTTATTGGGTCCTGTACTAGTGGGGAGGATCAATAATTCTCTCTTGACGGTCCATGCTACCTCGTGGGCGGGTGCTATTAATTTTTGGATGAAGAAGGTCTTGGTACTTTGGCCGATGGGTATTTGGATGACCGAGACTAACGTGGCTAAGGAATCTGTGAGCTCATTTTCTAGTCTAGGGATGTGCGTGAGAGAGATTCTTTCAAAATTTTTTACCAAATATTGAGCGGTTTCTAAGTATGCTATTAGTCTCCTTTCCTTAGTTTTTCATTCTCCTACAACTTACGAGATTACTAGCTTGGAATCACCGATAGTTTTTAACTGTTTAACGCCTAATTGTAATGCTGCTCGTAGTCTAGCTATAAAAGCTTTATATTTTATGACGTTGTTAGTGACAGGAAAATCTAATTGAAAAGCCTTAGGTATAACTACTCCTTCTAGGCTTAGGAGGACTATGTCGATGCCTTTTTCTTTGTGATTTAGAGCACCGTCGAAGTAAAGGGTCCATGAGGTCTTGTCAGGCTCTTCATTATGAATTGTGAGCAGGTCTTCATCGGAGAAATCCGTGTGTATGGGTTCATTGCTTGGGAGTGAGATATCTGCGAGGTAATCGGTGATTTCTTATCCTTTGATCGACTTCTGCGTGATATAAGTGATATTGAATTCTTGCAAGAGCATATGCCGATGAGCAATATTTCCTGATGTTGTGGGCTTCTCGAATACGTACTTTAGAGGGTCCATTCGGGCTAGTACTAATACTTTATGTGCTCTGAAGTAGTGCCGTAATTTGGTTGAGGCCCACACTAATGTGAGGTAAGTCTTCTCCATTGAAGTGTATTTTCGTTCGTACTCGACCATCATCCTACTGAGGAAGTAGATAGCCTTCTCTCTCTTACCGTCTTCTTCATATTATCCCAGAATCACTCTCATTGCTTTGTCATTCGCTAAGAGGTATAGGATTAGGGGTCTTCCAAAAACTGGTGGCGATAGTATTGGTGGGTTAAGGAGGTACTTTTTTATATTGTCGAAGGCTTGTTGACACTGGTTATCCCATTTGTACTCAGTTCCTCCATTAAGTAGTATGTAGAAAGGATCGCACCTGTCTGAATGTTGGGAGATAAATATCCTAATGAATTACAATCTTCCTATCAGGCCTCGTAATTCTTTGGTATTACTGGGAGGCGGCATCTCAAGAATGGCTCTGACTTTTATGGGGTCGACTTCAATTCCTCGCTTGCTGACTATGAAATCGAGTAATTTTCCGGAGGTCACTCCGAAGACACACTTCTTTGGGTTCATCTTCAGCTGCTACTTTTTAGCTCTTTGTAGTACCAGTCAGAGTGCTTCAATATGTCCTACTCGCATTTGGGATTTCACTAATATGTCATCGACGTAGACTTCTACACATTTATGCATCATGTCATGAAAAATAGCTATCATGGCACATTGGTACGTGGCTCCTGCGTTCTTAAGCCCAAAATGCATGACGACCTAGCAGTAAGTTTCCCATGGTGTGGTGAAAGAAGTCTTCTCTTGGTCGAACTCTGCTAATTTGATCTGATTATAATCAGAGAAACCATCCATAAAGGATAGCATCTCGTGTCCAGCAGTGTTGTCGACTAGAGTGTCAATGTGTGGAAGCGGGAAGTCGTCTTTTGGGCATGCCTCGTGGAGGTTTCAGAAGTCAATGCAAACTCATACTCTACCATCTTTCTTGGTGATAGGTACTATGTTGGAGACTCACTTAGAGTAGAGGATGGCTCGGATGAATTTGGCTTTGTGTAATTTATCAACTTCCTCTTTAACTTAAATGGTTATTTATGGGTGCATCCTACGGAGTTTCTGCTTAATAGGCTTTGCATCGGATTCTAAGACAAGACGATGTTCTACTAAACTCGGGTCTAAACTAGGCATATCCTTATAGGACCATGCAAAGGAATTGAGGTGCTCTTGTAGAACTTGTGCAATCTCTTGACGTTCCTTGGCGTTGAGCGTTGCGCTAATTAGTAGCTTCTTAGGTTTCTCTTTAGTGCCAAAGTTAAGTTCTTTTGTGGGTTCTACGGCAGCTTGGGTTTGCTCATCGAACTACTTGATAACCCGTTGGAAGTCTGGCGCCTCCTCGGCAATTGGTGTTCCTTCCTCATCTTTGGTAAGCTCATATACTGCAAAGTTGCTACACTGGTGTTGGTGCGTGCTTTTTCTGGGTTCCTCTTGGTCTCTGTTGAATCAGTGGCTCAAATTCTGTCCAATTGGACTCTAGCGATGCGGCGTTTGGAATATTAGAAATAAAGGGTTTTCTAGGAAGGTTCCTAGTTTATTGCAATCGCCAGCTGCAGATATTTAATGACTTTGCAACACGTCAATGATCACGCTTTAGAGCGGGTGTGGGTTACTTCTTTATTGAATCGTCTGCCTGTGAACGTCAGCAGCTATGTCTTTTCTTATAATTTAGATAGTTTAATTTTTCTTCCCTTCCCCTGTTATTATCACTACGTGAAAACAAAGAAAAAATAACACCACTTACTTTTAAAATACCACAGACATCGGCCGTTGTAAAAGAAATTCATGTATACAACCGCCCATACCAGTAGTAAAATCAATGCAACAGCCCACTTAAATGTATAATTTGTAAGTGAGGGAGTTAGAACCCGCGACCTTCGTGTCTTTTGGCGATTTCAAACCCAAGGCAATGACTTTCCGTTAAACCCTTTTAAAACAAATTGGTGCGGAGCCCAAATGTCCATCAGAAACCCTAATAGAAACCCCCGAAAATGCTTCTTCTTTCTTCATCTTCTTTTCCCGCTGCTCCTTCTTCCTATTTTTCCAACCCTGGGTGAGGATTTCAAAGATCTCTCTCTCTCTCTCTCATTCTCGGAGATCATGGAGATTCATATTTGGTGAACGGTGTCCGTTCTCTTATTGATCTTCGCTAGGCTAACATCTGCAGAAAAAAATAGGGTTTCGGTGATAGAATCAATCTGTTCAACAGTTTCAGCCATCGATTCGATCTTGCTGTCTCAGGATTTATGCCTGGTTTTAGATTTGCGGTCAGACAGTTGTGGTTCCAGTGGGGGGTTGATTGAGATCACGAAGGGCGATGAGGTCTCGTTGTAGCTGGCGTTGCATCTAGTTTATAAAAATCATCACCAATATGTATTTGTGCTCTTTTATGCATCTTGGTGTCCTTTATCTAAAACTTGCAAACCTAACTTTGCCATTATGTCTGCTTGGTTCCTCTCTATCCGTCATTTAGCAATTGAAGAAGTTGTTATCAGGCCAAGCATATTATGAAGGTATGGAGTTCATGGTTTCCCCACCCTTTACTTTCTAAATTCCACAATGCGAGTGCAGTACCATGGCTCACGGACGATAAATTTTTATTTTTAATTTTGTATACATTTTTATTTTTATTTTTAAACTTTTTCTTTCAATTCCTATTTGTCCTTGGTGCATTTTATGGTGCCCGATTAGTGCAAAAGGGGGGTGCCGGATTGCCCGATTTTCAATTCCTATTTCTAAGCTTAGTGGTGCATGATGCCTGTACAGTAGGTGTTTGATAAAAGTTCAATGAGTAAGGAAAGTTGTGTTATCTCTTGTTTTTGACTTTTTCCAGCAAAACGCTTAATTGTCGTGCGGGGTTTCTTGGCGCGAAAATTTTGCAGTTTGTAATTAATTAAGTTTCATTTCCTTTCAAATTTTGCAGTTTGAAATTTTTTTGGGAATGTAAGATCACATATTTGAAATTTCTCCGAATCGAAAGGGAAGCTTAAGTATAAGAACTCTGGTAAGTTAAGATGATTGAAGTAGAAGCCTCCATTTAAGAAGTTACCTTTTATATCACTCACTTATGATAGAAGGAAACTTCTTAAA
Source organism: Chloranthus sessilifolius (assembly GCA_021018995.1). NCBI lineage: Eukaryota > Viridiplantae > Streptophyta > Magnoliopsida > Chloranthales > Chloranthaceae > Chloranthus > Chloranthus sessilifolius. Next base: position 14,800,232 of record CM037588.1, read on the forward strand.
CTTAGGCTTCCATTTCAATCATCTTAACTGACAAGTTTTTATAGTTAGGCCTCGAGAGTAGTTCATTCAAAGCTTGTCCATCATATTCAGACCTTGATCTGCAACTTCCTCCACGTTATCACACAATGTGCACCTTGCTAGTCATGGAGCGTATTTCTTTAGTAGCGCTATCCCTTTTTTTGATTGTATACAAACCAAATATAATTAGGACCACAATCACACATCCTGCAATGATAACAATTTTTTTTTCTTTGTAAGGCTCCCCTTTATCATTGCGAGCGTCTCTGCACCTATTGATTACAAGTCTGTTCACTTGGGGTAGGGCTGATGAGTGGGATGGGAGCTGACTGAGCTGGGTTTTGGTGGTGGGGAGTTGGCACTATACTCAAATTTGTAGATGCTCTGAGTGGTGATGGGGCGGAGTGAGGTGCTTTGGTAGGTGAGCCAACTTCGCTAGGCACAGAATTTCAAATTCAAAACATAACAGAATGTCTGATAGAGAAGAAAACTTGTTAAACTTATGCTTCCTTCTCAATCTCCTCTTGTTGTGATCATGGCTAATGTCTCTGACCTCACATATTGCTGGGATTTGTTGACGCCACAGTTTCGTGACCTCTCGAGATCTCAAATTTTGAGGGACTGGTTCGATTTACTTGACCGTGGTTAGGCTTACTACTAGGCTTTCTCCTTCCCCCTCCTTTCGCTTTCGCTTCTGTTTTGCCTCGTTTTTTTTCTCTTTTGTTTTTGCTTTTTGCTTCCCCTGGTTAGTGGCTTGCTTGTTCTATAGCAGCTCTCTTTATAATTTAAGTGAAGTGATATTCTTCATGGATAATTTACTTTTCTTCTTGACTATACAATTTTTTCCTATTGAAAAAAACCCTCTAATTTTTTATGTTATGATGATTGAGTGCGATTATCCAGGTTTTATGATTGCTCATTTGCTTGTTTTCTTTATTTTCTTTGCCATCTTTGCTTCTGCTTCAAGTGAAAACTGCTATTGTTTACACTTTGCTGAGTTGAGTGTTATTATTACTATTCTAAATGTTGTAAACTGATACATTTCTTGTTTTTGTTTCTCATTTCTTAGTCTTTTGCAACTATAATTCATTGGTTTGAACTAGTGTTTTATTTTTCTACTACTCGAAATAGCTTTGCATATCAGTTTTGTGGCCCTCCATCTTCGTGAGGGAATTGATTGTAGGAAATTGATTGTAGGACTGACCATGCAATCGATTGTGTAACCAGTTCTTCTGGTACGTATGATATGGATGAAACAAAACGAGATTCTAGTGGCAGATCAGCAGTTCCTAATGGTCGAATTTCTCTTACTAATGGGCTTCAAATAGTAGTGAAATCATTTTTGGAATGGGCCTCGGAAATCCATGTACTAAATAATTTGGAGAGAAACTGATGAGAGAATAGAACTTCCAATGAGCACTTTCTTTTCTATCAATACGAATCTAGTTTCTTCTCTTAAACATGGTATATCAAGTAGAAATGGATTTTTATATTTTGTATGCTGCCATAGTTCAAAAACTTTAAGACACATTTATTCACCGAGACCTTCCATCTTTTAAGGACTTAGAATTATCAAAATAACTCCTTGCTACAGCTGTCACATGGCTAGTTTAGGCCCCAGTTTTAACCCCTATTTTGGCCCAGTTTAATGCCTAGGTCCAACTTCTTTTAACTTTTTTTTTTTATAGTCCAACATAGTAGCATATAGAAACTATCCATCAGCAATCCTGCAAATTTCTAGGCTCCAACAGAAGGGCCACACATTATGTTTATAGAAAGTATCATAAAACCCCATAGTTAACAAGGGGCCTTCATCATGCCCCTTATTATTAGGAGGTGCTAGTTGAAATAATAGTTCAGCTCACCGGAATTAAGTGAGAGTTTTAACCAACTTCGTAGGAGGTGCTAGCAGTTTGGTATGATTTCAGCTATTACTACATCCCAAAAGGTCTTTTTTTTAAATGCTTGTTTGAGTGTTTTAGCAGGGTTTATTTTTTTCAACAGTTAATCTGTCTCAGCAGTAAGCAGTTTTAAAGGGTGTGGGGTTCCAGCAATGTGGTTGATATTTGTTTGTATGTGATTTTTTTTTTGGTGGGCCTGTATAGGCTGGTTTACCTGCAGTAATGCAATATTCACTTGGTGTATCTACCTACGAAGCTGGTTGCTTTGCGATGAAAGAATTGAAGGGCAATGTGCCATGTGTTAACCCCAATGTACAAGGAATGGCTGCAACAGGTATTGTTAGATCTAGTATAAGGAATGACTGCAAGAGGGCAATGTGCCATGTGTTAACTCCAAATCAAATTCAATGCTTGCCCTTGCTATATAAACGAGTAAACCCACTTCTCCGACCCAATTTCTAGCCTTTATAATTATCGATCATTTGTTATAGCTCAAGATTTACAAAGAAGAACAAGAAGTATTCCTTTGAAGTTTTTGGTTTCCATCTCTAGTTTCTTTCATCTCAGCCCATCCAAGTTGATTTGGAACCAACAAATCAGCCATTAGCAGTCTAAATGTTCCAAATCACTAGAATCACACCTGAAATCACCTAAAACAGAAGAAATCTCCACTCAACCAAGTTCCAAGTTCTAGATTTACATAAAAGAAGCCATTTTTTTAATCTTTTTACAGAATAGAGGAAGCCTACAATGGAATTCTTATTAATGTTGTAGTAATTTGAGTCTTCACTCTGTGTAGTTTGGTTGTTTTTTTTTTTATTGGAGTCAATGCTTAGTTCTTGTGTAATCATATATAATTAAGCTTTATGGGTATGTATAACCAGTTGTATGTGAACTAGAAGTGGTAGGCAATTGACTTAAATCAAATATGGTTTGAGGTAATTTCAGCTGGATTGCAGACACAATTACTGCCAGTTGTTGCAAGAATGCCAGCTTATTATAGATCTGATCCTTGATCATTGTTGGATCATAGTTTTTTGTTTATAAGCTGATTCCAATGAAACATTTGATCAGGTGATTGCATTGATAGAGGAACTCTTGGAGACTGCAAAGCAAACTGAATTTGCTGGATTGGATGCCGATTTCTCACCTTATCAGCGCCACTCTGATGGGACCTCTCAGCATGGTATGGTGACTCTTCATCACTACAGTTTTTTATCACTTCTTCCACCCAGTGAAGAAACTGAGGGACTCTTTGATCTTGAACAGTGAGTTGCATTATATGGGTTTATTGTATTTGAAGTCGCATGGACTAATGTGCGTGGAATCAACTATTTGAATGAACTTCAGGTATATTGTTACTTGTTCAGATTGTATTTTCTGTTTTCACTTTGCTCGAAGTGTTAATATTTATTAAAATTGCATATTATTACTAGACGGATACTTCTTTGGCTTTGGAGACTAAGTTCATGAGAAGGTGGGAATTTGACAGTATTGAACAAGCTTCAAGGCGAATTTCTTCATGGTTCCCAGGAAGCAGAGTGACTAGTTAGCCCTCATTTATGTCAAGATTTAAAGGGTATGTGTTCATCTTGTAACTACTCAATTATTAAAAAATTATGATCATTTGATCTCAGCCATTAAATCTTGGTTGCTCCATTATGGTTGTTGAATAGAGTCACTAAATCATGTCGTTGCATTCGATCAAGAAAACAAGATCATGTTCTCTCAATTGTAGCTACAACAGCATATGATCCATTGATCATGAAAAATCACAACCATTTGATCATATGTTCATTTTTTAAGCCAAGTGTTGGCACAAAACTTGATCTCTATCGTCTGATTTCTCAATCAACCATTGAATCAAATGATGTGATTTGATTGTGTTGAGTCAGATGACATTAGATGATAGAGAACGTGATTAGTGCCAATCTTTGGCACCAAAGATCTTTGCATCTTGGAATTTACATCAGATGGCTTAGATGCAATTCCACATTGCACAAATCCCAACAAAACCAAGTGTCTTTTTAAACTATGTGGCACAGTACAAATCTTGTGTGCATAGATCTATTTCCCTTATTGTTATATGTAACCCATTTTCTTAGACCACAGAGGACAGGAGGGGCAACACATGACACAAAAAACACAAAAGGACAGACTAAAATGCTTGGCCAGCGGAAACCAGACAGCAGCGGCCATCCAAAAACCCCGACCAAGAGGAAGACCAACACACCTGAGCTAATTACTAGCTTGGACACCAGATCTTCCCAAAGATCTCTGATTCTCTGCAACACATGCTACCCTTCAGTACTCTCTGCTTCCACCCATTGAAACATGTTTTCAGTGACAAATTTTGTAATCATCTGCGTACCTTTGCAGTTATCGCGAAATATTCTTTCATCCCTTTCCAACCAAATTGCCTACATGACAACCAAACCAGCCACCTCCCATAAAATTTTCTCCCAACCTGAGATATTGACCTCCCACCAGCTATCCAATAAATCCTTGCACGAGTTAGGGAGGCACCAAGAAATTTCAAACACTTGGAGAATTCAATCCCAGATGTTAGCAGCTGGGCAATGGACAAATAGGTGTTTCACCGATTCATCTTCGCTATTAAACATGACACATATTTCTCAAAGCCGTACCCCTTTTGTTCAGCTGGTCCATTGCCAAATACATTGTCACAAAATTTCCTTCGTATAGAGAGAATTTCACTTCTAGGCTTTTGATATGTTGGAACTATTATACTTCTAGGCATGCATTATACCATTATGGCTAAGGAAATTTCATTGGCTGTTTGCAGGAAACCTCAAATAAAGATTTGTCAACTTGAACTAAGGTGGCTTTTGAATTTCTAAAATGGACTGCCTCTACAAAAGGCTGCATTACTGGCGAACTAGAATTGCAACTTTGACTTATTTGAGAACTTTTATGTATAGGTATGGTATTGCAAGGATTCACATATATAATTTTGCTTTCTTCATTATATTAGTTTTCCTTTTCTACTTGTCTAATTATTGCTGTTTTTTCTATAAATATTGTAGATGTACTTTTAATAAATTTTGCGTTGTTCTTGTTTTTCCTTGCTAGTTCAATTTTTGACTTGCCATCTTGTCAGCTGTGTAGCCATGAGTACCTTGATATAAATATGCATGAATTTCCATGCTCTTTAAAGTCTGTGTGCCTCAAGGTCCATTATTCACTGCATCTATACCGCTGATGAAACATCAGATCATCGTCTGCAATGAGCCATTAGCTCACCCAACCCAAATTTGGGTCACTACGTGAAAATGGGGAATAAACCACACTAGTTGCTTAAAATCAACCATGGTCTCTGATGTAGTACGCACCTCATGACCATAGCAACAAAAATATCTTTTTTTTGCCCTTGTCTTAATAAGTCACCTTTATATTCCGATTTCTTTCCCAAATCCCCTTTGAGTAAACAAAGAGGATTGAGTCTTTTATGTGTAAGATAGCCTTAGGCCTGCTACATGTCCATAAATCATTTTGATTCTTTTCAAGATTTTACTTTGTTGGGCCGATTGCATAAAATAAAGGGCTCAAGCCCATCCTCTTTTCTTTTCCTTTTTTTTTTCGTGACAGGGGTCTTTGACCTATTAAATTGAAAGAGAGGGCACCGGGTCCGATTTAGAGCCCAGATTTAAACACCTTTTAGTTTTAAATCCAACTAAATATAAGTGAATCTAAAAAATGAAATTCTAAGTTCCATAATTTTTTAATATCTCTTTTTTGATTTTTCTCGGAATTTTGTCCCTTTTATTCTCCAAATTACAACTTTTTGTCCGCACAAAAAACTTTTTGAATACTGAGTTTTTCATCAATTTTTTTTTCTTTTTTCACTTTATCACTAATTTTTGTCCTTCCAAATAATACACAATTCCCCAACTTAGCGAGTATGATCAAGGTAAATTAAACTACTCAATTAGCCCTACAATTAATTTAATTCAAATTTGATTCAAAGAAAGAAGTAGCATCACTACTTAAAAATATTAGTTCCAATTGACTGATACTATCTGGTCAATTACTCATTATGACAAGTTTTTTGTCTTATGCATCCATTTGTCTTTAGAATTTTATTTTAGAGTTGAGTCCCCGATTCTCAATTAAACATCACAATTCTCTTTTTGGATTTTTAGACTTACATTCTGTGATGATTTCTCCCCTGATTTTCTCTTTTTGGATTTTTAGACTTACATTCTATGATGATTTCTCCCCTGATTTTCTCTTTGGCCTACCGATTTTTTGTTAATATACTACAATTATTTCTTATTTCTTATAAGTCCTCTAGAATATGAAGGTGGTAATGAGCAGGTTTGACGTTATCTATTTTTATTTGCATATATCTCTTAGACTTCTTTGTTTGGTATCACTGTTTCATAAGTGAACTGGTGCCATCATTTTTTTTCACTTATATCAGTTTGGTTCTCTCTCTGATTTTTGGGCAACATAAAATCTGAGATTGAACCTCGGACCTCAAGCCCAGTTTAGTGATTTCAATTGTAGCTTGATATTTGGCTGTGTTGCATTTCTCTTGTTGTTATTTATTTATTTATTTGTTTTCCCATTCACATTTTGTTTAAGTTTCTGAAATTAGAAAGGAATGAAAAAGGGGTTAGGCCTGTAGCTCAACTAAAGGTTGACAATAATACACAAAGGGTATCTAAGTAGGGAAAATCGGTCAAAGTCGGCAATAAACCATTTTCTTGAACACACATGCAAACTTTGAGTATCATTTTATTATGAAATTTATTAATGTGACTAAGTTTATTTTTATGACAGGAAAACTCGTGGTATGGGAGCTGGGCGCAAGCTGAAAACACACAAGAAGTGGGCGGACAGATCATAAAAGAAAAGTTATCTCGACAACGAGTTGAAATGTGCTCAATCAAAGGTGTCAAGCAATGAGACATTAAAATTCTGCCATTGGGCTTATTAGCAGTTCGAGTCATGCTCTAAGGCACTGTTGAATGTATTTATAGGATATTGTTGAATATATTAATATAATATATTTGAATATTTTAATGAGATGGTGTTGAATGTATTAATACGATGTTGATTTTATTTTTGGCTTATTATTTTTTCATTTAGTTAAATGGATTATGAATTTTGTCCCTTGTAGAGTGATATGTGGTTGATACAATATTTGTAATAGGTAAAATGGCTCTCATTACAGTAAAAAAAATATAAGTTTTTCAATTTAAAAAAAAAAAAAAAAAAAAAACAAAACAACGGTCCATACCAGTTGTTTTTATATACCACTGATTTAGGTCGTGGTTTCGGAATTAAAAAAAACAACCCTTTCCCCATTAGGAACAACGGCTTAACATTGTTGTTATTTTGTAACAGCCACAAACAACGGCCCATAACTGTTGTTTTTCAGAGGAAATTAACAACGATTTGTCACCGTTGTTTACATATACCACTGATTTAGATCGTGGTTTCGGAAGAAAAATAACAACCATTTTTTTCGTTAAAACAACGGCTTAAAACTGTTGTTCTTTTGCAACGGACATGGACCGTGGTTTATCTGGTAAATAAACAACGGTCTCAGACCGTTGTTTATAAAAACCACTGCTCTATATACAACGGCCCTTGCAATGGCTCAAAACCGTTGCTTATGACATTTACAACGGTTTTGGGCCGTTATTTTTTGTCGATTTTCACGTAGTGTATTGTAGTTCTAATCAGTTTAGACTTCCCAATTCTCTTGTGAGTCTAGTTATATGAGAATTTATTATGATTTATTTTATTTAGTATTCTAATTCTATCTGGAGTCTAATTATTTTTAGTTTTCTATCACTACTAGAATTCTAATTAATATAGTGTCCTAATACTACTAAAAATCCAATTAACATTGGTCTCCTAATTGTACTAGGAATGCAAGTGTATTAATTTTAATGGATCTTTAATTAAACCAAGCATGCCAGTTATACTGAAATTCTAAGTAGAGCAAGTATACTAGTTGTACCCGAATTCTAATTGATATAGATAACTAGTTTTACTAAAACTCTAATTTAAGCAATGAATTATTTTTATATGAATAAAATAGAAAAATCTAATTGAGGGAAACAAACTAATTTGATTAAAATTTCGATTAGAGGAATGAATTAACTATACTTGAAATCTAATTAATGCAATGAATTAATCATACTAAATTCTAATTAAAATAAGGACTGATCTGACTAGAATTATACTCAAAGCAATGAATTAATTATACTAAGATTCTAATTGGAATAAAAGGACTAATTACTGATATCGGGGTCTGATATGGCGAGAAATTAACTATGCTAGAATTATCTAATTAAAAATAAAGGAGTTAATTTTATTGGAGTTCAAATCGAAGCAATTATTCTAAGGATTTAATTAAAGTAAAGCATGTAAATTTATACTAAAATTCTAAGAAGAAATTATGGAACTGATATTATAATCCTAATTAAAACAACTAAGTAATTCTAAAAAAAGGGTTTGGGTTCGCTATGCTAAGGGGGATTGGCCTCGTTCCCGAGTACGCTCCGTAAGCTCCCTTGGACAAATTGGGTGGCTGAGATTGAAGATAAATTAGATTTAGGATTATAAAATAGTATTTTTAGATTTTTCAGAGTCAATTTCGGAGTAATAATTATGAATGAAATTGAGAAATTAGGATTATAGAAACTAAAATTAATGTTTAGGATTTTTAGAAATATTAAACTAAGAAATTTAAATTTCTAAGACTGAATTTAGGTCCGAAATCAAGAAATCAGACCGTATGATTAAAGACTGGTTCTAAAATCGAAGGACTAAAACTAGAAATTAATGATAGGACTAGAAATTGAGATTTTAGAACGAAATTAAAGCCTAGGGTCGGTAAATTAGACCGTCGGATTAAGAACTAGTTCTAAATTTGAAGAACTACAATCAAATATAAAAAAATTACGGTCTAAAAAAGAGTGCCACAGTCTCGGACTAAAAATTAAAACCTATAATAAAAACTAAGAGAAAGGTCCTAAGTCTAAAACTAAGATTTTTACCTAGGACCGGGGCTGCGGAGAGAAACCTCGAAGATTCTGTGCTTGAATTTCGAAATTATGGTTAGGTTGCTCTATGTACTCATTCTCAGAGTTCTCTGGTTTCGGAATCCCAAAAAATTCCGTTCTCTCTCACTCTCTTCCCCTCTTTTTTTTGGGTCGAGATTAAAAAAAGCTTTTATAGGTTTTTCTTCAATTAAACGCCTTGTTTTAGGCGTTTAATAAAATTGCGCGTCGGTCTCCCGGTGCTTAATCGCTTTGAGTCGGTCGCCGACTCAGTGAGCGACCGGCTAACTTGCTCAGCGAGTTTCCTAGTCCTAATAGCGTTAAAACTAATTGCGCGCTCATTTTAGAGTGCGTAATCCAATTAAGCGCCACTCTCGAAGCGTTTGATTGAGAAAACTTAGGGATCGAGGACGGTGAGGCTAGGCCGGGCGTAGGCCAATTACGCGCCGGTGATGGGGCGCTCAATCCGATCGGGAGTCTCATAATAGACGTATGATCGAGTCTCGAGTTGGTCTGGGAAAAGAAAGTCTTGTCTGAGAAGGGACTGATTGCGCGATTGTGATTTGGCGTGCAATCGAATTGAGCACTTAATTCGAGGTTGTCCGGGTCCGGGTGGGGCTTGAAATGCCAGGCTACTGTTTCAGCCTACATTTCAACTATATATTATTGTTTCAGTATATAGTATCCCTACATTGGGACCTAACCCATAGAGCTATTATTTCAGCCTGTGTTCAGCCATATACTATTATTTCAGTGCATGGTCCCCACGTCGGGGGTATGGGGCCTGAGCCATAGAACTATTATTTCAGCCTGTCTCCAGCCATATACTATTATTTCAGCATATGGCCCCACATTAGGGTTAGGGGCCTGAAATGCGAGACTATTGTCTCAGTCTGCATTCTGATTATATATTATTGTTTTAGTATATAGTCTCCCTACGTTGGGATCTGAGCCACAGAGCTATTTTTTCAGCCTGTGTTTAGTCATGTACTATTATTTTAGTGCATGGTTCCCATGTCGGGGGTATGGGGCCTGAGCCACAGAACTATTTATTCAGCTTGTGTCCAGCCATATACTATTGTTTCAGCATATGGTCCCATATCAAGATAATGAGGCCAAAGATTGACCGAACAAATTTGAATATTTTGAGAGGGAAAAATGGGAGTGTCTACAACTAGAGATTCGATTTTGCGAAAGGTAGTCCTTGATCGGCGCAACCTATGACTGAGAGATCTTTGGTAAGGTGAAGATCAAGACTATTGATTCTTCTCTCAAAGTCATGAAGTACCTCATCCGATATGATCACTGGCTTATTGTTTAGCCTGGATGCTCTGCATCCCCGTGAGGGAGATGGGATAGAAGTCTTAGGAGGAAAGTCTCCTTGTTGGCCAAAAACTTGATTCGGGACGAAAGGTTCCTTTTCTTTTATGAGATTTTCTGATTTTTTTGGATTTTGTGTTTCTAAATTTTTAAAGTTTTTTATTTCTTTTATTTTTTTAATTTTTGATAATAAATATAGTATAGGGTCGGTCGCCTCAAGAGGCACCGGGAGAGTTGCTTCCTCTAACCAAGGGAGCGAGACGGCTGCTGGAGCCGTTCGGGCGATTCTTTGAGAAACATGGACTTGTTATGATTTTGGAATTTTGTTTTTGGAGTCCTCAGCTAATGAGACCTTTTGAATAAGTGATGCGGGTGATAATGGTACTGACGTTCGGATTTCCTCTGTCACATTGATTACCTCATTTTCGAAGAAGCTCTGGAGATCGTAATCGATCAAACTATCATCCTCTGAGTTATAATATGGTTGTTCTTTCTGTCGAGAATGATCTCCTAAGGGATCCTTAGGGATAGCGAGCTCTTTCCCTTGAACTTCATAGTATGTTAGGATGAGCGCACATGCTCAGCAGCGAGGCTGGTAATGGTGAGAAATGCAGGGAGATCCCTAGGGACATTCCCATCCTTCTAAGTTAGAATTGAAGACGGTATCGAATTCATCTTCTTGATCTAACAATGCTTGAATTCCTAGGTTAGCTTGCTCTGCTAACTTGAGTGCAGGGAGGTCTATCTAGTAGTCCTTGTCATCACTCGAGGGAGGGGGAGGTTGCCACTCTTCCTCGAGAGATTTTTAGAATATTTAGAGTTGTGGCGCGTCTGGAGATGGAGGAGTGTCTAGTTCAAACTCCTCTTCAAACCCAATGAGGGCAGTGTGGGTGTTTCCCCCTGGGTCAACCAAATGACTGTTGGGATTTTCTGCTTCTTGTGTCGGTGGCCAAGCTGGTGGGTCATCACCCGCTTCTGTTGTTATGAGGTTGGGATGATCCGATTCTTCTATTGCAGAATGTCAGATCCAACTAGCGAAGCATTCTAATATGCTGGTGTATGCCCTACAGCGGGGTTGGTATGGGTGAGTGATACTAGGGGAGTCCTAAGGGCATTCCCATCCCCCATGGCCAAAACCGAGGCAGGTGCTATACGAGTTAAAATCTTCCTGTGGGGCACCATCTTCTTCCCATATTGAGTGTAAGTACTCTTCATCACCTTGCAAGGCTGCCATGTGAAAATCTTCATCATCAGTGGATTCCTAATCTTCTACTCGTGGCTCGAGTTCTGGAGGTTCTTTCTTCCTCTCTTCTATAAATTCCTTAGCGTCAAATAAGGATTTGACTCCTTCGAGCAGTTTATTAATATCGTCGTTCAGATTGGTTAAATCATTGAATGCTTTAACCATTCGCTCGATTTCTGCTTCTTGGGATCTAGTGAAGGACACTTCCTTCTGCCTTGGTACATCTGCTTTCTCGGTGGTCCCATAGACGAAGTGGTCATATAAAGACCATTTGGGTGAGGTAGGAAATAAGTCGGCTTGTGGATCATCCGATTGATAACCTAACCCTATGTGTTTGCATATTTTCATTAAGATGAAAGGTCCTACACGACCTTGCTTATTTTTACTAAGTCCGGTGTGGGGAACATATCCGAGTTGGTATATAAGATCCCACCCTTTTGTCGCGGTGGGATTGATGTCATAAAGTTTGGCAAGGTTTGGGCTAACCTCTCTCTTCATTAATATTTATTGACGAGTTGGGGGAGAACTAGGAGGGGTAGGGGGACGACCTTTCGCAACGATTGTCTCATCAAGAATTCGAGTCTTTTGAATGTGGCTCGTGTTCAATACGAAATCATGGGCTGTCAGAATACTTGCCACGTAATCAGTATCCATCTCTTGGAGGGGTGCATCAGTGTATATACGGACGATAGAGTCCTCATATGAGAATTTGACGCATTGATGGTATGTGGATACAATAGCCTTTATTGACTCTAACCATTTTCCTCCTAAGATAAGATTGTACGTACTAGCAAAATCAGAAACGTGGAAGGTAATGTCTTTGGTTACAGGTCTAAGGTGAACCTCGAGTTTAATAGTTCCTTTGATAAAGCGACGCGATCCATCGTAAGCTACGAGTGACAGTGTCGAGGGCTTGACATCCTGCTTCGTGTATTCGAGCGTCTTTAACATTATGAGAAGGCAAATATTGAGTCTCGCTCCCGTATCGACCAACGCATGAGGTACGGAGACCCTCTAATTATGACTGTAAGATATATAGGAGCCGCACTCTCGCGAAGTGACTCTTTAGGCATGTTTGTGTCTGTGAAAGTGAGCGCTGGAGGTTGCACCATGACCGAGGTGATTTTATGAAGCTCATCTAGGGTTGTGTCCTCATCCACTTGCGTGTCTTCAAGTGTCCTTATCAACAACTGGTGATGGTCAAGTGATTTCTTGATGAGTTCTAATATGGATATCTGGGCCGAGATATTTTGGAGATGTCGCAAAAGGTCATATTCTTACCCTGGCTCGAGTGTCATTTCTTTGTCTAGCCGATGAGCCTTGGGTGTAGATGGTTGGATTGGTTGAGGTGTAAGAATTGGTGGAGGAATAATGTGAGGTGGGGGCAGCAAGTTAACCTCTTTTTCTCTCACGTTCTCCTCTGGTGGTTGTATGTTTGCGACATCCTTATTGCGAGGAAAAGGCAGAGCCGGATAATTGGTTCTCGACTTAAGAATCGGGCAACTCGGTTGTTGATCGAACCTGGTGTGGCTTGACGTTGATGCATTTGTGAAGTGAGTGAAATTCGAGGTCGAAGCGCGTACCTGCATGGTGTCGCTCTAAGGTGGGAGGTACTGTGTGTAATCCTCCTCCTCTAAGAAAGCAGAGACCAGTGTCTCGCATGGGTCGGGATGTTCTTCGCACTCACTTTCTACTATATTTAGCAAATACTCAATCTTTCTTTTATTCTCTCGGCTTGGAGTCTTTCGAGTGACACTTTCTACCCATGCAGCAATTTGAGCTGCAGTTTGAAGAACATGATCTCCGTACTCGGCTTCAAAATCAGACAAAGGGAGTGGTAATGGTGTCGGTTCAGGATTTGAAGAAGTTGAAGGTTCTTGTGGGTGACTATGAAGGAATGGTCTCCTGGCCCTAAAGGGATGGACTCGTATCTGAGTGAATTTTGGATAGGGAGGTGGGCTCGGTGTGGCGATGCGAGTGATCAAGGCCGAGGGATGCGGGGGTGAAGGAACTCTCGCTAGTGTGGCGGAAGTATTAGAGGGTTAAATGTGAGTGATTAAGGTGGAAGGTTGGAAGGAGGATCAACCGGAGAGATCTACGGTGGTGACCTGAGCCGGTGTTGCTTTGTTGTGGTTGGGAATGGGGTTATTAATGATCCCTAGATTTTATTGGGATTGATTATTATTATGGTTAGGATTCCTAAGCGCTTCCCAATCGATCTGATTTCAGCCATTCATGTCATAGATTACGTCCCTGAGGAACCAACAATCTTCTAGGTTGTGTCCCGCGTATAGATGGAAGGCACAGTATTTACTATAGTCTAGATTTGTTGACCATGAGCGAGGTCTTTCTTACGGGAATCGAAGGAGATTTTGAGTGTTGAAGAGACGAAAGATGTTGGGAATTGTATCAGGTAATAAGCTGGCAGGGGCCTCTAGCTGGGTTGAAGTTTTATGGTGGGGGTACTTTACTGTAGTTCGGCGCGTGGGCCGGTCGGTTCCTGTGTTATATTTTAGTTCTGATAGGTGTTGGGATATTGATTTTTATTCTGATACTAGCCCTAATTCTGGTTTTGGCCTTGATTTTGGTTTGCATACCTTTGTTGACTAGCACTTTGGTTTTGGTTGGTGTACCGTTGTTGATTTTGGTTTTGCCTGAGGTTTCGTGGTTGAAAATTTCGGTTCCCAGAGTTTTGTCCTTGGTTGATAACAGTGTTGACCTATTCGGTTCCTAAGGCTTTCTTATTATTTTTCGATTTTGATTCACTGGAAGAGCCTACTTTTGACGTGACTATGGATAGAGCGAGGTCCACGCCTTTGATGTGTTGCGCTAGTCGGGATGGCCGAGAGTAGAGCGCAGTGAAATCGGGGCAATCACTTATGACAAGTGCGCTCTTTAATGGTTCTCTTGTGTTATCGATGATAATGTCCACCGAGTCCTTCTCTTTCATTGAAGTGTCAATCCTGGCAGCGAGTTTTCTCCATCTGACAACGAAGTCGGTAAATTCTTCATCAGGTCATTACTTGGCTGCCATCAAATCGCTGAGACTGACTGTCTCTTGGACCAAGTGCTTGTATTGGTTTAGGAATTAACCGACCAAATCGTCGAAGGTTTCTATCTTATAAAGTGGGAGTCCCGCAAACCAATCTAAAGCTTCTCCTTCTAATGAGCGTTGAAAATAGTGAATGAGAAGTCCTTGATTATCACGTATGGGCTGACAATCGTTACAAAAGAGGGCCAAGTGATGATTCAAATTTTCCGTGCCATTATATTTGGTAAATTTCGGCAGTTTTAATCCTATTGGTAAGTTAAATTCGACGTCCCGGCAAAATTTGTCGAATCCGAACAAGTGACCAGGCCGCTCTCTCTTGGCCATGTACTCATCAAGCATTTTAGGGAGATCTTCGATTTTAATGGTGATGTCTTTTAGAGCGACCCGTGAGCTAATCTTGCCTAGAGTCATCGTTAAAGAATGTGCGAGCAGGTTATCTCAATGGTATGGCGCAGGCTGACACCATGCTCGGGGTAGGAGGTGGCCTCCCTTGTCGTTCTTGGTCTTTTAAAAATTATCGTGACCTGAGGGTTTCATATGCAGCAGCCAATCCTCGAAGTAATTTATCGGAGTCATCATCTCTTCTTTGTATTCTTTGAATACTGAGTTCTACGATTTGTTGATCAATAAGGTTTTGTCCAGTGTTACCATCTCTCCCTTTATGATTATTACCGATGTGTGGGGTAGAGAATGAATTTTCTTGTTCGCCAGTCATGTTAATCTCATATTATCGTGGGCTGGAATTGTGAAGTGATTCTTCTTCGTACATGGGGTTATTATAATACCCCCACAATGGTAGGTCTCCGAAACTCACTCTTCGTATACCTGACATCTCGAGTCTTTGACGAAGACTCATATATTTAAAAGGGAATCTAAATGACACGATAGAAAGAAAAACAGGGAAATAAGATAAAAACTAACTATCTAAAAAAAAGAGTTTGCAAAAGAAGCCTCATCGCGATCGCTAGTCTGTTGGTGCGTGCTTTTTCTGGGTTCCTCTCGGTCCCTGTTGAATCAGTGCCCAAATTCTTTCCAATTAGACTCTAGCGATGTGGTGTTTGGAATGGTAGAGGTAAAGATAAAGAAAAGGGGTTTTCTAGGAAGATTCCCAAGTTGTTGCGATCGTCAGCAACAAATATTTAGCGATGCTACAACTCGACAATGATCACGCTTTAGAGCGGGTGTGGGTTACTTATTTACTGAATCATCCGCCAACGAACGTCAGCAGCTGTGAATCTTCATATAATTTAGATAGCTTAATTTTCCTCTTCTTTCCCGCTATTGTTGTAGTTCTGATCAATTTAGATTTCTCAATTCTATTGTGAATTTAGTTGTGTGGGAATTTATTATAGTGAGTTAATTCAGTATTCTAGTTCTATCAAGAATCTAATTAATCTTGGTTTCCTAATCTTATTCAAATTCCAATTAATTTAGTATCCTAATACTACTAAAAGTTCAATTGATATCAGTCTCCTAATTGTACTAGGAATGCAAATGTATTAATTTTAATGAAACTTTAATTAAATCAAGCATGCTAATTATACTGAAATTCTAATCGAAATAAATATACTAATCTGACTGAAGTTCTAACTGGAGCAAAGATAATAGTCCTGCTAGAATTCTAATAGGAATAAAGGGCTGATTTGACTAGGACTCTAATTAAAATAAAGAAACTAATTTTGCTAGAATTATGATCAGAGCGAGAAATTAATTATACTAAGATTCTAATTAAAGTAATGAATTATCTATGCTAGAATCCAATTAAAATTCTAATTAAAGTAATGAATTAAAATTCTAATTATACTAAGATTCTAATTAAAGTAATGAATTATCTATGCTAGAATCCAATTAAAATAAAGGACTGATTTTTTTTCTTAGAATTATAATCAAAGCAATAAATCGATTATACTAAAATTCTAATAATAACAAGGATTATGCTGAAATCTAATATAGAGAAGAATTAACTATGCTAGAACTACTTAATTAAAATAAAGGAATTAGTTTTATTAGAGTTCTAATCAAAGCAGTTATTCTAAGGATCTAATCAAAAGAAAGTATGTAAACTAATTATACTAAAATTCTAAGATAATTATGGACTTAATTTTCTAATTCTAATTAAAGCAACAAAATAATTCTTAAAAAAAAAAGGTTTTGGGCCCGCTATGCTAAGGAGGATTGGCCTCGTTCCCGAGTACCCTCCGTAAGCTCCTTTGGACAAATCGGGTGGCTGAGGCTAAAGCAAATTAGGTTTTGGACTATAATATTATATTTTTGGCTTTTCGGAGTCGATTTCGGGATTATAATTGTGGATTAAATTAAGAAACTAGAATTATAGAAACTAAATTAATACTTGAAATTTTTTTTAAAAATATTAAACTAAGAAATTAAAACTAAAATTTAAAATTTTAGGACTGAATTTGAGTCCGAAATCAAAAAATTAGACTATATGATTAAGGACTGGGTCTAGAACCTAAGAACTAGAACCAGAGATTAATGATAGGGTTGGAAATTAAGATTTTAGAACGGAATTAAAGCCTAGGGTCGATAAATTAGACTGTCAGATTAAGGATCAATTCTAGAAACGGAGAACTAAAACCAGATATAAGGGATTATGGTCTAGAAAAGCAGGGTGGTACGGTCTAAAACTGAAAATTCGATATTAATAATTAAAACTAAGAGAAATTCTAAGTCTAAAACTAAGATTTTTTCCTAGGACCGGGGCTACGGAGAGAAATCTCGAAGATTCGAAGCTTGAATCCCGAAATCATGGCTATGTTTCTCTATGGGTTTGTTCTCGAAATTCTCTGTATTTGCCATTCTCTCTCTGCCAATTTTTTTAGCCTCTTTTGTCCAACCTTCTGGTAGAATTAAAAAACAAAGACTTTTATAGGTTTTTTTCTAATTAAACGCTCTGTTTCAGGTGTTTAACCGAATTGCGCGCCAATTTCCCGACGCTTAATCGCTTTGAGTCGGTCACCGACTCAGTGAGCAACCGACTGACTTACTCAGCGCATTTCCTAGTTCTAACAATATTAGGACTAATTGCACGCTTAATGTAGAGTGCGCAATCTGATTAAGCATTTAGTTCTAACCCCTAAATCGAGGAAGCTTGGGGGTCAAGGACTACAAGACTAAGTAGTGCTTAGGCCAATTGCGCGTCGGCGGTGGGGCGCTCAATCCGATCGCGCGTCTCATGTGAGGTGCGTAATTGAGTCTCGAGGTGGTTTGGGAAAAGGAAGTATGGTCTGAAAGGGGACTGATTGCACATTTGTGATTTTGCGTGCAATCGAATTGCACTCGCAGTTTTAGGCGAGTAATTCAAGGTTGTTCGGATCTGGGTCGGGTTTAAAATGTCAGACTATTGCTTCAGCCTGCATTCTGACTATATACTATTGTTTCAGTATATAGTCTCCCTTCATTGGGATCTGAGTCACAGAGCTATTGTTTCAGCCTATGTTCAGCCATGTACTATTATTTCAGTGCATGGTCCCTGCGTTGGGGTTATAGGGCCTGAGCCACGGTGCTACTGTTTCAGCCTGCATCCAGCCATATACTATTGTTTCAGCATATGATCCCAATTAGGGTTATGAGGTCAAAGGTTGACCGAACGGATTTGTATATTCTGAGAGGGCAAAATGGGAGTGTCTACAGGGAGGTCTCGGGTTTTAGAGTTCTAGTCCATGTTTGGACTAATTCCGCACGTGTAGGGATGCGTGCAATCAAATTTCGCATATCAAGATATGCGCAAAATATGAAACTTTAGGCAGTGCACGAAAGTGTATGCCGAATGCAATCTAGACTAATTGCACGCAAGTAGTGCTGCGGGCAATCGAATTAAGCGCATAATGCCATGCGCGTAATTCGGGTCCTAAGGCGGTCTGCTGGAAGAGCAAACCTGGTCCAAGTGGGACCAATTGTGCGCGTGTAGCCATGCGTGCAAACGAATTACACCCCTCTGTAAGGGCACGGAATTCAAGATCTTCCCAAGTCAGGTCTAGTCCGAGCCACAGAGCTATTATTTCACCCTGGGTCTCAACTATATGCTATTGTTTCAATATATAGTCCCCGTGTTTAGGGTTTTAAGGCTTTCAGAGAGAGTAAGCCCCTTTCCAAAAGTTATGGGTATGGTCAAAGGTTGATTGAACATGTTTGTATACTCCGAGATTGCAAAAACGGGGTGTCTACAGTCGCGATATGTGAAGGGAAGCGATATGCATCCACGGCTGAGGATACACCTCTCGATAGCAACAATATGGCCCGTGAATGCCTCCTTTTAGCTTGCGTCGATAGATAAGAAAGTCAAGTATTTCATGTCAACTCCTCGGTTCACACTTGTGATCTCTCAAAGAAATGAAAAGGCACCCTGAAAGGGGGGTGTCTACTTCTTCAACGCATTCAAGCTCCACAAGAATGCGTCGAAGAGTGGCATCTGTAGACACCCCATTTTCGCCCTCTCGGAATTTATAAACCTGTTTCATCAACCTTTGGCCTTGCCCGGGACTTCTGGAAAGGGTCTGACCCTCTCCAAAGGTCCTAGAACCATTAAAACCCCACATTCGGGACTTGTAGACCACAATAACAATGTATAAGGGAGTCTTGGGTTGAGATATCAACCCACAAACCTAGACCAAACTCAACCCGGTAGGCTCCCAAATTACGCGTCTGCACTCTCGCGAGTAATTCAATCGCATGCATGGACACATTCGGGCAATCAGTCCAAGTAAAACTAGGGCACAGCCTTCCGTGCACCACCTGTAGTCCCTAATTACACGTATATACTCATGCGCTTCATTCGATTGCACGTGTTAACACATGCGCGCAATTGACCTAACTTGGACCAAGACTCTGACTTTTATGACCGCCCGCGACTCAATGCGCATAATTGGATTACGCACATAAATACATGTGCGTAATTAGTTCCAAGCGAAATGGAACTAGGACACCGGCTGAGCTACTCAGCCGATCATTCTCGAGTCAGTGACCTACTCAAATTGAATTAAGCGTTGTGGATTATGCGCGTAACTCAATTACATGCATGGGTCCATGCGCGCAATTAGTCAATTGCGCACACTCCCCCACGCACGTAATTAACCCAATACCTATAAATAAATCCCCCACCCAGCGACCAAAATCACCAATTCACTAGTTTTTTCTTCTCTTTATGAAGCTTCTCTCTTTTAGAAAATTCGAGGTTCTCTCTGAGGTTTCCAACGAAAGGGGTTGGGCTGCACTCTAGACTTCTAGAACTATAAACTCTTCTCTAGAAACCTCAAGTAGTCAGGCTAGCGGTACTGGCCGGCTAGCCTTGACTCTCGGAGTATCAAAGGAGAAGAACTTTGCCTTAGATCCCTAAGGAAACCCCTGCCCAAATTACTAGCTTAGAGCCAATCAGGTCTCTAACCTCTTATGATGTTTAGCCTTATACACTCGATTTTCTCAAGGGAGCTTACGGAGGGTACCCGAAACGGGGCCGATCCTCCCAAGCATAGTGGGCCACCACCCGCCTTTTTAGATAGGCCCCGATAGAAAATAGGAAACCAAACTTGTAATACCCCGAGAATTCTGAGCTTTTGTATGCCATGTCTATACTCGGTATCGGGTGTGATGTGCACCATGTGCCACATGTCGCATAGGGTTCTATTAGTCGGCCTCAAAAGGAGTCAAATGTACCTTTGTAATAGTGTGTACATAAACTGAGTGACCAACTTGAATTAGAGCCGGACACTTACATTACTGTGCCGACTGTACACTAGGATAGATTGGACCCAAGTTAGAAATCTGACGTATATTGAATTCGAGTTAGATTGGACTTTACAGGGAACTAATCTTAGACCTCACAAGCCACGAGCCAATACCAAATGCCATGTTGCAGCCCAACACTGAATCATCACCTAATGCCCATACACCACTCTCAAGTGTATAGGCCCCACTCTAAAGCAACTACATTAGAATAAATGCCATTTTTGTACTCGGGCCTAGCCCACTCAGACCCATTGGGGACCAAATCACCTAAGACCCATGAGTGGAGAGCCATGAGATGGCTCGTACACAATCTTGAGTGTATAGCCTACACTCCAAGTCAAGACTCAAAGTTATAAAACCAAGATTTGCACACATAAGGCTATGCATGGTTCGTTTGAAACTAGCTAGAGGGAGAAAGAGGAAAGAACTCATCCCTTCTCAACCCCTGTTGAACCCAAACACTTGAACTTGTGTCAAACCCCGTCACCTATGAAAGAACCTCGACTACATCTACCTGTACGACGCCGTAGGATTGATGATCGAAGCATCGTGCGAAAACGAAGCTTACAAGCCTATCTTCTTTGACACCGATTGTAGAATCCGAGCGCGAGAAGGTGTGTATCGCTAACGCAATCGTAGGAACATGAAATACTAAGAAATTGGGACTCCATGTATGAATAGGTTGATTGCATGCAAAAGGTTAAGCGATCAGACGCATGTAGAATGCAAAGATCGATAATCCCGATAAATCATCGCCGAAAGGGTTGCATGCATGGAAAATGAGGGCGAGACTACATTTCTGATAAACTAAAATAGGCATAAACTTGGATGTGAGGTGATTGGTAGTAGTAACCAGTAAGGAAATTGGGGATTTTTCGAGGTGAAGATGATGGGAGATCGAACTGAGGTATCAGAGTCGCTCGGGCTAATTGGAACTTAGCCAGAGTGACATGAATCCAAAGTGTAAAGAATGCGTGTTTGGAGAAACTCGCCTGAACGAATTTTCCAAGCAAAATATTTCGGTTGAAAATCGCCCGGGCAACCCTGTGTGTCTAGTGAAATTTGAAGAGGGCAGCCCGGGCGACATTCTAAACTCACCGGGGCGAGTTTGCTTAGGGATGTGGGACTTAAGTGACTTAGTGAACTCGCCCGGGCGAGTTCCTCAAGCCAAAATGCTCAGTTAAAAGTCACCCGGGCGACTTTTGGGTGCCACATGAAATCTGAAGGGGTATGCCCGGGCGGCCTTCTAACTTCGCCAGGGCGAGTTTGCTTGCAACCGATGCCTTCAGGCCTTGACCTAGGGGGATGTATGGGGACTTTGTGTGCATGGTGACTTCGCCAATGACACCTAACGGCGAGTCTTCTATAAAGTAGGTTAAGCGCGGGAGACTGTTGGCAAAGGTTTCGCGGGACATCTTGCACTTAGTTAAGCGGGTTACCGGCATTGAGGTAGGGAATATTCATCGTCACTTGTACTTTGATCTTGAACCATGATTTCTATGGTGAAATCCAACGCGCATGTGATGATTTGTTTAATGTGTGATTCCTTGTTTAAAACCTTGAATTTGAATCAATTTATGTATTTCGAGCATATGTGTGCATGCTAATCATGAATTCTAAATTTTTATCGTGAATATAATCTCCTCGTTTATGAATGAGAATTTGTGAACATGACGATATGACTTTGAAATTGGGACCCTTCGGGAATCTGTTATAAGCAATGCACTTTGAAAATGATTTAGTGTTCATATCTGTGATGTTTTAAGGTTCATACGAATGAATCCCCCACAGACACGGCGAGTTATTCGCAACCGATACAGCGGGATATCCGTGATTGGCACGGCGGGATATCTGTGCATCTGCCTATGAACCAACATGCATGATTCTATTTATTTTCGGTCCGCCATGAACACCTCGCAAAACGTTCACTGAATGACAGTGGTTAGGTGGGGATTCCCACCGGTAAATTCTTCGGCTCCTAATGCTATAGCTGCTTAGGAGGTTATTTAAGTTAAATTTTAATGTCATACATTAAGATAAAGAATTTCATTTAAACCACTAATTTTTTTGCACGGTATTGAATCTCATTAAAAGTTTTAGTTTTGATCTCGTTGAATTATTGCACTTCCGTTGAAATGTCATTCTTAATTGAACCCATTCTTTTATGCACAATGCTTCTGAATCTTGCTATTGAATCCATGTTCCGTAGAATCAATGTACGTTAACAGTGATATTTTCCCTATTGAGCTTAGACTGTAGCTCATACCTTTTTGACTATATGTCACAGGTACCAGTGTTGACTCGAGTTTAGACCCCGAGATTGATGCTGAATTAGTTGCAGACCCTGACTACAACCCGAAGGAGGACGAGGAGCTGCCTCCTGAAAAGTTCTACTAGTGAAGATCTTCTTTCGGAGATAGTGCAATCATTTTTGAAAGACTTGGTGTAGTTCCTTTTTGTGGAGAAAAAAAAATTCTTGTATATATATATATATATATATATATATATATATATATATATATATATATATATATATATATATGTTTTGTATAACTTTTGGCCGCTATTTAGGTGACGATCGGCCGTCATCGGTGGTTTTATAGCTTCCATTTAGGGTCAAATGATAGAAGGTCCCTTAGACGCTATAGTCATGTGTGATATCCCACTTTGTTTTCGTGCTTACCTGGATCTATCGAATACCGATGGCCCGACCTTCTCACTTATCAAAGTTGGAGAAGATCGAGCTGTTGTATTAATTTTAAAGCACCTTGATACTAAGTTGACACTGTAAATCAGATTGTGCCCTACGATCTGACGGCACGAATTTTGGGTAAGGAAATTCGAGCTGTCACAAAACTAGTTAGACCCTAGGAAACCCATAGCTACTGATGTTGGTTGACCGACGTTCAGTAAAGGAGTCAACCTGCATCATGTAGAGCGTGATCAATGACATGTTACAACGTCAATAAATATTTACAGCTGGCAATCGCATCAACCCAGGTACTCTCTATTTAGAATTTGCCTCTTCCCTTTCAGTATTTAATATTTATTAGTTTACTATTCTATCGCTTTCCACCAGAGTCCACATGGACCGAATTGGGCCACTATTTTCGGGATCCGAAAGGACCCTAGAAAAAGCACGTACCAACAACCTTGGCCAATGAAATGCTAGCATCAAACTGGGTCATTTTCCGACCATATTGACCTTTGGGCCTTCTAAGAGTCAATCTTTGACTCAAGAAACTAAGGTCAACGATCATGATTATAAGTCATCAGTAACCATTAAACCTTTTTTGTGATTCTTAACAATCACAATATCACGGGATTTAAGGGGAAAGTCAAGATTTTAACGTATCTAATTTATTTTATAAATTTCAGGTAAGAGTATCGGACCCTTGCCGGTAATGGGCTGCCATTTTCAATCCTGATTGAATTTCGGAGTGATTCCAAAAGCCAATGAAAGATGAATAATGGTTTCAT
The DNA here is from genome assembly GCA_021018995.1 of Chloranthus sessilifolius. Classification (NCBI taxonomy): domain Eukaryota; kingdom Viridiplantae; phylum Streptophyta; class Magnoliopsida; order Chloranthales; family Chloranthaceae; genus Chloranthus; species Chloranthus sessilifolius. The sequence continues at coordinate 14,824,028 of CM037588.1, forward strand.
CTTTCACAAGTGATGTCACTTAAAATTTAGATAATGATTGATCAGGGCCATTGATTTACAAACCATATTTTTAATTCAACTGGTCATCATACCAGATTGTAAGGCCTCGGATAATCGGCCATAACTTTTATTGCCAATGTCTGAATCAGGCGGTGAGAGCTCGTTGGAAAGCTCTCAAAATCTTCTATGATGTTTCTATATATCAAAAATGATAAATTTATTAGTATCGTGATGGAAACAGAGCCATTCGATCGATTATCCGATAGTGGTCACTAGATGTGCCACATAGAATGGATTTCTGCGTTCTCGGATTTCGGATCTACAGGTCAAACAAAATTGAATTAAGATATGAAATTGTATACAGTGATGGTCCATTGATAAAGCTTCATCCTGAAATGTTTACAGAATTTTTAGGCAATTTTATAGCAAGAGATCTACAGGCTCAATCTCAGTCAGATTTCTGGTACACTATACCAGGTAGATCTGCACAGTTCCACCTCGGAATTTATGCCGATCAAACCACAGTGAATCAGAGCCTAAAATTTTACATAGATAATCTACACTCATGTATACACGTCCATGAATGTTTCTAGAATTTTTCTAAGCCTAGACAGTGGTTAAATCTTGACCATTAAATCAGTCAAAAACGCATATTTTATATATATATAACAGTATGTGGTACTAGAGGTTAAGAGGTTAACCTCTAGATCACACACCATTCAAATCAATCATAAAAAGAACATCAATACTCTATGATTTACATATTTTAATTAATATATAATTCATGTAAAACTAAACTTCTAATCACCACTAATCATACCATGACAAGAAATATTAAAGCATAATAATATACCAATTCCTACAACAAGGGATCTAGTACCATTGAAACTTGATCAAGTCAAATTTATACTCGAATTTGTAAAAATAATCTGAACTAATACTTTACCTTAGCTTAGCATGCATCCATGTTGGTCTTAGCAATTCTTTATAGTGAAAAGTGTTGGGATTTGCACAAACTCACACTATGTGGTACTAGAGGTTAAGAGGGTTTGATCTATAGGCTTGGATCAAAATTTTAATGACTAGATTGAGAGTTCAAGAGTTTGGAAGATCTCTAATGGTGGCTGGAGCAATGAGGATAAAGAAAATAGAGAGAGAGAGAGAGAGAGAGAGCCTTGGGCGTGTGAAATTTTTGGAGGAGAGATCTTTAAGCTACTTTTAGGGAATAAGAGTTCCATGTGTCAACTTACTTCATCCCTAAGCTACTCTCTCTCTCTCTCTCTCTCTCTCTCTCTCTCTCTCTCTTCATGATCAAAAGTCAAGGGGCGCCCATGCAAGGGTGACCCACATTGACTTCTCTTATCCCTCCATTTGGTCCTCTAGTGAACTTTCTTTGTTCTTGAGGCCCATAATTCTCTTCAAAAGTCAAGATTCTTCCTAACTTGCGATTACATGCACTCACCTCAATCTAAAATCTTATATTTCTCCTAGGTAAATCTTAGGGTCTAAGATGGGGTCAAAGTTAGTCAAGTAAGTGTGTGGCTAGGATATGCTAGAATTTTAAAAAATTCTAATTTCTAATTAAAGAAATTAGAGAAATTAATTAGAATAGCCCTTAGGCTTTATAACTATTCACAAGAATTGCCACTATTCCATATGAGGCACACACATGATGTTTAAAGTGTTAACGCATTTAGTCCTTTAAAATTTATGGGTCTAGGTTAGACGCAAACCACTGACTAATATCGTGATTATCATCGAAATTTAATCCGTTGGTGATGATCTCCTCATCAATACTAAGGCTTGTCCTAATTCAAGTCAATTATCGAGTCAGGGTCCATCAAAAAATCAGTTCGAACTTCTCATACTGTGTAAGATATGGTATGTATTTTACTTAATTACTAACACACCCAATTGAATAAAAGGGGTGGCCTATGGATGCCATCAGAAATGGTATTATCTTATCAACCTACAGATAGGTGTTTTACATTTTTGGATGAACCTGGCCTCGAGCAGTCACCTTGCATAGTCAGGTCTCATCAGGCCTCAGTCAACTAATTGACTGACACAATATTTGAGGGGGCAAGTGTTATAGTCAGCAGCCATTATCCCATAACTTTTAAGTTAAAATTAGCACGGGTAGGTCGTGCGGCACGAATTGCGAAAAAGAATCTCATGATGATGATCAATTTTTGGGATGTGTGCCATGTGGAATCAATTATGACCGTCTAATGGTACATTTTTAATCTCAAGATCCATTGTGAATGATTGGGATAAAAAATGATCTTTATCATCTGATTCAAAAAAGTTCATGGTGTAGACACTTCATTTTCGACCTTTAGAAATCATATATAACGTCCTAACTATTATATTTTAGGCCCAAAGTCTTGTTGACCGAGAGTCAAAGGTCGAGCAAGAATTGTGACAATATATTCCTCATTTGAAAGTCAAGATGTGAGCTTTTTTTTCCAGATTTTGGTATTTTAGCAATGCTTTGATATAATAAAATTTATGGGCTTTAAAGTTTTACAAAAAGGTGTGTCATTTGAAAGTTAGAAATTTGACAAATTATAGAAAAATGAATTTTGTTCTTGAACTAGAAAGTTGACTTTTTATTTTTTGAGAATTTTGATCCAAAACTATTTTTATCGGATTCAAATGGGGGGTATTTCGTCATTTATATGTAATATCTTAATCAAATGGAATGGAAAGAAAAGAGTAATGATATTTACATAAATGATATTACATGTAAATATATTTGTCTGTCCTTGTTCATCTCTGTCTATCCTTGTTTATCACTGTTTGTAACTTATCAAACTCTCTGCCAATTATAAGCATAGCAGTATGCGTATAATTCGCACCAACCGTGCACTGCCTGCCATTTTAGTCTGCAATTATACGCATGGGATCATGCGTATAATTCAATTATACACATGATCCCATGTGTATAATTGCCTCGACTCCCTCGGGAAGCCGGCTTAAAGTCGGACTAGGATTAGCTCGCGGAGCGGAGCTCCTAGCCGACCTACCAATTATACGCTGAAATTTCAGCGTATAATTAGACTTATAGGCACAATTTCAGACGTATAATTTGAATTATACATTGATTTTCTAGTGTATAATTGAGCCTATACCCTATATTTAGCCCCCTCAAATTTTCGTTTTGAATGGACTCATTCACTTATTCTCTTTGAAATTTTCAAGGTTGGCTCAGAAATTTCGAATTAGAAAAAGTTGAACTCTAAGCGTTCAGGGTTAGAATTTCAACTTCTTCTGAAAATTTCGCTGAGTAGGCATTCTAGTTGAGATTGACCCTTGTACTTCGTTTCTCGCACCTTCTAAAGAGAGATAAGGCTAACCTTGGAGCCTTTCCCTTAGGATACCTTTCTAAATTCTTAACCCAGGATCCAACTAGGTCTATACCACTCTTACATATTTTTAAACATTATAGCCTTTAATCCGATTTGCCGAAGAGAGCCAACGGTAGGAACTCGGGAACGGGTTTGATCCTCTTGTGCATAACGGGCCAACACATAATTTTAAGTTTAGATCAGGTCACTACAAAAAACAAGACTATTAGCAGCAGCCAAAAACTACCACTATTAACAAAAAACTGCCGCTAATACCCTTGCTGCTAATAGTCTTAATAGTGTTTTTATTATTAGCAACAGTTTTTTGCTCCAAAAAAATACCGCTAATAGTCTTATTTTTTGTAGTGTAGGTTAGATTTACAAATTAGATAAAATTAGGCAACCCTAGCTGCTAAACCGGCAGGTCGGTATTTAGTATAGAGTCCAATCCATATTCTCTCACCTAAACCTCGAGATCAGTGACGTTCTACGGCGTCGATAAATATTCGTAGGTGGCGATCACATTTAATCATATATTTGTTAGTAGGTCTATTTTTTACAAACACTCTTTTTTTGCAAGATATACTATTTGTTAGTGATTCTGTTTGTCACTAACACATTGTTTTATAGGTATGTTTATTGCTTAATATTCTTAAATTATTAGTGAGTTTGTTTGTCACTGATAGTCGATTTTGCAGGTTTGTGTGTTGCATAACCCCTTCTTTTGATTGCAAATAAGTTTGTGTGTTATTAGCAATTGGTCTGGCATGTTTGTTGCCTGGCCTTTAAACTAGCAAGTCTATTTGTTGCTAGTTCACCTTCACTCTCTTACAAATCGAGCCCCAAGGACCGATTTGGACCATTTTCTCGAATCCAAGAGGGTTCCCGAAAATCGTGTTCCAACACATGGTTTTCACCATTGGTGATACCCTTGGAGTTTTAGTGGGTGCAAATAGAGGTACTCTTTATATTTTTTAAGTTGATTAAAAACTAAATTGATCCATTCATAAAATGGCCTATACGAGATAAACACATAAATTCTCCATATATACAAATTAACGCTCTATTATACCCACCAGGGGTGGTTAGAGCAGTTGGTCAGGAACTTTAGTTTGTTATCAACAGGTCATCGGATCGAGTGTTGGTGTCTCCCGGCCTTCTGCGATAACCGGATGCCCCGTAGGAATACTCGTTACATGGTGGGGGCGAGGGCATCCCTTAGGGATTAGTCTAAGCATAAGCTTGGGATTACCTTAAGTTAAAAAAAATTAATGCTCTATTATCCAAACTTTGTGCTTAATCTAGTCGAGTATAAACCATTTGATCAAACTAATTGCAATTGTCAAATGAGGATCATGAGATGCAATGAGTGTAAGTTTAGTGAACATAAAAACAAGGGATGTTGATTTGACCAATACTACAAAATATAAGACTATTACCGGCAGTTTTTTTAATAAAAAACTGTTGCTATTAGTGTTGTCGCTACCAAAAACTGTCGTTACCAAAAATTGCCTTAATAGCAAGTGCCGCTAAAACACCTTATTTTTATAGTGCAAAATAGTAAACCCTTTCAGTGTCACGATGTTACATATTTCGTATCTGCTCTCGTTTCTCTTTATAATGGGTATCCAACCTCTTAGAGCACCTAACTAAGTCCTCGGATACGTGCAATACTTAGACGCCACACATACAAGATCAATAAGGATAAATCTCTACAAGTGGCCAACAATGGGTGGTTTTGAATTCAGAACCTCCGCTTCTTAGTTGTGCTAGCCACTATGTCATCCCATATTGGTTTCACATCTAAAATTTAATAACAAGATACTAAGTTGAGGGAACAACGAGGTAATAGGTTTAAGGATGACATTTCAAACACGATTGAAATAGGGAACGAAGTGGAGATAGGATTTACCACACACAAAAACAGACAGTGGAGATAGGCATGTGGTGTACTATGTGACACCAAGAATCAACGTTTTTTAAGTAGACATTTATGCAAGACCACAATAAAGCATTTATTGTTGCATGGCGTAGAGGTTTAGGTATCAAATATCCCTCATTAACTACAGCTGAAAATAATTTACTTCTTTGAATCAAACGATGGAGATTATTTTTCATCTCAATGTTTCGAGCAACAGAATCTTCAAAACGGTCAGATTTTTATTTCACATTACACATATCCCGAACTATGTATGATGCATTTTATGATGATATTCTTTTTTTGGGATGTGTGTCACGTGAAATCATAATTTGATCGTCTCATGATATGCTCATCATAATCTCAAGATTCATTGTGTGAAAGATTAGAATGAAAAATAATATCTATCTTTTCGTTCAAAGCAACTAACCATTTTCAATTGTGATTAGTGGGGGATATTGCATATTTCGTAAGGGGTTGGTAGAAACCCCTAAAATCTAATAAGAACATAAATGCAATTAGTTGAGATGCATTTAAAGGTATATTTGCGGAATGACGAAAAAAGATTTAAGCTAAAATGAGCATGTAAGAAGTTTATGGTTAGGCCCAATAGAAAATCAAAGAATGTCATTTCATACTAGTTTGAGGTGTCTGCGGAGACTTGAAACAGCCCCTATGCAATGGATTCTTATGACTGAAAGCATATGGAATTAAAAGATGTTGAACACTAATAAAGATGTAAAGTGAAGTAATAAAATATATGCCATGATGGCCAGAAACAGCCCCTAAGCAAATGGATTCTTATGATTGAAAGCATATGGAATTAAAAGATGTTGAATACTAATGAAGATGTAAAGTGAAGTAATAAAATATATGCCATGATGGCCAGGTAACCGCCTCTGGAAACAGAAGATTCGAGTTTGAATCACCTTTGGGCCCACTCTAGGTATTTATATATATATAACATGCTAATTCGGCACATTCTAACTTGGGGTGCATATAAGTAAGAATTTCTAACAAACCTGAACAACCAGGTTACAAAATAAAATAAAACAAAAACTTCAGCGAAATAAAGAGTATACATCAAAACAAAAATGAGTGGAGAAAATAAAGCATTTTTTATGCTTATTAAGGAATTGGAATTCTTGTGAAGCAAAAGGGATTATATTAAGAAGCAAGATACTCTACATATTTAAGTGTATAAAAAACATTAAAAATTATGACTACTTGAAGAAAGTTTTAATATATTATATTATTTTAGAAAGTTTTATCAAAAAAGAATTATTGCAATTTTCAAGGCCTCTAAAAAGGCATTTAATCAGTATGAAGGAAAATATAATTTGAAATTATGAAAAATGTCTCCAAAAAGTCACTGGAGCAACGTGTGAGAAACATTTAGAATTAAATATTGAAAATACCATTTTAATCAATTTCATATGACGCAAATGATATGGTCTGTTCAATTGAAAAGAAGGGTGATTTGATCATTTTAACTATAAATATTTGTCACAGAATAGACCCAATGTCTTATAAGAGTGACAATTTCTTTTTTCTAATGGCTTTTGAAATAGTATATATATTCCAATCCATGTTTTCTGGAAAGCCCAAATTTATTTTACACTTAAATTTCATATTATCAGCTAACATTTTAAAAATTACTAAACTATTAAAATGCTAAATAAAGTCAAATCTTTACTATCTGATACAAGAAACCTGTGAGACGAGCAAATAAACATAACCAATTTTACTGAAATGTTTAAACTATTCATCATCTGGTTCTTATAAAAACAAAAAACAAAATTATTTAATAAATAAACATCCTAGTCTTTTGTTTAAAAAGCAACGTTAAAGTCTTTTGAATTGATTTTCAAAAATATAAATCAAAATGAATCCTAAAGCTTCTTTCTCGCTCTTCTCTCCCCCGATTACCAGAGAGTACAACTTTAATCTACCAGAGAGTACAACTTTAATCTACCAATCAACCATTCAGTCAATAGTATAAGATTTTTATAAAATATTGTACACTTCAATGAACACATTTATCTTCGTTTCTATATTAAAATGACAAATCATAATAAATTACACATTTTTCATCAGTCCCGCGCTTGATAAGGACAATTTGATGAGTAGTCACCAAGTCGAGGTTCGATAATTCAAAAAAATCTCGCAAAATTCGGTAAGTAGGGGAAAATATTTGGAGAGAAAAAAATAAAAATTAAAGTTAAGATTAAAAAGTAAAAAAAATCAAAATCAAAATATTAACAATTATGATTTATTGAAAAAATGATAATCATTTGCAAATTTTTAAAAAGATGCGAATTTTGGAAAAAATTGTGAATAATTCACAAAATCACATATTCGCAAATTATTAAAAATTTTGACAAATTTTGTGACTATGATCTGACATAAAGATTTGGCGGGTTAAAGATTCACAAATTATTCATAAATCTCTAAACCTGCCTTAGCTCTTCATTTCAAAGTTATTAACTAATCTTTGACCCACCAAATCTTTACATCAACTCCTTCCCATTAGGTGACACTAGGGTCATAAACAAGTCAAGTGTTGCCAGTCTAATACCTAACCCAACCGACCTTGGTTTTTTACTTGGTCGAGCGCATAAACTCGACTCATCAAGCCTAGTTGAGTATGAAGCATCCCACCTGACCTTCAGATTGGGCCAGGGCGAGCTAAAGTTGAGTTGTGTTGGGTCTACTAGACCCGTCCCCAATCGAGTTGGCTTAGGTTTTTGGGTATGGTTAGTTTTATAGTCTGATCGATAATATACCCCTGACTCGTTGGGTCAAGTCGAGATGGGATGCATCATCGAGTTGGGTCAGCAACTAATATGTAGGCCCAACCACTTCACAGCCCTAGGTGGTGCCACATTTGCCCAATAGTAACCACGTCCAATCTAGATTGGAAGGGATTGGTTACCCTATGACAGGGGGTAGGGGAGGTAGACACGTGTCAAAAGGAGGACCATCTGTGTATCGATTTATGAAGAATATAAGAGGACCAAGTACTCTCATTTACTCTCTTATTGGATACCATAAACCCTTTTTCTGATATTTTAAATGCTTTCATTCATCCCTCCATTATATGGTATGAAGTGTCCCATCTCTCTTCACTTCACAACAAAACTAAACTAAACTAAACTGTACGAGGGAGGGGAAGGCGAAGATACAGTTGGTATTATGAAAGGATATGATCTAGTGCAACTCGTTCTTACCTTTGACGATGGTATTCATTCTCTCACCTGATATCATGGTTTTAGATAGCCGCCATATATATATATATATATATATATATATATATATATATATATATATATATATATATATATATATCAAGTTAAGCCCCTTCTATACTTTATACTTTGCCAATTTAATATAAGCTTAAATATCGAGTCAAATTAAACCTATCAAATATCAAGTCATATCTGGCCATGTTGGCCTATATCGGGTCATATCCCTCGAAATATATTTGATATGAACCAGATGTAATACCAAAAATGCCCATTTTGGCAAATTTTATATATTTTATTTACATTTATTATTTGAAAAATAAAAAGAGCTACTTTAATATATTAGCCGATTTGAGCAATACGTATTCGATAATCTGATATGTATTGGTTTGGGATCCTGTAGATATGTCGATATATATGCTCTGTAAACCCTTGACTAAGATAAAGCCCTCACCGGCCATCTCTTTTTTATTCCATAGTATACTTTTTAGCCAATCCATAAGTTCAAGTGGCAAAACATTATATGAAGATATGACATAAAAATATTCTTGTGATATGTTCAAATCGTTTCATCTGGGAAGATGATCACCACAGGGTTCAAACCATTCAACTATTGTTCTTAATGAAACGGAGGGTTCATATTAAATTGCTTGGATTTGATGGTACAGATGATTTTTTTGGCTACCCAAGCGTCATTCTGTTACTTGGACGATTTGAATCAGTAAAAATTATGTTGCATGTGGCACGGTATGACTTAAAAGTGAGAAGGTGAGGATTTTATCTTAGACACAGTGTGAGGATAATTTATCAGTGATGAAGCTCTTATTATAGGGAAAATTCTTATGACAGTAATGTGGGAATCTAAATACGGATCTAGGTACATGATCAACCAAAACCAATAAACCTATAATCTATAAAATAAATATGCGCACCTTGAGTATGAGTCATTAATGGTCGGTTGCCGATCTTCAACGATCTTTTCGCCTTCAAAATCTCCTAGTACAATGAGGATGTTTTCGCCAATAGGAAGGATTGAATTGTATTGAGCAATCGTTGGAACCAGACACTCCTTATATTTATAGTCAAATAGTCCTTTCCCATTAAGAACTGAAAATACTAATTATATTATGATTAGAAATCACAATCATACCTTAACTAAAAGACTCACTAATTAGTTATCTATTCTCTTCAAACTCACCGGAATAATAACTATACATCTCAAGACTGATCTTACACCATTCAACGGTCAAAAGTTTGACCATAGTGATGGCCACCAAAATAAGAACTTCTAACAAGTAAATGATGGTACTTCTTTCATAGGCTTATATTTTGGGGATTTGGGGGTTGTACATAAAAAATTTGTATAAGAAACTTATTTTATACCTTTTCCAAAGTTGAATAGGCGCTACAACCCCAAACTGATTTGTGGCTCTGCCCCTGTTAGCAAGTAGTGGCAGTTGACTCCCCTGTGGTCCGTGATACCTTAGATAAGATTAATGATATGATGGATTATTTTTATGATAGTTATTAATTTTTATTATCTTTGACTACATTGAATAAAATGAAAGACAATTTTTTATCTCAATCCTTCATATATATATATATATATATATATATATATATATATATATATATATATATATAATTTATTTTGAGATCATATATAAGCATAGGCTATCAGATTTATTGATTCCATCTGACACGCATCCCTAAAAGTGACCAAAGAATCAAGCCTGCTAGCTCTTGGGTAGGGTGCACTAGAGTTTTAGTAGGTGAAAATAAAGGTACCATTCTTATAATTTTCCAAAACAAACAATTTAGTAGTTGCTACTTTAATAATTATTAAGAAAAAATAATCAGTACCTATTAATTGAATAACATTTTGTAAAGGATTTTGCCTATAACGAGCTAATGGCACGTCAGCTGTTTGTCTCATAGATATATATTATGGGTCAAAATCTCGTTAAACCGATACGTATCGTCCGAGCTAAAAACCGATACATATTGGACGATATGTGTCGGAATAGTAAAATTCCGAACGATATATTGAATGTATCATTCGGCCATATATATACAAATGAACGATACAATACTTTCAATGTCGTATCGCTCGTCCGACATTAATATCGTATAAATCGATACGATATCAAGATGTCGACAAATTTTGATCCATGATATATATTTAGAGATGCGTGGATCTCTATGTTCTTTGAAGTTTCCACATAACTCAAAAGTACATAGATCACCCAATTTTCTGTCTAAGCGGTGCACATTTTTATATTTGTCAATTGTTACAATGAGCTGTCCCCTTTATTTAAACACCTACATCTAAGTGGTTCGGATCACCTACATCTTGAACCATCAATGGGGTAAAATCATTTAAACACCATTTTCGATACTTAAATGATGGTCAGGAATTAAAGTCTGTCCCTTTAGTTAAAACTCCCTAATTCCTAAAGCCCTTTCGCAATGTCGAGTGCCTAAAATCATAGAGCCCTAATTTCCTAAATCGTAAATCCCTAAACCCTATAGGCCAGCGCACTAGATCCCTTTCTAAAGCCCTTTCGCAATGCCAAATGCCTAAAGCCTTAAAGAGACAAAATTTGATGTTTAGACTTTTGACGTAAGTTGAGACTTGAAATATAAATTTCTAATCATCTAACCGTCTAATAGGTGTGACATGATCTTAAAATCTTTCTTTTGAATAATTGAGAAAGAAAAATTCTCCATCGTCTAATTCAAATGAGTCAATGGTTTTTGCCCTTGAAAAATTGTGTGGTCCATACTTCAAAAACGGGTGAGAATAGCCGTAGCCTTTCTTTTTTTGTATGTAATTTTTATAAAAAATACGTTTTATAATATAAATTAGATTATATTTATATAATTTGTCAAATAAAAAAAATCTAATTCATCTTGAGTGAAAGTCGGATGTGTGCTATATGAAATTAATATCTGACCATCTAATAGGTTCTTCATGAGTTTAAAAGCTATCGTGAGGAAGACCGAAACAACCATCGTCTGATACAAATTAAATAATGGTTTCCCTCAGTGAAAAATTTGTCTGGAATTTATCATTAAATGACGTACCCTTAAAAAAAAATATACATAACAGTCTATATCACAGTGCGTAAATCAAATGGTTCAAATCCCCTAAACAATTTTCCAACCCAAGGTAACTCCCAATAAAATCTATCACGTTGATGGCTTAAGACTAAAAGGGGGCTGTAATGCCCCATTTATCCTTTAAAATGGCAGGCATGAGCCACTTGTACTATGATGTGTATTGATCCAACGGCGATGAGCGTGTTTGTTGGCAATTGTAAGTTTGAAAATATCATCATAAAAACTTGGCTTTTGTTGGAATTTAGAGAGCTTTGAATCTTTGAGTCATCAGCCAAGCACTAAGAAGATTTGAGATATAAATTAGCGATCAGAAAGATATTATATAGGATAGGTACATATATACCTGAAACCGCACTCAAATGCCTATAATAAAGAGAACATGTGAAAGAAACAAAACTACTTGAGACCTTATATCTCCTCTACTTTCTGCGATGATGGTGGCAATCTTTTAATGATTAAATATTGGTTTACAAATTACAATACATCAGAAGTTCATAGAAACATGCACCTCCTCCATCAAAGTGATTTGACTCATCACACTGAACAAAATGGCAACTTTGTACTAGAAAACAAATACACGTCCCAGCGAGGAGAGAGAGAGAAAAGTTTAGAAACCCGAAGCTAACTGAGATGACTCGCAAATGAGTAGATATTAGGTAGGTGCACGGGTTGTGCACTACTGTTAGGCAGCGCAAGAGTCAAACATTTCAAGATGGAAAGGGACAAAGATTATCGTTGACTCGGATGGGAGCAGCTGAGAAACTTTAATTTAGAGTTGGCAGAGAACACCTGCAAATTAGCGAATTAGTGGGTTAGGCACACGAGCTATGCACCACTATTGGGGCAGTGCATTAGTTGATCACGTCAACAAAGAAAGAGAGAGAGAGGGAGACAGAAAATCAGTGACGTAAATCCGAGAAACTGAGAATCAGCAAATTCGTGAATTAGTTGGTATTTGTTAAAATAGTCCCACACTCGTTGTGAGATTAGAGGTCTTGAGCTATATATAATTTGGGTAAATCTAACCTAACAAGTTGATTTTGTGAGGCTTTGTTAAGCCCGTTGGATATTCAAGTTTTGGTATTATTTTTTAACTTAAAGAATAAAGTACGCATAACTATTCTCATTCTAATCTTCTTAAAAATCTTAGTTCCTCTTTCTTTTCTTCTTCATAGAACCCTAGCCATCATCATATATCTTTTCCACCATCTCCTCTCTAAATATCTCAATCTTTTTCTCTAAAATTATTGTGTGTTCTTCCACAAGAACTATCGTGATTTGTTTTTCGCCATCAAGATCGAGGATAAAGAAGGAGGCAAAATCGTGGACGGACCATCACGTGGACGCCGATCTCTATCGTCATAATCGTCATCGATCTATCGATCACGCTTCAAGAAGTGATTACCCATCCATCCATCTCGTCCTTCTCAGATCCCGTCGCGTAGGATACGATTCGATCGCGTATCAACGGGCTGATAAAATGAACCTAAATTTATTTTATGTAATATTATTCTATGATTGAAAATATAATTGTTCTTAGTTTTAATATTCATTTTATTGAATTTCGAAAGTATTTCGGGTTATTTTGGAACCTTATTTCATTCTAAAATATAGATAGTCGATCGATCAACAAATACTATCGATCGATCAAATTGAAACCGTTAAATTATGTAAAGCCTTGCTGTATTATATAGTCGATTAATCAACTTTTATACTCATTTGATCGATACAGGACTAAACTAATTAAATAATCCAAGCTGCGTTACCTTATATGACTTCTGACTCTGACACCTTAACGTGGATCGATTGACCTTTATGCTCGATTGATCGACCCACACTATTCAACCCATTAAACTCTGGATTTGCTTGGAAATGTAAAAATTACCTTTTAGCATATATTAATATATAAATGGTATAATGATTACTTTATAAAATATTATATTATTATATAAATTATGTAATGATTACTTTATAAAATATTTTATTATAATACTCAAATACTCTTATAATTATAATACATTATAGTGCATTTAAATTAATGGCTCTTTTAAACTTATGTAAAGAAACTCAATAAATATTATAGATTACTTAATTATTATTTTCATGTACTCAAGTACCCTAATATAATAATCATATGGCTTGATCTCTTTAAGGCTTAGTACATAAAGCTCATTCTAACTCCGTTCTTGAACAAATTGATGTCATCGATCGATACTTACTATCGATTGATCGACTCTGAAACAAAACTGACCGTGCTTACTTTAATTCGATCGATGATCCTAGTGTTCGATCAATCGACCCTAAGCAGAATTGAACTATTATTCACTTTAAATTGTTTTAACTCAATCGAGCGATTCTCGTCCGAACAAACGACCCTATTCATACTATAATTTCACTTTTGCATGATCAAAACTTAAAACACTATAACTACTCGAAGTTTCGATTGATGGTCGTATTACACTCCACTTTAAATTGGACTATCCCCTTTTTATTTGAGCATTTAATTATAGTACACTATATATGTATCACTTTATCGCTTCAAAGCGACCACTTCGATAACACGAAGTATTAAAAATTCGATACCTCATGAAAATCAAACTCTGACGTTCAAGTTATCGAAATCACACTACTAATCATATTCTATAATTATATTGGTGTGATGTAAATAAATATAAATATAAACATAATCAAAATCTAAGTATATATCGTTCTGTACATGTGATACTTTTGTGTTTGCATCCTAATCAATTTATATGAGTTAAGGATATGTTAGATCATGAGTACGAAAGTGTATGAGATCATGCTTACGCTTGGGCGTGATGATTTGCTGAGATGGTATCGAAGTAAGAAATACACCGTATTCGCATGCCTTACAACTCATGGTGGAATGGGACCCATGACGAGTCAGGTGAGTGTGAATTCAGTGTAATCTCATATATGGTGGCATATACGGTGACCATGTCATCCCGAGTTTTAATACGAGAGATTAAGATATGAGATATGATAGGAGGATCGAACCTTGGGCCTTAGCTGTGATGAGATTTCTTCTACGGTCACGTGAAACTCGAGATATTGGCGTCCATGTACGGATACAACACCTCTATAATAGTATAGGTTGTCACACGAAGTACATTCAGGTTACTACGAAACCATTTCCTTGGGAAGCGTGAATTTAGAAAGTTACCCACTATAGCTTGTCGTAGGATTAAGTGTAAAAGTACGATAAGATATAAATACGAGATAAAATAAGTTATATTAGATAAGATAAGTTATATAGCAAGTACGATAATAAGAAATCGCTGTATAGGCCAACAAAAGATTAAGAACTTAAGTCTCTATACGTGTCGTTCCTTACATAGCCACTGTAAGGGCAACGTCTTTCAGCCAAGACGGATCTCTGGGAGAGATTATGAGTATGTTATGAGTGACTTTGGCCATTATGTCTCTCCATTGGCTGGATGGTAGAATATGAGTATGACACAAGGGCATTATGATATAGTGGTATGATACTATATTGACCCTCCCATGGTAGCTCGAGCAGCGACTCTAATACAGGTCGTTTAAGATTTTACGAATATATTAGTTATGCTCATACGATGTACAGACGTATATGCGAGAATGATAATGAGATATGGTATGATATGTTATGAGATATGGTAAGGTACGTTAGGATATGAGTGTTAAGATTATGGTCTTGCATTTATAATATAATATGAATTTCAGGATATGTATATAATTTTATCTTTCTTTTGTTATCTGTTTTGAGATATTATGTTTGTCACTCAAAAGATACACTCACAATACACCTGAGTAGTATGGGGTGGATTGGTGGTGTATCCACTGAGTTTACGTGACTGAGTAGACTCATCCCACAATAATTTAACAGTTACAGGTGATTATGCTGGTGGAGTAGACGCCAGCCATCTAGATCCCGCCGACGCTGATTTCATTGATCCCGAGGGCGTTGAGTACCAGGAGCCTTTGGAGGGCGACGCTGCCGATTATCAGGACTATGGTGCTGATCTTAATCCGAGTGTCAGTTATTGATCATTGTAAACTTGGTAGTAGATTTGGTCTTTATTATTATCATTGATTTTATGATTTCATTTTATCGGATTTGTCTCCGAATTTTATTATTATTTTATTGGTGAATTGTTCAGATTCACTACCTTTATTCAGTATTTATGACTACTTTTATTTTCACCTTTATATGTTGTCTTTCACAGATTTCGTGGAACCATATTTGCACGATAACTCTGATTAGGTGTATGTCCGCTTAGCATATCCGAAATATGTGCGGGTCATAACTCGAAATTCTAAGCCTTTGAAATGGGATAGAATTTCGAGTCGTGACAGATTTGCACCTGAATTCGCTGATAAAAGACACTTTTAGCATGAGCAGTTTTCATCCCATTTGCGAATTGGACGACATTGGATTAAATGATTTGCAAACTAAGTGTACATATAGAGCGTAATCGAAAACTTGGAATTATACTTTAATTCAATTCAAAGTCTAAAAACCTTAAATTCAAATTGGGGTTGTTGTTGTGAGCTCAAGACCTCCAAGCCCAATGGTAATGTGGGACTATTCTAACAGTGAGCAGACTTGAGATTCTTTCTCATCTCAGTCATCATTTTTCTTTCTTTTTCGGGAGCTAGGTATACATCTTGACTATCTAGCATAATCAAATAACCACACAAATGCACATACGCAATAATTTTTTAATGTGGTCAAACTTAATCACTGAGAAACATCCACGTGACCATAGTCCAAGGAAACAAATCCACCATAGAGTAAACAATTACAAAGAGTACGAAAGATTTATTGAAGATATGCATGCAATATCCTATTTGTAATCCAACAAATCCATGCGACTCATCTCAATTGTTAACGGTGCAATCCACTCAAAATCTCTTTAAGCATGAGGAACGCCCAAATCCTTTGGCAATTTGAAGAAAATGGTGAAACGGGAAAATTCTTTTAAAAAATTAATTTGAAATCAAGTAAAATAAAAGTTTCATAAGAGAAGAAGAGATCAATTCTAAGAGCATCTCCAGCATGAGAGCCAAAAACCTCCCAGCAGCTATTATAGCTCCCCAAACTCCCAAAATTGTGCTTCAACAAGAGAGCTATCCAAAAGGCCAAAATCGCTTCTTGCTAAAATAATAGTTGAATTTAGTTATTACTGTAGCAAGAGGTAAAACAATAAAATATTATTTCTAGGTATAAAACTCTTTCTCTCTCCTCTATTTAAAGAATAAAATATTTAAAAGTTTAGTGTGGATAGTAAAATATAATAAAATAAGAATAAAAAATAATATTTTAAAGAAATGAATAGTTAAAATAGAGTGCCTGTTGGAGTGATTTTTACTGTAGCAGTAGCTAAAGTGGTGTTTAGCTATCCAAATTTAGCTCTCCTTGTTGGAGATGCTCTAAGTGTTTTTAATACTAATTTAAGGTGGGGAATTACCAAGATTAGTGCAAGAGATCAATATAAAAAGTTGTCCACCTTAAAAGTGTTAGAAATCAATAGGAACAGAAATCCGAAAATGATGAAATGGGCAAGAGAATTGGACTCGAGGCACGTAATTGTTGTCTTTAAAACGCTATTCGCTTCCTACTCGAATAAATTCTCAAGTTTGCAAAAGGGTTCCAGCGAGTCGTTTCCAGGATACAACAAGCCCAATCTCTTGGATGCAATCCGTTACTTTGCAACAGTAGAGGATCGCCCCAAAATACTCAATCCGATGAAGTACCACCAAATGAAGAAAGCAAGAGGAATTCTATAGTTTATGCAAGGTATCCGATGGATTTCAGAGTATCTTTTAATCTGTATCCTAAGACCTTCTTTTATAGAATTTTCAATATGACTATTGGACCAACAGTCATATTTTGAACGGCTCAGATCTTTCAAAGATCTCAATCGCTTCATCAAATGGCTGTATGAAATATTGCAATTTTTCGAATTCAAATTCGAACGGTTATACACCTTTATAAGCGGTTATGAAACGGTTGGGTCCAACGGTTAACATTTGACCAATCCGTTTGACCCAATAGAACCTAATTGACCCACTGATTAGTGGTCCATAAGGCCCGATCCAGCCCATGAATAATTTGACTGTTGGATCTACTTGGTCAAAAAGTCAAATCTCTCCTTGCGACGATGCACACGTGCGAAGTGCGTGCGCTCCTAAAGTGCTAATGCGCCTAAATGCCAATCGCCACCCACACGCGCGCGTGCGCGAACGCGATGCCTCACCGCTAAGCACACTCTTCTCTTCTTATTGTCAAACAATAATAGAAGGTGAAAGGTTCTATATATAGCCTAGACACATTTTACATTTACCAATGTGAGACTATTCATTTGCATACAAAAATGAGAATACCTATTGCCTAAAAATTAACTCACAAAACTAAGAAAGAAATCAAAAGCAAGTTTTATTTTCTTTCAAATTATTTAATATATTTATTATATTCTAAACAAATAAATTAATATAACAATCTCTCACAATTTTCAAATAAAATAAAGACACTAGTACCGAAAATATGTATATACTATGAAAGGTACCTTTTGTGTTTGAACCTTCACTTAGTGCAAACTTATCACAGTCTAATCAGGGTGCACAGAGACCATAGTCTTGAACTGAGGACCCTATATGACATGACCGGATAAATAACACATACATATTTTCTTAAGATCGAGTTTTCTATAAAGCTAGCACTATTATGGCCTTGTGCTTATACCCTGGTTTCATGAATGTTTTTTGAGAGAAACCATAATCTCATAGGAAGCGGCCGCACCTCCATATTCACATAGGTAAGTCTGTCGAATATGTTTCTGTAATCAAACATATTAACATAAAATATTATAGACTTATTAAGAGTAAGTTCTCATCCTTCTCTTTTCCATTACAGATTCTAAGCACTTGACACCTGTCTTGGTATGGACATTCTAATTAAATTAAAGTTCTTCTAATCATCACTCTCATGTCGTACTCTTCTATTGAACTTAAGAATTTGTTGTACAAATATTAAGTTAAATTTTTGACATGAGTGATCAACTATATGGTTTTAGTTCTACCCCGATAGATATTTTCTTTACCAATTCTCTAGAAAGTCTTTTGGTAAATGGATCAGTCAAATTATTATTGGTCCGAATTGAGTCTATCCCAATTACTTCATCCTTAAGTAACTCTCTAACATAACGGTGTCGTAGACCAATATATCTATTCTTACCATTATAAACTTTACTGTAGGCTTTTGCTCTCGTAGCCTCACTATCACAATTTATTGTAAAGGGTGACATAAGCTTTGGCCACAAAGAAATTTCAAAGAGTAAATTTTAAAGTCATTCTGTCTCTTTGTCATATATCGTTAATGCAATAAACTCAGATTCCATTATGGAATGAGTAATACATGTTTGCTTTTTAAATCCCTATGAGATCGCAACACCACCGAGAGTGAATACCCATCCACTCGTTGCCTTGGATTCATCTGAATCTGAATTCTAACTTGCATCACTGTATCCTTCTAAAACATTAAGAAAATCAGAATAATATAACCCATAATGTACCTTTTAAATATCTAAATACACGAGATATTGCATTCCAATGATCATGACATGGATTACCAGTATATCTACTTAATTTTTCAACTGCATATACTAAGTCAGGTCTAGTACAGTGCATTGCATACATCAAACTACCAATTACTCTAGCATATTCTAACTGATTTACATATCTACTTTTATTATAAACAAGTTTAATGCTAGGATCATATGGTGTAAATGCAGGTTTACCATCTAAATGATTATATTTTTTGAGAATTTTCTCAATATAAAGAGACTGAATTAAAGTACGTTCATTACCATTTCTTATTATTTTGATTCCTAAGATGACATCAGCATTACCTATATCTTTCATATCAAAATTGGAAGAGAGAAGAAATTTGACATTCATTATACTATCTAAATCAGTACCAAATATAAGCATATCATCTATATATAAACATATGATAACTCCCTTATTTGCAAAAAATTTACTATAAACACATTTATTAGATTCATTAATTTTGAAATCATTAGAAACAATAACACTTTTAAATTTCTCATGCCATTGTTTAGAAGTTTGTTTTAAACCATAAAGAGATTTAATTAATTTACAAACTTTATGCTCATGTCCGGTCATTATAAAACCTTTAGGTTGCTCCGTATAAACTTCTTCTAATTCACCATTTAAGAATATAGTTTTTACATCCATTTGATGAATTTGTAAATGATAAATAGAATCAAGTGCTATTAAGATCCTAATAGTTGAAATTTTGGCTATCGGGATATAAGTATCAAAAAATTCAATACATTCCTTTTGTCTAAATCCTTTTGTCACCAGTCTAGCCTTAAATTTATCTATAGTTCCATCAGCTTTTAATTTTCGTTTGAAAATTAATTTATAACCTATAGGTTTAGATCCTTCAGGAAGATCAATTAATTTTCATGTTTTATTACTCATTATAGATTCTATTTCATCATTTATTGCTTCCTTCCAAAAGGCAGCATCTTGCGATTTCATAGCCTCATCAAATGTTAAAGGATCATTTTCGATATGAAAAGAAAGCATAGTTTCTTTTACTTATTTTGATCTTGTTCCCTCTACTATAAACATATAAAAATTTGAACCAAAAGATTTTTATTTTTGCACATTTTTACTTTTTCTAAGATCCATGTTTACTATATTTTCAGAATTTATAATTAATTTTTCTTTATCAAAATTTTCATTAATTCTAGGAATAGAAGAAAAATAATGTTCATAAAATTCAGCATCTCTAGATTCAATTATACTGTTTTGATCAATTGCACCTTTAGATTCTGTTACCAAAAATCTGCAGGCTTTACTAGTTAATGTGTATCCAATAAATACGCATTCAATGGCTCTATTACCTAATTTGGGTCTTTTAAGATCTGATAATCTAACCAGTGCTCGACACCCCCACACTGTGAGGTATTTAAGATTTAGTTTTCTTTTCTTCCATAACTCATAGGAAGTTATACTAGAACTCTTCTGTGGCACTCTATTTAAATGATGACAAGCAGTGAGAAGTGTTTCACCCCACAAATTTAAATTTAAATCGGAATTTAAAAGCATAGCATTTACCATTTCTATTAAAGTTCGATTTTTTCTTTCTGCTGTACCATTTTGTTGAGGAGTGTAAAGTGCAGTCGTAAGATGTACGATCCTCATATTTTCACAAAATTCACTAAAATCATGTGAAGTGTATTCTCCTCCTCTATCAAATTTCAAAGTTTTAATTTTAAAACTTAACTGATTTTCAACTTCTTCTTTATAGGCTTTAAATTTTCCTAAAGCTTCATATTTATATTTTAACAAATAAACATAAGTATATTTAGAATAGTCATCAATAAATGTTATAAAATATCTTTTTCCCACTATAATTAAAATACTATTTAAATCACAAATATCACAAATATCATAGACAATCTTCATTATCGTCAATATTGCTTACTAATCTTTCATTATTAAATTGAAATTCTATAACTCAAAAGCATTTAAAAGATGGCTGTGAAAAGATGTTTGGCCCCAAATTGAGCATTAGATGAATTCAATGGTTATAAATGATACATGCATATAAATAACAATTAGATGATTTTGTTAGTTATCTTTAAAATTGAATGAGTGAGCTCAATGCATCGATATAGACTATGTATGGCATAGCTCTCTGCTAGTCCCTGCCACAGCAGAGTTCACTTGTTTTAGTTGGTTCTCGCTCTCTTTTCTAACTCCCTCCAAAGGAGGATTTACCTACTCTAGCAGCAATCTCCCTGCTCTCTACTAACTCCCTACCAGAGCAAATAAAATCTGGTCCGGCAAGGAGTGAGTAGAGAGGAGAGTAAAAATGTTGAACAGGTAAATCTTGCATAAAATCTTACTATGCAAGGAGTTATCAAGGAGAAGGGGTACCTGCTAAAACAAGTAGCAGGATGTTAGCAAAGAGATTGAAAACCTGCTAAAGCATGTGAACTCTGCTATGGCAGGGCTAGCAGAGAGTTATGTCATACGCAGCTATATTAAGTTACGTAACAATATTATTCATTTGAAAATCAAAGCTCATCATCATCTTTTTAAATGATTCTTTGAAATTTTCAGGTATAAGAACTCACATAAATAAAGTAATGTACTTCTACCTTCAATGACACTACAAAAAATAAGACTATTAGCGGCAGTCAAAATTACCGCTATTAACAAAAAAATTGTTGCTAATACCCTCATCGCTAATAGTCTTAATAGCCTTTAATAGTTTTTTTTGTTAATAGTGACATTTTTTAGTCACCGCTAATAATCTTATTTTTTGTAGTGTGATAACAAAGTTCTCAAGGCAGTGAGTGTGGTGGTCTGTCCAATGAGTAAGATAGAACCCACTAAAATGACGGCAAGGGCGTCCCAATCCACGCGGCATCATGTGATAATCATGATTATGGATGAGGTATTCTCACTCATTCCTAATTATGAGCAAATTTAAGTCTATATAGAACTGGAAAGTTAGTTCTAATAGCGGAACAC
This sequence comes from Chloranthus sessilifolius, assembly GCA_021018995.1. NCBI lineage: Eukaryota > Viridiplantae > Streptophyta > Magnoliopsida > Chloranthales > Chloranthaceae > Chloranthus > Chloranthus sessilifolius. The sequence goes on from CM037588.1 coordinate 14,846,239, forward strand.
AATTTAATTTCTCTTTAGGCCTTGTTTGATAACATGGAAATGTAATTTTATGGTGGAAATGAAATTTAGTTTTCAATTGTTGTTGTTTGATAGCTATTTAAGGATATGGAAATCAAATTGAGTCACCCCACATGGAAATTGAATTTTCATACACCAAATCATTTTAGGAGGAAACCATTTCAACCATTTAAATGGCTGAAATTGGGTTTCCTACTAACAAAATAATAAGCTTTTATCATTGCAAATCTAAAGTTACTTATAAAAAACTTAAAAACAAAAAAAATTATTTTTTGACTATTAAAAAGTAACTTCAATTTCTATAATCATCATACCGGCACAATCACTATGACCACCACATTATCTACATCATACTTTTTTTCATCTAACATTTGACTTTGGTCAAAGTTTGAATTTTAATCAAACTTTAATTGGATTTATAAGTTATATAAAGTTAACTTTTGATCAAACTTTAACTACTTAAACATGATAATAAGTTGTAAGTTAGTAATATATTATCAAATTTTTAGGAGTCAAAGGTTGACTTAAGGTCAAACTTTGACTTTTAATTAAATTTTATTTTTTATTAAACTTAAACTCCAATAATTTGATGGCTAAAAAAAAATACTGTCGTGTTGATGTATAATTTGATACTAGATTTTCAATTGTATTAGTCAATAGTTGGACCTTTAGTCAAACTTTGACTTTTGGTCAAACTTTGACTTTTACACAAATTTTATTTTTAGTCAAACTCGAAACCTGAATCTACTACTACATAAATTTATATCGTATCAGTATAATTTTTTCTTGGTCAAAGTTCGATTTTCTATAAAATATTTTAAATTTTTATTAGTGAAATATTATAATTAAAAATATTTATCATCATTTTAATTTATAACTTGAAAATATATTGCCTCATTTTTCTTGGTCAAAGTTTGACTTTAGTCAAAAGTTGAGAAATGTATCTTGACAGTAGATAGTAATTATTACTATTGTTATTTATATTTTGGTAATGTAAATTTTAATCAGTCAAAGTTTGATATTTGGTCAAACTTTGACTTTTAAACACAATTTAATTTTTTTGAACTGTTGTATCCCCAATGAGATTATCATTTCTTTAATTTATTACTTTTTAGTACATTACGAAATTTTATTTTACTTTTTTTTACATCCGATCAAAGTTTGACTTTTTAAAAAGTTGATACTTAGTCAAAGTTTTTACTAGTGTAACATAGCGATGGATACGAATACTGTTATGTTAATTCGTAGGTTGCCAATAGATTATCGAATTTTTTATTGATCAAAGTTTAAAAAATTAGTCAAAGTTTGATTTTTTTTTAAAATTAAATTTTCTTTCAAGTTTAAAATTTTAATTTTGTTTCAATATTTAATACATATTAGCATTTACTATATAACTTTGTATTTTAGTTTTAAAATTTTTTATTAATCAAAGTTTTACGTTTAGTCAAAGTTTGACTTTTATTAAAAGTAGATATTTGATCAAATTTTGACTAGTGTAACCTAACAATATATATGAATATTGTTATATTAATTTGCAGTTAGACTTTTATAACTTGTTGGTACATTGTAAAATTTTCTCTTGATCAAAGTTGAAATTTTGGTCAAAGTTTGACTTTTATAAAAATTTAATTTCATTTTAACGTATAAACTTACATTAGATACTAGCATTTATAACTTTATTATTTAGCTTTACATATTTTTTTTATCAAAATTTTAAGTTTGGTTAAAGTTTAGCATTTTATTTGAGTTTGAATTTTCAAACTTTGACTTATATAACTTAGTAATAAATAGTGATTACAATGATATTAATTTGCAATGTAATAAAATATCATTAAAAAAATTATTGGTTAATATTTGATTTTAATAATAAATGATCAAAACTTAAAAATTCATTTGCAAAGATACTAATCAAACAAGAGAAATCAATTTCCAATGAAATTCATTTCTCAAATACACTAATCAAACAGTGAAAAATCTATTTTCAGAGGAAATCATTTCCTAAGAAATCAACTAAGAAATTAATTTCATTTCCTCTTTGGAGTTTCATTGCTATCAAACAGGGCCTTAGAGAAATTACGTAAACTTTGAATTGCGTACTAATAATCCTAAGGTCCGTCTCGAGAAACAAATCAATACATATGACATGAATATATGAGAAGGCAAAATTGATGGCTAAACAAAGTTATAAGGGTTTACACCTATAGCATATGGAAGGTAGACGATATTGAAATCTCAAGGTCGCAGGTTTAAGCCCAGCTTACCTATAAACAAAAAAGATTGATTGCTAAACAAATCACAACGGACTAGATTACCTTTAAGACATGCATTTCTTCACCCCAACAATCCGATTTTCAACAATTTAGATCGATTCAATTAAAACTTATCTTAGGACCAAAAGTCCAGACGAATAATTAAGTCATTTGGTCACAAGCTGAGTGCCTTCATAGTTAAACGGTTGCACTCTAAATTGGATGATTAGGGTGACGATCTTTAATCCGATTGCAAATTGCAAAGTGCCACAAGCAAGGCTCAAAATTTTGGTTTTTGTTTCAGTTTCGAAGGGGACCGAAACTGAAATTTTGGACCGAAATTTCGGCCGAACACCAAAATTTCGGCCAATAATTTGACTGAAATTTTGAATATCATACATATTTGGACCGAAATTTCTGTCCAAATTATTATTTCAGTGAGGACCAAAATCGATAATTTGACTCGAAATTTCGATCATTTTGAGCGAGATTTTGATCCTTGACCACAAGTGCCCAAGCGCATTTCACATATGATTACAGTTTGTTACACTATCAAACACAATAGTCTCCTCTAATTAGTAGAAGCAAAGTATGAGATGTAAGTGAAGTTTTATATGCTCTCAATTGTTCTTATAAATGATCAATGTGAGCTTATTCAAAAATAAAAATGTGTCACAACTAAATGATATCGTCCCAAAGTTAGTTTAAAGAAAAATTAAGGGTCATCGGAGCTCGTTCATCTCATGTTAGGATAAAAAATATAAATCAATAATACGTTGACTTACTTCTTAGTCGTCATAAAAAATGCCAATAGCCTCTAGTCGCATATCCAACGAATTGCATTTCATCTCTTTCATAAAACGGCAGAGGCTAAACACCCCATAAAGACGTTTCATTATTTTTTGCATAATGAAAACTTAAATGGTCATTTCCTAATTCTACAATTCAACTAACTCTTTTACGAAAAAAAAATAGAAAGAAAGTTTTGATTTTTCTTTGAAACTTATTTTCATATTATATTATATATGAACATAAATTTATCAAGGTGTTTAAGAATTCTCTTTTTTTTTTTTTTATTATAAACTAATAGGTAAGTTGGAATTTAACCTACAAACTCAAGGTTACAATCAGCAGTGGAGCCAAAAATTTTCTTATGGGAGATCCCTAATAATAAAGAACACTTCAATGGTGTGAGATCAAAATTTCTAAGTCAATAATAGAAGATTGTTTAGACACTATTTGGTGTATGAATGTCGGTCAATAGTCATTATCTTGATGAATATTTTAAGAATCTAGGCTCGAATCATACGATAAAAAATACATCTTTGTAAGAATACGCGTTCCTTGTATTTATTTTCGGGTCGATGTGCTAGTGATCTCCGTAAAAGAATCTGAGTATATGTTACCTCTCGTCTTCTCTAAGTTTAGCCTGTAGATGAGAATGTGCTAGGATTAGAGGAAGAGGGGACGGTAGTCTTCTTATATAGCTACCTCTCTTTCCTAACCCATCAAAGAAAGAGAGTGGAGACATATCACTTATATTAGGAAACTACCTGACAAACTTTGAAAAGCGAATGGTCATCCATTTTGTATTTTAAAAAATCATTAACCCCCACTACCTCGATGCTTTTTAACAACCATCCAAATTCAATAATAATATCAGTAAAGGATCATGACGCACAGAGTATTCCATCTTACGAATCGACACTAGGCAATCAATGGTCATAAAACTAGCATCATTAATGGACTTAAGTTTTTACTTAGTGATATCAAGCAACGCACACATATGTCGTACCTATATTTGTCCAACTTCATACCTCAAGGCATGTCTTTCTGATATTTTAGTAGCTCCCCGTCTGTGACTCACGTCACCAATCTAACAGAAAGAAGGCTTAGCCATACATAATAGCAATCAATAAACAACAAGAATAATTTAGCATCAACTATTTATAATCATTTAATTAAACTTATGCAAACCAAGTCTATCAAAATAAATGTCAAAGTACTAACTAATATCGTGCAAAAATAAATGATGGAAACGTGATTTCAGTTTTGGAACTTCTCGGGCTGAGATGTTCCTCCTTTGACCTGCTTCAACAGATTTTTAAATATAAAGTAGTCCCTTCGAAGATGTCCCTTTTACTTGCAGTGCCAGTATTCTGAAATTTCAGGTTTGACTTTCTTATTCGAATTCTCTGCTCCAGCTCGCTTACGATTGAAGTTCTGATTATGATTTTTTTTTAAAATCTTCCGACTTGACGCACTTACAATCAGATGTGCAAACTCAATTTTAGCCGCTTTCAGCCTCTCCTCCTCGGTCACACATAGAGAAATTAATTGGTTAAGGTCCCACTTTATCTCTTGAGCATTATAGTTTACCTTAAAGGTATCAAATGAAGGTGAAAGTGAATAAACAACTAAGTGAACAACTAGATTATCACCAAAAGTAGTCCCTTGCTTCCTGAGCCCTATAGCACACTGTGGCATCTTTAAAATATGCTCATGTACACTTCCATTTTTATCATATTTCATGTAAACTAATTGTGTAAGATAAGAGTACTCTACAGACTTTCACGTACCCACAAACTGATCTTTTAATATTTTTTAAGAATTTTTTTGTCGTAGTTTTAGGATTCAACCCACCCCTAATAGTCTAATTAATTGATGAACAGATCATCATCATAGCTATACGATTAGTCGTTTCCCATTTAGCAAAATAATTTTTCTCTAATTTCGTAGAACTCGTAGTGGGTGTGAGAGGTTTATTCTTAGTAAGAATAAAATCATAGTCCAAATATCCTAATGATATATCAATAGTCATATGTCACGATGAATAGTTTGAGTCGTCCAGAAGCTCAACACTTGCTAGTTGCTTATGAATAATAGATCCGTCCATGACTCTATAAAAAAAATTACATCTCACTAGTAAAATAAAGAAACATATTGATTATGTATCTAAATCTTCATCAATCACTTTAACCATATATCACTAACGATTTAATTAGAATACGTCATGATCATAAGTCCTCAAAGATTACGTTATGACCATATGTCACTAAATGTTCATCGTGAACTATGATCATATGTCACTAACTATTGTTCGAAAATTTAAATTTTGATCTAGGGTCAAATCCGAATTAAGTAGAGTATTAGCTATGAGCAACATGCACTTTTTGGGACAACTAGTCCTCAAGTCTCAGCATCACCTTTGGGCAGAAACTTTAACATGCAATTTGTTTTCCCAAGACAGTGTTTGAGAAAACACGCATAGACCTAATCACTCGTGTCGTATGTTTGATCTAGACTCTCCATCAGCTGTGGCCAGAAAGATTGTTCTTCTCTCCCTTACGCACTTATGACAATTCTATTCACCCTACTTATATGAAACTCCTAAGTCAGCTTTGGCCAGAAGTTTGAAATCTTATATAAGTATGTGCCAATCTGATCTCAATGAGACATAAGTCTCAAAATTTAATAGTCACGCGACCTCTATAGGTGGTCACCTTTGGGCAGACCTCAGTCTATTTCAGCTACGTACTCTCGAACGATCATTTTACCGGCCTACCTTAATCCCTAAGGCACGACCTAAATTTCATTCAACCATATCAAATCTGATTCAATCTTTCAAAAACTTATTTTCAGATATATGTACATCTTGCTAACTAATCTACTTTTGAAAAGTAAATCAATGTCACACATTAAAATTGATGAACAAATTAATCAAAATCAAACAGTTATAAGATACATATGCATTAAGTGAATAAAATATCTATAGTCATCAAACTATGATTATGTGGGCATGCAAATCTAGTCAACATCGAAAATAGAGCATTAAAAGCATACATGATATTTACCTTGAATCGGATATGATATGTTGGAAGTAATCAAATAAAAATAAATCTCATTTATGAAAATCACGACACTAGAAAAAATCATTACCGTTGGGCAGAAGATTTTTTCTAAGCCATATTTTCTATTTGGGCTTTATAATATTTTAGATGGTTACAAAAGTTGTTAAACAATAAAATTAAACAAATGAGTCACTTAAGGAATGTAACTAGCCAAATCTAGCTCGTATTGTAGGTAAGTGCCAAAAATTAATAATAATCATGAGTATCATTATATAAGTATCAGCCTTGGTGCTAGAGCACAACCTCCAATACCCAACCCTTATATCTCCTCACAATAATATTGTTGTTTAGATATGATGTACCCGACAGTTATCACATTGATACAAATATTCACACGTGCAAATGAACAAACATCTGCTATTCACACATGCATATAAACAAACACCTATTGTTCACACTTATACAACCAACCGTTCACACATACAAATAAACAAACAAGTGTTGCGCAAGCATGATTCATTATTATAAAACAGGTATTCACCTTCACAACAAAAAAAAAAAGATGCAGCCCCTTGTTACAGTCCATAATCCTACAACATGAACAGATGCAGAACGCCCAAAATAATTGAAATCCATATACAATATGTGTGATTTCTATATCTACAGCCCAAGACATAAAGAAAACAAGTTTTGGACTTAGATGGGTCCCAAATTTGGGTCGAACCGAGTCGGACCAGGCTCGGTCGAGTCAGTATAAGGCAAGTTGGGCCGGACTGAATTGGGCCAAGTCGGACTGGGCCGAGTTGAGAACTTTCTGGTTGGCCATTAAAACCTGGCCCTATGAAACCATCTGGCCTTTTAAGGCTGCCCTTGTGCTGCTCCAACCATAGCAACAATAAAGAAGAAGGGTTTGATTGAGCAGCCGTCATCACGGCCAAAGGCCATGGCCGGCCAAAAACACCCACTGGCCAGACTAGGGCCGGCCGGACGACAATCGGAAGTTGGTCATCGTCGACCAGCTGTTGGTGCAAGTACCTGGTAGGTGGGCAACGTAGGTAGTTCTCATCGATTTCAATCACCAGTTGCAAGAGAGCCCAAGAGCTTTAAAGAGTATCCACATAATAAAAGAAAGAACCATCACCAATTCTTTTGAAATGTTCTCAACCAATATTCTTTTGAAATATAAAGGGAAAATATGTCTCTAAATTAAAAGAAAATATTGGCAATGGCAAAACGTGTGATTAAGCCAACTTGAACGATCATGAATCATGAAAACCAAGACCCCTCAAATCGTGTGATTAAGCCAACTTGGCTCTGATACCAATTGATGAATATTTTAAGAATCTAAGCTCGAATCACACAATCAAAAATACATCTTTGTAGGAACACACATACCTTATATTTATTTTCGGGTCGATTTGCTAGTGATCTCCGCAAGAGAATCCAAGTTCACATTACCTCTCGTCTTCTCTAAGTTTAGCCTCTAGATGAGAATGTGTTAGGATTAGAGGAAGAGGAGATGGCGGTCTTCTTATATAGCCACCTCTCTCTCCTAGTAGAGACATATCACTTATATTAGGAAACTATTTGTTTCCTATCGCCTCGAGATGCGTGTGGTCAAAGGTCCAACCCAATTTTTAATAGAAACCCAAAGATTGGTTAAAGTGTTGATCACAAAAATCTAACATATCTCTAAAAATAATTTTACTTTGAGTAAAAAATTAGAGCTTTTATTTTTTATTAAAAAATAAAAATTTTAGCATACCTTTGACTTCAGCGAAAAATCGATGACAGGCATTGGCAATCAGAGAGTGAATAAGATGTCATAGAAAGAGATGGGCTAACTAGCTAAGATTTGTGAGAGAGAGGGTTGGGAGTGGGGGGGGGAAGACTCTTGTGTGAGAGGGAGAGAGAGAGAGAGATGGAGATGGAGATGGAGATTGGAGAGTGGCTGGGCTTAGGGAACCGAGAGAGTCAAAGAGAGGTGGAGAGAGAAAGCTAAAGAATGTTGGCACTTGGCCGGCTGGGTTTGAGATGTGGGAATCGAGAGAGAGAGAGAGAGAGAATTTTATGAGTCTATTAATAAATCTTGCGGACAAAAAGGAAGTCTTTAAAGTATCTTACCAAGTTTTGAGATTTGGGGGTCCTTGTTAAAAGATCTTGTGGCTAAAAAGACGCACCTTAAAAGACTTTAAAAGAAAAAAAATTAGCGATGGGGGATCCGGGGACCCCCCATTGGACAATGTGGCTCCGCCACTGGTTACAATATCGTCGACCTTTTAAATGAGCTTCAAGAAACAAATGAGGTTCACCAATTCTTAAGTTCACTTGATTCAAATTAAGTATATGTCGATTATACTCCGTTTCGATGATTTGAATCCACTAAAAGGATCAATTGAGTGTGATGGACTAGTTAGAGTCACTAGAAAAATAAATAAGGTGTTTTAGCGGCACTTGCTCTAAAGACATTTTTTGGTAGCGACAAGATTAACAGGAGCAGTTTTTTATAGCGATATGACTAATAGCACAGTTTTTGAATGTTGCTAATAGTCTTATTTTTTGTAATGAGTCTTAGACACTCCTAGCTTGTGAAATGTAGCATGTAGGTCAAGTCCTAACTGAGCCAAGTCAACTAAATTGAAAATTGAAATAGTGATTAATATTAAGAGATATCAAATTTGACTCTAATATCGTTATCATCAACTCTAACTTCTTGTAATCCTACCGTAAGATTAAGGCTTAAAACTACAGTACCAATATAAATAGTAACACGCCTTAAAATCAGAGTAGTTCAGTACCAATATGCATCGTGCGTTGCAAATCAATATCAATTAAGGCCTTGCCTTTTAGTCACTACATCTTTATTAGACTAACAGAATTCAGTGCCTCAACCTTGGAATCAATTGGAATAAAGTTACAGATAAAACAATTAGGTCTCAAGTTCAAAGTTCAAACTCAATAAAAATTAAAATAAAACAATAATAATAACAATAACAATGTCGCCAAACGATAATAAAGTATCATAGGATTCCTGTCTTGAGCTAGATCAGTGACCCTAATCAAAATTTAGTTCCGACATCTACATTCAGACAATGCAAATTAGTGTCTCGACTGAGAAATTAATCAATCGAAATAATAAAGCTATAAATACCTTTATTTCATAGCAGTAGGTCCCAAATTTGAACCTAATAAAAAATAAAATAAAATAACAACAATAACATCGTCACCAACTTAAAGACTACAAAACATCATAAGATTCGCTTTGCACACTAGCTCAGTGACCCTAATTAAACCATTAGGCCAAGATAATAAAAAGTCTCGACCTTTGAATGAACTCGAAAAGAAAGGTATAGATAGCCCTAGCTATTTTCATAATGGAAGGTTTTAAGCTCGAACCCATTAAAAAATAAAATAAAACAATAGCAAAAGCACTGTCACAAGAAGATAACAAAGTATGAACTAATTTGGTGAGTCTAATAGGAATTTAGTCACTACACCTACGTTAAGCCAATGCAATTAAGTACCTGGACCTTGAAATCATCTCGAATATAGTTATAGATAGCTCTATTTCATAGTATTAAGTCCCAAGTTGAAACCCAATAAAAAAATATAACAACTACAAGAAGACAACAAAAGAAATCATAAGATGTGTTGCAAATTAGCTCGGTGACCTTTATAAAAATCTAGTCACTACATCTTCATTAGGCTAACACAATTAAGTGTCTCGAGACCTCATGATCAATCCAAATATGGTTATAGATGACTCTATTCCGTAGTATTAATTAGGTCTCAAATTGGAAACCCAATAAAAAATGAAACAAAGCATCATAAGATTTGTACTGTGAACTAGGTCGGTGACTCTAATAAAGAATATATATCTAGTCACTAATCCTTGATTAGGGCAACATCATTAAGTGTCTCAACTTTGGAATCAACCCGAATAAAGCTATAGATAGCCCTATCTATAGTGGTAGGTCCCCAGTCCGAGCCCCAATTAAAAATAAAATAAAACAACAGCAACGACATAGCCACTAGAAGACAACAAAGTATTTGGCGTCGTGACCTAGCTAATCAAAATTAACCTAATAAATAAATGAATGGGTCGAGAAAACCCATGGGCTACAAACCATGGTTTATGGTATTAGTGGGCCATGGGCTTTTGTCTTTATTCTAAATTTCCAAAAATAATAATAATAAAATAAATAAATGGGGCCCACTAATGAAGGGAAGGTGGGTTGAAATTTCAAACATACACGCCGTATCTCCTTCTTTTCGGGGCTATTGACCTGCTCCTAGCTACAAGACAAAAACTGTTCCTAGTTGTTGACCTAACGCGCTATCTTCCAAAATAAGGTGGTGGGACCCCTGGCGCACAATAGCAACGACAGCTTTCAGGGAAAAAAACCAGAGTGCATAAAAACGAGGGATTTGAGAGCGACGAGAGAAAAGTTAAGAGGAGCGGTGGTGTTAGCGTGCACCTCACCATCCATGACCTGAACTTTGAGACCCACACGGATTTAGGAGTTCTTGACTCTTGCAACGGTCGTGGAGTCAGAAATTGTGTGCGAGATAGAGAGCTTACGTCTCTTGGGGTACTTTGGGAAGAATAAGGCAGATATATATATATACCAAGTTCACATGCGACAAGAGATATGTACAAAGGCAAAGCACAAATGACTCTCTTTGTTTTTTTTTTTTTTCTTATTAAAGCATTTATCGTCAATTTTGGAGGGTTGGATCATATGAGTCTCACCGTACGATCAATCAATGTACTTTTGCATGTTAAATGTGCATGCGTTAGTGAATTGCCACTTGTCTTGTTTGGGCGCATGCCACGTGGATTCGTATTAATGACTACAGTAGTTAAGCCTTTTATATTATAGTAGATAAATGAGGCAACTTTAGAGTCGGCAGCTTTATAATGCGGTGTGGTGCTTGCTATGCCTTAGATGCAATATAAAAGTGGAATGTCACGGATTTCTGATGCATAGTTTAACTGGGTAGCATTGAGATCCGTAAAAGCCCTTTTTTTAGGATGGTGTTACTACCACACCACTATATATTACAGTCACATTATTTAAAAAGAAAAAAAATTCAGTGATTAATTTAAATCAGACGATGGATATTATTTTTCATTCAAGTCTTCCCTAAAATAGATCTTGAGATAACGGGCTTACTATCCGAGAGTCAAATGTTGATTCCATGAGCTACACATCCCAATAAGTGAATGTGAATCACATTTTATGGTATGCAATGATCATATTGACTTTTTGGAATGTATGTCACACCACATCTAACCAACATGTGATCGTTTGATGGTAAGCCTATAATATCAAAATTTATTATGTGAAATCTTGTGTAAGAAAGATTCGACAAAAAAACGATCTCCCTCATCTCACACGAAACAGTCAACGGCTATTTTCTTTTTGAACATGAGCCATTTTTCATAGGGTCGTGTGGTTGAAACATGAAAGGCATCTATTCTATTTTAAAAAAATTTATGGCAAGAGCCTAATGGTGGTTGCTCCCTCGATCTCGAGCTTTTAGTCAACCATTTAAAATGGTATCTTTATTTGCTATAAGAGATTCTTTCTTTGCAATATGGGTTTACACCCGTTGACTGCTTGCAGTCATATTATATATGCAGACTATTTTTCATCTCAATCTTTCCATATATAGATCTTGTGATCACGGGCCAGCCAGCCAGCGGTAGAGATGTTGATTTCAAGTGAGATTCATCCCTAAAAAATAATCAAGAATTTAAGATGTGTGTTGTTTGGAATCAAAATCTGTCTCGCCTCATGATCTTATAATCATGAAACAATCATCTCTCTAATCATTTAGGGGACACTCCTTATAGGAAAGATTGGGCAAAAAAAAGATCTTCATCAACCTCCGGCTGCAAATAATGGTCAAAATATTAATAAACATTGGAGAGATACAAAGCTTGTTTCTCGGGATGGAGAATAAGCTGCACCATTGGATCTTGGAACGTTTGTATGTGGGTTGTCCTATTTGTACCTATGAGGATGTGAAACTTTCAGTTCACCAAACTCATCGACTGCTTTAAATATGACAATACAAATCGTTTTTTTCATCCTAACATTTCACATGATCCAACTTGAAACCATGCTCTTATTATTCACTGCCAACTTTTTATTTTACATGGTATCCATTTCAAAAAAGTGATCTTAATATCAGGTGCAACTCATCACTCTCAAATAAGGTCACCTTTTGAGATGTGTACCACATGAAATCAAAAACACATCGTCTTATAGCACACCCATGATTTCAAGATCCATTATGTGAAAGATTGGAATAAAAAACGATCCACATCGTCGTATTCAAATCAGTCAATGGGTTGAAGGATCGGTGAACTCAAAGTTTCGGTGGGTGCAATTAAAGGTGCTCCTTTTCATATTTGGTGCTTCTGTCATATGATTCCCGCAAACGCAAGAATCCAAAAGCTGGTTTAGTTAGCTCTCATATTCTCGCCGAATTTTAGTTTACGGTGCCCAACCTGAGTGTCAGAGGTGGCATTCGTGTCAATCTAAAACCGATAATCTGTTCCCAATTTGATATAGGGACAAATATAGTCATATAGGTCAAATATTAGTCAATATTGATCTATATCGGGTCATATCCGCCAAGATGAATCAAATATAATTATTTTAAATTTTATTTTTTAATATTTATAAAATAAATATAAATACTTTTAATATGGGCTGGTTTAGCTAATATGTGTCTGATTATCCAATATGTATTGCCTTAGGACCAGACCGATAAGTCGAAATGTACCGATTTCTAGATCTCTACTTTAATATCAGCCACTTTGGCCGATATATCCAATACGTATTGGCTTCCGACCGGGCCGAAATGCTGACATGTATAGTTTTTCAAATATGTCTTGCACTAGTTTGTGTGTTGATAATTTACTGTACTGTTGTAGCCTTGTTAAATTTGACCAATTAGGAGGCAGCTTGACCCGAGTGCCACCGCTAACTTGAGTGGGATACCTAATATCAGCTCTTTTGGTGATTTCCGATCGACCAGTCTGATCAGCTACGACTAGAATGCTAGAGCAGACACTGAGATGTGCGCGGATTTTCATGCTCCTTAGGGCTGTGTGTATCATGGTCCATGCAAGTCATCTGGTCCGTAGCTGTATACCATTGAGAGCCGTGAAGTCAACTATTCCATGATATTCAGAGGGCCCTCATCTATATAGAACGCTAATAGTAAATGAGTTATTAGTCAACCATTGAATCAAATCAGCTGATGAGCTTTGATTATGTTGAATCAGCTGATCATTACAAGTTAGAGACTATCGTTTGTGCCAATCTTTGGCCAGAAAGATCTTCACATCATGATTTTCAAATCAGATGGCTTAAATAGTGTTTCATGTGGCATAGATTTCGAAAATATCATTTCTTTCTTTTAAGGTCTTGTTCGCTGCCTAAAGTATAGGGCACCTCTATTCACGCGTATAGGATCGGATCACTGAGAGCGCTTATCTTTGAAACTAATTAAAAGCCATTGATTACTTGGAATCATATGATTAAGATTTCTTTTTTCACAATAATCTTTCACATAGAGCGCTTATGTTTGAAACTAATTAAAAGTCATTGATTACCTGGAATCAGATGATTAAGATTTCTTTTTTCACAATAATCTTTCAGATAGCATATCTTGAGAGCATGATTATGCTATTAGACAATCAATTTTTTATTTCCCGTGGCATAGATCCCAAAAAAATACCCTAAATTTGCGTTTGAGGGTGATGCTTGCTATGTGGTTTTAGGGCTATTTTTTATTTCTCAGTGCCATGTGAAATCAAAAACTGACCGCCTGATAGTACTCTTATAGTCTCACGATCCATTTGTGTGGAAGATGGGGGTGTAAAACGATTGCCATTGTCTTATTCGTAGTAGTAGTCAACGCTTTTCAGGTGTGAAACAGAGGTACCCTTAAATATGTTGGATATTTATCAAATAAATATTTATTATTTTAATAATATTTATTTTTTTTAAATGACTCCTTAATATGATTGGTTCCATTTTTAAAAAAAGATATTTTTGACAACAATTGATCATTTAACCTTCAAGTTAAAATGACTTGAATTTTGAATTAATATTGGAGGGAAATATTTCACACCATAAGTTTAAAAGTATTGTAAATGTTTTGTCCCACCTTACTATTTTACAAGAAATATTCATAACTTATATATGGAAACTTACCTTTCATATTGTTTGGCTTGATAAAAGGAACATAGCTATAGTTCACCGCCACGCACGTGTGCGATGTGCGAATGGCGCAATTGACGCTTTTAAGGCGCATTTTGCACTTACCGCATCGTCGTAAGGAGCTTGAGGAGCCTTTCCTATTTGAACTGAGATGGCCCGATGGATTTCGAATTCAGACAAGTCAGTTGACCAAGATGTAACTGTTCGGATGTGAACCGTTGGATCTTTGCAACCGTTAATCGGATCGATCAGGGCCCTCAATTGCAAGCAATCGACAGACACAATCGCCTCTGAAAAGGTGCTCCGAAAGTTATAAATAGAGACCAGAGGAGGGATTCTAAATAACTTATAATTTTCGAATCCTACATCTGAGCCCTTAGAATTTGTGTGCGTTTTCATTTCGTTGGGTCCTACATCTGAGCCCTCAGAATTCGTGTGTCAACCAGAGCATTCTGCGTCTTCGTTTCGTTGGGTCGCACACTACAGTGCAACGTAGTGTGTGACAGATCGGTGCTTCACCGAGGCTTCATTGTATCCTGGAGGCGAATTTGTCGATATCCCGTTGCATATATGGGGGCAAATATTGTCTTAAAGACAGCGATCTAATCGAGCTTTGAAGCAATTTTCTGATATATTTTCGTCAAATTTTATGCAATCTACCAACAAAATATACATTATAGTTTGAGGGGTTGGGAGACATTTTAGGAAGATGAGAAGATCTCTAGTCCTATTGCCCAGCATTCATATGGGTACTTTCAGGGGTTTAGGAGCCCTAGATATCTGGGCACGTCCAAATGGCTTTTTGACGGTGTGATTGACCTGTGCACTCCGGAGTAGGTACACGGACCATTTTTATTGCTTGCTCTGCGCAAGTGATCAGGTCGGTGTGTTTATAATAGCTGTAGCCAAATTTATGCTAGGTCCTTAGCCCTTGCGTTAGGCATCTGATATTAACTCCTAGATTGGCTGCATGAATTGAACAATCCTGACCGTAAGATCACTTCACTTTTAATGTTACGTTACACCATAAGCATATTGTATCGCAACTATGTACAGATTTCGTAGAATAATGATCAGATGGTTAGGGTTTGTCCGGTTCTTTGATTGATGTGACCTTTGGGGCAAACCATTTTTACTTGAAAGTGGACGGTCTGGATTTCCTGACAGCAATGCCGTGTCTGATATATAGATGACAACGATACAGTCATCCCTGTTCGTACGTTTGGGCCCAAGCATTTAGATTTTGGACACGTAACCCACAAAACGTTGAGAAGACCAAAACCGTCCACGTTGCTAATTTACAAAGAGCAAGGCTCACACGTAGAACACATATATTTTGTCACAATGCATGTTACTCCAAGCTGCTGTTTACACCGTACATCTGCCTTAATTTTCAGGAGCAGCTCCAATTTTATAATGTTCAAAAATTTGAAATGGCCTATACACTGTTTTTCATTTTTTTAAAAAATGATGGTAGCACAATTATACTCTATCAATCAATCAATTTTTTTCTCACATCTATACTTGAATAACTATTCAACGGAAACATTTCATCTACGATGTCTCGTTTCCGGTGTCCCCGGCACTCAGAATTCGGAGAATTCTCATTTCAGTAATGCCTAAATCATAAAACATATCGGACGAGACATCTCGTTTTCGACATCAAAAGCTTCAATTGCTAACATCAGCATGTCAACTTATTTAGTTTAGGTATTATTCCCTTGGTGATAGTAGCGTGTCAAGTTGTTTAACTGTAGCAACCAAATTCATCTTTGACGTCATTCGATTCAATTAAGTTCAATTTGAAAAATATTTGGAGATTACAAGTTTTAATGAATTCGAAATCTCGTGGGGCATATTTCACTTAAAAAACTTAGACAAATTCTTCGAATTTGCAATGAAAAAATTCATCACCACCAAAATCTTTGGAAAAAATAAAAGTATCAACGAATCAAGAGAGGCAATCTACTATAAAAATTTTGATTAATTCAGAAGAAAAAAGTGAATTTCCTTATAATTATAACTATATAACGCTAGAATTAAACTTCATGATGTGAATGTTTTTTTTATGATCTAGCGAAGACACTTTTTTTTTTTTTTTATAATTGCGAAGACACTTTTGAATACTAATGCACAACACCCGATACTTTGTTATTAATTTATTTTGGGTGCCTAAAACCCGTGTAGGTGACGACTACATGTGTTCCACAATAATCTAATCATCCATTTTGAGTCTCTGCCCCCATTTCAAAAAGACAAACAGCGGAGGTCATTTGGGTCATTTGGGAAAAGAGTTGGGAGGGGGAATGCGTCGAGCCAGGCGAAACTTTTGTCGCGACGTGCCTTGGCGTCGGCCGCACGCAGCAAACTTTTGTCTGGTTCCCTTTAATTTTCTCCACTTTTTACCCCCTTTTTCTAATTTAATTTCTATATAATTAAATAAAGTGGGCCCCACACAACAGTTATATTTTGGCCGCCCGCTTTGTCGTCTCCTCTAACACCACTCCGCCGTCCGTCGTTTTTTAGCGTTTGACTCCACTACCCTGCTGCCGTGCGCCGCTCTTCCCTAATGTTAGAGAGTTTCAGATTTGTTGTTGGTGTTTATGGTTATGAATTATAAATAAATCTCTCTTGTTGGATCTTTTCGTCGGTCTCGTGGAGAGATTTTGGACGGGAAATTGGGTTTGAGATTTTGGGGTTCTCGTTGGGATAAGGGGTTTGAAGTATGACGAGAGATGAAGATGGTTTTGGGGTTTTAGGATTAGGGTTTTGGTGTTCTTGGTTTTGTTGAATTTGAGAGTTCGAGGTTGATTGATATGGCTGGAAGTAACGAGGTTAATGCGGCCAATGAAGCCAAGGTATTTGATTTTTTGTTTTTTATTTTTATTTTTGAAATTTTAGATGGTGTTCTTGAGGTTATTGGGTTAAGTGTTTGAGTTGGGCATGATAATTGGTAGTTTGGCCGAGGGGTTTGATTTTTTTTAATTTTTTATTGGGTCTTCTTTTTTAAATTTGGGTTTTTGTTTTGTTTTTGGTTGGGGGGTGTTATATTTGTTGGTCGTTAGATTATTATTTTTTTGATAAACCTGTTGGTCTTTAGATTATTGGTTAGTGTTGAATTGGGTTTTGATTGTTGGTAGTCAGGCCAAGGTGTTTGATTTATTTTTTGTTTGGCTTTCTTTTTATTTTGGGTTTTTTTTTTTTATTGTTGAGATTCTTGTGTTCATAGTGAGTTCGGGGTTTTATTTGATTTAAATTAGTGATGGGTACCAAGGTATTTGATTTGATTTTTGGGGTCTTCTGTGAAGTTTTTTATGTGTATCATACCTTGATCCATCTATTGGGTTACAACAGTAGTTTTATGCATTTATTGTTCTAAAAGTTATTGGGTTCATTAGGGTTTTAATTTTCGATTTTTATCGAACAAATTCAGCTGGTTTTCTTCGATGGGATTTTTCGTTTTTTAACTAATTGCTCTGTTCGTTTACACCACCTTCTTTCTATTACTGTAATTTAAAGGTGGTTTTTAGGTTTTTGGGGATGACTAGTATTTTTTAAAGGAATTTTTATTTGAGTTTTACCCCTTGAAAGTTGAAAGGAAGATTACACATTTAATTACTGCAGTATTTTGTTTTCTGGTAAGTAACAATTTGAACGGTCAAGATTGCAATTTACATGTATCTTGCTTGATACAAGCCTTCCATGCCTGAAATGTTAAGAAGCGATCTCAGTAACTGGCCGTATAAGAAAAATCGAAATTTCAAATCATGGGTCCCAAATACTCCGATTCGAGTTTTGTTTGCTTATAATTTGTTTTCCTCCAAACTCGAAACCAGAGATATGTTAGTCTCATTTTATATAATTCATCATCATGAATTCAAGAAGAATATAGTCTAATTCGATTTTCCTATTGTTCCTATTATAGATGGTGGTACCTCTCAACACATGGGTCCTCATCTCCAATTTCAAGCTAGCTTATAATCTCCTCCGACGTCCGGATGGCACATTTAATCGCCACCTTGCCGAATTCCTCGATCGGAAAGTTTATGCCAATGCCACCCCTGTTGACGAGGTGTCCTCCTTTGATGTCATAATCGACCGGCCCACGAGTCTATTGAGCCGGATCTACTATCGTCCTGCCCCTGATACCCAGCCAGGCATCCTTGAGATTGAGCAGCTTCCGACCTCTGAAATCGTTCCAGTCATAATATTCTTCCATGGGGGAAGCTTTGCACACTCTTCATCTAATAGTGCTATCTATGACACTCTTTGCCGCCGCCTCGTGCGCATTTGCAATACCGTTGTAGTCTCGGTAAATTATCGCCGTACTCCTGAGAACCCTTATCCGTGTGCTTACGATGATGGCTGGGCAGCTCTCCAATGGGTGAGCAAGACTCCATGGTTCCGGAGCGGGAAGGACTCCAGAGTCCGCATATTCTTGGCTGGAGATAGTTCGGGTGGTAACATTGTTCACCATGTTGCATTGAGGGCAGCAGAGTCATCCGGTGTGGAAGTACTGGGTAATATTCTTCTCAATCCGATGTTCGGAGGGAAAGAGAGAACGAAGTCGGAGAAGAGATTGGACGGCAAGTACTTTGTTACGATACAAGATAGAGATTGGTATTGGAAGGCTTTTCTTCCTGAAGGGGCGGATAGAGACCACTTGGCTTGTAACCCGTTTGGTCCCAATGGGAAAAAGATGGAAGGCCTTCTGTTCCCGAAAAGCCTTGTTGTCGTGGCGGGTCTTGATCTCGTGCAGGACTGGCAATTGGCTTATGCAGAAGGGCTAAAAAATGCTGGCCATGATGTGAAGCTCATTTATCTCGAGCAGGCGACAATTGGGTTCTATTTGCTTCCGAATAATGACCATTTCTATAGTGTTATGGATGAGATAAAGAACTTTGTGGGTTCTGACTGTTAATAGATTTACATACATATACGTAACAGAAGATTGACATTTCACTCGAGGTCTTTTTTGTTCTTCATGGGTGACGGTTTGCAGTGTATAAGATGCCTAGTACTTGTTGGGACTCGTTGGTCTTGTTAGAAAATATAGTTGGGTTTTTTCGGGTGGAAAAGTGTTGATATATCTGAGAAGGCATGGGTTTGTCGCTTCGGCCGGATCAGAAACTTAGTAATCAGTTTCCTGAATCTGTTATACTAATGGAACATGTATTCTCTGATCTGACTTGATGGAATCCGGCATGCCCACCAAGTTTAGCTTACCCCGATTAATAAGGTTGGATATGAAGAAGGGATTGGATAGGAGAGAGGGAGTAACGTTTGGTGGGTCATCACTCGGTGCCGGGCTAATGTTACGAGCTAATTTCAGAACATGGGTAACTTTGCATGTTGTGTTGTTCTTGTGAACTATAATAGTATGTTATACTGGTATTGGAAATATAAAGATGTTTGTTTACATCGACACAATCTTGTATCGTTTCAGAGTATTTTGTAAGGTTCGCTAAATAGATATACCAAAGTATCTAATTCATTTGAGACTCAGACTACTCAAACCGAAGAACATTGCTCAATTAGGGTTCTCTCAGTGTACATTTACCACTGACTGATAGAATGCAAAACATGGATTCCGTTAAGTCTCTAATGCACTTGGGAGGAGCATCATTGAAGATTTTCGCCTACTGAGCTCGTGTGAACGTGTCTTTAATCTTGCAACTCTCTCATTGGTTTCCTTCCTTTCCGGATTTCTCTTCCCATGGCTGCAGGAACTTCGAATCTGTAAATTAGTTGTACAGCTTTCATCATCATCGCCATCATTGCCTTGTCCTGTCTATTTGGGGTCGGCTTTGCAAATCCTACTGCTCCACTCTTTTTTGTTTCCGGGTAGGGTACCTTTAGATTCACCCATCGAATCTTTGAGATCCCCCACGATGAAACCCTTCGACCGCTTTGAATCAAACAATAGAGATTGTTTTTCGTCCCAGTCTTTCACACGATAGATCTTCAGATCATGGGCGTCTGGTAATGGAATTATAAAGATGTTTGTTTACATTGACATGTTCTTGTATCGGATCGAGTATTTTGTAAATATATATCTACCAATGTATCTAATTCATTTGAGACAGACTGCTCAAACCGAAGATTGTTGCTCAATTAGGGTTCTCTCAGTGTACATTTACTACTGACTGTTAGAATGCAAAACATGGATTCTGTTACTCTCTAATGCACTTGGGAGCATCATTGAAGATTCGCCTACTGAGCTCGTGTCTTTAATCTAGCAACTCTCTCGTTGGTTTCCTTCCTTTTCGGATTTCTCTTCCCATGGCTGCAGGAACTTCGAATCTGTAATTTAGTTTTATGACTTTCATCATTATTCCCGTCATTGCTTTGTCCCATCTATTTGGGGTCGGCTTTGCGAATCCTACTGACCCACTGATTTCTGTTTCTAGGTAGAGTACCTTTAAATTCTGCTTTGAATTAAATGATGGAAATTGTTTTTTGTCCTGGTCTTTCACCGGATGGATCGGTTTTTTTTATTTCACGTGGCACACATCATTGACTTCAGAGATCTAAAAGTCGCATGCCTAAAAGAGGACTTCCTGCTTCTAATAACGAACTCCTTCCCAAATAAGTGACCTTAAAATCAGGTTTGAGTGTAATGAGTTCCATGTGAAGTTAAGGTCACTTTTCTGGGATGTGTGCCATGTGAAATAAAATTTTTACAGTCTAATGGTATGCCTATGATCTTAAGGTCCATCGTGTGAAGGATTGGAACAAAAAATAATTTCTATCGTTTGATTCAAAGGAGTCAATAAGTTTTCAAGTTGGGTAAAGTAAAACATTCGGTAGGTGAATTTAAAGGTACCCGGGTAGGTTAAACCCTTGAACTTCTTACTTCTCTTATTCATAAACTTACACACTCCTCCATTTCAGTCGTAAGGAAATACGAGTTGGAACCTAAATTAGGTTGGACCTCAAGACATCATAAATTCGTTGGAGCTGGAATACAACTGGTGGAAATGGTTCAAATCATATCTGAACCAGTCTCGATCAAGCCATCCTTTAGAATTCAGCACCGGATCGGCCGGCAATTGCATAAAACAGAGGTCCTGCTTCCATCGCCATCCAATCGAGTACGAGACAAGATCGGACGATATTTAAACAAACACTAGATAATTGGTTTGTTTTTTATGATGAATCCATCCATCTACCAGTTGTTGTTTTAACAGTACAACATTTAAGCTGTTGGGATTCCTCTCTCGAGTGCTTGGCATCAAATCAAATGGTAAGAAACAGCTAGCCATGACAGAGACATGGGAACTTGTTTCATTGACTTAAGAGATGATTAGTTTGCATAATTTACCAAACTTAATTTGGTGAGTATTCTTTTTAATATAAGGTTCTTTATGTCGTGCAGAGGTCAGCTGTGTTTGGGGCTTTCAAACATATTCTCTCTAGTAAGACATGGCGTCATTGTCAGGAAAATTGGCTTATTAGCCTCTGCTTTATTTGCCACCAACATTTTGTTTTTTAATTTCACTCTTAGGGGGAATATTAGTTTATATGTCAACACATAATTCCAAAGGTTCAACCATTTGCCTGTTCACACCTTTATATTCTTTATGTGCATGCATCTATTTCTTGGTTCTAAGTTTACCGACATGAATGTTAATTTTGTTTATTAGTATTTTAATGTGTTCAACAAATTTATTATGTTATTTTTCCGAAAACTAAAAATAAAAAGTGCTAGTGCACGTTATTGGATATGAAACCGTCAAATCCAAAGTTGTCTTTCTTATCAGTCCCATAATTACAGACATTTCTCATGTGTTCACACTTAAATAGTTTTTTTATGTGCATGCATCTATAAACTAGGTTCTAAATTTGCCGGCACCAATGATAAATAAATGTTTAAATTATTATTATTATTATTATTATTTGTCAATATTACTCTTAAAAGTGAGAACAACACTTATTTATGTTAATTTACGATTATTACAATTATTATGCTTATTAAGTGCCCCTGGCACATCTTTTTTTCTTATATATAATTTATCACATCCATTTGGTGTTGACTTTGTGAGTCTTATTCCTTTTCTCATTTGTGATCAGCAGTGACTTCCTTTACGATAAAAACCTTCATAAAGGTCTATGTCTAAACACTATATTCATAAATAAAAATTAAATTAATTTCTAATTAGATTGTCTTTATAAATAGATAGTCTAATCGGATTAAAAATTAAATTAATTTCTAATTAGATTGTCTTTATATTAGACTTCTCTAATCGGATTAAAAATTAAAAAATCTCGTAACTACAAAAATTAGACGAATATTTTTATCATCTTCAAGTCTTCAGTGGTCTGCATCTTTTCCTTTTTTTTCTTAAAATTATTGAGCTTTTGTTCTCAGAGAGGAATGAAAAAAGAAGACTTGATCAAGAAAACAAAGAGAGAATATAACATTGATTTAGATTTTAATTTTATTTTTACATTAGCCAAATTGCTGCTTAGATATTTGCTGGATGAAGGATATCTTTCTCGGACAACCCCCCAACTTGCTGCTATCACAATAATTATTGAAAAGAGTTTTCTTTATTATTATATTATTTAGCAGAGTGGAAATGGATGCATATATTAATTAAACATGATGTTCTATGTTCATATCGACCAATAGTTATTTATAGATTATTACTATCAACAATTGTCATAATTTTATCTTATCTATTTGGGATTGACTTTGGGAGGCCTATAATTATATATGTTATCCATTAATACAAATATTATTGATTTTAAACTTTAAGGTATTAGGAGATATCGACCTTCACAGCCTTTAGAGTTTTATAAGTTGACTAATTTAATATATGAACTACCATTTAGATGACTTGAATCACTCAATCAAGTGGCTAATCGGCCAACATTGGAATAATCCATTTAACAGCCGTTATGTGCCATTATTCCTTCCCTTTGTTATGAGTTAGTATTAGGTATTCAAATACAACCATCATTGTTATGGTTAATCTGTAAAATTATGAGCATCATAGTTGTCTTTTTTTATGAGCATCATAGTTGCCAAGTCAAAATTTTAGAAAAAATGGGCATGGCAAAAACCATGAAAAAAATGTGAAAAAAATCTGTAAAATTAAAATAAAATTAGGAAGCATTTGGAAAAAAAGGGCAATGGAACCATTAAAAAGATTAAGAAATAAATATTATTTTGATAAAAAGTAAAGAATTTGTTTGGAAAAATTTGTCAAATACGCATTTAAAAAGTCAAAATTGTGATTTTTTTTTATAAAATATGACTACTTTTGAAAAAAATTCACATTATACATATTTCCGTTTGATAAAAAAACGTGTTTTAAATAAGTTTTTTTTTTTAAAAATGGAGATTTTGGCAACCATGATGAGCATGCAAATCACTGAAAGTATGCTTTTTTTTCCTTTCATTGATTTGACATTGAAAAAAAATAATTTACTCTCTTAAGCGTTGTGAAAATATGATGTTGTTAGAGTAAGTACTCAAAAAAGTCTTATAAAAAATGTAGTTTTTTTTTTTTTAAAATATGGCCATGCAACCGAGATAGCATCGAGAATCGAGGAGCAGATACACATACACATGTGATAGTTGCGGAGCAGCGTGAGAGAACACTAACTATAATGATGAGGGCTAACTAATAGAATTCACCCTACACTTGATAAAGATAAGGGTTGAAAAAAGTGTGGAGGACGAGAATTGAATCTACGACCTTCTCCGTTTGTTGGAGGGAGTGTATCAAGTGGACTAATGTCTCTTGATCATAAATCAGCAATTGGCTAATATTGGGAAGAAGCATTTAGCATTTGTACATAACCACAGCGGAAATATAATTTTTTTTTTTAAGGAAAGGCGATGGAAATTTTTTTTAAATAAAACTATTATTTTGATAAAAGAGAGGAGCAATTCAAAAAATTCATAAAAAACACGTCAAAATCGTAATTTTTTTAAAAAATACGGGTACATATGTTGAACACTTTTCCGACGTTTGATGAAAAGAACGTGTTTTAAATAAGTTTTGTTTAAGAACAATGGAGATTTTGGTGACAGTGATACCCCATGCAAGTCACTCAAAGAGCCCACTTTTGACCTTTTATTGATTTGGCACTGAAATTTCTTTGAATAAATCTTAAGCGCTGCCAACAAATGATGAAGTTAGAGTCCGTTATTACCAAGCCTCATAATTATCAAAGTTTGGGGAATTAATTGTATTTTTTCAAAGTGTAGATCTAAGCGCACCCACGCGTTCTTCTGAAAGCACTTATATCGGATCAGATGATGGAGATCGTGTTTCACTCCGATCTTCCATACTATAGATCTGGAGACCATATTGCACCTATTAGACGATCAATTTTTTATTCCATTGAACACAAAGTGCACCTTTTGGGGATATGTGACATGTGGAATAAAAAATTGACCGTCTGATAGGTGTGACATGGTCTCAAGATCCATTGTGTAGAAGATCGGGATGAAAAATGATCTCCACCGTTTGATCCGACCCAATCAACGATTTTTAAGGGGCTGCACATGTGCGTGCTTTTAGAGAAAGTATGAGGGTTGACAGAGCTACTCTTTTTTTAAAAAGTTGTATTTTTACTAGGGCTGTCAACGGGTCGGGTCGACCACCCGATCCCTAACTCGATCCAATATTTTTCTGCATCAATACCTAAAATTGGCTTGTCGGGTCAGGTCAGGCGTTAGACTTCTGACCCAACCTGCGGGTCGGGTCGGGTCGACCAATAGATTTTGTTGGTTCGGGCCGGGTTGGGTATTTACCAAGTCGGGTACTTATGCGCACTATCGGGGCAGCCGGGTCGGGTCAGGTGCACCATCATGACGAGTCAAGCCAGGTCAAGCATATGCAGATTTCTTATCGGACAGCCAACATATTGACCGGACTCTGCCCAACCCAACTCAAACCGTTGACAGCCCTAATTTTTATTAAAAAGTCACAAATTTTGCAATTGATATATGACCATTTTCAATATTTTATAATTTGTAGTCTTATTTTTATTTAAAAAAAATATATTTTTCCCTTCTTTTCGATTTTTTTCCCTTCCTCAGTCTGGAACTCGGAATTTGATGGACGTATCAACGCAAATACTTTGTGAAATTGGTATTTTTACAGGGTTCCTCCACAGTGGATTTGACTGTTAGAGAGACCAATCTCGGTCGATCAAGATCGTCCACCGTATATGTGCACGGTCTGTTTGTTGCACACATACCCACCTAGGGCTCTCAATGGACCGGGACGGCCCGGATTTTGGCCCGCCTTTGACCCGGAAAAAGTGATACTTTCTATCAACTAAATCCGGTTCGGTATCCGGACAGGGCTAAACATATTCCAACCCATATCAATCCGGACCGAGCTTGGGTTGAATATTCCAACACTTGGCCCTCATATATATATCCTTTTAAAGTTATAATTTTTTTGTTTTAATTAAATATAATTTACTTAAATGCTCTGAGATTAATCGTTGTCCGTTATAATCATTGTCCGTTATAACCATTGTGCAATAAACTAAAATTGCTCTGAGATTAATCGTTGTCCGTTATAATCATTGTCCGTTATAACCATTGTGCAATAAACTAAAATGAAACATTTGAATAAAAACATGTACCTAAGCTTCTATAATGTTAATATAATTATTTAATTAAATTTTTTATCCTTTTTTAAACTTTAATTAGAAAAAAATAGTCCAAGTTCAGCCAATTTTTTTAGAAAAAACAGTCAAAGTTCAGCCAAATTTGTTTAGAAAAAACAGCCCCCAAAAAATAATCAAACCAAAATTTATTATTAGAAAAAAAAAGCCCAAAAAACACTCAAGCCCGGTCCAGCCAGAGAGGGGCTGAGTACATTGCAGCTCGGGTTAGGGTCGGGTTGAAAATTTTGGGAACCCAACCCAGATAGGTTGGGCCAGGTTGAACCCCAGCCCGACCCTAACACCCCCCTCCCCCCACACATACACACAAAAAAAATTTGGGAACCTAGCCCGGGTAGGTTAGAGCCGGGTTGATAAAAAAAAGTCTTTCTTATGACATTGTCTACAATCAGCCTTTCTTCATCGTCCTTTTTTGCTTGGATGATTTTAGGCTCTCACAAGGTGTAGATGGTCTTTCAATTCAAAGTTTTCTAACCATTCCGAAAATTGTTAGAAATCATACTAACTCAAATTCTTAAGGATTCTTAGTAAATCCAAGAATACTAATAATTTGAAAAGTGTTCATGTTGTTATTCATATTCTTAACTTTTCTTATAATTCTTTAGTTTTCATCATTCTTTAGTTATTTATAGTTTGGCTAATATCAAAATAAAAATTAGCCATTGAGACACAGGAACTAAGGGTCTATTTGGTAATTTTTTGAAAAATATAGGAAAATGATTTATAGATCCAATGGATTCTAGCTCTTTGAGAATTCATAGGAATTCATTGATTTCCGGTGTTTGAAATGAGGAATTACACATAAAAAATAGAAAATGAGCACCATCGAAAGTATATATCTCACTCATCCAATAAATCTAACTTTCTATTGTGAGAGTGATTCTGTGAGAGAGAAAAACTAAGAGAGAGAAAGAGAGAGATTTGGGGAGACAGATAGATATTAAGGTTGTGTTTGGGTTAGCTCTTTCAGGGCAAAGAGCAGCTATGTTGCTCTTTAGCTCCGACAGAGAATTGCTTTCATGTTTGGTAATACAGCTCCTAGCCCCATTTGCTCTGGCAGAGAGCTATTTTAAGTGATAAAATTGCACTTTGTCTGTTCTGACATAGAGCAAATAGAGAGCTGCTTATGCTCTTATAAGAGTTAACCCAAATACAACCTGAGAGAGAGAGAGAGAGAGAGAGAGAATTTAAAAGAGAAACATAGAGAGATTAGGCGAGGGAATATGGAGAGAGTGGTTCGGAGAGAGAAAGATAAATATAAAAAAAAGATATTATGAGAGAAATTAGGAGAGAAATATCTAAAAAAAGAGATTATGAGAGGGAGATTCGGATGGAGATTAGGAAAGAGAAAGGGGAGCACCATCTTTGGTGTACACAACACACCAAATAAAAAATTAGAGAGAGAGAATGGAGAGAAGAGAGATGGGAGAGAGAGAGAGAGATTCAGCGAGAGAGAGAGAGAGAGATTAGGAGAACGATAAAAAGAGCTAGGAGAGAGAGAGAGATTCGGTGAGAGATGTTAAATAGGTTTAACCCCACGCACTATATTTGAGTCACTTTGAGGAGTTGTCTTGGGTCACAATCGTTCGATCGAGCTCTGGAAGCGATTGATCGATTATGGACGAAAATAAACAGGCTACTCACAGGTGGAAATCGATCGATCGATCGAGCTTGGGAAGTGGATCTATCGATCTGAGCATATATTGTTGGGTTTCTCATGGCTTGAAATCGATCGATCGATTCTGGGAGGATTAGTTCTGCAATTTTAAACTCTTGGCTAATTTAGAATATCTCTTTAGGTCATGTTCGAATATGCAGAAAGGGTCGGAAACCGTGTTTGGTGCTCAGAAAGTGATGATTCTGAGTCATTTATGATAAATTATGGCGTTCGACAATACTAGTGGGACCCACACCAATTCTGCCTTTTCCTGAGTTAGGTCCACTTTTTCAT